>OV277710.1:3298530-8298530 GCA_922987775.1 Agonopterix subpropinquella
AAAGTTCAAAATGGCGGCCACTTTCCTAAAATCTGAGATCGGATTCGTGTTTGGAGTCCACGCGGACCCCCAGATATCGATTTTGGAAGTAATCGGTTGAGAAACAAAAAAGTTCAAGATGGCGGCCACTTTTTCTCAAATCTGTCATAGGATTCGTGTTCAGAGTCCACGCGGACCCCCAGATATCGATTTGGAAGTAATCGGTTGAGAAACAAAAAAGTTCAAGATGGCGGCCACTTTTCTCAAATCTGACATCGGATTCGTGTTCGGAGTCCACGCGGACCCCCAGATATCGATTTTGGAAGCAATCGGTTGAGAAACAAAAAAGTTCAAGATGGCGGCCACTTTTCTCAAATCTGACTTCGGATTCGTGTTCGGAGTCCACGCGGACCCCCAGATATCGATTTTGGAAGTAATCGGTTGAGAAACAAAAAAGTTCAAGATGGCGGCCACTTTTCTTAAATCTAACATCGGATTCGTGTTCGGAGTCCATGCGGACCCTCAGATATCGATTTTGAAAGCAATCGGTTGAGAAACAAAAAAGTTCAAGATGGCGGCCGTTTTTCTCAAATCTGACATCGGATTCGTGTTCGGAGTCCCACGCGGACCCCCAGATATCGATTTTGGAAGCCATCGGTTGAGAAACAAAAAAGTTCAAGATTGCGGCCACTGTTCTCAACTCTGACATCGGATTCGTGTTCGGAGTCCACGTGGACCCCCAGATATCGATTTTGGAAGCAATCGGTTGAGAATCAAAAAGTTCAAGATGGCGGCCATTTTTCTCAAATCTGACATCGGATTCGTGTTTGGAGTCCACGCAGACCCCCAGATATCGATTTTGGAAGCAATCGGTTGAGAAACAAAAAAGTTCAAGATGGCGGCCACTTTTCTCAAATCTGACATCGGATTCGTGTTCGGAGTCCACGCGGACCCCCCAGATATCGATTTTGGAAGTAATCGGTTGAGAAACAAAAAAGTTCAAGATGGCGGCCACTTTTCTCAAATCTGACATCGGATTCGTGTTCGGAGTCCACGCGGACCCCCAGATATCGATTTTGGAAGTAATCGGTTGAGAAACAAAAAAGTTCAAGATGGGCGGCCACTTTTCTCAAATCTAACATCGGATTCGTGTTCGGAGTCCATGCGGACCCTCAGATATCGATTTTGGAAGCAATCGGTTGAGAAACAAAAAAGTTCAAGATGGCGGCCACTTTTCACAAATCTGGCTTCGGATTCGTGTTCGGAGTCCACGCGGACCGCCAGATATCGATTTTGGAAGCAATCGGTTGAGAATCAAAAAAGTTCAAGATGGCGGCCATTTTTCTTTAATCTGACATCGGATTCGTGTTCGGAGTCCACGCGGACCGCCAGATATCGATTTTGGAAGCAATCGGTTGAGAAACAAAAAAATTCAGTCATCGATTCCAGAGCCGTTAAAAAAAAAGCGGCGCCGCCCCGCCGCCGCTTTGGATGTCACACCGGCCGCCTCCGCGCCGCTACCGCGCCGCGCGGACCCTGTGTGGCAGGCTCCGGAACGCCTTCGCTTTCCGCAAAACCGCCGCCGCCGGCCCGCTTTCCCGCAAAACCGCCTCTGTGTGAACCGGCCATTATACAGATATAAATACATATTTTCAACTTCAACATTAATTTATTAGAGTTAAGTTTCATTTTGCGGAAAACAATAATGATCGAAACATTTAATCAAATAAGTCAATAAAATGTAACACATTAAAAAGAACGAAAAAAAAAAGTAATGACGACTCCTTCGACCTTGTTCTAAGGCATTATCCTCGGTTCTTTCTCACTATTCTCGCGTAGGCGAGAGTGAAAGGGATAGTTGCGTGCTTGCCGCGAGGTTGTAAATGAACAAAAATATTAGAAAAAATGCGATTAAATGCCATGATATATAAAAAATATTGAAGATAATGTGATTACAAAGCGATACTTACTGAAAGTATGACACTCCATCTTGTTTTTTGCACTTTTCGTGAGTTGTTTTTGCAGGCACGGTCGATTAGCGACTGAGAGCGATACAAGCCACGCTGCCAGATTGTGCATTGCTTTGATGGTGCCATTTTTCGAGCGGCGTTTCAAAATCTACCTACTATACTTGATCGAAGATCTAAACTATTATAAAACTGTAACATAAATTTGTCTGTACATTGAAGAAATTTACAAAATAAAAATTACGATATAGAGATGTCCCTGATTCCAAATCACCAATTTTTGGATTTTTTGTCTGTCTGTTTGTTTGTTTGTTTGTTTGTTCGTTTGTTCGTTTGTTTGTTTGGGTGTTTGTTTGTTCGAGTATCACGCAAAAACTACTGAACCGATTTTGATGAAACTTTTTTTGTTTGATAGCTTATCATCTGACTTAAAATCTGGTATATAATTTACGCGGACGAAGTCGCGGGTAAAAGCTCGTTCTATATAAAAAACACCTTAATACTTAAGGGGGTGGGTTAGAACATCAAACGGAACAACTTTCACTATGGAGCCAACCGAGTCGGGGTGAGGTAAAAACTTAGACTAATTATATCCGGACCGGCCTTGCGATAGCATTTCCCCTCTGCCACGGTATTAGATCAATTAATCTTGCGCATTTACACCCAATTTTATACCTTATCACTAAACGAGACAGCCTATAATAGCGAAACAATAATTTTGAACTTAGAACGTTTGGGGTTTACACGAGACTACTTTTCATGATTTTGAACATTCAAAATCAGAACCTAAAGTCATAGGGAATAAAATCCAAAGTTGCGGATAACATGTTACCTCGCCCCCCGCAAAAAGTGGCAGAAAGTTTGTTAGTAGAATGACACGTGGTTACGCGTCCCGATATAATTAGTCTAAGGGTAAAAAGTTGGTGGGAGGCAGGGAGTGTCCATACTGTATGTATAGTATAAGAGATAAGTGTACTTTTTGCAACCATCAGCAGCAAGTCTGATTCAGTTTTTATGGTGTGTAGAGCTTTTCTGTGATGGGAATGAACTAGGTCTGCCTGCATAATTCCAGTCGGTTTAGGAGTTACTGATGATTAAAGGTCTGTAAAAAATTAACGATCAGCTGCAAGGCTAATCGTAATATGATATTGTTGTAGTATGCACTGTAGCTATGTGAACAGTGCAAAAACTGCCATGTTCTGTCAGTCGGTTTAGAAGATACAGCCAGTCAAAGTTCCGACTTTTGAACGGCTGTATCTCCTAAACTGACTGTTGAACCATGCCAGTTTTTGTACTGTTCACAAAATACAGTGCATACTACAACAATAACATACGATCAGCCTTGCAGCTGATCGTTAATTTTTTACAGACCTTTAATCATTAGTAACTCCTAAACCGACTGGAGTTATGCAGGCAGACCTGGTCCATCCCCATCACAGAAAAGCTCTACACCCCATAAACACTGAATCAGCCTTGCTGCTGATGGTTGCAAAAAGTACACTTATCTCTCGGAATAGTAGTAATAGATGCTCTTTCTTATACTGTGGTTACATCGTCATCTGACAATCTAAAATAATGAGCGTTTTTCTTTTGGTTTTTAGGGGATCGATAGATGGCGTTACGGTATGTGCGAATAAAGGTCAAAATTTACAAAAAGTGTTTCTTTAAAATAATAAAGAGGGAGTAGATGATCAAAAAGATGTCAACGCATCTTTTGATTGAATATTTAATTATTTACGAATCATTTTAATCGAAAATATGAAACTGTTTACGTCTGACATTGTTGTATGGTCTCGATCTCTTGGCCTTTAAGAAAAGTCAGGCACAGTCTTGACATGATTTTGACAGGATCTCGCCTACGTCTCTATGGAGCGATAAGCATGTCATCTGTCGAGTTTTTTAGGCAATAAATTTAAAAAAAGAAAAGAAAGCGCTCATTATACAAATGTTTTATTCACGACAAACTTCATGGTTACATAATCATTTATACGGATTTGCTACAAAATGAAGAATAAACAAAACTTGGCTATGTTATGAATTAAACATTTATTTATTCGTAATACGAGTACAAAACATAAATATTAAAATGTTGAAGTAAGTAATGAATATGTTTTCAGTTGGAGTTCTCAAAACACAAGTCCGGTGTGGCGGATACGATCAAATTGTACAAAGATCAAATACACGATCTCAATAATAGGTTGAAAGAGGCACAAACCACGGTATGTATCAATTTAATACGAATCTACGCTACGTATACAGGATGTTAGGGTAAGGGGTCGTTCACAAATTGCGTAACGCATTTAGGGGGGAGGGGGGGAGTACGGCCGGCGTTACGGTCCCGTTACGTGGGGGGGAGGGAGGGGTTTGCGTTACGTCACGCTTTTTTTTCTCCTTTTAAACCACTTTCATAGCTAGATCGATCTAGCGCTGGTGTGGATCACTCCCTTTTTTTTTAAATAACAACACGATAAGTAAATATCCCATCAAAAACATAAAATGTAAAAAAATTACAAGTCTCAATAGTTCTTTCAACGTAAAAAGTTAATGAGATCACATGTAGAGCCACTTTCGCTAAATTCATTGGGTACTCTTGATAACATCCATCCCAGTTTTGTTCATTTGCAATGTAACATTAAACTTTTTTTTTTTAATAAAAACTGAATTATTAGTCCTTAAATGTTTACGTTACGTAACGGAATGGAGAGGGGGGGAGGTGTCCCAGCCAAGCGTTACGGTACCGTTACGTGGAGGGAGGGGGGGTCGAAATTTTGAGAATTTTGCGTAATTTGTGAACGACCCCTAAACAGTTGCATTAATTTAAGGGGTGATTGTACCCCTGATACAGAACAACTTTCCCATTGAAACCTATAGGAAATTCGCTAGGAGTTTCCTTGCGAGATTGAATTCGAAATGAAGCACCATGGAGTAGCGGTAGTACCAGGGTAAATTGGCAATATTACTCGCAAAATCGATAGCCGATGGGGCGGAAGAGTTCTCAAGTGGTGACCGCGATCCCACAGCGCAGCGTTGGTAGGCCAGGCCTCCCACAAGGTGGACTGACGACCTGGGTGAAGGTGTGGTACATAAAGTTATTATACCTGTCGGAATAGAGTAACTGACATGAGTTGTCAAATGAAACCGTTTTTTGTGAATTTGTCGGCACTTATCGGCACCCTAAAACTTCGAGTTCTGTGTATAATTGTGAATCTAACGTGAAATCGTTGGTAATTTAATGAAATAGTGTTAGTATATTTCACAAAATAATCTACGAATTCACTTTAGATTCACTAATTATTCACAGAGCACGAATATTTACCCAGTCGATTGTGCTGACAAGTTCCCAAAAACTGTTCTATTGCCGCGCGTCACGTATCTCTTTCTATTATACAGTGGCGCCGCTAGGTACATCTCGCTCTCTCAGCTGTCAGTTCCTTTATATGATACCTTTATGGTGTGGTATTAAATAATAATATTTATCGGCAGGTATTCCAACCGGTCCGCCTCTCAATAAGTTCGGAGCCAGACGCGTCCAACTCAGAGTACGCGAGCTTCATATCAAACGTCAAGCTGTACGACAAGACTCTGAAACACCTGTCTGATCTACTCAACTTGGTCACGCATGGGTAAGTTCAATGTTGAGATTGATAATCAAACCAAATAGGGATGTTACTTTAAGAGAGCTATCGGAGTCCAGTGGCGCCCTCGCCACAATAATAAAGATTTATCAATAAAGAAAGCCTAAATTAAAAAAGTGCTCAACAGATAAACTACAAAAGCCTTCAAGCTATTTTCATAGAATACTTTTAGGTTTTTTAAAGTGTATGGAGGTGCTACTTGGGAATGTTCCTCCATTGAAAAGGGAAGTACTTCCGCCAGGCTAGGTGTGATGCCTGGGGACCGGCCGTGGTCCAACAGTTCTTAGTTGGACCTTGTATATATATCGAATCTCTGTGATTATTTCTCTTGCGCGATTTATGTCTTGCATTCGATTGTGAACCTTATTTGTAGTAGGTTACGAGTTACGTATTTACGATGAACGTTGTCTTTGTATGGAGCATATTTCCGCGAGCGACGGTATCGCCATCTGTTGGCATCTTTGCTATAACTTGTGGGTGCTGACCATCTGTAGTAGTTTCCCACAGGTCTAAACATACAAATTTCGAAAAAAGAAAAAAAAACGGCCGCTTTTGTTTTTATTCGAAATTATCTAAAAGTGGAATGTTTAGGACCTATAAAAGTATTGTACAACAATGGCTTGAAGGCTTTTGTAGTTTATCTGTTGAGCACTTTTTTAATTTAGGCTTTCTTTATTGAGAAATCTTTATTATTGTGACGTGGGCGCCACTGGACTCCGATAGCCTTCTTAACCGCATTTTAGGATTTTTGTATAAGCAATCTTTCTCGACAGAATAAATAAATAAATAACGCTCACAGGCACATACATTGTAATGATCCCAAGAAAGCACTATTTATAGGCTGTTTATTATGGAAACCATACAACAACGGGACATTGCAGGCTGATACACCTGATTGTCTGAAAAGAAAGATGATTCCGTGCTTCGGATTATTATTATTATTATTTATTTTCTCACAAAACACAGTACATTACACAGATACATTTTATGCCAAACTGCATAACAGTTTGTCGGCATACAATGAGC
Source organism: Agonopterix subpropinquella (assembly GCA_922987775.1). Lineage (NCBI taxonomy): Eukaryota > Metazoa > Arthropoda > Insecta > Lepidoptera > Depressariidae > Agonopterix > Agonopterix subpropinquella. The sequence continues at coordinate 3,305,138 of OV277710.1, forward strand.
TCTTGATAACATTTACAAACAATTAACAATCATAACACTAAACGCTAATAAAATTAATGGTACAAACAAGTAAGGTAGGTAGGTACATTCGCGGAACCCAACCGTACAGCGGTTTTATTCGTAAATGCGTAAAGGATTTAGTTATCGTTATCTAAAACTTAACCACTAGTGTAGTTAGGTTCCGCGACGGTACAATGACCTCAAGTTAACATAAATACTTGATGGATGGATGGCACGTTAAGCCGTTGGTCCCGGCTACTATCTCTGGTGGTAGTAGTCGTTACATAAAAACCACGTCAGAGGCCGTAAGGCGGTCTGATAAAACTCTGACACCAGGGCTCTGCCCACACGATAAGAAAAAGAATCGCTTACAATGTGCCAAAGTGTAGGTACTTATCTCGGTTCCTACGGCCGAGTAACGGAGGCCTGTCTCAGGTTCAAACACCATGATGTTGATGATGAAACCCTTATCTATACTTTGCAGGTCATCAGACAGTCTAGTCCAGACACTAGGCGTAGTCGCCAGCCTCCACGACTACAAGCTGGAGCGGTGTACAGCGGAACAGTTCAAAGCTGGACTAGCTGAAGTGAAGCGACAGCTGGAGAGACAGCATAGCACTGCGTTGAGTAATCTGTGAGTATAATAGTCATCAGTCTAAAACAGACGCTAGGTTTAGTCGCAGTCTGCACGACTACAAGCTGGAGAGGTGTACAGCTGAACAGTTCAAAGCTGGACTAGCTGAAGTGAAGCGTCAGCTGGAGAGACAGCATAGCACTGCACTGAGTAACCTGTGAGTATAATAGATTAATGGCTCACTCAAGGCCTTATAAAAAGGCTGAAAGTCACCCAAAGGGCAATGGAGAGGGCTATGCTCGGAGTTTTCCTGCGAGATCGAATCAGAAATGAAGAGATCCGCAGAAGAACCAGAGTAACTGACATAGCCCAAAGAATTGCTAAACTAAAGTGGCAGTGGGCGGGGCACATTGCTCGCAGAATCGATGGCCAATGGGGCCGAAAAGTTCTCGAGTGCCAACCTCGTACAGGAAAGTGCTGAGTGGGTAGACCACACGGTGGACCGACGACCTGGTGAAGGCGGCGGGAACCCGTTGGATGAAGGCAGCGCAGTACCGGTTTTTATGACGATCCTTGGGGGAGGCCTATGTCCAGCAGTGGATGTCCATCGGCTGAGATGATGATGATGACGATGATTATAGTTATGTTACGTATTTAACCTTTTTTTGAGTAAATTATTTTTCATTTCTTTTTCATATGTCATATTTACCTTCACAGAAAAGAGAACCAATAAAAATCGCACGAGGACTTTTTACGGCGAAGTACCCAATAATGACTATACAACTTTCCTATAGCATAAATATTAACCAATCATAATTGTCATTGATTATATGTTTTTCAGAGGTCAAGTCAGAAGCACGTTGACAATATTCGAAGGTATATTCAAAGATTACAATGATCTTCTAAAGAAATCTTTGACGAAACAGGAAAATGTAAGTGTTGTTGTGATATGTTTTTATTAATTAACGATACATGCACGTAATAATAGAAAAATGGCAAGTTATTTAATAAAATGTGATCCTCACTAACTGAAGAGTTACTTTGTACAAAACGTTATCTTATTAAGGAGTTCTCCTTATTTTTAGGGTTCCGTACCCAAAGGGTGAAAACGGGACCCTATTACTAAGCCGACGTTGTCCGTCCGTCCGTCCGTCTGTCCGTCTGTCCGTCCGTCCGTCCGTCTGTCCTACCTATTTAGGGCTGCAACTTTTGAACCATAATAGCTAGATTAGTTGAAATTTTCTCAGATTATGCGTTATTACGGCGGATTTGTTAACAAATAATAAAAATTTCAAAAAGTTAAAAATAAAGGGGGGTTCTCAACAAGAAACTAGTTTTTATCAACGTTTTTTCTTCACGCTCTGTCGTAAAAACGGCAATATATACAAGCGTCAAACTTAGTGTGATTATAGAGCAAACTCTAAAGAATAACAACAAATACTAAAAACCGGCCAAGTGTGAGTCGGTCTTGCGCTAAAGGTCCCGGACAAAAAAAGTGTTTTTTCTTATTTAATAATGTTGTGTTCTTTGATGGTGTGGTACGGAACCCTCGGTGCGCGAGTAGCCCGACTCGCACTTGACCGGTTTTATTTATAAATTATTATTAATAAATGACAGAAGCAGCCCGCAGCCTCGAATGTGGAAGCCCTTACAGCGGCGCTAGTCGCCCGCGGACAGGAACTACAAGCGTTGGAGGTCGAAGTGAACTCCCTGCGTAACGACAGAGAAGACAAGGAACTGCTTAAAGCACAACTCGACTTGTACAGGTTAGTATCTTATATAATCTAGAACCCCCTTATTAGTAGTGGCGTATATTTTAAAGGTATACGAAATGGAAAAATATCGTAACTGCAAGCGGCATTTGAAACACAAATCGAAAAATGGTTGTTAAAGTAGTGAAAAGAAATCTTTAATCACAAAGAACACAAACAAAATTGTAGAAAAACAAATATCAAAAATGTTGGACAAGAAACAACCTTGTGCAATGGTCTGTGCCCCTCTTCCTTAATCTACAACCCAGTTTCTTAAACACCTTGGCCTCAGCTCTCCAAAGCTCCGCGGTTTCCAATGCCAAAAGCACGAACAGATATGAGCCCTCTAAGGCTTGATATTGGCTATGTGCACGACACTAGCGCCACTACTGCGTACTGACAGAACTTTTTCGGGCAGCCGTGAATTATTTACACTATTATAGTACTGTAAAAGTCTGTGTTTGTTCAAGGATTCTGCTAAAACTACTGGATTGAATTTGATAAAACTTTTTATATTTAAAAGCTTATTATTAGTCTTAAAAGCTAGGTTATATTTTATTCCGGTACGATCTTCTTCTTATCGTGTGGGCAGAGCCCTGGTGTCAGAGTTTTTTCAGACCGCCTTACGGCCTCTGACGTGGTTTTTATGTAACGACTATTACCACCAGAGATAGTAGCCGGGACCAACGGCTTAACGTGCCATCCGAAGCACGGAATCATTTTTCTTTTCAGACAATCAGGTGATACAGCCTGCAATGTCCTAACCAACTGGGAAAAACGCACAAAGTGACATATCACTAGGTGTCCCCCGTGGGAATCGAACCCACGACCTCCGTGTCGAGAGCCAGTGCTCTTAACCATTAGACCACGGAGGCAGCCGGTACGATGACGGGAGCGGATGCGGACGAAGCCACGGACAAAATCTAATTAGTATCGGAATTCCCATACAAACTTTTACCTCAGTTTTAACACCTTTGGGGGGTTAAAATGCGACAAGCCTTTTTTAAGTGAGCATCTAGATGCCAATAGAAACTTCCATGCCAAATTTTAAATTTGTAGTATTGACAGTTTTGGAGATTTCGTGTTAAGTTAGTGTGCTGATTTGCATAGATTCAAGCAAATCTGACACAGCTTCGCCGTCAGTAGTACAAATTACTGCCACGGCGTGCGCTGCGATCGACTTGACAGTTCCCGACACCCACTTCGCACATAGCCAATAGGTCTGGTATTTAGTTAGGCCGTTATGTTAGGCAAAAACTGAAAAGATAATGAATATAAACCTAATCCTAAGAGTCAATTCAGATAAAGATCCTTATTAATAAACCTATCTCAAGTGCGCACGCGTTCTGATGTATACGATTGTGAGCTTAAGAGCACGCAAATAGATTGTTTTTTTTGCTGATTATGTGCTGTGTTTATTTAAGGAGTGACTTCGAAGCGGAGCGTGAGGCCCGCGAGAAGATGGCTAGCGACAAGGAGACCATCCTCTCTGATCTGAGGGGAGCACAGCGGCGTATCCTGGAGCTTACACAACAGGTACTGGTTCGTTTTGTTATCTAGAATTCTAGACACATGGGGGTATGTCAGCCATGTTCGGAGAATAGGCAACGCAATGGGGTCTATATTAGAATCCATAATTGAAAATGCTTAACACCTAAATCACATAATCATTAAAATCCATAATGTTGAAATGTATATATTTAAAAAGTATATCTTTAATATGAATAATGTAATTATGCCTAACGTTAAAAAAACTTAAAATGAATACACATATTTTAACACGAATTATAGTACATTGATGGACGAACGTGTAAATGTGGGCCGAGGCGAAGCCGCATTTCTTAAATAATGCGCGGAAATTAAAACAGTAAATTTTCTCAAATAATTCGCGGAAATTAAAACTCTTTTCAAAATTAATGACGAACAACGAACAACAATTTGTTTTTTTTTCTTCAATAAACAGCTTTCTATTTACTAGCCAGTTCGAAATTTAAATAAAACCTTTGATGAGTTACCTCCTTGGTCGCCATGTTTCGGAGAAAAAGATCGTTCCATTTTTAAATTACACGACAGATATGAGTTTACTATGTAATTTACTTGGCCGCTAAACACGACAGATATGGATTTTCATACAACATTGCCGGCCGCTGCGCGCTAAGATGTTTTTATAAGTAGATACGTTGCCCGCGCTCCAAAATGGCAACAAAAAAGTAAGGTAATTGCCCGGCTTTTACATAGTTACCCGCCGTCTAGTGTACGGGCTACACGTCACTTTATCGCGCCATTTTAAGTGATGTTAGCGTATGACGCGTCTATTTGTAAAACATCAATGGCTGCGCGCATGTGTGCGCTGCGCTGCCAGTACAGCAATTTCGATTTATCTCGAAGAAGGTTGTCAAAATAATGCTCACATTTCCAAGCATGTTTGAGAAAAATTAGTATTTGTATCTTATGTCCATTTCTTTGACATGCTCTAAAGCCTAAAAATGGATTTTAGATTCGTAAAAATAGTGACAGTGACTTAGGATTATGTGAGTATTATAATGGCGTCTGCGAATCATGGTGTGGGGGTAGGGAGGCAAGGTGAACCCCCCGAGAAGAGAAAAAAAATATTTTCAGGTGGACTAGGTAATCAGTAGCGATTCGGTTCTGGCACTCGCCGACTCGCCTGTGGTTGCAAGAAACCTAACATGCCCGTCGCTTCGCTCCTCGCTAACCTAACCGACTGAGTAAGATCTGGGGTCTAAAAACGAATTTTTCAAAGTTATGGATTTTCATTTATACTTTTTCAAATTATGGATTTTCATTATTATGTCAAATAATGCTATATATTTTCATATTAAACATTTTAATTGTTATATGAATTAGCGTTATGTCATGTCTGTTATGGATTTTCAAAATAGGATTATTAAAGTTATGGAATGCAATGCAATGACCGTGTGTTTTTATATGAACCATTTCGAGATTATGTAGACTATTGTGTGCATCGTTTATGTAGAATGTAATTAAACAAATAGTGTTGATGTGCCACAAAAAATATATAATTTGAATGAAAAAGGGGGCAAGTTCGGATATATCAAAATTGTTAATTACTAACATCGGAATCGCGAAAAAAAATCGGCTGTCCCGACAGGACATTATAAGAGGAGTAAGAAGTGCAATTCCGACCTATTCTGTGATATTAGGATAAGTTAGTGTCGCCCTGGTATTAAACCTCCGTTAGCAAGACTTCCAATGAGGTACTTTGTCGGCAGTTGGAGGAGGTGCGCAAGTTGAACCCGAACATATACCGCAGCGCGACCGCGGGGCCGCGCGCGCGCAGCTCAGGCCCCGCGCACACGCCGACGCGGCGCCCCTCCGCGCCCCCCCCTACCACCACTACCGGCAACATGGTGAGTGATATACATAATGTTACAAAAGTCTAAATAAACATTTTAAACTTTTATGGGGGTTGTTTTGTTGAGACCATCAAACCGAACAACTTTCACTATGGGACCAACATCTAAATCGCAAAAAAAAAAATGTTTTTGTTACCATACATTTAGCTCGAGTAGATCTGTAGTTTAGTATGGAACATCGCAAACGCATCGTATCATGGCGATTATGGCAAATCTACCCATTTTGGGGGAGGCCTACGTCCAGCAGTGGACGTCTATCGGCTGATATGGTGATGATGATGATGGCACATGCGATTTTTTTTTCGCGATTTCGATATTGGTCCCATAGTGAAAGTTGTTCAGTTTGATGGTCTTAACCACCCCCTGAAATGTTTATTTGTATTTTTGTAACACCTTATACAGGGTGTACAATAAAATGGGACAGCTACTCAAAGGGGTGCTTCAGACCATCAAACTGAACAACTTTCTCTATGGGACCAATATCGAAATCGCGAAAAAAAAATCCGCTCTCCCATACAAAACTGCAAACATAACTCGACTGAAATGTATGGGACAGCAGATTTTTTTTTCGCGATTTCGATATTGGTCCCATAGAGAAAGTTGTTCAGTTTGATGGATGGAAGCACCCCTTTAAGTAGCTGTCCCATTTTATTGTACACCCTGTAGATAGTTTTATATGGGATAGCTTCTCTCGCATAACGACTCTTATGGAATTGAGCCTAAGTCGTGTTATGTTGTAGAGTTTCTGGCCGCGTCTTCTCTACAGCGACAACACGTTCCGACGCGGTGGTAGCTTCAATAAAACATTTGACGTTTAATAAGTGAGCTTCAAGCTCCTCTATTGAATAAATTGAATTGACAGCCAAAGCGGTGACAACCTATGTTTAAACTACCCACGTCTTCGCTCGCCTTCCATACACTCTTTTAAATGTATTTATTTATAAAAATAATAGCTACTTCATTCCTATGTAATATTACAATTGATATTGGTGTCGATTCGAACTGTGCCACGACTTAACTTAGCTAAATTTATTCCTGTCACTTTCTAAAATAAACTGACATTAGTGCTGTTTTTGGGCGTGTAACGTCACTTTGACAGCACTAAAGTCAGCTGTTGGTTTTCTGTCTCTTTTCTTAATCTTATTTTAGAAAGTGACAGGAATAAATTTTGTTAAGTTAAGTCGTGGCACAGTTAGAATCGACACCATTATCATCAATACATTTATTTTATTCCACATAATATTATTCTAACGAACTAGTTACATTGACTTTATAATTTTCTTGCCACTTCTAAACCCTGTTAAAATTCAAAGCTATTCTTCAATTGTTTATTTATAATGTATTCTTAGATTAGTATAGGAAAGTCTGTATTCAACTTACCAACATCGAAACCGAGAAAAAAAAATCTGCTGTCCCGGACTTTTGAGTAGACTAAGATAGCAGTTTTGTATGTAACACTAACAGCCGATTTTTTTTTGCGATTTCGATGTTGGTCTCATATGGAAAGTTGTTCAGTTTGATGGTCTGATCATCCTCTTCAAAAACCGTCAGCATATTAAGAAGGAACATTTTTTTTTTATTAACTATGGGTTTGCTCTTGACCTCAATCCAGTCCTCAGGACGAAGATGGGGTCGAAGATGTAGCGAGCTTACCCAGAAGATGCCTATTCACTCGTACTTTAAAGGACCCTGTATGTAATGTGTTAACATAATAAATAAACGCAAAACTAGAAAATTGTTTGTTTAGAGAATCGAGACCAGAATCGAATTAGGAAGGTTTCGACATGGGATATATTTTTTCAAAATATTAATAATTATTTGTTTAGTAATGTATAAATTAATGTATAAATTAAAATTTAATGAACTCGATGTCAACCCACCGCACGGACACACTCACCCCACTTACTACCAAAACAAGATTCTTAAAATGTATCTATGAGCACGCTAGCGCTTTCTTTAATTGCTAAAATAATAGCATTTTTGTATGAAAACCACTTCAATGGAACATAACCAATTTTGGTTTGTTCCAGGCTGGAGCCCGGGATTACGAGATAGACGATGACTGTGTCGTCATGTAGTACAAGAAAGCGCCTTACTCCCTTGTGAAAAGGTTTACATTGGAATGACGTTGCTCGGAGTGAACTGCGAGCGAAGACGCGGGCTGTGATAGTTATAGCTTAGCGGCTGTGGATCAGTGAGAGTTAGATTATAAAAGAAATAGAATATTTTGGAAATTTTCACACTAATTATCTTGATCAAAATGAAGTCCTGGTTTCCGGCCAAGTCTGGTACTGTGGGCTGCAGCTTTAAATATAAATATACATGTACTTTATGTTCTTACATCTGCAGACAACTGTAGGTACTATGGTAACTGGATAACTATAAAATCATTGGCATCCTTTTAAATTAAGACTTTTACTACGGGACCAAGCCGATCGGAGCAAAAAAAAATATCTGCTGTTGCATACATTTAAGTCGAGTAGGCATTGCAGTTTAGTATGGGACAGCTGATTTTTTAGTTGCTCCGATCGGTTTGCTCCCATAGTAAAAGTTGTTCAGTTTGATGGGTAGACTCTTTGTTTAAAAGGATGCTAATGATATCAATTTCACCCTGTAGAACTGAACATTTTGTCAATATCTGTATTTTTTGCACCATATTTATTTAGATATCATGGGCATTATGGCATTTCAAATTGAATTGTTTGTGAAGGATTGTAGGAAGGAAAGACTTAAAGCCTGTTTCACCACTTCTAAGTAGGTAAGTTATTGTTAGCTTATCCGACAGCTATTTTGAAATATCTTTCATACAAAATATGTCAAACTATCTGTCGGATAAGCTGACAAGAACTTACTCAGAAGTGGTGAAACAGGCCCTTAATATCAATAAATGTGTGTTAAATAGTTTAGTCCCATATATAATTTGCATTTAATTATAGATATTTTTAAACTAATGTTATAATAATTAAAGTAAGTACCCGGTCACATTATCTATGCACCTGTTGTCGATACTTTATATCGGCGCTCTGGTTCGGTGTGAAACCGTGTGTTCTATTATCGAGACGCGTATCGGCAACGATGATGACCGTACCGACGCGATTATTAAGTTCGTACTGAAGGGGGACGCGAGACGGGCATCGCATTCTACCGAGGTGCAGATAAAGTCACCGCGTTGTACGAGAAGATCGGTGAGCACGGATTACTGAAAGAAGTGGAGGTGTCGCATAACAATACTTGTATCGAAGTAAGTGTCGCCATATTTCTCCATAACCTTCTGTCCCCTCTGCATCCAGTTCGGACCCGCTTGTCTCCTAATATAATTGACCCATCTTTCTGGTGGGCGGCCTCTACCTCGCGTGGTTTCTCTGGGCCTCCTCTCCAGTGTTCTTCTTATTCTTCTGTGGGACAGAACGTCATGGAGAAATATGGAGGAGGCCTATATCCGAAGACGGACTGATCAAGGGCTGTGATGGATGGATGGATGGATGAAGTGTCGCCAACATGCGGGAGAGGGGGGGACAAGACAGGCTCCGCCCCTAAAACTGAATCCATCTAGCGATAAAAGCAGGAACTACAACAAGTGCAACGTGATAATCATAGAGCGCTATCTTGCGATTTATAGCTAAATTAATATTCGTTCTGTGTCGAGAATTAATATTTTCTAATTGAATTGGACTTACCAATGAAAAGTTAAACTATCAACATACTTTGTCTGCAACCCTGAAGAATTTTTACATCCAGGAACAGCGGACTTCATAGTTTTCGAAGTATTTTATTGACGGAATCCTCAGCAAACGAAATAAATGCGTACAAAAACTATGTCGGTCCGCTTCGAACTGAGCATCAATGGCCACGCCTACTGTGACGTCATGACCTAATCTAATGGCGACAGACCTAATCCGCGAGTTTCCAAATAGACAATTCACCAACTCTTTATCAAACGTTATTTTGACGTTTGATAAAGAGTTGGTGAATTGTCTAGTTGGAAACTCGCGGATTAGGTCTGTCGCCATTGTATGAAAAATTGACGGGTGTAAAAGCAAAAGCAGCTATATTTCCAGACACAATGGAAAATCCATTGTGTCTGGAAATATAGCTGCTTTTGCTTTTCTGCTACACAATTGTACTAAATAATGAATGAGTGACGTCATTGTTTTTCGTCGTCGTATCGATACTTTTAATAGTTTATGCTTTTATTAAAAATAGTATTCAAGCTACAGAATTACTGAAAATGTAAGCTTAGCATTATTTACAATCGTATTTTTTACTGAGAAGATAAAACTGAAACATATTTGATGCAGTCAACTCCCCAATCGCCATACGGCACCTCCACTCCTTTCTGTTGTCCGTGATTTTTCGGTAACTATTGAAAATAAAATTAATTGACTATCTGTAAAACGGAAAGGTCCACAAAAAGAAGAAGTTATCAGACGAGGCAAGTAACACTGCGCGGGAGTCGACGCCGCCGCCGCTGCGTTACAACTGCCCGGTCTGCGACGAGTCCTTCAAAACGCTCATATTATTGCAGCAACATGTCGAGAGCTGTTTATTGTAGAGTGCCCAGGCGCATCGTTGAGGTTACCACTGATCAGGCCTAGCATGCCGTCTCCGAGAAAACGAGATAGATCGAGACATGCCTATTTATTACTTCTCGTATGTCAAAATGATATCGCATGATAAACTCTGTAAACAGGGTGTTAGGGTAAACAGTCACATTACTTTAAGAGGTGACTGTACCCATGGTACTGAACAACTTTCCTAAAGAACCTATAGGAAATTCGCAAAAAAAAATCGGCTTTTCATACAAAAGTTCGATCAGCTGATTGCATTTAGTATGGGAAGTCAATTTTTTTTTTACGAATTTCGTGTAGGTTTTTTAGAGAAAGTTGTTCGGTATCATGGGTACAATCACCCCTTAAAGTAATGCAACTGTTTACGCTAACACCCTGTGGAGTAGCTTAGCTTTAAAAGGTCAAATCAAATTTAAAAGGCATATGCCGCCGTGCTGGGACAGCGCGTTTAGTGTATAAAAGCCTTAAAATCTTACTGCTTTAATGAAACCTACAGAAAAATATGCCGTAGAGTGCCTAGACCAGACCAGTGCCCAGTTCTCGGACCGGTATGGTTTCTGTACTTGCGCGCGACTTTTTTCCATACTACATGTCGTTCGCTCTTTGAAAAGCACAGGAAGATGTCATTTGTAGCAAAGGCGCAACTCGCGAGTAGAGAAATCATACTAGACCTTAGACAATTTAATAGGGACTCGCGTTGCGGTAGCATTTCCCCTCTGCCACGGTATTAGATCAATTAATCTTGCGCATTTACACACAATTTTATACCTTATCATCACTAAACGAGACAGCCTATAACAGCGAAACAATAATTTTGAACTTAGAACGTTCGGTTCACACAAGACTACTTTTCATGATTTTTAACATTCAAAATTAGAATCTAAACTTATGGGGAATAAAATCCAAAGTTGCGGATTTCATGTTACCTCGCCCCCCGCAAAAAGTGGCAGAAATGTTTCTTAGTAGAATGACACGCGTAACTCGTCCCTATTAAATTGTCTAAGTACTAGACGGGCTGTATACGAATTCGTTTACTTTAAAATAATAATAAATAAATATGCCTCATTTTTGTTTTTATCTAAGTTCGTAGATAGTGTTTTGTTTAAATTAAAATAGTTGTTACATGTATACCTCAGCATTTTAACGTATTTAATATTGAACGGCATTAAATGCCACTTATCTCCATTATAACTTAGTCAGAAATCCACCGAATTATCCTGATGAAATCATAAAAACAAATAAATGTCCTTCAGTAGAGGTCAGAATAGGTACTATCAGTTTAAAATAACAATGTGCATGACCTCTCTCGCAAATGTTAGTCACTCAATCACACGAACTTCACTCGAGTCATTCAAATGATTGTTTCCTTTGCATAGAGTCTACATTCACTTGTCAACCGAGTGAAGCTATCCAACGGCCATTCAAGGTCATGCACATTGTTATTTGAAACTGATAGTAGAGCTGTTATGTAAGAAATCATAACGTGGATGCGCCTTTGTTAAGACTGCCTGCACATTCGACTGTTTTTATCACTATTGTCGCTGTAAGGGCCAAGACTACGCAGTTAAGAGCACCACACAAAAAGCGAAAACGGTTGACCTCATTAAAACCTGTCAGAAATCTATGGTCTCGTTTGATTCAGCGCAATAATTTTATTAGGTTTATAGGTTTAGATTAGACTTTAAACTCAATGTAAATAAATGATATTATAACACTATACGAAAATAAGATGTTCATATCTGTAAACCTATAGAAAATAACATGCTACAAACCTATTTATTTATCATACCAATAACAATATTAAAAAAAAAAAAATATGATAGGGTATAAGAGTATAAAAACGTAATCGTTTTTTGTATGGCGACAGCTAGTTTCACAATCCACTTAGGATCAATGGCGTGGGGAATTTAGCGGTGCTAATGTCACGATGTGATATGGGGCATTAATGACGTCCTTGCCCATGCCAATTTCGACAAGTCATGTGACTTTTTAAGCTCTGCTCTTCCTATTAGGCAAAATAAACCGGAATATAATTAGGTGTGTTCGCCTTTTGTAAAGGCAGCCTAAATCTCTAGAATAAAAAAATACAAAGTGAAGTTTTAAAGTCATACCATACTTTTGGAATAAAATCTGTAGAATTAAGCTTTAAATACAAAAAGGCATATCCATGTTTAGATTTAGTCTTCGGATTGATATATCGTAGTGAATCTATAACAACATTGTACCAGTGATATTCTTATAATCTTATATTCTTTATAGAAATATTTTTTTATTGTTGGCTTCACCTAAAAATGTTCTAACTACGAATACTTTGTCTCAATATTGTATATTAAGGGCAGGTTATCCCAGTGCAGTCTTTATTACAAGCATTCGTTTGCAATTAGCCATCCTACTTAAATTGAAAGCAGACCCTCGCATATCATGATTTATATCATGATCGCCTAGCATGATTTCTCTACTTGCGCGCGACTCGGTTTTTTTCCATACTACAAGTCGCGGCAAGCGCGGCTTTCGCTCTCCGAAAAGCGTTTTTTTATGCAGTGAAGGCGCGTCGCGCGCGTGTAGAGAATTCATACTAGACCTAGGTACAAGATCGCAAAAAAACGTATTTTTTATCAATATCTTTTCTCTTGGGTGTTTGGGGTAAAAATTAGCCTCAGAATAATTTAGAAAATGTCATTACCTATTTTTCAGTGTATTTTTATTTATATTTCTCATGGGTGTTTGGGGTAAAAATAGCCTCAGAATAATTTAGAAAATGTCATTACCTATTTTTCAGTGTATTTTTATTTATATTTCTCTTGGGTGTTTGGGGTAAAAATTAGCCTCAGAATAATTTAGAAAATGTCATTACCTATTTTTCAGTGTATTTTTATTTATAGTGTTAATAATGTTTCAGTAAAACTTGAAAAATAGTCATAAAAATACCTATCTTTGCATGGTTTTATGAGCGAAAGAAGTAATAACTATCCTCAATCCTGTTTTGAGCCTAATATTCATCAAGAATAGTTCATGAACAACAACATATATTTTTTCTGAATTAAAACAACGACTATTTCATGCCTTAAGACTCAACCAAAAACAGGTCGATTTGAAAAACCTGCCCTTAACTACAATAATAACATTATTAACAAATAGTGTGAGGTTAGTTCTAAATATTTTAAATGCTCTTAAAATTTTTCTTGATGTAAAATCTGTACTATTTTTAAATACAAGCTTGTTTATATTGGTTTGTAATTTTATTGAATTTAAGTATTTCCCGATGGAATCCTTAATCGGAAATAGGTGAGATTCATTTTGATTTCAAATTGGTTTTCTATACTCACCGATTGACTATAATAACTTAGTTGTTTGTGTATGTTTGTTTTGTACTTTATTAATCTTTTAGCTAACGCTAATATTGAAACAAAAAACATAGAAACTGACAATAACTATTCTAGCATGAAACTCACATATTTAATTTCTTTTTGATTAAAACTTATAAGTATTTCAAAATACAACTTATAGAAACAAACGCTCATATTAGAAACAGTGTGAAACATGCTATTAAGGCCTGATTAGTGTCAGATAGCCTATGCAACAGGTAAATATGCAAAAGACCAGAATCCTATCAATTATTTGCCATATGTCTGAGGCGCTGTCCTATTGCCATCGCTCGCGCGATCATGCGTTCGTCCGACGAAAATCATTGTGGCACTGTGCGTTTAAACATACTTATATCTGCGGAATATCCTATAGAAGGTCGTGCTATCATGTGATGCGATCGAATTGTTCTATTTTTATTCAGATATAAGTATGTTTAAACGCACGGTGGCACAATGATTTTCGTCGGACGAACGCATGATCGCGCGAGCGATAGCAATAGGACAGCGCCTGATAGATGGGCTATCTAAAACTAATCAGGAAGTGGTGAAACAGGCCCTTAATGTTATTAATGTGGTAATTAGTTTGTTTCTTGCCACGTTTATTATTCATATAACCAACCCAATGGCCCAGATAAAAGTATGAAAAAAAAATTAGGATTGTATTGATTTGTGTGTTGTGAGATCCTTTGTTTAAGGCTGCACCGAGCCTATTGTGCTGCCCCCAATCGATTTTTTTTTATTTCCTAACAATTAAACAATATTTCCAAAAAACAAGAACTTCATCGGGTCACTACGGATTTGTTTTTATAATGTTTGTAGTTAAAGCATAAAACAATCCTTAGTGCTTCGATAAATTTGAAAGCCAATCAGGACTACAATGTGACATTCTTGTTTTTTGGAAATGTTGTTTGTTTAGAAATAAAAAAAATACTATTGAGGGCAGCACAATAGGCTCGGTACGCTCTTAAGTGAATTTAGCGTGACTGCTCTAACTACTAAACTGGCTTTAACTGTAGTGTTCAGTTAATAGTTTAATCAAGCGTTAACTAATTAACTTAATTTGTCCATTCCAGGTCTACACTTGCCCCAAATGCATGAGGTTTTCGAGCGACCAGTACAAGGTCATGGAAGATCATTTCGACATTTGCCTCGAAGATTTCTAAACAGAATGTTTGTGAGTCTGTCCTTTTCATTACTTAGACTGAAGATGAATAAGATAATAAGGAGTAATTGGATTCTGAAAATGACGTTTGACTGTCTCAAATAATTTTATTCAAAAACTCTATTTACGAATTAAAAGTGTTTTTAAAACCTTCCGAAAAAGGGTGTTCCGAGTTTGTAGACCTTATCTCTGTGTAGAAGGAAAATAATGCATTTGACAGACTGACAGAAGGACGGACAGACACCGAGCGAGGTATTCCGTTTGCCAATTTTGATTAGGAACACAAGAGAAGTTAACCTTAAAACCTTTTTACGTGATTGCAAATAGCAAAATTGTTTGTCTATCCACGTCTAACGTAATTGACGTAAATTTCACGTGTCACGTCCACGTCACAAAATTGACAAAAAAAAGATGGAATATTTGAGTTTTGAAAAAACGAAACGTTTGAAATGTGCGGATATTTTTAGAATAATTCACATTACTCCTTAAAATGTATGTAGTGTATACCTGAAAGTTTGCCAAAATAATCCATCCTACGTTTCTACCGTAGTCGGTTAAAGAAATTACTAATAAACTTCTTTTGTATGAACGAAGTAGCTAAAATTATCATGTCTATTAAAGATGTAAAAACTGTAATCTATTTCAATGAGAATGTTTTGATGTGTAGACAAAAGTAACTTCTTTATAATCATGTCTAGGAAATTTATATGTAAAAATATTCCATTTGGACCACAAAATAATGCTAAAATGTGGATTTAGCCTTATTTCTACCGCATTTCATTATATGTGCAATATGCAACCCTATTGACAACCCTGATAAATAATAAGAAAATGTCCTAAAAAATTTCGATGTTTAGAATCTTCCAAAAATTTTTCTATTGATCTCAACTCATAAATACATCGTCGTAAAGCTACGTCACAAGCCAAGAATCGGCTTGTAAATACTCTGGTAGCTGATTAACAAATAAAAATATACTTGACTGTTTGCCAAATTATCAAGATTCTCTACAGGGTGTAACAAAACACCCTAGTAATACATAATATGTAGGTGCTTCTGACCATCAAACTGAACAACTTTCAGTATGGAGTCAACTTCTAAAATCAGCTGTTTCATATAAAACTGCAGTGCCTACCAAACCCATTCCAATGTATGGGACAGCAGATTTTTTTTCGTCATTTGTCGTTCAAGTTGGCTCTACAGGGTGTTAGGGTAAACAGTTGCATTACTTTAAGGGGCGATTGTACCCATGCTACTGAACAACTTTCCCAAAGAAACTTATAGGAAATTCGAAAATGTTTGTATAGTGAACTGTATAGTGAAAGTTGTTCAGTTTGATGGTCTGAAGCCCCTTAAGGGGCCATAGGTTCAGACGAATATTTTCTATGAGAAACGCGATTGCCCAGCCCTCCGAAAAAAGCGTGCGCGTGCTGTATTTTCGATTAAAAAGAGTTAGCAAAAGTACTTTTTATATATTTTTTTATGATTTCACTAGATAAACTAGTGGTGAATATGTGAGTATAAATACCAAAAATAGGAAAAGTTCTAACACGAGAAAAATGTTTAAAAATAAAAAAAACGAGCTTTTACCCGCGACTTCGTCCGCATAAATTATATACCAGATTTTAAGTCAGATGTTACGCTACCAAACAAAAAAAGTTTCATCAAAATCGGTTCAGTAGTTTTTGCGTGATACTCGAACAAACAAACACCCAAAAAAACAAACAAACAAACAAACTAAATTCTTTTTTCAAAAATTTACAGTTTTATAATAGTCAAGATACGTCATCTTTGTGACGATTTTCTATCGAGTGAAGTAATTCCAATCGTGTATTCAATATATGATTTCACTAGATAAACTATCCAAGAATACTGAGGTATGATTTTGGGTTCGGTAAATTGTATAAATCTAGTCGAAACATGAAAAATAAAAGATGCCTCCGCGGTATTTCGTCCTACCACGGCCCCTCAAGACTACTGGAGTGTTTTGTTCTACTGTTACGTTCTGTATACTTTTTGATGTTAGCGGTGCCATCTAGAGGCCGGTGGTAGCCCTATTAAATGTAGACTCAAAAGTTATAAAATTATCAATAACTTTTATTACCTACTTAGAATATTCCCATTTGTTGGGTTATTTATGTGATATGATAAGATAACTTAGTTATAATTTGATTATTTGTCGATATATTAGACTACTTATAAAATGTATTTTTGTTATAACTTTTATGGTGCGTATTTATTAGAAATTTCTACTTGTATACGATGTGGTACCTTCATAGTATAATACGTATTTTATGAATATTTTTGTATGTGTCGTTCTAGATACAGGGTGAAATTGATATCATTAGCATCCTTTTAAACTAAGAGTCTACCTATCAAACTGAACAACTTTCACTATGGGAGCAAACCAATCGGAGCAACAAAAAAATCTACTGTCCCATACTAAACTGCAACGCCTACGCGCCACAAATGTATGCATAAGATTATGATTTTTTTTGCTCCGATCGGTTTGCTCCCATTGTAAAAGTTGTTCAGTTTGATGGGTAGACTCTTAGTTTAAAAGGATGCTAATGATATCAATTTCACCCTGTATTATACAGGGTGTTCGGCAGACGGTTGAACATACTAAGATGGCGGATTCGTGGTTCTGTCTGCTACGTGTTTAGGCCCTATAACAAGATCCAGGCCACATGGATTGCTTTAAAAAAAAAAAATTTTATTCGAAATTCATCGTTTCTCAAAAATACATATTACGTTGTAAATATTCATTCCTAAATACAAATTTTACAAAAGCCATCTCCTTTGTAAGTAAGATGTTCTAATTCAACGTGGATGACTACTACATAGTTACTTACCATAACATATTTTTCATTAGTGCCATTATATAGATAATACTTTAAAGAAATATAAACAATTAGGGCTTTACCATAAAAAGTTGAACTATGTTTAATCTTCTTCTTATCGTGTGGGCAGAGCCCTGGTGTCAGAGTTTTTCAGACCGCCTTACGGCCTGTGACGTGGTTTTTATGTAATGACTACTACCACCAGAGATAGTAGCCGGGACCAACGGCTCAACGTGCCATCCGAAGCACGGAATCATTTTTCTTTTCAGACAATCAGGTGATTCAGCCTGCAATGTCCTAACTAAGTGGGGAGAAACGCACAAAGTGACATATCACTAGGTGTCCCCCGTGGGAATCGAACCCACGACCTCCGTGTCGAGAGCCAAAGCTCTTAACCGTTAGACCACGGAGGCAGTTTAATTAATCATCATCAGCCCCTACACGTCCTGTGTCTTAGGGCTTGCGTGCCCAATATTTATTGGCGTACTTACATATCTATAGCACAGTATAAGAAAGAGTATGTAGGTCTACCTACATACTACATACGGTACAGACACTCCCTGCCCTCCACCAATTTCCTACTCACCAATTTTCACCAGTAACCTCAAACCGCTGGTAAAAAAATGTAGTCAATGCTTGTCAATGGCGTATTCCAGTCTCGCTCGCACTCATTCAGTAATCAGTATCACACATGCTTACCTCTTGTAAATATTTTCCATTTGTATGAAATGACAGCTAAGTGTCCAAGTAGCCCGCCTTTTAGCCTGGCCATGTAATAAAGACTTTTGACTTTGACTTTAATAGATTGCCATCAGAATTTCTTCAGCATAAATATGCAACCCTCATACAGCGTTGTCTGTGAGCATTTCCCATATTCTGAAACTCCATAGTACAAATCATGTCGTGATTTTTAAACCAGGTGTAACTTTTATATGGTAAGGTCATTATTTTTCTAGCATACATATTATTTTATCCATGAAATGTGTAATGTAAGCTATTATATTTTAGAGAAATTGAAATAGAGGCATTATTTAGATACAAATAAAATGTTTACCTATATTTTTTAATGTGAATACGTTGTTAGAGGCGTGAGTGATTGTTATAAGACTGTCTCGGTTATGTTTACTGCCTTGTCACACGAGCGAATTCTCAGCAATTGTTCAGAAGCACCTCTAGAAATAGGGCCAAGAAACACGTTGCGTTGTAGCGGCTCGCATACCTTACATTGGATTGTGCTCCGATTGTGTGGTATCAACACCGCGACTATCCTGTCTTTTTAGAGCCAAGCAACACGTTGCGTTGTAGCGCCTCTGCGTTGCTCTTGCGTACCTCATATTAGATTGTGCTCCGACCGTGTGGTAGCAACGCCGCGACTATCCTGTCTTCTTAGAGCCAAGCAACACGTTGCGTTGTAGCGCCTCGCGTACCTTACATTGGATTGTGCTCCGATCGTGTGGTATCAACGCCGCGGCTATCCTGCCCTCTTAGGGCCAAGCAACACTTTGCGTTGTAGCGCCTCTGCGTTTCTCTTGCGCACCTCACATTGGATTGTGCTCCGACCGTGTGGTATCAACGCCGCGGCTATCCTTCCCTCTTAAGGCCAAGCAACACGTTGCGTTGTAACGCCTCTGCGTTGCTCTTGCGCTCCTCACATTGGATTTTGCTCTGAGCGTGTGATATCTACAAAACCACGGCGATGCGCGGCGCCGCAACGCACCGTTTGGGACTTAGTTTTGAAATCGCGACAAATGCAATTTAACAGCATATCATTAGAAAGCATAGCTGATAAATCGCTAGTGTGTATGGGCTCTTAGTCATTTAATTTTAGACTTTAAAGTTACCTAACCTCTAGATGAAGATTTAATTTAAAGATTTAATATCTCTGTGTATTGTTGATCTAATATTATGTTTATAGTGTTAACTAACTGCAGAAACTGACATTTCGCTGCGTAATTTTTTTGTCTGCGTTTATATTACGCATGGATCTTTTTAAGGAACACACTCAGCGCTCTTTTTGTCCGAGTTCCTGTGTCATTTTTACGGACTAAAAAGTCTGACCGGATTGTCTGTCTACATTGTCCCCAATAGTCAATGCAAATTAATTATATCTTTCAGAATCCCAGTGGGTTTGATGTTACGTTTTCTCAGTCTCAAAATGGGTCATTAAACTTCAGTATCACAATAAAGGTTGTAAATGACAACTTTACACTGACTATCATTGAGAAAATTTTAAACCTAGAGTACCACCTATCATAGCTCTGAAGTCTACCTATCTCATTTTCATCTGTAGAATTACATAAAGGTGGTTTCTATAATGGTATTGATGCAGCTTAGGATGTGGTGACTAAGGGTCAATTCAGACGAGGCGGGAAAATGATAGAGCACTTTTAAGTGGTAATTAAGTATCAACCTTATTCCGTTCCAACCGAGCTGAAAATAGATGCAACATTAAAATATAATCCAGCTGACAGCAGCGTCGTTTTTTGTCAGGCGTTTTTCCGCTTAGTCTGAATTGACCCTAAGCGTGTTGCTTGACTAGTCGTTACTATCGCTAATCTAGAGCTTTATTATTATTATAGATACAATAGCTCTAAATTAAACCCAAAAATTGACTTCCAAACTTAATAACTAACAGCGATCCATAATTTATGTTTTTCTGTAAGAGGGAGGTCACACGTTCAGTATTTCGTCATTCTGGTCCATCAGTCTGGTCTGAATGACGGGAGAATGATGCGAGAATGATGGACTGACGGAATGATGGTAAATCATCCATCCAGACTGATGAAAATTAATTCCGTCATTGCATTGTGAATGATGAAATACTGATGGGAAACTGATCGTGTGGCCTCATCATTCTGGCGTCATTCTGGCGTCATTCAGAATGATGGACCAGACTGATGAAATACTGACCGTGTAACCTCCCTCTAAAGGCACTCCACGTCACTTTTGACCATAAAAACTGACAAACAATTTTAGTCCGAGCCCCTACTGCTGTCCATACTTGTTGCTTCTAGATGACTTATTGCTTCTAGATGACTTGTTGCTTCTAGATGACTTATTGCTTCTGGATGACTTATTGCTTCTAGTTGACTTATGTTGTCCGTTTAGACGTAAGTGCCATCCATCTCTGCAGCTAGTTTAAATGTTTAGTTAATTCTACTATACATACATACTTGTTTTCAGAGATTTGATACTATACTACATATAATTAGGTGGATTATTTGTTACTCGGGTCGCACAAGCTTGAGCTTTTTGACAAAAAACTTCGAAATAATATTAATCTTTAATTCTATTAGAATAAAGTTTTGCAACAAAATCGCGACAGGTCAATCGAGCGCGGTGTGAGGGGGCGGGGGGAGCGCGTTGCGACACCCTCTGCATGCGCGCGTGCGTACCCTCGAAGCGAATTCAATGACGGTACGCCCGTCCCCTGCACACCGCGTGAGCATAACCCCGGCGCGACTCATGAGCTCCAACACTATTCGTTTTAAATCCACTATGACAAAATATATCATGATTGTCATGTATTGATAGTAAAGAGGCTCCGACAATTTTATGTAGATATTTGCACAAGTTAAAATCGTCAAAAGGTTCAATTTTGCGTGATCCTAGATTACCAATGAAATGCATTATATATAAAGGGTATTATAATATTGTAAGGAGTTGATTGTTTGTGTGACTTACGCACAATTGTGTTGTAATTATAATTATGATGTCAAAGATTTAATTATATTTTGTTTAAAATATAATTTAGATACAAATAGTATACATGTATGTTTTATTCAATTTTCTTTTATGTTTGATACTTTTTAAATGGTGTAGAACTTGGTTCCAATTACGGGTACTCTGTATGAATACGCTTTAGCAAATAAAAATAATGTAGAAACAGCGATGTGATAAAATAATAAATCAGATTCTATTCTGAAAGAAATAGGATCCTTTCTCGATCGTCGATTTTACAAAAGGTAGGTATAAGTAAAAGAAAATGCAGAAGTATTTTTTCAAAATATAGTATATTTCATGAACCCGTAGCGTTTCTTAGCTGTTTTATAAAATTTATACAAATAGATTAATATTTTCATATAATATTTTTTTTACAATAATTTCATAGGTCCTATAAATTGTCTAACATTTTAAAAACCATTCGCTAAATCTAATGTCTTGGGACATTAATTGGCACCATTTTTTATAAATTAGCACAGAAAATACTTTATAAAAGTCTTTCGTTATAATTTTTAAATATACCGACACGTTTAGACGTTCAAACAGTATTGTGTATTTATTGATTTTGTAATAAGAAACGCTAAAAGAATGCTAGTAAAGTTGAGATTCGAAAACAGAGAAGAATAGCGGAACTAACAAACTTTTACCATAAGTATTAACCGCAACTTAAATATAAAACAGAAGTTATGGATAAAATTAATATTAGACAGAAATCACTGGTAATTATTTATGTACGAATAAAAAAAAAGTAATAAATAAAATCGTAAAAAGTAACAAATAAATAGGTCGGAAGTAATAATATAAAAATAATTCTTTATAAATACTTAAGAGCTAAAATAAACAATAACTTAAATTGTTTCTACATGACCAAAACCTATGAAGCAGAGAAAATTATTGGCCGTGGTAAGGGTGAAGCCAAACGAGCGTAATTTTGTGAATTGTGAGTTGCGTATTTTGAGTCCGTTTCATAAAAGGCTGAGGTCATAGACAATTCATTCCCGGATTTTATATGAAACGGACTCAAAATACGCGACTCTCAACTCACAAAATTACGCTCGTTTGGATTCACCCTGAGACATTTTTACATTTTAAATGAAAATTATTAAGATTTTAAATGAAAACTTTGATAAATTAAACGTAAGTCGCTGTTTGTTTAAATATTTTGAAAAATTGATAGCTGACAGCAGTTTTTGAAACTAAATCATTAACTTTATTACCAAAAAGAAATAAAACAATATTTAAGATTTTTATTATTTCACTAATCGATTTTTTTAATTTGATGTCTTGGCCGTATTTAAATTATTTGATATTCATAAGAACTAAGTATAATACAATGTTTCCAAACTAAAGTAAATTACGTAAAATCCTAACAGTCAGAAAAAATATATAATACAACGTCCTAAGCCACTCGTGTGATTTATTTATGTAGTAGATAGGTTTATGTTAAAACAATAATAGAAAGACAATGTATTCTACTTAATTATGTTAGTAGAAAAAGAAATTTCAGATAAAAGCGTAAGTGATTAAAAATACTGTGGTTGGAATGCATTATAAATAAAATTGGCAATTTTAGGAGACATTTTAAGATGACCAGCATCAGAAGTGAGAAGAAGTGATACGTCTCGGGTTTTAGATTTTAAATACCTAGGAGGTGATCTAATATAATTTAATTAAACAAATCTTTAATGTACTTTACACTCCCGTGAATCGCACTAAGCTTACAACACTTATTAAACACAAAATGTATATTTTTTTGTATTTTATAATTATAATAGTCCTTACACTGTATACACATCTAAATACAAATTATGATAACATTACAATTAGTTGCAGACATAAATAAATAATGTTTATTTATTTATGTCGCGTTGAAGACTAGAATACTTTGAGGATAGAAAGCAGACGTCAATTGGGAGGAACGTTGACATTCAATTGTTTCTGCTTTATTTGCGAAGCGGTGGATTTGTGTAGAACGTTACTTTAGTACGCTGTTTCTTGTCTGCTGCGGCGTTTTCGCCCGGTTGGGTTATAATGGCGTCATGTGTCAAAAAATGGCGCGTAATGTTGTTGCTGTTGCTTGTTAGCGTTTCCCGACGAAGTCAATCATTTGATCTATCTGTTCCTCCTCGTCGTAGAGGTACAAAGACTCCATGCATCCCTTGAAGTAGGGCGTGGTGAAACATTTTGCCCTGCAAGATAAAATAGACTTTACCAGCCTGTTGTTAGGTTTAAAATTGTCGAGGATACTCCGCGAATGATTCAATGAACTCTTGAATAAATTAAATTATTTTATGGCTTTTTTACGCGGTTGTATCGCGTCGTAGTTTGACAGTGTAAGGAAATGGAAAACTTCCAAACCTTCCACACGTAACTGCAACTGCTTGCGTAATGCATGGTTATGTGAAAATGCCTTTAAATTGAGTCAAAAATTCAAAACATGAATCATTAGTGGAATATTCTTCTTTTCGGAATAGCTAGAAAATCTGCGATGCAAAGTAAATTAGCCGTCAATAGAAAATAAAGTTGTGTCAACCAAGATTGTTTGAACTTACTAAGAGCCATTATCACACAAGCTATTTTTGAGCGTAAACGGAATGATATCGTCGCGAAATCGCGAATATCATGGCAATATCGCAACTGCACCGCCGCGATATTTCGGTGAACAATCACGGTGGAATCGCGGCGATGACGCTCAGTCAAAATCGTGGCGATTTAGTTGCGACGTCTCGACGGCGCAGTTGCGATATCGCCTACGCCCACAAATTGATTAGTGTGATATGGCTCTTAGATGTTAGTAAGCGTAATTTTCTCTAAAGATAAAATAATGTTAGTCATAAGCTAAACTAATCTACACTACTAGAATAAAGTTTCAAAGTAAATATAGTGCGATAGTGCGATTATTAGTAAAATAAAGTGCGTTTTGCGATAGATGTCAATAGAGTAGAGTCCAGCTAAGAAGATGTTAATAGAAGAGTAGAGTCCCAGCTAAGAAGTGTAAGGAAAGAAGTAAGTGTTAAACGCGTGCGTTCCCCAGAAATATAAAAAAGAAAAACAGAAAAGGAAGTAAGACATTGAACAAGACGTTACAAAAAAGATCCAGCAAGCCGTAAAGGTGTGAATCGATTCCATTAAGAGGGCTATCGCAGTCCAGTGGCGCCCTCATCACATTAAAAAAGATTTCTCAATAAAGAAAGCCTAAATTAAAAAAGTGCTCAACAGATAAACTACAAAAGCCTTTAAGCTATTTTCATAGAATACTTTTATAGGTTTTTTAAAGGTCTAAACATACAAATTTTGAAAGAAGAAAAAAAACGGCCGCTTTTGTTTTTATTCGAAATTGTCTAAAAGTGGAATGTTTAGAACCTATAAAAGTATTGTATAACAATGGCTTGAAGGCTTTTGTAGTTTAACTGTTGAGCACTTTTTTAATTTAGGCTTTCTTTATTGAGAAATCTTTTTTATTGTGATGAGGGCGCCACTGGACTGCGATAGCCCTCTTAAACAAATTACAGTGAAATTTATGTTACTTGGTTGTTAATAATGATTATTTTTAATTTTTTCGAGAATGCCAGCATAGTGGTGAGGATGATTTTCTTTTAAGAACAAAAGTTGAGTTTGATATTCAAACGCAACCTGCAAGCTCTTCACCTTTTTGTAACTTCTTGCGGAAAAAGAAAGAAAAAATATGAAAAGGCATAAAGAAGGAAAAAAAGAGGAAAGAAGGGAAGTAAGGAAAAATAAAAATAAAAAACCAAAAAGTACCTAAATCCCAGGATCGGCCCCGTGTAACTGTTTTATATACGTCTTGAAGGTTTCTAGCTGGTCCGTTTCCTGGAGGACCTCAACGCATCCCTTGAAGTACTCCGACGTAAAACAGTCCTTCCTGTATCCCAACAAGGTAGAAAATCGTTTAGCATTTATATATTTTGTGAAGGTAGTATTGGCAAATGAGCCTACTTTTTTACAGGTATAAAAAAATTATAAATCAAAAACAAACTCTGTAAGAGTCGGAGCCTATTGAGCTATGTCAAATCAATGTCCTCGGAGTTGGGTCTCACGCTCTAGACTGGTGTTCGAATTTCAGCCTTACTGGTGTCATAAATAAGACTTCTTTTCTATAGCAGTGGCGTCCAAGACTTAATGTCTCAGTCTTCAAAATAGATAGGAAAACAGAATTAGATAACCAAGTTGCCACCATACTCCAAGGTGTTAAAGGTCACATTGTTATGAACGTAATCAAATTTGGAGAACCGACTGGATTTGCAAGATCTCTAAGGGTTGAACCTTATCTACCAGCACCGCATCGCATTTTTCCGTCGCTCCATCCTTTTCTGTCACTCAGGACCGTCATTTGCTAGGGCGAGAAAGATAGCGCGAATGCGACCGCACGCGGCAGCACCGGCAGTGCTGCGACCTTTCTCGCTCTAGCCAATGATGTTCCTGAGCGACAGAAAAGGATAGAGCGTGAAAAAACGCGATGCGGTGCTGCCAGATGAGGCTCAACCCATTGCTTTTCGTAGGCATCAAATGTACAAATGCATCGAACACGAACCTGCATAAAGTATAAAGCTGCGGTTCCCTAAACAGCGCGTAGCAGTCATCGCAGATGCGATCGAGGCGCGCGAAGATGGCCGCGTCGTAGACCCCCTTGCACTGGAGGTTGAAGAAGGAGCGCCGCGCCACGTGGTGGGGGGTCGCGGCGGGGGGCGCGGCCGCCGTGCTGAGAGCCAGCGTCGCCAGAGCTACGCACGCCACTTGCAACGAACTTAGATGCATCTGCAACAATTGGATTGGGGGTTAGGAAGGTTGGTATCTTACGCAAAGCAGACAGCAATAGATAACTCTGGAGTATATGTAGAATATCTCGACCTAGAGGATTCTTTTGTGTTTAGAGAGGAAAATGTTGGTAGCATCTGTGATCCTCTAAGCTTTTTGATCTTTAGCGAGAATATTCCCGATATATGGACGGGAACGTACGTACGTATGAAGGGTGAAATTGAAATAATTTGCATCTTTTTAAACTAAGACTACCCTCAAACTGAACAGCTTTTACTATGGAAGCAAACCGGTAAACCAAAAGTTGACTTAGTTTTCAAGACAATAATGATTTCAGTTTCTATGGTAATTATTCCTTTTTTGCATGTAAACGAGATATAGAGCGCTTAATACCTACCTATAAACCTGAGATGTTCTTACATTATCATTTTATGAGCATTCGAGCGGTGTAAAAGTAGAATAGTAGTTTATGGAGTATCAAATAGGTACGTTATTGGTATTGCTTGTCCATAAATCCCCGTCTATGGGTCAGCTATTGAGCCAAATCTCAAGTATCTGTGTCAAACCGCAAACCGATCGAAAGTTGCGGTCGCAATTTTTATCATATTTGGAGCATTTTCCGTGAGACTTTCACTACAAGATAGAGTAGAATTCTCCATCACGGTTTTAGAAGGCGAGTAATAAATGGAGTCGGTACGTGTGTAAAATGACTAATGATTTAAGAACGTAGAGACAGTAAATCGATAGAACATTCGATCGCAGATCAGTGTCGCAACTTGCACGATTACGCGGTTAAATCGGCATCCTGCGGCAAGCTGGCTGGCGCGGCGCGGGCGCAGGCAGCGCGGGAAGCGGCCATATTTGCATTTATCACGGTTTTAATGAAAGGGCGGTGCTGCCCGACCGGATTAACGCACACCGCGCTAAGTGTAAAGTGAGTGGCCTGGGTGATTAAGTAAAGTGGCCTGCCGTAAAGTGTAAATATAGTGGGCCGATTAACCAGCCCCAAGACCACCTCCGCTCAGTCCACTTCTGAGATTATTGGACCATTATCGCCGGCACGAATGTAATCTCGCTTTAATAACTTAACTGCTTTTAATCGGGTTGCTTTTGAATTAAAATTTGCGTCCCGTTTTGAGGGCGTTTTACCCTCTACTTGTAGCGTGCTCCAAGCTCCAAT
The DNA here is from genome assembly GCA_922987775.1 of Agonopterix subpropinquella. Lineage (NCBI taxonomy): Eukaryota > Metazoa > Arthropoda > Insecta > Lepidoptera > Depressariidae > Agonopterix > Agonopterix subpropinquella. Next base: position 3,332,476 of record OV277710.1, read on the forward strand.
TATAAGTGATTGCAATCAGTATGCAACCACCCTTAGGTATAGCTTAGAATAAGTCTACGTAATATCGATAATTGAGTCCAATTAGGTAATAAATTATTTCCAGTAGTACCTAAGTAAGTATTTAAGTGAATGCTTTATGCATGCTCACGATTCCTTAGTACCTACCTACCTACACTATAGAGGCGCTCCACCATTGATTCATATAAGTACAGGGAGTAAGTGACAGCCTAGCAAATACTGAAACCGTGAACTCAGACCGTCAAACTGAACAACTTTTCACTATGGAGCCTACCTCAGGAAAAGCGAAAAAAAAATCAGGTGCTCCATACAATACAGCTGTACCTACTCGATTCAAATGAATGAAATAGCAGATTATTTTTTCACGTTTCTTGAGGGTGGCTCCAGATTGAAAGTTCAGTTTGATGGTCTGAATTCACCGTAACAATAAACTTTCCAAAAATGGCAGAACCAGACAACATAGCAATCACAACACAACACAGTGACAACAGCGGTGACAACAGTTAACAAATACGACTCAAAAAAAGGTTTATTGCCACCCAACATGCATACTTGATTAGTGTTATTGTGTCGATGCCGTAAAAAATTTGCTAAGTTATGTCAATGCACCACACACCAAAATTTTTCTTAAGATTTCGTTAATTTTATTGTTCTGTTCCTGCATATATCCAGTCCCTGGAGCATTATCAATGGGCGACCCTATTCCGGTAAAGGTACCTCGTGGACGGTCGTCACTTATGTTATCACCTTAATATCTACGTTATTCTTTTACAGAAAGGCCGAAAAACACACATAATTGATTTACTAAAGCTTTAATCAACAACGGCCGGTTTTTTTTCGCGCTTTCGAGCCTGTCAGCGTAAAGCGGCGTTCTTTGGAGCAGATAGCAAGACTCTGGCCCTGATTCATGTGCCATCGAGGTGATAAAGTTATTATGTACCTGTTCCATGGGAACGGAACGTGTTCAGTACTTTCTTGTTGTTTATGTGAGAGAGATTGGTGTGTTTGACATCTTGGACTTTTAAATTGAATACTGAATAATGGAGAGGTATCTTAAGTACCTATGTAGGTAGATCTAGAGGTAGATGGACACGTGGTAAGTATACAAATTGAACTTTAAGCCCAACTTGCATCAACCTGAGCAATGAACTCCAGGTTAGTAAGTTATAATTTTTTGGTTAGAAAAACGATCGAGTGAGCTATTTTACCCGTAGCTACCTAATTGCTAACTCAGGGTGACGCAGTATACAACGTGTTAATGAATTAACGCAAAACTAGAAAGAAGTTTGTTTAGAATCGAGAGCAGAATCGAATTATCATGGTTTTAACATAGGTAATTTTTTTCAAAATATTAATTAATTTGTGTCTAAAATTTAAAATTTACTGAACCCAACGTCAATCCTCCGCACAGGCACACTCACCCGATTTACTACCAAAACAAGATTATTAAAATGTATCCATGAGTACATTAGCGCTTTCATTCATTGCTGAAATGATAACAAATCATTTTTGCCTCAAAACTTAAAATGCGAATAACTTTTAATTTTAAGTATCAAAATAATGAAATTATTGTTTCAATCTAATTATTTTGTTATAAATCATGGTTATAGGTATGAGGTTTTGCGTTAATTCATTAACACGTTGTATAAGTTTTAGGTATATTGTTTTTGAATTAAGTTTTTGTGCTTTGAGCTAAATAATTTAACCTTATAAATCCAAATATGAACTCAAATGTAGGTATCAGGAAGTAAGTGTTACAAGAAAATGCTTTAAAGAACTAATATTGCTGGCTTTGAAAATAAAATTACGCTTTCACAAAAAACAACTATGTCCAGCAGTGGACGTCCATCGGCTGAGATGATGATGATGATGACGATGAATCAAAAACACAATCATCATCAGTACCTACCTCTATATTTTCTCTTTGCCATACGGAGAGAACTATTATTATTATTATTTAATTGATACATGATAATACAATGTTTAGCAAATCAACAAATATCGACGCACTATAAACCATAAACTGGTTTGTTCGTACGCCGGTAGGGACTCATCCTTATTATTAAGTAGGTATAAAAGATAATCATACGAACAGACTACACAAAACTTATACAATAATATCTATCCATCAATTCAATTCCAAACATACACTGCAAACCCGGTTATTAATATGTTATTGTTTGTGTGCATGGTGCATAATATTCTGTATCTAAGATGAGCTTATTCGATTCAATTCTAGAACTTTAAACGCATACAAATCTCTCAAATCAGTATCCAGATGCGCAAACAGTAAACAGGTCAAAGAATACATGCCCACTCAAAAGCTTTAACCTTCCAGATGGCTAACGAATACGAAAACGCCTATCTGAGAACTTCATCAATTAAACATCAGATTCCATTACCAAGTTGTTAAGGAGTGAACGCAGCATTGCCTCACACCGCTCTAGTGATTGCCAATGTATTGTAGGGCTGTTGAACATGAGAAAATTACAAGAAAAATTAGGGTTTTATTCGACTACAGCTGTACAGCTGTATAGTTCAAATCAGAAAACGTTCGCAAAATCAAGACATCAAATTATAATTTAAATCAAAACTAGCATTTGCTAAGGAAAGTCCGCATGTCCTTTTTGGCATCGTTCCAGGTTTAGATCAGTTGGCAGCCCTACAACTTGCGCAGGAGTCGCTGAGTGCATAGTAATTACGGTGGACGAGCTAGACTGCCCGGCTGCCACCCAAGGCGAGGGTGAACGCGTTCATACTAGATGGCCACACTGAGAGAAAAAAAAAGAACTGAAACTGGTCCTTCGAGTCGGATGGAAGGGTAAGTTAAGATATTATTTTGCTATTTTTATTACAATGTTGTTTTTCTTGAAAACTTTCCGTCTTCAAAACTACTTTCAACACGATCTTAGAAGTCTGATAAATGTTACAAAATGTGCCAACAGCTCGGTTTTATTGGTACCTAGTGTTAGTCACCTAATTACGACCAGTTACCTACAATTCAATGAAAATAATATCCCACATTAGTGTCGTCGAGAGGCCGGTAGAAGTAATAAAGATTTCGAATTTATTTTGTTTACAAAAACATGAAAATCCTTAATAACGTTTCCAGTTTAGGTTGAGCTTCCTTTCTCTGTATTTTCTTAGGCGCAGACGTGTTTGGAGGGTCATGTTTGAATGGTCAAGTTGGAGACGAAATGGCACCGTCTTGTCGACTTGCACCGTTTGCAGTTGCCACCTACGTCAGTTATATTCAGTTCTGCAACTGTTATAGTTAACCAACTTATGATAATAACGATATTAAGCTATAAGGAAAACATGAAGCCTAGTTTATTTGTTCAGAGGAAAGTTTTGTGAAATATAAATATTATTCGATTAAATTGTAGAGTTATTTCCATCATCGTTTACTAGAATTATTGAATAAACTTTTAACCTGATAACCCGTCCCCGTATTAAAATATACTTTAAAAGAAACTAATATATTTGAAACACTTCAATATGGGGTAGGAAATATTGGACAGTTCATTCGTTCTAAGTAAATAAACTTCAATTTATAAGTTTTAACTAAGAGAAGGAAACTAAAACAATAAAAAAAGTTGGTAATTAACATGAATGTTTTGGACAGTCATAGTTGAGATACTTTATATTTATTTTATTTATAATGAGGATGCAAGTTTGTATTTTGTTACTGTGCTAAATCTAAACTATTATAAAACTGTAACAGAAGTGTGTCTGTACATTGAAGATATTTACAAAAAAATGATTACGATATGGTTTTTAGATGTCCCTGATTCCAAATCACCAATTTTTGGATTTTTTGTCTGTTTGTTTGTTTGTTCGTTTGTTTGTTTGTTTGTTTGGGTGTTTGTTTGTTCGAGTATCACGCAAAAACCACTGAACTGATTTTGATGAAACTTTTTTAACATCTGACTTAAAATCTGGTATATATAATTTATGCGGACGAAGTCGCGGGTAAAAGCTCGTAAAGAATAAAATTAACAGCGCGGTGTGAGCAGATGAAAGGGGAATTATTTAGCTTAATTTCACGTCCGAGAATATTTGCGGTTCCCAGTTGACTCATATTCATAATTCTAGCTAAGATTTAGATTTTTGTAGCTAAAACGAATACACTTCCTATGTTCAAACTGTAGCAAAACCTACGAATAAGAATATAGAAATGTAAATCAAGCTAAAAAAGTGACACCAAAAAAAGTACACCGTGTTCTAAAAGCCTATGCCTAAAAATGGCGCGTTTTTTCTTTTTTTAGCACGGCCATCAATCAAACTTGAATATTATAGTTCAGGAGTGCGATTTTTGAATCTCATTCGCTGAGTTCAGTAGTTGAAAATGTCAAAATTACTGTGGAGATATGCATCTTTCTGCTGCTGATTTGACTTTCAAAAATCATAATTCAGGAGTGCGATTTTTTAAAGTCAAATCAGCAGTAGAAAGATGCTTATCTTCATAGTAATTTTGACATTTTCAACTGCTGAACTCAGCGAATGAGATTCAAAAATCGCACTCCAGAATAAAGTTAAAAACAACACTTGTTATTACAAATATCTTGGAACTCAGTCCGAACTGAGATATAAAGGCTTGAAGTGCACGTAATGGTAATATTTTCAATTTCAAGCCTTATTATCTCCGTCCGGACTGAGTTTAGGGATATACATGTTAATAAGTGTTGTTTGTTACTTTATTCTGAAATAAAATATTCAAGTTTGGTTGCTGGCTGCGCCAAAAACGACGTTGAAAAATAAGGCGCCAACCTTACAAACAAAACCCGCATTGTCTTTTGTTCCTTAAAAAGTCTACCTTGCCGCCAAAACTCATACAAAATGTAATTTTTCATTAGGTGCCAAAAAATATGTTGCTTTTGTTTAGAGTAGAGCAAAACTGATTTACATAATACCGAATTAGGAAGTACGTTGTCCACAATAAGGACTGGACACACTGTTTAACAATTATTTTAACGAGGAGGCTAACAATGAAGGTATCTCGCTGATCTGCGGCCATTGCATTGTGGTCGCCGCAACCTTCGCAGCGACCTCTGGTGAGGCCTTTGGATTTGCTATCGGTCGCTCTCTCTTCCTAGTTTTGAATTCTTAGCTTCAGTGCACACTTAAAATTTCATGAGTTTTTTTGGTAGTTTAAGCAAATTGTACTTCTTCAATATAATGCACACACGGTGAATAAATTATGGAAACTCAATCTTGAGTTTCGAGTCGAGATAACATACCATGTACCAATTCGTTTTTAGGGTTCCGTACCCAAAGGGTGAAAACGGGATCCTACTACTAAGCCTACGTTGTCCGTTCGTCCGTCCGTCCGTCTGTCCTACCTATTTAGGGCTGTAACATTTGAACCGTAATAGCTAGATATTTGAAATTTTCTCAGAATATGCGTTATTACGGCGGATTTGTTAACAAATAATAAAAATGTCAAAAAGTCAAAAATTAAGGGGGGTTCTCAACAAGAAACTAGTTTTGTCAACGTTATTTCTTCACGCTCTATCTTAAAAACGGAAATACATACAAGCGTCAAACTCAGTGTGATAATAGAGCAAACTCTACAGAATAACAACAAATACTAAAAACCGGCCAAGCGTGAATCTGTCTTGCGCTAAAGGTCCCGGACAAAAAACGTTTTTTTTTTCTAAGTTAATAATGTTGTGTTCTGTGGTGGTGTGGTACAGAACCCTCGGTGCGCGAGTAGCCCAACTCGCACTTGTCCGGTTTTATTCTAACTGATGTAGGTACGTAATACCATGTAATACTGACTGCTCTCAAACGGTGAAGGAAAACATCGTGAGGAAACTGCATACGCTGAAAAATATGTGAAGTCTACACATAATCCGCATTGTGGGCTCGCGTGGCGGACTTACGTCCATATACCTATACCCTCCCTATGGGTAGGAGTGCCATGCAGTGGGATTTGTTGACATGTTTAATTTAGAGAGAGGACAATGTTAAAATCATATGTTTAGTTTATGCAATGATTACAAGATTAGAATGTGAGTTGTGACGAATCATTTGCATCAGCGAGCAGAGGAGTCAATACCATGCAATGGTCTTAACAATATGCCAGTCAATAATATTAATCATGTCGTCATAATGTCATTGTATGGCGATACATTCACGCTGTATGAATTGTGCTGCGGTTTCCTTTTATAGGCCAGTCATTTTACGGAGTTTTGTTAGGCGGGGTAGGGAGTAATTATTCATTGGACTTTTAAACTGTAACCGGCACCATTTAGTGACAAAAATACTATCCTAAAACAAATTAAAAAAAATTTGCTACGCAACATAGAAATCAAAATTGTGTGTCCCAGAAGGCTTTTCAATTAATAATATTAATACCAATGCACTCATTTGAATTAGATTTAACAATATACCTACATTAGTTTTGATCAATAAAATAGGCATTAAACACCGCCTACCTTTCTTCGTTCACCTTTTCCTCTACCCTAAGGTTGTCTGGAAGAAATCGCTTCTTAGCGATAAGACCGCCTTATTTTGTGCCTCTTGTATTTTTTCTCTGTATTTTACTGTTTATGTTTTGGTGTAAAATAAAGTATATTTGATTTGATTTTGATTTGATTAAAATTTAAAAAATTTGGTGTTTATTAGAAAATACGAATGTATTTTTCAAAACCTTCTAAGTAGACAAAAATATTTACACCATGTTTGAAGTATGTATGATGGTAAAGCCTTAAATATGTGCAAAAAAAAAATTATCGTCAGGTTTTTTAGAACGAGAAGATTTCTATATTTTAAAATTGGAACTGTTGATGACGTAATTTTTTTTTAATTTTGGTACATTCCTAAGCTCAAATTGGCTCTTCAATAATAATATTAGCGAAAAAAAAATGCAATTAGTAATTAGTCCCGGCTCAAACCGTAAAATGACTGGGCTATAATGTCATTGTATGGCGATACATTCACGCTATATGAACTGTGCTGCGGTTTCCTTTTATTGCATGGAAGGAAACATTTGTGTTAATTAATTCTGAGAATGTTACATATAATTCTAGTTACATGTTTATTAATAAAAGTTTCCTCAGTAAAAGGTGGTTTTCTTTATATAAAACATATTTAATGGCAACTTTTACCTTGAAATTTAGTTTTACGTGTTTTAAAGGAATTCGGTTTTGTGAAATGTTATATACCTAGTCTTTAAAAGGAATAGAGGTCCTTTAATAATTGTGAACGCAGTTACATACCTACACCTACCTACTTAAAGCAGTGGTGGTCCAGTGAAGTAACCTTGCCTGCCGTGCAGGAGGCGATGGTTCGATCCCCGTCCAGGCCGACTCGTACCAATGAGTTTTTCGGAATTTATGTACGATTTGTAACACCACTGGCTTTTCGGTGAAGGAAAACATCGTGAGGAAACCTGCATGCTTCAATTTCGAGGCATGTATCGTACCTACTGTCCATTACAAGTGGCGACGGGCTCACTCCCCATCACACTGGACAGAGTTTCGGTAGTGAAACGTGGATGTTCCTAAGTTTCAGAATATCTCTGACTACCTCCTCGGGGAATATAGTCGTGAGCATATGCATGCATGCATGCACCTACCTACTTTGCGTTTTGATGATTTTGTTTTGCTTAGCAAGGTTGGCAAATATGTTTTTTGGTCTTTGAAGGTAGGTAAATTAGTATATGTCTAACACTAACATACGATATGCCTGCCCCAACATCATACCTACGATAAATGGTTGTAACAATCTAAAGTGTGTTATTATAACATTAAAGTTATACAGAGTACGAATAGGTAAGTCGAAAGGAGGCCCTAAGATTTTTGGACCAAAAACAGAAAGTACTGTTAAATAAAATATTGATATACTTTACAGACTCTCGCTCAAGAGCAAACTTATCAACATTGTGTATTCTGCCCATCCTAACCTACGGTGTCCAAACCTGGTCATTAACGAAGCTTCAAAAGTCCAAACTGCAGGTTTTTCAGAGAGATATGGAGCGTAGTATACCTACTGTACGGACCGTATCCGGAACACAACACCGCGCTCCAAAACTCAAATAGCTGATGCGAGAAATCTGCGAAGGGACTGGGCTGGGCATGTTTGCCGAATGCATACCGAGCGGTGGGCATCAATCGCCACGCAATGGGTGCCTAATGATGGTAGTCGAGGTTGAGGCAGACCCCGAAAAAGGTGGAGCGATGAGTTAGATGCCTATTGCAACGATTGGAGGGATGCCGCATTGGATAGAGATATGTGGAACAGTTTAGGGGAGACCTTTACCCAGCAGTGGGAAAAAGTAGTTTAAAAAAAAACTTTACCTACTTTCCGATTACCTTTTTGCTGTAATAAAAAAACTGCAAAGACAAGCGCGTCTAGATTTTTCTAAACGTCCTACAACAAATTGATTGTGTGTTAGACACGCAATAATCGGGGTAGGTCCGTGGCGTGATCGCGGACAGCCAATGAGAGGCAATTAGACACGTGCGCCGGCGCATCTGGGTCAACGAGGAGTTACAGCTGAAACCTACGTAGCTATGACGTTAGATGACATTTTTCTTTTGAAGCCAATTATGGAAGTATTGAATGGTTTTCCGTTAGTCGTCTGACATAAAGTGCGTCACCCATTGATCAATGGAGTTTGACCGTAGGTCGTTATTTTAACTATTTTTTGCTTCTTATCATGCATCTTGCAATGTTGATTTCGTGTACTCAAGACAAATAGAGAATAACAGACAGGAATTGGCGAATACTCCACCGACAAGTAAGGCGATGATAATCATGATCATACATCTTTTCAAGAAGCTTAATATTATATGAACCACAACCAACCATAGACCACAACCCACGACCATAATTACTTTCGGGATGGTCAGAAATATTGTCAATATACCAGCAGTTGTAACAAGGCTAACTTTTAGCGTAGGTAAGATTTGAATTTAGAATTTTATTAAAGGCACTTCTATACATTTCCTAAGCCTTTCTTATTAAGTGTTATGAAATAACATCCTCGTTCTATAGGTATTATAATTATAATTTATAATGCACAACATCCATTCTGTCCGTTTTCTTTGTATTTTATTTATTAAACTTTCCTTTCTTGATTTTCCTTTTGTGTGTGCAATTTTAAACGGTAAATAGTTTTTTTTTCACCTGACTAATATAATTATAAGGTCCGTGGTCTAATGGTTAAGAGCATTGGCTCTCGATACGGAGGTCGTGGGTTCGATTCCCACGGGGGACACCTAGTGATATGTCACTTTGTGCATTTTTCCCCAGTTGGTTAGGACATTGCAGGCTGAATCACCTGATTGTCTGAAAAGAAAAGTGATTCCGTGCTTCGGATGGCACGTTAAGCCGTTGGTCCCGGCTACTATCTCTAGTGGTAGTAGTCGTTACATAAAAACCACGTCAGAGGCCGAAAGGCGGTCTGAAAAAACTCTGACACCAGGGCTCTGCCCACACGATAAGAAGAAGAATAAGGTCCTAACAAAATTAGCTGAAACTATTTTAAGGAGATGATCAGACCATCAAACTGAACAGCTTTCTCAATGGGACCTACATCGAAATCGTGAAAAAAAAAAACTGCTGTCCCATACATTTCGGTCGAGTTCTGTTTGCAGTTTTGTATGGGACAGTTTCTTTTTTCCGCGATTTCGATGTTGGTCCCATAGAGAATGTTGTTCAGTTCGGTCTGGAGTGCGATTTTTGAATCTCATTCGCTGAGTTCAGCAGTTGAAAATGTCAAAATTACTATGGAGATACGCATCTTTCTACGGCTGATTTGACTTTCAAAAATCGCACTCCTGAAGTATGATTTTTGAAAGTCAAATCAGCAGTGGAAAGATGCCTATCTCCAACGTAATTTTGACATTTACAACTGCTGAACTCACCGAATGAGATTCAAAAATCGCATTGCTGATCATTCTATTCAAAAAGTGACAGCATATTAAGAAGGACCCTGTATAATTGTATATTAATTTACGAAATAACAATTTTTTTTCTTTTGCTGGTCTGTATCATTAATGATAATGTTTGTTTAATTTGTATGGCACTGAATTAATGAAGTTCTAGTATCGAACATGAGCTATGTTCACCGTTGTTGAGTGATACGTATTTGAGTACCGATGCCAATTGGTTTCAGTGAGTTATATTCGATACAATTAAAATAGATCAGCGCATGCCGTTTATTTTAGCACATTAAGACACTGTAGTATCGCATCTACATATTTATTTAAGCCCAGACACATACGTCAAAAAATTGCTTCATGTTTCTATAAATTTGACTCATGCGTCAAATTATACAGGGTGTAACAAAACACCCTAGTAATACTTAAGGGGGTGCTTAAGATCATAAAACTGAATATGAAGCCAACTTCGAAATCGCGAAAAAAAAAACAGCTATCGCATACATTTTAGACGAGTCGGTACTGCAGTTTTGTATGGGACAGCAGATTTTTTTTCCGCGATTTCGAAGTTGGCTCCATAGTGAAAGTTGTTCAGTTTTGTGGTCTGAAGCCCCCCTTTAAGTATTACTGGTGGTTTGTTACACCCTGTAAACATGAACTTCACGATCAGAACACTTCACACACCTTTGTTCAACCTCGGGGCATATAGTCGTGAGCATATGAGCACTAAAAGTTGAGTTTAGTTATTAGTTTAGGTTTATTAGGTACGAGCTTTTACCCGCGACTTCGTCCGCATAAATTATATACCAGATTTTAAGTCAGATGATAAGCTATCAAACAAAAAAAAGTTTCATCAAAATCGGTTCAGTAGTTTTTGCGTGATACTCGAACAAACAAACACCCAAACAAACAAACAAACAAACTAAATTCTTTTTTCAAAAATTTACAGTTTTATAATAGTCAAGATATTAATTTCAATGAGTTTATCCAATATCATGTCCGCAAAATCCCACTGAATGCCTGTCACAAAAAATTTGTGAAAAAAAAGACAGGCAATCTTCCATTAGGGCTTAGTGCTAATGAGATCAAGGCAACCTAAACATAACCTAAAGGACCTATGTCATAAAGATCACAGTTGTAATTTACAATTACATTTAAGATACCTACACTACCTACTGATAATGTTAGTACACATATTTTTTGTCATATTTATGAAATAGGCCCCAGACTGGTAGGTAAATCAATAATTAACATAATTAATTGACTCTACCAACATATAAATTATGTTAATTACTGCTGTGCTATAAGTGAACTTTGCTAAAAAAACGATAGGTACCCTTTTAAAGTAGCTGGCTGTTTTAGAAAAGTTGTTGAACCCCAGAAGGTAATCTAAACTATTATAAAACTGTAACATAAGTGTGTCTGTACATTGAAGATATTTACAAAAAAAAAATTACGACATGGTTTTTACCTGTCCCTGATTCCAAATCACAAATTTTTGGATTTTTTGTCTGTCTGTTTGTTTGTTTGGGTGTTTGTTTGTTCGAGTATCACGTAAAAACTACTGAACCGATTTTGATGAAACTTTTTTAATTTAAATAGCTTATCATTTGACTTAAAATCTGGTATATAATTTATGCGGACGAAGTCGCGGGTAAAAGCTCGTAAATAATAAAGTCGTGATTTGAGGTGAATTTAAGAGAGCCTATTAAGATATTTTCAATTGCAGACTGTAAATGTTCTATAGCTATTTTCACTATGCCTTATACCATTATTTATTAAGAAAAGGGCAGACAAGATTCAGCGTTATTATTCAAATACAACCTACCTATTAAAATAGTACTTGCAACGGTTCAAACTACTCGCAGTCAGAAGGCCAAGTCGCGCGCCTTGCTGTCTGTTCGACCACTCACGCACACACGCACTGTCTGAGGTGAACTGAATACTTTGAGCTTGTTGTGGGTAATATATTACATATATATAGTTGCACGGACTATGTTAAGTAAAGTACCTACGTAATTTTGTGACTTTTCCTCAAAAGTATGACGACAGACGTATTGGTCAAAGGATTTTTGTGCAATAGTTTATTTAAGTGGTGATTACCTACTACTATTTATTCCTGTAGTTATCTACAGGGTGTAGAGGACAGCCCTCTGCAAACTGAAATGGTGAACTCAGACCATAAAACAGAACAACTTTCACTGTGGAGCCTACCTCAGGAAACACGAAAAAAATCAGATCACCTGGAGTGCCATTTTTGAATCTGATTCGCTGAGTTCAGCTGTTGAAAATGTCAAAATTACTGTGGAGATATGCATCTTTCTACTGCTGATTTGACTTTCAAAAATCATACTTCAGGAGTTCGATTTTTGAAAGTCAAATCAGCAGTAGAAAGATGCGTATGTCCATGGTAATTTTGACATTTTTAACTGCTGAACTCACCGAATGAGATTCAAATATCGCACTACAGATTGCGATTTTTGAAACTCATACCATAGTATAAGAAAGAGTATCTATTACTACTCATACTTTGAACTCAGCAGTCGAAAATGTCAAAATTATATATGGAGATATGCATCTTTCTGCTGCTGATTTGACTCCTGGTGTCCCATTCTTCACCATGTTTACCTTCACCATTTGAGAGCAGTCGGTATTACATGTGCATTGGTTAGAAAAACTTATTGGTATATGTTGTCCGTCCTAATTCGAACTGCCCCCTCACGATTGAGTGTCCAATAGGTACATCCGCAACGCACCACCGACCCTCTCATCAAATTCTCATATTGTATGCTATTTAATATTCTAACCGTACCTGTAAATAGTTTACTATTCGTCATATTACCGAGTGATTTAATAAGTGTTAACTTACGGTGTCATTGTATTCGACTCGCGACCGTCATTATAGGCAAGCTGTATGCAAATTGTGCATGGATTTGCATCCGATTGCATGCGGGCATCATTTTGTGTGTGACTAACCTGCCAAGAATTCTGTGACAGGTACAATATGTCAATTGCAATTGGTGCCTATGCACCTAGATTTGAATAAATATGCACATAGATTCGCGTCTACATTTTCTTTCGAAATGTCCGACCATTTTGAACATTGCTACTAAGTAACTACTTTACTCATAGTAAGTAAAGTTTTCTTTTAACCCATTCCACGCCACGGATTTATTTAGAAAACGCTCATCACACGCCACAACCCAAAATTTGTCACTATCTGGAAATCATATACGTAGGTACGTTGATAAGTTTATTTGTGATAAAAATAAAAGGTTTTTTCAACGATTTTTTTTGTCTGATATACTTTGGCGGCGAGGGCACGAAACTTAAACGTCTGATATATCAGACTTTGGCGCTGAAAAGGTTAATATTATGAGATTCTCTCTCTCTCAAAATTTTACCCATCCGGTCTCAAAGCGGTGAAGGAAAACATCGTGAAGAAACCTGCATAAGCTGAAGAAGAAATGCTGACGCGTATGATTTTGTAGTCTACCGATCCTCATTGGGCACGCGTGGTGGACTAACGCCTATATATCCCTGAGGGTAGGCCTGAGGGACGTATATAAGGTGATGATGATGAAAAATGAAGCCGCTTTGTGCCAGTAGATAATTATCGTCATGATCAAAACCAAATGTCAAACAAAAGGTCAAACATAAAGTAACCAAGTATTTAAAGTCCCTCAATTATGTTGCCACTGAATCACTCTTAGCCGTTCCTTATTAAAACATCAACTCACTAACACACACACACATATATATATATATATATATATATTATATATATATATATATATATATATGTGTGTGTGTGACACATACACACCCCCCCACTCACATATTATTTTATAGCCTGCTATTTCAAAATTGTTAATTAAATGGGTAGGTTTTTAAATATCATTGCATGTCTTCGTTACCTATAAATATATAGGTAACGAAAAGGAAATTTTACGAAACTAATAAGTTTAATTTCATTTTCTGTTTATACGTAAAATTTCCTTGTAAAATTGTTTCAAATGTTACTTAAATCTCATAATTATTAACTTCGCTCACTCTGTCGTAAAATTTGTAATTTTTCCTGATATATCGTAGAGGATTCCCGAGATTCTGGCTTGCCGCATGCGGGGTCCATTGTATCATGTGTACTGAAGTTCTATTTTGTTAATAAAGATATTTGTATTTGTATTTGTAAATCAGGTTACCAATATCAATGCTTACAGTAGGTAGTAGCATAAGTCGCTTTTTGCATGTATACAGGGTGTGTTGCCTAGCAAATACTGAAACGGTGAACTCAGACCATCAAAGTGAACCATTTTCACTAGGGAGCCTACCTCAGGAAGCGCGAAAAAAAAATCTGCTGTCCCATATAAAACTGCTGTACCTACCCGACTAAAACGTATGAGACAGCTGATTTTTTTTGCGTTTCCTGAGGTAGGCTCCATAGTGAAAATTGTTCAGTTTGATGGTCTGAGTTCAACGTTTCAGTATTTGCTAGGCTGTCACTTACACCCTGTATAGTTAGCGACATAGTAAATAAAATCTTCACTCTCATTATAAAAATGTTCCCATAGGATACTAAACAGAATTCCACAAAGTAAACCAGCGTAATTACGAACCCGATCAAGTTTATTTGTGTAACTTGCAAGACTGGAAAAAACCTAGAAGGCTGGGTAACTATTGGAAAATTGTCGCCTATACAAGGCAGGTAAAGGCAGGAAAGCCGACACGAACGTTCGAGATATCAGGCCGTTTATATAAAACGGAGCCTCGGTATCTTCCGCTTTGGTCTTTACATCCAATTTTGGAGTTTATAAGTAGTGAATAAAGCACGTAACTTCGGTTCGGAGTAAGTAAAATACGAGTAGTTCAATTTAGAACAAGTTTAATTGAGTAGTTCAAGTTTATTTGTGGATGATCTTATTTTATCTTATCTTGTTGTGGGGGCTGGCAAGCCAGCAACACTTCGACCCAGTGGGATTTTTTGTGGATGATACATAAACATATACAAACTCACGACCATAATTCCGTTTCAGGTAGGTCAGAAGCTTTGTTACAAGTACCAACGACATTTTTAAGCGTCCAGTTGTAGCAAGGCTCGATTTTTGCATATTGACGGTTTGGTTAGGTTTTGGCATTTGTGTTTTGTTGTGTGTTTAAAGTCAATCAGGGCAGCGTCAGGGATGCGGGCCATTTGACCTGCATCTCAATGCAGGGAAAATGCATGCTCTCACCAGAAGTGCAAGGGAATGGGCCATACGCCTCGCTGGCTAAGAGCATGTTGATGAGGAAAGTTGGTGGTTAACCCTGTTGCAGGTATACGAATCAACGGCTTTATCGGTTTTGATATGATGTCACAATAATGGCTTTAGTGGTTCGGACAAATAGTAGCTTATCTATGTTCGGACACGTCAAACGAAAGCCACCCGACTGTTATAGGATAACTGCAACTGTCAATTCCAGGACAGAGATAAAGAAGACGTCCGCAGAGAGGATGAATGTAACTACAAAATTCGTAGTGATATAACCGAGTGCAATATCTCGTCAGGAATAGAGTGGTGGAGAGACGAAGAAGGCTGATTATGGGATTAACATGCTAGGAAGAGAGAGATGATGTCACAATAATTATCTCTTTTCTCCGATGACTTCGAACCCAACAAAAAATTGCTTAATTTGTGTCTATCATGGACATTGTCGCTTATTTATTACCTTTCAAGAATAGCCAATTTTACGGTTGTCAGCAGGTACAGATCGTTTCCATTTCTGTACAATTGAGCTATAAACATAATTCAAACGATATTGATTCGACGTTGAACGCTAAACAGGTAACATTTGATACGGTTTTAATCCATCATCAAATAGAACTGTATTCATTTAGAGACATAAATAGTCTATCCTCTAAGAATAAGACGATTCATTACTTTGACGTCACATTTTAATTTATTTTGCAAGAAAGAGACAGGCGGTTGCTCAACTCCACAGACTTATAAATTTGTGCTCAACTCAGCTTAAGCGAAAAGTTTTTAATCTAAGCTCAACTAACAAGACATCTTATAAGTCCCTCTGTAGGGCGCAGGCCTACCCTAAAGTAGGTTGTATGGGCATTAGTTCACACGCGTGTCCAATGTGGATTGGTAGCCTTCACATACGCATCCGAATTTCTTCGTCAGCTTATATGCAGTTTCCTCACGCTGTTTTTCTTCTTCGATTGAGAGCATTATACCCGTTCGGGTAAATGTCCGTTCGGGGAAAAGGCCGATCGGGGAAATGGACGAAACCGGGAAGTGGACGTTTGGGCCCATAGTGGACGTTCGGGGAAAAGGACGTAACTGACCTGATCCATATTACGTTCATAAGTTAGTAAATGTACTAAGGGAAAATGTCCATAAAAGGAAAGGGGCGTAAGGGGAAATGTCCGTACAAGTAAATGGACGTACTAGGCAATGTCCGTTCGGGGAAATGGTCGAACAAGGAATTCGGGCGATGGACGTTCAGGGAAAAGGACGTAACTGACCTGATCTGTTAGTAACATTCGTTGGTCCATGGCTTCGAAAGGTCCATGGCATATTGTCCGTGTGGATTCGAATTCAGATGATTGAGTGTCACTTCTACGAGAAAAAAGATTATGCATATGAAAGTTCACATCACACAGCAACCAGGCCACCCTGGGAGTGAGTTTAAAAAAAAACACAAAACAACCACTTTTCCGTCCTGGCATTAATCGCAAAGTCCAGACCAAGGTACGGTTAGCAAAAAAAATACATAAATGGCGCTTTGCCGACACACATCACGATCCCATTTGCTTTAAAAACAAAATCTTTTTAGCTTACTCCCATTGTTATAAGGTTGCGAATTGTGTATTTTTCCATGCGATAAGCGTAAATATAGGTTTGTTTAAACCAGACTGACTGGTTGACTCTAGTCCGTTGAACTGCTCAGGTGGGCCTTGGATTACGAGATATATTTAATACGGCATAATAATAGAGTGTTTACCGACTGACGTACCGCATACGTGTGCGGCAGAAACTGAGAGTTGCAGGACATTTGCAGAAAGGGAAAGAACATTATTGCATGTAAAGTCAAGGTTTGACGCAGTTTTTTTTTCCTTATTCATTCTTTAAATTCTTACAAAAGTTATAATTACAACTTTTTATTAATCGACTCATTGCATGGGATATTCCCCTAGATTCTTTTGAAGCTGAGAAAAGAGCTGAAGATGTAATTCCAAACATATTTGTAACTTAAAAATTTCTACGCTATTTTATTTAAGTAGATTATTAAAAATGATAGAAAATGTCGTTTGTCCTCGATTCACGTACAAGAACAAATACCGATCAATAATAGGTATCAATAATATTGAAATTCGGTATGTGAAGTTTTTTATGGAAGGCTGAATTGAAAACCATTTCGAGATAATTATTTACCTTTCATTTTAAAATCTCTAACATAATTTTTTTATTTTTTATTTTTACCGAATAAAATAATGTAGGTTTTCGTTAAAACCTGTGACGTCACTCGACGACTTGTAAACTTAAAATAACTGGGATTTGATGTTTGCCTCCAACAATAGAGTTAGAAAGAAAAAAACTGTATTTTTTGTCGATTCATAAATTTTCTCCATGGATTTTGTTAGATTTACTCACGACCTTTGCATTTATCAAAATGTTAAAAATTAATTTTTCATTGAAAAAGTAGATTATTCGCAAAAAAAAAAAAGTTTTTTTCTAAATAATGTCTTTTGTAGCTGTAAAAAATACAAAATAAATAAGTAAAAAAAATGTTCATACCGAATTCTTACAAATGGCCATAAGCTATACCTACATTTAGTACTTAATTATATGTATTTCTCAGAGCTATAAGCAATTTATAGTGATTTTTCCCACAATAGCGGTCATCAACATGTTATACCTACTTATAATTAAGTTGACATGACATGTCGGAACCGTCAATAGGAAGAGGAAGTACAATATGTTAATTGTATATAAGCTTCTTAGAAAATACCTACGCGTGGAAAATATTGCGAATAAACAAATCATAATACCTGAGAGTTATTCAAGTTCGATACAATCTATAGTTTGGTATTGCGTAGCCTGGTATACAGGGTGTAACAAAACACCCTAGTAATACTTAAGGGGGTGCTTCAGACCATCAAACTGAACAACTTTCACTATGGAGCCAACGTCGAGAAAAAATAAAAAAAATCTGCCGTCCCATACGTTTGAGTCGAGACGGTACTGCAGTTTTGTATGAAAGAGCGGATTTTTTTTTCTCGATTTAGATGTAGGCTCCGTAGTGAAAGTTGTTCAGATTGATGGTCTGAAGCACCCCCTTAAGTATTACTAGGGTGTTTTGTTACACCCTGTATACAGGGTGTTAGGTTAAACAGTTGCACTACTTTAAGGGTTGATTATACCCATTATACGGAACAACTTTCCCTAAGAAAGCTATAGGAAATTCCCAAAAAAAAAATTTTTTCATAAAAAACATTTGATATGCAGATTGCATTTAGTGTGGAAAGTCCAAAATTTCCAATCGGTTTCTTAGGGAATCTTGTTCAGTATCATGGGTACAATCACCCCTTAAAGTAATGCAACTGTTTACCCTAACACCCTGTATTGTTTAAAAAGTCGTATTCAAATTATACTGCTCGAAAGTTGAGACAAAAAAAAGGCTCGAGATGCATGAATATGGAAATCTAAAAATGTTTAGATTACGTTTATACAACGTGTTAATGAATTAGCGCAAAACCTCATACACCCCAACTGATTTATAACAAAATAATTTGATTGAAACAATAATTTCATTATTTTGATAGTTAAAATTTAAAGTTACTTGCATTTTAAGTTTTGAGGCAAAAATGATTTGTTGTCATTTCAGCATTGAATGAAAGCGCTTTTGTGCTCATGGATACATTATAATAATCTTGTTTTGGTAGTAAGTAGGGTGATTGTGCCCGTTCGGTGGATTGACATCGGATTCAGAAAATTTAAAATGTTACAAACAAATTATTTAATATTTTGAAAAAAATTACGTATGTTGAAATCATGATAATTCGATTCTGCTCTCGATTCTAAACAAACTACTTTCTAGTTTTGCGTTAATTCATTAACACGTATGTACTACAATACTAAATATTTTTATTTGATTAGTTTTCTGGCCTTTCTAGTCTCCTACTTCTCTAACCGATCAAAGGAGGCCATAAAAAATAACGTAAGAATTTACCCTTTTCTTGCTGACTGTACTATTTTTTGTAAATAAAAAAAAAACAGCTGTTTCATAAATTATGAAACAGCTGTTTTTTTGCTGATTTACAGAAAATTATGAATCATAATATATAATAACTGTAGTACCGACTCGCCTCCAATTAATTTTTTATTTTGATGTAGTGAAAAAAGTGAAAATAGTGAAAATAGTTCAGTTTTATGTGGGCTAATTGGGGTGGTTTAGACCATTAAACATTACTAATGTTTTTTGTAACATCCTGTACTGTACTTTGTCTTATACTGTGACCCTGTATAAATAAGGTAAGTAGGATGACCACACATTCGTTACTCATTCATAAATATTAAAAAAAAAACAATACCCAAGGATATTTTTCCGTCGCCACAAAATTTTATTTTATTAATGCAACTCTTTTAATTTGGTACGATGATGTTGAGGAAACTTTGCATGGAGTCATCCCATTCATACTATACCAATTTAGGTATTACAATATACATACTTACATATAGTAACTATTCAACTGAAGTACTTATGTTATATTTTGTGGTTATTGGTCATTTGTTTGTTTAGTCTCTTATTTAGACTTTTAAATAAAAATAAAACCCATGATTAATATATTACGCCTGTATTAGGATTAGGTAAACGAACGAATGTACCTATGTTTTGGAATAATTTTATACAGGGTGTAAACTTAAATGCGTTACATAATTAAGGGAGGACCATCAAATTGAACAACTTGCAGTAGGTATTCGAATGGGACCAACATTAAAATCGCAACAAAAATCTGTTGTTCCATAGAAAACATTAATGGCTACTCAACCCGAATGTATGGAACAGCTGATATCTTTTTCGCTATTTCAATATTGTGGTCCCATAATGAAAGTTGTTCAGTTTGATGGTCTGAAGCACCCCCATTAAGTATGTAACGCATTTGAGTCTACACCCTGTACCTATTGATTCGTTTGTAATGAGATTTTTTTTCAA
The DNA here is from genome assembly GCA_922987775.1 of Agonopterix subpropinquella. Taxonomy (NCBI): domain Eukaryota; kingdom Metazoa; phylum Arthropoda; class Insecta; order Lepidoptera; family Depressariidae; genus Agonopterix; species Agonopterix subpropinquella. The sequence continues at coordinate 3,352,587 of OV277710.1, forward strand.
TGTTATATTTAAACTTTATCAAATTATTGTTATACAGGGTGTAAAAAAACACCCTAGTAATACTTAAGGGGGTGCTTCAGACCATCAAACTGAACAACTTTCACTATGGAGCCAACATCGAAATCGCGTAAAAAGAATCAACTCTTTCATACAAAACTAAGTACCGTCTCGTCTCGACTCAAATGTATGGGACGGCAGATTTTTTTTTTTCTTGACGTTGGCTCCATTGCGAAAGTTGTTCAGATTGATGGTCTGAAGCACGCCTTTAAGTATTACTAGGGTGTTTTGTTACACCCTGTAGATCCGGATATTTAATATAAAACCAACAAACTTACCTGAACTTAAATTTATAAATCGTTCACTAATTATTATGAATGGATTCATTCATAATTACCTACCTACGTAAAAGTCATTCATCATCAGAGCTACCTACGCCAAATTGGTAGTCGAATTGTGAATTCTGTCTGTATGTCTTGCAAAGTTCAGAGGACTTTGATCTTTTTTTAGAAGTTTTAAACCCAAGTTTATTTAATTCGGTATATTTTGTTGCTATGTATGCCTTTGGAATATCTTTGGAAACACACGAATCAATTTTGTTTCCAAAACTCTACCATCACAATTTTAGTACTTACAAAATCATTAAAAGGTGAATGAACCATAAATATAGGTACTAGGTAGGTAGGTATATTAATATTTATTAAATGAACAAATTTTATTTTCAATGTATTTCTTATTTTTCTAGCCCGATATTTTGTGCCCTTAGTCTTAATCTGCGTATATCGGAAAAGTAATTTTTTTTCTTAATTTTAAGTTACCTAGTTCTAGTTTTCTTTCTTTTTATCAGGTACCTATCGGATTGTAACATTGTATCATATTTCTGTATAATAATTTTTTTTTGTAAAAATTTTTTTTTTAAATAAAATATAAATAAATTTCCATAGAGGAAGAAAAGCCATTATATTTAGAGACGCTATTTTCCCCACCGAAAACTAATAATAATTGAAAAACAAAAAATTATTTCAAATGAATAAAATATTTTTCCATATTTATTATTTAAAAAAAAAATGTGTCGCAAATATTTTTTGTATGTACAAGAATAAGGTACCTTATGTTTACGGGGTTACTCAGAATATTTAAAAATAAACTGTAATTATGTAATAGTGCTAAAACGCTAAAACCTGTTCTAGAGTCCAGTGACACAAAATACGTCATTCAACCTATAATCTTGACTATAATAGGCTCATTAAAATATGGGTCTTAAAAATGATTGGTGTGGTTAGAATATTCTTAAAATTAATATTCCGAATAAATTGTTCGATAAATAAAAATAACACAGTAGGTAGATACCTAAGCAAATTTAAAAGTCGCTCTACAATTAATTTAAATAAGTATAAAACAAGTTATAATTATGTTCTACGTATCTAGACTTTCAGTTGATTAAGTCCGAAGTTCTTAATTCTTCATCTACGGTTACGGAATTTTAGATCAAATTAACATTTATTTAACATATTGTTTCTTAGCAAACTGCTACAAGACTTGGCTAATTGAATAGTTAAAAAAAAGTGAATAAAAAAAATAAAAACGTTTTTAAATTGTCTGTCAAAACAACGGATGAAAAAAGTTAATGCGTGAATGGAAACTCAAATTAGCTGTTTAAATAACATAAATAATGGAGATAAGAGGTTGATTTGGCGCCACGCCAGGGTCTGGAGTAAATTCAGGGTTCATTTGACAATAAACAAACTAAATGTTCCTGGCCAGACGCAGTTGACAAGTTTACTTGCTGACCAGACGGTTTGATGGCGCGAAAAAGAAACGTCAGGCGGGTGTTTGATGCCTGTATTTTATTATGTTTTTAATTTTATAAATAACGAGCTTTTTCCCGCGACTTCGTCCGCAGAAATTATATACCAGATTTTATGCCAAATTATAATATTTCAAACGAAAAAGTAATCAAAATTGGTTTAGTAGTTTTTGCGTGATGCTCGAAAAAACAAACAGAAAGAGAAAAAACCAAAAATTGGTGATTTGGAATCGTGGACACCTAAAAACCATATCGTTACCTTTTTTAATTTCTTTAATGAGACACACTTCTGTTACAGTTTTATAATACTTTAGTTCTTTAAGATGTCGCATTTGCATACTACGATAGTCTTTAGCGGTTTTTTTCTCGAACGCCTTTCTGTTTCTGAAGGTACTAAGACTATACCGTTTTTAGATACTAATACTAATGAGTGATGTAGTGCCGGGGCGCACAAAGAAAGAATTCTTCGATATTCCAATTTCACGCGCACGAAGTCGCGGGCAAAAGCTAGTTTATTATAAATAATCTAAAGTAACTTGTTTTATAGTCCGCCGTCAAACATCCAGTATACACTTGATTAAAAGCCAAATGTTTGATCAAAAATAAAGCGTAAGACATTTATAAAAACACATGAATGATAGATAACGTCTGGGTTGAATGAAGATGCGTCGGATTTAGAGGTTGCATGAGTAATATTATGTGTTTATAACTTTACGAGCTTTTACCCGCGACTTCGTCCGCATAAATTATATACCAGATTTTAAGTCAGATGATAAGCTATCAAACCAAAAAAAGTTTCATCAAAATCAGTTCAGTAGTTTTTGCGTGATAGGTACTCGAACAAACAAACACCCAAACAAACAAACAAACAAACAAACAAACAAACATACAAACAAACAAACAGACAGACAAAAAATCCAAAAATTGGTGATTTGGAATCAGGGACACCTAAAAACCATATCGTAATTTTTTTTTTGTAAATATCTTCAATGTACAGACACACTTCTGTTACAGTTTTATAATAGTTTAGATAGGCCCGTCCCGTCTCGACTCGAGTTCGCAGCCAGTCACCTCTACGTCTCCCGTGGCAAATACCAACATCGTATTTTTCGTTATTTAAAGCGCAGTTTCTGTAACCAACCGTCTTTTCAACGCTAAAAGACGTTGCCCATGCCCATGTGACTAAGTGTACAACGCTGGCGGATTAACTTGGCACCTGGCTTGCACGTGGCTCGGAAAGAATAACTCGAAAATGCTAAAGCGCAGGGGCACGTGCAACGGTAACTGAAATGCTATGCTACGGCCTCGCACGGCGACGGCGGGGTCCCGCGGGGGGCAGCATGAGGGGTGTCAAATTCCGAGCCACGTGCGAGCCAGGTGCCAAGTTAATTCGCCCGGGTTGTAGTATTCGTTTCGGGTCGTTTCGCAGCTGGCGTATGTGTATGATCAAAGAACACTTACAAATCGTATGATAGCTGAAAACTGAAACAGGAGTGCGATTTTTGAAACTCATTCGTTGAACTTCGCAGTTGTAAATGTCAAAATGCATCTTTCTACTGCTGATTTGACATTCAAAAATCAGGGGTGCATTTTTGAAAGTCAAATCAGCAGTAGACAGATGCGTATCTCCATACATTTTCAACTGCTGAGTAACGTATGAGAATCAAAAATCGCATTCCAGGATAGGAGGAATATCGTGCTTCCCAAGGAAATGGAAATTATCCTTTTCTATCGTGGCATTTCTTACAAAATTCTAATTTACTAGTATTGTATGGGAAACGGGATTGGGCGTTCTCCTTTATGTAACTTTGGACGTTGTATTGCTTCAGTAAAGAAATTAATGAAAATAAAACCGGTCAAGTGCGAGTCGGGCTACTCGCGCACCGAGGGTTCCGTACCACACCGCCACAGAACACAACATTATTAACTTAGAAAAAAAACTTTTTTTGTCCGGGACCTTTAGCGCGAGACCGACTCACACTTGGCCGGTTTTTAGTATTTGTTGTTATTTTGTAGAGTTTGCTCTATAATCACACTAAGTTTGACGCTTGAATGTATTACCGTTTTTACTATAGAGCATGAAGAAAAAACGTTGATAAAAACTAGTTTCTTGTTGAAAACTCCCCTTAATTTTTAACTTTCTGCCATTTTTATTATTTGTTAACAAATCCGCCGTAATAACGCATAATCTGAGAAAATTTCAACTATCTAGCTATTACGGTTCAAAAGTTACAGCCCTAAATAGGTAGGACAGACGGACGGACGGACGGACAGACGGACAGACGGACAGACGGACGGACGGACGGACGGACAACGTAGGCTTAGTAATAGGGTCCCGTTTTCACCCTTTGGGTACGGAACCCTAAAAATTGTAAAAGTTATTAGGTAGGTTTCAGCAAGGCAGAATTTGTTTCCCTGTTATCTACAAATAGGTTCCTATAGTTTCCTAGGGTAGGGTACTGGCTTTACCCAAAAAGTATTAAGGCTTATTCTATTTATTCTTTTATGATTTTGAAATATCTAGTTTAAATAGCAAAAGTGCTTGGCATTGTAATTAAGATTGTCTTAGAAATAAAAAAAAAATAAGTATTTAAAAAAAATTTAAAGTTAAAATTAAAAATTATTAAAATAAAAAAAAAACAATATTGTAATAAGTAAAAAAAACACAATTTGTAGTTTAGAATGTTTAGTACCTATGGTTTAAGTTTAGGGTAAGTTTTGCTTGTGCTTTTACTATTTCATTCTTTTACAAAAAATAAACAAACAAACAATAAACATAAAAAATTTTGTTTGAAAAAATACACACTCAAATCAAAATATTTCTTAGAAATATCATAAGAAAGTCGGTATCTTATGTGTTATGTTTCACTTCTTAACTCTACCTTATGAAAGTGAATACTAAATGTTTTGTTACCATGAATATCTCGGTAATGATCTATTTTATAATTAGTGCTAACGCAGGATATTCGTCGTTTAATTATAATCGTGATATAAACAGCCAGCTAAGTGTTTTGGCACCCACTAGCCACTTACGACTGGCTCGTGTGTCGTGTCACGGAAGGTGACTCTTCATTTCCGATTCTCATTAACATATCAACTCCTTTACTCATTCTCTCGTAAGAACAGTAATTTTGTTCCTTTCATCTTTTCAAAGTGATTCGAAATAGAAAGATTAAAACTTGTGGGAACCATTCAACAACGACACAAACATAATAATAAAACATCCATGACTGAACCGGGATTCGAACCCAGGAGTGCGATTTTTGAATCTCATTCGCTGAGTTTAGCAGTTGAAACTGTCAAAATTACTGTGGAGATACGCATCTTTCTAACTGCTGATTTGACTTTCAAAAATCGCACTCCTGAAGAATGATTTTTGAAAGTCAAATCAGCAGTAGAAAGATGCGTATCTCCACACATTTTCAACTGTTGAGTTCAACGTATGAGATTCAAAAAACCAGTCAAGTGCGAGTCGGGCTACTCGCGCACCGAGGGTTCCGTACCACACCACCACAGAACACAACATTATTAACTTAGAAAAAAAACTGTTTTGTCCGGGACCTTTAGCGCGAGACCGACTCACACATGGCCAGTTTTTAGTATTTGTTGTTATTTTGTAGAGTTTGCTCTATAATCACACTTAGTTTGACGCTTGTATGTATTACCGTTTTTACTATAGAGCGTGAAGAAAAAACGTTGATAAAAACTAGTTTCTTGTTGAAAACCCCCTTAATTTTTAACTTTCTGCCATTTTTATTATTTGTTAACAAATCCGCCGTAATAACGCATAATCTGAGAAAATTTCAACTATCTAGCTATTACGGTTCAAAAGTTACAGCCCTAAATAGGTAGGACAGACGGACGTACGGACGGACAGACGGATAGACGGACGGACGGACGGACGGACGGACGGACGGACGGACGGACGGACGGACGGACGGACAACGTTGGCTTAGTAATGGGGTCCCGTTTTCACCCTTTGGGTACGGAACCCTAAAAATCGCACTCCAGTAGGTACAGAGCTCAGTTATATTAAATATAAATAGAAATATGGTAAAATTGGTAGTAAAAGCTTCCTTCCATTTAACTTAGTTGAGATATGAACCATGAATCTAGATAAATGCATAAATTCGGATACTATATTCAATTAACATAGGCAGCCGCACAAGATATTCCTCGGGTGGCTGTAAATCGCACGTAATCGGAGATTCAGCGCTAAATATAGATTCAGGCTCTGTAACGACTCGTCAGTCAACGTCATATACATTCATGTCTATCTACATATAATAGCATCATAAAGATATTATACCTTACGGAATAGAGTAAGTGACATGAGTTGTCAAATGAAACCGTTTTTGGCAAAGACATATATAGACTTATATAAATCTATGGTTTTTGGACGTTTTTTGGAGTCCTCGGCAGGGTAAAAATTCGATTTCTGTGTATTAATTCTCAATCTAACGTGAAATCGTCAATAATTTAATGAAACAGTGTTAGTATATTTCACAAAATTATATACGATTTCACTTTAGGTTCACGATTATTCACAGAAACCGAATTTTTACCAGGACTCCAAATCCCCAAAAACGGTTCTATTGCCTCGCGTCACGTATCTCTTTCTATTATACAGTGATGCCGCTATGTACATCTCGCTCTCTCAGCTGTCACTGTCTCTCTTACGTAGTATAATACCTTTATGAGTTATAGTCTCTACATTTCGTACAAGACTTGCAACTTCTAGCCCAGTCATTTTACGGTTTGAACCGGGACTAATTATTAATTGATTTTTTATTTCGTTATAGTGTTTAAGAGCCAATATGAGCTTAGAAATGTACAAAAATTAAAAAAAAATTACGGCAGCAACAGCCTCAGATTTAAAATTTTGCATTTATCTCGTTCTAAAAAACCAGATGGTAAATTTGTTTTTGCACATTTTTAAGACTTTACCATGATGCATACTTCAAACATGGTGTTAATATTTTTGTCTACTTAGAAGGCTTTGAAAAATACACTAGTATTTTCTAATGAATACCTACCTTATTTTTAAAATTTCAATGCCTATTTTATTGCTCAAAAATAATTTATATTGTTAAATCTAATTAAAATGAGTACATTGGTAATAATATTAATTATAAAATAAATAAATGACGCTCACAGGCACATACATTGTAATGATCCCAAGTAAGCCATAGGCTTTTTGTTATGGGTACCATAAAACAACGGCACAAACATATAACATCCATGACCGAACCGGGATTCGAACCCAGGACCCTGGTTTGGCAATTAGTTAAAAGTTTTCTGGGAGATACAATTTTGATTTCTATGTTGCTTAGAAATTTTTTAAAGATCTTTTCAGATCGTCTTTTTGTCACTAAATGGTGCCGATGCCGGTTACAGTTTAAAAGTAAACAAAACTCCGTAAATTGACTGGGCTATTCGTACGCGCAGACCCATGAAGTACGCAGCGAAATTAAATTGCTCTAAACCGGGCACAACTGTTTCTTTTAATGTTTGTTTCATGTGAAGAGTATAATAGTTATAGTAGTAATAGATACTCTTTCTTATGGTTATACATGGTCTCTACATTTTGTACAAGACTTGCTTGCAACTTCGTACGCGCAGACCACTGAAGTAGGTACGCAGCGAAATAAAATCAACCGGGCACAGTAACTTGATCGAATTTGAACCGGACCTTTGGTTCAGCAATTCAATCTTTTTTTTAAGTAAATTCACTAAATCATTTTTGTGGTAGTTTTTTAGAATTTTTATATCATGTATCTACATGCAACTTATTAGAAAAACTACGTAAAATAATATTTTTAGGGTATTAGGGGGTGTATACAGGGTGTTAGGGGGTGATTGTGCCCATGATACTGAAAAACTTTCCCAAACGACTTTTCATACAAAAGCTCGAACTGTTGCTTGTATGTTGTTTTAAAGGTTTAATAATAACGTTAAAAAAATTATCTACATTGCCAATTGCTAAAGTTAAAAAATCAACACAGTTTTTCTATAAAATCTCTCGATTGAAAGATTCCCATTGCGAAAATTTAATTTCTCGGTCTAAAACTAAACGAAATAAACTCACATTAATACATTGCAAATGGGGCAGACGCAAACTCAGGCGCGGACCTTTAATTAGGAATAATTATAACGTCATTTAATTAATAAAAGCAAAGTGCTCGAGACGATCTAAACTTAGCCAGAACGTAATGCCAGCATGCACCGCAGTTTATAATATGATGACCACTTTAAATAAATAAATACACCGTGTGCGGTCCACCATACAATGGTTATTCCGGAAAATATTAAATCATCGTTCACCTTTTTGAGTAATACCCGATCGATTAAATTGGTATCAAATGGACATATTATTTTTGGAATTTTAATTAGCGATTCTGTTTCTTAACATTTAGTTAATTTATTTCCGATACTGGATTAGGTATGATGATTGGAGAAAAGAAAAAAATAATTTTAGTGGAACCACGCAGATGCCGTAAGCTTATAGAATATATACAACGTTCTTAGCCGTAAGTTTGAAAAAGCTTATACCAGGAGTGCGATTTTTGAATCTTATTAGCCGAGTTCAGCAGATGATAATGTCAAAATTACTGTGGAGATAATATGCATCTTTCTACTGCTGATTTGACTTTCAAAAATCATACTTCAGGAGTGCGATTTTTGAAAGTCAAATCAGCCGTAGAAAGATGCGTATCTCCATAGTAATTTTGACTTTTTCAACTGCTGAACTCAGCGAATGAGATTTAAAAATCGCACTCCTAGCCCAGGAGTGCGATTTTTATTGCCCACACGACAAGAAGAAGAAGAAGTAGTCATAATACGATATAGATCTTGTAAACGATATAATTTGAAACATACACCAATATAGCTCCGGACTCTCAGTAAGACCAATTAAAATTTTAATAAAAATAACTAGCCAAGTGCGTGTCGGATCACATGCAGGACAGGGTTCCGTAGTTGCCTGTCACAATATAATAAGGCCTTAGAAGGAGGCTTTTTGTTTTATACCGTTTAATGGCTAAAAAAATCTAAAAAGTACATTTTATGAGTTGGTAGACTATTACTCGTAAACTTGTAAAGCCTAGCGCAGGTTCCTTGTTGATTTCGAAACCCTAATTATGCCAAGTTCTAAAACGTAAGAAGCAGTAGGTACGTTTGTTTCTGATTCTGATTTTGATCCCCATTACGTAATAGTACTCTGTGCGATTACAAAAGTCTATCAATCCCACTTCTGATAGCAAAAAGTATTTTGAGTCTTCCAAAATCTGAATATCATTTTGATAGGTAGGTACAATACAGACATTATTCAATCTATTACATCTTTAAAGTGTCTCTACATATATCTTTAATTATTCTGTTGTCTCTGCCTACCCCGATGGGAGACAGGCGTGAGAATATGTATGTACGTATCTACCTCTTTGTAAGGGTACAATGCAATCATTGATAAAAGCTTGTTAAAATTAATACGGGGTTACGAATCGAATGCGCTCGCGTCGCGTTGCACACTCGCGATTTTCCCTGCGTGCGTGTGTGTGTATGTTTGGATCGAGTTTCACGCGTGAGTGTGTGCGTGCGTCGCGGCAGACTCGCTGGCAACGCGCAAGCGCTGGTAAGGAGTAGTCTACACTGTAAATGGTGTTTAAATGATGATTTGATTATTTTATTAGGAAAGGAGCTACAGGTTTTCTTTCTTTGTCTTTCCAATACTTGGCTAACTCTATTCTCTATTAGGTCCTGGAGAGCAAGATATAGAGCACAGTTATACTGCGATAGATGTCGAGCGGTTTGCAAGACCAGACACACTCCACAAACACATTAGCCAGCAATATGTCCCGTCTTCGTAGATTGTCCTTGAATTGCCCAAAGTATCTTCTAGGTAGAAATTCAGAAGCAAAATGTGAGTTCGTGCTCCTGTACGTATGTGAATATCAATAAGTTTTTAACCCAACAGGACTCAACTCACTTTCAAAAGACATCTTCAAATCTCGGCCTTGAGTTTTCAGGATTATCTACGAGACTTTGCGAAGACAATGCTGATAGATAGACGTGGAAAATTCTCAGGGCAGTTTTTCCCACTATTTACATAATGACACGCTTCCTTATGCAAGTCTTAAGTGAAACCAAACAGTTCATTTAAACAAATCTCTACATCTACGTGATGACCAAAACATGCATTGACTGACAGATTTATCAATTATATCATTCCCTTGCGGTTCTTTAATTTTTGTACGTAATACCAACTTGAGAGCTCAAATGGAAAACGAAAACATCTATCGCGAGGAAACCTGCATACGCTGGGGAAGAAATTCTGATGCGTATGTGAAGTCTACCAATCCACATTGGGCACGCGTGGTGGACTGACGCCTATACTATACTATACTATACACCATGGAGTACAGCGTGTCTCTATGCTATACACCCTCCCTGAGCGTACGCCTGTGCCCAAAATTCAAAATTTTTATTCAAAATAATATCATATAGATAGCTTTTTGACGTCATCCGCAGTGAGACGTATTTAGGATGATGATGATGATTCATTTGCGTCTCTTATCCAAGTAATTTGGTGATAGGAACTTGATAGAGGGTAAGTATGTAGCTATCGTTTTTGTAACGAAGAGAAGATGAGATATTCCTCAAATTCGACTCCAAACGGATGACGAAAGGAGAAGGGAGACCAACATTTCCACTCGTCACCCTTTTGGGTTAAACTGACGTCAGTACGGAGGAGAGAACAGACGCGGAAGGCTGATCCCATCATCATATGGGATTAACACGCCAGAAACAGAGAGAGAGATCCTTTTTGGGTAAAAAATTCAGGCAAAGTCCTTCTAAACGCTTCCTAAACGTCTTGAATGTGTTTGTTAACAGCAAGACACACGGAGACACTCTGACGCCTTCTACAGCACATGCGCAGTGCGTGCAATGATCGTGCTAACTATACCTAAGTACTATACTTTGATATAACCTTACTGTATCTTGGTATGAGAAGCGTGGAAGACTGCAACTTCAATAAACATTAAATATTGAAAAGGCACTTTGATATTGTTTAACTGAAATGAAATAAGAGGAATTGTGATTTCAGTTTTTGAATCAAGTACCTATTAGTGTTGACATAGTTAATATTTAATATAGGGACGAGCTTTTACCCGCGACTTCGTCCACATAAATTATATACCAGATTTTAAGTCAGATGATAAGCTATCAAACAAGAAAAGTTTCATCAAAATCGGTTCAGTAGTTTATGCGTGATACTCGAACAAACAAACACCCAAACAAACAAACAGACAGACCAAAAATCCAAAAATTTGTGATTTGGAATGAGAGACAAGTAAAAACCATGTCTTAATTTTTTTTTTTGTAAACATCTTCAATGTACAGACACATTTCTGTTACAGTTTTATAATAGTTTAAATATAAGTACATAACATAACACATAGGAACTAGTCATTGAACTGTACTAGTATTCTTTTAATAATTTTGAAAACGCGTCGCTCATAGACGAAGAATTTTTCGCTTACGCTGGTGTCGCTTATTAATCTAACCTATTTGTGGCAAAGTGCTGTAAGTTGAACGCAAGGAATTTGCTAGAGATTTTAATTAAAGATATAATACTCCCTTTCACTAAGTAATATTTGTAACTGAAATATTTTAGAAAGTTGGCGTTACATTTAATGATGCGGATGAAATTGTGTTGATGAATGATCAAATGTATATGAAAGTAGAATCAAATGCAATGCAACGTCCGCAAGTCGGCTTACGATGGCCAGAAAGGCTGAAGGAATGTTTATGGGAAAGAATAGTATTATTGTACGTAATTTAGAATTATACAATGATTGCAGGCTAATTGCAGGTCAATATACGACTGAGAATATCTTGAGAAATGAGCGATACCAGCTGTCGGCAAAGTAGAGGGCAAAAGAAGCGTTAGACCAAATGTCATGGCTCGCGATCCTGAAAGAGTGCACAGGCATCGCCAATTCGCCAGCGTCGAAGAGCTGTTTCCTTTGACCAGAGATAGACAGGAATATGCAGAGCTGACTGCCTACGTCCAGTTATGGAGAGGAACCTGAAGAAGGAGAAGGCAATTGAAAGTATAAGCCCGTAGACTCGACCGAAAAAGAGCATAAAAACTACATAAGGATCTTAAATATCCAGCGTAAAATAATTGCAGCACACGGTGTGCACATAACCTAAACGAATTTATTTTTAACGTCAATCTGAAGAGATTGCAAGTAGCACCGGTCAATTTTCATAATCTACAGTCAAACCGGCTGGTGTACCTAATAGTGGATAAGTTGTCTTACCGCTTGCGCCCGCGCCGCCGCAGAGTCTCGCTCGATCCACATATTTACAAGCTTGTTAGTGGAACCTTTTTAGCCGACTGCTGTGAAAAGGGGGGTAATGCTTTTCAATGTCTTGTTATCTTTATTTATAAGAATAAAGGTCCGGATTGGAACGACTGATCCAACGTCCAGCCTAGAAACATGAGACAAACAGTATTTGTATACATTTTATGACATAGACTTACAAGTAGTGACTTCCCCCAATTCATTAACTGTAGGAAGAACATCGGGACTTGTGATTGTGAGTGAAGCTAAGTATATAAAATATTATGTAGGGCTTCTCTTTTTCTTATTAACGTTTTAATTAACATTGTAGTTAAGAAATCCAATATGGCGGAGTTAAAACGCCAAAATTTTGGATAATTTTGTATTTTAATTAAGAACTGACACAAAATTAATAGTAAGGTCCTATTACTTAGCTTTATATAGCTTGTAGGATCCCACTATAGGGCAAGGGCCTGCAAAAAATAAGGGTGAGAGGGAGTGGGCCATACTCCACTAGCACGCAGGCCCAATAGTATCCATATGTACCTAATAATAACAAAAAATTAAAACCGCCTTCAAAAAAACTAAAAAGTTAAAAAATAATATTGCAGCCTATGACTTTTTCGTTCGCATCATAAGAACATTAATTTGTTTTATTGAAGTCGCTGTCAAGCCGGTACGATTCGCGACATGGCTTGCATTTTTTGGCTTGGCTTGACACCGACTTCTATAAAACAAATTAATGTTCTTATGATGCGAACGAAAAAGTCATAGGCTGCAATATTATTTTTTAACTTTTTAGTTTTTTTGAAGGCGGTTTTAATTTTTTGTTAAAATTTTGTTTATTTCACAATTTTCAGTGGTGAATTCATTAGTTCGATTTAATAGGAGTGCTTTAAATTAAAAAACGCACTAGTCGGCAGTACGATTTTCGAAGGTTCCCCTCGATTTCTCTGGGATGCCATCATCAGATCCTGGTTTCCTTATCATGGGACCACCCTTGGGATATCTCCTTTCCAACAAAAAAAGAATCATTACAATCGGTTCATAAACGAAGAAGTTATCCGCGAACACACATTAAAAAAAAAAAAAAAATATACGGTCGAACTGAGAACCTACTCCTTTTTTTGAAGTCGGTTAAAAAGCGTTTCATTGTTTTATGCAGGATTTTTAAGATGCGTTTTCTTTTCGTGTATAAAGTTATATGTCAGGGTTTAGATAGGTCAAGTGTCGTTTCGCATACCGTTCCGTTCCACGTAATCGTATTAGTTTGGAGTCAGTTTACTTGTTAGCAGATACAGTCGCGTCACTACACTAACAAGGAGGTGAGGTGAGCGTCGGGTCTCACGCTATGGTCTTGTTCTTTCTTATTTTTATAAAATAAGTTATCTAGTTATTTCTATTCTAATCTTAAAATTAGGGGTCCTTCGTGGTTTCCAAGATTTTACCAATCTCCAGTATGAATAGTAAATGTGCTTTTCGGGCTTGGCGATGTTCGGTTAATACCTACATATTTATGGGTCATATCAAGGATTGTTTTTATACAAAAGACACACTTGAGCGAACACAAAATGATGGAGCCTCATGGCAGGCCGGAGAGAAGACACCCGACACACGGGACCGCCAAGTAAAAAACCTGCAACGTGACTCCTACTTTGTGCATTTTCGTTTGGTATTTGTTACAGCCAATTTAATAATTGGAAGACCTACTAATAAACTATTTATGTCTACATATTATACAGGGTCTTAAAATATGTAACGCATTTAAGTTTACACCCTGTCTAGTTGGCAAAAACGGTAAATCTAAAAATCATTTCTTGGTTGTGTTGTGACTCAATAGTTGCAGTTTCAAGATCATAATCTTATGATTCCAAAATTAATAAGGTTGGAGTGGAATAAGTGGAAAATCCATGAAGCCTATTTGTATATGTAAAATCTTAAAGTTACTACACTACATACATACAAAAATCAGGTATCTAATTTTGTAAATTGAGTTTTATTGGTCTGTCTGTACCTATAGTAAAACAGTATAGCTGTATACCTACAACGAACGAATCAATAAACAAAAATACTAATTAGACACCTCAACTGATAAACACAGTGACTAATAATCAAAATCGATATTTAAAAACCAAAAATGGCTAATTTTGTCCAATTAATGACCATCGGCGCCGCATCGGGTGTCATGTTACATCGGCCAGGTGTTCGGGTAAAGATCCAAATGAAATAAATTAATTTTAAATTAATTTTCGATTCGCATTGACATTTGATTCGGTTTTATGTCACATTAGGATTTTAAAGCTGATTATTTAACATATTTTATGGGTGTTTGTTGTATTAGGACGATGCCGAGACGGGGAGTTCAAAGTGTTTTGGGTTCAGACTGTTATGTTTTAGTTTGATGATAAGATCTTTTTTTAAATTTACGCTTTTGGTGTTTAGTTTTTTATTTGTTTCCAGATTTAGAGAATTCTATTTAAAGATGCAGACATTTTGTCCTTTTGAGCAAAATTTCCCTTTTTGGAATGGCTTATTTCCATAAAACTCTAGGTTAAGTAAATGGTTTTAAATTTGTTTCAACTAATAGTTTTTCTATATTCTGCCAGTGCTACAGTGAAAAAATTCACAGATTTCGTGCCTCACTCGACTATCGAGCACATTGGAAATGAATCAACGGAATTCGAAAAAATATTGTCTCAAAAAGGTTAGGCTACAGGGCAAACCCTTAACCCGATCGTCTTGGTTTTAGGCTCAAATTGTAGCTGACTAAATTGTCCAGAGGAATTTTACTCAAATTTTTGTTATCCTTCTTCGTTTCCAAAGTATCGAGCGCCAAAATCAAAAATTAGAAAAATATTGATTTTTTTTTACTATTTCAGCAATAACTTTTTTCGTTTTTGTTTTTCTCGAATAATTATTTTTGCACCTTACAGGTATTGTAAATATGTGTCTTTTGAGCCTTTTTTGCATATCATATCTTCACAACTCTCCGAGATACAAGAGGATCGCACTTTTTCTTGAAATCGGAGCCTACACTGGAGCGAACGAAAAAACATTTCCAAAGACAAAAGGTGGCTGGTGACGCTTGCGTGGCTCTTCTTGGCGGTGGCACTGCCATGCACCCAATCGGTAAGAAAAAGGTTAATTCATTAATCAATAAATAAATAATGTCTTAAGTAATAAAATAAGAAATACATTACTAAAGTAATTATATTACCAATTACTCTTAACAATTAAAAGAATATTAATACAAAATTAGTCCAACGAATGACACGAGCCGCTTTATTTAATGGGGCAAAACCTAAACGAATCAAATTTATTATAAACGATTAAAATTAAATTATTAACTTCCTTCATAAAAGTTAATTGACCAGTTTTAATGTTTCACAATGTGACTTGACATAAAATTGAGAGAAGGGAACTTAAACCTCATTTTGACCTTCGATAAGACCTCAATTTTATTCAGAGATTATGTTGGGTCCAACATTTCTTATAGTACCTACATTTAAAAAAAAATGTTTACTATTAGGATATTACAGACCAAAATTTGGTACTTACACGTCATTGCTTACATAGATATAAATACAGATGATACAAAATAAAGCGGTTTTATCACTAAAACTTATATTTTTTCCACAAAACCTGGAGTGCGATTTTTGAACATCATACGAGTGACTTGGCAGTAGAAAATGTCAAAATTACTATGGAGATTATGTATGCATCTTTCTACTGCCAATTCGCTCGTATGATGTTCAAAAATCGCACTTCTGACTGCAATGTCTATGCATACTATTATTTAATTACTAACAAAATTTAAGTTTCAGTATAACATCAGATAACAGATTTCCCTAAGGAACATATGTCGAAAAAAAAGAAAAGTTTTTGGGCCGTCCATACAAAATTGCGGATCAGTCGATCTATTTTCTATGGGAGGTCCAATAATTGTTCTCCTTTTTCGGCCCATGTTCCTTAAGGAAAGGTGTTTAGTTCCCAAATGGTTACACCCTTAACATTTTGTTTGTTATTAAAAATAATAGGGGTGCATATGGAACATATTAATATGAAAGAAATGAGAATATGTATGAGATTCAAACTGGAATTTTTCACAACTTCTAAAGATTTGAAACACATCTTTCTGTGAATTTGATCTTTAATAAAAAATTATGTAATTAAAAAAACATACAAATGGTAATTTTCTCTATAATCCCTAAAATAACGGCACGCAATTGTCACCCCAAACATTTCCTGACTAACCATAACAAATTCAGGAAATACCCAGACTGTATCGATTCAACCTGTAGCTTCGAGTGACGTCAACGTCGTCAACATTCTACCACTTCGATTCCCGGAAGGGTCAAGTCGAAATTCCTGGTCCTGTAGGATTGTGCACGCGTTTATGTCTTTTGTATGGGATGACGTAATATTTGACCGTTATTGGGGTACGCACGTGGCGTGATACCGGAATGTCTTAAAAAGTTAAGATTTTTGACCCAATTAAAAAGAAGGAAGAAGTTCTGAAGATATGCAGCGATTGTAATAGGATCAGTGACAGCAAAATGTTTTGTTTTTCGACTATAATTTTTAATGATTATAATTATGACGCTCACGAGTGATTTTCGATGTTAAAAAAATTGACATTATTAAATTTCGGGGGCCTTCATTTTCTTTTTTCAGATAATCCTATTTTGTAATAGTTGGTAGTTTGTGTTCTGTGTTATGCCAAGTATGAATTAATTTCTTTAACTTATCTAAATACATAAGTATTTGAAATATCTATTTTACACAAAAAAATACATTAAGCAGCAAGAAAATATAGAGAGAAAATAAAAGAGGCATAAAATTAAGTCTGTATTATCGCTAAGTGATTTCTTCCATAAAACCTCAGGGAAGAGGAGACGGTAAACAAAATAGGTATAAAACTGAACCTAGTTTAATAATATTCTTGAAGAACTTTTTTCATTAGATCCAAAACTTGATCGTAGTGAATTATAAGAACATTTACTTAAAAAGGTCAATGGACTATCGAAATGCAAGGCGAGCGACATAGTGTATACTGCACGACATGAAATCTGCGTCGTTGATCTGTTGGTCAGTGTTGCCAGCCGAATCTTGTCTTGTGTGAAAGCAAATTGCATTGAACCAAGAATATGCGCTCTCATATATATTGAAGAAAACGTAATTTTCTTATTTCAAGAAATCTTTTTTACCCATGTACCTATACTTTAACGGACCTATCCGTGCCCGGGTACTGAGCTTTCCGAAGCCAAAAGACGCTCGAGGCTAGGACTACCTAGCAACCATAACCGGCAACATATTTTTTTATTGGTACCTACTAAGGTACCAATAAAAAAATATGTTGCCGTCACGGGACACCCGGCAGATGTAAAGCATCGAAATATTCCATTAAATATTTCATTTATTGCCATCAAACAAGTACATGATGTTTATTGAAATAATTTGTAATTAAAGAAAACTAGGGATATAAGAGACCGATAATTTGCCTCCCGACGTACGAGTCTGTCTTACCCCCAACGCCACCAAGGTGCGCCAATAGATATTTCACACCAATACAGTCACTCAGAAGCTCATCAAAAGACTGAAAATATATGACAAGGTGTACTTCGGAAGCACCACTAGCAGTGTTGCCAGTCGTGCCACCAGACGACCCACCATCGACCCACACGTCGCTTCCCTTCTCTCAACTAATCGGGCAAAACTCCTGTCCATTTGAGCTTCAAGTTCGAGGTGCAACACCTTTTTTTAAACCAATTATGCCGCGCTACATTTAAGTACCTATAATAAATTCCTTTATTCGGGGGAATATAAGCATAGGTATTTATTAAATTTACCGTATTTGATACGCGCGTGATCTGTATGGTCTTGTATCTGTACCCGTGACGTAAGCCCAGAAAATACTCTGTCTGACAGCAGGTGGACCACTAATACGAATTGTGCCTGCATGATGGATCTGAACTCATAGCCAACTCGCTCTCTCCCTTCGTGAGAAGAGGTCTTTGTCCTACCGCGGGTCATGGGCAGTGACGGTACTGTTTGATCAGTGTACTGGGGGTTTTCATCGAGATAAATGTCATAATCAAAACCACGATTGAATGAAGTGATTTGGTGGCTCTAATCTAATCTCTAAAACCGCATAGGATTTCCATAAAAATCTCGGAAAATCTCTATTGACATATTATCACAGGCGTTAGTTACCTTGTGATAATATGGATATATGACTGGCTTGACCGCAAGTGGAAGATTACGCTTATTTTTATATGGGTACGGCTACAGATAACAATTTGGAAGATGGTGGATGGCGGAAGATGGAGGAGCAACAGGATGTAAGTGACAGCCTAGCAAATACTGAAACGGTGAATTCAGATCACCACGGCACCGCACCGTTCACCGTTTCAGTATTTGTACTGTATAGGTACTGTACAGGATTTTAGGGTAAACGTTCCATTACTTTAATGGGTGATTGTACCCATGATACTGAACAACTTTCCCTAAGAACCGTAAGGTAAAAAGATCGAACGTTTGTATGAAAAGCCGAATTTGTTTTTGTCAATTTCCCTTTTATGTTTCTTTGGGAAAGTTGTTCAGTATCTTGAGTACAATCACCCATTAAAATAATGCAACTGTCTACCCTAGCCCTAACCATTATTCTATGCCCTAACACCCTGTATAAATAAAAAATAAATACTGTTCTTTAGTAAACGCATCACTGGAGAACGGCTGGATCGATTGGGCAATTTTTTTTTAGTTTGTATAATTAAGAGTACAGATTATATTCCGAATAAGGTTTTTATGAGACAGGACAATTTTCGAGTCAGTTAGTTTAACGTCGTACGTACTGTATAGTAAAAGAGCAAAATTATAAATGAATTAGGTATAAATTCAAAGTCTAATTAGAAGACCAGTTATATTTTAAAAGATAGCTTTAAGCAAAAAAATTGGGGTTTAAATACCTATCGAATCAATGAAAAGTTAGGATGAGTTTAACATTATACGTACTATAATAATATTTTATGTAATGTAGAGTCGAAATTTACAAAAGCACATATATATAGGGTATATATAGGTACTAATTTTATACCCATCCTAAGTATTTGTTGATATGTTAAGAACAGGAGAGTACGATTTTTGAATCTCATTCGCTGAGTTCAACAGTTGAAAATGTCAAAATTACTATGGAGACGTGCATCTTTCTACAGCTGATTTGACATTAAAAAAACATACTCCAGGAGAGCGATTTTTGAAAGTCAAATCAGCAGTAGAAAGATACGTATCTCCATACATTTTCAACTGCTGAGTTCAACGTATGAGATTCAAAAATCGCACTCCAGAATATAGCTGCATGGTGTGTGTGATTTTTTCAATGCATTAAAATATTGTGTTACCTTGAATTTTTCAAGGATACCCAATTTATCATTGTGTCTTTTATCTCTAAGATATGGTTATGACTGTGATGTGATAACCCAAATATTGTGGAAAAGAAACAGTTTGTCACAATGACGAAACGTTGTAAGTTCAATATTGCACAATGCAATTTGTTATATCATTTGCAAAAAAATTGTTTTATCGCCAAAAAGTTTTAGTGCCTTATATAAACTTAATAGGCCAGTCATTTTACGGAGTTTTGTTAGGCGGGGTAGGGAGTAATTATTAATTGGACTTTTAAATTGTAACCGGGACCATTTAGTGACGAAAATACTATCCTAATCCATATAAAAAAAAAAATTGGCTACGCAACATAGAAATCAAAATGATGTGTCCCAGAAGGCTTTTAAATTAATAATATTAATACCAATGCACTCCCTTGAATTAGATTTAACAGTATAAATTATTTTTGAGTAATAAAATAGCCATTGAAATTTAAAAAATGAGGTATTTATTCGAAAATACGAATGTATTTTTCAAAACCTTCTCAGTAGAAAAAAATATTTAAACCACGTTAGAAGTATGTATAATGGTAAAGCCTTAAATGTGTACAAAAAAAATTTATCGTCAGGTTTTTTTAGAACGAGATAATATCTAAATTTTAAAATTGGAACTGTTGCTGACGTGATTTTTTTTTTAATTTTTATACATTTCTAAGCTGAAATTGGCTCTTCAATATTATACCGAACCAGAATGTCAATTAGTAATTATTCCCGGCTCAAACCGTAAAATGACTGGGCTATAATTAAAATGTTTAACGCATATACGCATATGCTCACGACTATATTCCCCGAGGGAGTAGTCAGAGATATTCTGAAACTTCAGAACATCCACGTTTCACTAGCAGTACTGAAACTCTGTCCAGTGTGACGGGGAGTGAGCCCGTCGTCACTTGTAATGGACAGGAGGTACAATACATGCCTCGAAATTGAAGCATGCAGGTTTCCTCACGATGTTTTCCTTCACCGAAAAGCCAGAGGTGTTACAAATCGTACATAAATTCCGAAAAACTCATTGGTACGAGTCGGCCTGGACGGGGATCGAACCATCGCCTCCTGCACGGCAGGTAAGGTTACTCGCCACTGGACCACCACGGCTTAAAATGTTTAATACCATTATAAAAGTTTATGTTTAGTTCAATTAGCAAAGTTCAATTACATTAGGTACTCGAATTATAAAATCGAAACGACTTTCTTGGAACCAACGTCAAAAAATACAGTTACAGTGAAACTTTTGCAAAAATACAAAACTTAGCTTACTTGAATCTAGTATAAAACTAAATGTATAAAATCCAGTATCCGATTACAGGTAGAGCTGGTTCCAAGATATCACTAGAATCACGGGTCAAAATATAATGTGTATTTACTCACTTTGTCCGAAAGATGGGTAACACAGAAACACTTTCGCGAGCAGAGAGTGATCGTTGATCGTACGACGTAAGCGCGGTCAACGCGTGCGTGTTTAGCGAAATGCGTCCGAAGTTTGTGGCGGTCGCAGATCAGGTGAAGTATAATATATGAAGCGGCAATGGCTGTGATTGGCTGGCTCGCGCCGCGCCTGCTTGAGTCATAGCCTACGTCACATAGTGGAAAGCCTGCACTTAGAGCCTGCACCACCTTTTTTTCGTAAAGTTGCGTTTGCTTCGAGACGTTTGACACCTTTTTTAGGTGACAATTGGTGCTCTATTAAAGAGCCATTAGGTATATTTTAAACAGTTCCGTGACTGGCTGACTGACGGACAAGAGACAACGCACAGACTAAAGAACTGGGCATGTAGTGTAGGGGGGCACCTATGGAAGAATAACTCTAAACAAAAGCAACATAATTTTTGGCACCCTTTGAAAAATGACATTTTGTATGAGTTTTGGCGGCAAGGTGTAGTTTTTAAGGAACAAATTTCAAACACTGTGTACTTTCTTTGGGGTCACTTTTTGAGCTTGATTTACATTTCTAGTAGGGGGGCACTAAGAAAGGATTTTTCGACAATCGACCCTTAAAGGGGTGCAACGGGATGTTGAAGTTTTCAGAAATCCACGTGGACAAAGCCGCGGACAAAAGCGGTCAGAAAATTTTCAATTGCAGGAAATGATTGTAATTCTGATTGTTATAAAATTTTTTTTTTTAACCTACTTCGTCCCACTGCTGGGCAAAGGTCTCCCCTAAACTCTTCCATATATCTCTATCCAATGCGGTATCCCTCCATTCGTTGCAATAGGCATCTAACTCATCGCGCCACCTTTTCCGGGGTCTGCCTCGACCTCGACTACCATCATTAGGCACCCATTGAGTGGCGATTGATGCCCACCGCTCGGTGTGCATTCGGCGAACATGCCCCGCCCAGTCCCACTTTAGTTTCGCAGATTTCTCACCTACATCAGCTATTTGAGTTTTGGAGCGCAGTGTTGTGTTCCGGACACGGTCTGTGTCATAATTAAGTTTTATTTAAAATTTTAAACGCTCTACAATAATCATCATCATCAGCCTGTATACGTCCCACTGCAGGGCACAGGCCTACCCTCGAAATGGATGTATGGGCTTTGTACTAAAGCCACGGGTGCCCAATGCGGATTGGTAGACTTCACATACAGAATTTCTTCTTCAGTGTATACTGTATACAGATTTCCTCACGATCGATTTGTTCCTTCACCGTTTGAGAGCAGTCGGTATAACGTACATAAGATAGAATAAAACCGGTCAAGTGCGAGTCGGGCTACTCCCGCATCGAGGGTTCCGTACCACACCACCACAGACAGAACACAACATTATGAACTTAGAAAAAAAAACTTTTTTTGTCCGGGACCTTTAGCGACAGACCGACTCACACTTGGCCGGTTTTTTGTATTTGTTGTTATTCTGTAGAGTTTGCTCTATAATCACACTAAGTTTGACGCATGTATAAATTACCGTTTTTACGATAGAGCGTGAAGAAAAAACGTTGATAAAAACTAGTTTCTTGTATCTTGTTGAGAACCCTTCATTTTTAACTTTTTGACATTTTTAGTATTTAAATAACAAATCCGCCGTAATAACGCATAATCTGAGAAAATTTCAACTATGTAGCTATTACGGTTCAAAAGTTACAGCCCGAAATAGGTAGGACAGACGGACGGACGGACAGACGGACAGACGGATAGACGTACAACGTAGGCTTAGTAATAGGGTCCCGTTTTCACCCTTTGGGTACGGAACCCTAAAAACTCATTGGTACATGGCATGTCGTCCGTGCGAATTCGAACCTAGACCCTCATGATTCAGTGTCCATACTTGTCCGCAAGCAACGTGCCACCGAAGCTCTACAATAAGTTATTTTAACACACGGACCTGATTTTAACAATGCAGTCTTTTGAAAAGTTTATGTAAATCCATGTATTTTCCCATACAGATTGACGCAATATGTTGTTTTCTGAAGGAATGAGACTAGAAAAGCGTAAAATTTCTTGTTATTTGCGGTTTTTAAAGCATTCCGTGACGTCAATGGTAATAAATAGTTCAACCGCCTTAAAAGCCTATGCCCACCCTATGCCTAAAAATGGCGCCTTTTTTCTTTTTTTAGCGCGGCCATCAATCAAACTTGAATATTATAGTTTTTTTTTTTTTTATTCATAATGGGTTTGCGCTTAGTTCAGAATAAAGTTAAAAACAACACTTGTTATTACAAATATCTCGGAACTCAGTCCGAACTGAGATATAAAGGCTTGAAGTGCACGAAATGGTAACGTATTTTCGACTTCAAGCCTTCATATCTCCGTCCAGACTGAGCTTAGGGATATACATGTTAATAAGTGTTGTTTGTTACTTTATTCTGAAATAAAATATTCAAGTTTGGTTGCTGGCCGCGCCAAAAACAAGGGCGAAAAATAAGGCTCCAACCTTACATACAAAACCCGCATTGTCATTTCGCATAAAACTTTAACTTTGCGTACCTATAGCGAACGTATTTTATTATCATTAAGTTTTTAAGCGTTTTTAATATGTAAGCTATTAAAGAACAGGCTTGATGGCAAAGATAGATCCAAGAGGGACCCATGGGGTCAGGGAAACACCTCTGAATTCAGAGCCTGAATCGGCATCTATTACTTGATCAATCCGATAGATCGTTTGACATGTTGTTTCATACGAAATAAGTATGTCAAACGATCTGTCAGATAAGCTATTAAGAACTTATCCAGAAGTGTTTAAACAACCCTTTCTCTCTCTATTTTAAAGTAAAGCCATAGTATGTATGCCGAATCTGGGTCTAAATTCAGAACTCTTCGGAGGACACGTTAAGCAGTTAGTTGGTTGGTGATGCAGTCGCTAGATGGCAGTATTCGCAGTCAGAGGATTATTGAGGTGCTTCTAAATACATACACCAACTAGGTACGCTTGGGTATACTTGACTTTACCAATCAACCTGCACAGCAGATCTGTCCCGTGTGCGGTCAGATGTCGTATTCCGTCGTAAATTCTTATTCGATTCAGTATTGTTTTGACAATACATGAAATTCAATAGGGAGGTTAAACCGGGTCTTCACCCGGTTCACCCGGTTTTATTGAATTTCATATTTCATTTTTTTTTTTTTCATTTTTTTTTATTATTAGTGTATAAAAGCACTATCTTCCTCTTCTCTTCCTGTCACCCGGATATAATACATCTAGGTTCTTTAGACCATCAATCAACGAAATCGCTGTTTTTATACATTTTGGTAGAGTAGCTATTGACATTATTTACCTACTATGGAACAGCCGATATTTTTTTCGCGGTTTCGATTTTGGCTTCAGTTCAGTTTGGTGGTGTCTGAAGCATCATGTTCGATATGTAACGCATTTAATTTTACAAACTGTATAAAATGCATTAGAGCATTAAAATTTGTATAAGCATTTTTCTGTAAAGAAAAGCTCGGTGAGGAGCTTGTTTTTAAACAAGGAAAGAAAAAGTTATATAACAAAAATAAATAAAATCTAAACTATTTTAAATCTGTAACAGAAATGTGTCTGTACATTGACGATATTTATTTACAAAAAAAAAATTACGACATGGTTTTTACCTGTCCCTGATTCCAAATCACAAATTTTTTGCCTGTCTGTTTGTTTGTTTGTTTGGGTGTTTGTTTGTTCGACTATCACGCAAAAACTACTGAACCGATTTTGATGACAAAAACTTTTTTTGTTTGATAGCTTATTAAAATCTGCCTGCGTAACATGACAGAGGTGAGAGCGACACAGGTCACTTCTTAACGTCACATTTGAGTGAGATACTATGGAGATAACCGCCAATTTGACGTTTAGAAGTGACCTGTGTCGCTCTCACCTCTGTCATGTTACGCAGGCTGGTATATAATTTATGCGGACGAAGTCGCGGGTAAAAGCTCGTAATAAATAGAATGTTTGTTTGTTTATCTAATACGATTTACAGTGTTGGGGTAATTTTCGTAAAATGAGCCTTGTGCCTTACACAGGGACATAAATGCTGATGATGATGGTAATAATTCACATGACGAAAACAAGTCTTGGATCGTAATAAAACCGAACCCGTTAAAGCATTTATTTTCGGACGCGAATATACCTGAATTAAGGTAACATTATTTTTACATTCGTGTCAAAAAGGTTACTAAGCTAATTTTAGTTAAAGATAAGATCATGAAAACAACGACACGAAAGATTTCCATAAACTGTGACGGTTATTTGATAAGGATTATTCATACTTATCTTACTGATATCCTTTATCTATGATGTAATGTAAGTGGGTATAGGTATAACATAATTATAGTGACGAATATCATTTTCTCATGCTCGATTTAAACTACAGTGACTTCCTGTTTTTTTATTTCGGGCAATAATGTCATAGTAGATAGCTTTTTATTGACGTAATTTTTCTGACTCTACCACTGCCACAGAATAGGTAATAGTACAAATAGGGTAGTAGTGGTGTGTCGTTCTACATCCACTGCGTCGTATCGGAAGGTGTTACGTTGTAGAGAAGAAACGACCATTAATATCTAAGGTCCTTATAAACAAAACTCCAACCTCTCCTCTTTTAGCATGCGTTTGAATTTGCTAAGAGCCTATCTGAGTTGAGTTTCGTACGGACATTTTTATCATCAGAGATTTCGACGATACTTAATCAAAGTGCGCCTGTGCAACTGCAACTGTGTGCTTATCTGCATCAGGAAATTAGAAAGAATGGAAATTGGCTTGGTCAATTTTGCCAAAGAACTGACAAAAATGGGGAGTCCGAGTTCTAGAACGGGGACCACGAACTGGCATGCGTAGTGTGGGATGCTCCGGCGCTGGACCGACGACTTGATTTGACCGCTAACAGGCATCTTTTCGTATGGGCAATGGCAAGCGCCCAGGGCCCCGCGATTCATGGGGCCTCTTATTTCCTACTCCTGTTCTGTTCTATTGCCTATTATTAAAATCGTCTGTCTTAGGGGCCACTTAAAGTGCCCAGGAGTGCGATTTTTGAACCTCATTCGCTGAGTACAGCAGTTGCAAATGTTAAAATTACTATGGAGATACGCATCTTTCTACTGCTGATTTGACTTTCAAAAATAGTATTCCTGAAGTATGATTTTTGAAAGTCAAATCAGCAGTAGAAAGATGCATATCTCCACAGTGATTTTGACATTTTCAACTGCTGAACTCAGCGAATGAGATTCAAAAATCGCACTCCTGGGCCCCAAATTGGTCAAAGATAGCTCTGTCGCTAGACCGACGACTTAAAGGAGCGACTGGACGAGGAATTCGTGGAAGACCGAGGATAGAGTAGTGCGTCTTAGGCACAGAGAAATTACACGCTCCCCTAGGGTCTTGTGAAAGGCTATATTCAGCAGTGGACGATAAGATGATGACGTACAAAATGATCATACGTGTGAGAAATGAAATTCTATAGCTGTAATACGAAGCGTCAAGTTTTAAACTGAAATAGAAGAAGGGTGCTTATTACCTTTCTTGGAATCGTGCTAAGTATACAGTGCAAAGGCGCCATTATATATTAACATACACCATTAAAGTAGAAGTCTATTTTTAAAAATGGCTAGACAATTACTCATTCTAACATTGACCTGTAAAAAAATGTTGGTGATGAAACAGAATTCTGCTCCCAGCTTATATTATGAGTTTGTTTGGCAGTTTTTCCCTCAGAAATCTGTTCCTACGCCATGCCCGCCACTCTTCTCTCACACATGAGAGGAAGAGGGGGTGAGCATACTACGCGCGCGGGATCCAGTGTGGATTGGTAGAAGCAAGTCATTGGTCAACTTGCTTTTTAGGGTTCCGTACCCAAAGGGTGAAAACGGGACCCTATTACTAAGCCTACGTTGTCCGTCCGTCCGTCCGTCCGTCCGTCCGTCTGTCCGTCTGTCCGTCCGTCCGTCCGTCTGTCCTACCTATTTAGGGCTGTAACTTTTGAACCGTAATAGCTAGATAGTTGAAATTTTCTCAGAGTATGCGTTATTACGGCGGATTTGTTAACAAATAATAAAAAAGTCAAAAAGTTAAAAATTAAGGGGGGTTCTCAACAAGAAACTAGTTTTTATCAACATTTTTTCATCACGCTCTATCGTAAAAACGGTAATACATACAAGCGTCAAACTTAGTGTGATTATAGAACAAACTCTACAAAATAACAACAAATACAAAAAACCGGCCAAGTATGAGTCGGTCTTGCGCTAAAGGTCCCGGACAAAAAAAGTTTTTTTTTCTAAGTTAATAATGTTGTGTTCTGTGGTGGTGTTGTACGGAACCCTCAGTGCGCGAGTAGCCCGACTCGCACTTGACCGGTTTTATTAAGTTTCTTGCTTTAAGAATATTTTCAGTATTGTACAGTATGTTTATACTGGCTAACTAGCATAACTTATGGCTATGGTTAAAAAGGCCTTCAAGGTTTTTCTAAACCGGGGAATAGTCCTATGAGCTAGCTTGACAAGCAAATGATCTGAAGAGCGTTTCACTCAAGGTTAACTAGCATTTCCTCTATATCTCACAATGTTGATTTTGACTACTTCTTCTTATCGTGTGGGCAGAGCCCTGGTGTCAGAGTTTTTTCAGACCGCCTTACGGCCTCTGACGTGGTTTTTATGTAACGACTACTACCACCAGAGATAGTAGCCGGGACCAACGGCTTAACGTGCCATCCGAAGCACGGAATCATTTTTCTTTTCAGACAATCAGGTAATTCAGCCTGCAATGTCCTAACCAACTGGGGAAAAACGCACAAAGTGACTTATCACTGGGTGTCCCCCGTGGGAATCGAACCCACGACCTCCGTGTCGAGAGCCAATGCTCTTAACCATTAGACCACGGAGGCAGTAGTTTGTTGACTACTTCCTGAATAGATATTCAGAGGTATTTTAAATAAGTCAACCTTTCCAAGACTGAATTATACTGTTGGCTTTTTTAATAGTTTCTTTGTAAAATAAAAGGTAGGTAGGTAGGTTTGTAGGTATCTAAAATTCTAAATCGTTCGTTCAATATTTTTTTCTTTTTCCACCCTTCCATGATGTGCGTATGGATTGAGGTGCCACATTTGCTATGGAAAAATGGATTATATGCCCATTTTGTAGGAAATTTGTAGATTTTGTAGGCCCAATTCTGGAATTTGTAGCAAAAGTATAAAGAAGTTACATGAACATAAAGGTGGCACCTCACACCAGATGCATCTGGTGTGAGGGGCCACCCTGGAACTCGGAAAGTACGTGATGAATCTTTTTGAAAATTTTGTAGGATTTAGTAGGAGTTGGAAAAAGATCCTACAAAAAAAACCAGCTCTCTACGACTAAAACTGAAAAAGTTACAAGAGATACTTTGAATGTGGCACCTCACACAAGATAAATGCTTATAACTACATATGTACGTAATGGAATCCAAAACCGATGATGCCAATATTTAGTAGAAATTTCTACTAAATATTGGCATAGTCAGATGTCGCATATCATCAATACCTACAGAGCTACACGTTTTTTCAAAATTCCATATAAAACCGTTCAGTAGGGTGTCCATGTAATAAATGAAACCATGAGACACATTTTTCTTCCAGCTGTTTTTTGCATTTTATTTAACACGTTTTTTTGCATTTTATTTACGTGTATAATTATATAGGATACGAAACTCACGTCCGTATGTCATCTCGTTTCAAAAACATTTCTACAATAAGGTAGGTACTTAGTACCAACTTTCTTATTAGCGCAGCTTTCAGTTATAGCGAGGTCCAACTTTAGCAAACTAAATACTTCAGGATGGTGATGTTGGTACAGTCAAGTAGGTATCGCAAAAAGTCTGTTTAAGATATACAACGTGTTAATGAATTAACGCAAAACTAGAAAGTAGTTTGTTTAGAATCGAGAGCAGAGTTTTTTTGCATTTTATTTACGTATATAATTATATAGGATACGAAACTCACGTCCGTATGTTATCTCGTTTCAAAAACATTTCTACAATAAGGTACGTACTTAGTACCAACTTTCTTATTAGCGCAGCGTTCAGTTATAGCGAGGTCCACCTTTAGCAAACTAAATACTTAGGATGGTAATGTTGGTACTGTCAAGTAGGTATCGCAAAAAGTCTGTTTAAGATATATTTTCCCTTAGTCGCCTCGTAAAGTACCAACTGTTTAGTATTAAAAATGATTTCATAATAAAATATTTGCTCTAGTATTTTGTGAACTAGGTACCACAAATCAAGAAAGGACATCATTGGCATTTCATACATTTTTGGTCCGAATGTGAAAGTGCCGGCCAACAAAAAATAATACTATATTCTGTTAGAACTTGTCCGTCTAAGCATTTATTATTATGGATGTAGCTGTAGGTAAGTTTTAAAATGTAGGTATCTATGGAAATACGATTTTTAAAACCTTAATAAAACCAAGGAAAATGGCCCTACAGCTTCGGTGCCATACTAAAAAATGCTGCAACGGACTAGTTCTAACAAAATATAGTCTTAGCTAATTAAATTTTCATCGAAAATGTGTATGAAAAGGCAGATTTTCGAACCCAAATAAAACCAAGGACAATGGACCTACAGCTTTTGTGCCATAATAATAAATACTTAAGACGCCAGTCCTAACAGAATATTGCATAATTTTTTGTTGGCCGGCACTTTCACATTTTTGACTAAATCCGAACTAGATCCTAAACTTGAACTTAAATAAACAGTATGTAGGTAGGTACTTACTATACTTGCCTACCTACGACACCCAATGGGGTGCTCCTTTCAAAGTCGGAGCCACAGGCAGGACACACTACAGGTAGGTTGGTAGGTGCTTACCTAAGTACCTAGTCTTAAGAACTTTATATCGACCGACCCGACTAGCCTCACTGGAACGAAAACGTAAGTTATACTGAGTGTCTACCCGCACATTCGATTCGAACTTTTGCGTGAATGTTTTCGTTCCAATTTCAACTCTATTACAATGAAGTGCGGACCGAAACAGTGGCGATATAGTGAAGATCGAAAGTGCAGGTAAGGGGGCTGGTATGTTGACGTTCCAGTGAATAGCTTCACTGTCGGGTTTAAGTTAAAATATCTATTCAACGACATCTTCCTTTCAAAGAAATGTTTCAAAGTCTAAAATATTCTAGATACCCTAGATACCACTTCATCAAATGGTTTAGCCATTTTTGACAAAAGTGGTAACAGACTCAACATAATTATTTCGGATACACATGTGCGATCTCTTAGGTTTAACCTCGAATGAAATTACACGCTGGTTAAACCTATTATACTAAGATCCGAACTTAAAATTATGCACCTATTTGTTAGGTGAACAAAGTGTGATTTAAGTGAAAGTTTACACAGGGGTTCATACAACGGCGCCCCGCCGGGTTGTTGCCTAGCAAAATCTTGTCGCAAGTTTATCTTTACCATTATGATTGTTGCTAAAAAAAATTCCACCTATCTATTTGGGATGTAAATGAGCCATCGGAAAGAGACCCATCTAAAGAATTTAAAAAACTAAGATTACCACCTCTCAGTCTGCCGCAACTCTAGAGTAGCCAGGTTCAAAGAAGTCACTTTTATTAACCCTAGATTTGCGGCAGATTGAGATATGGCAACGCTAGTTTTTCCAGTTTTTTGAACTGGTCTCCTTCCGATGACACCTTATTTACTTCCCAAACAGATAGGTGCAATTGTCTGAAAAAATTGTACCGGCAGCGTTGTAGGCAATGACATTAGTAAATTACCTATATGTCATTGGTTGTAGGTATGACCCCCTGTGTAACCTTGATATTAATTAACCTTTCACTTAAATCACATTTCGATCACCAAACAAACAGGTGCATAATTTTATGGTCGGATCTTAGTTTAAGTGAGGGTGGATGGAGGTTGAAAGTTGTAGTTAGGTATATGACAACCCTTTTGGTTTAGTTTTGGTACTTGCGGCAACATTTTTCTAGGCAACTTGGTGGCATTGAATTAACCCCTGTGTAAACATACACTAGAATCAAATTTCGTTCGCCTAAGAAATAGGTGCATAATTTTACGATCGGATCTCGGACTATGTCAATTGAAATTCATTAATAAATAAATTTTGTCTGCCTCACACTTTAGAACTGTCTCTGTTGCGGGTTTGAAAATCTCTTTAGAGATAAGCTCGCCCTTTGTACATTACATTTGTACTTTGTACATAAATTTCAAAACTTACCTACAGCTACAGCCATAATAATAAATGCTTAGACGGACAAGTTCTAACAGAATATAGTATTATTTTTTGTTGGCCCGCACTTTCACATTCGGACCAAAAATGTATGAAATGCCAATGATGTCCTTTCTTGATTTGTGGTAGTTCACAAAATACTAGAGCAAATATTTTATTATGAAATCATTTTTAATACTAAACAGTTGGTACTTTACGAGGCGACTAAGGGAAAATACAACGTGTTAATGAATTAGCGCAAAACCTCATACACTCCAACTGATTTATAACAAAATATTTAGATTGAAACAATAATTTAATTATTTTGATAGTTAAAATTTAAAGTTATTCGCATTTTAAGTTTTGAGGAAAAAATTATTTGTTATCATTTCAGCACTGAAAGAAAGCGCTAACGTACTCATGGATACATTTTTATAATCTTGTTTTGGTAGTAATTAGGGTGAGTGTACCCGCGCGGTGGGTTGACATCGGGTTCAGAAAATTTTAAATTTTGCAAAAAAAAATTTAATATTTTGAAAAAAATTACCTGTATTGAAACCATGATAATTCGACTCTGCTCTCGATTCTAAACAAACTACTTTCTAGTTTTGCGTTAATTCATTAACACGTTGTATATCTTAAACAGACTTTTTGCGATACCTACTTGACTGTACCAACATCACCATCCTGAAGTATTTAGTTTGCTAAAGTTGGACCTCGCTATAACTGAAAGCTGCGCTAATAAGAAAGTTGGTACTAAGTACCTACCTTATTGTAGAAATGTTTTTGAAACGAGATGACATACGGACGTGAGTTTCGTATCCTATATAATTATACACGTAAATAAAATGCAAAAAAACGTGTTAAATAAAATGCAAAAAACAGCTGGAAGAAAAATGTGTCTCATGGTTTCATTTATTACATGGACACCCTACTGAACGGTTTTATATGGAATTTTGAAAAAACGTGTAGCTCTGTAGGTATTGATGATATGCGACATCTGACTATGCCAATATTTAGTAGAAATTTCTACTAAATATTGGCATCATCGGTTTTGGATTCCATTACGTACATATGTAGTTATAAGCATTTATCTGGTGTGAGGTGCCACATTCAAAGTATCTCTTGTAACTTTTTCAGTTTTAGTCGTACAGAGCTGATTTTTTTTGTAGGATCTTTTTTCAACTCCTACTAAATCCTACAAAATTTTCAGAAAGATTCATCACGTAGTTTCAGAGTTACAGGTGGCCCCTCAATCCAGATGCCATCTGGTGTGAGGGGCCACAATCAAAGTATTGTAGCTTTTTCAGTTTTAGTCGTAGAGAGCTGGTTTTTTTTGTAGGATCTTTTTCCAACTCCTACTAAATCCTACAAAATTTTCAAAAAGATTCATCACGTACTTTCCGAGTTCCAGGGTGGCCCCTCACACCAGATGCATCTGGTGTGAGGTGCCACCTTTATGTTCATGTAACTTCTTTATACTTTTGCTACAAATTCCAGAATTGGGCCTACAAAATCTACAAATTTCCTACAAAATGGGCATATAATCCATTTTTCCATAGCAAATGTGGCACCTCAATCCATACGCACATCTTCCATGCCCTAGTTTGGATGTGTTCGATATAATTAAATCAATTACTCTGTAAGTCAAGGGTTTTACCCATAGCTTTAAACTTTAAACGTTTTACTAACCAGCATGATGAAATAGTAGTTATGTAGTTTACCTGTTAACGTTCGTCAACATTACTATGTCCAGTAGATATAGTATTATTTATTCTGTGGCTAGGTCAACTTTTTATGTAAGGCTCGTATAATTTTTCGTAGTCTGTCGAACCTACTTCCCGAATCGAATACTACAGGGTGTTAGGGTAAACAGTACCTATGATACTAAACAACTTTTCCTAAGAAATCTAAACTATTATAAAACTGTAACAGAAGTGTGTCTGTACATTGAAGATATTTACAAAAAAAAGATTACGATATGATTTTTAGATGTCCCTGATTCCAAATCACACATTTTTGGATTTTTTGTCTGTCTGTTTGTTTGTTTGTTCGTTTGTTTGTTTGTTTGTTTGTTTGTTTGGGTGTGTGTTTGTTCGAGTATCACGCAAAAACTACTGAACCGATTTTGATGAAACTTTTTTTGTTTGATAGCTTATGATCTGACTTAAAATCTGGTATATAATTTATGCGGACGAAGTCGCGGGTAAAAGCTCGTAAATAATAAAATCGCAAAAAAAAGATCGACTTTTCATACAAACGTTCGAGCTGAATGTATTTAGTATAGAAAGTCGAAAAAAGAATTTGCGAATTTCCTATAGGTTACTTTGGGAAAGTTTTTCAGTATCATGAGTAGTGCAACTGTTTACCCTCATCATCATCATCATATCAGCCGATAGACGTCCACTGCTGAACATAGGCCTTCCCCAAAATGGGGGGATTTGCCATAATCGCCACGGTTGGCAGGCGGGTTGGCGATCGCAGTTGGATTTAATGTGTGTACTCAGAGGATGCTGCTGCCCATCCTCCGGTAGATCCCTTAGTCGCCTTTTACGACACCCACGGGAGGAAATGGGGTGGTGCTATTCTAAGCCGACACCACACGGACAACGGGACTGTTTACCCTAACACCCTGTATACAGGGTGTCAAGGTACAGCCCTCCGCAGACTGAAACGGTGAACGGTCTCTCTTTTAAATGTAAAATTATAATATTCCGCCTCTTGAATCTAGTGGCGCGATATTTAATATGTACTTTTTTTATCCTGCATGCAATGCTCTGCAACTGCACTAAATACTACCATACCTATATTGGCTGACGCAACAATCGATGTCTGTTGAGTATCCTCGTCTAGGCTACTGTCTGCTTATTTATAGAATCATCATCAGCCGTTACACGTCCCGTATTAATAGAATAGACGATTAAAAATATAAACCTGGCATTCGGGACATTAATTAGGTTAGTAGACCTGTCCAATTGTATGGCGACATGGGTTTTTAGGTGTAAATTCTCACTGAGCGGCTAGGTGTATGGTGTACGAAGCGGTAAAATCGTGATAAGTATAAAAGTATACAGCACCCTGTATACTTTTATGCTACACCTAGCGGACGTCCATCGGCTGAGATGATGATGATGATGATGATACAGGGTGTAAGGGACAGCCCTCCGCAAACTGAAATGGTGAACTCAGACTATCAAACTGAACAACTTTCACTATGGAGCCTACATCAGGAAACGTGGAAAAAAATCAGCTATCTCATACAAAACTGCCGTACCTACCGGACATTATTTGATGGTCTGAGTTCACAGTGTCAGCTTGCGGAGGGCTGTCCCTTACACTCTGTATTATTCTTATGTGTGTAGAAATATTAAATAATTTTTTTGTGAAATTTTAAATTTACTGAACCCGATGTCAACCGACCGCACGGGCACACTCACCCTACTTACTACCAAAACAAGATTATAAAAATGTATCCATGAGTACGTTAGCGCCTTCATCCATTGCTGAAATGATCAAAAATCATTTTTGCCTCAAAACTTAAAATGCGAATAACTTTAAATTTTGCCTACAAAAATAATGAAATTATTGTTTCAATCTAATTATTTTGATATAAATCAGTTGGGGTGTATGAGGTTTTGCGTTAATTCATTAACACGTTGTATAATTAGGTCCAGATTTTTGAAATTCTTGATACAGCGTTTAAAAATCAGCTGACTCGATAATAATGAGTTGCGATTACGACCTACGTGAGTCGAGACGCGTGCGCATCGATTCCATGAACAGCTGATTCTTTTCCACGATCTCACAATTTAGCCCAGTCATTTTACGGTTTGAGCCGGGACTAATTAATAATTGATGGAATGAAAAAGCAGATATTTTTTTGAGATTTCAAGTTTTCCCCCGTATACAAAGTTGTTCATTTTGGTAGTCTGAACCGCTCCAGAAAATTAATAAAGTGATTATTAATTCGCTCAGTAAGTAGGTTATAAATAACATTTTATTTTTTGGCCTATTCGTTCGTAATTTGAGAATAGATAATTTGGAAGAAACAAGTAAAAAAAAAAATTAAGGTGCGATTTAATTATTATCATTGCGTACAAATATTAAAACAAACGGACAGTAAGTCGAAAGATAAATATAAAAATCCAGTACAAGTAAATAATATTTGTATTACAAAGATAAAATACATTTAATAGTACTTAATAAACAGCTACTGAATATATTTTTTTCATTCCACACGCTTCAGCATGAATGTGGATGGGTGTAATGCTAATCGAAGATCAAAGAACAGACTGATGAACTGTGAAAGATTTACATACGTGTAAGAAAGAGTGAGGACATCACCATTGTCTAAAATGACGTGCATAAACAGGGTCCTTCTTAATATGCTGACACTTTTTTAAGGGGATAATCAAACCGTCAAACTGAACAACTTTCTCTAAGGCACCAACATCGAAATCGCGAAAAAAAATCAGCTCGTCTATACAAAACTGCAAATCTACTCGAGCCAAATGTATGGGACAGCCGATTTTTTTTCGTGATTTCGATGTTGGTCCAATAGAGGAAGTTGTTCAGTTTGATGGTCTGATCATCCCCTTAAAAAAGTATCAGCATATTAAGAAGGACCCTGTATAAAAAGACCTAGTTCACCTAAATGGAAATATGTTGGTCATCCAAGCCCTTTGGGACCCGTGAGGCGATATTGAGTCAAGACTTCTTCTGGTCTTGACAATGTTCCACTATGTAATTCAACATTGTATTTCGTAATTGTACTTTTTATATATTTTATCTCGTTTGAAAGATGTGTGTTTTAGAGTTTCTAGCCGCATCTCCTCTACAACGGAACACCTTCCGACGTGGTGGTAGAGTCAGAAATTACGTCAGAAATCTATCCATGTGATATTACTAATTTTGAATCTTTGATGAAATTAAAAAAGAGTTTTGAATTAAACATTTTGAGTTGAGTTGACTTGATTTGTTAACTAAAATAGTTGCTTAACCATAAGAAATTAAAAAAAAACACTTTTATTTTTTATTACAAACGTTAATACTAGCTAATTCCATTCAAATTGTCTTCAGAAAGTCTCGAAAACTAGAAACTGCCCCCTGGAGTGCGATTTTTGAATCTCATTCGCTGAGTTCAGCAGTTGAAAATGTCAAAATTACCCCATGGTATGTATCTCCATAGATACACACCTGTCTACTGCTGATTTGTCTTTCAAAAATCGCACTCCAAAAGTATGATTTTTGAAAGTCAAATCAGTAGTAGAAAGATATTATATCTCCACAACAATTTTGACATTTTCAACTGCTGAACTCAGCAAATGAGATTCAATTATCGCACTCCTGTACCCATATACAGGGTGAAATTGATATAATTAGCATCCTTTCAAACTAAGAGTCTGCCCATCAAACTGAACAACTTTTACCAATTTACCATGGGAGCAAACCGATCGGAGCAACTAAAAAATCTGCTGTCAGAGACTAAACTGCAATGCGTACTCGACTCAAATGTATGCAACAGCAGATTTTTTTTCTGCTCCGATCGGTTTGCTCCCATAGTAAAAGTTGTTCAGTTTGATGGGTAGACTCTTAGTTTAAAAGGATGTCAATGATATCAATTTCACCCTGTATATCCTATCTAGAACTACTAACATTAAAATAAGTATTTACCTGGTATTTACTAAGAAAATTATGAGTCTTTGTTACTTGAAATCAATAAATGATTGATTGAATGTTAGCACCTTAAGGAACAAATAAATGCGAAGTCATCCCCGTGTATTCTGCGGTTGCAATATGAATCATTCACAAAAAAATTTAAAATTAGCTTTTAAAGTTCTTTGAAATGGCAAAGAATTTTCCTATAGAATTAACCATGAATCATGAAACGCGAGCTAACTGTAGTAGTAGGTCGGTAGGTAGAGTTTGAATAAAAGAATGTTAGTTAACCGCAAAGAGTTTCCATGGATACTCTTTGCGGTTAAGGTCCTCAAATAAAAATTAATATGGTCGAACTCCAGGGTCCACTTGAGACATAACCGAGGGGTCTGAAAGGCAGGATCGGAGTAGACGTGCTGATCAACTGACTCTGCCTGACTTCCATTGGGACATTGGCTAGTCGAAATATGTTCCAATAGCGCTCCCAGTCCCAGGTGGAGACCAATCATTAATTATAATTAGGCTTGGCGTAAACGAGCTACCTAGCACAGTCATTTTACGGTTTGAACCGGGACTAATTTTTTTTTCACTATAATATTCAAGAGCCAATTTGAGCTTAGAAATGTACCAAAATTAAAAAAAAATCACGTCAGCAACAGTTCCAATTTTAAAATTTAGATATTATCTCGTTCTAAAAAACCTGACGGTAAATTTTTTTTGCACATATTTAAGGCATTGCCATATACATACTTCAAACATGGTATAAATATTTTTGTCTACTTAGAAGGTTTAGAAAAACACATTCGTATTTTCTAATAAATACCTCATTTTTTTAATTTCAATGCCTATTTTATTGCTCAAAAATAATTTATATTGTTAAATCTAATTCAAATGAATGCATTGGTAATATTATTAATTTAAAAGCCTTCTGGGACACACAATTTTGATTTCTATGTTGCGTAGTAAATTTTTTTTAAATATTTTTTAGGATAGTATTTTTGTCATTAAATGGTGCCAGTTACAGTTTAAAAGTCCAAGTAATAATTACTCCCTACCCCGCCTAACAAAACTCCGTAAAATGACTGGCCAAACCGGCCACAACCAACCGTTCACACGTTTTTCCGTACATTTTGTAGGGACTCGCCGCACACCTAGAACTCATCAAACTGAACAACTTTCACTATGAGGCCAATTTCAAAATATTCTAAAGTTTTCCTGCCCTATATTTACCTACCCCTTTTCTGTCCATTACGGTAAAAAACAGGGTGGTAATAACGTATTTTTAAAACGGAGTAATACCTAGTTAGTTTTGTCCATAAAGTTAATATTATAGTTTTGTCAGCCCCTGTTTGAACATGAAATGAATTCCATATAAAATATTATAAAACTAGGTAACCGAAGTGCGATTTTTGAAAATCATACGAGTGACTTGGCAGTAGAAAGATGCATAATCTCCATAGTAATTTTGACATTTTCTACTGCCAAGTCGCTCGTATGATTTTCAAAAATCGCACTTCAGAAGTGTGTCTGTGCACATTGAAGATATTTACAAGAAAAAGATTACGATATGATTTTTAGGTATGCACACTCCAAATCAGCCTATTTTTAGAAATTTTGTCTGTCTGTTTGTTTGTTTGTAACAGCATCACGCAAAATCTAGCAGCAGTTGAAAATGTCAAAATTACTGTGGAGATATGCGTCTTTCTACTGCTAATTAGACTTTCAAAAATCATACTTCAGGAGTGCGAATTTTTAAAGTCAAATCAGCAGTAGAAAGATGCGTACTTATCTCCATAGTAATTTTGACATTTTCAACTGCTGAACTCAGCGAATGAGATTCAAAAATCGCATTCCTGGTATTTTTATTATATTTTTATTTATTTTTTTATTTTTGTGCGGATGAAGTCGCGGGTAAACTCTAGTATAATCTATAAATAATATAGATCACGTTTATTGTGTTGGAAATTGGATTCTATTTTTAAAGGATTATGTGCGTTACGTAGGTACGGTACGTGTATAATATTTTCCATCCTAATAATCTGAATAATCCAAATCAAACAAGAATCCATCGTTTTAGATAAAGAAAATGACGTAGTCACCCAAAAATTTAAAATGATGCAAGTACCCCATCGAATTAGTCATCTTCAACCTACCTTGAAAGTGTTAGAGTCGAAAGTACAAACACTGGTTATGGTTACTAACCAAAGGTCATGAACGTAACGTAATTTCTGATGTAATTTCCTTCACTTTTTGCTTGCAACCAGTGCAAGTTGGATGGTTGGCAAAACTGCAATGTGGCAGTTCCTTCAAAAGTTGTTCCAAGTGATACTCCACCACATTTGAGACATGAGACAAAGTGCACGGTCTCCTAAAGAATTAGCTCAAGACAAAGGAAAGAATTTACCCAGAAATGGTAGTCTATCTATCTATAACGTCACGCCTCTTTCCCAGTGGGGTAGGCAGAGACCAGGGTGCACCGTGCATCCTTAACATACCTCTTTTGCTAGCTCATTTGCCTCATGCACATCCATACATCTCTTCATACATGCCCTTCTCGGTTTCGAGTAGGTACTCCACACCTCCCCTTTTTGTAGGACGCAACTGATTTTGGTAGTTTGATATTCACCGCCTATGACCTTAGTCAATTTCCTATGACTGACCTGACCGCCTGACTGACCTGACCGCTGGACAAAGCACGGAGGCGCTTGAGTTGTTATAAGAATTAACGGTCAGGGGGCTAACCGCGGTAATTTAAAATATTGACGTTCAGTAGGGCTACCATGAGTTGCTATAGTAAATTCATTAAACGCAACTAAATTCGTTTTCGTAAATTATTTGTATTGAATTCAGTACAGCGCCTCTGGCGGATAGTTATGTAACTAAAATTTGACTAAAATCCGCACCATGAGTTGCTGTAGTTGACTATCGCCGTTAATGTAACTAAAATGACACTACACTTATTGTAGTTCCCATACAATTTCGGCACCATGAGTTACATATTTGACAGATGTCATAGTAATTTACTATAACGAAAGTAGTTGCGGCTGTCACCTAAATTTTTCTCCGTGAAACAGTTTTATTTGTTGAGTTTTTTTTTCAAATATGTCTACAAGAGTATATTTTGCTTGGAGAATGTTAGCAGAAGCTGAATCTGAGGACGAATGGAATATGCAAAGGAGCTACAGTGTTCATATGCGCGCACAAAGTCAAAAGGACCCTTTTCGCCCCCTCACCTCGTGAAATTCATTAAGTGTGCAGTATAACAACTGAGGGTACTGATGGGGCTGCCAATGTTCCGTAGTGCTTCCAATATGTTTACGGAGGCGCACAGTGATGGGTTCCACGCGATAATGCAAATCTGTGCATCTCTGCTGGGCCGTTTGCGCTGCAGCCCTAATAGCCACAACCTGCGCGCGTTGGCAGACATATGGTACTCCCCAATGCTGCAGCAATGGGTGCGCTTGCATGCCACCTTGTAACTACCCACATCATTGTTTGATAGGGAATCTTTTGTTATTATTGTTTTTCAGGGATCCGTTTTTATTATTACCTATTACTAAGCCTACATTGTCCGTCCGTGCGCCCGTCAGTCCCTTTGTTCTACCTATTTCGGGCTGTAACTTATGAACCGTAAAAGCTAGTTAGTTGAAATTTTCACGAAATATGCGTTATTGCGGCGGATTTGCTAACAAATAATAAAAATGACAAAAAGTTTAAAATTAAGGGGGGTCCTCATACAAGAGACTAGTTTTAATCAACGTTTCGCTCAATCGTAAAAACGGTAATAGGTGCAAGTATCAAACTTGGTGTGATTATAGAGCAAACTCTACAATTTATAACAACTAATAATAAAAACCGGCCAAGTGTGAGTCGGTCTCGTGCTAAAGGTTCCGGAGAAAAAAATGTTTTTGTATGTTGGTGGTATGGGACGGAACCCTCGGTGCGCGAGTAGCCTGACTGGTACTTGACCGGATTTATTTATTTATAACTAAAATAGTTTGTATGATCATTGTTACTAACATTACTTTTATGCATCTGGTTCTGGGTTATCTGAATAATAATTTAATTTTTTATTTAATTAAGACTTTCCTATTAAATAAATGACTTATTATTATAGATAAAAGTTTTATTATTTTACATACGATAAAAAGAGCATTATATGCGTTTCCACCAAATCACTCAAAATGCAAATGGTGCTAAGTCTCACAAAGTCACGCCATAGATCAAACTGTGATTCACTGCACCTTATTTTCTTTTTGTCTTTTTGATTGCAAGTCCAGCTAGATTCTGCTACTGCTACTTTAAATCTTCTTCTCTTCCTGTCACTGTGGGGTATATTTAGGGCTTGGATAATAGCTCTCCACCGGTTGCGATCTTGGACAGCACTGTAGATATCCCCTCAGGTCATGTTAAGGCTTTTGGCTTCAACTTTCACCGAGCGGCGGCGCCAGGTTATTTTAGGACAGCCTCTATTTCGTTTGCCTGGTGGGGGTGGGTGTCATGGATGGGTGATCGTCTCCTTAATGCATGGCCTAGCTACTGCCACCTTCAGGCAAGGATCACTTTCTCTATACACTGCTCACTCGTCCGTCTCCATAACTCCTCGTTTGAGATGGTGTTTGTTAAGAAGATCTTCAAGATTTGCCTGATGCATTTGTTGATGAAAACTTGGAGTCTGTCATAATATTCTTGCGAAATAAATTGAAATTGAACTATAAATCCGGTTTCAATCAAAACACAACACTCACAGATCACTATATATGTCAAAGAGAATATAATCACTACGTTTTAATATATGTACTGACATAACACTAAAACGTAAAAAACTCCATGCAATGCTTACAGTAACAAACCTTTTTAAGGCCTATGGGTAATTTTTGTATGGAAGTTGGAGTCTTTTTTTTTGAAGCGGCCAGTTACCAAATGTTGCGGGTATTTTAGGGCTATTATTACCTTACATTATTATCCAAAAAAAATTGTCCTACGGTGTAACGTTTCGGAGATATTTAATGTTAAAGTTTAAAAAAAATCACTCTAAAAAGCTCATTAATTGTTACCTATTTAGGTTTCTTTACTACTTTATTTGTTTTTATAGCCCAGAATTATTAGTCTTACCCACTTAAGTACCCACAATATTTAGTTCGTAGAAACTTATACTAATTCAAACGAGCGACCGCCAATTAGCGAGGATTGCGGTGCGTTCCTGCACAAAATATGCGTGAATCATCACGCTAAAAACGACACATCAGTCACAAATAATTAGAACTAATAATTCTGGGCTATAAAAACAAATAAAGTGGTAAAAAAACCTAAATGAGTAACTTTTAATGATCTTATTAGAGTGATTTTTTAAAACTTTAATATTAAATATCTCCGAAACGTTACACCGTAGGACAATTTTTTTTTGATAATCATGTAATCAGAATGTAAGATAATAATAGCCCTAAAATACTTACAACATTTGGTAACTGGCTGCATGAAAAAAAAAAGACGCCAATATTACCCATACCCCTTTAATCTTAGATTAAAAACTTTTCGCTTACGCTGACCTTTTATGGTATTAACACAATACTTTTTAAATTGACTTTTTTTGGCTTTGATCTAAGAGGAAGGAGTCTCTTTATTCCAAACCAAAGAGACTCCTTCCTCTTAGGCTTTGATGCAATAAGTCGTAATAGTGAAGACGTTGAGCGAATAGATAACATATAATTCGCACCATGAGTTTCATCGCACGCAACGAAAATCGTTAACGTATAGACGACAGGCACTGTAGCTCATGGCGTTCCATGACTCACTTCACACTTATCGATGTGTCTCTTTCTAATTGCCTATTAGAAACAAGGATAGCAAAACTGGCCAAAATCTTTTGAACCCAAGCCAAAAAAAAGTAAATTTAACCCTAGAGTGCTCGCGCTATGAGCATTTTGCCGCTTGCGTCAAAAAATTAATGGTATTTTGTAAACGATGCATTTGTCAAAGTCAAGCGTCCCAGTAGCTGCCCCTACATTACATATCTCACCTCCCCATTTTAGAAATTAGAAGAAATTGAGTGCGCGGGTTACCTCACGAAGAAAGGGTTGTTATAGGTGTGTCGCGTTTGGCGGCAAATTACTCACTGCGCGACTACGCTCGTAAGTAAAATTCATGTATGGTTTTTTACAGTACGTTTAATTATTATTAGTTTCATCGTGTTTGTTGTTTTTTTGATGTAAATATAATAATAATATATTTATTTAGGTTATTCTGGTTGGGTGTTTTTGTTTTAATTAGTTGATTTAAAAAAAATAGGTGATTGACGTGTGAGGTATAAGAAGTCGATACTAATACTTAATAACTCACAGAAACCAATGAGAAATTTATTTTTACCATCGGAACATCTGAAAATACCATCAGAAAGAGAAGGTATATAATATGTGCAGTGGTCCATCCAAGAAAAATAGAAGGACCAAAAAAGAGTGCAATAGATGCGCAAAGTTACTGTGCAACGAACACTTTATGTACACACGGCGACACATCAGGTTACGCACCCCATATACCCATAACTACACTACGTACAAAACACAAAATAGTGCGGAAGAGAGCCTGCATAGACGCGGCTGCCGACGCGGGCGCAGCGTGCTGTAAGACGAAACAACAACAACATACCGCACCCTTTCGCACGATTCGCAACGATCAACTTTTAATAGTTCAAAGTCCAAACCGGGTAACCTGACCTGTTGCCGTGTGTACATGTGTCAGGACTATTTTACTGAAACACATGCCGTAGATGAAGAAAACATTTAATTTTCTTATTAGGCTCAAATATATTTTTATTTTATGCGGATTGAGATAAAGATGTTACTAAAATTCAAGAAAGGACATCATCGGCATTTTATACATTTTTGGTCCAAATTTCAAAGTGCCGGCCAACAAAAAATAATGCTATATTCTGTTAGAACTTGTCCGTATAAGCATTTATTATTCCAAAAACCAAAAGGCACGTTAAAAATGTTAAATTTTATTTTATTTAAGTAGGTAGGTAGGTTGTAACATAAAAATCATTTTCTATATGAGCGGCAAAATGCTCCCCACGCGATCACTCGCGTTTCACGGCAGGACGCGACTACTCTAGGGTTAAAACGTATTGTGTCAACACCATACATAACATATAGTACACCTACGATTAAATTAAAGAGGTTCGTTACTATGTAAGCATGGCATGGAGTTGTTTACGTTTTTAGGGTTCCGTACCCAAAGGGTAAAAACGGGACCCTATTAGGTACTGACGGTACTAAGCCTACGTTGTCCGTCCGTCCGTGCGTCCGTCCGTCCGTCCGTCCGTCTGTCCGACCTATTT
Source organism: Agonopterix subpropinquella (assembly GCA_922987775.1). NCBI lineage: Eukaryota > Metazoa > Arthropoda > Insecta > Lepidoptera > Depressariidae > Agonopterix > Agonopterix subpropinquella. The sequence goes on from OV277710.1 coordinate 3,396,791, forward strand.
AGGGCTGTAACTTTTAAACCAAAAGAGCTAGATACTTAGTTAAAATTTTCACAGAATGTGCGTTTGCGGATTTGCTAACAAATAATAAAAATGTCAAAAAGTTTAAAATTAAGGGGGGTTCTCAACAAGAAACTAGTTGTTATCATCGTTTTTTCTTCTCGCTCTATGGTAAAAACGGTAATATACAGGGTGTCCCGTAAACCGACGCGACGTCAACCCGGCGCATGCTGGTGGTCATGACTAAGCGGAATATCAAAATTTGGCTTTGGTAAAAGTGGCTTAGTTTTCGAGATATTGACAGTTTTAACACAGATACTGCATAGACAATTTGTAGCGGGGTGGCACTCAAAATAGTGAATAAGGTAAAGAGTTTCACGAATTTCATAAAACTGTCCTTATCTCGAAAACTAAGTACCATTTCCTAAAGTCAAATGTTGACAGACTGATTGATTGATTGACAGATTTTTTTTATTTTAGTGTATTCTGGTTAGGCGTGAACAAACCTATCAACATCCACCTGGTTGACGTCGGTTTACGGGACACCCTGTATGCAAGCGTCAAACTTGGTGTGTTATAGAGCAAGCTCTACAGTATAACAAAAAAATAATAAAAACCGGCCAAGTGTGTCGGTCTCGCGATAAAGGTGCCGGAATAAAAAAAAAATTTTTTTACGTTAATATGTTGTAGTGGTGTGGTACGGAATCCTCGGCCTCGATGCGCGTATAGCCCGACTCGCACTTGACCGATTTCCTACAAATAGTTACCATGTCACGGAGAAAAATTAAGGTGACAGCCGCAACTACTTTCGTTGTAGTAAATTACTATGACATCTGTCAAATATGTAACTCATGGTGCCGAAATTGTTTGAGAACTACAATAAGTGTAGTGTCGTTTTAGTTACATTAACGGCGATAGTCAACTACAGGAACTTTACTCATGGTGCAGATTTTAGTTACATAACTATCCGCCAGAGGCGCTGTATGGAATTCAATACAAATAATTTACGAAAACGAATAAAGTAGACGTACTGCTATCCTTGTTTCTAATAGACAATAAGAAAGAGACACATCGATAAACGGGACCCTAATACTAAGCCTACGTCCGTCCGTCCGTCCGTCAGTCTACCTATTTAGGGCTGAAACTTTTGAACCGTAATAGCTAGATAGTGGAAAGTTGGTGTGATTAACAAATAATAAAAATGAAAAAATAAAATTAAGGGGGATACTAAGGGGGCGGCAAAACTGGAACCCCGGGCGGCAGAAACACACTCTACGCCACTGTGTCCTCTCCTCATACAAGAGACTAGTTTTTATCAACGTTTATTCTTCTCGCTCTATCGTAAAAACGGTAATACATGCAAGTATCAAACTTGGTGTGATTATAGAACAAACTCTATAGTATAGCAACAAATAATAAAAACCGGCCAAGTGTTACTCAGTCTCGTGCTAAAGGCCCCGGAGAAAAAAACATTTTTGTAAGTTATTGTTGTGTGTTACGGAGCCTTCGGTGCGCGAGTAGCCCGACTCGCAATTGACAGGTTTTTATTTATAACTAACATAGTTTGTAATATCATTGTTACTATTGTTATTGTTATCACTGTTATTATGCATCTGAGTTATTTTAATAATAAATGATGTGATTTAATTTAATTTTTAATTTAATTAAGACTTACCTATTTAATAAACGGCTCTATTATAGATAAAAGCTTTATTATTTACATACAATAATAAAAAGAAAATTAAATGCGTTTCGACCAAATCACTCAAAATATGGAAGCATCGCCATCGGTACAATTTCGCGATTTGTACAATTCCATGAATGGTTCTAGAAGCATGTTACTGTTCTAACTATCACACAGTCACGCCATAGATCAAACTGTGATTCACTAGACCTCATCTTCTTTTTGTCTTTTTGATTGTAAGTCCGGCTAGATTCTGCTACTTTAAATCTTCTCTTCCTGTCACCCCCACGTGGGGTACATTTAGGGCTCTCCACCGGTTGCGATCTTGGACAGCACTGTAGATATCCCCTCAGGTCATGTTAAGGCTTTTGGCCTCAACTTCCACAGAGCGGCGGCGCCAGGTTATTTTAGGACGGCCTCTATTTCGTTTGCCAGGTGGGTGTCATGGATGGGTGATCATCAGGCCTCCTTAATGCATGGCCTAGCTACTGCCACTTTCGTTTAAGGATCACTTTCTCTATACACTGCCATAGTGTAATCAAACTAGTGAGCGCGCTCGGCGGCCGCGACAGGCCAATCGTGCGCGGTGAGCGGAGGCCCGGGGGAAGCGTGTCCCGGTACCAATTAACCTACGCGCGGTACCAATACTGCCGGTGCTTCACCCCCCAGCAAACCGCGCAAGCATAGATCCACCGCGACCGCTAAGCGCACCCACTATTGTTATAATTACGCTATGACACTGCTCACCCGTCCGTCTCCATAGCTCCTCGTTTGAGATGGTGTTTGGTCAGAAGATCTTCAAGATTTGCCAGAGGCATTTGTTGATGAAAACTTGGAGCCTGTCTGTGACCGCTTTACGGATGAACCTAATGTAATGATACTATAAATGCGACTAGATAATCTGTGTGACAATGTTCGAGATTAATAAATATCATATTTTCTTAACATTCTTGCGAAAGAAATTTAAATACATCTATAAAACCCGCTTCCAAAGAGAATATAATCACTACGTTTCCCGCTTCAATCAAACACATAACACTGTAAGAATAAAAACGTAAACAACTCCAGTGCAATGCTTACAGTAACAAACCTTTTTATTTTAAACGTATTACTTTACGGTATTGACACTATACTTTTTAAATTAGCTTTTTTTGGCTTGGACTCAAATTTTTTTTAGCTAATTCTGCTATCCTTGTTTCTAATAGGCAATAAGAAAGAGACACATCGATTAAGTGTGAAGTGAGTCATGGAACGCCATGAGCTACATGTGCCTGTCGTCTATACGTTAACGATTTTCGTTGCGTGCGATGAAACTCATGGGGCGAATTTAATGTTATCTATTCGCTCAACGTCTTCACTCTTACGAATGTAGCCACGTCAGTTGATTTTACTATCACAACTCATGGTAGACGTACTGTGCAGATTCAGCTTTAGATTCAGTCTTGGTTGTGACCCAGAGGCTATTCAGTTGTACGGAATTTGGTAACACATTAAACTTGACATTATTTTCTACTAGCTGTTGCCCGTGACTTCGTCTGCGTTACCTGGATAAAAAGTACCCTACGTATTAATCCAGGCCATGGGCTATCTGTATGCCAAATTTCATCAAAATCCGTTCAGCAGTTTTTGCGTGAAAGCGGAACAAACATCCATCCATCCATACCACATCCATACTTACAAACGTTCGCGTTTATAATATTAGTAGGAAGGATTTGATTGACGATCTAGTTACGACTCATCTTGCTGTCAAATGATTAGCGCGTTTTCCGCGGTTCAGCGGCAAATCAGAGGACATTTATCTACCCAAAGCTCTCTCTACGTTATTAAGAGCCAATTTTTGCTAAGGATCAGAACTGAAGATTCTAAAACAAAAACTGAAGTAATCAAAATGAAATCTCTTCAACGGATCGGAATTAAGAATAATGACTTCATAAGGGAATTCATTGGCTCCAATTTCTGGCATACCAAGCTGACAGCGACATGGATGCTGTACCTCCCAAACATGACATCACATCGCTTGACCAACATCCATTTGCGGACAACCATAACACTCCCAAAACGTATTGCCTGACGGAGAAAGCACAGATTTGAACTTTAATTATTTCTGCAAGAGCGCTGTTTAAGACAACCGGTTATCAGATCAGTCAAAAAGCGAACTGTTAGCGCGTTGATTTTGAGAAATTAGCTTTTTTTTTGTTGCGCTCTCGGCGTTGCAAGGGATTTGCGTCATCGTCTGTGCTCGTGGGACCCCGTGGCGTATTTTGTGTGGATGCCGGTCAACCAGATTATTGGTTTGTGGTTTGGATATATCTTTACTTGATGCTGTGTTCCTACTGCCTGTTTCTTTTTTCTGTCTGGGAAATTGACTCATGTATTGTAATTAACTGCTGTTTGTTTAGAATGAAACCTTAAGGTAGGTACCGTTTTACAGTTTAACAAGTAAAAATAGGTTAGTAGTTACCAGAATTGCATGGAATTGTTAAAAATTGGACCAGGTATCGAATCATCATCCTTTCAATTCAATTAAAATCAACGCAGGTCGATAGAATTTTAGGTGTTTTTTTCGTGGAAAACTAGAACACCCTTTTACACCGGGATTTTATTTACACCACCATTTTACAAGGATTGATTTTTGAAAAATCCTTACTCGTTACACCCTGATAATATCTTCTGAGAATATGTGTTCCAAACATGTTTCTTCTTCAGTGGTTTAAGAGGGCTATCACAGTCCAGTGGCGCCCTCATCACATTAAAAAAGATTTCTCAATAAAGAAAGCCTAAATTAAAAAAGTGCTCAACATCAAAACTACTGAAGCCTTCAAGCTATTTTCATATAATACTTTTATAAGTTTTTAAAGGTAACATACAAATTTTGAAAAAAGAAAAAAAAACGGCCGCTTTTGTTTTTAATCGAAATTGTCTAAAAGTGGAATGTTTAGAACCTATAAAAGTATTCTATGAATATAGCTTGAAGGCTTTTGTAGTTTTGATGTTGAGCACTTTTTTAATTTACGCTTTCTTTATTGAGAAATCTTTTTTAATGTGTTGGGAGCGCCACTGGACTGTGATAGCCCTCTTAAGGTATAATATAATGTCATTAAGCTACCTCCATACAAAGCGGTCTTATCGATAATTCTCTAAGAGCCATACATAATTGAGAATGCCTTCTTCATACGGAACCGTAGCACAAACATTGTGACAAATGTTCTTTTCAGTTTATCGTCTTACAGTTCAAATACTCAATTTTGTATCTTCTCAATTAGAAATATGATTCAAAATCGCCTGTTAATTTGAACAGAAATAGAATTCGTGTCGACGCGCTGTCTAACAAGACGGGACCGGTGCATTCCAGAAAATTCCTAACTGAAATCCCTTGTTAGGTTTCCATTGGTGTTTCCACTTAACTCTTATCTCAAAGAGAGGTTAATAGAAAGCAATGGATGTGTAACAAGTGGTATGCATCGGTACGCACGATATGCGTTAAGATCGGTAGCCATTGAGGGATTCCGATGAACGGTGTAATGTAAACAGTGCTCTGTGTATCATTGTTATAGTTACAATAGAGCAGTTAGTACGTTAAAAACATTGTTAAGGATGTTAGGAAATAGGTATAGTTTGCATAGATAGTTGATGATTGTGACTTTATGAGGCAGGAGAGTACAGCGTGTAAGTCTTGATTCTTGTTATCGTGTGGGCATAGCCCTGGGGTGCGATTTTTGAATCTCATTCGCTATGAGTTCAGCATTTGAAAATGTCAAAATTACTATGGAGATATGCATCTTTCTACTGCAGATTTGACTTTCAAAAATCGCACTCCTGAAGTATGATTTTTGAAAGTCAAATCAGCAGTAGAAAGATGCATATCTCCAAAGTAATTATGACATTTTCAACTGCTGAACTCAGCGAATGAGATTCAAAAATCGCACTGCAGGAAATTAACGCGAAAATATGGCATCGACTGAAATGTATGGGACAGCTGTTTTTTTCTCGATTTCGATATTGGTCGGATAGAAAAAGTTGTTCAGTTTGACCATTACAAAATTACTATCGTTCTAGCAAAATTATTATTAAACCATTACCTACTAAATAAGCCGTGGTGGTCCAGTGGCGAGTAACCTTGCCTGCCGTGCAGGAGGCGATGGTTCGATCCCCGTCCAGGCCGACTCGTACCAATGAGTTTTTCGGAATTGGACCGTTTATACGATGACAATTTCTAGGCGCCAATTTTGCGGCGCCTAAAATTACCACCGTGTTACCACTTTAAGGCACGACAATTTTACGCCGCGCCTTAAAATTGTCGTGCCTTAAAGTGTTTACACGGTGCTAATTTTAGGGTTACATATCAAAAAGTCAAACGTTCATTGGTCAAATTTTAAAAGAACAAAAAACGAAATACCAAATTTTAAAAGACCAAATGGTCATTTGGTCAAAAGTACGAAAGGCCAAAAGTTGATACATCAAAATTTAAAAGATCAAAAAGACGATTAGCCAAATCGTTCAAAGGCCAAATGGACGAATGGTCAAAAGGTTGAAATATCAAATTTTAAATGATCAAAAGGATTATGAACCGTATCGTTTATTTAATCGTTTAAACAATAAATAGTGACTGACCTGACGGGGTGGATAGCAACTTGGTTCAGGCACTGAAATCTTTGTATGAGGGTTCTTACAAAGGAGGATAAACGGGGTATACACAAACTAGTTCGACATCTCCAGGGGTATTAGACAGGGATGCGTAGCGACACCGTGGTTGTTCAACTTATTCATGGACAGCTCTTTGAGTGATTTGAAAGAAAGAGAGTATGGTTTAAGGATGAATGGGTTGCTCTGCTCGTCAAATGTTTGTTATATGCTGATGATCAATTGATCAAGTACTACTTGCATTATCGGCAGAAGATTTACAGGAGATGGTAACATGCATGAATGAGTAATTTAAGAAGAATGGAATAAAAGTGAATAAATAAGACGAAAGTTATGGTTCTCGAATGGAAAGAAATCGTGACTGAATGTAAAATTATGATAGGAGATGAAAAAGTGGGACAGGTTGAAGAATGAATGACGGCTTGATAGCACAGTCGGTAGTGAACCTGCCTGCTGTGCCCAGGTTCGAATCCCTTAAGACAAATTATTGTATGGTGACAAATATTTGTATGATGATTGATGAATGTGAATATTTGTAACCGAGTCATGGATGTTTGTATCTATACAGGGTATAAGGGTACACAGTTGCATTACTTTAAGGGGTGACTGTACCCATGATAATGAACAACTTTGCTAAAGAAACATATATAGGAAATTTAAAAAAAAACTACTATTCATACAAAGGAGTTCATAAGGAGAGTCCAAATTTTTTTGTGAATTTCCAATAGGTTGTTCAGTATCATGGGTACAATCATCCCTTAATGCAAAGTAATGCAACTGTTAACCCTAAAACCCTGTATTTATGTATTCTATCCTCCTGCGTACCTGCATAATTACGTACTTTTCGTAGGACACAAGAAATAATAAAATCGATTGTTTGTGTTTTAGTCGCCAACCAAAACACCAACAATAGATTTTATTATTTCTTATGTCCTACGAGAAGTACAAATATACGCAGGAGGATAAATCGTTGTCTAGTCATCATAATACAAGTCTAGACAATATTCTGGTACTTTAAATGTGACTAGGTAATGTGTGTGTGTGTGTCCAAGATTATATTTATACTTATTTATATTTTATTCGTAGACAGACCAGACAAGAGAGTGTAAGCGGGAAATAGGATTAATGGAGTGATGCACACATTCAAAAAAGTCGTAATGTATCCAAAAAGGCACGTTTGGCAGTTCATGACGGTGTGCTGGCACCAACTTTGATGTATGACAGCGAATATTGGGTATGGCAGAAGAGAAATTAATCTAGAATAAATGCTGTCGAAATGCGTTCTTTACGCAGTATGGTGTGGTGTGACTTTGAATGACAGAATACAAAATAGTGTAATTAGAGAAAGATGTGGATTGAAAGAGGATATAGTGACAAGGATTGAAATGGAATGCTGAGATGGTTTGGTCATGTGGAAAAGATGACGATGTGATGATAGTAGACTGACGTATAAAATTATAAAAAGCTAGTGTGAATGGAACAATCAAAAGGAGTTGCCCTAGACGGAACAAATGCGGAACAAATTGGCAGCGTACTTAAGAAGGGTCAGATCAAAATGTACCCGAAAACGAGGAGCGTGTATGAAACGACTTATTATGAATTTATGACTGTGGAAGAGGCAAAAGAAGTGTGTCAGGATCGTAGCCGATCGCGATCCATTGTCTCTGCCTACCCAATGGGACACTGGCGCGAGTATAATAATATGTATGCAAGTATTTATGTCTACCTATGAATGTATTTTTTAAATTTTTTGTATAGGATTTGATACCTCCGCAATTCCGAACGCAATTATGGAGGGATCCAATCCATATGAAATCGTAATCTTGCATTAAAAATTCCGGATCGGAATTCCGTTTGTATGTGGCAGGCCTATCAAAAGTAAGTACGACTGATACACAACGTCTTTCCCTAAGAAACCTATACAGGCTGTAATAAAGCACTCATACTTAAGCAGGTGCTTCAGACCATCAAACTGAACAAGTTTCACTATGGAGCCAGTATTGAAATCATTTCCCCCTATCCCATACATTTAAGTCGACTCGGTACTGCAGTTTTGTATGAAACAGCAGATTTCTTTTTCGCGATTTCGCTTTTGGCTTCATAGTGAAAGTAGTTGAGTTTGATGGTCTGAAGCACCCTCTTAAGTATTACTAGTGTGTTTGTTACATCCTGTATAAAATTAGAAAAAAAAATTGTACTTTCCATACTAAATGTAATCAGCTGGTCGAATTTGTTGTATGAAAAGCTGTTTTTTTTTTTAATTTCCTTACTTTCTTTTCGGAAAGTTATTCAGTATCTTGAGTACAGTAACCCATTAAAGTAGGTAATGCAACTGTCTCCACTTACACCCAGTAGGTAGGACAGACAGACACACAGACAGACAGGCAGACGGACGGACGGACAGACAGCATAAACTTACGAATAGGGTCCCGTTGGCATGAACAAATATAACAACACGAAGCTAATATCGAGCTAATATACGATTATAAGCTAATACACGAGTTTCGTTTTGATAACTTTCACAGTAATATTCGGTATTCCTATTTAGTTTTCCTTAAAATCTAAGAGTCCTACAATAGTTTATTTTTATATTCAACTAGCTGACCCGGTAGACATTGTCCTGCCATAGACTCTACACCTACACTAACCCATATGTACCTACCTACCCTATGTCCGTCTCCTTGTTCTAAGCTACCTTCCCACCAATTTTCAGCCGAATCGGTTCAGCCGTTCTTGAGTTTTAATGTGTATTTAATAATGATTGCGTTTAGTAAGGCTTAGGCTTTGGCCGCGAATTATTATTTAAACAACTGCCATAGACTCTACACCTACACTAACCCATATGTACCTACCTACCCCATGTCCGTCTCCTTGTTCTAAGCTACTTTCCCACCAATTTTCAGCCGAATCGGTTCAGCCGTTCTTGAGTTTTAATGTGTATTTAATAATGATTGCGTTTAGTAAGGCTTAGGCTTTGGCCGCTAATTATTATTTAAACAATTAAATAAACGATACGATCAATAATCCTTTTGACCATTTAAAATTTGATATTTCAACCTTTTGACCATTTAAAATTTGATATTTCATCCTTTTGACCATTCGTCCATTTGGCCTTTGAACGATTTGACCAATCGTCTTTTTGATCTTTTAAATTTTGACGTATCAACTTTTGGCCTTTCGTACTTTTGGCATTTCGTTTTTTGTTCTTTTAAAATTTGACCAATCAACGTTTGACTTTTTGATATGTAACCAATTTTAGGCGTCGCAGAATTGGCGCCTAGAAATTGTCATCGTGTAAACGGTCCATATGTACGATTTGTAGCACCACTGGCTTGTCGGTGAAGGAAAACATCGTGAGGAAACCTGCATGCTTCAATTTCGAGACATGTATTGTACTCACTGTCCATTACAAGTGGCGACAGGCTCACTCCCCGACACACTTTGGAAATTATTGTTTGGAAATTATTGTTTATACACTGGACAGAGTTTCGGTACTACTAGTGAAACGTGGATGTTCTGAGGTTTCAGAATATCTCTGACTACCCCCTTGGGGAATATAGTCGTGAGTATATGCTTATGTTACCTATTAAATAATTCAGTTTCAGATTAATGATCTGATCATCTCCTTAAAATACTTAGTTTCAGGTAATTTTGCTAGACCTTATACAGGCTGTAAAAGTAAATGGGACTCTTACTTAAAGGGGTGCTTCAGACCATCAAACTGAACAACTTTCTCTATGGGACTAATATCGAAATCGCGAAAAAAAATCTGCTGTCCAGGAGTGCGATTTTCGAATCTCATTCACTGAGTTCAGCAGTTGAAAATGTCAAAATTACTGTGGAGATATGCATCTTTCTACTTCTGATTTCAGCGTATGAGATTCAAAAATCGCACTTCTGTCCCATACATTTCAGTCGAGTTATGTTTGCAGTTTTGTATGGGACAGCGGATTTTTTTTCGCGATTTCAGTTTTGATCCCATAGTAAAAGTTGTTCAGTTTGATGGTCTGAAGCACCCCCTAAGTAAGTGTCTCATTTAATTTTACACCCTGTATACTGTGACAGTAAGAATGTGACGAACTCAGGTTTTGCCAAATAGGGGGGCTCTTTCCTTGCACCCCTTTGACACCCTTTCGCTACGGAACCCTAAAACTGTTTTGGGATTAAAAGAAATACCTACAACATGACTTTCAGGAGTGCGATTTTTGAATCTCATTAGCTGAGTTCAGCAGTTGTAAATGTCAAAATTACTATGGAGATATGCATCTTTCTACTTATGATTTGACTTTCAAAAATCATACTACAGGAGTGCTATTTTTTAAAGTCAAATCATAAGTAGAAAGTTGCATATCTCCATAGTAATTTTGACATTTACAACTGCTGAACTCAGCGAATGAGATTCAAAAATCGCAATCCGATTATCTCTAATAGTTCTAAAAGATTTAAACGATAAATTGATTAACCATGAGTTATTAATTGCCTTTATTACATGGCGCCAAGATTATTCATACAAAAAGGTGGCGCCGATAAATTTTTATTTGTTTTTTTATAAACTGTTGTACCTAGTAGTTGACCTTCACAGAGTAGATTCAGGAAAAAAAAAAGTGTTATTTTGGAATATTAACGGATTTTTATAGAATTAACATAACCATGATATCTGTTTTACTTTTAGTCCCGCTTTTGATTCGGGATAGGACAAAAGTTGCTAAATAAAAGGTAATGTTGAATTTTATCAGAATATTAGATAATTATCTACACACTTTACCTACATTCTTATTCTTAAACACGTTGAACGCCAGCGGGTCACAATAACAATAGATTTTCCATTGTTTGTCGGTCATTTGGCAGTCGAAGCCTTAAAAAAAACTTGAATATCTAGATGGTACCTACATCTACATGTGAACATTTGGTAGGTAGGAGCCTTTACCTACCTAGGTACCTATGTAACTTTTTGGATAATGGTACTACCTTGTCTACACTATTATAAAACTGTAAATTTAAAAAAAGAAGTTTCTTAGTTTGTGTGTTTGAACGCGCATCACGCGAAAACTACTGAACCGATTTTGATGAAACTTTTTTTGTTTGATAGCTTATGATGAAGTCGCAGGTTAACGCTAGTTTGCTTATATATTTATCCAGATTGACAGTTTTTATTTTTTTTTAATTTAGGCTATTTTGGAGGATTCAAATTTTTAAGCGTTTGCCGTTTACTTAGTTAAAAAAAGTAAAAAAAAGTTGGTAAGATTAAAATCTCGTGTCACACGTGATTAGAAGAAATACCGTTTTATTCGGTATTTAAGCACAGATTATTTAAGTCAGACGTTTGACATAAATAAATTTTGAAATCGCCAAATAAGTCCCGTAAGATGTCCCGTACGAATTTTTGTAACTCTATCGTTCGAGAGTACAACATTAATGAATGACGACTGTAGGTAGGTATAAATAAAAAAAATCGATCCGACATTGAAAGGTGATGTGAATGATTATGAATGTATTTATGATAGAAGCGACAGATGAAAAAACACATCCGCTCTACTAGGTAGAGTAAGGGTAGAGTAGCCAATGATACAAGAGACAACTAGATTGACAATACCCAGAACAAATTAGGATTATTATCTTAATATTATTTCAAAGTAGCCATTAGCTTTTTATTTTTATTTTTTATTGTAATTTAATGTTACTAACATAGTTTGATAAGACTTCCTAACATAAATTTGAAATATGGTCTGAAATAAATGATTTATTATTATTACACATGCAAAGTATTTGTATATGGGCATCGAAACATTTTTAGATAAATAAGGTAGGTAACTGTAGGTACCTCATTTACCGTTACCTACGTAAATTCATAGAAAGAAACTTTATTTTCGTTAGAAATAACTTATTTAAAATATTTCTTTTTATAAAAAAATCTGGCTTGGTAGTTGGACGACGTAACTAATTTTCGATAAATAGGTATATCATTTGAATACCTACATGAAAAAAAGTCAAAAGACGCGTATCAATGAAGAATACAAGATGGTGAAAAGTTTGAGAATTTTTGCAGGAAATCGCGAAAACCGCTGAAATGGTGCGTTTTTAGGGGGTTTCTAAAGGACACTTTTTAACGCATTAAATTTTTTAATGTTTTTATTTTTTTTATATTGTACTTTTCAGTACCCTGGAGGCTTTTTTTCTGGAAAATTAAGAAAATTTTTAGGGTTATGAATTTTTTTAAATTGGCCTCTTCATGCGTTACTTTATCTTGCAATGTTATTAATATTGCAACTTTTTTTTAATGTTTTTAAAGGGAACCAATAAATATTATTAATAATTATTTTTGTGTTTTATTTTATTTCACATTTATTGAGTTCATGTTTAATGTAAGTAGGTACCTACCTATCCGAAGGTCTTGTAGAGCACAAGATCTGTACATTTTTTCCGAGATGAATCGGAGATTTGATCCCGCTATCTTGATGTTCACGATTGAACTAATACAATTTTGTTTTTTAATAATTTAAATTTATTTAATATAAATTCCCAAAAATGTTTCAACTAAAGAAGTGATAATCATCATCTTGTGCCTATAGGTAACGTTGTCTCTCTTTTAATAGATTACTCTGTATAAATTATTCATATTTCGCGACTGGTGATTGTGATTTGACACTCGAGACAGGTTAACGGTGAACACCTTAACTTGGATAATCATCTCATTGATTTAATCAGGTTCATAGAATAAAGATGTACACTTTTAGCATAGTGTAAAGAACTAATAGCGGTGAAGCTCAACGGTCGCGGCAGGCCAATCGTGCGGGGCGTGCGGGGGCCGGGAGGAGTGCGTCCCGGCCCACGCTGCTGCCTGCGCGCGATCCCTAAGAGGGAGGTTACACCTTCAGTATTTCGTCATTCTGGTCCATCAGTCTGGTCATGTTTATTTGATTTGAAGGGAAACTGATATACTGAAGCACAATGTTACTACCCGTTTGTCTGGAGTTGGCCGTCGATGACCGTTACAAAATTTCGTCAAAGGCACATTAACTGGTCCCGTCGACAAAAAATAATAAAACAAGCAAATAAAAATTTAAAATTAAAAGCGATATCAGTGATCGGGACGGACGTGCCGTACGTGGTTGCGTTGCTAAAGGTTATAAAATTGCATTTCATTGGGTCTCTTAGGGGTGCGGTACGGTGAAGCGGGAAGGGAGGGAGCGGCCAACTCGAAGCAAATGACTAGTAGTCGGGTCAATCTCGAGTCAGTTTCCCTTCAAATCAAATATACATGACCAGACTGATGGACCACACTGATGAAATACTGACCATGTAACCTCCCTCTATGGGAGCGTTTAAACAGAACTGACGTGGCGCGGACAATTCCCGGGCGGGGTGCGGCAATATAAACCTTATAGTACGTAGCATAGAGTCGTTTGGAGAATTACGCCCGCGCCTCCAGGCGACGTCACCTGGTGGCGCGGGCTAAATTTTTCTTTACGCCAAAAAACGACGCTATGCTACGTAATACCCAGATAACATTTACGGTCGGCGACTTAAAAATGACGTCATTTTAAGGTACTTATACAGTCAGTCCGAATAGTCCGATGTTGGTCGTAGAAGTACGTACTAGTTGGTACTAGGAACGTCATTTTACCGTCAGCCAGTATACGTCCTGTGTTGGACGCAAGTTGGACGTTATACTGACGGACGGACGGACTTGCCTCCTTTTTTCTCAGCTCAGTCGCGCCATTTTTCTATGCGCATCGGACGTGTCGCGGAGTCCTTTTTGTTGTTGAGTTAGTGTTATTCAAAGAAATTGAACCTAAAGTGTGTTAGTAATGGACGAGGACCGCCCAGCCAAGTGCGCAGTGATCCAGTTTATTGTTTGCGGTGGCGGTGCTATTTCTATTGTGGATTCAGAGTGGCTGAAGCCACGATGGTGTGAAGTGTATTGGCCGGTCATAAAAAGGCCCAAAGCTTTTGAGCTGATCCTCAATCTCAACACGTCCCCCAGCGAAAATTTGAAACTTTATGGTGTGCAGCAAGTGTTTTACGAAACTGGTAGGTACGTATTTTATCCCTTTCCTGCATGGGTAGCATGCTACCGTGATACAGCACTATCACACATTCGCTCTTTTTCTATTTGCGCACGAACGAACGAGATAAAAGACATGATACAGCCGTATCACGTGTAGCATGCTACCATAGTGTAAATAAAATAATAGTGATGAAGCTCAGCGGTCGGGTCTATGCCCGCGCGGCATGCGGGGTACGGGCGTACCCTAATTACGCGCGCAGGCAACGTGGGTCGGGAGGCACTCCTCCCGGCCCCCGCACGCCCCGCACGATTGGCATGCCGCGACCGCTGAGCTTCACCACTATTAGTTCTTTACACTATGATGCTACGGCTTCTGGGGCTAGTACGCCAACCGGCGATAGCGACATTTAACACATTCATCTGCCAAATTTAGTCTTTTATCTCTTTCGTTCGCGCCCCAATAGAAAGAGCGTGATAGAGCTATATGACGCTATCGTGGGTTGGCGTACTAGCCCCGCTAGTCAGTTTTCAGTTTTGGGGAACCTGGCTTCTCGGGATGCTTGTATGAATTAACTACGACGACGCTTCTATTTAATAACGCAGAGAATTATTAAAGGGTTGGATATAGAATTGTATAGCAGGAGGGGAGGGGTGCCGGTGATTGGGGAGGGGCCGCTGACGGGTCCACTAGTTATTTATATATTGTCTAAGAAAATAATTTTGGTTTGATTTACAAGTACCTAACTAACTTATTTCTTTTTACAGGTGTCAGGTCGAGATGTTTCCAGTAAAGTGCCACGTACAATGAAGTCCTACATTTCCGACAAGCTAGTTGCAGAGTACAATTTCTATGGAATGAAAACTGCAACGAAAACCAAAATCGAAAAAGTTTTTTGCACTCTACGCCTCAGAGACTGCATTGTAGGTGAGTACATAAGTACCTACCGAAATTCTCCAATACTATCTCAATATTGTTTGCGTCAATCCCCCATTCAATATCTTTGCACTATTTGGAATTCAAATAATTAGTTTTAATGAATTATTATTAGGGTTCCGTACACATAGGTTGTCAATGGGACCCTATTATTAAGCCTATGCTGTCCATCCATTTTTCAGTATATCACAGCGGTATAATCTCAACAACTGTAAACAACTCCACAACAGCACGGCTAGCATGCCATCCACGACAAAGCGTTTAAACGAGAAAAACGTCATGCGCGCTCTTTCTGGCATACGTAAATTAATAAGGATGGTGGCACATCTCGATTTTTATCGTTTTCTCGGAGGTGGTATGCAAGGCCTACTGAGGTAGCCTCATAACATATTCAGTTTGTTGTTGTGGCATCTAGGTATCTTGGCAAATAATAAAAAGATACGGAGCCCTGTGTGCGTGGGTGCTACTCCCACGACCATTTTTATACAATTAATAAATTGTATCTTTCTTGTTTCTTTATAGAAGGCGTTGTTAGCACAACTGCAACTGCAACGGCAGAGGGCGTCGAAGTTAGCATCAAAACCTGGCTACAGCATGCTCCAGAACATCTTTTACTAAAAGTAAAATCTTTAAATAAAATTTTACATTTCAGTGTTCATTAATTTATTTATTTACAACCCTAGTTCGAGGAACGTCATTCTACGGCTGACATTCAGAAACGAAATTTGAGTATTAGTTTCTATTTTGATATGTAAAAATCAATAAAATTTTGACATATCGAAGTAGGATCTTATACTCAAATCTTGTCTCTGAATCTCAGTCTAAGGCTGCCTATCCATTGACGCGAGCTGGCTGGCGGAGCGGTGTAGCGAGGAAAATATTAACCAATCAGGAGCTCGGCTGAATCTCGGCCGAGGTTTTATGCAATCCTGATTGGTTAGTAAAACTCCGCTTCCCCGCTCCGCCAGCCAGCTCGCGTCAATGGACAGGCAGCCTAAGGGTGCGTCCACATCTGGCGAACGCGCCGCAAATGCGCAACTCGCGAGCCGCTCGCGAGCTGCACATTCGCGGAGCGTTCGTCAGCTGTGGACGCACCCTAAGGTCCCTGGATCGGTCTTGATATGACGTCCTAAGTACGTCTAGTCTCGTACCTCGGTGACGTACATTTTAGACGTCTGTAGGACCGATAAAGGACGTACATTTGTCACAACCTAATGACGTCTTGATACGACGGCCTACGGACGTCTTAATACGACGGCCTACGTACGTCTTGATACAACGGCCTACGGACGTCTTGATCCGACGTCATTAGGTTGTGACAAATGTACGTCCTTTATCGGACCTACAGACGTCGAAAATGTACGTCACCTAGGTCGAGCAAGACTGTAAAAAGACGTCATTAGGACGGCTAAATGTTATCTGGGTATAAGGTTTATATTGGTGTTACTTTGACTACCCGCCACCGCCACGCGTCTCTTCTGTATAAACCCTACCTAACAGCTAATTGAGTTAGGGCAAAGAAAATATACACTACGTTAGGGTACGCCCGTCCCCCGCCGTACCCCGCACGCCGCCCCGCCGCGCCGCGGACCGTTGAGCTTCATCACTTGTTTTATTTACACAATGCTTGTAGAGTCAAGGAATTACTTCAAGGTTAGATTTAGATGAACGTCGATGGTGCGTTGCGGAGATGTATAGACACTCAATCTTGAGGTCTGCGTTCGAATTCGCACCGAAATGCCATAATGAGTTCTTCTAACTTATGTACGTTATACCGACTGCTCTTAAACGGTGAAGGAAAACAACGCGAGGAAACCAGCATACTCTGAAGAAGATATCAGCATAGTCTACCATCCGTGTTGGCCACGCGTGTTGGACTAACGCCCAAACACCCTCCATGAGAGTAGGCCTGTGTCCTGCAGTGGGACACATACAGGGTTCATCACAGTTCCATCACACATATTCGGATTTCGGGGGGGGGGGGGGGATAGATAACTACTTATATCTTTTTGGCTTGCAGTAGCAAGGCTCAAGTGGTTTTCAGGTTAGGTATACAGGGTCCTTAATATGCTGAAGCTTTTTTAAGGGGATGATCCGACCGTATATGCTGATATTTTTTCGCGATTTTGATGTTGGTCCCATAGAGAAAGTTGTTCAGTTTGATGGTCTGATCATCCCCTTAAAAAAGTGTCAGCATTATATTTCATTCGTAAGTCTTCTGAAATACTTAGTTTGTAATTTTGGGCCAGACTTGCATTATCATGATTATGAATCTTATTCATTTAGGTACTAAAGCGGATTTTACAGGATCAACCGAATTGCATCAATTCCATTGAAAAACATTGAACATTGCACGCATTTCCTATGCTTAGCTTTCAATAATCAAAATTGAATAGTACATTACCACAGCGGCCAGCAACAGAGGCATTAATGGACGAACGTGTAAATGTGGGCCGAGGCGAAGCCGAGGCACACATACGTAAGTCCATCAATGCCTAGTTGTGGCCAAGGCTTGTATAGTACTTTTCTCAAATAATGCGCGGAAATTAAAATAGTAAATTTTCTCAAATAATTTGCGAAAATAAAAACTCTTTTTATTATCAAAATCAATGACGAACAACGATCAACAATTTGTTTTTTTTTTTCATTAAACAGCTTTCTATTTGCAATTCAGTTCGAAATTTAAATAAAACCTTTAATGAGTTACCTCCTTGGTCGCCATGTTTCGGAGAAAAAGATCGTTCCATTTTTTAATTACACGACAGATATGAGTTTACTATGTAATTTACTTGGCCGCTAAACAAGACAGATATGGATTTTCATACAACATTGCCGGCCGCTGCGCGCATGTATTTGGCCAGTACAGCAATTTCGATTTATCTCGAAGAAGGTTGTCAAAATAATGCTCACATTTCCAAGCATGTTTGAGAAAAGTACTTTTCTCAAAT
Source organism: Agonopterix subpropinquella (assembly GCA_922987775.1). NCBI lineage: Eukaryota > Metazoa > Arthropoda > Insecta > Lepidoptera > Depressariidae > Agonopterix > Agonopterix subpropinquella. The sequence goes on from OV277710.1 coordinate 3,415,003, forward strand.
AATGCGTGGAAATGAAAACAATAAATTTTCTCAAATAATTCGCGGAGATTAAAACTCTTTTCAAAATCAATGACGAACAACGAACAACCTGCGAACAACAATTTGTTTTTTTTTTTCAATAAACAGCTTTCGCAGCAAGCCAGTTCGAAATTTAAATAAAACCTTTGATGAGTTACCTCCTTGGTCGCCATGTTTCGGAGTAAAAGATCGTTCCATTTTTAAATTACACGACAGATATGAGTTTACTTTGTAATTTATTTGACCGCTAAACACGACAGATATGGATTTTCATACAACATTGCCGGCCGCTGCGCGCATGTTACAGCAATTTCGATTTATCTCGAAGAAGGTTGTCAAAATAATGCTCACATTTCCAAGCATGTTTGAGAAAATGTATTTAGATGTCTCAATGGTATTGAAAGCAATATTGAACCGAAATTGATCCGTGTAAAATCCGCTTTAGTAAAGCCCGCGCGCGCGCGTCATACATTGTAAGATAATTGATAGAGGAAACTAAAGTTTCTAAGAAGGCCAGGCTTTAATTATATGTTTTCAATCCAGCTCCCTCCGGAAATTACTTTAAAATATTCCGACCTCTATTGCCAGAAGGAGTATGATACATTTTTCTTCGAAATTATTTTGAAAGATCATCGCCTTATCTTTTTTATATCATCGGAGTCATTGTGGATAAACTTATCATCATTGTGTATATCTTAACTATTATAAAACTGTAACAGAAGTGTGTCTTACATTGAAGATATAAACAAAAAATAAGTTATGATATGGTTTTTTTGTGTCCCTGATTCCAAATCACCAATTTTTGAATTATTTGTCAGTCTGTTTGCTTGTTTCTTTGTTTGTGTGTTTGCTTGATCGAGCATCACGCAAAACTACTGAACCGATTTGGATGAATTTTTTTTTGTTTGATAGCTTATGATCTGACTTAAAATCTGGTATATAATTTATGGCGACTCGTAAATAGCCACAGTATAAGAAAGAGTATCTATTAACTACATAGTAATCATAGTATAGAACAGGAGATGTTTTTTTGTGATTTCAATGTTGGTCCCATAGTAAATCGTGAGATGATCGAATGATTCATAATCTCTATATAGTAATTTTGAAATTTTCTACTGCTGATTTGAACGTGTTACTTTCAAAAATCGCACTCCTGCCTGAAGCTTCGTCTGAAGCACCCCCTTAACGCATTTAGGTTTAGGTACACCCTGTATTGCTCAGCTTTGACATAAAATAAGAATACCAATCATCATCATCATCTCAGCTGATGGACGTTGACTGCTGGATATAGGCCTCCTCCAAGGATCGCCATAACGACCGCTCCTGCGCTGCCCTCATCCAACGTTTTCCCGCCGCCTTCACCAGGTCGTCGGTCCACCGTGTAAGGGGCCTACCCACGCTGCGCTTTCCGGTACGCGGTCGCCACTCGAGAACTTTTCGGCCCAACCGGCCATCGGTTCTGCGAGCAATGTGCCCCGCCCACTGCCACTTAAGTTTAGCAATTCTTTGGGCTATGTCAGCTACTCTGGTTCTTCTGCGGATCTCTTCATTTCTGATTCGATCTCGCAGGGAAACTCCGAGCATAGCCCTCTCCAGTGCCCTTTGGAAGAATATCTGTTATTTACTAATGACAGCGTTTCCCATATCGGGGTAATCAGAAACTTTATTTACCTACTGTTGAAGGGTTATCGAATTTCAGAGTTTCAGCGCAGAGTATTATCTGTGGTATTATAATGTTTCAGTATGGAATGACGTGGCAAGTACTAGATGCGTACTAATTCTTACACGTGTAATGAAGAGTCCGTATCGTCACACTGTCCGGAAACTTACCACCACACTGGCAGAGTTGTTTTCCTTTTGTCATACATTTCCATTGATCTAGAGTAATTAATCTTAGCGGCTATGTAATTCAAGAGTGACACACTTGTTTTCCTTGCAGTGTACGAGCGACGACGTATTTAGACTTTACTTGTTTTATGAATCAATGAAATTACGACATTACTTAGAAAATGTCGTGGAAATTGTCAACGATGATGGGAAAACTTGGTATATACAGGGGTCAGGTAACTGCCTCCGTGGTCTACTGGTTAAGAGCTTTGGCTCTCGACACGGAGGTCGTGGGTTCGATTCCCACGGGGGACACCTAGTGACATGTCACTTTGTGCGTTTTTCCCCAGTTGGTTAGGACATTGCAGGCTGAATCACCTGATTGTCTGTAAAGAAAAATGATTCCGTGCTTCGGATGGCACGTTAAGCCGTTGGTCCCGGCTACTATCTCAGGTGGTAGTATTCGTTACATAAAAACCACGTCAGAGGCCGTAAGGCGGTCTGAAAAAACTCTGACACCAGGGCTCTGCCCACACGATAAGAAAGAAAGAAAGTAACATGGATAGGATAACAAATAAAAGGGTTAATCCAGCAGTGAAGTAACTACACTATGTGGGACCTTTGGCAAAATGTGGATTAAGTAGTTAGGGCCTTCAAAAAATTTAAAATCCACCGAGGGGGCGTTGCAATGATTTTTCCCAACAGAGGATCAGAAATCAAAAGCGAGCTCTAAGGTTTAAATGCCCTATGATTAGGTCGTTGCAAAACAATCTTAACTCTGGAGCGAGCAGTACCGCAGTATGACTTTGCAATACAATAAAAATCCAGGAACGAGCGAATCGAGCTCGACATTTTTCCTATTTTCAACTGTTTGCAATGATGCATATTCTTTGCATAGGTACAGTTGAAAATCAGGAGGAAAGCCGCTTGGGCCGGCACACCTCCTTGTCAAACTAGCTCGTCGTTATACTTTCTTTCTTTCTTATCGTGTGGGCAGAGCCCTGGTGTCAGAGTTTTTTCAGACCGCCTTACGGCCTCTGACGTGGTTTTTATGTAACGACTACTACCACCAGAGATAGTAGCCGGGACCAACGGCTTAACGTGCCATCCGAAGCACGGAATCATTTTTTTTTTTCGGACAATCAGGTGATTCATCCTGCAATGTCCTAACCAACTGGGGAAAAACGCACAAAGTGACATCACTAGGTGTCCCCCGTGGGAATCGAACCCACGGCCTCCGTGTCGAGAGCCAATGCTTTTAACCATTAGATCACGGAGGCAGATAGAGATAGAGATAGAGATAGAGATAGAGATAGAGATAGAGATAGAGATAGAGATAGAGATAGAGATAGAGATTTGTTATACTAAAGGTTATGTTCTCGGGACCCCTTCAGGGCCGGGGTCCTTTGAATTTTTCCAGTCCTTCCAGCCAGAGTTACGCCACCGTATTCTAGTCTAAAATAGGTTCTTATATGCTTTCTTCTTTTTATTGGCATGGTTAATGAGCTTGAATTGCCATCAGCATTTACCCGCTTGCTGATTGTCCAGGGACTTGACCTAATATCCAATTCAAACATTCAGAATTCTGATTGGTCTATGAATTGGCGTGGACGCGCGGTTTTATCCTAGCAGTTGCAGCCGACCATCTGATCAGGTACCGCAATCTTTTTTCGGTAAATTCGATGACATAATGAAGACATTGAAAAGTTTGTTGGTTGAATTTTCATGAGATCTCAAGATAAAAACGTGTTAATGAATTAACGCAAAACTAGAAAGTAGTTTGTTTAGAATCGAGAGCTGAATCGAATTATGATGGATTCAACATAGGTAATTTTTTTCAAAATATTAAATATTTTTTTTGTAAAATTTTAAATTTCCTGAACCCGATGTCAACCCACCGCACGGGCACACTCACAATAATTACTACCAAATCCATGAACACGTCAGCGCTTTCTTTCAGTGCTGAAATGATAACAAATCATTTTTGCCTCAAAACTTAAAATGCGAATAACTTTAAATTTTAACTATCAAAATAATGAAATTATTGTTTTAATCTAATTATTTTGTTTAAGATCAGTTGGGGTGTATGATGTTTTGCGCTAATTCATTAACACGTTGTATAATGAGATCATGAGGGCGCCATATCAACTTTTTCTTTATACACCAGCTTCCGGGATCATGATGGAGCAACGACACTTCCTACGTGCACCTACAAAATTTTATAGTTACCCAGATATTTTGTATAGGTACAAGTAGTTTTATTTTGCGAAGACGTGACCCGATGGTCTTCAAAAGGCCGACCACGTGCGTAGAGCACATGGAACCAATTATTAATCTCACTTTATTATCGTCGCGTAGTCGTTTCGGTGTTCGAATTAGTTTTATTGTAACTTGAACACCTTTTGACTTCGATCCGAACTTATAGCTTGACTAGAAAAGTAAAAACCTTGCTTTTGGAGTGCTACAACCGAGTACCTGGAGTGCGATTTTTGAATCTCATTCGCTGAGTTCAGCAGTTGAAAATGTCAAAATTACTGTGGAGATATGCATCTTTCTACGGCTGATTTGACTTTCAAAAATCGCACTCCTGGAGTGATATTTTTGAAAGTCACATATTCTTATTTCATGCTTACTCAAAAATGACTCAAATTCCATAGAGTTTGGCATCACTTTCGTAATCGAATTAGCATGGGTGAATAGGTGATTCGCACTGGTGGCATCTGGTAGCTGGACATCAATAGATCTGTTAAAAATCGATTCTTTAAATTTCTTGCAGACCGCCTTTCCTCTTAATATTGATGAAGTGACCCTATACTAAGTATTAGATTCTAGACCAAGATTAGATCATGACCGCGGAATATACAGGGTGAAATTGATATCATTAGCATCCTTTTAAACTAAGAGTCTACCCATCAAACAGAACAACTTTTACTATGGGAGCAAACCGATCGGAGCAACTAAAAAATCAGCTGTCCCATTATAAACTGCAACGCCTACTCGACTCAAATGTATACAACAGCGGATTTTTTTTTGCTCCGATCGGTTTGCTCCCATAGTGAAAGTTGTTCAGTTTGATGGGTAGACTCATAGTTTAAAAGGATGCTAATGATATCAATTTCACCCTGTATAAGAGTCATGACGACGAAATATTCCGTAAGAGCTCTAATTTGCCAATTATGGCAGAAACAGAATGTTCCAGAAAAATCGTCACGTTTTAATTTGAGATTCGGTATTTTTCTTTTGTTTAATGAAAATCAATTAATTATCCGGCACACAAGCAAGTACCCCAATATTCCGTTCCAACACGAATGTCTTGAAAGTGTAAACAGAATTCCAACACAGAAACATTTCAGGAATTTTTGGAAAATTTCTAATATTAAAATTTTTACCTATGGAAAAAAGGTAGGTACTACATCTCTATGGTAGGTACTTACCTATTTACAAAAGCCAATAGGTACCATTATTGAAAATGATACAAAATACAAAATATCTAAGTGTCTACTATATAGGTATCTAATAGATATCTAGTAGATATTCTGTGCTGTGTGGGTACTTGCATGTACACCGTGTTAATGAATTAACGCAAAACCTCATACACCCCAACTGATTTATAACAAAATAATTAGATTGAAACAATAATTTCATTATTTTGATAGTTAAAATTTAAAGTTATTCGCATTTTAAGTTTTGAAGAAAAAATGATTTGTTATCATTTCAGCAATGAATGAAAGCGCTAATGTACTCATGAATACATTTTAATAATCTTGTTTTGATAGTAAGTAGGGTGAGTGTGTCCGTGCGCTGGGTTGACATCGGGTGCAAAAAAAAATTTTTTTTTGAAAAAATTACCTATGTTGAAACCATGATAATTCGATTCTGCTCTCGATTCTAAACAAACTACTTTCTAGTTTTGCGTTAATTCATTAACACGTTGTATAAGCCCACGGCTATATTCTCCGAGTACCTACGTACGTACGTAGGTACCCTGGTAGAATTTTCCGTTGACTCCCATTCCCATTTGCCCACAATGGGGAATCCGTTAGGATATAGGTACCTACGATCACAGATTAATGATAAGTTACTATCTATGTACGTACGTTACCGCAAGTGATCCAACCAAATGCTTCCAAATGTTATCAAAAAATGCTCTTAGGGTACCTAGTTACCTACTTATTTTGAGGTTATTTTAATAATAATAATATATTGGAATATAATATACTTAGTACGTAGGTAGGACCTATTGTCGAAATGTCCACGGATTTCCTATGGGTTCTCTGAATGGGCAATGGGAAATTGGGAAACATTGTTCACAAACCCAATTTCGATACATTTTCTTTCGATTCAATTCGATTGTTTGACTTTTATTTTGTGGGTGTGGATGGATGGGTGTAATTTACGTTGGTAGGTTCTGTTCCTAACCATTCATTATTATTTTTAAATTTTCATAATAATTCATAATTTACAAATTCAACAATTTATTAAAATAATTGTTTAGCTTTTCTTTGAAATTGCCAACAACGCCATCTATGAGCATAGCATAGTACTACGTCGTGAGCGAGTAAGGTTGCAACTTGAACTGTTGAACCGAGCGGGCTGCGTTCGCAAACAACTTGATCAGCTGATAGCGAGTAAAGTGAAAATAGTGAAATAAGTAATTTTATTGCGATATAATGCATTTAATAATGATTAAGTGAAATAAATAACGTTCAAACTAATGTGCTAGTGCAGTGTTAGTATTAGTTCGACTAGTGCCTTGTTCGGAAGTACCGACTTTGAGTTAAATGGACTTCGTATAATCTAACCTAAAATAGTAAACAAACTACGATCAAAGGTAAATAATAGTTAAAAACTAGTCGCTAGTCTTAAAAATTTATTTGTATTGTGAGACAATGTCATGTTTATCGGACCAAATAACAGAAAATATATTTAGGGAATAGGGACCTCTTCATCAGCTATGAAACTAGAGGTCCAGTTATTTTCCATTCCTACCTAAATCGCAAACATCATCATCAAATCATCTTGACTGGCCAATAAACCTAACGAAAATGTAGAAGGACCACCAATATTTTTTTCCAGGACAAGGCCTTCAATAGGGGATCGGACAGTCCGGGACAATTAGTCAAATTTGCAACTTTTAATAGAACGTCAAAACGCGCGCGATGTATGCAAAATTGTACTAAATACCCACAAGTGACGTCATCAACATTTAATTACTTTTTTTAGTTCATCATGTTATTAAAAATAGTATTCTAGCCTAAAAAAAACTAAACATATGAGTATAGCGTTATTTTCAAAAGTTTTTTTACGAAGAAGATAAAACTAAAATATATTTTATACAGTCCGCTCCCCTATTTTGTTACAAAGAACATTTAAAAGTTCAAAATCTTAACTTGACTCGACTAGGTAAGTAATTAAAAAACTTTCCAACTCATATTCTTAAAAGAACACACCTGTTCACAAATGTACAAAAACCATTAAAATGTAAACAATACTTGGCACTAATGAGCTTAAAAATCAAACGGACTCACCTAAAACGTTATCGCATCAAGTTAATGGAACCTCTTGAGTGACTCGACCACTGACCCGGCGAAAGTAACTTCTTTTTCTTTATACTATATGGCAGACTTCGAAACTCAGGCATGTCCGCCACTATCCAAAACAGGCTGAATTCATCCAAAACACTAATACATCCTCAACACTGCATCCGAAACACAAGAGTTTGAAGGAATAGCGATTATTCGTTATCGTTTTCGAAAATGATGTCCACACATCATTCGTTCGACGACGTAGTCACCAGTGTGACGTCGCGTCAGGATCAGAAGCTCAACAAACCGAAAACCCACGCGAGGATGTCGACAATAACGCGGAAAGAGATTGCAGACACGATTAAAATAAAAGCGAAACTGGAATTACAGTTTCTGCAAACGTTTGAGACGAGGCGGGTAGAGGAGCGAAAGAAACGAGCTCATAGCATTGACTGGACTGCGCTTGGGCCGTGCAGGATGCGACCCATTAGGCAAAAGAGCGACCATTATTGTATTGTCGTGGGCTTATCGTAACGCTTGTGTCTCCTTAAATTGCCGACCGGGAGCGATAAACGTGTGAGTGCCACCAAGAAATTCGGGGACGAAGTGAAGGAATGTTCTGCGCATTGGGCGTTGTCGGATGCAACTGTAAATTGTATTACTCATGATGACATTTGTGACCCGTTTGTCTGTTTCTAGTTATAAGAAATCTGAAGTTGTCTTCAGTTTTCAAGATTGACTAGGCTTGATCTAGATTCTAGAGCAATTTGATTAATAAGATCAGGCCCTATACCGGCACTGGACAGAGTTTCGGTACTACTAGTGAAACGTGGATGTTCTGAAGTTTCAGAATATCTCTGACTACCCCCCTCGGGGAATATAGTCGTGAGCATATATGCTTATGCCCTATACCCGCACTTTCGATGTTCGCTATATCGCCACTGTTTCGATCCGCACTTCATTGGAATAGAGTTGACATTGGAACGAAAATGTTCACGCAATCGCGAAGTTCGTATGTGCGGGTAGAGGCCCAGAAAACCAACGGCAAAAGCACTCGACGGAAAGAATATTCCGTAATAATTGCAAGATGGTAATTATGATGAACGGAAAAGGAAAAGCGTCGTCAAATTGAAAGGTAGAGACGTAAATGAGACGTTATTAGTAAATAGCTGTTGATCTTAGGAGCAACGGCATTATGAGGCCACGGCAAAGGGAACAATATAAGTCACGGGACTGGACCGGATCCAGAGGTTACTCATGCTCGTTTGTTCAATTGGGCTGGTTAAGTACACGCTCTGAAGCCGGCCGCTTCCGGCGATATTTCACACAGGAACCTTTGGAAAATGCAAGACAGTGCTGGCCCTGTACCCGCACTTTCGATGTTCACTGTATCGCCACTGTTTCGGTCCGCTCTTCATTGTAATAGAGTTGACATTGGAACGAAAATGTTCACGCAATTGCGAAGTTCGAATCCCGGAGTAGACCCCCTGTGATTTGATAAGAGAATCGTTTCTATTCCAGTCGCTGTCCTGATGCATTTTGCTACTTTATTTGAGACCAGAAGCAGGCAGTCGTCTTTAACCTTCAATTATGTTTTTATCTCTAGTAATCTACGCCTCGTTCAAATCAAGCGCACTATTCCTGTAACTGAATACGTGTTGAGACATACGTGTTTAGAACGTTCGAACTACAAAAATCTGGATCAATCGGATGATGCGTTTAATCTAATAAGGGGTTACGACCATTTGTGATAGCTTGGGAGTTGGATGTATTATTCAATATTCTCTGGCTTGGGTGAGGTCGCACCGATTGCTTACGGTCAAATTCTATCAAGGATTCTTACAATCAACTCGTAAGGTCATCAGGTTGATGATCAGTTAAAAGTTCATTTGTTACTTGGACGGATCGAGATCGAGGGTACAGAGAGGTGAGAACTTAGAACAAGAATAGACTGCTGCTCTGTTTCTAAAACAACGTAACTTTACGGATAAGGAAATATACGAGTAAATCCGCGTTTCAAAGTTTCTAAAAACAGTAAGAAACTAGGCAGTCTCACTGCTCACTATCTGTACTTAATTAAAGCAACCTGAATACCTACGCCAATTAGCGATTTTGTCGACGTTGGAATAGAATCCATTGTTCCCTGCGGCACGTTACAAAATGCAACTTGATCCATCGAACACTGTTGGGAGTTCTAGGGACAATATTAGGGAACTAGAAAACACTAAAATTCAATTGAATTCTCTGATGGTCGCAGATATGATCGAACTAAATTCATATCTTTAAGATAGCAAAATTAGTTCGATTGTCAAACACAAAGTGAACACGATACTAAAAGTTTTATTACCACTTCAAGATCACCTAATACGCACATGTTGTGGACTATCGATGGATGTGATGTACCTATTAAATCTTGGACAGTTTCAAGTGTATTGTGGAAACAGTTTCCGATAAGGATGGTAAGGTGCATGCAGGTAACGGGCCGTGCTCCAAGCCCCACCAAGGCGCGGCAGTCACACCACCTTTTTCCACCAATCATGATTACGTTCACCACTGTCAACCTTCCTATTTACTACCACAGATCTAATAGGAAGATTGTGGTTTTAGATTAGAGTTGTCTTGCTGAAGTCACTATTGATCAATTGCGTCTTCCTTGACGATCGATGAAATTGTGTCTGTCCTTACTTCTAGGAAGCCGATTCTGATTTTAGATACGGAGTAAAATAATGATCATCCAGCTGGTTTAAAACTTGAAATTCAATTTTTTTATTTTAAATTATGCAAATCATTTCAAATTATCATTTATTTTAAATTATACAAAATCTCTACTTACTAGGGAAATATCACGGAAGAAATTTGTAGGTTGTAGATAAGTGAAGAAATAAACTAGGTACATAATACATTAGGTCCTGCATTTTAAGTTATGATAATGCCTAGGTCCAAAAAATATCGAATAGCATCTATGGTGAGAAAAGGCTTGATTATTTAACAAATTCAAATAACAAAGAAGAAAACATAACGTCGTAGGTAATAGTGGATTGTACCGTAGTTTGTAAACTACTAACTACAAACATCAACATCAAACGTGCGTTTTTCCTAGAAAATTAAATTAAATAACACAAATTTACCAAGAAGAAGTCCTTGTGCTCAATGGACTTGCAATCAAAACCTGCATGTGATAGGTACCCACCTGAAGTAAACTTAACGCAATTAACTTCCACTCCACGGAGGTAAGGGAAATGTAACTAATAGTTAATTAGTAAAACTAAAGGAACTGGCGAAGGGCTTGCAATCCCACATATTTGTAATCCCGGTATTTGTGGGATTTTGCAAAATGGTACAAAAAGGGTAAACTACACTTATGTAGGTTCATATACCTACTTTATGACATGTTAATACTTCCGATAAATAAAAACATAAGAAAGAACAACCTTCAAATCTGCAAAACGCTTCGTCAAAATGGCAAAATGTCTGTATCTGCAACAAGCTTCGTCAAACATAAAATATGTTAACAGGATCCCAATTTCCGATTGTATTTCGGGGTGTCTAGAAACTTAGCTATAACTACTAATCGTTTCTTTCAGATTGCACATACAGCAACATTTAACTTCGTTATACTTTTAAAAACACTTCTAATAAAACTTGAACCTGGGGAGATATGCATCTTTCTACTGCTGATACAGCCCGGTAGCACAGTCGGTAGTGAACCTGCCTGCTGTGCCGAGGGTCGTGGGTTCGAATCCCGTAAGGGACAAATATTTGTATGATGAATATGAATATTTGTACCCGAATCATGGATGTTTGTATCTATAGATGTATTCTATATCGTTGTCTAGTCATCATAATACAAGTCCAGGCTAGATTCTGGTACTTTAAATGTGACTAGATAATTTGTGTGACGTTGTCCAAGATATTTATTTATTTATTTGACTTTCAAAAATCATACTTCAGGATCAGCAGTAGATAGATGCGTTTATGCGTTACTCCATAGTAATTTTGACATAAAATCGCACTCCTTGGCAAATAGCCAGTAAAGTACATTATGTTCTTCTTAACTAAACAGTCGCTAAAGTCTAAATTAAGATTCTTTAATTCTGGAATCCCGATACGGAAAAATTATCCCGGTTTTTAAGATGTAAGCCCTAGGCGAACTGTAGCCATGTTGTATAACGTAGGACTCTGGTAACTTTATAATTATGTAATAACTAATTTATTGGTTCCATTAGGGCTGTCGATATAGAGCTGATTATTAAAGTGACTTTCAAAAATGGGGAGAGAGTTACGTGTTAATGTAAAAACATACTCGTATTTTCTATAGGTACCTACCTATCTTTCTTTTTTGTACTGATGTATAAATAGGTACAATATCTTATGTCACAAATTTTTATTAAATACCAAAAAGTCATTGACATTAGCATTACCTATGTAATCAACATTTTCGCTATAATAAAGGTGTATAATATGGCTACCTAATATTTATGTAGAAAACTTTTGTAATGTGGTTTTGATAACAAGATATAACTTGGAGTAATGGAATAAAATAGTTGGGTACCGTTTATTTATTTATATTTATGTTGCAGTCCTATATTTGATTTTGGGACCTTTCTTTAGGGCACGTGTTTTGATCTATAAAAATAAGGAATATTAATTGTAACAAAATAATTCGGCTATATTATTGGTAAATAAGTATTTATCCAGGAAACAAATAACACCAACGCACATTTCGATTTAAATTTGTGGCCAATTCAATACTGATGTAGGTAATTATGAAACTTTTGAAATAAGACAGATTTGAAACAATTTTTAGGATTTCTGACAAAAATAACTAAATGCATGATTTAAGAATGTACTCAATTATAATTACAATGTAAGGTTTATAATTATTAGAAAACGCAGTTCAAAGGTTGCGCGCGTGACACTAATGATTTAAGAAAAACAAATCTATTGCGGATTAAGAGCGGTTTGCGGTCAACGTTCACTATCCCAATGTTTATTTTATCTTTACTATTGTAAGACTGTTTGTAATACAATGTTACGATAGTAAATGACAGAAACTGGTTAAAACTAGATCATTTCCGCCTAAGATTTGAACTTATGCGCACATTAATTAAGCCACATTGTTTGTATTTTAATTGTTGTTTATCGTATAATGATTGTATTTCATAAATTGCTAAATATAGTTACGTACTACACTGTCTTACGAACGACGATAATTAATGGATAACCTACTAGTTTTAACTGCACATAGTGATTCGTAATTTCGGTATTTCTCTCACACCTTCGATAGCTCAGTTGGTAGAGCGGTGGACTGTAGAGGATAAAGATTCGAAGTCATCCATAGGTCGCTGGTTCAAATCCGGCTCGAAGGAATTTTTTTGCTTACTTTATTTTTTTATAATTTACTTGTTTCATAGTGCATAGTGCATTTCCTAAGAATTTGCGTATGAGCTGTGGTATGAGGTAGAATATTTTTCAAATAAATATTTTTTACGTATTCTTGTGCATGTATGGATGCATGTTGTGCTGGTCGATTGACTACTTATCTAATTCTACGAAACGAAATTTTTGAAAAATGAGAATTTATTTTTCTTTTTAGTAAAACAGTTATAATTTTATAAAGCAAATGAACATAATTTTGAATAAAAGTTAAAAAAAGAAACTGTTTCCGCCCGGGATCGAACCGGGGGCCTTGTGCGTGTGAAGCACACGTGATAACCGCTACACTACGGAAACTTAAGAACCAGTGTTGAAATTCCTTACCACATTGCAACACACAAACAAGACCACTTATTAGTTCCAAAAATTATCACAGATGGCGCTGTTTTAAAGTACCTATAATAGGAAATTGATAATGAACTTAGTAAAGATTTTTTTTGATCAATGTCGTATAGACCAAAAAAAAAATCTTTGGAACTTACCTTCTAAAATGTTTCTGACACCAAAAGTTAAAAAAAAACACAAGAAAAAGAAACGCGAGCCGCGGGCGCCTTCTACGGATGGCGCTACGAAAGCGGTTGTTTTTCCAAAGGCGCCATAGCTTTTATAGTGAAACAAATTGCAGAGTGTTATTTACCACCCGCTGAATAGACCTCATTACATTTACCGAAAGGGTGTGTTTTATGTGGCGCAAATTTCTAATAGGGAACGCACCCTGTTTTCATATCATTTTTTCCTCCTACCACTGTACGCTGAAGTACGATTCCATTGGCGACCGTATCGCTTCTACCTTTATCAATTGCTGTAAATGGTAGGGCATAATTTAGGCGTGTAAAGGAAACCCAGCAATGAAGAGCAAATAATATTAGATGTTGTGATTGGGTAACGAAAGAATACGACCCCAAGAAGGACAACCTACGTCAACAGAATATTATTTTGATGTTCAAAGGAAATTATGTCCAAGTGTTATTATTTTTGTATTCAATCTGGTGAATATGTCGTGTTAAATTGCATGGATAGTTCATTTTTAGTGTTCCGTACCTAAAGGGTGAAAACGGGACCCTATTACTAGGCCTACATTGTCCGTCCGTCCGTCCGTCCGTCTGTCCTACCTATTTAGGGCTGTAACTTTTGAACCGTAATAGCTAGATAGTTGAAATTTTCTCAGATTATGCGTTATTACGGCGGATTTGTTAACAAATAATTAAAATGTCAAAAAGTTAAAAATTTAGGGGGGTTCACAACAAGAAACTAGTTTTTATCAACGATTTTTCTTCACGCTCTATTGTAAAAACGGTAATGCATGCAAGCGTCAAACTTAGTGTGATTATAGAGCAAGCTCTACAGAATAACAACAAATACTAAATAGCGGCCAAGTGTGGGTCGGGGTCGCGCTAAAGGTCCCGGACAAAAAAAGTTTTTTTTTCTATGTTAATAATGTTATGTTCTGTTGGTGGTGTGGTACGGAACCCTCGGTGCGCCAGTAGCCCGACTCGCACTTGACCGGTTTTATTCAGTTTGCTGGTCCGATCATTTCTTTGAATACCTGGCCAAGAGCGAGGTGTGTACTCGCACATAGAGGGTTCCAATCCTAATGTAACCGTAAGAAGCCTGTATTATATTTCTGATAGCCTTTATCATTCCTCTGCTTGGCAATATAAATCTGGCAATCCGGCAGCAATATTTTGTATGAAGTCTAGTGCCAAACTTCTATTCAAACAGTCTTAAGAGGGCTATCGCAGTCCAGTGGCGCCCTCATCAAATTAAAAAAGATTTCTCAATAAAGAAAGCCTACATTAAAAATGTAATCAACACGAACACTACTTAAGCCTTCAAGCCATTGTTATACAACACTTTTATAGGTTCTACACATACAATTGCGAATAAAAACAAAAGCGGCCGTTTTTTTTCTTTTTTCAAAATTTGTATGTTTAAACCATGGAGTAAGGTTTAGACCTTTAAAAAACCTATAAAAGTATTCTATGAAAATAGCTTGAAGGCTTTTGTAGTGTTCGTGTTGATTACTTTTTTAATTTAGGCTTTCTTTATTTATTGAGAAATCTTTTTTAATGTGATGAGGGCGCCACTGAACTGCGATTGCCCTCAGTTTAGCATAACATTCATTTATGTAATATGTACACTTAGATTGGGAAAGGGATGTACTACAGCTTGCTCTCACATGCTGCAGGGATTAAATATATAATATATAAACGTTTATTTTATTTATTCATTATTTGTTGTCTAAGATACCTACCTATTTTTCTTTTTACCCGATTGCGCGACGCAAAGGACGGGGTAATGTGTTTATTAACTAGGTAAATATAGAAGCAACGTGTCAGCCGCGTGTCTTATCTCATGTTTGTTAGACGTAATTGCAGCAATTTGTCATTTCGACTGGATTCCGGGCAATTCCAGCGTCCGTCAGTTTAACCTATTTATAGAGATATCTACGCGATACTATCTATATATTGTACGAGCTTTTACCCGCGACTTCGTCCGCATAAATTATATACCAGATTTTAAGTCAGATGATAAGGTATCAAACAAAAAAGTTTCATCAAAATCGGTTCAGTAGTTTTTGCGTGATACTCGAACAAACAAACACCCAAACAAACAAATAAACAAACAAACAAATAAATAAACAAACAAACAAACAAACAAACAGACAGACAAAAAATCCAAAAATTTGTGATTTGGAATCAGGGACAGGTAAAAACCATGTCGTAATTTTTTTTTGTAAATATCTTTAATGTACAGAAACACTTCTGTTACAGTTTTATAATAGTTTAGATATGGGAGTAGCGTAGTACCTGCATTACTACAATCATACATAATATACAGTAGCGTAGCGAGAGGAGGGCAGGGGGGGCAAATGCCCCGGGCGGCACTTCACTAGGGGCGGCGAATTCGGGAAAAATATCGATTGATTGAGCTCTATCTATAACCAATTCGTAGAGCAGAGAAAACTCGCTTCGCTCGCTCTCAATATCTTTTTTAATTACGGTCATAGATTTATATATTACTAGCGTAGGATAGGCCCGTCAGAATATTTTACAAAAACCTTCTTCATAGAAACAAAAATTTGCGCCATCTGTCATAACTCGTATACGAACTATATCGTGTCATATATTTGTAGTGCTCTAAAACTGACATTTTTCCTTGCATTTTAGAGCCAACGAACTGGGGACAATAGTCAAGCTCATAGGCCATGTCCTTACGCTAGTAATATATATGTCTTTGATTACGGTACATAATCCTAAAGAGTTCTGATTTCTGACCACGGCTAAGAAGTGGAGCTTTAAATGTCTAGCTCGCTTCGCTGGATCCACAGCTTTTACTTAGGTTACTTTATACATGTTTTGTATGTAAAAAGGTCTGGCTCCAACCGATTCGTATTGAGGAGAAAAGTCGTGGTCGCTTTGATCGCTCTAATTTTCTGTTTATAATAAACTAAAAGATTTCTGGCCACAACAATATTGTGCAAAAAAATTTCGAGCTCGCTTCGCTCGCTCCATTATTTTTCGTGTAGTTCTTGTAAAGGGGCGGCAAAATTGGTCTTTGCCCCGGGCGGCAGAAACCCAAGCTACGCCACTGATAATACACCCACAATATACCTATACTTCATTCCACATCATAATTCTCTCGTGAACATCAAGATAGCGGGGTGAAATCTCCGATTCAAAATTTAGCATATGGGGAATTTAGTACTCCATTCTCATTTCCATTTCCCATTATTTGGGGTCGGCGCAATATGTCATCCTCTTCCATTCATCTCTCTTAGCCGTCATTACAGAAAGAAATCAGCCAGCCAGAAATCTAAAGGCATATACATACATATGCTCACGACTATATTCCCCAAGGGGGTAGTCAGAGATATGCTGAAACTTCAGAACATCCACGTTTCACTAGTAGTACCGAAACTGTCCAGTGTGACGGAGAGTGAGCCCGTCGCCACTTGTAATGGACAGTAGGTACAATACATGCCTCGAAATTGAAGCATGCAGGTTTCCTCACGATGTTTTCCTAAATCCGAAATCGAAATCTAAAGGAGTGTGCTGTAATCAGCACTCACTCATTTAGATTTCTGGAGTGCGATTTTTGAATCTCATTCACTGAGTTCAGCAGTTGAAATGTCAAAATTACTGTGGAGATATGCATCTTTCTACTGCTGATTTGAGTTTCAAAAATCATACTTCTGGAGTGCGATTTTTGAAAGTCAGATCAGCAGTAGAAAGATGCATATCTCCATACATTTACAATTGCAGAGTTCAACATATGAGATTCAAAAATCGCACTCCTAGTCGATTCTGTTTAGCAAATTTAATGTATTTACCACAAAGATGTACCTACCTAATGGTTATACCATAGATTTATATAATATCTTTGGGTTATACTTACTTAGTATCCGATATTACCTGTATCTTGGACGTTACTAAAGCTGGGCCTCAATCGCCCTAAGTTTGAACGATACTACCAAAACTAAACTACAACCAAAAACGTTATGTTATGCACAATTCGTATCGCGCAAATTATATTAACGGTAACGATTATTAGCTTTATTTCGGAAGATACGTTGGCGTAACGTTTGATGTCCGTTCGATCGAATTTTCTGTATTGTGCGATTTAACCGTTCAGAAAAAAATATCGCGATAGCTTTTTTACTTCAGCTAAACCAAAACTAAACCAAAACCAAAACAAAACCAAAACCGTATAAAATTGCGCAATTGAGGCCCTGTTCTAAGAATAAGTGAGAGGTGTTTCAAATCTCCGTTTCTGTAATTCAAAATAGCCTTAAAATTGGTCTGTTCGCCACTTGCCTTTCTGGTTTTGTCAACAGATTAATTTCTATTTGGAATGGAGTATACGCAGCATGGTACAATAATATACCTACTGCGCCTGGTATTCTCTTCCGACCACGTGACTGACCACGTGACTGACACAAGCCTACGTCATCATACCCTTTTACCATGTTTAGCGGCCATTTTTTTGTGACGTAGGCTTGTGTCACTCTGGGAATAGAAGACCTTGTTTTTTTAGACCATGATATGCAGGTACTGTCATCAAGGAGTCTCCAAAACTGTAAAGCCTATCTTCTTCTTTCGTGTCAGCATGAGCTATATCATCATAGCATGACAATCACACATGCTGAAGTGGAAAGATTAGCCAGTCAGCAATGTTGGTATCGAGGGGGACGGCCCAGGGTGCGCCAAAAGATCTCAGGTTTTTTTGCACCCAATAAACCCTATAAAAACTTGTGTTTCTCTTGGCGTATTTCTACACACCGCTCACCCCCGCCCTGTTGGTCAAGTTCTTTGTCGCGTAGCGTGTACTTACCTACTTGCTAAGAAAGATTTTTTTTCAAATTCAACCCCAGAAAAGAGACTGGAAGTTTGTATGTTAATCTTGTAGACAATCACGGGGATGGTAATGTAGGGGTGCTTATTTAATTACGGTTTTTTAAGGGGATGATCAGACCATCGCACTGAAGCAGCATTCTCTAGGGTCCAACATTGAAATAGCGAAAAAAAATAGCGGTCCCACACATTCAAGTTGAGTATGTTTGCAGTTTTGTGTGGAACAGCAGTTTTTTTTTGGGATTTCGAAGTTGGTCCCATTGAGAAAATTGTTCAGATTGATGGTCCGATCATCTCCTTAAAAAGCCGTTAAAGTTAATCTAAATCCGTCCATCGATATAAATACATGCCTTAATCCCAATATTACAAAAATAACTTATTCTATCCCTTTCATAATTACTCAAAGTTCTATCCCCCAACAGTAAACAAAATGGCCGTCGAAGGCGTCATGGTGTCCTACAACTACTCCGAAGACGGGGAGTTAGCCAATATCCTCACCGTCGCAGCATCAGGCATCAAGTTCTCCCACCGCTGGGTCCTGACCCACGGCTCCATCCTCTCCCCCCTCAAACAAGTTCACGCCATCAAAAACGCCAAGGGAAAACCTATCCTTAACGAGGAATTCTATGACAATTTGCCAGAAATACATGTGACTTGTGAGAAAGGGGCGTCGAAGACACCTAATTTGTATGAAGGAGTGGAGAGATTGAGTCGAGAGAGGAGTTTGGATAATGATGCTGATTTGGAGCATAGCAGTTATCAGATTAGGATTTTGACTGGCAGGTAAGATTCTGGAAGAAACTTTCCCCCTAAACACGTTCTTATTCTGACAAATAATGTTTCCTGGATAAAATAAATCGTAAATTATAACCTGTAAGATGCCACAGCAACGGAGTATGGCTCACTCCCTGTCACCCTTATTCTTGAGAGGGAGTGAACTACACTGTTCCATGCGGACCCAGTGCAAATGACTTGGTGGAGGCAAATTAGTGATTAACCTGGCTACACGAATAGTTACACCGCCATCTGACGGAACTATCCCGGACCAACTGCTTAACGTGCCTTCCGAAGCATGGCGAAATACTAATAAACGATCACCCATCCAAAAAATGACCGGACCTGTCGTTGTTTAACCTCAATGATCGTTTTCAATAGTAAAGCTCCACTATGCCATCGATAATTTCAGAATATGTCACGTATGGCAGTGCCCGATCCTGGACCGGTGCGTGGACGACATCCTGTACAGCTGGACCATCGGCCACCGGGACGGAGACGTGGAGAAACAGACGCAGCTGGGCAAGGCGCTGCTGTCCGTGTTTGTGCTCGTTGATCTGGAGAGCAACGACCGAGGTGAGTGTCACTAAGTATCTGTGGTCCTCACGGCGTAACGTTGGTTTAGTCAGTAGACCATCTTCCTCGGCCACCGGGACGCAACGTGGAGAAACAGACATAGCTGGGCAAGGCGCTGCTCTCCGTGTTGTGCTTGTTGATCTGGAGGTGAGTGACTTCACTATGTAGTTGTGATCTTCACGGCGTAACGTTGGTTTAGTCAGGACAAAAGGACAGTTAAGTCAACCAAGGCAAATCTTCGAACGCACTCATCTCATGAATACAATGATGATTCTAGTTTTCTCGTTTTTTTATTGTTAAAATACGATATAGAGTCATTAAAGTCATTTGGAAAATTTCGAATACGCTGGCCTTAATTATTTGCAAATCCAAGGTCCCAACCGAGATCCAGCCGTAAAATTATGCACTTATTTCTTTGGTGAACGAAATGTGATTCAATTTAATTTTAATGTATACCCGCCAGGTTGCCTAGAAAAATCTTGTTGCAAGTAGGTAATTTTTCCATTATGATTTTTGGTAAAAAAATTTCCACCTTTCTGATTGGGAAGTAACTGTGGTGCCATCGGAAGGAGACTTATCTAAAGAATTGGAAAAACTAGGGTTGCCACCTCTCATTCTACCGCTACTCTAGGGTTGCATCAAGATCGCACGAATCACGGACATAATTTTTTACAGAAACATATAAATGAAGTTTCTTTGTTTATTTGTGGTGTCGGCGAGATTCACACCAATATTTGAAAAAAAAAAACTGATTTTCAGAATCATTTGTCCACACATTTCGTATAATTAGGTACCCTAAAGTGAAACTAGACAAATGAAACAACAAAATGACCAAAGAACCTAAATAATTTAATGACAATAATAAATAAACAAATTAAATACAATTCTGTATTTACTTCTCGTCGTCTTCACTCTTCTTACGTTCGTCGCATATTTTCCTCTCTATGCCGCATGTTTTTGTCCAATCTATACAAAAGAATTGAATAAAGTACGTAAGGGTTGCTAATACAGGGTGTAACAATACACCCTAGTAATACTTAAGGGGCTTCAGACCATCAAACTGAACAACTTTCACTATGGAGCCAACATCGAGAAAAAATAAAAAAAATCGGCTGTCCCATACATTTTAGTCGAGTCGGTACTGCAGTTTTGTATGGGACAGCAGATTTTTTTTATTTTTTCTCGATGTTGGCTCCATAGCACAGAATAATAACTAGTAACTTGCGTTCCCATATTGAAAGTTGTTCAGTTTGATGGTCTGAAACACCCCCTTAAGTATTACTAGGGTGTTTTGTTACACCCTGTACACATTTATAAGCGGGCCGGCATTAATCGGCACAGCCGGGCGGTAAAATCGAATATGTGTAGATGAAAGTTCGGGAAAAAAGCCGCTCGTCTTTGCCGCACGAATACAGAAGCCGGATGGAACAATAGGCAAAACCGGGCGGTAAAATCAAATGTATGCAGAAGTGCGATTTTTGAAAATCATACGAGCGACTTGGCAGTAGAAAGATGCATAATCTCCATAGTAATTTTGACATTTTCTACTGCCAAGTCGCTCGTATGATTTTCAAAAATCGCCCTTCTGATGAATGTTCGAATGATGCGTCTACTCGAACGAACTACCCGATCGGCACAAGCCGAATGAAGCCGAACAAGTGCAGTGATTGCTTCGGGTCGGCTTTGTTGATCGACAAAATAATGCCGAACCGACAGTGCCGACCCGCTTGTGTAAAAAATACATACAATCCTTAGGATCCCGGACAAGGGAGAAGTCATGCCTCCAGCTGTTGACCAGGCCCATGTGGTGAGTTATGGGCGGTATGAGGTTGTAGCACCGGTCGATGGAGTCCTTCTTGATGACGCCCACCATGCCGAGCGCTATACCTCCGAGCAAGATCGCGTGCTTCGACCCGAGATACGAAGCTAGGATGGGGCCGCAGGCGAAACCTCCTGTGGGATGCATGTAATACCAGATTAAGAGGGCTATCGCAGTCCAGTGGCGCCCTCATCACATTAAAAAAGATTTCTCAATAAAGAAAGCCTATATTAAAAAAGTAATCAACACGAACACTACTAAAGCCTTCAAGCCATTGTTATGTACAAATACTTTTATAGGTTCTAAACTTCTAAACATTCCACTTTTAGACAATTGCGAATAAAAACAAAAGCGGCCGTTTTGCGGCATTATGCGTTTTTTCAAAATTTTTATGTTTAGACCTTTAAAAAACCTATAAAAGTATTCTATGAAAATAGCTTGAAGGCTTTTGTAGTGTTCGTGTTGATTACTTTTTTAATTTAGGCTTTCTTTATTGAGAAATCTTTTTTAATGTGATGAGGGCGCCACTGAACTGCGATAGCCCTTTTAAGGGTTGAACATCATCTGGCACCACGGAATCGCCCTTTTCTGTCACTCAGAAACGTCATTTGCTAGCAATTATAAGATAGATGGAACTCGATCGCGCGCGACGGTGCTGCGGCGTGCGGTCACGTTCCGTCTACCTTATTTGCTCTAGCAAATGACGTTCCTGAGTGACAGAAAAGGATGGAGCGACGGAAAAAGGCGATGCCGTGCTGTCAGATGATGTTCAACCCTTATAAGGATGTACCGGCGCGGCGCAGTCATTGACTTACAAACTAATGGACGCCGGGTCTCATACAAAATTCTCGAAAAAAGTGTCCAAAAAAGTTCGTTTTAGTACAAACAATGAAACTTTTGACATTCTTTTTTCATTTTGCTTGCGTAGTTTTAACAAATTCTAACAGCACAGCGGAACGGCACATAGATGTGCGCAGTCTGTCGATCAAACGAAGACTGGCGCGTAATTGTTACTCTTTATGCGTTTTATTACTCTTTTGGTTCGAACCAATAGTTCGGACAGTTTTGAGCGCGGACCCGATGTCCAGGTACCTAGTTGGTAAGTCAATGGGCGCAGTTGACAAATTTTAATAGCGTGATTAGCGATAGTGCTATTGGTAGAATGGTACGAGTAGATCGCAGTTTGTGGCACCTACTTACAAAACAAAATCAAAATCAATATACAGGGTGCAAAATGAAAATCAATATACAGGGTGTTATCTACGGTGTGTTAGGGTAAACAGTTTTGTGGGTCCGGTGAATAACGGTCTAACTCAACTTAGATCCAAAATTAGTTTTGAATGCCATAATACTTTCTTTTTTTTCTCTACAAAATGGTCTTACTGGAATATGGATAGCTTTAATAATTCCGGAGACAGACTCATTACAAAACGGTTTAAGTCCATTTTTTTATCGTGAAAAATGGTTGAATTAGAGTTAAATCATCAAACCAACTTAAAATTAGGTGAACATGGATTTATTTCGACTTAAATCCTTAGACACAATTTATTTTGTTGTGTGGAATATGATTTATCTGGGTCTATTAGGTGTTAAACGTTGAAGCAAGAAAGGGGCTTTGCAGGTGTTATCGGTTGTAGAGTGCATGGGCATCTAAGTACGGAAACTGGCTTAATCCGGGGAAAACGCTGCACATCTCACCAAAAATTGATGTCGAACAAGTGAGTTAAACCGTCCATCACCAAATATTTTCTTTACTAGTGCAGAGAACTCTAATGAGTCAATTTTTTTTTAAGTTGTGGGAATGAAAACCACTTAGCATTAATACAATCTGGATATTTTATGTCAAGTGTTAGTCTCGTTAGTGTAAGGTCTCGTTTCGGCTAGGGTATGCCGAACCGCACTTTAAGCATAGGATTGTGCGTAGAGATGTAAAGAATCTGCTGTTCTTTTAAGTGAAACTTTTTTTCCCTAAAATATCTAATAGCTAAGTTGGTATTTTGTATAGTATGACACTTCAAAGCGGTACCATATCAATCGTTTCTGTATGTCATAACATCAAACTGACTAAACAAATGAGGCACAGAATCGGGAGTTCTAACTTGTTGAGTTATTAAGCATGCGGCGCTTTAGGACTTGTTTTTATAATGGGTTTTTGTTTAGTATTTCACTTTCCAGCATAACTACAACCGCGTGGCGTTATCCACGTTGCGAAATATGCATCGAAGCTAGTATTATCCATTATAAAAAATATGACAAAATTACTTACATACTTATAACAAAATCAATATTGTTCCTAGAAAATGCCTTATTTTTGTATTACTTAAATTTAATGTGAAATATGATGGACATTAAAAGCTTAAACAGTGAGCTCAAAAAGTGCATTTTACAAGTTTTTGTTACATTTTTCCACTATAATAATATTAGTTATTATAATTAAATCCATATGCACAAAATGTTAGCTTTGTGATAAAGAATTTAACTCAAAAAAATACTTTGTAATTTTGTGATGAGCTTGTTTTACCTGAATAAAACTACTTCTACGAATTCGTTTTGATTCAGTTTACAAAGTAAGTTTTCTGGTGGTGTGTATTTCAGAAAGGGATGGAATTAAAATGAAATTAAAGATTAATATAGGCCCCTTTACACCGAGGTTATTGTGAAGTGTAAAATGCACTAACTCAATTTAAATCGTAATGTAAAGTATCTTTATCTGTGTCAAAAGGTTTAATTCAACTTCTGAACGAAATATCTCCAGGACAGTAAGTATTTCTGCGATTAAACCATGTGATAATAAAAGACTGTAACATTATCTACAAGATACTGTAATTTTCATTAAAAAATATGCAATATTTTTTCAGAAAAGATTTTTTTTTGCAAAAAAAAAATTTGTTTTTTGGCTCTTCTGTAAAATTGCACTATTTGAGTTGGGTCGTTTTTCACCGGACACACAGAGTTGCATTACTTTAAGGGGTGATCGTACCCACGATCGTACCCATGATACTGAACAACTTTCACTAAGAACCTTAAGTATAGGAAATTCGCAATTTTTTTTCATTATTTCCTATATGTAGGTATCTTAGGGAAAGTTGTTCAGTATCATGAGCACATTCACCCCTTAAAGTAATGCAACTGTTTACACCCTTACGTAGATCGTAAGGATCGCGCTTTCTTTCTATAGAACGCTAGGTAGGTACTTGTTTCAACTAGGTAGGTACTTATGTATCGCAATATAAGTTGAGAGTTGGAGTGAAACGTATTTTCGTCACTTTTCACAACTACACGTCAGGACACTGAATTTAATTTGATTCCATGTCAAAATATTTATTTGTTTTTTATGAAGAAAAGCAACACAAAATACACTACACTACATCTCACCAAGAAAATAATTAAGGCCATCATCTTTCTCCCTTATCATATGAGCAGCGTGCGTGACCACAGAGAAGGTGGCACCCATCGCCGCCAGGGGTACAGTGTGGTACATATACCTGCGGATCAAATACGTTCATTCTAAGAGCCATATCACACAATTTTCGGGTCGGTGGCCGTGTCCACAACCTTTTTCGAGGGATGGATCCGCCCCTGATCTATCGAGGCAAAGTTTATACTATTGTACGTTTGAACTGGTTTGAACACAATTTGCGTTTCTGGCATTTTGCGTTCCTGGCATTTTTCGTATCTGGCATTCGGCGTTGCTGGCATTTTGCGTATCTGGCATTATGCGTATCTGGTAATACCGCGTTCTTGGCATTTTGCGTTCCTGGCTTTTTGCGTATCTGGCATTTTGCGTTCCTGACTTTTTGCGTATCTGGCATGACGCGATAACTGGCATTTTGCGTATCTGTCATTTTGCGTTTCTGACATTATGTGTGCAAACCAGGCGATTTCGCAATTGACAACATTTAAATTGTTTAACCAAATGGTTTTAATGAATAATATAAAAATAGGTTAAAAAATAAGGGATAAAACCGGATTTCTCTGAGAATATTACTCGGCATGAATTACCTTTGCAAAATGTTGTTAAAACCCACGGCATGTGAGTACATCAGGACATCGTACGTGGATGCAATGAGTCCTGTAACGACGCCGTATCTAGTTGTCACCATGACCTGCAATCATTCAAAACTGTGATCCAAATCGTGTCTAAAACATTGCAGATTTTCGTCTCCAAATCATCATCATTATCACCTGCCTATAAACGTCCCACTGCAGGGCACAGGCCTATTCTCAAGGAGACCTCCTCAGAAGTCACAAAGCGCATCAGAATTTATTCGTCTTGAAATAAAGATATCTTGACCTCAAAGAAGTCAAAATAAATTTTTCACACCACCCGCTCGAAAATGGAACATTATATGTCATGTAACTCGAACCTAAAGCAAGTCATTATAGCCCTGGGACTAGCCGGGCAATAATATTGTACTGAATTTCATTATAACCCGCTGGTCAATAATGAGATTTGAATATGGAATCGCATCCACAGATTATTTAATATTTACTACGACCCTTACTTAAAATTCGTATGAAAACTTATCATGGAGACCTGCACCAAAAAGAACTTAATTCGAAATTCGAACTGGCCACCACGAGTATTTAACACAAAAAAAGAAAAAAAGGCGCGAATACTGCAAATCTCTGTACCTATTGCTACGAACAAAGAAAAAAAAAATTACATTTTTAACCGACTTCAAAAAAGGAGCAGTTTTCTCAATTCGACCGTATATATTTTTTCTTTCCACAACTGGAGTGCGATTTTTGAATCTCATTGGCTGAGTTCAGCAGTTGAAAATGTCAAAATTACTATCGAGATACGCATCTTTCTGCTGCTGGTTTGACTTTCAAAAATGGCACTCCTGAAGTATGATTTTTGAAAGTCAAATCAGCAGTAGAAAGTTGCATATCTCCATAGTAATTTTGACATTTTCAACTGCTGAACTCAGCGAATGAGTTTCAAAAATCGCTCTCCTGGTCTAATGTTTCAAATATCTACTTTCACTTTGAATTTAATAAAATAGTGTTTTCTAAATACTATACTATTGAACTCTAATACTTTGTTATAAACTAGAGTTTATGATTTTATTAGAATAAAAGAATTGGTTTCTAACCATAGAGAATTTACACGCTCCCCTGGGTTTCTAACAGTATTGCTTTTTATTTTCTCGCGGTGGGTGTGAAAAGTAGAGTATGGTCCTCGCGGATAAACGTGTTTTCATCTTGGGCGAGCTTGAACCCCTCGCTTCACTCAGGATTCTAGTCTTAACTCCCTCGCTTCGCTCGGGAGTTAACTCTAAACTCCCTCGCTGCGCTCGGGAGTTAACCCTAGTATCCCTCGTTACGCTCGGGATTCAATATCGCGCCCGTGATGAAAGACACTGCTTTATCCCCTTGGTACATAATCTACTATATTATTGCAGGGCTATTAATTTTCTAGCAGCTGACTTTTAAATGGCCGATATTATCTATCAGTTACGAAGAGATATTTGCTGCCGAATGCTAATCTGAGTCATATCGTGTACCTACACAGTGTAGGCATAATTTAGTATAATAAATAAGTGTGCAATACATCAAAGCGATGTTTTAAAGCGATGTTTGTAAGCTCATTGAAACAAGTACCTAGAAAGAAAGAAAGAAGAACCCTACATGATTGGCGAAGATTTGTGACGACCCTTTGTATCGCCAGCGGATAACAGCAACATTCCAAACCTTTTGGTAGCAACATAACAGCCCATGATTGCAATAGAAAGAAGTAAAAAGAAGGAAAATCTCGAGAGTGTTGTCATGGGCGGGTGCCGATCTCTTGGGAGACGCATTAGCAGACAAGGAGTTGGATTTCGTTGGACCTGGAATGATACCAAGCAGATAGATGGGGACCACTAGGGAACCTTCAGGAGTGGCAAAGACTTGTGAGGATCATTTGTATCCCCAACGGATAAAAACATTCCTAACCTTGGTAGCAACATCGCAGCCATCTGGGCTATCGTAGTATCTCGAATAATTACGAGGTTCTTCTTTATTGCACGAGCACGGCATCGTAATTTAACTGTAGAATTATTTCGTTTATTAATTATTCGAACGTTGCTGTTTTGACAACAGCATTTTTATTTTCTGACAATGAATGTCAAAATGGCTCAAAAGAGATTTTAAACAATTATTTCTCGGCATAGAAACTTACATCGCGCGGCATATTAATTTAATATAGCGACAGAATGGGCAAGTAAAAACCCTTACTTCTTTATGAAGAAACCCTTCCACTCTATGAGACATGGCGATGGCGAGCTGTAGCTGAGAGCCGTAACCAGAGCGAACGAGACGAGAGCACGGTTACACATTAATTCTCAGCATCACACTTCAGAGGTATAAATGGTCGTACCTATTATGTTTCAGGTCTCAAGGCGCTCAGGCCGCTGTCAGAACTCTTCGACATGGTGCGACCACCACCCGGACGAGGATCTACAGTCGAAGTTCATTCTACTCCTTTTGGATGTGAGGTAGGTCGTCAATCAACATCTGAGGCCGTAAGGCGGTTTGAAAAAAACTCTGATACCAGCACTGGTAGCATGCACACCCGCGATAGCCGTGATACGGCTTTATCACGTCTTTTATCTCGTTCTTTTGCGCGCGAACGAACGAGATAAAAGACGTGATAAAGTCGTATCACGGTTATCGCGGGTGTGCATGCTACCAGTGCAGGGCTCTGCCCACACGATAAGAATAATAAACATCTTATTTGAGAGCTACAATCCTGTCTTTTCTCTGCAAGCGCATTGACACACCAATCTTTTCCTTCAACTCGAAAATAATTCACAGTCTATGCCTTCCTCTATCTTTTTTCCCTATTTTCCATTTAGAGGTATTCTTTGAGTGTCCAATTATACGAGGATTTTTGGTTGAGGTGGGTTCAGTTTTTATTATGTAGGTACTCATATTAAATTACTTACATAAGGGGTTTATGGTTTGCCATATTCCACCTCCGGCGTCAGGAGTGCGGACTCTTACTTTTTCGTTAATAATATAGCTAGGTTGTTGATGTTTCCAGGTATTTCTGAACGCAGTAACACGAGGGTCAGTCTGCGGCGTCGTGGGCAAGAGGCCATCGCTTCTCCTCACTGACGCAGCCACTGCTCTTGGCTCAGAGGGCGGCCCAGTCTTCACTGAAGGTCCGACGTGAGTATTCTTCTAAGATCACGTGATGGAAGTAAGTTATACGCTGGTAATTTGAGGTCCGTTCAACATCCGTAAGACTTCGACTGCTGGGTATGAGTCACTCAGATAGATGACTTCATTTGCCGTATTGGTGATCTTGCCAGCTCAAGTGTGACGAGATCTCATGTAGGATGGAAACAGTACAAAACCTATCGACTCTTTGGTATATTCTGGTCGAGGTTATATTTTATGAAGAATCAGTCGAATAAAGTATTATTTATTTATTTATTTTATTTATTTAACAAATGTATTACATTGCAAGTATGTATTGGACGTAGCCCATACTTTATCAGATCTAATTTGTGACTGATCTGGATGTGGACTCAGACTTGCTAGCGATATGGCATGTGAGGTGTACAGAGGCAATTGTTTTACTCTCGTTCCGCTCTCTTGTCCTACCTCTCGTTTTATGCTGTAGTCTTGATTACTAACAGCAACTGTAATCATCATCGTCTCAGATAGATAGACGTCCACTTCTGTACATAGGCCTTCCCATGGCCTTCCCAAATGATCGCCACAACGACCGGTCCTGCGCTGCCTTCATCCAACGGGTTCCCGTCGCCTTCATCAGGTCCTCGATCCACCTTGTGGGGGGTCATATCCATGCTGCGCTTTCCTGTACTAGATCGGCACTCGAGAACTCTTCGTCCCCATCGGTTCACCGTTTTTCCGCCCATTACCACTTTAGTTTAGCAATACTTTGGGCTATATCGGCTAATCTAATTTGAACGATAACAGGAACACTGCAACACTGATCGTTTCTGATTTCAGTAAAGAGCTGATAGGGACAGTCGTGTGCAGCGTGTCTTGGTGGAGGGGAGAATGGGTGGGCCTCACTTTAATGGCCCCGTTAGTGTCGGTGCTGGCTGCCAAGCTGAGGGTGGCCCCGCCGAGGGTACAGAGGCCTTTGTCTACGGGGCCACATCGGGATATACTTGGTAAGCTGTGCGTTTGTTTTTTTTAAATCTTGATCCTGTGCTCACGACTACAATCCCCGAAGGATTAGTCAGATATCACATTTATGTGACTTAAGGGGATATCGCGCTACTAAAAAAGTAGGCCGTCACGGAACGCTCGGCAGAAGTGAAACTTCCGCAGTTGTAAAATTTTAATGTCGAACTTCCGTCACATGAAAAGGTTGCGGAACCGAATTTCAAAGCCCTCCCATAAAAAGTTTCATTATCTCTCCTCAAGGCGAGTTGCCACTCTTTCAAATCGGTAGAGGTCATGACGCCACCACCAAGACAGGGCGGGTTGGGCATGCAGAAAAAAGGCACGCCCGGTTTGGTAAAAAGGTCAAATCATGAAGCCGGATGGGGATAGTGATGAGCTGCATAATTTGTGATATAATATTTTATGATGCGATCTGCATCTGTGTCTACCACTACCTTGCAACTCACCTTGTCTTAGTGGCGACATGACCCAAGGCGAGATTTTTGAGTGGCAAGATAAGATAAGTCATTTAGGTTGCAGCATAGTCTAAAAAAACAAGGTCTTCTATTCCCAGAGTGACACAAGCCTACGTCACAAAAAAATGGCCGCTAAACATTGTAAAAGGGTATGATGACGTAGGCTTGTGTCAGTCACGTGGACAGTCACGTGATCGGAAGAGAATACCAGGCGCAGTATATTATTGTACCATGGGTTACAGATTATAATAGTGCGACCTAATGCGTGATTGTAATGCGTTTACAGATCGAATAGACAAGACAACAGTACTAGTGAGATGCGGCACGGCCTGGGGCACAGGGTTATATCTCGGTGGAGGCTACGTCGTCACTTGCGCACACGTTGTTAAACACGTAAGTCTGTCCCTTTCATTTCTTTGACACTGCCTTTTGGTGGCTGGTTTCGAATAGCACAAATCCCAGCCCTACACCCACTTCGCTCGCTAGAATCTCTGCCATGAGAAAGCAATCACTTGCGAAAATGAAAACCCATAATTATCTTCAACAGTATTCTAACTACAAAATATCGCTGTACTGCCAAGGAGTGAAGGAGACAGCGATAGTGAGATACAAGACGGCGGACGACAAGGCTTACGACCTGGCGCTGCTTTACACCAACCCGCAGTATTGGAACCAACTCACTCCTGGCGTTTTCTCTCATGATCCTGCTGAGAAAGGTAATGGACTGAATAACTTATTTTTAACTTTTTATTTATCTCCAGCTTTAAAAATAAAAATACATAAGTATACAAAGCTATAAAGCTTGTTTTTCGGGTTCTGTATCCAAAGGGTGCCAATGCCAACGGAACCCTACTAAGCCTACGGTGTCCGACGGTCCATCCGTCCGTCCCTCCGTGTAAAAATGGGAATACACAGGTACAAAAGCGTCAAACTTAGATGTGGTTATACATGTAGCATACTCTAAAATAAAACAATAAATAATTAAAACCGGCCAAGCGTGTGTCGGGGTTAAGGATTCCAGACAAAATTTTTTTTTTGTGTATGTATAATATGGTGTTACGGACCCCCAGGTCTCGGTGCGCGAATCTGCATCGCACGTGGCCAGTTTTTCTCATTTCAGTTAATTATTTTTGGAGCAGCCTGGGGTTTATCTTTCTTAGTAAGTTTATAGCAACAGCAGGAGCAAAGCTGCTGCCATCATCGGAGCTCTCACCGGGCACTACTCCTCAGGCACGATGATGAGGCCTAGATCCCAGCTGCAGAGCATGAAGCCATGGAACACATTCTTTGTGACTGTGATGTCATGGCGGTTAAACGCATGTGCCTCCTGAGAGATGGTTATCCAAAACCGGGAGATTACAGGTTTCTTCCCCTGAATAGAATTAGGTACCTCCCTCATTTACCACGTCTTTGATGGGTGAAGAAATAAATACGAAGGGGCCGACATAAAAGATCCCATTGGGTCGATGTATTGCTGGCTTGCCAGCAGCCTCTATAATAAGTTAGAGCTTGTAGGATTCCACTGCAGGGTACCTAAGGTCTTAGCAATTTAATATACTTGCCAGGTGAATCGGTGCTAGCAGCAGGCTACCCGTACTTCAACGAGAATAACCTGGAGGATCTGAAGCCGACGGTGACGACAGGCCACATCAACAACGCCTCCCCCTCCATGATACAGACCTCCTGCTGCGTCCAGTCTGGGTTCAGGTGAGTCAATGCTAGCGGCAGGCTTGTACTTCAACCTGGAGGATCTGAAGCCGACGGTGATGAGGGGTCACATCAACAACCCCTCCCCCTCCATGATACAGACCTCCTGCTGCGTCCAGTCTGGGTTCAGGTGAGTCAGTGCTAGCGGCAGGCTTGTACTTCAACCTGGAGGATCTGAAGCCAACTGTGATGAGGGGTCACATCAACAACGCCTCCCCCTCCATGATACAGACCTCCTGCTGCGTCCAGTCTGGGTTCAGGTGAGTCAATGCTAGCGGCAGGCTTGTACTTCAACCTGGAGGATCTGAAGCCGACGGTGATGAGGGGTCACATCAACAACCCCTCCCCCTCCATGATACAGACCTCCTGCTGCGTCCAGTCTGGGTTCAGGTGAGTCAGTGCTAGCGGCAGGCTTGTACTTCAACCTGGAGGATCTGAAGCCAACTGTGATGAGGGGTCACATCAACAACGCCTCCCCCTCCATGATACAGACCTCCTGCTGCGTCCAGTCTGGGTTCAGGTGAGTCAGTGCTAGCGGCAGGCTTGTACTTCCACCTGGAGGATCTGAAGCCAACGGTGATGAAGAGTAACATCAACAACCCCTCCCCCTCCATGATACAGACCTCCTGCTGCATCCAGTCTGGGTTCAGGTGAGTCAGTGCTAGAGGCAGGCTTGTACTTCCACCTGGAGGATCTGAATCCGACGGTGATGAGGGGTCACATCAACAACCCCTCCCCCTCCATGATACAGACCTCCTGCATCATGGACAACGAGGAAGAATTATTATTATTATTGTATGTCTTACGTTCCGTAATCACGGGCAATTAAGTCCCGGACCTTTGGAAGGCGTGCATGGGGCCGAAGCCAACATGTAGAGGCCCGTTCAAAAGACAAGTTAATCTAAATGTAAGGGATACACAAATGGCGGATACCATCTCCGAGCGTACAACATGATACCCACGGGGATGGTCCCCGCCATTTGTGTAAAGACTATTGGAGTACGGCGCTATGGCCGCGATGGAAAAATAAGGTCTTGGGCTATGGAGGTGAAAGTTGGATGGATGGATTTATTATTATATGTCTTACGTTCCGTAATCACGGGCAATTAAGTCCCAGACCTTTGGAAGGCGTGCATGGGGCCGAAGCCAACATGTAGAGGCCCGTTCAAAAGACAAGTTAATCTAAATGTAAGGGATACACAAATGGCGGATACCATCTCCGAGCGTACAACATGATACCCACGGGGATGGTCCCCGCCATTTGTGTAAAGACTATTGGAGTACGGCGCTATGGCCGCGATGGAAAAATAAGGTCTTGGGCTATGGAGGTGAAAGTTGGATGGATGGATACTGGGCTATGGGAGGAGACTAACGGACGCCTGCCAAGACAACTAGTCTCAAAATTGTAAATAAGGCAGGCGGTGACTCGCCGACTCGTCGAGTGGGCCCCATAAAACGGCCGCACGCACAAAGTGCGACAATGGGGCAACATCTCATTGAGCGGCTGAAGGTTGTCGAGAGGTGCGGCTCCGGTTTCACCATCGCGGGGTTTACCCCCGTGAGCGGGTTTCCCCGTTATTACGCCATTACGTGCAATACACTTCCAACCTGGAGCATAGGTTCTGCTCTTGCGATTCCACTCTGGACGGCCAATGAAGGCAAGCCAGAGGTAGGGGGGTGTGTTACTGTGTGTGTGGGTGTGGGGGTGTGTGTGTGGGTGTGTGTGTGTGTGAGCGCATGTCTGTATGGTCCCCCTGGATAGGGGTCCGCGGTGTCGCCACTCACCGTCAGCTCGCCACAAGCTGCCCCCGCGGGGTTATTATTATTATTATTAAAAAAAAAAATATTGCAAAGACTTGGAAAAATTGCGAAAATATCTCTCGCTACGCTCGCTCCTGGTTTTTTATTTGCATTGAAACTATTTTATACAGAATTCGATCCAGATTTTAGATTATATTGCGACGAGTTAAACATATTGCAGTAAAAAGTCGAGCTCGCTTCGCTCGCTCCAAGTTTTGGATGTCATTGTAATGACCAAACCTGGACCTGGCCTGTGCTATAGGTACATACCACCTGTGCTATAGGTACCATACTCAACTATAATCTATCGCGCTATACCTACTGCGCAGTATCTTATAGCGGCTGTATGAGCCGAGCTTAAATGTATAGGTAACTAATTGAAAGATTTGCTTAATACCCCTAATACAGTACAGGGTGTAAGGAAAAGTATCAGTAGCCTTTAAACCATTATACTCTACCCATCAAACTGAACGACTTACTACCCAAACCAAGGAGGAGCAAACCCGTCAGCGCAAAAAACCTAATATCGATTTCTTCCCAACAGTGGGGGCCCAATATTCAGACTGACGCAGTCCAGGTCCCACGTGGAAGTGCTGGGCATTATAGTAAGTAATGCCAAGACGGAGACCGGAGCATGCTACCCGTACATCAACATGGCTATACCTACCAAAGCCTTCATACATTTACTGCAGAACTTTATCAGTGACAAAGGTAAATACAAGATATTCTTATATCTAGCTAGTCCAACAGGTGTTTAGCCGTGCAGCGGGGAAATGCCGCTGACACAATGGGCACTATTATTTTGGGCACGTTATCTATAAAATAAAACCGGTCAAGTGCGATTCGGGCTACTCGCGCACCGAGGGTTCCGTACCACCACAGAACACAACATTATTAACTTAGAAAAAAATATTTTTTTGTCCGGGACCTTTAGCGCGAGACCGACTCACACTTGGCCGGTTTTTAGTATTTGTTGTTATTCTGTAGAGTTTGCTCTATAATTACACTAAGTTTGACGCTTGTATGCATTACCGTTTTTACCATAGAGCGTGAAGAAAAAAACGTTGATAAAAACTAGTTTGTTGTTGAGAACCCCCCTTAATTTTTAACTTTTTGAAATTTTTATTATTTGTTAACAAATCCGCCGTAATAACGCATAATCTGAGAAAATTTCAATTATCTAGCTATTACGGTTCAAAAGTTACAGCCATAAATAGGTAGGAGAGACGAACGGACGGACGGACAGACGGACAGACGGACGGACGGACGGACGGACGGACGGTCAACGTAGGCTTAGTAATAGGGTCCCGTTTTCACCCTTTGGGTACGGAACCCTAAAAATCTAAAAAAAAAGAGTATCTAGTACTACATACAGTACGGACACTCCCTGCCACCAATTTTAACTTCAGCCCCGCTTTATAGGAAGCGTGGTGGCAGGCACATATCCAGACTTTTGTTTCGGGGGGGGGATATTCATAGAAAAACAATGGAAAAAAAAAGCGCTTTGATCACTTTTCCATACAAATATTCGGATTTCGAGGGGGGGGGGGGGATAAATTCCACCTATCTCCCTCTGGATACGTGCCTGCGTGGTGGAAAATGTAGGCAGTGGCGGATTCCTGTCTCGCTCGCACTCAGTAGCGCACATGCTTAGGGTACTTCTTGTAACTTTTTTGCATTTGTATGAAATGCCAGCTGACCTAGCAGCAGTCCCAATGTGTGGTTTGGGTATGGCGAGAAGTGAATTTTTAGACATAAATTTATTTTTTGTGTCGATTAAATATTTTGTTACCTTAAGAGGGCTATCGCAGTCAAGTGGCGCCCTCATCACATTAAAAAAGATTTCTCAATAAAGAAAGCCTAAATTAAAAAAGTGCTCAACATCTAAACTACAAAAGCCTTCAAGCTATTTTCATAGAATACTTTTATAGGTTTTTTAAAGGTCCAAACATACAAAGAAAAAAGAAAAAAAACGGCCGTTTTTGTTTTTATTCGAAATTGTCTAAAAGTGGAATGTTTAGAACCTATAAAAGTATTGTATAACAATGTCTTGAAGGCTTTTGTAGTTAAGATGTTGAGCACTTTGTTAATTTAAGGCTTTCTTTATTGAGAAATCTTTTTTAATGTGATGAGGGCGCCACTGGACTGTGATAGCCCTCTTATGTTTTAGGAAGATTTTTCGATATGTTTAAATTATCACTATCATCACTACATAGTATAAAACAAAGTTGCTTCCCGCTGTCTGTCTTATATCTCTATGTATGATTAGATCTTTAAAAACTTCGCAACGGATTTTGATGTGTTTTTTTTAACAGATAGAGTGATTCAAGAGGAAGGTTTATATCAGCATTGCACTCGTGCGAAGCCGGGGCCGGTCGCTAGTAATTAATAAAACTGATCTCTCTTCTAATTTAAGCCTGTAGGTGGCTGTAGCGATGTGAACTTAATTTTTAATATTTTTAGATCACTGTGTACGTACTTTATTTAAAAAGAAATAAACAAAAAAGAGTCCAGGATTAGTCCAGATTAACCTGGCACGTGCTAAAGCAGGCGATCACTTTCACCTGGGTTCCAAGTTAAACTAGAGAACTTCTCACCCGTTAGGATTCATACTGGCTACCAAATGTTTTTTTTTTATTTCAGATGAGACAAAATTAAGGGCTATTGAGAACGATAAAGAAATGATCCAGTCTCAATGGAGGCTAATGCCTTATAGATCGAAGATTTGATGAAACCAGTAGCCTTAATTTCTAGGCTACCTAGTACCTACATAATGTACCTACGCTACCTATGGTGAAATTGTATTTTGTACAAGTTTTATTATTTTTATACATTTCTGGTCATGATTATAATTTATATTTTTAATTTTATGAATAAAGGTTAATTATGTGAACATGTTTTTTGACTAAACATTACCTATTTATTTATGGGGTGTAGCGGGGCGTCTAGTGGTAGTACCTTTCAGGTTTCGCCAGCCGGTCCGTCATGGACGGCAAGCCACACTGGTCCACAGGCGTCCTGCAAACTCTCACCAGTGGCTCCAAGTAGCTGTTATGCACGCAGCGGCCACACCCCGGTAAACCACGTCGGCTTGTGGGCTAAACCTGGTCGGGGGGAGTCTGCACGCTTTGGCGGACAGCTACACGCGGACATCTCCCGCGAAGCACATCATCTCATCTCTCTCTCTCTCTCTCTCTCATCTCCCCTTTGTCGCCGAGCCAGTCTTTCTGCACTTCTGCAGAAAGACTGGCTCGGCGACAAAGGCAAACCACAGCTGATAAGCAACGGATTTTGGCGGAATCGGCGAGACAGCAAGGCATTGTGGAAGGCCTAGGGCGTCGATAGAGATCAGAAGCTATCAAAGAGTACTTTATTATAACCGGAAGCTATTGACGGCCAGACACTGCATCTGAGCTCTTCTCCGATCGTAGCGGTTCTCCGTTCCATTGGGCACAGGGGAGTAAGGACGAGAGGGTGCATCTGCATTAGCGCGTATGCTTGTGCACCGAAATATTTCCTGCGTACTTGACCGATTGGCCTTTCACTGGACCATGCCTGTGCGGACGCACTTTTAAAGCCAAGATAGGCTACATCAGCCACCTAAGAGCACATCAACGAAGCTCACAAAGTCAACGGCCATAATCAGTCGTTGTGGTCCAACACGGCCATGAAGCATCATCACCTATTTATACAGGGTGAAATTGATATCATTAGCATCCTTTTAAACTAAGAGTCTACCCATCAAACTGAACAACTTTTACTATGGGAGCAAAATGATCGGAGCAAAAAAAAATCTGCTGTTATGTTGCATACATTTGAGTCGAGTAGGCATAGGAGTTTAGTATGGGACAGCAGATTTTTTTTTTGCTCCGTTCGTTTTGCTCCCATAGTAAAAGTTGTTCAGTTTGACTTTGTCCAAACACTCCAAATTGCAGATTTAACGATATTTTGCCCGTCTGTTTCCAGCACGATATTATATTGTCCAATCTCTGGTCCAATCCTCCATCCAGGAAGCTGGAAACAGGTATTAAATCCATGCCTCCATCACACAAGTCTGTGGCCTCCATCAAACCTCCATCCGCGTTTAAGCGAAAAAAAAAATCCTAGTTTCTTTAAACTTCTTTGTACAATTATTCCAGAGTACCTACAGTTTACTATTTTTGGTTTAATGTCTTCTTGACAAGGCATCATATTTAAGAAAAAATAAGAATTAATAATAAATAGAAGATATATTATATATTTTAATTAAGTTAAAGAATTTCAAGCGGTGTCATCAGTCTTATATTCCTTTAATCGCATTTATTTGGCAACAGTAAATAGGAAAGTGTTAGGGTGACTGATGGCGCGTAAAGGACAGGTTTCCATACAAGATAATGTTGAAACTGACGAGGAATTCGAAGCTTATATAGAAGCTCATTTTGACCAGCTCATCTGTAAGTATGATAAGATTGATAAGTATTAACCTCGCACTGCACTAACCCTGCGAGATCGAATCAGAAATGAAGAGATCCGCAGAAGAACCAGGGTAACTGACATAGCCCAAAGAGTTGCTAAACTTAAGTGGCAGTGGGCGGGGCACATTGCTCGCAGAACCGATGGTCGGTGGGGCCGAAAAGTTCTCGAGTGGCGACCGCGTACCGGAAAGCGCAGCGTGGGTAGGCCTCTCACACGGTGGACCGACGACCTGGTGAAGGCGGCGGGAAAACGTTGGATGAGGGCAGCGCAGGACCGGTCGTTATGGCGATCCTTGGGGGAGGCCTATGTCCAGCAGTGGACGTCCATCGGCTGAGATGATGATGATGATGATGATGATGATGATGATGAACCTCGCACTACACTCTCGCCGAGAACTTTCAAGGAAAATTACTGTGGCTTACGACGCTACGAGAACAATGAAGGGCATCCACACTCTCGTTCTCGGCCTGTCTCGCCCGTTCTCGGCGAGAATGAAGAGCCGGCATTAGATAACTTTACCTACCTACTTAATTCCTTTTGAAATACTGTGCCGTATCAATCTTAACACCCATCGTAGCAACCTAAGGTAGGGTTTATACAGAAGAGACGCGGGGCGGTGGCGGGTAGTCAAAGTAACACCAATATAAACATTATATTACGTAGCATAGCGTCGTTTTTTGACGTACGTAGAAAAATCGCGCCCCCGCCACGTTTTGGAGAATTACGCCTGTAGTGTACAGCAATAAAGAGTAGTTAATGTGGAAAGCGCCGGTAGCGCCATCTATCGGCAGACGCGGTCTGTGGTGAATATCTATCGTGCATTCGCTCGGTATTCGTGCACCGACCGCCGTGCTGTGCGGACGTGCGCTAGTCACATTGACTAGTGAAGACTATATCTGTGTTTCATTATATACATCAACCTCAACCAACCCTTAGTAGAAAGGTGTATTCTACATTGGCGACGACGGGATTCGAAATTCACGTGAGTAAAGTGCTTATCAGTTTGTTGAGTGTTGAAAATTTAAAAATACAAACGGTGCCTACGAAATAAAATTACACTGTTCCTTTAAGGAAGCTAAGCGATTTATTTAAACACAATCGAAGACGGTTTCTAATAGCGTTGCTTTGTTTGTTGCCTAAAAAGTTACACAGTGTTAAAATATATTTCAAAAGAAAAGTAAAAATAGGTTTGTCCCGATTTTAAATCGTTTATTGGGAATTATCTTAATTATCTGGTTTCTGCTAGCGTTGCTTTATTTTTGCCTAAAGTTCACAGTGATAAAAATATATTTCAAAAGAAAAGGAAAAATAGTTTTTTGTCCCGATTTTAAATCGTTTATTTGGAATTATCTACATACTGTATTTCTTTTCCCACATGTCGATCATCGAATGCTGATGCTGGAGGAAAGAGGGGAGACCAGACAGGAGTAAGGTGTGGGACAACACGTGACGGCGCGGCGCGGCGCCTAGGATGGACAAATGTACGCCAGCTGTGGACATCAATCTTTAAGGTCACGTAATCATTCTGTATTACTTTAAACGATTAAAAGAATTTATTCAAAGCATTCCGCCAATATAAAAGGGCCTCGTAGTCCGTAGCTCCAGTTTCACTGCCCGTCACACGTGACTGGACGGAGTTTCGGTGCTGGTGGGGCAAGGGTGTCCTGGGGTTTTGGAGTCTCTGACTGCTCCCCGGGGAGTGTAGTC
Source organism: Agonopterix subpropinquella (assembly GCA_922987775.1). Classification (NCBI taxonomy): domain Eukaryota; kingdom Metazoa; phylum Arthropoda; class Insecta; order Lepidoptera; family Depressariidae; genus Agonopterix; species Agonopterix subpropinquella. The sequence goes on from OV277710.1 coordinate 3,454,607, forward strand.
GTGAGCATATACTAATGCATGCTTGTAGTCCGTCATTATGGCCTAATAGGTATCCAAAATACGCCCATTAACCTCTCGTATGCCGGAAAAACCAGACACAATAGAAATAAATGGTTTTCATCATGCTGATCCGCGTTCTGGCATACCAAAGGTTAAGAATATTGTCTTGATTCGAGACGAACAGGATTAGGTAACCAAGATATGCCAAGTGAGTTTATTCCAATATTTTTTTATACTTATATTGACGCATTGTCATTTTTAAGTAATTGTCTTACTTCGTAGTTGTAATGGTCTCTAATAAAAGTTACTTATTACCATTATGCGTACCGAACATTCTACGTATAGAACATTCGGCGTAACGGATGTTCGGCGTAACGAACATTCAGCATAACGAACATTCGGCGTAACGAACATTCGGCGTAACGAACATTCGGCGTAACGAACATTCGGCGTAACGAACATTCGGCGTAACGAACATTCGGCGTGACGAACATTCTGATGTCACAAAAACTTTAAGTTGAAATCCAAAGTTTAACGTTTTAAACGTTTTACTTATTGGACATTTTCAGTGTAGGTATGCGAGAACAATAATAATATACAACACATTAGGAGCTTATTTGGTGGTACTAGTTCATGAAAATATTTCAATTCAAACATCAATAGTACCAACATAATTGCCAATCATCATCATCATCCGATTTGTTACCGGAACTTGTTTGACGTAATCTATACTTTATAGAACTTCAATTCGGTAACCTTACGTTGATCTTATCTTTGCAACATTGTTAATGTCATAATTATGGATGTAATTACTCCAGGCGAAACTAATTAGTTTCTTTGGCTATTTGAGCAAGGAATTTTATATTTTAAGGATCAATGTTAATTCAGACAATTATTTACAAAAAGTATCAAAAAAAGATCAGAAAATGATATTTTTTATTAAATTTAGTATTTCTTGAAATACCTACTCACATTTTAACAAGAAACGCTCATCTCAGTTGAGAGAAGATTAATAACTATATCATATTCAAGCATCATAACATTCATAACCAAACCGATAATACTGGTTAACAATTTTGTTCGCAGATTGTATGTTCCTAGATATCACAGAGAAACCAGCCTTCAACAGGACGACTGCTAAGGCGCCGATTGAACCATACCTACTTGCTTTATTGCTTAATAAAGAGAAAATGTCTCCAATTAATAGCTAAGAGTTTTGAAATGGTCAGGGTGATTACTCTGATATTGTCAGCTTGTAGCTGGTTAATGGTTAGTGGTTTGCCATGTACAACAAACAGTTATTAGCAACGTACAGCTGGTCATTCAATTGACATTAGCAGCTTTTAGCTGGTCATTCAATTGACATTAGAAACTTGTAGCAGGTCATTCAATTGACATCAGCATCTTTCAGCTGGTCATTCAATTGACATAGGCAGCTTTTAGCTGGTCATTCTATTGACATTAGAAACTTGTAGCTGGTAATTCAATTGACATTGGCATCTTTCAGCTGGTCATTTAATTGACTTTAGCAACTTGTAGCTGGTTATTCAGTCATTCAATTGACATAGGCAGCTTTTAGCTGGTTATTCAATTGACATTAGAAACTTGTAGCTGGTCATTCAATTGACATTAGCATCATTCAGCTGGTCATTTTATTGACATTAGCATGTTTCAGCTGTTCATTTAATTGACATTAGCAACTTGTAACTGGTCATTCAATTGACATTGGCAGCTTTCAGCTGTTCATTTAATTGACATTAGCAACTTGTAGCTGGTCATTCAATTGACATTTGCAACTTTTAGCTGGGCATCAAATGCTATCAAATTTACTATCAGCAGCTTGTAGTTGGTCATTCAGATGACAAGTCAAATATATAATTATTCGCAGCTTGTAGTTTGTCATTCCATTGACATTAATTATTGTGAGTAGCTACGCATTTTATGAATAACTCTAAAGGAATTAATGACTTATTGCACTTTCTTCTTTGTATAGATAAAATCGGTATCTTACCTAATCACTGCAGGCACTGCACTGCACTGTTAATTTATTCATTTGTATGTGTTAAAGTATACTATACTGTACTTGAACCAAATCGGTTAATCATAATATTTTAAATAATGAATATAATTTCAGTGCAAGCAAGTCAAAAAACAAAATGATTTGCAGTTCTGTAATAATATTACGCCACGCAATTAAGTTGAAACATGTACATTGTAATTAAAAATAACATTATTTTCTTAAAGCCTACCAAATGATATAACTGTATGGTTCTTAAAATGAAAACATTATTAGTGTTTAAATAATGAGTAAGTAACTAATGTTTCAGATAAATATCTAAGTATACCTTACATTACACAATATTTTCATGAGTTTCATGACGTTACATGTAACTAACAACTAATTGCTAAATTGATTATAGTTTATTTTATTTTTATTGTTATAGAAATGTATAGGTATGTATGTATACCTAATAACCAAACTACTCTTTGTAGTTACAAAATATCTCGTCACTTAATGCTTCATAGGAATTCTAATAATAAATAAGTAATTCAATGACAGAGATACATTTTAACTACAAATAACATAATATAGTTTTGCTCTACTGTAAGTTGATATCAGATAATTTGTTTCTAAAAAGAAATGTATGTATAAGGGAAATTAATTATAATAACTTATTCACTGTTGAACGGCAGGAAATATTATGCCAATTTATAAAATGTATTTGGAATACTGCTTTAGTGACTGAATGCTTAGGTATAGCAGACAAAATAACTCATAGGGTAGACCACCATCAGACCCTTTGCTAAAACAATATTCGTGAGTACCAAGATGGCGGAATCAAATCTCAAGTTTCTAGTCTAGCATACTGTTGTAGTAGGCTAGACTTCTTTTTTATTTTTGGTTTATAGACGGAATGACTTACCAAATGGTGAGAGAATGACAAGCTTTTCAACTACAACAGTTTATTCCAATACTAATGGGGTAGAACTTTTTACAGACCAAAGGGGAAATAGATGAATAAGACAGGGCCACGACAGGGCGTTGGCTGAAATTGTGCTCGTGGCATAGAGCCCTAAATGAGAGCGACAGTAATGTGTGAACTCTGATTTTTTACCTGCCCGTAACATTAAATTGTGACTACGTATTAAATTGCGAATGTTTTGAGTAATTGCAACACCGTCAAAGATCAGCATTAAAGTGGGTCAAAGAACATTGAATTGAATTATTACGATTATTATTTTAATTTCGGTATCAGCATTTTATCTGTATAGGTTGAGTTAAATAGTATCTATTTATTAAAAGGGTCCATTAAATTGAAACTGCTGATATCTCAAAACTAGTTTAGTCTACTAACTAAAGGTAACTACTGAACATAGCTGGCAACGAAAGCGACCTAGTGTACCTTACTTAATATTGTTGTCAGTCAGCGTTATATCAGCATTCATGAAACTGTACAATTATATGGGTTATAGGACCATGCAACTATGAAGTTGTTAGCGAAAGCTAAAATATCATGCAACAATAAAATGATATGGATTACAGAGCCATGCAACTATCAAGTTGTTAGCAAAAGCTAAAGGGTCATGCAAATAAAATAGCTGTGAGTGCTTAATTGCAATGGCTGGCACCCGCCAGAATATTTTGAGTCCATAAGTGTATGTGCTTATCACAGATTCACTCTTGTCCTTACCTCCTTAATTTGATAAAACGGAAATGGAAGCGATCTTGAAGCAGTGACTTTGACTACTAGTAGTAGCCAAAATAAATAAATAAGAGATAATAAAGATCTATGGAACGTTATTTTTGTAGGTTTACTTACCTACCTATCAATAGAAAAACATTTTTATAGGGAAGGGATAGCATAGAACAGAAGTAACAATAACTGAAATATGCTAATATAATGAGATTGTAATTTCCATAAACATTGTTTATCGTTGAATTTGGTGTTTGACAATTTCAGATCAATATTTGATAAATATCTATTTTCTGTAAACAAATTAGTCTCAATAAGTTATTCGTAATTTGTTTGATGTAATAGCATTGATAACAGTCAACACTGTATTGTAAATAAGATTTAAGAGATTAGCTAAACTGTGGAGTTTCTTGCGCCGCTTCTTCTCCACGGGCTATACCTTCCGAAGCGGTGGTAGATTCGAGTAAAGGTAAAAAATAAATTAAAACAAGAAAGGGATGTAGTGTACAGCAATAAAGAGTAGTTAATGTGGAAAGCGCCGGTAGCGCCATCTATCGGCAGACGCGGTCTGTGGTGAATATCTATCGTGTATTCGCTCGGTATTCGTGCACCGACCGCCGTGCTGTGCGGACGTGCGCTAGTCACATTGACTAGTGAAGACTATATCTGTGTTTCATTATATACATCAACCTCAACCAACCCTTAGTAGAAAGGTGTATTCTACAACGCCCCTGCCACGGAGGCGCGGGCGTAATTCTCCAAACGTCTCTATGCTACGTACTATAAGGTTTATATTGCCGCACCCCGCCCGCGAAATGTCCGCGCCACGTCACTTCTGTTTAACCTTTTCAGCGCCAAAGTCTGATATATCAGACGTTTAAGTTTCGTGCCCTCGCCGCCAAAGTCTGATATATCAGACAAAAAAATTGTTGAAAAATCATTTTATTTTTATCACAAATAAACTTATAAATGTACGTATTATGTTTTCCAGATAGTGACAAATTTTGGGTTGTGGCGTGTGATGAGCGTTTTCTAAATAAATCCGTGGCGTGGAATGGGTTAAACATAAGGTGCTGTTTAAACAGAAGTGACGTGGCGCGGACGTGACGCGAGCGGGGTGCGGCAATATAAACCTTATATTACGCAGCATAGCATCATTTGGAGAATTACGCCCGCGCCTCCAGGCGACGTCGCCTATTGGCGCGGGCGCGATTTTCCTTTACGACAAAAGCGACGCTATGCTGCGTACTATAAGGTTGAATATTATGTTACTTTGACTATCCGCCACCGCCACGCGTCTCTTCTGTATAAACAGCACCTTAGGTGGCAACCAACTCTGACCGAGTCTTCTTAGATTCTTGGCATACCTAGGATATGCTCACGACTATATTCCCCGAGGGGGTAGTCAGAGATATTATGAAACCTCAGAACATCTTCGTTTCACTAGTAGTACCAAAACTGTCCAGTGTGACGTGTAAGCCCGTCGCCTCTTGTAATGGACAGTGGGTACAATACACGCCTTGAAATTGAACAATGCAGGTTTCCTCACGATGTTTTCCTTCACCGAAAAGCCAGTGGTGTTACAAATCGTACATAAATTCCGGAGAACTCATTGGTACGAGTTCGTCTGGACGTGGATCGACCCATCACCGCCTGCACGGCAGGTAAAAGCTACTGGCCACTAGAACACCATGTCTTTTAGGGTTCCGTACCCAAAGGGTGAAAACGGGACCCTATTACTAAGCCTACGTTGTCCGTCCGTCCCTCCGTCCGTCCGTCTGTCCGTCTGTCCGTCTGTCCGTCCGTCCGTCCGTCCGTCCGTCCGTCTGTCCTACCTATTTAGGGCTGTAACTTTTGAACCGTAATAGATAGATAGAATTTTCTCAGATTATGCGTTATATTACGGTGGATTTGTTAACAAATAATAAAAATGTCAAAAAGTTAAAAATTAAGGGGGGTTCTCAACAAGAAACTAGTTTTTATCAACGTTTTTTCTTCACGCTCTATCGTAAAAACGGTAATACATACAAGCGTCAAACTTAGTGTGCTTATAGAGCAAACTCTACAGAATAACAACAAATACTAAAAACCGGCCAAGTGTGAGTCGGTCTCGCGCTAAAAATCCCGGACAAAAAAAGTTTTTTTTCCAAGTTAATAATGTTGTGTTCTGTGGTGGTGTGGTACGGAACCCTCGGTGCGCGAGTAGCCAGACTCGCACTTGACCGTTTTTATTTTATTTATTATTTCTATCAATATTTGTTTGCCGAAGGTATGGAAGTATACTCAGAGTTCTGTGGGCCTTGCTTGGCAACCGGCAATGCTGTCAGGAAAGGCAAACTCGAGTTGGGAGGAGATTTGGTCGCTATGGTGAAGGTAAATTCATTAAAAATAAACGAAAAACAGAAGGAAAAAGAAAAAAATATAAAAAAGAATGCAGTCAGTTAAAAAAGTTTTTTTTTATATACAGGGTGGTCCAAATAGTGACGTCAACAATTTTTTTTTAGATTCCTCACACCTGGGGGTATCCAAAAATACCCCATGTATGTTCCGCGATTTTTTGTAGTTTAGAAGTTATGAATTTTTAAAGGTATTTTTGAGAATTTTCTACCAGAGCGGCTTAAAACTGTCATAACTTTTTTCATAGCATGAATTTTTTAAATTTTATTTTTGTAACATGATTGTCTGAAAACACTCTTTTACACGTAAAATAATCAGCAACACAACATCCACACAAGCTACCGAAAAAAGGGTCCAAACTGAAAACTTTAGGTTTGAGTTGCACGGAGCAAAATTTTCAAAGTTCTCTTAAAAATACAAAATGGAAGTTCCATAGGTTAAAACTAATTTTAAAAACTTCGGTGATTATTCAACTTACCATGCAAGAAATAATAAGTGGTTCTTAATAGGCCATTTTACGCTGGAATCGGCATCCAAAGTTAATTAGGTAGAAAATCCGCTAAGAAAAAATGTTGTTCCAAAAAATAGTTTTAGTAATATTTTTTATTCTTATGGCTAACATTAGTCGAATATTGTCAAAAACATTTAAATAAACTGAAATTCTACGATCAGTGACGCATTTTTGTTAGTGACTAAATCATGGTATTTTTGTGTTATCTTAAAATGTTTCACTGGTCGTTGAATTTTAGTTTATTTAAATGTTTTTGAAAATATTCGACTAATGTTAGCCATAAGAATAAAAAATATTGCTAAAACTATTTTTTGGAACAACATTTTTTCTTAGCGGATTTTCTACCTAATTAACTTTGGATGCCGATTCCAGCGTAAAATGGCCTATTCAGAACCACTTATTATTTCTTGTATGGTAAGTTGAATTATCACCGAAGTTTTTAAAATTAGTTTTAACCTATGGAACTTCCATTTTGTATTTTTAAGAGAACTTTGAAAATTTTGCTCCGTGCAATTCAAACCTAAAGTTTTCAGTTTGGACCCTTTTTTCGGTAGCTTGTGTGGATGTTGTGTTGCTGATTATTTTACGTGTAAAAGAGTGTTTTCAGACAATCATGTCACAAAAATAAAATTTAAAAAATTCATGCTATGAAAAAAGTTATGACAGTTTTAAGCCGCTCTGGTAGAAAATTCTCAAAAATACCTTTAAAAATTCATAACTTCTAAACTACAAAAAATCGCGGAACATACATGGGGTATTTTTGGATACCCCCAGGTGTGAGGAATCTAAAAAAAAATTGTTGACGTCACTATTTGGACCAACCTGTATGTTTTAGGTAGGTACTAAAAATAATGTCTTGTGTTGTTTTTAATATTATTTGTGCAGAGGCTTTGACTTTTAATCATGTGGGGACTCCTGGAGTGCGATTTTTCAATCTCATTCGCTGAGTTTAGCAGTTAAAAATGACAAAAGTAGTATGGAGATACGCATCTTTCTACTGCTGAATTGACTTTCAAAAATCGCACTCCTGAAGTATGATTTTTGAAAATCAAATCAGCAGTAGAAAGATGCATATCTCCACAGTAATTTTGACATTTTCAACTGCTGAACTCAGCGAATGAGATTCAAAAATCGCACTCCAGGAGAGCGATTTTTGAATTTCATACTGTTGAACTCAGCAGTTGAAAATGTGAATATTACTATGGAGACGTGCATCTTTCTACTGCTAGTATGATATTAAAAAATCATACTCCAGGGGTGCGATTTTTGAAAGTCAAATCGTAGACGAAAGATGCGTATCTCCATACATTTTCAACTGCTGAGTTCAACGTATGAGATTCAAAAATCGCTCTCCTGATCACGTTTGTAATAAATGTTACAGGTCCTGTCGGATCATGTAAGCATCCTGAAGAGATTCCAAAATAAGAGCGAACCAGTTTTCCTCTTTATTCAGGTAAGGTATGGGGTATACAGGTGTAACAAAACACCCTAGTAATACTTCAGGGGGTGCTTCAGACCATCGATCTAAACATTTTTCACTATGGAGCTAACGTCGAGAAAAAATAAAAAAAATCTGCCGTCCCATACATTTGAGTCGAGACCATAGTTTTGTATGAAAGAGCGGATTTTTTTTCTCGATTTCGATGTTGGCTCAATAGTGAAAGTTGTTCAGTTTGATGGTCTGAAGCACCCCCTTAAGTATTACTAGGGTGTTTTGTTACACCCTGTATAAGGTCTAACAAAATTAGCTGAAACTATTTTAAGGAAGAGTGAGAGCATCGTGGCGCGTTGCGGAGAGGTATGGACACACAATTGGGGGTCCGGGTTCGAATCCGCTGGGACAACATGCCATGTACCTACCAATGAGTTTTTCTAACTTATGTACGTAATACCGACTGCTCTCAAACGGTGAAGGAATACATCGTGAGGAAACCTGCATACACTGAAGATGAAATTCAGATGTGTATGTGAAGTCTACCAATCCGCATTGGGCACGCGTGGTGGACTAATGCCCATACACCCTCCCTGAGGGTAGGCCTGTGCCCTGCAGTGGGACGTTTATAGGCTGATGATTATTTTAATGAGATGATCAGACCATCAAATTGAACAATTTTCTCTATGGGACCAAATTAAAGATTGAAAAAGTCGGACGGCGAGCGGGATTCGAACCCACGATCTGCCTTTCCGGGGCATGGTCCTCTCCAACAGAGCTGTCGGCGCCCCGCAGGCCACGAGGAAATTTTCAGTCTATATTATCGTCTTTAAGGGACAGCAGTGCCATCTACCAGAGTTCATTCAAACTACTGACCTATGGGACCAATATCGAAATCGCGAAAAAAAATCAGCTGTCCCATACATTTCGGTCGAATTATGTTTGCTGTTTTGTATGGGACAGCTCTAAAATTAAAGTTCAAATTGGCACAAACAGAAAGGCAAGCTAACCCGCGCTATTTTCGGATCGAACGGTATTGAGCTGTGCGCGTCCATCGAGGAGGAGCTAGAAAGTATGAAGAAGGAGAATGACACAGGCGTTCCTGTGCCCAAGTTTGAGATATCCGAGATGTTGCCATCCGAGGCGGTATGTTATACCTTAGTACCTTAGATTAAAAACTTTTCACTTACGCTGAAAGATGGAGCCAAGAAATGAGAGAGCGTGATAGCCAGTTATGAAAACTTATGTAAACAAAAAAGACAGAAATATTATTTTTTGTTTCGGTCACTGTGGCCGGTTTTTTTGTTTGGCAAGATGTCAAACCATTGTCAAACCTATGGAATGTTGATGACATCTTGCCAAACAAACCGACTTTTTGTATGCAAAAGTCACACTATTGCTGTTTCATGTGCGGCCACGGTATGGTTTCATCTAGTTACTATATCTATGCTTAGTACCCACGGCGACAGGTCAGGTTACCCTGTTTGAACTTTGAACTATTAGAAGTTGAACGCTGCGAATCGTGCGAAAGGGTGCAGTATGTTGTTGTTGTTTCGTCTCACAGCACGACGCGCCCGCGCCGGCAGCCGCGTCTATGCAGGCTCTCTACCGCACTATTTTGTGTTTTGTACGTAGTGTAGTTATGGGTATATAGGGTGCGTAACCTGATGTGTCGCCGTGTGTACCTACAGTCAGCATCTTAGAAGTCTAACCCCCTTACGCTAATAAAACCCAAAAACCTTTCTAAATCTCTTCGCTTATAAGAGAGTAAGGTGTGAATCTCATACGTTGAACTCAGCAGGTTGAAAATGTATGGAGATACGCATCTTTCTACTGCTGAATTGACTTTTAAAAATCGTACTCCTGGAGTATGATTTTTTAATGTCAAATCAGCAGTAGAAAGATGCGTATCTCCATACATTTTCAACTGCTGAGTTCAACCACAGTATACGGCTGCCTGTCCATTGACGCCAGCTGGCTGTGCGAGCTGTGTAGCTGTGTAAATATTAACCAATCAGAAATCCGACCGAGATCGGCCGAGCTCCTGATTAGTTAATATTTACACAGCTACAAAGCTCGCACAGCCAGCTCGCGTCAATGGACAGGCCTAGCCTGAGAAAGAGTATCTATTACTAGATACAGTACGGACACTTCCTTCCTCCCACCAACTTTTTACCTCACCCCCTCTATCGCCCTCTGGTTATCTCGCACTGGTTACTCGTTACCTACGAAGAAGACTTAAGGTTCAATTTCTTTGGTTTCGCATGTGCTGACGTCATCTTGTCAATTTCAAATTTTTGTATGCAGTATCCGGGCTGTGGTTCAACGTATGAGATTCAAAAATCGCACTCCAGGGCCTGAAATAACAGAAATTTTTGGGAACCGGTACCATTGGCGTTGGTGTAATTCCGGACTATGGTACCGGGTACCGGTACCCGCAATTATCGAAATAGCAAGAACCGTTAAGTACCGGTACAGAACCTGCAATTTTGGTACAGGTTGCAAGGCCTGTTTCTGACCCCTCTTCATAAGTATGTAAAACTAATAAAAAATTACCAACAAAATTCCCATGTAGTCCCATGTTAAACAAGTCCTCTGTAAAAAAGGTTACTGTAAACTCGATGATTATTTGAATGACCAAAATGTCTGGTCTTGACAATTTTACACTATGTAATGCAATATTGTATTTTAATTGTACTTTGTACATTTTGAGGTTCTGGCCTCATCTTCTCTCAACGGAACACCTTCCGACGCTGTGGTAGACTCAAAAAATTATGTCAAAAAGCTATCTATATGATATTAATTATTATATTAAATAACAAATTGTTGAATTTTGAATTCAAGGCAAAATTAGAAGATGATATGAAGCTGGAGGAAGAGTACCGCGAGGCCGCAGAGCGCCTGCGCGTGCTGACGCTGGCCGCTCGCAAGAAACGAGTCAACGACCGGTTATCGCATCAGCTCAAGAGACTAAACTTCATTATGTTCTGGCCGTGCTGCCACCAGGCTCACTACGACCTGTATGAGAAGTGGGATGCGATCAGTTAGTTTTTATTTCTATCATCGCGCGCACAGATCGCGACATCGGCATCAAGCACAGGAAAAAAATAGATTATTTTGGCGGCAAAATAAGTAGGTACATTAATGAAACTTTGTTTTTTAACTTTGTCTTGGCACTAGAAATGAGGATCTGCCGAGTCCACCCAAAAAGGGGTCCTACCCCCTTCCAGGGGGGTAGGGTAAGGGGGTCAGTAGAGGTACATTTTCTCGAAGAGATTCGGCGTATTTTTGAACGCTAATAACTTCGGTCTGTATAGTACCTGAGAGCTCAAATTTTCAGAACAGGGCGAGATCGGCCGCGCCTCGCCCGAGCTCCTGATTGGTTAAAAAAACAAAGCTACACAGCTCGCACAGCTTCAATGGACAGGCAGCCTTAGTCGGTCGCTTCAAACTACGTCTGCTGAGCTAAAGCGTCTGGATTCCAGAATTCATTTATACCTATGGATCTGAATGTGGATGAAAGTCAGCACCTATTTGAAATCAGAATCAGAATCAGAATCAGAATCAGAATCATTTATTTGCTGAAACATGGTTTACAACATTGTGGAAGGTGCAATAATTTTAATAAGTCCTCACATTTCGCTAAAACGTAGTGATTATATTCTCTTTGCATTTCGCCATGACATGGCATGCAAATTTGGTGTTGAATTTGTCACATTATAAAACAAATATTAAATTCAATTCACAGAATACTACAAAATTACTTATTACATTTATTCATGTCTAAATTATTATAGCAAAATAGTTGAGCTTGTTACAATATAAAGTCAAATACAATAACAAAACAAAGATTAAATTTGATTTACTAAATATTACCAAGTTACTTACATATTATTCATGTCAAAATTATTAATAGGAAGTTGTCGTCACATCACATCAAATGTCATTACAAATTAAAATTAGATCGACAGTAAAAATTCAGGCATTATTATTTTTCATTATTACAAACTAAATATCATCATACCTACTAGCTAAATATTGTCAGTCAAAAATTCTTCCAAAGAATAATAGCTTTTTTCTTTTAAGAAAGCAAACAGCTCACTCCTGAAATTTGTGGGAGGTAGAATCTTTATACGTTCTGGAATTTTATTATAAATTTTAGGAGCCAGGCAAATTAGACTCTTATGCAGCAAAGCAGTGCGTGACGGTACTATGCACAGTCTCTGTCTGTTACGTAAGTTTAGGTTATGAACCTGGCCTGCAGTTTTAAATGAGTCGCTATTCATCTTCACAAATATTGCTACTTCGTAAATGTAGAGACTTGGAAAGCCAAATAGGTATCATCTCACCACTAGGCATAGGTCAATGAGCACATTGCTCGGAAACACGCACGCGTGGGTAGACTCAATAAGGTGGACCGACGACCTGGTGAAGGCGGTGGGAACCCGTTGGATGAGGGGGCGCAGGACCTGTCGTTGTGGTGATCTTTGGGAGAGGCCTATATCCTGCAATGGACGTCTATCGGCCGATATGATGATGATGATGAAATATGGTATCAAATGATACAGGAAATCTTTAAAAATAGGTATGTACCTAAGTATAAAAAACAAACCAACACATGTTCCTACTGACGAGATCACTTCCAATGCGTCTTCTCTCCACCATGCTGCGTGTTGCCGTTCTCTACCTAAGACGTGGTCAACAAGCATTTAGGACTTTGGTTTGGGTTACTATATTATTATACAACGTGTTAATGAATTAGCGCAAAACCTCATACACCCCAACTGATTTATAACAAAATAATCAGATTGAAACAATAATTTAATTATTTTGATAGTTAAAATTTAAAGTTATTCGCATTTTAAGTTTTGAGGCAAAAATAATTTGTTATCATTTCAGCACTGAAAGAAAGCGCTAATGTACTCATTGATACATTTTTATAATCTTGTTTTGGTAGTAAGTAGGGTGAGTGTGTTCGTGCGGTGGGTTGAAATCGGGTTCAGAAAATTTAAAATTTTGTAAACAAATTATTTAATATTTTGAAAAAAAATTACCTATGTTGAAACCATGATAATTCGACTCTGCTCTCGATTCTAAACAAACTACTTTCTAGTTTTGCGTTAATTCTGTCACGAACGCTGTCAAACGTTAGACGTAAGAAGGCATTCAAAAATTCGGAGGGTGTATTAACAATCGCCGTGGTCTTACGGTCTAAGGGTCCGCCTCCCATGCTGGGGGGTGACGGTTCGAATCCGATCCGCGCCAAAAATATTTCTAGATTTTAGTGTTTTTAGAAATGTTCTAGAAGGAAGAGAGAGAAGGAATATTTAAAAAGGGACAAAAAGGTGAACGTGTCTAGGAACTTCGAGAAAGGAGGCGAAATTACGAATATTTGAAAAGAACCAGGAAAGTGGGCGTGTCTTCGATCGGTTTCGAAAAAGGAACGCGGGGTTAGAACTATCTGGAGGAAAACAATCGAGTAAAGAAAAGAAGATCGAAAAAAGGGTATTCCGGAATGTTCTGCGGGATATAAAAAGGCGGCGAATTTCGACTGGCGGCAGTATTTGATTTAACAGTGAACAGTGCGAAACAAAAGGAAGAAAAGTAAAAGTGGAAAAGTACTAGTGAAGAGAAAAGTGCTAAGAGTGGAACAGTGAGTAGACTAGTGTCAGTGTAGTGCGTGACGTCATAGTGTCGGTGTAGTACGTGACGTCATAGTGTCAGTGTGGTGCGTGTCGTCATAGTGTCGTGCGTCGTGACGTCATAGCCGTGACGCGTGTCGGGTCGTCACAGTAGTGACGTAGTGGACTGTGAACAGTGACAGTAAGTGGTGCACGGGGAATCCCTGCGAGGAGGACCCGGCGAAGTGAACCGAATAGGGGAACCTCTGCGAGGTGGACCGTTTGTAAGTGTATCCCAAATAAACTCTGTAAAATTGGACTTAGCGTTTCACTCCAATCCCGTAACCCGTCGCTCGTAACAATTCATTAACACGTTGTATAATACTACTACTATCAGTGTGTGTTGCCAGTGATGACATATGGAATAGGGCTTGAATATCGGACGCTTTTTCAATTCCGGAATTGGGTTTCGATATTCAGTATTTCAATTCCGGAATTCCGGAATTCCGGAACTCAAAAGTGTCTTTTTGTATAAAGTAGTGATACGTAAAAGTTTACATTGACACTATGTGTAAAAAAATTTCAAAAATATCATACCTAATATTATTATAATTTAAATGTATGTTTTCTATCAAATACCATTAATTTTATGGATTTACGTTCTTAGTAGGTTTTAGAAAAAAAACAAATAAAATGATGAAGTAAGTACTTACTTGAATTACATTTATAAAAGAGAAATCAGAAATTATTCAACTTTGTAGTAATTAAAGTTAATTAAATCGCATAAGAAGCTCACTAACGGACGACAGCTGTTGATGATTTATAATCCACATTTTTGTTTACAATGAAATTTTAATAACGTTAGCGCGTTTAAACTGTCGTCATTGAGTGAGCTTCGTATTCGTGTGTAAGAAGGACCCTGTATAGGTGACCGCCGAAAAAGCTCTTTCTGTTTTTACGCTCGTTGGCGGTATTGTTTTTAAATATTGGAAACATTTTTGCAAGTTTGTACTGTCTTCTAACGCCATCGTTTTCATAAACTGCCATCTCTACTCTTATTAAACTTTCTAAATCTAAAACGTTCGTCTTCCTTCTCCTTTTTTCGTTATAATTCTTTTTTCATGTCTTTTTTCCATGTTCTGTATTTGTTTCTATTTCAGTATTTCACCTCGTGCCTCAAACCGCGTAGTAAAATATTATTTTATTTCAATATCGAAATTTCGATATTGATATCGCCAATTCCGGAATTGAAAACGATATTAGATTCTATCGGAATTCCGGAATTATGCCAATTCCGGAATTCCGGAGCTCAAGCCCTAATATGGAACAGAGACGTGGTCGTTCACTCAAGGCCTCATAAAAAGGCTGAAAGTCACCCAATGGGCAATGGAGAGGGCTATGCTCGGAGTTTCCCTGCAAGATCGAATCAGAAATGAAGAGATCCGCAGAAGAACCAGAGTCACTGACATAGCCCAAAGAATTGCTAAACTTAAGTAGCAGTGGGCGGGGCACATTGCTCGCAGAACCGATGGCCGGTGGGGCCGAAAAGTTCTCGAGCGGCGACCGCGTACCGGAAAGCGCAGCGTGGGTAGACCCCTCACACGGTGGACCGACGACCTGGTGAAGGCGGCGGGAAAACGTTGGATGAGGGCAGCGCAGGACCGGTCGTTATGGCGATCCTTGGGGGAGGCCTATGTCCAGCAGTGGTCGTCCGTCGGGTGAGATGATGATGATGATGATGATGATGACTACTACTATACCTACTATTATAATTTTTTTTTTTTTATCAAAGATGGTCTTGCTCTTGACCTCAAACCAGTCCTCAGGACAAAGATGGAGTCGAAGATGTAGCGAGCTTATCCAGAAAAAGCCTATTCACTCGTACTTTAAAGGAATTCGGGTTGTAAGCGCTCGGAAATACTGACGCAGGCAGGGCATTCCACTCCTTGGCGTGCCTTGGCTGTGCGCATTATAAAAGATTTAGAAAGGCGCTTGGTGCGGATATGTGGGATGTCAACCAAGAAGGGGTGATATCTCGCGTTGCGTCTGGAAGTCCGATAGAAAAAAGGGGCAGGTGGGATGAGCTCATGTAGCTCTTGGGCACACTCACCGAAGTCAATCTGTAGAAGACCGACAAGCAGGCGGCGGTGGGCTAGGCTATGAAGCTTGGTCTCCACCAGCTTACTGTCGCCAATGAGCCTCCTGGCTCTGCGTTCAACCGAGTCTTACTTAGTCTGTACTTGGCTGAGCCATGGCAGCAGTATTAATTTCTAAATTATCTGCCTTCAGGCATTAACGTCGCCGCTAAAGAAACGTTTGTTCTCAACGAGCAGTCAGCGAGGGAGGCTTTGTACATGAGTGACGTGGACCCGAACGAAGCTTGTCTCCACGCCCTGTTTGAGGGAGAAGTATTGGTAGTGTTGTTCAAGATGTTTGACACCGACTTCCGCGACTTTGTGCGTAAGTTTGTCACTATCACCGCTAGACTACCCCCTCGGTATACAACAACAATACCAAATACTGCAGTGTCTTAAGACAAATCTGTTTGACGACTGTGCACTGCCAGTGATGACATACGGAACAGAGACCAGGAAATTTAAAAGTAAATTAAAAAAATAGAAATATCGGTCAAAAATTTAATCGGAAAAATACGTATCTCTTATTTGTATATCTATTTTTATATTTTTCACTAAAAACAGGTGGTTAAAAAAATTAAATGACAATTTTCTTTTATAAAACAGAGCTCTTCCGCCACGCCCTCTACGAGGAGATCCCGGTGCCGAAGGAGGATGTTCCTCCCGAGAAGCAACTCCCTCCGATACCCGCGTATGAACGCTACGCCTCCATTAGCAAGTCTGCCAGGGAAGTCCGCAGGCATAGGTACAATCTTAAGATGCAGAAATTGGTTCGTATGATTGGTATTTTGCTTCTATTTTTATCTTTATACAGGACGTAACAAAACACCCTAGTAATACTTAAGGGCGCTGCTGCGCAGCCAACGTCGAGAAAAAATTAAAAAAATCTGCCGTCCCATACATTTGAGTCGAGACGGTACTGCAGCTTTGTATGAAATAGCTGTTTTTTTTCGCGATTTCGATGTGGGCTCCATAGTGAAAGTTGTTCAGTTTGATAGTCTGAAGCACCCCCTTAAGTATTATTAGGGTGTTTTGTTACACCCTGTATAGACACATGCAGCAGATGATTTTTTAATTATACAGGGTGTTAGCTTAAAAGTGTTACATATTTTAGTTGTGCTTCAGACTATTAAACTGAACAACTTTTTCTACGGGACCAACTTTGAAATCGCTATTTCAAATTTGGTCCCACATTGAAAGTTGTTCAGTTTTATTGTCTTTTTATTTTATTTTATTTTATTTTATTATTCTTAGGAAGATTTACAGCTTTGATTACATACTAAACACAACCTTAAATAACTTTAAGCTAATTTTTTACAAGTCTGAAAGTACTTACCTCAAGTCCCTCAAGAATGTACTTATAGGGTTATTTCAAATTAATTGGCGAAACTGCACCAGGGCACTTGTTAATGATAACAGATTGCATTATCAATGTTTCTAATTGGTATTGATAAATAACAAAATTATTATAATCGTGCGTAAGGTACGCGCAGTGCGTGCAGTACGGGGGACGCGGGCGGACATTAACCTCAGATTCATATGATCGGGCGGGGGGTCATTACCACGCAATTGTACTTAGTAACAGATACAATGCGTTTCTTAAGTTTCGCCAACTAATTAGAACCTTAATATTTAAGTTTAGGTACCTCTATTCATCATTAATTATTATGTAAATCTGCGGCCGCAGTATAATAGCGTGGTATAGAGCTATCGCACCATAGCTCTCTTTATATTTGCACGCGAACGAACGAGCTAAAAGACGCGATATAGCCGTATCCCACGCCTCATGAGACGGCCTCTGTTCTTTAAGGATCGGGCCTTAGTTGTCCGCACGGAAAACAGCATATACCCATTAAGGGTTGAGACCATTACTCTATCCCTTTCTTTCGTTCAGAAACGTTGTTCTCTGGAGCGAGATAGCTTGCAAGAGCCCGCAGTAATCGGACTACAGACATTGATATTGTGATGTTTGAACTACCTAGTCTAAATTACAAAGCCAGCAATAAAATAACATTTTCACCCCTACCGGCGGAAAGCGTCAACTTTCGTCCCGCTGCGCTGAACAAAGTTACCGCTCTCCGCCTCCGTCGGGGAGAAAAATAAAGTACTAACCTCGGGCAGTGAATAAGAAAGCCTCAGGAGTCCGATTTTTGAAACTAATTTTTTGAACTCAGCAGTTGTAAACGTCAAAATAACTGTGGAGATATGCATCTTTCTACTGCTGATTTGACTTTCAAAAATCATACTTCAGGAGTGCAATTTTTGAAAGTCAAATCAGCAGTAGAAAGATGCATATCTCCATAGTAATTTTGACATTTTCAACTGCTGAACTCAGCAAATGAGATTCAAAAATCGCACTCCAGATCACATGTTTGTTGACCTCGGGTTCGCCTTGGCCACCAATTACATGAGACCTTTCTTACTTTCCTACCCTCTGTGTGTAATTTACTATTTCACCCCTCCTGGCGGAATGCGTCAACTTTCGTCCCGCTGCGCTAAACGCAGTTGCCGCTGTCTGCCTCCTTCGTGGAGTAAAATAGTGTACTAACCTCGGGCAGTAAATAAGAAAGTCTCAGGCCTCGTTCAAGGAGACGCGGGGCGGGCTGCCGGAAAAACAAACAAACGGAGAAGCGTTTTTGCACGCGTCAAATTGTCATACATTTATTGCCCCACGTGCCGCCCCGCGTCTCCTTGAACGAGGCCTCAGATGACATGTTTGTTGACCTCTGCACTATCGAATTACATGAGATCTGAGACCTTTCTTACTTTCCTGCCCTCGTTGTGTAATCAACTATTTCCTACAGCGTGAAGAACAAGAAGACAGAGACCGACTAGCGGCCGAGCAGGCTCGGTTGGCTCGCGAGGCAGAAGAGGACAGACTTAGGGTCGAGAAACAGAAAGCTGACGAGGAAAGAATGGCCAGAATACAGGCTGGGGTAAGCAGAAACTGTCGTGCCGTGAGACAAGGGCCACTTCCACTTCACCTATAAAACATCGATAGTGCTATCGATGTATCGATATTTTCGATACCATTACCACATTATAATAAAGAGTATCTAAGTAGTAGGCACTACATAAAGTACGGAACGGACCCTCAATTTTAACCTCACTCCCTGAGGCAGGAAGCGTGGCGGAAAATGTAGGCGGTGGCGTATTCCTGTCTCGCTCGCGCTCATGGCACATGCTTACCGCATGTCAATTTTTCCCATTTATATGAAATGCTAATCCAGTTGTGCCATTAGGGAGGGGGGAGGGGGTCGAGCCGAGTCTCTCTAACCTAACCTCCACGGACCACGGTCGGTCCCCATGCATCACACCTAGCCTAGCCTGTAGGAAGAGTGGACGTTTTTAAGAATAAAGCATTTTGTATGGCTATTAGAATTTATAACAATCTGCCTGTGGAAATCAAAGAATGCCCTTCAAAATATTTCAAAACAAAAATAACAAAATGGCTTTTAGATAAATGTTTCTATTCAATTAAGGACTTTTTTAT
The DNA here is from genome assembly GCA_922987775.1 of Agonopterix subpropinquella. NCBI lineage: Eukaryota > Metazoa > Arthropoda > Insecta > Lepidoptera > Depressariidae > Agonopterix > Agonopterix subpropinquella. Next base: position 3,473,891 of record OV277710.1, read on the forward strand.
TTATACAGGGTGTACAATAAAATGGGACAGCTACTCAAAGGGGTGCTTCAGACCATCAAACTGAACAACTTTCTCAATGGGACCAATATCGAAATCGCGAAATAAAAATCCGCTCTCCCATACAAAACTGCAAACATAACTCGACTGAAATGTATGGGACAGCAGATTTTTTTTTCGCGATTTCGATATTGGTCCCATAGAGAAAGTTGTTCAGTTTGATGGTCTGAAGCACCCCTTTAAGTAGCTGTCCCATTTTATTGTACACCCTGTATATATTATTTAACAGTAGCTAATCAAATTATTTTAAAATGTGTACTTGAACTATCAGCGACTGCTTATAGATAATTTTTGGATTTCGCATGACATTTTGTATTTTCTTTTCTTTTCATAAATAATTAAATTTTGCATGAAATTTAAAAATTGTATAAAACTAGCTTCAAATTATTAATATTTTGTATGCCCTGTGTGGTAGAACATTAGAACCATTTTATTCATCATGTCATCTGAATGTACCTATGTTCTTACAAATAAAGTTCTGATTCTAATTCTGATTCTTCCCTTTTCCGATGGAAGAACCTTCCTCCTCAGTTCCGCCATAATCTTATACAGTTTTATAATAGTAATAGAAGATATGATAACTCTATCATTGCTCTTTCATTCATTCTTTTTTTTATGCTACATTTTTGCAGTTACCTCCAGAACCAGAACCGGTGCCTGAACCGGAAAAAGAAGAACGTGCAGAAGGGGAAGGGGAAGGAGAAGGAGCAGGAGAAGGAGCAGGAGAAGGAGCAGTAGAAGGAGCTGCCACTGAAGCCGGGGAGACCGAAGCGCCTGTGGCTGTGAGTTTGCGATATAGAGTCATTTTACAATTCAGTGGCGCCCTCCGCGTCATTGCAATATTAAAGTTTTATCAAGAATAGCGGCCCGTCCCGGCTTCGCACGGGTGGACGTCTAATCTTTTCTAGCAATAAATATAGCCTATGTTACTCAGGGTGAATGCAGCTTTCTAATGGTGAAAGAATTTTTTAAATCGGCCCAGTACTTTTTGAGCCTATTCATTACAAACATACAAACATACAAAAATAGGTACAAATCTTTCCTCTTTATAATATTAGTGTAGATGAAAACCCTTTAAAAACTGCAACAGGAAATTCCTTTTTTTCTTATATTCTGTAAGTTGTTCAGTATGATGATCTAAATATTTTACTTTTGTAACACCTTGTACAAGCAGCTATTTTTCAATTCGACATTGTGTCCATAGTGAAAGTTGTTCGGTTTAATGGTCTAAACTAAACCAAAGAGAATGTAACTCACTGCGTTATAAGAGTCATGACTTCCATACTAAAAACTGGTCGTGACCGATATCCATAATGCTTGAAACGTGTGCTACCATTCAAAGGAATTTAATGGCGTCAGTGCACGTATCCGCCTGGTGAAGGCGGCGGGAACCCGTTGGATGAGGGCAGCGCAGGACCGGTCGTTATGGCGATCCTTGGGGGAGGCCTATGTCCAGCAGTAGACGTCCATCAGCTGAGATGATGATGATGATGAGTGCACGTTTCATATAACATTTTTTTGTTAGAGAAATGCGCGATCCTGGTCTAAACAAGGTCTAAATCACCCCTTTACATATAACTAGGGTGTTTTGTTACACCTGATGTAGCATTTAATGTAAACTAACGAATTCTTCTTGTAGCCAGAAGGAGTACTAGAAGAGGAGAAACCAGAAGTCGTAGAAGAGTTCCACTCGGACGTGGAGGTCGAGGGGGAAGATTACATTCCCCCCGGGGGATTGTTTGTGCCTGGTCTGTACAGCCCCCCGAACGAGCTGGCCAAAGCTAATGGACTTGCGTTCTTCTTTCCTAAGGTAATGGCCAGATGTCAACGTCTAAAGGATGGCTAACGCTACACCGTGCCGTGCCCGTTCCGAGTCCGAGCCGAGCGACGACGGCCGTAGCGTAGCACGGTCAACTAATATTACATACAACGTGTTAATGAATTAACGCAAAACCTACACCCCAACTGATTTATAACAAAATAATTAGATTAAAACAATAATTTCATTATTTTGATCCTTACAGTTTAAAGTTATTCGCATTTTAAGTTTTGAGGCAAAAATGATTTGTTATCATTTCAGCAATGAATGAAAGCGCAAACGTACTCATGGATACATTTTATTAATCTTGTTTTGGTAGTCTAGTAAGTAGGGTGAGTGTGCCCGTGCGGTGGGTTGACATAAGGTTCAGTAAATTTTAAGTTTTACAAAAAAAAAATGAAAAAAATTACTTATGTTGAAACCATGATAATGGGATTCTGCTCTCGATTCTAAGCAAACTAGGTACTTTCTAGTTTTGCGTTAATTCATTAACACGTTGTATATTTTGTATGGACATAGACAAAGACATAGACATAATTTATTGATAACAGGTGTTACAAGTCATACTTACAAACACTATTATTATACAGGGTCCTTCTTAATATGCTGACACTTTTTTAAGGGGATGATCAGACCGTCAAACTGAATAACTTTCTCTATGGGACCAACATCGAAATCGCAAAAAAAAAACAGCTCGTCCATACAACACTGCAAACCTACTCGAGGCAAATGTATGGGACAGCAGATTTTTTTTTCGCGATTTCGATGTTGGTCCCATAGAGAAAGTTATTCAGTTTGATGGTCTGATCATCCCCTTAAAAAAGTGTCAGCATATTAAGAAGGACCCTGTATAGTATAACATCGTTTGCCATTGTTTTATACATCAGTATGTATATTAAATTACAAATTTATCACATGTCATATGGTTGTTACAATATGTCGTTAAATTAAATAGTTAAATTTGATTATAATAAAAAAATATATATTATTATCTATTACATTATTGTACATCATAGGCATCTATATATTCTTCAACCGTGTAGAACGCCTGCTCCACCAACCATTTTTTGAGTTTGTACTTAAATGTGGAAGTCGTGAGGGCGCCTGCAATATCTCCCGGTAGTTTGTTATAAACGGTGACCGCAGTGATATGGACACACTCACGGTATACCGGACAACGCTCGGAAACAAATCGCTACCGCGCCGCCTCTGCTCGGCCTCGGCTCGGCCACGGCCCGTTGCATAAATACAGTGCCGCCGAGCTGCGCCCGTGCAGTCGTAGTTGTACTGACGTCAGTGCGACTACTGTTAGTAGATTTCTTCTTTTTAAGTAGATTTGGGGCTTAGAGAACGATGATTTAGTAGTGCCAAATTGTTTAGTAGATGCTAGTATGGTAATGAGCGTTTTTCTTTTGGTTTTCTAGTAGATCGATAGATGGCGTTACGGTCTATGCGAATAAAGGTCAAAATTTCAAAATGTGTTTCTTTAAAATAATAAAGAGGGATAAGATGATCAAAAAGATGCCAACTCATCTTTTGATTTAATATTTCATTATTTACGAATCATTTTAATCGAAAATATGAAACTGTTTACGTGTGACATTGTAGTATGGGCTCGATCCCTTGGCCTTTAAAAAAAGTCAGGGACAGTCTTGACATGATTTTGACAGGATCTCGCCTACGACTCTATGGAGCGATAATCATGTCATCTGTCGAGTTTTTTAGGAACTAAAATTAAAAAAGAAAAGAGAAACGCTCATTATAGGGACGGGGCCGGCTCGGTGTCCGTGCTATGGCGGTCGCTCGGCTCGGAATCGGCTCGGACCCGATAGTGTAGCGTGAGTGCGAGTCATCCTTAAATGACACTATCGAAATTAGCAGGCGGGCTTTCCAACAACCCGCGGAAGATCTTCCCTTGTCCTCCACATTAAACGATTTGTATCAAAATTTAAACAAACACAAGATTTACACAAGCCGCCTTATCTATTCTTCCAACAGCCCGTGGAAGACCTCCCCCTTTCCTCAGCACTAAATAAAACACCTTCCTTCTGCAGGTAGTGAGCCAATTAACACAAATAGAGACAGAGTACCTGCCTCCACACGTCCTCGTCATGTTCCCCATTGACAAGCGCTACGAGGTTATGGACATCGTACATCTGTACAGGGATGAGATTCTTGCAGTAAGAAATATGGAATATATTATTATATACAGCATGTGTGGAGGGCCTAACCACGCTGCGCTTTCCGGTACGTGGTCGCCACCGGTGGACCGACGACCTGGTGAAGGCGGCGGGAAAACGATGGATGAGGGCAGCGCAGGACCGGTCGTTATGGCGATCCTTGGGGGAGGCCTATGTCCAGCAGTGGACGTCCGTCGGCTGAGATGATGATGATGATGATGATAAAGCATGTAAACTAACTAAAGGCAAACCTTTTAAGGGGATGATCAGACCATCAAACTGAACAACTTTCTCTATGGGACCAAAACTGAAATCGCGACAAAAAATCAGCTGTTCCATACATTTGGGATGAGCTAAAGGCAAACCCTATGAGAAGATGATCAGACCATCAAATTAAACAACTTTCCACCCACCCACATCGAAATCAAAAAAAAAATCTGCGGTTTTGTATGGGACAACAGTTTTTTTTTTTTGGCTATTTCGATGTCGGTCCCATAGAGAAAGTTGTTCAGTTTGATGGTCTGATCATCCCCTTTAGAGGTTTGCCTTTAGTTAGTTTACATACTGTATTATATTATTAATTACTAGTGACGTATCTAGTGACGCCCGCGACTTCGTACGCGCAGACCACTGACTTTTAATACACAATTGACTAAAATTTGATTGATTGAACCGATTGCGATGAAAATAAACCCTTTGATAATGTTAAACTAAGCCCTGTAATATTGTGAGAACCCTGTCCAAATCGGTTTAGGTACTTAGTGCGTGCAGAAAAACAGATAAACAAAATATATAAAAATGGTCTCGATACATTCCCTTATGATGGTATCCTAAACGCCCCCAATTAATATTTTTGAACATACCTTCAATGTATAATCCACGCTAAGTATACAATTTTATTATTATTGTACAGAATCATCATCATCATCATCATGGGCCTTGTTTCATCTAAATAGATGTTTCAAACAGCGTCTGTTTGCTTAAGACACCGAGGTACAGAATAGAAGATAAATAAATATAGATTTTATTAGTTAAAGGTGTTATGATTTTATATTTTTAGGAGAAATTATATATTCAAAGTGACAACACTAGGTAGGCGCGCCTTTTTTTACGCGGTGCTAGTGGCGCCGCCTGGTGCCGCTAGTGGCGCCACCTGGTGTCGCCCGCCTAGTGGAGTTTCGCGTGGTGGGGCGTTGGAAGCTCGATAGCGGGAATGAAAGTCAGTGGCAGTCAATTCTGTTCGAGCCAGCAAAAAGAGTAGTCGATACTTAAGTGAAATCTCTGTAACTGAACTAAACTACTTTGTACTTATTTAAAATAAAGGTGTTATATTTGGTTATATAGTCTGAATTTTATAATAATTCAGAAGTGGAACGCACGAAAACTCACATAAGTGGACTCGGTAAGCATTATTTAATTTATTTGCAAAGTGATACAGAATATATTTTCCACAGTAGATATTTAATTGAATTAAATCGCGTGATAGTTTAATGTTGGCTTGTGAATCAACATTTGGTCGGAGCTACACTCCGATAGTGTTGATTTGCATCAAATTTTGTAAAAAGTCACGTGGCAGGAGCTACTCTCCTGTCGTGATATTTTGCAAAAGAAAAAACAGAAAAGTAGACTCGACTCGACTTGACTTTGATATTTTTGTAAATTGATACGTGATCGGAGCTACCCTCCGATGGTATTTCTTTGCATAAAAATTTTGTAAAATGGCACGTGGCAGGGCCTACTCTGACGTGATATTTTGCAAAATTAGTTACTTAGATATTATTGTAAATTGATACGTGGTCGGAGCTACCCTCCGATGGTATTTCTTTGCATAAAAATTTTGTAAAATGGCACGTGGCAGGGCCTACTCTGACGTGATATTTTGCACAAATTAGTTACCTACTTAGATATTTTTGTAAATTGATACATGATCGGAGCTACCCTCCGATGGTATTTCTTTGCATAAAAATTTTGTAAAATGGCACGTGGCAGGGCCTACTCTGACGTGATATTTTGCAAAAATTTGTTACTTAGATATTATTGTAAATTGATACGTGGTCGGAGCTACCCTCCGATGGTATTTCTTTGCATAAAAATTTTGTGAAATAGCACGTGGCAGGGGTTACTCCCCTGTCGTGATATTTTGCAAAAATGTAGATTGGATACTTTGTAAATCGATATTTGGTCAGAGCTACCCTCTGATAGTATTGTTTTGCATAAAATTTTGTAAAATAACACTGGGCAGGAGCTACTCTCCTGTCGTGATATTTTGCAAATTTTACATAATTATGTGATTTTGATGTACAGCGCGTAGTCAAAGCTACTCTTCGATAGTGACGTCAGACATTTTTAACTTTGCAAGATAAAACTTGGTCAGAGCTACTCTCTGATAGGTAGTGGTATTTTGCAGAGATTTTATTAAAACTTCGAATGTTCAAAAATATTACGTATTTATTTAATGGATTGGAAACTAATTACAATGTGGAGAATATATAATGTATCCCTAATGAAAATACTATGAATGTATACCTTTCCGTTATGCCTTTTCGGGTTATGTGTGCCTTAATTAGAATAATGGAAAGGCGTTGTATGTCTTGTTGGGTTATGTGTGCCCTAACTGGAATAATGGAAAGGCTATGTATGCCTTGTTGGGTTATGTGTGCCCTACTAACTGGAATAATGGAAAGGCTATGTATGCCTTTTTGGGTTATGTGTGCCCTAACTGGAATAATGGAGAGGCTATGTATGCCATGTTGGGTTATGTGTGCCCTCACTGGAACATGATAGCTATGTAGTATGTATGCCATGTTGGGTTATGTGTGCCCTCTGTGATAATGGGACGGTTATGTATGCCTTCTCGGGTTATGTGTGCCCTCACTGGAATAACATGATAGCTATGTAGTATGTATGTTTTGTTGGGTTATGTATGCCCTTACTGGGATAATGGATGCGTTTACTTTTTCAATTCTTGTGAGCCCTTATTGGAATGATACTCAGACTAGTAGGTAACTACTTGGGCTATGTATGCTCAAACGCAAGGTCATGTAATGATAATGTTAATTTTTTTTGGAGGGGTCATTTACTCTTTCTATCACAATCTTTTTTAATTTTTCCCCACCTACCTATCCAATTGAATCACTTGCACAAGTACCTACATAAGTTCATTAAAGTTTTATGAAGAATTGGTTGAAGTTACGTTAAAGATTTTTAATTGAACTTTGAATCTGATCGAAACAATTTACAGCAATGGATGATGCTCGGACTCCTGAGCGTTCGGAATCTTCCGAGGAACGAAGTAAAAGAAAGAGGTCAGGAACACCATCTGGTGAGCGAGGAAAGAGCAAGACCCGAAAAACGTCGCAAGGACTGTCTACTGAAGATGTACTTAAGATTTTGACTGCCTGGAAGGGTGATTCAAGTAAGAGTAATATTTCCTTTCAAAATAATCAATTGAATAATGTAATACCCGAATACGATCCTTCAAATAGGGCACAAAGTATTGAGTGTTGGATAAGGAAGGTGAACGAATGCTCTCAAATATACGGTTGGGATGAGAAACAAACCATTCACTTCTCTTTACAAAAACTCGTTGGCCTAGCTAAGAAATGGTTTGAAGCTCTCCCTACCGTAGTTTTTAGTTGGGACGAGTGGCAAGCTAAATTAAAAAAAGCTTTTCCGAGCGAGGAAAACTATGGTAGACTCCTTGAGGAAATGCTGGCCCGTACTACTCGTCCTGATGAGAGCCTTCGTGAATACTTTTATGATAAACTTAGCTTATTAAATAGGTGTGAAATAAATGGAAAGAAGGCTGTTGACTGTATTGTGCACGGTATTTCTGATCGGTCGGTAAGAAACGGAGCCCAGGCCTTGAATTCCACAGAGCCAGAAGATTTATTAAGTTTTCTTTGCTCCCAGCGCATATTGCCTCAAAATCTCAATAGGAATCGCGATCGTAGTAATCAGAGATCAAATACTAATGCGACTGGCGCACCTACGCGTTTCAATTCGACTAACAATGACTCAATTATTTGTTTTAACTGTCGAGTTAGGGGTCATCCGTACACCAAGTGTCCAAAACCTCTTGTGAAGTGTAAGCGTTGCAATAGAGTAGGACATGATCAAGAAATATGCAAACTGTCACCTATTGTCGAATACTCTCCTCCTAAGGGTGGTGGTCCCAATCCAGAAAAAAAGACTTTAAAAATAACAACGAATAATAGTAATGATAAATTTTTCAAACAAGTTTCGATAAATGAAAAATTGTTAACAGCCTATATAGATTTCGGTAGTGAGTGCAGTTTAATGCGATACAGTGATTCATTGGTATTCGATCTCATTAAGAATACTGACAATGTTCCTGTGATAAAAGGGTTTGGTAACTCTTCCATTGTGCCATTATTCAAATCTTTTGTAAACATGAAACTGGACGATATTGAAACCCCATTGGAATTTCTCATTGTCGATGATGAATTTATGCAAAACCCTCTTTTGATTGGGCAAAATTTTACAGAACTCCCATACGTAACTGTTCTTAAAGACTGTACCCAATTAATATTTTACAAAAGCCCTGTTGATGAGCCCCTAAACAGTGGCTCAACTATTAAGCTTCATGTAGCGAGTTCAGTCGAAATAAAGAACGTGGGAATTATCCCTGTTACGGTGCAAAATAATAGTCTTTCTGGGGACATTTATGTGGAGGGCTATAACTCTCTCGAACCTGGGCGAGAATTTCGTTTATGGCAAGGGGCATATAGAGTACGGGATGGCACTGGAGAGTTGGTCTTGACCAATTTGTCACAGAAACCGCTTAAATTTGAAAAAGATACCTTAATAGCGAGGGCTTTTGTATTTACCGAAAAAGAAATTTGTCAAGTCAATCGGATTGCAACAGAGAGTCCGATTCTGGAGCCATTGAATAAATCTGATATTGAAGTTGGTGAAGGACTAAACGAGAGAGATTCTAGCAACTTATACTCATTGCTACAGAATTATCGCGATTGCTTTGCGTCCAATCTTGCAGAGATAGGTTGCGCTACAGAATTCGAAATGAAAATAGATCTTTCTGATACAAAACCTGTTATTTACCGACCATATCGGTTGTCTTTTTCGGAACGCGAACAAGTTCGTGAAATAATTGACGACTTGTTACGCAATGATATCATCCAAGAATCCAATTCCGACTACGCCAGTCCCATTCTAATGGTAAAAAAGAAAACAGGCGAGATGCGGCTTTGTGTCGATTTTAGGGCCCTTAATGTCAAAACTGTCAAAGATCGTTTCCCGCTCCCGTTAATTGAGGACCAATTGACGAACCTTAGTGGTAATTGTTACTTCACGTCACTAGACTTGGCCTCCGGCTATTACCAGATCCCCATGGCCCCCGAGAGTAGACATCTAACAGGGTTCGTCACACCCGACGGGCATTATGAGTTCAAGCGAATGCCCTTCGGGTTGGCTAATGCGCCTGCAGTCTTTCAACGTGTTATTAATAAAATACTTGGTAATAAACGTTTCGAATATGCTTTGGCATATCTGGACGATATCCTCATTCCATCTACGAGTATCGAACAGGGGTTTGAAAGATTGCAGGAAGTTCTCAACTTGTTGCGCAAATTTGGACTGACCTTAAAGCTGACGAAATGTAGATTTTTCGATACTTCTATTAACTATTTAGGATATGAGATTTCTGGTGACGGTGTTAAGCCCGGTGAATCTAAAATATTAGCTGTAAGGGAATTTCCTATCCCCAAGAATGTCCATGAAGTGCGTCAATTTCTTGGCCTCACGGGATATTTCCGTAAATTTATTAAAGGCTACGGAGAAATTGCACGACCATTGACAAACTTATTAAAGAAAGAAATAAATTGGCAATGGACACAAGTTCAAGATAGTGCCTTTTCTTCCTTGAAAGAAACTTTACTCACAAGGCCGATACTAGCATTATACGACCCAAAATTAGAGACCGAGCTTCACACGGACGCAAGTGCCCTTGGCCTAGGTGGCATTTTAATGCAGTGGCAAAGGAATCCGTATGTTTTAAAGCCAGTTGCTTATTTTAGTAGACAGACGACAGCTGACGAGAGACATCTTCATTCATATGAACTAGAAACTCTGGCTGTCGTCTGTTCTCTGAAAAAATTTAGGGTATATCTTTTGGGAATCCCATTTAAGGTTTTCACTGATTGTGCAGCCCTAAGAACTACGCTAACGAAGCGAGACCTTATTCCGCGTATAGCCAGGTGGTGGCTACAGATTAGTGAATTTAATTTTGACATAGAGTATCGACCGGGGACAAATATGGCACATGTCGATGCCTTAAGCCGTAACACCAGGCTAGACGCGGAGGAAGGTGAGGGAAATTCTGCACTAGTTTATACCATAGAAACGGGAGACTGGTTGCTTACTTTGCAAATGGGTGACCCTGAGACATCACGGATCCTTAAAATACTTAAACCTGAGATCGATGAGGAATGCAAAGAAATAAAAGAAAATTTCGTTATCAAAAACAATTCTGTGTATCGAAAGGTCAACGATCGTCTCTGTTTAGTAGTGCCGCGAAGCGCGAGATGGCAAATTTGTAGATCTAATCATGATGACATCGGACATCATGGTTACGCTAAGACTTTGGAAAAGATCCAAAGCTTATATTGGTTTCCCAAACTTAGACGCTTTGTTAAAAAGTACGTAGCAGCTTGCATAGAATGCGCTTATAACAAAGATTCGGCCGGTAGAAAAAAGGAGGGTCTTATCTATCCTATCGAGAAAGTGTCCATTCCTTTCCATACGGTTCACATAGACCATCTCGGTCCCTTTATCAAAAGTAGGAATGGCAACTCATATATACTGACTGTGGTGGATGGTTTCACGAAGTACGTGTTTGTAAGAGCAGTGAGAGATACTAAAACTAGAACGACTGTGAGGGTTTTGGAAAACATCTTTTATGACTTTGGCATACCAGCTAGAATTATCTCTGACCGTGGCACGTCTTTCACCTCAGCAGCCTTCAAAACCTTTTGTGACAATCATGGCATCAAACATGTTCTTAACGCCGTCGCCTGTCCCAGAGCTAACGGCCAAGCCGAACGTTTTAACCAAACCATTTTGAATTCCTTGTCGTCGCAAAACTCTAGTGGCTCCGAACGAGACTGGGACAGGTGCGTTGGTAAGATTCAGTGGGGAATAAATAATACCATTAATTCTACCACCCAAAAATCGGCAACAGAGACTTTATTTGGTATTAGAATGCGGGATGATTTGGCCAACAAACTTGATGTACCTTGCGATACTCCTCCAAATAACATGACTCCCTTAAGAGAAAAAGTTAGTGAACGTATTAAGAATTCACAAGCCAAACAAAAGCAGCAACATGACTCGCAGCATGTACCTGCTATTAAATATAATGTCGGGGATCTAGTCAAGGTCACTAGAACAAATTATTGTAACAATGGGAAAAGTACTAAACTTCTATCAAAGTTTGTTGGCCCGTATAAAATTGTTGAAGTTCTGGGCAACGACAGATACAAAATCTGCGATGTTCCGGGTTTCAACAAGAAAAGAAAACCTTATGAAAGTGTTTTTTCTGTCGATAGGCTACGGCCATGGATACATATTAAGGCTTTAGAAGTTTATGATAGTGACCAAAGTGATTCAAGTGAAAACTCTGATAAAGAATAATAGTTTAGGTTTAATTATACGTTGGATACTTATCCTTTCTTACTTTAATTTTAATTATTTTAATTACATGTTTTGCATAATTTCTATGTTCAAGTTAATTAATATACCTATAAAATGTTTTTGTTGTTGAAAATAAATCGATGATACTTCAAATAGATCATAGTTTGTGAATTTAACAATGAAAGTCATTAAATAATTATTATTTTCATTTGTATTGAAATTTCTTGTAAATCGATCCGAATTGTTATTCGGAGATTGAGATTGTTCTTGTTATTGATTCTGTAAGTGAATTTATTAACAATTCTGTTGAATTGTTAATAAATTTACTTACAGATAAATCTTACAACTGAGTGTTATGATTTTATATTTTATTGTTACGTTGATTTGCATAATCGTGAGCTAAATTGTGTTGCATAATGCGTATAGTTTTGTTTCTGTTTTGTTGTTTTTCAGGTTATGTTATATATTTTTCTATTGTTAATAAATAAATTGAATTGCATAATAAGATCTATAAGTTTAAGTAATTGTAACACAACTATTTCGAAAAGAATTGACTAGCACATTGACAGTCACAATAAAATATTTTGTGCGTCAGGAGCCGCACGTTGTCGGACGGCCGAGTGTTATGATTTTATATTTTTAGGAGAAATTATATATTCAAAGTGACAACACTAGGTAGGCGCGCCTTTTTTTACGCGGTGCTAGTGGCGCCGCCTGGTGCCGCTAGTGGCGCCACCTGGTGTCGCCCGCCTAGTGGAGTTTCGCGTGGTGGGGCGTTGGAAGCTCGATAGCGGGAATGAAAGTCAGTGGCAGTCAATTCTGTTCGAGCCAGCAAGAAGAGTAGTCGATACTTAAGTGAAATCTCTGTAACTGAACTAAACTACTTTGTACTTATTTAAAATAAAGGTGTTATATTTGGTTATATAGTCTGAATTTTATAATAAAGGCAATGAAAAGCCAATGACTAAAAAAGGCGCCTTTTTTATTTTTTTAACGCGGCCATCAATAAAACGTGAATATTATAGTTCAGAATAAAGTTAAAAACAACACTTGTTATTACAAATATCTCGGAACTCAGTCCGAACTGAGATATAAAGGCTTGACGTGCACGTAATGGTAATATTTTCAACTTCAAGCCATTATATCTCCGTCTCCGGACTAAGCTTCGGGATATACATGTTAATAAATTTTGTTTGTTACTTTATTCTGAAATAAAATATTCAAGTTTGGTTGCTGGCCGCGCCAAAAACAACGGCGAAAAATAAGGCGCCAACCTTACATACAAAACCCGCATTGTCTTTTTTAAGCATGATCTGGAAACTAATCTTCTGTGCATGTGATTTGTCAGATTTTGATTTAAATATCAATGTTACAGTGGCTAAAAGATTTCTATACAAATATAAAATTAATAACATAGCATATGTTCACGACTATATTCCCCGAGGAGGTAGTCAGAGATATTCTGAAACTTCAGAACATCCACGTTTCACTAGTAGTACCGAAACTCCGTTCAGTGTGACGGGGAGTGAGCCCGTCGCCACTTGTAATGGACAGTGGGTACAATACATGCCTTGAAATTGAAGCATGCAGGCTTCCTCACGATGTTTTCCTTCACCAAAAAGCCAGTGGTGTTAAAACTCATTGGTACGAGTCGGTCTGGACGGGGATTGAACCATCGCCTCCTGCACGGCAGGCAAGGTTACTCGCCACTGGACCACCACGGTTATTTTTTATAAAATTGATAAAATCAATGGAAATTTTACAAGGCACAGAGATCAGGTATCAAGATTGTGTTTAAATTTTTTTTATTGAATTTAATTAGTTAGTATTGAAAATAGGATCCAACTTCGTTTGCATGAGTAGCGTTGATTTTCAGATCGGTGTATTCGTGGGTGAAGATCCATTTAACGTGGAGCACATCGCGTTCACCATTAAACAATATGATAAGATGGTGCGATTGAGGAAACAGTAAGTCAACTTTTAAAAAAGCAGGATTTATATCATGTTTATACAGGATGTAACAATACACTCTAGTAATACTTAAGGGGGTGCTTCAGACCATCAAACTGAACAACTTTCACTATGGGGCCAACATCGAGAAAAAAAAAAAAATCTGCTGTCCCATACAAAAGTGCAGTACCGACTCGACTAAAAGCTGGGACAGCTGATTTTTTAATTTTTTCTCGATGTTGGCTCCATAGTGAAAGTTGTTCAGTTTTATGGTCTGAAGCACCCCCTTAAGTATTACTAGGGTGTTTTGTTACACCCTGTATAGAGAAGAGAAGATGACGTGTAGAAGTCGTTCTGAAAAGGGAAGATCTTCCGCCAGGCTAAACAAGTGTATTTACTTGGCGTTCGGTTCATAAAGTTAAGCAGGGTTTTATCGTGTTACTCATACTGAGAAGGGAAGATCTTCCGCCAGGCTCAATATTACTTGGCGTTCGGTTCATGATGTGACATTTCTATAGAAATATTGAGTCCATCCCAATCCATGTAAAAAAAAATTCCTCTTCTCTTCTCATAAAAAATAAGCTTCATAAAAATAGCTTTTAGTTTTTCGGGTAGTTGGTAATGGTTATGTTAGAAATATTTTTGATATGAAACATCTTTTGGCACACCTTTGCAGTAAAACTGACTCGTATGCCGTGACAGAAGTTCGGTTAAACCGGGAGGGTGACGTATTGATAGCTGCGATTTGATTTTTTTTAAAAGGCGCGCGAAATCAATCGGGTGATAGGAAGACTGGGAGATACTATGATAAAAATAACAAGTGGCCCGGCAGAATATGTGAAAATCGAAATACCGCACCGGCACCGCACTCTCTCGATTTTGCGCGCTTTTTTCGAATTTCGAACTTTGCGCTTCATGCCGGCTCTTCATTCTCGCCGAGAACGGGCGAGACAGGCCGAGAACGAGAGTGTGGATGCCCTTCATTGTTCTCGTGGCATCATAAGCCGTAGTAATTTTCCTTAAAAGTTCTCGCCGAGAACTCTCGGCGAGTGAAGTGCGGGCTTCTGCTACAACGAACTAATCGCAGCAGTCAAACGTGTGGCGCGACGGCGTCATGCCATAATTTGTCGTCACGGCATACGGGTCGGTTTAGTAAAACCGACCCGCCGAAAACTCTCGGCGAGAACTTTCAAGGAAAATTACTACGGCTTATGATGCTACGAGAACAATGAAGGGCATCCACACTCTCGTTCTCGGCCTGTCTCGCCCGGCCTTGGTAGTAACCAAGGCGCGCAAAAGATGTTTCACATCAAAATCAAATTGTGTCTTTCGCAGTTTGGACCGCATGGCGCTAATGGTGTCACGCAAGCGCAGTCTGCCGCTGCTGCAACTAGCGGGATTGAACCCGTGCTACATAAGCAGTGACATCACGGCCGGGGAGCGCGACTGTCTCAACATGTTCCCAGTCGGCTACGGCGACGAGTACGTAGAAGTGGAGAGTGTTAAGGAGGAGGAGGCCCCGGTGAGTATAATGATCATCATCATCGGTGACGTTACGGCCGGCCGGGGAGCGCGACTGCCTGAACGTGTTTCCAGTTGGCTAGGCGATGACTACGTAGAGTGGAAAGTGTGAAGGAGGATCCTCCTCCGGGCATAACAACGTACTTATATGCGTTATAAGTATCATCATCAGCCTGTATCTCACTCACGACCGTATTCCCTTTCGGGGTGTGCAGGAAAAACTTGCTACGTTTGTAGCAAGCCAAACCCACCAACCATTTTTACAACTTTGGGGTTGAGTTGAATTGCGAATAATCCTTTTTATTAAGTGAGCACCTAAATACCAATAGAAATATCCATGCCAAATTTTAAATTGGTATCTCTTTAATAATTTTGGAGTTTTCGTTTTTACTGTAGATACTCTTATAATATTCCATGATTTCGTGTTGACAGAGTGCGCTGCGATTTATCTCACTAGATAGTCGCCATCACCCACTTCGCTATGTGCGAACCAATAGAAAGAAAGCGCGTGAAAGTGCTAAATAGCACGCGCGTTTCATTTTTCCTCCCGCACCGCTCCACTACCGCGGGAGTTCCACACCTACTTTGTTATAGTTACTTGTAGTATTTTATTTTAAAATGTAGTGTAATAATAAACTTACATCATGGTTTTAACTTTCAGGAAGTCGTGGTTGAAGAGGTTCACGAGGTAATTAGTTTGAGATATAGGTACTAGTCCGTGTGGTGTCGGCTAAGAATAGCACCATCCCATTTCCTCCCGTGGGTGTCGTCAAAGGCGACTAAGGGATCTACCGGAGGATGGGCAGCAGCATCCTCTGAGTACACACATTCAATCCTACTGCGATCGCCAACCCGCCTGCCAAGCGTGGCGATTATGGCAAATCCCCCCATTTTTGAGGGAGGCTATGTCCAGCAGTGGACGTCAATCGGCTGATATGATGATGATGATAGGTACTACGATAACAGTAACTAGAAGCTGACCGAAGGTCAGTTTTTGGCCGAATCCGATTGTTCGGCTCTTGCCACATAACCTTCGGCCTCAGCCGAAGCTCATAATGTTTACTTCTTTTATTCATAATGTTTACAACAGCAAACCCAAATACGTACCTGTAACTACATTTAAGACTCCCATCCAGCCGTCTAGCATGATTTTTCTAATTGCGCTTGACTCAGCTTTTCAAAAAGCGTTTGGCTAAAAAGCGCGAGAAAAAGTTATTTATGCAGCGGATTGGCGGAGGCGCGTTGCGAACGGGTAGAGAAATTATGCTTCCCGACAGTTGGGGCATAAAAATATTTATCTTGTAAGTAGAATTGTAGATTACAGTAGTAGTAAGTAGTTTAGTTTTTAGTTGAGTGTCGCAAGAGGCGACTAATTCCTTCAGGCGTCGTGCATCATCTTTGACGCTCGAACCCTGTGGTTACCGGTTATAGCCACTGCATCTTACAACACCTTTGTTCGTATCGATCGGTCTCCCGTTCCATCAGACATAATGAGGTAAGGGCGAGAAAGTACATCTGTGCTTAGCGCATGTAGACTTTAATGCACTTCAAAATGTCCTGCGTACCTGACTGCTTTTCTATTGATTATCAGTCGCCATATAGTCGAAATCGACAAGGTATCCCATCATCTATACTCCATTTCAAATAGCAACGAAATTTTAAGGCTATTTTACAGAAACAGAGATTTTAAACACTTCCTCTCACTTATTCTTAGAACAGCTTTAGTAACGTCCAAGATATGTCGGATAGTACATACATGTTTCTGATAAATACATTACCATATTTGCAAATCAGCATGTGCCAAAAAGCAATATATAAGAATCGGAAAATCTTGTCGTCTTTATTTGAAATGAAGTATAGTTCGAGTTAGTTTACATATTACTTAGTGAATCAGGTATTCAGATACTCGCAAGTGCCTAGCTACCTTACCTTAGTTACTACCTTCGTTCATTTAGTAACGTTCGGTGTGAATAGTTAATGTGGTGTAATCGTGGTGACTGGTAAATAGTGATTCCTTTATTCCATTATCCCACAGGTTGTCGCGGTGGAGGAGGCTAAAGTGGAGGAAGAGGAAGAAGAGGATATTGATTAATTTATTTTGTTACGGTTTTGTTCATTTTAAATTAAATTATCTCCTTGCATTATTTTGTTAATATTTATTTATTTACTAGCTGTGCCCTGCATGCGTTGCAATGTCCTTTTTTTCCGACACATACCGAAACGGTGTTTTGGCCGATCTTTTCATGAATCTTCCCCGGCGTATGCACATTTCATAAATCTTCCCCGGCGTATGCACACTTCATAACCTTTCCCCGGCGCATGCACACTTCAATACTCAATACTTACTTTATATTGACTTCCATAATTATAGCATTCATTCATCATTCATTACATGAGAACCTTTCCCCCGCGCATGCACATTTCATAAACCTTCCCCGGCGTGTGCAGTGCACACTTCATAACCTCTCCCCGGCGCATGCACATTTCATAGGTAAACCTTCCTCGGCGTGTACACAACTACCAACCACCAACGTTTCATTGCAATCGGTCGAGCCCGTCGAGCCTTTTTCGAATTTTGGCGAAACTAACGCACGGCAAGTGATTTTTATACAGGGTGTAACAAAACACCCTAGTAATACTTAAGGGGGTGCTTCAGACCATTAATCTGAACAACTTTCACTATGGAGCCAACGTCGAGAAAAAATTAAAAAAATCTGCCGTCCCATACACTTGAGTCGAGACGTACAGTTTTGTATGAAAGAGCTGTTTTTTTTTCGATGTTGGCTCCATAGTGAAAGTTGTTCAGTTTGATGGTCTGAAGCACCCCCTTAAGTATTACTAGGGTGTTTTGTTACACCCTGTATACAGAGTGTAAGTGTAAGGAAAAGTATCATTAAACTTTAAACCACATATTAGGTACTCTACCCATCAAACAGAACAACTTTTACTATGTACAGAACAGACACAATTCTTTAACAGTTTTATAATAGTTTAGATCATAATGAATCTACATTTTCAAATATTATTGATTTTGAACATGTTACAGCCATGTTGTGCTATTTCGAATCAAATTAAAGATTGAAAAATTAAGTCTCGGGCGGGACTTGAACCCGCACCCTTCCAAACCGGGGAAGTGCGTTATCCAATTTCGCTACCGAGCCCACTAGCCAGAGAACGAATTTTTCAATCTGTTGCGTCTTGAGGGGACGTGAGCGACATCTACTGGCAGTTATTACAAACTAGCCAACCCGCAAGTTCAGCATTACAACTGAAATTCATACGGTATAGAATTCGTTCTCTGGCTAGTGGGCTCGGTAGCGAAATTGGATAACGCACTTCCCCGGTTTGGAAGGGTGCGGGTTCAAGTCCCGCCCGAGACTGAATTTTTCAATCTTTAATTTGATTTGAATCTACATTGCTGTAATCCCTTACAGTATCTTTATACAACTGCTGATCTGTCAAGGGACAAGCTCTCCTGTGCTCAAGCTTCGGTATGTGCGAGTCTAAGTCGCAACCGTCCCACGGTGAAGTCAGGCAGGCCTGTTGGCAGCGCAGCTTCGTGCGGAAGTTGTTCTGGTTGCCGAAGCATCCGCTGTAGTTGAATGTCTTGCATTCGTCCATGTAAGGGTTGTATGCCCATCTGTAACACGAAGTTTAATATTTATTTATTATAGCTTTTGCCCGCGACTTCGTCCGCGTGGAATTTGAAAAACCCCAAGTATCCTATGTTACTTCTAATACCTCCAAGAATATGTGTACAAAGTTTCATGATGATCGGTTAAGTAGTTTTCGCGTGAAAGCCTAACAAACAAACTTACATTCACATTTATAATATTAGGGATTAGGGATTTATTAATTTATTTATTTTATTTTTATTTTATTGGGAAACCAACAGCAATATAATACAGTAGTTACATGAGTATTAAAAGCAGAAAGCTTTTTTTTATAGAAGGCAGGTTATCCCAGTGCTAGCGTCTCTTTCTTACAAGCATACGATTGCAATTAGCCATCCCACTTCAATTGAAAGCAGGATCGCAAAAAACTTAGATATTTTTCATCAATATCTTTTCTTGGGTGTTTGGGGTAGAAACTAGCCACAGAATAATGTAGACAATGTAATTTCCTATTTTTCAGTGTATTTTTTTTATTTATACAGGTTGTAACAAAACACCCTAGTAATACTTGAGGGGGTGCCTCAGACCATCAAACTGAACAACTTTCACTAAGGAGTCAACATCGAAATCGCGAAAAAAAAATCAGTTCTTTCATACAAAACTGCAGTACCGTCTCGAGACTCTCGACTAAAATGTATGAGACGGCAGATTTTTTTAATTTTTTCTCGACGTTGGCTCCATAGCGAAAGTTGTTCAGATTGATGGGTTGAAGCACCCCCTTAAGTATTACTAGGGTGTTTTGTTACATCCTGTATAAAAATCACTTGCCGTGCGTTAGTTTCCTCGTCGTCATTGAGTTTTGCAGTCCTCAGATCATCAAAGTGAACAGCTTTCTCCATGGGACCAACATGGAAATCGGGGGGAGGGGGGGAGATCTGCTGTTTCATACAAAACCTACTCGACCCAAATGTTAAATGGTGTGTGTGTCAAGGCGCGTTATTTTCTCTATGGTGCCAATGTATGAGAAAGCATATATTTTTTCCGCGATTTCAATATTGGTCGAATAACTTTTATATAGCATAGCATATGCTCACGACTATATTCTCCGAGGGGGTAGTCAGAGATATTCTGAATCATCAGAACATCCACGTTTCACTAGTAGTACCGAAGCTTTGTCCAATGTGACGGGGAGTGAGCCCGACTTGTAATGGACAGTAGGTACAATACATGCCTCGAAATTGAAGCATGCAGGTTTCCTCACGATGTTTTCCTTCACCGAAAAGCTAGTGGTGTTACAAATCGTACATAAATTCCGAAAAACTCATTGTTACGAGTTGGCCTGGACGGGGATCGAACCATCGCCTCCTGCATGGCAGGCAAGGTTACTCTTCACTGGACCACCACAGCTTTAACACTTTCACTGCTGACGACCTACCTCGAAGGTCGGCGACAAATGGGCCGCAGTGCTGAAGAACCCACGCTACGAGTCAGTTCAATTGCATTACGCCTGTGCTCATGACCTACCGCGCGAGTCACCGACAACCTTACGCCTGCGCGGGTGCCCACGAGACGAGCCAGTTTATCGTTTCACCGTTACGACTGTGCGCACGACCTACGAGGAGGGTCAAGTGCTATTGCATTTCGCCTGTGCTCATGACCTACAGCGTGAGTCACCCAAACCTTACGCCTGTACGGGTGACCCACGAGGTGAGCCACATTAGTCTTTTTACGCTACGACTGTGCGCACGACCCACGAGGGGCGTCAGTTTTAGCACTGCGCGAGGATCATGGTTTTGAGCTTAGCAGTGAAAGTGTTAACTAACACACACTAACTTTAATATAATTTAATCAAATTAGCATAGAGAAAGTTGTTCAGTTTGATGAATAAGATAAGAACCCAGGTGTCACCTCTCGCTCTCTTCTGTTCTCGTAGAGTTGTCCCCGCAGTCTCCCTTCGCGGGCGCTATATGGCAGAAGGCAGATTTACCCGTGTTCAAGGGCTTATAGGACCACGGGGGTGGTGGCATCCCATCGATACCTAAGCCCATATCTGAAATAATGTTTCTTTAGTTAAGGCCCCACTGAATGCAGTGACGTATTCTCCTAAGGGCAAAATGGGCAAGTTCTAAGGGGGGCGGGCCATGCACAGTGGGAGGAAATTGTTGCCCAAAGAAATATGCTATAATAAATATGCTAATAAGAAATATGATTCTTTCCTATATTGTGCCTTTTTGTAGGAGGCAATGATATTAATAAAATATGTTACTTGCTCACTGGCAGGGCCGGATTAAGCCATGCAGAGGCCCCTAGGCAATGCAAGTCTCGGGGCCCCCCTGCCCATGGGCGTTAAAATGATTCTTTTCCAGTGTGGTCCAGATTAGGTGGTCGCAAACGCAATAAAACAGCACATATCAATATACGCAACACGATCATGAATCACGAATAAAATTGCAACACGATCCAAAGCCTATAGTGTAGTCTGTGTAGTGTTCCATAACAAAATTGGGAAAATGGAACACTTATTGAATCACCTCGATGTCTGTCCGTCCATCTGTCTGTAACACTCGTAAACTCGTTTATCTTGGAGATAAAGAGATTTTTATATAATATACAAAATTCTTATATTATAATGAAGCTGAAACTTCGTTTTTTATATCAATTAAGAGCCCAATTAGAAGAGTGCAGTCAAAAAAAGATGTATTATTATAATTGAGCTTAGGAGTCAAAAGTTTTTTATTTTAATATTACGTTACGTTTATTATTCATTACAGGAAACGTTATGAAAATGAATTTTTTTTCTTAATCTTTTCTTAATTTTTTATTCAATTCATATACAAAAACGATTTTTTTTTCTCACGAGCCGCGGGGCCCCTTGGCGGTGGTGGGCCCGTAGGCACGTGCCTACTTTGCCTATATGGTTAATCCGGCACTGCTCACTGGTAGGACGTACGTAACCGATTTGATCAGAGTACCTACGTACGGCCCACTAGGGCGTCCATCCTTTACGGTGCCCACAAATAACTGCGATGCTACGTCTCATCGCATCGTAAATATCTGCGATGCGCTGCGTGCAATATAATCGTGCTCGGTGCCCACACATAACTGCGACGTCGCATCGCATCGCAAATATCTGCGATGCGATGTCTGCAATATAATCGTGCTCGGTGCCCACACGTAACTTTGACGTCGCATCGCATCGCAAATATCTGCGATCTGCTGCGTGCAATAATCATACATATGTCATCGTAATAAGTCATCGAGCGCTGGCAGATATTTGCGACGTCGCAATTATGTGTGGAAGTCCGGTGCCCACACATAACTGCGGCGTCGCATCGCATCGCAAAAATCTGCGATGCGCTGCGTGCAATAATCATACATATGTCACGGTAATAAGTCATCGAGCGCTGGCAAATATTTGACATTGCGATGCGACGTCGCAGTTATGCGTGGGAGGCCACCGACATTTCCATCGCTTTCTTTCGTACATCTGCTGTCATTTCCAAAGTTACTAAAACCATATTTACCATTCCAGTCTACAGGCCAATCGTCTCCAGCATCAGCAGGTTTATTTCGTCCATAATCGCCAGATGCTTTAGCTCTGGCTATCAACGACTTATTATAAGCTCTCATGAATGCGTCAAAGTCCAATGCTCCAGGTGGCTTGTCGAAACCGTCGAAATCATAAGGGTCTCGGGAAGGGGGGGCGGGGGTGGTCGTGGGGGTGGTGGTGTTGGTGGAATTGTCTGTACTTGGCCTTCTCGTTGTTGTTTGTGCTCCCCAGCCGCCCCCACCACCACATGCGTGGGTTTCGGTCAAATATATTATGAATAATAATAGTAAAATTATGCACCATTTCATTTTGTGCTTTTGCTCGACTTGTTTTTGGGTGAATCAAGCCACAGTTTATCGTAATGCGATATCTTTGGGTAACGTGTTACAAATGTTACCTAAGTACTTAGGTACCTACATAAGCACATAATACACTTAACACTATGGAATCGGAGTAATTTTAAACCCGGAAAGAGGTGATATTATGCCATTAGTCGTACCGTAGTAGGTACAATCGATTGGCATAACAGTCAAAAAAAGAAAAAGATTAAAAAAATAAGAAAAATTGAGAAGAACTCGAAAGTTTGAGAACCAAGTACCATACTTTTTACAGAAATCACTTTTTTCTGTCAGACTTAGATGCGGTTATTTTTTTCCATATCGACATTGAGACAACACCCTGTATAAAAAATGTGTGGCGCTAAACTGGCAAATTATATTAAAAGTGGGCCAATTTAATCAAGTTTCCAAAATGGTATCACACTTTCCCATAGATCACTTTCCACTTTTTCCTCTAATAAAGTAGGTACCTAGTAATAATTTTTTTCTTGCAGAGCAGCCCGATTTTAAAACAATAGTAGGTACCTAAATTGTTTAACTTATTAATTTTCGTGTGGACTTATTACTTTAAAATGGGTTGTTCTGCGAGGAAAAGAATTACTACTTAAGGGTATATTCTCAAAAACCCCAACTTTCAGGAACATTGTTTTCAGTGATATGCTATTGCAAATCTAGTATTATTAACTTAGAAAAAAAAAGTTTTCATTCATTCATTCATTTATTGGTTGCTTTCATGGGTACATAGGTTCTTAATAACGTTCTTCTTAAGTTTTTTGTCCGGGAACTTTAGCGCAAGACCGACTCACACTTGGAGTTATTATGTGTGAGTTATTACCGTTTTTACGATAGAGCGTGAAGAAAAAACGTTGATAAAAACTAGTTTGTTGTTGAGAACCCCCTTAATTTTTAACTTTTTGACATTATTATTATTTGTTAACAAATCCGCCGTAACGCATAATCTGAGAAAATTTCAACTATCTAGCTATTACGGTTCAAAAGTTACAGCCTTAAATAGGTAGGACAGACGGACGGACGGACAGACGGACAGACGGACAGACGGACAGACGGACAGACGGACAGACGGACAGACGGACAGACGGACAGACGGACGGACGGACGGACGGACGGACGGACGGACAACGTAGGCTTTGTAATAGGGTCCCGTTTTCATCCTTTGGGTACGGAACCCTAAAAACTAATGAATCTATTTTTTGAAATACGATTAGAAAAGACACAACATTTTTGAAAAATATTTTAGTAAAAATGAAACATTCTGATTACTTACCATACAAAATGGCGAACAAATTCAATCTTTGACATCTTTTGACAACTGCAAACCTCTACTTGTTTCTGATTTTTTCCATAGTACGGCAAGTGATGACGTCACAAACGAAAATATACCCTTAATGAAAAGTACAAGTCCTAAGTGTGATATGATACCATTTCGAAAACTTGAACTTTTGAAATACTTGCCAGAGGTTATCGCCATATCATACATGTTTTATACAGAATGTAGTCTCAAAGGTGGCAGAAAAAAAAATTACCTCAGCAGTAAGGTAGAGATTTCTGTAAAAAGTATACTAATCCTTTATTTTTGAATTGAGTCCACTAGAAAGATTATTCAGGATTGTGTAACAAGCATTTTCATGAAAAAATTTAAACATTTTTAGTTAATACATCTAAAAATTTACCGAAGTGTGGCGATTTTTTCAAAGTAATTTTTTTTTTCAAAATCTGGAAAACTATCAAACTTAGAATTTTTTTTGTATTTTTCCCTGAACAGTTTTGGGACACTCTGTATTATAACCAACCTATAACCAACTAAAAATATTGATAATGCTGAAATTATTTTAAAATGTTTTCCTATAAGTAGGTACCAATGTACCTTACCTTACCTACCTCCTGCCTACCACTTGATCGAAGTGCCTACCTAATGAAATCACTTCGATACTAATACAAAGCTTCGATGTTATCATTCGATCACGCGGGAGGTAGAAGTACTCGAGTTATAACTCGTTAATTACTTTTATGTTTTGGTAATCATGAACATAATTAATAATTATGAGCTTAGGTTAAGTAAGAAATTAATTACACAAAACGCAAACTAGCACACGTAGGTACCTAAACGTGAGGCACTGAAAATGTGGGATTTTATTAATGGTAAAAGGTACCTACCTATCTCGGTAGATGGCCTTGACGTAAAATTATAAAAGAAACCAGAACAAAAAATAAAGAATTCGGATGCGGATGCGAAGTCTACCAATCCGTATTGGGCACGCGTGGTGGACTGATGCCCATACGGGTGTAAGGGCTTTGTATAACTAACCTGAGGTACTTGAGGGTAGGCCTGTGCCCTGCAGTGGAACTTATGTATGCTGATCATAATGATGATGATGAAAATTAATAAAAACTGTTTTTGAATAAGTAGAGAAGAAAAACCTACCTACCTTATACTTAGTAACTTTATTTTTTTCTCTATTTCGGCCTAATAAGGCGCTGAAGTGCGATTTTTGAAAATCATACGAGCGACTTGGCAGTAGAAAGATGCATAATCTCCATAGTAATTTTGACATTTTCTACTGCCAAGTCGCTCGTATGATTTTCAAAAATCGCACTTCTGAGCAAACGATGAAAATTTCATCTGCGGTCAAAAATGATCGCCAGCCCGCAGTATGAATGGAATTTACCACTCATATGGAATTTACCATGTCCGTAAACTATTTTTCGACTGCGGGCAAAATGTCAGATCAATTTACGGATTCGGTGGCCATGCTATCAACGACATCTATCGGGAGACTAGAGGTCCCATATATGAATGAAACTTAACATAAGTGAAACATAACATAAGTGAAACAAAACTAACAAAAAAGTAAATTGATTGTAACCTGTAGAAGTTGGGGGAAAGGTATTTCTCGTTATGATACCTTTTGTATCAAGTGTTCATAATCATTTTTTTATAAGATAGTCCACGCAATCTTCTACGCATTCATTGTCTTTATATAATGAAAATTCACGATAACCGTACCATATTATGATGATAATGGAAGAAAACGAAATCACACATACTATCACTTCAACCAAGCCAAATACGTTCCGTAACGACCAAAAAATACCTCAGTGATAATATTAGATGACAATAGCTGACGTGGTTGGCTGGTAGTTACTGCCTTTCGGATGATTTGTCTTTTTATTTTACTATAATTTCTACTTTTGAATCCGGACTTCTGGAGATGTGAAAGTTTTTAAAAAAAATGCATTAATTTTTTCTGTTTATAATAATTATGACAGCGCCGCCGGCGCCGTCCTGAATGGCTTTTAGTTTTCGTAAAAAAAGGCTGGGTCCAAATCTGCCATTCTTCTTTTCCAAGGTAACAATGACCATAATGCCGCCTTATTTCACAAAAATTCAAAAAATTAATAAAAATAAAAATTAAATACGTAACGCTTATTTTTAAATTATATTTTTAATTTAATCAATACAAATTTGTGATAAAAAATTAATTGTTTTGGGTTACCTCCAGGAATTATGTTTCTATTTACATTCGACACCTGAAAAACAAATAAAAGTATTAAAAAATAATATAATAAGTTCCCCAGATACATCAGTGTATTCTATTCCATTAACAGTAGCATAGGTAGAAAAATGAAGGCCATATAATTTAAGACCCAGACATAGAGGTCCCATACATGAATGAAACTTAGTAATACGTGTGTGATACGTGTAGAGTGAAACAAAACTAACAAAAATGTAAACACACTATCAGTTCAACCAAGCCAAATACGTTCCGTAACGACCAAAAATACCTCAGTGATAATATTAGATGAAAATAGCTATCGTGGTTGCGTTTTGCTACTGCTTTTTGGACGATTTGTCTATTTTACTAGTAATTTCTACTTTTGAATCCGGACTTCTGGAGATGTGGAAGTTTTTTTTTAAAAATGCCTTAATTATTTCTGTTTATAATATGGCTTTTAGTTTTCGTAAAAAACGGCTGGGTCCAAATCTGCCAATCTTCTTACATTTGTTTAAATCTTACTATGTCTTGTTTCGATTCAATCATTGATTGGGTAAGCTCCTAGGGTTAAGACATCTTTTCAATGTTCGTTCTTACTGAGATCTAATAAAACTATGTAATTTCTAATTGAAACGAACATACCTCTCCAATTCGATGGAGGATTTGTATTATATCCATTTTGATTGGGATCACCGAACTGCCAACCACCAGGGACAACGCGTTTCTTGATTCCCAGCTCAAAACCAGGCGGTGTCCATTGATCTATCCATTTCTTAGGATCTTTGAGATCATCCTCTAAATCATCTAAACTAGGTACAGTGAATGATCTTCTTGTGCTGTTAATGCACCGATCCAAGTTCCTTCTTGCGCCTCCAGCACCATCTGGGGGTATGCATAGGCATGGTAAAGAATCATGTAAGAAATTGTAGAGCAGTACGCAAGTGAGAAGAGATCTCATTGCCTGTAGATATCAATATATGTAGGTAGCTGTGTTAAGTTTTCGTAGATTGTAGTTAAATTAAGATGAATCGTTACGGGTTGTGGTTTGTTAATTGATCAATTAAGAACGCCAAACCATAAAATGCAATTAAAACACTTGATTAAACATAAAAGAACGTTTTTTTGACGTGATAACGTCTTATAAATCGATGAACACCGGCTGCACGCACGAAAAAGTGTCACGTTGAGCCTGAGCCTGAGCGTGCTAGCGAGAGCGCGGAACAAATCTTTCTTTCTCGCGTGATGTCAGAGCTAGCAATTAGAATATTCATCAATGTTTCTTTATGACGTTTTCAAAGACTATCGTCCGTAAACCGACTTTACAGACAACCAATTTTTGATTGCCGTACGGGACATCGAACCTCCGCTGGTCGATTTTTTTCGCGAATTATCAGATTTGTTATAACATAATACCTAGGTACTTATCCAATTATGGACGTGATTATTCACGTGTTTATACACGTAGGATTCCTCACGGTGTCCTTCCAGTACATCTCTACTTCATAAATCAATGACAATGCATTTACCCATTTCAATTAAGTACAAGCTTGCAGGAAGCCTACATGCTTTCATTTGTATCGACATCGACGACCTGGGAGCGCACCCGATCTTTTTACCCGACTGCGCTAGAAGGAGGGTTATGTTTTTCGAGTCAGGGACACTCTAATATTGACAATATGTCAATGTACCTACTTAGTATTGAACTGTAGAAACTATAATGTAATATAATCTATGTAGGTATACTAAACAATTGTAAATAGTAATTGTAGAATTGTAAAGTAAATGCTCTGCATGCCCTCTCTCCAATTAAATATTGCATGCTCATGGGCAGATCACAGAGCTCTATCTAAAATACTGTTCACCACCTTTATATTACCTGTGTCGCAATAAAGTCTTTGAAGTTTGAAGTTCTAAATTGTGATCAAATAAATTATTTTTATTTTTTTTACTTTTCTTATTTATTATTGTCGGTTGGTATCCCATTGAAATCGAATGAGTCCATGATGAGATCGGAGCCGCCGGCGCCGCCGCCGAAACAGTTGCCACTGGGCACTCCCAGGCAGGCCTCCCTGCAGCGCCTCTTCGACATGAAGTTGTTCGCGTTCCCCTCACAGCCTCCGTAAACAAACTCCGCACAGTCGTCGATGTAGGGGTTAAAACCCCATCTAGGTAAAAGATGGTAAAAGTAAAGCTTTTGTTATAGGTTGAGAAGTCGAAATGTACACACGGCGACACATCAAGCTACCCAAAACCAAAATAAGCTGGCCGCGCGTCGGCATAGTAATGTATAACGTCGCGCGGCCAGCTTATTTTGGTTTTGGGTAACTTGATGTGTCGCCGTGTGTACCTACTTGGATAGTTTGTGCGCGCACGAGCAACTTTTGTCTCCGCAACTAATTTGTCTCTCACATCAAGTCTACGGGTTTATGAATGGAAAGTCTCCCGTCTGTCGCGTCGTTATGCGCGCACTTTCATACAAACCCATAGACATGATGTGAGAGACAACTTAATTGCGGATAAAAAAGTTGCTCATGCTTTTGTCAAGGGTAAAGATCAGTTTAAAAAAAAAACATATCTAAATGGCTTATTTATAATGTGCCACTTAGATATGATTTTTTACCGTTCCGAAACATTCAAGGGTGATTCAGACCATCAAACTGAACAACTTTTACAATGCGATCAAATCTGAAATCGCGATAATTAAAAAAACTGCTATTTCATCATCATCATCATCTCAGCCGATGGACGTCCACTGCTGGACATAGGCCTCCCCCAAGGATTTCCATAACGACCGGTCCTGCGCTGCCCTCATCCAACAGGTTCCCGCCGCCTTCACCAGGTCGTCGGTCCACCGTGTGAGGGGCCTATCCACGCTGCGCTTTCCGGTACGCGGTCGCCACTCGAGAACTTTTCGGCCCCACCGGCCATCGGTTCTGCAAGCAATGTGCCCCGCCCACAGCCACTTAAGTTTAGCAATTCTTTGGGCTATGTCAGTTACTCTGGTTCTTCTGCGGATCTCTTCATTTCTGATTCGATCTCGCAGGGAAACTCCGAGCATAGCCCTCTCCATTGCCAAGTACTAACCCATGAATTATAACTATTTAGAACTAAATTGCAATGCTTACCTCCTCGACTCAAATGTATGAGGCAGCAGATTTTTTTTAAGAATTCAGGTTTGCTTCCATACTAAAAGTTGCTTAGTTTCAATTGTCTAAACCAACCCTGAATGTAATGAATGTTTTGGAACGGTAAAAAACAATCCAGTATATAAACGGTAAAAAATATTCCAGTACCTGGAATGCGACTTATGCGACATATAATAGTAGACTTGACTGCAATCACATAAAACTATAGGTCCTACCCCTACCTACCTACCACCTACCTAGCTAGGTATGGTAAAATAAAATGTCGTGTTATCTCTACAGGGTGTTAGAGTAAACAGTTGCATTATAGTTTAAGGGGTGATTGTGCCCATGCATGATACTGAACAACTTTCCCTAAGTACCATACATGATTACTTCTTCCCACCTAACAAAACTCCGAAAAATGACTGGGCTATACCGGCCGCCGCTATAAAGTAGTTTTTAGGGTTCCGTACCCAAAGGGTGAAAACGGGACCGTCTGTCCGTCTGTCCGTCTGTCCGTCTGTCCGTCTGTCCGTCCATCCGTCCGTCCGTCTGTCCGTCTGTCCGTCCGTCTGTCTGTCCTACCTATTTAGGGCTGTAACTTTTGAACCGTAATAGCTAGATAGTTCACATTTTCTTAGATCATGCGTTATTACGGCGGATTTGTTAACAAATAATAAAAATGTCAAAAAGTTAAAAATTAAGGGGGTTCTCAACAAGAAACTAGTTTTTATCAACGATTTTTCTTCACGCTCTATCGTAAAAACGGTAATACATAAAAGCGTCAAACTTAGTGTGATTATAAAGCAAACTCTACAAAATAACAACAAATACTAAAAACCGGCCAAGTGTGAGTCGGTCTTGCGCTAAAGGTCCCGGACAAAAAAAGTTTTTTTTTCTAAGTTAATAATGTTGTGTTCTGAGGTGGTGTGGTACGGAACCCTCGGTGCGCGAGTAGCCCGACTCGCACTTGACCGATTTTATTTCCCTTTTTGTTGACATTTCTATTCGGTCATATGAGCTCACTTAGGTACTTTACATGTTGTATCAGATCACTTGATATTTGAAGAGCATCTCACCTTACTACATATGTTTGACAAGGTCCTCTGCTAGGGGGTGAGAAACACATGTCTGCCTTCCCACTGCTTTCCTTTACAAATGCCCACGGTGGTGGTGGCACGCCCCCCGACCCTGGCCCGAGACCTGCAATCAAAGGTACAACCCGGGCGAGTTAAGGGGTTTCCCTGACCGAACGACCTTGACTCTTTCAGAGCCACCTCTACTAAACTACGTCATTTTAGTAGGTATACCTATTTTTGACTAGCTTGTCCTTCATTATGTCACAGTGGAGCCTTCTAATCCAAGGAAATCACATTCTAAAATCATAAGAATTCGCCCAAAATTTAACAATTATCTAATTAACTCATTAAATATTGGTCTTAAAAAAAATTTGCTAAATAACAATTTTGTCTCAAGTAAATGTGACTTCAACTTAAAAAGTAGATGCACATAATACAGATTTTTTCCAATATTTAGGCTTTCCTTTGAACATAGGTTTCATACGTATTTTATAGAAAAATAAGAAATATGATCTATAGCAAATAAAGCCGAGATGTTGAGGAATATTGTTACACTTTGCAATTATTTGTATGTCTTTCAAATAACGAGAAGATACCTTCTAAAAACCAGTAAAATATGGCCCGAGCTAGCGTTTACCTATGGGGCTGCCTGCGTAACATGACAGAGGTGAGAGCGACACAGGTCACTTCTAAACGTATTAGCCTATGCCTAAAAATGGCGCTTTTTTTCTTTTTTTAGCGCGGCCATCAATCTAATTTGTATATTATAGTTCAGAATAAAGTTAAAAATAACACTTGCTGTTACAAATATCTCGGAACTCAGTCCGAACTGAGATATAAAGGCTTGAAGTGCACGTAATAGTAATATTTTCAACTATAAGCCTTTATATCTCCGTCCGGACTGAGTTTAAGGATATACATGGCATTTGTTTGTTACTTTATTCCGAAATAAAATATTTAAGTTTGGTTGCTGGCCGCGCCAAAAACAACGGCGAAAAATAAGGCGCCAACCTTCCATACAAAACCCGCATTGTCTTTTGAGTGAGATACTATGGAGATAACCGCCAATTTCACGTTTAGAAGTGACCTGTGTCACTCTCACCTCTGTCATGTTACGCAGGCAGGAACTCGACACCCCTCCTCAGGGCTGCCAGATTGTATAATTGGATACAAAAACTGGTGGTAGAGGTGAAAGACGACGCTCACCTCAGAAAGCTCGTTGAATCTCTTAGAAAAATTGAAAGTTGTGAAGAAAAACTCAAGAGACAATACTGCAAAATTCTCGCTCCAGATGTATAGGCATGCAAGGGCTGAAGCACTAATACCACAACTGTTATTGTTTATGAAATAAGCGTTCTTCCAAGTTTATAACATGTTCTACATTCTACAACCTCCTTAAAAATCCCAAGCCAAAAGACAATGCGGGTTTTGTATGTAAGGTTGGCGCCTTATTTCTTGCCGTTGTTTTTCGCGCGGCCAGCAACCAAACTTGAATATTTTGTTTCAGAATAAAGTAACAAACAAAACTTATTACCATGTATATCCCTAAACTCAGTCCGGACGGAGATATCAAGGCTTGACGTTGAAAATATTACTATTACGAGCACTTCAAGCCTTTATATCAAAGTTCGGACTGAGTTCCGAGATATTTGTAATAACAAGTTTTGTTTCTAACTTTATTCTGAACCATAATATACAAGTTTAATTACTGGCCGCGCTAAAAAAAGAAAAATGCCGCCATTTTTAGGCATAGACTTTTTGGTTACGGGGAGCCTTAGGAAAATGAATTTTTGGATCCGACCGTGCCAAGAGAAATGTGAGTCTTGCCATGAGCTAGGTGGCCGGTCCCCCCTCAGGGAAAATCTCTAACTACGCCAATGCCCAAATAATGGGAAATTGGCAAGAGAATGATGGTACGGAGCACTCCGTGCGCGAGTCCGACTCACACTTGGCCGGTTTTTAGTGTCGACAACTGAAGTGCGATTTTTGAAAATCATACGAGCGACTTGGCAGTAGAAAGATGCATAATCTCCATAGTAATTTTGACATTTTCTAGTGCCAAGTCGCTCGTATGATTTTCAAAAATCGCACTTCTGGAACGCTTGCAATGGCCTCGATTCGGATTGTGCCACGACTTAACTTAACTAAATTTATTCCCGTCACTTTCTAAAATAAGATTAAGAAAAGAGACAGAAAACCAACAGCTGACTTTAGTGCTGTCAAAGTGACGTTACACGCCCAAAAACGCTTTAAATAAGATGGCGTACATTATGATGGCATCTTATTTTGGGCGTGTAACGTCACTTTGACAGCACTAAAGTCAGCTGTTGGTTTTCTGTCTCTTTTCTTAGTCTTATTTTAGAAAGTGACAGTAATAAATTTAGTTAAGTTCAGTCATGGCACAGTCCGAATCGGTACCAATACCTACCTTTCCAGTTCTCCGGCCAGTCATCGCCGGCTCCGTAAGGTTTCTCCGGCCACGCACCACCTGCGGCATCCACAGCATTCTTCTCTTTCTCAGCTTGTTTTTTCTTAAAGATAAAAACACACAATTCAAGCTTATTTCCGAAAACAATCGTAGTGTTTGTTCATCATCAAAGTCCTAGACATCGAAATATGAAACATTCAACGTGTTAATGAATTAGCGCAAAACCTTATACACCCCAACAGACTTATACACTTAGACTTATATCAAAGAGTGCAAAGTCTGATAGCAGTGAAAAGGGCGCAAGTCGTTTGGAATCAAAGGGTGCAAAGTCGGATAGCAGCGAAAAGGGCGCAAGTCGTTTAGAATCAAAGGGTGCAAAGTCGGTTAGCAGCGAAAAGGGCGCAAGTCGTTTAGAATCAAAGGGTGCAAAGTCGGATAGCAGCGAAAAGGGCGCAAGTCGTTTAGAATCAAAGAGTGCAAAGTCGGTTAGCAGCGAAAAGGGCGCAAGTCGTTTGGAATCAAAGGGTGCAAAGTCGGATAGCAGCGAAAAGGGCGCAAGTCGTTTAGAATCAAAGGGTGCAAAGTCGGTTAGCAGCGAAAAGGGCGCAAGTCGTTTAGAATCAAAGGGTGCAAAGTCGGATAGCAGCGAAAAGGGCGCAAGTCGTTTAGAATCAAAGAGTGCAAAGTCGGTTAGCAGCGAAAAGGGCGCAAGTCGTTTAGAATCAAAGAGTGCAAAGTCTGATAGCAGTGAAAAGGGCGAAAGTCGTTTAGAATCAAAGAGTGCAAAGTCGGTTAGCAGCGAAAAGGGCGCAAGTCGTTTAGAATCAAAGAGCGCAAAGTCTGATAGCAGTGAAAAGGGCGCAAGTCGTTTAGAATCAAAGGGTGCAAAGTCGGATAGCAGCGAAAAGGGCGCAAGTCGTTTAGAATCAAAGGGTACAAAGTCGGTTAGCAGCGAAAAGGGCGCAAGTCGTTTAGAATCAAAGAGTGCAAAGTCTGATAGCAGTGAAAAGGGCGCAAGTCGTTTAGAATCAAAGAGTGCAAAGTCTGATAGCAGCGAAAAGGGCGCAAGTCGTTTAGAATCAAAGAGTGCAAAGTCTGATAGCAGTGAAAAGGGCGCAAGTCGTTTAGAATCAAAGAGTGCAAAGTCAAGGTGGCACATCCTGATTGGCCAATATACCTAATATTTTTTTACAAATACTCTAAAATGTCGAGTTTACATTTAGGTTTTCTATTAGATGTTGGTTTCATTCAAGGTAGGTACCATAGTAAAGTACCTATGTACAAAATTATTTGGTTTATACTACTAATAAGTACGTATTTACGTTTATTTAGGCTAATATCTGTGATTTATGACGACCCGGTTGGTGTAATGGTTACCACGCCGGACTGCCAAACCCCTGGGTCCTGGGTTCGAATCCCGGTTCGGTCATGGATGTTATATGTTTGTGCCGTTGTTGTATGATTCCCATAACAAAAAGCCTAAGGCTTACTTGGGATCATTACAATGTATGTGCCTGTGAGCGTTATATTATTATTATATATATTTAGGTTAGTCTGCTCTGGGACACTTTTTTTGAGAAATTTTGTATTAGACCCGGCGTCCATTAATTAGTTGGTAAGTCAATGTCCGCGGACAATAACTAACTAATGTCCCTCGGTAGGTATGTATACATTAAATTATAAGTACTTACGTATAATATCCCTCATATAAGTTAGGGAACGTACCCATACTACTACGTGACCCATTTTTCACAATTTTTTTACCTTATAATCAGTCATCCAATCGTTGTAGTCCTTAACGGTCAGTCCTTTCGATGGTTCCCATTGGTCATCCCATTTCTTTGGGTCGCTGAGGTTACCCGAAAACCTATCCTCAGTAACGTTTTTCTTATCCTTATCATCAGTTCCATAATCCCAACCTCCGCCGCCGCTCCCACATGCGAGCGCTTTGTCGATTGTAATTGTTTGCCTACACTTACTTCCAAAACACCATTTAAAGAAATTTCACACTCCAAGACTCAAAATGGTGTTGGTATGAGTTCCATTAGCCTACCTACGTTCATGATATTATTATAGGCTGGAGCGAGCGAAGCGAGCTCGAAATTTCACACTAAAAGACTCAAAACTCCGTTGGTATGAGTTCCACTGGGCTACCTACGCTCACAATATCACAGGCTGAAGCAAGCGAAGCGATCTCGAAATTTCATACTACCAAGGCTCAGAATAGTGTTGCGTGTTGCTATTAGTTCCATTAGCCTACCTAAGCTTATAATATTATTGGCTGGAGCGAGCGGAGCGAGCGAAGCGAGCTCGAAATTTCACACTACAAGACTCAAAATAGTGTTGGTGTGAGTTCCATTAGCCTACCTACGTTCATATAATTATAGGCTGGAGCGAGTGAAGTGAGCTCGAAATTTCACACAAAAGAGTCAAAACTCTGTTGGTATGAGTTCCACTGGCCTACCTACGCTCATAATACCTATCATAGACTGGAGCGAGCGAAGCAAGCTCGAAATTTCACGCTACAAGACTCAAAACGGTGTTGGTATGAGTACCATTAGCTTTTCTATGCTCATAACACCATTAAAATGCTGAAGCGAGTGGAGCGAGCTCGAAATTTCACTTACCAAGACTCAAAATAGTGTAAATCCGAGTTCACTTAAAATATAATTTAAAGGCTGAAGCGAGCGAAGCGAGACAGAAATTTCACAGCACTGTAACTTTTTTTTACCTTATAATCAGTCATCCAATCGTTGTAGTCCTTAACGGTCAGTCCTTTCGATGGTTCCCATTGGTCATCCCATTTCTTTGGGTCGCTGAGGTTACCCGAAAACCTATCCGTAACGTTTTTCTTATCCTTATCATCAGTTCCATAATCCCAACCTCCGCCGCCGCCCCCACATGCGAGCGCTTTGTCGATTGTAATAATAAGACACAATGTCGAGACGGTCACCATCGGTGTCGACGTAGCCATGCTAGATTCGATTCTTTAGGTAGTTGATAGTTCGAAGGTGTGACCTTCACGTGAACCTAAAACGATTTCTTCTGCGTTTTCTTTATCTAAATAAAAGATTTTTTATTAGTGGGATGAACTTGGCTAGTAAAAAAAATTATTTATGTAAAACAAAAACAATCTAAACTATTATAAAACTGTAACAGAAGTGTGTCTGTACATTGAAGATATTGACAAAAAAATGATTACGATATGGTTTTTAGATGTCCCTGATTCCAAATCAAGGTAGGTACTACCCGTTTGTTTGGAGTTGGCCGTCGATGACCGTTACAAAATTTCG
Source organism: Agonopterix subpropinquella (assembly GCA_922987775.1). NCBI lineage: Eukaryota > Metazoa > Arthropoda > Insecta > Lepidoptera > Depressariidae > Agonopterix > Agonopterix subpropinquella. The sequence goes on from OV277710.1 coordinate 3,510,031, forward strand.
TCAAAGGCACATTAACTGGTCCCGTCGACAAAAAATAATATAACAAACAAATAAAAATTTAAAATTAAAAGCCATATTAGTGATCTAGACGGACGTGCCGTACGTGGTTGCGTTGCTAAAGGTTATAAAATTGCGTTCAATTGGGTCTCTTAGGGGTGCGGTACGGTGAAGCGGGAAGGGAGGGAGCGACCAACTCGAAGCAAATGACTAGTAGGTAGGTACCCACCTACCTACCTACCTACAACCTACCTAATACCTATGTTTGTGCCTGTGATGGTCGGAACGGACGGAAGCGTATAAAGTATTTACCTGCCTACGTTCCTTTTCTAACATAAGCTTGACTTTACTACCTAGGTACGGTACTAGATAACAGATTAAATGAAATCGGTCAAGTGCGAGTCGGGCTACTCGCGCACCGAGGTTTCCGTACCACACCACCACACAACACACTTATTAACTTACAACAACAAACACTTGGCCGGTTTTTATTATTTATTGTTATACTCTAGTATAGTGTAGAGTTTGCTCTATAATCTAATCACACCAAGTTTGACGCTTGTATGTACCTATTACCGTTATTACGATAGAGCGAAGAAAAAACGTTGATAAAACTAGTTCCTTGTATGAGAACCCGCTTTAATTTATACTTTTAGACATTTTTATTATTTGTTAGCAAATCTGCCGCAGTAACGCCCATTCCGTGTAGCCCTTACGGTTCCACGTTACAGCCCTAAATAGGTAGGACAGACAGACGGACGGACGGACGGACGGACAAACGGACAACGTAGGCTTAGTAATAGAGTCCCGTTTCACCCTTTGGGTACGGAACCCTAAAAACAGACACGAAGTTTTAATTTGTTGTGCCTTTTTAATTAACGGAATACCAGCATTTATAATTTTCTTTATTCACAGTTTACACACTTTGATATGAAAGCACGGCGATACATCAAGCTATACAAAACCAAAATAAGCCACGCGACTTTACACGTTAGGTAGGTACTTACTCGACCTACGTGCGGCCAGCTTATTTTGGTTTTGTATAGCTTGATGTGTCGCCGTGTGTAGGTACGTATAGTACTTGGGCGGATCGATCTTTGCTCGGCGTCTTAAAAGTTAATCTAGATAAAGTTTCATCTCTGAGAAATTCCATTTTCACATGTAGGGTATATTAAAAAAAATTTTCTTCCAAATTATTTTCCAATGCCATCTATGTTGAGTTTGCAGTAGGTATGTGGCAGGCTTGCCGTGCTGACTATCGATGTAGATCATAGATTAATATGTATTGAACTTACGAGCTACGGGTTCCGGGATTGGAGTGAAACGCTAAGTCCAATTTACAGAGTTTATTGGGATACACTTACAAACGGTCCACCTCGCAGAGGTTCCCCTACACGGTCCACTTCACCGTGTCCTCCACGCGCAGGGACTCCCCGGACTGTCACTATACACTTACCTACGTCACTACAGTGACGTCACGACACGCGACACGGCTATGACGTCACGCACTACACTGACACTATGACGTTACGCACTACACTGACACTTGTCTACTCACTGTTCCACTTTTCCACTTTACTTTTCTTCCTTTTGTTTCGCACTGTTCACTGTTAAACTAAGAACTGAACCTCCGGCCGCAAACTCACCGCTTTTTATACCCCGCAGAATGTTCAGGATCTACGAATTTCGATATTTTTTTTTTGTTCTCTTCCAGCACTGGTAGCATGCACACCCGCGATAGCCGTGATACGGCTTTATCACGTCTTTTATCTCGTTCTTTTGCGCGCGAACGAACGAGATAAAAAAAATGATAAACCCGTATCACGGCTATCGCGGGTTGGCATGCTACCAGTGCTGGAAGAGAACAAAAAAACAAATGACACGAGTGGCACAAAAAGACTAGAATCCTGTGCCGTATAAAATATTATTTAAAAAAAGAATGACAGTGTTGACCACAGATTTCTGATATCTATGTAGGAAGCTACAGATGCGACAGTGAAATTTTCACTTTGTTCTATCAGATCTGATGTGGCGCTGCTGTCGCTGTCGTCAAGCTAATAGTTATTATAGGTATAAGCTAATAGTTATACTTATAGACTAAACTTATAGTTATAGGTATGTATAGCGATTGCAAAAATAGGGATAGTTGACCAAGGATCCAAGGAACAAACCAATCAAGGATATTATTATGTCAAACAACGGAGAAGAATTAGGTCTTCTCAAGGATTCTTAACTTAAGCGAAAATACCAGATGAAATATAATAATATCTTGGACAATGTCACACAAATTATCTAGTCACATTTAAAATACCAGAATCTAGCCTGGACTTGTATTATGATGACTAGACAACGATATACAATACATATATAGATACAAACATCCATGAGTCGGGTACAAATATTCATATTCATCATACAAATATTTGTCCCTTACGGGATTCGAACCCGCGACCCTCGGCACAGCAGGCAGGTTCACTACCGACTGTGCTACCGGGCTGTCAAATATAAGTTTATAAGCTCCTGACGCAACAACACGGCATGACTCTGCAGCTGGTGTAAGTTCACTATGGCGTCTTATGATGGCGTTTTAGGAGGGATTTAAAGTTCTTGGAGAAAATGTGACATCAGCGCCACAACGGTAGTATCGGAACTAGAGCTGTCATAGGCCTGGCATTCATGACATGACATCACGGCTGGGCTGTCATTGGCTTGACGTTGACAGTGACACTGACAGATCCAGATTGCATTGCAAAGAAAAAGGGCGATTTCGAATCGATTTCGACAACAACGAGATTTCGCGAGTCGTTTTAGAAATTTCAAAGAAACAAATACGAATATTCGGGTCATAAAAACTGGTCTGCAGCTGAGTGCAAAGTGCAGTGCAAAAGTACCTTCAAAATGCTGCCCTTCAATATCAATATCACTGCGATTCAGTCGTCCAATTTTTAATGATTGCTCCGCTCAAATTTCAATGCAAATATTATATATCTCATTACACAGATGGTTGAGCACAGGAACAATGTATTGTGACCGTAGGACAGTGAGTAAAGTGGTTGTTATGTGATTAAATTCTACACTACATAGTTCGAGAGACATTGCAAAGTTTAAAAATGGCAGGACCATTATTCACATTGATGTGGAAACATTTTACCGTGCGAAGGAGGAGGTTTATACACACCCCAGCCGAGTTGGTGTCCCCAATAATATATTTTCTGATAATGTTCTTGTTCAGGGAATATATTATAAACCTTCAGCCGAAGCATGCAAGTTTGGAAGAGACCAATATTCACAATACGGTAAGTTTGTATAAATCTTTATTTATTCTAAAGGCTGTGTGAAAGTAGTTTGACACATACAGAAAATTTGGTCAGAGTGTCATCTTATGCTACGGTTCAAATTATGCCAATAGTGCAAATGCTATGCACAAGCTTTACCGGTCGGTCCCAATTAGTAAGTATGAATACACTGCTAAACAATTTGTACAATTTGAAACAGCTGTCAATTTGACATGCATATGCTGCACTACCTATTTTTCGTGTGCGGTGTAAGCGCAAGTTAATGACGTCACTGATGACGTCAGACAGCAAACGTATCCGCACATTCACGCATTATGAACCGATTGTGTGCATGCTATCTCTACCGATAGCGTATATTTGCGCATTTTGGACCGTAGCATTATTTTATATAGGGACGAGTTACACGTGTCATTCTACTAAGAAACATTTCTGCCACTTTTTGTGGGGGGCGAGGTAACATGAAATCTGCAACTTTGGATTTTATTCCTCATAAGTTTAGATTCTAATTTTAAATGTTAAAAATCATGAAAAGAAGTCTCGTGTGAACCCCAAACGTTCTAAGTTCGAAATTATTGTTTCGCTATTATAGGCTATCTCGTTTAGTGATAAGGTATAAAATTGGGTGTAAATGCACAAGATCAATTGTTCTTATACTGCGGCAGAGGGGATATGCTACCGCAAGGCGAGTCCCTATATAAATTGATTGATTGATTGTCTAAGAGAAAATTAGAAATCAGAAACATATATTTGACATCACCATTGACATAGAATACTATGGACTCAGTGTCTGGTACAACCCCTAAGACAACACTGACTAAATTCTCGGCCAAAGTGTTGTCAGAGGCTCTGATTGAACTGATTCATATTTAGCGGAAAAGTCGAGCTCGCTTCGCTCGTTAAGTATAACTTTATATTTTTACATTTATAAATCAAAAGATGTAGGTAAGGAACAACTCAAACAGTTGTGCTAAAAAACTATGAGCTCGCTTCGCTTGCTCTGATATTCGTTGTGAAGGTCTTCTTATAAAGATAAGGGGACGGCAAAACTGGTCTGTGCCCCGGATGGCAGAAACCCACGCTATGCCACTGCATACACCTATAAACTTTTGTATATTTATATGTTTGGAAGCCTTAATAGATTATAATGGCCTCGATTCGGAGTGTACCACGACTTAACTAAACTAAATTTATTCCTGTCACTTTCTAAAATAAGATTAAGAAAAGAGACAGAAAACCAACAGCTGACTTTAGTGCTGTCAAAGTGACATTAAATGCGCAAAATAAGATGCCATCATAATGTACGCCATCTTATTTAAGTCGTTTTTGGGCGTTTAACGTCACTTTGACAGGACTAAAGTCAGCTGTTGGTTTTCTGTCTCCTTTCTTAATCTTATTTTATAAAGTGACAGGAATAAATTTAGTTTAGTTAAGTCGTGGTACACTCCGAATCGAGGCCATTACGATTCCAACAATATTACATACATACATATTGAAGTAATAATAATAATTGTTATACGTATTTACACCTATTGTTTACCTAGTGCATTTGTATTTTGATGTTGAACACCGTTTGTGAAATTATTTTGATTCCATATAGGCATGTCTAACACAAAATAAAAATTGTAATTCTAGATTTAAGTTTTGCTGTGCCCTAGCAGGGTCCATGTGTGCTGTAATCACTATGTAACACCTTTTAAAACCATGGTTGCAATAAATGATTTGTATTTGTATTTGAAGCCGTGATGGTCCAGTGGCGAGTAACCTTGCCTGCCGTGCAGGAGGCGATGGTTCGATCCCCGTCCAGGCCGACTCGTACCAATGACTTTTTCGGAATTTAGGTATGATTAGTAACACCACTGGCTTTTCGGTGAAGGAAAACATCGTGAGGAAACCTGCATGTTTCAATTTCGAGGCATGTATTGTACCTACTGTCCATTACAAGTGGCGACGGGACCAGTCACACTGGACAGAGTTTCGGTACTACTAGTGAAATGTGGATGTTCTGAGGTTTCAGAATATCTCTGACTAGCCCCTCAGGGAATATAGTCGTGAGCATATGCTATGCTATGCTACATATCGAATTGATAACCTCCTTTTCAAAAGGTATGAACATCATAATTTTATTCGGGACACTAGAGCGAGCGGTGCGATAGAGCGTAATAAGTATTTTCATGAAAATATTTACAAAATTAGTAGTAGTAGTAACCACATCTAAAAGTTCAGCGCAAGCATCATGGTGATTTTTACATACATACATACATACATATTCTCACGCCTGTCTCCCACTGGGGTAGGCAGAGACAACGGAACGCCACCTGCTACGATCCTGACATACTTCTCCAGCTTCCTCTACATTCATAAGTCCTTTCATGCATGCTCATCGGTTTCGGGTAGATCTGACCTGGCCTTTTGTCACCAATTTGGTCCACATATGTACGTCTAGGCCGTCCCCTTCCAACATTTCCACTTACACCTTATATTGCTCTTGTCAATTCGCTCTCATCCATTCTTTCCATATGACCAAACCATCTCAACATACCTTTCTCTGAGTGATTTTTCAAATGGTAAAAAAAATTACATCTCGAAAACTATCAAACTTCGATTATAAACTTGTACAACTTGCCTATCTTGGCTTGGCTGATGGTGATAATGTGATGAAGATTAATATTTAAAATTGTCTTTTATACAGGAAACCTTTCCACTGGCCAGCGGTTTCACCAGAAACCCAGTCATCCTGTACACACCGGACACCGAGTTTACCAGAACCCTTATGGATGCTGTCGGGGAGAAGTTAAACCTGCCTCGACTTCACAGCTTCTCAGGTAGGTTGAGACTAACATTTAAAAAAAAGTGGCCTTCGCGGGACGCCCTGCAGAAGTGAAACAACGAAATACCCCACTCTCCTCATTTCGCGCGCTTTTTTCGGTTATCAATACCGCACTCGTCGATTACGCGCGCCATTATCTTGAAATGGTTTTCACTTTAGCCCTCCAAAAAAAACTTGTCATACTCAAACAAATGCATACCTAAGTTTGTCGTGGTCATGGTTTGTTTTATTGGATATCAAAATCGATAGCATTCGATATCGATATTATTACTAGGCCCTATCATATGTTTAAATAAATCATAAGTTTAAATCCCCATTGTACCATTGTTCTCTGTTTCTCATAATAAAAACCATTTTTAGTAACAATTATTTAAGTATTGGGTACTTAGTAATTATAGTACTCTGTGGTATTGGATTCATCATCAGCCTATGCAGGGTGTTAGGAAAAGTATCATTAACTTTTAAGAGGGCTATCACAGTCCAGTGGCGCCCTCATCACATTAAAAAAGATTTCTCAATAAAGAAAGCCTAAATTAAAAAAGTACTCAACATTAAAACTGCAAAAGCCTTCAAGCTATTTTCATAGAATACTTTTATAGGTTTTTTAAAGGTCTAAACATACAAATTAAAAAAAAAGAAAAAAACGGCCGCTTTTGTTTTTATTCGAAATTGTCTAAAAGTGGAATGTTTAGAACATAGAGTAAGAAGAGATGGCATATCGGCTTGTTTCTATAGAAAATGTTGTCGCCAACAAAGGGGGTGAAAAACGGGTGAGGGGAAGGGTTAACATTTAAATACGCTACTTCCCGCTATTATGACGTCAGGCCCAGTTGAGTATCTGTGCACAGTTCGATACATCTCTACCCCAGGGGAGCGCGTTTTCGCGCATTTTCTCTATGGTTTAGAACCTATAAAAGTATTGTATAACAATGGCTTGAAGGCTTTTGTAGTTTTGATGTTGAGTACTTTTTTAATTTAATCTTTCTTAATCCACATACTCTACCCATGTAAGTGAACAACTTTTGCCATGGGAGCAAACCTTACAGCGCAAAAAAAAAAGTGAAAACTTCTGTAGCGGCGTTGTGCACTTTTTGGTATGGGTAAAAAATGTTAAATTCGCGTCAGGATCGTGACGTCACGTGACCTGATCGAAAATTGGTCAGACATATCATCCTCTCTTTCTACCGCACGGCGAAAATGTATACCTGTTCCTGCTGTTTCGTTTAAGCGGCATAAATTGTCATTTTTGTGTAGGATAGCCTAATAAATGAATATTGTATTTTACCACATAAATGATAGACAGAGATCCGACCGTAAAATTATGCACCTATACCTTAGGCGAACGAAATGTAATTCTAGTGTATGTTTATACAGAGGTCAATACAACGCCGCCAAGTTGCCTAAAAAAATCTTGCCGCAAGTGCCTTTTCCATTATAATTTTTGGTATAACTTTTTCCACGTGTTTGTTAGGGAAGTGAATGAGGTGCCATCCGAAGGAGACTGGTCTAAAGTACTTTAAAAACTAGGGTTGCCACGTCTCTATCTGCCGCAAGACTAGGGTTGCCAGATTCAAAAATGACATTTGGACCTGGCAACCCTATAGTTGCGGCAAAAAAGACGAAAAAAGACGTGATAAAGCCGTATCACGGCTATCGCGGGTGTGCATGCTACCAGTGCAGGAGTGCGATTTTTGAATCTCATTCGCTGAGTTCAGCAGTTGAAAATGTCAAAATTACTGTGGAGATATGCATCTTTCTACTGCTGATTTGATATTAAAAAATCATACTTCAGGAGTGCGATTTTTGAAAGTCAAATCAGCAATAGAAAGATGCGCATCTCTATACATTTTCAACTGCTGAGTTCAATATATCAGATTCAAAAATCGCACTCCAGGATGTAAATTTAAATGTGTTACATATTAAAGGGGGGTGCTTCAGACCATCAAATTGAACAACTTTCACTGTGGGCCAAACATCTATATAATCCACAAAAAAATCAAAAAATTTATGGAAAAACCTACAAAAACCGATTTTTTTCGCGATTTCAATGTTGGTCCCATAGTGAAAGTTGTTCAGTTTGATGGTCTTAGGCAGCCCCTTTTATATGTAACGCATTATTAAATCTGGATTTTTTTTATACAGTCTCCAAGGATCATAAGAAAGGTTATTTTGTATAAATTTATAAAAAGCTTTTTTTCGCAGGCACATAATTTATATTTATTGTTTTTATTTTATTTATTTTATTTTATTTAGGATGACAACAGCCTTTGGTACACACGGCGAAACATCAAGCTATACAAAACCAACATAAGCTGGCCGCGCGTAGAACGAGTAACGTATAACGTCGCGCGGCCAGCTTATGTTGGTTTTGTATAGCTTGATGTGTCGCCGTGCGTACATATCATTACTACAATGTTTACAGTTATGTCCATTATCTGTTTGTTATTCACTTTGTATTTTTATTAGTCAAGGATCTGCTTTGTTTCTTGTAAATTATGAAAGATAGGCACATCTTGATTTTACTAGCTTTTTTGTCGTTCGGCCTGAATAAGAAAAAAACCGGTCAAGTGCGAGTTGGCCTCGCGCACGGTGGGCTCCGTAGCACCAAACAATATAATAATAAAAATGTGTTTTTTCCGGGACCCTTAGCCCAAGCACTTGGCTGGTTTTTATTACTTGTTGTTTTACCTTAGGGTGCGTCCACATCTGGCGAACGCGCCGCGAATGCGCAGCTCGCGAGCGCGCTTGCAGCTCGCATTCGCGGCGCGTTCGTCAGATGTGGCCGCACCCTTAGAGTATGCACTATAATCACACAAAGTTTCACGCTTGTATGTATTGCCTTTTTTACGATCAATCAGAAACAAAAAACCTTGAAAAAACACGATTCTTGTATACAGGGTGAAATTGATATCATTAGCATCCTTTTACACATCAAACTGAACAACTTTTATTATGGGACCAAACCGATCGGAGCAACAAAAAAAACAGCTGTTCCATACTAAAATGCAGTGCCTACTCGACTCAAATGTATGCAACAGCTGATTTTTTAGTTGCTCCAATCGGATTGCACTCATAGTAAAAGTTGTTCAGTTTGATGGGTAGACTCTTAGTTTAAAAGGATGCTAATGATATCAATTTCACCCTGTATATTATAAAATAAATAAAATAAAATAGCCTTTATTCACCGACACAATATTACCTTTTTCTGCACTTTACTTAACATAATTCTTAATCCTACTTTTGGTCGGGTTGTCCTAAGACATAGGCCTCCTCCATCATTCTCCACTCTGTTCTTTCCTTTGAACTGACTCTCCAACCCTTTGGGAAATCATCCTCCCACCGTCGTACCGGTCTGCCTCTACTGCGTATGCCATCTCTGGGATACCATTCCGTTACTTTCCTCGTCCATTTTTCTTTCTTGGATCGCATCATGTGGCCCGTCCATCTCCATTTGAGCGTTCTCATCTTACGGGTCACATCTATCACTTTTGTTTTTTTCCTTATAGTAGTAAGTCGCCACCTATCTCTCTGTTTGATTCCTATCATGCTCCTTTCCATTCCTTGTTGACATACTTTTAGTTTTTGTAGCATTGTTTTGGTCAATGCCCATGTCTGGCATCCATAAGTAAGTACTGGTAGAATGCATATATTAAAGACCTTTGACTTTTCTGAGATGGGTATTGACTTACTCTTCATAACTTCCTTCAGTGACCAGTATCTAGCCCAGCTGTTGTTTACTCTTCTTTGAATTTCAGTATTTATTTGATCTTTTGTTGTAATTACTTGACCCAGATATATGTACTCTTCCACATAGTCCACCTCTTGGTTACCCACCATTATTTTAACTTTGATACTATTAGTCATTGCCTTTGTTTTTGTTACATTCATCGATACTCCTGCTTTCAAACTTTCAGTTGTGAGTTGTTATGTTATGTTATGTATATTATGGTCCCTTTAATTTATTACTTTTGGTATCATTTATTATTTGTTAGCAAATCCACAAAATAACGCATAGTTATTCTGTGAAACTTTCAACTCTTCTATTATGGTTCAATAGCTTGACTCTTTAAAGCTTAGACGGACGGACGGACAGACAGCGTAGGCTTATGAATAGAGCCCCTTTGGGTACGGAGCCCTAAAAAAAAGACCAATATTGTAAATAATAAGAATTATTTATTTACAGGTGCGGTAACCAAAGGTTACTATGGATTTACAAATGCTTCCGAACTACTGGACTTGTCGAGTAATATGGAAAAAAACGAGGCTCTCGTCGTATTTCAGGTAACATTTTCTTATTCATATTATTTTATTAGATAACGTTTAATGGTACAATAAAGCGGTCAGCACAAGCGTCGTCAAAAATAAAGGTACAAAAACGGACATAAATCAGCAACATGCTTCGTCAAAACAATGAAAACAAAACAGACATAAATCAGCAACATGCTTCGTCAAAACAATGAAATACAAGCTCAGTCAAATAACCCGCCCCTGGTCGATCCCGGCGCAAAGGAGCCCATAATACAAGCAGCGTTGCCTCGTTGAATTGCTATGGCTAGCCTTTGCACCAGAAATGACCCGGACCGGGGGTCACAATTTCGCTCCCTCAGTCGACGGCCAACCTCCGCAACGAAGGTCTTAGCCTCGGCAGCCCAAACCCCCGTGGTCTCAACGTCGACAGGTACAAAAAAATAATCGGCCACCAGGGTTCAGTACGTATCCCATTTCCTAACGGCAAATTATCTTAGATTATTTTCTCAAACATGCTTGGAAATGTGAGCATTATTTTGACAACCTTCTTCGAGATAAATCGAATTTGCTGTACTGGCCAAATACATGCGCGCAGCGGCCAGCAATGTTTGTATGAAAATCCATATCTGTCGTGTTTAGCGGCCAAATAAATTACATAGTAAACTCATATCTGTCGTGTAATTTAAAAATGGAACGATCTTTTTCTCCGAAACATGGCGACCAAGGAGGTAACTCAACAAAGGTTTTATTTAAATTTCGAACTGACTTGCAAATAGAAAGCTGTTTATTGAAAAAAAAAATGTTGTTCGTTATTCGTCATGTCTTTCGTCATTGATTTTGAGAAGAGTTTTAATTTCCGCGAATTATTTGAGAAAATTTACTGTTTTCATTTCCGCGCATTATTTGAGAAAAGTACTATACAATCCTTGGCCACAACTAGGCATTGATGGACTTACGTATGTGTGCCTCGGCTTCGCCTCGGCCCACATTTACACGTTCGTCCATCGATGCCTCTGTTGCTGGCCGCTGCAGTAATGTACTATTTTTTGCACACAATTGACCTAGTGTTCTCCTTATTTAGATTTCTTTTAATTACTGGAAATGGCTTTAAAAATGTAAATTTTCGTAGGACTATGGCGAGAAGAGTCCAGGGAAGCTGAACTACACTATCAGGATGAAGGAAGACTTCATGACCCATATCTATGAAGCGCTGGACGAGAACATAGGCCCGCACCAGAGATTTGGTAAGTCCTCAAATATTTTGTATACTGGGTGTAAGGTAAAGTATCATTTACGATGTTACCCCAGAGTTGCGACACTACCAATGAGCGAATCACGGAAGTGCGACATAATCAAAGAGGGAATCACGGGGGTGCGACACACAAATTGCGAATCACGGAAGTGCGACATGTCGACAGTGCGAATTTAATAGACCAAAAAGAGCATGGCCAGAGATATACTTGTGGTTACACCGCTCGTTACACCAGTGTAACCACAAGGAAAACTCCGTGGTTACAAGACACTAAAGTTGACCTGTCACTTCTGACCTTGACTGTCATTTTGGCACCGCCTGTCACTTTTGTCATTTTGGCATCGCCCTTCACTTTAGCGTTGGTTAAAAAAAATAGAAAAAAAAATGAATGAAAATGTAATAAAAAAAATAATAAAAGGAATGAAAAAAAATATTTTAAAAAAACGCGCACACACACGCACTCATTCAGTCACTCACATATTTTCACATACACATACACACACGCACACACCCCCACGCAACACACGCGCAGATATTTACACACGCACATAATATTATCATATACACATACCTACACTACACGTACACATACTAGTGACTGAATGGAAATGTGTGTGTGAGTATGTGTGCATTTACCTTTAAACCACATTAAAACTTTCGCTGCTAAGCTCAAAACCATGATCCTCGCGCAGTGCTGAAACTGACGCCCCTCGTGGGTCGTGCGCACAGTCGTAGCGTAAAAAGACCAATGCGGCTCACCTCGTGGGTCACCCGCACAGGCGTAAGATTTGGGTGACTCACGCTGTAGGTCATGAGCACAGGCGAAATGCAATAGCACTTGACCCCCCTCGTAGGTCGTGCGCACAGTTGTAACGTTGAAACGATAAAGTGGCTCGTGTCGTGGGTCACGCGCACAGGCGTAAGGTATTCGGTGACTCGCACGGTAGGTCATGAGCATAGGCGAAATGCAATTGAACCGGCTCGGTATGTGGGTTCTTCAGCACTCCGGCCCATTTGTCGCCGACCTACGGCGTAGGTCGTTAGCAGTTAAAGTGTTAAACTGAACAATTTTTACTATGGGGGCAAACTCACAGGACAGGACAAAAACACTGATACGATAGTAAATTCTTATCACGGTAGTACCGTTGATAAAGTCCTTGGAAATATAACTGGCATTTCGTTATCTGTTAATGATTCATATTCCCTTTTTAATGGACATTCAAGTGTTTGTGCATTCTAATTATGTTTATAAAACAAATTGGGCCTTAAAATTTAAACAATAGCTTTCATAAGCTTTGATTATGAATGAACTGTCATTATAGAGCTATTAACAATAGGTACCTAGTTGATTTACACATTGAATCCATAAGCAAGAGAGAACTATAGACATATCGAGAGTATACCCACGGAATATAATAAGAGTTTACAACAGAAGGTTCACTATCTATCGAACGCTCGCTCCAAGCACGGCTGACACGCACACATTGACTGACTATGACTACTGACACTACGTGAATGTCACGCATACATGCGTGAATGTGCAAGGGATGTCAGTAGTGCGTTCCGATTCCGAACGAACGAATGTTCCGTCACGGCGCGATTTAGAAAAAAAGAGTAGTGAAAAAGAACACTACCCATGCTACACTTAAATAAACATAATAATTTTGGTTCATGTTAGTCATCAGAATAATTCCTAACAATGAAAAATACATAAAATTCGGGCCAAACAACCGATTGCGATGCAGTATTTTTAACAATCTTTCGATTAGGATATTACTTTATTATGTTTGTACATCCGACGATGTATAGGATACTAATTTAATTTTCAAACGAAAAAAACAAGTATTAAGGTCGTTCGGTGCGATACAATGAGCGCGTGGCACTCGACTGAGTTAGGCCGCGACGTCGCGGCGCGACCGCGTACGTACATTTTTATACCTACAGTGCGGAGTGAGACAGGCCTGGTATAGCACACAATCAATATTATTGGTTATTAATAATTAAAAAATTAATTAAAAATGTTATTAAAAATTAAAGCCTGACCAGAAAAATAAAAGGTTATAATTGATCGTAGCTCCTCCAAAGTAGGTTTTTTTATTCTGGTCAGGTTTTACATTACTTTCTTTGGCCGTTAGTTTTATAATTAGGGAAAATCTAGTTTAATCTACATTTTTAAACTTCAAGAACAACCAATAGAACAAATCTAGTACACAATGTACAAAATGTTTAAGTAATACGTTCGATCGAAATAATTAATGTACTTTTTGACCGGTACTTTCTTTAGATAAGTTTTGAAATGTCCTTTATCCTGTTGCTTATAAGGATCAATTTCTCAACAGCAAAATTCTACGATAGTCATCGCTCAAATAGATTTTCGTCGTGATGCATACATTGATTTTCTTTTCACCTCAAAGAGCACTAGGATAACATTCCAATATATCCATAATGATTGCTATCCAAAGTAAATATTTTTTTAGAAACGTGATCGGATTGAAGTGTCAAGTAGTTTGTTTGCTTGTGTGCATGAATCAGACCATAGAAATATCCATACCATACCATAAAAAATCAGAACTAGACGTTAGTTTGCGATTTTAATGTCCGATATGACGGGCCTATTTAGAGTTTGCTCTATAATCAATTAATCACACTAAGTTTGACGCTTGTATGTTTAACAATTTTACAATAGAGCAAAAACAAAAAACCTTAAAAAAGTGTCTTATTGTGACTTGGAGCCCCCTTTAATTTTTGAGTTTTTGTATTTTTAAGGTTCCGTACCCAAAGGGTGAAAACGGGACCCTATTACTAAGCCTACGTCGCCACAGGTTATGCAATGATTAACTGCCTCCGTGGTCTATTGGTTGAGAGCATTGGGCTCTCGACAAGGAGGTCGTGGGTTCGATTCCCACGGGGGACACCTAGTGATATGTCACTTTGTGCGTTTTTCCCCAGTTGGTTAGGACATTGAATCACCTGATTGTCTGAAAAAGAAAATGATTCCGTGCTTAGGATGACACGTTAAGCCGTTGGTCCCGGCTACTATCTTTGGTGGTAGTAGTCGTTAGGATAAAAACCACGTCAGAGGCCGTAAGGCGGTCTGACACCAGGGCTCTGCCCACACGATAAGAAAAAGAAGTGCAAAGTAGGCGTGGAACGTGTCGCCACAGGTTATGCAATGATTTGCAGAACACCATAAGGCGCGCGGCATGGTGCGAGCGAGAGGGCATGAGTAGTTGTAGCAGTGTGAGCGGGAAGACAAGTGGTGACAGCCGTCTCCGAAGCAAAAGCGCTACTTTGCATTTCTAACCCCTCTTATAATGTTCTGTGGGCTAGGACAGACGGACTCCGTAGGCTTAGTGAGGGACCGGTTTTCTCCGTTTAGGTACGGAACCCTCAAAATATTAGATTTTCATTATTAATAAACTAAATTATTATTTAAACACACATATAACAGCCGTGGTGGTCCAGTGGCGAGTAATCTAGCAATCCGTGCAGGAGGCGATGGTTCGATCCCCGTCCAGGCCGACTCATACCAATGAGTTTTTCGGAATTTATGTACGATTTGTAACACCAGTGGCTTTTCGGTGAAGGAAAACATCGTGAAGAAACCTGCATGCTTCTTTTTCGAGGCATTGTACCTACTGTCCATTACAAGTGGCGACGGGCTCACTCCCCGTCACACTGGACAGAGTTTCGGTAATACTAGTGAAACGTGGATGTTCTGAAGTTTCAGAATATCTCTGACTACCCCCTCGGGGCATATAGTCATGAGCATATGCTTATGCTATGCTACATATAACAGATTTTCATTGATTTCTTATTTTACGTCCCGGATTCTGCTCACAACATAGGTTTAATTTCAGACTTTTCAAACTTCGTAACAATTAATGACCACTTCGATGTGAACAAGCATGATGAGGACCCTAGGGTCAACTCTGATAAGGTCTACCCGGACGAAGACTCTCGAAGGCAAAAGAAATTTAAGAGGTCAATTAGGGATCGTACGTACCTGTTACTACAATACCAAACTAATATACAAGTTATTGTAGTTATTATCTTTGATAAGTTATATGTCAAGATAGACAATTAAACAGTCGAAGCTACGAACTTGTCGAAAAAATTGGAGCCTGTACTGGCCTTTAAACCCTATCGCTATGTTTCAAATATTATTGATTTTAAACATGTTACAGCCATGTTGTGCTATTTCGAATCAAATTAAAGATTGAAAAATTCATTCTCGGGCGGGACTTGAACCCGCACCCTTCCAAACCGGGGAAGTGCGTTATCCAATTTCGCTACCGAGCCCACTAGCCAGAGAACGAAATTTTCAATCTGTTGCATCTTGAGGGGACGTGAGCGACATCTACTGGAAGTTATTACAAACTAGCCAACCCGCAAGTCCAGCATTACAACTGGAATTCATACGGTATAGATGACACACCCTGTTCCAATTACAAATATTATTGATTTTAAACATGTTACAGCCATGTTGTGCTATTTTGAATCAAATCGAAAGGATCGATCGATTCGATCATTTCTTCCCCGGTTTGGAAGGGTGCGGGTTCAAGTCCCGCCCGAGAATGAATTTTTCAATCTTTAATTTGATTCCTATCGCTATGCACGCAAACAGATATAATTTGTATGACGCCTCACGCACTCCTACCTAGGAAAGTTGGCCCCTTTGATTTATACGATAGAAGCGTGAGGCTCAATCACAGATTACCCCCAATAGATACCGCATACAGGGCCGCCGACGCTCGCCAAACATCGATGGTTTTTCACTGATATAAGCAACGCGAGTGAGCGAACTCGAAGTAGTGCGACCTTGAAATGGCCAATCACGTTGCACCGTTTCGTGCCCCGCTACCCGCACCTACCGCCAAAAATGGTGACTTCGGGCGTGAACAAAATGTTCATCATGCGGTAGATACCGCATGATGAACATTTTGTTTGTTTCTATTGGGGGTAATCTGTGGGCTCAATCTAGACATATACTTTATCTAAGGTTATAAACCTCAATCTAGACATATATTTATCATTGTCAGTTTTTAAACTTTTGTAGTGTGGTCGACCACCTTCGATATGAAAACGCCTGGTCTAGCACATTTAACTAACTATTAACTATCGCCGGATGACGCCCTGATTACGGCGGTACTGTGAGAGTGGGACGCAGATCGTAGACCGCAGAGAGCAGGCTGAGGCAGCTGATCTTGATGGAGCAGGGAGCAGGGTTCTTCAATGAAAGAGGTTCTTTAGTTTTCTTCGCTAGCTTTTCTTCCGATGTTGCGCTGGAGGACTCGTTGCGACTGATTGATCTGCGCTGTTTTGCGCGCCTATGTCCTACCTAGCGCAATACCGTAAGGAGAGCCGCTTTTATTGTTCAAATTGGTTGTACATTTTCATCACAAAGTTCTGACATTTTAGGCTATATCTTAAAAACTATAAGGGGTAGTTCAAAGCTACGATGTTCTATAGAAAGAGCTTACAATTACCCGTATTTTGACATATAACAATCTATACTAGCTATGATACCCAGGTTTCCTAGTCAGAATAAAGCGGAAAAATATCACAATTTTTGCCGCACCATTGCAAACTATTCTATTTCTAGACTATTCCAGGCACTCTATCTATGACCTAGGGTTCTGACTAAGTGCACCTGGGTTATCCTCACCTAGCCTACCTATTTCTATGTTTCTATCTATATATCTATTATGTAAAATACGGGGTCAAAGTGCAAGGTGTAAACTGAACTTTAAAACTGCTATATTTTTCTATCTAACTACTCTAGTCTATATGTTGTGTGTGAAATAGGTAAGGATCATCTACTATTGTGTACCTAAGCTGTTAGATAGGATCCACCTATCACCTATCTTGAGAAATAAGGGTATGAAAATATCAGAAATGAAACGCCTAAAAAACAACTCTAAACAATGCAAAAACTTATTCTAACCTATTCTAACTATGAGAAACGATCAATTTTATTAGGAAAACCTATAACTATACCTATAACTTATAAAACAATAACAGAAAACTATAATAAAGAAAACTTAAAACTACGACTCTAAACACGTGAAAAAACTATACAAAACTATAACGAACTGTACAAATACGTTACCCCCAACATGACCAGTGCATTCCACAAGCAATAATCTACAAATAAACACTAAAAAAACAATAATCTAATTGGAATTTGCACTGATCACGTTGGGTGTCTGAACTCGCGAGGAAAAACCGTAGCGGCCCGCGTCGACGCGCGAATCCGGTAGCTCGATGTCGCGAACATTATCTCCCGCTGCAGCTCTCGTAGCTGGAACTTCTCGAGTGAGCGGCAGGCAGGCAGACCCGTAGATCATCACGGCGACTCGTTGGCAGTGGGCAGGATCACCAACTTCTTCGTGGGCCGCCGCAGGACTCCCTTGTTGGTGCGCACGTCGACTGCTCGTACCTCGCCGTCGGGACCGGGGAAGGTGGTGATCACGACGCCTCGCGGCCAGATGTTGCGAGGCAGGGTCCCGTCTGCGATGAGGACCAGATCGCCCAGCTGGATCGCGCCACCCGTGGCGCGGGGCTCCCGCCGGTGTTGCAGCTCGGGGAGGTACTCGCGCACCCAGCGCGCCCAGAAGTGGTCGGCTAGCCGCTGACTGACTCGCCACTCCCTGCGCCCGCTGATGTTGCCGTCGGTGAACGTCCCGGGTTGTGGGACGCGTGATGGCCCGCCCAGGAGGAAGTGGTTGGGCGTGAGGGCTTCCTCGTCGTCCGGGGCCGTCGACAGGTGTGTGAGGGGGCGGCTATTCACGGTGTGCTCCGCCTCGACGAGTAGGGTAGCGAGCACCTCTTCCTTCGGCGCGCGCTCGTTGAGTGTGGTGTACAGTGCGGTTTTGATGCTCCGCACCATACGCTCCCATGCGCCCCCCATGAATGGGGCGCTCGGCGGGATGAAGCGCCACCGGATGGCGCGCAGCGACGCCTCTTCTTGCGTCGCCCCGTCGATCGCGCGGCGAAGCTCGATGTCCGCGCCGCGCAGGTTGGTGCCCTGGTCCGACCAGAGCTCTGTAGGGCAGCCACGTCGTCCGATGAATCTTCTCAGCGCCATCACCGCAGAGTCCGTGCTGAGACTACACGCGAGCTCTATGTGGACAGCTCGGGTAGTGAGGCACGTGTAGAGCACGCCGTACCTCTTCTGATGGGTACGGCCGACGGTCACGGTAAGGGGCCCAAAATAATCTAGGGCGGTAAAGGTGAAGGCCCGCTGATGATGAGCGAGGCGACTCGGTGGATGGTTGCCCGTAGATGGCTGCGCCGGCTTCGCCTTAGCGATGCGGCACCGTAGACATTGTTTCACTGCGCTACGAACGGCGTAGCGCAGTCGTAGCACCCAGTAGTGTTGTCGTATTTCGTTGGCCGTAGTCTCGAAGCCGCCGTGGTGTAGCTGTGTGTGTACATGTGTGATGTACAGCTGAGTCCACACGTGGCCGCCGTCTATAATTGCAGGCTCCCGTTGACTGTAGCAGATGTCCGTAGCGGCGTCTATGCGCGATCGTAGTCTTATCACGCCGTCTCGATCGTAGATAACGGACAGCTGTTTGAGTCTGCTGTCTGCCGGTAGAGGGCGGCCGAGTCGCAGGGCATTCACCTCGTCTGCGAAGACCTCTTCTTGCTGAGCTCGAGTCCACAGGAGCTGGGCACGGTGAACATGGTGTGCTTCTATAGGTTTGTACGGCGATGTAGTCACGTCGCCCGTCACTATTTTCTTGACTATTTTCTTGCGATTTTCTTTCTTGTCTCCCCACGTCGAGTCGCTGTCTATATTTTTCTTCGTGCGTTTGCGGGTCGCGTTACAGTGTTGCGGCGCGCGTAGCAACTCGATGAACTGTAGCACTCGTGCGGTCGCTCGTAGCAGGCGATTGAAGTTGGAGAAACGTTTCACGTCGGGTAGGGCTTCGCTGAGTCGTGTCGTTGACCTCGTCGTATGTAGTCGTTCTTCGGTAGTGTCGGCGTCGTCTGGGCTACTATCTTCTGTCTCTGTTGGCCACTCACTTTCCTGTAGGTGTAGGAAAGGCGGCCCTACGAACCAGCGATGCGTCGACTCGAAGTTGATAGGCGTCTCTCTCGTCGCGTCGTCCGCGACATTCGCCTTAGTGGGGACCCATCTCCACTCCGTTGTCTTCGTAGACTCGCCGATCTCGGCGACACGATGCGAGACGAATGGTTTGTAGACACGAGGACCGTTGCGTAGCCAGGTGAGCACGGTGCGTGAGTCAGACCAAAACACGCGACGATGCGGCTTTATGTCGTGCTCGGCGGCGATGGTGTGTGCTAGGCGGGCGCCCAGCACTGCAGCTTGTAGCTCGAGGCGCGGGATGGACACTGTCTTCAGCGGCGCGACTCTTCCCTTCGCAGCGATGAGGGACACGTAGACACGTCCGTCGCTATCGGTCACTCGCCAGTAGGAGACGGCCGCGTAGGCCGAGCTGCTGGCGTCGACGAACGTGTGTAGCTCGATGGTCGTCGCGTGCGCTAGTTGGGCGTAGCAGCGTGGCACGGCTAAGCGTGAGAGTTGCTTAGCCTCGCCTACCCAACTCCGCCACGCCTCCGCCTCTGCTGGTTGTAGCTCGGTGTCCCACTCGATGCCAGAGCGCCATGTGTTCTGTAGCACTCTCTTAGCTTGCACGGTGATAGGCGTAGCGAGTCCCAGTGGATCGTAGATAGACATAACTACGCGTAGAGCCTCTCTCTTAGTAGGTGTACCGTCGAGTAGTGAAGTAGGCAACTTACGTTCGTTAATGTTGAACGAAAGCGTGTCGGTCTGCGTCCGCCAGACCATCCCCAATATCTTCTCGGTGTCGAGTTGCACTACTTCTTTCTTCTCGCCCGGCGCCAGCTGACCACGAACACGATGAGAGTTTGATGCCCATTTTGCCAGAAAAAAATTACCTTTACTGTGTATGAAGGCGACCTGATTCGAGACCCGTAGAGCTTCCTCTTCGCTGTCGTAGCTGGCTATGTAGTCATCTACGTAATGACTACGTACTACGGCGTTCACTGCCTCCGGGTATTTTTCTTTGAAGTACTCGGCGTTTCTATTCTTCACAAAAATAGCTGTACTAGGCGAAGAGGTGGCCCCGAATATTACGCTCTTCATGCGATATTCGGTCGGAGGTCCGTCGCGTCGCTCCCCTCTCCACAGGAAGCGCTGCATGTCTCTATCTTCATCTCGAATCGATATTCGCATGAACATTTCACGAATATCAGCTGTCACTGCTATATTCCGCTGTCGGAATCTCATCAGCACGCCGGGCAGGGATTGAAGTAGGTCGGGACCGGACAGCAGCATGTCGTTCAAACTCGTCCCTCTTGACTTCGCCGCCGCGTCGTGCACTATACGTAGCTTCTCGGGCTTCTCTGGGTTGACTACGCCAAAGTGAGGTAGGTACCATACCTTCTCAGGTCGCGCGGCAGACACGGGCGCTTCCTCTGCGTAGTCCTTTTCTATGTAGTCTTGAATCTGGGCGGTGTACCTCTTCTTCAGCGCAGGGTCCCGGTCCAGCTTCTTTTCTATAAGTTCGAGGCGACGAAGTGCAGTAGAGTAGCTATCCGGCGGCGTGAAGTCGTCGCGACGCCACAGGAGCCCGGTCTCGAAGCCTCCCGCCGGTAACCGCTTCGTCGTCTCGTTCAGAATCGATAGCGCTCGCTTCTCACTATCGTTGTAGCTGCGTCGCGGCTCTACACACAGCGAATCCAGCGAAAAATGTTCTCGAATCATCTCTTCTATAGAACTCTTAGGAAGGGGCGAAGACACGTAGCTGATGCGATGACTATGGACCTTCTCACGCCGACCATCTCGCACGCCGTGAAGGACCCACCCTAGGTCGGTCAGGGAGGCGACGGGTTGGTCGTCCGCCCCACGGCGCACGGCGTGAGAGAGCAGCAGCTGCCAGTTGTCTTGCCCGATGAGTACAGTTGGCTTGCCCTCTTCATAGATGAGTTCCTCTGCTATCTCCTTGAGGTGATCGAGGCCGGAAATGAGCTCCGGCGGGACCCGCTGCGGCGATAAATGAAGCTTGTCCATAGTGCGCGCAGTTATCTCGAATTCTTCTATACTATATTTGCCGCCAATTTTCACGCGCACGCGCGTCGACTCGCTTGCGTCGATCCGCGCGCCCGCCACGCCCTCTATCGTAAACGGTGATGCTGTCCCTGTTGCACCCACCTTGTTAGCGATGTCTCTTTCTACTATGGTGCACGTAGAGCCGTCGTCCAACAGTGCGTAGGTCTCAACTTGTGACCTAGGGCCGCTAACGATGACAGGAACTATTTTCAACAGCGCCGTTTTCGTCTTGTTCCTTGCAGACGACACTATTTCCTCTTGCTCGGGCGGCGGCTTCGATTGCGGCGTGCTATGTAGTAGCGGGTGGTGGCTATGTTGACACCCGCTCGTCTCACACCTGCGTGCCTTGCACATGTGTTGATTGCGGCGAACACGTAGACACTTAAAACACAGGCGCTTCTCCTTGGCAATGTCCCAGCGCGCCGACACACTTTCTTTCTTGAACACTTCACAATTGTTTACCTTATGTTCGCCTTTCTTGCAGACCGGACAGGGCTCTGGCTTCGCTCGTTGTCCGTCGGCGCCGGCGTGGTAGGTGCGCGCTGGTCCTCGATGTGTTTGCTCCCGCCGGTCGAACGGCACATGTTCGAGGGGAGCAAAGTTACCGCACCGTTCGGCGGTGAGATCTAAAAATTTGGTCAACGTTACCAAGTCAGGCTGGAAGGCAGGCTGCTCCGGAGCGAAGTCGTAGTACCGGAACCGTAGCGTAGGCGGGAACTTTTCTATGACGGCCCGCACTATCTCTGGGTTGTACAGATAGTGCGACCGCCCCAGCGCCTTTATCGTCGCGGTGATGTTCGCCACACGCGACGCGAAGACGCAGACATCCTTCGGATTTTCTGTGAGGCGCGGCAGCTCCCTCAGTTTCTTCATTTCAGCCATGACGAGCGCGTCTCGTCGACGTGTGGCCCACAAATAGGCAGTGGGCGGCGTCCCGCGCCGGCCCGCGCAGGCTCTTCCGCAGTCTCGCTATGGTTTCTTGCTCCGTCAGCTGTGTTGTTGCCTCTTCCACCGCTATTTTGAATGGTAGCCACTCCGCCGACTGGCCGCTGAAGAAGGGTAGGTCAGGAACCCTCGATGCTATTGCGGGCTGCGCCGCCGACCGCGCGGCGAGAGTGATGGCACTGGCGAGCTCTTGGATCGCCAACTCGTTCGGCTTGCTATCTTGACGCGTAGGCGGCTGGCGCGGCGCGTCAAGGTGTGGGTCTCCGGCGACGTCCCCACCGGGGGGCCTCTGCGCCGTTTCCCATCTTCTATTTTCTATAGTCTTCCGTATTTCCTGTAGCGTAGGCGAATGGTGCGGCGCTACAGGCTGGCGTGGCTCCCCGGTGGTATGGTTCCAGGGCCCCTGCGCCAGGGCCGCTCTTCTATCTTCTATAATCAGTTTCTCCTGTCGTGGCGGCGGCTCCTGCAACACGACAAGTTGGCGGTTGCCCCCGGGGAGGCCCAGGCAGTAGGGCCTCTCCTCCGAGGTCTTCGTCGGATGACTATGAATGGGGCCTCGTGCTTCGGCGTCCACGCGGCACCCGGGCTCGTCGTCACGCGGCGGTGGTGGCGGCGGCACGGCGGGTAGTGGTTCCGAACTATGTTCAGGCACGTTGTGAGGCTCCATCGTGAGGGCGAGAGTGCTTCTGTCGACCCATTCCGACGTTCTTTCTTCACGGACCGTTTCATCTATTGAGTCCTCTTCGTCTGAAGTTTCCTCTTCTAGGACGCTGACTTTGGCCTCGGCCAACTCGACTCGAGCCCTGGCGAGCTCCAGCCGGGCCTCCGCCAGCTCCCGTCTTCTACTCGATGCTCTGGATCGTGCCGGTGTCCGTTCAGGCTTCTCTGGAACGGGGCTCTTCAACGCCCTGGTGGCGTCAGTCGACGTGGCTGATGTATCCGGGGCTGTGGTTGCCGTACGCGACTCCGTGGTCGTCGCGGACGACGCCGTCGGCTCGGAGCCGGACGGGGTGCCCGACGCGGATGCAGCAGGACGTGACGTGGACTCCTCCTCACGGGACGGGGGTCCGGCTTGACGCGGCGCTGACTTCATGCTTCTTGTCACCGGCATCTTCTATACAGCAGCTCTTGCAGTCTTCACCCAGGTCTCACAGTACGCTCAGGACGTGATCCGGCTCGAAGGACCAAAAAATGTGGTCGACCACCTTCGATATGAAAACGCCTGGTCTAGCACATTTAACTAACTATTAACTATCGCCGGATGACGCCCTGATTACGGCGGTACTGTGAGAGTGGGACGCAGATCGTAGACCGCAGAGAGCAGGCTGAGGCAGCTGATCTTGATGGAGCAGGGAGCAGGGTTCTTCAATGAAAGAGGTTCTTCAGTTTTCTTCGCTAGCTTTTCTTCCGATGTTGCGCTGGAGGACTCGTTGCGACTGATTGATCTGCGCTGTTTTGCGCGCCTATGTCCTACCTAGCGCAATACCGTAAGGAGAGCCGCTTTTATTGTTCAAATTGGTTGTACATTTTCATCACAAAGTTCTGACATTTTAGGCTATATCTTAAAAACTATAAGGGGTAGTTCAAAGCTACGATGTTCTATAGAAAGAGCTTACAATTACCCGTATTTTGACATATAACAATCTATACTAGCTATGATACCCAGGTTTCCTAGTCAGAATAAAGCGGAAAAATATCACAATTTTTGCCGCACCATTGCAAACTATTCTATTTCTAGACTATTCCAGGCACTCTATCTATGACCTAGGGTTCTGACTAAGTGCACCTGGGTTATCCTCACCTAGCCTACCTATTTCTATGTTTCTATCTATATATCTATTATGTAAAATACGGGGTCAAAGTGCAAGGTGTAAACTGAACTTTAAAACTGCTATATTTTTCTATCTAACTACTCTAGTCTATATGTTGTGTGTGAAATAGGTAAGGATCATCTACTATTGTGTACCTAAGCTGTTAGATAGGATCCACCTATCACCTATCTTGAGAAATAAGGGTATGAAAATATCAGAAATGAAACGCCTAAAAAACAACTCTAAACAATGCAAAAACTTATTCTAACCTATTCTAACTATGAGAAACGATCAATTTTATTAGGAAAACCTATAACTATACCTATAACTTATAAAACAATAACAGAAAACTATAATAAAGAAAACTTAAAACTACGACTCTAAACACGTGAAAAAACTATACAAAACTATAACGAACTGTACAAATACGTTACCCCCAACATGACCAGTGCATTCCACAAGCAATAATCTACAAATAAACACTAAAAAAACAATAATCTAATTGGAATTTGCACTGATCACGTTGGGTGTCTGAACTCGCGAGGAAAAACCGTAGCGGCCCGCGTCGACGCGCGAATCCGGTAGCTCGATGTCGCGAACATGTAGTGTAACTTGAAGTTGTAAAATTAAGTAGGTATAAATGTAAATGGAAGATTAAAAAGTAATAAAAACATTCTAATAGTTTGTAATTTACATATAAAGTTTAATTATTTTGTTTTTTTAAATAGGTTGTGCTTAGGAAGTAAAATAGATAAGAACCCGAACATCATGTTTTCCATTAATGTAAGCTTGGCTTTGTTATGTTACTTTATTCATTATATTGAATTTGATTAATAATAAAAGTATGGTTGCGAAGTTGAAAGTAGAAATTAAAATGTTGTTTGTACTCCATAAGTATATGCTCACGACTATATTCCCCGAGGGGTAGTCAGAGATATTCTGAAACTTCAGAACATCCACGTTTCACTAGTAGTACCGAAACTCTGTCCAGTGTGACGGGAAGTGAGCCCGTCGCCACTTGTAATGGACTGTAGGTACAATACATGCCTCGAAATTGAAGCATGCAGGTTTCCTCACGATGTTTTCCTTCACCGAATAGCCAGTGGTGTTAGAAATCGTACATAAATTCCGAAAAACTCATTGGTACGAGTCGGCCTGGACGGGGATCGAACCATCGCCTCCTGCACGGCAGGCAAGGTTACTCGCCACTGGACCACCATGGCTTTGTTTGTACTGTATAACATAATAATGTGCTAACGATATAGGTACAATTTTTGTTAGGCGCGTATAAGAGTTCTTACAGGCGAGCGACACTTTGCGATCGCCGTGTGTCGCACAGGGTCGCGCTCATGGACTTTACGATCGCCGATTTTTGTAGGCAACTTGGCGGCGTTGAATTAACCCCTGTGTGAACATACACCAGAATCACATTTCGTTCGCCTATGAAATAGGTGCATAATTTTACGGTCGGATCTCGGACTATATTACAATGAAGTTCGAACCGAAACGGTCGCGATATATCGAAAACCGAAAGTCCGGGTGCAGGGCATGATCAATCTCATCTCACTAATATTATAAATGTGAAAGTTTGTGAGGTTGTAAGGTTGTATGTTTGTGTTTCAATCACGCATAAACGGCTGAACGGATTTGGATGAAATTTGGCACGCAGATAGAATGTGTTCTGGATTAACATATAGGATACTTTTTATCCCAGTAATGGGTTCCTGTGGGATAAGTGGGAATAATTTACAATGATTTACTACGCTGACTTGTGCTGACATATGTATTTGGATAGATTGTAGTGGTAAATAGAAGTTGCTTTTTTCATCGCTTCGCACAGAAGCCGCGTAGCGCATTTAGAAAATGGTTAGATTTTCATACATTAGGTGAAGGTTCGATTCTTGGTCTAGAATCTAGATGTTTTTTTTTCATTTACGTTTTTTAAATAAAATTACCTACAACTACAATACCATTATCTTTCAGCATTTTTCTTTTTTTAATGCAACAATAGGTAGTCAAACAAGATATTATACACAAAAAAAGGTAAATATTAAAAACGTTCAAATAGGAAACCAATCTTAGTGATCGGTAAACAACTATAGATAGAAAGGTATAGCAGAACCCTATCAAAGATCAATAGCTGTAATCTGGACGGATGCCCAGGATGCTTAATACTCTTTGGATGGTGACGCGTTTTCGCTGACTGAGGTACGCGCCAGCCTTCTGGTCACCTGTAGCGTCGACTATCCTAGAAACTATTTTCTTTAATAACTAGCTTCCATCTTCCGGGCATCTGGACCCTAGACCTCTACACCAAAAGGCTGTGCCTAAGACCGGTATATAACCTACCTACCTTTTGAGGAGAAGTTTCCCGTTCTGACCAGTACATGTACAGTACACGTATGTAAATTTACGTTTGTAATTACTTTCGGGGTGGTCACGAACATTGCTAAAAGTACCAAAGCATAATTCGGAAGCTTCAGCGAAAGGTAATACGTAGCGATAATAGTTTATTTCCTGATACCTACTTGACTTAAGTAGTAGTCGCCATAGTTGAATCGGCTCTCCCAAACTATACCTAAATTTCTCTTTAAAAAAAATACATAATACATTACCTGCATTAGGTACTCAAACAAGATATATTATACATAAAAATAAGTAAACTATTAAAAGCTAAATAATATGAAACCAATCTTATTGATCAGTGAACCAACTACGCATAGATAGCAGAACCATATCAAAGATCAATGGCTGTCAAGGGGAGGGATGTCCAGAATGCTTTACCTACTCTTTGGATGGCAATGCCTTATCGCTGACCGAGGTACGCGCTAGCCTTTTGGTCACTTCTAACGTCGACTAACTTAGAAACTATTTCTTTAATAAACAGCTTCCAACTTCCGGGTATCTGGACGCCACAGGCCCATGGTCTCTACACCAAAAGGTGCAAGTACGTAGCTTTTGTATAAGACCTGCATATGATCTAGCTTACTTTTGAGGAGCGGTTTCCCGTTCTGAGCAGGAATCTACATTCCTGCTCCCATGTAGGTACGTAGGTACCTACGTACCTACATGCTAAGTACATGCACACGTATGTAAAACAATTGTAATTCCTTTCGGGGTGGTCAGGATCATTGGCACCTAAAGGTACCAATTACCTTTTTAAGCCTGCACCTGCAGTAAAACTTACTTTTAGTATAATGCTGAGGTTTTAGCGAAAGGTAATAATGATAATAGTGTATTACCCATAAAGTTACTATAGAGTGACTAACAGCTCAAAGAGCAAGATGCTAGCGGCACCATTGTGTAATAGAAAGAATTACGTGATGCGAGGCAATAGAACCGTTTTTGGGGATCTTATCGCAGGGTAAAAATTTGGTTTCTGTGATTATTTGCGAACCTAAAGTGAAATCGTAGATAATTTTGTGAAATACACTAACACTATTTTATTAAATTATCCACTATTTCACGTTAGATTGAGAATTATACAAAGAAATATAATTTTTACCCAGCCGATAATCTCCTGAAAACCTCCAAAAACGGTTTAATTTGACAACTCAAGTCAATTATTCTACTACTGTAAGGTTTAATAACTTTAATGATACAGCTACTGTACTGTAGTCGCTATAGTTGAATCGACTCTCCCAAAATATACTTTTCTCTATAAATTAATGAAAAACTTCTACACCTGTTCATCTTGACGCTTAGGTCAAGATTCAGAGACGTTTATTGAATTAATCGTTTCCTTATCTCAAAATTCATCCATTTTCAACGATACTTGGACTTAACTCAAAACGTCTCTGTTGTGTAAGGTGAATTGGAAAAATACAAAAAAATCCTCTGTCTTTTAACCTTTTCTAGCGTTCTTCTTTTTAGCGTTCTTTAATTTAATTGTAGTATCGTTTTCATCTTAAATTCTTAATAGATGGCGTTAGTCGTATTTTTAAAGCAAATGTGCAACAATTATTAATTCCAATACCACCGACTTTTTTTGTTTTCGCTGAAAAACCTTGAAAGCATGAGCTTAAAAACTTAGTTTATTATCGCGACATTGTCGTTGAAATTTAGATTTAGCTAAAGTTTATTCATGACCTTCTTATTATCTTATCTCATTATGGGGGCTGGCATGCCAGCAACACATCGACCCACTGGTATCTTTTGTGTTTACCCCTACATATTTATTTTCTTCACCCTTAAAAAATTTGGAAAATGAGGGAGACAATAGCATTCAGGGGAAAAAACCTATAATCTCCCAGTTTTGAATAACCATCTCTCAGGAGACACATACGTTTAGCCGCGAAAACATCGCAGTCACACAGTATTATGTATGTTCCATAGTTTCCTCCTCATCTCCGCACGCTCGGCAAATGGGATCTAGGGTGAGCTTTATCGTGCCTGTGGCGTACTGCCCGGTGAGGACTCCGATGATGGCACGAGCTTTGCTCCTGCTGTTGTTCAGTATGACCTGTGAGATTCGTGGTGTTATATTGCTGATAGTGTTGCAGACCTAATAGGCTAGACCATTCTAGCCGTGTCTTTTATCAGCCCATTCCTTAATGGCCATTCTAATGTTACATGCCGGGATTCCTAAACTTGGTTCTGACCATGATCTTAGACGAGACATGAAACAAAATCACTTGTCCACGCTGACGAAGTTGCGGGCAACAGCTAGTAGCTAATAAAGATTACTGTACTTTACTTTATAAAAAGTATTGTTAAGTATAAAAGTAAGTTTGAAGTCTCATTTCCTACGAAATGTAAGGGAATTATTTTTTGCGATTTCTTTTTAGATCTTTGAATAGGCTACTTGACAACTAGTCAAATCAGCTACTCTTTATCGGACGTCAAAACGTGCGCTTTGTATGAAGATTTGTACTAAATATAGAATTGTGACGTCATCGACATTTCATTACTTTTAAATGTTTATCTTGTTATTAAAAATAGTATTCAAGCTAAAAACTTAATGAAAATTGGAGTTTAGCGTTATTTTCTAACCTTTTTTTTAATGAGAAGATAAAAATAAAATATATTGTATGTAGTCAAGTACCCAATTGATCTAGAGTTTTTGATCCTTATAAGAAACAAGATTGATTGGCATACATAACATTGTTTATGTAAATTGCTCTAAGTTTTCTGCGATTTCTGACATTTCTAATACTTACCTACTCTAATTTTAAGTTGACCTAGAGTTTTTTGCTTATAAGAAACCGTACACAGACAGACAGAAATACAGACAGGTTCCTAATATGACTACGGAAGCCTAAAAAAAGATAGAAGCGAAATCAACATTTCCAAACTTTGTGGCCAAAACTTTTGGCTGTGTTATAATAGAAAAAATAAAGCATAAATCAAAAGCGAGCGAAGTAAATTTAATTTATTTATCTTTGAAAATGATGTTCCAGGTAAAATGTACGCTCCTTTCATGCAGCTTCAGTGGGCAATAGATTCCAGCTACATAGAACTAAAGAGTGGAAAAACTCTGAAACAGGTATGTATTTAATGTACCTAACACTTAGACTACTTATTATAAGGACCGGCCTTGCGGTAGCATTTCCCCTCTGCCATGGTATAAGATCAATGATCATGTACATTCAACATTCAATTTTATAACTTATCACTAAACTAGACAGCCTATTATTGCGAAACAATAATTTCGAACTTAGAACGTTTGGGGTTTACACGAGACTACTTTTCATGATTTTGAAAATTCAAAATTAGAATCTAAAGTCATAGGGAATAAAATCCAAAGTTGCGGATAACATCCTCGCCCCCCGCAAAAAGTGGCAGAAAGTTTGTTAGTAGAATGACACGTGGCTACGCGTCCCTATATAAGTAGTCTAAGACCTAACATCACAGCTTATGTACCTACTTTATCAGTTTAGTTTAGACCATAGAGATCTACAGGGTAACAAAACACCCTAGTAATACCTAAGGGGGTGCTTCAGACCATCAAACTGAACAACTTTCACTATGGGGCCAACAGCGAGAAAAAATAAAAAAAATCTGCTGTTCCATACAAAACTGAAATACCGACTCGACTAAAATGTATGGGATAGCTGATTTTATTTATTTTTTCTCGACGTTGGCTCCATAGTGAAAATTGTTCAGTTTGATGGTCTGAAGCACCCCCTTAAGTATTACTAGGGTGTTTTGTTACACCCTGTAGAGAGATGTCATCCAACGCGCTGAGTATGAAACCTAGTGTCGCATTACCACCAGTACCACGCGATAGAAAGTATTTTGTTAGCTTGAATGTGTTCATTATCCATTGCGGTATCAGAACTCAACGTTCGAAAAATCTTTAGTGCTACGCAAGCATTGTAATCTATTTACACATAATATCTCGACTGGCTTCCAGCCTCATAATATATTGAATCATTACTGTCACGAGCAATGTGTAATGTTCGACCTTCTTTCGTACGTCTCCATATTTCCAACGTTTTTGTGTCCCTTTCTATCAAAACAAAAATTTTTTTTTTTTTTTATTTTTTTTTCTAGCCTATTTCGTCCCACTGCTGGGCAAAGGCCTCCCCTTTAATCTTCCAACCATCTCTATCCTGGGCAAGCTCTGGCCACTTGTCGTCAAAAGCATCCAGATCATCCCGCCACCTCTTCTTAGGACGACCCGGACGCCGACGACCATCTTCTGGGATCCAGGGCGTAACAATTCCTGCCCACCTCTCCTGGTGCATTCGACAGACATGGCCGGCCCATTCCCACTTTAGTTTAGCTGTTTTCTTCCCGACGTCGGCGATTTGTGTTTTGGAGCGCAGTGTAGTGTTCCTGACACGATCTGTTCTTTTAACACCTAATATACTGCGCTCCATCGCTCTCTGACAAACCTTGAGTTTGGACTTTTGAGACTCTGTTAGAGACCACGTCTGGGCACCGTAGGTTAAGATAGGCAGGATACACATGTCAATGAGTCTTCGTTTCAGCGATAGCGGGAGTTCACCCTTCATTAACTCCTTCATAGACCAGTAGCTCTTCCAAAATTAAATAAAAACTTAAAATTTTTGTCATTGGATTAGAAAGGGACAAAGTATCGTTGAAAACGTAGACGGAATTTACGAAAGAAGAACGATCATTACCGACCACCAAGGAGTATTATCATGTTTCACCTCTTGTTAGGCAGTGTGCCCTCCAAGCTATAGACATTAGACAGTACCTATGCCAGCTTCCTGGCATGATACCATAGATAAAATATAGGGGTAGATAAATATTATAAAGCAGGACATAGAAACGCTACTTGACATCCATTCACACTTATGACAACCGCCCATTAGAATAAGTGAAATGTCAATAGTAAACGGAACCGTCTTGAATCATTTTGTCACCAGACCTCCAGCTGGAAGACTCAGCTATTTCCTTACGTTAAGAACGAATTTTGCTTGAATTTGCTTAAAAAGTGGTGACATTTGTTTAACAGACGTAACAGATTAACGTCTAATCTAGCTCTGTCACTCTTATGGCGATCTGTGTGCGACTGTAAGGAATGACTATATATGTTTTTGTACAGTTTGATATTGGGTAGACCTGCATGATACCATGATAATAACAGTCCATTTTAATCGTATAAGATCTTCTTGCGATACATGTAACCAGATGTCTTTGTTGAAATAATGATGTAATTACTCCTTACATATAAATATAAATGGTCAAGTGAATCATTTTTAGCAAGAACTGAGTACTTTATTATCTTCCACGAACTATTGTATGCCGTTCTAAGAATTTTGTATGGTAGGTATCTAAAGTAAAGACGGGACGGATAGATACCGAAGCATAACATCGTTAAGAGGGCTATCACAGTCCAGTGGTGCCCTCATCACATTAAAAAGATGTCTCAATAAAGAAAGCCTAAATTAAAAAAGTGCTCAACATCAAAACTACAAAAGCCTTCAAGCTTTTTCATACAATACTTTTATAGGTTTTTTAAAGGTCTAAGTAATGCTCACGACGATATTCCCCGAGGGGGTAGTCAGTGATAGACAAAGGGGCCAGCATTTTAAGGACCTGGACAAAGTACGGGATATAAGCATAAGCATATGCTCACGACTATATTCCCCGAGGGGGTAGTCAGAGATATTCTGAAACATCAGAACATCCACGTTTTACTAGTAGTACCGAAGTACGGGATATGTCATGCAAAAAATGTTATCGGAATTTAAAGGCATTTCTGTTTTAAGGTTTGTTTACAAGTTAATTCATTAATAGAATAGACTGTACTGGCCAGGTAGTCCTTTACCCATATTATCAGTAAATTGTATTCCAATGACCAAAAGTAAGCATTTTATTAGTAACAAATCAACAATAGGGTTTTACTTGGCGTCAGTCGACGAGAGAACTTTTTTTACATTGTTATCGTGATTAGTCAATGCTATGACGAATTTGAGTTCATTGGTTTAAAGTAGACAATACCAATACGTGAGTTGTGCACGTTTTGGCGATATTGTTTGAACAGCAAAATTATTGGGTTATTTATTTGTGAAAACAAGTGTTTGTAACGGCTGACTCATCAACCCCCTGCAAAAATTACTGGAAATATAATATTTTTTTTAGAATATGCACGCACGGTATGCCATGTACCTGTAGTTTTTACTGCTCTCAAACGTGTACTGTAGTTTTTAACCGACGAAAAAGAGGATGTTCTCAATTCGACCCGTATGTTTTTGTAGGACGAAGTGGAGTCAAAATTATAACCCACACAAAACAAGTATGAATGCTGTAGGGTGATACTAAATAGGCCATATTTGATTATTAAACTTAGTCGTATTTGGGATATTTACAGTCAGAGAGTTGGCGCGGTACTAAGGCAAAGGAGGTACTTTTATTCGATAAGTACTTCCTTTGCGTCGGACATTTTTGGACCGCTCGCTCATTGTGCATCAGTTCTATATAATGTATCTATGGTGGGTGATACTAAATAGGTCATATTTGATTATTAAACATAGTCGTATTTGGGATGTTTACTAAGGCAAAGGAGGTACTTTTATTCGATTAGTTCCTTTGGGTCGGACATTTTTGAACCGCTCGCTCATTGTGCATCAGTTCTATATAATACTTGTGTTAACCCGCGACTTCGTCCGCACAAATTATATACCAGATTTTAAGTCAGATGATAAGCTATCAAACAAAAAAGTTTCATCAAAATCGGTTCAGTAGTTTTTGCGTGATACTCGAACAAACAAACAAATAAACAAACAAACAAACAGACAGACAACAAACCCAAAAATTTGTGATTTGGAATCAGGGACAGGTAAAAACCATGTCGTATTTTTTTTTTGTAAATATCTTCAATGTACAGACACACTTCTGTTACAGTTTTATAATAGTTTAGATATCTATGGTATGGTGTAATATCGTGGTGTATTGCTAACTAAAATTCGACCTTATTCCCACCCCCAGACGGTATACACGCAAGAGTTCCCTTACGCGGAGTCACAACAGAACTCGATGGCGTCGACAGTTTGTTTGATACTGCAGCCAGTCTGCTGGGTGGCGCTGGTTCTTCCCTTCGTGTTCCTGTCCACTAGGCTGATGGAGGAGAGGACCACTGGCGTTCAAGTAAATATTACCGGGGATTATTAAATTTTTGAGGTCAAGGCAGGCCTGTCTCACTCCACGGCTGTCGTCCCACCAAGAGGAGAATGGCATGCAAATTAATAGTCCGAGATCCGACCGTAAAATTATGCACCTATTTCATAGGCGAACGAAATGTGATTCTAGAGTATGTTTACACAGGGGTTAATTCAACGCCGCCAAGTTGCCTAGAAAAATCTTGCCGCAAGTACCTTTTCCATTAAAATTTGTGGTTTAACTTTTTCCACGTGTCTTTTAAGGAAGTGAATGACGTGCCATCGGAAAGAGACTGATCTAAAGTATTAGAAAAACTAGGGTTGCTACCTCTCAATCTGCCGCAACTATAACCCTATACAGGACCCCGCCCCCCTCCCCCCCCTAAAAATGACTTCTTTGAACCTGGCAGGGTTGCCAGGTTCTAAGAAGTCATTTTTTTTACTTGGCAACCCTAGAGTTGCGGCAGACTGAGAGGTGGCAACCCTAGTTTTTCCAGTACTTTAGATCAGTCTTCTATCGATGGCGCCTCATTCACTTCCCTAACAGACACGTGAAAAATGTTATACCAAAAATTTTAATGGAAAAGGAACTTGCGGCAAGATTTTTCTAGGCAACTTGGCGGCGTTGAATTAACCCCTGTGTAAACATACTCTAGAATTACATTTAGTTCGCCTATGAAATAGGTGCATAATTTTACGGTCGGATCTCGTACTATAAATGACTCGGCTTTGACAAGATTGACAGTCGAAGTTACGAACGCGTCGAAATAGTACATTACGATACGTGTGACCTAAGTAGTCCATTATTGCACGGCGTGAATTATCGCCCGAGCGCAGCGAGGGCGATAAACGCCGTGTAATAATGGACTTACTTAGGTCACGAGTATCGTATACTATTTTATAGCTCGTGTGACCTAAACCCGCCAACTTTTGTGTGTGTGTGTGTGTGTGTGTGTGTAATGTATTGACATTCTCTTTCATGTTGAAGTTTTTAATTCTACGAAAACGTATACTAACGAAAAGGGCAGAAAGGGGGACCGGGGGCGAAGCCCCCGGCGGGGTGGAGGGGCGGAGCCCCCCGTAGGACACAACCATGACTTTAAAATCTTCGTTCATATATCGCAACCACAATCAATAGATACTCACCTCTAATCACATCTACCGTCACATCATCATCAGCCCCTACTCACCCCCTACGCACGTACGCACTAGGTGGCACGTAATCACATCTACCGTCACATCATCATCAGCCCCTACTCACCCCCTACGCACGTACCCCTAATTACCCCCACGAACTAGGGGGTACACCCCCTAATCACCCCCACGAGCTAGGGGTACACCCCCTAATCATCAGCACGAGCTAGGGAGTACACCCCCTAATCACCAGCACGAGCTAGGGGTACACCCCCTAATCACCCCCACGAGCTAGGGGGTACACCCCCTAATCAGCAGCACGAGCTAGGGGGTACACCCCCTAATCACTCCAATGAGCTAGGGGGTACACTCCTAATCACCCCCCACGAGCTAGGGGGTACACCCCCTAATCAC
The DNA here is from genome assembly GCA_922987775.1 of Agonopterix subpropinquella. Lineage (NCBI taxonomy): Eukaryota > Metazoa > Arthropoda > Insecta > Lepidoptera > Depressariidae > Agonopterix > Agonopterix subpropinquella. Next base: position 3,545,632 of record OV277710.1, read on the forward strand.
CAGCCCTGGCTAGGGGGTACACCCCCTAATCACTCCCACAAGCTAGGGGGTACACCCCCTAACCACCCCACGAGCTAGGGGGTACACCCCCTAATCACCCCAACGAGCTAGGGGGTACACCCCCTAATCACCCCACGAGCTAGGAGTACACCCCTAATCACCTCCACAAGCTAGGGGGTACACCCCCTAATCACACCCACGAGCTAGGGGGTGCACCCCCTAATCACCACTACACACCCCTTACGCATTAGGGGGTGTACCCTCTTATCACCCCTATGCATCCCCAATCACCCTCTACGCACTAGGGGGCGCATCCCTTACTCGCACCCTACTACCAACATACTAATAAGGTGTGAGCAGGGGGTGCGGGTGTAAGTAGGGCGTACGTAATATAATTAAAGTAGGGGGGGTAACTTGGAGTCAGTTGGGGATTTCGCGATTTCAATGTTGGTCACATTGATTGAAAGCATATTTAAAAGTACCTACCTTCTTTTGTTTATTATGCATCTGTGCAATAAAGTAGATTCATTTTCGAATGGTGTAATGTAATCCGTGTAATAATGGACTACTTAGTAACGAAAAACCGTGACCTAAGTGCGGGTTTAGGTCACGGAATGCTATAAAAGAACCTTCTTTTGTATATTATGCATCTGTGCAATAAAGTGGATTCATTTTCGAACGGTGTAATCCGTGTAATAATGGAATACTTAGGTAACGCAAAACCGTGACCTAAGTGCGGGTTTAGGTCACGGAGTGCTATAAATAATATCAGTGAACTCACTCTTAGTTGACAAACCGTGTCTGTACATGCACACAGAGATAAGTTTTATGGCGCCTCACGCACATTGGCGTAGCAAGGGGGGCACCTCAGAAAGCCCTCCTTAGAAAAATGGAAAGTAGTGAAGAAATAATTAAATCGTCGTCGGCACTGTTTCAACATCATGCGAAATTTTGCCAAAACTCAGAGGCAATACTGCAAAATTTCGAGCTTGCTTCGCTCGCTCCAGATGTATATAGGCATGCAAGAGCTGAGGCACTCATACCACAACTTTTATTGTTTATGAAATAATCGCGTTCTTTATAATTATAACATGTTCTACAACCTCCTTCAAAATACCAAGCCAAATTCTGGTTACCTTACCTTAGGAAACTGAACTTTTGGATCCGACCTTGCCACAAGAAATGTGAGTCTTGCGACTGGGGCGGTAGCTATGAGCTAGGTGGCCGGTTGCCCCCCCTCAGGGAAAATCTCTTAGCTACGCCAATGCTCACGCATACCAACCTAAGAAAGTTGGCCACTTTTGTTTTATACCGTAGATGCGTGAGGCTCCATCTAGATTTATACAATGTGTTAATGAATTAGCGCAAAACCTCATACACCCCAACAGATTTATAACAAAATAATTAGATTGTAACAATAATTTCATTATTTTCGTAGTTGAAATTTTAAGTTATTCGCATTTTAAGTTTTGAGGCAAAAATGATTTGTTATCATTTCAGCCATGAATGAAAGCGCTAACGTACTCATAGATATATTTTAATAACCTTGTTTTGGTAGTAAGTTGGGTGAGAGTGCCCGTGCTATGTGTGTTGACATCGGGTGACATCGGGTTCAGTAAATTTTAAATTTTACAAATAAATTATTTAATATTTTGAAAAAAATTACCTCTGTTGAAACCATGATAATTCGATTCTGCTCTCGATTCTAAACAAACTACTTTCTAGTTTTGCGTTAATTCATTAACACGTTGTATACTTTATCTAAGTGACTTGGTTTATTTTTGTTTGCACGCGCCATGCACGTGCTCATGCAAGCCTTTGTAACGGTTGGTAGGTTGGTTATACGCACATTGTAGGATAGAACGGGTGCGAATAACTGTGCACTTTATTGCCTCGCAGAGAGGGCTACAATGGCTTAGCTTGGGTTTCTGCTGCCACATTATGAAGACCTACACAAAAAATAACGTAGCGAGATCGATATTTTTTTTGCCCAACAAGGTGTGGTCAGACAACCAGACATATTTTAGTTTATCCATGCATAAATATAAACTTAGAGCGATCGAAGCGAGCTCGACTTTTCTTCTCAATAAGAATCGGTTGGAGCCAGAGCTTTTAACGTTCAAAACAAAAAGCCTTAGTATAAGCTATGGATCCAGGGAAGCAAGCTCGAAATTTTTAGCACGATGTTTTAGCTGTGGTCAGAAATCAGAACTGTTTAGGATTATGAGTGGGTACAGTGTACTGTGATACTCATATGTAGCTTAGCTAGTATAACACTTGTATATTCGATTCGGACCCTCTTAGGTGCCCCTAAGCCCGAACTGTCCCATCTCCATTGGACCTGACACTTACTTACTTATTACTATGCTGGCTCAGGGACCCGAAGTGGGTCAACAATTCATCTCTTTTCTGTGCCATCTCAGTACAGTTGGGCACCTCCAGCTCCTCGAGATCCTTGGTAATCTGGTCTATCCAGCGATGCCTGACAATTTCTAAAATAAGATTAAGAAAAGAGACACAAAACCAACAGCTGTCTTTAGTGCTGTCAAAGTGACGTTACACGCCCAAAATAAGATGCCCTCATAATGTACGCCATCTTATTTATGGCGTTTTTGGGCGTGTAACGTCACTTTGACAGCACTAAAGTCAGCTGTTGGTTTTCTGTCTCTTTTCTTAATGTTATTTTAGAAAGTGACAGGAATAAATTTAGTTATGTCGTGGCACAGTCCGAATCGGGGCCAATGTAACGTTTAATTTCAGGAACTAATAAAGATGGTGGGTGTATCGAGCAACACGCTCAGCTTGTCGCACCTGCTGAACGCGGCACCGACGGGGCTGGTGTTCGGCGTGGGCGGCGCGCTGCTGCTGACCCTCAGCGCCACGCCCATCGTCAACTCCTCCACGTTCCTCATCGCGCTCATGCTGACGCTGTACTACCTCACCGTCATCGCCACCGCCTTCGTGTGCAGCTTCATCTCTAAGAGCTGTGAGTTTTTGATTAGGGCTGCTATCGGTCCTCATATATCAGCGTGGGCGGCGCTCTGCTGCTGACCCTCAGCGCCACGCCCATCGTCAACTCCTCCACGTTCCTCATCGCGCTCATGCTGACGCTGTACTACCTCACCGTCATCGCCACCGCCTTCGTGTGCAGCTTCATCTCTAAGAGCTGTGAGTTTTTGATTAGGGCTGCTATCGGTCCTCATATATCAGCGTGGGCGGCGCTCTGCTGCTGACCCTCAGCGCCACGCCCATCGTCAGCTCCTCCACGCTCCTCATCACGGTCATGCTGACGCTGTACTACCTCACCGTCATCGCCACCGCCTTCGTGTGCAGCTTCATCTCTAAGAGCTGTGAGTTTTTGATTAGGGCTGCTATCGGTCCTCATATATCAGCGTGGGCGGCGCTCTGCTGCTGACCCTCAGCGCCACGCCCATCGTCAACTCCTCCACGTTCCTCATCGCGCTCATGCTGACGCTGTACTACCTCACCGTCATCGCCACCGCCTTCGTGTGCAGCTTCATCTCTAAGAGCTGTGAGTTTTTGATTAGGGCTGCTATCGGTCCTCATATATCAGCGTGGGCGGCGCTCTGCTGCTGACCCTCAGCGCCACGCCCATCGTCAGCTCCTCCACGCTCCTCATCACGGTCATGCTGACGCTGTACTACCTCACCGTCATCGCCACCGCCTTCGTGTGCAGCTTCATCTCTAAGAGCTGTGAGTTTTTGATTAGGGCTGCTATCGGTCCTCATATATCAGCGTGGGCGGCGCTCTGCTGCTCACCCTCAGCGCCACGCCCATCGTCAGCTCCTCCACGCTCCTCATCACGGTCATGCTGACGCTGTACTACCTCACCGTCATCGCCACCGCCTTCGTGTGCAGCTTCATCTCTAAGAGCTGTGAGTTTTTGATTAGGGCTGCTATCGGTCCTCATATATCAGCGTGGGCGGCGCTCTGCTGCTGACCCTCAGCGCCACGCCCATCGTCAACTCCTCCACGTTCCTCATCGCGCTCATGCTGACGCTGTACTACCTCACCGTCATCGCCACCGCCTTCGTGTGCAGCTTCATCTCTAAGAGCTGTGAGTTTTTGATTAGGGCTGCTATCGGTCCTCATATATCAGCGTGGGCGGCGCTCTGCTGCTCACCCTCAGCGCCACGCCCATCGTCAGCTCCTCCACGCTCCTCATCACGGTCATGCTGACGCTGTACTACCTCACCGTCATCGCCACCGCCTTCGTGTGCAGCTTCATCTCTAAGAGCTGTGAGTTTTTGATTAGGGCTGCTATCGGTCCTCATATATCAGCGTGGGCGGCGCTCTGCTGCTGACCCTCAGCGCCACGCCCATCGTCAACTCCTCCACGCTCCTCATCACGGTCATGCTGGCGCTGTACTACCTCACCGTCGTCGCCACCGCCTTCGTTTCATCTCTAAGAGCTGTGAGTTTTTGATTAGGGCTGCTATTGGTCCTCATATATCGGCATGGTCGTCGTTATCGAGCCCTCTGTGCCGAGCTTAGACCATCTAAGGTTCTAAGAATAAGCCTCGCGTTAGCATTGCCCTCTGCCTAGTTACACGATCGATTGATCATGTGCATTTACATCTATTACGTAATGGTACTAATGATACAATACAGTGCCAACTGTACCATTGATGGTACTTCCCGATTGTACTTCTGGTCCGGCGGGCCAATTTATACGTTACGAGCTTTTACCCGCGACTTCGTCCGCATAAATTATATACCAGATTTTAAGTCAGATGTTACGCTACCAAACAAAAAAAGTTTCATCAAAATCGGTTCAGTAGTTTTTGCGTGATACTCGAACAAACAAACACCCAAACAAACAAACAAACTAAATTCTTTTTTCAAATTTACAGTTTTATAATAGTCAAGATAACTAAACGAGAGAGCCTATAATAACTTCAAATTAGTCTCGTTTGGGACACACTAGACTATATTCAACAATCAAAATTAGTATTTAAAATAATGGAATAAAATCCAAAGTTGCAGATTTCATGCCTCCTCTTCCCCCCGCATGTGGCAGAAAAGTGTGTTAGTAGAATTACACGCGTAAGTCGTCCATAGTTAAATGGACCGTACCTAATTAAGCTAAGCGGAGAGAAGATGGGTAAATAATGAAATCGCCGCCCATACGCCCTCCCTGGCAGTAGGCCTGTGCCCTGCAGTGGGACGTATATAGGCTGTGATGATAACCTGACGTACTCACGGTTCAAACTTGATTGGGCGCGTTCTATAGCTTGCTTATACATACTCTAAGGTTACATTATATTAATAATGAAATGTTAACTTTGCAGCGGAGCACACGGCGTCGCTCGCTTCGATGTCGTACTTGATACTTTGGATTCCGGTGCGACTGCTATACGATGTGCCAATGAACAGAACCTTAACGCTTTTGACTGGGCTAGTTCCGCACATGCCCATGTACTGGTTCTGGAAGGAGGTCGCTTTGCTTGAACAATTCGGTATGTCAAGTTTCTTTTTGTATTTATTTTATATTTTTCACGGATTGTAGATTTCATTTTAATGAACTGTTAAAAGACAATGCGGGTTTTGTATGTAAGGTTGGCGCCTTATTTTCCGCCGTTGTTTTTGGCGCGGCCAGCAACTAAACTAGAATATTTTAGTTCAGAATAAAGTAACAAACAAAACTTATTAACATGTATATCTCTCAACTCAGTCCGGATGGAGATATAAAGGCTTGAAGTTGTAAATATAACCATTACGCGCACTTCAAGCCTTTATATCTCAGTTCGGACTGAGTTCCCAGATATTTGTAATAACAAGTTTTGTTTGGAACATTATTCTGAACTATAATATTCAAGTTAAATTGATGGCCGCGCTAAAAAAAATTTTGAAAAGAAAAATGTGCCAGTTTTAGGCATAGGCTTTTTTTTGCGATTAATCGAGTTTATCAATACATTTTTTTAAATGGTTTCGATTAAAGATCGAAAAGTTCTTTAAATGTTGCGAGAAAATATTTCATCCTCCAGGAAGAAAACCGTTGCATCGATTTAAAAATACCAATCTCCTCCAAATATCACATTTTGATATTGAAAATATATTTTTTCTTAATGACCAACTTTGATAAGTTATACATATGTCAAGATAGAAAGTTGAAGCTACGAACGCTACGGAAATCAAACTGAACAACATTTACTATGGGAGCAAATCTGTAAAAACAAAAAAAATCTGCTGTCCCATACTAAACTGCAATACCTACTCGATTCAAACGTATTGCACAGCTATTTTTTTTTTGTTCTGACAGGTTTGCTCCCATATTAAAAGTTGTTCAGTTTGATGGGTAGAGTAATGTGGTTTAAAGGTTAATGATACTTTTTCTTACATTCTATACAGGGTGTAACAAAACACCCTAGTAATACTTAAAGGGGAGCTTCAGACCATGAAACTGAACAACATTCACTATGGAGCCAACTACGAAACCTCAAAAAAAAACAGCGGTACCATACAAAACTGCAGTACCGACTCGACTAAAATGTATGGGACAGCAGATTTTTTTTTCGAGATTTCGAAGTTGGCTCCATAGTGAAAGTTGTTCAGTTTCGTGGTCTGAAGCATACCCTTAAGTATTACTAGGGTGTTTTGTTACACCCTGTAGAAACGGTTTTCGATTCAGCCCCAAAGAAATTATCATACCCGATTTCAATATGCAGGTAAGAAGGTGGATTTCTCTACGATGTGGTCGTCGCACAGTGCGCAGAGCGGCTCGGTGTTCCTGTGCTACGTCATGATGGTGCTGCAGTGCTGCCTGATGACCTTCCTAGTCGCCTACCTCAGCCTCGTGAGGGTCGGAGCACATGGGGTCGCTCTGCCGTGGAACTTCATCTTACAGGTGATGAACCATAGATGAACTTTAAATTAGTGGTGAAACTATTACGATTTAGATTAATCGTAATCGGCGATTACCGGCATTTAGCGATTAATCGAAATCGTAGATTATTTAACGATTACTATTAGTATATCTGAACTATTATAAAACTGTAACAGAAATGTGTCTGTACCTTGAAAATATTTACAAAAAAAAGATTACGACATGGTTTTTACCTGTCCCTGATTCCAAATAACCAATTTTTGGATTTTTTGTCCGTCTGTTTGTTTGGGTGTTTGTTTGTTCGAGTATCACACAAAAACTACTGAACCGATTTTGATGAAACTTTTTTTGTTTGCTATCTGACTTAAAATCTGGTATATAATTTATGCGGACAAAGTCGCGGGTAAAAGCTCGTTAAATATAATTTTATCCGAATTTAAGTGCAAAGTGCAAAGTGTTTAAAAAAATCATGATTGAAAGGGATTTTTTTTAAATACTCTCCTAATTTTCAGGGGTAGTTCAGACCATCAAGTTAAAAACCTTTTACTATGGGAACAAACCTGAAACAGTAAAAAAATTCAGCTGTTTCATAAATTTGAGTCGAGTAGGTATTGCAGTTTAGTATGCAACAGCTGATTATTTTTTTGGGTTTTCAGTTTTGTTCCCATAATAAAAGTTGTCAGTTCTACGCATTGGAAGTTTATAATTAAATGTGTATTTCAGAAACAATACTGGGGTAAGAAAGTGAAGCCGCAGAAGTTGAGTGACGCCACCGAGGAGGAGCCCATAGCGCGGGACCCCAAGTACTTCGAGCCGCCGCCCCGCGCCGACGTGGGCATCGGCGTCAACAACGTGTCCAAGGTACACACATTGAACTATTGAAGCCGCGGAGGAGGAGCCCATAGCGCGGGACCCCAAGTACTTCATCAACAACGTGTCCAAGGTACACACATTGAACTATTGAAGCCGCGGAGGAGGAGCCCATAGCGCGGGACCCCAAGTACTTCATCAACAACGTGTCCAAGGTACACACATTGAACTATTGAAGCCGCGGAGGAGGAGCCCATAGCGCGGGACCCCAAGTACTTCATCAACAACGTGTCCAAGGTACACACATTGAACTATTGAAGCCGCGGAGGAGGAGCCCATAGCGCGGGACCCCAAGTACTTCATCAACAACGTGTCCAAGGTACACACATTGAACTATTGAAGCCGCGGAGGAGGAGCCCATAGCGCGGGACCCCAAGTACTTCATCAACAACGTGTCCAAGGTACACACATTGAACTATTGAAGCCACGGAGGAGGAGCCCATAGCGCGGGACCCCAAGTACTTCATCAACAACGTGTCCAAGGTACACACATTGAACTATTGAACCCACGGAGAGGAGCCCATAACGCGGGACCCCAAGTACTTCATCAACAACGTGTCCAAGGTACACACATTGAACTATTGAACCCACGGAGGAGGAGCCCATAACGTGGGACCCCAAGTACTTCATCAACAACGTGTCCAAGGTACACACATTGAACTATTGAAGCCGCGGAGGAGGAGCCCATAACGTGGGACCCCAAGTACTTCATCAACAACGTGTCCAAGGTACACACATTGAACTATTGAAGCCGCGGAGGAGGAGCCCATAGCGCGGGACCCCAAGTACTTCATCAACAACGTGTCCAAGGTACACACATTGAACTATTGAACCCACGGAGGAGGAGCCCATAACGTGGGACCCCAAGTACTTCATCAACAACGTGTCCAAGGTACACACATTGAACTATTGAAGCCGCGGAGGAGGAGCCCATAACGTGGGACCCCAAGTACTTCATCAACAACGTGTCCAAGGTACACACATTGAACTATTGAAGCCGCGGAGGAGGAGCCCATAGCGCGGGACCCCAAGTACTTCATCAACAACGTGTCCAAGGTACACACATTGAACTATTGAACCCACGGAGGAGGAGCCCATAACGCGGGACCCCAAGTACTTCATCAACAACGTGTCCAAGGTACACACATTGAACTATTGAACCCACGGAGGAGGAGCCCATAACGTGGGACCCCAAGTACTTCATCAACAACGTGTCCAAGGTACACACATTGAACTATTGAAGCCGCGGAGGAGGAGCCCATAACGTGGGACCCCAAGTACTTCATCAACAACGTGTCCAAGGTACACACATTGAACTATTGAAGCCGCGGAGGAGGAGCCCATAGCGCGGGACCCCAAGTACTTCATCAACAACGTGTCCAAGGTACACACATTGAACTATTGAACCCACGGAGGAGGAGCCCATAACGCGGGACCCCAAGTACTTCATCAACAACGTGTCCAAGGTACACACATTGAACTATTGAACCCACGGAGGAGGAGCCCATAACGTGGGACCCCAAGTACTTCATCAACAACGTGTCCAAGGTACACACATTGAACTATTGAAGCCGCGGAGGAGGAGCCCATAACGTGGGACCCCAAGTACTTCATCAACAACGTGTCCAAGGTACACACATTGAACTATTGAAGCCGCGGAGGAGGAGCCCATAGCGCGGGATCCCAGAAGTAGTCACTTTTGGCGGTTTTAGAAATAATAATTGAGTCGATTGGTATCAGAAACGGCTATCTTTTCCAGACGCAATGGATGTTCCACTGGATTTTGGATTTTCTATTGTGTCTGGAAAAGATACCCGTTTTTGATGCCCATCGACTCAACTACAAACAAATCCGCAGTGACCAGTTAAATTGAAAATCGTCAGTGACTAGTGACTACAATGTGATGTAGGAAATGTTGTTTAACCTCTAGTAAAAGAAAGAAAGAAAGAAAAATTATTTATTTGGGTCTCCGACACACATACAATCTTACATCATGGTAACATTTTAGTGAAATTGTCAAAACATTAATTAATAAAGAGATTGTTTGTGCGCCGCAGTGGCAAAAAGGTCCCAACTCAGCAAAATGCTCGGCTCGGAAGCCGAACTCTGAATTTATGTCGGGGCCTAGCTTATGAGGTGAATCTAACATAATATTTATGTGCAACGAATCCAATAAACACTTGTTATTATTTTGTAACTATTTAGCATCAAGTGTGTGTGTATGTTTGTGTGTATGTGTGTGTGTGTGCAATTAAAAATGAACAGAACAATTTAAAAAACATGTAGAAAAGTACAAAATTACTACGCAGAATTTGCTACCAAATTAACAGTTTTTTTTTTGACAGTCGAGAACATAGAGTTTATATCCTTTTTTAAAAGTAAATTTTGACGTCATCTGTCGCAGAGGGGGGGGCAAATTATTCCAACATTTGGTAGCAAGATAGCGAAAACTGCCATCAAACGCCACGGTTCTATGTATCTTGAGGATGAGCAGATACTGAGATGCTCGGGTATTATATCTATTGAAAGAAGATGACCATTGCAACTTGGAGTACAGATACACAGGCTTTCGGAATTTGACAACATCGAAAACCAAGGTAGCCAGATGGAGTTGCCTTCGCGAACTCATATTCAGCATGGAAGCGTAGTACGTGCTGTTCCGTATCCGTCCATACTGGCTTAGAAATAAAAAAAAATACGATTGAGAGCAGCACAATAGGTTTGGTCCCCCTTTATTAGTTTGAAAATCAAAGTCTAAACAGAACGACATGATCGCATCGGATTCTTGAGCACGCCAGCTACGTTGCGAACCTACGAGGTAGGTCGTCAGCAGCAAATGTGTTTACCAAGTTGTACCCTTGTCGACAGATGTTCGGCAAAGAGCGAGCCCTCTACAACGTGTCGTTCGACGTGTATAAGGGCGAGATTACCGTGCTGCTCGGTCACAACGGCGCCGGGAAAACTACACTGATGTCTATTATTACCGGTGAGCTGTTTAATATAGGGTTAAGCTGAAGGTTTTTTTATAGGGATTAGACCATCAAACTGAACTTTCTCTATGGGACCAAAGGCAACAACGTCTAAATCGGATGAAAATAATCAACTGTTCCATACAAACTGAAATCCTGCTCGACCCAAATGTATGGAGAAATAATTCCGCGATTTCAATATTGGTTCCATAGAGAAAGTTTTTCAGTTTGATGCTCTGATAATCCTGTTAAAAAACCTTCAGCAATTAAGCATATTAAGTTGAACCCTGCACAATCCTTTCATACTAATTATTACCCCGTGGCTACCCACCAGAGCCAGCCGGGCCAGAGCGTGAAAAGCTGCAAGTATATCGCCGCGACTTCACCGCTTTCTAACGCTTTGAAATCGTGGCGAGGCCTCACCGAATGCGTTGCAAACTGAAATTCACCTCGCTGGAAAACCTCCAATTTCAAGATATAAATATTTTAGCGAGCTATGAAGAGAGCTGTGCTCCATGTTTCTCTGAGATCGCAAATATTATATAATTTGTTTCTGTTATATTTATGGTCTTCTTATCGTGTGGGCAGAGCCCTGGTGTCAGAGTTTTTTCAGACCGCCTTACGGCCTCTGACGTGGTTTTTATGTAACGACTACTACCACCAGAGATATTAGCCGGGACCAACGGCTTAACGCGCCATCCGAAGCACGGAATCATTATTTTTTTCGGACAATCAGGTGATTCAGCCTGCAATGTCCTAACCAACTGGGGAAAAACGCACAAAGTGACATATCACTAGGTGTCCCCCGTGGGAATCGAACCCACGACCTCCGGGTCGAGAGCCAATGCTTTTAACCATTAGACCACGGAGGCAGTTATATTTATGGTAAGGAGGTTGCATTAAAACAATGACTATCTCTAGTGGTAGTAGTCGTTACTTAAAAAAAACTACGTCATAGGCCGTAAGGCGGTTTGAAAAAACTATGACACCATGAGTCCATAAAGTTGCTTTATGGAGACCCAACCACTCATTTCACCCACTTCGCACATAGCCTTAGACAATTTAATAGGGACTCGCCTTGCGGTAGTATTTCCCCTCTGCCACGGTATTAGATCAATTAATCTTGCGCATTTACACCCAATTTTATACCTTATCACTAAACGAGACAGCCTATAATAGCGAAACAATAATTTTGAACTTAGAACGTTTGGGGTTCACACGAGACTACTTTTCATGATTTTTAACATTCAAAATTAGAATCTAAACTTATGGGAAATAAAATCCAAAGTTGCGGATTTCATGTTACCTCGCCCCCCGCAAAAAGTGGCAAAAATGTTTCTTAGTACAATGACATGCGTAACTCGTCCCTATTAAATTGTCTAAGCACATAGCCAATACAGAGATGTCCCCCTCAGGAATGATAAGCGCGACGGAGGGCAAGGTGTTCCTGAACGGTCGCGACGCGAGCGAGGCGCGGCGCGCGGCCCGCAACGAGATCGGCCTCTGTCCTCAACACAACCTGTTCTTCCCGGACCTCACCGTCATTGAGCACGTCATGTTCTTCTCCCTGGTAAGTTACCCTGTTATGCTGAAGGTACGGAGAATTTAAAAAAAAACATTAATTTTATTCATAACTAGCGGTGCCCGCCCATTATTAAAACACGTTGACTTTCCGGATACGACAGACTTTATTTTTTTAATACATAGACAATCTATTATACATTGGTCTCTATATACTATTGACTCTCGTAGATCAGATTTTCTTTGTTTGAGAGTCAGAGTTCCCCTAATTAGTGTCACAGCATTGTTCTTATAATACCTAACATTTTGAGCAATTTAAAATGTTTGTAAGGCTAAGTGAGTGAAATAAACATTTTTTATTTATTATTATTATTATTGGTATCTTAGACAATTTATATAGGGATTCGGCTTGCGGTAGTATTTCCCCTCTGCCACGGTATAAGATCAATTGATCTTGTGCATTTACACCCAATTTTATACCTTATCACTAAACGAGACGGTCTATAATAGCGAAACAATGATTTTGAACTTAGAACGTTTGGGGTTCACACAAGACTACTTTTCATGATTTTTAACATTCAAAATTAGAATCTAAACTTATGGGGAATAAAATCCAAAGTTGCGGATTTCATGTTACCTCGCCCCCCGCAAAAAGTGGCAGAAATGTTTCTTAGTAGAATGACACGCATAACTCGTCCCTATTAAATTGTCTAAGATTGATATTGCCACTTCAAACTTACATTTTGTTACTATAATTTAACACCGTTTTCTTTTTTTTTGACTTCCGTTCAGACTGACCTTGAATTGTCATAACTTTAGATTGAATTAATTTTTGATTGAAATAAAGCCTAAATGTTAGTCCAAACCACAGCCCGGACACTGCATACAAAAAATTTTAATTTACAAGGTGACGTCACCACATGCGAAACCAAAGAAATTGAACCTTAAGTCTTCTTCTTAGGTAACCAGAGGGCGATAGAGGGGGTGAGGTAAAAAGTTGGTGGGAGGAAGGGAGTGTCCGTACTGTATCTGGTAATAGATACTCTTTCTTATACTGTATCTATAGTAAGCCCTATCCTTTTGTGAAAACCCCATCAAAATCGGTTTAGGAGTTTTTAAGTGATGCGTGCACAAACAAACAGACACAAATTCTAAAAATAGACCCAATGCATTCCATTACGTATCCTAAACGCCCCTAGTTAATATTTTTTGCAATAGTACATTACTGCAGCGGCCAGCAACAGAGGCATTGATGGACGAACGTGTAAATGTGGGCCGAGGCGAAGCCGAGGCACACATACGTAAGTCCATCAATGCCTAGTTGTGGCCAAGGCTTGTATAGTACTGTTACGGCCGCTGTCAAACGTCAAACGTAAAGAAGGCATTCGAAAATTCGGCCGGCTCATTAACAATCGCCGTGGTCCTACGGTCTAAGGTTCCGCCTCCCATGCTAGGGGGTGACGGTTCGAATCCGATCCGCGCCAAAAATATTTCTAGATTTTTGTGTTTTTAGAAATGTTCTAGAAGGTAGAGAGAGAAGGAATATTTAAAAAGGGACCAAAAGGTCTAGGGGTGTCTAGGAACTTCGAGAAAGGAGGCGAAATTACGAATATTTGAAAAGAACCAGAAAAGTGGGCGTGTCTTCGATCGGTTTCGAAAAAGGAACGCGGGGTTAGAACTATCTGGAGGAAAACAATCGAGTAAAGAAAAGAAGATCGAAAAAAGGGTATTCCGGAATGTTCTGCGGGATATAAAAAGGCGGCGAATTTCGACTGGCGGCAGTATTTGATTTAACAGTGAACAGTGCGAAACAAAAGGAAGAAAAGTAAAAGTGGAAAAGTACTAGTGAAGAGAAAAGTGCTAAGAGTGGAACAGTGAGCAGACTAGTGTCAGTGTAGTGCGTGACGTCATAGTGTCGGTGTAGTACGTGACGTCATAGTGTCAGTGTAGTGCGTGACGTCATAGTGTCGTACGTCGTGGCGTCATAGCCGTGACGCGTGTCGTGTCGTCACAGTAGTGACGTAGTGGACTGTGAACAGTGACAGTAAGTGGTGCACGGGGAATCCCTGCGAGGAGGACCCGGTGAAGTGAACCGTATAGGGGAACCTCTGCGAGGTGGACCGTTTGTAAGTGTATCCCAAATAAACTCTGTAAAATTGGGCTTAGCGTTTCACTCCAATCCCGGAACCCGTAGCTCGTAACATTTGGTGTCAGAAGTGGGATTGGAGTAAGATGCCGCTGGTGCCAAAGGAGTTAAAGGGAGTCACCACCCGGGCCATGTCGGAAGCGCGCCAGGAAGGTGCGAGCCCTGCAACTGAGGTGCAGCGAACTCCGGAGAGACGACCTGAGGGAGGTGAAGTGCAGCGCACTCCGGAAAAGAACCCAGGGAACTTCCTCTATCAAATCCAACGCATGATGGAGGAACAACTGCGCGCACTGAAAGATGATCAGGCTCGCCGGCAGGAGGAACAGGCGCGCCGGCAGGAAGACCAAATGCGCACAATGCAGGAGGCGCTTCATAAAGATATCACGAAAGGCTTGCAACAGGCGGTAGAGAGAGTCGAAGCCGTAGAAGGGAGGTTGGATCGTGTGAAGGGAGAGCTCGAAGGGAGGTTAGATCATGTAAAGGGTGAGTTCGGAGGGAGGCTGGATCGTGTAGAGGGTGAGTTCGCCAAGATCCGGCGAGAGGTTGAGCAGAGCAGATCTCATAGTCGTGTCGCTGCTGTTTTTGACTCACCCATTCAACCGAAAGGTGTCAAGACTCCGGTTTACGATGGACTGACGTCATGGCCCGCCTTCAAGCTACAATTTGAGATGGCGATGAAAGTTAAGGCTGGGGCAAAGAAGAGGCGCAGTCTGCGTTGACATTAGCACTCCAGGGACAGGCTCTCACTGTGCTGGAAGCTGTTGGTGCTGGTGAAAATCTGACATTTGACAAGCTTTTCGGAGCTTTGGAGGCTAGATTCGGCGACGGACATCTCGAGCACATGTATCGGGCGCGATTGAAGGAACGGAACCAACATGCTAACGAGAGTCTGCAGCAATGGTCCGTGGAAGTGGAGAAGCTCGTGCGTAAGGCTTTCCAGTCATCACCAGCAGCCATCGATGACATGCTCCTGCAGGCCTTTACGGATGGGATACGGGACCCGGAGGTGCGAGCTGCCGTGCGACTTGGGCACCATAGCACTCTCAGGGACGCTGTTGCCCATGCATTGGAGGTGGAGGCCGTACGACAGGATTCTCGTTCCGCTCGCCTCAGGGAGATTATTGTGACTAGAGCCGCACCGCCAAGGAATCGAAGCGTCGGTTTTGTGTGCTACGAGTGTGGTGAACGAGGGCATATTCGCAGCTCCTGTCCGAAGCGCACAGGTCGTCGGGATATAGGAGTCTCGACTGATGAGCAGCAGGAAAACTAAAACCAGCCAGGGCTGCGGGGTGGGCGCTGGCCGGTTATGTTGCAACCCCAACCATAAGAGTCAAACAGACATCAGACGGAAATAGTCTGTTAGTCGAAGGAGAGGTCAATGGTAGAATCTGTCAACTAACTTTAGATACCGGAGCTTCGAGAACAGTGATCAATACTCGACTGATAAACGAGATGGAAAGTTATCAGAAACGACTTCTGCAACAAACCAACCTGCAGTTAACAACAGCTACCGGCCAGCGCATACCTGTCAACGGGGAGTTGGGAGTTTCAATTAAGATCGGGGAAACTCCTTTCAAACATGAGGTGATTGTAGCTGAAATAGTGGACGATTGCATCATTGGCTTAGATTTCTTACAAAATCACCAGTGCAGTATAGACATGAAAAACGGAGTGCTACGGTGTAACACAGAGGAGGTTCCGATGAAAGGTGGATCGTCGGGAAAGGTCTACTGTGTGAGAAGAACAGTTCTCAAACCTAGATCACAGACCTTGGTACCTGTCGTTTTGCCCAAGAGTAACGATGGGAGATTACCACGGAGATGTGCTGTGATAGAGAAAGTTAAAACTGAAACTTCTTGGATTCCGGCAAGGACAGTTGTTGGATCAGTTTCATCTACCTCAATCCCGATACTTAACGTTGGAGATGTGGACCTGACGATTGAGAAGGGGGAGGTTGTTGGTCACTGCGAGGAAGTTTTATGGTTGCGACAATGTGTGGAAAATCCTCCTAGGAAACATAAGGCTGAGGAGGATGTAGTATCCAAAGTTATGGAAGACTCCAGCAAGGACCTGACTAAGCTACAGGCTGTGAAAGCGAAGAACTTGCTGCGGCGTTTTTCAGACCTATTCTCCCAGAACGACGCAGATATTGGTAGAACAGACTTGGTGAAGCACACGATTAATACGGGAGATGTAGCGCCAATCAAGCAACGACCTAGGCGCATTCCTTTTGCTCGTGAGAAGGAAGTGGAGGGAATGATAGAGGACATGAGAAGGAATAACATCATCGAACCTTCATCAAGTCCCTGGTGTTCACCTGTAGTTCTCGTCAAGAAAAAGGATGGCTCAACGAGATTTTGTGTGGATTATCGGCAGCTGAATGAAGTAACGAAGAAAGACAGCTACCCCTTGCCAAGGATCGACGACACCTTAGACACTTTGAATGGAATGAAATGGTTTTCAACGCTCGATCTGAAAAGTGGGTACTGGCAAGTGGACGTAGACCCTTAAGACAAGGAGAAAACCGCGTTTTCCACCGGGAAAGGACTGTGGCAGTTCAGGGTAATGCCATTTGGATTGAGTAACGCCCCTGCGACTTTCGAGAGATTGATGGAACATGTCCTAGCTGGAATTCTGGGTGACACGTGTCTTGTCTACCTGGACGACATCATCATTGTTGGGCGAGACTTTAATGACCACCTGAAAAAGTTGGAGAAAGTCTTCGAAAGACTACGTGGAGCCAATCTTAAATTGAGTCCAAAAAAATGTTCTTTCTTCAAACGACAGGTCAATTACCTTGGACATGTAATCTCTGAGAGAGGAGTCGAGACCGATCCTGCCAAAACTGCTGCTGTGAGGGAGTGGCCAACACCGAAAGATAAGACACAAGTTAGAGCTTTTCTTGGACTCTGCTCTTACTATCGTCGTTTTGTGAAAGGGTTTTCGGACATCGCAAAGCCGCTACATCGACTTACGGAAGAAAAGAGGACGTTCACATGGGATTCAGAATGTGAGGAGGCTTTTATGGAGTTAAAGGAACGTCTGAGTAAGGCACCAATTCTTGGATATCCCGATGTCCAGGGTGAATTTGTTGTAGACGCAGACGCCAGTAACATCGGGATTGGAGGTGTGCTCTCGCAGCGACATGGTGAAAAGGAAACTGTAATAGCCTACTTCAGTAAATCATTATCTAGACCTGAGAGGAACTACTGTGTTACCAGACGAGAATTATTGGCCGTGGTGAAGTCTGTACAACACTTCAAGAAGTATCTGCTGGGACGTAAATTTTTAGTCAGGACAGACCACGCTGCGCTGAAATGGTTACTCCAATTTAAGAACCCGGAAGGTCAAGTTGCAAGATGGTTGGAGCAACTACAGGAATTCAACTTTGAAGTAGAGCATCGAAGTGGAAGAGTTCACTCCAATGCAGACGCACTGTCAAGAAGACCATGTCCAGAAGATTGTAAGCATTGCAGCAAGCAAGAAGGGAAGGAAACAGTTTCACTCAAGGTTATTAGAACTGATGCCATCAACGGTGGGGAAACGAGGCAATGCGTCGCGAACAGGAAAAGGACTCAGGAGTCGGGCCAATCCTGAACTGGTTAAAGAGTGATGGTTCTAAGCCTCAGTGGAGCGAGGTGGCAAAGTACGGGGCAGTCACGAAGGGACTTTGGGCTCAGTGGAAGAGCCTCATCATGCATAACGGATTACTCTGTAGAAAATGGGAGACATCGGATGGAAAAGACTCGTATCTGCAGTTGGTGGTCCCGCAAGCTAAGGTGAAAGAAATTCTGAGAGTTTTTCATGACGGAACTTCCGGAGGGCATTTGGGTGTAAAGAAAACCTTGGAGAAAGTAAAGGAAAGATTTTACTGGTTGCATTGCAGAGACGATGTGGAAGATTGGTGCCGCAAGTGTACAGTCTGCGCAGCTGTAAAGGGACCTCATACGAGGAGCAGGGCAGCAATGAAAATTTATAATGTTGGGGCGCCTTGGGAGCGAATCGCTTTGGATGTCGCGGGACCATTTCCAGTCACTAAATCGGGGAACCGGTATATACTTGTGGTAATGGATTATTTCACAAAGTGGCCAGAAGTATTTGCCATTCCAAATCAGGAAGCGGTCACTGTGGCTACCAAGTTGGTGAATGAAGTTTTCTGCCGGTTTGGGGTTCCGCTGGAAATGCACAGTGATCAAGGCAGGAACTTTGAGTCACAGTTGTTCCAGGAAGTTTGCAAAATTTTCGGAATCCATAAGACCCGGACTACTCCTTATCACCCGCAGTCTGACGGCATGGTGGAGCGATTCAATCAAACTTTGGAACGGCATCTTGCGAAGGTCGTCGATAATCATCAAGATAACTGGGACGAGTACATACCTATTTTCCTGTTGGCCTATCGAACCGCTGTTCATGAGAGTACTTCGGCAACTCCAGCAATAGCAAACTTCGGGAGAGAGTTGAAACTTCCAGCAGATTTGCTATCAGGATGCGCACCAGGCACTCCTAAAAGTATCAGTGACTATGTGAGCGAACTGCGGGAGAAAATGGTCGACATTTATGAACAACTTCGAGAAGCAGGTCAAAACTCAAGTGACCGTTCAAAGACACGATATGACCGAAAAGCGAACTATGCTGGGTTTGAGGAAGGAACATCAGTTTGGCTGCATAATCCAGTTCGAAGGAAAGGGAAGAGTCCGAAGTTGCAGGCAAGTTGGAAAGGACCGTATGAGGTAGTGACCAGGATAAATGACGTCACCTATCGAATTCGACGATCGCCAAGGAGCCCGTTGAAGATAGTGCACGTGGACCGGTTGGCTCGATACTTCGGCAGTAACGATGCTCGGGACGAGCAGAACTAAGGGAGGGGCAGTGTTACGGCCGCTGTCAAACGTCAAACGTAAAGAAGGCATTCGAAAATTCGGCCGGCTCATTAACAATCGCCGTGGTCCTACGGTCTAAGGTTCCGCCTCCCATGCTAGGGGGTGACGGTTCGAATCCGATCCGCGCCAAAAATATTTCTAGATTTTTGTGTTTTTAGAAATGTTCTAGAAGGTAGAGAGAGAAGGAATATTTAAAAAGGGACCAAAAGGTCTAGGGGTGTCTAGGAACTTCGAGAAAGGAGGCGAAATTACGAATATTTGAAAAGAACCAGAAAAGTGGGCGTGTCTTCGATCGGTTTCGAAAAAGGAACGCGGGGTTAGAACTATCTGGAGGAAAACAATCGAGTAAAGAAAAGAAGATCGAAAAAAGGGTATTCCGGAATGTTCTGCGGGATATAAAAAGGCGGCGAATTTCGACTGGCGGCAGTATTTGATTTAACAGTGAACAGTGCGAAACAAAAGGAAGAAAAGTAAAAGTGGAAAAGTACTAGTGAAGAGAAAAGTGCTAAGAGTGGAACAGTGAGTAGACTAGTGTCAGTGTAGTGCGTGACGTCATAGTGTCGGTGTAGTACGTGACGTCATAGTGTCAGTGTAGTGCGTGACGTCATAGTGTCGTACGTCGTGGCGTCATAGCCGTGACGCGTGTCGTGTCGTCACAGTAGTGACGTAGTGGACTGTGAACAGTGACAGTAAGTGGTGCACGGGGAATCCCTGCGAGGAGGACCCGGTGAAGTGAACCGTATAGGGGAACCTCTGCGAGGTGGACCGTTTGTAAGTGTATCCCAAATAAACTCTGTAAAATTGGGCTTAGCGTTTCACTCCAATCCCGGAACCCGTAGCTCGTAACAGTACTTTTCTCAAATAATGCGCGGAAATTAAAACAGTAAATTTTCTCAAATAATTCGCAGAAATTAAAACTCTTTTCAAAATCAATGACGAACAACGAACAACAATTTGTTTTTCTCAAACATGCTTGGAAATGTGAGCATTATTTTGACAACCTTCTTCGAGATAAATCTAAATTGCTGTACTGGCCAAATACATGCGCGCAGCGGCCGGCAATGTTGTATGAAAATCCAAATCTGTCGTGTTTAGCGACCAAATAAATTACATAGTAAACTCAATTAAACTCATATCTGTCGTGTAATTTAAAAATGTTCACAGTTTTTTTGTCGGATCATAGGGTTTTGAATAGTGAATAACGCATCAAAATCAGCTGTGTAGTTTTCGTTTGATGCTTGCTTGAATCAGACGAACAGTCTATCTTTTTGACATAATTTGTTATAACTCTACCAACAAATACAAAATGTATGCTTCCATTTTTGATATGGGTGACCAGAGACGATTAGTAACCAGACTAGATTAGTGTTTATTTTTTATCTCGAACACCTTCGTGCTTCAGAAGACACTCTTAAATATACCCTAACGGCAAGATGTTATATTAAGAGGGCTATCGCAGTCCAGTGGCGCCCTCATCACATTAAAAAAGATTTCTCAATAAAGAAAGCCTAAATTAAAAAAGTGCTCAACAGAAAAACTACAAAAGCCTTCAAGCCATTGTTATACAATACTTTGGCACAGTTCGAACTGACACCATTGTCCGACCACTTACCTCCCCAAAAACTCAAGTAGTTTCTTAAAGTTTGACGTGATTCCATGAACTGCCCGATATTTATTGAGATGTGTTTAGGATTGACCCAAATCTTTTAGCACGGAATCGCATTGTTTCATGCTCTATTCTTTCCCGTTGCACAGGAAAGTCATTGGCTAAAGCGAGAAAGATAGCGCGAATGAGTGTGATCGCGCGCGGCAGCATCGTCCGTGCGATCTTTCTTGTTCTAGCAAATAACGTTCCTGAGCGACAGAAAAGGATAGAGCATGACAACATGTTTGTGATTCTGTGCTCTCAAATGTTGGTCATCCCATTCCCTAAATTCTACAGCCTTTTAACTTATTTACAGCTAAAAGGTGTACCATACGCTGAAGCCAGAAAATCATCACAAAAACTTCTTGAGCAGCTTGGAATTGGTGCTAAAGCTAACAGCGCAAGCAACGATCTATCGGGAGGAATGAAAAGACGGCTCCAGCTGGCCTGTGCCCTCGCCGGGGGCTCCAGAATCCTGGTGCTGGACGAGCCCACGTCCGGCCTGGATGTGGAGACACGGAGGGAACTGTGGGACCTGTTGCTGGTGAGTTTATAGCAACTGTCTTGTAACTAGGTGGAGGAATGAAGAGACGGCTCCAGCTGGCCTGTGCCCTTGCCGGGGGCTCCAGCATCCTGGTGCTGGACGAGCCCACGTCCGGCCTGGATGTGGAGACACGGAGGGACCTGTGGGACCTGCTGCTGGTGAGTTTATACCAACTGTCTAGTAACTATCTGGAGGTATAAAGAAACGGCGTCGCCAAGTGTCAACTATGGAACCTGCATTTGGTGATAAGTTAATAGCTAAGTTGATTGATAGAATGAATTAAAATGGCCTGAAGAGACATGCAGGGATATGCTGCATGTAAGTTTAAAGCAGTATCTTTTTAATTATTATCAGCCTTTTGCAGATACACCTTAGTTGCAATGTTACACTCTTCAATTAATTCTCATCTTCACTCTGCGCGTCTAGAGACGCATAGGCCTCCTCCAGCATCTTCCATTGCACTCTGTCTTTTGTGAGTCTCGTCCATAGAGGGCCCGCGACTGTTTTGATGTCGTCTACCCATCGTTTCTTTTCAGTGGTGTCGATTCGAACTGTGCCACGACTTACTAAATTTATTCCTGTCACTTTCTAAAATAAGATTAAGAAAAGAGACAAATCACCAACAACTGACTTTAGTGCTGTCAAAGTGACGTTACACGCCCAAAAACGCCTTAAATAAGATGGCGTACATTATGATGACATCTTATTTTGGGCGTGTAACGTCACTTTGACAGCACTAAAGTCAGCTGTTGGTTTTCTGTCTCTTTTCTTAATCTTATTTTAGAAAGTGACAGAAATAAATTTAGTTATGTTAAGTTGTGGCACAGTTCGCATCGACACCAATATCTATCTATACCGATGGCCGGTGGGGCCTGCTAGTTGTCGAGTGGCGACCGCGTACCGGAAAGCGCAGCGTGGGTAGGCGTCTCACACGGTGCACCCACGACCTGGTGAAGGCGGCGGGAACACGTTGGATGAGGGCAGCGCAGGACCGGTCGTTGTGGCGATCCTTGGGGGAGGCCTATGTCTAGCAGTGGACGTCCATCGGCTGATATGATGATGATGATGATGATCTATCTATTCAAAGCATGTATGATATATGAAATCTTAAATTGACTAATGTTATCTTCGCTGGTATAATCGCTGGTATAGAGATTGATATCAAGGTCGGTTTAGAAATAGACCGGACTTTGATACTCTCGGATGGCTAGAGCTTGTCGTAAAAAAATGTGGTTGGAAATGGGAGATTCATTACTGTGTGTCTGCGCAGATGTTACGCGGAGAGCGTACAGTGCTGCTGACGACGCACTACATGGAGGAGGCGGACGCGCTGGGCGACAGGGTGGCCGCGCTGCACGCCGGACAGCTGCGCTGCCACGCCACGCCCATGCATCTCAAGAAGAACCAAGGTAATGTTGTTATTTGTACAACGCACTACATGGAGGAGGCGGACGCGCTGGGCGACAGGGTGGCCGCGCTGCACGCCGGACAGCTGCGCTGCCACGCCACGCCCATGCATCTCAAGAAGAACCAAGGTAATGTTGTTATTTGTACAACGCACTACATGGAGGAGGCGGACGCGCTGGGCGACAGGGTGGCCGCGCTGCACGCCGGACAGCTGCGCTGCCACGCCACGCCCATGCATCTCAAGAAGAACCAAGGTAATGTTGTTATTTGTACAACGCACTACATGGAGGAGGCGGACGCGCTGGGCGACAGGGTGGCCGCGCTGCACGCCGGACAGCTGCGCTGCCACGCCACGCCCATGCATCTCAAGAAGAACCAAGGTAATGTTGTTATTTGTACAACGCACTACATGGAGGAGGCGGACGCGCTGGGCGACAGGGTGGCCGCGCTGCACGCCGGACAGCTGCGCTGCCACGCCACGCCCATGCATCTCAAGAAGAACCAAGGTAATGTTGTTATTTGTACAACGCACTACATGGAGGAGGCGGACGCGCTGGGCGACAGGGTGGCCGCGCTGCACGCCGGACAGCTGCGCTGCCACGCCACGCCCATGCATCTCAAGAAGAACCAAGGTAATGTTGTTATTTGTACAACGCACTACATGGAGGAGGCGGACGCGCTGGGCGACAGGGTGGCCGCGCTGCACGCCGGACAGCTGCGCTGCCACGCCACGCCCATGCATCTCAAGAAGAACCAAGGTAATGTTGTTATTTGTACAACGCACTACATGGAGGAGGCGGACGCGCTGGGCGACAGGGTGGCCGCGCTGCACGCCGGACAGCTGCGCTGCCACGCCACGCCCATGCATCTCAAGAAGAACCAAGGTAATGTTGTTATTTGTACAACGCACTACATGGAGGAGGCGGACGCGCTGGGCGACAGGGTGGCCGCGCTGCACGCCGGACAGCTGCGCTGCCACGCCACGCCCATGCATCTCAAGAAGAACCAAGGTAATGTTGTTATTTGTACAACGCACTACATGGAGGAGGCGGACGCGCTGGGCGACAGGGTGGCCGCGCTGCACGCCGGACAGCTGCGCTGCCACGCCACGCCCATGCATCTCAAGAAGAACCAAGGTAATGTTGTTATTTGTACAACGCACTACATGGAGGAGGCGGACGCGCTGGGCGACAGGGTGGCCGCGCTGCACGCCGGACAGCTGCGCTGCCACGCCACGCCCATGCATCTCAAGAAGAACCAAGGTAATGTTGTTATTTGTACAACGCACTACATGGAGGAGGCGGACGCGCTGGGCGACAGGGTGGCCGCGCTGCACGCCGGACAGCTGCGCTGCCACGCCACGCCCATGCATCTCAAGAAGAACCAAGGTAATGTTGTTATTTGTACAACGCACTACATGGAGGAGGCGGACGCGCTGGGCGACAGGGTGGCCGCGCTGCACGCCGGACAGCTGCGCTGCCACGCCACGCCCATGCATCTCAAGAAGAACCAAGGTAATGTTGTTATTTGTACAACGCACTACATGGAGGAGGCGGACGCGCTGGGCGACAGGGTGGCCGCGCTGCACGCCGGACAGCTGCGCTGCCACGCCACGCCCATGCATCTCAAGAAGAACCAAGGTAATGTTGTTATTTGTACAACGCACTACATGGAGGAGGCGGACGCGCTGGGCGACAGGGTGGCCGCGCTGCACGCCGGACAGCTGCGCTGCCACGCCACGCCCATGCATCTCAAGAAGAACCAAGGTAATGTTGTTATTTGTACAACGCACTACATGGAGGAGGCGGACGCGCTGGGCGACAGGGTGGCCGCGCTGCACGCCGGACAGCTGCGCTGCCACGCCACGCCCATGCATCTCAAGAAGAACCAAGGTAATGTTGTTATTTGTACAACGCACTACATGGAGGAGGCGGACGCGCTGGGCGACAGGGTGGCCGCGCTGCACGCCGGACAGCTGCGCTGCCACGCCACGCCCATGCATCTCAAGAAGAACCAAGGTAATGTTGTTATTTGTACAACGCACTACATGGAGGAGGCGGACGCGCTGGGCGACAGGGTGGCCGCGCTGCACGCCGGACAGCTGCGCTGCCACGCCACGCCCATGCATCTCAAGAAGAACCAAGGTAATGTTGTTATTTGTACACTATCATAAGAAGGCTGAAAGTCACCTAATGGAGAGGGCTATGCTCGGAGTTTCCCTGCGAGATCGAATTAGAAATGAAGAGATCCGCAGAACCAGAATAGCTGACATAGTCCAAAGAATTGCTAAACGAAAGTGGCAGTGGGCGCATTGCACGCAGAACCGATTGCCGAAGAGTTCTCGAGTGACGACCGCGTTCCGGAAAGCGCAGCGTGGGTAGGCCTCCACACGGTGGATCGACGACCTTGTGAAAGCGCCGGGAACCCGTTAAATGAGGGCAGCGCAGGACCAGTCGTTATGGCAATCTGCGGAGGAGGCCTATGTCCAGCAGTGGACGTTCATCGGCTAAGATGATTATGATGACTACCTATGTAGTCATATGTGTCTCTAATGCCCTCACCATATATGACTGCCGATTATAATCCGACCCCAATTGTGGTCGTATCAGTCTCCCATTCTATCAGATTCAAGAGGGTAAGGATAAGTATTGAATAATATTATGAAATTGATCATTTTAATGGAATAACGCTATAACACATTCCGCATTCACAAGGTTTACGAAGTACGTTTGAGGTGAAATACTTACAATTGTAGTACATTTTCCCTTTTAAAAATTTATTTAACTTCATGAGACCGTCGGTGGCGCGTTGCGGAGAGGTCTTGAGGTACGGGTTTGAATCCACACCGACTACTTGCCATGCACCGAAATACCGATGCGTTTTTCTAACTTATGTACGTAGTTGCCGACAAACGGTGAAGGAAAGAATTGTAAGGAAACGTATTCGCTAAAGAACAAATTCCGATGCGTATGTTAAGTCTACCAATCCGCATTGGATACGCGTGGTGGTCTAACGCCCATGCACCCACCCTAGGGTGTTTAATTTTTCCAAAGAAGAACGACCACTTCTCATACATTCGTTTACCTGTCAAATTATTTTTTATTTAGTTGAAATTGTATAATAAGTAAATAAAATAAATAACGCTCACAGGCACATACATTAAAATGATCCCAAGTTAAGCACTGTAGGCTTTTTAATATGGTAACCATACAACAACGACACGAACATATAACATCCATGACCGAACCGGGATTCGAACCCAGGACCCTGGTTTGGCAGTCCGGCGTGGTAACCATTACACCAACCGGGTCGTCAATACTTAAAGGTTGAAGCATACAGTTAATATTGATATAGGAAAACTTATTATTTTTTTTAAGTTTTTTCTCAGTTTGACTAGGCTAGGCTATTGTTAAGATTATTGTTAATGTACCTACACTGTAAATATTGTAAATAAATAGTGAAAGTTAAGGTCAATAAATAAAAGTTGATTCCATTTACATCGGTAATAATTTATTTTAATTTGATAATGAGGAATAAAAGTTGTACACGTTAATAGTTGTTAAATTATTTGACAGGTAAAAAAAGGTTGACATCCTTCTTTCGATTTTTCTTTGACTTCGCTCGAATTCTTGATCTGACTCATATACAAGATTCATACGCCAAAAATCAGTAAAATCGATTATCATCTAAAGATTGCACAGTTTGATGAGTTCTATGTCAACTAATTGATATTGGTGTAGTGGAGGGTAGCAAATATTTCAAGTTTATTATCTGAAGTGGAGGGTAGTAAGTTATTTAATTGTATCGTTTAACATTCAAGCATATTTTAATGTAAACATGAATAGTAGACAAGGAATCTGGTTTCTCGAGAGGGTCCAATTGTTCATTCTGTGCAACCTCTAAATATGGTTTAATACACTTGAAATTTAGCAAATATACTATTAAGATAAGCGAAACCGGGGGCCGAGCGAAGTCAGAAAAAATATCACAATATTTTTTTCTCATACAAAAGTGAAACACCCTAACCCAATGACATTAGTAAACAAGAATGGACGGGCCTCACGCGAACATTTCAAACCAGAAAAATGAGGCAAAACAATTGACAGTTTTAGTTCGAAAATGTACGATGACAGACCAAGTACCCTAGTTTGTATTGAAGTGCCCTACTTTTGCGTGCTTCAACTTAAAGCGCTTTGGGCCTATCCATTCATTTTACTTTGATCTAAGCCCTAACCCACCCTCCTTGAGGGTAGGCCTGTGCCTTGCCTTGGCAGCCCAGGATCAATCTTTGGGAAAGGCCTATGTCCAGCAGTGAACGTTTTTCGAGTAAAATGATGATTATGAACTATAGTAGGACACCGTTAGTCATTGTTAACTTCGATTATTGTTTTCTAAATACATTTCTTCTTTCCCTAGGCACCGGCTACCGTTTATCCCTAACCACAATCGGACTGCCCAATGAGCCAGCAATTACCTCTGTCGTCACATCTCAAGTGCCCGACGCCACTCTCAAGGAGAAGAGCCTGAACTCGATCTCGTACAGTCTACCAGCCAGCTCCAGCGACAGGTTCCCGCAGCTGTTCACTATGTTGGAAGCGAAGCGGTCAGAGTTGGGCGTCGACTCTATTGGCGTGGGTGTATCTACGCTGGAGGAAGTGTTCTTGAGGTAAGTTGAGGCATTGGCATAGCATATGCTCACGACTATATTCCCCGAGGGGCAGTCAGAGATATTCTGAAACTTCAGAACATCCACGTTTCACTAGTAGTACCGAAACTCTGTCCAGTGTGACGGGGAGTGAGCCCGTCGTCACAAAATGCGTTGAGGCATTGGGCTATCACAAAATCGTATATCAATCTATACATACAGTTCCGTGACTGACAGATTAATGACGCACAGTCAGGAAGATAGAAACATGTTTGGAATATACTGGATGATTTTTTTACCGTTTCGAAATTTTCTGGTTCACATCATCAAACTTTTACTATGGGAGCAAACATAAAATCGCAAATATCAATTCGGAATCGCTGTTTTGTCGGCGCGATAAATAAGTTTTTTTTCCTTAGCCAACAACAAACAAACAACCAACGCTGGGCAACGCCTTTCATCCCCCCTCCAAAAAATGCTTACCTAATGAATTTCACACTTTCAAAATTCTCTAGATTTTTTAAATTTAATTTTGTACTATTGATGGCTCCTTCTGCCGGTTTCAAAACGACCCCGATTTCAGTTAGTATTGGCTATATGTGAAGTGGGTGTTGGGAACTGTCAAGTCGATCGCAGCGCCCGGGGTGGCAGAAATTTGTACTTTTGTGGGACAAGCTGTGAAAATGTGCTTGAATCTATGCAAAACGAAACACGAAATCTCCAAAACTGTCAAGACTATAAACTTAAAATTTGGCATGGAAATTGGCATGGAAGTTTCTATTGGCATCTA
Organism: Agonopterix subpropinquella; assembly: GCA_922987775.1. NCBI lineage: Eukaryota > Metazoa > Arthropoda > Insecta > Lepidoptera > Depressariidae > Agonopterix > Agonopterix subpropinquella. Next base: position 3,573,896 of record OV277710.1, read on the forward strand.
GATGCTCACTTAAAAAAGGTTTGTCGTATTTCAACCCCCAAAGGTGTTAAAACTGAGGTAAAAGTTTGTATGGGAATTCCGATAAAATTTAGATTTTGTTCGCGGCTTCGTCCGCATCCGCTCCCGTCATCGTACCGGGATAAATATAAGCTATTTATTAAGACGAATAGTAAGCTTTTACATATAAAAAGTTTTATCAAAATCGGTCCAGTAGTTTTGGCAGAATCCTCGAACAAACACAGAGTATTTACTGTACTATAATAGTGCAGATAATTCACGGCTGTCCGACATAGTTCGTGCGCCACGCCGCGCTAGTGTGGCGCTAGTGTCGTGCACATAGCCAATAATATTTACCTTTGTTTTCAGACTATGCAGTGACGTCAATACAGTATTCGACGAAGACACTGTTGATGCGTCTACACAAGGTAAATCTACACTTCTATAACCCTCCTTCTGGCGCAGTAGGGTAAAAAAGATCCGTTTTTCGGATAGAACATTATAAGAGGGGTTAGAAATGCAAAGTAGCGCTTTTGATTTGAAGACGACAGTCGCCACTTGTCTTCCCGCTCACGCTGCTACAATAGTATAAGAGATAAGTGTACTTTTTGCAACCATCAGCAGCAAGGCTGATTCAGTGTTTAATGGGTGTGGAGCATCTCTGTGATGGGGATGGACCAGGTCTGCCTGCATAACTCCAGTCGGTTTAGGAGTTACTGATGATTAAGTGTCTGTAAAAACTTTACGATCAGCTGTACGGCTGATCGTATGATATTGTTGTAGTATGCACTGTAGCTATGTGAACAGTGCAAAAACTGTAAAGTTCTGTCAGTCGGTTTAGGAGATACAGCCAGTCAAAGTTCCGACGTTTGAACGGCTGTATCTCCTAAACCCACTGATGAACCACGTCAGTTTTTGTACTGTTCACATAGCTACAGTGCATACTACAACAATATCATACGATCAGCCGTGCAGCTGATCGTAAATTTTTTACAGACCTTTAATCATCAGTAACTCCTAAACCGACTGGAGTTATGCAGGCAGACCTGGTCCATCCCTATTACAGAGATGCTCTACACCCCATGAACACTGAATCAGCCTTGCTGCATATGGTTGCAAAAAGTACACTTATCTCTCGGAATACAACTGCTTATATCCTCTCATTCGCACCACGCCGCGCGCCTTACGGTGTTATGCAAATCATTGCATCCCCGTGTAGCACGCGTTCCACGCCTACTTTGCACTTCTAAGCCCTCTTATAATGTTCTGTGGTGTTTCGATATCCGATAACAGTTCAGTTTTAACCTGTAAGACATATGCCTCCTTTTACGAATAATGGTGAGAAGGAATGGGCCACACTCCACCACACAGGTGGACTTGGTTCAACGAATAGGTATAATGGCCGGCAATCATCTTGAGCAAGACCTTGACTGCGCAGGTTTAAAGTTGTAGGCGAAAGCGCTACTGCGCAGCCACCTGACTTATTTATACACCACTAGTTTTTAATTACTAACATAACTTGTTGTTTGTTGCTTGTTTTAATCTTCTTTTGTTTAGAAATGTTCTTCTAGAATGTTTCTACCTAAATATACATGTTTTGATTCTGGCAACTTTGTCAATATGAGTGCTGTCGCATGCCTGTTATTAGTACATAAGTTAGAATATTGTCCTCATCATTTATTTGTATACTGTTTTACTTGTGTACCGTTTGGCATGTCTAATAAATAAATAATAATCCAGTATCCATCCATCCAACTTTCACCTCCATAGCCCAAGACCTTATTTTTCCATCGCGGCCATAGCGCCGTACTCCAATAGTCTTTACACATGGCGGGGACCATCCCCGTGGGTATCATGTTGTGCGCTCGGAGATGGTATCCGCCATTTGTGTATCCCTTACATTCAGATTAACTTGTCTTTTGAACGGGCCTCTACATGTTGGCTTTGGCTCCATGCACGCCTTCCAAAGGTCTGGGACTTAATTGCCCGTGATTACGGAACGTAAGACATATAATAATAATAATAACTTTAAGGGTGTATTCAGACCATGAATCTAAACAACTTTCTCTAAGGATCATGGGTCGAAAAACGAGAAAAATGGACCTCCCATTGAAAATCTATCGGCCGATCCGCACTTTTGTATGGAGGAAGGGTCCACAAATTTTTCTTCTTTTTCTACCCATGTTCCTCAGGGAAAGTTGTTTAGATTCATGGTCTGAATACACCCTTAAAGTTATGTTAGTAATTAAAAACTATAATAGTGTTGTAAAAACATTTTATTGTAATTGTTCCAGAATACGCGAAATTGACCGGCTTCTCTCTCGGCATTCGTCAAATGATAGTTCTAATGAAAAGGCAATACAGATACATCTGGTCCAAGATTCTCTTCTTTACGATATTCGTAAGTACTATGATTTTACATTCTTGTCTTCTTTAATAATAGGTAAAACACCATCTAACGGCACTATAGGTCGACCAGAATCTCATGAAATGAAATAAAACCGGTCAAGTGCGAGTCGGGCTACTCGCGCACCGAGGATTCGGTGCCACACCGCCACAGAACACAACATTATTAACTTAGAAAAAAAACTTTTTTGACCTTTTTTGATGGACGGACGGACGGACGGACAACGTAGGCTTAGTAATAGGGTCCCGTTTTCACCCTTTAAAAAAATTCGAAGCTTTATAATTATCTTTGTAATTATATTATAAACGAGCTTTTACCCGCGACTTCGTCCGCATAAATTATATACCAGATTTTAAGTCAGGTCATAAGCTATCAAACAAAAAGGTTTCATCAAAATCGGTTCAGTAGTTTTTGCGTGATACTCGAACAAACAAACACTCAAACAAACAAACAAACAAACAAACAAACAAACAGACAGACAAAAAGTCCAAAAATTTGTGATTTGGAATCAGGGAAGCCTAAAAACCATATCGTAATTTTTTATTTGTAAATATCTTCAATGTACAGACACACTTCTGTTACAGTTTTATAATAGTTTAGATTGCAAATGTTATTTGATACGCGACATCTGGATTTTCTAATCTACGTATGCATTGTGCGTCAAAGTTTTGTACAAAATTGACCCCTCTGCAACCGCCTTAAGTTGGACCTGTATTTACAATATTCTTCCTTTTTCAGCAAGTAGCAATCCCAATAGCGCTAATATTTGCAGTAACATACGCGTTCAACGATCCCGAAGCGTCAACTAAACGAACCAACGACATAGTCCCTATGGACCTGGACCTTTACAAGGACATGGCAGACAGAAGAGTGCTCTATAACCTTGACGATGAAAGCTCTTTGAGGAAAGTAAGGGATCACAACCCTAAGGTCGATTTTGAAATGACATCCGATGCCGCTGATGGTAAGTATATGGTGTTATTTGTTCACTAAAAACCGATACATACTGTTAGCGGAAATGCGGTCAAACAATCAATCAATCAATCATTTATTTGTCGAAAGTGGGTCGGTTTGACGGTTTCTGGCGGACTCCTCTGCGTCCTCTATGGAACGCCCTTCTGCACTCTGAAGTTGACAGACGTCAACGTCACTTCCCTTAGACTAATTATATCCGGACCGGCCTTGCGGTAGCATTTCCCCTCTGCCACGGTATTAGATCAATTAATCTTACGCATTTACACCCAATTTTATACCTTATCACTAAACGAGACAGCCTATAATAGCGAAACAATAATGTTGAACTTAGAACGTTTGGGCACAGATTATTTAATAGTTACTACCGTAACAGATACTGCACTCTCTTAGAAAACACTGATTTCGCGCGCTTTTACAGACAACCGAGTCTTACGATCTGTCACCGCGACGAACGACGAACTTAAACGCGTCTTATGTCAATTAACCTAGAGTCGATATCACATTGTCCGTCACGCGCCTCTGACGTAACTAACGCTAGGGTTGTTTATTGTCAGAAAATACCCTCCATCACCAGGAATTTATTTTCTTCAATCTTATTTTCCAAAATAACGTTTAAACCAAGTTCGAAGACTACGGGAATTACTTCTCCTGAAAGGAATTCTTTTTTTGCGAAAAAAATTTAAACCAACAACTAGTTACCAACATTGATAAAATTATTCCGTTTATTTGTATCTTTATTTATTATTTTGTTTGTATCTTGTAAAAACGATAAAAACAATAGCGTTGTTATACCAGTATTCTAAGTATTTTTGCACATATTATTTTCAACACAAAACTTTGCTTTTGGATAAAACAAAATTAAAATTTACGTAAGTAAGTACCTTTTTTCATCCGTAGGCAATGTGAAAAATGACACATTTTGTTAGATTGTCTACCAAACATCACAATAATTATTAGCAGGCATATTTTCCCAAAACAAAACCGTCCAGTACAGCATGGGTAGCATGCCAACCCGCGATAGCTGTGATACAGCTATATCACGTCTTTTATCTCTTTCGTTTGTGCGCGAACGAACGCGATAAAAGACGTGATATAGCCGTATCACGGCTATCGCGGGATGGCATGCTACCCGTGCTGGAAGTACGCAATCGCGATAGCGTGTGATAGCCCTATGTTATTAACATCTTGCAAGATATGCGTGACGTAGGTACTTTATCGCGGCTGTCAGACGTGAGTGACGGAGCACTGGTTCGAGTATCACGCAAAAACTACTGAACCGATTTTGATGAAAATTTTTTTGTTTGATAGATTATCATCTGACTTAAAATCTGGTATATAATTTATGCGGACGAAGTCGCGGGTAAAAGCTCGTAGGGAATAAAATCCAAAGTTGCGGATGATAACATGTTACCTCGCCCCCCGCAAAAAGTGGCAGAAAGTTTGTTAGTAGAATGACACGTGGTTACGCGTCCCGATATAATTAGTCTAAGCTTCCCCCCCCCGCTACCCGCGTGATACGCATTCCGTAATCCGTTCCGCTCCTATAGTTTTAGACCATCAAACTGAACAACTTTTACTATGGGACCAACACTGAAATAGCGAAAAAAAAAATCCGCGATCCCATACAAAACTGCAAGCATAACTCGACTGAAATGTATGGTACAGCAGATTTTTTTTTCCCGATTTCGATATTGGTTCCATAGAGAAAGTTGTTCAGTTTGATAGTCTAAAGCACCCCTTTAAGTAGCTGTCCTATTTTATGTTACACCCTGTATAATTACGAGTTACGAGCATTTACCCGCGATTTCGTCCGCATAAATTATATACCAGATTTTAAGTCAGATGATAAGCTATCAAACAAAAAAAGTTTCACCAAAATCGGTTCAGTAGTTTTTGCGTGATGTTCGATCAAACAAACAAACACACAAACAAACAAACAGACAGCCAAAAATTTCAAAAATTGGTGATTTGGAATCAGGGACACCTAAAAACCATATCGTAACTTTTTTTTTTTAATATCTTCAATGTACAGACACACTTCTGTTGTGTCTCGTTCACCGCCCGGAAACGTGTTAAAACTGCCCAGAGAGTTGAGAGAGGCTGGCCCCGCCTAACGTAGATTTCTGCCGCCCGGGGCAGAAACTGAATTAGCCTTCCACATCCGCCTATACAGAGCATTACGGAGCGTGCGAAGCGAACTCGAAATTCTTCAGCAGACCTCCCTACTTAGCTGTGGTCAAAACGCTCTTGATTTATCCGTGCAGTGCCACAATGAATACAAACTTAGAACAAACGAAGTGAGCAAACTTTTTGATACAAAATATGTGCACCCAAGTGCAAACTATAGAGCGAGCGAAGCGATCTCGAAATTTTTAACACCACTTTTTTGGGGTTGGAAATTTAGAGCGAGGGAAGCTAGCTCGACTTTTCTCGCACTAAGTCTTGATCAATCGATATTTTACCTATCGCCCCTGACATTTGGCCCCCTCTGCACCACGCCACGCTACTGTGGATCCCTAAATAACGATGCCCAAAAGATAATTATTTTATGTTAATTCTGATCTCCTGTCGATTATTTATTTCCAAGTGCTTTTGTGTAATAATTAACACCCTAGAAGGTTGGGTTAGTTACCCAATATCCTGGGATGAACACCTGCCAATTCTGTTTGACAAAATATTTGATAAATTTATTGTTTTCAGCTGTGCTCCGTACGGGAAAGAGAGATTTACTGGATTACAATAAATACTTAGCGGGAATTGAAGTCAACGATACCAGCTCAAAGGTACGCTCTTCATGGAGAAACAATAGATACTGAAATAATAGAGTAATTTTGTCATACACAACTTAAGAAATTAAATCATTATTATTGGCTATGTGCGAAGTGGGTGTTGGGAACTGTCAAGTCGATTGCAGCGCACGCTGTGGCAGAAATTTGTACTACTGACGGCGAAGCTGTGTCAGATTTGCTTGAATCTATGCAAATCAGCACACTAACTTAACACGAAATCTCCTAAACTGTCAATACTACAAACTTAAAATTTGGCATGGAAGTTTCTATTGGCATCTAGATGGTCGCTTAAAAAAGGCTTGTCGCATATCAACCCCCCAAAGGTGTTAAAACTGAGGTAAAAGTTTGTATGGGAATTCCGATACAAATTAGATTTTGTCCGCGGCTTCGTCCGCATCCGCTCCCGTCATCGTACCGGAATAAAATATAAACTAGCTTTTACGACTAATAATAAGCTTTTAAATATAAAAAGTTTTATCAAATTCGGTCCAGTAGTTATGGCAGAATCCTCGAACAAACACAGACTTTTACAGTACTATAATAGTGTAAATAATTCACGGCTGCCCGAAAAAGTTCTGTCAGTACGCCGCGCTAGTGTGGCGCTAGTGTCGTGCACATAGCCAATAATAAGCCCACATCCGTCCCCCTGTACTGCAGGGCACCTACCCTTAGAGAGGGTGTATAGGCGTCAGTCCACCACGCGTGCCCAATGCGGATTGGTGGGCTGCATATGTAGAAGAAATTCTGTATATGGATCAGAATTTCTTCAACCTATGCAGGTTTCCTCGCGATATTTTCCGACACCGCTAGAAATAAGACAATTGACACGTTGAAAAGTGGGGCTGTTTCACCACTTCTTACGTAAGGCTTGTTAGCTTATCTGACACATCGTTTTACATATTTTGTATGAAAAGTATGTCAAACGAAGATAAGCTTACAAGAAAGTTCTAAAAAGTGGTGAAACAGGCCTTCACTTGGAAGAAAGATTAGATTATAGCAACTGTGAAAAACTGGACTTAGTGTCAATTCACACGTACCACAACCACACCACAGCCACAACCACACCACAACGACGCCATGTGGTCGGGCGTATATTTTGTATTGAAAATGAATATTAAAATTTACACGTACCACATTTTGCCGTTGTTATCGACCACCTGTGTAATACGACCACATCGACGGCAACGCCACCACCGGCGGCGGCACCGCGGCCACATCGCCACATGCCGTCAAGCCGTGTTTCCTCTACGAAAGCCGGAGTATAACTGCACATGACCACGTGGTTACCACATCGCAACGACAGCTACAACGCTACCATATCGACATTTTGTCGGTACCACAACGCAACTGCAAAAAGCCGCTGCGACACTATTCACACGTAACCAGACAGCACACGTTACAGCTTGTCGCTGCGACGTGGTGTGGTTGTGGTTCGTGGGAATTGACCCTAAAATGTGTATCGAAGCGCCACAAAAATCGCCTCTTTAAAACATAACTACATTTTACGCATAAATTATTTCATTGTGAACATAACCTTCTTTTATTTCAATGTGGTTTTTATGATACCTTCATTGTAACATCGGGTCGCCCCAGGCGCACGTACGCTGACCAAATAGGATGCGTACTGAAGAAGGGCCAATTAAAATGTACACGGAACCGACGAGCTTGTATGAAGAGACTTATGGATGTTGAGGAGGCTAGATATGTGTGTCAGAATCGTAGCATGTGGCGATCTGTAGTCTCTGCCTACCCCAGTAGTGGGACATAGGCGTGAGCATATGTATGTATGTAACATCCCTAAAGCTATGTAAACATGAGTCACATTTCTTCACCAGATCCTATACACGACAACAGTGCGGCACGCTGCGCCAGTCGCTCTGAACATCCTCTCGAACGTGCTGGCGACCCGCGTCGGTCTTGACGACGACATTATCATCAACAACCATCCCATAGAGAGCTCCATTATCCCTCTAATAAAGGACATTGCGATGAAGGAGTCGAAGAATATTGCTGTTTGCACCACTTGGTCCATGTTCATGGTCTTCTGTAAGTATAAACTATTATAAAACTGTAACAGAAGTGTGTCTGTACATTGAAGATATTTACAAAAAAAAGATTACGATATGATTTTTAGATGTCCCTGATTCCAAATCACAAATTTTTGGATTTTTTGTCTGTCTGTTTGTTTGTTTGTTTGTTTGGGTGTTTGTTTGTTCGAGTATCACGCAAAAACTACTGAACCGATTTTGATGAAACTTTTTTTGTTTGATAGCTTATCATCTGACTTAAAATCTGGTATATAATTTATGCGGACGAAGTCGCGGGTAAAAGCTCGTAATTCATAAATTCTTTATTGTGATACACAGGTTGATAGGTTACTTGTTACATGATGTTTATATTATACAGGGTGTAAAATCCGCTCTTTCATAAAAAACTGCAGTACCGTCTTGACTCAAATGTATGGGACGGCAGATTTTTTTTATTTTTTCTTTACGTTGGCTCCATAGTAAAAGTTGTTCAGATTGATGGTCTGAAACACCCCCTTAAGTATTACTAGGGTGTTTTGTTACATCCTGTATGTTCACTGTGATCCGCCAGAAGGCATACAATAGGTATTAGGTACATAATTATACATCTTCTGTAAGTATTTTGTCATGTTTGAAATCACAATGGACAACATTTAATTTCAGGAAAGGCACCAAAAATTCGAATACCTTTTGAAGATTAAGTCTTGCATAGCTTATAAAAAATTAACAGATTTTTCTATCCATTGTTTCTCGAGTTATTTGAAATATACTGAAATTTTTTTTCGAGGATGCATGGAATGGGATGCGTTTCGTTTGCGTGAATCTGAATCTAATCGTTTGACATTTCTTTTCTTATCACTGAGGAGTTTTTGGTGAGAACCCGTCAGCCACGTATGGAGTCCACATATTTTATAGAATTTTTATTGTTTATAGTGAGTTTTGGTTCGTAAAATTGATGTTGTTATGCGAAACAAAGTGTCGTGCAAGTCAACAATATATAGTCCAGTGAAATATATGGGTAGCAAACTGGAAGTGTTTCGTGATTTTAGTGCGGCAAAGCGGTCGGTTCACCTCTTTCATGTGGAATTCTCTGCGTTTCCTGCGTCTTTCGATTGTCTCCAAAAACTACAAAGAATCGTCAAAACTTCGAACACCAACGTTTTAATTGCTACCAATATATTGAGAAAACTTTACTAAAGTCATTGGTTGTATGGGCTCGATCCATTTGCCTTGAATTTAACAAAAAAAAATCTTTCACTGAAATTTTTCTTAATCAACTTTCATCATCATCTTCGGCTCAGGAGCATAATGCCGAGCATTGCAGAAAAATTCTGAATTCAGTGAAATATTAAATAATAAATAAAATTTTATAAGCCAACGCCGTTTTTTTTATTTGTTGCTTATTTTTAAATATACAACGTGTTAATGAATTAACGCAAAACTAGAAAGTAGTTTGTTTAGAATCGAGAGCAGAGTCGAATTATCATGGTTTCAACATAGGTAATTTTTTTCAAAATATTAAATATTTTTTTGCAAAATTTTAAATTTTCTGAACCCGATGTCAACCCACCGCACGGGCACACTCACCCTACTTACTACCAAAACAAGATTATAAAAATGTATCCATGAGTACGTTAGCGCTTTCTTTCAGTGCTGAAATGATAACAAATCATTTTTGCCTCTAAACTTAAAATGCGAATAACTTTAAATTTTAACTATCAAAATAATGAAATTATTGTTTCAATCTAATTATTTTGTTATAAATCAGTTGGGGTGTATGAGGTTTTGCGCTAATTCATTAACACGTTGTATATTTTTAATATATTCAATAAAATTCGTGAATAAAACAATGTTATGTTGTCCATTGTGTTTGTCCTATCGCAGCTATCAAATCAACAATGTTTTCATCGTAAAGTGTACCTACAGAGTACCTTAAACGACCTTAAATCTTACGACCTTAAAGTGTATATTCGAATGTTCATTCTTTTACGTGTCAGCTACGACCTTAATGAGGCCTTACTTACCAAAGTCTTTTCCCATACAGTGCTACTAGCAACAGTGCTCAACTCAGTATCTCTACCCTGCAAGGAGCGCATATCAAGCACTCGCCACTTGCACCGTCTAGCCGGCTGCAGCCCCACTGTAGTGTGGCTGTCGACGCTGCTGCCGCATACAGCGCTGTACATGCTGGTCACAGCGCTGCCCATACTGATAGCGGCGGCTATTGCTGACGCTGAACACACTCTGAATCAGTCTGACTTAATCGGTGAGTACATATAGAGTCTTGCACCGTCTAGCCGGCTGCAGCCCCACTGTAGTGTGGCTGTCGACGCTGCTGCCGCACACAGCGCTGTACATGCTGGTCACAGCGCTGCCCATACTGATAGCAGCGGCTATTGGTGACGCTGAACACACTCTGAATCAGTCTGACTTAATCGGTGAGTACATATAGAGTCTTGCACCGTCTAGCCGGCTGCAGCCCCACTGTAGTGTGGCTGTCGACGCTGCTGCCGCACACAGCGCTGTACATGCTGGTCACAGCGCTGCCCATACTGATAGCGGCGGCTATTGCTGACGCTGAACATACTCTGAATCAGTCTGACTTAATCGGTGAGTACATATAGATGTTATCCGTTTTTCCCATCCCGTTAACAGCGCGCCGATGCGAAGTCCTTGTGTAATGTCATTGCTATCCCAAATCTCTACTATTATAAAGCTGTAAATTAAAAAAAAGATTTTTTTCGCTTTGTGTGTTTGAACGAGCATCACGCAAAAACTACTGAACCGATTTTAATGAAACTTTTTTGTTTGATAGCTTATCATCTGACTTAAAATCTGGTATATAATTTATGCGGACGAAGTCGCGGGAAAAAGCTTTTAAAACATAAAATGATACAAATGGTTTTTGCAGGTTGTCTCTTCCTGCTGATGCTGTTCGGTTCGATGTCGTTCCTCGCGTTCGGTTACCTCGTCAGCTTCTCGCTGGCCGAGCGTGGAGCCAGCGCCGTACTGATCGTGGTCCTCGTTGTCTTCGGTAAGTCTATGCGGTAAGGTTTTACATTTATGCTGGGCTCATGCCCGGGCGTCTGCGACGCGGGAAGCGGGAAGCGAAGCGGGAGCGTCTACGACGCGAAACTCGGCCTCCAAACCGGCGCGACTGCTACCACCAGAGATATGTAGCCGGGACCAACGGCTGAACGTGCCATCCGAAGCACATAATCATCTTTTCAGACAATGAGGTGGTTCAGGCTGCAATGTCCTAAACCCTAACCAACTGGGGAAAAACGCACAAAGTGACATATTAGGTGCCCCCCGTGGGAATCGAACCCACGACCTCCGTGTCGAGAGCCCAATTCTCTTAACAATTAGACCACGGAGCCAGTAAGAAAGTGAGGCATAAGAGGACTAAATGGGATGTAAAAGTTATTAATCCACGCGGACGAATTAGTGGGCCAAAGCTAGTATAGGTCGACCAGAATCTCATGAATAAAACCGGTCAAGTGCGAGTCGGGCTACTCGCGCACCGAGGGTTCCGTACCACACCACCACACAACATTGTATTAACGTACAAAAAAAAACTTTTTTTGTCCGGGACCTTTAGCGCAAGACCGACTCACACTTGGCCGGTTTTTAGTATTTGTTGTTATTCTGTAGACCTTGCTCTATAATCACACTAAGTTTAACGCTTGTATGTATTACTGTTTTTACGATAGAGCGTGAAGAAAAAACGTTGATAAAAACTAATTTCTTGTTGAGAACCCCCCTTATATTTTAACTTTTTGACATTTTTATTATTTGTTAACAAATCCGCCGTCATAATGCAAAATCTGAGAAAATTTCAACTATATAGCTATCACGGTTCAAAAGTTACAGCCCTAAATATGTAGGACAGACGGACGGACGGACAGACGGACAGACGGACAGACGGACGGACGGACGGACGGACGGACGGACGGACGGACGGACGGACGGACAACGTAGGCTTAGTAATAGGGTCCGTTTTCACCCTTTGGGTACGGAACCCTAAAAATGAGGAAAACAAATTATAGAGTAAGCAACACTGGGGTAATTGGATTAGGGCCCTTTAAACACTGCGACTTTTTGCAGCACTTCTGAAATGCCATACAGCCACGAAGAAAAACGTTCGTAGTAAAATTCAGCTATAAAATTCCTATTCCTATTTTTATATGCATTTTCCCTATCAACAAAATGAAAATGTTCGGCCCGATGATTTGGGCGTTCAAATGATATTAAATATGCACCCATTAACAAATGCGCGTTTTTAACGCCACAAAAAGTTGCAGTTTGTAAAGGGCCTACTTGATGATAGTTTGACATTGCCATGTGAAAATCTATATTTTTTTTACTTTTTTTCATTTCATGAGATTCTGGTCGACCTATATTGAACCTGTTTTAAACCTCAACAGGCCTCATAACTGGACCACTAAAAACGGGCCTAGACGTGTTCGAAGAGGAGCTAGCGGCCCACTGGAACGCCCTGATGACGTACTGTTACTACGTCATGCCGCCGCATACATTGGCGACCGGCTTCATCAAGGCGACCAACGTGGCGCGTCTCAACGCGTATTGTACGCTGAACAAGGACAAATGCCCGCTGATACTTGTGACCGGCATGTATAAGGGATTCGATCTTGAGAGGTGTTGTTGTAAGTTTTCTTTCTATTTATTGGCTATGATTGATTTCATTTTTGCTCCGTTCGGTTTGCTCCCATAGTAAAAGTTGTTCTGTTTGATGGGTAGACTCTTAGTTTAAAAGGATGCTAATGATATCAATTTCACCCTGTAGATAGGGCTTTGGTTAGGATTTTTGGGTTTTTTAACTGGTATAGTTTTGGGTTTATTATAAATGAAAATGTTGATTGTTTCAGTGACGAACCAGAAGCCTCGAAGTTATTTCGCCTACGACATGTACTCGCCTCTGAAAGAGTTAATAGTACTCATTATACAGGCAATTGTCTTCATGGTAAGCCGATTACAAATAAAATTTTAGATTTTTGTACATTTTCATTAAACACCTGTTTTTATTGAAAAATATAAAAATAGGTTAAAAAATAAGAGATGCCATGTATTTTTCCGATTTCATTTTTGATCGAGTTGGGGCAGATAGATACGATTTTAATTTACTTTTAAATTTTTTGAACATACCATGGCTGCAAAGAAATTAAAAATAAAAACTGACAAATTCAATAGACAAAGCAAGCAGGCAAAAAATTTAAATGTAACTTACTTTTTTTTATATTTTCAGTATTTTTCAAATCACTCGAGAAATAATAGATAGAAAAATCTCCAAATCGATTTAAAATTTTGGTACCTTTCATAAAATGAAATGTTTTTCCATTAACTCATTTAGAAACCAAACTGATTTTGAAGCTTTAATATTATCAATCCATTCCCAGATATTAGTGATATTGACTCAACATGGCATCATGAACAGACTGTATGACAAGTTGAACGCGAAGTATCGACCGCCGGCACCGAAATACAACGACGAAATGGTGCGCGCCGAACGAACTTACGTGGAGAAGTGTATTACATTACGTAAGTATTGTAGACTTTATCACTATAGTACTAAGGTCTATAAACTATCTACCACCACTGGGTAGCATGGCACTGGCATAGAGTAAATAAATTATACACAACATATAGGGTTGCCATGTTCAAAGAAGTCGTTTTTTAACCTGGCAACCCTAGAGTTGCGGCAGACTTAGAGGTGCCTTCCCTAGTTTTTCCAGTACTTTAGATCAGTCGCCTTCCGATGGCACCTCATTTACTTCCCAAACAGACAGGTGGAAAAAGTTATGCCAAAAACCATAATGGAAAAGGTACTTGCGGCAAGATTTTTCAAGGCAACTTGGCGGCGTTGAATTAACCCCTGAGTAAACATACGCTAGTATCACATTTCGTTCGCCTATGAAATAGGTGCATAATAGGCGAACGAAATGTGATAAGTTACCTAGAAAAATCTTGCCGCAAGTATCTTTTCCATTATGATTTTTGGCATATAAAATAGATGAATCACAAAAAAAAAAGAAATTAGTTTCTAAAAATGATGTCTTCTATCCGTAAAAAATATAAAGACAAAATAAACTTGATATACCGAATTGACTAGTTCATTAATAAATGCAAATGTTTATTCGTTTTTTTAATGTGTTTTTGAGTATTTATGTTATGTTTTTTCAGCGAACAAACAGATACCGGACGCGATGCTGGTGCACAACGTGCATAAGAACTACTTAAATATATTCAGAAAGTCGTGCAACGCCGTCAAAGGGGTCAGCTTCTCCGTCAAGAAAGGTATGACTTCTTAGTAGCTAGCTCACGACTATATTCCCCGAGGGGGTAGTCAGAGATATTCTGAAACTTCAGAACATCCACGTTTCACTAGTAGTACCGAAACTCTGTCCAGTGTGACGGGGAGTGGGAGTGAGTCCATCGCCACTTGTAATGGACAGTAGGTATGATAGATGCCTCGAAATTGAAGCATGCAGGTTTCCTCACGATGTTTTCCTTCACCGAAAAGCCAGTGGTGTTACAAATCGTACATAAATTCCTAAAAAGTCATTGGTACGAGTCGGCTTAGACGGGGATCGAACCATCGCCTCCTGCACGGCAGGCAAGGTTACTCGCCACTGGACCACCACGGCTATCTGATGAAAAATAGGGAAATCAAATTTTAGAGTAAGCAACACGGGTAATTAGATTAGGGCCCTTTACACACTGCGATTTTTTGCAGCGCAGAAGTGCTGCAAAAAGCATCGATCGAGTCGCAATGCAGCATGGATGCAAACGCGATAAAGTATAGATGCAAACGCGGTACAGCCACGATGCAAAACATTCGTAATATTTGATCAGTTATTTGTCGACGGCCTTTGCCATAATGCACATGCGCGTGTGCATCAGTACAAACATGTGTGTGCATCGCTACAATCATGCGTTTGAATTTTAGACTAATTATATCGGGACGCGTAACCACGTGTCATTCTACTAACAAACTTTCTGCCACTTTTTGCGGGGGGCGAGGTAACATGTTATCCGCAACTTTGGATTTTGTTCCCTATGACTTAAGATTCTAATTTTGAATGTTCAAAATCATGAAAAGTAGTCTCGTGTAAACCCCAAACGTTCTAAGTTCGAAATTATTGGTTCGCAATAATAGGCTGTCTAGTTTAGTGATAAGTTATAAAATTGAATGTTGAATGTACATGATCATTGCTCTTATACCGTGGCAGAGGGGAAATGCTACCGCAAGGCCGGTCCGGATATAAGTAGTCTAAGGTTTGAATCGATACAAACGCCTATTAATTGCTAGTGTAGCGATTCAGTCACGCGATGGACAAACGCGCGTTTTTGTCACTGCATAAAGGCTCAGTCTGTACAGCGCCTACTTTGACTAGACAGATGACATTTTGACACTACCATGTGAAAATCTATATTTTTTTACTTTTTTCATTTCATGAGATTCTGGTCGACCTATACCGATGGTACCTTCGCAGTTAACAAATTTTAATAGCGCGCATGGTCTAAAAAACAAGGTCTTCTATTCCCAGAGTGACACAAGCCTACGTCACAAAAAAATGGCCGCTAAACATGTTAAAAGGGTATGATGACGTAGGCTTGTGTCAGTCACGTGGTCGGAAGAGAATACCAGGCGCAGTATATTATTGTACCATGATAGCGCGGGAAATTAAATTGACCAATCAGGATGTGCCATGTTTAAATCCTTACCGCTATTGGATATGTGCGAAGTGAGTGTTGGGAACTGTCAAGTCGATCGTAGCGCACGCTGTGGCAGAAATTTGTACTTTTGCCAGACAAGCTGTGGAAATATGCTTGAATCTATGCAAATCCACACACTAACTTAACACGACATCTCCAAAACTACAAACTTAAAATTTGGCATGAAAGTTTCTATTGGCATCTAGATGCTCACTTAAAAAAGGCTTGTCGCATATCAACCCCCCGAAGGTGTTAAAACTGAGGTAAAAGTTTGTATGGGAATTCCGAAACAAATTAGATTTTGTCCGTGGCTTCGTTCGCATCCACTCCCGTCATCGTACCGGGATAAAATATAAGCTAGCTTTTAAGACAAATAATAAGCTTTTAAATATAAAAAGTTTTATCAAAATCGGTCTAGTAGTTTTGGCAGAATCCTCGGACAAACACAGACTTTTACAGTACTATAATAGTGTAAATAATTCACGGCTGCCCGAAAAAGTTCTGTCAGTACGCCGCGCTAGTGTGGCGCTAGTGTCGTGCACATAGCCAATTGACTAATTGTTTTCGCGCCCTTTTCGCTGCTATCCAACTTTGCACCCTTTGATTACTAAATGACTTCGGGTTTTGAGGACTCGGGTCTGTTCTGCGCAAACGATGACTGACGAGCGGGTTTATTTTCCTGGTCGTACTGTACGCTATTTCTTTTATTTACAACGAGCTTTTACCCGCGACTTCGTCCGCATAAATTATTACCAGATTTTAAGTCAGATGATAAGCTATCAAACAAAAAAAGTTTCATCAAAATCGGTTCAGTAGTTTTTGCGTGATACTCGAACAAACAAACACCCAAACAAACAAACAAACAAACAGACAGACAAAAAATCCAAAAATTGGTGATTTGGAATCAGGGACAGGTAAAACCATGTCGTAATTTATTTTTTTGTAATTATCTTCAATGTACAGACACATTTCTGTTAGTTTTATAATAGTTTAGATGAGACGTTTTCTAATCTAATCTGTAGATGGCGTAATATAATTCCCGTTCAATTCAAAAAATACTGTCAAATTCTAGGTTAAATAATAAAACCGGTCAAGTGCGAGTCGGGCTACTCGCGCACCGAGCGAGGGTTCCGTGCCACTCCACCACAGAACACAACATTATTAAAATAGAAATTTTTTTTTTGTCCGGGTCCTTTAGCGCGAGACCGACTCACACTTGGCCGGTTTTTAGTATTTGTTGTTATTCTGTACAGTTTGCTCTATAATCACACTAAGTTTGACGCTTGTATGTATAACCGTTTTTACTATAGAGCGTGAAGAAAAAACGTTGGTAAAAACTAGTTTCTTGTTGAAAACCCCCCTTAATTTTTAACTTTCTGCCATTTTTATTATTTGTTAACAAATCCGCCACAATAACGCATAATCTGAGAAAATTTCAACTATCTAGCTATTACGGTTCAAAAGTTACAGCCCTAAATAGGTAGGACAGACGGACGGACGGACAGACGGACAGACGGACGGACGGACGGACGGACGGACAACGTAGGCTTAGTAATAGGGTCCCGTTTTCACCCTTTGGGTACGGAAGCCTAAAAATGTCAGTTTTTCTCTTGACTGACATTAACAACCGCGGGTATTTCCATCGGATAAACTTGCGGGTTGATTAGCTTGTAAGTGACTGCAGTTGCACTGCGGTCGGCTACGGACCTTGAAATAAAACGAGTTGTTTCTATAACAGGTGAATGTTTCGGAGTATTGGGAGTGAACGGCGCCGGCAAATCCACCACGTTCAAGATGATAACGGGAGAGGAAGCCGTTACTAGAGGCGCTATCTTCGCTAACGGACACCATCTCAAGACGCCACGCTCTCGGGTATGATCGACATTGACAATTTGACAATTTTACTAAAATGTAACCATGATGTAAGATTGTATGTGTATCGGAGATCCAAATAAATAATTTTTCTTTCTCTCTTTCTTACATTACATAAACTCACGACCGTTTTCCCTTTTGGGATGATCAGAAGCTGTGCTTACAACCTACCACCTTTCCGGGGTTTTTCATAAGGTGTTAAGTGTTACAAAGAACTTAAATGTTGAGAAGCGTTTCTTCATTATGGCTGTTTATTCTGACATAGCATTGCATATGCTCACGACTTTATTCCCCGAGTGGGTAGTCAGAGTTATTCTGATTTTATACAACGTGTTAATGAATTAGCGCAAAACCTCATACACCCCAACTGATCATAACAAAATAATTAGATTGAAACAATAATTTAATTGTTTTGTTAGTTAAAATATAAAGTTGCATTTTAAGTTTTGAGGCAAAAATGATTTGTTATCATTTCAGCACTGAAAGAAAGCGCTAACGTACTCATGGATACATTTTTATAATCTTGTTTTGGTAGTAAGTAGGGTGAGTGCGCCCGTGCGGTGGGTTGACATCGGATTTTAAATTTTGCATACAAATTATTTAAAATTTTGAAAAACATTACCAATGTTGAAACCATGATAATTTGACTCTGCTCTCGATTCTAAACAAACTACTTTCTAGTTTTGCGTTAATTCATTAACACGTTGTAAATAAAGTAGAGAAAGAATTTGCGTAGATATTGTCTTTCAAAAAGTAACATTTCAAATGATAATCTGCGGTTGTAGTATGGCATCGTGATATATCACTATAGTGCTATAGCACTATCGCGCCTTCGCTCTCTTTCTATACGCGGGTGAACGAACGAGATAAAAGGCGTGATATAGCCATATCACGCGCTTCATGCTACGGCCTCTGTTCTGGGTTCATATCAATTACTCGTAGGTTCATTTAGTTAGACGAACGTATAAACGTAGACTTAAAACCGAACCCAACATAAATCATTCCAAAACTTCGTTCTTTGTTTTTTTGCGCCTAAATGTTATCCATTATTTAAAGTTTCGAAGAAAATAACCTGTAACAATCAGACACAAACGATTTTCTGACATTGACTTTTCCACAGTACTTAAACTCGCTGAGCTACTGTCCCCAATTCTTCGGACTAGATGACTTCCTGACCGGCAAGGAGAACCTACAACTGTTGCTAACATTGCGAGGCCTTAGCACCGACGATGTCCTGAAGGAGACCAAGTCGTGGATCAAAGTTGTCGGTGAGTTATAAACTATCTAAGTTACTGTCTCCAATTCTCCGGGCTGGACGACTTGCTGAACGGCAAGGAAAACCTGCAACTGTTGCTTATGTTGCAAGGCCTGAACTCAGACGACATTCTGAAGGAGACGAAGGCGTGGATCAAAGTTGTCGGTGAGTTATAAACTATCTAAGTTACTGTCCCCAATTCTCCGGGCTGGACGACTTGCTGAACGGCAAGGAAAACCTGCAACTGTTGCTCACGTTGCAAGGCCTGAACTCAGACGACGACGTTCTGAAGGAGACGAAGGCGTGGATCAAAGTTTTTGTGGAATTATAAACAGTCTGAGCTAATGTCCCCAATTCTTCGGACTGGACGACTTGCTGACCGGCAAGGAGATCTTACAACGTTTGCTCACATTGAGAGGCCTTAGCACCGACCATGTCCTGAGGGAAACCAAAGCGTGGACACAGGTTCGGCACTCAATGTTTTTGAATTTCGAAATGGCGTCTGCACATGCGCACTTGTCTGGTAGTTTTTGCAGTCTGCTTAGCACCGACCATGTCCTGAGGGAGACGAAGGCGTGGATCAAAGTTGTTGGTGAGTTACACAAGATGTAACATCTTATACAACGTGTTAATAAATTAGCGCAAAACCTCATACACCCCAACAGATTTATAACAAAAGAATTAGATTGAAACAATAATTTCATTATTTTGATAGTTACAATTTAAAGTTATTCGCATTTTAAGTTCAGAGGCAAAAATGATTTGTTATCAGTCCAGCAATGAATGAAAGCGCTAACGTACTTATGGATACATTTTAATAATCTTGTTTTGGTAGTAAGTAGGTTGAGTGTGCCCGTGGGGTGGGTTGACAACGGGTTTAGTAAATTTTAAATTTTACGAAAAAATTATTTAAAATTTTGAAAAATATTCCTATGTTGAAACCATGATAAATCGATTCTGCTCTCGATTCTAAACCAACTACTTTCTAGTTTTGCGTTAATTCATTAACACGTTGTATAGGGTGTCCCGAAACGTAAAGCCGAAAACAGCAGTGCGATTGTGGCGAACCTATCCAGTCGATGGTACACCTGCTAGAATGTCCATTGTGCCCAAATACCTGCACAAGAGAGGACCTCAATAAAGTTACAGAATATCTGGCCTCTAAAATATAGAAATAGTAGAACGATTGACACGAAAAGAAGGGGAAAATAAAATCTAAGTTAGATATTTTCGAGATAATTTTTTTTTTATTTGGAAAAATCGCCAGCCTTTGCTGATTATTTGTAATTGTTGGCGAGATAACTACACATTTACATACCTAATACATACGCGTCTATTCGACCGGATTACCCTACTACTCGAGCCGATGTCCTTCGCATCACGTAATGATTAACCAATCGCGATAATCACTTGATCATCGGCCAATGGGTGACGGTTTAGAGAGCTGGAGGAGGCAGTCAACGCGTCCTTCACTTGCCCTTCAATCTCGTACACGCGCACCACGTTTAGCAATTACTGTTTTGGAAACAAGTAAAAATGGCACGTGAAAAGTCAGAGAAGTCGTCATTTAATCAGATTAGAGATGGTAACGAGTGAGTGTATAGTGAACGAAGAAGGCAAACTGTTAGAAGTATGGATGGAATATTTTGAAAGCTTGTTTGAGTGTGGGGATATTACGACAGTTCAGATACACGATATGAGGTCTATAAGGCACGTATCGAAGGTATTCAGAAAAGATTCTTGCGCTTTCTTGATTATAAAGCACGGCAATGGTCAGATGACTATCAACACCGCTGCAAGCGCTACCACTTTCTTTGAACATCGACGTAATATTAGCGACATTTGCTATTTGATAGCTATCTCGAATGGATCCATTGACAGCCCAGATCTAATCTCTAAAATATGTCTTCGTACCAATCAATTAGGCCTTAGGCAACGTCCCTTGTTACATGTTCCCCTTGCTAAAACTAACTATAGACAAAATGCATTCTTACTGCGCATCGCTAATAGCTTTAATAGTGTCTCGGTTGATCTTGACTTTGATTTGTTTTGCACAAGCACGACCTCGGTTAAACGAGTACTTACTGAAAAATACCTACCTCGGTTAATGAGTTAGCGGCTCACTCGGCACCTCTTTACTTTTACTTTTAGTTTTTAGTTAAATAATTCCTTTTCTTTTGTGGATGGTTTGAAGTACCAGCAAACTCTGAGCTTTTAGTAATGTAACTTCTTATTAGTTTTATTGATACTAAATTTGTATTTTCACACACAAAAGTATGTAGAACGAATGATATTTATCTGTGGAGACTTTTAGTCGGTATCAACATTTTTTTAAAACAACAGTTTTAAAAAAATGTTGAAAACTTACGGACTAATTACTAACCTGTAATTAGTCCGTAAGTTTTCCTAAAATGAATAAAATAAGAAAATAAAAAATAGTTCCTTCGGTGGTAGGATGTATTGAACAGCATCGTCGATAAAGAATGCGAGGAGTCGATAAGTGTAGATGAGATTATGAAAGCGTTGAAGAGTATGAAAGTTGGCAAGGCTGCAGGTTTTGATCGAGTGACAGGTGAGATGCTGAGGAGCGGTGGCGGAGTGGTGACTAGCATTCTGTATTTGCTGTTCAACAAGTGCTGGACCTGTGGACGAGTACCAGATGACTCGTGTAAAGCAGTCATCGTCCCTTTATACAAGGGCAAAGGTTCTCAGCAGCAGTGCAAAAACTACCGAGGCATCAGTCTATTCAGTGTCGTTGGAAAATTTTACGCCAAGGTTTTAATTGAGAGAGTATTAACTGCAACGGAGGGACAAATCTGGGATGTGCAAGCGGGTTTTCGGAAGGGCATGTGATGCACTGATCAAGTTTTCTCTTTGCGGTGCATTGCGGAAAAATATTTGGCCAAGAACCAAAAAGTCTATTGCGCATTCGTTGATTTAGAGAAAGCTTATGACAGAGTGATGAGGGAAGATTTGTAGGATACCCTGGCCATGTATGGGGTGAATGGTAACCGGGCACTTAAATCTCTCTAGGAGGGTTCCAGTGCATGTGTCAGGATAAACGGAGCACATACCGATTGATTTGGTATCTCCAGAGGTGTTAGACAAGGTTGTGTAGCGTCACCGTGGCTGTTCAACCTATTCATGGACAGTTGTTTGAGTGATTTGAACGAAAGTGATTTAATAACTAGTGTTATATGTTCAAATGTTTGCATATTTACTATATTTAGGTTAAATTACAATAAAATACTACATTATATCTAAATTTCTAAGTCGCAATTTTTAATGTTTCTGTACATGCATGTTTAGGGTTGCAATCTAGATTTAAGCTATAATGTTCTTGTGTTATTATTTCATTGATTGTTTCCTGTTTTGTGTGTCAAATAAATAAAATAAATTAAAATAAAAGAAAGAGAGTGTGGTCTAAGAATGAATGAGTTATTTGTCAAGTGTCTGTTGTATGCCGATGACCAAGATCTGTTTGCGTCATCGGTATATGACTTGCAGGAGATGGTGACATGTATGAATGAATCATTTAAAAAGAATGGAATTGTGAGAGCTTAGTACGTCTCTCACACTAATATGCTAAACGCTAATGCTATGGATACTGATATCCTTATGCTGTGCTAGTGCTTGAGTGCCGACGTCGGATACGGCCGAAGGAAATGAAACGGCTGAGAGTTGCTGTCGTATCCACGTATATTCGAACACTGGTTTGCTAATATAAATGCTCTTAAAAAGTAATGTTAGCGCCCTATGTACGATGCACTTTTATCGAGGTCGCTTGATGTCCGCGTTCAATGTTCAATGCTGTGCTGTGAAATAATATCTACAGATTGACCCCGATAATTGATGTACGTGCTTCGTACAGGAATAATGTTAATGTGAATAAGACGAAAGTTATGGTTATCGAGCGCGATGAAACAGTGACTGAATGTAAGACTATGATAAGTGATGAAAGGCTAGAGCAAGTCAGTGAGTTTGTGTACTTGGGTTGTCTGTTCACAAGAGACGGAAAGTACGACGGAGATATAGAGAGAAGAGTGAAAGCAAGAAATATGATTAATCGAGCCTTGCACACCGTCATGAAGAGTCAAACTATGTCTAAAAAGGCTCGTTTGGCGGTTCACGAGGGTCTGTTGATACTACTTTACACCAACCTTAATGTATGGCAGTGAGAGTTTGGTATGGCAGAAGACGAATGAATAGAATAAATGCTGTTGAAATGCGCTCATCTGTGTGGTGTGACTTTGAAGGACCGGTTACGAAATAGTGTGATTAGAGAAATAAGGGGTCTGAATGAAGATGTAGTGACAAGGATTGAAAAAGGCATGTTGAGGTGGTTTGGTCATGTGGAAAGAATGAGCGAAAGTAGGTTGACGTATGAAATTTACAAGGCAAGTGTGAATGGAGTGGTTGAAAGGGGTCGCCCTAGGCGCACCCGCGCTGACCAAATTGGATGCGTACTGAAGAAGGGCCAAATAAAATGTACCCGGAACCGACGAGCTTGTATGAAGAAACTTATGGATGTTGAGGAGGCGAGAGATGTGTGTCAGAATCGTAGCATGTGGCGATCTGTTGTCTCTGCCTACCCCAGTAGTGGGACATTATAGGCGTGAGCTTATGTATGTATGTATTACTTTCATTCGACGTCAACCTCTCACTTTTATTCGTGAAAGAAGACCTTTGCACTGCAGTGGGATCATATGACGTATAATTTGCAGGCCTAGAGAAGTACACGAACCAGACGGTGTCTGGGTACAGCGGGGGCTGCCAGCGGCGGCTGGGGGCTGCGGCGGCGCTCTGTACCGGAGCCCCCGTGACCCTCCTCGACGAGCCCACCGCCGGGGTCGACGTGTCCGCCAGGAGGAGAGTGTGGGCCGCGCTCCGCACCGCGCTGCAGCAGGGCCGCGCCATCATCATCACCTCGCACAGGTACGTACACTACACTACACTACACTGCAGTACACTACACTGCACTACATTACACTGCACAAAGGCCCTGCGTGTCGCTCACGTCTATGTATATAATATATTATATGATAACAGTATGTATGTTACACGCGCAGTATGGACGAGATGGAGGCGCTGTGCGCGCGCATCGCTATAATGTCAGCGGGGGAGGTGTGCGCGCTGGGCTCGCCCTCCGCCCTGCGCGCGGCACACGCTTCAGGACACGCAGTCATGCTCAAGATACGATCTGTGCCACAGGCCGATGACGGTAAGCTCGCCATATTTATAACTACACCTTTTTTATGTGTTACACCTTATACACAGACACGCACACACGTAGCACAACAACTACGGGCGCTCACTCATGTTGCGTCGTCGTAATAATCGAGGTCCCCGTCGTCGCGGAGAATAGTCGCGATCTCTGTCCACTCCTTTTCCTTCTGGCGTCTACAGACGCTACCGGCACATCGCTGGCCGGTTCTCATCTATCCCCAGTACCCAATCCGCCGCGTAGTCCCAGCTATCGTCCTAGAGTCCCAGCTCTAGGAATCGTCCTAGTCCCAGCTACACCCATTGCTGAGGTCCATGCCTGTAAAGGTAGGCTTCAAAACACCTGCAAATTTTCGTACCTACACCTAAGTCCATAAACAATAAAGTTCATTTATCATACCCCTTAGGGGTGTCCCTTGGACAGGTTGCTTAAGTTCATTCACTGGTTCGGTTGACCTACCAGGGCGCTTCGCCGTCACTGGTGTCTATGCTGGTGTGGTCCCCCTAAACACCGCAGTAATAAGCAGTCTACAGCTCCCTGAGGTATACTGTATGTGTCAGTTTCAAATTTAATAAAAGCTACGAGCTGATTAAGCCTAAACGACTCCGCACAATGTTGAAGGAAAAAGCCCAATCCTGTTTCGCCTCAAAACTGGTATAATGCTACAATAGAAATGAATAATTTCCATTTCCTTTGATATTCCTCCTATTTTTTGTGTATAATTTTAGTTATTTGTATGTTATAATTAATTATTTAGTAATGGTTTAATATTTTGTATAATGTTCTTTGATCACACTCATTCGTTAGTTGCGAAACGATTTAAAACGAATATATTTCGTCACGTAGGCAATGTCTTTTGGTCACGCTCGGTTTCAAAGGCCTTGACAGATGCGCGCGTTCTAAAGCTTGCTAAAACATACTGTAGGTTCACGACATATGGAAAGTACGGGTGCGGAAACTTATGAAGTTGATCTCACTGTTACAGAAGTTGACAGTGCGACGGGAGGCGTACTGAGCTTGAAAAGCAAACTACACGAGAGATTCAACTGCACTCTCAAAGACGAGCATGTGGTAAGTGCTTATTTAAAAAACCGGTCAAGTGCGAGTCGGGCTACTCGCGCACCGAGGGTTCCGTACCACACCACCACAGAACACAACATTATTATCTTAGAAAAAAAACTTTTTTTTCCGGAACCTTTAGAGCGAGACCGGCTCGCACTTGGCCGGTTTTTAGTATTTGTTGTTATTCTGTAGAGTTTACTCTATAATCACACTAAGTTTGACGCTTGTATGTATTACCGTTTTTACTATAGAGCGTGAAGAAAAAACGTTGATCAAAACTAGTCTCTTGTTGAAAACCCCCCTTAATTTTTAACTTTCTGCCATTTTTATTATTTGTTAACAAATCCGCCGCAATAACGCATAATCTGAGAAAATTTCAACTATCTAGCTAGATAGTTGAATAGCCGTAACCGCTTTTGAACCGTAATAGCTATTACGGTTCAAAAGTTACAGCCCTAAATAGGTAGGACAGACGGACGGACAGACGGACAGACGGACGGACGGACGGACAACGTAGGCTTAGTAATAGGGTCCCGTTTTCACCCTTTGGGTACGGAACCCTAAAAATGTTAAAAGGTGGACGGACTTTGTCCGCGTGGATTTCGCAAAACTTCAACACCCCGTTGTGAGGAGTTGATTTTCGAAAAATCCTTTTTTAGTACAGGACTGCCTCTGTAGAATATGTATGTACAAATGTCATGTTCCAGTAACTTAGGCTGTGCGTTGTCTGACAGTCAGTCAGCCACGAAACTGTTTTTAATTTAATTTCTTTATTGTGTACTTTAGTGTATGAATCATAAAGGTATCATATAGAGGAACTGACAGCTGAGAGAGCGAGATGTACCTAGCGGCGCCACTGTATAATAGAAAGAGATACGTGACGCGAGGCAATAGAACAGTTTTTGGGAACTTGTCAGCACAATCGACTGGGTAAATATTCGTGATCTGTGAATAATTAGTGAATCTAAAGTGAAGTCGTAGATTATTTTTTGAAATATACTAACACTATTTCATTAAATTACCTACGATTTCACGTTAGATTCACAATTATACACAGAACTCGAAGTTTTAGGGTGCCGATAAGTGCCGACAAATGCACAAAAAACGGTTTCATTTGATAACTCATGTCAGTTACTCTATTCCGACAGGTATAATAACTTTATGGTACGAATAAAAGTTTATTAATTATAAAGAAAATGTCACAGTAAAACTAAAACATCCTAAAACTAAAATATCCTAAAACAAACTAAAATATCCTAAAACTAAAATAGACTCATTAAAGAGTTGTCGATGCGTCTCCGCGAGACCACCGGTGACCGTAGAGCTGGCAGCTTCCTGGTTTAACGACTCAGCTTGGCTGTTCAAAGGGGGAACGCTGCCAGCATGCTTGGCACCATGTCTGGCGAGGATGCATCCGACGACCTTTTTTATCATTAAGATCTCATTTTTATACTTTTTGTTGTTTTTTAGCCTAGTTATATTTTAGTTTTAGGATATTTTAGTGTACTTTAGTGTTTACTTTATTGTTTGTATAGATAAATAATGTATACCTACTTACTTTACCAGGGTAGTTCTGAATAAATATTCATAACATGGGAAAAAATCTACAGAACTACCCTAGCCTCGCATGCCACCCCCGAAAAACGATGAAAATCTAGAAATCTTTTTCTCGTTTTGTCGCTTTGTCGTGTGTAGCATGCCGTGCAGGTATAAAAACGTAACCACGCGGTGCGCCAACCTTTTGCGGTCCTTGCATGGTGATGACCTCAGTGTAATATTGATCTTTTGCGATTCGCGCACGGTTCAATTTGAATGGAATTATACAGGGTGTAACAAAACACCCTAGTAATACTTAACGGGGTGCTTCGGACCATCAATCTGAACAACTTTCACTTCGGAGCCAACGTCGAGAAAAAATAAAATAATCTGCCTTCCCATACATTTGAGTCGAGACGGTACTGCAGTTTAGTATGAAAGAGCGGATTTTTTTTTCTCGATTTCGATGTTGGCTCCATAGTGAATGTTGTTCAGTTTGATGGCCTGAAGCACCCCCTTAAGTATTACTAGGGTGTTTTGTTACACCCTGTATTTCGTAGGTATGTTTTTATCAACTTTAGTACCTACGCGTTGTATGGATACAGCTAATTTTTTTCCGCAGTCAATGCTACACTACCACATAAACGAAACGATGCGGTACAGCGACCTCTTCGCCGCTCTAGAGGAACTGAAAGCGACCTTCCCTCACCTCATCGAAGACTACACGGTATCAGAGACCACTCTCGAAGAAGTGTTCCTGTCGTTTGCACAGGAACCCAAGGACGGACCCGTTGCAGTATAGATTGTAGACTTTAAGGTATTTGGTTTAACTTAAGTATTATTTCATAAGATCTAGATGTTTGCACATTCTAGTCGATGGCATGACTACATATTATATCATAGTTTGACTTGCTATTTCATACCAAATATAACAGGCTCGATTTGAAAACATGATGTTAGTTAACACTCGTGTGAGTGAAACAGCTGCAATTGAATTACAAGATATTTAGGGCCTGTTTTACCACTTCTGAATAAGTTCTTGATAGCTTATTTGACAGATTGTATTTTGTATGAAAAATATGTCAAATGAACTGGCAGATAAGCTATTAGGAACTTATTCAGTAGTGGTTAAATATGCCCTTAAGGTCATAGCTCATTTATACGACATCCCTCTTGCACGGTAAAAGAATGAACATTCAAATATAGGCTTAAAGTCGCACTCTGTAGATAAACTTTAAAATGACAACTATTCTATTCTATTTAAAAAAAAATGGCTACCATCTTGGTTTTGATGATTTTGCCAATGTCTAGTTTATGTAGCAAAAGTCCTTGACGTTGTACGGTTATATAAGATTTTTTTGTGACTTCAAGCATTGCTTTACGAAAAGAACACTATCTTGAGCCACCACTGGAGCCTCGTTGCAGGCCGGGGAGGGGGCAACCAACGAACGGCCGACACGCGGCGCGACTATCCAATAGCAGACCTACAACGCGACAACATACAATTGCGAGCAGCACGCGGCAAGCTGCAATAAACAATGATATTGTAAAGTGTATCTACAGTACACGACCTTAAGCCTATATTTGAATATTCATTGTTTTACCGTGCAGTAGCGGTATCGTGTACATTAGCTATGACCTCAACTTTCAAACCAGTTCTCTGTAGCGGCGAGGACAATCTGAAAACAACAAAAGATGTGCGGGCGAATTAACTTTTCACCTGGCTCGCACGTGGCTCGGAATAAAAAACTCGAAAAGAATAACTCGAAAATGCTAAAGTGCAGGGACACGTGCAACGGTAACTGAGATGCTATGCTACTGGCCTCGTTCAGCGACGGCGGGGGGTAGCAAGAGGGGTGTCCAATTCCGTCCGAGCCAGGTGCCAAGTTAATTCGCCCGGGTTGTAAGAATGTCTACCATAAACTGTACCGCTAATACCATAGATATATTATAAAAGAACAAGATGCACAATCTCATATAAAATCATAGCAAATTTTTGTCCAAATTGACACATACTTTTTAAACTTTTACAAAGAGATTGAAATCACTAGACTTAAAAATTCTTCTTCTATGTATCAATGGAACATATACCTTATTTTCCAGGTATAAAGTTGTAAATGCTTCATGCATGTCTTTAAAAAATATATATATTATTAAAACAGCATTTTGAAAAAGGAACAAGATGTCATTTATCAGACGATGACAGGAGAGGTATTTTTGAAAGTCCCACGTTCAAAAAAGCAGTAGAAAATGACAAAATTACTATGGAGATCTTTCTTTCTAATGCTGATTTGTACGTCTGACTTTCAAAAATCGCACCCCGGAACAGAGACAAATTATAAGACATACAAAATAAGTATGAGCGCTGTAGGTTGATACTAGTACGTGATATTTGACTATTAAACTTAGTCGTATTATGTATGTTTACAGTCAGAGAGGTAACCCGGTACTGAGGCAAGAAGAGGTACTTTTATTCGTAAAGTACCTCATTTGGGTCTGCCATTTTTGGACCGCTGATTGTGTATCTTGTTCTGTAGTATAATATATCTATGGCTAATACCTATAACCAGAGGGCACGTCAAATTGATGAAGTCAGATGTGTGTCGTTTATTTACGGAGTAATAGTTAATATTATTTTCTTTAGTGCTGATTAAATTTGCCAATAGAGGCTTGTTGGTGGCTCAGTGTGCGGAAGTATGGGGTTTCGGAGGTTCAAAGTCGACGTTATTTAATTGCTTACTAGCTTTTGCCCGCGACATCGTCCGCGTTGGAAAACCCCAAGTATCCTATGTTACTTCTAATACCTCCAAGAATATGTGTACAAAGTTTCATGATGATCGGTTAAGTAGTTTTCGCGTGAAAGCCTAACAAACAAACTTACTTTCACATTTATAATATTAGGGATTTGTGCTTGGTTCAGGAGTGCGATTTTTGAATCTTACTCGCTGAGTTCAGCAGTTGAAAATGTCAAAATTACTATGGAGATACGCATCTTTCTACTGCTGATTTGACTTTCAAAAATCTTACTTCAGAAGTGCGATTTTTTAAAGTCAAATCAGCAGTAGAAAGATGCATATCTCCACAGTAATTTTGACATTTTCAACTGCTGAACTCAGCGAATGAGATTAAAAAATCGCACTCCAGGACGTCATTCAAAGAAGCTCTCTTCATTTAAACCATAGTGTCTGTACATTGTACTGTTGAGGTTTTAGTGTGGTTAAACTTAAAAGTTATGATTGAAAGGATGATCAAGACCCTCTAGCATGATTTCTCTACTTACCCGCGACTCGGACTTTTTCCGTACTACCCGTCACGGCAAGCACGATTCAAAAGCGCGGGAAGGGATAATTTTCTATGAAGCAAAGGCGCGTCGCGCGCAAGTAGAGACATCATACTAGGGCGCAGGTGTAAAAATACATCTTCATATTGTGATCGTTATACAAACTCAGCTAAGCAGCTACTTAGCTGAGTACGATATATTTTACGCAAAATTAAAGATGGCGAGTTAAAATTAATCGGGTTTTTAGGATTTTATCCTATTAAATCCGGAATACGACCGTAATTGGTCTGTTCCATCCCAAAGTACACTGCGCCATTTTACAATGTGGCTTAGCATGCCACCCTCGACAAAACGACAAAAATCGAGACACGCCTCAGTCTTTGTTACTTTGCGTATCCTAAAGCGCGCATCAAAGAGAATGGAATCACTACGTTTTAGCGCGTATGATGTTTTTCTCGTTTTGTCGCTTTGTCGTGCGTGGCATGCTACTAGTTAGGTTTTAATATAAAATTACATGACATTAAAACTCTCTTAAATTCACCTATCATCGATTCATCATTCATGATCTATCACGTAATTTAAGCACATTATGAGCGATAATATACGTATGAGATACGGACCATACAGAAGAGAGCTAGCGCCTCAATCATGAGGCCGCGGTTCGATTCCTGGCCTGTACCACTTAGTTCTTCGGAATTTGTGTACGGTTATATTTATCATTTACTAGCTCGGCGGTGAAGGAAAACATCGCGAGGAAACCTGCATTCCCGAGTGAAAAGAAAATACCTTAAGTTCGGAGGTATGCGTAAAATATAGGTGAGCTTGGGGCGAACACAAAGGACCAGCGCTGGTCTGTGTTGCATAACGACCCTTGCTTGCAATAGCCCAACCACAAATAATCAATTTATTATATTGAACTGTTTATGCCTGTGATTTTTGTGGCAACGTTAGATTTAAATGTTAATGAAATGTATTCAAGATGTAAAATATTAATATTAATTTCGTAATTATGTTTCAGATAGTAAATTTAAACATAAAGTAGAATCAATTCAAAATGTTATTTGTATTAAAGGATTATATATTTTAGGGCGTACTTACATTACACGTCGGGTATATTTCGCAAACATTATCTGCAGCGTAGTTTTTAGTCCTTACAAACCATATGCGAGTTTATTTTTTTATATGTAGTCCAAAAATTTCGCTGTAACTTCATACAAATGGATAAAACTGACAAGAATAGGTAAGCATATGCGATAATTAGTGAATAAAAAAATATATACTACAGGGTGAAATTGATATCATTAGCATCCTTTTAAACTAAGAGTCTACCTATCAAACTGAACAACTTTTACTATGGGAGCAAACCGATCGGAGCAAATAAAAAATCTGCTCTTCCATACTAAACTGCAATGTCGACGCGCGAGTTCGCGACTCAAATGTATGCAACAGCTGATTTTTTTTCGCTCCGATCGGTTTGCTGCCATAGTAAAAGTTGTTCAGTTTGATGGGTAGACTCTTAGTTTAAAAGGATGCTAATGATATCAATTTCACCCTGTATATCGATTATCGCCTATTGTCTTCTGCTGAAAGGTAAAATAATGGTGGGGGCAGTGTCAGTACTGTAATTTTTCTCGTTTGAGATATAATTACGTCACTTTCGCCAGTGAGGTAGGCAGAGACAAAGGGGTGTCATTTGAGTTGAGTACCTACTAGTTTAAGCTGCAGATTTTTATTTGAAAAGCAATGAAGTAAACTTATACTAAAAAGGCTCAAAGAATAACAACTGAACTTTGCTTTTCCAAAAGATAATAGGGGATCGGACAGTCGGGACAATTAGTCAAATTAGCAACTTTTAATCGAACGTCAAAACGCGCGCGATGTATGAAAAATTGTAATAAATACCCACAAGTGACGTCATCAACATTTCGTTACTATTTATAGTTCATCATGTTATTAAAAATAGTATTCTAGCTCAAAAAGAACTAAAAATGTGAGTATAGCGTTATTTTCAAATGTTTTTTATAGCACTCCGTGACCTAAACCCGCACTTAGATTACGGTTTTGCGTTACCTAAGTAGTCCATTATTACACGGATTACACCATTCGAAAATGAATCCACTTTATTGCACAGATGCATAATATACAAAAGAAGGTTCTTTTATAGCATTCCGTGACCTAAACCCGCACTTAGGTCACGGTTTTTCGTTACTAAGTAGTCCATTATTACACGGATTACATTACACCATTCGAAAATGAATCTACTTTATTGCACAGATGCATAATAAACAAAAGAAGGTAGGTACTTTTAAATGTGCTTTCAATCAATGTGACCAACATTGAAATCGCGAAATCCCCAACTGACTCCAAGTTACCCCCCCTACTTTAATTATATTACGTATGCCCTACTTACACCCGCACCCCCTGCTCACACCTTATTAGTATGTTGGTAGTAGGGTGCGAGTAAGGGATGCGCCCCCTAGTGCGTAGAGGGTGATTGGGGATGCATAGGGGTGATAAGAGGGTACACCCCCTAATGCGTAAGGGGTGTGTAGTGGTGATTAGGGGGTGCACCCCCTAGCTCGTGGGTGTGATTAGGGGGTGTACCCCCTAGCTTGTGGAGGTGATTAGGGGTGTACTCCTAGCTCGTGGGGTGATTAGGGGGTGTACCCCCTAGCTCGTTGGGGTGATTAGGGGGTGTACCCCCTAGCTCGTGGGGTGGTTAGGGGGTGTACCCCCTAGCTTGTGGGGGTGATTAGGGGGTGTACCCCCTAGCCAGGGCTGGTGATTAGGGGGTGTACCCCCTAGCTCGTGGGGTGATTAGGGGTGTACCCCCTAGGGCCCCTAGTTCGTGGGGGTGATTAGGGGGTGTACCCCCTAGATCGTGGGATGATTAAGGGGTGTACCCCCTAGCTCGTAGGGGTGATTAGGAGGTGTACCCCCTAGCTCGTGGGGGTGATTAGGAGGTGTACCCCCTAGTTCATGGGGGTGATTAGGGGGTGCACCATGTAGTGCGTACGTGCTTAGTGGGTGTGTAGGGGCTGATGATGATGTGACGGTAGATGTGATTAGAGGTTAGTATTACCTATTGATTGTGGTTGCGATATATGAACGAAGCTTTTAAAGTTGTGGTTGTGTCATACGGGGGGCTCCGCCCCCCGTGCCCCCGGGGGGGCTCCGCCCCTCCACCCCGCCGGGGGCTTCGCCCCCGGACCCTCATTACACCCTATTCGTTGGTATACGTATTCATAGAATAAAAGTTCAACATGAAAGAAAATATCAATATAATAAAAAGTTGGCGGGTTTAGGTCACACGAGCTATAAAATAGTATACGATACTCGTGACCTAAGTAAGTCCATTATTACACGGCGTTTATCGCCCTCGCTGCGCTCGGGCGATAATTCACGCCGTGCAATAATGGACTACTTAGGTCACACGTATCGTAATGTACTATTTTACTTACTAAGAAGATAAAACTAAAATATATTTTATGCAGTCCGCTCCCTTATTGCTTGCGCTCATTGGGTAAGGCAAATGTGTTTTAAAACTAACGCTTGGATAGAACTTTGATTCCTATGAATTATGATAAAAATTGATGTTGTATAAGTGTTAGAATATAAATAAGTATGATTACCCAGAGCTTGTTAAATCGGCGTTTGCATGGTCAAGAAAAAGCTTAATGCAAGGCAAACTTAGTAAAAGGAACCGTACGAACTAAGAGATAAGAAATAACTTATAATAGCTTAACAAATTACAGATACTTATAAAAAAACACAATGAAAACTTATAAATGTTTAAAGAATAGGCTTCGGTAAAGACTAAGAAAAACCCTCCATTTCATGTCAATTTAGCAATTTTGAATAAAATTGGTATTTACCTCAATTACGGTTAAAAAACATTAATCTTCGGGTCTTACTGATACAATTTGTTACCATGTTATTAACTTGCTGCTATGAAATATTATACATCATTTTTATATACGCCCCACTTCTGGGTCTGTACCCAGCAGTGGGGCGTATACGCCGACCGACGTACCGCCTCTCATAAATAAGCTTGAAAAAAGGAGAGGCACAAAATATCTCAGAAAGATTCATACAAACAAGCGAAACCGGTGCACGCACACCGACATTCGCCGATCTCGCATCAAGTTAATCGAACGCCAGTTCTATCTATCTATTCATTTTGTGTCCGTGTACCAGATTACCCCCAATAGATACCGCATACAAGGCCGCCGACGCGCGCCACACATCTGAGATGTTGCACTGATATAAGCAACGCGAGTGAGCGAGCTAGAATGCGACCTTGAAATGGCCAATCACGTTGTATTGTTTCGTGCATCCGCACCTACTGCCAAAAATGGTGACTTCGGGCGTGTACAGTCGGCCGCAAAAAGTTATATACACTTTAGTACTATGACATAGAACAAAACTGTATACAACTTATTGCGGCCGACTGTACAAAATTTTCATCATGCGGTATCTATTGGGGGTAATCTGTACCGTGCACGTACGGACACAAAAGGAATAGATAGATACTCCTGGCGTCAATGTGTGCGCTTGTTTCGTGTAGTTCGCCCTTCTGGGACCTATTTTGTGGGAGGTCATATGGCACTACCCGTATTCAGTAGGAATTGGAGGATGAAATCTAGTTGTCAATACGAAATGATGTAATCTTTAAGGTTTTCGTTTACGACGATACAAACATATTGGATTTGGAAGTGTCAAATCCCATTGTAAGCTAGAATAATGATGGTATAAAAGTGCGACATATTTATGATGGGTTCGTAAATGTCGGAAATAAAATTCAATACGGCGTTTTCGTCCCGAATCACTCAAACAAATTATATCAATAAGATCAAGAAGTCAAGACTCTTTTACTGTTACTGTAAAATTAATCCTATTTTGTAAAAAACTATTGTGACAAACCTTTATGAAAGGTCTAAATAACTTCGTTAATAAGCCAAGCCTTAGGCGATTGTGCCTTCACTCGCGCGCTTCGGACCATAGGGGCGTATAGGTATCTACGAAATAGAATTATGGTTTATACGCCCTATGGCTTAAAGCCAGCTACATGTAGTCAACTCGTTTTCGTATATAACATCTACGAATAAGAATGTATAGAAATGTAAATCAAGCTCAAAAAGTGGCACCAAAAAAACTACACCTTGTTCTAATTTTGTTCTTTAAAAACTACACACCTTGCCGCCAAAATGACATTTTTCATTAGGTGCCAAAAATTATGTGGCAAACAAAAGTTTAGAGTTATTCTTCTATGGTTATTCTTATTCGTAGTATAACATAAATTAGATTTGGAAGAATCAAATATGAAGTTTCTTGTGCTATCAAGAATAATACCGAATAAAACACTGATAGGAATCGAAAACTAATTGAATACTAGTAAATGTGTACACGGTTCACGCCTTTAGACTATAAAGTGCCTAATGTATGGTGTCTACGCTCTTTAGAAGAGATTTATAATATCGGGAGTTATTTGTAATTGTTAATCGTATCTTATATTCCATTAGAAATGTATTAACGCTACCTACCGATCCTATTTTGAACTTTTTTCTTTTTAATTAGCTTTCAGAAAATCCTTCACTGAAAAATGTTACAAAAAAAACATTTAATGTCACTGGAGGCGACACCCAGGAGTGCGATTTTTGAATCTCATTCGCTGAGTTCAGCAATTGAAAATGTCAAAATTACTATGGACGCATACGCATCTTTCTACTGCTGATTTGATTATCAGAAATCGCACTCCATTTTTAAAAGTGAAATCAGCAGTAGAAAGATGCATATCTCCATAGTAATTTTGACATTTTCAACTGCTGAACTCAGCTAATGAGATTCAAAAATCGCACTCCTGGACAAAAATTTTTGTAACACTCATATAGGCCAATTGGTACAAACTTACATAGCGACGCGCCCCGCACTGCTAATCGTGGTGCACAGATGTTGTTCGCGTTGTCTGTTCTATACATAATTCAATGTTTAATGTCTCGATTTGATGTGATATTTTAAATGTTTAAACTAGTAAGCTTTAGTGTAACCAGCACAGTACACGATTGATAAATTAAGAAAAAAAATCCCCCTATTATCGAGTTTTTGTAAAACCTACGGCATGTATAAGGTGTCTTTACACGTACGCGCTTTCGCACTATTCATCTTTTCTTCTTATCAATACGGTAGACGGAACGCGACCGCAATGACATTAGTAAAAAAGAATGGACAGGTCTTAAGAGAACATTTCAAACCAGAAAAATGAGGCAAAACCATTGACAGTTTTACTTCGAAAATGTACTGAGATGACAGACCAAATACCCTAGTTTGTATTGAGGTGGCCTAGTTTTGCGTGCTTCAACTTAAAGCGCTTTGGGCCTATCCATTCATTTTACTTTGGTCTAAGCGCGACCGCACGCCGCCGCAGCACAGCCACGCGCGATCACGTTCCGTCTATCTTATTTGCCCTAGCAAATGACGTTCCTGAGTGACAGAAAAGGATGGAGCGACAGAAAAAGGCGATGCCGTGCTGCCAGATGAGGTTCAGCCCTTATTCCCGCGCTATTGAACTTCCGTGTAAAGGCACCACTTTTATTTTAAGACCCACTAACCGACTCGTATTAGTATTTGTAATTTATTATACTTACTTAAGAGGGCTATCACAGTTCAGTGGCGCCCTCATCACATTAAAAAAGATTTCTCAATAAAAAAGCCTAAATTAAAAAAGTGCTCAACATCAAAGCTACAAAAGCCTTCAAGCTATTTTCATAGAATACTTTTATAGGTTTTTTAAAGGTCTAAACATAGAAATTTTGAAAAAAGAAAAAACGGCCGCTTTTGTTTTTATTCGAAATTGTCTAAAAGTGGAATGTTTAGAACCTATAAAAGTATTCTATGAAAATAGCTTGAAGGCTTTTGTAGTTTTGATGTTGAGCACTTTTTTAATTTTGGCTTTCTTTATTGAGAAATCTTTTTTAATGTGATGAGGGCGCCACTGGACTGTGATAGCCCTCTTAAGCGCTCCCACATATAAATGCAACGTCGCATCGCATCACAAATATGCAGATATTTGCGATGCGATGCGAAGTAGCAGTAATAAGAATCGAGCGCATCCTGCGATGCTTATTAGTATATTACGATGACTTATGTATGATTTTCAATCGTAGCGCTCTCGGATATTTGCGATGCGATGTGGCGTTGCAGTTATGTGTGGGAGCCCTAAATAATAATTAAGGATGAATGTAATGCATTAGTCTCTCAATTAGGTCCTTGTTACAATTTCAAGACAATAATTAAAGAATCTCATTCAAACAATAATTGAGCATTGCTTTTCAATTACGATCAAAGAGCACATTTTGTTTGATTAGCTATAGTTACATAGATTCATATATTACTAGCGTAAGGATAGGCCCGTCACAATATTTTACAAAAACCTTCTTCATAGAATCAAAAATTTGCGCCATCTGTCATAACTCGTATACGAACTATATCGTGTCATACATGACAGCCCGGTAGCACAGTCGGTAGTGAACCTGCCTGCTGTGCCGAGGGTCGCGGGTTCGAATCCCGTAAGGGACAAATATTTGTATGATGAATATGAATATTTGTACCCGAGTCATGGATGTTTGTATCTATATATGTATTCTATATCGTTGTCTAGTCATCATAATACAAGTTCAGGCTAGATTCTGGTACTTTAAAATGTGACTAGATAATTTGTGTGACATTGTCCAAGATATTTATTTATTTATATATTTTCTTTGATCGTTGTAGTGCTCTAAACTGACATTTTTCCTTGCATTTTAGAGCCAACGAACTGGGGACAATAGTCAAGCTCATAGGCCATGTCCTTACGCTAGTAATATACTACGTGTTAATGAATTAACGCAAAACTAGAAAGTAGTTTGTTTAGAATCGAGAGCAGAATCGAATTATCATGGTTTCAACATAGGTAATTTTTTTCAAAATATTAAGTAATTTTTTTGCAAAATTTAAAATTTTCTGAACCCGATGTCAACCCACCGCACGGGCACACTCACCCTATTTACTACCAAAACAAGATTATAAAAATGTATCCATGAGTACGTTAGCGCTTTATTTCAGTGCTGAAATGATAACAAATAATTTTTGCCTCAAAACTTAAAATGCGAATAACTTTTAATTTTTACTATCAAAATAATGAAATTATTGTTTCAATCTAATTATTTAGTTATAAATCAGTTGGGGTGTATGAGGTTTTGCGCTAATTCATTAACACGTTGTATATGT
Organism: Agonopterix subpropinquella; assembly: GCA_922987775.1. Lineage (NCBI taxonomy): Eukaryota > Metazoa > Arthropoda > Insecta > Lepidoptera > Depressariidae > Agonopterix > Agonopterix subpropinquella. The sequence continues at coordinate 3,612,322 of OV277710.1, forward strand.
CTTTGTATAGTTATGATGTTTTATTACTTCGACCAAAGTATTAGTTAAGTAGGATGTGTATATTTTTCCTTATTTAGCATCACATTCACACGCTTGTTTTATATTCCATTTTCGTACATTCCTTAATTATTTTAAACAGCATGAAGTGATATACAATTGATATTAATTAAAGCAACCAATTTTCGAACACCGGCAACTTATGTAGGTAACTAAAAGACATCATCTGCGATTCGTTACATTTTTGGTCCAAATATGAAAGTGCCAGACAACAAAAACTAATGCTATATTCTGTTAGAACTTGTCCGTCTAAGCATTTATTGTTATGGCATAAAAGCTGTAGCTGTAAGTTTTATTACATCAAGAATGTATGAAGAGGTAGATTTTTCAATCCTTAATAAAAACCATATGAAATGGCCCTACAGCTTTGATGCTATTTCTATCAAAATATTACCTTAGCTAATTTCATCGAATATGTATGAAAAGGCAGATTTTTCGAACCCAAATAAAACCAAAGACAATGGACCTTGAGTTTTGGTGCCATAATAATAAATTTTTAGATGGATAAGTCCTTATACAGGGTGAAATTGATATCATTGTCATCCTTTTAATCTACCCATCAAACTGAACAACAACAACTACTATGGGAGCAAACCGATCGGAGCAAAAAAAAAAAAAAAAAATCTGCTGTTGCATACATTTGAGTCGAGTAAGCATTGTAGTTCAGTTTCGACGCGCGAGTTTGCGACTCAAATGTATGCAAACGCAGATTTTTTTTTTTTTTTGCTCCGATCGGTTTGCTCCCATAGTAAAAGTTGTTCAGTTTGATGGATAGACTCTTAGTTTAAAAGGATGCTAATGATATCAAATTCACCCTGTAGAATATCGTATCATTTCTTTTTGGAATCTTCACATTTTGGACCAAATCCGATGATGTCTTTTGTTGGTGAATTTTTACCAATCCTGTACTTATTATAAATATTATAAAGTATTGTAAAACTGTATGGATAAGACTGCATTTACACTGCTGTGTTTGAATAAATTTACCAATATTTTAATTGTGAACGGATGTTTTTATTTCCGAAAGTTTCTCAGAGCATTCTCCCAACACAGGTAGGAATGATGCCAATGATGGGCACATGAAGTTTGCCGCGCCGCGGGAATGTCACCACAGCACGGCGTACATGGAAATTCACGTTTTATTTTAAACGAGCTTTTACCCGCGACTTCGTCCGCATAAATTATATACCAGATTGACCAGTCAGATGATAAGCTATCAAACAAAAAAAGTTTCATCAAAATCGGTTCTGTAGTTTTTGCGTGATACTCGAACAAACAAACACCCAAACAAACAAACAGACAAAAAATCCAAAAATTTGTGATTTGGAATCAGGGACAGGTAAAAACCCCGCTGGACCAGAAGTACAATCGGGAAGTACCATCAATGGTACAGTTGGCACTGTATTGTATCATTAGTACCATTACGTAATAGTACTAATGATACTGCTGGTCAATGGTACAAGTGGCACTGGGAACCATAGAGTAAGGGTCAGCGCACACCCAGCGTAAAACTGTTCGAGCATGCGCGAGCAGATTTCATTGATTCAATTGATAATGAACTCTATTCCCATTGAAATAAAGTTGAAAATAGCTTGCAAGTGATTAAATCCCTTCAGCGTCTGTTCGAGTATGCTCGCGTATGCTCCTCGCGGCGACGGGAGCAGCCGCGAGCATGCGCGCGGATGCTCGCGCATGCTCGAGCATGTTCGAGCATACGCCCGTGTCGATGCTTGCGATCCGTCGTAAGTGTTGCCACCTCGGCCGGTTTCGTACTAAATCTAGCATATTTTTTAACTACTTTAGCCCGAAAAGGGCAATTTACTACAGATAATATTATACAACGTGTTAATGAATTAACGCAAAACTAGAAAGTAGTTTGTTTAGAATCGATAGCAGAATCGAATTATCATGGTTTCAACATAGGTAATTTTTTTCAAAACTTTAATTTTTTTTTTCATAAAATTTTTAATTTACTAAACCCGATGTCAACCCACCCCACGGGCACACTCACCCTACTTTACTACCAAAACAAGATTATAAAAATGTATCCATGAGTACGTTAGCGCTTTCTTTCAGTGCTGAAATGATAACAAATCATTTTTGCCTCCGAACTTAAAATGCGAATAACTTTAAATTTTAAGTATCAAAATAATGACATTATTGTTTCAATCTAATTCTTTTGTTATAAATCAGTTGGGGTGTATGAGGTTTTGCGCTAATTTATTAACACGTTGTATAATAATCGAACTCTTTTTGAAAATACAAAGAAAATCTGAAAGGTCGAAGCAGATTTAGTAGGTTTTCAAATTGTTCATATTCCATTTTATAGTTCCTAGCCATAAAATAACTGTCCCTAGAACTTTAACACAACCGTAACACAGCACTTTTCCTGCTCTTGCTCCTCTTCCTCTGCTATTAACCCAATAATTACCAAATCCCAGTCCACCATACTTTAAAATTACTCTTCGCACGTCTTTACTTTAAAATATTGTAAACACAACTGCAAAATTCACTGTCAACTGTAGCAACACGGGAGCATCCGCGAGACTGTTCGAACACGCGCGAGCATGCTCGCGCATGCTCGAGCATCCGCCGCTGCCGCCGGCGGATTTCGCCTCTGCCGCCGGCGGATTTTGCCGCTAGGTGTGCGCGACTGCAAAGAACATGCTCGAGCATGCGCGAGCAGATTTACGCTGGGTGTGCGCTGACCCTAACTTATATACACCACTAGTTTTTAATTACTAACGTAACTTTAAGGGTGTATTCAGACCATGAATCTAAACAACTTTCCCAAAGAAACATGGGTCGAAAAACGAGAAAATTTTTTGGACCTCCCATAGAAAATCGATCGGCCGATCCGCACTTTTGTATGGAAGGTCCACAAAATTTTCTCGTTTTTCGACCCATGTTTCTTTGGGAAAGTTGTTTAGATTCATGGTCTGAATACACCCTTAAAGTTACGTTAGTAATTAAAAACTAGTGGTGTATATAGAGTTTTTACGAATGAAGTCTTTGTGGAGTGCATTGATATCGTTTATCTATTACATGTCTACTTCATCGTCAGCCTATAAACGTCCCACTGCAGGGCCCAGGCCTACCCTCAGGGAGGGTGTATGGGCATTAGTCCACCACGCGAGCCCAATGCGGATTGGTAGACTTCACATACTAGTCATTCACTTCGAGTTGGCCGCTACCTCACTTCCCGCTTCCCCGCACCGCACCCCTAAGAGACCCTAATAAACGCAATTTTATAACCTTTAGCAACGCAACCACGTACGGCACATCCGTCCCGGTCACTAATATCGCTTTTAATTTTAAATTTTTATTTGCCTTTTATATTATTTTTTGTCGACGGGACCAATTAATGTGCCTGTGAGGAAATTTTGTAACGGTCATCGACGGCCAACTGGTCGTGAACGGGTAGTACACATCAGAATTTCTTCTTCAGTGTATGCTATGCAGGTTTCCTCACGATGTTTTCCTTCACCGTTTGAGAGCAGTCGGTATTACGTACATAAGTTAGAAAAACTCATTGGTACATGGCATGTTGTCCGTGCGGATTCGAACCCGGACCCTTATAATTGGGAGTCATACCTCTCCGCAACGCGCCACCGACGCTCGGCCTGTCTACTTGAAAAAAGTTTTTCTTTGAGTGCCTGTTTCAGCCAATGCAAGAAGTTTAAAATACCTACAGAGATGGAGATTGCATTAGAACATTTTTTTGAAGCCAGAATCTATGACCTTTATTACGTCACTGATGTTTCCCATCTCTTTTCCTCTTTACATGGAGTTGTCATTTGAGCTCTATGTAAAGAGAAAATGAGATGGGAAACATCAGTGACGTAATAAAGGTCATAGATTCTGGCTTCAAAAAAATGTTTGTAATGCAATCTCCATCTCTGTAGGTATTTTAAACTTCTTGAGCCAATGTCTGCCCAAGCATATATATTTTTTTTGTAGTTTTTATCTGAAAGAGGAAAGAGCTCAATGAGCATAGAAATCTTGTTGTTCGACCAATCTACTACCCGTTTGCTTGGAGTTGGCCGTCTATGCCGTTACAAAATTTCGTCATAGGCACATTAACTGGTCCCGTCGACAAAAAATAATATAACAAGCAAATAAAAATTTAAAATTAAAAGAGATATTAGTGACCGGGGCAGACGGGACGTACGTGCTTGCGTTGCTAAAGGTTATAAAATTGCGTTTAATAGGGTCTCTTAGGGGTGCGGTACGGTGAAGCGGGAAGGGAGGGAGCGGCCAACTCGAAAAAAACGACTTTAAAACACGCGGAACACGCGTCCACACTTGTCAACTTCTGTTTCTAAACTAAATTTTTCGACTTGCTCTCCACTCTGAGCGCGGCAACATGTTTCTGAAACAATGTTTCATCATCTTTGTTTACGGAATGTTTATAAACATGTTTACAAAGATCATGAAACATCGTGAAACATGTATATAAACAGTGTTTATAAACAAATGTTGCCAAATGAATACCCGGCTTTAAGTCCTACCGCGCCGGACCAGAAGTACAATCGGGAAGTACCACCAATGGTACAGTTGGCACTAGGTGGTGCCAGTAGTACCATTAATGGTACAATTTAAGTGCCAGTTGTACCATTGATGGTACTACTGGCACGATCTAGTGCCAATTGTACCATTAATGGTACTACTGGCACCACCTAGTGCCAACTGTACCATTGATGGTACTTCCCGATTGTACTTCTGGTCCGGCGGGGTAAAAACCATGTCGTACCAAAATTTTTTTTTTGTAAATTGCTTCAATGTACAGACACATTTCTGTTACAGTTTTATAATAGTTTAGATTGAAGGTCTTCGGGTCATTTCACCTTAGAAGAGCATCGGCGCGCAGCGGCCGGAATAACATCTTCGACAGCAATCTTAACTCTAGTGAATAAAGTTCATTTATTTGCACGTCAGTCAGCGCCATGAGCAGTCGCGAGGCCACGCTACCCGTTCTATCCTTCAAATTAATTTGAACTTTATTCATTAGGGATAAGATTGCTGTTTTTTATTTATTTTATTTTTTATTCGATAAGATTGCTGTAGAATTCCGATGCTCATCTAGTGTCCATAAAAGGTTATGATGATACAGGCTGATATAGGCTTAAGGCTAAAATGAAACAACCAGAAATATTTTAATGCTATCTTTATTAACAGTTTGTAGCTCTGATCTGACGCTATTTAATTCATATACATACTTAGTTAAAATAATTTTAAATTTTAAATAGTACATAATTAAATATTGTGGCTATTCAAGAAACTATAGGAATGTAAGCACTTAGGGCTCTCCCACACATAACTGCGAATTCGCATCGCACTGCGAGCGCTACGATGAAAAATCATACATAAGTCATCGAGCGCTCGCAGATATTTGCAATTCGATGCGAATTCGCAGTTATGTGTGGGAGACCTTGGTTTGCACTTTGCAATAGGTATTCTATGCGATTGTTCACGGTAGTGAAAAGCCTGTAAAAATCTCGGCATAATAACGGGCATAGGGCCCACCCATAGATTAATATGTTATATTGGTAATACAGGGTGAAATTGATATCATTAGCATCCTTTTAAACTAAGAGTCTACCCATCAAACTGAACAACTTTTACTATGGGGGCAAACTGATCGGAGCAAAAAAATCTGCTGTTGCATACATTTGAGTCGAGTAAGTTTTACAGTTCAGTATGGAACAGCTGATTTTTTTTGCTCCGATCGGGTTGCTCCCATAGTAAAAGTTGTTCAGTTTGATGGGTAGACTCTTAGTTTAAAAGGATGCTAATGATATCAATTTCACCCTGTTGTAATGCGATCAGTGTATCCGGACGAGCTTGGCGCGTTTTTAGCTGTCAGCTGTCAAGCTCGCTCTCTTTTCTCTCTGGCTTCTACCACTCCGTACACCATTTGTGAATTACATAAAATTAATAAATTTAACCCGAATATACTGGTGTTTTGATGTTGGGAACCCACACTGAACAGTGGCGACGAGTAGTGGACCAACAAATTTGCTCTGGGGGAGGTCGGAACATCGAGAAACATGGTCGAGGAGAATGGAGCCGCTGGAGCCGGTGCCGCCGTTTTGCCAACGAATTTTATAGAATTTTACGATTCGAAAACAAAGTTTGGAAGATGGGTGCAGAGACTGGAAGGAGCTTTTGGAATCTACGGAATACACAGCGGTAAGAAAAACGCCTATCTCCTGCACTACATTGGAGCGGAGCTGTACGACACTCTTTGCGACCTGGTTTCGCCCAAGAAGCCAGAGTTAGAATCATATGATGACAATGTTAAAGCGCTGATTAGTCATTTGGATCCGGCGCCTATGGAAATCGCTGAATATTACGCTTTTCATCACCGGTGCCAACTGGAAGGTGAAAGTGTTAAAGAATATATGGCGGTTCTTAGAAAAATGGCTGCAGGATGTAATTTTGGAACATTCTTGGATACCGCTCTCCGTAATCAATTGGTCTGTGGTTTACGTATGCAAAAAATAAGAGATCGGTTACTAGAAATGAGAGACCTAAATCTTCAGAGAGCGTTTGATATTGCAGTTGGTATTGAGGCCAGTCAGTCGGAAGGAGTCAGAACACAGGAGGTCAATGCATTAAATCTGAAGAAGAAACCAATTCCTCAGGCAAGAATTAAACCGCATGGTCCGTCTTCAACCAATCTGAAAGGAATGTGCTATCGATGTGGAGACACGAATCACAGTGCTAATAAATGTACATGGATAAATGCAATTTGCAACTATTGTCGGAAAACTGGCCACATAAAGAAAGTGTGTTTAAAACTGAAACAAAACCTGAAGGTGAACGAAGTAGACTTTGAACAAGAACAGGAACAAGAAGAAAAGGAGGATGTGAGTGAGCCTACAGTAATTGAATATGTAAATAACTGTTATGTTGACAATGGAGAAGAAAGTACAAGTAAATTTTGGATCCCGGTAAACATAAACAAAATACATTTAAAAATGGAATTGGATACAGGTTCAGCAGTGTCTATCATTAGTGAGAAAGACTTTAAAGAACATTTCAGGGGTTGTAAATTGACAAAAACTAATGTAAAACTGTGTACTTATTCCATAGATGAATTAAAGTAGGCAAGATTGCTCACGTCAAACAAAGAACAAAGCTCTCGTAAAACTTATTATTGTCGCCGGTACCTCGTAGTTCGACTTATTATATTAGATGGCGTTACTATACTAGCTGAAGTCGCGCCTATAAGTGGAATACCTAGTACCATCTATCGAAAAATTTGATGAAACTCAACTTCGATGCAGGTGTGCGTAGACCTAAGATGACATAGGAGTGTGTGTGTCTTTTAGCTTCTCGAGTTGAAAGAAAGATTACATTCGCAATTTTATAAAGTAGGTAGGTAAAAGGTACCTTATGAGTACACCTTGGCTTAGTGGTTAAAGTGTCTGCTTGATAATTCTTAATACAGCAGGGGTTTGTTTTTATGAATCACCACGACTTACCATGTTTTATCTACATACAAAAATGTACTCTGCTGCTGTTTACCGTTGAGGGTACTCCTCAACGGTAAACAGCATTGGCTTGATATTTTTCTGTTCACGTTCAGTTTTGATAGCAAAACAAATATTTAATCAGGATCTGGTGCAGAAGCAAGGAATGACTCCGTACGAGGGTACTCCTCAACGGTAAACAGCATTGACTCGCAATTTTCTTGTACACGTTCAATTTTGATAGCAAAACACATATTGAACCAGGATCTGATGCTGAAGCCAGTAATGTCTCCGTACGAGGGTACTCCTCAACGGTAAACAGCATTGGCTTGCACTTTTTTTTTCACGTTCAGTTTTGATAGCAAAACACATATTGAACCAGGATCTGGTGCTGAAGCCAGTAATGTCTCCGTACGAGGGTACTCCTCAACGGTAAACAGCATTGGCTTGCACTTTTTTTGTTCACGTTCAGTTTTGATAGCAAAACACATATTGAACCAGGATCTGGTGCTGAAGCCAGGGATGTCTCCGTACGAGGGTACTCCTCAACGGTAAACAGCATTGGCTTGCACTTTTTTTTTCACGTTCAGTTTTGATAGCAAAACACATATTGAACCAGGATCTGGTGCTGAAGCCAGTAATGTCTCCGTACGAGGGTACTCCTCAACGGTAAACAGCATTGGCTTGCACTTTTTTTGTTCACGTTCAGTTTTGATAGCAAAACACATATTGAACCAGGATCTGGTGCTGAAGCCAGGGATGTCTCCGTACGAGGGTACTCCTCAACGGTAAACAGCATTGGCTTGATTTTTATCTCTTTCTGTTTAGTTTTGAAAGCAAAACACATATTTAACCAGGATCTGGTACTGAAGCCAGGAATGTCTCCGTACGAGGGCACTCCACAACGGTAAACAGCGTTGGCTTGATTTTTTTTTGTTCGCGTTCAGTTTTGATAGCAAAACACATATTCAACCAGGATCTGGTGCTGAAGCCAGGGATGTCTTCGTACGAGGGTACTCCTCAACGGTAAACAGCATTGGCTTGATTTTTTTTTGTTCGCGTTCAGTTTTGATAGCAAAACACATATACAACCAGGATCTGGTACTGAAGCCAGGGATGTCTTCGTACGAGGGTACTCCTCAACGGTAAACAGCATTGGCTTGATTTTTATCTCTTCCTGTTTAGTTTTGAAAGCAAAACACATATTTAACCAGGATCTGGTGCTGAAGCCAGGAATGTCTCCGTACGAGGGTACTCCTCAACGGTGAACAGGATTGTCTTAAAATTTTTTTGTTCACGTTCAGTTTTGATAACAAAACACATATTGAACCAGGATCTGGTGCTAAAGCCAGTAATGTCTCCGTACGAGGGTACTCCTCAACGGTAAACAGCATTGGCTTGCACTTTTTTTGTTCACGTTCAGTTTTGATAGCAAAACACATATTGAACCAGGATCTGATGCTGAAGCCAGGGATGTCTTCGTACGAGGGTACTCCTCAACGGTAAACAGCATTGGCTTGATTTTTTTTTGTTCGTGTTCAGTTTTGATAGCAAAACACATATTCAACCAGGATCTGGTACTGAAGCCAGGGATGTCTTCGTACGAGGGTACTCCTCAACGGTAAACAGCATTGGCTTGATTTTTATCTCTTCCTGTTTAGTTTTGAAAGCAAAACACATATTTAACCAGGATCTGGTGCTGAAGCCAGGAATGTCTCCGTACGAGGGTACTCCTCAACGGTGAACAGGATTGTCTTGAAATTTTTTTGTTCACGTTCAGTTTTGATTGCAAAACACATATTGAACCAGGATCTGGTGCTGAAGCCAGGGATGTCTTCGTACGAGGTTACTCCTCAACGGTAAACAGCATTTGCTTGTTTTTTTTTGTTCGCGTTCAGTTTTGATAGCAAAGCACATATTCAACCAGGATCTGGTACTGAAGCCAGGGATGTCTTCGTACGAGGGTACTCCTCAACGGTAAACAGCATTGGCTTGATTTTTATCTCTTCCTGTTTAGTTTTGAAAGCAAAACACATATTTAACCAGGATCTGGTGCTGAAGCCAGGAATGTCTCCGTACGAGGGTACTCCTCAACGGTGAACAGGATTGTCTTGAAATTTTTTTGTTCACGTTCAGTTTTGATAACAAAACACATATTGAACCAGGATCTGATGCTGAAGCCAGTAATGTCTCCGTACGAGGGTACTCCTCAACGGTAAACAGCATTGGCTTGCACTTTTTTTGTTCACGTTCAGTTTTGATAGCAAAATACATATTGAACCAGGATCTGGTGCTGAAGCCACGGATGTCTTCGTACGAGGGTACTCCTCAACGGTAAACAGCATTGGCTTGATTTTTATTTCTTCCTGTTTAGTTTTGAAAGCAAAACACATATATTTAACCAGGATCTGGTACTGAAGTCAGGAATGTCTCCGTACGAGGGTACTCCTCAACGGTAAACAGCATTGGCTTGATTTTTTTTTTGTTCGCTTTCAGTTTTGATAGCAAAACACATATTCAACCAGGATCTTGTGCTGAAGCCAGGGATGTTTTCGTACGAGGGTACTCCTCAACGGTAAACAGCATTGGCTTGATTTTTATCTCTTCCTGTTTAGTTTTGAAAGCAAAACACATATATTTAACCAGGATCTGGTACTGAAGTCAGGAATGTCTCCGTACGAGGGTACTCCTCAACGGTAAACAGCATTGGCTTGATTTTTTTTTTGTTCGCTTTCAGTTTTGATAGCAAAACACATATTCAACCAGGATCTTGTGCTGAAGCCAGGGATGTTTTCGTACGAGGGTACTCCTCAACGGTAAACAGCATTGGCTTGATTTTTATCTCTTCCTGTTTAGTTTTGAAAGCAAAACACATATATTTAACCAGGATCTGGTACTGAAGTCAGGAATGTCTCCGTACGAGGGTACTCCTCAACGGTAAACAGCATTGACTTGATTTTTTTTTTTCGCGTTCAGTTTTGATAGCAAAACACATATTCAACCAGGATCTGGTGCTGAAGCCAGGGATGTCTTCGTACGAGAGTACTCCTCAACGGTGAACAGGATTGCCTTGAAATTTTTTGTTCACGTTCAGTTTTGATAGCAAAACACATATTGAACCAGGATCTGATGCTGAAGCCAGGGATGTCTTCGTACGAGGGTACTCCTCAACGGTAAACAGCATTGGCTTGATTTTTTTTTGTTCGTGTTCAGTTTTGATAGCAAAACACATATTCAACCAGGATCTGGTACTGAAGCCAGGAATGGTCCGTACGGAGGCACTCCTCAACTGTAAACGGTATATGCAAGTCAATGCTGTTTACCGTTGAGGAGTACCCTTGTACGAAAACATTCCTGGCTTCGGCATCAGATCTTGGTTAAATTTGTATTTTGCTATCAAAACTGAACGCGAATAAACAAAATTCAAGCCAACGCTGTTTACCGTCGAGGAGTACCCTCGTACGAAGCCATCTCTGGCTTCGGCATCAGCTCTTGGTTAAATATGTGTTTTGCTATCAAAACTGAACGCGAACAAACAAAATTCAAGCCAACGCTGTTTACCGTTGAGGAGTACCCTCGTACGGAGACATGTCTGGCTTCAGCATCAGATCCTGGTTGAATATGTGTTTTGCTATCAAAACTTAACGCGAACAAACAAAATTCAAGCCAACGCTGTTTACCGTTGAGGAGTACCCTCGTACGAAGACATCTCTGGCTTCGGCATCAGATCCTGGTTAAATATGTATTTTGCTATCAAAACTGAACGCGAACAAACAAAATTCAAGCCAACGCTGTTTACCGTTGAGGAGTACCCTCGTACGAAGACATCTCTGGCTTCGGCATCAGATCCTGGTTAAATATGTGTTTTGCTATCAAAACTGAACGCGAACAAACAAAATTCAAGCCAACGCTGTTTACCGTTGAGGAGTACCCTCGTACGAAGACATCTCTGGCTTCAGCATGAGATCCTGGTTAAATATGTGTTTTGCTATCAAAACTTAACGCGAACAAACAAAATTCAAGCCAACGCTGTTTACCGTTGAGGAGTACCCTCGTACGAAGACATCTGTGGCTTCAGCATCAGATCCTGGTTAAATATGTGTTTTGCTATCAAAACTTAACGCGAACAAACAAAATTCAAGCCAATGCTATTTACCGTTGAGGAGTACCCTCGTACGAAGACATCTCTGGCTTCAGCATCAGATCCTGGTTAAATATGTGTTTTGCTATTAAAACTGAACGCGAACAAACAAAATTCAAGCCAATGCTATTTACCGTTGAGGAGTACCCTCGTACGAAGACATCTCTGGCTTCGGCATCAGATCCTGGTTAAATATGTGTTTTGCTATTAAAACTGAATGCGAACAAACAAAATTCAAGCCAATGCTATTTACCGTTGAGGAGTACCCTCGTACGAAGACATCTCTGGCTTCGGCATCAGATCCTGGTTAAATATGTGTTTTGCTATTAAAACTGAACGCGAACAAACAAAATTCAAGCCAATGCTATTTACCGTTGAGGAGTACCCTCGTACGAAGACATCTCTGGCTTCAGCATCAGATCCTGGTTAAATATGTGTTTTGCTATTAAAACTGAACGCGAACAAACAAAATTCAAGCCAATGCTATTTACCGTTGAGGAGTACCCTCGTACGAAGACATCTCTGGCTTCGGCATCAGATCCTGGTTAAATATGTGTTTTGCTATTAAAACTGAACGCGAACAAACAAAATTCAAGCCAATGCTATTTACCGTTGAGGAGTACCCTCGTACGAAGACATCTCTGGCTTCGGCATCAGATCCTGGTTAAATATGTGTTTTGCTATTAAAACTGAACGCGAACAAACAAAATATAAGCCAATGCTATTTACCGTTGAGGAGTACCCTCGTACGGAGACATTCTTGGCTTCAGCACCAGTTCCCGATTAAATAATGTATTTTTCTTTCAAAACTGAACAAGAATAAAAAAAATCAAGCCCACGCTCTTTACCGTTGAGGAGTACCATCGTACGGAGACATTCCTGTCTTCAGCACCAGATCCTGGTTAAATATGTTTTGCTATCAAAACTGAACGTGTAGGGAACAGGGCGGGTGGGGCGTTAGTCCACCACGCGTTAAAATATTTTATTCATTGATATTTTCTTTTTTAAATGTGTGAGTATATACGCAAGCTTAACAATTTCAAATTTAGTTTTTTTTTCAATAGCCTGGAGTATGATTTTTGAATCTCATTCGGTGAGTTCAGCAGTTGAAAATGTCAAAATTACTATGGAGATAAGTATCTTTCTACTGCTGATTTGACTTTCAAAAATCGCACTCCTGGAGTATGATTTTTTAATGTCAAATCAGCAGTAGAAAGATGCACGTCTCCATAGTAATTTTGACATTTTCAACTGCTGAACTCAGCAAATGAGATTCAAAAATCGCTCTCCTAGCAATCTTGTTTAGTATGAATTTTGAAATGTGCGCCATCTACCGGAATTCTCTATAACTGCATGCTACTCCCGCTTAGTATTATATCGTATTGTAGATCAATGAAAAAAATGTAAAAAAACCTGCTTATGAAATTGTTATTTTCAATGTGATGTTATGAAAATAATATATTTTGTTGCTCAAAATAAATAAATATGATGAACCAGAACAGTAAAATGCGATATTTCGTCGATTTCAGACAAATTTTACTTCTAGCGGACCAAGTAATGCCATCTAGTGACATTTTAAAAATTATTGTGAGTTATACAAGGAAATAGCGTTCTATGCTTTTCCATCTTCTTTGACTTATTCTAACCATCATTTGAATGTTTTAGGTACAATAAAGGTGACAGCATCCATAGGGTCAGAGGTGGTAGAGAATCTCACACTCTATGTAGTGGAAGGAACCAAAACCCCACTTTTTGGCAGGGGGTGGATACGAGCATTCACATGGCACAATATCAAGGACCGACTCATCTCAGAAGTTCACAGCATTGAGGCAAGTACTGTTTCGCATTCTCTACAGTCACTGTTAGATAAACACAGTATTCTGTTCAAAAATGAAGGGCTCGGTGAAATTAAGGGTGATCCTGTCGCTTTACATCTGAAACCAAATTCGAAACCTATATTTTATAGGGCTAGGCCTGTACCTTTTGCAATTAAAGAAAAAGTTGAACAAGAAATTGATAATTTAGTAAAAGATAATGTACTTATAAAAGTAGATTATTCAGAATATGCTACACCAGTGGTTCCTGTAGTAAAAGCTAATGGAAAAATAAGGCTTTGTGGGGATTATAAACTTACGCTAAATCAGCAATTAGTTGTTGATGAGCACCCATTACCAACATCGGAAGAGCTATTCAATGGTCTTGCGGGAGGACAGAAGTTCTCTAAAATTGATTTGAAAAATGCTTATTTAAATTGGAAAGTTAGGGAAGAAGATCAGCATCTACTTACTTTGAATACCCATAGAGGCTTATATAAATGTACCCGTCTAATGTTTGGTCTGAACTGTGCACCTGCAAAATGGCAGCGGAAAATTGAAAATATCCTGTCTGGGATTCCGGGAGTCCATTGTTTCATTGATGATATCAGGATCACAGGGTCCTCAGATAAGGAACATTTGGAAAGGCTTGATCAGGTGTTGACTCGACTTTCTGATTTTGGGTTGAAAATTAATTTAGAAAAATCTGAATTTATGAAAGAGGAAATTGAATATTGCGGATATAAGATCAGTAAACGGGGTTTACACAAGGCAGACCAGAAAGTACAAAATGTAGTAAATGCACTGACACCAAACAACATCTCTGAATTGCAGGCACTGTTAGGTATGGTAAATTACTATGGTCGGTTCATTCCAAATTTGAGTAACATTTTGGAGCCATTACATCAGTTATTACGTAAAGAGAATAAGTGGTTTTGGTCTGAGGAATGTGACAAAGCTTTAGAAACAATTAAGCAACATATGCTTTCTGATACAGTACTCGCTCACTACTCACCTGACTTACCTTTGATTTTAGCCACAGACGCATCTCCTACTGGGGTTGGAGCCGTTTTGTCGCACATAATGCCAGATGGGTCAGAGCACCCGGTCATGTTTGCTTCACAAACATTAAATACTACACAACGCAAATGGGCACAGATTGACAGGGAAGCTTATGCGATAGTATTTGGCGTGAAACGATTTTTTCAATTTTTGTATGGACGTAGGTTTGTTTTGTATACTGACCATAAACCGTTGGTTCAAATTCTATCACCTTCGAAAGCATTACCTCATCTATCAGCAGCTCGCATGCAGCATTATGCAATTTTTTTGCAAGGTTTTAATTATGAGATTAAATACAAAACTTCCAAGGCCAATGCTAATGCTGATGCTTTGTCACGTTTGCCAGTTCAAGATGAGGAGACCACAGTTTTAGAAGAAGCTGATATTTTCCAAATTAACCTGTTGAGTGTCCTGCCAATTACTGAACAAGATATTTCTAAAGCAACTCTTGAAGACCCATCATTAAAGGCTTTGCTGCTTGCTATACAGTCTGGGAATAAGATTGCACATTCGGAAAGATTTGGAATTGACCAATCAGAATTTACCTTGCATAATAATTGCATTTTGAGGGGGTCTCGTGTTTTGGTGCCTGAAAAGTACAGGCAAGCCGTTTTAAATGACCTTCATTCTGCTCATTTTGGCATTAACAAAATGCTAGGGCTAGCGCGCAGCTATTGCTGGTGGCCTGGAATAGATCAGGACGTACGAAACATTGTAAACAATTGTGTTGAGTGTTGCCTTAATCAAAAAAACCCAGTGGCAGTTGCACCTAAGCACAGGTGGGAATTTCCATCCAGACCTTTTGAACGAGTTCATATTGACTTTGCAGGGAAGTTTCTAGGTGTCTATTTTTTAGTACTAGTAGATGCTTATTCAAAATGGCCTGAGATACATGTAATGAACAAAATAGATACCGAGTCAACAATCGAAATTTTAGAACGAATATTTTGTACATTTGGTTACCCAGATATTTTAACTAGTGATAATGGCTCTCAGTTTGTCAACCCTAAGTTTCAAGAATACCTGAAACGTCATAACATTTTACATAAACGATCAGCACCATACAACCCAGCTACCAATGGTCAGGCTGAGAGGTTTGTACAAATTTTAAAAAACAAATTAAGATGTCTTAGAGCCAACAAATCAAATATACAGGATTGTTTAAATAAAATATTATTTCAATACAGGATCATGCCTCATGTTACCACCGGGAAGACACCAAGTGAATCAATTTTTAATTTTCATGTAAAATCTAAGTTGTCCTCTATGTGCCCTAAATCTAACAGTGCTGTGGGAATGCGGACATTACATGTTGGGGACAGAGTGATTGCTCGTAACTACTCCGGGCAAACCAAGTGGAGGTTTGGTCGGGTCAATCAGATTTTGGGTTCCTTACACTATGTAATAAAATTAGATAATGGTTTATTGTGGCGCAGACACATAGATCAGTTAAAGAAAGTGGGGGAAGATGTAGAATTAAGAACTGATTGTGATGATAATTTGTTAACCCCGAACCTGGATATGTCCTCAAAACAAGATACCAAGGAAATAGTGGATTTTAATACAGGCACACTCCAAGACAAAGATAGTTTAGGACATACCCAGGGCCCGAGGACTGATAATGATTCTGTGCAAGATGTCTCTTTTAACATTCTGAATGATTCTGATAATGCTAGTTCTTCATTAAGGACTACGATTAGTTCTGGGGACGGCCAGGGTAATAATGGTTTAGAACCATTACGCAGGAGTACTAGAATTAAGAAACCGGTCGTAAAACTTAATCTGTAGTTTAGTTTAAAGGGTTTTATTGTTAAAGGGGGGAAAACTGTTGTAATGCGATCAGTGTATCCGGACGAGCTTGGCGCGTTTTTAGCTGTCAGCTGTCAAGCTCGCTCTCTTTTCTCTCTGGCTTCTACCACTCCGTACACCATTTGTGAATTACATAAAATTAATAAATTTAACCCGAATATACTGGTGTTTTGATGTTGGGAACCCACACTGAACACACCCAGATAGGTAAGTCGTCTAGGATTATAGGACGTCTAATTGTTAGCGTTGTCGCTTATTAGCACCAGGACATTTGTGTCTGACATAAAAGTGATTTATTTATTGAACTGAGTAGTTAGTTCTATTTAAAATAGGCATCAACATGCAGGTTTTTTTGTTGGCCTGATTTCTTTGGTGATAGCAATTTTGTTCAGACTGTGTGTTAGGCTGACCCCACATTGCAAGCTAAGCTCACATCGCTGTTTTTATCACAAAAAAATGGATTCTGACGAGGAAACACTACTGTTAGTTTTGCTACAGAAACTAACAACACACGCGTTACGCTGGTAAAACGTCACACGCCCAATGTGGGGTCAGCCTTAGGTGCTATTTAAACAGAAGTGACGTGGCGCGGACGCGGCGCGGGCGGGGTGCGGCAATATAAACCTTATAGTACGCAGCATAGCGTCGTTTGGAGAATTACGCCCGCGCCTCCAGGCGACGTCGCCTGGTGGCGCGGCGCGGGCGCGATTTCCCTTTACGACAAAAACGACGACGCTATGCTACTATAAGGTTGAATATTATGTTACTTTGACTATCCGCCACCGCCACCCGTCTCTTCTGTATAAACATAGATGCACGTTACTCATTCACGGAAATATAAATTTCCATTTTTTTTTTGGTCTTACCTACTAATCTAGTAGTGCTCATGGAGCAGCTAGCTAGTCTAGCTACTGCTTATTATTGCGGACTATGGGGGACCACGCCGCCGCATCGACCGAACCAGTGAAAGAACTTAGCAACCTGCCCAAGGGCACCCCTCAGGGGTACGGGGACTACGCGGCGGATTGGGTAGCGGGGATCGGTGAAAATAACCCTTTCATTGATTCAATAGGAACCTTAATATCTTAACATATTTATAGAGAGAAGTCACCAGCATGGGTAGCATGCCAACCCGCGATAGCCGTGATACGGCTTTATCACGTCTTTTATCTCGTTCGTTCGCGCGCTTTTATCTCGTTCTTTTGAACGAGATAAAAGACGTGATAAAGCCGTATCACGGCTATCGCGGGTGTGCATGCTACCAGTGCAGCATGGGTAGCATGCTAACCCGTGATACGGCTTTATCACATTTTTTAGCCGTATCACGGCTATCGCGGGTTGGCATGCTAGTTGCTACCCATGCTGCTCTTGATTAGAACGGGGGATAATGTGTAAATAAGTTTCAATTATTATCTACATGCTACGCGACGCGACGCGTTTTTAGTCAACGTCATAATCTAAGGTCAAACATGGTTGAACGTAAAATTTACATACAAAGTACAGTCAGCAGCAAAAAGATGTACTTACGTTAGAACTACGACGGACGTAGAACAAAAGTGTATACATAAATCTTTTTGCTGCTGACTGTACATACAACACTTCATCTACGTAGTTAGGAAAACAACGACGAAATCGTTTAATATTTTACATTATAATTATAACTTTCTTTTTCGTGTTTCCATAATTAAAAGCACCTTAAAATAATTCGCCAAACAATTTTGGATCCCTAGATAATTATATGAAAACTTCACTGCACCATTCAGTTTTGATGTTGATTGATTGTACCTACAACGCAGCAGGCAAGAAATGTTATTTTCACTTGATAAGCGTTCTTAAAATTGTCAGTTAAGGCGTTACTTATAGTTAATGACCTCGGAATATCGAGGTGTGGTTATTATTTATTTCAGTACTTTATTGTACCTACCTACACACAGAAATAATAGATGCAGTAAATAAGTACACAAGGCGACACATCAAGCTTCGGAAAACCAACATATGCTGGCCGCAAGTAGGGTGAATAACGTATAAAAGTAGCGCGCGACCAGCTTATTTTGGTTATGCGTAGCTTGTCGCCGTGTGTACAAAGTGCGCGCTGTATATTTTTTTAAATTTAATTCTGCAGGTAGATCGTAAAGCAGATAGCTGGTCTATTTCAAATTATTTAATTACCTTTTGATTTTTATAGTTCTGTTCTCACTGTAAGACAAAGACCTGCTCTCATTAAAGAAGGAAGGAGGATAGGAAGAGATACCCCACCAGACAACAGTTGGTGGAGGCATGACATGAGTGTCCTGCCTAGCTAGCACGCCAATCCGCGATAGCGTGATACAGCGCTAACGCGCAAGGCTGCCGCTTCCGGGGAATTTCCCCGATTTTCGGGGAATGAGGGGTGTGTGCGGGGAGAGCGCGGGGAATGATTCAAATCGGGGAATTTCGGAGAATCGCCTATTTGTAATAAATGTCGAATAAAGGATGTCTAAAGAAGAGGGAATTGCTAAAATTAGAACCGAATGAGACCATCCTTAGTACGATAGTGTGGGAGAAATATAAATAATAAATAAAACTCATTGTATTCTAAATATTTAAGTAGATTTTTTGATAAAAAGGACATCTGGCACATAATACCCAAAAATGTATAACCGTCCATCTATTTTTATTATGGACTATGGAACACTAGAAACTAACTGCAGGCATTAGTTTATTTTATAATGATTTATTAGTTTTTATCATTTATATATCAAAAAAACATTGTGCTTGCAACACCTCCTACCTCCTCCTACTAAACAACATTGACAGCCATATTGGGGTTGCTGCTTTTTTATAATTTATTAATAATAAATTATTAAATACCTCGTTAAATAAAAATAAATGATACTATCTGAGTCGTTTTTATAAAACCTCATAAAATTTATTACACATTTGACTTCAGTCAAAACTTCTATACATTTTAAGGTATTTTTTCAAGGGAGAGCGGCGGTTGTAATTTGAAGACAAAGAAGTTGATAAGCTAATTTTTGAAACATTTAACTACATTTTGCAAGAAAAAATGCTTTATTTCTTGCATATTACAGTGTCGGGGAATTTGCGGGGAATGCATGATTGGAAATCGGGGAAATTCGGAGAATTGAGCCTTCTTAAGCGGGGAATCAAGAAATTTACATTGGCAGCACTGCTAACGCGCTTCATTTTGCGCGCGAAAGAACGAGATAAAATACGTGATAAAGCCGTATCACGGCTATCGCGGGTGTGCATGCTACCAGTGCAGGATGTGTTAAATGTCGCTATCGCGGGTTAGCGTACTAACTACTAGCCCCGCTGATTATTTTCATATCACCTATTAGGCTTGGCTTATCTTAAAAACGTTATCTGGCGATATCATCAGTCGAACCGAATAGTGATTCGTCACTGCGCGTGATACGTATGAATACAATCTAAGAATTCCACTTTTCTTATACAGAATGTTAAATGCGTTGCATCATTCGACCATTTAAATATGGACGAGTTAAGTGTGTTTCTACAAACTTATCTGTCACTTTTTGCGGGGGACAAGTTAGCATGAAATACGCAACTTTGGATTTTATTCCGTTACTTTAGAGTCTAATTTTGAATGTCAAAAATCATGACAAATAGTCTCGTGTCAACTCCAAACAAGACTAGTCTCGTTGAGTGATAGATAAAATTGTATGCACATGTACATGATCATTTGATCTTGTACCTTGGCAGTGGGGAATGCTAACGTAAGACAGGTCCCTATTTAAATGGTCTAAGCATGTAGCGCATTACACTCGGTTGCAGAAACGCTCATTAAAGTTAATCCTCCATTAAATCGCTGTCACTTTTGGTCTTGTTGACGTAGTAAAAGCTAGCAAGAGACTTAATAGAGGATTAACTCTAATGAGCGTTTCTGCAAATGAGTGTTAATGTCTTAAATTTGATACGGTCCAAACTAGGTCCAAAGTTCAAACACGGCTAGATAATTTTCTAAAACATGCTCTTTCCCAAAATAAAATAAAAAAAAAAAACTTAAAAAGCCACGTTTAGTATATAATGCATTATTTTTATTTGGTTTCAAACATAATAATTACACCTAGGTATATACATAATGGATGATGCAATTTTATTCATGAAAAGTGTCATGATCATGATTCAGAAGTATGGTACTTGTACTGCTTGTTATAATGACTTTTAATGATTTATCTTATCTTTACTCATCAAATCATTATAAATACGTGATTTGTGATTATGACTGCAAATATGATTTATAACAAGCAATGACGTATGTATAACAAGTGATATTTTATTTACTATGTAGTCTATGTACACACGGCGACACATCAGGTTACGCACCCTATATACCCATAACTACACTACGTACAAAACACAAAATAGTGCGGTAGAGAGCCTGCATAGACGCGGCTGCCGGCGCGGGCGCAGCGTGCTGTGAGACGAAACAACAACAACATACCGCACCTTTCACACGAGTCGCAGCGTTCAACTTCTAATAGTTCAAAGTCCAAACAGGGTAACCTGACCTGTCGCCGTGTGTACATACTCGTGTGATTATAATAGGATTAAAGAACATTCTAAGCTTATTCTATAGTATTTTTGACCTAATTTCTTTTAATTTCCTTGTTTATCTTTTTCTTTTACAGGAATAATGTAATAAACATATATTACAATAGGTAGAGTTTTTAAGTGTCAAATCGCAAACCCACTATGAAATAACACAGACATGCCTTTTTATTTACGACCTAGTCCTTTAATTATTATTATATTTATATTTTGTTGTTTTGTCAATTTTTATTGTAACATTTATTACGACATGACATAGGTATTATTTCCTAAAACCCACAAAAAGAAAAAGCTTGTACTGCGCTTATTAAATCTCTCTAAAATCACATTACAATCTCAATCTTTTTATTTCTTCATTTTTTTTTTCATATTTTTTTAACCAAAAACAATGACATTCTATCAGGCGCGTGCATTGAAGGTAGGCAAAAAGCAGTGAAACCTGAATAATTTCTAAACTAAAAGCATTTTGTTTACTCAATGACTTTTAATTGGTTTAATTACCTGTATTTAAACAAATCAAAGTAAACAAAATTCTTTTAGTTTAGAAATTATTTGGGTTTCACGGTCTTTCTGCCTACCTTCTATGCACGCGCCTTTCTACACATAGACTGACCATGTCATACAATAACAAACCCAAAAAATGCCACATGTCTCTAATATCATGTACGTCTCAGTTATGTTCAGCTGTCAAACATTACCGCTGACATTCCAGTCCTTTCAAATCTTTCAAATGTATTTGGTCACAAAGCAGTAATGTAAAACAACTAGGCATAACTTTCTGGTCCCGTTAATAAATAGCATACTTATGTGAAGTCCTTGTATACAGGGTGTTAGGGTAAACAGTTGCATTACTTTAAGGGGTGATTTTACCCATGATACTGAACAACTTTCCCAAAAAAACCTATACGAAATTCGCAAATTTTTTTGTCGTTTATCCATCCTAAATGCAATCAGCTGATCAAGCGAAATGGAAAGGAAATGGAAAGTCGTTTTTTTTTTCGTATAGGTTTCTTTGGGAAATTGTTCAGTATCATGGGTACAATCACCCCTTAAAGTAGTGCAACTGTTTACCCTAACACCCTGTATAGAATGTCATTGCCTAAAAACAAAGATCCCTATATTTGCATGAGCATATCCATGTTATTATCTACGAATGTACTTAATAACTGCCTATTTCAACGTCCGTATCCTACCTAACACTCACATCGACAACACAACCTACGATTGACCTACTTAACTATACAACGTAATTACATCTTCTCTATCGTTTTCAGTCCATGAGCGTCAAACAACGATTTAACATTCTCAAACACCTCCTCGGGAGCTACTTCTGCGTTAACCTTACGAACTAGTCCCTTTTCATCGTAATGCTGTACTATAGGCATCGTTTCGTTAAGATACGTGTTGAATCGTTTCTTCAAGCTTTCCAGGTTGTCGTCCGATCGCCCGCTGCCGGCCGCACCGCGACCCAGACATCGATCCGTGCACACCTCCCGCGAACATTCAAAGAACAGTATGAACAGAAGCTTAGTTTTGTCGCACATAACCCGCTCCCAGCCCTCCAAGTTGTCCTTATTACGGGGAAATCCATCGACAAGGAACCGCGTCTTACCGGACTCTTGCATCGCCTTGTGTATAAGCGAGCACGTCACTTCGACTGGAACGATTTCTCCGTTACGTATCTTCTGTTCTATCATATCCCCGTATTCGGAACCGGGTCGTTGGCGTTCCTCGCGGAGTAAATCACCGGCGGAGAGGTGAACGAAGCCATATTCTTTGGAAATATACGAGCACTGAGTACCTTTGCCGGCGCCCGGAGCTCCTAAGACGAACACGACTTCCGGCAACATTTTGTTAGTGTATTGTGAGAACGAACGCAATATGCGACTCAGCATCAATTAACTGAAGCTTATTTTATGTAATGGGATTTAGTTTATATAGTAAAAAACATGCGCACAGCTGCAACCTTGAAGTTTTTTTGACGTAAGAATTTGACATTTTCAGGGTTGCCAGATGTAGAAAAATTGTCCTCGTATAAAAGCAAGAAAAATCGCGTACTTTGGCTATAAAACCTCGTGCAATCATCGAATGTGAAAAAACTTGGAAAAAACCATGGAAAAACTAAGAATGAGTCATATCATGTCTGGACAGTTCCATACATTTTAGATTTAGTATAGTCTTGGCGCAAACAGATGTCGCTACTGGCCTGAACGAGAGATAAAATCTTAATTAAACGTTATTAGACCTATATTATTTGAGTTTGTTCCACGGAAATAAATTATATAAATAAATAAAATAAATAAATAAATAACGCTCACAGGCATATACATTGTAATGATCCCAAGTAAGCCTCAGGCTTTTTGTTATGGGAATCATACAACAACGGCACAAACATATAACATCCATGACCGAACCGGGATTCGAACCCAGGACCCTGGACCATATAGATTAATTTTCTTAAAAATTTTAATAACAAATATGTTAAACACTTATTTTAATGTAATTAAACATTGCTGTAGTACCGGTTACTCACCACCGGCACTATACTTGTGCGAGTTTTCATATAAGAAAGTGGCAACTTAGTATTGGCATTGACCCATTGTTGTGTATAATTTATTTACTCTATGGTCTATGGATAAAGAAAAATTGAAACTTTATGTAGAAAAACAAATATTTTGAATTAAATACAATTTTAATGTGTTCCCCGGCAGAAAAAGAAAAGAGCAGCTAATACAAAGAACAAAATAATCGAAGCAATGGATGATCGGTTTCTTGTGGATTTCCCCGAGTTTTTACACGTTTTATAACGACTCCGAACCAGTGTTGCCAGATCAAATTTGTAGAAATCCGTAGGTCAAGGTGGAAAAATCAGGAGAAATCCGTAGACGACCTTGAAAAATCCGTAGATCTTCAGACTTTTTTCTAATGCTTTATCTGACTATTGACCCGAAATATCCATCTAACTTGGCGAAGAACATGGAAACTTACAAAAGTTTAATTTCTGCCAGTCCTTTTGTCATACCTACATGCTATAGTTAAATATTTCTGTCGTGTCCGTATAGCGACAGAAAGTAGAAGGAAGAACATAGAAAAGATTAGGAAGGAGCCATATTTTATGAAAAACTGTCCAATATACAAACAAGTAAACATGAATTGATTTATTTGCGACTGGGTATCATTTTATTTTATGCAGCAAATTGACATTTTAGGGAAGAATTCTGAAGATTTCTAAAAATCCGTATATTTGCCATTGAAATCCGTAGATCCGTAGGCCAGGCCAAAAATCCGTAGATCTATGGTTAAATCTGTAGCTCTGGCACTGCTGCTCCAAACTGACAGTTTCCTTTTCCGGAACGGTAAAGGAATAGATTTTTGTTTGTTAAATTCAAAGCAAAGGGACCTACCTAGCCCATACAGCCGATGTCTTTAGTAAAGTTTTTTCAATGTTGGTATGATCTTGGAAGCAGTGCGAGATGCCGCCAAAATCACCATACAAGTTAACTTGAACCCTTAGGCTGAGATTCAGAGTCGATTTTGTAAGTTATAGTTCGAACTAAGTAGGGTCAATATGTATGGATTTTGACATACGGGAGTTCGAACTAAGACTTAAAAAACGTCTCTGAATCTCAGCCTTAGAGGATATCTTGAACCAAATCTTATGATCTGTTTCGTATTTATTTAATGATTAATTAATACAGTCCATAAAGTTATTATACCTGTCGGAATAAAGTAACTGACATGAGTTGTCAAATGAAACCGTTTTTTATGCATTTGTCGGCACTTATCGGCACCCTAAAACTTCGAGTTCTGTGTATAATTGTGAATCTAACGTGAAATCGTAGGTAATTTAATGAAATAGTGTTAGTATATTTCACAAAATAATCTACGACTTCACTTTAGATTCACTAATTATTCACAGAGCACGAATATTTAAGGTAGCATTCCGATCCTAGCGACCGCGACCGGGGCGACTGCGACCCACTGCTTTATATGAATTAATATGAAGTGCTGACGGATGCAAGCGACCGAGTCGCGCGACGTGTGGGAAAGCAGTGGGTCGCAGTCGCCGGTCGCGGTCGCGCGTCGCGGTCGCCGGTCGCGGTCGCTAGGATCGGAATGCTACCTTAACCCAGTCGATTGTGCCGACAAGTTCCCAAAAACGGTTCTATTGCCTCGCGTCACGTATCTCTTTCTATTATACAGTGGCGCCGCTAGGTACATCTCGCTCTCTCAGCTGTCAGTTCCTCTATATGATACCTTTATGATACAGTCATTCATTTAATAAGTCTGTCATTTAATCTTCGTTTGCGCCATCCCCATCACAGAGATGCTTTACACCCCATGAATACAGAATTAGCCTTGCAGCTGAGAACAACCACAATGGAGGAGATAACCATTTTTTGTTTTATATGCCAAAAAATTATACAAAAAATTACGAAAATAACTGTTTTTATTATTTTTCTATCTTTAAAACTGACCGAGAAATAAAAGTGCAAAGTTAACATTTTCGGTCAAAGCCGCCGCGGACAGAGCGCGATATCGTTGATGACGTCACGGTACCCAATCTCAAGTATCCCAATCGGTAGTGTAGTGTGTGGTTACATAAGCGGATCGACTAGCGTTTTCATAAGCGGAGCGACTAGCGTTTTCATAAGCGGAGCGAATAGCGTTTTCATAAGCGGAGCGTGTAGCGTTTTCATAAGCGGAGCGAGTAGCGTTTTCATAAGCGGAGCGAGTAGCGTTTTCATAAGCGGAGCGAGTAGCGTTTTCATAAGCGGAGCGTGTAGCGTTTTCATAAGCGGAGCGTGTAGCGTTTTCATAAGCGGAGCGTGTAGCGTTTTCATAAGCGGAGCGTGTAGCGTTTTCATAAGCGGAGCGAGTAGCGTTTTCATAAGCGGAGCGAATAGCGTTTTCATAAGCGGAGCGAATAGCGTTTTCATAAGCGAAGCGACTAGCGTTTTCATAAGCGGAGCGAATAGCGTTTTTATAAGCGGAGCGACTAGCGTTTTCATAAGCGGAGCGTGTAGCGTTTTCATAAGCGGAGCGACTAGCGTTTTCATAAGCGGAGCGACTAGCGTTTTCATAAGCGGAGCGAGTAGCGTTTTCATAAGCGGAGTGAGTAGCGTTTTCATAAGCGGAGTGACTAGCGTTTTCATATGTAAGCGGAGAGACTAGCCTTTTTTTTTTGTGTTTTGCGTATCATAAGCGGAGCGAATAGCGTTTTCATAAGCGGAGCGACTAGCGTTTTCATAAGCGGAGCGAATAGCGTTTTCATAAGCGGAGCGTGTAGCGTTTTCATAAGCGGAGCGTGTAGCGTTTTCATAAGCGGAGCGTGTAGCGTTTTCATAAGCGGAGCGAATAGCGTTTTCATAAGCGGAGCGACTAGCGTTTTCATAAGCGGAGCGACTAGCGTTTTCATAAGCGGAGCGAGTAGCGTTTTCATAGGCGGAGCGACTAGCGTTTTCATAAGCGGAGCGAATAGGATTTTCATAAGCGGAGCGAATAGCGTTTTCATAAGCGGAGCGAATAGCGTTTTCATAAGCGGAGCGTGTAGCGTTTTCATAAGCGGAGCGTGTAGCGTTTTCATAAGCGGAGCGTGTAGCGTTTTCATAAGCGGAGCGTGTAGCGTTTTCATATATAAGCGGAGAGACTAGCCTTTTTTTTGTGTTTTGTGTTGTTTGTATTTAGTTCTGATTAGTATGAGTATATGATTTGCTGTTTATTGTATCCACGGGGCTCATAAGCGATAGAATAATGTGTACGGTCTAGACTTTTATTCTACGTGCTTAAAAGTGTAATGTTGTAACCTTGTTATCTTCTCCATTCCTCTTATCTCTTATACCTACTATTACCTACTAATACATAAAATTGTAGCCTTAGACTCTGTTTCGCATTGTGCTGCCGTCATCTCGTCAATTTCTGTTTTTGTAGGCAGTATCCCGGGTGTGGCAGTAGGTACCTAACTTAGCATCTAAGAATCATTAATAACACTTATTAATTAATTAATTAATATAATTATTCTTATGGCAGTAGTGCTTTTGCCTACACATTTTGTTTCTGCGCGTTCAAGTCCTTGCTCAAGAAGTTTGCTTGCCATTATACCTACTTGTTTTCGATTTTTTTTAATTAGTTTCCAATGATTTCTTGTAGGTAAGTAATTTTGTAAAACGAAGTTGCCGATTACTTTTTGTAATCAATCGTAATCGTTAATTAATCAGAATCACCTACATGTTGTCCAAGTTGCCCAACACTGGAAGATGTTCAAAGAGTAGAGTATACTATAAAAAGTTTCCTAGACAAGGCTCAAATAGAAGAGATTTGTTTACAGTAGGTTTTTGGCCTGTGGTTTTGACTTTGGTTTTGACACATTTCAAGAAAAAATTAAACAAAATGTAACTAGGAAAAATTGGGTAAAATACCTACAAACTTATAAGTAATTATGGTATAAAAAAGTACTCTTTGGTAATTATATCGAAAAACTAAAATGAAATAAAAATTATCATAAAACAACTTGGTAGGCAGATTACAAAATCTAAAGTGACCGTCACAAAAATGTACGCAACCGCCTTCCTTCTTCTTCTGATCTCACCATTGTCATCAACCCTGATTCCTCCCATCTTCCAATGGAAGGTAATAGATTTCGCATGGGAAGGCAACAACGCCAGGGTAAAGGCAATGACATCTGGAGAGTATGTACCCGAGAATAACATGCCCACCGGTCTAGCTCGGTGGAAAGATAAATTATTTATAACTATTCCTCGGTGGAAAACAGGTAATGCAACTGTTTACCCTAATACCCCTGTAGATATACAGGGTGAAATTGACTCAAATAACAGAATACCTTTTACTATGGGAGCGAACCAATCAGAGCAAAAAAAAAATCAGCCGTTTCATACTAAACCACACTAAACTGCAATGCCTACTCGACTCAAATGTAGGTATGCAACAACAGATTTTTTTTTGCTCCGATTGGTTTTTCAACTATAGTAAAAGTTGTTCTACTATAGTTGTACTATAGTATGTTAACTATAGTAAAATTTAACTGCAGTGTAACTGCAAACTATATGCAGGCTTGCACTGCAAACTATCTGCAAGTTTGCACTGCAAACTATTATCAGTTTAAAATAACAATGTGCATGACCTCGCCTGCAAATGTGACGTCACTCAATCGCACGAACTTCACTCGAGTCATTCAAATGATTATTTCCTTTACATAGAGTCTATATTCCTTTAAAACCGAGTGAAGTTATCGAACGGCCCTTCAAGGTCATGCACATTGTTATTTTAAACTGATAGTATATGCAAGTTTGTCGAACGATGACTAGAAGGTTTGATATAAACTTGCTGCAAGTTTAATTACTTACCATGTCAAACTTGTGGCAAGTTGATATTTATAACTTGCTGCAAGTTTGAAGCAAGTTTAAATTGCTATCTGGGATAGTATCTCAATTCCAGGTGTCCCATCCTCTCTTAACTACGTAAGCCTGCTGGGTGGCCAGCATCCGCCTCTGAGGCCGTATCCGTCATGGCGCGACGGGTTCCTGGGGCGGGACGGCCTCGTCACCAACTCCACCGTGGTCTCCACGTTCAAGGTACACGTGGACAGGTGCGACAGGCTGTGGGTCATCGACAACGGAGTCTCTGATATGACTAGTAAGCTCTATACGAATTATTGGATTCTCATAGCTGATCATAATCATAATCATATATCATAATCATAATCTTTATTGCTTTACATGAGGTAGTTACATAGGTCTTATAAGTATATTATAGTACAGCTCATGCACCCCGTGAGGGCACTGCAAAATGGAAGCAGACAGTGTCTTCTTCATAACAAATAAACGAACATTTACAAAATCATAAAAAATAAATCAAACTATGTCTATAAATGACAGCTTGGGTTATACTTACTAAAAAACAAAACACAAAAAAAAAAAAAAAAAAAAAAAAAATTACAATTAATAACATAATCAAATTCATAAAATATCTTAAATAATAATAATTGAATTGGATAACACATTTTTTTAAATTGTCAAACTTAAATCATTAGATAAATCGTAGGTAAATCAACTTAATTACAATACATAATATAAACAATGGTTTAGTCAACATAAAATAAAAGGATCGTCATTCAACAAAAGTAACGTGTAAGTAAAGTATTTATTATAAAGTCTTGTCATGCAGGTACTCTTCAACGTTATAGTATGCTTTTTGGTATAAGATAGCCTTTAAACTTTTTTCAAATAACATATCCTTTTCTTCCTTTTTAACATTTTGTGGCAAGTGATTAAATATTTTTATTGTCATGTAATATGGGCCCGATCTATACATCTCCATTTTAGAGGTAGGCAGGATAAGTCTATCTCTATTTCTCAAACTGTGATGTCCTCTATATTCGTCGTCAAAATTTTTAAAGAAATGGTTATACTTCCTAACAAATTTGCATGCTTCCAATATATACAGTGATGGCAACGTAAGTATTTTGTGTTCACTGAAATACGGTTAGCAGCTTTCTAATTGGTCAGTATTTACGAGAATTCTTACGCACCTTTTTTGTAGAATAAGCAGTTGTTCGGCTTCTGTACTATTTCCCCATAAGAGTACCCCGTAGCGCAACCATGAGTTTGCGTACGCATAATAAGCCGAGAGCGCGGTTTTAAAATCAGTGGTTTTTTTCAGCTCTGATAATGCATACGCAAATCTCGAAAGTTTATTTTTGATTTTCTGTATATGCGCTTTCCAGGTAATATATGTATCGATGTCCAAACCAAGAAGCGTAAATACGCTGGCGCATTCTATTTGGCTGATTTCAACTAATATAACTGCTTATTATTATAGAAGCAGTCAGGTAGGTTTTTAATAGTCTAGTCACTAGACTCTAGTGCATAAGCTCACTAGTATATTCCCGGAGTCAGTCAGAGGTATACTAAAAACTCAGTTTCACTAGTTGTACCGAAACTCTGTCCAGTGTGACGGGGAATGAGCCTGTCGCCACTTATGATAGACAGTGGGTACAATATTTATATGCCTCGAAATTGAAGCATGCAGGTTTCCTTACGTCGCGGTCCATGTAGTGTGCGTGAGAAAAATATGGTACCTAAGTGATATTAACTCACAAAGGTGGGGTCTGAATTCTGATGCTGCATCGTGAGGGACGGTAGTAATTACAGTACTCTGTGGTGGGGCATCAGAGATGTTGACACGATATTCACGATGCCTGTCTGTCTTGTGTACCTACCTGCATACTAAGTAGGGCAAGCGCCCTAACCACGAGCCCGTCGCACGTTTGATGCCTTCGAGCTGTGAGAAATAATTAAAATATTGACTCAACCAGCCGTTAATCGATTTAAGGTTCATTCGATATGTGCCAGAAAAATCTGTAGTTCTTTCCACAAACCGTTAAGCGATCTATGATTCTTTCGATCGGCGTTAAAGAAGTCAGTAGTTCTTTCGACGAAGCGTTAATCGACCAGCGGAAGTTCGATGTCCCGTTCGATCTACTGTAGCAGCAGCAGGTGCTTCCTGGGTGGCAGCGCTGTATTAGTCATATGTAAATAAAAACAAATGAAAAAAGACCATCAACCGGATCAAGGATTGTCCCCAGGCTTCCTACCTTCTTGGCAAAATGCCTTCCCTCTTCTATAGTGGAGGTATAATACCACCGCCTCGTTCCATACCACAGAACAGAGAACTTGGCTTTGATTAATGGCACCATTATGTTCACTATGAAATATCTGTTCATACATTTCGTTCAACAAAAGGTCATACTCATAAGTCACAATAACAATTTTTATGATGATTCAGTCATGACTTTTGACGATGTGGTTGATTAATTTTTTTTAGCTTTTTAATTTCGTCGTCAATACTTAGTCTCTCTTTATGCTATTTCTACTGATTTCCTTTTCTGTGCTCCATACTATTATATTATTGAGCTTATTATTAAGTATTATGTGAACAGATGGTGTGAAACAAATAGTAGAGCCTGCGATAGTGGTCTTCGATCTGAATACGGACACACTGCTGCATCGATTCATCCTGCCACATGACGTCTTGAGAGATTCGTCCGTATTCACTGACATTGTGAGTATTTTCCCTTTGTTTTTATGCCTAAGTATGTAGACATTCTATGCCACAAGCCTACCCTAGGAAGGTGTAATGGAATTTAAATTCCAGACGATTCTGATCATCTCGTATTCAGCTGAGAACCTATAAGCCTCCTCC
This sequence comes from Agonopterix subpropinquella, assembly GCA_922987775.1. Taxonomy (NCBI): domain Eukaryota; kingdom Metazoa; phylum Arthropoda; class Insecta; order Lepidoptera; family Depressariidae; genus Agonopterix; species Agonopterix subpropinquella. The sequence continues at coordinate 3,643,476 of OV277710.1, forward strand.
TTCTCGCTATTTCGCCATCCTTCACAGTTCTGCGCTAATCCAGGTCTTACCGGTTGCCTCAGTACCGCATACGTGGCAGACGGAGACAGATAGGATGGGATACGTTGTCAGTGTGTGCGTGCTACGAGGCGTACGAACTGGCGAGCACACATACAAGCCGCGTTTGGTATCATTGTATGAAGATGTTTTACTGTAGGTATTATACTGTGATAGAGAGCCCATTATAGGTACATCTGGACGCGAGACATTACTCTTTTATTCATCGTCCTCAACCAACCAAATCTCAGCAATCACTCCCACCAATGCCATAATTTTGCCTAGCTAATTTTTGTCCAGCTCCATTCCACTTGCCACTTGGTCTCTTTTGACGATGGTTCTAAAATTTTCAGGTGGTAGATATAGACGGTGAAAACTGTGAAGACTCCAACACTTACGTCTATATAACAGACATGGGTTCAAATGCTATAATTGTGTACAATGTGATGGAGGAAGATGCGTGGAGGGTCGAGCACCCATATTTCAAGTTCGATCCCAACGCTGGGGTCTTCACTGTGGGGGGGATATACTTCTATTGGAATGACGGGGTTTCTTCCGCGACTTTGTCACAGATGAAGAAAGATGGGTATGTTTCATATATTTTTGCGTAAATTCTTGTAAGATTAGATACAGGATTTTGATTGTTTAGATATTGTGATCATTAAAGGTTTATGACGTAAAAGTATCTGCTCCCCCTTGGGTTTCGTTTGGTATCGGAGTGTATATTGTTCTTCTTTTGAGTTACTTACCATTTTGGTGAAGAGATTTTGCCCTAGGTGCGCAGGACTCTGGGGTTTAGTAAGTTACTCGGGGAGGCTTTCTTCATGCACCCATATTTTTTTCAACAAGGAGTAGGTAGACTAACTGTTATGTTGTAATATATACTCTTTCTTATAGTGTGCTACTGTATTGAAAGAATGTGGGTAACTTACGTCTTTAACTAAATGTGATGTATGCGGTAGTTATTAAGTTTATTAGTTTTCTAAGGAATTACGTAGGTAGTTTAGTTTCTCTCTCTTTTAATAAACCGTGGTATCGAGTGAACGTGTTTTATTGTGCTCCGATAGGAAATACTAGTCTAGACGCTATTATAAGCTAGATATTTCTCAGTGGCGACGAACAATTAAGTACACACGCGTGTGACAATAAAAACTGTGAATTTTCGTTGTTTTTGGACTTGTGCAATTCCGTTAAAATGTCGTTGGGCAAGATCGGTGCGTTTGACGTCAGCAAGGACAATTGGGACCTATACGTAGACCGATTAGAACAATATTTTATCGTCAACGATATTAAGGAAGCAGTGAAAGTGCCTACTTTAATAACTGTGATAGGGAGTGAGGCGTACGAGCTCATGGTGAATTTATGCGTACCCGATAAACCGTCCACCAAAAAGTACGATGACCTTGTGACCGTCATGAAAGGTCATTTACTACCTAGACCGAGTTTGTTAGCGGAACGTTTTAAATTCAGGCAACGCACACAAAGAAAGGATGAAAGCATATCGGATTACGTCACAGATTTAAAAAAATTATCGAAAGATTGCAGATTCGAAGGGGCCAAGCTAAAAGAGAATTTACGCGATCAATTTGTTTGTGGATTGAGCAGAGATAACATAAGACAGAGATTGTTCACGGAGGATGACATCGGTTTCGAAAGAGCACTCAGTTTGGCGGTGAGCATGGAGGCTGCCGAAACGGACGCAGCATTGATGGACAGACGGACCAGGGGAGGAGCGGAAGGCAATCCCACAGCGTCGGAGTTGCATCATGTGAGGTCGTCAGCAAAGCGGACAGGGTCGGATGGACGAGATCGTACGGATCGCAGCAGAGATAACACGCGATCGACGCGTGATGTATCGTTAGCGCACGGCGGCGGCGGTCCAAGCGGCATAAGCGGAGCGGGCAGCGGGGCGTATCGCGGTCGGAGACCGGTGACAAACACGAGTAGAGGATATGTTTGTACTGTGTGTGGAGGTCATCATGACTCAAATACATGCAAATATAAGATGTACGTTTGTCGTGTCTGTAACCGAGAAGGGCATTTAAAGAAAATGTGTCCTAAGTTACAAAACGGAGCAGCGCTGCACAATGTTTTAGAAGAAAAGGTTGTATATGAGGAGGACAGTCACGGCAGTGAAAGTGATGAGGTAAATAACTTTTCTATTGAGACTGATAATTTGAAACGCTTTAGACCATACAACATTTGTGTCGAAGTTAACGGTGTATTGCTCACTATGGAGATAGACACAGGAAGCGCAATCACATGTATTAGTTACGAATGTTATAGAAAGGAGTTTAGCCACAAATGTAAAATACTCAAAAGTGATTTAGTACTAAGATACTATACCGGGGAGATTGTAAAACCGGTTGGAATGATTAAACCGATAGTAAAATATAAAAATGTAAACAAAACATTAGACATGTATGTAGTCGAGTGCGGTAAAACTAATTTAATGGGTAGACAGTGGTTAGATGAACTAGGTATTCGAATACCAGTAGCATGGTGTAATAACTTGAGAGAATCCAGAAACAAAACCTTTAATTTTAACGAATTCAGTTCCAGATTTTGTGAGGTGTTTGCGGAGGGACTGGGGAGATTCACCGGAGGTACCGTGGGATTCCACCTGCGGCCGGAGGCGCGGCCGGTGTTCCTGCGCGCTCGTCCCCTCGCGTACGCGCTGCGCGAGCCGGTGGAGCGCGCGCTCGACGCGCTGGTGCGTGACGGCGTCATCACGCCGGTCACCACGTCGGACTGGGCCACGCCTATCGTGCCGGTGATGAAGAAAGATGGAACCATAAGGGTATGCGGAGATTTCAAACTTACTTTAAACAAATACTTAGAGGTGGATCGGTTTCCTTTACCTAGAGTAGATGATTTACTGGCTAAATTACACGGGGGAGAGAAGTTCACGAAATTAGATTTGTCACAGGCCTATGCGCAGTTGGAGTTAGACGAGTCGAAGAAGTATACCGTCATAAACACGCACAGAGGACTATTTATGTACAATAGGTTAATTTACGGATTAGCGTCGAGCCCGGGAATATTCCAAAGGAAATTAGAACAACTTTTTGCAGATATGCCAAGGGTGGGGGTTTTCCTGGATGATGTAATTATTACAGGAGTGGATGATGAGTCTCACTTGGCAACACTCAACGAAGTTTTCAAAAGGTTACTAAAGTTCGGACTTAGAATTAAGAAGGACAAGTGCACTTTTTTTTCAGAGTCGGTTACATATTTAGGGTTTGTAATAAGTAAGGATGGGGTGCACACTTGTCAAGACAAAATTGAGGCAATTAAAAAGGCACCGATACCATCAAATGTATCCGAACTACGCTCATTCCTGGGGCTAGTTATGTACTATGCAAAATTTGTACCAAACATTAGCACTGTATTAGCACCGCTGTATACATTATTAAGAAAAGAAGAAAAATATGTATGGACCGACGAAAGGGAGCGAGCTTTTAACAAGATTAAAAAAATCTTGACTTCAAGTGAGGTTTTAGCGCACTACTCGCCCGACCTGCCGCTGATATTGACGACAGATGCGAGCAGCGTGGGGGTGGGCGCCGTCATCTCGCACATGACGGCCGCAGGCGAGCGGCCCATTGCATACGCGTCGCGGGTGCTTAATGCTGCCGAGAAAGCTTACTCGCAAATAGAGAAGGAAGCATTAGCTATCATTTATGGTGTACGAAAGTTTCATCAATATCTGTACGGTAGGAAGTTTAAATTAAGGACTGATCACAAACCGTTGGTGACAATTTTTGGAGATAAATCGGGGATACCGGTGATGGCGGCGAGCCGCATGCAGCGTTGGGCGGTAATATTAGCAGGATATAATTACGACATCGAGTACGTGCGGAGTGAACGGAATGCAGCCGATGCATTGTCGCGTTTATCTGTAGGACAAGAAAGTCGTATAAGCGGGGAAAAGACGTATATAAATTTTATCCAAGATTTTTTACCGGTAACTAGAGAAGCTATTCAAGACCATACAAAAAAAGATGATGTCTTGAAAAGAGTTATCTTATTTTGCCAATCAGGCTGGCCAAATAATTGCCCAGATGAAACGATACGACCGTACTACATTCGTAGAAATGAATTATATTTCGACTTAGGATGTATAGTATGGGGCTACAGAATAGTCATACCGAAACAATTAAGAGAATTAATGTTGAAAGAACTACACGTAGGACATTTAGGTATAGTAAAGATGAAGAGTATCGCACGTAGTTTGTTATGGTGGGACGGGGTGGACGCGGACATAGAGCGCGCGTGCCGCGAGTGCAGCACGTGTGCGGCAGAGGCGTCCGCACCGAAAAGGGCACCGCCCCAGCCGTGGCCATATAGCACGGAACCTTGGTCACGTTTACATGCTGATTTGATGTCATTCCATGGCAATACGTTTTTAGTACTAATTGATTCCACAACAAAATGGATAGAGGCTTTCCATATGCAGAAAACAACCGCAAGTGCAGTAATAAAGGTTTTGCGGGAAACCTTTGCTCGTTTCGGCTTACCAAAAGAAGTGGTCTCAGATAACGGACCACCGTTTTCTAGTAGGGAGTATGCAGAATTTATGCACAGTAACGGCATAAAACTAACGTTTGCGGCAATATACCACCCTTCCTCAAACGGTGCGGCAGAGGGCGCGGTTAAGCTGTGCAAGCGAGCTGTCAAAAAGTCGTTACGTGATGGCACCGACTTGGACACAGCATTACAGGCTTACCTAATGGCGTATAGGAACGTAGAACATGGCACTACAGGAGCGTCGCCGGCGATGCTACTGCAACGTAGGAGTTTACGCAGTAGGCTAGACTTGATAAGAGGGATGAACATGGTGGAGGGTCGAGTCCACAGTGCACAGCAAAAACAAATAGAATACGCAGGTGGCACAACGAGAGAGTTTAAGGCGGGGGACACAGTGTGGACTCGTAATTATGCAGGAGGGAAGAAGTGGTTAGACGGCCAGATACAGGAAAGAGTAGGCTCTCGAAATTATATAGTGGGTAGGGAAGACGGTCCACCGATTAGACGACACTTAGATCAGATTAAAAATAGATGGTCAAGTACGTTTGAAGTCTCTTCTGCTCGGTGTCCATCACCACAGTCTAGTCAACCACCGACACCAGGCGCTTCACCGGCAAGCTCTAGCACTAGTAGCAGTATCGACCAGTCACACAATACTGGTATGACGGGTACGAGTGCGCATGAACCCCAGGTAACAGAGGTGCCGCAAGTGCAGCCGCCGGTGAGTCCCATACCTCCGGTGCGTGCCTCCAGCCGCCCTAAAAAACCTGTTTTAAGATACGGTTTTGAAATAGATTAGTGGTACTCATCTTATCCCTAAGCATTTTTAGTATTGTATCCCTTAATAGAATATAGTATTGTACGTTTATTTATAGAGTCATTGGTTATGGTATAGTTTTAAGGTTATTGTTAAATAGGCTATAGTTTCACTTGTTATTTATTTAGAGTTAATATTGTCGATTAAGGGTGAGGGTGTGATGTATGCGGTAGTTATTAAGTTTATTAGTTTTCTAAGGAATTATGTAGGTAGTTTAGTTTCTCTCTCTTTTAATAAACCGTGGTATCGAGTGAACGTGTTTTATTGTGCTCCGATAGGAAATACTAGTCTAGACGCTATTATAAGCTAGATATTTCTCACTAAAGAAATGAGGATACAAATTACAGCTAAATAACTCGTTACCACACGAAATTGAGGGCGTAAAACCCTCTATAGGTTTCACCCCCTCTTTTTCTTAAGTTGGTGGACTTTTGAGTTTATACAGGGTCCTTCTTGATATGCTGACACTTTTTTAAGGGGATGAGCAGACCATCAATCTGAAAAACTTTCTCCAAGGGACCAAGATCGAAATCGCATTTTTAAATCACCTGTCTCACATATTTTTCTCGAGTAGGTTTGCAGTTTTGTATGGAAGAGCAGATTTTTTTTTTCGCGATTTCGATGTTGGTGCCAGAGAGAAAATGCTTCAGTTTGACGGTCTGATCATGCCCTTAAAAAAGTGTCGACATATTAAAAAGCACCAACAACAACAATGGGGATACAGGTTAATCTTCAATACTTACTTAATTCATTTATAGGCATCGGGATTTGTATTTGCATCCTACATCAACCACAAAACTGTTTAAAATGTCGACGAAATTACTAAAGACGAAAGATGTCCCGCCTGAAGTATTATTTGATGGCGTACAAGTAAGTTTAAAGTATAACCACACAGGTTTAACTACTAGTTTAATATGAATTGGCCTACCTAGTGTAGAAACTTAGATAGCGAACGATTACAGGTTACGGACACCTTAGTATGAAACCCAAATGAAACCTATATCCACGATCTACAGAAAAAAAATAGTAACGGATGTTTAGATAAATGTCTCTAGTTCATGAAACAGGGTGAAATTGATATCATCAGCATCCTTTTAAACTAAGAGTCTACCCATCAAACTGAACAACTTTTACTATGGCAGCAAACTGATCGGAGCAAAAAAAATCTGCTGTTGCATACATTTGAGTCGCGAACTTGCGCGTCAATATTGCAGTTTAGTATGTACAGCTTAGTACAGCTTAGTACAGCTTAGAACAGCAGATTTTTTATTTGCTCCGATCGGTTTGCTCCCATAGTAAAAGTTGTTCAGTTTGATGGGTAGGCTCTTAGTTTAAAAGGATGCTAATGATATCAATTTCACCCTGTATATGTCCCATTAATGTAGACCATGGGATTCAGGCCAAAACCTAATAAAGAAAAATTTGATATTTTTGTAAATTTTTTTAAGTTTTCGTAGATTTAATTACACACATGACACACACATTTCTCACACACATTGGACATTTTCTTACATTTTAGTACATTTTGTTAATTTTGTACATTTTCGTACATTTTGTAAATTTTTTGACATTTTCGTAAAATTTGCACATAGTATCTTAGATCAAAGTAAAATGAATGGATAGGCCCAAAGCGCTTTAAGTTGAAGCACGCAAAACTAGGGCACTTCAATACAAATTAGGGTACTTGGTCTGTCATCTCGGTACATTTTCGAAGTAAAACTGTCAATTGTTTTGCCTCATTTTTCTGGTTTGAAATGTTCGCGTAAGGCCTGTCCATTCTTGTTTACTAATGTCATTGCATAGTATTATAGTACATTTTACCATGGTTTAAAAAATAAATAACTAGGTAAGTATATAAAATTTAATGTGGGTTTTGTAGGAAAAATTTAGATAACTGGGTCAGATTTCGCCCAATGACCTTTGTTTTCAGGTCGTAGGTGATAGAGGACCGAAGTCGCAGGCCACTGCTAGTGCTTTTGATCCAAACACGAATGTGCTGTTCTATACCCAGGTAAAAAAATGCTATCTAGCTATACCTTATTACGAATTTCTGACTTAAGAGGGCTATCACTGTATCATTGTATCACTGTAGATCCAAATCTACGATTTGATAACTTTACCATTTATACCATTAGGGCTCTTACAGACGAGCGACACTTTGCTGTCGCGGTGGGTCGCAGAGCGCCGCGCTCATACATTTTACGGTCGCGCGACCCTCCGCGACACCCGGCGACCGCAAAGTGTCGCTCGTCTGTGAGAGCGCTTAATGTGGTTTAATTAAATGCCAGCTACAACAATGTTGCACTTTTAGCATTGAAGTATTTTTTTTTAAATGTATCATGATGTAAATTTCAGCATAATTATAATAGTATGTTTCAATAAATTTTACTATGCAAAGTACTCGTAATGTTGTTCTGTGGAGTTATGACAACGTTGAGCCATGGTTGAGCCTGTAACATTGTAGTGATTTCTCAAATTTTACATTGCTTTAGGTAAATTGTCATAATATAAGATTTGTTAAGTTACAATAATTTTCATTTGGAAAATAACGTAAATGTTGCTCATGGAAGTTACAATAACGTTGTAATTCTGACATTGCATACAGTTTACTATAGATATGTTTCAAAAATGACATTACAGGAATGTTCATATCGAAAGTTTTCATAAGTTTAGTTTGTAAAGTACCTGCAATGTTTTATAAAATATGTTGTGAAAATGTAGTTGCTGCAATGTTTCACCTGCAATGTTATATTAATGACATTGTAGGAACATCATTAACTTACCTTACGTTATGTTCTCAAAAGTATGTTTCTGCAAAGTATAAAAAACAACTTTTATACGTAATGTTGTCGCGACATCAGTTTTAACATTATTGTAAGTTTAAACATACGTGTTACATTAAAATAACCGTAATGTTTATATGATCTTTCTTTTTGAACTTTTATATGGGGAGTCTGTCAACTTTCTAGAAAGTTTCTGTAAGTTTCGTGCTTAGTGGGTTGATAAGTACCTAATTATATCGTTTCAGCTAAGTAAGAACGGCGTGGGTTGCTGGAATGTGGATAAGCAGTTTATTAAAGAAAATACTCCAGTCCTCGTCAGTGACCGCACTTTGTTTGAATTTCCTAACGATATCCAGGTACAGGACATGCCAAATATTTTTGGTGCCGTAACCCTATCATTGGCGAGTCCGAAAGGCTCTTGGACGTTAATATAATTTAAAACCGGCCAAGATCCTTTCGTACTCGCCAATGATAGGGTTACGGCCTATTTTTGACTTTGAGCGCAGATATCTTGAGACAGAAGCATTTTAACGATTTAGTTTTTATGGGAGTTTTGTTCTAAAAGATACGGATGTGGGAAGATGTGGATAGATCTTGTCTAAACAAGATCTATCCAACGACACCTCACCAGTGCTGGTAGCATGCCAACCCGCCATAGCCGTGATACGGCTTTATCACGTCTTTTATCTCGTTCGTTCGCGCGCAAAAGTATAAGGCGGTGTCCTATTGCCATCGCACGCGCGATGGTGCGATGCGATGTGATCGTACTGATGGTAATTCTCCGAAATTTTTCAAATTTTCAAATTTTTCTATGGAAAAATTTCAACGATTTGTAAAATTTCGGATACCGCAATAGGACACCGCCTATAACGTGACAAAGCCGTATCATGGCTATCGCGGGTTGGCATGCTACCAGTGCTGATTTACTAAAAAAAACCGTTGTTTTTCCCGTTCCCGTTGGAACGGGAAGTGAAAACTTGAACATATAAAAGTACCATAAGTATTTAAAATAGATTGTTTGGTGTTAATGATCCTGTTCCACTATATTAATGCGAAATGGAAAGGAAACATTTATTTATGAATATTTTGAACGTATATTTTAAGACGACATTTATGAAGTGACAGATAGAATCAAAGACAAAAAACAAGAAAAAACATCGGAAGAGATTAGTTAAAGAATGCACGCAGTCATAATGAAAGAAGAGCTTATATGCGTTAACATAACTGCCCGCCTTGGAAGACCCAGGAGCTTCCAACGAAGTAGCAGCCTGTCGGTCGCAGTGAAGTCGGCAACTCTGGGCACGTTGTTGCTGCCTGGGAAGGTGTTCAAGATTCTTCCTGGATGTCATTTAAGTAGTGGCTAGTTGCCCTCTTTTATTTAGAACACATCATTTAAAGCGATGATCTCTTGTTCGCTAATCCAAGTCTTGTTTGTTATTCGTTGATGAGTTCCTTTGGACCACCGTTATCAGAAACGCTGAGAAGCTTCCTCCACACGATCGATCGTAGCGGTGTAAGCGCAAAGTATGAGTCGACGTCAGTCAGGACCTCGCAGGCAGGTGACGTGATAAGCCGTCCCACGAGAAAGCGGCCAGGAAAAGAATATCATCTACCACACGTTGTAGATCGTGGCGTTGTATTCAGCATGACTGAACTCCCGCTTCCCACAACATCTCAAAATGACCACAATGTTGCATAAGGAAGGAGGGATAAAAGAAAACATTAATTTTTAGTGCGACATCAAGCAATATTCTAAAAAGATTGAAACAAGAAGAAAGATACGATAGGTACCGATAGATATTTGTAAAGGCGAAGCTCGTAGCGTTTTTTTAAAGCGAGTAGGTATATATTTGTTAGTTAGGTAAAATATTTGTTTCGCCAAGTTACTGCCTCTCAAATGCCACCAGTTTTTACGAATGGTGTATTATTAAAATCAAAGTTCCTACTGATGTGGTACTTTTAAGCGAATAATAACGATAATGTTGATAAAAGACATAGAGCGCTAAAACAAAACATGCGCGAATTAATGGTTGAAAAGATAATAAAATAATGATGCATTTTAGCATAGCGAAAATTAAACTTTCGTCAACTCTTATTATACGGAGTTCAATTAATAGAAATCATTTTGTCATCCAAGAGTGTTTAAGACTCCGGATATTTATTAGAAAGTATTTCATCGTCCAAGAGTATTTAAGACTCCGGACATTGCGTGAAAATTGTAATGAAAATCGACTTATAAACTATAATAATCCTTAATAATGAAATTACTACGTTTAAACATTATTAATGATTTAATTCATCAAATATAAAGATTATTTATTATACGATTCTACGATTATTTTGTTTTTATTTGAAACGAATTATGATTATGAATGAGTTAAAGTCATCCATTACGTTTTAAAACGAATAGGTTATTTATGAACGAATTAAAGTCATCCGTTAAGTATCCAATAATATACCTACATTTTCAAGCAAATAAATTATGAATGAATTAAAGTCATCCGTATCCGATAATACATTTTAAGGCGAATAAAAATAAAGTAAATATATTTTATTTTATAAGCAACAACTTTTGCAACGTTTAGCAATAATGATTGTTGTGCTTACGTACAGTCAAATATTTATGAATTAACTGGTAGACGTTTACGTTTAGCACCCTACTGAACAGAGGACGACTTAAATTACTTAATGCGATTTCATTTAATGCGTATAGTTATAATATTATAAGCGATTAATATAAGGCGAGTATTAGTAAATAAAATACTTTCTGGCTAAAGAAAGCTCTACACGAATAATTAAGATCATATTAAACACCCTTCACATGGATGTCAAAGACACTGTTATAATAGTGAGTACATCTTTACATAATTATAATTATTATTGCTCTTTCGAATGAGGATCACTTCTTGTGGGAGCTTCCTCGAGTTCCCAACAGCGGCGTAACTGTGAATAGATATTATTTTCGTCTAACGTTTGAGTAAAGCTGCACTGAACCTTATTTAAGCGCGTGTTCTTGGTATGCAGCAAACCCGAAATGACCCATCCTAACTTCGTATTTTGTAAGTATGGGCCGTTAATCAAGCGAATCCTCCCGTCATTTAATAAATCCCAGAACTTATCTGCTCCTATAAGTAGTTGGACATCGGAAGGTAAGTAAAATGTAGGATCTGCAAGCGTTATGTTTGCAGGCATGCGAATAGAATCAATATCAATCTTTGCTGATGGTAACTTCGACGTTATGCACGGTAAGACGAAGCAGTTTAAATGCGTATTATAATTATTAACTTTCGACTTTATTTGTATTTTGCATGATTGTGTTGTATGTGTGACTGTGTGACCTACGCCAGCTATTTTGAGAGTGGACTGTATGAGTGGTACGTTTAATTGTTTCGATAGTGATTCTGTAATAAAAGTGTGTTGACTGCCGTTGTCTAACACAGCACGAACAGTATGCGATTTGGTATTGCCATCTACTACTTCCAATAATGCAGTAGATAGCAAGACCGGTTCAGTTGTCCCGGACAGAATCAACAGGTCACCTTCCTGATTAACGTCGTTAGAATGCAGCGCAGTTGTCTCAAGAACGTTGCCGCTAGGAGGAGTGTCTGTCGGAGGCACCTGAGGACCCTGAGGTGTATCTAAATCATTTGATTTTGTATCATTATCATTATGTATGTGAAGCAAACTGTTATGTTTCTTGTTACACTGTCTGCATGGCCCAAACCAGCAATCATTAAGCGAATGTCCAAATCGCAAACAGTTTTCACAAAGTTTCTTGTCTGCAACGAATCGTGACCTGTCATTAATTGACAAATTAATAAAATCGTTGCATGAATAAAGCGAATGATTACCTGAACACATACCACATTTGCGTACAGTAGTACGATTGGTGTTTTTGTTTAACGAATGTATGTTGGTCGCTACGTAACTATGTGACGTTTGATGTGCATTAATGTTTGTACGAACTGGTATCTTACTATTATTCTCCTGAGCATTTTTGCCATGGTGTACTTTGATCATTTCCAACATGTCAGCGCGATCCTTTAGGAACCGAATTAAGTGATCCAATTTAATTTTTAACTCCGAACCTTTAAAAGAATCCGTTTGGTTTATGATAAAACCTTTATGTTGTTCCCATTCGCGTTCAGTTGATGGATCAAGTTTCGATGTAATTATGTAAATGATCATAGTATCCCATGATTCAGTTGGCTCACCTAAATTATCAAGTGCACGTAAATTTTTCAAAACACTGTCCATGAGCTTTCGCATTTGAGAAGGCGACTCTTTTATAGATGAAATAGTAAACAAAGCTTTGATGTGGTTTTGAATTAACAAGCGCTTATTATTGAATCGATTTTCAAGCAATCCCCAAGCAATATCATAATTGTCAGCGGAAAACTCTAATGACTTTATGACTTGTAAAGCATCACCTTTCAACGATGAGCGTAAATAATGAAATTTTTGAATTGCTCCTATTTTTTTCGAATTATGAATGAGAGACAAGTACGTATCACGGAACTCTAACCAACTGTCGTATGAACCATCGAAAGTAGGCAGAGATATGGTAGGCAACTTGACCAAACAATTATTAGACGCATCACCACTGTGATTACTACTTGAATTGGAGCTGGCAGCATCACCAAAGTCATCGTTTTCATTCTGTAACAGGCATTTAGCTTGCGAAATAGCTTTAAAATAACCACTGTGAAAACTCTCTCTTTGTTCTAATTGTTCGGCTAATTTTGCCTCATCTACAAAAACTACTTCCTCTATATCATTTTGAATTGATTCGAAATCTCGTAATAAAGATTCCGCGGTTTCCTGTCTCAATCGAATTTCAGTTTTTTGTAAATCATCTAGTTGATCTTTATCAAACGAATTAATGAATTTAGTAAACAGCGTTAACCTGCCTTTAATGACAGTTCGCTTTCGTATTAATTTACTTAACTCGAGAGTATCAATCCCAAGCTCTTTTGTAGTCATTTTGGAATTCCTCGGGTCGCTTGAGATCGTCCAGTCCAACTTCCTTTATCCAAGACTATGTGTGTTCCTTGGCCGCTTATGTCTGTTCCGTCCAACTTCCTTTATCCAAGACTATTAATGATCCGGCTTCAAGAATGGACCAATTATTTTGTAATTTGATTATTGTAATTTGTGACATTGTTACGTAATAAGCTGACACTTTTTTTAAAAACGAACAACTTTCTCTATGAGACCAACATCGAAATCGCAAAAAAAAAAAATCGGCTGTAGGTACATTTGGCCCGAGTAGGTTTGCAGTTTTGTATGGAAGAACGGTTTTTTTCCGCGATTTCGATGTTAGTGCCATAGAGAAAGTTGTTCAGTTTAACGGTCTGATCATCTCTTTAAAAATGTGTCAGCATATTAAGAAGGACCCATATACCTAAAGAACTATTTTATATGTATATACCTTCAGGTAGACCAAGAGGGCGATCTTTGGATATTAAGCGACAGACAATCACGTTTCCTCTACTCCACGATGGATTTCAATCAAGTCAACTTCAGGGTCATGACTGCACCGGTATCCAGTGTCATAAAGAACACCCCTTGCGAGAAAGAGCATACGATAGACTACCTATTGAACAAATTTGAGTAAAAAATATAAACTATACTCCGTTCAGGAATTCGAGCGACAAAATGTAAACAAAGAAACGTCACTGTCAAAGTGACGTTACGTGGGCAGAAACCTTTGGTGCATTTTTTATTTACGAATAAAATTATTTCGGCACGGCATATAATAAATTGCGTTGACATTAAAAATGTATTGTCTAATGTCTATCTATAAATAATAAAAACAATCATGACAATTTGAATGAAATTTTTAAATTATGTTATGTAGCCCGCTACTCCGTCTGTGTGGACTTTTTGGTAGCATCCGCGCATAGCGTACGGACTCAAACGAAGGTAATAAACAATCAAGAGAGGCGTTTACGTTATTGTGTACAATAAAAAATCTTTTTCATTAAGAACTTTGTTAAAACGTACCAAAGGTCTACAATATCTGATTGTTGCCAGACCACGAAATAAAATATTTACAGTCACGCTTTCTTTTAATCTAAAATAAATTATAACACGCGTTTTTGTTAATTATTTTCCATACAAAATTAACATATAATTTGTCGTTATCCTTTGCGAGTAGAATAGATAATTTACTATTATTTATTCCGGAGATAAGTTTTCTTCCGTCTCGAGATGGTATTTTTTCTACACTGGTATCACCGTTGTTTACATTTTGTCGCTCGAATTCCTGAATGGAGATTAATTAAGTATTTAAAAATCGTAACTTTGTTAACATTGTAAAAGATTAAATTATTAATATGGTTATCTACTGTTACATGTTTTATTAAATCGCCAGCACGATAACCAATATATCGACGGTTAAGAGGACAGTCCTTGCAGAGCGCCCAAGCGCGCTACATACAAAGTTAGATCCTATTTTCAATACTTAGGTACCAAATAAAGTCAATGTCATTTTTACGGTTCCGTACCCAAAGGGTGAAAACGGGTCCCTATTCTAAGCCTACGTTGTCCGTCTGTCCGTCCGTCCGTCTGTCCTACCTATTTAGGGCTGTAACTTTTGAACCGTAATAGCTAGATAGTTGAAATTTTCTCAGATTTTGCGTTATTACGGCGGATTTGTTAACAAATAATAAAAATGTCAAATAGTTAAAAATTAAGGGGGGTTCTCAACAAGAAACTAGTTTTTATCAACGTTTTTTCTTCACGCTTTATAGTAAAAACGGTAACACATACAAGCGTCAAACTTAGTGTGATTATAGAGCATACTCCACATAATAACAACAAATACTAAAAACCGGCCAAGTGTGAGTCGGTCTCGCGCTAAAGGTCCCGGACAAAAAAAGTTTTTTTTTCCAAGTTAGTAATGTTATGTTCTGCAGGTCTAGTATGATTTCTCTACACGCGCGCGACGCGCCTTCGCTGCATACAAAATAACCTGTTCCCGCGCTTTTCGGAGAGCGAAAGCCGCGCTTGCCGCGACTTGTAGTATGGCAAAAAGCCGAGTTGCGCCCAAGTAGAGAAATCATGCTAGGGGGTCTGTAGTGGTGTGGTACGGAACCCTCGGTGCGCGAGTAGCCAGACTCGCACTTGACCGCTTTTATTTAAACTCGTAAGATACTACCAGTAATAATCCTAATCTCTGTGCCTGTGGTTTTTAATATTTTTGTTAAAATCGATGTATTTCCAGTTTCAATGGTAGGATTAATAATATTTGTTTGGAAATATTTGACCACTACTGTAACCTTATTTTAAAGAAAATCTGACTAACCACCAGAGATTAATAGTTTCTAGATCGTGTTTAAAAAGTGTAATTGACTTTAATTGAATATACTTGCTTATTTTTTATCCAAAGTTTGTATGGAGCGCGCTAACTAAATAGGTACTTCTATCTAAAATGGGTTATGTATCTTCTTATCGTGTGGGCAGAGTCCTGGTGTCAGAGTTTTTTCAGACCGCCTTACGGCCTCTGACGAGTGTTTTTATGTAACGATTACTACCAAAAGAGATATCTAGTAGTCGAGACCGAAGGCTTAACGTGCCATCCGAAGCACGAATCATTTTTCTTTCCAGACAATCAGGTGATTCAGCCTGCAATGTCCTAACCAACTGGGGAAAAACGCACAGTGACATATCACTAGATGTCCCCCGTGGGAATCGAACCCACAACGAGAGCTCAATGCTCTTAACCATTAGACCACGGAGGCAGTGGGTTTTGTATTAAGGTTACGATAATCAATGTATGATGGAAGAAACAACCAACAACATAACCTTCCTTGTAGAGATATAAGTTGGAACACCCAGGAGATGTAGGTAGGAATTTAAACAACTGCGTTTGCGAGACTAAATTGTTTATATTTGAATAATATTTATTACATCTCAACAACCAGATCACAACACCACAATAAAAGCTCTAGAAACTAACGTTACAGGGTGTACAATTAAATGCGTTGAAGTATCTTAAAGGGGCTGCTTCAAATTATCAAAATGAACAACTTTCACTATGGAAGTCAACATAGAAATTGCTAAAAATTTTGGTTTTGTCACAGCATAAGGCAGTAGAACATCTTCATACAATGGTACCAAACGCGGCTTGTATGTGTGCTCGCCAGTCAGTACGCCTCGTAGCACGCACACACTGACAATATCTCCGCCTGCCACGTATGTGCCACGTACACATATGCGGTAGTGAGGCAACCCTGATTGTCCGAGCGTGAGTAGCTAATTATCTCACGTACGGGGCCGAAGATGGTCTACTTCTTATATTTTTACTATGGTTTTGTTTAGAAAACTGACATGGCTGTTCGACCCTAATAAATGAAACAGTAATTTTTTTCGCGATTTTGATTTTGGCCCAATAGTGAAAGTTGTTCAATTTGATAGTCTACAGGACATTTATTTTACACCATCTTTTTTTTTCTTTTTTACTATTGAGGTGGTACAGTATACGCAACGAAAGAAATACAGGTGTTTGGGTTAACAGTTGTGCATTACTTTTAGGGGTGATTATACAGGGTGTGACAGCCTAGCAAATACTAAAACTAAAGCGACTAGCGTGCTCGTTAATATATTTTTAAGATTATCTGACTTTTGGTAAGTAGTAGGTGAGCTGTGGGTTAACATCGAGTTCAGTAAATTTTTAAATTGTACTACTAATAAATTATGATATTTTGAAAAAAATTAACGTATGTTGAAACTTGCTGCTTAAGCTGAGCAAGCTTCCCGCTTATGGCATCCCTGCTGATCTTTGCAGCTGGATATCTGATTTCTTGAGAGAACGGTCGATTAGAGTTGTCATTGACAGCTGCTCTTCTGACCTTGTGGCAATTGATGCTGGAGTTCCTCAAGGGTCTGTTCTCTCCGCGACACTTTTCCTGCTGCACATCAATGACCTCCTTGTGTCAGGTATTGTTGGGTATGCAGATGACAGTACTGTCATGGAGAGATATGTATCTGGCGCAGGGGCCAGCGGGGATAAAATACGCTCGCAGAGGGAGGCCATGGTTGAGCGGACAAACTTGACTTTTAGTCTTGTCTCCCAGTGGGGTGACAATAATTTAGTCAACTTCAACGCCACCAAAACACAGGCTTGTCTGTTCACCGCAAAAAGGAGTCCGTTTAATCTGACTCCTACTTTCCGGGGTACATCTGTCCCTGTTTCCGACAGTCTTGGGCTTCTGGGTATAAGCTTGACCACGAAACTCAACTTCGGCGCTGACATCGAGTCTAAGGCTCAAACTGCGGCCAAAAAGCTGGGCATCTTAAACAAGGTGAAGCGGTACTTCACTCCTGGACAGCTCTTAGTATTGTATAAAGCTCAGGTCCGATCATGTATGGAGTACTGCTGCCACCTGTGGGATGGCTCAGCCAAGTATCAACTTGCCGCACTCGACTCGGTTGAACGCAGAGCCAGGAGGCTCATTGGCGATAGTAAGCTGGTGGAGGCCAAGCTTCATAGCCTAGCCCACCGCCGCAGAGTGGCCTGCTTGTCGGTCTTCTACAGATTGTACTTCGGTGAGTGTGCCCTAGAGCTGCATGAGCTCATCCCACCTTCCCCTTTCTACTATCGGACTTCCAGACGCACCGCGGGATATCACCCCTTCTTGGTTGACATCCCACATATCCGCACCAAGCGCCTTTCTGAATCTTTTATAATGCGCACAGCCAAGGAGTGGAATGCCTTACCTGCGTCAGTATTTCCGAGTACTTACAACCCGAATTCCTTTAAAGTACGAGTGAATAGGCATCTTCTGGGTAAGCTCGCTACATCTACGACCCCATCTTCGTCCTGAGGACTGGATTGAGGTCAAGAGTAAACCCATAGTTAATAAAAAAAAAAAAAAACTTCTGCTCTCGATTCTAAATAATCTAATTCTAGATTTGCGTTTATTCATTACCACGTTGTATATCAATATTTTATTACGAGCTTTTACCCGCGACTTCGTTCGCATAAATTATATACCAGATTTTAAGTCAGATGTTACGCTACCAAACAAAAAAAGTTTCATCAAAATCGGTTCAGTAGTTTTTGCGTGATACTCGAACAAACAAACACCCAAACAAACAAACAAACTAAATTCTTTTTTCAAATTTACAGTTTTATAATAGTCAAGATTAACGTTGTACAAAATCGACTTTTCAAACAAAACTTCGATCAGCTGATTACATTTAGTATGGGAAGTCCAATATTTTTTAGGAATTTCCAATAGGTTTCTTAGGGAAAGTTGTTCAGTAGGTCAATCAACAATCCCCCTTAAAGTAATGCAACTGTTTACCCACACCCTGTATCTTAGATACATTAGGCCTAATGAATTTCTGAATTTATGAAGATTTCATGTAGGTAACTAAGTACTTTATTCTTTTACCTTTGTGGGGAACTACTACAGATGTCCAGCACCCACAAGTTAAAGCAAAGATGTCGGGGTCACCAATATGGAGGTGCTACTGGGAATGTTCCTCCATTGAAAAGGGAAGATCTTCCACCAGGCTATGTGTGAAGCCTGGGGACCGGCCGTGGTCCAACAGTTCTTAGTTGGACCTTGTATACAACGTGTTAATGAATTAACGCAAAACTAGAAAGTAGTTTGTTTAGAATCGAGAGCTGAATCGAATTATCATTGTTTCAACATAGGTAATTTTTTTCAAATAATTTAATAATTTTTTTGCAAAATTTAAAATTTTCTGAACCCGATGTCAACCCACCGCACGGGCACACTCACCTTACTTACGACCAAAACAAGATTATAAAAATGTATCCATCAGTACGTTAGCGCTTACATTCATTGCTGAAATGATAACAAATCATTTTTTCCTCAAAACTTAAAATGCGAATAACTTTAAATTTTAACCATCAAAATAATGAAATTATTGTTCTAATCTAATTATTTTGTTATAAATCAGTTGGGGTGTATGAGGTTTTGCGCTAATTTATTAACACGTTGTATATATCGAATCTCTGTGATTATTTCTCTTGCGCGATTTGTCTCGCATTCGATGGTGAACCTTATGTGTAGTAGGTTACGAGTTGCGTATTTACGATGAACGTTGTCTTTGTATGGAGCATATTTCCGTGAGCGACGGTATCGCCATCTGTTGGCATATTTGCTATAACTTGTGGGTGCTGGACATCTGTAGTAGTTCCCCAAACCTTTATTGTTTTATTATCTTCAAAGGCGTGTGTTCTTCAAACATTTTATAGGAAACACATCTACTTAATTAAAATACGTACCTTAGGTACCTAGGCTGTATGAATAAGACTCAGACTTAGACTCAGATTACAACAATAAAATGGAATGGAAAGTGCGGAGCATGGAAGTGCGGCAGGGCCATCTTTGTGCATGGGCAGGGCACACTGGGCGAGTGCCAAGGGCCCCGCGATTCATGGGGCCCTTATTTCCAACTCCTGGGCCTCAATTGCGCTATTTTATACGGTTTTACCGTTCGGGCGGAACGTTTTTGGTTTTGGTTTAGTTTTGGTTTAGCTGAAGTAAAAATGCTATCGCGAAATGTTTTTCTGAACGGTTAAATCGCACAATACAGAAAATTCGATCGAACGGACATCAAACGTTACGACAACGTATCTTCCGAAATAAAGCTAAATCGTTACCGTTAATATAATTTGCGCGATGCGAATTGTGCATAACGTAACGTTTTTGGTTGTGGTTTTGTTTTGGTAGTATCGTTCAAACTTAGGGCGATTGAGGCCCTGTTCTGTTCTATTGCCTGTTGTTACCAACCCTCTGTCTTATGGGCCACATTTATCTTAAAGTGCCCTGCAGAGCCCCAAATTAGTCTACAACTACAACTAAGTACAAATTCGAAACCAAATACGATCTAGAGTCTATTAGTAGATAAATTAAATAAAGCGTCGTATTGCTACGTAGGGCACACTGAAAGTTTCGGGAACGGACCAGTTAATGACGATGCCAATGAAAAATTTATTTTAATTTCGAATAAGAAACTCTTTATCAACCTACAGCCAAAAATTTTATTCGATTGTCATTTGTTTTAACGATTTGGTGGCAATTTGAAAAGTGCGTGTAGCGAGGCAAACAAAATTTAGCAGGGAAAAATGTTTTCTCACCAATTTATTACGATTTTCGTCGTGGTCCATAACAAAGTTAATGATAAACTTCGATAGGTATTTCATGATGAAGCCCTTTCCCTTGACACTTTCTTGTTTACAACTGGTTAAATGAGTGCATGATCGGAGCAATCTCAGTGATTATCTACCTGGGAGACGTCGTTTAACGGCGAAAACTGAGGAAAACGCCAATACTGTGCAGCTCATGAGAGAGGCTGATAAGAAAGTGACCTACCAGCAAAGTCAGGCAAGCTTCAGCAAGTGCAAAAGATCCTACACGAATATTAAGGCGGAGGGAAGCTTTGTACTTTGTTTGTACTAGATGAATACCCCATAATTTAACCGATTTCTATAGTTTCATAGTAAAGCAGAGGGGGTCCACTGCTTCTCACAGAGGTTCCATTGAACGGGAAACATAAAATGGAATGGAGGCCACTTCTAAAAATATTAAAAATATTCCCAACCTCCTACTTCAATCCACTTTTTATTGTCCTGAAACTTTCAGTGTGCCCCACGTATCACGTCACGCGTAGAGGTACCGGTTTTTTTGTGTGCAATAAATTCTGTTATCAGAGAAATAGATATGTTATAAGTATTATTTTAAAACCTATAGGTACAAAGATTTTTTACAATGCAGTCACTAAATGCGAAAAAATAAAGTAGGTAAAGCTTGACCAGGAAAATAAAGAACCTCGCCATGTGCGGAAAATCATGAACTAATTTTTGTGCCTAGGGTAGACTGGGGGCCAAAGTAACAGAGGACAATAGTAACATTGGCCATATTTCCACTACTAAGCCACCTGCGCGTGTGTGCGTGAGTAAGGATACGCGCAGGACGCGTCCCGACTTGCTCACTAGACGGCGGCACGCCAGTTGCGAAACGGACTTGTCTGGCAACGGATTTTTGCTTAGACACCACCGAAGTAAATTTTTTCCTTTTAATTAATTGCTTGTTATTCACTCAAAATGTCTTAATTTATCGAGATTTTTTATTGAATCGTTTCTTTAGCTATCATACTTTGCATAGTCAAGAGTTTGTTTGTTAATATTCAGTACATTTTGAGATATTTTCAATTTTCTGAAGATTGTCTGTTAGGGACAGTCGTAACAGCGGCAATGGGGTCAATTGTACCGTTACAATTGTCCCCGTGTTACAATTGTCCACATACTTTTTTTTATCAATCTAAAACTACGTCGTCATTAAAAATCGTCTGGTTTGCTTAGAACCTTACAGCGCCAGTCGGCCAAATGAGATCTGGATACAATGCACTCAATGTAGAATGTGGGCACACGAGGAGTGTTCTCCACAAGAGGCAAATTATATTTGTCACAATTGCGAAAGTGATTTAATTGTTATTTCATCTTTAATTTAATGTATTTGTTTTAGTTTGTTGCAAAGTTTATGTTAAATATTTTGTTGTTTATAATGTGCGTTTATGTCAAAGAACGTGACCCTTCAAGTTTGGGGTCAATTGTAACGGTGGACAATTGTAACACCATACAATCAAAAAATGACGATTATTTTGAATTTGACTAATGTTTTATAGCTAGTAGTATGCTAGAAAACGATGATAGACCTAGAATTATCACCTGTTAAGAAATATATTGTTTTTGTTTGTTAATTAAGCTAGAAAAGCTAATTTATTTTTAGTTCGAAACATTGTGTTAACTTTAATTATTTTTGTGTAATATCTAGTTTCTGTGATTAAAGACTGATTAGTTACTGATAAGACTGTAATCATAAAATAGTTCAGCTATCGTTACTCAGCGCATTTGTGTTTTATTTCTAGTAAAACTTTTGTTACAATTGACCACAGTATGGGAACAATTGTAACACTCGTCTTCGTTCAGAAAAATCTCGATTTTGACCCTGTTCCTTATAAAATAGGTAAATTCTAAGTAGAAAATATTGCAGATAAAGACCCTATGTTCCTAAATTCACTGATTTATTCTATAAAAACTTAATAGATTTGGCACCAGAGTCCGTCAAACAAAAAGTGTTACTTTGACCCCCAGTCTACCCTACTTGAAACGCCCTCGAAGCAGGTTAAATTTGTTTTCTGGTCTGGCTTTATCTACATAAGTCTTTTCAGTATACTTACATAAAAATAGTTTTTTAGATTTTGTATATAGGTATAAAAATTAAAGATTTTAGTTTAGATAGAGTTTTGTTTGGAAATATTAATACGTAAGTTAGGTGGTACCTAACTATGCAGACTTTGAAGAGATTTTCTTATGGAATTGAACACACAGGTAGTAACAATTATAAATAGCTATTGAGAGAACATAGACACCTTACATTTAGGCACATTCAAGTATTAAAGGTACATTCCAAAGATTTTTTTTGGTGTACACACGGCGACAGGTCAGGTGACCCTGTTTGGACTTTGAACTATTAGAGGGAGGTTACACGGTCAGTATTTCATCAGTCTGGTCCATCAGTCTGGTCATGTATATTTGATTTGAAGGGAAACTGACTCGAGATTGACCCGACTAACATGGTGCTTCAGTATATCAGTTTCCCTTCAAATCAAATAAACATGACCAGACTGATGGACCAGAATGACGAAATACTGAACGTGTAACCGGGCTCTTAGAAGCTGAACGCTGCGAATCGTGCGAGAGGGTGCGGTATGTTGTTGTTGTTTCGTCTCACAGCACGCTGCGCCCGCGCCGGCAGCCGCGTCTATGCAGGCTCTCTACCTCACTATTTTGTGTTTTGTTCGTAGTGTAGTTATGGGTATATAGGGTGCGTAACCTGATGTGTCGCCGTGTGTACATTCACTAGTATTCAATTTGTTTTTGATAATATCTTAACTATCAGCTTATACCATAGAATCTTATAAACACAGACAGGACAACATCGACAGCAAAACGCGGCAAAACCTTAATTTATAAATAGCTTTTTTTTGCTTTTTTATATATTTTAAATTTTTTTGTAACTAATTATTATTCTTGGTAAGTACTTACTTATATGATTCTTCTTAATCAAATTAATGTTGATCAAATACTTACGAAAATGAGTTGAATACGTGTCGCGGGCTTCAAGCCATAGGGCGTATAAACCATAGCTCTGTTTTTTTTGTACCCCATGAATTATTCTTGATACTTAGTTGATTCTTCTTAATCAAATTAATGTTGATCAAATACTTACGAAAACGAGTTGACTACATGTAGCGGACTTCAAGCCACAGGGCGTATAAACCATAGTTCTGTTTTGTGAATACGCCCCTAGGACTTCACAAGCGCCTAAAAGTATACCTTTTATAAAGATTTGTCACAACAGTTACGAAAAGGGATTAATAAAGATTTTTCTCAACAGCTTTTCCAATACAGGATAAAATAATTATGACCTATTATGTAATTATTTTACGGACGTAAGCTTCTTGATCTTATTAAGACCAAAGCGCCCTATTGAATTTCCTTTCCTACTTTCTCCATTCAACCATGGGGATATGGCCCACTTTTGTAGCATGGTAATTGATATGCATTTACTACTATCAGCTGTTTAAAATAACAATGTGCATGACCTCGCTCGCAAATGTGACGTCACTCAATCACACGAACTTCACTCGAGTCATTCAAATGCTTGTTTCCTTTACATAGAATCTACTTTCCTTTACAAACTCAACCGAGTAAAGTTATCCAACGGCGGCCCTTTAAGGTCATGCACGTTGTTATATTTTTAAACTTATAGTACCTACCTTAAATTTTTAATTCCATTTCTTATAAAGACGCGGTAAACTTATAATTAAGTACCTACTAACATAATTTCAAATTGACCATTAGCTTGCCTTCATGCTAGTTTTGAGCATAATATGCTAAATTGACGTGAATATTTAAGGTGTTTTTTTTTAGATTTTATGAAGGCTAAGCAATAGGTAAGTACATTGAACATTTATAAATTTTTATACCTACCCAGTTCATCCCACACAGCACTGAATATCGACTAGAAATTTGTTAATAGTCTTCTAGGTAATCTTGTATATTTTTTACCATACCTATCTGTAATTTTGCTAAACTAGATCACCCAAAGCCTAGATTTGCTCTTGTCTTGATCAAGCCATAAAAGCCATTGCAGATTTAACAATTAACACCAATAAACCCAGGTAATTATTTGTGTTCTACAAACACAATTTAGGTAAACAACATCAATTTTCTATCATGATTCAATAGGATCTAAGTCACCGATTATTTAATAGTTAAGCTTAAGTTCTTGCAATTATTATCAGCATAATTTTTAAAGCACGAATTTTCATTACACGAAAACATGAAAAAACATTTTTTTTTTTTTTTTTTTTTCATAATATGTTCTCAACATCGAATGCAATACCTAGTACATCAAAAATTAAATAATACTTAAGCTTAATCTATACTGGAACCGGATCTTCCCCCAGGGATTTGGAAGGAACAGCACCCTTTACAAGCGACATGAAAACTTCTTGTAGAGTAGTCTCTGATACTGTGTAGTCTTCAATGAGGTGAGGAAATGAGGCCTTCAGGTCCTCTAGAGCTGTGAAGAGGTCGCTGTACCCCATAGTTTTGTTTATGTGGCAATATAGCGTTGACTGCGGAATAAATAAAGTTTGTATTTTTCTGCCAGATTCAAGAGCTTAATACCTATTAGAAAGTCGAACCGCGCACTCGTGTTTCGAATCTTTTATAGCGGAGAGACAAACAAGGAAATTGTATCTCTTTTTAACTGGGATACCACGGTATACAGTGTGAACGAGAAAGGTTTTAGTGTGAAGAAATTTCATAGGCAAAGTTCAGTCAGTACAGGTGAAACACGTAGTTGTGCGAACAGACGGCAGGGCAAAGCCTTGACATACTCACCACACGTACGTCTTTGAGAGTGCAGTCGAATGTCCCGCGCAGTTTGTTCTTCAAGCTCAGTAAGCCTTCCATCGCAATGTCAGTTTCTGTAACCATAAGAATAACTAATGCAGTCGGACGGACAGACACCAGGTGATAAATGCACCATTTTACAAACAATGCTAGGCAATTATGGTACGGACGAAACACTAAAAGTTGTAGTTGTTATGATGAGCTCACCTACGTCCTGTGGTAGAGATCGTATCTTGAACATGACTGCGTGTCCGGAAGTGTGCGCGGCGCGCAGGGCGGAGGGCGAGCCCAGCGCACACACCTCCCCCGCTGACATTATAGCGATGCGCGCGCACAGCGCCTCCATCTCGTCCATACTGCGCGTGTAACATACATACTGTTATCAATCATATAATATATTATACATAGACGTGTGTAGTGTAGTGTAGGTACCTGTGCGAGGTGATGATGATGGCGCGGCCCTGCTGCAGCGCGGTGCGGAGCGCGGCCCACACTCTCCTCCTGGCGGACACGTCGACCCCGGCGGTGGGCTCGTCGAGGACTGTGACGGGTGCTCCAGTGCAGAGCGCCGCCGCGGTCCCCAGTAGCCGCTGGCAGTCCCCGCTGTACTCCGATACTTTCTGGTTCTTGTACTTCTCCAGGCCTGCAAATTATAAATTACCTGTTAAGTCAATTTCACTGTTCAGTTTATAGAAGGTTCATAAAGGAAATACGAAACTCATTAGAAAAACGTATATTGTTCCACTTTATCAATTGTATACAATAGTTACACAGAATTACGTCTATCTCTGAGGGCGCCGCGCCAGGGAGGAAGTAACTATCCGACCGAGCTTACGAGACAAAAATGCAAACTTGCTCAACTGTGTCGTCACAGTACTCCCCCCCTTTACCTATCCTTTATATACCCTTTACCTTTGACTGTATAAAAAAAAACTCAAATTACAGTTGCATACCCACGTTATAGGTAATAAGAGCCCACTGCAGGGCAAAGACCTTCTTTCACGAATAAAGGTGGGAAGAGGTGGGTAATACTGGTTATATTCCACCACGTTGGTCCTGTTCTGATTAGTGGTATTGAATTTACATGACACTGTCGGTGACCATTCCTTGTGGCTCTGATAAGCACCAATACAGACAGGTTTCATATGAGGTGACTATAATTTCATCGGGCATAGTCCACATCTCCGATGCGTGTGAAAAGGCTCGTCTTTGTAACACTAAAGGTTTGGGACCTCGAGGCCTCCTCAACCTCGAGGTTGCCATGTTGCCAGTCCTGTCAGACAGTAGTTACGCTACTGGCTGCAGCTGTCGACTAAGATCATCGATGAATATCTTTACTCACCAAGAACTTTGATCCACGCCTCGCTCTCCTTCAGAACGTCGACGGTGCTAAGGCCTCGCAACGTAAGCAACAGTTGTAGGTTCTCTTTGCCGGTCAGAAAGTCGTCCAGTCCGGAAAATTGAGGACAGTAGCTCAGTGAGTTTAAGTACTGAGAACAAAATAATAACGTCGGTGTCTATCCGTCGGACGATCACTGGCAAGTTTCTCTGAAACACTTTTTACCTAGGTACTATTTAGCGGCACCCACGCTTCGTACGCGCAGACCACAGGAATTCATTCATGAAATATTTTTCATTTTATCCTCATAAGGCAAACACTTTACACACAAAATCGTGATGATTTGTTATTGTAATTTTGTACCTACCTACTTACTTCAATTACTTTGTTAAAATAGTACATTACGATACGTGTGACCTAAGTAGTCCATTATTGCACGGCGTGAATTATCGCCCGAGCGCAGCGAGGGCGATAAACGCCGTGCAATAATGGACTTACTTAGGTCACAAGTATCGCAGAAAGGGGGACCGGGGGCGAAGCCCCCGGCGGGGTGGAGGGGCGGAGCCCCCCCGGGGGCACGGGGGGCGGAGCCCCCCGTAGGACACAACCATGACTTTAAAATCTTCGTTCATATATCGCAACCACAATCAATAGATACTCATCTAATCATATCTACCGTCACATCATCATTAGCCCCTACTCACCCCCTACGCACGTACGCACTAGGTGGCACGTAATCACATCTACGGTCACATCATCATCAGCCCCTACCACCCCCCACGCACGTACCCCTAATTACCCCCACGAACTAGGGGGTACACCCCCTAATCACCCCACGAGCTAGGGGGTACATCATCATCAGCACGAGCTAGGGGGTACACCCCCTAATCATCAGCACGAGCTAGGGGGTACACCCCCTAATCACCAGCACGAGCTATGGGGTACACCCCCTAATCACCCCAACGAGCTAGGGGGTACACCCCTAATCACTCCCACGAACTAGGGGGTACATCCCTATTCACCTCCACGAGCTAGGGGGTACACCCCCTAATCACCAGTACGGGCTAGGGGGTATGTACCCTAATCACCCCAACGAGCTAGGGGGTACACCCCTAATCACCCCCACGAACTAGGGGGTACACCCCTATTCACCTCCACGAGCTAGGGGGTACATCCCCTAATCACCCCCGCGAGCTAGAGGGTGCACCCCCTAATCACCACTACACACCCCTTACGCATTAGGGGGTGCACCCCTATGCATCCCCAATCACCCCCTACGGACTAGGGGGCGCGCCCTTACTTGCATCCTACTACCAACATACTAATAAGGTGTAATTAGGGGGTGCGGGTGTAAGTAGGGCGTACGTAGGGGTAAGTATAGGTACGATCAAATATAATTAAAGTAGGGGGTAAGTTGGAGTCAGTAGGGGATTTCGCGATTTCAATGTTGGTCACATTGATTGAAAGCACATTTAAAAGTACCTTCTTTTGTTTATTATTTATGCATCTGTGCAATAAAGTATTTTCGAATGGTGTAATGTAATTCGTGTATTAATGGACTACTTAGTAACGAAAAACCGTGACCTAAGTGCGGGTTTAGGTCACGGAATGTTATAAAAGTACCTTCTTTTGTTTATTATGCATCTGTGCAATAAAGTAGATTCATTTTCGAACGGTGTAATCCGTGTAATAATGGACTACTTAGGTAACGCAAAACCGTGACCTAAGTGCGGGTTTAGGTCACGGAGTGCTATAAAATACATTGCCCAATCCAAGAAAACTATAATTTCCATTTCCTTGGGAAGCACGATATTCCTCTCATCCTGTGTATAATTTCAGCTATCATACGATTTGTATTTTTTGTTCTTTGATCATACACATTCACCAGCTGCGAAACGACCCAAAAACTTCGTCACGTGGGCAATGTCTTTTACTTAGTTCGTGGGCTTCAAGCCATAGGGGTGTATAAGCAAACTTATGTGTTACGTGGATACGCCCCTATGGCTTGAGCTTGCGAAATCAAAATGAAATGTTGTAAAGAAACTTTCGTCAGGTTGTACACGTAGGTACAGTTGCCGGCAAAATTCTTGAGCAATTCCTTGGCTGCTCAGAATAAAATTTGTACGTGTACGCTACCATTTATGCAGCTACTGCGCATACCCCTGCCCGTTTTTCAATATATTTGCCGGGTACTATTCTAGGATTCTACATACCTTTCACTTTTCTAGGCTTTTTCCATAGGTACTTTTTCATAAAAAACAAAACGCAAAACCTGACGAAAGTTTCTTTAGAACATTTTCATTTTGGTTTCGCATGCTCAAGCCATAGGGGCGTTTCCACGAAACACCTACGTTTGCTTAGTATACGCCCCGCCCCTATGGCTTGAAGCCCACGAACTAAGACACGATACCGACACTCATATTGGTTTCTAGATCATGTTCAAAAAATTTCATTGTCATTGAACTTAGGACGCAACTTCGTTTGTATGCAGTGCGCTCGGAAGGTCCCATTATCATAAATTCAAAATTATATTACTTACTTGAGATCTTGCGCACTTCAGATGGTGTCCGTTAGCAAAGATTTCGCCGTTGGTAGCAGCTTCCTCGCCCGTTATAATTTTGCATACGGTAGTTTTGCCGGCACCATTCACTCCTAATACTCCGAAACATTCACCTGTACAGAAACAACTTGCTTAATAAAGCTTTCTACGTACTAGGGGGGTAGGGGGCCATAGAAATGTATTGTGGTGGTTTACCGAAGAATGCTGCGAATTAGTAGGGTTCAACGAGTCCCCAAAGTGGAAGTCGAGCGACGAGTCAGGAAATCACGGGAGCTTTTGCAAACCATTAGAAGGATGAAAGTCGTCTACCTTGGTCATATCTTGAGGAATGAGCGATACCAACTGCTCCAGACTGTAATAATGGGCAAAGTAGAAGACAAAAGAGGCATCGGTAGGCCAGGAATATCGTGGCGCACCTGAAAGTGGACCTACCATGCCTACGGTCCTCGATACCGGTCACCCCTTAGCACCTACCTATTTTGCCATTAGGAGAAACCTTATGGTGAAAATTACAAAGAACATTTTCTACATCTTGTAACACAGAATCGAATCGTAAATCAAAGGAATATAGCGTTAAGACAGAAACAGAAGTTCATACCTTTCTTGACGCAGAAGCTGACCCCTTTGAGGGCTTTGCAAGACTTTCTGAATATTTTATTGTCGTACTTCTTGTATATGTTGTGTACCAGCAAAGCGTCCGGTATCTGCTTGCTTGCTGAAAATATATAGAACAAGTCGACTGAGGGCGACTACTGCATGATCATCATCATCGTCAGGTCATGCGCCGTGTAACAGAAAGTATTCGCGCCTATTTTCTAGCTATCAAGTTTGCACGTTCTGTTCTGCCGTAAATGTGCATGTCACTATGAACTTTATGTCAACCTATCCTCTTATGGATGCATGGAGACTACTACACTGACGGAAAAGTCCGCTGAAAAACTCCGAGTCGCGCAACGAGCAATGCTCGGCATCACGTTGCTAGACCGTAAGCGCAATGAGTGGATTCGGCGAAATACAAAGGTCGTGGATGTGGTAGCCACTATAGAACGCCGGAAGTGGAGATGGGCAGGCCACGTTGCTCGTATGGCTTCTGAGCGTTGGACCAGAAGAACACTGGAGTGGAGGCCCAGAGAAACCACGCGAGGTAGAGCCCACCCACCAGAAAGATGGGTCAATGAAATTAGGAAGCACGCGGGTCCGAACTGGATGCAGAGGGCGAGGGACAGAAAGTCATGGAGAAATAAGGAGGAGGCCTATGTCCGAAGACGGACTGATCAAGGGCTGTGATGGATGGATCCTCTTATATCAACCATGTAACGTAAAGTGCTAGCTATAGATACGAGCTATAAGTAGGTCGCGTGGCGCGAAGGGGGAGGTAACAGAAAGGCGTAACCGCGCTAATTCTCGAGAATCTCGAGCATTCTCGCGAATTCTCGCGCAATGAGGCGAAATTGACACTTCACTTGGCCATTCCGTTCCGCCGTAATCTAGGTTTACTACATTGAGTCTAGGCAATGGTGTATTCTCTTCTCTCTCACACCCACATGGAGCCTCACGTGCTTAACTCTTCTTACAGTGCGAGCCCGTTTGTATGAAGCATGAACATAATAAATAATAAAAAAATTTATATCTTGGACATTATCACACAAATTATCTAGTCACATATAAAGTACCAGAATCTAGCCTGGACTTGTATTATGATGACTAGAAAACGATATAAATTACATACATAGATACAAACATCCATGACTCGGGAACAAATATTCATATTCATCATACAAATATTTGCCCCTTACGGGATTCGAACCCGCGACCCTAAGCACAGCAGGCAGGTTCACTACCGACTGTGCTACCGGGCCGGCAATAATAGGTACCTACACGATCGTTTATGGTATGAAGCTAGTATGAAGTGTCTAGCAGTGAGTGACAAAGCAGACCCAGAGCAGGTAAAAACAGCTAGTTAGTTAGGGGAACAATATTTTCTGTCACCTAAGTTTAGATTTGTCACTTATCTGCAATACCCTAATAATCCCCAAGAAATATATTAGTCATCATATTTCTCAAAACTGTCTCTAAGTATTAATCATCAGATTAAATGTAAATTGTATCTTAAATTATAGTTTGATCACTTTTTTCTATAGCCTGAAAATAATATCTATCCCCTAAAAAGTGAGTCAATCATCAAAATAATAGATTTGTCACTAAGAAATAGTGTCTAAGAAATAGATCAGTTCCTTAAAAATGCTTAGTTTTCGAGATATAATTTTTTGAAAAGTTACTTTGGCGGAGGCTGGTCGCCGCATCCAACTCAGTTGGTTAGGTTGCGAGGAGCGAAGCGACGAGCATGTTTGGTTTCTTGCGACCAGAGCCGAATTGCTACTGTTAGGCTGATCGCCGTATCAAACTCGGTGATTCAATTTAGGTGACAGATCTACTATTTTAGGAACAAATATTATTTTATTAGGTGACTGAAAATGCATTTATTAGGTAATTGATAAAATCATACCCGTTAGTTAGTTTATGCAGCTCACTACCTTGTGATAAAGTATAATTATAATACTTACGTAAAGTTATAGACTTCTCTACATAAGTTCGTTCGACGCGAACCATTTCATCGTTGTATGTCGGTGTCGGTGGTTGAAGCTTCCGTTTATCCGGCAAGCTGTATTGGGCTATTATCACTAATCCCTGGAAAGAATAAATAACATTTGAAATGAAATGAAATGAAGTGAAGTGAAGTAAAATGAAATGAAGTGAAATATGAAGTGAAGTGTTTTATTTGCATAAATAATACTGTTTAGAAAAGTTGTTCAGGATTATTGTAGGTAAGTCTCTGTATTTGATGTGTCGTACAGATGTGCTCATAAATAACAAGTACGTTTGGTTTACATACGAAGGTGACAGAGGGGAGCGGGCGGCGAGGCGGGGAGGGGACGGGAACGTGTCACGTGCTGCACTGCCACGTTAGTGCTATCCGCGCTAGATCTGGCCACTATATGATTTGGTCAGGAAAAGTGGGTCAGAGAAAGTGATAAGTGGGTCAGGAAAAGTGATAAGTGGGTCAGAGAAAGTGATAAGTGGGTCGGAGAAAGTGATAAGTGGGTCAGGAAAAGTGACAAGTGGGTCAGCTAAAGTGATAAGTGTGTAATAATGCGAGTTACAAACAGGCGACGCAGGCAAGGGGAGGCGGCACGCGGAGAGGGAAGCAACCGCCCAGCGACAGTGCACCGGCACGGAGGCCGATGACGACAACGGGCAGAGGCGTGCGGGGCGCGCGCGCTCCGCACACAGTGAGGCGATAGGATGGACAACGCCGGCCGGCTATAAAAGGCCCAGCGCGGCAGCTTAGGCCGGCATTCGATAGTCAGCGCTCTGAGTAGAAACACCAGCGGCTTGGGGAACCGTGCGGCAAGTGTGGAAGCTCAGCAAGAAGGTTGACTATCGGGTGCCCTCCTCCTCCTCCCCCTCCTCTCTTCTTGTCTATGAAGGCGTACCACGGCAATCTGGGGTCCACCGGGCGGCCAAGTACGTCTCCAGAACTAAAACCCCGTCCTGAAGGATTACGGACGTGGCTTGGGGTCCACCGGACAGCTTTGTAATTCTTCCAGGACGCAGGGCTCTCCTCAGGGGTCTGACTAAAATCAGACCCTTCAGTTTGAGTTTACCCCCTGAAGGCAACCCTTCAGCCCTTCAGGCATCTCCCCCCTCGCGCCGGGTCACAATGCTCTCTCTCCATCTAGGTATGCTAGATTCGATACGGTAGTAAATAGTACATAAGATAAGTGTTAGCTAGGGAAACACCCTATAACAAAGCTTAGGTTAGTAACCAATAAAGATTATATTGAGTTGTATTTCCTCTTTTACTTAGCAGCCTAAAAACTATAGGAACCTTACCTAAACCTAGGTCAGCCCTTCTCTAAAGGGATATATATTTTTATAAAAAGGCCCTATTGCCACCCCACCACAGGGGCACTTCGTTACAAGTGGGTCAGCGAAAGTGATAAGATTGTCAGAGAAAGTGATAAGTGGGCAGGGAAAGTAAAGAAAATAGTAAAGAAATTAGTAAGTAAATAAAGCTAACATTAAAAAAATCTAAGGTACCTAATACAAATTTACTATGGGCCACCAAAGAAGTCACGTGCTAGAATATTTTTAAGTCTACTGGTGCTTGTACAAAACAAATTGATATCGAAGTCCACGCAAATGTCGTTGAAGCTGCTGTTGGCGCGCTGCAGGAACGCGTTCTGCTTATAATTAGTTCTCGCGAACTGAACGTGTAGTGGCGGCCGCTGCCGGAGACCCCTCTGGTTAGTGCGAAGGTTTACTTTGGCCAATAAATCAGGGCAGTCACTTGCTCCATTAGCGACATTCATTGGTAAACAAATGTCGCCAATATTACGCCGCTTATCCAGAGGCAGAAAATGGTAATGTTAATGCTGCGCGTGGCCTGAGGTTCTGCGATGCGCTTTAAAATCAAGAAACCGCAAGAGTTTCTTTTGGATGCGCTCAATACGCACTTTAGAAATATCGTAACAAGGGTTCCAAACTTGAGAGGCATACTCAAGTGGGCTGCGGACGAAGGCACAGTAAAGAATTTTAATAGTCTACAGATTCTGAAAGGAAGCCGATACAAAAAAATTCTCTGACCCACTTATCACTTTCCCTGGCCCACTTATCAGTTTCGCTCTCCCACTTATCACTCTCCCTGGCCCACTTATCACTTTCGCTGACCCACTTATCACTTTCGCTGACCCACTTACCACTTAAGCTGACCCACTTATCACTTTAGCTGATGCACTTATCACTTTCTCTGACCCACTTATCACTTTTCCTGACCCACTTATCACTTTCTATTTTTATTTATTTATTTATTTCCTTTTGGAGAACTTACAGCTTTAATAACAGTTCGGTAAACTTTTTTTTTAAATTGCTTTATTGACGTTAGATATGAGGATATTACGAGACATTTAGTGTACGATATACAAAAGTTTACTCAGCAGTTTCCTAACTGGAGGAGCCCAAACTTGCTATGTTTTGAAAATACTTTTCGGACTTTTTTAAAACAAGTGGCTTAAAGGAGTGGTGTAGTATATTTTTAGAACCGGCTTATGAAGCCCTTTCATTTGATACCCCACACGATAGGTTTCAGATTTTTTTAAATCCCATACTAAAAATTGGCGAATGGCGATGAGAGGGGCACATTTCTCGTAGAACAGATGGCCGTTGGGGTTGAAGAGTCACTCCACCATGGAGATAAAGCATCTCTGTGGTCGAGTGACTCTTCAACCCTAATGCAGCCCCAAAATGCAGTTTCTTTTAAAAAAAATACACTGAGAGTAACTAAAATGTCATAGTAAAATGAAAATGGATTTTCTCAAAATCCTCGGAGCCGATTTTGACGCGCCTTTCAGTGAGTATAGCACACTCCCATCCTTATTGGTTCATAGGCCACTCTCCATACAAAGTTGCCCAGTCTCTTTTGTATGAAAATTTTATTTTTAATAGTTTACCATGTAGAGAATTGTCTGGAAAATAAGCATTATTAACTCCTTCATAGGCGAGTAGGTGTCGAAGCAGAAATAGCATCGAGAATTCTCGTTCATTGCTGAAACAAAAGTACATGATACAAGTGAGCTAAGTTGAACATTACAGTGGAGGCTGGGTTGCAGCTCGAGCCGCACGCGAGTACTGTAAATGAGCCGAGATTGAAATGACCAACGCTCAAGCGTTTCATACGTTTTCCAATACACTTGCGAGAATTAAATAAATAAAATTCACATAATGGTTTACATTAATATTTCTGAAATCCCGTAATGTATTATCCCCACTTGGCCGTTTATTTCTCCTAATATCCTTATTCGGACTATTAAGAGCCGCATGCAGCAAAAACAAAAAATGTTAACAAAACACGTTTGTTATAATGAGGACGAGGACCTCCTTAATTTTTGACGTTTTGATTTTTTTATTATTTTACTGGAAAATTCGTCATAATGAAGGTGTATTCTGTGAAAATGTCAACCATCTAGGTCATCTATATACAGGGTGTTCGGCAGACGGTTGAACATACTAAAATGGCGGATCCGTGAGGCCGTCTGCTACGTGTTTAGGCCCAATAACAAGACCTAGGCCCAATGGATTTTTTTTAATTTTTTTATTTCATTTTATTCGCAATTCGACGGGTCTCAACCTTCAAACGTCAATCATTTCATTTGAAAATAACAAAGCTGACAACATTTTATTTTGATTTTAATCTAAGATAATTGAAAAATATTATAAGAGTCATTTTTGATGCAAATGATTGTCAGACAATTATACTTTGAACTTTCAGACAGTTGAACTGCGTTTAAAAAAAAACTAAGAATGGTAGAGCAGTTCTAATTCTACGAAAACATCTTTGGTTCCTGCCCATTCTAAAGGTATGCAATAAGCCCAATTTCCTTTTAAAAAAACTGGAGTAATTTGGTAATTTCAACTACTCGGACCTTTTTTCTCGGAACTCTACATTTGCGAAAAGTTAAATTAATTACATGCAAAACTGTCCAAAGGTGAGTGAGAGATGAGGTCAAGTGAGAGGGGTATAGTGGAGGTAGATGAGTGGAGTGGAGTGGGAGGGGTGTAGTGGAGGTGGATGAGTGGAGTAGGAGAGGTGGAGTGGAGGTGGATGAGTGTCGTGCAAGGGGTGGAGTTGATTGAGAGGGGTGTAGTGGAGTGGAAGTGGTGTGGTTGATCGGGTGGAGTGGAGTTGGAGAGGTGGAGTGGAGTGGGAGAGGTGGAGTGGAGTGGAGTCGGACGGGTGTAGTGGAGTGGGAGGGATACGCAACTGAGGTTTCTAGGTGAGAAGAGTTAATAAATCGAATAAATGCAGCATTCGAAACAATGAAAGCGGAGATGCTACTACGAACTGCAACAATCGAAATACAAAAACGGTGCCGAGCATGCATAGCAAATCAGGGGCATCAATTTGAACAATTTTTATAAATAAATAATGAAAATTGATGTTATCTTGAGTGTTTTCTTTATGTATCCTTGTAGATAACCTTTTTGAATCCACCATTTATTTTTAACACATTTAGGTACTTGTAATTATTAAGCTATACACTTTAATTCCATCACACCTCACTCCTTTAACCATTTTGACAGTTTTGAATGTAATTAATTTAACTTTTCGCAAATGTAGAGTTCCGAAAAAAGGTCCGGGTAGTTGAAATTAACAAATTACTCCAGTTGTTTTAAAGGAAATTCCTATATGCATTTTGCATACAGTTAGAACGAGCAAGAATCAAAGATGTTTTCGTAGAATTAGAACTGCTCTTATCACTCTAAAAACGCAGTTCAAAGCCGGGCTTTTAGATTTTTTTTTTCAATTTGTTTATAGTTTAAGTTTAAGTATAATTGTCTAGCAATCAACTACATCAAATACGAAGAGTCGAGTCGTCGTCGAATCTTATTAGAGAATAAGATTTTAAAATTATCCTTGATTAAAATAAAAATTAAATGTTAATTATTGATGTTAGAAGGTTGAGAAACGGCGAATTTCGAATAAAACAAAAAAAACTTATTAAAAAAAATCCATTTGGCCTGGATCTTGTTATTGGGCCTAAACTAAACACAACGTTGTAGTAGTTGAAAAGATACAGCATTTTTATACAACGTGTTAATGAATAAGCGCAAAACCTCATACACCCCAACTGATTTATAACAAAATAATTAGATTGTAACAATAATTTCATTATTTTGATAGTTAAAATTTAAAGTTATTCGCATTTTAAGTTTTGAGGCAAAAATGAATTGTTATCATTTCAGCACTGAAAGAAAGCGCTAAGGTCTCATGGATACATTTTTATAATCTTGTTTCGGTAGTAAGTAGGGTGAGAGTCCCCGTGCGGTGGGTTAACATCGGGTTCAGAAAATTAAAAATTTTGCGAACAAATTATTTAATTTATTATATTTATTTAAATTATTTAATTAATTTATAAAAAAATTTCCTATGTTGAAACCATGATAATTCGATTCTACTCTCGATTCTAAACAAACTACTTTCTAGTTTTGCGTTAATTCATTAACACGTTGTAGGTAGGACGGTAGGACAGACAAGACGAACGGACCTCGTAGGCTTATGAATAGGGTCCCGTTTGTACCCTTTAGGTACGAAACCCGAAAAATGATAAACTTACCGCAACACCTCTCAAGATCGAATCCCCTATACATGTTCGTCACAGGTATAAGCGGGCATTTGTCCTTGTTCAGCGTACAATACGCGTTGACACGCGCCACGTTGATCGCGTTGATAAAGCCGGACACCAATGTATGCGGTGGGAAGAAGTAATATACCGACACCAGTAATGGCTGGGGGTCTCCTAGTTCGAATACGTCATGGTCGGTTTCTATTTGTGGTCTTGATATAAGGCCTGTGGAGGTATTTAAATAAAAAGGTTATTTCAGTTTCCTTAAATCATACGACACTTACATAAAGAGGTGCTTCAGACCATCGAACTGAACAACTTTCTCTATGGGACCAATACCGAAATCGGGAAAAAAATCTGCTGTCCCATACACTTCAGTCGAGTTATGTTTGCAGTTTGGGACAGCGGAATTTTATTTCGCGATTTTAGTGTTGACCCCATACCTTCTTGAGTAGCAGTTAACTATTTGTTTCATTTCAAAAGATTCAACTCTTCCATTAGATATTATATTATTATACTTATTTTTGAAATTAATGGAAACAAATATATAAAATGAGTATAGTGGAAAGGTGAACAAGATGATCCATCGAGGTACCTACTTCAAATCTGTTGTTTCTCCGTATTTAACCAAAATAAGAAGTATTTTTAAACTGGTATAGCTTTTAAAACCCACTGAATATAGAATGTATAGAGTTAACTCCGCGCTTCATGACGTTGTCCCATTCAACTGCGGCGATATAGTACTCTTGCATTTACTCACTCTCTCACTGCGGTCACGTGTAGCAGTTTGAATGAAAAAAATCTGATCCGCATAAAAAATGCCGACGTGTACTGAGATACTGCACAAACAATTCAAAAAATTTAAGCAAAAATGTGAAGGAATAACTTTTCATATATGTAAGGAAGATTAATTAATTATTAAAAAGCATTTTGAATATTATATTAAACGCCCTCGAAAAATATGAAATGCAAACAAGGACAAACCTATACGCGAAAAAGAGAAGATAGCAGCACGTAACTAAGCAAAGTTCGTTAAAGTTCGTTAATTTGGCAACATGATTTTTTGTCGTTTTCGCGCGTATAATTTTCACTATCTTTTTATCACCGGCTCACCGGCTGCCGCTTATAGAGCATTACTTTTTTCAAATATTATGGATTTTTAAACATGTTACAGCCATGTTGTGCTATTTCGAATCAAATTAAAGATTGAAAAATTAACTCTCGGGCGGGACTTGAACCCGCACCCTTCCAAATCGGGGAAGTGCGTTATCCAATTTCGCTACCGAGTCCACTAGCCAGAGAACGAAATTTTCAATCTGTTGCGTCTTGAGGGGACGTGTGCGACATCTACTGGAAGTTATTACAAACTAGCCAATCTGCAAGTCCAGCATTACAACTGGAATTCATACATCATCATTTGGCTAGTTTCACAATCATTTGGCTAGTTAACGCACTTCCCCAGTTTGGAAAGAGACTCCCCGAGACTTAATTTTTCAATCTTTAATTTGAGCATTACTTTTGTTTGTCGTACTATCTCTATACATTCTACCTCAGTGTTAAAACCTAATCCACATAGACTTACCAAACACTATGATGAGCGCACCGATCTTGACGACTGCTTGTCGCTTCGTCAGCCTGTAGCTGATGTGGTACGCGAACGCGAGGAATGCCATCAAACCAGCCAGCGTCAGAATGAACAGACAACCTGCGTACACGATTTTCTATAACAACATGGTATAGAAATAGGTGTGTATATGTATAAAGCGGCCGGCGCGAGCGCAGCGTGCCGTGAGACGAAACAACAAAAAAATATCGCACCCTCTCGCACGATTCGCCGCGCTCAACTTTTAATAGTTCAAAGTCCAAACAGGGTAACCTGACGTGTCGCCGTGTGTACACAAGTTTTCGGTATTTATTATACTAGGTAGGTACAGTACGACCAGGAAAACAATTCTGCTCGTCAATTTTCGTTTGTGCAGAGCAGACCCGAGTGCCCGTCAAAACCCGAAGTCATTTAATAAATTAAAAACCAATCACGCGCGGACTACCGTCCAAGGGTGCAAATGCGGGTGCTAGTGCTAATTCTTATTCATAGAGTGCTACTAAATCTTTCTCTATGTCGATCCAAGTCGAGCAGCGAAAAGGGCGCAAAATAAATCGAAAGTCCGTAACTACCACGTCCATTATATTCGTTCGACTCGAAACCGAATGTGGAAAGTGGAGAGTGGGTAATCGGAACGGTGAAATCGATCGCAGATCGAAATATGACGCATTTTTGGACAAGCTGTGTATACTTGAATCTATGAAAATTCGCATAATTACTCAACACGGAATACCCAAAACTAAGCACAAACTTTCAGATCCGTGACACAAACAGTCATAATCATAATCATAATCATTTATTGCTTTCACATGTTTTATAGATGTTACAAATACAGTTATGGGTGTATATTTTCTTTGGTTATGGTCCTATGTGAAACCCTGACCGGGCACTGCAAAAAAACTCTTTGACAAATTTATTTTATGTATATACATTATTCCGTATACGTAAGAATTTACAGTATACACAACAATAGAAAAAAACAATAGAAAAAAATTTCCAGTTCCAATTTAAAAGGATATGTTTCGATTGGCATCTAGAATCTAGATCTGGAACAATTGAACAGGAGTGACAATAAAGTGACAACTTATAAGTACACCACTGTGACAAACATCTAGGTAATGTGACAAAGCTCGTAACCCAGATGACAGAGGTCACTTCGAAACGTCAAATTTAAGTGAGATACTATGGTGATAACCGCCATCTCACTTAAAGATAGAAGTGACCTGTGTCATGTTACAGAGGCAGGGTTACGAGCTTTGTCACATTACCTAGATGTTTGTCACAGTGGTGTACTTATAAGTTGTCACTTTATTGTCACTCCTGTTAGTGTGGGGTTACTCCTGTAGGGAGGTGGATAGGTGGGATTTATTCCAAAATCCGAATATAGGTACGTATGTATGGAACAGTGATTGCAGCGATTTCTTTTTCATGGTTTTTCAATGAATAAGGTAGATATCTATACTTAGGTAAGATCGGATCCTGTAGTCATCATCATCATGGCCTTTCCAACTATAAAAGATGATTCAATTCAAGCAGCGTCTTGGCGACACTTACACTTGTGACTATAAAGCCCGATTCGAAAGCGACAGATACGGCCGCATGTACAGCAAGTAAGGTTAGAGTTTGCTGTGTCTTTTGGGTTTGGAAACCGATCATGCCTCCTTTCTCGCTTTTCAGCCAAGGAAACAAACCAGGCTCTGTCGTGCTCAGCTCATCCCTCCGCTAAATGTTTCCTCCACAAGTCGCGGTAATTAGCGAGATTCTCCCAGTCGCTGGTAACCATTGAGAACGTGGACATGTCTCGCTTCGTTCGCGGAGACGTGGTCTCCCGAAGATCGGATAGATCAAATATTTCGAAAATGAATCAGTATTTTGTACTTCTAGCCACATAGCGTGAGACGCCATTTCGTAATGCCTTTCTCTTTTCTCTAGTAGGTACCGCAACTGTGGCTACGATGCATTTTGGTAGAGTGTAACCCCAGGGGAGCGCGTAATTTCTCTATGAGTTTAACAGGCTGTCAAAGAAAAATCCGAGTTTGGGCTTCGTAAGTAAAGACCGGATTATGGAGGATGTAGTTAGGAAAGTGGAAAAAATCGTAGGTAAACTTTGTCTTATTGTGAACAATAATGCACTATATTTCTTAAGGAAAATGTTCTTGCAACCTTTTTCCAACTCTCAAAACCGTCAGGCGCTGTCCTATTGCCATCGCTCGCGCGATCATGCGTTCGTCCGACGAAAATCATTGTGCCACTGTGCGTTTAAACATACTTATATCTGAATAAAAATAGAACAATTCGATCGCATCCCATGATAGCACGACCTTCTATAGGATATTCCGCAGATATAAGTATGTTTAAACGCACAATGGCACAATGATTTTCGTCGGACGAACGCATGATCGCGCGAGCTATGGCAATAGGACAGCGCCTCAATCTAAGCCGAGTATAAATATCTAAATAAATATCTTGAACTTTGTCACACAAATTATCTACAGGGTGAAATTGATATCATTGGCATCCTTTTAAACTAAGAGTCTACCCATCAAACTGAACAACTTTTTCTATGGGAGCAAACCGATCGGAGCAACTAAAAAATCGGCTGTTGCATACATTTGAGTCGAGAAGGCATTGCAGTTTAGTATGGAACAGCAGATTTTTTAGTTGCTCCAATCGGTTTGCTGCCATAGTAAAAGTTGTTCAGTTTGATGGGTAGACTCTTAGTTTAAAAGGATGCCAATGATATCAATTTCACCCTGTGGATATAACTTGATATCAGAATACTTTGCGTGCGATTCTGGTACGTATGGTAGGTTTAGACGATGACAATTTCGCGGCGCCAATTCTGCGGCGCCTCAAAAAAAGCACCGTATAAACACTTTTCCCACGACTATTTTACGGCAAGGAAAAAAGCACGCGTCGCTAGTGACCTCCGCCCGCGTCCCTCGGATCCCCCTTGCTAATTTTTCGACTCGTGTAAACAATGTTAACGCGTCGTGCTAATCGTTAGCACGGTTTTCTCTAGCAAATCGATTCGCATGCGAACAAATTGGCGCTGGAAATTAGCAGCGTGTAAACGAAAGCGTGCCGTGCTTTTTTTTCGTGCTAAAAAATAGGCGCCTCGAAATTGTCATCGTCTAAACCTACCATTATAAGAATATAGCCTAGACCTAAGGCCTACAATTGTATTTCTGGATACACAGGCAGGTATAAATATAAAGCAATCCCATACAACCATTTGTTACCAGTTCGGTCGACGTGTAGTAATGTTACTACAATGTGTAGCACATTGTAGTAACATTACTACACGTCGACCGAACTGGTAACAAATAGTTGTATGGGATATTATCAGATTGATGACCTACCCAGCAGATCAGCTTGATTCAGGGTGTGTTCAGCGTCAGCAGTAGCTGCCGCTCGTAGCATGGGCAGCGCTGTCACCAGCATGTACAGCGCTGTGTGCACACAGTACGCACAGTACGTACGCACTGTAGTGTGGCCCACACTACAGTGAGGCTGCAGCCGGCTAGGCGGTGCAAGACTCTATATGTACTCACCGATTAAGTCAGACTAATCCAGAGTGTGTTCAGCGTCAGCAATAGCCGCCGCTATCAGTATGGGCAGCGCTGTCACCAGCATGTACAGCGCTGTGTGCGGCAGCAGCGTCGACAGCCACACTACTGTGGGGCTGCAGCCGGTTAAACGGTGCAAGACTCTATTAAGTACTCACCGATTAAGTCAGACTGATCCAGAGTGTGT
Organism: Agonopterix subpropinquella; assembly: GCA_922987775.1. NCBI lineage: Eukaryota > Metazoa > Arthropoda > Insecta > Lepidoptera > Depressariidae > Agonopterix > Agonopterix subpropinquella. The sequence goes on from OV277710.1 coordinate 3,686,052, forward strand.
TCAGCGTCAGCAATAGCCGCCGCTAGTAGCATGGGCAGCGCTGTGACCAGCATGTACAGCGCTGTGTGCGGCAGCAGCGTCGACAGCCACACTACTGTGGGGCTGCAGCCGGTTAAACGGTGCAAGACTCTATTATGTACTCACCGATTAAGTCAGACTGATCCAGAGTGTGTTCAGCGTCAGCAATAGCCGCCGCTAGTAGCATGGGCAGCGCTGTCACCAGCATGTACAGCGCTGTGTGCGGCAGCAGCGTCGACAGCCACACTACAGTGGGGCTGCAGCCGGCTAGACGGTGCAAGTGGCGAGTGCTTGATATGCGCTCCTTGCAGGGTAGAGATACAGCGCCGTCGAGCGCTGTTGCCAGTAGCACTGTGGAGGGATTTTTGAAACCTTTAGAGCTTTGTCGGAAGGCGAGTAAGTGCAATATAATACGGCTTAAATCCGTGAAAGTAATTTTTATGATTGTATTCAAAAATTTTGTTAACGATATGCAAAAAAAGGTGATAGATTTTTTGATTTGATCTCGGCGTATACAAATTACGAAATTACTTTTGTTTTTTTTTTATGTGTAACTACAGTTCAGTTTAATAATCTGAAGCTCCCAGCTGCAGAGGGTCTGACTCGATTCCAACGATCTATATTTTTACATAATTTCGAAACAGATAATTTTTGAACAAGTTACAGGTAAAAATAACCGACTTCATAAACAAAAACCTTCAGGGTACTATCCCCTTCCCATAATCCCCTTCAGAGTTTACAGAAACATAGCTACAAGTCTACATAGCTGTTTTGCATGCAGTTGAAACAAGTCCCACTTTTAGCGGTCTGAAGGTTTCAAGATGAAATTATGTGTAAAGTGGTATTAGATAAGTGGGTAGCTTCTTGCCTACAAATACACTTTTTAGGTCGCCACACCCGCCATATACTTACGGAATTACGTTCGATTTCGTAGGTATAGATTTTCCCCCTCCACAATGCCGCCGTTCGGTATCAAATCCTATCCGTATATGTGTGGCGGAACTTACAACCATTGTCCCTTAGTCGCCTCGTACAACACCCACGGGAAGAAAGGAGGTGGTCCCTGGTCCATTCCAAGCCGGATCCACACAAAAAAAAAAAACTTCTAAGAAAACATAACATGACAAATAATTCTGAAAATACTTACCGAGGACGAAAACCATAGCAAATTCTTTGCAAAGAGTTAATTTCTTCGGTTCCTTTATTGCAGTGTCCGTTTGCACTAGGGTTGCCAACTGTTTTTGGATCAAATATTGTATTTTCGAGCACAGCAGTGTCCAAAAAAATATAGTAGATCGGAGAAAAATAAGAAAATATTAAAGCATTTTCGAATTTGTTATTTATTGTTGTTTAAATGAAGATGTAGTGGTTAAAGTGGAGAAGGGAATGCTTCTATGGTTTGGCCATATCAAAAGGATGATTGAGTGTCAACTTATGAAACAAATAAATACACCACTAGTTTTTAATTACTAACGTAACTTTATTGGTGTATTCAGACCATGAATCTTAACAACTTTCCCAAAGAAACATGGGTCGAAAAATGAGAAAATTTTTTGGACCTTCCATACAAAAGTGCGGATCGGCCGATCGATTTTGTATGGAAAGTCCAAAAAAATTCTCGTTTTTCGACCCATGTTTCTTTGGGAAACTTGTTTAGATTCATGGTCTGAATACACCCTTAAAGTTATGTTAGTAATTAAAAACTAGTGGAGTATACAGGGTGTAAGGAAAAGTATCATTTAACCTTTAATTATTTAATTATTTATTACATTTAATTATTTTACCTCAAGGATGCAATAAAGATTATGATAGATGATAGAAATTATTTATTATTTCACTTCACTTCTTTGGTTGCTGCGTCTGACTGCCACCAAAAAGGTTTCATCTGAAAACCAACACCCTGCTCTCGGGCAAGGTCTATGTTGAGCTGGGACCTGTTTGCTGCTGTAGCATACAATAAATTACATGTTGTTCTAATTTCTATTCTATGTCTCGTTGTATTCTTGTTTGTAAAATTGTTGTGAACTGTAATAAATTATGTGTGTGTTACTTTTGCAAATAAATTGTTTATCTATCTAAATTTTATCCACACAAATGTACCCATCAAACTGAACTACTTTCCTACGGGAGAAAAAAATGTCAGCTGTCTGATACATTTGAATCGAGTAGGCACTGCGGTTTGTATGGAACACTGGAACAGCTTATTTTTTTGTGGCAGGTTTGCTCCCATAGTAAACGTTTTGTTCAGTTTGATGGATAGAGTATGTGATTTAAAGTTTAATGATACTTTTCCTTACATGTATACGGGGTGAAATTGATATCATTGGCATCCTTTTAAACTAAGAGTCTACCCATCAAACCGAACAACTTTTACTATGTATGTATGTAAAAATGTATCAACATAATATTGAGTTTTTTTTATAGTTTTATTGGACACTAGCGTTAACCCGCGACTTCGTCCGCACAAAATTATATACCAGATTTTAAGTCATTAAACAAAAAAAGTTTCATCAAAATCGATTTAGTAGTTTTCGCGTGATGCTCGTTCAAACACACAAAGCAAAATAATTCTTTTTTTAAATTTACAGTTTTATAATACTAGAGACTAGAGATATACCCATAGAACCTGTATAGTAGGCAAAACTACCATATTTTTATGAGTAAACAAAATAGATATTTATCGAGAATTCACATATTTTTCCATTAAAACTGTCCAAAAACTGAATTTTACTTTTATACATTTTTCTTAATATGCTGATAGATTTTTATGGAGATGATCAGACTTTTAAACTCAAAATCTTTCTCTATGGTACCAACAAAGAAATTACGAAAAAAAAAATCTGCTGTCCCATACATTTAGGTCGAGTTGCAATTTTGTATGGTACAGCTTGTGAACAGCAGTTGTTTTTAACAGACTTCAAAAAAGGAGGAGGTTTCTCAATTCGACCGTATATTTTTTTATTTGCAATTTCGATTTGGTTCCACAGAGAACATTGTTCAGTTTTATGGACTGATCATCCTGTTAAAAAACTGTCAGCATATTAAGAAAAACCATAATATAATAATAATATGAATATGAGGATATACAACGTGTTAATGAATTAACGCAAAACTAGAAAGTAGTTTGTTTAGAATCGAGAGCAGAATCGAATTATCATGGTTTCAACATAGGTAATTTTTTTCAAAATATTAAATATTTTTTTTGCAAAAAATAAAATTTACTGAACCTGATGACAACCCACCGCACGGGCACACTCATCCTACTTACTACCAAAACAAGATTATAAAAATGTATCCATGAGTACGTTAGCGCTTTATTTCAGTGCTGAAATGATAACAAATCATTTTTGCCTCAAAACTTAAAATGCGAATAACTTTACATTTTAATTATCAAAATAATGAAATTATTGTTGCAATCCAATTATTTTGTTATAAATCAGTTGGGGTGTATGAGGTTTTGCGCTAATTCATTAACACGTTGTATATATTTTTTTATTATAGTATGTGGGCCCTAATACTATATTATATAGTAGGTTTGGCAACCCTAGTTATCTCAGGCACGTAGGAGCTTGTAACGGGCTGGTTGTTGGTAATAATGTCGTCGTCAAGACCGACGCGGGTCGCTAGCACGTTCGAGAGGATGTTCAGAGCGACTGGTGCAGAATGCTGCACCTTTGTCGTGTACAGGATCTGGTGAAGAAATGTGATTTTTAGGAGTCATCGTGTTAAAACAAAAACCTCAAGAAAATATGCACAGATTTTTCCCAACTAAATAACTTAATTTACAAACTAAAATCTGGAGCGAGCGAAGCGAACTCCAAATTTTACTAAAATAAGAATATGTGTTTGCCCAACAATGGGAAAGCGACGGCTGATATGTCGTGACGATATGATCCGAAATTTGGAGCGGGCGAAGCGAGCTCGAGATTTTACTGCAATATCGTTAGGCCGTCACTATTACGATCTTAAACCAAGAGCGAAAGGAGCGGGCACGAGATTTTACTGCAATATTATCAGAATATCATTATCTCAGTCGTTGCAAATTTGGAATGCTATCTAAATCCTAGAGCGAGCGAAGCAAGCATTATATATTACTACGATACGAATAGGTGCGAGCGAAGCGCGCTTGTTTGCACACAGATTTACAAACGAAATTATGAAACGTCGCGTCAGACGTATGATAATTGTAAATAAAATTAATTTTTTGGTTTTTTTACCACAAAATTTAAAACAGCCGTCAAATTTATGGATACCCCACCCCACCTAGTACCCCGGACCCTTTTCAAATTAGGACAAATCCGGGGAAACCTGGACGAATGGCAGCTCTAGACTTATTAAATAAATTTAGCTATTTCAGTATCCATTGTTTAGTCATGAAAGTTATACCTTTGAGCTGGTATCGTTGACTTCTATCCCAGCTAAATATTTTTTGTAGTCCAGTAAATCTCTCCTTCCCTTACGGAGCACCGCTGAAAAAAAAATCTTAGATCAATAAAAAAATATCTACAGGTAAATCTAAATCTCAACATTTTAAGATTAAGATTGTCTTGCTGCGCAATCACTAATATAAGTTAGATATACTTTCTGCTTATTAAATAAATTCGCTCCGCTATTTTGCTCATACATAAGGTACATACCTATAAGTACTTTACTTATGTGTTTTATATTACAAACTATTTGAAGATTGTCTTGCTGCGCAATCACTAATATAAGTTAGATATACTTTCTGCTTATTAAATAAATTCGCTCCGCTATTTTGCTCATACATAAGGTACATACCTATAAGTACTTTACTTATGTGTTTTATATTACAAACTATTTGACATTGGCAGAATTGCTGTGCGTAAGCATAAGCAACCGGCCAATAAAGCAGGCTTATAGGCTATGTGTTACTAACAACATTGTGATCGTGATCCAACCAACCAACCAACCGGCGACCAACTGATCGAAAATAAAGTTTTCTATTCTATTACCTAATTTAAAAATACTAATAATAATAATAAACCTATACAGGGTCCTTCTGTATTGATTGAAGATTGTTTCTTTGAAGCACCCCTTCAAATATGGTCACACCTTTTCTGTAAACATAAATTATTAAATTTGATTTACCCATTTCCATGGGAGTTTTCCTATGGTATCACTGGGTTTTCATCCAGATATCGCTGTCTCATATTACGTGGTTACGCTATGGCTCCGTCTACCAGCGTAAGAGAAAATTCTTGGTCAATGCCGCACGCATAATTTGTATGACAGATTCGGCCGCAGCTACCGCATCTGTCAGATCATGACTGTGACTGCCGTGCGGTACGGCCACATGTGCGTTTACCTTCAATATGCTGGCGGTTTTTATGATGATGATCGGAGCTAATCATCAAAATGAACCACTTTCTCTAAGAAACCAAAGTTGAAATCGCGAAAAAAAATAACAGCTGTTCCATATATAAGACTGCAATAGGTACTTGGACCAAATATATGATTTCTTTTTGCGATTTTTATGTTGGTCCTGCAGACTGCACTGCAGAGACAGAGGTTCAATTTGATGATCTGATCATCCCCGTAAAAAAACAGCATATTAAGGGGCTATGTAAAAAAAATAGGATTCTTCAAAGCTCCATATATCATGATTCATGAAGTACTAACAGTAGGAGTATGATTTGCGGATATGTGTAAATTGAACATATAATTGAAGTTTTGATTAGAGCCAAAACACGATTAAGACAAAGTTTCTCGATAGAAAAACAAGCCAAAGTAGCCTCCGTTTTTGTCTATAAACGCTTGTAACTGCTAAACGGTGAATAATAGAAACATCAGACTTGATAAAAAAAAAAAGAGATTGCTATTATCTAAGTTTTGATTAGAGCAGAATTGAACTAACATAAATAGTACAATCACAATTAAATAAAGTTTGTTTTTTCGCTTGATTCGTTCCAGGCGCGCGCGCCGCCCCATCTCTTTCTCTCGCATCTGGCAGTAATATAAGCTATCACACGTCCGTCAAAATTATTTTTCGACATAGGCTCTTAAGAAGGACCTTGTATAATATTTATAGAGGTACTTTTAGGAGCAAGCCCTAAGAGCCGGCGCACACCTGGCGAAGCACAGCGCAGAGCATTTTTCACTACCAAACCATTATTGACTTTGCTTACGTTGAAATTTTTTACCGTAATTATTTAAGTCATTTCGATGCTCTCGGGCACTATAGTAGTCATTTTAGATGCTATTTCGACGCAAGCAAAGTCGATAATGGTTTGGCAGTGAAAAATGCTCTGCGCTGCGCTTCAGTAGGTATACGCGTAGACGGTATTACTAAAAGTAATATTTTACACCTAGAACTAGAATATAGAAAAATTGTTTGGAAAATGTAGATGCCGCGTCACGTCCCGGCTTCGCACGGGTGGACGTCTAATCTTTTCAAGCAATAAATACGAGTATAGCCTATGTTACTCAGGGTGAATGTAGATTTCTAATGGTGAAAGAATTTTTGAAATCGGCACAGTAGTTTTTAACTTTATTCATTACACACAAAAATACAAATCTTTCCTCTTTATAATATTAGTATAGAAATTTTGTAGCCGAATCTCCGCTTGAGCTCCAATCCCAGCTGGACAAATTTGCTTCTGCATGTTCTCTCTTCTCCATGTCCATAAATGCCAAAAAGACCGTTGTGCTGGCGCAGGGAATTGACTGTACTCCAATGATCCTGTTGGACGGATCGCCCCTGGAGGTCGTCGATCGATTCTGTTATCTTGGGTCGACCGTGTCGAACAATCTCTCACTGGACGTGGAGATCGGTTCTCGTATCGGCAAGGCTGCCACGACGTTCGGAAAATTCAGTGCAAGAGTATGGGATAATAAACATCTAACTACCAAGACTAAGATGGGCGTGTACCAGACATGCATCTTGAGTGTACTCTTGTACGGAGCTGAGACCTGGACGTCGTATGCAAAACAGGAGAGACGGCTGAATACCTTCCACATGCGCTGCCTTCGGAGTATCTTGGGCATACGTTGGCAGGATAAGGTGACAAACGAGAGGGTACTTCAGGTTGCACAGCTGCCTAGTATCACCGCTCTTCTCAAGGAGAGGCGGCTTAGGTGGTTGGGGCACGTACATCGTATGGATGACTCTCGTTTGCCAAGGCGCATCCTTCTTGGTGAGGTCGCAGATAAGAAGAGGCCAGTCGGAAGACCCATGCTGCGATTTAAGGACTGCGTCAAGAGAGACCTGACCGCTTTCAGAATCAGCCCCACAAATTGGGAAGAGCACGCGGAAAATAGAGGAGGCTGGAGAGGGAAAACAAGAGAGGGTCGGACTACTCATGACGAAGCCTGGTTCGCACAACTGGCAGAGAAACGTGACAAAAGGCATAATGCTGCCACAATCCCTTCGTCATCCACCGGCGTACAGTTCTATTGTAGAGGCTGTGGACGTGTATGCGGCTCTCGTATAGGACTGTACAGCCATGAGAAAAAGTGCTTATCCAAAAACACTGATTAAATCATCTGCAACAGATGTAAAGGCCTATGATGATGATGATGATAGATAGTATAGAAATATAGATTACGAAGATATAAAGCTTTGAAAAATTTCAAGGAAAGAAAGCTTTCTGCGTCAAACTTTTGGATGAAATTGACAACTCTGCAACCACCTACTGTAAAAATCGAAGAGCGCAGTTCATAGCACTACATAACCTTGTAATGTAAGGCACTTAATTACATTCAACTTACCATCAGCTACATCGGATGTCATTTCAAAGTCGACCTCAGGGTGGTGATCCTTTACTTTCCTCAAATAGCTTTCATCGTCAAGGTTATAGAGCACTCTTCTGTCTGGCATGTGCTTGTAGAGGTTCAGGTCCATAGAGATGCCGTTGCTTTGTTTGACTGAGGCGTTTTGCAGGTTTTTTCCATTCAAGGCGAAATATACGACTAAGAATATGATTATTATTGGGATAGCTACTTCCTGGAAAAGAAAAAAATATTGTAAATACAGGGTCATTCCATACAAGATATAGTTATAAGCTTAGGTTATAAGAGATAAGTGTAGGTACTTTTTGCAACCATCAGCAGCAAGGCTGACTCAGTGTTTATGGGATGTACAGCATCTCTGTGATGGGGATAGACCAGGTCTGCCTGCATAACTTCAGTCGGTTTAGGAGTTACAGACGTTTAAAGGTCAGTAAAAAATTAACGATCAGCTGCAAGGCTGATCGTATGATATTATTGTAGAATGCACTGTAACTATGTGAACAGTATAAAAACTGACATGAACTGCCAGTCGGTTTAGGAGATACAGCCGTTCAAAGGTCGGACCTTTGAACGGCTGTAGCTCCTAAACCGACTGATGAACCGTGTCAGTTTTTGCACTGTTCACATAGCTACAGTGCATTCTACAATAATATCATACGATCAATCTTGCAGCTGATCGTTATTTTTTTACTGACCTTTAAATATCAGTAACTAACTCCTAAACCGACTGGAGTTATGCAGGCAGACCTGGTCCATCCCCATGACAGAGATGCTCTACACCGAATACACTGAATCAGCCTTGCTGCTGATTGTTGCAAAAAGTTCACTTTTTCTTATAAATAGCGTACATACTTACGCCTATCAAAAAGGAGATAATTTTGGACATAGTGTATCTGTATTGCCTTTTCATCAGAACCAACATCTGATGTATGCAGAGCGCGAAACCGACCAACTTGACGTGTTCTGAAAACAATGTTTTGTTACAATTTGCTCGACTAACTAATAGTTACGTCAATGTAGAGTGTGTGTTTATGATGATCGGGTTTCGACGACGGCGACGGCTAATCTTTACAGAAAAGCTAATCTTTACAGCTAGGTGCGCAAGATATTTTGAAGTATTGGGAAGTTTAAGCATCAAAGGTGTAATAGCGCACACGGCGGCGAGGCGCATCGAAGAGCAGTTTTCATTGCGCCACGATGCGATTAGTGGGGGGGGGGGGGGGGGGGGTACCTATCGTACTTTCGAATTAGGGGTTTCCGAATTTTAGTTCTCCGAAATCGTACTTTTTATTGTTTCCCCGAAATATTAGTCGCCATATTTTAATTTTACGTACCGTCACTTTTCCGCAGAAATTGCAATAGTTAACCTAACCTTTAATTTACTGCGGGGGGCCCAGACCCCCTGCACCCCCCAACATGCATATACAAGCAAGCAAGCATGCAGCAATCAAGCAAGCAAGCATGTTGATGCTCTAATCCTGCTATCATGTTGCTGTCTACAGAAAACTTTACTGTGTTGTGTTCTAGTCATAGCATAGGTACTATGGAAGAAGTTATTTCGAAAGTTTAAAACTTCGAACCCAGAAGACCGTTCCCAATAGAAAAAAAATGATTATGAAATTCTGATTTTAAATTTTCTGGAAAATGATACTTCTGTCAAGTACTTTATAAGGAGTAACTTTATATGTGTAAGAAAATATATGTCACTAGAAAATTCTATAATATAAACCGTTTTCGAATAGGTAACTGAAATTAGCTCAGTAAAATTTCGAAAGTAAGATAGTAGTAAGTACCAGACTCTTTCTTATACTGTGCATAACTTCTATAGAATATCATTTTTTTTAAGTGAAACTTTTTATGGGAGGGCTTTGAAATTCAGATCCACAACCTTTTCGTGTGACGAAACAAAGTTTCACGTCTGCCGGGCGTCCCGTCGACTATTTTAGGACTTTTTTTATTTTTGTAAATTAAGTAGATTTACCTTCCGTAAGTACATCGACCGTGTCTTCATCTGATAATGTATCGTCATCGTTATCGTCACTGCAATGTCAGAAAAGAGTTAAAGATTATAATGCAATTAATATTAAAACCAAAAGCATTGTAAAAACATACAAAAATTCACAACATTCGTCCTCTCTACCTGCTCAGAAACTTTACAACTGACAACAAATATTATTTTAGTTAGCACTTGTAATAAGACAAATTTTTTATCATATTGAAGGTTTCAGTATGGAGTACAAAATATTGTACTTATCCTTAGTCTTAAAAGAGATGACGCCCAACTCTGACCGCTTCCCTTCCGAGTGACGTCATAACTAACCTCAAGAACACTTCCTCCAGCGTAGATACACCCACGCCATAGAGTCGACGCCCAACTCTGACCGCTTCGCTTCCAACATAGTGAACAGCTGCGGGAACCTGTCGTTGGAGCTGGCTGGTAGACTGTACGAGATCGAGTTCAGGCTCAAAGACCTTCGAGTGACGTCATCACTAACCTCAAGAACACTTCCTCCAGCGTAGATACACCCACGCCAATAGAGTCGACGCCCAACTCTGACCGCTTTGCTTCCAACATAGTGAACAGCTGCGGGAACCTGTCGCTGGAGCTGGCTGGTAGACTGTACGACATCGAGTTCAGGCTCAAAGACCTTCGAGTGACGTCATCACTAACCTCAAGAACACTTCCTCCAGCGTAGATACACCCACGCGAATAGAGTCGACGTCCAACTCTGACCGCTTCACTTCCAACATAGTGAACAGCTGCGGGAACCTGTCGCTGGAGCTGGCTGGTAGACTGTACGAGATCGTTTTCAGGCTCAAAGACCTTCGAGTGATGTCATTACTTACATCAAGAACCCTTTCTCCAGCGCAGATACACCCACGTAAATAGAGTTGACGCCCAACTCTGACCGCTTCGCTTCCAACATAGTGAACAGCTGCGGGAACCTGTCGCTGGAGCTGGCTGGTAGACTGTACGAAATCGAATTTAGGCCTTTTCCCTTAAGCGTGGCAGCAGACACTTGGCCTGTGACGACGGAGGTGATTGCTGGCTCATTGGGTATACAGGTTGTAGTGAGGGAGAGGCGGTAGCCGGTGCCTAAGGAACGAAAGAAAGTTGGTGAAACTGTGTGAAATAAAAGAAAAGACGAACACTTTGTTGAATACAAATTGTACACAAAATAATGATCGCTAAACATGGAAATAGGTCTCTTGTACGCTCGGGTTACTACGGATGAGTGCTTTCGTTCTCGTTGCATTGGAAAAGAAACTAATTGTGTACCAAACCAACGTTCTTCTTGAGATTCATGGGCGTGGCGTGACCACCGCAGTGTCACCCAGCGCGTCCGCCTCCTCCATGTAGTGCGTTGTACAAATAACAACATTACCTTGGTTCTTCTTGAGATGCATGGGCGTGGCGTGGCAGCGCAGCTGTCCGGCGTGCAGCGCGGCCACCCTGTCGCCCAGCGCGTCCGCCTCCTCCATGTAGTGCGTTGTACAAATAACAACATTACCTTGGTTCTTCTTGAGATGCATGGGCGTGGCGTGGCAGCGCAGCTGTCCGGCGTGCAGCGCGGCCACCCTGTCGCCCAGCGCGTCCGCCTCCTCCATGTAGTGCGTTGTACAAATAACAACATTACCTTGGTTCTTCTTGAGATGCATGGGCGTGGCGTGGCAGCGCAGCTGTCCGGCGTGCAGCGCGGCCACCCTGTCGCCCAGCGCGTCCGCCTCCTCCATGTAGTGCGTTGTACAAATAACAACATTACCTTGGTTCTTCTTGAGATGCATGGGCGTGGCGTGGCAGCGCAGCTGTCCGGCGTGCAGCGCGGCCACCCTGTCGCCCAGCGCGTCCGCCTCCTCCATGTAGTGCGTAGTTAGCAGCACTGTACGCTCTCCACGCAGCGTCTACCCAAACATACTACATTTGATTAGGTCTGCATAAAAATGTTTTTGGAAACGCTTCTCCTAAACATCTCTTTCCTGGATAAGCACTGGTCATTTCGACGGTGTCAATGACGATCGTTCTTTCGATCGATCTATTTCTCATCACAAACTTTTATTCTTGATACGAATACTCTCACAAACGTCCCATAACATTTTGTATTAAAAATTGTGTTTTATTATTATTTACCTACAGTCGTGCTCTATCCAGAATACTGGAGCCCTCAGTAAGGCAAAGGACCGACGGTAAGACTGGAACCGATCTTTTCATTTTTCTGGTTGCTATTATCAGATATTTACCATCAGCATCACTTCATTTATAAATTATCAGATAATAGCCAACTGTTATAGCAACCAAATAGGTGATTGCTTTAAACTTACCAGCAGTAGATCCCTGACATCCAGCCTGGAGCAGTCTCTTCATTTGTCCAGCATCTACTTTACAATCTGATAGTTGGTATAAACTCACCAGCAACAGGTCCCACAGTTCCCTCCGTGTCTCTACATCCAGGCCGAACGTGGGTTCGTCCAGCACCAGGATGCTAGAGCCCCCGGCGAGGGCATAGGCCAGCTGGAGCCGTCTCTTCATTCCTCCTAATAATAACTAGATATAGTTACTAGACAGTTGGTATAAACTCACCAGCAACGTGTCCCACAGTTCCCTCCGTGTCTCCACATCCAGGCCGGACGTGGGCTCGTCCAGCACCAGGATACTGGAGCCCCCGGCGAAAGCACAGGCCAGCTGGAGCCGTCTCTTCATTCCTCCTGATAGGTCATCGGTTGCGCTGTTAGCTTTGTAGGCTACTCCAAGTTGGTCGAGGAGTTTTTGTGATGACTTTCTGGCTTCAGCGAATGGTACGCCTTTTAGCTGTAAAATATGTGTAGTTAATGTAGGGCAAAATGTTGTAATTAAATAGGATAGGGCTTGTAGAGTCAAAAGAAATAGGTAGGTTACAAAGGAGAAGCTTACTTTGGATTAGATTTTTTTGAGGTGCATATACTGACTATGTTATTGAATAAGCGCTGACTATTTATTGCAGGTAATTGAATCAGGCTTTACTTTGCGGAAATACTGCTGTTTTATGTGCAGGTTGTACTGCATAACGTAATACAACTATTGTCTATTAGGTATTTGGAAGTTGAAGTTTCGACCCAATCGTGTTATTTACATATTATTTATTGCAAGTCAAGCTTCGGACACTTCAACTTTTTTCGTTAGGCTAATAATGATTTTTTATTAGAGAGTGATAGTAGGAATTTGCCCAGCTGTGGGATAAAGATAAAGTTATCTCTGTGGGACCAAGATAAGTAAATAAATAGCTCTACGCATTCATTGTAGGTCGTATACCTACGTAATTCGATGTCTAATTTTGAAAAAAATTATAAATTGTAAAACCCGAATGTTTCCGTTGTTTGAACTCGAATGAACGATTATATAAATAAGTAACAGGGTAACTCACCAGGGAGAAGAACATGACGTGCTCAATAACAGTGAGGTCCGGGAAGAACAGGTTGTTTTGCGGACAGACGCCGCCGATCTCATTGCGGGCCGCGCGACGCGCCTCGCTCGCATCGCGACCGTTCAGGAACACCTTGCCCTCCGTAGCGCTTATCATTCCTGAGGGGGACATTCGGGTTTAGAGAGCATGGGGACCCCAAGCGCGACCGTTAAGCACGTATTCAGACTTTGGGTTCGGGAGGACATTCATTTTCGGGGATCGGGGGATTCTCAATGTAAAACATTGAAAAAATTTTCACTGTAATAATCACTGTTCCATACAAATTTTCGGATTTCGAGGATACATCCCCCTACCCCCCCCTGGATACGTGCTTGGTAACCATACCCCGCGCTATTGAACGATCTCACGATATTAGGCTATTAAAAGATAAATAAGATTCGCCTAATATCCGGCGCACACCTGGCGAAGCGCAGCGCAGAGCATTTTTCACCGCCAATCCATTATCGGCTTCAATTGAATTCTTAAAATAACATAGAAAATCTATTAACACGACTACCAGTCTCCGAGAGCATGGAAGTGACTTTAGTTGAAAGATGTGTTAATTGATTTTCGATGTTATTTTAACGAAAACAAAGTCGATAATGGTTTCGCAGTGAAAAATGCTCTGCGCTGCGCTTCGCCAGGTGTGCGCCAGCTCTAAGGTGAATTTTACCGCTCATTCGTGCTCGAAACTTTTTTAGTCTACGCGGCAGTCATCTAGGTACATTAGCGAGTCTCGCGACGTCGAAGACTCGTATCTAAGTACAATAATATCACAAAAATTTCATCGTTGGGAGATCCTTTTTAGTGTCTCAGCGAGTTTATCGCAGTAATAATTTTTATTGCGTACATTCAAGCAACGCCCTCCCCCCACCACAGATAACTAGTTGCTTCGTAACAGATAAATCTACTTCCATCTAGTGAAGCTTGACTCAGCGTTAATAGTTCGTACAGCGCACGACGTTTGCGACGCTGCCGTCTGGAGTGAGTGGCAGAAATCAAGCAAGCATATAGCTTACGATACGCCAAAGTGTAGTGACGGAAGCCTGCCCTCCTGGCCTGCCTAAGTTTAGATACCGGATTTCTATTCAATTTTAACAACTCACCAGTGATAATGGACATCAGTGTGGTCTTCCCGGCGCCGTTGTGGCCGAGCAGGACGGTAATCTCGCCCTTATACACGTCGAACGACACGTTGTCCAGGACTCGCTCTTTGCCAAACACCTATAAACAACATTGCACCTTATGCAAATTGGATTCAAATGGGAACCACGGAGTACTGATACAATTTCTGAATCTTTTATAATGCGCACAGCAAGGAGTGGAATGCGTCAGTATTTCCGAGCGCTTACAACCCGAATTCCTTCAAAGTACGAGTGAATAGGCTTCTTCTGGGTAAGCTCGCTACATCTTCGACCCCATCTTGGTCCTGAGGACTGGATTGAGGTCAAGAGCAAACCCATCCTCAATAATAATAAAAAACCTGTTATTTCGGAACCGGTTCTATAGTCCGCCCTGGTTAGCCCTGGTTGCGAGGCAGTCTGTGTGCATGTGCTATTATAGATAAGCTCTAGCTAGAAGCATTTGCTCAGATGATTCGGAAACGTGAAACAAAAGTCAACCAAGCACATATAAAACATAGCATAAGGATAAGACCTAGAAGAGATCCTAAGACTAGATGGATGAACACATAACAGGTCGCTGTGATATAAACAAGCTAAATGTCTCCGAAGAAGACGTAAGGAAAAGGAGCAAAGTGGAGAGAGCAGACGCGACAGCTGAATATTTTATTTAAACCCTACAAAAGAAACCTTTGAAACCCATGTCCAGCAGTAGACTTGCAGCTGATACACAATAAAAGGATAGTCTATGAGTGTGGTATACCTTGGACACGTTGTTGATGCCGATGCCCACGTCGGCGCGGGGCGGTGGCTCGAAGTACTTGGGGTCCCGCGCTATGGGCTCCTCCTCCGCGGCTTCAATAGTTCAATGTGTGTACCTTACCTTGGATACGTTGTTGATGCTGATGGCCACGTCGGCGTGGGGCGGCGGCTCGAAGTGCTTGGGGTCCCGCATTATGGGCTCCTCCTCCGCTGCATCGCTCAACTTGTCCGATTTTACTTTCTCACACCAGTATTGTTTCTGAAATAGAATTACTGTAAAGTGTACAGTCAGCGGCTAAAAAATGTAGTAAGCACTACGTGGACGTTCTAAGTTTTCAGAATATCTCTGACTACCCCATCGGTGAATATAGTAATGAGCATAATACTTGCATACTTTAGTATCGTGGAACAAAAGTGTATACTTATACATTTTTTCGGCGCTAACTACCAAATATTTACTTACGTTAACCACGTCTTTTTTCCAGAGCGAAAGAGGGGGTAGATCTCCATTATTACTTCCATACTCCAGATTGAATATGAGCATACGTTTATACAATTAAAGTCCACTTACATTCTGTAGACAAACTACGATAAACATAGGATTTAGCAAGATATTGATTCGAATTGATGTGTTAATTGAGCGTCGGACACTCAATCATGATTGCCCGGGTTCGAACCTGCATGGACAACATGCCAAGCACCAATTAGTTTTACTAAGTACCAACATTCAGTACGAACCGAACGTTTCCGAACGTTGAAGGAAAACATTGTAAAAATGATGAAGAAAAATTGCATATGAACTCTACCTATCCACATTGTACACACGGCGACACATCAAGCTATGCAAAACAAACATAAGCGAGCTGCGCGAGACGTTATACGTTACTCCACCTACACGTGGCGAGCTTATTTTGGTTTTGTACAGCTTGTTGTGTCGCCGTTTGTACGTGTGGTGGACTAACGCCCAGTCTTACATATTAGCTCTTTATGTTGAGTCCTAAGGCCCCGGACTCGTAAAAATCTATCTTTCACGATGGGATCAAAATCTTGAAAAAAAAACTGATGTCCAATACATTTGGGTTTACTAGGTTTTCAGATTTATATGAAACAGCTGATTATTTTTTTCAATTTCGATGCTAGTCTCATAGAGAAAGTGGGTAGGTTTTATGCATTGATCATACTTTTAAAAACCCGTCAGTATATTATTAACAAGGACTCTGGATATTAAAGGCCAAATTTACCATACCTATTCTGGAAAATAATAAATGTGTTCGAAATATTTCGAATCAATTAAGACACCAATTGATATCTGATACCTGTAAGTAAAAGTTCCATGGTAGAGGGACTCCATTGCCGACGTAGGCGACCAGGAACGCCATCAGGACGAACTGCAACACCATCAGGACGTAGCACTGGAACACCGAACCACTCTGTGCACTGTGCGACGACCACATCGTCGAGAAGTCTAACGTTTTGCCTGCATTTGGAAATGTTTGGTTTGTTATAACTTACGTTTTAATCCTCGTTGCAATAGGAGAGGTGTTTCTCCTCGGTGTTTCAACGCTGTCATTATCCTCACCAAATATTTTCACTTCGATTAAATCACCAGACGGAAATCACAATACAACATCTCAAGATATTTCTTATATAATATACCGAACTACCTTTCATAAGGACAACATTTTGATTCCAACTCACCATATTGTTCAAGCGTAGAGACCTCATTCCAGAACCAGTACATAGGCATGTGCGGAAATAGCCCAGTCAAAAGCATTAAAGTTCTGCTCATTGGCACATCGTGTGTCGTCATTAACAGCACGGGAAGCCACAGCAACACGTATTCCACCAAAGCGAGCCACGTCAGGTGGTCCGCTGCAAAGTTAATCATTAATCAAAAATCACAGCGTACCTATTTTGTAAGAACTAATATAAAACCGAATCATAAAAAGTAATGAAAACAAGATTCTGGATTTCTCTTTGCTCTTTAACATAATTAAGTACTTAGGTATTCATAGAATTCTGTGCAAGTCATATTGGCCTCAATTTGGACTGTGTCACGACTTAACTTAACTAAATTTATTCCTGTCACTTTCTAAAATAAGATTAAGAAAAGAGACAGAAAACCAACAGCTGACTTTAGTGCTGTCAAAGTGACGTTACACGCCCAAAAACGCTTTAAATAAGATGGCGTACTAATGTACGCCATCACCCATAATAATTGATGGCATCTTATTTTGGGCGTGTAACGTCACTTTGACGGCACTAAAGTCAGCTGTTGGTTTTCTGTCTCTTTTCTTAATCTTATTTTAGAAAGTGACAGGAATAAATTTAGTTAAGTTAAGTCGTGGCACAGTCCGAATCGGTACCAATCATGGCGGTGAATTCTCTATGGTACCAATATAGTTAATAACTTTGACACTGAATAGGATTTACTCCACTTAGAGCAGTTCATTGGACTGACATTAATTAAAATACCAAATACCTCTTTAATTCGAAATTTTATACAGGGTGTACAATAAAATGGGACAGCTACTTCAAGGGGTGCTTCAGACCATCAAACTGAACAACTTTCTCTATGGGACCAATATCGAAATCGCGAAAAAAAAATCTGCTGTCCCATACATTTCAGTCGAGTTATGTTTGCAGTTTTGTATGGGAGAGTGGATTTTTTTTTCGCGATTTCGATATTGGTCCCATAGAGAAAGTTGTTCAGTTTGATGGTCTGAAGCACCCCTTTAAGTAGCTGTCCCATTTTATTGTACACCCTGTATAAATTAAAAATATGGCGGGTTTAGATCACAGGAGCTATAAAATAGTCTACGATAAACGTGACTTAAGTAATTAGCACCCTCGCTGCACTCGGGCGCTATCTTCACGTCGTGCAACTGACTACTTAAGTCACATTGTATCGTAATTTATTATTCCACAGCGGCATTAAGGACAGGCATGGGCTGGGTTTGGACGTCCATCGGCTGCTTAGACTACTTATATCATAGTCTTAGATCGGCTGAGATGATGATGATGATGATGATGGGCTGGATTGCAAATAGATATTCCATACGCTCTATACTCCATTCTAAATAGCAACGAAATTTTAAGGCTATTTTGCATTTCAGAAACAGAGATTTGAAACACTTGCACTCACTTATTCTTAGAACAGCTGTTGTACCGTCCAAGATGTGTGTCGGATAGTATATCGTTCTGATAAATAAATTACATTTGGTAATCTGAATTGGCCAGAACGCTAGGATAGGAATCGGAAAATCTTGTCGTTCTTATGTAGAATGAACTATAGTAACTATAAGAAAATATTGCAGAGTGCAGTTTCAATAGGGACAGTACAACTACGACAGTCCCGATATATTGGACCGATAGCAGCCCTAATCTGAACACAATAGATCTAAAACTCACAGCTCTTAGAGATGAAGCTCCAAACGAAGGCGGTGGCGACGACGGTGAGGTAGTACAGCGCCAGCATGACCGCGATGAGGAGCGTGGAGGAGCTGACGATGGGCGTGGAGCTGAGGGTCAGCAGCAGTGCGCCGCCCACGCTGAACACCAGCCCCGTCAGCGCCGCGTTCAGCAGGTGCGACACGCTGTGCTTGTTGCTCGATACGCCCACCATCTTTATTAGTTCCTGAAATTATACGATGCAGTGTCAGGTCCATCGCAAAAAATTTAATCTGCTGTCCCATGCATTCGAGTATTGCAGTTTAATTTTGAAAGAGCAGGTTTTTGTTCTGAATGTTGTCTCCATTGTGAGTTGTTCAGTTTGATACTCTAAGGCCCGATTTGACCAAACGCGAGTAAATTTTATTCTCAGATTAAGTCGCCGGTTACTCTACAGTAAACTGATTAATTGCGTTTTACCAACCCTAAGCTTACAGCCTTACACCGAAACCTATGCACCGAAACCAACCGAAACTGATGAAATGTCAATGTCACATAATTTAAAAAAATTTAATAAAAAGAAACATAATAATAAAATTAAAACTGTACACCCTCACGTTGCAATAAGTACGGATGCAACGACCACTTTCTTTGGGTGGATTATATATTCGTTCTTTTAGTATGGGTTTAGGAAGAATTAAGTTATTTCAGGGTTGTTAAATTGTTTCTTGTATAGTAATTACTCTTCTATAAATGAAATTTTGGTCCCTTTAGAACTCAGGGTAATGTCCAGGGTGCCCAAAAATATAGGATTTTAATTCAGAACCCAATATTTTTGGGCTGAGGATATTCAGACCATCAAAGGGACCAACACGGAAAAAAAAAGGGAAATAACAGCTGTTCCAAATAAAACTGCAAACTACTCGCCTCAAATGCAGATTTTTTCTAAGATTTCGATGGTAGTCCCATAGATAATGTTTTTCAGTTTGATGGTCTGATCATCTCCCTAAAATCGTCAGCATATTAAGAAGGACCCTGTATAATCCACGCTGATATTTACCGGGACACCAGTTGCCCTCTCCTCCATCAGTCTCGTCACCAGGAAGACGAAGGGAATTACAAGCGCTAGGGAGCACAACAGTTGAAGTACCACGCATATTATCGACGCCATATCGCTCGGTTGCCAGTCATCGTACGGGAACTTTTGTGTAGACACCGTCTGGGGGTAGGAATAAGGCCCAATGTTAGTAAGCAACACATCAGCTTCTATCGACCCCATGACTAAGGAAGAGACTTCTCAGTCAGGGTACTTATACAGGATGAAATTGACATCATTAGCATCCTTTTAAACTAAGAGTCTATCCATCAAACTGAACAACTTTTACTATGGAAGCAAAGCTGAAAAAGAAATCTGCTGTTGCACATTATTTGAGTCGAGTAGGCACTAGGCATTGCAGTTTAGGATGGAACCATTTTCAGTTCAGTTTCAGAACAGTTCCATCCTAAACTGCAATGCCTAGTGCCTACTCGACTCAAATAATGTGCAACAGCAGATTATTTTGCTCCGATCTGTTCGCTCCCATAATACCTACAATAAAAGTTGTCCAGTTAGATGGCTAGACTCTTAGTTTAAAAGGATGCTAATGATATCAATTTCACCCTGCAGTTACCACGCGTGCCCAATGCATAACAATTTCTCCAGCGCACCTTTGCAGGTTTCGTCATGATATTTTCTTTTATCGTTTGAAAGCATAGGAGCGTCAGTGCCGCGTTGCGAATATGGACACTCAATCATGGGGGTCCGGATTCGAATCCACACGGACGACATGCCATACCAATGAGTTTTTCTAACTTATGTTTAAGTACCTAGTCACAGTATAAGACAGTAAAACATCTTCATACAATGGTACCAAACGCGGCTTGTATGTATGCTCGCCAGTCCGTACGCCTCGTAGCACGCAAACACTGACAATATCTCCGCCTGCCACGCGTGCGCCATACGGGTACGTACGTACGTACGTACTGGCGAGCACACATACAAGCCACGTTTGGTACCGCTGTATGAAGATGTTTTACTGTATTATACTGTGACCTAGTTTCGTAATACCGACTGCTCTCAAACTAAAAACATCGTGAGAAAATCGGATATGCTGAAGAAGAAATTCTGATATGCATGTGAAGTCAACCAGTGTGTTGTAGAGTTTCTGGCCGTATCTTCTCTGCAACGGAACACCTCGCGAAGCAGAGGTAGAGTCAACATAATGACGTCCAAATCTGATAATTTTTTTCGCAACCGCCGAGATTCAGAACTATAGATATAGGTAGGTACCAAGTAAGTAGGTAAGTTAGGTACCTTACCTACATAAGTTGTGGTGTTACACAATAAACATACCATATTCAGCGGCTTTCCACTCTTTAGTTCTATGTAGCTGGAATCTATTGCCCATTGAATCTGCATGAAAGGCGAGTACATTTGAGCTGGAACATAATTTTAAAGATAAAATAGAATCCTGACGATGCCACTATCCCCCAACAGGCTTCAGGCCACAACCACGCGACACGCTTTATCATATATTATTTTATAGCTGTAGCGAGTGGCAGCTACAGGCCACACGTGTGCAGCGACTCCCTACAAAGTGTAGGTAGGTACGAAAAATTCAGTCCACAGCTCGTTTTGTGGCTGTTGCGTGTGGCCCGTATGTAGCCAGGATCTGGCTTGTCACATACATATTATGCCACATATCAACAGGGATATTTTTGAAAGTCATACGTTAAAATCAGTAGGCCTACCATGAGATTTCACTGCACGTTACTACTGTAGTTGCGTCGCCAATTTTGTGACAGAATTAGTTCTCAACGTAACCACTAGGAGCGCTGTACAAAATTGATATACAATAACTGGCCAAGTGCATGTCGGACCACGCGCAGGGTAGGGTTCCGTAGTTGCCCGTCACAATATAATATGAACTTAGACGAAGACTTTTTGTTTTATACTACGGTTTAACGGCTATAATAAAGTCTGAAAAGTACATTTTATAAGTTAGTCGACTATATTACTCGAAAACTTGTAAAGCCTACTTAGCGGGGTTAGTTTTCCTTTTAAATTAGTTATATATGCTATTGCCGTTGAATTTTTTCACATCTCCAACTACAACCGTTTAGCTGGGAGATGGGGGGGGGACACTTGACTCTACCGAAAATTTTCGCTTTAAAGCTTAATATTTCGCTAACGGAGCCCTAAATCGAAAAATAGTTTTGTCAAACCCAAAATATTTTTAAAAGACCTATCCAACGATACCCCACAACATGGGACAGACGAGAAAAAAAAATTGCATCCCCAGTTCACGTGTAGGGGCGGTACCCTAAAAAATCGTAATGAATATGTATACATATGCCAAATTACAGCTTTCTAGTACCAAGAGTCTCTGAGCCAAGCCGCGGACAGACGGACAGACGGACAGACGGACATGGCGAAACTATAAGGGTTCCTTGTTGACTTCGGAACCCTAAAAACGGTAGGAAACTACAGTAAAACTACTACAGTATAAACTCATGGTAAGGCACCAGCATCGGAAGAAAATGTATCAACCATCGAACCAATGCATGGGAGTATAAAATTTTTCCCGTTACTGGTGCTGTCGTCTTTTTTTATTTTACTTGAGACGCACCTCGATATGCTCGCTCGCTTGTTCGTCATTCTTCTAGTCAAGGTATGTTACAATACTTAATACTTACCAAATTGAAATAGCTGGGGTGAAACTCTGTCGAGCGTTTCAAAAATATGAGTAATGTAGTCTTCTTTCAACCTGATAGTGTAGTCCAATTTCCTTGGATTTTCATGGCCGTAGTCCTAAAAAAATAAAATACAGCTTTTTCCAAAACAGTAAAATAAAACAATAACATAATTAGTAAGTAAGTATATTATTTTGTCAAAGTCAACATAATTTATTAAATACAGGGTGTTAGAGTAAACAGTTGCATTACTTTAAAGGGTGATTGTATCCATGATACTGAACAACTTTCCCTAAGAAACCTAGAGGAAATTCGCAAAAAAATTTTTGGACTTCCTATACAATGCAATCAGCTGATCGAAATTTTGTATGAAAAGTTGAATTTTTTTTTTTGCGGACTTCCTGTATGTTTCTTTGGGAAAGTTGTTCAGTAACATGGGTACAATCACCCCTTAAAGTAATGAGTAAATGAGTAATGAGTAATGCAACTGTTTACCCTAACACCCTGTATAGGAGCTTTGAAGCACACTTATTAAACACAAATCTTTTTTTGAAGCTACCACCGCGTCGGAACGTGTTGTCGCTGTAGAGAAGATGCGGCCAGAAACTCTACAACATAACACGACTTAATACTATAATAAAAAACTCTATTAGAGTCAAAGACATATATATTACTAGCGTAGTAATATATAAATCTATGATTAGAGTTAAGTTTTTCTCTGTACATCATGATTGCATATCTCTGATCTCCAGAAATGGAGAAGAATAAGATGAAAAAAAAGACAATTTGCATATACGAGTATATACCTCGCCATTTTTGGTAGCCGTATCACAATGCCGTATCACAATGGTTTCTAAGCATTTTTTGGCCGGAGACTCGGGAAGCGTTTGCCTTCACGACAAAAAATGGGCAGGAACCGACACAGAAAAATTTGGTTACACTGTTACACCACCGTGTTGAAACACTGTACCACAGTATAAGATAGTAATCTATCTTCATACATATACCATACCATAGCCATACGCGGTGTACGCCTCGTAGCACGCACACACTGACAATATCTCCGCGTAGCCCCGTCTGGCGCATTCTTGTCAGTCTGACATATTTTCAGTGTGTGCGTGCTACGAGGCGTAAGTACTGGCGAGCACACATACAAGCCGCAAGATAGATTACTGTCTTATACTGTGACTGTACCCAGTTATCGCGGAAATTACGTAACGTGTGGACACAAGTCCACACATAGAAACCAAACCCCACACGGTAACCATTTGTGTCGTAGCAGTTACGAAACTGCAATGAGTTGTAAATACTTCGTGATTGTGCGACCAAAAATTGCTATTGGGTTGCGTGTAATATTATATAGAATCTAAAAAAATAATTTAAACAAGAAATATTACCTCAAATATGATAATAGCCTCATTTATCTCAATATGTGCCAAAAAATCCAGTAGTTCGGAATTATTTGTAAATCCATAGTAACCTATGTTTAGGAAACCTGCAAGTAAGTAAATAAATAATAGTTATTTGTTATGCAAGGCTGCAAAGTTGCTTTTTGGCGCGAGTACTTGTATTGAGACCTGAGCAAGCGAAGGTTTCAAAGGTACGAGACGCAGAATAACTTTGCTGCCGAGCGCAACACACAACTTTTCACCTCACTACAGCGAGGAAAATGTCAATGCGCCAACCTCATTTTTAGAATAATCGCACTGGTCAGCATATAAATAGCATGAAAAAAAAACTTATTTAGGCTGTTTTTCTTCATTGAATAGAAAGATTCGAATTTTAAAAACTCTTTCCACGCTAGCCAAAATCACCTCATGTACTAATTAATGGACGCCCCCTTTATAACAGAGGGTTGCTTGGTGTACCATATTAAATAAACTAAACTTAAAAATTAAAGTTCAGAAAGAACATCTACTTCAATAAATGAAGGCATGTATGTGCGTAGGTATGAATAAAATAACGGATTATAATATTGCAAACACGGACCTGAAAAGACGGGACGGTATCTCGTCTAATCAAAAGTGAAGCACCCACACTGGTGCGTCTGTGTGAGTGTAGGTCCTTTGTAGAACAAATGAAATTGTAGGTCCTTACATGCTTCACCTCTTTTTAGAGTGACATTATATTACGTCCGTCTTTTTTTCAGGTCAGTGATTGCAAATAAGTAGGCGTTTTTTAGGGTTCCGTACCCAAAGGGTGAAAACGGGACCCTATTACTAAGCCTACGTTGTCCGTCCGTCAGTCCGTCCGTTCGTCCGTCTGTCCGTCTGTCCGTCTGTCCGTCCGTCCGTCCGTCCGTCTGTCCGACCTATTTAGGGCTGTAACTTTTGAACTGTTAGAGCTAGATAGATGAAATTTTTACAGAATGTGCGTTATTACGGCGGATTTTTTAATAAATAATAAAAATGTCAAAAAGTTAAAAATTAAGGGGGGTTCTCAACAAGAAACTAATTCTTATCAATGTTTTTTCTTCACGCTCTATCGTAAAAACGGTAATACATACAAGCGCCAAACTTAGTGTGATTATAGAGCAAACTCTACAAAATAACAACAAATACTAAAAACCGGCCAAGTGTGAGTCGGTCTTGCGCTAAAGGACCCGGACCAAAAAAGTTTTTTTTCTAAGTTAATAATGTTGTGTTCTGTGGTGGTGTGGTACGGAACCCTCGGTGCGCGAGTAGCCCGACTCGCACTTGACCGGTTTTATTCTAACCTGTCTTGTGATCCTTGGACACTGGAATTAAAAAAAATTAATTAAGAAGGTACATTATTACAAGAGATTACCTAAAGTTAATTTTTAGTTATGAAATTATGGAAGCGGCTTCTTAAAATATACAGGGTGTAACAAAACACCCTAGTAATACTTAAGGGGGTGCTTCAGACCATCAAACTGAACAACTTTCACTATGGAGCCAAAATCGAGAAAAAATAAAAAGTCTGCTGTCCCATACAAAACTGCAGTACTGACTCGACTAAAATGTTTTGTTACACCCTGTAGGTACATATTTTTTTAATAAATCACTGGATGCCAGGAAATCCGGGAATGCATAACTAATTATGCATAACTAATAGGTATGATGTATGGTATAGGTATGCATCGGTGGCAAATTGCAGAGAGGTATGGACACCCAGTTATGGAGGTCCGGGTTCGAATCCGCACGGACAACATGCCACGTACCAAAGAGTTTTTCTAACTTATGTACGTAATACCAACTGCTCTCAATCGGTGAAGGAAAACATCGTGAGGAAACCTGCATACACTGGAGAAGAAATTCAGATGTGTATGTGAAGTCTACCAATCCGCAATGGGCACGCGTGGTGGATTAATGCCCATACACCCTCCCTGAGAGTAGGCCTGTGCCCTGCAGTGGGACGTTTATAGGCTGATGATGATGATGAATAGGTATGATAATGTCAATATCATACACGACCGCGCTACAGCACGGATCGCAGTCGGCGTCCGTCATTACATTAGTTTACATCATTAGCCAACAGCCCGCGCCCCTCCATAGTGGTGTGTTTACGCCGGTTCTGCCGCAATGACGTCACCCGGATGGAATTTGTTTACATCATTAGCCAACCGCCCGCGCCCCTCCATAGTAGTGTGTTTTCGCCGCTTCTGCCGCAATGACGTCACCCGGGTGGAATTTGTTTACATCATTAGCCAACCGCCCGCGCCCCTCCATAGTAGTGTGTTTTCGCCGCTTTTGCCGCAATGACGTCACCCGGGTGGAATTTGTTTACATCATTAGCCAACCGCCTGCGCCCCTCCATAGTAGTGTGTTTTCGCCGGTTCTGCCGCAATGACTTCACCCGGGTGGAATTTGTTTAATTCAATTCAATTCAATTTATTTAGTAATTTACGTCATTAGATAACCACCCGCTGACTCAGTAGTGTGTTTTCGCCGGTCCTGCCGCAATGACGTCATCCGGGCGACATTTTTTTACATTATTAGCCAACCGCCCGCATCCCTCCAGCCGCAGTAGTGTGTTTTCGCCGGTTCTGCCGCAATGACGTCATTCTCCCGCGTGACATTTGTTTACATCATCAGCCAACCCCCTGCGCTCCTCCAGACGCTGACGTCTCCCGGGTGACGTCACTGCGGCAGAACCGGCGAAAACACACTACTCACTCACAAATAAAAGGCCAGCGGTGGTCGCAGTGACCAGGCGTTTGTCTGTTAAGGCTCTCAACTCTCAAAAATAATGATAATAAGGGTTGAGCCTCATCTGGAGTGCGATTTTTGAAACTCATACGTTGAACTCAGCCAGCACTACAAAATTTCAAAATTATTATGGAGATGTACTTCTATCTACTGCTGATTTGACTTTCAAAAATCAAACTTCAGGAGTGCGATTTTTGAAAGTCAAATCAGCAGTAGAAAGTAGCATTATCTCCATAGTAATTTTGTCATTTTCAACCGCTGAGTTAAATAAATGAGTCTCAAAGATCGCACTCCAGGTCGCACGGAATCGCATTTTTCGTTCTCTATCCTTTTCTGTCGCGCAGGAACGTCATTGGCTAGAGCGAGAAAGGTCGCAGCACTGCCGGTGCTTCTACGTGCGATCGCATTCCCGCGATCTTTCTCGCTCTCGCAAATGACGTGCCTGAGTGACAAAAAAGGACGGAGCGTGAAAAAATGCGATTCCATGCGGCCAGATGAGGCTCAACCCTAAATGGGGGCATACTACCTTCCGGTCCGGACGAGCCCCCTTACCCGCACTTTCGATCTTCACTATATCGCCACTGTTTCGGTCCGCACTTCATTGTAATAGAGTTGAAATGGGAACGAAAACATTCACGCAAAAGTTCGAATCGAATGTGCGGGTAGACCCTGAGGTTGCCACTAGATACACAAATGTGTCGAGCAATTTAGTTTTTCAATTTCGTTATTTATGCGGATCACTGTAAATACGTAAACAAAGTGTTCTCTACCTACCGGAGAAGCTGTCAAGTCGTGGCAGGTTTAACTTTTCCCCGGCGGCGTCCATGAGGGTCCTGGTGAACTCGTTGTCCGGGGTGTACATTATCATTGGGGTTAGGGTGACGCCTTTGCTGGCCAGTGGGAACGTTTTCTGTATAAAGGACATTTTTTAAACACTTACTACTGTACTTACTTATAAGTAGTGATCGGTAACTATTGTGCAACTCGCGGCAAACTCTAGGGATGACAGTTGTAACACATATCATTGGTTAAGAATTACAATGTTATTAGTTTTCTTTTAGTTTTTCTAATACGGCCCCAAATTAGATTTATTTCCACTTTTCTCATTGTTTTATTTTTTCTTGTTTGTGAAAGGCAAAGGGAACTTACAGCCATGTGCAGTCAAGACCACGTCAAGCTTGAGATTTGAAGTGCGGTATTGTTTTTTATATGAACGGTATAAGAACAGTATGAAGATCAAGGTGTTGAACTTGACGTGTTCTTGACTGTATCTAGTATCATATTGGTAATTTCATAACATAATTGAAATGGCACACCGGTTTCAACATGACTTGTAAGAATAATAATAAAAACTCAAGGCTACAAAAAACTCGCCTATTACCAACCCTGAAAATGCCGCGAATCGCACAATATAGTTACCGATCTATACTTATAAGACAGTTCCGTGATTGACTGACAGATATTGCACAGCCTAAACCAATGAAGTTAAAAACATGAAACTTGGAATAATTATTCTACTATAATACAGGTTTTTCGAAATTCGACCCCTAAAGGGGTTTTTCAAACCCCACGCGAACGAATCATTCGCCCCTAGACTAGTTAGGTATCTACTGTCTAAAACGACCACATCAAACACCCCGTATCTTTTTTTTTCTCCAAAATATTTTGATGCCCTTTGTACACCATGGTATGTTAGGTAGGATATCCTCTTACTGTCTCTATCTGTGGTCTCTACCTGTGCCGTAGCGAAGCTCTTGGACCAGTAATTGCCAAATATTTGGCCCAGTGTCCTTTCATACATCATCTAACTTTCACTCTTTCTAATGAAATAACATTTCCACTAGCTTACCTTATGGTCAACGTTTGTCTCAGCTAACTGGGAAAACATTGGCTGTGGACTTAAGCATTCCCAAAGTATAAACAGGGCCAATAAACATATTATTGGATAAAACAACTCAGCTGTAGTATTTATATACCGCCTCTTTCGCACTGTAAAGTGTCTCCACATCAATGTTACTAAAGTTCCTGCCATTTTTTAAACTGCAAAGTCACTGGAAGTGTAGTGTAGATTTTATCACATGACAAAGCATGTTACTAATAATACGGTCACATTAGGGTAGGTAAGGTAGGTGCATTATTTCGACGTTTAAACCATCTGTGAAATTACAACTATAATTTTAGGCGGCGGGCGGTAATTTATCTAGACGTGTCACATCACACAACTAATTAAAAGTTCAGACATAATTCATAATCATAATACAATGGATTACTATTATAAGATGCCAAAAAACTTAAGACGACTTAAGACCTCTATCCTGGTGGGTTGTGTGCATAAAATTAGCTGGCAAACAACATGGCAAAAAACTTGACTGCGTGACTCACCCCCTCCCCCGAGCAACTAAAAAATCTGCTGTCCCATACTAATCTGCAATGCCTACTCGACTCAAATGTATGCAACAGCTAATTTTTTTTGCTCCGATCGGTTTGCTCCCGTAGTAAAAGTTGTTAAGTTTAATGGGTTAAAAGGATGCTAATGATATCAGTTTCACCCTGTATAGGGTCATTCTTAATACGCTGACACTTTTTTAAGGGTATGATCAGACCGTCAAACTGAACAACTTTCTATATGGCACCAATATCGAAATCGCGAAAAAAAAATCTGCTCTTCCATACAAAACTGCAAACCTGCTCGAGCCAAATATAAGGGACAGCCGATTTTTTTTTTTCGCGATTTAAATGTTGGTCCCATAGAGAAAGTTGTTCAGTTTGATGGTCTGATCATCCCCTTAAAAAAGTCTCAGCAAGGACCCTGTATTAGCAAATATGACAACCATATTTTGGCCAGCACAACCTACCAAGATATCAGATGGCCGACCAAGTTTACTTCGTTAGAGTTAAGATAAGACCAATTGGATAAATAAACATTATAATTTTTTTATTAAATTTTTTTTTTATTTTTTTTTTATTTTTTTGACTGTACTCCTTTGGACGAGGCATGTAGCCGAATTTAAATTAGATTGTTTGGTATTATTTTGTAATTTGATTATTGTAATTTGTGACATTGTTACGTAATAAAGATATCATATTTTTTAATTTTAAAACAATTTTTAAAGTTCTTTGCGATTGTTTCTGAATATTTAGATAATCTATTTCAGACAACGGATGCGACGATAAAATTTTAAGTTGAATGAAAACTGAATTTTTCGGGTTTCGTAGTCAAACCAGGAGGCCTTATACTTTCTTCCATTCTGTCTGTCTGTATGCCCCGCCTTATTATTGTTCATTAGTTGGATGGGTTGGGACACGACTGGGTATGAATTGCCGCGCTGTCTTATTTAATGAACCAAGTTCTTATTCATTTTTTAAAACAAATTGGACCACTGAATGGCACTGACACTGAAATTGTACAGCAATATTTTGATTTTAAGGTACATTTGAATGCATTCGCACTGCACTTTGCACTTTGCTTTTGTAGAAATCGATACGAAGTTGTCAGTGTTGCCACCTCATGTTTTAAACAGGTGCTACGTCTAGGAAGTGACCGCTAAAGGGTTAGTAGCCGGTAATAAAAAGGGCTGGAGAAAACTTGGTAAGTATTCATACTGGGTGTAAGGGATATACAGAAATGCTGAATTAGGACCATTATTCTAAAGTGAAAATCTGTGGAAAGAAGTTTGGCAGACGGTCATGTATTTTGAGACCCAGACTTAGAGGTCCCATACATGAATGAAACTTAGTAATATGTGTAGAGTGAAACAAAACTAACAAAAAAGTAAATTGATTGTAACCTGTAGAAGTTGGGGGGAAGTTATTTCTCCTTATTTATCAAGATTACCTTTTGTATCAAGTGTGTGAAACTCATAATCTTTCTTATAAGATAGTCTATTCTACGCATTCATTGTGTTTATTTTAATGAAAATTCACGATAACCGTACAATATTATGATAATGGAAGAAAACGAAATCATAAAACTATCAGTTCAACCAAGCAAAATACGTTCCATAACTACCAAAAAATACTTACCTCAGTGATAATGATAATGATAATATTAGATGAAAAAAAAATAGCTGTCGTGGTTGCGTTTTGCCACTGCTTTATGGATGATTTGTCTATTTTACTAGTAATTTCTACTTTTGAATCCGGACTGCTGGAGATGTGGAAGTTTTTTTCGCCATCCAGAATGGCTTATACTTAGTTTTCGTAAAAATGGCTGGGTCCAAATCTGCCAATCTTCTTTTCACCGAAACGTCATCAAAACGTCCATCTAAGATATCTTAACTACTTAGGTACCTATTATAAAACTGTAACATAAGTGTCTGTACATTGAAGATTAATGCACCCCTCTCTCTCTCTTCAACCCTCGCCTCACCGACTGCTATGGTGTGTCTGTGTCGTATTAAAACCATAATATAATAAAAGACCCAGCTGTTTCCTTTCTTCCGCATCCAGCTACCAGTAAAACAGTCCACTAGGCCAAAATCAGGAGTCCAACACAGCCCTCCGAAAAGTGCGCGCGCGCGCCGTATTTTCGATTAAAAAGAGTTAACAAAAGTACTTTTTATGGATTTTTTTTATGATTTCACTAGATAAACTAATGGTGAATATGTGAGTGTAAATATCAAAAATCTGAAACTGTTCTTCTAACACGAGAAAAATGTTTAAAAATAAAAGAAAATACGTCATCTTTGTGACGATTTTCTATCCAGTGAAGTAATTCCAATCGTGTTCCAATCGTATATTCGATTGATGATTTCACTAGATAAACTATCTAATACTGAAGTCGAAACATGAAAAACAAAAGATGCCTCCAAGGGTAGCTCCAAGGTGTTTCGTCCTACCATATTGCCAATCAAAGCGTAGGTAGTAGGTAGGTAGTAGCACAGATTATTTAGTAGTTACTACCGTAACAGATAGTTCACTCAACCCTATTTTTCGAATTTCGAACGCGCACTTCATAAAATGCGCCTTATGTCAATGTGCGACGATGCACAACTCGGAGGTGTCCGGCTGTCAAACGTACCTGAGCTGTGGAGTGAGACAGGCCTGGTAGTAGCACAGATTATTTCGTAGTTACTACCGTCGTAGTAGTAGGTAGGTAAGTAGGGTGGTGTATATGGAAACCCTTCCAGTACTCAGAACTCCCATAGTGCTGGGGTCCGGGAGGATTTACAATGGTGAATTTCAGTATTTAGATGTTTAAATGCGACCCTGATTTAAGATCTGAGCCGCGAGAGGGTTTACAAGGCACTAAGAAAATTTTTAAAAATGAATCCCTATCATGACTCAGGTCTTTAAGGCCTTCGCCTTATAAAAATACGTGAGACGGGGGCTACCTTAGAAGGAATAAAAGATCGGCTGAGTATTAGAGTACTTAATCATTCTTCTTCTTCTTATTGTGTGGGCAGAGCCCTGGTGTCAGAGTTTTTTCAGACCGCCTTTCGGCCTCTGACGTGGTTTTTATGTAACGACTATCATACACACACTATCATCACTTAATCATTATAATATTTAGTTAATGTGGCAATTAAAAACTAGTGGTTTATATCGTGATTATGATGATGATGAAAAATAAACATTTGTGATGTCAAAATAATGGTAAATAACTAGGAAGGTAGATAAGGTGTCTAAATAGTATAAACTAATTATCGATCATTTGGAACATTTTTCTTAACAAAAAACCTTAGTAATATTTAAAGGGGCGGTTCACTACGGATACACATATCGAGAAAAAATTTAAAAATTTGATGTTTTATACAAAACTGCAGTACCTACCTAACGACTCGTAAATACATCTTGTTCTCTCATTATAACAGAACAAATTAAAATCAAAACAAAATAAACAAACAGCGAAACCTACCAAGTGATGTTAAAACCGCTCAATCTCTCAATATTTTTATGAACAATCTGAAAACATACCTATATCTCTAGCATGTAATAATGTGTGAAAACAATGTACCTACTTATCTACGTAATACGTATACTATACAACGTGTTAATGAATTAACGCAAAACTAGAAAGTAGTTTGTTTAGAATCGATAGCAGAATCGAATTATCATGGTTTCAACATAGGTAATTTTTTTCAATTTTTTTTTTTTTTTTTTCGTATAATTTAAAATTTACTAAACCCGATGTCAACCCACCCCACGGGCACACTCACCCTACTTACTACCAAAACAAGATTATTAAAATGTATCCATGAGTACGTTAGCGCTTTCATTCATTGCTGAAATGATAACAAATCATTTTTGCATCAAAACTTAAAATGCGAATAACTTTAAATTTTAACTATCAAAATAATGAAATAATTGTTTCAATCTAATTATTTTGTTATAAATCAGTGGGGGTGTATGAGGTTTTGCGTTAATTTATTAACACGTTGTATAATTAAAAATAACGAGCTTTTACCCGCGACTTCGTCCGCATAAATTATATACCAGATTTTAAGTCAGATGATAAGCTATCAAACAAAAAAAGTTTCATCAAAATCGGTTCAGTAGTTTTTGCGTGATACTCAAACAAACAAACAAACGAACAAACAAACAAACAAACAAACAAACAAACAGACAGACAAAAAATCCAAAAATTGGTGATTTGGAATCAATGACATCTAAAAACCATATCGTAATTTTTTTTTTTGTAAATATCTTCAATGTACAGACAAATTTATGTTACAGTTTTATAATAGTTAAGATTATTGTTACCCTTCCTATCGTATGCCAACTCGAGCTAAAATTAAACTTTATTATTTAATTAACTATGTATTCTCTCGAAATGAACTGTAACTGTTCTCTTGATAAATAATAAATATCTTTAAAATGGAAACGAATACGCGATATAGGTAGCTCACTCTTTCCGGCAGGCGATCTGAAGTCCGGGAGCATCGCACATGAATTCCTCCCTTGGCTCAGATCCGACTCGTTAGTACCTTATAGTAAGATTCTGAATAGTGGAAGCTTTTTATTTGATTTTTCCTGAAAAGTGTTCCAAAATTAATACCCGAACTCAGATCGCGCTCAGATCTGAATAGTGGAATGGTTTAATGGAACCATTTTTTGAAATAATGCTTGAAACCCTCCCAGACCGGGGGCTCTGAGTACTAGAAGGGTTTCCATATACGCAGTAGGGTGAGTGTACAATAGGGTCTACCCGCACATTCGATTCGAACTTTTGCGTGAATGTTTTCGTTCCAATTTCAACTCTATTACAATGAAGTGCGGACAGAAACAGTGGCGATATAGTGAAGATCGAAAGTGCGGGTAAGGGGGCAGTGCGGTGGGTTGACATCGAGTACAGTAAATTTTAAATTATATGGGTCATTCTAATTTGGACGTTTTATTTTCGCTTTCTTAGTAATATTTTTAGTCTAAGGCGGTGTCCTATTGCCATCGCACGCGCGATAGTGCGATGTGATGTGATCGTACTGATGGGTAATTCTCCGAAATTTTACAAATCGTTGAAATTTTTCCATAGAAAAATTTGAAAATTTGAAAAATTTCTGAGAATTACCCATCAGTACGATCACATCGCATCGCACCATCGCGCGTGCGATGGCAATAGGACACTGCCTAAAACATTCTTTATACAACGTGTTAATGAATTAAGGCAAAACTAGAAAGTAGTTTGTTTAGAATTGAGAGCAGAATCGAATTATCATGGTTTCAATATGGGTAATTTTTTTCAGAATATTAAATAATTTGTTTGCAAAATTAAAAATTTTCCGATCCCGATGTCAACTCACCCCACGGATACACTCACCCTACCGAAACAAGATTATAAAATGTATCCATGAGTACGTTAGCGCTTTCTTTCAGTGCTGAAATGATAACAAATCACTTTTGCCTCAAAACTTAAAATGCCTCTTAACTTAACTTAAAACTTAATCTTTAAATTTTAACTATCAAAATAATGAAATTATTGTTTCAATGTAATTATTTTGTTATACCTAAATCAGTTGGGGTGTATGAGGTTTTGCGCTAATTCGTTATTAACGCGTTGTATGTAGGGTTTTATAAAAAACGATAAAACAGAGGTCGATTTGCAGTATTTTAATAGAAAATTGGTATAATTTAAAAAATAAATGCGGTACACAGGGATGATACAAATATAGGACATAAATGTCATATTTTTTATTTTCAAGAAATACCTACAGTAAACTTTTTTGAAAACACTTAATT
The DNA here is from genome assembly GCA_922987775.1 of Agonopterix subpropinquella. Taxonomy (NCBI): domain Eukaryota; kingdom Metazoa; phylum Arthropoda; class Insecta; order Lepidoptera; family Depressariidae; genus Agonopterix; species Agonopterix subpropinquella. The sequence goes on from OV277710.1 coordinate 3,720,606, forward strand.
TCATTTCAACATTAACTACGTCAATCTTAAACGGAAATGAAAATAAATTAAGAAAAAATACAAACGGCTTAAAAAAATAATGTTTTCTATTATACACAGAAATGTGTGTCCGTATAGCTAGCGTACACATGAAAGGGATCGATTAGGGCCAATAAATAGTGCCTAATTAGTACCTAGGTCAAATAAATAGTGCCTTTACTATGACTATTGTGACTATTTATTGAAACTTATTTCAGCCAGATCCCTTTCATGTGTACGCTAGCTATACGGACACAGAAATGTTTATCATTTGTGTGTACCTAACACTAACACACTACCTAAAATCAACCTCCAAAGACGACAAGAAGGGCTAGAACTTATAAAAAACATTATTACTTACGTAAGTAGGTGGTAACCTAACTATGTCGACTTTCAACAACAACAACAACAAACAACAAATATACTTTATTTCAAGACATTTTCTTATGAAATTGTACACACTTATATAAAACAAATAGCTATTGAGATTGTAAAGTTTCAAAGAACATAGACACCATACATTTAGTCACATCCAAGTATTAAAGGTACATTCACTAGTATTCAATTGGTTTTTGATAATATCATATCAGCTTAAACAGACAGTCAGGACAACATCGACAGCAAAACGCGGCGGGGGACCTTAATTTATAAATAGTGTTTTTTTTTTATATTTTAAAATATTTTTGTACATCAATTTTATTCTTGTACCTACTTAGTTCATTCTTCTTAATCAAATTAATATTGATCAAATACTTACAAAAACGAGTTAACTACATGTCGCGGGCTTCAAGCCATAGGGCGTATAAGCCATAATTCTGTTTCGTGGATACGCCCCCAGGACTTGAAGCCCGCGATGTGGAGGCATAAGCGCCTAAAGTACTTATACCTTTTATAAAGATTTGTCACAAAAGTTACAAAATAGGATTAATAAAGATTTTTCTCAACAGCTTTTACAATACAGGATAAAATAATGTAATTATATCACGGAAGTAAGCTTCTTGATCTTGTTAAGAGGGCTATCACGGTCCAGTGGCGCCCTCATCACATTAAAAAAGATTTCTCAATAAAGAAAGCCTAAATTAAAAAAGTGCTCAACATCAAAACTACAAAAGCCTTGAAGCCATTGTTATACAATACTTTTATAGGTTCTAAACATTCCACTTTTAGACAATTTCGAATAAAAACAAAAGCGGCCGTTTTTTTTCTTTTTTCAAAATTTGTATTTTAAAAAACCTATAATAGTTATTTGTTATGCAACGCTGCAAAGTTGCTTTTTGGCGCGAGTACTTGTATTGAAACCTGAGCAAGCGAAGGATTCTAGGATTGAACCACGAGGGTCGCGAGGGTTTCAAAGGTACGAGACGCAGAATAACTTTGCTGCCGAGCGCAACACACAACTTTTCACCTCACTACAGCGAGGAACATTTCAATGCGCCAACCTCATTTTAAGAATGATCGCACTGGCCAGCACGAAAACAGCATGAAAAAAAAAAACTTGTTTAGGCTGTTTTTCTTTATTGAATGAAGGATTCGAATTTTAAAAACTCTTTCCACGCTAGCGGATAAAATACACTTTTGCACTCAGATTTCGAATGATAAACACAATCTTTCCGAGCTTGTGAGGTGAAAAAGTATTCTATGAAAATAGCTTGAAAGCTTTTGTAGTTTTGATTTTGAGCACTTTTTTTATTTAGGCTTTCTTTATTGAGAAATCTTTTTTAATGTGATGAGGGCGCGACCAAAGCGCCCTATTGAATTTCCATAATTTCCGGACGTAGGTTCCTAATTTCTCCATTCAACCATGGGGATATGGCCCACTTTTGTAGCATGGTTATTGATATGCATTTATTACTATCAGCTGTTTAAAATAACAATGTGCATGACCTCGCTCGCAAATATGACGTCACTCAATCACACGAACTTCACTCGAGTCATTCAAATGCTTTTTTCCTTTGACATAGAATCTACTTTACAAACTCAAACGAGTAAAGTTATCCAATGCCCCTTCAAGGTCATTCACCTTATTATTTTAAACTTAATTTTTCAATTCCATTTCATTTTTATCGACTTACAAAGACGCGGTAATAGACCGAGATACGACCGTAAAATTATGCACATATTTCTTAGGCGAACGAAATGTGATTCTAGTGTATGTTTAAACAGGGGTTAATTCAACGCCGCCAAGTTGCCCAGAAAAATCTTGCCGCAAGTACCTTTTCCATTATGATTTTTGGTATAACTTTTTCCACCTATATGTTTGGGAAGTAAATGAGGTGCCATTGGAAGGAGGCTAATCTATAGTAAGTACTGCAAAAACTAGGGTTGCTACCTCTCTCGATCTGAACTGGAAGGAGGAGCTAAACGCGATTGAAAGCAAGGTCAGCTCTGCATGTTATGCTCTCAGAAGTTTGCGAGATGAAGTCACCATCAGACAGCTAAAAATTGTATATTACGCCCTTGTTGAATCACGTCTCAGATATAGCATTGCGTTGTGGGGCAATAGCTATGATTATAATATTAGGAAGGCATTTGTCATACAAAAGCGTGCAATAAGGACAATGGTACGTATACCTCAATGGCAGTCATGTGGAGAATACTTTATTGGGCTGAAAATCCTTACTGTGCCTTGTCTATACATTCTGGTAGTACTGACAGGTCTGATGAAACATCCTGAAAGATATGAGAGCGAAGGAGAAAGGACCAACCGCCAAAAAACGCGCAGGAAAGATATTCCAAATAGTATTGCCCCCAAACTAAGAATTGTCCACCAAAGTGTTCGTTATCAAGCCGTGAAATTGTTTAACAGTTTGCCAAATGCTCTGAAACTGGTTAATAAGTATAGTATTTTTAAGACTCAATTAAAGGACTTCTTGTTAGAAAAATGTTTCTATTCCACAGAAGAGTTTATTGGACAATAGAAAAGTACGTTTGTTTTATGACTTTTATACTTAGCCAATGATATTATATACTTACCTATAAAATGGAAGATAATTTTATTAAATATTTTTGTTGTTGTTATAATATTATTGTATACCAATTCATTATCATTGTTCAAAATTGTTGTTTTTTATTATTATTATTTAAAGTTAGTTCTAGTTTATGACATTATTAAATTTTCTTAGTTCACGACCACTGTATAATAAAATTGCTATTGTTATTTAATATTGTGATGTGGGCGTAAATTTGTAATAAACCTAATATTAAGATATGTAATTCCGACACAATGTATTATTGTTCATGGAAATAAATAAATGAAAAATGAAAAAAAATTAAATGAAATCTGAATCTGCCGCAACTATAAGGTTGCCAGGTTCAAAGAAGTCATTTTAGAACCTGGCAACCCTAGAGTTGCGCCAGACTGAGAGGTGGCAACCCTGGTTTTTCCAGTACTTTAGATCAGCCTCCTTCCGATGGCACCTCATTTACTTCCCAAACATGCCTATAGGTGGAAAAAGTTATACCAAAAATCATAATGGAAAAGGTACTTGCGGCAAGATTTTTCTAGGCAACTTGGCGGCGTTGAATTAACCCCTGTTATTAGAAATACCCTATATTTTTATTTTATAGTAGCAGGGTCTTAGAATCATCTATGAATGGAATTGTAAATGGGTTCAATAGTTTATACAAGAACTTATGTTTCGACAAGTTGTGGAAGTTTATAAAGGGTGTAACAAAACACCATCAGGTGCTTCAGACCATCAAACTGAACAACTTTTACTATGGCGCCAACATCGAGAAAAAATTAAAGAATCTACTGTCCCATACAAAACTGCAGTACCGACTCGACTAAAATGTATGGGATAGCAGATTTTTTTTATTTTTTCTCGATGATGGTCCCATAGTGAAAGTTGTTCAGTTTAATGATCTGAAGCACCCCCTTAAGTATTACTAGGGTGTTTTGTTACACCCTGTATATTCCGTGGTTTAAGGGCAAGGTTTGCCAGGCCTTGTCTCGGAGAAATTAAGGTTTAGTTCTAATTGTATCAATTGAATCAATAATTTTGTAATTGTATTGTTTGTTCCACGTTCTTGTTTATTTCAAATAAGTACCTTAATTTTCTTTTATAATTATTAATTACTTATGTTCTGTTATGATAACTCAAATCACTTACGTTTTCGGGGAAAAGGTCCTAACTGACCTGTTTTGTTCAATAACAATTACTCAAATTATTCAATTATTAAAACTTTTATTTAATATTAATCAATATTACTGTATGTATACCTATCTGTAAATTTTAATTATTTTAAAATAACCAACGTAATTATGTTGGTGACTGTTTAGATCGTCAATTAATTGTGGTTCAAGTTATTTTTTTTTATTTTTATTATGCCTTACGTATATCTAGATGATTATAAATGTAACAATGGTCCATTTTAATGCCGTGGTTACTTATAAGTGAGGTGACACACGCTTATTGTATTACCTTTAGAACTGTGACTGGATCTGTGTTAACGTTGTTAGTAATCCTAAATCCGAAGAAATATATAAATAGAAGGTTTGGCAACCCTAGCTGTTGTCTCGAGGCCGTAGGAGCTCGTAACGGGCTGTTTTTTGGTAATAATGTCGTCGTCAAGACCGACGCGGGTCGCTAGCACGTTCGAGAGGATGTTCAGAGCGACTGGCGCAGCGTGCAGCAGTCTTGTCGTGTATAGGATCTGGTGAAGAAATGTGACTTTTGTTTAGGAGTCATCGTGTTGAAACAAAAACCTCAAAAAAATATGCACTTATTTTTCGCAACTTAATGTTCAAACTAAAATCTGGAGCGAGCGAAGCGAACTTGAGATTTTACTAAAATAAGAATAGGTAGGTCTTTGCCTGACAATGGGAAAGCGACGGCTGATATTGTCATGACAATTTTACTTAGACTAATTATATCGGGACGCGTAACCACGTGTCATTCTACTAACAAACTTTCTGCCACTTTTTGCGGGGGGCGAGGTAACATGTTATCCGCAACTTTGGATTTTATTCCCTATGACTTTAGATTCTAATTTTGAATGTTCAAAATCATGAAAAGTAGTCTCGTGTAAACCCCAAACGTTCTAAGTTCGAAATTATTGTTTCGCAACAATAGGCTGTCTAGTTTAGTGATAAGTTATAAAATTGAATGTTGAATGTACATGATCATTGCTCTTATACCGTGGCAGAGGGGAAATGCTACCGCAAGGCCGGTCCGGATATAATTAGTCTAAGCAATTTTATGATTCGAAAGTTGGAGCGGTCGAAGCGAGCTCGAGATTTTACTGCAATATGATTAATTAGGTCATCGCTATCGCTATTACGATCTAAAACCAAGAAAGAACTAAGCGAGCACGAGATTTACTGCAATATTATCAGAATATCATTATTTCAGAGAGCGAGCGAAGCATGCATGATATTTTCCCAGATAGCAATTTAAACTTGTTTCACACTTGCAAGTTATAAATATCAAATGAGAAAGCTTGCCACAAGTTTGACATGGCAAGTAAATAAACTTGTAGCAAGTTTATATCAAACTTTTTAGTCACTGGTCGACAAACTTGCATATTGTTTGCAGTGCAAACTTGCCTCATATTTATTATGAAGGCTATTGCCACTATTGACAAGGCAGAGTATAGGCTTCCATTTGTTTATGTCATCCTCCTCTGTCCTGAGCATCCCGCAACCAGAAACCGTAGCATGCCACACGTGATACGGCTGTATCACGTCTTTTATCTTGTTTGTTCGCGCGCAAATAGAAAGAGAGCGAAGGTGTGATAGCGCTGTATCACGGTGGCATGCTACCCATGCAGAACAGAAGCCGTAGTATGCCGACCCGCGAATCCCGCGATAGCCGTGATACGGCTATCGCGGGTTGGCGTGCTACGGCTACTACAGGTATACACTTCCTTTCCAGTAAGGCATTGGAAGAGGTATTCTAGTATACATGTAAACGTAAACAGGCCTACGTCCTATATACGTTTTGCGAAAGCAAACGATAGCGCGATTTCATTTGAATCAGTGCCCTCTAGTGACGGACCAGGTCAACAGAGCATTTTTACCATAAGTTTGCAGCAACTTTGAAATAAGTTTACCACTACAATTTTGATGACACAACTTTACAGCCACTTTGAAACAAACATGCCACGGCAACTTTGACGTATCAAAAATAAAAACAAACTTGCAGCAAGCTAACATGCTATCTGGGTTACTACTACACGAATAGGTTCGAATCCAAGTGCGAACGAAGCGCGCTTGTTTGCAGACAGAATTACCTAATATTCCGAGAGATAAGTGTACTTTTTGCAACCATCAGCAGCAAGGCTGATTCAGTGTTTATGGGGTGTAGAGCTTCTCTGTGATGGGGAGGTCTGCCTGCTTAACTCCAGTCGATTAAGGAGTTACTGATGATTAAAGGTCTGTAAAAATTTTTCGATCAGTTGCAAGGCTGATCGTATGTTATTGTTGTAGTATGTACTGTAGCTATGGGAGCATCAGTCGGTTTAGGAGATACAGCCGTTCAAAGGTCGGAACTTTGACTGGCTGTATCTCCTAAACCGACTGACAGAACTTGACAGTTTCTGTACTGTTCACATAGCTACAGTGCATACAACAACAATATTATACGATCAGCCGTGCAGCTGATTTTTTACAGACCTTTAATCATCAGTAACTCCTAAAACGACTGGAGTTATGCAGGCAGACCTGGTCCATCCCCATAACAGACATGCTATACACCCCATAAACACTGAATCAGCCTTGCTGCTGATGGTTGCAAAAAGTACACTTATCTCTTATACTATAAGTAAACTTAAATAAAATTATGAACTTATCGCGTCGGACGGATGAGAGTTTTAAATAAAATTGATTTTATGTTTTTTTACCACACGGATACCCCGCCCGGCACCCCGGACGCTTCTCAAATTAGGACAAATCGGGGAAACCCGGACGAATGGCAGCCCTAGACTTAGTAAATAAATGTAGCTATTTCAGTATCTATTGTCTAGCCATGAAAGTTTTACCTTTGAGCTGGTATCGTTGACTTCTATTCCGGCTAAATATTTTTTGTAGTCCTGTAAATCGCTCTTTCCCTTACGGAGCAGCGCTGAAAACAATAATTCTATCAATTAAAAAATGTCCACGGGCAGATCTCAACATTTAGATTATGATTGTCTTCGCTGCGCAATCACTAATCTAAGTTCGATCTCATCATCATCATCAGCCTATAAACGTCCCACTGCAGGGCACAGGCCTACCCTCTGGGAGGGTGTATGGGCATTAGTCCCCCACGCGTGTCCAATGCGGATTGGTAGACTTCACATACACATCAGAATTTCTTCTTCAGTGTATGCAGGTTTCCTCACGATGTTTTCCTTCACCGTTTGAGAGCAGTCGGTATTACGTACATAAGTTAGAAAAACTCATTGGTACATGGCATGTTTTCCGAGCGGATTCGAACCCGGACCTCCATAATTGGGTGTCCATATCTCTCCGCAACGCGCCACCGATGCTCTTCGTTCGATCTACTTTCTGCTTATTAAATAAATTCGCTCCTTTATTTTGCTCATACATACATTATATCGTCGGCTTACCGCAAAAGGTCATTAACTACTATTTTGTAAAACTCGAGAAAACAATAATTAATTTTGGCAAAATATTTTTTCTGTAGGGTTATGGGACTTTATGCATCCTATCCTACTAATACTATAAACTAGAAAGTTTGTAAGTATGGATGGATGGATGGATGTTTGTTCCGCTTTCACGCAAAAACTGGTGAACGGATTTTGATGAAATTTGGCATACAGATAGACCATAGCCTGGATTAACACATAGGGTACTTTTTATCCGGGTAACGCAGACAAACTCGCGGGCAACAGCTAGTAGTAGGTCATAAAGACGAAATTTGATGTACTATCCAGATAATGAATTTTGCTTTTAATAGCGTTGAACTCTGTAGTATGGTCAGCTCTGTAGTATGGTATTTAGTGACTTTTTGACGTTAATGACTTCTTGCGATAAGCCCATAAAGGTGACGTTTTAAGAACTCTATGCAGATAATGATCTTTGCTTTTCATAGTACCTACTCGTCGCGGTGAACTCAGTAGCGTATAGTCAGCTGTACTTAGTGACTTTTTGACTTCTTGCGATAAGCCGACGATATTACTTTATGTGTTTTATTTCACAAACTATTTGACAATGGCAGAATTGAAGTGCGTAAACAAGTGTAATCAACCGGCCAATAAAGCAGGCTTATAGGCTACAAGCTTTTACCCGCGACTTCGTCCGCGTAAATTATACAGCGTGTTAATGAATTAACGCAAAACTAGAAAGTAGTTTGTTTAGAATCGAGAGCAGAATCGAATTATCATGGTTTCAACGTAGGTAATTTTTTTCAAAATATTAAATAATTTTTTGTCGATGTCAACCCACCGCACGGGCACACTCACCCTACTTACTATCAAAACAAGATTATAAAAATGTATCTATGAGTACGTTAGCGCTTTCTTTCAGTGCTGAAATGATAACAAATAATTTTTGCCTCAAAACTTAAAATGCGAATAACTTTAAATTTTAATTATCAAAATAATGAAATTATTGTTGCAATCTAATTATTTTGTTGTAAATCAGTTGGGGTGTATGAGGTTTTGCGCTAATTCATTAACACGTTGTATACGAGATTTTAAGTCAGATGATAAGCAATCAAACAAAAAAGTTTCATCAAAATCGGTTCAGTAGTTTATGCGTGATACTCGAACAAACAAACACCCAAACAAACAAACAAACAAATAAACAAACAAACAAGCAAACAAACAGACAGACAAAAAATCAAAAAATTTGTGATTTGGAATTAGGGACAGGTAAAAACCATGTCGTATTTTTTTTTTTGTAAATATCTTCAATGTACAGACACATTTCTGTTACAGTTTTATAATAGTTTAGATGTGTCACTAGCAACATTGTGATTGTGATCCCAGATGGTCGAAAATAAAGTTTTCTATTCTATTACCTAATAGGCTATTTGACTACTGATCATTAACCCCAGGGGGAGCGTGTGAATTCCCTATGGACGCACCATATTATCACCGGTATAATCCCCGCAAGTTGATATTGCGATGGAACCTTGTCACAATAAGCGCTGCGTGACGTCATCAAGCACGGGCTGACCTTGCGAACGGTACTGATGATGCACAGTCGACTACGTCAAAATTACGTCACCAAGATGGCCGCCAATCGCAATATCAACTTGCGGGGATTATACGCAGTAATACCGTGTGACGTCACGCACTCCGCCGCGTGGCCGTGATTACTTGCTCAGTGGCGTGGCCGACTGGCCGCCCAACAGTTGCGGCATTCAATTGACGTAGCTCGCTCATTTTTGGTCGTAGGAAAAAAATAAAAACTCAAATGTTCAGGATTGTTAATCAAAATAAAAATAGTTACGGATCCTCATTTACGGCACTGGTGCTATGCTATACAGGGTGTAATAAGGGGGCGCTTCAGACCATCAATCTGAACAACTTTCACTATGGAGACAAGGCCGAGAAATAATAAAAAAAATCTTCCATCCCGTACATTTGAGTCGAGACGATACTGCAGTTTTGTATGAAAGAGCGGATTTCTTTTTCGCGATTTCGATGTTGGCTCCATAGTGAAAGTTGTTCAGTTTGATGGTCTGAAGCACCCCTTTAAATATTACTAGAGTGTTTTGTTACACCCTGTAGTAAAATAGAAACAAGAGCGAGCGCAGTGAGTTCGAAATTTATTTTTATTATATAATACAACTTAACTGGACCAGAACTTGGCCGACTTATGTAAATAGTGCCATAATAAACAGAAACCAGAGCGAGCAAAGCGAGCTCGAAATTTTTCAGTATTATGACGTGCCTGTGACCAGAATTCTCACAGAAGGCAGAGTAGAACCATTCCAGGGGGCAGCTGCCCCCCCCCCCCCCTGCCCCCTAGTTACGCCCATGACCTAGTCGGCAGATCAAACGAAGACTGTGAAGACTGTCGCGTAATTGGTTCTCTTGTAACGTTTTGGTGCTCTTTTGGTTCGGACACTTTTGAGCGCGGACCCAACGTTGAGTAGTTGGTAAGTCAATGATAGCAACAACCTGATAATGTAAGTCACTTAATTACATTCAACTTACCATCAGCTACATCGGATGTCATTTCAAAGTCGACCTCAGGGTGGTGATCCCTTACTTTCCTGAAAGAGCTTTCATCGTCAAGGCTATAGAGCACTCTTCTGTCTGGCATGTTCCGGTAAAGGTTCAGGTCCATTGAGAAGCCGTTGCTTTGTTTGACTGAGGCGTTTGGCTGTGTGTTTTCATTCAAATCCAAATATTCGACTAATAATATTATTATTATTGGGATAGCTATTTCCTGGAAAAAGAAAAATATTGTAAATGCTGATATCCTCGATGTCAGAATTTGGTAGATAATTTAAACAATTTTGAATAATAACTGATTTTATTTCCAAAAACAATTTATATATTTTATACACTCTGTTACACTTTAATTTATCTAGTATTCATTTAAGATTTTACAAAATTAATCGATAGACAAGGCTAGAACCGACTCTTCACTACCACGGTCAATAGACAACTGCCCGTTCGAAGCCCGCTTTGCTCTTATCCCCACTACCCCACTCTTTAACCTGTTAGTGTTACCAACAAAGAAATGTTGCTACGCTTATAATTAAAAATACCCAATATGACGTATATCCATACACGCAAGTTAACAATAGTTATACAGGGTCTTTCCATTAACATGAAGGTGTTTTAAAGGTATGCCAAGGCCACTAAAATTAACAGCTTTCTCAATATTTATGTTAGTCCTATCCTATAGGACATATAAAGGAAGATAAGAAGTATAGATTATATTTATGTAGAATAGAAGATGGATAGGTACTTACGATCAGAAAATAGATAATTTTGGACATAAAGTATATGAGAACTACCATCTGATGTATGTAGAACGCGAAACCGACCAATTCGACGTGTTCTGAAAACAATATTTTGTTACTTAAAATATAAAATTCAATTCAAAATTCAAAATTTTTTATTCGAAATAATATCATATAGATAGCTTTTTGACGTAATTTTTTGACTCTACCACCGCGTCGGAAGGTGTTCCGTTGAGAGAAGATGCGGCCAGAAACTCTACAACACACATCTTTTAAACAAAACAAAATGTACAAAGTACAATTAAAATACAATATTCCATTACAAAATAATATCACATAGTTTTTTGACGTCATTTTTTGACTCTAGTACCGCGTCGGAAGGTGTTCCGTTGAGAGAAGATGCGGCCAGAAATTCTACATCTTTTAAACAAAACGAAATGAACAAACCTACAATTAAAACACAATATTGCATTACAGAATGTAAAATTGTCAAGACCATACATTTTGGTCATTCAAATAATCATCGAGTTTATGGTAACCTTTTTTACAGAGGACTTTTGTTTAACATGGGACTTAAACTTTTTGACTGGTATAACCTCCTGGTAGAATATCCTCTTGTATCTAAACTATTATAAAACTGTAACAGAAGTGTGTCTGTACATTGCAGATATTTACAAAAAAAAGGTTACGATATGATTTTTAGATGTCCCTGATTCCAAATCACCAATTTTTGGATTTTTTGTCTGTCTGTTTGTTTGTTTGTTTGTTTGTTTGTTTGTTTGTTTGTTCGTTTGTTTGTTTGTTTGTTTGTTTGGGTGTTTGTTTGTTCGAGTATCACGCAAAAACTACTGAACCGATTTTGATGAAACTTTTTTTGTTTGATAGCTTATCATCTGACTTAAAATCTGGTATATAATTTATGCGGACGAAGTCGCGGGTAAAAGCTCGTCTTATTATAAAAGCGTATACAGTGCCCCATGAAAGATGTGTTGACCTTACTGAGTCGAAAATGTGGGAATACTAATTTATTTTTATTTCTTGTATTGTAATTTTTCCGAACGTATAAAATATTTTCGTAAATATATTAACTGTAGAAAGTCAAAATACTGATATCTTTAAAAAGATCTCGTAGTCGTATGTTGTCTAAATCTATTGCTCGACTAACTAATAATTAAGTAATGTAAAATGTGTGTGTGTATCACTATGATGATCGATTTCGACTACGGCCGCGGCCGGCGCGCCGGAGCCTGCTAATCTTTATAGAAAAGCAGTTAGGTGCGCAGGATATTTTGAAGTATTGAGAAGTTTTAAGTATCAAAGAGCCGGCGCCCACGGCGGCGAAGCGCATATCGTCGGCTTATCGCTAGAGGTCATTAACTACTATTTTGTAAAACTCGAGAAAACACAATAATTAATTTTGGCAAAATATTTTTTCTGTAGGGTTATGGGACTATGGGCATAGGTTATAAAGGCGAAATTTGAAGTACTCGCGGTGAACTATGTAGCATGGTCAGCTGTATTTAGTGACTTTTTACCCGGCTGCGCCAGAAGATGTTTTTCGAGCGTATGTATGTATGTTTGTATGTCTATTTCTTTGGCACGGCCTACAGCCTAAGCGGCTCGATGGATTTTGACGTATGAGGTGTCGTTAGATCCGTAAAAATCGTGAAAGTGCCATAGGCTATATTATTTTACTATGGAATCAGCGAATTAAAAAAAAGAGCGGGAGAAAAATTTTTTTTTGTAAAAAATTACAATATGGGTATCAAATGAAAGCTAGTAAACAGACTTTAACAGACGATTCCAAAAATATATATATATTGTAGTACTTTTATGCTACCACTTCGACACAAGACTAAATAGTATGTGGAAACTTTTAGTTGGCAATGTTGTTTTAAAAAATGTTGATACCCTACTATCCTGTAATTAGTCCGTAAGTTTTCCTAAAATGAATAAAATAAAATAAAATAAATAAACTAAATTATTACGAAAAACAAAAAACCCGACTGTATAAAAAAACGTTAACTGAAAAGAGAAAAACAAGCTCTATAATTACTAATCAGCTATAAGAACATTAAGTAATAAATATAATTTGAATGTTATTAGGTAGGTAGCGCAAACGGGGACAAAGATGAATTATAAAACATACTACCTTCCTTTGGTTTGTCCCCGCCTGCAACACCTACCAAATAACATTCAAATTATATTTACTTAATGTTCTTATAGCTGATTAGTGATTATAGAGCTTGTTTTTCTCTTTTCAGTTAACGTTTTTTTTTTTGACGTTAATGACTTCTTGCGATAAGCCCATAAAGGTGACGTTTGAAGAACTCTATGCAGATAATGATCTTTGCTTATAGTGAACTCAGTAGTATAGTCAGCTGTACTTAGTGACTTTTTAACGTTAATGACTTCTTGCGATAAGCCGACGATATAAGAGTGGTTTTCATTGCCCCACGACAAAGAAAATATACACTACGCGAAAAGAAGCGACACTCATGCGTGTGTGCTCGTAAAAGCGCTCGCGGCTATGTGTGCGGGTCGGGGGCGAGAGCGGGTAGCAGTGTTGCCAATGCAAATTTTTAGGCGGCCGTGTACATTAGGTAAAAAAGCCGTGTTTATATGGAAAAAGACCAACGGTGGGCCGTGTCACTGCTTAAAAAAGGAAACACTTTTCAATATTAGCCAAATGGTGCTGTTTTGAGGTTTTTAACGTTAATTAAACGTTTGCAAATTTTATCTATTTGTGTGGAAAACAATTTCATCTCATCTGTTTTTTGCTCACAGAGCAAGAAAGAAGAACAAAACCCAGCCAACTGTGTACTGTATCCAATTCGGATTTGGAATTGGATACAGTACACAGTCGAACCATACACTTATTTATAACAGTCTAATACTCTAAAAGTGAACTTTTTATAAATAAATTAGTCAATTACTGTAGAATTTGCGAAAAGCCGTAGAATCTGCTACGGCCACAGGGTTGCAGCCGTAGGCCGTGGATTTTGTAATTTGTTGGCCTGAAAGCCGTAGAACACGGTAATTGCCGTAGCATTGGCAACACTGGCGGGTAGGAACGCGGGTTGCGAGCGGGTGGGATGTCATGTCAATGACGGCCGAATCTAAAGGATGTTCTCGCTCGCTCGACTCAGTGGGCGACGCGAGTAGGTACGCGACTTTATTGTCACGTGCGGAAACATGTCATGTCGAGTTTATTGTTGTGTTTCCTACCTGCCTACTCATACTTTACGTCCTTTAAAACAGTTAATTCAAAATTTAGGTATTTTAATTTTGATGATTGTTCACGCCCCCTACTTTTTTCCCGATAATACCCACCTACCACCTACAACCTCGATTTTTAAAAATACACGACCTAGGTAGGTACCTGATTTGGATTATAATAATTGATTGTTACATTTGCTACCAACTTATATTATGGGTATCGAGCATGACGTGAAATTGACACTACAATACTAACTGCAATGATAATATAATTTACTTTACGTAAATAAAATATCACCTAGGTGGATAGATACATATTTTTGGTTTTCGGAAGGTATCGACCCTATCGCATACTCGCGCCGGCCCAAGGTCACCTGAGTGGGAGCGTTCACGTACACGCAGTGTCATGGCTGTGCCCACGATGCGATTATTGGGGGGCATTTATTCGTACGAGGCTCATACTGTGTGTGCTACCAGATTCTTTCTTATTCTGTGCATAACTTCTATCGGACATCGGAAATTTTCTTTTTCTTTTTGTCGTTGTAAATAGTGTAGATTTACCTTCTTTAAGTACATCAACCGTGTCTTCATAGTCTTCATCTATTTCTTTTTTATGGTCACTGCATCTGAAAACAGATGAAGATTATAATGCAATTTATATTAAAACCAAACATATGTACATACAAAAATTCACGTCTACGTGCTCAGAAACAAATATTTTTTTATGTTAGCAGTTGTGGCGAGACTAAGCATATAAGGGCATTTATACGAAATGTGGTCAAACCCATGTCACAGACCGAAGAACGCATGTTACCTTGTACTTATTCCCGATATTATATTTTAATAACATAGTTGACATCGGTATCCACTAAAGCACATAAGAAAACTGTATGAAATGTATCGATAACATACTTTAAAAAAAAAACTAAGTCGTAAATTCTCATCACCATGACTGTCACACAGCACAGGTCAGTGTACAAATAATTATATACATCTGAAACTACAAAGAACCTGTGCAATTAAATTACGTCTCACGTATTTTGATTAATTAGCCTTTCAGATGAAACGATGTGCTCCAGTTTATGGCTAAAGACTGATGAATTATATCCAAACCAATGTTGTCACACGACTTTCCTCTCATTACCATGACCGCGCACAATCACAATCATAACTTTGCTTACTGATAAAGTACAGTGTTGCCCCGGCTTGCAAGCATACATTCGATATCGACCTATAGGTTGCATAGGAGAGGCATACGCTATCTTGGTTTGTTTAAATAATACGGTCCTGTACATGGTCGATTTTGGGGTTTGTCACGGAATGTACCTCATTCATGTGACTCTTCCTACACACTGAATATTTACTATTTTTATAAAATGGCTATTTAAAAGCGTGCTTTACATGTTTCTGCGTCATTGTAGATATCAACAAAGCACAGAAACTTGATAGATACAAAGTTATTTTAAATAAACAAGCAAATTCTCATTACCATGGTTTCCATGACTATAAATCAATCATGGTAATGAGGCATTGCATATGGTGATGAGATATTTCTTGCTAGAAGTAGATTTTCAACTAAATTCATCATCATGTTATGAATGCTGAATCAAGAACAAACGGATCTAGTTTAGCACGAAGAATTGTTTTATAGTAGGTATCTTAGAAGAAAAATAGTTAGGAAGAAAGGCAGAAAATGACATCGAGGGTCAATGCTATTGTACAGGTGAAGAAGAAGATTGAAGTCGTATCATATCAGGAAGTGAAGGAGATGAATGAGGACTGACAAGAGCGTTG
This sequence comes from Agonopterix subpropinquella, assembly GCA_922987775.1. Classification (NCBI taxonomy): domain Eukaryota; kingdom Metazoa; phylum Arthropoda; class Insecta; order Lepidoptera; family Depressariidae; genus Agonopterix; species Agonopterix subpropinquella. Next base: position 3,736,505 of record OV277710.1, read on the forward strand.
CTCTAAAACCTCCTGCTCTGGATCTTACTTTTTCGCCCCTAGTAGCCAGTGTGGAGGTTGTGTCTTGGGACCTCGGAGCATTTAACAGTGGTTCAGCGAAGCGCTTGAATGGTATTCGTCCGGGTCATTTGATGGAAGCTCACGTCTATTTCTGCTGGCCATAATGGACGGATGGATGGCGCTTATTGGCATGCTTAACGAGGCTTATCAATTTCTTGCATAGCGGCCATATGAACAAGGACGTATGTCCTTTTTTGTATTGGGCATCGCTCTGTGCCCTTGCTAAAAACATGGCGGTGTAAGATAGCTGTTGGTAGCACTTTCCGTCGTTTAGCAGTAAAGCTTGCCTCTCGTGCCGTTAGGCATGAGTTGTCTGGCTTCTTGTAGCCTCAACAGCTGGGTTTTGGGACGCGTCTGGGCTGCGACGCGGCGATCCACGCAACTCGTGCTTTCGCTATAGACGCCACCAACTGGGACTGCGTTATGGTTAGGATTGACATACGCAACACCTTTAATACCCTGCCCCTGGAGAGGGACATATTATTAAGCGGGGTCAGCAAAAGGATTCCCTTCCTCTACCCTTTCTTGCATCAGGTTTACGAAAGTCCGTCAAACCTGTTTTTTGACAGAGAGCTTATTCTCTCCCAGGTAGAGGTGCAGCAGAGGGACCCTCTAGGTCTGCTCGTTTTCAGCCTTGCCATTCACGGGGCTATTCTGGAGCTGAAGTTGCCTTTGAACCTGTGGTACATGGATGATGGTACCATTAGGGGCAAGCCTGACGTCATTCAGCAGGATCTTTTTTGTTTGCTGCCGCGTCGTGGAAAGCTGAGGTTGGTTGCTAACATAGCTAAGTGCGAGGTTTTCCCCTGTGGCCCCGGGTCAGATTCAGGTTTTTCATTGCGGTACGCAGGCAGATGCTCAATTTTGCCCGGGAGCGCCTATGTAACCTTTCGGCCCATGTCGCGCTAACACTTTTGCTACTTTGCACTTTTCTATCCCAAAGGTTACCTATCTTTTGCGGACAGCTCCGGCATGGATGTTCCCGGATGGCTTGACTTTTGTGCCCTGGCACAAGGGCAAGTGTTTTTTACGGGACGCAACGTGCGTCAGCACTTCCACCGCCAGCTACCTAAGTCGCTCGTCGCGGCCGCCTGGAGCAGCCGCGGAGCGGGTTGCCGTTAGGAAGTGGGACACGTACTCGGCCCTGGTGGCCGATCATCTTTTTGTATCTGTCGTCGTTGAGACCACGGGGGTTTGGGGTGCCGAGGCTAAGACCTTCGCTGCGGAGATTGGCCATCGACTGGGGGAGCGAAATTGTGACCCCCGTTCCAGGTTGTTTCTGGTGCAGAGGCTAGCCATAGAAATTCAACGTGGCAACTAGGGAGTGCAGTACCGGTTTCATCTCAAAAACCGGGACTGGGTTTCCGGTACTGGACTTGGAACCGGGATTTCCCGGAAATTTTGGTACTAAAGATACTCGAAAATAATATTTGAAAATCGCGATTTGGTTGAACAAAAGACTTAATCTTATGTCGAAAAAATTATTAGTGATCAATGGAAAAATGAAAAATCTAGAAAAATTTATTAATTAGTAAGTAGTATTTTTCATTACATTTCTGTATTATTCTATTATTTAATAAATATAGCGGAATATCGCTCACGATAAGGGAGTAGCATGGATGATTACAGCAACGGGTTTGTGGTCAGGTTCAAGTTCATTGAGACCCACATAAGCAAATGAAAAAAAAATCCCGAAAGAATCCCTGAGAAATAGCGGGAATTCCCGGTATTTTCGGTACCGGGATTTCCCGGGAGCATGCCATAGTGGCAACGCTGCTAGCATTATGGGCTCCTTTGATCCTTTGCTCCTGGGATCAACAAGGGCGGGCTATTTGACTGAGCTTGTATTTTCATTGTTTTGACGAAGCATGTTGCTGATTTATGTCTGTTTTTGTATATTTGTCGGCTTGTGCTGACAGCTATATTTTTGTAATTAATCTGAATGCTCTAAAATATATTGATTTATGATGGTAATGTTCATTTATTGTGGACCACACAAAAACTGATCAATATCTACAAACTTTGAGAATATTGAGATGCATATTTCTTTTTGTTTTTTTTAAATCAAAAATAGGAATATTATTCCTTTCTTATCATATATGCTATGCCTTACCTTGCGAGCAATCGTAGACAAATTCTGGCTCCTTACAGTTACGCTCGGACCAGTTGATATGGGCTGCTTTTGGGCAGCCATAGTGGGACTCCTTGCAGCCCGCTGGAGCAACGACCAGAGACAATTTGCAGGGGCGACTGGATGACGAAGGGCCAGGATTGTTTTGTGGGGCACCTTGGCAAGGCTTATGTTTAATAGTAGATGAGAACATGAAAACTCAGATCTCAAAAGAATTTTGAATTTCTTCGTACTGAGATAACACTAAAGTGATGTAAAATGATATTAAATGTACACAACACAGCACGCCACACTGCTACTAACTAGCCAATCAGATTCACAGTGTTGATGTTTGCAAGAGATTGGAAATAAATACGAAATCCAACTAAAAACTATGGGACTGAAGTCCCAGGGATTCCAACAAACTGTTATAGAGCATTCTTTTTTTTACTCTCTTTTACAACCGCAGAATAACAAAATGGAAGTGAAAAACGATGGCTGATACTGATGATGATGATGGGGCGAAGAGTTCTCGAGTGGTATGGTAACTGCGTACTGGAAGGCGCAGTGTGGGTAGATCCCTCACAAGGTGGACTAATCGACGATTTGGTGAAGCTCACGGGAAGCACATGGATGAGGGCAGCGCTGGACCGGTCGTTGTGATTATCCTAGGGGAGGCCTTTGTCCAGTAGTGAAATGCTTTTGGCTAAGATGGTGATGATGGTTACCATCGACAGTAATTACTGATCATCAAATAATCAATAATCTGAAGATAATTCTTCAGATTATCGATTACTGCTAATGCAGTCACTGAAGTGAGCAACAAAAAGAAGCGACACAGATCATATTTGAACCTACAATACAGATTAGGTCCAAGGCTCGACAAAACTAAAGGAGCCAGACAGTACAGCTAAAAGGGAGGACATGTCACTGACATTTTTGACTTCTTACGTTCAGCTCACAGGGTTAGTTAGTACGTAGTATTCATTCTCAAGTTTTTGCTCTACATCATATAATTCTATAACAATAAATTTAACAGCCAGGGAGATAATGGCTATTGCAAGCCGTGGCCCCAGAACGGAATTGGCTACATTTCGACCAGTGCTGGTCAATTGTGCTCGCCCACATTTTCTAAACATACCTCTGAACTTTGGCATTTCCTTTTCGTTTCGAGTATGCAGGTTTCCTCACCAAGTTTTTTATTTTACCGCCGAGCTAGTTATAGTGACAGATACAAGCGTACATAAATTCCGTAGAACTTAGAAAGAAAGACCCTCCTCGAGTAACCTGACTTCGTCTTGCGCATCCTGGGCAGTTAGTCTCGATATGACCATTGCTTTCTGGATAATGTTTCCACTACAATTATTTATTTAGCTCAAGCTGATACGAAAGACTATGTAGAACTTAGTGGTACAGGCGTGGAATCGAATTGGGATTAAATTGCCTCGTGATTGAGTCGCAAGTTCTCTTCTGCCTAGGGTCCTTCACTCCAGGGAGATACACAACAACCATATCAGAATATTTGCATGCCAGATGTTCCATTGATACGTGTACAAAATCAAATCGCTGATAACTTTATACATTGTACAATGCCGATATACAGTGAACGAGTGCTAACGAAACTTAAACCTATTTAGTAGCAGAGCAATAACTGCTTTGGCCCGTTTATCTAGTACCTAAGCTTCCCAAGCTACCCAAGATTTTAAGACATTTCTCATTACCATGATAGGTATTTCAGTATCATATCTCGTTATCTCATTACCATGATATCCATCTCATTACCATGTCTCGATTTCTCATTACCATGATCGTTCTCATTACCGAATTCAATATATCTCCTTATTCATGTGGTCGATTTTAGTGCCTTTCTCATACTCTGCCTACAGTAGATACTTCTTCCTATAGAAACAGTTACTATGTCAATATTTGAAAAAAAATCAGATTCTCATCTCATTACCATGATTGTCCACATTTCGTATAATTACCCATAACATAAAATATAGATAAAATAAAATATTGTACTTAGTCTTAAAAGAGATGACGCCCAATTCTGACCGCTTCGCTTCCAACATAGTGAACAGCTGCGGGAACCTGTCGCTGGAGCTGGCTGGTAGACTGTACGAGATCGAGTTCTGACTCAAAGACCTTCGAGTGACATCATCACTAACCTTAAGAACACTTCCTCCAGCGTAGATACACCCACGCCAATAGAGTCGACGCCCAACTCTGACCGCTTCGGTTCCAAAATAGTGAACAGCTGCGGGAACCTGTCGCTGGAGCTGGCCGGTAGACTGTACGAGATCGAGTTCAGGCTCAAAGACCTTCGAGTGACGTCATCACTTACATCAAGAACACTTCCTCCAGCGGAGATACACCCACGCCAATAGAGTCGACGCCCAACTCTGACCGCTTCGCTTCCAACATAGTGAACAGCTGCGGGAACCTGTCGCTGGAGCTGGCTGGTAGACTGTACGAGATCGAGTTCAGGCTCTTCTCCCTGAGAGTGGCATCGGGCGCTTCGGCTGTGACGACGGAGGTGATTGCTGGCTCATTGGGTACGCCGGTCGTAGTTAGGGAGAAGCGGTAGCCAGTGCCTAGGGAACGAAAGGAAGTTTGTGAAACTGTGTGAAATAAAAGAAAAGACAAACACTTTTGTTTACAGAACAGAACAAGTTGAATACAATTTATACTCAAAATAATGATCGCTAAACATGGAAATCGGTCTCTTGTTCGCTCGCGTTACTATGGATGAGTGCTTTCGTTCTCGTTGCATTGGAAAAGACACAAATTATACAACAAACCAATTTTTTCTTGAGATGCATGGGCGTGGCGTGGCAGCGCAGCTGTCCGGCGTGCAGCGCGGCCACCCTGTCGCCCAGCGCGTCCGCCTCCTCCATGTAGTGCGTTGTACAAATAACAACATTACCTTGGTTCTTCTTCAGATGCATGGGCGTGGCGTGGCAGCGCAGCTGTCCGGCGTGCAGCGCGGCCACCCTGTCGCCCAGCGCGTCCGCCTCCTCCATGTAGTGCGTTGTACAAATAACAACATTACCTTGGTTCTTCTTGAGATGCATGGGCGTGGCGTGGCAGCGCAGCTGTCCGGCGTGCAGCGCGGCCACCCTGTCGCCCAGCGCGTCCGCCTCCTCCATGTAGTGCGTTGTACAAATAACAACATTACCTTGGTTCTTCTTGAGATGCATGGGCGTGGCGTGGCAGCGCAGCTGTCCGGCGTGCAGCGCGGCCACCCTGTCGCCCAGCGCGTCCGCCTCCTCCATGTAGTGCGTTGTACAAATAACAACATTACCTTGGTTCTTCTTGAGATGCATGGGCGTGGCGTGGCAGCGCAGCTGTCCGGCGTGCAGCGCGGCCACCCTGTCGCCCAGCGCGTCCGCCTCCTCCATGTAGTGCGTTGTACAAATAACAACATTACCTTGGTTCTTCTTGAGATGCATGGGCGTGGCGTGGCAGCGCAGCTGTCCGGCGTGCAGCGCGGCCACCCTGTCGCCCAGCGCGTCCGCCTCCTCCATGTAGTGCGTTGTACAAATAACAACATTACCTTGGTTCTTCTTGAGATGCATGGGCGTGGCGTGGCAGCGCAGCTGTCCGGCGTGCAGCGCGGCCACCCTGTCGCCCAGCGCGTCCGCCTCCTCCATGTAGTGCGTTGTACAAATAACAACATTACCTTGGTTCTTCTTGAGATGCATGGGCGTGGCGTGGCAGCGCAGCTGTCCGGCGTGCAGCGCGGCCACCCTGTCGCCCAGCGCGTCCGCCTCCTCCATGTAGTGCGTTGTACAAATAACAACATTACCTTGGTTCTTCTTGAGATGCATGGGCGTGGCGTGGCAGCGCAGCTGTCCGGCGTGCAGCGCGGCCACCCTGTCGCCCAGCGCGTCCGCCTCCTCCATGTAGTGCGTTGTACAAATAACAACATTACCTTGGTTCTTCTTGAGATGCATGGGCGTGGCGTGGCAGCGCAGCTGTCCGGCGTGCAGCGCGGCCACCCTGTCGCCCAGCGCGTCCGCCTCCTCCATGTAGTGCGTTGTACAAATAACAACATTACCTTGGTTCTTCTTGAGATGCATGGGCGTGGCGTGGCAGCGCAGCTGTCCGGCGTGCAGCGCGGCCACCCTGTCGCCCAGCGCGTCCGCCTCCTCCATGTAGTGCGTTGTACAAATAACAACATTACCTTGGTTCTTCTTAAGATGCATGGGCGTGGCGTGGCAGCGCAGCTGTCCGGCGTGCAGCGCGGCCACCCTGTCGCCCAGCGCGTCCGCCTCCTCCATGTAGTGCGTTGTACAAATAACAACATTACCTTGGTTCTTCTTGAGATGCATGGGCGTGGCGTGGCAGCGCAGCTGTCCGGCGTGCAGCGCGGCCACCCTGTCGCCCAGCGCGTCCGCCTCCTCCATGTAGTGCGTTGTACAAATAACAACATTACCTTGGTTCTTCTTGAGATGCATGGGCGTGGCGTGGCAGCGCAGCTGTCCGGCGTGCAGCGCGGCCACCCTGTCGCCCAGCGCGTCCGCCTCCTCCATGTAGTGCGTCGTTAGCAGAACCGTACGCTCTCCGCGCAGCTTCTGCGCAGACACATTTTATTAGGTCTCCATAAAAAAGTTTTTGGGAAGGCTTTCCTCTCTTTCCTGGATAAGCAATGGTCAATTCTACGATGTTAAGGACAATCATTCTTTGGGATCCATTTCTCATCACAAACTTTTAATCCTAATACGAATACTCTCATACCGTTGTGAGAGTATTCGTATTAGGATTTGGGGGGTTTTTATGCATTTTTATAATAATAAAACACTATTTTGAATACAAAATGTTATGGGACTGTTCCCATAACATTAAATTAAATTAAATTAATTAAAAATGTATTTATTACACAAAAACACTAGCCCATGGAAATCGTACGAAAAAAGAGGTGTTACTGAGGTACTTCTGTTTTATTTCGGGTCCTGGGTTCGAATCCCGGTTCGGTCATGGATGTTTACATGTTTGTGCCGTTGTTGTATGGTTTCCATAATAAACAGCCTATTAATAGTGCTTTCTTGGGATCATTACAATGTATGTGCCTGTGAGCGTTATTTATTTATTTTATTTATTTTATTTTATTTTATATGTTGGTAGTGGTAGTGATGACATGATAATGACAAAATCCAAGTTTTCCACCTCGAATCATTGTTAAATACTTGAAAATCCAGGACACTTATATTTTTCGCTTATTTCTCGGAATCTATAAGTCGTATCGAAAAGTTTTGTAAGTACCAATTAAGCCTGACAAAATTTCCTACAAAACAAATGGTATGCACTTTTGTCATAGGACTTAACCTTTGAGGGCTACAGGGCAGAGAATGTAACTGCATGTCAAAAATTATGAAATTTGTATGGCGACCCTCATGAACGATGAAGACAAAAAGAAAATGATTTCATATTCCTAATCAGCGACTCCTAAACCCCCGGATAAAAATTTTTCGTCAGTTCAGTGAACGTTTAAAAGCTGCGTTGGTGTTTGAAATTTTCATGGCAGCCAATCTTGGATTTTAATATTTTGTTTTTTTTTTACCATCAACTAAATCTGACCCAGGTCCTCTATGATACTGTTCAAGGCCCATAACCCTATCTGTCATAGTTTCCGCGGGCCGTTGACATCATCCGTCGGGACTCGGTCTTCCGAGGAAGTCAAAGTTTTCCCTGTATCACCAGGGTATCCTTATTATGATCCCCAAAATCATTTTACTGTACGTTGGACCCACACAGTGAATAATTAGTCGGGTATCTACTCTTCTATGGAAAGTTAGGGATTGACCTAGGATCGACAAGATACCTCCGGTTGATCTCCGGATTCCCCCTACGGTACAAAGATGATATTTGGGGATTATAATAAGGATGCCAGGGCATCCTGCCCTGCCTGCACCAGCAGGCACCACCAGGCTGTATCACCAGGGTGATACAGGGAAAACTTTGACTTCCTCGGAAGATCGAGTCCTTGCAAAACTTTTCGATATGACTTATAGATTCCGAGAAATAAGCGAAAAACTGAAAAATGTCCTGGATTTTCAAGTATTTAACAATGATCCGAAGGGCTTTCGAGGTGGAAAACATGGATTTGTCATTACCATGTCATCACTACCAACATATAAAAAAAACAGAACTACCTCTTTTGATGTAGGGTAAAATGTACCAATTCCATGGGCTTATACAGTTTGGTGAGCTACGGATAGTAGATATGTTTGTTACATCACAAAATTTTTGCAGCCCGATTGAGTTGTTAAAAAATACCGGTGGCTTTATTGCACACTTCACTTACGTGTTTTTGAAAAGTGAGTTTTCTGTCAATAGTTCACCTCTTCTTTCATCGGGATTTCAGTCACGCCCATGTGGATGCAAGGAGTGTTGAACTTCAACTTGTTGGTAACAATCATAGCTTGCGTCTTGTGCGCAGCGAACTTTAGTTTGTTACCCTTGGCCCAAGCCTCCACATGCCCGAGAATCTGATCTACCATCTGCTCAATTTCAGGGACCAAAGTTCCGGAGAAAACCAGGACGAGGTCGTCCGCGAAAGCCTATCCCACCAGAAAGTATATCCCACCCAAATAATTGTTACCTTCAGATAACTGCTTTAAACTCACCAGCAACAGGTCCCACATTTCCCTCCATGTCTCCACATCCAGGCCGGACGTGGGTTTGCTCAGTACCAGGAGATACCGGAGCCCCCGTTGAGGGCACAGTCCAGCTGGAGCCGTCGCTTCATTCCTCCTGCTAGTAACTAGACAGTTGCAAGATAGTTGCTATAAACTCACCAGCAACAGGTCCCACAGTTCCCTCCGTGTCTCCACATCCAGACCGAACGTGGGTTCGTCCAGCACCAGGATACTGGAGCCCCCGGCAAGGGCACAGGCCAGCTGAAGCCGTCACTTCATTCCTCCACCTAGTTACTAGACAGTTGCTAAAAACTCACCAGCAACAAGTCCCACAGTTCCCTCCGTGTCTCCACATCCAGGCCGAACGTGAGCTCGTCCAGCAACAGGATACTGGAGCCGCCGGCGAGGGCACAGGCCAGCTGGAGCCGCTTCTTCATTCCTTCTGACAGGCCACAGGGTGTGTTGTTCGCTTTGTAGGCTACTCCTAGTTGGCTGAGGAGTTGTTGTGATGATTTTCTGGCTTCAGCGAAGGATTCGCCTTTTAGCTGTATACGATTTGTATTTTATGTAGGGTAAAATGTTATATCAAATGGGAAAGGGCTTGTAGAGTCAAAAGAAATAGGTAGGTACAAAAAAGCTACTTTTGATTAGATTTTTTGAGGTTCAGGTACACACGGCGACACATCAAGCCACAAAACCAACATAAGCTGGCCGCGCGTAGGTAGTGTTACGTACTACGTCGCGCGGCCAGCTTATGTTGTTTTTGTATAGCTTGATGTGTCGCCGTGTGTACTGACAATGTTATTGGTGCTGGCTGTCTATTATAGTTCAAGTTTAGGACACTTAATATTTTTCTTTAGAATAGGCCGATGATGATTTTTTTTATTGGAGAGTGTAATGCCTTTGCCTAGCTGTGGGACAGAGATAATTACATAAAATAAAACAACTGTTTGTAACCCAGGAGTGCCGGCAGAAGTGAAAACTAAGAGATCTTACGTCTTACGTCACGTGACGTCACGTCTGACCTTACGAATTTTCAATCAGTCACGTGATGTCACGATCCTGACGCTATGAGTTTAACATTATGACCCGAAAAAGTGCACAACGCCGCTAAATAATTTTTACAACAACGCAGTCATTGTATACCTACGTAGTACTAATTCGATGTCGAAATTTGCAAAAAAATTGCAAATATCTAAATCCGAATGTTTTCGTAGTTTTCAGTTTTGTAGGTAACAGGGTAACTTACCAGAGAGAAGAACATGACATGCTCAATAACAGTGAGGTCCTTGAAGAACAGGTTGTGTTGCCGACAGATACCGATCTCGTTGCGAGCCGCGCGCCGCGCCTCGCTCGCGTCGCGACCGTTCAGGAACACCTTGCCCTCAGTTGCGCTTATCATTCCTGAGGGGGACATTCTGGTTTAAAGAGCTTGGGGACCCCAAGCGCGACCATCAAGCACGTATCCAGAGTTTGGATTCGGGGGGACATTCATTTTTGGGGATGGGGGGATTTTCAATGGCAAACATTGAAAATATTATAGCTTTGGTCCATACAAATTTTCAGATTTCGGGGGCGGGGGATAGATCCCCACGTCATTGATCGATCTCACGATATTAGGCTATTACAAAATAAATAAGATTCGCCTAATATCTGGCGCACACGCAGCGCTGAGCATTTTTCACCGCCAATCCATTATCGACTTCAATTAAATTCTTGAAATAACATCAAAAATCTATTAACAAGACTACTAGTCCCCGAGTCCCCGAGAGCATAGAAGCAACTTTAGGTGAAAGATGTGTTAATTTATTTTCTCGAACATGCTTGGAAATGTGAGTATTATTTTGGCAACCTTCTTCGAGATAAATCGGAATTTCTGTACTGGCCAAATACATGCGCTCAGCGGCCGGCAAAAGTTGTATGAAAATCCATATCTATCGTGTTTAGCGGCCAAATAAATTACATACTAAACTCATATCTGTCGTGTAATTTAAAAATGGAACGATCTTTTACTCCGAAACATGGCGACCAAGGAGGTAACTCATCAAAGGTTTTATTTAAATTTCGAACTGGCTTGCAAATAGAAAGCTGTTTATTGAAAAAAAAAAACAAATTGTTGTTCGTTGTTCGTCATTGATTTTGATAAAAAGAGTTTTAATTTTCGCGAATTATTTGAGAAAATTTCGCACCCCCGAACGAATAAAGGTGTAACTTTGAAAAGTCAACTTTACAGGACACCAAAAAAAACCGAAGAATCTGCGTAGCGTTAAAACTTCTGTAGATATTTTAATACTTTTTCTATCGTTGGGAAGAGAAAAAATTTACTTTCTTTATGATACAACTGTCGCAGAGGTATAATGAGCGAGTATTAGTTAAAATCTAGAAATGCATGTAACACTTTTGTTCTGATGAACGTTTATAGATTTTTTTTATATAACAAAAGATGCACCTTTATTCTTTCGAAATTTTTTATAGTCTTGGTGGGTAACATCAGAATACTTGAGGTTTACAGTCAGATATTTCGTCCTTGGTGTCCGTGTAATAATAGGTTACACCTTTATTCTTCCATTTTTTAAGCATGCATTTGTTAGTATTATCCCATTGGTACTATGTTCGCTCAAAATTTGTCAGTTGGCTTAAAATTTATCATATGTAATAAGCAAATACTTAAAATTCTTTAAGTTTCAAAAAAATTAAACTAAACAAACATGCACGCAACTGGCAATAGTCCGCTCCCACGCGCTTTCTTTAATAATGCGGCGTTGCCAGAATGTTTAATTTAGTCAATCATTCTTACCGCGTGCACCGGCGCCCGTCTCCTATGACGGTTATGTCTAACCCGGAAAATTATATAAATTATACTACTTAGTAGTTTTATATATCCAAGGAGCTACAATAGATCTATTCAGGTCGCAGTAGCTATTGGTCACTGACCAAGCCCTTACAACCAAAATAATATATATATCCAAGGATTACATTTTTATAAATTTGGATGTTTCAAACGAATAAAGATGAAGTCAGGTATTATACCTTCCGAAAAAATCTGATTTAATTAATTTTTCGGTCGAATAAAGGTGTAATAGGTTCTTACATTTTTTTTCAATCAGAGTCTTGTAGACGAATAAAGATGCAAACTGGAATACAACCTGACCCTTTTAGTTTTATAGAGATAACATATACATGTGTAATATTGTATTATATAATTTTTAATGAAAAGCTTGTTAGTAACAATATATTGTGTCCATATTCTTCTATGAAATGTAAGTAGTAATTAGATAGAATAAAGATGTATTACCATATGATTTTATGAATATGCACCATAGCTGCGTAGTAAAACTTAAGGACATGTATTGAAGGCCGTAGATTCCAAAAATGGCATTGTTTCGTACCGAAACAGAGTTGCTTTGATTAGGCTAAAACCATTTTCTAAAATGGTAATAGATATTTTGAGACCATGAGACAACACTATTTTGAGGTATTAATTCACATTGTTTTAATAAGTATCTTATTTGGGCTGGTGATTTGCTTATGATCTAAGCTTGAAGCTAGCCCTCCTTCCTATGAGCTGCGACACTAGCGCCAACCACCGGCGTTTTTTAAAACTACTTCCGTTTCACCGTTCGAAACGAATCCATACGCGCTCCGCGAAAAATTCTTAAAGAAATTGAGAAACTAAGTGAAAGCTCCGAAATATTAGACATTTACAACCCCCGGGGGAAAGGAAAAGACCTAACAAAAAAGTGGATGATGTGCATGTGAGGATCGCAGTGCTACTTCCCGATTTACGTGCATCCAGCCGAGCTCGCCAAATCCTGGTTGTGAGGCAGTGAAGGGTGCGGAGATTGGGTGAGTCGCCAGGCCCTTATCTTTACGGTACAGGCATAAAAGTAAAAAGGGTGTTATGGCATTTTACACCTTTATTCGTTCGGGGGTGCGATTTACTGTTTTAATTTCCGCGCATTATTTGAGAAAAGTACTATACAAGCCTTGGCCACAACTAGACATTGATGGACTTACGTATGTGTGCCTCGGCTTCATTTCACATTTACACGTTCGTCCATCAATGCCTCTGTTGCTGGCCGCTGCAGTAATGTACTATTTCGATGTTATTTTAACGCAAGCAAAGTAGATAATGGTTTGGCAGTGAAAAATGCTCTTCGCTGCGCTTCGCCCGGTGTGCGCCGGCTATAAATTGAAGTTTACCGCTCATACGTGCTCTAAACTTTTTTAGTATCAGGGGTATCTTAATTAGCGAGTCCCTTGCGACGTCGACGACTCAAACCTCCAGTAAAATCACAAATTTTTTTGGTAATATCATCGTGTGGAGATCCTTTTCAGTGACTCGGCAAGTTTATCGGAGTAATAATTGGTATAGCGTACCTACATTCACCCAACTCCCCCACCACAGATAAATTAAATTAATAAAATTAAATTAAATTTATTTATTTAACCACTAAAAGTTATATATAACACATTCCATAGTTAAACTTAACATCTAAAATATTTCAAACAACTTATAATAAAAGGAAAAAGTGAGAACAACTAAGAACAATATTACCAGAGGTCCTCAGCAGGCATGCCTGAAACCTGAGGAACCAAATAACAATTGAAAGCCAATATTTGGGTAACAATAAAAACAATAATTAACTATAATAGGTACTTCATAAAAATCTGAGCAAAATACTAACAAAAATTAAAATTAACAGGAAACAAATACTAAGATAAAGCGATTTTGCATTTGTGCCTGAACTTAAAATTGATGTGCTTGCGTGAGTGTGTGGTAAGTTGGTAGTGGGTGTGTTAGTGTTTAGCGAAGTACTATATTGAGTAAGCCAAAATTACTTGTTTCTTCGTAAAAGATACATCACTTCCTTAGAAAACGATACATTTCCACGCTTTAATTAGGTTCCTACTGCCAGACGGTACGCGCAAAAATTCTAGTGAAGCTGGACTCAGCTTTGTTATTACCTACTTCATACAACGACATATGCGACGTTGCCATTTGGAGCGAGTGGCAGAAATCAAACAAGCGCATTGTTTTCTCGGTACCTATTTATTTTGATTATTTGTGGTTGGGCTATTGCAAGGAAGGGTCGTTGTAACACGGAGACCAGCGCTGGTCCTTTTGTGTTCCCCTAAGCTCCCCCATATTTACGCATACCTCCGAACTTATGGTATTTTCTTTTTATGCAGGTTTCCTCACGATGTTTTCCTTCACCGCAGAGCTAGTAAATGATAAATACAACCGTACATAAATTCCGAAGAACTTAGTGGTACAGGCCAGGAATCGAACCGCGGCCTTAGGATTGAGGCGCTAGCTCTCTTCCGTATGGGCTATCATCGCTCATTTTCTTTTCTTTCGGTACCTAACGTCCGACTGATGGAGGCCTGATTAAGATACTAAACTTCTATTTAATTTTAACAACCCACCGGTGATAATGGACAGCAGTGTAGTTTTCCCGTCGCCGTTGTGGCCGAGCAGGACGGTAATCTCGCCCTTATACACATCGAACGATACGTTGTCCAAGGCTCGCTCTTCGCCAAACACCTATAAACAACATTAGCACCTTATGCAAATTGACTGAAAATGAGAACCGCTCCGTACTGATACAAAACCAGGGCCTCAATTGCGCAATTTTATACGGTTTTGGTTTGGTTTTGGTTTAGATTTGGTTTAGCTGAAGTAAAAATGCTATCGTGATATTTTTTTCTGAACGGTTAAATCGCACAATACAGAAAATTCGATCGAACGGACATCAAACGTTACGCCAACGTATCTTCCGAAATAAAGCTAAATCGTTACGTTAATATAATTTGCGCGATACGAATTGTGCATAACGTAACGTTTTTGGTTGTGGTTTTGTTTTGGTAGTATCGTTCAAACTTAGGGCGATTGAGGCCCTGTACTTGTGGTACGATTCCATGTCCTGGTTGCGGGGCTGTCTGTGTGCATGTGCATAGATAATCTCTAGAAGCATTCGCTCAGATGGTTCGGAAATGTGAAACAAAAGTCACCCAACCACATATAAAGCATGCAATTATTTGCCGTACGGGACATCGAACTTCCGCTGGTCGATTAACGCTTGGTCGAATGAACTACTGACTTTATTTCCAAGGCAAAGACTCAGAGGACATCCTAAGACTAGATGGATGAACACAGCAGTTCGCAGTGATATGAATGAGTTAAATGTCTCCGAAGAAGACAGGGGGCAAAGTGGAGAAAACAGACGCGAAAGCTGAATGTTGTTAAACAATACAGAAGAAACTCTTGAAACCCATATCCAGCAGTGGACTTGCAGCTGCTGATATACACTAAAAGGATAGTGTGAGAGTTAGTACGCTCTCACAATGATAATGCTAATTATAACGATATCCTTATGATTTGCTGCGTGACTGAGTGCTGAAGATACGGCCGAAGGAATGAAATGCTGAGATTATAATGGTCGTATCCACGTATAATCGAACACTGGTTTGCTGGTATAAAATGCTCTTAAAAAGGTAATGTTAGCGCCCTATCGTCACAGTACGGTCATACAGTCGCCATATCGTCGCAGTACAGTCATCGCCCTATCATCACAGTACATCGTACAGTCGCCATCAGATATATCGTAGCATACAAGGTGTCCAAATATTTCTGAGCAGTGCTAATTTTCATTAAATTATTTACAGTAAATGTTACCAATTATATCTAAACGTGTATTTTGTCATAAATATGTGAACAGCGAATTTTCAATAATTTCTTTACAATGTTATTTAAAATTAACATTAGTTTTTTATCCGAAACTGTTCAGATGTTTATGACCACCATGACTGCGTCGATATATTTGATGTTCTCGGCGTTCCTATATTTTTGATTGACTATGAGTAAAGAAATTATTGAAAATTAGAACTGCTTAGAAATATTTGACCACCTTGTTTGCTACGATATATCTGCTGGTGACTGTACGATGCACTTTTATCGAGGTCGCATGATGTCCGCGTTCAATGTTCAATGCTGTGCTGTGAAATAACATCTACCGATTGACCCCGATAATTGATGTAAGTGCTTCGTACAGATAGTCTCTGCGACTGTTGTGTACCTTGGACACGTTTTTGATGCCAATGGCCACGTCAGCGCGGGGCGGCGGCTCGAAGTGCTTGGGGTTCCCCATTATGGACTCCTCCTCCGCCGCATCGCTGAACTTGTAAGACTTTAATTTCTCACACCAGTATTGTTTCTGAAACAGAATTACTGTACAGTACAGTCAGCAACTAAGATATGTGGTAAGTATTACGTGGATGTTTTGAGTTTCCAGAATATTTCTGACCGCCCCGTCGCTGAATATAGTAGTTAGAATAACGCATGCATACTTTAGTACTACGACGTGAAACAAAAGTGTTTACTTACATATGACTTACATACATCTTTTCGGTGCTGAATATACCTACATATTTACTTACGTTAACTTACGTATTTTTCCCAGAGGGAGAGATGGGGTAGATCTCCACTACAGGCGGTCTTAACCTAACATACCTCTCTCGCTTTCTCAAGATCCATACTCCAGGTTGAATATGAACAATATGCCATTACAGGCCATTTAAATTCTGTAGACAAACTAAAATTTTATACATGGATCGCAGTGTCTAAATGCCTATGAGTGGCGTTGTGTATTACCTACAAGATGAGACATACGATTAAGCAAGATATTGATTCGAATTGATGTGTTAATTGAGCGTCGGACACTCAATCATGATTGCCCGGGTTCGAACCTGCATGGACAACATGCCAAGCACCAATTAGTTTTACTAAGTACCTACATTCAGTATATATGTAGAACACCGACCAATTCAAACGAACATTGTAAGAACGATGAAGAAAAATAGCAGATGCGGATATGAACTCTACCTATCTGCATTGTACATTGTGGTGGACAAACGCACATACTTACGTAGCAACACTTTATACAACGCATTATTGAATTAACGCAAAACTAGAAATTAGTTTGTTTAGAATCGAGAACAGAATCCAATTATCATGGTTTCAACAAAGGTTTTTTTTTTCAAAATATTAAATAATTTGTTTGTAACATTTATTTACTGAACCCGATGTCAACCCACCGCACGGGCACACCCTACTTGCTACCAACACAAGATTCTTAAAATGTACCCATTAGTACGTTAGCGCTTTCATTCATTGCTGAAATGATAACATGCCTCAAAACTTTAAAAATAAATAACTTAAAATTTTAACTAAGTATATCAAAATAATGAAATTATTGTTTCAATCAAATTTTGTTATAAATCAGTTGGGGTGTATGAGGTTTTGCGCTTATTTATTAACTCGTTGTATTGGGATTGGGTCCTTTTACAACGTGTTAATGAATTAACGCAAAACTAGAAAGTTGTTTGTTTAGAATCGAGAGCGGAATCGAATTATCATAGTTTCAACATAGGTATTTTTTTCAAAATAAAATTTAAAATTTTCTGAACCCGGTGTCAACCCACCACAGTGGTACACTCACCCTACTTACTACCAAAACAAGATTATAAAAATGTATCCATGAGTACGTTAGCGCTTTCTTTCAGTGCTGAACTTAAAATGCAAATATTGACGACCCAGTTGGTGTAATGGTTACCACGCCGGACTGCCAAACCAGGGTCCTGGGTTCGAATCCCGGTTCGGTCATGGATGTTTATATGTTTGTGCCGTTGTTGTATGGTTTCCATAATAAACAGCCTATTAATAGTGCTTTCTTGGGATCATTACAATGTATGTGCCTGTGAGCGTTATAAAAAAAAAAAAAAAAAAAAAAAATAACTTTAAATTTTAACTATCAAAATAATGAAATTATTGTTTCAATCTAATTATTTTGTTATAAATCAGTTGGGGTGTATGAGGTTTTGCGCTTATTCATTAACACGTTGTATATATGCTGACGGTTTTTTTAAGGGGATGATCAGACCATCATCACTCTGAACAACTTTCGCTATCAAAATCGAAATCGCGAAAAAAATCTGCTGTCCCATTTGGGTCGAGTAGGTTTGCAAGTTGGTATGAAACAGCTGATTATTTTTTGTAATTTCGATGCTAGTCTCATAGAGAAAGTGGGTCAGATTTATGGACTGAGCAAACACATTACCATTTCGCTTGAGCGCCTATGGAACCCTGAGGGCTAGCCGATCAAGTGATAGTGATGTTCCACAAACTGATATTTAGTGATGTGCGCACAAGTATTTGTCGTGTCGGTGAAATTAGTATTTATCTCAGGACAAGTTAAAACATTTTATACCTCGAAAACGAACAAGTTCATACTAGTCATATTTTTTGCATGGTATACTTAACTAATGTGCTTTAAATATCGTCGGAGTAAACTGATATAATTCTTGGAATTTAGTGAGGAGACTGATTTTTATAAATGGTTTCGGCAAAGGGACACGTCGGTGAACTTAGAGAACAGGGTTTCAAAAAATTATTTGAACTACTAGTTTTTAAATTACGTGCATATACTCTCGTGCACACCTTGCTTAAGATTGCTTTAATTGTATAAAAATATAAAACATGCAAAAAAATTTTTTTTTTCATGTTTTATGAGCCAGGACGCGCCAAAAACACCTGCTCTGCGAATGACCGTGATCATCCTTTTAAACTGCCTCCGTGGTCTAATGGTTAAGAGCTTTGGCTCTCGACACGGTGGTCGTGGGTTCGATTCCCACGGGGGACACCTAGTGATATGTCACTTTGTGCGTTTTTCCCCAGTTGGTTAGGACATTGCAGGCTGAATCACCTGATTGTCCGAAAAGAAAAATGATTCCGTGCTTCGGATGGCACGTTAAGCCGTTGGTCCCGGCTACTATCTCTGGTGGTAGTAGTCGTTACATAAAAACCACGTCAGAGGCCGTAAGGCGGTCTGAAAAAACTCTGACACCAGGGCTCTGCCCACACGATAAGAAGAAGTACCTGTAAGTCAAAGTTACACGGTAGAGCGTCTCTAGGGGCACCGACCCTCTTGCTGAGGTAGGCGTCCAGGAACGCCATCAGTATGCACTGCACCACCATCAGGACGTAGCACTGGAACACCGAAACGCTCTGTGCACTGTGCGATGACCACATCGTCGTGAAATCTAACGTTTTGCCTGCATTTGGAAATGTTTAATTTGTTATAAGCAATTGACCTTTCAGCATAAGCATAGCATAAGCAGCATATGCTCACGACTGAGACAGAGAACAGACACATACAGAGGACAGAGTACAGACAGACAGAGACGGAAAGAGTTTCGGTACTACTAGTGAAACGTGGATGTTCTGAAGTTTCAGAATATCTCTGACTACCATAGAGGAAAGAAGTATAGAGATAGTGCGACAAACAAAATTCATGCGCTATGTGCGGCAGCCGGTGAGGCAAACGGGGGGGGGAGCGTGTGCAAGAAGATTGCAGTGAGAGAGAGATAAGAAGATAGTAAAAACTATACTCGTGAGAAAGACAAAAATATACATAGCTTCGTGCATACTATTGTCTTCTCTTTTTCGCGTATAGGTTTGTCTTGTCCCTCACAATAATTTATGGGAGTGGGCAATTTGTATTTTCTTCTCTTTTTCGCCTTTATGTTTGTCCTTCTCTATAATTTACATGACTGGCAATATTTATTGTCTTCTCTTTTTCGCGTATAGGTTTGTCCTTATTTGCATTTGCTTAATATATTTTCGAGGTAGGAAAAAAATATTGTTTAAAATAATATTAAAAATTCATTTTAATAATTAATTCATCTTGCTTACCTATGAAAAGTTATTCCTTTACATTTGCTTACATTTCTTGAATTGTTTGTGCAGTATCTCAGTACACACCACGGCGTTTTTTATGCAGATTAAAGTGTTTTCAATGTAACTGTTTCTCGTGACCGCAGTGAGAGAGCGACTAAATGCCAGAGTACTAAATCGCCGCTGTTGAATGGGACAACGTCATGAAGGGCGATGTTCACTCTACAGGGTGAAATCGAAGACATTCGACAAATTTTGGTGGCGAGTTGTACTCCTGATTTAGATCTTATATTGCAGGGTTTTCTTGAAATCTAAATTATGAAAATAAAAGACATTCTAAGCATGCCAAAACATTCAGAAGGGGTTCATAATAAACGCTCTCTTTCATACACACTTTAAATAAAAAAAATGTTTTTTAAATTAAAATTAAATAATTCCTTAAATAAACATTTTCTCATTCGAACTGTACATTTCCACCGGCCGACGGCCGGGCGGCCCGGTCAACGTCCATCCCCTCGCAGGCGGAGCACCCCCGCACAACTCTAGCGAGCGCATCCCCACCGCTCGGCAAGGTCGCACGCGCCTCAGGCAAACAAAACAAAAACAGTTTCCGTTTGGTCGCGATCTGATTAAGAGGTTACCGCGCTCTGTAATCAATCAGTGCCCGCTTACGTATCGGAACTTGGATTTCAGTGCAGTGTCGTATTAGGTTCAACCTGAATTTGTAAAAAAAAATCGTACACAAAACTGCAGTTTTATTGGATATGGTGATAATTTATTAGTGAGAAACACGGAGGCTTCGTGAAACGCAAAGACGCTATCGCAAGATGCACCCTGCTTCTCAAGTATCATCCCTTATTTGTGGGGGGAAATTAAATGATGTGTGTATGAAACTGAATCGACCACAGTGAGTGAACTGAGAGAAAAAAATTTCAGTGCATTTGAAGCTGTAAATCACAACCAGCGCCGTGTCGGGCTCAATTTGTGCATACGAAATGGAGGTGGTCACTTTGAACATCTGTTAAAATTAGGTAAGGACATTTTCTTTTAGTACTTAACGGACAATGGTATACCTACCATTGATTTTTATACCATAAAAATATCGTGCTTTAAATGCTTAAATTCGCCAAAACTCAACAGATGGCGCTATTGTTTCGTACCGCTCACTCTCGCTCGCCGCGTATCGGCCGCGCATCTGTAGGTACAGTCAGTCACAAATTAAATCAGCCACAATTAATAATTACGATATTTTAAAATCTCGGACGTTATTTAATTTGGTCTAAATCTATTTTTAAAACCAGCCATATCTCGAGTATAACACTCTCTTAAATTTTGTTGATTGATTTCAATTTCACCCTGTATACTTCCTTCCTCTATGCTGACTACCCCCTTTTTTAATCCTCGTTGCAAAAGGATCAAAATCAAAATAGTTGTTTCTCCTCGGCGTTTGAACGCTGCCATTATCCTCACCAAATATTTTCACCTCGCTCAAATCACCAGACGATCATCATTCGTTGATCGTGGTAAATGTTAGGTGATTGAACCGTTATTGGACTACGTACGAACCATAACTTTGGACACATTTGGTATTGCCCACCAGTACTACCAGTAGGGTATTGCCACAGTATAAGAAAGAGTATCTATTACTAGATACAGTACGGACACTCCCTTCCTCCCACCAACTTTTACCTCACCCCCTCTTACCCACTGATTACCTCGCACTGGTTACTAGTTACCTAAGAAGAAGACATTAGGTTCAATTTCTTTGGTTTCGCATGTGCTGACGTCATCTTTTCAAATTAAATTTTTTGTATGCAGTGTCCGGGCTGTGGTATTGCGCTAATCGCGGTACTGCTCTTGACAGCCGTTAGAGGCGATTTGACAGATCGCTCAGACGTTAAAGGCTGTCAGTTTAAACCACATACTCTACCCATCAAACTGAACAACTTTTACTAAGGGAGCAAACCGATCGGAGTAAAAAAAAATCTGCTGATACCTACTAGACTCAAATGTGCCAACAGTTGATTTTTTTTCTCCGATCGGTTTGCTCCCAAAGTTGTTCAGTTTGATGGGTAGAGTATGTGGTTTAAGGTTAATTATACTTTTCCCTATACCCTTGCCATCTTGAACGTGAGCACCATTTACATGACTAATAAAAAAGAAATCTTAAGCACTTCGATTCGAAGTCATGCCAAACCACAGATTACCCCCAATAGATACCGCATACAGGGCCGCCGACTCTCGCCACACATCTATGGTTTTTCACAGATATAAGCAACGCGAGTGAGCGAGCTAGAAGTAGTGCGACCTTGAAATGGCCAATCACGTTGCACCGTTTCGTGCCCCGCTACCCGCACCTACCGCCAAAAATGGTGACTTCGGGGGCGTGAACAAAATGTTCATTATGCGGTATCTATTGGGGGTAATCTGTGTGCCAAACGTACTGGGTACAACATCCCAGTGGCGTAGCGTGGGTTTCTGTTGCCCGGGGCACAAATTGATTTTGATAGACAGAGCTCAATCAATCGATATTTTTCCCGAATTTGCCGCCCCTGTTAAAGTGCCGCCCGGGGCATTTGCACCCCCTGCCCCCCCCCCCCCTCGCTACGCTACTGCGACATCTCAAGATATTTCTAATAGAATATACAGGGTCCTTCTTAATATGCTGACACTTTTTTAAGGGGATGATCAGACCATCAAACTGAACAACTTTCCCTACGGGACCAACATCGAAATCGCGAAAAAAAATCACCTGTCCCATACATTTGGCTCGAGTAGGTTTGCAATTTTGTATGGGCGACCAGATTTTTTTTTCGCGATTTCGATGTTGGTGCCATAGAGAAAGTTGTTCAGTTTGATGGTCTGATCATCCCCTTAAAAAAGTGTCAGCATATTAAGAAGGGCCCTATATACCGAACTAGGTACCATTCATAATGATATTTTTCTCAAACATGCTTGGAAATGTGAGCATTATTTTGACAACCTTCTTCGAGATAAATCGAAGTTGCTGTACTGGCCAAATACATGCGCGCAGCGGCCGGCAATGTTTGTATGAAAATCCATATCTGCCGTATTTAGCGGCCAAATAAATTACATAGTAAACTCATATCTGTCGTGTAATTTAAAAATGGAACGATCTTTTTCTCCGAAACATGGCGACCAAGGAGGTATCTCATCAAAGGTTTTATTTAAATTTCGAACTGGCTTGCAAATAGAAAGCTGTTTATTGAAAAAAAAAAAACAAATTGTTGTTCGTTGTTCGTCATTGATTTTGAAAAGAGTTTTAATTTCCGCGAATTATTTGAGAAAATTTACTGTTTTAATTTCCGCGCATTGTTTGAGAAAAGTACTATACAAGCCTTGGCCACAACTAGGCATTGACGGACTTACGTATGTGTGCCTCGGCTTCGCCTCGGCCCACATTTACACGTTCGTCCATCAATGCCTCTGTTGCTGGCCGCTGCAGTAATGTACTATTAATTCTGTCTCACCACATTTTTCAAGCGTAGAGACCTCATTCCAGAACCAGTACATGGGCAAGTGCGGGGATAGCCCAGTCAAAAGGATTGTTACTTCTCTGCTCAATGGTACTTCGTTCATTGCCAGCAGCTGCACGGGAGACCACAGTAGCACGTATTCCAACAAAACGATGAACGGCGGGACGAACGCGACTACCGCTGCAAAGTTATCATTAATCAAAAATGGCACCATATTTTGTAAGATCTAATCTAACACCGAATCATAAAAAGTAATGAAAACAAGTTCCAGGAGAAACCCTGGAACTTGTTTTATTTTTTATCAATTATTAGCTGTTCAACATAATTTTAGTATCTATAAAATTATGTGCAAGACATACAAGGTCCTTTTTAATATGCTGACACTTTTTTAAGGGAATGATCAGACCGTCAAACTGAACAACTTTCTCTATGGCACCAACATCGAAAACGCGAAAAAAAAATCAGCTCTTCCATACAAAACTGCAAAACTGCTCGAGCCAAATGTATGGGACAGCAGATTTTTTTCCGCGATATCTTTGTTGGTCCCATAGAGAAAGTTGTTCAGTTTAATGGTCTGATCATCCCCTTAAAAAAGTGTCAGCATATTAAGAAGGAACCTGTATAGTTAATAACTTGACACTACTTCACTTACATCAGTTTCACTGAATCGACATTCTTTAAGGTAAAATACCTTTTTAATTACAAAAAAGAATGGCAGATTTGGACCCAGATATTTTTTTACGAAAACTAAAAGCCATACTTATATGGTGCGGTCATAATTATTATAAACAGAAAAAATTAAGGCGTTTTTTTACCACCTCTCCAGAAGTTCAGATTCAAAAGAAGAAATTACTACTAAAATAGAGAAATCATCCAAAAAGCAGTAGCAAAACGCAACTACGACAGCTATTTTCATCTAATATTATCAATGAGGTATTTTTTGGTCGTTACGGAATGTATTTGGCTTGGTAGAACTGATAGTGTGTGTGATTTCGTTTTCTTCCATTATCATAACATTGTACGGTTATCGTGAATTTTCATTAAAATAAACACAATGAATGCGTCGAAGATTGATTGGACTATCTTATAAGAAAGATTATGAGTTTCACACAATTGGTCCAAGGGACCTCTAAGTCTGGGTCTCAAAATACATGGCCATCCGCCAAACTTCTTTTCTCTAAATTAAAAATATGGCGGGTTTAGATCACACAAACCATAAAATAGTATACGATACTCCTGGCTTACTTAAGTCATTAATGCACGGCGTTTAGCACCCTCGCTGCGTTCGGGCGCTAGCTTCAAGATATATCGGGATAGATGGCACCCCTAATCCAGACCCATTAGATCTAAAACTGACAGCTCTTAGAGATGAAGCTGCAAACGAAGGCGGTGGCGACGACGGTGAGGTAGTACTGCGTCAGCATGACCGCGATGAGGAGCGTGGAGGAGCTGACGATGGGCGATGCACTGAGGGTCAGCACAGAGGGCTCGATACCAACGAACATTCCGATACATGAGGACCGATAGCAGAACACATTAGATTAAACAACTCACAGCTCTTAGAGATGAAGCTGCAAACGAAGACGGCGGCGACGACGGTGAGGTAGTACAGCGCCAGCATGACCGCGATGAGGAGCGTGGAGGAGCTGACGATGGGCGCAGCGCTGAGGGTCAGCAGCTGCGCACCGCCCACGCTGATATATGAGGACCGATAGCAGCCCTAATCAAAAACTCACAGCTATTCAATTGGAAGCTGAAAACGAAGGCGGCGGCGATGACGGTGAGGTAGTACAGCGCCAGCATGACCGCGATGAGGAGCGTGGAGGAGCTGACGATGAGCGCAGCGCTGCGGGTCAGCAGCTGCGCGCCGCCCACGTTGATATATGAGGACCGATAGCAGCCCTAATCAAAAACTCACAGCTCTTCAATTGGAAGCTGAAAACGAAGGCGGCGGCGATGACGGTGAGGTAGTACAGCGCCAGCATGACCGCGATGAGGAGCGTGGAGGATCTGACGACGGGCGCGGCGCTGTGGGTCAGCAGCAGCGCGCTGCCCACACTGAACACCAGCCCCGTCGGCGCCGCGTTCAACAGGTGCGACATGCAGAGCGTGTTCCTCGACACGCCCACCATCTTCAATAGGTCCTGAAATTATACGATGCAGTGTCAGTTGTCCATCGCAAAAAATCAAAATATGCTGTCCCATGCATTCGAGTCGAGTAGTAGGTACTGCAGTTTCATTATGAAAGAGCAGGTTTTAACATTGACAATGTTTTTTTGATCGCTTCTGTATAGCCCCCCAGATTCACTCAGAGTGCGACATCGCCCGGGTGTCGTGAGTTTTAAGGCTACGGGAATGTTTGAGGTCTCAAAAGATGCATCTCGACAAGGGCTATACAACGTGTTAAAAAATTAGCGCAAAACCTCATACACCCCACTGATTTATAAAAAAATAATTAGCACTAATTTAAAACAATAATTTCATTATTTTGATAGTTAAAATTTAAAGTTAATTGCATTTAAAGTTTTGAGGCAAAAACGATTTGTAATCATTTCAGCAATGAATGAAAGCGCTAGCGTACTCATGGATACATTTTAATAATCTTGTTTTGGCAGTATGTAGGGTTAGTGTGCCCGTGCGGTGGGTTGACATCGGGTTCAGTAAATCATGACAAGCTGTGAAAATATGCTTGAATCCATGCAAAACCACACACTAACTAAACACGAAATCTCCAAAACTGTCAAGACTACAAACTTAAAATTTGGCATGGAAGTTTCTATTGGCATCTAGATGCTCACTTAAAAAAGGTTTGTCGTATTTCAACCCCCAAAGGTGTTAAAACTGAGGTAAAAGATTGTATGGGAATTCCGATACAATTTAGATTTTGCCCGTGGCTTCGTCAGCATCCGCTCCCGTCATCTTACCGGGATAAAATATAAGCTAGTTTAAGACTAATAATAAGCTTTGAAATATAAAAAGTTTTATCAAAATCGGTCCAGTAGTTTTGGCAGAATCCTCGAACAAACACAGAGTCTTTACAGTAGGTACTATAATAGTGTAAATAATTCACGGCTGTCCGACATAGTTCGTGCGCCACGCCGCGCTAGTGTGGCGCTAGTGTCGTGCACATAGCAAATAGTATATTATACAATACGAGCTTTTACCCGCGACTTCGTCCGCATAAATTATATACCAGATTTTAAGTCAGATGATAAGCTATCAAACAAAAAAAGTTTCATCA
This sequence comes from Agonopterix subpropinquella, assembly GCA_922987775.1. Lineage (NCBI taxonomy): Eukaryota > Metazoa > Arthropoda > Insecta > Lepidoptera > Depressariidae > Agonopterix > Agonopterix subpropinquella. The sequence goes on from OV277710.1 coordinate 3,762,789, forward strand.
AAATCGGTTCAGTAGTTTTTGCGTGATACTCGAACAAACAAACACCCAAACAAACAAACAAACATACAAACAAACAAACAGACAGACAAAAAATCCAAAAATTGGTGATTCGGAATCAGAGGTAAAAACCATATCGTAATTTTTTTTTGTAAATATCTTCAATGTACAGACACACTTTTGTTACAGTTTTATAATAGTTTAGATATTTAGGAGCGAGATGATAGCCCATACGGAAGAGAGCTAGCGCCTCAATCATGAATTCATGAGGCCGCGGTTCGATTCCTGGCCTGCATCATTACATTAAGTTCTACGGAATTTATGTACGGTTGTAATTGTGACGATGTTTGGAGTTGGTTTGTTTTGGTGGTCTAACCACCCCTAGAGTATTTTGTTACATCATGTACATTGTATAGAAATAATTCGATACATACTCCATAGTAACGAGATAAGCGTAGCATTGCTACGAACTTCGTAGACTTCGTAGACTTTGGGCTACGAGTTCGTAGCCTCTAAAGGTTATACCAAAGTTTTGTAGTGCTTTGGATACTTAGACTACTTGTATCCGGACCGGCCTTGCGGTAGCATTTCCCCTCTGCCAACGTATAAGAGCAATGATCATGTACATTCAACATTCAATTTTATAACTTATCTTATCACTAAACTAGACAGCCTATTATTGCGAAACAATAATTTCGAACTTAGAACGTTTGGGGTTTACACGAGACTACTTTTCATGATTTTGAACATTCAAAATTAGAATCTAAAGTCATAGGGAATAAAATCCAAAGTTGCGGATAACATGTTACCTCGCCCCCCGCAAAAAGTGGCAGAAAATTTGTTAGTAGAATGACACTGGTTACGCGTCCCTATACAGGGTGTACAATAAAATAGGACAGCTACTTAAAGGGGTGCTTCAGACCATCAAACTGAACAACTTTCTCTATGGGACCAATATCGAAATCGCGAAAAAAAAATCTGCTGTCCCATACATTTCAGTCGAGTTATGTTTGCAGCTTTGTATGGGAGAGCGGATTGTTTTTTTGTCGATTTCGATATTGGTCCCATAGAGAAAGTTGTTCAGTTTGATGGTCTGAAGCACCCCTTTGAGCAGCTGTCCCATTTTATTGTACACCCTGTATAAGTAGTCTAAGTTTGGATAACGCAAAGTTTGTATTCTTAGAAATGTACATGCGAGAGTGGATTCTGTTTTAGTTCTACTCTAAGATGTGATAGTACTACGAGTAGAGCATATACAGGGTGTAAAATCAAATGGGATTGCTTCAGACCATCAAACTGAACAACTTTTAATATGGGACCATCACTGAAAAAAAATCCGCTGTCCCATACAAAACTGCAAACATAACTGTCGTGCACATACCCAATAATCCATGCTAATATTTACCTGGACACCAGTTGCCCTGTCCTCCATCAACCTCATCACCAGGCAGACGAAGGGTATTACCAGCGATAACGAGCACATCAGCTGAAGTACCACGCATGTTATTGACGCCATATCTTCCGGTTGCCAGTTATCGTACGGGAACTTTTTAGTGGACACCGTCTGGGGGTGGGAATAAGGTCAAATTAGCAGTGCCGTAAATAACCTTCTATGCGCCCGGTGCGAGCTTCTACAGCGTGAAATTGATATTATTGGCATCCTTTTAAACTAAGAGTCTACCCATCAAACTGAACAACTTTTACTATGGGAGAAAACCAATCGGAACAACTAAAAAATCGGCTGTTGCATACATTTGAGTCGAGAAGGCATTGCAGTTTAGTATGGAACAGCAGATTTTTAGTTGTTCCGATTGGTTTGCTCCAATTGTAAAAGTTGTTCAGTTTGATGGGTAGACTCTTAGTTTAAAAGGATGCCAATGATATCAATTTCACCCTGTATAACTGTGCCCCCTTGGAAAAATTGTACAACCATATAGGTACGAAGTTTAAGATAGGAAGCAAAAGATTAGGTACCGAAATTGAACATACCAAGACTCAAAATAGTGGTGGCTGGTATGAGGTCCATTAGCCTATGCATGCTTAAGGGCCTATGTCGAAAAATAATTTAAGCGAAACAGGCGTGGGATAGCTTATATTACGGCCTGATGCGAGAGAAAGAGATGGGGCGGCACGCGCGCCTGAATCGAATCGAGCGCCAAATCAAACTTTATTTAATTGTGATTGTACTATTTATGTAAGTTCAATTCTGCTCTAATCAAAATATCAATCTCTTTTTTTTTATCAAGTCTTGTGTTTCTATTATTCACCGTTTAGCAGTTCCAAGCGTTTATAGATAAAAATGGAGGCTACTTTGGCTTGTTTTTCTATCGAGAAAATTTGTTTTAATCGTGTTTTGGCTCTAATCAAAACTTCAATTATATGTTCAATTTACACATAATTATCCGAAAATCATACTCCTACTGTTAGTACTTCATGATATATGAAGCTTTGAAGAATCCAATTTTTTTCACATAGCCCCTTAAATCACTATTAAAAGATTGGACCGAGCGAAGCGAACTCGAAATTTCACACACCAAGACTTAAAACGGTAGTGGGTGGTATAAGTTCAATTAGCCTATGTATGCTTTAAACACTATTTAAAGCCTAAAACGAGCGAAGAGAGCCCGTAATTGCACAGCACTGCGATTTAGTTGTGACTAGAATTTTGACAGTTTCAAATTTTTACTAAAAGTCGAGTGAGATCGTAATTTCACGGAGAAATACGATTCAGTTGTAAAAAGCTTTGCCGGTCTGTATAACAAAATCATTAGCAAGAAGGAGTTAGCGAAGCAAGCTCGAAATTTCCTATATTCCGAGAGATAAGTGTACTTTTTGCAACCATCAGCAGCAAGGCTGATTCAGTGTTTATGGGGTGTAGAGCATCTCGGTGATGGGGATGGACCAGGTCTGCCTGCATAACTCCAGTCGGTTTAGGAGTTACTGATGATTAAAGGTTTGTAAAAAATTTACGATCAGCAGCACGGCTGATCGTATGATATTGTTGTAGTATGCACTGTAGCTATGTGAACTGTACAAAAACTGACATGGTTCATCAGTCTGTTTAGGAGATACAGCGGTTCAAAGGTCGGAACTTTGACTGACTACAACAATAACATACGATCAGCAAGTCAGCTAATAGTTAATTTTTTACAGACCTTTAATCATCAGTAACACCTAAACCGACTGGAGTTATGCAGGCAATCTGGTTCAGCCCCATCACAGAGAAGCTCTACACCCCATAAACACTGAATCAGCCTTACTGCTGATGGTTGCAAAAAGTACACTTATCTTTCGGAATATGTAGATAGGTATAGGTACCAAGTACCTAAGTAATTTAGGTAGCTACATAAGTTGTGGTGTTACATAATAAACATACCATATTCAGCGGCTTTCCACTCTTTAGTTCTATGTAGCTGGAATCTATTGCCCATTGAATCTGCATGAAAGGCGAGTACATTTGAGCTGAAATATAATTTTATTATATAATATTTTTTTATATTTAATATACAGGGTGAAATTGATATCATTAGCACCCTTTTAAACTAAGAGTCTACCCATCAAACTGAACAACTTTTACTATGGGAGCAAACCGAGCGGAGCAACAAAAAATCAGCTGTTCCATACTAAACTGCAATGCCTACGCGACACAAATGTATGCAACAGCAGATTTTTTTTTGCTCCGATTGGTTTGCTCCCATATTAAAAGTTGTTCAGTTTGATGGGTAGGCTCTTAGTTTATAAGAATGCTAATGATATCAATTTCACCCTGTATAATACTGACGATCGATGACACTATCAGTCTGACCGCCCACTAGGGATTTCGGTCTCGGTAGCATTTTTGGTCCCGGGACCAGTCTCGGATTCTCAAAACCCAGTCCCGGGATTCCCGGGAAATTCGAGACTGTGTGGTTTAATTTAAAAATACAAGGAATTATCGGTGTTTTCTGGCTTTGGACAGTCTTAGCGTATAGGTAAAATGAATAAAATGTCAGGGAATATAAAATCGGATTTTTAATTTAAACCTAAATTCAAAATCAAAGTAAAACGACTATTCTAACGTAACTAATGATGAGATTAATTAATTATTCAAAAGTTTCATCAAAATTGGTCATTTAATTATGATTTTCAGTATAATTACCTAAAGCAATCGCCATGCAGAATCACAATACAAAATAATCATAAATTCCTAGTTTATCAGGTACCTTTATGTCAGTGTCTCTAGCTAATAATACTGAATAGCTAGAAAACAAGCTTTATCACAATATTCACAGTAAACAGTCCAACTGCGAACGACAACCCTCCAAGCGTGGCGATCAAGGCAAATCCTACCAATAACATAGCCAGAACAACCAAAACCCGACCCGGGGCAAACTCTGGGAGCGATTTGGCTACCAAAACCGACGACAGCTGCACCTGGCAACAACCTGGTACAATACGCGACAGTACACACTACGAAGCTCACTGAAATTGAGGAAGCAAGCAAGCAACAATTAAGCAGGTTACAATAGGACGTTAATTAGTTTATCGAAGTCTGAAGAAAGGGAGAGTACTCGATAATCCTCAAATCTGGTAACCGAACTGGTTTCCGGAATCGCGGTCGAGCTCCTGAAGGCGGCTGGAAAACCGGTCCTTGGCTCTTCAGAAGTGGTATAATTCAGTCATTCGCGGGGAAAACTCCTCAGGCATTGAACAACTCTGGTAGTGCTCTTCTTTAACAAATGGCAAAAATGCCTTGCTGAAGAACGAAAGGCACATCTTCTCTCTTCTTAGCCATATGTCTGTTAGTTGTTTTCAAGAGTCATTACGAACAATCTCGCACGCGGGATCGATGTCTTCCAACCCCCTGAACAAGCCGAGTTCCGAATAGGCTACAACACTAGACCGCATAATTATAATTATACGCTCCAGCAGATTATACAGTAGACTGAAGGGTACCTATTACCTGCCTCTTTGCTAAGCGTTCGTGGTCAATGAGAAAACCTTCGATTTGATCGATACTTGAGCTGTAGTGCAGTCTTTCTCGCAATGCCAAGTTACGTACCAAGTCCAAAGAAAATATACTCTAACGCGAAAAGAAGCGACACTCATGCATGTGTGCTTTTAGAAGTGGTGGGACGCCCATTCAATGACAATGACGGCCGAATCACAAGGCTGCACTCGCTCGCTCGACTCGACGGGAACGCGACTTCATACCATCACGTACGGAAACATGTCGTGCTGTATATTTACTGCTGTGTTTTCTACCTGCCTACTCATACTTTACCTTCTATAAAGAAGTTAATTCAATAGGTATTTTAATTTTGATGATTGGTCACGCTCCCTACTTTTTCCGTTAGTAACTATCCAGGTTTAAGTTTAGGAACCCGTATCCACCTTGATTTTCAAAAATACACGACCTAAGTACCTGATTTATTGCTAGCGTGATTTTATTTCTATGCAATGGGCATCAAGCATGGTGTGAAATTGACATTACAATGAGAATATAATTTAATTTACGTAAATCAAACTTAAATTTTATTATTTCCTCGTTTTCGGTAGGTACCGTACCGCTCGTTCACGTACAGGCAGTGTCATGCCTGTGCCAGTTCGGTCCCGAACTATTCAAATATAAAAAGTCTCAAAAATTCGATACAATGTGGAACAAGTGAGACAAGTCTCAGTAGATCGTTACTGAGACAAGACAATTCTTAAACTCGATACCGAAATGCTTAGATAAAAGCAATAAATAGCTCAATATCATGCATTATCTACGTTAAAAAAATATATAGTTTTGAAATCGGTATTTAAACACAATAATAAACTGGAAATATTGTTTATATTGTATAAAATGTGAGTCATATTTAATTATTTTTAATATGAAAACGAGTCTCGAAATCCCGGGACCAAAATTTCAAAGTCTCGGTCTCAGTCTCGACGTAAAAAGTACCGAGACTCCCGGGATTTCGAGACTCGAGAGTCCCGGGACGAAAACCCTACCGCCCACAGGCCTCTCGCCACAACCACGCGACACGGTTTATCATTTGTAGAGCTGTAGCGAGTGGCGGCCACAAGCCACTCGTGTGCAGCGACTCCCTACAAAATGTAGGTAAGTATGAAAAATGCAGTCCGCAGCTCGATTTGTGGCTGTTGCAAGTGGCCCGTGTCTAGCCAGGCTAGAGTGGTATTTTTGAAAGTCATACGTTGAAATCAGTAGGCAGTACCATGAGTTTTCACTGCACGTTACTACTGTAGTTGCGTCGCCAATTTTGTATGACAGAATTAGTTCTCAACGTAACCACTAGGAGCGCTGTACGAAATGAAATACAAAAACTAGTAATCTACTGTAAAACGTACTGTAGTATACTATAGTATAAACTCATGGTAAGGCCCCAGCAGTAGAAAATGACAAAATTACTATGGAGATTAGCATCTTTCTGCTGCTGATTTGAACATGGGACATTCAAAAAATTTTTACTCCAGGCAAATAACAAAAACATACACGATTGTAAAATCATTGATTCAAAAAGAAGATAACAAATCTTCATGATGATAAAAGTGAGTTTTAGTTACTACAATTATTATTATTAGGGCTATCACAGTCCAGTGGCGCCCTCATCACATAAAAAAGATTTTTCATTAAAGAAAGCCTAAATTAAAAAAGTGCTCAACACGAACACTACAAAAGCCTACAAGTTATTTTCATAGAATACTTTTATAAGTTTTTTAAAGGTCTAAACATAAAAATTATGAAAAAAGAAAAAAAACGGCCGCTTTTGTTTTTATTCAAAATTGTCTAAACGTGGAATGTTTAGAACCTATAAAAGTATTGTATAACAATGGCTTGAAGGCTTTAGTAGTGTTCGTGTTGAGCACTTTTTTAATTTAGGCTTACTTAATTGAGAAATCTTTTTTAATGTGATGAGGGCGCCATTGGACTGTGATAGCCCTCTTAACTTGTAGTTATATAGGTACCTCATAATTCTCTTGCCCATTTCCCATTATTTGGGGTCGGCGCAATATGTCATTCTCTTCCATTCATCTCTCTTAGCTATAATTTCAGCACTCACTTTCTTACACATATGACACACGTCTCTCCGCATTTTACTCCGCCTACACCACAATAATTAGAGTATTTTTTCTTTACCACAATAATCTAGATACTAATTATGAGCCGGCAATTTTTCCGTCATACTTTCAAACTTCCTTTAAGGCCACTCCTCCCATTTGCAAGGCTCTCTTTCTTACAAGCAAACCGGTCGGAATTTTCCGTTTTCTTTGAAAACCTATAGATGATTTTTTATGAATTTTCAAAAAATAAGAAAACCACATCATTCTATATTGTATTGTGAAGAATATTGAAAATTTTCATATTCTTCTGATCAACAATGTAAGAGTAAAACGGTTACAACTGGAAAAAAGTGGTCACTTTGGATTCGTTTTTCTTCAGGTTTATTTGTTAAAATAGATTTCGAGAAAAACCACATCACTTCTCATATCCTGTAGATTGTTCAGTTTTGTTTTCTGCTTAAAAAGTGCCATAGTTAATGTATAAAATGGTTACAAAGTTACTCAAAACTGGGCGGACGCCCCTTAATATACTCATTTTTTAGTATATAAATAGTTAGTACGAGAATTTACCCGCGACTTCGTCCGCATAAGTTATACGCCAGATTTTTAGTCATATCATAAGAAATCTTTTTTAATGTGATGAGGGCGCCACTGGACTGTGATAGGGCTATGGGCTATATCTTAAGACGCGCCTCGATATGCTAGCTTCGCTACTATAATAGTGCCGTAGTCTTGTCTTATTACTAGTGATCGGTAACTATTGTGCAACTCGCGGCAAACACTAGGGGTGACAATTGTAACACATATCATTGGTTAAGAATTATAATGTTATCATATCGTTTTCTTTTAGTTTTTTTCTAATACGGCCCCAAATTAGATTTATTTTCACGTTTCTCGTTGTTTTATTTTTTCCTGTTTGTGAAAGGCAAAGGGAACTGACCCATACAGCCACGTGCAGTCAAGACAACGCCAAGCCTGAGATTTGAAGTGCGATATGGTTTTTATACGAACGGCATAAGAACAGTACGGAGATCAAGGTGTCGAACTTGACGTGTTCTCTACTGTATCTAAGTATAATATTGGTAATTTCATTATATAATTGAAATGGCACAACGATTAGAACATGACTTGTAAGAATAATAATTAAAACTCAAGACCACAAAAAACTCGCATATTACCAACGCTGAAAATGCCGCGAATCGCACAATAGTTACCGATCTATACTTATTACTTGGTTTATACCTTCGTTTCTGGTATCGTTATTCGTCTAGTTCAAAGTATGTTACTTAATACTTACCAACTTGAAACACCTGGGGAGAAACTCTGTCGAGCGTTTCAAAAACATGTGTTGTGTAGTCTTCTTTCAACCTGATAGTGTAGTCCAGTTTCCTTGGATTTTTATCGCCATAGTCCTACCAAAAATAAATTTATAAAGCTATTTCCAAAACAGTTAAGGACAACCGACGCTCTCCCTTGAAAAAATACCCGAAAATGTATAGAAGTTTTGACTGAAGTCAAATGTGTAATAAATTATGGGGTTTTATAAAAACGACTCAGATTGTATCGTTTATTTTTATTTAACGAGTTATTTAGTCATTTATTATTAATAAATTATAAAAAAGCAGTAACTCCAAAATGGCTGTCAATGTTGTTTGATAGGAGGTGATGCAAGCACAATGTATTTTTTATATAAAAATGATAAAAACTGATAAAGCATTATAAAATAAACTGATGCCTGCAATTAGTTTATAAAAACTATAGTGTAAAAATATAGTGTTCCATAGTCCATAATAAAAATAGAAGTACGGTTATAAATTTTTCGGTATTATGTGCCGGATGTCCTTTGTAAGTAAATAACATAATTAATTCAATATAGGAGCTTGAAGCACTCTTGTTAAACGTCAAATCTTTTTTTGAACTTTCTATAAGTTGTCTGAAATAAATAATTTTTATTTTATTTTATTTATTTATTTGTGTCGTAGCAGTTACGAAACTGCGACGAGTTGTAAATATTCGTAATTCTGCGACTGTTAAAAATATAGAATCTAAAAAAGTAATTTGAACAAGAAAGTTTACCTCAAATATGATAATAGCTTCATTTATCTCAATATGTAACAAAAAATCCAGGAGTTCGGAATTATTTGTAAATCCATAGTAACCTATGTTTAAGAAACCTGCAAGTAAACAAATTACATAGGTATTAATTTATTAATTATATTCTGTATGTTTATTATTTAGGCTGGACTAGAGTTGTAAATGCTACGTAGCCTACCACTGCCTAGGGTAGTCTAAACTAAAGGTAGACTATGGTAGACTACGGTAGACTACCGATTTATACCGTAGATTATGTAGATTTCAAATAAAAAATGGTCGATTTAATTTTTTTTTTAAATTTGATTTTTGTTCATGTAATATTGTATAGTAATATGAGAAAGTACTAATCAATACAAATTAATTAACATTATGTAAATATTTTATATTGTCATTAGCCTATAAATTTCACCTCTTTTCGGACATGAAGTTTTCCTCACGATGCTTTTCTTCACCAAAAAGCCAACGATAATTCTTTAAAACCGTCCGTACCGACATGGAATATAAATTATAAAAACCACATTTCAGTATTACGTATGTGCCCTGGGGATCGAACCCATACCCCTAGGAGCTAGGCTATCGTGGCTTAGTGCATAATATCACATTTTAAACAACCTTTTATAAAAAAGTGTATGTCAATGTCCTTTTTTCGCGTTCTAGATAGATTTCTACTTTCATTAAAATTATTGCCGAAGCTCTCTCAGCTTATTTATCACAAATAATAAATGGCAGCCGCCTTAAATATTGTGAACTAGCTAAAATTTCTACGACTGAATAATCTACAATTGCTACCGTAGGTTATGTAGCCTACCGGTAGTCTACCTCACGATTTGGTAGACTACGGTAGATTTACAACTCTAGGCTGGACATAAACAAATCATACCTACAAGCAACTGAAGATTTGGTAATTTACTTTTTCCGCAGTACAGAAAGAACATCTTACTTAGAAAAATAAATTAATAGGCATGCATGTGCATAGGAATAAATAAAATAACAGATCATGATATCGCAAGTAGATGGTGTTATTTCTAACCTGTCTTGTGATCCTTGGCCACTGTTTGGAATTAAAAAAAAATTTATGAGTTACTTTATTAACAGAGATCGGATATTTTGATACATTATAATATTTCAAATATTATTGATTTTAAACATGTTACAGCCATGTTGTGCTATTTCGAATCAAATTAAAGATTGAAAAATTCAGTTTCGGGCGGGACTTGAACCCGCACCCTTCCAAACCGGGGAAGTGCGTTATCCAATTTCGCTACCGAGCCCACTAGCCAGAGAACGAATTCTATACCGTATGAATTTCAGTTGTAATGCTGAACTTGCGGGTTGGCTAGTTTGTAATAACTGCCAGTAGATGTCGCTCACGTCCCCTCAAGACGCAACAGATTGAAAAATTCGTTCTCTGGCTAGTGGGCTTCGCACTTCCCCGGTTTGGAAGGGTGCGGGTTCAAGTCCCGCCCGAGACTGAATCTTTAATTTGATTATAATATTTACTTAAAGTGTTTCATAAGTCAATGAAATTATGGAAGCAGCTTCTTAAAATATATATTTTTTGATAAATAAATGCCTGGATGCCAGGAAATCCGGGAATGCATATTAACTATGCATCCGCATAAAACGTATGGAAGCTACTTTTTAAAATAGTTTTTTCGATAAAATAAATCCCGGCATGCATCCGTGAATGAATACCATTATCAAATGCATGACAATGAAGCGACTTCTTAAAATGATGTACATCCCATTATAATTAGGATCTCAAATTATTACATGAAAAAAAAACCTACTGTAGGCCTTACCATGAGTTTATACTGTAGTATACTACAGTAGTTTTTACTGTACTTGGCTACCGTTTTTGTATTGAATTTCGTACAGCGCTCCTAGTGGTTACGTTGAGAACTAATTCTGTCATACAAAATTGGCGACGCAGACGCAACTACACCTAGTAACGTACAGTGAAAACTCATGGTACCTATGTCTACTGATTATGTCGCTTTGGAATGTGAATTAAAACTCCAAACGCTTGTGGGAGCTTAGGTGTGCCCACTGTACATTGACGCGTCTATTAAGTAGTTAACTATTATAGTAATGAATCACTTTACAGACGAGTCGATGTACAGCGGGCTCGCCTAAGCACGCGCCAAGCGTGTGGAGGTAGCATTACATTAAGAAATATCACTCCTAATAGTCAGTCCACCGTATTTAGGGAGGACTTTATGCACACGCTGAAACTAAATGACTCTACCAGCTGCAGATTTTGCAAAGAGATGAACGGAAACTCTTTTGCTTCTTCTTTATGAATGTAGCCCATTGGCGTACAAACTAAGTATCCATCTGGGTAGACACGTATTAGTACCAGATGAGATACAAACCCTGTTAGAATCCTACTGCAGTTCCTGACGGGATCAGCAGGGAACTGTTAAAGGGGCGTTCACAAAAGTAGTGTGTTTTCGCCGGTTCTGCCACAATGGCGTCACCCCTGGAGGGGCGCGTGCGGTAAACAATGACGTCACCCACCCCGTGCTGTAGAAACGCCGGTCGTTTATGTTAAAGAAGTAAATAAACAAGAAATTTTTTTTTAATTATGATGCTGGAATTTTTTTTTTTGATTGAATAAGTAATAAGAAACCTATGGACAAATAATACTTACGTTTAATTTTTTAAAGATTTTTATTTATTGATATTAATAATACATACATACTTATCTTGAAATGGTCCACAACAACACTTTGATTCAAACGTCTCTTCATCATCTAGATCTGTGATTTTTAATTTAAAAAAAAATCGACTCTATTGTTTACTTTGTCATAATATCATACATGACCGCGCTACAGCACCGATCGGAGTTGGCGTCCGTCATTATCATTAGTGTACCTAAATCATTAGATTCATTAGTCAACCGCAAGCGCCCCTCCCTCCATAGTAGTGTGTTTTCGCCGGTTCTGCCGCAATGACGTCAGCCGGGTGGAATTTGTTTACATCATTATCCTATCGCCCGTGACGTCATTGCGGCAGAACCGGCGAAAACACACTACTCACAAAAGTCCAGCGCTGGTCGCAGTGACAGGCGTATATGCCTGTTAAGGCTCTCAACTTTCAACAATAATGATAATAAGGGTTGGCTTCATCTGGTCGCACGGAATCGCATGTTTTCAAGCTCTATCCTTTCCTGTCGTTCTGGAACATCATTGGCGTGCGATTGTATTCCCGCTATCTTTCTCGCTCTAGCAAATGACGTTCCTGAGTGACAAAAAAGGATGGAGCGTGAAAAAAATGCAAATTCCATGCGGCCAGATGAGGCTCAACCATAAATGGGGGGGCTTACTACCTGCGCCTTTCGGACGAGGTCGCCACTATAAATATACAGGGTGAAATTGATATCATTAGCATCCTTTTAAACTAAGAGTCTACCCATCAAACTGAACAACTTTTACTTTGGGAGCAAACCGATCGGAGTAAAAAAAAATCTGTTGTTGCATACATTTGAGTCGAGTAGGCATTGCAATTTAGTATGGGACAGCTGATTTTTTTGTTGCTCCGATTGCTTTGCTCCCATAGTAAGTTGTTCAGTTTGATGGGTAGACTCTTAGTTTAATCAATTTCACCCTGTATAAACTATTAATTGTTTGACACATTTTGTGTATCTAGTGTCTACACAAAATGTGTCAAACAATTTATAGGTCCCCTCAAGACGCAACAGATTGAAAATTTCGTTCTCTGGCTAGTGGACTCGGTAGCGAAATTGAATAACGCACTTCCCCGGTTTGGAAGGGTGCGGGTTCAAGTCCCGCCCGAGACTTAATTTTTCAATCTTTAATTAATTTATAGGTAGTTTTTCAATTTCGCTATTTATGCGGATCACTGTAAATACCAAAACAAAATGTTCTCGACCTACCGGAGAAGCTGTTAAGTCGTGGCAGGTTTAATTTCTCCCCGACGGCATCCATGAGGGCCCCGGTGAACTCGTTGTCCGGAGTGTACAAGATCATTGGGGTTATGACGACATCTTTACTGGCCAGTGGGAACGTTTTCTGTATAAAGGGCATTTTTTTAATACTTAACATTTATCATCTACAGGGTGTTTGGGTAAACAGTTGCATTACTTTAAGGGGTGATTGTACCCATGATACTGAACAACTTTCCCAAAGAAACCTATAGGAAATTCGTCAAAAATTGTTGGACTTCCCATACTAAATGCAATCAGCTCATCGAAATTTTGTAGGAAAAGTAAAAAAAAAATTGCAAATTTCCTATAGGTAGGTTTTTTTAGGAAAGATGTTCAGTATCATGGCCGCAGCACCGCCGCGCGCGATCGAGTTCCGTCTATCTTATTTGCTCTAGCAAATGACGTTTCTGAGTGACAGAAAAGGATGGAGCGAGAGAAAAAGGCGATGGGTGCTGCCAGATGAGGTTCAACACTTAAAGTAATGCAACTGTTTACCCTAACACGCCGTATAGGTACAATAATTATAAAAGTTCCCCGCGACAGACTGACTGATAGAGAACGCACAGCCCTCAGAACATTATAAGAGGGGTTAGAAGTGCAAAGTAGGCGTGGAACGTGTCGCCACAAGTTATTTGGTACTGTGCTACGAATAAGAAGTAACTATGGAAGAATAACTCTAAACAAAAGCAACATAATATTTGGCACCCTTTGAAAAATGACATTTTGTATGAGTTTTGGCGGCAAGGTGTAGTTTTTAAGGAACAAATTTCGAACACTGTGTACTTTTTTTGGGGTCACTTTTTGAGCTTGATTTACATTTCTATACATTCTTATTCGTAGGTACTGTGTAATTATTCTACATTAATAGGTAGGTATCGATTTTTCGAAACTCGACACGTAAAGGGATTTTCCAAACCGCGAACGAATCTACTTACCTACTCACTAAAACGACCATGTCATCACCCTGTATCTTTTAATTTCTCCAAAATATTGTGATGCACTTCATACACCATGTAATTATGTCAGAGTATCCTCTAACCATAGAGTACTATAATACTAACTGTCCCCACCTGTGCCGTAGCGAGGGGCTCTTGGGCCTGAAGTGCGATTTTTGAAAATCATACGAGCGACTTGGCAGTAGAAAGATGCATAATCTCCATAATAATTTTGACATTTTCTACTGCCAAGTTGCTCGTATGATTTTCAAAAATCGCACTTCAGATGCCAAATTTTTTTGCCCAGTGTCTTTTCATACATCAATTAACTTCCACTCATCCTTTCTAATCAAATAACATTTCAACTAGCTTACTTACCTTATTGTCAATGTTTGTCTCAGCTAACTGCAAAAACATCGACTGCGGGAACAAGCTATCCCAAAATATAAACAGGCCCAAAAAACACACCATTGTGTTAAATAACTCAGCTGGAATATGTATATCCCGCCTCTTTCGCACTGTAAAGTCTTTCCACATCAATGTTACTAAAGCTCCTGCCATTTTTTAAACTTTGCAAAGTCACTGGAAGTTTAGTGTAGATTTTATCACATGACCAATACCACGTTAGTGTCACATTAGGATAGGCCAGGTAGGTACATTACTTCAACGTTTAAACCATCTGTGAAATTACAACTACAGGTTGAAATTGATATCATTAGCATCCTTTTAAACTAAGAGTCTACCCATCAAACTGAACAACTTTTACTATGGGAGCAAACCGATCGGAGCACAAAAAAAATCATTTATACATTTGAGTCGAGTAGGCGTTGCAGTTTAGTATGGAACAGCTGATTTTTTTTGCTCCGATAGATTTGCTCCCATAGTAAAAGTTGTTCAGTTTGATGGGTAGACTCTTAGTTTAAAAGGATGCTAATGATATCAATTTCACCCTGTATAAAAGGCGGCGGGCGGTAATGACTAGACGTGTAGCAACACATCCAACTAAGTACTTAATTAAATTTTATATTATTTTTTTTTTTTAGGCTGCACCGATCCTATTGTGCTGAATCGTATTTTTTTTATTTGTGAACAATTAACACATTTCGAAAAAAAGAAGAATGTCAGGTCAGGTGGGAGGTAGCATTAGAGAGGTGACTAAGTCACCCACATATACTAAACCCACCAGAGGCCGTAGCATGAGTTTCTAGATAGAGTTTCTGGCCGCATCTTCTCTACAGCGCGACAACACGCTCCGTCGCGGTGGTAGCTTCAAAAAAGGATTTGACGTTTAATAAGTGTTCTTCAAGCTCCTACACCATAGACGAAGAATTTTTCGCTTACGCTGGTAGACGGAATGTCAGTGTAACCGGGTATGAGATAGCGATAGTCATAAAATCCTATACAATTTATATGAAGTGACAGTCATGTCGGAGTCAGGTGGAGTCAGTACAAAAAAGTGGTTACGCCGATAAGGACAGCAATATGGTAGCGATCTCCTTTTTTAACTAGACCGAATTTGCTATGTGCATCTCTTATTGAATGAATATGACAAGACACGTGCTTCCTTCTTCTAGTACCTTCTCTTTCTACGTCCTATACTGAATAAATTATGTCGTCTTTGACTTTGACATGTTGCGCGTAATAAGGCTATTTATCAAGCTTTTTATCTCGTTCGTTCGCGCGAAAGAGTGCAAAGGTGCTATAGCGCTATATCACGTCACGACCAACGCTGTCATACAAGGCCGCATACGTCTTTTAATTAACTATCCGTTACCGGTAACGGATATGGTGTTTTTTATGTTGACAGTTCTTGGCGATTGCTTCTGAATATCTAGATAATCTATTTCAGACAAAGACATATATATTACTAGCGTAAGGACATGGCCTATGAGCTTGACTATTGTCCCCAGTTCGTTGGCTCTAAAATGCAAGGAAAAATGTCAGTTTAGAGCACTACAACATATTCTTTGACTACAACGATCAAAGAAACGATATAGTTCGTATACGAGTTATGACAGATGGCGCAAATTTTTGTTTCTATGAAGAAGGTTTTTGTAAAATATTCTGACGCTCCTATCCTTACGCTAGTAATATATAAATCTATGATTTCAGACAACGGATGCGACGATCGGAGAACAACGATATTACTTAAAAATTGCGCAGTATAGTTAGGTACCTACAGTCAGAAAACCACTATTGCGCAGAACAGCAATAAAAAAGCTATTGATCTTGAATCGATATAATAATCAAAAACATAGTCCGACGACATAGTTTTTTGATGATAAAATCTTGTATGAAAACCGTTTTTTTAGGGTTCCGTAGTCAAACAAGAAACCCTTAAGCTAGACTCACACCGACGCGTCAAGCGGGAAGCGAAGCAGGAGCGTCTACGACGCGAAACTTGGCCTCCACACCGGCGCGACTGCGACACGCGGGAAGCGAACATCATTTGTTGATGAATAGTCGTTGAAGCAACACCTCTCTAAATATTGTTTTTGTAATGTTATTTTCGTTTAAACATCAGAGTCTAACTAAATTGAACATCTAGAGTACTTTGGTACTGTTTGGTAGATTTTATTACCTTTTAGAAGTTTCTAAAACCTACCTAGTTCTGTTGTTTTTGTTAGTTTTATTTAGTTTTTGGTAGTTTTCAAGTTTTTATTATTATTGCTACCAAAATCTACCAGAAATTACCAAATACTAACAAAAGAAACAAAAATTTCCAAAATCTACTAAAAAGAACCGAAAACAACCGAAATCTTGGAAAACCTACCAGAAACGATACAAATCTATCAAAAAGAACCAAAATCTACACACAAAGAACCAAAATGTACTGAAATTTAAAATTTGTAATTTATTTTGTTACGAGAGCGTAACATCGTACACGTCTGACCACTTGACGCGCGTGTCCGCTCCGCTGACGCTGCCTTCCCGCGTCGTGGTCGCGTCGCTGTGGGCGACTTAGCGGTACGCCCCATAAGATTACATGGGCAGCGACTGCCACGCGGTAGACGCTCCCGCTTCGCAGTCGCTTTGGTCGCGTCGGTGGGCACGAAGCTTTATACTTTCGTCCATTCTTTCTGTCTGTCTGTATCTGTATGCCCCGCCTTAATTATTCGCTCATAATTTGTCATTAGTTGGATGGGTTGTGACACGACTGGGTATGAATCGCCGCGCTTATTTTAATTAACCAAGTTTTTAATAATTTAAGTAAACCAATTAGACCACTGAATGGCACTGACACTGAAATTGTACAGCAATATTATGATTTGAAGGTACAACATCTGAATGCATTCGCACTGCACTTTGCACTTTGCTGTTGTAGAAATCGATACGAAGTTGTCAGTGTTGCCACCTCACGTTTTGAACAGATACTACATGGGAAGCTGGAAAGGACTAGAAAGTACTAAAGTAGCCGGCGATACAAGAAATCTGGGAATATACAGAAATGCTGAATTCAGATAATTAGATATTCTAAAATGAAAATCTATGGACATTTTCACGAACTGCTGTGATTATATGGTTTTCACATAGAGGAAAGAAGTAAGTATAGAGATAGTGCGACAAACAAAATTCATCCGCTATGTGCGGCAGCCGGTGAGGCAAACGGGGGAGCGGGGGGGGGGGGGGGCGTGTGCAAGAAGATTGTAGAGAGAGAGAGAGAGAGAGAGAGATAAGAAGATAGTAAAAACTTTACGAGCGAGAAAGACAAAATACATACATAGCTTCGTGAATACTATTGTCTTCTCTTTTTCGCCTATAGGTTTGTCCTTAACTATTTATATGACTGGCAATATCAATATCTATTGTCTTCTCTTTTTCGCGTATATGTTTGTCCTTATTTGAATTTGCTTAATATATTTTCGGGGGCGGGAAAAAAATATTGTTTACAATAATATTGAAAATGCTTTTTAATAATTAAATCATCTTGCTTACCTATGAAAAGTTATTCCTTTAAATTTGCTTACGTTTCTTGAATTGTTTGTGCAGTATCTCAGTACACACCACTGCATTTTTTATGCAGATTAAATTGTTTTCAATGTAACTGCTACACGTGACCGCAGTGAGAGAGCAGTTGAATGGGATAACGTCATGAACCGCGATGTTAACTCTATACTTCTTTCCTCTATGGGTTTTCAAGACAAACAATTTAAAATCTAGCGTGATGTCAAGCAAGCATGCCTACCTTTCAGGTAAATATTTTTTTTTGTCGTATCTTCCTGCTTGGATCCGGGACGGAGGGTTAAATTCCGAGATCAAGGTGTTTCAGCCGTTTATTCCCACTAGTTCAGTTGTTCAGTTCAGTTTTTTCTCGTTTGTTCAGTCGACTCAACTATTGCGTTTTTTTTCTCGCTTGTTTAGTCGACTGAACTAATGAGATTTTTTGCCAGTCTTCTTGACTAGGTCACAGATAAAATAATACCCTATAATAGGTCAACCTGTGGAGTTCTTCAAATTCACCGGGGAAAAGGGGGCGTCGTGCAGGCACTATTTAGGCATTATTTACTATTAAATGGCACCAAAGTAATCCTGATCGCAGTCATGTGTACGCCATTAGCGAGATGGATACGAAAAAAACGAGAAAAGCTCTGGTAAAGTGCTAGATCTAGACCCTAACGAGCTAGTCACTAGCTAGCTGCTAGTGCTTGTGGCAACATTGGTTCCTGTTAATAATATTTCCAACGATATCGATCGCCCTTTAAAATGTTGCCAGAATTACGTGAACTCTACCCTAAAATTACCATACAATTAAATTACACATGGTAGTACCTACCTAAAAATTACCGTATATTTACCGTACAAACATTTTTGTTCAATAGCCTAATAAAACTTACCTTGTTGATGGCTTAGTGGTATTCCACTACATTATTATGCGGCAAAAATATAGTTTTTCCAATAAAAATAAATAATAAAACGTGAAATCACTTACTTACCTTCAAAAGAACGCGAAGTAAGTATTAAAATTATTTTTACTGTGTTATTTTTTATCAAAGGCGCCACCAAAATAAATTATAACGAGTCCTGGTTACTTGAATAAATGATTATATTATTATTATTGTTTCTCGGGAAGGTATTTCACGGTTCGTAGAGGTCCAACACGTAAAGGCACCTTTGAGATCCTTTCATCTAAATGTGATGGAATGCACCCATTGTGGTCTCTCTGAATACGTTATGTAAATGCACCAAAATACATGGTGTATAATAAAATGGGACAGCTACTTAAAGGGGTGCTTCAGACCATCACACTGAACAACTTTCTTTATGGGACCAATATCGAAATCGCGAAAAAAAAATCTGCTGTCCCATACATTTCAGTCGAGTTATGTTTGCAGTTTTGTATGGGAGAGCGGATTTTTTTTTCGCGATTTCGATATTGGTCCCATAGAGAAAGTTGTTCAGTTTGATGGTCAAAAGCACCCCTTTAAGTAGCTGTCCCATTTTATTGTACACCCTGTATATACCACGTTCGGTGCAGAGACTAAGTATTGTAGAAAGGACAAAAAAAACTACTAGTTTATGTTATGGGGGTGAACTGGGTGGACCGCGAAATTATTATTATATAAAAATACGTTTTGGTAAATTATTTATTTAAACTGAAGGAAGTCTAACTACATTGTAGTATCATGTACTGGTACTTACCTTTGTGGATTTGTTCTATCAGCTATACAGGGTGTAACAAAACACCCTAGTAATAATTAAGGGGGTGCTTCAGACTATCAAACTGAACAACTTTCACTATGGGACCAACATCGAGAAAAAATAAAAAAAATCTGCTGTCCCATACAAAACTGCAGTACCGACTCGACTAAAATGTATGGGATAGCTGATTTTTTTTGTTTTTTCTCGACGTTGTGTCCATAGTGAAAGTTGTTCAGTTTGATGGTCTGAAGCACCCCCTTAAGTATTACTAGGATGTTTTGTTACACCCTGTATAGTCAAATACTTACGTTTATCCTTTAAAAAAATTCAAACAGTTAAAAAAAAATTACTGTACCTGTAGGTATATTAAATTTGTATAACACAACTCATAATGAGAGCTTCGGAAGCAGTAAACTTAAATTTATTGTCGTCCCCAAATGTATATTACAAAAAAAGACCAACCGGCATTTTTGTATGGAGCCTGGCATTGTAAAAGCCTGTGCCTAAAAATGGCGCCTTTTTTCTTTTTTTAGCGCGGCCATTAATCAAAATTGAATACTATAGTTCAGAATAAAGTTAAAAATAAAACTTGTTATTAGGTACAATAAATATCTCGGAACTCAGTTTGAACTGAGATATAAAGGCTTGAAGTGCATGTAATGGTAATATTTTCAACTTCAAGCCTTTATATCTCCGTCCGGACTGAGTTTAGGGATATACATGTTAATAAGTTTTGTTTTGTCAAGTTTGGTTGCTGGCTGCGCCATAAACAACGGCTAAAAATAAGGCGCCAACCTTACATACAAAACCCGCATTGTCTTTTTTGTAATTTCGCGGTGCTGTTCATTAGAGTTGCATCCATTAAGAAAATATACAGGGTGAAATTTATATCATTAGCATCCTAAGAGTCTAAACTAAGATTCTACCCATCAAACTGAACAACTTTTACTATAGGAGCAAACCAATCGGAGCAACTAAAAAATCTGCTGTCCCATACTAAACTGCAATGCCTACTCGACTCAAATGTATGCAACAGCAGTTTTTTTTTCGCTCCGATGGGTTTGATCTCATAGTAAAAGTTGTTCAGTTTGCTGGGTAGACTCTTAGTTTATAAGGATGCCAATGATATCAATTCCACCCTGTATAAAAGGTTCCTTAGGTATAAAAAAAATGCAATTACTATTTTAAATGTATTTTTTTTAAATATACAACATCGTATTAACTATGTAATTAAATAAGTCTATGTGATTGAATATATAGTAATATTTGCACGATTCACTGCCGACTTCTCGTTTCTTTTAGTTCACATTGATTTTCAGTCTTTTCACTATAAAATAATTTTATTTGTGAACCAAATGGTTTCGATACATGGAGTTAGGGACACAGATTACTGATATGTAGCAAGCTACAGATGCGACAGTGAAATTTGCACTTAGTTCATTCATTTCCGTTCTGGCGTTCTGTCGTCAAGCTAATGTGTATAGAACTTGTAGTTATAGGTATGTATGCACTGATTCCAGGATGCAAAAATAGGGATATTTGACCAAGGAACAAACTATTCAACGATATTATTATGTCATACGACGGAGAAGGACTTGGGGCTTCTCAAGGATTCTCAACTCAAGCGAAAATACCAGTAAAATCACAAGATATAAGCTTCTGTCTGACGCAACAACACGGCATGAGGCTGCTGTTGTTGTAAGTTCAATATGGCGTTGTATCATCGTCCAATGAGGAAGATTCATGAGGGAAAATGTGACTTCAGCGCCACAACGGAAAAACCGGAACTAAAGCTGTCATAGGCCTGGTTACGGAAAAAACATTTCGATATGTGAACCGATTAGCACTATTATTTTTAAATCAATATTCCAGAGAAAGTTTACAGATTTTTTCATGCTCTAATTTCAATTTGAATCGTAAATCAATGACGATTAGGGCTCTTACAGACGAGCGACACTTTGCTGTCGCGGTGGGTCACAGAGCGTCGCGCACATACATTTTACGGACGCGCGTCCCTCCGCGACACCCGGCGACCGCAAAGTGTCGCTCGTCTGTGAGAGCGCTTATCTTGCAAATCGATTGCTACTAAGATAACACGTGTACATTTGCGTCGACCATTGACTCACTGATCTCAATACAGTGCAACAAAAAAGAGTAGAAAACGGTGTCAAAGGGAACTAAATATTTTAGTACAAATTGTATGTTGGTCTTGCCAGTTTTTTTTTGACGTTCTTTCAAAGAACCCCTCAATTTTTGTCTACTCTTTTATGTCGCATTGTAGGCGTCCTTATTAAATGCGTTATTCAAATCTGATATTAAAATGTCATAACAAATAGGTAATCCCTTATTCCTAAGGAGGTTTAGGTAGGGAATGAGTGCTTCATATAAGGGAAACAGTCCAAAATTATTTCAGCGTTGCATCCACTGTGTGAGAAGCAAAGGCCAAAAACATCGGTCTATCTCCACTCAGGTTTACCGACGTACACCAAAGTACAATAACATCACAATACAAGCTTTTACCCGCGACTTCGTCCGCATAAATTATATACCAGATTTTAAGTCAGATGATAAGCTATCAAACAAAAAAAGTTTCATCAAAATCGGTTCAGTAGTTTTTGCGTGATACTCGAACAAACAAACACCCAAACAAACAAACGAACAAACGAACAAACAAACAAACAAACAAACAGACAGACAAAAAATCTAAAAATTGGTGATTTGGAATCAGGGACATCTAAAAATCATATCGTAATCTTTTTTTTGTAAATATCTTCAATGTACAGACACACTTCTGTTACGGTTTTATAATAGTTTAGATAAGAAAGAGTCCCTAGTACAGTCACCAGCGCAGATATATCGTAGCAAACCAGGTGCTCAAATATTTCTAACCAGTTCAAATTTTCAATAATGTATTTTACTCATAACCAATCAAAAATATAGGAACGCCTATAACATCAAATAAATAGACGCAGTGAGGTGGTCATAAACATCTGAACAGTTTCGGAAAAAAACCTTACTGCGTTGTTTTACATTTTAATTTTAAATAACATTATAAAGAAATTATTGAAAATTCGCTGTTCAGATATTTATAACAAAATATACGTTTAGATATAATTGGTAACATTTACTGTAAAGAATTTAATGAGAATTATCACTGCTCAGAAATATTTGGACACCTTGTATGCTACCATATATCTGATGGCGACTGTACACCAAAGTACAATAATACCACAATATAAGAAAGAGTCCCTAGTACTACATACAGTACGGACACTCCCTGCCCGCCACCAATTTTTACCTCACACCCTCTGTTAGAAGCGTGGCATATAAAAATGTAGGCAATAACCTAGCGATCGGTAACTATTGTGCAACTCGCGGCAAACTCTAGGAGTGACAATTGGGTACTTGACTACATACAATATATTTTATTTTTATCTTCTCATTAAAAAAAAGGTTTGAAAATAACGCTAAACTCCAATTTTCATTGAGTTTTTAGCTTGAATACTATTTTTAATAACAAGATAAACATTTAAAAGTAATGAAATGTCGATGACGTCACAATTATATATTTAGTACAAATGTTCATACAAAGCGCACGTTTTGACGTCCGATAAAGAGTAGCTGAATTGACTAGTTGTCAAGTAGCCTATTGTAACTAAGGTATATCATTGGTTAAGAATTACAATGTTATCATTATCATATCGTTTTCTTTAAGTGTTTCTAATACCGCCCCAAATTAAATTTATTTTCGCGTTTCTTATCGTTTTAATTTTTCCTGTTTGTGAAAGGCAAAGGGAACTAACCATGTGCAGTCAAGACCACGTCAAGCTTAAGATTTGAAGTGCGATATTATTTTTTATACGAACGGCATAAGAACAATAAAAAAGATCAAGGTGTCGAACTTGACGTGTTCTCGACTGTATCTATTTGTCATATTTGTAATTTCATAATATAATTGCAATGGCACACTGATTAGGTACATGACTTGTAAGAATAATAATAAAAGCTCAAGGCCACAAAAAAACTCGCTATTATCAACCCTGAAAATGCCGCGAATCGCATAATAGTTTATCTCAATTCAATTTATGTTAAAAATATTGAGAAATAATAAACATTTTTATTTTTATTTTATTTTATTTATTTTATTTTTATAATAGTTACCGATCTATAGCAATAACGTATTCATGTCTCGCGTGTTTGTAAATTTTCCCTTTAGAGCCCAAGGTGTGGTAATACCATGATTATAATCATCCTCAACCAATGAATGTCTTACCGACGATGTACCAGCGCAGTTGAAAAAATTTAAAAGCGCCAAATCATATTTTCCAATCAGGATATGCCACGTTCGCGCGCCTATAATCCCTTGCCGCTATTTACTAATAGTTTTCGCGCGTTTGTCGCAGGCGAAGTGTTCGTCAGTCTGATATGTGACTTACAAGCTGTAGAGAAATATTTTTGAATAAAGTCACAAAAGACAGCATGGAAACGTAAGCCTACTATTATGCAAACAATTTAAAACTTTATTTGAATTGAATAAGGACAAAAATCATCAATGAGAAAATCTTTTAGGAGTTTTTCGCTTAACCTGAGTTGACCTTACGCAGACAAATTATTGACTTTTTTCTTCTGAAGCACTCTCTCCCTACAATCTCATTACGCCATACTTAGTTCACAAGTTTCTGCCAATACTCGCGCGTTTCCTAACAGAATTAACAAAAGCGTTGCAAATGTTAAAGATACTATTTACAATATTATTGCTCGACTTTTATCAGTAGGCCATATTGATTATTAATAGAATTTATTTATAAAAAGAAAGTTTAGATTGAAAAGTGTAAAAGTAATCTTAGTGTAAGTACGAGCTCATAAGATACTTAAGGACCTGCACTAGAGAGTTGAGAGCATCCTTATTCACTTGCATTCATAAACTCGCGACCACAATCCCATTCGGAGCGTTTATAAACTTTGGTACAACTATAAGAAACCCAGCATTGCACCCGTATCTATTAAACTAAAGTTTCATATCACTTTAGTGTAGTTCTTTAGGTAAGACATCATCATGATCAGCCTATATACGCCCCACTGCAAGACGCAGGCCTCTTAGGGAGCGGGCATCTATGAGCGTTAGTCCACCACGCGGATGTATATACAGGGTTACTTTTTATTCAGAACACAAACTTTGCGAGCGTGATGGTTATCGAAATTAAGAATACCCATTTTTTTTTGTTTAACCCGGTTTATTATAACAAAAATAAAAAAATAACTGCATCTGAACTTATTAAAAATGTTTGGTTTGTACTGACCATACTGTCACCTGTCACTTCCTCGATCGGCGCGGTTGTTATCAACAGTACGATCAGCACAGCAATTTTTATTCAAGTTTACAGGATAGCAAAAATAAGAGATAAAATTTGCAAAAAAAAAAATTCCTTTAATTTTTTTTTTCGGGGTCTATTGATGATATTAAATACGTTGTGAAAGTTTGTGCACTTAATAAAAAGTAACCCTGTATATACAGCATGTGCGTCACATTTTGAAGGTAATTGGGTATAGATAAGAGATTTAAAAAAGTGTTTTAAATAATCATTTACTTACACCCATGGACTGCATTTCTAGACACAATAGAAAAATCTATTGATCGTCGAGTAAATCTACATTCTTGCAGTTCAATGATAAGGAAATTAAAATTAAGCGTTTTGCAACATACAATGTATGTTTTCTCATAAGAAAAGAGTAGCAGATTTAACAAGTTTTAAGGTTTTATCTTAGATCAAAGTTACTTTGATCTAAGGGTTTTATATGTTAGAAAACAACTACCTCGTAAAACACTCATCCTTCTACATGAACTTCAACGGACGTCCTCAACTCTCTAAGGTCCAATACCGTTCACACTATGCAAGTCACGAACCGCGGTCGCTGCAGTACACACCTCTCACAGGCCCATACTATTGTCCTGTTCTTAAGCTCAAGCTACAAACTATTGTGGGATATTTTATACAAACTAGGAACCGGATAAAAACGGCATAATAATTATAGAATTTTGGGATTTGAATGATGGATTTGAGTTGTCATAAAATCGTAACAGATCGTGCCTGTATTCGGGATATGAAGGAACCAGATCAGGATTGAACAGAGATTCGTATCCAAACAGGCCTTGCGATTCGTCCCGGTAAGCTATTTAAGCCTTTACTGCAATAACAATATGATTTCATTTTGCTTAGGTACCTATACAACGTGTCAATGAATTAGCGCAAAACCTCATACACCCCAACTGATTTATAACAAAATAATTAGATTGCAACAATAATTTCAGTATTTTGATGATTAAAATTTAAAGTTATTCGCATTTTAAGTTTTGAGGCAAAAATTATTTGTTATCATTTCAGCACGAAAAGAAAGCGCTAACGTACTCATGGATACATTTTTACAATCTTGTTTTGGTAGTAAGTAGGGTGAGTGTGCCCGTGGGGTGGGTTGACACCCGGAACAGAAAATTTTAAATTTTGCAAACAAATTATTAAATATTTTGAAAAAAATTACCTATGTTGAAACCATGATAATTCGATTCTGCTCTCGATTCTAAACAAACTACTTTCTAGTTTTGCGTTAATTCATTAACACGTTGTATAAGCCTTTACTGCAATAACGACATGATTTTATTTTGCTAAGGTACCTATATACTTTGCCGTCACCTGAGAATTCTTAAAAAAGATCATATCTTTTAGCCACCTAAGGAAATATGATCACATAATTTGAATACATGTAGCGAACGCGTTTCGAGCCCCGCACCATACAATTTGAGTATGTCAAAAGTCAGGTATGCATTTATACATGCGACTTATTAAAAATTTCGTATTAAGTATGGCAAAAGTCTGTAACAGCCTAACTTTCCGAAAATACCTAAGCGTTTAACAGGTGCCACGAAATCTGTTTTCCTAGTTTACCTACAAGGTATCTGTGACATAGGAATTTCTACCTTACAATGTTATTTTAAAGTCCATTATCTAGTGTTTTCGGCGCTGTCGGTGGTTTTCTGTTGGGGCGTTGGTTTGGATGCTTCGATGCGCTTTCTTAAGGGTGTGTTGTACTCCCAGCCTTCCTCGCCTTTTGGACTAAAGAGCTGGAAAGGTGGAAGGAATAATTTGAAACTGGTTACACACAAAACAATGGACTAAGCTTTATTTAATTAATTGAACGAGGCGTTACTTTGCGGAAATCCATGACTAATAGGTAGATGACACGACTGTATCAAGACCTCCGCCCCCAAATACCCAGCAGACAAAGTTGTATTACGTGATGAAATACAACCTGCCCACCAAACAATTTCTACTCTACACGTGTTTCGCTCCACCAAGGAGCATCCGACACCGACGTCCGCGGTCTCGGTGTCGGACGCTCGGCGGGGTAACAACTCTGTATCGAACGTTCGTCGGTCTAACTCCTGAGGATGCTCCTTGGTGGAGCGAAACACGTGTAGAGTAGAAATTGTTTGGTGGGCAGGTTGTATTTCATCACGTAATACAACTTTGTCTGCTGGGTATTTGGGGGCGGAGGTCTTGATACAGTCGTGTCATCTACCTATTAAGCTTTATTTGTTTTTGAGAAAAGTACAGAATTATGGACAGGTCATAGTTTTAATAATAAGTCAAGTCTATCGATTCAAAAAATAGTTCAAAGCTTATTAAAAAGAACTCTGCTCCGAGTTTGATGGAGAAATCGTATCACAGATGAGTTACTTTACTACTTTACTTTATTAGTTACTTTAGCGGCACTTTACTAGGGGTATAATTTGGAAAAAAATAGATGTATGTTGATTAAACTCTATCTTTAACCGATTTGTAGAGCGGAGAAAAATCGAGCTCGCTACGCTCGCTTTAAGATGTAATTCTAGCTAGCTTTTACTTAGATGCACATTTTTTGTACCGAAAGAGCTCTAAGTCAAGCTCCCTTTAAAACATGTTGGTATGGATGAGCCAAAATATTCCTACACACAACCCGAGTAGTTGTGCTAAAAAAATTTGAGCTCGCTTTGCTCGCTCCATAATTTGTTGTGTAGGTGCTGTAGATATATAAAAAGGGGGCGGGGAAAATCAAGTGAGAGCGATGGAGCGCGGGGGCTCCCGCGACCTTGAAATGTTTGTCTAGACCTCGATACAATTTTTCATAAGTAGACCCCACTTAATTACTAGCCGACCCCTGTCCTAGACCGATGAGCAACCACAGGTAGTTGATAACGGCTGGCTGAGGAAGGTCGAGAAGAATGCTTAATCGCTTCTTTCGGACCTCAGCCGTGATGCTTACAAAAGGTAAATGTTTAGTCAGTGTGCCCAGCTGGTACCTACTGGCGTAGTAGATAGTCGAGTGATAACTGGTAAGCTTAGCTGATTCGTCAGTTATTTAATTGGTCAGTTTTTCAACTCGGTACCTGTGTGAGCCACTTCTCGGCGGCGTGGTCGCGCAGCTTGGCCTGGTCGCGCTGGTGCTGCTCGACGGCGCGCTTGGCGGCGGTGGCGGCGTCGCAGTCGGCGGCGTGCAGCGCGCAGGTGACGTGGCGCCACACGCGGCGCGACTCGTGCGCCGGCTGCCGGCTGATCGGCGCCACGCGCTTGCGGCGCGGCTTCATGTTGCACACTTCGAATAGCACCTCCGACCGCTGCAATTTGTTGAACGTTATTTCGTTTGCATCAAACATTAGTAGCAGTAGGTAGACCTAAAAATAGAGATGTGCCTCCATCTTTGTTTCTTTACGTATGCCATAAAGAGTACGCATAGCGTTATTCTCGTCTTGTCGCGTTGTCATGGGTGGCATGCTGGCCGTGCTAACACAATTTTTTGTTGTTGTTGCCTTTAGAAAAATGAAATTCTCAAAGATGTTGTTTATGCATTAGAAGTTAAGAAAACATAAGTCTCAAAAAGCGTTTAAAAAAAAACAGTTTTTTTAACGTGTGTCGACGATAAAAAAAACTGTTTTTTTTACCCAGATAGAGAGAGAGATTACACAGAAATTTATTACGGAGCCAAGCCAGTACGATTTCGAAAGCCAATTGAGAAATAAAACTTTTCAAAAATCAAATGTTGGCAACTTTAAATCTTTAAATCTAATTGCAAAATGCAATCAAGATGATGATATTTTCCTACTCTTATCAATAATTTTGCCTCAATTAAAAATTCTAGTTTAACCTAAGCGCCTTTCTGAATCTTTTATAATGCCCACACCTAGGAGTGGAATGCCTTACCTGCGTCAGTATTTTCGAGTACTTACAACCCGGATTCCTTTAAAGCAGAGGTCCCCAAACTATTTTGTCCCGTAGACCCCTTGCAAATTTTCGTGATTTTGGGTAGACTCCCCTAGATACAGACCTCCGTATTTTCAAATATTCCAGCTTGCCGGTGGGCCGGTAGCCAAGATGTGTGGCAGCAACGGTTCTATTCTATGGTTTTAACAGATAGATCTAAAGAGTTGTTGGTTATTTCATGAAAGTACTACCAAGAGTTCGATCCAAATCTGGAGCGAACGAAGCGAGCACAAAATACAGAACTGTGATCAGAACAGAGTATTGCGCGAGCAGTACCAATATTGTAAATATGGAGCGAGCGAAACGAGCTCGAAATTCTTCAACAATACAACTTGCCTATATGATCAAGGACTCTGTCTCTGTCATGTATGGACGGACCATACATGCAGTGCCATAAATAAAAATAAAAACCAAAACAAGCGAAGTGAAGAACAGAAGAACAACTTGGCTGTGATTGTATTTATCTCTTTTGGTCTATGCTGTAGGATAATATAAATAGAAACCAGAGCGAGCGAAGCGAACACAAAACTTTTTCGCAATATTATGATTTGACTGTGACCAGAAACCTGTTTGTCTACTCAGTGGTGTAATAAGAACAGAATTAAAGCGAGCGAAGCGAGCTCGAAATTTTTAGCACTCTTCTCTCGAAACTTTATAGAAAGAAACCAACGAATCTAAATTATTTATTGTTTTATTTCCCAAAATTGTTTTATTTGTTATTTGGCCATAAACTGACCTGAATCGAATTGAAATAAAAATCAAGAGCGAGCGAAGCGAGCTCTGAATTTTTTTACTCATGGCTACGTTATGCCGTATATTTGATAATGCGCCTTTGGATCCCTCTGCTCGGTCGTGCCTCAGGGTGTATAATTTTGTGGCCCTAAAGTTGGTGGTTAGGGCACTAAAATGCTTCTGCAGGCCACCCCCTCTAAAAGAGCTAGCCTTAGCACTTGCCCATTTTGCCCATATCAGAATATGTTCCTACTTCAGATTATAGATAGATGTATATTACTTTTATAGGAAAGAATTATGTGACTAAAAAAAGTTATAATATATTTATTGGCTCACACAAAGAAAGGCGTTTACAAGGTATGACAGTACAGTACAGTATACATGGATGGCATTTAGTGTCTTTGTGAGAGACTGGCCTCTGGGGCAAATGAGTACATAGGTACTATCCTGTATTATGACGTGGATTTTTCTATTCATGGAAAGCCAAACTCTCGTGGACCCCCATTTAAGTCTCATGGACCCCCAATTATTTTTCTAGCTGACATGGACCCCTTGCAGGTCGTAATCGACCCCTGGGGGTCGATATAGACCACTTTGGGAATCACCGCTTTAAAGTACGAGTGAATAGGCATCTTCTGGGTAAGCTCGCTACATCTACGACCCCATCTTCGTCCTGAGGACTGGATTGAGGTCAAGAGCAAACCCATAGTTAATAAAGAAAAAAAAAAAATCTAACACGGAACAAAAAGTTCAACTCACCCCAGACTCGGTCCACCGGCCATCCACCCTGCTGTTCCACTCTCCCTGCGCAGTAAAGTACGGTTTCTTGTCGCTACTCGACAACACTTCGCAGGTCACCCTGTGCTTTTTGCCGCCGTAGAACGGCTTGGTCAGGAACTCTATGTTAGCCTTGTGCCCGGTCTGTACGCATTCGATGCAGACAGACCCACCTAGCTCGATCCATGGCACTGTTAGTATTGATCTGGAATTTAAAACATTTTGTGTTGATTATGTATCGCAAACATTCTCCCTTTCCATAGTAATTCCTTGATTTCGCCCTGAGTGAAAAGGAACTTTTCTAACTTATGTACGCAATGATCTTATGATGACAATCTTTATGCTGACTGCTGTCAAACTGTGACGTAAGACATCGTGAGGAAACTTGCATATGTTGAGGAAGATCCTGAGGAATATGCGAAATATACTAATCCGCATTGGTCACACGTGGTGAATCAAGGCCGAAACACCCTCCTCGAGGGTGGTACATCCCAGATGTATAATAGAATAGAATAGAAAAACTTTATTTCGACCAACTGAGATCATAATTTTGTTAGTAACACACTTAGCCTATTGTTAGTTTATACACACAACACATAACTACATTATAAAATACGCGGAAATTTACCAACCTGGGCTCTGGGTATAGTCTATTGAACCATCAATTAATTAAAGTAAATGAGATCAGGGACTTAGGCGTCGTTCACGACAATAAACTTCTATTCGATAAACATATCGACCTTATCGTAAGTAAAGCTTCTAAGGCTTTAGGGTTTATTATCAGATCTACGGTGAGTTTTACTAATTTGAAGTCACTCAAAATACTGTATTGCGCCTTCGTACGCAGTCACTTGGAATATGCATCTCAGGTATGGAACCCACGATATGAGGTCTATAAGGCACGTATCGAGGGTATTCAGAAAAGATTCTTGCGTTTTCTTGATTATAAAGCACGGCAATGGTCAGAAGACTATCAACACCGCTGCAAGCGCTACCACTTTCTTCCCCTTGAACACCGACGTAATATTAGCGACATTTGCTACTTGATAAATATCTCGAATGGATCCATTGACAGCCCAGATCTAATCTCTAAAATATGTCTTCGTACCAATCAATTAGGCCTTAGGCAACGTCCCTAGTTACATGTTCCCCTTGCTAAGACTAACTATAGACAAAATGCATTCTTACTGCGCAGCGCTAATAGCTTTAATAGTGTCTCGGTTGATCTAGACTTTGATTTGTTTTGCACAAGCACGACCTCGGTTAAACGAGTACTTACTGAAAAATACCTACCTCGGTTAATGAGTTAGCGGCTCACTCGGCACCTCTTTACTTTTACTTTTTAGTTAATATAATTCCTTTTCTTTTGTGGATGGTTTGAAGTACCAGCAAACTCTGAGCTTTTAGTAATGTAACTTCTTATTAGTTTTATTGATACTAAATTTGTATTTTCACACACAAAACTATGTAGAACGAATGATACCTATGTATCTGTGGAAACTTTTAGTTGGCAATGTTGTTTTAAAAAAATGTTGATACCCTACTATCCTGTAATTAGTCCGTAAGTTTTCCTAAAATGAATAAAATAAAATAAAATAAAATAAATAACTTTTTGTTTGTCAGCACCTGAACCATACAGCGATGGTTCACGTACTGACAATCAAACCTACTCGCAAACATGTTCAAGATGCTGTTAGCGCTGCCGCTTATCCTACGCATGAGGGATGTACACCTTTTGCGCATAGTAGTGTAAAAACCATCTATTCGCGCATAGGCCAACATCCCCGACGCAGTACAGAATCGCGGCAGCCCCACCATCACCCTGAATGCGTTATTAAACTGGACCCGCAAGGCGTTGTACTGTTTCTTCGCATAGTTCAGCCACAGGCTGCTCGTGTAAAAAGAAGTACAGTATGCTCTAATGAGTGTTATCTTGACTGGAGTGGAGCAACGAGCAAACCTGCGGGCTATCATAATATAGCTATTATAATGATGGCTGTTGATGAATAATAGGAACTTATAAGCTACTTGTAATACTACTGTATTTTTGATAAAGAAAACATCTCGAGAAAACGTAAATGCTTCAAATGATGCAATGATTTAACATTGCTCGCTATCTATCATCGAGCGCAAACGTGCTCAAAACTAGGACGATTCGGCTCCAAGGTCCAGCATTCTAAACCTCAATTAAGGACACCGTCTTAGACGACTCAGCATTCATCACACGGCAAGTAAGAATAAATAAAAATAAAGGCACCAACCTGCCATAACCATTAGGGAATGTCAAAGTATACTCCTCCCCGGTATCAAGAAGCGTGACCACACCCTTCCCGATGTTGTGCACCCCGATTGAGAGGCCGAGGAACTTGCTCTTGGTCCAGACCCACGCCTCGAACTGTATGCGCTTGTTCACGTGCTCGGCGTAGAACGCGGAGATGGGCGGGTGGTGGGAGACTTGTTCCGCCACGAAGGAGAGCTGATCCGGTGTGCACCATGGCACTGGACCGTCGCCTACTTCTTGCTGTAAGAATGGTGGAAGATATGTTTATTCACATGCGCTCTTGGCCCCAGCCACAGAATAAGTAATAGTATATACCTATAGGGTCCTTCTTAATATGCTGACACTTTTTTAAGGGCATGATCAGACCGTCAAACTGAACTACTTTCTCTATGGCACCAACATCGAAATCGCGAAAAATAATTCAGCTCTTCCATACAAAACTTCAAACCTACTCGAGCCAAATGTATGGGACAGCAGATTTTTTTTTTGCGATTTAATTGTGGCCCCATAGAGAAAGTTGTTCAGTTTGATGGTCTGATCATCCCCTTAAAAAAGTGTCAGCATATTAAGAAGGACCCTGTATAGTTCTACATACAGAACGGCCACTATCCACCCCCTCTTACTTCAGATACCCCACCTCACCTCACACTTTCTGGGGACTCTTTAGGAGAGCCGAGCAAGGGAATGCAGTCAGGCGCGCGCACCCGTTGGATTTGACAACATTAAATTGTTTCTTTTCAGTGCATAAAAAAGGGTTGAAAAATAAAGCTAAATTCACATTTTCAGTAATTCTTTAGTTCAAATACTATTTTTAATAACAGAACGAACAATAAAAAGTAAAGAAATGTAGATGAAGTTAAATACAAAGCGCGGCCACAGATATTAGAATACAAGTACAGATAGTGCATGCCATACATTAAATTCGAACCGCCTTAACACTGGCTACTGGACTGGTTATATTTTAGTTCATCAAAATAACATAGATGGCGCCTTGATGGCGCTACAAAAATCGCTCTTGTAAACGAAGTCGCTAATAATTTGGCGTTAGATGGCGCTTTTTATCAGGAAGCACTGTGGTTGTTACGGTTCCTTATATTTTATCGTTAGATGGCGCTAATAATTGCAAGCAAGGGGTCAATGGGTCCGTTTCACTCTGTACTCAAGACTCAAGGCTACGTATTAGGCGTGCTACACACATTCGGATCAACACATTTGGTTCAGCTTTTCTCTAGCAAAATACAAGATGTAAGTTCGACCAAATAACCTTTAAATCATTACCCTTTAAACAACATACCTACTCTATCCATCAAACTGAACAATAGAATACCTATACAGGGTTGTAACAAAACACCCTAGTAATACTTAAGGGGGTGCTTCAGACCATCAAACTGAACAACTTTCACTATACTTAGAGCCAACTTCGAAATCGCATCTTGTCTTATTTATTACACCGCCATAGCAAGTTCGAAATCCAAAAACGTTCTATACTATTATAGTGCCGGACCTGTGCCCCGGTGACAAAGCTTATAGGAGCGCACAACATGATCACACTACGAGCTCGCCCAATTTCTCCCATAGATTGTCAAATAGCGCGATTGTTCGAAGCTTTCTCTCTGTGGGGTGGGTGGTGGTGTGGGTTCATGTGGTTTATTTTCGACCGTAATTTAGATAGCGTTAGTGCGTGATTTTTGATTGATTTTTTTAAAGATAGGTAAGTAGTAATAAAATTTGATTTAATGATAATGTTATCGAGAGGCCTCGGTTCGCGATTATAGCAGTTATTAAAACATTAAAATAATCAACCGTGTTACAGAAAGAATTCATAGCACGAGTTGACCTTGCGTGACTTTTTATTAGGCACTTTACATGGTTCAAGATTAATGTAACCTAAATGTTTAAAAAAAGTCCATAAAAAATCAAGAGGCACCAGGATATAAATGACGGTAAACAAATAAAAAATGAAACAAATATTGAATTGAAACAAAATTCGATACCTACCAATTTACGGCTATAATATATAAAGAAATAAAATGATCACCCACCCTGCAATTACACTCTCGTATAAGTTTTTGTTTTCAAGAAGAAAGTGGATATGCATTTTCTGTAGGGCAATCAAATGAAGGGCTTTACCTGGAGTGACATTAAATTAAAATGTAGTTTTTATACTTTATATCATCGCTATGGCCTGGGTCGAAAGTTACGAGCATTTAAAGTTTTCAAGAACCTACCTGGTCTTGAGCACCTCTAGTCTAAACTATTATAAAACTGTAACAGAAGTGTGTCTGTACATTGAAGATATTTACCAAAAAAAAAGATTACGATATGATTTTTAGATGTCCCTGATTCCAAATCACCAATTTTTGGATTTTTTGTCTGTCTGTTTGTTTGTTTGTTCGTTTGTTTGTTTGTTTATTTGTTTGTTTGTTTGTTTGGGTGTTTGTTTGTTCGAGTATCACGCAAAAACTACTGAACCGATTTTGATGAAACTTTTTTTGTTTGATAGCTTATCATCTGACTTAAAATCTGGTATATAATTTATGCGGACGAAGTCGCGGGTAAAAGCTCGTTATAAATAAAATAGTAACTATACCAATATTACCTTCTCAGTATTAGAGGCACTCTGGTCGTGTTGTCAAGTTCCCAATGGCACCGGAACACTTCGCCCAGTATGGGGTTGTAGGGTTTCTAGGCGACCTGCGACTTTCTACCAGCGTGGTATGTTTTGTTTTCAAGTACCTACGTATTTCAGTGTGTTACCTACGTTGTTATAAATAAAAATACCCAATGTTACCTTTTCAGTATTAGAAGCACTCTGGTCGTTGTCAAGTTCCCAATGGCACCGGAACACTTCGCCCAGTATGGGGTTGTACGGTTTCTTGGCGACCTGCGACTTTCGACCAGCGTGGTAAGAGCTTAGGTACCATCGGACTACTTGGATCATGCGGTCCCTGGGTGTTGGTTGATCTGCTATCCTGGAAGAGCAAGATTTATTATGAACCTTTGACCTTACAGAAAGGTTTGCTTTGTGAAACTTTTTGATATAGATTTTAATTTCTATAAAGTACACAATATTTATTAGATTCATTAAATAGTACCCGTACTTTGCTTAGAGGTTGCCCAAAACAGGAACGAGTGGAATAACAGGGTAGAGGCCTTTGCCCAGCAGTGGGATGAAATGGGCAAATAAAAAAACAATACTCATAATTTGGAGATAACAACGAAGTAAATACTAACTTGACAAACTGGTCAGGGTGTGCGAATGAGTCTGCGTACATCTCGAGCAGCGATCGCCTCTCTAAGATAAACGTCGGTAGCACAACCTGAAATATTACATTAACTAGGTTAGAACAATATAATAATTATTGTTATAATTTTTTGAAGTTACATCCTTAGGGTGTCTGTCCATTGAAGCTGTGCGAGCTGTGTAGCTGTGTTTTATTAACCAATCAGGAGCTCGGGTGAGATCGGCCGCGCCTCGCCCGAGCTCCTCTGACACCAGGGCTCTGCCCACACGATAAGAAGAGAAGAATGGACAGGCAGCCTTATGCGGAAAAATAATTTCTGAAAGCGCTCAGATTAGTAGGAAGTAGGATTACGCGAGTTACCGGTTTACTTCAAGATTTTTGCTGTATAATACTTATTTAAAAATAAAAAACAAACCTTTGTGAGATCCATGCCGATCTTGACCTGTGACAGCAGGTGCGTGACCACGGAGCCGTGGTTCTCCATCGAGCCCAGCTCCCCGTCCGACTCGTCTTCGTACAGAGCTGCAAACAAAGTTTTATTCATTGAAATTCATGTATTCATAGATCTCTTCTTCTATCGAGTCGATGGCGTGTCATTTTATATTTTTCCAGTCCAGTATTTCCCAAAACTGATACCAATACCGGCGGAGCCGGCGCAAGATCTAAGTTTTGTGTGGACAAGATGAGGTGCACGAGGCACCATGGCCTGGGGTATTTTTGATTGCAGGTCACAATATACACAGGTACAAAAATAAAACCGTTAAGCTTTGTCGGTTCCTGTGTAAAACATAAAAATTACTGGAGCAAGCGTAGCGGGCTAAAAATTTTTCAGCGCTATATGCTTCGCCCGTGGCCAGAAATCAGATAGTGCATGAATGCAGTGTAATAATTTATCCTAGAGCGAGCGATGCGAGCTCTAAATTTTTAGCGTTTGATTCGCCTGTGGTCAGAACTGTAGCTATGTGGCTTGTTATTTTTCATGGGTTTGAAGAAAGCTGAATAAACCTTTGAGGGCGCTAAGGTTGCCAACGCCTTCTGCCGCTTCTGACTACCGGTTGCGTCCAAAAGATCCATTCGCGTGTAAATGTGCGAACAGTCGGCATCTGCCTCAGATTTGAAGTGTAGCATGCTGACTGTATACTTGCGTTTAGCGACCCTTTCAACTATTCCGTTCATAAAAAAGCCTCGTAAATTTGATTACGTCACACGTTGACGCTACTTTCGCTCATTCTTTTCACACTTCAAATAGATACCAAGATATAATTTTTTTTTTATTATTAAAAATGTGTTTGCTATTGACCTCAATCCAGTCCTTAGGACAAAGATGGGGCCGAAGATGTAGCGAGCTAACCCAGAAGAAGCCTTTTCACTCGTACTTTAAAGTAATTCGGATTGTAAGTACTCGGAAATACTGACGCAGGCAGGGCATTCCACTCCTTGGCTGTGCGCATTATAAAATAATCAAATTTGATGAAGCAATGTGGGCCTTCCTAAGTAGACAGGCATCTAATTTGATCGCGGCGTACGGATACCTACCCTGTTAATAGTCATATGTGATCTCCATATCACGTATCGTATGTGAGACACTAGGGTTTGAGTACAGTGGCGGAGCGGTGAGCGTAATATTCGTGTTCACGTTTTACAACACTGTGTATCCAAATTTCATGACGAAGCATACCTACTCTACCGTGTTTGTTAGTAATTAATCTTGGTAACTTCGCTAACCGCACTTAATTAGTAAAGCTGGGGTGTTGCTATGTAGCCGGCATATAACGTTACGATATAACTTCATAATAATTACCATATATTATTAATTAAAGTCGTATAGGTAAATCTCAGAAACGACTGTAGTGATTTTGATACGGATGAAGGTTTGTCTGGCTGTAGATAGGTATTGAGCGCTACCCAAGGGAAGTCGGGGTGGATCTCTAGTGGTTTATACAGGTAATTGCCAGCCTAGCAAATACTGAAACGGTGAACTTAGATCATCAAACTGAATAACTTTCACTATCACTTTACTTGGAGCCTACCTCAAGAAACGCGAAAAGAAATCAGCTGTCCCATACATTTTAATCGGGTAGGTACAGCAGTTTTGTATGGGACAGCTGAATTTTTTTCCTGAGGTGGCTCCATAGTGAAAGTTGTTCAGTTTGATGGTCTGAGTTCACCGTTTCAGTATTTGCTAGGCTGTCACTTACACCCTGTTTTTATAACAAACATGCAAGCATCCCTTTATGCAAGTTTATTAAAATTGTTTAAATTAAGTAATAACATGAAATAATTGTGGCGTAAGTCCCGTTAAGTAACTTACCCAAAACTCAATCTTCTAAGCCCTCTAGGGGAATGAATTTATATCAAATTTTTATTAAAAGTTACCGTAACAAAGAAGTATCAGTCTCCACATAATTACTTAAAAAATTTTCGAAGAAAAGTCTAAGGAGAGTAAAAAAATCTGTCAAGTGCGAGTCGGGCTATATGTGCACCGAGGATTCCGTACCACCCCGTGACCCCACACAATAATTATTAACTTACTAAAATGTTTTGTTTTCTCGAGGACCTTTAGCGCGAGACCGACTCACACTTGGTCGGTTTTTATTATTTGTTTTTATATTGTAGAGTTTGCTTTATAATCACACCAAGACGCTTGTATGTATTACCGTTTTAACGATAGAGCGAGAAGAAATAAAAACGTTGATAAAAACTAGTTTCTTGTATGAGGACCCCTTTAATTTTTAACATTTTTAATTTGTTATTATTTGTTAGCAATTACGGTTCAAAACTTACAGCCCTAAATAGGGAGGACATACAGATAGACGGACGGAGGGAAGGACAGCGTAGGCTTATGAATAGGGTCCCGTTTTCAGCCTTTGGGTACGGAATCCTAAAAAAAAGGCCATGCAAACTGATTAAATAACTCGATGGAGACTTCACGTGTACGGCCCGGAACAAGAGTACCTCGCCAATATTTTTTACAAGGGTCGACTATGCAAAATGTTACGGGGAGTTGACATACTTCTACTTTTGAAGGATATCGATATTAAATTCATCGAAGACAAATAGCGTCAAGTGGTTTGCGTTGCGTCGTTGGATATGGGTGACCAAACAACGAGAGATTTACTAACTTTAGATTTCGGGCGCCTCAGTGATTTTAGAAGCACGTTACGCAGTTTATTATCATCATCATCTCAGCCGGTGGACATCCACTGCTGGACATAGGCCTCCCCCAAGGATCGCCATAACGACCGGTCCTGCGCTGCCCTCATCCAACGGGTTCCCGCCGCCTTCACCAGGTCGTCGGGGGGCCTACCAACGCTGCGCTTTCCGGTACGCGGTCGCAATTCGTGAACTTTCCGGTTCCATCGGATCTGCGGTCAACGTGCCCCCCGCCCACTGCCACTTTAGTTTAGCAATTCTTTGGGCTATGTCAGCTACTCTGGTTCTTCTGCAGATCTCTTCATTTCAGATTCAATCTCGCAGGAAAACTCCGAGCATAGCCGTCAAGTTAAGCAGTTGGTTCGAGATAGTGGCAATGTTCACTTCTTCTTTCAATCAATCAAATCGTCTCACATCGATCGGTGAAATCTGATCCATTTATGACCCGCTCCTCTCGCAAAGTCATCCGTTTTTAGCATAGCTAGAACATCTTGTATCATCGTCACAGTTAATCCAATAAACACACTGCAAATCGGCCTTCTTATAATGTCAAACCTTTTCAGTCCTGCGCCAATCCAATCCAGATATTATCAACACTCCTATTGCTTGATGTCGTCAACCCACCTGGCTACCCACCGGACGTTTCTTTGGCTAATCTTGGCCACAGCTCTATTAAGGGCTTTATTCCACCTTTCATCACTTGGACTAGCTACGTTTATCACAAGCAGTGCCCAAATCATGTGTGTAACAAGTAATCAACCCGTCTATCAAATAAATCAAAACGACTTTGAGGATGTCAAATCACATTAATTCTAGCGATACCATATTCCTACCACATCACAGGCGTATATCCTTTCTGGAACACATGTTCCGTGACTCATGAAAGTAATATTGCGTATATTGTATATCTAGTCTGCGTATTAGCATACAATGTGCTTTGTAAGGCTTTAGCATGGTAACACGCTATTATTTGAATTATGTTTATGACATAACAGGAGGAGACAGTGGCTTTGGACGCGTTCATTCGCTATGTCAAGTCTAATAAGTTATTTGCTCATCGATTTTAACAACACCGACTGTTTAGTTAGAAAAATGTCAGATAAATCTCTTCTTTAGTGTCAATTCACACGTACCACAACCACACCACAGCCACAACCACACCACAACGACGTCATGTGGTCGGGCGTATATTTTGTATTGAAAATGAATATTGCAATTTACACGTACCACATTTTGCGGTTGTTATCGACCACCTGTGTAATACGACCACATCGCAACCACATCGCGACGGCAACGCTACCACC
This sequence comes from Agonopterix subpropinquella, assembly GCA_922987775.1. Lineage (NCBI taxonomy): Eukaryota > Metazoa > Arthropoda > Insecta > Lepidoptera > Depressariidae > Agonopterix > Agonopterix subpropinquella. The sequence continues at coordinate 3,803,236 of OV277710.1, forward strand.
GGCGGCGGCACCGCGGCCACATCGCCACGACATGCCGTCAAGCCGTGTTTCCTCTACGAAAGCCGGAGTATAAGGGTCAATTCACACGTACCACAACCACACCACGTCGCAGCGACAAAATGTGGTCAAGCTGTGGTTACGTGTGAATAGTGTCGCAGCGGCTTTTTCCAGTTGCATTGTGGTACCGACAAAATGTCGATGTGGTTGCGTTGTCGCTGTCGTTGCGATGTGGTAACCACGTGGTCATGTGCAGCTATACTCCGGCTTTCCTAGAGGAAACACGGCTTGACAGCATGTCGTGGCGATGTGGCCGCGGTGCCGCCGCCGGTGGTGGCGTTGCCGTCGCGATGTGGTCGTATTACACAGGTGGTCGATAACAACGGCAAAATGTGGTACGTGTAAATTGTAATATTCATTTTCAATACAAAATATACGCCCGACCACATGGCGTCGTTGTGGTGTGGTTGTGGCTGTGGTGTGGTGTACGTGTGAATTGACCCTAACTCTTGTGATTCTGATTTAACTATCAAATGATTACGATTAGTGAAATGGGTCAGGTGCTTTGCCACTTGGTAGCGAGCATCAGAAATGTTGACGATGCCTGAAGGCGTTAGTCACCCTTTAGGACACCCCGTCTGTCAATTATTACCATCATCAACCTATTATTGTTCATTGTTGAAGGCCTTTCCCAAAGCGCATACTTCATCCAGCCAGTTATCGTTCTCATGTTACGAAGATGTTTTGTGACTGAAATATGCCCTGTTCTTCTCTCCAAACCTGGCGCATTTTTGAAGCAAAGAACTACTCAATATTAGACTTAATTATCTTACCATCATAGTCGATTTCTCCATCCCTGGTGCGGGGCAGATCAACGCTGGGCTGGGCCGAGTCCTGCTCGGCCGCGCCCTCTGCCGGGCAGTTGCGACTGGCGCTGTAACAACGAAACTAAATTAAATCTATTTATTTTATGGACATCGGAATTCCATTACGCGTGTGGTCAATGTTCGTACTATTGTTTTGCGATATGCTTAAGTATACGTGAATAGGTATTATCGGGATACAATATCATTATAATTTCAGTCGAAAAGGGCCAAACGTTAGACCTTTTATAGGTATACGCAACGACTTCACAGGTCGGGCTGTGTAGTCGTTGTAGATACGCCTTCCGTAGACGTAGGTAAATGGTGACGAAGCATTTCATTTGTAACGTTTTCGAGCAAAAGGCCAAGGGTGTAGGTATTCAGATAATGAAACTATAACAACTTCCCCTGAGGAACATGGGTCGAAACAATGGTTTGGACCTCCCATAGAAAATCGATCGGCTGATCCGCATTTCTATGTGGAACGTCCTTAAATTGTTCTCGTTTTTCTCCTTTGGTGTTGTTGGGTGGTGTTTAGTTTAAATATCAGAATACACTAGTTAAACATTTTCTAGTATACCTACAGGGTGTTAGGGTAGACAGTTGCATTACTTTCATGGGTGATTGTTTGTTCAGTATTATGGGTACAATCATACTTTAAAGTAATTACTTTTAAAGGTAGGGTAAACCCTAACACCCTGTCACATGTCCGGCACTTCAAACAACGTTTTAGATTTGACATGATGACGTTCGCACATGCGCACTTTGCGAAAATTGTGCCATATGACATATGTCTATGCATACGACGCGTGTTAAGTCAACCCTACACATTGTGTAGGGTTGACTTAACACGCGTCGTATGAACTACATTATACATTTCGTTACTTTTTATAGTTCATTCTGTTATTAAAAATAGTTTTTAGGCTAAAGAATCACAGAAAATGTGAATTTAGCGTTATTTTCCAACGTTTATTTTTAGTGTGAGGAGAGAAATAAAATATATTTTATGTAGTCAAATCCAACGGGTGCGCGCGCCTGACTGCATTCCCTTGCTCGGCTTCCCTCAAGTTACCACAGAGAGTGTGACGGGAGGTGGGGTATCTGAAGTCAGAGGGGGGCGGAGAGTGGCCGTTCTGTATGTAGAACTATATACTTAACTATTCTGTGACCCTGTATAAGAAATAGCGGTGTATATTAACCATTCATCGGTCGTAATTCCACCCTAAAAAAAACTCCTAGTCCGGCCCTACGAATAAATGACTAAAAAACTCTTGAAAATGGACCATACACGGGTAAAAAAGATTTCTTGAAATAAGAAAATTACGTTTTCTTCGATATATATGAGAGCGCCATATTCTTGGTTCAATGCAATTTGCTTTCAGCAAGACAATTTTCTTGTGTGAAAGCAAATTGCATTGAACCAAGAATATGCGCTCTCATATAAATCGAAGAAAACGTAATTTACTTATTTCAAGTACCTAATCTTTTTTAACTGTGTAATGTCTTGTGGAATTTTTAAAACAAATTTTGCATAGAAACCTTTTGCGAGGTCAAACGATATCGCGCCAATTGAAACTAAACGAATTAAAAGAGCAAAAATAACTGAAGTAAAGTTGGCACTTAACATAAAAAGAGCTGGTTATTGCCAAAACAACGAGACACCGGGATAATAATGAAAGTGGGTCGGTAAATGTTGTAGTAATGCTCTATTTAGAGGTCTAGAGTAACTTTGCAAGCACTTCTCCGTAAGCGATTATGTGAAGCGAAGTGTCGAGCTTGTCCATTAGATAAGAAAATAGCTTCCGACATTCTGCGGTAGGTTGGAATTACTATGCAGGTCCAACTTAATATGGTTTTTTAAGGGGATCTTCAGGAGTGCGATTTTTGAATCTCATTCGCCGAGATCAGCAGTTGAAAATGTCAAAATTACTGTGGAGATATGCATCTTTCTTCTGCTGATTTGACTTTCAAAAATCATACTTCAGGAGTGCGATTTTTGAAAGTCAAATCAACAGTAGAAAGATGCGTATCTCCATAGTAATTTAGACATTTTCAACTGCTGAACTCAGCGAATGAGATTCAAAAATCGCACTCCAGACCATCAAACTGAGAAAAGAAACTATGAGACCAACAAAAAAAATCGGGAATAAACAATCTGATGTTCTACAGGATGTTAGGGTAAACAGTTGCATTACTTTAGAAAAGGTGATTGTACCCATGATACTGAACTACTTTCCGTAAGAAACCTATAGGAATTTTGTAAAAAAATGTTTCGACTTTTCATACAAACTTTCGAACAGCTGATTGCATTTAGTATGGAAAGTAGGTACAAAAGAAATTTTGCGAATTTCCTAAAGGTGCCTTAGGGAAGGTTGTTGAGTAAACTGTTTACCCCTAGCACCCTGTATACTAAACTAGACAATATGCTAATAATAATAATAAATTTTCTAGAGCATAAAACGTGATAAAGCTGAACTGTAAATGTATGTCCGTGACTAAAACTCGGTCAAGGTTTGATTCACTTTCTTTTAGTTAACCAAATAATATAGAATAAGAATTATGTTGTTAGCAAGGCTGAAGGACGAGAAAAAACCGGACGTGTGAGTCGGATTCGTGCACGGAGGGTTCCTCCGGGATCCTTAGCGCGAGCCACAGATTACCCCCAATAGATACCGCATAATGAACATTTTGTTCACGCCCGAAGTCACCATTTTTGGCGGTAGGTGCGGGTAGCGGGGCACGAAATAATGCAACGTGATTGGCCAACTCAAGGTCGCACTACTTCTAGCTCGCTCACTCGCGTTGCTTATATCAGTGAAAAATCATAGATGTGTGGCGAGCGTCGGTGGCGGCCCTGTATGCGGTATCTATTGGGGGTAATCTGTGGCGCGAGCCCAACACAAACTTAACGTTTTTATTATTTTATTGTTTAACTTAAAGTATGCACTATAATCACAAAGAGTTTCACGCTTGTATGTATTTAGGTTAGGATAGAGCAAAAACAAAAAATCGTGAATAAAATATGTTGCTTGTATTCATTTTCTACATTTTGTTTTTTTTTTATTATTTATTAGCAAACCCCCCATAATAACGTTCATTCTGTGAAAATTTCAACCTACTAGCTATTAAGATTCAAAAGTTGCAGCCCTTAATAGGTAGGGTAGACAGACAGACAGACGGACGGATGGACAGAGTAGGCTTAGCAATACGTTGGCCTTTGGGTACCTACCCGAAAGCGAATAAAAGAGGATTTTGATTCTTCACAATATAGACATACCTAAAGACAAATGTTTTTCTGTAGCCGTAAAATACATAGATCCACGCAATGTTTTAGTGTGAAATTGAAAGAATGATGAGATTCTACGGCTATAAAAATAAAGATTTTCTATTTTCACGCTGGCAAAATACGTTTTCTGTTAACAATATTTTTCTTCGAGATAAATCGAATTCATTTTACTCTAAAGAACTTTCTCAGACGTGATTTTCTTTTGTTGACTTTTACGATATTACTGCTTTGATCTTAGATGAAACCAAATAAGGACGACCCGGGATTCAATGCGCTTACGACGACCGACTTGTGAACTGGTTCCAATGGACTTACATATAAATTGTAATTAATTAATATGTTCGTCAATTAAAACTTTGGATGTGAAACATCTATTGGCAACGGCATGACGCTCTTATGGCAAGATACGCTCTTCTTCTGTTTCACATTTGCCGGGCGGGACGCCCGAAAAAGTTCGAAACGCGAAAAAAGCGTCCGAAATCGGGAAAGTGCGGTATTTCGATGTTTCACATCTCCCACGATGGACACTTTTTTTACATTTATGTCGATCCATAAACTCATGACCGTAGGTAATCATTTTGGGAATGGTCAGAAACATTGCTACAATTACTACAACTACCTACCAACTTTTAATTAAGAATTTAGTTGTGGCAATGCTCACATTTAGTCATATTTATGTTTCAGGATGAAATGACGTGTCAAGTGGTGAGAGGTAGCTAGCCTTTCGCCCACATAAACACTGCATAAGTAACCTTTAATCCCTTAGTCGTACGACAGCGACATCCACCCACGGGAAGAACTGGGGTGGCATCTAAGAACAAGGATCTCCTTTATTAGGCATAGAGGGAGCCATAGCATTGCAAGAATATCCACTTTTTTGACTTTTGTGTTTGAGTGTGTGGGGTCAAGTAGTATGGACAAAAGATACCAATTAGACCAAAGTGACAACTGTCCTAATGTTTACGGTCACTTTTTAAACACACTAGCACAAAAGTGAAAAGTGGGCAGCCGCATAAACAAAGATCTATAGTTTCGTCTCCTTCTACTATTAAAGGTACGTCATAAGATAAAAGAGACTAACTACAATCGTAAATTGATGCGGTCCTATGCTTTAGAATAAAGGAGATCCCTTGCTCTTAGGGTGGCATATTCTAAGCTGGCTCTAAAGCCGGAACTACTCGGCTATGTTGTTACGTTTACGTATTGTGTAAAAATACGTCACCTTCCTTATTTAGGCATTATCTAAGGCACTTTGATGAAAATGACGTGACGAAATGAAATAGTTTCAAGGTAAAAGAACAGTTCATGGCTCAGTGGTCGGTAATAAGCTAGATTAGAAATCGTAACAACGAATGTTGAAGGATATTTTGGGGCGATGTACTCAATTATGAGTTTTAATACTAGAATGAAGGAATTGAATTTCAATTGAATTGCTTCTAATAATCTACCAACACTGGAAACGTGTATACTAGATTATATTTTAAACACTTTCCAAAATATCAGGGGTAACTTAACAACAACAATGATCAAACCTGTGATTGTAAAAAAAGCCTGTTTCATACATTTGAGTCCAGCAGGCATTTTAGTATGGAACAGCTGGTCGGTTGTCTATCGGTGTTTTATCGGGTAACCTGATTCCACCATCCCCCTTCCACCAACGTACGACAAGACGTAGTGCGAGACCGCATCTACAGGGTGAAATTGATATCATTAGCATCCTTTTAAACTAAGAGTCTACCCATCAAACTGAACAACTTTTACTATGGGAGCAAACCAATCGGAGGAAAATAAAAATCTGCTGTTGCATACATTTGTGTCGCGTAGGCATTGCAGTTCAGTATGGAATAGCTGATTTTTTTGTTGCTCCGATCGGTTTGCTCCCATAGTGAAAGTTTTTCAGTTTGATGGGTAGACTTTTAGTTTAAAAGGATGCTAATGATATCAATTTCACCCTGTATACGTAGTCGATATTCCAACAATCCGCACAAAAAGGTTCGCATCCTCTTTTATAATGAGAACCGGTAAGGTTTGGAACTCTCTCCCTGCATCTGTTTTCCCAAGCAAATACAATCAGGATATTTTTAAAAGAAGAGTTAATAGGTTTATTTCTGGGCGAGCGCGCTACATCCTCGGCTTCGACTACACTTTCCATCAAGTGAGCTGAAGCCAAGCGCAAAACAATTACGATAATTATGAATGAAGAAAGCAGTTTTTTTTTGTTATTTCAGGTTTGCTCCCATAGTAAAAGTTGCCCAGTTTCATGGTCACCCCTGATTAGTGATTACCCTAGTATGCGCTACGTATGAAACGAATATTCCCCCCTCGATAAAAGTCAATGCCATTCGGAATGGAAAGCTCCATGCGAGATAATCAATAGCATTATAGCACTACACCCTGGCATTGACCGATGGCTGTAGACTTGGATCGCTTTCAGACGGGTCCACTTGCTATTTATTATGTTCTGTTTCAGTAAGACAGTCTTATTATGGAAACTAAACAATAAAATAACGTAACTATAGTCCGTTACAATAAGACATGCTCAACTATATTCCTTGGTCTGAAAAAATAGTCTCAATACAGGGTCTTTCTTAATACACATAATGACGGTTTGTTAAGGCTATTTAACCGTTGGAGCGCTCCATACAAACGTAGTATGGTGATATTTTCAATACTATCTAATTAAAGTAAATGAAATTTTTCAAAAACAATCAAGTAACTAATCTCTATGTCGGTATGAAGTCAGATTTTCGTTAAAATATACAGTTTCAATGCTAGGATTAATTTAAGATTTGTATGGAAATATTTGTGGCACTGTAACTTTAAAACTGTAAATTTTATCGACAATCTGACTTCATACCGACATAGAAATTAGTTACTAGATTGTTTTTGAAAAATTTTATTGACTTTAATTGGATAGTATTGAAAATATCATCATAATCATAATCATAATTTATTCGTAATATTCATTACATGTCACAAAAAATAATAATAATACAATTGACAAAGTTATAATTATAAATGTCAAGACTAATAATGTCAAATATAAAAATAATAATATAATATCACCATACTACGTTTGTATGGAGCGCGCCAACGGTAGAATAGCCTTAAGGGGATAACCAGACCATCAAACTGAATAACTTTCTGTATGCGACATAGATTGAAATTGAGAAAAAATAATCTGCTGTCCATCAGTAGATTTGGGTCGAGTTAAATTTAGTTATGTATGGAAAAGCTGATTTATTTTCGCGAATTCTATTTTAATCCCCTAGACAATATTGTTCAGTTTGATGGTCTAATCATCTCCTTAAATAACCGTCAGCATATGAGGAAATACCCTATGTACAGCATATAAAGAACATCTAGATTTAACCAGCAGATCCTAAACTCTGTTCACTTCAGTGTGATCCGTAGCGAGCCCACCAAATCTTTTAATGAGCTTAACAGAGCTTTGGTCACAATTACACGCCTGAATATCGAAGCAGTTTTCACATGATATATTCCTTCAAAGAAAAGCCTATGGTGTTACAAATAGTACATAAGTTAATAAAAACTCATTTGTTCAAGTCTGATTTAGCCTGGGTTTGAATGTAATTGAACGGGATAGCGCTATGATCAGAGAAGGCTTCGGTCGCTCTATCCCTAGTGACTAGCTGATAAGTTATCAGTTATCAGTGATAACACACCCTGGACACTTCGCAATCACTTCATACAAATGGGAAAAACTGAAAAGACAAGCATGAAAGCATGTGCGATATTGAGTGAGTGCCAATTGTCTACTTTTTTCTACCACCAGTTTGACACGAGAGGTTGAGGTAAAAATTTGGGGGCTTTTTGTACTGTAGGAAGTACCACTGTGCCTAGTTTGATGAATTTGTAAAGAAATTAAAATATTGAATTAGAATCGTGTTTACATCTTAATACATTCCCGTTGTAATTTAAGTTGGTAGGTATCGGTATCGATTCGCACGCTCGAGAAGTACCAAATTACTTTCTCTCTAAACCATTTAAGGCCCGTTTTGTCGTCTCTTATGTGACAGGGGCCTAGAATAAGATTTTCTTAGCAAAGGGACCGTTGAATTTTATGGTACTGTTGGGATTGGGTTGAGTTGGGAAGTTTATCTTTTAAATAGGTTTTAAACGCGACTTCGTCCGCGTTGATAGGGTAAAAACTTTGATAAATTTTTAACACTATTTTTTTTTGTAAGAAGTGTTTCAATTTTTATATGCAAATAATAAGATCAATTTTCTTACCTATTTCAGGGGTTGATATTCGAAAAATCATTTCATACTGCACCCCTACTATGTAGTAGGTAATATATCCTATTCTGTGCCCCTACATTGTCTGAAGAATACATTATTTCAAACATGTTCTTATCTGTAGTTCTAGCTGTAGTTGGACGTTGTCTGTCAGTCAGTCAGTTACGGAATTGTTTTGTATTTATCTTCTACGAGCATTTACCCGCGACTTCGTCCGCATAAATTATGTACCAAATTATAAGTCAGATCATAAGCTATCAAACAAAAAAAGTTTCATCAAAATCGGTTCAGTAGTTTTTGCGTGATGCTCGAACAAACAAACACCCAAACAAACAAACAAACAAACAGACTGACAAAAAATTCAAAAATTGGTGATTTTCAATCAGGGACATCTAAAAATCATATCGTAATCTTTTTTTGTAAATATCTTCAATGTACAGACACACTTCTGTTACAGTTTTATAATAGTTTAGATAACAAATTTTTCCTCCAGCCATCATCCATCTAAACCATTTATTAACGACGAACGCATAGTTACAGCAGAATTATTAGTCATGTTTTGAAATCTGCGAAAATTCACATGTGAATTATGAATGGGTTTAAAGGGAAATCCATGGGAAAACATCAGTTGTGTCGGTAAAGTTTCTGCGACGGTCAATGTCACCGTTTGTTGTTATGCTGGGTATTGATTGGATCCTTGTGAATGGATAGGATTCTTTAAATTGCGACACGTGGTTAATGGATATGTGTGTGTGTGTGTGTGTGTGTGTGAATTGTTAATGGATATGTGTCTGTGTGAATTGTTAATTTCAGCGAAGTTGAATGTTGCAATTAGAGTTGAGGAGTTTATCCTTTTTTGTTTCGAACCGTATACCTATAACATGAATTCTCATATCTGATTTACACTTCAGCGAGTACTTTATCGAGGCCTATGTCCAGCAGTGGACGTCCATCGGCTGAGATGATGATGATGATGATGAGTACTTTATGAGATACTAGAGTTTCCAGTGACTTCGTCAGCACAAATTACCAGATTTTAAGTCAAGAAAATAACCTGTTCCCACGCTTTTCGGAGAGCGAAAGCAGTACAGCACAAGTAGTATGGAATAAATCAAAGTCGCGAGCAACAAGAAAAATCATGCTAGACGTGCTGATGGACTGAAACTTTGCTACAACTAACAACTTGTTTAAGTAACGTAGTAGTTGTAGCAAGGAACTCTTGCTACAACTACGCGGTCAACCCCGCAACGGATTATACAGAAAAAAATAAAATAAAAAAATAAACACGATTACAGGGTGAAATTGATATCATTGGCATCCTTTTAAACTAAGAGTCTACCCATCAAACTAAACAACTTTTACTATGAGAGCAAACCAATTGGAGCAACTAAAAAATCTGCTGTTGCATACATTTGAGTCGAGTAGGCATTGTAGTTTAGTATGGAACACCTGATTTTTTAGTTGCTCCGATCGGTTTGCTCCCATAGTAAAAGTTGTTCAGTTTGATGGGTAGACTTGACTCTTAGTTTAAAAGGATGCCAATGATATCAATTTCACCCTGTAATCGTGATTTTATGTATTTACGTAGCCAGCCGAATTCTTATTTTGTGTATTTTTTCCGCTCCGCTTTGTAGGAAACTTACCACATAGGGAATGAATAAAGTCTGACCTTGCTCCTAACCTTGACACTCAAGGAAAACATTCTCGGTGAACGAATTTATTTTATGCTTATGCACATTGTATATCTGGGTAAAAAGTGTTAACATAACCACCAACAGACGCGGCCAATTTACATGAAAGTAAGTAAACAAGAAATAATCCATATTTTCGTGTACACATGCAAAAATTGACAGATTTTAATTGGGGTTCTACACTTCTACAATAATATTCATATTTAATTCTATGTAGGGGTAATCTCTGGACTAATATTATAAAGAAGTAAAATTTGTTTGTATGTAGGGGGTAATCTCTGGGAACTACTGAACCGATTGTAAAAAAGTAAAAAATAATAAATATTGCAGCCGATGAATTTTACGTTAGCTTCTATTAGAATATCGTTTTGTTTTATCGAAGTCGCTGTCAAGCCTGTACGATTCGAGACTGAGCTTGCAGTAATTTTTTGGCTAGGCTTGAAACCGACTACAATAAAACAAAATGATATTCTAATAGAAGCTAACGTAAAATTATTAAAATCGGACTACTCTGTAAAAAGTTATGCGTGTTCATACATAAAACAAAAAAAATATATATACGCGTCGATTTGAGAACCTCCTCCGTCTTTTGTTTTTTCGTCGGTTAAAAATTCTTTCACTAATAGAAAGCTACACTATTCCTGGGTAACATAGGCTATTATTTATTTCGATACGCGAACGAAGTCGCCGGCAAAAGCAAGTCAATTATGATGGTGTGGATATTTTGCAAAAACTCATAGCGCTTTGTTCGCGCCTTGAAATTCTGCTTGTGAACCGAAAGAACATGTCAACGCGAGAGTCTGGTCTAAAATAACGAGAAATTCCGCTTTTCGACATTCAACCCTAATACAATTTTACATTTCACTTGAAATATTAAAAAAAACATGATTTCCTTGGGGAAGTGCGTGTCGGTTGCCTTCTCGGCCTACGGCGAAGATCCAATTGTAATATGGCTCAAGATTTAGTTTTTTTCAAAAAAGACAACCCTTGAAGCTACGAAATATGTTTAACCGTACAACGTCAAGCACTTTTGCTAAAATCATCAACACTAAGATTGGGCCCAAAAGAACTTTGGCGAATTTGGACCCAGCTATTTTTACGAAAACTAAAAGCCCTTCAGGACGGCGGTCATAATTATTATAAATAGAAAAAATAAAGTCATTTTTTTCAAAATCTTCCTCATCTCTAGAAGTCCGGATTCAAAAGTAGAAATTACTAGTAAAATAGACAAATCGTCCAAAAGCAGTAGCAAAACGCAACCACGACAGCTATTTCCATCTAATATTATCACCGAGGTATTATTTTGGACGTTACGGATCGTATTTGGCTTTATTGAACTGATAGTGTGTGTGATTTCGTTTGATTCCATTATCATAATATTGTACGGTTATCGTGAATTTTCATTAAAACAAACACAATGAATGCGTAGAAGATTGAGTGGACTATCTAATAAGAAAGATTATGAGTTTCACACACTTGATACAAAAGGTATCATAAGGAGAAATACCTTTCCCCCAACTTCTACAGGTTACAACCAATTTACTTTTTTGTTAGTCTTGTTTCACTCTACACGTATTACTAAGTTTCATTCTTGTATGAGACCTATATGTCTGGGTCTCACATTATATGGCCTTCCGCCAAACTTCTTTTAAGATTAATTAAAAAGACTTTCTAGATCCAATTTTCTACGTATCTCGTCTGTTTTGTTTTCATTGTAGCATAGCAAATTGAGTTCAGGGTGTTGAGTGGAAGCTATTATTACAGCAAGCAATAGGTATTTAAACTTCAAACCTAAATTTTTAACAAAGGTCACAGCCACAACCTAAAGGTCGTGTCAGTTATAAATTTTAATGCATTTGTCGGGTTTCGACTCTCCATACAATGTTACAATTCTGGCAACCATTTACAAATTCAACACCAATGTTCGGAGTTTAAGTACATTACGGTCAATTTCATATCGGTTATGTTCATCGTAGAGTTTATTAACATTGTTATGGGCTAACTATTATGATATGAATTTAGGTGAACAGTTAGTTTATGGAATAACATCTATTTGTTTAGAATGGTATGGTAAAAGAGGAATGATTCTAGAATAAAATATGCTGTCAAAATGCGTTCTTTACGCAGAATTGTATGGTGTATGACAGAATACAGTTTAATTAGAGAAAGAAGTGGCCTGAAAGAGGATATACAGGGTGAAATTGATATCATTAGCATCCTTTTAAACTAAGAGTCTACCCATCAAACTGAACAACTTTCACTATGGGAGCAAACAAATCAAAGCAAAAAAAATCAGCTGTTGCATACATTTGAGTCGAGTAGGCGTTGCAGTTTAGTATGGAACAGCTTTTTTGTTTTTTGTTGCTCCGATCGGTTTGCTCCCATAGTGAAAGTTATTCAGTTTGATGGTTAGACTCTTAGTTCAAAAGGATGCCAATGATATCAATTTACCCTGTAGTAACAAGGATTTAAAAGGGAATGCTTAAATGATTCGGACATGTGGAAAGGATGAGTGATAGTAGACTGACGTATGAAATATATAAAGCGAGTGTGAATGGAACAGTCGAAAGGGGTCGCCCTAGACGTCGGTATGCGGACCAAATTGGCAGCGTACTTATGAAGGACCAACACCGACCAGCGTGTATGAAATGACCCATTACTGTAGAAGAAGAAAAAGAGGTGTGTCAGGATCGTATGTGTATGTTTGAGTTTAGTATGAGTAGCTATGAGTTGTTCAGTTTGATGGTCTAACGCACCCTTTAAAGTAGTATACGTAACCCATCCTGTATATCGATCACTTTAATCGCATCTTCTTTACATAGTTCGTAATGTAATCCATAAAATTTTATGGTCGAACACATAAAATACAAAGATACATCACAGGATGACACATAGAGTAAAGAAATTAATATAAATGTATTATTGTATTATTACTTTCCTTGCCAAAACGCTAGACTCTCGACTAGACAATAAACGAGTGTTGTGGGCGTACTACATACTCTGCCAAATGTGTTTCTGCTGTAGTGAGACCACAATTTTAATTCGAAACTGCTAATTTCGAAAATCTGGTAATATAAAAGGAAAATAAGTTAAGCGTTGAATTTATATAATTATGCTGCACGTTTTTCGGGTTAAATGAATTATGTACTATCTACACAATACACGCCACGTTGCTCGTATGGCTTCTGAGCGTTGGACCAGAAGAACAAGAGTGGAGAAGCCCAGAGAAACCACGCGAGGTAGAGGCCGCCCTCCAGAAAGATGGGTCAATGACATTAGGAAGCACGCGGGTCCAAACTGGATGCAGAGGGCGAGGGACAGAACGTCATGGAGAAATATGGAGGAGGCCTATGTCCTAAGACGGACTGATCAAGGTAGGCCAGTCATTTTACGGAGTTTTGTTAGGCGGATTAGGGAGTAATTATTAATTGGACTTTTAAACTGCAACCGGCACCATTTAGTGACAAAAATATTATCCTCAACCATATTTAAAAAAAAATGCTACGCAACACAGAAATCAAAATTGTGTGTCTCAGAAGGCTTTTAAATTAATAATATTAATACCAATGGACTCATTTGAATAAGATTTAACAATATACATTATTTTTTTGCAATAAAATAAGCATTAAAATTTTAAAAATGAGGCATTTATTAGAAAATACTAATGTATTTTTCAAAACCTTCTAAGTAGAAAAAAATATTTACACCATGTTTGAAGTATGTATAATGGTATATGAATATGTATAATGGCCTTCAATATGTGCAAAAAGAAAAGACATCATTCATCAATGTATGGGCTGTCAGGCCAATTTGTGATATGCATGCATATGCATGTGATAGCTTTTATATACGCATTTTAATATAGACAAATATAATAAAAATACAAACCAATTGCTATAATAGCTACAAATAAAGTCGTTTCGTGTTACAAAATATTTAAAGTAATATGATGACAGCTCGAAGTAATTACAAATAGCGCAGTTAGCAATATAAAAAAGCGATCTTTACTGTAGTAAAACTTCTTGGTTAATGATAGCGTCATCAAGGAGGTAATCCTCAAGGAGGTGAAACTACACATTACTTCCTTTATGGATAGCGCAATCTGAATTTTGCTCTGAAATGGCTCTGAATCAAAGAGTACTTTCTCTGAATTATCCAGTGGAATTATCTGATGTTTTTGTTCGATTCGGCTGCGCTTTAGTTTTTCTGTGTTTTTCTGCTTTATACCTACTTATTAATGAAAGTGTGATACAGTCGTAGGAAGATAGCATTTGTGTTATTATTGGGAGTCATATGCAGTTTCGAAGACTGTCGTAGCGAAGTACGCTGGTGCGAAAAACGTTTTGACTGCCTCATACGTTCGAAAACTTGTACGTTCGAATAATGTAGTCGCGAAAACCGTTGTAGCGAAGCACGCTGCGTTATTATTGTAGCAGTGTTAGTGGTAAAAGGACTGTGGGGTGTTGTGCATACTGAAGGTAGTCTGGTTCATGGGTTGGGCACGATACTAGACTATATCTGAATGATAAATAATTGTTAAAGAAGATGTGGAAAATGAATAATAATTATGTTTTTTAATCAAATACTGTTTTATTTCACCATTTACCTATACTAAAGGCTCCCCCACACAGTTACGATTTTATCGAGCAATAATATCTCTGCGACTTTGTGACCGCGTCGCATGTCCTACTCCTACCACACAGGTTCGATTTTGTGATCAGCGTCACGCGTCCGTCCCACCAATGAGAATGAATAAGTATAGTCTGAGATAGACATACTTGTGGTAACTGTCGCTAGAAAGGCTTTCCTAAAAAGAAAGAGTTCCCTCATATGGAGACATTCCTGGCTTTAGGACCAGATCTTGGTTTAAATGTTAGTTTTGCTATTAAACCCAATCGTGTTCAAAAAATTAGAAGCCAATGCTGTACTGAAAATAAAAATTGTTAAATCGCAGCGATATCGCTCGATGAAATCGCACCTGTGTGAGGGGCCTTAATAGAGAATTAGAGAAATAAAACCTAAAAAAAAATTATGTCAATGTCAAGTGGTCAATGTCAAAATATGTCAATCAATTTATTGTCAGGGCCTTCTTTTTTCAAAAAGTTTGTGACTACTTGTTCTGTGTTTTTTTCGCCATTTTTTACATTTCGTAACTAAAATATCCAAATTCAATTCAAGATATCTCGTTTGTACCATAAAATATAACGTTGAAATAATTAATTTTAGTAATATGAGTATGCGAACTATTATTCCCATATTTTTATAACGCTGTAGAAAAAGTTGGTAGTACAAAAATGGCCCGAGTTGGTGGTTGTCTTTTATCATCAGGTTTTTTAGAACGAGATAATATCAAAATTTTAAAATTGGAACTGTTGCTGACGTGATTTTTTTTTAATTTTGGTACATTCCTAAGCTCAAATTGGCTCTTCAATATTATAGCGAAAAAAAAAATGCAATTAATAATTAGTCCCGGCTCAAACCGTATAATGACTGGGCTAAGGGCTGTGATGGAAGGATAGATCTACACAATACAGTACGGCCAGGAACATAATTCCGTTCGTCAATCTTCGTTTGGGAAGAGCAGACCCGAGGCGCCGTCAAAACCCGAAGTCATTTAGTAATCAAAGGGTGGAAAGTCTGATAGCAGTGAAAAGGGCGCGAAAATAATTAGCCAATTGTTGCAACGAAATGAAGGTGGCAGATCCTGATTGGTCAATGTAATTTCGTGCGCTATTAAAATTTTTCAACTACGCAGGTAAGGTACGCACCTATGGGTAGGTTGATCTGTCGCCGTGTGTACATCGGTATGAGGGAGGTTACACGTTCAGTATTTCATCAGTCTGGTCATGTATATTTGATTTGAAGGGCAACTGACTCGAGATTGACCCGACTAACATGGTGCTTCAGTATATCAGTTTCCCTTCAAATCAAATAAACATGACCAGACTGATGGACCAGAATGACGAAATACTGAACGTGTAACCGGGCTCTAAGACTTATAAACCTGGTACTACTCTACCTACATACTTATTTATCTATCTATTTATAACGTCATGCCTCTTTACCATTGTAGGCGGAGACCAGGGAGCGCCACTTACACACCTATTTCACAACGATCTTTTCATACATGCCCCTCGGTTTCGAGAACTCCGCACTTCACCTTTCTGTATGACAAAACCTATTTGATCAGAGTACAGTCACCAGCAGATATATCGTAGCAAACAAGGTGGTCAAATATTTCTAAGCAGTTCTAATTTTCAATAATTTCTTTACTCATAGTCAATCAAAAATATAGGAACGCCGAGAACATCAAATAAATCGACGCAGTCATGGTGGCCATAAACATCTGAACAGTTTCGGATAAAAACCTTACTCCGTTGTTTTACATGTTAATTTTAAATAACATTGTAAAGAAATTATTGAAAATTCGCTGTTCACATATTTATGACAAAATACACGTTTAGATATAATTGGTAACATTTACTGTAAATAATTTAATGAAAATTAGCACTGCTAAGAAATATTTGGACACCTTGTATGCTACGATATATCTGAAGGCGACTGTACCTACGTCCTACTTAGGTACCCTCTACAGACATTTCCATTCAAATTCGCACAATAGAACTCTGTTGTACACGTCACACAAATCTAATAAGAAAATAAATTAATACCCCAGTAATCCATTAAGCTCTTTTATTCATGTGAGTGTCTTATGAAACATCTAAAGAGGGATTCTTTATCCTTTAGTAGCTTTTTATCCACAAAACACTGCATGAATTCTCATTCTCAAAAGCTATAGCCACTTTCATTCTGAAATCTTAAATCTAAACTATTATAAAACTGTAAGTGTGTCTGTACATTGAAGATATTTACAAAAAAAGATTACGATATGTTTTTAGGTGTCCCTGATTCCAAATCACCAATTTTTGGATGTTTTTGTCTGTCTGTTTGTTTGTTTGTTTGTTTGAACGAGCATCACGCAAAAACTACTGAACCGATTTTGATGAAACTTTTTTTTATTTGATAGCTTATGATCTGACTTAAAATCTGGTAAGTATATAATTTGTGCGGACGAAGTCACGGGTTAACACTAGTACTATTATAAAACTGTAAATTAAAAAAAAAAATTTTTTGCTTTGTGTGTTTGTTCGAGCATCACACAAAAACTACTGAACCGATTTTGATGAAACTTTTTTGTTTTATGATCTGACTTAAAATCTGGTATATAATTTGTGCTGACGAAGTCGCGGGTTAACGCTAGTATGCTATAAAGTTGAGCATTGCTACGGGTACAACTGAATTAAAAAAAATGTTGGTAGGTTGTAGCAAGGTTGTGTCCATCCCAAACGGGATTATGGTCGCGTTTATGTAAGTATGTACGCACGGCGACAGATCAACCTACCCATAGTTCGACCTTATGTCCATGAACATAGAGTTCAACTATAGGTAGGATGATCTGTCGCCGTGTGTACTCGTATGTACAGTTTGTATGTGATTAGATTACACAATGGGCAAAGAAAATATAGGAACCTGCACTGGTAGCATGCACACCCGCGATAGCCGTGATACGGCTTTATCACGTCTTTTATATCGTTCTTTTGCGCGCGAACGAACGAGATAAAAGACGTGATAAAGCCGTATCACGGCTATCGCGGGTGTGCATGCTACCAGTGCTGGTCACACTTCTAAATATTCGGTATCATCCAAACAATAACAAAACTATTAATACCCGTGCGTTACGCAGATAAACAGCTATAATTTGATAAGATCGTTAATTTAGCGTTAAAAGGCAATATTACCTAATCGTAACGTTACTTATTGGCTATTAAATTGTTATTACGTATTTAGGCTCTATTTATGAATTGGTTGTAAGCTTATCTCGTGAATACAATTTGACCTAGTTCTCTTTATATGTACCTATTAATAAAATTGTAAATGCCTCAAGGTCAAGCCTCCCATTTGCAACGGAGAGGAAGTCTGGACAATGTATTTAGGGATCTGTTGGGAAACAAGAGAAACCTTATTGTTTCGATACCATAGTAATAAGATACCAGAGGATATTCTAATCTTGCTAGACAAAAAAAGTCCCATGTTGAGGGGCGGTTTTGAGTAACTTTGTAACCATTTTATACACTATGGCACTTTTTAAGCAGAAAACAAAACTGCACAATCTACAGGATATGAGAAGTGATGTGGTTTTTCTCGAAATCCATTTTAATTAATAAAACTGAAGAAAAACGAATCCAAAGTCACCCCTTTTTTTCCAGTTCTAACCGTTTTACCCTTACATTGTTGATCAGAAGAATATGAAAATTTACAATATTCTTCACAATACAATATAGAATGATGTGGTTTTCTTATTTTTTGAAAATTCATAAAAATCATACAGGTTTTCAAAGAAAACGGAAATTTGTGACCGGAGCCACGCAATTGAAGCGGGATGGCTAATTGCAAAAGTTTGCTTGTAAGAAAGAGAGCCTTGCACTAGGGAGGAGTGGCCTTAAGCAAGTCCTCTGTAAATTAGGTACTATAAACTTGATGATTATACGAATGACCAAAATATCTGGCCTTGACAATTTTACACTATGTAATTAAATAGGTAATTGTACTTTGTATATTTTGTTTTGTTTAAAAGAATGTGAATAACTAAAGTACCAACTCAATACCGTATAAGTGACGATAATATTATGTCACTTTTCACGCAATTTCAAAGCTTTCCCACAATTGTTACCGTTCGTTAACACAAACATGATCGTATGTAAAATTAACATTTAATTTCAGTTTTCCTTTCTGCAATTTCCAGATCTATTGCAATGTTACATAAAGTGCACATTAGCTTAGCATGCAGTTCCGGTGTTATGGAATCAATATTCCTTGAATAGTTTGTAACAGAATTATTGTATTGGTAGACTTGTAATCGGTAAGTATTGTAACTGATTTATACGCGAAATATGACTAAATAAATACAATCACTCTTAAAAACTCGGAACAGCATATAACAGTCTAACTCTGTAGGTAATGTATTGGCCATCAAATATTATTGATTATTAAAATAATTATAGGGTCCTTTTTAATCTGCTGACACTTTTTTTAAGGGGATAGCGAAAAAAAAACCATACAAAACTGCAAATATACTCGAGTCAAATGTATGGGACCTTGGGATGATTTCGATGTTGGTGCCATAGAGAAAAATGTTCAGTTTGATGGTCTGATCATCCCGTTAAAAAAGTGTCAGCACATTAAGAAGGACCCTGTATATTACAGCCATGTTGTGAGTCACAACCTCCGCTTCGCCGCCGGTCGCTTTTTTGTGTCGCGTAGGTAGGCATTGCAGTTTAGTATGGGACAGCTGATTTTTTTGTTGCTCCGATCGGTTTGCTCCCATAGTGAAATTTGTTCAGTTTGATGGGTAGACTCTTAGTTTAAAATTAAAAGGATGCCAATGATATTAATTTCACCCTGTATATTTAAGTTGTAGGATATAAAAAGAAAAATTTACCAATACAGGGTGTAACAAAACATTGTATGACTTTACTAGTCTTTTGTTATTAAAATTTAGATTGAAATTGTGAAAGGGTGCGATCCGATCTGGATTTTTTATTGGATTGTATAAGTTGGAAAGAAACATTGGGGAATTGTGAGCAATATACAGGGTGAAATTGATATTATAAGCATCCTTTTAAACTAAGAGTCTACACATCAAACTAAACAACTTTTACTATGGCAGCAAACCGATCGGAGCAACTAAAAATCTGCTGCCCCATACTAAACTGCAATGCCTACTCGACTCAAATGTATGCAGCAGCAGATTTTTTTTTTTGCTCCGATCTATTTGCTCCCATAGTCAAAGTTGTTCAGTTTGATGGGTAGACTCTTAGTTCAAAAGGATGCCAATAATATCAATTTCACCCTGTAGTTTCATCGAAAAATGAGAGAAACATTGTATTGTCATGTAAGTATAAATAAATTAAACAATGAAAGTGCCATTTATGTTTTCTAGAAAAAATCTGCACCGGGAGAAAGCAGAAGGGGTTTTGAATGTACACACGGCGACAGATCAACCTGCCCATAGTTCGACCTTATGTCCATGAACATAGAGTTCAACTATGGGTAGGTTGATCTGTCGCCGTGTGTACAACAAAGAATATTTTTATCACAATTTTGCTGGTGGAGAATCGGTCATTGAAAAGGAAAAAAAATAACACGAAAAGCCAACAAGCAAAAGCCAAGCGTGAATGTTATCGTAAAAGTAGAAAAGCATTTTCGTTTACAATACCAACTCGTGAAAATTCATTTCCTTTCGGGAGAAGTCTTGGGAATTCAATGAGGATATGCACTGAGGCGATGTAGTACTTTTATTTCCTACTGAAACGAAATAATAAGAAATGTAGTAAATGTAATTTTTAAAATACAGAGGTCGGTGATTTTGCGTATCTATCTTTATGGTCAAATGGAAAGAATGAGCATAAGTACATTGACACATTACATTTACAAAGGCATGTGTGAATGAAATAGTTGAAAGGGATCGCCCTAGATATAAGGACGCTCATCAATTTAGATGCGTACTGAAGAAGGGCTAAGTAAAATGTACCTGGAAATGATGAGCACACTGAAAAAAATGCGAGCCAACTAAGAAGTATTTTCTTTTAATTAGCACCAAAATAATTGAAATGACGTTATTATTGTTTACTCGAGGCCGAAGGCCGAGCTACGCGTAGGAGCGAAGCTCCGAAGCGTCCCCCCTGGAAGCCTGGTGGACCTGGTCTCCGGGGTCGAGCTCGAGCGCAGGCCCCGCTCGGCCTGCGCGAGCTTAGTACTAGTGTTTAGTTGTGTTTTTGGTAGGAAGTGTTAGGTTTTCATTTTATTGTTGAGTTTTGTTTTGTAGAGTCAAGGTTAAGGCACGATGGGGCTGACATAATCTCAGGGTTAAAAGCTCCAATTAAAATAAAATAAAAAACAGAAAAAAAAAAGACGGTAATTGTAACAACAAGCCGAATTCGTTTAACAAAGTTCTCTTAGTCAGAGAAGTCATGATGTTGACAGGCTCATATGGATTCATGATGTATGATTATCATAAACAAGGTCTTGGTTGAAGTAAACAAATTTTTTTTTTCAGTGTATGAAGAGACTTATGGATGTTGAAGAGGCGAGAGATGTATGTCAGAATCGTAGCATGTCGCGATCTATTGTCTCTGCTATCCTAGTAGGACATAAGCGTGAGCATTATGTATGTACTGGAAGTGATCAGAATCAGAAATCTAGCAAACCCTTCGATGATTTGATCGAAATAACTTTTAAGTTACTACTGTTTTAACACGGTTTTCCTGCATAGATATTTAGTCTTTCAGGGTTAAAATGACGTATGGAATGTAGCCCGACGATCTACTTGATCGACCTGAGGTAACTGATTTTATAGTAACTGAATGAGGAAGGCTGATGACCAGGTCTTATTGAAACCACCAAAAGTACAGGTTCTGTACAGGTACTTAGCGGTTCTTGCAATTTCAGTACATACGCCGTAAATTACGCTTCACAAGTACCGGTGCCCAATTCTGGTACTACATCTGTTTTGTAACTCTAATTAACGTAAATATTTGTTTTGTACCGGTATAAGACCGATAATGATTAGAAATTTAATAGTACAGGTAATACGTCAGGTACCGGTGCCAATAGTACAGTTACCCGTCTGGAACCGGTATCACACCAGGGCCAATGGTACCTGGTAATTTTGTAGCTTTGAGAGAGGGCTATGTTCAGCAGTGGGCGATGATAAAGTACATACGTGTATGAGTTACTCTAGAAAAAATTTATAATTATCTCACAAGTTTAACTAGCTAGCTTTTAAAATTACATACTTACTGATTGTTTTATTTTTTATGCATGTTTGTTCTGTTTTGCTTCTGGTTCTTGTTAAAATTGTTTTATTTTTGGTGAGTCTAAGTTATTGCAATGCTTTGCTTAAAAATGTTTTACTGTTTGTGTGTTCCATATAATTGTATTGTATCTTGTCCTTGTGTTTTATACTAGCTGTGGTAGCCGTAAGTAGATGAACACAATGTTTGCCTAATTTTATGTAGTCTCTTGAGTTTGTAATGTGATTCATCTGTTGGTAACCCAAATAAATAAATAAAAAAAAAAAAAATAGAATATCAATATTCTAATCTCGGAAATATGCTTTCGTAACAACTCAGATCTAAATCTCAAAATAACGACGGGAAACTCGTGAGCATCAAAATGGAAATAAACTTGATGCGAAACACAACAGTGGCTGTGAATTGGCGCATCGATCGCTCACTCAAGCGCACACGGCCGTAAAGTTATACCGTTACAACTTTGAATGTCGAACGTAACCTGATTCAAGATCTGTGATGCTTATGTAACTTAAGATAAGGTTTCTTTTGTATTGATTTTGTGGGGGAACGCCTAGTCGCTTACGTTATTTCATTCCGAAACCATAACATATTATGGTAAAAGACGTAAGCCTTGCTACAACTCCAAGATTAAAAAGATAGTTCTTTGTGTTTGTACCCACCTCAAATTATGTTCGTGACATTTCTATGTACACACAGGGTCTTTCTAATAATGCACAATATTTTAAGGGGATGATCAGATTATCCAGACTATCTGATTCGAGTGTGAGTAAATCTGAGTCTGATCGTATGCGTCCCCATACAATATTGGTGTACCTACTATTTCAGAAGAAACCCATACAGGAAAAGTATCATAAACCTTTAAACCATACTCTACCCATATGAAACTGAAGAACGTTGACTATGGGAGCAAAACAGTCAGAACAAAAAAATCTGCCTTCCATACGTTTGAGTCGAGTAGGCATTGCAGTTTAGTATGGAACAGCTGATTTTTTCTTTGCGCTGACAGGTTTCCTCCCATAGTAAAAGTCGTTCAGTTTGATATGTCGGGTATGTGGTTTATATGTACCTATATAGTTAATGTATTTAGAACAACTGTCATGCATAATTTATTTCTAACAAACTAAGCTCTCTAGAGGTTCATTTATTTAATGTTGTTACAAAGTTAATTCAGAATACAGCTCGGATACTAACTTTTATTTAGGACATCGTCATTATTTAGGACTCCCAGCAGACATCTAAAGATGTTGCTTTGATTCTCTGATAAGTATTATAAAGTTATGTAAGAAGGGAACTTGAGATGGGACACAATGCCTGGAATTATTCTCGTAAAACAGAAGTACTTCTTGTGAGCATAAGCATGCTCACGACTACAGCGTGAAATTGATATCATTAGCATCCTTTTGAACTAAGAGTCTACCCATCAAACTGAACAACTTTTACTATGGGAGCAAATCAAGCGTAGCAAAAAAAAATCAGCTGTTGCATGCATTTGTGTCGCGTAGGCATTGCAGTTTAGTATGGAACAGCTGATTTTTTTATTGCTCCGATCGGTTTGCTCCCATAGTAAAAGTTGTTCAGTTTGATGGGTAGACTCTTAGTTTAAAAGGATGCTAATGATATCAATTTCACCCTGTATACAGGATGTAACAATACACCCTAGTAATACTTAAGGGGGTGATTCAGGACCTTCAAACTAAGCAACTTTCACTATGGAGCCAACATCGAGAAAAAATAAAAAAAATCTGCTGTCCCATACATTTTAGTGGAATCGGTACTGCAGTTTTGTATGGGACAGGTGATTTTTTTTATTTTTTCTCGATGTTGGCTCCATAGTGAAAGTTGCTTAGTTTGATGGTCTGAAGCACCCCCTTAAGTATTACTAGGGTGTATTGTTACACCCTGTATTTTCTGAGGGGAGTAGCCATTGATGTTCTAAATATATCAGATACAGAATATCCACATTTCACTAGCAGTGCTCAAACTCTATCCATTGTCAAAGGTAGAGAACTCTTCGCCACTTTATAACGGACAGTCTTGAATTTAAAGCATGTAGGTTTTCACACGATGCATGATTTCTTTCACCGAAAAGCCAGTGGTGTTACAAATCGTACATAAGTAAATAAAAACTATAAACCTTCATCATCATCATCAGTGTATAAACTACAGGGCACAGGCCTACCCTCATGAGGATGTAAGGGCGTAAGTCCACCACGCGTACCCAATGCGGATTGGTAGACTTACACAATACGGATCAGAATTTCTTCAATGTATGCAGTTTACCTCACGATGTTTTCCTTCGCCGTTTGAGAGCAGTCGGTATTACGTACGTAAGTTAAAAAAACTTATTGGTACATGGCATGTCGTCAGTGCAGATTCGTACTCGGACCCTCATGATTGAGGGTTTGACGATGTTTTCCTTAACCGTTTGGGAGCAGTCTTGATTTTTCCATAAACATACAAAGGTCCTTATCCGTTAGTCTCCTTAGACACCACCCACGAGAGCGATTGGTTTAGATATTGAGAGAAACTCGCGGCAAATTCGTCAAAGCAATATTGTAATATTATATCGAACTAAATATCAATATTTAATGCAGACATCTGCGTTATATAAATTGTCCATAAATTACCTTTGACATTTAAAAGAAATAGAATGGATGAACTCTTAGATATACGATCTCAGGTGCTGAGGAAATAATTATATCGAATCCCTACAAAGGAAAGTTCAGCTTTTGATGTCTGGAAACAGCTGTATCATGAAATTATTTGAGTATGCTTGACCTTTCAGAGTTTGCTTGGGCTTAGAAATGTTACCTGCCTGTTATTTGGAAAGGTAAAATGTAGATTACGTCAGAATAATAGGTTCCTACGTATAATTTATGATACAGCAGCGCTTTGAAATATTTCGCAAATTCAAATGAGCTTCTCGGAAAATGAAAACTTTTATGTCACACCTTATGGTTGAAAGGGAGCGGTCCATCAGGAGGATTGCGGGTTGATGGAAGAATATAAGTGATAGTTTGCTGACAGGGAATTTTAGGCCTTTAATAAACCTGGGTTTATTCCACTAGAAATAGTTAATAAGATGACAAAGTCTTAGCTGGTTTTAAATAGCATATTGAATTGAATGGATTCTTCTTATCGTGTGGGCAGAGCCCAAGAAGAAGAAGAAGAAGAAGAAGAATGGATTAATAAAATACATAGCTCTGCCAGGAATTCCTTTCATGACAAGAGAATACAGGATGTAATATAAAATGGGGCAGTTACTTAAAGGGGTGCTTCAGACCATCAAACTAATCAACTTTCTCTATGGGACCAATACTGAAATCGCGAAAAAAAAATCGGCTCTCCCATACAAAACTGCAAACATAACTCGACTGAAATGTATGGGACACCCGATTTTTTTTTCGCGATTTCAATATTGGTCCCATAGAGAAAGTTGTTCAGTTTGATGGTCTGAAGCAACCCTTTAAGTGACTGTCCCATTATATATTACACCCTGTAAGCTAGTTCACTTGGGAAACATTTACTACTCCTTATTGACTCCTTAGATTAAACAAATATCAGTGCCGAAAAACCATACGGTTTGGTAGAGGTGCGGTTACTCTATAACAGAAATAATATCAGCTAAAGAGTCTGCCTAACCAAACTATATAGCATTTAAAGACGTAGAGTCGACCAAGAAAGTCATTGGTCACTTTCAAAAGAATGAAAATATATCTTGGGTTGAAATTGGAACCAAATTGAAAACAACACGCTACAGACGTAACAATACGATTGCTTGGCCAACATCTTGGCCAACATTATGCCACGTGCTTTACTATATACACGCGAGAGTAATCGTGTGAGGTGAATGAAGAACCAAAGATTGGCTGTTTGGAACCAACAACATATTGCAGTCAATAGCAATACGATAGAAGAAGATATTTATGTGAATGAATATAAATAAAACAGAGAGAATAATATTCTACTAACATGAAAATAAATGACATTTTAAAAAGGCAAGAAAACCAGAAAAAAGCAAAACACAATATTACCTTATTCTAAACGAGGAATTCCATCAAGAAAGGGGACATAAAATAAGGGTTGGCAACCCGACTACGACCGTCTCGTCCGTTATTTTATTGGACATTCAAATTGTGCATAAAATTCACGAACACTGAAGGAAACTGGAGACAAATTCAAGAAACATTGTGTCTAAAGTGAAGACAAATGAGTCGTCTGTGTTCTGTTATAACTTTATAAGACTAATATACCAAGTGTCAAGATTTAGAATGATGGCATCCTCGATTCGACAAGACAGTATTCAAAAGACACATATTTACATAAACTCTTGATCGTAATCCTGAGGTGGTTAGAAACCTTGATGTAACTGCCTCTAAGCGTGTAGATGCAAGGTTCACTCAAGGTATAAGGATAGAAAAATATAGATAGATAGTATTGCTCTAAGGGAAGCTCTCAAAATATAATATGTAACAAGTATTGAGTGAAATAAATTATTTTTATATTTATTTATAGATAGACGTAAAAATGATTGGGAAGAAAAACCTATATGTCTTAATAATGTTGAGAGAATACAAATAGTCTTTTAAAATAAGAGCGTGGCCGCAAAATATGATGATAATTATATAATTTGATAAGAAGTACATAAATAAATGACAAGGACAGAAAGGAAACGACCGACAGTTCATTAATCATAAACCTATAGGTTGTAACTATAGTTACAATCGTATGTACATTGGCAAAGTGAGATAAACAAGGTTTTGAAACCTTCGTTCGATCAAATCAGTTTTTTTGTACTTTAAAGCCTTACACTTTTGAAAGATGATAGAGCATTCGCCAATCCAGTTTCTTTTCCGCTAGTGTCCTAAGTTCTTGGTACGATATCAATATTTTCCTTCACCTGACTGTCCAGGTCTTTCTCTGCCTCTCTTCCCCTCTATTTTGTCGGTAGTATAGTACTAGCTCTTATCAACCTTTATCACACTTTATTCTATGCTTTTGTTCATGAAGCATCTAATACGGTTTATAATGCGAACAATGGTGGAACTTAACAAAGCCTTACTGACTCGAGCGAACTAGGGAAAGTAAAGCGACCGGCTTAAGGCTTCCCAGGAGGTACGGACCTCGGTTTAGGGCTTTAGTGCGAGACACTGGAATCGGAGAAATTATGAAATCAATTTAGGATTTGATCCTTTAATCTGATTAAAAGAAGCTTTTGAAAAGATATTACAGGATTTGCCAGGAGTAGCAGAGCAAGGGTGTCAATACTCTCGTTCAGTTACTAACTGTAATACTAGTAATACTTAACGGGATGCTTCAGCCCATCAAACTGAACAACTTTCACTATGGAGCCAACTTCGAAATCGCGAAAAAATTTGCTGTTTCATACAAAACTCCAGTAGGTACCGACTCGACTAAGTGTATGGGACAGCTGACTTTTTTCGCGATTTCGAAGTTGACTCTATAGTGAAAGTTGTTTAGTTTGATGGTCTGAAGCACTACGAAATGCACATTTAATGAAAGTAGTCCGTAATATTGTGAGAACTGGAATCGATTGATAATAATCTGGACGATTATACAGGGTGTAACAAAACACCCTATAGTAATAATACTTAAGAAGGTGCTTCAGACCATCAAACTGAACAACTTTTACTATGGAGCCAACATCGAGAAAAAATAAAAAAATCTGCTGTCCCATACATTTGAGTCGAGCAGGTATTGCAGTTTTTTATGAAAGAGCTGATATTTATTTCGCGATTTCGAAGTTGGCTTCATAGTGAAAGTTGTTCAGTTTGGTGGTCTGAAGCACCCCCTTAAATATTACTAGGGTATTTTGTTACACCCTGTATGATCTAACTAGGAAAATTATAATATTAAAAGCTTCGTCAATAATCCAGCGACATAATACCTACCAACGAGACACAGGCATATGTATAATGTTTATAAGTAAAATTTAACTTTTCACGCTGACTAAATCAACAACCCAAATGGCAAATAAAATGTAAGGGTATGTACTGAAATAAAGGCACAAAAGGTCCGTTAAGTTGCCCATTTATACACAATGAGGCCTCCGAATCAGCCAGTTGCTCATGTCGAGAAGGGTGAGGGTTGGAAATGTTGAAATCCCTCATCGATCGGTACAAATATTTGCTCAGGGTAAGATGGACGGAAAATAAAAAAACTGGAAGCTTTAAGGGGCGTCCGCCCGGTTTTCAGTAACTTTGTAACCATTTTATACATTAACTATAGCACTTTTTAAGCAGAAAACAAAACTGAACAATCTACAGGATATGAGAAGTGATGTGGTTTTTCTCGAAATCTATTTTAATTAATAAAACTGAAGAAAAACGAATCCAAAGTCACCCCTTTTTTTCCAGTTGTAACCGTTTTACTCTAACATTGTTGATCAGAAGAATATGAAAATTTACAATATTCTTCACAATACAATATACATAGAATGATGAGGTTTTTTTTATTTTTTGAAAATTCATAAAAAACCATAAAGGTTTTCAAAGAAAACGGAAAATTCTGATCGGAGCCACGCATATTAAGCGGGATGGCTAATTGCAAAAGTTTGCTTGTAAGAAAGAGAGCCTTGCACTAGGGAGGGAGAGCCTTAAAAGAACAGCAAACGTAATTTCGCTTTCATTCGAAAATGACAAAATAAAACATGGTGTGCTTATTGGCTGTACATTTTTGTTAAACTATATGAAGGCAAGTCAAGATTTTGTTTCAAAATGCTAAATTCTATTGGCACAAGTGTCTTGCTTAAAACCATGGTACAATAATATACTGCGCCTGGTATTCTCTTCCGACCACGTGACTGACCACGTGACTGACATAAGCCTACGTCATCATACACTTTTACCATGTTTAGCGGCCATTTTTTTGTGACGTAGGCTTGTGTCACTCTGGGAATAGAAGACCTTGTTTTTTTAGACCGTACTTAAAACGGTGTTTTGTAGTTGAAAGTAGTTTGTAGTTTTGTAGTAAAACAAAGATTCTGGCCACGCCGGAAATACGATCGTGAGTTTATTATGTATGATTAAAAACCTTCTTAAAAACTGAAAAATTATATTCCCCTAGGAACAGTCAGAGATATTCTGAAAACTCAGAATATTATCCACGTTTCACTAGTAGTACCGAAACTCTGTCCAGTGTGGCGGAGAGTGAGCCCGTCGCCACTTTTGGACATGAATGGACAGTGGTTACAATATATGCCTCGAAAACTTAGACAATTTATACTGGACTCGCCTTGCGGTAGCATTTCCCCTCTGCCACGGTATAAGAACAATTGATCTTGTGCATTTACACCCAATTTTATACCTTATCACTAAACGAGACAGCCTATAATAGCGAAACAATAATTTTGAACTTAGAACGTTTGGGGTTCACAAGAGACTACTTTTCATGATTTTTTACATTCAAAATTAGAATCTAAACTTATGGGGAATAAAATCCAAAGTTGCGGATTTCATGTTACCTCGCCCCCCGCAAAAAGTGTCAGAAAAGTTTCTTAGTAGAATGACACGCATAACTCGTCCCTATTAAATTGTCTACGCTCGAAAATGAAGCATGCAGGTTTCTTCACGATGTTTCAGTGGTGTTACAAAGGAGTCATTGGAAATAAATAGCGGGCCTTTTTAAATAAACCCTAAACCTTTA
Organism: Agonopterix subpropinquella; assembly: GCA_922987775.1. Classification (NCBI taxonomy): domain Eukaryota; kingdom Metazoa; phylum Arthropoda; class Insecta; order Lepidoptera; family Depressariidae; genus Agonopterix; species Agonopterix subpropinquella. The sequence goes on from OV277710.1 coordinate 3,832,871, forward strand.
GTGGAATCAATATACAAAATCCTAATAAATAACTCTTGTATACCTATAGGTATACTTGATACTATAAGAACGAAAATGGCTGGATACATGTTATTCCGAGAGATAAGTGTACTGTTTGCAACCATCAGCAGCAAGGCTGATTCAGTGTTTATGGGGTGTAGAGCATCTCTGTGATGGTGATGGACCAGGTCTGCCTGCATAACTCCAGTCGGTTCAGAAGTTACTGATGATTAAAGGTCTGTAAAAAATTTACGATCAGCTGTACGGCTGATCGTATGTTATTGTTGTAGTATCTATGCACTGTAGCTATGTGAACAGTACAAAAACTGACATGGTTCATCAGTCAGTTTAGGAGATACAGCCGTTCAAAGGTCGGAGCTTTGATTGGCTATATCTCCTAAACCGACTGACAGAACTTGACAGTTTTTGTACTGTTCACATAGCTACAGTTCATACTACAACAATATTTTACAGACCTTTAATCATCAGTAACTCCTAAATCGACTGGAGTTATGCAGGCAGACCTGGTCCATCACCATCACAAAGATGCTCTACACCGCATAAACACTAAATCAGCCTTGCTGCTGATTGTTGCAAAAAGTACACTTATCTCTTATACTATGTGTCTTCGTACGTGACTAAAACCAAAATGTAGAGGCACTTGGAGTACATGTATTATTTACTCTGGTTTATAAGATACTGCGCGCAACGACCTGCGTGCGTGTCGGGCCCATGTAAAGGTGAAACATGGGAGAGGTGTGTCGGGATTGTATGTGGTGATGTGATGAGGAATGTCTCCCTCTCCATGTGCGAATAAACGAATTTCGTTGATCGATTACGAGTAAATAAACATCATATAACGTGATATTGCATCATCTGATGCACCCCGGGCAGCGAGCCTTCAGAATCATCATCATATCAGCTGATAGACGTCTACTGCTGGACACAGGCCTCCCCCAAAGATCGCCTCAACGACCGGTCCTGCGCTGCCCTCATCCAACGGGTTCCCGCCGCCTTCACCAGGTCGTCGATCTACCTTGTCGTCGGCTTACCCACGAAGTGCTTTCCGATACGCAGTCGCCACTCGACACCAATGTGCCCCGCCCATTGCCACTTTAGTTTAGCAATTCTTTGGACTATGTCGGCTCCAGAATGCTGGTTGGCAAATCTCCACCGCAATGGCAAGAAAAATCAATAACATTGCCCTCGACACAAGAAGAGACGTGATAGATAACAAAATCAAATGATTTGATGTAAAATTTCGACTGACACTAAACGCACAAAATTAACCAAATAGATCCAAAATTTTTAGATTTTAACAACGATCGAAATTTTGTGCCAACGATTTTCAGGTCGACATTCGGACTTTTAATCGAAAATGATTTTAAAAAGAAACATTAAATAATATAGAAGCAATAAAGTGTGTTGTTCGATCGCACCCGAAATTATTATTTAATCTGTGACCGAACCGAAAAGACCCACTTGAAATACTCAGTGGATGCGAAAAAACAAGAAAATTATCGTTCACATATTCCAGACCTACGAGTACTTCTCCCTAGTACCTATATCTGTTAGGCCCGGGTCAGGAACTAAAGATTTATGGCTGACTGAAATCAGAAGAGTTACGACCTCTGTCATCTCAAAGCGCCTTTTTAGTATTGGTGTAGGACAAATTGATTTGTAAGCTTAAAAGGTAAAGAAAGTCATTAACTATGTAAAACTATCTCAAGACCAGGATGAATGAAAGATAAAGGGTGAGGGTCTTGCTCAGAAGTAGGATGAAATAGTCTCAAGACAAAAAAAGACTGGTACATTCCAAGTGCCAGACTAGCGGTATAGATTAGGCAGGTCCAGTTATAAATTAACCATGGAATATAATATGTTATGTTAAAACTGATTCTCCTGTTAATATGTTACGTTAGTTTTCGATTTTCCTGTTACTTTCTTTCTTACTACACTTGACCTAAAATGTCTAGTAACAATAGATACTACAGACGCGTACTAAAATCGGCAAAGTATCGAAATACCGTCGTATGGTCATCTTCTTGGGTTGGAAGCCTTCCAGGTGTGAGAGTTTTTTCAGATCGCCTTTCAGCCTCTGACGTGGTTTTTATGTAACGACCACCAGAGCTAGTAGCCGGGACCACAGCTTAACGTGTCATCCGAAGCACTGAATTATCTTTCGTTTCAGACAATCAGGTGTAATTGCAGCAACGTTAGACAATGCAGGCCTGTATTGTCCTAACCAACTGGAGAAAAACGCACTTACACCGCAAGCGACTATTACTAACAAAATATATAACTAGGTGATATCACTAGGTGTCCCCCGTGGGATTCGAACACACGACCTCCGTGTCGAGAGCCCAGTTCTCTTTACCATTAGACCACGGAGGCAGTAGACGTATGTTTCCTATCTCGGTTACATTTCGGGGAGCGTGCGCAGGGATTACACTAATTTATTCCGCCTTCTCCTATTTCCACAATGGAATAGACGCAGTGCGGGTATGCTCGTATATGTCGTAGAGGTCGTAGAAAGCTACCGCAACGTACAAAGCGATTTGTCTCTTCCTTCATGATGTGAACTGCGAAGGCGTGGAACTGTCTCCGTGTCTCTGTTTACCGGTTACCAGCTCTCTTCAAGGGAAGAGTAACGATTATTTTTGAGGAGTACGCGCTGCAACATCGGTTTTTGTGTGCATTTTCAATCTCTGATATCAGGTGCATTTTCCATCGGGTGATATAAAGCCAAGCGTAAACAAAAGGAGTGCCACCAGGACGCTGTTAAGAGGATACACCCGTTAGCGTGTAACAACAAAGTTTAACTCTATTTTGAATATAAACCAATTTAATTCATTTCGAAGTCCAGGCTAGATTCTGGTACTTTAAATGTGACTAGATAATTTGTGTGACATTGTCCAAGATATTTATTTATTTATTTAATTACATTTTTTAAACACGATCTAGAAACGAATACATTTCTGTGTCTGTGGTTTATTATATTAAAAATTACAAAGCCATGCCGTTTCAAAGTTACAATGGCTCAATGGTTTACATACAAATCTCACACTAATCCTAGCATTGAAACTATACCTATATTTTAACGGAAATCTGACAAACAACAGACACAGAGGTAAGTTCCCAAATCGTATTAAAAAAATGTTATTTTAAACCAGACACAATACATAATACAATTGTGATCGGGCACATACATTCTGGCTAGTTACCTATATTGAAAATAGGATCCAACTTCGTCGGTACGCATCAGCGTGCTCGTGCGTGCTTGCAGGAATATCCTCTTAAACCATCTTTCACAGGTGTGAAGGATGATAAATGGGAGACAAGCGTGTTAGTAATGTCACAATGATCTCACCTCCCGCTGTCTCGCCGTATAGACCACCTCCTCGATGTCAATGCTCGAAGCATGTTCACTAACACTAGTTCCTACACTAAAGTTAACAATGGGATCAACAAATAACACCAGGTGTAATGGATGATGAATGGGAGACAAGCGTGTTAGTAATGTCACAATGATCTCACCTCCCGCTGTCTCGCCGTATAGACCACCTCCTCGATGTCAATGCTCGAAGCATGTTCACTAACACTAGTTCCTACACTAAAGTTAACAATGGGATCAACAAATAACACCAGGTGTAATGGATGATGAATGGGAGACAAGCGTGTTAGTAATGTCACAATGATCTCACCTCCCGCTGTCTCGCCGTATAGACCACCTCCTCGATGTCAATGCTCGAAGCATGTTCACTAACACTAATTACTACACTAAAGTTAACAATGGGATCAACAAATAACACCAAACACAGTCATTGTCAACAGCACTTTTGTTAGTTTAATTGATTAAAACTGAAATCACATTTCCGAGGCACTAGATTGGATTATTGGATTTTTCTAATTGTTCATAGTTCGTCTATCAGTCGATGTTCTGTTTAAATAAAGCGGAAATTGATGAAAATGATTTTAGTTCAGGCTTAAGGTGGTTTCAGTCCATACAAACGTTTTACGCACAATACGCGTAGACAGAATTAATAAAAGTAATATTTTATATATGGAAAAATAGTTTAGAAAATCTAGATGTCGCGTATCAAATAACATTTGCAATTTATAATATAATTACGAAGATATAAAGCTTTGAAAATGTTGTATGAAAAATTTCAAAGCTTTATATCTTCGTAATTATATTATAAATTGCAAATGTTATTTTATACACGACATCTAGATTTTATAACCTATTTTTCCATGTATACAAAGTTACCTACTTATATATTAATACCGTCTACGCGTATTGTGCGACAAAGTTTTGTATAAAATTGACCCCTCTGCAACCGCCTTAAGGGCCCAATTTAGGTAATAAAGGTGACAATTGTAAGTTACAATGACAATTCAGCATGCTTGTTTACACAAGTAACCAGCAATGTACCCTGGAATTGTCATTGTAAATTATTTATCATTATCATATAACATTCTGTTTTTTATTTCTCTATTAAAACTAAACATTTTAGTTTGAGGCAACCTAAAAAAATGTATTCAGTGTGCAGATAGTACCAAATGTTGATGTTGATGACCTGTATTATCGAGCATGTACCTACAACAGTTTCTCAGATTTTCCGTTGTAAACATACTATACGTAGTCAGCGGGAGAGAATTCAATGCCAAAGGAGAAAATAAGAAAGAAATATATTCGAAGCCGCGGGTTATATTTCAATGAATATTAATCGACTGAACATGATTCCTTACGAAAACTTATCAAAAGTTATCAAGTTTGACGAAGAACTTTCGTAATATTTAATGATAAGTAATCCATCAAAGAAACCTCTGATTTCAATTATTTTGACTTTGAAAAGCTAGAAGGTTGATCACTAATGATGAAGCGTCGGTTACGGAGAAGTATGGACACTTAATCTAGAGGGTCCGGGTTCGAAACCGCACGGGCGACATGCCATGTACCAATGAGTTTTTCTAACTTAAAGTCTACCAATCCGCATTGGACACGCGTGGTTGACTAACGCCCATAGGGCATTGCAGGGCATTGCATGGCAGGGCACAGGCCTACCGTCAAGGACACCCTCCTTGACGGTAGGCCTGTGCCCTGCAGTGGGACGTATATTGGCTGATGATGAACAAAAGAAGTTTGGCGGACGGCATGTAATTTGAGACCCAGACTTAGAGGTCCCGTACATGAATGAAACTTAGTAATACTTGTAGAGTGAAACAAATCTAACAAAAAAGTAAATTGGTTGTAACCTGTACAAGTTGGGGGAAAGGTATTTCTCCTTATGATACCTTTTGTAGTAGTGTGTGAAACTCATAATCTTTCTTATTAGATAATCCACTCAATCTTCTACGGATTCATTATGTTTATTTTAATGCAAATTCACGATAATATTATAATAATGGAAGAAAACGAAATCACGAACTATCAGTTGAACCAAGCCAAAAACATTCCGTAACGACCAAAAAATACCTCAGTGATAATATTCGAAGAAAATAGCTGTCGTGGCATTTTGCTACTGCTTTTTGGATGATTTGTATATTTTACTAGTAATTTCTACTTTTGAATCCGGACTTCTGGAGATGTGGAAGTTTTTTTTAAAAATGCCTTAATTTTTTCTGTTTATAAAAATTATGACCGCCAAGCGGAAGAGCTTTTAGTTTTCGTAAAAAATGGCTGGGTCCAAATTCGCCAAAGTTCTTTCGCAATTATTGGCGAAACTTATCAATCATATGTTTGATATACACTGGTAAATTTTAAATATCGTGGGAATATGTGAACGTGATAATGGCGGATTCTCAAGTTTATGACGTACCACGATAAAATTATACGTTACTATAACCGAGTGCTAGAGAAATCGATAAATTCTGCACTCTATAATTTATACGGCTGACACCCGCACCCAGGTTGTATTAATCTTTTTAGTACTTAGCTGGTCTTAGTTGTGCCTTTCAGGCGGATTTTGTAGGTAAAACTGATTACCGGATTTCCAAATCAGGCAAAAATCTTTTCACTACCCAAACGTGTCACAGCGCTGGTGTGAATACTCAACAGTTTTTAAATGCTCGCAATTCGACAAATAGAGCCTAGAAATAATTTGCGCTCACGACTATAATAATATAGGGTTCTTCTTAATATGCTGACACTTTTGTAAGGGGATGATCAGACCGTCAAACTGAACAACTTTCTCTTTGGCATCAACATCAAAATTGCGACAAAAAAATCCGCTCGTCCATTCAAACTGCAAACCTGCTCGAGTCAAATGTATGATCGCTATTTCGATTTTGGTGCCATAAAGAAAGTTTTTCAGTTAGATGGTCTGATCATCCCCTTAAAAAAGTGTCAGCATATTAAGAAGGACCCTGTATTCCCCGAGGGGTACTCAGAGATATTCGGAAATCTCAGAACAGCCACGTTTCACTAGTAGTAATATCTATCTATGTATCTATAACGTCACGCCTCTTTCCCAGTAGTAGTAATAATGTGCGCGTTTTACCATTACCTATTTTGATTGGAGCATTTTAACACTAGTACTGAGGATTATTCTCTAAATATCTAGAAAGTAAATCTGAAAAATCTCACAACCTTATCCCCTGTAATAAAACTGGTTCTTTACAAGCCCCTATTACACGAGAGAATTGATAAGATCTGAAGGACCCGTGACGAGATCCTGCCGCATCGTGCCACATTCAACATGAGGGCGTAGCCATCCGTCAGTCTAGCCCTACCAACCTCAGATGAAACCGATAACAGGGAAGATGCATTTCCAATGAAGCGGAGCGGAGCGGAAATATGCAAAATCAAACAATAAAATATCTTGAATCACAAGCCGAATTAAAAGTTTAGTAATTCGATTGGTTGATTTTGCACATCTTCGCTCCACTTTAGTGGAAACGCACTCTTAGGTAGTGTTTATAGAGAAGAGACGCGTGGTGGGGGCGGGTAGTCAAAGTAACACCAATATAAACCTTATATTACGTAGCATAGCGTCGTTTTTTCACGTAAAGAAAAATCGCGCGCCCGCCACCAGGCGACGTTGCCTGGAGGCGCGGGCGTAATTCTCCAAACGACTCTATGCTACGTACTATAAGCTTTATATTGCCGCACCCCGTCCGCAAAATGTCCGCGCCACGTCACTTCTGTTTAAACAGCTCCTTAGACTTTAACTCGACCCTTTTCTCTTTTTCGCAATATTAAACGAATATGAAAACTTCAATTTATTTTGGATGCAATTTTTCTGTTGGATTGTTTTCACGCAGAATGTTTGGCAGTTGTAGCAATGTTTTTGAACACCCCGATTATGGTCGTGAATTTATGTATATAGGATAAAATTGATATAATTAGCACCCTTTTAAACGAAGTCTACCCATCAAACTGAACAACTTTTACTATGGGAGCAAACGTAATGATCTGATTATCCACTTAAAAAGTGTCAGCATATTAAGAAGGGCCCTGTATGTATGTATGCACGTTTTTGTCGCTTACCCCGATTGGATAAGCACCTTTAAGGTCTGGGACATAGCCGTGAGATGGGTCAGGGACGTAGGAAGGTTGCCGGCCGTGAAAAATAACGATGTCAACACATTTTATGGATTCGTTTGACACGCGTAAACGAAGGACGCGCGTCAGTTCGAGGACTTTTTATGTCGCATCAGAAAGCTTTAAATCGGGCACAAGTTCATACATTCTCATCACTGTAACTCTAGGACAAACAGCGACGACGACTCTACAGGGCGTAAGGGACAGCCCTCCGCAAACTGAAACGGTGAAATCAAATCATCAAACTTAACAACTTCACTATGGAGCCTACCACAGGAAACGTGAAAAATAATCAGCTGTCCCATACATTTGAGTCGGGTAGGTACAACAGTTATGTATGAAACAGCAGATTTTTTTTGCGTTTCCTGATGTAGGCTCCGTAGTGAAAGTTGTTCAGTTTGGTGGTTGAGTTAACCGTTTCAGTTTGCGGAGGGCTGTCCCTTACATCTATCTACACTAATATTATAAAGAGGAAAGATTTGTACCTATTTTTGTATGTTTGTATGTTTGTAATGAATAGGCTCAAAAAGTACTGGGCCGATTTAAAAAATTCTTTCACCATTAGAAAGCTGCATTCACCCTGAGTAACATAGGCTATATTTATTGCTAGAAAAGATTAGACGTCCACCCGTGCGAAGCCGGGACGGGCCGCTAGTCCTGTATAAAACGCACTTAATAATCTGTTTTACAATGCACATTTGTGCTGTATCTTCTCCTTTTTGGTTTTATCTAAGCACAGAACATAAAGTTCTCACTGAAAATGTAATCCATTTCCACAAGACAATGTGTGGTTCGTACAGTAGGTAATAAAACTAATAAACGACCTAAAACTTAGCGTTTGTTCCCAAAAGTTACATTTTAGACATTATTATTTTGGTTGCCTCGAGATAATTGATCATTTGTGTTCACGTAGATAATTTTATTTATGTACGAGCTTTAACCCGCGACTTCGTCCGCATAAATTATATACCAGATTTTAAGTCAGATGATAAGCTATCAAACAAAAAAAGTTTCATCAAAATCGGTTCAGTAGTTTTTGCGTGATACTCGAACAAACAAACACCCAAACAAAAAAACAAATAAACAAACAAACAAACATACACACAAACAAACAAACAAACAAACAAACAGACAGACAAAAAATCCAAAAATTGGTGATTTGGAATCAGGGACGGGTAAAAACCATGTTGTATTTTTTTTTGTAAATATCTTCAATGTACAGACACACTTCTGTTACAGTTTTATAATAGTTTAGATTTGTTTTGTTCTGTTTGAATTGAATGAGTTTTTTAGAAACGAATAAAATAATAAAAGAATCTCCACTAACTTAACTAGGTATCTCTGACTATCCATGGGGAATATGCAAAGTGAAATTGATATCATTAGCATCTTTTTAAACTAAGAGTCTACCCATCAAACTGAACAACCTTTAGTATGGGAGCAAACCGATCAAGGCAAAAAAAATCTACTGTTGCATACATTTGAATCGATTAGGCATTGCAGTTTAGTATGGAACTGCTGATTTCTTTTTTGGTTTGCTAAAGGTTGTTCAGTTTGATGGGTAGACTCTTAGTTTAAAAGGATGCTAATGATATCAATTTCACTCTGTATAGTGGTGAGCATAATTATGCTATGAAATGCTATCTATGCTATGCATAGAGAAACAGTTTGCATAATATAATAGGGTCCCTTCTTAATATGCCGACACTTTTTTAGGGGATGATCAGACCGTCAAACTGAACAACTTTCTATATGGCACCAACATCGAAATCGCGAAGAAAAAATCAGCTCTTCCATACAAAAGTACAAACCTACTCGAGTCAAAATGTATGGGTCAGTGGATTTATTATTTAGCGATTTCGTTGTTGGTCCAATCATCATCATCATCATCATCATCTCAGCCGATGGACGTCCACTGCTGGACATAGGCCTCCCCCAAGGATCGCCATAACGACCGGTCCTGCGCTGCCCTCATCCAACGTTTTCCCGCCGCCTTCACCAGGTCGTCGGTCCACCGTGTGAGGGGCCTACCCACGCTGCGCTTTCCGGCCATCAAGCTATTTTCATAGAATACTTTTATAATTTTTTTAAAGGTCTAAACATAAAAATATTGAAAACGGAAAAAAAAGGCCGCTTTTGATGTTTAGAACCTATAAAAGTATTGTATAACAATGGCTTGAAGGCTTTTGTAGTTTATCTGTTGAGCACTTTTTTAATTTAGGCTTTCTTTATTGAGAAATGTTTTTTAATATGATGAGGGCGCCACTGGACTGCGATAGCCCTCTTAAGAATGTATAGCTACTTATAATAAACAGTATAGTTATCTAGTTCTTTTTATAAAGGTACGAGTATATTTCAGATTGACTTAACTATGCGTTCAACTGTACCCAGGTGGATATGTCCCGGTATTTGATTGGTCAACTCAGAATGGGCCACTGCGTCTGATGCAGATAAACTGCACATTTCAGAGAGACTAAATCAATAATAGTTCAGTGGTTTTTGAAACTATTCATTTGGAAATTAATGTTTACTAGTCTCCACTTACGAGAGAAAACACGGTGTCTATTTATAATTACTTTAAATGGATCGAAAAAAAAACTGACTGCATAAAAAAACTATTATATTAACTGAAAAGAGAAAAACAAGCTTTTATATTCACTATTCAGCTATAACAACTTGGTTCGAGCAAATATAATTTGAATGTTATTAGGTAGGTATTGGCCTCGATTCGGAGTGTACCACGACTAAACTAAACTAAATGTATTCCTGTCACTTTCTAAAATAAGATTGAGAAAAGAGACAGAAAACCAACAGCTGACTTTAGTGCTGTCAAAGTGACGTTAAATGCGCAAAATAAGATGACATCATAATGTACGCCATCTTATTTAAGTCGTTTTTGGGCGTTTAACGTCACTTTGACAGCACTAAAGTCAGCTGTTGGTTTTCTGTCTCTTTTCTTAATCTTATTTTAGAAAGTGACAGGAATACATTTAGTTTAGTTTAGTCGTGGTACACTCCGAATCGAGGCCATTGCATGCGGGGACAAACCAAGGAAGGTACCTAGGTATGTTTTATAATTCTTCTTTGTCCCCGTTTGCGATACCTACCTAATAACATTCAAATTATATTTGCTCAGTTAATGTAATAGTTTTTTTATGCAGTCGGGTTTTTGTTTTTGAATATTTATGTTATGTTATGTTTTTCTTAATAATTTAGTTTATTTCTTACTTTTTTGTCTTGTGTCGAAATGGTAGCATAAAAGTACTACAGTTTTCATTTGATACCCATATTGTAATTATTATAAAAAAAAATTGTTTATTCCCCCTTTTTTTTTTATTTGCAGCCCCCTTATTAAAATAATATAGCCTATGTCACTCTCACGATTTTTACAAATCTAACGACACCTCATACGTTAAAATCCATCAAGCCGTTTAGGCTGTAGTCCAAAGAAATAGATATAGATACACATACAAACATACATACATACATACATACGCTCGAAAAACATAACCCTCCTTCTGGCGCAGTCGGGTAAAAAGCAATAGTAATATGGGAACTACGCATCAATTCACAGACTCAAAAGTTCTTTGTTTTAGCTTAGTTTCTCCCTATCCAAATAGCAAAAAAGTTTGATCGAGTGAATTTATATATGAAATAATAGCCAAGAAACATTTTGTTAAGACACTCAGTTGCAGAATCGCTCATTAGAGTTAATCCTCCATTTAATCTCTTGCTAACTTTTTCACCATCAACAAGACAAAAAGTGACACCGAGAGATTTAATGGAGGATTAACTTTAATGAGCATTTCTGCAACTCTGTGTTAGTTACTTAAATATTAACCAATAATTAGTAAAATGGCGAAAGACAAAAAGTGACACCAAGAGATTTAATGGAGGAGTTGTCTGAAAATAAATTATTTTGATTTGAATAGGTACTGTTAAAATACTTTCTACTTTCAGTCCCTCCTACTGGAGGTTGGAGGTGGAGGTTAGCTATCATCAGGGTATTTTGTCAACGATCTCTTGAAATCATGAAGCTGAGTAAAAAAACCAGGCGGCAGACCAAAATCAAATCAGAGTAGGATCGCAAAATCATGCAAGAAATGTTAATTTTAAACGAGCCGGGGCCTTATTACAAAATCGTTCCAATTTCAGAACTGTGTCAGGAGCGGTACAAAAGACTTGAAACCTAACTATGCGTCTTATAAGACCCACGTTCGCAACAAAAAGAGTTATTACTCTACTAATGACGACAGGCGACCTTTCCACAATCAACCTGAAAGAAAACTCCATCCGTTTGCAGTTGAGTCGATTTTCCTTCGCAGACGTGAATTTTCTATCCCTAGCACATTTCCTTCCTCTCCAAAAATTTTAGGACCTATACGTATGTTAGTAAGGTTGCAACTGGAAGGGTATAAATTCAGTCCAGCACACACTGAGACACTGTTTCATAATTTACAGACCACTGAATAAATAAAAAATGCGCACTGTACATTAAAAACTCAATGTGCACTCAACATCAACAAAAAAAAAGCCGGCAGAGTTCTAAATTTAAAAACGTGAAAACAAACACGAGCACACACATACGTAATTTTTGCTGCGGTTTCGACACGCGCCGTGTAATAAGCTTCGACCAACAGGGTTTGTTGTGGTAGTGAGCGGTGGAGCAATATCGATCGCTTTGCGCAATGGAGCGGCCGAGGTGTGCCCCGCGGCACGTACCGTCGTGCACTGCTGCTAGCGTGCGAGAGGAACATAGATTATGTGGGGAAGAGACGGGTAGATCGGTGGGCCTCTGAGAGACAAAATCGACTACAGACGGAAATAAGTTGCTTTACCAATAAAAGTTAATTTCTTTTAGAGCAAATTGGGTATCAGAAAAATTTAAGCCTGGCCTATTAGGACCTGTTTAATTTCTGAATTAAAAACTTATTCAGCAGAGGCGGTGAAACAAACCTATAGAGTACTATTTCCAAAATCAAATCTATAAGGAAGAGCCCCTCTATGGCTCTGAGGGAGAGTACCTCTTTGAGTAGGATACAATAACAATCCAATATTGTTACATAGTCTGTAAAGCATATCATAAAAAAATGTTTTTGACGTGATAACGTATTATAAATCGATGAACACCGGCTGCACGCACGGAAAAGTGTCACGATCCGCCTGAGCCTGCGAGAGCGCGGAACAAATCTCTCTTTCTCGCGTGACGTCAGAGCTAGCAATTCGAATATTCATCAATGTTTCTTTATGGACTTTACAGACAACCAATTTTATCTAAAACTTCTTTTTATCGTGTGGGCAGCAAGCCACTAAAATCATCTAAAACTGAATTATCGGAGGCAATGACAGTTTTTCTTCCGTAATTTAATTTTTTTTTTATATGCACAAACTTCCACATGAGGTGCTGTACGTTTAAAGTGTTTTGGAGCCAGTTGTTTGCAGGTAATTTGACAGAGTGCTGCTTGAATTTTCTTCGGTCGACACAGTTCAGCTAGTCTTCGGCCAGATAGGTAAAATATCATTCAGATATTACAAGCAAAAGGAAGATCACCTCTGGCTGTATTCTCCACTCTTTGCCCCAGTGGCCGCATCGCGTCGGCGCATCAATTTCCCTCTGCTACCGAATTGACGGGATAAACTTACGTAGTCATTGTTTATAAATAAACACCCATTATTGTGTATTGCCGATATAGCAGAGTGCACTTTTCTCATAATTGGTGCTAAGACGTGGTTGTTTTGAGAAAAAAGTGCAAGAGAAACATTTTGAGCATTACACGATTAAGTATCTTCCCAGAGACGGTAGTCAGAGATATTCTGTAACCTCAGAACATCCACGTTTCACTAGTAGTATACCGAAAGTCTTTCCAAAATTTTGAGCTTTCCATCAATGTTGAAGTCTGTAAAAAATTAAAAAAGTGGTTCGTCCAAGAAAAGTGATAACATTAAATAACACTTAGAATTAGACTAGAATTATTACATTCGCGGACACTGAACGAGACACAATAGAACTTTTATTGTTATACTGCTATAGCCGGTCAGTGTCCGTGAAAGAGTTAACTTGACACCTAGATATGGATCGACGAATAGCAAATTACCAAGAGTATCTAGTACTACATACCTATAGTACGGACACTCCCTACCTCCACTAATTTAAACCTCAACCCCTCTAGCAGGAAGCGTGGACGAAAATTTAGGGTATGGCGTATTCATGTCTTGCACTCACTCAGTATCGCTGCATGCTTACATCTTGTAAGTTTTTCCCATTTGTATGAAATGACAGCCAAGTTTCTAAGGTGTGCTTTAGAAACAAACACTGAAAAAGAAACCTTCAGATCTGGAAATCACGTGTTTTAAGAACCTAAACGTATTTAATTAAGTCGTTGGCTCTTGCGGAAAAGAGACAGGATTAGCAGCTCTTAAGAGGGGGTCATTCCTATTTTGTCTGTTTTCGAACCGATTTTTGATAGCCAAATTATTACATTTAATATATATAGTTCACAAAACAGTGTAGATACGTTCTTTCTGCAGGGCATCTAACTGTTGAAAACACGATTCTATTAAATTTTCTCGATAGAAAAGAGGAGCAAAGTAAGTTCGATTTCAGATTTATAACCAGTTTTACAAGAATCACCCTACACCATTTCTTCTGAATATACCATCATTTGAAAGGTAAATAATTATAGCAGGGCTTCTACCCGATGGATTTTTCCCCAAACACCCAAGAGAAAAGATATTGATGAAAAATACGTTATTTTTGCGATCTTGCTTTCAATTGAAGCGGGATGGCTAATTGCAAAAGTTTGCTTGTTAGAAAGAGAGGCTTGCTCTACTAATACTTAGCCTTAAATAAGACGACAAATCTCCATAAAAACCTTAATTTGTATTCGATTGGACATTCTGTTGAAAAATGATCGCTTATCAGTACAGAGTCAAACTAATGACATTTATAAGTAAAATGAAAACGTTGCCAATTTTTGCGGTGTGATAACGGAATGAACCGCCATTGTTCCGTTCCAAATGGATTGCCAAAAGAATATGCTATGTAATGATAAAAGCGAAAGTGTGTTTGTGACATTCACATCGTATGATGTATGAAGCCAAACAAGAAATAGAAAACTATTTCAAACCGAATTGATCACTACCATAGTGTAAATAAAATAAGTGATGAAGCTCAGTGGTCGCCGCGGGTCTATGCCCGCGCGGCGTGCGGGGTACGGCGGGGGACGGGCGTACCATAACTCAATTTGATGTTACGGTACGCGCGCAGGCAGCGCGGGCCGGGACGCACTCCTCCCGGCCCCCGCACGCCCCGCACGATTGGCCTGCCGCGACCGCTGAGCTTCACCACTATTAGTTATTTACACTATGTCACTACACAGTATTTAAAATGTATTGTTCTCAAAACAGCAATTTGTTTTTCAGTTTTCACATTTGTTCAAAACATCTCCATTGAACTGAACCGATTTGTAACAAACTAGCGACCTGCCCCAGCTTTGCCCGGATGGGGTCTACAATATAAGTACCAAAACAAACCTTCCGGAAGAAATTATCTAAATAACAAATTCCGTTGCGTGGTTAAGGAGGAGTTAGTTGATACATAGACAGAAAGACAGACACGAAAGGCGACTTTATTTTATACCGAGATCCGACCGTAAAATTATGCATGCACCCATTTCTTTGGTGAATTACACAGAAGGGGTTAATTCAACGCCGCCAACTTGCCTAGAAAAATTACTTGTTTGAACCTGGCAACCCTAGAGTTGCGGCAGACTGAGAGGTGGCAACCCTAGTTTTTCCAGTACTTTAGATCAGTCTCCTTTCGATGGGACCTCATTTACTTCCCAAACAGATAGGTGGAAAAAGTAATACCAAAAATCATAGTGCAAAAGGTACTTGCGGCAAGATGTTTCTAGGCCACTTGTCGGCGGCGCGTTGAATTAACCCCTGTGGAAACATTAGGTGCATAATTTTACGGTCGGATCTCGGACCACATGTAGAGATGTTTTCTTGACAACAAAATGTTAAAAGGTGACGTGGATCTCCGAACAACTGTATTTATTTAGCGTTCACAGTTGGGAATATCAAATAAATTATTAGACTAATAACAAAAGGCAGTTTCGCCGTTTCACGAACACCACTCAAAAAAAAAATGCGTCACTCGTTAGTTTCGAAATGTATGAAGGTAAAAAGAAATCACGATCACCCATGATGTAACGAGGACCTAAAACTGAAATAAATAAAAAAGAAAACCTTAAGTTCCAAACAAATTTTAAATAACAAAAACGGTATTATGCAACAAGGAAGCGCCATTACAAAAGTAGGTCGTTCGACCAGCATTGTTTTTGGTTTACAATGAAGTAAGTATAAACGCTTTCTGAGAATTCGCTTGAAATTCGTTAAGCGAGTCAATCGTCTCACGTCCCGGTTATTCGCGGAGAATCAGATTATCAGATGACTCACCATCATGACTTGTGCGATCAGCATGGCTAGCATGCCACCCACGACAAAGCGTTTAAACGAGAAAAACGTTATGCGCGCTCTTTCTGACATACGTAAAATAATAAAGATGGAGGCACATCTCGATTTTTATCGTTTTCTCGGGGGTGGCATGCGAGGCCTACTGGACTTTCCAGGGATGATTCATACAAGAATGTAACAGTGGTATTTAAGTGTCATTGTATTCTAGCAAAGTTAAAAAGTTTAAAAAGATAAACCTAGTTGTAGCAATATTTCTAGACACTCCGAAAGGGATTATGAATTATGATCGTAAATATGTGCATGTATCTATAAAAACATCAAGAATCTCCAGATTGAGCACAATGGTCCCAAAATACCAAGGAGACCCCCATCCGAAATCCCAAAAAATCAATACTAGAGCAATGATCATAGAGTAAGAAGAGATGGCATATCGGCTTGTTTCTATAGAAAATGTTGTCGCCAACAAAGGGGGTGAAAAACGGGTGAGGGGAAGGGTTAACATTTAAATACGCTACTTCCCGCTATTATGACGTCAGGCCCAGTTGAGTATCTGTGCACAGTTCGATACAACATCTCTACCCCAGGGGAGCGCGTTATTTTCTCTATGGCAATGATGCTATATCGAGATAGAAATATTCAAATGTGTGCACCAATTTATTCCTATGACGTCACCATTCCAATAGTGGACGAGTGTAGGGACAGTCTGAATGTGTCATAGTCATCACGGTCTAACGGGACAACGGCTTTAGTCACGTACTAGCATTTAGCCGCGGCTTATCCCGCGTTGAATTATTTTCGATCCTTTGCGACATTTCTGTCGGAGCCTTTGAATTTAGCAATTGGGTTCATCTTTAAGTGAAAACGATAAAATCGAGATGAGCCTGGGCCTCTACCCGCACATTCGAACTTCGTAATTGCGTGAACGTTTTCGTTCCAATGTCAACTCTATTACAATGAAGTGCGGACCGAAACAGTGGCGATACGTCGAACATCGAAAGTCCCGGTACAGGGCCCGTCTTTGTTACTTTACGCAAGCCAAAATGAGCGCGCTTGACGGTTTTCTAGTGTGGGGACATGTCACAGATGTCAAAACCCACAAGTTATAGCAAAGATGCCAACAGATGGCGATACCGTCGCTCTCGGAAATATGCTCCATACAAAGACAACGTTCATCCGTACGTAACTCGTAACCTGCTACACATAAGGTTCACAATCGTATACAAGACATGAATCGCGCAAGAGAAATAATCACAGAGATTCGATATACAACGTGTTAATGAATTAACGCAAAACTAGAAAGTAGTTTGTTTAGAATCGAGAGCAGAATCCAATTATCATGGTTTCAACATAGGTAATTTTTTTTCAAAATATTAATTATTTTTTTTGCAAATTTTAAAATTTACTGAGCCCGATGACAACCCACCGCACGGGCACACTCACCCTACTTACTACCAAAACAAGATTATAAAAATGTATCCATGAGTACGTTAGCGCTTTCTTTCAGTGCTGAAATGATAACAAATCATTTTTGCCTCAAAACTTAAAATGCGAATAACTTTTAATTTTAATTATCAAAATAATGAAATTATTATTGCAATCTAATTATTTTGATATAAATCAGTTGGGGTGTATGAGGTTTTGCGTTAATTCATTAACACGTTGTATATACAAGGTCCAACTAAGAACTGTTGGACCACGGCCGGTCCCCAGGCATCACACCTAGCCTGGCGGAAGTACTTCCCTTTGCAATGGAGGAACATTCCCAGTAGCACCTCCATACTAGTTTTCGTTTTCGTGGGCGGCATGCTACTGGGAGGCTCTCTTCGTGTACTCAGTTTGTTTGGGTTTATGCATAGTGAGGATGATGTAAGTACCTATATCAGGTGCGCGTACTCAAGACATAGGTACTGGGTACTGGAGGACTTCACATATGTCAAGACCTATGCGTATTGCGCGTGCTATGCGTACGCATAAGCATGTCTTGCGCAGCGAAAGTATTGTTTTCTCACGATGTTTACCTTCAGCGAATACCTAGAGTTACTAAAGGTAACCGATTAGAAGTCTAGTAAAATGTATTAAAAAGATATAATGTTGTTTGTTATCAAAAACGGCCATTAATCCAGGCACAATGGAATAAAACCGGTCAAGTGCGAGACGGGCTACTTGCGCACCGAGGGTTCCGTACCACACCACCACATAACACAACATTATTAAGATAGAAAAAAAAACTTTTCTTGTCCGGGACCTTTAGCATAAGACCGACTCACACTTGGCCAGTTTTTAGTATTTGTTGTTATTCTGTAGAGTTTGCTCTATAATCACACTAAGTTTGACGCTTGTATGTATTACCGTTTTTACGATAGAGCGTGAAGAAAAAACGTTGATAAAAACTAGTTTCTTTTTGAGAACCCCCCTTAATTTTTAACTTTTTGACATTTTTATTATTTGTTAACAAATCCGCCGTAATAACACATAATCTGAGAAAATTTCAACTGTCTAGCTATTACGGTTCAAAAGTTACAGCCCTAAATAGGAAGGAATGACGGACAGACGGACGGACGGACGAACAACGTAGGCTTAGTAATAGGGACCCGTTTTCACCCTTTGGGTACGGAACCCTAAAAATCAATTGTATCTGGAAATATAGCCGTTTTTGATACCATCATTTATGCCCTCTAGCGCGCTCCATACAAACGAAGTTCATTTTGGATTAACAATTAGGGCGTGACTCCTGGTAATGTTTTTTATGAAGAAAGCAAAACATCGCTCCAGTTTTGGTCGTCCGCCATCTTTTTTTAAAATAAAATTGTTTGGGACGACGCCATTTTTTTGTTCTATGTTTTTGTGTAATGTGTGCTGAAAAACAGTCGCTGGAGTCACGCCTTTAAACCTAGAAATTAATATCTGTGCATGTGGTTTGTCAGATTTTCATTAAAATGCACAGTTTCAATGTTACAGGTGGCTCACAGAGATTAGTATCCAGATCTTGTATAAAAAATGTCATTGACTTTAACCTCTCGTATGCCGGGAATTACAGACACAATAGAAATCAATTGTTTTCGTCGCGCGGATCCGCGTTCTAGCCCAGTCATTTTACGGTTTGAGCCGGGACTAGTTACTAATTGCATTTTTGAAGAGATATAGAAGAGCCAATTTGAGCTTAGGAATGTACCAAAATAAAAAAAAAATTACGTCAGCAACAGCTCCAATTTTAAAATATAGATATTATCTCGTTCTATAAAACCTGATGATAAATTTTTTTTTGCACATATTTAAGGCTTTACCATCATACATACTTCAAACATGGTGTAAATATTTTTGCCTACTTAGAAGGTTTTGAAAAATACATTCGTATTTTCTAATAAATACCTCTTTTTTAAATTTTAATGCCTCTTTTATTGACCAAAAATAATGTATATTGTTAAATCTAATTCAAATGAGTGCATTGGTATTAATATTATTAATTTAAAAGCCTTCTAGGACACACAATTTCGATTTCCATGATGCGTAGCATTTTTTTAAAATATGGTTTAGGATAGTATTTTTGTCACTAAATGGTGCCAGTTACAGTTTAAAAGTCCAATTAATAATTACTCCCTACCCCGCCTAACAAAACTCCGTAAAATGACTGGCCTATTCCGGCATACCAAAGGTTAATTGGTTAGTGCTGAAAATAGGATCCAGCTTGTTAGACCATATCAACTTATTCATTCGCTGTCGAAAGCAGAGTTTAAACCTGGATGTAGATATCTTTAGTTGACAACTACGTGACACAGTTACAAAGGATTGCTTGCTTACGTTAGCAAGCTATAATAACGATGGATTGCTGTGAGCTTATTGTGGAACTGTGCTCAGTGGTACGAATATAGGCTGAACTATTTTACGTGGGGAGAACTTTAGAACCGAATGACGTCATTTGCGTGCGTAGGTACTAGAATTTAGATGCAGGTCAGTTTCATAAACAATGTGAAATATATAGGATGTAAACGCATTTAGCGTTACCTACATACATAGACGAAGAATTTTTCGCTTACGCTGGTAGACGGAATGTCAGTGTAACCGGGTATGAGATAGCGATACGCATGAAATCCTATACAATTTATATGAAGTGACAGTTTTGAGTCAGCTGGCCGTAGTACAAAAAAGTGGTTACGCCGATAAGGACAGCAATAAGGTAGCGATCTCCTTTTTTAACTAGAGCGAATTTGATATGTGCATCTCTTATTGAGTGAATATGACAAGACATGTGCTTCCTTCTAGTATACCTTCTCTTTCTACGCCTACATAATAATTGAGGTACTTCAGACCAGAGCATCAAACTGAACAACTTGCACTGTGAGGCCAGCAATGAAATAGCGAAAAACGATCAACTGTTCTATACAGGGTGTTAGGGTAAACAGTTTCATTACTTTAAGGGGTGATTGTACCCATGATACTGAACAACTTTCCCAAAGAAACCTATAGGAAATTCGCAAAAAAAAACCAACTTTTCATACAAAACTTCGACCAGCTGATTGCATTTAGTTTAAGTATGGGAAGTCCAATTTTTTTTTACGAATTTCATATAGGATTCTTAGTCCTCGTTCAAGGAGACGCGGCGCTTCTCGCGGCGCGTCACGCGGCGCGTCAAGCGTATTCTCCGTTCATGGTTGCCGCGGCTACCGCAGCTTTTTTTTGCATCCTGTCAGTCTTTATATAAGCTACTTGGTCTTATCCGTAGAAATTCGTTTTAAACCGCCCGTTTCGTTTTAAACTGGTTTAAAACCGCCCGTTTACAACTATAGCCGTGTTGCCCGCCGCTGCGCCCGCCGCGTCACCTGCCGCGTCACCTGCCGCGGCGCCCGCCACATGCGACGCCTCAAATCAAACAAAAGCATGCAAAAACGCTTCTCCGTGAACGCTCTCATACATCTTCATATGTTTGTTTTCCGGCAGCCCGCGCCGCGTGCCGCACCGCGTGAAGCGCCGCCTCTCCTTGAACGAGGCCTTAGTGAAAGTAGTTCAGTATCATGAGTACAATCACTCCTTAAAGTAATGCAACTGTTTACCCTAAACATCCTGTATAATTTGGATCGAGTAGCCATTGAAATTGTCTATGGAACAACTAGTTTCTTCGCCTGTAGCATGCAGGAGTCGTAGTCTCTATGACTCGTGCCCCTAGTACGATTTCTCTTAGCGGGCGACTCGACCGTTTGCTCTCTCAGAAGCGAAGTATCATTTCATTGTCTATATGCGGCGAAGGCACGATGCGCGCTAGTTGATTAATCATACCAAAGGGGCTGCATGCTACACTGCAAATCGCTGAACACTATAGCTTTGAACAAAATATTGTTACTTTTATTTAATGATATAACTTCGTATTGCGTAGGTGCTTAACCTTCAGTCCGAGTGAAAAATCGTGATAGTCACGCGAGTTTCGGACGATACGATGCGACGACGACATAATTTATTATGTTAAACAGTTTCGTGCTTGCGCTGACAGTTAGTTGTCGTAATTTAACTGGACACATATTTGCTGGCTACATTTAGAACCAACCCTGTGCGAAACGGCGCGGTGTTTGGTCATGTCTAATAATATGTAGGGTGAGGTAAGGTAATAGCAACGATGGGGTAATTACACTTATAAGAATAACGATTCAGTTCTTTTATATCAACACATGCCTTCTAGATAACTAGACATTGGTGTCGATTCGAACTGTGCCACGACTTAACTAAATTTATTCCTGTCACTTTCTAAAATAAGATTAAGAAAAGGGACAGAAAACCAACAACTGACTTTAGTGCTGTCAAAGTGACGTTACACGCCCAAAATATGATGGCATCATAATGTACGCCATCTTATTTAAGGCGTTTTTGGGCGTGTAACGTCCCTTTGACAGCACTAAAGTCAGTTGTTGGTTTTCTGTCACTTTAGTGCAGTCAAAGTGACGTTACACGCCCAAAATATGATGCCATCATAATGTACGCCATCTTATTTAAGGCGTTTTTGAGCGTGTAACGTCCCTTTGACAGCACTAAAGTCAGTTGTTGGTTTTCTGTCTCTGTTCTTAATCTCATTTTAGAAAGTGACAGGAATAAATTTAGTTAAGTCGTGGCACAGTTCGAATCGACACCATTGTGTCTATTGAAGAAGAACTGAATCGTGATTCTTATAAGTGCAATTGCTCCATAGTTGCAATCACCCCATAGTTGCAATTACCTTACCACAATAGGTAAACAATTTCGCACCTTATTTTAATGCTACAAGGTTGAAAAGGTTCTGAAGTCGAGTAAACTGGGAATCCAGTCGAGTAACACAATAAGGTGCTAAGGAAAAAAAATCGCTGTGAAAAATATACAGGGTGAAATTAATATTATTAGCATCCTTTTAAACTAAGAGTCTACCCATCAAACTGAACAACTTTGACTTTGGCAGCAAACCGATCGGAGCAACTAAAAAATCAGCTGTTGCATACATTTGAGTCGAGTAGGCATTGCAGTTTAGTATGGAACAGCAGATTTTTTTGTTGCTCCGATCGGTTTGCTGCCATAGTCAAAGTTGTTCAGTTTGATGGGTAGACTCTTAGTTTAAAAGGACGCTAATGATATCAATTTCACTATGTAGATTGCTTAGATGTTGAAAAGATCAATATTTTTCAGCACAGATTTTTTTTTTTTTTCGAAAAGCAGAATATGGTTATTCGGCGAATTTCAAAAAATCATTATATGAGTTGCATAATGCATATAGCCACAAGGCTAAAAACCTTAAATAAAAGAGTTATAAAAAATGTTATGTTCTGATAAATATAGATTTTATTCAAACGATATCCAAATTTTTCGTTCACACACAGCACATATTTTTCTCATATCATCGTAAAGGTCAATAAATCTGACTCTAAACTAAAGAGTAGGTAAACAACAAAGGTGGAGTTCTGGGCACGTCAATAACAGTAATTGGCTTACTGCGTGCGAATACACACCGTAACGATCTACGTCCGTTCTAACGTACAGCTGGAAACGCAAGTTATTTTCAATTTTATTTCAAGTCGACCGAAACCGAAAAATTTTTTGAATAGATATGTTAGGACTACGCAAACTAAAGATCAATTATCTCCGCTTACTCCTCTGGGACGAAATTGTGACTTGATATGTATCTATTTTCTTAATTAGTGGCCGGTTGCTTGCGTCTAGCGCGGCAATTCTGCCAATGTCAAGTAGTTTATAATCTCAAGTTACTGTTTTATAGTTAAAACACAAAAGAGCTTTACAAAATGGCGGAGCCACGTGCAAGTCTCGCGCCGATAGGCACGCGACCGTCTCCGTCAGACTTGCAGCACGACTCCTTCTGTGTATCTATAAATGTAAATGCGCCTCTCTTTTGACATCGCCTGTCATTTTGGACCGTCTGTCACTTTGACATCGCCTGTCACTTTTATCATCGCTTATCATTTTTGCTCTTTTTAAACTAGATACTGGCAAAATCCACCAAGGAAACGCCATTAAACAAAAATAGAATAGAATAGATATTGGCTGTCGTTTTTTCATTTTGGCATTGTCTGTCGCTTTTGACATCGCCTATCATTTTTGACATCGCCTGAAATATTTGGTAATTTCCTGTCTTTTTAGTTTCTGTCATTTTGGTGTCATAATTTTTGACATAAGCTGTCTTTTTTATTTTTCATTAGTTCAGTCAACTGAAATGGAGAACTGCACTAGTGGGAAAATATACGTGAATTTCAAGGGTTTTTCAGATTTTATGTCGCTTACGGACAATCATTTTCACCCCAGGCTTGAGGAGGCTTTTTGCTGTGATAATTGATTAATCAGGCAGGACATAATATTTATTATTGACATGAACACAATAATTTTGAGTAGGTATGTCAGGACTACGCAAACTGAAGATCCATTATCTCAGCTTACTCCTCTGTGAGGAATTTGTGACTTGCTGTGTATCTATAAATGTAAATGCGCCTCTCTTTTGACATCGCCTGTCATTTTGGACCGTCTGTCACTTTGACATCGCCTGTCACTTTTATCATCGCTTATCATTTTTTATATTGGCTTTAGTTTTTTTCATTTTGGCATTGTCCGTCGCTTTTGACATCGCCTGTCATTTTTAACATCGCCTGACATTTTTTGTAATTTTTGTACCGCCTGTTTTTTATTTTATTTTATTTGTTCAGTCAACTGAACTGGAAAACTAAACTAGTGGGAATATACGTGAATTTCAAGATTTTTTCCAGTTTAGAGGTAGCCAACGGACAATCACTTTCACCTCAGGATTGAGGAGGCTCTTTGCTGTGATATGATAACAGATGAATGAGGACATGTTTTTTTAATAATGACATGAACACAAATGTGAATGTATTCTTGACTGTACTATTATTTTATTGTTATAGTCGTACGTCGGGGTTTGCTCCAAGACATTTACGGATCAACAATAAGTACTCAACAATGGATAATATAAACGTGATAACCAGAAAGTATGGGCATCGGCAAAGGCACAGACAAAATTCCAATATGACAAATAAAAATAAAATAGGATTCGCTCCAAGATCAAATCAATTTTAGTGATAAGGCCACGTGTAGCTACAGGGTGTCATATGGATAGCAATACTTCGAGGCGTTGTTTGAATAGACAATCACAGTGTTACAAAAATATAAATAACGAGCATTTACCCGCGACTTCGTCCGCATAAATTATTATACCAGATTTTAAGTCAGATCATAAGCTATCAAACAAAAAAAGTTTCATCAAAATCGGTTCAGTAGTTTTTGCGTGATGCTCGAACAAACAAAAAAACAAACAGACAGACAAAAAATCCAAAAACTGGTGATTTGGAATCAGGGACATCTAAAAACCATATCGTAATCTTTTTTTTGTAAATATCTTCAATGTACTGTACAGACACACTTCTGTTACAGTTTTATAATAGTTTAGATTAAAGGGGTGGTTTAGTTAGACCATCAAACTTTACAACTTTCAATATGGGATCAATAAACGAGGTTTCAAGAGGATCTAGATAGGCTGACTGCGTATTGTAGCCGTAATAAATTGGACTTAAATGTCGGTAAGTGCCAAACGATCACGTTTACTAGAAAGCGCAAGATTATAGAATTCCCATACAAACTTAACAGTGAGATTATTTCTCGCGTGTCACATGTGAAGGACCTGGGAGTTACTCTCGACTCAAAGCTGCTTTATACAATGCATTATGATTGCATTATTCAAAAAGCAAGTAGATTATTGGGCTTTGTTTTTCGTGTAGCAAAGGCTTTCAGGAAACCACAAACATTGAAAACATTGTATTGTGCGTACGTTCGTAGCATCCTCGAGTATGCCTCTCCTGTCTGGTCTCCTGCATATAATACGTATACAAACAGCATAGAGGCAGTTCAAAACAAATTTTTAAGATTCCTTAAATTTAAATTTAAACTCAACTTCCTCCACTATGAGGAGGGCCGTGCATTATTTGGGATCGTGAGTCTTAGGGATAGAAGAGTGATCGTGGATCTAAAATTTTTACACTCCATCCTCAATGGTGGATTGGACTGCCCGGAACTGTTGTCACGGGTGGGGTTGCGTACGAACACCTCTCGCTTGCGGCGGCCTCGCCTTCTGCACCACCCGCATGCACAGAGTAATTATGCCAGGAATTCTGTTTTGAACCGATGTATTGACGCTCACGAGGACCTTATGTGCGATTCTGATGTCTTCTTTATGTCACTGGGGCAGTATACCAAAAGAGCGAAGGACGCAGTAAAGAACGCAGCCTATTTAAACCACATATAAATATTATATTTATATAATATTATAATTTTTCCATACCAAAATTTTATTTAATTTCAGTATCTTTTTATAGTAATGACACCCATTCACACACATACACACAAACACATTTGTTTACTCGCATAACACATCATCTCGTCAGCAGCTACGACAAACTGTACATTGATCGGTGTCTCGGCAAGCGATTTGGTCGTATAGTCTATGACTATTGAGATTTATAGAAGTTATATTATAGTAATTTTTGACATTTCGTACTAGTGTTTTCAATACGTCTAATGTTTGACTGTATGACCGAATTGTTTATTGAGCAACCTATGGTAATTTATCCCGTAGGAACATATAGATTAAATGTAAGGTAGGTACTTAGTCTTTTTATTTGTCCAAATTTTCATATTAGGTACGTTTTGTTTTTTTTATACCTCAAACAGTTTTTAAAACGGGATAATGTATCCTGTAGAAGCAGTTAGTTTAAATGTTAGGTTATCTTTTTATTTCTCCGAACTTTTTTTTTTTTTAGTTTTGTCCCCTGTACCTTAAACAGTTTTTTAAACGTGTTATCATGTAATTGGCGCTGTATAATTTAAATGTTGTTGTATTAGAAATTAAGTAATTTGCTGTATGATATCCAATAAAGATAAATTAAAAAATAAAGAAATCGCGAAAAAAAAAAAACTGATATTCCATACTAAACTACATTAAAATCGTCTGCTTAAAGGTACAACCACATGCAGAACCAATGCAGAACTTGAGATTTTTTACCTGTACATACAACATGATTTTCTGAACTCTGCTATATAATTATCTTGTTTTTGAAAAAAATGTCACTTATGTGGTTGTACCTTTAAGCAGACGAAATCTACTCGAGCTAAATGTATGGGACAGCAGATTTTTTTTGCTATTTTCGATCTTGGTTGGTTGGTTTGAAAGTTGTTCAGTTTGATGGTCTAAACAAACCCCTTAAAAGTTTTAAATGTTTATTTTTACTTTTGTAACACCTTGTAAAGCCAACTTCGCATTGGCTTCATTTTCTCACATCTGGTTCAATATTCAACGGTTAAGTCTTGACTTGCCAGTAAGGCAAATGATGTCGAAGATATCGCTTAAAATAGAGCCAGAGCCGAGACTTAACGATTGATAGCACTTGAGAAGTTCATCGAGCGGCAAGTCTGTCTGTAATCTGCAAACTAGAGATCGGAGAAGTTCGGTTACAATCAAATAGTTCCTATTGAAGATCTAAGTAATAATGGGGATGTAGCGTAGTTATTTGACCCCTAACTCTAATCAGTCTCTACTACTTTATGTATTGCAATTATACTTATTCACTATGGAAGCTATGCCTAAACTTACAGATTGTTTGGCAAATCAACAAATATCGACGCACTATAAACCGATTCCAGCGTAAAATCACAGTAAAATGGCCTATTAAGAACCAATTATTATTTCTTATTTGGTAAGCTGAATAATCACCGAAGTTTTTAAAATTAATTTCAACCTATGGAACTTCCATTTTGTATTTTTAAGAGAAGTTTGAAAATTTTGCTCCGTGCAACTCAAACCTAAAGTTTTCACTTTGTAAGGATGTCGCGATTATTTCACGTATGAAAGAGTGTTTTCAGACGATCATGGTGCAAGAACAAAATTCGTTTTTTATTATGAAAAAAGTTATGACATTTTTAAGCCGCTCCGGTAGAAAATTCTCAAATACACCTTTAAAAAATCATAACTTCTAAACTACAAAAAATCGCGGAACATACATGGGATATTTTCGGATACACCTAGGTGTGAGGTACATAAAAAAAAATTTTTGACGTCTCCTTTTGGTCCACTCTGTATTCTGATATAATGACGCCTATTACACGTTGGGGTAGAACAATAGAAACCACGAAAACCGACGCAGTCGATTTGAGTGAAAAATCGTTTCATTATTTGCGGATTTAAAAAAGCAGACAGGGAATCAACTTTTCGTCATCTGTGCGAAAAAAAGGGTAGTGTAATTATGGCCATAAAAGCCGAAAGCGAATTCAGGCCGGCTTTCTAGTTTCAGATATGTGAGTAAGTGCTTACATGCGAGTTGCGAAATGCCCTGAAATAAATTACAAGTATGTCAGTGGAATAGGGATCGGTGCTCCACTTTACATGTTTATTCTGAACGTATTGGAGTGATGTTTGTTTGGTCTGCGAATATTAATAATTTTGACGTACTTGAATACATGACTTATGATTTAATCATAGCCGATTTCTTCTGCAGCGACTGTTTTAATTACGAAAGCATTCAGGACCATATCTCGGATGGAATGTACTCGCTAAACACAGATATACCTTCTCTCTTTTTTTAATCAGGCATAGGTTCACCACACATTTCCAACGCTGTAACTCCTGTAAGCCAGGATCAACAGCGGCAACCAGGGCCAGATTAAGCCATATAGAGGCCCCTAGGCAATTCAAGCCTCGGGGCCCCTATCCCCGTGGGATGGATTTGTCTCTGTGTCCGGGGGCCAGATACAGTCTAAGTGGTCGCAGTAACATATCCAAAAAATAATATAATCCACTAAAATGTGGAACGATCTCGAGCTTTTAATACCGATCTAGGGCTACCATCAGCAAAATCGCCGTCGCCGGACAAAGAAGCGAGCTCGAAAATTTTCAATAAATATATTTTCAATATCTTTTTTATTAACTTTCACAGACGTTTTAATAATGCGTTTTTATTTTGGGGTAAGTTAAATCTTCGAGTTTCAACTTATTTTTCTCTCAGGCCGCGGGGCCCCTAGGCGGCGCTGGGCCCATAGGCAGTTGCCTGCTTTGCCTCTATGGTTGATCCGGCACTGGCGGCAACCATTCACAACACTAGACAATGAGGTCCAGCGAGCCCGGGGGATGACTCTAATCTGTCTTGGAACCCGCAATAGGAGGAGTAGGAAAAATAAATAAGTACTGTAATTATGTACTTTCTATTCCATACCATTTTAAATCTGCTGTAAAGGGAGACCGGTACGATTAGAGAAGAAGCCGTGACTCTTGACCTGTAACCATATGGTTAGGCATCAGACATTTCGACGATGCCTGAAGGAATTAGTTGCATATAACAGGCCTTACGCGAACATCGAAATCGCGAAATAAAAAGCAGCAGCAATAAATTTAAACTATTATAAAACTGTAACAGAAGTGTGTCTGTACACATGGCGACAGATCAACCTACCCATAGTTGAACTCTACGTTCATGGACATAAGGTCGAACTATGGGTAGGTTGATCTGTCGCCGTGTGTACATTGAAGATATTTACAAAAAAAATATTACAATATGGTTTTTAGATATCCCTGATTCCAAATCACCAATTTTTGGATTTTTTGTCTGTCTGTTTGTTTTTTTGTTTGGGTGTTTGTTTGTTTGTTTGGGTGTTTGTTTGTTCGAGCATCTCGCAAAGACCACTGAACCGATTTTGATGAAACTTTTTTTGTTTGATAGCTTATGATCTGACTTAAAATCTGGTATATAATTTATGCGGACTCGTTTAATATAACCATAATAAATTAATGTACACGTACCTACTGATTTTATTGTATTTCGCTACTATGTATTATTAATGCTATCACTAGCTTTTAAGTTGGATGCTACTGCAGTACCATAGAAGGATGTCATGTTAAGAACTTATCCTAATGTATCAACTTATGTACATATGACAAGTACTAGAGAAGATGAATATGAATATGAATACTTCAGTAATTTAATTTATACAAGGAGAATCAGAGTTCACTTTTAACACATTAAAGTATGATGATTGAATCGATAACATTAAGAGGGGGCACAACAGCCCCCTTACCCGCACTTTCGATCTTCACTATGTCGCCACTGTTTCGGTCCGCACTTCATTGTAATAGAGTTGAAATTGGAACGAAAACATTCACGCAAAAGTTCGAATCGAATGTGCGGGTAGACGCTCAGAACTATTTTGTCTGTTTTCGAACCGATTTTTGATAACCAAATTATTACATTTAATATGCATATATAGTTCAGATAACAGTGTAGATACGTTCTTTCTGCAGGGCATCTAACCGTTGATAACACGATTCTATTAAATTTTCTCGATAGAAAAGAGGAGCAAAGTAAGTTCGATTTCAGATTTATAACCAGTTTTACAAGAATCACCCTACACCATTTCTTCTGAATATACCATCATTAGAAAGGTAAATAATTATAGCAGGGCTTCTACCTGATGGATTTTTCCCCAAACACCCAAGAGAAAAGATATTGATGAAAAATATGTTTTTTTGCGATCTTACTTTCAATTGAAGCGGGATAGCTAATTGCAAAAGTTTGCTTGTTAGAAAGAGAGGCTTGCTCTACCTACTAATACCCAGCCTTAACCCCCGAAAAAAAGTCTGTCAACACAAGCCTCGCAAAAAGGCAAATAGTCAAACAGTGTCAGTAGGTAGTGCACCGCGGTTCAAAGGTTCAACGACCGGACATTTCAGGACGGGTACATCGGATGTTGGCTGGAAGTGGAAAGCGCATCGATCTCGTATTCAACCCGGATTTTTTGGGTATGAAGATAAAGGGTATTAATTGGTTGGCCGGAACTGTTTTGTTTGTTTTTATGGTGATGTGATGACCTGAGCATTGAAGACGTTTTTACCGCTGCGAAGGTATTTTAATTTATAGCCCAGTCATTTTACGGTTTGAGCCGGGACTAATTACTAATTGATTTTTTTTTTCGCTATAATATTGAAGAGCCAATTTGAGGTTAAGAATGTACCAAAATTAAAAAAAAATTACGTCAGCAACAATTCCAATTTTAAAATTTAGATATTATCCCGTTCTAAAAAATTTCATAGGGACAGTTGTTCAGTATCATGGGTACAATCACCCCGTAAAGTAATGCAACTGTTTACCCTAACACCCAGTATAAGTATAATTATTTTTTAATCAAAAAGTTTGCGAAACAATTGAATCCAAATTGAATTCATTTATCCAGACGTGACTGACTAACTACGGGGTGAAATTGATATCATTAGCATCATTTTAAACTAAGAGTCTAACCATCGAACTGAACATCTTTTACTATGGCAGCAAACCAATCGGAGCAAAAAAAATCAGCTGTTGCATACATTTGAGTCGCGAACTCGCGCATCGTCATTGCGGTTTAGTATGCAACAGCAGATTTTTTTTTTGCTCCGATCGGTTTGCTCCCATAGTAAAAGTTGTTCAGTTTGATGGGTAGACTCTTCGTTTAAAAGGATGCTAATGATATCAATTTCACCCTGTATATTCTACTACATCAGGCATGTCAAACATGCGGCCCGCAGTGTGTTTTCCTGCGGCCCTATCCAATTTAAAGAATAGGTTATGCAGCGTTTTTGCAAAGGTCCTGAAAATGTTGCCCTTGTAATATAAGTAGGTTCTATCCTGTTCTACGATAGATGCAATGAGTTTTATTTCTTTATGTTTTTTGTGGCCCACTGATTCTACTATCGTTATGCCTTTGGCCCACAAGTGAGTTGACAGTTTTGAGTTTGACATGCCTGTACTACATGTTTGTATGGGACTCAATCAATCTCAATCGCAAGACAGTCTGACTGTTTGTGACTCAATAACACCTTATCGGCTAAAAGGATTTAGGTGAAATTTAACACACATAATATGTCCTGGATTGGAATCCTTTTTAAAGTAAACACAAACGAAGTCCAGAAGCTTAAGAAGGGCCAGATCAGATCTACCCGAAACCGACGAGCATGCATGAAAGGTCTTATGAATGTGGAGGAAGCTAGAGAGGTATGTCAGGATCGTAGCAGGTGGCGTTCCGTTGTCTCTGCCTACCCCAGTGGGAGACAGGCGTGAGAATATGTATGTATGTAAGTATGTATGCAAACGAAGTCGCGGACAACAGGTAGTTGTTCATATTTATCTTATTGGCACAAGTAAAATGTATTTTAATTTGTTTCGCCAGCTCGAACAATAAAAAGAACTATTTCACCGCATTAGCAGTCAATAGAGCTCACTTTACCTTAACTGCATTACTAAGACACGTTCCAATTTCATTACGTATGTACACCACGTATTTCTATCGCTCCCCCAGGGTTTGCTGAACTTTTGACCTCTAGTTTCATAGACTACCTTCTCTATAGACTATCTAAAAAGAAGCTACATTAATTCCAGAATGAATGTACATCTTCTGTGATCTACTATTCCGTCCAAAGCGGTTTGGTAAACCGAGTAATTATTAGCTTTGTCTATATTACAAAGATTCATAAATTAGGTAAAAGGTCAGAAGATAAATAAAATACCGCATAATATACAGGGTGTAAGGAAAAATTGCATTAACCTTCAAATTACATAGTACTGAACAATTTTGACAATGGGAGCAAACCTGCAAAGAAAAAAAAATCTGTTGTTGCATACTCAACTGCAATGCCTACTCGACTGGAAATGTATGAGTCAGCAGATTTTTGTTTTGTTATTGTAGTAAAAGTTGTCCAGTTTAATGGGTAGTGATTAGTGATACTTTTCTTTATGTGTTATTAAATGAAATGTATTGAATAGTGTCATTTTTTCGGTAAACCATGCTCGCTTGTTACTCCCTGCCCTTAGCCAAGCTAGTGGTCGATATTCTTGAACGTATAAATGTCCAAATTAGAAGTCCATTGGGAAGACAGTCTTTGCCCAGTTTTCCACAATTCAATTTTGTATCCGTGGCACTTGTAGATATAACGTTACGTAAGTTTATTAGTTTTGGAGACGAAGGGTCATTGGCTTCTGGTATGGGATTTTTGACGCTTCGACCGATATTCTAGTGAAAAGATGGCGTGAGGATACTTATAAACCATATTACAACATTTCAGCACACCCCAAAAAGAAAAGATACTATCGTGAGTTTATGTTTGACTGTATGTTGTGGGCAATGATATTATAAACCATAAAGAAGCAGATAATGGCCTCGATTCGGACTGTGCCACGACTTAACTAAATTTATTCCTGTCACTTTCTAAAATAAGATTAAGAAAAGAGACAGAAAACCAACAGCTGACTTTAGTGCTGTCAAAGTAACGTTACACGCCCAAAAACGCTTTAAAAAAGATGGCGTACATTATGATGGCATCTTATTTTGGGCGTGTAAAGTCACTTTGACGGCACTAAAGTCAGTTGTTGGTTTTCTATCTCTTTTCTTAATTTTATTTTAGAAAGTGACAGGAATAAATTTAGTTAAGTTAAGTCGTGGCACAGTCCGAATCGGTACCAACGTTACTAGCACGCGCAAAGTGAATACTCGAAAAAGACCTAATTAGGACGACTTTCAATAGTCCGCGTCAAACAATACTACGTGCATGACGGCTGTGGCGCGGCACAATTTTACGCACCATTTTCTATGAAGGTAACATAATCTTGTGTAAAATATAATTGGTTGTGGGTAAACATTTGTACTGGGTTAGAAAATAGTGTCAACTTTATGTCTCATGTCGTGACATAACCTTGCTGATAAAGACAATTTGATAGATAAATAATAACGATATCGTACCGACTAATGATGCAGGGTCACGGATGGTATGATTTGAGCATAGACAAATTAACCTTATAGACTCCTATCGCCACTGCAGTGGCACATGTCTACTTTTAAGGATGGGCTTTAGTCCAATCGAGCAAAGTGCGGATCGGTAGACTTCAAATACAAATCAGAATTCATTCATCAATACTGGTTTCCACAAGATGTTTTCCTTCACCATTTAAGAGCAGTCGGTACCGTAGAAGCACGACCTGGAGTGCGATTTATGAATCTCATACGTTGAACTCAGCAGTTGAAAATGTATGGAGATACGCATCTTTCTACTGCTGATTTGACTTTCAAAAACGCACTCCTGGAGTATGATTTTTTAATGTCAAATCAGCAGTAGAAAGATGCACGTCTCCATAGTAATATTGACATTTTCAAACTGCTAAGTTCAAAGAATGAGTTTCAAAAATCGCACTCCTGGACACTTCGCTGTCACTGCATACAAATGAGCTCGAAGAGGTAAACACGTGCGACACTATGTGCATAAGAGAGGACTATAGTTTGCATTCTTATATATTTCATGCTATATAAGTCAAAGTCAAAATAATTTATTCAGAGCTTGAAGCTTGAAGCTTAATGAGTGATTAAACGCTAAATATTTTTTTTAAGCTACCACCGCGTCGGAACGTGTTTTCGCCTTAGACAATTTTATAGGGACTCGCCTTGCGGTAGCATTTCCCCTCTGCCACGGTATTAGATCAATTAATCTTGCGCATTTGCACCCAATTTTATACCTTATCACTAAACGAGACAGCCTATAATAGCGAAACAATAATTTTGAACTTAGAACGTTTGGGGTTGACACGAGACTACTTTTCATGATTTTTAACATTCAAAATTAGAATCTGAACTTATGGGGAATATAATCCAATATTGCGGATTTCATGTTACCTCGCCTCCCGCAAAAAGTGGCAAAAATGTTTCTTAGTAGAATGACACGCGCAACTCGTCCCTATTAAATTGTCTAAGGTTTTCGCTAAAGAGAAGATGCGGCCAGAAACTCTACTACCATTTACCATTACCATACCATTGTCTACTTTCTTTTAAACGTCTTTCACAAGATGCAGGTGAGGTAAAAATGGTGGATTGGTGGAGGGAGGGAGGGAATTTCTTTTACTGTATGTGTTCATTCGTCCAATAAAACACCACTGAGAAGACTAGGGTTTTAATATTAAAACAACTAGCATTCCGTAGTAAGAGAGTGTATTTTACAAATCGATACAAGCAGGTTACTTATTCCTAAGAACATCTCGTTAGCGCGTTTTAAGTAACGTGCAACGCCATCTAGAGGTATAGATCAGAACTAGAAAAATGGTAAACAAATGTATGTGACACTTTAGAAGCTTTAACATCCCGCCCGCCCTGGACGTAGTCCATTAAAACAATGAAAAATTGCGAAATAATAGTAACATGAAAAAAAAAACAAACAAACTTGTATAAAAGACTTAAGTTTAACAAACCTTAAAATAAGTAGGATAAAATAAGAAGTATACATTGGTAGGCTTAAAATTGGCTTACAAAAATGCTTAAGTAAAGTTGAAGTTAAAGTAACTTATCAAAGATGTTATACAAAAATGTAACACAACATTGGAACATAAGAAGATATGTATATAATATAACTAATATAAGAATCGACCGATACTAAAACCGAGATCATCATCGGACTGTCAATTAATCCGACTTGGGCAAAATTATTAGTTTTGAAATGGGTCGCTTAATAGTGGTTTGCCCCTTACATTTCAGACTAACCACCCTGGTCAACCCGTCCGTACCCGGATACTTCTCAGTCACCCTGCCGTACACCCACCGAGCAGGGGGTAAACCATCCTCTTTGATTAAGACCATATCCCCCACGCCTGGTTCTGGAATTGTATCTGTCCATTTGTGTCTAAACTGTAGTTGGGTTAGATACTCTTCTGACCATCTACGCCAAAAGTCTTGGACCATTCGCTGCGTTAGATGCCAACGCTTCAGCGTTCCAATCTTAGAAGCTTCATAATTAAGTTCGGGCACGAGCACGAGTGGTTCGCCTACAAGAAAGTGACCCGGTGTCAATGGGCACGGATCCGATGGATCGCTAGGCATTTGACAAATAGGTCTCGAATTGAGACAAGCTTCAATTTGAAAGAGTGTCGT
Source organism: Agonopterix subpropinquella (assembly GCA_922987775.1). Lineage (NCBI taxonomy): Eukaryota > Metazoa > Arthropoda > Insecta > Lepidoptera > Depressariidae > Agonopterix > Agonopterix subpropinquella. Next base: position 3,868,344 of record OV277710.1, read on the forward strand.
CGTCATTTCCTCGAATGTCAGCGTACTTGTACCTATCACCCTCACCAGATGGTTCTTGGTCGACTTTACAGCCGCTTCCCACAATCCTCCAAAATTTGGAGCATGGGGAGGGATGAAGTGCCAAGCTGTTCCATTTGAAGTCAACCAGTCAGAGATTTCGACTGCCACACTCGAACTTTCCACATCGAATAGCTCCTGTAACTGTCGGGCCGCTCCTACAAAGGTGGTACCATTGTCACTCCACATTTCGGCAACATGACCCCTCCTGGCAGCAAGACGTTTGAAAGCTGCTAAAAAAGCCTCAGAAGTCATGTCGCTGACCACTTCGAGATGCACAGCTCTAGTCGCCATACAGACGAACACACAAATGTACCCCTTTGTGGCGCGATAGCCACGGCCCCTCGTAGATCTGATGCTGATTGGACCAGCATAGTCCACTCCGCATCTATGAAAAGAACGGTGTGCAGTTACTCTTGCTGCAGGTAGTTGTCCCATCATCTGCTGATTAGCTTGACGAGAGTGGCGCACACACGTGACACACCCACGCACGAATCGACGCACGACACTCTTGGCCCCAATGACCCAATACTGAGACCGTAAGTAGTTGAGCATCAACTGAGCTCCTCCATGTAAGGTTCGTTTGTGGGCCTCATCAATCAAAAGATTCGTAAAATGAGATTTATGGGGAATTATTATGGGGTGCTTCGTATCTTCATTGATTGAAGCATTCTGTAATCTTCCTCCTACTCTTAAAATCTGATTCTCATCAAGAAATGGATTGAGCGAAGCCAGCTTGCTCTTCTTCTGCACCTTTCCAGACGATCGCAAATTAAGGATTTCTTCTGAAAAATTGTTCTTCTGGCAAATCTTTGTGCAGGTAAGTAAAGATTCGTTTATTTCCTGTACTGTTACACCGCAGCCTAATCCTTTGAATTTTTCCTTTTCAGGTTTATTCCAGTGCAGGGCTCGTCGGCAGACCGCAATAACACGAGTAAGTCGTTTGAGAGACGAAAATCGGTACAGTAAGTCTTCGCTATCATCGCACTCATCAGTCGCCGCTACGTGGCATACTTTCGTCTTCTTTTCTTCCAGGTCAGTATCTTTATGATTTCCCTTTCCATAGTTTATGCATTGGCGATGTAACCAGTCTGGTCCATATCTCCAGAGAATACTCTGAACACATTCAGCAGGTTGAAGACCTCTGGATGCACAGTCAGCAGGATTGTCTCCACTCGCCACATGGGACCACTGCTGTGCGTCCATGGTGGTAAGGATCTCCGAAACTCTGTTCGCGACAAAGGTTTTCCACCGGCTAGGGTGGCTACTGAGCCACGCCAAGACTATAGTAGAGTCTGACCATGCATGAATATTTGACTGAGGTACCTTCAAGACGCCAGAAACTTCATTCAGAAGTTTGGTCAATAGGGCTGCACCGCACAATTCCAGACGTGGAATCGACACTTGTTTTACGGGTGCTACTCTAGTTTTGGATGCCACCAGATTGACATGGACATTACTATCCTTGTCGACGACTCTAACATACACAACGGCGGCATAAGCTACGTTGGATGCGTCGGAAAATCCATGGAGCTCGAGGCTTAGGTCGTTCCTACTTGAACTTATCCAACGAGGAATTGCAAACGCTTCGAGCTCGATTAAATTCTCTCGATATGTTAACCAGTCCCGCAGTAAAGCTGGAGGAAGTTGATCATCCCAACCAATGCCTGAAAGCCAGAGTCTTTGGATAAAAACTTTAGCGGTGGTAATAGCTGGCGCTAACCACCCTAAAGGGTCAAACAACCTTGCTATGTCTGATATGACCATTCTTTTAGTCACAGGACCATCAGATAATGAAGATATGTTAACCTTGAAATGGAATTCGTCGGTTTGTCTATTCCATGATAAACCTAGAATTTTCATTATCTCGTCGGTCTTCAACTCCAAATTCTGCTCACTTTCCTTACAACCAATAGCCTTGAGTAGGTCCGAGCTGTTGCTTGACCACTTTTGAAGTGGAAATCCTCCTCGTGTCAGTAGCTCGGTCATTTGCTCGTGCACCTGGATTCCTTCGGTCACAGAATAACAGCCAGTCATTAAGTCGTCCATGTAAAAGTCACTGAGGACTCTATCTGCTGCAACTGGGAACTCTGATCCCTCATCGTATGCTAGCTGTTGAAGGGCACGAACAGCCAGGTATGGTGCTGAGGACATTCCGAAAGTTACCCGCAATAATCGAAAGTGACGTAATTCATCACTTGGACTCTCGCGCCAAAGAATGCGTTGAAAGTCTGCATCTTCATCCGCTACTCTAACCTGCCGATACATTTTGACTATATCCGCGCATAGCGAGATGGGAAAGCAGCGCCACCTCATCACTAGATGTCTCAAATCGGGTTGAAGTGTGGGACCAACCATTAAGTCACTGTTTAGCGAAGCGCCATTCGTTCCCTTGCAGGAGGCGTCGAACACAACTCGCACTTTGGTTGTGGTTTTATCCTCGCGCACAACGGCGTGATGAGGTAAGTACACCACATCTCGCTTATCCTTGTCTGTACAGCTCTCCATATGCCCCATGGCAAGGTATTCGTCGATCACCTTCGAGTATTCAGACTTAAGTGTAGGGTTGCTGGCCAAACGCCTTTCGAGCATGAGAAAACGCTTGTGAGTAATGTCCTTGGACTTACCGTGCTTTGAAGCAGGCTCCATATTTTTGAATGGAAGTTTGACGACGTATCTTCCAGATTCGTCTCGTTTGGTAGTCGTGGTAAAGAAGTCTTCACATGCTCTCTCTTCCTCGGTCAATATCTTTTCGCCAAGAACAGGCTCCGATTCCAACTCCCAGAACTTCTTCAGCAAGGCGTCCCCGTTATCATGGACATGATTGATGGTAACAGTGTGACAATTCAGATGCCTGCTCGTCTGTTGCTCCGGAGTGGGGTCCTCCACTACGCCCGATAAGACCCAGCCGAATTTAGTTTTCTGGGCCATGAAAGAACCATTAGTTCCTTGGACCAAACCCTCCATCATAATTTTGCTGTACACCTCAGCACCCAATAGAAGATCTACCTTACCTGGATGGTTGAAAGAAGGATCTGCTAACTCTAAGGATGGCAGTGCCTGCATTTGTGTTGTATTGATGGACACCCTTTTGCTAGGCAACAATGTGGTGAGTTTGTCTAGGACGTGAGCCTTCACGTGCAAAGAAAATGTTGGATCACTACGAGAGGTTATTTGTAGATTCACCGACGACCTGGACTCCAATGATCCTGAACCGCCTAAACCGGAAATTTTAACAGTTTCCTTTATTCTTCTGAGGCCCAACATTTGAGCCGCAGATTCCGTTACAAACGACGCCTGAGATCCTTGATCTAACAAGGACCTCAAGACGCTAGCCGAACTATCTTTAGTTAGCGCTCTCACATTGACTAAAGCAGTAGCTAATAAAACAGTACTCCGAGACGTGGAAAAGCAGGTGGTTATCACTTCGGGATTCTCAGCTTCACCGGTCTCTGTGATTGCTTTCAGCGCCGTTGGTTCCTCAGTAACAACGCCCACAACCTTGCTTGTCTCGAGTAGCTGCTCGGATTTACTTGACTCTAACTCTAATTGTGGTGTTTTCGGATGTAGTAAGGTGTGGTGTCTTTTTTTACATTGGCGACAAGTAGTTGACACCGTACACGCGTACACCGAGTGCTTTGGACTCATGCAATTAAAACAAAGACGGCGGCTTTGTACAAACTGTCGCCTTGCTTCAACGCCTTCCATTAAAAATGACTTACAGTTATTGATCTTATGCATTCCAGAACAAAATACACATGTACTTGTAATTGGATCTGTTGCAACTGCATGTGAAACCTTTGTGTGAATTACATTTGACTGTACCCTTTCTGACATTCTGTATTCAAGAGACCTGAATCTCATCTCGAGAAAACTTTCAAGTTGCTTGTACGTAGGCAGCTCTCCACTCGATTCGCTGACCTTTGCTTCCCATTTAGATCTGGACTCGGGATCGAGTCTTTGGGTAACCACATAAATAATTATGAGATCCCAAGACGCAGTGCTAACCTCCATATTCCGCAGCGACTGTAGACACTCGTTAGTTGTATCCAGCAGTTGGCGAATGGCAGCGGCCGATTCTTGCGTTACAGATTTTTGGTTCATAAGCCGTCTGATGATCGAGTTAGCCATCGACCTTTTATTATTGTATCTCGAGACCAACCTGTCCCAACAGACTTTGTAATTATCGGCGGTAATGGTAATAGTTTTTACCAAGGCCTCCGCATCGCCTGTAAGTGACCCCTTTAAATAATGAAGCTTCTGGACATCATCCAATGATTCATTCCTATGAATTAATGATTTAAAAAGATCCTTGTAGTTGGTCCATTCTGAATAGTTGCCGGAAAACTTGGGCAAAGCTATATCAGGCAATTTGACAAAAACTTTCCTAGGTTCGCGATCATCGGTTTTAGTAGCCGTCGACCTAAATTTAGCCAAAGAATCCTTCAAACATGCTTTGTAGTTTATGTACTCCTCCTCCATATCGTCGTAGACATTATTAATGGAGTATTCTGTTTTAAGCAACTCCTCTTTCCTTGATTCAAACACAATTTTACTGTGCGTGCTTACAAACGTGTTCCACTGTTGCTCCAAGGTTTCTAACCTGGTTTCAATATAAGCCATTGTTACCCGATCCTTTGGAGACTTTTTAAAGTTTGACATACCTCTTTCGACCTTGGACAATAGGTCCTCTTGTATTTTTATATAATTGTCCGACATGTCGATAATGTAGAAATAAATTAATAAACTTAACAAAAGTTAAATATTGTAAGTATGCTAGGTCCAGAATGGAGACAAAATATTACCAAAGGATAGAGTACAAGGCAAGTTAAAATAATTTGAAAATTTTTACAAGTCCATCAAAATATATTAAAATTATTCTAAGTCCAGCTTTAAATACACGTGAATTTTCTAAGTGTTTGAAATAAAAACACTTGCGACAAAATCGGGCATAGGTTCCCCGTCGGAACACAATTTGAGAAATTATTCTAAGTTCATGCTACAACACTTGCAAAGTTTAAATCACTAGTTTGAAACTACTAAGTTATTGTTCTCTTGATAATAAGGTTGAAAATGTACTCACAGTTTTTTCTTCGCACAAATGTCACACCAAAGTAAACGTCACTGGCAGCTTCTGTCAACTGTCAATTTGAACTGACAGCCCCTGTCAACTGTCACCATATGGCACTGACAGCTCCTGTCAACTGTCACCGTGTGGCACTGACAGCTCCTGTCACTTTAATTCACCGTTGATGTTGCTCCTTCAGTACCGAAGTTGACCCTCACGTAGACTCCTAGGTGTCCGAAGGGGTGCTTCCCCCCGCTCGAACAACTGCCTGTGCTATGGACAACTGGTCACCAAGACCACCGAGGGGGTGCTCTCCCCGCACCTTCACCCGTTGGTTGATCTTTGTCGAAGGAACCCCTCACCGCAGGTTCCGCGCTAGATAGCAATCCACTATCTTGGCTCAGCGCACTAGGTATACCGAATGTACAGTCAACTTCTTGCCGAAATTATTCGGTTCGAAGGACCATGTTCATTCGTCCAATAAAACACCACTGAGAAGACTAGGGTTTTAATATTAAAACAACTAGCATTCCGTAGTAAGAGAGTGTATTTTACAAATCGATACAAGCAGGTTACTTATTCCTAAGAACATCTCGTTAGCGCGTTTTAAGTAACGTGCAACGCCATCTAGAGGTATAGATCAGAACTAGAAAAATGGTAAACAAATGTATGTGACACTTTAGAAGCTTTAACAGTATGTAGTACCAGATACTGCTTCTTATACTACGATACAACAGACATTTTCTTCGGGAGGCACGTTAAGCACTTAGTCCCGAATACTTCCGTTAGGTGACGATTTACTTGTACATTGGTAGGCATATACGTGAGAGGAGGCTGCCCTGCAATGGCATGCTATAGATAGGCTATAATATAAGTGCTATAACTTACTTACATTGTTAGCAGAACTGCATAATCATAATCAATCAACGCTTATAATCCCCACATAAAGCATCACGTCAAATATAAACGTCAGCGTAATCTGCATGCATGCATGAATGCACTATAAAATATTGGAGCAACAATTGAATGGCGTTGGCGACCCCTGACCTAGAGTCGTTGACCCGCGACCTCGTTTGATGCCAGTTACCTATACGCTTCACTTAGTATGCACTATGCAGAACTTATTACTAGCCTCGGATTAATGGGAGCTATGTACACGATTCGCAAATCTTTTCAAAAATTTAGTACCCGAAAGAAGTTTATCAGGAATGTAGTAGGTAGCGTTCCGTTGTGTCTGCCTACCCTAGTGAGCATTATGTGTGTAAGTATACGCAAAGCAAGGCAATTTATGTCAAAAATATATATATGTCATTCATTCAGTAATCGATTATCGTGGTATGGGCATGTAATGCGGAGAGACGAGTGTCATGTTACGAGACGAGTGTTAAGTATGAATGTGGAAGGCTGCGGTAGGAGAGGATGGATTGTGTTGTGGGGACTTGCTACAGATGTCAGCACCCACAAGTTATAGCAAAGATGCCAACAGATGGCGATACCGTCGCTCTCGGAAATATGCTCCATACAAAGACAACGTTCATCGTAAATACGTAACTCGTAACCTACTACACATAAGGTTCACAATCGAATGCGAGACATAAATCGCGCAAGAGAAATAATCACAGAGAGAAGGACGATATGTGTAAGAAAGGAGTGAGTGCTGGAATGGCGGCTAAGAGAGAAGAATGGAAGAGGATGACATATTGCGCCGACCCCAAATAATGGGAAATGGGCAAGAAAATGATGACGACTTCATTATTACACTAACAGAAATATTTTTATTTCTTTAAGCTTAAAATGATTTATGAATTAAAGTAACTTATGAGTATGAGTTATGCCTTTTTCTGAACGTAAAAAAAAAATGATTTTAAATAAATGTAGAAACAGATGCGGAGGGCAACCCGTATAAGTGGCACGTGGGCTGCATCTACATGACACTTATTTAATGCCGTGTTCTCTACGTTCGTAAGCGTAAAATAAAAACACCAACTTCCAAACCCATGGAACCTATTCAAAAGAAAGCTTTGAAAAGTTGTCAAATGCGCAGTGCCAAGTGTTGGTGTTCCAGAAGATTCTTCCGCAGGCTTTAGTTACTACAGGGTGAAATTGTTATCATTTTAAACTAAGACTCTACTCATCAAACTGAACAACTTTAACTTTACTATGGGAGCAAACCGATCGGAGCAAATAAAAAATCTGCTGTTCGATACTAAACTGCAATGTCGACGCGCGAGTTCGCGACTAAAATGTATGCAACAGCAGATTTTTTTTGCTCCAATCGGTTTGCTGCCATAGTTAAAGTTGTTCAAAAGTTTCTTAGTTTAAAAGGATGCTAATGATATCAATTTCACCTTGCAATCCATGGGGTAGCATTTTGGTAATATTGGAATTGATTATGCGGGCTCATTTTCCGCAACTCGACGACTCAGGCGCCTATTTTGCGTGAGGTGGTAATGACTACTCCTGCCATCCTCCTCCAGGAAGCTCACCAGCTTGTTAATGCTGCTAAATACTTCTGGAGGCGGCATATCAGTGATATTTATAACAAAGAGCACATACCTGGGCCCCGGTAGCACGTTATCGCCGTCGTCTGCATCGTAGAAGTCGTCCTCGCCTTCTGACGACGAGTAGGAGGTGTCGGGCACGAGCAGTGACATCGCTTGTCCTGGTGAAGGACATTATTATTATTACAACATATTACAATTTGATAGACCGGATCAGAAATGAGATCATTCGCTCCAGAACCCAAGTGACAGACGTTGCCACCACCGCTGCCAATCTAAAGTGGGATTGGGCTGGACATGACCTGCGGGCCAAAAACACTACAAACTGGTCCCCAGCAAAAGGAAATCGGCGTCGAGGCAGACCAAGAAAAAGATGGCGAGACGAAATAGTTTCCTAAAGAACTGGCTTATCGAAGCGCAAAACCGGGACGCATGGAGAGAACGGAGGGAGGCCTTTGATCAACAATGGGACAATGACGGCTGATATAATAATAATTACAATTTAAGCACGTTAAGCAGTTGGTTCCGGATAGTTCCGTCAGATGGCGGTGTAACGATTCGTTCAGCCAGGTCAAAGGCCTATTAAGGCGACGGAAGGAAAATTCTCTAAAATAGAGTTAACCATTAACTTGCCTCCACCAATCCGCACAGTGGAGCTTGCTGGGGTAGGGGACATAATAAAATTATCTACCTTTTTGGTTCTCAGCTCAAAATAGTGACTAGTTTGAAAAGTAACCAGTTTAGTGGGACAAGGTCGCAGATTGGTGAAATTGGTGAATCAAAAAGGTAGATAATGATGTCCCCTACCCCAGATCTTCCTTTGGACCATGTTGATATTATGATAGCAGGCCTTTTTCACTTAGTTTGCGTTAGAGGCTAAACCAACGTCTAACAAACATTACATACATCGTCTCATCTTAAGTTGATACGATAATTTTATTGTTCTTCTGAATTCTTCGCTGAAGCAACCCGTTTATCATAAAGATATAGGTAACCGAGTTAAAAACGGCAAACTATACGTACTAGGTGAGTCGATATGTTCCAGGGGAGTGTGGGGGGAAGACAGCTCGCGGCATTCAGAGCCCATCTCCACTCGCTGTGCAGTCTCCATGTCTGTTGGAAATAGGTATATCAACATCTGATAAAAGCTCAAGGTAAAAGCATAGTGTGTTAGGGTAAACCCATGATACTGAACAACTTTCCCTTAGAAACCTATAGAACATACACAAGAAATAATTTGGACTTAATAAATGTAATGAGCCGATCAAACATGTTATAGGTGGACCAGAATCTGATGGCAAATAGGGAAATCAAATTTTAGAGTAAGCAACACTGGGTTAGTTAGATTAGGGCCCTTTACACACTGCGACTTTTTGCAGAGCAGAAGTGCAGCAAAAAGCATAGATTGAGTCGCGATGCAGCATCGATGCAAACGCGATAAAGCATAGATGCAAACGCGATACAGCCACGATGCAAAACTTTCGTAATATTTGATCAGTTATTTGTCGACACCCTTTGCAATAATGCACACGCGCGTGTGCATCAATACCAACATGTGTGTGGCGATTACAATCATTCGTTTGAATCGATACAAACGCATGTTAATTGCTAGTGTAGCGATTCAGTCACGCGATGGACAAACGCTCGTTTTATCGCTGCAAAAAGGTCAGTCTGTACAGGGCCTACTTTGCTCAGACAGATGACATTGGCCTCGATTCGGAGTGTACCACGACTAAACTAAACTAAATGTATTCCTGTCACTTTCTAAAATAAGATTAAGAAAAGAGACAGAAAACCAACAGCTGACTTTAGTGCTGTCAAAGTGACGTTAAATGCGCAAAATAAGATGCCATCATAATGTACGCCGTCTTATTTAAGTCGTTTTTGGGCGTTTAACGTCACTTTGACAGCACTAAAGTCAGCTGTTGGTTTTCTGTCTCTTTTCTTAATCTTATTTTAGAAAGTGACAGGAATACATTTAGTTTAGTTTAGTCGTGGTACACTCCGAATCGAGGCCATTTTGACACTATTATGTGAAAATCTATTTTTTTTTACTTTTTTTCTTGTCATGAGATTCTGATTGACCTAAACTTTCCCCAATTGGTTTATGGGCCTTTGCAGGCTGAATCACCTGATTGTCTGAAAAGAAAAATGATTCCGTGCTTCGGATGTGCACGTTAAGCTGTTGGTCCCGGCTCCTATCTCCGGAGTTAGTAGTCGTTACATAAACACCACGTCAGAGGCCGTAAGGCGGTCTGAAAAAACTCTGACACCTGGGCTTGCCCACACGATTAGAAAGAAATAAGTATAAGAAAGAGTAGGTATGGTATGACACTCCCTGCCCTCGAGCAATTTTTACCTCACCCCCTCGTGAAAGACGACACTAGGCAATCGTGTAGTCCTATCTCACTCGCACTCAATCAGTATCGCACGTATCTCTCTTGTTAGTGCGAGTCAGTTTGTATGAAGTGACAGTGAAGTGTCCAGAATGTGGCTGTAGTCAGAAACTTAATTAAAATCGTACAGTACGACCGCGAAAATTTGTCTATTCGTTATACCGTACAGATCAGATCAGAGTCCGCGTCAAAACTCGAAGTCATTCAGTCATTAAATCAATCATATGCAAAGTCAAAGGGGCAAAATCGGGTGCAACTAAATCTTTCTTGGACTTTAGCGTGCGGTAGCACTGCATTTCCGCCAGTGTCAAGTAGTTTGTGGGAGTGTCTATCCGAATCTCAGGGATTGTTTTCGATCAAGAACAGGATGAGATTGCGGAGCCTCGTGGCAGGCAAAAACGCGAACCGCGCGGACACCACGCGATACAAGTGCTCGTGTCAGAACCTGCAACGTTACTCAAAATCTTTGTTTATCCTCTAAGTCTAATAGCAAACTGACGGGCGCTTCGCCGGTGATAACGTGCGAATACTATTAGCGAATAGCAGCAAGGGATTTTAAGCACGCGAGCGTGGCTCATCCTGATTGGTCAATATAATTTCGCGTGCGATTAGTCAACTGCGTAAGTACATCGGTAAAACTTATACAGGATGTAATATAAAATGGGACGGTCACTTAAAGGGGTGCTTCAGACCATCAAACTGAACAACTTTCTCTATGGGACCAATATTGAAATCGCGAAGAAAAAAAAAGGTGTCCCATACATTTCAGTCGAGATGTTTGCAGTTTTGTATGGGAGAGCCGATTTTTTTTCGCGATTTCATTATTGGTCCCATGGAGAAAGTTGATCAGTTTGATGGTTTGAAGCACCCCTTTAAGTAACTGCCCTATTTTATATTACACCCTGTATACATGGTATTACTGTAGTTACCTTGTTTGATATGTGATTGTATAGTGTTAATCGGTCCCTGGTACACCCCGTTCACCGGATTCACTGTATTCTGCGAGAAAAATATAATGTCAACTTATTGGATGGTATGATCTCTTTCGGGGTGCTCAGAAACATTGCTATAACTACCAACTGCCTTTCTATAAGGGTATCTGCAGGTCTATTATGATTTCTCAACTCGTGCGCGACGCTAAGGCTAGCTGCATTGTAAATTACCCCTTCCAGCGCTTTCCGCGACGCGGAGTATGGAAAAAGGCCGAGTCGCGCATAAGTAGAGTACTAGTTGTCATCAAATATATCGTAGCATACAAGATATTCAAATATTTCTGATAGCAGTTCTAGTTTTCTATAAATTATTTACAGTAAATGTTACCAATTACATCTAAACATGCCTTTTGTCATAAATTTCTGAACAGCTAATTTTCAAAAATTTCTTACAATGTAATTATTAAAATTGAAATGGACAACGGATTAAGGTTTTTTTTTCCTTAAATGCTCAGATGTTTATGATAATGATAACCCAGATTTTTTTTTCCAAGTTTACAATTTTATTATAATATATACAGGGTGAAATTGATATCATTGGCATCCTTTTAAACTAAGAGTCTACCCATCAAACTGAACAACTTTTACTATGGGAGCAAACCGATCGGAGCAAAAAAAAAACAGCTGTTGCATACATTTGAGTCGAGTAAACATTGCAGTTTATTATGGGACAGCAGATTTTTAGTTGCTCCGATCGGTTTGCTCCCATAGTAAAAGTTGTTCAGTTTGATGGGTAGACTCTTAGTTTAAAAGGATGCTAATGATATCAATTTCACCCTGTAGATAACCTACAAACCTTTTTTTTTTAACCCTGACTGCGTAGATACATTTGATGTTCTAGGTTTCCTAGATATTTCTGATTGGTTATGTGTAAAGAAATTATTGAAAATTAGAACTGCTTAGAAATATTTGAGCACCTTGTTTGCTACGATATAATCTGATGACAACTGTTGGCCAACAATGATTAAGAATTCTGAACCTTATTCTCGTAGAAATAATAGTGACAAATTTTAATCAAATTTCATTGCCGACTGTACGGTCGGCAACTAAAGTTCATGCACAATTATGGACCTTATTCTCAAACCAATAAACAGGTAAACGTACTTTTTGTTATCATTAGCTGCGAGGCTGATTCAGTATTCATAGGGTGAAGATCATCTCTGTGATGGGGATGGACCAGGTCTCCCTGCATAACTCCAGTCGGTTTAGGAGGTACAGCCGTTCAAAGGTCTGGTATGGTTGCTAAAAATGAATATGCACGAATATGCAGGTATTATTGTAATATGTACTGTAGCTATGCGAACAGTACAAAATTTGACATGGTATGTCAGTCGGTTTAGGAGATACAGCCGTTCAAACGTCGGACATTTGAAAGGCTGTATCTCCTAAACCGATTGGAGTTATGCAGGGAGACCTGGTCCATCCCCATCACAGAGATGATCTTCACCCTATGAATACTGAATCAGCCTTGCAGCTGATGATAAGAGTCCGGAATTTTGGTAGCACTTTTAATATGTCAAAGGGATTGCACGTTTATCGACTTCCGATTTGTCGATATATTAAATTAACATCACAAACAGAACAGTACATCAATTAATCTTCTTCTTTATAAATAAGCTCTGGGTATTTTACTAACCATTTCTCTATCATATCTTTCTTACTACGAGACATTTTCGATATTAGATACCTAATGAATCACATTTTAAGATACCAAATGATTGACATTTTGTTGCCATAGATGTTTAAAACAGTAATCAAAAGGTCAATAGAATAACTGCCAGTAAGATCAATAATAAGGACCTAACAATCTGTTTCAGATTTTATTTATCGACACAATCGGAAGTCGATAAACGTGCAATCCCTTTGACATATTAAAAGTGCTACCAAAATTCCGGACTCGATAACAAAAAGTACGCCTATCTCTTATAAAAGGTGACACAGATGTTTATCAACTTTCGTTACCAATTTGTACAAGTGACAATAAATATTATCAATTTATTACCATCAAAACTAAGTTTAACTATTAGTAGAGTTCCTGAAGGTTTTTGCTTCGGAACCCGTCAAAACTACTCCGATTTCGATAATTATTTTTTTTAAACTGAAGGTAATTTAAAATACTAAAAATTTACACTTTTTTTTGTATAGAAATCTTTGAGCCAGTGTAACTTTGAAACTATATAACATAACGGAAATCTGATAAACCAACGACCAACCAACGACCAGGACAACCAACGACAAGGATATTAGTTTCTAGATCGTGTTAAGAAAAATCATTAAATTTATTTGGTTAATATTCAAAATAGAATCAAACTTCGTTTGTATGGAGCGCGCTCATCAAGGTTTATTCGTCAGCCAATGTCAATTAAAATTGCCTCAATGCGAAGAGAATGTCCTGTTCTTAGATGAATTCGCAAATTGTGAAGCATTTTTTCTTAAAATTTGTATTTTTTGGGTTACAACTTTTTACTTGACTGAGAGCGTCAATTTTTAAAGTATAATGGTTGTAGTATTTTAGTAAAAAAAACATGAATATCGGAGTAGTTTTGACCGGTTCAGAAGCAATAGAACATTTTAAAGCTACAGGTACTCGGTTATATTGAAAAAGCTCATTATAAGATTGTCAATTTATGTTTAGTATATGAATGAAAATTTTGTTATTAGGATGTGTGATGAATAGTGAGACAATTACCTACGCGTAAAATAAAAACAGTACCTTAGCTATTTGTAGAAGCACTATGGAATGTTTTATGTTATCCAACATTGCCTGTAAAGGAAAAAGAAATCATAAAAGCTTATAATAAAAACCAAAATTGCGTGGCCAGTGTATTAGAAAATCATGTTCGCACATCATGGGTCATGCATGCTCCATACAGAAGTGTATTTTTTAGGTTTCCGTAGTGAAATAAGGAACCCTAAAAACCTGCCTGTTTGTATGCCCCACCTCAATGTCGTTGTGGCCTTATTTTTGTGCCTTTGTATACAGGGTGAAATTGATATCATTAGCATCCTTTTAAACTAAGAGTCTACCCATCAAACTGAACAACTTTTACTATAGCAGCAACCGATCGGAGCAAAAAAAAAATCTGCTGTTGCATACATTTAAGTCGCGAACTCGCGCGTCGATATTGCGGTTTAGTATGGATCAGCAGATTTTTCATTTGCTCCGATCGGTTTGCTCCCATAGTAAAAGTTGTTCAGTTTGATGGGTAGACTCTTAGTTTAAAAGGATGCTAATGATATCAATTTCACCCTATATGTTACTGTTTTTTTGTGTTGGTGTTAAATGAAGAATATTTAATTGATTGATTGCCATCTGAAGATATTTGCGCAATCCAAACCAGGGCGTAAACCGGAACCAGACAATCAAACTGAACAACTTTCTACAGGGTGTAACAATACACCCTAGTAATACTTAAGGGGGTGCTTCAGACCATCAAACTGAACAACTTTCACTATTTATCTATTTTATTTATTTATTTGTATATTTTTATCAGGTAACAGTACAATATTGTAACAGACCCATAGAATAGACTATGGAGCCAACATCGAGAAAAAATAAAAAAAATCAGCTGTCCCATACATTTTAGTCGAGTCGGTACTACACTTTTGTATGGGACAGCTGATTTTTTTTATTTTTTCTCTATGATGGCTCTATAGTGAAAGTTGTTCAGTTTGATGGTCTGAAGCACCCTCTTAAGTATTACTAGGGTGTTTTGTTACACCCTGTATAAGGCCAATGTCGAAATCACAAAAAAAATCTGCTGTTCCATACAAAACTGCAATTCTTTTCGACTCAAATGGGACAGCAGTTTTTTTTTTGCGATTTCGACGTTAGTGCCATATAGAAAACTTCTGTTTGATGGTCTGATCATCCCCATAAAGATTTTGGTCTCATAGAGAGTTGTTCAGTTTGATGGTCCTCCATAAAACCGCCCGCATATAAAGTTGTACCACTATTAAATAATCTGTGGTTGTACCCTGTATTATGATGGTGCACGACCCGTGACATTTTCATGCACAAAACACTTATTGACATCCTGCACTGAAAAAAATGATCAACCACCAACTTTAGTGACTTTCAAACATTTTTGTAGCATATAATCAAACATTTGAACATTTTTTTGTTTTTTTTTTTTCATTTTTTTTTTAAATGTATTCTATGAGTGCGTTACCTGACTTCTAAAAGTGTAACGCCGAATACCACCTCCCCGTAAGCTCACTAACACGAATCACTATATCGTTGTCTAGTCATCATAATACAAGTCCAGGCTGGATTCTGGTACTTTAAGTGACTAGATAATTTGTGTCATTGTCCAAGATATTTATTTATTTTTTTATTTTATTTTATTTGGTTATTAATAGCAAAAAGTGTTGTTATTTATAGCCGAAAGTTTGTTTATATGCTACAAAACAGTTTGGAAGTCATTAAAGTTTGATTATATTTAACACTAGTTTGGTTGATCATTTTTTTCAGTGTGAATAAAACTGCCTTAGGTCTTAGAACAAGGCATCTAGACTTACTAAGTTTAGGCGATTGTACGTTAGCCTAACGAAATAATATAAACCTTTAGTAGATAATAGTATCGCAAATAAAAGGTCTTGAATATGTCCAGTATGACATATTTTGTATAGCAACATTTGTCAAGTAAAATAAAATAAATTTAATTACATGTTTAACTTACGTTGGAATGGTCTAAGATGACTTGCCCTTTGCTCTTTTCGTGCGGATCCGCCAATTCTGATACTCTAGTATTCATTTTCTGTAACAAATAATAATATTATGATTGTAATAAAAAAAAAGTAAGGACCTTACTTTTTTTACAACTAAAACTCTCTTCTCTCTCTCTTCTTTTATTTAGAGAACTAAAAAGTTCTGTAACTAAACGGACACAAGTTCTATCTCTAGCCGAAACTATTAGAGACCGAGTTCTATCGCTAACCAAGCCGAGTTCTAACACTAGTCAAGCCGAGTTCTATCGTTTGCCGAGGCGAGTTCTATCGCTGACAGCGCCGAGTTCTGTAACTAATGAAAATGAAAAAATGAAAAAATATTTATTTGCAATAAACTTATTGTACTTAAAATATAGCACTCTAGCCCTCAGTCTAGGTATTCCTGGGTGATGAGGGCTAGGCTCTTTCAAAGAAGTAGCCTCATTGCAAACAATAAAAAGAAAATAATAAAGAAAAAATAACAATGTATATAACTGTCTTTAACAAAAGAACAACAAGGAAAATCTTGTATGTTTTGTTATTTGTATCTCAGTGTGAGTGTGAGTGTGTGTGTGTGTGGGTGTGGGTGTGGGTGTGTGTGTGTGTGTGAGTATGTGGGTTGTGTGTGTGTTTGTTATTTTATGTGTCTATGTTAGTGTTTTCAGGTGTATGCCTAGCCCTGCGACTGTTAGATCTTGGGATCGGGGTTTTTATTAGTCGATATATGAAACACCACTAGGCAGTAGGTAAATGGATATAATTATTGATAAAGCGTATTACTCCGGTATTCGAAGAAATGCTTCAGTTTCCCTGTAGTTCATTTCTACAAGAAGCTTATGGGTACCTTTTCGGCATACCCGTCTTGTCAGCGGCAGTATTTCCTGCGTATTTTGTAGTTTGGTATAGATGTACGGACCAAGGAAAGCAAACGATTTCTGCCCAAACGAAGTTCTACAGATAGGACTTCGCCATTTTAGGCATCGAGTCGATCGTGTAGCAGACATGTTATTGAGAGCATTTTTGTGGAATCTTAGCACAGAGGCCTGTAGGAATAGCTGCCTGACAGTAAGTTTTTGAAGGTCACGGTACAGAGACTCAGTAGGGTAGCGATACGGTTTTTGATATGCAACCTTTAGTACTGCCCGCTGTGCGCGTTCCAGTTTCAAGAGATGAGTACTGCCTGCTGAGCCCCAGCTTACAATACAATAGTTCAACACTGATTGGCATAGGGCAATATATAACATTTTAATGATAATTTCATTAATGATAATCGATGTTAGATTTATCACTCACCGATATAAAATCTCAAAATCGATCATTAACCCACAGGATTTTTATCACTGAGCTGCAGCTAGTTCGAGTTCAGTTAGCTTTAATTGAGATTCAAGAACATTTAAAGGTTTTATCAATAGCTGAGGTATGATAATTATATCACTAATAGATTAGATTAGATTCATTTATTTCATATTATAACATGTCACAGTATTACATAAATAATTACATAAAATGTCCATTCATAATATGATCGTCATATTGTATATTGTATAATAAAATTAAAATAAAATAGTAATGTCAAATAAAATAATGTCAAAACAATATAACCTTAAAGAACGACGAGCCCCCTTACCTTTATAAGAGTTCTATCATGATCTGCAGGGGTATGTCACAGATTACTAGTTACTTCGTAACAGATACAGCACTTCCTTAGAAAACGACAAGTTTTCACGCTTTAATAATTTACTGCCAGATAGACGGTACGCGCGAAAATGTATCTAATGGCGCTTGACTCAGGGTTGTTATTACTTCGTACAGCGCGCCGTATGCGACGTTGCCGTTTGGACCGAGTGACAGGATCCAGAAAAATGACATCGGTTACGATGCGCCAAAGTGTAGGTACTTTATCTTGGTTCCTACGGCCGAGTGACGGAGGCCTGGTTTAGTGCGAAATGGGCCACTAGAAACGATAGTTCTAATCAAGGCGAGTTCTATCACCACCCGAGACGAGTTCTATCACTATCCGAGACGAGTTCTACAACCATCCGAGAAGAGTTCTAGCACCATCAGAGGCGAGTTCTATTAATAATTCAAGTTCTATCACTCACCGATGCGAGATCTATCATAATTTGCAGGTAGGCGTCAGCTTCTGATATGCGGCGCTCCAGATCGCCGTGCCGCAAGCTGGGGGCCGGGACGCAGCGTGACCATCTTTCTCTTCTACCGTGCCTGGAGATGGTGTCTTCTAGAGATCGAACCCAGCGTTCGCGTTCTGAGCCGTCTCGAGCCTGAAATAGATTTAATATTTCTACTTATATAGTGCTCCAGTGGGTAGTAGTAGTGGATAGTCGTTCGCCCGCGTCCAGGTCGACCTAGGAAGAGAAAGAGGAAGAGGTGGTGGGACGATCTAGATGCTTTCAGTGACAAGTGTCCAGAGCATGCCCAGGACATCGATGGTTAGAGAAATAAAGGGAAGGCATTTGCCCAGCAGTAGGACGAAAAAAAAAAGGGTGGGGGGGGATTAGTCTCGGCAATTTACTGCTCTGGCCTTCATGATGTACAGTCAGCTGCAAAAATATGTATACACTTTTGTTCTACGTCGTAGTACTAAAGTGTATACATCTTTTTGCTGCTGGCTGTACCCACTATTTCCAATGATCACCTCGTGGACATCCAAGGGAAGGAATGATTTGGAATGAGGTGTGAAACACACCAAATTTTTCGTCAGTTCAGTGAACATTTACAAGCTGCTTTGGCGTTTTTCCGTGGCAGCCATCTTGGATTTCGATATTTTGATTCTTTTTTACCGCCAACTAAATCTGACCAAGGTCTTCTATGATATTGTTCAAAGCCCATAACCCTATCTGTCATAGTTTGCGCGGGCCGTTGACATCATCCGTCAGGACTCGATCTTCCGAGGAAGTCAAAGTTTTCCCTGTATCACCAGGGCATTCTTATTATGATCCCCGAAATCATTTTGCTATACGTTGGACCCCCACAGTAAATAAAAAAAACGACGGCCCGGTAGCACAGTCGGTAGTGAACCTGCCTGCTGTGCCGAGGGTCGCGGGTCCGAATCCCGCAAGGGACAAATATTTGTATGATGAATATGAATATTTGTACCCGAGTCATGGATGTTTGTATCTATACAGGGTGAAATTAATATCATTGGCATCCTTTTAAACTAAGAGTCTACCCATGAAACTGAACAACTTTCACTATGGGAGCAAACCGATCGGAGCAACAAAAAATCAACTGTTGCATACATTTGAGTTGAGTAGGCATTGCAGTTTAGTATGGGACAGCTGATTTTTTAGTTGCTCCGATCGGTTTATTCTCATAGTAAAAGTTGTTCAGTTTGATGGGTAGACTCTTAGTTTAAAAGGATGCTAATGATATCAATATCACCCTGTATAATGTATTCTATATCGTTGTCTAGTCATCATAATACAAGTCCAGGCTAGATTCTGGTACTTTAAATGTGGCTAGATATATAATTTGTGTGACATTGTCCAAGACATAAAAATAATAATAATAATAATATTCGGGTATCTACTCTTCTATGGAATCTTTCCTTTGTTTTTCTCACTTTTTGAAAAGACGTCATATCTACACATGTCATTCTTCACCTTTAGATGTTTTGGTGGACAAATTTTGAATAATTAGTTAGGTCAATGAGTGTATTAATGTTAATTTTATTTATTTATGAACGTAAAACAAACTTGTTACTTCATCGATGAATTGACAGTTTAACAAGTCAATTTTAAAATGGAAATATTCGATAAAAATATGTCGTCAATATCTATCTACAGGGTGTAAGGAAAAGTATCATTAATCTTTAAACCACATACTCTACCCATAAAACTGAACAACTTTTACTATGGGAGCAAACCTGTCAGAGCAAAAAAAATCGAGTGGGTATTGCAGTTTAGTACGGGAGAGCAGATTTTTTTTGTTCTGGCAGGTTTGCTCCAATATATCTGACGACCCGGTTGGTGTTATGTTTACCACGCCGGACTGCCAAGCCAGGGTCCTGGGTTCGAATCCCGGTTCGGTCATGGATGTGGTGTTGTATGGTTCCCGTAACAAAAAGCCTAAGGCTTAATTTGGGATCATTACAATGTATGTGCCTGTGAGCGCTATTTATTTATTCACCCTGTATACAAGAGGCACAAAATAAGGCCACATAACGACATTGAGGTGGGGCATACAAACAGGCAGGTTTTTAGGGTTCCTTATTTCACTACGGAACCCTAAAAAATACACTTTTGTATGGAGCATGACCCATGATGTGCGAACATGATTTTCTAATACACTGGCCACGCAATTTTGGTTTTTATGATTTCTTTTTCCTTTACAGGCAATGTTGGATAACATAAAACATTCCATAGTGCTTCTACAAATAGCTAAGGTACTGTTTTTATTTTACGCGTAGGTAATTGTCTCACTATTCATCACACATCCTAATAACAAAATTTTCATTCATATACTAAACATAAATTGACAATCTTATAATGAGCTTTTTCAATATAACTGAGTACCTGTAGCTTTAAAATGTTCTATTGCTTCTGAACCGGTCAAAACTACTCCGATATTCATGTTTTTTTTACTAAAATACTACAAACCTTTATACTTCAAAAATTGACGCTCTCAGTCAAGTAAAAAGTTGTAACCCAAAAAATAAAAATTTTTATTATTTATTTATTTTATTTAATATCAAAATACTAAGCACTAAGGTATATCTTAGTATACCAAAATCGACATACAATTTTTTTTTAAATAGTAAAAATTGTTCAGTTTAATGGAACTTTTCTTTACACCCTGTATACATATTATAGGGTCATTCCAAAGGTGTTCACACACAGCAGCTATAATGTAAAGATGTATATTAAAACACGATACATCCCATTACATCTTTCCATAGAAATCATCAGGAGACCACACACGACAGCTATAATGTATATTTTATTTCTATGGAAAGATGTAATGGGATATATCGTGCTATAATATACATCTTTACATTATAGCTGCCGAGTGTGAACCCCTTTAATATGCTGACGATATTTAACAACTTTCTCTATGGGACATGCGTGCTCGACTCAAATGTATGCAACAGATGTTTTTTTTTTGCTCCGATCGGATTGCTCCCATAGTATAAGTTGTCCAGTTTGATGGGTAGACTCTTAGTTTAAAAGGATGCCAATGACATCAATTTCACCGTGTATACAAGGTCCAACCACGTCCAACTAAGAACTGTTGAACTAAGGCCGGTCCTAAGGTTTTTTTTTTTTTTTAGGCTTCACACATAGCCTGGCGGAAGATCTTTCCTTTTCACCGGAGGAACCTTCTACAGTAGTACCTCCACAGATACATAATAAACATACTCTAAGCCGTCGGCGGATACGTCATGGACTTCATGGAGGACATAATCATAATCATCATCATCATCAATAATATAGGTCAAATCAAATGTAATGTAATGAAAAGTACCTGAAAGTGGAAGGTCTTGTGATCGACGGTGATGGTGAAGGTGGAGTCGTCCTCATCGTCGATGCCGATGACGGCCGCCCGCAGTCGCACGCAGCCGCGACGCACGCCGCGCGTCATTTTCTCCTTCGACTGAAATTTTACAACGACAAATTGTCAGTAAATTCGAAGCTAGAATACATTGCTTCTGCATTGCTTATACCTTTTTATCAAGCTTGTCTTGTCTTCAGCGAACTATAAACAAAGTTCGCTGCTTGTCTTATATATATCTATCTATACTAAACTGTAACAGAAGTGTGTCTGTACATTGAAGATATTTACAAAAAAAAGATGACGATATAGTTTTTAGGTGTCCCTGATTCCAAATCACAAATTTTTGGATTTTTTGTCTGTCTGTTTGTTTGTTTGTTTGAACGAGCATCACGCAAAAACTACTGAACCGATTTTGATGAAACTTTTTTTGTTTGATAGCTTATGATCTGACTTAAAATCTGGTATATAATTTGTGCGGACGAAGTCGCGGGTTAACACTAGTATACATATATTATTTCTATCATATCTTTTTTTTTACCAGTTTGTTACTTTTAATTTGTTACGTAACTTAGACATAGCGAGTTCTTATACTCTTATCCGTTTGCTATTTTATATTGTCGCATCTTTTTATATATATATTGTTTGTTAAATTGTCAACAACATTATTGGCTGCGTACCATTTATTTTCTCACTTGTATGTGTTAATTTTAGTAGCTGTAATTGTTGGAAATAAATAAATTATGAATCCCTTAGTCATTTTGTATAACACACCCATGACCATGACACACCTTGGACACTGTCAGCTGATAGCTGTCATTCCATACAAATGGGAATTTTTTTAAAGAGGAGTTAAGCATGTGCGATACTGAGGAGTGCGAGCGAGACACGAATACGCATTTCCTTAAGCTTTAAGAGGTAACCCCGAAGTAACCAGAGGGAGTGTGGTAAAAAGTCGGTGGGAGGCAGGGAGTGTCCATACTGTAGGTATGTAGACAATTTAATAGTATGGACTCGTAACGCATGCTATTCTCCTAACAAAATTTTCTGCCACTTTTTGCGGAGGGCGAGGTAACATGAAATTCGCAACTTTAGATTTTATTCCTCATAACTTTAGATTCTAATTTTGAATGTTAAAAATCATGAAAAGTAGTCTCGTGTGACAAAACGTTCTATGTTCAAAATTATTGTTTCGCAATTATAGGCCGTCTCCTTTAGTGCTAAGGTATAAAATTGAGTGTAAATGCACAGGATCAATTCGTCTTATACCGTGGCAGAGGGGAAATGCTACCGCAAGGCCAGCCCTTACTATTTAATTGTCTAAGGTATTACTAGATACTAGACAGAAGATAGCCTATTTAAAGACAGAAACCATAATGTGGCCTTCACATTATAACCAAAATCTGTAACTTGGGTACCTAACAATATTCCGGCGTTTTCTCGTGGTCCTACGATTTTGTCCTACTAGTAAGTCTACCAGGGACACCTATTTCTGTTGGTCCTAGTAAGGACTGGCCTTGCGGTAGTATTTCCCCTCTGCCACGGTATGAGACTAATTGATCCTGTGCATTTACACTCAATTTTATACCTTATCACTAAACGAGACAGCCCATAATAGCGAAACAATAATTTTGAACTTAGAACGTTTGGGGTTCACACGAGACTACTTTTCATGATTTTTAACATTCAAAATTAGAATCTAAAGTTATAGGGAATAAAATCCAAAGTTGCGAATTTCATTGTTACCTCGCCCCCCGCAAAAAGTGGCAGAAAATGTCGATAGGAGAAACACGCGTTACGCGTCCATACTATTAAATTGTCTAAGTCCTACTGATATGCAGAATGAAAAATGTACCGCCTGTGTAAAGAAAATCGGCCAAGTGCGAGTTGCGATATGTCACCAATGCAAACTTCTTTATTAAAACTCGGCCAAGTGCGAGTAGCACTAAAATAAGCATTGAGAAGTACCAGGAGACCAGAAGAGTGCATATTCGTATTTGCCCCTAGCCGGATTCGTACCAGCGCCCCGGGGCGTCCCACGGCTCCTGTGGGCTAAATATCAAGTTGATGTAATTTGAGCCCATCAATGTGTGTTAATAAGAAACCAATGACCTCTCACGTGACATTAAACTTATGAATATTGCTAATGTAGGGCTGGACTACGCGCCATTATACAGGATCCTTCTAAAAAATGATCAGACCTAATAATCAGACCATCCAACTGAATACTTAACTTTTTTAACCGACTTCAAAAAAAGGAGGAGGTTCTATGTTCGGCTGTATGTATATATTTTTTTTATGTATGTTCACCGATATTTTCGTCAATTGTGTACCAATTTTAAAAATTATTTTTTTATTTGAAAGGGTATACTCCCGAGGTGGTCCCATTTTAATATTGTGATGATCTGATGACGCACTTCGGAGGTAAATGATATAACTCCTCAAAAGTTGACAGCAAATCGTCTGCGATTGAGCCATTAGCTTCAAAATAGTACATTACTGCAGCGGCCAGCAACAGAGGCATTGATGGACGAACGTGTAAATGTGGGCCGAGGCGAAGCCGAGGCACACATACGTAAGTCCATCAATGCCTAGTTGTGGCCAAGGCTTGTATAGTACTTTTCTCAAATAATGCGCGGAAATGAAAACAGTAAATTTTCTCAAATAATTCGCGGAAATTAAAACTCTTTTCAAAATCAATGACGAACAACGAACAACAATTTGTTTTCTTTTTCAATAAACAGCTTTCTATTTGCAAGCCAGTTCGAAATTTAAATAAAACCTTTGTTGAGTTACCTCCTTGGTCGCCATGTTTAGGAGAAAAAGATCGTTCCATTTTTAAATTACACGACAGATATGAGTTTAGTATGTAGGGTGACCTGTTAAACAGTTAACCACCTAAATTTCTCAGTACCATAGCGCAAAATTCTTCATCCAAAATACACTTTTATCTGCAATAATCAAGAAGTAGGTTAATCGGCTACATAATTGCATTTGAAAAATGCCTAATTTTCTAATAGTTTTCTCAGAATTTTCTTTTTTAACAAAAATGGGAAATGGCTAACTGTGTCCACACCTATGTACACTATTAACCGGTGGGGGGTGCCACAGTTAACCATTACTATTATAATTCGAAACTAGTAAGTCAAATAGTTAATAATAATTATAAGCTATTTAACTGACATTTTAGAAGTATTTTCTTCTTATGACGATAAAAAGAAACAGTAACTTTATGCAAATCTTTAACGCAAGTTCAACTATATTAAAACGTACGTCAAATGAAAAAAGGTGTGCCTTCGGCTGCTGCCAGTAATCTTTTGTATGTTAGCCCGCCCCATATAAAATACGAAATAATTATAAAATGAATAGAATTGTAAGTAATAACCAGGTAAAAAAAAAACACGCTTTGCTACATGATTAACCTTGGTTAACTGTTGGACATATCGTTTTGGTTAATTGTAGAACAGCCCCCCTTCGAACACGTTGGGTTTATATAACTTTTAAATTAGTAAGACTACATACACAACACATAATTGTAAAAGAAGCACATAATGTATATCGACAGAGCCAACATATTAAGATTATTGTAACAATGAACTAAAATACGTGAAACGATAAACAAACAAACTTTTTTTTTTAACTTTTGTACCTTATTTTCATAAAATCGTTTGCCACCCTAACGTCTTGAGTGCGAGCTCGCTGCCAATTGGGGACCGGGGCGGGTACCCATTTCGGCGTCTAAATCATTAGATAGCACGGATCAGCAACGTTGGATTTGTCAAATATAGACATGGCTAACAGTGTACGAGTGGCTAACTGTTTAACAGGTGACCCTAATTTATTTGGCCGCAAAACACGACAGATATGGATTTTCATACAACATTGCCGGCCGCTGCGCGCATGTATTTGGCCAGTACTGCAATTTCGATTTATCTCGAAGAAGGTTGTCAAAATAATGCTCACATTTCCAAGCATGTTTGAGAAAAGAAAATTATGAAATAAAAAAAATTTACAAAAAATAAAAACCGACTTCAGAAGTAAAAAAGTACAAAATAATATTTCAGCCTATCTATGAATTTTATGTTCGAATCTATAAGAAAATTAATTTGTTTTGTTGGAGTCGGTGTCATTGATTACTAACATCGAAGTGATCTGTCAGATGGGTCTCGTTACGTAATACGGACACCAGTCTCTCACTAAAGTAACAAACTAGTACATACAACTCACAAAATAGTGTTTTTTTTTAAATTTAGAATAAGAACCATTGTGTAGAGAAAAATAAATGATTATTCATCATCATCATCATCAGCCTATAAACGTCCCACTGCAGGGCACAGGCCTACCCTCAAGGAGGGTGTATGTATGGGCATTAGTCCACCACGCGTGCCCAATGCGGGTTGGTAGACTTCACATACACATCAGAATTTCTTCTTCAGTTTATGCAGGTTTCCTCACGATGTTCTCCTTCACCATTTGAGAGCAGTCGGTATTACGTACATAAGTTAGAAAAACTCATTGGTACATGGCATGTTGTCCGTGCGGATTCGAACCCGGACCCCCATAATTGGGAGTCCATACCTCTCCGCAACGCGCCACCAACGCTCTCTTATTATGATTATTATGATTATGATTATGAAATAGCGATAAAATATCTGCTGTCCTATACATTTAGCTCGGGGTTTTTATTTTTGTATGGAACAGCAGATTTTTCTTTTCGTTAGATAATCCTGACATTATTAGTGCACTATTTCAGAAGGGCATTATATGTATGCAGTCCTACTTAATATGCTGACGGTTTTTCGAGGGGATGTGATCACTGATCACTGATCCGACCAACAAACTAAACAACCTTCTGTATGGGAAGAAAACATCAACCAGTTAGGATTGCAGTTTGTATGCAACAGCTGATTTTCTTGTCGCGATTTCGACATTGGTCCCATAGAGAAAGTTGTTCAGTTTGATGGTCTGATCATCCCCCTAAAAAACCTAATTACTTATTAAGAAGAATACTATAAATCTTTTGTATTTTTGGATAAATTAATAAAGTAATTACTTAAACAAATAGGCTTTCCAGACCTACCTACGCTATTTAGCAAGGCTAAAATATTTTCTATGGGCAAGTAGGTACTATTAATGAATAAAAACTGTTGGGTAATTATGGGTATTAGCTAACTTGAATCAGGGTGGTTGGCATATAACAGGTACTAGAGGGAAAGACGTTATCACCGCTGTTGTAAAAACCCACATTGGTGTCGATTCGAACTGTGCCACGCCTTAAATAAGATGGCGTACATTATGATGGCATCTTATTTTGGGCGTGTAACGTCACTTTGACAGCACTAAAGTCAGTTGTTGGTTTTCTGTCTCTTTTTTTAATCTTTTTTTGAAGTGCCGTGGCTAGAGGGCTTTCGAGTGGACGTCTGTCGTTGGCTCGCGATTTAAGTAGCCACGCGGCTCCGCCATTTTATGGCGGTTTCGAGTGTGTGTTTTTGTATAAAAACAGGGCTTTGAGATCGCCATATCCAATTACCGTACAACGTCAAGCACTAATTGCTCTTTTTAAACTAGATACTGGCAAAATCCACCAAGGAAACGCCATTAAACAAAAATAGAATAGAATCTTATTTTAGAAAGTGACAGGAATAAATTAATTTAGTTAAGTCGTGGCACAGTTCGAATCGACACCACTATATCACAAAAGATTTTGTCAAAAACAAGTCTGATTCAAAATATATTATATAAAACAAATTTTAGAACAGTCTGTATGTTAATAATATTGAAATTGTATAATACCCATTGTGTGTAATAAATGTCGGATACATTTACCGTTTAGTCGTACAGTGTATTGCAAATACGAAAGAAGTGCAAAAAATAACTATTCGATTCATAAATAATAACAACTTCTTAAATTAATTAATTGGAATACATCGTGGTCAGCGAAAATAGTAAGACGATTTTAAACTTTATTCCAGTGAACGGAAGGACAGTGTAAATTTTTTTTTTTTTTTTTTGTTTGTTGTGGTAGGTACTTGTATCTATTGTGATCACACCAACATACCACGAAGAGTCCAACATGCGATCATTGCGGGCGACCTGTGGGCTAATACATATAGGGTGAAATTGATATCATTAACATCAATTTTTTCGAACCCGTTAAAATGTTTTTCTCAAACATGCTTGGAAATGTGAGCATTATTTTGACAACCTTCTTCGAGATAAATCGAAATTGCTGTACTGGCCAAATACATGCGCGCAGCGGCCGGCGATGTTTGTATGAAAATCCATATCTGTCGTGTTTAGCGGCCAAATAAATTACATAGTAAACTCATATCTGTCGTGTAATTTAAAAATGGAGCGATCTTTTACTCCGAAACATGGCGACCAAGGAGGTAACTCATCAAAGGTTTTATTTAAATTTCGAACTGGCTTGCAAATAGAAACCTGTTTATTGAAAAAAAAAACCCATTGTTGTTCGTTGTTCGTCAATGATTTTGAAAAGAGTTTTAATTTCTGCGAATTATTTGAGAAAATTTACTGTTTTAATTTCCGCGCATTATTTGAGAAAAGTACTATACAAGCCTTGGCCACAACTAGGCATTGATGGACTTACGTATGTGTGCCTCGGCTTCGCCTCGGCCCACATTTACACGTTCGTCTATCAATGCCTCTGTTGCTGGCCGCTGCAGTAATGTACTATAATTCTAGATCATTAACATCCTTTTCAACTAAGAGTCTACCCATAACATAACATAAATATTCTTTATTTGCACACCAAAAACATACAGCAACAAAAACAGAATAGAAGAACGTAAGGGTACAAAATGGGAGCAAACAGATCTGATCAAAAAAATAATCAGCTGTTGCATACATTTGAGTCGAGTAGGCATTGCAGTTTAGTATGGAGCAGCAGATAATTTTTTTGCTCCGATCGGTTTGCTCCCATAGTGAAAGTTGTTCAGTTCGATGGGTAGACTCTTAGTTTAAAAGGATGATAATGATATCAATTTCACCCTGTAGTTGTGATAGCCCATACGGAAGAGAGCTAGCAACTCAATCACGATGCGTCGGTTCGATTCCTGGCCCTGTACCCGCACTTTCGATGTTCACTATATCGCCACTGTGTCGGTCCACGCTTCATTGGAATAGAGTTGACATTGGAACGAAAATTTTCACGCAATTGCGAAGTTCGAATCCCGGAGTAGACCCTCTGGCCTATACCACTAAGTTCGGTTGTATATAGATCATTATCACTAGCTCGGCGGTCAAGGAAAACATCGTGAGGAAACCTGCATACCTGAGAATGAAAAGAAAATAAATACCATAAGTTCGGATGTGTGTTTGGGTATGTGGTAAATATGGGTGAGCTTGGAGTGAACACAATAGACTAGCAATATTAATGGTCGCAGTGTTAGGTAGGGTTTATACAGAAGAGACGCGTGGCGGTGGCGGGTAGTCAAAGTAACACCAATATAAACCTTATATTACGTAACATAGCGTCGTTTTTTGACGTAAAGAAAAATTGAGCCCGCGCCACCAGGTGACGTCGCCTGGAGGCGCGGGCGTAATTCTCCAAACGACTCTATGCTACGTACTATAAGGTTTATATTGCCGCACCCCGCCCGCGAAATGTCCGCGCCACGTCACTTCTGTTTAAACAGCCCCTTACATAACGAACCTTGCTTGCCAGTCAAGAATAATAATGCATTGGGCTATGCCCTTTACAACTATGCATCAGTAGACGTCTTTCGGTTGAAATATGATAATTATTAATTACTACGCTGGACTTTAGTGTTAACGTCACAAAACACTTCCAGTGACGTAGTCACTCTATTTAAATAAACTATAGTCACGTCATTTGACAGTTTTGTTTCCCGTTCGTGATTATTTGAGTCCCTTTCAGAGAAGAAATTTGCGTATCAAAGTGCATCCTTAACTTTTAAGGCTGCCTGTCCATTGACGCGAGCTGGCTGTGCGAGCTGTGTAGCTGTGTAAATTTTAACCAATCAGAGATCCGAGCGAGATCGACCGAGCTCCTGATTGGTTAATATTTACACAGCTACACAGCTCGCACAGCCAGCTCGCGTCAATGGACAGGCAGCCTTATGCTTCTGATGATCAAATAAATGGATTAAATGCTAATCAAAAATTCTCGTTTCAAATTAGAATCTAAAGTAAGTTAACAATAAGATTCAAAGTTTAAATGTCAACAGGTCCGATAGTCCAGGAGTGGAGTGGATGAATTCAATCGTCGATATAAACATAAAGCTAGAAGTGCAACATGGAGACAATTGTTCGAACCTACGACATGTTATTTTACGAAATAGCTGGTAATTATTACACAACTAATAAGCTCGCCTTTGTACACCACGATTTACTGTAATTTTTATTCATAATTATGTTTTTGTATACAATAAGGAATCTATAAGAATCTATCTACAGGGTGAAATTAATATCATTAGCATCCTTTGAAACTAAGAGTCTACTTACAAACTGAACAACTTTTACGATGGGAGCAAACCGATCGGAGTAAATAAAAAATCTGCTGTTCCATACTAAACAATGTCGACGCGCGAGTTCGCGACTCAAATGTATGCAACAGCTGATTTTTTTTTGGCTCCGATCGGTTTGCTCCAATAGTAAAAGTTGTTCAGTTTGATGGGTAGACTCTTAGTTTAAAAGGATGTTAATGATATCAATTTCACCCTGTATAACTAATCTGACCCATTTTGTTTGTATCTAAAGATAGATCTTATATTGGGGTGTAATATCTGGCGCACTGCGGTACCTTTTTGCGAAGCGATTCAGCGAATTTTTCAGCGCTCATAACTTCGGTCTGGATAGTACATAAATAAAATATCTTGGACAGTGTCACACAAATTATCTAGCCACATTTAAAGTACTAGAATCTAGCCTGGACTTGTATTATGATGACTAGACAACGATATACAATACATATATAGATACAAACATCCATGACTCGGGTACAAATATTCATATTCATCATACAAATATTTGTCCCTCACGGGATTCGAACCTGCGACCCTCGGCACAGCAGGCAGGTTCACTACCGATTGTGCTACCGGGCCGTCAAAAATGTGAGGTTGAATTTTCAGGGCAGCATGTGTTCGTCATATTTTCTATGAGAAAAACGATTGCCCAGCCCTCCGAAAAGTGCGTGCGCGTGCGCGTGCCGTATTTTCGATTAAAAAGAGTTAACAAAAGTACTTTTTACCGATTTTTTTAATGATTTCACTAGATAAACTAATGGTGAATATGTGAGTATGAATACCGAAAATCTTAAACTATTTTAAGTTCTTCTAAACAGTGTTTTTTTTTAAATACAAGAAAATACGTCATCTTTGTGACGATTCCAATCGCGTATTCAATTGATGATTTCACTAGATAAACTATCCAAGAATACTAACGTATGAATTTGGTTTCGGTAAATTGTCTAGATCTAGTCGAAACATGAAAAATAAAAGATGCCCCCAAGGTGTTTCGTCCTACCATAGGGCCTTAATAAAATGTACCCAATTTCATATTTATAGCCATGCTATTTAAGATTTTATTAATACGATAACTTCGTTGATTTCGGCACTCACGCACTGTTGATCATCAAAACCTAACATACGTACTATCCCGGACTTTGCCGCCTGACCACCACTAGGCTCATTTTTGCTTGCATACTAAAAAATAAAAGCGATGTCTTACCCCGCCCTATTGATGAATAGACCAATTATTAATAGTTTCTAAACAATACATTTTGGGCGGAATTATGCGATTTTTTTCTGAAGTGGGCAGGCGGAAGAGTCCCCGATAGTACATCCCGAAGTCCTAGAAAGCTGAAATTTAGCATGCAGACTGGGTTTATTCAATCTTTAATTTGATTAAAATTTATTAGTTACAAAATTTATTACATAAGACGTCATTTGTTTGTCAATTAATAATAAGTGATTTCCCAAAAGATCCCCGAGTCAAAGACTGGTTCTTCATGAGGTCGCCGTGGCCGCTCCTCTTCGTGCTGGCTACTTATCTGGCAATGATCAAGATATTCCTGCCAGCTCACATGAAGAACAGGAAAGCATACGATCTAAGGACCGTCCTAAAGTGGTACAACATCCTTCAGGTCGTCGCAAACGCTGTTGTTTGCTGGGGGGTAAGTGAATGAGTTATTTGAAGCACTAAGATTTTATAGGTCCACTTGTCGAATTCACTAGTAACTTGACCATAATCCTGTCTACAAGCGTAAGCGAAGCTTTTGGTTAATGTTTAAAAATCACCTATATTTCATAGGAAATGAAATATATTTACCAGCACATAGTATATATGTCGTGTTATTACAATATTTATGGTCTCGTATGTTACCTCTAAAGGCAAGCTTTATTCCTTTAAAAGTTAAAATAGTAGGGTTAGGCTGCCTGTCCATTGACGCGGAGATAGGCGGCGGAGCGGAGAAACGGAGAAATATTAACCAATAAGATTGCACAAACCCTCCGCTCCGAGATTTTATGCAATCTTATTGGATAATGTTTCTCCGTTTCTCCGCTCTGCCGCCTATCTCCGCGTCAATGGACAGGCACCCTAGTTTAAGCTAAGATTTCAAAACAAATCATAATAATTAAAACGTCCCTAGTTCCCTACACCTAAAACATTGTATAAAACCTTTTAAACCTACAACGAGCGTCAGAACCACTCACAATTTTATTTGCCACGCTCCAGCTATATGGAGAACTGTTTTCATATCCCAAACCATACATTTGAGGATCTTCTCTTTTCATATCATAACCCACCATTAAATCCAAACGCTAACTCGTAATTACACACGTTCAAATAACAATTGCCATGTAATTGTTTTAACAAACGACTTGTACACAATATGGGCGTTCCCAAACATTTGTTCGGATCAGACATCGTTAATGTGACGTATATTTATTGTTATAATCATATGTTTTGTATGGAACAATAATGGTACCTAATGTTATAACAGTTTTGTGGGAGAGCAGTATGATGCGATTGCGAATATTGCGATGCTACTGTGTTACTTTATGTAATTAGAAATATTTTCATTTGAAGGGGTGCCCTCTATCTGGCATACTTTTTATTGTCCTAAACGTGTATAGAATAACATACTTGGCACAATTTTTTTTGGACGAATATTAACAATGCAGAAAGCTATGTTCGGCATAACAACTAGGTGGCAGAATATTAATTTATGCGAATTTAATATAACATAATACTACGATAATCGAATTTTATTTTGAATAATTTTGCTTAGCATAATGATTAATGATCATGTAGCATTAGGACGGGTTCGAATAATTTTGCTTAGCATAATGATCGTGTAGCATTAACATGCTTGCTTGCATGCTGCTTGCTTGCTTGCTTGCTGCATGCTTGCTGCATGCTTGCTGCATGCTTGCTGCATGCTTGCTGCATGCTTGCTTGCATGTTTGCATGTTGAGTGGTGCAGTAGGGCTGCGCTGCCCCTGTCTGAGAAATACAAACTAATGCTTTTTTGTTGAAAAGGCAATAATGCCATACGATACTTCTGAATATTGAACCTATGGAATAAGATTGATCTGCAATAGAAGATTATGCGTTATGAATGGATGCTAAAAAATTTATGCCGAGTGAGTTTATGCCATTAGTCATGTATAGTGCAGTCGCATAACTTTTTTTCGCATAATTTTGTAATGCATGATATTACAAAATTGTGTACCCATGTGAACTCGTTTGAAGATAGTCAAGTCACGTGTAGGCTTGATATTAATATGATCAAAAAAGTATTATACAGGGTGTAAAATTAAATGCGTTAAATATCGAACAGGGTGCATCAAAAACCGAACAACTTTATGGAGTCAACATCGAAATCGAGAAAAAAAAATGTGCTGTTTAATAGACAATATTTATCGACCCAAATGTATGAAATGTATTGGTCACATAGTAAAAGTTGTTCAGTTTGATGTTCTGACGATACGACTGGACTCGTAAGAACAAACAATGAAAGAACCAAAGACCCTATCTTTAATTAAATCTCTTGAAGCCGAGAAAAAGATCACGAAAACTCTTCGCAAGAAACATTATAAAGGCACAGTTAAGAACCCAAGTATTTAAAACAACGAGTGACGTTACAATCTGTAATTTAAAGCAACTTTTCCCATCCGATTTCAACATCAGAATAAAATCAATGAAACCAAAGTAGCATACATACGCCATTTTCCATTGGGGTAGGCAGAGATCACTGATCCCCACTCATTGTTCTTGCTTTATCAGAAACCTTCCAGAAGATGTTGTCCACAGAACCACAGACTACAGAAGACTAAATACAGATATATAATTCTTTGTCCATACTTTAGCTGTCTATTGTACACAAGTTGTATTGTAGGTGCTACAACGCGTAAGTAATCGATTGGATTAGTGACCATCGAGTGAGCAAATAATATCTCAATTGGATTCAGATGCAAACTCTTATAATACGATAAGCAGGTACTTTTGCAGGTAGGGTTGCCTACTATACAATTACTAACTTACTAAGGCCCGCTTGCGCCAGCCAGGGTTGTCGTTATTAACTCAGAACTAGACGCTACTTTGGAGTTAAATAATAATGATTGAACAGAATGGTGCAAGACCACCATTCTGTTTTAGGGGCTAAACTTGTGTTATATTTAAACCGCCAATGTGCTAGGTTTAAGTCACTAAACTACGTGCTAAATAGGGTAAATGTCAAAATTGAAGCAACAGCTGTTTTTACAGTGTTGTTGTAGGCTCGCGCAACTCTCTAAAAAAAATGTTATATGAAACTTGCACCGACGCCATAAATTCCTTTGAACGGTTGCACACGTTTCATACATTCTGAATAATCGGTCACGACCAGTTTTTAGTATGTAAGTCTCGACTCTTATAACATAGTGAGTTACATTATCTTTGATAATATGAATGAAACGATGAAAACGAAATATCATTGCCAAAATAAAACAAATGAGATAGATAAATACAAAGAGACGCAGTGTGAAAGAGACGTGCATAATTATGTTCATTCATCATTCAATTTTCATATTTTATCGGGTTGCATAAACTCTATGGTCATTTAGGATGTTGCCAGCGAAAAACAGAGAACTGTCAGGTTAGTTAACTCTGAACTAGTTTTCATTGGCGCAAGACAATCAACGATAGCGTAGCACTTTAGGTCGGTGCTACCAAAAACGGGGCTACGCAATTTACATTTGGCGCAAGTGGGCCTTATAGAGTTTTGGAAACTTTGAACTAGATTTGAAATTGATATTATGGATCAATTACTATCGTCGTCGTATCGTATCTATCGTTTTACTGAGACTTCAGATCTGACTAAAATTTAGTAATCTTTACAGAACTTAGGGATGTGCTCACAAAATGAATTAGAAATCGTTTTAGAATTTTTTGTTTTTTTATTTATACTTAATGGACTCTTGCTTTTGCGTTAGCACTGCATTTTTTTTTTTTTCATTAAGGATGGGTTTGCTCTTGACCTGAATCCAGTCCTCAGGACGAAGATGGGGTCTAAGATGTAGCGAGCTTACCCAGAAGAAGCCTATTCACTCGTACTTTAAAGGAATTCGGTATTTCCGCCAGTGTCAAGTAGTTTATGGGAGAATCTATCCCAATCTCAGGGATTGTTTTTGGTCAAGAACAAGAAGAGGTTGAGGATTGCGGTGCCTCGTGGCAGGCAAAAACGCGACGCGGGAAAACCACGCGAGACAAGTGCTTGGGTAAGAACCTGCAACGTGACTCCGTTTTAGACTTGTGAGATTTGACGACTACAAAGATCTCACAGATTCACAGATCGCAGATTCTTTCTTTTTGATAAATCAGTCTTGGCTCAATGGGCTTCGTCCTTTTTGCCTTTCTACAAGCATAAGACAAGTTCAATAAAAAAACGTTCAATGTAATTACAACAGAATAGATGCTACAAAAAACAGATTTATTTATAAAAGATCAGGCTGTATGGGTTTATCCCTTTGCCTTTCCAATATGGATGAATGTAATACTACTACAATAGATGCTACTACCGCAAAGTGTCAAACAGCTACACATCGGTGTTCTATACAAACAATAATTGTTGATATAATGGTGCATCTTCACAATGAACTAACTGTCCATTATCGAAACCTATTATCTTAATGGATGTCTGTTGGACATCACAATGACATCTTTATAACGACACGGCCAGTAATAGCCTGTCACTCACGTTTACATACGATCACAGTATAAAAACTGGCACTATGTTACAATTACTGTATAGTATAGGTAGCATAGCATATGCTCACGACTATATTCCCCGAGGGGGTAGTCTGAGATATTACAGGGGGTAGTACAGGTAAAGTAAGCTAAATAATGACCGTTTGGAAGCAATATTTGTACATCAATGAAACTTTGTTTTTTAACCTTATCTTGGCATAACAAAATGAGGATTTGCCGAGTCCACCCAAAATTTTGAGGTCCTACCCCATTCCAGGGGGTATGGGTCGAGGGACATTTTGGAAAATGCACATTTTACAAACTAGGTGAGTGAAGTATCATTTTGAATGTAATTTTTCGCGCTGCATCGAATGAGACCATCCCCATGCTTATAGGACCTCGTCCCGGCGCATTACCGTACCTTTTCTCGAAGAGATTCTGCGTATTTTTGAGCGCTCATAACTTCGGTCAGGATAGTACCTGTGAGCTCAAGTTTTCAGGACAGCATGTGCTCATCACTCTTATAAAATGTACCTAATTTCATATTTATAGCCCTGTTACTTTAATTTTATTAATACGCAAACTTCGTTGATTTTTTCATTTACTCACTAACTCACTGTTGTTCATCAAAACCTGGTACTTCCCGAAGTTTCTTGAAATTGGGTACGTTTTATAAAAGTGATGACCACATGCTGTCCTGAAAATTTGAGCTCTCAGGTACTATCCATACCGAAGTTATGAGCGTTCAAAAATACGCCGAATCTCTTCGAGAAAAAGTACTGTCAGTAAGTGATTTTGGGTGGACTCGGCAGATCCTCATTTCTAGTGCCAAGACAAAGTTAAAAAACGAAGTTTCATTCATGTAAATATTTTGCCGCTAAAATAATCGATTTTTCCTGTATTACTAAGCTTTGTATCTACAACAACATTGTAAGCTTAAAAAGATAGTTAACAGCTGTAGCAAACTTTCTGAGCACAATGATGGGGATTGTCATTGCTTGCTTATCGTGTCGACTTCAACACAACAAAGTCGCTAAATAGTACCTTGCCAGAATTGGGCAACCGATACTGCACCGTCGCTAGCGGTCATGAGCTCCTCCTGCGTGCAGGTGTTAGGGCACGCAGGGCACGATGTGAGATGGGCCATCGTTTGTGGAGCTCCGCACAAGCAAGACACATTTCGCGCATCCGAGAATCCCCACCTGACCATGTAGTCGTTACTGCGACCCACCTGGGTTCGAAGTCGGTTTAAGGACTTCCAGGTCGCCCAAGGCAAGTCATGTCCAGGCGGGAGGCTCTCAGACGGCGGATTGTCAATTCAATTTATTTAATTTGTAAACATAAAAATACTATCATCCATCAATAATTC
The DNA here is from genome assembly GCA_922987775.1 of Agonopterix subpropinquella. Taxonomy (NCBI): domain Eukaryota; kingdom Metazoa; phylum Arthropoda; class Insecta; order Lepidoptera; family Depressariidae; genus Agonopterix; species Agonopterix subpropinquella. Next base: position 3,905,162 of record OV277710.1, read on the forward strand.
ATCACAGGTATACACCCAATATGATTTTATAATTTAATCAATGATAATAAAATTAAATTGTTAATTGAGAGAGAGGTAACTGATTGAGATTGTTGATTGATTGATTGTAATTGTCGTGAGTTTCAGTGCACATGTATATACAGAATGTAATAAAGACGCACTCTTTAGAGGCTAAAGGCCATCTATCACTCTGTTGCAGAAACGCTCATTATAGTAAATCCTCCATCAAATCTCATGCTAGTTTTAACTACGTCAACAAGACAAAAAGTGACAGCAAGAGATTTAATGGAGGATTAACTTTAATGAGCGTTCACTTCACAGGATTAACTGCCTCCGTGGTCTAGTGGTTAAGAGCATTGGCTCTCGATACGGAGGTCGTGGGTTCGATTCCCACGGGGGACACCTAGTGATATTGTCACTTTGTGCGTTTTCCCCAGTTGGTTAGGACATTGCAGGCTGAATCACCTGACTGTCCGAAAAGAAAAATGATTCCGTGCTTCGGATGGCACGCTAAGCCGTTGGTCCCGGCTACTATCTCTGGTGGTAGTAGTCGTTACATAAAAACCACGTCAGAGGCCGTAAGGCGGTCTGAAAAAACTCTGACACCAGGGCTCTGCCCACACGATAAGAAGAAGCGTTCACTGAAAAAAATCATACATCATGAATCCATATGAGCCTGTCAACATCATGACTTCTCTGACTAAGAGAACTTTGTTAAACGAATTCAGCTTGTTGTTACAACTACTTAGTTGGCTCGCATTGTTTTCTGTGTTTCTGCAAATGAGCGTGTGGCGGTTTTAAAATGCTCTAATCTGAGTACCATCGCTTGCATCGTGCGTTGTACAAGATATATTCGAAATAAACATAGTATCAATTGGTAAAAGACACCCTTTTGTAAGATATTCACTGAACTTTTGCGAGCGTACATAAAGAGCAGCAAGGTACCGGACCGGCCGGCCTAGCAATAAACGTCACCGCAAACAAACCGGCCGCGAAATGTGATGAGAGATAACGTCACGTCACGGCCACACCCACAACTTTCATTGAGCAGAATGCTGATGGTGGACCACCGCTTGGATAAAATACTGACTACACAGAAAGTCTTATCAATTGAAAAGCTGTTCTTTCGCAAGAAAAAACATTTTTTTTTTTAATTCAAAACGGAAGACAGACATCATTTATTTGCGAATATGAGTAAAATTAATAATAACACATCTTAGAAAGCCTAAGGATAAGCCTTTTTATACGGTTGTTCCCATCCATTATTTAAAGATTATTTTTGTGTGAAAATGTGTATTTTTTTTTACTTCAGTCAAAGTTAAGCTTTGTAACTGGTCTTTAGTGTTTGCGATTGTAACTAACTAGGTGTTTAATTCACTAACCTAACCTAACCAAACTTGTTTTAAGCCTGTAGCGCACTACAAGCTTTAGCCTAGGATTTTTGAAATGTAATCGCGGGAGGTTATGAATGCTAGAAAAAACCGGTTACCCAAAAGTGATATGATTTACTTCAAGAAGAACATTTTTTCAATTTCTTGTCCTGACTAATAGGGGTAATGGCACCGTTCGCAAAGTTAATTAAATTAATGCGTGACGATGTGAATGGAAGTTTACCTTCTGTACTCGTTGTATAATGTTTCGCGAATTGACCGCTGTGAGTCAGGTTGACCGAGTTTTGAGGCGGATTCTCTTTCTTCTGACATCTTTATGACGCGATGACTCGGCGAATTCTTTCGCATAGGTCTTGAATTAATGTCCTGTTTTCTAGAATTTTGAACACGGATTGCTCTCAAATGGTGAAGGAGCACATCGTGAGAAAAACATGTGAAATCTACCAAGCCGCATTGCATTGGGTACGCGTGGAGGGCTGGTGGCCCAACGCCCATACACACTAATCTAGCAGCTACCAAAATTAAAAGTTGTCCTTAATATGCTTACAGTTTTTTAAGAGGATGACCAGACCATCAAACTGAACATCTTTCTCCATAGGACCAACATGAAAATCGCGAAAAATTTAACAACTGTCCCATACATTTGGGTCGAGTAGTTTTGCAGTTCTCTATGAAACAGTTATTTTTTTCGTGATTTTGATGTTGGTCCCACAGAGAAAGTTGCTCAGTTTAATGGTCTGATCAACCTCTTACAAAACCTTCAGCATATTAAGAAGGACCCTGTAAACTACAATATTTTTTAAAGTGAAAACTACTTTAGCGGCGCGGCATTGTGCACTTTTTGGGATGGGTATAAAATGTTAAACTCGCGTCAGGACTGTGACGTCACGTAACCTGATCGAAAATTCGTAAGCATAGATATCGTCAGACAGTGACGTCACGTGACGTAAGACTGATGGGTATAAAATGTTAAACTCGCGTCAGGACCGTGACGTCACGTAACCTGATCGAAAATTCGTAAGCATAGATATCGTCAGACAGTGACGTCACGTGACGTAAGACTGATGGGTATAAAATGTTAAACTCGCGTCAGGACCGTGACGTCACGTAACCTGATCGAAAATTCGTAAGCATAGATATAGTCAGACTGTGACGTCACGTGACGTGGGATCTCATAATTTCTGCCGGCACTCCCCGAGTGCAACCCGTTGTTTTTTTTCTCTCCGTGCTCGTTGCGATACTTTTAGGTCAGTAAAGATCTCCAATATATCAAATTGCATGTATTATTTTAAAACCAACAATATTAAGTTACGTACAGATTTCTCTCGCTTCATTCAAACCGATCGATTCAATAGATCTGTTGAATCGAAAAAAAGGAAATGTAAAAAGCCGACAACATAATTAGCGAAGATTTGAAGTGATTTATTGTGTAACAACTCTTGAATTCGCAAGTAGATTTCTATCGCACTTTCCATCCTAAAATCTATCGAGATCCATTCACATTCGTACATCTTCAACCTAATATTGCAAAGCTATTTTTGTATGTCTGTTTCGCTTGTAATTATAATTCAAGAACCACTGGATTGTGATACAATATTCAATCGTCAAAAGATGAGAAAAAAATCATCATAAGAAGGATATGTTTCGACCAAAACCAATCCGGGGCTTTGCCTTCGTCCATAGTAGTCCAGGCAACAGGGACACACTATAGAAACCTTTCGAATCTTTCAACCTCTTTTATCTTAAGCGCTCTTACAGACGAGAGACACTTTGCGGTCGCAGAGAGTCCCAGAGGGTCGCGCTCATAGACTTTACGGTCGCCGTGAGTCGCGCGACCGTCACGCGACACTCTGCGACCGCAAAGTGTCGCTCGTCTGTAAGCGCTCTGAGGGACGTATTCGGCCTGCTGCTTCAATCACATTATCGGCAGTAGGGTCTAAACGAGTATGTCACCATCCATTCATCGCCCAATATCTTAGCATGAACCCGGGAGAGATTCCTAATCAATCGATTAAAAATCTAGTCCGAAATTAAAAGAATAACAAAAAGCCTGAGGCTTACTTGGGATCATTACAATGTATGTGCCTGTGAGCGTTATTTATTTATTTTATTTATTTATTTTAATAACCGCTCTATTTGCTTTGTTTTATCCCAGATCCTCATTCATCAGACTAAACGTTCTACGGAAGACCTATTAATTGTTTAATGCAGTGTGAACGGTACGGGCCTCAAAGAAAACCAATTAGCCGAGTTATTCGCTAAAGACATTTTGATTAAACGGATCAAGTGGTATTTGCGTAAATTTCTGGACATAATATAGATTAGAACACTTAGAAACTTCGGTTACGTGGGGGCTCAAGGGCGGAGTAATACTTTGATGTTTGAAACGATCACCAAAGTTACATAACTTTTATTGGGATGGGAGGCAGTTATAAGGGTATTTCATCTCGAACGCTTCTGAGCTTCTGATGACATTTGGCCCCGGACACTGTTGTGTTGTTAGGTGGGTTATTCAATAATGCGATCTTAGATAATTGATTGGTGTTCGCGGTGCAGCGACGACCCATCATTAATCTAAGAATGCTAGTCAGAGCACTACAGAGTTCAAGTCAGAGGTTTGTTTAGGTGACTGACAGCAGGTTGAAGTTATACAGGGTGAAATTGATATCATTGGCATCCTTTTAAACTAAGAGTCTACCCATCAGACTGAACAACTTTTACTATAGAAGCAAACCAAATCGGAGCAACTAAAAAATCAGCTGTTGCATACATTTGAGTCGAGTAGGCATTGCAGTTTAGTATGGGACAGTTGATTTTTTAGTTGGTCCGATTGGTTTGCTCCCATAGTTAAAGTTGTTCAGTTTGATGGGTAGACTCTTAGTTTAAAAGGATGCTAATGATATCAATTTCACCCTGTAGTTTACGTCTACTAATTCGCACTGTTATAATTCGCAATAAAATGATAAAAGTTATGAAATGATGATTCTTGTCCTATTATTTTAATTTCTGCGTCACTTCCAATGGGAAAAGAAATGTTACAATCAGTAGGTAAATAGGATTACAAAGTTATGTATGACACGAAAAAAATTATTCATCACAGAATAACATAATAATCTTTTCCGAAAAGGATAAGTACGTAGCACCCTCAATCGACGGAAGTGCATGAAAATATGTATGAATGTTAATGAGGCTAAAGAGGTATGTCAGAGTCGTAGCGGTCCGTGGTCTCTGCCTACCCCCTTGGGACAATGGCGTGAGCTTATGTATGTATGTATGTAGAATAAACATAGTCACATCTTGGTTGAAAAGCTTTCTTTCATCTCAGCTTTCCATTCCTCCCGAGCCTCATAAATCTATACATACACTCTGGAACGTAATTTACTGCCGGGATAAGATGCCTGGTTCCGTATTGAGCCCTTCTTTCAAATTACATTTATTTTCATTTTATACTGAAGCCGCTAAGGCATTACGTTTCTTTTGCAATGATTTGGTGGTCATCAATTCATACTGAAGACCTAAACATGCTTAAAGAGTACCCTGTGACCCTTGGTACAATTACACTCTGTAAAAGGTTCTCACTTGTATTAAAAATAGGTATTGATTAAAGAAGAGGAAGAACCTATTTTAAAAGAGGATTATCAACACTTATGTCGCTTACTTCTTCCTGTGTTGCCATCTCCTATCGGAGGTTGGCTATCGTAAGGGCTATTCGGACCCTGGAGATCGCAGCCCTAAATAGCGAGATGGTGTTCATAACGAAGCATTCACAGTTTCAAAAGCTAGGAACGTTTTTACCAGGATTCATCTCAACTGTAAAATCATCAGGATATGTCTCATTTTGAGAGACAAACAATCGCCACCAGTGCCGTAAATAGGGCGGTGCGAGCGGTGCCCAGGGCGCAGAATTGACCAGGTTGGTCCAAAGTTTTGGTTCATGCATGGTATGGTAGACATACTTATGCAATATTTTTTTCGCGTATACGGGTGTAGACGCCAGATTGAGCCTTGTTTTGTGAAATTTCGAGCTCTCTTCGCTCGCGGCTGGAGCCTTTGAGTGGTTTTTGAGCATGTATAGGCTAAATGGAACTCATACTCACTCACTACGTCTCAGTTCTGCGACCCTATGTCTGAGGTTAGAGCATTTTTTGAGGGCGCAGTTTTAGACGCTCGCACCGGGCGCATAAAAGGCTATTTACGGCACTGATCGCCACTTGGTATGATTGTGACACACGACGCATATGCCTCATATACATGAATACTTTTAAAGTCTGCGTGCGTCTAGAGCACTCTTTTAACTTTTACACTTGCAAGAGCAACCACGTTTGACCATTTGTCTCCCAAAGTTAGATAAAACAATCCTTATTTTCTTCCAGTTAATGACATCGGGCTGGACAACGACCTACCACTTCGGCTGCATGCTCCCCGATTACTCAGACAACCCTGAGGCAGTCAGGATGCTCGGATTCTTATGGTGGACAACCGTCCTCAAACTACTGGAGCTGGTCGAGACATGCTTCTTCATCCTGAGGAAGAAGGAGAAACAGGCGTCGTTTCTACATGTGTACCACCACGTCAGCACCTTGATTATCATTTGGATTGGAACCAAATATGTTGGAGGTGAGTTAATTTAAGTTTTTGAAAGATCCTAAAATTATCAAACGCATATCTCACACGGCTTAATTCCCCGGGGAGTCAGTAGAATACTCACATACATAACTATCGGTAGAGAGAGGAAATGCGCGGCGAAATACCCTGCATCGGAGTAATCTGTAGATTATCTTATTTTGTTCTGAGAACATTGGGAACACCTGGGAAACAACTGAGAACACAAAACTTTTTGACAGGTGACGTTACAAGAGCATACCAAAATGGTTTTTTGCGAATCTTCAACATTGTGCTCCGATAATGATGTCATATCAAACGGAGAAGCGAGATCTCTTCAACCTTGCCCTCCAAGGAATGAGTAAATAAAATAGGCATTTTCAGGACGAGCTCACTACATTTTCGGCTTCATATGCGATTTTCATTAGTGAACAGGTATGAAGTAAAGTTAAAGACAATGTCATTCATTTACCCATGGGAAATCCAATTGGTTACGGAAGATATGGAGTAGGTGATTCTGTACCGCGAATAACGCGGCATTCAATTTCCGAAATGTTATTATTGCAGTAAATGTTCGCATTTCGCAGTTCAAAACATCTTTTTGAAATGCTGACAGTATAATTTCCTCATGAAATAAGCCAATGTCGTGTTCGAACATGATATAGACGGTATGCTTATACACAATTTGCGTGTGAATACACAAGGTATTCTATAGGCAATAAAGGTTATTTTTGTGGGGAAATTTACACAAATCGACGTCTTTCGCGATAATTTGAAGGCGTCCTTTATGCGAATCTATGTTTAGAGCTTCAGCTTTTGTATGAGTAAATAAAAGATTTTCAAAGTCGTTTAGAAAGTTGACCCGCATTGTCGATTTGCAAGTTAGATTTCAAGAGATTTTCATTTAAAAATGACTTAACGTCTGGGCTTGACCGTTTTTAATCGAATCACAAGTTACGTTATTATTACCTACGTTACGTTTTGTCAAAGTTAATGTGGGCAAGTATTATTGCCCAAATTACCTATACAACGTGTTTATGAATTAACGCAAAACTAGAAAGTAATTTGTTTAGAATCGAGAGTCGAATCGAATTATCATGGTTTCGCCATGGGTAATTTTTTTCAAAATATAAAAAAAAAATTGGTAAAATTTTAAATTTACTGAACCCGATGTCAACCCACCCCACGGGCACACCCACCCTACTTACTACCAAAACAAGATTATTAAAATGTATCCATGAGTACGTTAGCGCCTTCATTCATTGCTGAAATGATAAAAAATCATTTTTGCAATGAATGCATAAAATTTAAAGTAATTCGCATTTTAAGTTTTGAGGCAAAAATGATTTGTTATCATTTCAGCACTGAAAGAAAGCGCTAACGTACTCATGGATACATTTTTATAATCTTGTTTTGGTAGTAAGTAAGTATGGATTGGCATCGGGTTCAGAAAATTTAAAATTTTGCAAACAAATTATTTAGTATTTTGAAAAAATTACCTATGTTGAAACCATGATAATTCGACTCTGCTCTCGATTCTAAACAAACTACTTTCTAATTTTGCGTTAATTCATTAACACGTTGTATACGCTATATGTATATGATATGTTATGCCTATATAATTATCTAATATCTTATCAGTTAACAGGTACCAAATAAATTTGTAGCAAGGTCGTATCTGTACATTATTTATAATGGGATGAATGGCTTAGGGGACTGTTGACGGTTTGACAGTGATAAAACGTAATCTTTTGGTTGTTTGTACTCTCATTTCTCACCGTGTTTTATACGGTTCTTGGCTTTTCTGATTCTTAATATTTAGTTGGCAATCAAGATGTTAATCTGGAAAAATTCTTACAACAAGAATTGCCTAGACCAGTTATTAAGCTTCCGTCATCTCTACTACTGGAGGACAAGCCTATACCCTCATGTTGAGGGTGAATGCGGATTGGTGGGCTTCACATACGCTTAAAAATTTCCTATTTTAGCGTATGCAGGTTATCCTCTCAAAGATTTTCTTCGCCGTTTGGGGGCAGAAGTTATTACGTGCACAAGTTATCTTGCGTATGGATTCGAACCCGAATGAGGATCCCTCAAGGCCTCGGGTTTTTGAAAGTCCACGCCACCGACTTGAGTATTATACCTCCACAAATCGATCGACAATCAGCAAGTCTGACAATAGCCCTGATTACCAATTATTATAGATTTTTATCGTGAATTCTCAGCACAAGGCTAAACTCTACAAATAACCTAACGAATGTAGTTTGATTTATTCCTTTTACTAAAGTAATATTTCACAACGCCAAACAATAACATGTAACGAATCAAAATTAAACTCAACACTGACCCAAATAAATAACAATTTTGCACAATTCGTGAATGTAACGCAAATGTAACACATGTAATATAAGGCGAGATCGTCTCAGTTCGCTAGTTTCTTCTTATAGTTCAATCCAGTCATCAAACAGAACTCTAACTCTTAACGACTACGTATCAAAATGGGTTGAACAGCAGGTCTTTGTGTGTTCTAAGTTATGGACAGTGGCTGCTAGCTGGTTGTTGATTACCTCTACCGGGTATATAGTCGGGGAAATCTACGGATTTTTGTATCGGTTGCGTTAATTGCACTTTAGGGGCTATGTGAAAAAAATTGGATTCTTCAAAGCTTCATATATCATGAAGTACTAACAGTGGGAGTATGATTTTCGGATATGTGTAAATTGAACATATAATTGAAGTTTTGATTAGAGCCAAAACACGATTAGGACACATTTTCTCGATAGAAAAACAAGCCAAAGTAGCCTCCGTTTTTATCTATAAACGCTTGGAACTGCTAAACGGTGAATAATAGAAACACAAGACTTGATTTAAAAAAAAGAGATTGATATTTTCTAAATTTTGATTAGAGCAGAATTGAATTTACATAAATAGTACAATCACAATTAAATAAAGTTTGATTTGGCGCTCGATTCGTTTCAGGCGCGCGCGCCGCCCCATCTCTCGCATCAGGCCGTAATTAATATAAGCTATCCCGCGCCTGTTTCGCTTAAATTATTTTTCGATATAGGCCCTTAAGGTGGTAATTTAGAAAATAGTAGATACGTGAAAAACATAAATTCTCAATAATCCCCGATTTTCAATTGTGTATTATTGAATAATTGAGACATTTTCAAAACAGAAAATTTAGGTATGAACAAAAAGTGGAAACTTGTGATTTTGTACAGGATGGCTTCGTTTAAATATGTTTTACTTATAACAATAATAATCCCCGGTTAATATCGTAAATTTGAGTGGATATTTAATATTTTGTAAGTATTCAAAAATTATAACCTCAAAACTATATTATTTAATGTTTATTTGTACACATTAAATTTGCCTTGCGATAATTAACTGTCTCTATCGCTGGTATGCTGGAAGAAATATCTTTAGAAATAAGCTTGCCCTTTGTACATTTATATCGATTTTAAGGTATTTCTCGGGATTCTGAGCCTATATAGCCCACGAAGTCTCGACAAAAGTGTTATAAACTAACAGTAATATTTGTTCAAACACGATTTACTAAAGTGTCTTTAATGCAATCTCAAATCGTATTTTTCCTAGACTATGAGTCTAAGGAGTTCTGTTACGCAATAGCCACTGTAAAGACGAGAGCTAACACTTAGCTTACTAGATTTATGTTAGGTACAGGTACATCTACTGTAGCACTAAATGACCCCATCGTTAATGTCACTTCATTAAAATTTTAGCATCAAACTTATCAAGTTTTCGTTGTGATCATCTTTTTCATTATGATAATATAGGTGTATCATTATGATAATCTAGGTGCTTATCAAATAAGACATAATACTGTTACGAGCGACGGGTTCATCGGGGTGAGGTCTCGAACCGTCGACTCTCGGCTTGAGTGTCCGTACCTTCGACCATTGAGCCACAGAGGTTGTTAACAAACCGCCTGAATTTTTGAATGCCATTTTACGTTTGACTTCTGTCAGCGTTCGCGACAATACCTATCATCATCAGTCTACCTACTGTTGAACTTAGGCCCCTACCAAAGCTAATAAAAGGAGAATAATTTCCATACAAATGACTCTTGTTAACAATCTGAACACAAAGGCATTCGCTTTGTACCTAGTGTCTAAGCTCTTTACAAATCTAGACCTTCCGCTTTAGATAGTCTAAGATTAAATTGTATAGAAATCGGAGCTTATGAAACAATAATAGCGACTAGTCTGTATTTAAGTGAAGCATTAGTAACAACTTTACTATTGTTGCAAAATAGGTCAAGTAAGAGGTTTCGTTTCTAAATGTCACCTGTGTTAGGTAGATAATATGTTATACTAGCTGTGCCCGCGACTTCGTACGCGCAGACCACTGCAATAATATAAAGAAAAAAAGAAAGAAAATGAAAAAAGAAAGATATAGAAAGAAAAAGGAATTCGCTGGATAAATTATTGCCATCAAATTAAGACTTAAAGTAGAATCTCTCTATACATTTTTCAAAACATCTAAATTGCTTGATAAGTAGGTACCTACTTTTTTTTTGGGCATTTCCCATCACACTTTCCCGCCTCTGTAACTCCTGTAAACCAGGATCAACAGCGGCGACCATTCACAACACTGGACAATGAAAATGAAGCCCACGCTGTAGGTCATAATCATAAGCATAGGCGAAATGCAATTGAACCGGCTCGTTACGTGGGTTCTTCAGCACTGCGGCCCATTTGTCGCCAACCTACGGCGTAGGTCGTCAGCATTTAAAGTGTTAACCGATTGCAATGAAATAACGCCTGTATGTTAGTCCAAACTGAGCCCTATGCTTTTGTGAAAATCTTATTTAAATAGGTTTAGTAGTTATTGAGTGATGCGTGTATCAAATTCAGTTGTGCTCGCGACTTTGTCTTTAAATACTTATAACTTTTGATTGAACATTTTTTTTTTTTTACTAACTATGGGTTTGCTCTTGACCTCAGTCCAGTCCTCAGGACGAAGATGGGGTCGTAGATGTAGCGAGCTTACCCAGAAGATGCCTATTCACTCGTACTTTAAAGGAATCCGGGTTGTAAGTACTCGGAAATACTGACGCAGGTAAGGCATTCCACTCCTTGGCTGTGCGCATTATAAAAGATTCAGAAAGGCGCTTGGTGCGGATATGTGGGATGTCAACCAAGAAGGGGTGATATCCCGCGGTGCGTCTGGAAGTCCGATAGTAGAAAGGGAAAGGTGGGATGAGCTCATGCAGCTCTTGGGCACACTCACCGAAGTACAATCTGTAGAAGACCGACAAGCAGGCCACTCTGCGGCGGTGGGCTAGGCTATGAAGCTTGGCCTCCACCAGCTTACTATCGCCAATGAGCCTCCTGGCTCTGCGTTCAACCGAGTCGAGTGCGGCACATCAAAGATTCTTTAAGGGATTAGTCGTCTATTACAACACGTTTTGGTGATATGGTATGGCCTAAGCCTAATCAAAAATACTGAACACTTGTATGAAGTTTAACGCTAACATCCTACCATATTGCTGGTTCATCGTTTCGCGTGCCTATTCGTAACAATGAAGTCTATTGTCAGCTGGACCAACAAAGGTACAACCTACCACAAAAGTATACAAAACATTTGTAAACAAAAGGGTAACATTACCATTGCGTTGGTCCCTGTACCCAGCCTTTGGCAAACAGTGATAATGGTCGTACTCTGTAGGTACAGATTGTGATTGTGAATTTGTGAGTGATAAACATTTATTCATCGTATTGAGCGAAAATTGTATTAGTTATTACTGTAATGTACAAATTACTTTTCTTTTCTCAGCTGTTCCACACAGCTGGGTCGAGTTTCCATTGCCGTTTTCGATATAACAGAATTTTTTTACGCGATTGCAATCCCATTGTAAAAGTTGTTCAGTTTGACGGTCTGAAGCAGGGGTCCGACGATTCACAGATTCACCGATACGATAGGAATTTATCAAATTTTTATGCAGGAAAAACTGCATATTCAAATTCTTCGAAGTCGAGCGATTTCTTTCTCCTTAGACAATTTATATAGGGAGTCGACTTACGGTAGCATTTCCCCTCTGCCACGGTATAAGAACAATTGATCTTGTGCATTTACACCCAATTTTATACCTTATCACTAAACGAGACAGCCTATAATAGCGAAACAATAATTTTGAACTTAGAACGTTTGGGGTTCACACGAGACTACTTTCATGATTTTTAACATTCAAAATTAGAATGTAAACTTAAGGGGAATAAAATCAAAAGTTGCGGATTTCATGTTACCTCGCCCCCCGCAAAAAGAGTCAGAAATGTTTCTTAGTAGAATGACACACGTAACTCGTCCCTCTATAAATTGTCTAAGGATTTCTCAGATCTTTTTGAATGAGACAGGCTGTCGAAAATAGTCTTTCTGATTTCACCGAACTCGGTAAGCTAAAATACTTAGGCAATTTTTTTTTTAAAACTTATATTCACAAAGTTTTACGCCAGTTAATACATGGATCTTCTTCACTTCTCTTGTTATATTCGGTGATGTAAAATATCTCTCGACTTCCTGTATAAGACACGGGCTCTTATTCGATATATCGGTATTTTATCCGTATCGGTTGCACCCCTACTCTGAAGCCTAATGTGTAAGGTGTAAGCCTAAAGTAAGGGTTCTTACACACGAGCGACACTTTGCTGTCGCGGTGGGTCGCAGAGCGTAGCGCTCATACATTTTACGGTCGCGCGACCCTCCGCGACACACGGCGACCGCAAAGTGTCGCTCGTTTGAAGGGCTCTAACGCTTTTAAGTTTACATCCTGTATTTTAAGACCTGCCGTTTTTATTATCTATTTGGGTAAGAATATTTCTCAGTTACAGTTACGTTTTCGATCAGAAGTAATATAAACGAACTCATTCATGACTTTACCTAGTTTTATAACTTTTTCATATTTTTATTATGTCGATTTAGCTTTCCTAACCTGCATGTATAGTCGCATTCAACCCCCGTCACAAATTTTACTGCCTACATTACAGCCTATAAAATATTTAATGGTGTTTATATTCGAATAACGTCGATTTTATTTTTATATCATTACGTTATATAATTTTATTAGCTCTGAGAATATTATTAGTATTTTAATACTAGTCGTTAAATAAGTGTCTTGTATGTCAAAATATTATAGATCGTGTTTAAAAAAATATATTTTATAGAAAACGCCAATGGCGACTCGACCGAAATGTAGGGAACAGCTGATTCTTTTCCGCGATTTTAAAAGATCAAAAACTGATTTTGCCGCCCCCTTATCTTTTTGCGAAGACTTACACAAAAAATAAAGGAGCGGGCGCAGCGAGCTCGAAATTTTTTTGCACATTTATCCGGGTTGTGATTAGACATCTTTTGGTTTACCCACGCAAAAATAGAAACTTAGAAGCGAAGCGAGCTCGACTTTTTCTCCTCAATACGAATCGGTTGGAGAAAGAGCTTTTTACGTATCTACAAAACTTGTGCAAAGTAAGCTAATATTACGAGAGATAAGTGTACTTTCTGCAACCATAAGCAGCAAGGCTGATTCAGTGTTTATAGGGTGTAGAGCATCTCTGTGATGGGGTTGATGTCGGTCTGCCTGCATATCGTCAGTCGGTTTAGGAGATACAGCCGTTCAAAGGTGAGTTATGGGTGCAAAAAACGGCCGATCAGCAGCAAGGCTGATCGTATGACACTATTGTAATATGCACTGAGGCTATGTGAACAGTACAAAAACTGACGTGGTTCATCAGTCGGTTTAGGAGATACAGCCGTTCAAAGGTCAGTTATGTGTGCAAAAAACGGCCGATCAGCAGCAAGGCTGATCATAGGATACTATTGTAATATGCACTGTAGCTAAGTGAACAGTACAAAAACTGACATGATCCGTCAGTCGGTTTAGTAGGTACAGCCGTTCAAAGTTTCAAAAATTAATGGTAATAAAAAAAAAAGATCTCCAGAAAGGATAATCATAGTATATTATTGTAATATGCACTGTAGTTATGTGAACAGTACAAAAACTGAAATGATCCGTCAGTCGGTTTAGTAGGTACAGCCTTTCAAAGTTGCAAAAATTAATGGTCTCAAAAAAATAATGATCTCCCGAAAGGATGATTATAGGATATTATTGTAATATGCACTGTAGTTATGTGAACAGTACAAAAACTGACATGATCCGTCAGTCGGTTTAGTAGGTACAGCCGTTCAAAGTTGCAAAAATTAATTTTTACAATAAAAAATAATGATCTCCCGAAAGGATGATCATAGGATATTATTGTAATATGCACTGTAGTTACTATACACAGTAGCTATGTTAACACTATTCAAACTGACATGATAATGTCGGTCAGTTTAACAGTTATTACCGCTAGTTAAAAAGAAACTTGCTGCTAAAAACTATTAGAAGTAAATAAATAAATAAAATAAATAAATAACGCTCACAGGCACATACATTGTAATGATCCCAAGTAAGCCTTAGGCTTTTTGTTATGGGAATCATACAACAACGGCACAAACATATAACATCCATGACCGAACCGGGATTCGAACCCAGGACCCTGGTTTGGCAGTCCGGCGTGGTAACCATTACACCAACCGGGTCGTCAAGTAGTTTAGTGGTTATGAGTTTCGTTAGGTACTAGTATTGAAAAGTGAATGTTCAAAGTTTTATCTCTTTGATATCTTCCTGATTTGTATCTCTGACTATCTCCTCGGGGAATATAGTCAAAAGCACTATGCTATGTTGTGCTTGTAATGAACATGATTCGTCAATCAGATTATGGTTGCAAAAGAAAAACGATCTCCAATAAAAGGCTACTTGCGGTCGATCCCCAAGTAAAGGCTTTGCAGTAACTGCGATGCAAAAAATGCTAAATATAACTGCGATATAAATATATGCAGTAAATGAGATGCTAAATATTTATATATAAAATATAGATGCGATGAGTAATGGATCGAAGCCTTGTTCTACCGTACGGTAGAAAATAGATGTTTCACATTAAAAATACACAAGTATGTTCAATTAGGCATAAAACACACGGTCATACTTCTACAATATTATAAAGTTATTTGTGATAAAATTGTGCAATGTGAAAGAGATAAAAATATGATAAAACCTATACGTGCAAGGAAGACAAAACACATGCTTTCGTGCAATCGCGCAAAATATTTGTTTATTGGCAATTACTCTTGTCATCTCTTTTTCGCGTATAGGTTTGTCCTTATTTGCATTTTGTTTTGTAAAAATGGTAATAAATTTGCGTTTGCTGAGCGAGTATATCGCGGCGGGTATTAATTCTATAAATGAAAAATCATTTCCTCCAAGGAGAAAATGCATAGATAGATGTAAGGCCGGTTTAAAACCAATTAAACCAATAAAAAATTAAAACCGAAATTTGACCTTTTTTTCGATTTAAAACGGTTGGTGTTGTTGACTATGTTTTTCATAATTATAATTACATTTTCTTGATTTTACCGAGGGATATCATATGGTACGATACGATATGGTACCTATGTATAAAGATTTTTTAAATGTGTGATTTTACTGATATTGATATACTTAGCCGGTTTAGTTCTTGTTGGTCCGTCCGACGAAGCATAGGTATTACCTACCTATATCATCATCATCATCATCATCAGCCTATCATCGTCCACTGCTGAACATAGGCCTCTCCCAAGGCGCGCCACACAACTCTGTCCTCGGCCTTCCTCATCCAGTCGCTACCCGCTACCTTTTTTAGGTCGTCTCTCCAGCGGGCAGCAGGGCGTCCCACACTACGCCTACCAGTTCGCGGTCTCCTACCTATATAATTTATAAAAACTCTATTGATAATAATCGTTGATGAATCGTCCGTCACCCGTGACTCGACGCAACGTTGGCAGCTCGCCTACCCTACACACATATGCATATTTTTGTAGGCGAATTTTCAACCGTTTTATCCTTTAGCACAGAATAGGTAATAGTATATAATTCTACATACTGTTAGGTTAGGTTAGGTTAGGTGTTTTATATCTGGTGTTTTAAATGTGGTAATGATTCACTATGTCTCTCCCATATTCAGGGTGTAACCAAACACCCTATTAATATTTTTAAAGGGGTGGTTGAGACCATCAAACTGAACAACCTTCAGTATAGAGACAACATCAATAGTGAGAAACAGCTGATTTTCATTCACAATGTTGGCTTTTTAGATTAAATACGTAAGTATAAAATTTTTTACCAATCCGATCACTTCAGAGTAATCTGAATTGTTCGGATTTCTTAAAAATGTTTGCCGGTTTTTTTTACTGGTTATAAATACTGAACGAATTGACGTTTCATGTCCGTTTTAATATTATTTACATATCTACAGCGCATATAACAATACCGTCTTATAACCAGCCTTAATGGCGGTAAAAATTTTTTGCAGCCATGACCTTTGAAAGGCTGTACCTACTAAACCGACTGACGAATCATGTCAGTTTTTATACTGTTCACATAGCTAGAGTGCATCCTATAATAATATAGTATGATCAGCCTTGCTACTGATCGTCCATTTTTTGTACCCATAACTGACCTTTGAACGGCAGTACATACTAAACCTTCTTCAGACTGACGTCTTGCGGGCAGACTTACTTCAACTTTATCACAGAGATGCCCTACACCCTATGAATACTGAATCAGACTTGCTGGCGATGGTTGCAAAAAGTACACTTATCTCTCGGAATATCCACACACCACTCCCCCCCCCGGCCACTTTTCTCAAATCTGACAATGGAAAAAAGTTCAAGATGCATTAGATATCATTGGTTGGGATGTTCGGAGTCTACGCGTACCTTCATTATATCGAATTTAGGAGCAATCTATTTAGTAACTAAAAAGTTAAAGAAAGCAACCACGTGATTCAGACATGTGCGTTCGTTCATGAGTATGCGGGAGGGGGGGAGGGTGGGGGTGTATGTGGAGGTGTGTTTCCTGTCCACCCAGCCCAGGTTTTCGGTGGATTCTTGGATTAATTTAGTATGACATGGTAAACTTTTTAATCGTTACTTAAATTAACGAATACACACACCCACATTGCTACCTACATACATACCTACCTACATTATATACCTACATACCTACCTACATAACATACATACTTACAAACCTAGCTACCTGCATACATACCTACAAACCTACCTACCCCTCCCCTTTCATAATTTGTCCTTTTCACAAATCCGGGCGGGTCTACCTTTTTTCTGAACGCTCAACTCTCCCTGTGTTGAAGGCGACATGTCCCCTTCCTATTTCTAAAGAGTGTAAAGAGTGGCAACTCGCCGCAAGGCGAGATTTTTTACTGGAGAGTTGTCACCTAACCCGAAAATGTATACCTGTTCTTGCTGTTTCGTTTAAGCGGCATAAATTATTATATTTGTGTACGGTAGCGCAAATAAAAGAATATTGTATTTTACCTCATAAATACTTACATACTGATAATTAAAGCAATTTGCGCGAAATTATTCCCTAACCTTTGCAAAATATCAAATATGCACAACGTTAGTGTTCAATTTTTCATTTCTACCGGCACTCCCGGAGTGCAACCCGTTGTTTTTTTTCATTTTAGCGTTTATAGCCGGTGAATTGTTAGACAATGATGGCAGTTTTAATAGTGTCTACATATCTACTGCGTATAATTCATATAATCAGGCTATCCGGTAGTCATAACATCTTTATAAACATTAATTTGTTCAACTTTGAACGGCTGTACAGTCAGCAGTAATAAGTTATTATACACTTTAGTACTACGGCGCAGAACAAAAGTGTATGCAACTTATTGCTGCTGACTGCACCTACTAAACCAAGTGACGGATTATCTCAGTTTCTATCGTGTTCACATAACTACAGTGCATATTACAATAATATCCTATAATCATCCTTTCGGGAGATCATTATTTTTTTGTAACCATTAATTTTTGCAACTTTGAACGGCTGTACCTACTAAACCGAGTGACGGATCATGTCAGTTTTTTTACTGTTCACATAACTACAGTGCATATTACAACAATATCCTACAATCATCCTTTCGGGACATCATTATTTTTTTGTAACCATTAATTTTTGCAACTTTGAACGGCTGTACCTACTAAACCGAGTGACGGATCATGTCAGTTTTTTTACTGTTCACATAACTACAGTGCATATTACAATAATATCCTATGATCATCCTTTCGAGAGATCATTTTTTTTTATTACCATTAATTTTTGAAACTTTGAACGGCTGTACCTACTAAACCGACTGACGGATCATGTCAGTTTTTGAACTGTTCACTTAGCTACAGTGCATATTACAATAGTATCCTATGATCAGCCTTGCTGCTGATCGGCCGTTTTTTGCACACATAACTGACCTTTGAACGGCTGTATCTCCTAAACCGACTGATGAACCACGTCAGTTTTTGTACTGTTCACATAGCCTCAGTGCATATTAAAATAGTACCATATGATCAGCCTTGCTGCTTATTGTTGCAAAAAGTACACTTATCTCTTATACTATAAGTAAAAGCTATGGATTCAGCGAAGCAAGCTCGAAATTTTTAGCACCACAGATTTTAGAACTCTTTAGGATTATAGTTATAAAATTGCAAAGTAATTAAATTAGGAACTTAGAGCGAGCGAAGAGAGCTTTTTTAAAGTGCCGCCCGGGACATTTGCCCCCCCCCCCCCACGCTACGCTACTGCATCCCCTTAAAAACCGTTAGCATATTAAGTTGAAACCTGTATACAGGATATAAGGAAAAGAATAATTAACCTTTAAACCATATACTCTATCCATCAAACTGAACCACTTTTACTATGGATATGGGAGCAAAACGATCGGAGCAAAAATCTGCTGTTGCATACATTTGAGTCGAGTAGGTATTGGAGTTTAGTATGACAGCTGATAATTTTTTTGCTCTGATTGGTTTGCTCCCATAGTAAAGGTTGTTCAGTTTGATGGATAGAGTATGTAATCTAGAATTAAACATTTTAACGGGTTCTTACCGCGTTTTGGTATTTGTGAACCGCGTAACTCTCAAAAACTGTGATAGAGTATGTGGTTAAAAGGTTAATGATACTTTTCCTTACACCCTGTATGCCACTAGTTAATATAAGGGTGGAAAAATCATACCCCACGAATAACAGTTGGCAAGGCATATAATATTCGCGGAGCGCCGTAATTAGCTCCTCATACAATATTCACTAAAGGACGGAAAGCTTTGATTTGCTAGTCCATTTATATCGGGTTTAAGTTGGCTTCATTTTGAGGTATTAATAAGTTATCGGGAGGGAAGGTGTTTCTACAAGTAGGTTGCCTTTGGGGCGTATTTAACTGGTAGAATTTTACTTACGGTACTAATGGCAAACCACGTCAGAGGCCGAAAGGCGGTCTGAAAAAACTCTGACACCAGGGCTCTGCCCACACGATAAGAAGAAGAATGGCAACAGATCTACCTACCCATAGTAACCCATAGCGAAGTGCTCATTCACAGCAGGAGTCGCCATCTAGGTGGATGCGTGATGGCACCTACTGACATTAGGGACCTCCCCTCCAAAAGCATAACACGGTTCATGAAGTCCGTGGGCCTAGGAAACGACCTTTAGGTCTAGGGTGACAGCTACAATAGATCTATTCAGGTCGCAGTAGCTATTGGTCATTGACCAAGCCCTTACAACCAAAATAATAATAATACCCATAGTTGAATTAATAGAACTTCGATGTTTAACTTAGCGCAATCGGGCTCCTGGTCTGCCTGCATAACTCCAGTTGGTTTAGGAGGTCATAGGATGTTATTGTAATATGCACTATAGCTCTGTGAACAGTACAAAAACTGTCATGTTTCGTCAGTCGGTTTAGGAGATAAAGCCATTTAAAGTTCCGACCTTTGAATGGCTGTATCTCCTAAACCGACTGATAGACCATGTCAGTTTTTGTACTGTTCGCATAGCTACAGTGCATATTACAATAATACCTGCATATTCATGCATATTCATTTTTAGCAACCATACCAGACCTTTGAACGGCTGTAACTTCTAAACCTACTGGAGTTATGCAGGCAGACCTGGTCCATCCCCATCACATAGATGCTCTACACCGTATGAATACTGAATCAGCCTTGCAGCTGAAGGTTACAAAAATTCCTCTTATCTCTTAGACTATAATGGGTAGGTGGATCTGTCTGTCGCCGTGTACGTAACCATTTCGTATACAGAAATAAATAGTTGATTATCCCATAATTTATGAAGCAGCTTTATGAAGTGTGTCGACCCACTGAATACTGGCCCAGCGCAAGCGAGGTGTACTCTTTGGAGACAAAAAGTGGCCCTCCCAACTCCATTTGTGCCGCCGTCTGAGTCTCCCGCCTGAACATGACTTGACTTGGGTGACCTGGAAGTCTTTAAACCGACTTCGAACCCAGGTCGGTCGCAGTAAGGACAACATGGTCAGGTGGGGATTCTCGGATGCGCAAAATGTGACTTGCTTCTGCGGAGCCCCACAAACTATGGCCCATCTCACATCGTGCCTACCATAGTCAAAAAAAACAAGGTCTTCTATTCCCAGATTGACACAAGCCTACGTCACAAAAAAATGGCCGCTAAACATGGTAAAAGGGTATGATGACGTAGGCTTGTGTCAGTCACGTGGTCAGTCACATGATCGGAAGAGAATACCAGGCGCAGTATATTATTGTACCATGGTGCCTACTGATCGTGCCCTAACACCTGCACGCAGGAGGAGCTCATGACCGCTAGCGACGGTGCAGTAGTGGTTGCGCAATTCTGGCAAGGTACTATTTAGCGACTTTGTTGTGTTGAAGTCGACACGATAAGCAAGCATCCCATAATTAATTATTGAATTGGTAAACCTATAATTATGATGACACAATTCTCATGAAATCTAGTAATATTTCATCTTCAGAGCTCCTATTAATTTTTTACACAACATTTCCATTTCAAGTCCTTTTCGTTTGAAGTTCAAAAGCGCGTAGCAATTAAAATGGTGGTTTATTAGAGTGAACTCTAGATGGCAGCACTAAAGAGGCGGAAAGGTCAGGTTCGCTCATCAGACAAAAGCCCTTAATTGCTACGATCTATTTTTAGTTTGTTTAGAATGAGTCGAGCTTCCGTGACACCCTTAACTTTACAGGCTTTACATAACTTTCAAATAATATAGGTAACTAAAATTGAATTCCTCTATGCTTCGGAAGGCACGTCAAGGCTCAGTAAAGCGGAGAAGGGCGGAGCGGAGAAGAGCGGAGATGTGTGCTGGCTGTGGACAAATGATAAGCGGCCCGCTCGTTATCCACTGGTCACCGTTTACATCCCCGCTCCGCTCCGCCAATCCCCGTTTTGATTACGCCATACAAATATTGAGAGAAATCTTTTCTCAGCTCCGCTTTACCGACAAATCTATCGAATTTACGCGACGTTTACGCGTGCAAATCGTACAATGATTTTCCCTATATCGGCGACACACCAGACGCGCCATTTTTCCAGGAGACGAGTAAATCAGGCAGATGTTTGTGGCTACACTTAATTCTGGATACTGCTGCCGAATCGGAAGCTTATAGAGACAGCCCGAGTCGTATTTACCTTTCATCATCTCAGCCGATGGACGTCCACTGGTGGACATAGGCCTCCCCCAAGGATCGCCATAACGACCGGTCCTGCGCTGCCCTCATCAAACGTTTTCCCGCCGCCTTCACCAGGTCGTCGGTCCACCGTGTGAGGGGCCTACCCACGCTGCGCTTTCCGGTACGCGGTCGCCACTCGAGAACTTTTCGGCCCCACCGGCCATCGGTTCTGCGAGCAATGTGCCCCGCCCACTGCCACTTAAGTTTAGCAACTCTTTGGGCTATGTCAGTTACTCTGGTCTTTACCTTTACCCTACCTAAAAAAACAATAGGACTACTATAAAAAGGCCATGTTTACTCATGCATGCGCATTACCCTAATGGCCTTCAATCTTGGACGAAGAAATCCAAACCTTCAATGGTCAGGCACTGCTTCAACTACCAACCAGGAAACTGTTAAACTAATTTAGACTTCAGCTTTAAATTCAAGGGTTGGACGACTGTCCCCCAGGCGACTAGATAATTGTTAACTAAGTAAATTATATCTAAGTCAACAAGACTGTCCGGTTCGTTCTGCTAACTCGATTGTTTTGATGCTCAGTTTACAGTTTTGCTTAATTGGCTTTTGTATTTACTTTAGCAACTTGTAGATACATTGCATTACGTTTTGCATTTCATGTTTGTGAGCTAACTATTGTATTTATGTGTTTTTTAGTAACTCGCGAATCCTATTCCTTTTCCGCGTCTCAGCTCAAAATGTCCATTTCTCAAAATGTCCTTTTCTCAAAAAGTCCTTTTCTCAAAATGTCCTTTCTCAAAAAGTCCATTTCTCAAAAAGTCCTTTTCTCAAAAAGTCCTTTTCTCAAAAAGTCCTTTTCTCATAAAGTCCTTTTCTTAAAAAGTCCTTTTCTCAAAAATGACCGTTTGTCACGTGTACCAGGGGGGTCTTACAGAAATAAAAGAAAAGGTAAATTATCACATTATTTTAATCATGTATTTTTCTAAATACCTAAATCCGCTTATTCAACTTATAACAAAAAAATACAAAATAAATCAACAAAACATAACCATAGGTTTCTTTTTTAGAAAAACGAACATTTATAACGAACATATTTTTTATAATACAGTAGTCATAATGAACTTATACAGGGTGTTAGGGTAAACAGTTGCATTACTTTAAGGGGTGATTGTACCCATGATACTGAACAACTTTCTCAAAGAAACGTTAGGAAATTCGTAAAAAATTTTTTGGATTTCCCATACTAAATGCAATCAGCTGATCGAACTTTTGTGTGAAAACTCGTAATTTCTTTTTGCGAATTTCCTATAGGTTTCGTAGGGAAAGTTGTTCAGTATCATGGTTACGAACACCCCTTAAAGTGATGCAACTGTTTACCCTAACACCCTGTATAATTAATTGAATCAGGCGTTACTTTGCGGAAATCATGACTAATATGTATATGACACAATCGTGTCATATACCCTGTATAACACAAAAATACACCATTGTCATTTCTTAACGCTTAAACAAAGAAAGGCGTAAATATATTATTTTTCTAAAAAACTGTAGCAACGTCAACTCATTCTTCTCTAAATGTTTCAAATATTTATTATATCTTCGGTCAAACACGATGTCTCTAATTAAGGAGTAAGAGAAGAATTAGAGACATCGTGTTTGACCGAAGATATAATAAATATTTGGAACATTTAGAGAAGAATGAGTTGACGTTGCTACAGTTTTTTAGAAAAATAATATATTTACGCCTTTCTTTGTTTAAGCGTTAAGAAATGACAATGGTGTATTTTTGTGTTTTACAGGGTATATGACACGATTGTGTCATATACATATTAGTCATGGATTTCCGCAAAGTAACGCCTGATTCAATTAATTATACAGGGTGTTAGGGTAAACAGTTGCATCAATTTAAGGGGTGTTCGTAACCATGATACTGAACAACTTTCCCTACGAAACCTATAGGAAATTCGCAAAAAGAAATTACGAGTTTTCACACAAAAGTTCGATCAGCTGATTGCATTTAGTATGGGAAATCCAAAAAATTTTTTACGAATTTCCTAACGTTTCTTTGAGAAAGTTGTTCAGTATCATGGGTACAATCACCCCTTAAAGTAATGCAACTGTTTACCCTAACACCCTGTATAAGTTCATTATGACTACTGTATTATAAAAAATATGTTCGTTATAAATGTTCGTTTTTCTAAAAAAGAAACCTATGGTTATGTTTTGTTGATTTATTTTGTATTTTTTTGTTATAAGTTGAATAAGCGGATTTAGGTATTTAGAAAAATACATGATTAAAATAATGTGATAATTTACCTTTTCTTTTATTTCTGTAAGACCCCCCTGGTACACGTGACAAAAGGTCATTTTTGAGAAAAGGACTTTTTAAGAAAAGGACTTTATGAGAAAAGGACTTTTTGAGAAAAGGACTTTTTGAGAAAAGGACTTTTTGAGAAATGGACTTTTTGAGAAAGGACATTTTGAGAAAAGGACTTTTTGAGAAAAGGACATTTTGAGAAATGGACATTTTGAGCTGAGACGCTTTTCCGCAAGAGCCTGGAGTTCTTGATGAGACAACGGCCTCGATTCGGACTGTGCCACGACTTAACTAAATTTATTCCTGTCACTTTCTAAAATAAGATTAAGAAAAGAGACAGAAAACCAACAGCTGACTTTAGTGCTGTCAAAGTGACGTTAAACGACCAAAAACGCTTTAAATAAGATGGCGTACATTATGATGGCATCTTATTTTGGGCGTAACGTCACTTTGACAGGACTAAAGTCAGCTGTTGGTTTTCTGTCTCTTTTCTTAATCTTATTTTAGAAAGTGACAGGAATAAATTTAGTTAAGTCGTGGTATAGTCCGAATCGAGGCCAATATGATGGCATCTTATTTTGGGCGTGTAACGTCACTTTGACAGCACTAAAGTCAGCTGTTGGTTTTCTGTCTCTTTTCTTAATCTTATTTTAGAAAGTGACAGGAATAAATTTAGTTAAGTCGTGGCACAGTCCGAATCGGTACCAACATGACGTTAACCTTTTCTTTCATCTATGCTAGATAACTCTGTCGAGGTCTGGCTCTTGTCCTGTATTTTCCTTGCGATCGTCCCAATTGCATGGTATTACTATGTTATTAACTTAATTAAGATCACGCGTTACACCCAGTCGCGCACACATACAATTAAATTAACTTCAAGTGTTAGTATTACGGAGTCCCACGAATCATACCATTTTACATCCTTCACAGTGGAAATAGAGCTTTTTTTATGTGAAATGAAGTGTAGACGTAATTTGTGGAAATGAACACGAAGGTCGAATTCCTTCACAACAGTGTTATAGAATAATTTTATGGTCATTAAGTGTAATGAAGGGTTTAATGATGGGACGTCACAATAAATTAAACGTTATTCCAGACTATCCATATCATCCATTTTATGTTGTAATTGTAATTGGACATACTAAATATAATTTTTATATACAACGTGTTAATGAATTAGCACAAAACCTCATACACCCCAACTGATTTCTAATAACAAAATAATTAGATTGAAACAATAATTTCATTATTTTGATAGTAAAAATTTTAAGTTATTCGCATTTAAAGTTTTGAGGCAAAAATGATTTGTTATCATTTCAGCAATGAATGAAAGCGCTAACGTACTCATGCGATACATTTTTATAATCTTGTTTTGTTAGTAAGTAGGGTGAGTGTGCCCGTGCAGTAGGTTGACATCGGGTTCAGAAAATTTTATATTTTGCAACCGAATTATTTAATATTTTGAAAAAAATTACCTATGTTGAAACCATGATAATTCGATTCTGCTCTCGATTCTAAACAAACTACTTTCTAGTTTTGCGTTAATTCATTAACACGTATAATTTTTTTATATTTTTTATTTAAGTTATTTATTTAAACGGAATGTATGAAAAACTGTTTAAAACGTACTACAAATACACCAAAATCAGTTAGGGCAAAATCGAGAAAAAAATCGGTTGTTTCATACAAAACTGCTGTACTTGCTGAAAATTGTCTCCATAGTGAAAGTTGTTCAGTTTTGATGGTCTAAACTAATCCACCCCTTTAAATATTACTAGGGTGAAATCCTGACGACCACGGTCATGACCGTAATCCCTTTCGGGGTGGTTAGAAACATTGCTACAACAACCAACTTTCTGTTAGAGCCTATGTCGAAAAATAATTTTAGCGAAACGGACGTGTGATAGCTTATATTACTGCCAGATGCGAGAGAAAGAGATGGGGCGGCGCGCGCGCCTGGAACGAATCAAGCGAAAAAACAAACTTTATTTAATTGTGATTGTACTATTTATGTTAGTTCAATTCTGCTCTAATCAAAACTTAGATAATAGCAATCTCTTTTTTTTTAATCAAGTCTCATGTTTCTATTATTCACCGTTTAGCAGTTACAAGCGTTTATAGACAAAAACGGAGGCTACTTTGGCTTGTTTTTCTATCGAGAAAATTTGTCTTAATCGTGTTTTGGCTCTAATCAAAACTTCAATTATACGTTCAATTTACACATATCCGCAAATCATACTCCTACTGTTAGTACTTCATGATATATGGAGCTTTGAAGAATCCTATTTTTTTTACATAGCCCCTTAAGAATGTTGTAACAATGCTCACATTTCACGATGGAATGACGTGTCAAGTGGTAAGAGGTGGCTGGCCTTTCGCCCACATAAACACTGCATAATAAATCTTTAATACCTTATCGCCTCGTAGAATTGTAAAAATTTATCATCATCATCATCATCATCAGCTTATAAATACAGGGTGTAACAATACACCCGAATAATACTTAAGGGGGTGCTTCAGACCATCAAACTGAACAACTTTCACTATGGGGCCAACGTCGAGAAAAAATAAAAAAAATCTGCCGTCCCATACATTTGAGTCAAGACGGTACTGCAGTTTTGTATGAAAGAACAGATTTTTTTTTCGCGATTATGATGTTGGCTCCATAGTGAAAGTTGTTCAGTTTGATGGTCTGAAAAGCCCCTTTAAGTATTACTAGGGTGTTTTGTTACACCCTGTATAAACGTCCTACTGTAGGGTACAAGCCTACCCTCAAGGAGCATGGGCGTTAGTCCACCACGCGTGCCCAATGCGGATTGGTAGACTTCACATACGCATCAGAATTTCTTCTTCAGCGTATGCAGGTTTCCTTACTATGTTTTCCTTCCTTCACAGTTTAAGATAGAAAAACCGAAGATAGAATGGTACCGATTCAGTCTGTGCTATGACTTAACTTAACTAAATTTATTCCTGTCACGTTCTAAAATAAGATTAAGAAAAGAGACAGAGAACCAACTGCTGACTTTAGTGCTGTCAAAGTGACGTTACACGCCCAAAATAAGATGCCATCATAATGTACGCCATCTTATTTAAAGCGTTTTTGGGCGTGTAACGTCACTTTGACAGCACTAAAGTCAGCAGTTGGTTCTCTGTCTCTTTTCTTAATCTTATTTTAGAACGTGACAGGAATAAATTTAGTTAAGTTAAGTCGTGGCACAGACCGAATCGAGGCCAATGTCGTCCGTGCAGATTCAAACCCGGGCCTTCATGATTGAGTGTCCATAGCTCTCCGCAACGCGCCACCGACGCGAAGCACTCATAATATTTCTGTTAATAATCAAATTGTTTGTTCGCAGGTGGCATCACATCATTCTCTCCGATGGTGAATACCATGGTTCACGTCCTTATGTACAGCTATTACCTGTTTTCTGTAGAAGGAAGCCCCGCTGTCAAAGCCTTCCTGAACAAGTACAAGAAATGGCTAACAATCATACAGATGGTGAGTATTTGAACATGGTCGTCTAGTGGTAAGTAACCATGCCTGCCGTGCAGGAGGCGATGGCCCGATCCCTGTCTAGGCTGGCTAGTACTTTTTTCGGAAGTAGAGATTTTCGTAATTTAATTTTTTTTGTCTTTTTATCGAATAGCGTCTAGTCTTCGGCATTTTCGTTTCGTATCATAATTGATAAAAAATAAATGAGAATAAAGGATGACTCACGCTACACCGTGCCGGGCCTGAGCCGAGTACAAGCCGAGCGTTGACCGTAGCACGGTCCACTAATATTAAATTAGACGAGCTTTTACCCGCGACTTCGTCCGCATAAATTATATACCAGATTTTAAGTCAGATGATAAGCTACCAAACAAAAAGTTTCATCAAAATCGGTTCAGTAGTTTTTGCGTGATACTCGAACAAACAAACACCCAAACAAACAAACAAACAGACAGACAAAAAAATCCAAAAATTTGTGATTTGGAATCAGGGACAGGTAAAAACCAGGTCGTAATTTTTTTTTTGTAAATATCTTCAATGTACAGACACACTTCGGTTACTCGGCTCGGCTCGACTCGGCTCGGACTCGGCTCGGACCCGGCACAGTGTAGTGTGAGTCACCCTAGGAGTCACCCTTAACAACAGAAAACTGTGAGGAAAATAATGTTCTGTTTATCTATTTTGCGAATCATGATCTGATACCCATGGTGTGACATTGCTAATATTTTACTTTACCAATTCAATTTATAATTATCAATGTATATTTATCAAGATAATTATATAAATATCAATGATAATTCTCCTAGATCATTTTCGCCCCTACAATGTTGGCATAAGAGTCCTTCCATAACCGTTTCTACGTGAAATGCAAAAAACTTATTTAAGAATAATCTTTCAGGTCCAGTTCACGCTACTCCTGATATACAGCTCTCAAGTATTTCTACCAAGCTGTAAAGCTCCATTATGGGTGCCTTGCCTATACTTCCCTAATGTTATATTTGTTTACTACATGTTTTATGATTTCTTTAATAGAAGTTATTTAAATAAGAAAAGTAAAGCTAGCTTAAATGGAAATGGTGTTAAGAAGGAACATTAAAATTTTGAACACGGAACATTTTTTTTTATTTTTTTTTGTTCAATTTAAACACAAGAGTAAAACTCTGGCTTCCATATGACTGTTAGTTTTTTTTGTAAATAAATATCAAAGTTATTGTTGTTGTTATTTGCAGGTCATGAAAAATAAAAACAACTGAAACGGTTACTTATATTCTGTTGAGCTTAGCAGCGAATGTGTTCAAGTTATTGAGAATAATATAATAAATAATGTGAAATAAATACTCATTTTCTAATCAGAATAAAAGGATTTATTTTTGTTTCCCTGTTATTGAGTCCCTTTTTTGTTAAATTTAATAATTATTATGTAAGTAAAATTTTAGATCAAGAATAAAAACCTATAGTCACACAGGAAGAGTGCAAGGAGTGGCTAAGTGGTTTATTGACAGTAGCTGGTAGAGAATAGAGGCCGATTGCATCCAGTTATGACAGTAACCAGCCTCTGTCCACACAGCCTCCGGTACCACAAATAAAAACAAGTTTTGCAAAGTCTCGGTCCTAAGCCCTACGCATCAATTTACAATTAAAACTGTGTAGCAAATATCTGTGACTTGAAACATCTCTCCGTAAAAGAATCAAAGAAAGTAATCTTCAACTTGCTTAAAAGTTTGGACTACGATAGCACTGAATCCATAATACCATAACACCCTCATGAAATAGTATCAAAAACATAAGACCCATACGCCCCATATATTTAAATTTATTATTATTTATTATGTTTTATTATATATAGTTATTAGTGTGCAGACATTTATTACTAGGAAAACCACCAAGCACTTACTTGTACGCAGCCAAATTGTAAAAGAAAGAAATTGTAATTGGTTCCTCAAGTTTCAAGCTTTGCCTATATTGAGGACCCCTGGTAACAGTCGATGTACATTTCATCAAAATGTTAAAGCTAATTTGTATTTTATTTAGTTATTTAAGTATGATATTAAGTTCGTTGTTTAATTTTAAAACTAGTTTTAAATTGGAATGTACCTACTCCGAGGAGAAATAAATCATTTTTCATTTTCATTTTTTTTTTCTGTTGGCCTAGCATGAAACCCCTGAGTCATCCTAAAAGGAGACTTCAACTTGGTCACAATTTGCTAAGCTTTTATATGAAACTGCTTAGATCGAAGTTAAATAAATGGATGCTCAAAGGACATTTAGTTCAAGTACACAAAGTAGTACCTACACTTGGCCTGTCATCTCAGTACATATTTGAAATATACCTTATGTTTCGTCAAAGTAAGTAAAGGTTAAAAAATATGGACTGTAATGACCAGAGTCCGGAATTTCGGTAGCACTTTTAACATGTCAAAGGGATTGCATGTTTATCGACTTCCAATTGTGTCGATATATTAAATCTGAAATAGATTGTTAGTTATTGTTGATACTGGCAGTTATTTTATTGACCTTTTGATTACTGTTTTAAACATCTATGTCAACATAATGTCAATCATTTGGAATCTTAAAATGTAATAATGTATCGAAAATGTCTTGTAGTAAGAAAGATGCGATAGAGAAATGGTTAGTAAAATACCCAGAGTTTATTTATAAAGAAGAAGATTCCTTGATAAACTGTTCTGTTTGTGATGTTAATTTAATTTATCGACACAATCGGAAGTCGATAAACGTGCAATCCCTTTGACATATTAAAAGTGCTACCAAAATTCCGGACTCTGGTAATGACAATAACAATTTTAATTTTCTTGTTTGAAATGTTCAAGTAAATAAGTCCATGAATTTTACATCAATCTAAGAGACAGTGCATCTCGGTAGTTCTAGTATTTGATTCATCACTCCATACATTGTTCGACTTGGTGATGTGGTGATGCTGTGACAGGAATCGACAGACGGATGAATGGAATGATCTTATAAGGGTTTCTTATTGGAATATGGAACTCAAAAACAACATTATATGACTGTTTTTGCATGATGTGTGCCCTGAGAAAAGACAGATAATTCAAAAGGTTGTGAGTTTGACAGTCACAACCTTCTGATATTGGAAAGCCAGGATTTTGGGCATAATCACCCAGGCCATGCTGCGCTAGCAGCCGGGGAGTGCCAGAAAGAACTGATTTACATTTAGGTCCTAAATTTAATTGTATTCCATCCCGTTTACTACCCTGACCTAATTCTTCATCAATACTTCATGGACTAGCATTGATTGAAGATCAGGATAATGATGCCAAATCCAAAACATTGAGCCCATAAAACTGTTATTCTATTGTAATCGTTTGACCTTCGTTTAATGGCATAGACTTGCACCTTGTAGGTACAGCCTTGGCAGTGACACCTATATGAACTTTCAAGTCTTGGATATTTTTAGGGTTACCTTTGAACTTTCTGTACTATAGCCAGCGTTGCTGCGTTACAAATAGTTGAAGTATGTGTAATATTACGGTGTTATGAAGTTATTGTTCCTAATCAATCAGAGATTGTCGGCTTTGGTGGGGTGAAAAAGAAATCTAGAAATATTTTCTAATAGGTATTTTGTGATAGAATAAACATAGTTCAGCTCACGACTGGGCACGATATTGAAGCTAAATATAATAAGAGTGTAATCTGAAGATTAAATCACTAGCTCAAATCAGTTTTATAGCAGTAAAAAGCTAATAATGTGATACGTCACTCACCGTGTAATATGAAAGCAGGCCAGCATTGTCGTCCAAAACAAACCACCGGTACTGCCAACCCTTCATCACATTTGTCCATTTACTCAACGAACCTTCCATCATGATTGAAGAACACAAAAAAATACTCAAAAAGTCATTTATAAATAAAAACTGTGAATTTCACTGCGGCAAAGGCCTCCACCATAAATAATCCATATGTTGTTTGACATTTACCAGCTGTGTTGCCAGATGTGAAAATCGATTCAGTGGATCGGATTTTAAATCGATTACTTCTAAATAGAGGTGAGCTATGCCGAGTTTTTGAGTTCAAAGTTGTTCTTTGGTTGTAGTGTAGTGTAGGTACTTAATATCGTCGGCTTATCGCAAGTACTCGTCGCGGAGAACTCTGGAGTAGAGTTGTTAATGCTACGTAGCCTACCACTGCCTACGGTAGTCTACCGGTAGACTATGGTAGACTACGGTAGACTACCGATTCATACCGTAGATTATGTAGATTTCAAATAAAAAGTCGTAGATTTATTTTTAAAAAAATTTATGATTTTTATTCAAATCAAATCAAATCAAATGTTTATTGCATTGCCACATTGTATGTACATAGGTTATGGGTATGGTACATGAGATCTTAATAATTTTACAATGTAGCACCCCGTCAGGGCATAACAATATGGAGAGGACTTAAATTAGGTATTACATGCGATAAATCTATATAGTATCGTATTATCATAAAATTACATCTATGACAAAGACAAACGTATTTATAATCAAAGAATAAAATAATATAAAATACAAAAACATTATTAGAATTTCTATTTAACAAAACATTTAGCAATTAAATTAAAGTTATCATTACAATAATGGATTTACAATAGGTACATTTACTAGGTATTTATTTTTAATATTTGCAATTTACTCAAATAATAGTCTTTTATATACCATCCAAGCTTATATAATTTATTATTTATTTTATGTTGTCGTTAAAAAACTCATTTATACAATAATAACATTTTGAAGCAAGAAATTCTTTCAGTCTTCTTTCAAAGGCCGCAGGAGACTCTATATTTTTAATGGTGTTAGGTATTTTATTGTATATTTTTATTATCATAGACTGTGGGCCAGAAGTGAACAGTTTTATTTTAGAAAAAGTAGTTTTGAGTTTATTTGAATCACGATCGTTTCTCTTCTTTTTAATATTTTTTACAGGGGAGTACAGGTGCGAGTGTTTTCTAGCGAATTTGCATGATTCAAAGATGTAGATGGAAGTCAGTGTAAGTATGGCATGTTTTACAAAATGGGGTTTACAGGATTCCATTTGACCGATATTTGTAAGTATTCGAATACATTTCTTTTGAAGGATGAAGATATCTTGAATATCCGTGCAGTTACCCCACAAAATAATACCATATGTGAGTCTTGAATGCGCATAAGCGTAATATGCAGAAAGAGCTGTTTTAAAGTTTGTTAGTCTCTTCAAATTGTAAAGTGCATATACGAGTGAAGATAATTTGTTTGATAGCTTTTGGATGTGAGATTTCCAATTTATGTTTGAGTCAATGTCTATACCTAATAGCGTGGTAGAGTTTACAGTTTCCAAGTCACAAGTCTTATATTGAAAATGTATCTGCAAAGGGATTTTTTGATATGGCTTAAATTGTATTAGCTTCGTTTTCTTTAAGTTAAGTTCCAGGTTATGGTTATCAAGATAGGTTGTAATTTTGTTTAGAATCGGGTTGAGTTTATTGCTTAGTTCGTTTGTGTTACTACACGGTACTATTATTGATATGTCGTCTGCGAAAAGGATGCATCTGTTATCTAATAACTTGGGGAGGTCATTTATATAAACGAGAAATAGGATACAGCCTAGAACACTTCCTTGTGGGATAGATCCACTGAGGTATATCTGGTCTGATCTTACTTTTTGAATTTTCCCTGTTGCAAAGTTGGTATTTTCTATTTCAGTATACTGCGAGCGATTTTCTAGATATGATTTAAACCAATTGTGTGGCGTTCCTCTGATTCCAGAGTCAAATAGTTTTTGCAAAAGGACATCGTACCTAACTCTATCGTATGCTTTACTCATATCGAGTAATAGGCCTACTGCGTATTGTTTTCTGTTTATAATTTCGAGGGCTTGTAGCATGAATTTATATACTGCGAGTGTTGTAGATCGATTTTTTCGAAAGCCATTTTGACTATCATGAAGAATATTGTATTTTTCGTAAAAAGAGTAGATGCGTTTAGCCATAGCAGTTTCAAAAATTTTAGCTGAAGTTGGAAGTAGTGCTTCATATTAGTTCATGTAATATGTAATATGAGAAAGTACTAATCAAAAGAAATTAATTAACATTATGTAAATATTTGAAAATACCAACAAAAGACGATTGTAATCTTTAAAGAGTTTAAAGATTTTAAATTGTCATTAGCCTTCAAATTGCCGCTCTTTTCGGACATGACAGTTTCCTCACGATGTTTTCCTTCACCAAAAAGCCAACGATAATTCTTTAAGACCGTCCGTACCAACATGAAATATAAATTATAAAAAAAAAATCTCAGTAGTACGTACGTGCCCTGGGGATCGAACCCATACCCCTAGGACCTAGGCTATCATGGCTTAGTGCATAATATCACATTTTAAACAACCTTTTATAAAACAGCGTATATCAATGTCATTTTTTCGCGTTCTAGATTGATTTTTAATTTCTCTAAAATTATTGCCGAAGTTCTCTTTGCTTATTTATCACAAATAATAAATGGCAGCCGCCTTAAATATTGTGAACTAGCCAAAATTTCTACGACTGAATAATCTACATTTCCTACCGTAGCTTATGTAGCCTACCGGTAGTCTACCTCACGATTTGGTAGACTACGCTAGATTTACAACTCTACTCTGGAGTATGGTCAGCTGTATTTAGTGACTTTTTGACGTTAAATGACTTCTTGCAATAACCCGCCGATATAGGTACATGCATAGTATGGGAAAGTACCTACAATAAGAAAAGTACCAAATGAAATTGAAAAGAGTAAGTACCTAGTTAGTGGGTTGATGATTAGAACGAAACCAAAGAATAATACAGGGTGTAACATATAACACTCTAGAAATATTGAAATGGGTTAGACCGGTGATTCCCAAAGTGGTCTATATCGACCCCCAGGGGTCGATTACGACCTGCTAGGGGTCCATGTCAGCGAGAAAAATAATTGGGGGTCCATGAGACTTAAATGGGGGTCCACGAGAGTGGATCCCATTTGAGTAGGACGTGATCATAATTTTGGCTTTCCATGAATGGAAAAATCCACATAATACAGATAGTACCTATAAATGTACACATTTGCCCCTGACGCCATCGCCAGTCTCTCACAAAGACAGTAAATGCCATGCATGTAACTTCTTTAACATCCTTCTTTGTGTGAGCCAATAAATACATTATTACTTTTTTTACTCACATAATTCTTTCCTATAAAAACAATATTATACATCTATCAATCATCTGAAGGCAGGAACGTATTCTGATATGGGCAAAATGGGCAAGTGCTAAGGCCAGCCCGTTTAGCGGCCTGCAGAGGGATTTTAGTGCCCTACGAAGTTATAAGAAGCACGACCGAGCCGAGAGATCCAAGGCATTGCTCAGCGCAAGTTAAAATAACATTGTTTAGAGCGTACTGCACATCCATGTACACCTGTAATCTGTGGACTGCATATCGCCAGGCATCTCTAGGGGCCCTGCGCACCCAATATAATAACGCCTTCAGGATGCTGCTGGGTCTGCCGCGCTTCTGCAGTGCGTCAGGCATGTTCGCGGACGCTCATGTCGATGGGTTTCCCACCACGCTCCGCAAACGCTGTGCCGCCGCACTGCAGAGGGTTCGCGCCAGCACCAACAGCAGTCTGAAGATGGTCGCAAGTAGATACGACAGTAGCTTCATTAAGCACTGGGTCGGTCTGCACTTAAGTATGTGTACTAACATAGTTATTTAAGTGTGTTACTAACATCAATATGGATTGTAATAAGTATCTGAAATAAAGAATTTTTATTTTTATTTATTTATAAATTTTTATTTTATTTAAATTCCGGTCAGTTTATGGCCAAAAAATAAATAAAACAATTTTTGGAAAAATAAAATATTAAATAATTTAGATTCGTTGGTTCTTTCTATGAAGTTTCGAGAGAAATGTGCTAAAAATTTCAAGCTCGCTTCGCTCGCTTTATTTCTATTCTTATTTAACCACTGAGTAGACACACATACTCACAGACAAACAGGTTTTTGGTCATAGTCAAATCATATTGCGAAAAAGTTTTGTGCTCGCTTCGCTCGCTCTGGTTTCTATTTTTTATTATTGTACTGGTTGCATAGACCGAAAGAAATAAATACAATCACAGCCAAGTCGTGCTGAGAAATTTCTTGTTCGTTATTGTTGCGAAGTGGAGGTAACCGCGAGTCGGGGGTGTTAACCAAGGAGACAACCAGAAGGTACACACGGCGACAGGTCAGGTTTCCCTGTTTGGACTTTGAACTATTAGAAGTTGTACGCTGCGAATCGTGCGAGAGGGTGCGGTATGTTGTTGTTGTTTCGTCTCACAGCACGCTGCGCCCGCGCCGGCAGCCGCGTCTATGCAGGCTCTACCGCACTATTTTGTGTTTTGTACGTAGTGTAGTTATGGGTATATAGGGTGCGTAACCTGATGTGTCGCCGTGTGTACATAGGAACACGTATATTCCACTGACCAGGCACTTGAGCGCGGGACGCAGCCACACGCATATATCTATATACCGATAGAGTACTGCGGATTCGAGGAAACTTCGCTCATTCTGGTTTCTATTTTTATTTATAGCACTGTCTGGTCCATACATGACAGAGACAGACTCCTGATCATAGCCAAGTTGTATTGTTGATAAATTTTGAGCTCGTTTCGCTCGCTCCATATTTACAATTTTGCTACTGCTCGCGCAATAATTTGTTCTGATCACAGTTCTGTAAAAATTCGTGCTCGCTTCGTTCGCTCCAGATTTGGACCGAACTCTTAGTAGTACCTACTGTCATGAAATAACCAACAACTCTTTGAACTTATCTGTTAAAACCGTAGAATACCTTTGCTGGCACAAATCTTGGCTACGGGCCCGCCGGCAAGCTGGAATAAGTATTTGGAAATACGCCGGCCCATATAGGGGGTCTAACCAAAATCACAAAAATTTGCAAGGGGTCTACGGGACAAAATAGTTTGGGGACCTCTGGTTTAGACCATATCAAACTGAACAACTTTCAATATGAAAAAATTTTTTTTTTTGAAATCTGCGGTCGCATACCTACATTTGAGTCGCGTCGCGTTGGAACCAACTAAGTACTGCAGTTTTCTATGAAACACCTGATTTTTCATTGTAATTTCGTAGTTGGGTCCACAGTGAAAGTTAGTTTGCTGGTCTAAACCACCCCTTTCAATAATAGGTAGGTTGTTACATTTGTCTTGTCATTAAACAGGTAGGTGAACGAAACGTGGATGTTCTGAGGTTCCAGACTATCTCTGACTTAGGCGATTATCACACTAGCGACGCGTCCCGCCGCGGTGCGCGGAGCGGCATAGTCGCCTTCCCGCGCATTGACGCGTCGGCAGTGTGTTGTCCTAGGCGTGTTTTCTAT
Source organism: Agonopterix subpropinquella (assembly GCA_922987775.1). NCBI lineage: Eukaryota > Metazoa > Arthropoda > Insecta > Lepidoptera > Depressariidae > Agonopterix > Agonopterix subpropinquella. The sequence continues at coordinate 3,941,925 of OV277710.1, forward strand.
ATAAATTGAAATACTTGCATACAATGTTAAAATCTGCGGCCCCGTGCTACGCGCCTTACTCTCTCAGGGGTAATAGTCGTGAGTCAATTTAGAACGTTCCGTTCGTGCATATACATATGTAGGTATATGCACGAACGAAACGTTCTAAATGACTAAATTGATTGATAATCAAACTGCTTATTTCATAGCATAGCATAATAATATGCTCACGACTATATTCCCGAGGGGGTAATCAGAGATATTCTGAAACTTTAGAACATCCACGTTTCACTAGTAGTACCGAAACTCTGTCCAGTGTGGCGGGGTGTGGCGGGGGGGGGGATGCTTATTTCAATGTTAAGTATATGAAGAGAATTATGCTTTGGTGTCGATTAATGAAGTTTTGTAACTATGAACCTATATTTTTTGCTTGGAAATTTATATCTATACTCAAGCCTTTTCCCAGAGGGGTAAACAGGGACTATGAATCTCCACTTTGGGCAGTCATGCCTATGCCTGATAAACCTAGGTTGTAAGTAGGTACCTACCTCTCATTGGCCTCGATTCGGACTGTGACACGACTTAACTTAACTAAAATTCCTGTCACTTTCTAAAATAAGATTAAGAAAAGAGACAGAAAACCATCAGCTGACTTTAGTGCTGTCAAAGTGACGTTAAACGCCCAAAAACGCTTTAAATAAGATGGCGTACATCATGATGGCATCTTATTTTGCGCATTTAACGTCACTTTGACAGCACTAAAGTCAGCTGTTGGTTTTCTGTCTCTTTTCTTAATCTTATTTTAGAAAGTGACAAGAATAAATTTAGTTAAGTTAAGTCTTGGCACAGTCCGAATCAAGGCCATTGTTTTGTATAGCATTTATAGCGACGCATAGGCAGCGACTCCAAAGAATGGGATGTTAAAAGAAAATGCAACCGTATAAAAAAGGTACTTTAATAATTGTACAACAAGATTATCACTTTCGCAATTTAACGACTAAATACGTAACATCACGAACGCCGTTTTAATTTAGTAATACTACACTATACTATTTAGTATTTACAAGGAAGATACGCCTCTCGGCGTTTTGAATGTCAATGTCTTCTTAGCGATCTGCCCAATTTAGTTTTACTGTATCCCGATGATATTGACACTTGATTACTGTTTTCATCGTCTAAGCTCACACCCGATAAGTCTACTAATAATGGCACATTTTCTGAAGCTTCTGCTGTCTTGTCATCGGAGTCCTTGTTGAATTGCTCAGGGGTGCCATCCCCTTCGATTGCCAGTTTCTCAATATCTTTGCTGATGGAATTGTTTTCTGCTGCCTCGACGAAAGCGTTTGACAGCTCGCCGCTGAGTTTATTCACGTTGCCCGATGAGATGTCGTACATGTAGATTTCTCTGTCCGATGATGGCTCGTCATTTCTGCAAAGCATAAAGTATGTCATTTAGCTGTATTAAGAGTCATTTATTAACACTTTCATAATGTTTTCTACGCATTTGTTGTTTAGTGCCGACCATTAAAATAAACGGCAATTCGAATGTTATTATTATTACCTATATTGGTTAGCTCTATTAGGTACCCAACTGTTAGGTATACAGTATTCTAGTTGACTAGTTTACCAAACCACTCTACCTAATAAATAAATAAATAAATAACGCTCACAGGCACATACATTGTAATGATCCCAAGTAAGCACTAGGCTTTTTGTTATGGGAACCATACAACAACGGTACAAACATATAACATCCATGACCGAACCGGGATTCGAACCCAGGACCCTGGTTTGGCAGTCCGGTGTGGTAACCATACACATTAAACTAGATAGATACTATACAGGGTGTAAGTGACAGCCTAGCAAATACTGAAACGGTGAACTCAGACCATCAAACTGAACAAGTTTCACTATAGTATAGAACCTACTAGTCATTCACTTCGAGTTGGCCGCTACCTCCCTTCCCGCTTCCCCGCACCGCACCCCTAAGAGACCATAATAAACGCAATTTTATAACCTTTAGCAACGCAATCACGTATGGTACGTCCGTCCCGGTCACTAATATCGCTTTTAATTTTAAATTTTTATTTGCCTTTTATATTATTTTTTGTCGACGGGACCAATTCTGTACCCTTGGTGAAAAACGCGCTAAGTCGAGTTGTATCAAAATTAAGTTTTTAAGACATTCTTCATGTGTGTCAAATGATCTATCTTTCTGTCCTATCTACGTAGCTGTAGCTCTTCTAGATTCGGAGATATTTTTCGTGTATAATGTTATAAGTTGATTATTTTCATCAAATGGAGTTTAAAATCTCGTGTAATGTGATACAATTTGATAAACACTGATAAAATTTAGCAAATCTTATTTAAACAGTAAGTGTAAGGGAATATAACTCAAATAAAATTATTTAACACAATGAAATTATATTCGTATACCGTTGTTACTAATAATACAACTAAAATAATATTAGCATTCACAAAACCATTTCTCATTAACTCGTATGTGTATGATGATACAATTATATAATAATCATTAAAAACGTAGATATAAATCAAAAAATTTCTGTGTATAATAATATATATAGAAATGTATTATTTTTCACGAAACCCTGCTCCGTACAATGGATTTGTGTATAATGATACAATTCAGTTATATCAAGAAAATTACCAGTTTTTTATCCGGTTTAATTAAAATTTGTAGCGTAAAGTGATACAAGTCTCTATCCTTCTCTAAAAAGTGAACGTTAGACAAGGTAGAACGAGATGGATGCATGTTCGCGGGGGAAGGGGGCTTTCTGTATTAGGGGGGAATTTCTGTCTTAGAAATGACTTATGAGGACTTCTATTATTTTGCTGATTTTTCTAAAAAACAACTGCAAGTAAAAAAATCAAGCTTCAGTGGCCAAAAATTTGTATGGTCAAACGTGCAAATATTGAAATATACCAAGGATCAATTTCCTACATTTGGATATTCTTGAATGGGTATGTAAGGTGGATTTAAAAGGGCCAGAGGTTTTGGATACACTTTTATTTAATTTGCTTTACCACAAGTTTTACAGAAATCGCCATTGACCGGCTTAGTACCAAAAAAAATGTGTTGCCAACATCTCACAAGAACGAATACCATAAAATATAATTGTTGCCATCACAATACACCCCCTCAACAGTTATATTTTAAACAATAAAAACATAACACAAATGCTAAGACTTTCCTTTAGACTAAATTATAAACTTTCCTTCCTTTAACAAAAAACAAACATGTACCTACTAGATCAGTCTCACAAAATAAGTAAGCTGTCAAACTAAATCCCTGGTCAGAACACCCCCTTGCTAACTATCTAAATATAAAAAAAAACTTAGGTACATTCTTTTAGTATTTAACACTACATCAACACAATATTAAATCTCTAAAGTTACAAAACTGTAGTTTGCCTAAAGGTTTGGTAAATATATCAGCAATATTACAACTTGTTTGAATGTATTTTACATTTACAAATCCTTCAGACAACTTCTCCATTATATACTGGTACTTTATATCAATATGTTTCAATCGTTTGTAGTTGTTATTCTCAGTTAACTTTATAACACTTTGATTATCCTCAAAGATTTCACATTGAACACTATAATTAAAGTCGAACAAAAGTTTCCTGAGCCATATTGCCTCTGTTATGGCTAACGACAAAGCTACATACTCAGCTTCGCAGGAGGATAATGATACAGACGACTGTTTTTTCGTTCCCCATGATATTGGACATTCACAAAAATAAAATAATTGACCTGATGTCGATTTTCGGTCTCTAGCGTCTCCCGCCCAGTCTGCATCACTGTACCCCTGCAACTTTATTTCTTTGTTATTACAAGATTTATATGTTAATGACAAGTGTAAAGTACCTTTAACATACCTTAAAATTCGTTTTAAGCATTGGTACAGAGCCTTACTTGCACAATGTAAATATCTGCTTAAAAAACTCACTGCTACTGATAAATCAGGTCGTGTACAACATGCATAAAGCAAACTACCTATCAAGCTTCTACAATTCTTTTCTATCTCATCTGACTCTGGTTTTTCTCTATTTAACAATTCAAAGTTAAAATTCTGTTCAATGGGGGTGGCTACTGGTTTACAATCTGACATTTGGTATTTGTCAAGAATTTTTTCCAAATATCTTTTCTGATTTATTATAGTTGAACCATTTTTAAGATCTTGTTTGATACTTATGTTAAGGTAATTAGTAGCAATACCTAGATCCTTCATTTTAAAGTTGTGACATATTGCCTTCTTGAACGAATTTACTTGCTCACTATTGTTACCAAAAAATAACAAATCGTCTACAAACAGAAGTACATACAAATAGTCAATATTACCTACTCTTTTAAAATACAAGCATGTGTCATTCTTAGATTTTTCAAATCCTTCGTTTAACATAAAATTATTGAATTTAGTATTCCAATATTTAGGAGACTTTTTCAGACCATAAAGAGACTTTTTAAGTTTACATATCTTATTATTAGGTAATTTCATGAAAACTGTTTCATTGATGTCACCGTAGAGAAAAGCTCCTGTTACATCCATCTGGTATACTGGTTGCTTCTTTTGAGTAGCTACTGCCATCAGGGTTCGGAACGTAGTTAACTTTGCTACTGGAGCATAGGTGTTATTATCACAATTCTTTTGTTCAAAACCACGGGCAACTAGTCTGGCCTTGTATAGAGTATTACCTTCTGATTCTTTAATTTTGAATACCCATTTGCTACTCACAATCTCCTCACCCACTGGAACTTCTTCGACTTCTTCCCACGTTTGGTTTTCTTCTAAAGTTTTCATTTCTTTTATTATAGCTTCTTCCCATTTCGCTCTGTCTGGTCTTTTCATTGCTTCTTCATAGGTGATAGGGTCTTCACATGAGAAACTTAAAAAACTGGTTTCACTGCCTAACAATACGTAGTCTTCCATCCATACTGGTTTTTTTCTCTCTCGTTGTAACCTATCTCGACCCTGGTTACTTTCTTCTGGTCTCGTCCCGTCTTCTACTAAACTATCATCATTTCGATCATTCTCTGACATTGCACTATCATAAGTCTCTTCCTGGTATTGATTATTTTCTTGATTCAGGTTCTCTTGTTCTTGATTAGGGTTATCTCCTTCTTGGTTAAGATTTTCTTCTTCTTGATGCATATTTTCATCTGAATTTTGTTTTATTTCTTCAAAGCTGATCGGATTCTCTACTGTATCTTGCTTTATCTCATCAAAGCTTATAACTTTTTCGTTTTCTTCTTGACCGTGGTCACTTTCTTTAATAAAAATTATATCTCTTTTAACTTCAATATTGTTTTTGTGGGGTAGGTAGATCCTATAACCTTTCATGTTAACACTTTCTCCATATCCAACAAAGTAGCCTATTTCTGCTTTGCTGTCGAATTTGAGTCTTCTCTGCGATGGTATATGGACACCCACCTTTGCACCAAATACTTGTAGGTTAGAAATATCATATGCTTCTTTGTTCCACCATAGTTCATAGGGTGTTTTTCCTTTTATTCTGCTTGTGCCAGTTCGATTGATTACAAACACAGCAGAATTGACAGCTTCTGCCCATAAATCTTTCCTTAGATTGCTTTCGATAAGCATTGTCCGAGCTGACTCAACTATGGTTCTCATTTCACGTTCAACACAGCCGTTTTGTTCAGGTGTGTAGGCGACACTTTTCTGATGTTGAATTCCATAAGATTTTAACACGTTCTGCATTTCTTCACAACAAAATTCTTTGGCGTTATCTGATCTTATGTATTTTATCTTATGTCCGGGATTATTCAGTGTTTCCGTTATAAACTCTTTTAAATATTTTGAACTTTCACTCTTTTTCTGCAGGAAATAAACTTTCCTATATTTTGTAAAATCATCTTTTAACAACAGAAAGAATTTTGCCTTCCCTAGTGACATTTCTTCAACAGGTCCACCAATATCGATGTGAATTATTTCACCAGGGGTTTTGCTTCTATTTTCCGTCTCGATCGGAAATGAAAGTCTGTGCTGTTTTCCTTTTACACATGATACACATGTTTCTTCAACTGATTGCTTGTCATACGTAATATTGTTCCTATCAAGGATACTCTTTACTTGATTTATATTCTGGTGTGCTAACTTTGAATGCCATTCGGAAAGTTGTGAACTGCACTTACCGATCATTGCAATTTCTTTTGTAGACTTAAATTCCATAATATACATTTTCCCTTCTCGTTTTGCTAGCGCATAAACACTTTCTTCTTTAATGAATTTACTTATGCTTGACGTTGTTAGTAGTTCATATCCTCTGTCTAAAGCCGCACTCATGGAGAACAAATTAACTTTAAGTTCTGGTACAAATAAAACTTGGTGTAGTGTTGTTGGGATCCAACATTCTCCATCGTAAGCACTGAGTGCAATTTCACCTTGGCCTTTGGCTAATATTGTAGAACCATCTCCAATCATCACACTTTTTGGCACTAGAAAGTCTTTGTACTGTGTGAAAATGTCTTTTGATTTGCACATATGCTGCGACGCACCGCTGTCCAGATACCAGTTGTTATCATTTTCACAGGATGCTGGTAACGCATTAATCGACATATTTGTCATGAAAGCGTTTTGTTTAGGGTCACTTTTGTTATTATTTTTATTCACTTTTTGTTTGTTAAACCAGCACTGATCATGAGAATGACCATATTTTTTACAAATTTTACAAAATAGGTTATTTTTATTCACTTTACAGTCTTGTTTATAATGTCCACTTTTACCACAATTAAAACACTTTCTAGAGTTTTTAATATTCATTTTAAATGCTGTTTGTATCTCTTGATCATTTTCCGACTGTTTATTTCTTTGCTCTTCTATCAGTAACCGGGCTGTCAGTTCTGTTATCGTTTGTTTTGATACGTCTACCGATTCCCATGCGGAAACAAAATGGCGAAATTTCTCTCCAAGCGAACTCAATATTTTTGTCATGATCATATTTTCTGGGATTATTCCATTTGCTTGTTTTATTTGAGACACTATATTATCAATCTTTCCCAAGAATGTTGTTATGTTTTCTTCACTGTCCAGTTTAATTTCGAAAAACTTTTGCTGAAGAATATGCAAAGAAACTTCAGATTTTTGCTCGTAAATGACGCACAATTTATCCCAAATTTCTTGAGATGTCTCCAGGTTCTGGACTTGTAGGATTGCTCCTGGAGATAACTTTGTAACGAGAATGCCGCTTGCTCTGGCGTCTAGTTTATGCCATTCTTCTATTTTCTTTAATGAGGCTTCATCGCTGCCCTTTGGCGGACACGGATGCGTGCCTGCGACAACATCATATAAGCCTGCCGCTTTTAAGATCACTTTTATCTGAAATTTCCAACTACTCCAGTTCTCAGCTCCTTCCAGCCTGAGACCGCTCGAGGTCGACGCGCCGCTCAACCCGTATACGGACTCCATTTTTATCACTTTTGTTTGCTGCTTTACCGCAGCTTATCAAATTATCACAAAACCTTTGCCCCCTTAGTGGGCTGGGCCCATAACCTCTTGAATGGGTATGTAAGGTGGATTTAAAAGGGCCAGAGGTTTTGGATACACTTTTATTTAATTTGCTTTACCACAAGTTTTACAGAAATCGCCATTGACCGGCTTAGTACCAAAAAAAATGTGTTGCCAACATCTCACAAGAACGAATACCATAAAATATAATTGTTGCCATCACAATAGATATCAAGAGAACTACGCGGATGACGATTATATTTCGATGTCATACGCGAAAAGAAACAAAAGGTAGATCGCATTCTGACAGAAAATGTTAACAAGTGTTACAATGAACAAGTGCCTATAGCAGCAGAAAAAAAAGCAGATCTCATCTCTCTTCTGGAGTATATTGACCCGAGCGTCCATGAGTTTTATCTGAATTTGCCCTCGACTGCTGATAAATCTCCTAATGTAGATCCTAATTTGAATCAGGAGGCTGATTTTTATACTGATCATTTTTAGAAGACTTTTTTAATTACTATGTACACAACACACGGCGACAGATCAACCTACCCATAGTTGAACTCTATGTTCATGGAGATAAGGTCGAACTATGGGTAGGTTGATCTGTCGCCGTGCGTACTACCTACTACGTACGTACTAGTAACCATACCTACTACTACACTACCTACGTTTTCATAAAAAAAATGTTTTGTTTACTTTATTGTATTTGCTGGCGTTTTGAAGTATCGAGGCTTTTTGGTTACTTTATATTACTATGTTTGTTTGATTGAGCGTTTAATTGATTTATTAATCCACCAATTTAGGTCCTGGGGGACTATTAAGTTTCTTAAAACCATTGATGCTTGCATATGCTCACGACTATATTCCCCGAGGGGATAGTCAGAGATATTCTGAAACCTCAGAACACCCATGTTTCACTAATAGACTATCGGCCACCCGCAAAAAAGTCGTCTCTAAACCATATCTCGTATGTAAGTTCTGTATATACCTACAACAGGTATGGCTGTGTTCGGGGTACTCTCAGGATCACGAAACTGCTTGTTGTATAATTCAAAAGTGGTGGAGGGGGTAGCAGTGACGTCATAAAGATGGCCGCCGACGGTTTTAGTTTTTCTTCAATTGTAGCGCACCTATGAGGTCAATCTGGTTGTGCGAGGTGTCATTTGAAAGCTTATTAAATTTACTTTCATCATTTCATAGACACCTAAAGTGAAAAATTTGTATTTACTGAAATATTTTGAATTTAATGCATTTTTTGCTACCTACCAGCAATCATTCCTCCAGTTTTCTCGGAAACGGATAACTATATTGTGATTACAGCTATTATATAAAACATACAGAATTTTATAAGCTATCTTATAACTTGAATTGTATAAAAATACAACTTCAAACGACTGAGCTGTGTCAAATTTACTGGTGCACTGTAACTATGAATCCAAGAATGCGTCGGTCTGCGGCGGGGCGGAAGGACTGCAAATAAAATTATTACTTATAGATTATTATATAATTAGGGTTTCCATTGTGATATGGCTTAGAAAAATATACAATTTTATATTATTTACTTACACATGCGTTTACATAAACTATAGAATTAGATGTACGGGGGTATAAACTTAAATGCGTAATATATTTAAGGGGGTACTTTAGACCATAAAACTGAACAACTTTTACAATGGAACCAACTTAGAAATGACGAGAAAAATAATCCGCAGTTTCATACATTTTGGTCGAGAAGGGATTGACATATTCTATGGAACATCCCATTTTATTTCACTATTTCTTTGTTGGCTCCAAGGTGATAGTGGTTCAGTTTTATGGTCTGAATTGAAGTAGAAGTTCCCAATTTGATGTATGTAATGTAAAGTAAGTATTTAATTTCGAACTCTGTCACAGAATAGGTTCCTTTATAGTTCTTCATAACAAGGATGAAGCTGCCTTGGAAAAGTGAATAAAAAAATGAGAAATCCAAAACAATTCAACAGGTTTATAAATATTTATTGTTAGAAAAAAAAACAGTTGTTAGTTGTAAGAAGGTTGCAAGCATGCAAAGTAAAACTAAGTGGAGTGATTCATCAACATCACCAAAATTATATCAACAATCCGCACAAATAGGTTCGCATCCTCTTTTATAATGAGAACCGGTAAGGTTTGGAACTCTCTCCCTGCGTCTGTTTTCCCAAGCAAATACAATCAGGATATTTTTAAAAGAAGAGTAAATAGGCTTTTTCTGGGCGAGAGCGCTACATCCTCGGCTTCATCTACACTTTCCATCAGGTGAGCTGAAGCCAAGCGCAAACCCATTATGAATAAAAAAAAAATATATATATATACTGGTTTAACATACCTTCTCCCCGAATGGGATGCATTTTTGATTTTTATTGACACAGCCGCATCTCGCACTGTGGTAGCCTGTTTTGCATTGGCAAGATATTAATTCCAAGTCTTTTAACGAAAAACATGGTTAACGTTGTGATCGGTGACAACTTTTCGTTTTCCAATGTCCAACCATGGTTTGTAGGTGGTGGTACATTTTGAATTGCCACATCTGCAGTGGCCCAAACGTATATTTGGCGATTTGCTCTTTTTATATGGATTATCCACGTTACAAATACCTATTTAAAAAAAATCTGCTTTAAGATTGTCCATATTGTCAACCGTGTACAATTTAGGTTTCTTATGACAGTAACTAGCCAAAGTGAAGGAAAAGGTTGATGTCGTGTCGTATCAGGAACTCAAGACACTAGCTGAAAGTAGACAGGATTGGCGAATACTCCACCGACAAGAGCGTAGCTCTTAAATAAGATGATGATGACAGTAAAGAGTCATAATTAAATTTCTCGCCTTTTTGCCTAGATCTTCTGTAAGGTCAACCACCGATCCAAATCTTTCCAGAAGATCGTAATTTTCTGTGAAGACTTTCCACGTGCTTTTCTTTGAAAAACCTAACAATGTGCTGTTGTTGTCGCATCATGTAAGAGCGTGGTACGCCAATAAACAGTGTCGTTCTGGTCCGACAGCTTGAACAATTTTATGGACTGAAACGTATTTTGGTTTACTCGCGCTCATTCCACATTGAATCCAGACGTTTGCTGGTAACTTGTCGAAGAAATGAATGAGCAACAGTAAAACGTCAGTGTCTCTGCTGTTTAACATAATTCTACTTATACCTCCCTCAAGATTTGTATATCACGTATTGTGAAATAAATTCATTGCAATTTGATTTACTAGCAGGATTTATTGGCGTACCACGCTCTTACAGGATGCGACAACACAAGCTCATTGTTAGGTTTTTCAAAGAATGGCACGTGGAAAGTCTTTAAAGAAAATTGCGATCTTCTGGAAAGTTTTGGATCGGTAGTTGACCTAACAGAAGATCTACAGCAAAAGGGCGAGAAGTTTACTGGCTCTTTACTGTCATCAGAAACCCAAATTGTACACGGTTGACAATATGGACAATCTTAGAGCAGATTTTTTTAAATATTGGTAACGTGGATAATCTTCCACCGTCACAAGAAGCTCTTAAACAACATACTTATAAAAAGAGCAAATTACCAAATATGCATTTGGGCCACTGCAGATGTGGACCACCTACAAACCATGGTTGGACATTGGAAAACGAAAAGTTGTCACCGATAACAACGACAACCATTTATTTTGTTAAAAGAACAGGCTGCTGCAGTGCGAGATGATAAATGCCATATCGGGGAGACCTATGCTTAAATCAGTATAATTTTGGTGATGTTGATGAATCACTCTACCTACTTTTACTTTGCATGCTTGCAACCTTCTTGCAACTAACAATTGTTTTTTTATAACAATAAATATTTATAAACCTGTTGAATAAAACATTTCATTACATAATTTATACTTAATTATAGCAGACCCATATTATCAGCTGTTCCACATTTGGCTAGAGTATTTATTTAAAACGAAAAGTACAAAGTGCGTATCCACGACAGGCTTCGTCAAAGGCAATAGGTACAACATTCACATCCACAACAGGCTTCGTCAAAGGTAAATAGGTACACCACTCACATCCACAACAGGCTTCGTCAATAAATACATCCCATATATCTGCAACAAGCTTGAACCCCCCGAACCTGACCTGTTGAATTGTTTTGGATTTCTCATTTTTTTATTCACTTTTCCAAGGCAGCTTCATCCTTGTTATGAAGAACTATAAAGGAACCTATTCTGTGACAGAGTGTGAAATTAAATACTTACTTTACATTACATACATCAAATGGGGAACTTCTACTTCAATTCAGACCATAAAACTGAACCACTATCACCTTGGAGCCAACAAAGAAATTGTGAAATAAAATGGGATGTTCCATAGAATATGTCAATCCCTTCCCGACCAAAATGTATGAAACTGCGGATTATTTTTCTCGTCATTTCTAAGTTGGTCCCATTGTAAAAGTTGTTCAGTTTTATGGTCTAAAGTACCCCCTTAAATATATTACGCATTTAAGTTTACACCCCCGTACATCTAATTCTATAGTTTATGTAAACGCATGTGCAAGTAAATAATATAAAATTGTATATTTTTCTAAGCCATATCACAATGGAAACCCTAATTATATAATAATCTATAAGTAATAATTTTATTTGCAGTCCTTCCGCCCCGCCGCAGACCGACGCATTCTTGGATTCATAGTTACAGTGCACCAGTAAATTTGACACAGCTCAGTCGTTTGAAGTTGTATTTTTATACAATTCAAGTTATAAGATAGCTTATAAAATTCTGTATGTTTTATGTAATAGCTGTAATCACAATATAGTTATCCGTTTCCGAGAAAACTGGAGGAATGATTGCTGGTAGGTAGCAAAAAATGCATTAAATTCAAAATATTTCAGTAAATACAAATTTTTCACTTTAGGTGTCTATGAAATGATGAAAGTAAATTTAATAAGCTTTCAAATGACACCTCGCACAACCAGATTGACCTCATAGGTGCGCTACAATTGAAGAAAAACTAAAACCGTCGGCGGCCATCTTTATGACGTCACTGCTACCCCCTCCACCACTTTTGAATTATACAACAAGCAGTTTCGTGATCCTGAGAGTACCCCGAACACAGCCATACCTGTTGTAGGTATATACAGAACTTACATACGAGATTTTTTTTTTCTTGTCCTGGCCCCTACACTATAAGTAGTACCGAAACTCTGCTAAAAACCATTGATAATATCATAAATTAAAGACTTCCATTGCTTGATTTTGGCAGGTTACTTTTCTAGTTAGTGCCAGATCGCGCAATGGATTTCGTTCTTAAGTCAAAATTGATCTTATCATGAGTGGTTTTTAGAACGGCAATAGGCCGACGGGCGACTGATTTGATGAAAGATATTTTAGAAGATTTTTATTTGTTATTACTATAAGTAATTATGTTTTTTTACGTTATTGTATTTGGTGAATTTTGGTGGCGTTGAGTTAAAAGCATCACGCAAGCTTTATAATTTAAAATAGGATATACTCAACTGATAGATAACTTTGAATTACAATTCTTTTTTTAGTTTGACCGTTGATTCGTCTACTAGGTATAAGTGATATAATATCATAGAAAGCTTTGTGTTTTTTAATATATTTAGCTAGGTAAACTTTTGAAGGCTGTCATGATTAGGAATATTTACATTTACTAAAAATGTTAACTATTAAGACGTACCTACTGAATTACTTTGTTACCTCACTATTATCTTGAAATTTCAAGATTTATTTACATTCGTGAGATAAAACGTGCCATAATTGATTGCATTCTGTGAATCGTTATGACTTTTTAAGAAAAAATTATAGTTTATTACTTAGTTGTAAAGAATCTATGTCGCATAGAAACTCACTTGTGTTTTGAATTTTGATTTTGAGCTAAATAAAAATAATTAATATTTCTATTTGATTTGATGGGATTATTCAAAAATGATAAACCTAATCCAACTGTACATTAATCTCTTTAAAAAGAACCAACATTTGTGGGTGAAATATAAAACTTCATGTGGTATTAAATTAAAGATCTCCTAAAACATTCCTAAAATGTAACTTAAAGACAGTGCCTTAGTTAGTCGAGTAGCATAAGCATTTTGATTTACTTTTTCAGCGGTGAAACTGCTATTTAATTTGAGATTTTTAATAAATAGTAAGTACTGATTTTACTTGATTTATTATTTGCTAAATAACCTTCCATTTTATTGCGTTCATTAACTATTTTTGATCATCGAAATTTACTGCCCTATCTTTCAGAGTTGAACTACCACAAACTACCATAGAGAGTTACACCATTTGACACAAACATAAACAAAAATCTGTAATAATACAAATTAAAAAATATCATTATACACAAAAAAAAAGAGAACATGGTTGAGGTGTATTTTAATACATTTGTCTTATTTTTGCCCTTTTGTTTATTTTAACTAATTCAGAGAGAAGGTATTCATAAAGTATGAAAGTTTTATTTCACAAGATTATTTTATTTACAATAGACAACAATTTACATTCATTTAAAGTTATAGTTATACCATTGTTCACCAATGGCTGTCAAAGCCACTGGTGGTTATGTAAAATGATATGATTGTTAATAAATCACTTTACACATCCTCACTCTAAAGTGGCAAATGATATAATTTGCTGTTTTTGTTTATTGATCATAATTTATTTATTTTATCGCTATTATTGATACACCACAGTTTTGCTACTAAAATTATTAACCAGTAGCATTAACTCGGTTAAAAATATAATAAATAACAAAAAAGTTATGAGGGTCTGAAGTTAAAAAAGAAACAAGTCCTTTTTTCTCGAAATACGATTTTCTGACTTAGCTCTCTTTTCACCAAAGGTACAGAATTAATGTGCCTGTGAAGAAATTTTGTAACGGTCATCGACGGCCAACTGGTCGTGAACGGGTAGTACCTCAGGAAACGCGAAAAAAAATCAGCCGTCCCATACAAAATTATTGTACCTACCCGACAATGTATTTGAAGACGGGTTTTTAATATTTATTTAAAATTTTTGTTCTTTGAACGATTGCACGCCTCCTACCGGAAAACATAGATATGTTTACCTTATATAGAAGAGACGCGCTTTCAAAAATAGGGTTGAAAATTTAAATCCAGTGTTCAGTTAGTTTTCTGTATACATATTTGTAGTAACGGAACGATAGCGCGATTTAATTCAGAACAGCGCCACCTGTTGGCAGGGTCGAGTAATGAATTAGTTTAGAGTTGAGATGCACTCAAAACTTCCTTATTTTCAATGTTAACCAATGAATCAATGAATTTTTATGAATTTTTTTAAAACAATCTAGAAACCAATATCTTTGCTTTACATTTGTCAGATTTCCGTTAAAATATACAGTTTTAATGCTAGGATTAATTTAGTATGGAAAACTTTGATCCACGATAATTTTGAAACTATGCAGGATGTAAGGAAAAGTCTCATTAACCTTTAAACCACACACTCTACCCATGAAACTGAACAACTTTTACTATATCAAAAAAAAAAAAGAAAGCAGATCTGAACAAACAAAAAATCTGCAGATTTTTTCTACGCATTTGTTGTTTAGTGCCGACCATTAAAATAAACGGCAATTCGAATGTTATTACCTATATTGGTTAGCTCTATTAGTTACCCGACTGTATACCTACCTAAGTATTCTACTTGACTAGTGTACCTAACCACTCTACCTAATACACATTAAACTAGATAGATACTACACAGGGTGTAAGTGACAGCCTAGCAACTACTGAAACGGTGAACTCAGACCATCAAACTGAACAAGTTTCACTATAGAACCTACCTCAGGAAACGCGAAAAAAAATCAGCCGTCCCATACAAAATTGTTGTACCTACCCGACAATGTATTTGAAGACGGGTTTATATTTGTTAAAAATTTTTGTTCTTTGAACGATTGCACGCCTCCTACCGGAAAACATAGATATGTTTACCTTATATCGAAGAGACGCGCTTTTTAAAATAGTGTTGAAAATTTAATCCAGTGTTTAGTCAGTTTTCTGTATATACATTTTGTAGTAACGGAACGATAGCGCGATTTAATTCCGAACAGCGCCACCTGTTGGCAGGGTCGAGTAATGAATTAGTTTAGAGTTGAGATGCACTCAAAACTTCCTTACAAAGATTTTTTTTGGTCTGTCGTACAGACCAAAAACATCTTTGCTTCCTTATTTTCAATGTTAACCAATGAATCAATGAATTTTTATGAATTTTTAAAAAACAATCTAGAAACCAATATCTTTGCTTTACATTTGTCAGATTTCCGTTAAAATATACAGTTTTAATGCTAGGATTAATTTAGTATGGAAAACTTTGATCCACGATAATTTTGAAACTATGCAGGGTGTAAGGAAAAGTCTCATTAACCTTTAAACCACACACTCTACCCATCAAACTGAACAACTTTTACTATGAAGCAGATCTGAACAAACAAAACATCTGCAGATTTTTTTTCGCGTTTCCTGAGACTCCATAATGAATGTTGTTCAGTTTGATGGTCTGAGTTCACCGTTTCAGTATTTGTTAGGCTGTCACTCACACCCTGTATAATAATAATAACTGCCTCCGAGGTCTAATGGTTAAGAGCTTTGGGCTCTTGACTCGGAGCTCGTGGGTTCGATTCCCACGGGGGACACCTAGTGATAGTCACTTTGTGCGTTTTTCCCCAGTTGGTTAGGACATTGCAGGCTTTTTGATTTTCTTAAAAGAATGATGATTCCGTGCTTCGGATGGCACTTTAAGCCGTCATAAAAACCACATCAGAGGGTCTGAAAAAACTCTGACACCAGGGCTCTGCCCACACGGTAAGAAGAAGACGATTATAATTTGTTTAAAAATGTAAACGTACCCTGTTACAAGTAGAATGACAGATTGTAAATCTGTAGCCGTCTTCTTTTCGATTTCCAGCCATTTCTCGAAGTTGTCCTTAGTTGGACGTTTTAGCAAATCTTGTAGACTGTCACCAGCAACAAATTTTATTCCTTTTAAGCCGGTACTCGCTGCTCGCTCCGCTCTGCTATGATAATTGTTCAAAGCTTCAGTTTCAACGGGTGCCAAAACAACAACAGACGTCACTTTCCTTCCTTTAAGTATGTCTGGCAGAGGAAACTGATTACCGCTTACTTTCAAGGGCAAATATCTATTATATTTCTTATCATTCAGCGTCACGGGATCTACTTGAGTAGCATCTTTCTTTACATATTCCTTAGCTATTTTTTGACCTTCAGCTGTTTTGGGATTGAAATGAACCACCTTCATTTCTACCGCTTGTTTATTTGATGTGGGAGGAGCGACGTAACTTGGCACGTTCTCTGATGCAGCGATTTCTTGATCATCGTCGTCATCGTCTATTCTAGATTGAATACGCTCTCCATTAGGGGTTACAATTATTGGCCTATTTTCGCTGGATGCTATTTGTTGACCTCCTCCGGCGCTAAAGAAGTTTGCCAATTGATCTGGTGGTAAAGAGTCCAAGGGAGTATCTCCTACTTTATCGTAATCCAATATACTAATGTCAGCATTATCTAAGATACCCGATGAGAGCAATTGTTGGCGAAGATCATCCGGTACTTCATCTGGAAGTACAACGGTAGGCTTTTTCTTCTTCTCTTCCTTCTTCGCCTCGGGCGTGCTCTCAATGGAGTTTACTGTTGAAGACACGTACTTCTGAGTAGTTGGCTTAATCTCGACAGTTCTAGAGGTGGTCTGGTAATAAGGTGGAGACGAAGTACTGGACACATAAGAAGGTTGCTGCTGTCTAGACCTTTCTTGTGAATATTGGGGTTTAGGTGAGGTAGCCTGAACTTGCTGCTGGTTATAATTTTGTTGGTACTGGTTTTGAGCTTGCTGGTAGTGTTGTTCAAACTGCTGTTTGTCTTGTTGTTGCTGATGCTGATGCTGCTGTTGAGCATGATGTAGTTGAGCTTGGAGCCGTTGGATTTCTTCCTGTTGTTTTTGTACGTTCTGCGCCAGCTGCAATCTAACTTGTTCTTGCTCACTATCATAAAGATGTTGTTGTTGTTGTTGCTGTTGCTGCTGTTGTTGTTGCTGTTGTTGTTGCTGTTGCTGCTGTTGCTGCTGTTGCTGCTGTTGCTGTTGTCTTTGTTGATGTTGGTGCTGGAAGTACTGTTGTTCAACACTACTGGCTGTTGGTGAAGGTTGACTAGAACCGCTCAAACCGCTGTAATCTGGCTGAGCAGTGGGTCCATTAACAGTGATGTGCTGTTCGTATTTAGAAATAGCCGGCACTAGTTCCCCACCGTTTGGAACAAATTGACCAACGTTTTGTTGATGAAACTTTTGCTGGTCTCGCGATTGTTCGAATTGAGGTCTTTCCGATGGACTGTGAGACTGTTGGAACTGGGGTCTTTCAGAGGGTCCTTGTGATTGTTCAAATTGGGGCCTTTCCGATAGGCCATGTTGTTGGAATTGAGGTCTCTCCGATGGGCTATGCGATTGCTGGAATTGAGGCCTTTCTGAAGGATTATGCTGTTGTGAAAACTGTGGCCTTTCTGGCTGTCGGAAGTGATTCGGCTGTTCGGGAGCCGATGGTGGTTGGGGGTGGAAATTAAATAGGGTTGGAGATGATGGTTGTGGAAGGAACTGAGTCTGAGGTATGGATGATGGCGAAGCAGAAATGGGTCCTGGGAATGAGTTATGCTGGGTAGGTCTGGGTAAAGTTTGGGGACCTTGATGAAAACTGAATAGTTGCTGCTGGAATGGATGACGGCTTTCTTCAATTTGTGGAGGCGATGGCTTTAGGTTAAAGAATGGTGGTCTACTAGGTGATATAGAGAAAGTGGGCTTGTGTTGGAAGTCTGTAAAATGCTGAGGAGGCCTTTGTTGTGGTAGCTGTTGATTTTGAGGGATAAGTTGTGGACGGTTGTGGTGCTCCTGGAAATGCGCAGGAGTGGAGCTCGGGCTTGGTCTTACGTCCTGGTTGAAGTTTTGTTGCGGCCTGCTCGGTAATTGTTGATCCTTTGAGGGATCAACTTGTTCAGTAGTTATGGTGTGATAATTATCCTGCAAATATTTGGGTTCATCAAAGAATGACTGGGGCTGAGGTTGATGGAAAGGTCTCTGAGGTCCAGCGTGGAAACTGGTACGTGGGGGACCACTGAAATGTGTACGGCTACCAAAAGGTGGTGGGTTACTTGGACGAGGGTGGAATGAAGGCCCATTAGTAGGTCTTGGAAAAGCGCTGGGAAACACTGGTCCGATTGGGCCAGGCACGGTGGGGGCAACATTTCCAAAGTGTGGAGTTGGACCAGGAGGACCATTGGAGAAAGATGCGTGGGGATTCAAAGATGGTGTTGGACCGAATGGGCCTTGGCGAGAAATATGTGTTTGACCTCTAAAAGGTGACACAGATGGCCCTTGTCTAGGCAGCTGTTGTTCGTTGTTTAAAAATGGTTGTTGGAACTGAATACGGTTCTGAGCATGCTGCGAAGTAGGTCTGTAAGTCTGAGGAGCTGGTTGGTTGGCGGGATGCTTAGCTTGGTGATTAGTGTGATGGTTTGCTTGATGGTTTACAGTGGGTCTTGGACTAAGATCTGGATGTTGAGGTTTCTGGGAAACGGATCGTTCTAGCGGTGGATGACTTAGAGGCT
Source organism: Agonopterix subpropinquella (assembly GCA_922987775.1). Classification (NCBI taxonomy): domain Eukaryota; kingdom Metazoa; phylum Arthropoda; class Insecta; order Lepidoptera; family Depressariidae; genus Agonopterix; species Agonopterix subpropinquella. Next base: position 3,961,012 of record OV277710.1, read on the forward strand.
GTTGTGGGTAAGCAATAGCAGGCCTTGGAGCTGTTTCTTCATGATCTTCTGTATGAGAGTTTCCTTCGCGTCTATCACTGTAATGGTGTCCTTCGTTGCCGAAAGTGACCTTGACACTGCTGTCGCTGTGATAAACTTCTGATTCAGGTTTGATTATTGCTCTCAAAGTGGTTGTTTGTTGTGGTAAGTACAAAGGTTCGGGTGTCACTGTGACATAATCTTCGTGATGCTCCTCTTCTTCGTTAGAAGGTGGAGTGATGGCTGGGATCGGTTTTTCGTACACGACTTTGTCTTTATGGTGAGGATCCTTACTATATTTCACGTAGAAGACATGAACTGGTTCTTTTTTCTTTTTCTGGATTGGAGGTTGTGGCGGTGCAGGGAGGGTCTCATTCGATTCCTTGATTATAATTTCAATTATAGGCTCTGGAGCTTCGTAATAGTGAGGATGATGATGATGGTGATGTTGGTGTGTATCGTGGCTGTACAATGGAGCAGTTGGTAATGCGCCGTAAGGAGGTCCATATGCACTATCTGAAAGTTGATCCTGAATGTTCAGAATTTTCGGTTGAGCGTAAATCTGGTTCTGGTTAACAACAGCATCATCTAAGTTGTCAAGATTAGGGTCGTAAAGAGGGTCTTTCTGTGAATATTGGACGACTGGCTCCATCTGCACCGCGTATGGTGGAAGTTTACCTCTTGGCGGGCCATGAGATATTCTTCTCTCACTAGTTAGTGATCTAAAGTGAGTGACTCTTGAATGAGGAAGTACTAATGAGTATTGTAGGTTTGTTGGCGTTCGTATGCTCTCTAATTGTCGTTTCGGTTTCGTTTTCGCAGTCGAATTCTTGGCGCATGATATGCTGAGCACAGCCAAGGCTGTAACCTGAAACAAGAAAAAAGTAAAGTTAGCTACAGACCACAAAAATTATTTTCACACCACCCGCTCGAAAATGGAACATTATATGTCATGTAACTCGCACCTAAAGCAAGTCATTATAGCCCTGGGACTAGCCGGGCAATAATATTGTACTGAATTTCATTATAACCCGCTGGTCAATAATGAGATTTGAATATGGAACCGCATCCACAGATTATTTAACATTTACTACGACCCTTACTTAAAATTCGTATGAAAACTTATCATGGAGACCTGCACCAAAAAGAACTTAATTCGAAATTCGAACTGGCCACCGCGAGTATTGAACACAAAAAAAGAAAAAAAGGCGCGAATACTGCAAATCTCTGTACCTATTTCTACGAACAAAGAAGGTAGGTAATAAAAAATATTACATTTTCTTTCCACAACTGGAGTGCGATTTTTGAATCTCATTCGCTGAGTTCAGCAGTTGAAAATGTCAAAATTACTATGGAGATACGCATCTTTCTACTGCTGATTTGACTTTCAAAAATCGCACTCCTGAAGTATGATTTTTGAAAGTCAAATCAGCAGTAGAAAGTTGCATATCTCCACAGTAATTTTGACATTTTCAACTGATGAACTCAGCGAATGAGTTTCAAAAATCGCTCTCCTGGTCCAATGTTTCAAATATCTACTTTCACTTTGAATTTAATAAAATAGTGTTTTCTAAATACTATACTATTGAACTCTAATACTTTGTTATAAATTCTAATAAAAGAATTGGTTTCTAACCATAGAGAATTTATACGCTCCCCTGGGTTTCTAACAGTATTGCTTTTTATTTTCTCGCGGAGGGTGTGAAAAGTAGAGTATGGTCCTCGGGGATAAACGTGTTTTCATCTTGGGCGAGCTTGAACCCCTCGCTTCACTCAGGATTCTAGTCTTAACTCCCTCGCTTCGCTCGGGAGTTAACTCTAAACTCCCTCGCTACGCTCGGGAGTTAACCCTAGAATCCCTCGTTACGCTCGGGATTCAATATCGCGCCCGTGATGAAAGACACTGCTTTATCCCCTTGGTACATAATCTACTATTATGATAGTCTAGAGGTGAACTCAATAAATGGTTCCTGATAATTGAACTGTAGAGTAATAAAATAAATCGATTCACCTTCGATGTCTATTTTTGTTCGGTGGCAATGAATTAAATTAATATATCATATCATATATACGATCAAAAGTGTGATTTTTGAAAATCATACGAGCGACTTGGCAGTAGAAAGATGCATAATCTCCATAGTATAATCCAGTATAATCCCCGCAAGTTGATATTGCGACTGGCGGCCATCTTGGTGACGTAATTTTGACGTAGTCGACTGTGCTCCATCAGTACCGTTCGCAAGGTTAGCCCGTGCTTGATGACGTCACTCAGCGGTTATTGTGACAAGAAGTGCGATTTTTGAAAATCTTACGAGCGACTTGGCAGTAGAAAGATGCATAATCTCCATAGTAATTTTGACATTTTCTACTGCCAAGTCACTCGTATGATTTTCAAAAATCGCACTGAAGGTTCCATCGCAATATCAACTTGCGGGGATTATAATTTTGACATTTTCTACTGCCAAGTCGCTCGTATGATTTTCAAAAATCGCACTTCAAGTCTCTTTTTGGGACCAAAAAGAGACTTGAAGTGCGATTTTTGAAAATCATTTGCCTATTTTGGAATTTGAAGTGCTGTTTTTGATACCCAACGATTTTTTTTTGTTAATACTGTTTAAATAACTTTAATTAATTATACCTATAGCGCTACAACCCCAGAAATTTTAAAAAATCGTATACCTACAGGATTATGGCCCAAACATACGAAACGTACGAAAGATTTCTTCAAAATCATTAAATAAAAAATACGATTTCTATGTTTGCTCCATACCTATAGGCTTATACTGTGATATAGGTAGGACCTAAAACAATGTTTGGACTGGTTTGGACATTTAGAGATAAGTATTTGGGGCTTTCTGTAGATATCCAGGCATTGACCACATTTTAGGGAGGTCAGAAATAAAAAAAATCTGACAAAACGTAAAAAAAAAGTTTTTCCTTTCTTTCACTTCTTGGAAACTATAGGTACCTAGAGTTTCCAATATGTTTCCAATAGCTGACTCAGCTACCTACCAATAGCACAGATTATCCAATAGTTTGTTGTTATTTTTTTCAAACCATAAAGTCGTTATTTAATACTTAATACGCGGCATTGACATTGACTTTTAGATTTCACGGTGTAGCAGACTCACGCTTTCCGTTTTTTTTTTCTTTTCATGTTATTTTAGGCCGTATTATCTAAGCGGTAAAGACCGACGTGTTTAGAATTTTAAACCATTTTAATCTTACTGGTGGGTACGGAATTTGACATAAATTACAATAAAGTTAAGTGTCAAAATGTATTGTATGTACACACGGCGACACATCAAGCTATACAAAACCAACATAAGTTGACCTCGCGTAGGTCGAGTAGCGTTACTAAACCTACGCAAGGTCAACTTATGTTAACGTGTAACGTCGCGCGGCCAGCTTATGTTGGTTTTGTATAGCTTAATGTGTCGCCGTGTGTACCTATATATTTTCTTTGCCTGTGTGCCTATGAGCATTATTTATTTATTTAAAATGACCACCGCTTCAATGCTGGGTTGGTAAGGTACGACAATTTTATTTATTAGTAGGGACCTAAGGGTAGGTGAGTGACAATAACATTTTAATCAACTTTTACACGGGGATTTAGGTAAAATTTCACAGTAGATAACTGTAGGTACTAATACATCATCATCATCATATTAGCCGATAGACTGCTGGATACAGGCCTCCCCCAAAATGGGGGGATTTGCCATAATCGCTGCCACGCTTGGCAGGCGGGTTGTCGATCGCAGTTGGATTGAATGTGTGTACTCAGAGGATGCTGCTGCCCATCCTCCGGTAGATCCCTTAGTCGCCTTTTACGAAACCCACGGAAGGAAATGGGGTGGTGCTATTCTTAGCCGGCACCACAAGGTACCTACTAAATATATATGATGAAAATAGAGAAGTTTGGTTTTTGTTAAAATTTTGCAGAAGTAGAAACAATTTTTGCACCATCAATCGTTCTATTTTTATCTCAATCAAATCCATAATGTATAAAATTTCTATCGACATGAAATAATTAAATAAGTATACCTAACTATCTACCTACTTATGGCATTTCCATTACCACTTTACACCCAAAACGTTATCAAATATTTATAGTAGACATGTTAAATACCTGGATGTCACGTAATATTTTCATAACCATGTCGTGTGTTTGAAGAGAAAGTGTTTTTAACGTGAAATGCACTAAGTGTGAGCGATGTTTACCTAAATATGAGATGCCCCACGTTTGTGGTAGAATACGTAAGCAGATAGCGGTTTACGATCTACCTAGGTTAAATTACGCCAAGCTAGGGCGTCGCTAAGGGGGATCAGGGAAGGGCGGGGGCAGCAACATTTTACAGAGTAAAAATTACAATATACCTATAGGCTATAGGTACCTACCTAATAACAGAGTACATAAAAGACACAATATAATTATAACGTTAAACTAGAGTTAACCCGCGACCAGATCATAAGCTATCCTACAAAAAAAGTTTCATCAAAATCGGTTCAGTAGTTTTTGCATAATGCTCAATCAAACAAACCGACAGACAAAAAATTCAATTTGTGATTTCGAATTAGAGACACCTAATTAAACAATATAGTAATTTTTTTGTTAATATCTTCAATATACCTATTACAGACACACTTCTGTTACAGATTTATAATAGTTAAGATTACAGAAAGGCACAGAGATTAGTTTCTAGATAGTGTTTTAAAAAAATCATTCATTTCATTCATCGAATATAATCATTGGTTAGTATCTACGTTAGTATTGACAATATAATCAAACTTCGTTTGTATGGAGCTCACTGCATGGACTATACTTCGACTTTGCGGTCCCTCATCGTCACCACTGCGGTCAACTTGCCGCAACCAGTTTCCAGTAGGTACACAAACCGCAAACTCTTAATACTTGAAGACATGCTGTAGGAAATCGGAGAGGACCTGTTCAACAGCATTCCAATAAGATTAAAAGTGAAACACAATTGCGGCGGCGTTTTTTGGTAATATAATTTCACACTCTTTCGTTACACTCCGATGTTATGTTGGACATGTTGAGAGTTTTAATTAACTTTAAATAAATTAATAAACCGTCAACGCGCTCCATTCAATCGAAGTTTAATTATAATTATTTTGGATTGAACCAATATACAGGGTGAAATTGATATCATTGGCATCCTTTTAAACTAAGAGTCTACCCATCAAACTGAACAACTTTTAGTATGGGAACAAACCAATCGGAGCAAGAAAAAAATCAGCTGTCCCATACTAAACTGCAATACCTACTCAACTCAAATGTATGGAAGAGCAGATTTTTTTTGCTCCGATTTGTTTGCTCCAATAGTAAGAGTTGTTTAGTTTGATGGTTAGACACATAGTTTAAAAGGATGCCAATGATATCAATTTCACCCTGTATAAAAGTCAATGAAATTTTTAAACATGGTGTAGTAACTAACCTCAGTGCCTGTGGTTTGTCGAGTCTTCGTTGAAATGTACAATTTCAAAGTTACAGCAGGGACTTAAAGATTTCCATACAAATCCTAGCATTGGAACGGTCTTTGTCAAAAGGGAAAAAGTCACCACTAATCTCGACGCTCATTAAGTCATTACCAATCCCAAATTAATTTGTTATTCGGTAATCGAATTAAATACTTTGTAACATAAAAATCGAAGATTAAATAACACTTAAACTTGCAATTACTGAGATGCATTGAAAGAAAAATGTCGTAAGAACACAACACTGAAGGTGTTTCAATCTTACAAAATAAGCTAAAAGTAAGAGGCGATGCTGCTTGCAACGAAGTAAAAAGATCATTGCATGATGTGTAATTTGCAATTTATATTAATATTCAGTTTTTTTTTGAATGCCGAATGCAGGCTAAGGTTAATGGCTTTTATGGTTTTGAATTTAACGCAGTTTGGAGTAAAAGTACAGGCCATTAGCCTCTTAAGTCAAAATCATAATTACAATGTAGATTAGATCAGATGTATAATAATAATTATTTTATAATTGATCGAATTTAGTGACACAATTTTTTTTTAAATTTGTGGTATTTTCATAGTCTCAAAAGTAAACTTTTTTATATGAATCAAGCGAGCCAAGCTCTGAGTTCAGTTTATTTTTAAGGGTTCCGTACCCAAAGGGTAAAAACGGGACCCTATTACTAAGCCAACGTTGTCCGTCCGTCCGTCCGTCCGTCCGTCCGTCCATCCGTCCGTCCGTCCGTCCGTCCGTCTGTCCCACCTATTTAGGGCAGTAACTTTTGAACCGAAAGAGCTAGATAGTTGACATTTTCACAGAATTTGCTAACAAATAATAGAAATGTCAAAAAGTTAAAAATTAAGGGGGTTCTCAACAGGAAACTAGTTTTTATCAACGTTTTTTCTTCTCGCTCTATGGTAAAAACGGTAATACATACAAGCGTCAAACTTTGTGTGATTGATTATAGAGCAAACTCTACAGTATAACAACAAACAATAAAAACCGGACAAGTGTGCGTCGGTCTCGCGATAAAGGTCTCGGAGTAAAAAAACATTTTTTTTTACTTTAATTTGTTGTAGTGCGGTGTGGTACCGAACTCTCGGCCTCGGTGCGCGAGTAGCCCGACTCGCACTTGACCGATTTTTTATTTCTTAAAAAAGAAAGACACCATACCTATCGGCAGATAATAATAAATTGCTATCTGATGAAAGACTTATAAAAAATAATTTTTAACGAAGCAGTGTAGTGTATAATAAATAAGATACCAGAGGATATTCTAAACTTACCAGACAAAAAGTCTCATGTTAAACAAGTACTCTGTAAAAAAGGTTACTATAAACTCGATGATTATTTGAATGACCAATATGTCTGGTCTTGACAATTTTACACTATGTAATGCAATATTGTATTTTAATTGTACTTTGTACATTTTGTTTTGTTTAAAAGAAGTGTGTTGTAGAGTTTCTGGCCGCATCTTCTCTCAACGGAACACCTTCCGACGCGGTGGTAGAGTCAAAAAATGACGTCAAAAAGCTATCTATATGATATTATTTTGAATAAAAAATTTTGAATTTTGAATTTTGTAGAGTAGATCCATCCATGACATGACATACAGGATGTAAGGAAAAGTTTAATTAATTTTAATTCTTTTTTCTGACAGGTTTGCTCCCATAGTAAAAGTTGTTCAGTTTGATGGGTAGAGTATGTGGTTTAAAGGATAATGATACTTTTTCTTACACCCTAGTAAGTAACTTGAACTACTGAATTAAGTTAATGTAGGCTATACAAAATTTCGAAATTAAACCACATGCGAATTAAAAGTTAGACCTCATAACTATCTCATGTGAAAGGTAGTCCGATATTATATCACAACCCGATATGTTGGACTTTATTCTTGTCATGATGATATTACAAAAAATTTTAAGATATTCACATTCAGATTTATATCGCTTATCTTTTTCGAACATCATAATCCACCCATACAAATTAAAGGCGTTTATGTCTTCTAAAACACAATAACAATCAATTAAAAGTCATTATGTAACTTAAAACTTCTCGCTTTTGTAACCGTATTATCTTAGTTTTGCATACGGATGACTCGAGAAAAACTTCCAATTTACATTTTATAAACGTTTAAAAGAGAAATGTATATTTCTCACATTCAATAACATTATTTACATAAACGATTTCATACTCTATTTCTTTATAATAAGAGTTACGTGGATGAAATGAAAATTCCGTTGTGGATGTACGAAAAGTGAGGTAACAAGTGCTATTGTATTTTTTTAATTCTCACGATGAAGATACGCTGTTTATTGTTAAGAATCTCTGCTTAAATTGTTGCTTTTTTGCTATAGTACCTAGTGAGAGGAAATAAATGTGATAGGTCAACCAAAACACATAATTTTGTATATTTTTAACACTTTGTAACGATCAAATTACACAATTACCTACTGTTCCGTCATACCTGCACAACACACTAGAGCTGCGTTCTGAACCTTTTTGTGCGGTTGTTTTTTCAACTCGCTCTAAGTAAAACAAAGTAAAACGTCTTACACCGAGGCTCTGAACGGCGTTTAGTGCGAAAAGTTACGCTCGGGGTGCACTCTGGGTGCACATAGGGTAGAGGTTCTGAACGCAGCTCAGTTGTCCTAGAATTGCGTCAACGAATTGAATACCTAATCATCGTCAGCCAATATACATCCCACTGCAGGGTACAGGCAGGCAGTATTGCTGATTTGACTTTCAAAAATCGCACTCCTGAAGTATGATTTTAGAAAGTCAAATCAGCAATAGAAAGATGCGTATCTCCACAGTAATTTTGACATTTTCAACTGCTGAACCCAGCGAATGAGATTCAAAAATCGCACTCCTGACCCTCTAGCATGATTTCTCTACTTGCGCGCGACTCGGCTTTTTCCCATACTACAAGTCGCGGCAAGCGCGGCTTTCGCTCTCCGAAAAGCGCGGTAACAGGTTATTTTGTATGCAGCGAAGGCGCGTCGCGCGCGTGTAGGGAAATCATACTAGACCTACTGATCTTAACGGAACTCGTCAATAATATTTTGTATTCCATTTGCTCATACAAAAGACTTCAACGTGTGTGTTTCATGTTATCTCACACTCTCGAAAATAACAAAAAACAGCATATTTAAAAATTATTCTAATAGGATTACATTGTAAGCAAATTCTACGCCAGCTGGGCTAGTATGACAGCGTGATACAGCACTATCGCGCCTTCCCTCTCTTTCCATTTGTGCGCGATCGAACGAGATAAAAGGCGTGATATAGCTGTATCGCGCATAACATGCTACGACCACCCACAGTATGCCTCACATACCACCCCCGGGAAATTGAGATATGCTTCCATCTTTGTTATTTTACGTAGGTATGCCGAAAAGAGCGCGCATAACCTTTTTGTCGCTTTGTCGTAGGTTGCCTGCTAGCCGTGCTGCTATCAGCCGGTATTCCTCCACTACCTACTTTATTCAAACCTCCCATCCGCATAAGCGATATTTTTCCGCCTTTCGCATCCACTCACTACCTGACCAGTTACTATTGCGAATTCTGTTATTCTTCTACCGCGGGCAGGCGTAGTTTGAAGCTCGCTATGTGAAAGTTTCACAAAGTCTCACTTTGACGTAACTTTAGTGATGAAATGTCTAGGCTAGTTTGAAGATGGCTCTGAAGTAAGGATGTCTGAAAGAGATAAGCCTAAAGTAGTCATTATCTTGAATGCCTGTATATGAGAGTCGTATTAGAGAAAAGATAAAAAAATATTGTGTTTTCTTTATCCATTATAATAAATGCGAAAGCGTGTGTCTTTCTGTTATGTTTACGACTAAACCGCTGAACCGAATTTGATATTTAATAATGGCATAGGCATCCAGTCAGCAATGGTTGTATCAATGTTGACTGCCCAGGGCGCAAAAGGCGAACTCAGGTTTGCCTTAAATGCCTTAAAGTGCTACTCTACTGTGCAGTGTGCATCACCAAATCGAAAGTGTTCATTTCTAAGTTAAGGTTTTTATCTCTTACCTATAATGAGCTACCAAACTTAACCAGAAATTAACTCTTGCATTAAAGACACCAAAATTGTACCTGCATTTACCTAATGTAGACAAAGAATTAGTCCCGAGAAACCTTATTCTACTTGTCAATTTATTATGTTACAAACAATTACTTCACTATCCATCAACACACATCAACAAGTGACGCTAATAATGGAAGATCATAGACCCCGTTCAATGTGTGAACATTAAAGGCAATGACAGAAACATCACCGGAACAGTATGATTAGTTACACGCAATGTAAACAACAAGCATGACCTAACAAGTTACAGCTAGCACTTTGCTGACCCATACATGCAAACTAACTTCCCCTCATACAATATAGGTAATGCTAGACCACTATACTATTCATTCTGAAGTCTACTAACGAGACTCTTAACCCAATGGTTTATGTGCGAAAATGGTTGGATTTGTAAGTCTTCGTTCAAAAACTAGAAACATCAAAGTCATGTTACACTTACGCACGCAAGCAATCTGAGCAAAACTGTGTGATTAATGCAGGCCGTGAGAAACGGTGGAAATACGCGGACAGCCTGAATTGTGGGGAAGACTTTACAATGTGGAGGTTAAACTACTTGGAATTGTTAGTTACATTGTCAGGTTATGTGTGCAATTGACAGAGCTTTAACAATATCTGTAGAGTCACAAGTTGTTATCATGTTTAGCCGAATTAAGAGAGCGGAGGAACGAAGGAGAGAGCTTGTTCTGACAAGTGCACAGATTTACGAGTGGGACAAAACCGTCAGCGCAGTGACGCTAGTGCAGGTAGGTATTTCCTGCTGGGTAAGAGCTTATATTACTAAAATTATGGCCATTTGACGTAAGTAATTACCCCGCTGATGTAATTGTCCCGCTCGACATATATTTTTTTTCTATATTATGCTTTACCAGGAGCTTACTTTCATTCTTCGCCGGCGTTGTAGAATTCACAATCCTTACAATGTTATCATCTATTTATTCAGAGAGAGCATCTCTGTTTTTTTTCTAAGATCGTACCTATACACCTAATTTTATTTTTTTCCTAAGTTTAAATTCAGATGTACCTACCTGCTCTATTATGATTGTAAGTATACCTAACTCCAAAGTTATAAATATGATCTAAATAAAACAATTCTAATCAATGATTCTTTTATTTAAGTACTTTATAACTTTGCACGTTCAAATATCATTAAAAACCTCATCATGCATTCGTTGAAGCTTGTAATGTAATATCTAAACGATATTAGATAATGCGAGCATAAGATATCAGCAGATATAATGTTTTTATTATAACTCAAACTAGGCTAACGATTACATTGTATGTTACTAAATTATAAAATGATAGACACAACACAAAACGTGTTGCAGAAAACGTAAAATAAAACTGTGCAATCTGACCATCTCGCATTCACTTTCATTCGCTGAACTACATTCGCTGAACAACCGTGATGTAATATAGAATGACGATTTTGACAACATCATTCATCTTGTTTGACATTTTTGGTCCAATATCTTTTAAGATAATTAAATTCATTAGTAAAGATATGGTTTAAAATATGTGCATGTTATTTCTGCAAAGCATACCAGATTGATTGAGATTAAGATAATCTGTAATTAATTTTGGTTCAAGAATTAAACTGTTGCGCAAGTCATTTATTATTTAGTGACATTGAACGAAACGCTTTACATTCGATTGCCAAATTGATAAATTATCAACATCTGTGGTCACATTGAATATTCATATTTTAAAGTGAAAAACAATTATTCAGTGCATCTGTACTTGGTAGTGAATAAAGTAATGGATAGATGAGTGTGTTAAAAACACGCGAGCTTAATGCAAGAGTGTGTTAGGTTTGCCAAGAGTTCCTACTCTGCTAGCGGAAACAGAATTTGGCAGTCGGATAGTTGGTAACACCACACGGTGAAATTGATATCATTGGAATCCTTTTAAACTAAGAGTCTACCCATCAAACTGAACAACTTTTAGTATGGGATGGGAGCAAACCGATCGGAGCAAAAAAAAAATCTGCTGTTGCATACATTTGAGTCGAGTAGGCACAGACATTTAGTATGGGACAGCTGATTTTTTAGTTGCTCCGATCGGTTTGCTCCGATAGTAAAAGTTGTTCAGTTTGATGGGTAGACTCTTAGTTTAAAAGGATACTAATTATATCAATTACACCCTGTACATATTTTTTTATTCTAATTAATTTTTTTTCGTTATTTTTTTCGTTTTTTTATTTGTTTTCCATTTACAAATCCTGTATTAATAAGTCACTGTTTAATCAGACGAGGTTTTGAGGCGCTAATTTTAATTTTCAAAATGCATCAGGAATCTTTCATAGTTACTCGTAAAATCACATTGACCTGAAATTAAAGCAGTACCTAAAGTTTCATAAAAATGTACTTTGAACATGTTTTTTTTTTCCCATTTGATCTGAATGAAGTGACCCTTTCCCATACTGGCTACGTTCAATATCTTTTCTACTAATTTCTTTAAAGTATAGCAGAAGATTTCGATCGTTGCAAATAGATCTTCTCCATAAACTAACGCCTTTCGAACAAAACGAATAGGTGTTATCAGTAAAATCGCACTCTTACGTTTTAAATGACGTACCAAATATGGGCAGAGGTAAAAGTTATATCAAACATTAGTAGGTCAAAGCTCTTTTTTATGGGAACTGAATTAGAACAAAGGTATAATTCCGTTTCTGATGTAAGCGAAGATCTTGTTGTAATCGTAATCTTATGTAACTTTTGAGATCAAAACAAATGCTGCTTGAAAACATTGGATAAACCCAAAAAGGTGAAGACGTTAATACGTTATGTAATATTAAATGCCGGTGGTTCCGGAGAATGGACCACCCCAAATCTTCCCGTGGGTGTCGAATGAGGCGACTAAGGGATTAAAGGTTTCTTATGCAGTGTTTTTGTGGGCGAAAGGCTAACCACCTCTCACACTACCCAGCAAATAATTTTTTCGTCCCTTATTTACAGGGTGTAACAAAACACCCTAGTAATACCTAGTAGTGCTTCAGACCGTCAAACTGAACAACTTTCACTATGGAGCCAACGTCGAGAAAAAATAAAAAAAATCTGCTGTCCCATACATTTGAGTCGAGACGGTACTGCAGTTTTATATGAAAGAGCTGATTTTTTTTTCGCGATTTCGATGTTGGCTTCATAGTGAAAGTTGTTCAGTTTGATGGTTTGAAACACCCCCTGTGTGTTTTGTTACACCCTGTATATGACTATTTTGACTTATAAAACTTATATTACTGTAATTTCGTCATAAACTGGTGCTTTATGCGTCTAATGTTCGACTATACGACCAAATTGTTAGTTGGGTTGGCACGTAATTCCATCCAGGCCCTGTACCCGCACTTTCGACGTTCGCTATATCGCCACTGTTTCGGTCCGCACTTCATTGGAATAGAGTTGACATTGGAATGAAAATGTTCACGCAATTGCGAAGTTCGAATGTGCGGGTAGAGGCCCTGAAACTTAAATTGCTGAATGTGAATTGTTACAACGACATGTTGGTAGTTGTAGCAATGGTTCTGGCCACCCCGAAAGGGTCGTAAGTTTATGTATGTAATATAAAAGTTTGTTAACAGGTAGAGTGCGGCGCTCTTTTGGTTTTATCTGTGTTGAAAACGTTTGATTTACCTATGAATGGACTCTCTCAATAAAGTTTATAGTTTCCGTTGCTAATCGGTTTTATTTATTTTAATTTTTTATTTATTTTTTAATTAGCGGTATGTTTGAAATTATCATATTTAATGGTTCATTCGTTCGATTACAAACTATTCATTTCTAGCGTGGAACATGCTCTCTTAATGCTCTTATACATTTTCTATATTTTTTTAGAAAATATATTTAGAGCATTAATAGAGGTATTACTACATTTATTGAACTGTAATTAAGATTTTAAACTCGTTACACAACATTTTAATAATTCAGTTCACAAAAACGTTAATCTGAAATATTTTATTGTTTGTCTTCGTATAAAACCAATAAATCGGTTTCAATGAAATTAGACCGTAGGCTTTAGTGTAAGAAAAAATTTAAAAAAAACTATTTTTATCCCAAACTCAAAACCAATTCTATATAAACAATGGTGTCGATTCGAACTGTGCCACGACTTAACTTAACTAAATTTATACCTGTCCCTTTCTAAAATAAGATTAAGAAAAGAGACAGAAAACCAACAACTGACTTTAGTCCTGTCAAAGTGACGTTACACGCCCAAAATAAGATGCCATCATAATGTACGCCATCTTATTTAAGGCGTTTTTGGGCGTGTAACGTCACTTTGACAGCACTAAAGTCAGTTGTTGGTTTTCTGTCTCTTTTCTTAATCTTATTTTAAAAAGTGACAGGAATTTTAGTTAAGTCGTGGCACAGTTCGAATCGACACCAATAACCATGAAACAATGGACAAAAACTAGTAAACAATGAATTCATAATTGTTGAACCTATCCGTCTCAAAAAAAGCTCTTAAGTGACTGACCGACGTCAAAAGTAACACGTGCTTACATTCACTATCACTACCGACTTATTAATAGCTATAGCTTCCATATACTGGCTCTGATTGGACCCTGTAAAGACCAACAATTATCACGTCATACCGTCAATCAAAACATCACCCAAAGAATTCACTCCATTGTATGTTACATCAGTACGATTTGAACTTTACTGTTAAAAGATATAGTACATTTCTGATTGTAATATGATGCTATACATTAGTAATGCTAGAGCAATCATTCACTGTTCCTTTTTTTTTCTTATTTAGAGTTCGTCCATTTCATTGTAAGTTGATGGGTCGTTACATCATTTCTATACATTTTTATTGCAGGAATTATAACCAGCTTTGTTACTTTGTGCCCGTTCGTTTCATAGTTTTATTACAGGGATTATTATAACATTTTTAGGGTTCCGTACCCAAAGGGTGAAAACGGGACCCTATTACTAAGCCTACGTTGTCCGTCCGTCCGTCCGTCCGTCTGTCCGTCTGTCCGTCCGTCCGTCTGTCCGACCTATTTAGGGCTGTAACTTTTGAACTGTAAGAGCTAGATAGTTGAAATTTTCACAGAATGTGCGTTATTACGGCGGATTTGTTAACAAATAATAAAAATGTCAAAAAGTTTAAAATTAAGGGGGGTTCTCAACAAGAAACTAGTTTTTATCAACGTTTTTTCTTCACGCTCTATCGTAAAAACGGTAATACATACAATTGTCAAACTTAGTGTGATTATAGAGCATGCTCTACAAAATAACAACAAATACTAAAAACCGGCAAAATGTGAGTCGGTCTTGCGCTAAAGGATCCGGACAAAAAAAAATTTTCTAAGTTAATAATGTTGTTGTTCTGTGGTGGTGTGGTACGGAACCCTCGGTGCGCGCGAGTAGCCCGACTCGCACTTGACCGGTTTTATTTAGGCCTTTGGTTTTCCTTTTTAATAGAAAGGGTTTGATCAAATCATGAGTCTAAAGCTACGGGTATTACATATGAATTATACAATTACAAAAAGTAATCATGATTTCGTGCAGGAGATATAAAAGCATCGATCATAAATATAAACTATGATGGAAGAGGAAAATGTTATGATGAAAAGCTTTTAGTACTTATTTGTTGATTACATGTTTAAAGAGTCACGTTTCTTTACTTGGTGCACTGAGTCTAAAAAAAACCTAAGAAATGACCTTAGGCCGAGATTCGGTATTAAACGAATTCGAAACACTGAAAAAAATGCGAGCCAACTAAGAAGTATAATTTCTCTTAATTAGCACCAAAATAATTGAAATGACGTTATTATTGTTTACTAAAAACAAAAGATGGTTAGTTGCAACAACAAGCCGAATTCGTTTAACAAAGTTCTCTAAGTCGGAGAAGTCATGATGTTGACAGGCTCATATGGATTCATGATGTTAGTTGAAGTAAACAATTTTTTTTTTCAGATGATTGTGGAAGAGGAAGTATAAATGTGTGAACTGCCTCCGTGGTCTAATGGTTAAGAGCATTGGGCTCTCGACACCGAGGTCGTGGGTTCGATTCCCAGTTCCCATGGGGGACACTTAGTGATATGTCACATTGTGCGTTTTTCCCCAGATGGTTAGGACATTGCAGGCTGAATCACCTGATTGTCTGATAAGAAAAATTATTCCGTGCTTCGGATGGCACGTTAAGCCGTTGGTCCCGGCTACTATCTCTGGTGGTAGTAATCGTTACATAAAAACCACGTTAGAGGCCGTAAGGCAGTCTGAAAAAACTCTGACACCAGGGCTCTGCCCACACGATAAGAAGAAGAATGTGTGGATCGTAGCTGATGGCGATCTATTGTCTCTGCCTACCCCAATAGGACACAGGCGTGAGTATTATATGTATTGTATCACAGAGTAATATAATTACTGTATGTTTCGACCATAAAAACAGTCAATTGTTTTAAAGCCCTGAAAGTATACGAAATCATGGAGAGAAACTAAAAATAATCTTTCTTAAACAGTTACCCTAGATTTAGGGTCTCTTCATTAACAACAGAAGCAAGAAAAGAAACTAAAAGAAAGCTCATTATTTTTAAAACAATAATCCGATCGAATTAGATACGGATCGATATCATGAAACACTGCGGTAGGCCAAACGAAATCTTTAATTGAATCAATTTATATTGAAGCTTTTGTTACTGGCTTTGTTATAATTATCTGGAAAAATTATCAATGATAATAGAATCGCTGATTATCCGAATCAAATCGTATCCCAAGGTCTTAAGATTCATTATAATTTTATTAATAGCTATGAAATGGATTAAGGCATGAACGTCTGAAGTGGTAAATACCGTGGTAATTTGAGAAAATTATATTATGAATTGAGATTATAATATCGAATTAATTTAAAATAATATTCATAAGTAGTACATTTTTAGAGTTCCTTCTCATTCTCAATGGTGCCGTATGGAATAGAGTGACAATGCTGTGTAACTTAGGAGGCAAAGATTTTTAGTGTAGCGAAGACCAAAAATAAACTTTGTTAGGAGAGTATTTTTAAAAGAATTACCTGGGCGGACCGAGCTTTCTCGGCGTTTTCCAAATTAATTTGGATACACTGAAAAAAATGCGAGCCTACTAAGACTCTTAATTAGCACCAAAATAATTGAAATGACGTTATGATTGTTTACTAAAAACAAAAGATAGTGTAACAATAAGCCGAATTCGTTTAACAAAGTTCTCTTAGTCGGAGAAGTCATGATGTTGACAGGCTCATATGGAGTCATGATGTTGGTTGAAGTAAACAATTTTTTTTTCAGTGTAGGTTTCATCTCTGTGAAAATCCATTTACACACAAAAAAAATTGTTCTTCCATTTTTTTGTGTGAAAACGAGTTTTCTTAGGAATTGCGGCTGTAGCTTAGATGTAGGCGGTTAAAACTAGGTGTAACCGCAGCACTTCGGATTTTAGCCAAACACAAACAAAATGTTGCTCGTTTTAAGAGGGGGTCATACCTATTTTGTCTGTTTTCGAACCGATTTTTGATAACCAAATTATTACATTTAATATATATAGTTCACATAACAGTGTAGATACGTTCTTTCTGCAGGGCATCTAACCGTTGAAAACACGATTCTATTAAATTTTCTCGATAGAAAAGAGGAGCAAAGTAAGCTCAATTTCTGATTTATAACCCGTTTTACAAGAATCACTCTACACCATTTCTTCTGAATATACCATCATTTGAAAGGTAAATAATTATAGCAGGGCTTCTACGCGATGGATTTTTCCCCAAACACCCAAGAGAAAAGATATTGATGAAAAATACGTTTTTTTGCGATCTTACTTTCAATTGAAGCGGGATGGCTAATTGCGAAAGTTTGCTTGTTAGAAAGAGAGGCTTGCTCTACTAATACCCAGCCTTAAGCGGGGTTTGTTCGTTTTAAGTTCATGACACAGACTGCACAATAGGTATCAGTGCGTAAGAATTGCCGTGACCGTCAGATGGTGACGGCGAGATTACACGCGGAAGATGGCAGCGGCACGCGATGGAGCATTGACACTCAAGTTTTGTAACTCTTTTTGAAATTATTACTTTCTATTGTTTATTGATTTATTTTCGATCTCTTCGAAACCCTTTTAACATCATCAACATATCAACACCGTGATGGCGTCCGGAGTCACTGCATCCGACTCGACCTTGGACACTTAGCTGGCATTTCATACAAATGGAACAAATTGGCAAGAATAGGTAAGCATGTGAGAGTTCGAGCGATACAGGAATACGCTATTGCCTATATTTTCCGCCACGCTTCCTACCAGAGGGGTGAAGTTAAAATTGGTGGGGGGCAACCAGTATACAAGATGCTCTTTCTATTACCGTGCTAACTGTCTCTCATTCCATTTGATTCAGGAGGGTAAAGAAGAGAGAGTACCTACATCTTTGTTTAGCGCTCACACTTATGCAATTAAAACTATACAGGGTCCTTCTTAATATGCTTACACTTTTTAAGGAGATGATCAGACCATCAAACTGAACAACTTTCTCTATGGGACCAACATCGAAATCTCGAAAAAAAAAATCTGCTGTCCCATACGTTTGGCTCGATCAGGTGTGCAGTTTTGTATGGGACAGCTGTTTTTTTCGCGATTTCGATGTTGGTGCCATAGAGAAAGTTGTTCAGTTTGATAGTCTGATCATCCCCTTAAAAAAGTGTCAGCATAATATTTTAAGGACCCTGTAGGTATATTGATTGAAAACAAGAGAATGCAATTGAAAACTCTTAGTTGCCTCAAATAACTAACAATGAGGTTCTGTTTCCTCGTATCACACTGGCTATTAGATATTATCGGATTTATAATTCGTACCAGGAACCAGGTGGAAAGGATAAATTAGGAAAGTGAAGTTAAAACATAGTGATTAATTGTTCAGTGAGTGAAGTTTAACCTTTGTACCCTTCTCATTCTTGCTTTATAATTATATATTCTTGGGGTGCAAGTACAGAATATTTATCTTATCCTATCTTAGCAGTGCATCCGGCATGTTCGCGGAGGCGCGAACGGACGGGTTCCACGCGATCATTCGCAAAAAAGTGGCCTCGCTACTGCAGCGCCTGCGTACCAGTAACAACAGCATCCTGAAATGCATTGCTGCCAGATTTGACTGTCCCATACAAAAGCACTGGGTGGAGCTGGTGATTGGGACAGTCAAATAAAAGACATAATGCCTACCAAATATATTTATTATTGTCGATACTTAATTAACATACACTAACATAATTTTAAGTAAACACTGTTACTAATCATCCTACTAACAAAATCATGGATTGTCTTTTTTTTGGTCCGAAGTATTTAATTTAATTTAATTGAATTTATCTTTAACCATTTATAAAAAGGAGCTAAATATGAATATTTCGATCTTCGATTGAGACTACATAGCCTGTATAACAATGTAAGAGTACTTTTAATACCTCTAAGAACGTGGCACAGAAGAAAGGAAGGATAAAAAGCAAGTCGCTATCGCTATGGCATTCATTTATCTAAAATACACCATCAATTACGTTTTCATAATAGAGCTACCAACAATTGCAAGTACTTTCTTTACTTATTTGCATAAATGAAACGCAACATTTCTCACAAACGATGAAACTGCAAGTTTGTATGTATTGAAGTTGTATGGAAGATGAGATGTCATTCAACTAGGTATGTAATTTCCTATGCCTCCATTGTTAGGTTGTTGTCCCCCGTTTAAAGTTTTTTGCATAGGTTATTTATTATCATTACACGTTTTGTATACCTACTTTAATACTCATTCACTTTCTTGAGATTTTTATCTTGGCTTTTACTTTCGTTAATTGTAAGTTATACTAATACTTATACATGGAGATTCATCTAAATGTGGAAGAAATGTTTGTATTTTGGTTATTAATTTTTGACTTAAAATATAAACTGGTATGTAATATCTACCTTTCACATAGCCTTTAACATTTAATTAAAATAACTACGTTCTTTATTGGACGGGACACGAACCCGCAATCTGCCAGACCATTTGACAATCTGAAACATTTTTAAACAGCACGACATGGCTGTGACCTTGATGGCTGTGACATGTTATGTTTACATAAATATGAAACAGTTCCGTGACTGACTGACCGACATACATAGCACAACCTAAACCACTGAAGACGGAAATATGGAATTTCGGAATATATTTTCTATTGAAGATGTAGGGGTGCGGTAAGAAAGG
This sequence comes from Agonopterix subpropinquella, assembly GCA_922987775.1. Taxonomy (NCBI): domain Eukaryota; kingdom Metazoa; phylum Arthropoda; class Insecta; order Lepidoptera; family Depressariidae; genus Agonopterix; species Agonopterix subpropinquella. Next base: position 3,980,793 of record OV277710.1, read on the forward strand.
CTTTTTCAAAAATCAATCCTGCGAGGGGTGCAATAGGGTGTCGAAATTTTCCGAAATCCACGCGGACGAATAAATTGTTTTTTTAAACAAACGACCACGTTGATGTCTTTTCTATGAAGATTTTTGACTGTAATTCTAAGAGCTTCTTCCATGATTCTACCACCTACTTTAGGTACTGTTTACTTTTACACCTTTAAGTTTTAGAAAAGTTAATGTTATAATATAGAGGATGTAAACTAAAATGCTTTACATATTTTTAGAGGGTCAAAACCACAAAAAAAAAACATACCAGATCATAAAAATTAATAACTTTTACTATAGAGCACACATCGAAATCGTGAAAATGTTTCTTTCTTAGGACCCAATGGCCTGAAGAACCTCTTAAGATAATCAGGTAATGTATTTAAGTTAATACTTCCCTCTCACTATTATTCGTGAGAAGTGTGGCCTATTTGTCCTGCAATGGGATTCTACAGGCTATATCTAATTTACTTATAGGTACAGGGTCCTTTTTAATATGCTGACACTTTTTTAAGGGGTAGATCAGACCATCAAACTGAACAACATTCTATATGACATCAACATCGAAATAGCGAAAAAAAAATCTGCTCGTCCATACAAAACTGCAAACCTACTCGAGCCAAATATATGGGGCAGGTTTTTTTTCGCGTTTTCGATGTTGATCCCATAAAGATGTTCACTGTCATGGTCTGATCATCCCCTTGAAAAAGTGTCAGCATAATTATTAAGAAGGACCCTGTATGTGTAACTAAAACTGTAGTTTAAATATTGTCAACGAATGAACGAAATGATTCGTTAAAATTATTAATTAGTCAACTTTACCTTGCGAAACTAAAACGAACTAACAAAAAAAAACCTTCAAATGTCAATTTGAACAGAAATTGTAAACTAATGTCTTCATATAATGACAGTTTGGTTTTGTTTGGAACAAAAAGAACTGCAGCTAATGATTTGTCGAAGGTCAAAAAGGGTTAAGCGTTTAGCTGAGAGGATTGGGGTCAGATATCTGGTACATTGTTTGCACAAGTGTGTCCGACAGAGGTCTGGTAAAAAGGGACAGTTATGACAAAATTCTTTTGACACACTTTTTAAGATTAAGAAAGACCATGTGCTATTACCGATCGAGAATAAGTTTTCTTAGTTATTTATCATCATCAGCCTATAATATTTACATACTGGGCAATTTTTTAATCACTTTCAGGAGTGGTTCAGACTACCAAATAAAACCACTTATCCTATGGGAGCAGACCTGAATTCGATTAAAAAATCTGCTGTTTCATACCGATTGCGATAGTTTATTTATTACGGAACAGCTTATTTTGTCTTTTCAGATTTCATGTTCGCTCACATAGTAAAAGTTCTTCAGTTTGATGGTCTGAACCACCCCTGAAATTTTTAAAAGCGTTATAAAAATTATCCAGTATTATTCCTAAGTACGTTCTTCTACAGGAGAATAGGGCTTTTTACAATTTTAATGTCTTAACTGACCTTCTGATTGTCTCAAAACAAAAGATCTCCATCAAGATCGGTTCAGCAGCGTAACCTTAAGGCCTGTGCGATTTTAGAATTTCACAACTTCATATTTGTGTAAACAAAAATGTGTTTTGTGCCAATTATGTGTCGGCCGACATCAACCCACTGCCAAGGCATAAGCCTCCTTTACATCGCGCAGTTTGTCACGGTCCATAGCAGATTATAAAAGCCTTAAACAAATGATGCCTACAGCTATCACGTACGCATCAAGTTCACTGGCACGACACTTTCTCTACAGACAATGGCGGATCTAGATGTTTTATTTATCGATACGATGGTTAATGAGCTCTCAGGAATTCAGTGCGCTCGCGCAGGGGCTTCCGTTTCGTCAACTGGTTCAATTGTATTGCTGTATTGTGATGGGGTTATGTTTGGTGGAGGTAGTGGATCTCGTTGCGGGGCAAAGGCATCACTCATGGATAAGGGTGGGAACCTGTGGGTACTATAATGATCTCTTTAGTATGGTTAATGTGTGTTCACACATGACAATTATTAAGAGAAAAATATGCGATTGGATTCACACTGCAGGGCCTCAATCACCCTAAGTTTGAACGATACTACCAAAACAAAACCACAACCAAAAACCTTACGTTATGCACAATTCGTATCGCGCAAATTATTATGAACGGTAACGATTTAGCTTTATTTCGGAAGATACGTTCCTTGGCGTAACGTTTGATGTCCGTTCGATCGAATTTTCTGTATTGTGCGATTTAACCGTTCAGAAAAAAATATCGCGATAGCTTTTTTACTTCAGCTAAACCAAATCTAAACCAAAACCAAAACCAAACCAAAACCGTATAAAATTGCGCAATTGAGGCCCAGGTTTTGCACCGAGCGTTTTTTTTGCGTGGTGTTCGCGCAGTTCACATTTGAGCCACGAGGCTCCATAATCTCTTCTCAGCCACACTAACTAATCTCTCAGCTGTGTTTTTGCTCGAAAACAAATCTTGAGATTGGGACAGATACTTCCATAAACTACTTGACACTGGCGGAAATGCAGTGGATTGGTAGACGCGACAGGTTTTGTTGAAAACTTGCACATTTACATAATTACACACTTTGATACCTTTTAACAACTTCACCGCCAAGTATATTATATCTAGGGCATTAGGTGACATAGATTGAGCACTGAATTCGCAACTGGCTTATCTTTGAAGAAATTGTTTGCAGAGATAACCCCTTTCAAATGTCTCAAAGATTTATTCAAAATTTTCATTCCATTTGAATCAGTATTTTGACCACCCAGTTGGTGGCTTGATACCGATGAATATTAATGTAAAATGGACTGTCACTTTTTGACTGACTACTGACTTATAAACGTCTGTAACTCCTAAACCGACTGGAATTATGCAGGCATACCTGGTCCATCACTATAACAGAGATACTCTGCACCCTATGAACACATCAGCCTTGCAGCTGATGGTTACCAAGAAGTACGGTTATCTCTTATACTATACGCTTCTGCTCTCGATTTCGTCCGCATGGGATCGGTGACGCTGCCCATTTGTGTAAAAAAAAAAATTATATTTGATTCTAAGTTGGATTAAGTCTTTTGAATATTATAGTAGGTATAGGTCTAGGTATAGGTAGATGGTATGCATGATGCACAACTGTGAAGGGAACACTTTATATGCAGTGAGCTTTCTAATGACGCATGCGTATTGCACATTCAAGAAATGCTGTTGACAATAATGGCTTTACGACTGTAAAGTTGTTGTTGTGTTTGGAATTTATTCTTAGCTTCTGTATCGTGCACAATAACAAAACATAATGAAAATAACAATAAGTCGTGATTTAAAAAGGCGAGCATAACTCTCAATGAGTTTATTCGTACAATATGGTACAATACACTGTTCATAACATTTCGATAGGAAAACAAAATAAAAGTTCTTGTCATAAAAAATCATAAATTTAAAGTTGCTCGCTAGATAAAAAAAGCAAAGCAAAAAAACTTTTTTTTATTTTTTTTTATTTTTTTATTCGTAATGGGTTTGCGCTTAGCTTTTTAAATAAAATGTGCATAAGCTCACGACATTACTGTCTTTCGGGGTAGGCAGAAAGTTTAATACAAAAACGCACTTGGTACTTCGAATGAAATTCTGGTTTCCCTCCTCGGTCCTCGCAGCTATTAACTATTGCAGAAAAAGACTTCAACTTTCAATACAACTTTCGATTCGCTTTATTTTTAGACTATAGGCTATTAAGAAATGCCTTCGTAATAATCTTGATTTTATAATTCACAATAATTCCAGCCTAAGGCATAAACCTACATTCCTAATTAAGAAATCACAAGTCTACATTCGATATAGAATAAAAACATTCGCTAGTTCTAAGGCTTTTGATTTTTTAGAATGAAAAATACAGCGATGTTCTGAAAGCACCGTTGCTTAGAACTACGGGAAAAGGAGAGATCACAGTCACCAGTGAACATAATGCGCCCTGGTAGGTCAACTGAAAGCGCCCTGACCTGACAGGTCAATTCTGAGATTCGTTCAAGATTCTAAGGCGTTATGTCCACTGAAAAGTGAGCGCGGGGCAGGCGGAGGACATTTGCCTTTTGGTGGGTTTTCCGATTCAGTTTGCATAGAATGTGCTGCCATCTGTTAAATATATCTTTTACTATGAAAAAAAAGATTATATTGTCTATGTTAATGTCAAATTGACAAATTTACAAAATGGCGACCTACCTTGTGTAATGTGCGTGTTGTTTGTAGTTTTTGTTCAATTTTGTGCCGATTTAGTGATGTTCTGGAGTTTCAGTTGTTCTCTTACCAATGTACAGATTACAGGAATAGTAAGGATACTGGAATTTCACTCGATCGGTGCGGGATTGAACGAAAACTAGCATTCAAACAACGGTATGAGTATATAAGTATTATATATAAGTAGGTATGTATAGTATAGGTAGAATTATTTTCAGAGAAACACAGATGGCGCTAGCTAGCCTTCAATTTGACATAAGGTGGATGCATAATGTTGCCACGAGTGGGCTCTCTTTTCTAATATACTTATATTACTCTTTGGCGCGGGGTGTCGATAAATTCTATTGACTTCATTTAGTCCAACAACAGTTTTGTTGGTAACAGATCAGTGTGAGCAATGGTGCAAAGCCTACAATTTGTGTGTTAACAGTTTGAGCTCTTCCTGCCTCTTTTACCTTTAATTTATCACACGAGCCCATTGCAGGAATCGTTTCTGTGATCTTTAGCTTGATAATAAGCTCACCACCAAGTCGGGGGCGGATTATTATGTGAGAAGCTTATTATACATCTTTATGAGACTAAGAATGTGATGGATTAAAACTATCGTAACTGTCTCAAAATATCATGAATCGATATCGATTTACGCACTTTGACAGATGGTAATTTCCTTCGACAGTTGATCGTAAATTATAACCACTATCGTGTTAGTTATCAGACGATCTCACAGTGAACTCCGCGTGTAGTGATCGAGTACCGACGGTAGCCCTGCGGACTGGTTGGTCCGGTATGCCGTAGAAAGCTGAATGGGCTTGCATCGTAATGAAGTTTCGTACGATTTGGCGATGTATTCACTAGGTATCGAGTTTTCACTGGACACCGCTGAGATCACTGGACATTGTAATTTGAACTTAGTCAGGTTATGTTAAGGTTTTGAATAGGGTTTTGCGAGGTTAGGGAGAAAACTTATTTTCACTTGTGTTCACGAAATGGCAGGATCACGACTTAGATTGTCTTCGCCAAAGATGGGTCGGAAATCCACTTAGTCGCTGACTGATTTTATTTTAGTTAGCGCCTTATGTAATAAATTGCAATAAAATATTTAGTAACTTATAAAAGTAGATAGAGCGTTTGTAATTATATATCTGGAACCAGTAGGTGTAGAAGAAAGGTGTGAAGTGTGAAAAAAGAAATTAATATTGAATGATTGGAGATACCGCGTTCCCAAATAAAGAGATAAGTAGAGGACGATGATCAATATAGACATGATCATATTCATTCATTTTTGGATGTCCAAAGAGGCAACTACGGTTTCTTATGCAGTGATTTTGAGACCGAAATGATGGTTGACTCTTCATCAGGTACTGAAACTTCAAAAAGTTAACATTGTTATTCAGGGTGTTAGGGTGAACAGTTGCATTACTTTAAACACAACATTCCCTAAGCAAACTATAGGAAATTCGTAAAAAAATGTTGTACTTCCCATACTAAATGCAATCAGCTGATCGAACTTTTGTATTAAAAGTCGACATTTTTTTTGTGAATTTCCTATAGGTTTCTTTGGGAAAGTTGTTCAGTATCATGGGTACAATCACCCCTTAAAGTAATGTAACTGTTCACCCTAATACCCTATAAATGCGGTGTTTGTAGCAAGGTTTCTGAAAGCTGCGAAGTCTATGTTATGTGTGCCTCATATTACCAAATGGTATTATTTCCAAAATGATGACAATGTGAGCATTACATTTTTCTTCTCTTCGGTAAAAAATATAAGGCATAGAACCTCTATGCATAGGTTCCTACTTCCTATCCTATTAGAAGTTCTTTCCTTTAGACAATATACTTTTCTAAGTTCTTCATCCCAATACGTTCGGCCCACCCAGAGCCCCATGGCAACTACTAAGCCTCTATCGCTGATAGCAAATCTTCGTTACGATGGCAGATCAAACTCTTATGACGTACTAAGATGACATACCATCGACTCGGCAGTAGAAAATAAAGCTCTTCATCTTTCTTTAAAAGCTGTTTGCCAATTATTTATTGTCGGAATCTATAGTCGGTATCTTTTTTATACCGGCTTACATAAATACCTAACCTAACTCATCATAACCTGTGGCAAGCTTTAAAATTAACATAGAAAGATGACAATCTTGTACAAAAAATTCCATAACATGCTCAGATCGAGGATCTAGACTAGAAGTGATTAACCTCCTTTCAAAACTATAAAATTGTCGGTGTCTAGAGGAAACAATGTCATAATTCCATCGGGCCATAAAGATCGAAGCAAACATGTTATAAATGCTATAAACTTAAGTGGCATTAAACAAATTCGTAGGTGTTTAATTTGTGACGAGGATTTCGTTACGTGAGGCGAGATGACATTAATTTTCTAACGTGTATTATAAATATAATAATAATTATAATGTTGATGGATTCCTAGTCGATTTCGACTATGGCGACTGTCTGCGATGAAACAAGGGAAATAATAAAAATAGTATTTAAGTGAATACTAATTTACTTGATTCATAAAATCTTAGAAAATTGTTACAGATTTGAGTTGTCTGAATGGAGGCGGAAATGCAAAGTGCCGGCGTTGCCACCTTACAATTTAAACGTAGGCTAATTGACGTAGACAGCGACTGCTAAATCTTTATAGAAAGCAGTCAATGCAGCATATTTTGAAGTGCATAAGTGTACGGCGCTAAACACAGATGCACTCTCGTCCTAACCCTCCTATATCTGATGGAACGGGAGACCGATAAGATCAGAGGTGGTGTCAGATGCAGTGGCTTTAACCGGCAGCCACACGGTTTGGTTTGGTAAAATATATAATGCGTCTTTTTGCAAAACAAATCGAACACCGCATCCATACTTGATAGCCTGTTACGAGTTGACACTGTGCTGTAGGTTTTGTTATCTAGTTGTGTTATCAAAATCAATTCTCAGAGTACAAGGGCGTTGCCCTTAGATTCAAAATCATTCACTTTGTAGCAAGTAGCAAGCCTGGAAAATATCATCCATCATGTCACGCAGTGTGGACATCTCTACAGTCATTTTGGATGATGAATCTATACTGCATTCTGTGTAAATTATGCACAAACAATCTTATGATCAATTTATCTAATATTATAAGTAATATCTTCATTGTTTTGAGAAACGTTACAAAACATTCAACTGCCTTACCTACAGCTATGTTATCGTCATTAATCAACATTGTTATTGGAAGACGAAGACAAAATGTTTCAAAATGATCTTTTAGTAGTTTCTCATATTCATTATAACGTGGGATAGAGGAAGAAGAGTATTGTGTAATTCAATCATTATTTTCCTTTGTTTTAGTTAAATTAGTTTTTGTTAGGTTTAAATAAAGTCATGGTTTAGGATAAAAGCTCAGAAAAAGCTTTTTAATTCATTCCAAACTCATAATATGAATCTTACTGCATTCATGTTCATATTTTTTGAAAATAAAAACATTTGAAATGCTTCACTACAGTCAGGGCCGGATTAGGCCATATAGCCATATAGGAAACTTTTAGTTGGCAATGTTATTTTAAAAAATGTTGATACCCTACTATCCTGTAATTAGTCCGTAAGTTTTCCTAAAATGAATAAAATAAATAAATAAAATAAAATAGAGGCCCCTAGGCAATTCAAGCCTCGGGGCCCCTATCCCCGTGGGCCGTGGGATGGATTTGTCTCTGTGTCCGGGGGCCTGGTCTACGGTGCACTGTTCAAAAATCTGTTATCAGTGCAAGACAAAAATAATAAAAAAGAAGAATCAAAAGATAAAGAATAAGAATGAACAAGAAGTACAAGAATGTTGAATGACACACGGCGACATCAATTATTTATTGTATTCAAAACCAGCTTATAGTTGGTTTTGCGTAGTTTGATGTTTCACCGTGTGTACCAAGATGCGTAGTATACTTTGACTATTTTCTACTATTGACTATGTTAGTACAACCCGATGTCTTAATAATCACCTTCACCGAGACACCCTACCTAGACACAGCCGACCGGAAAACATAAATAGGAAAAATATGAAAAGCTACGTTTAGTCGACACTGACCTAGTTCCAGAAACGACAAATATACACCTATTACACTAAAGTATAGCTCAGTTAACTCATGAATAACCAGTGGTTAAGAGATGGTCCAGTTCGGCGAGTTTTCTCTGGGACTGGTCTGCGTGGGAACTTACCGCCTCCCTGAAGGATGCTTGATGGTAAACGGATATCGGTCTGGTTGAAGTTTGTTTGCTGCTGTTTACTTGCTTCTAGTGGTTAGAAGGCATGTCTTTCACTAATTTTTTTGTGTGTTTTAAGTACAGTTTCTTTTAGATAAACGCAAGCAGGGGTTTTGTTAAAAATATCATTGTTGAGAGTTGAGAACCAAAGTTTTGGGTTATTGCCGAGAATTTCAAATATAATTTGAAATTACTTCCCCTTATGTTAGAGTAGGTAGGCATGTACCGCAAAAGACTGAAATAGACTTATAGCCCAGTCATTTTACGGTTTGAGCCGGGACTAATTACAAATTGCATTTTTTTTTCGCTATAGTATTGAAGAGCCAATTTGAACTTAAGAATGTACCAAAATTTAAAAAAATTACGTCAGCAACAGTTCCAATTTTAAAATATAGATATTATCTCGTTCTAAACAACCTGATGATAATTTTTTTTTGCATATATTTAAGGCTTTACCATCATACATACTTCGAACATGGTGTAAATATTTTTGTCTACTTAGAAGGTTTTGAAAAATACATTCGTATTTTCTAATAAATACCTCATTTTTTTTAAATTTTAATGCCTATTTTATTTATTGATCTAAAATAATGTATATTGTTAAATCTAATTCAAATGAGTGCATTATTGGTATTAATATTATTAATTTAAAAGCCTTCTAGGACACACAATTTTGATTTCTATGTTGCGTAGCAAAATTTTTTTTAATATCGTTTAGGATAGTATTTTTGTCACTAAATGGTGCCGGTTACAGTTCAAAAGTCCAATTAATAATTACTCCCTACCCCGCCTAACAAAACTCCGTAAAATGACTGGCGTATTAGGTACCTACTAGACTTAAAATATGTCTCCGAGTACAACATTTCAAAAAATGTTTTATAATAAAATACTAAAAGAAACAAACTATCATCACAACAATTTAAACAGTAACATCAAATTAAGAGTCCCAGAGCGCGGTTGAATAAACTTTGCGTCAACCGCAAGAAACATTTTGTGGAGCAATCAAGATACGCCTCTCTAGATTATAAACATTAAACTGCACCTCTTCCTTATGATGTAAACATTACTTTAGACCAAAGGTGGCCAACCTTTTCGGCAGCTGGGCCAAAATTTGGAAATAGAATTTCACACCGGGCCGCACTACCAAATTTTATGTAGCTAACCAAAGCACAAAAAAAATTAATTTTCGAAGAAATTGTTGAAAATAAAACAGATTTCTTATTAGAAAAATAAAGGTTTTTGTTTTCTGAATAATTCTACTTTAGGCACGGCACAGGCTATAAAAACAACAACAAATAACAAATAATATTTTCTAATATTTTGCTAAGGTAAAAGAGAAGAAATTTACGTTATTTTGAAAAAAACATTTTTGATAAATATAAGAACTTATTGAGATAATTTTTTTAACTTTATAAAGTGCATCTTTCTCCTGCTGATTTGATATTAAAAAATCATACTCCAGGAATGCGATTTTTGAAAGTCAAATCAGCAGTAGAAAGATGCGTATCTGCATACATTTTCAACTGCTGAGTTCATCAACGTATGAGATTCAAAAATCGCACTCCAGGAGTGGAATTCACAAAGAGTCACATCGCTGTCAAAAACATCGACGAGCTCACAAATATGCAACATCCTACTTGCATCCTTCAGAGCGTCGAAGTTTTGAGTGATGTTCAGTATCAGTTTGACACAAACATGACATAACCATAGTAAATACAGAATTGTCAGCTCGCAGATGTTTCAACGACGAATTTAAGGTTGTGACGTTACAGCTTCACGGGCCACAATTTGACAGTCGGCGGGCCGCACGCGGCCCGCAGGCCGCGGTTCGGCCACCCTTGCTTTAGACTATAAAATAAAAGGATTTAGACTGAATTTTGATTTGGCTACAAAAATAACACTGCATTTCTTTAGTTGTATCTGATCGAACGACCAGCCGATCAGCTTATCTTATCATAATCTATAATTTTAACAATAGTCGACCGATTTGAAATGTAGACCACTATAAAACCTTGTCACAACAAATATTTGCTGTTTTGTTTCAGTTAATACCGACAGGTGATTTTGACAAGTTTGTAAGATGGCCTATATTTCAATTGTTTTTTTAATTGGTTGATTGTACCTGTTAAATTATAGTACATTACTGCAGCGGCCAGCAACAGAGGCATTGATGGACGAACGTGTAAATGTGGGCCGAGGCGAAGCCGAGGCACACGTACGTAAGTCCATCAATGCCTAGTTGTGGCCAAGGCTTGTATAGTACTTTTCTCAAATAATGCGCGGAAATTAAAACAGTAAATTTTCTCAAATAATTCGCAGAAATTAAAACTCTTTTCAAAATCAATGACGAACAACGAACAACAATTTGTTTTTTTTTTTCAATAAACAGCTTTCTATTTGCAAGCCAGATCTAAATTTAAATTAAACCTTTGATGAGTTACCTCCTAGGTCGCCATGTTTTGGAGAAAAAGATCGTTCCATTTTTAAATTACACGACACATATGAGTTTACTATGTAATTTATTTGGCCGCTAAACACGACAGATATGGATTTTCATACAAACATTGCCAGCCGCTGCACGCATGTATTTGGCCACTTGGCCAGTACAGCAATTTCGATTTATCTCGAAGAAGGTTGTCAAAATAATGCTCACATTTCCAAGCATGTTTGAGAAAAACCTTTTTACTTATAACCGTAGTACAGTTAATTATTCTTGTATAATAGTTTGGCCACATAATTGTTTTAAAGGTTAAACAATAAAAATGTTCAAGGGAAAGTTTGACAAAGTTCACTATTTCCGAGTTGACATTTTAAAATAAATCTCATTCATTGTTTCTTTTAACACCGTAATATATTGTCAGAGAAAAATATAGAGACACAAAATGTGTTTTATAATCATCATTATTAATATACTATTTTATATGTAGGGCCGAATTAAGAATTACCGGGACCTATGGACCAACAAGTTTCGACTTCCCACAAAAAAGCTTTTATGGTTCTATTTTTTATTGTTTGTATTTCTATACAGGGTGTACAATAAAATGGGACAGCTACTTAAAGGGGTGCTTCAGACCATCAAACTGAACAACTTTCTCTATTGGACCAATATCGAAATCGCGAAAAAAAAATCCGCCCTCCCATACAAAACTGCAAACATAACTCGACTGAAATGTATGGGACAGCAGATTTTTATATGTATTCTATATCGCTGTCTAGTCATCATAATACAAGTCCAGGCTAGATTCTGGTACTTTAAATGTGACTAGATAATTTGTGTGACATTGTCCAAGATATTTATTTATTATTATTATTTATTATTTTTAACTAAGCAGACAACAACCACCAACTGAGCAGACTCAGAATAGTGCCCTTTTCTGAACGATTCTATCTGAGGATCTGAGCATTTATGGGTGTAGAAACTAAAAACAAAAAATCTTCGGAAGACGTTCTGCTGTATGGAAAATGCGGCCAGAAACTCTAAACACTGCATGCAAAGCATGACAGAAAATATATCTTGTAAGTAAATAATAGTTTATAACTACATATTTATATTAGCAAACTTTACTAGATCTTTTTTGTATAAATCAAATTGGGGCTGACATAACCTCAGGAGTGCGATTTTTGAATCTCATTCGCTGAGTTCAGCAGTTGAAAATGTCAAAATTACTGTAGAGATATGCATCTTTCTACTGCTGATACTTCAGGAGTGCGATTTTTGATACTCAAATCAGCTGTAGAAAAATGCGTATCTCCACAGTATTTTTGATATTTTCAACTGCTGAACTCAGCGAATGAGATTCAAAAATCGCACTCCAGGGTTAAAAGCTCCAAAAAAAAACTGTTAGATTCAACTAAACTTGACTAATTTTCTAATTAAATCTGCTGATATAAATAGTTACTATTATAATAGATATTTTATAATTTTATGGATAATCCGGCACTGTACATTTGACAATAGATTAAGTTTAAGTAAGAAATATGATGGTTTCTTAAAATATGTATTCAAACATTTTACGAAAGCAACTATTAATATCTCAGATAACAATTTACTTTCTATTTCTGGGTAATTCATGACAAAATCCATACATTTGTCAACGGATAATCATTACAGACATACTTTATTTTACCATAAAAACTTGCTATCAAGATACTATTTATATTACTGCTTTCCCCCCATAAGTACGGTCGTTAAGATAAATGTTACCCATCTTTTATGTTATGTAACATTATAACATTTTGAATCTGTGGTCGGTCGGTCAGGCACGAAAGCAAATGTTAATGTGAGGTAATACGAGTTTAGTTAACCACATAGGTAATTGATAGGTTAAACTTGTCGTGACTAAATGATAGTGTTACTTGATTAACTACTTTTAAAAAGCTATTTATAAATAAATGTATTTTAGATGCATCTTTAAATTATACATACGAGTTAGTTATGCAAGAGATCATTGTACCTAATGGTAAATTTTTAAATGAATATTTGGGTGGACTGACCAAAAAAACTGGACAACAGCGTGTCGGACGCAGTAGCCATTGTATTGTATTGTATTGCCAAAGTGATAGACGAGACGTGGTCGTTCACTCAAGGCCTGATAAAAAGGCTGAAAGTCACCCAAAGGGCAAATGGAGAGGGCTATGCTCGGAGATTCCCTGCGAGATCGAATCAGAAACGAAGAGATCCGCAGAAGGACCAGAGTAACTGACATAGCCCAAAGAATTGCTAAACTTAAGTGGCAGTGGGTTTACATTGCTCGCAGAACCGATAGCCGGTGGGGCCGAAAAGTTCTCAAGTGGCGACCGCGTACCGGAAAGTGCAGCGTGGGTAGGCCCCTCACACGGTGGACCGACGACCTGGTGAAGGCGGCGGGAAAACGTTGGATGAGGGCAGCGCAGGACCGGTCGTTATGGCGATCCTTGGGGGAGGCCTATGTCCAGCAGTGGACGTCCATCGGCTGAGATGATGATGAAAGTGATAATGTAATTGAGGTAGGCTTATACCTTAGCTTATACGTAGATAGACTGACAAAATTGACAATGGACGAAACTTGTTTGACTACGGAATCGTAAAAATAGCCTCGACATATTGAGAAAAAATCCGCACTGGGTTCAATTTGTGGAGTATAGCATCCAACTGACATCCCTGCAGAGCAGAGACTATAAGCATCTCTTCAAGATGCTTTTGTAGCATGATAAAAAATTTTTATTGTGAAACAAATTAACACATTAATTAACAATTTTCTTATTTACCTATCTGTCTAAGGCAAGATAAAATAGATGAAAAGTGTAAATTTAAAATTTTTACACACTCATAATTTAAAGTTAATTTGCACTTTCATCATTTGTATATTATAACTTTTTGAAATAGGTACAAAAATTTTCAAGAATTAGAATTGTTCTAAAGTAGGTACATCAACATAGCTGTACCTACCTACCTATATAATTATGTATAGGTAGGTAGGTTCAGTACCTAATTAGTAATCAAATTAGCATTTTAGTATGTTAACTCAACACAAACACACATAAAACTCTCCAACGAAAGTGAATCCAAAGTATTTGCCCGAGCCATTAACAATAAAAAAGTAAAAGTTTAACATAGTTATCATATCACTTATAACCTTGGCCATAAGATTGAGAATTGAGTAATCTTTTAGTGAAATAGTCCCTAATTTGCAATTACATCGAATGTGTCAAATACTTTTACTGATGGACTTTCTCAGAAGGTCGTGTGGGACAGAGTACGTAATGGAGCGTCTTTTTTTACAAATTTTATTTTAATTAAAAACTTTTATGACTTCTCAATCCCTGATGAATTATCATATAATTGCATTTCTTTTTATCGGGCATATGCCTACCACACATTCCCATTCCTACCGCTGCAACTCCTGTAAGCCAGGATCAACAGCGACCATTCACAACACTAGACAATGAAGTCCAGCAAGCGCGGGGGATGACTTCAATCTGTCTTGGAACCCGCATGAATTAATCAAAGAAGATAGGAGAATTGCATTACTATCAAAAAGTCTTACCTATATTGTGAACTCTTTATAAATACATTTTTAAGTAGGTAGGTACCCTTCACTTCACTGTAACTGAGAAGTGATTTGAACAAATCGAGGAACATTCATTTGCAAATAATCATACTAAAAGACAGGCTAGAATATTTGGATTAATATTTACAACTAAATAAAATAAAAAGATATTTATTCATCAGAAATATACAAGGATTGACATTATTAATTTACATCGTAGTACTTACTTCAAAACTTTATCATTAATAGCGTTTGTAGCATTCCATACCTCTAATATTCCATACCATCTAAGACAGCTGATCATAAGAGCTATTTTTGAATCGTGAGATTCAAAATCATGATCGCATCTCCATAGTAATTTAGACATTTTCTGCTGCTGATTTTAACATGTGATTTTCAAAAATCGCACTTCAACGAGCAAAGACATCAAAAAATGTTACTGCAAAGCGACTCTATGCCATTTATATTCCAATTTACACATTCTGCCGTAATATTTGGTTATACAACAACAACCAAAGATCCAAAGAAAGTCATCATCGGTAACTTCTCAACGAGATTGTCAATTAAAAATACTTGTACATTTTAGTCGATTAATCAAATGTAATTGAATTTTTGTAAATTGGCTTGATGTCTTTTATTTACGAGTTTTTTTTTATAAGTTTTTACCTACGTTATTTTTGTCCACAGTATGCAAGTTGTTGTAAAATTTTGATTAAGTTTTGAATCGAAGGTTTTGAATTACAACTTTTATACAACGTGTTAATGAATTAACGCAAAACTAGAAAGTAGTTTGTTTAGAATCGAGAGCAGAATCCAATTATCATGATTTCAACATAGGTAATTTTTTTCAAAATATTAAATAATTTTTTATAAAATTTTTAAATTTTCTGAACCCGATGTCAACCCACCGCACGGGCACACTCACCATACTGACTATCAAAACAAGATTCTTAAAATGTATCCATGAGTACGTTAGCGCTTTCATTCATTGCTGAAATGATAACAAATCATTTTTGCCTCAATACTTAAAATGCGAATAACTTTAAATTTTAGCTATCAAAATAATGAAATTATTGTTTCAATCTAATTATTTTGTTATAAATCAGCGCAAAACCTCATACACCCCGTATGATGTTTTGCGCTAATTTATTAACACGTTGTATATGAATGTACAAATAGGTACAATTCATTTATTGTAACCTTAACCTTTGTAAGTAGTTAACTTAATGATGAATTTGAAATGATGATCTTGATGATGAAAATATCCTGTTTTTTTTATTATTTAAGATAATACGTGTGAAAGACGGATGGACAGACACTGAGGTGATTCTAAAACTGTTTCGCTTAACCAATTTTGATGTGGAACACTAACAAAATAAAATGAACCAAGCAATTACGCGGTTACATTCATAGTGACTTAAAATGTTACTTTTATAACCCAGTAAAATTAAGCTGAAATATACCAATCAGGAGAAGTAATTTCCGGAGTTCTGAAACTTTTTTTAAACGTTCCTTTGGTACGTAATATTGAAGAAAAAAAAAAGTCCTGGTGAGGGGGGGGGGGGGGGGTGAGCTCGAGGAAGGGGGGGGCTCTGAAGGTGACTTTTTTCAGTTTTTCGCTTATTTCTTGAAATCTGAAAGTCGTATCGAAATTTTTTGTATGGACAAATTAAACCTAACAAAATTTCCTACAAAACAAATGGTATGCATTTTTGTCATAGGACTTATCCTTTGAGGGCTACGGGGCCGAGAAAGTAACGGCATTTCAAAAATTATGAAATTTGTATGGCGACCCTCATGAAAGTTGAAGATAAAAACTAAATGATTTCATATTCTTAATCAGCAGCCCCGAAAACCCCCAGATACAAATTTTCAGTCGGTTCGGGGAACCCTTAAAAGTTGCATTGGCGTTTGAAATTTCCATGGCAGCCATCTTGGATATCGCAATTTTGGATTTTTTTCACCGCCAACCAAATCTGACCAGGGTCCTCTATGACAATTGTTCAAGGTCCATAACCCTATCTGTCATAGCTTCCGCGGGCCGTTGACCTCATCCGTCAGGAGTCGACCTTCTGAGGAAGTCGAAATATTATTTTTATCGCCAGGGCATCCTTATGATGATCCTTAAAATCATATTACTATACGTTGAATGGGGGAAACCCGGTGAACAATTATACGGGTATTTAACTAATATCTATGTGGGGGGGGGGGGGGAGGGGGGATCAACCAGATACCTCCAATTGATCTCCGGGTTCCCCTTACGGTACAAGGATGACATTTGGGGATCATCATATGGATGCCTTGGTGATACAGGGAAAACCTTGACTTCCTCGGAAGGTCGACTCCTGCTGGATGAGGTCAACGGCCCGCGGAAAGTATGACAGATAGGGTTATGGACCTTGAACAAATGTCATAGAGGACCCTGGTCAGATTTGGTTGGCGGTGAAAAAAATCCAAAATTGCGATATCCAAGATGGCTGCCATGGAAATTTCAAACGCCAATGCAGCTTTTAAGGGTTCCCCGAACCGACTGAAAATTTGTATCTGGGGGTTTTCGGGGCTGCTGATTAAGAATATGAAATCATTTTGTTTTTATCTTCAACTTTCATGAGGGTCGCCATACAAATTTCATAATTTTTGAAATGCCGTTACTTTCTCGGCCCCGTAGCCCTCAAAGGATAAGTCCTATGACAAAAATGCATACCACTTGTTTTGTAGGAAATTTTGTTAGGTTTAATTTGTCCATACAAAGAATTTCGATACGACTTTCAGATTTCAAGAAATAAGCGAAAAACTGAAAAAAGTCACCTTTAGAGCCCCCCCCCTTCCTCGAGCTCACCCCCCCCCTCACCAGGACTTTTTTTTTTCTTCAATATTACGTACCAAAGGAACGTTTAAAAAAAGTTCCAAAACTCCGGAAATTATTTCTTCTGATTTATCTAATTTTACTGGGTTATTAACAAACTTACTCAAATAAAATGTAAATTATTTAGCCTTCGATACAGATGACCAATGCCTTTCTATAGCCTTCGACACAACGTGCTTTAAGGTAAGTATTACACCTTAAAAAATAATAATGTCGTAACTATGACAAAAGTTATCGTAACACAACATTAGATATTCAAAATATTGTAACTATTACGGAAAATATTTGATAATTTTCGAAATAGCTTGAAGAGAAACAAATTGAATGTGCTAGTAACATGAATCTCATTAACAAACTGTATTTATTTTATTTAAAATTTTTCTTTTAGGCTAGTTAATAACTTTACAACAACTTTTAGTTGTAGCTAAAAGTTTTAGTTAGATTAACTTTCATCCGAGTATCAAGCTTTTAAACATAATATATGGAGGTAGTAAACGCTCTATACAGGGTGTAAACCGTGTAAGGGACCGCAAACTGAAACGGTAAACTCAGATCATCAAACTGAACAACTTTCACTACAGGGTGTTGGGGTAAACAGTTAAGGGGTGATTGGGACTCATGATACTGAAAAAGTTTTCTAAAGAAACCTGTAGGAAATTCGCACAATTTTTTTCGACTTTTCATACAAAAGTTCAATCAGCTGATGGCATTCAGTATGGGAAGTACACACATTTTTTTTTCGAATTCCCTATAGGTTTCTTAGGGAAAGTTCACCCCTTAAAATAATGCAACTGTTTACCCTAACACACCTCAGGAAACGCGACAAAAATCAGCTGTTTCATACAAAACTGCTGTACCTACCTACTCGACTCAAATGTATGGGATTGATCAGTTTCATAGTCTGATCATCCTTTTCAAAAACCGTTAACATATTAAGTTGGACACTGTACAGGGTGTACAATAAAATGGGACAGCTACTCAAAGGGGTGCTTCAGACCATCAAACTGAACAACTTTCTCTATGGGACCAATATCGAAATCGCAAAAAAAAAAATCCGCTCTCCCATACAAAACTGCAAACATAACTCGACTGAAATGTATGGGACAGCAGATTTTTTTTTCACGATTTCGTTATTGGTCCCATAGAGAAAGTTGTTCAGTTTGATGGTCTGAAGCACCCCTTTAAGTAGCTGTCCCATTTTATTGTACACCCTGTATATCACATGACAACACTTAATTTTAAAACACGCTGCGCCTTAACCAATACACTTAAATAAATTCCATTAACCGAATTAAGAGATCTTGACCAAACGCAATGTAACTTTTTAATTCAAAGTCAACAACAATCTTTTTCATTACCTTGTTATAACGGAAACATATCCGTGTGCGTACGCAGTCCAGTTAGCACAATGTCAAGGTTACTTGTTCAGCAGAGCGTTAAGTATAGTAACTTAACTTGCAAGTATACAGCAAGGGCGCTTACGTCAGATGCAATTATGTGGCCATTGATCTATGGGATTATTGAACGATCGATCTAGTAAAGAAGTTTGGCGGACGGCCATGTAATTTGAGACACAGATTTAGAGGTCCCATACATGAATGAAACTTTGTAATACGTGTAGATTGAAACAAAACTAACAAAAAAGTAAATCGATTGTAACCTGTAGAAGTTGGGGGAAAGGTATTTCTCCTTATGATACCTTTTGTATCAAGTGTGTGAAACTCATAATCTTTCTTATTAGATAGTCCACTCAATCTTGTACGCATTCATTGTATTTATTTTAATGAAAATTCACGATGACCGTACAATAGTATGATAATGGAAGAAAACGAAATCACACACACTATCAGTTCAACCAAGCCAAATTAATTCCGTAACGACCAAAAAATACCTCAGTGATAATATTAGATGAAAATAGCTGTCGTGGTTGCGTTTTGCTACTGCTTTTTGGATGATTTGTCTATTTAACTAGTAATTTCTACTTTTGAATCCGGACTTCCGGAGATGTGGAAGTTTTTTTTTTAAAAATGCCTTAATTTTATCTGTTTATAATAATTACGACCGCCGTCCTGAATGGCTTTCAGTTTTCGTAAAAAATGACTGGGTCCAAATCTGCCAATATTCTTTTACTTTGTTTAGATTATATGTAGCAACATAATTTTTTAGGCATAAGTTGGAGAAGAAAGGATAACAAATGATGATGGAGGATGAAGGAAGGATATGTACTAAATGGTATGGGATAAGATAAAGTAAGTATTTATCTTCTCTTCTTATCGAGTGCGCAGAGCCCCTGAGTATTTATAAAACAAATGGAGAGAAAAGAATAATAAACTAAATGATAGTCAGAGTGTTTATAAATAGGTACCTTTTCATACATACATACATATACTCATAATATGCTACTATCCCACAGGGGTAGGCAGAGACTACGGCCTCATCCACTTTCATATATCTCTATAAGTGTGTAAAATTCTCCTCTGCTGTTCCACTCACATTGGATTAAAAAATCTCCCTAGTGAATCTACTTTCATTCATCCTATTATAGGTACATTTTCCTTCTCAGAAAAAAAGAGGGAAAGTAAATTAGAGGAAAGCCTAGACAGTATTTTTTTAACGTGATGGAAAAAAAGTGTCAGTTCCTTTCCAAGAATTTATACAGGTATACAAAGATGAAAATAAGTACCTATCTATGAAAGATGATATTTAGAGAGAAAAAAAATGTTTAGATAGAGAGGATAATAATTTTAGTAAAGTTGAGGATTAAAATAAATTACCTAACGTCCCCTCAAGACGCAACAGATTGAAAATTTCATTCTCTGGCTAGTTGGTTCGGTGGCAAAATTGGATAACACAATTCCACGGTTTGGAAGAGTGCAGGTTTAAGTTCCGTCCGAGACTTAATTTTTCAATCTTTAATTTGATTAAAATAAATTATTATCGGGAATGTAAGATATTTATCATTTTACCTGCATTCAACATTAATTTTGTATCACTTCTTTAGATAATTTATACAAGCTGCCTATGTAAGTTAAATGTACATTTTATTTGAATAGAATATCCAAGTCATTGTGAGGTACACTTGATTGAAACCATCAATTTACACTAATGTTTATTTGGACACGTTTTAAATGAACTTCCTCACTGGATGTTCATTTGGTTTCTTAAGCACGTCGATTCGAATTAATTGACTAAAGAAATAGTTTTCTTCTGTTCTGTTCTTATTTTAGGACAAGCAACGGTTGCGTCTCACAAGGGGGAGTCCTCTCACCATATTTGTGATAAACGCGGGTCCATTGTGGATTAGTGGAGTCAAGTATATTATGGTCAACTTTCTATCAACGTATTTTTCAAGACGTCGTCACAGGGCTTAAGAACACCGCCTTCAAATGGATCTACAGGGTGTAAAATTAAATGGGACACTTACTTAAAGCGGTGCTTCAGACCATCAAACTGAACAACTTTCTCAATGAGACCAATATCGAAATCGCGAAAAAAAAATCGGCTGTCCCATACATTTCAGTGGAGTTATGTTTGCGCTTTGCAGTTTTGTTTGAGACAGCGGATTTTTTTTCGCGTTTTCATTGTTGGTCCCATAGTAAAAGTTGTTCAGTTTGATGATCTGAAGCACCCCTTGAAGTAAGTGTCACATTTAATTTTACACCCAGTATATTATCTAGGTGAATTAATTTTTTTCTTTACCTGCTACGAAGCAGGGATAAAATAAGATTTATCGTTTTGTTAGTTGGTCAGGAATTTACGGACGTTATATTGTTCAACGTGCAAATGCTCACGTGTTAAGCTCGACGAATCTTAAAGTCATTCAAACCTTTTTTAAACGCTGACAAAAACTGAAACAGACATTTCAATACAAGCTATTTTCTAAACGTCTAGATTTAAGTTTTTACCGTTTTACACAAAGAGCGGTAGTGAGCAGTTTCACCTGTCATCGTGAGTCGAGGCACGCACCTGCTTGGCTTTCCTGCCGGCACTGGCGCGGGCGCAGGTAGCCGAAACTAAACGATTATCGGTTTTTGGGTCAATGTGCCCTCAATGTTTGAATTACGGTTTAGAGTAGGTCAGGCTACTATTTAAACAATCTTAATTTTTGGTCACTATATGACACTTTTTATTGACGCGCAAGTTAATAAGCGGAATGGTCAAGATCTTCGATCAATATTGTTGATCGAAGGTCAGGATGAACAATTTTCATTTTTGGTCATCATCATCATCATCATGACTGCCTCCGTGGTCTAATGGTTAAGAGCTTTGGCTCTCGACACGGAGGTCGTGGGTTCGATTCCCACGGGGGACACCTAGTGATATGTCACTTTGTGCGTTTTTCCCCAGTTGGTTAGGACATTGCAGGCTGAATCACCTGATTGTCTGAAAAAAAAAATGATTCCGTGCTTCGGATGGCACGTTAAGCCGTTGGTCCCGGCTACTATCTCTGGTGGTAGTAGTCGTTACATAAAAACCACGTCAGAGGCCGTAAGGCGGTCTGAAAAAACTCTGACACCAGGGCTCTGCCCACACGATAAGAAGAAGATCATCATCATATCAGCCACTAATATAATCCTATAATTCACGCTTGGCAGGCGGGTTGGCGATCGCAGTTGGATTGAATGTGTGTACTCAGAGGATGCTGCTGCCCATCCTCCGGTAGATCCCTTAGTCGCCTTTTATGACACCCACGGGAGGAAATGGGGGGAATGGGGTATTTTTGGTCATATTTACACTTTTTATTGATGCGCAAGTTAATAAGCGGAAGCTAATTTGGAACTCTAACGTAGTGTCTTGCTAGCATAATTGAACGACAAAGTTAGACCTGTTCAAGTCCGAGACAAAAACTAATTCTATCTTTAATTCGACACATACACACATAAACTCACGACTCACGTAATCCCTTTCTGGGTAGTCATGCATTATTTTGAAGATATGTAAACTAAATGGGCTGCTCGAATTGTTTTCTAAAACTTTCCGTATTTCGTGTTTTCCGTGGATGTTCTGAAGTCTCAGAATATCTCTGACTACCCCCTAGGGGAATATAGTCGTGAGCATATGCTTATGCTTTCCGTATTTGATACGAAGAGAGCCTTGTTGAAACCCAGTATGTCCAGTGCACTTTGGACAATTAGCAAGCATCTAATACAGATTTGCAAATATACCTTAGAGAATTCACCGCGATGCCGCCGATGGCAATAAGAAGTAATTGATACGATGAAACAGATTTCCGTAACTTAATCTTCAGTTCAGACATGTTTGTTGAATGAAGTGATGGACATGGGAACTAAGATGAGAGCATACTAAATCATGTGGGTGGAGCAATGATCATTCCTCTCTCTTCTCAAGTGCGAGTCTTGAACTGACAGAATGATATTTAACAAGCACTTTTTACTATAAAACTTAACACAGTGTTGTAATCACAGAGAAATTACACGCTCCCCTAGGGTTGTTATACTCTAATTCTCATTATGAAAGATCATTGTCCATACCAAACCAGCAGAAGCTAATATAATACCAAAGATTTTATTTGGTCTTCGCTGCGCTCCTACCAAAAAAATTCTTTGCTCATGTCATGACTATATTCCCTGAAAAGGTCATCATCAACTTTATCAGTCTACTAGAGTTCAGGAGTGGTATTTTTGAAAGTCACATTGAAATCGCCAGTATAGAAAATGTCAAAATTAATACGGCGATTACACATCTTTCTACCCGGACATTCGAACTTCGCAATTGCGTTAACGTTTTCGTTCCAATGTCAACTCTATTACTATGACGTGACGTTCGGACCGAAACGGTCGCGATATATCGAAAATCGAATGTCCGGGTACAGGGCCAGATTTGAACATGTGACTTTCAAAAATTGCACTCCAGGGAGGGTGTATGAACTTTAGTCAACCACGCTTGCCCAATTGGTAGCCTTCATAACCGACCTTCACTTCCATATTCTAAATATGGATACCATCATATTTAGAATATCGCTATTTCACTAGCAGTTTTAAAACTCTATCCCGATACAGGTAATGAGCCTGTCGCAGCTATTAACGGACGTTGGGCCACAATACATGCCTAGAAATTGATGCATTGAAACCTGCAGCCCAATTCCTCTTTATACTTTACGAGCTTTTACCCGCGAGTTCGTCCGCATAAATTATATACCAGATTTTAAGTCAGATGATAAGCGATCAAACAAAAAAAGTTTCATCAAAATCGGTTCAGTGGTTTTTGCGTGATACTCGAACAAACAAGCACCCAAACAAACAAACGAACAAACAAACAAACAAACAAACAGACAGACAAAAAATCCAAAAATTGGTGATTTAGAATCAGGGACATCTAAAAACCATATCGTAATCATTTTTTTGTAAATATCTTCAATGTACAGACACACTTCTGTTACAGTTTTATAATAGTTTAGATGAAAAGACCTCTTTCTCAATCCCTATTATAACCTTCTCAAAAGGGACACAATCAAAATCCAATTTAAAATATTCCAACGCATTTTGTTACCAACACAAACTCCTAAAAATTATGTCACGAACATTAGTCCCCTGCGCCGGCGCATTTCCTTCACCGAAGAGATTATGTTAAATTACCATCCGCATGGCGATTATGAAACATAAGTGCACAGTAATGTTTTATTTATGTAAACGGAAACATCAAATACGCGTTTGTTTTTGTGTGAATGTGTCTATAGTCGTTGCATAAAGATAATGACAGAGTTAGAAAGTCTTTGGGTCAGTTGCAAATAGATTTATGGGTTTGTCTGGCTTTAGTCTGATCGGGGTTCTTGTTAATACTGCCTTTCCAGGTACGAAGATCATCTTTTCAAGTGACTTATCTTATCTTATCTTGTTGTGGGGGCTGGAAAGCCAGCAACACTTCGACCCAGTGGGATCTTTTGTGTTAGCCCCAATACTTTTTGCTTACTTCACCCTTCAAATACATGGTCAATGAAGGAGGCAATACCATTGAGGGGAAGAAGCCTAAGATCTCCCGGTTTTGGATATACATCACCGAGAAAGCATATGCGCTTTGCCGCCAAGACATCACAGTCACACAGGATATGCTCCATGGTCTCCTCATCCTCTCCGCACGCTCGGCAGCTGGGATCCAGGGTGAGTTTCATCTTGTGCATCTTCGTGCCTGTGGCGTAGTGCCCAGTGAGGGCTCCGACGATGGCACGAGCATTGCTCCTGCTGTTCACTAAGCCTCTAATACTTATGGGCACATCTCACAAATTTTCACCATGATGGATGATGATGAATTCCTCATCGATTTCGACTATGGCGACTGCTAATCTTTACAGAAAAACAGGATATTTTGAAGTGCATAAGTGTACGCGTTAAACACAGATGCACTCTCTCGTCCTTCCCCTTAAGTCTGATGGAACGAGAGACCGATACGATCAGAGATGGGGGATCAGATACAGTAGCTACGACCATGATGGATAATCGGATAAGTTCTTGTTAACACTACTTAAAGAAAGCATGAAGAGAATATCCTTCAAGTGACTTAGGTGACATCTCTTCATCGTGGCGAGTCAAAATCAGTGACATGCCAACGACATGGACGGAAGAAGACTGTCCAAAAAGGAGTCGAAGGACGCCCGGGGCAATTACAACTAATTGTGAATGCTTTAAGGACTCTACAGCTGCGCCCTTTTGTACGAGTAGACCCTTTGAAATACGCACCGAAGCTATTTGTGAATCCACTTAATCATTTCGAAGATACGTTTATTTGGCTATCCCCTGATGGGAACTCTTCCATTTCCTGGGATAACTCCTTAAAGTATCCTAGATATGTGCTTTATACAGGGTGAAATTGATATCATTAGCATCCTTTAAACTGCATTGCCTACTCGACTCAAATGTATGCAACAGCTGATTTTTTCTTGCTCCGATCGATTTGCTCCCATAGTAAAAGTTGTTCAGTTTGATGGGTAGACTCTTAGTTTAAAAGGATACTAATGATATCAATTTCACCCTGTATAGGCCGTGACTTTGTTAGTTTGAAAGTACACATGGCGACACATCAAGCTATACAAAACCAACATAAGCTGGCGGTGCGACGCTATACGCTACGCGACCTACGCGCGGCCAGCTTATTTTGGTTTTGTATAGCTTGATGTGTCGCCGTGCGTACATTAAAAGCTTGGATTAAAAGTGTTAATAATTCCTTAAATTTAAAGAAGAGGCAGGTGTTTAATTGATAATGAACTTGACGCAATATCCAAATTTACAGACACAAATTTAAATATTAGGTATACAGTTTCACATAATCGTAGAAAGATATTTTCCATTTACATAATATATCATAACTTTAAACGGAGACGTGAATAAGAGAAAACTCGAGACATCCGGTCGTGCGCAAGCGCACCTTGGTGGCTCTTTACGTCCGTCCACTCGCAAAACTCGTTGCTAATTTATTGACCTACATATTGAAATTGTTTTTTTTATGTTTATTTACCTGGGAATGTTTATTATAATATTTTTTTAAGTTCCTCGTTGGTTACGGTATAAAAATATTTTCATCCCTAATATTATAAAACTGTAAGTAACAGAACTGTGTCTTTAAATTGAAGATATAAAAAAAGTTACGATAATAGTTTTTAGGTGTCCCTTATTCCAAATCTTTTTTTAGTCTGTTTAATTGTTTGCTCGCGCATCACGCGATAACTACTTGACCAATTTTGATGAATCTTTTTGTGTTTAAAAGCTTATGTTTAGACTTAAAATCTGGTATCATTTATCTCGTTATCGCTCTAGTACTTACTTAATAATTTGACAAAATTATTAATAAGTACTTACTTTATTTAAGTATCGTAATTAATAGAAATCATACTTTAAAATTATTTTTTACATTAAACCTTAAATTACTTTGTCATTTCCATTATTTTGAGAAAAGAAAGAAACATTTACATATCAACACATCAATTACACGAAAGTAATAACGCAACAATTAAGCACTAACGTACCGGAACATTGCGCACATTCGCTGTTTTCTTTCACGTAAAAGGGACGTTATTGCATCTTCATCCGACGTAAAAATAGCGAACCAATCACGAACGTCACTTGGACGCGAATCGATAAAAACAAGCCCTCTTCAAGATGAATCGATGATCACTCGACTTTCACTAAAGAAAGTGGCAGCGCGAGCGCCACAAAAATCCAAAACCGCGAACGCGTCACTTAAAAACATTTTTTTTTTAATTTTTAAAAAGGAGCTTACCCAAAAAACGAGCCTCATGATCCGAGAGTCACAGACACTTTAAAAAAATAAAATTTGAAAGTAGAACAGTCACTGCACAGGCGCGACCGCGCGCGCTTCTCTCACTACTGAGGCAAAGGCTTCGTCCCATACAGCCTCCCCGCCAAAGAAAGTCACCAACCTTCACATTCGGCCGATTATGTAAACTTGGGCAAAAACGATAGCGCAAGTGCATTACGAATATAATAGGGAGGGTAGAGGCCATGAGATGAGATGATTGTCTGACTAACTGTATGCCTTCTGTGTGTCTGATAGACAAAACCTTAAAGATACCTATACTTGCCAGCTTTTTACTTACTTGTTCTTTTTGGATCACAAATCAATTATTTATTCAATGTTTCGTCACTTTAATAATAAATTTCTAAATGTTTGGTACCCAATCGATAATATAGATCATCTACAGGGTGAAATTGATATCATTGACATCCTTTTAAACTAATAGTTTACCCATTAAACTGAACAACTTTTACTATGGGAGCAAATCGATCGGAGCAAGAAAAAAATCAGCTGTTGCATACATTTGAGTCGAGTAGGCAATGTAGTTTAGTATGGAACAGCTGATTTTTTAGTTGCTCCAATCGGTTTGGTCCCATAGTAAAAGTTGTTCAGTTTGATGGGTAGACTCTTAGTTTAAAAGGATGCTAATGATATCAATTTCACCCTGTAGATTTTTTTGGAACCTTACAGTTTTCATACAAATGGCAAATTTTGTATGAAATAAATAGTTAACCTATAGATTCTAAAGATATTTTCAGGTTGACAATGGCCTCGATTCGGAGTGTACCACGACTAAACTAAACTAAATGTATTCCTGTCACTTTCTAAAATAAGATTAAGAAAAGAGACAGAAAACCAACAGCTGACTTTAGTGCTGTCAAAGTGACGTTAAACGCCCAAAAACGACTTATGACATTATGATGGCATCTTATTTTGCGCATTTAACGTCACTTTGACAGCACTAAAGTCAGCTGTTGGTTTTCTGTCTCTTTTCTTAATCTTATTTAAGAAAGTGACAGGAATACATTTAGTTTAGTTTAGTCGTGGTACACTCCGAATCGAGGCCATTATCTTCATTTACAGGCACAATATTTTTTTTACTGTGTAGAGTTAAATATAATATAAGGATAAGCCTAAGCTCACGACTATATTCCCCAATGGGGTAGCCAGATATATTCTAATAACTCAGAACATCCACATTCCACTAGTAGTCTTTCTACACTGATCAATCCAAACACAAACAAAACAGAAATTTCTTTTAATATACTTACATCGCAGATACATGCAAGAAATTTTAAATTAAGTCATGTTTATTCATACAATGCATTTTAATACCTACATGTGAACATAAAATCATTGACAATAAAAATAATAAATGTAGTTTAAATTACCTCATTTAGTTTGAAAATAAAAAGCATTATAAAACGTTAGAAAGCTTATAAAAGTCGTAAAAACCAGTTCATTTGTCAGTCATTTGCCTTTTCGTGACTAAACATGGTTTTAATTAGTTGACTTGATATCTTTTAACCGTAATTTTATTTACAATTCGGTCTTCGAAGACAAATTTTATAGATTTTTATAGGAAACATAAGTGTCAATTCACACGTACCACAACCACACCACAGCCAAAACCACACCACAACGACGCCATGTGGTCGGGCGTATATTTTGTATTGAAAATGAATATTACAATTTACACGTACCAAATTTTGCCGTTGTTATCGACCACCTGTGTAATACGACCACATCGCAACCACATCGCGACGGCAACGCCACCACCGGCGGCGGCACCGCGGGCACATCGCCACGACATGCCGTCAAGCCGTGTTTCCTCTCCGAAAGCCGGAGTATAATGCACATGACCACGTGGTTACCACATCGCAACGACAGCGACAACGCAACCACATCGACATTTTGTCGGTACCACAACGCAACTGCTAAAAGCCGCTGCGACACTATTCACACGTAACCACAGCTTGACCACATTTTGTCCTGCGACGTGATGTGGTTGTGGTACGTGTGAATTGACACTAAAACTATGTTGTACCGGTTGTACCTATGTTGCATTGCTGTTAAACTTGTCTTATTGTGACTATAAAATTTCATTTCAGTCAAAGAAGATGGAGGGGTAAAAAGTAACTTATTTCCATAGAAAATTCTTTATTTTCATCTTTTCTAAAGCACTGATTGGTGTAATGGTTATTTGAAAAATCTCAGACTATTTAATGAGAATCCAGTCGACCTTTGAACAGACATATCTACTTCTTTGATTAATTTTTCTTTTTTCATTTATCATCCAAATAACCATTCTCTAGTTATAAACAATGGATCTGCCATTCAAAGGTCAGTAAATAGATCTCACATAACATTTCAAAATGGTTCATCTTCGAACGTGTAGATATTGTAGAGCTCTCTTGAAATACTGATACATATCCAGTAACATAGTAACCTCGTATGTAATTACTACACTATAATATTACGATCGACCGACTGAATATTCTATTATTGACATTATAACTGCATGATATTAGATGGTATTAGCTACATGTGTTATTATGGCTCATTTATATCCCATCGCACTTAGAGCATTAAATTTTGAAGAATTGATCCCTATAATTTAATTAATATTACTTGTTTCGAATCATTTTCATTCGTAGTTAACGAGACCAAAAACAAAATACACCAATCTATCGGCTTTATTTGCCTTAAAAAGTATATTTCTTATTATACGATTAGCGTGTCTGAAAAAAATGGTCTATTTATGTCCGTCTGCCATTGGTGATTAATGATTATCAAGGAAATTAAGAGATTAACCATTATTAACACCATTATTACTCCTGGGTAAGAGTATATTTGCCGTGGCATATACAGCAACAGCAGTTGGATTGAACGTGTGTACTCAGAGGATGTTGCTGCCCATCCTCCGGTAGATCCCTTAGGCGCCTGCGATCGCCAACTCGCCTGCTAAGCGTGGCGATTATGGCAAATCCTCCCATTTTGGGGGAGGCCTATGTCCAGCAGTGGACGTCTATCGGCTGGTATGATGATGATGATACAGCAACAGTGTTTTCTTGAAAACCTACTACCTAATTCCTTCTAACTGGAATCACCAATCGACTTCCCAAGGGTCTGATTATGGCATATCCTTTCTTTAAAATAAGATAGCAGTTGATTTCTAGTGACTAGGGATAGAAAGATAAAAATAAGTCTCTACTTTGCGAGTGCGACATACACCATTGTGTAGACAATATTAAGATTTTTTTTTTTTACCTATTTCGTCCCATTGTTGGGCAAAGGTCTACCCCAAGCTTTTCCAGCCTTCCCTATCTTTTGCCATCAGTTGCCATTTCGCTTCGTGGGCATCCAGGTCATCGCGCCATCTCTTTCTTGGTCTGTCCCGGCCCCGGCTTCCATCGTCGGACTCCCATTGGGTCGCGATCGTTGCCCAAAGCTCCGTATGCATGCGACAAACATGTCCGGCCCAGTCCCACTTCAGTTTGGCAGCCTTAACACCTGCATCAGCTATGTGGGTCTTGGAGCACAGAGTAGTGTTTCTAACCCGGTCGATCCTTCTGACACCTAATATGCTGCGCTCCATTGCTCTTTGGCAAACCAATATTAAGATCTAAAAAAAAAATTTTTAAGACCAATATTTAATGAGTTCATTAGATAATTTAAAAATTTGGTGCAAATTCTTATGATTCCCGAATTTGATTTCCTTGGATTAGAAGACACCACAGCAACATAATGACGGAGAAGCCAGTTAAAAATAGGTATATACCTACAAAAATGATGTAGTTTAGTAGAGGTGAGGCGGCTCTGAAATGATCAAGGTCGTTCAGTGTGCCTATTTATAATGGTAACAACTTTGAAATTTTCCCTCAGTAAAAATAAAATTAACTGGTATCTTTCTGTTTCACACTACTTTGTTAACTAGATTAGCCGTAAATCTCTCATTTATTTACAAACTGCATAGCAACGTAACAATAAATGATAAATCATCAATGACATTAGTGAACAGTAAAATGGTAGCCAGTACGTCAGGGTCGAAAACTAGTTTGTTTTAAAATATATACCTACATACTACATACTTAGCTTTACATAATGTGCACCATTCACTCTTTCACCCAATGTTAGCAATTTAGAGTAAGGACAAATAAATAAACACATTCATTATTTTAATATCTAGATTATTCTAGATAATAATAACTAACGAGAGAAAATCATTCGCAAATC
Organism: Agonopterix subpropinquella; assembly: GCA_922987775.1. NCBI lineage: Eukaryota > Metazoa > Arthropoda > Insecta > Lepidoptera > Depressariidae > Agonopterix > Agonopterix subpropinquella. The sequence continues at coordinate 4,011,689 of OV277710.1, forward strand.
AGAGTTAAGGCTGGTTCTCACCAAGTATTTGTTATCTTTAGTTTGTTTTAGTTTGTATTATGGTACTGTTTACATCAGTTGTATCCTCTACTACTCAACTTTAGGCGTGCCCGCTGTACATTCAAGGGCGGATCCAGGGGGGGGCCCAGGGGGCCATGGCCCCCCCCACGGACCTCTGCGGATTGCATTGAATTTCGAGGCTGAGTAATGACGGCACTTTACTAGGGCATAGATTGATTGAGCTCTGTCCATAACCAATTCGTAGAGCGGAGAAAATTAGAGCTCGCTTCGCTCGCTCTATGTTTCTGTTTTAATTATTGTACCTGTGTAGGTACAATAATTAAAACAAGGCTGTGGTCAGAAATCTTTAGGATTATACACATAATATAATCCTAAAGATTTAACGGCAAACCGGGGAACACGCCCCGGGCGGCAGGTTTAGGGGGCGCCAAAATCAAGATGGAAAAAAAATATTGCATCGACTTGAGAATTTTGCAAAAAAATATCGTGCTCGCTTCGCTCGCTCCTGATTTCAGACATCTCATTATATTGCAGTGACGAAATCTCGAGCTTGTTTCGCTCGCTCTTGGTTTAAGATCGTATTGCAGTCATCCCATTATATTGCAGTGAAATCTCGAGCTCGCTTCGCTCGCTCTTGGTTTAAGATCTCATTGCAGTTATCTCATTATATTTCAGTGAAATATCGAGCTCGCTTCGCTCGCTCTTGTTTTTTTTGTTGTTGTATTGAAATTACTTATCGCAGAATTCGATCATATTGCGAATTTCTGACTCGACCTAATCATATAGAAGTAAAATCTCGAGCTCGCTTCGCTCGCTCTTGCTTTTAGATCTTATTGCAGTCATCTCATTATATTTCAGTGAAATATCGAGCTCGCTTCGCTCGCTCTTGGTTTTTTTGTTGTATTGAAATTAACTATCGCAGAATTCGATCATATTGCGAATGTCTAACTCGACCTAATCATGTTGCAGTAAAATATCTTTTTTTGAGTGAAATATCGAGCTCGCTTCGCTCGCTCTTGGTTTTTTGTTGTATTGAAATTACTTATCGCAGAATTCGATCATATTGCGAATTTCTGACTCAACCTTATCATATAGAAGAAAAATCTCGAGCTCGCTTCGCTCGCTCTTGGTTTTAGGTCTCATTGCAGTCATCTCATTATATTGCAGTGACGAAATCTGAGCTTGTTTCGCTAGCTCTTGGTTTTAGATCTCATTGCAATCATCTCATTATATTGCAGTGACGAAATCTGAGCTTGTTTCGCTCGCTCTTGGTTTAAGATCGTATTGCAGTCATCCCATTATATTGCAGTGAAATCTCGAGCTCGCTCCGCTCGCTCTTGCTTTTAGATCTTATTGCAGTCATCTCATTATATTTCAGTGAAATATCGAGCTCGCTTCGCTCGCTCTTGGTTTTTTGTTGTATTGAAATTACCTATCGCAGAATTCGATCATATTGCAAATTTCTGACTGGACCTAATCATATTGCAGTAAAATCTCGAGCTCGCTTCGCTCGCTCTTGGTTTTAAATCTCATTGCAGTCATCTCATTATATTGCAGTGACGAAATCTGAGCTTGTTTCGCTCGCTCTTGGTTTAAGATTGTATTGCAGTCATCCCATTATATTGCAGTGAAATCTCGAGCTCGCTTCGCTCGCTCTTGCTTTTAGATGTTATTACAGTCATCTCATTATATTTCAGTGAAATATCGAGCTCGCTTCGCTTGCTCTTGGTTTTTTTGTTGTATTGAAATTACCTATCGCAGAATTTGATCATATTGCGAATTTCTGACTCGACCTAATCATATTGCAGTAAAATCTCGAGCTCGCTTCGCTCGCTCTTTATTTTAGATCTCATTGCAGTCATCTCATTATATTGCAGTGACGAAATCTGAGCTTGCTTCGCTCGCTCTCGGTTTAAGATCGTATTGCAGTCGTCTCATTATATTGCAGTGAAATCTCGAGCTCGCTTCGCTCGCTCTTGGTTTTTTTGTTGTATTGAAATTACCTATTGCAGAATTCGATCATATTGCAAATTTCTGACTCGACCTAATCATATTGCAGTAAAATCTCGAGCTCGCTTCGCTCGCTCTATGTTAAACGTTTTATTGCAACCACTCAACATGGACCTGGCCTCCCTAAGAAAAAATTATTACTACACTCTTGTAGAGGAAGCCCGGGCCCAGCGCCAATCTCATGTTTTTGCCCCGCCTCGGAAAAATCGTAGATCCGAGGCTGATTGTTTTAGTTTTCTATGTATGTATACAAGACGTCTCGGGTCTGTGTCTCTAACTTAATTTTTTTATATCTTAATACGTGGCCTGAGTCAGCCGAGGGCCCCCCCCACTATGAAATCCTGGATCCGCCCTTGTGTACATTGACTCTTCAATAAAGTAAACTACACACACACTACACTACTTTACACTTCTAAAGTATGATTTTTAGGGTTCCGTACCCAAAGGGTGAAAACGGGACCCTATTACTAAGCCTACGTTGTCCGTCCATCCGTCCGTCCGTCCGTCCGTCTGTCCGTCTGTCCGTCTGTCCGTCTGTCCGTCCGTTCGTCCGTCTGTCCTACCTATTTAGGGCTGTAACTTTTGAACCGTAATAGCTAGATACTTGAAATTTTCTCAGATTATGCGTTATTGCGGCGGATTTGTTAACAAATAATAAAAATTATGGGGGGTTTTCAACAAGAAACTAGTTTTTTTCAAAGTTTTTTCTTCACACTCTATAGTAAAAACGGTAATACATACAAGCGTCAAACTTAGTGTGATTATAGAGCAAACTCTACCGAATAACAACAAATACTAAAAACCGGCCAAGTATGAGTCGGTCTCGCGCTAAAGGTCCCGGACAAAAAAAGTTTTTTTTCTATGTTAATAAGGTTGTGTTCTGTGGTGGTGTGGTACGGAACCCTCGGTGCGCGTGTAGCCCGACTCGCACTTGACCGGTTTTATTAAATGTCACATCAGCGGTAGAAAGATGCATATCTCCATAGTAATTTTGACATTTTCAACTGCTAAGCTCAGCGAATGACTTTCAAAAATCGCAATTCAGAATAAATGATAGTCTGAAATATACTGGACACATGTTAGCGAACATATTATGTATTAAATTAGATTTTCTTGTTGAATGACATAAAAAAATTACAGTAGGTAACTAAACAGGTACCTACTTTAGTTACTTAGTGCGTAAAACACTAGTCTCTGGCTAGTGTATTGACTCAGAATCAGTATTTTCACATTCTTGAATAGATTTAAATAAGAAATGAGCACCAAATTATCAACAATGATGATATTGAATATTTACTTGCTCACGATTGAATGTTAAACCGAGCTTTTGCTAAAGAATATTCGTTTGCTCGAAACGAATGCTCGTGGAGACGCTCCTTTATTATTCTTTTATATTTTAACGTTTTATAATTTAGCGTTAAAACGTACCCTTGACATAATTAGTATAATAATAATATTGTAAACAATGCATTTCAAAATATAAGTAGGTGCTTTACATTATCATTGAGTTTCAGATTCCGTGCAGTTTCAATTTCATGCAGATAAAACGAGATCGGTGCTCGTTACAGTTCTTTGTTGTGCAAATTTTAAGAATGCAGACGTGTTGCGAAACATATAAAATGTTTTACTACAAAAATGTAGTTTGTACGAAGAACCAGATTGTTTGATGTCGCCAAAAAGAAATGTATATTTTTACCCACCGGTGCGCCCACCATTGAATAGTGAAATATCACAATACTAGGTCAAGCGATCTTTTCTCCGTAGAATAGAACTTTTTCCCTTGACTTCGCATGTATGGTTTCTATCCCGTTCAGTCCTGGGAAGAAAAAAAGAGGTCCAAGATAAAAATTATCAGAGTTTTTTAATGGGTCCTGCATCTAAATTGATTCAGTAGCTTTTGCGTGATGCTCGAATAAACATAAAAAATATACAGCAGTTGAAAAAGTGCAATGGCATAAGCATATGCTCACGACTATATTTCCCGAGGGGGTAGTCAGAGATATTCTGAAACCTCATATTCCGAGAGATAAGTGTACTTTTTGCAACCATCAGCAGCAAGGCTGATTCAGTGTTTATAGGGTGTAGAGCATCTCTGTGATGGGGATGGACCAGGTCTGCCTGCATAACTCCAGTCGGTTAAGGAGTTACTGATGATTAAAGGTCTGTACAAAATTAACGATCAGCTGCAAGGCTGATCGTATGTTATTGTTGTAGTAGGCACTGCAGCTATGTAAACAGTACAAAAACTAACATGGTTCATCAGCGGGTTTAGAAGATACAGCCGTTCAAAGGTCGGAACTTTGACTGGCTGTATCTCCTAAACCGACTAACAGAACTTGACAATTTTTGTACTGTTCACATACCTGCAGTGCATACTACAAAAATATCATACGATCAGCCGTGCAGCTGATCGTTAATTTTGTACAGACCTTTAATCATCAGTAACTCCTAAACCGACTGGAGTTATGCAGGCAGACCTGGTCCATCCCCATCACAGAGATGCTCTACACCCCATAAACACTGAATCAGCCTTGCTGCTGATGGTTGCAAAAAGTACACTTATCTCTTATACTATCAGAACATCCACGTTTCACTAGTACCGAAACTCTGTCCAGTGTGACGGGGAGTGAGGCCGTCTCCGAAGTGCAATGGGTCTACGAAAAATAAGTTGCCCTCGTAGCACAGCCCGGACACTGCATACTAAAATTTGAAATTGCCAAGATGACATCAGCACATACAAAACCAACGAAATTGAACCTTAAGTGTTCTTCGTAGGTAACGAGGAACCAGTGCGCGGTAACCAGAGAGCGATAGAGGGGGTGAGGTAAAAAGTTGGTGGAAGGAAGGGAGTATCCGTACTGTATCTAGTAATAGATACTCTTTCTTATACTGTGCTCGTGGGGAAACAAAATTTTGATTCTTAATCAAGTAACAATACAGTTAGAGAACCAAACTAAAACTCAAAACCCAAAACCCGTAAACTCTGACACCAGGGCTCTGCCCACACGATAAGAAGAAGAAGTTAGAGTACCTACAGTATCTCTCCTTTCTCAGAATGGTGAAGGTTTTTTAGGCAAAGGAAATATTGACACACATCCTTTCACCCAAAGAGAGCTATGAACTCAAACCGGAGTAATAGTTCACAGAAAAAGGGCCAGAACGTTGCCTGAATAATATTGTATTGTTATTGGTCACATTATGTTAGTCGACCGCAGACAGGACAGGTCTCTGCGGTGAGGCTTTGTAATTTGGAGAGAATTTACCTACTTTCATATATTGTGTCGTGGCGTAGTGTCAGGTATCGTGATAAATCTTTAAAGCTAAGCATTTCAATTTTACTCTCGAACGGTGTCGGAGGAAAACCTCACGAGGAAACTGGTACGCTGAAGAATAAATTGTGATACGTTTTATGATGATCAACTTGATACATTGAACAACATTCTAATCACACCTATTTAATTGCTCTTCACAAGGCGTTTCGTGTTCGTGTAGCAATATCTGGAGTGCAATTCACTAAATGTCATATTGCTGTCAAAAACATCGACGAGCTCACAAATGTGACATCTTTCTTGCATCCTACAGATCGTCGAATATAACCATAGCGAATACCGAATTGTCAGCTCGTCGATGTGTCAACAACGAATTTAAGGTTGTGACGATGTTTGTGCTTAGTGAATTGCATTGCAGCAGCTTTATTTGGTCAAATATCACATATTTGGCCAAATATAATCTATCTAAACTATTATAAAAATGTAACAGAAGTATGTCTGTAAGTACATTGAAGATATTTGCAAAAAAAATTACAACATGGTTTTTACCCGTCCCTCTTCTTCTTATCGTGTGGGCGGAGCCCTGGTGTCAGAGTTTTTTCAGACCGCCTTACTAGATCGGGATCCGGTGACGAGGTCCGTATACCAATCGAGCTCATCCATAATTCAGTTTTCATGCAATAGTTTACTATTAGAAGATGCGAAAAAACTTGGTCGGCCGACCCCTATCCTGGTGGGTTTTGTGTAGGAGGGTGACTAGTAACCTCTCTGAGACGAGACTAATTACCCATCGAGCTCATGAACCAAATTATGCTTATCCGATTGGACTTTATTAGTGTTACGAAGTACACTCGGTCGTCCGCCGGATATCCTGGCAGGTAGTGCTGGCCAACCAAAAATGGTGGTCAAATTTTGGAGTACTTCTCACCCATCGAGCTCATGGATGAAATGTATGCCAAATCAAAGGTTAGACCTTTACCTTCAATATTTCATCGGTCGTCCTGGCCGAAACCTGGTGGGTTCTGGTGGCCAACCAGATTTATCTGTCAAAGTAAGATCATGCGTTTTCACGTTTATATGAATAAATACTTTATTTACCTGATATATGCAGTTCTTTTAGCATGAACGTGAACGGTTGTATGGTTTAAAAGTATTTATAAAAAAACTTGAAAAAAAAAATTTCCGTGTCGATAAATGAGACATCAAATAAAAAAATTTTTTTTTCGATATAACTTCGTCATTTCTAAACAGATTTGGCTGATTGTTTTATTTTACAAAAATATATATTCAAGAGTTCATGCCACTAAAATTTGGTGAAGATCTGATGAAGCGTTTCGAAGATGTTCAATGTTTTAAGTGGGTCAGATTTTACTACAAAAAATATCCAACCAAATTGATTCTTTAACGAGAATAATAATTGAGTTCTATTAATGATTCTTTCTAAAATGAAATTTGCTCTCTTAAGAGATGTCTATATAATAAAATAAACTAGTAATACCGCGGCGTTGCTTTCAAAAATGAAGTTGAAAAAAAATGTTTCGTCAAGTAAAAGCTACCTATGTTTATGTGGATGATCTAATTTAGTACGTACCTATATTAGTTCTAAAATAATTAGCTGAAACTGTTTAAAGGGATGATTGGATCATCAAACTGAACAACTTTCTTTATGGGACTAACATCGAAAACGCGAAAAAAATCTGCTGTCCCATACAAAACTGCAAACTTACTCGACTGGAATCGGAATGTATGAGACAGCAGTTTTTTAGCGATTTCGATTTTGAACCCATAATAAAAGTTGTTCAGTTTGATGATCCAATCATCCCTTTAAACAGTTTTAGCTAATTATTTTAGAACTAATATAGGTACGTACTAAATTAGATCATCCACATAAACATAGGTAGCTTTTACTTGACGAAACATTTTTTTTCAACTTCATTTTTGAAAGCAACGCCGCGGTATTACTAGTTTATTTTATTATATAGACATCTCTTAAGAGAGCAAATTTCATTTTAGAAAGAATCATTAATAGAACTCAATTATTATTCTCGTTAAAGAATCAATTTGGTTGGATATTTTTTGTAGTAAAATCTGACCCACTTAAAACATTGAACATCTTCGAAACGCTTCATCAGATCTTCACCAAATTTTAGTGGCATGAACTCTTGAATATATATTTTTGTAAAATAAAACAATCAGCCAAATCTGTTTAGAAATGACGAAGTTATATCGAAAAAAAAAATGTTTTATTTGATGTCTCATTTATCGACACGGTAATTTTTTTTTTCAAGTTTTTTTTATAAATACTTTTAAACCATACAACCGTTCACGTTCATGCTAAAAGAACTGCATATATCAGGTAAATAAAGTATTTATTCATATAAACGTGAAAACGCATGATCTTACTTTGACAGATAAATCTGGTTGGCCACCAGAACCCACCAGGTTTCGGCCAGGACGACCGATGAAATATTGAAGGTAAAGGTCTAACCTTTGATTTGGCATACATTTCATCCATGAGCTCGATGGGTGAGAAGTACTCCAAAATTTGACCACCATTTTTGGTTGGCCAGCACTACCTGCCAGGATATCCGGCGGACGACCGAGTGTACTTCGTAACACTAATAAAGTCCAATCGGATAAGCATAATTTGGTTCATGAGCTCGATGGGTAATTAGTCTCGTCTCAGAGAGGTTACTAGTCACCCTCCTACACAAAACCCACCAGGATAGGGGTCGGCCGACCAAGTTTTTTCGCATCTTCTAATAGTAAACTATTGCATGAAAACTGAATTATGGATGAGCTCGATTGGTATACGGACCTCGTCACCGGATCCCGATCTATACGGCCTCTGACGTGGTTTTTATGTAACGACCGTCCCGACCCGTCCCTGATTCCAAATATTTTTTTTTTGGATTTTTCTGTTTGTTTGTTTGGGTGTTTGTTTGTTCGAGTATCACGCAAAAACTACTGAACCGATTTCGATGAAACTTTTTTTGTTTGATAGCTTATCATCTGACTTAAAATCTGGTATGTAATTTATGCGTACGAAGTCGCGGGTAAAAGCTCGTATGATATATTTGACCTTTGCAAGTATCAAACGATGAGAAAGACACTTCTGAGTTTTAGCTTCTAATCTATATCAAACAATAATATTACCAAAAGTTGCATCGATATTGTGCAAGTGCCCTCGCAACCTACGTGCATAGCATGTGTATATAGTTATGGGATGTTTTGATTGCCTGTTACGTTATATGCTAAGTGGACTAAAGGTTTGGCAAAGAGAGTGGGACGAGCTCGAATTGGAACTAATTGTACGTTGTCCCACAGGGGTATTGTGCAAAAGATTACCTCGATAAGAGGTATCTAAGAAGAGGCATCGTCGGTAACCTTAGGTCATAGAATGCCATGCAAGCTTAGACAATTTAATAGTAAGGACTGGCCTTGCGGTAGCATTTCCCCTCTGCCACGGTATTAGATCAATTAATCTTGCGCATTTACACTCAATTTTATACCTTATCACTAAATGAGACAGCCTATAATAGCGAAATAATAATTTTGAACTTAGAACGTTTGGGGTTCACACGAGACTACTTTTCATGATTTTTAACATTCAAAATTAGAATCTAAAGTTATAGGGAATAAAATCCAAAGTTGCGGATTTCATGTTACCTCGCCCCCCGCAAAAAGTGGCAGAAAATTTTGATAGGAGAATGACACGCGTTACGCGTCCATCCTATTAAATTGTCTAAGCATGCAAGGAACTCGAACTGCATTTATACAGGGTGTTACAAAAGTAAAAATAAACATTTCAATCTTTTTGGAGGGGGTTGTTGAGACCATCAAACTGAACAACTTTCACTACCGGACCAACATCGAAATCGCGAAAAAAAAATGTTTTGTCCAATACATTTAGCTCGATTAGATCTGTAGTTTAGTATGGAACATCGCAAACGCATCGCATCTTGGCGATTATGGCAAATCTCCCCATTTTGGGAGAGGCCTATGTCCAGCAGTGGACTTCTATCGGCTGATATGATGATGATGGAACATCCGATTTTTTTCGCGATTTTGATATTGGTCCCATAGTGGAAGTTGTTCAATTTGATGGTCTTAACCACCCCCTAAAATGTTTATCTGTATTTTTGTAACACCCTATACAACGTGTTAATAAATTAGCGCAAAACCTCATACACCCCAACTGATTTATAACAAAATAATTAGATTGAAACAATAATTTCATTATTTTGATAGTAAAAATTTAAAGTTATTCACATTTTAAGTTTTGAGGCAAAAATGATTTGTTATCATTTCAGCAATGAATGAAAACGCTAACGTACTCATGGATACATTTTAATAATCTTGTTTTGGTAGTAAGTAGGGTGAGTGTGCCCGTGCGGTGGGTTGACATCGGGTTCAGTAAATTTTAAATTTTACGAAAAAAATATTTAAAATTTTGAAAAAATTACCTATGTTGAAACCATGATAATTCGATTCTCCTCTCGATTCTAAACAAACTACTTTCTAGTTTTGCGTTAATTCATTAACACGTTTAAAAAACCCATAATAAAAAAAATCTGCTGTCCAATACAATACTTCGTACCGACTCGACTAAAATGTATGGCACAGCAGATTTTTTTAATTTTTTCTCGACGTTGGCTCCATATTGAAAGTTGTTCAGTTTGATGGTCTGAACCACCCCCTTAAGTATTTACTAGGGTGTTTTGTTACACCCTGTATAACACTAGCTCTTTCACTCTCTGACTGATTGGCTCATTGACCGACTGACTCACTGATTGACGCATCGGCGCACTGAGCCACACTGACCTCGCACTCATCACAAAATCTCCAGAACTGAAATCAACTAACTCAGCAGGGGTTTTTCGAAAATAAATGTTGTGAAAATTGAGATGGATAATTTTATGGTAATCAGTGGTTTAAGCACCATAGTGCGAAGCACGTGTATTTTTAATTGTGTTCGTGTATAATAATAATAATAATACAATCTTGGTATTTATTATGTAGCGTTTTAAAATACTAAGAACCTTAATTATACCAAAGCTACTCTCAGCTGTAAGAAAACAGGAGTGCGAATTTTGAACTCAGCAGTTGAAAATGTCAAAATTACTGGGGAGATATTTTATGCATCTTTCTACGGCTGATTTGACTTTCGAACGATTTTTGAAAGTCAAATATCAGCAGTAGAAAGATGCATATATCTCCATAGTAATTTTGACATTTACTACTGCTGAGTTCAACGAATGAGTTTAAAAAATCGCACTCCTGGTGGCTACAGCCGACGATTATGATGATGGTGATGATGAAATGCTAAAATACACCGAAAATGTATACCTACCTAAATGTACACACGGCGACAGGTCAGGTTACCCTGTTTGGACTTTGAACTATTAGAAGTTGAACGCTGCGAATCGTGCGAGAGGGTGCAGTATGTTGTTGTTGTTGTTTCGTCTCACAACACGCTGCGCCCGCGCCGGCAGCCGCGTCTATGCAGGCTCTCTACCGCACTATTTTGTTTTTTGTACGTAGTGTAGTTATGGGTATATAGGGTGCGTAGCCTGATGTGTCGCCGTGTGTACCTACACTATCCGTCAAACAACTTGACCAATATGTACCTAGGTAGCACTTTCTCCTACAAATTTTGTTCTACGCAGTCAAGGTTTTTGCCAAATTCCTTGCCGGCTATTATACCTAGTAGGCAGGCCCTGTACCCGGACTTTCGATGTTCGATATATCGCCACTGTTTCGGTCCGCTCTTCATTGTAATAGAGTAGACATTGGAACGAAAACGGTCACGCAATTGCGAAGTTCGAATGTGCGGGTAGAGAACCAGGCCCTGTACCCGGACATTCGATGTTCGATATATCGCCACTGTTTCGGTCCGCTCTTCATTGTAATAGAGTTGACATTGGAACGAAAACGGTCACGCAATTGCGAAGTTCGAATGTGCGGGTAGAGGACCAGGATCCGAAGGCGAATACGTTTATATAAGTATAGTTCACGCGGAAGGAGGCTTGGTCATAAACTGGTTGTCCGTAGAATTGTTGTCCTGGGAACGGTGTGTGCAACTGTCACAGTGAGGTATGTCGCCTTCAGGTGTTCACTTTCAACAAAAGAGGTCACAAGGGTTAACCCCTTGGGCGAAGTCGCTATCAAATCTACAACTGCCGTCATCATAATTGGATGAAAGATGTGGTAGAAAGTACGAGTTTCCTTTGGATCAAGTTTGGGGACGAACAGGTGATTTGAATCAAGATAAATTATGGATGTAATATAATAATAAAACCGGTCAAGTGCGAGTCGGGCTACTCGCGCACCGAGGGTTCCGTATCACACCACCACAGAACACAACATTCACTTAGAAAAAAAAACTTTTTATATCCTGGTCCTTTAGCGCGAGACCGACTCACACTGGTTTTTAGTATTTGTTGTTATTCCGTAGAGCTTGCTCTATAATCACACTAAGTTTGACGCTTACATGTATTACCGTTTTTACGAAATAGCGTGAAGAAAAAACATAGATAAAAACGATTTTTATTATTTGTTAACAAATCCGCCATAATAATGCATAATCTGAGAAAATTTCTACTATCTAGGTATTACGGTTCAAAAGTTACAGCCCTAAATAGGTAGGACAGACGGACGGACGGACGGACGGACGGACAACGTAGGCTTAGTAATAGGGTCCCGTTTTCACCGTTTGGGTACGGAACCCTAAAAAAGAAAATTAAATAACAATGCAGTTTGCACAGCAACTGCAACACATTCATCTTATGAAATGCTTCGGTCTGCCTGTTCCGTACGTACGTGCCCACTTGAGAAACTTGCCATCTTTGCATTTGTGCAATATGAGATGTTACTATACAATGACATTGGCCTCGATTCGGAGTGTACCACGACTAAACTAAACTAAATGTATTCCTGTCACTTTCTAAAATAAGATTAAGAAAAGAGGCAGAAAATCAACAGCTGACTTTAGTGCTGTCAAAGTGACGTTAAACGCCCAAAAACGACTTAAATAAGATGGCGTACATTATGATGGCATCTTATTTTGCGCATTTAACGTCACTTTGACAGCACTAAAGTCAGCTGTTGGTTTTCTGTCTCTTTTCTTAATCTTATTTTAGAAAGTGACAGGAATACATTTAGTTTAGTTTAGTCGTGGTACACTCCGAATCGAGGCCATTCCGAAGCTGTTTTTGTTTGAAAATTGTTTTCAAAAGTGATTGATTATGATTACCTACAATCTATACTCTAAGCCTACAACTAATTAAATTAGGTCTTGTATAACACTTGTATAATTAATTACTCTGGGATAACAATACAGGGTGTAAAACGTAATCTGTCTAGTCTGTCTGTCTAGTAATCTGTGGTAAAACTAACTATGTTAATATGTATCGCATTTAATTTTACGAAAATAATATCTGTTGTTCCATAAAAAATTTCAACGTCAATATTTTTAAAACATTAAAATTAAAATGTATTTAATAAGTCTCCTATTTATACACAGGATATGTATGGAACAGCAGATTTTTTTTATCGAATTCAATTTTCCATATCTAGGTATAGGTGACGGTTGTTCAGTTTAATGGTCTAACGCTATTTAATTTTAAACCATTTGTATTCATAATTATTATAACCAGTGGAGATCATGGAAATACAACGTGTTAATAAATTAGCGCAAAACCTCATACACCCCAACTGATTTATAACAAAATAACTAATTATTTTGTTATTGTAACAATAATTTCATTATTTTGATAGTTAACATTTAAAGTTATTCGCATTTTAAGTTTTGAGACAAAAATGATTTGTTGTCATTTCAGCAATGAATAAAAACGCTAACGTACTCATGGATACATTTTAATAATCTTGTTTTAGTAGTACGTAGGGTGAGTGTGCCCGTGCGGTGGGTTGACATCGGGTTCAGTAAATTTTAAATTTTACAAAAAAAATATTTAGCATTGAATATGTTGAAACCATGATAATTCGATTCTGCTCTCGATTCTAAACAAACTACTTTCTAGTTTTGCGTTAATTCATTAACACGTTGTATAAGTTTATGCTTCAATTTGGTTACAAAAGAGTCATAATACCCAAAAAGTACAAAACGTTTTTTTTACCTATGTATGATTATTTTTAAAAGTCGATGCTGTATGTTTCTATCACGGTATAATATGTGTTTATGAAATGTACTTAGGTAATGTAAGTAGTTACCTAGATGATGTATGTGCACAAAACATAGTGTTCCTACAATTCTTACCCAACATCGTCTTCCCGCACTGCATCACTGATATACGATCTATGACAATTTATCATTTGCTATTGCATCTTGTGACACTTTGCTTTGCTCATAATTAAACTGATGTTTAGTTTGCGCAAAGCTTAATGGAAGACTGCATCATGTTTCAGATGATTGAAGAAACATTACCTACTTACTTTTTCCATCATGATCATCATCGTCAACTGCTGAACGTAGGCCTCTCCCAAAGCGCGCCACATGACTATCCTCGGCCTTCCTCATCCAATCGCTCCCTGCTACCTGTCTCAGGTCTAGAGCGTCCCACATTACACCTGCCAGTTCGTGGTCTCCCCAACGGTTGTCAGTTTGTCCCTATTCCTTTACATAACCTCTTGCTGTTAAAGTTTAATTTAATATAATCAGTTTCCTTTAATTCAATATAATTAAATTATTTGCGGGTATAATACTCTTTTAATTTTTTTTCTTTGTGTAATTAAATGGTATAAGTGATTAATAATAAAATCCGAATGTCTATAAGGCAAACTCGTTTTGATAAGGCTATAAATTATATTTATATTCGATAAGTTCTGTTAAATATACCACTATGTTAATTTAAGATTTTGGTATGTTTAACTTAAATATTTTCTATTTTTTTTTCTCTATTTTTCTTTTCTATGCTGACAAAATGGCTCACAGCATCAGTCATGGCCACTCTTATCATTGACCACCCTCCCCCCATCCCTATGGTAGGGGGCCAAATTGAAAAACAGCGCTGACCAAGTCGGTCAGTATTATGCTGAGACTGATCTTTTTGTCACATTTTAGCAATAAGTTCTATTTTTTTTTGTTTAGTCTCCTTATTGAAAAGTGACAATAAAGCTTTTCATTTTCATTTTTTCATTTATCATTATTAGGGTGCCTGTCCATTGAAGCTGTGCGAGCTGTGCGAGCTGTGTAGCTGTGTTTTTTAACCAATCAGGAGCTCGGGCGTGATCGGCCGCGCCTCGCCCGAGCTCCTGATTAGTTAAAAAAACACAGCTACACAGCTCGCACAGCTCGCACAGCTTCAATGGACAGGCAGCCTTATCATTGGCTCTAACATCTGTTGCAGATGATTTAAGCAGTGTTTTTGGAGAAACACCTTTTCTCATATTACAACGTTAATGAATAAACGCAAAACTAGAAATTAGTTTGTTAAGAATCGAGAGCAGAATCTAAATATCTAGGTTTCAACATAGGTTATTTTTTTCAAAATATCAATTAATTTGTTTGTAAGTATAATTTAAAATTTACTGAACTCGATGTCAACCCACCCCACGTCGTAGACCGCACGGGCATACTCACCCTACTTACAAAACAAGATTTTAAATATGTCCATGAGCACGCTAGCGCTTTCATTTATTGCTTAAATAATACCTAACAAATCTTTTTCCATGAAAACTTAAAATGTGAATACCTAATTTTAAATTTTAATTAATAAAATATTTAAAATATTGTTCAAATGCAATAACTTCGTTATAATTTATTATGACGAAGTAATTGCATCAGTTGGGGTCTATGAGGCTTTGCGCTTATTCATTAACACTTTGTATAATAATTCTACTCTTGACATTGGATCAAAAAAGAGCCAAGCCACCACAAAAGGTACTACCAAATCTTAATGAGATCCACAAAATCCTGCCCCAATTATTACCCAATCGATTCAACATTAAAATGAACATAAACATCGATTCAAATCACTCATACGTTCGCTCAAATTGATATTGCAATAACAAACATGGGCATATTGATAATTCTCTAATGATGATTGTGTCATTATGCAACAGCCGACAGACAGATATAAATACAAATCATAGCGTTTATGTTAAAATTGTAGGCTGTGAACCGCAGACGCAGAGGTTAGCGTTTGGTAATATACGGGGGCATTTTCTGTAAGTTACGCTGCAAAAATAAATAAAAATCTCTAAAGTGCGAGTCGGGCTTCTCGCGCACCGATGGTTCCGTACCACACCACCACACAAACATATTAACTTACAATTTTTTTTCCTACTGGACCTTTAGCACGAGACCGACTCACACTTGGCCTGTTTTTATTATTTGTTGTTATACTGTAGAGTTTGGTTTATAATCACACCAATTTTGATGCTTGTACAAGCACGTATACCGTTTTTACGATAGAGCGAGAAGAAAAAACGTTGATGAAAACTAGTTCCTTGTAAGGGGCCCCCCTTAATTTTCAACTTCTTGACATTTTTATTTTATAGCACTGTGAAAATTTCAACTATCTAGCTCTTAAGGTTCAAAGGTACCCTTTCGTATCGAAAGGACACTTAAGCAAAAGTACAGCCCTAAATAGGTAGAACAGACGGACGGACAACGTAGGCTTAGTATTAGAGTCCCGTTTTCAACCTTTGGATACGGAACTCTATAAAGTTTTTTTTTTTTATTACGTATGAGTTTGCTCTTGACCTCAATCCAGTCCTTAGGACAAAGATGGGGTCGAAGATGAAGCGAGCTAACCCAAAAGAAGCCTATTCACTCTTTGCTTTAAAAGAATTCGGGTTGTAAGCGCTCGGAAATACTGACGCAGGCAAGGCATTCCACTCCTTGGCTGTGCGCATTATAAAAGAATGAGAAAGGCGCTTGTGATAAAGTCTACCCACTTATATGGTAAAAGTTAACGTCTCGCTATAACAAACAAGTACCTATGCTTTAAATAGTGGTAAGCATAAACTTATGACAATATTCCCCAAAGGACCAGATAGAACACCTCTATTAGATACGTAGATGGCACATAATAAATTAATAATTGAATTTACTATACTTAGTTACCAATTTTCGCGCGCGGAACAGAACCTCGCAGGTTCAAAGTTTTCACAGCGGCAGCGTTCGTAATAACATCTCGTATGTTTTCAAACTTGACTTATTCTAATTTTTTCCGATTGCATGCTGACCTAACCAAAATTAATTACTATTTTTACCGCCAAATTCAACGCTCACGTTTTTTTTACGTGCCATACCGAATTAATCATAATTAGAGGATTGATTGCTCAATTGATATTAGTTTCTGTGTTATGAACATAATATTATGTTGATGAGGCAAACCCTTTGAATAGATTACCAATGGTAAGAAATTGTAAACTATTCGTTATGTAAGAAACAACCTTGATACCAATAATCGTTAAGTGTATTTTCATTATAATCAATGTAAGATTTATAATAAAAGTATCTTATCTACTTACGTGAAATTAAGTACCTACAAAATATTTACACATCTAAACTATTATAAAACTGTAACAGAAGTGTGTCTGTACATTGAAGATATTTACAAAAAAAAGATAACGATATGATTTTTATATGTTCCTGATTCCAAATCATCAATTTTTGGATTTTTTGTCTGTCTGTTTGTTTGTTTGTTTGTTCGTTTGTTTGTTTGTTTGGGTGTTTGTTTGTTCGAGTATCACGTAAAAACTACTGAACCGATTTTGATGAAACTTTTTTTGTTTGATAGCTTATCATGTGACTTAAAATCTGGTATATAATTTATGCGGACGAAGTCGCGGGTAAAAGCTCGTCCATAATAAAATTCAGGAATAAAAACGAATCAAGAATAAAATTAACGGCATAAATGAATATTTTTTGTTATCTTCAGCTTTCAGAGTATTCTCATATTTTTTTTATAATTATTTGGGTCTTTCATAGTAACATAATAAAATTATTTATTTAGGACCCAAAAACTTTTTACTTACTACATCTACAATAACGCTGGCCATTAGAAATGAAAAAAATTTACATAAATCCATTACAATTTTAAAAAATTGAAATTAAAAATAAATTCTAATGGCATCACTATTATTTTTTCAAGCTATTTCAGCCAGTTTTTTTAATTAGGTCCTTCATAGTAATAGTTCTATTATGGATTTTATTTTTATGATTATTCTGGGTCCTTCATAGTAACATTTTTATTTGGGGACCAAAAAGTTTTTACTTAAATTCTACAATAGCTGGCCATTAGTCATGAAAAAATTGACATAGAGCCAAAAGAATCTTAAAAAGTTAAAATTAAAAATAAATTCTAATGGCATCACTATAATTTTTCCAAGCTATTCCAGCCAGTTATTACTAATTAGGTCCTTCATAGTTACAGTTCTATTATAGACCCGAAATAAAAGATATGTATTAATTTTGAATCGGTAGGTACGATAAAAATGTGTCGCAAATAATAACGAAATACGCCTACGAAGCCCTTAAAAATCACCATAAAAATAAGATGAACAATCATGCTTTTAAAAAAGGCAATGGAGACGTTTAAGCTCTATTCATATTTGACGGGACGGGACGGGCACGGGACGGGACGGAGCCAGCGAGAGCAATGAAAAATGAACCTTATTTACATAGTACGAGAGTATAAAATCCTTTGACGGCCAACGGCCTCCGTGCTCCGTCCGTTGCCGTCCCGTCTCCGTCCGTCGCCGTCCCGTCTCCGTCCGTCGCCGTCCCGTCTCCGTCCGTCGCCGTCCCGTCTCCGTCCGTCCACCGCCCGTGCTCCGTCCGTTGCCGTCCCGTCTCCGTCCGTTGCCGTCCCGTCTCCGTCCGTCGCCGTCCCGTCTCCGTCCGTCCTCCGCCCGCGCGGTGTTGCCAATAGTTGATCTCGAAAAATCGAGGAAAATTTTATGGTGAAAAGAATTTGATATGGTGAAGGTGACAGTTCAAAATGGCTCGATAGATGGCGCTGAAGCGAGTTACATAACAGTACCCGTTTGTAGTAGTACTCAGTAACTTCTTTGTTTTTCAACCGATTGCCTCCAAAATCGATATCTGAGAGGCCGCGTGGACCCCGAACACGAATACAATGTTAGATTTGAGAAAAGTGGCCGCCATCTTGAACTTTTTTGTTTCTCAACCGATTGCTTCCAAAATCGATATCTGGGAGTCCGCGTGGACTCCGAACACGAATCCGATGTCAGATTTGAGAAAAGTGGCCGCCATCTTGAACTTTTTTGTTTCTCAACCGATTGCTTCCAAAATCGATATCTAGGGGTCCGCGTGGACTCCGAACACGAATCTGATGTCAGATTTGAGAAAAGTGGCCGCCATCTTGAACTTTTTTGTTTCTCAACCGATTGCTTCCAAAATCGATATCTGGGAGTCCGCGTGGACTCCGAACACGAATCCGATGTCAGATTTGAGAAAAGTGGCCGCCATCTTGAACTTTTTTGTTTCTCAACCGATTGCTTCCAAAATCGATATCTAGGGGTCCGCGTGGACTCCGAACACGAATCTGATGTCAGATTTGAGAAAAAAGGCCGCCATCTTGAACTTTTTTGTTTCTCAACCGATTGCTTCCAAAATCGATATCCGGGGGTCCGCGTGGAGTCCGAACACGAATCCGATGTCAGATTTGAGAAAAGTGGCCGCCATCTTGAACTTTTTTGTTTCTTAACCGATTGCTTCCAAAATCGATATCCGGGGGTCCGCGTGGACTCCGAACACGAATCTGATGTCAGATTTGAGAAAAAAGGCCGCCATCTTGAACTTTTTCGTTTCTTAACCGATTGCTTCCAAAATCGATATCTGGGGGTCCGCGTGGACTCCGAACACGAATCCGATGTCAGATTTGAGAAAAGTGGCCGCCATCTTGAACTTTTTTGTTTCTCAACCGATTGCTTCCAAAATCGATATCTGGGAGTCCGCGTGGACTCCGAACACGAATCCGATGTCAGATTTGAGAAAAGTGGCCGCCATCTTGAACTTTTTTGTTTCTCAACCGATTGCTTCCAAAATCGATATCTAGGGGTCCGCGTGGACTCCGAACACGAATCTGATGTCAGATTTGAGAAAAAAGGCCGCCATCTTGAACTTTTTTGTTTCTCAACCGATTGCTTCCAAAATCGATATCCGGGGGCCCGCGTGGAGTCCGAACACGAATCCGATGTCAGATTTGAGAAAAGTGGCCGCCATCTTGAACTTTTTTGTTTCTCAACCGATTGCTTCCAAAATCGATATCTGGGGGTCCGCGTGGTCTCTGAACACGAATCCGATGTCAGATTTGAGAAAAGTGGCCGCCATCTTGAACTTTTTTGTTTCTTAACCGATTGCTTCCAAAATCGATATCTGGGGGTCCGTGTGGACTCCGAACACGAATCCGGTGTCAGATTTGAGAAAAGTGGCCGCCATCTTGAACTTTTTTGTTTCTCAACCGATTACTTCCAAAATCAATATCTGTGGGTCCGCGTGGACTTCAAACACGAATCCAATGTCAGATTTAAGAAAAGTGGCCGCCATCTTGAAATTTTTAGTTTCTCAACCGATTGCTTCCAAAATCGATATCTAGGGGTCAGCGTGGACTCCGAACATGAATCCGATGTCAGATTTGAGAAAAGTGGCCGCCATCTTGAACTTTTTTGTTTCTTAACCGATTGCTTCCAAAATAGATATCTGGGGGTCAGCGTGGACTCCAAACACGAATCCGATGTCAGATTTGAGAAAAGTGGCCGCCATCTTGAACTATTTTGTTTCTCAACCGATTGCTTCCAAAATCGATATCTAGGGGTCCGCGTGGACTCCAAACACGAATCCGCTGTCAGATTTGAGAAAAGTGGCCGCCATCTTGAACTTTTTTGTTTCTCAAGTGATTCCTTCCAAAATCGATATCTAGGGGTCCGCGTGGATTCCAAACACGAATCCGATGTCAGATTTGAGAAAAGTGGCCGCCATCTTGAACTTCTTTGTTTCTCAACCGATTGCTTCCGAAATCGATATCCGGGGGTCCGCGTGGTCTCTGAACACGAATCCGATGTCAGATTTGAGAAAAGTGGCCGCCATCTTGAACTTTTTTGTTTCTCAACCGATTGCTTCCAAAATCGATATCTAGGGGTCCACGTGGACTCCAAACACGAATCCGATGTCAGATTTGAGAAAAGTGGCCGCCATCTTGAACTTTTTTGTTTCTCAACCGATTGCTTCCAAAATCGATATCTGGGGGTCCGTGTGGACTCCGAACACGAATCCGGTGTCAGATTTGAGAAAAGTGGCCGCCATCTTGAACTTTTTTGTTTCTCAACCGATTACTTCCAAAATCAATATCTGTGGGTCCGCGTGGACTTCAAACACGAATCCAATGTCAGATTTAAGAAAAGTGGCCGCCATCTTGAAATTTTTAGTTTCTCAACCGATTGCTTCCAAAATCGATATCTAGGGGTCAGCGTGGACTCCGAACATGAATCCGATGTCAGATTTGAGAAAAGTGGCCGCCATCTTGAACTTTTTTGTTTCTTAACCGATTGCTTCCAAAATAGATATCTGGGGGTCAGCGTGGACTCCAAACACGAATCCGATGTCAGATTTGAGAAAAGTGGCCGCCATCTTGAACTATTTTGTTTCTCAACCGATTGCTTCCAAAATCGATATCCGGGGGCCCGCGTGGAGTCCGAACACGAATCCGATGTCAGATTTGAGAAAAGTGGCCGCCATCTTGAACTTTTTTGTTTCTCAACCGATTGCTTCCAAAATCGATATCTGGGGGTCCGCGTGGTCTCTGAACACGAATCCGATGTCAGATTTGAGAAAAGTGGCCGCCATCTTGAACTTTTTTGTTTCTCAACCGATTGCTTCCAAAATCGATATCTGGGGGTCCGTGTGGACTCCGAACACGAATCCGGTGTCAGATTTGAGAAAAGTGGCCGCCATCTTGAACTTTTTTGTTTCTCAACCGATTACTTCCAAAATCAATATCTGTGGGTCCGCGTGGACTTCAAACACGAATCCAATGTCAGATTTAAGAAAAGTGGCCGCCATCTTGAACTTTTTAGTTTCTCAACCGATTGCTTCCAAAATCGATATCTAGGGGTCAGCGTGGACTCCGAACACGAATCCGATGTCAGATTTGAGAAAAGTGGCCGCCATCTTGAACTTTTTTGTTTCTCAACCGATTGCTTCCAAAATCGATATCTGGGAGTCCGCGTGGACTCCGAACACGAATCCGATGTCAGATTTGAGAAAAGTGGCCGCCATCTTGAACTTTTTTGTTTCTCAACCGATTGCTTCCAAAATCGATATCTAGGGGTCCGCGTGGACTCCGAACACGAATCTGATGTCAGATTTGAGAAAAAAGGCCGCCATCTTGAACTTTTTTGTTTCTCAACCGATTGCTTCCAAAATCGATATCCGGGGGCCCGCGTGGAGTCCGAACACGAATCCGATGTCAGATTTGAGAAAAGTGGCCGCCATCTTGAACTTTTTTGTTTCTCAACCGATTGCTTCCAAAATCGATATCTGGGGGTCCGCGTGGTCTCTGAACACGAATCCGATGTCAGATTTGAGAAAAGTGGCCGCCATCTTGAACTTTTTTG
This sequence comes from Agonopterix subpropinquella, assembly GCA_922987775.1. Lineage (NCBI taxonomy): Eukaryota > Metazoa > Arthropoda > Insecta > Lepidoptera > Depressariidae > Agonopterix > Agonopterix subpropinquella. The sequence continues at coordinate 4,033,597 of OV277710.1, forward strand.
TTTCTTAACCGATTGCTTCCAAAATCGATATCTGGGGGTCCGTGTGGACTCCGAACACGAATCCGGTGTCAGATTTGAGAAAAGTGGCCGCCATCTTGAACTTTTTTGTTTCTCAACCGATTACTTCCAAAATCAATATCTGTGGGTCCGCGTGGACTTCAAACACGAATCCAATGTCAGATTTAAGAAAAGTGGCCGCCATCTTGAAATTTTTAGTTTCTCAACCGATTGCTTCCAAAATCGATATCTAGGGGTCAGCGTGGACTCCGAACATGAATCCGATGTCAGATTTGAGAAAAGTGGCCGCCATCTTGAACTTTTTTGTTTCTTAACCGATTGCTTCCAAAATAGATATCTGGGGGTCAGCGTGGACTCCAAACACGAATCCGATGTCAGATTTGAGAAAAGTGGCCGCCATCTTGAACTATTTTGTTTCTCAACCGATTGCTTCCAAAATCGATATCTAGGGGTCCGCGTGGACTCCAAACACGAATCCGCTGTCAGATTTGAGAAAAGTGGCCGCCATCTTGAACTTTTTTGTTTCTCAAGTGATTCCTTCCAAAATCGATATCTAGGGGTCCGCGTGGATTCCAAACACGAATCCGATGTCAGATTTGAGAAAAGTGGCCGCCATCTTGAACTTCTTTGTTTCTCAACCGATTGCTTCCGAAATCGATATCCGGGGGTCCGCGTGGTCTCTGAACACGAATCCGATGTCAGATTTGAGAAAAGTGGCCGCCATCTTGAACTTTTTTGTTTCTTAACCGATTGCTTCCAAAATAGATATCTGGGGGTCAGCGTGGACTCCAAACACGAATCCGATGTCAGATTTGAGAAAAGTGGCCGCCATCTTGAACTTTTTTGTTTCTCAACCGATTGCTTCCAAAATCGATATCTGGGGGTCCGTGTGGACTCCGAACACGAATCCGGTGTCAGATTTGAGAAAAGTGGCCGCCATCTTGAACTTTTTTGTTTCTCAACCGATTACTTCCAAAATCAATATCTGTGGGTCCGCGTGGACTTCAAACACGAATCCAATGTCAGATTTAAGAAAAGTGGCCGCCATCTTGAAATTTTTAGTTTCTCAACCGATTGCTTCCAAAATCGATATCTAGGGGTCAGCGTGGACTCCGAACATGAATCCGATGTCAGATTTGAGAAAAGTGGCCGCCATCTTGAACTTTTTTGTTTCTTAACCGATTGCTTCCAAAATAGATATCTGGGGGTCAGCGTGGACTCCGAACACGAATCCGATGTCAGATTTGAGAAAAGTGGCCGCCATCTTGAACTATTTTGTTTCTCAACCGATTGCTTCCAAAATCGATATCCGGGGGCCCGCGTGGAGTCCGAACACGAATCCGATGTCAGATTTGAGAAAAGTGGCCGCCATCTTGAACTTTTTTGTTTCTCAACCGATTGCTTCCAAAATCGATATCTGGGGGTCCGCGTGGTCTCTGAACACGAATCCGATGTCAGATTTGAGAAAAGTGGCCGCCATCTTGAACTTTTTTGTTTCTTAACCGATTGCTTCCAAAATAGATATCTGGAGGTCAGCGTGGACTACAAACACGAATCCGATGTCAGATTTGAGAAAAGTGGCCGCCATCTTGAACTATTTTGTTTCTCAACCGATTGCTTCCAAAATCGATATCTAGGGGTCCGCGTGGACTCCAAACACGAATCCGCTGTCAGATTTGAGAAAAGTGGCCGCCATCTTGAACTTTTTTGTTTCTCAAGTGATTCCTTCCAAAATCGATATCTAGGGGTCCGCGTGGATTCCAAACACGAATCCGATGTCAGATTTGAGAAAAGTGGCCGCCATCTTGAACTTCTTTGTTTCTCAACCGATTGCTTCCGAAATCGATATCCGGGGGTCCGCGTGGTCTCTGAACACGAATCCGATGTCAGATTTGAGAAAAGTGGCCGCCATCTTGAACTTTTTTGTTTCTCAACCGATTGCTTCCAAAATCGATATCTAGGGGTCCACGTGGACTCCAAACACGAATCCGATGTCAGATTTGAGAAAAGTGGCCGCCATCTTGAACTTTTTTGTTTCTCAACCGATTGCTTCCAAAATCGATATCTGGGGGTCCGTGTGGACTCCGAACACGAATCCGGTGTCAGATTTGAGAAAAGTGGCCGCCATCTTGAACTTTTTTGTTTCTCAACCGATTACTTCCAAAATCAATATCTGTGGGTCCGCGTGGACTTCAAACACGAATCCAATGTCAGATTTAAGAAAAGTGGCCGCCATCTTGAAATTTTTAGTTTCTCAACCGATTGCTTCCAAAATCGATATCTAGGGGTCAGCGTGGACTCCGAACATGAATCCGATGTCAGATTTGAGAAAAGTGGCCGCCATCTTGAACTAGTTTGTTTCTCTATCGATTGCTTCCAAATTCGATATCTGGGGATCCTCAGCAATCGGTTAAGAAACAAAAAAGTTCAAGATGGCGGCCACTTTTCTCAAATCTAACATCAGATTTGTGTTCGGAGTTCACGCGGACCCCCAGATATCGAATTTGGAAGCAATCGATAGAGAAACAAACTAGTTCAAGATGGCGGCCACTTTTCTCAAATCTGACATCGGATTCATGTTTAGAGTCCACGCGGACCATCAGATATCAATTTTGGAAGCAATCGGTTGAGAAACAAAAAAGTTCAAGATGGCGGCCACTTTTCTCAAACTTGACATCGGATTCGTGTGTGGAGTCCACGCGGATTATCAGATATCGATTTTGCAAGCAATCGGTTGAGAAACAAAAAAGTTCATAATGGCGGCCACTTTTCTCAAATCTGACATCGGATTCGTGTTCGGAGTCCACGCGGACCCCCAGATATCGATTTTGGAAGCAATCGGTTAAGAAACAAAAAAGTTCAAGATGGCGGCCACTTTTCTCAAATCTGACATCGGATTCGTGTTTGGAGTCCACGTAGACCCCCAGATATCGATTTTGGAAGCAATCGGTTGAGAAACAAAAAAGTTCAAGATGGCGGCCACTTTTCTCAAATCTGACATCGGATTCGTGTTCGGAGTCCACGCGGACCCCCGGATATCGATTTTGGAAGCAATCGGTTGAGAAACAAAAAAGTTCAAGATGGCGGCCTTTTTTCTCAAATCTGACATCAGATTCGTGTTTGGAATCCACGCGGACCCCTAGATATCGATTTTGGAAGCAATCGGTTGAGAAACAAAAAAGTTCAAGATGGCGGACACTTTTCTCAAATCTGACATCGGATTCGTGTTTGGAGTCCACGCGGACCCCTAGATATCGATTTTGGAAGCAATCGGTTGAGAAACAAAATAGTTCAAGATGGCGGCCACTTTTCTCAAATCTGACATCGGATTCGTGTTTGGAGTCCACGCTGACCCCCAGATATCTATTTTGGAAGCAATCGGTTAAGAAACAAAAAAGTTCAAGATGGCGGCCACTTTTCTCAAATCTGACATCGGATTCGTGTTTGGAGTCCACGCGGACCCCTAGATATTGATTTTGGAAGCAATCGGTTAAGAAACAAAAAAGTTCAAGATGGCGGCCACTTTTCTCAAATCTGACATCAGATTCGTGTTTAGAGTCCACGCAGACCATCAGATATCGATTTTGGAAGCAATCGGTTAAGAAACAAAAAAGTTCAAGATGGCGGCCACTTTTCTCAAATCTGACATCGGATTCGTGTTTGGAGTCCACGCGGACCCCTAGATATCGATTTTGGAAGCAATCGGTTAAGAAACAAAAAAGTTCAAGATGGCGGCCACTTTTCTCAAATCTGACATTAGATTCGTGTTTGGAGTCCACGCGGACCCCTAGATATCGATTTTGGAAGCAATCGGTTAAGAAACAAAAAAGTTCAAGATGGCGGCCACTTTTCTCAAATCTGACATCAGATTCGTGTTTAGAGTCCACGCAGACCATCAGATATCGATTTTGGAAGCAATCGGTTAAGAAACAAAAAAGTTCAAGATGGCGGCCACTTTTCTCAAATCTGACATCGGATTCGTGTTTGGAGTCCACGCGGACCCCTAGATATCGATTTTGGAAGCAATCGGTTAAGAAACAAAAAAGTTCAAGATGGCGGCCACTTTTCTCAAATCTGACATCAGATTCGTGTTTAGAGTCCACGCAGACCATCAGATATCGATTTTGGAAGCAATCGGTTAAGAAACAAAAAAGTTCAAGATGGCGGCCACTTTTCTCAAATCTGACATCGGATTCGTGTTTGGAGTCCACGCGGACCCCTAGATATCGATTTTGGAAGCAATCGGTTAAGAAACAAAAAAGTTCAAGATGGCGGCCACTTTTCTCAAATCTGACATCAGATTCGTGTTTAGAGTCCACGCAGACCATCAGATATCGATTTTGGAAGCAATCGGTTAAGAAACAAAAAAGTTCAAGATGGCGGCCACTTTTCTCAAATTTGACATCGGATTCGTGTTTGGAGTCCACGCGGACCATCAGATATCGATTTTGGAAGCAATCGGGTTGAGAAACAAAAAATTTCAAGATGGCGGCCACTTTTCTCAAATCTGACATCGGATTCGTGTTTGGAGTCCACGTCGACCCCCAGATATCGATTTTGGAAGCAATCGGTTGAGAAACAAAAAAGTTCAAGATGGCGGCCACTTTTCTCAAATCTGACATCAGATTCCTGTTTAGAGTCCACGCGGACCGGACCCTCAGTTATCGATTTTGGAATCAATCGGTTGAAAAACAAAATCATTGTTTTTTTTTTAACTTAGATCATAGTGAACGTTGTTCAGTTTGATTATCTGAAGCACCCCTGTAATAGCGCATTTAAATGTACACTCTGTACCTATACCTCCTGAGTCTCTATAATATAAGGTAGTTCTTGCGCGATTTGTGTCTTGATCTTCTTCCCAGGAGTGCGATTTTTGAAACTCATAGAAACTCTTTGAAATCAGCAGTTGATAAGTTTAATATTAGGTCTTCTTCTTATCGTGTGGGCAGAGCCCTGGTGTCAGAGTTTTTTCAGACCGCCTTACGGCCTCTGACGTGGTTTTTATGTAACGACTACTACCACCAGAGATAGTAGCCGGGACCAACGGCTTAGCGTGCCATCCGAAGCACGGAATCATTTTTCTTTTCGGACAATCAGGTGATTCAGCCTGCAATGTCCTAACCAACTAGGGAAAAACGCACAAAGTGACATATCACTAGGTGTCCCCCGTGGGATCCGAACCCACGACCTCCGTATCGACAGCCAATGCTCTTAACCACTAGACCACGGAGGCAGTTAGGTACCTACTATGGAGACGTGCATCTTTCTACTGCTGATTTAACATTAAAAAATCATACTCCAGGAGAGTGATTTTCGAAAGTCAAATCAGCAGTAGAAATATGTCCATACATTTTCAACTGCTGCCGCACTCTTCCGCATTTTTCAAGTCTGAAGTGCGATTTTTGAAAATCATACGAGCGACTTGGCATTAGAAAATGCCAAAATTACTATGGAGATTATGCATCTTTCTACTGCCAAGTTGCTCGTATGATTTTCAAAAATCGCACTTCTGTTTGCCGGGTACTGACTGTTCTACCGTACGGGGTATGAAATTACCGTTAAAATTCGATAATTAAAGTACGTCTGGCAACACTGGGTGTCGGTTTCGCGTCGTGCCCGCCCGTCCTCCGCCCGCGCCCGTCCGTTGCCGTCCCGTCTCCGTCCGTTGCCGTCCCGTCTCCGTCCGTCCTCCGTCCGTGCCCGTGCTCCGTCCGTTGCCGTCCCGTCTCCGTCCGTTGCCGTCCCGTCTCCGTCCGTCCTCCGTCCGTCTCCGCGCCGTTGTAGTATGACTAAAGCTTTAGAAACAAGATGATCCTCTTACATTTGTAACCATAACTATGTTAATGAGTTCCCCATACTATGTCGTGGGCCGAGTACGTGCTCTATGCAAGCAATCGTTATGTAATGTAAATGCAATTTTGTAATGGCGGAATGTTATTTATTTTTGGAGTTCCGTGGGTGAAGGGTTTGGATTTACCCGGTCACTTGCATTTGGTCTAAAGTAAAACTGAAATAAGCTGATTTGTTTTATTGGAGTCGGTGTCAAAAAATAGCTGCGCTCAGTCGCCAATCCTACCGGCTTGACAGCGACTTCGATAAAACAAATTAATGTTCGTATAGATGCGAACATAGATAAGCTACTATTTGATGCGATCGTAAAAAGTCATCAGCTGCAACAGTTTTAACTTTTTTTAGTTTTGAAGTCGGTTTTAATTTTTTTATTAAAATATTATTTGTACATAATTATCAGGCTTCCTTTTAAATCAAGGTACAATGTTACTGAAAACAGAAAGTTAAAATCTAGAAACAAAACATGAAATGAATGTAGGTATGATAAAAAATTTGCTACATTCAATTTTAACGGGTTCTAATCACGGTTTTTAAAAGGTAGAGAGTCAGTCAGACTTTCTTTGAATTTAAGATCTACTGAATCCTAAAAGCACAAGCGCGACTCACACTTGGTTGTTTTTTTAATAGCGGATTAAGGTCGAAGTTAATTATGATTTTTCGTGAACTTCAACCCAACGAAGTAACAAAATTGTTTGTTATAGGTAAGTCTTTGAAAAATTTCAATAGAGTATGAGGCAAAGACATAGGTAATATTTTTTCTAATACCTACTATTGTGCCTTACCTTTAAGCGTTTTATTGTTTTGATCTAGGTTTTGATGTGCAATCAATGACATTAGTAAACTGTGCAATAGGTATTTAATGTTTAGATACCTACTTAAATGATTGATAGTATTGTTTCAAGTGTAACTAGGTGACTAAAAAAGCTCACCAGACTGATTCTCTTTTCTCGGTCTCGTATTATTCAATTCAATTCAATTATACTTTAAGCCGGGTCCGCTGCGCCATGTTATCGTGTTTGCAAACATTGTTTTCTAACTTTCCCCTCCCCCGCAGGCGAACGCGGGTGATGTTATCTATTTGCATCGGAAAACATCACCCGCGTTCGCCTGCGGGGGAGGGGAACGTTAGAAAACGATGTTAGCTAACATTATAACATGGCGCAGCGGACCCGGCTTTATTGCACACTAAAACAAAACATACATTTGAATAAAGAAAAAGAGTTACAAGTAGGTACAAATAAGGCGGTAATTAATATTAAATATTATTGATTTAGGTACGATTTTAATATCAATATAAAGGGTGACTTTGATATCATTAGCACCATTTTAAACTAAGAGTCTACCAAACTGAACAACTTTAACTATGGGAGCAAACCGATCGGAGCAAATAAAGAAACAACTGTTCCATACTAAACTGCAATGTCGACGCGCGAGTTCGCGACTCAAATGTATGCAACAGCAGATTTTTTTGCTCCGATCGGTTTGCTCCCATAGTGAAAGTTGTTCAGTTTGATGGGTAGACTCTTAGTTTAAAAGGATGCTAATGATATCAATTTCACCCTGTAGATACTGATAACTGTAGGTACGCTATGAAACTAAGCACTATTATTATATTATAATGTTTGTTTTAACTTGCTTAATATAATAACATAGGTAACACCATATAGTCGTATATAGTCGTGAGCATATGATGATGAACACCATATAAGAACAGGTTGCTTAAACATCAAATCAACAAAATGTCTTAATAAAATTACAAAACACCTAGACAATGCGTGAATAATGTAAAATAATTTGATATCATTTGCACAAATTTCTTTACATTATTAAAACCATTAAACAAATGTTCACAAATAAAATAGAACAATCTATGTAGTAACACTAATTCGACTTACTTTCTAATGCAAAGGTTAATGCCTCACAAAATGCATGTTATGTTATTATGTAGGTACCTTACCTTCATTATCACTGACTTGGGCCTTGTCACAAGTAAATAAAACCAGTCAAGTGCGAGTCGGGCTACTCCCGCACCGAGGGTTCCGTACAACCACAGAACACGACATAAAACACTTTTTTGTCCGGGACCTTTAGCGCGAGACCGACTCACACTTGGCCGGTTTTTAGTATTTGTTGTTATTCTGTAGAGTTTGTTCTATAATCATACTAAGTTTGACGCTTGTATGTATTACCGTTTTTACGATAGAGCGTGAAGAAAAAATGTTGATAAAAACTAGTTTCTTGTTGAGAACTCCCCTTAATTTTTAACTTTTTGACATTTTTATTATTTGTTAACAAATTCGCCGTAATAACGCATAATCTGAGAAAATTTCAACTATCTAGCTATTACGGTTCAAAAGTTGCAGCCCTAAATAGGTAGGACAGACGGACAGACGGACAGACGGACAGACGGACAGACGGACGGACAGACGGACGGACGGACGGACAACGTAGACTTAGTAATAGGGTCACGTTTTCACCCTTTGGGTACAGAACCCTAAAAACAATCGCTAGTAGGTTTTATGCGATTTTTCAGCGATATTTGATTGTGATTTTTTTTTCCAAAATCAGTCGCACTCATCCGTGATGGTTTCAAGTCTTTTGCAACTTTGTAAAATGTATATAATATATTTTTAAAATACGTAGAGTAGACTCTTGAATGTCACATATCCTAATTTATAATCGAAAAATAAAGACGCTAAACTCTATACAATTTAATAGTCACTTTCGAGTATGAATTTATCATTCAAAAATAGCTCTCTTGATTATTTTAATCTAGTTACTAAGTTTTATATCCTAAGAACTGAAGCATTAATTTTTAATAGAAATATATTTATAACCATAAGAAAAAATTCGTAAACAAAAATAATGTAGCAGCAAACGCAAAAAACAGTCGCGTTGAAGTCTTTTCTAAGCAAAAACATTCCTACCACTTAAGGGGCCAATAGGTTCAAACGAATAAATATTCTATGAGAAACGCGATTGCCCAGCCCTCCGAAAAGTGCCGTATTTTTTCTATTAAAAAGCATTAACAAAAGTACTTTTTATACATTATTTTAATGATTTCACTAGATAAATTAATGCTGAAGTATATAATACCCAAAATCGGTATCTAAGTTCTTCTAAAACGAGAAAAATTTATAAAAATACAAGAAAATATTTCATCTTTGTGACGATTTTCTATCGAGTGAAGTAATTGCAATCGTGTATTCAATTGATCCGAAAGTACGAAAATACTGAGGTATGACTTTGATTTCGATAAATTGTATAAAATCTAGTCGAAAAATATTTACTTTTTGGTGCAATAAGTCACCTTAGGTAAATAATATAAAAGTAAATAATATTTACTTTTTGGTGCAATAAGTCACCTAAATAGCCCTATGGTGAGACGAAACACCTTGGAGGCATCATTTATTTTTCATCATAATTATTATGATGATGTCCCTGTCACCAGCAGCATAAGAGACAAAGCTACCTATCACTGAAGCTACGTGTAAGCACAGGTCCGGCACTTCAAACAACGTTTTAGATTTGACATAATGACGTTCGCACATGAGCACTCCGCGCAAATTGTGCATGACATATGTGTAGGGTTGACTTACCAACGCATCGTATGAACTAATTATACATTTCGTTACTTTTTATAGTTCATTCTGTAATTAATTAAGCTAAAGAATCACAGAAAATGCGAATTTAGCATTATTTTGAAAAATAAAATATATTTTATGTAGTCAAATCCAACGGGTGCGCGCGCCTGACTGCATTCCCTTGCTCGGCTTCCCTCAAGTTACCACATAGAGTGTGAGGGGAGGTGGGGTATCTGAAGTCAGAGAGGGGCGGGGAGTGGCCGTTCTGTATGTAGAATTAATACTATTGCCTATTCTGTGGTGTAAGTCTACATTTAGATACTCTTTCTTCTACTGTTGTGGAAGTCCTCGACATGGTTTCCGATCATCTGTCTAAAGCGGGGTCCCCTGCGCCATGTTTGCGTGTTTGCTAACATTGTTTTCTAACTTTCCCCTCCCCCGCAGGCGAACGCGGGTGATGTTTTCCGATGCAAATGGATAACAACACCCGCGTTCGCCTGCGGGGGAGGGGAAATGGTTTGCTAACGTGTTTTGCTAACATATAACATTGTTTCCTAACTTTCCCCTCCCCCGCAGGCGAACGCGGGTGACGTTTTCCGATACAAATGGATAACATCACCCGCGTTCGCCTGCGGGGGAGGGGAAACAGTTTGTGAACGTGTTTTGCTAACATCTAACATGGCCCAGCGGACCCGGCTTGAGAAAAACTTGTCAATTCGAATTGTCCGCTTTAATAATATAATTGTTGTGCAATATTTCTTACCACCCCAAGTGCCGAAAGAGCGAGAGTGACGAAATCTGAGTCGATTTCTGGCTGGCTAATCTTTACACTACAGGGTGAAATTGATATCATTAGCATCCTTTTAAACTAAGAGTCTACCCATCAAACTGAACAACTTTTAGGTACTATGGGAGTAAACCAATCGGAGCAAAAAAAAAATCAGCTGTTTCATACATTTGTGTCGCGCAGGCATTGCAGTTTAGTATGGAACAGCTGATTTTTTTTGTTGCTCCGATCGGTTTGCTCCCATAGCTCCTATAGTGAAAGTTGATCAGTTTAATGGGTAGACTCTTAGTTTAAAAAGATGCTAATAATATCAATTTCACCCTGTGATTGTCATGCGATATAGCTCATGGTAACACGAAAGAAGATCAATAGGAATTACGGTTAATGTTCAATTTACTACTGTAAAATAACTGCATTACAATGTTATTAAAACGTTTTACAAGATTACTTTATTACTGTTGTTTCACATCTTCGTGGCAACTTTGTAATTAAAATAAAACATTTCTCAAAAGCATATTACGTCTACGGTCGTGCTGTATACATATAATATAATGTTATTTGTACAGTATACAGTGTTAGAAGGTGCTTTTACATAAGGAAGCTTCAAGGGCGGATCCAGGGGGGGGGGGCCCAGGGGGCCATGGCCCCCCCCACGGACCTCTGCGGATTGCATTGAATTTCGAGGCTGAGTAATGACGGCACTTTACAAGGGCATAGATTGATTGAGCTCTGTCCATAACTAATTCGTAGAGCGGAGAAAATTAGAGCTCGCTTCGCTCGCTCCGTGTTTCTGTATTAATTATTGTACCTGTGTAGGTACAATAATTAAAACAAGGCTGTGTTCAGAAATCTTTAGGATTATACATATAATATAATCCTAAAGATTTAACAGCAAACCGGGGAACACGCCCCGGGCGGCAGGTTTAGGGGGCGCGAAAATGAAGATGGAAAAAAATATTGCATCGACTTGAGAATTTTGCAAAAAAATCTCGTGTTCGCTTCGCTCGGTCCTGATTTCAGACATCTCATTATATTGCAGTGACGAAATCTCGAGCTTGTTTCGCTCCCTCTTGGTTTAAGATCGTATTGCAGTCATGCCATTATATTGCAGCGAAATCTCGAGCTCGCTTCGCTCGCTCTTGGTTTTAGACCCTATTGCAGTCATCTCATTATATTTCAGTGAAATATCGAGCTCGCTTTGCTCGCTCTTGGTTTTTTGTTGTATTGAAAGTACCTATCGCAGAATTCTATCATATTGCGAATTTCTGACTCGACCTAATTATATTGCAGTAAATTTTCGAGCTCGCTTCGCTCGCTCTTGGTTTTAGATCTCATTGCAGTCATCTCATTATATTGCAGTGACGAAATCTGAGCTTGCTTCGCTCGCTCTCGGTTTAAGATCGTATTGCAGTCGTCTCATTATATTGCAGTGAAATCTCGAGCTCGCTTCGCTCGCTCTTGCTTTTAGACCTTATTGCAGTCATCTCATTATATTTCAGTGAAATATTGAGCTCGCTTCGCTCGCTCTTGGTTTTTTTGTTGTATTGAAATTACCTATCGCAGAATTCGATCATATTGCGAATTTCTGACTCGACCTAATCATATTGCAGTAAAATCTCGAGCTCGCTTCGCTCGCTCTATGTTAAACGTCTTATTGCAACCACTCAACCTGGACCTGGCCTCTCTAAGAAAAAAATATTGCTACACTACATTCTTGTAAAGGAGGCCCGGGCCCGGCGCCAATCTCATGTTTTTGCCCCGCCTCGGAAAAATCGTAGATCCGGGGCTGATTGTTTTAGTTTTCTATGTATGTATACAAGACCTCTCGGGTCTGTGTCTCTAACTAAATGTTTTTATATCTTAATACGTGGCCTGAGTCGGCCGAGGGCCCCCCCCAAAATGAAATCCTGGATCCGCCCTTGGGAAGCTTCATGTCTACCCTTTGCCCTTTCGTGCTTCCTTACCGTTTGTATAATGTACGGTTCTTATTAAGTATAATTAATTAGGTAACATTTGTAAACTTGGACTTATACTTAATTATAGCTTATCGAGTAAAGTTGGAATGGCATCGTTTCTCCAGAATAGATGACCATAAAAGCATTTGATATTTGAGATTTTTCATAATTCGTGTCTACTTACATTTTTTGACTATTGTATAATTTAATTAGGATGACTTTTTTTATTGTAATGTAACTTCAAAAAATTCAAAATTCAAAATTTTTTATTCAAAATAATATCATATAGATAGCTTTATGACGTCATTTTTTGACTCTACCACCGCGTCGGAAGGTGTTCCGTTGAGAGAAGATGCGGCCAGAAACTCTACAACACACATCTTATAAACAAAACAAAATGTACAAAGTACAATTAAAATACAATATTGCATTACATAGTGTAAAATTGTCAAGACCAGACATTTGTAACTAAGCTCGTCTATTATTTTAAACATTTGCACACCCGCATGCATGTTCGATTTCTTTCTTATCTTGTGGGCAGAGCCCTGGTGTCAGAGTTTTTTCAGACCGCCTTACGGCCTCTGACGTGGTTTTTATGTAACGACTACTACCACCAGAGATAGTAGCCGGGACCAACGGCTTAACGTGCCATCCGAAACACGGAATCATTATTCTTTTCAGACAATCAGGTGATTCAACCTGCAATGTCCTAACCAACTGGGGAAAAACGCTCAAAGTGACATATCACTAGGTGTCCCCCATGGGAATCGAACCCACGACCTCCGTGTCGAGAGCATAATGCTCTTAACCATTAAACCACGGAGGCAGTCATGTTCAATTATATTGACTGACATATTTTATTTAGCAACTGTAACCGCTGTATTCTATGCAAATAAAGACTTGATTGCTTACAAATGTTATTCATTTACCTATTCAGCAGATCAATAAAATAGTAACATTTAAAAAAATTATAAATAAAGTGACTTAAAACTAAACTAACCTAGGATGTGGTGCAGGTTCGGTCCTTGTGGGAGCAGTGGGAGGGTACCCAGAACGCTGGCCACATTTCCTCGCTGAATGGCTATGCTGATCCGTTGAGCGAGGAAAGTGCCAGCCCTTGGGTCATTACAAATTGGTTTCATTGGTTTTTTAATTTCAAAAATTTTAGGTAAAAAAAATGCATTTCACGATATTTTCCTTTGACGTTTGTGAGCAGTCGGTCGGCATTTTGCATTGATTATGTATATATACGGTATAAGTATACATAATATGTATCGAAATGCTATCAGAGTAACTTTTAGTAACTGATGTATGAAATTGTCGGCCAAGGATGAGAGAGAGTAGCCCTGACGCAGAATGCTGTATTTCCTTATTCGTGTGCGACAGGAATCCCGTTTGAATGTTAGTGGATATCGTTACATATGGTTTTGCAGTTCGGCGTGAAAGATTTTGGGAAAGAGGTAGTTAACATTCCATATAGGCATAAAAATAATTTTATTGGTTTATATACATATATATTGCCTCCGTGGTTTAGAGCATTGGCTCTCGACCCGGAGGTCGTGGGTTCGATTCCCACGGGGGACACCTAGTGATATGTCACTTTGTGCGTTTTTCCCCAGTTGGTTAGGACATTGCAGGCTGAATCACCTGATTGTCCGAAAAGAAAAATGATTCCGTGCTTCGGATGGCACGCTAAGCCGTTGCTCCCGGCTACTATCTCTGGTGGTAGTAGTCGTTACATAAAAACCACGTCAGAGGCCGTAAGGCGGTCTGAAAAAACTCTGACACCAGGGCTCTGCCCACACGATAAGAAGAAGATTGGTTTATTCTAGTTATTCTAGTACCTACTTATGTCTATTGACGTAAAGATAATTTAAGCGGCGCAACGAGGCCGAATTTTTCTTCAAAATTATATTAAATCTTATGATAAATATACCTAGGTATTAGCAGGCTCATTTCAAGGTTGTTATGAGTGGTTTATCTTAAATGACATTGCCCAATCCCGTTACCCCTACAAAACTGGTAAGTTTGAATTTGAATTTTATCAGAAATGCCACGATAGAAAACGATAATTTCCATTTCCTTGGAAAGCACGATATTCCTCCTATCCTGTGTATAATTTCAGCTATCATACGATTTGTTTCTTTGATCATACACATTCGCCAACTGCGAAATGACCCGAAACGAATACACTTCGTCACGTGGGCAATGTCTTTTATCCTTAGATTAAAAACTTTTATCTATGCTTTTATCTTAACCAATAAGAGTTATAACCGGGAAAATTTCAAGCTTCTTGTAACCAAAGATAAAATATAAAGCAAGACATAGAAACGCTACTTGACATCCATTCACACTTCTTCTTCTCACTTCAGGGTCTGGCATGCAAGCCTTATAAGCAAGCTTCCATCATATGGAATTCCGATTGACCTATGCGACTGGATAGCTGACTTCTTGAGTGAACGATGCATACGAGTAGTCATTGATGGATACTCATCGGATCAAATGGCTATTAATGCCGGTGTTCCTCAGGGGTCAGTTCTGTCAGCTACTTTATTTCTGCTGCATATAAACGACATGCTTGTGCCCGGAACCTTTGGGTATGCTGACGACAGCACTGTTTCTGACAGATATCTGTCCGGTGCAGGGGTCAAATTGGATGTTACTCGGTCTTGTCGAGAGGCCATGGTGCAGCGATTAAACTTGGCCCTTGAATTTGTGTCCGACTGGGGTGACGCTAATCGGGTCAGTTTCAACGCAAACAAAACACAGGCGTGCCTTTTCTCCACAAAACGGAGTCCCTTCGCTTTGACTCCGACTTTCCGAAATGTGTCCATACCGATAGCTGATCGCCTGGAGCTCCTGGGCATTAACATATCGTCCGATTTGAATTTCGGGCGGTATATTGAGTCCATGGCGAAAACCGCAGCGAAAAAACTGGGCGTCCTTCGAAGGTCAGACGGTACTTTCACTCCGGGACAGCTTCTACAACTTTATCAAGCACAAGTCCGATCGTGTATGGAGTACTGCTGCCATCTTTGGGACGGGTCTGCCCAATACCAGCTGGCCGCGTTGGACTCAATCGACAGGCGTGCCAGGAAGCTCATAGGTGATCCAACCTCTGTGGCGAAGCTACAAAGTCTTGAGCATCGTCGCAAGGTAGCCTGTCTATCTGTTTTTTATAGGATACATTTCGGAGAGTGTGCGACGGAATTACACGATTTAATACCTCCGTCTCCCTTTCATCTGCGGGGGACGAGACGCAGGCTGGGTTTCTATCCTTATGTCGTTGACCTACCAGCAATTCGCACGAAGAAGTTTGCTTCTTCTTTTATAATGCGCACGGCTAAGGAGTGGAACGCACTGCCTGCGGACCTGTTTCCCTGAGCAATACAACCTGGGCCTCTTCAAGGCAAGAGTGAATAGGCATCTTTCTAGGTAAGCATGCTACATCTTCGGCCTCATCATTACTCAACATCAGGTGAGATTGGGGTCAAATGTTTACCTATCGAACATAAAAAAAAAAAAAAAAACTTATGACAACCGCCCATTAGAATAAGTGAAATGTCAATAGTAAACGGAACCGTCTTGAATCATTTTGTCACCAGACCTCCAGCTGGAAGACTCAGCTATTTCCTTACGTTAAGAACGATTTTTTCTTGAATTTGCTTAAAAAGTGGTGACATTTGTTTAACAGACGTAACAGAGTTTATAACCTTCAAATCGTCAGTGTTTTTCAAAACTTACGCCATCTGCTGATTTTTATTTTTACTGTTTATTAATTAAGCTATTCTATAAAATGTTATGTTCAGTAATCGATCGTATCAAGCGTGCCAAAAAAGACAATAATTCAACGAATGCAGGAAGAAGTCAATTAGAATGCAATTTCAACGAGATTATAAACATCGAAAGGAGATAAACGGGGTCTTGCTTGATGTATGTTTTAACACTTACGTCACATAAGATTATCACTTCGTTCGGTCATTTCATTATATCACATGTTGTTTATAGTCCGGTTTTAGTAGGCTGAAAATTCTATCTTTTTGCTAACTGTTAAGTCAAAAACTGTATTTTAAATAGTACAGTCGCCATCAGATATATCGTAGCATACAAGGTGTCCAAATATTTCTGAGCAGTGCTAATTTTCATTAAATTCTTTACAATACATGTTACCAAATATATCGAAACGTATATTTTGTCATAAATATCTGAACAGCGAATTTTCAATAATTTCTTAACAATGTCATTTAAAATTAAAATTTTAAACAACGGGGTAAGGTTTTTTTCAGAAACTGTTCAGATGTTTATGACCACCCTGACTGCGTCGATATATTTGATATTCTAGGCGTTCGTATATTTTTGATTGATTATGAGTAAAGAAATTATTGAAAATTAGAACTGCTTAGAAATATTTGACCATCTTGTTTGCTACGATATATCTGCTGGTGACTGTACCAACCTTCCATTATGTTTTCAATGCATAGATTTCAACGTTAAATCTTTTCTGAATCACTCACCGGTTTTGGTTGTAGAAAAGATGCGGCAAGAAACAAACTCTACAGTTTACCTACAGCAACACTTCTTTTTAGGGTTCCGTAACCAAAGGGTACCAAGACCAGACATTTTGGTCATTCAAATAATCATCGAGTTTATAGGTACCTTTTTTACAGAGGACTTGTTTAACATGGGACTTAAACTTTTTAAACATAAACATTTATTTTTCCAAAACACATCCATTTTTGTCTGGTAAGTTTAGAATATCCTCTGGTATCTTATTATAAAAGCGTATACAGTGCCCCATGAAAGATGTGTTGACTTTACTGAGTCGAAAATGTGGTCGAATACTAATTTATTTTTATTTCTTGTATTGTAATTATGAACGTCACTGTTTTTGGGAAACAGTAGTCTATGCTGTCTAACAATGTAGTCAGAACAAAGTTTTATTACACCTGCCTACTTAAGGGGCTATGTGAAAAAAATAGGATTCTTCAAAGCTTCATATATCTTGAAGTACTAACAGTAGGAGTATGATTTTCGGATATGTGTAAATTCAACATATAGGTAATTGAAGTTTTGATTAGAGCCAAAACACGATTAAAACAAATTTTCTCGATAGAAAAACAAGCCAAAGTAGCCTCCGTTTTTATCTATAAACGCGTGGAACTGCTAAACGGTGAATAATAGAAACACAAGACATGATTTAAAAAAAAGAGACTGTTATTTTCTAAGTTTTGATTAGAGCAAAATTGAACTTACATAAATAGTACAATCACAATTAAATAAAGTTTGATTTGGCGCTCGATTCGCAGGCGCGCGCGCCGCCCTATCTCTTTCTCTCGCATCAGGCCGTAATATAAGCTATCGCACGCCTGTTTCGCTTAAATTATTTTACGACATAGGCCCTTAAAGTTAGTACCCATGATGAAACATGCACTAAAACAGATGAAAGTGTGAAGTCCTCATTGTGATTAAATTACCTACGTTGCAGGTTCCACGACATTTTGTAGTAAACTCAATATCAAAAGTTCAAAAGTACACACGGCGACACATCAAGCTATACAAAACCAATATAAATTGGTCATCATCATCATCATCATGAGCCTATACTATAAACGTCCCACTGCAGGG
The DNA here is from genome assembly GCA_922987775.1 of Agonopterix subpropinquella. Taxonomy (NCBI): domain Eukaryota; kingdom Metazoa; phylum Arthropoda; class Insecta; order Lepidoptera; family Depressariidae; genus Agonopterix; species Agonopterix subpropinquella. Next base: position 4,051,416 of record OV277710.1, read on the forward strand.
CACAGGCCTACCCTCAGTGGGCATTAGTCCACCACGCGTGCCCAATGCGGGTTGGTAGACTTCACATACACATCAGAATTTCTTCTTCAGTGTATGCAGGTTTCCTCACGATGTTTTCCTTCACCGTTTGAGAGCAGTCGATTTTACGTACATAAGTTAGAAAAACTCATTGGTACATGGCATGTTGTCCGTGCGGATTCGAACCCGGATCCCCATAATTGGGAGTCCATACCTCTCCGCAACGCGCCACCGACGCTTTCCATCGCCATCATAAACTGGTCGCGAGACGTTAATACATTACTCGTCGTACGCGCGGCCAGCTTATTTTGGTTTTGTATAGCTTGATGTGTCGCCGTCTGTACATAGATAAAGATGAAGACAAATCGGTTGTAAGTATATTGTAATTTTGTTTATTTTGCTTTCTGAAGTACAAATATTTATGGTTATTATGGTTTACTGTTTGATAACAGTGCGTGGACAAACAAACAGACAGACTGGTTAATGGCGACCCGGTATAGTTACCACGTCGAACTGCCAAACCAAAGGTCCTGGGTTCGAATCCCAGTTCGGTCATGGATGTTACCATGTTTGTGTTACTGTTGTATGGTTTCCATAATAAAAAACCTAATAACTTACGTTTGGAATCAATCAAAGAATACACAATCTACAGGGTGAAATTGATATCTTTGGCATCGTTTTTAACTAAGAGTCTACCCATCAAACTGAACAACTTTTACTATGGGAGCAAACCGATTGTAGCAAAAAAAAAACCGTTCAAGTGCGAGTCGGGCTACTCGCGCACCGAGAGTTCCGTACCACACCACCACAGAACACAACATTATTATCTTAGAAAAAAAACTTTTTTTGTCCGGGACCTTTAGAGCGTGAGACCGACTCACACTTGGCCGGTTTTTAGTATTTTTTGTTATTCTGTAGAGTTTGCTCTATAATCACACTAAGTTTGACGCTTATATGTATTACCGTTTTACTGTAGAGCGAGAAGAAAAAACGTTGATAAAAACTAGTTTCTTGTTGAGAACCCTCCTTAATTTTTAACTTTTTGACATTTTTATTATTTGTTAACAAATCCGCCGTAATAACGCATAATCTGAGAAAATTTCAACTATCTAGCTATTACGGTTCAAAATAGGACAGACGGACGGACGGACGGACGGACGGACAACGTAGGCTTAGTAATAGGGTCCCGTTTTCACCCTTTGGGTATGGAACCCTAAAAACAGCTGTTCAATACTAAATTGCTATGCCTACTCGATATGTATGAAACAGCTGATTTTTTTATGCTACAGCATATTAAAAGTGGCTCAGTTTGATGGGGTGACTCTTAGTTTAAAAGGATGCGAATGATATAATTATATGCTTGTGATCGTTATTTATTTATTTACTGTACTTTCGTGTTGACATCATTAACATTCTCGTCAAAATAAAAAATCTTAAAAGCTAATCTTAAATCTTTTTCGTTTACGTAGGTCGTGTATGTTCGTCTTACTGGATAGGATCGTCTTGCCCTACATGGCGAGGTCAATACCTGAGCGAACCATCACAGAAATAGTGAAAGGACGACGACCATCAGCTTCTTAGGTAATAACTTAGGCTGTTAATTTTACTGCTAACTGCGTTGAGTGATAAATATATCATTATCTTGACTCTATCATTAGGCACGATGGTTATTTAGTCCCAATTGAGGTTTCAGAATAGAGTTTCTGTGCTAGTGACAAAGAAGTTTGGTGGACGGCCAAGTAATTTGAGACCCAGACTTAGAGGTCCCATACATGAATGAAACTTCGTAATACGTTTAGAGTGAAATAAAACTAACAAAAAAGTAAATTGGTTGTAACCTGTAGAAGTTGGGGGAAAGGTATTTCTCCTCATGATACCTACCTTTTGTATCAAGTGTGTGAAACTCATAATCTTTCTTATTAGATAGTCCACTCAATCTTCTACGCATTCATTGTGTTTATTTAAATGAAAATTCACGATAACCGTACAATATTATGATAATGAAATAAAACGAAATCACACACACTATCAGTTAAACCAATCCAAATACGTTTCGTAGCGACCAACAAATATCTCAGTGATAATATTAGATGAAAATAGCTGTTGTAGTTGCGTTTTGCTACTGCTTTTTGGCTAATTTGTCTATTTTACTAGTAATTTTTACTTTTGAATCCGGTCTTCTGGAGATGTGGAAGTTTTTCTAAAAAGTGCCTTAATTTTATTTGCTTAGAATAATTATGACAGCCGTCCTAAATGGCTTTTAGTTTTCGTAAAAAATGGCTGGGTCCAAATCTGGCATTCTTCTTTTTCAATCGTTTTTTTTTTGTATAATGTATTTGTTGAAATAAAAATAAATAAATAAATAACGCTCACAGGCACATACATTGTAATGATCCCAAGGTAAATCTTAGGCTTTTTGTTATGGGAATCATACAACAACGGCATAAACATATAACATCCATGACCGAACCGGGATTCGAACCCAGGACCCTGGTTTGGCAGTCCGGTGTGGCAACCATCACACCAACCGGGTCGTCATATTTTATAGTAGTTACGATATACTTAAATCAGTTTAAAGTTATATCACAATATTAAGAACAGATTCACCATATTTCTAAAGGTTACTCATGGTCTAAAAAAACAAGGTCTTCTATTCCCAGAGTGACACAAGCCTACGTCACAAAAAAATGGCCGCTAAACATGGTAAAAGGGTATGATGACGTAGGCTTGTGTCAGTCACGTGGTCAGTCACGTGGTCGGAAGAGAATACCAGGCGCAGTATATTATTGTACCATGAGGTTACTAATGGTTTGCTCATGTTATTTATCTGTGGGTTTGCTTTTAGTCAATGTGGTCAACTATAATAATGTAGTTGGGATTTTCAATGACAACTTGCATTGTCATTTTTATTATAATTTGTAAAATTATACTGGTTATATTTTTAATACTAGCAAATTAAAGTCAATTAAATTTTTCAGAAACAATCTACAGGGTGAAATTGATATCATTGGCATCCTTTTAAACTAAGAGTCTACCCATCAAACTGAACAACTTTTACTATGAGAGCAAACAGATTGTAGCAACTAAAAAATCAGCTGCCCCATAGGTACTAAACTGCAGTGACTACTAGACTCAAATGTATGCAACAGCGGATTTGTTTTTGCTCCGATCGGTTTGCTCTCTTAGTAAAAGTAGTTCAGTTTGATGGGTAGACTCTTAGTTTAAAAGGATGCCAATGATATCAATTTCACCCTGTATACTTAATAATGTTGTTGGGATTGTCAATGACAACTTGCATTGTCATTTACATTATAATTTGTAAAATTATACTGGTTATATTTTCAATACTAGCAAATTAAAGTCAATGAAATTTTTTAGAAACAACTAATTTCCTTGCTTGTATCACGGACCTAAAAAAAAGACGGACGTAATGTCACATTAAAAAGAGGTGAAGCAGCAAGGTGCTACAAATTTCGTTTGTTCTACAAAGCACCTACACTCACACAGACGCACCAGTTCTAGGCGCAGGTGCGACAACCCGCCGCCATTTTTTCCCGCGCAACAGGGCGACAGCACGCACACTCATATAAATGGGTGCTTCACTTTTGATTAGACGAGATTCCGTCCGTCTTTTTTTCAGGTCCGTGGCTTGTATGTTGTCCGAATTATAGTTTTAAAGTTACAGTGCCTCAAAGATTTCCATACAAATCTTAAATTAGGTCATAGCATTAGCATTGAAACTATATTGTAACAAAAATCTGACATCATACAAGCATATACACTGACCTGCAAAACTAAGTATCACACTTTAGTTAGACGGCAATTTGGAAAGGAGTGTTTTTGTTTAAAAACAAAGTTTTTTTCAGGCATTTCTTAAAATAAGATAATCGACTATGAAGTTTTATATTAAACAAAAAAAAAATAGAATTATTTGCTTCGAAAATACATCTTGTGCACTTTAAAAGTTATTGCAACTTTAAAAGTGTAGTGTAACCTTTTGAAGGTCAGTGTAGATTAGATTCCAAATTTTATTCTTAAAATTCATTTGACTTTAATTCTTCTTCTTTTCTTGTCAATGGTTCTTCAACTTATGTCAATTTTTATTATATTGCATTAAATAAACGAATTATTCTTTAACTTTAATTAGGGGCCGCGTGGCTAGAAGGCTCTCGAGTGGACGTCTGTCGTTCGGCTCGCGATTTAGGTAGCCACGCGGCTCCGCCATTTTATGGCGGTTTCGAGTGTGTTTTTGTATAAAAACAGGGCTTTGAGATCGCCATATCCATTACCGTACAACGTCAAGCACTAATTGCTCTTTTTAAACTAGATATTGGCAAAATCCACCAAGGAAGCGCCATTAAACAAAAATAGAATAGAATAGCACTTTAATTAGAATGTTGAAAATAATATAACCAAACTTCGTTTGTATGGAGCGCGCTCTGAATTGTATCCTCTTAAGGTATAACTTATTCGTAGTTTTAGGTGACTCGGATGATAGAGGCGATTTAATTGTAGGTAATTTATAATTATCGTCTATTTAAATGAGAAAGTAGCAATCCAAAAATTCCTAAAAGATATTACGAGTTTTCTAATAGCCGATTATTAAGGCCGAATAACATGATAATAAAGTTGCTTCATTTTCTTTTAAATTACAGAATAACCAGTGATTCAATGACATAACTATTCAATTTTATCTTTTACGTTAATATAAAAGTTTCCATAAAATAAATTGAAAAGAAAGTGAAATAATTCACATTTAAGGCGTCACGTAGAGAAGGTGCTTCTTCCATAGAAACATACACGGATTGGAGAACTTTAAGTTTCTTACAAAGCTGCATTTCGGTTAGTGATATTTTTTGAAGTGAAAACTTCTTTAGCGGCGTTGTGCACTTTTTGAGATGGGTAAAACATTTTAAACTCGCGTCAGGACCGTCACGTCACCCTGATCGGAAATTCGTTAGACAAAATTGGTAAGACGGTGACGTAAGATCGCGTGATTCGTAAGACGTTAGATCTCTTAGTTTTCACTTCTGCCGGCACTCCCAGAGTTGTAACCCGTTGTTTTTTTTTTACTTTGTAGGTAGTTTAGAGTTTGCGATTCCATAGCAAATAGGAGAGCGGACTGCATAAAATATATTTTAGTTTTATATTCTTTTAGTAAAAAAAACATTAGAAAATAACGCTATACTCACATTTTTAGTTTTTTTTAAGCTAGAATACTATTTTTAATAACATGATGAACTATAAATAGTAATGAAATGTTGATGACGTCATTTGTTGGTATTTAGTACAATTTTTCATACATCGCGCGCGTTTGGACGTTCGATTAAAAGTTGCTAAATTGACTAATTTTCCCAGACTGTCCGATCCCCTATTGTCAATCCCGATTTCAGTCGGACCACAGAAACATAATCCGAAAATTTTTAATTAACCTGTAAAATTATTTAGGTATTTTCGGAGATTCTTTGCACCCCTGGCTCCATCGTTACTCCAACTTCCTTCATCACCGGAGCAACAACTGGAGTCGTCAGAAACTTGGGACCTTGATATGGAATTAGAGATGAGACAAATCTACCGATGACGACTGACGACGGCCGGCCCATACAAAAATGTCATTTAGAATAGAAAGAAGCCATACGCGGACGGATTCTCATACGATGTTTTGAGATGAGATGTTGGCTTCTTTTTTGAACTTAGCTTTTTAGTGGGATACCATAATCTAAACTGTTTTACATTGAAGATATTTACAAAAAATAATTACGACACGGTTTTTACCTGTCCCTGATTCCAAATCACAAATTTTTTGTTTGTTTGTTTATTTGTTTGTTTGTTTGTTTGTCTGGGTGTTTGTTTGTTCGAGTATGACGCAAAAACTACTGAACCGATTTTGATGAAACTTTTTTTGTTTGATAGCGTATCATCTGACTTAAAATATGGTATATAATTTATGCGGACGAAAAGCTCGTAATTAATAATGCATTACAGATGTTATGTACTTATGTGTGAGAAAGAAATAAACGATATATTAGTATGAACAGTGGGATTCGTATCGTGGTGTTATATTGCTGATGAATTTCCTGCAATGTTGCAGACCCGAGAGGCCAGAGCATTCTAGCATGTCTTTTATCAGCCCATTCCTTAATAGCCATTCTAATGTTACATGCCAGGATTCCTAGACTTGGTTCTAAACATGATCTTCATGACCTTAGACAAGACAAAATCACATGTCCACGCAGACGAAGTCGCGGGCAACAGCTAGTATTAGATAACACGGTATTCAAAGACAATTATTATTTACAACCATTATACAATAAAAATAAAATTGAAAGTAAAGATGTGCTATGTAGTTAGACTCCAACTTAACATATAGGTATTATAATATAAGTGATTGTGGTGCCATTCTAAAAAGTGATCGTCTTGGCCCTTCCAATTCACAGGTACCTACTTGATAGCGATCTGTCTGTGCATCACATATCGATATACTCTATCTATACATTTAATGTAATGTTTGAGCGTTTTTCTTTTGGTTTTCTAGTGGATCGAGAGATGGCGTTACGGTCTGTGCGAATAAAGGTCAAAATTTCAAAAAATGTTTCTGAAAAATAATAAAGAGGGGATGATCAAAAAGATGCCAACGCATCTTTTGATTGGATATTTCATTATTTACGAATAATTTTAATCGAAAATATGATACTGTTTACGTTTGACATGATTTTATGGGCTCGATCCCTTGGCCTTTAAAAAAAAGTCAGACACAGTCTTGACATGATTTTGACAGGATCTCGCCTACGTCTCTATGGAGCGATAAACATGTCATCTGTCGAGTTTTTTAGGAACTAAAATTAAAAAAGAAAAGAAAAACGCTCATTGATGAATAGATTAAAAAGATAAGTAATTTCAAGGTAATTTGAGGTTTTCATATTGCACAGGAAATTAATTAAATAATAATTATAATTACAGTCGAGTGCTTACTAATAATAGTAATCACATTCACATTTAATCAAATAACGTTAAATTCAAAATACAAAATTTCGTTCTCTAGGTTGTTGGCTCGGTGGCGACAATGGAAAACAAAATTCCTCGGTTTGGAAGAGTGCGGGTCAAGTCCCGCCCGAGACTTAATTTTTCAATATTATTAATTTTATTTGAAATAGCACGACAAGGCTGTAGTATGATGTATACAGGGTGAAATTGATATCATTGGCATCCTTTTAAACTATGAGTCTACTCATCAAACTGCACAACTTTTACTATGGGATCAAACCAATCGGAGCAACTAAAAAATTATTTTATTGTATTTTAATGTATTCTAATGGAATGTGATGTATCATAATGGAATGAAATTTAATATAATGTAATGTAATTTAGTGAAATGAAATGTAATTAATATAATTCCTATTGCGGTGCCCTTACAGGGTATTATATGAGTGCATGTTTTGTATTTAACATTGTATGTACTTGTGTGATGGCAATAAATGAAATATGAAATATGAAATATGAAAATCAGCTGTCCCATACTAAACTGCAATGCCTACTCTACTCAAATGTATGCAACAGCTGATTTGTTTTTTTGCTCCGATCGGTTTGCTCCCATAGTTCCATAGTTCCATAGTTCCATAGTTCCATAGTTTATAGTCCCATAGTTCCCATAGTCCATAGTTCCAGTCCCATTGTTGTTCAGTTTGATGGGTAGACTCTTAGTTTAAAAGGATGCCAATGATATCAATTACACCCTCTATAAGGCTTACTTGGGATCATTACAATGTATGTGCCTGTGAGCGTTCGTTTTTATTTTTTATTTTTATCGATCCATCAAGGTCATCATCATCATCATCTCAGCCGATGGACGTCCACTGCTGGACATAGGCCTCCCCCAAGGATCGCCATAACGACCGGTCCTGCGCTGACCTCATCCAACGTTTTCCCGCCGCCTTCACCAGGTCGTCGGTCCACCGTGTGAGTCAAGGTGAATCAAGACTATTAAATCCAAACTAAAATAAGCCTTAAGTTTTCTAACATGCGAATTCTTAAAGTCTAATCTTACAAGGATTAAGTCATCACGATTTATCAAACTGGCAAATAATTCTATTAATACGCTAGGTTTATAATTGCCTAAAATTGGTTAAGCACGATATTTTAAAGTTTTATTATCATTATGTCATATTATTGGACGTACAAAGGTGCACGGTGAATTAATTACATCACGGTGAAAGTTGTAAGAAGATCATTCAAACTTTTGTTTTTTTAGAATTGTGGGAAATTTCGAACTTGAGATTTGCAAGCAGTTTACATAATAGGCTATACAGGACGTAACAAAACGGATCAGGTCATTTACGACCTTTTCCCCGAACGTCCACTATGGACCCGAACGTCCACTTTCCGGTTTCGTCCATTTCCCCGATTGGCCTTTTCCCCGAACGGACATTTACCCGAACGGCCATTTCCCCGAACGGGCATAATATTCCCGAACTTAAGGGAGTGCTTCAGACCAACAAACTGAACAACTTTCAATATGGACCCAACGTCGTGAAAAAATAAGAAAAATCTGCTGTCCCATACATTTTATTCGAGTCGGTACTGCAGTTTTGTATGGGACAGCAGATTTTTTTTATTTTTTCTCGATGTTGGCCCCATAGTGAAAGTTGTTCAGTTTGATGGTCTGAAGCACCCCCTTAAGTATTAATAGGGTGTTTTGTTACACCCTGTAGTGATTCTGTACCAGAAGTTACAGTTTTCGTCTACCATGGATTAGAAATCCTCCTTACGAGCATAATCCCTGAGCTTAGCTCCTTATACGAAAATTGGCCATGGCAGTAAGTAATGTTCAACCTTCTTTCTTGTCTCTTTTTTGTGGTTGGATTAGAAAGGGACAAACCAACAATGACGAAGAAGAATTTTCATGTTTCACCGCTTGTAAGACAATCTGTACTGCGGTAGACAATACCTATTTCCAGCTTCCTGCTTACTACCTACCTACACAAGGAAATGTCCATACAAGGAAATGGACGTACTAGGTAATGTCCGTTCTGAGAAAAGGTCCTACAAGGAATTCGGGCGACGGACGTTCGGGGAAAAGGACGTAACTGACCTGATCCATCACTACTATTAGTACTCTGTGGTAGTACGTCTACGTACATAGGTATGTAAATGGTCTTAAGTGTCAACGCTATGTAACATTGTAAAATTGATGGTGTTTCCGACCCGCCGACAAAGTTACCGACATTGTCGCCAGGTAGGCGATGCGACGCGACGTTGGGATTTGTTCCGGATTCGTCGTGTTCCGATCTCGTCATATTCCGTGTGTAGACACTAAGCAAAACAAACAACATTTAGCAAGCTGAAGTGGCAATGGGCTGGTCATATTTGCCGAAGAACTGACAACAGGTGGGTTGTCAGAATTCTAGAGTGGAGACCACGAACTGGTAGGCGTAGTGTGGGACGCCCTGCTGCCCGCTGGACAGACGACCTAAAAAAAGTAGCGGGGAGCGACTGGATGAGGAAGGTCGAGGACAGAGTTTTGTGGCGCACCTTGGGAGAGGCCTATGTTTAGCAGTGGACGATGACAGGCTGATGATGATGCATACAACACAACACGTCATATGATTATAGCCAATTAGTGAGGGCCTATCATGAGTTGACACTTTAGTATTCTACAGTTAGTTTAATTATTTCCATTTTTGTATAAAATTTTGTATAGCGCTTCTTGAGAAATTATTTTGATAATTAAAATGCGTGACAAATACAGTAGTACCTAAAATAGGGAGGTAAGGTAGTCTTCTTCTTCTTTCGTGTCAGCATGAGCTATATCGCATGACAATCATGCTGTAGGTAAGTACTTACCTAGTGGAAAGATCACCCAGTTCGATCCGAAGCACGGAATCATTTTTCATTTCAGACAATCTGGTAATTCAGCCTGCAATGTCCCAACCAACTGGGGAAAAACGCACAAAGTGAAATAATTTTCACTAGGTGTCCTCCCCGTGGGAATCGAACCCACGACCTCCGTGTCGAGAGCCCAATGCTCTTAACCATTAGACCACGGAGGCAGTAGGTAGGTAGTATAAAGTATAAACGCAATCAAGAAACATGCTTTATCATAAAAAAACTAAAGTTGTACTCCTTGTCAACTGGACGGACGTAACTCAACCCGATGCGTGTTGGAAATGCTTGTTAAATAAATCATTCGAACACTATGATTCACAACTATGACCGATGGTCAAAGAGATCGATAGGCGGTGCCCACGCCCACACGTTTAAAAACAATTGCCTCTCAAATTATGTAAATATATAACATTGTTTCGCATTATAATAATCTTCGATCTTCTATCGGAAATATGTCAGGTGACATACGGTTGGTAAAGATGGCGAGTACCTAATGACCATTTCTTTATATTTCAAACTTTCTTTAACCAATGACTACAATGTAACATTCTTGTTTTTTGGAAATATTGGCCTCGATTCGGAGTGTACCACGACTTAACTAAACTAAATTTATTCCTGTCACTTTCTAAAATAAGATTAAGAAAAGAGACAGAAAACCAACAGCTGACTTTAGTGCTGTCAAAGTGACGTTAAATGCGCAAAATAAGATGCCATCATTATGTACGCCATCTTATTTAAGTCGTTTTTGGGCGTTTAACGTCACTTTGACAGGACTAAAGTCAGCTGTTGGTTTTCTGTCTCTTTTCTTAACCTTATTTTAGAAAGTGACAGGAATAAATTTAGTTTAGTTAAGTCGTGGTACACTCCGAATCGAGGCCATTGTTTAATTGTTAAGAAATAAAAGAAATACGATTGGGGGCAGCACAATAGTGCAATGTGGGCGTTAGGTATCGATGAATAAAACGGTATCTCTCGTGTTTAGATGTATATTGCGCGCAAGGTCTACATGAATATTACTTATATACTAACTTATGGCTATGTGTGTGTGGGGGGTTAGGCACACACTACAATAGGCTCAGGTGCAGCCTTAAGAATGTAGTTGTAGCAATGTTGTAGCAATGCTCACTTTTAGCAATTGAAGTTTCTGGGTGTAATGACGTGTCAAGTGGTGAGAGGTTGCTAGATTTGCCTTTCGCTCACATAAACACTGCTTAAGAAATCTTTATTCCCGTAGACGCCTCGTATTACACCCACGGGGAAGAATTCCATCCGAAGCCACCTGCCAATTTGGCATGACAACAGATAACCCAAAAACAGAAATAGGTACACTGAAAAAAAAATTGTTTACTTCAACCAAGATCTTGTTTATGATAATATACATCATGAATCCATATGAGCCTGTCAACATCATGACATCTCTGACTAAGAGAACTATGTTAAACGAATTCGGCTTGTTGTTACAACTACCATCTTTTGTTTTTAATAAACAATAATAACGTCGTTTCAATTATTATGGTGCTAATTAAGAGAAAATACTTCTTGATTGGCTCGCATTTTTTTCAGTGTAGTCATGAAGTAACTAGGTAGTTTTCTCAACCCCTATACCCATACAACGAAAAGAGAGTTTGAAGAAAAAGTAGAGTGAGGTCAAAAATAGGGTATAACTCATCTAACTTCTAAAATAAAACTGTATTGGAGTATGCAATCTGAAAAATATAATTGTTTCAAAAAGTTGTTTCTCTTAGTTGAGATAATCAGGTTGATTACCTTTTTTCTTAGTCTAATCATACAATGGTACCGATTCGGACTGTGCCACGACTTAACTAAATTTATTTCTGTCACTTTCTAAAATAAGATTAAGAAAAGAGACAGAAAACCAACAGCTGACTTTAGTGCTGTCAAAGTGACGTTACACGCCCAAATTAAGATGCCATCATAATGTACGCCATCTTATTTAAAGCGTTTTTGGGCGTGTACCGTCACTTTGACAGCACTAAAGTCAGCTGTTGGTTTTCTGTCTCTTTACTTAATCTTATTTTAGAAAGTGACAGGAATAAATTTAGTTAAGTCGTGGCACAGTCCGAATCGAAGCCAATGGCTACGAAACCCAATCTTGGGCGAGTCCGACGCGCTCTTAGCCAGTTTTTGTTCCATAAAATACTCACCAAACCGCAGCGCCATGTGTCACCGGATGGACCGCACAAATCCGCGACGAGCGACGCGCGCCGAATAGAAAGGTAGTGAAAGCGCACGCGCATGTCCTTGCCATACATTCAGTTTAGACGCTTCCTGGTTCAAGTCTATCTTGTTTGTACTTCGCTTAGTACATTCCATATACATGCTTACATAACATACTTATGATCACGACCATAATAGCTTCCGGGGTGGTCAGAAACTTTGCTACAACTACAAATTATTTTTTTAAGAGGGCTATCGCAGTCCAGTGGCGCCCTCATCACATTAAAAAAGATTTCTCAATAAAGAAAGCCTAAATTAAAAAAGTGCTCAACAGATAAACTACAAAAGCCTTCAAGCCATTGTTATACAATACTTTTATAGGTTCTAAACATTCCACTTTTAGATAATTTCGAATAAAACCAAAAGCAGCCGTTTTTTTTTTCTTTTTTCAAAATTTGTATGTTTAGACCTTTAAAAACCCTATAAAAGTATTGTATGAAAATATAGCTTGAAGGCTTTTGTAGTTTATCTGTTGAGCACTTTTTTAATTTAGGCTTTCTTTAATGAGAAATCTTTTTTAATGTGATGAGGGCGCCACTGGACTGCGATAGCCCTCTTAAGAGCTCAAGCCTCATAATTATACAGGGTTGAAGGAAGGTCAGGGGGTCAGGGTTGGGAAATTTGAAGTCATTGGCATCCTTCTAAACTAAGACCACAGCCCGGACACTGCATACAAAAATTTGAAATTGACAGGATGACGTCACCACACATGCAAAACCAAAGAAATTGAACCTTAAGTCTTCTTCGTAGAACCAGGAGTGCGATTTTTGAATCTCATTCGCTGAGTTCAGCAGTTGATAATGTCAAAATTACTGTGGAGATATGCATCTTTCTACTGCTGATTTGACCTTCAAAAATCATACTTCAGGAGTGCGATTTTTGAAAGTCAAATCAGCAGTAGAAGGATGCATATCTCCACAGTAATTTTGACATTTTCAACTGCTGAACTCGCCGAATGAGATTCAAAAACCGCACTCCAGGAGTGCGATTTTTGAAACTCATTCTTTAAACTCAGCATTTGAAAATGTCAGTATTACTATGGAGTCGTGCATCTTTCGACTGCTGATTTAACATTAAAAAATCATACTCTACTCTAGGAGTGCGATTTTTGAAAGTCAAATCTACAGCAGAAAGATCCGTATCTCCATAGTAATTTTGACTTTTTCAACTGCTGAACTCAGCGAATGAGATTCAAAAATCGCACTCCAGCGCGGTAGCCAGAGTGCGATAGACGGGGTGAGGTAAAATGTTGGTGGGAGGAAGAGAGTGTCCGTACTGTATCTAGTAATAGATACTCTTTCTTATACTGTGCTAAGACTCTACCCCTACTCTACCCATCAAACTGAACCAAAGTTGAGTTAATTAAGTTATCATGATAATTATCCAAGCTGATTCTTAGTTTTAAGTAAAATTTCTCACCTGCCAGGAGTGCGATTTTTGAATCTCATACGTTGAACTCAGCAGTTGAAAATGTATGGAGATACGCATCTTTCTACTACTGATTTGACTTTCAAAAATCGCACTCCTGAAGTTCTATTTTTGAAAATCATACGAGCGACTTGGCAGTAGAAAATGTCAAAATTACTATGGAGATTATGCATCTTTCTACTGCCAAGTCGCTCGTATGATTTTCAAAAATCGCACTTCTGGAGTATGTTTTTTTAATGTCAAATCAGCAGTAGAAAGATGCATCTCTCCATAGTAAGTAATATTAACATTATCAACTGCTTAGTTCAAAGTATGAGTTTCAAAAATCGCATTCCAGGTGATCAAAGAAAAACTTTTCCTAGTAGAGCAAACCTGAAATCGCAAAAAAAAATCAATCAGCAGTTTAGTACTAAACAATGCCTACTTGAATAAAATATTCGGAACAGCAGATTTTTTGGTTTACGTTTAGTAAAAGTTGGTCAATTTTGACACCTTGCCACCCCTGATTGGGCAGGTGATTAGAAAATCATAGGTCAGGGGATTGTTACCTACCTACCTATCCACAAGTCGGTACAAATAAAATCGTTCAGACACAATTACTTAACCTTAGTTACGTAACTTATTAAAATTAAATAATAAACTATTAGTAGGATTGGCTGGCGCTATGCTAGTTGCAACATTGAATATTGATCAATGACCGATATTGATCAATTTGGAAGTAACGATTTCATGCAACATAGTTATTACCTATGCAGAACTGTTACCTATTTATTTCATAGATTTTTTATAACATCACGATTTCAGCAGAATGATTTTATGAAGTAGACAAAACTATACAATTAATAAGTAAATCATAATATTTTTCGCCAACTCGTTATAATAAATTTAAGATTTCATTAGCAGCATTACATTATTAGTATTAGCAGGTTTTTTCAACGGGGTCTAATAATTTTTCCATAGATTGAAAAAACTTTGAATTGTAGTTTATAAATTATTAGCTTGATACCCTGTGACATCTATAAAATACATACATTTTTTTTTTCGGTTAGTCTCTGTCGCTCTTTTTTCTCACGAATCGCCCCGTCCTGCTGTCACACAGGCACAATTATTACAAACTGTAATAAAATCTCTTTTGAATAAAGAAATTAGATATTAAATCGAAAATGCTACCAAATAGGTCGCATAGGTAAGAAGAAAAAAATCTGGCTGATATTTCGTAAAAAAAATACTGATTAAGGCATTTGCGATTTAAAAAAAACTAGATTTTTTCTGCTTTTAATGGCCATTTGTAATTTTTTTCTGAAGATCCAGCCAGTAGTGTCGAAATAAATCGATATAAAACCTTTTTCGATTCAAATAAATTATTTTTGTTGACATTTCAACATGTCGTCACCAAGTCTTCTGAGGTCGGGGGTTCAGTTCTTCATGCAACTTTACCTGATGCTTGTTGTAACAAGCATTTGTAAAATGACCTTTAATAAATTGGATGAAACATTTCGCACGTTATTTAAGTAAGATAACGTAAAATATCGTGCGAACTTAGCTAAAATTAATTATTAAGGAAATTCTTTGCTTTATTACTTTGTATTTTTTCTAGTTTTAACGCCATTCAACTCAACTCAAACTCAACTCAAAATATATTTATTCAAAATAGGATACAGTGTACCTCTTTTCGAACGTCACAATCTAAAAAGTCACAGATTTTGCTATATAAATTATGTTAAACTGGAATCGCACCATGCATTTGTGTCTTCAATATAGTCAATTATTTTATAATATTATGCCTTGCCAGATAAAAGACTTCTTAATATGTATGTGATTTGAACTTTCTTTCAGATAAATTTAATATATCGTCAAGAATTTTATTGTAAAAACGTATACAGTAGCCCATAAATGATGTATTGACCCTACTGAGTCTAAACCAAGTCTGAACACAGGGGTGTCAAGTTTATTTTTGTTTCTAAGATTAAAGTTGTGCCTGTCACTGTTCATTAATTCATGAGGTAGGCAAATACAATAATAGCATTATGTTTATTAAATGAGGCCATATAGCCACATATTACTAGGACTAACGTAACAGGAGGGCAATTGCGGTAAATAAATCGCATCTACCTATGATCCACAATAAATACATTTTCATTTCATTTCATTTCTGGAGTGCGATTTTTGAAACTCATTCGCCGAGCTCAGCAGTTGAAAATGTCAAAATTACTATGGAGATACGCATCTTTCTACTGATGATTTGACATTAAAAAATCATACTCCAGGAGTGCGATTCTTAAAAGTCAAATCAGCAGTAGAAAGTTGCATATCTCCATAGTAATTTTGACATTTTCAACAGCTGAGTTCAACGTATGAGTTTCAAAAATGGCACTCCTGAACCATGATTGGACCGCGGAGTCACGGAGGCCTGTCATTGCCTGGAGTGCGATTTTTGAATCTTATTCGCTAAGTTCAGCAGTTAAGAATGTCAAAATTACTATGGAGATATGCATCTTTCTACTTATGATTTGACTTTCAAAAATCATACTACAGGAGGGCTATTTTTAACATTGACATTTACAACTGAGATTCAAAACTCGCACTCCTCTGTTCTCTCGAATATAAGCGTGAGTATTAAATTTAAAAGAAAACATTTCAAAAAAAGTAAAACATTTTAGTAATAACTAGCGGCCCGTCCCGGCTTCGCACGGGTGGACGTCTAATCTTTTCTAGCAATAAATATAGCCTATGTTACTCAGGGTGAATGCAGCTTTCTAATGGTGAAAGAATTTTTTAAATCGGCCCAGTACTTTTTGAGCCTATTCATTACAAACATACAAACATACAAAAATAGGTACAAATCTTTCCTCTTTATAATATTAGTGTAGATGAACCACGTGTAAACTCACAGTAACAGACAGTCGGTCAAAGGTTACGTCAACTACCTTCACAGACGGACGGACAGACGAACAGAAATCCTTAGATCACGATCTAGGTGTATGTGAGTTTTTGTTATTGGTAATACTGTCTGTTATGAATTACTATCGTGATAGTAAGTTTAGGTTTGGTTAAGAATGTTCTGTTTCGACATAGTTTCTCTGAGTCGATGAACTAATTAGGGTTCAAAATGGGTTCTCACCTTTAATTAAAAATTTGTTATTCGGTGACTGTGCCCAGGAGCGACATGAGCTCATTCCGCCTTCCCCTTTCTACTATCCGACATCCACCGCGGGATATCACCCCTACTTGGCTGAAATCCCACATATCCGCACCAAGCGACTTTCTGTCTCTTTTATAATGCGCACAGACAAGGAGTGGAATGCCTTGTATGCGTCAGTATTTCCGAACGCTTACAACCCGAATTCCTTTAAATTACGAGTGAATTGAATTCTTCTGGGTAAGGTACATCTTCGACCCTCATCTGAGGACTGGATTGAGGTCAAGAGCAAACCCACATTTAATTTAAAAAAAAACAGCCAGCAACGTCCCATGCCGAGGTTAGTACCCATTCTAGGTGCTCCTAGGGCTTAGGTCGGTTGCTTAAGTTCATTCCCTACCTCGGTAGACCCTTCGTGGTCCCTCCAATAGTCCACAGTAATCAGCACTAGCTGCTTCCTGAGCAATGCTGTTATTGTCAATTCGAAAAAAGGGCTTATTGTGAAAATTGACGATCATCAATAAATCGTTAGAACTACTATTTTTATTACTTTAATGTATGTACTAACCTACATTAAAGTTATAAAAATAGTAGTAGATGGAATAGCCTATTCATATGTGATAGTTACCTATGGTATTGGCATATGAATAGATAATAATAGTTAACTATTATTCATAATAGATAATAATAGTTAACTATTATTATCTATTCATATGGTATTGGCCTGATTAAATTCGACCTGATACAACGAATTTAATTTCCATAGAAAAATTCTTCTATATAAGTACAGGGTGTAACAAAACACCCTAGTAATACTTAAGGGGGTGCTTCAGACCATCAATCTGAACAACTTTCACTATGGAGCCAACGTCGACAAAAAATTAAAAAAAATCTGCCATCCCATTCATTTGAATCGAGACGGTACTGCAGTTCTGTATGAAAGAGCGGATTTTTTTTTCGCGATTTCGATGTTGGCTCCATAGTGAAAGTTGTTCAGTTTGATGGTCTGAAGCACCCCCTAAAGTATTACTAGAGTATTTTGTTACAACCATATCATTAAAAAAAATTTCAGCCATGTTCCAGTCCAGTCTAGTTATTTGCAAAGCCTTTGCTCAATATACCGTCAGTTCAGAACCTATTACCAAGCTTGTAACATGCGAACATCAAAACCACTATGCTAAAAAAGGTGCTAGATCAAAAAATTCCACCTTACAATATTCAAGAATTTTGTAACGCAAAAGGAGCGTACATTAAATGCATGTGAACCTTAGTGTGTAACTTATTCAGAGCTGGACGGTTGATCTTTGACTTTTCCTTTCGTAATTAATACCTGGCTGCTAATGGTAACCGCTCTAACTGATGTACTTGGTTCGCATTTGTTATTCCGTCACGGTACGATGGAGAATTCATGCGAGGTAGCCTCAGAGTTCGTGACATTTTCTTTACCTAGCCTGTTCAGTGTCACACTTCTGGGCAAAGGCCTCCCTTTTACCAAAGTGAATATAGGTACTAATAGTGAGGGTGCTCTCGGGTCGCGACAGGGCTATCGTGCGGGGATGCGGGTGGCGGGGGGCGCGGTCCCAGTACCGATTCACCTGCGTGCTGTACCCTAACGGCCGGTGCCTCACCCCTCCGCACACCGCGCGAGCCCCCCCGCACTCCGCGCAAGCATAGACCCAACGCGGCCACTAAGCGCACCCACTTTATTGTATACGAGCTTTTACCCGCGACTTCGTCCGCATAAATTATATACCAGATTTTAAGTCAGATGATAAGCTATCAAACAAAAAAAGTTTCATCAAAATTTGTTCAGTAGTTTTTGCGTGATACTCGAACAAACAAACACCCAAACAAACAAACAAACATACAAACAAACAAACAAACAACAGACAGACAAAAAATCCAAAAATTGGTGATTTGGAATCAGGGACAGGTAAAAACCATGTCGTAATTTTTTTGTAAATATCTTCAATGTACAGACACACTTCTGTTACAGTTTTATAATAGTTAAGATACGCTATGCTTTTACTCTCCAATGCTCTCTATTGTGTGCAACTACTGGCGAACTCTCTAAGAAGGCATCCAGGTCTCTCCATCTTTTTTTGGGTCTACCTCGACGCCAGCGACCACCCTGGGGAACCCAGACTCGATACAGATAGCTGAAAACGTTTTTAGATAATCGGCTTTTAAATGTTTTGACCATTGAAATAGAAGACCGGAGTAACAATAAAGCAATGGACCTTCTGGCCAGGTCAACGTTGCGAGGGAGGACCAAAAAAGAATATGAATAGTTGGAAGCTGTCTGTGTCTACAGGGTGTAACAAAACACCCTAGTAATACTTAAGGGGGTGCTTCAGACCATCAATCTAAACAACTTTCACTATGGAGCCATCGTCGAGAAAAAATAAAATAAATCCGCCATCCCATACATTTGAGTCGAGACGGTACTGCAGTTTTGTATGAAAGAGTGGATTTTTCGCGATTTCGACGTTCGCTCCATAGTGAAAGTTGTTCAGTTTCGTGGGCTGAAGCATCCCCTTAAGTATTACTAGGGTGTTTTGTTACACCCTGTATAGTGTCCAAGGTCAAGCGCGTATCTAGAGGGGGGATACATGGGATTAATCCCCTCCCCCTCTGATACATAAGAATGTTTCATATGACATTAAATAGATTTTTCTAGAGGCAATGAATATGCTTCCCTAATTACACCCATGGTGGACATTATGGAAAACTCCCTCTCTACTTTAGGCCTCCTAAACCTTAAGGGGGCACCGAGCCTATTGTGCCAGAATTTGTACGATGAATTTGTAGCATTGTAGTCATGTCATGACTCATGATTGACTACAATGTGACATTCTTGTTTATTGGAAATGTTGTTTGTTTAGAAATAAAAATAAAAAAAACTATTGATGACAGCACAATAGGCTGGGTACCCTCGTAAGTTATTCCTATTTAGAACACATAAATTATGTAAATCAATTGACTTATGGCTGTAAAACTTGGAAATCTTTGGTAGGAATAGGAAATGATACCGGGTATAGTAGGTATAAAGATTAATGTTTTATGCCTAAACCAAAGAAAATAATGGTTTTCGAACGCGAACCTAAACCCCAGATTTTATTAACTTTTAACTCTTTATCTAAAAATAAAAAGAGGCAAGTGAATGCAATGGAAACACAGCACAGTTTTGCCTCACCACACCACAACACTGACACATTCGCACCGTAATCTCATTGTTTCCTTTATTTACGAGTTTACGACACACGTCTATAAACAAAGCCCATCATTAAAATATACATTCGAAGCTTTTGTTTGCATTCTGTATCGCAAAACAACTAAAAGTTGCTAAATATTGTTCACAAAGGTCGTGATTTATGAATGAATGGAACATCTAGGTATTTTAAACCATGGACAAAACTTAGGTAGATAGTATAGACAGCAAAAGCTTTTCGTAACTTGCATACGAGTAATTTCTGCTCCATATTTATCTCCAAATAATTTTAAACATTTTTGTTATTGCTCATTCCAAAGAAAAAAATTAATATAAAAATAACAAAGTTAAGTTTAGTTAAGTTTCAATAAAAAAGTATACTTATCGAAAAGATTTTAATCTAAGCTTATTTGATTTTTTTTTATTACTGATGGGTTTGCTCTTGACCTCAATCCAGTCCTTAGGACGAAGATGGGGTCGAAGATGTAGCGAGCTTACACAGAAGATGCCTATTCACTCGTACTTTAAAGGAATTCGGGTTGTAAGTGCTCGGAAATACTGACGCAGGCAAGGCATTCCACTCCCTGGCTGTGCGCATTATAAAAGATTCAGAAAGGCGCTTGGTGCGGATATGTGGGATGTCAATCAAGAAGGGGTGATATCCCGCGGTGCGTCTGGAAGTTCGATAGTAGAAAGGGGAAGGTGGGATGAGCTCATGCAGCTCTTGGGCACACTCACCGAAGTACAATCTGTAGAAGACCGACAAGCAGGCCACTCCGCGGCGGTGGGCTAGGCTATGGAGCTTGGTCTCCACCAGCTTACTGTCGCCTATGAGCCTCCTGGCTCTGCGTTCAACCGAGTCGAGTGCGGCAAGTTGATACTTGGCTAAGCCATCCCACAGATTTGATTTTGATTTCCGTGTCGTATGAGGCAACTGTCACGGAATATAAGATGATAGTTTCATATGAAGTGCTTTTGTGGGATAAGTAGTATGGCAAAATGCTAAGCACTTATCAACACTAGACTCCATTATATCTGGAAACTTTCAATATAAGCATATAAGTTAAGTTTTGCTACGTACCTTATGTAGTACCTGTAGTGCAGGTACCTAGGAGAAGATTGACCAACCCGATAGAAATTATGGTCGTGCTTATAAAGATGCTCTTGCTTATGCATGTTCTGAATGAAATAACTTTATAATTTTATAAGATTTTTTTTATTAAATAAAACTCAATGTCTGAATCAGAGAGAACTAGAATAAGACATAGACAACACAGAATAGTGTTGCCACATATAGATTTTGATATTGAACACCTTCCCCTCAAAGATCAAGACGCTGGGGAGGCTTCGAGACTCGACCGAACCTGGAGCGTTTACACTCTACATCATTGTTACTTAACTTATTTAGCCTATGCACAATTTCACTGTTACTAAAACTAAATCCTCCAGACATGCTGGCTGATGAGGGTGGTGATGCAGCAGGTGTACTATAACGACTATTACGAGATGACTGTACAAGCAGGGGACTAATAGAACCAGAGCTGTTTAAGACTTGTGAATATTTTAGAGTATTGTTAGGGTGTAACTCATTTGGATTAATGTTATTCTCATAGGGAAATAATTCAGGTTCACAAATGAATTTATAGTCTGATTTAGTATTTGAGGGTTTCATGTGGGAGGTGTTACGTCTTATAATTCTGTTATTATCCTCTTTCTTGACCCAGTATGACCTGGGTGCATCTGCTTTTTCAATTACAATGGCTTTTTGCCATGCATTTTCTTTAGACGTTTTAATTACTACTTTATCCCCCTTTTTGAATTCTATTGGATCCCTGCGGGCTGTTTTGTCATACTTAGATTTCATGTAATCTTTTTGATCACAAAGTTTCTTATAGATATTTTTTGCAATTTTGGGTTCTAAGACGTTACTGGTAGTTGGTAGCTCTGTTCTTAGAACTCTGCTCTGTAATATTTGTGATGGTGAACAACCAAGACTAATGATGGGTGAGTTATTGTACTGCATGACACCTTCTCTGAAGTCTGAACAATCTTCAAAACACTTTCTTAGAATCTGCTTTGATATATTAACTGCCTTCTCTGCTAAGCCGTTGCTTTGGTGAAAATGTGGAGAACACGTTAATATTTCAATATCTTTACTTTTATAATATTTTTTGCAACGGGTAGAAATAAAAGGTAAGTTATCTGCTATTATGGTTTGGGGATATCCAAAGCGAGTGAAAATGTCTTGAAAACAGTTTATTACGGATTCAGATGTTTTATCCCTAATTTGAATTAATTCAATCCAATGGGAGAAGTGATCGATTACAACTAAATAATTTTTTGCACTGTGTTCTACAATGTCAGCTGCTACTTTAGAAAATCGGTGTTTTGGTACACTGTGGGGTAAAAGAGGTTCCTCATAGTTGGCTGGCATGTGTTTTTCACAGATTCTGCAGTTTTTTATGAAGTTTTTTACATCATCTGATAAAGTAGGCCAATAAAAAAGAGTTCTAGCTTTATTTGTGGTCTTGCTCATTCCAATGTGACCTTTGTGTAAAATTTTGAGCATGTCACATCTAAGACTTTTTGGAACAACAATTTTGTCTTCAATGAATATTATACCAGCTTCAACATATAAGGAGTCTTTTAACGGATAGAAAACCTTGCAGTCTGCAGATAATTGATTTTCTTTTGGCCATCCATTATAATAATAATCATATATTTTCATTAAAGTGGGGTCCTTGCTAGTTTCACGTCTAAATTGGTCTTTACGTTCCTGGCTCATGGGTAAATGTTTGGAAATAGAGTGGACCATTTCAAACATTTCATGATCGACAGAATTATGGATTTGTAGACTAGATCGCGATAGCATATCTGCGAACTGCACATTCTTTCCTGGGACATAGTATACATTTAAAGAGTATTTTAGAAGTTTGATTCTAAGCCTTTGTAATCTAACTGACCCGATTTTTTGGATTGGTTTTTTCATAATTGCAATGATGGGCTTGTGATCAGATTGTACATCAACATTTTGACGGTAGATAAAGTCATGAAACTTTTGTGTACCGAAGTGTATAGCGAGCAACTCCTTCTCAGTTTGACTGTAATTGACTTCATGGTTATTCATGGATCTCGATGCACATGCTACTAGTTTTAGTACATTATTATCATACAGTTGGAACATACAACAGCCTAGCCCATTTTTTGAAGCATCACATTGTAAAATTGTTTTCTTTGAGGGGTCAAACGGGACAAGAGCAGGGGCATCTGTAATAATTTTTTTTAATTTTTTAAATGCTTCTTGGTGTTTGGGTAACCAAGACCACTCAACAGTGGATTTCAACAATTCACATAAGGGGTGCATAATTTCAGACATGTTTTTTATGTATCGTCTAACATAATTGAAAGAACCAATTATTCTTTGTAGTTCTAGTTTATTTGTTGGTTCCTTGAACTCTAATAGGGATTCTACTCTTGCCGGATCAATTTGCATTCCCTTCTCAGAAAAAATATGTCCCATGAATTTCACTTTACTTTGACAATATTGGAATTTTTCTTTGTTAAATTTAGCTTTTACTTTAACTGCTCTTTGGACAACTTCGGCTACAGCTTTGTCGTGCTCTTGTTTCGTTTTCCCCGATACAATCATATCATCATGGCATATAACAACATTGTCAATATCTGCAAAGTGTTTCTCAACCTACATACATACATACATAAGCTCACGCCATTGTCCCAAGGGGGTAGGCAGAGACCACAGATCGCCACACGCTACGACTCTGACACACTTCTCTAGCCTCATTGACATTCATACATCTTTTCATGCACTTCCGTCGATTGAGGGTGCTACGCACTTGTCCTTTTCGGAAAAGATCATTGATTTGATCGTGGTATGTTTTCCTCGGACGGCCTCTCCCAACACTTCCACTCACCTGTGCTCGATAAATTTCATTCGTAAGTCTTCTTTCATTCATTCTCTCTACGTGACCAAACCATCTAAGCATACCCCTCTCAATCCTTGTTACTATATCATCCTTCAACTTACACCAATCCCTTATCACACTGTTCTTGATTCGATCAACCAAAGTAATACCACACATACTTCGTAAGGAGCGCATTTCAACTGCATTCACTCGACTTTCATTCCTTTTATTCCATACCCAACATTCACTCCCATACATTAGCGTAGGCACCAACACACCGCTGTGAATAGTCAGACGTGCCCTTTTTGATACAGACCGGCTACTCACCACGGCGTGCAGGGCCCCATTTACCTTATTTCCCGCAGTCACTCTTCGCTCCACATCCCCGTCACACTTTCCATCTCTCTTAAACAAACTTCCCAGATATACAAATTCATTCACCTGTTCCACTCTGTCTCCTTCCATAACAATGTTACATTCTGTAACATCGTCTTCACGTTCCAAAACCATTACCTTCGTCTTGCATACATTGACTTTCATATCTTTCTTCTTTAACGAATCATTCATCACATTCAACATGTCTTGTAACTCCGTCACCGACGGCGCAAGTATCACCTGGTCGTCAGCATACAAAAGGCACTTGACACTAAGCTCATCCATTCTTATACCGCATTCCATCTCTTTCAAATCAGTCAGACAACTATCCATATAGAGATTGAAAAGCCATGGCGACGCAACACATCCCTGTCTCACACCCCTAGAGATGTTAAACCAGTCTGTGTACGCCCCATTAACTCTGATACAGGCTTTAGATCCCTCATAGAGGGACTTCAAAGCCTGCACTAAGCGGTCATCAACCCCATATGCTGACAGTGTCGACCACATTTTACTCCTGTTCACTCGGTCATATGCCTTTTCAAGATCTACAAAGGCGCATAATACTTTTTGGTGTTTTTCTAAGTATTTCTCTGAGATGCACCTTAAAGAAAAGACTTGATCCATGCAACCCATACCTCTTCTGAATCCCGCTTGTACGTCCCACATTTTTTCATCAGTTACATTCATCACTCTCTCAATCAAAACTTTTGCATACAGTTTGCCAACTACACTAAGAAGGCTGATGCCGCGGTAGTTCTTGCATTCTTGCTGTGAACCTTTGCCTTTATATAATGGGATGATGACGGCTTTGCACCAGTCATCTGGTACTTGACCGTCCCTCCAGCACATATTAAAAAGTTTCCACAGCAAGCTCGTCACTACACTTTTTCCACTTCTTAGCATTTCGACATTTACCCTGTCATAACCTGCAGCTTTACCTAATTTCATACTTTTTAACGCTTTCACTATTTCATCTCCCGTAATTTCTTCTTCCATACCTATCTCTGAGCATGCTGGCTCTGAGGTTTCTCCGCTATCGGGAGCCTCATCTTGGCTACTATCAAAAAGCTGCTCAAAGTAATTCTTCCAACGCTCTAAAACCAGTCTTTCGTCATTCAGCACTCTTCCATCCTCGTCCCTTATAACACTTAATTTCGTCGCTCCCGACGCTCCACGAGCCACCTTAACCTGCTTCCAAAACAGTTTAAGGTTGGTCCTAAAATCGTCAGAGAGCTTAACCTCATACTTCTCTTTTATGCATTTCTTCTTTTGCTCCACAATTTTCTTTACTTTCTTTTTCACTTCTCTATAAGCATCCATCTTCGCTACCGCATTAACGTCTCCATTAGCTTTTACTGCTAGAAAGTCTAGCCAGGCTTTCTTCTTCTCTTGCACGACCTTTTTTACCTCATCATCCCACCAGTTCTCATCCATCCTTCTTCCTTGCCTCCTTTTCACCACTCCACATATTTCGGTAGCTGATTCAACTAAAGAAGTCTTCACAGTTTCCCAAAGCTCTTTCATTCCCCCATCATACAAGTCTTCCCATACGTGGGAAGTCCTTTTACGCAATTTTTTCAAATATTCTTCTTGCACATCCTTCTCTTGTAACTTTTCAACCCTGATGCGTTCGAGGCAGGTTGTTGATTTACGTGGTCTATGTCGCCAGGACTTAAACAGACCACTAATTCGGCACAAAACTAAATAATGGTCCGTTCCCACGCTGCTGACTCCACGAAAGCTTCTGGTGTCGACAACCTTACTTTTGAGCCTTCGATCTACAATAACAAAATCAATCATTGTTCGACTTTCTCCCCTTTCCCATGTGTACTTATGGATCTTCTTATGTGCGAATAAAGTGTTCGTCACAAAGAGATCCTTCTCCAGACATATATCTAACAAGCTTACACCATTTTCATTCACTTTATCATCGCCATACTTGCCTAAAACTGTTTCATACAAATCCCGTTTTACTCCGATCCAACTATTGAAATCACCCAACATAATAATCCTTTCATTCATCTCACATGTATTAAGGATGTCTCTAACGCTGTCCCAGAACTTCTCTCTTTCCGGCATGGACAGCTTTCTCAACCTCATCTTGAAATAAATCTTGTGCATTTGATAATCCGTAGGGTAGCACTATGAACCTATAGATACCAAAAGGGGTTGCGAAACAACATTTCCATGATGATTTTTCATTCAATTTTAAATGATGGTAACCTTCAGCAAGATCAAACACTGTGAAAAAATTTTTGTCCCTAAGTTTTGATGCTGTTTCTTCTATGTTTAACCCGAGCTTAGGTTTCCTTATAATCTGAGTATTGATGTCTGCCGGGTCCAGGCATAACCTAATTTTCCCATTAGATTTTTCAACGAGAACAATTCTATTTATGCTTGCATCCGGTTCCATCTCATCTACTTTTACAATAGCTTTCCTTACCACTAATCTGTCTAACTCTTTTTTAAACTCATCACGAATAGCAAATGGGATTTTGCTGGGAGGGTGGCAAGAATTTTCAAAATTTTCTTTTGTTGGAATATTATGTTCTCCTGGGAACTCACCAAATCCACTAAATATTTGATTATTTTCTGAGATAAACTTCTTTCTCTCATCAGAATTCTCACATTTTATATTAATATTACTGATTCTTTTTATTAATTTTAAATTTAAACAGCCTTTGCCTCCCAATAAAATCTGATTTGCCCCGTCAACAATTACAAAATCCTCATAAATTTCCTTATTTTTAAAAATACAATGTAAATTTACCACTCCTATGGGTTTGGCTTCAGAGCCCTCGAATCCTTTTAAGACATATTGGGTTGGCCTGACTTTGAACTGCTTGTTTACTTTTTTGAATATTTTTAAAGGTATAACACTTATGTCTGCGCCGGTGTCTAAACGCACTTTTAGTTTTTTCCCTTCAATATTTAAATATTCGTAGAACGGACTTACCGGATGTTCCTCTTTATTTACAGAATTAACAAATATACTGTCCTCACTTTCCGACTCACTGCCTTCGCTATGGTCTACATTTCTTATGTTTTTTACTCTGCATGCTACTGCGAAGTGGTTCTGGATACCGCACCTTGAGCATTGTTTCCCAAAGGCTGGGCACTCACGGGGCCCGTGCACTGTCTTACATCGGTTGCAGTTAAATTTCTTATCTGGTTCGCCTTCATATTTTATTTTTGGGTTTTTAGGGTGTTTTCCCTTTCTAAATTTACTATTCTTTTTCACCATATTTATTCTATTTTCTGTGGTATCCTGAAACTGTTGGCTTTGACTCTTGCTCTGTTCCGAAGTTCTGCAGAAGTTAATTGCTTTGTTTAGAGTAAGATCATCAATTCTGAGTAGGGCTTCCCTTGTGGTGGGGTCTCTTATGCCCGTGACAATACGGTCCCTAAGCGCCTTTTCTTCATGGGATTGATTTGCGTCGACGACATCATAATTACATGATTTTAATAAGTGTCGGCAGTCTGTTAGGAAATGATCAAAACTTTCACCTTCCTTCTGTGTTCTTTTCGAGAATATATATCGCTCGAAACATTCGTTCTTCCTAGGATTGACGTATTTATCAATTTCTGCTAACATTTCCTCGTAGGGGTCTCCATTTTGCGGAATCTCAAACGTCGCCATGATGCGTGCGGAGTCATGTCCAATAATATTTCTTAGTATGCTTACTTTTACGTTTGGTGCGGACTGGTCTTGGCCTGTAGACACCATATAATCCTGAAAAGCTGTCCGCCAAAATTTCCATTCCGACGCCGCGTTAGGCGACTGTAAGTCGAAGTCCGGAGGCAACTTTACTGGGCCTGCCATTGCCATTTTTACTCTTTAATCGGTGCACAGACGGTCAGACGGTCTTTAAACTTAGATTTCTTCTTTTTACAACTGCGCCATGTTCTGAATGAAATAACTTTATAATTTTATAAGATTTTTTTTATTAAATAAAACTCAATGTCTGAATCAGAGAGAACTAGAATAAGACATAGACAACACAGAATAGTGTTGCCACATATAGATTTTGATATTGAACAATGCATACAAAAATAGATCTACTTACACCTAATAGTCATACTGTGTCTGCACTACAGGGTGTAAACTTAAATGCGTTACATATTTTAGGGGATGATTCAGAATATCAAATTGAACAACCTTCAATATAGAGCCAACACTTTTTATTTCATGGAAAACGTCATAGGGTTTTTTTTTTGCAATTTTGATATTGGTTCCTCAGTGAAAGTGGGTCAGTTTCATTTTCTGAAGCACCCCTTGCATAAGTAGCGCATTTTAATTAACACCCTGTAGATGTAGAACATACTTGAACATCAGAGTGACCTAGATCTTCGTGGTTCTTAATCGATTTCTTACAAAACCTACTCATGTTTTTAATTAAGTACTTACTTGCTACACAGAGATTTTATCAGCACTTACATGATCTCTATTGTAAAGTCAAGCCTGAAGACAATGCGTCGTAAGATAACGAAGATTACCAAAGACTTTTAGGAGCACTAACTAATGTCCGGTGGAGCATTGGTTTCATACACCGAAAACGAAATTATATTTCGGTCTCTGTCATAATAATACTTGTTGAATCACGATCTAGGTTTGTGTTGTAATTTAATTGCGTACATTATATCAATTTTCTCTTGTTCTTCTTCTGTCAATCAAATCAATGACATGTCATTAAGTTTAGCTTCCACCATGGAGAAAAGATTTAATTTTGTGATCTTCCATTGGATCTTCCCTTCAATTAAGTATTGTTCATGATGCGTGCGATAAGGATATATCGCGCCTTTTATCTACATTCGTTCGCGCGCAAATAGAAAGATACTATACAGGGTGTAAGTGACAACAGCCTAGCAAATACTGAAACAGTGAACTCAAACCATCAAACTGAACAACTTTCACTATGGAGCCTACCTCAGGAAACACGAAAAAAAAATCTGCTGTCCCATACAATATTAGTCTGGTAGGTACAGCAGTTTTGTATGGGACAGCTGATGTTTTTTCGCGTTTCCTGAGGTAGGCTCCATAGTGAAAGTTGTTCTGTTTGATGGTCTGAGTCTTGCTAGGCTGTCTCTTGTTTACACCCTGTATAAGATGCGCGATAGCCATAGCAGTCGGTGCATATTTCTTTTTTTGTGGATTAGATAAATAATTTTCTTCCTCATTCCTCATAAACCTTAACCTACATTTGAAATGTTTGTTGGTTTCAATTTATGAAAATTCAACCGAACGAAACTTTTTTTTGTCAAAACTGCGGCCGAAACCGAACTCGAATCAACGCATCGGTTATTATAGAAATCACTATAGGTAAGTAGGTACCTACTAATTATTTCAAGTTAAACAGTTTTGAAAGCTCTAATGAAAGGTGGTCATTGAAACTTATTGAGCAAGCCTTATTCGGTTCGCGACCAAATACGTTTCATATTACAAAATTGTTTTTAGTCTGATGAGTGATGATGATGACCATGGATTGCCAGACAAATGCCCCTTTTTTGGGTAATGTTTGGCATAAACAGGCCCTTCACATGGCTTCTCTGAAAAAAATGTTTTGTTAAATACTTAGATGTTAAATATAACCAAATTTTAGTGACTTCCAAACTGTTTTGTAGCACATAATCAAACATTTGGTTATAAATAGCCAAAACGTGTTGTTATTTATACTTATTTAACAAAACATTTTTTTCATTTCACAAATAAGACACACATGGCAAATACGCGTCTGACGACGGTTTTCGACACACATAAAAAGGAGTGAAATAGGCAAATGTGCAACCAAAGAATCTCCTGAGATCCACGTTTTTGTAGTTTTGTAGCCTCTGAAAAAAATGCGAGCCAGCTAACAAGTACCTATACCTATACCTATTTTCTTTTAATTAGCACCAAAATAATTGAAATGACGTTATTATTGTTTACTAAACACAAAAGATGGTAGTTGTAACAACAAGTCGAATTCGTTTAACAAAGTTCTCTTAGTCAGAGAAGTCATGATGTTGACAGGCTCATATGGATTCATGATGTATGATTATCATAAACAAGATCTTGGTTGAAGTAAACAAATTTTTTTTTCATGGTATTTTCACGTAAAAACACATATTTGTCATGTATGACAAAGTGCCAGCAAACACCAGGAAACTGGAAATAGGGCTGACATAACCTTAGGGTGAAAAGTTCAACAAAAAAAGTAAGGAAAAATTTAATATGTGCCCACCACAGATCACAAAAACTAAAGGGTGAACACCGTTTTATTTTGTAGCCTTTACTATACCTACTTTATTATATATCTATGTTGGACTTAATGTAAGTGACAAAAATTCTCATTGCTGACTCGATTGTGACCAATTTTTAGCGGCGAACATTTCCGATGACCTTGAAAAGATAAGGTAACTTGCTACAAGTTGGTAAAGTTCTGTGTGAATGTAACGCTTATCGCTGTTTTTATTAACACGCTTATATTAGCTTCACCTGTATGTAACTAACTAACTAAGTAAGTATGTAAGAAAATCTAGGAAGTCAATTTTAACCTACTTCTAATTAATGTATAGATTTGAAACTTTTCAGATGTATGTAGTTCGCATGACAATACAACAATTTGGTACTCTCGAGCTGATCTGATGATGGAGTCATGAGATGGATAGTGGAACTCTTCAATAGCTACTAGTAAACCAATCGAGTTTGGGCTCTTTTAGTTTGTTTTGACGAGTCCCATACATTATACATGATATTTTGGAGCTCATGATGGAGCCAGTAGGAGGATAGTGGAACTCTTCAATGGCTACTAGTAAACCACTCGAGTTTGGGCTATTTTAGTTTGTTTTGACGAGTCCCATACATTATACATGATATCTCGGAGCTCATGATGGAGCCAGTAGGAGGATAGTGGAACTCTTCAATGGCTACTAGTAAACCACTCGAGTTTGGGCTCTTTTAGTTTGTTTTGACGAGCCCCATACATTATACATGGTATCTTGGAGCAATGATGGACCCAGTAGGAGGATAGTGGAACTCTTCAATGGCTACTAGTAAACCCATCGTGTTTGGGCTCGTTAAGATTGTTTGGACGAGTACCATACATTATACATGGTGTCTTGGGACTCATGATGAAGCCAGAAAGTGGATAGTGGAAATCTTTAACGGCTTTTAGTAAATCGCTTGAGTTTTAGCTCGTTCGGTTTGTTTTGACAAGTCCGATATAATATACATTGTGTCGTGGATCTCATGATGGAGACAGAAGGAGGATAGTGGAACTCTTCAATGGCTACTAGTAAACCACTCGAGTTTGGGCTCGTTAAGATTGTTTGGACGAGTACCATACATTATACATGGTGTCTTGGGACTCATGATGAAGCCATAAAGTGGATAGTGGAAATCTTTAACGGCTTCTAGTAAATCGCTTGAGTTTTAGCTCGTTCGGTTTGTTTTGACAAGTCCGATATAATATACATTGTGTCGTGGATCTCATGATGGAGACAGAAGGAGGATAGTGGAACTCTTCAATGGCTACTAGTAAACCACTCGAGTTTGGGCTCGTTAAGATTGTTTGGACGAGTCCCATACATTATACATGGTGTCTTGGGACTCATGATGGAGACAGGAGTTGGATAGTGGAACTCTTTAATGGCTACTAGTAAACCCATCGAGTTTGGGCTCGTTTGATTTGATTTAACGAACCCAATCATTACACATGATGACGAGGGTCTAAAAATGGAGCCAGGAGGTGGATAATGGAACTCCGATTACTAGTAAACCCTTCGAGTTTGGGCTTTGTTGGGTTTGCTTTGACGAGTCCTATACATTATAATTATATGGTATCGTGGATATCATGATGGAGACAGGAGGTGGATAGTGGAACTCTTTAACGGCTATTAGTAAACCACTCTAGTTCGAGCTTGGTTGGTATGTTTTGCCGAACTCAATATATTACACAATAATGGTGATGAGGATCTGAAAATGGAGCCAGGAGGTGGATAGTGGAACTCTTCATCGGTTACTAGTAAGCCCTTCGAGTTGGGGATCGTCTGGTTTGTTTGGACGAGACCCATATATTATACATGGTGTCTTGGAACTCATGATGAAGCCAGAAGGTGGATAGTGGAACTCTTCAACGGTTACTAGTAAGCCCTTCGAGTTTGGGATCGTTTGGTTTGTTTGGACGAGACCCATACATTATACATGGTGCCTTGGAACTCATGATGAAGCCAGAAGGTGGATAGTGGAACTCTTCAACGGTTACTAGTAAGCCATTCGAGTTAGGGATCGTTTGGTTTGTTTGGACGAGACCCATAAATTATACATGGTGTCTTGGAAATCATGATGAAGCCAGAAAGTGGATAGTGGACTGTGGAATTAACACGCTTATATTAGCTTCACCTGTATGTAACTAACTAACTAAGTAAGTATGTAAGAAAATCTAGGAAGTCAATTTTAACCTACTTCTAATTAATGTATAGATTTGAAACTTTTCAGATGTATGTAGTTCGCATGACAATACAACAATTTGGTACTCTCGAGCTGATCTGATGATGGAGTCATGAGATGGATAGTGGAACTCTTCAATAGCTACTAGTAAACCAATCGAGTTTGGGCTCTTTTAGTTTGTTTTGACGAGTCCCATACATTATACATGATATTTTGGAGCTCATGATGGAGCCAGTAGGAGGATAGTGGAACTCTTCAATGGCTACTAGTAAACCACTCGAGTTTGGGCTATTTTAGTTTGTTTTGACGAGTCCCATACATTATACATGATATCTTGGAGCTCATGATGGAGTCAGTAGGAGGATAGTGGAACTCTTCAATAGCTACTAGTAAACCACTCGAGTTTGGGCTCTTTTAGTTTGTTTTGACGAGCCCCATACATTATACATGGTATCTTGGAGCAATGATGGACCCAGTAGGAGGATAGTGGAACTCTTCAATGGCTACTAGTAAACCCATCGTGTTTGGACTCGTTAAGATTGTTTGGACGAGTACCATACATTATACATGGTGTCTTGGGACTCATGATGAAGCCAGAAAGTGGATAGTGGAAATCTTTAACGGCTTTTAGTAAATCGCTTGAGTTTTAGCTCGTTCGGTTTGTTTTGACAAGTCCGATATAATATACATTGTGTCGTGGATCTCATGATGGAGACAGAAGGAGGATAGTGGAACTCTTCAATGGCTACTAGTAAACCACTCGAGTTTGGGCTCGTTAAGATTGTTTGGACGAGTACCATACATTATACATGGTGTCTTGGGACTCATGATGAAGCCATAAAGTGGATAGTGGAAATCTTTAACGGCTTCTAGTAAATCGCTTGAGTTTTAGCTCGTTCGGTTTGTTTTGACAAGTCCGATATAATATACATTGTGTCGTGGATCTCATGATGGAGACAGAAGGAGGATAGTGGAACTCTTCAATGGCTACTAGTAAACCACTCGAGTTTGGGCTCGTTAAGATTGTTTGGACGAGTCCCATACATTATACATGGTGTCTTGGGACTCATGATGGAGACAGGAGTTGGATAGTGGAACTCTTTAATGGCTACTAGTAAACCCATCGAGTTTGGGCTCGTTTGATTTGATTTAACGAACCCAATCATTACACATGATGACGAGGGTCTAAAAATGGAGCCAGGAGGTGGATAATGGAACTCCGATTACTAGTAAACCCTTCGAGTTTGGGCTTTGTTGGGTTTGCTTTGACGAGTCCTATACATTATAATTATATGGTATCGTGGATATCATGATGGAGACAGGAGGTGGATAGTGGAACTCTTTAACGGCTATTAGTAAACCACTCTAGTTCGAGCTCGGTTGGTATGTTTTGCCGAACTCAATATATTACACAATAATGGTGATGAGGATCTGAAAATGGAGCCAGGAGGTGGATAGTGGAACTCTTCATCGGTTACTAGTAAGCCCTTCGAGTTGGGGATCGTCTGGTTTGTTTGGACGAGACCCATATATTATACATGGTGTCTTGGAACTCATGATGAAGCCAGAAGGTGGATAGTGGAACTCTTCAACGGTTACTAGTAAGCCCTTCGAGTTTGGGATCGTTTGGTTTGTTTGGACGAGACCCATACATTATACATGGTGCCTTGGAACTCATGATGAAGCCAGAAGGTGGATAGTGGAACTCTTCTACGGTTACTAGTAAGCCATTCGAGTTACGGATCGTTTGGTTTGTTTGGACGAGACCCATAAATTATACATGGTGTCTTGGAACTCATGATGAAGCCAGAAAGTGGATAGTGGACTGTGGAACTCTTCAACGGCTTCCAGTACATCGCTCGAGTTTGAGCTCGTTTGGTTTGTTTTGACGAGTCCAACATAATATACATTGTGTCATGGATATCATGTTGGTGCCAGGAGGTGGATAGTGGAACTCTTCAACGATTGCTAGTAAACCCTTCGAGTTTGGACTCGTTTAGTTTGCTTTGATAAGTCCAGTACATTATACATGGTATCGTGAATCTTATGATGGAGACATGAGGTGTGGATTATGGAACTCATTAACGGCTATTTAGTAAATCACTCTGGTTCGAGCTTGTTTGGTATGTTTTGTCGAACCCAATATATTACACAACATGGTGATGAGGATCTGAAGATGGAGCCATGAGGTGGATAGTGGCACTCTTTATAGAGGACCTGAGGTGGAAAGTTCCTCCATTGAAAAGGGAAGTACTTCCGCTAGGCTAGGTGTGATGCCTGGGACCAGCCGTGGTCCTACTGATGTTTGTCGGAACCTATATACTGAGACTCTGATAATTCTTCTTGCGCGATTTGTGTCTTGCATGCGATTGTGAACCACCAGATTGTGTAGCAGCTTTACGGGTTTCCAATGTGCCATCGTTATTTGTTTTATGTCGTATTTTTGCTAGGGAGACTGTTAGCGCTATCTGTTGGCGGGCTGCTACATCTTCAACGGTTACTAGTAAACCCTTCTATAAGTTTGGGCTCGTTTGGTATGTTTGGACGAGTCTCAAAATTATACATAGCATCGTGGATCTCACGACCAAGCCAGGAGGTGTATAGTGGAACTCTTCAACGATTACTAGTAAACCCTTCGAGTTTGGTGTATTTGATTTGTTTTCACGAACCTAATACAACGGTGAATAAGGCCAGACGATGGAGCCAGGAGGTGGATAGTTGAAATTTTCAACGGCTACTAGTAAACCACTCGAGTTTTAACTAAATGCATTACATTTGGTGACGTGATGACTTGGATCTCCTGATGGTTTAAGACTAAAAAGTAAAAAATAATATAAATTATAGTTTAAAAAACTAAAAAACACGCTTATTAATGCACTAAAAAGTACAAAATAATCAGATTTACTTAAAATATAATAAGTTACGATAATTATGCATCCTACCATTGTACACTTGTTAACGCAAACTTCCCACTTTTTAATGTTCAATGACCAAGTAAATAAGCGTGGGGCGCTTTATCGAAATAAATTTCTCGAAGAAACGTTACCTACCACTACCACCAACGCTCCCCCAATGCGCCCCACGCTTTTTACTTGGTCATTGAACATTAAAAAGTGGGAAGTTTGCGTTAACAAGTGTACAATGGTAGGATGCATAATTATCGTAACTTATTATATTTTAAGTAAATCTGATTATTTTGTACTTTTTAGTGCATTAATAAGCGTGTTTTTTAGTTTTTTAAACTATAATTATTAATGCATTCATTCACCGATTCGATACATGGGACCGTGTGATATGAAATTGCTTCAAATAAATGAGCTTTTCGTTTTGAAATCCATTGTTGCTCTTTGTTACAAACATTTTTTTCGTAATTCTCTTGGGATGTTTTGAAGACAAGATTTAGTGAGTTACAAATTGAAATACATACATGGTCACAAATCAACGTTTTGAATTTCGAACGTTTTTTTTTCGTTGATGTGGCAATGTTCTGGCTATATTGTCTACCGAAGAACGGACATCAGATGGGACCAAAGACTTGCAGGCATTGTATGGTATGGGATGTCCACCGGCCCTAGACCGACTACTGGAAATAGGTAGTGAGGAGCGATGTATGGTACCTAGTCATCATCATCATCAGCCTATAAACGTTGCACTGTAGGGTACAGGCCCACCCTCAAGGAGGGCGTATGGGCGTTAGTCCACCACTCGTGCCCAATGCTGATTTGTAGACTTCACATACGTATCGGAATTTCTTCTTCAGCGTATGCAGGTTTCCTCACGATGTTTTCCTTCACCGTTTGAGGATATTACGTAGGTAAAAAAAAAAACTCATTGACACAATGGCATGTCGTCCATGCGGATTCGAACCTGGACCTCGACATTGAGTGTCCCTAACTTTCCGCAATGCTCTACCGATCCTCTGTAGGTATGCCTACTACTCGATAAACTATTGAATTTTGTACCTAATATGTATCTAAAATTGTTATGTTATGCCTTTAACGACTATAGTAACTGACATTACCTAACATATCCTAAAAGATAGTAATCTAGGAAGCAGAATAAATGCAACTATACAAAATGCAGTGTCCATTGCGTCACTGCGGAATCTAGTATCTAGTCGTCAGCGTAGACCGTCATCCGACGCCATTGTCTGACTTATTTGACACTTCCGGTCCGGTTGCATTTCTTTTTTTAATTGATTCTTTAAGGGGCTATGTAAAAAAAATAGGATTCTTCAAAGCTCCATATATCATGAAGTACTAACAGTAGGAGTATGATTTGCGGATATGTGTAAATTGAACATATAATTGAAGTTTTGATTAGAGCCAAAACACGATTAAGACAAATTTTCTCGATAGAAAAACAAGCCAAAGTTGCCTCCGTTTTTGTCTATAAACGCTTGTAACTGCTAAACGGTGAATAATAGAAACATCAGACTTGATTTAAAAAAAAGAGATTGCTATTATCTAAGTTTTGATTAGAGCAGAATTGAACTAACATAAATAGTACAATCACAATTAAATAAAGTTTGTTTTTTCGCTTGATTCGTTCCAGTCGCGCGCGCCGCCCCATCTCTTTCTCTCGCATCTGGCAGTAATATAAGCTATCACACGTCCGTTTCGCCTATAGACAAAGTAACATTTCTATTGGCGTAGACGCTAGTAGAAATGACAGAATGTATGGATTTGACATTGGCGATCGAAACATTTAGACGTTTGCTTTCTCCACCATACGTCAAGTCCATACATTTTTTATGTTTTCTACTGTCGTTAACGCTAATCGAAAGTACTTTGTCTATAGGCCCTGATATTAAAAAAGTTATTACTCCACCAATACGTACTGGGCCGGGTGGTGGGCCTACCCTTAAGGAGGGTGTATGGGCGTTAGTCCACCACGCCCAATGTGGATTGATAGACTTCACCTACACATCGGAATATCTTCTTCAGCTGTTGTTCCTGTTCGGATTCGAACTCAAACCCGAACCATCATGATTGAGTCTCCATCCATACCGCGCCACAAGACCGCTCACAAGACGCTCTCTACTAAATACCTATCTAAGTACGTATATCGTAACTAGAATTAAAAATTTTAACGGGTTCTTACCGCGTTTTGGTATGTATGATATGAGTTCCCGATATCGAGTGAGTTCCGATAGAGTGGTCGGAGTAAACGAACGAGAGTGAGAGTAGACAGATTTGTCTGTTCTTAAAAAGCTACCTGCAGTTCCTCAATAATGGCAAAAGTGACAGGCGATCACCCAAACCCCTTTTGTCGCTCTTCCATTCTGTCGCACTTCCGTGAGTCGAGCATGTGTCGCATTCCCGTGATTCGCACTGTCGACATGTCGCACTCCCGTGATTCGCAATTTTGAAATGTCGCACTTCCGTGATTCGCGATTTGTGTGTCGCACCTCCGTGATTCGCTCTTTGATTATGTCGCACTTCCGTGATTCGCTCATTGGTAGTGTCGCAACTCTGGGGTAACATCTTGTAACACTGCCGAAATATCGGGAACTCATCCATACCAAAACGCGGTAAGAACCCGTTAAAATGTTTAATTCTAGATTAAATAATAGCCGCGTAACTCTCAAAAACTGCAAGTATATCGTAATCAAATTGTCGAGGAGTGGCACTAAATTTCGCTCTAGATTCCTGCCTGTTGTTTTTTTTTATTATTTCATGTACCTACCTACCACCTGAATCACACAGGTCCATAACTGGTCTAAACGATTAGCTAATAATTTAGGCAATGATTATACTAGAATGTAGGTCTCTACAGATTTAGGAACAATACACAATCTAGTTCACTGCATAACAAGTCATCACGTTTTGCCTAAGCTTATTAACTTTGGATTATCATTAGTTTATTTACTCTATGTCATTAGAGTGATGTCGACAGTTGGCCTTATAAGTTATATAACTTAAATTACACTTATAGCAAATGATGTAAAACAATTTGAAGCAAAATCTTCATGTCATCTAGTTATATCCATATTTAGAGAGTGATTATGGGAACGTGTTGCGAAATATTTTAAAATTATAGTCACAGATGTTAAGAAATTCACAGTTGTGCTTTGTACTCTTATTTAGGTACTTATATTCCGTGGTTTTGCCTTCAGAGAGACTAGAAAGACGATATTTTGAGAGAGAAGTGAAGATTCTTCAATGTGTCAAATCTCTCATATACCTACCTACCTAGGCACAGAACAAATACCTACTACCCGTAATATAGGCAAGAACATTATAATATACTTCTTGCATAGATTGCATTCTTGCATAGATTGCATTCTTGCTTTCTTAGGTAGATATAGGAGGTAGGTATATGATAATATATTATGATAATTGTAGGTATTGTGTCTAGTATAATATAGATACCTAATGGCTTGACTGGAGGATACCTACAGAGAGCGTCGTCGGTGGCGCGTTGCGGAGAGGTATGGACCGTATGGAAACTCAATATTGAGGTCCAGGTTCATATCCGCACGGACGACATGCCATGTAGGTACCAATGCGTTTTCCTAACGTATGTAGATAAGTACGTAATACCAACTGATCTCAAAAGGTGAAGGAAAACATCGTGAAAACTAGTGTTGCCGAAAAATCGATAGCTTTGCTATCGATTGTTGAACGTCAAAATCATGTACCCGCTCGATAGTACAATCGATAGTATCAATAGTATCGATACTATCGATACTATCGATATCTCTTTTTATGCAATACTATTGGTAAACAGCAATACTATCGATAGCATCGATAGTTTCGATCGCTGCTAACCAATGAAGTATCGATAGTATCGATAGTATTGCTCTCCAATAACGAATAGACAATCGATAGTGTCGATACTATCGATACTATCGATAGTTTTGTATTATCGATAGTGATATTTATTTCGATAGTATTGCATTCAGTATGCAAGCCAAACGTGCGCTTATTATAAAGGCAATATACTAGAAAAGTGGTTTTGGTTGAACATAGCTACGTTATACATTTCCACTACCCATTATGCCTGCATACCGAATGCAATACTATTGAAATAATTATCGCTATCGATAGTGCAAAACTATCGATTGTATCGATACTATCGATAGTATCGATAGTCTATTCGATATTGGAAAGCAATACTATCGATAGTATCGATACTATCGATTGATCATTAGATGGCAGCGATCGAAACTATCGATACTATCGATAGTATTGCTGTTTACCGATACTATTGGAGTAAAAGAGATATCGATACTATCGATTGTCCTATCGAGCGAGTACATTATTTCTCACCTATCGATAGCTATCGATAGACAATCGATATTTGGCCTATCGAGCGGCAACACTAGTGAAAACCTGCATACGCTGAGGAAGAAATTGCGATGCGTGTGTAACAATCCGCATTGGGGCACGCGTGGTGGACTTGCGCCTATACACCTACACACCCTCCCTGAGGGTAGGCCTGTGCCCTGCAGTGGGACGTATTAAAAGGCTGATGAATTTTTGTCTGTTTCTTAAAAAAAAACACAATCCGATTACACCTAACATCTCCATCAAACACGGGTTTTGCACGAACCGTGTCATGGCAAAGTATAATATGTAAGTACCTACCTACCTAAGCACCATGTCATGGTGTCCACCCACGCGTGGTGTCAATGATACTTGAACTGCTCTTAAAATTGAAACGTTCTCGAAAAGGAAGGCTTCAATGTCTTCAATAACATAATAATGTACAACTAGCTTTAGCCCGCGTCTCCGTCTGCGTGGACAAATAATATTGTAGCCAATGTGTTATTCTGGGCTATGAACTATCTATAGGTATGCCAAGTTTTAATCGAAATCGGTCCAGCCGTTTTAGCGTGAAAGAGAAAACATCCATCCATCCATACAAACTTTCTCGTTTATAATATTAGTAGAATTTTAGTGTGCAATATTTTAGTTTGTTTTACTAAAGTAGGTGGTACCTAAGGTAAGCACACATTACAGCACATTTAGCCCAAAAATTAGCCTAAATCGCTTTTGTTCAATTTAATAATGAACTAACACAAAGACACATAATTAATACGCCAGGTAACTTTTCATACAAACGCTCAATCATCTGATTTCATTCATTATAGCAAAAAAAAACTCTTTGCTAATTTCCCTGTTCCTTGAAAAAGTTGTTCAATACTTATCATGAGTAGGTATAATCACCTTTTAAAGTAAGTAAGTTAAGTACCTATTTGCATTTAGGTATACCCTGCCTATAGGTACCTACCTAAGTATACCTAGTACATTAACAAAAGGTAAATAACTACTGTGCTATTCAGGGTTGCCAGACGTTGACAATTTTTCCTCGTACAAAAAGCAAGAAAAACCTCGTACTTTGGCTATTAAACCTCGTACATTCATCTAAAGTGTGAAAAAACAAAGATTTAGGCATAAAACACAATTTAATTTTCGACTTATCATTGAATTAAAAAAAAATTGGTTAAAAATAAAAATTTTATGTTGTTTACAACGAAAAAAATTGGATAAGAGCAGCTAATACGAGGAACAAATCGAAGTGATGATCGGTTTCATGTGGATTTCCCGGCAAACTACAAACTAACCATAAATAAACATCTGATAGTTTTTGTGTTTTTAGATATTCATTTATTCAACAAATAGTCGCTTGCAAAGGATAATCATGGCATAATTTCCTTAAAAGTCAAAACCTCGTACCTACATATTTGTACGAGGTTGATATCGTCCTCGTACCGCGTACGGGAGACCCCAAATCTCGTATTTGTACGAGGAACCTCGTACGTCTGGCAACCATGGTGCTATTGAGCCTTTTATCTAGCCTAGCACATTTATGAGGCAGTTAAAGTTTTTCGCACCAGCGTGTTTCGCTAGTTACCTCAGTTTTCGAAACTGCATATGACTCCCTTTCTGCAGTATGAAGTGATCCATCCATCAAAACAATTTGTCATAGTAGTCATAATTTCTCGCTAAACAATAAAACACAAGGCCATTGCAAAAACAATAAACTACCTATTATAAATGATTGCACAGTGATTGATGCCTAGCCTTTATAGCCTTTATAGTATCTTGTTAGATTTCATACAAACTGTAACAATAGCAATTTGAAATAGATTATGAAATGTTATATTTATGAAGGAGGTAAGTGATTCGATGCTCTCAATTTATCAGTCTTGTAACTAGGTAGGTACTTTATTTAGTCCATTCTCTTTTGGATCTTCAAGCAAAAATAATAAACATATTGAAATGAGAATGAGACTCTTCCACATTTAGGTGGTTAGGCAAATAGGGAGGAACTGAGGTGGAATGTTGCTCCATTGAAAGGGGAAGTAGTTCCGCCAGGCTAGGTGTGATGCCTGGGCCGGCCGTGGTCCAACTGATGTTTGTCGGATCCATGTAAACAGGGTGAAATTGATGAGTCTACCCATCAGACTGAATGACTTTCACTATGGCAGCAAACCGATCAGGAATGCGATTTTTGAATCTCATTCGCTGAGTTCAGCAGTTGTAAATGTCAAAATTACTGTGGAGACACGCATCTTTTTACTGGTGATTTGACTTTCAAAAATCATACTCTAGGAGTGCGATTTTTGAAAGTCAAATCATAAGTAGAAAGATGCATATCTCCATAGTAATTTTGACATTTTCAACTGCTGAACTCAGCAAATGAGATTCAAAAATCGCGCTCCTGGAGTGCGATTTTTGAATCTCATTTGCTGAGTTCAGCAGTTGAAAATGTCAAAATTAGAGTTTTCCGAGTTTTTTATTCCGAGCCACGTGCGAGTCAGGTGCCAAGTTAATTCACCTGTGTTGTACTTAATTTCAAACTTCTACAGGTGTAACAAAACACCCTAGTAATACTTAAGGTGCCTTGAGAGCCAATCGTAGCAGTACGATAGTGTAGCTACAATCTGAACAAACTCGTGCCAACGTTCATACCACGTTGAAAACACCGGTTCTCGTCCGATCACCGAAGTTAAGCAACGTCGGGCGCGGTCAGTACTTGGATGGGTGACCGCCTGGGAACACCGCGTGCCGTTGGCTTTTTTGCTTTCTACGTGGACACAACATATTGGTCAGCTTATTTTTTTATCTTGGATAAATAATTGTTTTCATAACGATCATTAATCATTTATCTTAAGTAATATAATTATTTTACTATTGTTACAGTCGCCATCAGATATATCGTAGGTGTCCAAATATTTCTTTACAGTACTTAAATGTTACCAATTATATCTAAACGTGTATTTTGTCATAAAGATCTGAACAGCGAATTTTCAATAATTTCTTTACAATGTTATTTAAAATTAAAATGTAAAATAACGGAGTAAGGTTTTTTCCGAAACTGTTCAGATGTTTATCACCACGATGTTCTAGTGACTTTAGGGTCAGCGCACACCCAGCGTAAATCTGCTCGCGCATGCTCGAGCATGTTCTTTGCAGTCGCGCACACCTAGCGGCAAAATCCGCCGGCGGCAGAGGCGAAATCCGCCGGCGGCAGCGGCGGATGCTCGAGCATGCGC
Organism: Agonopterix subpropinquella; assembly: GCA_922987775.1. Classification (NCBI taxonomy): domain Eukaryota; kingdom Metazoa; phylum Arthropoda; class Insecta; order Lepidoptera; family Depressariidae; genus Agonopterix; species Agonopterix subpropinquella. The sequence goes on from OV277710.1 coordinate 4,094,568, forward strand.
GAGCATGCTCGCGCGTGTTCGAACAGTCTCGCGGATGCTCCCGTGTTGCTACAGTTGACAGTGAATTTTGCAGTTGTGTTTACAATATTTTAAAGTAAAGACGTGCGAAGAGTAATTTTAAAGTATGGTGGACTAGGATTTGGTAATTATTGGGTTACTAGCAGAGGAAGAGGAGCAAGAGCAGGAAAAGTGCTGTATTACGGTTTAAAGTTCTAGGGACAGTTATTTTATGGCTAGGAACTATAAAATGGAATATGAACAATTTGAAAACCTACTAAATCTGCTTCGACCTTTCAGATTTTCTTTGTATTTTCAAAAAGAGTTCGATTATTATACAACGTGTTAATAAATTAGCGCAAAACCTCATACACCCCAACTGATTTATAACAAAAGAATTAGATTGAAACAATAATTTCATTATTTTGATACTTAAAATTTAAAGTTATTCGCATTTTAAGTTCGGAGGCAAAAATGATTTGTTATCATTTCAGCACTGAAAGAAAGCGCTAACGTACTCATGGATACATTTTTATAATCTTGTTTTGGTAGTAAGTAGGGTGAGTGTGCCCGTGGGGTGGGTTGACATCGGGTTTAGTAAATTAAAAAAATTATGAAAAAAAAAATTAAAATTTTGAAAAAAATTACCTATGTTGAAACCAGGATAATTCGATTCTGCTATCGATTCTAAACAAACTACTTTCTAGTTTTGCGTTAATTCATTAACACGTTGTATAATATTATCTGTAGTAAATTGCCCTTTTCGGGCTAAAGTAGTTAAAAAATATGCTAGATTTAGTACGAAACCGGCCGAGGTGGCAACACTTACGACGGATCGCAAGCATCGACACGGGCGTATGCTCGAACATGCTCGAGCATGCGCGAGCATCCGCGCGCATGCTCGCGACTGCTCCCGTCGCCGCGAGGAGCATACGCGAGCATACTCGAACAGACGCTGAAGGGATTTAATCACTTGCAAGCTATTTTCAACTTTATTTCAATGGGAATAGAGTTCATTATCAATTGAATCAATGAAATCTGCTCGCGCATGCTCGAACAGTTTTACGCTGGGTGTGCGCTGACCCTTATGATATGAGTAAAGAAATTATTGAAAATTAGAACTGCTTAGAAATATTTGACCACCTTGTTTGCTACGATATATCTGCTGGTAACTGTACATTGTTGCTCGATGATGGTGCAAATTCGGCTGCCCCAAAAAAAAACACTGATCAAACATTTTGAAAATTTTGTTTGAAGTACAAATGAATCAGAATTGAGGACATTTTCTTAAACATTTGGAAAACCGATGAGGTACAGTACATATTTGATTAATTTCTAACACTTCAGGCAAGAGCCAAGAGGGTAGCAAGATCGTCGCCGTGAATGAGGCCTGGCCTGTCTTGTACATTTTACGTTTTGCTCATTATGCGTGTTGTGTTCATTCTGCGTGTTGCACATTCTGCGTATTGTTCATTGTGCGATTTGTGAATTTTGAGTGTCGTGCTCATTTTGCGTTTTGTACATTATGCTCCGAAGGGGAATAAACTCACTGGACAAAACAATAAAAGAGATAATTATCACAATAAAAAATTTATTATCTATATAACATAACATCGCGGACCATAACCATAGAATGAAACGACTGTACATGACATTGTGTATAATAAGTATGTATAGACTATACATGGTGATCACCACATAGGGTGCCTGGTTGCGTAGCGTGACAAAAAAACGGACAAAGCACAATTTAAAAATATAACCACTTATCATTTATTTGTTAAATTAAAAAAAATTTAAAGCTTTTCATTTGGGTGAAATGAAAAATAGAAAATAAAATTAGAATCACTTGCTATAGGTTGATACTAAGAAAAGAATAGATCATAGTCTAAAAAAACAAGGTCTTCTATTCCCAGAGTGACACAAGCCTACGTCACAAAAAAATGGCCGCTAAACATGGTAAAAGGGTATGATGACGTAGGCTTGTGTCAGTCACGTGGTCAGTCACGTGATCGTGGAATAGATAAACTTAATTTGACGCCCAACTCTGACGAAATTTATGAATGAATCCATTCATAGTTCATTCATGAGTTACGCCAAAATTGGTCATCCTAATTATGACTTATAGTTTACCTATCTTGCTAAAATGAACTTTCAAAGAGTAAGTTGAAACTAAGATAAGAATACAATAAACTAAAATTCATAATACGTCACACGTAATCTGACGTAACTTGCATGCATAGTTCATTCATGAGTTACGCCAAAATTGGTCATCCTAATTATGACTTATAGTTTACCTATCTAGCTAAAATGAACTTTCAAAGAGTACGTTGAAACTAAGATAAGAATACAATAAACTAAAATTCGTAATACGTCACACGTAATCTGACGTAACTTGCATTCATAGTTCATTCATGAGTTACGTCAAAATTGGTAGTCCACCTAATTATAACTTAAAAAGCGTAAATTTTTTAGCAAGATAGGTAAATTAGATACGCTTTTACCCAACTGCGAGACGCAAAGGAAGGGTAATGTATTTATTAAAGAGTGAGCAAGATGATGGTGTTTTCTCGGTTTGTCAGTCCTATGATGAAACGAAACAATATTTGACTGTTTTGTACTCTATTACAAAGACAATAAAAGCATAAATTGGTTGAACTATGAATAAAGTCACCCAACTGAAAAGGTTCCACACAGAACATAAAGCTGGACAATATAGTTACGGAACCAGGCACCGCAGAGCGTTAAAATTACAGAGTTGTGATGCTTTACATGAAATCATCGAAATCGTCGTCGAAATTTCCATAGCTTTCGTATTCGAGATGAGCCTGTAACAAAAAAAAAATTGTTATAAAATACAATTTTTTAATCAATTCTACAGGGTGTAACAAAACACCCTAGTAATACTCAAGAAGGTGCTTCAGGCCATCAAACTGAACAACTTTCACTATGGGGCCAACATCGAGAAAAAATAAAAAAAATCAGCTGTCCCATAGAAAAGTGCAGTACCGACTCGACTAAATTGTATGGGACAGCAGATTTTTTTTATTTTTTCTCGATGTTGGCCCCATAGTGAAAGTTGTTCAGTTTGATGGTCTGAAGCACCCCCTTAAGTATTACTAGGGTGTTTTATTACACCCTGTATACTTAATCAAAAACTCAACAGATGGCATCACAGAACATTATTAAGAGGGGTTAGAAGTGCAAAGTAGGCTAGGAACGTGTCGCCACAGGTTATGCATTGATTTGCATAACACAATAATGCGCGCGGCGTGGTGCGAGCGAGAGAGCATGAGTAGTTGTAGCAGCGTGAGCGGGGAAGACAAGTGGCGACAGCCGTCTCCGAAGCAAAAGCGCAACTTTGCATTTCTAACCCCTCTTATGAATGTTCTGTGAATGGCATGTTTCTTTTCTCCATACAAAAGTGTCCCAGGCAGACTTTGAACTTTCGCGAACGCTATTTACTTCGGTCCCAAATTATGTGAAGAATGTGCCTGCGTCTGTTTTACGGAAAGACCAAAGGATCGAGCCCATACAGCCATGACATAATATTATTTAGTTTCAATTTTCGATTAAAATTATTTGTAAATAATTAAACATCACATTTTGAACAGTCAAAAAAGGAGGAGGTTCTATGTTCGTCTGTATACAGGATGTAAGGAAAAGTATAATTAGCCTTTAAACCACCCACCCCCCACTCTATCCATAAAACTGATCAATAGATTTGCTATGAAAGCAAACATATTAGCGCAAAAAAAACCGGTCAAGTGCGAGTCGGGCTACTCGCGCACCGAGGGTTCCGTACCACACACCACCACAGACAACATTATTAACTTAGAAAAAGAAACTTTTTTGTCCGGTACCTTTAGCGCAAGACCGACTCACACTTGGCCGGTTTTTAGTATTTGTTGTTATTCTGTAGAGTTTGCTCTATAATCACACTCAGTTTGACGCTTGTGTGTATTACCGTTTTTACGATAGAGCGTGAAGAAAAAACGTTGATAAAAACTAGTTTCTTGTTGAGAACCCCCCTTAATTTTTAACTTTCTGCCATTTTTATTAATTGTTAACAAATCCGCCGTAATAACGCAAAATCTGAGAAAATTTCAACTATCTAGCTATTACAGTTCAAAAGTTAGAGACCTAAATAGGTAGGACAGACGGACGGAAGGACAGACGGACGGACAGAGGGAGACGGACGGACGGACGGACGAACGGACGGACGGACGGACGGACAACGTAGGCGTAGTAATAGGGTCCCGTTTTCACCCTTTGGGTACGGAACCCTAAAAAACTGCTGTTCCATACTAAACTGCAATGCCTACTTGACTCACGTATGGAACATGACATGTTTGCATTTTAATAATCGAAACCTTTGGGCAATAACTACACGTGGTTATCTTATGTGTTAATAATAGAACTTGAACTTTATCATCGGCTTATCAATATATTTATCGTGCAGTACGCATATTGTAACTATAATAATCATTACTTTATCATAGTACCTAATACCTATCATACATTATAGATAAGACATTGCCGTAGGTTACGAAATAAAAGGAAATTAGTAAATGTGAATACTTACAATAATGTAGCAAAGATGGTATAAGACTATGAAATGTTACAGTACTAAGTTACAGCTAAAAGAATCAGGGTGATGGGGCAATAAATATGAAATCCATACAGTTCCTTGATCTAACTGAGACTCGAACTCAGGTCCTCTAGTTTGGCAATCCGGTGTTGTAACCATCACACCAACAGAGTTGTCAATATTTTTAATATTGATGAAAGCAGTGACACAACCCAGAATCCCTTCCTATACTTCTTTCGAACAGCACGGCTAGCATGCCACCCACGACAAAGCTTTTAAACGAGAAAACCGTCAAGCGCGCTCTTTCTCGCATACGTAAAATAATAAAGATGGAGGCACATCTCCGTAAGCCGATAAGCCGTGGTGGTCCAGTGGCGAGTAACCTTGCCTGCCGTGCAGGAGGCGATGGTTCGATCCCCGTCCAAGCCGACTCGTACCAATGACTTTTTCGGAATTTATGTACGATTTGTAACACCACCGGCTTTTCGGTGAAGGAAAACATCGTGAGGAAACCTGCATGCTTCACTTTCGAGGCATGTATCGTACCTACTGTCCATTACAAGTGGCGACGGGCTCACTCCCCGTCACACTGGACAGAGCTTCGGTACTACTAGTGAAACGTGGATGTTCTGAAGTTTCAGAATATCTCTGACTACCCCCTCGGGGAATATAGTCGTGAGCATATGCTAATGATGCACATCTCGATTTTTATCGTTTTCTCGGGGGTGGCATGCGAGGCCTACTGGCAGCATCCATAAACTTTGTTTGTGTGCAAGTTTTCAGGCAGGAAGGGTAGAATATAGGATGGATGGTCTCTACAGAATTTAAAACATACAGGGTGTAAGTGACAGCCTAGCATATACTGAAACGGTGAACTCAGACTATCAAACTGGACAACTTTCACTATGGAGCCCACCTCAGGAAACGCGAAATAAAATCAGCTGTCCCATACGTTTTGGTCGGGTAGGTACAGCAGTTTTGTATGGGACAGCTGATTTTTTTTTCGCGTTTCCTGAGGTAGGCTCCATAGTGAAAGTTGTTCAGTATTTTATGGTCTGAGTTCACCGTTCCAATATTTGCTAGGCTGTCACTTACACCTGGAGTGCGATTTTTGAATCTCATTCGCTGAGTTCAGCAGTTGAAAATGTCAAAATTACTGTGGAGATACGCATCTTTCTACTGCTGATTTGATTTTCATAAATCACACTCCTGAAGTATGATTTTTGAAAGTCAAATCAGCAGTAGAAAGACTAGAAAGATGCGTATCTCAACAGTAATTTTGACATTTTCAACTGCTGAACTCAGCAAATGAGATTTAAAAATCGCACTCCTGATATTAAGAGTACTCACATTTTCGCCTTCAAGTTTTAACTTGGCTTTCCCTTTGCCCTTGGTGGGTTTCTTGCCTTTATCGTTCTTCTCAGCCTTTTGCTTCTCGATGTACAGGTTGTCTATGGACATCTTTATCCTTTTTATGTCGGCTGACGACACTGCAAGTATAAAATAAATTATTTATTAGTTTATTAGGTGGTTCATATTCGTTATCATCACCACTATTATTTAATTTAGCATAAAAATTTTAAGGGTGTCTTCACATATTGAAACTATATACAATTGCCAACTTTCCGCCGCGCCCAAAAATCCGCCCAAATTGCTTGTATACAATTTAGATGAACTAACGCATGCTACGCCAGGCCGCATTGGGGTGGAGCGGGATACATTTAATCGCCGCAGATTTCCGTCCGTGCGATGCGGCCCGCTTCGCTCCGATGCGACTTGTAATGTGCTATAAACGAAGCGGAACTTTTTACAACAACGTAAAATAAAAAATCCGTCCCTATGAATAAGAATGTATAGAAATGTAAAGCAAGCTCAAAAAATGGCACCAAAAAAACTGTACCGTGTTCTAAATTTGTTCTTTAAAAACTGTACCTTGCCGCCAAAACTCATACATGTCATTTTTCATTAGGTGCCCTAAATTATGTTGATTTTGTTTAGAGTTATTCTTCTTTATTTTTATTCATAGCCTAAAAAGAAAATAAGAAACCTTCGCTTATGTGCTTTCTACCACATCAGCGAGAGAAAATGGGATAGTCCTAAACGATCAAGTTATCCTGAATGTCCCTTACACTGATGAGTTGTTAGAATGTCCTTTATAACTTGGAACAATATTTCCCATTTCAATTCAATGGTCATCTTTGGGAATCTTTCTTATCGTGTGGGCAGAGCCCTGGTGTCAAAGTTTTTTCAGACCGCCTTACGGCCTCTGACGTGGTTTTTATGTAACAACTACTACCACCAGGAGATAGTAGCCGGGACCAACGGCTTAACGTGCCATCCGAAGCACGGAATCATTTTTCTTTTCTGACAATCAGGTGATTCAGCCTGCAATGTCCTAACCAACTGGGGAAAAACGCACAAAGTGACATATCACTAGGTGTCCCCCGTGGGAATCGAACCCACGACCTCCGTATCAAGAGCCAATGCTCTTAACCATTAGACCACGCAGGCAGTCTTTGGGAATGACCGATGGTGTGTTTAGTTTGAAATTTCTTTATAAATAAAAGATGAACAAAACAACACTAACTTTGTACGGCAATACTCCTAACCAGCTCATCTACGAAGCCGGGGAACTCGTCCTTATTCTTGTAGTAGCTGATCTTTTTGCAGAGCAGCTCGCCAAACTCGGCGAATTCTTCTTTATTGGTCGGATGGAAGCTGTCCAGTTTACCACCTCCTGTCTCTGACACGCCTGCAAATTAACATTCGTACTGTTAAACAAATATTACAGAAAATACCATAGAGGAAAGAAGTATAGAGTGAACATCGCACTTCATGTCATGACGTTGTCCCATTCAACTGCGGCGATATAGTACTCTGGCATTTAGTCGCTCTCTCACTGCGGTCACGAGTAACAGTTACCATTGAAAAAAAATTATCTGCATAAATAATGTCGTGTTGTGTACTGAGACACTGCACAATCAATTCAAGAAATGTAAGCAAATGTAAAGGAATAACTTTTCATAGGTAAGCAAGATGAATTAATTATTAAAAAGAATTTTTAATATAATTTTTAACAATATTTTTTTCCCGCTCTGCCCTCCAAAATATATTAAGCAAATGCAAATAAGGACAAACCTATACGCGAAAAGGAGAAGACAATAGATTTGCCAGTCAGTTAAATTATAGTGAAGGACAAACCTATAGGCGAAAAAGAGAAGACAATAGTATGCACGAAGCTATGTATATTTTTTGTCGCGCGTATAGTTTTTACCATCTTCTTATCTCTCTCTCGCTGCAATCTTCTTGCACACGTCCCCCTCCCCGACCCCGGCTGCCGCACATAGCGCATGCATTTTGTTTGTCGCACTATCTCTATACTTCCTTCCTCTATGGAAAATACAAGGTCTTTCTTTATTTGCTAACGGTTTTTAAGGGGATGATTAGACTATCAAACTGAACAACTTAAATCTGTTGTTCCATACAAAACTGCAAACCTTCTGGAGTGCGATTTTCGAATCTCATTCGAGTTCAGCAGTTGAAAATGTCAAAATTACTATGGAGATATGTATCTTTCTACTGCTGATTTGACTTTCAAAACTCATACTTCAGGAGGGCGATTTTTGAAAGTCAAATCAACAGTAGAAAGATGCGTATCTCCAGAGTAATTTTGACATTTTCAACTGCTGAACTCAGCGAATGAGATTCAAAAATCGCACTCCTGGACGTAAATGGATTGGAAAGCTATAAGAGCGATAGGTGCTGACGAAGTATTTAGTTTTTGCGATATTGAAGTTAGTCTCATTTTGTTTTGAGTCATTCATGCATGACATAACAATGCTTTATTGATAATTTACTTATCACCTTCAAAACAAGTATTGCTAATTGATACTAATTGTTGCTTACGAATGTTTTACTAAGATCAGTGTTGATTAATACTGCTAATTATTGTTGTGTTCAAAGAGTAAACAAATAAATTAAGCATTTTGAAGACCAAGCCCTCGCCATAGCACCTCTACCGACAAAACTGTGGAAAAGGTACGTTGACGATGTATTTTGCATTCTGGAAGGAGGGGAAAAAGAGGTTGATAGTTTGTTGTCACATCTCAATGTTGTACACAACAACATGCGGTTCACAGTGGAGACCGAGACGGAGAGGTCCTTGGCATTCCTGGACGTAAAAGTGTCGGTGCGCCGGAATGGTACTTTGAGTCATACAGTCTACAGGAAACCCACACACACAGACCGCTACTTACATGCAACTTCACACCATCACCCACGACATCTCAACTCCGTGATTACCTCACTCACAAACCGTGCCCGCGATCTTTGCGATGAAGATCATCTGCAAGAGGAGCTGACACACGTGCAAGGTGTATTACAGAAGAATGGATACGGTGTGGATATCGCCAGGTTAAAACAAAAGAGGAAGCGTCAGAAGCCACCAACGGTAGAGCGACAAAATGCGTTTTTGCCGTACATCAAAGGAGTAACGGACAAGATAGGCAGGATTTTGAGTAAATACTCAATCTCTACTGTGTTTACTCCTCTTGGAAAGATTACGCAAGCATTACGCTCACCGAAGGATAGGATTCCTCTTGAGTGCCCTGGCGTATATAAAGTAGACTGTAGCTGCGGTAGCTCATACATTGGGCAGACGAAGAGAACCATTTCGTGTCGTATGAAAGAGCACATTAAGGCGGTGAAAAACAATGACCCTCAAAAGTCCGCCATCGCACAACATCTTATTGAGGCAGGCTCTAACCATTGGATTGAGCTGCACAAACCACAGGTCCTCTCTACTGACCGCCATTACTACCCAAGAATGGTGAGGGAAGCGATTGAAATTAAGAAACATCGTAATTTCAACAGAGAGGATGGTTTCAAATTGTCAAGTACGTGGAATCCGGTGGTTAACAAAGGAATAAGTGCTTCACCGTCATACTCGGGTTCGAACAAATTTCGGAGTGACACAGTCAGTGTATTTTGTCGGGCTGGACCAAGTGACAAAAGTGACGATGACAGTCGAGTGAGTTCCGATAGTAGTGGTCGGAGCAAACGAACGAGAGTGAGGGTAGACAGATTTGTCTGCTCTTAAAAATCTACCTGCAGTTCCTCAGTCATCCCGTGATCATGGCAGTTGTAACACTGCCGAAATATCGGGAACTCACAATTACCAAAACGCGGTAAGAACCCGTTAAAATGTTTAATTCTAGATTAAATAAATTAAGACTATATTGAGTTTGATAATTGTTTGTTTGCCAATTTGATTCTGTTCGTTGGCTTCCTTTGTCTTATGTTTCTGAGATAATAAAGAGCTTAATAAGCTACTAATCTCCATTCAGGAATTCGAGCGACCAAATGTAAACAACGGTGATACCAGTGTAGAAAATACCATCTCGAGACGGAGGAATGAGCAACAGTAATTAACAGTAATTATCTATTGTACTTGCAAATGATTACGAGAAATTAAATGTAAATTTTGTATGGAAAATAATTAAAAAAAACGCATGTTATAATTTATTTTAGATTAAAAGAAAGCGTGACTAAATATTTTATTTCGTGGTCTGGCAACAATCAGATATTTTAGACCGTTCGTTTTAACAAAGTTCTTAATGAAAAAGTTTTTTATTGTAAACAATAATGTAATTGATTGTTTAATACCTTCGTCTGAGTCCGTACGCCATGCGCGGATGCTACGCATAGCACAAAAAGCCCACACAGACAGAGTAGCGGGCTACATAACGTAATTTAAAAATTTCATTCAAATTGTCACGATTGTTTTTATTATTTATACATAGACAATACATTTTTAATGTTAATGCAATTTATTATAATGCTGTGCCGACATAATTTTATTCTTAAAAAATGCACCAAAGGTTTCTGACCACGTAATGTCACTTTGACAGTGACGTTTCTTTGTTTACATTTTGTCGCTCGAATTCCTGAACGGAGTATAACTAGCTAAGAAACTTTACCCAAGGAACCTTTAATAAATCAGCAAAACAACATTTGAACTTGCCATACTAAATTCAATCAGCTGAACAAACATTTGTGTGAGAAGTCATGTTTTTTTTTTTTTGCGAATTTCCCTCAATGTCACTTCGCACAAAACTCGCCGATCCGTCGACTTATGTCGCCGACAATACGGGTTCGGAGTACATGGCTTTGTCGGAGACTTTGTGTGCAGACACCTTTAGATTCCTTTAAGAATGTTGTACAGTATGAGTAGCTACAATCACCCTTAAAAGTAATGCAACTGTCTAGAGTCTAGACAGTTGTCTAGTAGACATTATTAACCTACAGCAGGGGTGGCCAAACTTTTCAAGTAGGCGGTCTACATTGAAACTCTAGAGACATACATGCTAATAGAAAATACATACATTCACTACACTAGTTACATAAATACACTTATTTACACAATACAACGGTTTTCCTATATCCTGTAACTTTGTTTTGTAAATTAACTTTAGCTTAAACTTTTTTTTTATAAATGTACTTCTTACTCCTGGCGGGAGAAGACCTGGTGACTTGAAGTACAGGTATGTGTACACAAGTACACATACTTACCAAGCACCGGTCTCCACCCACAAACTCTTGTACTTAATTTAATATTTTTGTTTTTATTAATTTTGTGCTTGTGGTGAGAAAAATAAAGAATTTTGTATTTTTTGTATTGTATTGTGGTCTACTTTCAAAAACAATGTTTCAGGTATTATGCTTGAATGCAAACCGAGATCGATGTTTCATTCTTATCGCAATCATTGTAGAAAACGCTTATTCACAGAGGTCTCTAAAAACGCCGTCAATGGAGAATGTTCATGGGTCTGCAAAATCGATCGAAACTTTGTCACAGTAGAGCTTATATGAATACAAGTACACTGGTCTTTGTTTCATTCAAAAAGACCCAGTAGTTTTGATTTTACAAGCATTTAAAACTGCCGTAAATTTTGAACACTCCGCGCGGGCCCACGATTGGCGTGTGACGTCACGGTATATCGAGTCTTAACTTACGTTTTCTCCAGGATTCGTAGCGCGAGTCCAAAACACACTTGGCCGGTTTTTATGATTTGTTGTTTTACTTTAAAGTATGGACTATAATCAAACCAAGTTTGACGCTTGTATGTATTACCGTTTTTACGATAAAGCTGAAGCAAAAAACGTTAAAAAAAATCTATAAAGGGCTGTATCTTTTGAACCGTAATCGCTAGACAGTTGAAATTTTCCACAAATTTTCACAGAATATACGTTGTTACGCCGGATGTGTTGACAATTAATAAAAAAAAACAAAATTTAAAAATTAAAGGGGGACCTCCTAAAAATCTATAAAGGGCTGTATCTTTTGAACCGTAATCGCTAGACAGGTGAAATTTTCACAGAATATACGTTATTACGGCGGATTTGTTGACAATTAATAAAAAAAAAAAGTTAAAAATTAAAAGGAGTCCCCTAACAACCAACGTATTTCTTATATTTTTTGTTTGTTTTTGCTCTATCTTAAAGACGGTAATACTTACAAGCATCAAACTTGGTGTGATTATAGTGCATACTCTAAAGTAAAACAACAAATAATAAAAACCGGCCGAGTCCGCGTGAAATATTTTTTTTTGTAATATTATCATGTTACGGAACCCTACGTGCGCGAGCCCGACCCTCACTTGGTTGGTTTGTTTTTATTACTAGCTAGCAAATCCGCCATCATACCGCATACTCTCTGAAAATTTCAACCGTCTATCTTTTATAGTTCAAAAGATACAGCCCTTTATAGCTTAGGAATGCAGACGGACGGACAGATGAACGGATGGACTGAGGGACAAACGGACAGCGTAGGCTTATGAATAGGGTCCCGTTGGCACCCTTTCCATACAAAATTCTAAAAATACTGGCCTAATCTTCGAGTAATTCAAAACGAAAGCGCGCTGCGGAAGTGCGGTTCATAACGTGACGTCACACGCAGCGAGCGCTAGCCGGCCGAATCTCGGACCGCGCACCCATTTTCAAAATTCCACATCTCGGAAACTAATTGACGTATCTAAATAATTTTTTCACACATATTTTTTATTTTTGGTGCAGAATACGATAAGCTAAAAATGAAAATCTATGAGCCATCTCCATTATAAAACCACTTTTCGCAGGTATGAAAACTAACGACGACAGTTCCCAAAAATCTCAGTTCCAAATGCTCTTGCTTAAATTGAAATATGTTGAAGTTATCAGAGTTTGAAGACCCAGAACAGAACCGCATAGTTCTTATAACAGCCCACATGTTCAGCGTAACTTCAGAATTTTCCAATTGTAGGTAATTATAGACTATCGGCCACCCGCAAAAAAGTCGTCTCTAAACCAAATCTCGTATGTAAGTTCTGTATATACCTACAACAGGTATGGCTGTATTTGGGGTACTCTCAGGATCACGAAACTGCTTGTTGTATAATTCAAAAGTGGTGGAGGGGGTAGCAGTGACGTCATAAAGATGGCCGCCGACGGTTTTAGTTTTTCTTCAATTGTAGCGCACCTATGAGATCAATCTGGTTGTGCGAGGTGTCATTTGAAAGCTTATTAAATTTACTTTAATCATTCCATAGACACCTAAAGTGAAAAATTTGTATTTACTGAAATATTTTGAATTTAATGCATTTTTTGCTACCTACCAGCAATCATTCCTCCAGTTTTCTCGGAAACGGATAACTATATTGTGATTATAGCTATTACATAAAACATACCGAATTTTATAAGCTATCTAAAAACTTGAATTGTATAAAAATACAACTTCAAACGACTGAGCTGTGTCAAATTTACTGGTGCACTGTAACTATGAGTCCAAGAATGCCTCGGTCTGCGGCGGGGCGGAAGGACTGCAAATAAAATTATTACTTATAGATTATTATATAATTAGGGTTTCCATTGTAATATGGCTTAGAAAAATATACAATTTTATATTATTTACTTGCACATGCGTTTACATAGACTGTAGATGTACAGGGTTTAAACTTAAATGCGTAATATATTTAAGGGGGTGCTTTAAACCATAAAAATGAACAACTTTGACAATGGGACTAACTTTGAAATTACGAGAAAAATTATCTGCTGTTTCATACATTTTGGTCGAGAAGGAATTGACATATTCTATGGAACATCCCATTTTTTTAACACTGTTTCTATGTTCGCTCCAAGGTGATAGTGGTTCAGCTTGATGGTCTGAACTGAAGAACCTATTTGACATATGTAACGCATTTATTTTACACTATGTTAGAGCATAGGTAGTACATAGTTCTATATAACAAGGATGAAGCTGCCTTGGAAAAGTGAATAAAAGAATGAGAAATCCAAAACAATTCAACAGGTTTATAAATATTTATTGTTAGAAAAAAAAACAATTGTTAGTTGCAAGAAGATTGCAAGCATGCAAAGTAAAACTAGGTAGAGTGACCATCAACATCACCAAAATTATACTGGTTTAACATACCTTCTCCCCGAATGGGATGCATTTTTGATTTTTATTGACACAGCCGCATCTCGCACTGCGGTAGCCTGTTTTGCATTGGCAAGATATTAATTCCAAATCTTTTAACGAAAAACATGGGTAACGTTGTTATCGGTGACAACTTTTCGTTTTCCAATGTTCAACCATGGTTTGTAGCTGGTGGTACATTTTGAATTGCCACATCTGCAGTGGCCCAAACGTATATTTGGCGATTTGCTCTTTTTAAATGTTGTTTCAGAGCTTCTTGTGACGGTGGAGGATTATCCACGTTAAAAATACCTATTTAAAAAAAATCTGCTCTAAGATTGTCCATATTGTCAACCGTGTACGATTTAGGTTTCTTATGACAGTAAAGAGTCGTAATAAATTTCTCGTCTTTTTGCCTAGATCTTCTGTTAGGTCAACCACCGATCCAAATCTTTCCATAAGATCGTAATTTTTTGTGAAGACTTTCCAAGTGCTTTTCTTTGAAAAACCTAACAATGTGCTTTTGTTGTCGCATCCTGTAAGAGCGTGGTACGCCAATAAACAGTGTCGTTCTGGTCCGACAGCTTGAACAATTTTATGGACTGAAACGTATTATGGTTTACTCGCGCTCATTCCACATTGAATCCAGACCTTCGCTGGTAACTTGTCGAAGAAATGAATGAGCAACAGTAAATCGTCAGTGTCTCTGCTGTTTAACATAGTTCTACTTATATCTCCCTCAAGATTTGTATATCACGTATTGTGAAATAAATTCATTGCAATTTGATTTACTAGCAGGATTTATTAGCGTACCACGCTCTTACAGGATGCGACAACACAAGCTCATTGTTAGGTTTTTCAAAGAATGGCACGTGGAAAGTCTTCACAAAAAATTACGATCTTCTGGAAAGATTTGGATCGGTGGTTGACCTAACAGAAGATCTAGGCAAAAAGGCGAGAAATTTATTACGACTCGTTACTGTCATAAGAAACCTAAATCGTACACGGTTGACAATCTTTTCTTACTACTTTTCCAAGGCAGCTTCATCCTTGTTATGAAGAACTATATGTATAGGTACTATTACCTATTCTGTGACAGAGTGTGAAATACTTTACATTACATACATCAAATGGGGAACTTCTACTTCAATTCAGACCATAAAGCTGAACCACTATCACCTTGGAGCCAACAAAGAAATAGTGAAATATAATGGGATGTTCCATAGAATATGTCAATCCCTTCTCGACCAAAATGTATGAAACTGCGGATTATTTTTCTCGTTATTTCTAAGTTGGTCCCATTGTAAAAGTTGTTCAGTTTTATGGTCTAAAGATGTTACGCATTTAAGTTTAAACCCTGTATATCTACAGTCTATGTAAACGCATGTGCAAGTAAATAATATAAAATTGTATATTTTTCTAAGTCATATTACAATGGAAACCCTAATTATATAATAATCTATAAGTAATAATTTTATTTGCAGTCCTTCCGCCCCGCCGCAGACCGAGGCATTCTTGGACTCATAGTTACAGTGCACCAGTAAATTTGACACAGCTCAGTCGTTTGAAGTTGTATTTTTATACAATTCAAGTTTTTAGATAGCTTATAAAATTCGGTATGTTTTATGTAATAGCTATAATCACAATATAGTTATCCGTTTCCGAGAAAACTGGAGGAATGATTGCTGGTAGGTAGCAAAAAATTCATTAAATTCAAAATATTTCAGTAAATACAAATTTTTCACTTTAGGTGTCTATGAAATGATTAAAGTAAATTTAATAAGCTTTCAAATGACACCTCGCACAACCAGATTGACTTCATAGGTGCGCTACAATTGAAGAAAAACTAAAACCGTCGGCGGCCATCTTTATGACGTCACTGCTACCCCCTCCACCACTTTTGAATTATACAACAAGCAGATTCGTGATCCTGAGAGTACCCCGAATACAGCCATACCTGTTGTAGGTATATACAGAACTTACATACGAGATTTTTTTTTTCTTGTCCTGGCCCCTACACTAATTAATTAGATAATAATCTATTTAACTCTTCGTGGGCTACCGTAAGACGATGCGGGCGACTGGTCGACCGCGGTCGACGTCTTGGCCACCCCCGATCTACACCACCCTGACCACCCTGTAGATTGCTAATAAAATGCAAAGAAGTTTAAGCAACCGTTCAGAAAAAGTCAGCATGGCGTGTGACAACTAGGTCTTATTTTCATAGATTCTAGTTCAAGGGAAGCTCACCAAAGGTTTCCATGGCGAGCCGAAGGTCGGATTCCTCCTGCAGTTTCTGTTGGCGGAGCTTTTCAGCTATTTTCTGTTCCGGACTGAGGTCATCTGGTTCTGCCTTTTCGCCAGATGCTAGACGTTCTGCTTTTTCACGTTCTAGTCGCTGGAATGAAGAATTCTTTGTTATACATCTAGAGAGCATCAGTAGTGCGTTATGGAGACATAAGGACACTCGATCATGTGTATGAGTGTCCGGAGGTCATGCCATGTCACCAATGAATTTTTCTAAATTGTCTTTCTTAACTTTTTAAGGGGACGATCAGACCGTCAAATAGAAAAACTTTCTCTACGGCACAAACATCGAAATCGCGAAAAAAAAAACTGCAAACCTACTCCATCCAAATGTACTGGACAACAGATTTTTTTTTCGCTATTTCGATGTTGGTTCCATAGAGAAAGTTGTTCAGTCTGATGGTCTGGTCATCCCCTTAAAAAACTGTCAGCATATTAAGGACCGTATACAGGGTGGATTTTTGAGACGGGGCAGTAAGCAATTCGATCATGATTTTGGATATCACGATTCAAAAATCGCACTCCTGCTCGTAAATAAGCGAAAAAAATAAAAATTTTAAATTCCATACATACCATATTTTTGAAAGCAAAGATAACATAGTTTTTAAGGTAAATAAAATAATTACATGTTCATGTAGGTTTGTTCGAAATACGAAGTTAAACTTTTTATTCTTTTTGTTTATTCTCGACCAGAAGTGCTATTTTTGAATCGTGAGATTCAAATCATGATCGAATGATGCATAATCTCCATATTAATTTTGAAATTTTATACTGCTTATTTGAACGTGTGAACTTTAAAAATCGCACTCCTGTTTACTTTAGCGGCCAGTCTTTCCATAATAAAGAGTTTTGTTAAGTATAAAAGTGAGTTGGAGTCTCATTTCCTACGAAATGTATGGGAAAAGTTTTTTGAGATTTCTGACGTTTCTAGTACTCAAACCTCGGTTGGTCTGCTAGAGTTTATTGATCCTTATAAGAAACAGGATCGATTGGCATCAAAAAAAGTTTTTGTGTAAATTGCCTATTTTCTAGCTGACTGTACATTTTTATCAAAATCTGTGAATGCAGTTCAAAATGTCTCAAAAAGTTAAGGATAGTCTCTTAAGAACGTTTCGCTGTAGCTACAACGGTTAAGGTACCTGCCCTTACTGCCCCGTCTCAAAAATCCACCTGTATAATGTTGATGCTGAACATCTATCTAATGTATTGTTGTTTTAAATGCCTTATTTTAAGAAGCTCACTTAGAGACAAAGCAAGCTTATTTATAATAATGGTGAGTTTCCCTATCTTTGTAGGCCTTTATTCACTTTGTCATTCACAGTTGGGATATTTAAATACCTAATCATGAATTTCTTCCATTTCGTGTCCGTAATAACGGACTACACTGTGTCAATCGCTTTTAGTGATAAGACCGCCATTTGAACTCTTACGTTCTTTTGATAATGGTGAGTTTCCCTATCTTTGTAGGCCTTTATTCACTTTGTCATTCACAGTTGGGATATTTAAATACCTAATCATGAATTTCTTCCATTTCGTGTCCGTAATAACGGACTACACTGTGTCAATCGCTTTTAGTGATAAGACCGCCATTTGAACTCTTACGTTCTTTTGATTCTGTTTTTGTTGCTGTATTTTTTGGTGTGCAAATAACGAATATTTATGTTACGTTATGTTATACCACAGGCAGGATGATGCACAAAATGAAGCTCACCCTAGATCCCAGCTGCCGAGCATGCGGAGAGGATGAAGAGACCATGGAGCATATTCTTTGTGACTGTGATGTCTTGGCGGCAAAACGCATGTGCCTCCTTGGAGATGGATACCCAAAACCGGGAGATCTTAAGTTTCTTCCCCTCAATGGTATTGCCTCCTTCACTAACCATGTATTTGAAGGGTGAAGAAAGCAAAAAGTATTGGGGCTAACACAGTTAATTTAATGATAAAGCTATTAAGCTGCATTTCGATTCCTTTCTGTATATAATTTTGATAATAAACCTAATTTTATATTGTATGTCAGACATCTGACTAAATGTGCTGATCTATTTGTAAATTACCACCTATTTACCCAATATGTACCACATTTATCACAATAAATATAATTTCAATTTCAAAAAAGATCCCACTGGGTCGAAGTGTTGCTGGCTTGCCAGCCCCCACAAGATAAGAACATCCAAGTTTTTCATGTAGGTAGTTTGAAATTTTTTCATTATTTTTTCAGGTCTTTTTAAGCACATAAGAAAACAAAGAAAATAAATAGTTTCAGTAACATCTGTGTTAAGAGCCTATTATGCTGTCCTCTATAATATTTTTTTTATTTCTAACCAAAAAATATTTCAAAATTTTACTTGTATTGCAGTCCTGATTGGCTTTCAATTTATGGATTTTTATGTTTTATGTTTGTAGTTATTATGGTTAAAACCAAAAGTGGCCATTGGCGGTTTTAAAGATAATAACTACAAACATTATAAAAACAAATCCGCAGTGACCTGATAAATTGAAAATCAGCAATGACTACAATGTGACATTCTTGTTTTCTTGGAAATACAATTGAGGGCAGCACAATAGGCTCTGTGCCCCCTTAATAAACTGTTTTATAGTTCACAATTTATATGTTTGAGTCTTACACCAAACCCCAGTTATATATACTGTAGGTCCATACTGGTTTTAAGCATATGCTCGACTATATTCCCCGAGGGGGTAGTCAGAGATATTCTGAAACCTCAGAACATCCACATTTCACTACTGGCTGGCATACTGGGTTTAGTAGTTTTATCTTAGACTTCTTATATAAGTTTTATAGATAGACACTTAGTTAAGTTTAAACTTAACTAGTTACAAGATCTATCTGCAGTTTACATTTTTCAAGGATGTTTATCACTACAAAAACCGATGGTACATGAATTTTAAGACCATCAAAAGGGTCACAATATTACAATTATCATGAAATCATACTAATTAATATTACTTATTGAAGTTTTAGAAACATTTTGCAAGCTTCAAAGTTATACAATAAAGCCTTGACTGGCATAGAAACAAGTTTCCCAGCTACACTGTCACCCACTTGATTAGACGGCCTTGCATACATATGTTACAAATTAAAACCTACCTCTTTCTCTGCTATTTTCTCTGATATTTTCTTCTTGGGCTTTGTAGCGGGTGGGGGGACATCTTTTTTCTCCTCGTCCTTTTTCTCTTCTTCTTCATCCTCCCAACTCTCCTGAAAAACGAAACTGACGTCAACACGTATGCAAACGATTGAGGTTATGTTCGCGGATTGCACGAACACTCGACAATAAGTTACTGACGAAGTATTTCACGTGACAAATACACAATTTGGCGGCTGCCGCGTACCTTGACGGTTTCTTCTTCATCCTCGCCTTCCCATCTGTTCGACGAAGTCAACGTGGTCGGGAGTTTAGGCTCAAAATTATCCGCGTCTGGAAAATTCGCACAATGACATCATGGCAATAGAAGCAAAATCTATTTTTTTTCGACTATATTGAATACGTACCCCACGAGACGTCCATGATTGCGGACCTCTTGATAGCACCAGCGATAAATATTCTACCGTTTCACGCGAAGACAAAATCACACAGCGAAGCAACTTGCCGCAGTGATGGTTTTTTATCACAAGATGTCTCCAGGGTCAACGCAACGACAAAGTGCAAACAATAATTATTCTCAGGCGAATTTTGTCAAACGACCGAGGCTTTCCTGCAATGACCGCGACCGGATTGGGAAACGATGAACAAACGACATAATTTTGGCGAATTTCCAACAAAAATATAATCAAAATTTGATAAGCAAAAATATGACTCCATTGCAGACGATAATTTCCGAATCACTAAAAATTTCAATATGGCTGCCATTCAGTGTTGCCATTTCCATGAACTTTTGAATCGATTCGACTTTCATTAGAATCGAAATCGATTCAATACCTACCATAAAGGTTATAGTGCGAGATGATCAAGAAGTTTTGTCTATAGACGACGAAAACAAACCATTTTCAGCGGCCGTAGCATGGCAGCGTGATCGTGATCAGCGCTATCACGCTTTAAGGAAGCGTGATAGCGCTATATCACGCTATCGCGCGTTGGCGTACCGTACTAGCCCCGCTGATCATGCATATGATGTCTACAGCTTGGCAAAAAGGTCCAGATAAAAGTGAGGGCGCTGCCTCCACGTAAGAACGTCAAAATCATGCATAATCTGACCACACCACCATACTAAAGTTTAAAGCGCCGTATTCACCGTCCATCTTGCTGTACGTCCCGCCAAGGTCATGCACGATGCACGATGCAAAAGCACCGTATTCACGGTCCAGCCCCGCTGTACGTCAGCTCAGTCGACGTACGTCAAGCCTACTCACGGTGCTTTTGCATCGTGCGTCGTGCATGACCTTGAGCGGACGTACAGCGGGGATGGACCGTGAATATGGCGCTTTAGTTCCACCTGTTACCACGATCATGACTTTTTGCAAAAACTATACCTATGATAGTGACTGCATTGGGCTGTTTGGGATATGCAACCTCTGCCTTTCCATAAAAAAAATGGGGGATTGTCTTCGGTAAGTACAAAATAGCCCGATAGATGGTGTCGACCTCAAATAATAGGATAAGCTCATCAGCACTGGTAGCATTCTATCGCGGGTGTGCATGCTACCGTGCTGTGCAGGAGTGCGATTTTTCAATCTCATTCGCTGAGTTCAGCAGTTGAAAATGTCAAAATTACTGTGAAGATACCATAGACGAAGAATTTTTCGCTTGAAGATACGCATCTTTCTACTGCTGACGTAGACAGAGAAAGCTATAGACAAAGTGATAGCTTCCATCGCATTCACACAAGAAAAAGAACAACTTATGCCCACGTCCTGAAAAAAAACGAGACAACACGATTAGATCTTTTGTTTCGCGTCGCGTGCCGGTTTTTTCAAGGTCAGCATACTAGTGTTCTAAACAAATTTGACAGGTACTTCATTGCTCTTCTGTTTTTCATAATAAAATTAAAGTTTAATACTAATAGTGATTGCGGTTAAGAAGCTATAACCATTGGGAATTGTAAAAGACGAATTCCTATAAAGAATTTACACGAAATAATGGTTCGGTGTAGCGTATTAGGGTGTAAAAGTGACAGTGAAATGAAGCTTCCCAATTTGTCTTTCCACTCGTAAGTAAGTACGATACATTTGATCAAGTATTAGCTTTAGTTATGATTATATAATTTAACTGCAATACGTAATAACATGGAAAATTTAACTTTGCGCCTCAAATAAGCATAAAAAGTCGATTACACAACCGACCTTCAGTCGACCTTTACATAACCTAAAAATAATTCGGCTTAGTGTTGCCATCGTTTGGTACTAAATTTCCCCAAAACTCACAAGTAATTTTTTAAAATAAAGTTATTGAATACTATTTACGTACTGTTCTTACAGTTTACTCTATTTGTTACAGATTTCCCGTAAACGATGATTAACGAATGCGTCGGATTGAGGCTACGGGGCGACCAAATTGGACTCCAAATAAGTCTTCATGAATTTGTAGTAAACATTGTGCGGCAAACTTTATATTTAAAAAGAGGAAATTGACTGTTCTACTTCCTAATGCTGTTCCAATACAGGTAATTATTGTTTTATTTATGTACTCACCTATTCAACTTGTAGTAATTAATAATGGTTTAATGACCGCCCTTTGTATCCTTCTCATTCCTGTTTTAAATTGTATTTGTATTTTCTTAGTTTGCAAATAAAGAATATTTATCTTATCTTATCTTTAAACTAAAGCAACTAAAAGAGTACCTAGTTTTAAAATCCCTTTTAAATGACTACTACCTACTACCATCTACTACTAATTCGTAAACTTTGCTTTTCAGGAAACAGAAATGCTTATTCCTTCCTTCCTTCTACTAGTTCGGTAGTTGAAGAACCTATGGACATAACAGTAATCTAACACAATCTAGTTCAGATGCTGATTTTGTAAGTATACTTATAATTATCTTTAAAAAATACTATTTGCCATATCTTCTATTCTATTCTATTCTGCTGTTACCCTAATGTTGTTTTTATTATTTTAGATCAAAGGACCAGATTCCCCAATGACTGCAGATGTA
Source organism: Agonopterix subpropinquella (assembly GCA_922987775.1). Lineage (NCBI taxonomy): Eukaryota > Metazoa > Arthropoda > Insecta > Lepidoptera > Depressariidae > Agonopterix > Agonopterix subpropinquella. The sequence continues at coordinate 4,117,019 of OV277710.1, forward strand.
GATAAATTATTGCCTGGAACTAGTTTTAAAATTGGCGAATGGTACATAAACAGTAAGTTCAGATTTAACTCTGAGATCACTATTTCTATACCCATCAGAGTATTTTCCTATTAAAAAGCAGTTCGGTACGCCTGTATGCCTTGTAGGACATGCATATGAATACATATTATATACATCACATGCTAAGAAATATAAAATAAATATTACGTTACTTTTGTACTTTTTGTTTGATTATTTTGTTCTCAACAAAAACCTCTTTTATTTTGTCTAGTCGGACAAAACAACATATTTTTGACAATCCTGGACGAATCACTAAGTTAGTATTAAAATCTCTAGAAGCCTATCTTCGCCTGCTATCTTGAACTCTGAAAAATTATGATGATTTCAAATGTAGATCAAGGTCTTTATTGATAATTCATAAATTTTATATTGTGCAGTAATTTTTAACAAATTTCACCCGCCACTTTGGCCGCACAAAATATATACCGACCAGATTTTAAATCACATCAAAAGCTATCAAATAAAGGTTCATCAAAATCGGTTCAGTAGTTTTTGCGTGATGCTAGTACAAACAAACAAATAATTTTTTTTTTGTAAGTATCTTCAATCCATAGACACAGTTCTGTTAGTGTTTTATAATAGTTAAGATGTTATATATCACTTTCATCACGTTAGCTCAAACTCTTGAATAAACACGTAAAAGAACGCACGTTTTGTGCGATCTTTTGGTGGTGTCCCCCTCCCCCCCCCCCCCTCTCCTTGTCCTCATCCTATTACTCGGGAGTTGGTAAAATATTTTAATAACTCATCTTTGGTAGCTGTATGTCTACGCTTATCAATTAACCATTATCATCCTTTAGTTTATACAGTCATCTCATCTATCTTCTAGTAAGATAATCGTATAAGCGTGTGGTAAGACTGAAAATGAGTATTAAATATCTAAATTGGTGAAGATGTACTTTGAATCCTTAAATCGCTTAAAATCGGGTAATTATGTTAATATGGTAACACCGCTCCTTGATATCGCTCTATCTCATGTGGCCACGGCAACCAGGAGTCTATAGTATTCTCTGTCTACGACTGCTGATTTGACATTCAAAAATCATACTCCAGACCCCCTAGCATGATTTCTCTACTTGCGCGCGACTCGGCTTTTTTCCATACTACAAGTCGCGGCAAGCGCGGCTTTCGCTCTCCGAAAAGCGCGGGAACAGAGCCTCTACTCGCACATTGGAACTTCGCAATTGCGTGAACTTTTTCATTCCAAATTCAACTCTATTACAATGAAGCGCGGACCGAAACAGTGGCGATATAACGAACATCGAAATTGCGGGTACAGGGCCAGGTTATTTTGTATGCAGCGAAGGCGCGTCGCGCGCGTGTAGAGAAATTATACTAGACATGCAGGGGTGCGATTTTTGAAAGTCAAATCAGGCAGTAGAAAGATGCGTATCTCTATAGTAATTTTGACATTTTCAACTGCTGAACTCGGCGAATGAGATTCAAAAATCGCATCTCAGTGCCTTTATTTGGATGATGATGATGTTAATACAGATCTAACATTAGACACTTATATTATTTCATCGTCATGATCATCATCATCTCAGCCGATGGACGTCCACTGCTGGACATATGCCTCCCCCTAGGATCGCCATAACGACCGGTCCTGCGCTGCCCTCATCCAACGTTTTCCCACCGACTTCACCAGGTCGTTGGTCCACCGTGTGAGGGGCCTACCCACGCTGCGCTTTCCGGTACGCGGTCGCCACTCGAGAACTTTTCGGCCCCACTGCCACTTAAGTTTAGCAATTCTTTGGGCTGCTATGTCAGTTACTCTGGTTCTTCTGCGGATATCTTCTGATATTAACTATTTACAAATAACAAAATTGCAGTCATGCCCAACTTGGGCATGACTGCAATTTTGTTATTGGGCAGCCCAACATAGGTAGTAATGTCAAATCTGTACGATTGGAAAATTAAAAAAAAATGTGTACCTAATGATAATTTATTCAAACAATGTAGGTACAATAAAATTAAATACAAAAGACATACATAAGACATATACATATACATTAATTTGATTAGTTAAACATTTATACAAGATAGTAAAATTTTTTGTCACCTTTTGTTTTCGAAACTTGTATAAAATATGAAATATTTATGTTTATTACGATACTCCATACTTATACAGGTTATTCATTTATACAGGATGTAACAATCAACCTCCTACTTTGATCCATTTTTTTCTTCTAAATACTTTAAAGGAGCGCTCAAACCGGTACGGTACGACCAAAGCGACTGCGAAGCGGGAGCGTTTACCGCGCGAGTCGCGAGGTAGCGCGGCGCGACGGTCGCTGCCCATGTTATCTTATGGCGCCCCGCCAAGTCACTCAAACCTGCGCGACCACGACGCGGGACGGCAGCGTCAACGGAGCGGGACGCGCGCGGCTAGTGGTCAGACGTGTGTAATGATACGCTCTCGTAAGTCGTAACAAAATAAAATACAAATTTTAAATTTCAGTAAATTTTGGTTCCTGTTGGTAGTTTTTGGTTCTTTTTGATAGATTTGGATCGTTTTGGTAGTTTTTCCAAGATTTTGGTAGATTTTTGTGGTTCTCGGTTTTTTTTAGTAAATTTTGTAAATATTGTTTTGGTAGTTTTTGGTAGCAACATCAACAAAAACTTAAAAACTAGGTAACAAAAACTAAAAAGTTACAAAAACAAAAGAACAAATAAAAAGGAATAAAAACAACCAAAGAGTACCATACTCTAGATGTTCAATTTAGTAAGACTCCGATATTAAAACGAAAATGACATAACCACAACAACAGTTAAAGAAGTGTTGCTTCAATGACTATACAACAATAGTTAATGAAGTATTGCTTCAATTACTATTTATCAACAAATGAAGCTCGCGTCCCACGTCGCATTCACCCCGGTTTGGAGGCCGAGATTCGCGTCGTAGACGCTCCCGCTTCGCGTCCCGCGTCCCGCGCGCCGTCGCCCAAGTTTGAGCGCTCCTTTAGGCGCTGTCCTATTGCCATTGCTCGCGCGATCATGCGTTCGTCTGACGAAAATCATTGTGCCACTGTGCGTTTAAACATACTTATACTGCGGAATATCCTATAGAAGGTCGTGCTATCATGAGATGCGATCGAATTTGTTCTATTTTTATTCAGATATAAGTGTGTTTAAACGCACAGTGGCACAATGATTTTCGTCGGACGAACGCATGATGGCGCGAGCAATGGCAATAGGACAACGCCTTAGTGTCCCCTACGTATCGTCATCATCATCAGCCTATATGTATACGCCCTACTACAGGGCACAGGCTTCTTCAGCGCATACAGGTTTGCGAAGTACGTAAATGTCTTAACAAATTACCCTTTGCATTAAATTTATAATCACAGTAAGAGCATGCATATGGTTTTTCACCAGTGTGGGTACGTAAATGACGCGATAAGTGAGCCTTTCGCTTACATTTGTAATCACAGTGAGAGCATGAATATGGTTTTTCACCAGTGTGGGTACGTAAATATTTTGTCAGAGTACCCTTTTCATCAGAATGTTGTTTTTCACATTCGTGTGTACGTAAATGTTGCGATAAATGACTCTTTTGCTTACATTTGTAGTCACAGTGAGAGCATGAATATGGATTTTCGCCAGTGTGGGTACGTAAATGTTGCGATAAATTACTCTTTTGCTTACATTTGTAGTCACAGTGAGAGCATGAATATGGTTTTTCATCAGTGTGGGTACGTAAATGTTGCGATAAATGACTTTTTTGCTTACATTTGTAGTCACAGTGAGAGCATGAATATGGTTTTTCGCCAGTGTGGGTACGTAAATGTTTTGTCAGAATACCCTTTTGATCACATTTAGAGCTTGAATATTGTTTTTCACCAGTGTGGGTAAATAAATGTTTTGTCAGAGAACTCTTTGCATTACATTTGTAATCACAGTAAGAGCATGCATATGGTTTTTCACCAGTGTGGGTACGTAAATGTTGTGATAAGTGACCCTTATGATTACATTTGTAATCACAGTGAGAGCATGAATATCGTTTTTCACCAGTGTGAATAAGCAAATGTCTTGACAAATTACCCTTTTGACTACATTTGTAATCACAGTGAGAGCTTGAATATGGTTTTTCATTTTTCTAGATGATTCTTCCGGTATTATCTTCCTTCATTCCCTTCTGAGGTTTGACTTGATCTGTCTCTTCATCTGTTGTCTCTAGTTTTGGCGTCTTGGGTACAGGTACATCTGAAATCATAATTAATATTTGATGTAAATTGTAATAAGTACCGCTTTCTACTAGAATTTTTTTTCATATCACCTTAGGTACTAGGTAGTAGGTACTCTTGTCTTGAGATGGGATGAAAAAAAAGCTTTGTGAAAATTTTAGTTTTTCGATGACTACATTTTTTTCAAAATCTGTGAATGCAGAAAAGTAAAATGCGAACGTTTTCTTGTAGCTATAATGCTTCTGGTAGCTGCCCTTTGTGTCCCATCACTGTCCCATCTTAACTTTACACCCTGTAAAGGTACTAGCTACTAGAAAACATTTTTAGGAGACTAACCCTAACTTTTGGGGCATTTTACTTCTGAATTCACAGATTTTTAACCGACTTCAAAAAAAGGAGGAGGTTCTATGTTCGGCTGTATGTATTTTTTTTTAATGTATGTTCACCGATATTTTCGTCAAATGTGAACCAATTTAAAAAAAATTTTGGGTGGTCCCATTTTAATTTTGTGATGGTCTGATGACGCACTTCGGAGCTACATGATATAACTCCTCAAAAGTTGACAGCAAATCGTCTGCGATTGAACCATTTGCTTCTTTTCAATTTGACGGCCCGGTAGCACAGTCGGTAGTGAACCTGCCTGCTGTGCCGAGGGTCGCGGGTTCGAATCCCGTAAGGGACAAATATTTGTATGATGAATATGAATATTTGTACCCGAGTCATGGATGTTTGTATCTATATATGTATTCTATATCGTTGTCTAGTCATCATAATACAAGTCCAGGCTAGATTCTGGTACTTTAAATGTGACTAGATAATTTGTGTGACATTGTCCAAGATATTTAAAAAAAAAAAAAAAAAAAATGTACACTTTGTGTGTAAAACTGATATCTGTGTCGAAATAACATATTTGATCACTAAAAATTATGAAATAAAAAATTTTTTACAAAAAAATAAAAACCGACTTCAAAAGTAAAAAGTACAAAATAATATTTCAGCCTATGAATTTTACGTTCAAATCTATAAGAAAATTTATTTGTTTTGTTGGAGTCGGTGTCAAGCCAAGCCAAAACTTACTGCAAGCCCGGTCGCGAACCGTACCTACCGGCTTGACAGAGACTTCGATAAAACAAATAAATTTTCTTATAGATTCGAACGTAAAATTCATAGGCTGAAATATTATTTTGTACTTTTTACTTTTGAAGTCGGTTTTTATTTTTTCGTAAAAATTTTTTGAAAAAAATTTACAGTCATCGAGAAAAACTGAAATTTTCACAAAGCTTTTTTTCCATCCCATTCGATTCTTCTTACTGATAAAGAACATAAGTCTCTATGGGGTCAACCGAGGTCGAGGTATAAGTACTCTCGGAAAACGCAATATTAAATTCCCATACATTTAGTAGGGAAATATCAAAATCACCCTAGGAATGATTTTGTAAACTCTTTCCAAATTAGGGGCGGTTCAGACCACCTGAACAACATTTACTATGGGAGCAAACATAAAAAATATTCATTTTCATTCAACAATAAATTTTACCATAAGTGCTATTTTTGAATCAGTGATATTCAAATTCAAAATCGTGGTTAAATGATGCTTTTAATCTACATAGTAATTTTGATGTTTTCTACTGCGGATTTCTTTATTTGCTGGTGAAGTTGCATTATACATTTTGTTCATTAGCATTCATTTGAACATGCGCCTTTAAAAAATTCGTACCTACTACATGCTTTCATCTGAATACTTATTTAGCATACTCAAGTATGTGAGTACTTATAAGGTATTCAAATCAATACTAGAGTACTACCTGACTCGGCACATCACTACCCATTGCTATAATATAAGGGGATAACGAACTTGCAGCGGAATCAATATTAAATGACACGGACACCAACAAGACCAAGTAAACATGATATTAATGAAATACCACTAACCTTCAGGACAATATGTCACATCAACTACTTGAAGCACCACAGGTCCAGTAACTATCTCTTCTTTGATCACATGATCTTCATACGAGTCTAACTCACTCTCTACCTCATTATCTGATTCATTTTCTACTTTTATCTCTATTTTGACTTCAGTCATACCTTCTGTAGATGTATTTTCAACACTCATCTTAGTGACAGGAATTCAACCAATATGTATGTATCAAGACAAATTAATGTTTTCAATTTAATGCATGTTACGGCTCCATCAGATGATTCTACTGATGTAGCGGTAAGAAACAGCACTGTAGGTAGTTCCACACTAAGTCAGGTGCTGATGATGTGGTTCACTGATATGGATCTAAAAAGGAAAGCACAGATTAGTACCTAAGTACCTATACTAAATAAAAATAAAATAAACTGGTCAAGTGTGAGCCGGGCTACTCACGCACTGAGGGTTCCGTAGTACCACACAAAATATTTACATACAAAAAAGTTTTGTTTTATCCGGGACCTTTAGCGCGAGACCGACTCACACTTGGCCGGTTTTTATTATTTGTTGATATAACTGTAGTTAGTTCTATAATTGCACCAAGTTTGACACTTGCATGTATTAACGTTTTTGCGATAGAGCGATAAGAAAAAAAGTTGATAAAAACTTGTTTCTTGTATGAGGACCCCCCCTTAATTTTTAATATTTTTATTATTTAATAACGCACATTGTGTGTAAATTTCAAAAAGTTACAGCCATAAATTGGTAGGACAGACGGACGGACGGATAACATAGGCTTAATAATAGGGTCCCGTTTTCACCCTTTGGGTACGGCACCCTAAAAAGGTACCGACATGAAATATGACCCTATTCTGGTCCAGGCTAGTACCAACTAGTAGTGTAAGAGGGAGGTTACACGTTCAGTATTTCGTCATTCTGGTCCATAAGTCTGGTCAGAATGATGGGAGAGTCACGGACAGACTGATGAAAATTAATTCCGTCATTCCATTGTGAACGATGGAATACTAATGGGAAACTAATCGTGTAACCCATCATTCTGGTAGACCGAGATCCGACCGTAAAATTATGCACCTATTTCTTAGGCGAACAAAATGTGATTCTAATGTATGTTTGCACAGGGGTTAATTTAACGCCGCCAAGTTGCCTATAAAAATCCTGCCGCAAGTACCTTTTCTATTATGATTTTTGTTAAAACTTTTTCCACCTGTCTGTTTGGGAAGTAAATGAGGTGCCATCGGAAGCAGACCAATCTAAAGATCTGGAAAAACTAGGGTTGCCACCTCTCAGTATGCCGCAACTCTCGGGTGGCCAGGTTGGAAAATGGCTTCTTTGAACCTGGCAACCCTGTAGTTCAGAGGCGGCTCGTGAATTTTTTCAGTGGGAGTTCACTTATATTAATACTTTCCACTGAGGTTATAGGAATTGCACATACAATTTCAATGGGTAATTTTATGCTTTCATCAAACACTGATGAAACCCACATTGTATCGTTCCATTTTTTACACTGCACTAAGTAAACTTGTCTACACGTCTCAACAGAAATAGAGGAATTTTGAAATGAATTAAATAAACGCAATGCAACACAACTATTTCGGCGCAGAGAGAAAATAACCGCCTTTGTTTATAAATTTGACAATACCGGCAACAGCGCCTGCACAGTTTGGCAACATCGCGCGGAGCGCCGCTCCTTATTTGCAGATTTTGTCATACAAATCTTTCGTTTCACGTGTCGGGCAGTAGTGGATTGTCTCCTTCACACGCATTGAATTTAGTATTGAACTTTGTAAACAAAGTCCGTCCATAGGAGCGCTACGCGGAGCGCTCTCCCTGAGAAAAAAAATGGATTGGAGTGGTAGTGGAAACTTATTAATGAAATACCGGCTATTTTAATTTTTGGCAAGGAATTTATGTTATGTTTGTCGTTCATTAAATGAAAAAAGACTGCTGATAATGTAATACTAAAACTTATTTAATAATTCATTTGGGAGTGGGAGTTCACCGCTCCAGCGCTCCTTAGGACGAGCCGCCTCTGCTGTAGTTGCGGCAGATTGAGAGGTGGCAACCCTAGTTTTTTCAGTACTTTAATCCAGTCTCCTTCCGATGGCATCTCAAGACAGGTGGAAAAAGTTATAACGAAAATCATAGTGGAAAAGGTACTTGCGGCAGGATTTTTATAGGCATCTTGGCGGCGTTGAATTAACCCCTCTGTGTAAACATACACTAGAATCACATTTTGTTCGCCTAAGAAATAGGTGCATAATTTTACAGTCGGATCTCGGACTATGGCGTCATTCAACGATTGACCAGACTGATGAAATACTGACCGTGTAACCTCCTTCTACGAGAGATTTGGACATGGGTTATTTGTTATTATTATTACCTATTGCCCATCCTTGAACCAGCTTACATAAATAAATATTCACTTAATAAGTTAATAACCTATTATAACCATAACTAAAACCACAACGAAGCACGATTTCAAGTATTAGAACTGAACTTGAACTGAATAGAAAATGCGAATCTATCTCGGGCACGTGTTTTTTTTAACAGTTTTACAGTAATTTTCGAAATCTAACAAACTTAAGAGTACTGTAAACAAGGGCTAACATTAACAAACAAACAAACACAAACACCTGCAAAAACTGTATGACAGTCTGACACTGACAGTGAACCAGTGTTTTTTAATCATTTGCTTTACGGCACTGGATTCTAGTCTTTTTGGGTTACGCGTATTATAAATAAAAATAATATTTTATTTCCCCTTTTTGTTAGTTTTTCAAGTGTTGGTTAGCATAAGCATACGACGCCCACGACCCACGACCATATTCCCCGAAGGGATAGTCAGAGATATTCTTAAACCTCAGAACATCCACGTTTCACTAATACCGTAACTCTGTCCAGTGTGACGGGAAGTGAGCCCGTCGCCACTTGCAATGCAATGGATAGTGCGGGAGTGAGCCCTTGTCGCCACTTGCAATGGATAGTGGGCACAATACATGCCTCAAAATTGAAGCATGCAGGTTTCCTCACGATGTTTTCCTTCACCGAAAAGCCAGTGATGTTCACAAATCGTAACATAAATTCCGAAAAACTCATTGGTACAAGTCGGTCTGGACGGGGATCGAACCATCGCCTCTTGCACGGCAGGCAAGGTTTCTCGTCACTGGACTATTATACCACGGCTAGTGTTGTAAATTGGTATGGTCCAAACAGTCTCACATCAGAAGTGCGATTTTTTAAAATCATACGAGCGACTTGGCAGTAGAAAATGTGAAAATTACTATGGAGACTATGCATCTTTCTACTGCCAAGTCGCTCGTATGATTTTCAAAAATCGCACTTCTGATAAAATATTTTTCAGATCTTGGAATATAAGTGCATTTCCGTAAATTTTTGTAATTAATTTCATCCACAAGTACTAAACGGCCAACTCCAAAATGTTGACATAGCACTTACAAAAACGAAGAATTTTTTCTCTTTCTACGGTCAAACCATGGTCAAACCTATGGAACAGTGTTGCCAACAGTTGGTTTAACTCCTAAAACCAGAAAACAACTAACAGACCCACCCCCTGGCCCTAGTCTCATAATCACTAAATTATCCACGAAACAAGAAAACAATGGGTTTGTTTTTGTTACCGTTTATACAGGGTCCTTCTTAATATGCTGACACTTTTTTAAGGGGATGATCAGACTATCAAACCGAACAACTTTCTCTATGGCACCGACATCGAAATCGCGAAAAAAAATCAGGTCTTCCATACAAAACTGCAAACCTGCTTGAGCCTAATGGGACAGAAGTTTTTTCTTTCGCGATTTCGATGTTGGTCTTATCTATAGAGAGAGTTGTTTAGTTTGATGGTCTGATCATCTCCTTAAAAAAGTGTCAGCATATTAAGAAGGACCCTGTACCTATATGTATTTTGTAACGTTTTCGTGTTGACGTGTAAAACTGTCCATATAAATTCTCGACCTCTCTCAGAAGCTCAGGCTTTGAAGATACGATTCTGCCATCTTCAGTCTTCAGCTTTAATAGCTGGCTTTGCCCAATAGACAAATCCCTTGCAAATCCCTTGCAAAACCCTTGGAGCCTTTGTTCCGCTCTATAGCATACGCTCGGTGTTAAACCGAGACGCAGGCGCAGGTGGCAAGTCACGGACTTTGAAATTTGCCTGTTGAGCTGCCGGTATTTATTCGCATCATCTGAAGACTGCAGAACCCGCGCCTTTCCTTCATGAGCATAAGAGGAGCATAGTCTGCTATATTTGTACAATAAGACTTAAACTCGTCTTAAATACGAGTCCCGACCGCATGGACAGTTTACACAAACCCATCGCTGTAGTCGTCCACGCTACTCCCTTTTGGAGTTCGAGCTGAAAACTACAGGGGTTTTGGATCTGGATCGGTAATGGACGAAAAAAAAGTATGTAAGTAATTATAATTTTTATTCAGACAATGTAGGTACAATAAAATTAAATAAAGCTTTTGATTATGTAGTTAAATAATAAGAAAAATTTTTTTTTTTTCACCTTTTGTTTTCGAAACATTTATATAATATGAAATATTTATGTTTATTTTATTACGATACCTCATACTTTATACAGGTGTAACAAAATTACCCTAGTAATACTTAATTCATAATTCATAATCATTTATTGCTTCATGTGGTGTACATAGATCTTATAAGTAATAACAGTTCGCAACATGAGGGCACTGCAATTTACGTTTGAATGTAAAATATTATAAAACTAAGAAAGAAACAAAAATTTAACAGTTATATGATTATTCATGCATAACATAACATAATTATTTTAGGTACAAAACATATTTATATTTAAAAAAAACAAAGAACAACACAAAAATCATTTTACAATTATCATCATAAATCATGGCAAACACAATGACAAATACAACAATTATAATTTAAAGACTATTACAATTATAATTAAAATAAAGACAATTACAATTATAATGAAATTATTAGTATGAAAATTATTATTGGATATTTATAAACATCAATTAGAATTCAAATTATTTTATGGGAATATTAAATTAAACAAATTATGTAATAAATAGCATAATAGAAATGTCGTGTGATAAAATTATAGGCATAGTATAAAATGTCATAAGTCTATTCAAAATATTCATCTAAATTGTAAAAACAATTTAAAATCAACATTTCCTTAACTTTGTTCACAAAGTGCGATTATTTTTCTATGGCTTTTACATGGTCTGGTAACTTATCATAAATTTTTTGCTTCAGATCATCAGACTTAAACTTTCATTATGGATCAAGAAATTAAAAAAATTAGCTGTCCCATACAAAGCTGCGGTACCGGCTCGACTTAAATGTGTTGAACAGCAGTTTTTTTATTTTTTCGGTTTTGGCTCCATAGTGAAAGTTGTTCAGTTTGAGGGTCTGAACTTCTGAAGCACCCCCTTAAGTTTTAGTAGGGTGTTTTGTTACACCCTGTATACTTAGGTACTTGATACTTTATATAGGTACAGGGTGTAAGGAACAGCCCTCCGCAAACGGAAACGGTGAACTCTGACCATCAAACTGAACAACTTTCACTATGGAGCCAATTGCCTACCTCAAGAAACGCAAAAAAAAAATCTGCTGTCTCATATACAGGGTCAAATTGATATCATTAGCATCCTTTTAAACTAAGAGTCTACCCATCAAACTGAACAACTTTTACTGCGACAGCAAACCGATCGGAGCAAAAAAAAAATCTGCCGTTGCATACATTTGAGTCGCGAACTCGCGCGTCGACATTGCAGTTTAGTATGGAACAGCAGATTTTTGCTCCGATCGGTTTGCTCCCATAGTAAAAGTTGTTCAGTTTGATGGGTAGACTCTTAGTTTAAAAGGATATCAATTTCACCCTGTATTTGAGTCCGGTATATAGGTAGGTAGGTAGGTAGGTACGGCATTTTGTATAGGACCGCTGATTTTTTCGCGTTTCCTTAGGTAGGGTGAAATTTATGTCATTAGCATCCTTTAAACTAAGTCTACCCATCAAACTGAACAACTTTTACTATGGGAGCAAACAGATCCGTACAAGAAAAAATCTGTTGTTCCATACTAAACTGCAATCTTGACTCAACTGTAGGTATGCAACTGAAACAGCTGATTTTTTTGTGCTCCAATCGGCGGCGGCGATCTGTTTGATCCCATAGTAAAAATGTGTGCTATTAATTTCACCCTGTATCTATTGTTTTTCAAAATTATTCTCGTAGTTAGTATTTCTTACGTTTATTATATCATTTGAACGTTATGAAACAGGTTTTTATACGAAACAGCTGCTTCCTCTGCTTCCACTGCTTCTCACAGAGGTTCCATCGAATGCGACGATGCATAAAATGAAATGGATGCTACAGTAAAATTTATTAAAAGTATTCCCAACCTCCTAATTTGATCAATTTTTTTATTGTCTAAATATTTTAAAGGAGCGCTCAAACCGGTACGGGGCCGGGGTACCGCGCGAGTCGCGAGGTAGCGCGGCGCGACGCGACGGTAGCTGCCCATTTTATCTTATGACGTCCCGCTAAGGGTTGAACCTCATCTGACAGCACCGCATCGCCTTTTTCTGTCGCTCCATCCTTTTCTGTCACTCAGGAACGTCATTTGCTAGAGCAAATAAGGTAGACGGAACGCCATCGCACGCCGCAGCACAGCCGCGCGCGATCGCAGTCTGACTATCTTATATGCTATAGCAAATGACGTTGAAACCAAAAAATGATATAATTACAACAATAGTTAAACAAGTGTTGCTTCAATGACTATTCATCAACAAATGAAGTTCGCGTCCCGCGTCGCGAGGCCGAGTTTCGCGTCGTAGACGCTCCCGCTTCGCGTCCCACGTCCCGCGCGCCGTCGTCGTTCGGATTTGTATGCCCCACGTATCGTCATCATCATCAGCCTATATGTATACGTCCAGCTACCAGGGCACAGGCTTCTTCAGCGCATACAGGTTTCCGAAGTACGTAAATGTCTTAGCAAATTACCCTTTGCATTAAATTTGTAATCACAGAAAGAACATGCATATGGTTTTTCACCAGTGTGGGTACGTAAATGTTGCGATAAGTGAGCCTTTTGCTTACATTTGTAATCACAGTGAGAGCATGAATATGGTTTTTCACCAGTGTGGGTACGTAAATGTTTTGTCAGCGTACCCTTTTCATCACATTTGTAATCACAGTAAGAGCATGAATGTTGTTTTTCACCAGTGTGGGTACGTAAATGTTTTGTCAGAGAACCCCTTGTATTGCATTTGTAATCACAGTAAGAGCATGCATATGGTTTTTCACCAGTGTGGATACGTAAATGTTGCGATAAATGACTCTTTTGCTTGCATTTGTAATCACAGTGAGAGCATGAATATGGTTTTTCGCCAGTGTGGGTACGTAAATGTTTTGTCAGAGTACTCTTTTCATCACATTTCGAGCTTGAACATTGTTTTTCACCTGTGTGGGTACTCAAATGTATTGTCAAAGAACCCTTTGCATTACATTTGTAATCACAGTAAGAGCATGCATATGGTTTTTCACCAGTGTGGGTACGTAAATGTTGTGATAAGTGACCCTTATGCTTACATTTGTAATCACAGTGAGAGCATGAATATTGTTTTTCACTAGTGTGAATAAGCAAATGTCTTGACAAATTACTCTTTTGACGACATTTGTAATCACAGTGAGAGCATGAATATGGTTTTTTATTTTTCTGTTTGTTATTTCTCTGTATGGCATCTGTGGCCGATTTCTTGTTTGAGTCAACATTGGAGATGATTCTTTCGGTATTATCTTCTTTCATTCCTTTCTCAGGTTTGACTTGATCTGTCTCTTCATCTGTTGTCTCTAGTTTTGGCGTCTTGGGTACAGGTACATCTGAAATTATAATTAATATTTGATGCAAATAGTAATAAGTAACTTTGGAACCTACTAGAATTTTTGAAGTGAAAACTTCTTTAGCGGCGTTGTGCACTTTTGGTATGGGTAAAAAATTTTAAACTCGCGTCAGGACAGGACCGTGACGTCACCCTGATCGAAAATTGTTCAGACATATCCCCCTCTCTTTCTACCGCGCGGCGAAAATGTATCCCTGTTCCTGCTGTTTCATTTAAGCTGCATAAATCGTCATGGTTTGAGCAATAAATGAATATTATATTTTACCACATAAATGATAGTACTTTAATATGTTCAAGTTTTCACTTCTGCCGGCACTCCCAGAGTGCAACCTGTTGTTTTTTTGGTCATATCACACTGATATAAAAACTTGCAGTCAAAGGTGTTTAATTAGAATACAGAGCACAATGTGAGATGGGCCATCGTTTGGGGGGCTCCACACTAGCATGTCAAATTTTGCGCATCCGAGAATCCCCACCTGTCCATGTTGTCCTTACTGTGACCGACCTGGGTTCGAAGTCGGTTTAAGGGCATTTAGGTCGCCCAAGGCAAGTCGTGTCCAGGCGGGAGGCTCTCAGACGGCGGCACAAATTGTGTTGGGAGGGACACTTTTTGTCTCCAAAGAGTACACATCGCTTATCGCTAAAAAGTGATCTTACTAACAACCGAAAATTTCAATTTTACTGTTAGTTTCGGGCTATAAGCGCTATTTTGGAATCAGTGACATTCAAAATCGTGGTTGAATGATGCATTTAATCTACATAGTTAATTGATGTTTTCTACTGCTGATTTGAATGTGTGACTTTAAAAAATCATTCCACATTGCATGGAATACTTATTTAGCATACTCATATGTGTATGTGAGTACTTATTAGGTATTCAAATCAGTACTCGAGTGCTACCTGAATCAACACATCACTAGAATAAGGGGATAGAGAACTTGCAGCGGGATCAATATTAAATGACAATGTGGACACGGAGACAAACAAGACCTAGTTAATATGAAATGCCACTAACCTTCAGGACAATATGTCACATCAACTACTTGAAGCACCACAGGTCCAATAACTATCTCTTCTTTGATCACATGATCTTTATACAAGTCTAACTCACTCTCTACCTCATTATCTGATTCATTTTCTACTTTTATCTCTATTTTGACTTCAGTCACACCTTCTGTAGATGTATTTTCAACACTCATTTTAGCGACAGGAATCCAACCAATATGTATGTATCAAAACAAATCAATGTATTCAATTTAATGCATGTTACGGCTCCATCAGATGATTCTGCCGTTGTAGAGGTAAGAAACGGCACTGTATGTAGTTCCAATACAAACTAAGTCAAGTGATAACATTGTGGTTCAACGATATGGATCTAAAAAGGACAGCACAGATTAGTACCAACCTATCTTAATCTTAACTATTATAAAACTGTAACAGAAGTGTGTCTGTACACACAGCGACAGGTCAGGTTACCCTGTTTGGACTTTGAACTATTAGAAGTTGAACGCTGCGAATCGTGCGAGAGGGTGCGGTATGTTGTTGCTGTTTCGTCTCACAGCACGCTGCGCCCGCGCCGGCGGCAGCCGCGTCTATGCAGGCTCTCTACCGCACTATTTTGTGTTTTGTACGTAGTGTAGTTATGGGTATATAGGGTGCGTAACCTGATGTGTCGCCGTGTGTACATTGCAGACATTAAAAAAAAAAACTATACGTTTTTAGGTGTCCCTGATTCCAAATCACCAATGTTTGGATTTTATGTAGGTACAATAAAATTAAATAAAGCTTTTGATTATGTAGTTAAATAATAAGAAAAATTACGCAGATATCTTAATTTTTTTTGTCACCTTTTGTTTTCGAAACATTTATATAATATGAAATATTTATGTTTATTTTATTACGATACCTCATACTTTATACAGGTGTAACAAAATTACCCTAGTAATACTTAATTCATAATTCATAATCATTTATTGCTTCATGTGGTGTACATAGATCTTATAAGTAATAACAGTTCGCAATATGAGGGCACTGCAATTTACGTTTGAATGTAAAATATTATAAAACTAAGAAAGAAACAAAAATTTAACAGTTATATGATTATTCATGCATAACATAACATAATTATTTTAGGTACAAAACATATTTATATTTAAAAAAAACAAAGAACAACACAAAAATCATTTTACAATTATCATCATAAATCATGGCAAACACAATGACAAATACAACAATTATAATTTAAAGACTATTACAATTATAATTAAAATAAAGACAATTACAATTATAATGAAATTATTAGTATGAAAATTATTATTGGATATTTATAAACATCAATTAGAATTCAAATTATTTTATGGGAATATTAAATTAAACAAATTATGTAATAAATAGCATAATAGAAATGTCGTGTGATAAAATTATAGGCATAGTATAAAATGTCATAAGTCTATTCAAAATATTCATCTAAAGTGTAAAAACAATTTAAAATCAACATTTCCTTAACTTTGTTCACAAAGTGCGATTATTTTTCTATGGCTTTTACATGGTCTGGTAACTTATCATAAATTTTTTGCTTCAGATCATCAGACTTAAACTTTCATTATGGATCAAGAAATTAAAAAAATTAGCTGTCCCATACAAAGCTGCGGTACCGGCTCGACTTAAATGTGTTGAACAGCAGTTTTTTTATTTTTTCGGTTTTGGCTCCATAGTGAAAGTTGTTCAGTTTGAGGGTCTGAACTTCTGAAGCACCCCCTTAAGTTTTAGTAGGGTGTTTTGTTACACCCTGTATACTTAGGTACTTGATACTTTATATAGGTACAGGGTGTAAGGAACAGCCCTCCGCAAACGGAAACGGTGAACTCTGACCATCAAACTGAACAACTTTCACTATGGAGCCAATTGCCTACCTCAAAAACGCAAAAAAAAAATCTGCTGTCTCATATACAGGGTCAAATTGATATCATTAGCATCCTTTTAAACTAAGAGTCTACCCATCAAACTGAACAACTTTTACTGCGACAGCAAACCGATCGGAGCAAAAAAAAAATCTGCCGTTGCATACATTTGAGTCGCGAACTCGCGCGTCGACATTGCAGTTTAGTATGGAACAGCAGATTTTTGCTCCGATCGGTTTGCTCCCATAGTAAAAGTTGTTCAGTTTGATGGGTAGACTCTTAGTTTAAAAGGATATCAATTTCACCCTGTATTTGAGTCCGGTATATAGGTAGGTAGGTAGGTAGGTACGGCATTTTGTATAGGACCGCTGATTTTTTTCGCGTTTCCTTAGGTAGGGTGAAATTTATGTCATTAGCATCCTTTTAAACTAAGTCTACCCATCAAACTGAACAACTTTTACTATGGGAGCAAAATGATCGGAGCAAGAAAAAATCTGTTGTTCCATACTAAACTGCAATCTCGACTCAACTGTAGGTATGCAACTGAAACAGCTGATTTTTTTGTGCTCCAATCGGCGGCGGCGATCTGTTTGATCCCATAGTAAAAATGTGTGCTATTAATTTCACCCTGTATCTGTTGTTTTTAAAAATTATTCTCGTAGTTAGTATTTCTTACGTTTATTATATCATTTGAACGTTATGAAACAGGTTTTTATACGAAACAGAACTCTGCTTCCTCTGCTTCCACTGCTTCTCACAGAGGTTCCATCGAATGCGACGATGCATAAAATGAAATCGAGGCTACAGTAAAATTTATTAAAAGTATTCCTCCTAATTTGATCCATTTTTTATTTTCTAAATATTTTAAAGGAGCGCTCAAACCGGTACGGGGTCGGGGTACCGCGCGAGTCGCGAGGTAGCGCGGCGCGACGCGACGGTAGCTGCCCATTTCATCTTATGACGTCCCGCTAAGGGTTGAACCTCATCTGACAGCACCGCATCGCCTTTTTCTGTCGCTCCATCCTTTTCTGTCACTCAGGAACGTCATTTGCTAGAGCAAATAAGGTAGACGGAACGCCATCGCACGCCGCAGCACAGCCGCGCGCGATCGCGTTCCGACTATCTTATATGCTCTAGCAAATGACGTTGAAACCAAAAAATGATATAATTACAACAATAGTTAAACAAGTGTAGCTTCAATGACTATTCATCAACAAATAAAGTTCGCGTCCCGCGTCGCGAGGCCGAGTGTCGCGTCGTAGACGCTCCCGCTTCGCGTCCCACGTCCCGCGCGCCGTCGTCGTTCGGATTTGTATGCCCCACGTATCGTCATCATCATCAGCCTATATGTATACGTCCAGCTACCAGGGCACAGGCTTCTTCAGCGCATACAGGTTTCCGAAGTACGTAAATGTCTTAGCAAATTACCCTTTGCATTAAATTTGTAATCACAGAAAGAACATGCATATGGTTTTTCACCAGTGTGGGTACGTAAATGTTGCGCTAAGTGAGCCTTTTGCTTACATTTGTAATCACAGTAAGAGCATGAATATGGTTTTTCACCAGTGTGGGTACGTAAATGTTTTGTCAGAGTACCCTTTTCATCACATTTGTAATCACAGTAAGAGCATGAATGTTGTTTTTCACCAGTGTGGGTACGTAAATGTTTTGTCAAAGAACCCTTTGTATTGCATTTGTAATCACAGTAAGAGCATGCATATGGTTTTTCACCAGTGTGGATACGTAAATGTTGCGATAAATGACTCTTTTGCTTGCATTTGTAATCACAATGAGAGCATGAATATGGTTTTTCGCCAGTGTGGGTACGTAAATGTTTTGTCAGAGTACTCTTTTCATCACATTTAGAGCTTGAACATTGTTTTTCACCTGTGTGAGTACTCAAATGTATTGTCAAAGAACCCTTTGCATTACATTTGTAATCACAGTAAGAGCATGCATATGGTTTTTCACCAGTGTGGGTACGTAAATGTTGTGATAAGTGACCCTTATGCTTACATTTGTAATCACAGTGAGAGCATGAATATTGTTTTTCACTAGTGTGAATAAGCAAATGTCTTGACAAATTACTCTTTTGACGACATTTGTAATCACAGTGAGAGCATGAATATGGTTTTTTATTTTTCTGTTTGTTATTTCTCTGTATGGCATCTGTGGCCGATTTCTTGTTTGAGTCAACATTGGAGATGATTCTTTCGGTATTATCTTCTTTCATTCCTTTCTCAGGTTTGACTTGATCTGTCTCTTCATCTGTTGTCTCTAGTTTTGGCGTCTTGGGTACAGGTACATCTGAAATTATAATTAATATTTGATGCAAATAGTAATAAGTAACTTTGGAACCTACTAGAATTTTTGAAGTGAAAACTTCTTTAGCGGCGTTGTGCACTTTTGGTATGGGTAAAAAATTTTAAACTCGCGTCAGGACAGGACCGTGACGTCACCCTGATCGAAAATTGTTCAGACATATCACCCTCTCTTTCTACCGCGCGGCGAAAATGTATCCCTGTTCCTGCTGTTTCATTTAAGCTGCATAAATCGTCATGGTTTGCGCAATAAATGAATATTATATTTTACCACATAAATGATAGTACTTTAATATGTTCAAGTTTTCACTTCTGCCGGCACTCCCAGAGTGCAACCTGTTGTTTTTTTGGTCATATCACACTGATATAAAAACTTGCAGTCAAAGGTGTTTAATTAGAATACAGAGCACAATGTGAGATGGGCCATCGTTTGGGGGGCTCCACACTAGCATGTCAAATTTTGCGCATCCGAGAATCCCCACCTGACCATGTTGTCCTTACTGTGACCGACCTGGGTTCGAAGTCGGTTTAAGGGCATTTAGGTCGCCCAAGGCAAGTCGTGTCCAGGCGGGAGGCTCTCAGACGGCGGCACAAATTGTGTTGGGAGGGACACTTTTTGTCTCCAAAGAGTACACATCGCTTATCGCTAAAAAGTGATCTTACTAACAACCGAAAATTTCAATTTTACTGTTAGTTTCGGGCTATAAGCGCTATTTTGGAATCAGTGACATTCAAAATCGTGGTTGAATGATGCATTTAATCTACATAGTTATTTGATGTTTTCTACTGCTGATTTGAATGTGTGACTTTAAAAAATCATTCCACATTGCATGGAATACTTATTTAGCATACTCATATGTGTATGTGAGTACTTATTAGGTATTCAAATCAGTACTCGAGTGCTACCTGAATCAACACATCACTAGAATAAGGGGATAGAGAACTTGCAGCGGGATCAATATTAAATGACAATGTGGACACGGAGACAAACAAGACCTAGTTAATATGAAATGCCACTAACCTTCAGGACAATATGTCACATCAACTACTTGAAGCACCACAGGTCCAATAACTATCTCTTCTTTGATCACATGATCTTTATACAAGTCTAACTCACTCTCTACCTCATTATCTGATTCATTTTCTACTTTTATCTCTATTTTGACTTCAGTCACACCTTCTGTAGATGTATTTTCAACACTCATTTTAGCGACAGGAATCCAACCAATATGTATGTATCAAAACAAATCAATGTATTCAATTTAATGCATGTTACGGCTCCATCAGATGATTCTGCCGTTGTAGAGGTAAGAAACGGCACTGTATGTAGTTCCAATACAAACTAAGTCAAGTGATAACATTGTGGTTCAACAATATGGATCTAAAAAGGACAGCACAGATTAGTATCAACCTATCTTAATCTTAACTATTATAAAACTGTAACAGAAGTGTGTCTGTACACACAGCGACAGGTCAGGTTACCCTGTTTGGACTTTGAACTATTAGAAGTTGAACGCTGCGAATCGTGCGAGAGGGTGCGGTATGTTGTTGCTGTTTCGTCTCACAGCACGCTGCGCCCGCGCCGGCAGCAGCCGCGTCTATGCAGGCTCTCTACCGCACTATTTTGTGTTTTGTACGTAGTGTAGTTATGGGTATATAGGGTGCGTAACCTGATGTGTCGCCGTGTGTACATTGCAGACATTAAAAAAAAAAACTATACGTTTTTAGGTGTCCCTGATTCCAAATCACCAATGTTTGGATTTTATGTCTGTCGGTTTGTTTGTTTGATCGAGCATCACTCAAAAACTACTGAAACGATTCTGATGAAACATTTTTTGTTTGATAGCTTATGATCTGACTTAAAATCTGATATATAATTTGTGTGGATGAAGTCACGGGATAACTCTAGTTTTAAATAAAAATGAAAAAATTGGTCAAGGGTCTAGTTGAGCTACTCGCACACCGAGGGTTCCATAGTACCACACAAAATATTTACTAACAAAAAAGTTTTGTTTTCTAGCGCAAGACCGACTCGCACTTGGCCGGTTTTTATTATTTGTTTTTATTACTGTAGAGCTTGCTCTATAATCACACCAAGTTTGACGCTTTTTATGTATTACCGTTTTTACGATAGAGCGAAAAGAAAAAACGTTGATAAAAACTAGTTTTTGGCATTTCTATTATTTGTTAGCAAATCCACCGTAATAATAAGGCACATTCTGTGCAAATTTCAAAAAGTTACAGCCGTAAATAGGTAGGACAGACGGACGGACGGACAATGTACGCTTAATAATAGGGTCCTGTTTTCACCCTTTGGGTACGGAACCCTAAACAAGGTACCATCATGAAATATGACCCTATTCTGGTCCAGGCTGGTAGCATAGTAGTGTGAGAGAGACTTGCCCATGGGTTATTTACCTACCTGTTGCCCATCCTTGAACCAGCTTACATAAATAAATACCACACAGTGCCGTAAATAGGGTGGTGCGAGCGGTGCCCAGGCACAGGGCGCAGACCCTGGAGGGGCGCAGAAATGATACCAGGACAGGACCAAGTTTTGGTCCATGTATCTTATCTTATCTTATCTTGTTGTGGGGGCTGGCAAGCCAGCAACACTTCGACCCAGTGGGATCTTTTGTGTTAGCCCCAATACTTTTTTGGTCCATGTATGTCTTGCAAAGAAATTTTAGATGTCTTGCGATGTCCTACCTACATGAATAAATCATTTTTACCAAACTCCTCATCATAAAGTGATACTATGACAAGACTTTTTTTTTAGTGTCGGAATGAGTTGCAGAGCTAGGACGAGCTTGCTTCGCGAACTCCTTGCTAATGTATTTTGCGACATTATATTAAACAAACCGCCAAAGCTTTGACAACTAAGTCGTATCTTCGAGCTCACTCGATTTTTAGTACAATTTTTAAACTGTCAGAATTTTGGTCATAACTAAGTCGCAGTGCTGTGAAATTCCACGCTCTCTTCGCTCGTTTTAGCCTTTGAATAGTGGTATAATACAAGCATGCATAGGCTAATTGAACCCTTACTACCACTGTTTTGAATCTTGGTGTGTGAAATTTTGAGCTCGCTTCGCTCGCTCCATGGCATGCATTTCTATTGTAACTCATACCCCTACCACTGTTTTGAGTCTTGTATTGTCGTGTGAAATTCCGAGCTCGCTTCGCTCGCTCCAACCTTTGAATAGTGGTTTAAGCATGCTAGGCTAATGAACCCATACCAACCCACCACTGTTTGAGTCTTGGTGTGTGAAATGTCTCCATAGCATGCATAGGCTAATGGAACTCTTACCACCTGCTACCGTTTTGTCTTGGTATGTGAAATTTTGAGTTCGCTTCACTCGTTCCAACCTCTGAATAGTGGTTTCAGCATGCGTAGGCTAATGGAACTCATACCACCCACCACTGTTTTGAGTCTTGGTGTGTGAAATTGAATCAAATTCATGTTTCTTTAAGCTCGCTCCGCTCGCTCCATAGCATTTATAGACTGATAGAACTTATACCACCCACCACTGTTTTGACTCTTGGTGTGTGAAATTTCAAGCTTACTTCGCTCCCTCCATAGCATGCATAGGCTAATGGAACTCATACCACCTAACTAGGTACCGTTTTGTCTCGGTATGTGAAATTTCGAGCTCGCTTCGCTCGCTCTAACCCTTGAATAGTGGTTTAAGCATGCGTAGGCTAATATCATATCACCGTTTTGAGTCTTGGTGTGTAAAATTTCGATCGCATAGCATAGCATGCATAGGCTGATGGAACTCATACCACCCACCACTGTTTTGACTTGGTATGTGAAATTTCGAACTCGCTTAGCTCACTCCATAGGGTACCGTTTTGTCTCAGTATGTGAAATTTCGAGCTCGCTTCGCTCACTCTAACCTTTGAGTAATGGTTTAAGCATGCGTAGCCTAATATTAAATAACCCATTACCGTTTTGAGTCTTTGTGTGTGAAATTTCGAGCTCGCGTCGCTCGCTCCAACCTTTGAATAGTGGTTTACGCATGCATAGGCTACTTGACCTCAATACCAGCCACCACTGTTTTGAGTCTTGGTACGTTCAATTTCGGTAACCTTTTGCTTCCTATCTTAAACGATCATTTTCATGGGGGCGCAGTTTTAGAAGCTCGCACCGGGCGCATGGAAGGCTATTTACGGCACTGATACCACAGCGAAAATGGTACTCACCTAACCCCCTAACCTATAAACCATCCATCACTAAAACCACAACGAAGCACGAACTCAAGTATTAGAATTGAATAGAAAATGCGAATCTATCTCGGGCACGTGTTTTACTCTTACAGTAATGTTCGAAATCTTCACATTCACAAACAAAGCCTGTAGCAGTTGCAGTGGCTGTGGCTGGCTGACACTGACAGACAGGGTTGGATTTAGGGACGTTGAAAAAGATAGCACAAAAAAATGAAAAGGATAGTATTTGTTAAAAAATTATAGTACACTTTAATTATTTTTAATTTAACATAATAATAATAAAAATCAACACCATCAAAGGCAAAATTTACTCCTCTTCTACTAAGTTTATCAGTTCTTGAATATTACTATTAGTTCTTTCTTCATCCTAGGCATTTAATCTAATCAAAATATCCTCAGTAGGAATAAAATCAGTACAATTACCACTTTTACTACCGCTTTTGACAGCGTTACATGACAATAAAATGCCGTCTATGGATTGTTTTGCCAGTTTGCTTTGTATCTTAGTCTTGGCAAGGTTCACTTTACTGAATATTCGTTCGCACATGCACGGTCGAAATATTCATATGACGTAAAACTAAGCATTCGGGAGTAAACTTGAAATTATAGTATTTTAGCGTACTATCCTTAGTTGTGGATAGTATATAGTACAAAGGGCGAAATTATAGTATAAATACTATAATTATAGTACAAAATCCAACCCTGCTGACAGATGACTGACAGCAGTGTTGCCAAGTCCCAGCCAGTCAGAATCGCCAAAAATCTCCGGCCAAGTAGCCTAAAGTCGCCAAATTTTTTCCCCCTGTAATGTAGCCTAAAGTCGCCTAAAAATACAGTAAATTGGCCAAATGAATGGTATATTGGCTGCTCGTGCCGGAAAAATATATTTTTTACAACTGCAAACTCTACTCACAATTTAGAAATAGCTGTACCGCATAACATACACGTACGCTATGTGTTACATAGAGTGTTGTAGTGTAAATTTTATGCAGTCTGCGATAAAAAATCATATAATTTTACTTACAATAAGTATAATATTTCAGATTTTTCTTAAAATAGCCTAAAATAACACGAAAAAGTCAGTTTTTCTTAATATAGCCCCAAAATCGCCTATTTTAATTTGAGATATAGCCTAAATGGCGACCGGTCGCCAATCGTATTTTTTGGTCGCCGATAGACCCCTTGATGTAGCCTAAAAGGCGATAAATCGCCTAACTTGGCAGCACTGACTGACAGACAGACAGTGCCAGTGTTGCAGTGTTGCAAAAGTAACTGTGATAAAATCGGTAGTATTGGCGACAAAAAATCGGTAGAAATTGGCAGATTGTCTTAATTAAGGAATGTTTGTAAAGTACTGGTTCAATGGTTCAATTTTTTCCAAAAGTGCTCAATTTCCATCAAATTCCGAACGATGATGCTAATAATGTTGTGCCCGTGTCAATTACGTATTGACCAAAACATGAAACTTGTGTGAAGTGACTTTTTGTAAAATTTTTGTAGCATCGAAAAATATTGATTTCGAGGATTACTCTACAGAGATTTAAAAAACATGAACTCTATTCCATTAATATAAAATCATATTTTCATTACCTATTTCAGTACACAAACATTCAAATAAGACCATGAATATTCTGTTAAGAATCTTCATGGAAAAGAAAAGAAACTTCGAAGAAACGAAGAACGAACGAACGAACTTCGAACTTCTTCTTCTTCTTCTTCTTAAGAAAAACTTCTGAAGAAGAAGTTCTTCAGAAGTTTTTTTTTTGAAATTAGAGTTAGTTATAACTCTAATTTCTACTTATCTGCCACACAAAAAGGCAAAATACTTCAATATTTGGCTAAAACATCTTCAATAAAATAAATCGGTAGATCACAACCTAAAATCGGTAGACAGTACCCGAAATCGGTAGATCTACCGATAAATTGGTAGCTTCTGCAACACTGCAGTGTTGCCACCTTACCTCCAGACGCAGTGTATTTTTTTAAGTTTATTTGAAGTTTATGGCCTGGCTACATTGACCTTTGGGCTAAGTCTAGATTTTGGTTTGCCGTATTTGAAATCTGAAATTGCCGTATTTTAAGCAAAAATCTCTCCGAAATCTCCGAAAAATAGATATACAGGGTGTTCGGCAGACGGTTGAACATATTAAAATGGCAGATCCGTGGGGCTTTCTGCTACGTGTTTAGGCCTAATAAACAGACCCCAGGCCACACGAACCGTCCATTCGATATCGAATTAATCGGGAACAGGTAGTTAGTAGGTACCTACACATACATACGCTCAGTTGCAGAAACACTCATTAAAGTTAATCCACCATTAAATCTCTTGCTGTCACTTTTTGTCTTGTTGACGTAGTTAAAGCTAGCAAGAGATTTAATGGAGGATTAACTATAATGAGCATTTCTGCAACTGAGTGAAAGACCCCTGAATCTCGGCTTATAAGCACCTAATTAAATCATGGCCATAACGATTTGGTACATACACTAATATCATTAATAACTCGTACATAAAATGGCGAGATCGAAAAAAGTTGAATTATTCATAGAGATAAATAATGAGAAAGAATTTAATAATGTGCTTAAAAATAATCATACCAGTCTAATTTGTAAGTAGCCCATTTTACTTCTGTGTGTCTCAACGGTTAACATAACAACTAGGTAATAATTTTGCCATAGACTTTAGCTCTTTCATAGGCTTTTCTAATAAATTAAGCGCTCCATACAAAACGGAGTTACATCCTAGTTTGGTCTAAAAAATATAAGAATAAGAGATAAGTGCCACAGGTGGTGGTGGTGGTGGTGGTGGTGTGGTGGTGGTGGTGGTAGTTTTTGCAACCATCAGCAGCAAGGCTGATTCAGTGTTAATGGGGTGTAGAGCTTCTCTGTGATGGGGATGGATCAGGTCTGCCTGCATAACTCCAGTCGGTTTAGGAGTTACTGATGATTAAAGGTCTGTAAAAAATTAACGATCAGCTGCACGGCTGATCGTATGATATTGTTGTAGTATGCACTGTAGCTATGTGAACAGTACAAAAACTGTCAAGTTCTGTCAGTCGGTTTAGGAGATACAGCCAGTCAAAGTTCCGACCTTTGAAAGGCTGTATCTCCTAAACCGACTGATGAACCATGTCAGTTTTTATAATGTTCACATAGCTACAGTGCACTACAACAATGACATACGATCAGCCTTGCAGCTGATCGTAAATTTTTACAGCCCTTTAATCATCAGTAACTCCTAAACCAACTAGAGTTATGCAGGCAGACCCATCCATCCCCATCACAGAGAAGCCCTACACCCCATAAACACTGAATCACCTTTGCTGCTGATGGTTGCAAAAAGTACACTTATCTCTCGGAATATATTGTTAAGGGGCCATACGTCCCGGAATTATCCGGGAAGGGGTTTCTTATTTTTCGTTTCTGTAAAAGATTTATTTATGCAAGTTTACCAAAACGAAAAAAAATCACAGTATTCTGTTTATACAGAGTGTAACATAAAATAGGACAGCTACTTAAAGGGGTGCTTTAGACCGTCAAACTGAACAACTTTCTATATGGGACCAATATCGAAATCGCGAAAAAAAAATCTGCTGTCCCATACATTTCAGTCGAGTTATGCTTGCAGTTTTGTATGGGACAGCTGATTTTTTTTTCGCGATTTCATTGTTGGTCCCATAGTAAAAGTTGTTCAGTTTGATGGTCTAAAGCACCCCTTTAAGTAACTGTCCTATTTTATTATACACCCTGTATATTGAAATCATAAATACGCGATTGAAATTACTTTCACACGATAGGTAGCCTTTTTTTCTTTTCTATTAATCGAAAATACGGTTCACGGGGTAAATCTCACCTTCCTTCGTAATCGTGTCTATCAAAGTAAAGTTGCCTAGCCTATAATTATGATCCCACTGCAGGACAAAGGCCTCCTTTTAGGAATAAGGGGACCATAGTCCACCATCCACGCACCAACGCAGTGCAGGTGGGCTTCTTCTTATCGTGTGGGCAGACCCCTGGTGTCAGAGTTTTTTGAGACCGCCTTACGGCCTCTGACGTGGTTTTTATGTAACGACTATTACAAAAGAGAGACTACCACTCTACCACTAGAGATAGTAGCCGGGACCAACGGCTTAACGTGCCATCCGAAGCAATCATTACTCTTTCCAGACCATCAGGTGATTCAGCCTGCAATGTGCTAACCAACTGGGGAAAAACGCACAAAGTGACATATCACTAGGTGTCCCCCGTGGGAATCGAACCCACGACCTCCGTGTCGAGAGCCCAATGCTCTTAACCATTAGACCACGCAGGCAGTAAGTTAATAGTGGTCAAAGAATTTTCAACCCGCTAATAGTCATTCGACCTGGCTTAAATCCCCATCTGACGTAACTACCCGCGGGACCAACAGCTTAACGTGCCTTCCAAAGCACGCAGATGCTAGGCATGAAACACCGCTATAACGGTCACCCACGCAAAGACTGACCGGACCACGTTTCCGATACCGAAGTTCCAATTCGCCTCTTACCTGTCAAAGTATTACAAAATAATTGGTAGTGTTATAATCCGTGAGCCGGCCGCATGGTTACCTACGTGACATGACATCACCATGAACTGGGAACTGACAGACTTATGTTTAGCCTACTTGCGATCATGTTCAGGATGCTATTGCCGCTGCCGCGCACTCTGCGCACCAGGGACCCGCAGCGTTTGCGCATCGTGGTATAAAAACAGTCCACACGATGCTCTGCGAACATACCTGATGCACTGCAGAAGCGCGGCAGCCCCAACAGCATCCTGAACGCGTTATTTTACTGAACCCGAAGGGCGTTGTAGGCTTTTTGAGTATAGTTAGCCCACAGGCTGCACGTATTAATGTGATTTTGACTATCTTCGAGCACCGTGCAAACCTACGAGCCAACATGTTCGCTCTCACTGACAACGCCCTCCGATGCTTTTATGATGCCAGCAGTTTCATAATGATGTCATATGACGTAAATGAGGCTTAAAAGTTTGACCGGAAATTCGGAATTTTTACGTATTTCCGGCCAATTTTGGGTGCATAATTCAATTGATCTTCGCTTAGTCCAACTTTTTCGACCGTGCGCCATGCATTTCATGGTGATGTCGTGTCACGTAGGTAACCATGCGGCCGGCTCACGGATTATTAATTTTTATGATACCTACTGTTTTGACATTTTCAATGTAAGGTGCACAAATATACAGTGAATTCGCTGGATCATGTACGGCTCTCAATCGGCTCTTTCTTACTATAAAAATGGACTGGAGTGACGGGAAGATTATTTTACTAAAAGTAAGTCAGTTTACTATAAAGGATGTTAGGGTACGAGATAGGGACCGATCAAAGCAAAAAAAAATCTGCTGTTGCATATATATATATATATATATATTTTTTATTCATAATATATTAGTAGGCATTGCAGTTTAGTATGGAACAGCTGATAAGTAATTTTTTTGCCCCGATCGGTTTGCTTCCATAGTAAAAGTTGTTCAGTTTGATGGGTAGACTCTTAGTTTAAAATGATGCTAATGATATCAATTTCACACTGTATACTAAATAGACCGACAGAGTTCTAGTCTAGCCAGGAATTTCGAACTCGCTTCGTTCGCACCCTAAAGGTCTAAAAGCTGAGTTATTTTATTTAACAACTTGTTTGTTTAATGTTTTGTTTCAGGTGCCATCCGATCAAATTAACGTTTTCAAAAGATTTAGGGACCAAAGTGAGCCAATTTACATATTTATTTTAGTAAGTATACTTCAGTATTTGACGAACATTTCTAGATTAAAGTCAGTTCAAATCAACAATTCAAATATATTCCCAATCAATTGAAATCAATTCCTTTTCTCATCCTCATCATTTTTCTTTCTTCTTCATTTCCTTACCTTCCTTCCATTTATTCTTTTTTTTTGGCTATTTCTTTTTCTTATCCTTAATCCCACCCCAGGTCATAAACCCTACCTTTCAAGCCATCTACGTCCTATTTTTTTTTTTTAATTCTGTTCAGCTTTTCAGATTAGCCTCAATTGATATTCCATACAAGTTACTACTGCCCTTAACTAGGTAGGTATTTCGAATATAGACTCTAACCTAACTGACAAAAAATATGTTTTAGAACATGAAAATAACAAAGGTTTTCCGTGGAGTGGATAGCATTCGATTTGGAGAAGTGGCCAAGAAGGAGATATATTTTTACGAGAAGACAAAAGAAGGGGTCTATTTTGACAGAACTTTTTATGAATTGGACGAACCGACGATAGACGAAGCGGTACGTCAATATCAACTTCTTATATCTTCTTCTTCTTATCGTGTGGGCAGAGCACGGTGTCAGAGTTATTTCAGACCGCCTTACGGCCTTTGACGTGGTTTTTATGTAACGACTATAAAGATAGTAGC
The DNA here is from genome assembly GCA_922987775.1 of Agonopterix subpropinquella. Classification (NCBI taxonomy): domain Eukaryota; kingdom Metazoa; phylum Arthropoda; class Insecta; order Lepidoptera; family Depressariidae; genus Agonopterix; species Agonopterix subpropinquella. The sequence continues at coordinate 4,146,972 of OV277710.1, forward strand.
CGGGACCAACGGCTTAACGTGTCATCCGAAGCACGGAATCATCTTTCTTTTCAGACAATCAGGTGATTCAGCCTGTCCTAACCAACTGGGGAAAAACGCACAAAGTGAATTCACTAGGTGTCCCCCGCGGGAATCGAACCCACGACCTCCGTGTCGAGAGCCCAATGCTCTTAACTATTAGACCAGGGAGGATGTCATTATCATTGAAAAAGATGTGGGGGTCTTGTGGCGAGTAACCATGCCTGCAGTGCAAGAGGCGATGGTTCGATTCCCGTCCAGGCCGACTCGTACCAATGAGTTTTTCGGAATTAACGTACGATTTGTGTTTGACGTGTGTTTTGGTGTAAAATAAAGTATATTTGATTGATTGATTGATTTGTAAAAGGTGAAGGAAAATATCATGAGGAACCTGCAATCTTTAATTTCGAGACAAATGTAGGTATTGTACCCATTGTACCTACATTATTGGTGACGGCGCGGCGCGGGCTCACTCGTGTAGTGAGCCCGTCACACTGAAGTGTGATTTTTGAAAATCATACTAGCGACTTGGTAGTAGAAAGATGCATAATCTCCATAGTAATTTTGACATTTTCTACTGCCAAGTCGCTCGTATGATTTTCAAAAATCACACTTCTGGACAGTTTCGGTACTAACTATAGCTAACTAATATTCCTACCCCCGGGGAATATACAAGGTGAAATTGATATCATTAGCATCCTTTTAAACTAAGAGTCTACCCATCAAATTGAACAACTTTTACTATGGGAGCAAACCGATAGGAGCAATAAAAAATCTGCTGTTGCATACATTTCAGTCGAGTAGGCATTGCAGTTTAGTATGAAACAGCTGATTTTTTGTTGCTCCAATCGGTTTGCTTCCATAGTAAAAGTTGTTCAGTTTGTTGGGTGGACTCTTAGTTTCAAAGGATGCTAATGATATCGATTTCACCCTGTAGTCGTGAGCATATGCTTATCATTATCATCATAATATGAACGATTAATGGTATGATAATGATGATGCCAATGACTTCAATGATAAGGATACTAGTATAGGTAACAGAAATTCTGATGGTGTAACATGGTGTACTCTACCTCTACCTCTATGGTTATACAGGTGTAACAAAACACCCTAGTAATACTTAAGGGGGTGCTTCAGACCATCAATCTGAACAACTTTTACTATGGAGCCAACGTCGAGAAAAAATAAAAAAAAATCTGCCGTCTCATACATTTGAGTCGAGACGGTACTGCACTTTTGTATGAAAGGGCGGATTTTTTTTCGCGATTTCGATGTTGGCTCCATAGTGAAAGTTGTTCAGTTTGATGGTCTGAAGCACCCCCTTAAGTATTACTAGAGTGTTTTGTTACACCCTGTATAGCATGGTTATCTACACTATCTACACTATATATAATATATATAATATAATATATAATATAATATATAATATAATATATAATCTACACTAATATTATAAAGAGGAAAGATTTGTACCTATTTTTGTATGTTTGTATGTTTGTAATGAATAGGCTCAAAAAGTACTGGGCCGATTTAAAAAATTATTTCACCATTAGAAAGCTGCATTCACCCTGAGTAACATAGGCTATATTTATTGCTAGAAAAGATTAGACGTCCACCCGTGCGAAGCCGGGACGGGCCGCTAGTCTACACTAATATTATAAAGAGGAAAGATTTGTACCTATTTTTGTATGTTTGTATGTTTGTATTGAATAGGCTCAAAAAGTACTGGGCCGATTTAAAAAATTCTTTCACCATTAGAAAGCTGCATTCACCCTGAGTAACACAGGCTATATTTATTGCTAGAAAAGATTAGACGTCCACCCGTGCGAAGCCGGGACGGGTCGCTAGTAGGTAGATAAAGGAAAAGGTTGAGATTTGACGGACATGTGCCAGTTTATGACGGCAAACGGTTTTACATAGGTAATATGGGTAAAGTGTCAGAAACATTCAACCTTTTGAATTTGGTTTTCCTTTTTTGTTATGAAAACTTCTGAAAAATATAAGTACCTACCTATAGGTACCTACAACATGGAAACCTACGCCTGTACCTAGAGACTATATCTATATTGTATACAATTAAAAGTATTGTGATGCACACGCATGTATACACGCAGAAAAATCTATGTGACAACTATAATTAGCAGAACATTTATTTATACAGGGTGTACAATAAAATGGGACAGCTACTTAAAGAGGTGCTTCAGACCATCAAACTGAACAACTTTCTCTATGGGACCAATATCGAAATCGCGAAAAAAAAATCCGCTCTCCCATACAAAACTGCAAACATAACTCGACTGAAATGTATGGGACAGCAGATTTTTTTTTCGCGATTTCAATATTGGTCCCATAGAGAAAGTTGTTCAGTTTGATGGTCCGAAGCACCCCTTTAAGTAGCTGTCCCATTTTATTGTATACCCTGTATACATGCAACAAGATTTTAGTGGAATCTACCAAAATTAAGATTATACCAACATAGTAAAGTCTACTAAACTAAAATAATATTTACATGAGTAGGTAGGTACTAGATTTTATTCGTACACGATCGTAGGCAGGTAGGTATAGGTAAGTACCTACTTGGTAAGTACCTACTTCTTTTTGTGGGGTCAGATATATTTATTTCACAATAAAAGTCCATCTTTAATAGGTAATAATAATTCATGAACACGTGAGCACAGAGCTGCGTTCTGAACCTTTTTGTGCGGTTGTTTTTTCAACTCGCTCTACAGTAAAACATCTTACACCGAGGCTCTGAACGGCGTTTAGTGCGAAAAGATGCGCTCGAGGTGCACTCTGGGTGCACATAGGGTGTAGGTTCGGAACGCAGCTCTGTAAGCGCTCTTAGGCAAGTGTTTGGGGGGTTTCCCGAACATAAGCAATAGTTCTTAATTTTCTTGGCTGGCTGGCGCGTCACTGATCCACCAATTGGCTTATGGCTTCGCTAGATGGCGTAGCAGGCAAGATGGTGGACGTGGAGTGGTAATAGTGACGTGGCTATAGCTGGCTGGCGATGGCTTCCGGCAGCGCTGTAGGTAGAGTTGCCAGGTGTCCCGATTTGCGCGGGACGTCCCGATTTTCAGGGTCTGGCGACGCGTCCCGATTTAGACCGGATTGGGACACTAAATGTCCCGATAAATCAATAAATTTATTACAAGCAATTATGAGTGCGATAATGTGCTCAAAATAGAAGAAGAAACAAAGAAGAATGTGTTCTTTTCTTGATATTTTGATGAAAAGTTACTCGTTCATCAAACCCGCTCCTAAAGTATAAGTTTAAAGCACTTTGCACATTGTTCTGTCTATCTATTATTTATTATGTAGGATTAAATTCAGATGTAGGCACTTAGCGAAACGCAGTTAATTTTAAAATAAATTGTTTTTTTGTGTGTCCCAATCGACAACCCTAAATCCCGATTTGTTTTATCTTCTGCCCCGATTTAAAACAAATTGGACCTGGCAACCCTAGCTGCAGGCTTCGACCAAAATAATTTGGTCGAAGTCTGTAGGTACCTACAGTTGGACGAATTCATCTGCTTTGACTTCTAAAAAGTATCCTACTCATATTTTTGTTAATTCCTTTGATTACCTGCTTAATTAAAATGTAATCAAAGGTTAATACAGAACATATTTTATCTGTGTTCCAAATCTTAGGTTCCAAATACATCCGAACCACACGGGAAGCTGACATAAGTATATTGACTATAATTCGAAGTCCAACTTTATAAGGAGTGGCAAATTATATTTCACGCAAGATAAGATACTTAAATGATACCTTCATAGAAAATGGCGCATTAAATTGTGCTAATAATACCCAATTTGGTCTTTTTCGAGTCTTCACCTAAGTGAAGTAGTATACAACGTGTTAATGAATTAACGCAAAACCTCATACACCCCAACTGATTTATATCAAAATAATTAGATTGAAACAATAATTTCATTATTTTTGTAGGTAAAATTTAAAGTTATTCGCATTTTAAGTTTTGAGGCAAAAATGATTTTTTATCATTTCAGCAATGAATGAAGGCGCTAACATACTCATGGATACATTTTAATAATCTTGCTTTGGTCGTAAGTAGGGTGGGTGTGCCAGTGGGGTGGGTTGACATCGGGTTCAGTAAATTTAAAATTTTGCAAAAAAAAATAATTAATATTTTGAAAAAAATTACCCATGTTGAAACCATGATAATTTGATTCGGCTCGCGATTCTAAACAAACTACTTTCTAGTTTTGCGTTAATTCATTAACACGTTGTATACAGGGTGAAATTGATATCATTGGCATCCTTTTAAACTTCTTAGTTTGGTAGACTCTTGTCTACCCATCAAACTGAACAACTTTCACTATGGGAGCAAACCGATCGGAGCAAAAAAAAAATCTGCTGTTGCATACATTTGAGTCTAGTAGGCATTGCAGTTTAGTATGGGACAGCTGATTTTTTAGTTGCTCCGATCGGTTTGTTGCCATAGTAAAAATTGTTCAGTTTGATGGGTAGACTCTTAGTTTAAAAGGATGCTAATGATATCAATTTCACGCTGTACTATCAGTTTAAAATAACTATGTGCATGACCTTGAAGGGCCGTTGGATAACTTCACTTGGTTGATAAAGGAATATAGACTCTATGCCAACTCTATGCCAATGACATTTACTTTGATTTAAGCTCTATGCAAGGAAATAATAATTTGAATGACTCTAGTGAAGTTCGTGTGATTGAGTGACGTCACATTTGCGAGCGAGGTCATGCACATTGTTATTTTAAACCGATAGTATATAGTAACATATCAGGGCATGGATCGCGCTAAATAAATCTCAACTGAAACGTGCACGATTGGACCTCATGCGAACCACAACTTTTTAAGGCCACTCATCCCTAGTGCAAGGGCTCTCTTCCTTACAAGCAGACTTTTGCAATTAGCCATCCCGCTTCAATTGCGTGGCTCCGGTCAGAATTTTCCGTTTTCTTTGAAAACCTGTATGATTCTTCTTGAATTTCCAAAAAATAAGAAAACCACATCATTCCATATTGTATTGTGAAGAATAGGTATTGTAAATTTTCATATTCTTCTGATCAACAATGGCCTCGATTCGGACTGTGACACGACTTAACTTAACTAAATTTATTCCTGTCACTTTCTAAAATAAGATTAAGAAAAGAGACAGAAAACCAACAGCTGACTTTAGTGCTGTCAAAGTGACGTTAAACGCCCAAAAACGCTTTAAATAAGATGGCGTACATTATGATGGCATCTTATTTTGCGCATTTAACGTCACTTTGACAGCACTAAAGTCAGCTGTTGGTTTTCTGTCTCTTTTCTTAATCTTATTTTAGAAAGTGACAGGAATAAATTTAGTTTAGTTAAGTCGTGGTACACTCCGAATCGAGGCCAATGTAAGAGTAAAACGGTTACAACTGAAAAAAAAGGGGTGACTTTGGATTCGTTTTTCTAATTAAAATAGATTTCGAGAAAAACCACATCACTTCTCATATCCTGTAGATTGTTCAGTTTTGTTTTCTGTTTAAAACTTCGCTTAAAAAGTGCCATAACTAGTTAAATTGGTTACAAAGTTACTCAAAACCGGGCGGACGCCCCTTAAACATTCGGTATCGCGCTATTCATTTGACAGCTCATGACAGCCTTTTACAGATGTTTCGGGCTGTCAATGAATAAGTCAAGTTTAGCAGGATACGGAATGCCGAATGCAGCACAAGTAGAATAGTAACTGCATCGCAATGTGTGATTAGAACTGAAATTGAATCGGTAAGGATTGACCTTAGATCTTCTAAATTAGTGCGATCGAGTCCCTGCTTCTTTTTGGTACCTATAATATCATCTGGTGTGATGAATGATGATATACCTACAGGGTATTTTTTTTTGCTAGCCTATTCCATCCCACTGCTGGGCAAAGGCCTCCCCTTTACGCAAAGGTACAGGGTATTACAAAAGTAAAAATAAAATTTAAAACTTTTAGTTATTAGTGGAACAGAGAAAAGTCGAGCTCGCTTCGTTTTTTTTTCGTGATATCGATATTGGTCCCATAGTGAAAGTTGTTCAGTTTGATGGTCTAAACCAGAGGTCCCCAAAGTTCTTTGTCTCGTAGACCCCTTACAAATTTTTCGATTTTGTGTAGACGCCCCCTGTAGTAATGTTACTACATTGTGCTACACATTGTAGTAACATTACTACACGTCGACCGAACTGGTCACAAATGGTTGTATGGGCCTGTATTTCGAAATTTTTCCGCAGTCTGATTTGGCGATAAACAGAACTCTTGGTCTGCTTGTGCAGTGTTAGATAGCGAGTTAGAAATTTGACAGCATGACTTGGCTGTGATTGTAACTCTTTCGGTCTATGCAACCAGAACAATAATAAAAATAGAAACCAGAGAAGCGAAGCGAACAAAACTTTTCCGCAATATAATTTGGCTATAATCAGAAATGTGTTTGTCTGTGTGTAGGTACGTGCATGAAAATAGAAATAGAGCCAGCGAGCTCGAAAATTTTTACTAAACTTCATGGAAATGACCAACGAATCTAAATTATTTGATATTTTATTTTTCCAAGACTAATCATGTACATGAAGGTTTTTCGTTTATGAATTTGCCAATAAATTGAATTGAAATAAAAAATCTTGAGCGAAGCGAGCTCTGAATATGATATTAGGTCTTTTTGCTTTTAGGACGTTGTGATGCGAAGGACATTGTGCTTATAGGTCATTTCGATACGAAGGGTGAATTTTTGCATTAGGGCTAGGGTATGAGGTATATTTTGGTAATGCGCCTTTGGATTTCTTTGCTCGGTCGTGCTTCTCGGAGTATAATTTCGTTGGGCACCAATATCCTCCTGCAGGCCCCCTCTAAACCAGCTGGCCTTAGCACTTGACCATTCTCCCCATAGGAGAATACGTCCCTGCTTTCAGATTATAGATAGATGTATGTCTTTAGTAAGTAGGATATCTGTGGATTTTTCCAATCATGGAAAGCCAAAATGATGGTCAAGACCTACACAAATGGGATCCACTCTGCTCTGGTGGACCCCCATTTACGTCTCATGGACCCCCAATTATTTTTCTCGCTCACGTGGACCCCTTACTGGTCGTAATCGACCCCAGGGGGTCGATATAGACCACTTTGGGAATGACTGGTCTAAACCAGCCTTAAATGCTTATTTGTATTTTTGTACCCCTTGGATGTAAGATTTTAGTGTACCTACTGGTGAATCTGCTATTGTCAGGTAGCAGGATCGTGTTTCAGTATACCTAGGTAGTAAACAAGAGCGGCCATTATTGTGGCTAGCTCCGCCGGAAGGCATGATTAAATTGATGCTTACATTTTGGCTCTAAGTTTTAACCTTAGCTTCAAACATTAAAATGTGTATCTTAGTATTTTACTATTAAATAAAATTGCTAGCCATCAGTATGTAGAACTATACTACCCGTTTGTTTGGAGTTGGCCGTCGATGACCGTTACAAAATTTCGTCAAAGGCACATTAACTGGTCCCGTCGACAAAAAATAATATAACAAGCAAATAAAAATTTAAAATTAAAAGCGATATTAGTGATCGGGACGGACGTGCCGTACGTGGTTGCGTTGCTAAAGGTTATAAAATTGCGTTTCATAGGGTCTCTTAGGGGTGCGGTACGGTGAAGCGGGAAGGGAGGGAGCGGCCAACTCAAAGCAAATGACTAGTACATATACTAAGTATTACCTCATTCTGTGTCATCAGATCTCGCCAAATGGAATAATCAGAAATTGTTAACCCTACTACACTCCAAAAATACACTCTGAGAATAAAATTGTTTATGAACATACCTATGTAAAACCATCTGGATTTATCGTTTATGGTGATAACGAGGTGTGGGCAATCACAAATTGAATAAAAAGTAGAGCCACGATGGCGTCTTTAATGCTGATTGCAAAATTTTAATGCCACACCTCCGGCACTCCATACAACGATCTCCCGCACTATGCTTCAATAGTACTGCAACAGAAATATAGTGTCGGCCTACCTACATGCCGTCCCACGAGTGCGATCCCATCTACAGGGTTTAAGCAGGGACACACTGGCAAGTTGGCAACTGAAACGGTGAATTCAGACCATCAAACTGAACAACTTTATTTTCACTATAGGTACACGCGAAAAAAATCTACTGCTTCATAAAAACCTACCTGACTCAAAATTGTGAAACACTCGTTTTTTTTGCATTTTCTGAGGTTGGCTATTAGGCTGCCTGTCCATTGAAGCTGTGCGAGCTGTGTAGCTGTGTTTTTTTAACCAATCAGGAGCTCGGGCGAGGCGCGGCCGATCTCGCCCGAGCTCCTGATTGGTTAAAAAAACACAGCTACATAGCTCGCACAGCTCTCACAGCTTCAATGGACAGGCAGCCTTATAGTAAAAGTTGTTCAGTTTTATGGTCTGATCCACCCCTGAAAACTACACGGTAAAAAAAACATCTGATATAGAATCTTTCTTAAAATAAAGGTTCTTTAAGGAGATGATCAGACCATAGAGAATTTACAAGGATCAGACCATCAAACTGAAAATTTTTCTCTATGGGACCAACATTGAAATCGCAAAAAAAAGTAGCTGTCCCACCTGCTTACCTACTCGACCCAAATGTAAGGACCACTACCAAGGGTCAAAGAAGGCTTTAATCTCTAACAGTTAAAGATATCAGTATTTTGACTTTCTACAGTCAATATATTTACGAAAATATTTTACATGTTCGGAAAAATTTGTCTCTCTTTTCCAAAAACAGTGACGTTCATAATTACAATATACAAGAAATAAAAATAAATTAGTATTCCCACTGTATACGCTTTTATAGTAAGATACCACAAGATATTCTAAACTTACCAGACAAAAAGTTTAAAGTCCCATGTTAAACAAGTCCACTTTAAAAAAGGTTACTATAAACTCGATGATTATTCGAATGACCAAAATTGGACCAAAATGTCTAGTCTTGACAATTTTACACTATGTAATGCAATATTGTATTTTAATTGTACTTTGTACATTTTGTTTTGTTTTGTTTAAAAGATGTGTGTTGTAGTTTCTGGCCGCATCTTCTCTCAACGGAACACCTTCCGACGCGGTGGTAGAGTCAAAAAATGACGTTAAAAAGCTATCAATATGCAGAGTATGCTATATGATATTATTTTGAATAAAAAATTTTGAATTTTGAATTTTAATGAAGCAATCACAATAATTTCCAACAGGAATGGCTAAAAAGTCGAGCTGAAGAGAAGAAGCAAGAAGTGTCAGAGCAGCTGGCCCGCCAGGAGTTGCGGCAGGCTGCCCGCAAGCACTACCGGGCGGAGCTGATGGTGCCCTTCCTGCAGACCCTGAACTTTGTGCTGTTCTGGCCCCACGCCAAACACGCACACCCTGAATTGTACGAGAAATGGGATGAGAATAGTTGAGTATTGGCTATGTGCACAACACTAGCGCCACACTAGCGCGGCGTACTGACAGAACTTTTTCGGGCAACCGTGAATTATTTACACTATTATAGTACTGTAAAAGTCTGTGTTTGTTCGAGGATTCTGCCAAAACTACTGGGCCGAATTTGATAAAACTTTTTATATTTAAAAGCATATTATTAGTCTTAAAAGATAGCTTATATTTTATTCCGGTACGATGACGGGAGCGGATGCCACGGACAAAATCGAATTTGCATCGGAATTCCCATACAAACTTTTACCTGAGTTTTAACACCTTTGGGGGGTTAAAATGCGACAAGCCTTTTTTAAGTCAGCACCTAGATGCCAATAGAAACTTCCATGCCAAATTTTAAGTTTGGAGATTTCGTGTTAAGTTAGTGTGCTGATTTTCATAGATTCAAGCAAATCTGACACATAAAAAAAGTACTCTTTGTCTGACACAGCTTCGCCGTCAGTAGTACAAATTTGTGCCACGTGCGCTGCGATCGACTTGACAGTTTCCAACACCCACTTCGCACATAGCCAATATTATGCTTAGTATTGTATCAAATATCTTGGACAGTGTCACACAAATTATCTAGTCACATTTAAAGTACCAGAATCTAGCCTGGACTTGTATTATGATCACGATCAGTGGTGTAGCTTGGGTTTCTGTCGCCCGGGGCACATACTGATTTTGCCGCCCCCTTATCTTTATAAGAAGACCTACACTATCTATCTATATTAAAATTAACGGAGGAATGTTTTAGCACAACTATCTTTTGATTTATAAATATAGAAAAAATAAAATATTAGAGCGAGCGAAGCGAGCTCGACTTTGGACGTGAACATCGTGGGAAGCTTGTGCCATCATAACTCTCCAGCATATTAAGTTGAACCCTGTATAAATGCTATTCATCATCATCATCTCAGCCGATGGACGTCCACTGCTGGACATAGGCCTCCCCCAAGGATCGCCACAACGACCGGTCCTGCGCTGCATCCAACGGGTTCCCGCCGCCTTCACCAGGTTGTCGGTTCACCTTGTGGCCTACCCACGCTGCGCTTTCCGGTACGCGGTTGCCACTCGAGGACTATTTTAGCCTCATCAGCCATCGGTTCTGCGAGCAATGTGCCCCGCCCATTGCCACTTAAGTTTAGCAATTATTTTTTAAATGTTATTCAATTGATCACAATTAATCCAGACATCATAATGGTGGGCCGTGAGGACCTGCAGCTGACAGAGGAGAAGGCCCGGGACATCTTCTACGCTGGAGACAGTCCGTTGAACGAAGCCTCTCTCTACTCCCTGCTCTCCGGTCCAGCCCTGGCCATATGTTTCCGTTCTTTGGAACCTGATATAAATTTTGTATGTTAGTATCTGTTACACTTTTGCTCATATAGAGTATAAAATGTGTTTGTAAGAGCTAGTCGACCACACACGGCAACTAAACGATTTGTAAGTTCTGGACAAGATATTTTACTTGCATACACGCGAAAGTTGCAGACCCACAGCCTGCTGGAGGCAGTGATACAGTGATACATACTACCTAAAAAAAATTAAGACGTGACGATAACTCATATAAAAAAAAACATGCACTTGATTACGATAGGCACACACTAGGAACGGCGCCCTTAACTTAACACATACCTATAAAATTTATTTCGAATTAAAAATAAAAGGTACAAAAAAAACACACTCAAATCATGTCACCCGCCGACCAATGCGCTATTCCTAGAGAATAAACCTTGGGGGCGCAAAATTCAAAACTTGCTAGGGGCGTTCATGAACCTAGCTACAACCCTGCATGGGTATTATTGAGTAACTACTAGTTTTTACCCCACCCCATCGTGGAACATCGTGAGGAAACCTGCATGCTTCAATTTCGATGCATGTATTGTACCCACTGTCCATTATAAGTGGCGACGGTCTCACACCCCGTCACACTGGACAGAGTTTCGGTACTAGTGAAACGTGGATGTTCTGAGGTTTCAGAATATCTCTGACTAACCCCTTTGAGGAATATAGTCGTGAGCATATGCTTATGCTTATGCTGCCATCGTGGAAGACGGGAGGAAGAAGCATGGTGTAGTCCTGTCTCATTCTCACGTGCTTATTTTTTTCTTGTCAATGCGAGCCAGTTTGTAAGTAGGTAGTTAATACATGGTTAATACAGGAAAAATAGATTATTTTGGGGGCAAAATACACATACATACATAAATGTGTTTGTACATTAATGAAACTTTGTTTTTTAACTTTGTCTTGGTACTAGAAATGAGGATCTGCCGAGTCCACCCAAAATTTAGGGGTCCCCATTCCAGGGGGTAGGGTAGGGGGGGCAGTACATTTTCTCGAAGAGATTCGGCGTATTTTTGAACGCTCATAACTTCGGTCTGGATAGTACCTGAGAGCTCAAATTTTCAGGACAGCATGTGGTTATCATTTTTATAAAACGTACCCAATTTCAGCTTTCTAAGACTTCGGGACTTACCTAACCTAACAGGTACTCTGTTAGGTTTCGATGAACAACAGTGAGTTAGTGAGTAAATGACGAAATCAACGAAATTAGCGTATTAATAAAATCTGATGTAGCAGGGCTATAAATATAAAATTGTGCACATTTTATAAGAGTGATAACTAAATGCTATGCTGAAAATTTGAGCTTATGAGTACTATCCAGACCGAAGTTATGAGCGCCCAAATATACGCCGAATCTCTTCCGGAAAAGGTATTTGTATTTTGTATTTTTTTTTTGTATTTTTATTTATTTATTTATTTATTTATTTCATTTCTACAAACACAAGAACATTATCATTACAGGTTTATAAATACCCAATACGATAACATTAAATTGTATTAATATTGCTATTTAACTTACATAAGTGTCTTAATGCTACTGTTGTGAAGTTGGCCAGTGTACAATGGAACACATCTATGTCCTTTGATATATCGTTAAGTATTCTCAGCGCTGTCATAGTCGGGGAATGTGTTAAAACATTGGTCCTGCATGATTGCATTCTGAACACCTGGGGTCTGGGCCCTCTACGTAAACGTGTGTTTGGAACCTGCAGGCCTAATGAGTTTAATATTTCAGGATTGTTAAATGTTCCGCGTAACACATTAAAAAAATAAGTTGCAAGGGCTAAATTTCTCCTGACTTCTAACTTGTTATATCCTACCATTCCTAGGACAAATAGGGTTGGATACATCAAAGGGTAGAAGGGGTACACTCTATATTGTTTCCAGTAAATATATCTAATAAATTTATTTTGTATTTTTTCAATCATACTTATATATTTCTCTTCGTGTGGGTTCCAGATAAGTGCACCACTTTCAAGACGACTCCTAACCAATGCATTGTATAAAGCTTTAACCGTATTTATATTATTAAAAGCTCTTGTCTGGCGTAAAATGAAACCCAAATTTCGATACGACTTTTTACAAATGCTAGTAATGTGATCACGGAAAGTAAGGTCTTGTGAAACACAAATACCAAGATCACGAGCTGAGGACACTCGGGACAGACTCTCTTCCTCAATTTGGTAGTCGTAATGTAGAGGCTGCTTGGCCCGCGTGCATGACATCACATTACACTTCGATACGTTGAAGGAAAGCTTATTATTAGTACTCCACTGAACTACTCTGTCAATGTCCCGCTGTAGACGCGCGCAGTCCTCGTCCGTGTCCACCGCTAGAAACAATTTAAGATCGTCCGCAAACAAAAGACACTTTGCCTCCTGGACCACATCAGGCAGGTCTTTTATCATTATTATAAATTCTAATGGCCCCAAATTACTACCTTGACTAACGCCTGAGTACGTATTATAACGTTCCGAGACATAACCCGCGTACTCCACGTATTGCTTGCGATTCCTCAGATAACTTGCAAAAAATTGGAGTAGCTTAGGACTAAAACCTATGTCAGCTAATTTGAGTAGAAGTGTGTCATTGTTCACAGTATCGAATGCTTTTTTATAATCGAAATAGGCTACGTCGACCTGCCCTCCTACCCTAGTATCAAGGGCCGGAGTCACATAATCCATGAAGCACAGTAGATTTGTGTGTGTTCCACGCCCTGGTCTGAAACCATGCTGGGCATCAGTGAGCCGCGCACTCACTTGTGACATTATGGACGAGTATATGATCGACTCAAACACTTTAGCAAATGTTGATAATATAGCTACCGGTCTGTACCCCGTTACATCCGTACTCGATCCCCCTTTTGGTACCGGTGTTACTCGTGTAGTCTTCCACTCCTCCGGGTAAGTCGTCGTACTTAGGCAAACGCTAAATATGTGGTGAAGTGGGCGAACCAGAACAGGCGCGCAGTCTTTTATGAGATACGGTGGTATGCCATCAGGACCCACGGACGTCTTGGGTTTCAGACGAGCAAGAGCAACGCGTACCTCTTGCAATGTTAAGGAGTGGATGTGGACTCGCTTGGCGTTTACCCCACTTGCCGCTGCTTCAGCCGCGTCTAGTCGCGGAGGGTCCTGCTCGTATACAGACTGGAAGTATTCAGCGAAGGCGGCAGCGTATTGAGCTTCCTCCAATACTACTCCTTCTTTTGTTATCGGAGATAGGCTTCTCTTGGCTCTTAAGTTTTTAACATATGCCCAAAATGTCTTAGGATCCTGCACGAACTGTGATTCAACCCGGCTTATATAACTCTTATATGCAGATTCTATTTTGTATTTTATTAATGCCCGATATTTGGAAAAAACTGTATAATCTTTAGTAGATCTAGTTAATTTGTAAGACTTATGCCATATTGCCTTTTGTTTTATAAGCTTAATAATTTCCGACGTGTACCAATTTGGGTAAGAATATTTCTCGTTACCAGATTTGGATATTCGCTTTCTAGGGGTGCATTTATCAATTAAATAATTTATGGAAGTATAAAAAAACGTTACCGCATCATTCACATTCGTTGTTTCGTATAAGGGACTCCAATCAAAAGTGGTTAAAGAGGAGTAGAGAGTTAAAAAGTCACATTTATAGAAATTCCATTTTGGAAATGCATTTTGTGTAAAATCCTTTGTTTTAACTTTATTAAAGTTCCCCTCCACATATGTACGATTGCAGCAGATACGCAGTGACGGGTGGTGTGCGTCTAGGGGCACCAAGTGGTCTGGCTCTTCCTGTACTTTTATTTCATAATTAATAAGGTTTGTTAATACTACGTCCAAAATGCGATCATTGCAATTTTTAATACCGTTGCACTGGCGAAAATCACAAAAAGTTAGAAAATATTCATAATAACATTGCGTTTCTACACTAGCTGAGTACATGTTAAGATCACCTAATAATACTATATTATGATATTCCTCATAACATTGTTCTATTATATGAAACATTCGCATATATTCACTGTTTACACTTTTCGGTGGGATATAAGCAACACAACACGTGAATAGACGTCTATTCCTACAATACACATCGGTACACACTAGCTCGAAAACCGCGTCATCTAGATTTGGTGTGGCTGGCAGAGGCAGAGGACGAAGACGCAGGCTAGGCGCCGCCACCAGCAATACGCCGCCGAGCATGCGCCCGTCGTCCCTGTCGCAACGCACCACGTTGTACCCAGTGGGTACCAGCTCCCCATCACACACTGAAGAGTTTATACCACTCTCAGTTAAGGCCCAGAGACCCGCCGATGAAGTACTAATGTTGCGACGAAACGCTGACAATTTTTTAGGTGTACGAAGGCCTCTCACATTTTGGTAGTAAATATCAATGGATGAGTTACATTTCTTTTTACTGGTCTCGAAAAAATTTTTCTTCGGTTTGGGTACATGAGTTACATATTGACTTATTATTTCTAGACTCTTTATTATTGATCTGCTTATTTTTATAATTTACTAATAACATATCTAATAAAAGAGCATTGCACGTATTTCCTTTGTCTATTTTATGGTTTCTGTAGTAACATAATTCTGAACAATGTAAGTTATTTATATTAGAGCTAATAGTGTGTAACAGTTCATTCATTTTTACTGTATTCAAGTAGTTGTTGGTGTGTATTAAACCGTACAGTACATTAGTGTTTGTAAGCACATTCAAAGTATTATACAGTGCAGATTGAAAACAGATTACATTCTTATCGTGCGAACCAGCCAATATTATTACATAATCATCTTTTGTAAAACTATGACACTGTTCTAGACTACTTGTGACGATCTGGCCTATAGTCGCGTAGGGTTTTAAAATCGAGGTAACGGTGTAATCTCCGCCTAAACGTTTCTTCAAAATGTTCCGCATACCTCTTCCAGATTCATCTGCAAGTAGTAAAACTCTACGTGTATTTGCCGGTTCCCGCACATTCTGTGCTTGTGGTTGTAAAATCTTGCTAGTGTTTGCAACTGACGTTTGTATGTTTTCTATTGGAGTTTGGGCTAAATTTTTTAATAAGGTGGATGACATCTGTTGGAACTGCGAATCATCTTTATTTTTATTATTATTGTTTTGAGCAACATGCAATTCATCGTAACTTGCATTGGATTCGGAATCACTAAGTTGTGTATTTGACTGGCCTTTTTTCTTCCTCTTTACTGTACTCTTTTGACCGTGAGTTTTATCCGAGGAGTTACATATTGTCTCCATGTTCTTGATTTGCAAGTTATTACTATTCTGTAATTGTCTTTTTAAGGAGCTATTCTCCATTACCAATAACTCTATTTCACTATCTGCCGCTTCTAATCTTTGTTGCAAGTCACTAAGTTGAGTTTTCAGTTCTTCTATGTCACTTCGAGTACCAGATTGCATTTCAGGGCTACTTCCATTTACTTCTTCCGGAGAAAAAGGTATTACGTTATCATCTTCATCGAGCAACGAACTATAGGAGTTGTCGGTTGGTATGTTAGGTATATATTTTGTTCGCTTGGTGGCGACATTTTTAAAAGGGGATTCATCGTCTATTATTTTAGGTTTCGTTGTCACTTTAGCACTCGGATTCGCCTTTTGGTCCGTTGCCATCTTTGGTGAAACAACTTTTTTTCCTAGGATCGTATTAATAACCGACTGACTCTTTGGCGATTGTATACACAGCTTACATTTCCATTTCTTCTTTGACTCTTGGCTTAATAGCCTGTAAAGTTTTTCAGAATAGCCTGCGCAGTCGAACTCATACACGTTTTTACATACCATACACAACAGGGTTTCTTGTGGATTAACAACAGTCTTACATTTATGACATACTGCTACTGGTGCTGACCTCTTTCGGTTGTCTTTGGTAGTATTCGTGTTCGTTGACATGATGATAAAGTATTAGTTATCGACTGTAATAAAGGTTACTGCAACTCTTCGCTAGGTGGCGGCACTATTTAAAAACTTTAATTCTGATGGTTATTCACAATAGTTCGTGAAAGAGCCGTTTTCAATAGTACATTAGCGCTACCGCTGCGCTTAAAACAAATTAGAAAAAACTTTTTGTTTTTCTGCGGATTCGAACCATGCACCTTTGCGTGTGTAAATTGTCAAAAACTATACGCACTACCGCAGAGCCAAACGGCACATAACCAGAGTGCCGAAAAACGTCACCTTACTCCGCGAAGCGTGTGTTCAAGTCAATGAACTCAAGATTGCTCGTTGTTTTTTAAACTTAACGAACGGCGCAGCGTCTATGAAAGTTTTTATCACTTTATGCACTAAAACTGAAAAATGTAGAACTTAACTGTTGATACTGGTATTATTGAACTAAAGAAACTCTTATAATGTTGAGCACTGATACTTCCTTGAACAAACACAAACTTTTTAAACTTTTATCAGCGTCTATTAGGTAACTATTAGAAGTTTTTGCCACTAAGTATTTAAATAAGATGTAGAACTGTACTGTTTTAGTTAAATTTGAAAGAGTTAACGATAATGAACACACTGATATAACTTTCTTAACGGAACACAAACTTTTTCCAACTATTTTGAATTTTTAATTATTAGAGAAACAAAAACGCGTCCTTGAGCTGTCATGGCAGCGCGCGAATAAGGTAAAATAAGTAAGTAAATAAGTAAGTAAAAATAAAATAAAGGTACGGTAGTGCACCCGAACAAGGTCCTACAAGCATGGGGCTGGTCTCATTCAGCGTATAAAATTACATAGAAAATGATACGTCACTCACCCAGGTTGTTAAATGTGCATTTGCCAACATTTGGTTCCCCCCTACCATACCCCCTGGAAGGGGGTAGGACCCCTAAATTTTGGGTGGACTCTGCAGATCCTCATTTCTAGTGCCAAGATAAAGTTAAAAGACAAAGTTTCATTGATGTACATATTTTGCCTCCAAACATAGGTACATTATTTAGGTTACTTTAGTATGCTTTGAACTTTCACACAAATTTTGTCATTCCGTAGCTCTGGTCCGTAAGATTTTGTATGAAGATAAACCACGTGTAGAAGAATCGAAGTCAATGTCTGATCAGAGACCACAAACCACTGCTTTCGATCAATACAAGTCTTATAGTATTTCGAGAGAACTAATTTGGCAGAAGAGAAGAGAAGAGAAAATCAAGCTAAAGGTAACTAGCAATCAACCCTTGGTTGGTGGTTTTAGCAAAGTTCTGATTACCCCGAAATGGAGGGTGGTCGTGAGTTTATGTAATTTTATTCCCTGTACATTTATGTTTTTTATACTATTACTAGCGGCCCGTCCCGGCTTCGCACGGGTGGACGTCTAATCTTTTCTAGCAATAAATATAGCCTATGTTACTCAGGGTGAATGCAGCTTTCTAATGGTGAAAGAATTTTTTAAATCGGCCCAGTACTTTTTGAGCCTATTCATTACAAACATACAAACATACAAAAATAGGTACAAATCTTTCCTCTTTATAATATTAGTGTAGATTACTATTAACCATTACTGTCTTTCTCTTCAATAAATATATTTCTTTCATTTATATAATTAGTAGCACTTACCTAGTAGGTCTACCTACCTATAGAAAATTCTTAGTCAACGTTCTATCAATAAAATTAATCTGAGGTTCGGTTATATTTATATTGTTAAAAAAATCTTGCATCTTTTTTAACCTTCAAAGAGTTTGCTTTATATTTCTCGAATTTGACAAAATAGGCACTGGTCGTAAAAAAAAACCTATTTCAGAATGCCACAAAAAAAAAATATACTTACCTATGTTTGTTTTAATGATTTAATGTACTTTTCGGAATTTTTTTCCATAAAAATGGCTAGGAAAAAAATGTTTCTTTAAAAAATAAATCGATTTCAAAATACTATCAAGTGAGAAAAATCGATTTAACTTAATAATTGTGTTTTGTCAGGGCAGGTTCAAGCTTAGGGCTTGAAGATGGAAGAGCTATTTTTTGGTTTTATTCATGAGTTTTTTTAATATGTGTTGCCATAATATAATTTTAGGTACAGATTATTAGGTACAGAAAAAAAAATATCAAAACCCATTTTTGTTTTTTCAAAAGTTTTACGCAATGCAAATAAATGCAGCAAGTACGTGTGACAATGCTAGTGGAAACCTTTGAAACAAACCTATCACAGTTATTGTTTTTCTGTAGAGATATTACTGTGTGCCTCTATAATGTTGTTAGATTAGAAGCACAGTACCAGTACAGTTGTAAACAATTTCTGAAAAATAATATCACATATCAACATTATTTTAAACACAAACACAGTTATTGCAGTCTTACTATTTAAAATTGTAAGTTATAGACTCAACCGGTTCAGCCGTTTAAGCGTGTGGAGGTAACAGACAGACAGACAGACACAATTTCGCTTTTATAATATTAGGTATGGATGGATGGATTAAGAAAGTTGAAAGAATAATAATAACGATGATTTAAATATAGTAATATGTGCGTAGAGAATACATTGCTTTGCAATAAGTACCTTACGATTGAATATTGCAAGAAAATATGAACCTATTTAAATATTTCTTTATCCTACATACCTAGTTTGAGAACCAGTGGCCATTTCTATGAAAATGTTAGGTTATTGCGAATGAAATATGTATCGTAATAAACCCAGAGGGGTATTTCCGAAACAAAATAAAAAACAGCATGTGGACTTGGTGTTCCCGTCAATCAATAGTAAAAAACAATAACCTACAATACTAAAAAACAATTATTTTAATAACTTACCCGGGTTCCGAGAAAAGAGTGTTGGGGTTATTACGAAGCACCCAAAAAGGCGCGAAAAATCACTTGTCAGGCGAGACGGCACGTAGCTCACTCACTTACGCTAGCTGCGACGAACGGCGACGGGAGCGTCAAAGCCGATAGCAATGGCGTCTAAAGTAATGTAGCCAGTAAGAAAAAAACGCGGGGTTTGGTAGTTTTTATAAACTTTCGGAATATACCAAATTTCGCAATTACCCCAATACACCTTAAGCACAAAAAGCAAAAAAAAAATCGCGATATTTTTTTTATTTTTTTTTATTAACTATGGGTTTGCTCTTGACCTCAATCCAGTCCTCAGGACGAAGATGGGGTCGTAGATGTAGCGAGCTTACCCAGAAGATGCCTATTCACTCGTACTTTAAAGGAATTTGGGTTGTCTTTTCGAGATTGTCATTCATAAACATTTCTTATACCTACTTAGGTAAATGCGTTACACATAATGTTCGTTACACATAATATTCATAAGGTTCGGACCATCAAACTGAACAACTTTTAATATTGGATTAACTTTGAAACCCGAAATAAAAACGCTGTATCCATTTTGGTCATAGCTATTTTTTAACCGACTTCAAAAAAGGAGGAGGTTTCTCAATTCGACCGTATATATATATATATTTTTTTTTTATGTGTGTTCGCGGATAACTTTGTCGTTTATGAACCGATTTCAATGATTCTTTTTTTGTTGGAAAGGAGATATCCCAAGTGAGGTCCCATGATAAGGAAACCAGGATCTGATGATGGATCCCAGAGATATCGAGGGGAACCTTCGAAAATCGTAGTGCCGACTAGTGCGTTTGTTAATTTAAAGCACTACTATTAAATCGAACTAATGAATTTGCCACTGAAAATTGTGAAATAAACAAAATTTTAACAAAAAAATTAAAACCGCCTTCAAAAAACTAAAAAGTTAAAAAATAATATTGCAGCCGATGACTTTCCCGTTCGCATCATAAGAACATTAATTTGTTTTATAGAAGTCGGTGTCAAGCCAAGCCAAAAAATGCAAGCCCTGTCGCGAATCGTACCGGCTTGACAGCGACTTCAATAAAACAAATTAATGTTCTTATGATGCGAACGGGAAAGTCATCGGCTGCAATATTATTTTTTAACTTTTTAGTTTTTTGAAGGCGGTTTTAATTTTTTTGTTAAAATTTTTTATGGAACAGCTGTTTTTTAACGTTTTCGATATTGTCTCTAAAGCGTGAAATTGATATCATTGGCATCCTTTTAAACTAAGAGTCTACCCATCAAACTGAACAACTTTTACTATGGGAGCAAACCGATCGGAACAACTAAAAAATCTGCTGTCCCATACTAAACTGCAATGCCTACTCGACTCAAATGTATGCAACAGCTGATTTTGTTTTTGCTCCGATCGGTTTGCTCCCAAAAAAAAACTAAGCTGCTGCATACATTTGAGTCGAGTAGGCATTGCAGTTTAGTATGGGACAGCAGATTTTTTAGTTGTTCCGATCGGTTTGCTCCCATAGTAAAAGTTGTTCAGTTTGATGGGTAGACTCTTAGTTTAAAAGGATGCTAATGATATCAATTTCACCCTGTATAGTGAAAATTGTTCAGTTTGATGGTCTGAAGCACCCTTATTCGATATGTTAGTAACGCATTTAATTTTACGCCCTGTATAACGCGACTAAAATTATCTCTTTAAGTATATTTTTAATTTTTTTTAGGAAGAATCTAGAGAAAAGCGCGCTAGACGCTTATCCGAGATGCAAAGAATAGCAAAGCAAGCTATAGAAGATGAGATAGAAGCGAGGACAGCTGCAAAAGAACAACTCAAATTGGAGCTGCTGAAATCCGGAGTACGTACGCTTTTGCATGCTTTGAAAACCGGGAAGACTTACTCATCATCATCATCATCTTAGCCGATAGACGTCCACTGCTGGACATAGGCCTCCCACAAGGATCGCCATAACGACCGGTCCTACGCTGCCTTAATCCAACGGGTTCCCGCCGCCTTGTAGGGCTATCCACGCTGCATGCACTGCGCTTTCCGGTACGCGATCACCACTCGAGAACTCTTCAGCCATAGCCGATGGTCGTCCACTGTTGGACATAGGCTTCCCACAAGGATCGCTGCAAGGACCGGTCCTACGCTGCCTTCATCCAACGGGTTCCCGCCGCCACCTTTTAGGGCTACCCACGCTGTACGCACTGCGCTTTCCGGTACGCGATCACCACTCGAGAACTCTTCAGACCCGAGCCATCGGTTCTGCAAGCAATGTGCCCCGCCCATTGCCACTTTAGTTTAGCAATTCTTTGGGATAGCCCAAAGAATTGCTAAACTAAAGTGGCAATGTCAGCTACTCTGGTTCTAAATTTTTAGTTTTTAGGGTTCCGTACCTAAAGGGTAAAAACGGGACCCTATTACTAAGCCTACGTTGTCCGTCCGTCCGTCCGTCCGTCCGTCCGTCCGTCCGTCTGTCCGTCCGTCCGTCTGTCCTACCTATTTAGGGCTGTAACTTTTGAACCGTAATAGCTAGATAATTGACATTTTCTTAGATTATGCGTTATTGCGGCGGATTTGTTAACAAATAATAAAAATGTCAAAAAGTTAAAAATTAAGGGGGGTTCTCAACAAGAAACTAGTTTTTATCAACGTTTTTTCTTTACGCTCTATCGTAAAAACGGTAATACATACAAGCGTCAAACTTAGTGTCATTATAAAGCATACTCTACAGAATAACAACAAATACTAAAAATCGGCCAAGTGTGAGTCGGTCTCGCGCTAAAGGCCCCGGACAAAAAAAGTTTTTTTTCTAAGTTAATAATGATGTGTTTTGTAGTGGTGTGGTACGGAACCCTCGGTGCGCGAGTAGCCCGACTCGCACTTGACCGTTTTATTTTAGTTATTTATACTGAATTACTCGCACAACATTTGCATGCCATGCTCATGGCGAAACATGCTGTACTAAATTAAAACTGTCCACTGTTCCCATGTTTCCTCACATAAATGATTTCACTTTCGATTTGTTATCTGCGGATCTCTTCATTTCTGATTCGATCTCGCAGAGAAACCCTAAGCATAGCCGTCTCTATTGCCCTTTGGGTGACTTTCAGCCTTTTTATGAGGCCTTGAGTGAGCGACCATGTCTCTCTTCCATATGTTACCACTCGCAACACACTTTGGTCAAAGGCTTTCTTCTTGAGACACTGCGGTATAAGGGACGTGAAGATACTTCGTAGCTTACTAATTTATGGAATACTAGCTGTTGCCCGCGACTTTGTCTGCGTTACCCTAATAAAAAAAGTACTTTATGTGTTAATCCAGGCCATGGTCTATCGGTATGCCAAATTTCATCAAAATCCGTTCAGCTGTTTTTGCGTGAAAGCGGAACAAACATCCATCCATCCATACTTACAAACTTTCGCGTTTATAATATTACTAGCTGTTGCCCGCGACTTTGTCTGCGTTACCCGGATAAAAAGTACCCTATGTGTTAATCCAGGCCATGGTCTATCTGTATGCCAAACTTCATCAAAATCCGTTCAGCAGTTTTAGCGTGAAAGCGGAACAAACATCCATCCATCCATCCATCCAAACAAACAAACAAACAAACAAACTTACAAACTTTCTTATAAGTAGGATTTTAAAAATGTTACAGAAATTAGATGAGCTGGAGAAGTTACGTCAAGAACCAGATGAAGAAATAAACATTGAAGTTCCTGAGGTAAGTTTATTTTCATTTAAACTTACTACTTTTATTAGATCCACTTTTACACAGCCTTGTACGCCTAGGGCAATCATTGTCAACAATGTACAGCTTTATACAACACACGACGACCTACACATAAAGCTATACAAAACCAAAATAAGCTGACTGCGCGTAGGTCGAGTTACGTAAAACGATGCGCGGCCACCTTATGTTTGTTGTGTATAGCTTGATGTGTCGCCGTGTGTACACACGGCGACAGATCAACCTACACATAGTTGAACTCTATGTTCATGGACATAAGGTCGAACTATGGGTAGGTTGATCTGTCGCCGTGCGTACAACAAAATATACTTTAATTGCATAGCAGTGTTGATAATGTCTTACATGATCTGTACAAAGTCCAAAATAATTTAAATCTGCAGACTGTGCAAAACAGCTTGTACATTGTACAATGTCAAAAATATACATGGCTGACAATGCTGTTTTACGGACTTTGCACTCCTGTAACGGTAACGTTATACCTACCTACCTACCTAATGACAATGTTTTTGTCGTTCCTTACCTTACCTACTTGTGGATCCAATGATCTGACTTATCGGTGGTGGGTCCATGGGTAATTTAATTGAACTGAAGTCCCACCTCATAAGAGATGGAATTACGTAGTACTTACCTAATATTTTTAAGAGGATATGTGAAAAAATTTGGATTCTTCAAAGCATCATATTATCATTAAGTACTAACAGTAAGAACATGATTTACGGATAATGTGTAAATTCGTCAATAGTACTCGATAGTACACGGCGGCGGCGACACACAAAGATATACAAAACCAAAATAAGCTGGCTGCGCGACTTGATATCTACGTTACTCGACATACGACTGGCCTGCTTATTTTGGTATTTTATAGCTTGATGCGTCGCCTTGTGTATCTAAACTATTATAAAACTGTAACAGAAGTGTGTCTGTACATGGAAGATATTTACAAAAAAAAGATTACGATATGGTTTTTAGATGTCCCTGATTCCAAATCACCAATTTTTTGATTTTTTGTCTGTCTGTTTGTTTGTTTGTTTGTTTGTTCGTTTGTTTGTTTGTTTGTTTGGGTGTTTGTTTGTTCGAGTATCACGCAAAAACTACTGAACCGATTTTGATGAAACTTTTTTTGTTTGATAGCTTATCATCTGACTTAAAATCTGGTATATAATTTATGCGAACGAAGTCGCGGGTAAAAGCTCGTTTTTTATATTTTTTATATATATATTTTTATAATTTAGTTTTATATTTTTAATTTTATAATTTAGTTATACTTTGACTACTACTAACTACTTCCGCTATTGGGCAACTCGGACAACATGAACAATTTTGAAAACCTGAATAACTTGGACAAAAATGAACAACATGAATAACTTTGAATTTTTGTGCCGTTTCTATTCTGTCATGTTCGCAAATTAAATAACTTTTCTATTGCGTATAACTTGAAACGTGCAGGCGTTAGAGGAAGAAGAAGAGGAAGTAAGTGAAGGAGAGGACGAGAACGAGTACTTTCCACCGCCGGGGCTGCTGGTGCCGGGGTTCTACGCGCCTCCCAACGACATCGCGAAGGCTAACGGACTGGCTATACTGTTCCCTAAGGTATGGATTTAACATAAGCTCGTTCACACACTTAAACTCACGCCAAGCATACACACGCATCAACGAAATCCGGTTAAGAAACGTCTCCAGCCTGCGTAACACGACATAGGTGAGAGCGACACAGGTCACTTCTAAACGTCAAATTTGATTGAGATGACCGCCAATTTGACGTTTAGAAGTGACCTGTGTCGCTCTCACCTTTGTCATGTTACGGTTACAGGACCCTGTCTATAGCGCTTATTTTTCATTGTTTTTCTATGAATATCTCTGAGGTCACCAGAGGTCTCCTTGAGACACAATTTAAGAAGCACCAATCTTCAAAATAACATTACTACTTAATCGAATTAATAAACAATTGTTTCAAATAATTAATCTATATTTTATTTAGTTTTTCTAATCTTCTTCTTATCATGTGGGCAGAGCCCTGGTGTCAGAGTTTTTTCAGACCGCCTTATGGCCTCTGACGTAGTTTTTATGTAACGACTACTACCACCAGCCAGAGATAGTAGCCGGGACCAACGGCTTAGCGTGCCATCTGAAGCACGGAATCATTTTTCTTTTCGGACAATCAGGTGATTCAGCCTGCAATGTCCTAACCAACTGGGGAAAAACGCACAAAGTGATATATCACTAGGTGTCCCCCGTGGGAATCGAACCCACGACCTCCGTTACGAGAGCCAATGCTCTTAACCTCTGACTGCCTCCGTAGTCTAGTTTTTCTAAAAAGAAAAAAGTTTAATTTTGTTATCATTGTACAGGACTAGATCATTTTTCGAATATTTTATTTTTATTTTTTTTTCCTTCTCTATGCCAAGTATACTTTAATATTTATAGAGTGCATGTAAAACACCGTCAGCTTATTAAAGTTTTACACATGGCTAGGAAAGATGATTGACGAAACACAAATTAAACTCCATGAAAACGTTTACGTCACTTACATCATATCATAACATAAGCGATGATCGCCTTAAGATATGTTATTGATTTGCAGCTAAGACAAATTAAACCCCATAAAAACGTTTACGTCACTTACATCATATCATAACATAAGCGATGATCGCCTTAAGAAATGTTATTGATTTGCAGCTGGTACTGGAATACGTGACTCCACAGCCAGAGTTCCTGCCGCCTCATGTGCTGGTCTTACTTCACATGAACAAACGGCACAAAGCCGTGGTGGCTATGGCTGAACACAAACCAGCTATTATACACGTAAGTATAATTAAGCATAATTATACTCACCATCTCAGCCGATGGACGACCACTGCCGGACATAGGTCCCAAGGATCACCACAGCCGACCGGTCCTGCGCTGCCCTCATCTAACGGGTTCCCGCCACCTTCACCAGGGCCTCAATTATGCTATTTTATACGGTTTTACCGTTCGGACGGAACGTTTTTGGTTTTGGTTTACTTTGGTTTAGATTTGGTTGGCTGAAGTAAGAATGCTATCGCGATATTTTTTTCTGAACGGTTATATCGCACAATACAGAAAATTCGATCGAACGGACATCAAACGTTACGCCAACGTATCTTCCGAAATAAAGCTAAATCGTTACCGTTAATATAATTTGCGCGATACGAATTGTGCATAACGTAACGTTTTTGGTTGTGGTTTGGTTTTGGTAGTATTGTTCAAACTTAGGGCGATTGAGGCCCTGGGGCCCTAGACAAGTTGACATTCTATTGGCGTCAACGCTAATAGAAACGGAAAAAATGTATGGATTTGACGTATGGTGGAGAAAGCAAACGTCTAAATGTTTCGATCGCCAATGTCAAATCCATACATTGTGTCATTTCTACTAGCGTCTACGCCAATAGAAATGTTACTTTGTCTATAGGCCCAGGTCGTCGATCCTCGCGAGGTCCTACCCACCCACGCATGCTGCGCTGTTGCATGTCGCAGGGAAACTCCATATAGCTGTCTCCATTGCTCTTTGAGTGTCCTTTAGGCTGCCTGTCCATTGACGCGAGCTGGCTGTGCGAGCTGTGTAGCTGTGATCCGACCGAGATCGGCCGAGCTCCTGATTGGTTAATATTTACACAGCTACACAGCTCGCACAGCCAGCTCGCGTCAATGGACAGGCAGCCTTAGTGACCAATGACCGTGAGCACCAAGTCTCATTTCCATTCATGACAAATCTCCATATTCTACCAACACCTTTGAATATAGTTATGCTCAGGCCTTATACAGGGTGTTAGGGTAAACAGTTGTATTACTTTAAAGAGTAATAGTACCCATGATAAAATAAATAAATAAATAAATATCTTGGACAATGTCACACAAATTATCTAGTCACATTTAAAGTAGGTACCTACCAGAATCTAGCCTGGACTTGTATTACGACTTACTTGATGATACTGATCAACTTTCCCTAAGAAACCTACAAGAAAATCTAAAAAAAAAAGGACTTTCCATTCTAAATGGAATCAGCTGATCTAACTTTTGTATGAAAAGTCGTTTTTTTTTTTGCGAATTTCCTATAGGTTTCTTTAAGAAAGTTGATCAGTAGGTATCATGGGTATACACTTTACAATCACCCCTTAAAATAATGCAACTATTTACCCTGTACCCTGTATATCCGTGACCGTATAATAGGCAAAGACTTCTATTAAAACTTTAATAGAAGTCTTTGAAAATAGGGAGAGAGAAAGTGAAGTGAAGTAAAGGGTGTGCCGAGAAGGCCAATGTGTGGAAGGAATCAGGAAAAGTTAAAAGCAAATTTTAAGGTAAATAAAATTGTTTTCGAGATTTTGTTTTTTTGTTGTTGTATAAATTGCATATTTATGTAGTAAAATCTGGTTATATAATCCTGAATATCTCTTGCTATTGGTCACAATTCAAAATAAAACCAAATAATACCAATAGTGGCATACTTTTATTAAAAACACCAGCTTTTACCCGCGACTTCATCCGCATAAATTATATACCAAATTTCAAGTCAGATCATAAGCTATCAAACAAAAAAGTTTCATCAAATCGGTTCAGTAGTTTTTGCGTGATGCTCGAAAAAACAAACACACAAACAAACAAACAGACAGACAAAAAGTCCAAAAATTTGTGATTTGGAATCAGGGAAGCCTAAAAACCATATCGTAATCTTTTTTTTGTAAATATATTCAATGTACAGAAAGACCATAGAGAATTCACACGCTCCCCCGTACAGACACACCTTCTGTTACAGTTTTATAATAGTTTAGATTATATTTATGCCGCAATATTTGTAACAGATTTCCTTCATTGGCCTGACTTATTATAAATAAAATAAATAAATAAATAATAACGCTTACAGGCACATACATTGCAATGATCCCAAGAAAGCACTATTGATAGGCTGTTTATTATGGAAACCATACAACAACGGCACAAACATATAAACATCCATGACCGAACCGGGATTCGAACGCAGGACCCTGGTTTGACAGTCCGGCGTGGTAACCATTACACCAACCGGGTCGTCATAAACTGGCATATCTCTTGATCCCGGCTTGACGTTTAGTTTAAGGACAGCCTGTATGTATGCTTTCAGATGGGTATCTTCAAAGCGACGACACCAGAGGATGCTATACACATCGCATTTACTGTAAAACAGTATGAAAGTATGGATCTCTCCATTAATGAGTAAGTTATGGGTGACTCTTGGACAATAAGTGTGTTTTATTGTATCTACCTCGTCCCGCTGACCGGTGTTCTTGTACACATCTTGAACGCTGTCAGAACATTAAATACTTGGGCGTTACAGTTGATAACTGTCTCACTTTCAAATACCATATCAAATTGGTTGCACTTAGAGTTCGAAAATTGATCGCTGTTTTCAGGAACATCCGACATGTAGCTGATGCAAGGCTGATACGCTCGATTTACTTTGCCCTCTGCAGATCAGTGATAACGTACTGTATCTCTGCATGGGGTGGAGCATGCAAAACCCACCTTTTACCCCTAGAAAGAGCCCAAAGAGCGACTTTAAAGGTGGCTACTTTTCGCAGGTGGCGCTACCCAACAACCCTACTATACAAAACTTGCCAAGTACTCACAATTAGACAGCTTTTCGTAATGCAGGTGATCCTGAGACAACATAGTAGACTCCAATTTAATGCTGATGCTCCATTCTTAAAGAAGAGACGCAAAGATATGGTTTTCCCATCGATTAGTCTTAATACAAACCTGGCGCAAAGGCATCTGTGTTTTCTCGGTGGTTATCTCTATAATTCTGCATCACAACATATGAATTTATATTCACTAAACTTCTACCAGTGTAAATCCTTAGTCTCAAGATGGCTACTAACTCTGAATTATGATGAGACTGAAGCTCTGCTTACTGTCGTGAATTAAAAAAACACTCATCCAACTAACACCACTTCATCACCACCTTATGGTACATGCTAATACAAAATACATACATACACTACACTAGTTACATAAATACACTTATTTACACAATACAACGGTTTTCCTATATCCTGTTACTTTGTTTTGTAAATTAACTTTAGCTTAAACTTTTTTATAAATGTACTTCTTAGGGTCAGCGCACACCCAGCGTAAAACTGTTCGAGCATGCGCGAGCAGATTTCATTGATTCAATTGATAATGAACTCTATTCCCATTGAAATAAAGTTGAAAATAGCTTGCAAGTGATTAATTCCCTTAGCGTCTGTTCGAGTATGCTCGCGTATGCTCCTCGCGGCGACGGGAGCAGTCGCGAGCATGCGCGCGGATGCTCGCGCATGCTCGAGCATGTTCGAGCATACGCCCGTGTCGATGCTTGCGATCCGTCGTAAGTGTTGCCGCCTAGGCCGGTTTCGGACTAAATCTAGCATATTTTTTAACTACTTTAGCCCGAAAAGGGCAATTTACTACAGATAATATTATATAATAATCGAACTCTTTTTGAAAATACAAAGAAAATCTAAAAGGTCGAAACAGATTTAGTAGGTTTTCAAATTGTTCATATTCCATTTTATAGTACCTAGCCATAAAATAACTGTCCCTAGAACTTTAAACCGTAGCACAGCACAGGGCGTAGTATTTCCCAAATATAAGTACATCTTTCTTGCCTCTTTTCATCTTATTGATGTGCTCTTCTTGCTCCTCTTCCTTTGCTAGTAACCGAATAAATACCAAATCCCAGTCTACCATACTTTAAAATTGTTGTTATCGCACGTCTTTGCTATAAAATATTGTAAACACAACGCAAAATTCACTACGTCAACTGTAGCAACACGGGAGCATCCGCGAGACTGTTCGAACACGCGCGAGCATGCTCCGCCGCTGCTGCCGGCGGATTTTGCCGCTAGGTGTGCGCGACTGCAAAGAACATGCTCGAGCATGCGCGAGCAGTTCTACGCTGGGTGTGCGCTGACCCTTACTCCTGGCGGGAGAAGACCTGGTGACTTGAAGTACAGGTATGTGTACGCAAGTACACATACTTACCAAGCACCAGTCTCCACCCACAAACTCTTGTACTTCATTTAATATTTTTATTGTTTTTATTAATTTTGTGTTTGTGGTGAGAAAAATAAAGAATTTTGTATTTTTGTATTTTGTATTGTGTCAGTTTTAGAATGGACCATCCTATTTCTTACACTGGGAGCTCGCAATTAATTTAATTAAAGCATATTCTCCTTAAAAAAAATATATATTGTACCAATTGTTGTTGTTGTTGTTGTTGTGTATTGTTGTATTTGTTGTATTGTATTATTGTTGTTGTTGTGTTTGTATTGTGTGTGTGCTGTGGACGTGTATGCGGCTCTCGTATAGGACTGTACAGCCATGGGAAAAAGTGCTTCTCCAAAAACACTGCTTAAACCATCTGCAACAGATGTAAAGGCCCATGATGATGATGATGATGATTGTGTGTTTGTGTTATTGTTGTGTTGTGTGTTTGTTATTATTGTTGTTGTGTATTGTGTTGTTGATGTATTGTTGTTTGTTGTTGTGTGTCCTTCACTTTTTTACAACAACTTTCTGTACGGCACCAACGTCGAAACCGCGAAAAAAAAATTTGCTCTTCCATACAAAACTACAAACCTACTCGAGCCAAATGTATGGGACAGCGTTCGCGATTCCGTGTTGGTTTCATTGAGAAAGTTGTCCAGTTGATTGGTCTGATCCTCCCCTTAAAAAAGTATCAACATATTAAGAAGGATCCTGTATGTTCGTTTGTTCTAAGTTGTTAATCAGTAGGTATAAAAATAAGGGCGAAATTGTAACAATAGTAGATTAACCGAGGGCAGGAAAGTAAGAAAGGTCTCAGATCTCATGTGCCAAGGTCTACAAACATGTGGTCTGAGTCTTTCTTATTTTCTGCCCGAGGTTAGTAGGTACACTATTTTTCTCCCCGACAGAGTCCGAAAGCGGCAACTTCGTTTAGCGCAGCGGGACGAAAGTTGACGCTTTCCGTCCGAAGAGGTGAAATAGTTATTTGTTATGCAAGGCTGCAAAGTTGCTTTTTGGCGCGAGTATCTGTATTGAATCCTGAGCGTCGAGAGGGTTTCAAAGGTACGAGACGCAGAATGACTTTGCTGCCGAGCAAAACACACAACTTTTCACCTCACTACAGCGAGGAAAAATTCAATGCGCCAACCTCCTTTTTAGAATAATCGCACTGGCCAGTACATAAATAGCATGAAAAATAAACCTGTTTAGGCTGTTTTTCTTTATTGAATAGAAAGATTCGAATTTTAAAAACTCTTTCCACGCTAGCGGATAAAATCTGTAATACCTATGTTTGATAAAATCACGATAAAATGCACTTTTGCACTCAGTTGCTCAGATTTCGAATGGTAAAGAGAATCTTTCCGAGCTTGTGAGGTGAAAAATATATTGCTGTCCCATACATTCGGGTCGACTACGTAGATCTACAGTTTTGTATGGAACAGCTGCTTTTTTATTGCGATTTCGACTTAGATCCCATATAGCGAAGGTTGTTCAGTTAAATGCTCATCCCTTTAAAATAGTTTCAGCAAATTTTGTTGTGTCTTGTATATTTTCCAGGGATGAATTGAAGTTAGCCTTCATGGTGTCCATCCAGAAGGACCTTCCACTCCTGGAGCTGATGGATCTGAACCCACTACATGTCAGCAGGGACTCGAGCTACGGTGAATTGGAATGCGCCGCCATGTTCAAGATCGACTATGGCGATGATTATCCGCAGTTTGAAGATTTTGATGATTTTGATTTAGACCAATAAATTAGATTTGATTTTTCTTTGATTGGTCTATTATAAAGTTAGAGAAATAAATATTTTATTTGGAATCTCATGTATAGGTATAATTACAAAAAAAACGGTCAAGTGCGAGTCGGGCTACTCGCGCACCGAGGGTTCCGTACCTCACCACCACAGAACACAACATTATTAACTTTGAAAAAAAACTTTTTTTGTCCGGAACCTTTAGAGCGAGACCGGCTCGCACTTGGCCGGTTTTTAGTATTTGTTGTTATTTTGTAGAGTTTTCTCTATAATCACACTAAGTTTGACGCTTGTATGTATTACCGTTTTTTCTATAAAGCGTGAAGAAAAAACGTTGATAAGAACTAGTTTCTTGTCGAGAACCCCCCTTAATTTTGAACTTTTTGACATTTTTATTATTTGCTAACAAATGCGCCGTAATAACGCATAATCTGAGAAAATTTCAACTATCTAGCTATTATGGTGCAAAAGTTACAGCCCTAACTAAATAGGTAGGACAGACGGACGGACAGACCGACGGACGGACAACGTAGGTTTAGTAATAGGGTCGCGTTTTCACCCTTTGGGTACGGAACCCTAAAAAGTATGAATTACCCACCCATGCTTTTGCATTGTACAATGCACGGCATGGGTGGGTAATTCATACTCCATTACATGTGGCGACGGGCTCACTCCCCGTCACACTGGACATAGTCTCGGTACTAGTGAAACGTGGATGTTCTGAGGTTTCAGAATATATCTGACTACCCCCTCTCGGGGAATATAGGCGTGAGCGTGTCGTTGTTATTTTATGTTTTTGGTGTGCAAATAAAGAGCATTGTATTGTATTGTATTGTGAGCATATGTATGTGTAGGTAGGTATACCTATATAGGGTCCTTCTTAATATGCTGACACTTTTTCAAGGGGATGAACAGACCATCAAACTGAACAACTTCCTCTATGGGACCAACATCGAAATTGCGAAAAAAAAATCATCACTTCCATACAAAACTGCAAAACTGCAACTAATATAGAATAAAAACATACTAACTTTGAGTCCTGGTTACTTGATTAAATAAATATTTTATTATTTATTATTTTAAACCTACTCGGAGCCAAACGTATGGGGAAACTGTTTTTTTTTTCGCGATTTCGATGTTGATTCCATAGAGAATGTTGTTCAGTTTCATAGTCTGGTCATCGCGAAGGACCCTGTATGTGTGTAGTATGAATTAACTGTATACCTATGTAGTATGAATTAACTTTCAGAAAGAACTAGCGTTGTCCCGCGACTTCTTCCGCATCCGATAATAAGTAAGTATTTGATGAAAATTGCTGTCACAGGTGCGTTTTGCTACTGATTTTTGGCTGACTTGTCCTATTCAATTACAAGTAATTTTCACTTTTGAATCCACACTTTTTTTAGAGGTGTACTTTAACTACCTACTTTTTTTCCTAAAATAATTTTTTGAATTATTATTATATAATTATTAGTATTATATAGAATTATTTTCTGATCGCCAACCAGTAGGTATCTACGCTGTTTAGTTTTAGTAAAAATGCCTGGGTCCAAATTTGCCATGGTTATATGAACATTGCTACACCTACATAACGCTCATCTAGTACAACAAAGACGTACTAGCCCCGCAAGTTGATATTGCGATTGGCGGCCATCTTGGTGACGTAATTTTGACGTAGTCGACGTGCACCGTCAGTACCGTTCGCAAGGTCAGCCCGCGCTTACGTTAGAGTTTTTTGCGACGGATGACGTCACGCAGCTGTTATTGTGACAAGGTTCCATCGCAATTACAACTTGCGGGGCTTGTAACTGTCATTCAGTCAGACTGACCGTCCGCGCAACTGACCAATGTGGCGTCGTTACACTCAGGACGAGTCAATCTTTGTACCGGTGCAACAAAGACAGTATCGCTGTCTGACGCTCATTTGTTGAACAATAAAAACGACTTTGTAACACCATACTTATTGAACATTTTGGAACATTCTGGCATCATTAACTCGTATTTTCATTTTGTGACAATTCCGTCTTTGTAGTACTAGATGAGCGATAACTTCTAGAGAAGGTTAGTAGTTGTAGCAATGTTTCTGACCGCCCCCGCAATCCGCAAGGGTCTTTAGAAAGCATTGTCCTATCCGTACATACAGACAGTCATTCAAAGCAACGTCTTTGTGGCCTACTTGTCTGTGGTCGTGACCCCTAGGTGACAGACGATAGCATTTTCAAAGGTTAGCACTATTATGAGTAGGTATTATCAATTATAATTAATTATTATCAATTAATATTATAATACCTACATAATTTAATAATACTAAATAAGAATATGAATCATGTAATAATATACAGGGTGAAATTGATATCATTAGCATCCTTTTAAACTAAGAGTCTACCCATCAAACTGAACAACTTTCACTATGCCAGCAAACCGATCGGAGTACAAAAAAATCTGCTGTTGCATACATTTGAGTCGAGTAGGCATTGCAGTTTATTATGGAACAGCAGATTTCTTTTTAGTTGCTCCGATCGGTTTGCTCCCATAGTAAAAATTGTTCAGTTTGATGGGTAGACTCTTAGTTTAAACGGATGCTAATGATATCAATTTCACCCTGAAGATGTGCAAATAGCTTGAGTCAGTACTACTGGGAGCGCGTGAATTCTCTGTTGTCAGTACCTAAACAAGACTAAAATTTACCACTTATCTAAAACTAACTTTTGCACGCGACTTAGGAATTAGGATATCGGAAAATTTTTTCTTAGTGCACCCCTACATCCTCCGTAGAATCTATTATATCTATATTCCTTTCAAATTTCTATCTTCAGCTGTTTAGGCAGTACGTTGTCTTTCAGTCAGTATGTAAAGGTGTAAAGAAGTTTGGCGGACGGCCATGTAATTTGAAACCCAGACTTAGAGGTCTCATACATGAATAAAACTAAGTAATACGTGTAAAGTGAAACAAAACTAACAAAAAAGTAAATTGGTTGTAACCTGTAGAAGTTGGGGAAAGGTATTTTTCCTTATGATACCTTTTGTATCAAGTGTGTGAAACTCATAATCTTTCTTATTAGATAGTCCACTCAATCTTCTACGCACTCATTGTGTTTATTTTAATGAAAATTCACGATAACCGTACAATATTATAATTATGATAATGGAAGAAAACGAAATCACAAACACTATCAGTTCAACCATGCCAAATACGTTCCGTAACGACCAAAAAATACATCAGTGATAATCCTAAGATGAAAATAGCTATCGTGGTTGCGTTTTGCTACGGTTTTTTGGAAGATTTGTCTATTTTACTAGTAATTTCTACTTTTAATCCGTCCGGATTTCTGGATTTTCTGGAGATGTGGAAGTTTTTTAAAAAAATGCCTTAATTTTTTCTGTTTATAATAATTATGACAGCCGTCCTGAATGGCTTTTAGTTTTTGTAAAAAATGGCTCGGTCCAAATCTGCCATTCTCCTTTACATACGTGACTGCAGTCACGGAACTGTTTTATAAGTAGTTGGGTGGTCTAGGTACTATTCTGTACTGGTATTCACATGGCATATGGTGTAAATTTACACCTTATACTTAGCCATGTCACCCTAGTACAGAATATAGGGTGTTAGAGTTAACAGTTGCACTTCATGATAATGAACAACTTTCCCAAAAAACCCTATAGGAAATTCGCATAAATTGCTTTCTTTCCATAATACTTAAATGCAATCAGCTGATGGAAAGTTTGTATGAAAAGTCGTTTTTTTTGCGATTTTGCTATAGGTTTCTTACTTAGGCAAAGTTGTTCAATATCATGGGTGCAATCGCCCCTTAAAGTAGTGCAACTGTTTACCCTAACACCCTGTACACGGAGTAAACAAACTTAAATACGTTACTTACATATTAAAGGGGCTGCTTCAGACCATCAAATTTAACAACTTTCACTATGAGACCAACATTGACATCGCGATTGAAAATAAAACTGGTCAAGCGCGAGTCGGGCTACTCGCGCACTGAGGGTTCCGTACCACACCACCACAGAACACAACATTATTAACTTAGAAAAAAAACTTTTTTCAAAAAACTTTTTTGTCGGGGACCTTTAGCGCGAGACCGACTCACACTTAGCCGGTTTTTAGTACTTGTTGTTATTTTGTAGAGTTTGCTCTATAATCAAATCAAACGGTAATACATACAAGTTTGACGCGTTTTTACGATAGAGCGCGAAGAAAAAACATTGATAAAAACTAGTTTCTTGTTGAGATGAGAACCCCCTAATTTTTTTACTTTTTGACATTTTTATTATTTGTTAACAAATCCGCCGTAATAACGCATAATCTGAGAAAATTTAAACTATCTAACTGGGGAGCGTGTAAATTCTCTATGATCTAGCTATTACGGTTCAAAAGGTACAGCACTAAATAGGTAGGACAGACGGACGGACGGACGGACTGACGGATGGACAGACGGACGGACGGACGGACGGACGGACGGACGGACAACGTAGGCTTAGTAATAGGGTTCCGTTTTCACCCTTTGGGTACGGAACCCTAAAAAAACAGTTTTTCTGTAGAAATGGTCAACGGCTACTCGGCCTAAATATATGGAACAGCAGATTTTTTTCTCGATTTCAATGTTGGGCCCATATTGAAAGTTGTTTAGCTTGATTGTCTAAAGCACTTCCTAAAGTATGTAGCGCTTTTAAATTAACATCTTTTATCATCATCAGTTTAATAGACCAGGAGTGCGATTTTTAGGGTTCCGTACCCAAAGGGTGAAAACGGGACCCTATTACTAAGCCTACGTTGTCCGTCCGTCCGTCCGTCTGTCCGTCTGTCCGTCCGTCCGTCCGTCTGTCCTACCTATTTAGGGCTGTAAGTTTTGAACCGTTATAGCTAGATAGTTGAAATTTTCTCAGATTATGCGTTATTGCGGCGGATTTGTTAACAAATAATAAAAATGGCAGAAAGTTAAAAATTAAGGGGGGTTTTCAACAAGAAACTAGTTTTTATCAACGTTTTTTCTTCACGCTCTATAGTAAAAACGGTAATACATACAAGCGTCAAACTTAGTGTGATCATAGAGCAAACTCTACAGAATAACAACAAATACTAAAAACCGGCCAAGTGTGATTCGGTCTCGCGCTAAAGGTCCCGGACAAAAAACGTTTTTTTTTCTAAGTTAATAATGTTGTGTTCTGTGGTGGTGTAGTACGGAACCCTCGGTGCGCGAGTAGCCCGACTCGCACTTGACCGGTTTTATTGAATCTCATTCGCTGAGTTCAGCAGTTGAAAATGTCAAAATTACTATGGAGATACGCATCTTTCTACTGCTGATTTGACTTTCAAAAATCGCACTCCTGAAGTATGATTTTTGAAAGTCAAATCATCAGTAGAAAGATGCGTATATCTCAATACATTTTCAACTGCTGAGTTCAACATATGAGATTCAAAAATCGTACTCCAGACCACCCAATTATTCTAAATTTTTACGATTTCTTGTATAAAACCAGTTTCTTTCTTAAACTCTTAAGAATGAGAGCCCTTAAGAGACTCTTAAGAAGGCCTCTAGTATTTTGAAACCGCCTCAACAGCACGGCTAGCCTGCCACCCACGATAAAGCGTTTAAACGAGAAAAACGTCATGCGCGCTCTTTCTGGCATACGCAAAATAATAAGGATGGAGGCACATCTCGATTTTTGTCGTTTTCTCGGGGGTGGCATGCGAGCCCTACTGCACAAATGTACCTAACATAACATTACTAAGTACCATAATTGTATTATTCTGATTAGCCAAACGAATAACAAATAGAGTGTTATTTACTGTAA
This sequence comes from Agonopterix subpropinquella, assembly GCA_922987775.1. Taxonomy (NCBI): domain Eukaryota; kingdom Metazoa; phylum Arthropoda; class Insecta; order Lepidoptera; family Depressariidae; genus Agonopterix; species Agonopterix subpropinquella. The sequence continues at coordinate 4,184,848 of OV277710.1, forward strand.
GTACTTGCGATTATAGTCAGCCAAAGAATAAGTTTTAACAGAAACGCCTGTTGATTTATTTTTAAAATGTTTCTGCGAAATAAGCTTAGGCGGCAAAGTGCAGAAGAACATATTACTTATAGAAATGCTTATGCAATTTGTTTAACTAATTATGCTTTTTGCAACAGTCTGTATGATTGATGCATGGAGATTATTGTGTGTCAACTGGCAACCATAATCTGGACTGGACCAGAGCGAGGTGAAGAAAACTGTAATACATATTTGTATCTATTAACTCGTTGTAATTATTTAATATATTTACATGCCATACATTTTATTTTAGGTTGTACACATGGCGACACATCAAGTGTAACAGAACCAAAGTAACCTGGCTGCGCTTAGGTAGAGTAACGTATAACGTCGCGCGGCCAGCTTATATTAGACTAGCTGTTGCCCGCGACTTCGTCTGCGTTACCCGGATAAAAAGTACCCTATATGTTAATCCAGGCCATGGTCTATCTGTATGCCAAATTTCATCAAAATCCGTCCAGCAGTTTTTGCGTGAAAGCGGAACAAACATCCATGCATACTTACAAACTTTCGCATTTATATTAGTAGGTTTTGTATAGCTTGATAGGTCGCTATGTGTAAACTTTAATATAATACACTTAATTGTTTTATATAGAAATATTTGAAATGTGCCTACAATTTAATAAAAGTACATTAAAGACTCAATTAATCTTACACATAAAGCTTTCAGCAGTTTTAAAACTGATCTGATATAAAGACTTCACGAAGTATCTGCCTGTTTTTTCTACATTAAAATTTGGTGATTTTCTTATGTTTGCTCTCAGAGACAAAACTATGTAGGTATAAACTTAATACAATTAAAAAACTATCTTTAAAACGTTACTCTTTGCAACAACAACAGTGGTCCCATTTCGTACGGTCAGCAAAAATTCCAAGCGTCAAATTGTATAGGTAGCTTACATTTGGACTTTGAATTTCTCTATACGTTGCTCGTCGGTTCGTGGTACACAAGTTCTAGCAAAAGGTAAGACGCAATTTGTTATTTTTATAGGAAATATTTGAAAAAATCTAGTGTTTCTGAATAAACATCTAAAATTGAAGATTACTGGTAGTAACCGAGTACCTGTAGCTTTAAAATGTTCTATTGCTTCGGAAACGGTCAAAACTACTCCGATTTTCATGTTTTTTTTAAAACGTCTATAATCTAAAATACTACAGCCTTTATACTTAAAAAATTGACGCTTATTTTTTTTGTATAGAAATTTTTGAGCCAGTGTAACTTTGAAACTATACAACGTGTTAATGAATTAACGCAAAACTAGAAAGTAGTTTGTTTAGAGTCGAATTATCATGGTTTCAACATAGGTAATTTTTTTCAAAATATTTAATAATATTTTTGCAAAATTTTAAATTTTCTGAACCCGATGACAACCCACTGCACGGGCACACTCACCCTACTTACTACCAAAACAAGATTATAAAAATGTATCCATGAGTACGTTAGCGCTTTCTTTCAGTGCTGAAATGATAACAAATCATTTTTGCCTCAAAACTTAAAATGCGAATAACTTTAAACTATAAAAATAATGAAATTATTGTTGCAATCTAATTATTTTGTTATAAATCAGTTGGGGTGTACGAGGTTTTGCGCTAATTCATTAACACGTTGTATAACATAACGGAAATCTGATAAACCACAGACAAGGATATTAGTTTCAAGACCGTGTTAAAAAAAATCATTAAATTTATTTGGTTAATATTCAAAATAGAATCAAACTTCGTTTGTATGGAGCGCGCTCATCAAGGTTTATTCGTCAGCCAACATCAATTAAAATTGCTTCAATGCGAAGAGAATGTCCTGTTCTTACATGAATTTGCAAGTTGTGAAGCATTTTTTTTTAATTTGTATTTTTTGCGTTACAACTTTTTACTTGACTGAGAGCGTTTTAAAAATTACTTTCATTATAAAAAAAAAAACGAAATCGGAGTAGTTTTGACGGGTTCCGAAGCAAAAACCTTCAGGAACTCTACTAGTAGATAATTCTCGCCTTTGAGAGTAACTATCTAAACTATTATAAAACTGTAACAGAAGTGTGTCTGTACATTGAAGATATTTACAAAAAAAGGATATGGTTTTTAGGCTTCCCTGATTCCAAATCACGAATTTTTGGACTTTTTGTCTGTCTGTTTGTTTGTTTGTTTGTTTGTTCGTTTGTTTGTTTGTTTGTTTGTTTGGGTGTTTGTTTTTCGAGTATCACGCAAAAACTACTGAACCGATTTTGATGAAACTTTTTTGTTTGATAGCTTATCATCTGACTTAAAATCTGGTATATAATTTATGCGGACGAAGTCGCGGGTAAAAGCTCGTTATATTTAAAAGAAACATTAAATATTTGAACGGGATCTTCCTATCATAAAATTATGAAAATCTGGAGCTTAAATAATCATTAAAGTGTTAAAATGTTAATTTAAGTTTACCAATGTTAAACAGGTTGTTTGAGAAATTAATGTTTTACCCAAAGTGTAGGTGTTTAATTCGGTAAAATATCTAAACTATTATAAAACTGTAACAGAAATGTGTCTGTACATTGAAGATATTAACAAAAAAAAAGTTACGATGTGGTTTTTAGGTGTCCCTGATTCCAAATCACCAATTTTTGGATTTTTTGTCTGTCTGTTTGTGTCTTTGTTTGAATGAGCATCACGCAAAAACTACTGAACCGATATTGATGAAACTTTTTTTATTTGATAGCTTATGATATGACTTAAAATCTGGTATATAATTTGTGCGGACGAAGTCGCGGGTTAACACTAGTAATTCATAATTTTTTTTATTTATATTTCAGGGTTTTGTGTAAGAAAACGAATGAACTTCCAATTGATATTGTAATCAACACTACGATCATGTTTACAGGTATGAAGTTTTTTTTTCTTTTTTAATAGAGCTGGTTAGGTATTACCATGTCTGGACAGTTCCATACATTTTAGATTTAGTATAGTCTTGGCGCAAACAGATGTCGCTACTGGCCTGAACGAGAGATAAATCTTTAAAAAAAACGTTATTAGATCACTATTATTTGAGTTTTGTTCCACGGAAATAAATTATACAGGGTGTAACAAAACACCCTAGTAATACTTAAAGGGGTGCTTCAGACCATAAATCTGAACAACTTTCACTATGGAGCCAACGTTGAGATAAAATAAAAAAAATCTGCCGTCCTATACATTTGAGTTGAGACGGTACTGGCGGTACTGCAGTTTTGTATGAAAGAGCGGATTTTTTTTCGCGATTTAGATGTTGGCTTCATAGTGAAAATTGTTCAGTTTGATGATCTGAAGCGCCCCCTTAAGTATTACTAGGGTGTTTTGTTACACCCTTTCAAGATAAATTTTCTAAAAAAATTAAATAACGAATGTTTTTTACACTTATTTTAACGTAATTAAACATTGCTGTAGTACCGGTTACTCACCACCGGCGCTGTACTTGCGCGAGTTTTCATATAAGAAGGTGGCAACTTTCTTAGTATGGGCATTGACCCTCTGTTGTGTATAATTTATTTACTCTATGGTATTACTGATCCGATTTCAATAAAATTTGGCAAAGAATTTAAATGTCTGTGGGGAGGTAAAGGTCTTCATGATCAGCCCTGGTTCCAATGCAGGGCGCAGGCCAGGCGGAGGACATTTGCCTTTTGGTGGGTTTTCCGATTCAGTTTGCATAGAATGTGCTGCCATCTGTTAAATATATCTTTTACTATGAAAAAAAAAGATTATATTGTCTATGTCAATGTCAAATTGACATTACAAAATGGCGACCTTGCGTAATGTGCGTGTTGTTTGTAGTTTTTGTTCAATTTTGTGCCGATTTAGTGATGTTCTGGAGTTTCAGTTGTTCTCTTACCAATGTACAGATTACAAGAATAGTAAGGATACTGGAATTTCACTCGATCGGTGCGGGATTGAACGAAAACTAGCATTCAAACAACGGTATGAGTATATAAGTATATATATAAGTAGGTATGTATAGTATAGGTAGAATTATTTTCAGAGAAACACAGATGGCGCTAGCTAGCCTTCAATTTGACATAAGGTGGATGCATAATGTTGCCACGAGTGGGCTCTCTTTTCTAATATACTTATATTACTCTTTGGCGCAGGCCCACCCTCGTGGGTCGTGGGTGGTTAGTCCACTACCGTGCCCAATGCGGAATTGGGGATTAGTCGACCATGTACCTACACATCTATTCTTTTGTACAACGCTCTTGCGTTGAGAATTCAGCAATACAAACGACAACCGCCGCTCTCCCTTGAAAATATTCCTTGAAATGTATAGAAGTTTTGACTGAAGTCAAAAACGACTCGGATAGTATCATTTATTTTTATTTATCGAGTTATTTAAAATAATTTATTATTAATAAATTATAAAAAAAGCAGCAACCCCAAAATGGCTGTCAATGTTGTTTAGTAGGAGGAGTTGCAAGCACAATGTTTTTCTTATATATAAAAATGATAAAAACTAATAAATCATTATAAAATAAACTAATGCCTGCAGTTAGTTTCTAGTGTTCCATAGTCCATAATAAAAATAGAAGGACGGTTATACATTTTTTGGTATTATGTGCTGGATCTCCTTTGTGCCGTAACTACAGTAGTAAAGTGCAGTGTCAACTCATGGTAGGCGTAGGTGCAGAACATTGATCTTTAAGTTTTAGTCATTTAGCTAAATCTAAGGATTAAATACCTAGCTAGCCATAGGACATGGGAATCCGTCAGCAGTGGTGCATTCATCTCTCACTCGCTCTCACTCAGCATAACATGTGCTAGCCTGTTCTTGCCAATGCGGGTTATTGTGTAGTAACTTATTGTGCACTGTAGTAGCACAAACACCTATTACAGGGGTAAAATTATCGTTCACCGCTAAAGTTTAGAGGTTAACGATAATTTTACTTTAAGTTTACGATATGTTGTTCAGTTTGATGGGTCAGAGTATGTGGTTTAAACTCTAAACCACATACTCTACCCATCAAACTGAACAACTTTTACTATGGGAGCAAACCTGTCAGCGCAAAAAAAAGCAACTGTTCCATACTAAACTGCAATGTCTACTCTGCTCTAACATAGTTGAAACAGCAGATTTTTTTTGTTCTGACAGGTTTGCTCCCATACTAAAAGTTGTTCGGTTTGATGGGAGAGTATGTGGTTGTTCGCTGGGTTAATGATACTTTTCCATACACCTATTCTGCTGGGGCACAAGCAAACTCTCAAGTATGCAAGTCTATCATCATCATGGTTACCACGCCGGACTGCCAAACCAGGGTCCTTGTATGTTGTATGATTCCCATAACAAAAAGCCTGAGGCTTACTTGGGATCATTACAATGTATGTGCCTGTGAGCGTTATTTATTTATTTATTTATCATCATCGTCCCTGGCCATTGGCCTTGACATCTGTTACAGACTGCACCCCTGCTTAAGTACATACTACAGGGTCCTTCTTAATATGCTGACGGTTTTTTTAGGGGTTGATCAGACCATCAAACTGAACATTTTTCTCTATGGGACCGAGGATGAAATCGCAAAAAAATACTACTGCTACTCAACCAAAGTGTTTTTTTTTTTTGCTTTTTTGACTTCGGTCCCATAAAGAAAGTTGTTTAGTTTGATGGTCTGATCATCCTCTTAAAAAACCGTCAGCACATTAAAGTTGGACCCTGTATAAAACCGTTATTTAAAAACTTTTCAGTGTTCCAAAAACTCCTCCTGATCCTGGTGATGGCAGCCTCCATATCAGGCTACTGCCCTCAAGATAGGATCCACAGCACCGGCTTCTGCTCCTTCCGCATCCAGTGCTTCGGCACCATCAGGGGCGTCAATCTACCAGAACAGTGCCGAGGCTCCACCAACTATCCCATCACCGTCGACCTGACACTGTCCGAAGCCATTGAAAGGTTTGACAACCACATGGTTGACACCAACTTCTTGACATCAGTCACCACTTTCAGAGCCTCAGCCAAATGGCCTGAAACAAGCCTCTCTTTCTTAGAATACATGCCTAGACTCAGAATTCTGGGACTGATGAATAATCAGATTAGAACCATACAAGGAACCCCTTTTGAGCATCTTAGTAGATTGGAGTATATAGATCTATCACATAATAGCTTGAAAGACATAGAAGGTTTGTTTCTGTTCGAAACTGAAACAAATATGATGAAGAAATTATCACTGGCTTTCAATGCAATCGAAGAAATACCTGGCGACACATTTGTCGATTTAGCATCGCTGATTGAACTAGATTTATCGCACAACTACATCTCCGAGCTGACTGAAGAGCCATTCTCAAATTTAACTAGTTTAGAAATACTGAGACTGAACAATAATTTGATTAAAAATTTGAACGGGGCCGTCAATAATCTTATGAGTTTGAAACATTTTTATCTCAGAGGCAATAAAATACATAATATTGATGAGTCATCACTAAAAATAATCTACCATTTGGAAACTTTTGACGTTTCGGAAAACCAGTTGGAAAACTTAAAACCTATTATATTTCGAAGACATTGGCACCATTTCGGAGGTGTGTGCAAAATTATACTCTCTGATAATCAGATAACGTCTGTACCTAATGGAACTTCAAAAGGTCTAATGGAGAGATATACTAGAAACTTAAAGAACAAGGTTGATGTGCTCACTGAACTGGATTTGTCCAAGAATGCTATTAGTAATATTGAGTACAACGCCTTCCAGTCTGTCGTTCAAATGATATCCCTAGATCTGTCTTGCAATAAACTCATCGACTTCGTCGTGAACGCCGATGATCTGTCCTCCATCAAATATTTGAATTTGAGCACCAATTTTATCACCACCTTATACTTCGAAAGTTTCTCTTCGATGGCAAATTTACAAAACCTAGATTTGTCACATAACAGTTTGAACTATTTACCCGATGAAACGTTTACAAACAACTATAACCTAAAATATGTGAATATGACATTTAACGAAATAAAGGAATTGGAGAATTTGAGAATTAAAATGTTTCACCCAGAAGGAGGAGTTTTAGATTTATCTAACAATGGCCTATCGAGAGTAAATATACCATTTGGAGAAGGACTACGCTTAACAATATTGATTTTACATTCAAACAATATATCTGATGCTGCTTCAGTGAACCTAATCTACCAAAATGAGCTAAAAACTTTAGAAATGAATAGGAATTGTATTCAGAAGCTGAATGATTCTTCACTCCGTCTACCCTTAAGTTTGACATCTTTGGATTTGAGTTACAACAACATAAAAGAAATCGGTCCTTCGACATTCCACAGGGTGACTCATTTGAAGTCTCTGTATTTAAGAAACAATAAATTGAAGTCTATAGAATACGGAGCTTTTCAAGGATTAACAGCATTATCGAACCTGGACCTATCTTTTAACAAAATTGGCCACCTGGATTCCAAAGTCCTAATGGATCTAAAATCTCTGAGTGTCCTTTCTTTGAGATACAACGGTTTGAATATACTGGATGATAAAGGTTGGATCGGCCACAAGTACGATTTGAGAGTTTACTTGGAAGGCAATCATTTAACCTGTGATTGGTTGGGTTCCGCACTCAAGAATTTCAACAATGGTTACTCGAAAATGAGGCCAGCTGCTCACCAGTATGGAACTGCGAAGCATTCTCTTGAAGGTATACCATGTGTGCAGAAGGATAAGGAAATAGGTGAACTGGTGAAATTGGGCCCGGAGTATGTGATGGCAGATGAGAGACTGCTGGTTACAAACCAAAAGATACTAGAAGCAGTGAAGGAGGAGACCTATTATTTGAGGTTATTCATGAACCAGTTGAATGTCGATCGAAGGCGTGATGACAGGTACAGGAAGGTTTGAAACATTTTCTAATGTTCCATGTAAGTTAGATATTAAGTATTTTAGATTTGTTAAGCCTGTGAACTCAGTGATTCCTTTCTTATTTCCATGTTACAAAATTATGTTTCTTTTTCGTGTAGGTCATCTTGCTTGAAAGGAACTCAACCTTTTACACTGATGAGGTGTCTTAAGTAAATTGTTTTGTACTAACTACGAATATCAATAATTTGTGTAATTTGTATGTCTGCATTGAACGTTAAGTAAGTAGATACCTACCTAAGCGATACTCTTTATAACAGCAAAATCTTTTACTACTTTTATCCTTGTTGCTGCTTTTATCGATAGAAGCCAATATTGTATTATTAGCCTACCTGAAATATATTTCACTAGAATCAATACTGAAGATTCTTTTTTAAAAATAAAATTTTATATGTGTTTATGATAAAAGATTATTGATACGAAACCACAAGTTTAAAATATTATACGGTAGTTACGCATTAGTTACTTAATCAATTATTGTCCAGTTCTCATTTTTTTGTTTTCTTTTGATAACATAATGATTAAGTTTAAGATAACATAATGTTGATTTGGTATTATTATTGGTAGGGGAGCTGAGCCGCTGAGAGGGTTTGAATGCTTTCATATTATTCAGGGCGTAAATTGAATAGGCGAGAGGCTAGGGGGTCATGAGAGATTACCGAAAAATATCGGAGATGTTTCAGATAGGACACGGGGTTTTCAGATGAATTTCTTACAAAGAAAATTTCCACAAAAAGACCTGCGTGTCTAGTATGATTTCTCTACACGCGCGCGACGCGCCTTCGCTGCATACAAAATAACCTGTTCCCGCGCTTTTCGGAGCGTGAAAGCCGCGCTTGCCGCGACTTGTAGTATGTACGAGTCGCGCGCAAGTAGATAAATCATGCTAGGGGGTCTGATGTCCAGCGCCAGTGATTTTCATACCATCGTATGGGGTTTGACACGTAATGACATTTAAATGCAAATCTGACCAACAAATTGTCGACTTTAACTAAATCTGACGATTCAGAAAACTAAGATTTGGATAATATTTTCAATTTTCAGTGCGAATGGAAGTTATTCTCCACAATAGTGTTAGATGTCCTGATAATAAATATATAAATATCTGACAGATAGGTGGAGCCTTTTGGAAAATATGAAGAAAAAGAAATCTTAATAAAATTAAAATCAAAGTAACATTTTAAAGAATCCACATATCTGTCAGATATTTATATATTTACTATCAGAAAATGTAGCGCTACTAAGTGAAATAACTTTCATTCGCCCGATTATCGCGTAAAAAATTGTAAGTTTTAGTTTTCGGACCTAGTCACATTTAGTGAAATTCTACAATTTGTTGGTCAGATTTGCATTTAAATGTCATTAAGCGTCAAGCCCCATTCGATGCCATGAAAATCACTGGCGCTGGACAAAAGTATTTTTTGAAAATTTCCCTTGTATGAAATTTATCTGAAAACGCCCCCCTGTGAACTTATCCTATCTGAAACATCTCAGATAATTTTTCGGTAATCTCTCATGACCCCCTAGCCAATCAGCTATTCAATTTACGCCCTGAATACCCCAACAGCACAAATGTCTACAAGATGTCTAATATATATCTACAAAATATCTAAGTGTCTGCAAAATATCTAATAGATATCTAGTAGGTATTCTGTGCTGTGTGGGTATGAAAACATTCAAACCCTCTCAGCTTCAAAATAAGTTTATTAATATCCTATAGGTATGTGTTTGAGTGTATTTCAGATAATGTAACTAGCCTTGTATCCTTAATAATGTTAAGGTTAACATTGCCATGCCTTTATTTGAGTTAAGATTAGAATACAAAAAAAATAATAAGCTTTTGTACACACATGATTTCTAATTAGTTTGTCAATAATTTTAGGAATAATGATAATGGTCACAGTGTTACTTTATTGTATAAATATACATATAATTAATCAGTATCTTTTGTTTTACTCGCATTTTAATATAACTTGTTCTGACACAATGACCGATAGATCGACGGTTTGCCCATAAAATTAGCAACGTCCCATATTATAAAGATCGTGCTTTTTGTATGTACAAACCATCGATTACCGTCGATCCATGTGCCGTTACCAATCGACCAAACCGATCGGAGCAAACAAAAATATGCTGTTGCATACATTTGAGTCGAGTAGGCATTGCAGTTCAGTATGGAACAGCTGGTTTTTAAATTTTTTATACTCTGATTGGTTTGCTCCCAAAAGTCGTTCAGTTTGATGGGTAGATTCTTAGTTTAAAAGGATGCGAATGATACCAATTTCACCATGTATACAATAACAAAACACCCTAGTAATACTTAAGGGGGTGATTTAGACCATCAAACTGAACAACTATCACTATGGAGACAATGTCGAGAAAAAAAAAACTGCCGTCCCATACATATCGAGCCTTTTCGGGAAGAACATCGTAAGTGCCCAAAATTTCAAAATGTGATTTTTACGTAACCGTAACAGACGTTAAAAAATTTGCAGCTGTTAGTTAAAAACTATTCCTCTAAATAATAGAATATATCACACAACATTTTTTAAAAATATCAAGTAAATACCATTAACGATGTATAAGATATAAACAGAAAAAACCTAATCCTGTAAAAAAACTTAACTGTCGCTTACGATGTTCTTCCCAAAAAGGCTCATTTTGAGTCGAGACGGTACTGCAGTTTTGTATGAAAGAGCTGATTATTTTTTTCTCGATTTCAATGTTGGCTCCATAGTGAAAGTTGTTCAGTTTGATGGTCTGAAGCACCCCCTTAAGTATTAATTGGGTGTTTTGTTACACCCTGTATACAACGTGTTAATGAATTAGCGCAAAACCTCATACACCCCAACTGATTTATAACCAAAATAATTAGATTGAAACAATAATTTAATTATTTTGATACTTAAAATTTAAAGTTATTCGCATTTTAAGTTTTGAGGCAAAAATGATTTGTTATCATTTCAGCACTGAAAGAAAGCGCTAACGTACTCATGGATACATTTTTGTAATCTTGTTTTGGTTGTAAGTAGGGTGAGTGTGCCCGTGCGGTGGGTTGACATCGGGTTTAGAAAATTTAAAATTTTGCAAACAAATTATTTAATATTTTGAAAAAGATTACCTATGTTGAAACCATGATAATTCGACTCTGCTCTCGATTCTAAACAAACTACTTTCTAGTTTTGCGTTAATTCATTAACACGTTGTATATCATCGATGAGTTTCATTACATATTTACAGAAACTGCTTTCTTCAATAACGTACATTATGGACTTATTTTCTACATTATGCGCTGTATTCATGAAATAAAACACTTAATTTAATTTTTTTACTAACGCAGCGTATCGTACTGTTATGTAGTGTGCTGTGTATGTGCAAATAGCGATATGAAACAACGTCCTGTCAGCAAAGGAGATAAACTGGTCAAGACAGCTTTTAAAAACGTTTGCGTGGTTCAGTATGAAACATAAAGTACATTTAATTATATTGAAGGTTTTATGAAAAAAATAGAAAATAACCACGCTTCATAATGGAAAGAAGTGTCAATTGGTTGATATTCATCAACAACAGCAACAAATTCACAACAATCTATTTATAACTGAACAGATTATATATTTTGAAAGTAATAAATTATAACTTAAAAACAAAACATATTACCTACATACCTAGGTAAACTTTGATACAAAAAACAGGTAGTGTACAACGGTCAATGTAAAAGAAATTAAAAATAAATTGTCAATTTAATTCGATTCAAATCAGTCTCCCTAGTTTTCAAGTTGGTGTTCCTATCAATTTGTTTAACAGGAACGATTTATAAGTTTGTATTCTTAACAGTTTGTTTCATGGAATGAGTAAATTGATACGTAACAACTGTTGGCAGACCTAATAAATAAAATATAAATTTTCATTTTATAGTGACGTAGGTTAGTATGTAATTGATTGGTTCACAAATGGAATATCATTTTGTTAGCATAACCCTAAGCTTGTGAAGATAGCAAGAGTGCACATTTTTGCGTCTAGCTTGTTACGATACACTCGCTTCAAATTGTGACACAATTATATTAAAAATACACTGAAACAACTCGTACGGTAAGTTTATTTGTTTTCTATTACAATTGGAAAGGTACTCGAACAATAATAATAATTATAATAATTATACACAGTATTATAAGCATTGAAGAAGAAATTTCTATGTGAAGTCTACCAATCCGCACTGGGATTGGGCACGCGTGGTAGACTAACGCCCAAACACCTTCCCTGAGGGTAGGTCTGTGCCCTGCAGTGGGACGTATATGGGCTTATGATGAAGTGTTATAAAACTAACAGAAAATAGCGTTTCTGTACATTGGAGATATTTACAAAAAGGGTTACGATTATGGTATTTAGTTGTCTCTGACTCTTTTTTTTAGTTTTTATCTGTCTGTACGTCTATTTGTTTGTTTGAGCATCATACTAAAACTACTGAAGCGATTTTGATTAATACTTTTGTGATTAAAAGCCTATGATTAGACTTAAAAACTGTTATAATAAATTACAATGACGGGAGCCGATACGAATGATGTCCTGTACAATATTATACAGATTGGGCCCTAATTAACAGACCGATTCCATTATATTAGAGCACAGTCTGTATATTATTAATATTTGTTGCTATTTGGTATGTAAGTTTTTGTCGATACGTGTTTATAACTATTTTAAGCAATTTATAAGTGATTTTGTATTTTCCCGATCAACATCCACATGGTTCGAATTAAATAAGCGTTATTTTCTTCTTAATTTAATAAAAAAAATCGGATACAGAATTATCTGCCTAATAGAGAGGGTGACAAAAACTTTTAAGGGTTCCTTATTTGAATACGGACCCCTGAAAACACGAATAGATTAAGTATGTTTTAAATAAATACAGTTCTTCATAGAAAGTGATCAGTTATTTATTATTAGGTACTTAGGTAATCTTTAAATCCTTGGGGGACGCCTATGTCCAGCAGTGGACGTCCATCGGCCATGATGAGGATGATGATGATTTAGGTAGTATTCAAATTTTATAATAATAAGTAAACCAAAAAAAATAAAAACTGACTTCAAAAGTAAAAAAAGTAAGAAATAATATTTCAGCCTATGACTTTTACGTTCGAATCTATCAGAAAATTAATTTGTTTTATCGAAGTCGCTGTCAAGCCGGTACGACTCGCGACTGGGCTTATGTAATTTTTTGGCTTGGTTTGACACCGACACCAATAAAACAAATTAATTTTCTAATAGATTCGAACGTAAAAGTCTGAAATATAACATAGGCTGAAATATTATTTCTGACTTTTTTACTTTTGAAGTCGGTTTTTATTTTTTAAGTAAAAACTTTGTATTTCGTAACTCTCAGTGATTAAATATGTTAATTCGACTCAGATGTCAACTTTTGAGGAGTTCTATTGTATAGCTACGAAGCGCGTCATCAGATCTTCACAAAATTAAAACGGGACCACCTCGGGAGTATACCCTTTGAAACAAAAAATATTTTTTTAAATTGGTTCACAATTAACGAAAATATCAGCGAACATACATAAAAAAAATACATACAGCCGAACATAGAACCTCCTCCTTTTTTTGAAGTCGGTTAAAAAGGGCAGTTCTTTATTTTTCCCCATATTATGTATTATTATTTCGTAACGTGTGTCAAAATTACCGACAGTGTTAAATTATTATTTATTTAATTATTGTTGCAGATTCCTGAAAGTTGTCCCAAAAATGAATCTCTTGCTGTGTAAGTTGATTTCTTTTTTATCGGTCATTCATATCGAAAAGTGTATATACGTGTGTGTGTGTGTTATTGAATTAACGCAAAACTAGAAAATAGTTTGTTTAGAATCGAGAGCAGAGTCGAATTATCATGGTTTCAACATAGGTAATTTTTTCAAAATATTAAATAATGTGTTTGAAAAATTTTAAATTTTCCGAAACCGATGTTAACCCACCCACGGCACGGGCACACTCACCCTGCTTACTACCAAAACAAGATTATAAAAATGTATCCACGAGTACGTTAGCGCTTTCTTTCAGTGCTGAAATGATAACAAATCATTTTTGCCTCAAAACTTAAAATGCGAATAACTTTAAATTTTAAGTATAAAAATGAGGAAATTATTGTTTCAATCTAATTATTTTGCTATAAATCAGTTGGGGTGTATGAGGTTTTGCTCTAATTCATTAACACGTTGTATACGGGGTGTAAGGTAAAGTATCATTAGGTACTCATCAAACTGAACAAGTTTTTTTATGGGAGCAAACCGATCGGAGTTAAAAAATCTGCTGTTGTTTGATGGGTAGAGTAGGTATGTGGCGGCTGCCTGTCCATTGAAGCTGTGCGAGCTGTGCGAGCTGTGTAGCTGTGTTTTTTTAACCAATCAGGAGCTCGGGCGAGGCGCGGCCGATCTCGCCCGAGCTCCTGATTGGTTAAAAAAACACAGCTACACAGCTCGCACAATAATAAAAATAAATAAAATAAAATAATTTTTATTTCGGATTACTTGATCCATATTACATTTTACACTTTACATTTACAATAAAAATTACACATTTCATAATAATAAATTACAATACAATTACAATTTAACAATTCATAACATTCATTTAATTTAATTTAATTTAAGTTTATTAGTAACGACGCAACACTTAAATAACTACGTTAGTACAGACACTTAAATGCAGAGTGGCCCAGTGCTTGATAAAGCGACTGTCCCACCTACTCGCTGCTACAGACAGAATACTGTTGGTGCTGTCGCGCACTCTGCGGAGCGTCGCGGCGCCTCGCTTCCGTAGTATCGCTTGGAAGCCGTCTACGTGTGCATCCGCGAACATGCCCGACGCGCTGCAGGCGCGCGGCAGCCGCAACAGCACTCTGAACGCGTTATTATACTGAGTGCGCAGGGCCCTAAACGATTTTTGCGTATAATTAGTCCACAGACTGCAGGTATATAAGGATGTACAGTATGTTTTAAATAATGTTATTTTAACCTGCGCTGTACATCGACTGAATCTGTGTGCTATCATGTTCGCTCTGACCGCTAGCGCCCTGCGCTCTCTCTCCAAATCAAGATCGTCACTGAGGTCCTCGGTTACCAGGTGACCCAGATATTTAAAACAAGACACCCTATTCATAGGCGTTCCATCAAGCGTTACAGGGGGTACATAAGAGGGACATTTTGTGCCTGCTTTAAAAACCATAAGCTCACTTTTAGTGGCATTGTATTTTAGTCCATGGTTTACCGCATAACCCTCGCAAACACTCACTAACTTTCTAAGTCCACTGATTGACGGACTGAGCAGCACCATATCGTCCGCGTAACTTATATTATTAACACAAGTACGGTCTATATGACATCCAACATGCATGCTGCTGAGTTCGACAATCAGTGCGTTCATGTATAGATTAAACAATTTGGGAGAGCTTAATCCCCCCTGTCTCATTCCACACTCTAATCCGTAGACATCGGATCTTGCATCGCCCCATCTGACAGTATTGGTCTGACCTGAGTACCAACACCTAAATATGCGCACTAACTCACTAGGTACCTTGGCTTCCTCCAGCTTCTTCCATAGTATGTCATAGTTAACTAAGTCAAAAGCTTTTGACAAGTCAAGGAAGCACGCATAAATAGGTGTTTTCCTCTGTGTGTAATACTCTACAGTGTGCTTTAAGCTAAAAATCGCGCTCTCTGTGGACAGTCCGGGTTGAAAGCCAAACTGTGCGTCATGCAATTTTAAATAATTGTCTAAATGAGAGTTTAACAGACTGTCAAGCACCTTGGCGACGACTGTAGCCAGCGATATTGGCCTGTAGTTAGACTTTGAGGCTTCAATGGACAGGCACCCCGTAATGATACTTTTCCTAACACCCTATACAGGGTGTAACAAAACACCCTAGTAATACTTAAGGGGGTGTTTCAGCCCATGAAACTGAAAAACTGCTGTACCGACTAAAATGTATGGGACAGCAGTTTTTTCTTCGCTTTTTCGAAGTTGGGTCCATAGTGAAAGTTGTTCAGTTTGATGGTCTGAAGCACCTCCTTAAGTATTACTAGGGTGTTTTGTACACATGCTCAAAAATGCAGACTACACACACGCGCACTCTCGGCTCAACGTATTTCAAACCAATAAATATAACCCTGTACCTAGTATAATTAGTGCAGTTTTGATGTCATATTTGATACGAGCATTTACCCGCAACTTCGTCCGCATAAATTATATACCAGATTTTAAGCCAGATTATAAGCTATCAAACAAAAAAAGTTTCATCAAAATCGGTTCAGTAGTTTTTGCGTGATGCTCGATCAAACAAACAAACACACAAACAAACAAACAGACAGACAAAAAATCCAAAAATTGGTGATTTGGAATCAGGGACACCTAAAAACCATATCGTCATCTTTTTTTGTAAATGTCTTCAATGTACAGACACACTTCTGTTACAGTTTTATAATAGTTTAGATAGATAGATCCCTTTTTAACCGACGAAAAAACAAAAGACGGAGGAGGTTCTCAAGTCGACGCGTATATTGTTTTTTTTTTTGTTTTATGTATGAACACGCATAACTTTGTACAGAGTAGTCCGATTTTGATAATTTTTTTTTCGTTTAGTAGGTCATACTTCAGAGGTGGTCCCATTTTAATTTGGTGAAGATCTGGTAAAGGGCTTCGGAGATAGACAATAAAACTCCGCAAAAAGTCTATGGCATATCATCGACGATTGAAATAAATGATCCGATAACTTCTTACAGAGTAGTTCGATTTTGATAATTTTTTTTTGTTTGGTATGTCGTACTTCAGAGGTGGTCCCATTTCAATTTGGTAAAGATCTGGTAAAGGGATTCGGAGATAGACAATAGAACTCCCCTAAGATCTATAGCATATCATCGACTATGGAAATAAATGATTCGTGTTCATGTTCCCTTTTAGGTCATACTTCAGAGGTGGTCCCATTTTAATTTGGTAAAGATCTGGTAAAGGGATTCGGAGATAGACAATAGAACTCCTCAAAGATCTAGAGCATATCATCGACAATTGAAAGAAATGATTCGTGTTCATGTTCCCTTTTAGGTCATACTTCAGAGGTGGTCTCATTTTAATTTGGTGAAGATCTGGTAAAGGGAGATATACAATAGAACTCCTCAAAAATCTATAGCATATCATCGGCAATTGAAATAAATGATTCGTGTTCATGCTCCCTTTACATTTACAATGAATATGTTAACACAATATAACACCAACACTGAAAATTTTGAAATAAAAAATTTACTTCAAAACTAAAAAGTACCTACTAAATAATAATATAACCAGCGTATTTTAAATTCGGTGTCAAGCTAGCCCAAAAAATAAAACAATAAATTACTGTAATTTTTAAAGAAAAAACATATTTTTTACGATTGTAAAAGTTAACAAAACAATTTTTGGTTTTGTATTTTAATTTTACTCAATCTTACTCAGCTGCTGATGCTTAAAAAGTAAAACTGTGATTAAAGCATTAGCTTCCTTATATAGTTACATACTTTGCCATAAGGCCAGAGGGTACGCAGAGATCTGCTGCATATGAGTGCACAGTGCACGCTAAAGCGCGCTCATGTGTTGGTGTGTTTGGATGTGTTTGTGTTTGTGTGTGTGGGGTGTGTGTGTGTGTGTGGGTGTGTGTGTTTGTGGGTGTGTGTAGGCATGGGTTGGATGAATACGTGTGACAAAATAATTATAATAAAATGTTTATGTGCACCCACTTATCCAGCCCTACGACTTACGTCTTGGGATCACTTTATAAGCACATGGATAAGTGGATCACAAGTGGAGGATAGGAGGAAAAAATATTCAACTAAACTTCTTACTCGCATGCGTGAACCGTCCCTCAATCGTATATATCTTATTCTTATAGGCTCATCAACAGGTTCTCTCAGTTCGATATCACCATCTTCCTCACTCCACATACTATTTGGAATCGTTTCGTATCGCACAGCAAATTCTGCCAGACTTATATTTTCTAGATCATCAGGCCTCAACACAGGGTGTAACAAAACTCGCCGGCGGGGGACAGGACGTAAAGGCTCTGCTGGTCTCCCAGTCCCCTGCCATACGGGCGAAGATGGAGTGCCGCTGGGTCATTTTAGTGGGTATACCGGTGACACGCACCGGGGAGTCCCACATACCCCTCCCATCCCCCAACGGGAGGGGCTGCGTAATGCATTTTTTCCCAGCGTCAAAAAAAAAAGGTTGTAACAAAACACAGGTAATTGCCGAGGTAACCAGAGGCGGTGAGGTAAAAAGTTGGTGGGAGGCAGGGAGGCTATGGACAATACTGTATGTAGTAATATATACTCTTTCTTATACTGTAGTTAAAAGGTAGGTAGCTATTTTAAAAGTAATCGAAAATTATGCATGTAGTATTTAGAGGATTATAGCCACATAAAATTATAAAATAAAAGCTTTTTAACAAAAAAATTCAACCGCCGAAAAAACTGAAAAGCAAAAAATAATAATTTATTTTACCTTAATAACTAAATTCTTAAACTAATGTAAGTAAGTATATCAAAGTATATAATATTATTTTGCAATTATTATGAGTTTTTAATTAACCTTAATAACTAAGTTCTTAAACGAATGCAAGTATACCTAAGTAATTTTGAGTCGGCGCCAAACAATCCATGAACAAAGATCACTAAATAACCTTAAATTTAAAGAAATAACCAAAATTGAAATTAACAATGCACGTGAAATCTTCAGGGATTAACATTAACATTCCAAAAAAATGCGCTCTCCGCACGACCACTAGCAACGAGACGGGACGTATGCACCTGGGCCTCTAGTCTCTACTCGGACATTCGAACTTCACAATTACGTGAACGTTTTCGTTCCAATGTCAACTCTATTACAATGAAGTCCGGACCGAAACAGACGCGATATATCGAAAATCGAAAGTCCGGGTACAGGGCCTGTGTGGATAGTGATGTTATATTGGTTACGTTACGTGGTATGTGTCCGTTCGGGTTGCTGAAGCGCATAACGCAATTAATTAATTTTCTTGTTTGGCGCCGACTCAAAATTACTTAGGTATACTTGCATTCGTTTAAGAACGTAGTTATTAAGGTTAATTAAAAACTCAAAATAATTGCAAAATAATATTATATACTTTGATATACTTACTTACATTAGTTTAAGAATTTAGTTATTAAGGTAAAATAAATTATTATTTTTTGCTTTTCAGTTTTTTCGGCGGTTGAATTTTTTTTGTTAAAAAGCTTTTATTCAATGAAATAGATGAATTATGAACCTTCAAATTATCGGAAACAATTTGCAAGTCGACGCGACGCTCATCGAGTAGGAGTTTCAAGACCCATGAAGGTACCTTTCAGATCTCTCATAAATCTCAACATTATCTCTGATATCCTGGCCCTGTACCCGGAATTTCGATGTTCGATATATCGCCATTTTTTCGGACCACATTTCATTGTAATAGAGTTGAGATTGGAACGAAAATGTACGCAATTGCGAAGTTCGAATGTCCGGATAGATGCCCTGTGCCGAACAACATAGTACGTGTGGAACGTAAATTTAAATTAATAAATAAGCATAATGCTCACGGTCACGGCTATAGTCCCCTGAGGGTAGTCAGAGATATTCCGAAAACTCAGAACATCCGCGTTTCACTATTTAGCGAAACAAAAAAAAAAAAAACCGGCCAAGCACGAGTCGGGACTCGGGAAATTAGTATTCCGTACCACCAGTTGTTTAACATGGGTCATTGATAAAACCACAATAAATTGACACTTATTTAGTATGTGGTCACATAGTACCTGAGGATCATTTTACACTGGTCTCACTGGTCTGGTGTTAAAGGTTTTATAAAAAATTTGAAAACTATATTTTCAGACTCGTATTTTCATAAGCTTTCAATTGATTCTCTACACCATAGGGAAGAAAAAAATTGTTTTGTTATTTACCCTTTCTTACTCCTCAAATTGCCCCCAAAAATTAAGCTTTTTTTACTTCATTTATGATATTGGACCAGCAATTGCTATATCTGTACCGAGATTCAACTTTCTATGTCTTACGGTCTCTGAGAAAAATGCCTGTGACAGACGGACGGACGGACGGACAGACTCCGAGCTGATTCCATAAGTGTTCCGTTTTTCCAATTTTGGTACGGAACACTAAAAAGAAAATAAATAAATTGGAATTTTTTCGACTATAAATAGAAACTTAGATTAAGTTCAAGACGTAGTAGGTATATTGTGCGCACACTAGGTTATACGTTAACAATAAATACATTGTGGATTTGAAGTCATGCTAATTAATTTAGTCTCATTATACTGTACCTATAGGTAGGTACAGGAATAAGATCTGACATACCGTATTATTGTGAAGCTTAATCGTTTAATTAATTAATGCATACCCATGCAATGCCCTAAAGACATTATTTTTTTAATTAATTTTTTTAGTGCATGCTTCGTTAACCTTTAAGCCACATACTCTACCCATCAAACTGAACCACTTTTACTATGGGGGCAAACCAGTCAGAACAAAAAAAAAAACAACTGTCTCATACTAAACTGCAATACCTAGGTACTCGATTCAAACGCCCCATACGTTTGCTCACTGCAGATTTTTTTTTGTTCTGAGAGGTTTGCTCCCATAGTAAAAGTTGTTCAGTATCATTAGTATGGGGTTTAAAGGTTAATGATATTATACCCTGTATAGTATAATACTGGCTATTCGACGCAAATTTTGAAATAGCTGTTTACACTGTTTTGATGTTGTCTCCATTATAGGTCAGAACTAGAAACGTAACCCTGAAACGCGTTAAGGCATTAAGTTTACACCCTTTATAATTTGTTTCTTTTTTTCAGATGAACTGCTAATATTCAGTCTGCTGGTGCCCTGGTGCTATTCACTCACGACATGCGGCAGTTGTACCTACGAATGTTCCGATTGTGATTGTAACTTTAACTGTCCGATATATTTTATTGATCTATGCATCGACTCTATAAGAGGATACGACTTAGGACATTGTTCCGGTGATATTCCACAATATAATGGTTACATGCTTAAAAGAACAAATGTTATGATAGAAAGTGTTATAATGGATGATTCAGATAAATTTATTCGTATTATTAACAATAGAAACAGTTATGTTTATTCTATAGACCTCAGCAACCACGAGTATGACTATTTTCCAATTTCAACGGAAATGTCCAATCTACAGAAGATTAATATATCTAGAAATTCTTTGACAGAAGCTAAATTGTCCAATGCTCATGAACTACCAGCCTTATCTGAAATTGATTTTTCATACAATACAATAAACACGATTGAAGTAAATAATTACGAATATCCTTACAAAGAAATGAAAGCATTAAATTTATCCCACAATTACTTGGTTGCTATACCAGATGCCATATTTTCTGCTTTGTCAAAATTGGAAACTTTAGATTTGTCATATAACTATATTGATGCTTTTAATGTACTGAGTTTCGAAGGCATTAAAAATTTAAAGAATTTGTATGTATCGCACAACCGAATATCAAATATAGACAATTCCCTTTTAAGATTTAATTTTCTTGAAGTCATTGACTTTAGTCACAATGCGATTGAGATAATCAAAAGTCGTGATTTCGAAAAGTTGATCAATTTAAGAAATCTTGACTTGAGCTCAAACAACCTTCTGAGAATAGAGAAAAATGCATTTAACACAATGTCTCAGTTAAAAGTTCTTGACATAAGTGTTAATAAATTAGAAACTATCGATAAAGAAACATTTTCAAATAATGGTAATTTAGGAGATATAAATATATCTCTAAACAATCTAAAAGAACTGCCAAAAGATTTATTCAAAGGCAAACGTTTATCGTCGTTTGCAATACAAGGTAACCATTTGGACGGTGCTCTAGTGAAAGGTACTTTTGAAGGTCTAGCATTTGTGACTGAGATAGATCTGAGTGGTCAGCAATTAACATCTATTGAAGACTACGCATTTTTTGGTCTTGAAAAAATGACTACACTTTTGTTGCAAAATAATAACATACAAATACTGTCTATGAATGCATTTAGAAACCTTCAGAATTTGGCGGTGTTGGATTTGTCAAACAATCTTCTTACAAACATAGATTTTGAAAAGAAAGACCTTATCAGCCTTTATTCGTTAATACTTAAAAATAACAATTTGGCACAAGTTAAACCTGAATATTTCAGCAGTTTACACATGCTTCAATTTTTAGATTTGTCGAATAATAAAATCGTGCAATTTGAACAGAATTCTTTTATGTCTTTACGAGATTTAATAAATATTCAAATTTCAAATAATCCTGTTAGTGGGGCATTAGAGGAAAGTACATTTGATGGATTAAATTCTTTACCAACGCTGGATATTTCTGGAACTATGTTGACAGCTATAAATAACGGTTCATTCAAAGGTATGACACAATTGACAAACTTAAACGTATCTCACAGCAATATCAGTGAAATTCATTATAATTCTTTTTTGAAAACTGGTGCATTAGAAAGCATTGATTTTTCTTTCAATAGACTTATTAGCTTTGATGTTAATACTACTGAACTCATCAACTTGAATATATTAATACTCAATAATAATTTGTTAACCGTTATATCATCTAGTTCATTAAAAGGTATTCCGCGGCTTACTAAGCTATATTTTTCTCATAACAACATTACGGAAATTCAAAATGAAGCCTTTGCAGAACAGATAGATCTTCGTTATTTAGATCTATCTTACAACTCTGAGCTTAATTTAAACATTTCTCATATAGGGAATGCCCCAAATTTGGCAACTATGATTATATCTGGTATCCATACTAATATTAATTTTGAACAAGTTGAAGGGGATATTCCACTCTCAGTATTGAAAATGTCACATTCTAAAATAGACAACATTACAAACATAGTATTGAAACGATTCAAACAATTAGAAACTTTGGTCCTTAGCAATAATGAAATAGTAAAAGTTGAGTCAGGAGCATTTTCCAACCTAACAAGATTGCTGACATTAGACTTGAGTTTTAATAAAATAAATTATGTTCAGCCAGGTGCTTTCAAGGATAACGCTCTTCTATTTACATTAAATATTTCACATAACTCATTGAAAGCTGTTAGTTATGGGATATTCCGAGGTCTCGTTTATTTGAATACTATAGATATTTCGTATAACAATATTGACAGTTTAGAAAGTGAAAGATTTTATGAAGTGAGAAGTTTAAGCGTGCTTATAGTTGATCATAATCAAATAAGTTCAGTTAAACAAGATTATTTTGCTGGAACTAGTTTATCAAAACTTAGTATTGGGGACAATCCATTAGCTTGCGATATTTTGGTCAATTTAAAAAAGAGTAATATTCAGTTTGTTATAACAGCGATAAGATTAGATGAGAGCAGTGATGAAAATGTAGACGGTGTTACTTGTAATATGGATAGTTCCAAACCTAAAGTAAAATCTTCTTCAAGTATAACAGAAAACGATAAAATTTTAGTTGATATAAGAGATATTTTGCGTAATATAAAGACAGATACTGATAGAAAGACGACGGAAAAATCGATAGTTAGTACTCCCGCAGTTGGTTACTTTGAATATTTTTCTAATTTATCGAAACAGATCGATAAAACAGGTTCTGAAAATAATAAAGTATTGTTACATCTTTCAAATTTAACTTCTAATATTGCGGATACAGATAACGGTACGAATATTTTATTGGAGAAAATATTAAAAGTTCTAACGTCAATCAATACAGTACGTAGAGCTCCTATTCCAATACCTAAAGACAATAGCACATTTGATAATTTAATACCATATATAAACAAGATAAAACAAGACCTAGAAGACACGATAGCTGTAGAAAAACAAAACATTTTAACTGAAGTAGAAAACAAAATATCATCCATAACACATAAGAAGTCTGTTATTTTCGAAAGTTCTCCAAACCACGAAGCTCTTTCAACTAACACGGCGTCTGAGTCAAAATCATTAATATTTATAGAGATTTGTGTCGGTATTATGTTGTTAATATTAGTTTCCTTTGTATTGTATAAATTCTATCGGTCTGGAATGTTCGTGCCTCGCAGAAACTCATATAGCACACGTAATCTGCCAGAAGCCATAGATAATTCTACTTTATAATTGTATGGAATTATTTAAGAAAACAAATATGTCAAAAAAATTTAAGTAAGTACTGTTAAGTTTTGTTATAATTATTATTATGTAGATTAACGAGGAAGTTGTGTTAAGACGCGATAAAAGTTGTAAAGATTGTTATACTATTATATAATAAATACCTACCTGGAGTGCGATTTTTGAAACTCATTTGCTGAGCTCAGCTGTTGAAAATGTCAAAATTACTATGTAGATATGCATCTTTGTACCGCTGATTTGACTTTCAAAAATCGCACTCCTGGAGTATGATTTTTTAACATCAAATCAGCAGTGGAAAGTTGCACGTCTCCATAGTAATATTGATATTTTCAACTGCTAAGTTCAAAGAATAAGTTTCAAAAATCGCACTATTGAACCTCAATTGGATTGTTGTATCTAAATCACAGATATTAAACGTCTAACTAGATCAATAAGGAGAGACTGCGACACTTGTTATAAAATACTCCACTAATAAAATAAACCTAGAGCTATTATCTCATTCTTTTTATTTTTTTCATTGTATTAACAAATTAGGGACCTCATCCTCGTAACACGACAAGCCTCGACCATTGTGTCACATTAGGCACGGGTGAGAAACACATAGTGGGATCACACACGATGACACATTGTGACGAAGCGGCAGACGTCAGTCCGTCATTTGTGAAGCAAGGAGTTGTATGAAACCACACGTAGAAACACACACAGTTCTTCACAAATCAGTCACCTCTCAGTCAAGCGTTATCGTGTGTGATCCCATCATCGCATCCGCAAGTCTCAAGTGTATTTACCTACCCTTCTGGATACTGATCCAGGAGGGTGGGTAGGTGTATGGTGACGGCAGCGTGTACTGCCATGCTACTGATTCTGATTTCAAAGCAGCACGAAATATAGCCAAATCAGAACTAGTTGCATTTTACATACGCTAAGCAAGTAGGTACTTCTTTATAAGTTATCCTCTTTCCAACTTTTTTGGCGTTCTGCAGCATTTGGGAGGTTGTGGTTCGAGAATTGGGATGTCCATGCAATCAGGGCACCCCTACCAAAGGGCACACAAAAGCCGTTAGCTACGAATATTTTTCGATAGCTTCTTCCGTCTTCTTAGACGTAAGGGACCGGCCACATTGATACATAATACACGACCGCTTCATTATAGCATGTTTATTCCGGACATAGCCATAAAAAATATGGATACCTACATGGATACCATGAAGATAAAGAAAAATATGGATACCATGAAGATAAAGAAAAATATGGACACCGGAAAAGTTCCGGTGCGATCGTGCTGAAACTGACTAGTCTTGGAAAGGGACGTGTTAGGGAAAATGACTTGTCAAGGCAAGAGACTAAACAGGTAATGTGACGGCTTGTCACCGATACCTTCTGTTTTTTTATATGTGGGAACTTGTTGTCAGCATCTGACTATCAATCTGTCTTTGTAGAAACCGAACTGTTATTTAGCTGTAAGTTCTCCAAAAAGGAAATAAAAAAAAATAGACTTAGATTTTTAGACTAATTTCGTCCTTCAATCGAGGGGCAAAGAAGGGTTTGTTTTGGGAAAATATTACACAGCGTCGTGTTGTATCACGTATCACGACAAAAAAATAGAAAACTACATCAGAAAGTAAGTATGAACCACCCAAACACATTATAGTCAAAAACCGACCAAGAGCGTCAACAGCCCGGACACTGCATACAAAAATTTTAAATTGACAAGATGACGTCAGCACATGCGAAACCAAAGAAATTGAACCTTAAGTCTTCTGCGTAGGTAACGAGTAACCAGTGCGCGGTAACCAGAGGGCGATAAAGGGGGTGAGGTAAAAAGTTGGTGGGAGGAAGGGAGTGTCCACGTACTGTATCTAGTAATAGATACTCTTTCATATTAGATACTCTTTCATATTAGATACTCTTTCTTGTGCTGTGGTACAGTATCGCCCATTATAGGGTTCCCCATATTAGGGTAGGGTTAACCTGTTTATCTTACCAAAAATGGTTTCTTTTTAAATTCCATTGTTACTGTTCTAGGGTTACTTATTATCTGTCTTTATGCCAAATGTCGATTCAATAGGTTCAACAATGAGGGAGTTATTGAGGCGGGGGGTATACGGACAGACAAACAAACCAGACGGACAGAATGATGAAAGTTTAAGGGTTCCTTGTTTGACTACGGAACCCTAAAAATTTGATGAGTAAAAAAAGTCAACAAAAACGCGTTTGGAAAATTTATGCAAAAAAATTGATATCAAGCGACACGACAACAACGTCCTGGAGATAAAGTGGTCAAGGTGGCTTTTAAAAGTCGGCTGTTGTGGTTCAGTATAGCATGCGTGGCTCACTTTTACGATAACATTGAACAACTGTTTCAGAATATGTATGTATAAGCTCACGACATATTCCTCGAGGGGGTAGTCAGAGATACACACAACATGATAACATTAACAACGCGAAATTGCTTTATTCAAGTTAGATAGGTATGAGGATATCACGAGACATTTGGCGTATGCTTCGCAAAAGTTTACTCCGCCGTTTCCTAATTGGAGGAGAAACTTGGTAGGTACCTATGTTTTGAAAATACTTTTATTTTTAAAAGTGGCTGAAAGGTAGTGGTATAGTATATTTTTAGAACTGGCTCATGGAGCCTTTTCATTTGATATCCCACACGATAGGCTTCAGAACAATTTTTTTTAAAATCTCATACTAAAATCTTCATACATTTTACGGACACCCGGCGACCACGAAGTGTCGCTCGTCTGTGAGAGCGCTTAGTGATACGTGTAGTGTGAAACAAAACTAACAAAAAAGTTAATTGGTCGTAACCTGTAGAAGTTGGGGGAAAATTATTTCTCCTTATGATATCTTTTGTATCAAGTGTGTGAAACTCATAATTTTTCCCATTAGATAGTCCACTCAATCTTCTAAGCATTCATTGTGTTTATTTTAATGAAAATTTACGATAACCGTGCAATATTACGATAATGGAAGAAAACGAAATCTCACACACTATCAGTTCAACCAAGCCAAATACGCTTTGTAATGACCAAAAAATACCTCAGTGATAATATTATATGAAAATAGCTTTCGTCCTTGCGTTTTATGCTGCTTAAATGATATGCCTATTTTACAAGTAATTTCTACTTTTGAATCCGGAATTCTGGAGATGTGGAAGTTTTTTAAAAAAATGCCTGAATTTTTTCTGCTTATTATTATAAGCAGAAAAAATTCAGGCATTTTATTCATATCAGGCATATTGTTATCACCGCCGTCCTGAATGGCTTTTAGTTTTCGTAAAAAATGGCTGGGTCCAATTCTGCCATTCTTCTATTGATTGGTTCTCATTTGTCAGCATAACCCTAAAGTCCCTAAACTATCGCCCACTTATTAGCCATGAACTTGTGTAGATAGCAAGCGAGCTCATTTATTTTGTGTTTAGCTTGAAACGATACGCCCGCCTCAAATTGTAACACATTTATAATAAATAAGTACACTCTTATATACACCTAATGGTAAGTTTGTTTATTTTCTTTTATAATTACCCTAATATTATAAAAACTAAATAAATCTAAACTTAGTAAATAATTAATATTACTTACTAAGTTTAGATTACTTACTACTAATACTTAATATTATACACAGTGTGCCTGTGTGCCTATGTAAGTTGTTGATCATCAATCGATATATTGTGTCGATTTATCCAGTGGAGTATATTTTTTATAAGTATGTTTACTATTTTATACTATAATAGTCTTTTTGGAAATATGTAATAAAAAAATCTTGTCCAGGCAAAGACATATATATTACTAGCGTAAGGACATGGCCTATAATGAGCTTGACTATTGTCCCCAGTTCGTTGGTTCTAAAATGCAAGGAAAAATGTCAATTTAGAGCACTACAAATATATGACACGATATAGTTCGTATACGAGTTATGACAGATGGCGCAAATTTTTGTTTCTATGAAGAAGGTTTTTGTAAAATATTCTGACGGGCCTATCCTTACGCTCGTAATATATAAATCTATGTGTCCAGGCAATTTACTTACGTACCTATAAGTGATTTGTATTTTCCCGATCAACATCCACAACAGTCGAATTAAATATATTTTTTTTCGTCTTATTAAATTATAATTTTTCTGATTTAATTTAATTTTATTTACAATTTTTTTTAATTTTGGTGCAGATAGTCTGTATGTCTGTCTCACAGACGGAATGACATAATTTGACTACGGAATGCTAAAAAAGAAAATAACTTTTTTTTCAAATTAATCAGTAATATTACGTATTCGTGGAAAGCGATCGGTTACTTTGTAGGTCATATTCACATTTATAAACTACATCTTTTGAAATTGTGTCCAATTTACCAACAATATTCAATTATAAAATATTTGTTTATGTATTTTTTTATTGTTGCAGATTCCTGAAAGTTGTCACAAAAATGAAACTCTTGCTACGTAAGTTGTATCGTAAAATTGATCTGGTAAATAAAAAAACAGCGGTGTAGAAGTGCCTATATAGCTACCACAGATTATTTAATAGTTACTACCGTAATCTATACTAAATACAATCAGCTGATCGAACGTTTGTATGAAATTATGTTTTTTTTTTGCAAATTTCCCTTTGTTCCTTTGTGAAAGTGGTTCAGTACCATGAGTACAATCAACCATTAAACCAACTGTCTACCCTAATACCCTGTATATCGGATCTCTGTGATTATTTTTCTTACGTGATTTATGTTTTCCACACATTCGATTGTGGACCTTATTTGTAGTAAGGTACGGGTTACGTATTTACAGTGTAAGTTGTATTGTATGTAGCATATTTTTGAGGGCGACAGGTAGCGCCATCTGTTGGTTTCATCGCTATAACTTTCACTGTTGTGAGTGTTGACGAGTGATCCCATCTGTAGCAAGCTTTTCTCAACATTATTAAAATTCTTCTTCTGAAACAAGTTACGAAAATAAGTTACGTGCGCATGCGATATAACTAAGCTAACATTGAAACCGAAAAAAAGCTTTTAATTTAAAAAATGTCAACGTCTTCTCGTCCCAAATGTGGAACAACATATTTTTTTAAGGGCAATTGTCCGTACAAGGAAATGGACGTACGAGGAAATGGCCGTTCGGGGAAATGGTCGTACAAGGAATTCGGGCGTTGGAAGTTCAGGAAAAAGGACGCAATCGACCTGATCCTGCAAGACGTTTTAGTTTATTTTATACCTACCTTAAACGTAATATTCTTCTTTTTTACAGATGAACTGCTAATATTCAGTCTGCTGGTGCCCTGGTGCTATTCACTCCAGACATGCGGCAGTTGTACCTACGAATGTTTCGATTGTGATTGTAACTTTTACTGTCCGTCAAATTCAGTTGATCTATGTGCAAATGATATCCACGATGATATTGATATATCCAAAACGGTTCACTGTTCCGGTATTTTACTGGTCTATAAAAAGTATGGTGTCGACGTTAATGTAAAGAGAATAAATGTTATCATAACAAGTGTTTTATCAGGGGTGATGGATGATAGTGAATATATTCATATAAATGGTGGTAAAAATATAGCCGCTTATATATTTTCTATGGATATCAGCAACCGCGAATATGAATATATTCCAATATCAACAGAATTGAAAAATCTGCACAAGATTAATATATCAAGAAATTATTTGATGAAAGCTAAATTGTCAAATGCCCAAGAACTATCAGAACTAATTGAAATAGATTTTTCGCATAATCAAATAAATAGGATTGAAGTAAGTAGCTCAGAATATTTATTCAAAAAAATAAAAGTATTAAATTTATCCCACAATTACTTGGTCTCTATACCAGATGCGATATTTTCTGCTATGACGAAATTGGAAACCTTAGATTTGTCACATAACTCTACTGAAACTTTGAGTGTACTGACTTTCGAAGGAATTAAAAATTTAGTGAATTTGTACATATCGCACAACCGAATATCAAATATTAACAATTTTCTTTTAAGATTTAATTTTCTTGAAGTCATTGACATTAGTCACAATGCGATTGAGGTAATTAAAAGCCATGATTTTGAAAAGTTGGTCAATTTGAGAATTCTTGACTTGAGCTCAAACAATCTACTGAGCATAGAGAAAAATGCATTTAAGACAATGCTTGCGTTAAAAGTTCTTAACATAAGTAGTAATAGAGTTGAGACTATTGACCAAGAAACATTTCTTTATAATAATAAATTAAATAACATAAATTTTGCTCGCAACAATCTGACAGAACTGCCAAAATACTTATTCAAAAACAAAAATTTAACGTCGTTCACAATAGAAGGTAACCGTTTGGAAGGTGCTTTAATCAATGGTACTTTTGAAGGTTTAACATTTGTAAATGAGCTAGATCTAAGTGACCAGCAATTAACATCTATTGAGGACTATGCATTTTTCGGTCTTGACAATATTACTAAACTTTTATTACAAGATAATAAAATACAAAAACTTTCTACAGATGCATTTAGAAACCTTCAGAATTTGCAGGTGTTGGATTTGTCGAACAATCTTCTAACAAACATAGATTTTGAAAAGAAAGATCTTCTCAGTCTTTATTCGTTTATACTTCAAAATAACTTTTTGTCTCAAGTGAAATCTGAATACTTCCACAGTTTACATAAGCTTCAATTTTTAGATTTGACGAACAATAAAATCGTTCAAATTGAAAAGAATTCTTTTATGTCATTACGAGATTTAATAAATATGAAAATTTCCAGTAATCCTGTTAGTGGGGCATTAGAGGAAAGTACATTTGATGGATTAAATTCTTTACCAACGCTGGATATTTCTGGCACTATTTTGACAGCTATAAATAATGGTTCATTCAAAGGTATGACACAATTGACAAACTTAAACGTATCTCACAGCAATATCAGTAAAATTCAGTATAATTCTTTTTTTAAAACTGGCGCATTAGAAAGCATTGATTTGTCTTTTAACAGACTTATTAGCTTTGACGTTAATACTACTGAAATAAACAACTTGAATATTTTAATACTCAATAAAAATTTAATAAGTATTATAACATCTACTTCATTGAAAGGTCTTCCGCGGCTTACTAAGCTATTTTTTTCTCATAACAACATTAGCAATATCCACATCAAAGCCTTTGCAGAACAGATAGACCTTCTTTATTTAGATTTGTCTTACAACTCACAGCTTAATTCAAATAGTTATCGTGTAGGGAAGGCCCAATATTTGGAAAGTATGATTTTCCATACTAACATAACATTCGAACAAGTTGGAAATATCCCACTCTCAGTATTGAAAATCACACATTTTGGAATAGAAAACATTACTAAACTAGCATTGAACCGATTCAAACAATTAGATACTTTGGAGCTTAGTAATAACGATATAGTAAAAGTTGAATCAGGAGCGTTTTCCAATATAACCAAGCTGCGTAAATTAGACCTAAGTTTTAATAATATAAAGTTTATTCAGCCAGGTGCTTTCAAGGATAACGCTCATATATTTTCATTGAATATGTCTCATAATTCATTGACAGCTGTTAGTTATGGGGTACTCCGTGGACTTGGAAATTTGAATACTATAGATATTTCATATAACAATATAGACAGTTTGGAAAGTGAACGATTTTATGAAGTGAGAAGTTTAAGCGTTCTTATAGTTGATCATAATAAAATAAGTTCAGTTAAAGCAGATGATTTTCTTGGAACTAGTTTATCAAAACTTAGTATTGGCGATAATCCTTTACCTTGCGATGTTTTGGTTAATTTAAAAAAGAACAAGATTCCATTTGTTATAACAGCGATAAGATTAGAAGAAAGAAATGATGAGAATGTAGACGGTGTTACTTGTAATATAGATAGATCTAAAGAAAAATCATCTTCAAGTTTAACAGAAAACGAAAAAGTTTTAGTTGATATAAGAGATCTATTGCATAATATGAAGACAGATGCTGATAGAAAAACAGCGGAAAAATCGTTCGATCGTTATTTTGAATATTTTACTAATACTTCCAAACAGATAGAAAAAATCGGTTCTGTTATGATGGTTACAAATAATAGTACGAATACTTTATTGGATAAAATGTTAAAAATTCTAACATCGAACAATATAGTAAGGAGACCTCCTGTTTCAGTCCCTAAAGATAATAGCACATCTGATAATTTAGTACCAGACATAAACAACATAAAACAAAACTCAGAAGACACAATATATGTAGAAAAACAAAATAGTTTCACTAAAGTAGAGAACAAAATGTCATCCATAACACCTAGGAAGTCTACTATTTTTGAAAGTTCTCCGAACCACGAAGTACTTTCAACAATCATAGCATCCGAGTCAAAATCTTTAATGTTTATAGAGATTTGTGTCGGTATTACCTTGTTAATTTTGGTAGTGTTTGTATTGTTTATAATCTATCGGTCAGGAATATTTGTGCCTCGTAGTCACACACGTAATTTACCAGAATCCATGGATAATACCAATTTATAGTTTTGTAAATATTTGTTATAATTATTATGGACATTGGAGACAAACACGAAAGTGGAATACCTACTTTGAGATATTAAACAATCATGTATTTTATTTCAGGATTTTTTACAATTTATTTACAATATTTACAGTGTAGGTACATTAACAATAATCTTAACAATAGCCTAGCCTAGTCAAACTGAGAAAAAACTTAAAAAAAATAATAATTATAAAATAGAAAAAATAAGACATAAAGGCAAAGGAGCACAGGGTCCCGAGAGGGTCTTCGTCGAGCACATCTTCTACTCGGCTCATGCTAAATAGAAGATGTGCTCGAGGCTGCCGTCTTGTGGGAGTGTGCCGACGACGCTGGCAGCATTACCTCTTTGGATGGCGATTGATATCCGTTGCCCGAGGTACGCGCCAGCCCTTCGGTCGCCGGACACTTCGACCAATCGCGACGACAGCTCTTTGAATAGTTGTCGGGCGTCTGGTCCCCATGGCCCCAGAGTCTCCACACCGAACGGCGCCAATAAGTAACCCTCGCCTAACCCATACCTACTTTTGAAAAACCTACTTAGATTTTTAAAACTTGTTCAGATTGTATACTACCTATACACATACATAATAATATTTATGTTTTGTATGATATTTACTGGTCAGACCATTATTCTTTACGTATTACGTCTAATCTATAATCTATTAACCTCTTGTATGCCGGAAATCAAACACAATAGATATCAATTTTATTGTTTCGTCGTACGGATCCATGCTCATACCAAAGGTTAAAAATCCTTTGACCGTTCAGTGGTGCCCTCATTACAATTACAGATTTCATACATTACAGAATAAAACGCCAAAATGAAAAAGTGCCAAGTACTCCAACTTAGTACAGAACCCTAAACCAATTTTATACCTACTTTTATCTTCGATACGTTAATTTTCCTGAACATTTTCAAAACTGTTGCACTGAATTGGTTAATGGAACATAGAAAAATAAATTGTAATTATGAATTTCGTATTTTGGAATTAAAAAAGGTGCGAAAAATAAAATAGTGGAATAATTGATTATTCCACTATTTTCTTTTTCGCACCTTGTATCAAAACTAGGTGTGGGCTGGAAAATCCTCGAGCTGCCTATTAAACATACAGACATACTCGAAAATAGTACAGTGCACTATATAATATAGTTTCCTACTATATTAGGGACCCTACTACTATAATTCTGAGACAAATATAATGCAAAACTACTATATTTTGATGAACAAATAATTTATAGAGAATTTAAGTATATTGGTACTTAGGTCCAATAAAAATGACCAATGATTTAACATTATTTTAACAATTTTCTTTCTCTTCATCACATTTGTTTTATAAACAATTTTCTACTAAATATACTACTGAAAAGTGACAACAAGTTTTCCTAAAATCTATTTTTTTAGAAATTATATTATTTCTATATCGAATCCGGCGACTTCTGCGTTTACAGGATGCCTTATTTTCTACAACGTGTTAATGAATAAACGCAAAACTAGAAAGTACTTTGTCTAGAATCGAGAGCAGAATCGAATTATCATGGTTTCAACATAGGTATTTTTTTTTAAATATTAAATAATTTGTTTGTAAAATTTCAAATTTACTGAACCCGATGTCAACCTACCGCACGGGTTTACTTACTTCCTACCAAAACAAGATTATTAAAATGTATCCAAGAGTACGTTAGCGCTTTGTTCATTGCTGAAATGATAACAAATCATTTATGTCTCAAAACTTACAATGCGAATAACTTTAAATTTTAACTATCACAATAATTAAATTATTGTTTCAATCTAATTATTTTGTTGTAAATCAGTTGAAGTGCATGAGGTTTTGTGCTAATTTATTAACACGTTGTATAACGAATATGAAATAGAGAAATAATTGTTCCTTAAAAATAAGAACTTGGAATAAAATTTTGTACTTCCCGTACTAAATGTAATCAGCTGATCGAAATTTTGTATGAAAAGGCGAAAAATAATTTGCGAATTTCCTATAGGTTTCTTTGGTGAAGTTGTTCTGTACCATGGTTATAATCACCCCTTAAAGTTATGCAACTGTTTACCCTAACACTCTGTATATACCTACAAGATCTGGCCCTGTACCTACCTGGACTTTCGATGTTCGATAACTTCGACATATCGCCACTGTTTCGGTCCGCACTTCATTGTTATAGAGTTGACATTGTAACGAAAACTTTCCCGCAATTGTGAAGTTCAAATGTGCGGGCAGAGTCCCAGGTTGATTGGGATTTCTGCCTAAAGCAAATTTTGTTATCAATTTCAAGTTTATGTGTGATATGATATTAGAATAGTCGTAGTGAATAAGACTTTAATATTACATTGTAATGGTTGGTTTGAAATAAAAACATTTTGTAACGTAAATGCTATTATATTTATTTCACAAGTCAAATACATATTAAAGTCTTATTCACTACGACTATTCTACATGTCATGTATTAGTACATGTCATGTACTCACATAAACAAAAAAAAAAATGATGAAGTCAGGCCCTGTACCCGGACTTTCGATGTTCGATATATCGCCACTGTTTCGGTCCGCACTTCAATGTAATAGAGTTGATATTGGAACGAAAACGTTGCGAAGTTCGAATGTGCGAGTGGAGACCCTGTTTGAGACCCCATAAAGTATTTATGTAATAAAATGACTTATCTACTTCCTACTCCTTCCATACTCATCAACATTATTGACCTTTCCATCTACATCAGGGGTGGCCAACTTGATTAGACATAAGATCTACTG
Source organism: Agonopterix subpropinquella (assembly GCA_922987775.1). Taxonomy (NCBI): domain Eukaryota; kingdom Metazoa; phylum Arthropoda; class Insecta; order Lepidoptera; family Depressariidae; genus Agonopterix; species Agonopterix subpropinquella. The sequence continues at coordinate 4,220,174 of OV277710.1, forward strand.
TTTACTAACGAAACCCTGTGCGATCTACCACTTACATACTTCTTGAAATCTTAAGAGGGCTATCACAGTCCAGTAGCGCCCTCATCACATTCAAAAAGATTTCTCAATAAAGAAAGCCTAAATTAAAAAAGTGCTCAACATAAAAACTACAAAAGCCTTCAAGCTATTTTCATAGAATACTTTTATAGGTTCTAAACATTCCACTTTTAGACAATTTCGAATAAAAACAAAAGCGGCCGTTTTTTTCTTTTTTCAAAATTTGTATGTTTAGACCTTTAAAAAACTTGAAGGCTTTTGTAGTTTTGATGTTGAGCCCTTTTTTAATTTAGGCTTTCTTTATTGAGAGATCTTTTTTAATGTGATGACGGCGCCACTGGACTGTGATAGCCCTCTTAAATGAAACAGCATAGTTTAGTATGTACACAATCATGTAGTATTTTTTATTGACCAGTCTTAGGAGTTCCTTTTCATATCACATGTGAGATTGTTTCCTTAAATTTACTTAAGTAATACTTTGGAATGGAAGTCTGAGTTGATGATGTTTAATCAACATATAATTATAGGTCCTATATATTAGTGTGAGCATTGCATCGGAGCATCTTCCACTAGTTTAGCATAAACAGGTTTGTAGTTGGAAATTGCCAACCTTTAAGAATCCAATGTATGAGCGTCTGTCAAGCGAGAAAGGTGTTTATTTTTTGTTTGTTTTAAGTAGGAAAATGCTGACTCACATAAATATGTTGAACCAAAACACGAATGAAGTTGTTCAACACATTTCTTTAAATTTGGTTATTTTTCGTTGGAAACAAGTGCCCAGAAATCTTGACCTAAGGATGATGATGATAATTACGTTGCTCAGTCTGGTCTACAAATTTGTATTTTTTGCCTTGCCACGATCGACCGGTCGATCGCGATCGACCGGTTGGCCACCCCTGATCTACATGGTGTATCAAGACACCATAGTATTAACTTTACTCTTGATTTTGACTGAGTTAAGAATATTTAGGTCGGTATTTAAAACTTATCAACTCTAAAAATACTGCGTCATTTCAATAAATGTCAATGATAGATAATTATGAAATATGATAAGCGACGTCCGCTTTTAAACTCTATTTTAAAATGTGGGATTCCCCGCAACAGTGTTGCCATATTAGTAAGGCTATCTTCCAAGCACGTGCATATGCGTTTGTAGAGCATTTCTTACACAATAATTACATCGTGTTATTTTCATTAAATTTAGATTTACATCTACAACGTGTTAATGAATTAGAAGAAAAATGATTCCGTGCTTCGGATGGCACGTTCAGCCGTTGGTCCCGGCTACTATCTCTGGTGGTAGTAGTCGTTACATAAAAACCACGTCAGAGGCCGTAAGGCGGTCTGAAAAAACTCTGACACCAGGGCTCTGCCCACACGATAAGAAGAAGAACTTAATAACGCTGTAACTGATAGACTGGATAATTTTTAAGAGTTTCATGGACTTCGGAACTTTAAAATCCTAAAAAACACACATTAATAATGCTTTGATTTGATAGTTGTGTGTTTGTATGAAAGATACAAAAATGCACATAATTTCTAAAATAAATAGACATAAATCGTCGGCTTATTGCAAGAAGTCATTAATGTCAAAAAGTCACTAAGTACATTTGAACATACTACTGAGTTAACCGCGAGGAGTACTATTATAAGCAAAAATCATTATCTGGATAGTTCTTCAAATTTCACCTTTATCGGCTTATATCGCAAGAAGTCATTAATTTCAAAAAGTCACTAAATACAGCTGACCAAACTCCAGAGTTCTCCGCGACGAGTACTATTATAAGTAAAGATCATTATCTGGATAGTACTTCAAATTACGCCTTTATTGCCTATGTATAAAGTCCATAAAACTACAAAAAAAAAAAAAATTGGCAAAATTAATTATTTGATTTCTCGGGTTTTACAAAATAGTAGTTAATGACTTCTTGCGATAAGCCGACGAAATAGAAATAGACAGATAATTAGGTGTAGTCTTGGCCCAAAACTTTGACTTTGCTCGAGCTTTCAAATATTTTTTTTACATGGTATTTTCTTAAGGCTGCACCAAGCCTATTGTGTTGCTCCCAATCGTATTTTTTTATTTCTTAACAATTAATAAGAAGAACAATTAAAAAATATTTAAAAAAGAAACAAGAATGTCACATAGTAGTATTGCTGATTTTCAATTTATACGGTTACTGCGGATTTGTTTTTATAGTGTTCGTAGTAATTATCATTGAAACCGCCAAAAGCGGCCACTTTTTTAACGTTTTAACGATAATAGCTACTAGTCGTTTTTTTCGAGTTGGCCGCTCCCTCCCTTCCCGCTTCACCGTACCGCACCCCTAAGAGACCCTATTAAACGCAATTTTATAACCTTTAGCAACGCAACCACGTATGGCACGTCCGTCCCGGTCACTAATATCGCTTTTAATTTTAAATTTTTGTTTGCTCGTTATATTATTTTTTGTCGACGGGACCAGTTAATGTGCCTGTTACGAAATTTTGTAACGGTCATCGATGGCCAACTCCAAGCAAACTGGTAGTACAAGCATAAAACAACAATCCGTAATGTTTCGATAAATTGAAAGCCAATTAGGACTACATTGTGATATTCTTGTTTTTTGGAAATGTTGTGTTAAGAAATAAAATAAAATACGATTGAGGACAGCACTTTACGCTCGGTAGGCTCTTAAAAAACGGAAATCTCTTTTTTTAATATTGCTCAGTATCAGTATAATAATAACTATCTTATCACAACACGAAGAATTTAAAAAAAAAATTACACGATGGTAAAAAGAGCCTTTTCAAAATGGAATACTTATAAACACGACTGTACAAAAAATTGATAACACTGTTCATATCTCGACTTAAATAAAGGGTATACATTCAATTAACAATCATTGTTGTTCGAAACACGACACAGTTGTATATTGTACTTGTGAATAAGTTACAAATAAACAGTTGTTGGTAGATAGACATCAAGCGTACTTTGACTGACAAACAAACGATCATTAACTGAAACTGTGACAAAAACGACTAAAAATGGGTATGTACCTACTAGATAACTTTTTAATCAGTGCAGTTAGAAACTTTAACAATGCATTTTACTCGTCAAATTCAACAACAAAATTTGGAGCCAATTTTGATTTTGCAAAAATAAAATAATCAGCTGAAGTAAAAAAAAAAACGGAAGTACGATTTCGATGTTGCCTCTACAGGGTGAAATTGATATCATTGGCATTCCTTTTAAACTAAGAGTCTACCCATCAAACTGAACAACTTTTACTATGGGAGCAAACCGATCAGAGCAAAAACAAAATCAGCTGTTACATACATTTGACTCGAGTAGGCGTTGCAGTTTAGTATGGAACAGTTGATTTTTTTGTTGCTCCGATCGGTTTGCTCCCATAGTAAAAGTTGTTCAGTTTGATGGGTAGACTCTTAGTTTAAAAGGATGCTAATGATATCAATTTCACCCTGTATAAGGTTGAATCTTATTAGTTGGAGAAACATAACAAACACATTTGGTATCTGTCACTAAGCACAATTGCGTGATAATGATCTGCGGCCCGATCGTAAATGATTACAGGTCAATGTCCGCCAGCGCCCCCCCATTTGAGTACTATAATAATTTATTTTTTAATCATTAATAAACATTGATAAATGCAATCTGTTATCATTAACAAGTGCCTAAGTTTCGCCAACTAATTTGAAATAACCTTATCTTTAATAGTTGTTCAGTTTGACGAATATTATGCAAGGGTAAAACTACCAAAACTCTACTCGTAGGTGTCGACACGTCTACGAGTAGAGATGGGGTAGTTTTATTCTTTCCTACACGGAACACTAGAACTAGATTTTTAATTTTCCAGGTAAATCGACTTGTACGTTAATGCTGGTAGCCATATCAGTATACAAGATATTAGAAGTACGGAGCAATTGTGTGCTGACTTCACCAGGATGTTCAGGTGGTGAAACGAACTCGGCGTCTGTTGAATGCTTACAAACTACTGATAATTTCGTAACGGTGGTGTTACAACGGCATTGCTTTGGATATCGTTACATGATAAATAGGAATTATAAACAATACCACGATTTAGGTTCCAACTTTAATATATTTTTAAAACTGTCCCAATGTAACTTTTACAGTGATCCTTTTCTTAATATGAGATATTTAGAAATCTATCTTAATACAATCATTATTGAAAATTCTAAATTTGTTTCAATACCAAAAGGATTGTATGATTTTGAAAATGTGAAAACTATTGCTCTAAATCATAATACTATGGAAAAGATTAATTTAAATAATTTTGTTGGAGTGAAAAATTTGATGAAACTTGACGCCTCTTTTAACTCCATATCAGTTTTAGAGGAAGACTCCGATGTATTGACAACGGGACCTACATCGACGACTTCAATCGATTTGAGTCATAACAGCATTGAAAATGTACCAGATAATTGTTTTGTTCACTTTAATAAACTGAAACATTTAAATTTATCTCACAATTCGATAAGAAATCTTAATATTCTCACATTCGAAGGGATTTCTCAACTAGAAACCCTAGACCTATCTAATAATAAACTATCAGAAATTGGACACACTTTAGTGAGATTTGTGAATTTGATAGAGCTGTCGTTGGCACACAATTATCTCCATGCCATAATTGAAACCAATTTTAACACAATGGCTAATTTAAAAATGTTAAATGTGAGTGCCAACAAACTATCAAAAATTGAAAATGATGCTTTCCAAGGTCTTATAAGTCTAACAGAGCTAGATTTAACCAATAATAGTATTCCAATCATTCAAAATTCATTGTTTAAAAACAACAGCGCATTGAATTTACTCCATCTTTCTCAAAATTATATTTACTTGATAGAACCCGGAACATTTGAAGGTAAAAATATTACATCCTTCCTTTTTGAAAACAATAATATCACAGGTCCTTTACGGCAAGCTACATTTGAAGGAATCTATACAAATGGTTTAGACCTAAGTAAAGAAATGATCACGTCATTGGAATCTGAAGTATTCAGAAATTCACATATAAATTCATTGAATTTGAGCTCAAATTTAATTAGCAGTATTTCAAACACATCCTTTACTTTAATAAATAATTTGACAGAACTTGATTTATCCAATAACAACATCAGTTCTATTGATTTTGTAACAACGGATATTAAAGATCTCGTAGTACTCGATGTTCGAAATAACTCTTTGAGGAAGATCGTAAAGAGCACTTTTATAAATATGACAAAATTAAGCAAGTTAGATTTGTCTTATAATGATATATCTGAGATAGAGACAAAATCGTTTCAAGATATGGAAAAATTAGAAACATTGGAACTGAAATACAACGTTTTATCCAATTCTCTAGAAGCAAACACTTTCAAGGGGTTAACATCTCTCACAGAATTGCAGCTTTCGTTCACAAGAGTTCCTTCCTTTCAAAATGATTCATTTTCTGGCTTGAATTCTCTCAGAATGCTCAACTCGTCGCACGGTGAATTAACGAACATGGCATTTAATGCCTTCAAAGACACAGGGTCCATCGAAATATTAGACCTATCTAATAACTTATTAGAATTTTTTTCCATCAATACCTCTTGTGTCCCAATAATAGAAGAACTGTATTTGAATGATAATAAAATAAGAAATGTAAAAAACACTACGTTCTCAGGCTTGAAGCATCTGATCATATTAAATTTAAATAATAACAATATTATGATGTTGGGACATTCCGTATTTCTCACTTTGTCAAGCATTCAGAATCTGGGTTTGTCGTCAAATGGTAATGTTGAAATAAATAGTGCTGTTTTTGATAATCTAACAAAATTAACAGAAGTCCATTTAAGGAATAACAAGAAACAAATAAGTTTTCAAAATGTGACTACATCTAGTATAAAACGATTGGATTTATCCTCTTGTCAAATAAAAAACGCAAATAAAATATTTATTTTCCATTTGAACAATTTGGAAATGTTGAATATGAGTGTTAATGAAATAGCCTTTGTTGATAAATTTACATTTCAGAGTTTGCCTGATTTATTATGGCTTGACTTAAGTTTCAATTTAATATCATTTATACAACCAGGGTCCTTTCTAAAAATGAATAGTGTTAAGATCTTGAATTTACACGGAAACGATATACCAGCTTTACAGTTTGGAACTTTAGACGGATTAAAAGAACTAGAGGTGCTTAATCTCTCAAATAATGCGTTACACAGCATTGAAATAAGCATGTTTCACACAACACCACGTATTTCTAAAATAGCCTTAGATGACAATGCCATTGAGGATTTGAAATTCCATCAATTCTCAGATACAACTATCAAAGAAATATCCATTGGAGGGAATACCATTGGCTGTGAAGTTTTTGTGTCCTTAAAAAAAGGGGGGCTTAAAGGCATAAACATAACGGCGGAAAAATTTGATTATCATTCAGAAAATGTAGACGGCATCCGATGTAGGTCTGATTTAAAATTTAACAAGAGCACGATTTGGCCTATTATGAACAACACTGATGTAAATGCCACGTTTGCTTTTGCTTCTTTGAATAATGCTATAGAAAAATTTGCCGTATCAATAGAAAAATTTAGTAGTAAAAATGAGAATCAGGAGAAATTTTCAGAATTTACAAACAATTTTACTACTATATTAGAGTCATTAGGGAGACGTTTTGATAATAATAAAAATAATAATGATTTACAGTCAATCAACTTACATAACATGACAAATTTATTACAGTCTATTGATAAACATATTGTGAATATTGAAAATGATATATCGAGTGTAAAAAATAAACCAACAAATTCAAATGCATTTGATGAATATGTTAGAAATCAAACAATGAAACAAAATCCAAATAACCCTGTTAATAATGAGTCAAAAGACTATAATTTAGATGAAAAGCTTAGGAAAATGTTTGATAAAGAGAAGGAAAAAATGTTTATCGAACTAAAGACTATGTTTCAGAACTTGAAAAAAGATAAAAACTTTTCTATTTCTGAAGCTCGGTCAGATGTAAGAAGCGAGAAGGCTAGCAGTAATGGTTTGATGTATTTTATAGCAGTGTGCTTATTCGTCATCATAGTCATACTCTTGTCTAAGTTTGTGTATCATTTTATGAAGCCAAGGAATAGAGTATTACGTAGCAATAATTTTCATAGCAGTACTCAGCCGATTACAAATGTAATTGAAATGGAATAGTTTAAAAATATAATTATTTAATTATAGTACTTATCATTTGTTTTCAAATGACTTGTGTGAAAGACCATGTGCAACGGACGCTTATTCAATAAAAATATTTATTAATCAAAATGTGTCTTTATTATTTCTAAAAATGAAAAAGTAATGTTTAGAAAATCTTTTTCAATAACCGGCCAAGTAAGTATTGGACCGCATACGGTAAGGGATTTCCATTTTCCACACATATTTCGCTTGTTGTTGTAAAATCTGTTCTTTCGTATTTCTAGGCTCAATACAACAATGCAAACACCACATTTTTCTTGTTATTAAGTTTCCATGTATACAGGGTGTAAAATTATTTAAATTTTCACCCAGAATATCGCTGCAATAATAATAATATGCATCAATTTGGGTCACTTATTCTGGAAACTAGTTTTTATAAAAATCTATTGTTTATTTTATTATTATTATGTTGGTACGCACGCTCGGCGACAGACGGCGAGACATCAAGCTATACAAAACCAACATAAGCTGACCGCACGTAGGTAGTAACATATAGCATCGCGCGGTCAGCTTATGTTGGTTTTGTATAGCTTGATGTGTCGCTGTGTGTATGTAAGTACATGAAAGATGCACGGGTCCACTGGGACCCGGTCCTTTGGGAGGCATACATGGGGCAAAAGCCATTATTATTATCCGTCGTCTCTGCCTATCCCAGTGGGAGACAGGCGTGAGAATATGTTATGTATGTACACACGGCGACACATCAAGTTACCCAAAACCAAAATAAGCTGGCCGCGCGACGTTATACATTACTATGCCGACGCGCGGCCAGCTTATTTTGGTTTTGGGTAACTTGATGTGTCGCCGTGTGTACACTTAGAAAATTGCTGCGTCAAGCTCGGTGGTAACGTAATATAATAATTATCTATAATTTTGTATTATTAGTTATAACTGATAAGCCACGTCCGCTCTTTATTTCTTGATATACGATCGAGTAATTCCCCGACGCAAACAGTGTTGCCATTGTCGTCGTGTGAACAATAGTTTTATTTATTGGTAGATTATGTTTAAGTTGGCAACTAGTTTGGAAACGTTGTTTAAAAATGATGATACCTGTAAATAGTTTGTAAGTTTTCCTAACACGAATAAAGTAAAATTTAAAAAAATTGGTGTTTAGCGCACAGGGTGGTGTATTGAACGCCAGTTTATGAGGCCGAACATTTTCATCTTAATACACATCTTTCTACTGCTGATTTGACTTTCAAAAATCGCAACCCTGGAGCATGATTTTTGAATGTCAAATCAGCAGTAGAAAGATGCGTATCTCCATAGTAATTTTGACATTTACAACTGCTGAGTTCAACGAATGAGTTTCAAAAATCGCATTGAACTCAGCAGTTGAAAATGTATGGAGATACCTACGCATCTTTCTACTGCTGATTTGACTTTCAAAAATCGATCTAAAAATAATATTGTAACTTAAAATATACGAAGAAACCTAGTTAATAACATTTTTCTCAAACATGCTTGGAAATGTGAGCATTATTTTGAAAACCTTCTTCGAGATAAATCGAAATTGCTGTACTGGCCAAATACATGTGCGCAGCGGCCGGCAATGTTTGTATGAAAATCCATATCTGTCGTGTTTAGCGGCCAAATAAATTACATAGTAAACTCATATCTGTCGTGTAATTTAAAAATGGAACGATCTTTTTCTCCGAAACATGGCGACCAAGGAGGTAACTCATCAAAGGTTTTATTTAAATTTCGAACTGGCTTGCAAATAGAAAGCTGTTTATTGAAAAAAAAAAAAAAAAATTGTCGTTCGTTGTTCGTCATTGATTTTGAAAAGAGTTTTAATTTCCGCGAATTATTTGAGAAAATTTACTGTTTTAATTTCCGCGCATTATTTGAAAAAAGTACTATACAAGCCTTGGCCACAACAAGGCCACAACTAGGCATTGATGGACTTACGTATGTGTGCCTCTGTTGCTGGCCGCTGCAGTAATGTACTATATATGTAAGTAATTCAAAACAAAATGTTGATTCAGAGAAAATAAAAATAAAACATAAGCATAACATTAACATTTATGTCTTTACAACATAATCCAGATTAATCTATAATACCAAAAAATATCAGGATGTATTTTTTAAATTGATTGTTAAGTGGGATTTATTCAATCTTTTTTTACCCGACTGCGCCAGAAGGAGGGTTATGTTTTTTATATTAGATAATTAACATAACATTTTTGTTTCATAAAGAGTACGACATCCGTGTTGTAGAATACACCTTTCTACTAAGGGTTGGTTGAGGTTGATGTATATAATGAAACACAGATATAGTCTTCACTAGTGAATGTGACAAGCACACGTCCGCGCAGCACGGCGGTCGGTGCACGAATACCGAGCGAATGCACGATAGATATTCACCACAGACCGCGTCCGCCGATACACGGCGCTACCGGCGCTTTCCACTTTAACTACTCTTTATTGCTGTACACTACATCTCTTTCTTGTTTTAATTTATTTTTTACCTTTACTCGAATCTACCACCGCTTCGGAATGTATAGCCCGTGGAGAAGAAGCGGCGCAAGAAACTCCACAGTTTAGCTAATCTCTTAAATCTTATTACAATACAGTGTTGACTGTTATCAAAGCTATTACATCAAACAAATTACGAATTACTTATTGAGACTAATTTGTTTACAGAAAATAGATATTTATCAATGCAATGTAATACATTTGTTAAATAAATAAATAAATAAAATAAAATCAAATATTGATCTGAAATTGTCAAACACCAAATTCAACGATAAACAATGTTTATGGAAATTACAATCTCATTATATTAACACATTTGAGTTATTGTTACTTCTGTTCTATACTATCCCTTCCCTGTAAAAATATTTTTCTATTGATAGGTAGGTAAGTAAACCTACAAAAATAACGTTCCATAGATCTTTATTATCTCTTATTTATTTATTTTGGCTAACTACTAGTCAAAGTCACTGCTTCAAGATCGTATCCATTTCCGTTTTATCAAATTAAGGAGGTAAGGACAAAAGAGTGAATCTGTGATAAGCACATACACTTATGCATTCAAAATATTCTGGCGGGTGCCAGCCATTGCAATAAAGCACTCACAGCTATTTTATTTGCATGACCCTTTAGCTTTTGCTAACAATTTGATAGGTGCATGGCTCTGTAACCCATATCATTTTATTGTTGCATGATAGTTTAGCTTTCGCTAACAACTTCATAGTTGCATGGTCTTATAACCCATATAATTTTACAGTTTCATGAATGCTGATATAACGCTGACTGACAACAATATTAAGTAAGGTACACTAGGTCGCTTTCGTTACCAGCTATGTTCAGTAGTTACCTTTAGTTAGTCGACTAGACTAGTTTTGAGAAATCAGCAGTTTCAATTTAATGGACCCGTTTAATATGTAGATACTATTTTACGAACCATACAGTTATATCATTTGGTAGGCTTTAAAAAAATAATGCTATTTTTAATTACAATTTACATGAATTAAGTGCAACTGTTGTTTAAACTTAATTGCCTGGCGTCATATTATTACAGAACTGCAAATCATTTTGTTTTTTTTTGACTTGCTTGCACTGAAATTATGTTCTTTATTTAAAATATTATGAATTTATGACTAACCGATTTGGTTCAAGTACAGTATAGTATACTTTAACACATACAAATGATTAAATTAACAGTGCAGTGCCTGCAGTGATTAGGTAAGATACAGATTTTATCTATACAAAGAAGAAAGTGCAGTAAGTCATTAATTCCTTTAGAGTTATTCATAGCGTAGCTACTCACAATAATTAATGTCAATGGAATGACCAACTACAAGCTGCTAATAATTACTTATTTGGCTTGTCATCTGAATGACCAACTACGAGCTGCTTATAATTATTTATTTGACTTGTCATTTGAATGACCAACTACAAGCTGCTGATAATGAAATAACAGTTTTTTTTTTTCAATTGAATGACCAGCTGCAAGTTGCTAATAATTATTTTATTTATTTGACTTGTCATCTGAATGACCAACTAAAAGCTTCTGATAGTAAATTTGATAGCATTTGATGCCCAGCTAAAAGTTGCAAATGTCAATTGAATGACCAGCTACAAGTTGCTAATGTCAATTAAATGAACAGCTGAAAGTTGCTAATGTCAGTTGAATAACCAGCTACAAATTGCTAATGTCAATTAAATGACCAGCTGAAAGATGCCAATGTCAATTAAATGACCAGTTGAAAGATGCTAATGTCAATTGAATGACCAGCTACAAGTTTCTAATGTCAATTGAATAACCAGCTAAAAGCTGCCTATGTCAATTGAATGACTGAATGACCAGCTAGAAGTTACTATGTCAATTAAATGACCAGCTGAAAGATGCCAATGTCAATTGAATTACCAGCTACAAGTTTCTAATATCAATTGAATGACCAGCTGAAAGATGCTAATGTCAATGGAATGACCAACTACAAGCTGCTAATAATTACTTATTTGACTTGTCATCTGAATGACCAAATACGAGCTGCTTATAATTATTTATTTGACTTGTCATTTGAATGACCAACTACAAGCTGCTGATAATGAAATAACAGTTTTTTTTTTCAATTGAATGACCAGCTGCAAGCTGCTAATAATTATTTTATTTATTTGACTTGTCATCTGAATGACCAACTACAAGCTGCTGATAGTAAATTTGATAGCATTTGATGCCCAGCTAAAAGTTGCAAATGTCAATTGAATGACCAGCTACAAGTTGCTAATGTCAATTAAATGAACAGCTGAAAGTTGCCAATGTCAATTGAATAACCAGCCACAAATTGCTAATGTCAATTAAATGACCAGCTGAAAGATGCCAATGTCAATTAAATGACCAGCTACAAGTTTCTAATGTCAGTTGAATGACCAGCTAAAAGCTGTCAATGTCAATAGAATGACCAGCTGAAAGATGCTAATGTCAATTGAATAACCAGCTACAAATTGCTAATGTCAATTAAATGACCAGCTGAAAGATGCCAATGTCAATTAAATGACCAGCTGAAAGATGCTTATGTCAATTGAATGACCAGCTACAAGTTTCTAATGTCAATTGAATAACCAGCTAAAAGCTGCCCATGTCAATTGAATGACTGAATGACCAGCTACAAGTTACTATGTCAATTAAATGACCAGCTGAAAGATGCCAATGTCAATTGAATGACCAGCTGAAAGATGCTAATGTCAATTGAATGACCAGCTACAAGTTCCTAATGTCAATTGAATAACCAGCTAAAAGCGGCCTATGTCAATTGAATGACTGAATAACCAGCTACAAGTTGCTAATGTCAATTAAATGACCAGCTGAAAGATGCTGATGTCAATTGAATTACCAGCTAAAAGTTTCTAATGTCAATTGAATGATCAGCTAAAAGCTGCCTATGTCAATTGAATGACCAGCTGAAAGATGCTAATGTCAATTGAATGACCTGCTACTAGTTTCTAATGTCAATTGAATGACCAGCTAAAAGCTGCCAATGTCAATTGAATGACCAACTACAAGTTTCTAATGTCAATTGAATAACCAGCTAAAAGCGGCCTATGTCAATTGAATGACTGAATAACCAGCTACAAGTTGCTAATGTCAATTAAATGACCAGCTGAAAGATGCTAATGTCAATTGAATTACCAGCTAAAAGTTTCTAATGTCAATTGAATGATCAGCTAAAAGCTGCCTATGTCAATTGAATGACCAGCTGAAAGATGCTAATGTCAATTGAATGACCTGCTACAAGTTTCTAATGTCATTTGAATGACCAGCTAAAAGCTGCCAATGTCAATTGAATGACCAACTGTACGTTGCTAATAACTGTTTGTTGTACATGGCAAAGCACTAACCATTAACATTACAAGCTGACAATATGAGAGTAATCACCCTGACCATTTCAAACCTCTTAGCTATTAATTGGAGACATTTTCTCTTTATTAAGCACAAAAGCAAGGAGGTATGGTTCAATCGGCGCCTTAGCAGTCGTCCTGTTGAAGGCTGGTTTTTCTGTGACATCTAGGAACATACAATCTGCGAACAAAATTGTTAACCAGTATTATCGGTTTGGTTATGAATGTTATGATGCTTGAATATGATATAGTTATTAATCTTCTCTCAACTGAGATGAGCGTTTCTTGTTAAAATGTGAGTAGGTATATCAATAAATACTAAATTTAATATGAAATCACCTGATCATTTTCTGATCCTTTTTGATACTTTTTGTAAATAATTGTCTGAATTAACATTGATCCTTAAAATATAAAATTCCTTGCTCAAATAGCCAAAGAAACTAATTAGTTTCGCCTGGAGTGATTACATCCATAATTATGACATTAACAACAATGTTGCAACGATAAGATCAACGTAATGTTACCGAATTGAAGTTCTATAAAGTATAGATTACGTCAAACAAGTTCCGGTAACAAATAGGATGATGATGATGATTGGCAATTATGTTGGTACTATTGATGTTTGTATTGAAATATTTTCATGAACTAGTACCACCAAATAAGCTCCGAATGTGTTGTATATTATTATTGTTCTCGCATACCTACACTGAGAATGTCCAATAAGTAAAACGTTTAAAACGTAAAACTTTGGATTTCAACTTAAAGTTTTTGTGACATCAGAATGTTCGTTACGCCGAATGTTCGTTACGTCGAATGTTCGTTACGCCGAATGTTCGTTACGCCGAATGTTCGTTACGCCGAATGTTCGTTACGCCGAATGTTCGTTATGCTGAATGTTCGTTACGCCGAACATCCGTTACGCCGAATGTTCTATACGTAGAATGTTCGGTACGCATAATGGTAATAAGTAACTTTTATTAGAGACCATTACAACTACGAAGTACGACAATTACTTAAAAATGACAATGCGTCAATATAAGTATAAAAAACAATTGGAATAAACTCACTTGGCATATCTTGGTTACCTAATCCTGTTCGTCTCGAATCAAGACACTATTCTTAACCTTTGGTATGCCAGAACGCGGATCAGCATGATGAAAACCATTTATTTCTGTTGTGTCTGGTTTTTCCGGCATACGAGAGGTTAATGGGCGTATTTTGGATACCTATTAGGCCATAATGACGGACTACAAGCATGCATTAGTATATGCTCACGACTACACTCCCCGAGGAGCAGTCAGAGACTCCAAAACCCCAGGACACCCTTGCCCCACCAGCACCGAAACTCCGTCCAGTCACGTGTAACGGGCAGTGAAACTGGAGCTACGGACTACGAGGCCCTTTTATATTTGCGGAATGCTTTGAATAAATTCTTTTAATCGTGTAAAGTAATACAGAATGATTACGTGACCTTAAAGATTGATGTCCGCAGCTGGCGTACATTTGTCCATCCTAGGCGCCGCGCCGAGCCGTCACGTGTTGTCCCACACCTTACTCCTGTCTGGTCTACCCTCTTTCCTCCAGCATCAGCATTCGATGGTCGACATGTGGGAAAAGAAATACAGTATGTAGATAATTCCAAATAAACGATTTAAAATCGGGACAAAAAACTATTTTTCCTTTTCTTTTGAAATATATTTTTATCACTGTGAACTTTTGGCAAAAATAAAGCAACGCTAGCAGACACCAGATAATTAAGATAATTCCCAATAAACGATTTAAAATCGGGACAAAACTATTTTTACTTTTCTTTTGAAATATATTTTAACACTGTGTAACTTTTTAGGCAACAAACAAAGCAACGCTAGTAGAAACCGTCTTCGATTGTGTTTAAATAAATCGCTTAGCTTCCTTAAAGGAACAGTGTAATTTTATTTCGTAGGCACCGTTTGCATTTTTAAATTTTCAACTCTCAACAAACTGATAAGCACTTTACTCACGTGAATTTCGAATCCCGGCGTCGCCAATGTAGAATACACCTTTCTACTAAGGGTTGGTTGAGGTTGATGTATATAATGAAACACAGATATAGTCTTCACTAGTGAATGTGACAAGCACACGTCCGCGCAGCACGGCGGTCGGTGCACGAATACCGAGCGAATGCACGATAGATATTCACCACAGACCGCGTCCGCCGATAGACGGCGCTACCGGCGCTTTCCACTTTAACTACTCTTTATTGCTGTACACTACACGTGTACATACGGCGACACATTTCTTCTTTCTTTCTTTCTTTCTTTCTTTCTTTCAAACTACGCAAAACCAAAATAAGGTAATACAGGTTGTTAGGGTAAACAGTTGCACTACTTTAAGGGGTTATTGACCCATGATACAGTTATTAGGGCGATTTGTTACAATCTGTAGGTATTTGAACGTCCGATAGTAGAAATTTGGAAGTCCGATAGTAGAAAGGGGAAGGCGTTCGTTATAAAACAGGCAGGGTGATAGAAAAAGCATCATTAATCTTTAAACCCTACCTTTAAACCATATTATTATACTTACTCTACACATCAAACTGAACAACTTTTTATGAATGAAATTTTAACCACATAGGTAGAGTAACCATCAAACTGAATCATAATCATAATATCTTTATTGCTTTCATGTGGTTTTACAAGGTCTTAAAAAATAATTAGTACAACACATGAACCCTGGTAGGGCACTGCAAAATAATTATACCTTAAAACTATTAAAATGAATGAATAAACTTTCTTATTTCTGAATACCAAAATATACCAACATTACAACAAAACAACTTTGGCAACAAAAGAATCGACATTTACAACAACAAAAAATACATACATTTACATTTTTTCTAAGCTAGGAGCCAAAACAAAAAACTAAAAAAAAAAATTAAAATAGATTTTACATAGCACAAATTAATAACACTTTATCAATAGAATCTTTCAGCTGTTATTAAAATAAAAAATAACTGAACAACTTTGACTATGGGAACAAACCTGTCAGAGCAAAAAAAAATCTGCTGTTCCATACTAAACTGCAAAACCTACATGACTCAAATGTAAGACAAATGTAAATAAGACAGCTGCTATTTTTATAGCTGACGAGCTTTTACCCGCGACTTCCTCCGCATAAATTATATACCAGATTTTAAGTAACATGATAAGCTATCAAACAAAAAAAGTTTCATCAAAATCGGTTCAGTAGTTTTTGCGTGATACTCGAACAAACAAACACCCAAACAAACAACCAAACAAACAAACATACAAACAAACAAAGAAACAGACAGACAAAAAATCCAAAAATTGGTGATTTGGAATCAGGGACAGGTAAAAACCATGTCGTAATTTTTTTTTGTAAATATCTTCAATGTACAGACACATTTCTGTTACAGTTTTATAATAGTTTAGATATACCTACAGGGTCCTTCTTAATATGCTGACGGTTTTTTAACGGGATGATCAGACCATCAAACAGAAAAAAAAAATTCTATTGGAGAAAAGTCGAAATCGCGAAAAAAATCAGATCTCTCATACATTTTGATCGAATAGGATTGCAGTTTTATATGGAACAGCTGATTTTTTCATTTATATTTTGACCTTGATCCCATACGCAAAGTTGTTTAGTTGCATGTTCGGATCATCCCTTTATAAAATCGTCAGCATATTAAGAAGGACCTCAAAAAAACAGCTGTCCCATAAAAAACTGCAAACATAGAACGAAATGTATGGGACAGCTGATTTTTTTCACGATTTCGATATTGGTCCCGTAGAGAATGTTGTTCAGTTTGATGGCCTGATCATCTCCTTAAAATAGTTTCAGCTAATTTTGACCTTAGACCTAGTTATACAAGGTGATACAGTTATTAGGGCGATTTGTTACAATCTGTAGGTATTTGAACCTTGCTTGCAATAGCCCACCTAAACAATACCTTATCAGTTCTATTCTAACGTCTTCAGTTACTTTTCCCAAGTTGATTCTGGGAAATAATACTAAACCTACAATAACAAATAACTAATATAATATATAATAATATAACATATATAATAACTGCCTCCGTGGTCTAATGGTTAAGCCGTTGGTCCCGGCTACTATCTCTAGTGGTAGTAGTCGTTACATTAAAACCACGTCAGAGGCCGAAAGGCGGTCTGAAAAAACTCTGACACCAGGGCTCTGCCCACACGATAAGACGAAGATAACAAATATATTTTTTCGTAGATGGGGAAAACATTAATGGCTATCGGTAGGTACCTGACTCACAATAAATATTCCACAATGGAGTCTTGACCTCGCGGTTTTTACCTATGATTGGGTGAATTTTTAAAAAACCGACCATGTAGGTACGTTTCGGGCAACGCGGTGCGTAGGGTTCCGTAGTTGCCCGTCATAATAAGCGGACTTTTTACTTCTTCAAGTAGATTTTTAAACCTAAAATCTGACAGATTCATACATTTGAGTTCACTACTCAACCCAAGCTCGATGCCTGATGCCCGTAATGCTTACGCATAGCAGTTTAATATGAAACAGCAGATTTGACCGTAACGCCATCTATCGACCCCCTAGAAGATAGAAAATCAAAAGAAAAACGCTCATTATCACCAAAAAAGATCAAAAAAAATCTTTGAGTACAATTAATGCAATCTACTCCATACAAAAATGCACAGATCTCGTGCTATACACGACCTTTGGGTAGTACATTGGAAATGAACTCAATAAAATAAAACAAGTATAATCGAGTATTAAATATTATTAATACTCGATTATACTTGTTTTATTTTATTGAGTTCATTTATTCCTATTCAAAACATAAAAAAGTAAATAGGTATTTGGAAACAAATCCATTAGGATAGATGAGCATAGACCTTTTAAAAATTAGTGACCAAAAAAAACAATCATCATGTAAGTACCACAATTAAAAAAAAAAACTCCTCCAGGTATTGTACTTAAGAACAATACAAACTTTTAAAAACGTTTATTGAAATGCGTTTAAAAGTGCCCTTTTGAAATATCCTAAAAACGCTTCTTTTCTGCGATTTTTCGCAATTTCCTGTAGAAAAAGGAAACTAAAAAAAAAATTCTTATGCCCTAGCCCTCGTCGACAAGCTATCGTCTATTGACGTCTTTAAATCATTCATCTAGCCCGTGAACTCACAACACCCAGCTGTAGGCCTCGCTCGCATGCCACCCCCGAGAAAACGATAAAAATCGAGATGTGTCTCCATCTTTATTATTTTACGTATGCCGAAAAGAGCACGCATGACGTTTTTCTCGATTAACCGCTTTGTCGTGGGTGACATACTAGTCGTGCAGGGTGAGTTCGTACTTTCACTGAAAACGGGATCTAAAAAACATTTTCAATGTTGAAATATGTAGATTTACTGCACTTAAATGTGATCTAGAGAAAGTGAATTTTCATTAAAAATATGTTTCAAGTTTGTATTCATCTCAATTTGTTGATATAAAAATGATTTGTCAGTTTACGAACGTAGGTATAATCATTGGTTCACGAATTAAATAACATTTTACTAGCGTGACCCTAAAAAAAGATAATAAAAAGACTTGTGAAGATAGCAAGTGAGCACATTTTTGTGATTTGGCGTGAAACGATAAACGCGACTTTTGTGACACGATTATAATTATTGTGTATTTACTCTCAAACTTTGATGGTAAGTTTTTCATTTTCTGTTATAAATTATAATCATAATAATTACCTATATTAATTCGATACCGATCTTGTAAACTATAATACTAACAAGTGTTGTTCGTTTACTAGTAGGTATGGGATTATATTACATTAAATTGAATAACAAAAAAAAATATTATTAATTAAATTATTAAATTAAATATTTAAATTATTAATATTTTATTAAATTTTATTGGTTATTTAATTGTTTAACTTACTTTTATTGTTGCAGATTCCCGAAAATTATCACCAAAATGAATCATTTGCTATGTAAGTTAAATCTTTTTTAACCGACTTCAATAAAGGAGGAGGTTTCTCAATTCGACCGTATATATATATATTATTTTTTTATGTGTGTTCGCGGATAACTTCCTCGTTTATGAACCGATTTTGATGATTTTTTTTTGTTTGAAAGGAGATATCCCATGAGAGGTCCCATGATAAGGAAAATAGGATCTGATGATCGGTCCCAGAGAAATCGACGGGAACCTTCGAAAATCGTAGTGCTGACTAGTGCGTTGTTAATTTAAAGCACTACTTTTAAATCGAACTAATGAATTCACCACTGAAAATTGTGAAATAAACAAAATGTTAACGAAAAAAATTTAAATCACCTTCAAAAAAACTAAAAAGTTAAAAAATAATATTGCCGCCGATGACTTTTTCGTTCGCATCATAAGTCCATTAATTTGTTTTATAGAAGTCGTTGTCAAGCCAAGCCGAAAAACTAATACAAGCCCTGTCGCGAATCGTACCGGCTTGACAGCGACTTCGATAAAACAAATTAATGTTCTTATGATGCGAACGAAAAAGTCATCGGCTGCAATATCATTTTTTAACATTTTAGTTTTTTGAAGGCAGTTTTAATTTTTTTTAAATCTCTACAGGTTAATAGCATCGTATCATCTATACGTAAGCGCATTTATGACGGGCCGCATCGGGGCGGGTTCCAACGCAAAAATCGGCCTACATCGCTCCTACACAATATACATTATAGGGTCCTTCTCAATATGCCGACACTTTATTAACGCATTCGCGGACACTGACCGGCTAAAGCAGTGATAACAATAAAAGTTCTATTGTGTCTCGTTCATTGTCCGCGAATGTGTTAAGAGAATTCTACTCAGAGCGCGCTCCATACAAAACGTAGTCGGGTCCTAGTTTAAACATATCGTAATTAAAGTAAAAACAAATGCTTTTAACATAATCTAGAAACAAATATCTGTGTCTCTATGAATTCAGATTTTTATTTAAATATTTAGTTCTTAAGCTATGTTGGCTCAAAGATTCGTAATTTTTGATCAAAATAGTCCCAACTTCGTCCTTGTTTTTTAGGACAATGCATACATTTTAGAAAAATTTGGATACCATAGAGACATCGCAAATATAATGAATATTCAGAACAAAAAAAATTATCCACATATCTAGCATCTTATTCGAATAATCACCCGACTACAAAATGTAAAAATTACGCGCGGATTCGTTGTGAATTGAGTGTTGTTTCGACGTTATGCGGGCGGGGTGCGGTGCGCGCGGGGTGGGTTTCACCTCGGGGGGCCCGGCTGTCGCACGGCCGGCGATTTAGTTTCCTACTTTTTACCGTACCGAACGTAAGCGAATATTAAAATTTTGTTTAAAGTATTATAAAAACAGGTATTGGTACCGATTCGGACTGTGCCACGACTTAACTTAACAAAATGTATTCCTGTCACTTTCTAAAATAAGATTAAGAAAAGAGACAGAAAACCAACAGCTGAAAATAAGATGCCATCATAATGTACGTTTTTGGGCGTGTAACGTCACTTTGACAGCACTAAAGTCAACTGTTGGTTTTCTGTCTCTTTTCTTAATCTTATTTTAGAAAGTGACAGGAATACATTTTGTTAAGTTAAGTCGTGGCACAGTCCGAATTGAGGCCATTGGTGGTACTTTTTCAAGTTACTTAGATATACTAGAACTGATAGAAACATGAGTATGGGTGGATCAGGTCAGTTACGTCCTTTTCCCCGAACGTCCACTTCCCGGTTTCGTCCATTTCCCCGAACGGCCTTTTCCCCGAACGGACATTTACCCGAACGACCATTTCCCCGAACGGGCATATTCCCGAACTTTTCCCCGTACGTAGTAGGTACTTAGACGAATTTTCGGGTGAAAGTATGATGGGGGCTGGACTTGTAAAATTTTCAAAAATGATTTTTTTTTATTTTTGCATGCGCAAGGGTGGGTTTATTCGTGCCCCAGGGGTTCGGAAAATTTGCTATTTTTTCGCTAGGATTCACCGTTATCTAGATATTTTATAAATTATGTTTTATTACTCGGTTAGGTTAGCGAGGAGCGAAGCGACGAGCATGTTAGGTATTTTGTAATCCACAGCGCACGAGCCGAGCGAGCGGAGCGAGCGTGCCGTGGCAGCGGTCGGCGAGTGCCAGAACCGAATTACTACTATTTACCCAGTCTACCCAAAAACATTCCCTTTAATTAAACCTTCCATTTCATGTTCAAGGTCAAGGTCTTTGACCTTGAAGGTCACCAGAGGTGGTGTTCCCCCACAATAATACTCCCACATCCCCCGGATCCCGAATGTTACATTTGGCGATTGTTTTTTGTTGAAAAATTTTCTGAGTACTATGTACTAAGAGGAAATGTCTATACAAGGAAAGGGACGTAAAGGGGAATGTCCGTACAAGGAAATGGACGTACTAGGCAATGTCCGATCGGGGAAAAGGTCGTACAAAGAATTCGGGCGATGGACGTTCGGGGAAAAGGACGTAACTGACCAGAGGGTCTACCCGCACATTCGATTCGAACTTTTGCGTGAATGTTTTCGTTCCAATTTCAACTCTATTACAATGAAGTGCGGACCGAAACAGTGGCGATATAGTGAAGATCGAAAGTGCGGGTAAGGGGGCTGATGGATCAGGTCAGTTACGACCTTTTCCCCGAACGTCCACTATGGACCCGAACGTCCACTTCCCGGTTTCGTCCATTTCCCCGATCGGCCTTTTCCCCGAACGGACATTTACCCGAACGGCCATTTCCCCGAACGGGCATAATATTCCCGAACTTTTCCCCTTACGTAGTAAGGGAAAAGGGGGTAGAGGGGGTGCTTCAGAACATCAAACTGAACAACTTTCACTATGGAACCAACTTCGAAATCGCGAAATAAAAACCAGCTCTTTCATTAAAACTGCAATACTGGCTCGACTCAAATGTATGGGACAGCAGATTTGATTTTCCGAAGCACCTCCTTATGTATTATTAGTTTGTTTTGTTACACCCTATATAAACTACAGTTATTGTATGAAAACAACAACTGAACGAATCGTCAAAATGGCGTACCATTTATGCAGGGTGAAAGGAAAAGTATCATTAACCTTTAACCCACATACTCTACCCATGAAACTGAATCGTTTTACTATGGGAACAAACCTGCGAGAACAAAAAAAAACGTCTGTTTCATACGTTTGGGTCGAGTAAGCATTGCGGTTTAGTATGGAACAGCAGATTTTTTTTGCGCTGAAACGTTTGCTACCATAGTAAAAGACAGTTTGATGGGTGACCACCTGTTTAAAGGTTAATTTTACTTTCCTTACACCCTGTATTTATTTTTTAAACAGTAATTTTTCCAGGGCTGAAAATCGAAATACAGGGTCCTTCTTAATATGCTGACACTTTTTAAGGGGATGATCAGGCCATCAAACTGAACAACTTTCTCTAAGGGACCAACATCGAAATCGCGAAAAAAATCTGCTGTCCCATACATTTGGCTCGAGTAGGACTGCAGTTTTGTACGGACGATCTGATTTTTTTTCGCGATTTCGATGTTGGTGCCATAGAGAAAGTTGTTCAGTCTGACGGTCTGATCATCCCCTTAAAAATTGTCAGCATATTTAGAAGGACTCTACAACGTGTTCGCAAAACCTCATACACCCCAACAGATTTATAACAAAATAATTAGATTGCAACAATAATTTCATTATTTTGATAGCTAAAATTTAAAGTTATTCGCATTTTAAGTTTTGAGGCAAAAATGATTTGTTATCATTTCAGCACTGAAAGAAAGCGCTAACGTACTCATGGACACATTTTTATAATCTTGTTTTGGTAGTAAGTATGGTGAGTGTGCCCGTGCGGTGGGTTGTCATCGGGTTTAGTAAATTTTATATTTTGCAAAAAAAATATTTAATATTTTGAAAAAAAATTACCTATGTTGAAACCATGATAATTCGATTCTGCTCTCGATTCTAAACAAACTACTTTCTAGTTTTACGTTAATTCATTAACACGTTGTATATTTTAGTACAAAAAATGTACTAAGGGGAAATGTCCATAAAAGGAAAGGGACGTAAGGGGAAATGTCCGTACAAGTAAATGGACGTACTAGGCAATGTCCGTTCGGGGAAATGTCCGTTCGGGGAAAAGGTCGTACAAGGAATTCGGGCGATGGACGTTCGGGGAAAAGGTCGTAACTGACCTGATCTGGGCTGATCCGTATGGGTAAGTATTTTACTATGTATAAGTAGGTACCTATAATTTTCTTAGATTCCTGCTAGGCCTAATTTTTGTTTTCCGTACCCATAGTTGGGACCTTTTTGCCACTGCGGCGCACAAACAATCTCTTTATTAATTAATGTTTTGACAATTTCACTAAAATGTAACCATGATGTAAGATTGTATGTGTGTCGGAGATCCAAATAAATAATTTTTCTTTCTTTCTTTCTTTCATAGGGTGAAAACAGGATTACAGGACCCTATTTATAAGCAAACGCTGTCAGTCTGTCCGTCCGTCCGTTCCGTCCGACCGTCCGTCCTACCTGCAGAGGGCTGTATCTTCTGAATCGTAATAGGTAGCCAGTTGAAATTTTAACAGTATATTGTATGGTTTTATTGTATTTAATGACAAAATGTACACTAGGCTATCTGAGAACTACGTACGAAACTATTCTTAGTAACGTACTATCGGGGACTTTTCCGCCTGACAACTTAAGAAAAAAATCGCATAATTTCGCCCAAAATGTATTGTTTGGAAACTATTATTAATTGGTCTATTCATCGATAGGGCGGGGTAAGACATCGCTTTTATTTTTTAGTATGCAAGGAAAAGTCCGCGATAGTACCTACCTAACTACCTATAAAAAGTTTCGTAGGTAGGTACGGACTTCGCAGGTAGCCTAGTGTACGTACGTACCTAGGCTAGCACGTGTCTACCTACACTACCCTAATACCTACTACCTAATTACCTACCTGTTTTGTATCGTGCTGCAGACCATCAAAGTGAACAACTTCCACTATGGAGCCAACTTCTAAATCGCAAAAAAATACAGTTTAATTAGAGCCTATTTTTTTACGATTTCAAAGTTGGCTCCATGGTGAAAGTTGTTCAGTTTGATGGTCTGAAGCACCACCTTACGTATTACTAGGGTGTTTTGTTACACCACGTAGAATATTCGTTTGAAGAAATGGCCGTACGGGGAAAAGTTCGGGAATATGCCCGTTCTGGGAAATGGTCGTTCGGGGAAATGGCCGTTCGAGGAAATGGCCGTTCGGGGAAAAGGACGAATCCGGGAAAAGGACGTTCGGGTGAAGAGTGGACGTTCGGGGAAAAGGACGTAACCGACCTGATCCTTTTTTTTTGTATGTGTATGGGTTAGGGTGTTGCAAAGAGGACAATTAGAAAAATTTTACGCAAATTTTATATGGAGCTCGGACATAAAAAAAATTTAATCGAAATTGTATGCACCATCGACTTAGTCGAATTTTCGGGTGAAATGAGTTTACAAGTAGGTCAATTTGCGTGTCTCGTTAAATTTATAATGTGAGTCGATATGCGATATGTAATTATGCGAGTAATCCGAAATTAGTGTGGGGGCTACACTTGTAAAATTTTCAAAACTTGTCTATGTAGTCAATTCGGGCGATGGACGTTCAGGCAAAAGAACGTAACCGACAGAAGGGTAGAAAAATTTTGAACGGTTTCGTATGAGCCATCGATTCGTATGGGGGCGTAAAATTTTCAATAATGAGTTATTTTTTATTTTTGCATGCGGAAGGGTGGCTTTATGGGTGCCCCAGGGGTTCGAAAAATTTGCTATTTTTTCGCTAGGATGCACCGTTATCTAGATATTTTATAAATTATGTTTTTTTTATAATTTAACGAATTTATTTAATTTTAATCATTGACCTTGTACCAGAACCGAAATAGAGCATCCCACTTCATTACTCGGTTAGCGAGGAGCGAAGCGACGAGCATGTTAGGTATCTTGCGACCCACAGCGCACGAGCCGAGCGAGCGGAGCGAGCGTGCCGCGGCGCCAGAACAGAATTGCTACTATTTACCCAGTCTACCCAAAAACGTTCCCTTTAATTAAACCCTCCATTTCATGTTCAAGGTTCACCAGAGGTGGTGTTCCCCCACCCTAATACTCTCCCACATCCCCCGGATACCGAATGTTACATTTGGCGATTGTTTTTTGTTGAACATTTTCCAAGTCCTAATTTTGTATGGGACCCTCTTTGCGACAACCCGACCTGTGTATGTGTTAGTTAAACTGTAAAAATAAACAGAATGTAAGGAAAAGTATAATTTAACCTATAAACCACATAACCCATCAAACTGAACAACTTTTACTATGGGCGCAAACCGATCGGAGAAAAAAAGCCAGCTGTCCCATACTAAACTCCAGTCCTACCTACTCGACTCAAATGTATGCAACAGCCGATTTTTTTTTGCTCCGATCGGTTTGCTCCTATAGTAAAAGTTGTTCAGTTTGATGGGTAGAGAATGTGGTTTAAAGGTTAATGATACCGTTTCCTTTCACCCTGTATAGTGTAACTGTGTAGAGAATGAGGGTAGTAATATTTGTAGCTACCTACCGACTACTGACTCGACTGCAATGTATGGTCTAAACCTAAAGGCATATGGGTAATTTTTTACCGAGGATGGCGTCTTTTTTTTTGGCTGCCAGTCACAAAATGTTGTGGATATTTTAGAGCTAATATTATTACTTTACTTTATTAATAGGCCAAGAGTATTGTTTTGCATTGTAACGTTTATGCGATATTGAATTTCAATGTTAAGTCAGTCGTTTTAGTTCTTTACTAAATTATTTGTTTTTTCAGCTCAGAATTAGTCGTTCTAACTATTGGTGATATCATCATCATCGTACATGTTTTGTACAAGAACGGACCGCAATCCTCGCTAGTTTACGGTTGTTCTTTTGAGTTAACATGAGTTTCTACGCTGATTCTTACTTGTTACGGCATGCGATCTAGATCAAAGCTCGGTTACCTATATTTATCTTCTCATGATTTTGGATGACAGTATTGGATGAAAGAGAGGCGCACTTGGCCGGTGATCTGCCCCTGTAACATAACAGGGGTGAATTGAAATACAAAATACATTGAACAGAATCGAATAAAAACGTAAAGTTTTTAAAACTAAAATGAGAACCTACTCCTTTTTTTGAAGTCGGTTAATAACGATCGCAGCGTGCCGTAATAGTAACCCTAAAATACCCAAAAATTACGTGACTGGCTGCCAAATTGCAAATTTTACATTTTCCTTTAACTAACTATTTTGGTAATTTTATGTGACTTACACGACTGATAATAATTAAATAAATTATAAATATTTTTCTTATTTGGTTGTTTCAATTATATTTTTTTCGATATAGTGAAAGTTATTCAGTTTAATGGTCTAATCAGCCCCTTTAAATATTACTAGGGTGTTTTGTTACACTTTTGATATGTATTGTATATATAATTGTCTAGTCATCATCGGGTTAAATTCTGGTACTTTTCATGACAATCAATAATAATAATAAAATATGATAATGACTCAGATATTTATTAATGTTCATGAAATTAATAATTCTAAATCATCTAAAAATCGACCGGGTATTGGTACAATCGAGAAAATAAGTTTGTTACATTTGTTTAAATGCTGTTATAATATTTGGTATAGGTATCCAACTAGATTCAAATACCGAAAGAGTAAACGCGGTCTACAAGACATTTGAAGAATCTGTTTATTACAGATCGATTGCTGTCGCGCTGAAACATAGGGACAATGCGTGGTAGAGGTAACACAGGACTAACTACAAGTTCTTATGATCTTTGTTTCTGGATATTGGTATTAGGAGATTTAGGAGTACGGGTACACAATATTCCTCTTGTTGGTCAATATTCCTCCTTTGGTTGATCGTTGAACCTATATCCAGTTGATTACCAAAACTCGCGTATTGCACTCTCACGTGATGTCAAAGTGTTTAAATAAAAAAAACTAAAAAACTACATTTAAATAGAAAATTTCAATGTAGTTATTGAATTTTTATATTTAAATACTACTCCTAATGACAAACTTTTGAGTGCGACTATACTAATAACCGGACGGAAAATTTAGTTTCAGGAATTTTATGGTAAGAACTATCTCACAAAGTAATGACATCACAATGTGTATCGGTGACTTGAAATAATTTGCCCATTCTCCTTTATTGTTGTAATTGTAAGATGTATGAACCAAAGAAAACTGCATTCGCAAAAAATAATATTTTTCACCACATTTGGATTAACTTAAATAGACATGGCAAAAATGTCCGCCAATAAAATCAGTTGTTCCATACAAAATATTTCTCGTTTGCTCCCATAGTCTTACCTGCTACCTTTGTCTCTTTGTCTATCTATCTACCAGGTCGATTACGTCCTTTTCCCCGAACGTCCACTTTAGCCCCGAACGTCCAGTTCCCCAAACGGCCATTTCCCCGAACGGCCATTTACCCGAACGGCCATTTCCCCGAACGGGCATAATTTCAAACTTCCGTTTCCCATTATTCTTTCCCCAAACAGTCATTACTCATTACCTAGAACAGGTATTCTACAGGCTGTAACAAAACACCCTAGTGAAACTTAAGGGGGTGCTTCAGACCATCAAACTCTATCTGTATAGTAAAAGTTGTTCAGTCTGATGTGTCTCAGTGTTTGAGAAGATAAAGATACGTTTTTTAATACAGTTTTTAAGGTATGCTGTTATTATTAGAGATCGGATATTCGGATGCATATTAACCTAAACTTCATTTTTGGGTATGAAATTATGGAAGCGGCTTCTTAAAATTATCTTTTTTAAATATTTTTCGAAACACCAGAAAATCCGGGAATGCATAACTAATCTGTTGCATAGTATGGAAGCAACTTTCTTAAAACTATATAAATTAAAAAGTAAAAAAAAATTTTTTTCGCTAAAATAAACCCGGGTTATCAGGAAGTCCGGGAATGCATAACTAATCGGATGCATAGTATAAAAGTAACGATTAAACAAAAAACATTAGTTTTCGATACAAAAGTGCACTCTATAATAGCCAACACCTCAACTTTAGGTAAATATGCATCCGATTTTCCGATCTCTAGGTATTAAATAAGCTAAAATAATAATTTTAAAGTGTTTTAGTTCGTACCTACTCCCATACCTATGACAAAATCCATTTATTTCATTTAAACGTAGACTCAAACTCGACCCACGCTCAAAAACGCTATCGACCTTAATTTTAATGTATACCAATGATTTTAATTTCACCCTGAAATATAAACTGTGTGAAAATATGTGAATGTATCTGTCATCTGACCATCAAAACATACAAACTAAAGTCTAAACTAGAGGTTCGAAAACATTATTGTTTTCATTCTGCGCTGGATCGAAGTTTTCATTACTCTGAATACGAACGGCCGGCACCCAGAATCAGACGCGGGCGCGCGGGGCGGGGCTCCAGCCGGCTCCCGCGCTCGAAAGAGACAGCAACAATAATATCAAATACCTAACGCGGCCGCGCGTGCCGTGAGTAGAATTCCCTTAAGCAGATGATCAAACCACCAAACTGAACAACTTTCTATGTGGCACCAACGTCGAAATCGCAGAAAAAAATCAGTTCTTCCCATAAAGTTACTATAGTTCTTTCGTAAAAAACTGCAAACCTACTCGAGCCAAAATGTATGGGACAGCAGATTTTTTTTTCGCGATATTGATGTTGGTTCTTTAAAGAAAGTTGTGCAGTTTGATGGTCTTATCATTCCCTTGGAAGGACCCTGTATATGACACGCAAACTACGCCGGGCCGTAACAGGCCGAATTACATCGCATTTTTGCGCGGCGGATTTCCGTCAGTGTGATGTGGCCGCTCCGCCCCGATGCGTCCCGCTCCGCCGCGATGCGGCCCGTCGTAGTGTGCTGTACTAAGCGAAACGTTTTACATCTGTCAGCGGCCGTAGCATTCAGACTCGCGATAGCGATAATGTATTCTTTTAAGAAATGACGCTACGATATCAGGAACATACCTACTTGGTATGCCTTACGTTAAAAAAAGGCTGAAAAAGTTCACTTTCGGATGTACCAGCATCAAATTTTTGTATGTTGTTAGGTATGTTCTCTAGACCCCAAAACTGCCGGGAGACAGTCTCTGAGGTGTCAGGGTCTCCAGCTATGACGTCATAAAATTTTTGTACGGGACTAATAACTTTTTTTTTCTGAAATCTATCGTGTGGGGTATCAAATGAAAGGGCTCCATGAGCCGGTTCTAAAAATATGCTACACTATTACCTTTCAGCTAATTGTTTTAAAAAATCCAAAAAATATTTTCAAAACAAACCAAGTTTGGGCTCCTCCAGGTAGGAAACAGCTGAATCAATTTTTGTCAAACATACGCCAAACAACTTATAATATCATCATATCAAACGTCAATAAAGCAATTTCAAAAATGTTTATGTTTACTATTTTTTATAATTTTTTATATTATTTTTCGTATATAAATTTAATGAAAAAATTTATGAAAAATAGTAAACATAAACATTTTTGAAATTGCTTTAATGACGTTTGATATGAGGATAATATATGTCGTTTGGCGTATGTTTGACAAAAATTGATTCAGCCGTTTCCTACCTGGAGGAGCCTAAACATGGTATGTTTTGGGTTATTGGATGTTAGGGTAATATTAGGATTTTTTAAAAACAATTGGCTGAAAGGTAATAGTGTAGTATATTTTTAGAACCGGCTCATGGAGCCCTTTCATTTGATAGGTTTCATACGTCACGTCATAACTGGATTTCCTGACACCTCAGAGACTGTCTCCCAGCAGTTTTGGGGTCTAGAGAACATACCTAACAACATCCTAAAATTTGGTGCTGGTATCCGAAAGTGAACTTTATTTCCATTAAGGCCATTGCACTACAAGCTTCCTTCGTTCACTCCAACATTTTACTTCAATATTACCTACCTACACACCAATTTACAGTAGTACCAGGTTTATAAGTCTTACCGATGTAGGTACCTGCGCAGTTGACAAAGAAGTTTGACGGACAGCCATGTATTTTGAGACCCAGACTTAGAGGTCCCATACATGAATGAAACTTAGTAATATGTGTAGAGTGAAACAAAACTAACAAAACAGTAAACTGATTGAAACCAGTAGAAGTTGGAGGAAAGGTATTTCTCCTTATGATACCTTTTGTATCAAGTGTGTGAAACTCATAATTTTTCTTATAAGATAGTCCACTCAATCTTCTACGCATTCATTGTGTTTATTTTCATGAAAATTCACGATAACCGTACAATATTATGATAATGGAAGAAAACGAAATCACACACAATCAGTTCAACCCTTAGACTACTTATATCCGGACCGGCCTTGCGGTAGCATTTCCCCTCTGCCACGGTATAAGAGCAATGATCATGTACATTCAACATTCAATTTTATAACTTATCACTAAACTAGACAGCCTATTATTGCGAAACAATAATTTCGAACTTAGAACGTTTGGGGTTTACACGAGACTACTTTTCATGATTTTGAACATTCAAAATTAGAATCTAAAGTCATAGAGAATAAAATCCAAAGTTGCGGATAACATGTTACCTCGCCCCCCGCAAAAAGTTGCAGAAAGTTTGTTAGTAGAATGACACGTGGTTACGCGTCCCGATATAAGTAGTCTAAGGTTCAACCAAGCCAAATACGTTCCGTAACGACCAAAAAATACCTCAGTGATTAATATTAGATGAAAATAGCTGTCGTGATTGCGTTTTGCTACTGCTTTTTGAATGATTTGTCTATGCTACTAGTAATTTCTACTTTTGAATCCGGACTTCTGGAGAAGTGGAAGTTTTTTTTAAAAATGCCTTAATTTTTTCTGTTTCTAATAATTATAACCGCCGTCCTGAATGGCTTTTAGTTTTCGTAAAAAGGGCTGGGTCCAAATCTGCCAATTTTCTTTTAATAGCGCGCGATTTTATATGGACCAATCAGGATTTGCCAACTTCAATCCGTTTACGCTATTGGCTAATTTGTTTACGCGCCCTTTTCGCTGCTTTCCGACTTTACACCCTTTTATTACTGAATGACTTCGGGTTTTGTCGGGGAATCAGGTCTGCTCTGCGCAAACGAAGATTAACGACCGGAATTATTTTCCTGGTCCTGATTGTATCGTAATAATTTTATAGTTTTACTAGCTGTGCCCGGTGTGCGTTGCAATGCTCCTTTTTTCCCGACACACACTTGACCGTTTTTTTTTACTTTACGTCCTAAAGAAGAATAGCAGATTTTGACCCAGTCAATTTTTACGAAAACTAGAAGCCATTCAGAGTGGCAGTCATAATTATTATAAACAGAAAAAATTGAGGCGTTTTTAAAAAAAACTTACACGTCTCCAGAAGTCCGGATTCAAAAGTAAAAATTACTAGTAAACGAGACAAATCATCCAAAAAGCAGTAGCAAAACGCAACCACGACAGCTATTTTCGTCTAATATTATCACTGAGGTATTTTTTGGTCGTTACGGAACGTATTTGGCGCTTGGTTGAACTGGAGTGCGATTTTTGAATCTCATACGTTGAACTCAGCTGTTGACAATTTATGAAGATACGCATCTTCTTACTACTGATTTGACTTAAAAAAATCGCACTCCTGTAGTGTGATTTTTGAAAGTCAAATCATAAGTAGAAAGATGCATATCTCCATAGTAATTTTGACATTTTCAACTGCTGAGTTCAACAAATAAGTTTCAAAAATCGCACTCCTGATAGTGTACGTGATTTCGTTTTCTTCAATTATCATAATATTTTACGGTTATCGTGAATTTCAATGAATGCGTAGAAGATTGAGTGGACTATCTAATAAGAAAGATTATGAGTTTCACACACTTGATACAAAAGGTATCATAAAGAGAAATACCTTCCCCCAACTTCACAGGTTACAACCAATTTACTTTTTTGTTAGTTTGGTTTCACTTTACACGTATAACTAAGTTTCATTCATATATGGGACCTTTATGCCTGGGTCTCAAATTACATGGCTGTCCGCCAAACTTCTTTCATAAGAATCGGTCAAGCCGTTTCGGAGGAGTTTTGTTACAAACACCGGATACGTGAATTTTATATATTAGAGAAGATAATAGTTACGATAAGTAAGTTAATCTATTACTTTTTTTTTCAGATGAACTGCTAACATTCTGTCTGCTGGTGCCATGGTGCTACTCTTTCAAGACATGCGGCGCCAGTCTTTATGAATGTAGCGAATGTGAATGTAACGTTACATCTCAGTTACATTCTGTTGAATTGTGTGAAAGTTATTTGAACATTGACGACTTGGATCTTTGTGCCGATAATTATAAGGATGAAATTTGGAGGCTTGATGAGGAATATGAATTATTTGCATATACTGAACCGGTTCCGATAAAGAGATTGAATGTAAAAATAGTAACAAATAGTGTAACAAACATTATTCGTCCATATAAAAATCGCTATAACGGTTATTTTGTCATAAATAATTTTCTGTTGAAAGACTACATATATTCTATAGACTTCAGCAATCAAAAATATGACCATTTACCAATTTCAACAAAAATGACAGCTCTTCGTAAAATTAATATGTCTAGAAACGTTTTGACGGAAGCAAAATTGTCCAATCATAATAAACTATCAGCCTTAACTGAAATAGATTTTTCATACAATAAAATAAAAAAGATTAAAATAAGAAATTCAGAATATCGTTACAAAAAGCTGAAGATATTAAATTTGTCCCATAATTACTTGGTTAATATACAGGATGCCATATTTTCTGCTACATCGAAATTGGAAACCATTGATTTATCTTATAACTCTATTGATGCTTTAAGTGGGCTAACTTTCAAGGGAATTGAAAAATTAACGAATTTGTATATATCGCATAACCGTATATCAAGTATAGACAATGCTCTATCACGATTGCATTCTCTTAAAGAAATTGACCTTAGTCATAATGCGATTGAGATAATAAAAGGTCAAGATTTTGAAAAGTTGGTTAACTTGAGAAATCTTGACTTGAGTTCAAACAAGTTACTGATTATAAAGAAAAATGCATTTAACACAATGATTCTGTTAAGAGTTCTTAACTTAAGTAATAATATGATAGAATCTATACACAAAAATACATTTTCAAATAATGATAAATTAAAAAACCTAAATTTATCTCAAAACAAATTAACAGAACTGTCAAAAGATTTATTCAAAGGCAAACATTTGTCGTCATTTACAATAAAAGGTAACCCTTTGGAAGGTGCTTTTGTTAACGGCATTTTTAATGGTTTAAAAGTTGTATTTTAGAGATCTAAGTGGTGAACAATTTACATCTATTGAAGATTGTACACATTATTGAACTTGAAAAAATGAATAAACTTCTACAGCAAAATAATGATAATGAATGAATTATTATTATTTTGCTGTAAACCATGAAGCCTTTTAAACCAACACAGCATCTCATCATCATCATCAGCCTATATACGCCCCTTTATTTTCCAATACCAACCTAAATTAGAAAAAAAAACATAGTTCGTAGTGTGGCTACAAAGTAGTTAAAAAACTGGCCTGGACCTGTAGTGGGTAAAAAATGTATCCTGACCTTCTGACTTGAATAGTTTAGGAGCCAGAACCACATTTGTTACCTAGTTTAAAAGTTGTTGAATTCAATAATTATAACGTGTTATCTATATTTATGTTAATTATTTTATGACTGTAATCTACAGGGTGTACAATAAAATGGGACAGCTACACAAAGGGGTGCTTCAGACCATCAAACTGAACAACTTTCTCTATGGAACCAATATCGAAATCGCGAAAAAAAAATCCGCTCTCCCAAACAAAACTGCAAACATAACTCGACTGAAATGTATGGGCCAGCAGATTTCTTTTTCGCGATTTCGATATTGGTCCCATAGAGAAAGTTGTTCAGTTTGATGGTCTGAAGCACCCCTTTAAGTAGCTGTCCCATTTTATTGTACACCCTCTATAATACATTTACTAGTACCGAGAGATATTTAGTACTAGTAAATCGTATTCATACCTACCTATAATTATAGGCGTACGCTATTAAATTTTTTTCTGATACAAGGGCGGATCCAGGGGGGGTGCCCAGGGGGCCATGGCCCCCCCCACGGACCTCTGCGGATTGCATTGAATTTCGAGGCTGAGTAATGACGGCACTTTACAAGGGCATAGATTGATTGAGCTCTGTCCATAACTAATTCGTAGAGCGGAGAAAATTAGAGCTCGCTTCGCTCGCTCCATGTTTCTGTATTAATTATTGTACCTGTGTAAGGTACAATAATTAAAACAAGGCTGTGGTCAGAAATCTTTAGGATTATACACATAATATAATCCTAAAGATTTAACAGCAAACCGAGGAACACGCCCCGGGCGGCAGGTTTAGGGGGCGCGAAAATCAAGATGGAAAAAAAAATATTGCATCGACTTGAGAATTTTGCAAAAATATTGCTCGCTTCGCTCGCTCCTGATTTCAGAGATCTCAATATATTGCAGTGACGAAATCTCGAGCTTGTTTCGCTCCCTCTTGGTTTAAGATCGTATTGCAGTCATGCCATTATATTGCAGTGAAATCTCGAGCTCGCTTCACTCGCTCTTGGTTTTAGACTTTATTGCAGCCATCTCATTATATTTCAGTGAAATATCGAGTTCGCTTCGCTCGCTCTTGGTTTTTTTGTTGTATTGAAATTACCTATCGCAGAATTCGATCATATTGCGAATTTCTGACTCGACCTAATACCAAGACCGGACTGCCAAACCAGGGTCCTGGGTTCGAATCCCGGTTCGGTCATGGATGTTTATATGTTTGTGCCGTTGTTGTATGGTTTCCATAATAAACAGCCTATAAATAGTGCTTTCTTGGGATCATTACAATGTATGTGCCTGTGAGCGTTATTTATTTTATTTATCCCATTATATTGGTATTTATATTTTGTTGTTGTATGGTTTCCATAATAAACAGCCTATAAATAGTGCTTTCTTGGGATCATTACAATGTATGTGCCTGTGAGCGTTATTTATTTATTTATTTATTTATTTATATTGCAGTGAAATCTCGAGCTCGCTTCGCTCGCTCTTGGTTTTAGATCTTATTGCAGTCGTCTCATTATATTGCAATGAAATCTCGAGCTCGCTCCGCTCGCTCTTGCTTTTAGATCTTATTGCAGTCATCTCATTATATTTCAGTGAAATATCTAGGTCGCTTCGCTCGTTCTTGGTTTTTTTGTTGTATTGAAATTACCTATCGCAGAATTCGATCACATTGCGAATTTCTGACTCGACCTAATCATATTGCAGTAAAATCTCGAGCTCATTTTCATTTTTCATTTTCATTTATTCATACATACATACATACATATTCTCACGCCCGTCTCCCACTGGGGTAGGCAGAGACAACGGAACGCCACCTGCTACGATCCTGACATACCTCTCTAGCTTCCTCCGCATTCATAAGACCTTTCATGCATGCTCGTCGGTTTCGGGTAGATCTGACCTGGCCCTTCTTAAGCACGTCGCCAATTTGGTCCGTATATGTACGTCTAGGCCGTCCCCTTCCAACATTTCCACTTACGCTTGCCTTATAAATTGCCCTCGTCAATCTGCTCTCATCCATTCTTTCCACATGACCAAACCATCGCAACATACCTTTCTCTATTTTTGTCACTACATCCTCTTTCAGACCACAGCGTTCTCTAATAAAACTATTTTTCAATTTATCCATCACATTTACACCACACATACTTCTCAAAGAGCGCATTTCCACTGCGTTAATCCTACTTTCATGCGTCTTCTGCCATACCCAAGATTCACTTCCATACATCAATGTCGGGACTAACACTCCATTATGAACTGCCATCCGTGCCTTTTTGGACACGTGTTGGCTTTTCACAAAGGAATTCAGAGCTCCATTTACCCTATTTCCGGCATTCACTCTTCTCTCAATATCACTCTGACACTTACCGTCTCTGGTAAACATGCATCCCAAGTACACAAACTCATTCACCTGTTCCAATTTTTCATCACCAATCATAATACTACATAAGGTACGGTCGTCATTATCATTCCTCTCTAACACCATAACTTTTGTCTTACTTACATTCACTTTCATTCCTTTCTTTATAAACGATTCATTCATGCAAGTCACCATCGCCTGCAAGTCATTCGCCGACGAGCAAGTAGAACTTGATCGTCGGCGTACAACAGACATTTGACCAGCAACTCATTCATTCTTAATCCACATTCACTCTCTTTCAGCTCTTCCAAACAACTGTCCATGAATAAATTAAATAGCCACGGGGACGCTACACATCCCTGTCGGACCCCTCGAGAGATGCCGAACCAGTCAGTGTACGCCCCGTTAATCCTGACACAGGCACTGGAATTCTTATACAGAGATTTCAGCGCCTGTATCAATTTACTATCCACTCCATACATGCGCAGCGTGGACCACAGTATTCATAAACAATAATAATTATCGTGTGCGAATATTACAGGCATAAAAAAGATAATAAGGACGCTACATTTCACAAGATAGATTATACAGCATGACTCTTAAAATATAGGTACAAATTAAAAACAATATTCAATACAATTAAAATGATGTCAAGACAAAAATACAGAGTCATTATTATATATATATTCACAAAAATAAAACAAAACAAAAAAAAAATTGAACCTTGCGGTACACCTCTAGTAATCTTTACCAGTTTCGATCTATGTACCTTTACCAATCCTATGTTAATATTATCTCTAATCTCTACAAATTGTTTCCTATTTGAAAGATACGACTTATACAAGTCAAGAGCCTGGCCCCGTACCCCGTAATGCTCTAATTTGTTTATAAGTAAGTTATGGTCAACAGTGTCAAAAGCAGCTTAAATCTAGAAATAGTCCTGCTACCTTCTTCTTGTCATTTAAATTCCTGACCAAAGAATCAACTAATGTATCAATTGCTTCTGAGGTCCCTATGCCTTTTTGATATCCAAACTGTCTTTCGTTTATTACTAACTTGTTCTCGTTGCTCGTTTCGCTCGCTCTTGATTTAAGATCGTATTGCAGTTATCCCATTATATTGCAGTGAAATCTCGAGCTCGCATCGCTCGCTCTTGGTTTTAGATCTTATTGCAGTCATCTCATTATATTTCAGTGAAATATCGAGCTCGCTTCGCTCGCTCTTAGTTTTTTTGTTGTATTGAAAGTACCTATCGCAGAATTCGATCATATTGCGATTTTCTGACTCGACCTAATTATATTGCAGTAAATTCTCGAGCTCGCTACGCTGGCTCTTGGTTTTAGATCTCATTGCAGTCATCACATTATATTGCAGTGACGAAATCTGAGCTTGCTTCGCTCGCTCTCGGTTTAAGATCGTATTGCAGTCGTCTCATTATATTGCAGCGAAATCTCGAGCTCGCTTCGCTCGCTCTTGCTTTTAGATCTTATTGCAGTCATCTCATTATATTTCAGTGAAATATTGAGCTCGCTTCGCTCGCTCTTGGTTTTTTTGTTGTATTGAAATTACCTATCGCAGAATTCGATCATATTGCGAATTTCTGACTCGACCTAATCATATTGCAGTAAAATCTCGAGCTCGCTTCGCTCGCTCTATGTTAAACGTTTTATTGCAACCACTCAACCTGGACCTGGCCTCTCTAAGAAAAAAATATTGCTACACTCTTGTAGAGGAGGCCCGGGCCCGGCGCCAATCTCATGTTTTTGCCCCGCCTCGGAAAAATCGTAGATCCGGGGCTGATTGTTTTAGTTTTCTATGTATGTATACAAGACGTCTCGGGTCTGTGTTTCTAACTAAATGTTTTTATATCTTAATACGTGGCCTGAGTCGGCCGAGGGCCCCCCCCAAAATGAAATCCTGGATCCGCCCTTGTTCTGATAAGTCTATGTAGTAGTAAGTATGTAGTAAGTGATGTTTGACATCTATTAGAAACAAAAATGTCTTATTTTTGTTAGTATCTATACCTATCTTATTATGTTTATCATCTCATATCTGCAGCCCTAGACAAAGTGAACACGCTTTCTATTCTACAAACGCTAACGCTGCAGCTTTATCGACGATAGAAAAACGACAGAATGCTAGACAATGTCACAAATTATTGACGTACGCTAAAAGCTGAATCTGCTCTTTGGTTAGCGTTCAGTTCACTCAATCATTCACTCTTTTTTCTTTTCTATATGCTAAATCGTATTCGATTTAAAAAAAAAAGATATTTTAGTTAAATTCCATTTTCTAGCTTTATCTACAAGGTCTGGTCGATCGCACTGTCGACAGCAACTGTCAAAAACTTCATGTTGTCTAGGCCTTTTCTATTCGTTTTCGTTCTTTTCTACAGTCCCATACATTTTTTATCGTTTCTACTGGCGTTAACGCTAATCGAAAGAAACTTTGTCTAGGGGCACAGATATTAAATCTAATTGAACATTAAAGTTAGAGAATACACCCTGATTTTTTTTTCGTTATTATGGATTAATCTGGATTATGTTGTAAACACAGATAATTATTAACGTTTTATTTTTATTCTCACTCAATGAAAATGACGTGAAATTACTGGAAAATTATTTATATTGAATTACTTACATCAAAATGCTATTTAAATATGATTGAAAAAACAATCATCAATAATTTTTTGCATTAATTATCGGGGGAGATGTAGATGTAGTGTGTGTATAACCCCCCACACACACGTAGCATTAAGATAATATGTATTAAAAGTGATTTTGCTTGAATGCATTATACGTCTGAAGTCGCACGCGTCTTGTTTACG
This sequence comes from Agonopterix subpropinquella, assembly GCA_922987775.1. Lineage (NCBI taxonomy): Eukaryota > Metazoa > Arthropoda > Insecta > Lepidoptera > Depressariidae > Agonopterix > Agonopterix subpropinquella. The sequence goes on from OV277710.1 coordinate 4,259,111, forward strand.
CTCGACTTTTAATATTTTTGTATGAAACATGGTAAAATAAAAAAATACGGGTCTTTTTATTTTGAATGAGCTTCATATACGCAAAATTTGCGCACTGTCTCCGAGGTAACCCTGTATATCCCTAAACTCAGTCCGAACTGAGATATAAAGGCTTAAATTTGAAAATATATTATTTATTACATTTACATCAAGCCTTTATAATCTCCGTTCAGACTGAGTTTAATTAGTAGTAGTAGTTAAAAATAGATAATTATACTTGCAATAAAAAGTTTTGTTTGTAACTTTATTCTCAACTATAATATTCAAGTTGATGGCCGCGCTAAAAAAATAGGCGAAAAGAAAAAAGACGGCATTTTTAGGCATTGGGTTTTTATTTGTGTACCGCTGTAGATATCAAAAGTAGGTGCACTTTCTGCACTGCAATTACAGGGACGGCGTCCCTTGGGGCTCCGTTCTCTGGAACAATGGCTACCTACTTTTTTTCTTCCACCGCTGAGCGCTTCGCATCGCAGGGCTAACCGCTTCGTATTAACATGTGCGTTGAAGAGGATGGACCAGCATGTTTTTATACAGGGTGTAGATGGGACACTTAGGTACTTGAAGTACAATTTAACGGGACACTTGGATACTTAAAGGGGTGCTTCAGACCATCAAACTGAACAACTTTCTCTATGGGACCAATATCAAATCACGAAAAAAAACTGCTGTTCCACATATTTCAGTCGAGTTATGTTTGCGGTTTTGTATGGGACAGCAGTTTTTTCTTCGCGATTTCAGTGTTGGTCCCATAGCCTAAAAAACAAGGTCTTCTATTCCCAGAGTGACACAAGCCTACGTCACAAAAAAATGGCCGCTAAACATGGTAAAAGGGTATGATGACGTAGGCTTGTGTCAGTCACGTGGTCAGTCACGTGGTCGGATGAGAATACCAGGCGCAGTATATTATTGTACCATGTGTTGCTCCCATATTATGGAATTCATAGATAATGTAATTAATATTATGTAGTATTATGGAATTAATAGTAATTGGATTGAAATATGATTAGAACTGAAATTGGATTAGGATTGAACTTGAATATTTTAAATAAGCGCGATCCCTCCTGTTAGGCTGCCTGTCCATTGACGCAAGCTGGCTGGGCGAGCTGTGTAGCTGTGTCCGAGATCGACCGAGCTCCTGATTGGTTTATATTTACACAGCTCGCGCAGCCAGCTCGCGTCAATGGACGGGCAGCCTCAACGTCATATTTTAATTTTACGTAGTGGTGATGCCTTATTTCAACTGCTAAGCTTCGGAAAATGAGTTTTTCTCAGTGTAGCTGGAAAATCGACTAGACCTGGATAGCAACGTATAGGAGCCATTGTAAATGGCCATTTGTAGGTATACTACACCATGGAATCGGGATCATTTTGGAGCCGGAATAGGGTGCTTTAGGGTGGACCAACAATGAAATCGCGAAAAAACGGCTGTTTCATACATTTCTGTAGATTTAAATTTTCTATGGAACAGTTGTCCCTGTCCCTGTTTCCGACAGTCTTGGGCTTCTGGTTATGAGGTTGACCACGAAACTCAAATTCGGCGCTGACATCGAGTCTAAGGCTCAAACTGCGGCCAAAAAGCTGGGCATCTTAAACAAGGTGAAGCGGTACTTCACTCCTGGACAGCTCTTAGTATTGTATAAAGCTCAGGTCCGATCATGTATGGAGTACTGCTGCCACCTGTGGGATGGCTCAGCCAAGTACCAACTTGCCGCACTCGACTCGGTTGAACGCAGAGCCAGGAGGCTCATTGGCGATAGTAAGCTGGTGGAGGCCAAGCTTCATAGCCTAGCCCACCGCCGCAGAGTAGCCTGCTTGTCGGTCTTCTACAGATTGTACTTCGGTGAGTGTGCCCTAGAGCTGCATGAGCTCATCCCACCTTCCCCTTTCTACTATCGGACTTCCAGACACACCGTGGGATATCACCCCTTCTTGGTTGACATCCCACATATCCGCACCAAGTGCCTTTCTGAATCTTTTATAATGCGCACAGCCAAGGAGTGGAATGCCTTACCTGCGTCAGTATTTCCGAGTACTTACAACCCGAATTCCTTTAAAGTACGAGTGAATAGGCATCTTCTGGGTAAGCTCGCTACATCTACGACCCCATCTTCGTCCTGAGGGCTGGATTGAGGTCAAGAGCAAACCCATAGTTAATAAAAAAAAAAAATGTTGATTTTTTCCCGATTTCGATATTGGCTCTACTGGGTGAAATTGATATCATTAGCATCCTTTTAAACTAAGAGTCTACCCATCAAACTGAGCATCTTTGACATCGGGTTAAAAAAGATTTTTTTTTTTCACACAAATTATTTAATATTTTGGAAAAAATTACCTATGTTGAAACCATGATAATTCGATTCAGCTCTCGACTCTAAACAAACTACTTTCTAGTTTTGCGTTCATTCATTAACACGTATAGTGAATGTTGTTCAGTTTGATGGTCTGAAACCATCACCCATACAATATAGGTAATCGTTTCGAATTCCTAATGCCGTGGATGATACTTTTTAAACAATATTCAAACATTTTGGGGAGTTTCATACTATCAAACTGAACAACTTTTACTATGGGTGCTAACCTGAAATCGTGAAAAATCTACTATTTCATACTTTTGAGTAGAGTAGGTCATACTGGTGAACACTGGTTACTATATTTATATAGTAGTAATAATTTTAATTTTTTTTATGTAATTTTATTCAGAATTTTTCTATTTGATGTTTTTAAGTTAATATAATTATTATATTGTATTGGATAATTTATAATATTGTTAATGTAATTCTATTAATTTCAACTATGTCCTACCTCTAACTTATATGGGCGAAAGTCTGAAATATGTAAATGATTTTAATTTAATTTTAATTTATTTTTATAGCAGTTTAGTATCGAATAACAGTTTTTTTTTGCAATTTCCGGTTTGACCCCATACTAGAAGTTGTTCAGTTTGACGGTCTGAACCACCCCAAAGAATCCGAGAAGAATTTTAAAAATCACCCAGTAGGTAGATATATCTTAACATTTTTGTAGATTTATAACCATGTAACTTATGCCAATGTATGCAGCCAAAGTCTCTCTTTACTCAGTTTACTTCTTGGCAAGTTTTCGCTGCCGAAACTTGAGTTACCCACCCATTTACTTAGAAGTGTGGTGCAATACGCATCGAGAAGAAGATTGATACGAATATTTCTAGTGAATTCAAAATGTTACGCGAAAAGAGTTTTTTACGAATAGGTACATCAAAGACTGCATTAAAAATCGGGACAGGTTGCGGACAATCTTTATACAGGGTGGCCGGGGAGTTGACGTTCAAACGTAAAATTTAGGTCCGGTATGTCGTGGGGTATCCGAATCACCCCCATGTATGTTCCGCGATTTTTTATAGTTTTCGAGTTATGATGATTTTTCCGATTTTTTGAGGAAACTCGACATGACCGGCTTGAACAACTTCTAAAAAAAAGTGTAAGACTTTTTAGAGATTCTTTTTTTGCAACTTAATCTTCATGAATTGTGCCTTTATTCATAACATCATCAGCATCGTAACTTTGATAAAAGTTATGAAAATATTGATCTAAAGTTAAAAATTTGCGATCCGTGAATTATGACTAAATTTTCAACTTTAAATTAAAACTCTAAACAGGTGACCTTATGATTTTTTAGCTAATCCTAAAAATGCGCCCAACTCTCAGCTTTCATAATCATAAATAAAAAGTAGTACTTAAGAGGGCTACTTTGGCTAGAATTGATCTTCAAAGACAACAAGGCGGAAAATTCTTAAATTTAAAAATTTTTTTTTTTGCCATAACTACCACGCCTAAGGCTAAATAATGATTAAAGAATGCTGGAAACCGAAACGGCGACGGGTTATGTCGGACTCTTACCGGCTAAAACCCCACCGTGTTCCACCTCATCGCATATTGCCGTAGAGCCTGAGGGCCCGTGAGGAATCTTCCACACTCTACGGCGCAGCGACCGACCTTACCAGGTCTCATCAATAATGATTAAAGAATGCTGGAAACCTATCGTGTTGGTGGAATAAGGAAAGTTTTAAGTAAAAAGTAGATAACCTAACCTAACCTAACCTAGGAGGAGGGAGCCGACAGCCGGGTGCCACCACTGCGACGGCTGTCTCGACGAGACGGCGCAGCACGTGCTGCAGGAGTGCCCTGCGTGGGCGGGAGAGCGCAGTGAGCTCTCCCAGGTAGTTTCAGACCTCTCGCTGCCGGCCATGGTTCGCGCTATGGTCGACAGTGAGGCGTCTTGGCGCGCGGTTCTCTCCTTCTGTGAGGCAGTAATGCTCCAGAAGGAGACGGCGGAGAGGAAGAGGGAGTCGAATTCTGAACTCCCGATCCGCCAAAGACGCATGGGGCGCAGACGAGCTGCGTTTGCTCGCGGTCTGCCTCCCCCGTAATTTTTGAGTCTCTGGGCGTCGGGCTGGGGGGTCCGGCGTCCGATCATAGGGACTCGAGGTGGTTGTGTGCGTGTTCCCACGCACCACCTAAAGGCCTGTAGGCTTGTCAAGGCCAACAGAGATGAGACCTGGTAAGGTCGGTCGCTGCGCCGTAGAGTGTGGAAGATTCCTCACGGGCCCTCAGGCTCTACGGCAATATGGGATGAGATGGAACACGGTGGGGTTTTAGCCGGTAAGAGTCTGGCATAACCCGTCGCCGTTTCGGTTTCCAGCATTCTTTAATCATTATTTAGCCTCAGGCGTGGTATTAATGGCAAAAAAAAAAAAAATTTTTATGAGTTTTCCGCCTTGTTGTCTTTGAAGATCAATTCTAGCCAAATTAGCCCTCTTAAGTACTACTTTTTATTTATGATTATGAAAGCTGAGAGTTGGGCGCATTTTTGGGATTGGCTATCAAATCATAAGGTCACCTGTTTAGAGTTTTAATTTAAAGTTGAAAATTTGGTCATAATTCACGGATCGCAAATTTTTAACTTTAGACCAATATTTTCAAAACTTTTATCAAAGTTACGATGCTGATGATGTTATGAATAAAGGCACAATTCATGAAGATTAAGTTGCAAAAAAAGAATCTCTAAAAAGTCTTACACTTTTTTTTTTAGAAGTTGTTAAGCCGGTCATGTCGAGTTTCCTCAAAAAATCGGAAAAATCATCATAACTCGAAAACTATAAAAAATCGCGGAACATACATGGGGGTGATTCGGATACCCCACGACATACCGGACCTAAATTTTTCGTTTGAACGTCAACTCCCCGGCCACCCTGTATGATGATTTAGAATGTTAATAATCAATAATAATGTATAGGTATTTGAAACAAATAAAGTATATTTTACTGTGTTATATATGGTCGTATTATTACGAGAATATACAGAGTGTAAGTGACAGCCTTGCAAAAACTGAAACGGTGAACTCAGACCATCAAACTCAACAACTTTCACTATGGAGCCTACCACAGGAAACCTGAAAAAAATCAACTGTCCCATACATTTTAGTCGGGCAGGTACAGCAGTTTTGTATGGAACAGCTGATTTTTTTCGGGTTTCCTGAAGTAGGCTCCATAGTAAAAGTTGTTCAGTTTGATGGTCTGTGTTCACGGTTTCAGTATTTGCTAGGCTGTCACTTATATCCTGTATAATCATAGGTACTTTTGATGTTTTAAGAGGGCTATCGCAGTCCAATGGCGCCCTCATCACATTAAAAAAAAGATTTCTCAATAAAGAAAGCCTAAATTAAAAAGTTATCAACACGAACACTACAAAAGCCTTCTAGCTATTTTCATAGAATACTTTTATAGGTTTTTAAAGGTCTAAACATACAAATTGAGAAAAAAGAAAAAAAACGGCCGCTTTTGTTTTTATTCGCAATTGTCTAAAAGTGGAATGTTTAGAACCTATAAAAGTATTGTATAACAATGGCTTGAAGGCTTAAGTAGTGTTAGTGTTGATTACTTTTTTAATTTAGGCTTTCTTTATTGAAAAATCTTTTTTAATGTGATGAGGGCGCCACTGGACTGCGATAGCCTTCTTAAGGGGCTATGTGAAAAAAATTGGATTCTTCAAAGCTTCATATATCATGAAGTACTAACAGTAGGAGTATGATTTTCGGATATGTGTAAATTGAACATATAATTGAAGTTTTGATTAGAGCCAAAACACGACAAAGTAGCCTCCGTTTTTATCTATAAACGCTTGGAACTGCTAAAAGGTGAATAATAGAAACACAAGACTTGATTTTAAAAAAAAGAGATTGATATTTTCAAAATTTTGATTAGAGCAGAATTGAAATTACATAAATAGTACAATCACAATTAAATAAAGTTTGATTTGGCGCTCGATTCGTTTCAGGCGCGCGGGCCGCCCCATCTCTTTCTCTCGCATCAGGCCGTAATATAAGCTATCCCACGCCTGTTTCGCTAAAATTATTTTTTCGACATAGGCTCTTAAGTTTATATTTTATACCACAGTTAAAAAGCGACTAGTAAAAGCCGGTTCAGAACGAAAGCTCCTTTGCGCCGCGCCGCGATCCCGCTGAAACTTAATCGTTCCCTGAAATTTATTTCCCTGAGTCAATTAGCGAAGTTTTCACTAAAAAGGCGTTTTGTTCTTTAAGTCTAGACTCTAGAATAGTTGCTGGGAAAAATCAGGAACATGAAACTTTTCTAATTTTAAACTAAAATTGGGAATACGTACTTTAAAATCAATCAATTCGGTATCTTGGATTATTGTCACACTAATTATCTAGTCACATGTAAAGTACCTACCAGAATCTAACCTGGACTTGTATTATACAAACATCCATGACCCGGGTACAAATACAGATTCATAGTCTTCAATTCATCATACAAATATTGAAAAGTGCGTCGGTGGCGCGTTGCGGAGCACCAACGAGTTTTTCTAACTTATGTACGTAATACCGACTGCTCTCAAACAAAATTAAAGGTGAAACCGGCATAAGCTGAAAAAGAAATTCTGATGTGTATGTGAAGCCTGTACCAATCCGCATTGGGCACGCGTGGTGGACTAAATACCCATACACCCTCCATGAGGCTAGGCCTGTGCCCTGCAGTGGGACGTTTATAGGCTGATGATGATGATGATACAAATATTGTGTCCCTTACGGGATCCGAACCCGTGACAGGCAGGTTTACTACCGACTGAGCTATTGGGCCGTCCCTGATGTCTTAAGGTCTAGCAAGGAAAGACCCTCCCCAAGTGACGAAACTCGAGTTTTTTAGCTTCGATACGACCATTGCAGATTGGCTAATCTTTCAACTATAGCACGAGTGATTTTCATGCGATATAGCTCCTACTGACAAGAAAGGACAAGAATTTGTTGATTTTATACTGTGCGGAAACTGAAACGCTTGCGGGTCGAAATAGCCAAGACCTACTCTCCAGATGAAAGTAAATCACGACCACCTTGCACCTAACTTCCAGCATACTGCGTCACACAATGTGGACATGACCATAATTTTTGGGGTGGTTGGGGATCTACTTCCTAGCGGTCCACCCCGGGCAACAGCATCACAAGCTACCAAGTTTGTGGTGGCGGCTGAACGATCCCCACACAGCGGTGGTAGGCTCCGCAAGGAGCCGCCTGGCTCGCGACCATCCTCCTGCCGGAGTCTGGCGCCAAGCAGCTTGCTGCGATCCGTCGGTGTGCAGGAGTGCCTGTGCCATTCTGGGTAAGCTCGCTACATCTTCGACCCCATCTTTGTCCTGTGGACTAGATTGAGATAATAAAAAAATAAAAATTGATGCACCAGCCGACCCGAGAAATGTGGCAAGATATTGAAAGCGATTGATGGCTTGTTCATACAAAACCACATTACCCTCATTCGCTCTCTTTTTTTTTGTACAGATGGGCCATCAATTGCCGATGCCCCAGCGCGTCGTCGATCAATGTGTCGCAACCTTCAGGCTTTTCAAATTACACTTTACTTCCAAAAAACATAATTTTGGGTTGAGATTCTATATTCTTCCTGGTGATGGGAAAATTGGTCAACATCAAGATAAAAACTAGTGACGGAATCCTACATTATGCCACTCCACTATGCGTGGTTCAACACACTCTTGGCTGGCTTATAAACTAAATTTTACTCAAATATGTTGTTACGTAAATGCAGAACTAGAAAGAGCTAGTTTCGAAATAAAACTTCCTTAGCAAGTTGCACTTTTTATTATTCAAAGCACTCTTAATGCGCACCTAAGTTTTGTATTGAAAATTTTCTCCTAGTAGTACAGTGCTTAGTTACTTTTCTGGTACACTGTAAAAGTTTTACAAATTCCTTTACTACGAAACATACGAAAGATCCTACTACAATTTCTAATCATTGTTTAAAATATCAACGTCATCCAAAGTCTATTCCTGACCGATTTCGGCCACAACGACTGCTTCAACTCCGTTGTTGGCATTGATGAGCTCTCATATGAACTGTCCTATGAAATTTTTGAAGTGAAAACTTCTTTATGCGCGTTGTGCACTTTTTTGGTATGGGTAAAAAATTTTAAACCCGCGTCAGGACCGTGTCGTCACGTAACCTGATCGAAAATTCGTAAGCATATATATCATAGATATAGTCAGACCGTGACGTCACGTGACGTTAGACGTAAGATCTCTGTTTTCACTTCTGCCGGCATTCTCGGAGTGCAACCCGTTTTTTAGGGTTCCGTACCCAAAGGCTGAAAACGGACCCTATTACCTAAGCCTACGTTGTCCGTCTGTCTGTCCGTCCGTCCGTCCGTCCGTCCGTCCGTCCGTCCGTCCGTCCGTCCGTCTGTCCGTCTGTCCGTCCGTCCGTCTGTCCTACCTATTTAGGGCTGTAACTTTTGAACCGTAATAGCTAGATAGTTGAAATTATTACGGCGGATTTGTTAACAAATAATAAAAATGTCAAAAAGATAAAAATTAAGGGGGGTTCTCAACAAGAAACTAGTTTTTATCAACGTTTTTTCTTCACGCTCTATCGTAAAAACGGTAATACATACAAGCGTCAAACTTAGTGTCATTATAGAGCAAACTCTACAGAATAACAACAAATACTAAAAACCGGCCAAGTATGAGTCGGTCTTGCGCTAAAAGTCCCGGACAAAAAAGTTCTTTTTCTAAATTGATAATGTTGTGTTCTGTGGTGGTGTGGTACGAAACCCTCGGTGCGCGAGTAGCCCGACTCGCACTTGACCGGTTTTATTTTGGAACCATCATCATTCATCGTTTTCAGCCCTTATCTACCCACTGCAGGGCATAAGCCTCCTCCCTGTTTTTCCATCCTTTTCGGTCCTGTACCAGCCGCATCCATCTCTTGCCAATTCTTTTCCAGATGTCGTCAACCCTGCTGCCGGACGAACTACTTCTCTTTTATCTAATCTCGGCCACCACTCTGTTAAGGCTTTGCTCCATCTGCTGCTTTTCTTGGAGTACTTGGTTACAATGCCCTGGAAATGAGGATAAATTTCAAACTACTGAAGACAGCCTTCCTCAATCTGCGTGGTGATAAATGAAATGCCCTTAGCTTAAAAGCATTGTGCGACTGTTTGCGCAAACAGTGGGTCTACCCCCACATTGGAACTTTGCAATTGCGTGAATGTTTTCGTTCCAATGTCAACTCTATTCTGAAGTGCGGACCGAAACAGGGGCGATCATCGAAACATCGAAAGTCCGGGTACAGGGCCTGGTACCTACTTAAGTGCGCGCAGCCACACCGCTTGCTAGCCACAGTTTCGCACCGAGGCCCAGGTTGACCTATCTACTCCGCGAATGTATGAGGTTTTGTGAGTGTTGCAAGAGTTAGCTCTACAGGATGTTAGAGTTAACAGTTGCACTATTTTATGGGGTGATTTTACCCATGATACTGAACCTCTTTCTCTAGAAACCCTATAGGAAATTCACAAAAAAAAATTGCAACTTTTCGGCATGAAACTATACTTGATATAATTTTCTTCATGAAATTATGTTAACTAATTTTAGAACATAATATTGTGAATATACGTACGAGTAATAGAGTTTAGACAATGCTGTAAAATGTTGGATATCTTGTATGTCTTCCTTTGTGGAGGACGATATCTATTACCTAAGGATATTACTATCGAGGATCAAAGGTAAGGCAATACAAAGACGCTAACGTACGAAATTCTCGTGTGCATTTTATTGTGCTTCTCCCATGTAAGACGTCTCGCGAATCACGCCAATTTCATACTAATTCTGTTCTACCTAAGAGTTTTGTTAGAGGATTTCGCAAATTAAACGTAGTGTTGCGAATACGGCCGACCCGTAGCCCCGCATCGTTCGTTTACAACTTTGCAAGCTACAAACATGCTTCAACAACTTTATACTTTGGCTTTAAGGTTGTGTTTTCTTTGACTTTATAGCTTTTTTAATTTTAGGTAAATTTTTAAGTTTTTAATTGGGTAAGGTGCTTGGATGTCGAGGCCGCAGTTGGTAATTAATTTGATGTTAAATTTGGTACAGTGGACATTTTGCCTAGTGTTCATTCTGGTTAGTGGTATCCTCATGACTATGATCCCTTAAGGGGTGGTCAGAAAAAACTGAACCTCTTAGACTATGGGACCAACATTTAAATCGCATGCTACATACATTTGAGTCGAATAAATCACAATTGATGTTTTCTACGGAACAGCAGATTTTTTTTGGCGATTTCGATGTTGGTTCCATTATAAAAGTTGTTCAGTTTGGTGGTATGAATCACCTCCTTATAATATGATATATGGCATTTAGGTTTACATCCTGGATAAATAAAAACAGCCGTACAAAAGATCAAACGTCCTTAAAGAAAAAATACTCAAAAAATATAAAAGAACCAATTCAGTAAGAAAGACCCCATCTCAAACGATTAAAAAGAAGTTTGGCGGAAGGCCATATAATGTGAGACCCAGACATATAGGTCCTATACATGAATAAAACTTAGTAATACGTGTAGAGTGAAACAAAACTAACAAAAAAGGAAATTGGTTGTAATATGTAGAAGTTGGGGGAAAGGTATTTTTCCTTATGATACCTTTTGTATCAAGTGTGTGAAACACATAATCTTTCTTATTAGATAGCCCACTCAATCTTCTACGCATTAATTATGTTTGTTTTAATGAAAATTCACGATAACCGTACAATATTATGATAATGGAATCAAACGAAATCACACACACTATCAGTTCAATAAAGCCAAATACGTTCTGTAACATCCAAAAACTACCTCAGTGATAATATTCGATGAAAATAGCTGTCATGGTTGCGTTTTGCTACTGCTTTTTGGATGATTTGTCTATTTTACTAGTAATTTCTACTTTTGAACCCGGACTTCTAGAGATGAGAAAGTTTTTTAAAAGTTTACAATAATTATGACCGCCGTCCTGAAGGGTTTTTAGTTTTCGGATAAATGGCTGGGTCCAAATTCGCCAAAGTTCTTTACGAGTAGCGGATTTAAATCAGTCTGAAAGATGAAGAAATAATACGATTACCAGTGGAATCGATCCAGTAAAGCTCTAAGCAGCTTTACCCGACTTGGAACAAAAGGAGTGCCGAAACTTGCTCGGTGAAACTCGACAGATTTCAGTAACGGACACGTTTCGTATTTACTTTTAATTAAAGTTTGTTTTCGGGATGCAGGTTTAGCTGCAGTGTTGCCAACAGTTATATTAGCTCTCCACCAGATCCAACTCCTAAAACCACCAGAAAACCACTAACAGAAAGTGGCCCTACTCTCATAATCACTAAATTTTCCACTAACCAAGAAAACAATGGGTTTTTACCTTTAATCTACCCTTTAGTATACATATTTTGTAACATTTATTTGTAAGTGCCGTGCCGTGGTGGTCCAGTGGCGAGTAACCTCCTTGGAGAAGGGGATGGTTCGGTCCAGGTCGACTCGTACCAATGAGCTTTTCTGAATTGATGTATGATTTGGACCTAACACCACTGGCTTTTCGGTGAAGGAAAACATCGTGAGGAAACCTGCATGTTTCAATTTGGATTGTATTGTACCCACTGTCCATTACAAGTGGCGACGGGCTCACTTCCCGTCACACTGGACAGATTTTCGGTACTAGTGAAACGTTGATGTTCTGAGGTTTCAGAATATCTCTGACTACCTCCTCGTCGTGAGCATATGCATAATTATAAATGCTTTATTTGTAAGTCCTAAAATATAACTTAACTAAACAAAGTAATAAAATAACATTAAGAAAATAAACTTATTCGCTTCTGGCCGTACATAGACCAAAAGTGACAATTATGCTGGCGGCATTTCTCCGCTGCACACACAGCTAAGGACATAACTTGTTGGATCAATTAATATGAACCCAGGTCCTTAAAGAAAGGTTTGGCTTGGCTTCGAATCCCCATGGCTCTGCTGTCTCGACAGCGAACAGTTGTTTATGTGTATCTACCAAATATATTTCTAGTTTTGTTTTGTAAATAATAAGTAAATCGGCATAGTGGTTGAGTGATCATCTGTCCTACTAATTGCAATGCTATTTTTGAATCATACACTTTCAAAATCATGATCGAATAATGAATAAACTTAAAAGCTTAACACATTTTCGAGTATGAATTAGGCTGTGCAAGATTCAAAAATAGTTCTCTTGAAATTAAATTTTACCATTTTTACCACTAGAAAAAACCACCAGCCACTAAACGCAAAATTTCTCCACTAAAAGGTGATCCAAACCACCAGTTTTAGTGAAGAATCCACTGAGTTGGCAACACTGTTTAGCTGTGTGGCTAAAATTCAAATGAACGTCAGAGCTTTGCCGTGTGGTTCTAGCTCAGTATGTTTTCTTTCCATAATTGTTACTGTGTTACTGTTAGTGTTGGTTCAAGCCAGCTAAGGGCCAAAATGCTAAAAAGGGCCCGTAACTGTTTTAGATCCGTGTCCGTATAGCTAGCGTACACATGAATAGTAATAGCCAATAAATAGTGCCTAATTCAAAGACATCTAATCTAAACTATTATAAAACTGTAACAGAAGTGTGTCTGTACATTGAAGATATTTACAAAAAAAAGATTACGATATGGTTTTTAGATGTCCCTGATTCCAAATCACCAATTTTTGGATTTGTTTGTTTGTTTGGGTGTTTGTTTGTTCGAGTATCACGCAAAAACTACTGAACCGATTTTGATGAAACTTTTTTTGTTTGATTGCTTATCATCCGATTTAAAATCTGGTATATAATTTATGCGGACGAAGTCGCAGGTAAAAGCTCGTATATATATAAATCTATGGCCTAATTATAATAAATAGTGCCTATGTACTTTACGAGATATCGATTTTTAGGGTTCCATACCAATAGGGTGAAAACGGGACCCTATTACTAAGCCTACGTTGTCCATCCGTCCGTACGTCCGTCCGTCTGTCCGTCCGTCTGTCCGACCTATTTAGGGCTGTAACTTTTGAACCGTAAAAGTTTGATAGTTGAAATTTTCACAGAATGTGCGTTCTAACGGCGGATTTGTTAACAAATAATAAAAAAGTCAAAAAGAAAAAAATTAAGGTGGTTCTCAACAAGAAAGAAAGAAAGAAACTATCTAGCAATAGCTAGATAGTTTCTTTCTTTCTTTCTTGTTCAAAATTCACAGCCCTAAATAGGTAGGACAGACGGACGGACGGACGGACAGACAGACGGACAGACGGACATACCGACGGACGGACGGACGGATGGACGGATGGACGGACGGATGGACGGACGGACGGACTGACAACGTAGGCAGTAATAGGGTCCCGTTTTCACCCTTTGGGTACGGAACCCTAAAAAGGTCAGCAAATTGTGTTCCTAATGTTGTTTAAGGTAAGGTCATTTATATTGGTCTGTGTTTATTTAATTTTAGACGCTTTTGTCCCATTGTGTCCGCGAGCCCGCTGCCTGATATATTGCAGTTTTCGCAACTCGTCGCCTTAGGTCTCTCCTCTGGTATTGTGTCTTCGAGAATCACAAAAACGGTCACCCATCCAAAGACTGACGCTCGACGTAATATTCCGAGAGATAAGTGTATTTTTGCAACCATCAGCAGCAAGGCTGATTCAGTGTTTATGGGTTGTAGAGCTTCTCTGTGATGGGGATGGACCAGGTCTGCCTGCATAACTCCAGTCGGTTTAGGAGTTACTGATGATTAAAGGTCTGTAAAAAATTAACGATCAGCTGCACGGCTGATCGTACGTTATTGTTGCAGTATGTACTGTAGCTATGTGAACAGTTTAAAAACTGGCATGGTTCATCAGTCGGTTTAGGAGATACAGCCGTTCAAAGGTCGGAAGTTTCACTGGCTGTATCTCCTAAACCGACTGACAGAACTTGACAGTTTTTAGGGTTCCGTACCCAAAGGGTGAAAACGGGACCCTATTACTAAGCCTACGTTGTCCGTCCGTCCGTCCGTCCGTCCGTCCGTCCGTCCGTCCGTCTGTCCGTCCGTCTGTCCTACCTATTTAGGGCTGTAACTTTTGAACCATAATAGCTAGATAGTTGAATTTTTCTCAGATTAAGCGTTATTACGGCGGATTTGTTAGCAAATAATAAAAATGTAAAAAAGTTCAATATTAAGGGGGGTTCTCAACAAGAAACTAGTTCTTATCAACGTTTTTTCTTCACGCTCTACAGTTAAAATGATAATACATACAAGCGTCAAACTTAGTGTGATTATAGAACGAGCTGTAAAGAATAACAACAAATACTAAAAACCGGCCAAGTGCGAGTCGGTCTCGCTCTAAAGGTTCCGGACAAAAAAAAGATTTTTTTCTAAGTTAATAATGTTGGTTCTGTGGTGGTGTAGTACGGAACCCTCGGTGCAAGAGTAGCACGACTCGCACTTGACCGGTTTTATTGTACTGTTCACATAGCTACAGTGCATACTACAACAATATTATACGATCAGCCGTGCAGCTGATCGTTAATTTTTTACAGACCTTTAATCATCAGTAACTCCTAAACCGTCTGGAGTTATGCAGGCAGACCTGGTCCATCCCCATCACAGAGACGCTCTACACCCCATAAACACTGAATCAGCCTTGCTGCTGATGGTTGCAAAAAGTACACTTATCTCTTATACTTTTTTTTTATTAACTATGGGTTTGCTCTTGACCTCAATCCAGTCCTCAGGACGAAGATGGGGTCGTAGATGTAGCGAGCTTACCCAGAAGATGCCTATTCACTCGTACTTTAAAGGATCTCTTATACTATAACTTCACTTCGAAGATCGTTATGAAACACCACCGAGCGAGCAAAGGAATGGGTGTACCTAATCGGAAATAATTATGTTCTTAATGAAACGGACAGATTTGTCGGGTCCTGAAACTGGCTCTAAATGCCCCTCGATCTAATGGACCTTTGAGTGCTTTCGCTTTTTGATGTACGAATGTTATAGAGTGTGCTTAGATGCCTTCTTTTTCAGGTATATACCTAAATAAAATATGAAAGCTCTTGTTAGGTAATTTATGTATCTTCTGAACCGTGCTGGGTAGCCAGTTAAAATTTTTACAAAATATGTGTTATTTTATTGGATTTGATGACAAATAATTAAAAAAACGAAAAGAAAAAATGTTGGGTCTCCATACGATCAACTAGTTTTCTTCAACGTGTTTTCCTTCTTGCTTTATCATTAAAACGGTAACATACAACTTGGTGCCATTATAGTTCAAACTCTACAGTATAAGGCTGCCTGTCCATTGACGCGAGCTGTATAGCTGTGTAAATATTAACCAATCAGGAGCTCGGCCGATCTCGGTCGGATCTCTGATTGGTTATATTTACACAGCTACACAGCTCGCACAGCCAGCTCGCGTCAATGGACAGGCAGCCTTACATTACAACCAATAATACAAATTGTCCAAGTGTCCGTCGATCTCACGCTAAGAGCTAAAAAACGCTAAGGTTTTTCTAATTTAATATAATTGTGTGGTAAAACGGAACCCTCGGTGCGCGAGTAGTTCGACTCGCACTTGGCTGGTTTATTTTGTTTGTGGATTTCGCACGAGCAGGACCATGTGAATGTGATGCTCGATTGTGTTCATGCCTGTTGAGTTTCGCGTTGAACGGAAGAGTGTAAACGCGTCCATTTGAACCATTGACGTAGAATACTATGGGTCTAGGTAGTACAAAATTCTCGAACAAAGTGTCCAAGACTAAACTTCACAAACCTAAGTACGTGTAGTATTATAAACCAGCTTAAAACAATGAAAATACTGAAATTCTATTCCATCCAAATCCCCCATATCGGGGCACGCCGCGCATGCGGGTAGTCTGCCGATCAAAAGAAGACTTTCGCGTAATTGGTTCTCTTTTTACGTTTTGGTGCTCTTTTGGTTCGGAAACTTTTGAGCGCGGACCCTACATCCAGTAGTTGGTAAGTCAATGATTTGAAGGCGCGCGTGTGAACGGCTTCATTATGTTGGTTTTAAAATCAATGCGTAGTCTATAGTATTGTCGCTCGACGTCCTAAGATGTTTTCCCCATCTCGCCCCCACTGTTTGCAAAAGGTACCTCCTTTTTTCTGCATAATGACGGCCAATAATTGTATTCCCTTTGCTCGACGCCACGGATTTTTTTTTGTTATTCATGAGGAGGCGACGGATTGTCATTTTTAGGGTACTAAGGTACCGCACAAAAATCGTGAGTATTATGTTTTTCTGTTGTGTCGCTTGTGTTTTTTTAAATAAATTAATGGACTCTTGCTTGTGCGTTAGCACTGCATTTCCGCCAGTGTCAAGTAGTTTATGGGAGCATCTACCCCAATCTCAGGGATTGTTTTTGATCAAGAACAAGAAGAGATTGAGGAATGCCGAGCCTCGTGGCAGGCAAAAACGCGACGCGCGAAAACCACGCGGGGACAAGTGCTCGCGTCAGAACCTGCAACGTGACTCGTCGCTTGTGCTTATCAAATGGGACAGAATAAAACTGTTAAATTGCTCTGGCATAGCATATGCTCACGACTATAGTCAGAAATATTCTGAAACTTAAATTGCTCTACACAAATAATATTTTTGTGCATTAATAATTATCTCTTTTCTTATCATTATTACCCAAGAATCAATAGGTCTCTTTTTACACTACTCTACACTAATTAGTTTTTTGTTTGGTCTTAAATAGGTAATTTTCATAAAGGTATTATACCAGGAATAGAGGAACTGACAGCTGAGAGAGCGAGATGTACCTAGCGGCACCACTGTATAATAGAAAGAGATACGTGACGCGAGGAAATAGAACCGTTTTTAGGAACTTATCGGCACAATCGACAGGGTAAATATTCGGGCTCTGTGAATAATTTGTGAATCTAAAGTGAAATCGTAGATTATTTTGTGAAATATATTAATACTATTTCATTAAATTATCTATGGTTTCACCGTAGATTGACAATTATACACAGAACTCGATTTTTTAGCGTGCCGATAAGTGCCGACAAATTCTCAAAAAATGGTTTCATTTGACAACTCATGTCAGTTCCTCTATTCCTGTAAGGTATAGTAACTTTATGGTAATTTTATTAAAATTACACTTCTGACCGCTCAAGCAAAAGTTAAATTGCCTATTAAACTGCCACCTCCCCTGTGAAGAGGATACAGAGTACAAGCTACACTGTGATAGATATCGTCAGAGCCCACACTGCACTCTACAGAAGAAAAAAAAAAAAAAATATATCTTGGACAATGTCACACAAATTATCTAGCCATTTTTAAAGTACCAGAATCTAGCCTGGACTTGTATTACGATGACTAGACAACGATATAGAATACATATATAGATACAAACATCCATGACTCGGGTACAAATATTCATATTCATCATACAAATATTTGTCCCTTACGGGATTCGAACCCGCGACCCTCGGCACAGCAGGCAGGTTCACTACCGACTGTGCTACCGGGCTGTCGAAACATCTAATAATTATGACCCAACTTTATGTTCACTGTTCAACTCCCGTAACTTCCGTAAGAGCAACAGCAAAAGGACAGGAAGACCTTAAAAAGCATCTAGGTACTCAACATAATGACATTTTTATAAGTTTACGAGCTTTTACCCGCGACTTCGTCCGCATAAGTTATATACCAGATTTTAATTCAGATCATAAGCTATCAAATAAAAAAAGTTTCATCAAAATCGGTTCAGTAGTTTTTGAGTGATGTTCGAACAAACAAACAAACACACAGACAGACAAAAATTCTAAAAAAGGTTGATTTGGAGTCAGGGACACCTAAAATCCATATCGTAATCTTTTTTTATGTAAATATCTTCAATGTACAAACACACTTCTGTTACAGTTTTATAATAGTTTAGATCTTCTTATCGTGTGGGCAGAGCCCTTATCTAGTAATAGATATACCTACTCTTTCTTATACTGTGGCCCTGGTGTCAGAGTTTTTTCAGACCGCCTTACGGCCTCTGACGTGGTTTTTATGTAACGACTACTACCTCCAGGGATAGTAGCCGGGACCAACGGCTTAACGTGCTATCTGAAGCACGGAACCATTGACCTGATTGTCTGAAAAGAATAGTTTAGATAACACAAAAATGTTAGTGTACGGAACCCTTAATAATCTGATCCGACGCGCACTTATCGCCCATTATTTTAACTTGACACATTACGTGGAAAAGTCGGGGATTGAATCATGAATATCATTTTTCAAACGTAATTTGAATTAATGGATGGTGCGGTGAGATTTTTGTGTTTTTTTTGGCTTACGACCCCTCACTGACAAATTAATTAATAACGAATTTGGTTGTGGCTTCACGTGGGAGGTAGAGGGATTGGTGTTTACATCGGGTCTGTTTTATTTGGCATTTAAGAAGCATTTAAGTAAATCAATCAATGACTATCATGGGTTTAGTTGTCAGCGGTGTGCTGGTAGATTTCCCCGACACCATGTCCTCAACGGCATAATTCGCCGCGCACTTGTCTCGGTGGACGTGCCGTATATATTGGAGCCCCCGGGTTTAAGCCGCACCGATGGTAAGCGTCCCGATGGCCTGACCTTAATCCCCTAGCAAAGGGGGCATTGCCTGATTTGGGACGAGACCTGTGTCAGCACGTTTGCTCCATCCTACCTGAGATGGACAATGCGCGTCGCTTACTCTACCGCAGAGCGAGCGGCGAGGCTAAAGGGGACGATATATGCCAACCTGGTGGGTCATTGTGCTGGGTATGATTTTGTGCCAGCCGCTTTTGAGTCTGGAGGCCCTTGGGGGATCAATGCCAAGGACTTTGTTAGGGAGATAGGGCAGCGAATGCGGACTAAAGGGGGGACCCACGCTCGGGAGCCTTTCTGCTACAGAAAATTTCTCTGGCCATCCAGAGAGACAATGCGGCCAGCATTCGTTGGGACCTTTGAGCCGGTGTCGCGCAGGGCAGTGGCCTCGATTCGGACTGTGCCACGACTTAACTTAACTAAATTTATTCCTGCCACTTTCTAAAATAAGATTAAGAAAAGAGACAGAAAACCAACAGGACTTTAGTGCTGTCTAAGTGACGTTACACGCCCAAAAACGCTTTAAATAAGATGGCGTACATTATGTAGTCGGGCTTCTCGCGCACCGAGGGTTCCATACCCTCGGTGCGCGAGAAGCCCGACTCGCACTTGACCGGTTTTATTTGTTTGATCATCACGCAAAAACTAATGGATTGATTTCGATTAAACTTTTTGTGTTTAAGAGCTACTAGATTAGACTTAACAAACTAGTACAATATTTATGCCGATGAGGGAGCCAGTGCGGACGAAATCGCTGCTAAAATCGAGTACCATAGTAAATATAGTCGCAATACAGCACAGGTCTATTAAAGTAAGATATCAGCTTCAGCTCCTACGTACTAACTTAGTAGTTTGGTACTCAAGCCACGTAGAACATGCAACGTAGTAACTTCAGGGCCCCTAGGGGTGCAAGCTACTTCATTGTGGTACGAATTTGAAACTACGAATATATATGTATGATCCCTAGGATCCCCTAAGGCTGGGAGAGAAATGGAATGTCAGTGTGATATGAATTTGATGAATTGCCGGTTTTTTAATGCCTAGATTTCCTAGTTTTGTTACTGGTTAGCGAGTGAAGGCAAAATATGTACCCACTCTAGAATCTATAATAGAGAAAAACGGTCAAGTGCGTGTCACGTTCTGTTCTGTCTGCACATTCAAGGTTTTTGCCAATATTTTCCGACTATTATGCCATCAAATTACCAACAAAAAGTTTTATCCGGGATCCTTAGCGCGAGCCCAACACACACTTGGCCGCTTTTTATAATTTCTTTTTATACTTTAGAGTATGTTCTATAATCACACCAAGTTTGACGCTTGTGTAGTATTGCCGTTTTTAAGATAGAGCAAAAACGAAACCTTGGAAAAAAATGGGCTGATAATGACGATAAAATTACTGCATAGACTATAATATACACACACTTTTTAGTGTTCCGTACCAAAATTGGAAAAACGGAACACTTATGGAATCAGCTCCGTGTCTGTCCGTCCGTCTGTCACAGGCATTTTTCTCAGAGACCGTAAGACATAGAAAGTTGAAACTCGGTACAGATATAGTAATTGCTGGCCCAATATCATAAATGAAGTAAAAAAAGCGAAATTTTTATATTGGGGGCGATTTGGGGAGTAAGAAAGGGTAGGTAAATAAAAAAAAATTTTTTTCTCCCCTATGGTGTGGGGTATCAATTGAAAGCTTATAAAAATACGAGTCTAAAAATATACTTTTCAATTTTTCATACAAACTTTGTTTAACAAAATGTTCAATTCAATCCGAGAAATTGCACCTCTATTTCAAAAAATAATCAAATAATAAAATAGCAGTATAACATCTGAAAAAAATCATGAACATCAAAAATAACTTGTAAATGGCGGGAAAATTATCAAGGTGGCTCTAACTTGGATAGTTTTTTTCTATACCCAAAAAACTAACACCAGTATGCCCAGTGTAAAATGATCTTCAGTTACTATGTGACCACATACTAATTAAGTGTAAATTTATAGTGGGTATCATCAATGACCCATGTTAAACAACTGGTAGTACGGAACACCAATTACCCGAGTCCCGACTCGTACTTGGCCGGTTTTTTAAATAATTAACAGACTCTACGTTAGCATTGACTTTCCACCAGTGCAAGTACTTTGTGGGAGTATTTATCCCAATCTCAGGGATTGTTTTTGGTCAAGAACAAGAAGAGATTGAGGATTGAGGAGCCTCGTGGCAGGCAAAAACGCGAATCGCGAACACCACGCCAGACAAGTGCTCTTGTATGAACCTGCACCGTGACTCCTATACACACTAACTTGTGTCAAAACATTCATAGCAGTGACTCAATCGGCGACCATAAAAAGCAAGTTTTCTACTCAAAAATAACCGTAAAAGCTGTGGTAAAAGTGTCGACAAACAAGGTATATCGGATATGTAAACAGATATACGTAACCGAAGTCGTTAAATTCAGTTTTATGTTGACCGCTGAGTAAAGTTTTATCGCATCCTCATAAAAAGAATCGCTAGTGAATTGTTGCGAACGTTATAGGTATTTTTATCACATTTTAAATTCTAGTTGAGCCAGTAACAGAATGTTAAAGTGTTTTATCTGAAAATCTGAGTTACAACGTGTTTGCAAAAGCACAAACAAGATTTACTATCAGCACAGATTATTCAATTGTTACCACTGCAACAAATACCGCACTCCTTAGGGTCAATTCACACGTAACACAACCACACCACGTCGCAGCGACAAAAAGTGGTCAAGCTGTAGTTACGTGTGAATAGTGTCGCAGCGGCTTTTTGCAGTTGCGTTGTGGTACCGACAAAATGTCGATGTGGTTGCGTTGTCGCTGTCGTTGCGATGTGGTAACCACGTGGTCATGTGCGGTTAACTCCGGCTTTCGTAGAGGAAACACGGCTTGACGGCATGTCGTGGCGATGTGGCCGCGGTGCCGCCGCCGGTGGTGGCGTTGCCGTCGCGATGTGGTTGCGATGTGGTCGTATTACACAGGTGGTCGATAACAACGGCAAAATGTGGTACGTGTAAATTGTAATATTCATTTTCAATACAAAATATACGCCCGACCACATGGCGTCATTGTGGTGTGGTTGTGGCTGTGGTGTGGTTGTGGTACGTGTGAATTGACACTAAATTTCACGCGCTCTTTCAAATTTTGAACTTTGCGCTTTAGGAACGACGAACTAGCATGCATATGCTCACGACTATATTTCCCGAGGGGACCCAGTCAGAGATATTCTGAAACATCAGAACATCCACTTTTCACTAGTACCGTAACTCTGTCCAATGTGATAAAGTAGAATAAAAGGTATTCTAAATAAAGAACATTCAAAATTTCTACATTTTACAAGCGATAACATTATCTTAATAATCAGCAAACAGGACAATTAAAATGAGTTATACTTGGGTATACACTCTCTGCTCTCTTCAGTTCAGATTCGTACAGAATCTGCTCTCCCCATCAGGAATCTTGAGCGTGAATATTTTATGTATTACCATGTAAGCTGCAAAAAAGAATGAATACAAAATTTCAACAAAAACAAGCCTCTAAAGAAAGCATAAATCAAAGCCTCAGCATTCCTGTAGTATCTAAGAAAAAAGCAAAAAAAAAAAAAAAAAACATTTCTCCCCGTAAATCGACATAAGACTTTCATTACACAGCATCGTCAAATATTACAGGAACGAAACCGCCTTAAATGCCGCCAGTTCGCTCCAGTGTTGCCACTTAAGAAATATATTTTCAGCGTTTGCAACAAAAGGGGCTAAAGTGAGAAGAAAATTTGCCTATTCAGCCGAGTGCCACGTAAAATTCATATTTAAAGAAAGGGAGGGAAAGCTTTGTGACGTAAACACTCCACATTCTTTATCATCGTTCTTTCCGGCTTCTTTAAATTCTTTACTTTAAAGGAAATGAGTAGAAAGGGAATGCCGCGGTCAACCTTATACGACCATTGATTAGCTTATCTTTCCACTACAACATGAGTAGTAATGTGCCTGTGTGGTTAGTTCATGCTGACACGAAAGAACAAGAAGGAAAAGATATAATTGGAATGAAAGAGTGAATTAACGTAGGCTTTGTCATATCTAAATAAAACCGGTCAAGTGCGAGTCGGGCTACTCGCGCACCGAGGGTTCCTTACCACACCACCACAGAACACAATATTATTAACATAGAAAAACAACTTTTTTTGTCCGGGACCTTTAGGGCGCAAGACCGACTCACACTTGGCCGGTTTTTAGTATTTGTTGTTATTTTGTAGAGTTTACTCTATAATCACACTAAGTTTGACGCTTGTATGTATTACCGTTTTTACGATAGAGCGTGAAGAAAAAACGTTGATAAAAACTAGTTTCTTGTTGAGAACCCCCCTTAATTTTTAATTTTTTGATATTTAAATTATTTCTTTTCAGCCTTAAATAGGTAGGACAGACGGACGGATGGACGGACAGACGGACAGACGAACGGACGGACGGACGGATGGACGGACAACGTAGGCTTAGTAATAGGGTCCCGTTTTCACCCTTTGGGTACGGAACCCTAAAAAACATTATCATCGACGCAACATACTTCGTCAAAAGCACTATTCTAAAAAGCAAAAATCACAAAAATTTTAAAAATTAATAAAACAAAACGAGGATTTTTTTCCCTTTATTACTCAAAAATAGTTTTAACATTTTCTAACCTAACACCGGTTTACGGCCCTTGACTTACTAACTCATGGATGACGAAAATTCTCTTAATCTTCTTATCGTGTGGGCAGAGCCCTGGTGTCAGAGTTTTTTCAGGTCCCAGACTAACCTGCATAAACGAAAGTTAGTAATATAATCCAACTAAAAACACTGCGTATTACTGTTATTTTGCTTGCGAAGTTTTTACAAAATCTTACAGCACAGCAGCACATCATGCAGTCGTGAGCGTAGTCCGTCAATCAAATAAAGACTGGCGCTTACTTGTTTCTCTTTATTATGTGTTTTGTTTCTCTTTTGGTTCGGACCCTACGTCCAGTATTTGGTAAGCTAATGTTTACGACGAAACTGGGCACTCAGAAAACCTGCTTCAACTACAAACACCAATACCTTTTAAATGTAGGTTGCTGCTAGGTTCAACTGCCGATTAAGATCTTCTCCAATCCATGAAGGTTTTTATCCAGCAGAGGATTCTTGTGGCAAAAAATATGGTATAACGAATCTCATCTTTATTAGAGTGTCCCAATAGAGGTTGTTGATTATATCTTCAACCTCTAAGGTGTTCTCATCACCAAAATTGTCAGCCAAGATCATTCAATCACCGTCTAATGAAAGACTCAATTCATTAAGGTTCCCTTTGAAGATTTAAATTGGTGACACTTTTAATAATATAATATAATATAACAATTAATTTTATTTCAGACAAAGTCCATAGATTGTTAGTATACATAAACTTAAAAACTATATTAGTACAGTATTATCAACTTGTAGTCCTATACCTACATAGCCTATTTTCTGATAGAGGGGGCAGCGGAGAGGTGTAGTTTCGTCCAGTGCCTCCAGATGGGACAGTGTGGCCGGTATGAAATGGTGTTCAGGAGACTGTTGGCGCTACTTTGGACGCGACGCATCAGGGAGGCGACTCTACTGCGTATTATGGCGTGAAAGGAAGTCACACTTGCCGCCGCGAACATCCCTGACGCGCTGCAAAACCTCGGAAGCCCCATCAGCATCCTGAACCCATTATTATACTGGATACGCAGAGCATTGTAGGCTCCCTGCGTATAGCTGACCCATAGGCTGCACGTGTACATCGACTGGCAAAAAGCTCTGAAAAGTGTACGCTTTACCTCCTCAGTGCATCGTGCAAACCTGCGTGCCAACATATTACAGCGCACCGTCAACGCCCTGCGCTCCCGCTCCATGTCAGAGTTGTCCTTAAGGTCATCGGTGACCCAGTGTCCCAAATACTTGAACTCGTTCACCTTTACAAGTGGCGAGCCAGCAAGAGTGATGCCAGGGATGTTATAGCATTTATTTCCTGCTTTGAAAGCAAGCAGTACACTCTTGCTTGCATTGTATTTGAGACCATGAGTCACCGCATACTCCTCGCAGACCCTTAAGAGCCTACGGAGGGCATTGATTGTCGGGCTTAGCAGCACCATGTCATCGGCATAGCTCATATTGTTCATAGATGTTCCGTCAATAGAGCAGCCCACCTTGGTGCTGCTAAGCTCCACAATCAGCTTGTTCATGTACAGGTTGAAAAGACGGGGCGAGCTCAACCCTCCCTGCCTCACCCCGCACTCCAACCTGTACACATCCGAGAGTGATCCAGCCCATTTTACATAATTGCACTGCTTGCTGTACCAATATTTCAAGATCCCTATCAGTTCCTTCGGGAGCGTCGTATCCTCTGAAAGCTTGTTCCACAGTATGTCATAAGACACTAGGTCGAACGCCTTAGACAGGTCCAGGAAACACGCAAAGACCGGGGTTTTTCTATCCGTATAATACTGGACTGTATGTTTGAGACACAGGATAGCTGACTCTGTAGATAGAGCCGGCCTAAATCCAAACTGGGCGTCATGAAGCTCTACATGTTCTTCCATCCGTCTGTCTATCACACAGTCCAGTACCTTAGCGATCACCGTGGCTAGCGATATTGGTCTGTAGTTGTTCCTGTCTGAGGCGTCCCCCGTCCTATTTTTAACAATGGGAACTACTATGGTTTTCATTAGATTGTCCGGCAGATATGAATGGCCTACGCAAAGAGAAAAGAACATGGCAAGTACTCTCGGTAGGTGTACACCCGCATGTTGCAAATGCTCAATGCTTAAGTGGTCATGTCCCGGAGACTTTCCCCGAGTCATTCCCTTTACTATTTGAGCCACTTCCTTTGCTGAAAACCTGACATGCGGGTCCCCACCAGTTGCCATGTTCTCTCCTCCCTCCGACGCCGCCCCCAAGGGAGACTGGATCCCGAAATGATCTTTGAATAAGTTGGCCACCTGACCTGGATCACTCACGCCCTCCACACTCACTGGAAGACTCGACCTGGGATCCAACTTTTTCACATTTTTCCAAAATTTTCCAAACTTTTTACTTTTGTGGTTGGTGGCAAGGATGTCCATTTTTATTTGGGTTTCATGATCTTGGCACCATTTCAATTTAGCTTTAAATGTTTTTCTGGTTTCACACATCTGGTCATAAAATACTCCCCGTGCCTGTTTACCGTGTAGGTCCCAGTTTTGGAACGCAAGTCGAGCCTCCCCATGAGCCTGCTTTACATGTCTGTTCCATCCCGCTACATGTTTATTTTTACGCTTACATCTACCAGCAAAACTACACACCGCCGCCTCTATCAGTATATTTGTCACAGTTTCATACATATTGTCCAAGATTTTTCTATGCTCTATCTTAGTACATAAACATTAGTAGTACATACATTTTAAACGTGTTAAAACAAAAGATTCTTACATTTGCGTATTTGCGTAAAAGAAAAAGCAAGCTTCAAACGATTTCCTCAGTGATTGTTGGATAAAAGCAGAATCCATTGATCTCAAAAACAGTGGATGTATTATGTAGTGATTATGTATTAAAAAATCTGCTGTTGCATACATTTGAGTCGAGTAGGCATTGCAGTTTAGTATGGGACAGCAGATTTTTTAGTTTCTCCGATCGGTTTGCTCCAACAATAAAAGTTGTTCAGTTTGATGGGTAGACTCTTAGTTTAAAAGGATGCTAATGATATCAATTTCACCCTGTATATTTTGCTTTGTTACACAATATATTGTGTACCTACACGGGATTACGAGTAAGTTATGGAAAGTAAACCTTACTATTGTAATGGTACCTACCCAGTTAATAGATGTATTAGAAATTTTGACCAAGAGTGCGATTTTTGAAAATCAGACGTTCAAAACGAGTAGTAGAAAATGACGTAAAATCGATGATTTGCCATTTTTGAATTCAACTTTCTATCACTTGCAACGAGTGCTCCGAACCACTCGTATCCAATTCTACCACTCGAATGTTTGACGTTTGTAATGTTGTCAGACGTCAACAGATTAAACTTTTTTTCTACGTTCCGTTAACCCATAATTTTGGCGGTAAAGTCCGATTTGAAATGTTACTATGAAACCATTCATTCGTTCGTTCGTTCAATTGAAACGTTTTCTGTGTGAATCGAAACGGTTTTGGCACATCCGAACGATTTCAAAAATAGAGAAAAACGTAACCACTCGGAATGAAAATCTCAATTCGTATGCGAATGTCAAGTCGCTCGTATGATTTTCAAAAATCGCACTCCAACCCAAAACGAAATCTGGCGTGTCTTTAAACATTTTTGTAAGAACAACAGCCGAAGAAAGAAGATATTTAACTAATTGAACGAAAAAAGAGCGAAGGGCCCTTAGATTTCACTCGACACTTAACTTACAAAAGGGCGCTCTCCTGGAAAAATTAAATAAGACACCTAATATTTACACTTATCTACGGCGCTATTTTGAAGCACTTTACTTCCTTTCGCCCTCGTTTTAGTAGAGATGATGTGGGGTCACAGTTTAAGCGAATATATAGGGTGTAAAATTAAATGGGACACCTACTGAAAGGCTTCAGACCATCAAACTGCACAACTTTCTCTATGAGACCAATATCACACCCATGACACTGCGTGTACGTGAACGCTCCCGCTCCGGTGACCTTGGGCCGACGCGAGTATGCGGTAGGGTCGATACTTTCCGAAAACGAAAAATATGTATCTATCCACCTATTATTGGTGATATTTTATTTACGTAAAGTAAATTATATTATCATTGCAGTTAGTATTGTCAACAATCAATTATTATAATCCAAATCAGGTACCTAGGTCGTGTATTTTTAAAAATCGAGGTTGTAGGTGGTAGGTTATAAGTAGATTATGTATCAAGTGTACACACGGCGACAGATCAACCTACCAATAGTTGAACTCTATATTCATGGACATAAGGTCGAACTATGGGTAGGTTGATCTGTCGCCGTGTGTACTCACGAAAAAGCCTAGCCTTCACACACCAGTGAATCCTCGTGTGAAGTTTAGTGTACACCCACTATGTAATAAACTTTTTTTTTTATACAATAAATGATTAAATGAATGGTTGTAGGTGGTAGGGGGGCGTGATCAATCATCAAAATTAAAATACCTACATTATGAATTAACTGTTTTAAAGGACGTAAAGTATGAGTAGGAAGGTAGGAAACACAACAATAAACTCGACATAACATGTTTCCGCACGTGAAAATATAGTCGCGTACCTATACTCGCGTCGTCCACTGAGTCGAGCGAGCGAGAACAGCCTTGGGATTCGGCCGTCATTGACATGACGTCCCACCCGCGCCCAACCCGCGTTCCTACCCGCGCTCGCCCCCGACCCGCACACATAGCCGCGAGCGCTTTTACGAGCACACATGCATGAGTGTCGCTTCTTTTCGCGTAGTGTATATTTTCTTTGCCAATATCGAAATCTCGAAAAATAAATCTGCTGTCCCATACATTTCAGTCGAGTTATATTTGCAGTTCTGTATGGGACAGCGGATTTTTTGTTGCGTTTTCAGAGTTGGTCCCGTAGTAAGGTCCGCCACATACACACGGAATTGCGCTCCGGAATCCTGAATCAGGATTACGATTTCGTATGGATTATCCCACTCCACAATTCCGTTCTGTCTGTCCGTCTGTGTGTGGCAGACCTAAAAGTTGTTCAGTTTCATGGTCTGAAGCACCCCTTTAACTAAGTGTTCCATTTAATTTTACGCTCAATTCTGATGCATGTTATGTAGGTATGTAGTTATTTTTTTCGTTTTTTTAGTGCCACCCAACAGCATGCATACTTGATTTGTGTCAATTTGGCCAACAATTTGAAAATATTATTTATGTGACTTGTAGGTCAATGGACACGTGTGATGGACTTACGCCCATTTTTTGCCATACAATACAATCCTTGAGGGTAGGCCTGTTCCCTGCAGTGGGTCGCATATAGGCTGATGAGGATAATGAAGATAAATGTTGTTAGTTGTAGCAAAGTTTTAACCTCGAAATCCATTACTGTGAGTTTATGTGTGTGTTTTGATTATTGTTTTGCGGCACTACTTTATCAAAAGTGCCATCTTATTACAAGGTAAAGACGACCTTGAACCGCATTTTCACGTTACGTATACCTACTTATAAAATAGTTCCGTGAGTGACTGACAGACAGACAACGCACAGCCTAAACCGCTGGAGATATATTCAACAGAAGATGTACGGGTGCAATAAGAAAGAATTTTTCGAAAATCGACCCCTAAAGGGGTAAATCCACGCTGACGTAGTCGCGGGTCAAATAAGGGTACACACGGCGACAGGTCAGGTTACCCTGTTTGGACTTTGAACTATTAGAAATTGAACGCTGCGAATCGTGCGAAAGGGTGCGGTATGTTGTTGTTGTTTCGTCTCACAGCACGCTGCGCCCGCGCCGCAGCCGCGTCTATGCAGGCTCTACCGCACTATTTTGTGTTTTGTACGAAGTGTATTTTTTTTTTTTTTTTTTTTTTGACGAAATGCGGATATTCAAATGCTTTTGTACTCGTGTTGGCTACTGCAAAACTGTCTTCAAAATAAAATCATGATTGTATGTAACATAACATACAACTCATGTCAAGTCTTATCCCGCTCGCACTCGCACTAGTCCCTATTGCCTAATGGTTTCCTCTCCCTCCGCAGTCACGTCCTGGCTACATCGCCCGTGTCTTATTTAATTAAAGAAAAATATAAATTAGAATAAATTTCTAAGGCATCCCATGAACGCGTTGGGCGGCCGTGAAATTATTTGGGCGTAAAAGAATTTTAATTTTATGTTTTTTCTTGTCTTGCGAAAATACTTTAAGTGTTAAATAGGCTTGCTTGATGTAAATTAATGGAAGTAAAATAATGTTAATCTTTTTTTCTAAAAGAATGGTTGGTATTTTCCTTATTTTCTAGTGTCCGGCTTCGAAGGCGACTAACAAAGTTACTGTAACTGTGTGTGTACACCATGTTTCTACAGGCGTCTTACACACGAATGTTCGACGCCCAAACCACAAAAATATACCTACAGAACAAAAGTTGCTTCGCGGTCAAAATATCGCACGGAAGACGACGTATGAACAGGGCAGTTACGGTAAATCACAAATAAATCGCAACTGTCCTCCTTTGTGCAATTTTTGGACCGCGTGCGATACTTACCTTCTTACACATTTGTTATTGCGCTAATCGTGGTACAGCTCATGACAGCCATTAGAGCCGTTTTGACAGATGGCTGTCCGTCACAATTTCAAATTAATCATCATCAGCCTATAAACGTCCCACTGCAGGGCACAGGGCTACCCTCAAGGAGGGTGTATGGGCATTAGTCCACCACGCATGCCCAATGCGGGTTGGTAGACTTCACATACACATCAGAATTTCTTCTTCAGTGTATGCAGGTTTCCTCACGATGTTTTTCCTTCACCGTTTGAGAGCAGTCGGTTTTTACGTACATAAGTTAGAAAAACTCATTGGTACATTGCATGCTGTCCGTGCGGATTCGAACCCGGACCCCCATAATTGGGAGTCCATACAATTACAATTTCAAATTGGTACAGCTCTTTAGCGCCATCTAGAACCCCAGAAAAATTACTGGAGAAACGCTCAATTCATTACTAATGAAGTTGACAGTCCCAACCTATCACTATGTCCAAGGTACATTGTGGGGACAAATAATGCATGGCCAGACGGGCCACCTGTGGTGTTAAGGTGCCAGTAAAGCCTGCTATTTATTGGCCATGGGGGACGGTATACCTTACGAGTTGTTTACTATATTCAGGGGTTGCTTTCGGCTGAGATTGTGAATAATTTCTTAAAAGGATAGGGTGCTTTGGTGCGAAGAGGTCTTCGCCCTTGGAATATGATTTTTTTTTATTTAGCGCAAAACCTCATACACCTCAGCTGATTTATAACAAAATAATTCGATCGAAACAATAATTTCATTATTTTGATAGTTAAAATATAAAGTTATTCGCATTTTAAGTTTTGAGGCAAAAATGATTCGGTATCATTTCAGCAATGAATGAAAGCGCTAACGTACTCATGGATACATTTTAATAATCTTGTTTTGGTAGTAAGTAGGGGAGTGTGCCCGTGCTGTGGGTTGACATCGGGTTCAGTAAATTTAAAATTTTACAAAAAAAAAAAAAAAAATTTGAAAAAAATTACAATACAATACTCTTTCCCTATGTTGAAACCATGATAATTCGATTCTGCTCTCGATTCTCAACAAACTACTTTCTAGTTTTGCGTTAATTCATTAACACGTTGTAAGTATATCTGTATTTTATATACAGGATGTTAGGGTAAGCAGTTGCATTACTTTAAGGGGTGATTGTACCCATGATACTGAACAACTTTCCCTAAGAAACCTATAGGAAATTCGCTAAAAAAAAAACACTTTTCATACACTCGTGTACTAATTTTTATCAACGTATTTTCTTCTCCCTCTATCGTAAAAACGGTAATACATGCAACTTGGTGTGATTATAGAACAAACTCTACAGTATAACGACAAATAATAGAAACATATCAAGTCTGAGTCGGTCTCGCACTAAAGGTCCTGGAGAAAACTGAACTTTTTTGTTAGTTAATATTTTGTGTGGTACGGAACCCTCGGTTCGCGAGTAGTCCCACTCGCACTAGACGGGTTTTTTCTGATGTTGTTTGTGCTACAGCACTAACAGCTATCTGCTTTAATTTTATTTGGCTTTAATGCAAAATTTCTTTACATTAGGTTCACAAAGTGGAGGAGGAGAGAGTAAATGAGACAAAACATACAGATATAGGACAGAATAAGACGAAAGTATTGAGGACTTCCCTTTAAGAGGATAGACGGGCTGAAATGGAAATTTGGAGAATAGGTCACTTTTCCGACTGTACACTGAAAAAAATGCGAGCCTAAGACTCTTAATTAGCACCAAAATAATTGAAATGACGTTATTATTGTTTACTAAAAACAAAAGATTATTAGTTGTAACAACAAGCTGAATTCGTTTAACAAAGTTCTCTTAGTCGGAGAAGTCATGATGATGATTGATGACAGGCTCATATGGATTCATGATGTTGGTTGAAGTAAACAATTTGTTTTTCAGATACAGTATAACTAGCCGATCCGCCCCATCCATACACCCCGCCGACCAGAGTGCGATAGAGACAACTGCAGCTTGGACCGATTTTATCTACATAAAATCGTCGACAGCATTTCGTATTCCCCTAATAATTCTTTTAAGAATAATATGAGAGAGACTTTGGCTATGTCTGTACCTATGTTTTGTTTTTTTTTTGTTTGCTGGATGTCTGAAAACGGGCGGTAAAATTGGTCATTTTCGAATGTCCTTTGTTCTTACAGTAATTCATTAATGCAAAAAAGCAAAACATAAGGACATAGCAGAGGTAAAATAGATTGTATGGTAAACATTTTTTTTTTCTCTATATTGTGTCATTATCCAGGCAGGAAACAGGGGAATACGTTTGTATGGGAAAAACGGTACCCGTCTATACTCTTAAAAACTTCAGTCAAAGAGCTATTGCATTTCACCTTAGACTACTTATATAAGGACCGGCCTTGCGATAGCATTTCCCCTCTGCCACGGTATTAGATCAATTAATCTTGCGCATTTACATTCAATTTTATACCTTATCACTAAACTAGACAGCCTATTATTGCAAAACAATTATTTTGAACTTAGAACGTTTGGGGTTTACACGAGACTACTTTTCATGATTTTGAACATTCAAAATTAGAATCTAAAGTCATAGGGAATAAAATCCAAAGTTGCGGATAACATGTTACCTCGCCCCCCGCAAAAAGTGGCAGAAAATTTTGATAGGAGAATGACACGCGTTACGCGTCCATACTATTAAATTGTCTAAGGATAGGACAGAATTAGAACAAAAAGTATTGAGGAAACTTCAGTCAAAGAGCTATTGCATTTCACATCAACTTTACGAAGTCCAAGCATTTCATTCCTACGAAAACTTGTAACAAAATATTTGTACCGTACGTGCTTCAGAGCTACGATGCCACGTCGCAGAACTAATTCCATTAAAACTCTTGTTTCTATATTACGAACATCATGTTACGAAGTGTCGAGGAAGTGTAAATATTAGTGCAGAATCCACTTAAGTAATTTGCACTTTAATATTTAGAGGAGTTAAAATCTAAAATTCAACAAACATTCGAGTCGAATTAAAGCGTAATTTTTTGCGGCCGCGTTCTTTAAATTAAAAGTATTGAGTTTAGGGTTCTCTTTTAATCGGCCTTATATAAACCGTAGGCTTATCGCAAGAAGTCATTAACGTCAAAAAGTCACTAAGTACAGCTGACTATACTACTGAGTTCACCGCGACGAGTACTATTTATAAGCAAAGATCATTATCTGCATAGAGTTCTTCAAACGTCACGTTTATCGGCTTATCGCAAGAAGTCATTAACGTCAAAAAGAGTACTATTATTAGCAACTTTCATTATCTGGTTAGTACATCAAATTTAGCCTTTATTACCTATGCCCATAGTCCCATAACCCTACTAAAAAATATATTGCCTAAATTAATTATTGTGTTTTCTCGAGTTTTACAAAATAGAAGTTAATGGCTTCTTCCGATAAGCCGACGAAACAGTCGCTCTAGATTTAGACCATGCCTTTCAAAAATAAAATTAGCGATAATGAATCATTATAAAAGATTCAGAAATGCGGATAAGTGGGATATCAACCAAGAAGGGGTGGTATCCCGAATTTTACCCTGCTGATAATCTCCTGAAAACGTCCAAAAAAGGTTTCATTTGACAACTCGTGTCAGTTCCTCTACTACTGTAAGGTATAATAACTTTATGGTTTGAACCCTCCTGCGGTAAAAATAAAGTCCTATTTAATATAAAGACTAAAACAAAATTTTAACAAAAAATTAAAACCGCCTTCAAAAAAACTAAAAAGTTAAAAAATAATATTGCAGCCTATGTATGACTTTTTCGTTCGCATCATAAGAACATTAATTTGTTTTATTGAAGTCGCTGTCAAGCCGGTACGATTCGCGACATGGCTTGCATTTTTTGGCTTGGCTTGACACCGACTTCTATAAAACAAATTAATGTTCTTATGATGCGAACGAAAAAGTCATACATAGGCTGCAATATTATTTTTTAACTTTTTAGTTTTTTTGAAGGCGGTTTTAATTTTTTGTTAAAATTTTGTTT
This sequence comes from Agonopterix subpropinquella, assembly GCA_922987775.1. NCBI lineage: Eukaryota > Metazoa > Arthropoda > Insecta > Lepidoptera > Depressariidae > Agonopterix > Agonopterix subpropinquella. The sequence goes on from OV277710.1 coordinate 4,293,325, forward strand.
ATTTCACAATTTTCAGTGGTGAATTCATTAGTTCGATTTAATAGGAGTGCTTTAAATTAAAAAACGCATTAGTCGGCAGTACGATTTTCGAAGGTTCCCCTCGATTTCTCTGGGATGCCATCATCAGATCCTGGTTTCCTTATCATGGGACCACCCTTGGGATATCTCCTTTCCAACAAAAAAATAATCATTACAATCGGTTCATAAACGAAGAAGTTATCCGCGAACACACATTAAAAAAAAAATATATATACGGTCGAACTGAGAACCTACTCCTTTTTTTGAAGTCGGTTAAAAATTGAAGAAAAACGCAGACTTTTAATTACATCAAGAGTTTTTACCTCTCGTTGAAACCTCGAAAACAATGCGAGAATAATTTATAAGTACTTTCAGATGTAAGTTAGGAAAAAGTTCAATGCGATGAAATAAGTTTTTGTTTAAAGTTATGTTATTATACATAAGGGAAGGTATCATTAACCTTTAAACCACATACTCTACCCATCAAACTGAACAATTTTTACTATGGGAGCAAAACTGTCTGAACAAAAAAAATCTGCTGTCCCATACATTTGGCGCGAGTAGGCTTACAGTTTTGTATGGAAAAGCTGGGTTTATTTTCGCGATTTCGATGTTGGTGCCATAGAAAAATCCCCTTAAAAAAGTGTCAGCATATTATAGGGTTCCTAGGTATATAGTTTTTCAAAAGGAAGGCGAAGTCATGGGCAAAACCTAACTACTCTTAAACCTACCTACTCTTATACAGGGTGTTAGACTATTAGGGTAATTGACATTGTAATATTCAGTGAAAATCAGCTAGTTAATAGTTAATAATGAACAATCCCTAAATAGCAAAACTATTTTGGTATGGACATGAATCATTCACTATATGAAAAAAAATGACCTATACAGGGTGTAAATTAATTTCTCATGAATAGCTAAGTCCTCCGCCGAGATTAATTTTGTATCAGAGAAGCCTTTAACTTTTCGATGTTTCGTTTCATCATCATCATCATATCAGCCGATAGACGTCCACTGCTGGACATAGGCCACCCCCAAAATGGGGGGATTTGCCATAATCGCCACGCTTGGCAGGCGGGTTAGCGATCGCAGTTGGATGGAATGTGTGTACTCAGAGGATGCTGCTGCCCATCCTCCGGTAGATCCCTTAGTCGCCTTTTACGACACCCACGGGAGGAAATGGGGTGACACATTCTATGTCTTTGCACACGGACAATGTTCGGACGATGTTACGTTTGTACATTAATTAATTTACTAAGATTTTAATACACTTAAAGGTATTTATGGATATTATACAAGGTGTAACATCCTAGTGATACCTATTGTGTCGACTACAAATCGAAATACCTAACTAAAACAAAGCTAGGTATAAATATGTTTTTGAAATACATTCTACCAAATTATGAAATATCTTATAATTTTTTATTAAAAATGAAAATAGATTTGATCATATTTTCCAAAGTTTTAAAATAAAAGTTGGGCGACGATGCAAAATTTTATTCAATTTCATAACATTTCAATAGAAAATTGCAAATTGTTTTTACGTTATTAGCATCTAATAAATAAGATTCGCTTAACTTTGTTTCACTACTTTACTTAACTCGGGAATTCAATTCAAAGATAAGTACAGTACAGTCACGTTCATAATCGTTGAAATTGTACAGGGTGTTAGAGAGTAGCATTACTTTATGAGTCATCATCATCATCATCATCTCAGCCGTTGGACGTCCACTGCTGGACATAGGCCTCCCCCAAGGATCGCCATAACGACCCGTCGTCCCGCGCTGCCCTCATCCAACGCTTTCCCGCCGCCTTCACCAGGTCGTCGGTACTTTATGAGTAATATCAATCAATCAGTCAATCAAATATTCTGATTTTACTCATGATACTGAATAACTTTCTCCAATGAACCTAAGGAAAATTCGCAAAAACAATTTCAACTTCGTATTTATACAAACGTTCGATCAGCTAAATGCATTTAGTTTAAACTAGCGTTAACCCGCGACTTCGTCCACAAAAATTATATACCAGACGAGCATTTACAAGCGACTTCGTCCGCATAAATTATATACCAGATTTTAAGTTAGATCATAAGCTATCAAACAAAAAAAGTTTCATCAAAATCGGTTCATTAGTTTTTGTGAGATGCTCGAACAAACAAACACACAAACAAACAAACAGACAGACAAAAAATCCAAAAATTTGTGATTTGGAATCAAGGACATCTAAAAACCATATCGTAATCTTTTTTTGTAAATATTTTCAATGTACATACAGCGTCACATCAAGTTACCCAAAACCAAAATAAGCTGGCCGCGCGACGTTATACATTACTATGCCGACGCGCGGCCAGCTTATTTTGGTTTTGGGTAGCTTGATGTGTCGCCGTGTGTACAGACACACTTCTGTTACAGTTTTATAATAGTTTAGATTTTAAGTCAGATCATAAGCTATCAAACAAAAAAGGTTTCATCAGAATCGGTTCTGTAGTTTTTGCGCTATGCTCGATCAAACAAACAAACAAACTTTTTTTAGTTACAGTTTTATAATAGTTTAGATAGATATCTATCTAAACTATTATAAAACTGTAAATTTAAAAAAAAGTTTCATCAGAATCGGTTCTGTAGTTTTTGCGCTATGCTCGATCAAACAAACAAACAAACTTTTTTTAGTTACAGTTTTATAATAGTTTAGATAGATATCTATCTAAACTATTATAAAACTGTAAATTTAAAAAAAAGTTTGTTTGTTTGTTTGATCGAGCATAGCGCAAAAACTACAGAACCGATTCTGATGAAACCTTTTTTGTTTGATAGCTTATGATCTGACTTAAAATCTAAACTATTATAAAACTGTAACAGAAGTGTGTCTGTACACACGGCGACACATCAAGCAAATTTGCAAAAAAAAAGTGTTTGGACCATCTATATAGATGGTCCAAACACTTTTTTTTTGCAAATTTCCTATAGGTTTCTTCGGGAAATTTGTTTAGTATCTTGGGTACCAACACCCCTTAAAGTAGTGCAACTGTCTGCACTGCTTGTATAACGTACAGCTTTCTCTACTGCTTTATGACATCACCGTATTCAAGACAAGATTAATAGCAATTACTCGTGTTACAAAAGACTAAAAAAAGAAACACAATTATTTCTTAAGGAAAAGGCATGTCTTTCAGAGTTACACATTTTTTATTGAGGAAAAGTCCAATTTATCATTTCGTCCGTCTGTCCGGGGGCACAGACAATGCCCTCAGCACTGTTAATTATGTTAGAACAAACAAAGCCTATAGTGGAGTTCCTGAAGGTTTTTACTTCGGAACCCGTCAAAACTACTCCGATTTTGATAAATTTTTTTTTTAATGAAGGTAATTTAAAATACTACAACCTTTACACTTTAAAAATTGACGCTTTTTTTTCGTAGGTATATAAATCTTTGAGCCAGTGTAACTTTTAAACTATATAACATAACGGAAATCTGATAAACCACAGACAAGGATATTAGTTTCTGGATCGTGTTAAAAAAAATAATTAAATTTATTTGGTTAATATTCGAAATAGAATTAACATTTGTTTGTATGGAGCGCGCTTATCAAGGTTTATTCGTCAGCCAATCTCAATTAAAATTGCCTCAATTTAAAGAGAATGTCCAGGGCCTCAATTGCGCTATTTTATACGGTTTTACCGTTCGGACGGAAAGTTTTTGGTTTTGGTTTAGTTTTGATTTAGATTTGGTTTAGCTGAAGTAAAAATGCTATTGCGATATTTTTTTCTGAACGGTTAAATCGCACAATACAGAAAATTCGATCGAACGGACATCAAACGTTACGCCAACGTATCTTCCGAAATAAAGCTAAATCGTAACCGTTAATATAATTTGCGTGATACGAATTGTGCATAACGTAACGTTTTTGGTTGTGGTTTTGTTTTGGTAGTATCATTCAAACTTAGGGCGATTGAGGCCCTGTTCTTACATGAATTCGCAAGTTGTGAAGTATTTTTTATTAAAATTTTTATTTTTTGGAATACAACTTTTTACTTGACTGCGTCAATTTTTAACTCAGGTTGTAGTATTTTAGATTACATACGTTTTAAAAAAAAATCATGAAAATCGGAGTAGTTACCGGTTCCGAAACAATAGAACATTTTTAATCTACAGGTACTCGGTTATTATGTTAGAACAAACAAAGCTTAGCCCTGCGGCGAGGTAGGAATGATTTGGAGGAGGGAACGAAGTAGGTCAAGGATTCGATACTTTGAAGATTATTGCATGATACTTTCGGGAATAAATATTGAATTTCCTTATTTATGTTATGGATATTTAGCTTGAGGTTCCGCTGAAGTGAACGAGACCGATTTAACACTACATTTCGTCGACAGAGGCTTGCGGGTTGGTATATACAGGGTGTAAAATTAAATGGGACCTTTACTTAAGAGGGCTATCGGAGTCCAGTGGCGCCCTCATCACATTACTAAAGATTTCTCATTAAAGAAAGCCTAAATTAAAAAAGTGCCCAATTGACAAACTACAAAAGCCTTCAAGCCATTGTTATACAATACTTTTATAGGTTCTAAACATTCCTCTTTTAGACAGTTTCGAATAAAAACAAAAGCGGCCGTTTAATTTTTTCTTTTTTCAAAATGTGTATGTTTCGACCTCAAAAAAAACCTGTAAAAGTATTCTATGAAAATAGCTTGAAGGCTTTTGTAGTTTGTCAATAGAGCACTTTTTTAATTTAGGGTTTCTTTTCTTTATTCTTCTTATCGTGTGGGCAGAGCCCTGGTGTCAGAGTTTTTTCAGACCGCCTTACGGCCTCTGACGTGGTTTTTATCTAACGACTATACTACCACCAGAGATAGTAGCCGGGACCAACGGCTTAACGTGCCATCCGAAGCACGGAATCATTTTTCTTTTCAGACAATCAGGTGATTCAGCCTGCAATGTCCTAACCAACTGGGGAAAAACGCACAAAGTGACATATCACTAGGTGTCCCCCGTGGGAATCGAACCCACGACCTCCGTATCGAGAGCCAATGCTTTTAACCATTAGACCACGGAGGCAGTTTTCTTTATTGAGAAATCTTTATTAATGTGATGAGGGCGCCGCTGGATTCCGATAGCCCTCTTAAAGGGGTGCTTTAAACCATCAAACTGAACAACTTTTAATATAAGACCAACACTGAAATTGGGAAAAAAAATCCGCTCTCCGATACAAAACTGCAAACATAACTCGACTGAAATGACCTACATCATAATTTTATTTCTATGTATTTTGATTATAACTACGAGGTAGAGAAGTTCAATTCGTAACTCTTGCTTCCTTTTCTTCGTTATGTAGAGTCCACAACAAAAGGTGGAAAAATATATTATTAGCTCTTAGATAAGCGAGGTGAATTATTGTGCATTGCATATGCTCACGACTATATTCCCGAGGGGGTAGTCAGAGATATTCTGAAACTTCAGAACATCCACGTTTTACTAGTAGTACCGAAACTCTGTCCAGTGTGACGGGGAGTGAGCCCGTCGCCACTTTTAATGAACAGTAGGTACAATACATGCCTCGAAATTGAAGCATGCAGGTTTCCTCACGATGTTTTCCTTCACCGAAAAGCCAGTGGTGTTACAAATCGTACATATATTCCGAAAAAAAACTCATTGATACGAGTCGGCCTGGACCCCCGTCCATCGAAACATCGCCTCTTGCACGGCAGGCAACGCTTCTCGCCACTGGACCACCACGGCTTGTGTAGGTAGAAATAAGTAAACATAGTTAATTTAAATGTTAGAACACTGTTATATTGGCCTAGCCTACATAGACCATAGCGATAAAATTTAGAACGAACGAAAAGAACACGAATTATTCTTTGTAACTGCGTATATAGGGTGTAACACAACACCCTGTAGTATAATTTAAAAAAAATGAAAAAATAAATAAACGTTTATTTGACACATAACAGTTTCAATACAACAATGAAATCCCTGCAGAATGTGAGAGCAAGCTGTGGTACATCTTATCTTCTTATCTTGTTGTGGGGGCTGGTAAGCCAGCAACACTTCAACCCAGTGGGATCTTTTGTGTTAGCCCCAATATTTTTTACTTTCTTCACCCTTCAAATACATGGTTAATGAAGGAGGCAATACCATTGAGGGGAAGAAGCCTAAGATCTCCCGGTTTTGGATATCCATCACCGAAGAGGCACATGCGTTTTGCCGCCAAGACATCACAGTCACAGAGAATGTGCTCCATGGTCTCCTCATCCTCTCCGCACGCTCGGCAGCTGGGATCCAGGGTGAGTTTCATCTTGTGCATCATAGTCATACTAATTATGAAATCAAAGCTGCACTTTTAGATGGAAGCAAGCCGCTTTGCACAGTGTTAGTAGGGACCTAAATAAGCGATTTGACCCGCAGCAGCGCAACTTTCATCCCTTAGGACAATAGATGGCGCCACTTCATTAAAATAAACTTTGAAAAATTCTACAAGCCGAACGGCTTCACCGATTTCTATTATTAATGTGTCAATCGAAAGAATATTTATTAGTTTATGATAAAAAATAAAAATATCTATAATGGCTGCCAAAAGCCATGCATTTTTGTAAATTTTTTAAAGTTATTTTTCCGTTTTTTCTTAATAACATTAAAAAAATGTATGAATTGGGTATATTTTTAATTATTCACATTGTTAATAAATCAATAACAAGTTGAATAAATAAACTGCATGTCAATATCTTTAATAGTTTGGAAAATATTTAAGATTACATAAGCAGGTAAGGGGCGCCCCAGTCTTAGTAATTATGCAAAAATTACTCAATTTGGTGATGGAAGCAAGCCGCTTTGCACAGTGATAGAAGGAACTAAAATAAGCAATTTTACCTGCGGCAGTGAAACATTAATCGTTTAGGATCACAGATGGCGCCACATATTTTAACAAACTTCAAAAAATTATTGAAACTAAACGGCTACACCGATTTTAATTTTACAAACGGTTCGTCTTTTTATGTTTCAATTTAAAAAAATTAAATAGTCAATTATTTGTAGAAATTGAAAGTGCAAAAATAATAAAATATATACAAAAAATAAAAAATGTAATGTTTTCACTAAACTACGTTGAACAATGTATGAAGTGTGTATTTTTATTTTAGATAGATCTATTTCGTATCTAAAGATAAAAACTGCATCGAAATCGGTTTAGTAGTTTTGTAAATATTTCTAATTTCTGCCGATAAAAGTCCACAAATCGAGGATCGCCTCAACAGGACCGGCCCTGTACTATCTTCATCCAACGAGTGCCCGCTACCTTCACCGGATCGTCGGTCCACCTTTTGGACTACCCACGATACGCTTTCCGGTACGCGACTGCACGGTCGCCACTCGAGAACTCTTCAGCCCCATCGCCCATCCGTACGTCGAGCAATGTGCTAAGCCCATTCCTACTTTAGTTAGAAATTCTCCGGGTTGTGTCGGGCTGTTGGCTACCCTGGTTCTCTTGCGGACGGACCTCTTCATTTCTTAATCGATCTCGCAGGGACAATCTATATAGCCATCTCCATTGCCTTTGGGAGACTTACAACATTTTTACTTGGCTTTAATTTAGTGAGCGACCATGTAATAGCATAATTTATTATATTATATTTTGTATATCATTTCAAATCATATCTATTTACTATTTACCTATGATTTCCACAGCCGCCCAATCTTGCAGAATTTTTATTACACTACAGAGGACGAGGTGTAAGCTAGGTCGACGCGACGGCAACCACAGCGCATTGCGTCCGTCACAGCCTGATTTATAAGCGAATTGGTTGAAGAATATTTTCTGTTTAATAGTTCCCATCCCATGTCCATCTTTTTAGGGATGTAACAAGAGCTCCTAAGGTGAATGGACTTGGAAGACTGGGGCGCCCCTTACCTGCTTATGTAATCTTAAATATTTTCCAAACTATTAAAGATATTGACATGCAGTTTTTTTATTCAACTTGTTATTGATTTATTAACAATGTGAATAATTAAAAATATATCCAATTCATACATTTTTTTAATGTTATTAAGAAAAAACGGAAAAATAACTTTAAAAAATTTACAAAAATGCATGGCTTTTGGCAGCCATTATAGATATTTTTATTTTTTATTTTTTTTATCATAAACTAATAAATATTCTTTCGATGACACATTAATAATAGAAATCGGTGAAGCCGTTCGGCTTGTAGAATTTTTCAAAGTTTATTTTAATGAAGTGGCGCCATCTATTATCCTAAGGGATGAAAGTTGCGCTGCTGCGGGTCAAATCGCTTATTTTGGTCCCTACTATCACTGTGCAAAGCGGCTTGCTTCCATCTAAAAGTGCAGCTTTTCCTTAAAATATCTCCATAACGACTAGGACTATCATCGTGCCTGTGGCGTAGTGCCCAGTGAGGGCTCCGACGATGGCACAAGCCTTGCTCCTGCTGTTGTTCAGTATGAACTTAGAGACACGAGTTGTCGCATTGCTGATAAATTTCTTGGACTGCTGTAAGTTATGGTACATGCTGAAGTAGCTTCCCCAATCTAAGTGTACATAAATTAATGTAATGCTTAACTTAACAGCTAAGACATAAGTTGTTTTTAGTAATAATAATAAAAGGTTGGTTTAGTTTAGACCATCAAAAATACAAATACAAATATATTTATTCAATAAATTGGGTTCGGATGCATGCGGTATGAGTTATGAGCTGGGCACAGCTCTGGAGTGCGATTTTTGAAACTCATACGTTGATCTCAGCCACTAAAAAAACAAGGTCTTCTATTCCCAGAGTGACACAAGCCTACGTCACAAAAAAATGGCCGCGAAACATGGTAAAAGGGTATGATGACGTAGGCTTGTGTCAGTCACGTGGTCAGTCACGTGATCGGAAGAGAATACCAGGCGCAGTATATTATTGTACCATGAACTCAGCAGTACAAAATGTCAAAATTACTATGGAGATTCGGAATCTTCTGATCTGACTTTCAAAAATCGCACTCCTGGAGTAGGATTTTTGAAAGTCAAATCAGCAGTAGAAAGATGCTTATCTCCATAGTAATTTTTTACATTTTAAACTGCTGAATTCAGCGAATGAGATTCAAAAATCGCACTCCTGGGTACAACACGCAGGTTGTGTCCGTCTTACTGATACCAAACAACTCCTCTTGACTTTGACAAAAAGAACCATAGACCGGACTCTCAGTGGAGTTTCGTTTGCAAAAATAGCGGACCTAAATCTGACTTCTGATATATATTGTATAGATCCCAGACATCCTATAAACAGATGTTGCCAACCAGTTTTGTGGTCCCCCTCCCCCCACCCCGGTAATTAAATATGGCATACAAAGAAAAAAAAAAAATTTCCAAAACATGCCGTGTGGGGTATCAAATGAAAGAGCTTATTGAGTAGATCACGAATATATAGCATACTATAACATTTCTTACACTTTCTCTAAGATTTTTTAGAAAATTTACGAAAATGCTCCATTTTTGAGCTAACTTTAAACCACTATAGATTGAAAACTCATGAATATATTTTTTAAATTATTATTTTATATAATTAACAATAGTCCATTGTTTACGATTCAATAGTTCGTACAGTGAAAAAGTTGCATGGGGGAGCGGGGGGAGCATTCAAAGATGGCGAGTTTCGATATTTCAATATATTTCTTAAAATTTCGGACTCAGTGGAGACGTTTGCAAAAATTGCGGACCTCAATCTGACTTCTGATATATATTATATAGATCCCAGACATCCTATAAACAGATGTTGCCAACCAGTTTTGTGGTCCCCCTCCCCCCTCCCCTCCATCACAAATATTATTGATAAATTACAAAGTTTTTGGTTTGAATTATGGAATTATTGGTAATTTTGTGTTATAAATAAAATACAAGGTAGTAAACTAATAGAATTTTTTTTATTTTGATGCAATTTTACGAAATCAACGGAGAAAAATGCTTACACATGCAAGTAGCAGTTTGATTTTGTTACAAGTTTTTACAATTATTGTTTACACATTTACACAAGGTTAAACATTTCAGTGCAGCTTTTCTGCAGGTACACGACATTGTGCGACAGTTGGATTGACATTTACACGGTTTTATCAAAGAGTCAGGTAGAGATCTTTTTGTCATTTGCTTTGGGTAAAGGTTTCCTTCGCGTAACTCGTAACCAAACTGAAGGAAATCAATATGGTCAAATATCGGTTCAAAAGAGCTTTTCCATAGATAAACTTGAGCGGATGCTCTTAAACAGTGTAAATGCAATGCATCAGAGGTACATATAATTCTTGTCAAATTTAAGGCAAAACCTATGTTTTGGCACAACAATTTATGTCGAAGATCATCTGCTGTTGTTTGTTGTTTAGAAATTAAGTAACTGCAAACTTTTTCTAGATCTTTAAATTGCTTACTAGTCAAAAGCCCATCACCCATAGCAGAAACTGCATCCTGAACAAAATCCAGATTCGCGGCGTTCAACATTTGTGTTTTTGTACCTATGCGACTTGTGGTGTCGCAGCCAGTTAAAGAGTGTAACCCAGGTAAAATGTCACATATATTTTCGCCAAGACTTCGTGCAGCTAAATGGCACCCCAGAAAACGGTTTTTATTTCGTGATCCCTCAAACCACAAAGCGCGACAACCTATATTTTCAAGTTTATGCCAGAAATAAAATAAATAAAATAAATAAATAACGCTCACAGGCACATACATTGTAATGAGTCCACGTTAAGCACTATAGGCTTTTTAATATGGAAACCATACAACAACGGCACGAACATATAACATCCATGACCGGACCGGGATTCGAACCCAGGACCTTGGTTTGGCAGTCCGGCGTGGTAAAAAAAAATAAAAAAAATAACGTGGTATAATAAAGGCCTAATACAAAAATATCGGTGTCAGGGCTTAGAATAATTATCTCTGCACTGTCGTTGTGTTTGACAGAATGAAAAATATGGCAGAACATTCTTGAATCAGCCTCTGTGTGATTAGATTTCAAATCGGTAACTTCAGTGAAAGTTGCGCTTTGCAATTTAAAACATTTTGTGGGGTCATCAAATCCACCACATATATATAGCTCACTTTTTTCATTGACTTCTGTATAAGTCAAGGCATTCTTGCATAGAAATTTCACTAGTTGTAATTTGTTTTCAGGACTCACGAAAAAGTCTTTGCAATTTGGGACTTTTGTCGAAGGACTAGTTATGACAACTTGTGTTGGGTTTCGTCCTTTACTTCGTAACTTTGATTCTAGAAACTTGATAGATATATCATCATAGCGATCAAATACAACATCAAGTCGTACAACAGAATCCTGAGACAACAACATCATAATTTTTTTGAAAAACGCAGCTGCAAATTCTCCGAATGTACTAAAACTTTTCAGTTGTATTTGATGCACCAGCGCCATGCCATCTACAATATAAACTTTTGCATTAGTTTTTGAGCTTATTATGTCTTGTGAAGTGTAGTTCCCACACTCATGCTTTTTTTCAATTTCGAGAACCAAACTTGATTTCACGGACTTTTTGTAAAAACCATCTTCATCAAAAAGAAATTTTGGATATTCCAGTATTTCGTGAGAAGCCAGTATTTTTAGATCAAAATCGCGTTGTGTAGCTAACATAAAAGCTTGTTGAATATCCGTGACATCTTTTGTATCTTTTAATTGTTTGTTAGAACTTGTGGTTTTGCACTGTTTTTGACGATGACCGAAGTTTGGAAATTGATTTCTTTTTATAGTATCAAATACACTTTTCTGTTTCAATTCCAAACGTTCTTTTTCAAATTCTCTGAGCAAACTCTCGCCACATTCTTTGATATTCAGGAGACATTGTGAGGTTGTTTTTTCAGCCAGTGAACCAGTATAGATATTGTAGAGTACATTGGTCTCGTCGTTTGCCTTGAATGGATTATAATCATTCAAATTCGAGATAAGATTTTTGATATCTTTTTCATCCTTAGCAATCCTTGAGTCACTCCATTCAGTGTGAACTTTTGAATCAATATCACCTGTAGCATCTGCTTGTATTTCTAGATATGATAGTAGTGTGGAATGAATTGAGTTTTTAAACGGATACAAAAGGACCCATCGCTGCATGGCTTCTATGTTTTGAGTAATACCAATTAAACCTCCAGTAACAGCTGAAGACCGGTTCTGAGACTGCTCCAAAGCCAAATCACAGCCAACTGAATTAAACTTTCCAGTTCCTCGCTTTACTGAAAGCATTCCTCGTTTTAACTCATCCACAACATCTTTCGGTAATTGAATCATGTCTTGCAAATAGAGTGATACTCCACGGACATAATTTGTGTGGTTCATTGGAAAAAAATAAGACAGCATTTGCCTTGTAGTCTGCAAATGTAAATCATAATCACTTTCTCTGTCCGCTTTAATTGAATTCAGAAGTATTTCTACCATTTCACAATAGTCATTAAAAAACTTGAATGTTTCGCTTTCTTTGCACATACTTTTTAAAAAAGAAGAAAAATTGGAAAGCAAAATTTCAATAGTTTTTTCATGTCGCTGATATTTTTCCAACAAACTCTCGTGGTCTCTATCTACTATAGCCTCTCTTATATCTTGAAGACACAATTTTGTAGAATTCCCATCGGAAAACTCATTTTGATCCATGAATTCAGCAAATTGTAGGTTTCTAAGTGCTTCATATACAAGTTTGTGTGCTCTTATGCCTCTGTTGTATTGTACACCGTTTAAAATAGAAGCAAGAGTATTTTCGCCATATATTTCTGCTTCGATTAAAATCCTATCAAGCCCACTTCCATCAATAAATTGGCCCAAGCATCGCAAAAAGTTTTTTTGTAAATGAAAGGAACCGATTCGTAATATCATTTTTGAAAACTCGGGACAGGACATTTGAATCTGTTTGGCTAGCAAGTATATTGACATATCGCACGAAAGAACTGCAGTTTCTTTATTAAGTGACTGACATATGTTCATAAAGTTTTTCATTGCGGTATACACAACATCTCGTGAGGTGGGTGGGAAAGGGATAATAGGACAAAACCCAACAGTTGACCTGGGTAAATTTTCTGATGACAGAAGTTGTTGGAAAGGAGTCCATCCAGGAATAGCGTTGATAGAGGGTCTCACAAACATATTTTTATCTTCCTCGTACTGCAGTCTGCACAAGACCCACAAAAGATTAACACTTTGTGATTTTTTTGTTGTATCTAACAAACAGCTTGTTTCGACATAATTTGTTGTGGTAATCGGTTTTGTTTTTTTTGTTTCGTAATGATCAATTTCTTGACAGGTCAAGTGTTTTAAGTCACAATTTTTGTCGACAGCTGCACGCCTAATTTGAAGGAAACTGTCATTCTGTAAAGAAGTTTGTTCTTGATATACAACCATAGCTGTCACGTGTGTAGTGTTTTTACCACTTAACGTTTCTTCATTAAAATCATTGTTGTCTATGCTCCATGTAAATACAATGATGGATCACGTACAATGTTCTTAGGTACAATCACTTTTTTGTTTTCATTTTCACTCAAAATAGCTCTTGTAATCTCTGTATCAAGATCTTTTACTGCTTGATAGCTAATACAATGCCCCAATTTATTTAATATTGTAATTAAATGTTTCGATCTGGAAAGATGATGAACAGACTCTGCCAGTGCTACGTGTTTAGGAGTTTTTTTTTCTGTGATACAGTATACAATGTCACAAAATATTGACTTGGCCCTCTGAAGAGATCTTTGTCCCAATTTTTGGTTCTTCGCACCGAGTAATGTTTGCATAAAAATAACCCATGTTGGAGGCAATTCAGTTTTATTAATTGTGCTTTCCAGTAGTGTCTCGTTACATAAATATTCGTCCGGTAAAAGTGTAGCAGCTGTTGCCTCAACTCTTAGTTGTTTTGCGCACATTTTTATTTTATCTGCATCCAATTGACGGACACGTTCTACTACTTCAGTTAAGGAGATATTTGAAAAAAATGCCATTGACGATTTGGATTTGTCAGCAGGATATGAAAACAATACTTTTTCACCGAACTTATCGATTAACAAGGCTTTAACTGTTCGATTTTCCACGACTGCATCTTCCAACCCCGTGATTTCAGCCATTCTTGTTGCCAGATGAGACAGTTCAAAGGAACAAGTACAAAATTGCTCTTTTATTTCGTCCATTAATTTCTCAAAGGAAGCCTGTAATATTTCTGAGGGTATATTTGAAGAAGGGCGCCCTCGTTTATTTTCAGTCACTCTCGGCATCCGTACATAATCCCGGTAGCAAGGCTTGTGATACTTTACATCTCTGGCTAACAAATCCTGAGGTACCTGACAAGTACTTATTGCTGTGAAAATGTTATCTTGTTTTATGTGCGCGGTATTAAAAATATTTTGAGCCGCCGACAGTTCTGAACATGTATGAAGGCTTTTGATTTTATTTTTTGTTTTCTGGCCACATATTAAACAAGTTAATCTTTGCACGGTATTTTCAGGATTTCTCTGAGATCTGCGGAGTTCAGAACTGCAATGTGCACTATGTTCTTCCTTGTTTAATGCTAATTCTCGTCGCCGCACTTTTTCCTCACTTACATAACTTGCCATACAATTTCTATGCCAGGAAAAGCATTGAGCACCACTGCATTCTGGATCGTACAGTTTATCGAACTTAACACTTACTTCGTCTTTACGTCTTTCTGCTGCCCGTTTTATAGTGAGAAATGACTCTGGCTTTGGATTAATCACTAACTGATCTGGCGAATCACAAAACAAACAAACGAGTTCAAAATGTCTTTTTCTTTTTAAGTTCACGACTTCGAGTGACATTTTTTACACAAAAACCCTTAAATTTACAGTAAAATTGATTTTAAACTAGCGTAAACAATCTAAAACAACAGTTATACACAACGTTTGGCCACGACTGACATGGTTTTCACGAGCTGGCAACGTCGCAAGCGCACGAAGCGAGTCTAGAACAGCGGTAAAGGGGCGAGGGGGGGAGGACCGCGAGCGCGCGCGGCAACATGGCTTTTTACGATGTCGAGAGTATCAGGAAGAAGAATCACAAAACATTTCGCGGTCCGCTATTTTTGCAAACGAACATCTCCTTGGAGCGAAATTTTAAGAAATATATTGAAATACTGAAACTCGCCATCTTTGAATGCTCCCCCCGCTCCCCCATGCAACTTTTTCACTGTACGAACTATTGAATCGTAAACAATGGACTATTTTTAAATTATATAAAATAATAATTTAAAAAATATATTCATGAGTTTTCAATCTATAGTGGTTTAAAGTTAGCTCAAAAATGGAGCATTTTCGTAAATTTTCTAAAAAATCTTAGAGAAAGTGTAATAAATGTTATAGTATGCTATATATTCGTGATCTACTCAATAAGCTCTTTCATTTGATACCCCACACGGCATGTTTTGGAATTTTTTTTTTTTTTCTTTGTATGCCATATTTAATTACCGGGGTGGGGGGAGGGGGACCACAAAACTGGTTGGCAACATCTGTTTATAGGATGTCTGGGATCTATACAATATATATCAGAAGTCAGATTTAGGTCCGCTATTTTTGCAAACGAACATCTCCTTGGAGCCTGCTCTACCAGCATGGAGCCAGAATCGATAAAAAATTGTATATCAAAATCTGCTGCTTCATACAAAACTGCAGTACCTCCTACCTAATATCAAAGTGAATATACTAATATAGTGAGGGTGCTCTCGGGTCGCGACAGGCCTATCGTGCGGTGGGTGTGGGTGGCGGGGGGCGCGGTCCCAGTACCGATCCACCTGCGCGCTGTACCCCAACGGCCGGTGCCTCACCCCTCCGCACACCCCGCACTCCGCGCAAGTATAGACCCAACCATAGAGAATTCACACGCTGGACCCAACGCGGCCACTAAGGGCGTCGCGGCTGTCGCGGTGGGTCGCACGCAGAGCGCCGCGCTCATATATTTTACGGTCGGGTCGCGCGACGGACCCTACGTGACACCCGGCGACCGCAAAGTGTCGCTCGTCTGTGAGATCGCTAAGCGCACCCACTTTATTGTATTTACGTATATCATCATCATCATCATCATATCAGCCGATTGACGTCCACTGCTGGACATAAGCCTCCCCCAAAAATGGGGGGATTTGCCATAATCGCCACGCTTGGCAGGCGGGTTGGCGATCGCAGTTGGATTGAATGTGTGTACTCAGAGGATGCTGCTGCCCATCCTCCGGTAGATCCCTTAATCGCCTTTTACGACACCCACGGGAGGAAATGGGATGGTGCTATTCTTAGCCGACACCACACGGACATACTCGACGTATATACTCGACTCAAATTAATATGAGACAGTATTGATTTTTTCAATGTTGTCTCCATAGTCAATGTTGTTCAGTTTGAAAGTCTAAACCACCGCTTTAAATATTACTAGGCTGTTGTAGGTACACCTTGTATTTTGTATAATTACTAAGTAAAAGCCATAAAAAAGTTAACAAAATCGGTAAAAACATACATAATAGGTCGTATTTGCTTTTTGAAAAAGGTTAAAAACATTATGGAAGTGCTAAAATAAGAACCAAAATTTTTCGAGAAAGTGGGCTGCTGTCCACCCAGTATAATTGCATCAACCTTACTTATTTTTAAAACGAAAGAGCGATATCATAAATAATGTTTAAATTTTTTTAAGCAGGCTTATATTCTAAATGCAGCGAGATAAAGCGTAAAATAAATTAATTTCTCAGCGATATCATAATGTTTAAACTTTTTTAAGCGGGCTTACACTCTAAATGCAGCGAGATAAAGCGCAGAATAAATTAATTTCTCATGTAATAGCCGAGTCCGCTGAGATTAATATTGTATCAGAGAAACCTTTTACATTTCGATGCTTCGTTTACATTGACTCCTCGAATTAGTAGGTACTTCGCTTTTAATACACGGATATTATATTATAAGGAGAATGATGACGAGGTTCTCGTCTCACGCCTCTCCTCTCCCCCGAGGAATGTAAACCTCCCTTGGCGCAGGCGACGGAGCTTAGGCCAGTGACCCAGTGTGCTGGTACTCTTGCGTGGGACCTTCAGGGCTAGTGACGTGTCATGTGTGCTCCTCTGTTTTTGTTTGTGCATCGATGTATTGATCATTTTAGAGTGTCGAAGTAGTTATTAAGTCTTAGTGATGATTTTGCGAGTAGGTAGGTCACTTACCTACGTCACTTGAGAAGGACATTGTTATCATAAATAGTCATTATAGAAAGTGATGAGCCCATAACTGATTGTTGTTATCTCGAAATATCCCTTAGTCGCTTTCAATATATTGGGTAGTTGCGCCGCTCGTCGATTGATGGTTGCCCGTCCCGGGCCTGCAACGAAACTCCAGCGGTGGCTCAAGAGAGTGTTCTTTTCGAAAAACAATCCTTGAAGTCACAGTACATAAACAAGTACATAAACAGTACATAAACTACCGCACAACGTCAAGTACTCTTGCTACATAAACTAGACATTCAGGGATGTATTTACAAATATTGCGCCATGGGCAAATATATTTGGCCGCCCCCCATAACTGCAGTTTGACGGCGGTGGGCCTGTAGCCAAGTTCTAAGATTTTGAGATATTTAAGAATTGACCGACAAAAACTCTCACAAGCTACATCCAAATTGTATTTTGCGATAGAAGTAGCAAGATTTAAAATAATTACAGAGCGAGCGAAGCGAGCTTGACTTTTTTTTGCGCCACGAGATTCTAGTTTATATCATCTAAGTACAACAAACAAGTAACTGACTCGCGCGAGTAACTATCTCCTCCAAACGCGGCTCAGATTCCTGTGGAGGGCGATCATTCTCACTTAGCCGACACTCCTGCCCTCCCCCGGGTTTCAACTGGAACTAGAAGTTAAAAGAACATCCTTAAGCCTTGTACCATTCTGAAACTTTAAAATCTTCTTTGATTTACTATTCAGAGGATTTTTCTCTTGAATAACTTATTTGAAAAGAAGTTTTTTGTTTTAAAGTTTAGTAAGGTTTCGACTGTTGAGTAATTTATCAGTTAGTTATCACAAAGTTGCTCTTGGCATAGTGTAGTAAGAACTAATAGTGGTTGCGGCGGGTCTATGCTCGCGCTTGTGGGTACGCGCGAAGGCAGAAGGGGAAGGGACGCACTCCTCCCGGCCCCCGCACGACGCGCTCGATTGACCTGTCTCCACCTCTAAGCCTCACCTCTATTTGTTTTTTTTATTTTTTTATTTATAAATTAATGGACTCTTGCTTGTGCGTTAGCACTGCATTTCCGCCAGTGTCAAGTAGTTTATTGGGAGAATCTATCCCAATCTCAGGGATTGTTTTTGGACAAGAACAAGAAGAGATTGAGGAATGCGGAGCCTCGTGGCAGGCAAAAACTCGACGCGCGAAACCACGCGAGACGTGTGCTCGGGTCAGTTCCTGCAACGTGACTCCTCTATTTGTTTTTATTACACTATGGCAACTGCCACTCCAGTCATTTGCGACACGGTCATTTCTAAACATAAAATTTGAGTGAGATGGCGGCTATCTCCATAGTATCTCACTTAAATTTGACGTATAGAAGTGGCCTGTGTCGCTCTCACCCCTATCATGCTACAGGAGCATATAACCCCCCCCCCCCACACACACACACACACCCACACACCCACTATAAGAGCTTGTACTTGTAGTTTTGACTAAATGTGAAGAACGCTGACTCACATAGCCCAGGCTATCCTTGTTTGGGAGTCAGAGGTTCCCTTTTGATAAATAAAAAGCCCTATTCATACCTATTAAGCTAAGTACTTAATGTTAACAATTTAGTAAACAATTGTAAATTAAATTAAAGATTGGAAAATTAAGTCTCGGGCGGGACTTGAACCCGCACCCTTCCAAACCGGGGAAGTGCGTTATCCAATTTCGCTACCGAGTCCACTAGCCAGAGAACGAAATTTTCAATCTGTTGCGTCTTGAGGGGACGTATTGTAAATTAGGCTAAAGTCAATGCTAAAGTGGGTGCAAATAAACCCTTTTTAACTATCACGCGATACTTGAATAGTACTACTACAGGAGTCGCGTGGCTAGAGGGCTTTCGAGTGGACGTCTGTCGTTGGCTCGCGATTTAAGTAGCCACGCGGCTCCGCCATTTTATGGCGGTTTCGAGTGTGTGTTTTTGTATAAAAACAGGGCTTTGAGATCGCCATATCCAATCACCGTACAACGTCAAGCACTAATTGCTCTTTTTAAACTAGATACTGGCAAAATCCACCAAGGAAACGCCATTAAACAAAAATAGAATAGAATAGAATAGTACTACTACAGAAATAAGATAGCGTCGGCACACGTATCTTCCTGTATGTGCTACTAGCTCAGCACCTCTAAAATCACCCTTGAAGTGAGGGGTGAAGTGCGGTACCTGAAGTTAATAAGGGGCAGGGAGTGGCCATACTGAATGTATCAGCAGGGTGTAAGTGACAGCCTAGCAAATACTGAAACGGTGACTGCCTCCGTGGTCTAATGGTTAACCATTCATTACTCTTAAGAGTACTGACTCTCGACATGGAGGTCGTGGGTTCGATTCCCACGGGGGACACCGAGTGATATGTCACTTTGTGCGTTTTTCCCCAGTTGGTTAGGACATTGCAGGCTGAATCACCTGATTATCTGAAAAGAAAAATGATTCCGTGCTTCGGATGGCACGTTAAGCCATTGGTCCCGGCTACTATCTCTGGTGGTAGTAGTCGTTACATAAAAACCACGTTAGAGGCCGTAAGGCGGTCTGAAAAAACTCTCACACCAAGGCTCTGCCCACACGATAAGAAGACTGAAACGGTGAACTCAGACCATCAAACTGAACAACTTTCACTATGGAGCCGATTGCAGCCTTCCTCAAGAGATGCGAAAAAAAAATCTCCCATACTTTTGAGTCGGGTATGTACAGCAGTTTTTTATGGGAAAGCTGATTTTCTTTCGCGTCTCCTGAGGTAGGCTCCATAGTGAAAGTTGTTCAGTCTGAGTCAGGTCTGAGTTCACCGTTTCATTATTTGCTGACACTTAAACCCTCTATATTGATGTTAAGAGAAAGGATTCCTTTTAATTAGGGTCTTTCTTAATTTACTGAGTTTTCTCCTTTCAAGTGGGGATTTCGGGAATATTTTTTTTAATTTTCCCCCTATGTGGGATTTCTAGGGGGAATAATTGGAAACATCCATATCTGACTTAATGCAACGTTTGCCCATATAAAAAAAACAAATAAAGAATAGAAATCGAGGATTTTTTCAAACCATTACCTTTTCCATTTCCCCTCATGACACTATGACAATAATCGTATTTCTTAAAAAATGAACGTTTCTAGAGAATTGAATGCACATTTGAAATATGTTTATGAGTCATTGAATCTGACCGTAACATTAAAACTTACCAGATATCTTTAGTGCGGAGTGTGCTTGGTTTAATTATAAAGATTGTTGCCATTTTGTCTTGATAATTATTAGAATTTAGAGTCACACGGCAATGCCCAGAAATGAAGAGATCCGCACAAGAACCAGAGTAGACGACGTAGCCCAAAGCATTGCTAAACTAAAGTACCAATAAATATTAATCGAGTGGTTAGATTGACCATTCGGCCATAAAATACTGCATACGAAATCTTAAATCCCTTAGTCTTATACACTACAGGTAGAAATAGGGTGGGTCAAGAAATTTTTTTAATGTACATAACGTGGTGGCACCAATTATGGACACTTTAAGCACCAAGTCTCACATTTATAGCTTTAAATTTTTTATTTATTGAATACCAGCATTGTTAGTTTAATATTATATAGTCAGATAATAAGCGCTCATCACTAACTGCTAAAAGCTATAAATAGTCTAATAAGTTTTGAAATAAATATGATTAAAAAAGATCAACCAAAAGATGCCCAAAATCCAGTAATGGACAGTCAAATTCCAGTCATGGACATCCAGTGATGGACAGTGAATATCCAGTCTTGGACACCCAGTGATGGACAGGTATAAATTAAGTTTAAATTCTTCTCTTCGCGAATTAAACGATGACAACAATCCCAGTGCTTGGTCAATGCAACAGTCGTTTGGTTGGCGACATTAGCCTTGTCTTACAAACAAAAATCTGGTGTTGCAGTCAAGATCGCCTCCGTAAGAAGGAAACTCTTTAACGGCTAATAGCACTGACTTCAATTTTTTATATAGGTACAAACAATTTGGGTTTAACAAATATATTCTACAAAAATGTGGTGCAGCCAGGATCGATTCTGCACGAGGGAACTCCTCAAAGGTCAATTTTTTTCACTCATTTTAGTATTGACTTGCAATTTTCAATGCACGTTCAGTTATGCCTTTTCAACTTCAAACTTTTCAAAGAAAAGATTTTTATATTTGTAAAGTCCTGTGCTGAATTCTATTTGTAATGCAGGCACTACACTCTCGCGAGAACTTCTCGGCGAGAACTTTCAAAGAAAAATAACTACGGCTCAGGACGCGAGAACGAGAACAATGAAGGGCATCCTCTCTCTCGTTTTCGGCCCATCTCATGCGTTCTCGGCGAGAATGTAGTGCTGCAAAGCAGTAGTGTGGATTCCCTTCTTTGTTCTCGCGGCGTCCTGAGCCGTAGTAATTTTCCTTTGAAAGTTCTTGCCAAGAATTCTGGCGACAGCAAAACAAAATAAATTCTAAATTTCACAGTAGGTATAGGTAACTGAAAATATTGACCTCGCTTCGCTTGTCCTGTAAGGTAATAATTATCGCAGTATTTATTTGTTGGACTGTCGACCGAGATTCAGAAATGTCTTTTGAGCGTGAGTAGAGTCTAATCTGGATCAAAAATGTATTGGAGTTCTTTTGCCCATTGCATAGACCAAATTTTGATTAGTTAAATTCAGTTTGAGTTACAGGTGAGTTAGGTCCAGAACTAAAACTAATGAGGTTTTTCATGATACTTTTAATGTCGGTTGATTATAGTATGTGAATTCTGTGCCGAAGAGCCTCACTAAGGCTTTTCGTCGTTAAATTCACAGATTGGGATAGCACAGCCACAACAGCGCTATCTGCTCATGTATAGGTATAATATTTTTCAAAAAATAAAGAGATCCAGTTATGAACAACCAGTTATGGTCATAATAACTGCGTGTCCATGACTGGATTTCTTTATATGTCCATAACTGGAAGGATACTTTATTTTTCAAGTTTACAAAGACTCAGACTCTTTATCAGGAGACTTTATAGAGACATTTTAGCTATAAAACTTTAAAATAATTAGAATCAACACGTGTCCATTACTGGATTTTTAGGCTCGAGCCTATCCAGTAATGGACCCCCCGCCAAAACTCGAAAATAAAGTTATATCTCATTTATTCCTTCATAAACATGTATTAGATTGTATAACTAAGGGATATTATCATCGCATAATTACGTTTTCATCATAAACTAGAAACCATCGATCAAATTATACAATGACTTTCTTAGCGATTTGGTTAAGAAAATACGACAAATCGATAAAAATGACACATTTAATTTTTTTCATCTTGTCATTCTAAAACATAGCGGCTGAAAGATACGGTATTTATAAGTATGGAAGATAGATGTCTAACCTTTGTGTTAACAATGTTTCTAATCGTTAAATACTTTTCATACTCTTATTTTTTGCGAAAAAAGGTAAAAGTGTCCATCACTGGTGCATTGTCCATTACCGGTGCCATCACGTTAGTAAGTTTCAGTTGTCGGATTTTGGCGCAAGAATTTTTTTTAGATTCTTTTCGCCAAACTGAAAAAAATGATCAACCAACACTGTTGCAAAACGTGTTGCTATTTAGAGCCTAAAGTTTGTTTATATGCTACAAAACAGTTGGGAAGTCACAGTTTGGTTATATTTAACACTAGTTTGGTTGATCATTTTTTTCAGTCGCTTACCTCTTCTGACTTGTAATCTAAGCCCCAACCTCTGACTCAAGGGATAGCGAGGGCCTTAATAAAAGTTTGTGTAACGATTACTGTTCCCGGGACTCGTAAGGTAGGTTAAGTTTATTTGTCATTACTCCAATATAACATGACCTTTATTTACCAGGCATTTAGGGTAACTCAGTATTTTTGTAGCTATAAACAAAATTATGTTTTAATGGGCGGCAAATATCTTAAGCTACTGCGCTTGAGGGGTCTCAACTCCGCCCATTTTTCAAGTTATTTGCTGGGTAGGTTACACAAAATCATCCATGGTTTGAACTACAGCACCCCTATTTTTATTTTTTGGGAAGGTTTTAATAAGACTGTGACCATTTCTGCTCCATACATACACATACACAAACCCCTACATACACATGCCTCTCTGAACTAATGGTATTTTCTTTTCGTTCTCGGGAAAGATTATCTCTCATCGTTTGACCCGTGTTTGACCCTATAGAATATACAGCGTGTTATGTTCTTACTCATTCAGTTAGTAAGCGCAAAACCTCATACACCCCAACTGATTTATAGCGAAATTATCAAATTGAAACAATAACTTAATTATTTTACTATTTTTTTTTTAACATTTTTTTTTTAATAGTGAAAAGTCAAGGTCTTGACTTTCGTTTATTTACAATATTTTACTGATTAAAATTTATATTATTGGCATTTTAAGTTTACATGCGAAAATGATTTTTCATTATTTCAGTAATGAATGAAAATTCTCATGAATACATTTGAAAAATCTTATTTTGATACACAAATTACTTAATATTTTGAAAAAAATGCTACCTATGTTTAAACCTTGATAATTCGATTCTGCTCTCGATTCTAAACAAACTATTTTCTAGTTTTGCGTTAATTCATTGACACGTTGTATATAATGTTCTTGGTTTTGACACATCAAACTTTCCAATAATCACTAGATGGCGGAAGTATCTATAGAAAATTAAGATAGCACAGCATCGGTATGGTTCGGATTACAATAAAGGGGTCAGTTTTGTGATCGCTGATCTTAACCATAACTCACTGTCCGCTTCACTGACAGTTTTAAAATATATCGCAGCCTGCATGTGATATTGGGAGCAAATGTCAGTTTGAAAATGTTGGGGTTTTACGTGGTTTCAAACAGGGTGGTTTAACAGCGCGTGCCGACGCGATTTTTATGTATCACCAACTAGGTTTTGCCGACGACTTCGCTAGAATCCACGATTTTTGCAGTGGCAATTTCAGAAAAAAACCTGGTTTCCCGGTTTTCTCACCTTTGGGGGATGAATTTAAAAAAAAACCTTTTTTAATGAACATCAAGATGCCAATAGAAACACCCTTGCCAAATAAGTTTGTAGTCTTTACAGTTTTGGAGATTTTGTGTCTAGTTAGTGTGTGTCACATAGATTCACAAGCATATTTTACACAGCCTGTCCGACAAAAGTACAAATGTCTGCCACCCCGGGCGCTGCAATCAATTTGACAGCTCCCATCACCCACTTCGCACATAGCTAATAGCGCTTTATATAGATTATATTGAAATTAATTAACCATCGATATTTCACTATCGAGCGACAACACTAGTTTTCAACGACGTTACACCGTGGAATACATCACTACATAAAAACAAAGTCGCTTCCCGCTGTCTGTCCCTATGTATGCTATGTATGCTTAGATCTTTAAAACTACACAACAGATTTTGATACGTTTTTTAAAATAGATAGAGTGATTTAAGAGGAAGGTTTATGTATATACAACGTGTTAATTAAAAACCTCATACACCCCAACAGATTTATAACAAAATAATTAGATTGGAACAATAATTAGATAGTTATTTTGATAGTTAAAATTTTAAGGTATTCGTATTTTAAGTTTTAAGGCAAAAATGATTTTTTATCATTTTAGCACTGAAAGAAAGCGCTAACGTACTCATGGATATATTTTTATAATCTTGTTTCGGTAGTAGGTAATTAGGGTGAGTGTGCCGGAGCGGTGGGTTGACATAGGGTTCAGAAATTTTTAAATTTTTCACACAAATTATATAATTTTTTTTAACTTACATCGTCCCACTGCTGGGCAAAGGTCTCCCCTAAACTGGTAAAATAAATATTAAATTAAATTATTTAATATTTTGAAAAAAAAAATCCAATGGTACAATAATATACTGCGCCTGGTATTCTCTTCCGATCACGTGACTGACCACGTGACTGACACAAGCCTACGTCATCATACCCTTTTACCATGTTTAGCGGCCATTTTTTTGTGACGTAGGCTTGTGTCACTCTGGGAATAGAAGACCTTGTTTTTTTAGACCATGGTTAAAACCATGATAATTCGATTCTGCTCACGATTCTAAGCAAACTACTTTCTAGACATGCATAGTATCAGCATTTCACCCGTGTGAATCCGGAGCGGGTCGCTTGTGTATGTGTAATATAATACGCTTTCTTACTGTGCCACAAGCCTGTATTTAATTACACGTTTACGATTCTGACACATCTCTCGCCTCTTCAACATCCATAAGACTGTAATAAATAAGTAAAAAATCCCGGATCTTATTCCAAAATTTAGTCAAACGTATATCTATGTTACAACAGAGATTATCGTCCACCGCTGCTAATCCGACAACTATTCGTTAGAACATAATAAGGACCGGTCACTTACTTCACCAAACACACCGACATTTTTACACCTTCAATCTCTCACACATCCATTGATTACTTTCCTAGATTAACTACTTGTATAGTCTATGTTCAACGAGCAATGGATAGTAACGTTAGCGATATTGTTGAGAATAGTTTCAGCCAGAGTTAGTTTTGGTAGGAGGTCGTTATATTAAAGTCAGTTCGCATAGTATTATGTTTTACAAGGGTTGGTATGTAACCCTTTAGTTTGGGAAGTTTTAAATGGAAAAAGTACGACATGTAATTGTTTGCCAGAGCATAACGTAGCTGGAGAGATCAAAATTATTAATTTTAGATGAATGTTTCATCATCATCATCAGCTTTCGTTCCGCCCATTGCAGGATATACAGGGTGCTTCTTAATATACTGACAGTTTTTTAAGAGGACCATCAAACTGAACAATGTACTGGGTGGAACAAAGGAGTGTCTTTCCTTTTAAGGGTGTATTCAGACAGTGAAACTAAACAACTTTCCCTAAGAAACATGGGTCGAAAAAATTTATAAAATACTAAAGTGCGGATCAACTTCCGAGAGATAAGTGTACTTTTTACAACCATCAGCAGCAAGGCTGATTCATTATTTATGGGGTGTACAGCTTTTCTGTGATGGGGATGGACCAGGTTTGCCTGCATAACTCCAGTCGGTTTAGGAGTTACTGATGATTAAAGGTCTATAAAAAATTAACGATCAGCTGCAAGGCTGATCGCATGATATTGTTGTAGTATGCACTGTAGCTATGTGAAAAATACAAAAACTGACATGGTTCATCAGTCGGTTTAGGAGATACAGCCGTTCAAAGGTCGGAACTTTGACTGGCTGTATCTCCTAAACCAACTGACAGAACTTGACAGTTTTTGTACTGTTCACATAGCTACACTGCATACTACAACAATATCATTCGATCAGCCGTGCAGCTGATCGTAAATTTTTCACAGACCTTTAATCATCAGTAACTCCTAAACCGACTGGAGTTATGCAGGCAGACCTGGTCCATCCCCATCACAGAGATGCTCTACACCCTATAAACACTGAATCAGCCTTGCTGCTGATGGTTGCAAAAAGTACACTTATCTCTTATACTATATTTTTTTTGGGAGGTTCAAAAATTTAATTTTTTTTTCGGCTCATGTTCCTTAGGGAAAGTTATTTGGTTTCAGTGTCTAAATACACCCTTAAAAGGAAGGACCCTCGCTACTTTCCATCCCGTATAAAAATAAGGAAATTTTCTATAGGTTTCTTAGGGAAAGTTGTTCTGTATCATGGGTACAATAATCTAAGCTACGACTTGCACTGTAAAATAATATTACTTCGGTTGCGGGTGAAGTAAATCAGTAGACTCGAATCGTAATAAATAACGTTCTTACGTTTTTTTGTGAACTTAAAGAAGATCCTCAGAAATTGCAATAACGGAACTTTCAAAATCCACGTGATCTTACTGCAATTATTTGCGGTGTGAGTTTAAGAACTGTTGTAAGAACAAATGTTTTATTCAAATAATCGACAATAACACGATGAATCACTACGGTCTCCCGTAAGTAGCCTTACGGGAGACTAAGTGCGAGCGAGCGCGCAACATCGGCAATACAGCTCGCACGTTTTATTACTGCGCGTGCCAGGAGCGTTGGTGTTTAGTATAGCAAGTAATACCTTTCACCATCTATAGGCTACGCCGTAGCATCTCCGTAGCAACTGCGTAACTCGTAGCAAACATTGTTCAACTGGATTATTAAATTTTTTTGTTTAATGGCGTTTCCTTGGTGGATTTTGCCAATATCTAGTTTAAAAAGAGCAATTAGTGCTTGACGTTGTACGGTAATGGATATGGCGATCTCAAAGCCCCGTTTTTATACAAAAACACACTCGAAACCGCCATAAAATGGCGGAACCGCGTGACTACCTAAATCGCGAGCCGAACGACAGACGTCCACTCGAGAGCCCTCTAGCCACGCGACTCTCAACTGAATTATCTCATCCGTAAAATTATCATTGTCATAAAAGTCACATCTTAACAAGCTGATGTCCAAAAGAAGTGCCAAAAAACGTATCTGTCATAATGGCCGTTAATCTTCTAGATCCCGATTTAAAACTTTCTACTTCTGGTTAGCCTCAGCATTATCTTCCAGTAAGGTATAAAGGTTGTTAAGCCTATTGCGGTAAGGACTATTTTTGTTTGCGAAAGTAAAATGCTCTTGACGTGCCGTCAGCGGTGCTCCCGGCGATTTTTTCTCCTTTTTAAATGATGATGTAAAGTTATGAATTTATGCCAGTCCCTAGACGTCGTAGCAATTTTCCTGCTCAAGTGTTTGCCGGGGCTTTCAGGGTTTCAGGGTACCGCAGGGAATGCTCAAGTAGTGCAAATAATGTTAAAAAGATTTTTTATGAATGTAGGTATATAGTTTTTGAAAGAGGGTTTTGCTTTGGAAAAATCCCAAAGAATTTTTTTCGTTTAGATGCGCTTTACAGGTTGTATTTACACTTTTAAATGTAAATTTTTGTTTATAGGAGTGTATGAGATTAGTACAAGTATACAGGGTGGAAAGTTAAGATGGCAGCTACCAGAAGCATTATACAGGGTGTAACAAAACACCCTAATAATACTTAAGGGGGTGCTTCAGACCATCAATCTGAACAACTTTCACTATGGAGTCAACGTCGAGAAAAAATAAAAAAAATGTGCTGTCCCATACATTTGAGTAGTTTTGTATGAAAGAGCGATTTTTTTTTCGCGATTTCGATGTTGGCTCCATAGTGAAAGTTGTTCAGTTTGATGGTCTGAAGCACCCCCTTTAGTATTACTAGGGTGTTTTGTTATACCCTGTATAGCTACAAGAAAACGTTCTTAGGAGACTAACCCTAACTTTTAAAGTGTTTTTGTGTGCATTTACCAATTTTGAAAAAATGTACAGTCATCGAAAAACTGCGATTTTCACAAAACTTTTTCGACCTCAGTCGACCCCATAGAGATTTATGTTCCTTATCAGTAAGAGAATCGATTGGGATGAAAAAAAAGTTTTGTGAAGATATCAGTTTTTGTCGATGACTGTAATTTTTTTTCAAAATCGGTGAATGCAGAAGTAAAACACTCCAAACGTTAGGGTTAGTCTCCTCAGAACGTTTTCTTGAAGCTATAATGATTCTGGTATCTGCCCTTTTTGTCCCATATTAACTTTCCACCCTGCATAATTCATTCATTCTTTCATTCATTATACAGGGTGTACAATAAAATGGGACAGCTACTCAAAGGGGTGCTTCAGACCATCAAACTGAACAACTTTCTCTATGGGACCAATATCGAAATCGCGAAAAAAAATCCGCTCTCCCATACAAAACTGCAAACATAACTCGACTGAAATGTATGGGACAGCAGATATTTTTTTCGCGATTTCGATATTGGTCCCATAGAGAAAGTTGTTCAGTTTGATGGTCTGAAGCACCCCTTTAAGTAGCTGTCCCATTTTATTGTACACCCTGTATAAAGTAACCATATTAGGACGGGCCACATCGGGACTGAGCGGCCACATCGTAGCGGAAAATGCGATTCGACGGAGAGACTGGAATGTTCAGCAGTCGTTTCCACAAATCGCCTTACCACTAGTTCAACATCTATTTATATTACTAAAAGAGTTCCGTGACTGACTAACTGACTGACAGACAGCCTAAACCGCTGCAGATAGAAACATCTAGAAACATGACATTTTTAACAGTGACATTCTACAGTGGATGTAGGGGTGCACTAAGAAAGGATTTTTCGAAAATTGACCCCAAAAGGGGTTATCCACATGGACAAAGCTGCGGGTTAAAAGCTCCTACACCGATATAGAAAAAAAAAACACGTAAAAAAACTTTACAGAATAGGTTTTCATTTTAGCCATGCATTCTACTCATTAAACTGAACAACTTTAAGTATGGAGCCAACTTATTCCATACAAAACTGCTAACCTACTCAAGAATGTATGGGAGACCTGTTTTTTTTTTTCGTGGTTTCGATGTTGGTCCCAAAGAGAAAGCTGTTCAGTTTGATGGTCTGATCATCCAGTCAGTTTACGGACGATAGTTTCACGTAATAACATCATAATGAAACATTGATGAATATTCGAATTGCTAGCTCTGACGTCACGCGAGAAAGAGAGATTTGTTCCGCGCTCTCGCTTGCATGCTCATTCCCAGGCGGAACATGACACTTTTTCGTGCATGCAGCCGGTGTTCATCGATTTATATTATCACGTCAAAAGTGTCAGCATATTAAGAAGGACCCTGTATAAAATGTTATGCATTAGCTACACAGAACCATAATCCAAAACAAACATTCACCCTTACCTACAACCCCCTGCCTTTTAGTTGATGTTAGATTTGAAAATATTGTTAATGTTCTCATATTTTTACAAAGGTTCCCTCTCGCACAAATAATCCGTGTATTTACTTTTTATATTGGCCTTTTTTAGTCTTTGTGGCTCATTTTACGATGCTGTGCGGGAGATTATCCTGTGAAATTATATTTAAGGATACAAGTGGATAGCTCGTGTGTTTACGTTCTGGACGATTTACCTGAAAATTTGTGTTGTTTTTGACTTGGTGGTTCTGTTTAGGGCATTTCACAAAAGTATATCGTATATTTTTTGTTTGAATTAATTATAATGTTGTGTGTTCTGAAAAAAGTTAACTTATTACTAACGGCGACTGCGACTTCGGACCGATTGCGATGAAATAAACCCTAAATAGTAATCTGAGCTAAGTGCTCTTTGAATTCCCATCTAAATTGGTTCAGTGGTTTTTATGTAATTCGTTCTCGAACAAACAGACAAAATGACAAACAGACTAAGACTTATCCTAAAAAAAATATTGTTTTAATGCATTCCATTACGTATTCTTGAATCGTCCTTTACTTACTTATCTTCCTTACTTACTTACTTTTTAGGGTTCCGTACCCAAAGGGTGAAAACGGAACCCTATTACTAAGGCGCTGTCCTATTGCCATCGCTCGCGCGATCATGCGTTCGTCCGACGAAAATCATTGTGCCACTGTGCGTTTAAACATACTTATATCTGCGGAATATCCTATAGAAGGTCATGCTATCATGAGATGCGATCAAATTGTTCTATTTTTATTCAGATATAAGTATGTTTAAACGCACAGTGGCACAATGATTTTCGTCGGACGAACGAACGACCGCGCGAGCGATGGCAATAGGACAGCGCCTAAGCCTACGTTGTCCGTCCGCCCGTCCGTTCGTCCGCCCGCCCGTCTGTCTATCCTTCCGTCTGTCTGTCTTACCTAATGGACCGTAATAGCTAGACAGTTGAAAAAATTCACAGATTTGCTAAAAAGTAATAAAAATGTCAGAATATTAACAATTAATTATCATACAAAAATAATTTATTATCAAAGTTTTTTCTTCGCGCTCTATCGTTAAAACGTTAGACATACAAGCGTCAAACTTGGTCTGATTATAAAGAAAACTCTACAGTATAATAACAAATAATAAAAAAATCGGTCAAATATGACTCATATTTATTATTATTTATTTTATTATTTGTTGTTATACTGTAGAGTTTTCTTGACTTGTTTTACCGTCTCGGTCCAGGAGAAAAAAAATTTTTTTGTAAGTTAATAATATTGTGTGGTGATATGGTACGGAACCCTTGGTGCGCGAGTAGCCCGACTCGCATTTGACCGGTTTTATTATGTTAAGCGTACTAGCGTACATTTATTGCCTGAAACTAACGAATAAAAAAATTATCAAAGCTAAGCCCAGTTCCATAGCCTACCTTTTAAATTTTAAAAAACACTTCCAAGTGACATCTATTTTGAATCTTATCCCTTTGTGATAAAGATCAAAATGGCATAAACCTGGGGTTAAATGCAACGTATTGTACCGCAGTGACAAAAGTCTGTCAGATAAGGTAATGGTGTTGAAATGGCAGACAAGCCACTAATTGGACCTATTCATTACTCGCAGCGATGCTAAACAGTAACTAAGACGCGGTATTAAGTCCCGAGAATCATGTGAATTTCGAACTTATCACCGAGGCATAAGGTTGTGTCATTTATTATGAAGGATGTACTAAGTATACAGGGAAGTAGATGCGTTGGTATAATGTACCCGTTGCTGTAGGAAAACTAAAAATTTAGGGGTTTTGTGGAATTTCTTCCCTGAATTGTGAACCTTGCTACAGTTGCAAAGAAGTTTGGCGGAAGGCCATATAATGTGAGACCCAGACATAATAGGTCCCATACATGAATGAAACTTAGTAATACGTGTAGAGTGAAATAAAACTAACAAAAAAGGAAATTGGTTGTAATCTGTAGAAGTTGGGGGAAAGGTATTTCTCCTTATGATACCTTTTGTATCAAGTATGTGAAACTCATAATCTTTCTTATTAAATTCAAAAATTCAAAATTCAAAATTTTTTTTTCAAAATTCAAAATTCAAAATTTTTTTATTCAAAATAATATCATATAGATAGCTTTTTGACGTCATTTTTTGACTCTACCACCGCGTCGGAAGGTGTTCCGTTGAGAGAAGATGCGGCCAGAAACTCTACAACACACATCTTTTAAACAAAACAAAATGTACTTACAAAGTACAATTAAAATACAATATTGCATTACATAGTGTAAAATTGTCAAGACCAGACATTTTGGTCATTCAAATAATCATCGAGTTTATAGTAACCTTTTTTACAGAGGACTTGTTTAACATGAGACTTAAACTTTTTGTCTGGTAAGTTTAGAATATCCTCTGGTATCTTATTATAAAAGCGTATACAGTGCCCCATGAAAGATGTGTTGACTTTATTAGATAGCCCACTCAATCTTCTACGCATTCATTGTGTTTGTTTTAATGAAAATTCACGATAACCGTACAATATTATGATAATGAAATCAAACGAAATCACACGCACTATCAGTTCAATAAAGCCAAATACGTTGAAGACGTTCCGTAACGTCCAAAAACTACCTCAGTGATAATATTAGATGAAAATAGCTGTCATGTTTGCGTTTTGCTAATGCTTTTTGGATGATTTGTCTATTTTACTAGTAATTTCTACTTTTGAACCCGGACTTCTAGAGATGAGGAAGTTTTTTTTAAAAAATGCCTTAATTTTCGTAAAAATGGCTGGGTCCAAATTAGCCAAAGTTCTTTAAAAGTTTAAAGTTGTAGCGTGGTTTCTGGTCACTCCGCTAGGATGTCTATATAATTATGTTATGGGTGGAAAGTTAAGATGGGACACAAAGGGCAGCTACCAGAAGCATTATAGCTACAAGAAAAAGTTCTTAGGAGACTAACCCTTACCTTTGGATCATTTTACTTCTGCATTAACCAATATTGAAAAAAAAATTTACAGTCATCGAGAAAAACTTCCACTTTCACACAACTTTAGTAGGGAAATAAGCCCGAACCCTGCGCATCTCTTGCGCATAGTTGCGTAAAAGCATTCGACACGCGCCTCTGCAAATGATGACGAATATGATTTTAGCATTTGCGGTGGAACTGTTACAAAAGAAACCCGTTTTACGATTGTGGGTTCTAATATTTATAGTTATTCCGTCTTTAATTTCTCAAAAATTAGGTACACAACATTTCCTGTGCTTTTTGTCTTCAGTAATCCGTCATGCATCGATTTTTACAACAATGTTATGTATTATGTATACAACGGTTATAATAAATTAGCGCAAAACCTCATACACCCCAACT
Organism: Agonopterix subpropinquella; assembly: GCA_922987775.1. Classification (NCBI taxonomy): domain Eukaryota; kingdom Metazoa; phylum Arthropoda; class Insecta; order Lepidoptera; family Depressariidae; genus Agonopterix; species Agonopterix subpropinquella. Next base: position 4,326,625 of record OV277710.1, read on the forward strand.
GATTTATAACACAATAATTAGATTGAAACAATAATTTCATTATTTTGATACTTAAAATTTTAAGTTATTCGCATTTAAAGTTTTGAGGCAAAAATGATTTGTTATCATTTCAGCAATGAATGAAATGAAAGCCCTATCGTACTCATGGATGCATTTTAATAATTTTGTTTTGGTAGTAAGTAGGGTTAGTTTGTCCGTGCGGTGGGTTGACATCGGGTTCAGAAAATTTTAAATATAACAAACTTTGAAAAAAAATTACCTATGATGAAACCATGATAATTCGATTCTGCTCTCCATTCTAAACAAACTACTTTCTACTCATTAACACGTTGTATAAGAATAAAAAAATAAAAAAAACTACCTGTCTACCTGTTTTCTATTTTTTCTGTGAGTCCCTCGCCTCCCCCAACGCCTCGGGACCGTCGTCGCGTACAAACTTGTTTGTCTATAATAGCAGTTCATTAAAATCATGTAGGTATTCCTAAATTATCATCTCATTCCCATGACGAATAATAAACAAGGGTGACAATATTCAACGCTAAACATAAACAAACCGTACGTACACTCACGCATGCAAATTGAAACGAGTTTCTGCTTTTGTTTCTCTATGCAAATAGCCGTAAGGTTCAATTTGAACAATTTGCGTTGGCACGGGTGTAAAATGCTAATTACGACTGACATATTTACGTTTTAACTCATTCTCATGTTGCATTTCTAAAGACGAGGGAAACAAAGATGGTACAATGTCACGAATGGTGTTTCATGTATCATGTTACATGTTATATCAAGAAACAATGAGTTTTGTTTGTTTATACAGCGTGTTAATGAATTAACGCAAAACTAGAAAGTAGTTTGTTTAGAATCGAGAGCAGAATCGAATTATCATGGTTTCAACTTAGGTAATTTTTTTCAAAATATTAAATAATTTTTTATAAAAAATTAAAATTTTCTGAACTCGATGTCAACCCACCGCACGGCACACTCACCCTACTGACTACCAAAACAAGATTATTAAAATGTATCCATGAGTACGTTAGCGCTTTCATTCATTGCTGAAATGATAACAAATCATTTTAACCTCAGAACTTAAAATGCAAACAACTTTATATTTTAACTATATAAATAATGAAATTATTGTTTCAATCTAATTATTTTGCTATAAATCAGTAAAGGTGTATGAGGTTTTGCGCTAATTTATTAACGCGTTGTATATGTGTGTGTTCACTATACGCACAGTATAACAAAAAGTACCTAGTACTAAGAGTGCGGACACTCCCTGCCCCAACCAATTTTAACCTCAACTCCTCTAGCAGGAAGCTTGCCGGAAAATATAGGCAATGGCGTATTCCTGCCTTTCTCGCACTCAATTAGTAAATGCTGTCTCTGGTGGGTAAACACCGCTCTCCCTGACCCGTTTGTCCCTCTTATGGAGAGCCTCCCTCCAGAACATGAGCTGCCCATGCCAATTTGGAGGTGCTTAAATAGACTCCGAACTCAGGTAACGACAACCTGTTCAAGTGGGGTTACATAAACAGGTCTGACGTCCAGTCTGAATGCGGTTTTGCCTCACAGACCATGGTCAATCTCCTGTATTTATTTATTAAACAATTACACAGCTTCACAGAGGAACTCCAATACGCCATGCAGTCATATCCGGGCAGGATATGACTGCATGGCGTATTGGAGTTCCTCTGTGAAGCTGTGTAATTGTTCCTGCCCTGACACCTGCACGCGAATGGAGCTCATGGACGCTGCCGGCAATGCTATCTGAATGGCAAGATACTGGACAGGAAAATTTAAAATGACTTGCCATCGACTCGATAGAAGAGAAGAATGCTTACCCCTTCTTGTAATTTTTTCCATTTTGTATGAAATGACAGCTAAGTACAGGAAAGGGACCCCCCAAGCAAGACGACACTGCTAGTGATAGCTGGCTGAATATTCTGAATACGGCATGGGTTCTCCCTTCTTGGACTGGACAGATACTACCAATCTTTTTACATGTAAAGTAGCAAGTTAGCATTGCTACAACTGCTTGCTTATAATAAAGTGTAAAATTAAATGAACAACTATTATTATGAGATCAAAGTTAAAATCGGCTGTTCCATAGTGTAAGCTCGACAGGAAGCTGGATGAATCAAACTCGTCCATTGCCAACAATTATATTTTATGACTTATCACTTCACTTGTTTTATACATTACACGATTCAATCACTTCATAATTAATATTTAGCGTCACTAGGCACGAAACATGTTAACACGGCAATAGCTTAGTTTTGAAAAAAGTGAGCCAACGAACGAACGGCGAATGAATCGATTCAAAGAATGATCGATAACGAACGAGTTGATGAGTTGCACCTCAATGTTGCCAGCATAGATAAAAAGTAAATAGGCGACGGTCTATCGATATGCTCGTTACAATAGAAATCATCGACGGCTACCTAGTAGCCAAATGTATTGAAAAGTTCGAATTTATTGATTTTACAGGCATGCCATGGTAGCTTAATCAAAGTAAAGATTTAGATTCGAACGATTTTTTATTTTGGTTTGGGTTTTCCTTAAATTTTTTTTTTTATTGAAAAGTTGATTTTTTTCTTCGCAATTTCGAATTGTTGGCTCTATGGTGAAAGTCTTTTAGTTTGATGGTCTGATGCACCTCCTTTGATATTATAAAGTATGCATGGATTATTCCGATTCAAATATCGCTATCTACCCTCTCGTATAATATAGTCATGATCACAATAAAATACTTGCATTGTTGTATGCGGTTGAGGCGCAATTTCTAGCAAGCGCTTGGCGATGCAGCAATTAGTTAATTACTCGTATGAACTTAGCAACACGACAGCAACTTGCATAAGCGTCAAAGTTATTAATTGAATCACTGTACAACGGCTGGACATTTTAGGCACTATCTTAATTAACCCTGTTAATAGTGTTACTAGACTAAAGTCCCAAATGCTTGGGTTTCAAACGCTTACCAGTAAAGTTGTCTTAATAATTTGTTAACAATATAAACTCATAACCTGTTTATTAGTTAACCGCTTTACTACACAACTAAATATAATTTTAAGAACTTAGCATATTTACAATAACGCTATATTGGCTCTATCGTAGTGTTGCAGATGTTGACAATATAAAATGTGGGCGCAGGAGGGCCTTAGTCCGAAGCAACCATAGAAACACGTGACACAGAACGTAGCGATTCGTCAAGTTATGCAGTGGTTCAGCCATTGCTATTCAAAATCTCCAACTGAACTCCTCTTTGACATGGCTGTCAACCAACTTTACCAACACACGACGCTCCGCTAGACCGACACCAGAGGCGCTACATCAAAGCACCATCATGAGTGTGCGATCTCGTTCTGTTGCAACTTGAGAGATGGCGCAAGGCACCGTCAAATATAATTTATTCAGTCATTGTACTCAGTTATAATTACCTATTCCGTGAATTGATTTTGGACAAAAAACACGCCCGAAACTACCACCAAATGTCAGAGCCACGTGGCCACCTAGCGCGCGTGCCGAACGAAACACGTCCGCCCGTGAACCGTGTGAAACTAGCCATGCGACACCCGCAATAACGTCCCTTTTTAAAGGTTTCAATGTGTCAAATGGTGATAGGTAGCTAGTAAGACTAGTTAGTACGCTATCGTCCCGCGTGGCACAGCCGTTGGGGGAGGCGTGGTAGATGTTTTAGCGGGGGGTGGGTTGTGAGACGGGGAAGGGAAGCGCGCGCAGCTCACCGGTAATACATGAATGGAGTAGTCCATTCTAAGCTGGAATTACACGGATTTATTGTTCTACGTATTGACTAAGCAATGCTCTCTGAGTAATTCGTTCCGCTCTTAGCCATACGGCCCTTGCATTCAACAGAGAAAAATCTGACACTGGCGTTTGGTATTGGTAGGCTATTGGCTATGTGCACGACACTAGCGCCACACTAGCGCGGCGTAGCGCATGAACTATGTCGGCCAGCCGTGAATTATCTACACTATTATAGTACTGTAAAGGACTGTGTTTGTTCGAGGATTCTGCCAAAACTACTGGACCGATTTTGATAAAACTTTTTATATTTAAAAGCTTATTATTAGTGTTAAAAGCTAGCTTATATTTTATTCCGGTACGATGACGGGAGCGGATGCGGACGAAGCCCCGCACAAAATCTAATTTGTATCGGAATTCCCATACAAACTTTTACCTCAGTTTTAACACCTTTGGGGGTTTAAAATGTGACAAGCCTTTTTTAAGTGAGCATCTAAAAAGAAACGCCAATAGAAACTTCCATGCCAAATTTTAAGTTAGTAGTCTTGACAGTTTTGGAGATTTCAAGCAAATCTGACACAGCTTCACCGTCAGTAGTTCAAATTTCTGCCACAGCGTGCGCTGCTATCGACTTGACAGTTCCCAACACCCACTTCGCACTTAGCCAATAGTGCGAATATCCTCCCATTCTCCTTACAATTGCTCTAAATGCTAGGTGGTGCTGATTTGTTTCGTGAAACCCTATGTATCTGCTCCATAAAGGTCAACACCGCTATGCTAGGATGAACTTGTCATATGCGTGAGCTTTCTTTTAATTTCGATCGTGGATTCAATTTAAGTCTTATGCTATTATCCTACGGATCTTATTCAAATAAAATTATCTCGCCTCTAACTGCCTGCGTGGTCTAATGGTAAAGAGCATTGGGCTTTCGACACGGAGGTCGTGGGTTCGATTCCCACGGAGGACACCTAGTGATAATTATGTTACTTTTTGCGTTTTTCCCCAGTTGCTTACGACATTGCAGGTTGAATCACCTGATTGTCTGAAAAGAAAAATGATTCCGTGCTTCGGATGGCACGTATTAATTTAAACACATTGGTCCTCCGTTTCTTTAACTGCCTCCGTGGTATAGTTAAGAGCATTGGGCTCTCGACACGGAGGTCGTGAGTTTGATTCCCATGGGGGACACCTAGTGACATGTAACTTTGTGCGTTTTTCCCCAGTTGGTTAGGACTTTGCAGGTTGCATCACCTGATTGTCTGAAAAGAAAAATGATTCCGTGCTTTGGATGGCACGTTAAGCCGTTGGTCTCGGCTACTTTCTCTGGTGGTAGTCGTTACATAAAAACTACGTCAGAGGCTTCTCGCCTTGCGGTAGCATTTTCCCCTCTGCCACGGTATAAGATCAATTGATCTTGTGCATTTACACCCAATTTTATACCTTATCACTAAACGAGACAGCCTATAATAGCAAAACAATAATTTTGACCTTAGAACGTTTGGGGTTCACACGAGACTACTTTTCATGATTTTTAACATTCAAAATTAGAATCTAAACTTATGGGGAATAAAATCCAAGTTGCGAATTTCATGTTACCTCGCCCCCCGCAAAAAGTGGCAGAAATGTTTCTGAGTAGAATGACACGCGTAACTCGTCCCTATTTAATTGTCTAAGGTCAGAGCCGTAAGGTCTAAAAAAAACTGGGCTCTGCCCACACGATAAGAAGAAGAAGAATCTTGTTATTTGAACGAAACAACAAGAGAATAGCCCCCAAAAGGCCAGTCCTGGGATATGAGGCAAGGCTAGTGACCCCCATAAAAAATACCTTGAGCTTTATGTTTTAATGACCGTCGTTCCTTAGGGAGCGCTATTGTTTTTAATCTCTCCTTTCAAAATATAGCTTTATTTTTACGAGTGTGATATGGGTTTTATGGGTGTGTTTGTGGTACGTTTATTTATTTATTTAAGATGCTATTCTACACACGATTAAACTGAAAAATTTAACATTTCTTTGTATATTCAGAATAGTGCAAAGTTTTAGTTTTTAAATAATTATTTGTCATGACTGTGTCAGTTTAGAATGGGCTCTACCTTTTTACTATTATTTATATACTGTTGTTTTACCATCGAAGTTGCATGAGGTGACTAAGGGATGGGGTTTTTATCGTAGTGTTTTTGAAGGTGAATGGCTTCTGTAACTCTAAATAATGCTACACTGAAAAAAAATGCGAGCCTACAAAGACTCTTAATTAGCACCAAAATAATTGAAATGACGTTATGATTGTTTACTAAAAACAAAAGATGGTTGGTTGTAACAACAAGCCGAATTCGTTAAACAAAGTTCTCTTAGTCGGAGAAGTGTTTCATGATGTTGACAGGCTCATGTCATGATGTTGGTTGAAGTAAACAAATATTTTTTTCAGTGTACAACTGTATATTTAATAAGGAGATTGGTCAGAATCATAAGTACTAAGAAACTCAGTTTAAGGGATAAATGATCAAGGAATTATGATCTGATTTGAATGTTATCTTCAAGACAACGGAAGACAAACTTTGGCATCTGTTTATTTAAATGTCAAAGTAAATTCTAGACAGTCTCAGAGATTGTTCCTTGCAAATCAACAACAACAAAACATCTGCGTTCATCCCTTTCAACTTCACTTCCTTAGCAACAGCTCACTAAAATTACTCGACAACTCCATGAAAAAGTAAAAACAAACTTTAGCCATGAACGAAAATTACTACGAAAATTGGGTATTTTTTTTGTCGCTACTATAAGGGGGAAAAAATACGGGAATTATACTAAAATATTCAGAGGAACATCGCTACTGTGAACAAATGAATTCTAAACGACTTAAAACTTTTCGTTTCAGACTCCAAAAGTACTTAGCTGACTGTAACTTTACATAAACCTTCGGTTGGTTGCCTTTGATGAAGATAATAGAAGAAGACGCGAGTCTCTTAGGAGCTTAGGAGCTCCATGTATTGCGAGTGGCGATTAAGTCGAACCCATAGTGTAAAAAAACAAGGTCTTCTATTCCCAGAGTGACACAAGCCTACGTCACAAAAAAATGGCCGCTAAACATGGTAAAAGGGTATGATGACGTAGGCTTGTGTCAGTCACGTGGTCAGTCACGTGATCGGAAGAGAATACCAGGCGCAGTATATTATTGTACCATGGTCGGTTGTATTATTGTACTATTGTACCTTTACAGTAGGCCTCGCATGCCACCCCCGAAAAAACGATAAAAATCGAGATGTGCCTCCATCTTTATTATTTTACGTATGCCAGAAAGAGCGCGCATGACGTTTTTCTCGTTTAAACGCTTTGTCGTGGGTGGCATGCTAGCCGTGCTGGAAGCATCTTATGTGCCACAAAATAGCCTAATATAAATATTTAGCTGAACGTACAAATTAAATTAAATATTCTTTATTCTCAGGCAAAAATAGCCCATAGATACACATTACATAACCTAATTTTAATACAATCAATCAATCAATCAATCAAATATACTTTATTTTACACCAAAATATAAAGAGTAAAATACAGAGAAAAAAAAATACAAGAGGCACAAAATAAGGCGGTCTTATCGCTAAGAAGCGATTTCAATACGATACAATACAATGTTATTAAAAATATTGTGTCTTATACGTATACAGGGTGTTAGGGTAAACAGTTGCATTACTTTAAGTGGTGATTGTACCCATAATACTGAACAATTTTCCCTAAGAAACCTGTAGGAAATTTGTAAAATTTTTTTAGACATCTCATACTAAATGCAATCAGCTGATCGAACTTTTGTATGAAAAGTCGACATTATTTTTTGCGAATTTCTCATAGGTTTCTTGTGGAATGTTATTCAGTATTATGTGTACAATCACCCCTTAAAGTAATGCAAATGTTTACCCTAATACCGTACTGTATATTTATTTAAAAACTAGCATTTACTGACAAACTATCAGAAAATAGAACTGTTTAACTACTTGTATACCTACGTCATGAGGTCGATAAAAAAAGCGCTTGGCAGATTTGACAAACTTATTAGGCATACACTTTTATTAAATATCGTATTTTAAACAGAAGAAAAAAAAAAATCTACAAAATCTTGTAACATTTTTGTCGCATCACAATAATGTATCTTGCGCAAAAAAGTGAATCTGTTGAGATAGGTAAAATACTGCTTTACTCTCTTTTAATGACATTGCACCGCACGCACAGCAAATATTCCATTATTGTGTATGTTCGTTTAAAATGAATTTCAGTTTAAATAATGGCACTTATAGCAAATTTCGTTTAATAACTTACGCATTTCATTTTAAATTATAATATGAACATACAGCATCTCTCTTTGTTTGGTTATATCCGTGTTGGTCTGAGTACTTTCTGTCAGATTTCAAGCGAAAGTAATTCATGTGGCCGCAGTTCTAGACATTTTTTAAAGTTTCTCGTAGGGTAAGAAAGTACTTACGGTCGTGTAGTCAATTTTGCATTTTAATACTTACTGCTTTAGGCTCACAAATCAAAAGTTTTATTAAAATGGTTATGTCTAATTTTTTATGGTAGACAATTTCCAGAATTCTAAAAGTGAACTTACGGTAGTAAAGGTAAAAGAGCGATGATAGCCCATACGGATGAGAGCTAGCGCCTCAATACTGAGGCCGCGGATCGATTCCTGGCCTGTACCACTAAGTTCTTCGGAATTTACGTACGGTTGTATTTATCATTTACTACCTCGGCGGTGAAGGAAAACATCGTGAGGAAACCTGCATTCCCGAGAGTGAAAAGAAAATACCATAAGTTCGGAATATACGTAAAAATATGGGTGAGCTTGGGGCGAACACAAATATCAGCGATGGTCGCAGTGTTAAATAACGACCCTTGCTTGCAATAGCCCAACCACCAATAATAATAGGTAGTCGTAGAAAAGTTTGTGACTACCTCGAAAAAGATTATGGTCGTGAGTTTATGATTATGTTTTCTTTACTGTGTTGTGTGGTGTCGTATGGTACAATCTCTCTCTCCCTTTTTTGTGAAGGGAACCCAATCTGTATGTGGGACTATATCCACTTCAATTCAATTTCATTTCATATAAATGAAATACATAAGTAACCAAAAAAATTACAATAAAGGTTCCAGTGGGCTGTAAATTCTCTTAATAAGAAACCCCACAAAAACCACACGAGTAAAGATCCCACACAGAGAAAGCTTGGACACAATCGCGCTAGTGGACAATCTGTGGTAGACATTAGGCGAGTGCATCAAGTGTGTACGAAGCACGTACATCAATTATCGGGGTCAATCGGTAGATGATATTTCACAGCACAGCATTGAACATTGAACGCGGACATCATGCGACCTCGATAAAAGTGTATCGTACACAGGGCGCTAACATTACCTTTTAAGAGCATTTATATTCGCAAATCAGTGTTCGAATATACGTGGATACGACAGCAACTCCTAGCCGTTTCATTTCCTTCGGCCGTATCCGACTTCGGCACTCAAACACCAGCATGTCATAAGGATATTAATATTCACAGCATCTATCATTAGCATATTAGTGTGAGAGCGTACTAACTCTCACATTATTTTGGTCCTTCGAGCCGGATTCGATCATTTTGTGCACTCCTAAAAACTTTGTATCTCTGGTGCCAGGAGCGCACAAAATAATCACATGACATGCTCGCCCAACGCCTCCCATAGATTGTCCAATAGCGAATATCTCATTATGTTGAAGATTACTCTTTATGGGGTATTTACTCATGTGCAAAAGCACAGCATAAAAATCCTTATCTCATACCCATAGTCGTCAGTTTGGTGAAAATAAAGTAAAATTTCATTCATTGCATTCATTCATTCGTCTTGTGAGAAATGAGGTGGTTCATTCTAGAATTGGACCACAAGGTCTGAAGGACAGACAGCGTTAAATTAAGCTATCCAATGGGTACAATTGTACAACTAGAACACGTCTCGTTCCGGTACAGGTGGACCGCTAATACCCGGCGACAGGGAAAACGGCAGAGCTTTGCATTCCGTCTGTGCTGATGTCAAACGTTCGGTTCAACCCATAGATTATGTTGGATTTGTTTCGTAATGTCACGACTGCTGTTGGGTTAAAATAGATTATGGAGTAGGCACAGGGTATGGTTTTTATGTAAAACAAAGTTGTATAATGCTTTCTTGCAAACATTTATTGGCAACTACATTATTTGTATTTGTCATTATTATCTGGTATTAATTAATTATTCAGAGTTGTAACTTAAAAATGCTTTACACTTAAAAAGTCTTCAGTCGAAAGTGAACCAATTTTTTTTCATTTCATTTTTTTTTATTTCATTTCATTTTCACTTTCATTATAGAGCCAAAAAAGAAATCGTTAAAAAAATCTGGTGTTCCATACATTTTGTTCGAACTGCTAATTACGTTTTGTGTGAAAGAACAAAAATTTTTTTATTTCTTTGTTGGCTCCATAGTGACATTCTTATTTTTTAATTTCATGATCTGAACCACCACTATTTAATAAATTATTCAGATGATCAGCGATGAAATTGAAATAATTAAATAAAACCGGTCAAGTGCGAGTCGGGCTACTCGCGCACCGAGAATCCCGTACCACAGAACCACAGAACACAACATTATTAACTTAGAAAAAAAAACTTTTTTGTTCGGGACCTTTAGCGCAAGACCGACTCACACTTGGCTGGTTTTTAGTATTTGTTGTTATTCTGTAGAGTTTGTTCTATAATCGCACTAAGTTTTGCGCTTGCATGTATTACCGTTTTTACGATAGAGCGTGAGGAAAAAACGTTGATAAAAACTAGTTTCTTGTTGAGAACCCCCTTTAATTTTTAACTTTATGAAATTTTTATTATTTGTTAACAAATCTGCCGTAATAACGCATAATCTGAGAAAATGTCAACTATCTAGCTATTACGGTTCAAAAGTTACAGCCCTAAATAGGTAGGACAGACGGACGGACGGACAGACGGACAGACGGACAGACGGACAGACGGACGGATGGACGGACGGACGGACGGACAACGTAGGCTTAGTAATAGGGTCCCGTTTTAACCCTTTGGGTACGGAACCCTAAAAACGTTTGTCCATTTAATTATCACTGAAAAACACAGCACATTATAAGAGGGGTTAGAAATGCAAAGTAGCGCTTTTGCTTCGGAGACGGCTGTCGCCACTTGTCTTCCCACTCACGCTGCTACATCTACTTATGCTCTCTCGCTCGCACCACACCGCGCGCCTTACGGTGTTATGCAAATCATTGCATAACCGTGTGGCACGCGTTCCACGCTTACTTTGCACTTCTAACCTCTCTTAATGTTCTGTGCTGAAAAAGGTCACCTCAAGAACATTGTATACAACGTGTTAATGAATTAACGCAAAACTAGAAAGTAGTTTGTTTAAAATCGAGCGCAGAATCGAATTATCGTGTTTTCAACATAGGTAATTTTTTTCAAAATATTAAATAATTCTTTTGCAAAATTTGAAATTTACTGAACCGGGTGTCAACCCACCGCACGAGCACACTCACCCTATTTAGTACCAAAACAAGATTATAAAAATGTATCCATGAGTACGTTAGCGCTTTCTTTCAGTGCTGAAATGATAACAAATCGTTTTTGCCTCAAAACTTAAAATGCGAATAACTTTAAATTTTAACCATCAAAATAATGAAATTATTGTTTCAATCGAATTATTTTGTTATAAATCAGTTGGGGTGTATGAGGTTTTGCGTTAATTTATTAACACGTTGTATATTTGGGTATCTGAGTAAAGACAAAATCATTCAACTTTAATTATAGTTTCGAAAATCGCTCCACTATAACAGCGGCTATAGTATATCCTACGATATAAGGTATTTCGTCTCCAATTTCTTGTGATTACTTTGAGCACAAATTCTTTCCCATTTCAGTCCACGATCGTAAGAGAAACATTTCTTATTTAACCACTAAAGGAATGAAGGGGACTTCAAAGGATAAAATTTTAGAAATACTAGCTGGGAAAAGCTTAGTCTATTAGGGTATGCTAAAGTCGTACCGTTTGATGCGGGGTTGAAATACATTGACTGGGTAATTTTTTTTACTGTATTTTGAGTAGTGATTCAAAATAATAAAATTAAAATGTGTGTATACAACGTGTTAATGAATAAGCGCAAAACCTCATACACCCCAACCCCAACTGATTTATAACAAAATAATTAGATTGAAAAAAGCGTCGGTGGCGCGTTGCGGAGAGGTATGGACTCCCAATTATGGGGGTCCGGGTTCGAATCCGCTCGGACAACATGCCATGTACCAATGAGTTTTTCTAACTTATGTACGTAAAACCGACTGCTCTCAAACGGTGAAGGAAAACATCGTGAGGAAACCTGCATACACTGAAGAAGAAATTCTGATGTGTATGTGAAGTCTACCAACCCGCATTGGGCACGCGTGGTGGACTAATGCCCATACACCCTCCTTGAGGATAGGCCTGTGCCCTGCAGTGGGACGTTTATAGGCTGATGATGATGATGATTTTGATAGTTAAAATTTAAAGTTCGCATTTTAAGTTTTGAGGCAAAAATGATTTGTTATCATTTCAGCAATGAATGAAAGCGTAACGTACGCAGCGTACGTACGTAGCGTAGCGTAGCCTAACGTACTCATGGATACATTTTAATAATCTTGTTTTGGTCGTAAGTAGGGTAAGTATGCCCGTGTGGTGGGTCGACATCGGGTTCGGTAAATTTTAAATTTTACAAACGAATTATGACACATTATTTGTGTGACACTGTCCAAGATATTTTTTGTTATTTTTTTTAATTATTCCATATTTTGAAAAAAATTACCTATGTTGAAACCATGATAATTCGATTCTGCTCTCGATTCTAAACAAACTATTTTCTAGTTTTGCGTTAATTCATTAACACGTATATTTTAAGACAAAATGATCCAGAGAGTTAGTAATACAAAAAACTTAGGTCTATGTTAGTATCAAAGATTTTTTTTTGGTTTTCGGTTTGTGAACCTGCCTGCGGAGGGTCACAATTATTGAACCTATGCAGTAACCAGTAAGTTATTTGAGTACATACCTTATAATTATAACCTACCTTACAAAATGTTATACACAAAATCAATCTAGACTGGACCTTCGTCAGTCATCATAATCTCGTTAGTGTGCTCGTTACGTCGTCCGGATCATACACCCCGGACCCCGGATAAATCCGGCACTAATTGCCTTTGTTAGCCGGACGCAGAGATCGCGTCACTTTTTTCATCATCCCATTTAATTTTCTGAGACAGAACTGACTCGATTGTCAAATCTTTTTTCATTTGGAAGTTTTAGGAAATGCAGTTAAAATTCGATTTTGATCGAAATGCAGCTGAGTTTTATCTAAAAACTATACTGTAGTTTACCGAATTTTGAACTAAGATTTCAATGATTATCAACCGGCAAAAGAATCAGCACTCTTTTGTTTACTATATTACGTAATTCTTACAAAAAAATCTTGTGGATGTTCTTCTTCTTATCGTGTGGGCAGAGCCCTGGTGTCAGAGTTTTTTCAGACCGCCTTACGGCCTCTGACGTGGTTTTATGTAACGACTACTACCACCAGAGATAGTAGCCGGGACCAACGGCTTAACGTGCCATCCGAAGCACGGAATCATTTTTTTTTTGGACAATCAGGTGATTCAGCCTGAAATGTCCTAACCAACTGGGGAAAAACATCCGTGAGCCGGCCGCATGGTTACCTACGTGACATGACATCACCATGAAATGCATGGCACACGGTCGAAAAAGTTGGACTAAGCGAAGATCAATTGAATTATGCACCCAAAATTGGCCGGAAGTACGAAAAAATTCCAAATTTCCGGTCAAATTTTTAAGCCTCATTTACGTCATATGACATCATTCTGAAACTGCTGGCATCATAAAGCCCTTCATTCGTAGAGAGGGGAAACATAAGTCTGTCAGTTCCCAGTTGGCCGGAAGTACTTGGCAGACTGCATCAAAAATCACAATTTTTGACCTTTACCTACGTCATATGACATCTCTATGAAATACATTGTAAATGGTAGGTAACGATGGTGTCTTTAAGAATACATAAGTCTGCCAGAGCCAATCTGGCCGGAACCCCTTTAAAATCAATCGTTTAACAGTTAGGTGTGAACGAACAAATCATGTCAGATGAGCATGATTTAACAAACCAAGGCTAGGAATATCGACTAACCAAAGCTGTAGTATCATGAGAAAGACCTGTTAACAGTTCCATACCCCAATTTAGGGTAACCGAGGGTAATAATGTCCATTATGTAAGTTAATAACATCGAATTTTTTAGTTTGCCGGCGGTTGTCCGTCCAATATTGGAACTAAATGTGATGAGAAAAAGGACGTAACAAAATCACATTAACACAATAAAGTAAAATTAAAAAAAAAAAACGAATGAAAATAAAACGACCAGTTATTGTAAATGGTAGGTAACGATGGTGTTATTAAGAATACATAAGTCTGCCAGGGCCAACCTTGTCGATATTTTTCATTGATGTCGTTATCTGACGGCCATTACCTTTATTGGCGACCAAGGAGGCGATAACCCTAATCAATCTTGAGTTTCGCTGCCTTAGGCCGTTTTTCCACGGCCTCCGTCACCGGACCGTCACAGAGAACGAGGTTATTTCGGGCTGAGTTTAAGATGACGTGACGGCGAACGTGTGTCCACCGCGCCGATATCGGTGGCTCAGTCCTAGAGTTTTGTCGTGCGCGGTGAACGGTGATGTGGTGACGAAATTTGTAATGCCGGCACATCCTCGTCATAAAACCGTGCCGAGTTCTAGCAGTCGCGTGTAAGCTGTGCTTACCCCCAACAGATACAGCATAATGAAAATTTTGTACACGCCCGAAGTCACAATTTTTGGCGGTATGTGCGGGTAGCGGGGCACGAAACGGTGCAGCGTGATTGGCCATTTCAAAATCGCACTACTTCCGTGTGATGTGTACCGAGCGTCGGCGGCCCTGTATGCGGTATCTATTGGGGGTAATCTGTGGGTCGCGCCAAACTATTAACATCTTCGGCAGCCGGGATGATGGCGCTCGGGTGACGGGTGATGGGCGTGCCGTGAACAGGCGGCCATGCTAACTGTATGTATCGCTACTTCGGCACCGTCATCTCGTTCTCGGTAACGGCGGCGGTGGACAACGGCCTTATACTGTCATTCTTTGATTTCAAATAATTCATCGGAAAACAAAATATTATGTTTTGAAATAATTATTCCAATTGCTATGACGTTATCAAAGCTGTCATGGAAGGTTCTCGTTTTGCAATTTAGTTACAATGAAGCAGTGTTTTTTATGTGCTAAAAGAAATAATACCAACGACTTTACAAACGAAGTGTTTGAAAAATGTGTTTATTATTTGAAAGTACGTAAAACCAAAGGTTTTAAATATAAAGATATTGAATTGCTACCTGATGCCAAAACAGAGTTTGGTTATCACGTGGAGTGTTACAGAAGAATTGTTGCAGTTAAGCGGAAGTATGTCGAAGCGTTTGAACAATGCCGGGTAATTTTGTATTATTATTAGTTGATATTAATATTCTTGCGTGTACTTATTATTATTTATAGTCTCATTTTGAACTATAATTATTTCTTTCATTTTAAAATGTTTCAGACCGTGGCTCAACATTTGCCTTCGTTTAATGGCACAATAGAGCAATCTGGCGTGGACACGTCAGAGCCTAGCTCTGCCGGACCATCCCAAGCCATCACTATCGGGCCACAGGTAGGGTTTTGCCTACTCAGTATTGTATCCGTACCTATATAATACAATAGCGCATTATTTGTTATGCGATTTGTTATTCTATTACAGACTGAGGTATTGTCCCCGTTGCTTTTGTCCAATGAAGGCGAAGAGCAACCTGGTGTAGCCACACTAGTGCCTAGCTCTGCTGGACCTTCCGAAGTCTTCACTATCGGGCCACAGGTATGGTTTTGCCCACTCATTATTGTATCCGTACCTACATAATATACAAGCGCATTACGTTTTATGCGATTTGTTATTCTATTACAGACCGAGGTATTGTCCCAGTTGCTTTTGTCCAATGAAGGCGAAGAGCAATCTGGGTTACCCACATTAGTTCCTAGCTCTGCCGGACCATCCCAAGCCATAACTATCGGGCCACAGGTAGGGTTTTGCCTACTCAGTATTGTATACGTACCTATATAATACAATAGCGCATTATTTGTTATGCGATTTGTTATTCTATTACAAACTGAGGTATTGTCCCCGTTGCTTTTGTCCAATGAAGGCGTAGAGCAACCTGGTGTAGCCACATCAGTGTCTAGCTCTGTCGGACCTTCCCAAGCCTTCACTATCGGGCCACAGGTAGGGTTTTGCCCACTCATTATTATATTCGTACCCACATAATATACAAGCGCATTACTTTTTATGCGATTTGTTATTCTATTACAGACTGAGAAGGAGGACTGTTACGTAATACCGTTGCTTTTGTCCAATGAAGGCGAAGAGCAACCTGGTGTAGCCACATTAGTGCCTAGCTCTGCCGGACCTTACCAAGTCTTCACTATCGGGCCACAGGTAGAGTTTTGCCTACTCATTATTGTATCCGTACCTATATAATACAATAGCGCATTACTTTTTATGCGATTCGTTATTCTATTACAGACTGAGGTATTATCACCGTTGCTTTGGTCCTATAAAGGCGCAGAGAAACCTGGTGTAGACACATTAGTGCCTAGCTCTGTCAGACCTTCCCAAGACTTCACTATCGGGCCACAGGTAGGGTTTTGCCTACTCATTATTGTATTCGTACCTACATAATACAATAGCGCATTACTTTTTATGCGATTTGTTATTCTATTACAGACTGAGGAAGAGGACTATTACATGTCACCGTTGTTTTTTTCCAATGAAGATGAAGAGCAACCCGATGTAGACACATTAGTGCCTAGCTCTGTCGGACCTTCCCAAGCCTTCACTATTGGGCCACAGGTAGGGTTTTTCCTACTCATTATTGTATCCGTACCTACATAATACAATAGCGCATTACTTTATATGCGATTTGTTATTCTATTACAGACTGAGAAGGAGGACTATTACATGTCACCGTTGCTTTTGTCCAATGAAGGTGAAGAGCACGCTGGTGTAGACACATTAATGCTTAGCTCTGCCGGACCTTCCCAAGCCTGCACTATTGGGCCACAGGTAGAGTTTTGCCTACTCCTTATTGTGTCCGTACCTACATAATACAATAGCGCATTACTTTATATGCGATTTGTTATTCTATTACAGACTGAGGAGGAGGACTATTACATGTCACCGTTGCTTTTGTCCAATGAAGGCGAAGAGCAACCTGGTGTAGACACATTAATGCTTAGCTCTGCCGGACCATCCAAAGCCTGCACTATTGGGCCACAGGTAGGGTTTTGCCTACTCATTATTGTATCCGTACCTACATAATACAATAGCGCATTACTTTATATGCGATTTTTTATTCTATTACAGACTGAGAAGGAGGACTATTACATGTCACCGTTGCTTTTGTCCAATGAAGGTGAAGAGCACGCTGGTGTAGACACATTAATGCTTAGCTCTGCCGGACCTTCCCAAGCCTGCACTATTGGGCCACAGGTAGAGTTTTGCCTACTCATTATTGTACAGTTATGGGAACCATTCAACAACGGCACAAACATAATTATAACATTCATGACCGAACCGGGACTAGAAACCAGGACCCCTAATTTGGCAGTCCGGCGTGGCAAACATTACACCAACCGGGTCATCAATAACACCCAGCGGAGCTAGTACGCCAACCCGCGATACCTTGATATAGCGCTATCACGCTTCCGCTCTCTCTCTATTTGCGCGCGAACGAACGAGATTAAAGACTAAATTTGACACGTACTAGCTCCGCAGATTGTTATTAATTTGTACTATTGTTATATTTGCTCATACCTATTCGACCCCTCTCTGTCTCTGGTCAACGTTATCTATTGAGAAATTAGGAACAAACTTTTTTTTTCTTCAGGAAAATCCCTCATTTATTATTTGAACTATAATGCTATTTCGTATGTCTACAGATTGAGCAGCATCCTTCAACTCCATGCAGTAGTACTAATGAAGAAAACCAGGCTGCAAGAAAAATTTGCCTGTTTTGTTCAACATTTGAAAAAAAAATTGGAATAAAGAGACAGTATTTAAAAATATGTACTGACCAGGTTAAAACATCACTGTTTTCGCTAGCATCGTCACTAAACGATCAGGATATAATGATAAAGCTAAGAACCATAAATTGCTTATTTTATCATCCATATTGTTGGGTCACTTATCGAAACAACTTAAGAACCTCAGAAACATCTGACTGGCATAGAGTTAGACACTTACACAACGACGCTTTTGATTCTTTATCACAATTTATTGCAATAGAAATTATAGAAGCAGAAAATATTTATTATTTACAGGATTTATGGATTCAATATCAAGCAATATTGTGTCAATTAAACGAAGGACAATTCAGTGAAGATGCATTTAAAAGTTATACTCCCCAACATTTAGGTGAAAGAATAAATAACGTATTTAGTGAAATTCTTGACATAAAACTAACGTCAACAAGTAATAAAAAAATTGTTTATAAAAAAAACATGAACATTGACAAAATGCTAAAAGAAAATGTCTTGCAAAAATCGCAGCAGGCTACAAGACTTCGAGATACTGCTTTTAGTATTAGGGCCGTGATAAATTCCATAAAAAAGAAAAATCTTCCAGAAAAGTTACATCCTGAAGAAATTATAAAAGGGGAATGTGAAATCCCTGAAATGCTTTATGAATTTATAAATATGATCATAAAAGGACCTGACGTACGAAGACAACTCTCTGACGAAGACAAAGCCAAAATAATGTCACTTTGCCAAGACATTATTTATATAACGACAAAAGGACGCATTAAACCATCTAAACAGTTAATGTTAGGATTGACAGTTAAATCGTTAACAAACAGTAGCAAATTGATGACAATACTGAATAGGTTTGGCCATACAATTAGTTATACAACTGCGGAAACATTAGAGACCGAGTTGGCATTCACTGCTATAGAAGAAAATTGTCTTATTCCAAAGAGTATGAAATGTAATCCACAACTCAAGACAAACCTGGCTTTCGATAATTTCGACCGATATGTGGAAACATTAGATGGAAAAGACACGCTTCACGATGCTGTTGGCATTATATATCAATTCAAACCTCAAGAAAGGCAATCTGTACAAACGGCAGTTTTGGAAAAATCAGAGCCACAACCGTCATGTGAATCAGAAACATCAAAAAGACGAAGACGAAAATTTCAAGAGGTTGCCATGGAAATCCAGCCATATTATAAGAAACCCAAGGCAGTCACTAAGCTATCCGCAATAAACGATATCTCGCAATTAGCAGATGAATGCAATAAAGCTAAACAAAATGCAATATACAGAGACAAAATATGGATATTTTCACTTGCACAAAATTCTGAGACACCAATGTGGACGGGATTTAATTGTCAAACATTAAACGACAGCACTGAAATCCAATCACTCGATTATTTACCACAGATTAACTCATCTCCCACGTCTTATTCAGTCGTGTATAAAACAATGATGTTAGCCCAAAATGTAGTCGAAGAAACAGGCCAAGATCACTTAATCTTAACGTACGATCTAGCAATCGCCAAAATGGCGATGCAAATCCAGGTAGAAGAGAGTCCTAAGTTTGATAATTTAATGATCAATATGGGAACTTTCCACATTTATTTAGCCTTTTTCAAAGCAATAGGTAAATATATTGATGGCTCTGGGATCGAAAGTGTAGTAGTACAATCGAATGTTCTTGCTGCAGGCTCTCTAAATGCATTTTTAGCTGGAAAGCATTATAATAGGTGTAAAAGGATTCATCCATTATTGGCCGCAGCGTTCCAAGTCCTGCACTTTCAAGCATTTCTTAAAGAAAAAAGACTAAATGTAGAACAAATTGATCATTATTTAAAAGATTTCAAAGAAAAAAGAACTGAAATTCGTGAACCACTGCAAATGGTACCGATTCGGTATGCGCACTCGACTAAACTAATTTTAACCAAAATTCGACTAAAATAAGTTAAGTCGTTTTCGTGTGCAATTCGGTTTTGGCAACGAACTAAATTAAGTCGTCTTGTTTGACAGGACTAAATCGACTTTGACAGGTTTAAATTGAATTCACAGATAAAATAATACGGTGATGGCAAGGTGATGGATTGTCTATGGTGTGGCTTATGGCGCGTCTCCACGACTGAATGATTTAAAGTCATTCGTTCATTCCGTTTATTTGGAACAATATTTTAACGTATTAAAACAGCTGAATGCGATGGCGATAGTTAGATTTGTATACGTCTATCTTCTTCTTCCAAGATGATTATGTTTTTTTCGGATGTAAAATAATTTCAACTGAATTTTGTCACTTTGACATTGACAGAACCAAAGACAGAACGATTTTATTCTATTTGTTTTGTTGGAAACTGTGATAAATCAAGAAAAAAAGCCAAGATATTCATGAATGCTTCCAAAAAAGAAGTAAGTATACGTGTTTACCCGTCCGCCAACACCGGGACATACCTGGACCCCGAAACCCTTCGCATAGCAATGGGCTTCCGAGTCGGCGCGGAACTCTGCACCCACCACCAGTGCCCCTGTGGCATGCAGTCGATCGCCTGGGACACCACGGGCTCTCATGCCAACAAAGTGCCGGCAGATTTTCTCGCCACTCCACTCTTAACGACATCATACGCAGGTCTCTTGCCACTGTCAACGTACCGGCCACCCTAGAGCCGAAAGAGGCGTCTAAGATAATATATAGAGCCGAAAGGTATTGTACGAGAGGATGGCAAGAGACCAGACGGGACGTCTCTCGTACCCTGAAAGATGGGTCGGGTGCTGGTGTGGGATGCCACCTGTGTGGACACTCGCTGGCGCCGTCCCATGTACGAGGAACGAGCAAAAGAGTTGGCTCGGTTTTCAGTATCATTAACATTTACGTATTTAACCATTATTACCTAAAAATAATCACTAATTTGACTTAAAACTTGTTTCAGAGATCGGAGTAAAAAATCCAGTTACAATGTTGACCGCAGACCTAAGAAATCAGCGTCCGGTGGGCAGTTGTCAGAATATGGAGCACAGTGCTTTGCTACGGGATCGCAGACCTAAGAAATCAGCGTCCGGTGGGCAGTTGTCAGAATATGGAGCACAGTGCTTTGCTACGGGACCACAGACCTAAGAAATCAGCGTCCAGTGGGCAGTTGTCAGAATATGGAGCACAGTGCTTTGCTACGGGACCACGGACCTAAGAAATCAGCGTCCAGTGGGCAGTTGTCAGAATATGGAGCACAGTGCTTTGCTACGGGATCGCAGACCTAAGAAATCAGCGTCCGGTGGGCAGTTGTCAGAATATGGAGCACAGTGCTTTGCTACGGGACCACAGACCTAAGAAATCAGCGTCCAGTGGGCAGTTGTCAGAATATGGAGGACAGTGCTTTGCTACAGGGCCACAGACCTAAGAAATCAGCGTCCGGTGGGCAGTTGTCAGAATATGGAGGACAGTGCTTTGCTACGGGATCGCAGACTGAAGAAATCTGCGTCCAGTGGGCAGTTGTCAGAATATGGAGCACTGAGTGCTTTGCTACGGGATCACAGACCTAAGAAATCAGCGTCCGGTGGGCAGTTGTCAGAATATGGAGCACAGTGCTTTGCTACGGGATCGCAGACCTAAGAAATCAGCGTCCGGTGGGCAGTTGTCAGAATATGGAGCACTGAGTGCTTTGCTACGGGACCACAGACCTAAGAAATCAGCGTCCGGTGGGCAGTTGTCAGAATATGGAGCACAGTGCTTTGCTACGGGATCGCAGACTGAAGAAATCTGCGTCCAGTAGGCAGTTGTCAGAATATGGAGCACTGAGTGCTTTGCTACGCGATCGCAGACCTAAGAAATCAGCGTCCGGTGGGCAGCTGTCAGAATATCAAGCAGCCTAGGGCGCTGAGCGTTTGCTACGTAATGATGATGATGATGATGATGATGATGATAATAATATATTAGTTTTTTTGTAATTTCTGGTTGATCTCATGATGTTAGTCTGAACTTAATTATGTTTAGAAATATATTTGGTGATCAAGGTTCTTTTTGTGTATTTAATTTACCAAAATAAGTTCATAGATAGATTCATTGATTCTTTATTGTACATAAAAACATAATTATGAAAAAATACACTGTAAAGCCGCATTGACAAGATCAACAGTCTGCTTGGACCGAGTGGACTCGTAGGAGTAAGCCGAATAGGATCCGTCTACCGAGTGCGCTCGGATTATGGGTTGCCACAATACGAGTAGCGTCCGAGTTAACTCGATCCAAGCAGACTCTGATCGTGTCAACACGGCTTAAGGCTCATAGGATCCGACTTCCGAGTGCGCTCGGATTATGGGTTGCCACAATACGAGTAGGATCAGAGTAAACTCGGTCCAAGCAGACTCTGATCATGTCAACACGGCCTAAACCTCATAGGATCCGTTTTCCGAGTGAGCTCGGATTATGTGTTGCCACAATACGAGCAGCGTCCGAGTAAACTCGGTCCAAGCAGACTCTGATCGTGTCATAGCGGCTTAAGTAATAAAAAAATTCATGAATGAATGCAGTTGTTTATTTATTTGGTTATTATTATTATATATGATACACTAGCAGCTCAAAGCTGATGCGTGTATATCACTGCACTTGTTTAGTTTTATAAATAACTGTCCAGTCTATTTTTGAAAGAGTTCACTGAAGGCGCAATTATTACAGTCTCAGGCAATTTGTTCCACTCGCGAACTATTTGGTTGGGCAAAAAATGTTTCCGGGGGTTGCTTGTACAAAATTTGCCATCAATTTTGAGAGAGTGACCTCTGAGATTTTAGTTCTGGTTCATCCGGTATATATGTTCAATTCCTTGGACATCATAACATCCAGCAAGTATCTTATATGTCTCTATGAGGTCACCACGTTGACGCCGTTGTTCAAGTGTTGTTAACCCAAGCTCTTCTAATCGTCTCTCATATGGTTTGTCACGCAGTTCAACAACCATTTTTGTTGTCGTTAGTTTTCGGTATGTATTCGTACTTTTTGGTAATGTTGGTACATTCCGGTATAGGTTGATAGATGTGTGTATTCATGCCAACATTCTTCTGTTCTGTGGAATGGTGCGTTGCACAGTTTCTGCTGGCATCTCAACCATTGTATCCATTGCATTGGAACCTTAAAGAAAATGTTGTTAAATTAGTTGAAGTATTTAATGCACTTATTAAGTATTGGAGTTTACCCGCGACTTCGTCCACACAAATTATAATTATAACAGATTTTAAGTGAAATCATAAGCTAAAAAACTTTCATAAAAATCGCTTCAGTAGTTTTTGCGTGATGTTCAAACAAACAAACAAATTTAGAGTAATAACTTGCTCCCGAAGAAAGGCTCGTTTTCATTGGTCGATAACTTGGTTGATATACAGCATGCGGGGACTCCCCGCAGGCAGGCTAATGAAAAATGAAATTCAACACCACAGTGGTTGTTATATCACCTACAGGAATCCCCCATCCATCGATCATAGAACTAGATGCACAATCAGCGTTCGTTCACTATAGACCACTGAAAATGGTTCCCTGCATCCGTGCCTTATGGCATGCGTTACAGAAATCTCTCGCATCCCGAATGCGGGCTATATTGAGCAGTGAAAATAGTTGCCCTAATGCGGGGTCTATGGCATACGTTACAGAAATCTCTCGAGAAAGAACGACCAATGAAAATGAGCCCAAAGGTCATAAGCAGCAAAATTTCACACAGATGACGCTGTGGAAAATACTTAGTAGAACATAAATATCATCGCAGCCTATATAAGTCCCACTGCAGGGCACAGGCCTTCCCTCAGGGAGGGTGTAGGGGCGTCATTCCACCACGCGTCCCCAATGCAGATTGGTAGAATTTCTTCTTCAGCATATGCAGGTCCTTCCTCACAATGTTGTCCTTCACCGTTTGAGAGCAGTTGGTATTATATACATTATAAAAACTCAACTCAATGCAGCCTGGCTACGTTTCCACCAGAGATGTGCGAGGACGCGTAGCGAGGGGTGTGCGTTTTAAGAACCAATAGAATCGCTTCATTTACCTTGCCTCGCTCAGCACAGCTCTGGTGGAAACGGCTTAGCGGAGCAAAGTTTTTGTACGTACAAAAGAAGCAAGTGATGTGTGTGAGAAATGTATTGCGAGGTTTGCGACATACTCGTACCATCCAGTCCATAGATGCCCCCGCCGACACATTTCACAGCTTTGCAACGCATCCTCGCACCGCACATAAATGTGCATTTTCACAGCTCCACTAGACATCCTCGCACGACACATTTCCCTCGCACATCTCTGGTGGAAAAGCTCCCTAAACGGGTTCAAAGTATCTCGTGGGTCTCTTTAACCTAACTCTTTCCTGCTGATTTCTGTGAAGTGAATTTTAGGGCGCTCGGCCTGCGGCTCGCTTGACGGCAGACTGACCCCGGAGACCAGGTCCACCAGGTGTCCAGGAGGGACTTAGTAGGGAGGGAGGTAGCTCGGGCTTCGGCCTCGCGCTCAAGAGATACATTTATGAAATGAAACCTCATAATTTACCTCTTGTCTGCTAGGGTACTAGACGCGGTCGTATCTTCAATGAAACACTCGTTCAGACTTAATTTGATTATAATGTTGAACCAACAAAGACATAGGTAACTGATAACTTGGAAATAGGTTCTTCTCAGTGATAGGGTTGTCTTGCGATTGATTTGGCGTTCACGGCGCGCTGACGATGACGAGGCCCCTCCCCCCGCACCCCCGCTCCTGCGGGTCTGCGACCGGTTTGGTGCAGCTAGCCATCACGCGCTGCATGCGTGAACATCCTCCGCGGCGTTGAAGGCTGTGGCCTTCAACTGTGATGAAGAATCTTGATGTACGAGTAGTACTCTGTGGTATGGAGTACAATCTTGATAATGTCGGCCGACTCGAAGAACTGTAGTAGTCATGGCCTCTCTAGGATGATTGTAGTAGGTAGTTAAATTGTTGATGGTAGATCATGATTTGTAGTTTGTGACGTTTCAATTTCATCAGATGCTGGCAACGGACACATTTTGTTGACTGCCCGTTTTATGACGCCGTTACTGGTAGAAATGTCAGCGACTCGACAGACTCCATCGTGTCCTGGGTATAGGCGAGTGACGCGGCCCATCCGCCAGTGTAAGGGCATCAGGTTATCTTCCTTCAGCACGACTAGGTCTCCGACTTGAAGGTTTCTCTGTCCCTTTCTCCACTTGGTGCGTTGCTGCAGCTCCGCCATAAACTCTCGGCGCCACCTCTCCCAGAAATGTTGGCGGATTTGCTCTATGCGCTGGTACCTGTTGGGTCTGGTTGAATTGACAGGTAATGACGGGATCGACATCAGTGGTCTGCCGATAAGAAAGTGCCCGGGAGTCAAAGGATTAAGATCAGTGGGGTCTGACGAGAGAGGAGAAAGCGGGCGGGAGTTAAGGATGGCCTCTATCTGTGCGCAAACCGTCGCCAATTCCTCGAACGTCAATGAAGCATTGCTAGCTACGCGTTTAAAATGATATTTAGCCGATTTAACACCAGCCTCCCATATCCCTCCAAAGTGTGGTGAGTAGGCTGGTATGAACGTAAATTTAATTTCCTCGTTGGCGGCATAGTTTGAAACCGATTGACGGCTGGACCTTAAAACTCGACCCAACTCATTGTTTGCGCCAACGAAATTCCTGCCGTTGTCACAAAAGATCGTATACGGTTTGCCGCGACGCGATACAAACCTGCGTAAACTTAGTATGAAAGCCTCTGTAGTAAGATCGCTTACAGCTTCTAGATGAATGGCCTTAACGGCGAGGCAAACAAAAATATGCATATGTATGCTTTAGTAATGCGATTTCCTCGCCCTATTTTACTGGAAATATTAAATGGGCCACAAAAATCTATTCCGCACGAGTGGAAAGGAAAGTTGGATTGACTCTAACGCTAGGTAGGTCACCCATTTTAGGCTGAATAGTTAGGCCACGCATGCGAACACAGACTGTGCACTGCTTGGTAATAGCTCGAGCCAGGTCTCTGCCACCTATCGGCCAGAACCTTTCCCGGATCGATGAGATGAGTAGCTGAGGACCTGCGTGTAACAAACGTAAGTGTTCATATTTCATTATTAGTTTAGTAAGATGATGTTTAGCATCTATCAGGATTGGATGCTTTTTGTCATACTGACACTCAGCCCTTTCTAGCCTGCCACCTACTCTTATTAACCCATTTGAGTCCACAATTGGACTTAGTGGTAGTAATTTACTTTTATGATGTAATTCTTTACCATTTTTTATTTTATTTATGTCTATATGAAATGATTCTAGTTGACTGAACTTAAGTAACATAATTTCTGACCTTTTAATCTCTTCAACTTGTAAATCTCCAATTAATCTTTGTTTGTTTTGATTACAGTTATTAATAAACCGTAGCACATAGGCGTAAATTCTTTTAATTTTTATATAACTGGAGTGGTTTTCAAATTTTATATTACAATTGGATTTATCAATTGATATTAGGGCCTTAACTTCAGGCAAAATAGAAGGGGCTGTATATGTTTGATCTGGCCACTTAGATCGATCCTCCTTTAGAAAGGGAGGACCTTCCCACCACAACAAATTAGACTGCAGATTTTGAGGATCTACTCCTCTTGATGCTAAATCTGCCGGGTTTGCATTTGTAGGGACGTGTCTCCAGTCAAACCCTTGAGTAAGCGTATTTATTTTCATTACCCTATTGCGTACAAATGTCTGTAACGGTTTTGTTTGTGTTTTTAGCCAACATAGAACAACTGTTGAATCTGTCCATATGAATTTATGGGAAAGATTAGTAGGTATGGACTGAATTATTTTAGTACACAATTGAGCACCCAATAGAGCAGCAGATAGTTCTAACCGAGGTATGGTTAGCTTCTTAATAGGTGCTACCCTTGCCTTGGCACATAATAAATGTACATTCACGTTACCTTTGTCATCTTTTGAACGCAAGTAGGTGCATGCTCCATAGGCATCCATTGACGCATCTACGAAGCAATGCAATTCGATCGAACCGATCTGTGGAACATCACGTAGTAAATATCTGGGTATGTGAATTTTGGATAGATGATGAACGTTGGTTATGAAATTCAGCCATCTTTTTACGAATTCTTGTGGCACTGGATCATCCCAGTCCAACTTGGCGCTCCATAAATGTTGAAGCAGAATTTTTGCCTTGATGATACAGCAGCTGACCAATCCTAATGGGTCAAACAACTTGCACGTTTTGGATATTATAGTTCGTTTGGTTATTTTGGGTGCGTCCTCAATCTCACTTGGGAAATGTAACTCATCCTTGATTGGTGACCACCTTAAACCCAGCACACTAGCTTCAGCATTTAGGTCAAGACAATTTGAGGTGCCTAAGCTGTCATCAAGAATTTGTGGACAGTTTGTACGAAACTTTCTTAGTGGGAACTGAGCTGAATTTAATACTTGAGTGACACTTACATAAATGTGTTTCAACTCTTCCTCAGTCGACGCACCAGTATTGAGATCGTCAATGAAAAAATCATTTTTGATAATGTTACTGATAGTCTCATCTTTGCATTCATGAGCCAATTGAAGAAGGCATCGAGTGCTTAAGAATGGAGCAGAAGCAGTCCCATAAGTGACAGTATTTAACTGTAAGATTCTTACTGGTTGGTCGACGTGATCCCTCCACAACACGATCTGCAGATGGCGCTGTGAATCATTTAAGGCGAGTTGTCGATACATTTTTTCGACATCTGCAGTAAGTACAAATCTATGAACTCTGAAACGTAACAGAATATCAAATAAATTGCTTTGTACAACTGGACCAATTGCTTGGATGTCATTTAATGACTTGCCTGAACTAGTTTTTGCTGAGGCGTCAAAAACTACCCTTAGCTTTGTTGTTTCCCTCTGTTCTCTAATCACACAGTGGTGGGGAAGATAGCAGCCAAAGTTGGGTCGTTCTGTTTCATTTAAGTGTCCTAATTCTTCGTATTCTTTTAAGAAACTACGATATTGCTCTTTAATTTTTGGCATTTTATTTAACTTTTTTTCTAAACTGTAAAAGCGCCTTAAGGCTAGAGGATATGAATTCCCAAGTGCTTCTTCAGCAACTTCCTTTAATGGCATCATCACTGAAAAACGACCATCAGGAAGACGTACAGTATTTTCAGTAAAATGATTTTCACACATCTGTTCCTCTACTGAATATGAATGTGAATTATCTGAAGGCAGTTCATCGACCTCCCAGAACTTTTTCATTGAATTGTCGATGTCTTGTAGTGACACCTGTGATTGGGTTTTAACAAAGTAGCAATGGGCCTGTCGATTAAAACAGTTTTCCCCTATGGGACCTGCTACGAGCCACCCTAGTTTGCTATGTTGTAGGATTGGTTTATTAGCACCTAATTTTATTTGTTTAGTGCCAATAACTTCAAAAAATTTATCAGCACCTAATAAAATGTCGACCTCGGAAGGTTTATGGAACAATGGATCCGCTAGAACGACATTTGTTGGCAATCTTAATTGATTAATGTCGATCTGTGCATTAGGTAAGCCTTCCGTTATCTTGGGAATAACTAAACAATCCACGTTTACACTAAATGAATTGATTCGAGATTTTATCTTGATACTACAACGTTCTGAAAACTGACAAGCCACGTTGTTTATTCCTGAGATATTGAATGTATCAATTTTTTCTACCGGACATGCTAACTTCTTAACAAAGTCCCTAGTTACAAAAGAACACTGACTACCAGTGTCCAATAATGCACGAGCTAAATAAGTAGTATTATTGTGTAAGTCAATAATTTCTACTTGAGCTGTACATAATAGAACTTGGCCTGGTGAAACAGCTGATAGACTCACTAGGGAAGCCGAAGGATCGGGGTCTTCCTTCTTAGGGTTTTCGCCTTTTGGCTTTTCGTCCCTAGGTTTTTCGTCCTTAGGGTTAGTTGACGGATTGTCGCAATGAAGAAGAGTATTGTGTTTCCTTTTGCAAACACGACACGAGCCCTTCAACCCGCACTGCTCAGACTTGTGCCCCGAGCGAAGACAATTATTACATAGTTTGTATTTTATTGCTTCGATGAGCCTTTTTTCAAGACTCATGTTTTTAAACTTATTGCATTGATGAATCAAATGATTTTGATTGCACACCAAACATAAATTCTTATGAGAGCCTTCGAATGAACTCAGAAATGATTTTGTATTTCTGAACTCCTTATTAGGTATTGGGTGCCTGTTATCGATACTACGATTACAATGAGATGTTTCTAGTATATTGGCACGATTGCGCAGAAATTCTTTGAATTCCTCTAAAGTGGGTAGATCTAACAAACGGCCTTTATATTCTTCCCACTTTCCACCCGTGCTGGAATCTAACTTTGCTGAAGCTAAGTATATGATGAGGGGATCCCAATTGTTAGTGGGTACCTCCAAAATATTAAGTGAACTCATATTCTTTGAAATTTGGTCAACCATATATCGTAAGGCCTTGAAGGATTCCTTTTGAATAGGATTGATGTTACATAAAGCATGCAAATGATTGTTTATGAGAATATTTTTATTATTAAATCTTTCACATAAAGTTTTCCACGCTAGTTGATAATTACGCGCAGCAAACTCGATCGATTTAATGACAACGCTAGCACTACCGTGTAACGAATTCCGTAAATAGTGAAATTTATTAATTGGTGGAATGGAGTCATTTGTATGGATCAGTGATTCAAAGGTGTCTTTGAATTCAAGCCATTTACCGTAGCTGCCATCAAAAGTGGGCAGATTAATAGTTGGTAACTTAATAGAATTTGTCATTTGACAACAACTTGACTTCACTGAACCATTGCTATGATCAGACAAATTATCCTTCACTGAAAACGAATCAACTATCTCTTGCGCAAGCGCTATCTGAGAATAAAACTCATTTTCAGATAATTCTCTTTCTGACAATTGTTCTTCAATATCTTGAGAAATTTCCTCGATTTCGCACTGAACTTGATCGAATTTTAACATTAATTCATGTAATGTAGTTAATCTCAAAGAAACTTCCTTTACTTCCAAACTAGTTATCAATGAAGGATCTGTATTTTTTATTTTATTTATATAATTTTTGATTACTGTTAAACGACCTTTTATTCCACCACGTTTATGTATTAGCTTCCTTAAATTCTCCCTTTGATCAGGTGGCATGGGACTTTTAGGTCTTGCTCCTGTTTCGTATTTATCTTGCATTTTGACAAACAATGAGTTAGGCAGGGCAACTTTAATTAAATTGTGCAATCTAACCAGCGTACAATCCAGCCGTCAGCCGTTCAAACCACGCAGCCGTTGCCGAGCCCGCCAACAGGACGAGCAGCGCTCACAGCACGCGGCACACCGGCACCGCTGCCACTCGTACTTAGCGTCACCCAGCACCGCGCACCGGCCGCGGCGCGGGACGTGGCACGTGAGCTAGCGCGATGTTCACTGAAACAGTTCGGCCGAACAAACTTTAAACTAACACGTTACGACAATCTTCTTTATTTACGTTGTGGCAAGTTTCTATCCACTCTGAAAGGGATTGCAGTCGTGGGTTTATTTTGTACCTATGCTGCCTATGAATTAATAAATAATAAATTTCCCAGTACAGGAAATTTCCTAACGATGGAAGTTAAGTTTCGCTACACCACAAGCTATAATATAATTTAAAGCTTACTGCATTTATTGAATAGCACTACAATATCGCTCTTAATTTATTTAATTAGACACGTTTCCACCTTGCAACCACTGTACGATATCTCTATGCCAAATAGTTTTAGGCGATGAAGCAGAATGGCAACAATACAGCAGAATAGTATAGCGTTAGTATAGCGCAACTTTAACTGTCCCCTATGTTAATCAGAATTTGCACCAATAAACTATTTCCGTGCGAACAAAGTCACGGGTAAATTGCCGAATGCAAGCAGATAGGTAAATTAGTTAATTAGAAAGGAAAGAAACTATTTATCAATTATATAATTTATAATTTAACTTTTTAATTATGTAGGTGGGTTTAAATTACAAATTTGTTTTTAACGTTTGGAACGTTACTAAGCCGATTTAAGCACAATAGGCACTGCGATTAGCGATATGTGAAGCGATGCTAAATCAGCTAAATACAATGAACTTAGATATTGCGCAAATAATGCTGAATGCAGTACGAGATACTCGTAGGTACGCGTATAGCTGGATACCTACCTACCTCGACGCGAAACAAGCTAGGCATTTACGCAACAGATAGAAGTTGGAAATTGGAATTTGAGGGAGATTAAGGAACGGGCTTACTTCCTTTGGCTTTCTTCGATCCTTCGATGAGGTTGGCGAAATGCAGCAGCCGTGGCAGCAATCGGCTTCCTCTCCTCTCCTCCTGTCGTCGGTCGCCAATATGTCTGCTAGGGTACTAGACGCGGTCGTATCTTCAATGAAACACTCGTTCAGACTTAATTTGATTATAATGTTGAACCAACAAAGACATAGGTAACTGATAACTTGGAAATAGGTTCTTCTCAGTGATAGGGTTGTCTTGCGATTGATTTGGCGTTCACGGCGCGCTGACGATGACGAGGCCCCTCCCCCCGCACCCCCGCTCCTGCGGGTCTGCGACCGGTTTGGTGCAGCTAGCCATCACGCGCTGCATGCGTGAACACCTCTCTTCTGCTTCTACCAGAGCCGCAACTATGTAACGCGCCATTTCCACTTGATTTTTACTTAAATTCACAGGAAAACACGCCTAGTTGTTTTTAGTCGACACCTTTTAAGTCGCAACTAAAATTGGACTAAAATAAGTTTGACACATCTAAAAGTGACAGGTGAATGTTCGTTTCGAATAGCAAAGGGACGTTTTTAACCTAATTTAGTTCGAAATAAGTTTAGTCCTGTCAGATAAGTTAAGTTTTTTTTAGTTGTGTTTTTCCGAATAGCATACATGATTTTGACACATTTTAACTAAATTTAAGTTAAGTTTAGTCGTAATGGGCGCAACCGAATCGATACCATTGCCTCCCTTATTAAAATATTATTTGGAAGAATACGAAAAATACAAAAAATCTACTCTTAATGGTGAACACGGAAAGACTGCTCAGTTCTGTTTACAATATACAGAACTACTAGATTGTTACCACAGACTGAACAGAGCCATGAAGACGGGTGATTTTTATTTATATGTAGAAACGCTTTTTGAAATGACTAATTTATTCTTTGTCTTTAATCAGCCAAACTACGCCAGATGGTTACTTAAATATCTTGACAATATGTTATGCCTGAAAAAATCTAAACCAGAAATCGTGCAGGAATTTGAAAGAGGTTCTTTTGGCGTTAAAAGAACATCGAACAATTTGGCAAGATTGCCAGTTGATTTAACTTTGGAACAGACTATAAATGCAAACGCTGCAAGTTCTATGACTGGAATATTGCATCTTACAAATGCATTATCTGCGAGACAACGCTGGGCAGTCACCCACAGCATACGTACAAAAATAATTACAGAATTGTTAGATTCGATTGATTTGTGCAAGAAAGATGATATTTCTAAAGAACTACGACCATCAACGATTCAAAAAGACCGAAAAAATTTAGATGAAATAATAAAAACCATTAATGAAACCCTAAATCCATTTGATGAAGGCATTAAACCTGACTTGTTTAATATATCTACCGGTCGGGCAGCAACAAGTCAAACCCAGCAATTCTTGTTGAATGTTAGAAAAATTGGAGAGACACAAAAAAACAAATTTATTGAAGAATGCAACAATAATGCAGAAAGGTTTGAAAAACCCATTTCTCGGAACAAAATACACAACTTCAGTTCAGAATGTTGCAAAAGAACTCAAATAACTGGTGAAGGTAAAAAAATCCAGCTTAAGATGGAAAGGGACATATTTGGCAGACTTCTAGCTATTGCACTTCAAAACAAAATTGATATGAAAGAATGCTTATCGTACCTCTTAGCACCATTACCGCCAGCATTATGTGACAACACTGGCGTTATGTATAAAACCGACAAATCAATACTGGCAAAAAAATTAAAATCAAAATTAGATAACTCTCTGCAACCAAACAATCCAAAGTTCTGGATTGTAGATGGATTCTGCTTTTTGTTTTTCTTAGGAAAATTAATCCCGGATACCTTTGAAAAATTGTCGGAAGTCATTTTACGGAAAGTATGCAATTTTCCAGCAGAAGAGATTCATTTAGTTTTTGACAGATATATAACTCCATCCATCAAGGACAAAGAACATGATAAGAGAGGGGAACAAGATATTCCTTTTGAAATAACTGGTCCTTTGCAAAAAACACCCCGTGACTTTATCAAAAATCTAAAAATCCTAAATTTAAAGAAGCCCTTGTGGGTTTTCTGGCCGAAAATTGGAGTAACAATAACTTAACTAACGTTATTGGGTCTAAAAAAATATTTATGACGGTCGAGGACAAATGCTTCTCCTTTAAACAAAAAAATCATGGAATAGAAAAGAAATCAGAAGAAAAGTTTAATTGCAATCACCAAGAGGCCGATACCCGAATCATTTTTCACATCGCTCAACTTGAAGGTGCAGGTGAAATCGTGATAAACGCGACAGACACAGATATTCTTATAATCCTACTGGCGAATTATCATAAATTTACAGAAAAAAAGATTTTTCTACTATCGGGATCGAGTTTACGGGATGTTCAATACACGAATTGCTCGGCATTATATGAAAAATTGGGTATGAATGTATGTAGGGCTCTCCCGGCATTGCATGCTTTTACTGGCTGCGACTACACTGCCTGTTTTTACAGACAGGGCAAAATAAAAGCCTTAAATTTACTGGAGAAAGATGAAAAATATCAAAGCACTTTCCAAAATTTAAATTTGGATTTTTCATTTAGTGACTACACAACAGTCAATAATATTCAAGAATTTACATCATTGTTATACGGCGTAAAAAACTGTCAGTCAGTGAATGAAGCACGATACGAAATATTTAGCAAAACCTTTGCACAAAATCGGAAGCAGGATAAGCTTATTAAAAAAATTTAAAGTTATAGCTCGAACACTATGCCGCCTTGCTTTAAAGTACTCAAACAAAAAATTTTAAGAACTGTGTTTGTAGCTTCAATGTGGCAAAATTCTACAGAAAAAAACTGCATTGAACTGCAAGCAACTGATTATGGCTGGTTCATTAATGACCGTAGTAAATATGAGCCTTTTTGGTTTAATGGTGACCCAACTCCCTTAACTGTTGAAGATATTACTGTTACCAGTGACGCTGAAAGCAGTGATATTTTTACCTCATCAGACGAAGATGACTGATTAATTTTAAAGAAAAATTGCTATGACAGTAAATGAAAGTATTGTATAGTATTAAAGTACTATAAAAAAAAAACAAACATAATTATTTTGTTAAAAACACAGCCTATCTCACTCCGCAGCTGAAATATTTACTCCACTCAATCTTACACTAAAAGTGGTGGGGATCGACCGGATACCTCCAATTGATCTCCGTGTTTCCCTTACTGTACAAGACATGGAGATCATCATATGGATGCCTTGGTGATACAGGAAAAACGTTGACTTCCTCGGAAGGTCGACTCCTGATGGATGAGGTCAACGGCCCGCGGAAACTATGACAGATAGGGTTATGGAACTCGAACAAATATCATAGAGGACCCTGGTCTGATTTGGTTGGCGATGAAAAAAATCCAAAATTGCGATATCCATGCTGCCATGGAAATTTCAAACACCAACGCAGCTTTTAAAAGACCATCGAACCGACTGAAAATTTGTATCTGGGGGTTTTAGTGGTCGAATATGAAATCATTTTGTTTTTATCTTTAACTTTCATGAGGGTCGCCATACAAATTTCATAATTTTTGAAATGCTGTTAATGTATTTTGAAAGATCCTCTAAAAATATATGTAGGTAAGTTTCATTACTGGCAACAAAACCACCACAAAAAAAATTTATCTCCATACAACCAACTCATACTATAATGTTGAAGAGAAATAAAATCGATTAAAAACAGTTGACTTTTACGTTGTTTTATTTTTAACTCGGAATCAGAATCTGTTCTTAATTTTTCATTCTTGATTTTTTTTTATTTGCTCACAGAACGTTATAGGAGGGGTTAGAAATGCAAAGTAGCGCTTTTGCTTCGGTTGACGACCGACTGTCGCCACTATTCTTCCCACTCACGGTGCTACAACTACTTATGCCCTCTCGCTCGCACCACTTCACAAGCCTTATCGTCGTCCACAAGTGAAAACCTCGTAAACAGTTTTTTTTTGTCTCCTGTAGGTACAGTTTTTACATTTCGAACTTACGAGCTTTTCAGTTGTGGACGGCGATATGGTATTATGCGAATCATTGCATAACCATGTGGCATGCGTTTCACTTCTAATACCTACTTTGCACTTCTAATCTCTCTTATAATGTTGTGTGATTCTGCTATCCAACAAAATCAACGATCATAAAAATCGGTCCAGCCATTCTTGAGTTATACTTACGGTAGTAACTATTAAGTAATCTGTGGTTATACATTAGGTATGTAGAACTATATTATACTATTACCTATTCATTCATTCAATTCAACTGCCTCCGTGGTCTAGTGGTTGAGAGCATTGGCTCTCGATACGGAGGTCGTGGGTTCGATTCCCACGAGGGACACCTAGTGATATATCACTTTGTGCGTTTTTCCCCAGTTGGTTAGGACATTGCAGACTGAATCACCTGATTGTCCGAAAAGAAAAATGATTCCGTGCTTTGGATGGCACGCTAAGCCGTTGGTCCCGGCTACTATCTCTGGTGGTAGTAGTCGTTACATAAAAACCACGTCAGAGGCCGTAAGGCGGTCTGAAAAAACTCTGACACCAGGGCCCTGCCCACACGATAAGAAGAAGATTCAATAAAAAAGGACATTCTTCTAGGAGATACTACGTGTAAACACGCGTAAAAAAAAAGTTATCGTAGGTATTTAAAATTCTTCAATTCTTTTTTGTTTATTAAACATAAATACAATATTTATTATCAAAAACCAAAATTAAACTACTCACATAATTCACACATTCTTGTAAATAGTTTAATAATAATAAATAATAATAAAAATATTTATTTTTCTCTCCACAAAACACATGTTAAAGATACAAAGAGTAAATATGCTAAAAATAATCACAATAGTAACATGTAACTAGTCTTGTGGGGAGACTGGTGCCGAAGATAGAAATTAATCGGAATTTCAGGCCACCAGGTCTCTTCTCCACGGACATTTTTGAGGATTTTACCACCACATATGTTGCAATATAAATCTGATATGTAAACTTCATCTTCGCAAAGTCTTAGTAGTTTTTGAGACTACTGTGGGTGGCCATATTCATCACAAACAGCCCGCATCCCTTCTTCACTTAAATAAATGGTTTCATTAATTATTTCAAGAAATAAATCCATCAATATTGTTTGGGGCAGGCGTAATCTATACATCATTACTTGAATAATTAGTATCTGAAAAATGCATAATTGATAAGAATTCTATGGAGTACTACTAGTTTCTAGCCGCGACTTCGTTCGCGTGGCCAAAGATACAAAGTAGATGTGTTATTCCAGTTTTTTTCTACTATAAAATTCAAAATTGCTTACAGATAAGAGATAACGCAGATTTGACTTACATTCTCAAGCACAGAATTTTGTGTATTATTTAAGTGGTCTTGTATTTTGGACTTTAGTATATCGAGGACTTTATAACAACACATTGAATATAAACTAGCAGGGCATTTTTTAAAAATTTTTACTTGTTTGGGAATGCAAGCCGTGTTAGCCATTATTTCATTAATAATTGAAAACTGTCATTTGTATGTACCAAGAAGTTCTCACGAACAAAAATTTCCTTATCATACTTCTTGGTGAAACACAAAACAAAATACCCTAGTAATACTTAAGGAGGCGCTTCAGACCATCAAACTGAACAACATTCACCATGGAGCCAACATCGAAATCGCGAAAAAAAAATCTGTTCTTTCATACAAAACTGCAGTACCGTCTCGACTCAAATGTATGCGGCGGCAGAATTTTCTGATTTTTTCTCGACGTTGGCTCCATAGTGAAAGTTTTTCAGGTTGATGTCTGAATCAGTTTTAAACTCTGATTCAGATTTCGACCCGATTGGCCCTTGTAGACTTATGTATTCTTAAACACACCATCATTACCTATAATTTACAATGTATTTCATTGAGATCTCGTATGACGTAGGAAAAGGTCAAAAATTGTGATTTTTGATGCATTCTGCCTAGTACTTCCGGCCATCTCGGAACTGACAGACTTATGTTTCCGGTCTCTACAAATGAAGGGCTATATGTTGCCATCAGTTCCATAACGATGTCATATAATTATTATTATAATGTAAATAAGGCTTAGAAATTTTACCGGTAGTTCGGAAATTTTTCGTACTTCCGGTCAATTCTGGGCGCATAATTCAATTGATCTTGCGATGAAATAACGACAGTGACAACAAAAACCTTGGTATGTTTGTACTTAACGGTTAAACAGATCAGTTTTAAAGGGGTTCTGGCCAGATTCGCGCTGACAGACTTATGTATTCTTAAACACACCATCGGTACCTACAATTTACAATGTATTTCATTGAGTTGTCATATGACGTAGGAAAAAGTCCCGGATGGTGATTTTTGATGCAGTCTGCCAAGTACTTCCGGCCATCCGGGAACAGGCAGACTTATGTTTCCCCTCTCTACGAATGAAGGGCTATATGTTGCAACCAGTTTCATAATGATGTCATATGACGTAAATAAGGCTTAACAATTTTAACGGAAGTTCGGAAATTTTTAGTATTTCCGGCCGATTCTGGGTGCATAATTCAATTGGTCGTGCGATGGAATATCGACAATGACAACAATAGCCTTGGTATGTTTGTACCTAACAGTTAAGCAGATCAGTTTTAAAGGAGTTTCGGCCAGATTGGCCCTGGCAGACTTATGTATTCTTAAACACACCATCGTTACCTACCATTTACAATGACTGGCCGTTTTATTTTCATACGATTTTTTTTTAAATTTGACTTTATTGTGTTAATGTGATTTTGTTACGTCCTTTTTCTCGTCACATTTAGTTCCAATATTGGACGGACAACCGCCGGCAAACTAAAAAATTCGATGTTATTAACTTACATAATGGACATTATTACCCTCGGTTACCCTAAATTGGGATATGGAACTGTTAACAGGTCTTTCACATGATACTATAGCTTTGGTAAGTCGATATTCCTAGCCTAGGTTTGTTAAATCATGCTCATCTGACATGATTTGTTCGTTCACACCTAACTGTTAAACGATTGATTTTAAAGGGGTTCCGGCCAGATTGGCTCTGGCAGACTTATGTATTCTTAAAGACACCATCGTTACCTACCATTTACAATGTATTTCATAGAGATGTCATATGACGTAGGTAAAGGTCAAAAATTGTGATTTTTGATGCAGTCTGCCAAGTACTTCCGGCCAACTGGGAACTGACAGACTTATGTTTCCCCTCTCTACGAATGAAGGGCTTTATGATGCCAGCAGTTTCAGAATGATGTCATATGACGTAAATGAGGCTTAAAAATTTGACCGGAAATTTGGAATTTTTTCGTACTTCCGGCCAATTTTGGGTGCATAATTCAATTGATCTTCGCTTAGTCCAACTTTTTCGACCGTGTGCCATGCATTTCATGGTGATGTCATGTCACGTAGGTAACCATGCGGCCGGCTCACGGATTGTCCCCCGTGGGAATCGAACCCACGATGTGGATGTTGAAGGAGACTAATTGCAGAAATTTAGCTTA
The DNA here is from genome assembly GCA_922987775.1 of Agonopterix subpropinquella. NCBI lineage: Eukaryota > Metazoa > Arthropoda > Insecta > Lepidoptera > Depressariidae > Agonopterix > Agonopterix subpropinquella. The sequence continues at coordinate 4,365,349 of OV277710.1, forward strand.
GAAGACTTTGAAGGTTCCGAATTCAACAAGGAACTCTTATAGTTTCGCCATGTCCGTCCGTCTGTCCTTCCGTCCGTCCGTCTGTCCGCGGCTTAGCTCAGAGACGCTTAGTACTAGAAAGCAGTATTTTCGATTTAAGGATCCGTTAGCGAAATATTAAGCTTTAAAGTAAAATTTTTAGCTAAACGGCTGTTTCTGGATATGTGAAAATTTATGGCAGTAGTGTACATAATGAAATTAAAAGGAAAAGTATCACCGCTAAGTAGGCTTTACAAGTTTACGAGTAATAGTCGACCAACTTATAAAATGTACCTACTTTTTAAACTTTATTAGCCGTTAAACCGTAGTATAAAACAAAAAGCCTCCTTTTAAGTCCATATTATAGGTATATTGTGACGGGCAACTACGGAACCCTACCCTGCGCGTGATCCGACACGCACTTGGCCAGTTATTTATTTAGAATTTTATGTTCCTCACACAAAGATAAAAATACAAACAATATAAGTATTTATATAAGTACAGATAAGAATATCAGGGTAAATAAATCAACTTTTAAGTTACTGGTGCAGTTTTAGTAAGGATATCTCTTTTATCATCTTTAGGATTTCCCGATGAAAATGACTTGTCGGATGGTGATTCGTATAACACCTATAGCCTATAGCACAGATTATTGACGACCCGGTTGGTGTAATGGTTACCACGCCGGACTGCCAAACCAGGGTCCTGGGTTCGAATCCCGGTTCGGTCATGGATGTTTATATGTTTGTGCCGTTGTTGTATGGTTTCCATAATAAACAGCCTATCAATAGTGCTTTCTTGGGATCATTACAATGTATGTGCCTGTGAGCGTTATTATTATTTTTTATTTTTTATTTTATAGTTACTACCGTAACCCATAGCAAGAAACAGGGTAATCCTACTAATAATCCTACTTCCTACTATATATATATATATCTATATATATCCTACTTCCTACTAATATTATAAACGCAAAAGTTTGTAAGTATGGATGGATGGATGGATGTTTGTTCCGCTTTCACGCAAAAACTGCTGAACGGGTTTTGATGAAATTTGGCATACAGATAGACCATGGCCTGGATTAGCACATAGGGTACTTTTTAAATCCAAACAAAGACTTTGATGCAACCTTCTGTCTACCACCTGTCAAGCGAACAATAATGTTGAGAACTTCACCATTCCAGGGAAAATTAAAGTAGATCTTATAATTATAACAATAAGGTATCAAACATTAACAATACCTTCTCGCTATCACGAGGCAAATTATCAACTTTACTACCCAGCAATAAGGGGAAAATTTACAGCAGCTTTTGCAGTAAAGTATTCATCAAGCGTAATTAGCAAAAGGAAGCAAAATATATTATTTAGCGCCCACTTGGCCCACTTTCAACGGATCTTTTGTTAATTCTTCCAACATAGACTTTTGATGTTGAAATTTTCATCGATTTTGAATAAGAACAAAGGATCGGACAAACAATTGGGGGAAACTTAAACGGCGAACTTTGTCACAGAGAATGGAAAGGTGAATATTTACAAAGGCTACATTTAGCCGACTTCAATCAAAGATTTACCTTAGAGAGAACAGGAGTAAAAAACTAAATTATTACGAAAAACAAAAAACCCCACTGCATAAAAAAACTATTAACTGAAAAGAGAAAAACAAGCTCTATAATCACTAATCAGCTATAACAATACTAAGCAAAATATATAATTTGAATGTTCTTAAGTTATTAGGTAGGTATTGCAGGCGGGGACAAACCAAAGGTACGTACAAACGTTTTATAATTCTTCTTTGTCCCCGTTTGCGATACCTACCTAATAACACTCAAATATTTTGTTTAGTGTTGTTATAGCTGATTAGTGATTAGAGAGCTTGTTTTTCTCTTTTCAGTTAATAGTTTTTTTATGCAGTCGGGTTTTTTGTTTTTCGTAATAATTTAGTTTATTTTTCATACTTTTTAGGTTTGTGTCGAAATGGTAGCATAAAAGTACAATAATATATACATATTTGGAATCGTCTGTTTACTAGCTTTCATTTGACATCTACCCATATCGTATTTAAAAAAAAAAAAAAAAAATTTTTATTCCCCCTCTTTTTTTAATTCGCAGACGCCATAACAAAATAATATGGCCTATGACACTCTCACAATTTTTATGAATCTAACGACACCTCATACGTCAAAATCCATCAAGCCGTTTAGACTGTAGGGCGTGCCAAAGAAATAGACATACAAACATACATACATACATACATACGCTCGAAAAACATAACCCTCCTTCTGGAGCAGTCGGGAAAAAATAAAGAACACAGAACAAGGGCTTCAAAAATTACAGTTTCTGAAGTGCCCTGAAACGAGTATCTAAGGAAAGTTCGAAGTAATACAGTTATAAAGAAAATGTCACAATAAAACTAAAAATATCCTAAAACTAAAATATCCTAAAACTAAAATATCCTAAAACTAAAATATCCTACTAAAACTAAAAAAAAGGAAAGTTGTGTATTTTCTACATTTTGCTGATAGTAAAAATCTCGATTTAGACGAATTGCGTCTCTATTTCTTTGTATTTGATCAATACTTTGGATCGACTTAAGTTAATGACAGGAATTACTTATATTAATTACTTTAACATAATTCTGACGAAGTCTTCTCTCCAAGTGGTTTGTAGAGAACAAAGTCAAAGTCAAAGTAAAAAATAATTTATTCAATATAGGAGCTTGAAGCACACTTATCAAATCTTTTTTTGAAGCTACCACCGCGTCGGAACGTGTTGTCGCTGTAGAGAAGATGCGGCCAGAAACACTACTTAATAACTAAACAATATAAATTCTTATGCTAAGGTTATGTATATAATAATACATAGTCCATTTAATAAAATAATTGATACTATACAAGTACTATAAGTTAGTGTCACTCAGACCCAAGCATTTCGATCATTGAAACTCCGAAATATTCTCATAACACTCCGAATATCTGCATTTCAGTCTAGTTAGACAGATAAGGCCATTGCCACATACATAATTAGAGTCCTTCTTAATGCTCATAGACCATCAAACTGAACAACTGTTTCCACAGGACCAACATTGAAATCAACCTGTTCCATACAAAGCTGCAAACCTACTCTAGCCAAATGTTTTTATTTTTATTTTGGCAATTTCTACTATATTGGTCCTATAGAGAAAGTTGTTCAGTTTGATGGTCTGATCATCTCCTTAAAAAACCTGCAGCATTATTAAGAAGGACCCTGAATATACAGGGTGAAATTGATATCATTGGCATCCTTTTAAACTAAGAGTCTACTCATCAAACTGAACAACTTTCACTATGGTTGCAAACCGATCGGAGCAACTAAAAAATCAGCTGTCCCATACTAAACTGCAATGCCTACTCGACTCAAATGTATGCAACAGCAGATTTTGTTTTTGCTCCGATCAGTTTGCTCCCATAGTAAAAGTTGTTCAGTTTGATGGGTAGACTCTTAGTTTAAAAGGATGCCAATGATATCAATGTCACCCTGTAGAATGTAGGTTTTCTCAACATATTTTTCTTTTCTCCACTGAAAATCTAGGACGTCTTTCCGGACAGGAATGCGATTTTTGAAACTCATTCGTTGAACTCAGCAGTTGAAAATGTCAAAAATTACTATAGAGATATACCTACATCTTTCTACTGCTGATTTGAATTTCAAAAATCACACTCCTGAAGTATGATTTTTGAAAGTCAAATCAGCAGTAGAAAGATGCATATCTCCGTAGTAATCTTGACATTTTCAACTACTGAGTTCAAAGTACGAGTTTTAAAAATCGCTCTCCTGGTTAGTCTGTCACAAATTATAAATAAAATACATTTGAACTGCAGTTCATATTAAGTAAATGTTGTCACACGTTAATACTATAAAACGCAAAAGCAAAATATGGTAAACGGAACACATACGAAGGTTTTTTTGTACCCGCAAAATTTCGCTAATTAGAGAGTTTGCCTTATTTTATGTGCCACGAACTTTGCGACTTTGCTCTTGAAAAAGTTGAAGGTGGAAAGTTGTATAATTATATGGGACTTTCAAGTGCTGTCATTTTAAAAATGCTAGGTAGAAGTACCACTTATTTATTAATTTGAAAAAGCAATTATGTTGAGACTGTCGTGTCGCAAATAAAAGTGAAACACGCATAGGTAACCATTTGTATAAAAACAGTCACTGGTACAGCAAGCTTTATACTTACGCTATGTTTTGGAAAGTTTATTATTAATTGAATCAGGCGTTACTTTGCGGAAATCCATGAGTCGCCGCTCGGTGTCGGACGCTCGGCGGAGTAACAACTCAGTATCGAACGTTCGTCGGTCTAACTCCTGAGGATGCTTCTTGGTGGATCGAAAAACGTGTAGAGTAGAAATTATTTGGTAAGCAGGTTGTATTTTATTACGTAATACAACTTTGTCTACTAGGTATTTAGAGGCGGAGGTCTTGATACAATCGTGTCATCTACCTATTAAGTTTATTATTATTATATTATGTATGAAGGGTTCAACTTAATATTGACACAGTATAAGACAGTAATCCATCTTCATACAATAATAACAAACGCGGCATACGCCTCGTAGCACGCACACACTGACAATATCTCCGCGTAGCCCCGTCTGGCGCATTCATGGCAGTCGGAGATATTGTCAGTGTGTGCGTGCTACGAGGCGTACGTACTGGCGAGCACACATACAAGCCGCGTTTGGTACCACTGTTTGAGATGGATTACTGTCTTTGATTATACAGGGTGTAAACAAGTGACAGCCAAGCAAATACTGAAACGGTGAACTCAGACCATCAAACTGAACAGCTTTCACTATGTACTATGGAGCCTACCTCAGGAAACACCAAAAACAAATCAGCTGTCCCATACATTTTAGTCGGGTCGGTACAGTTTTGTATTGGACAACAGATTTTTTTCGCATTTCCTGAGGTAGGCTCCATAGTGAAAGTTGTTCAGTTTGATGGTCTGAGTTCACCGTTTCAGTATTTGCTAGGCTGTCACTTACACCCTGTATAATTACGATGGTGGTGGTTCTGTGGAAAATCCTGTGAAGGTGATCATACTTTGTCTTTTCAATACTTGGTTACCTCTCTTCCTCGAGGAGAAGCCTCTATTAGGTCCTGGGAGCAAGACACAGGGCACAAGCTACACTGCGATAGATGGTGGCAGTGGTTTGCAACTGACCACACCCACACTCCATTGCGCTCTCACAGACGAGCGACACTTTGCGGTCGCCGGGTGTCGCGTAAAATGTATGAGCGCGATGCTCTGCGATCCACCGCGACAGCAAAGTGTCACTCGTCTGTAAGAGCCCATAGACGCTTCAGAAGGAAATATGTCCGTCCCATCTTTGCAGATTATCCTTGGATCGCCCAGGGAATAAAAAGAAAAAAAAAAATATATATATATATATATATAATTCTTACCGCGCTCCATATAAACGACGTCTGGTGATATTTTTAATACTAACCAATTAAAGTTAATGAAAATTTTCAAAATCAATCTAGAAACTAATCTCTATGTTTTTATTAAGTCAGATTTTCGTAAAAATTTATAGTTTTAAAGTTACAGTGCCTTAAAGATTTCCATAAAAATTTTAAATTAATGCTGGCATTAAAACTGTATATTTTAACAAAAATCGGACTCTATACAAGTAAAGAGATTAGTTTCTAGATTTTTTCTGAACAATGTCATTGACTTTAATTGGATCGTATTGAAAATATCACCAGAATTCGTTTGTATGCAAATACAGCGCGCTTTTGCGCTCTCGGAATAAACTTAATGCAAAAAGCGTTTTGCGATATTCTAAAATAGTTGAAAATCAAACTCAAAAGGTGTTTCCAAAGTCTATAATTGAAAAGCATACCTAATCCAAAAGCTAAAACTAGTTTGATCAATTAACTCTCGACCGTTGTTTATCTGATATTCTAAACCGACTCCTATCGAATGTCAAAGACAATCCTCAGTGCAGATCAATTTTCTCAAAGCTTCCGAAAATGACCCTTATTCCTATGGATCACGGTTCAGATGTGAGAACTATTTTGATTCCTTTTGATCCTTATTCGTACTCGGAAATTCTCACATATTTGCAGACTATTCATGGAGATGAGACGCGACGTTTTAGGTTCATTTTATGGTCGTAGAATTAGCGGATTTAGAAAAACAATTTTATTTAACTTCAGTAGTAAAATAGATAACACCTCATTGAAAACATAAGTTAGGAAAGGGTACAATATAAAATAAACAAAAATCAATGTTACAAATAGTACGAATACATATTTTGCATTTTTGCTTCACTCTAGTTTCATTATTTTACTTCAATATAACACAAACGATAAATAGAGTACATGAGTTGTCAAATGAAACGGACGTTTTTTGGAGTCCTCGGCAGGGTAAAAATTCGATTTCTATGTATAATTCTCAATCTAACGTGAAATCGTGAATATAATGAACCAGTGCTAGTATATTTCACAAAATTATCTACGATTTCACTTTAGGTTCACGATTATTCACAGAAACCGAATTTTTACCAGGACTCAAAATCCCGAAAAACGGTTCTATTGCCTCGTGTCACGTTATACAGGCATGCCGCTAGGTACATCTCGCTCTCTCATCTGTCAATGCCTCTCTTACGTAGTACCTATAATACCTTTATGGATAAAATAAAATAGGATATTGTTACAAATAAGGTTAACATTCTCTTTTGTCAAAATAATACTTAAGTATTAATTTTTTAGGCATAACAGTCAGCGAACAAAACTTTTATGATGTTATCCACAAACGAATATTCGTGAGAATACAAACACTTGCTGTTTTTTTTTACATAAACAAACATAACTTTTTCATATGTCATACAAAAAAAATTAGAAAGATTTGCCAACTAATGTTGGCAAGAAGAAAAAAGTAATTTTGTTCTTAATTAGTGCTTTTTACGTGTTTTACACCAGCGACTAAAATATAATCTTGGGCTAAAGTCGCTGCTCTAAAGGTAAACCACATTATGCTAATCTTTTTCCTAAACATTCAGCATGCAATTTAAACCTTTATTTCCAAGCATAGAATATAGCATTATATAGAGCTGAACATTAATGGGTGACATAATTATTACAATTTAAATCAACCACTCTCTGCTCTCCCCAAGTTGTAAGCCTAGATTGATTATCCAAAGGCACTGTTTTAGCTAATTCACCTGCCGGTGATGGGCTGTAGTATGGACGACATCTACTGTTACAATAGATAATATTACAATGTTAATAAACCGCTCTCCGTTCTGTCCAAGCTGTAAGCCTTAACTCCAGAGGCACTGTTTTAGCTAATGAGACGCATTCACCTGCCAGCGACACGCTGTAGTATGGACGACATCTACTGTTACAATTACAATAGATAATATTACAATGTTAATAAACCGCTCTCCGCTCTGTCCAAGCTCTAAGCCTTAAATCCAGAGGCACAGTTTTAGCTAATGAGACGCATTAACCTGGCAGTGACGGGCTGTAGTATGGACGACATCTACTGTTACAATAGATAATATTACAATGTTAATAAACCGCTCTCCGCTCTGTCCAAGCTGTAAGCCTTAACTCCAGAGGCACTGTTTTAGCTAATGAGACGCATTCACCTGCCAGTGACGGGCTGTAGTATGGACGACATCTACAGTTACAATAGATAATATTACAATGTTAATAAACCGCTCTCCGCTCTGTCCAAGCTGTAAGCCTTAACTCCAGAGGCACTGTTTTAGCTAATGAGACGCATTCACCTGCCAGCGACAAGCTGTAGTATGGACGACATCTACTATTACAGTGTTACAATAGATAATATTACAATGTTAATAAACCGCTCTCCGCTCTGTCCAAGCTGTAAGCCTTAACTCCAGAGGCACTGTTTTAGCTAATGAGACGCATTCACCTGCCAGCGACGAGCAGTATGGGCGACATCTTCTATTACATCGACTACAATAGAACGATAGATCTATCTTTAGCTGACCCGAAATATAATACGGTTACGCGTACACCCAGGAGTTTGTTATGACTTGGTTAATTATTCATCTTCATCTCAGCCGATGGACGTCCACTGCTGGACATAGGCCTACCCCAAGGATCGCCATAATGACTGGTCATGCGCTGCCCTCATCCTACGGGTTCCCGCTGCCTTCACCAGGTTATCGGTCCACCGTGTGGGGGACACCTCTCCGCTCTCACTAAGGTGTAAGCCTAAAGTAAGGCACTGTTTTACCTAATGAGACGCATTCACCTGCCGGCGACGAGCTGTAGTATGGGCGACATGTACTATTACATCTACTACAATAAGACGATATCTATTTATAGCAATCCGAAATAAAATACGGTTCACTATTCTGAACTCACAGTTCAGAATTTAGGTGTGGTATTTAGTATTTACTTGTTTTTATGCTACCATATTGCTTTATTTAACGGTGCGATTCTCGATTAAATTTTATTTAATTCAAATTGTTTACTTCAGATTATTTGACCATATTGTTAATCAATCAACATTATTAATTTATTTGTGTATCTCAGGTAATACAGAGGCAAAATAAAGTATTACAGATAGTCGAATTATTTTGTTATTTAACAAATAAATTATATTTAAAGAATTTTATTTAATTAATTAATAGGACAACAGATAGAAAAAACAAATCAAACAGAAAAAAAACAACCTCATTGTAAATTATAATGAGGTGATATCATTAAAAAAAAAAATTTTCTGTGACGGATTGGATGGCGTTTATAATTCCTTATAAAAAAAGTTGTCAATTTAAAATATTTTTTTGTCAGATTAATAGTTTCGTTTTTTTTTTCGATTCCCATAAATACGTTAATATGGTTTTTAGCTGTCGCTGATTCAAATTTTTTTTTGTTTTGTCAGTCTGTTCGAGCATCATGCAAAAACTACAGAACTTTGTTTTTTTTTTGTTTGAAAGTTTAAAATTTGACTTAAAATCTGGTTTATAATTTATGCGGACGAAGTCGCTGATAAAAGCTCGTATTATAAATTAGGTACTTAGAGCCTTTTCCCACGAAGCGCTTGCAATGTATCGCTTTGTCTATTCGCTCTAGCTAGAGGCTCTAAATCAAATATTATGCAAATATTTTAAGTTAGTCAGGCCAGCTCTCTTGACTAAAGTCCCAGAGGCTTGAAAATACAATGAATTCAAAAGGGCATCTCCACAGAATTGACTAGTCAACCGCAAACGTACGAGATCGTAGACACCGCTAATGAGTCTCATTGTAATTCATAGACAATCCAGTCGGATAATTAATTCCCTGTTTATCCGGTTGGGTTCGTTACTACTGTATATAAAGTGCTGAGCGACTGCTTTAACACGACTGGCTTTGCCTATTTATTACTTTCATTATTAAGAGATTAGACCTTATAGTGCGCTTATACAAACAAAGTTTAATGATATTTTCAATACCCTACTACTATTTTTTTTAAACTCTTTCCGGCACACTTTTACCTAAATAGTAATACTATTTTTTTAATTTTTGCATTATTTCAGATCAAATATATTGTAAAAAATATTTAAAAAATATATTTTATTTTTAACAATAAAAAAATTAATTAAATAAAAGATAAACTGTCTGTGTATTAGCATAACACAGTAGGTATGTTAAAGAGAGTGTGTATCACAAAAATTCAATCCAAACCGCTATAAAAGGCGAGGATATTAAAAAAAATTGATATTAAACAGGGTGTAACACAACACCCTGGTAATACTTAAGGGGGTGCTTCAGACCATCAAACTAAACAACTTTCATTATGGAGGCAACACGTCGAGAAAAAATGCCGTCCCATACACTATGAGTCGAGACGGTACTGCATTGTATGAAATAGCGTTTTTTTTTTTTCGCGATTTCGATATTGGCTCCATAGTGAAAGTTGTTCAGTTTGATGGTCTGAAGCACCCCCTTAAGTATGACTAGGGTGTTTTGTTACATCCTTTATAGGTGGTTAGGGACGCTAACCACTGTGCCAGAAAGAGTTAAACAATATTTATATTTGTCCTATTTCCGTTAAAATATACATACAGTTTCAACGCTAGGATTAATTTAAGTTTAGTATGAAAATCTTTGGAAATATCACGATAACTTTGAAACTAGGATACATTTAAACGGAAATCTGTCAAAATTAAAGCACAGATATTGGTTTCTAGATTTGTGTCTAAAAAAATTCATTGACTTTAATTGATTAAAATCCAAAATTTAAGCAAACTTCGTTCGTATGGAGCGCACCAACAAGATGTTTCATGATATTTTCAATACTAAATTAAAGTCAATGAAATTGTTTAACCGCGATCGAGACACTAATTTCTTTACCTGTGGTTTGTCAGATTTTCGTTAAAATGTATAGTTTCTTTCGTAGACTTCACGCGTCCAGCACCACATGCACTATGCTTCTGTCTAATCTCGTTAATCTCGCGAGATCTTGTCCAATTTACGACCGAGATCAAACTCTTAAAATATCACCGTGATCTCGCGAGAACGAGATTGCATTCCCTAGGTAGGCTTATGCCACAGTATAAGAATTAGTATATGGTGTTGTGGGTGGTATGGTATAGTATATATTACTAGATACAGTATGGACACTCCCTTCCTCCCACCAATTGTTCACCTCACCCCCTCTATCGCCCTCTGGTTACCTCGCACTGGTTACTCGTTACTTAAGAAGAAGACATAAGGTTCAATTTCTTTGGTTTCGCATGTACTGATGTCATATTGTAAATTTCAATTTTCGATATGCAGTGTCCGGGCTGTGCTTATGCCCTGTCACTATTCCACTGGATGGCGTAACTTTTTAATAACTGGCCAGGCGATTATTAAATCGCCTAAAAATTGAGATATGCAGAGTGGATACGAGGTAGTTAAATAAACCATGGTCAGATCCATGGTACAATAATATACTGCGCCTGGTATTCTCTTCCGATCACGTGACTGACCACGTGACTGACACAAGCCTACGTCATCATACCCTTTTACCATGTTTAGCGGTCATATTTTTGTGACGTAGGCTTGTGTCACTCTGGGAATAGAAGACCTTGTTTTTTTAGACTACGGTCAGATCTGTTAGGTAAGAGGGGAGAGCAGGGGGGGTAAAGTGACCCATTAGAGCAGTCGTTTTGTACGCGCGAGTACAGTTGCATAGTTAATGAGAGCTGTTCTGTTGTTTCATCAACTGTTGGAACGTTATTGTCTTTAGCATGAATTGTTTTAGTTGTATGTTTGTTTATAATTTAATTATTTTGTATAAAAACGTTTTGATATTGTTAGATTACTTAGAGTAAGGTCTTTCACATACATACGGAATTGCAATCCGGAAACCTGAATCAAGATAACGATTTCGTATAGATTTTCCCGAACCATAATTGCGTTCGGAATTGCGAAGCTGTCAAATCCTATACACAAAAAAAAAACACAATCCTGATTCGGAATTCCGGATTGCAATTCCGTATGTGTGTGGCGGACCTTCTTGGCAGACTATCCTAACCTACGGTGCTCAAACATGGTCATTTACGAAATCTCAAATATCCGAACTCCAGGTTTGCCAAAGAGAAATGAGGTGTCAAAAGTATCGACCTTATCAGAAACACCACTCTGCGCTCCAAGACCTGCATAGCCGATGCAGCACTGGTAGCATGCACACCCGCGATAGCCGTGATACGGCTTTATCACGTCTTTTATCTCGTTCTTTCGCGTGCAAAAGAACGAGATAAAAGACGTGGTAAAGCCGTATCACGGTTATCGCGGGCGTGCATGCTACCAGTGCAGGTGTTAAGGCCGCCAAACTGAAGTGGAACTGGGCCGGACATGTTTGTTGCATGCATACAGAGCGGTGGGCAACAATCGCGACCCAATGGAAGCCCGACGATGGAAGCCGGGGCCGATGCAGACCAAGAAAGAGATGGCGCGACGACCTGGATGCCCACGAAGTAGAATGGGAACTGATGGCATGAGATAGAGCAGGCTGGAAAAGCTTTGAGGAGACCTTAGCCCACAGATTACCCCCAATAGATACCGCATAATGAACATTTAGTTCACGCCCGAAGTCACCATTTTTGGCGGTAGGTGCGGGTAGCGGGGAACGAAATGGTGCAACGTGATTGGCCATTTCAAGGTCGCACAACTTCTAGCTCGCTCACTCGCGTTGCTTATATCAGTGAAAAACCATAGATGTGTGGCGAGCGTCGGCGGCCCTGTATGCGGTATCTATTGGGGGTAATCTGTGCCTTAGCCCAACAATGGGACGAAATAGGTTTAAAAAAACGAAGGTCTGATGGCATGTGCTGAAGCATAGGACCGAGAAGAATGGCGCAATAAATGGAAGGCCTATGCCCAGTAGTGGGTTGATGTCGGCTGAATCATTAACAAAACATAGCAAGAGCGTGCCGGACACGTTCATGATAGTGTTCTGTTAATATTTAATGTGTATATATTTTGTTATTAAAAGCCTTTTTAGGGTTCCGTACCCAAAGGGTGAAAACGGGACCCTATTACTTAGCCTACGTTGTCCGTCCGTCCGTCCGTCTGTCCTACCTATTTAGGGCTGTAACTTTTGAACCGTAATAGCTAGATAGTTGAAATTTTCTCAGATTATGCGTTATTGCGGCGGATTTGTTAACAAACAAATAATAAAAATGGCAGAAAGTCAAAAATTAAGGGGGGTTCTCCACCAGAAACTAGTTTTTATCAAAGTTTATTCTTCACGAGCTATGGTAAAAACGGTAATACATAAAAGCGTCAAACTTAGTGTAATTATAGAGCAAACTCTACAGAATAACAACAAATACTAAAAACCGGCCAAGTATGAGTCGGTCTCGCGCTAAAGGTCCCGGACAAAAAAAGTTTTTTTTCTAAGTTAATAATGTTGTGTTCTGTGATGGTGTGGTACGGAACCCTCGGTGCGCGAGTAGCCCGACTCGAACTTGACCAGTTTTATTTTTAATTCGTTATAAGATATGAATTTCCTGCATCAGTCATCATCCCTATTGTGGCAGTAGAGTGGCCTATATTTCAAATTGTACGAGGTCAGGTCACCCTCTAAACAAGGTTAACGTGGTTCAATTTGTACACAAAATGAAGGCGCAACTTCTCAACTTGCCAGCCCTACAAAGGATGGAATGATGACGTCAGCCGAAAAGTAATTTTGGGCATGACTTGCGACGTCATTTGTTTCGTGAAGTCACCGCCTCGAGGTGATGGTAATTAACTATTTTGTTGTTCTGACCTTCGAGGTTTTGACTTTAAATGGGTCATGGAATATCCAGAGAGAAAATAATGTAATTTACAGACTTCATAGGAGTGGAATGCCCTGCTTGCAAGCCTGCGTCTGTATTTCCGAACACTTACAACCCGAATTCCTTTAAATTACGAGTGAATAGGCATCTTCTGGGTAAGCTCGCTATGCCTTCGACCCCATCTTTGCTAAAACCCATCTTCAACCCGCATTTCTTGGCGATAAATGTTATCTTATCTTATCTTGTTGTGGGGGCTGGCAAGCCAGCAAGACTTCGACCCAGTGGGATCTTTTGTGTTAGCCCCAATACTTTTTGCTTACTTCTCCCTTCAAATACATGGTCAATGAAGGAGGCAATACCATTGAGGGGAAGAAGCCTAAGATCTCCCGGTTTTGGATATCCATCACCGAGGAGGCACATGCGCTTTGCCGCCAACACAGTCACACAGGATATGCTCCATGGTCTCCTCATCCTCTCCGCACGCTCTGCAGCTGGGATCCAGGGTGAGTTTCATTTTGTGCATCATCGTGCCTGTGGCGTAGTGCCCAGTGAGGGCTCCGACGATGGCACGAGCCTTGCTCCTGCTGTTGTTCAGTGTGAACTTTGAGACACAAGTTGTCGCATTGCTGATACATTTCTTGGAGTGTTGTAGACCTGTAAGGCTAGACCACTGGCGATAATGTTACGAAAAAACATATATTTAAAAAAAAGGAAATAATGCCGCCGAATTAGTCTCATTTGATGGAGATAAATGATGACGATGCGACGGATCATCTTTACTACAATCGCTTTTATTGATATTTTTGAAAACCATTTAATCATCAGCCTATCATCGTCCACTGCTGAATAAAGGCCTCTCCTAAGGAGCGCCACAAAACCCTGTCCTCGGCCTTCCTCATCCTAAGAAAATAATTTATTATGTTTAAAATAAACTAAAAGATAGGTAACTGCTCCATGGTGAAAGTTGTTCAGTTTGAGGGTCTGAAACCCCCTTTTAAATAGGACCATACCCTTCAAAATCCAGTGTCATGATATATGTTTCCAGTGAACTCTTCACCAAGTCAACTGATTATTTGGTCCAACTTGAGAGATAGGATACACTGAAAAAAAAAATTGTTTACTTTAACCAACATCATGAATCCATATGAGCCTGTCAACATCATCACTTCTCCGACTAAGAGAACTTTGTTAAACGAATTCGGCTTGTTGTTACAACTAACCATCTTTTCTTTTTAGTAAACAATAATAACGTCATTTCAATTATTTTGGTGCTAATTCAGAGAAATTATACTTCTTAGTTGGCTCGCATTTTTTTCAGTGTAGTTTTTATTGTAGGACAACGTCTGCCGGGTCAGCTAGTCTAAAATAATTTCTAAGCATTTTTCTGAGCTCTGTTTACTGTGTACTTACAAAGGTAAACGCCAGACTGTCGGTAATGTTGGTGCTCTAAGGCATAACTCGCGAAAACCGCACAACGGATTTTAAAGTGGTTTTATTGTTACCTAGAGAATATCTTGCGGTGAATAAAGAGTGGATAAAATCTAGCTTTAAATATATTTCAAAGGTTTTGTTAAACTCGTGGATTTTTAACATCTGCGCATCGTTTTGGTGACCGTATGAATCATTCTCTACACTGAAAAAAAAATTTGTTTACTTCAACCGACATCATGAATCCATATGAGCCTGTGAACATCATGACTTCTCCGACTAAGAGAACTTTGTTAGACGAATTCGGCTTGTTGTTACAACTAACCATATTTAGTTTTTAGTAAACAATAATAACGTCATTTCAATTATTTTGGTGCTAATTAAGAGACTTAGTAGGCTCGCATTTTTTTCAGTGTACCTTCTCTACATAATTATTAAGAGGGCTATTACAAGCGCAGTGGCGCCCTCGTCACAATAATAAGATTTCTCAATAAGGAAACCCTAAATTAAATAAAAACCGGTCAAGTGCCAGTCGGGCTACTCGCGCACCGAGGGTTCCTTACCACACCACCACAGAACACAATATTCTTACTTAGAAAAAAAACCTTTTTCTGTCCGGGACCTTTAGCGCGAGACCGACTCATATTTGGCCGGTTTTTAGTACTTATTGTTATTCTGTAGAGTTTGTTCTATAATCACACTAAGTTTTACGCTTCTATGTATTAAAGTTTTGACGATAGAGCGTGAAGAAAAAACGTTGATAAAAACTAGTTTCAGATAATAGTTTGTGGTCTCATTCTTCTTCTTGTAGTGCCATCTACTATCGGCGGCTGGCTATCATTAGGGCTATTCAGACCTTGAAGACTTCTGCCCTGAATAGTGAGGTCACGTTCACATGGAACCATTCACACAGGTTCTTAAGCCAGGAAGTGTTCTACCAGGCATTCGACTTCCCAAAATTTTCCCCTGCAGAAAAATCTGGAGAAGTGCGTATTTTTAGGGTTCCGTACCCAAAGGGTGAAAACGGGACCCTATTACTAAGCCTACGTTGTCCGTCCGTCCATCCGTCCGTCCGTCTGTCAGTCTGTCCGTCCGTCCGTCCGTCTGTCCTACCTATTTAGGGCTGTAACTTTTGAACCGTAATAGCTAGGTAGTTGAAATTTTCTCAGATTATGCGTTATTGCGGCGGATTTGTTATCAAATAATTAAAATGACAGAAAGTTAAAAATTAAGAGGGGTTTTCAACAAGAAACTAGTTTTTATCAACGTTTTTTCTTCACGCTCTATAGTAAAAACGGTAATACATACAAGCATCAAACTTAGTGTGATTATAGAGTAAACTCTACAGAATAACAAAAAATACTAAAAACCGGCTAAGTGTGAGTCGGTCTCGCGCTAAAGGTCCCGGACAAAAAAAAGTTTTTTTTCTTAGTTAATAATGTTGTGTTCTGTGGTGGTGTTGTACGGAACCCTCGGTGCGCGAGTAGCCCGACTCGCACTTGACCGGTTTTATTTACTTCTCATAATGTGACCGAGGTACTGAAGTTTCTGAGTTTTTATGGTTTTAAGGAGAACTACTGTCTTTTTCCTACTCTACAGGACCGCCTGAAACTGAAAATAATGAAGTTCAGCAAGCCCAGAGGACTCTAATTTGTCTAAGAACAATTAAACCGCCATACTGCCGACTTCTTGCGCGGACTCTTGACTTTAAATGCTCACAACTTTTGATTGAATGAACCGATTGCGATGAAATAAAGCATAAATGTTAATAAAAACTAAGCCCTATGCTTTGTGAAAACCCCATTCAAATCAGTTCAGCAGTTTTTAAGTAATGCATGCACAAACACACAGACAAATAGATAAACTGACAATCTAAAAATGTTCTCAATGCATTCCGTTACGTATCCTTAACGCCTCCAATTAATATTTTTGCAAATATCTTCAATGTTCATGTAAAATAAGTTTACAAGTTATAGATGTACCTATACAGAGTGTAACAAAACATCCTAGTAATAATTAAGGGGGAGCTTCAGACCATCAAACTGAACAACTTTCACTATGGAGCCAACATCGAGAAAAAATTAAAAAACTCAGCTGTACCATACATTTTAGTCGAGTCGGTACTGCAGTTTTGTATGGGACTGGGATTTTTTGATTTTTTCTCGATTTTGGCTCCATAGTGAATGTTGTTCAGTTTGATGGTCTGAAGCACCCCTTAAGTATTAATAGGGTGTTTTGTTACACCCTGTAGATGATTCCCAAAAGGCCTACTTATTTATGGTTTCCACGCCGGACTGCCAAACCAGGGTCCTGGGTTCGAATCCCGGTTCGGTCATGGATGTTATATGTTTGTGCCGTTGTTGTATGGGACCCATAACAAAAAGCCTATGGCTTACTTGGGATCATTACAATGTATGTGCCTGTGAACGTCATTTATTTATTTATATATTTATTTAAGTTTGTAGAAAATTTGCCTGTGCTATTAGCGTGATTGAATCTGTCTAGGTATTCCCTGTTCACTAATATTAATGGAAGTAGGATTATCTCAGCTTATGCCATATACACCAAGCTTACTCCCTGTAAGCTAAGTAAACGTTATCGAGATAATCACTTTTACTAATTGAAAGCATTGGAAATTGCCGAACCTATATCGTCGTGTCTCGGAAATTTTGTTCCGTTATAAATTCTGGAGGAAAGTCCCTATATCTACGAGAATAGGCGATGGACGTATTCATGAAAATACGTAGTACGAAATGTGCCCGCTCGAAACTGATATGAACGTCACAAAGGACATACCTAACCTACTCCACGTTTCATAAAGGTCATTGGGCGGTCATTGTACTCTGGTCAGTTCCTGCAACGTGACTCCTCAATGTTTAGTATTAACCCACATTCTATTTTATACCGGAAGATTTTTTTATCACCATCCCAATTTTTTCTACATGTTTGGTATCACTTATAGAACCCATTTCATTAAAAAAAAGGGCAGGTCAAAATTGCACATTTAAAAATTTTATCCTACAGAATTTTCCATAAAGCTTGGTCATCGAGTTTCATATTCGTACCTACCGGGTGTGGCAGGACCGGGGGGCGGAGCCCTAGCTTCAGAGTCCCACGCATTGTAAACTTAACAGGAACACACAACACTTTCAAAACATTGTTAAAATGTTATACTAGTCCCTTATTTTGTTTATTTTTGTTCAATGACACGGTTATAATAAAGTACTCGTTGAATGACACAATGACACATAATAAACTTTTTCTAAAAATTAATAGGCTCTTAACCAAATAAAATAAATGACAACAGAGATTCGTTCGTTAGTTTTCGTTCTTGAAAAGCAAAGTTCTAAATTCGAAAAAGCGCGCGAAATCGGGTCGAGTGGTAGTAACTATTAATAAGTAATCTGTGGCACAGGTAGGTGCGTACTGTGTCCAGTCGAATTGTTTTTCTTAAGACATTTTTGCGTAGTCATATCTCAATATTTTAGTACTGAGCGATGCTAAAAGAAAAAACACGTATCGATTTTTTTTCATAAACAAACATTTTATTAAAATTTGGATGGTGATAAAAAAATCTTCCTGTATAGTATACTAAAATGTACAAAATGTCAAAAAATGTATAAAATGTACAAAATTAACAAAATGTCATAAAATGTACTAAATGTACTAAAATGTACAAAATGTAAGAAAATGTGTTAAATGTACGAAAATGTAAAAAATTACCAAAATATAGCATTTTTCTTTATTAGTTTTTGGCCAGAACCCCATGGTCTACATTAATGCGCCATATATATTCATGAACTAGAGACATTTATCTAAACATCCTATACATACTTCTGTAGGTCGTGGGTATAGGTTTCATGACCTTTTCAGTCCAAATCTGAAAGCTAACAAAAAGGTCAAAATGTTACGCCACATTATGTTAAAATTTGTCCGTCTAAGCATTTATTATGATGACATGAAAGCTGTAGCTGTAAGTTTTATTACTTACTTCAAAAATGTATGACAAGGCCGATTTTTCAAAACAAAGGAGTTGAGCTTTGGTACCTTACTATAATAAATGCTGAGACGGACAACAGAATATAGCCTTAAGTACCTAGCTAATTTAATCGAAAATGTATGAAAAAGCACGTTTTTCGAACCAAGCAATTGTCCTGTCCTTGAGATTTGGTGCCATAATAATATTTTTTTTGGCCGGAACTTCACATTTTGGACCAAAATGAATGATGTCTTTTGTAGGGTCGAATAATAAATAAAACAAAATACAATTTTATCAAGTTCTTGCTTACTGCGTTCTTTTATTTCAACCAGATCAAAACTGAACAACTTTTACTGTGGAAGCAAACCTGAAATCGTAAAAAAAATCTACCGTCTCGTATGTTTGAGTAGAGTAGCAATTTTTTTTTTTTTATAAATATCCTGGACATTGTCACACAAATTATCTAGTCACATTTAAAGTACCAGAATCTAGCCTGGACTTGTATTATGATGACTAGACAACGACATAGAACACATATGTAGATACAAACATCCATGACTCGGGTACAAAATATATTCATATTCATCATACAAATATTTGTCCCTTGCGGGATTCGAACCCGCGACCCTCGGCACAGCAAGCAGGTTCACTACCGACTGAGCTACCGGGCCGTCAAAGCCATAGCAGTTTAGTATGAACAGCAGTTTTCTTTTTGCGATTTCAAGTTTGCTACCATAATAAAAGTGGTTCAGTTTTATGGTCTGAACAACCCCTTAAAGTTTCGGAACGGTAAAAAAAATCATTCCGTATATTTTATTCATTATTTTCGTTCGACAAACTTATTAATTAACCGAGGTGCTTCTAAATTTGTTTTATGTCTGTAAATCGATCTTGTACGGTAAATCCGATCTAATCCGTTAAGAAATTGATGAATAAATTTATTCCATCTCGTCTTTTCGATCAAAGGCGAGATTAGTTTTACTAATTCAGAAACTTGAAACGTTTATTTCAAGGTTATACTTACAGTAATTTTACTGAAAAATTGAAATGATTGAAAATCATTTATTTCAGGAAGCAAAGTTCCATATACAAGCATTACGTAGGTAGTTTGTCAGAAAAATTAAGTTACTATGTCCCATAGGCAAAGAAAATTTGATTAATAATTTGATACTTAAACTAAATAATAATAAAGTTATTTCCTTGCTTTTTCAGCCCACATTGTGTCGCTTTCATACGTGCTCATTATATCGCTTTCGGAAACATTTTAAAATGCCATATTCTTATGATTATGAGGCACATAGGAGTAGAAAATTAGCACTACCTATCCAATTGAATTGATTTTCGTTTTAATAATCAATCAATCAATTTAAACATTATCGTAAAAGTTTCATTCATTTTCCTTTATATGAACGTGTGATCGACCACCCTCAACTCAATATTAGTTTCAGTATATATTCACATAAAAAACGGACATCTTTATTTTATATTTAGGTACTTAGATACCTACTAAACCTACCTTATGTTTTTCTTCAATTAATTTTATATCATTTTGGTGGTTAACTTCTTTTTATCTCTGAATAGAATTAAATAAAAAATAAACAAAATGGAAAACTAACAGAGTAGAAAAAAGAAAAAATCTTTTGTTCGTGGTTTCATTACAGAAATGAGATTTGTAGAAATAGAATTTGTTCCAAGTCGGTTCAAGGAGAGTGCATCTCTGGATCCACCAGATCCACGTAGTTTTTATATTTGCTGCACTGTGTAATATACAGGGTGTAAAATTAAATGCGGTACTATTGAACAGGGTGCTTTTGGCCACCAAACTAAACAATGTTTACTTAAGATATGTAATATGTGTAATTTTACACCCTGTATAAGTACAACGCTACGCAAGACCGTAAGATTTGTATTATAGGTAGGTACTTTTTATATTCATTCCAATAAGATAAAAATAAGTAGTTGAAAAAATATAACTCGGCAGGTAAGATTTTTTGTGGCCGAATTGCCATATAAGCCGTATACAATTGATAAAAATATGAAAAAAAAAATAATACGGCAGAAGAAACCCCTAACTTTTACCAGTTATGTACCTACTTCATTCTAAAAAAAACATCTCTAACACTTCTAACATTAATTACTAAAAGCAATTCAAATTTTCCTTACTCGTGTAAAGAGAAATTACCACAATTAAGTTAAACTTAACAAGACAGAAAACAATTGTTCTACCCTAATTGCAGCCCTTAAATCGTGCCCCGGAAAATATCGCATTCTGGGCCACTAATCACGATAATTAGAGACTCCGAGCGTTAGAGGAAAAAAACTAGTGTTATAAAATCCACACGGTTCTGCTGCAAGCTGCCGTGTAAATGCGTTTTGGATGTGAAGTGTTGGGCTCTTACAGACCAGCGACAGTTGTCTGCGACAGCTCGCGACAGGGTCGCGCGACCGTCGCGCGACCGTCGCGCGACAGTCGCGCGATCGTGACGTAGGTATAGTCTGAGAGCACAAGTCTTGTTCTTGAGAAATTTCAGTTTGAAGAAAACGGAGGCTAAAAAATAACATGGTTGATATTTTTATAAGTTTTTCGTAGATTTTGGTTTCTTTAGATAATAGATAATCCAGAATTGATTACCTTCATCATCAAGTCCATTAGTACATTACGATACGTGTGACCTAAGTAGTCCATTATTGCACGGCGTGAAATTATCGTCCGAGCGCAGCGAGGACGATAAACGCCGTGTAATAATGGACTTACTTAGGTCACGAGTATCGTATACTATTTTATAGCTCGTGTGACCTAAACCCGCCAACTTTTTTATGTAATGAAATTCTCTTTAATGGTGAACTTTTTAACCGACTTCAAAAAAGGAGGTTTTAATTTTATGAATACGTATACCAAATAAAAGAGGAGAAAGGGGGCCCGGGGGGCGAAGCCCCCGGCGGGGTGGAGGGGCGGAGCCCCCCCGGGGGCACGGGGGGCGGAGCCCCCCGAAGGACACAACCACGACTTCAAAAACTTCGTTAATATTTCGCAATCACAATCAATAGTTAATACTCACCTCTGATCACCCCCTACGCACTTCATACTCACAGGCTCCCTACTCCACCCTAGTACCAACACACTAATAAGAATAAGGTGTTAGTAGGGGGTGCACCCCCTAATCGCCCCCCACGAGCTAAGGGGTGCACCACCTAATAGCCCCACGAGCTAGGGGGTACACCCCCAAATCACCCCCACGAACTAGGGGTACACCCCCTAATCACCCCCACGAGCTAGGGGGTGCACCCCCTAATTACCCTACATCCTAGGGGGTGCACCCCCTAATCACCCCAATCTCCCCTACGCACTTGGGGGCGCACCCCCTAATTTCCCCCTACACACCCGTTACCCACTATGCACCCCCTACTACCAACATATTAATAAGTTGTGAGTAGGGGTAAGTAGCCCGGCGGACGTAGGGGTAAGGGGGGGTAGGCACAGTAAAATAATATATCATTAATGTAGGGGGTAAGTTGAAGTCAATTAGGGATTTCGCCATTTCAATGTTGGTCACATTGATTGAAAGCACATTTTAAAAGTACCTTCTTTTGTTTATTATGCATCTGTGCAATAAAGTAGATTCATTTTTGAACGTAATCCGTGTAATAATGGACTACTTAGTAACGAAAAACCGTGACCTAAGTGCTGGTTTAGGTCACGGAGTGCTTTAAAAGTACCTATTGTGTATCTGTGCAATAAAGTAGATTCATTTTCGAACGGTGTAATCCGTGTAATAATGGACTACTTAGGTAACGAAAAACCGTGACCTAAGTGCGGGTTTAGGTCACGGAGTGCTATAAAAAATATTACAGACTGGTAAAAATAGGGCAATTATAATATACATTATAATATATAGTTAATTAGTTATGATATAATACTTAACACAACACTAATAATTATAACACATACCTAATATTATACACATAAACGACAGGGTCGCGCGACCGTCGCGTGACCCTGTCGCGAGCTGTCGCAGACAACTGTCGCTCGTTTGTAAGCGCTCTAAGAGTTTTTAAACCGAATTCTAAAAGGCAGTTTCTCTGTTTGACTCAGTATAATGACTATGTGGTGGACTATTTGTCCGTGTGGTGTCGGCTAAGAATAGCACTATCCCATTTCCTCCCGTGGGTGTCGTAAAAGGCGACTAAGGGATCTACCGGAGGATGGGCAGCAGCATCCTCTGAGTACACACATTCAATCCAACTGCGATCACCAACCCGCCTGCCAAGCGTGGCGATTATGGCAAAAGCTCCCCTTTTGAGGGAGGCCTATGTCCAGCAGTGGACGTCTCGATAGACGTCCACTGCTGGACTGGACTGGACTGGAGGTCGGCTGATATGATGATGATGATGAATGACTATGTGGTCACGTACACACGGCGACACATCAAGGTATAGAAAACCAACATAAGTTGGCCGCGCGACGTTATACGTTACTCAACATACGCTTGGCCAGCTTATTTTGGTATTGTATAGTTTGATGTACAGTCAGCAGCAATAAGTTGTATACACTTTTGTTCTATGTCGTAGTACTAAAGTGTATATAATTTATTGCTGCTGACTGTACGGACAGCGAGAATGTGTAGCGGGAAGCTACGTAGTATCTTCACGTCCCAAATACCGCAATGTCTTAAAACGAAAGTCTTCGATTAGTGTGTGTTACCAGTGATGACATATGGAACAGAGACGTGGTTGTTCAATCACGGCCTCATAAAAAGGCTGAAAGTCACCCAAAGTGCAATGGAAAGGGCTATGCTCGGAGTTTCCCTGCGAGATTGAATCAGAAATGAAGAGATCCGCAGAAGAACCAGAGTAGCTGACATAGCCCAAAGAATTGCTAAACTAAAGTGGCAGAGGGGGGGCACATTGCTCGCAGAACCAATGGCCAATGGGGCCGAAAAGTCCTCGAGTGGCGACCGCGTACCAGAAAGCGCAGCGTGGGTACACGGTGGACCGACGACCTGGTGATGGCGGTGAGAACCCGTTGGATGAGGGCAGCGCAGGAGCGGTCGTTATGGCGATCCTTGTCCATTGGCTGAGATGATGATGATAATGATAGCTTGATGTGTCGCCGTGTGTTCGTATGCATGTACATTCTATAATTTAATCTTAAAATGCGTTACGTATTTTAGGGGTTGGTTTCTCATTATTAAATTAAATAACTTTTAATGGAGCCAAAAACATAATCGCGCATAAAATTGTTTACGCCGAAGAATTTGAAGAAAAACGATTTGTTTTGTGCCCACAAGGAAAGTTTGATGTAGGGCATACAGTTTGATAGGTATACATACATCTTGGGCATAACCCGACGGAAACCCCGGAATTGGGACGACCCGGTTGGTGTAATGGTTACCACGCCGGACTGCCAAACCAGGGTCCTGGGTTCGAATCCCGGTTCGGCCATGGATGTTATATGTTTGTGCCGTTGTTGTATGATTCCCATAACAAAAAGCTACGGCTACGGCTACGGCTTACTTGGGATCATTACAATGTATGTGCCTGTGAGCGTTATTTATTTATTTATTTTATTTATTTATAAGCAAAATCGTTCTATCATCGTTGATTTAAAAATAAATAAAGGCGAGTATCTACAGCATCCAGCATGCAAGCTGTGGGTTAGTGGTGGCAAGTTATCAGGATATTAACAATTTGTTTAGAATCTATAGATTCAGCATATATGCTGAATCTTATAGAAGCAGCATATATGCTGCTTCTATAATCGATTAAACGGTTCAGGCTGGAATTCAGAACAAACAAAATAACTTAAAAAAAAAAAAAAAAAAAATTTTTTTTTTTCATTTAAAATTGAGCCTGCGTTTTTCCTCAATCTTACTTTCACCTGTTTGGAAGTCATGCCAAGACCGAGGGTTAATCAAGCTTACCCAGAAAATGCCTATTTATTAATGCATTAAAAATTCGGGGCTGTATGTAATATAATGTATATTTCAATTACCAGCAACAAAGGTGTATTTATACAATGAAACTAAACAAGTTTCCCTATGGAACATGGGTCAAAAAATTGAAATAAAAATTTTGTTAGTTATTAGAAACTAGACTAGTGTATAATACAGGTTGTCCCAAAACTCAACGTCATGCCGAAAACAGGAAATAGGCAAGGTTTTTCAGGGAGAAATTCACCATTATCTCCTGTTTTCTGCTTGACTTTGAGTTTTGGGAAATAAGTAGTGGGTGTTGGGCTGTATACAGGGTGTCCCGTAAACCGACGTCAACCCGGCGCATGCTGATAAGTTAGGTCATGACTAAGCGGAATATCAAAATTTGGCTTCAGTAAAAGTGGCTTAGTTTTCGAGATATTGACACTTTTAACACAGATACTGCATAGAGCATTTGTAGCCGTGACACTCAAAATAGTGACTAAGGTAAAGAGTATCACGAATTTCATAAAACTGTCCTTATCTCGAAAACTAAGGACCATTTCCTAAAGTAAAATGTTGATAGATTGATTGATTGATTGACTGATTTTTTTTTTTTTATTATTTTAGTAAGTATATTCTGGTTAGGCATGAACTAACCTATCAGCATGCGCCGGGTTGGCGACGGTTTATGGGAGACCCTGTATAAGTGAAAACAAGGATACAAACTCAAATTAAATTACAACTTAACAACGCTAAATATCTAGTGACGTCTCCTATTTACCTACTCCTAAGCGCTTCTTCTTCATTTACTAAAGCCTATATCGCAGAAATAAAATTGGCCTTAATTCAACGCGGCAACCCTTTTAGCGCTCTCAGGGCAAACAAACCTTTTGTGAAGGTTGGTAGATTAAAATTATCAACATGTTTGCTTTCCGCCTTCTGCGGTTTTATTTGCTTACGTATGACAAAGATAATGTTCCTTTCATAATCTCCTTAGGGCACCGTGTGTTGAATTTTATAGATTGTGTTTTGTTTAACAAAATTAAGTGTTTATGTTCCAATTAAAAGTTAGTTTGCAGTTGATGCAAATCATTCCAAATATAAAGTTAATACAGGGTGTCTCTAAAAGTTCTAGAGTGGCGACCGCGTACCGGAAAGCGCAGCGTGGGTAGGCCCCTCACACGGTGGACCGACGACCTGGAGAAGGCGGCCGGAAAACGTTGGATGAGGGCAGCGCAGGACCGGTCGTTATGGCGATCCTTGGGGGAGGCCTATGTCCAGCAGTGGACGTCCATCGGCTGAGATGATGATGATGATGATGATGACAGGGTGTAAGGAAAAGTAACTTTATAAGTAAGTAAAACCACATACTCTACCGACGAAACTGAACAACATTTGCTATGGGAACAAACTGATCGGAACAAAAAAAATAATCTTCTGTTCCATTCTAAACTGAAAGTTTCAGTTTAGAATGGAACTGAAACACCTACTCTACTCAAATCAGCAACAGCAGATTTTTTTGCTTACATAGTAAAAGTTGTTCAGTTTGATTGGTAGAGTATGTGGTTTAAAGGTTATCAATATTTTTCCTTACACCCTGTCTGTATGTCTATAATACTAGGTGATTTTGTTAACACTTTAAAAATTTTCAGGGGTGGTTCAGATTATCAAACTGAACTAAGTTTACTATACTTTATTTACGATTTCAGGTTTGCTCCCATAGTAAATCATGTTTGGTTTGATAATCTGACCTACCCCTGAAAATTTGGAAAGTGTTTGTAAAATTACCCGATATATTCCGTGGTCCAATCACTGAATCGGACAGATCGTGATCCTCCTGGGCATTTCAAGACACGCCGCCATTTCATGATTTGGCTGATTATTTGTCCGCCTTATCACGATGTGCCTGATAGAAAGTCGGGCACATCCATAAAGCAAAAAGCAACCTTTTATAGATATTCGCAGCTGAATACAGACTGACTGACGGACCACGCACCGCCTTTTTTTTATTTTTTTTATTTATTAATTAAATGGACTCTTGGTTGTGCGTTAGCACTGCATTTCCGCCAGTGTCAAGTAGTTTATTGGGAGAATCTATCCCAATCTCAGGGATTGTTTTTGGACAAGAACAAGAAGAGATTGAGGAATGTGGAGCCTCGTGGCAGGCACAAGCGCGACGCGCGAAACCACGCGAGAAGTGTACTCGGGTCAGTTCCTGCAACGTGACTCCCACGCACCGCCTTATTAAAATAGAAATAGGTTTGGACTATAATTTCACAGGGGAAGTAACGGAATAAGTTTCCAAAAATCAACTCGTACAGGAATGCGGTAAATAAAAATTTGTATGGAAAATCATAATTATTACCTGCGTGTATCAAATAATGTAGGGTGTCTTCTAACTATTGTTCAAAACAAAACGACCAAAACGTTGCTGTCTTAAGTATCGTTTAAAGTGTTTCAAAAACGTGTCGTGTCGTGTCGTGTCGTTATACAACGTGTTAATGAATTAGCGCCTAACCTCATACACCCCAACTGATTTATAACCAAATAATTAGATTGCAACAATAATTTCATTATTATGGTAGTAAAAATTTAAAGTTATTCGCATTTTAAGTTTTGCGGCAAAAATGATTTGTTATCATTTCAGCACTGAAAGAAAGCGCTAACGTACTCATGGATACATTTTTATAATCTTGTTTTGGTAGTAAGTAGGGTGAGTGTGTCCGTGCGGTGGGTTGTCATCTGGTTCAGTAAATTTTAAATTTTGCAAAACAATTAATTAATATTTTGAAAAAAAATACTTATGTTGAAACCATGATAATTCGATTCTACTCTCGATTCTAAACAAACTACTTTCTAGTTTTGCGTTAATTCATTAACACGTTGTATAAACACCACGTCAAAGGCCGTAAGGCGATCTGAAAAAACTCTGACACCAGGGCTCTGCCCAGACGATAAGAAAGAAAGAGTGTTTCAAAGTTTGTATTAAAAATTGTCAGAAAAATGTATCTGGTAAATACTAATATACTTAACGAGCTTTTACCCGCGACTTCGTCCGCATAAATTATATACCAGCTTTTTAAGTCAGATGATAAGCTATCAAACAAAAAAAAGTTTCATCAAAATCGGCTCAGTAGTTTTTGCGTGATACTCGAACAAACAAACACCCAAACAAACAAATAAACAAACAAATAAACAAACAAATAAACAAACAAATAAACAAACAAATAAACAAACAAATAAACAAACAAATAAACAAACAAACAAACAGACAGACAAAAAATCCAAAAATTGGTGATTTGGAATCAGGGACAGGTAAAAACCATGTCGTAACTTTTTTTTGTAAATATCTTCAATGTACAGACACAGTTCTGTTACAGTTTTATAATAGTTTAGATATACACAATAATTAGAGCTTAACGGCCACAACAATTAAATCCAGTGTTGAATCATTTCTAGTACTACATACTTTACCTAATAATATATACTCACACGTAATTTTGTCTTTAACTTATGTATGTCGTAATTTCCCATCCACGTCGAAATTGCATACATATCCTCTTTCTTATGATCTCCACCGAAATGAGAGACCCATGTCACCTTTACTTAATTCAATGTACCGACCAAAACGTCTTAAGCCTCCTTAACCTAAATACAGTTAGAGACGGGAATTAATTATGTGTATATGCAGAGGTCTATTTACATTGGTAAATGTTCAATCTTAAGCCACCTGGACTGTGTAATTACAGTGGCTGGTTTAATTAAGTACCTATTTACAATCAGTTTGAGTTCATTATTGTGTAGGTTCAACATAATCATTATCATTTTTGAGAAAAACTTATAATTATTCAGCAGTTTATAAAATATCTGGTGGAAATCATATTCAACGAGATTGACCAGGTGGGGGGGGGGGGGGGGGGGGGTTTGGATAGGTGGTATTTATCCCATTTTAAAAGTGATTACAGCATTTACTTTTACATTGTTTTTCTATGAATACGAAGTTAGCGCCCGAGTGTAGCGAAGGTGCTTCAAAAATCGATTACGAATGAGATTCAAAAATCGCACTCCAGGGTGAAATTGATGACATTTAGCACCCTTTTCAACTAAGAGTCTATCCGTTAAACTGAACAACTTTTACTATTTGAGCAAACCGATCGGAAATAAAAAAGAAATAAGCTGTTGCATACATTTGAGTCAAGTAGGCATTGTATACAATTTAGTATGGAACAGCAGATTTTTTTTGCTTCAATCGGTTTGCTCCCATAGTGAAAGTTGTTCAGTTTGATGGTTAGCCTCTTAGTTTAAAAGGATGTTAATGGTATCAATTTCACCCTGTATAATTACACGCCCAAATATATCAACGTAAACAGACACCATTATAATGTACAACACGTGCAGTGTCGAGCAAAAACCATAACGTTCCACATTTTATTCGGCCGGCGAACAAAAAGCCAGAAGGTTAGAACAGGAAAATTAATTGCCTTAAATTTGTTGGGCGCCATAATGAAACCGGTTCTTAATTAAAGCAATCATGCTACAACAAATTTTGTCACATTGAATCAAGTTCTTGAGTGTTTTAGTGAAAATATTTTTAGCCAAGAAAAAGGGCAGAATTTTTTTAGACTGAATAAACGAGAGAATTCTCATAAAGATTTTCTAAATCTGAATGACAGTTTTTCCTGTGGTTTTCTAGGGGGTAGGTTACTATAAACTCGATGATTATTTGAATGACCAAAATGTCTGGTCTTGACAATTTTACACTATGTAATGCATTATGGTTTCCATAATAAACAGCCTATTAATAGTGCTTTCTTGGGATCATTACAATGTATGTGCCTGTGAGCGTTATTTATTTTATTGATTTTTATTTATTGTATTTTAATTGTACTTTGTACATTTTGTTTTGTTTAAAAGATGTGGGTTGTAGAGTTTCTGGCGGCATCTTCTCTCAACGGAACACCTTCCGACGCGGTGGTAGAGTCAAATAAAACCGGTCAAGTGCGAGTCGGGCTACTCGCGCACCGAGGGTTCCGTACCACACCACCACAGAACACATCATTATTAACTAAGAAAAAAAACTTTTTTTGTCCGGGACCTTTAGCGCGAGACCGACTCACACTTGGCCGGTTTTTAGTGTTTGTTGTTATTCTGTAGAGTTTGCTCTATAATCGCACAAAGTTTGACGCTTGTATGTATTACCGTTTTTACGATAGAGCGTGAAGAAAAAACGTTGATAAAAACTAGTTTCTTGTTGAAAACCCCCCTTAATTTTTAACTTTCTGCCATTTTTATTATTTGTTAACAAATCCGCCGCAATAACGCATAATCTGAGAAAATTTCAACTATCTAGCTATTACGGTCCAAAAGTTACAGCCCTAAATAGGTAGGACAGACGGACGGACGGACGGACAGACGGACAGACGGACAGACGGACAGACGGACAGACGGACAGACGGACAGACGGACAGACGGACGGACGGACGGACGGACGGACGGACAACGTAGGCTTAGTAATAGGGTCCCGCTTTCACCCTTCGGTTACGGAACCCTAAAAATGACGTCAAAAAGCTATCTATATGATATTATTTTGAATAAATAATTTTGAATTTTGATCAGCTGCTAAGCGTTTTGCGACACGGCAAGCGGCGAGCTGAGTGGCGACAAAGACCGGGAAATATTTCGCAAACTACAAAAAATTTAGTCTACAATGGCCTCGATTCGGACGGTGCCACGACTTAACTTAACTAAATTTATTCCTGTCACTTTCTAAAATAAGATTATGAAAAGAGACAGAAACCAACAGCTGACTTTAGTGCTGTCAAAGTGACGTTACACGCCCAAAAACGCTTTAAATAAGATGGCGTACATTACGATGGCATCTTATTTTGGGCGTGTAACGTCACTTTGACAGCACTAAAGTCAGCTGTTGGTTTTCTGTCTCTTTTCTTAATCTTATTTTAGAAAGTGACAGGAATAAATTTAGTTAAGTTAAGTCGTGGCACAGCCCGAATAAATGGCAACAAGTAGTTTTTTTTTTATGTAACTTCAACTAAATGCCTGGAAAGGTAGGGTTGCATTGGCTCTAATTGTTAATTGTGTATACAACGTGTTAATGAATTAGCGCAAAACCTCATACACCCCAACTGATTTATAACAAAATAATTAGATTGAAACAATAATTTCATTATTTTGATAGTTAAAATTTAAAGTTATTCGCATTTTAAGCTTTGAGGCAAAAATGATTTGTTATCATTTCAGCACTGAAAGAAAGCGCTAACGTACTCTTGGATACATTTTTATAATCTTGTTTTGGTCGTTTTAAATTTTGCAAAAAAATTATTTAATATTTTGAAAAAAATTACCTATGTTGAAACCATGATAATTCGATTCTGCTCTCGATTCTAAACAAACTACTTTCTAGTTTTGCGTTAATTCATTAACACGTTGTATAAATTCTGCACGTGTAAACCTGTGACTCATACAATAAATATACAATACAATACAATACAACACATGAATATAACGTTACTACACCCAAAGGAGAAAAATTGTTACTTTGGTCCAACGCTTCTTCAATCTTCAATACTGCATTATGTATTCACCCAGCTTGTACTTTTTACTTCCTGGCAAGAAACCTTTGATATTGTAATGCGAGGTTGCATATTTCGTGAAATGAAATGAACATACATTTTTGAGAGCGTAGTTTTGAAGGCTATTTTGTTAGTTGCGAAAATGTTTTTTTAGAGGTAAAAAAATAATATTTTGTACACAGTTAGCTTTTGACCGTTCTGTTTTAACAATTGAAATAGTAATGAACTGGTGTTGTGTTTTCATGTTACATTGTGTTGCACGTTGCGTTGGATAGTTAATGCAGAAATTGTAAAGGTTTTTAGGGTTCCGTACGCAAAGGGTGAAAACGGTACCCCATTACTAAGCCTACATTGTCCATCCGTTCGTCTGTCTGTGCGTTCGTCCGTCTGTCCGTCCGTCCGTCCGTCCATCTGTCCTAAATATTAAGGGCTATAACCTATTGAACCATAATAGCTAGACAGTTGAAATTAACACAGAATGTGTGTTATTATAGTAGATTTACTAAAAAAAAACATAAAAATGTTAAAAAAGTCAAAAATTCTAAAAAAGGTTGATTTGGAGTCAGGGACACCTAGAAACCATAATATCTTTTTTTTGGAAATATCTTCAATGTACAGACACACTTCTCTTACAGTTTTATAATAGTTTAGAATATATTGTGAAAATTAGAAGAATGATTATTGTAGAAAACATGATATCATGATATCATGTTGTCATTCATGATAGAAAATTGAACAAAACAAATTTTAAAAGTTACAACAGACTTTTAAAGAAATCATGTCTTTTTTAGAGTTCCGTACCCAAAGGATGCCAACGGGACCCTATCCATAAATAAGCCTACGCTGTCCATCCGTCCGTTCTAGATGTATAGGGCGGTATTTTTTTGAAACATTAAAATTAGCGAGTTGATGCAAATAAAAAATTTTTGAATTTAAACGATGTTCCGCCATACAAAAATTTTGCGGAACAAACAAAGCAAGATGATTCACTTCAAAAATAAAATAAAAATGTGGATTTCCCTATACAAGGAATTTGGCGTTTTTTAGAGGTTTCTGTTTTAGCTCTATCGTAAAAAAACGGCAATACATACAAGCGTCAAACTTGGTGTGATTATATTACATGCTCCTAATTAAGGCACTATGCGTGCCTCACTCTGTATACTCTCTCTGATCTCCGAAGAGATTTCTTCCAGCAAACCCGTGACAGATCACGGGTTGTTCTGTTTGATGGTCTGAAGCAGCTTAAGGGGCTTAGTGAACAAAATTGGATTCTTCAAAGCTTCATATATCATGAAGTACTAACAGTAGGAGTATGATTTTCGGATATGTGTAAATTGAACATATAATAAAAGTTTTGATTAGAGCCAAAACACGATTAAGAAACATTTTCTCGATAGAAAAACAAGCCAAAGTAACCTCCATTTTTATCTATAAACGCTTGGAACTGCTAAACGGTGAATAATAGAAACACACGACTTGATTTAAAAAAAAGAGATTGATATTTTCTAAATTTTGATTAGAGCAGAATTGAAGTTACATAAATAGTACAATCAGAATTAAATAAAGTTTGATTTGGCGCTCGATTCGTTTCAGGCGCGCGCGCCGCCCCATCTCTTTCTCTCGCATCAGGCCGTAATACGAGGGCGACACTGAAAGTTTCAAGAATGGACCAGTTAGTGACAATGCCAATGAAAAATTTATTTTAATTACGAATAAGAAACTCTTTATCAACCTATAGCCGTAAATTTTATTCGATTGTCATTTGTTTTAACGATTTGGCGGCAATTTGAAAAGTGCGTGTCGCGAGGCAAAACGAATTTAGCAGGGAAAAATGTTTTCTCCCCAATTTATTACGATTTTCGTCGTGTTCCTAGTCCATAACAAAGTTAATGATAAACTTCGATTGGTATTTCATGATGAAGCCCTGTCCCTTGACACTTGTTTACAACTGGTTAAATGAGTTTAGGCATGATCGGAGTAATCTCAGTGATGATCTACCTGGGAGATGTCGTTCAACGGCGACAACTGAACAAAACGCCAATGCTGTGCAGCTCATGAGAGAGGCTGATAAGAGAGTGACCTACCAGCAGATTCAGGCAAGCTTCAGCATTGATATGAGTCAAGTGCAAAAGATCCTACACGAATATTAAGGCGTAGGGAAGCTTTGTACTAGATGAATACCCCATAATTTAACCGATTTCAATAATTTCATAGTAAAGCAAAGGGGGTCCACTGCTTCTCACAGAGGTTCCATTGAACGGGACGATACATAAAATGGAATGGAGGCCACTTCTAAAAATATTAAAAGTATTACCAACCTACCTACTTCTATACACTTTTTATTGTCTTGAAACTTTCAGTGTGCCCCTCGTATAAGCTATCCCACGCCTGTTTCGCTAAAAAAAACTCTAAAAAATACTCGCACATTCGAACTTCGTAATTGCGTGAATGTTTTCGTTCCAATGTCAACTCTATTACAATGAAGTGCGGACCGAAACAGGGGCGATCATCGAAACATCGAAAGTCCGGGTACAGGGCCTGGATTAGAACTTGAGACGAGGGAGCCGTTTTTGATAACGCAAGGTTCAGGTTTACGCTATGGTTTAGGTTCACTTTTAACCGATTCCGATTCTTACCTTTTATGCACACTAAAGTTGAAAACCCTGCTTCACAAAAATAAGTAATGATAGATCGCCGTCAAAGGGCGCGATGCGAAAATATTCACAATATTTACTCACTCACAACGTAAGTAGGCTTGCCATGGACCCCCAGCTTTCATTACACGGAACTTTTAGGGGTCCATGGACCACAGGTTAAGAAGCCCTGATCTAGATAGATTATTGCTGGTGCTGCGTGCCTTTTTAGTTCGCTTCATATTTTTTTTAGGGTTCCATATCCATTTTTTTCTAGCTATATCTTTATACAAGACGAGCTTTTACCCGCGACTTCGTCCGCATAAATTATATACCAGATTTTAAGTCAGATGATAAGCTATCAAACAAAAAAAGTTTCATCAAAATCGGTTCAGTGGTTTTTGCGTGATACTCGAACAAACAAACACCCAAACAAACAAACAAACAAACAAACAAACAGACAGACAAAAAATCCAAAAATTGGTGATTTGAAATCAGGGACATCTAAAAATCATATCGTAATCTTTTTTTTGTAAAAATCTTCAATGTACAGACACACTTCTGTTACAGTTTTATAATAGTTTAGATTAGATGTTAAGGTAAGGTAAGTTGCATTACTTTAATGGGTACTCATAAGCATAAGCATAAGCATATGCTCACGACTATATTCCCCGAGGGGGTAGTCAGAGATATTCTGGGTACTTATGATACTGAATAATTTTCCAAAAGTAAGGGAAATTCGCAAGAAATCAACTTTTAATACAAACTTGTAATACTTACTTAGCTGATTGCATTTAGTATAGAAAGTCCAAAAATATGTTGCCAATTTCCTGTACGTTTTTAAGGAAAGTTTTTCAGTATCATGGATACAATTACCCTTAAAGTAATGTAACTGTTTGCATTAACATTACATTTGCCTATAGATTAATTGCGTGTCCTTTTTGTTTGATCCATATTATTGTTGTTTTTGTTTTCGGTCTGCAAATAAAGTATATAAGGCCCCCCGCGCACTAGGCAGCCTGGCTGCGCAGCCAGGCTGCGGCAGCCAGAACATTTGCGCAGCCAGTTATAGCAGCCAATCGACGACTAGTTTAGATCCTTCCGTCGAGCGATATGGACGCCACGTCAATTCGGAACCCAAAATACGTCTGGCTGCTACAACAAGTGCGCGGAGACTGACCGCAGCCACATACATTCGCCTATACACGCTCTGGCTGCGCGCAGCCAGCTGGCTGCCATGCTAACAGGCGCGTCGTATTGGCTGCCGCAGCCAGGAATTCGTGGCTGCCTAGTGCGCGGGCTCCCATACAACGACATATGTTTTACTGGCTGCCGCAGCCTGGCTGCCGCAGCCAGGCTGCCTAGTGCGCGGGGGGTCTAAGGTCTAACAATATTAGCTGAAACTATTTTAAGGGGATGATCAGACCATCAAACTGAATAACTTTCTCTATGGGACCAATAATCAAAATCGCGAAAAAAAATCTGCTGTCTCATACATTTGAGTCGAGTTATGTTTGCAGTTTTGTATGGGACAGCTGATTTTGTTTTCGCGATTTCGATATTGGTCCCATAGAGAAAGTTGTTCAGTTTGATGGTCTGATCATCTGCTTAAAATAGTTTCAGCTAATTTTGTTAGACCTTACATTAATTTAATAATGGACCGAAAATCCGAATACCTACCTACCGACCGTAGTTCAGTTCCATTATTGAAACTAACAGACCGTAGGCTACGGTAATTGGTTACGTGGCGTTTTATTAGCATTATATAAAATCATTATGTGTAACGCGGCGCGGTTTGATCCCGGACTTGTTATTTTTGAAAATTTTCAATATTTTTAACACTTCTGTCTCTCACTAAATCGACTCTTAGACAATTTAATAGGGACGCCTCTGCCACGGTATTAGATCAATTAATCTTGCGCATTTACACCCAATTTTATACCTTATCACTAAACGAGACAACCTATAATAGCGAAACAATTATGGGGAATAAAATCCAATGTTGCGGTTTTCATGTTACCTCGCCCCCCGCAAAAAGTGCCAGAAATGTTTCTTAGTAGAATGACACGCGTAACTCGTCCCTATTAAATTGTCTATAAAATCGACTACATCTCGATGAAACCTGCGTACAGCGTACTGCGAACTGTGACATTTTTATTCCGGTGAAGCGCGCCAATCCACATTGGGCACGTACTTACATGAAGGTGTTATTTCACTACGCGTGCCCAATGATGCCCATACATACAGATGGCATGACAGGTCAATTGAGCGCGTGGTAGGTATGCGGGGGCCGGGGGTCGCGGTCGTCCCGGTCGGTACCGACTTGCTTGCACGTGGTACCGACAAAGCTAATTCCGGCACCCCGTGCCCCGCACACCACCCTCGATTGACATGTCGCGACCGCTAAGCTTCACCCGTTTTTTCGCTATGGTGCGGATATAAATCATCATCATCATATCTCAGTCAATGGAAGTCCACTGCTGGACATAGGTCTCCACCAAAGGATCACCATAACGACCGGTCCTGCGCGTCCATTGGGTTCCCGCCGCCTTCACCAGGTCGTCGGTCCACCTTGTGGGGGCCTACCCACGCTGCGCTTTCCGGTACGCGGTCGCCACTCGAGAACTTTTCGGTCCCATTTCGGCCATCGGTTCTACAAGCAATGTGCCCCGCCCACTTCCACTTTAATTTAGCAATTCATTGGGCTGTATGAACAACTCTTGTTTCTTTTTATTTATTTATTGGAGCTTTTAACCCTGCGGTTATCAGCCCAAGGTTCTTCTGCGGAAGTCTTCATTTCTAATTTGATCTCGTAGGGAAATTCCGAGCATAGCACTCTCCATTGCCCTTCGGGTGACTTTCAGCCTTTTTGTGAGGCCTGGAGTGAGCAACACACAGTCTCTGTTCCATACTTATGTCATTACTGGCAACACAGACTAGTCGAAGACTTTCGTTTTAATAAATAGGATGATGTTAATGAGACCAAAGATAAAATGTAGAGGTAGATAAATAATATAAAGCAAGACATAGAAACGCTACTTGACATCCATTCACACTTATGACAACCACCCATTAGAAGAAGTGAAATGTCAATAGTAAACAGATACCGTCTTGAACCATAATGTCACCAGACCTCCAGCTGAAAGACTCCGCTATTTCTTTACGTTAAGAACGAATTTTGTTTGAATTTGCTTAAAAAGTGGTGACATTTGTTTAACAGACGTAACACATTTACGTCTAATCTAGCTCTGTCACTCTTATGGCAATCTGTAAGGAATGACTATACATGTTTTTGTACAGTTTGATATTGGGTAGACCTGTATGAGACAGACATCTTTGTATCCTTAGATGAAAGTAAACAGGTCTACCCAATGTCAAACTGTATAAAAACATGTATAGTCATTCCTTACAGATTGCCATAAGAGTGACAGAAAAAGGTGAGTCTTCCAGCTGGAGGTCTGGTGACAAAATGGTTCAAGACGGTATCTGTTTACTATTGACATTTCACTTATTCTAATGGGCGGTTGTCATAAGTGTGAATGGATGTCAAGTAGCGTTTCTATGTCTTGCTTTATATTATTTATCTACCCTATATTTTATCTTTGAAAGTAAACATCTAAGTTCGTATCAATGTCCTAACCCGAACCCACAAATGGCTCGTCCACTCTTCGTAGAATAAATACATAGATATTAAACGGTGATGTTCCTCGGGTCGGGTAGCACGATCTGCTGTGTACAGCTCTTATATTGGTGTACAATCTGTTATTATCTTTCAATACAATACTCTACTGAGACGCTCGTTGGTTTAGTGGAGCTTCCAATAGGAAACGATAGCTGAAAGGCAACGTAACTTATAGTTTCCAACGTTATTTTTTTACAGTTTTCTGTAGGCTTCCTTATTAGGGTTCCGTACCCAAAGGGTGAAAACGGGACCCTATTACTAAGCCTACGTTGTACGTCCGTCCGTCCGTCCGTCCGTCCGTCCGTCCGTCCGTCCGTCCGTCCGTCCGTCTGTCCGTCCGTCCGTCTGTCCGTCTGTCCGTCTGTCCGTCCGTCCGTCTGTCCTACCTATTTAGGGCTGTTACTTTTGAACTGTAATAGCTAGATAGTTGAAATTTACTCAGATTATGCGTTATGACGGCGGATTTGTTAACAAATAATAAAAATCTCAAAAAGTTAAAAATTAAGGGGGGTCCTCAACAAGAAACTAGTTTTTATCAACGTTTTTTCTTCACGCCCTATCGTAAAAACGGTAATACATGCAAGCGTCAAACTAAGTGTAATTATAGAGCAAACTCTACAAAATAACAAAAAATACTAAAAACCGGCCAAGTGTGAGTCGGTCTTGCGCTAAAGGAAAAGTTTTTTTTTCTAAGTTAATAATGTTGTGTTCTGTGGTGGTGTGGTACGGAACCCTCGGTGCGCGAGTAGCCCGACTCGCACTTGACCGATTTTTATTTACAGTTTTCTGTAGGCTTCCTTATTATTGCACAATTTTTCATGGTACTTTATATTAAGTTTGCTATGACTCTAACATTATATTGCACTGTCGTCCCTAACGCATTAGAGGGTAGAAGATAACACGGTTTCGGGAAGTGAATGGTAATTCTAATTTAAATTTAAAAAATTATACTCTATCGCAATGTCAATGATTTCGCCATATACTTTTTGCCATTTTATGGTAATCTTGAGTATTATAAAACTGTAACAGAAGTGTGTCTGTACATTGAAGATATTAACAAAAAACGATACAATATGGTTTTTAGGTGTCCCTGATTGCAAATCAACAATTTTTGGTTTTTTGTCTGCCTGTTTGTTTGTTTGATCGAGCATAACGCAAAAACTATTGAACCGATTTTAATGAAACTTTTTTTTTGATAGCTTATGATTTGACTTAAAATTTGGTTCATAATTTGTGCGGACGAAGTCGCGGGTTAACTCTAGTATTTATTTTAAATCGTTCCTCCACTGCATCGTGAGGAAACCTGCGCACGCTAAAGAATAAATTCCGATGCGTATGTGAAGTCTACCATACCAACCCTCATTGGGCACGCGTGGTGGAGTAACACTCATACACTCTCCTTGAGGGTAGGCCTGTGCCCTGCAGTGGGATGTATATAGGCTGCAGCGTTGCCAGACGTCCCGATTTTGGCAGGCCGTCCCGATTTTTAGCCCACGATTTTTAGCGGGACAGGCTTAGTCCCGCTTTTCGGGAATCACTCATCCAATTCAATCTGGAGCTCTTCAACAATATTAAAGAAAAAAATTAAACTTTAAAGAAATTAAATCTTCAGAGAAATGTAATCATAATCAATGAAATATGTTTTCTATGGCTATCTATCATCAACATAGAGAAATTACGCGCTCCCCTGGGATCATCAACTATAAACTTATTTTGAAACTCAGATAAAAGCATAAGTAGTAAAAAACTACTGTTTATTTACGATTTTTTTATTATGTCCCGCTTTCGACGAAAGAATCCCGGCGCTTTTTTACTCAAAAGGTTTATGAATCCGGCTTTGCCAGAAAAAAATCTGGCAACGCTGAATAGGCTATGTGACTGTTCTGTTAATTCCCTCCGGACTCATCCAAGGGAAACAAAAGGTGATGGTTGAATTCAGCACCCCATGTATTAAAATAATAAAAAACAAATTTTAACAAAAAACCGACATAAAAAAAAATATAAAAAATAATATTGCCATTTACATTATGTCTGTTTTAATTTGTTCTTAAAATTTTTTTTTTATTTCATAATTTTTAGTAGTATAAAAAAGAATTATCAAAATTGGACTACTCTGTAAAAAGTTATGCGTGGTCATACATAAAAAAATATATTATTATACATACGCGTCGACTTGAGAATCTCCTCCATTTTTTTTTCATTGGTTAGCAATTTAATTAAAATAAAATTCTTATTTTCCCAGCACCTGTAAATACGCCCTTATTTCAAACATCTGTCGAGCTATTGGACCGAAAAAGATTTTCCAATTTCAATTTAATTTGTTCCATGTTCTAAGGAAAGTTATAACGAGAAGTTGTTAAGACAACACTGTCTTGTTTCTGTTATTGAATTTAACGTCCAACTTTAGGTTTGAGCGTCGAAAGTCAATACAAGTTATTCAACTTGGCTGAGAATAATTTACGCAACTGTAAAGTGAGTGGGTGATTTCGATTTCTTTAACTGTTTTGTATTAAAATATCTTATCAGAAGTAACATAAAGAAAGCAGTAAATAAAGTTATTTTTATACTTATTTGACAACTTATAAAAGATTGCTAAAGCTGCGTCCATACATGTCATTTTCTCCGACCATTTAACTAACATTAAATAAATAACAATTAATAGGTATAGGTCGGCCAGAATCTCATGAAAAATGAGGAAATTAAATTTTAGAGTAAGCAACACTGGGGTAATTGGATTAGGGCCCTTTAAACACTGCCACAAGAGAAAAACGTTCGTAATAAAATTCAGTTACAAAATTATAATTATGCCTTTTCTTATAAACAAGATGAAAATTTTCGGCCAGATGATTTGGGCGTTCAAATGATCTTAAGGCTATTCTACCGTTGGCGCGCTCCATACAAACGTAGTATGGTGATATTTTCAATACTATCCAATTAAAGTCAATGAAATTTTTCAAAAACAATCTAGTAACTAATTTCTATGTCGGTATGAAGTCAGATTTTCGATAAAATTTATAGTTTTAAAGTTACAGTGCCACAAATATTTCCATACAAATCTTAAATTAATCCTAGCATTGAAACTGTATATTTTAATGAAAATCTGACTTCATACCGACATAGAGATTAGTTAATTGATTGTTTTTGAAAAATTACATTGACTTTAATTAGATAGTATTGATAATATCACCATACTACGTTTGTATGGAGCGCGCTCCGAGTAGAATTCTCTTAAATATGCACCCATTAACAAACGCGCGTTTTTATCGCCGCAAAAAGTTGCAGTTTGTAAAGGGCCTACTTGATGACAGTTTGACATTGCCATGTGAAAATCTATACTTATCTTTGTGTCATGAGATTCTGGTCGACCTATTCTTGGATATTGTCACACAGGTTATCTTGTCCCGTTTAAAGTATCTGAATCTAGGTCAGACATGTATTATGATGACTAGACAACGATATATGAACATATATAATTCAGATCCCATCTCCATGACTTTAATACAAACTATTAGAATTCACCGTCCAATATCTTTTTTTTCTTGCGGGATTCGAAGCCGCGACCCTCTGCACAGCAGGCAGCTACACCTAGTTTACATAGATTTAACTATACACAAAAAAACTGTTAAAGGCGTACGTAGTAAATCGTACGCATAAGTCTGTGCCTACCCCTTGGGAAGGAAGCATGACGTTATAAATCCCAGTTGGTAGGTAAATAAAAAAAAACAA
Source organism: Agonopterix subpropinquella (assembly GCA_922987775.1). NCBI lineage: Eukaryota > Metazoa > Arthropoda > Insecta > Lepidoptera > Depressariidae > Agonopterix > Agonopterix subpropinquella. Next base: position 4,406,594 of record OV277710.1, read on the forward strand.
TTTTTATTTATTTTTTTGCAAACCAAAACACAAGATACCATAGCGTAAATACAATAAAGTGGGTGCGCTTAGTGGCCGCGTTGGGTCTATGCTTGCGCGGAGTGCTGGGGGGGCTCGCGCGGTGTGCGGTGGGGTGAGGCACCGGCCGTTGGGGTACAGCGCGCAGGTGAATCGGTACTGGGACCGCGCCCCCCGCCACCCGCACCCCCCGCACGATAGGCCTGTCGCGACCCGAGAGCGCCCTCACTATTAGTATATTCACTTTGAAGATACTATGTACAGTCACAGTATAAGAAAGAGTATCATTACTAGATACAGTACGGACACTCCCTTCCTCCCACCAACTTTTTACCTCACCCCCTCTATCGCCCTCTGGTTACTTCGCACTGGTTACTCGTTACCTACGAAGAAGACTTAAGGTTAAATTTCTTTGGATTCGCATGTGCTGAGCTGAAGTCATCATGTCAATTTAAAATTTTTGTATGCAGTTCCCGGGCTGTGGTACAGTGCTCCTTGCAATGGCCTCAAGTATAGCTAATTAGCTGTGCAGGTGTTGAAGTAACAACCCAAAAAGACCACGGCCTACATCAGGGCCTCTACTCAGACATTCGAACTTCGCAATTGCGTGAACATTTTCGTTCCAATGTCAACTCTATTACAATGAAGTTCAGACCGAAACAGTCGTGATATATCGAAAATCCAAAGTCCGAGTACAGGGGCTTGGCCATCTACACAGTATTAGGAATAGACTATCAGAATTAACGTGACGGTATCATCTCTATGGTATTACAGTAATTGTAGAAGCTCGTAGACAGTTACACAAACATATAATGTAGAGATCCGGAGGATAATGCATGCTCAAGAGATGCCACAGACTAAATACATACAAGATTTTATAAAGCCGAATTACAGGGAACAGGTATGCCAAACACAATCATTCTTCTCTTCACTTCATCTCTTCTATCGAGTCGATGGCATGTCTTTTTAAAGTTTAATTGAAAGTAATTTTGGGCACGAAAGGCTAGCCAACTACTGTCAAGTAATTAAGAGATGCTGATTTATGCATTTGTGTGAGTGATCCATTTTAATATGTATCGTCCTGCCCCCCACTTGCTGCAATTCACCCCCGGTAGACTTTCTGTCATCATTATCTCAGCTAATAGACTTTCACTATTAGACTATAAGGCTCCCCCAAAAATCGCCACAACGACCGGTCCACTCATCCTGCAGCGCAGGACCGGTCGTTGTGGCGATTCTTGGGGGTTTATCCAACGGTGGAAGTTTATTAGCTGAGATAACAAAGATCTAACGGGTTCCCGCCACCTTTGCCAGGCCGTCAGTCCACTTTGTATGGGGCCAACTCACGCTGCGCCTTCCGCTGCTTTCTGCGCCCACTGTCAATTCGTTCAATAATATACAATTGCATAGATAGACGATTTCGGTCTCGGTGCCCACACATAACTGCGATGCGATGCGACGTCGCAGTTAAATGTGGGCACCGAGTCCGAAAAACGCGCATGTACACACGGCGACAGATCAACCTACCCATAGTTCGACCTTATGGCCATGAACATAGAGTTCAACTATGGGTAGGTTGATCTGTCGCCGTGTGTTCGTCAGGATGCACGAATGTGTTAATAAACGTTTTGAAACCACTGATACAACTCAAGCTGTGACAAGAATAGCCTGCATGACTACGTTTGAATATTAAGTTGCGCTTAAGTGACAGCTGTGCAAACCTAAGCGCATAAATAACTCAGCGCACTCGAGCGAGCTTGTGGAGCAGTTGTGTTTGGGATCAGCGGGATTATTCGCTCGTTTCAGTTCCGGTTCGATTCGGTTTGAGTGAAAGTTATAATTATTATAGTAACTGCACAGATCGTTAGTGACGTTCCTTTAAATAGTAGAAGGATACGGAACTATAGATCTTTGTTTATGCGGCTATCCACTTTTCACTTGTCACTTTCGTGCTAGAGTGTGTGAAAAGTGACCGTAAACATTAGGACAGCTGTTGTCACTTTGGTCTAATTGGTCTCTTCTGTCCATACTACTTGACACCACACACTCAAACACAAATGTCAAAAAAAGTGGACATTCTTGCAATGGTATGGCTCGCTCTATGCATTAAGAATAAAGGAGATCCTTGCTCTTCGGTCAAACCTAATATGAAATCTTCGACGATCTAAAGGATGCTAGAAAGATGTTACCTTACAGAATTACACTCCTGGTTCTTACATATAACGTTCATTAGTGAACTTATGGAGGTGCTACTGGGAATGTTCCTCCATTGAAAATGGAAGATCTGTCACCAGGCTATGTGTGAAGCCTGGGGACCGGCCGTGGTCCAACAGATCTTAGTTGGACCTTTTATATCGAATCTCAGTGATTATTTCTCTTGCGCGATTCATGTCTTGTATACGATTGTGAATCTTATGTGTAGCGGCTCTTTGGGGTTACCAATGTGACGTCGCAAGTTGTCTTACGTGCATATTTGCGAGTGCGTATGTAGCGCCTTCTGTTAGCTTCGTTGCTATAACTTGTAGGTGTTGACATCTGTGTGCAAGTCCCCATAGGCACTAAAAATAAAAAGTTGTTTCCGCGCATTCACACTGGAGGTTCGATCCCTGAAATCCTGTACTGGATCTTCCTTAAATATAACAAAAGATTTTAAACTACGCTTTAGTCTGCGCTCAAATAAAGCTTATCTAGAATATTAAGTACATATTATATTAAAGCGAAATAAAGAGAACCTCTATGTTAAGTTAAGTCTGGAGATTGCGAGAGATAAGCTCATGAGAAAAGTGAGAGGTAATTTTATATGAAAATTACTTTGTTTAAAAAAATTTAGTATTGTAATTTTGATAAAATGGAGATACTGCATCATTTAGCCAATTATAAAGAAGCCTTAAATTATGCTAAAGTTGAGACTTGTTAAAATTTTACTGCACACTTAAAAGATAGGATTTATGGTTGAGAGTTTATGCATGTATGTATGGATGTACAGTCTGCTTCAGAGAAACCTAACCTGCATCTTTATAGCGCATAATGGGCTTAAACTCTGATGCTGACTGTACTATAAAAAGGTTCTCCTGGAAAGTATAGGTACATACGAAAAATGTTAAGGGTGTTTTCAAAAAGGTAACATTTTTTGATCTTTCATAGAATTTAGTTTCATTATCTGAAAACACCCATAAAATTTTACTAGTAGTTCAAAATAAGGAGTTTATAATGTCAATGACCCATACGGAAGGTCCAGACAATTTCTCGTTTTTCGGTTCAACCCATGCTACATTGGGAAAATTGTTTATTTTCACTATCTAAATACATTAGTGTTATTAGTAATTATGAAAACCAGTCAAGTGCGAGTCGGGCTACTCGCACACCGAGGGTTCCGTACCACACCACCAAACAACATTATATTAACATAGAAAAAAGTTTTGTTTTCTGTGGGACCTTTAGACGTCGGTCTAAAGGTCCCACAGTATAATGAAAACTGATCAAGTGTGAGTCGTCACACTTGATCAGTTTTCATTATACTGTAGAGTTTTCTCTATAATCAGTTAGTCACACCAAATTTCACGCTTGTATGTATCGCCGTTTTTACGATAGAGCGAGAAAAAAAACTGACTAAAACCAGTTTCTTGTATGAGGACTCCCTAATTTTTTTATTATTTATTAGCTAATCCCATGTAATAATACACATTCTGTAAAAATTTCAACTGTCTAGCTATTGCGGTTCAAATTTTCAAAAGTTACAGCCCTAAATAGGTAGGACAAACGGATGGACGGACAGCGTAGGGTTAGTAATACGATCCCGTTTTCAACCTTAGGGTACGGAACCCTAAAGAAATAGGTTATGTCAATGATCGGGGTGTATAATGTCAAAGATCAAAAATCTAACCTAACAAAACTTCTCCCCCCGTTGTTAACCATTAAAGCGGGAACTTCTCATTTCATTTCCTATATTTGTTACTAATTAAAAAGTAATTGTTCGCGAGGGGGTCCCAAGGCGCGACCGCGACCCCGCGACCTCAGTCGAAATGAAACGACCTTTAATTAAGGTCGCCCTACACGTATACTCGGGGCCTAAGCTAAAACTCCGTAACTGAGAAATCAGATTTTTGCAGACTTTAAAAGTATTTGAATTGAAAAAATAACGAAATATTTTAGATATAAAATCTGTAACAAGATTTTCTAGACGAGATAGAATAACATTTTCAGACAGCTTTTATAAGCTTACAAAGTTAATATTATCATAACAGTATGAATAATGAGTTTTATATTCGTGCTTGTCTCAACTGAAGCATCAATAAAAATACAGGCACTTACTTAAATCATATTATTCACTGACGTAAAGGCATTTAAGAAATGACTTTATTTATGCGATAACATTAAACAAAATAACATATTATTTGGTTTCGAATACGTCTCCCTGCACCTACAACCCTAGAATTATTTCGGGAACATCTTTAACGAGCTTTTGACCTGCGACTTCGTCCGCTTGGATTAGGGGTCGATTTTCGAAAAATATTTTTTTAGTGCACCTTTACATTCTCTGTAGAATATACGTGTTAATAAATTAGCGCAAAACCTCATACACCCCAACTGATTTATAACAAAACTAGCGGCCCGTCCCGGCTTCGCACGGGTGGACGTCTAATCTTTTCTAGCAATAAATATAGCCTATGTTACTCAGGGTGAATGCAGCTTTCTAATGGTAAAAGAATTTTTTAAATCGGCCCAGTACTTTTTGAGCCTATTCATTACAAACATACAAACATACAAAAATAGGTACAAATCTTTCCTCTTTATAATATTAGTGTAGATAATTAGATTGCACCAATAATTTCATTATTTTTATACTTAAAATTTAAAGTTATTTGCATTTTAAGTTTTGAGGCAAAAATGATTTGTTATCATTTCAGCAATGAATGAAAGTGCTAACGTACTCATGGATACATTTTAATAATCTTGTTTTGGTAGTAATTAGGGTGAGTGTGCCCGTGCGGTGGGTTGACATCGGGTTCAGTAAATTTTAAATTTTACAAACAAGTTATTTAATATTTTGAAAAAAATTACCTATGTTGAAACCTTGATAATTCGATTCTGCTCTCGATTCTAAACAAACAACTTTCTAGTTTTGCGTTAATTCATTAACACGTTGTACCTATGTAATTTAGGTATATTCCTAATTTCATGTTTCTATCTTCAGCGGTTTAGGCTGTGCGTTGTTTGTCAGTCAGTCAGTCACGGAACTATTTTGTAATATCATTAATGAATCAACTAGTCACAATGCGGGACATTCATATTCACAAAGATTTGAATAATAGGATTTTTGAAAATGTTTATTCTATTCTGATCTTCAAATTGTGGCTGTAATACCGATTTTAACCAACACAAAATGTTGGAGCCTCGTGGCAAGCCAAAGAGCAGGCACCCGACACGCGACCGCCCAGAAATAAATTTGCAACGCGACTCCCTGAAAATGATAATTGTCAGATGTATCCCAAAAATAGCACTTTTACAGTTGTGTCCTTTTCTAGGCAGCCAGTGGAATATCACCCGTGGGGCAGACATATGTCGACTAACCCTTTTCAGTGCCGGTGACGCACCGGGCCCATACAAAACTCAGTCCAACACAGAAAGTCTCTTAATCAGAAGCATTTTGGTCCTTATGGCATGAGCAAAAGAGTTCTAGAAAGGGATTTCATAAGGAGAATGAGCATCAGGGGTTTTGAATATTGGCTAACCTCTGTTACACTGTAGACAACAGATGTAAAAGATAACTTCAATAATTGGATGCGAAAAATGTTTTGCGATAATACATAATAAGCATTTCGAAAGGTTCAAATTCGAGTGCCCGATAGCTCAGTCGCTAGTGATCATGCCTGCTGTGCTGAGGGTCGCGGTTTCGATTCCCGCAATAATGTAATGTATTTATTGTCTAAGTCATCATAATAAAAGTCTAGACTAGATACACGGACCTGAAAAGAAGACGGACGTAATGTCATTCTAAAAAGAGGTGAAGCATGCAAGGTCCTACAATTTCGTTTGTTCTACAAGGGACCTACACTCACACTAGTATAAGAGACAAGTGTACTTTTTGCAACCACCAGCAGCAAGGCTGATTCAGTGTATATGGTGTGTAGAGTATCTCTGTGATGGGGATGGACCAGGTCTGCCTGCATAACTCCAGTCGGTTTAGGAGTTACTGATGATTAAAGGATTGTAAAAAGTTTGGTCCATCCCCATCACAGAAATGCTCTGCACCCCATAAACACTGAATCAACCTTGCCGCTGATGGTTGCAAAAAGTACACTTATCTCTCGGAATACACGGACACACCAGTTCTAGGCGCAGGTCCGACAATCCGCCGCCATTATGTACCGCGCGACAAGGCGACAGCACGCACTCTCATATAAATGGGTACTTCACTTTTGATTAGACGAGATTCCGTCCGTCTTTTTTTCAGGTCCGTGGCCAGATACATTTTTTGAGAGAATATGTCTTTTTGTCAGAATACGGGACATTCATATATTTATAATTTTTTTAGGGTTCCGTACCCAAAAAGTGAAAACGGGATGGAACTGGTATTTTATAATGACAATGTTGTTTTTAAAGAAACAACACTGACAGTTTGATTTCGTACTGTAATTCAGTTTATTACTGATGTTGAATTGTTCTTTTGTACTCGAATTTGTTGCAAATTTATTGGTCTATAAAGTGGACGTTGCTGTTGATTTGTAGTCTTTATGACGTTCTGACAAGGATGGAAATGCAATAAAGATTGTTTTATGGCCCTCTTGAGCTGAAGTTGGTAATTAATGAGATGTTTGTGCACGAAATAATGTTGCAAACATTGTTGTAGGTACTTTTTGATATGGTTGAGAATCTTGAGGTATTTGAGGGTAGTATAAGTTGATAATAAAGATGGTACCTACAACTTAGAAACTGCAAATAAGAGGATATGCAGGGTGAAATTGATATCATTAGCATCTTTTTAAACTAAGAGTCTACCCATCAAACTGAACAACGTTTACTATTGGAGCAAAACAAAAACAACTGTTTAGTACTAAACTGCACGCCGCTGTCTACTCGATTCAAATGTACCTATGCAATGGCAGATTTTTTTTGCTCCGATCGGTTTGCTCCCATAATAAAAATTGTCCAGTTTGATGGGTAGACTCTTAGTTTAAAAGGATGCTCATGATATCAATTTCACCCTGTATATATACACGAAAACATAATATGGATATACCTTTCTCAATAAAGTTAATTTAATTTAATTAAAGACAAAAGAAGACTTACGAATGAAATTTATCGAGCACAGGTGAGTGGAAGTGTTGGGAGAGGCCGTCCGAGGAAAACATACCACGATCAAATCAATGATCTTTTCCGAAAAGGACAAGTGCGTAGCACCCTCAATCGACGGAAGTGCATGAAAAGATGTATGAATGTCAATGAGGCTAGAGAAGTGTGTCAGAGTCGTAGCGTGTGGCGATCTGTGATCTCTGCCTACCCCCTTGGGACAATGGCGTGAGCTTATGTATGTATGTATGTATGTTAATTTAAAAAAATCGGGTCACCCGCACCGTTTAGTCATACTAGTCCTCATAGGAAGTCAACAGTAGTTAGAACAACTTCGATAACATGAACAACTCGGTCAACTTGGACAACTCAGACAAAATAAACAACTTGGCCAACTCTGAAAACATGAATAGCTTTGTCAACTCGGACAACATTAGTTATAAGTTGCCCAAATTATCGGGGTTATTCATGTTGTCCGAGTTGTTTATGTCGTCCAAGTTGTTCAAATGTCCTCTCTACGATATTTGAACAATCTCAGGACTTGCGAACGATCCTGGGATTGTTTCATAATATAAATGAATTAAGTCGTGTCCACATTATTCTTGTGAAAAATGAAGTTTAGGTAAATATGCATCCGAACATCCGATCTCTAGTGATAAGATTATTGCTATAGATTTATGAACAAAATGATCAACAATTAATAATTTAGGTGGTTATACCGTTGTCGTACCGTCGTATCATTAATTAGTTTATTTGACGAGGGTAATACTTTGAGATAGGTATTAATACATTCCCAAGACTCTGTCACGCAAATCAAGCTGTTTTGACTCTTATGACTGTGTAGTTAAAGTTCTCTAAAGGGACGTCTTTAGAAGTGAAATTATAGTTACGCACTGTAACTTGTTAGAGGAAATAGAACTTTAAACATATTTGAGGTTTGAATTAAATTACAGTAATTTCATGTTGGTGAATGTTTGCACAAAAAGGTCGCGTAGTTAAACATTGTTTCGATACAATAATCAAGGAGTAGCGAAAATACACGATGTAACAACTAAACGTACCTAAAAAAAACAACGGGTTGCACTCCGGGAAGTCCGGGAGTGCTGGCAGAAGTGAAAACTTAGAGATCTTTCGTCTTACGTCACGTAACGTCACGGTCTGACTATATCTATGCGTACGAATTTTCGATCAGGTTACGTGACGTCACAGTCCAGACGCGAGTTTAAAATGTTTTGACCCTCCCAAAAAGTGCACAACGTCGCTATAGAAGTTTTCACTTCAATAAACTTAGAAAAGGGTATGCCGACACTTTTTTAAGGGGATGATCAGACCGTCAAACTGAACAATTTTGTCTATGGGACCAAAAACGAAAACGCGAAAAAAAAAATTGCAGTCCCATACATTTGGCTCGAGTAGGTTTGCAGTTCTGTATGGAAGAGTTGATTTTTTTTTCGCGACCATATTAAGAAGGCCCCTGTATATGTATTTTGTTAAGATGTTATTCCAAAAGAGTTTTTAGGTTATCATTATTAGGTGGACAGGTGAGTCTTGGAGGTGAACAACTCCAGCAACACCCTATGCCGAGGTCCGTACCACTTCTGGGTGTTCCTAGGTCGGTTGTTAAAATTCAGCGCAGTATTTGTCATCTTATCTTCTCTATCTCTTTTCTAAATAGTTTATAACAAAGTCGCTATCCGCCTCTGTCCACATCATTTCTGTTTCTCTGCTTACTTTTTCTACACTACACAACGGAATTTGATACGGTTTTCACTGTCATCATTTAGAGAATTTCTTCCGGAAGTGAAAGTAAAATATATTTACTTTTATGCATAATTATTATAGATCCCACCCGGGCGAAGGTCGCTAGTTTCAAATAAAAAGAAAAGATGAACACGACTTGATTTAAGTATTTTTAAGTTCTATAATATATTCCGTGGTTCTATACATAAACGTGGAGTTAGTGTCGCTACTGCCTGATTGGTGTATTAAGAGCATAGTTCTTGGGCCGCAAAAGGCAAACAGTTTTCCTCAAGTTGTCTGTATACATTGTATTGGCAGTTTGTTTGTTTATGTCAAGTTTGTTTTGTTTTCGATGAGTTTCGCTATAATATTAGGGGGTGAATGAGGTTTACTGAATATGAGTCGTTGACCTCAAGATTTTGGAGGTGAAAAGTCAATGACCTCAAAACGTGCATCCCGGATATTATCATACATTTAACTTCTTAAAGATCAGGTCATCATCATCATCATATCAGCCAATAAACGTCCACTGCTGGACATAGGCCTCCCCCAAAATAGGGGGATTTGCCATAATCGCCACGCTTGGCAGGCGGGTTGGCGATCGCAGTTAGATTGAGTGTGTGTCTCAAAGGATGCTGCTGCCCAACCTCCGGTAGATCCCTTAGTCGCCTTTTACGACACCCACGGGAGGAAATGGGGTGGTGCTATTCTTAGCGGACACCACAGGGCCAATTAGGTAACTGTTTGTATTAACTTCAAAACCCTGCACGCTTTCATGACACTTTTCAACCATAATACGTAAATGTACCTATATTTGAAAAACTATTTGTCTATCAAATATTTCAATGCACGAAATCAACTGCATTTGAATATTTAATGCAATCTCTCACTAATAGATGGAGAGGATAGAGAGGTATGTATAACTACAGTATCATGTGTATATTTGGGTCTTGTCAATTGAGTATGGACTCGTAACGCGAACCATTCACCTAACAAAATTTTCTGCCACTTTTTGCAGGGAGCGAGGTACATGGAGAGAAAAAGAGAATGAAAGAGCACCTTTCTCTACCTTAAGAGCATCTTTCTCTACCTTGAGTGATATTTATATGTATAATTATATATTTATTTTGATATATATTGTATGTTGTAGGTATATATTTTATGATAATATATTTATTTATACTGTTTGTTTGTACAGAATAAGTTTGCCTTGTAATTATTAACTGTCTCTTTTACGGGTCTGCTGGAAGAAATCTCTTCAGAGATAAGCTCGCTCTTTGTACATGTTTTTCTCAACTTTATGTATTATTATGTCCGTCCGTGTGTACAATAAAGTGTTATAATAATGGATTCTCTATGGATATAATAACGTGTGAATTCTCTATGGTTATAATAATGAGCGTGTGAATTCTCAATGGCGAGGTAAAATGAAATTTGCAACTTTGGATTTTATTCCTAATAACTTTAGATTCTAATTTTAAATGTTAAAAATCATGAAAAGTAGTCTCGTGTGAACCCCAAACGTTCTAATTCTAAGTTCAAAATTATTGTTTCGCTATTATAGGCTGTCTCGTTTAGTGATAAGGTATAAAATTGAGTGTAAATGCACAGAATCAATTTGTCTTATATCGTGGGAGAGAGGATATGCTACCGCAAGGCCTGTCCTTACTATTAAATTGTCTAAGTATTTTATTGACGTCAGTGGACTTCAAAGTAACATTATCAAATAATAATTTGTATCTTGTTTGTTGTAAATAAAATATGTTCATCACAGATTTATTGCTAAGTAACCCGCGACTTCTTCCGCACAAATTATATACCAGATTTTAAGTCAGATCATAAGCTATCAAACAAAAAAAGTTTTATTAAAATCGGTTATGTAGTTTTTGCGTGATGCTCGAACAAACACACAAAGCACAAAAATTCTTTTTTTTAATTTACAGTTTTATAATAGTTTAGATAAATACCAGTGAAAATGATTTTTAGAAAAACCTCATAATAATCATATTAAATTCTGCTTATTTATTACTATACAGGGTATAAAATTAAACGCTTTACATATCGAATGGGGTTTTGCAGACCAACAAACTGAATAAAAGTACAAAATTAATAGGTTAAAATAAACACCACTTTAACTACGACGCATACATATGCTCACAACTATATTGTTGACAGCCCGGTAGCACAGTCGGTAGTGAACCTGCCTGCTGTGCCGAGGGTCGCGGGTTCGAATCCCGTAAGGGACAGATATTTGTATGATGAATATGAATATTTGTACCCGAGTCATGGATGTTTGTATCTATATATGTATTCTATATCGTTGTCTAGTCATCATAATACAAGTCCAGGCTAGATTCTGGTACTTTAAATGTGACTAGATAATTTGTGTGACATTGTCCAAGATATTTATATTTATATTCCCCGAGGTAGTCGGAGATATTCTGAAACCTCCTCAAGGAACACGCAAGCTATATAGCAGCAGCACAGTAGCTGCATAAAGGAAATTTCCTTTATGCGGCTACTGTACAGCTGCTATATAGCTTACGTGTTCCTTGGGTCAGAACATCCACGTTTCACTAGTACCGAGACTCTGTCCAGTGTGACGGGGAGTGAGCCCCTCGCCACTTAAGGGGCGTCCGCCCGGTTTTGAGTAACTTTGTAACCATTTTATACATTAACTATGGCACTTTTTAAGCAGAAAACAAAACTGAACAATCTACAGGCCTTAACTACGAGGGCTTGCTTTATTTTATTCACGTATTCACTAAAAAAGTGTATTGAAGGCAAAAACTGAAGCGCATTCGTAAACAAGTTTCAAAATGTTAAGATAAGCATTATTTTTCTTTATTCGTAAAAACAAATTTTCACATCGAGTTTATAGAGTTTTTAGAAAATCGACAAAAAAATGTTGATGATATCATGTTGATTCTACACAAAGGTTGTTCAAGTTTTGCGTTCATTGAGACTTTGAAATTTGATCGTGTCAGCCAGAAATGAATGCTTGTTTTAAACAATACATTTATCTCCGCCACCGCCACTTGCCAAAAAACTTTGCTGAACTTATTCGACAAATACAAGCGAAAAGTGCGACGCAAAAACAGCAAAGTCCCCTGGTTTGTAAAAATGTAAATTTTATTGCCTAAAAGCAACCCCAGCCTGTATAAATATTTGAGCTAAAGCCGAGTGCACACTGGGCATGCGCTGTGCACAGATATCCATGCCATTTGGATTCTGTTACACCGCTACTTTTGTTTCTCGTCCGGTAACTTTAAATAATTGAAGGACGTTCGAAGACTAGATAAATGAACATAGTAGATGGATGAATACAGTAAACGGATGAACACAGTAGATAGATGAACACAGTTGATAGAGGCACACAGTAAATGGATGAACACAGTAGATAGATGAACACAGTAAATGGATGAACATAGTAGATGGATAAACACAGTAAATAGATGAACATAGTAAATGGACGAACATAGTAAATGGACGAACACGGTAAAGGGATGAATACAGTAGATGGATAAACACAGTTCGCAGTGATATAACCGAGTGTAATCACTACAAATAGAGTGATGTGGAGACAGACGTGATAAATTTAACCCCCCAGGGATTTCCACAGGGATTAACTAAGTCAGGAATAGAAATAGCAAGCAAATTCTGACACGATAAGTGAACACAATATTTTTTTGTAGCTTCACACTCTTATGGAATGGCAAAGTCTAGGCAATTATTCCCCAGGGAGTACGTCAATATCAGAGCTTTCAATCTCCATTATCTTTACCGAAAATAAAAAATATAAGAATTAACTTTGAAAATGGCGTCCGTCACTGCATAATAGAGCTATAAAACGACACGAAGTCCGGTGACAGTGTTGGAAAGAGTCCGCTATTTATTGCGCTATTCATCATCATTATCATCAACCTATATACGTCTCACTGCAGGGCATAGGCCTACTGGGCCTACTCTAAGGAAGGGTGTATGGTATGTAGTAATAGATATTCTTTCTTATACTGTGGTATGGGCGTAAGTCCACCAAGCGTGCCCTATGCATTTTGGTAGACTTAACATACGCATCAGCATTTTTTCTTTAGCGTATGCAGGTTTCCTCATGACATGTTGTCAGTACGGATTCGAACCCGGTGCCTCATAATTGAGTATCTGTACCTCCACGCAGCGCTCTCCACCGATGCTTTTCGGTGACGCTCTATTGCACTAACATAAAAATGCAAAAAATTTTCAATCTTCTTTTCTTTTCTCTCTCCTAGCTCAACATTTTTAAAATGCATCTCTGTCCTACTGTCTCTTCGCTTAAATAAAACGAAAGTTCTACTGGACAAAAGAGCAAGGTACAAATTGCTCGCTACGGTGCAAAATGTTCCGGCACAATACATGGACCATGTGCATCTACGTCTCTGTCCACGAAACGTGCCTCCTTATGCACCGTTAATCTTGTTTATTATACTATTTATTATCTCCAACAGGGCGAATGCAATACTATTCTGAGACAAGGCGAATTTAAAATTATACTAGGGTAATAATTCTTCCGGTAAAAGTGTAGTAATGGACTTTTAGAGTGTTTGTTTTGGATGTTTACGTAGATGATACATTGTGCTCAAAGTTATGATTACGATCGTGATGCCTCTGAAAGTAAACCTGTTGTTGTATCCTGCATACAACATCCAAAATGTGAATAATCCCTTCAGGTATAGGCAACATTGGCCCCGATTCGGACTGTGCCACGACTTAACTTAACTAAATGTATTCCTGTCACTTTCTAAAATAAGATTAAGAAAAGAGACAGAAAACCAACAGCTGACTTTAGTGCTGTCAAAATGACGTTACACGCCCAAAAACGCCTTAAATAAGATGGCGTACATTATGATGGCATCTTATTTTGGGCGTGTAACGTCACTTTGACAGCACTAAAGTCAGCTGTTGGTTTTCTGTCTCTTTTCTTAATCTTATTTTAGAAAGTGACAGGATTAAATTTAGTTAAGTTAAGTCGTGGCACAGTCCGAATTGGGGCCATTAACTGATGTTCACACCTAGGAATACCCCATACCTTGCGGCCATTAGTAGCAGTCACTACCAATCCCTTTTCTGAAATCAGAAATCGTAAATATTTATTTGTCATCACAGGTAAAAAGTACAATAGACAAATTCTGATTGAATTAATATGTATAGGAAAAATGAATAGGCAGATTCTGATCGTAGCAGTTTCTTGTTTCATTGAGAGAAATTTCCTTGTTTAGTACATACTTACTTCAAAACGATATCAATTGCAACATCTAAAATCGAAATCCACACTGTGAGAATAATTCGGCATCAGGTATGTTGTTTATGCTTTAGGCGAGGTGTTTACGAGTACTTTTAGATCTGAAATTAGGTCACTAGGCCTGTCTTGACGGCAATGTTTGTCTTGTGGGACCCATTCTATAACAATCTTTATCCATCTCTCTGCCCCGCTTCCGGCCCAGTCCCACCTATAGAAACAACTTTAAAGTCTCTAAGGCTAGAACCTCTAGCTGTAAGGGGATATAATTCGGAGCGCGCTCCATACAAACGAAGTCTGGTTAAATTTTCAATACTAACCAATTAAAGTCAATGAAATTTTCTAGAAACAATAAAGAAACTATAATCTCTATACTTGCATTGTATCATGTGTAGTTCTAAAGTTACAGTGCATCAACGATTTCCATATAAATATTTAGCATTGAAACTGTATATTTTAACGAAAATCTGACACAATACAAGCATATACATTAGTTTCTAGATTGTTTCTGAAAAAATTTCATGGACTTTAAAGTACCGTAACCGGAAATAGATAAAAAGTAACCTTTTGGTGTGACCTTTCATATTTTTTTCGTAATAAGGTATTGAAAGTTGATAGACAGGATTTTGGTTGTATTAATTTACAGAAATAAACACAATAAAATTTAGGAGCGTTTTCCATTTTAAGTTGAATTTTTCAACCGATTGATTGATCAAGCGAGTAAGTGAGAATTACTTAACTAAAGTCATTTGTGATTTGGTCTCAGTAAGCGAAAAGTTCTTCGTCTATGGATCTCAGATTTGGTATAAATTAGTGCGAGAGAGAAAAACGTGTTTTTAGGAGTTGCACTCAATATTTCAAGAACGTTTTGCGTTATAAAACATTGCAAAAAAATATGAAAAAGCGTCCCGTTTCATGGAAAAATAAGTATTTTAAAACTGATTATACAAATTCCAAAAATCATCTAAAAGTAACCTTTTTTAATCGTGTAACATAAAAGTAACCTGACAGAGCTAAAAATCACCTAAAAGGTTACAAAAAATACTTGAATTGGTTACTATTGAAAATATAACCAGACTTCGTTTGTATGGAGCGCGCTCCGAATTATACTCCTGCTTCGTCCTCGAGATTAGATTCACAATTGTAGTAACACGTATGGTTTCGCCATTCATCCACAAAAGTTTAAAGTAAGGTAAGACCCTTTTTTTTTTTTTTTTTTTTTTTATTGCTTGCAGCCTAGGCATGCTATCACTGTCGCCCGCACGGAGTTCTCATTCGCGTCTTTGTGCTCCGCCGTTCACCACGCCACGCGTGACCGCATTCGAAATTCAAAAAGTCGGTTGTTTACAAACGTGAAATTTTATAACTTTATCATGCCTAAAAGGAAGAAAGAAGAAAGTGAAGATTATTTACGTAAAAAGATAAGGAAAATAGAAAGAAAACTTCAACGCCGGCGCAAGCGTCCTATTTCATCGAGTAGCAGCTCTTCATCGGTTACCTCACCGATAACGTTATTACCCGAAGGTAATTTTGTGTTCGATATTCAAAAGTGAACCATAATAGTTGAAAATACGGAAGATTGTTGTGTTCACCTGATAGGGGTGGTACCTTCATTATGTTCCTATTTGATACAATACGATTTTTGGGCAATGTGAATAGTTTCTGAGGACTATTTCCGTGCAAATAAAGTACACTTTGTGTATATAAGTTATCGAAATGTGTACATCTCATGGGGATGTTACCTTTCTCAGTAAACTTATAAACTTAGGTATAATAGACGTAGTGTATAGTTTGTTGGACTATTACCGCGTCGTTTATACATGCATATTACAATATATTCAATAGATACGAGTCGAGTATACACAACCTGTATTTTCTTCCCAAAATGTACTTGATTAATATCAAGTTGTAATCTTTTCAGACGTTGATAATGAGCAACAAACGATGAACGAAGTGGCGATTCCGCAGAAACCGGACGTAGTCAACAATGTTGTGGAGGACCCCACCACCACAGAGACTACTTCTAAGGAAGGAAAAGATCCTGAGGCTGGACCCTCCACCGTAATCGAGCCTAATGTAGAAGCATCAGAGCTCGATGATGAAATCTTAAATTTTTTAGGAGAAACTCCGTCCAAAGAAAAAAGATATGGACCAGATATGCAAAAAGATTTAGCTTTACGTTGGGAACACATTTCCACATCTGGTTTATCAAAAGAAGCCCGAAAGGAGCTTGTTGAAAAACATTTAATTCCAAATAATTGTAAAAAGATCGAAGCACCTATGCTCAACCCTGAAATCAAGGCTGCACTGACAGACTGGCTTCTAAAAAAGGATAAGGCTTTGGAAAACAAGCAAAAGCAACAAGCAGCTGCTATATCCTGTGTCAGTGAAGCTCTCACCTTAATTCTATCTTCAGATAATAGAGATCCCAAAGTGATTAAACTTATTATTGAAGCAGGTCGCATTATGTGCGATTCTCAACATACAGAGTCTCTTACAAGACGAAGTTTCATATGTTCAACCATAAAGAAGGAACTTAAGGACCAACTGTACGATACAGAGATCGACAAGTTTCTGTTTGGTGAAAAATTGGCTGACACTCTAAAGGCCGCCAAGGCTATAAATAGATCGGCTTCTGAAATGAAAGTCCCGGCGCCGTACAAAGCACCGGTGCAGCAGAACAAGGCTTCGACGTCAAAAAACTCGAAACCTCAGTACCCGAACAGCCGGCCTCCTGCAGCAGCGACGAGGCGAGCGGAACAAGCTCCGATACCGACGCAGAAGCACACGCCGGCGCCGCCTGTGGCACAGCGCCGCAAGCCACCAGCGCCGCAGCAGCAACCGCTGTCGCGCTCCTATCAGCGCGCTCCGGCGCCGCGCCGTTAGACACGGTAGGCAGTTCTGGGAGACTTTCCCTTTTCTATAATCAGTGGTGCCTTTTAACAAAAGATCCGCTCATTTTATCATGGATAAATGGGTATACGATACCGTTTACAGAACCTGTAGTACAAACTCGACCTCCTAGTTTGCCAAATATTTCAGAATCTGAAATAATTCAATATCAAGTAGCAATTAATGATCTTAAAAGAAATGGCGCCATTTCTGAATGCCTCTCTTGTGACGGACAATACTTGTCTAGTTACTTTCTTATTAAGAAACCTAATGGTACCAATCGATTCATTCTTAATTTAAAATCGTTGAACAAATTTATTCACACTAAGCATTTTAAAATAGAAGATTTAAGAACAACTTTAAAATTAATTGCAAAGGGCCATTACATGGCAAGTCTTGATTTAAAGGACGCGTATTTTTTGGTAGCCATACACAGTACATGCAAAAAATACTTACGGTTTAGGTGGCAAGAAAAACTTTACGAGTTTAATGTTCTTCCATTTGGTCTTAGTACAGCACCTTTCGTTTTCACGAAAATACTTAAACCAGTTATGTGTTTGTTGAGATCCCTAGGTCTACTATCAACAATTTACTTAGATGACGTCTGTATGATAGGAAAAACATATTCAGACTGTGTCAATAATGTCACACAAACAAAAAACATGTTGGAATCTCTTGGTTTCATTATAAACGAAAGTAAAAGTTGTCTTAATCCTAAAACAACTTGCAAATATCTTGGTTTTGTAATTGATTCGAAAAAATTTCATGTTAGTTTGACAGATGAAAAACGAGTGCGTATAGAAAACGAACTGAATCATTTTATAAGTCTAAAAAGATGTAAAATTCGGTGTTTTGCGCGTCTGCTCGGTCTCCTCACCTCATCCTGTCCCGCAATCCAATATGGTTGGTTGTACACAAAACAGATGGAAAGATGCAAATATCTTGCTTTGTTACAATCTGAAAGCTATGATAGTTACATGAATTTACCATCGAATTTACATCCAGACTTTCATTGGTGGTTAAAGTGTATAAAATATGCTGTAAATCCCATAAGGGATGACAGATACTGTATGGAAATTTTTTCGGATGCTAGCAAAAAAGGATGGGGGGCGGCATGTGGCGAGGATACCGCCAGTGGCCAATGGAGTAGTGATGAAACGTCTATGCACATCAATTACCTGGAATTAATGGCAGCTTTCTTTGGTCTGAAAGTGTTCGCCAAAGATCAAAACAATTGTCAAATTCTCCTTCGCATCGATAACACAACTGCTATTTCGTATGTGAACCGTATGGGAGGCGTGAGGTTCCCTCATCTAAACCAGGTCACAAAGGACCTATGGCAGTGGTGCGAAAGTCGAAATATATTTGTTTTCGCATCCTATATAAGTTCACAAGATAACGAAGTAACAGATGCAGAATCGAGAAGATCGCATCCTGACACTGAGTGGGAACTTAATGACTATGCCTTCAACAAAATTGTTAATAAACTGGGAATACCAGACATTGATTTATTCGCTTCGCGAATAAATACAAAATGTAATGCATATGTGTCCTGGCATAGAGACCCAGGAGCTTATGCCATAAATGCTTTTACACTAAATTGGCAAGGAATGAATTTCTACGCGTTTCCACCTTTTGCGATGATTTTGAAAGTTCTAAGAAAAATAATTACTGAAAAAGCTGAAGGTATAGTCGTTGTTCCGCTTTGGCCCACACAGCCCTGGTACCCTTTGTTCCAGGATCTGTTATGCTCAGACACAGTTACCTTCTCTCCCGATGATAATGTACTGTTATCTATGTCCAACAGCCATCCCAGACTTACCTTGGTGGCAGGGAGATTATCCGGACGGCATTACTAAGAAGATATGTACCACCTGCTTCATTAGACATAATGTTTGCATCGTTATCGGAGAACTCTCTTAAACAATATGGATCGGCACTTAAACGGTGGACTTGTTTCTGTAATATAAATAATGTTGATATTTACGAAGCTTCAATCCCTAACATTATTTACTTTCTAACTGAGGTTTTTAATTCTGGGGCAAGTTATGGTACACTAAACAGTTACCGATCCGCACTATCTTTAGTGCTTGGGTCAAGAATAAGTTCAGATGATCGTATATCAAGATTATTTAAAGGTTTTTATAGGCTTCGTCCACCACTGCCCAAGTACGATATAACCTGGTCACCTACATTAGTCCTTGAATTTTTGTCAAATTTCTACCCCAATAATGAAATCCATATTGAGCATTTAACTAAGAAAACTGTTACAATACTTGCCCTGGCAACTGCACACAGAGTGCAAACACTTCAAAAAATAAATGTGAAGAATATTGAGGTTCACTCTAACCACATGTTAGTAAAAATCCCAGACCTAATAAAGACATCTCGTTTAGGAACAGCACAACCCTGTCTAAATATCCCGTTTTTCAGACAACGACCTGAAATCTGCCCTGCAGATTCATTGCTTGCTTACGTCAATATGACAAAGACTATCAGATCTCATGATCAACTGTTTATCAGTTTTAAAAAACCATTTAAAGCAGTAACCTCACAGACTATTAGTCGGTGGATAAAGGAGACGTTGTCTGAAAGCGGTATTGACACCTCTATGTTCAGCGCCCACTCCACGCGACACGCCGCGACCTCCACCGCGCTAAGGTCCGGTGTCAGCATTGATCTCATTAGAAAAACTGCTGGGTGGAGTGGTAGCTCTAAAGTATTCGCTAAATTTTACAACAGAGAAATTGTATCAGAAGACACTAATGAGTTTGCTTTTTCAATTCTAGAAAAGTAGAATCAGAAAATTAGTAACTAAGCAATAGTGATTTTTCATAAAGACACAAAAATTATTTTAATTTTATACAACATAATTACAAATTATAGTACATTATAAATGTAGGTATTACAGCTATTTACTAGCTTATTTTTCTAGGATTACACATCGGTGTACCTATGTCCCATTTATCAAATTGGGCGTACGTAGAAATAATGTTTTTGTTTCAAAGTATTTAATGATTATATAATAAATAAAAACAAAAAATCTGTTTGATTAATATTTCACAAGTCTTTCAAATTCTACAATTGTGAATCTAATCTCGAGGACGAAGCAGGAGTATAATTAATGATTAAACGAACTTACCTGAAGTGATGTTCTATCATAATTATACGAGCTGCTTCGTCCGAAGAGATTAGATCCCACCCACCCTGTGTGCCCATGAATGTGAAATATTTGTAGGGTCTTTCAACTAAATGAGAACTCCGTGCGGGCGACAGTGATAGCATGCCTAGGCTGCAAGCAATAAAAAAAAAAAAAAAAAAAGGGTCTTACCTTACTTTAAACTTTTGTGGATGAATGGCGAAACCATACGTGTTACTACAATTGTGAATCTAATCTCTTCGGACGAAGCAGCTCGTATAATTATGATAGAACATCACTTCAGGTAAGTTCGTTTAATCATTAATTATATCCTCTTAAGAAGGGTTGGCTTGAGTTTGCATTGCATATTATAGTGAATGAGAGGTATGAATACTTTTGTCCATCAGTCAGACAGAGAGGTGTAGAAAGTTAAAAAGTATATCACTTTTCCTGCTCGGTTTGAGATCAGAAAAGCATAAATTTTGCCTTTGAACATTTTCCCTGCATGCCTCGTTTGTGGGTTAGGTATTAAAAAAGAATAATTATGGACTCACAAAGTTGATCTTGAACTCATATCGTATCAAACAACCCCATTCATAATTTTGAACTCATCACGCTGGCGTTAAGGTAAAAACCCCAATGCCTGAATATTGTACGTAGTCATGCCACGAAGGGTACTAAAGGTGCATTTGTACTGGATATAATATTATTATTGCGTGCAATTTGCGGCTTTTATGTGGCTTTTCATTACATTCGTAGCTAAGGCTAATTAAATTTTGTTATTGTTGCCAGGTGGCTAGAATTATGTGGCAAACTTCTCATTTTGTGGTCGTTAAATATTGCTTTTTGATGAAATATTTATATTTAAATCAGTTTAAATACAGATATTTTATTTAACTCTACAATAGAACCACAGTCAGCATCCAGTAATTTTTCACATTTGGTTTGTATCGATTATGAAATGAATTTAAAGAGAGTTTGTCGATGAACCATGAGTAGGTACCTCTTCTTGATAATTCGGTAGTAGACATCGAAATACAATTTCTACTATATTGCACTCTTTTTAGATAAAACAATTATATTTTCTACCAAATCATAATACAAAACAAGGTAATCTTATTTTTAAGAAGTGATACATTTTATCATACTTTAGCAAACACGTGTCTAACTAAAACTTTGCTTCATGTATTTACCTTTAAACCTTTATGTACCTTTTAAGTTTACAACAGTATCAATAGGTATCTTTTTTTTGGTATTATTCTGCTTCATGGATTATTGTGACAAGCGATATTTATAGCTTCTGATAAAAAAATCACTGCATTGGTTACAATACTATAATAGCCCAGTCATTTTACAGAGTTTTGTTAGGAGAGGTGGGAAGTAATTATTAATTGGACTTTTAAACTGTAACCGGGATTATTTAGTGACAAAAAGACTATCTGAAAATATATTTAAAAAAAATCGGTACGCAACATAGTAATCAAAATTTTGAGTCCCAAAAGGCTTTTAAGTTAATAATATTAATACCAATTCACTCTTTTGAATTAGATTCAACAATACAAATTATTTTTGAGCAATAAAATAGGCATTGAAATTTTAAAAATGAGGTTTTTATCAGAAAATATGAATGTTTTTTTCAAAACCTTCTAAAAATATTTACACCATGTTTGAAGTATGTATAATGGTAATGCCTTAAATATATGCCAAAAATAAATTACCATCAGGTTTTTTATAACGTGATACTTACCTTAATTTTAAATTTGGAACTGTTGCTGACGGGATTTCTTTTTAATTTTGGTACATTTCCAAGCTCAAATTGGCTCTTAAATACTATACCGAAAAAAAATATCAATTACTAATTAGTCCCGGCTCAAACCGTAAAATGACTGGGCTAATAAGAATAGAAAAAAAAGGAGTATCCTACTAATACCCCGTGTGAATGCACCATTAGATATTGTAAAAGGTCTGAATGAAGCCTTTTCGCACGTGACGCCCGCATTCTTTATAAATGCGCAATGTACCGCAAAAAGGTTGGTGACCTAATTCCAAAGGGTGCCATTGAACTGTGGACGAAAATTAGAATAGGATAACGATATTAATAGATTTTTCATGACTTGCTTGCATTAGCTGGCTGGCTCGACGATATTTGGAGGGATTCGAGAATAAATTACGGGGGTTTGAATAGCCGATATCGATGGGCAAACGTTTTCGAAGTCATTATCGGTGTAACTATCAATATTCATTATCGTATGTGACGTAAAAATGATTTCTATGGTAGACGCACAGTAGCTCACATAATCCCTAATTTACTAAACACAATACCGCTAGATTTAAAACAATCAATGAATAGTAAAAATTGTAAAACTAAATTAAAACAGTATTATCTTTGACGACCCGGTTGGTGTAATGGTTACCACGCCGGACTGCCAAACCAGGGTCCTGGGTTCGAATCCCGGTTCGGTCATGGATGTTTATATGTTTGTGCCGTTATTGTATGGTTTCCATAATAAACAGCCTATAAATAGTGCTTTCTTGGGATCATTACAGTGTATGTGCCTGTGAGCGTTATTTATTTTATCTAAAATCAGAACCCACACGGCACAGAATATAACACATTGATTGCCGTACGGGCTACGGGACATCGAACTTCCGCTGGTCGATTAACGCTTGGTCGAATGAACTACTGACTTTATTAACGCCGATCGAAAGACATTTGATCACTCTAAAGAAAAGTAGGGTATATCAGAGGAACTATTATTATAATTATAAAGTCTGAACCGATATTATAACGCAACTGACATTATTATTAAGTAATGAGCGTGGTCTTACCAAGACAAACCAAAATGGTTTAATGGCACTGGCACAATACTATCGTAGAGGGTGAAGAAATTGAGGTCAGCACGTGTTTTCTCATGATTAAGAGTGAGTGAATAGGAGTTGCATATTATGGCATATTTGCTCAAGAATAACGCTACTTTATTGCCGTCCTTATTGACGTAAAATGAGCACAGCATTCGGGACTTTCGAAATTTTTTCAACAATGTTGATGCTTTATATTTTGTATATTTGTACGTAAAGAGCAAAAAGCATACGTGCAAATGTAAAACAACAAACAACTCATTATTTCCAACGAACGAACTCTGTTCCACAGGGACCGCAACGCATCGAGCGGACCACAAACTCGAATATTTAATTCATACCCCAGTAATTTATTTAGTGGCGACACCGACGGGAGTGGAACTGCAAATAAAATGTACGAAGTATTCACAATGCAGAGCTGTGATTTACTTTGTTCAACTGGATATGGCAACGGTCAATACAGAGGAATTAAAAAATCAGGCCTTAGAAGTTGACACAGTTCTGAAAATTTGTAATTTGGTCATATCTGCCAAAGAATTCTTCTTCTTATCGTGTGGGCAGAGCCCTGGTGTCAGAGTTTTTTCAGACCGCCTTACGGCCTCTGACGTGGTTTTTATGTAACGACTACCACCAGAGATAGTAACCGGGACCAACGGCTTAACGTGCCATCCGAAGCACGGAATCATTTCAGACAATCAGGTGATTCAGCCTGGAATGTCCTAACCAACTGGGGAAAAACGCACAAAGTGACATATCACTAGGTGTCCCCCGTGGGAATCGAACCCACGACCTCCGTGTCGAGAGCCAATGCTCTTAACCATTAGACCACGGAGGCAGTTATAAGAATTGATAAGATAAGATAAGATGAGATAAGATAAAATAAATGTTTGTTTTAACTTTTGCTTAAAACTATTATATTAAACGGTAGACCAAAAACAAGGCAATCCCGATACGCGAGGTCTACGATGATACTCTGTTGTATATCCGGGGATGTAGAAAACGCGGGAAGCGACTCGCAAAGGTAGTGTTAATTAAGGGCAAAGGCACGAAGTACACTCTTTTGGCAAGCAGTGCAGGGTACGCACTCGGTGGCATGGTGTAGGGACACCGTGGCCTTCAATATGAAGACCTGCCGAACAGTTAGCACAGAACTTAACCTATAAAGTTGCTCTATTGGAAAGCGGAAAGGTTTTTTGTGTATGATCTTTAAAACTGATCTCTGTGCCCTCTCTAAAACTAATAGTAAGAACCAATAAGGGGTTCAAGTACTAGAATGGAGACTACGAATTGATAGGCGTAGTGTGGGACGTCCTCGGATACTGGTCTTCGTCTTCTTCTTCTTCTTTCGTGTCAGCATGATGAGCTATATCGCATACAACTACTCGTGCTAGATGCCGTAGTAATGAACTGACGACTTGATACAGAATAGCAGGAAGTGACTAGGTCAGGGAGCCGAGGATAGTGTTTTGTGGAGCTTTGTTTGGTTGTGGACGATATGATAGACTGATGATGATGACCACATTTGCTGCTACTACTAACTAAATATTACCACAGGCACGATGATGCACAAGATGAAACTCACCCTGGATCCCAGCTGCCGAGCTTGCGGAGAGGATGAGGAGACCATGGAGCACATTCTCTGTGACTGTGATGTCTTGGCGGCAAAACGCATGTGCCTCCTCGGTGATGGATATCCAAAACCGGGAGATCTTAGGCTTCTTCCCCTCAATGGTATTGCCTCCTTCATTGACCATGTATTTGAAAGGTGAAGAAAGTAAAAAGTACTGGAGCTAACACAAAAGATCCCACTGGGTCGAAGTGTTGCTGGCTTGCCAGCCCCCACAACAAGATAAGATAAGATAAGATAACTAAATACGAGTTCCCGCCGTCTTCACCAGGTAGTCGGTCCACCGTGTGCGAGGCCTACCCACGCTGCGCTTTCCGGTACGCGGTCGCCACTCGATAACTTTTCGGCCCCATCGGCCATCGGTTCTGCGAGCAATGTGCCCCGCCCACTGCCACTTAAGTTTAGCAATTCTTTGGGCTATGTCAATCCTCGGCGGGAACTAGTTGGATGAGGGCAGCGCAGGACCGGTCGTTATGGCGATCCTTGGAGGAGGCCTATGTCCAGCAGGTGGACGTCCATCGGCTGAGATGATGATGATGATGACTAACTAAAATAAATATGTAAGCTCACTAATTATATATTCCCTTTCGGGGTAGTCATAAATAATTAATTACCAGTACCATTTTAAGTGTGGTAGGTATTATGGCAAAGTTCACTTCAGCCTAAGGTTTCTAACATCCGTAGTACACCTTTTTATGTTGTTTTTTGGAGTGAAAACTTCTTTAGCGGCGTTGTGCACTTTTTGGGATGGGTAAAAAATGTTAAACTCACGTCAGAACCGTGACGTCACGTGACATTTGTAAGATCTCTTAGTTTTCACTTCTGCCGGTACTCCCGGAGTACAGTCTGTTGTTTTTTTTTATGGCTGTTTATTGAGACGGCTTCAATCTAAACTATTATAAAACTGTAACAGAAGTGTGTCTGTATGCACGGCGACACATCAAGCTATACAAAACCAACATAAGCTGGCCGCGCGACGTTATACGTTACTCGACCTTCTCGCGGCCAGCTTATGTTGGTTTTGTATAGCTTGATGTGTCGCCGTGTGTACATTGAAGATATTTAAAAAGGTTTTTAGGTGTCCCTGATTCCAAATCACCAATTTTTGGATTTTTAGTCTGTTTGTTTGTTTGTTTGTTTGTTCGGGTGTTTGTTTGATCAAGTATCACGGAAAAACTACTGAACCGATTTTGATGAAACTTTTTTGTTTGATAGCTTATCATCTCACTACACCCCCCCCCCCCCCACTCACACACACACACAACACACACACACAACACACACACACAACACACACACACACCCACACACATACTAACAATAGTTCTAAGTTCAATATAAATGTTCCTTATCTTGGTCAAAATATGTTAATTTCCGACTCCGTCCGTGGGGTGAGAGCCTGGTGACCCGTCACCCAGATCTACAAAACACTGTGTTTGTAGTTCTATGGCAGGAACCAGTCTCTCACATAATATTATACTCTATTGTCCTTATATTGTCCTACATTGTCATCTATGTTAACTAATATTATGTTTGAGAAGAAATAAAGAAACATTTATTATTTATTTATTTATTTATCTGACTTAAAATCTGGTATATAATTTATGCGAACGAAGTCGCGGGTAAAAGCTCGTATTGTATAAGCTTGGTTATGCTTAATAAGTCGTACTTACAAATTCTATATGTAGTGTGCTCACAATCTCAATCTAAAATGTGACGTCAATAAGAAGCCGAATGTCTTAGACGTATGTTAGACGTAAGTCAATCACGAAGACAATACTCATTCTCAAGGGGCAATATAACATTGACTATTGAACAACAGTGACTGTTTCTCGACTGAGAACAACAGTGTTGTTACTTGACATATTTGACAAAACACGTGATAAGGATCGACAGGGGTAGATCATGGATTAAATAATAAATTTACTGTATGGTTTCAAAGAAGAATAGACCACCGCCGCCGTGGATATCATACGAAGGCGACTAAATAATAAATAAATAAATAAATAACGCTCTCACACGGAGAATAATTTCTGTGACAGCAGTTTTATTTTGTAGGCTGTACTAGAAAAAGTGTTGTTGTAAATCTAATTCTCGTAAATTTAACTAAAATTTACTTTCAACAGCACATTTTCTAGTAAAGTCTACTAAAAAAAAATACCCGTTACAACTATTTAATTTTAGTAGACTTTACTAGAAAATGTGTTGTTGAAAGTAAATTTTAGTTAAGTTTACGAGAATTAGATTTACAACAACACTTTTTTCAGTACAGCCTACAAAATAAACTGCTGTCACAGAAATTTTTCTCCGTGCAGGCACATACATTGTAATGATCCCAAGAAAGCACTATTTATAGGCTGTTTATTATGGAAACCATACAACAACGGCACAAACATATAAACATCCATGACCAAACCGGGATTCGAACCCAGGACCCTGGTTTGGCAGTCCGGCGTGGTAACCATTACACCAACCGGGTCGACTAAGGAATAAGGTTTCCTGTATTTTTGAGGGCGAAAGGTTATTGAAAATAATTAAGTTATAATTTCTATAACTATTCCATTAGTTTAAGCTTCCTATGAAGTTATAGTTTCTAATCAAAAATGTATGTGACATGACAAATGGAAGGACAGACACCGAAGTGATTCCATAAGTGTTCCGTTTTGCCAATTTTGGTACAGAACACTAAAAATGGTAAAGTCTGTACCTAATTACAAGCATGAGAATAGTTTTATATCACGAGATAACCATCTAGGATTCTTATTAAAATGGGAGAATTTGAGGATACCCAATGGATGGATACTCAAATAAAAGTGTATCTCCGTAATGGCTAAATGAATGAAGTTTAAAATACTGAATCGAAACCAATTCAGAAATGAATCTTTTCTATTCAAATATAGGCCAGTCATTTTACGGAGTTTTGTTAGGCGGGGTAGGGAGTAATTATTAATTGGACTTTTAAAAAATACTACCCTAAACCATATTATTTAAAAAAAAATTGCTACGCAACATAGAAATCAAAATTGTGTGCCCCAGAAGGCTTTTAAATTAATAATATTAATACAAATGCATTCATTTGAATTAGATTTAACAATATACATTAATTTGATCAATATTATAGGCATTAAAATTTAAAAAAATGAGGTATTTATTAGAAAATACGAATGTATTTTTCAAAAACTTGTAAGTAGACAAAAATATTTACACCATGTTTGAAGTAAGTATGATGGTAAAGCCTTAAATATGTGTAAAAAAAAATTATCATCATGTTTTTTAGAACGAGATAATATCTACATTTTAAAATTGGAATTGTTGCTGACGTAATTTTTTTTTTTGCCGTGATACGGCTTTATCACGTCTTTTATCTCGTTCGTTCGCTCGCAAAAGAACGAGATAAAAGACGTGATAAAGCCGTATCACGGCTATCGCGGGTTGGCATGCTACCAGTGCTGGTGTCAGAGTTTTTTCAGACCGCCTAACGGCCTCTGACGTGGTTTTTATGTAACGACTACTACCACCAGAGATAGTAGATGGGACCAACGGCTTAACGTGCCATCCGAAGCACTAAATCATTTTTATTTTCAGACAATCAGGTGATGCAACCTGCAATGTCCTAACCAACTGGGGAAAAACGCACAAAGTTACATGTCACTAGGTGTCCCCCATGGGAATCAAACTCACGACCTCCGTGTCGAGAGCCCAATGCTCTTAACTATACCACGGAGGCAGTTAAAGAAACGGAGGACCAATGTGTTTGAATTAATAAAATAAATGCCACATCTACAATTAATTGAGCACCGTAATTAAAGTTCAGATAAAATTTTCATGAATGCATGACATATTGTCAAAGTGTTCTCCGTGTCGCAGTATCGCGGTAAACATTGTGCAAATATGTAACAGTTTTACACATTTTAATTATTTATAATGACATTCTGTTTAAATGTTAATTAACGTCATAAAATTACTCTTTTTGAGTCCTTCGTAATGGAAAATTGTTTTCAATGTGAGATTGTGATTGAAATTCTGTAGTAAATTGATGGAACGTTTCATAATAGTATGTCAAATTAAAGCGATTTATTGAATTTGATTTTCAGGTTAACCAATCTAAATGGTTTAATAACGCTGCAACCGTGTATCATGACATGATAATTAATATAGGTAATTTATCAAACTTAATCATAGCTCAACAATAAACACTATAAAATTAATCTAAATAATGCGTAACCTAAAACATAAAAACAGATGAGCACACTATAAACCTAATAAAACCGGTCAAGTGCAAGTCGGGCTACTCGCGCGCCGAGGGTTCCGTACCACACCACCACAGAACACAACATTATTAACTTAGAAAAAAAACGTTTTTGTCCGGGACCTTTAGCGCAAGACCGACTCACACTTGACCGGTTTTTAGTATTTTTTGGTATTCTGTAGAGTTTGTTCTATAAACACACTAAGTTTGACGCTTGTATGTATTACAGTTTTTACAATAGAGCGTGAAGAAAAAACGTTGATAAAAACTAGTTTCTTGTTGAAAACCCCCCTTAATTTTTAACTTTTTGACATTTTTATTATTTGTTAACGAATCCGCCGTAATAACGCATAATCTGAGAAAATTTCAACTATCTAGCTATTACGGTTCAAAAGTTACAGCCCTAAATAGGTAGGACAGACGGACGGACGGAGAGACGGACCGACAGACAGACAGACGGACGGACGGACGGACGGACGGACAACGTAGGCTTAGTAATAGGGTCCCGTTTTCACCCTTTGGGTACGGAACCCTAAAAATTACAGATAATACACACACTCCAGAGCGTCGCTGCAAGACATGGTGCCGAACAGGCTAGCAGCATTGCCCCTCTGGATGGTGAGGCTGATTCTTTGTGCCAGGAAGCTACCAGCTCTGCGGTCACCAGAGGTCTCATTGAGACGCTCCGATAGATCTGCAAGGAATGCCTTGGCCTCTGGGCCGTCGTTCGTCGGCCTCGTCGGTTCGTCGATCGTCTCAAAACCTATTGGCGTGAATATGTAGCTGCCGGCCAGATCGCGGTACTTTCGACACTTCTCGACCTCAGCACCCGCAGCAGCAGCACCAGCGCGCTCAGAAGTGGCCTGGATGTGAGACGGAGCTAGGTGACCTGGCACGTTTGGGTCAAAGAAAATATAGTTTTTCTCTTTGACGAAAAAGAGAAATATTTAATTGACAGCCCAGTAGCACAGTCGGTAGTGAACCTACCTGCTGTGCCGAGGGTCGCGGGTTCGAATCCCGTAATGGACAAATATTTGTATGATGAATATGAATATTTGTACCCGAGTCATGGATGTTTGTATCTATATATGTATTCTATCTATATCGTTGTCTAGTCATCATAATACAAGTCCAGGCTAGATTCTGGTACTTTAAATGTGACTAGATGATTTATGTGACATTGTCCAAGATATATTTTTATTTTGAACTTATCATCATATCAGTCGATAGACGTCCCCTGGACATAGACCGCCTGTCACAATTTCTCACTGCCACGGTATTTTTTGACGTAATATAGTAATTTATTTTTTGCATAAACCATAATCATCATCTTATTTGTTGGAGGGAGTTTTCATCAATCCTGTATCTTTTACTAAAAAGTACTTTAAGTTCCTGAAACGACTTGACATCAACCTTTTCTTTCACCTGTGCCAAGATAACTGTCTAGGTTTTCCTCTGCCTCACTTGCCCTCTCCAGGGTGTAACAAAATACCCTAGTAATACTTAAGGGGGTGTTTCAGACCACCAAACTGAACAACTTTCACTATGGAGCCAACATCGATATCGCGAAAAAAAAATCAGCTCTTTCATCCAAAACTGCAGTACCGTCTCGACTCAAACGTATGGGACGACAAATTTTTTTTATTTTTTTCGACATTGGCTCCATAGTGAAAGTTGTTCAGATTGATGGTCTGAAGCACCCCCTTAAGTATTACTAGGGTGTTTTGTTACACCCTGTATATTTTCCCTTCCAACATTATTCTAATAAAATTGTCGGAATTTTCTCACTACTCACTACCTAACTTGTATAATAAGTTAATAACAATAATTATTATACGTATACAAAGTCCTTTACTTGCTTGCTACGAATTAGAAAAGTTCGCTGTTCTGCCCATTTCCCTACATAACGTTTTTTTCTTATCGTACCTCTCAACTCTTTAAACATTCATTGACAATTTTATTTCGATGGCTTATATTACCAACAACGATAATGACACGTTTAAAATTGTCATAAAAATTAATAATGTATGCAATATTAATTTTGAGTCGTATTCACAATAGGGGATATAGCTCAGTGGTAGAGCAATCGACTGCAGATCGATAGGTCCCCGGTTCAAATCCGGGTGTCCCCTAAATCGTTCATTTTTGTACCAGTTGCATACGTAAACTTACGGCTGTATTATTTTTTTATTTTTCAGAATAATCAAATCAGTAACTATGAAAGTTATAACAATATTAGTTTAAAATTTAAATGCGTCTCTTGATGGAATGTAGAGTCAAGTAGAGATCGGCGGCGACCCTTTCGCCTACAATGACATAAACTAACGATCATGATCCTTTTTAGGGTGGACCGAATCTTTAGTACAAGACCAGTAAGGGTCAATTCCCACTGAAAGAGAAACCGCGGGACTATTCAGTTTGAGGGTCTGATTATCACCTTGAATGAAACGCATCTAACTACTAAACACCCTAGTTATTTCCTAAGGGAGTCAGTGATATTCTAAGGGTTAGTTCATTATACCTACAGTTATTAAAATAAAACCGGTCAAGTGCGAGTCGGGCTACTCCCGCACCGAGGATTCCGTACCACACCACCACAGAACACAACATTATAACTTAGAAAAAAAAACGTTTTTTGTCCAGGACCTTTAGCGCAAGACCGACTCACACTTGGCCGGTTTTTAGTATTTTTTGTTATTCTATAGAGTTTGCTCTATAATCACACTAAGTTTGACGCTTGTATGTAATTCCGTTTTTACTATAGAGCGTGAAGAAAAAACGTTGGTAAAAACTAGTTTCTTGTTGAGAACCCCCCTTAATTTTTAACTTTTTGTCATTTTTATTATTTGTTAACAAATCCGCCGTAACAACACATAATCTGAGAAAATGTCAACTATCTAGCTATTACGGTTCAAAAGTTACAGCCCTAATCAATGACATTAGTAAACAAGAATGGACAGGCCTTACGCGAACATTTCAAACCAGAAAAATGAGGCAAAACAATTGACAGTTTTACTCCGAAAATGTACTGAGATGACAGACCAAGTACCCTAATTTGTATTGAAGTGCCCTAGTTTTGCGAGCTTCAACTTAAAGCGCTTTGGGCCTATCCATTCATTTTACTTTGATCTAAGGCCCTAATAGGTAGGACAGACGGACGGATGTACGGACGGACAGACGGACCGACGAACGAACAACGTAGGCTTAGTAATAGGGTCCCGTTTTCACCCTTTGGGTACGGCACCCTAAAAAGGTTAAACTGTAGCGAAATAATAAATATGAAGAGGATATTACTGAGCTTCAGCGAAACGCAGCGGTGCTCGGAATTTTTTGTTTTACTCGTGGGATACCTAAATTTTCCAGAGAATGTAACCTATATTCACTGGAGTGGTAAACTCTACCAGCAAAAAATAGGTCAGATAAATAAACTATCACCTATAAAATAGGGTACCTATTTCGTTCTCTTTGAAAACGCCCAGTGTTGATTTTAGACTACGAATGCAAAAGAGTTTACTGTGTGGTCTAGCGAATCGACCTTATTTCTCATCGTGGGTGTACACAAGGCTATGGAAAACATTACTATTTTTTATCACCCATCTATTTTTGTTGGATAAATTAAAAATATGGTTAGAAATAAGCCATAAGGTACGTATTTTTTACATGCATGCATACAGGGTCCTTCTTAATATGCTGACACTTTTTTAGGGGATGTTCAGACCATGAAACTGAACAACTTTCTCTATGGGACCAACATCGAAATCGGAAAAAAAAATCACCTGTCCCATACATTTGGCTCAAGTAGGTTTGTAGTTTTGTATGGACGAGTAGATTATTTTTTCGCGATTTCGATTTTGGTCCCATTGAAGAAGTTGTTCAGTTTCATGGTCTGATCATCCCCTTAAAAAAGTGTCAGCATATTAAGAAGGACCCTATATGTATACAGGGTGTAAAATTAAATGGGAGTGTTACTTAAAGGGGTGATTCAGACCATCAAACTCAACAACTTTATCTATAGGAGCAATATCGAAATTGTGAAAAAAAAAACTGCTGTGCCATACATTTCAGTCGAGTTATATTTGCAGTTTTGTATGGGAGAGAGGCTTTTTTGGAGATTTCAGATGACACTGCGTGTACGTGAACGCTCCCGCTCCGGTGACCTTCGGCCGGTGCGAGTATGCGGTAGGGTCGATACCTTCCGAAAACGAAAAATAAATGTATCTATCCACCATTATTGGTGATATTTTATTTACGTAAAGTAAATTATATTATCATTGCAGTTAGTATTGTAGTGTCAATTTCACGTTATGCTCGATACCCATAATATAAGTTGGTAGCAAAATAATGTAACAATCAATTATTATAATCCAAATCAGGCACCTAGGTCGTGTATTTTTTAAAATCGAGGTTGTAGGTAGTAGGTTATAAGTGTAAATTATGTATCAAGTGTACTCACGAAAGAGCCTAGCCTTCACACACCAGGGCCTCAATCGCCCTTAGTTTGAACGATACTACCAAAACAAAACCACAACCAAAAACGTTACGTTATGCACAATTCGTATCGCGCAAATTATATTAACGGTAACGATTTAGCTTTATTTCGGAAGATACGTTGGCGTAACGTTTGATGTCCGTTCGATCGAATTTTCTGTACCTATTGTGCGATTTAACCGTTCAGAAAAAAATATCGCGATAGCTTTTTTACTTCAGCTAAACCAAATCTAAACCAAAACTAAACCAAAACCAAACCAAAACCGTATAAAATTGCGCAATTGAGGCCCTGGGCGAAGGTGAAGTCTAGTGTACACCCAGTACACCCACTGTTCGCGCGCGAACCACCCTGAACTCAGCGGCGGCGAGGGGAGCCGCGCGGGGGGAGGGACACGGCTCGGAGCGCGACCGGAATGACAGCAGACTTCAGATCTAACTTGGCTCGCGACGACGACGCAATAATTTTTAGATTTTTCTGAATATTAAAAATCTATTTATCATATAAAACGGGCGTTCATTATTTATCGCCCTAACAACTGGCGACCGTTTCATCACATACGACCTGCATAATTATCAAGAAGGATCCGGCTTTTGGCGCACAAGACAAAGGAACTCGCATGGAATGCAAAGGATTGCATCATCACTGCAAGGCAGCCATAAGCTAAGTAGCCCACTCCTTGCTATCTATCCTGTATTCCGAAACTCCTCTTTAATTTGTGCGTAAATAGTGCTTCTTGATTTATATTACGTGTCTAGCGTTTCCAAATAATACGTTACACGTCGATACCTACCTCCAAATTTAGTTGTTCCAACTTTAAATTGCATCATTTCTATTCTATGCTAAAAAGCTAAATCCATTTGCAATAGCTAAATCCTTCTGCTTTTTACACATTCATAAAGCGAATCGCATTTAACATCGCTAAATAGCATAAAGATTAGTGTATTTCGTCATCATTTTACCGTTATCCTGCGTCGTCGTCAACGGGTTATAAATACCTACCTAAGCAACACGCATCTAGGCTAACTTTGCTTAGGTATTTAGTTATTTCTTACGTATTATTAATTAATATATAATTTGTATAATACATATTCCTTACTCACATAAGCTCACGACCATAATCCCTTTCGGGGTGGTCAGAAATATTGCAAAGAATAAATAAATCGCAATAAATTCATTAGATAGCCTAAAAACGCATTGAAATCAGTTTCTTTCACATTTCATGCTGAGCATTTTGCATAATTCATTCATTATACATTTACGTCCATCCAAATCCATAAATAAAACGCACAATACGCTTCGCTTTCCTCACGTAGCTTTGCCGACGAATTTCAGGTGCTGTACCGGATCGCTTGCGCACACGCACGATTGACCTTGACCGCTGCGCCTGGCTGTCAACAACATCTCGTTAGCAACAGGCAACAGCTGATCGCTGCGAGAGGACCGCGTGCATTATCAGCCCGGATATACTTACTGGGTTTGAGTGCACATAGTACCTATTTACTACCTAATTCATTGTTTATTTACCTACTAATTAAAAATAATGGCCGATAAAGACCCTAACGCCGGTTTAGATAAATTCGGTGATGCCGAGGAACTCACTGCCTCTGAGAAAAGGGAATTAAAGGAACTAATTAAACGACGTAGTAACATTAAAGGTCGGTTAACAAAATTTCAAGATTATATTTCTTTAGTAAGCAAAATTAATGCTCCCGATTTATCGAAAAAACAAATATTAGAATTGAATCGTCGTATCGAGTGCATTGAAACTGCTTATAATGAATTCGTTACTATCCAATCGCAAATAGAATTATTATCACCAGATACGCCATTACAAATGAATGAAAGGGAAGCATTAGAATCTCAATACTTTTCTCTTGTCTCGGAGGCTGATGAAATTATACAATCATCATCTCATTGTGAACGAATTAAGGGCGAAGGTCCTCAGTCTTCAAGCTCCTCTTCCGGGACTTGTAAATCCTGTAAACATAACACGAATACAATCAGTAACGTCAAATTACCGGAAATTAAATTACCTACCTTCGATGGAAGTTACCTTAGATGGTTAGAGTTCCGTGACACCTTCGATTCCTTGATTCATTCAAATGAGACTATACCTAAAATAAACAAATTTCATTACCTGAGATCCTCGCTAGAGGGCAGCGCGGCTATCGTTATAAAGTCCATTGAGTTTACCTCTAGCAATTACGAAGTGGCATGGGATTTATTGTGTGACCGCTATAATAACACGAAAATTCTAATCAATAATCATTTAAAATCATTATTTAATATAGAAGCGACATCAAGAGAATCCCAT
This sequence comes from Agonopterix subpropinquella, assembly GCA_922987775.1. NCBI lineage: Eukaryota > Metazoa > Arthropoda > Insecta > Lepidoptera > Depressariidae > Agonopterix > Agonopterix subpropinquella. Next base: position 4,442,486 of record OV277710.1, read on the forward strand.
AAAGCTTTACGTTTTATAATAGATCATGTGTCTAAAAACTTGAGAGCCCTTAATACATTAGGCCAACCAACAGACAAGTGGGACTCATTAATAATATACATGGTGTCCACAAAATTAGATCCTATAACTAGTAGAAAATGGGAAGAACATAAAAACAACTTAAGTAACTTACCTTCTCTAGTTGAATTTAATACATTCTTGCGCAATCGCGCTGACACACTTGAAACGATGCAAGCTAACAGAAGCGACAGTAACGATCATAAGCCTCAATTTAAGGAAACACAAAATAAACATTCAAAGAGTTTTGTCGCATCTGTTGGCTCTGATAAAAATATTATCTGTCCTATTTGTAATCAGAAGCATAGGTTAATAGATTGCCTTAAATTTAAGGAAATGTCACTCGAGGATAAGTCGAGTCAGGTCTTAAAGCTAAACCTCTGCTCGAATTGTCTTCGCAAGGGTCATTCCACTGAGCAGTGTTGGCTCGGCACTTGTAAAATCTGTAAAGAAAAACATAATACTCTTTTACATGAACATGAAACTAAAAATACAAATAATAATGAAAATAACTCACCTTTACACTCCTTACCTGTGGCACTCTCAGCTATGTCCAGTAGTCAAATTCTTCTTTGTACTGCTTTTGTAAAGGTAACTAACAAGTCAAATAATAATACTTACCTGGCACGAGCTCTTCTTGATTCGGGCAGCCAGTCATCATTCATAACGGAGGACTTAAAAAACAAATTGGGCTTAATTTCACGCGATAGTGAACCCATTTGTATCTCCGGCATAAATAACGTCCAGTTTAAAATTACAAATTCCTGTGAAATGACTTTACATTCATTAATAAGTGACTTTAACATAAACTTAAAATGTCTAGTCGTTCCTAATATTACAGGTAACTTACCTAATGTTGCAGTTAACCCTGCAAACCTAAATATACCAGTGAATATGCAGCTTGCCGATCCAGGGTTTTACCGTCCCGCAGAAATTCAGTTACTTCTTGGAGCGGACGTCTTTTTCGAAATCATGGGTACAGAACAAATCAAACTAGGTCCTAATATGCCTATTCTTCAAGGTTCTAAGGTAGGTTGGCTAGTCTGTGGGCCAATAGGCAGCAATGACCACAAAACGCAGAACACAGTTCATTGCCAATTCAGTACACGATTCCTTAAACTAGAGTCAAACTTAAACAAAAATTCTGTAATCAAAAAACAATACAGTGAGATACACGAACATGCTGAAAGTACCTTACCTGAATTAAAATCGCATTTGACTAACTCATCTTTATCTTCTGAAACGTCAAATCAGCTTAAACAAAATAATCTCAAATCAACTGACCTGAAAGTCAACAATACAAAGGTCGAACCACGAAAATTAATAAAATTTCAAAAATATTCTGACGCTAATAAACTCAAAAGAATATTTACATACGTAGTAATGAAATTGTATCTCTGCTTAGTTTGTTTCTCTTCTAAAGCTTTACATTTAGAAGCCCTGAGCGATCTTAGCTCAAACACTTTTGTGCTTGATTTGCGTAAATTCATTTCGCAGAGAGGTAAACCTCATACGGTCTTTAACGATAACAACGGCAAGAATTACGTAGTAGCTAACAATGAATTGGGTAGAGTACTAAGGTCCAGTCTCAAATTTATTTACGATTTTACTAGTGAGCAAGGCATAAATTACACATTTGGTCCCCCATATTCACATGCTTTAGGTATTTTTAAAGCAGGAATTAAATCTGCAAAGTTTAATTTTAAGCGTATTATGGGTAACGCTAGTTCAACGTTTGAAGTATTAGGTACGCTATTATCACAAATTAAAGCAATCCAAAACTCCAGACCCTTAATTTCCCTCTCTTCAGACCCCAATGATTGTCATCCCTTAACTCCTGGGCACTTTCTTATAGGCCGGCCGTTGACGTCACTGCCTACACCACCATTGACCATCAAACATGCTGACAGATGCCAAAGAATAGAGCAGATGAGACAGCATGAAGTGCGTGAAGATGAGTACTTGGCGGAACTGTGGCAACTCACGCCTACGTCGGAAGGAGCAGATGGCGTTTCGAAGGTGGCCACTTCCAGGAGTCACACGGCGTGCACTAAATTAAGCTGTGCGTACTTCCCACAACTGATGATCTTGAAAACTGCAGTTTTCAAGAGGCGGCAGGATGTTCGCGCGCGAACCACCCTGAACTCAGCGGCGGCGAGGGGAGCCGCGCGGGGGGAGGGACACGGCTCGGAGCGCGACCGGAATGACAGCAGACTTCAGATCTAACTTGGCTCGCGACGACAACGCAATAATTTTTAGATTTTTCTGAATATTAAAAATCTATTTATCATATAAAACGGGCGTTCATTATTTATCGCCCTAACACCCACTATGTAACAAACTTTTTTTTTTTGATACTATAAATGATTAAATGAATGGTTGTAGGCGTGATCAATCATCAAAATTAAAATACCTACATTTTGAATTAACTGTTTTAAAGGATGTAAAGTATGAGTAGGCAGGTAGGAAACACAACAATAAACTCGACATGACATGTTTCCGCACGTGACAATAGTCGCGTACCTACTCGCGTCGTCCACTGAATCGAGCGAGCGAGAACAGCCTTGGGATTCGGCCGTCATTGACATGACGTCCCACCCGCCCCCAACCCGCGTTCCTACCCGCGCTCGCCCCGACCCGCACACATAGCCGCGAGCGCTTTTACGAGCACACATGCATGAGTGTCGCTTCTTTTCGCGTTGTGTATATTTTCTTTGGTGTTGGTCCTGTAGTAAAAGTTGTTCAGTTTGATGGTCTGAGGCACCCCTTTAAGTAACTGTCCTATATTTTACATCCTGAATAATTATTATGCTCACGATTTCTAATAAATATTGGTTGTCTAAATAGAGAAAGTTGTTTAGTTTGATTGTCTGGAGTGCGATTTTTGAATCTCATTTGCTGAGTTCAGCAGTTGAAAATGTCTAAATTACTGTGGAGATATGCATCCTTTTACCACTGATTTGACTTTCAAAAATCGCACTCCTGAAGAATGATTTTTGAAAGTCAAATCAGTAGTAGAAGGATGCATACTACGAATAATGCATATCTCCAAAGTAATTAAGACATTTTCAACTGCTGAACTCTTTTGTTTTTAGGGTAAGGATTATTTGTATCTATTTGTATCTATATATATCTTGTTGTAAATAAATTCTTTTAACTCAGCAAATGAGATTCAAAAATCGCACTCCTGATCATTGCATTAAAAACTACCAGCATATTAAAATTACCCTAGCATTTATAGAGTGTTTCTAAAAACAAAACTCGTTACTTTACACCGAATTCTTTACAAACTCATTTTATTTTGCTCGCGAAGCTGCATTGAGAATGTTTCAAACTGGCAGCCCCATTCATCGGTTTACTACCTGACATATTGGCTAGGGTTACTCCCTATTGAGCTAGAGGATTGTTCTGTTAGATTCTATTCAGACGAACCACAACCACTCCACGGCCTCTTTTCAATGGTACAGCAGCACGAAATATATAAGAGTTTACAACAGAAGGTTCACTATCTAACGAACGCTCGCTCCAAGCACAGCTGACACGCACACATTGACTCTCTGTACGTGAATGTCACGCAAACATAGACTCTCTGTGCGTGAAAGTGCAAGGGATGTCAGTAGTGCGTTCCGATTCCGAACGAACGAATGTTCCGTCACGGCGCGATTTAGAAAAAAGAGTCGAGAAAAAGAACACTACCCATGCTACACTTAAATAAACACATTTTGGTTCATGTTAGTCATCAGAATAATTCCTAACAATGAAAAATACATAAAATTCGGTCCAAAAAACCGATTGCGTTGCAGTATTTTTTAACAATCTTTCGATTAGGATATTACTTTATTATGTTTGTACATCCGACGATGTATAGGATACTAATTTAATTTTCAAACGAAAAAACAAGTATCAAGGTCGTTCGGTGCGATACAATGAGCGCGTGGCACTCGACTGAATTAGGCCGCGACGTCGCGGCGCGACCACGTAGGTACATTTTTATACCTACAGTGCGGAGTGAGACAGGCAGCAGTATCAATATCCATGTTACAGTACGACCAGGAAAATAATGACCTTCGTCAATCTTCGACTGCACAGAGTCCCCCGACAAATCCCGAAGTCGTTTAGTAATCAAAGGGTACAAAGTTGGATAGCAGCGAATGGGGCGCGAATACAATTAGCCAATCGTGGCACGGGATTGAAGGTGGTGGATCCTGATTGGGCAATATAATTACAAGTGCCATTAATATTTGTCAACTGCGCGGTACATACAGAGTGTAACAAAACACCCTAGTAATACTTAAGGGGGTGCTTCAGACCATCAATATGAACAACTTTCACTATGGAGCCAACGTCGAGAAAAAATAAAAAAAATCTGCCGTCCCATACATTTGAGTCGAAACGGTACCGCAGTTTTGTATGAAAGAGCGGATTTTTTTTCGCGATTTCGATGTTGTCTACATAGTTAAAGTTGTTCAGTTTGATGGTCTGAAGCACCCCCTTAAGTATTACTAGGGTGTTTTGTTACACCCTGTATAGAGGGTCCAACTTAATATGCTGACACTTTTTTTAAGGGGATGATCAGACCATCATTCTGAACAACTTTCTCTATGGGAACAACATCGACATCGCGAAAAAAAAACTGCTGTCCCATACATTTGGCTCGAGTAGGTTTGCTGTTTTGTATGGACGAGCAGATTTTTTTTTATTGTATTTCTACTGCTGTCAGTAGTCATCGCTTTTAATCCTTGTTTACAGGTGTTACAGCGGTAGGAATGTGTGGTGGACTAATGTTTAAAAAAACGACTATTCAGCGACAACAATTTGGCCGTTTGCTTCTACTACGAGTGTCGCAAATGGTTGCGTTTTGGCTGTGGCCAGTATCACCTGACACCGCAGCCACAAAGTGATGCCCGACTGCAAGTAGTACGTGTGAATGGAACCACGCTTCTACATACAAATTCGTTTCCGCCCACCTTTTTAGGGTTCCGTACCCAAAGGGTGAAAACGGGACCCTATTACTAAGCCTACGTTGTCCGTCCGTCCGTCTGTCCGTCCGTCCGTCCGTCCTTCCGTCTGTCCGTCTGTCCGTCTGTCCGTCCGTCCGTCTGTCCGTCTGTCCGTCTGTCCGTCTGTCCGTCTGTCCGTCTTTCCGTCCGTCCGTCCGTCTGTCTGTCCTACGTATTTAGGGCTGTAACTTTTGAACCATAATAGCTAGATAGTTGAAATTTTACCAGATTATGCGTTATTGCGGCGAATTTGTTAACAATAATAAAAATGACAAAAAGTTATAAATTAAGGGGGGTTCTCAACAAGAAACTAGTTTTTATCGACGTATTTTCTTCACGCTCTATCGGAATAATGGTTCTATTCTATTCTATTCTATTCTATTCTATTCTTAGTGTGATTATAGAGCAAACTCTACAGAATAACAACAAATACTAAAAACCGGCCAAGTGTGAGTCGGTCTTGCGCTAAAGGTCCCAGACAAAAAAGGTTTTTTTTCTAAGTTAAGTAAATAATATTGTGTTCTGTGGTGGTGTGGTACGGAACCATCGGTGCGCGAGTAGCCCGACTCGCACTTGACCGGTTGACAGGATTTATTTATTATTTGTCGAGTGCATCGTCTAAATGAAGCCTTATTCTGGTACTCTCGCAGAAAGCAGGTGCGTTCTTTGAAACCTTAGTCCCGTCTTTTAGCAAGCGCTTCAGGACTTTTCAACAAGTTTTCGGGCCTTGTAATTGGATTTTGTGAAATAGTTCAGCGATCCTAGTAAACTAACTGTCAGAGAAACTATTTGTTTTGAAGAAAACTATTAAATGTGTATGCTTAAGTTTTGGGAGTGTTCTAACTTTCATTAGTTTACTTTCAAGTTCACTGTAAAAGTTGAAACTTTCTTCAACATGTGCCTTAACAGTAAGTAATTTTGAAGTTAAAAGAATTTTTTGTTAAGAATTTTCTTTTTGCGAATCGTAGTTGATTTGTATTTAAGTAATGAAATTTCGATATAAAATAGTTTTAACGTAATTATGTAGTGTTTTCATAAAGGGTACTGACTAATGAAAAAGAAAAGGGTACACTTAAAAAATGCGAGCCAACTAAGAAGTAAATTTTTCTTAATTAGCACCCAAATAATTGAAATGACGTTATTATTGTTTACAAAAAACTAAACATGGTTAGTTGTAACAACAAGCCGAATTCGTTTAACAATTTTTCTTTTAGTCGGAGAAGTCATGATGTTGACAGGCTCATCGGATTCATGAATTTCATGATGTTGGTTGAAGTGAACAATTTTTTTTCAGTGTATACTTGGATGTTTTTTCTATGTACAATCAAAATACCAAGCAAACATTTTATTGCCTAAGGCTGGTTTCAGTGTTTTCACAATAAAAAACAACGTTTTCAAAATAAATAAGAAGACAATAAAAATTTAATAAAAATCTAATGTTATATGAAACAACACAACAAGTTATTTCAAATTATGAATGTGAGACTTGTGAGAGCTATGAGTGTTTAAGGGGCATCAGCCCGGTTTTGAGTAACTTTGTAACCATTTTATACATTAACTATGGCACTTTTTAAGCAGAAAACAAAACTGAACAATCTACAGGATATGAGAAGTGATGTGGTTTTTCTCGAAATCAATTTTAATTAATAAAACTGAAGAAAAACTAATCCAAAGTCACCCCTATATTTCCAGTTGTAACCGTTTTACTCTTACATTTTTGATCAGAAGAATATGAAAATTTACAATATTCTTCACAATACAATATAGAATGATGTGGTTTTCTTATTTTTTGCCTTAATTAGCGATTTCTCTCTGACTCACTCTCTCCCATCTTCTCTTCTTTCATAATATTACTCTATTCCTAGGTACTTAAGAGGCGCTCTTTGGCATAGTAGGACAAACCCCTTTAATTTTAGACATTTCAATTCAATTCAATTAATACTTAAATCCGTTGTCAAATTTTTCGTAATAACGCTTATGCGTTTTTACAGAAAAAATATTTTTTCCTTGAAAATTTCAATAGTATGCATGATATTGGCTATGTGCACGACACTTGCGCCACACTAGCGCGGCGTAGCGCATGAACTTTGTCGGCCAGCCGTGAATTATTTACACTAGATCTACACTATTATAGTACTGTAAATACTCTCTGTTTGTTCGAGGATTCTGCCAAAACTACTGGACCGATTTTGATAAAACTTTTTATATTTAAGAGAATTCTACTCGGAGCGCGCTCCATACAAACGTAGTATGGTGATATTTTCAATACTATCTAATTAAAGTCAATGTAATTTTTCAAAAACAATCAAGTAACTAATCTCTATGTCGGTATGAAGTCAGATTTTCATTAAAATATACAGTTTCAATGCTAGGATTAATTTAAGATTTGTATGGAAATATTTGTGGCACTGTAACTTTAAAACTATAAATTTTATCGAAAATCTGACTTCATACCGACATAGAAATTAGTTACTAGATTGTTTTTGAAAAATTTCATTGACTTTAATTGGATAGTATTGAAAATATCACCATACTACGTTTGTATGGAGCGCGCCAACGGTAGAATAGCCTTAAAAGCTTATTTTGACAGCCCCGTAGCACAGTTGGTAGAGAACCTGCCTGCTGTGCCGAGGGTCGCGGGTTCGAATCCCGTAAGGGACAAATATTTGTATGATGAATATGAATATTTGTACCCGAGTCATGGATGTTTGTATCTATCTATATCGTTGTCTAGTCATCATAATACAAGTCCAGGCTAGATTCTGGTACTTTAAATGTGACTAGATGATTTGTGTGACATTGTCCAAGATATATTTTTATTTTGAACTCATCATCATATCAGTCGATAGACGTCCCCTGGACATAGACCTCCCACTAAGGATCGTCAAAACGAACGGTCCTGCGCTGCCTATATATGTATTCTATATCGTTGTCTAGTCATCGTAATACAAGTCTCTGGTACTTTAAATGTGGCTAGATAATTTGTGTGACATTGTCCAAGATATTTATTTATTTATTTATTTATTATTAGTCTTAAAAGCTAGCTTATATTTTATTCCGGTACGATGACGGGAGGCTTATGAATAGGGTCTCGTTGGCATCTCTCTCTATGCAACTGTATGCAACGAGTCCTTAAATTCTTTGGGCATACGGTCAGGAGATCAGATAGTTTGGAAAACCTCATGATCACCGGCCGTTTGGAGGGAAAGAGAGGTAGAGGACGCATGCCTATGAGATGGACCGATGCGGTGAAAGAAATGACCGAGACCACACTACAGGCCAGCATACACCTGGCCCAAGATCGAGCGGCCTGGAGAGCTGTGGTGGCGCAAGCGGCCCACAATGGTCACGTCCCTCAGCCATGAGGTTACGACGAAGAAGAAGGCATCCCTCTAAACCTTAAAAAGGCAAAATAACAAAATTTTATCCGTAATTGACATACATACATACATATTCTCATGCCTGTCTCCAACTGAGGTAGGCAGAGACAATGGAACGCCACCTGCTACGACCCTGAAAACCTCTCTTAGCTTTCTCCATATTCATTTGTCCTTTCATGCATGCTCGTTGGTTTCAGATAGATCTGACCTGGCCCTTTTTAAGCACGTCACCAATTTGGTCCGTATAATTTACGTCAAGGCCATCCCCTACCAACTTCCGCTTGCCTTATACAGGGTGTAACAAAACACCCTAGTAATACTTAAGGGGGTGCTTCAGAGCACCAAACTGAACAACTTTCACTATGGAGCCAACATCGAAATCGCAAAAAAAAATCCGCTCCTTCATACAAAACTGCAATACTGTCTCGACTCAAATGTATAGGACGGTACTTTTTTTTTTTTTTTCTCGACGTTGGCTCCATAGTGAAAGTTGTTCAGATTGATGGTCTGAAGCTCCCCCTTAAGTATTACTAGGATTTTTTGTTACACCCTGTAGATTGCACTCGTTCGAAATAGAGGTTAGGGCTCCCACACGTAACTGCGACGTTGCATCGCATCGCAAATATCTGCCAGCGCTCGATGACTTATTACGATGACATAATGTATGATTATTGCACGCAGCGCATCGCAGATATTTGCGATGCGACGCGACGTCGCAGTTATGTGTGGGCACGCTTAATAACAAGCTAAAATAATCAAAAATCTCTTCATCATAATATCGAATGCATCTAATGAAAACATTTTGACCGCAGCGCTGGCCCGGCGTTAGCAAATGCAATGAATGTAATCTGCAGCACAATATAACCGTTAATCGAGTGTATTGTTCTCGCGGCAGAGTCCCGCGTGGCCGGGAGCGACAGCTTAATAACACTAAATCAACGTATCGGAACATGTACCTACGAGGTTTCATTTTAGCTTTTATGGAGCTGCTCTTTATTATAACTTAATTGTGAGGTTCGTAGAGCTGATAAAAATCTGCACTTGCTTGTCTTTTTTAGCAATGAAAAATAATATAAAGATCCGCAAATAAAAGAGACAGAAAGTAAAAGCTCGTCTGAAATACCAAAACATGCATGTAATATAAATTTTTCATTGATAATTTCATACCTGGAATCTCACAGAGATATTTCAATGTAATTTTGCAGAGAGGTGTATCATGTAGACAAAGCTACTTTTTTGCGAATTGCGGATTGTACGCAGTGCTTTTTCGCCAACAAATTTTCTTCTGCGCATCAAGGTGTTTGTGTATGTGCAATAATTATGCAAAACTGATCCTCCAGAATCGATAACTTTACATGTTACATTTTTAGGGTTCCGAAGTCAACAAGGAACCCTTATAGTTTCGCCATGTCCGTCCGTCCGTCTGTCCGTCCGTCCGCGGCTTAGCTCAGAGACGCTTTATAATAATAATAATCATCTCATCATCATCTTATTTAAGAGCTACGCTCTTGTCGGTGGAGTATTCGCCAATCCTGTCTACTTTCAGCTAGTGTCTTGAGTTCCTGATACGACACGACATCAACCTTTTCCTTCACTTGGGCTAGATAACTCTGTCTGGGTCTTCCTCTGCCTCTCTTCCCCTCTATCTTCCCCTCCAGTATGGTTTTAAAGAAGTTGTCGTTTCGTATCAGGTGTCCGATCATCTTTCCCCTCCGGTTTTCTATTGTCTTCAAAATGTTTCTCCTTTCTTTAACCATTCTTAATACCTCTTCATTTGTTATTCGTTCCGTCCAACTTATCCCCTCCATTCTCCTCCAACACCACATCTCAAAAGCTTCCAGCCTATCTCGATCACGTTTAGTCAATGTCCACGTCTCGCTGCCGTACAGTGCAATACTCCAGATGTACACTTTAATTAGGCGTTTTCGGATTTTGCTCGATATTTTTGCTTTCAAAAGGTGTTTTTTGTCGTTGAAAGCTCTTTTTGCCATAGCAATCCTTGCAACGACGTCTGGGGTGCATCTGGAGTCATTTGTAATGAGACTACCCAAATACCTAAATTTATTTACTTGTTCTATTGTAGTGTTGTTAATTTTGACGGTACTATTAACTGGTCCATTTTTTGCTGTTACCATTATTTTTGTTTTACCGATGTTTATGTTCAACCCAAATTCTCTAAAGACAGTGTCCATTATTTGCAATAGATTTTCTAATTGTTCTGTGTCTTCTGCAAGAGCAGCAATGTCATCGGCAAACCTAATGAAATGTATTTTTTCCCCGTTACTTTTGATACCCCCTTTATCTGAATCTAATATTTTTCTTATTGCTGATTCTATGAATATATTAAAAATTAATGGGGAGAGTGGACATCCCTGCCGTACACCTTGTCTTATCTTTGCCGTGCCTTTTTCCTCCCCCACCTCTATTACTGTTTCCTGTTCCTTGTAAAGTTGGTAAACTATCCTTCTGTCTCTGTAGTCAAGCCCCGCTTCTTTCATAATCCTCATCATTCTTTCCCAATTCACCCTATCAAACGCCTTCTCCAGGTCTATGAATGCAATATGCGTTTCGAGGCCCAGGTCCATACGTCGATCTATTACAAGCCTGAGAGCGAGGATGGCTTCTCTTGTGCCCTTTTTCTGCCTAAAACCATATTGATCCGGTCCTAAATAGTATTCTGTTCTTGGCCTTATTCTATTTTGAATGATCTTGAGAAGAATCTTTGAAGCCTGTGAAATAAGACTTAAGGTCCTGTATTCTTCACATTTAAGGGTGTTGAGCTTTTTTGGTAGCAGTACTGTTTTACTAATTTTAAAGTCTTTCGGTATATTGCCTGTTTCATACATTTCCTTGATGAGGTTAAAAATTTCGTCTGTCATTGGGTCACAATTGGCATATTTAATCATTTCTATGTATAAATTGTCATTTCCTGCTGCTTTACCGTTTTGAATACAATTTAATGCTTTATTAAACTCTCCTCTAAGTATGGGTGGGCCTCGGTCATCTTCTTCTATTTCAAGCTCACTTTCTAGCTCATGTTCTTGCATTCCATTTCCTTCATATAAACCTTCTATGTAACTTTTCCAGCGCTTTACTATATCTTTATTATCAAACAGTATTTTCCCGTTATCGTCTAATATAGTTGCACTTTTGGTCTTATGTTTTTTATCTAATTGTCTTATGATGTTATATGCTTGATCTACTCTTCCCTTTACCATGTGTTCTTCTATATCATTGCAAATTTTAATAGTGTCCTTCTCTTTACTTTCCCTACATTTTGTGGTAATTTTATTGGTTAATCTCCTATATTCCTTCTTACTTATATCATCACTTTTTGTTCTATATTTTCTCCTTTCTAGCATCAAATCAATTATTTCTGGAGTCAGCCATTGCTTCCTTGGTACAATTTTCTCCCTCTTTAGACAATCTTCCGCACTCGTTCTTAATATATTCCTAACATTATTCCATCTATCTTCTATATTTTCCGTAATATCATTACTCTCTTTATTTTCTCTATATTCTATTAATTTATCACCTAGCTTATTACTATATTGCACTCTATAATTGCACTTTGTGTCCTTAAGTTTAGTGAGATCGATAAATTTTGGTTTAATTTTCCTTCCGGATTTCTTAATACTGATATTACAATTACTAATTAGCATATTATGATCGGTGTCAACGTTGGCTCCCGGAAGGGTTTTGCACGATTTGACTTGATTCCTGTACTTATTTTTCACTAATATATAGTCTATTTGAAATCGGTCTCTGTCACCTGGATTTACCCAAGTGTACAGCCTTCTCTTTGGTAATTTGAAATAAGTGTTTGTAATAAATAAGCTATTCTCTTTACAAAATTGAACTAATCTGTCGCCTCTTGCATTTCTCCTGCCCAACCCAAAATTACCAACTATATTTTCTTCCTTGCCCTCTCCGACAACTGCATTAAAATCCCCCATTACAATTAAACTATCTTTATCTTTTACTGTATCTAATATTGTATCAATATGGTTATACATATCTTCTACTTCGTCGTCTTTATGTGCTGAAGTTGGCATGTACACTTGGATAACTATTATATCTGTAGGACTAGCTTTTATTTTTACTGCTGTTAATCTGTCACTATGATGTATTGTATTTTCAACTTGTGTACCCCATTTCTTGTTAAGTATTATTGCTGTGCCGTTGGCTCCCTGTTTTTCTCCAGTATAAATTATTCTGTAATCATCGCTCCAATAATCCCCACTTCCTCCCCATCTTACTTCGCTTAATCCCAGAATATCAACTTCTAGTCTCTCCATCTCCAATTTCAGCTTTTCCAGTTTCCCTGGTTTCAACATGGTTCTCATATTCCACGTTCCAATTTTACAAGGATTTCGCATGATGACGACCGGTTCAGCCTTGCGTCTGCTCCTGCCGGACTCAGACCGCCACGGCATGTTACATCGTGGAAGCCCGTTGTCAAGAACTACATTTTTATATTGTGACATTTTCATACTCCTATTCTAGGAAAAGACTAGTGCGGTGGTTTTCCCATTTGCCTTCCACACCGCAGTACAATGGCCGAGGTTCGCCCACTGTTTCACCGTCTTGAACCCTTTCGGAATCCACTTCTTTGGCTTCTTGACGTACTGATAATGCTGCTGCCCATTATCAGAGAAATGCTTATTTAGTGGCGGCATTGTCTCGCCACGTCACAAAGATCGTCCTAGGACTTATGTAGCTTTTTGTAGAGGAGTCCGTTCCACCGGCCAACCCACTACGTCCTGATAATCCTGCCGCTGTTTGGTCGGGGACTGCTTATTCGATATATTCGCAGCTAACCATCATATCTGATGGCCGTTCACTATCCGCCACCTGTGACCCCGTTGGTAGCCTACAGCTCAGCGTATCCAACAATAATAATAATAATAATAATAAATGTTTTATTAAAGGCAAAAAACCCATACTAGAATAGTTTATACTAGAAAGCTGTAATTTGGCATATGTATACATATTCATTACGCCGAGAAAGTGTTAAAATAAAATCTAGAAAAAAACATTTTTTTAGGGTACCTGAACTGGGGAAGAAATTTTTTTTTTTCTCGTTTATCCCATGTTATGGGGTATCGTTGAATAGGTCTTTTAAAAATATTGTGGGTTTGGGACAACCATTTTTCGATTTAGGGATCTGTTAGCGAAATATTAAGCTTTAAACCGAAAATTTTCGGTGGAGTCAAGTGTTCCCCTCTCCCAGCTAAACGGTTGTAGTTGCAGATGTGAAAAAATTCACGGCAATAGCATATATAACGAATTTAAAAGGAAAACTATCACCGCTAAGTAGGCTTTATAAGGTTCCGAGTAATAGTCGACTAACTTATAAAATGTACTTTTTAGACTTTATTAGCCGTTAAACCGTAGTATAAAACAAAAAGTCTTCTTCTAAGTCCATATTATATTGTGACGGGCAACTACGGAACCCTATCTTGCGCGTGGTCCGACATGCACTTGGCCAGTTGTTCTTTCTTTAGAATAGAACGAAAACGCCTCGATTGTCCTCATCTATCAGAGGATGCAGCGCAGGAAAAAAAATGTAACCCTAAAATTGTACTAAATTGCAGACAACATTTTCAGATAGTCTATTCTATTAATACGGAAGCGTGTGCAGCTTTAAATTTACTCTGTAACATACGATACGAATAGGAATAGCTATTGTTTCTGTTCCGGCAAAATTACGGTTATAGCTGGAAGCTAGTAAATTGCTTTAAAAGTCCATTGAAAAACACTTCAGCTGAACTGGCGTTTAGTTTAGAAGGGTTTTTATAGCTGGAAGCAGAAACGGCTCATATTTAATGAGTTGCTTTCAACTGGACACAGCTTTCTTTTTTTAAGTTTACGTAGTGAAACTAAAAAGTTAAAAAATAATATTGCAGCCAATGACTTTTTCGTTCGCATCATTAGAACATTAATTTGTTTTATTGAAGTCGCTGTCAAGCCGGTACGATTCGCGACAGGGCTTGCATTTTTTGGCTTGGCTTGACACCGACTTCTATAAAACAAATTAATGTTCTTATGATGCGAACGAAAAAGTCATTGGCTGCAATATTATTTTTTAACTTTTTAGTTTTTTTGAAGGCGGTTTAATTTTTTGTTAAAATTTTGTTTATTTCACAATTTTCAGTGGTGAATTCATTAGTTCGATTTAATAGGAGTGCTTTAAATTAAAAAACGCACTAGTTGGCAGTACGATTTTCGAAGGTTCCCCTCGATTTCTCTGGGATGCCATCATCAGATCCTGGTTTCCTTATCATGGTACCACCCTCGGGACATTTCCTTTCCAACAAAAAAAGAATCATCAAAATCGGTTCATAAACGACGAAGTTATCCGCGAACACACATAAAAAATAAAAATATATACGGTCGAACTGAGAAACCTCCTCCTTTTTTGAAGTCGGTTAAAAATAAGAACTGTTTTTATTTCAACTTGGAACTTCCTAACACTTCATACAAGCGAACCAATTTATTTCAGTACCTGATGCTACGAGCCGTGGTGGTCCAGTGGTGAGTAACCTTGCCTGCCGTGCAGGAGGCGATGGTTCGATCCTCGTGGAGGCCGACTCGTACCGATGAGTTTTTCGGAATTTATGTACGATTTGTAACACCACTGGCTTTTCGGTGAAGGAAAACATCGTGAGGAAACCTGCATGCTTCAATTTCGAGGCATGTATTGTACCTATTGTCCATTACAAGTGGCGACGGGCTCACTCCCGTCACACTGGACAGAGTTTCGGTACTACTAGTGAAACGTGGATGTTCTGAAGTTTCAGAATATCTCTGACTACCCCCTTGCTGAATATAGTCGTGAGCATATGCTTATGCTGATGCTACGATAGGAATACATGACTGCCATCGTTTTGTATCATCATCATCATCATCTCAGCCCATAGACATCCACAGCTGGATATAGGATTCCCCCAAAGATCGCCACAATGACCCGGCGCTGTCCTCATCCAACGGGTTCCAGCCGCCGCCTTCACGAGGTCGTCGGTCCACCTTGTCCTAGTACGCAGTCGCCACTCGTGAACTTTTCGGCCCAATCGGCCATCGGTTCTGCGAGAAATTTGCGCTTTTTTAGGAAGGATGTATACCTACTTACTAATATTTTTTGTACAACGTGTTAATGAATTAACGCAAAACCTCATACACCCCAACTGATTTATAACAAAATAATTATATTGAAACAATAATGTCGTTATTTTGATACTTAAAATTTAAAGTTATTCGAATTTTAAGTTTTGAGGCAAAAATGATTTGTTATCATTTCAGCACTGAAAGAAAGCGCTAACGTTCACTTGGATACATTTTTATAATCTTGTTTTGGTAGTAAGTAAGGTGAGTGTGCCGCACGGGCACACTCACCTGGTGGGTTGACATCGGGTTCAGAAATTTTTAAATTTTGCAAGACAAATTATTTAATATTTTGAAAAAAATTACCTATGTTGAAACCATGATAATTCGATTCTGCTCTCGATTCTAAACAAACTACTTTCTAGTTATGCGTTAATTCTAATGAATTAACAATTGTATTATAGAGGTCAGTGCCTTAGACTCCATTTCGCATGTGCTGACGTCATATTGTCAATTTCAATTTTTTGTACGTTGTACGCAGTGTCCGTGCTGTGCCGAAAGCCAGCGTAATTTGTAAACAGTGCCTTCACAGCGTTTTAACTTTTATTCATCATCATCTCAGCCGATGGCCGTCCACTGCTGGACTTAGGCCACCCCCAAGGATAGCCACAACGACCGGCCCTGCGCTGCCCTTATCCAACGGGTTACCGCGGCGGTAACGCACACGTTGTATATTTTAGGTTTAAGGTATTTATAACATGGAGTTGCGATTGACCCATGTACACTGTACTTACCTACCTCTTGTTTGTACCTAGTTTCATGAATGAAATAAATATGAAAAAAAGCTTTATAGCGGCTTTATAGCGGCTTTATTCCCAACTTCCAGCTTTTCCAATTTTAATCTACTAGGTCAACTGCTGTAAAAGCTTCTACTAACTAACTCCTTATCGTTTGTAATGAATAAGTCCGGTGTAACTTATTCTAAATCTATGTAAAGTAAGGTAAGAGGTTGTTTTACTCAGACTCTGAACTGGCACTAATTAAAAGTCGAGAAATATGATATAGTTAAGTGCATTTAGTTCTACCTTTCTTAAGGCACTAGCCGTAGTAGTTATAGACCAGATGAAAATTGTCATACGTATATCTCTTTAAAATCGTGGCTTACTTAATTATTCACCTTTTATAAAGTTCCAACCTTTGAACGGCTGTATCTCCTAAACCGACTGATGAACCATGTCAGTTATTGTACTGTTCACATAGCTACATTGCATACTACAAAAATAACATACGATCAGCCTTGAAGCTGATCGTTAATTTTTTACAGACCTTTAATCATCAGTATCTCCTAAACCGACTGGAGTTAGGCAGGCAGACCTGGTCCATCCCCATCACAGAAAAGCTCTACACCCCATAAACACTGAATCAGCCTTGCTGCTGATGTTTGCAAAAAGTGCACTTACCTATCGTATAATATAGTATCCGTGTTAGTCAAAGAATAAATTCAACATAATTTTATATAGCAGATAATCACGACTGTAGTCCAACTTTTGACTGTGATACTTTGCAGCAAACCGCTGCGAAGCCATAAAACTCCCTTTTTATTTAAGGCGTTTTCAGCAGTGACAAAAAGTTCAACTAGAATGTTTAGTTATTTCGTTCTTTGTTGTTTAAAGGATATCATAATAAAATTATGCTTATGACTGATTGTATTCGTGTTAAGTAAAAATTACTTCTGACTTCTATACTGGTGGGGTTCCCTGTTTCTTCGAAAGTCAACGCTTAGATTATCTTTTCATCGATGTTATGCTGCATCTATGGCACGTTACATCGAAGTCACTTTAACGATCTGAAGTGCGATTTTTGAACATCAAACGAGCGAATCGGCAGTAGAAATATGCATAATCTCCTTAGTAATTTTGACATTTTCTACTGCCGAGTCGCTCGTATGATGTTCAAAAATCGCTCTCCTGTGTTAGGTGGCTATAGAAGGAAGGATGAAAGAAGCGCGTTAGTGCTATTTTTGAATAGTGGGATTCAAAATCATGTTCGAATGATGCATAATCGCCATAGTTACTTTGATATTTTCTACTGCTGATTTTCAAAAATTGCACTTCAGAACCTGCAAACAATAAATTCCTTTACTCATTTACCAAGCCCGCTAATATGGGCATATTAGTTTTATAATTAAATCCAAACAGAAATAAATTAATGAAAATACGCACCAGAGCCCGGTTACGGTTAGCACCTTAAATAAAATTTCCAACATTCCCACAAATATTTTGCATCTGTGGCTCAGTCGTATCCTAGCAACTGAGCTCAGAGCGACACACTTGCTTTAAAACGAGTGGCCGGAGGCAAAAAAAGTTAATTCCGCAGAATTTAAGTACTCACGCGCCGGGTCAATGACACCGTATGTAGAATGTTTTGAAAACCCCAAAGCTTGGGGACACTTTGAACTTTGTTATGTTAGACATTTTGACGAAGGCTCAGCTTGAAGTTAAAGCTTTGTGTAAACTATTTGTTATTTAGCAATGTTTTGATTCAAGTATTTGGACGGAAGCCTTACATAACTGGAATATATTACTAGGGTACCAATTTTGACACTTCAACTGCTGACGCCCTAGCTAGGTGAACGACAAATGGGCCGCAGTGCGCACGACTCAAACGGTGAGGAATTGTATAGCATTCCACAGTGTTAGCACTGCGCGAGTATCATTGATTTGAGCTTAGCAGATTATAAAGGCCAGGCCACACAATGGCGGGATTGTGTGGCCTGGCCTTTATTTGACGACCCGGTTGGTGTAATGGTTACCACACCGGACTGCCAAACCAGGGTCCTGGGTTCGAATCCCGGTTCGGTCATGGATGTTTATATGTTTGTGCCGTTGTTGTATGGTTTCCATAATAAACAGCCTATAAATAGTGCTTTCTTGGGATCATTACAATGTATGTGCCTGTGAGCGTTATTTATTATATTTATTTATTTATTTATTGCGGGAAAGCGGTCCGGGGGCGGAATTGCGAGAAGCGAATGCGTTCCGGGGTGTGCCACACAAGGTCCAGAGTGGGGTTCGCAGTTCGCCTCCGGACCGTGACGTGCCCATTCTCGCACCTCGCATTTACTACAATGGAATACATACAGACATAGTCGCAGCCGCCTTTTTTAACCGACTTCAAAAAAGAAGGAGGTTACTCAATTCGACCGTATATATATTTTTTTTTTATGTGTGTTCGCGGATAACTTCGTCGTTTATGAACCGATTTTGATGATTCTTTTTTTTTGTTATAACGTTCTGCCCAGTATCGCGCCGCTCCCGGCCCGGCTCTCGGTGTGACAGGCTACATACAAACTCAAACATTACAAAAAATCTGGCTTCCGGTCCGCTCCCGGTACCGAATTTGTGTGGCCTGGCTTTAAGGGTTTGTGTTGTATGGTACTAATGAATGTATTAGGTTGGCAACACCGTAATAAACGTCAGTCATTACTTGCACATTTGATGAGTGTTTTATTTCGGCGATCCCGATCCTATAAAATACTACATGGTGTTAGGTGTGGCTGGATAAAGAAGATAATTAGTTATCAGAGTAACCCAAGCAAATAATAAGCTAACGCAGATAAAATAATGGCAATAGTGAGACAAAAGGATCCCCCTACGAAAAAAATTTAACTAAACCTTTTTAAGTAGTAGCTCAAGATTGAGTTTTCATACCTGTCCGCCAACGCTCCGACACCGACGCTCTTTCTACCACCGACTACTTTTTTCACCGACGCGCTATTCCAACTTGACTAGTAAATTACACTAGTGCACTAACTAATTGCATTATTTTACTCTTTTAACTTTTAACTAATGAAGTCGAAAGTCAAACGAGGCTTCAATTTTCATCAGTGCGGCAAGAGAAATGGAGTTGACAAAAACAACCAAGTGCATGTGCAGACCGTGCGTCAAAGAGGGTTCAGTCACACCCCGGACACTGCTTACAAAAAACAGAAATTAACAAGATGACGTATGCGAAACGGAGTCTGGGGCTGCAAATAGCTTTAGCTGCATGCGGTACAATGACTTTTTCTTAAATAAAATACAAATCGGGCGAATTAACTTGACACCTGGCTCGCACGTGGCTCGGAATTTGACACCGCTCCTGCTACCCCCCGCGGGACCCCACCGTCGCCAAGCGAGGCCGTAGCATAGCATTTCAGTTACCGTTGCACGTGTCCCTGCGCTTTAGCATTTTCGAGTTATTCTTTCCGAGTTTTCTGAGTTTTTTATTCCAAGCCACTTGCGAGCCAGGTGCCAAGATAATTCACCCGGGTTGTATATTTTATGCAGTCCGCTCCCCTATGGCAATGCAGTTTCGTTCACTGTTCAGAAAAATTGCACCTAAAGAATGAATGAATGATTTATTTACATCAAAAACACAGAATACAGCATAGAAACAAAAACGATAATGGTACAAATAAGGCGGTAAAGACGACTTGCCAGCAAGGCTATATCCATTTGACTACGGAACCTTAAAAAACAATTTTATTCGACCATGCTAGAACCGTACAACGCATCGCTGACTCTAAACTTTTGTTTCGTGCCTCAAACGATTTTAGAGTGTAACCATTTTTACAGTTCCCTTTAGATTTCAGAGTCACGTTTTTTAAATCATCACCGTGCGAGCCCTGCATACGAATTGCGTTCGTGATTTTACTTGAATTGAGTACGTACATCGTATAGTATAGAGATATTTCTGACTTTGTATTTATGTTATTTTAATGCAAACTGCGGAGTGGAGAAAATGCTGTTGGTGTGTATCATGCATTTAGATCGTTGTTTTATATTAATGTGCAATCGTCAAAGTCTTGGAAAGAAGTATGCACTTGTATTTTTATTTTGAAGCTCTCGTCTGCCTCGGTCAATCAAGATCATAAAGTTATTATACCTGTCGGAATAGAGTAACTGACATGGAGTTGTCTTTTTTGCATTTGTCGGCACTTATGGGCACCCTAAAACTTCGAGTTCTGTGTATAATTGTGAATCTAACGTGAAATCGTAGGTAATTTAATGAAATAGTGTTAGTATATTTCACAAAATAATCTACGACTTCACTTTAGATTCACTAATTATTCACAGAGCACGAATATTTAACCAGTCGATTGTGCTGACAGGTTCCCAAAAACGGTTCTTTTGCCTCGCGTCACGTATCTCTTTCTATTATACAGTGGCGACGCTAGGTACATCTCGCTCTCTCAGCTGTCAGTTCCTCTATATGATACCTTTATGGTCAAGAGATACTGGAAAGTAATCGTGAACTTTATGATGAATAAAAGAAAACCGGCCAAGTGCGATTCGGGCTACTCGCGCACCGAGGGTTTCGTACGACCACATTATGAACTGACACACACTTGGTCAGAGTTTATTATTTGTTTTCATACTGTAACGTTTGCACTATAATCACACCAACTTTGATGCTTTTACGTAGGTATTGCTGTTTTTACGATAGAGTGCCGTAAGACGAAAAATAGCTGCCTCCGTGGTCTAATGGTTAAGAGCATTGGCTCTCGATACGGAGGTCGTGGGTTCGATTCCCACGGGGGGACACCTAGTGATATGTCACTTTGTGCGTTTTTCCCCAGTTGGTTAGGACATTGCAGGCTGAATCACCTGATTGTCTGAAAAGAAAAATAATTCCGTGCTTCGGATGGTACTATCGGGGACTTTTCCGCCTGACCACTTAAGAAAAAAATCGCTTAATTTCGCCCAAAATGTATTGTTTAGAACCTATTATTAATTGGTCTATTCATAAGTAGGGCGGGGTAAGACATCGCTTTTATTTTTAGTATGCAAGCAAAAATGAGCCTAGTGGTCGTCAGGCGGAAAAGTTCGCGATAGTACGTTAAGCCGTTGGTCCCGGCTACTATCTCTGGTGGTAGTAGTCGTTACATAAAAACCACGTCAGAGGCCGAAAGGCGGTCTGAAAAAACGCTGACACCAGGGCTCTGCCCACACGATAAGAAAAATGGTAAAAAAAAACAAGTTTCTGGTAAGGGGGTTTCCCCTTAATTTCTTACGTTTTTCTTTTATTATTATTTGTTATCAAATCCAATAATTCTGTTAAAATGTCAACCGGCTACCTAATTATGTAAAAACAAAAAAGCAGAAAAACTATATTAAGTACTTAATTATGGTTCAGAAGATACAACCCCCAGAAGCTATAGGATGGATTATTAACAACGTAGGATTAGTAATAGGGTCTTTTTTTGAAGACAGTAAATTATTTCTACCATGGTACAATAATATACTGCGCCTGGTATTCTCTTCCGATCACGTGACTGACCACGTGACTGACACAAGCCTACGTCATCATACCCTTTTACCATGTTAAGCGGCCATTTTTTGTGACGTAGGCTTGTGTCACTCTGGGAATAGAAGACCTTGTTTTTTTAGACTATGATTTCTACTAAGATAAAAAAAAACATTAAATGAGTTTCTATTGGTACCTTTAACTGCAATTTGAAACCTTATGTTTTACCAGCCGAGGAATTAAATAAAATAGCTCTCCAATGATTGAGATTATAATTATATTTTCTTCACTAAGATACTCAACAGGTTGCGCAGCCGCAGGTTATACAATTATTTTCCTGGTAGATTACTTCTTAGAACGAGGTGGTGGTTGCGGTGGAGGCACAGGAGACCGGTAATGACGATCATAAATTTCATTCCAAAACTGGGCCCGGTCTTCATTTACTGGACCACGAAGTTCTAGAGTTTCGTTCAAATTCATGTACGGAGATCCATCGGTGCTCGCCACCGGAGACCATGCCGGAAGCGAAGACCTTTCTGGTACTGGCTTACTGTAAAATAGAAAAGTAATTGAAATCAATCTGATTTTGGATTGAAGAGTATACTGGGTGATTTTATATAAACACGTTTTCCGGGGTGGTTCAGACCATCAAACTGAGCAACTTTTACAATGAGAGCGAAGTTAAAAGTTGCAAAAAAAATCTGCTGTTCCATATTGAACTGCAATGCCTCCTCGATTCAAATATATGTAACAGCTGATTATTTTTTTTACGATTTAATTTTTCCTCCCCATCCATAGTAAAAGTTGTTCAGTTTGATAGCCTAAACCACACTTGAAAATGTTGAAAGAATTCTAAAATATTTGGTTTTATTTGTATGTTTGAGGTAGGTCTAGAATAATTTGTCTGATTTATTTCAAAAAATGTTGTTCCCTTAATTTTTACTGTTGTTGAACCTATTTGCATAAATGGTCCAGACGACAATGTGCTTCTATTTGATTTCAGTCTAGTGGAACCTATTATTAAAAACTTACCCAGTTGTGATAAAATTGATCCACAGTTCTCTCATGACACTCTTCATTCTCTTATAATCTTCTGGTAGCTTACTCTCATCTGGCTCAAACAAACCTACCCCGTCGGCTACAGCAAAAGTTTGAGCGACGTGAGAGGCTCCTTTCACCTTTTCAAGAACTTTGGGAGTCATGGGTGTTATTAAGTCCGGAAAAGAATATTCGTACAAATAAATAGCATCATGGCCTGCCTCTATGTGCAGTTTGATAGCTCTAAGCACTGGATGAACAAACTTAGTGTCTGAAAAGTAATTGATGTAAGATACAATGGTATCATCGTCGATGACTTTATTACCGAAATATAATTCTTTTATATTTTGAGCTACTTCTTCTCTTTGTTCATCAGAGTCAAATTTTAAATCGGCTGGTAGAAAATCTGAAAACTTTTCATTAATTTTGTCTTTCCACTCATCGTATCCAAGTGTAACAGCGGAAATTCCTTCCATATTAGTAAACCCGTATAACATAGGAATCTTCTTGTATCTTCCCTCTTTCAAAATATTTAGAGGAGTGTCATCAATAATTCTTTCCTCTCCAATATCACGTTCAATGCATGGTGTAAAAAGATAAGTATTGTCAGGTCTAAAAAAAAAGGATTTTGAATTAATTAAATCTTTAGACGCCATTTTATAGAATTCCTCTAGAGCGTAAACGTCGTCAACATTAGAGAAATTCAGTTCCTTTGCATAATATTTTGCATTCTCTAGTGGCTCCATTTGAATGGACCAGGCTGCTATATTAGCTCCACTTTCTGGCATAACCTTGTTGAATAAGCCATCTGCAGTTTTGGATAGCATTAGAAGATCTACTGACGATGAACCAGCACTATCTCCGGACAACGTAACGTCGTCAGGGTTACCGCCGAAACTAGCTATATTCTTCTTTACCCAACGCAGAAGTGCTACTTGGTCTTTCAAGCCAGCGTTACCAGGAATATCTTCTGTTCCAAGACATAGAAAGCCATTCGGTCCGAGTCTGTAGTTAAAATTGACTAATATAAATTTATTTTGCTTTAGTATGTTTTTCTGTAGTAACATATTTCCATAGCCTATTTGATAGGCTCCTGAATGAATATGTACATTTACAGGAAGGTTGCCCTCTGCCGTGTCAGGGACATAAATATTTGCGATGAGACAGTCCTCCTGCATTTTCACAAAATTTAATTTTCTTAAATTTATGAAAAAATTGTTCTGGGGGCATACCACATTTTTGTCTTTAGCTTCATAAGGTGTGGTCCATTGCGGTGGTGGAAGAGGTGCCTATAAAAAAAAATTGAATTTAGGTAGGTTTAGGAAAGCGTAGGCGTACCCAAAATTACAAGAGATAAAATTTAGTTTTCGCAAACACCTAATAATGGATCTATGACCTGACACAAAATAAATGAATGGAATTGAAAGAACAATTAAAAAGACTAAATCGAATCAAATATAATTATGAACTTAATTTTACACTTATATAATAATATACAAAATACACATCAAAATTACACAGACAAAAAAATAACGAGAAGAGAACAACAAAAGGTAGATTTATAGGCTAATAAAAATACCTTGGCAGGCTGCGCTTGACTGGTGGTAAGTTTTTCAGACCTAGGCTATATACTTCGCTAACCAAACAACCCTTTCAGAAGCGCGAGCGCAGTGAAGACCAAATAACATCTTTAGGAGACACGGGTCCGTGTTGGAGACTTAATGAATGGCGCTCTTGAAGTGCTGCTTTTGGGGTTGAAGACGATGTTTTTGGATGGCTGAACTTTTCAAGATCAATTCAGATTGAGTTTCAGTGCAAAATTTTAACCAGCATATTGAACTACCTATGTAAATCGACACTAACCTTGAATTTATCAGATCCAGTCGGTGCAGTTGCGTAAGGGATGTTGTAGAATATAAAAAGTCCACTTTCTTCATCCCTATAGCCCCTCACTGGACCCTGTTCGGTGTTAACAATCCGAGAATCATGGTCCAGCCCAACACAAGTACCTATAGCTATCAATAGAACTCGTGTTAACAGCATGATGGTCCTTGAATCACGGATCGTTTAAATCGGCTTGCGACCAAATATATACTTACAACAACATAAACATAACAAACTACATCCACACTTTTCAATATTAAGTCATTATTATAGTTTGATGGTACTAAGATAAAACAAAAAAACGGAGATGAGTTAGGTACTTAATAGGTACGGTATAGGTACAATATAATACAATACAATACGGCTTTTAATTGTTTTTAGGTTTAACTTAGTTATCAGTCGCGATTATATTTTATATAAGTACTATCTTTGGTATTGGTTTATTTTTGTATTATGCAACAGATTTATTTGGTGATTTCTAGTTTTAAATGGATGCCAACGAGTTTAACTTCACCTTGTACAAAGTGTAGCAAAACATCATAGTAAGTTTAACAGGGTGCTAGGCACTTTGTACACTTTGTAATTATTATTAATATACTCAATTACTTTTTTGGTTTCGATTAAAGGTGTATTTTTTTAAATTACATAAAAACCACGTCCAAGGCTATTAGGTGGTTTGAAAAAACTCTGACACCTGGGCGTCCTGCCCACACGATAAGAAGAAGTAAGAAGTAAGAATACGCAGTACCTAAACACAAGTAGATATAGGAAACTACCTTGTCTGATATAAACTAATAGAATTTAATTTAATTTTATAGAAACATTTTCCTCTTTTTGGTTTCATTTGAGACAACATAGAATGGTTTTAAAAAAAAAAATTTTTTTTTATAGAAATAGGTTAATTTCTAGTTCAATGTAAATTACCCATAATTTAAAAGATTGTGCAGTTGTGTACCTACAGTAATTGACGCCATCACAAATAAAATGATGCTATTTATGTTTGTTGTTTTGTTACGCAACATGCCAAAAATTACCGCTGCTAAAACATTTTATACAACGTGTTAATGAATAAGCGCAAAACCTCATACACTCCAACTGATTTATAACAAAATAATAAGATTGAAATAATAATTTCATTATTTTGATACTTAAAATTTAAAGTTATTCGCATTTGTGGCAAAAATGATTTGTTATCATTTCAGCAATTAATAAAAGCGCTAAGGTACTCATGGATACATTTTAAGAATCTTATTTTGGTAGTAAGTAGGGTGAGTGTGCCCAAGCGCTGGATTGACATCGGGTTCAGTAAATTTTTAATTTTACAAACAAATTATTTAATAATTTGAAAAAAATTCCTATGTTGAAACCGTGATAATTCGATTCTGTTCTCGATTCTAAACGAACTACTTTCTAGTTTTGTGTTAATTCATTAACACGTTGTATAAACATGACATTAGAAGCTAAAATTCTAATTAATACGTTTATCATTACCATATTTTAAAGACTATTCCGTTCTTATCGGTGGAGACTGGAGTATGTTCCCATTTGTCACTTTTCCGCAAGCCGTTCGACACGACAACAAGAAATCATAAATTTCTTTCACCAGAACAGTCATCACGTATTTTCCGAGATCCATTGACTCCTCAATTCGTATGTCTGGATTGAGGAACTACCTTTATGCTCTTGTAACTTCTCTATACATTTGCTACAAATTCCAGTATTGGGCCTACAAAATCTACTCATATCCTGCAAAATGGGCATAGAATCCTTTTTTCAATAGCAAATGAGGCTCCTCAATTCATACGAATTATTGTAAGTTTGCTCTAACTACCTAATTCTTTCTTAAATAAATGAAGTCATACAATTAAAAGTAAATTTGATAACAACATTACATGCCTCTACGAGTAAAAGCAACTCTTTTTTAAGATTGGTATAAGTATAATAAGTTTTAAATAAAATTGGTCAATTGCGAGTCGGGCTACTCGTACACCGAGGCCGAGGGTTCCGTACCACACCACTACAATATATTAATGTAAAAAAAATTTTTTCTAACTCCGGGACCTTTATCGCGAGACCGACTCACACTTGGCCGGTTTTTATTATTTGTTGTTATACTGTAGAGCTTGCTCTATAATCATACAAAGTTTGACGCTTGTATGTATTACCGCTTTTACCATAGAGCGAGAAGAAAAAACGTTGATAAACACTAGTTGCTTGTTGAGAACCCCCCTTAATTTTTAAATTTTTCGACATATTTATTAACGCCGTAACAACGTACATTCTGTGAAAATTTCAACTATTTAGCACTTTCAGTTCAAAAGTTACAGCCCTACATAGGTCGGACAGACGGACGGACGGACGGACAACGTAGGCTTAGTAATAGGGTCCCGTTTTTACCCTTTGGGTACGGAAACCTAAAAAAGGAAATTTATATCCGCGGCGAACAAACCGAAGGAGGCGAACGAAATGAATTTTCTTTGCACATCGCACACCTGTCAAAAACGACTCGGACGAAACGGATGGAGCTGCCACATGAAACAAACTGGTCTCGCTTAGCAATTGGTAGTTAAACACGACTAGAATAGTAAAGTTAACATCGAAAAATAGTAAGAATACCGTAGTAAAGTTAACATCGAAAAATAGTAAGAATACCGATAGCGCTATCGATGTTTTTATTATTTTTCGCGGTCACGATAGTATCGATATTTTCGATATTGTTTAACAACCCTAATGAATATACATATAATTACTATAGCGAACTTGTATGTTGTTTACTCAATTGGTCATTTATCCGTTAGGGTATTAACCCTTAAATGGAAAAGGTAAAGTAATTGACTATAAACATACAAAATTTTAAATTAAGAACCTCCTATTTTTATGAAGATAGCAGAAGACAGTTAAAATTATTACTGCTTAGGATAAAAAAACCCTTAACTTCCATTTGAACAACCTAGGAAATAAAAGAGCTCTTCAATGATTGAGATTATATAATATTTTCTTCTCACCAAGATGCAGCAGAGATGCGAATGTTGAGATGGACGTGTAATGTTATTAGAATGGATAGGATTAGGAACAAGAATATTTAGAGGAAGTTTGAAAGTTTCTCTGGCTGAAAAACTGTGCGGTGATTGACTATCGTGGTTTGGGCATTTGATAGAGATGAGTCTCGTATTACAAGACTAGTGTTGAAAATGAATGGGCGGCTACATAAAGCTGCTGCTATTATTTTTTTCATTTCATTTAATTTTTTCATACGTGAGAGGAAGACCAAAGAAAATATTGATGGATTGTGAAAGATAAGCGAGTGCTGAAATGACGGCTTTAAAGAGATAAATGGAAGAAGACAACATATTGCGCCGACCTTAAGTAATGGGATAAGGGCGGTCAGAAAGATGATTATGATTTTCTTCACCACCACCTTCAACAGATTGCGCGGGTTATATTATTTTCCTGGTAGTAATTACTTCTTAGAACGAGGTGTTGGTTGCGGTGGAGGCACAGGAGACCGATAATGACGCTCATAAATGTCATCCCAAAACTGGGCCCGTTCTTTTAGTA
This sequence comes from Agonopterix subpropinquella, assembly GCA_922987775.1. Taxonomy (NCBI): domain Eukaryota; kingdom Metazoa; phylum Arthropoda; class Insecta; order Lepidoptera; family Depressariidae; genus Agonopterix; species Agonopterix subpropinquella. The sequence goes on from OV277710.1 coordinate 4,470,795, forward strand.
GTGGACCTCGCAGTTCCAGAGTTTCGTTCAAATGCATGTACGGAGATCCATCGGTGCTCGCCACCGGAGACCATGTCGGAAGCAAAGACGTTTCTGGCACTGGCTTACTGTAAAATAGAAAAGTAATTGAAACCAATCAGATTTTGGATTGAAAAGTGTACTGGGTGATTTTATAAACACCTTCCAATTTTTCGGTGGTGGTTCAGACAATCAAACTGAGCAACTTTTGCAATGGGAGCAAAGCCAAAAGAGCAAAAAAAATCTGCTATATGTTTTTCTTACTGAATTACAATTCCTAAATTAAAATTTTAATGTGTGTAACAGCAGATTACTTTTTTACGACTTCATTTTTCCTCCCCATAGGAAAAGTTGTTCAGTTCGATAGTCTAAAGTCTAAACCACCACTGAAAATTTGAAAAGTGTTTAAAAATCTCATCATCATATATGTACATAATTATAACCTGTACTTATGCATTTGCAGTTTAAAGTTATTCTCTCAACTTAGATCGAGAGAAACAGTACAAAATGTTTAAACACTACTTTTCTAAGAATAAAATATTAGCAGATATTGAAAGTGTTCTAAAATATTTGATTTTAGTTGTATGTTTGAGGTAGGTAAGTAAGTAATACATTTTTTATTTATTTCAAAAACAAGAACAAAATATTTGGTTCCCTTACTTTTTGCTATTGTTGAACCGATTTGCATAAAATTAAATGGTCCTGACGACGAAATACTAATTATATTTATTTGATGGCGGCCTAGTCAAACCTATTACCAAATACTCACCCAGTTGTGATAAAATTGATCCACAGTTCTCTCATGACACTCTTCATTCTCTTATAATCTTCCGGTATCATACTCTCATCACCAATAAAACCTACCCCGTCGGCTACAGCCGAAGATTGGGCGCAGTGAGAGGCACCTTTCACCTTTTCAAGAACTTTGGGAGTCATGGGTGTTATTAGGTCCGGAAAAGAATATTCGTAGAAATAAATTGCATCATGGCCTGCCTCTATATGCATTTTGATAGCTCTTAGCACTGGATGAACAAACAAAATATCTGAAAAGTAATCGATGTAAGACACAATGGTATCATCGTTTATAGCTTTATTGCCGAAATAGAATTCTCTGATATTTTTAGCCACTTCTTCTCTTTGTTCTTTATTGTCAAATTTTAAATCGGCTGGTAGGAAATCTGAAAACTTTTCATTAATTTTGTCTTTCCACTGATCGTATCCAAATGTAACACGGAAAATTCCTTCCATATTAGCAAAACCGTATAACATAGGAATCTTTTTGTATTTCCCTTCCTTCAAAGTATTTAGAGGAGTATCATCAATAATCCTTTCCTCTCCAATATCACGTTCAATGCATGGTGTAAATATAAAATTATTGTCAGGTCTAGACATTACGAATTTTGAATTAATCAAACCATAAGACGTAGTTTTATAGAATTCCTCCAGAGCGTAAACGTCATTGACATCAGAGAAATTCAATTCCTTTGCATTATATTTTGCATTCTCAAGTGGGTCCATTTGAACAGACCATGCTGCAGTATTAGCACCACTTACTGGTATAACCTTGTTGAATAAGCCATCTGTAGTTTTTGATAGCATTAGAAGATCTACTGAGGATGAACCAGCACTGTCTCCGGACAACGTGACGTCATCAGGATTACCGCCAAAACCAGCTATATTACTCTTTACCCAACGCAGAAGTGCTAATTGGTCTTTCAAGCCAGCGTTACCGGGAACATCTTCTGTTCCAAGACAAAGAAAGCCATTCGCTCCCAGTCTGTAGTTAAAATTGACAAATATAAATTTCTTCTGCTTTAATATGTTTTTTTGTTTTAACATCTCTCCGTACCCTATTTGATAGGCTCCTCCGTGGATAAATACATTTACAGGAAGGTTGCCATCTGCCGGGTCAGGGACGTAAATATTTGCGATAAGACAGTCCTCTTGTATTTTCAAAAATGGTCTGTATTTTAGCAAAAAATTGTTGGCCTTGGTCTGGGGGCATATGACATTTTTGTCTGTAGCTTCATAAGGCGTGGTCCATTGCGGTGGTGGAAAAGGCGCCTACAAAGAAAATAGGATTTAGGTTTACAATAAGGCGTAGGCGTACACAAAATTACAAGGTGATGACAATTTACTTTTCGCAGGGAAAGTTACTTACATCTACAGCTAAGGATCTTATGATCTGACACAAAAAAAAATTGAATTGAAAGTACAAAAAAACTAATCATTATCATATTATATAAACTGCATAAATGCAGAGAAGAGAACAACAAGACAAGAGATATTCAATAAGTTTATAATAATTATTTGAGATATTTATTTAAAAACATATGAAGAAAATACGTAGTAGGTAGCTAGTATAATTTGAGATAGGTATATATTTTTTATTTATTGGTCAATACTACAATAATAACTGACTTTAAAGAAAAGGTGGGCTTATAGGCAGGTACAGTCACGAGCAATAACATAGAAACATCCTTAAATAAATAAATAAATAACGCTCACAGGCACATACATTGACCCTTAAAATTCAAAAGCATAATTAGCAACCGTAAATCGCAAAAATAAGTATGCTAAGTTGTTCCCATAATTATGTAAATGTTAACTGGTTAACTACGCAATTTTATCAAATTATTATTAACAGATTACAAAAAAAAAATTATTTTATTTTATTTTATTTTATTTATTTAAGGACTGCCAACAAAGTATACACTATTACATTCTGAATACATTTTAACATAATTATTAAGTGTTACTTCCCTTACAGGCTGTCACAACATACATTGTAGCTTAAGTATACATATATGTTAAGTCATACCGCGACAGAAAAATGTGGGTACCTACACAAATCAGTTGATAGTTGCATTTGCACTTAGATATATCAATGTTACAAATTAATTGTTTACTTAAAGCATTATCAACTTTTAGTTACATAATTATGTACCCAAAACAAGTAAACAGCCTACAATTTCGAAATTATGTAAACAATTACAAAGTAGCAGTTTCAAGCAGCTTGTACATAAATAAAGCATAATAATAATTATAATTAGGTATTATTTATTCCTAGATTTTTTATCATTAATTTCATTACAAAAATTAATAAAATTAATTGATTAATTAATTAGTGGCATTTATTAACGCTAATTTCTTTTCCGAAGATTAGAACTAGATAGATTTCGCTACCAAAAAAATGGATCAGGTCAGTTACGTCCTTTTCCCTGAACGTATATCGCCCGAATTCCTTGTTCGACCATTTCCCCGAACGGACATTTCCCCGAACGGACATTGTCTAGTACGTTCATTTACTTGTACGGACATTTCCCCTTACGTCCCTTTCCTTTTATGGACATTTCCCAAACCCTTTCAGAAATTTTATCGAAATCGTAAGAGCCGGTTTCGAGAAATCTATTTCAAATTATTATCATCCAAATAAAGGAGACGTAATGTTTGACGCTCTTGGCGAAGTCCTACTTCGATGTTGAAGAATATAAATACGTCTTTTTGGATGGTTGAACTTTTCAAGGTCTGTTCAGATTTAATTTTAGTCTTTGTTTAAGTGCAAAATTTTCAGCAGCATATTGTACTTTATTGACACTAACCTTGAATTTATCAGATCCAGTCGGTGCAGTAGCGTAAGGGATGTTGTAGAATATAAAAAGTCCACTTTCTTCATCCCTATAACCCCTCACGGGACCCTGTTCAGTATTAACAATCCGAGATTCTCGATCCAGCCCAAGCACTATAGTACCTATAGCTAAAAATAAAACACATGCTAACAGCATGATAGTCCTTGAATTATGGAAGATTTAAAGCCTTGCGACTAAATATATACTTTTCAATTTTAAGTCATTAGTTGTAATTGATTAAACTACTACTATGCTAATGACTTAAAATTGAAAAGTATGTAATATGTAGTTTGTTATGTCTATGTTGTTGTAAGTATGTATTTAGTCGTAAGGAGGCAATTTAAACCTTGCATAATTCAAGGACCACCATGCTGTTAACACGAGTTTTTTTGTACTAAGATAAAACCGAAAAGCGGAGATGAGATTGGTTATAAAATTATTGAGCAAATTATTTAGGCCTATAGTTTTCATACAATTTTTGATTTGTACGGTAACATACAATCGAAATAACAGTTTTTTTTTTCGAAAAATGCCATATCTCCGAAACACTCAATATTTGCCATTTTTATTTTCGCTAAAATTGAGATCATGGTTCCTAACTTAGACTAATTATATCCGGACCGGCCTTGCGGTAGCATTCCCCTCTGCCACGGTATAAGATCAATTAATCTTGCGCATTTACACCCAATTTTATACCTTATCACTAAACGAGACAGCCTATAATAGCGAAACAATAATTTTGAACTTAGAACGTTTGGGGTTTACACGAGACTACTTTTCATGATTTTGAACATTCAAAATTAGAATCTAAAGTCATAGGGAATAAAATCCAAAGTTGCGGATAACATGTTACCTTGCCCCCCGCAAAAAGTGGCAGAAAGTTTGTTAGTAGAATGACACGTGGTTACGCGTCCCGATATAATTAGTCTAAGGGTTCCTAATCGCGTTTTTCTCTATCTCTTAAAGTTTAGAATTTCCCCATACTGACTCTTAAAAAAAACTCACCGTGAATACATCTTCTTCATCATTCAGTTCATTCAAATTCAGTTCAGAAGATACATACTCAATGTAGAAAAAGAAAAAATTTCACGCCCTAAGATAATTGTGAGCTGAGTAGTTAAAATACAAAAATTATAATAAAAAGATTTATTTCCGTCAACACAGTCGTGTCAAGGAGTGTTTCGGTTTGATCATAATTTAGAGTTAATAACCAATTTCATATTTTCCTCTTGCTTTATTATTATTATTGTATGTTTTTGGTATAAAGTGAAATGAATTTGCAAATAAAGAGTATTGTATTTTATTGTGTACACTCAGTAAGAATTCACAGTAAACACACGTAGGAAGGTAGATATGAATTTCCCCATACTGACCCTTAAAAAAACTCACCGTGAATACATCTTCGTCATCATTCAGTTTATTCAAATTCAGTTCAGAAGATACATACTCAATGCAGAAAAAGAACAAAATTCCACGCCCTACGATTATTGTGAACTGAGTAGTTAAAATACAAAAAAAAAACAACTCTGGGAAACTACCTTCCTTGTCTAAAATAAAACATATTAATACAATTGAATTGAATAAGAGCATCTTCCTCTTTTTGGTTTCATTCGAAACATCATAGAATAGCCCAGTCATTTTACGGTTTGAGCCGGGACTAATTACTAATTGCATTTTTTTTCGCTATAATATTGAAGAGCCAATTTGAGCTTCAGAATGTACCAAAATTAAAAAAAAATTACGTCAGCAACAGTTCCAATTTTAAAATATAGATATTATCTCGTTCTAAAAAACCCTGATGAGAATTTTTTTTTGCACATATTTAAGGCTTTACCGTCATACATACTTCAAACATGGTGTTAATATTTTTGTCTACTTAGGTTTTGAAAAATACATTCGTATTTTCTAATAAATACCTAATTTTTTAAATTTTAATGCCTAGTTTATTGATCAAAAATAATGTATATTGTTAAACCTAATTCAAATGAGTGCATTGGTATTAATATTATTAATTTAAAAGCCTTCTGGGACACACAATTTTGATTTCTATGTTGCGTAGGAATTTTTTTTTAATTTGGTTTTGGATACTATTTTTGTCACTAAATGGTGCCGGTTACAGTTCAAAAGTCCAATTAATAATTACTCCCTACCCCGCCTAACAAAACTCTGCAAAATGACTGGCCTAGAATGGCAATAAATTATTATAACCCATAATTTAAAAGATTGTGAAGTAAGTTGGTTGCCGTAATTGACGCCACCATGATGGATCCGATTATGTTATTATGTTCGTTGCTTTGATACGCAGCACGTGTCAAGAATCAACGCTGTTAAAACTGTTTTATACAGGGTGTAACAAAACACCCTAGTAACATTTAATGGGGTGGTGGTTTAGACCTTTCTGATCTTTCTCTTTTGGTTTATGTAATGTAATATTGAAGTCGTGTTAATTTATGTATCTGATAAATAAAAAATATACAACGTGTTAATGAATTAACGCAAAACTAGAAAGTAGTTTGTTTAGAATCGAGAGCAGAATCGAATTATCATGGTTTCAACATAGGTTATTTTTCTTTTTAAATTTAAATATTTTTTTTGTAAAATTTAAATTTTACTGAACCCGATGTCAATCCACCGCACGAGCACACTCATCCCACTTACTACCAAAACAAGATTATTAAAATGTCCATGTGTACGTTAGCGCTTTCATTCATTGCTGAAATGATAACAAATCATTTTTTCCTCAAAACTTAAAGTGCGAATAACTTTAAATTTTAACTATAAAAATAATGAAATTATTGTTGCAATCTAATTATTTTGTTATAAATCAGTTGGGGTGTATGAGGTTTTGCGCTAATTCATTATAACACGTTGTATAGGGAAAACCTATCGTAGGAAAAAAAAATCTGCTGTTCCATACTAAATTGCAATGCATTCTCGACTCAAATGTAATCGAGCAAGAGCAATTTTGACAGCAATTTTTTGCTATGATCATCGGTTTGCTACCATAGTAAAAGTTGTTGAGTTTGATGGGTGGGTAGACTCTTATTTTAAAAGGATGCCAATGATTTCAATTTTGCCATGTACCTATAAATTACTTACAATTAGGTACAAAAATCATTAAACTAAACAACATTCATTATGGAGACGAGAAAAACTAAAATTTGGTGTCCTTTGGGTACAATTGAGTCGACTTAGGAAACATCTGTTTTTTTTTGTGGATGTTGGTTTAGAATCTAAATCAACAGCCACTTAATAAACTTTAGACCATGGTTTGCCACCCTTTTAAATTATACAAGGGTGTTTTGTTACACCCTGTATAAACATGACAATATAAACTCATGATCATGACAAACATCTCTTTTATCATGATCGTAATTTAAGACAAAATATAAAAAATAATAAAATCTTGCCTATAAAATCAAATATGTAATAAAATTTTACAATTACGTGTGAATAATAAATAAATAAATGTAGCGCCTAAAAGCAGCTACTACTCAAGATGTATAAAAAATACGTAAATCAAAAATTAAGATAGGTTAAAGGTAGATTGCCCAAACTCCAAAGTTTTAATAATAATAAAAATCATATACAGGGTTACTTTTTATTCAGTGCACAAACTTTGCGAGCGTGATGGTTATCGAAATTAAAAATATCCGTGTTTTTTTTGTTTAACCCGATTTAGAAAAAATATAACTGCATCTGAACTTATTCATTAAAATGTTTGGTTTGACCATACTGTCACCTGTCACTCGCTTCCACGATCGGCGCGGTTGTTATCAACAGTACGATCAGCACAGCAATTTTTATTCAAGTTTACGGGATGGCAAAAATAAGAGATAAAATTAGCAAAAAAAAAAAAATTTTTTTTTTCGTGGTCTATTGACAATACCTAATACGTTGTTAAAGTTTGTGCACTAAATAAAAAGTAATCCTGTATTTTATGTTCATATACATGCAGTTTTTCCAACAATTTAATGATATTTGAATCATGCTAGCAACGAAAAAGATTTAGTAAAACACAACCGGATTAGTCTAATACCAAATTGTGTTTGTTTTCTGTTCTCCCGAGATAGCGTTGTACACAAAAATGTACCGATTTTTTTCTACCCTTTGTTTGTCGAGGCTAAACAATGAAGTTGAGCGAGAATAATTTTACAGAGATATTTTGTTGTGAAAAAACAAAGTGAAATGTGAAAAATGGCGGCGTGAACCGTATGGTACGTGTGATGGCTGCCAATGTTAGATGATTTAATTTGTTAAAATATTTGTTCGGGAGGTCTCTGTACTCTGGAGATAAATAAAATTCGAGAGCATAAACAAGTTGTGTTTATGTTAAATGCAAATGAACTTTGCTTTTTAGAGTTCCGTACCCAAAAGGTGAAAACGGGACCCTATTACTAAGCCTACGTTGTCCGTCCGTCCGTCCGTCCGTCCGTCCATCCGTCCGTCCGTCTGTCCATCTGTCCGTCTGTCCGTCTGTCCGTATGTCCGTCTGTCCGTCTGTCCGTATGTCCGTCTGTCTGTCTGTCCGTCTGTCCGTCTGTCCGTCTGTCCGTCTGTCCGTCTGTCCGTCTGTCCGTCTGTCCGTCTGTCCGTCTGTCCGTCTATCCGTCTGTCCGTCTGTCCGTCTGTCCGTCTGTCCGTCTGTCCGTCTGTCCGTCTGTCCGTCTGTCCGTCTGTCCGTCTGTCCGTCTGTCCGTCTGTCCGTCTGTCCGTCTGTCCGTCTGTCCGTCTGTCCGTCTGTCCGTCTGTCCGTCTGTCCGTCTGTCCGTCTGTCCGTCTGTCCGTCTGTCCGTCTGTCCGTCTGTCCGTCTGTCCGTCTGTCCGTCTGTCCGTCTGTCCGTCTGTCCGTCTGTCCGTCTGTCCGTCTGTCCGTCTGTCCGTCTGTCCGTCTGTCCGTCTGTCCGTCTGTCCGTCTGTCCGTCTGTCCGTCTGTCCGTCTGTCCGTCTGTCCGTCTGTCCGTCTGTCCGTCTGTCCGTCTGTCCGTCTGTCCGTCTGTCCGTCTGTCCGTCTGTCCGTCTGTCCGTCTGTCCGTCTGTCCGTCTGTCCGTCTGTCCGTCTGTCCGTCTGTCCGTCTGTCCGTCTGTCCGTCTGTCCGTCTGTCCGTCTGTCCGTCTGTCCGTCTGTCCGTCTGTCCGTCTGTCCGTCTGTCCGTCCGTCCGTCTGTCCTACATATTTAGGGCTGTAACTTTTGAACCGTAATCGTAATAGCTAGATAGTTGCAATTTTCTCAGATTATGCGTTATTACGGTGGATTTGTTAACAAATCTTTCATTCAGTCAACACATCTTTCATGGGGCACTGTATACCTACGCTTTTATAATAAGATACCAGAGGATATTCTAAACTTACCAGACAAAAAGTTTAAGTATCATGTTAAACAAGTCCTCTGTAAAAAAGGTTACTATAAACTCGATGATTATTTGAATGACCAAAATGTCTGGTCTTGACAATTTTACACTATGTAATGCAATATTGTATTTTAATTGTACTTTGTACATTTTGTTTTGTTTAAAAGATGTGTGTTGTAGAGTTTCTGGCCGCATCTTCTCTCAACGGAACACCTTCCGACGCGGTGGTAGAGTCAAAAAATGACGTCAAAAAGCTATCTATGTGATATTATTTTGAATAAAAAATCTACATTTCACTAACAGTATACCCGAACACTATCCAGTGTGATAGTGCGTTCGCAAAATTGAAGCATATAGGTTTTCTAACAATGTATGCCATCACCAAACTCACCATCACTCTTATATATTCCGTGCCATCGTCCACATCTAAATTTGAGATAGAGGTTGAATCCAACTCGGCTGGGTGGCAGCATGTAGTAGGAAGTTCCGCAATATCCTTAAGAGTCTCAAGAAAAAAATCTTTGACCAGTGTGTACTGTGATTACATATGGAACTGCGACGTGTTCCCCATCACGAAAGGGCTAGTAAAAAGGCTGAAAATCGCCCAAAAGGCAGTGGAGAAGGCTATGCGCGGAATTTCCCTATTGGTTCGAATCTGAAGTAAAGAGATCCGCAGGTAGCCGACAGAATTGCTCGCAGAACCGATGGCCGATGGGGCCAAATAGTTCTCGAGTGATGACCTCGCGTACCGGAAAGCGCAGCGTGGGTATACTGGGTATGTCCCTCACAAGATGGACCGACGACCTGGTGAAGATAGCGGACACGTCGTGGCGATTCTTTGGGGAGTCCAGCCATAAATGGACGTTTATCGACCGACTGAAATGATGATAATGATGTTTACGTCACCGAAAAGCCAATGTTTCATTTGGGTACATATCAGAATACCAAAACCCATAATACCTACCTTAATTTAAAATACCTTAGACCAAAATACCCGAATTCATAATACCAAAACATTCATAATACCTTAGCCCAGTTTACCTTACCCCGAAATCCCAAAATTTAAAATATCAAATGCTTATCATGTCAAATGTTTAAAATACTTTAACTTTACCTTTACTTTAGTCCTGGTGTCAGAGTTTTTTCAAACCGCCTTACGGCCTCTGACATGGTTTTTATGTAACGACTACTACCACCAGAGATAGTAGCCGGGACCAACGGCTTAGCGTGCCATCCGAAGCACGGAATCATTTTTCTTTTCAGACAATCGGGTGATTCAGCCTGCAATGTCCTAACCAAAAAACATCGTGAGGAAACCTGCATGCTTCAATTTCGAGGCATGTATTGTACCCACTGTCCATTACAAGTGGCGACGGGCTCACTCCCCGTCACACTGGACAGAGTTTCGGTACTACTAGTGAAACGTGGATGTTCTGAGGTTTCCGAATATCTCTGACTACCCCCTCGGGGAATATAGTCGTGAGCATATGCTATATGCTATGCTATGCTATGCTATGCTATGTCCTAACCAACTGGGGAAAAACGCACAAAGTGACATATCACTTGGTGTCCCCCGTAGGAATCGAACCCACGACCTCCGTATCGAGAGCCAATGCTCTTAATCACTAGACCTCTTAACTTTACTTGTAACTTGTACATAAAATTTCTTAAAACTCATAAATACGAGTCTATTTTTTGTATGTATTATAAATGAATGCGCTAAGTTACAAAATCTCTAAAACTAAATAAAATCTTAGAAAAGCATTCTTATATTCTCATTTCTATTAAAAACTAAAGAAGAAATACTTCACAAAGTACAAAATAACTTCGCAGACTTTAACAATAGTCAAGTCTAGACTAGTTATGTTCAATCCCGCAGTTCCGTTCGTATCTCATAAAGCCATAACATCGCTCTGTATCAGCATTCCGAATGCATCAAAGAATGATGTCTAGTGTTCCCGAGGGAATCCGGTCTGGGCTAAATTTAATATTCTATATGGTAGAGCATTAGTCGGAGCTGGAAAAGGCATAAAATTTAACGAACTTTTTGAAATGGTGACTGTTTGAATGCAAATATTATAGAGAGGTTTTGGCAAATTGGTGGGGATCCGTCTGGTTGGTCGGAATGGGTTTGGGAATAGCAGATTTTTGAATATTTTTCTAGATTAATCGTGCATAAATTTTGGGTACATTATAATTTAAAAAAAATCAACACCCTAGTAAAATTTAATGAGGTAATTTATACGGTCAAACTGAACAACTTTGACTGTGGAGCCGAAGTCGAAATAACATAATAAAAATCATCTGTCCCATACATTTGAGTCGAGTAATTCATAATTCATAATTAATTTATTCATTGCGTTACATATGAATACATAAGAACAAAAGGTGTTACATTTATAATATAAGTAGGTAAGACATATGAACCCTGTTGGGCATAGCAATGTTTGAGAGAGTATTTTACAACTACTACTACTATTTAACAACATATAATCAACAAGATAACAAACTCATTAAAATTCAAGTACATGCAATAATAAAAATTTAAATTTGATTAAATATTAATAATTAATTAATATTTCATCAAATTTAATTGAGTAGATACTGAGTTTTGTAAGAAACAGTTTTTATTTCGCGATTTCTAATTTGGTTCCATAATGCAAGTTGTTCAGTTTGATCGTCTAAACCACCCTTTTAAATATTACTAGGCGTTTTATTACACCAAATATTCAACAATTTCTACTCAAAATAACACTCACATAGAAAGCTTATAGATAAATAATTATCATTCTTTCTTTAATTACACGTTTAATGTCGTTTTCAGTAGAATAGATGACCAATATGGATAGGAATAGTGGTAGCTGTTAATGCTGTTGTACCTATTGCATTTGAAATTCATCATCATCATCCTGTACCCACCTACTGCAGGGCATAAGCCTCCTAACCAACCTGCCATGGCGTGCTGAAATGGATAGCTGATGGGATTTTTAAAGTAAAACTTGTTATAGGAGGGCCACGGACCTGAAAAAAAGACGGACGTATGTCATTCTAAAAAGAGTTGAAGCATGCAAGGTCCTACAATTTTGTTTGTTCTACAAGGGACCTTGTCACGCTTTATCTAAAGATACTAAATAAAACGAGCACAACTTTAGAACAGATTATTTTATTAGAGTTGTCTCAGGTCGGGTTTAAAGCCTAGGTCTAGGGTGGTCCGATTCGTTACGCCCGAAAATACCGCACTCTCCTTGTCCGGGACGTAGTAGCCACGGGACGTCCGATAGGTCTTCCGAACGCGGCGTAGTCACGACGTTGCTCTGGAACTTCGTCCGATAGTTTAGTTCCCCAGGTTCTCAGCTTGACAAATCCACTCGAAGAAGAGGGTAAAGAGTATTGGCCACAAGTTAATCCTAGCCACTAACTCGCAGCCCCAAGGGTGTTCCTGTAACCATTTTCGGGATTACAATCTAGCCTGTAGCGGACCGGCACTGCCACGGATACTAACTACGCCCATCTAGGTAGAAGCTAGGCACTCGGGAAACTAATTAGCTAACTAAAATGATGTGGCAGTCTCGGTGGTGAGTAGTTAAGTTAAGGAAAATCAGAAACGGTTACAATAGGTAGTTGTGATAAACTCAGGCTAAATGCAAATTGCGCATAGGTGCATTTTAGAGAACCACAGTAAGAACAGGGTTCGATAATTTAGACGAGCAAATAACCGCCGTCAGCGTTTATTCTAACTACGGCACTGAGACAAAGCTAGGTACTTAAAACTAACATCTATCTATTTATATAAATGGTTGCACAACTTACCCAGTATGGGAAAATAGCACGCACTAAACTTGAAGCGTGTTATACTATGGAAGATTTAGGGCTCCAACGAGGTTTGATTTCACTAAATTAAACAGCAGGTAATAAGTGTTAAACTTTAACTAGAAAGTTCCGTTCGAACCAGTTGCTAAGCCAGCAATGAATCTCCACGTACTAACCTACCCACCGAGCGACCCGCTGCAGTAACAAAAGACTACCTCACATAACTGCGCAATAACTATACGCGACGCATGCGACAGCTCACTATATACAAAGTCGAGTCGGTTGGTTGGTAAGTTTGTTTCATTTTCTTTTATTTTTAATATTAGTAATTAAATTTTAAATACACTATAACAAGAATTGCTCACGTAAAGTAATATCAGTTTAAGTTTTGTAACACTACGTTACAACCTACATTCTCACAGACGCACCAGTTCTAGGCGCAGGTCCGACAACCTGCCGCCATTGTGTACCGCGCGACAGGGCGACAGCACGCACACTCATATAAATGGGTGCTTCACTTTTGATTAGACGAGATTCCGTCCGTCTTTTTTTCAGGTCCGTGAGGAGGGCTATGAAATTCGGTTCCGCAACCTTTTCGTGTAACGAAAGTTCGAAATTCATTCGGAAAAGTTCGGAAGTTTCACATCTAGCGTGTGTATTTACGACAGGTTACTTTTTGCCAAAAAGAATTTTTTTGTTAGTATAATTGTTATAATTTGTAAATGAATTTTATTCAGGTAATAAAATTTAGATTAATTGTAAAATAAAGCGGTCAGCACAAGCGTCGTCAAAAACAAAGGTACAAAAACAGACATAAATCAGCAACATGCTTCGTCAAAACAATGAAATACAAGCTCAGTCGAATAACCCGCTCCTGGTCGATCCCGGTGCAAAGGAGCCCATAATACAAGCAGCGTTGCCTCGTTGAATTGCTATGGCTAGCCTTTGCACAAGAAACGACCATTTGTATATTCATGATCAATGTCAAAAATAAGCATTGTTAAATTAAAGGAAATCAGAACTATTTCAGTAAAGTTGAACTTTGTAACTAATCCATATTCAATGATACCTTGCACTAAATAATGCTGCATCTGGTAACCTAGACATCCATGTTCCTGGTTTCCGATATCTAACAAACATTATTTTGCATTATACACAACCTTAACACCAAGTAGTACAGGCGATTTTGCTTTAAACAATAAAGATCATGTCCTAAGTTGCAGCTTGTGGTAGAATTTTGCAGAATAGCATTGCACGAGTCTGTGGAAATATTGAATTACAATACGTAGTGGCTCTTGTCAGTTCATTTTGTACGTAATACGTTGAAAAGGGGGTTACTTGGGCGGAATTATTTGATAGTGGATTGCAATGCTGTTGGAAATTGATACAAATCGATATGATACGAATCTATTGCTATCATGCATCGCTGCATCTACGAACACTTTATTCAGTTTGATGTTGAAGTGTATTAATAAAAACCGGTCATGTGCGAGTCGGGCTACTCGCGCACCGAGGGTTCCGTACCACACAACCACAGAACACAACATTATTAACTTAGAAAAAAATATATATTTTGTCCGGGACGTTTAGCGCAAGACCGACTCATACTTAGCCGGTTTTTAATATTTGTTGTTATTTTGTAGAGTTTGTTCTATAATCACACTAAGTTTGAAGCTTTTATGTGTTACCGTTTTTACGATAGAGCGTGAAGAAAAAACGTTGATAAAAACTACTTTCTTGTTGAGAACCCCCCTTAATTTTTAACTTTTTGAAATTTTTATTATTTGATAACAAATCCGCCGTAATAACGCATAATCTGCGAAATTTTCAACCATCTAGCTATTACGGTTCAAAAGTTACAGCCCTAAATAGGTAGGACAGACGGACGGACGGACGGACAGATGGACAGACGGACGGACGGACGGACGGACAGACGGACAGACAGACAGACGGACGGACAGACGGACGGACGGACGGACGGACGGACAGCGTAGGCTTAGTAATAGGGTCCCGTTTTCACCCTTTGGGTACGGAATCCAAAAAACAGCTAAGTGTGTGTCGTGCTCGCACTAACAATCCCAGAGAAAGTCTGACTTGACTTGGCAAGATGGTACCCTCAGTGTGCGAGTCTGACTTGACTTGGCCGGTTTTTTATGTACTCGTTGATCTCCAAAAATATTGAGCACTATTTCGTTTAGACAATGTATAATGTAACAACAACATCTGTACGTAAGTGGCTACCTAAGAGATCACTTTCATGATAGAACTCAAGGATGCAATACCCTTTACGGTCCAAAGCTTTACAAGCCTCTCAGAGTCAAAAAGTAGCGCAATTTCTACAACGCCAGCAAACTAATTTGGGTAGTGAAGCATGCCTCGCTTCCTGACCTCACGAAACACAATTTTGCCTTGTTTACCTATTAGCTGGCGAAATTACGTTTGCAAGTTCACTTTATGCAGTACTCTGTAGCAACGATACAGCCTTTGTGAGCTGAAATTTCGTTTCTATCTCTTATTGTCGCTTCAGAATTTTTGTGAAAATGCTGGATCATCTTTTATAGCGATTTGAGACTGCTGTGGTTTGAATCGCTGCTTGTGGAATTATGTTGGATTTTTTTGAAGTGAAAACTTCTTTAGCGGCGTTGTGCACTTTTTGGTATGGGTAAAAAATTTTTAACTCGCGACATCACCCTGATCTGATCTGATTGAAAATTGGTGAAACATATCCCACTCTCTTTCTACCGCGCGGCGAAAATTCCTGCTGTTTCGTTTAAGCCCCCTCTCTTTCTACCGCGCAGTGAAAGTGTATGCCTGTTCCTGCTGCTTCGTTTAAGCGGCATAAATTGTCATGTTTCTGTACGATAGCGCAATAAATGAATATTGTATTTTACATAAATGATAGGACATTTTAAATATGTTCAAGTTTTCACATCTGCCGGCACTCCCGGAGTGCAACCCATTTCGTTTTTTTTAGTTCAAAATCTTGTTCGTGTCTTTGTCGCTGTATCGAGGACTGTTATGGTTTATAATTTTATATCTTTAAGTGATTAGACGATGAAAAAGATACTGCACATAAAATATAATGTATTCATAATTATTTACGTGATGCTCGATACACTTGTCATATAAGAGAATCGATATTCTTTTCGGTTTCAATTTAATTTGATAACATTTCCTAACTTCGACAAAAAACCAATTTAACTAATATCATTGCAAAAAACCTTTTCTATCAAGTTATATGCTGGTCAAGCCAAAAACAAAAGGTTGGAACCATAGATATATTACACCTACAGGTTGGTACAGAAGCAATTGTTTTAATTTTGACTTTTTGGCTAACTCAGAATAAAAGTTGATGAATGTTCGTGTTTGAAAATCCTAGAATTACATTTTTAGGGTTCCGAAGTCAACAAGGAACCATTATAGTTTCGCCATGTCCGTCCGTCTGTCCGTCCATCCGTCCGTCTGTCCGCGGCTTAGCTCAGAGACGCTTAGTACTGGAGAGCTATAATTTGGCATGCGTATACATATTAATCACGCTGACAAAGTGGTAAAATAAAATCTTGAAAAGTATTTTTTTTAGGGTACCTCCTCCCCTACACGCGAAGTGGGGATGACATTTTTTTTTCTCGTCTATTCCATATTGTGGGGTAGCGTTAGATAGGTCTTTTAAAAATATTATGGGTTTGGGAAAACCCTTTTTCGATTTAGGGATACGTTAGCAAAATATTAAGCTTTGAAGCGAAAATTTTGGTTAGAGTCAAGTGTCTCCCCCCTCTCCCAGCGGTTGTAGTTTGAGATGTGAAAAAATTTATGGCAATAGCATATATAACGAATTTAAAAGGAAAACTATCACCGCTAAGTAGGCTTCACAAGTTTACGAGTAATAGTCCATCAACTTATAAAATATACTTTTAGACCAGTATAAAGCAAAAAGCCATATTGTGAATTGTGAACCCTATCCTGCGCGTGGTCCGACACGCACTTGGCCAGTTATTTGATATTATTATAACGTTGAGTCTTATTAAATAATTAACACAGGTTCTTGAACCAGAAAGTCAGTTTTTTTAAGGAATGTATCTATAATAATGTTATGACTTTTATTTCTACGCCAAACTTAGCTGTTTGGACTTTTGTTCTCTTTTTGCATCTATTCAAAGAAACTTTTAACAAAGAAACACAATGGTTTTCGCTTCGAATTTTCCAGAAAATTGTTAAAGTAAAGCAGTTCAAAAATAGCTTCAGAAAATTGATCCCCTTCCTAAAAGCACCCTGTATAGCTTACATGTTTCCTTATTTTCTTTTTTTCGACACTTCCCCGAATGCAAGAGCCCAATTTGCATAGATAAGAGCAGATGCTAATATGGCCTCTCTGGTAAAATATCTCAATGGAATTTCATTAAAACTTCTTTTTTTTTCCTGACTTGCACCTATTTAATTTTATGAAACGAACGGTTTAAGAGATTTTTAATTTGAAAAAAAAAAATATTAAGGTTACCAAATTATCAAGGCCCCCATCATGCAAACAAGCAAGCATGCAGTTGCAGCAAGCCAGTAAGCATGCAGCAAGCAAGCATGCAACAAGCAAGTAGACATGCAGCATGCAAGCAAGCATGTTGATGCTCCGCTCGCTTCGCTTCCCAGCTACCGAGCGTGCGAAGAAGAGGCGGAGGAAACTAATGGATCATGTCCTGTGTATCGTATCAGTGATGTCTTGGCAGCTAAACGAATGTGCCTCCTTAAAGATGGATATCCAAAACCTAGAGATTGTAGGTTTCTTTCTCTCAACGGTATTGCTTCCCTCATTTAACATGTTTTAGAAAGGTAAAGAAAATAAATGTGGCGACGGGCTCACTCCCCGTCACACTGGACAGAGTTTCGGTACTACTAGTGAAACGTGGATGTTCTGAAGTTTCAGAATATCTCTGACTACCCCCTCGGGGAATATGGTCGTGAGCATATGTTATGCATGCTAAGAAAATAGATGTCTAGGGGTCAACATAAAAAACTCCTTTGGGTCGAAGACTCGAAGTGTTGCTGGCGTGCCAGCTTCCATAATAAGAGAAGGGTTCGAATTAGGGATGCAACGATTGCGAAGCGGTGCATCGTTTTGCATCTGTAATCGTAATAATCACGATTAATAACGATGCAATGCACCGTAGTAAGAATCGTACGATTATTAAAATTAATTAAAAACGTCAATCAGATTGCATTTGTTCACAAATACCAGACCTGAATACTAGATTCCAGAGCCGATAAACAACTTCAGAAAAATCAGGTCTTTCGCTGCCATTGTAGCTCATTTTGTGCAAAATCTGACTTTTTTATTGGTCAGACTTGACTCTCTTTTTTATTATTCTACTGATGTCTTTGATTTGATTTTCGGTTTGAAGTATTACATACATTTTCGTTCTCGCGATATCTCATCCGCATTAATTTCAAAAGATTAATCTCCCACGTAAATCTGACGAGATATCGGTTTATTTAACGAGATTATACCTCAGAATCATGTTCAATATTGTGTTTTTCAAAACAAATTAGCCTCCACGCATCAACGAATCAGAATCGTGGCCAAGTGTACCTTTGACTTCAGTCTCAAATTAGTAGTTAAAAGTTACAAAATCTTGGAATTTAAAAACATTTTTTTTAATGATTTAACTTTCATTGGAATGCAAAGAAACACTATGAGAACTCATTCTGAGAATAATCTCCACTAAATTTGTTTAAATAATCGTAATGCATCGGTTATCGTAATAAATAACGATTAATATCGTAATCGTAATCGTAATGGCCGAATCGTTGCATCCCTAGTTCGAATCATAACTGCCTCCGTGGTCTAATGGATACGAGCATTGGGCTCTCGACACGGAGGTTGTGGGTTCGATTCCCACGGGGGACACCTAGTGATATGTCACTTTGTGCATTTTTTTAGGACATTGCAGGTTGAATCACCTGATTGTCTGAATAGAAAAATGATTCCGTGCTTCTGATGCTACGTTAAGCCGTTGGCCCAGCTACTATCTCTGGTGGTAGTAGTCGTTAAATAAAAACCACGTCACAGGCCGTAAGGCGATCTGAAAAAACTCTGTGACACCAGGGTTCTGCCCACACGATAAGAAGAAAGATGGGCGTTCTTCAACTATTTATGGTACACATGGATATTGGTAAATTTTGTATAAAGAAACGTTACACAAATACAAAATCCACTGCAGCAGGTAGGTAGATACTTAAATAGCATTTTATGTCACTTCCCATTGTCTACTCTCAACAGCAACGAAGCTTGAAAAAACAATTCGAAACTCCACGCTCACAAACGTAGGCATGCGTAAAATCTTCTAATAGTATAAGAGATAAGTGTACTTTTTGCAACCATCAGCAGCAAGGCTGATTCAGTGTTGATGGGGTGTAGAGCATCTTTGTGATGGGGATGGACCAGGTCTGCCTGCATAACTCCAGTCGGTTTAGGAGTTACGATGATTAAAGGTCTGTAAAAAATTAACGATCAGCTGCACGGCTGATCGTACGATATTGTTGTATTATGCACTGTAGCTATGTGAACAGTACAAAAACTGTCGAGTTCTGTCAGTAAGTTTAGGAGATACAGACAGTCAAAGTTCCGACCTTTGAACGGCTGTATCTCCTAAGCCGACTGATGAACCATGTCAGTGTTTGTACTGTTCACATAGCTACAGTGCATACTACAACAATAACATACGATCAGCTGCAAGGCTGAGGCTGAAATTTTTTGCAGACCTTTAATCATCAGTAACTCCTAAACCGATTTTTTTTTTTTTTTTTTTTTTTTTTTTATGTGTGATAGGTAAGCATTTGACCCCAATCTCACCTGATGTTGAGTGATGATGAGGCCGAAGATGTAGCATGCTTACCTAGAAAGATGCCTATTCACTCTCGCCTTGAAGAGGCCCAGGTTGTATTGCTCAGGGAACAGGTCCGCAGGCAGGGCATTCCACTCCTTAGCCGTGCGCATTATAAAAGAAGAAGCAAACTTCTTCGTGCGAATTGCTGGTAGGTCAACGACATAGGGGTGGAAACCCAGTCTGCGTCTCGTCCCCCGCAGATGAAAGGGAGACGGTGGTATCAGATCGTGTAATTCAGTCGCACACTCTCCGAAATGTATCCTATAAAAAACAGACAGACAGGCTACCTTGCGACGATGCTCAAGACTTTGTAGCTTCGCCACCGAGGTTGGATCACCTATGAGCTTCCTGGCACGCCTGTCGATTGAGTCCAGCACGGCCAGCTGGTATTGGAGTTGGAGTTATGCAGGCAGACCTGGTCCATCCCCATCACAGAGATGGTCTACACCCCATAAATACTGAATGAGCCTTGCTGCTGATGGTTGCAAAAAGTACACTTATCTCTCGGAATATAACCCTCTAAGAATTCAAAGGATTCTATTAAATAAACATTACGACTTCGGCGAATACGTCTTAAATACAATAAATTCTTGTCCGTATTATTATTTCTAACGGTTATTGCATTATATAACATGAGTTTTACCCAAAAGGCAGGTTTTAAGTGGCAGTTACCATATAATCTTCATTTTACCCATATTCAGACGATGCGAGCGAATGCATTAAAAGCTTGCTTGTACCATAAGGGAATATAAAGCCTTTGCATAAAATATTTACGCTTGAAAAAACTGGGTCAATTTTTGGTAAGGAAACAGAGAAAAGGGATGGTCGATTTATTTACGCTCGTGAAATTTTTTATAGTCTTGCAGTTTTTTTTGTTGATTTGTTATTTTATCATAAGCAATAAAGCAATAATGTATACTGTGTCCGTATACAGTCAGATATATTCATAGAAGAGTAGCGGAATGCTTGTTATTTTCAAATTTTTTCATAGGTACCCCAACTTAGAGGTACCGTGCATAATCACCATGCCATACTTAAAGAGCAATAATTATTAGAAGTGTAAATATGTTATATACAGTGTGTAAAATTAGATGCGTTACATGAGTGAAAAGGGTGCTCCTGACTATCAAAATGAACAACATTTACTACGGAGCCAACATCGGAATCGCGAAAAAAAAATAGCTGTTCGCGAAAAAATAAGTTGTTTATCATAGAAAATGCGCGCTACCTCGCGACTAAAATACATAAAACATCTGTTTTTTTCGCGGTTTCAATGTTGGTCCATTAGTCAAGTTGTTCAGTTTTATGGTCTGAAGAACCCCATAAAGTATGTAACGTGTTTAAAACATCATGTAATACATATGAGGTCCTTCATGCTGACACTTTTTTAAGGGGATGATCAAGACCGTCAAACTGAACAACTTTCTCTATGGCACCAACATCGAAATCGCGAAAAAAAAACAGCTCTTCCATACTAAACTGCATACCTACTTGACAGCAGTTTTTTTTCGCGATTTCGATGTTATTCCCATAAAGAAAGTTGTTCAGTTTGATGGTCTGATCATCCCCTTAAAAAAGTGTCAGCATATTAAGAAAGACCCTGTAGAGGTCCTTTCTTAACATTATGCGGTCGGTTTTTTAAGGGCGATTAGACTGTCATATTGGACGACCCGGTTGGTTACCATGCCGGACTGCCAAACCAGGGTCCTGGGTTCGAATCCTGGTTCGGTCATGGATGTTATTTGTGCCGTTTGTTGAATGGTTCCCATTACAAAAAGCGTGAGGTTTACTTGGGATCATTACAATGTATGTGCCGGTGAGCGTTATTTATTTATTTATTATCATATAGCTGAATTTCATGTCAGCTGTTTCCAGTGATATTATAATGTTAACTGGCTGTTTCATACAATCAATATCAATACAGTGTTATTTATTTCTCACAACCCAAAAATGAATAGGACAGCTAGCTTTCTTTAGCGATTTTTTCCTGTTTCCCATAGAGAAAGTTGTTCAGTTTGATGATCTGATCATCGTTTTAAAAAACCGTCAGCATAATATTAAGTAGGACCGTGTATGCAAAACTGAATGTGTGTTAGTACCTAATAGGTACGAATTTATATTTGTGTCCATACTTTCTTTTCTTTTTAAACTACCACGTAGCCGTACTCTCCGCAACATATTTTAAGGTAAAGAAAAATGCTAACGAAACAAAAATAATTGTACGTCAAACTTCTCTACACTGTACTTTCCTCTCGCCCATACAGTCAAAGTGTAAGGTCGAGCATAAGGATTGATTCACACCTGGTGGTGCAAAGCTATAACTTTTTTTGACTACATCCCGTTTTCATCTGAGGTTCAGTGACATAATTAACCTCTTTTGCACATCTTTGAGACGTCCATAAGAGCGACCGAGAGGCTACTACTACGTCACTAATTCAACAATTCTTCATTATCATCGTCATCATCATCTAAGCCGATAGATATCCACTGCTAGTCATAGACAGACCACCCCCAAGGACCACAACCAATACTTAGATAAGATAAAAACTGTACAACTACAAGAGTTTAATATTCTATATTCTATATCCCACAAAGGTTTAATATTCTTAGTTTACCCCTTGAATTCTGTATTAGCTACCTTAAAATATACCTACTAAGATCCTGGTAGACCTTTGATGGTAAGATCCACTATTTTGCGTGCCAACCGTAATTATTCTGACTCTTAACATTGACAACAACGTTTATGAGTCATCATCATCATCATCATCTCAGCCGATGGACGTCCACTGCTGGACATAGGCCTCCCCCAAGGATCGCCATAACGACCGGTCCTGCGCTGCCCTCATCCAACGTTTTCCCGCCGCCTTCACCAGGTCGTCGGTCCACCGTGTGAGGGGCCTACCCACGCTGCGCTTTCCGGTACGCGGTCGCCACTCGAGAACTTTTCGGCCCCACCGGCCATCGGTTCTGCGAGCAATGTGCCCTGCCACTTAAGTTTAGCAACTCTTTGGGCTATGTCAGTTACCCTGGTTCTTCTGCGGATCTCTTCATTTCTGTTTATGAGTCAATCTCACAATATTCTAACTCGATGATGTCGCTGTAATCGCACGGGTACTGTAATCAAATTATGTACGGGAAACAACGCGCCACATTAGTATGGAATTTACCACAAATGTGTGCGTTTGGACTACGTTCTCGTCCGTAAAGTTCAATGAGGATGCGCGTGGGCAAAATTTATATTCGTCAGCTCAAGATCTAAATGGATTGAATGAGTATTATAGAGCAGTAACTAAAATTCCTGTTTCAAAATTCTGACACCAGTACGCTCGCCGTTCACGTGCTGTAGTTAGCTGTTTCTGAATTTGATCATAAAAATAAGAACGTCGGTTACGACTTACCTATATCGCTAACCCTACATATGAGCTAACCGACTTTACAAAATATACTTCTTTTGCATTAAGGTTAGGTAGAAAGTAAATAAAAATAAAAAAAATATTTTTTGTAAAAAGCATTTATGGTTGTTTTGTATTAGAAGAGCGATGTTACTAGTTAATTTCAAGAATAGCTTCGCCTCGTTCGGTGTGAACCGTCTTTTAGTAGGGCAGCTCTCCGGGGAGGTTGTAAAATAAAACAAGAACCTCCTCTGAAACTAATTAAACAGTAATTTTATACACAACCCTCTGACATTCTGCGTCGAATGCCTCTGCAGATATACTGGAGGAAATACCAAGTAAATTTAATCGAGTGTTTTAAATTTTATAAGTAAATTTTTGGTATGTCTTTAACATACTGTAACTATACTGTAGTAAGTATCATAATCTGCAGACTATACTGTTAGTATAAACACAAATTAAATACTTAGGAAACTGTGTGATCAGCTGATTCTATATTTTGTATACAAGTCAAACAATTTTGGTCATTTTTCTTAGGTTCCTTGCCAAAATGGCACATGTAGCATTACAAGAGACTTTTGGTGGACACAGAAACTACAGGCTGTATAAGATGGTGTTAATAAAAGCAGAAATCATTACATCATAATTTATCATACGGTTTAGGTTATAAAGTTATATACAGGGTTATTTGTAATTCGACGTATTCCTTTCAGGACGTTAAAGGGCAGCCTAAATGCAATTATGTGAACCCCCATATATGGGTTCGGAAATTAATAGTTTTCGAGATATTTGGAATTTAAGATTTTTTACTAAAACACCAATTTTTTCACACTTTCTCTTAAATAAATAAAAATATGCTTATTCTATGGCGTCGATTTAAATTTTAATTCATAGCCATACATTTATATATTACTAGCGTAAGGATAGGCCCGTCAGAATATTTTACAAAAACCTTCTTCATAGAAACAAAAATTTGCGCCATCTGTCATCGTCATCGTCTGTCAACTCGTATACGAACTATATCGTGTCATATATTTTCTTTGATCGTTGTAGTGCTCTAAACTGACATTTTTCCTTGCATTTTAGAGCCAACGAACTGGGGACAATAGTCAAGCTCATAGGCCATGTCCTTACGCTAGTAATATATATGTCTTTGTTTATAGCTAACACACTACACTACACTTTTTCCGAGATTTTTTCATAAATCAATGTCCGATCATACTGAGCAATTCAAAATAAATCAATAACAATGATGGTAAATTTTTGAAAAAAAAATAGAAAGTCTTGAAATCATGCTTTTTTTCTCAAAAAAATTGTATGAAGAAAAGTGTGTGTTTTACTGAAATAACTTCCTAGTTTTGTTAGCTTTCTAAAAAGGTATAAATGTTCTAGAAATAAATGGAATTACAATAATAAAAAAAGATTTTTTACTTAGTACGTGATACGTAGAGGCAACATTCTCATGGAGAAAAATTTTACGAAAATTCTTTTGATAACATTATTTATTAATTTAAATCTGCACATCTTACTCAGAGTGAGCCCCTCGGTTCCGAACACATTCACGCAAGCACTTTCTTAGTTCACTTTTAGTTACTCTTGAAGTAAAGGTAAAATCTCATTACCTCCGCTGCGTTTATTGTGCGCTGCATTAAGTCTTCTACGTCGTTTACTGGGGTTTGATAAACAAGGTCTTTCATTGTGTCCCCAGACATAAAAATGACATGAAATCAAGTCGGGGCTTCTTGCAGGCCAAGGAGTGGCCCTCCTCTACCAATCCCTCAAATGGTTACGTTGCTGGCCCGACTTGCAACTTGTTCGAATAAATGGATTGGTAGAGGACCACCAATACATGGTCTGCAAGAAGCCCCGACTTGACCCCCATGTTATTTTTATGTCTAAGGACACACGAAAGACCTTGTTCACAACTGCTGTACAAGAGTACACCCCAGTTCCTCTATTACGCTTATTGCAGTAAATAAGAATTCAAGTGAACCGATATGCTTCCTGTTGGCTTTCATTAGTGTTATTATTTATTAAAAAAGTGAATAAAAAGGAAATGGTGAAAAGTGAAAAAGAGAATAAGGTGAAAAAGTGAAAAAATGAAAAAAAGTGAAAAGGTGAAAAAAGTGAATAAGGTGAATAAAGTGATAAAGTGAAAAAGTGAATAAGGTGAAAAAAGTGAAAAAGTGAATAAAAGGGGAAAAAGGTGAAAAAATGAAAAAAGTGAATAAAAGGGAAAAAGGTGAAAAAGTGAAAAAAGTTAATAAGGTGAAAAAGTTAAAAAGTTAATAAGGTGAAAAAAGTGAAAAAGTGAATAAAAGGGAAAAAGGTGAAAAAGTGAAAAAGTAAAAAAGTTAAGGTGGAATGAAAAAAAGGGAAAAGTGAAAAGTCAATGCGCTGAAAAAAAAGTGAAAAAAGGTGAAAAAGTGAAGAAAGTGAATAAAAGGGAAAAAGGTGAAAAGTGAAAAAAGTGATTAAGGTGTAAAAAAGTAAAAAAGTGAAAAAAAGTGAATGAAATGGAAAAGGTGAAAAGTGAAAAAGAGAATAAGGCGAAAAAGTGAAAAAATGAAAAAAAGTTAAAGGTGAAAAAGGTGAATAAAGTGATAAAGTGAAAAAGTTAATAAAAGGGGAAAAAGGTGAAAAAGTGAAAAAAGTTAATAAGGTGAAAAAAGTGAAAAAAGTGAATACGTTGAAAAAAGTGAAAAATTGAAAAAGTGAAATAATTTAATAAAAGGGGAAAAAGGTGAAAAAGTGAATACACTGAAAAAATGTGAAAAAAGGTGAAAAAGTGAAAAAAGTGAATAAAAGGGAAAAAAGTGAAAAGTGGAAAAAGTGATTAAGGTGTAAAAAAGTGAAAAAGTGAATAAAAAGGAAAAGGTGAAAAGTGAAGAATGAAAAAAGTGAAAAGGTGAAAAAAGTGAATAAGGTCAGTGTTCGCAATTATCAAGATAATTATTTTCATTGATAATTATCATGATAATTATTGGATAATTATCAGCTAATCATTGGATAATTATCAGCTAATTATTGGATAATTATCAGCTAATTATCCGATACTTATCCAAGCTAATTCCTTGTTTTGAGAGAAATTTCTAACAAAAAAATTCTATAATTGTTGTTTTTTGCTTAATACACAAATATCCATACCAAACAGCTCCTAGTATTTGACATTATTGTTTCTCATCACAATGAATAACAAATAATTGAGAAAAACAACAGAAAACAGTCAGAATAATTATTTCATGTTTGAGAGCTTCTTTTATCGCTTTTTAGCTTTTTTTTTTATTTTTCTTTTTTTTCTTTTGATTCTGTTTTTTGTTGCTGTATTTTTTTGGTGTGCAAATAAAGAATATTTATGTTATGTTATGTTATGTTATCGCGAACCATGATCCGAAATACATGGCGTGACATTGCGAGCGCAAGCTTTTTGTGTTTCCAATCAATTGTATAATTATCAAGATGATAATCGACGTATAATTATTACTTCGAACCCTGAATAAGGTGAATAAAGTGATAAAGTGAAAAAGTGAATAAGGTGAAAAAAGTGAAAAAAGTGAAATAAGTTAATAAGGCGAAAAAAAAGGGAAAAGTGAAAAACGTGAAAATTTCACGTTTTTTCACATTTTTTTCAGCGTTTTCACATTAAAATGTGGAAAAAAATTGAAAAAGTTAAAAAGTGAAAAAAGTGAATAAATGGGAAAAAGGTGAAAAAGTGAAAAAGTTAATAAGGTGAAAAAGTGAAAATAGTGAAAAGGGAGTCGGATCTTTTTTACTTTTAACTTATTCTGAGCCCCTTTTCGATGTTTTTGGAAAAATACTGGTCATAAATAACACTTACTCCCAGCGGCGGACTAAGCCCATTGAAGGCCCGGGGCGGCAAAAGTTAATGAGGCCCCCCGACCGCCCGGACTTCCCACAAATTTACATCGAAGTTTTTAAAGTGAAACTTCTTGTCTTTGAAATTGTGATCCGCAACCTTTTTGTGTGATAGAAGATCGAAAAAAGGTGAAAAAAGTGAATAAAGTG
Source organism: Agonopterix subpropinquella (assembly GCA_922987775.1). Taxonomy (NCBI): domain Eukaryota; kingdom Metazoa; phylum Arthropoda; class Insecta; order Lepidoptera; family Depressariidae; genus Agonopterix; species Agonopterix subpropinquella. The sequence continues at coordinate 4,497,897 of OV277710.1, forward strand.
ATAAAGTGAAAAAGTGAATAAGGTTAAAAAAGTGAAAAAGTTAATAAAAGGGGAAAAAGGAGAAAAAGTGAAAAGTGAAGAAGGTGAAAAAAGTGAAAAAGTGAAAAAAGTGAATACGTTGAAACAAGTGAAAAAGTGAAAAAGTGAATACGATGAAAAAATGAGAAAGTGAAAAAAGTTAATAAAAAGGGAAAAAAAGGTGAAAAAGTGAATAAGGTGGAAAAAATGTAAAAAGTGAAAAAAATGGAAAAAGTGAATAAGGTGAAAAAAAATGAAAAAGTGAAAAAGTGAATACGCTGCAAATAGGGAAAAAGTGAATAAAAGGGAAAAAGGTGAAAAAGTGAATAAAAGGGAAAAAGGTGAAAAAGTAAAAAAAGTAAAAAAAAGGTAAAATAGGTGATAAAGTGAAAAAAGTGAATACGTAAAAAAAAAAGTGAAAAGGTTAAAAAGCTGAAAAAAGTGAAAAAGTAAAAAAGTGCAGGTAAAAAAAGTGAATAGAGTGAAAAAAAGGGAAAACTGAAAAAGTGAAAAGTGAATACGCTGAAAAAAAGTGAAAAAGGTGAAAAGTGCAAAAAGTGATTAAGGTGTAAAAAAGTGAAAATGTGAAAAAAAGTGAATGAAAAGGAAAAGGTGAAAAGTGAAAAAGTGAAAAAGAGAATAAGGTGAAAAAGTGAAAAAATCTAAAAAAGTGAAAAGGTGTAAAAAGTGAATAAGGTGAATAAAGTGATAAAGTGAAAAAGTTAATAAAAGGGGAAAAAGGTGAAAAAGTGAAAAAAGTGAATAGGATGAAAAAAGTGAAAAAGTGAATACGTTGAAAAAAGTGAATAAGGTGGAAAAAAAGGGAAAAGTGAATACGCTGAAAAAAAATGTGAAAAAAGGTGAAAAAGTGAATAAAAGGGAAAAAGGTGAAAGTGCAAAAAGTGATTAAGGTGTAAAAAGTGAAAAAGTGAATTAAAAGATTTAAAAGGAAAAGGTGAAAAGTGAAAAAGAGAATGAGGTGAAAAAAAGTGAAAAGATGAAAAAAGTGAATAAGGTGAATAAAGTGATAGTGAAAAATTTAATAAAAGGGAAAAATGGTGAAAAAGTGAAAAAAGTGAATAAGGTGGAAAAAATGTAAAAAGTGAAAAAAGTGAAAAAAACGGAAAAAGTGAATAAGGTGAAAAAAATTGAAAAAGTGAATACGCTGAAAAAAAATGTGAAAAAAGGTGAAAAAGTGAATAAAAGGGGAAAAGGTGAAAGTGCAAAAAGTGATTAAGGTGTAAAAAGTGAAAAAGTGAATTAAAAGATTTAAAAGGAAAAGGTGAAAAGTGAAAAAGAGAATAAGGTGAAAAAAAGTGAAAAGATGAAAAAAGTGAATAAGGTGAATAAAGTGATAGTGAAAAATTTAATAAAAGGGAAAAATGGTGAAAAAGTGAAAAAAGTGAATAAGGTGGAAAAAATGTAAAAAGTGAAAAAAGTGAATAAGGTGAAAAAAATTGAAAAAGTGAATACGCTGAAAATAGAAAATAGATAGAAATGATAAGTGAAAAAAGTGAATAAAATGGAAAAAGGTGAAAAAGTGAAAAAAGTGAAAAAAAGGTAAAATAGGTGATAAAGTGAAAAAAATGAAAACGTTGAAAAAAAGTGAATAATTGGAAAAAGTGAAAACTTTGAAAAAAGTGAATAAAAGGGGAAAAAGGTGAAAAAGTGAATAAGGTGTAAAAAGTGAAAAAGTGAAATTTTTTTTTATTTTTTTTTATTTTATTGAATAAAGAAATTTACAAAACACAACAAGGACAAAAACCCGTCCCACGAAAACCTGTAAGGGTTTATCTGGGGAAGGGGCGTTCACATTCGCGGACCAATTAGGTATTTCTACTTTTACATAGGTATGTTATTACATGGGTATGTTTCGTTAATTAATGTTACATTTAGTTATGAATTTTAGGTAAGTCAAATTAACTTTTTAGGTAGGTATGATACACATAAAGGATGACTCGTATGAGCATTGCCACAATCACCATCCTAGCAGTGAGTTGGTTATAAAAGGGAAAATAGGTGAAAAGTGAATAAGGTGAATAAAGTGATAAAGTGAAAAAGTTAATAAAAGGTGAAAAAGGTGAAAAAGTGAAAAAAGTGAATAAGGTGAACAAAGTGATAAAGTGAAAAATTTAATAAAAGGGGAAAAAGGTGAAAAAGTGAAAAAAGTGAATAAGGTGGAAAAAATGTAAAAAGTGAAAAAAGTGAAAAAAGGGAAAAAGTGAATAAGGTGAAAAAAATTGAAAAAGTGAATACGCTGAAAATAGGGTGATAAGTGAAAAAAGTGAATAAAATGGAAAAAGGTGAAAAAGTGAAAAAAGTGAAAAAGGTAAAATAGGTGATAAAGTGAAAAAAATGAAAACGTTGAAAAAAAGTGAAAAAGTGGAAAAAGTGAAAACGTTGAATAAAGTGAATAAAAGGGGAAAAAGGTGAAAAAGTGAATAAGGTGTAAAAAGTGAAAAAGTGAAAAAATTTATAAAAGGGAAAATAGGTGAAAAGTGAATAAGGCGAAAAAATTGAAAAAGTAAAAGAAGTGAATACGCTGAAAAAAGTGAAAAAGTAAAAAAGTTAAGGTGAAAAAAGTGAATAAGTGAAAAAAGTGAATAAGGTGAAAAAAGGGAAAAGTGAAAAGTAAATACGCTGAAAAAATGTGAAAAAAGGTGAAAAAGTGAAAAAAGTGAATAAGGTGTTTTTTATTTTTATTTTAGTGAATAAAGAAATTTACAAAACACAACAAGGACAAAAATTCGTCCCACGAAAACCTGTATGGGTTTATCTTGGGAAGTGGCGTTCACATTCGCGGACCAAATAGGTATTTCTACTTTTACATAGGTATGTAAGTGAATACGCTGCAAATAGGGTGATAAGTTAAAGAAGTGAATAAAAGGGAAAAAGGTGAAAAAGTGAAAAAAGTGAAAAAAAGGTAAAATAGGTGATAAAGTGAAAAAAGTGAACACGTTGAAAAAAATTGAAAAAGTTAAAAAGGTGAAAAAAAGTGAAAAAGTGAATGTCGCTGAAAAAAGTGAGAAAGTTAAAAAAAAGTGAGAAAGTTAAAAAAAGTGAAAAAGTGAATAAAAAGGAAAAGGTAAAAAGTGAAAAAAGTGAATAAGGTGAATAAAGTGATAAAGTGAAAAAGCGAATAAGGTGAAAAAAGTGAAAAAGTGAATACGTTGAAAAAAGTGAAAAAGTGAAAAAAGTGATTACGTTGAAACATTGAAAAAGTGAAATAATTTAATAAAAGGGGGAAAAGGTGAAAAAGTGAAAAAGTGAATAAGGTGGAAAAAAAGGAAAAGTGAAAAGTGAATACGATGAAAAAAATGTGAAAAAAGGTGAAAAAGTAAAAAAAGAGAATAAAAGGGAAAAAGATGAAAAGTGGAAAAGTGATTAAGGTGTAAAAAAGTGAAAAAGTGAAAAAAAGTGAATGAAAAAGAAAATTTACATCGAAGTTTTTGAAGTGAAACTTGTCTTTGAAATTGTGATCCGCAACCTTTTTGTGTGACAGCAGATCGAAATTTAAATTGGGAGCTGAAGCTTGAAATTTAAATCGGGAGAAGTTTCACATCTGCCGGGCGTCCGGTGATGACTGAAAATTATTTTTATGGTACAATAAAATCTTAAACTTGGAACGAAATTGAAACAAAATAAAATCTATAGCCAGCAAAATGATTTTACTGCACTATGATATTTTATTAGCTCGTCGCATATATTATGTTCTAAACCTGAAGCAACTTCTGCAGATCTTGCAAGACGACTTTTAAAATTTTTATTTTTTACCTATTTTCAATTTTTCACTTTTTTAACTTTTTCACCTTTTTCCCCTTTTACTCACTTTTTTCAACGTACTCCCTTTTTCACTTTTTTCACCTATTTTTCCTTTTTTTACCTTTTCCTTTTTATTCACTTTTTTAACTTTATCACTTTTTTCAGCGACTTTCACTTTTTCACTTTTTTTTTACCTTTTTCACTTTTTAACTTTTTTTCAACGTTTTATCACCTATTTTACCTTTTTTCATTTTTTTTACAAAAAAGGAAAAGGTGAAAAGTGAAAAAGAAGTAAAAAAGTGAATAAGGTGAAAAAGTGAAAAAAATAAAAAAAATGACTAGGTGAAAAAAGTGAAAAAGTGAATAAAAGGGAAAAAGGTGAAAAAGTGAATAAGGTGAAAAAAAATGAAAAAGTGAAAAAAGTGAAAACGCTGAAAAAAGTGAAAAAGCTGAAAAAAAGTTGAAAAAGTGAAAAAAGTGAATTATGGGAAAATAGTTGAAAAGAGAATAAGGTGAAAAAAATTGAAAAAGTGAATACGCTGAAAATAGGATGATAAGTGAAAAAAGTGAATAAAATGGAAAAAGGTGAAAAAGTGAAAAAAGTGAAAAAAAGGTAAAATAGGTGATAAAGTGAAAAAAGTGAATACGTTGAAAAAAATTGAAAAAGTTAAAAAGGTGAAAAAAAGTGAAAAAGTGAATGTCGCTGAAAAAAGTGAGAAAGTTAAAAAAAAGTGAGAAAGTTAAAAAAAGTGAAAAAGTGAATAAAAAGGAAAAGGTAAAAAGTGAAAAAAGTGAATAAGGTGAATAAAGTGATAAAGTGAAAAAGCGAATAAGGTGAAAAAAGTGAAAAAGTGAATACGTTGAAAAAAGTGAAAAAGTGAAAAATTTAATAAAAGGGGAAAAAGGTGAAAAAGTGAAAAAAGTGAATAAGGTGGAAAAAGGTGAAAAAGTGAAAAAAGTGAAAAAAAAGGTAAAATAGGTGATAAAGTGAAAAAAATGAAAACGTTGAAAGAAAGTGAAAAAGTGGAAAAAGTGAAAACGTTGAAAAAAGTGAATAAAAGGGGAAAAAGGTGAAAAAGTGAATAAGGTGTAAAAAGTGAAAAAATTTATAAAAGGGAAAATAGGTGAAAAGTGAATAAGGCGAAAAAATTGAAAAAGTAAAAAAAGTGAATACGCTGAAAAAAGTGAATAAGTAAAAAAGTTAAGGTGAAAAAAGTGAATAAGTGAAAAAAGTGAATAAGGTGAAAAAAGGGAAAAGTGAAAAGTAAATACGCTGAAAAAATGTGAAAAAAGGTTAAAAAGTGAACAAGTTTAATAAAGTGATAAAGTGAAAAAGTGAATAAGGTGAAAAAAGTGAATAAGGTGAAAAAAAAAGAAAAGTGAAAAAAGTGAAAAAGTGAATAAGGTGAATAAGGTGAAAAAAGTGAAAAAGTGAATAAAAGGGAAAAAGGTGAAAAAGTGAAAAAAGTAAAAAAGCTGAAAAAAAGTAAAAAAGTGATAAAAGTGAATACGCCAAAAAAAGTGAAAAAGTAAAAAAGTTAATATGGTGAAAAAAGTGAATAAGTGAATAAAAGGGAAAAAGGTGAAAAAGTTAAAAGTGAATAAGGTGGAAAAAATGTGAGTAAGTGAAAAAAGTGAATAAGGTGAAAAAAAGGGAAAAGTGAAAAGCGAATACGCTGAAAAAAATGTGAAAAAGTGAATAAAAGGGAAAAAGGTGAAAAAGTGAATAAGGTGAAAAAAAATGAAAAAGTGAAAAAAGTGAAAACGCTGAAAAAAGTGAAAAAGCTGAAAAAAAGTTGAAAAAGTGAAAAAAGTGAATTATGGGAAAATAGTTGAAAAGTGAATAAGGTGAAAAAAATTGAAAAAGTGAATACGCTGAAAATAGGATGATAAGTGAAAAAAGTGAATAAAATGGAAAAAGGTGAAAAAGTGAAAAAAGTGAAAAAAAGGTAAAATAGGTGATAAAGTGAAAAAAGTGAATACGTTGAAAAAAATTGAAAAAGTTAAAAAGGTGAAAAAAAGTGAAAAAGTGAATGTCGCTGAAAAAAGTGAGAAAGTTAAAAAAAAGTGAGAAAGTTAAAAAAAGTGAAAAAGTGAATAAAAAGGAAAAGGTAAAAAGTGAAAAAAGTGAATAAGGTGAATAAAGTGATAAAGTGAAAAAGCGAATAAGGTGAAAAAAGTGAAAAAGTGAATACGTTGAAAAAAGTGAAAAAGTGAAAAAAGTGAAAAAGTGAAAAATTTAATAAAAGGGGAAAAAGGTGAAAAAGTGAAAAAAGTGAATAAGGTGGAAAAAGGTGAAAAAGTGAAAAAAGTGAAAAAAAAGGTAAAATAGGTGATAAAGTGAAAAAAATGAAAACGTTGAAAGAAAGTGAAAAAGTGGAAAAAGTGAAAACGTTGAAAAAAGTGAATAAAAGGGGAAAAAGGTGAAAAAGTGAATAAGGTGTAAAAAGTGAAAAAATTTATAAAAGGGAAAATAGGTGAAAAGTGAATAAGGCGAAAAAATTGAAAAAGTAAAAAAAGTGAATACGCTGAAAAAAGTGAATAAGTAAAAAAGTTAAAGGTGAAAAAAGTGAATAAGTGAAAAAAGTGAATAAGGTGAAAAAAGGGAAAAGTGAAAAGTAAATACGCTGAAAAAATGTGAAAAAAGGTTAAAAAGTGAACAAGTTGAATAAAGTGATAAAGTGAAATAGTGAATAAGGTGAAAAAAGTGAAAAAGTGAATAAGGTGAATAAGGTGAAAAAAGTGAAAAAGTGAATAAAAGGGAAAAAGGTGAAAAAGTGAAAAAAGTAAAAAAGCTGAAAAAAAGTAAAAAAGTGATAAAAGTGAATACGCCAAAAAAAGTGAAAAAGTAAAAAAGTTAATAAGGTGAAAAAAGTGAAAAAGTGAATAAGGTGAATAAGGTGAAAAAAGTGAAAAAGTGAATAAAAGGGAAAAAGGTGAAAAAGTGAAAAAAGTAAAAAAGCTGAAAAAAAGTAAAAAAGTGATAAAAGTGAATACGCCAAAAAAAGTGAAAAAGTAAAAAAGTGAATAAGGTGAAAAAAAATGAAAAAGTGAAAAAAGTGAAAACGCTGAAAAAAGTGAAAAAGCTGAAAAAAAGTTGAAAAAGTGAAAAAAGTGAATTATGGGAAAATAGTTGAAAAGTGAATAAGGTGAAAAAAATTGAAAAAGTGAATACGCTGAAAATAGGATGATAAGTGAAAAAAGTGAATAAAATGGAAAAAGGTGAAAAAGTGAAAAAAGTGAAAAAAAGGTAAAATAGGTGATAAAGTGAAAAAAGTGAATACGTTGAAAAAAATTGAAAAAGTTAAAAAGGTGAAAAAAAGTGAAAAAGTGAATGTCGCTGAAAAAAGTGAGAAAGTTAAAAAAAAGTGAGAAAGTTAAAAAAAGTGAAAAAGTGAATAAAAAGGAAAAGGTAAAAAGTGAAAAAAGTGAATAAGGTGAATAAAGTGATAAAGTGAAAAAGCGAATAAGGTGAAAAAAGTGAAAAAGTGAATACGTTGAAAAAAGTGAAAAAGTGAAAAATTTAATAAAAGGGGAAAAAGGTGAAAAAGTGAAAAAAGTGAATAAGGTGGAAAAAGGTGAAAAAGGGAAAAAAGTGAAAAAAAAGGTAAAATAGGTGATAAAGTGAAAAAAATGAAAACGTTGAAAGAAAGTGAAAAAGTGGAAAAAGTGAAAACGTTGAAAAAAGTGAATAAAAGGGGAAAAAGGTGAAAAAGTGAATAAGGTGTAAAAAGTGAAAAAATTTATAAAAGGGAAAATAGGTGAAAAGTGAATAAGGCGAAAAAATTGAAAAAGTAAAAAAAGTGAATACGCTGAAAAAAGTGAATAAGTAAAAAAGTTAAGGTGAAAAAAGTGAATAAGTGAAAAAAGTGAATAAGGTGAAAAAAGGGAAAAGTGAAAAGTAAATACGCTGAAAAAATGTGAAAAAAGGTTAAAAAGTGAACAAGTTTAATAAAGTGATAAAGTGAAAAAGTGAATAAGGTGAAAAAAGTGAATAAGGTGAAAAAAAAAGAAAAGTGAAAAAAGTGAAAAAGTGAATAAGGTGAATAAGGTGAAAAAAGTGAAAAAGTGAATAAAAGGGAAAAAGGTGAAAAAGTGAAAAAAGTAAAAAAGCTGAAAAAAAGTAAAAAAGTGATAAAAGTGAATACGCCAAAAAAAGTGAAAAAGTAAAAAAGTTAATAAGGTGAAAAAAGTGAATAAGTGAATAAAAGGGAAAAAGGTGAAAAAGTTAAAAGTGAATAAGGTGGAAAAAATGTGAGTAAGTGAAAAAAGTGAATAAGGTGAAAAAAAGGGAAAAGTGAAAAGCGAATACGCTGAAAAAAATTTGAAAAAGTGAATAAAAGGGAAAAAGGTGAAAAAGTGAATAAGGTGAAAAAAAATGAAAAAGTGAAAAAAGTGAAAACGCTGAAAAAAGTGAAAAAGCTGAAAAAAAGTTGAAAAAGTGAAAAAAGTGAATTATGGGAAAATTAGGGATGCAACGATTCGGCCATTACGATTACGATTACGATTACGATATTAATCGTTATTTATTACGATAACCGATGCATTACGATTATTTAAACAAATTTAGTTGAGATTATGCTCAGAATGAGTTCTCATAGTGTTTCTCTGCATTCCAATGAAAGTTAAATCATTAAAAAAAAACAGTTTTTAATTCCAAGATTTTGTAACTTTTAACTACTAATTTGAGATCGCAGTCAAAGGTAAACTTGGCCAAAATTCTTATTTTTTGCTGCGTGGAGGCTAAATTGCTTCGATAAACACAATATTGAACATGATTCTGTATAATCTCGTTAATAAAGCGATATCTCGTCCGATTTACGTGGGAGATTAATCTTTTGAAATTAATGTGGATGAGATATCGCGAGAACGAGAATGTATGTAATACTTCACACTGAAAATCAAATCGAAGATCCCAGTAGAATAAAAAAAAAAGGAGAGTCAAGTCTGACCAAAAAAGTCAGAATTTGCTCAAAATGAGCTAAAATGGCAGCAAAAGACCCGATTTTTCTAAAGTTGTTTTTCGGCTCTGGAATCTAGTATTCAGGTCTGGTATTTGTGAATAAGTGCAATCTGATTGACGTTTTTAATTCATTTTAATAATCGTACGATTCTTACTACGGTGCATTGCATCGTTATTAATCGTGATTATTACGATTACAGATGCAAAACGATGCACCGCTTCGTAATCGTTGCATCCCTAGGGAAAATAGTTGAAAAGTGAATAAGGTGAAAAAAATTGAAAAAGTGAATACGCTGAAAATAGGATGATAAGTGAAAAAAGTGAATAAAATGGAAAAAGGTGAAAAAGTGAAAAAAGTGAAAAAAAGGTAAAATAGGTGATAAAGTGAAAAAAGTGAATACGTTGAAAAAAATTGAAAAAGTTAAAAAGGTGAAAAAAAGTGAAAAAGTGAATGTCGCTGAAAAAAGTGAGAAAGTTAAAAAAAAGTGAGAAAGTTAAAAAAAGTGAAAAAGTGAATAAAAAGGAAAAGGTAAAAAGTGAAAAAAGTGAATAAGGTGAATAAAGTGATAAAGTGAAAAAGCGAATAAGGTGAAAAAAGTGAAAAAGTGAATACGTTGAAAAAAGTGAAAAAGTGAAAAATTTAATAAAAGGGGAAAAAGGTGAAAAAGTGAAAAAAGTGAATAAGGTGGAAAAAGGTGAAAAAGTGAAAAAAGTGAAAAAAAAAGGTAAAATAGGTGATAAAGTGAAAAAAATGAAAACGTTGAAAGAAAGTGAAAAAGTGGAAAAAGTGAAAACGTTGAAAAAAGTGAATAAAAGGGGAAAAAGGTGAAAAAGTGAATAAGGTGTAAAAAGTGAAAAAATTTATAAAAGGGAAAATAGGTGAAAAGTGAATAAGGCGAAAAAATTGAAAAAGTAAAAAAAGTGAATACGCTGAAAAAAGTGAATAAGTAAAAAAGTTAAGGTGAAAAAAGTGAATAAGTGAAAAAAGTGAATAAGGTGAAAAAAGGGAAAAGTGAAAAGTAAATACGCTGAAAAAATGTGAAAAAAGGTTAAAAAGTGAACAAGTTTAATAAAGTGATAAAGTGAAAAAGTGAATAAGGTGAAAAAAGTGAATAAGGTGAAAAAAAAAGAAAAGTGAAAAAAGTGAAAAAGTGAATAAGGTGAATAAGGTGAAAAAAGTGAAAAAGTGAATAAAAGGGAAAAAGGTGAAAAAGTGAAAAAAGTAAAAAAGCTGAAAAAAAGTAAAAAAGTGATAAAAGTGAATACGCCAAAAAAAGTGAAAAAGTAAAAAAGTTAATATGGTGAAAAAAGTGAATAAGTGAATAAAAGGGAAAAAGGTGAAAAAGTTAAAAGTGAATAAGGTGGAAAAAATGTGAGTAAGTGAAAAAAGTGAATAAGGTGAAAAAAAGGGAAAAGTGAAAAGCGAATACGCTGAAAAAAATGTGAAAAAGTGAATAAAAGGGAAAAAGGTGAAAAAGTGAATAAGGTGAAAAAAAATGAAAAAGTGAAAAAAGTGAAAACGCTGAAAAAAGTGAAAAAGCTGAAAAAAAGTTGAAAAAGTGAAAAAAGTGAATTATGGGAAAATAGTTGAAAAGTGAATAAGGTGAAAAAAATTGAAAAAGTGAATACGCTGAAAATAGGATGATAAGTGAAAAAAGTGAATAAAATGGAAAAAGGTGAAAAAGTGAAAAAAGTGAAAAAAAGGTAAAATAGGTGATAAAGTGAAAAAAGTGAATACGTTGAAAAAAATTGAAAAAGTTAAAAAGGTGAAAAAAAGTGAAAAAGTGAATGTCGCTGAAAAAAGTGAGAAAGTTAAAAAAAAGTGAGAAAGTTAAAAAAAGTGAAAAAGTGAATAAAAAGGAAAAGGTAAAAAGTGAAAAAAGTGAATAAGGTGAATAAAGTGATAAAGTGAAAAAGCGAATAAGGTGAAAAAAGTGAAAAAGTGAATACGTTGAAAAAAGTGAAAAAGTGAAAAAAGTGAAAAAGTGAAAAATTTAATAAAAGGGGAAAAAGGTGAAAAAGTGAAAAAAGTGAATAAGGTGGAAAAAGGTGAAAAAGTGAAAAAAGTGAAAAAAAAGGTAAAATAGGTGATAAAGTGAAAAAAATGAAAACGTTGAAAGAAAGTGAAAAAGTGGAAAAAGTGAAAACGTTGAAAAAAGTGAATAAAAGGGGAAAAAGGTGAAAAAGTGAATAAGGTGTAAAAAGTGAAAAAATTTATAAAAGGGAAAATAGGTGAAAAGTGAATAAGGCGAAAAAATTGAAAAAGTAAAAAAAGTGAATACGCTGAAAAAAGTGAATAAGTAAAAAAGTTAAAGGTGAAAAAAGTGAATAAGTGAAAAAAGTGAATAAGGTGAAAAAAGGGAAAAGTGAAAAGTAAATACGCTGAAAAAATGTGAAAAAAGGTTAAAAAGTGAACAAGTTGAATAAAGTGATAAAGTGAAATAGTGAATAAGGTGAAAAAAGTGAAAAAGTGAATAAGGTGAATAAGGTGAAAAAAGTGAAAAAGTGAATAAAAGGGAAAAAGGTGAAAAAGTGAAAAAAGTAAAAAAGCTGAAAAAAAGTAAAAAAGTGATAAAAGTGAATACGCCAAAAAAAGTGAAAAAGTAAAAAAGTTAATAAGGTGAAAAAAGTGAAAAAGTGAATAAGGTGAATAAGGTGAAAAAAGTGAAAAAGTGAATAAAAGGGAAAAAGGTGAAAAAGTGAAAAAAGTAAAAAAGCTGAAAAAAAGTAAAAAAGTGATAAAAGTGAATACGCCAAAAAAAGTGAAAAAGTAAAAAAGTGAATAAGGTGAAAAAAAATGAAAAAGTGAAAAAAGTGAAAACGCTGAAAAAAGTGAAAAAGCTGAAAAAAAGTTGAAAAAGTGAAAAAAGTGAATTATGGGAAAATAGTTGAAAAGTGAATAAGGTGAAAAAAATTGAAAAAGTGAATACGCTGAAAATAGGATGATAAGTGAAAAAAGTGAATAAAATGGAAAAAGGTGAAAAAGTGAAAAAAGTGAAAAAAAGGTAAAATAGGTGATAAAGTGAAAAAAGTGAATACGTTGAAAAAAATTGAAAAAGTTAAAAAGGTGAAAAAAAGTGAAAAAGTGAATGTCGCTGAAAAAAGTGAGAAAGTTAAAAAAAAGTGAGAAAGTTAAAAAAAGTGAAAAAGTGAATAAAAAGGAAAAGGTAAAAAGTGAAAAAAGTGAATAAGGTGAATAAAGTGATAAAGTGAAAAAGCGAATAAGGTGAAAAAAGTGAAAAAGTGAATACGTTGAAAAAAGTGAAAAAGTGAAAAATTTAATAAAAGGGGAAAAAGGTGAAAAAGTGAAAAAAGTGAATAAGGTGGAAAAAGGTGAAAAAGGGAAAAAAGTGAAAAAAAAGGTAAAATAGGTGATAAAGTGAAAAAAATGAAAACGTTGAAAGAAAGTGAAAAAGTGGAAAAAGTGAAAACGTTGAAAAAAGTGAATAAAAGGGGAAAAAGGTGAAAAAGTGAATAAGGTGTAAAAAGTGAAAAAATTTATAAAAGGGAAAATAGGTGAAAAGTGAATAAGGCGAAAAAATTGAAAAAGTAAAAAAAGTGAATACGCTGAAAAAAGTGAATAAGTAAAAAAGTTAAGGTGAAAAAAGTGAATAAGTGAAAAAAGTGAATAAGGTGAAAAAAGGGAAAAGTGAAAAGTAAATACGCTGAAAAAATGTGAAAAAAGGTTAAAAAGTGAACAAGTTTAATAAAGTGATAAAGTGAAAAAGTGAATAAGGTGAAAAAAGTGAATAAGGTGAAAAAAAAAGAAAAGTGAAAAAAGTGAAAAAGTGAATAAGGTGAATAAGGTGAAAAAAGTGAAAAAGTGAATAAAAGGGAAAAAGGTGAAAAAGTGAAAAAAGTAAAAAAGCTGAAAAAAAGTAAAAAAGTGATAAAAGTGAATACGCCAAAAAAAGTGAAAAAGTAAAAAAGTTAATAAGGTGAAAAAAGTGAATAAGTGAATAAAAGGGAAAAAGGTGAAAAAGTTAAAAGTGAATAAGGTGGAAAAAATGTGAGTAAGTGAAAAAAGTGAATAAGGTGAAAAAAAGGGAAAAGTGAAAAGCGAATACGCTGAAAAAAATTTGAAAAAGTGAATAAAAGGGAAAAAGGTGAAAAAGTGAATAAGGTGAAAAAAAATGAAAAAGTGAAAAAAGTGAAAACGCTGAAAAAAGTGAAAAAGCTGAAAAAAAGTTGAAAAAGTGAAAAAAGTGAATTATGGGAAAATTAGGGATGCAACGATTCGGCCATTACGATTACGATTACGATTACGATATTAATCGTTATTTATTACGATAACCGATGCATTACGATTATTTAAACAAATTTAGTTGAGATTATGCTCAGAATGAGTTCTCATAGTGTTTCTCTGCATTCCAATGAAAGTTAAATCATTAAAAAAAAACAGTTTTTAATTCCAAGATTTTGTAACTTTTAACTACTAATTTGAGATCGCAGTCAAAGGTAAACTTGGCCAAAATTCTTATTTTTTGCTGCGTGGAGGCTAAATTGCTTCGATAAACACAATATTGAACATGATTCTGTATAATCTCGTTAATAAAGCGATATCTCGTCCGATTTACGTGGGAGATTAATCTTTTGAAATTAATGTGGATGAGATATCGCGAGAACGAGAATGTATGTAATACTTCACACTGAAAATCAAATCGAAGATCCCAGTAGAATAAAAAAAAAAGGAGAGTCAAGTCTGACCAAAAAAGTCAGAATTTGCTCAAAATGAGCTAAAATGGCAGCAAAAGACCCGATTTTTCTAAAGTTGTTTTTCGGCTCTGGAATCTAGTATTCAGGTCTGGTATTTGTGAATAAGTGCAATCTGATTGACGTTTTTAATTCATTTTAATAATCGTACGATTCTTACTACGGTGCATTGCATCGTTATTAATCGTGATTATTACGATTACAGATGCAAAACGATGCACCGCTTCGTAATCGTTGCATCCCTAGGGAAAATAGTTGAAAAGTGAATAAGGTGAAAAAAATTGAAAAAGTGAATACGCTGAAAATAGGATGATAAGTGAAAAAAGTGAATAAAATGGAAAAAGGTGAAAAAGTGAAAAAAGTGAAAAAAAGGTAAAATAGGTGATAAAGTGAAAAAAGTGAATACGTTGAAAAAAATTGAAAAAGTTAAAAAGGTGAAAAAAAGTGAAAAAGTGAATGTCGCTGAAAAAAGTGAGAAAGTTAAAAAAAAGTGAGAAAGTTAAAAAAAGTGAAAAAGTGAATAAAAAGGAAAAGGTAAAAAGTGAAAAAAGTGAATAAGGTGAATAAAGTGATAAAGTGAAAAAGCGAATAAGGTGAAAAAAGTGAAAAAGTGATTACGTTGAAAAAAGTGAAAAAGTGAAAAAAGTTGAAACATTGAAAAAGTGAAATAATTTAATAAAAGAGGGAAAAGGTGAAAAAGTGAAAAAGTGAATAAGGTGGAAAAAAAGGAAAAGTGAAAAAGTGAAAAGTGAATACGATGAAAAAAATGTGAAAAAAGGTGAAAAAGTAAAAAAAGAGAATAAAAGGGAAAAAGATGAAAAGTGGAAAAGTGATTAAGGTGTAAAAAAGTGAAAAAGTGAAAAAAAGTGAATGAAAAAGAAAATTTACATCGAAGTTTTTGAAGTGAAACTTGTCTTTGAAATTGTGATCCGCAACCTTTTTGTGTGACAGCAGATCGAAATTTAAATTGGGAGCTGAAGCTTGAAATTTAAATCGGGAGAAGTTTCACATCTGCCGGGCGTCCGGTGATGACTGAAAATTATTTTTATGGTACAATAAAATCTTAAACTTGGAACGAAATTGAAACAAAATAAAATCTATAGCCAGCAAAATGATTTTACTGCAATATGATATTTTATTAGCTCGTCGCATATATTATGTTCTAAACCTGAAGCAACTTCTGCAGATCTTGCAAGACGACTTTTAAAATTTTTATTTTTTACCTATTTTCAATTTTTCACTTTTTCACTTTTTACACCTTATTCACTTTTTTAACTTTTTCACCTTTTTCCCCTTTTATTCACTTTTTTCAACGTACTCCCTTTTTTCACTTTTTTCACCTATTTTTCCTTTTTTTACCTTTTCCTTTTTATTCACTTTTTCACTTTTTTAACTTTATCACTTTTTTCAGCGACTTTCACTTTTTCACTTTTTTTTTACCTTTTTCACTTTTTCACTTTTTTTCAACGTTTTATCACCTATTTTACCTTTTTTCATTTTTTTTACAAAAAAGGAAAAGGTGAAAAGTGAAAAAGAAGTAAAAAAGTGAATAAGGTGAAAAAGTGAAAAAAATAAAAAAAATGACTAGGTGAAAAAAGTGCAAAAGTGAATAAAAGGGAAAAAGGTGAAAAAGTTAAAAGTGAATAAGGTGGAAAAAATGTGAGTAAGTGAAAAAAGTGAATAAGGTGAAAAAAAGGGAAAAGTGAAAAGCGAATACGCTGAAAAAAAAGTGAAAAAGTGAATAAAAGGGAAAAAGGTGAAAAAGTGAATAAGGTGAAAAAAAATGAAAAAGTGAAAAAAGTGAAAACGCTGAAAAAAGTGAAAAAGCTGAAAAAAAGTTGAAAAAGTGAAAAAAGTGAATTATGGGAAAATAGTTGAAAAGTGAATAAGGTGAAAAAAATTGAAAAAGTGAATACGCTGAAAATAGGATGATAAGTGAAAAAAGTGAATAAAATGGAAAAAGGTGAAAAAGTGAAAAAAGTGAAAAAAAGGTAAAATAGGTGATAAAGTGAAAAAAGTGAATACGTTGAAAAAAATTGAAAAAGTTAAAAAGGTGAAAAAAAGTGAAAAAGTGAATGTCGCTGAAAAAAGTGAGAAAGTTAAAAAAAAGTGAGAAAGTTAAAAAAAGTGAAAAAGTGAATAAAAAGGAAAAGGTAAAAAGTGAAAAAAGTGAATAAGGTGAATAAAGTGATAAAGTGAAAAAGCGAATAAGGTGAAAAAAGTGAAAAAGTGAATACGTTGAAAAAAGTGAAAAAGTGAAAAATTTAATAAAAGGGGAAAAAGGTGAAAAAGTGAAAAAAGTGAATAAGGTGGAAAAAGGTGAAAAGTGAAAAAAGTGAAAAAAAAGGTAAAATAGGTGATAAAGTGAAAAAAATGAAAACGTTGAAAGAAAGTGAAAAAGTGGAAAAAGTGAAAACGTTGAAAAAAGTGAATAAAAGGGGAAAAAGGTGAAAAAGTGAATAAGGTGTAAAAAGTGAAAAAATTTATAAAAGGGAAAATAGGTGAAAAGTGAATAAGGCGAAAAAATTGAAAAAGTAAAAAAAGTGAATACGCTGAAAAAAGTGAATAAGTAAAAAAGTTAAGGTGAAAAAAGTGAATAAGTGAAAAAAGTGAATAAGGTGAAAAAAGGGAAAAGTGAAAAGTAAATACGCTGAAAAAATGTGAAAAAAGGTTAAAAAGTGAACAAGTTGAATAAAGTGATAAAGTGAAAAAGTGAATAAGGTGAAAAAAGTGAAAAAGTGAAAAAGTGAATAAGGTGAATAAGGTGAAAAAAGTGAAAAAGTGAATAAAAGGGAAAAAGGTGAAAAAGTGAAAAAAGTAAAAAAGCTGAAAAAAAGTAAAAAAGTGATAAAAGTGAATACGCCAAAAAAAGTGAAAAAGTAAAAAAGTTAATAAGGTGAAAAAAGTGAATAAGTGAATAAAAGGGAAAAAGGTGAAAAAGTTAAAAGTGAATAAGGTGGAAAAAATGTGAGTAAGTGAAAAAAGTGAATAAGGTGAAAAAAAGGAAAAAGTGAAAAGCGAATACGCTGAAAAAAATCTGAAAAAGTGAATAAAAGGGAAAAAGGTGAAAAAGTGAATAAGGTGAAAAAAAATGAAAAAGTGAAAAAAGTGAAAACGCTGAAAAAAGTGAAAAAGCTGAAAAAAGTTGAAAAAGTGAAAAAAGTGAATTATGGGAAAATAGTTGAAAAGTGAATAAGGTGAAAAAAATTGAAAAAGTGAATACGCTGAAAATAGGATGATAAGTGAAAAAAGTGAAAAAAATGGAAAAAGGTGAAAAAGTGAAAAAAGTGAAAAAAAGGTAAAATAGGTGATAAAGTGAAAAAAGTGAATACGTTGAAAAAAATTGAAAAAGTGAAAAAAGTAAAAAAGCTGAAAAAAAGTAAAAAAGTGATAAAAGTGAATACGCCAAAAAAAGTGAAAAAGTAAAAAAGTTAATAAGGTGAAAAAAGTGAATAAGTGAATAAAAGGGAAAAAGGTGAAAAAGTGAATAAGGTGAAAAAAAAATGAAAAAGTGAAAAAAGTGAAAACGCTGAAAAAAGTGAAAAAGCTGAAAAAAAGTTGAAAAAGTGAAAAAAGTGAATTATGGGAAAATAGTTGAAAAGTGAATAAGGTGAAAAAAATTGAAAAAGTGAATACGCTGAAAATAGGATGATAAGTGAAAAAAGTGAATAAAATGGAAAAAGGTGAAAAAGTGAAAAAAGTGAAAAAAAGGTAAAATAGGTGATAAAGTGAAAAAAGTGAATACGTTGAAAAAAATTGAAAAAGTTAAAAAGGTGAAAAAAAGTGAAAAAGTGAATGTCGCTGAAAAAAGTGAGAAAGTTAAAAAAAAGTGAGAAAGTTAAAAAAAGTGAAAAAGTGAATAAAAAGGAAATGGTAAAAAGTGAAAAAAGTGAATAAGGTGAATAAAGTGATAAAGTGAAAAAGCGAATAAGGTGAAAAAAGTGAAAAAGTGAATACGTTGAAAAAAGTGAAAATGTGAAAAAAGTGATTACGTTGAAACATTGAAAAAGTGAAATAATTTAATAAAAGGGGGAAAAGGTGAAAAAGTGAAAAAGTGAATAAGGTGGAAAAAAAGGAAAAGTGAAAAAGTGAAAAGTGAATACGATGAAAAAAATGTGAAAAAAGGTGAAAAAGTAAAAAAAGAGAATAAAAGGGAAAAAGATGAAAAGTGGAAAAGTGATTAAGGTGTAAAAAAGTGAAAAAGTGAAAAAAAGTGGATGAAAAAGAAAATTTACATCGAAGTTTTTGAAGTGAAACTTGTCTTTGAAATTGTGATCCGCAACCTTTTTGTGTGACAGCAGATCGAAATTTAAATTGGGAGCTGAAGCTTGAAATTTAAATCGGGAGAAGTTTCACATCTGCCGGGCGTCCGGTGATGACTGAAAATTATTTTTATGGTACAATAAAATCTTAAACTTGGAACGAAATTGAAACAAAATAAAATCTATAGCCAGCAAAATGATTTTACTGCAATATGATATTTTATTAGCTCGTCGCATATATTATGTTCTAAACCTGAAGCAACTTCTGCAGATCTTGCAAGACGACTTTTAAAATTTTTATTTTTTACCTATTTTCAATTTTTCACTTTTTCACTTTTTACACCTTATTCACTTTTTTAACTTTTTCACCTTTTTCCCCTTTTATTCACTTTTTTCAACGTACTCCCTTTTTTCACTTTTTTCACCTATTTTTCCTTTTTTTACCTTTTCCTTTTTATTCACTTTTTCACTTTTTTAACTTTATCACTTTTCTCAGCGACTTTCACTTTTTCACTTTTTTTTTACCTTTTTCACTTTTTCACTTTTTTTCAACGTTTTATCACCTATTTTACCTTTTTTCATTTTTTTTACAAAAAAGGAAAAGGTGAAAAGTGAAAAAGAAGTAAAAAAGTGAATAAGGTGAAAAAGTGAAAAAAATAAAAAAAATGACTAGGTGAAAAAAGTGCAAAAGTGAATAAAAGGGAAAAAGGTGAAAAAGTGAATAAGGTGAAAAAAAATGAAAAAGTGAAAAAAGTGAAAACGCTGAAAAAAGTGAAAAAGCTGAAAAAAAGTTGAAAAAGTGAAAAAAGTGAATTATGGGAAAATAGTTGAAAAGTGAATAAGGTGAAAAAAATTGAAAAAGTGAATACGCTGAAAATAGGATGATAAGTGAAAAAGCGAATAAGGTGAAAAAAGTGAAAAAGTGAATACGTTGAAAAAAGTGAAAAAGTGAAAAATTTAATAAAAGGGGAATAAGGTGAAAAAGTGAAAAAAGTGAATAAGGTGGAAAAAGGTGAAAAAGTGAAAAAAGTAAAAAAAAAAGGTAAAATAGGTGATAAAGTGAAAAAAATGAAAACGTTGAAAGAAAGTGAAAAAGTGGAAAAAGTGAAAACGTTGAAAAAAGTGAATAAAAGGGGAAAAAGGTGAAAAAGTGAATAAGGTGTAAAAAGTGAAAAAATTTATAAAAGGGAAAATAGGTGAAAAGTGAATAAGGCGAAAAAATTGAAAAAGTAAAAAAAGTGAATACGCTGAAAAAAGTGAATAAGTAAAAAAGTTAAGGTGAAAAAAGTGAATAAGTGAAAAAAGTGAATAAGGTGAAAAAAGGGAAAAGTGAAAAGTAAATACGCTGAAAAAATGTGAAAAAAGGTTAAAAAGTGAACAAGTTGAATAAAGTGATAAAGTGAAAAAGTGAATAAGGTGAAAAAAGTGAATAAGGTGAAAAAAAAAGAAAAGTGAAAAAAGTGAAAAAGTGATTAAGGTGAATAAGGTGAAAAAAGTGAAAAAGTGAATAAAAGGGAAAAAGGTGAAAAAGTGAAAAAAGTAAAAAAGCTGAAAAAAAGTAAAAAAGTGATAAAAGTGAATACGCCAAAAAAAGTGAAAAAGTAAAAAAGTTAATAAGGTGAAAAAAGTGAATAAGTGAATAAAAGGGAAAAAGGTGAAAAAGTTAAAAGTGAATAAGGTGGAAAAAATGTGAGTAAGTGAAAAAAGTGAATAAGGTGAAAAAAAGGGAAAAGTGAAAAGCGAATACGCTGAAAAAAATGTGAAAAAGTGAATAAAAGGGAAAAAGGTGAAAAAGTGAAAAAAGTTAATAAGGTGAAAAGAAGTGAAAAAGTGAAAATAGTGAAAAGGGCTTCGCATCTTTTTTACTTTTAACGTATTTTGAGCCCCTTTTCGATGTTTTTGGAAAAATACTGGTCATAAATAACACTTACTCCCAGCGGCGGACTAAGCCCATTGAAGGCCTGGGGCGGCAAAAGTTAATGAGGCCCCCCGACCGCCCGGACTTCCCACAAAGAGCTTCGAACATTTCAGTATGGAAGGTGGCATACCTACTTTCCGCCATTTTGAAAAAATGACGATTTTGCGGCCACTGATGAAACATATGCCAATCGACAGGGAAAATGATTACAAACAGAAAATATACTTTGGTAAAATGACCTAAGTGGTATACTTTCGGAGATATAGGGGTTTGAAAAAAAAAAAAAAAAAAAAAACAATTTTTTTCTACCCAAATTGACTTTTTTGGTCAGGAATAGATCGGCGAAGCTCAGGATCGACCAGGACTTAATATAATCACATAATATTATTATTATAAATAAGTTTTATTCATTTACTAAGATAAATAAAACACCTATCTACATGCAAGACAGCTACTCGAGCAAGACGGTTGTTGTAGCAGTGTTGCTAACTATTCCGAGAGGTATTTATATGTATTTACCTATGTATTAAATACTTGATCATCATCATCATCATCTCAGCCGATGGCCGTCACACTGCTGGACATAGTCCTCCCCAAGGATCGTCACAACGACCGGTCCTGCCGGTGTCCTTATCGAACGGGTTCCCGCTCCCTTCATCAGGTCGTCGGTCCACCTTTTGGGGCCCAACCTACCCACTGCTATTACCCGGGGTGCGGGATGCGGGAGCTACCAACGCTGCGCTTTCCGGTACGCGATCGCCACTCAACGGCTCTTCGGCCCCATCGGTTCTGCGAGCAATGTGCCCCGCCCATTGCTTGCACTATAGTTAAGCAATTCTTTGGGCTATGTCTCAGCGGATCTCTTCATTTCCGATTCGATCTTGCCGGGATACTCCGAACATAGCCCATTGCCTTTTGGATGACTTTCAACCTTTTAATGAAGCCTTGAGAGAGCGACGACCGACGTCTCAGTTCCGTAATTCATCTTGAGACACTGCGGTTTTTGGACGTGAGGAGACTACGTAGCTTTCCAATGTTGCCTTGCCGAGTGGGCTAGGCTATGAAGCTTGGTCTCCACCAGCTACTGTCACCAATGAGCCTCCTGGCTCTGCGTTCGACCGAGTCGAGTGCGGCAAGTTGATACTTGGCTGAGCCATCCCACAGGTGGCAGCAGTACTCCACACATGATCGAACCTGAGCTTTATACAATATTAAGAGCTGTCCAGGAGTTTAGTACCGCTTCACCTTGTTTAAGATACCCAGCTTTTTGGCCGCAGTTTGAGCCTTAGACTCGATGTCAGCGCCGAAGTTGAGTTTCGTGGTCAACCTCATGCCCAGAAGCCCAAGACTGCCGGAAACAGGAACAGATGTACCCTGGATAGTAGGAGTCAGATTAAACGGACTCCTTTTTGCGGTGAACATACAAGCCTGTGTTTTGGTGGCGTTGAAGTTGACTAAATTATTGTCACCCCACTGGGAGACAAGACTTAAAGTCAAGTTTGTCCGCTACACCATGGCCTCCCTCTGCGAACGTATTTCATCCCCGCTGGCCCTTGCGCCGGATACATATTTTATCTCTCCGTGACAGTACTGTCATCTGCATACCCAACAATACCTGACACAAGGAGGTCATTGATGTGTAGCAGGAAAAGAGTAGCGGAGAGAACAGACCCTTGAGGAACCCCAGCATCAATTGCCATAAGGTCTGAAGAGCAGCTGTCAATGACAACTCTAATCGACCGTTCTCTTAAGAAATCAGATATCCAGCTGCAAAGATCAGCGGGGATACCATAAGCAAGAAGCTTGCTCAGCAAACTAGCGTGCCATACCCTGTCAAAGGCCTTCAAGATGTCAAGTGATACGGTAAGTGCTTCACCGTGTTTCTCGATGGCCTCGCCCCAGCAGTGCGTGACATACACAAGAAGATCCGCAGTCGATCGCCCCCGGTGGAAGCTATATCGGCGATCACTGAGTAGATCATTATCTTCTAGGTATGTCAGCAACTTACTGTTAAGTATTCTTTTAATGACTTTACAGAGAATGGAAGTAATGGCGATAGGTCGGTAGTTGCAGGGGTCGACACGACTGCCCTTCTTGGGTACCGATTGCAGATTTGCAAGTTTCCAGGATTTTGGTACCGTTCTTGTTCTGAGAGAGAGAGGCGATACAGGCGTGTTAGAACAGGAAACAACTCAGGCGCACAATATCTCAGCACTCTTGCAGGTATACCATCAAGACCACTGGCCTTATTCACATCTAGACAACGCAATGCTCTGAGGACATCTTTTGTACGTATTGTGATCTCCGGCATCGAAGAATCACAACGAGGGATGGTTGGTGGCTGTTTGGCACCAGCGTCCAGACGTGAATTGCTCGCAAACAGAGAAGCAAATAAATTAGCTTTCTCAGTTGCGGAGTGAGCCAGTGACCCATCAGGTTTCTGCATGGGAGGCAAAGTGGGACGGCAGAAATAGGATTCGACCGATTTTGAAAGGGACCAGAACTGTTTACTACCAGAAGGGTAGGATGCCAGTCTGACTCCAATGCGGCTGACATGATCGAATCGAGCCTTCTGGATCACCCGTTTGCAGGACTTGACGGCAGAATTAAAGGCACTCTTTTTCGGCGCGAACCCTACGAGCTCTATCTTTGCGGTCGCGAGCTAGGAACCATACTTGGTAGGCGGATTCCTTTTCAACTTCAGCGCGAGCACAATCCGCATTGTACCAAGGTTGGGCTTTGTGACCGAGTGCGATTTCGGAGAATGGAATATAATATTCCATTCCCAGTACCAGTACCATTCCAATTACGTTCGCAACCGCATCAGCAGAACTGGCAGGGTCACTCGAAGAAAAACACACTTGCCGCCACGGGTAAGACGCAAAGAAGTGCCGCATCTCATCCCCATCTGCCGACCCGTATCGCCAGACTCGCCTCGTGCCCTTAGGGCTGTCATCGGGAGGAGAGCAGATCAACACGGATTTCACCAGACAGTGATCGGACGTTCCCAGTGGGGCAGAGATCGATACGGAGTGCCTGTCTGGATCTGATGTCAGCAGAAGGTCCAAACAATTGGACGTATTGTTATCAACAGCGAAAAATCCCGCAATGCTCCACCGTGCCAGTTGGCGACCGGAAGGGAGGACCTGGTGGCCATTGTGACGGGGTACGGGCGTCTCTCACACCTGGGGCAGCCTTTCACACGTGGCTAGCACACTACTTGGGCCCCCTACTAACTGCGGTCGGCCAACGACTGTCACCGTGCTTCGGATCCCGCTACCCTCCAAAATGAGTTTCCCGGTACAGTGTTACTCAGAGGCAAATCAAGCAACGCGGGTACCGGATGTTGATGGCCATGCGCCCAATTGTTTGGACCTTCTGCTGACATCAGATCCAGACAGGCACTCCGTATCGATCTCTGCCCCACTGGGAACGTCCGATCACTGTCTGGTGAAATCCGTGTTGATCTGCTCTCCTCCCGATGACAGCCCTAAGGGCACGAGGCGAGTCTGGCGATACGGGTCGGCAGATTGGGATGAGATGCGGCACTTCTTTGCGTCTTACCCGTGGCGGCAAGTGTGTTTTTCTTCGAGTGACCCTGCCAGTTCTGCTGATGCGGTTGCGAACGTAATTGGAATGGTACTGGTACTGGGAATTGAATATTATATTCCATTCTCCGAAATCGCACTCGGTCACAAAGCCCAACCTTGGTACAATGCGGATTGTGCTCGCGCTGAAGCTAAAAAGGAATCCGCCTACCAAGCATGGTTCCTAGCTCGCGACCGCAAAGATAGAGCTCGTAGGGTTCGCGCCGACAAAGAGTGCCTTTAATTCTGCCGTCAAGTCTTGCAAACGGGTGATCCAGAAGGCTCGATTCGATCATGTCAGCCGCATTGGAGTCAGACAGGCATCCTACCCTTCTGGTAGTAAACAGTTCTGGTCCCTTTCAAAATCGGTCGAATCCAATTTCTGCCGTCCCACTTTGCCTCCCATGCAGAAACCTGATGGGTCACTGGCTCACTCCGCAACTGAGAAAGCTAATTTATTTGCTTCTCTGTTTGCGAGCAATTCACGTCTGGACGCTGTTGCCAAACATCCACCAACCATCCCTCGTTGTGATTCTTCGATGCCGGAGATCACAATACGTACAAAAGAGGTCCACAGAGCATTGCGTTGTCTAGATGTGAATAAGGCCAGTGGTCTTGATGGTATACCTGCAAGAGTGCTGAGATATTGTGCGCCTGAGTTGTCTCCTGTTCTAACACGCCTGTATCGCCTCTCTCTCTCAGAACAAGAACGGTACCAAAATCCTGGAAACTTGCAAATCTGCAATCGGTACCCAAGAAGGGCAGTCGTGTCAACCCCTGCAACTACCGACCTATCGCCATTACTTCCATTCTCTGTAAAGTCATGGAAAGAATACTTAACAGTTAGTTGCTGACATACCTAGAAGATAATGATCTACTCAGTGATCGCCGATATAGCTTCCGCCGGGGGCGATCGACTGCGGATCTTTTTGTGTATGTCACGCACTGCTGGGGCGAGGCCATCGAGAAACACGGTGAAGCACTTACCGTATCACTTGACACCTTGAAGGCCTTTGACAGGGTATGGCACGCTAGTTTGCTGAGCAAGCTTCTTGCTTATGGTATCCCCGCTGATCTTTGCAGCTGGATATCTGATTTCTTAAGAGAACGGTCGATTAGAGTTGTCATTGACAGCTGCTCTTCAGACGTTATGGCAATTGATGCTGGGGTTCCTCAAGGGTCTGTTCTCTCCGCTACTTTTTTCCTGCTACACATCAATGACCTCCTTGTGTCAGGTATTGTTGGGTATGCAGATGACAGTACTGTCACGGAGAGATAAAATATGTATCCGGCGCAAGGGCCAGCGGGGATGAAATACGTTCGCAGAGGGAGGCCATGGTGGAGCGGACAAACTTGACTTTAAGTCTTATCTCCCAGTTGGGTGACAATAATTTAGTCAAGTTCAACGCCACCAAAACACAGGCTTGTATGTTCACCGCAAAAAGGAGTCCGTTTAATCTGACTCCTACTATCCAGGGTACATCTGTTCCTGTTTCCGGCAGTCTTGGGCTTCTGGGCATGAGGTTGACCACGAATCTCAACTTCGGCGCTGACATCGAGTCTAAGGCTCAAACTGCGGCCAAAAAGCTGGGTATCTTAAACAAGGTGAAGCGGTACTAAACTCCTGGACAGCTCTTAATGTTGTATAAAGCTCAGGTTTGATCATGTATGGAGTACTTCTGCCACCTGTGGGATGGCTCAGCCAAGTATCAACTTGCCGCACTCGACTCGGTCGATCGCAGAGCCAGGAGGCTCATTGGTGACAGTAAGCTGGTGGAGACCAAGCTTCATAGCCTAGCCCACTCGGCAAGGCAACATTGGAAAGCTACGTAGTCTCCTCACGTCCAAAAACCGCAGTGTCTCAAGATGAATTACGGAACTGAGACGTCGGTCGTCGCTCTCTCAAGGCTTCATTAAAAGGTTGAAAGTCATCCAAAAGGCAATGGGCTATGTTCGGAGTATCCCGGCAAGATCGAATCGGAAATGAAGAGATCCGCTGAGACATAGCCCAAAGAATTGCTTAACTATAGTGCAAGCAATGGGCGGGGCACATTGCTCGCAGAACCGATGGGGCCGAAGAGCCGTTGAGTGGCGATCGCGTACCGGAAAGCGCAGCGTTGGTAGCTCCCGCATCCCGCACCCCGGGTAATAGCAGTGGGTAGGTTGGGCCCCAAAAGGTGGACCGACGACCTGATGAAGGGAGCGGGAACCCGTTCGATAAGGACACCGGCAGGACCGGTCGTTGTGACGATCCTTGGGGAGGACTATGTCCAGCAGTGTGACGGCCATCGGCTGAGATGATGATGATGATGATCAAGTATTTAATACATAGGTAAATACATATAAATACCTCTCGGAATAGTTAGCAACACTGCTACAACAACCGTCTTGCTCGAGTAGCTGTCTTGCATGTAGATAGGCGTTTTATTTATCTTAGTAAATGAATAAAACTTATTTATAATAATAATATTATGTGATTATATTAAGTCCTGGTCGATCTTGAGCTTCGCCGATCTATTCCTGATCAAAAAAGTCAAATTGGGTGGAAAAAAATGTTTTTATTTTTTTTTATTTTCAAACCCCTATATCTCCGAAAGTATACCACTTAGGTCATTTTACCAAAGTATATTTTCTGTTTGTAATCATTTTCCCTGTCGATCGGCATATGTTTCATCAGTGGCCGCAAAATCGAGATTTTTTCAAAATGGCGGACAGTAGGTATGCCACTAAGGCAGGTTGCTCTTTACATCGAAGTTTTTGAAGTGAAACTTCTTGTCTTTGAAATTGTGATCCGCAACCTTTTTGTGTGACAGAAGATCGAAAAAAGGTGAAAAAAGTGAATAAAGTGATAAAGTGATAAAGTGAAAAAGTGAATAAGGTGAAAAAAGTGAAAAAGTTAATAAAAGGGGGAAAAGGTGAAAAAGTGAAAAGTGAAGAAGGTGAAAAAAGTGAAAAAGTGAAAAAAGTTGATAAAAAGGGAAAAAGGTGAAAAAGTGAAAAAAGTGAATAAAGTGGAAAAATGTAAATTGAAAAAGTGAAAAAGTGAATACGCTGCAAATAGGGTGATAAGTGAAAAAAGTGAATAAAAGGGAAAAAGGTGAAAAAGTTAAAAAGTTAATCAGTGAAAAAAGTGAATAAGGTGAAAAAACAGGGAAAAGTGAAAAAAGTGAAAAGTGAATACGCTGAAAAAATGTGAAAAAAGGTGAAAAAGTGAAAAAAGTGAATAAGGTGTTTTTTATTTTTTTATTTTATTGAATAAAGAAATTTACAAAACACAACAAGGACAAAAACCCGTCCCACGAAAACCTGTATGGGTTTATATGGGGAAGGGGCGTTCACATTCGCGGACCAATTAGGTATTTCTACTTTTACATAGGTATGTTTCATTAATTAATGTTACATTTAGTTATGAATTTTAGGTAAGTTAAATTAACTTTTTAGATAGGTATGATACACATAAAGGATGACTCGTATGAGCATTGCCACAATCACCATCCTAGCAGTGAGTTGGTAGTTGTGGCAATGCCTGATGATGGTGGATGATGCATACACATAACTGCACAGTTAAAGAATATAGTCTATGTCGGTAAGTGATAATGATAAGTAATGGTTTTTTACAATGGGTTTAAACTTAGGATTTGAAATGTAAGTACTTTGTATGTCAACTGGTAGACTGTTAATTATCTTTGGTAAGACATGATATCATGGTATCATCTCTTTCCGTAATTGTTACTATAGGTTGTCAAAAAAAATTGTGTAAAAACTGATAAAGTGAAAAAGCGAATAAGGTGAAAAAAGTGAAAAAGTGAATAAAAGGTAAAAAGGTGAAAAAGTGAAAAAGTGAATACGCTAAAAAAAGTGAAAAAGTAAAAAAGTTAATAAGTGAAAAAAGTGAATAAAGAATAAGGTGAAAAAACAGGGAAAAGTGAAAAAAGTGAAAAGTGATTAGGCTGAAAAAAAGTGAAAAAAGGTGAAAAAGTGAATAAAGTTAACAAAAGGGAAAAAGGTGAAAAGTGGAAAAAGTGAATAAGGTGAAAAAGTGAAAAAATGAAAAAAGTGAAAAAATGAAAAAAATGAAATGGTGAAAAAAGTGAATAAGGTGAATAAAGTGTAATAACTCAGTATAAAAATTTTTGACGCCGATAGCAAGTTGACCACTAACTAGCCACCACCAAATAATACTGGGCCCGTGTGGTGGAAAGGCTCGCTCTCACATAACGCTATTTCATTATGCCCTGCAATCTGTACAGACATTTAGTATAATAATATACTCACACCTGTCTCCCAATGTGAAAGACACAGACAAGATGACAACTAGCTATGATCCTGATAGATTTTACTCGATTCTTCTACCTATATGATGATGATTAGTCAGAAGTGGGAAACACTATGAGCTGCACTAACAGACTACTAATAGGCGAGGAGTGCTCTACCAAGGGTTAACCCTCGCCTCACTAGGAGACTCCTGCGTCTCAGGAAAGCTCAACTGAGTCCAGTTATTGGAGTCCTGACTGGTGACAGTCCTTTTAGCAAGCATCTTCTTTAAATATTGGTGTTACTAATAGTCGTCTGATAAAAGTTGAGAATGCAACGTGCAAAACACCTCGTAACACCGGGGTCTCTTCCAGAAGTCTTCGGCAGCTTTAAAAAGCTGGTGGGCTTCCTGGAGGATTTGGGATGGCAGGAGTAAAATCATTCGCACCTCACGCACAATAGGCGCCTAAGACATCTAGTTGCTGTCGCGGAAAACGAGGTCGCTCATCCATTGGATGAGAAGGATCCTATTGGTATTGCAATTAAATACCAATAGGTAGTAGGATTGTAAGAAAGTTTTATTATGTTATATTCTAGCGTTATTTTCCACACCCAAAAAATAATACTCAAGCTTTCAAGACTGCTGAGAGCACAGATTTATCCTTATAATCAAACTTTCATCCCAAGAAAGATAAATTAAATGGATTGTGAAAAATAAGCATAAAGTAGAGGTCTTAAGTTCTATGATACTTTGCTGTAGTCTTGATTATCTTACAATGCACCAAGTTTGTCTTCAAAAAGTTTACATTGTGCTATTTAATTTCTGAGACAGTATTCCACAGTAGAGTTATATATATAACACTTCGCATGGCCTATTTGATTTCCATTTCGACTTTTCGAACTTCGACGCAAGGAGTGAAATAGGCAACCAAAACATCCCCTGGGAATCCTAGTCTGGGATCCACGTTTATATGGTGTTTTGACTATTTTCACGTAGACTATACTTGCCAAATAGGTCATGTGAGTTCAGTACAATTATTCTTCATAGCTGTTACCCGCGACTTCGTCTGCGTGGACATGTGATTTTGTCTCATGTCTCGTCTAAGGGTCATGAAGGTCATGGTCAGAACCAAGTCTAGAAACCCTGGCATGTAACATTAAAATGGCCATTAAGGAATGGGCTGATAAAATACACATGCTAGAATGCTCTGGCTTCTCGGGTCTGCAACATTGCAGGAAATTCATCAGCAATATAACACCACGAATCCCACAGTTCTTACTGAACAACAGCAGGAACAAAGCTCGTGCTATCGTCGGAGCTCTCACCGGGTACTACGCCTCACAGGCATGATAAAGCTCACCCTAGATCCCAGTTGCCGAGCGTGCGGAGAGGAGGAGGAAACCATGGAACATTTTTACTGTGTGACTGCGATGTCTTGGTGGCTAAACGTATGTGTCCTGAGACTGAGAGATGGTTATTCAAAACTGGGAGATTACAGGTTTCTTCCCCTGAACACTATTGTCTCTCTCATTTTCCACGTTTTTCAATGGTGAAGAACGTTGGATGAGGGCAGCGCAGGACCGGTCGTTATGGCGATCCTTGGGGGAGGCCTATGTCCAGCAGTGGACGTCCATCGGCTGAGATGATGATGATGATAGAGGATACTCTACCACGCGGGCTAGTGCACAATGGTGGAGGCAAGAGCTAGAACGATAATATTCTAGCAAGCAAAATGGTCAACTTGTTAAAAGAATTATTTTCAAGCCACATTTGTAAATCTCTAACCTTACTTAGCTATTATGAAAGTACTTAGGCACATTAACCAAACTGTGGTGTTATAAGGACTTTTTAGATAAGTAGGTACCTATCTTTTCATAGATTGTGGTCGATTGATGTTCTATAGTTAAGCTACACAAATCCTCAAGAAATCATAATAGAACCGAAAATCAAACAAAACGAACATTTGGCAAAATTTTCTGCAACAAAATTATTATACCGTAGAATTGGCTCAGATTGGGCTCAAACTACCACCATTATACTTACATACAAAGATGTATTCAATCAATTTGTAAGCTCCTGCTAGAGTTAAAAATACGCCTAAAGATATCTATGAAGATGAAAACGATACTACAATAACTTTAGAAAAGGTTAAAAGAAAGAAAAATATTTGACGACCCGTTTGGTGTAATGGTTACCACGCCGGACTGCCAAACCAGGGAATCCCGGTTCGGTCATGGATGTAATATGTTTGTGCCGTTGTTGTATGGTTTCTATAATAAAAAGCCTATACTGCTTGCTTCGGATCATTACAATGTATGTGACTGTGAGCATTATTTATTTAATTATTTTTCAATTCACCCGGTAAGTTACTTTACAATCAAATCTGTAAGACCTAATTTCTGAGACGCCTTGAGCGTGAGTTACGAGTAAGTGCAAGTATGGTCGAAATGTATGAACTTTGAGATCAGGGATTTATCAACTAAATTAAGCTCCTGCTAGCCTTTGCTGCTACCTAGGTTTTGGAATAAATAATTTTATTGTTGCACACTTGCTTTTAAAAAACGCCTCACGCCATCTATTAAGATGAAAACGTACTACAATAACTTTAAAAAAGGTTAAAAGAAAGAGTATTTTTTTATATTTGACGACCCGTTTTGTGCAATAGTTACCACGCCGGACTGCCAAACCAGGGTCCTGCGCTCGAATCCCGGTTCGGTCATGGACATTATTATGTTTGTGCCGTTGTTGTAATGTTTCCATAATAAAAAGCCGTACTTGCTTGGGATCACTACAACGTATGTATTAAAATAAGAAAAAAACCAAAGAAAACGTACTTTCCTAAAATTGGATCTGATCTAATCTCAGGATATTATTAAGGTCAGCAAATTGCTTCTGTCAAATCCGTTGAAAAATGGATAAAAGTTAAAAAAAAAAAATCTCACCCAAGAATCGAACCTCCAACCTCTAGCGCGAAAATCTGACCATTTCCCAACTACGCTACACAGCTCTTGAGAGAAGTGTTGAAAAAAGCAACCACTATTTACTACTGGAATCTACCCAAATACATCTGTCAGCGTCAAGTCGGCGCTAGTGAGCATGATAAAACATTGGAAATTATCCCACAGACTCCCACAGTAACCCATTGCTGGGATAAAAAGTATCCTATGTGTTAATCCAGAACACATTCTATCTGCATGCCAAATTTCATCTAAATCCGTTCAGCCGTTTAGGCGTGATTGAGCCACAAACACACAAACATCCAAACATCCAAACATCCAAACATCGTCACAAACTTT
Organism: Agonopterix subpropinquella; assembly: GCA_922987775.1. NCBI lineage: Eukaryota > Metazoa > Arthropoda > Insecta > Lepidoptera > Depressariidae > Agonopterix > Agonopterix subpropinquella. The sequence continues at coordinate 4,528,671 of OV277710.1, forward strand.
CGCATTTATAATATTAGTGAGATAGTGAGATGAGATAGTGAGATTTCAAATAAAGACGACAAGATTTTCTGATTCCAATTATAGCTTTCTGGCCAATTTTGATTACCAAATATAATTTAATAATTATCAGAAAGATACAACACTGAAAATAGTATCCGATAAGCTGTTCTAAGAATGAGTGAGAGGAAATGATTCAAATCTCTGTTTCTGTAATTCAAAATATGGAATACAGTTACTCCAATCTAATAATATGTTAAATATGCAATCGCGCAGGGACCTTCATCTGGCGTGTCTTACGCATCGAGTGGTGAAGGGACAAACACCGGGGTACCTTTCCGAGAAGCTGATTTTTTATAAGAGCTTGCACGATAGGAATACACGATCTACTGTGCAAAATGCTATGGTCATACCAAGACACAAATCTCACGGGTTTAAGGGGAGTTTTAAGTATGCCGCATCTAAAATATGGAACAATATACCGCCTCCTATCCGTAGCGCAAAGAGTACATACTGCATAAAAAGACATTTTAAATTGATATTGTTAGAAAATCAGAAAAAGATAATTAATGTGAAATATGTAAATAAAAATAAAACTAGGAAAAGAAACGAATTTAGGTAACGATAAATATAAGGAAATAAAAAGGTTCTCGGCATCTCCATTCACGGTCCATTACATAATTTTGATCAAAGTGAAAATTAAATGACAAGCTATCGAACGCGTTTATCAGCGGCTAGGGCATTGTGTGCAACCAATCTGCAATGTTTGTTTTTTGCGACAGTGTCGACACTATTTTTGCCGGTACGTGAAAAAGGGGTTATGCTGAAAAACAGCGCTGGTCAGTGTGTTTTACCACACTACCAGCAAAAGCTGAAGCCTAGTCCCTTTGTCATGGTATTTATAAATGTGTAATGTTAATGTTATATTTCATTTAATATGTTTAGATGAAATGATGTATTATTTTTTTGGCTGTGACAATAAATCTGTTTCAATTTCAATTTCAATTTCAATCTGTCTGTATCACCACGCATAATTTTCTTATTTATGTTATATTTTTTGGATTGATTATAATATGAGGCATTGGGTTCGTGGGGCCAGAGGGCTGGCAGCTACTTCGGCCAGTGAATCAGTCTAGCCATACAAAGAGGCAATGATGTAAGACACTTTGCCGCCAAGCGGTAGCAATTTAGAAGATATTTTTATTTATTTATACAGGGTGAAATTGATATCATTTGCATCCTTTTAAACTAAGAGTCAACCCATCAAACTGAACAACTTTTACTATGGGAGCAAACCAATCGGAGTCGAGTAGACATTGCAGTTTAGTATGGAACAGCAGATTTTTAGTTGCTCCGATTGGTTTGCTCCCATAGTAAAAGTTGTTCAGTCTGATGGGTAAACTCTTAGTTTAAAAGGATGCCAATGATATCAATTTCACCCGTATAAGTTTCGCAAATTTTTTATTTTTTCTTTAGGTTAAGGGTTATGTAAATTAGTATCTTTTCTGTTGTTACTAAAAATATTTATATTTATTTATTTTTCACCATTTTGACACAGTGCTTTCCATTCTTCAATGTCCTAAACAAATCTATTGCTAACTTCAAATGCGTCGGTGAAGTCGCTCCTAAACAGGTATAGATACAAATTATTATAGCAATCGTATTACATTACCACAACAAAAAATACCTGTCAATAATATTACCTCATCTCACAAATAAAATTGATCGATCTGACAAGTGAACGATCCGGGAAATATTGCAAAAACCTTGCAAAAACAGGAAAATGCCCTGCAAATAACGTATTAATAAAATATAATGACAAACCACGTTGGTAATAAACAGGAAATGTCCTATTCTACTAATAATATTAAAAATTTTGTGAAATTTTATGACGATGTTTTTATGTTTGGATGTTTGTGACTCAATATGAGTTTTTAAAATCGGTGGTCTACGCGTACGAAGTCGTCAGTTGTCAGGTACTAGTTTTCGAGGCCACGATAGTATCGATTTTTTTTCGTTACTACATGTCATAATTTCAATCTCACAAGTTTTCGAACGCAAGAGGAGGCAATCAAAAAGTTTTTCGCATCAGCGTGCTTCGCTACAACGGTTTTCGCGACTACATGATTCGAACGTACAATGTATCGAACGTATAAGGCAGTTAAAAAGTTTTTCGCACCAGCGTGCTTCGCTACGACAGTTTTCGAAACTGCATATGACTCCCATCCACGGGAGTCATATAAACCTAACTCTTGAATCACTCTATCTATTAACAAAAACGCATCCAAATCCGTTATAGTTTTAAGGATCTAAGCATTCATAGCGGGAAGCGACTTTGTTTTATACTATGTAGTGATAACGTCACGCTTCATTCCCTGAGACGTAGGCAGGGACCAAGGCGCGATTATAATACGTTCCTTACTTACCTCTCTTGCCTTATTCATATCCATACATCTTTACATATTATGTCCCCGCCGGTTCTATTTGATAAGAGTACGTTTTGGGAAGTCGCCCTCTACTGACACTTCCATTCAAATTCCCACAAAAGATGTTTTAATAATGGTACTTAGTTTTATAGAAACTCTCATACTCGTAATGGTTTTTTATCTACCTTGCGTAGTATTGTAAGGTCGAAAATTGCAGACAGCTATTTTTATTTGAACACTGTTGTTTTCCACCTGTTCAACTATCAACATTTACTCTCGCAAGATTCTGCAAGCGGTCGCAATTACCAGTACTTTTACCCGTAATGGGGCGAGAGCTTCACCCCCACTTTCTCTACCTGTTGTAGTTTTACTCCCCTTTTACATTTTATTATATTTACTATAGTGGACCGGCTAACGAGTACTTAGTGCTCTGAAGTTTGAGTTTTCTTACGTTGTATTAAAAGGTATAGCTAATGCTTCAAAAATATACAGGGTGTAAGTGATAGCCTAGCAAATACTGAAACGGTGAACTCAGAACATCAAACTGAACAACTTTTACTATGGAGCCTACCTCAGGAGACGCGAAAAAAAATCAGCTGTTCCATACATTTGAGCCGAGTAGGTACAGCAGTTTTGTATGGGACAGCTTTTTTTTTTCGTGTCTCCTGAGGTAGGCTCCATAGTAAAAGTTATTCAGTTTGATGGTCTGAGTTCACCGTTTCAGTATTTGGTAGGTGTTACCTACACCCTGTATATACCCACTGTTTGTATGTAAATGAGGAAAAATGCGAAGGAAATATATACGCCAAAGAAGTAATTCTGAACCAAACTCACCGTGCACTGACGTCCCGTCCAGAGGGTAGCCACATGTGCTTTGCAGTGAGACTTATACAGGGTCTAAAAGTAGCATTACCTCTAAACCATATACTCTACCCATCAAACTGAGCAACTTCTACTACGGGAGCAAAAATGTCAGCGCAAAAAAAAAGTGTTCCGTACTAAACTGCAATACCTGCACGCTGCCTGTACGACTCTTTTTGTTCTGACAGGTTTGCTCCCATAGTAAAAGTTGTTCAGTTTGATGGGTAGAGTATGTGGTTTAAAGGTTAATGATACTTTACATTACAGCCTGTATAGTAACATATCTTCTATAGCTTTATAGGCGATGGTGTCTTGGCTGTATTTGGCCGCCGTAGAGAGCATATCAGAAACTTCAATATACACTTCTGGGCACTGACATGGGCGAGAGAGAAAAAAAGATAAGGTACCCCTAGATTTATTGCACCATATTACAAAACACAGATGTGCAAGTGCGAGACGGAAACCACAAACATAACAGACGTGGAAGAAAGATGCAACATACGATCACTGTGCGTTGGAACGAGAAGCATCTCTTAAACCTAAATCGTGCTATCGAAGATCTCACAGGATTTAAATTAAATTCAGGAGGAGCATTCCATCTTGTTACTCCATAATGTACTAATTGAAACTTTAGTATGCGACTCTAACTACAATATGTTAAGTTATATAGTTAATTAGATTACAGCTAACTTTAACGGTATACATTGTTTATTCTTTCAACAGTACATTCATCTATTCTACATTCATCATTCATTCCTAGGTACACAGGAAGTAATTTTAAAACGTACATAATTAAAGGGAGTGCTTTAGACAGGCTTTAGAGCATGAAACTGAACAAAAATTAATATGCTGCACCATTCTTTTGGGTCGAATCACCGTTTTTCGTTTTTTATGGAACAGCAGATATTTTTTTCTCGATTTTAATGTCGGTCCCCTAGTGAATGTTGTTCGGATTGATGGTCTAAAGCACCCCATTAAGTATGTAGGTAATGTATTTCATTTTACACCCTGTATTACATTACATTACTTTGACTTTAAAGTTAATTGCTTACAATAAGCCACATAATAAAAAAAGATTTGAATTTACAAGCACGTAACTAACGTCTGATTCTAGCATAAGCATATAATGCTCACGACTATATTCCCCACGGGGGTAGTCAGATATATTCTGAAACCTCAGAACATCCATGATTCGAGAAGCAAGAACATAGAATAATAATATCTTATGAATGCAGAAAATTCAAGAAGCTGAATAACGTTTGCAGCAGGTGTTCTGTCTACGATGTCTAGATACCCCAAAGGGTAGACAAGCGTGAGGAATATGCATGTATTCATGTACATGGAAATGCATCAAATAGAACTGCCAGCGCTGGTAACATGTGTTTCGTACTGTTTGCAAAACTAAACGTGTGCATATAATGTTATTATTCGATTCATTCGACTGAATGTTCTGAAACAGTCAGATGCAGAAACGGAAATATGCAATAATTGTCAGTGAACCATAATTGTTTAGGAGAGGTATTGAATATACAAAATATTTGCTTTGAAGTGGTACAATAAATGAAGCACTTTAAAGTTACATTAATGTAAAATGGGGTTTGATATACTGGTTGGTTTAAAATTTAATGCATTATTTATTTAGGGCTCAGATGTTTTTATATGTAGATGCGTTGCCCGCGCTTCAAAATGGCAAAAAAGCAAGGTAGTTGCCCGGCTTTCTCATAGTCATGCGCTGTCTAGTGTACGGGCAACACATCACTATATCGCGCCATTTTAAAGTGCATGACGCGTCTATTTGTAAAATGTTATTGATTTATGGGTCTTCAGAGATCATTTAACTGAATGAACAACTTTCTTATTTTTTAACTTTTTTTTGTATTTATTTTTTTCATTTAACTTCATTCTTATAACTGCTATAAATAAAATACAAATTCGCCAAACTGCAGAACAGTTTGTCTTCGTTTATTATTATTATTACTGCCTAATTATTACGACGACCACATAATATCATCATTATCATTACATTGTTTTATATTTGATCTTTGTTTACATTATTTTAAATTTGAACATAGGTAAGAAAGTAAATGAGAATAAATTAACCTAAAAAGGCTAATGTAGGCTATCTAATATGCGACGTTTTCTCACTGATTTATTATTGTTTTTATAAAATCCCAGTAAAATTAGATAAATCAGAAGAAATAATTTCCAGAGTTTTGGAACTTTTTTAAACGTTCCTTTGGTACGTAATACTGAAAAAATATATATGTCATCATCATAAGGATGCCCTGGTGATTAAAGGAATATTTCGACTTCCTCAGAAGGTCGACTCCTGATGTATGGGGACACGGGCCGGCGGAAACTATGACAGATAGGGTAATGAACCTCGAACAAATGTCATAGAGGACCATGGTCAGATTTGGTTGGCGGTAAAGAAAATCCAAAATTGCGATGTCCAAGATGGCTGCCATGGAAATTTCAAACGCCAACGCAGCTTTTAAAGGTTCCCCGAACCGACTGAAAATTTGTTTTTGGGGGTTTTCGGGGTCGCTGATTAAGAATATGAAATCATTTTGTTTTGATCTTCAACTTTCATGAAGGTCACCATACAAATTTCAGAATTTTTGAAATGCCGTTTACTTTCTCGGCCCTGCAGCTCTCAAAGGTGAGAAAATTTTATTTGTTCAAAAAACATTTCGATACAACTTATAGATTTCGAGAAATAAGCAAAAACTGAAAAAGTCACCTTTAGAGCCCCCCCCCTTCCTCGAGCTCACCCCGAGCAAAAAAGTCCTGGTGAGGGGGGCCCATAGAGAATTCACACGCTCCCTGGGGGGGGCCTCACCAGAACTTTTTTCTTCTTCAATATTACGTACCAAAGGAACGTTTAAAAAGGTTCCAAAACTCCGGAAATTAAGTACTTCTCCAGAATGGTATATTTCAGCTTAATTTTACTGGGTTAATATCTCTATGACTACTATTCGGGGAATATATCGTGAGCGTATGATTATGCTAAATCAAATCTAACTGACAATCATATAATAAGTTGTTTGAATACAAACAAAAATGTGATATTGCCAGAATATTCTCTTGCATCTGTCGCGAAAACTAATTGTTTGATTATACGTGATGTTCACGTCAGTACCACGTGTAGGTACTGTAGGTACCTTTAATACATTATTAAAAGACAATATATTTACTTTTTCTATAAATTTCTTTGCCTAAAGTATTTTATAGATGCAAGCTACGTTCCTCGCAATTAATTACGTAACGAAGGAATTTTACTCTCGCCGTTTGAAATTATGAGACAATGTGATCCTTACTACGGGTGCGATATATTTTCGTATTCGGAAATAAAAGTTTAATTTCTTATGATATACCTACCTATAGGTACTTTATTGCAGAGAGATATGCTCGGTTTTGTCACACCAGAAGCCGAAGCATGCTACACGTGATACGGCTTATCACGTCTTTTATCTCTTTTATCTCGAAAAAGAGCGAAGGGGTGATAGCGCTGTATCACGGTGGCATGCTACCCACGCAGGTGGTGGTGTCATATCAGAAATGAGGTGATTACTGGAGTTCCTGAAGGTTTTTACTTCGGAACCCGTCAAAACTACTCCGAATTCGATAAAAAAAAATTAATGAAGGTAATTTAAAATACTACTAACCTGTGTAACTTTGAAACTATATAACATAACGGAAATCTGATAAACCACAGACAAGGATATTAGTTTCTGGATCGTGTTAAAAAAAATCATTAAATTTATTTGGTTAATATTCGAAATAGAATCAAACTTCGTTTGTATGGAGCGCGCTCATCAACGTTTATTCGTCAGCTAATCTCAATTAAAATTGCCTCAATGTAAAGGGAATGTCCTGTTTTTATATGAATTCGCAAGTTGTGAAGCATTTTTTCTTAAAATTTGTATTTTTAGGGTTTACAACTTTTTACTTGACTGAGAGCGTCAATTTTAAACTATTAATAAATAGTTTAAATTTGACGAAATTGATTGAAATTGATAAATAGTTTGAATCTGTAATCTAAAATAATACAACCAATAGGTTGTATTATTTTAGATTACAGACGTTTTTAAAAAAAAAACATGAAAATCGGAGTAGTTTTGACCGGTTCCGAAGCAATAGAACTTTTTAAAGCTACAGGTACTCGGTTAAATACGTCGGAGAAATAACGTGCAAGAGAGTAAAATATTTTTCACCTCTATATACTTTCATATACTCAACCTTGTGTTTAATTGGGGTACGCATAGACAATTCCACATAATTAGAGAACAGCATTAATCAAGCACATTATCTTATGTCATACCATTCCGTTTTCCACTTAACCCCTTTTACTTGGGTATTCCGAAGCGCAGATTGCGTCTCATTTAAATATAAATGAACACACATGCAGACTCCTTGCTCTTAAACATGGAGACAAGAGGTATGATGAAGGAGCGAGCAAAAAAAAAAAAAAATCGTTCGGCACCTATACACTCCATACCAGAGTCGTGGTGACCAAGGGAAGGACAAAAATTTGTATGTAGGTAGTAGGCATACCATCATCTTATTATTATTTGTTAGATGACATTTTCCAGAGTAACGACTGCAATGGTTCATATTGACATGATCTTATAAAACCAGGCAAAATCATTAAAAACTGAGTAGACAATAGCCAATAGTTTACGCAGAGACGCGTCCCTGAAAATAATAGAAGCGTTGAAAAACAACTATCAAGTGTTTTGACCACAAAGTTATTATACCTGTCGGAATAGAGTAACTGACATGAGTTGTCAAATGAAACCGTTTTTTGTGCATTTGTCGGCACTTATCGGCACCCTAAAACTTCCAGTTCTGTGTATAATTGTGAATCTAACGTGAAATCGTAGGTAATTTAATGAAATAGTGTTAGTGTATTTCACAAAATAATCTACGACTTCACTTTAGATTCACTAATTATTCGCAGAACACGAATATTTACACAGTCGATTGTGTTGACAAGTTCCCAAAAACGGTTCTATTGCCTTGCGTCACGTATCTCTTTCTATTATACCGCGGCGCCGCTAGGTACATCTCGCTCTCTCAGCTGTCAGTTCCTCTATATGATACCTTTATGGTTTTGACTTAAATTCATTGAATTCCCGCGACCTTCTCAATCTGATATGAAGTTCTTCTCCACGCTAAGATCTTCACGCGTCGGCATCTATTACTATTACTAATACAAATAACAGATAAATTTTGACCTTGGTTTACAGGCGAATGTCCTAATTAAAGTGCTAATACGACGAAAAAATTCTAAACATGACTATTTGTACGTTCATTTTTAGGGTTTCGTACCCAAAGGGTGAAAACGGAACCCTATTATTAAGCCTACGTTGTCCGTCCGTCCGTCCGTCTGTCCGTCTGTCCGTCTGTCTGTCTGTCTGTCCGTCCGTCCGTCCGTCCGTCTCCTTCTGTCCTACCTTTTTAGGGCTGTAACTTTTGAACCGTAATAGCTAGATAGTAGAAATTTTCACAGATTATGACTTATTACGGCGGATTTGTTAAAAAATAATAAAAATGTCAAAATGTAAAAAATTAAGGGGGGTTCTGAACAAGAAACTAGTTTTTATCAACGTTTTTTTCTTCACGCTCTATCGTAGAAACGGTAATATATACAAGCGGTGTGATTGTAGAGCAAGCTCTACAGAATAACAATAAATACTAAAAACTGGCCAAGTGTGAGTCGGTCTCGAGCTAAAGGTCCCGGACAAAAAAAGTTTTTTTTCTAAGTTAATAATGTTGTGTTCTGTGGATGCGTGGTACGGAACCCTCAGTGCGCGAGTAGCCCGACTCGCACTTGACCTGTTTTATTTAATGCTCTTTAAATGTGGTCCTTGGAAATGTCCTTACTCCACAAAATTGCTGGAGTAAGGACAAATTTAGTTCAAATTTTAAAGTAAACTGATCGTTCTCCTATACTTTGGATTCAATCCTATGTCCCTGAAGATATTGCGCCATTCAATGAATTGCTTTAATCAGGGTGACTGTTAATTTTAGCTCTATAAGACGAGAGTAGTATAGTAATGACAAGGAAAATGCAATTGACAGCGAATTCGAGGAATTTTCCACACATTTTCACTCTAGGTACTAGAATAATATGAAGAAAATGTTTACACATTTATTTAAATAAATACTGACAACATGAGTTATAATTGTTTTTAGGTGCTCTTATATAATTCCGTGTAATTGTTTAAAAAGGTATTTAAAAAATTTCTGTGCGTTCTTATTATTGTTTAAAACATTTTAACGAAACTGAATAATTTATATGAAATTAAAATTTAACTATATATTAGATTACCATTACTCTCTAGAAGTGGTAATAAATTAATAAAAAAAAAATCGTTCAGTAAAAATCATTACTTATCTTTTTTTTTAAATAATTTTATTATTATTAAATAATAATATTAATTTAATCTAATGTAAAATTGCATGCAAGAATAATTTCAATGTGTAAACAAATAATTAATTAATAATCTAATCTATTGTGAAATATTATTGGCACCTTATTATGTACAAAATATTTTTAAAGTCAAATGTATGAATAAGCCCTTTATTCAGACAGTTTTGTCTGAATAAAGGGCTTATTCATTCATTAATTCATTCAATTAAAATATCGTAGGTATTTACAATAATATTCAATTATGTTGTGTATTTTACAAATCGAATTTAATGTTAACTCTTTTATTTGGCTCAACTATCATTAATAATGTTTGATTAATTGATACAATATGGACGTACGAGTACCTACACAAGTTGCCATTGTCATTCTGTGATCAATTTTCTGCGTATTGGGCTTAAAATTGGTACCTATGTTCGGTGACAAAGAACCGAGCTTTTGGTCGTAGTTCAAAATGAAATAAGCTGTCTATTCCACTAGCCTTTGTAATGAACTAAAAGCAATAACACAAACATCCATTGCATATTCCCCTACACTACAGAATGCAATCACAATACCGATACAGTACAGAGTTTTGTCTCCATAAAGCAACTTTATGGAGTAGGTACTCCTAGAACAAAGTGGCCTCATGACGGGGTGGCCAGAGGACCTTGCTATTAAAATATATCCCTTTAGAGAAGGGCTGACCTATTTTAGGTAACGTTCCTATAGTTTTAAGACTGCTAAGTAAAAATGAAATACAAATCTCTATCTATCTTTTATTACTTTATGGGTACTTCCCTAGCTAATATTATCTTACTTGCTACCTACTACCGTATTCTAACATTAACCCTTGACCGGGCGCGAGGAGGGAGTACCTCAGGCCTAAAGGGGTTGCCATCATGGGGGTGGTCTCAAACTGAAGGATCAGAAAACACAACCTGGTACTCATGCCACACTGGTCAAATACGGAGCTACCTGTATCCTAGAAGAGTAACGAAACTGTCCATTATCCCCCAAGCTACATCCATAACCTTTCAGGACGAGGTTTTCAGTCCTGTAGATGCACCTAGCTGTCCTGGATCCCAAGTTGCTATGGTATGCCTTCAGGGAAGTTTCAGGATTGAAGAGTTATCATATCACACTGCCCGGTAAATCCCCAAGCTGAACCTATAATCTTTCAGGGAGAATTCTCTTGGTAAGCTTCCGCACTAGCTGTCCGGTATCACAGTATAAGAAAGAGTATCTATTACTACATACAGCACGGACACTCTCTGCCTCCAACCAACTTTTTACCTCATCCTCTCTATTGCCCTCTGATTACCTCGCCAGTTACCAATGTTAAGCAAATGCGTATTCTTTTCTCGTTTGCACTCACTCAGTATCGCACATGCTTACCTCCTCTTTTAAATTTTTCCATTTGTATGAAATGACAGGTCCAAGGTGTGCACCGGCATATGGCACACTTGAGGGATACCGATCCCTCCAGCCGCCTGTGCTTCCACTCCCTCCGCGCGTCGCTTCAGCTCGCCTGCATCGCCCTCTTGTAACTAGTTTTGTTACACTCCGATTACCTATTGATGCTTTCATTATCAATATTAGTCGATGTAAGGCTTGTATCTGTTGACAAGTAATCTGTGATAGTACGAAGGATAGAGACCGTTGACCATGTTTTTTTTTTGCTTACGCTGACGCTTTATGTGAAGTGACTCCGGAGTCAGGCGGCCGTCGCAGTACAAAAAAGTGGTTACGCCGATAAGGACAGTAATAAGGTAGCGATTTCCTTTTTATAACTAGAGCGAATTTGCTATGTGCATCTCTTATTGATTGAATAATCAAAACACGTTCCGACCTCATTACTTCTCCCTCGACGATAAGGATAGAGGAAAAACAAGTATATCAGTATCAAATTAAAGATTGAAAAATTAAGTCTCGGGCGGGACTTGAACCCGCACCCTTCCAAACCGGGGAAGTGCGTTATCCAATTTCGCTACCGAGTCCACTAGCCAGAGAACGAAATTTTCAATCTGTTGCGTCTTGAGGGGACGTGTTCGCCATCTACTGGAAGTTATTACGAACTAGCCAACCTGCAAGTCCAGCATTACAACTGGAATTCATACAGTATAGATGACACACCCTGTTCCAATTTCAAATATTATAGATTTTTAAACATGTTACAGCCATGTTCCATCCAGAGCTACCGCTACCGCCATTTCGCTACCGAGTCCACTAGCCATCTGGCTAGATGACTCGGTAGCGAAATTGGATAACGCAATTACCCGGTTTGGAAGGGTGCAGGTTCAAGTCCCGTCCGAGACTTAATTTTTCAATCTTTAATTTGATTCGAAATAGCACAACATGGCTGTAACATGTTTAAAAATCCATAATATTTGAAACAAGTATATCAGTCTCACAAGATACACGAAATTGGAATTCGGAAAAGAGTTTCGTGAAAAAGTGGTAAGTATCTGCTCCATTTCGGTCCGCTGGATCGGAACAAGTCGAGCGGGGACTCTTAAGGCAATCCTCGGCAGAGCTCCTAAAGATCTAGGCTTTGTGAAACCTTATTTAGTTCAGCTGTTACGAGATTTGCTTTTTCTCATACATTTTTTTTAATGATGACATATTTTGGTTTCGACTTGGATACGAGTAATGAAAGTTGTGATCATACTATTAGGTTAACATTTTCATGTTCTATGGATATAATCGTGATAGGAATATATTACCAAAAAATATAATTTTCAGACAACATGATCTAATTCTGAGGGCTAGTGATAGAAAGATGCAGGCCTACTATGAGTTTACACTGTAGTATGCAATAGTTTACTATATTTTTTGTATTGAATATCGTACAGAGCTCCGCAGAGTGGTTAGGTCCGTTGAGAACTAATTTTGTCATACAAAATTGACGCCGCAACTATAAAGTAACGTACAGTGAATACTGATGTTAGTTCACTCTTTATTTTATGTATTTGTTATAGTAACCTATTTCAGTAACTAGTCCAAAATAGGTACTATACTATATATTTTCTGTTCATAGTCAATACAAAAATATCAAAACGAACTAAACAAATGGGTACAAAAACAGGCTTATTTTACAATCGTTAACAAAAGTATTAAAACAATTTCAATAATAGAGTTATTTGAAACCATTAATTTTTATATAATATCGCTTATCGCAAGGAATGTAATGCCTTTTTCCTTCATGTCCATATCTGTGAACCAGAGAGCAAATTAAAAATCGATTTGAAGATATCGTTACTGGATAAAGTAGGTCAGCTCTGTAGATTTGTTCAATATCTCTTGAGATGTCTTTTTTTGCGTATTTTTGTTAGAAAGACTTTTATATTCTAGGCCCTTTATATTCTAAGTTGAAGGTAAGTATCTAAAGTGTTCTGCTGTGGTACGTATAAATCACGGACCTGAAAAAAAGACGGACGGAATCCTCGTCTAATCAGAAGTGAAGCACCCATTTATATGAGTGTGCGTGCTGTCACCCTGTCGCGCGGTACATAATGGCTGCGGGTTGTCGGACCTGCTGCGCCTAGAACTGGTGCGTCTGTGTGAGTGTAGGTCCCTTGTAGAACAAACGAAATTGTAGGACCTTACATGCTTCACCTCTTTTTAGAGTGACATTACGTCCGTCTTTTTTTCAGGTTCGTGGTATAAATATACAGGGTACTGATGACCGGACCATCAAATTGAACAACTTTCTCTATGGGACCAAAGTCGAAATAGCAAAGGAAAAAATCTGCTATTCTACACAAATGTATGAGACAACAGATTTTTCGTTCGCGACTTATTATATGTCGGTCCCATAGAACAAGTTGTTCAGTTTGATGGTCTGATCATCACCTTAAAAAACCATCAGCATATTAAGTAGGACACTGTATTTTGTTCGTGATGAAGGTAACAAACCTTTTGTTGTAGGAGGTTGTGGGTAACAAAACACCTAGTAATACTTAAGGGGGTGTTACAGACCATCAAACTGAACAACTTTCACAATGGAGCCAACATCAAAATCGCGAAAAAAATATAGTACTGTTTCATACACAACTGCAATACCGACTTGACTCAAATGTATGGGCAGCTGCATTACTGCAGCTGTATTGGGCGTGTAACGTCACTTTGACAGCACTAAAGTCAGTTGTTGGTTTTCTGTCTCTTTTCTTAATCTTATTTTAGAAAATGACAGGAATAAATTTAGTTAAGTCATGGCACAGTTCGAATTGACACCATTGTTAGAGGTAATTATATTACTGCAGATTAGCTTAAAGGGTCGTTGTTAGGTATCAATACAGATCTATTTATAGGTACACAACAGAACTATTATTAATTAAATCCGGTCGCAATCTGGGGAATCTGACCACACCCGCACTGCCGGATCAAGTGTTAATTGAAATACGTTTGATATTTTGTTCGGTTCAAATTAACCTCAATTATATTCGATGTTCAAATTATGATTAAAATTAAATATATCGGTTGAATTCATTCGTGTTTTGTTTTAGGGTTTATCGAAAACACAATATTTGGTATTTGACGAGTAAGTGCGATAAAGCTTTGGATTTTTTGGTGACAGCACCTTAACCTTTTCACCGCCATTACTAAATGTGAGCAACAACTACTATTGTACATTCTGGTAGTTGTAGTAATGTTTCTAAACACCACGAAAGGGATTACGGTCGTGCATTTATGTATGTGTGTGTTCGTAATGGCCATTGACGTCATATACAAAAATCTTTAGATTTAGTGCCCTGTACGAGTATTTCATATTATCAAGTCATGATCATGACTGGTCATGTGTTACAAATATACTATGGTTATTTTGTATTACAAACACAAAGTATCTCTAGTATGTTTCATTTTTACATTTTCCACCTTCTATCTCTTAATATAAATTCGGTAAATTGTATATCGGACTTTTGGATTCCTTATTTTTAACAATTGATTGGCGTCGATAACACCGTATAATTTTACTACGAAAAAAGAAAACAAAATTTTTTTTTGTCGTAATGGTCTTGCGCTTTTCTTTAGTTCAAATGATGGAAAGTGTAGATGAAGCCGAGGATGTAACGCTCTCACCCAGAAAAAGCCTATTTAAACTCTTCTCTTAAAAATGCTCCGATTATATTTTATTTCAGTAAGACCACTCAATTCTAGACCTTATCGTTAACGAATAAAGTTTTGCATTGTTCAGTGCAAATACGGTTAATTAGAAAAGTTTTTGAATACAATAATTTACAACAGAGTTTTTGATATACGATGTTTTATTTAACTTCGGGCCATGGCCATGGGAAAATTAATGGGGCATAAATGTAAATATGATTTATTGTGAAAATATAATGCTTAAAAAAAAATTTCAATAGCTTACAATTTTTTTTTATTTAGGTATCTTTGATTGTAATTTGTGTGTCTGATTCTCACCGCTTTGTTATTAAATTTAACCGACTTTAATAATTAATAAAAGTTACTAATTTCCAGCATCAGGGGACCGATTGCGCTAAATCAAACTCCACTGAAATGTCTTTGGTCCGCATGCGAATCTAAACTTTTGACACATTCGGTATCGCGCTAATCATTTGACAGCTGATGACAGCCGTTGACAGATCGCTCAGACGTTAAACGTCAATCACAATATTATAGTCTTCTTCTTCTTCTTAGCCGTTTTCAACCATAATGGTGTAGGCCTCCTTCAGTCTTATCATGCCATCCCTCTCGATCTTGTGCCGATCCATTTGAATCCAGCTGTTCATTTGATATCGTCATACCAACGCATTTGCGGTCTTTCTCTTGGGCGTTTTTCTCCCCAAGGTCTCCACTCCAACAGTGCTTTGCCCCACGAGCCTTTTTAAATAATTTTTTTTACATACCTACTTATAGTAAAATAAGTCAAATTAAGCATTCAGCATTCAGGACAGATGAATTAGTAACAGATTTGCAATTCTATTACAACTCAAATTGAATAATGACTGAACTTCTTCTTTTTCTTCTCTTCTTCTTCTTTCTTCTTCTCTTCTTCTTCTTCTTCTTCTTCTTCTCTGGTCATCCCGTGATCATGGCAGTTGTAACACTGCCGAAATATCGGAAACTCACAAATACCAAAACGCGGTAAGAACCCGTTAAAATGTTTAATTCTAAATTGAACTTCAATGTTTTAAATTAGCGCGATCGACCACAGCATTGTATTGAATCACAAAGGGTCTACCGAGCTAGTTTCAGGCATCTTCCCTTCACATACTCTATTTATTGTCCACACTGCTGGAGCAAAAAAGGTGCCATTGGTGTATCGTGGTTAGTCCACTGAACAAACCCGATACGGGTTTATGGACATATAAAATCATCAGAATTTCAACTTCAGCGTTTCCTCTCTATGCTTTCCTTCAAACAGCCAATAATTTTACAAATCGTACACATAACTATAAATAAGTATAAAGTTCAATAGTAATATTCTAAGTAATTAACATAGATACCGCCGACATTGTGTTGGGCTAACGAGCATAAACACAATTAGGTGTAGTATTGATTACAGATTAATCATGGCTTAACTAGAAGGCTTTCTGTTACACTGTACCGGTTGAAGATATTATCGTGCTTTTGTTTTGTATTTTAAGTTAGTTTTAGAAGTAGGTTAATTATAGGTCATGTCTACTGTCCATTAAAAGACGATGGGATAGTTTAACCGGAACAACTGTACGTGTATCGCGCCTTCGGTAGGTGCGCAGTGAGACGGGGGGTGGTAGCTTGTTATCTATTATTTCGCTGTCACGTCCCTGACGGACCGGATCCATTGTGAGACTGGGAGTTAAACAGATTACCTAAAGGCATAGAGGGAAAAAAAAGTGGACATTCTTGCAATGGTATGGACCATTGCAAGAATGTCCACTTTTTTGAGGTTTGTTTTTGAGTGTGTGGTGTCAAGTAGTATGGACAAAAGATGACCAAGTGACATTTGCCCTTATGTCTTACGGTCACTTTTCACACACTCTAGCACAAAAAAGAAGTGGACAGCCGCGTAAACAAGCATTTATAGTTCCGTCTCCTTCTACTATTAAAAGAACGTCATAAGATAAAAGAGACTAACTTACAATCGTAAATTGATGCGGTCTCTATGTTTTAGAATAAAGAGATCCTTTCTCTGACCTGGGAGTGGAAAAATGGTCTAAACCACTCACTATTTTTAAACGACCTACCCAATGACACCCCACACCATGGGAAAGACGAGATTCATTCCCACTTTATGTGCAGTCAAATATATTTTTCAAGACTTTATTTTACCACTTTGTTGACTTTTCAATATATGTATAGATAGCCTTGTCAAATTGCAGCTTTCTAGTACGTCAGAGTCTAAGCCGTGGACAGACAGACAGATGGACGGACATTGCGAAATTAAAAGTGTGGGTTCCTTGTTGAATACGGAACCCTGAAAATTTTCCTGAAAACCCTTGCAACAATTGAAAAGGCTGTTGGTAGTTGTAGCAAAGTTTCTGACTGACCTGAAAAGGAGTAAGGTCGTGATTTTATGTTTGTGTGTAAAATATTTTTTGGGTAAATATTACAATTATTTATTGTAATATTTACAAAAATATAATATAATACACTTTGTAATTTACCAAAAACATTGAATACCCAAACATGTCATCACATCACGCTACGGTATGATATTTGGCTACCAATAAAGACATGTCACCTAACCGCCGAGTAACTTGGGTTAGTGCTAACCGTGCCATGAAATCCTTGGGTTATCTGTACGGTGACCAAACAAT
Source organism: Agonopterix subpropinquella (assembly GCA_922987775.1). NCBI lineage: Eukaryota > Metazoa > Arthropoda > Insecta > Lepidoptera > Depressariidae > Agonopterix > Agonopterix subpropinquella. Next base: position 4,546,133 of record OV277710.1, read on the forward strand.
TTGATCTATTATAGGACTATGTTCTCGTAATTTGGATTCGATTTCTGGGAATTTAATATTGTTTGAGAATGTGGTTAATTGAATAGAGTCGAATATACGGTAGTAAATATTTATTGAAGTGTGCAATGTTTTAGTAAGTATTCGTCACTTTTAAAAAAGTTTTAAAAAAGCTTGTTCTTTGGTATGATGTAAAAGGCACAGAAACTAATTATTTGGAACATTTCCGAAATAGCTTTAAATGTATTTGGGGGTAAAAGAGGCTGTTTCAATTGCTTAGCTCAAAAGATAGTGCAACTACGAACGCAGAGCTCAAAAGATACCCTAAGTAAGTACCTACTTGTAGCATTGTTTCTGACCACTACTGCTATAGAAATGTTGGTAGTAACTTTTTCATATATAAAAGTCAACGGTTTTTCTATACTTGAATGTTGAAACCATCATGAAAAATTTTTGCACTGCACCATGATTTTGACGTAATATTTTAACGAACGATATTTCTCGCAGACAGATCTACATTTAATAAAATGCTGACTGCACATTTCAAGAGACATTTAAAGAGTCTCTGTTCCATTTTCATACTTTATTGCTTCAATGCGGTTAAGTAAATTTTACTGGTAGTCAAACTGGACTTGCGAAACTAAAAATTCCTCGGCCATAAAACCGCCTTGCTCCCCTACTTATCGAAGATGGCGCAGCTTAAGTTTTAATTGAAATCCCACTCGGATGGGACTGTGAAATTTTATAGGCCATTATGTTCAGTGTTATCGTGGGAGAGGAGTACTTAGGCGTTATGTATGGCTTGAAACTAGACCGCAAGTGCGGTTTGTTTCATTGACTGGATTTAGAGTAAGAGTAAAGTAGAGCCTAATACACTGCTATGTGCGCTGCATATTAGCAATATTTAAATCTGCAGGGTGTAACAGAACATCCAAGTAATTTAAAGCGGTGGTTTAGACTATCAAACTCAAAAATGTTGACTATGGAGCCAAAAACAAAATTGCGAAAGAAATCTGCTGTTTGATAAAAAACCTGCAGTGCCTACTTGACTCAAATGGACAGCTAATTTTTTTTGGACTTTGTCTCCATAGTGAAAGTTGTTCAGTTTGATGATCAAAACCACCGTTTTAAATATTACTAGGGTGTTTTCATACACCTGTATAGGGCTATTGCGTATGTTTCCGATCATCGATCATTACATCTACACTAATATTATAAAGAGGAAAGATTTGTACCTATTTTTGTATGTTTGTAATGAATAGGCTCAAAAAGTACTGGGCCGATTTAAAAAATTCTTTCACCATTAGAAAGCTGCATTCACCTTGAGTAACATAGGCTATATTTATTGCTAGAAAAGATTAGACGTCCACCCGTGCGAAGCCGGGACAGGCCGCTAGTAATTTATAAACATATTTGTACCTATTTTTGTATGTTTGTAATGAATAGGCTCAAAAAGTACTGGGCCGATTTAAAAAATTCTTTCACCATTAGAAAGCTGCATTCACCCTGAGTAACATAGGCTATATTTATTGCTAGAAAAGATTAGACGTCCACCCGTGCGAAGCCGGGACGGGCCGCTAGTAATTTATAAACATACGACTTTAATTTCTTTTTGGATGGTCAAAATCTTGGCTGCTGCAACTGCAAATACTTGTAGGAAGACTCAAATTTTTAGCAAATGGATGGTTGGTTGGTTTGGTTGGGTAGTTGGTTGGTCGGTTTGTTTTTGGTGGGTTGGTTGGTTTGTTGGTTGGTTCAGGACGGAATAACGATTCAAGTGGTGAGGCTAGCCTTTTGATTACAAAAACACTGCTTACTAAACCTTATTCCTTAGTATTCTCATACCTAATGGCAAGAAAGAGGGTAGTCCATTATAAGTCGGAATCAGGCTGGTGTTTCCTATGTGGTTCTAAATCGATATTATATTTTCCTTGTCGCCCTCTTCGTGTTAATTTGCTAAGATGTCTCTGAAGAGATCGCGCCAAAAAGAGTATTTATATTATAAGATACAGATTTTGCAAAAAAAAGGAGGAAGCTCCCATGCATCTAAGTGTGGCCTAGGTACTGAGGTAAAAACGCTGCACTTATCTGGGCATATACAAAATACGTTTATTTTTAAATGCATAATGCTAACAATAACATTTTCGGGGCTTCCTTTTAAATGTCTGAAAGACATTTGTTCCAGAAGCATATGAGTCTCCTCATCGGATGAGATACATACCATAGAGATTCCTAGAAGCAGTGAAAATTGATAGGCAAGGCAACTATAAAAGGGATGATCACAATAGATCAGTAATGGTCGCAGTGACTTTCCCCAATTCCCATGTATAACTAAGAGTATTTAGACGTGATTTAGGCAAGAGTACAATCGTTGTAGCAGATCAGATAAATCCTCCAAGGTCTTAAAAATGTAAAGTTCTTTAAAGCCTACATTTTTTAGGAAAGAATTGGTATTCTAAAATTTTGTAGCGAACGGCCTTCAAATAAATTCGGTCGTAAAAAAACGAGGAGAGTTGGCACGATTACTGCTAGTTACAGTAATTTATTGGAATCTTTATTATCGCCCAACTGATATAGCACCACTTTATGGTATCGAGAAAATCTTACGGTTTAAGGAGATAGCCTCCGTTTGATAGATAGTCGATATCGAGTGCTAATATTTAAGTCAGGGAAGAACCGATTCTCTTCTAACTTCTCGTTTTATTTTAAGAATTACAAGGTTTTAGAGCACTTAAGCTGGGGAGTGCTGCAGTAAACTTGTAACACAAGATTTGTACCTATACAGGGTGTAACAAAACACCCTAGTAATACTTAAGGGGGTGCTTCAGACCATCAAACTGAACAACTTTTACTAATGGGACCAAAATCAAGAAAAAATAAAAAAAATCTGCTTTCTCATACAAAACTGCAGTACTGACTCGACTAAAATGTATGGGACAGCAGATTTTTTTATTTTTTCTCGATGTTGGCCCCATAATGAAAGTTGTTCAGTTTGATGGTCTGAAGCACCCCCTTAAGTATTACTAGGGTGTTTTGTTACACCCTGTAGAATCTCAGGCAGCATATATGTATACGTAACATACAAGAATGCTTGAAGCCCACTTATTAAACGCCACATCGTTTTTTGAAGCTACCACAGCGTCGAAACGTGTTGCCGCTGTAGATAAGATGTAGAGCGCTCAAGCTCACGCAAAGGGGGTAGGCACAGACCACGGTACGCCACACGCTACGACTCTGACACACCTATTGGCATCATTCACATTCATACATCTTTTCATGTACTTCCGTCGATTGAGGGTGCTACGTACTTGTCCTTTTCAGATAAGATCATTGATCTGATCGACAATACAGAACAAACAAAAATAAAATACACAACCAAACAAAAGAAACGGTTCGAGAACGAGGTTTCTGTATACTGTATATACAGGGTGTTAGGGTAAACGTTTTCATTACTTTAAGGGGTGATTGTACTCATGATACTGAATAACTTTCTTTAAGAAGCCTATAGGAAATTCGCAAAAACAAAATTTCGACTTTTCATACAAACGTTCGATCAGCTGATTGCATTTAGTATGGAAAGTCAGAAAGTAGTTTGGCGAAAGGCCATATAATGTGAGACCCAGACATATAGGTTCCATGAATGAAACTTAGTAATACGTATAGAGTGAAACAAAACTAACAAAAATGGAAATTGGTTGTAATCTGTAGAAGTTGGGGGAAAGGTATTTCTCCTTATGATACCTTTTGTATCAAGTGTGTTAAACTCATAATCTTTCTTATTAGATAGCCTACTCAATCTTCTACGCATTCATTGTGTTTGTTTTAATGAAAATTCACGATAACCGTACAATATTATGATAATGGAATCAAACGAAATCACACGCACTATCAGTTCAATAAAGCCAAGTACGTTCCGTAACATCCAAAAACTATCTCAGTGATAATATTAGATGAAAACGGGGTCCAAATTAGCCAAAATTCTTTATTTGCGAATTTCCTATAGGTTTCTTAGGGAAAGTACACCCTGTAGTTATGAATGAAGACTATTGAATTCATCAAAATAATTGACTCTAAAATATCTCTATCGAAATATTGTGCTCCTATTAATGCAACCCTAAAAATGGAATGAAAACAAGATAAACAAAATAAACAAATTGAAACATGAACGATAACAGAGTAACATTTATTTTGATAAAGGCAGAAACGAAAACACTATTGCTGTATTACTCTACCGTAGTGCAAACTCCATTATTTAATAAAATCTAACACAATCAATTTACAACTAACTGACCAAACCCCGAGGCAAAACAATATGTAACCCAATTACAGTTTGCATAGAGTGCACTTTGATAAATTAAGTAAATCAATTCTACGAATGATCACGGATGAATTGAATTGGTAATTGAAATGGATTGCCGCTCATTTAGATCAAAATCATGGCATTATTTTCGCGGTTAAGATTCAACGTAAGCTTTTGTTACGATTATGAAATTATGCTGTAGAAATGGGTAAAATCGTATTTTATGTTAGTCTAGCTAGCCTATGCCTGCATCTTCGCCCACATGAAATCGACGAATCACGGGCAAAAGGGAAAATTATCATTAACCTTTAAACCACATACCGGTCAAGTGCGAGTCGGGCTACTCGCGCACCGAGGGTTCCGTTCCACACCACCACAGAACACAACGTTATTTACTTAGAAAAAAACACTTTTTTTGTCCGGGACCTTTAGCGCAAGACCGACTCACACTTGGCCGGTTTTTTGTATTTGTTGTTATTTTGTAGAGTTTGTTCTATAATCACACTAAGTTTGACGCTTGTACATATTACCGTTTTTAAGATAGAGCGTGAAGAAAAAACGTTGATAAAAACTAGTTTCTTGTTGAGAACCCCCTTAATTTTTAACTTTTTGACATTTTTATTATTAGGGTTCCGTACCCAAAGGGTGAAAACGGGACCCTATTACTAAGCCTACGTTGTCCGTCCGTCCGTCCGTCCGTCCGTCCGTCCGTCCGTCCGTCCGTCCGTCCGTCCGTCTGTCCGTCCGTCTGTCCGTCTGTCCTACCTATTTAGGGCTGTAACTTTTGAACCGTAATAGCTAGATAGTTAAAATTTTCTCAGATTATGCGTTATTGCGGCGGATTTGTAAACAAATAATAAAAATGTCAAAAAGTTATAAATTTAGGGGGGTTCTCAACAAGAAACTAGTTTTTATCAACGTTTTTTCTTCACGCTCTATAGTAAAAACGGTAATACATACAAGCGTCAAACTTTGTGTGATTATAGAGCAAGCTCTACAGAATAACAAAAAATACTAAAAACCGGCCAAGTGTGAGTCGGTCTCGCGCTAAAGGTCCCGGACAAAAAAGTTTTTTTCTAAGTTAATAATGTTGTGTTCTGTGGTGGTGTGGTACGGAACCCTCGGTGCGCGAGTAGCCCGACTCGCACTTGAACGGTTTTATTATTTGTTAACAAATCCGCTGTAATAACGCATAATCAGAGAAAATTTCAACTATCAAGCTATTACGGTTCAAAAGTTACAGCCCTAAATAGGTAGGACAGACGGACGGACGGACGGACAGACGGACGGACAGACGGACGGACAGACGGACGGACGGACGGACAACTTAGGCTTAGTAATAGGGTCCCGTTTTCACCCTTTGGGTACGGAACCCTAAAAAAGTAAGCTGTCTCATACATTTGAGTCGTGTAGGTATTTCAGTTTAGTATGGAACAGCGGATTTCTTTTTTTGTTTTGACTGGTTTGTTTCCATATTCAAACTTGTTCAGTTTGATGGGTAGAGTATGTAATTTAAAGGTTAATGATACTTTTACTTACACCCTGTGTAGGTAGAAGATAAATCTAATTTAAATTATTTCTATTCAATAATATTAAATTACGTTAGTGTCAAAACTTTTGTTAACTGAAACTGAGCTGCATGAATAGAGATAACTTATAATTAAAAACAAACTTCGACAAGTTAATTATTATTTCAGTTCTACTATTGATTGTAATAGGTAAGATAAATAAAAGAGTGTAGATACAAGTTTAGTTACTCTTAGTTATGATGATATTAATAAAATTAAACCCAATAGTTGATTCCGTTGACTCTGTAGTCGAAATCAACTACGAAGCTGCCTTCGTTACAAAAGCAGGCTGGTACGCTGGATATTTTAAGTGCTTATACATGTTTTTGATGATATTTGACATAATTATCATCAAAAACATTGAAACAAACTGCAACAGAACGATCAGTGAAACATTTTTGTTAGTGACTAACTCGAGGTATTTTTTTTGTATTATCTTAAAATGATTTGTAATTTGATTTGATTTTTTTTTCTTTGTTTTTTTTTTGTTTTTTTGTTGTTTTTTTTTTTTTTTACGAAACGTTTCGTGGATTTTTATTTGTTTTCTCTTGTAACGAAGCTTGTTGTGGATTTTTGACTGTACATTTTGGACAAGGCATGTTGCCAATTTTACTATCAATTTTTAATGTCAACTTTTATTATATTGCAATAAATAATGATATATTTAAATGATTTATTGATTGTTTAATTTCATACATGTATTTGATGATATTTTGTCAGTGATTTCGTCGTTCAAATGGCAATACTCCTCACTGGCTGCTATATCTGCCATAACTTTTGGAAATGGTATGGAACTGGCTGCTATAGCTGCCACGGACATTCGAGTGGAAGTCTCAGTAACGACGACGATACAATATTCCGAGAGATAAGTGTACTTTTTGCAACCATCAGCAGCAAGGCTGATTCAGTGTTTATGGGGTGTAGAGCTTCTCTGTGATGGGAATCTGCCTGCATAACTGCAGTCGGTTTAGGAGTAACTGATTATTAAAGGTCTGTAAAAAATTTACGATCAGCTGCAAGGCTGATCGTATGATATTGTTGTAGTATGCACTGTAGCTATGTGAACAGTACAAAAACTGTTAAGTTCTGTCAGTCGGTTTAGGAGATACAGCCAGTCAAAGTTTCGACCTTTGAACGGCTGTATCTCCTAAACCGACTGATGAACCTTGTCAGTTTTTGTACTGTTCACATAGTTACAGTGCATACTACAACGATATCATACGATCAGCCGTGCAGCTGATCGTTAATTTTTTACAGACCTTTAAACATCAGTAACTCCTAAACCAACTGCAGTTATGCAGGCAGACCTGGTCCATCCCCATCACAGAGAAGCTCTACCCCCCATACACCCATCAGTCTTGCTGCTGATGGTTGCAAAAAGTACACTTATCTCTTATACTACAATAATGATGCGAGCGAGTCAAAAATCCTGAATGAGTAACTAAGAGCAAGGATCTCCTTTATTCTAAAGCATATAGACCGCATCAATTTACGATTGTTGTTAGTCTCTTTTGTCTTATGACATACCTTTAATAGAAGAACGAGACGAAACTATAGATCTTTGTTTATACGGCTGTCCACTTTTCACTTGTCACTTTTGTGCTAGTGTGTGAAAAGTGACTGCTTTATAATAAAGAAGAGCCTTGCTCTTAGATTAGTACCTAATCGTAATAATAATTTCACTACAAAAAAAGTCAATGGCCCCGATTCGGACTGTGCCACGACTTAACTAAATTTATTCCTGTCACTTTCTAAAATAAGATTAAGAAAAGAGACAGAAAACCAACAGCTGACTTCAGTGCTGTCAAAGTGACATTGCCGTTGTCCGAATCAGGGCCAATAACAACATCATCATCATCATCTTATTTAAGAGTTACGCTCTTGTCGGTGGAGTATTCGCCAATCCTGTCTATTTTCAGCTAGTGTCTTGAATTCTTGATACGACACGACATCAACCTTTTCCTTCACTTGGGCTAGATAACTCTGTCTAGGTCTTCCTCTGCCTCTCTTCCCCTCTATCTTCCCTTCCAGTATGGTTTTAAAGAAGTTGTCGTTTCGTATCAAGTGTCCGATAATTATTCTTCTCCGATTTCTATTGTTTTTAGCATATTTCTCCTTTCTTTTACCATTCTTAACGGTCATTAATAACAACATACAACATAGGTAGGTAATATACTATTTATAACCGCCCGTGTGTATATATTACCGCCCATATATATTACCGCCCGTGTGGTGTCGGCTAAGAATAGCACCATCCCATTTCTACCCGTGGGTGTCGTAAAAGGCGACTAAGGGACCTACCAGAAGATGGGCAGCAGCATCCTCTGCGTACACACATCCAGCCGAACTGCGATCGCCAACCCGCCTGCCAAGCGTGGCGATTATGGCAAAACCCCCCAACATGGCAAGTACGCCCTTAACACGGCCCCCAGTCCCCGGCGGCCCCGCTATTCCTGGCTACGGTAGCGGTCAAGGTAACGGCGGGGCAGGGGGTGCGAAGAATCTCCGGAAGAGATCCGGCTACCACAACCGACAACAGCTGCACCTGGCAACGTTCAACACACGTTCACTGCGGACCGACGAGTCGCTCGCTATACTCGAGGAGGAACTGAGCAGGATACGTTGGGATATTGTTGGATTATCTGAAGTCCGAAGAGAGGGAGAGGACTCGATAATCCTCAAATCTGGTAACCTGCTCTATTTCCGAGAGGGCGAACTAAAGTCCCAGCACGGTGTCGGGCTAATGGTCCATAAGTCTCTTGTGAACAACGTGGAGAAGATCGAAAGTGTGTCGAATAGGGTGGTGTACCTTATACTCAGAATAACCAAACGGTATTCGTTGAAGGTTATACAGGTATACGCCCCGACTTCAGAAGAGAAATACGCCGACGATGTAGAAACTATGTATGAGGATATCTCTAGAGCCATGCATAGTTCTAAAACACACTTCACGGTGGTCATGGGAGACTTCAACGCGAAACTGGGCAAACGAGACGGTGAAGAGATGCGAGTGGGAAAATTTGGGTATGGACGACGGAACAAACGGGGCCAACTGCTGGCTGGCTTCATGGAGAAGGAGGGACTCTATATGATGAACTCCTTCTTTAAGAAGCGGGAGCACAGAAAGTGGACCTGGTTGAGCCCGACCGGTACAAGAAATGAGATAGACCTCATCATGTCGACGAAGAAGCAAATATTCAATGATGTCTCTGTGTTAAACGCGTTTAAAACCGGAAGCGATCACCGTATGGTAAGAGGCACATTGAATCTTAATATCAAGCTCGAAAGATCTCGTCTGATGAAGTCTACGCTCCGTCCAGTACCGATCCAGATCCAAAACCCCTGTAGTTTTCAGCTCGAACTCCAAAATCGTTTTGATTGCCTGGGGAGTAGCGTGGACGATTACAGCGATGGGTTTGTGGAAACTGTCCATGCGGTCGGGTCCAAGTTCTTTAAGACCCGTCGTACAAATAGAACTAAGAAAATCTCAGACCCTACTCTTAAGCTCATGGAGGAAAGGCGCGAGATGATTCTGCAGTCTTCAGATGATGCGAATAAATACCGGCAGCTCAATAGGCAGATTTCAAAGTCCGTGACTTGCGACCTGCGTCGGTTTAACACCGAGCGTATTAAGGAGGCTATAGAGCGGAACAAAGGCTCCAAAGTTTTCGCAAGGGATCTGTCTATTGGGCAAAGCCAGCTATCAAAGCTGAAGACTGAGGATGGCAGAATCGTATCGTCCAAGCCTGAGCTTCTGAGAGAGGTTGAGAAGTTCTATGGACAGTTATACACGTCAACACGAAGACCCGCTACAGATCTGGCTAACGACCCAAGAGCTAGATTGACCCGGCACTACACAGAAGATATTCCGGACGTCAGCCTGTACGAGATTAGTATGGCTCTCAAACAGCTAAAGAACAACAAGGCGCCGGGTGATGATGGGATTACGGCCGAGCTTCTGAAGGCGGGTGGAAAACCGGTCCTGAAGGCCCTTCAGAAGCTGTTCGATTCCGTCATACTCGAGGGCAAAACGCCGCAGGCATGGAACAGAAGTCTGGTGGTGCTCTTCTTCAAAAAGGGCGATAATGCCCTGTTGAAGAACTATAGGCCCATTTCCCTTCTTAGCCATGTCTACAAGCTGTTTTCGAGAGTCATTACGAACCGTCTCGCGCGCAGGTTTGACGATTTCCAGCCTCCCGAACAGGCCGGTTTCCGAAAGGGCTTTAGCACTGTGGACCACATACATACGCTTCGGCAAGTTATACAGAAGACTGAAGAGTATAACCTGCCCCTTTGCTTGGCGTACGTGGACTACGAGAAAGCCTTTGATTCGATCGAGACTTGGGCTGTACTGCAGTCTCTTCAGCGTTGCCAAGTAGACTACCGGTACATCGAAGTGCTGAAATGCTTGTACAAAAACGCCACTATGTCAGTCCGACTACAGGACCAGAACTCGAAACCTATCCTACTGCAGCGAGGCGTGAGGCAGGGAGACGTTATATCTCCGAAACTGTTCACCGCTGCACTGGAAGATGTTTTCAAGGTTCTGGACTGGAAAGGGCTAGGCATCAACATAAACGGCGAGTACATCAGTCACCTTCGGTTTGCCGATGATATAGTCATCATGGCGGAGACTATGGAGGAGCTCAGTCAAATGCTCGATGATCTCAGCAGAGCCTCCGAACGAGTTGGTCTGAAAATGAACATGGACAAGACGAAGATCATGTCAAATGACCATGTTGTACCCACTCCTGTAATGATCGGAAACTCTGCGCTCGAAGTTGTTGACCATTATGTTTACCTGGGACAAACTATTCAGTTAGGTAAGTCCAACTTCGAGAAAGAGATCAACCGTCGAATCCAACTCGGCTGGGCAGCGTTCGGGAAGCTACGTAGTATCTTCACGTCCCAAATACCGCAGTGTCTTAAAACGAAAGTCTTCGATCAGTGTGTGTTGCCAGTGATGACATATGGAACAGAGACGTGGTCGTTCACTCAAGGCCTCATAAAAAGGCTGAAAGTCACCCAAAGGGCAATGGAGAGGGCTATGCTCGGAGTTTCCCTGCGAGATCGAATCAGAAATGAAGAGATCCGCAGAAGAACCAGGGTAACTGACATAGCCCAAAGAGTTGCTAAACTTAAGTGGCAGTGGGCGGGGCACATTGCTCGCAGAACCGATGGCCGGTGGGGCCGAAAAGTTCTCGAGTGGCGACCGCGTACCGGAAAGCGCAGCGTGGGTAGGCCCCTCACACGGTGGACCGACGACCTGGTGAAGGTGGCGGGAAAACGTTGGATGAGGGCAGCGCAGGACCGGTCGTTATGGCGATCCTTGGGGGAGGCCTATGTCCAGCAGTGGACGTCCATCGGCTGAGATGATGATGATGATGATACTATTTATTAGCTATCTACGATACGAACTGAGCGAGGCAATTTACAAAAGAATGTAGCAACGAACGTGCCTCTAAAACGCTTGTGTGAGGCTTGTGAACACCCTGTAGGAATAGAAAGAGTAGATTTTCACGCCAGATTGAAGTAAACACGAAGATGTTGAAGTATTAGAAGTGGTATGGTCGCTGTTTTTGTGTAGTTTGAGCGTATTTTAGCTATTGACTTAATTTTGGGCCTAACCGACCGACGATTTTATACGTATTAAAAGAAAAATCATCTATTATTGCCTATTGAGCAGGGTGCAGAAAATAATGCAGGTGGTCAGTACAGTAATATTGAACAGTATTTATAGTTCTATTAGTAATTTAAAAATATGTCAATATATTTACGAAAATATTTTATACGTTCGGAAAAATTTGTCTCTCTTTCCCAAAAACAGTGACGTTCATAATTACAATACAAGAAATAAAAATAAATTAGTATTCCCACATTTTCGACTCAGTAAAGTCAACACATCTTTCATGGGGCACTGTATACGCTTTTATAATAAGATACCAGAGGATGTTCTAAACTTACCAGACAAAAAGTTTAAGTCCCATGTTAAACAAGTCCTCTGTAGAAAAGGTTACTATAAACTCGATGATTATTTGAATGACCAAAATGTCTGGTCTTGACAATTTTACACTATGTAATGCAATATTGTATTTTAATTGTACTTTGTAGATTTTGTTTTGTTTAAAAGTTGTGTGTTGTAGAGTTTTTGGCCGCATCTTCTCTCAACGGAACACCTTCCGACGCGGCGCGGTAGAGTCAAAAAATGACGTCAAAAAGCTATCTATATGATTTTATTTTGAATAAAAAAAATTTTGAATTTTGAAAAAAAAAAATCTCGTCATAGGCCGTAAGGCGGTCTGGAAAAACTCTGACACCAGGGCTCTGCCCACACGATAAGAAGAAGAAGTAGAGTAATTTTCATTTACACTCTGAGCCTGAGGTGCCGGGCAGCCGCAATCCAATAGCGAAAATCTGCAGAAAATGAAATGGCATTAAACGTTTTCATAAACACTTTAAACGTTAAATCACAGAATCTATTACATATAATAAAATTCTAAACTTGACGTGAATGTACATTGAAGATATTTACAAAAAAAAATATTGGAGATGTTAAGGATACGTAATGGAATGCATTGAGACCATTTTTTGAATTTTTGTCTGTTTGTCTGTCTGTCTGTCTGTTAGTTTGTGCACGCATCACTTAAAAACGGCTGAACCGATTTAGATGGGGTTTTAACAAAAGTATAGGACTTAGTTTGGATTACCATTTAGGCTTTGTTTCATCGCAATCGGTAATCACAATCAAAAGATATGAGTATTTAAAGTCAGTGGTCCGCGCGTACGGAGTCGCGGGCGCCGCTAGTAGATAATATGTATATACTGAACAACTTTCCAAAAGAAACCTATTAGGAAATTCGCAATTTTTTTTTCGACTTTTCATACTAACTTTTTATCTGCTTAATGTACTTATAATGTGAGCCGCCACATCATAGCCACTTCACCAAAAAAAATTTTTTACAATGCCAAATTCTAATATAAGAATAATCAAGTAGGTTGCCTGCGGGTGGGAGTAGGCAGGACAAAGGACAACCTTATAAAATGGGGAACTATCCCCCAAAACAGCAACACTACATGTCAATGCGGACAACAACAAACCACCCCGCACCTAACAGTCTGTACGGGTGGACCACAATGTGGAGAGGAGGACCTAATGAGCGCATCAGCCTGTGCGAAAGAGGTGGCAAGATACTGGAAATTGACGATTTAAAGAAGACGTGACGATTCCACACGAGAAGAAGAAGATCTAGTAGGTATTATTCATCTTTTGCATTAAGTACGGAAAGTCGTTTTTTTTTTGCGAATTTCCTATAGGTTTCTTTGGGAAAGTTGTTCAGTGTCATATGGGTACTGGTTACCCTAACACCCTGTATAGGTCTACATACTTTAATACAAGTTCCAACAACATCTTACCTAGCAAGGCGGAATATCTTCCCTTTTTTACCGACTTCAAAAAAAGGAATAGGTTCTATGTTCTGCTGTATGTATTTTTTCTTTTATGTATGTTCACCGATATTTTCGTCAATTGTGAACCAATTTTAAAAATTCTTTTTTGAAATGATAGAGTCCTTTTGCAACGTCACTTTGAACATGATTTCCTTTGTCTTTTACTTTCATTTACTCATTTAATTCTATGTTGGACTTCTCCAGAAATTACAAAACACCAATACATTTCTCTCAGAATTTAGACTCTTCTTGGTACGAAAGCTACCAACATATCCCCTTGTAGATGTAATAAGGTGCACCGTGCACCGAGCAAGTATTTCTTTGAGACTATGACAATACCGCTTGGCTTTGCACTGGTCTCAAATGGGAGCGGAGATTAAAGGATATCGATCTCGTATTAGATTTCACGAAGGAATTCTAGACTCCACTCTGAAAAAAGCCAGACAATAGCTTTTTTATTAATAGTAAGAAAGTATTTTTCTCGATTTTGAATTTTTAATACCAATCAATTTAGTTTCAAATTCTATATCATTGGTTAAACCAATTATTATTTAGTTACGGAGTTATTGAGATCTAAAAGCAACTACGAAGAAGGTAATAAGTCAATTCAATTCGATTCAATTATACTTTATTGAACACCAAAACAAAACATACATTTGAATAAAGACAAAGAATTACGAGTAGGAACAAATAAGGCGGTCTTATCGCTAAAAAGCGATTTCTTCCAGACAACCTTAGGGTAGAGCAATCAAGAAACGAAAATAGGTAGGCGGTGTAGCTTAGAAGAAAGAAATCCAGAATGACAATGAGTGCATAAATAAAAGATAAAATAATCTATAATATATACCTACATACATACATATCTTTTCAACTAGATACATACATATTAAGTAAATCATTCTTAAAATATAATAAAATATAACCCGAGATAAGCATTAGCTTTTTGGCCTAGTTTTGCCTTTGACACGGCGTTAAATGATCAAAATGCTTAGGTCTGAGTGCGCTAACTTATAGTTTGCTGTATAGTATCAATTAGTTTATAAAATAGACTATGTATTATACTGTATACATAACCTTAGCTTAAGAATTTATAATGTTGTAGAGTTTCTTGCCGCATCTTCTCTACAGATCGCAGGGATAACACGTTCCAACGCGGTGGCAGCTTTGAAAAGATTTGACGTTTGATAAGTGGGCTTCAAGCTCCTATTATTAGTTCAGTAAATCTGTTTGGAAAATGATACCCTACCCTACAACAGGTCGGGTATCCGGGATTTTTGGATATGTTATACAGGTAGAGGTCCTTAATAAAAATACAAGTTTTCGACCTTGGGGTCCTGCCGCGGACTCTTGTGTGACCATAAAACAACGAAAATTTTGAGACTCTTTCAGTAAAACTTAAACGTTGGGTTTTCGAGCAAACTTGTTTAGTAAAGCTTTAAAGAAGACCAAATCCGCTAAAATTTGATAGTTGAATCATCTTTATATACTGAATAGTTCCCAAGATACAACACCTCAAAATATGGAGAGGTATATGACTAATTCCTTAAAATTTCGTTTTTTTTTTAAATTAAATATGTTATTAACTTTAGGTTTCACTGTGAAGGTGTTCAGAAGAAGTATAAATAATGCGCTACAATATGTTTTTTGAACCATAAGATGCGACACTTTTAAATTTTCAGCAAATGTCAATTGGTAAACAAATACTTAGATATCGAACAGAATTTTTTTTTTTACAAAATAAAATGTAGCCTATGGTAATCAGAAATAGTGTAGCTTTCTATCAGTGAAAGAATTTTACGAATCAGTTTGGTACTTCCAGAGATAACCTACATACAAAAAACCCTCTTGAGCCCAGCTTTTCTGCACCCACAGGCATAGGGCAGTTAGGAATTAGCCCTAACTGCCCTTATTTTGAAGTGCTTTATCTCGGTAACTATACAGTATAAAAAGATGATTCAAAAACCAAACTGTAGCGCATTTAGTGCTCTTAATTCCTCTAAAACATAATTTGACTCTAAAACCTAAGCTTTAGATTTTAAATAATGAAAACTGAAAAATCTTCGAAATTTTCGTTCTTTTATGGACATGGCAGAGCCCGCGGCAGCACCTCAAGGTCGAAAACTTTGATTTTTAATAAGGACCTATACCCGTATAACATATAAAAAAATCGTGGATACCGGACCTTTTGCAAGGTAAAATGTTTACATTTACTAGGCTATATTTAATAAATGAGTTAGAGTTTGCATGAGTTTACTATTATACAGCCAAGCTATTAAATTGCGGCAAGGTTCATTAATATCACTGTCATCAGCACAGTCAACAGCTAAAAGCCTATTTTTTTTTCAAAACAAGCCACAAACCCCTATCTTCTTCCACCATCATCATCAACGTACGTCCCACTGCAGGGCACAGGCCTGCTGACATTGCAGCTTCGGATGCCACGTTAAGCCATTGGTGCCGGCTACTATCTCTGGTGGTAGTAGTCATTATAGAAAACCACATCAGAGGCCGTAAGGCGGTCTGATAAAAATTCTGACACCAGGGCTTGCTGCCCAAACGATAAGAAGAAATCAAGTGGAAGATCAGAAAAAGCTAGTCTTCGGTCCACAAAATACTGCAAAAGAAGTCTAGTCCCCTCTCGATAGCCATGAGAAGAAACTGTTCTATGCTAAGCCGAAACCACTCGACGTTATTACAACTTTGAATAAATTAGTTTGAGTGTTACAATTCGTATAATGTAGTTTCTTTGAGAAGCGCATCCATAAATGCAAATTAGTTCTGTAAAAGGTCTAACAGTCTTTAGCTTCCACATAATTTATCCATACATTATTTGGTCCTCCTCTTTTCCTTTAAGTATATGCACACCGTTCGGTGTGGTGTCGGCTAAGAATAGCACTATCCCATTTCCTCCCGTGGGTGTCGTAAAAGGCGACTAAGGGATCTACCGGAGGATGGGCAGCAGCATCCTCTGAGTACACACATTCAATCCAACTGCAATCGCCAACCCGCCTGCCAAGCTTGGCTATTATGGCAAATCCCCCCCTTTTGGGGGAGGCCTATGTCCAGCAGTGGACGTCTATCGGCTGATATGATGATGATGATGATGATATGCATACGACTTTATTCTCAAGGGGTACTTAGAGACACATTTATTTCACTATAAGGAGTGTGTGCCTATTGGTCATTTAATGGTCGTTAGGTAATGATAGTGATCGGTAACTATTGTGCAACTCGCGACAAACTCTAGGGGTGACAATTGTAACACATATTATTGGTTAAGAATTACAATGTTATCATATCGTTTTCTTTCAGTTTTTTCTAATACGGCCCAAATTAGAGTTATTTTCACGTTTCTAATTGTTAAATTTTTTCCTATTTGTAAAAGGCAAAAGTAACTGAACTATTATATACAGCCATGTGCAGTCAAGACAACGTCTAGCTTGAGATTTTAGTGCGATATTGTTTTTTTATACGAACGGCATAAGAACAGTACGAAGATCAAGGTGTCGAACTTAACGTGTTCTCGACTGTATCTTTGTAAGAGCCCGGTTACACGTTCAGTATTTCGTCATTCTGGTCCATCAGTCTGGTCATGTTTATTTGTTTTGAAGGGAAACTGATATACTGAAGCACCATGTTAGTCGGGTCAATCTCGAGTCAGTTTCCCTTCAAATCAAATATACATGACCAGACTGATGGACCAGACTGATGAAATACTGACCGTGTAACCTGTGTCTTACATATTGGTAATTTCACAATATAATTGAAATGGCACACCGGTTAGAACACATTTAGAACATGGCTTGTAAGAATAATAATAAAAACTAACGGCCACAAAAAACTCGCTTATCACCAACCCTGAAAATGCCTTCGCGGCATTTTCAGGGTTGGTGATAAGCGAGTTTTTTGCACGCACAATAAATAATAATAATATAAAAATCTTTTATTTCAGACAACATAGTCCATACAAAAAATGTTAGTAGGTACTGGAGAACTTATAAACTATGTTAGTAGATTATAACATAAATAAATAAATAAAACATCAAGCAGAGGTGGCTACTTACTTCCCTACCTGCACGGCTAGCATGCCACCCACGACAAAGCGTTTAAACGAGAAAACCGTCATGCGCGCTCTTTTTGGCATACGTAAAATAATAAAGATGGAGGCACATCTCGATTTTTGTCGTTTTCTCGGGGGTGGCATGCTAGGCCTACTGGCAGATCTACCGCATGCCGAACACATGTAATTCATTAAATCTACCAAGCAGAGGGGAGTCCATTCTGTCAGCAATCATTTTCAGCACTCTGTTCGAGCTCGCACGAACACGGTGTACCGCTGATGCAAGTTTCTTTCGCATAATTGCGTAAAAGTCATCTGTACTTGCATCAGCAAACATACATAGTTACCGATCTATAGTAATGAAATAAGGAATTCGATGGTGTGCATAATCCAAAAATTGAGAATTTTTAGTTTTCTTCCTATAGATCTAGGTGAGCAATGTATGCTGTGCCCAAACTATGATCATCGGTTACCTCAGTGTAGTGTAGGTGCATAAATGAAAATGATAGGCAAGACATCAAAGGCTTTCAATTCAAATACATTCACATTTTGTAATACAATGTACCTAGTACCTGTTTCAAATCCACAATTTTCGAAATATTGCAAAGCTTTTCATCCATCACGTGTCGTGCTATTTTTAATACAATCCCTAATATTATAAATGTGAATGTAAGTTTAAAAACTACTTAACCGATCATCATGAAACTTTGTACACATATTCTTGGAAGTATTAGAAGTAACATGGGATACTTGGGGTTTTTCAACGCGGAGGAAGTCGCGGGCAAAAGCTAGTATTACATAATTATTTTGCTACTACTTACATTGGAAACGAAATCAATCTAAACTGAATTTCATATTTTAGACGTTCAATTTTGACGTTATTTATGAATGGATTCATTCATAGTTTATGCCAAAGATTTTTTTTGGTCTTTTGGTTTATGCATAAGTTACATTAAAATTCGTCATCTAATATTATCTGGGGGCACGGCAGTGCCCCCGCCAAGACGAGCCAAAAAAAGAAGCGGCGCACTACCGTACCTTTTCTCGAAGAGATTCGGCGTATTTTCGAGCTCAATTAGTCACTAAAGTATACTTTATTTGCTACCAAGAATTGCTAAAGTGATAGCCGATTGGGCCGAAGAGTTGACGAGCGGTGACCGCATATCGGAAAGCGCAGCGTGGGTAGGCCCCCACAAGGTAGACCGACGACCTGGTGAAGGCGGCGGGAACCCGTTGGATGAGGGCAGCGCAGGACCGGTCGCAATGGCGATCCTTGGGGGAGGCCTATGTCCAGAAATAGACGTATATGTGATGATCAGTGATCGGAAGAGGTAGAGTCGATTAGGTTAAAGGCGTAAATATTTGTGTGATGAATATTAATATTTCTATTCGATTCATGGGTGTTTGTATCTATACAGGACGTAAAATTGTATGCGTTCTATATTAAACGGGGTGCACGCCCTTTATAATTCATAATTCATTTATTCATTGCATTTACACATGTATAAATTTTCAATTGACAGCCCGGTAGCACAGTCGGTAGTGAACCTGCCTGCTGCGCCGAGGGTCGCGGGTTCGAATCCCGTAAGGGACAAATATTTGTATGATGAATATGAATATTTGTACCCGAGTCATGGATGTTTGTATCTATATATGTATTGTATATCGTTGTCTAGTCATCATAATACAAGTCCAGGCTAGATTCTGGTACTTTAAATGTGACTAGATAATTTGTGTGACATTGTCCAAGATATTTATTTATTTATTTTATTTATTATACATAGTAATAAAAGGTTTTAGATTAACATAGAAGGTAGGTAATACATGTGCACCCGGTGGGCACGGCAATGCTTGAGAGAGATCATTATTAATTAATTAATTTTCAACGTTAATTACTAACGAACACAAAATCATTCAATTCTAACATAATAATGGATTATTTTACATTTGGTGTATAATTTTGATGTCATGCAATTAGATAAAATAAAAATCAACAAATAATTTAAACATTAACAGAATACAACAAGTAACATAATTTTAAATTATAAACATAATATAATCAGGCACGTTACAATTACATTCGATTGGATAATATAACTAACAATATTGGATTGGAAGAAAAAGTAAATAATTTGTTGTAGCAATGTTTCTGATCACCTCGAAAGGAATAACGTTCGTGAGTTTATGTATGTATATATAATTTACTGTAATTATAGTTCGTTATCATTAAAATAATCATTTATAGAATAGTAGGCTTTATCGAATAAGATTTCTTTTAACTTATTTATAAAGATGTTTTTATTCTTTTCCTCTTTTAGTGCTTCAGGTATTTTATTATATATTTTAATGGACATTAAAAAAGGACTATTTGAATGTAGGTTTAGATTTGACGGCGGCCGTAATAACTAATTGGGTCTGGGGCGAAGTCTCGGTCGGTTTTTATAGATGCCCTACACCTATGAATCGAATAGAAATATTAATGAGTGAATGTTGGGTATGGAATAAAAGGAATGAAAGTCGAGTGAATGCAGTTGAAATGCGCTCCTTGCGAAGTATGTGTGGTATTACTTTGGTTGATCGAATCAAGAACAGTGTGATAAGGGATTGGTGTAAGTTGAAGGATGATATAGTAACAAGGATTGAGAGGGGTATGCTTAGATGGTTTGGTCACGTAGAGAGAATGAATGAAAGAAGACTTACGAATGAAATTTATCGAGCACAGGTGAGTGGAAGTGTTGGGAGAGGCCGTCCGAGGAAAACATACCACGATCAAATCAATGATCTTTTCCGAAAAGGACAAGTGCGTAGCACCCTCAATCGACGGAAGTGCATGAAAAGATGTATGAATGTCAATGAGGCTAGAGAAGTGTGTCAGAGTCGTAGCGTGTGGCGATCTGTGGTCTCTGCCTACCCCCTTGGGACAATGGCGTGAGCTTATGTATGTATGTATGTATGTATGTAATATTTATCACACAAATATTTACGCCTTTAACCTAATCGACTCTACCTATTCCGATCATTGGTGATGATGATGACACCTAAAATATAAGCAGCAAAAAGTATGGAGAAAATACAAGAGGCACAAAATAAGGCGGTCTTATCGCTAAGAAGCTATTTATTCCATATAACTTAGGGTATACACAAGACGGTGAACGTAGCTCAAATATGTGTTTTATTATAATAAGCTGTCAAATAATTACTATTTATAATCTACATAATACTACACAAATAAAGTCACGACCATAATCACTTTTGGGTTAGTCAAAAAACATTACTTTTAGCAAATTAAAGATTGAAAAATTCATTCTCGGGCGGGACTTGAACCCGCACCCTTCCAAACCGGGGAAGTGCGTTATCCAATTTCGCTACCGAGTCCACTAGCAGGGAACGAATTTTTCAATCTGTTGCGTCTTGAGGGGACGTGAGCGACATCTACTGGCAGTTATTACAAACTAGCCAACCCGCAAGTTCAGCATTAAAACTGAAATTCATACGGTATAGAACGTCAACGTCCCCTCAAGACGCAATAGATAGAAAAATTCGTTCTCTGGCTAGTGGGCTCGGTAGCGAAATTGGATAACGCACTTCCCCGGTTTGGAAGGGTGCGGGTTCAAGTCCCGCCCGAGACTGAATTTTTCAATCTTTAATTTTATTCGAAATAGCACAACATGGCTGTAACATGTTCAAAAATCAATAATATTTGAAATTGGAACAGGGTGTGTCATCTATACCGTATGAATTTCAGTTGTAATGCTGAACTTGCGGGTTGGCTAGTTTGTAATAACTGCCAGTAGATGTCGCTCACGTCCCCTCAAGATGCAACGGATAGAAAAATTCGTTCTCTGGCTAGTGGGCTCGTTAGCGAAATTGGATAACGCACTTCCCCGGTTTGGAAGGGTGCGAGTTCAAGTCCCGCCCGAGACTGAATTTTTTAATCTTTAATTTGATTCGAAATAGCACAACATGGCTGTAACATGTTCAAAAATCAATAATATTTGAAATCACTTTTAGCATATTAAAGAGTAAAAGTCAGTATGACCTTGGTTTCAGGTGATGATAGAAAGCTGGCCTTTCGCTGACATAAACCCATAAGATATCTTATCCCTTAGTCGCCTCGTAAGACACCTACGGGAAGAAAAGGGATGGTTTATTCTAAGCCAGAACCACACCTTGGACAATTAGCTGTCATTTCATACAAATGGAAAAATTTAAAAGAGGAGACAAGCATGTGCGACACTGAGTGAGTGCAAACGAGAATGGAATACGCATTTGCTTAACATTGGTAACTGCCGAGGTAACCAGAGGGGGTGAGGTAAAAAGTTGGTGGGAGGCAGAGAGTGTCCGTACTGTAGGTAGTAATAGATACTCTTTCTTATTGGCTGTGTGCACGACACTAGCGCCTTCTGGCGCAATACGGCCCCTTGGATTATTTGTACATAAAATGTTTGGATAAAGTTTGATATTTTAATTTAAAATAAAGTAAAAACTAAATAAATGAGCAATATTGACGGTATTAAAAATGTTATAATACCAAACTAGCTGGGATTCCCATTCTTTGTTACAAAATTCTCATACAAACTTTCACCACCATTTTCACACCTTTGGGGGTTGAATTGTGTAAAATCTTTTTTTTTGTGAACACCTAGATGGCAATAAAAACATCCCTGCCAAATTTTAAGTATTAGTATTTGCTGGTTTGGATATTTGAGTATTGAGTGAGTGTGCGGATTTGCATAGATTCAAGCAAATCTGACACAGCTACGCCGTCAGTAGTTCAAATTTCTGCCACAGCGTGCGCTGCGATCAACTTGACAGTTCCCAACACCCATTTCGCACATAGCCAATACTGTGCCAGAACCACCTCAAAAACTCTAATGCAGAACCACACCGCTTTATAACTAAATATTTAATTTCGTTAACGCATCATATTGAAATGCTCTTTAGTACCTAAAAGAAATATTCAAATCAAGATCATGTCAAAGAAACCATTCACTGTAAGATAAATATTATATCAAAAATTTATATTCGAGACGAGTCTGTACATCATTCAATACATTTCAATTTAAACTTGTATCTGATTAGCTACTACAATATTCAAAGTCACTGGAAACTCGAAACGTTTAAATAGCGACCTGAAGTGCTATTTTTGAATAGTTCGATTCAGAATCATGACCGAATGGATACTGACTAATTTAAGTCTATGTTTAAGTTCTCTCTATAGGGGATGATCCTTTGACTATTTATTATAAGGACTAGCCTTGCGGTAGCATTTTCCCTCTGCCACGGTACACGAACAATTGATCATGTGCATTTATTTTATTTATTGACGAAACCAACAGTATTAATAAATAAATAATAAATAAATATCTTGGACAATGTCACACAAATTATCTAGCCACATTTAAAGTACCAGAATCTAGCCTGGACTTGTATTACGATGACTAGACAACGATATAGAATACATATATAGATACAAACATCCATGACTCGGGTACAAATATTCATATTCATCATACAAATATTTGTCCCTTACGGGATTCGAACCCGTGACCCTCGGCACAGCAGGCAGGTTCACTACCGATTGTGCTACCGGGCTGTCAAGTATTACAGTAATAATTATAAAAATAACAATTTGTGTTGGTAATATAGCCAATTACAGGTTTCCTTATGTTAACATTTTGATAAATAGTAATCTAAACACTGAAACTCTAAATCTAAACACTGTTGTTATTATAATCAACATACATAAAACGGAATTTGAGTATATTATATTATATAAAATTTCGATACAACATACACATCCTCTGCAACACACTACATACAGGAAATTTCTTGTATTTGGATTGGGTGGAATAAAAATATCGCCTTAATAATTACTTACCTATGTATATTTTTTTTTTACATCCAATTTTATACCTTGCCACTAAACGAGACAGCCTATAATTGCGAAACAATAACTACCAACTTATGACGTTTTTGGTTCACACGATACTAAAATTAGAATCTAAAATTATGGGGAATAAAATCCAAAGTTGCGGATTTCATGTTACTTCGCCCCCCGCAAAAAGTGGCAAAAATGTTTGTTAGTAGAATGACACGCGTAACTAGTCCCTACATAAGTAGTCAAAGGGATGATCAAACTAAACAAGTTGGACCATCTGGGAAGTGGAAGTGGGACCATCGTCGAAATCGCGAAAAAAAATCAGCTGATCCATATAAAACTGCAATCATATTCGGCCAAAATGAATGGGATAGTTGATTTTTCACCATATTTTTTCGTAATAGTATAAGAGATAAGAGTACTTTTTGCAATCATCAGCAGCAAGGCTGATTCAGTATTTATGGGGTGTAGAGTATCTCTGTGATGGGGATGAACCAGGCCTGCCTGCATAACTCCAGTCGGTTTAGGAGTTACTGATGATTAAAGGTCTGTAAAAAATTAACGATCAGCGGCAAGGCTGATCCTATGATATTGTTGTAGTATGCACTGTAGCTATGTGTACAGTACAAAAACTGTCAAGTTCTGTCAGTTGGTTTAAGAGATACAGCCAGTCAAATTCCGACCTTTGAACGGCTGTATCTCCTAAACCGACTGATGAACCATGTCAGTTTTTGTACTGTTCACATAGCTATAGTGCATACTGCCACAATATCATACGATCAGCCTTGCAGCTGATCGTTAATTTTTTACAGATCTTTAATCATCCGTAACTCCTAAACCGACTGGAGTTATGCAGGCAGACCTGGTCCATCCCCATCACAGAAATGCTCTACACCCCATAAATACTGAATCAGCCTTGCTGCTGATGGTTGCAAAAAGTACAGTTATCTCTCGGAATATAAGGAGCGCATTTCCACTGCATTCTTACCCAACATTCACTCCCATACATCGGTAGGCAAGGCACCAACACGCTATTTTCTATTACGGTTGGCATTACGTAACCAAAGTTATTCATGTCCGTGTTAATATTCACATTTATAATTCACGTCTACATCCACCCAAACACACATAACGGCATATATTTATAAGACCATGCGCATTAGTATCCTAATTATCTACATCACTACATAGTATAAAACAAAGTCACTTCCCGCTGTCTGTCTGGCTATCCCTATGTATGCTTAGATCTTTAAAACTACGCAACGGATTTTGACGCGGTTTTTGTTAATAGATAGATTGATTCAAGAGGAAGGTTTACATATCAGCATTGCACCCGTGCGAAGCCGGGGCGGGTCGGTTGTTAATATTTACCACGTCAACCACCTACTGAGCGTCTAATTTTTCTGACAGCCAGTCAAACGTAGTTCAATATGCCGGCGATAGATGGCGTTCACCAGAAAGGGGTCCGAAGACGAACATTTTAGGCTAAAAAGTAATCAAAAATGCATGTCACTGAGTCAGATGCATCCGTTGACGAAATACAGGGTGTTAGGATAAACAGTTGCATTACTTTAAGGGGTGATTGTACCCATGATACTAAACAGCTTTCCCTAAGAAACCTATAGGAAATAAAAAATAAATTTCGGCTTTTTATACAACGGCTTTTTGCGAATTTCCTATAAGTTTCTTAGGGAATGTTGTTCAGTATTATGGGTCTACTGTTTACCCTAACACCCTGTATCTATCAAAACTATTATAAAACTGTAACAGAACTAATTGTGTCTGTACATGGAAGATATTTACAAAAAATAGATTACGATATGGTTTTTAGGTGTCCCTGATTCCAAATCAAAAATTTTTGGATTTTTTGTCTGTCTATTTGTTTGTTTGTTTGTGTGTTTGTTTTTTTTGTTTGTTCGAGCATCACGCAAAAATTACTGAACCGATTTTGATGAAACTTTTTTTATCTAACTTAAAAATCTGGTATATAATTTATGCGGACGAAGTCGCGGGTAAATGCTCGTACTATTTTAAAACTATAAATATAAAAAAAAATTGCTTTGTCTGTTTGAACGAGCATAACGCAAAAACTACTGAACCGATTTTGATGAAACTTTTTGTTTGATAGTTTATGATCTGACTTAAAATCTGGTATATAATTTGTGCGGACGAAGTCGCGGGTTAACGCTAGTATGTTCATATTTTGCTGCTTACTTAAAAACACAAATTCTTACTATTTTATTTGTATTTTATTATCTGCAAGGTCGCTACCGCCTGTCTCGTCAACGCCATCTACCGAGCCATTAGGAACTACTTTCTAGCAATTAATTCCCACAATGAAATCCATTCGAATGTGTACTTCAGAGTACCACTGCAGGTCTCCACGGTAGCTCGAATCAGCCAAAATTTCATGCGACGGTAAGCACTAGCCGAAGTTCAGTAATTGCTTCGAACGACTAGCGTCGACAAAATCAAATGACCGGACATTTCAAATTGCAATTTGATATTAGAGGTAAACTACATTTTAATTTCAGTAAAGGGTGAGGATTTATTGGCTTTCCGCTGTGACGATTTGGTGATAGATTTCTTATGTAAACTAAGTTTTAAACATTGCAATTGTTATGGTAGTAATTATAGTAGATACTCTGTGGCAATTGTTTGTTTTGTCTAATTTATATTGTGTTTATTCGGGAAAAAAAAAAAGTCTTTTATGATTTATTATTTTGGTTGATTCATTTTTTGGAAGTCATTAATTATACAGGAGTACGATTTTTGAAACTGATTCTTTGAACTCAGCAGTTGAAAATGTTAATATTACTATGGAGATGTACATCTTTCTACTGCTGTTTAGACATTAAAAAATAATACTCCAGGAGAGCGATTTTTGAAAGTCAAATCAGCAGTAGAAAGATGCGTATCTCCATACATTTTCAACTGCTGAGTTCAACGTATGAGATTCAAAAATCGTGCTCCAGGTAGTGAATTTAAATTCGTAGCTTCAGACCGTTATAATGGAGCAAAATATTATGGAGCCAATATCCCCAATAGCACAAAAATGTCTACAAAATTACATTATAATCCATATCTACAAAATATCTAAGTGTCTACAAAATATCTGATAGATATTCTATAGATATATTGTGCTGTTGGGGATCGAAACCCCGAAAAAAAACGCTTTTTCAATGTTAAGTATGATGGTCAGAAGAACTCTCTAAAGTAGGTATGCCCCCTGAATATTTCATAGTTTTCTCAACATCCCTATAAATTTCGAAATTTAATTTACTTAATCAAATTAAAGATTGAAAAAGTCGGGCGGCGAGCGGGATTCGAACCCACGACCTGCCTTTCCGGGGCATGCTCCTCTCCAAAAGAGCTGTCGGCGCCCCGCAGGCCACGACGAAATTTTCAATCTATATTATCGTCTTTAAGGGACGAATCCCGCTCGCCGCCCGACTTTTTCAATCTTTAATTTGATTAAGCTAACATGGCATACATGTAAAATCAATAAATTCGATTAATTTACTTACTTGTATTGTTTGTTAAGTTTTTAATACTAAATCGATTTTGATGACATTATGTAGAGAACTTCCTGGAAAAGTGAGTTACCTAGGAGATAAATTTTCTGAGCTGGAAACAAAACGAATGCCAGGCGGGAAAGCTGTGGCCAAAAACTAGTTTGAACTAAACATCCGAAAAGTGGAAGTGAGTTAGGTGAGGTTTGTTCCACTTTTACGCTTCAACCGTTCAACCAAGCGGCATATTATACAGGGTGGATTTTAGAGACGGGGCAGTAAGGGCAGGTACCTTAACCATTTTATCTACAGCGGAACGTTCTTAAAAGTCTATCCCTAACTTTTTGAGACATTTTGAACTGCATTCACAGATTTTGAAAAAAATGTACAGGCAGCAAGATAATTGACAATTTACACAACAACTTTTTTTGATGCCAATCGATCCTGTTTCTTATAAGGATCAGTAAACTCTATCTATCCAATCGAGGTTAGAGTACCTTCTAGAAAAATCTGAAATCGCAAAAAACTTTTCCCATTTATTTTGTAGGAAATGAGATTCCAACTTACTTTTATACTTAATATTGGAATAGAGTTAATTGATCCTTATAATAATAAATAATAAAATAGTTTATTTCAGACATGGAGTCCATAAAATTTGTTAGTATACATAATAAAAACTTAATAAAAACTTATAAGGAACAGGATCGATTGGCATAAAAAAGAGTTTTTGTGTAAATTATCAATTATCTTGCTGACTGTACACTTTTCAAAAAATCTGTGAATGCAGTTCAAAATGTCTCAAAATGTTAAGGATAGTCTCTTAAGAACGTTTTGCTGTAGCTACTAAGGTTAAGGTACCTACCTGCCCTTGCTGCCCCGTCTCAAAAATCCACCCTGTATAATGTTATGCATAAAAACTGATGAACTCATGGTCATAATCCCTTTCGGGGTGAACAGAATCTTGGCTACACCACTGAAAAAAATATTTTGTTAAATTTAATTTAACCATAATCTAGTTATAAAAAGTAAAAAGTTTTTTCATATTTATTATCAAAGTTGGGTTAGGTATTATTATATAATTTGATAGTCACTATAATTCGGTAACATTTACTAGTGTTTCACTGAAAATTTCATTCAGTGAACTTCCTAACAATTTAAGTATGCAGCTAGACTCCCAAGTTTCAGAATGGAATCTCATTTCACCCACAAAAACACTTGATAAGCAATCTTATCTCTTAAGTAGCCTTGTACTAAGTAGGTACACAATCACAGAAAGAAACTGGGAGGTATATTTGAATCCGAAATGCTGTTGAGACATCAAATAAGAAAGCAAGACTAAAATTCTACGCAAAAGCTGCAATAGCTTATTTATTTATTTCTACAGATAGGCCAGTCATTTTACGGAGTTTTGCTGGGCGGGGTAGGGTACTAATTCGACTTTTAAACTGTAATAGGCACCATTTAGTGACAAAAATACTGTCCTAAACCATATTAAAAAAAAAAAATTGCTACGCAAATTAGCAATTAAAATTGTGTGTCCCAGAAGGCTTTTAAATTAATAATATTAATATCAATGCACCCATTTGAATTAGATTTAACAATTCAAATTATTTTTGAGCAATAAAATAGGCATTGAAATTTAAAAAATGAGGTATTTATTAGAAAATACAAATGTATTTTTAAAAACCTTCTAAGTAGACAAAAATATTATACCATGTTTGAAGTATGTATAATGAAAAAGCCTTAATTAAATGCAAAAAAAATTTACCAAAAATTTTGCAAATAAAGGTTTTTTAGAACGAGATAATATCTAAATTTTAAAATTGGAACTGATGCTACGTGATTTTTTTTTAATTATGGTACATTTCTAAGCTCAAATTGGCTCTTCAATATTATAGCGAAAAAAAAATTCAATTATTAATTAGTCCCGGTTCAAACCGTAAAATGACTGGGCTGGATAATTTTTCTTCACAATCATAATGTAAAAATATTTCCTTTGATAATGTTAATAACAACTTTTCCAGAAAATCAATCATAAAAGCATTAGGAAGTAAAATTTCCCAGAATGAACTGAAAGGGAAATTATTCACGTTAGCTTATGCGAATGCATTTAAAAAATAAAATTTCACATAAATTTTCCAGAACACTCATTAATATTCAACTAGCTATAAACTTTGTAGTATCATCAAAAGTGTAAACAGGTTTGTTATCAACATCCCCTTGTAAAGATTGAAGCGCGCAATTTTTATATTTTTTAAAAGAAAACCGCACACTACCATCATACTGGGACCCTTCAACTTTCCATTCAACTATAGCCTTTTCATTTTAAATTCACATTTTGTTGTAGAGTGATAGGTCAGAGTACAGTGGTGGTATTAAGCTCGAATAACAGAGGTCGGTGTAGGGATAGAAGGCTTGGAATTTAATTAATGTTACATTCTTTTACTGAAAATCAGCCATGAGGAGCATCCATTTGGAGTAGTTGCGAGCTACAAATGCTGGTTGCTGGAACGGTTAATTACTAGACTTTAATTACCGTATTTTAAATGGTAGACGTTAAAACCATGGTACCGATTCGGACTCTGCCACGACCATAAAGTTATTATACCTGTCGGAATAGAGTAACTGACATGAGTTGTCAAATGAAACCGTTTTTTGTGAATTTGTCGGCACTTATCGACACCCTAAAACTTCGAGTTCTGTGTATAATTGTGAATCTAACGTGAAATCGTAGGTAATTTAATGAAATAGTGTTAGTATATTTCACAAATACTGCATAATATTTCATAAATTCTTTTAGCTGTCAGTTCCTCTAATGGCCACGACTTAACTAAATTTATTCCTGTCACTTTCTAAAATAAGATTAAGAAAAGAGACAGAAAACCAACAGCTGACTTTAGTGCTGTCAAAGTGACGTTACACGCCCAAAAACGACTTAAATAAGATGGCGTACATTATGATGGCATCTTATTTTGGGCGTGTAACATCACTTTGACAGCACTAAAGTCAGTTTTTGGTTTTCTGTCTCTTTTCTTAATCTTATTTTAGAAAGTGACAGGAATAAATTTAGTTAAGTCGTGGCACAGTCCGAATCGGTACCATTGACAGCTTTTGTTAATGAAAAATTATCGAGGTTTATTCAAAGTTACTTACGACCCGGGCGAATTAACTTGGCACCTGGCTCGCACGTGACTCGGACCCCGCCGTTGCCGTGCGATGCCGTAGCATAGCATTTCAGTTACCGTTGCACGTGTACCTGCGCTTTAGCATTTTCGAGTTATTCTTTCCGAGTTTTTTATTCCGAGCCACGTGCGAGCCAGGTGTCAAGTTAATTCGCCCGGGTTGTACCTAATTTATTTTCTTCTTTGTGATAAATGATAACAGAATTAATATAGATTCTAATAGAAAGGAAATTAAATAAGTTGCTATGTGGTTCCTCCGGCTTAGAATGAACCACTCCAACCCTTCCCGTGGGTATCGTATGATGTAACTAAAGGATTAGAGGTTTTTTTATGTAATAAGTGGATGAAAGGCTAGCGACCTCTCACCTCTATAGACAGACACGTCGCTCCATCCTGAAACATAAATTGCTAAATGTGCGAATTGCTACAACTCTTGGACTCGTAACGCGTGCCATTCTCCTAACAAAATTTTCAGCCACTTTCTGCGGGGGGCGAGGTAACATGAAATTCGCAACTTTGGATTTTATTCCTCATAACTTTAGATTCTAATTTTGAATGTTAAAAATAATGAAAGTAGTCTCGTGTGAACCCCAAACGTTCTAAGTTCAAAATTATTGTTTCGCAATTATAGGCTGTCTCGTTTAGTGATAAGGTATAAAATTGAGTGTAAATGCACAAGATCACTTTGTCTTATACCGTGGCAGAGGGGAAATGCTACCGGAAGACCAGTCCTTACTATTAAATTGTCTAAGCTACAACTACATTCTCAATTAAACAGAAAGTTGGTGGTTGTAGCAATGTTTCTGACCACCCCGAAAGGGATTACTGTCGTGAGTTTTTGTATGAAATAGATTTTTACTGTTTCATCATCATCTCAGCCGATGGACGTCCACTGCTTGACGTAGGCCTCACCCAAGGATCGCCACAACGACCGGTCCTGCGCTGCCCTCATCCAACGGGTTCCCGCCACCTTTACCAGGTCGTCGGTCCACCTTGTGGGGGCCTACCCACACTGCACTTTCCGGTATGCGGTTGCCACTCGAGAACATTTCAGCCCCATCGGCCATCGGTTCTGCGAGCAATCTGCCCCGCCCACTGCCACTTTAGTTAAGCAATTCTTTGAGCTATGTCAACTACTCTGGTTCTTCTGTGGATTTCTTCATTTCGATCTCGCAGGAAAACTCCGAGCACATCCCTCTCCATTGCCCTTTGGGTGACTTTCAGCCGTTTTACATTTTACCTACTGTTAAATAAATGAGGTGGTCATTGTTTCTTTGTTTGGTAGCACTTCAGGTCCGAACTACTGAGACTAGAAGGTTCAAAGTCGGAATTAATCATCATCATCATCAGCCTCTATCCACCCCACTGCAGCTGCTCAGACTTTCTCTTAAAATTGAGGGAGTATGACCAACTCCAGTAGTTACTGGTGGAGTTCCACCACGCGAGCCCAGTGCAGAAGCAGGATTTACACGAATGCAAATAAGTAACTTTTTTTTTCTATAACAAACAATGTTTTTTTTCTCGAATGGGTTTGTCCATTTACCTCTTTAAACATAAGATATTGATATAATCATATTCTCTAAGGATACCCTCTCAACCTTTTAAAATTTAAAGCTTTTAAGCAGCGGTTTGAGCTCGCCATTTTCATAAATTTTACTTGCTCTCTTTCTCTCTTAGCCAGAGTATAGCAAGTTGATGTGGCAGGGATAGGCACATAGTTTGCAGAATTGATACCCGATAGGGGAATAAAACTAGATGAAATTTCTCTAGAAATTCCAGACATAGAAAGGTAGACAGCTACAATTTAACAGGGTATAAACTGGAATGTGTTACGTTCTTTTTAGGGGGTGATTCAGACCATCAAAAGTGATTTCTTTTTATTATGGAACCAATATCTAAATCTTGAAAAAAATGTTTGTTCCATAGAAGATGTCAATGGTACCGATTCGGACTGTGCCACGACTTAACTAAATTTATTCTTGTCACTTTCTAAAATAAGATTAAGAAAAGAGACAGAAAACCAACAGCTGACTTTAGTGCTGTCAAAGTGACGTTACACGCCCAAAATAAGACGCCATCATAATGTACGCCATCTTATTTAAAGCGTTTTTGGGCGTGTAACGTCACTTTGACAGCACTAAAGTCAGCTGTTGGTTTTCTGCCTCTTTTCTTAATCTTATTTTAGAAAGTGACAGGAATAAATTTAGTTAAGTTAAGTCGTGGCACAGTCCGAATCGAGGCCAATAGCTACTTGACCCAAATGACGTATTTTTTTGCGATTCCAATATTGGTATTTAGGTACGTAATTTAGGGGGTGCTTTTAAGACATCAAATTGAACAACTTTTATCATAGGATTAAAATTTAAATCGCGATAAAAAAACTGCTGTTTCATGAAAAATTACAATAGCTACTCAACCAAAATGAATGAAACAGCTGATTACCTAAACAGAATTAATTAACTGCAGAAAATAATATGAACCAATAAATTTCATTCTTTCTTTCTTTATCGTGTGGGCAGAGCCCTGGTGTCAGAATTTTTTCAGACCGCCTTACTGCCTCTGACGTGGTTTTTATGTAATGACTACTACCACCAGAGATAGTAGCCGGGACCAACGGCTTAACGTGCCATCCGAAGCACGGAATCATTTTTCTTTTCAGACAATCAGGTGATTCAGCCTGCAATGTCCTAACCAACTGGGGAAAAACGCACAAAGTGACATATCACTAGGTTTCCCCCGTGGGAATCGAACCCACGACCTCCGTGTCGAGAGCCAAAGCTCCAGCATTAGACCACGGGGCAGCCTACTATGATTTCAAGGATTTTTCAATGCTGTGAAGTATACAGAATTCCAAGGTTTAATAACCTATGTTCTCTTTGTCACGTAATATATCTTAGTACCCAGTTCATCATCTTCAACTCTAGCCCTTATGCAATTAGCAATAAGCACTCCTAAATAAATAAATCTCAGTGGATGTTGAGCATTAGCAGAGAGTCTGCTAAATTATTAACATTCATTAGTAGTAGGGATGGTATATGATATGGTTCGTATCTGAAAATAATTTTGGTATCCGAAAAATTTAACTTATTCTGGATCAATTCCAGGGAATACGAGTAAGTTATCCGATTTACAAAATGATGTTTTTAATGTAGACACGCTATGTACCCCAAAACAAAAAAGCAAAGTTTTTGTTGACCCCTATTGCCTCTCAAAAATACCGCCTGAAAAAATCGTTTTGTGCTGATATCGTGTGACGGTCTCTGAGAAACAGGCATGTGAATGTGACAGACGGACGGATACGGTGATTTCATAAGTGTCCGTTTTGCCAATTTTAGTACGGGATACTAAAAACATGAACATTTTGACTATGAATATACAAAGTAAATCTATCAGATTAAAATGCCGAAATAATTTTGTACAAGTAGCTCAGGAGTGCGATTTCGAATCTCATTCGCTGAGTTCAGCAGTTGAAAATGTCAAAATTACTATGGAGATATGCATCTTTCTACTGCTGATTTGACTTTCAAAAATCATACTTCAGGAGTGCGGTTTTTGAAAGTCAAATCAGCAGTAGAAAGATGCGTATCTCCATAGTTATTTTGACATTTTCAACTGCTGAACTCAGCGAATGAGATTCAATAATCGCCTCCAGAGCTGTGCTGGGGTTATATTATGATCTGCTCAAAAAGATAATTTAGACATAAATATTCAACCAATTTAAAATGTAGGCCACCCTAGAACCCTATCATGTTGACTGTGAAACTGTGAACTGCATAATAGTTTGATAGTATGATAAGGTTTTACGCCTAGTACATTTCAAATTGGTTGACTGTACATTGCTGATTTAAAAATAAACAACTATATCACGTAAGTATCCGAACCAAAAGCAAAACAATTTATACACTCACATCAAACGGAATTACGGATATAATCAAGGAAACTGAATCTTGAACATCCCTAATTAGTGGAGATGAAAGCATGATGGTCTGGCAAACACGGAGTATAACGTATTATGAAACTTGGAGTACATTACTATAAGTTTCATAATCGTTTGTTTTCTAAGATAAATAACATTTTAAGGGTATGTTTGCATCTGGTGGATTTGTCGTATACACAGGATGTAAATTTTAATGCATTGCATACTTTATAGGGTGCTTCACTATGAAACTAAACAAAATCCACTGTAGGGCCAACATTTGAAATAAAAATTCTTCTGTTTCATATATTTCGGTCAAGTGGCCATTGTAATTTCTATAGAACAACCAATTCTTTTCTTCGCGATTTCAGCATACACCTATAATCCCATAGTGAAATAGTTGTTCAATGTGATTTAAAAAAGTATGTCACACATTTAAGTGTGCCTGTATAATGCTGCCATATATATTTTTTGTTTTTTATGCGGTTCAATATAAAAGTATTTTTTTGTGTGTTCACCAATACAAAAAAAATCTAACAATAAATAATAATAAATAAAATAAATGACGCTCACAGGCACATACATTGTAATGATCCCAAGTAAGCCATAGGCTTTTTGTTATGGGTACCATACAACAACGGCACAAACATATAACATCCATGACCGAACCGGGATTCGAACCCAGGACCCTGGTTTGGCAGTCCGGCGTGGTAACCATTACACCAACCGGGTCGTCAAACAGCAAACAGGCTTACTAAAAAATTCCAAAACTTATTTTTTTTTTTCATTTAAATACAGGCAAGCAATATTAAATTCCAGTATAGCATCATCGTTTAATCATTTTATGTTTGTTTCACAGATCCCCAGTCCAGGGGGGGTCCCCTGGACTGGGAATTAAACAGAAAATCTAACAAAAGGCTCGCGACATCAAAAGACAGCAGATGCCACTAAACTTTTATTTGTAGAGTTGAAGTTACAATCAGCAGGTGGAGTGATTTTATATTTGTCATAAAATTTTAGACTGATGCTATTATTTAGAAATTTTTATTTCACCTCTTATTTTGTGCTATTGTATGTTTTTGTTAGAGAAAGGCAGCTTAAAGAAAGAAATTGATGGCTTATAAAATTAAATGGAATAGTATTTCAAACTCAACATGACATTAACTTGATTAACTGGATAGAAGAAAAACCTCCTCCTTTTTTGAAGTCGGTTAAAAATAAAAAATTAGAGGACATGAGATAAACTACCAAATAAAGTTGCCTTATTTGTAATTTAATTTTTTGTCACTGTGTATTTTATTTATTTGTTGTAAGAAAGTCTTATTTCCACAAATAAAGCACTTCTAATTTTAAAACGTGATGAACCACTTCGCTAAGTTAACAATACAATACAATACTCTTAACTGCCTCCGTGGTCTAGCGGTTAAGAGCATTGGCTCTCAATACGGAGGTCGTGGGTTCGATTCCCACGGGGGAAACCTAGTGATATGTCACTTTGTGCGTTTTTCCCCAGTTGGTTAGGACATTGCACGCTGAATCACCTGATTGTCCGAAAAGAAAAATTATTCCGTGCTTCGGATGGCACGCTAAGCCGTTGGTCCCGGCTACTATATCTCTGGTGGTAGTAGTCGTTAAATAAAAACCACGTCAGAGGCCGTAAGGCGGTCTGAAAAAACTCTGACACCAGGGCTCTGCCCACACGATAAGAAGAAGAATAATACTCTTACATAATTAAATGGATAGGTAGAATCTAAAACAACCATGCGAATTTTTTGAAAGATGGTACCTAACAACACATAGCTGTTGTCCGAGTTGATTTACAAAATTTTTGAAAGCCAAGATTTATTTAGAAATAGACTTTTTTTGTATTCTTTTTTTATTTCAGAATCTTACATCTAAGTTTACAATTTTTGATATCGCCAAAATGCTGAGCAGTTTGTAGGCGTTGCGCTCATTAATCAAATTTTTACTTGAATGCTATATTTTTTAACAATAGTAGACTTGTAGGGAACTACTACAGATGGTCAGCACCCACAAGTTATAGCAAAGATGCCAACAGATGGCGATACCGTCGCTCGCGGAAATATGCTCCATACAAAGACAACGTTCATCGTAAATACGTAACTCGTAACCTACTACAAATAAGGTTCACAATCGAATGCAAGACATAAATCGCGCAAGAGAAATAATCACAGAGATTTGATATATATACAAGGTCCAACTAAGAACTGTTGGACCACGGCCGGTCCCCAGGCATCACACCTAGCCTGGCGGAAGTACTTCCCTTTTCAATGGAGGAACATTCCCAAGTAGCACCTCCATATTGGTGACCCTCGACAAAGAACATCACAACCTGAACACCGCAGAGCACCACCACCACAGAGCAGCAACCAGCTTCAACCAACTCTTCACACCCCTCGACCAGGTCAAACAAGCAGCAGTCACACCATCAACCCGAAGCCGCACCAGGTCCATCGCAGCTGTCTTCACACCGCTTCCTGGGCCTGCAGCTTCCTCAACGACAGTCAGCGTCTGCATAGAAGGATCTCCCGCAGCCCACGTGTCTGAGCTCACCTCCACGTGGCAGTTCTGCTCGCCTTCTCCACGCCTGTCACTCGCCCGCATCACATCAGGACTGGTCTCCCTGGCAGATGCACACACACGCAGCACATCGCTCGTCAGACTCACTTGACTGGAGCCCTGCACCTACACTACATGGATACAGACTGCACACTTCGAACTACTCAACGACCTCCGGTCTGAGGGGGGAGTCCTGTAGGGAACTACTACAGATGGTCAGCACCCACAAGTTATAGCAAAGATGCCAACAGATGGCGATACCGTCGCTCGCGGAAATATGCTCCATACAAAGACAACGTTCATCGTAAATACGTAACTCGTAACCTACTACAAATAAGGTTCACAATCGAATGCAAGACATAAATCGCGCAAGAGAAATAATCACAGAGATTTGATATATATACAAGGTCCAACTAAGAACTGTTGGACCACGGCCGGTCCCCAGGCATCACACCTAGCCTGGCGGAAGTACTTCCCTTTTCAATGGAGGAACATTCCCAAGTAGCACCTCCATAGACTACTATACTACACTACTACAGATACTATAGTTAGAACTATAATTTTAGACATTCCTTTCTAAGCCCTATCCACTATTTTCAGAGAGCAACGACCGAAAGCTTTTATCAAAACGATTAACATACCATTCGCGGTGTACCCCCAGCCTTACCCTAACCGCGATCGGCGTAAACTATGAAAACGGTTGAAGCGTGATTTCGAACGTTCCTTTTGTTCAACGAGCTCCCCCTTTTCGTTTATTTTTGTAATAGTTCTATGCCACAGATATAGAACCTTTTGATAACGCATGTTTCTAAAATCGTAGGAAATTAAGTTATGTCACTTTCAATACGGCCTGCTACTTTTCCGTGTGATGTCTTGCTTAGAATAGAACCGACATAAGAGGTGACAAATTCCTTCACACATTATAAAAATTTCTGAGTGACTATCTCTCATTTCTAGTACCTGCAAAAAAATCTGCTGTTTCACACATTTATGTCGTAATTAAGTAGTCTTTGTAATTATAAAGCCGATGAACTTGGAATCTTTGGAACCAACTGTTACTATCAGTGATAGCAAATTCTACTAATAAATCTAAGCATGCCTACTACTTTGTTGTGTGATGTCTGGCTTCTAGAACAGAACCGAAAGTGACAAAAAAAAATTTTTTTTTTTTGAGGTGACAAATCCCTTCAGGCATTGTTAACATTTCTGAGTAACTATATCATTCTCATCTGCAGACGATACTAAAAAAAACGCTGTTTTGTACATTTGAGTACGGTTGACTAATTTTGTAATTAAGTAGTCTTTGTAATAAAATTGGAATCAACAATTACTCTACTCATTAATCTAAGCATGCCTACTACTTTGCCGTGTAATTTCTGGCTTAGAATAGAACCGAGAAGTATAAGAGGCGACAAATCCCTTCACGCATTATCAATATTTCTGAGTGACTCTCTCCATTGTATTACGAGTATAATAAAAAAATCTGCTGTTTCCCATATTTAAGTTGCATATACGGCTGACTGTTTTTGTAATTAAGTAGTATTTGTAATTGGAATCAACTGTTAATATCAGATAGGGCAAATACTACTAATTAATCTAAGCTACTCTCTTGCACAACGCATGGGCACGCAACTACGCATGCGTCATCTATTCATTCTAAGTCTATGTTTCATATTGTTCAATCCAAAAATAAAGTCTTACAAAAAACTCTTGTACATTAGCAATAAGGCTGAAACATGCTTGGTTTGTGAGACTTCCCTTTTCATTTATTTTTGCAATAGTTCAGTCGTTTCTAAATTTAAAGCCTTTCGACAGAACTCTTTTGTCTTGGCAACTAAGTTGAGAATGATTTGATTTGTGAGACTTGGAGTTAGGAACGTTCTGTAGTTCCCACGTTCACTTATTGTTTGTATTGGATTCTCAATTACAGCGGATTCTGAGTTTAGTAAGAAAATAAAGTGGTCCGGTGGCTATTGAAAAACAAACATTTTGAAATTCGAACTGTTTGTATTTTTGTTAGAATAAATGGCTACAACCAGAGACTGGAGTACTGGAAAAAGATGGAAACCTGTATGCGAGCACGTGATTAAATAATATGTCTAGAGATTTCTACACATCCAAGCCTCACACAAGCGGCTGCTGTCGATGCACTCACACAAGCGCGCGCTCGAGGTGCCTTGCGGTGCGTACAAACAAGTGCACACCATAAAGTTATTATACCTGTCGGAATAGAGTAACTGACATGAGTTGTCAAATGAATCCGTTTTTTGTGCATTTGTCGGCACTTATCGGCACCCTAAAACTTCGTGTTCTGTGTATAATTGTGAATCTAACGTGAAATCGTAGGTTATTTAATGAAATAGTGCTAGTATATTTCACAAAATAATCTACGACTTCACTTTAGATTCATTAATTATTCACAGAGCACGAATATTTACCCAGTCGATTGTGCTGACAAGTTCCCAAAAACGGTTCTATTGCCTCGCGTCACGTATCTCTTTCTATTATACAGTGGCGCCGCTAGGTACATCTCGCTCTCTCAGCTTTCAGTTCCTCTATATGATACCTTTATGGTGCACACATACCCCGGCCACACCTTGGGCACTGTCAGCTAATAGCTGTCATTTCATACAAATGGCAAAAAATGAGACAGCTTTTGAGAGGAACCACGATTCAACCAGAGGGGGTGAGATAAAAGATCGGTGGGACGCAGCAAATGTCCGTACTGTATGTATTACTAGATACTCTTTCTTATACTGTACCCTGGCTGAGTGTATGCACTTGTTCGTACGTCCCGTCACAGTATAAGAAAGAGTATCTATTACTAGATACAGTACGGACACTCCCTTCCTCCCACCAACTTTTTACCACACCCCCTCTATCGCCCTCGGCAGTCACCTGTAGCCTAGAATGTCACCATCTACAATTTATGTTTTCGAAACAAAGAGCATAGGTATATAGATGAAGGATAAAAACTCTTTTTTGAATAGACGGGTGTCAATGCGTTTTATTTACGAAAAAAGATGTAAAT
Source organism: Agonopterix subpropinquella (assembly GCA_922987775.1). Classification (NCBI taxonomy): domain Eukaryota; kingdom Metazoa; phylum Arthropoda; class Insecta; order Lepidoptera; family Depressariidae; genus Agonopterix; species Agonopterix subpropinquella. The sequence goes on from OV277710.1 coordinate 4,585,606, forward strand.
GAAAAAAAATTGACTGTCTGGACTCTAGACAAACAAACGGCAGAGATTTTAAAACGCTAACGCTTATTGTCTAAGTTTTGCTCCCCGGCCTATTTTCATTTTGCAAGACAATTCAGTTGCAAGATGGGCATACATTGTGCGGTATACGGCTGTCCAAGCCATTATAAAGATAATCATAGAAGATTCTTCGGATTTTCAAAGGAAGAATCAAGATTTGTGGTTTTTTACTTTATGTTTATGTTTGTTTTATGGTCTTTATTTTACGGTACCTAAATATAATCTCTTTGATTTTTCCCATTCGTTCATTGACTATGTCACTTGCGCCATCTGCCCGTCACAAGTTGTACCGCACGCAACTTAAGTTGTGGCAGCCCTAAACCCGTTTCGCATGTGCTGACGTCATCTTGTCAATTTAATTTTTTTGTATGCAGTGTCCGGGCTGTGGTCCCGTCCCGCAACGCGCTATGTGTGAGAGCATCGAAAAAGACTTCTAGTTTGAATCTTTAGGGATATTTAATCATGTGATCTGATGCATAAAGGTAAGCGCAAATTACGATGGACCGCATCGGGTCTGGCCGCAGCGCGAACATCCACCCAAATCTCTATACAATTTATCGGGTCGCATTATTTAGCGGCGGATTTCCGTTTGTACGTTGCAGGTTGCAGCCCGTCCAGCCCCAATGCAGTTCGTCATACTAAGGTGACCTTTTTAGCGTTCCGTAGTCAATGAAACGTCAAACAAGGAACCCTTATACTTTCGTCCATTTTGTCTGCATGTTCGTCTGTCTGTCTGTATGCTGCGGCTCAACCCACATAGCACAGAATATCTACTAGATATCTTTTAGATATTTTGTAGATTGGTATCTATGAGACATCTTGTAGACATATGTGCTGTTGGGGAAGTACTCCCTCATTTTTGAACCTATTGAATCGAAATTTGGCTTGAAGATAAATAATAGTAGGAAAAACATGGTATTTAAGAAGAAACTATATTTTTTTCGACCAGGGTACAACGAAAAGGGGGTTGACAAAAATTTGTTTTTCAAAAATCAATTTGCAGGATCTAATAACTGACATTATTTTGTATCAACAGGTAATTGCAAAATAAGCATAACAACTTTCTTTGAGTAATTTAGTTTTAAACCGTAGTACTTTACGTAATGAAAATGCCGTCACGTACTACGTTGTTAAGCTACGCCGCTACGCCGTAGGCCACGGCTACGGCGTAGCTGGTTTGTCGTAAAATTAACTAGCTTTTGAGCTGAAACCTAAATATTCTGGAAATTAATTAAAATCTCGAGTGTTTTCTTTGAAATTTTCATATAAATAGGGTCTTGAAAGAAATATTATACACATAAAATTATGTTATAATGATTACAGTATGAAAAAAAATTAATTCAGTTTCTGACGAGTTTTGACAACAAGTTTGAACGTAGTCACAGAAAAGGTAATCGTATGTAGGGTGTAAAATTAAATGGGACACTTACCTACTTAAAGGGGTGCTTCAGTTCATCAAACTGAACAAGTTTCTCTAAGGGACCAACATCGAAATCACGAAAAAAAACTGCAAACATAAGTTGACTGAAATGTATGGGACATTTCAGTCAACTTATGTTTGCAGTTTTGTATGGTCCCATAGTAAAAGCTGTTCAGCTTGATGGCCTGAAGCAACCCTTTCTCCTTTGGTATGCCGGAACGCGGATCAGCGCAACAAAAACAATTGATTTCTATTGTGTCTGTAATTCCCAGCATACGAGAGGTTAAGTAAGTGTCCCATTTAATTTTACACCCTATATACATAACACAAAAGTATATTGTTTGGTGGCACCGAACCTTCGCAAGCCCGAGCCCGCACTAAGGAAATTTTTTAAAATCTTTTTAATTTCTAAAATAAATCTGCAACACGCTTCGTCAAAATGGCAAAATGTCCATATCTGTCACATGCTGTGTCAAAAGTTAAATAAAAAAATAAATAAACAGAATACCAATCTGCAACATGTTTCATCAAAATCTTACACACACGCTTCGTACAACATAAAGATTAACGCAAAAATAAATGACTAACTTTTCCAATGGAATAAAATGGACATTTTGTCTGAACAAAATATTTTATGTTTTGGCAAAATGGTCACCTATAATTGCAAACAACCTGTAATGTGATCGTGGAATATGTATAATTCTCTTGTACATCTTGTAAACGCATTTATTCAGCAGGCATTATATCGAGGTTGTACATTGTCCATTAACTTGTAAATGTATTACAAGATTTACAGATTTCTCCGATAATCTTTAGCTGTGGCTAACGAGCTGTTCCATTAGCGCTTTTATATGGCACAAGTTATAAGATGAAGGAGATTAAGGTGACTTCTATTCAACGTGTATCGAGCTTAGGAATTTTCGAGCGGGTAAAATTCAGGAAAAAAATTTTGGGCGTACACCTATCAATAAGTATGAGTATCGAACCCAAAAGGTTCAATCAATATTTGTACTTTTTATATTTATTTACAAAAACCTGCTTAAATATTACATAATATAAACCAAAATTAGATTACAAGTGACTTAAAAAAATCTGCAAGTTCCTAAAGAAATAGGTAAACAAAAAACAGTACATTATGTAGATATCTACTGAAATATGAACATGGTTAAAAGCTATACATGGTGTAAACTTATGCTTTAGGGATTACAATGTACGAACAAAATTGGTCGTTCCGTAGAAAATTCTTGACAATTTTACACTTATGCAATATTGTATTTTAATTGTACTTTGTACATTTGCTTTTGTTTCAAAGATGTGTGTTGTAGAGTTTCTGGCCGCATCTTCTCTCAACGGAACACCTCCGACGCGGTGGTAGAGTCAAAAATGACGTCAAAAGCTATCTATATGATATTATTTTGAATAAAAATTTTGAATTTCATATGGCTACACGACTCGGTAATGAAAGTTGTCCAGTTTGATTTATTTTATTTATTTATGGTCTAGAGCACTTGCTAAAGAATGTACAATCGCGGTAAGAATCCGTACCGATTAGTTTTAATCTAAAGATGAGATTTAATCGAGATAGGCTCTGCCCACACGATAAGAAGAAGAAGATCGAGATGGTCATCACCGATTTGTCAAAAAACCGCAATCGCCTATTAAACTTGCGCCAAACAATACGCTATCGGCCAAAGACGAGCCTCTAACGAGTTTTATAAGCGACCGGCGATTAGCGCAATTATCGAGACATAATTATGTGCTTGTTTTATACTCTGGCAACACTTTTAACGTTTTACTACCCCGCGACACGGCACCCCTAATGCGTTAATCGTGTTTACGAAGTGTGAACGGTGTGAAAGGGGGGTTAGTTTCAGAATAGTATTGGTTGTTTCGTGTATATGTCTTTTGTTTTACATACAGGAAAACATTATTTTGTATGACACGGAATCTACCAAAGTGGAGAGGAGTAGATAAGCGGAGATGTGTCGTGAACAACCAATAGGATCCTGTCCTAGCTTAGGGTTGGTTCTATCCTCAACTCCAATTGTCAAAATATTACCACATGTATAAGACGCTAAAACAATGGAAAAAAATACGGTAATTTTTTTTTTCTATTGTTTTTGACCAATAAACTTAATTAGGGTTCCGAAGTCAACAAGACACACTTATAGTTTCGCCATGTCCGGCCCTCTGTCCGTCTGTCCGTCTGTCCGCGGCTTAGCACAGAGACGCTTAGTACTAGAAAATTTTAATTTGGCATGTGTAACGAGCATATCGATAGACCATCGCCTATTTACTTTTTATCTATGCTGGCAACATTGAGGTACAACTCATCAACTCGATTTGTTCTTTGAATCGATTCATTCGCCGTTCGTTCGTTCGCTCACTCTTTTCAAAACGGTTAGCATTCGAAAACTAGCTATTGACGTGTTAACATGTTTCGTGCATAATGATCCTAAAAATTAATTATGAAGTGATTGAATCGTGTAATGTATAAAACTAGTGAAGTGTTAAACAATAAACTTTAATTGTTGGCATTGAACGAGTTTGATTAATCCAGCTTCCCGTCGAGCTTACATCTTCAGAAGTGGCAGGACAATGCAAAATTTTCTTTGCATAACGCCCACCGAACGAAGTCAATATCAAGGTAATGTATATTTCTGCTCAATTTCTGTTTCTTAAACGTTAATGTGATAAACGCTATGAAATAGCCTAAAGCCTAGCGTATGGTCTAATAAAAACCATCTTGGGATAATTCTGTCATGTATATACTTTGTGAATCGCATTTTGATGTACAAGAATCGACTAGCTATGTAAATGGCACTTGCCATATCAGAGGAATCAGACGGAAACGCGCAGATTTTTATTCTTTGTTTGATAAGACCATAGTGTAACATTTATACATTACATTACACTTTAACACGTGACTGAGTCTGCATAAAACGCGGGACAGAATAGAGGTACCTACATGTTTTTCCATTCCATCTCATGGTCTATCTACATTTACATTTTTCTGAAACTTGTATCATTGTAGTGAGAACCAAGTTGGCAAACATTAAAACTGATCGGCAGTGTGTTGTTATTTTGATGCAAACGCTTACGACTATATCCCCGAGAGGATAAACAAAAATATTATATTCTATATACTGAAAACAAATGAAATAAAATGTCCTCATTTCACTGGATGTGCACAAATTATGGCCAGTACGACTGGTAGTGAACCCGTCGACACGACTAGTAGATAGTGGACAATATAAATTAAATATTTTGTTTCAAAATTGAGGCATTTGATTTCCTAATGACGTGGCCCAGTTGAATGTATATCACATTATTAGCATATTGAGGGACGATTGACAGACTTGTATGACAGACAGATATACTTACAGTAAACCTAGTCAGTGATGTATGGCCGATTTGGATAAATTTTGAAGCGAACAGCTTTATGCGCTGTATATTTAGATGACAACAGTCGTCATGTTGTTCAGAAAATCGCAAGCCTAATCGCAACGCCTAACCTAACCTAACCTAACCACATATTATTTCAAGTTTCAGAGACCAAGTGACGAGAATAGAGAAACCAGTCATTGTTGACAACGGACAGCATCACTGCTGCTTTCATTGCTGGTGCGGTGCCGCCACCCGAGGAAGCGACCGTGGCCTTCATGAGAAATTGCCTGGAAACTCGAGATCACAAGTAACGAAACAAGTACACATGAAAAAAGGGAACAAGTACACATGAATTAGGTACGAACATATGAAAGTGATGATGATTTATGTCAACATTTTTAGTTTCCGAACCGCGGAAAGAAGGCATCAAAGCGACGCGTTCTGAATCTCATAATCAATATGAACAGAGACATAAGGAACTTTCTTGTACTAGGGATTTGAAACTTGAGGAATCGTGAATCATTTCCATTTGACCCACTATAGACAGATAAAATTAATACTTATTAGTTAATAAGGTACAGAAATTGTAACAGGCTTGAATTGGCCTGAATTGACTGAAGGTTGAGTTGAGACTTGAAATCATGCACCAAGGCCCGCCCTCTGTTAAGCATTTCTAAATCGAATGAAAGCATTATGAGGAGAGATTTAATTTTAGTTAAACTACGACCGAAATGCTTGAGAGAACACGCCTTGGTGAATCTCTTCGATAATTGCAATAAACTTTTGAATAAAATACATTATATTTTATAAATATAGAATAGGAAGAAAGTTTATAGTGTGATTGTCAAACTGTAGATAAGCAAACAGTGAATTGTATCATGCACAGATTAGTTGATAGAAAATCGCAAGCAGACTAGGAGTGAGATATTAATAATAATTATAATATAATTATTTCAACAGACTCTGTCCCTTTAATTTATGCGATATGACTCGTGAACTGCAACTCGTGCACTGCAACTCATGAACTGACTCGTGAACCGCGATTCATGGATTGAGACTCAAGAAGGGAGACTCGAGAAGAACCGCGACCCGTGAACCGCGAGTCGTGATCATGAATAGATACATTATTATCTTAGGCAAGTATTATGGTTGTAACCATAGTTGAATGCTTTGATTGTGCTGTGTGACTCGTGTACGACTCGTGAACTATGACTGTGACTCGTGAACCGTGACAGGTGACAACTCGCGAAAACTCGTGACAACTCGTGACATTTCGTGACAACTCATGACAACTCGTGACAGCTCGTGACAACTCGTAACAACTCGTGAAAACTCGTGATAACTCGTGACAACTCGTGATAACTCGTGATAACTCGTGACAACTCGTAATAACTCGTGAAACTCGTGACAGGCGAATAGATAAAATTACTTTATTCTAAGACAGGTATTATATTTGTAACGTACGTATTTTTCGAAATTTCGAACGATAGCGATAATGATGATGATGATGATGATACTAAAAATAAATAAATAAATATCTTGGACTACGGATTATCTGGTCTCATTGAAGCTACCAGAATCAGACCAATAATGTTAATGATTAAATTATAGTACATTTGCAAAAGTAATATAGGATAGTGATAGTGAAGATTTTACTGGAATAAAATTTTCCTGCATATATTGCACCATAAAGGTATGCAAACATTTTATATCAAGTATGATGATACATTGTAAACCTTTTGAGTGTAAAGAAGCATTATTAACAGATTTTCCATTAGAGGTATTTATTAAAAGCAAAAAAATATATACATATAAAAGTGAAATTTGACTTGCGACGGCGTTGCTCTGAAATTTAATTTCATATGGCAACCTGTGCGGTTACGTATTGTGTCGACACAGTTATAAGTAAACTAAAAGTTCAAGTATCCAAAGATTGAGAGTAGTATTTGAAGTTTTGCTGTGGATGATTATTTTACAACAGTCTTTTACGCAGCACAACACAGCACAGGCTTACAGAAAAAGCCTGTCTTACGAATGAATGGCGTTGCTAATAGAAAGTATGACTATTAATGTGGCATCTACTGAAAACCAAGCATTTCAGAAAGATATAAGAGTTTAGCTGTGAAAGAGACTCTTAATTCTTGAAATCCCACGGTTGCGATATTATTGAACCACCCATTGCTTAGCTTTTGTTGTCCTAAAACCGGGTTGGGAATGGTTAAATGTCGAGAAATCTCTATGAAACAAAGTTAGGAATGAGTTTCATAGTAAAAGTGATAGTGACAGTGATAAATACTCAGCAAGATATTAGCTACCAGTATGCTTGCGGTCTGAAGAAACGAAAAACGAGAAACGATAATATTTATATGAAAGTCTCTTCAAATCACATAAGATTGAGGTTTTAAAATAAATAATATGACATTTTGCTAGGTATCCAGAAAGTATACGCAGCTTTGTAGTTCACTTTGCCCGCGACTTCTAAGTTGCTACACATTTTATTCTAATTATAATAATTATCATTTTAATCTATTCTTATTTTATGTTATACGTTACGCCAGTGCCCAATCATAACAGACAGGACCATCACAGAGTAAAGGAAAACTCAGAACTCAGGATAACTCTTCTATCAATGTTGACGAATGTTGTAGTTAAACAAAGAAACGGCGGTCGATCTTGAGATTATTATACTAATGCAGATATTCCCATCTTAACTATATTATAAACGGACGACTTCAGTGCTTTTCCGACCAGTGAACATAGTTATAAAACTTAAGTAGGTAATTTTCGATGTTTTTAACGAACATGTAAACTTGCCATCATATTCCTTCACATATAAAAAAGGCAGAAACTAAGTAGCATTTATGATGCATGACCATGAGCCCAAACTATATTGTTTATGATAATTATTTCGTTTGAGCACAACGCCTTGTATACAGAGGTTTATTTGAGCTTGACCAACTAAAAGATTCTTAGCAAGCAAGTGAATTAACAGTATGGTAAGAATATATATATTATTATTCTAGAATATATATATATTCTAGAATATAAGATTGTCATTCAGAGATATCATCACAGAAAAGGGAAATTACATGTTAATAATTATATAGTAGCGATTGGTCAAACATTTCCTTGCAGTGAATTTTATGTGTTGCCTGCTTGCTCCCCGAGTATTAATAAAGATTAAGCTAATGAGAATTTTCCTTTGGATTTAATAATCCAGATAGTCAATAATTTTAATAAATTATTGACTGTCACAGTGAAATGGATTTGTATTTAATTAAATTTTAATGCAAAGTGTATCGTATTATCTGTGTGCACAAAATCAGCAGCATCAGAGTCATTACAGACCCGAGCATTATTTGTACTTAGATGTTAGGTTAAGATTAACTGTATTAAAAATATTCACTATCTATTAGCTGAAATATCGAATATGTATTTATTGAAGAGAAGACAGTAATGGTTAAACTGAAATCCCCTAGCACCTGGATGCCAACTTCGGCATGGACACCTCATCCATGTCTAGTTGATACTAATTATTCGTTGTAGTTCTGAAACTTTAGTGAATACGTGAGCGTGCATAGGATTTTCATAGATTCTAAAGCGAATTTGACAGGTTGATCTGGGTCTGGAAATGGTTCACAATTTTGCCACAGCATGCGCTGAGATCGATTTGACTATTCCCGCTACGCACTTCGCACATAGCCAGTAGTATTACTCATTGGACAATTAATTCGAAATCTGAACCCTAAAACTATTGATCCAATTTTTGCACGTAATTCAATTTGAATTGAATTATACATAACGAATCAGATTATAAATGATTAAAGGAATTGGAAAGTGATTATGTTGGATAGTGATTAAGAGTCGAAGTGGTATGTCGGGCAGGATTGGCATATGAACTTGCCGCCCGAAGGAGAAACATACTATTTGACAAGTGAATGTGTTGCGTTATCACACGAGGGCAATAACGGCGCTGGAGCGCAGCCCAGAGTGGTACTGTAGCACTTATTTGATACAAGTGAAAGTGAGGGTGTTGCAGTATCACACGAGGGCAAGTACGGCGCTGGAGCGCAGCTCAGAGTGGTACTGTAGCACTTATTTGATACAAGTGAAAGTGAGTGTGTTGCATTACCACACGAGGGCAAGAACGGCGCTGGAGCGCAGCCCAGAGTGGTACTGTAACACTTATTTGATACAAGTGAAAGTGAGGGTGTTGCATTATCACACGAGGGCAAGAACGGCGTTGAAGCGCAGCCTAGAGTGGTACTATAGCACTACAGTCAATGGTATTGTATATTTGAACGATTTCACTTCACCACCTGGCTTAAGGGAATAAAAATAAGGAAAGAGATTTTTTTATGGATAAGTGATTAAATATTTGTAATAAATCTGCACAAGACTAGGATTGAATCGTTATCGTTATTTAAATTAAGTGTACTATATAGATTTTGTTTGTTTAATGATCTTGATATTAAAGTGAAGCATAGCATTTGGACATATGAGGATGCTGCCTATCACAGGGCATGAGTGGTGCTAGAGCACCGTCCGCTGGTCCAAACGTTATACGAGCACTGCAGCAAACTGTTTTTTGAAAATTCTGATTTATAGATAGGTTTTGCTGTGCCCATAAATGAGTATCATATGAGATACTACAAATTGTATATTACTATAACCACCTTTATGTACTTTCAATATGATGCAGTAAATGAATTATGAATTAACTAATATTAAATTGCAATAGATTAGAAAAACGCTCTTGACCATTTTTGTGTTTGGTAAATAATTAAATATGATTTGAGAAATATGTTATTTGATAATATTTGATAATTTTATTGTTAGCAGTTGCATTAAGTAACGTTACCCATTTTTATTTTATGAGAAACGAAGAGACTCGTTTTGGGGAGGATGGCCGACTGTAACGAGCATATCGATAGACCATCGCCTATTTACTTTTTATCTATGCTGGCAACATTGAGGTACAACTCATCAACTCGATTTGTTCTTTGAATCGATTCATTCGCCGTTCGTTCGTTCGCTCACTCTTTTCAAAACGGTTAGCATTCGAAAACTAGCTATTGACGTGTTAACATGTTTCGTGCATAATGATCCTAAAAAATAATTATGAAGTGATTGAATTATACTATATAAAGCTCGATCCCCACTCACTGACTGACCCAGTGACAGATCAAGTTCTCCAGGTTCCCCCCCCGGACCGTGGAAAAGCATTAGGGGGTCGTACTCGGGGTGCCCCCGAGACCCAGGGAAAACTTCGACTTCCTTCGAAGGTCGACTCCTCCTCGGTGTGTTCAACGGCCAGCGGAAACCATGACAGATGGGGGTATGGACCTTTAACAAATGTCATAGAGGAGCATGGGCAGATTTGAGTGGCGACGAAAAAAAAAAAAAAAAAACGAAATTCAAGATGGCGCCATACAAATTTCAAACGCCTGTATCTTTTAACCGGTAGGAGATAAGTACAGGGTGTTTGAACAAATGTCATAGCGACCGAGGTCAGCTATATGGATGACGTCATGAAAATCCAAGATGGCGGATAAAGGATGATGGCCATTTTTCAAGTTGCTCCGAACCGACCGAAAATTTGTATCCGGGGGTTTTTAGGGTCCCCGATTCCAAATATGAAATCCATTTTTTTTTATCTTCATTTTTCGAGGGGGTCGCCATACAATTTTTTTTTTCGGCGAGCCCGAAGGGCGAGCCCAAGTACCTAAATGCGAGCCCGAAGGGCGAGCTAAGCGATCGATGGCGAGGCCGAAGGCCGAGCTACGCGTAGGCGCGTGCGCCGAAGCGTCCACGGTGATCACCATCCATTTCCCTTTTCCCGTGTAATTTTTGCGAGGCCGCAGGCCGAGCCGAGCGCGAGGCCGAAGGCCGAGCTACGCGTAGGAGCGAAGCTCCGAAGCGTCCCCCCTGGAACCCTGGTGGACCTGGTCTCCGGGGTCAGTCTGCCGCCAAGCGAGCCGCAGGCCGAGCCCCGCTCGGCCTGCGCGAGCTTGGCAGGCAGGCTGACCCCGGAGACCAGGTCCACCAGGTTTCCAGGCGGTACGGCCCGCCCCAACCCCAACCGAACGAGGTGTGGCGCCTCCACCCCCAAACGTCAAGTTTCTCAGTCACCTTCTCAACCTTCCCTTCCCCTTTTTTCAGCAAAATTTTAAACTCCTACTCCAAAAACCATGAGTAAAACTGCTACTACTCCCCCCTCCCCCTCTTTTCCTTTTCCTGACCGACTTCTTCTTCTGACTCTGAAAACTAAAGTCCAAAACAATACCCCCCCCCATTCGCGGCGACGCCGCCATACACCGCGGGCTGCAAGCCCGCGGCACAGAGCAAAACACTAGTTATACTATATAAAGCTCGATCCCCACTCACTGTTTATTGACATCATTGTTCTCCAGGTTCCCCCCCAGGACCGTGGAAAAGCATTAGGGGGTCGTACTCGGGGTGCCCCCGAGACCCAGGGAAAACTTCGACTTCCTTCGAAGGTCGACTCCTCCTCGGTGTGGTCAACGGCCAGCGGAAACCATAACAGATGGGGGTATGGACCTTTAACAAATGTCATAGAGGAGCATGGGCAGATTTGAGTGCCGACGAAAAAAAAAAAAAAAACGAAATTCAAGATGGCCGCCATACAAATTTCAAACGCCTGTATCTTTTAACCGGTAGGAGATAAGTACAGGCTGTTTGAACAAATGTCATAGCGACCGAGGTCAGCTATATGGATGACGTGATGAAAATCCAAGATGGCGGATAAAGGATGATGGCCATTTTTCAAGTTGCTCCGAACCGACCGAAAATTTGTATCGGGGGGTTTTTAGGGTCCCGTATTCTAAATATGAAATCCATTTTTTTTTATTTTCATTTTTCGAGGGGGTCGCCATACAAATTTTTTTTTTCGGCGAGCCCGAAGGGCGAGCCCAAGTACCTAAATGCGAGCCCGAAGGGCGAGCCAAGTTAGCGAGCCCGAAGGGCGAGCTAAGCGATCGATGGCGAGGCCGAAGGCCGAGCTACGCGTAGGCGCGTGCGCCGAAGCGTCCACGGTGATCACCATCCATTTCCCTTTTCCCGTGTAATTTTTGCGAGGCCGCAGGCCGAGCCGAGCGCGAGGCCGAAGGCCGAGCTACGCGTAGGAGCGAAGCTCCGAAGCGTCCCCCCTGGAAGCCTGGTGGACCTGGTCTCCGGGGTCAGTCTGCCGCCAAGCGAGCCGCAGGCCGAGCCCCGCTCGGCCTGCGGCTCGCTTGGCGGCAGGCTGACCCCGGAGACCAGGTCCACCAGGTTTCCAGGCGGTACGGCCCGCCCCAACCCCAACCGAACGAGGTGTGGCGCCTCCACCCCCAAACGTCAAGTTTCTCAGTCACCTTCTCAACCTTCCCTTCCCCTTTTTTCAGCAAAATTTACAACTCCTACTCCAAAAAACCATGCGTTAACTGCAACTACTCCCCCTTCCCCCTCTTTTCCTTTTCCTGACCGACATCTTCTTCAGACACTGAAAACTGAAGTCCAAACAGGACTCCCCCCATTCGCGGCGACGCCGCCATACACCGCGGGCTGCAAGCCCGCGGCACAGAGCAAAACACTAGTTATTATATTATATAAAGCTCGATCCCCACTGACCAGATAGATAGATAGATACCCAGTGACATAGTTGTTCTCCAGGTTCCCCCCCAGGTGGAGGGATGGCATTCGGGGGTCATATAGAGGGTGCTCCGGTGACCCAGGGAAAACTCCGACTTTCTCCGAAGGTCGACTCCTCCTCGATGTGGTCAACGGCCAGCGGAAACTATGACAGATGGGGGTATGGACCCTTAACAAATGTCATAGAGGACCATGGGCAGATTTGAGTGCCGATGAGAAAAAAAAAAAAAAAACGAAATTCAAGATGGCCGCCATACAAATTTCAAACGCCTGTAACTTTTAAACAGCGAGACTTAGATACGGGGTGTTTGAACAAATGTCATAGGGACCGAGGTCAGCTATATGGATGACGTCATGAAAATCCAAGATGGCGGATAAAGGATGATGGCCATTTTTCAAGTTGCTCCGAACCGACCGAAAATTTGTATCGGGGGGTTTTTAGGGTCCCGTATTCTAAATATGAAATCCTTTTTTTTTTATTTTCATTTTTCGATGGGGTCGCCATACAAATATTTTTTTGGGCGAGCCCGAAGGGCGAGCTGCGTGACCGAGGCCGCAGGCCGAGATGTTCAAGTACCTAAATGCGAGCCCGAAGGGCGAGCCAAGTTAGCGAGCCCGAAGGGCGAGCTAAGCGATCGATGGCGAGGCCGAAGGCCGAGCTACGCGTAGGCGCGTGCGCCGAAGCGTCCACGGTGATCACCATCCATTTCCCTTTTCCCGTGTAATTTTTGCGAGGCCGCAGGCCGAGCCGAGCGCGAGGCCGAAGGCCGAGCTACGCGTAGGAGCGAAGCTCCGAAGCGTCCCCCTGGAAGCCTGGTGGACCTGGTCTCCGGGGTCAGTCTGCCGCCAAGCGAGCCGCAGGCCGAGCCCCGCTCGGCCTGCGCGAGCTTGGCAGGCAGGCTGACCCCGGAGACCAGGTCCACCAGGTTTCCAGGCGGTACGGCCCGCCCCAACCCCAACCGAACGAGGTGTGGCGCCTCCACCCCCAAACGTCAAGTTTCTCGGTCACCTTCTCAACCTTCCCTTCCCCTTTTTTCAGCAAAATTTACAACTCCAACACCAAAAACCAGGAGTAAAACTGCTACTACTCCCCCCTCCCCCTCTTTTCCTTTTCCTGTCCAACATCTTCTTCAGACACTGAAAACTAAAGTCCAAAAACAAAGTCTCCCCATTCGCGGCGACGCCGCCATACACCGCGGGCTGCAAGCCCGCGGCACAGAGCAAAACACTAGTTATTATACTATATAAAGCTCGATCCCCACTCACTGACTGACCCAGTGACAGATCAAGTTCTCCAGGTTCCACCCCCGGACCGTGGAAAAGCATTAGGGGGTCGTACTCGGGGTGCCCCCGAGACCCAGGGAAAACTTCGACTTCCTTCGAAGGTCGACTCCTCCTCGGTGTGGTCAACGGCCAGCGGAAACCATGACAGATGGGGGTGTGGACCTTTAACAAATGTCATAGAGGAGCATGGGCAGATTTGAGTGCCGACGAGAAAAAAAAAAAAAACGAATTCAAGATGGCCACCATACAAATTTCAAACGCCCGTATCTTTTAACCGGTAGGAGATAAGTACAGGTTGTTTGAACAAATGTCATAGCGACCGAGGTCAGCTATATGGATGACGTCATGAAAATCCAAGATGGCGGATAAAGGATGATGGCCATTTTTCAAGTTGCTCCGAACCGACCGAAAATTTGTATCCGGGGGTTTTTAGGGTCCCCGATTCCAAATATGAAATCCATTTTTTTTTATCTTCATTTTTCGAGGGGGTCGCCATACAATTTTTTTTTTCGGCGAGCCCGAAGGGCGAGCCCAAGTACCTAAATGCGAGCCCGAAGGGCGAGCCAAGTTAGCGAGCCCGAAGGGCGAGCTAAGCGATCGATGGCGAGGCCGAAGGCCGAGCTACGCGTAGGCGCGTGCGCCGAAGCGTCCACGGTGATCACCATCCATTTCCCTTTTCCCGTGTAATTTTTGCGAGGCCGCCGGCCGAGCCGAGCGCGAGGCCGAAGGCCGAGCTACGCGTAGGAGCGAAGCTCCGAAGCGTCCCCCCTGGAAGCCTGGTGGACCTGGTCTCCGGGGTCAGTCTGCCGCCAAGCGAGCCGCAGGCCGAGCCCCGCTCGGCCTGCGCGAGCTTGGCAGGCAGGCTGACCCCGGAGACCAGGTCCACCAGGTTTCCAGGCGGTACGGCCCGCCCCAACCCCAACCGAACGTTGTGTGGCGCCTCCACCCCCTAACGTCAGGGTCCTCGGTCACCTTCTCAACCTTCCCTTCCCCTTTTTTCAGCAAAATTAAAACTCCACAACCAAAAAACCATGAGTAAAACTGCTACTACTCCCCCCTCCCCCTCTTTTCCTTTTCCTGACCGACATCTTCTTCTGACTCTGAAAATTTAAGTCCAAACCTGGACCTCCCCCATTCGCGGCGACGCCGCCATACACCGCGGGCTGCAAGCCCGCGGCACAGAGCAAAACACTAGTTATACTATATAAAGCTCGATCCCCACTGACTGACTGACTGACCCAGTGACAGATCATGTTCTCCAGGTTCCCCCCCCGGACCGTGGAAAAGCATTAGGGGGTCGTACTCGGGGTGCCCCCGAGACCCAGGGAAAACTTCGACTTCCTTCGAAGGTCGACTCCTCCTCGGTGTGGTCAACGGCCAGCGGAAACCATGACAGATGGGGGTATGGACCTTTAACAAATGTCATAGAGGAGCATGGGCAGATTTGAGTGCCGACGAGAAAAAAAAAAAAAACGAATTCAAGATGGCCGCCATACAAATTTCAAACGCCTCTATCTTTTAACCGGTAGGAGATAAGTACAGGGTGTTTGAACAAATGTCATAGCGACCGAGGTCAGCTATATGGATGACGTCATGAAAATCCAAGATGGCGGATAAAGGATGATGGCCATTTTTCAAGTTGCTCCGAACCGACCGAAAATTTGTATCCGGGGGTTTTTAGGGTCCCCGATTCCAAATATGAAATCCATTTTTTTTTATCTTCATTTTTCGAGGGGGTCGCCATACAATTTTTTTTTTCGGCGAGCCCGAAGGGCGAGCCCAAGTACCTAAATGCGAGCCCGAAGGGCGAGCCAAGTTAGCGAGCCCGAAGGGCGAGCTAAGCGACCGATGGCGAGGCCGAAGGCCGAGCTACGCGTAGGCGCGTGCGCCGAAGCGTCCACGGTGATCACCATCCATTTCCCTTTTCCCGTGTAATTTTTGCGAGGCCGCAGGCCGAGCCGAGCGCGAGGCCGAAGGCCGAGCTACGCGTAGGAGCGAAGCTCCGAAGCGTCCCCCCTGGAAGCCTGGTGGACCTGGTCTCCGGGGTCAGTCTGCCGCCAAGCGAGCCGCAGGCCGAGCCCCGCTCGGCCTGCGCGAGCTTGGCAGGCAGGCTGACCCCGGAGACCAGGTCCACCAGGTTTCCAGGCGGTACGGCCCGCCCCAACCCCAACCGAACGAGGTGTGGCGCCTCCACCCCCAAACGTCAAGTTTCTCAGTCACCTTCTCAACCTTCCCTTCCCCTTTTTTCAGCAAAATTTACAACTCCTACTCCAAAAACCATGAGTAAAACTGCTACTACTCCCCCCTCCCCCTCTTTTCCTTTTCCTGTCCAACATCTTCTTCAGACACTGAAAACACAAGTCCAAACCCCACCCCCCCCCACCCCCATTCGCGGCGACGCCGCCATACACCGCGGGCTGCAAGCCCGCGGCACAGAGCAAAACACTAGTTATACTATATAAAGCTCGATCCCCACTGATTGACAGATCATGTTCTCCGGGTTCCGCCCCAGGAGCGTGGAAAAGCAGTAGGGGGTCGTACTCGGGGTGCCCCCGAGACCCAGGGAAAACTTCGACTTTCTTCGAAGGTCGACTCCTCCTCGATGTGGTCAACGGCCAGCGGAAACTATGACAGATGGGGGTATGGGCCTCAAACAAATGTCATAGAGGAGCATGGGCAGATTTGAGTGGCGACGAAAAAAAAAAAAAAACGCAATTTAAGATGGCCGCCATACAAATTTCAAACGCCTGTATCTTTTAACCGGTGGGAGATAAGTACAGGGTGTTTGAACAAATGTCATAGCGACCGAGGTCAGCTATATGGATGACGTCATGAAAATCCAAGATGGCGGATAAAGGATGATGGCCATTTTTCAAGTTGCTCCGAACCGACCGAAAATTTGTATCCGGGGGTTTTTAGGGTCCCCGATTCCAAATATGAAATCCATTTTTTTTATCTTCATTTTTCGAGGGGGTCGCCATACAATTTTTTTTTTCGGCGAGCCCGAAGGGCGAGCCCAAGTACCTAAATGCGAGCCCGAAGGGCGAGCTAAGCGATCGATGGCGAGGCCGAAGGCCGAGCTACGCGTAGGCGCGTGCGCCGAAGCGTCCACGGTGATCACCATCCATTTCCCTTTTCCCGTGTAATTTTTGCGAGGCCGCAGGCCGAGCCGAGCGCGAGGCCGAAGGCCGAGCTACGCGTAGGAGCGAAGCTCCGAAGCGTCTCCCCTGGAAGCCTGGTGGACCTGGTCTCCGGGGTCAGTCTGCCGCCAAGCGAGCCGCAGGCCGAGCCCCGCTCGGCCTGCGCGAGCTTGGCAGGCAGGCTGACCCCGGAGACCAGGTCCACCAGGTTTCCAGGCGGTACGGCCCGCCCCAACCTCAACCGAACGAGGTGTGGCGCCTCCACTCCCAAACGTCAAGTTTCTCAGTCACCTTCTCAACCTTCCCTTCCCCTTTTTTCAGCAAAATTTACAACTCCACAAACAAAAAACCATGAGTAAAACTGCTACTACTCCCCCCTCCCCCTCTTTTCCTTTTCCTGACCGACTTCTTCTTCAGACACTGAAAATGTAAGTCCAAACAGGACTCCCCCCATTCGCGGCGACGCCGCCATACACCGCGGGCTGCAAGCCCGCGGCACAGAGCAAAACACTAGTTATACTATATAAAGCTCGATCCCCACTGACTGATTGACAGATCATGTTCTCCGGGTTCCACCCCAGGAGCGTGGAAAAGCAGTAGGGGGTCGTACTCGGGGTGCCTTTGAGACCCAGGGAAAACTTCGACTTTCTTCGAAGGTCGACTCCTCCTCGATGTGGTCAACGGCCAGCGGAAACCACGACAGATGGGGGTATGGACCTTTAACAAATGTCATAGAGGAGCATGGGCAGATTTGAGTGGCGACGAAAAAAAAAAAAAAAACGAAATTCAAGATGGCCGCCATACAAATTTCAAACGCCTGTATCTTTTAACCGGTAGGAGATAAGTACAGGGTGTTTGAACAAATGTCATAGCGACCGAGGTCAGCTATATGGATGACGTCATGAAAATCCAAAATGGCGGATAAAGGATGATGGCCATTTTTCAAGTTGCTCCGAACCGACCGAAAATTTGTATCCGAGGGTTTTTAGGGTCCCCGATTCCAAATATGAAATCCATTTTTTTTTATCTTCATTTTTCGAGGGAGTCGCCATACAATTTTTTTTTTCGGCGAGCCCGAAGGGCGAGCCCAAGTACCTAAATGCGAGCCCGAAGGGCGAGCCAAGTTAGCGAGCCCGAAGGGCGAGCTAAGCGATCGATGGCGAGGCCGAAGGCCGAGCTACGCGTAGGCGCGTGCGCCGAAGCGTCCACGGTGATCACCATCCATTTCCCTTTTCCCGTGTAATTTTTGCGAGGCCGCAGGCCGAGCCGAGCGCGAGGCCGAAGGCCGAGCTACGCGTAGGAGCGAAGCTCCGAAGCGTCCCCCCTGGAAGCCTGGTGGACCTGGTCTCCGGGGTCAGTCTGCCGCCAAGCGAGCCGCAGGCCGAGCCCCGCTCGGCCTGCGCGAGCTTGGCAGGCAGGCTGACCCCGGAGACCAGGTCCACCAGGTTTCCAGGCGGTACGGCACGCCCCAACCCCAACCGAACGAGGTGTGGCGCCTCCACCCCCAAACGTCAGGGTCCTCAGTCACCTTCTCATCCTTCTCTTCCCCTTTTTTCAGCAAAATTTACAACTCCTACTCCAAAAACCATGAGTAAAACTGCTACTACATCTTCTTCTGACTCTGAAAATTTAAGTCCAAAACAATACCCCCCCCATTCGCGGCGACGCCGCCATACACCGCGGGCTGCAAGCCCGCGGCACAGAGCAAAACACTAGTTATATTATATAAAGCTCGTTCCCCACTGACCCAGTGACAGATCAAGTTCTCCGGGTTCCCACCCAGGACCGTGGAAAAGCAGTAGGGGGTCGTACTCGGGGTGCCCCCGAGACCCAGGGAAAACTTCGACTTCCTTCGAAGGTCGACTCCTCCTCGGTGTGGTCAACGGCCAGCGGAAACTATGACAGATGGGGGTATGGACCTTTAACAAATGTCATAGAGGAGCATGGGCAGATTTGAGTGCCGACGAAAAAAAAAAAAAAAAAACGAAATTCAAGATGGCGCCATACAAATTTCAAACGCCTGTATCTTTTAACCGGTAGGAGATAAGTACAGGGTGTTTGAACAAATGTCATAGCGACCGAGGTCAGCTATATGGATGACGTCATGAAAATCCAAGATGGCGGATAAAGGATGATGGCCATTTTTCAAGTTGCTCCGAACCGACCGAAAATTTGTATCCGGGGGTTTTTAGGGTCCCCGATTCCAAATATGAAATCCATTTTTTTTTATCTTCATTTTTCGAGGGGGTCGCCATACAATTTTTTTTTTCGGCGAGCCCGAAGGGCGAGCCCAAGTACCTAAATGCGAGCCCGGAGGGCGAGCCAAGTTAGCGAGCCCGAAGGGCGAGCTAAGCGATCGATGGCGAGGCCGAAGGCCGAGCTACGCGTAGGCGCGTGCGCCGAAGCGTCCACGGTGATCGCCATCCATTTCCCTTTTCCCGTGTAATTTTTGCGAGGCCGCAGGCCGAGCCGAGCGCGAGGCCGAAGGCCGAGCTACGCGTAGGAGCGAAGCTCCGAAGCGTCTCCCCTGGAAGCCTGGTGGACCTGGTCTCCGGGGTCAGTCTGCCGCCAAGCGAGCCGCAGGCCGAGCCCCGCTCGGCCTGCGCGAGCTTGGCAGGCAGGCTGACCCCGGAGACCAGGTCCACCAGGTTTCCAGGCGGTACGGCCCGCCCCAACCCCAACCGAACGAGGTGTGGCGCCTCCACCCCCAAACGTCAAGTTTCTCAGTCACCTTCTCAACCTTCCCTTCCCCTTTTTTCAGCAAAATTAAAACTCCACAACCAAAAAAACCATGAGTAAAACTGCTACTACTCCCCCCTCCCCCTCCTTTCCTTTTCCTGTCCAACATCTTCTTCTGACTCTGAAAATTTAAGTCCAAACCCCACCCCCCCCCCATTCGCGGCGACGCCGCCATACACCGCGGGCTGCAAGCCCGCGGCACAGAGCAAAACACTAGTTATACTATATAAAGCTCGATCCCCACTGACTGACTGACTGACCCAGTGACAGATCAAGTTCTCCAGGTTCCCCCCCCGGACCGTGGAAAAGCATTAGGGGGTCGTACTTGGGGTGCCCCCGAGACCCAGGGAAAACTTCGACTTCCTTCGAAGGTTGACTCCTCCTCGGTGTGGTCAACGGCCAGCGGAAACCATGACAGATGGGGGTATGGACCTTTAACAAATGTCATAGAGGAGCATGGGCAGATTTGAGTGGCGACGAAAAAAAAAAAAAAAAAAACGAAATTCAAGATGGCGCCATACAAATTTCAAACGCCTGTATCTTTTAACCGGTAGGAGATAAGTACAGGGTGTTTAAACAAATGTCATAGCGACCGAGGTCAGCTATATGGATGACGTCATGAAAATCCAAGATGGCGGATAAAGGATGATGGCCATTTTTCAAGTTGCTCCGAACCGACTGAAAATTTGTATCCGGGGGTTTTTAAGGTCCCCGATTCCAAATGTGAAAACCATTTTTTTTTATCTTCATTTTTCGAGGGGGTCGCCATACAATTTTTTTTTTGGGCGAGCCCGAAGGGCGAGCCCAAGTACCTAAACGCGAGCCCGAAGGGCGAGCTAAGCGATCGATGGCGAGGCCGAAGGCCGAGCTACGCGTAGGCGCGTGCGCCGAAGCGTCCACGGTGATCACCATCCATTTCCCTTTTCCCATGTAATTTTTGCGAGGCCACAGGCCGAGCCGAGCGCGAGGCCGAAGGCCGAGCTACGCGTAGGAGCGAAGCTCCGAAGCGTCCCCCCTGGAAGCCTGGTGGACCTGGTCTCCGGGGTCAGTCTGCCGCCAAGCGAGCCGCAGGCCGAGCCCCGCTCGGCCTGCGCGAGCTTGGCAGGCAGGCTGACCCCGGAGACCAGGTCCACCAGGTTTCCAGGCGGTACGGCCCGCCCCAACCCCAACCGAACGAGGTGTGGCGCCTCCACCCCCAAACGTCAAGTTTCTCAGTCACCTTCTCAACCTCCCCTCCCCTTTTTTTCAGCAAAATTTGTAACTCCAACATCAAAAACCATGAGTAAAACTGCTACTACTCCCCCCTCGCCCTCTTTTCCTGACCGACATCTTCTTCTGACTCTGAAAATTTAAGTCCAAAACAATACCCCCCCCCCCCCATTCGCGGCGACGCCGCCATACACCGCGGGCTGCAAGCCCGCGGCACAGAGCAAAACACTAGTTATACTATATAAAGCTCGATCCCCACTGACTGACTGACTGACCCAGTGACAGATCATGTTCTCCAGGTTCCCCCCCCGGACCGTGGAAAAGCATTAGGGGGTCGTACTCGGGGTGCCCCCGAGACCCAGGGAAAACTTCGACTTCCTTCGAAGGTCGACTCCTCCTCGATGTGGTCAACGGCCAGCGGAAACCGTGACAGATGGGGGTATGGACCTTTAACAAATGTCATAGAGGAGCATGGGCAGATTTGAGTGGCGACGAAAAAAAAAAAAAAAACGAAATTCAAGATGGCCGCCATACAAATTTCAAACGCCTGTATCTTTTAACCGGTAGGAGATAAGTACAGGGTGTTTGAACAAATGTCATAGCGACCGAGGTCAGCTATATGGATGACGTCATGAAAATCCAAGATGGCGGATAAAGGATGATGGCCATTTTTCAAGTTGCTCCGAACCGATCGAAAATTTGTATCGGGGGGTTTTTGGGGTCCCGTATTCCAAATATGAAATCCATTTTTTTTTATCTTCATTTTTCGAGGGGGTCGCCATACAAATATTTTTTTGGGCGAGCCCGAAGGGCGAGCTGCGTGACCGAGGCCGCAGGCCGAGATGTTCAAGTACCTTAATGCGAGCCCGAAGGGCGAGCCAAGTTAGCGAGCCCGAAGGGCGAGCTAAGCG
The DNA here is from genome assembly GCA_922987775.1 of Agonopterix subpropinquella. Taxonomy (NCBI): domain Eukaryota; kingdom Metazoa; phylum Arthropoda; class Insecta; order Lepidoptera; family Depressariidae; genus Agonopterix; species Agonopterix subpropinquella. Next base: position 4,607,403 of record OV277710.1, read on the forward strand.
ATCGATGGCGAGGCCGAAGGCCGAGCTACGCGTAGGCGCGTGCGCCGAAGCGTCCACGGTGATCACCATCCATTTCCCTTTTCCCGTGTAATTTTTGCGAGGCCGCAGGCCGAGCCGAGCGCGAGGCCGAAGGCCGAGCTACGCGTAGGAGCGAAGCTCCGAAGCGTCTCCCCTGGAAGCCTGGTGGACCTGGTCTCCGGGGTCAGTCTGCCGCCAAGCGAGCCGCAGGCCGAGCCCCGCTCGGCCTGCGCGAGCTTGGCAGGCAGGCTGACCCCGGAGACCAGGTCCACCAGGTTTCCAGGCGGTACGGCCCGCCCCAACCCCAACCGAACGAGGTGTGGCGCCTCCACCCCCAAACGTCAAGTTTCTCAGTCACCTTCTCAACCTTCCCTTCCCCTTTTTTCAGCAAAATTTTAAACTCCTACTCCAAAAACCATGAGTAAAACTGCTACTACTCCCCCCTCCCCCTCTTTTCCTTTACCATACCGACTTCTTCTTCAGACACTGAAAATTAAGTCCAAAAGCCAACACGCCCCATTCGCGGCGACGCCGCCATACACCGCGGGCTGCAAGCCCGCGGCACAGAGCAAAACACTAGTTATATTATATAAAGCTGAAACCCCACTGACTGACCCAGTGACAGATCAAGTTCTCCAGGTTCCCCCCCCGGACCGTGGAAAAGCAGTAGGGGGTCGTACTCGGGGTGCCCCTGAGACCCAGGGAAAACTTCGACTTCCTTCGAAGGTCGACTCCTCCTCTGTGTGGTCAACGGCCAGCGGAAACTATGACAGATGGGGGTATGGACCTTTAACAAATGTCATAGAGGACCATGGGCAGATTTGAGTGCCGACGAGAAAAAAAAAAAAAACGAAATTCAAGATGGCCGCCATACAAATTTCAAACGCCTGTATCTTTTAACCGGTAGGAGATAAGTACAGGGTGTTTGAACAAATGTCATAGCGACCGAGGTCAGCTATATGGATGACGTCATGAAAATCCAAGATGGCGGATAAAGGATGATGGCCATTTTTCAAGTTGCTCCGAACCGACCGAAAATTTGTATCCGGGGGTTTTTAGGGTCCCCGATTCCAAATATGAAATCCATTTTTTTTTATCTTCATTTTTCGAGGGGGTCGCCATACAATTTTTTTTTTCGGCGAGCCCGAAGGGCGAGCCCAAGTACCTAAATGCGAGCCCGAAGGGCGAGCCAAGTTAGCGAGCCCGAAGGGCGAGCTAAGCGATCGATGGCGAGGCCGAAGGCCGAGCTACGCGTAGGCGCGTGCGCCGAAGCGTCCACGGTGATCACCATCCATTTCCCTTTTCCCGTGTAATTTTTGCGAGGCCGCAGGCCGAGCCGAGCGCGAGGCCGAAGGCCGAGCTACGCGTAGGAGCGAAGCTCCGAAGCGTCCCCCCTGGAAGCCTGGTGGACCTGGTCTCCGGGGTCAGTCTGCCGCCAAGCGAGCCGCAGGCCGAGCCCCGCTCGGCCTGCGCGAGCTTGGCAGGCAGGCTGACCCCGGAGACCAGGTCCACCAGGTTTCCAGGCGGTACGGCCCGCCCCAACCCCAACCGAACGAGGTGTGGCGCCTCCACCCCCAAACGTCAAGTTTCTCAGTCACCTTCTCAACCTTCCCTTCCCCTTTTGTCAGCAAAATTTACAACTCCTACTCCAAAAACCATGAATAAAACTGCTACTACTCCCCCCTCCCCCTCTTTTCCTTTTCCTGACCGACTTCTTCTTCAGACACTGAAAACATAAGTCCAAAAACAAAGTCTCCCCATTCGCGGCGACGCCGCCATACACCGCGGGCTGCAAGCCCGCGGCACAGAGCAAAACACTAGTTATATTATATAAAGCTGAAACCCCACTGACCAGATAGATAGATAGATAGATAGATAGATACCCAGTGACATAGTTGTTCTCCAGGTTCCCCCCCAGGTGGAGGGATGGCATTCGGGGGTCATATAGAGGGTGCTCCGGTGACCCAGGGAAAACTCCGACTTTCTCCGAAGGTCGACTCCTCCTCGATGTGGTCAACGGCCAGCGGAAACCATGACAGATGGGGGTATGGACCTTTAACAAATGTCATAGAGGAGCATGGGCAGATTTGAGTGCCGACGAAAAAAAAAAAAAAAAAACGAAATTCAAGATGGCCGCCATACAAATTTCAAACGTCTGTATCTTTTAACCGGTAGGAGATAAGTACAGGGTGTTTGAACAAATGTCATAGGGACCGAGGTCAGCTATATGGATGACGTCATGAAAATCCAAGATGGCGGATAAAGGATGATGGCCATTTTTCAAGTTGCTCCGAACCGACCGAAAATTTGTATCGGGGGGTTTTTAGGGTCCCGTATTCTAAATATGAAATCCATTTTTTTTTATTTTCATTTTTCGATGGGGTCGCCATACAAACATTTTTTTGGGCGAGCCCGAAGGGCGAGCTAAGCGATCGATGGCGAGGCCGAAGGCCGAGCTACGCGTAGGCGCGTGCGCCGAAGCGTCCACGGTGATCACCATCCATTTCCCTTTTCCCGTGTAATTTTTGCGAGGTCGCAGGCCGAGCCGAGCGCGAGGCCGAAGGCCGAGCTACGCGTAGGAGCGAAGCTCCGAAGCGTCTCCCCTGGAAGCCTGGTGGACCTGGTCTCCGGGGTCAGTCTGCCGCCAAGCGAGCCGCAGGCCGAGCCCCGCTCGGCCTGCGCGAGTTTGGCAGGCAGGCTGACCCCGGAGACCAGGTCCACCAGGTTTCCAGGCGGTACGGCCCGCCCCAACCCCAACCGAACGAGGTGTGGCGCCTCCACCCCCAAACGTCAAGTTTCTCGGTCACCTTCCCACCCTTCCCTTCCCCTTTTTTCAGCAAAATTTACAACTCCACAAACAAAAAACCATGAGTAAAACTGCTACTACTCCCCCCTGCCCCTCTTTTCCTTTTCCTGACCGACTTCTTCTTCTGACTCTGAAAATTTAAGTCCAAAAGCCAACACGCCCCATTCGCGGCGACGCCGCCATACACCGCGGGCTGCAAGCCCGCGGCACAGAGCAAAACACTAGTTATACTATATAAAGCTCGATCCCCACTGACTGACTGACTGACCCAGTGACAGATCATGTTCTCCAGGTTCCCCCCCCGGACCGTGGAAAAGCATTAGGGGGTCGTACTCGGGGTGCCCCCGAGACCCAGGGAAAACTTCGACTTCCTTCGAAGGTCGACTCCTCCTCGATGTGGTCAACGGCCAGCGGAAACCGTGACAGATGGGGGTATGGACCTTTAACAAATGTCATAGAGGAGCATGGGCAGATTTGAGTGCCGACGAGAAAAAAAAAAAAAAACGAATTCAAGATGGCCGCCATACAAATTTCAAACGCCTGTATCTTTTAACCGGTAGGAGATAAGTACAGGGTGTTTGAACAAATGTCATAGCGACCGAGGTCAGCTATATGGATGACGTCATGAAAATCCAAGATGGCGGATAAAGGATGATGGCCATTTTTCAAGTTGCTCCGAACCGACCGAAAATTTGTATCCGGGGGTTTTTAGGGTCCCCGATTCCAAATATGAAATCCATTTTTTTTTATCTTCATTTTTCGAGGGGGTCGCCATACAATTTTTTTTTTCGGCGAGCCCGAAGGGCGAGCCCAAGTACCTAAATGCGAGCCCGAAGGGCGAGCCAAGTTAGCGAGCCCGAAGGGCGAGCTAAGCGATCGATGGCGAGGCCGAAGGCCGAGCTACGCGTAGGCGCGTGCGCCGAAGCGTCCACGGTGATCACCATCCATTTCCCTTTTCCCGTGTAATTTTTGCGAGGCCGCAGGCCGAGCCGAGCGCGAGGCCGAAGGCCGAGCTACGCGTAGGAGCGAAGCTCCGAAGCGTCTCCCCTGGAAGCCTGGTGGACCTGGTCTCCGGGGTCAGTCTGCCGCCAAGCGAGCCGCAGGCCGAGCCCCGCTCGGCCTGCGCGAGCTTGGCAGGCAGGCTGACCCCGGAGACCAGGTCCACCAGGTTTCCAGGCGGTGCGGCCCGCCCCAACCCCAACCGAACGAGGTGTGGCGCCTCCACATCTAACGTCAGCGTCCTCGGTCACCTTCTCACCCTTCTCTTCCCCTTTTTTCAGCAAAATTTACAACTCCCAATCCTAAAACCATGCGTTAACTGCTACTACTCCCCCCTCCCCCTCTTTTCCTTTTCCTAACCGACATCTTCTTCTGACTCTGAAAACTAAAGTCCAAAAACAAAGTCTCCCCATTCGCGGCGACGCCGCCATACACCGCGGGCTGCAAGCCCGCGGCACAGAGCAAAACACTAGTTATACTATATAAAGCTCGATCCCCACTGATTGACAGATCATGTTCTCCGGGTTCCGCCCCAGGAGCGTGGAAAAGCAGTAGGGGGTCGTACTCGGGGTGTCCCCGAGACCCAGGGAAAACTTCGACTTCCTTCGAAGGTCGACTCCTCCTCGATGTGGTCATCGGCCAGCGGAAACCAAGACAGATGGGGGTATGGACCTTTAACAAATGTCATAGAGGAGCATGGGCAGATTTGAGTGGCGACGAAAAAAAAAAAAAAAAACCAAATTCAAGATGGCCGCCATACAAATTTCAAACGCCTGTATCTTTTAACCGGTAGGAGATAAGTACAGGGTGTTTGAACAAATGTCATAGCGACCGAGGTCAGCTATATGGATGACGTCATGAAAATCCAAGATGGCGGATAAAGGATGATGGCCATTTTTCAAGTTGCTCCGAACCGACCGAAAATTTGTATCCGGGGGTTTTTAGGGTCCCCGATTCCAAATATGAAATCCATTTTTTTTTATTTTCATTTTTCGAGGGGGTCGCCATACAATTTTTTTTTTCGGCGAGCCCGAAGGGCGAGCCCAAGCACCTAAATGCGAGCCCGAAGGGCGAGCCAAGTTAGCGAGCCCGAAGGGCGAGCTAAGCGATCGATGGCGAGGCCGAAGGCCGAGCTACGCGTAGGCGCGTGCGCCGAAGCGTCCACGGTGATCACCATCCATTTCCCTTTTCCCGTGTAAATTTTGCGAGGCCGCAGGCCGAGCCGAGCGCGAGGCCGAAGGCCGAGCTACGCGTAGGAGCGAAGCTCCGAAGCGTCCCCCCTGGAAGCCTGGTGGACCTGGTCTCCGGGGTCAGTCTGCCGCCAAGCGAGCCGCAGGCCGAGCCCCGCTCGGCCTGCGCGAGCTTGGCAGGCAGGCTGACCCCGGAGACCAGGTCCACCAGGTTTCCAGGCGGTACGGCCCGCCCCAACCCCAACCGAACGAGGTGTGGCGCCTCCACCCCCAAACGTCAAGTTTCTCAGTCACCTTCTCAACCTTCCCTTCCCCTTTTTTCAGCAAAATTTTAAACTCCAACACCAAAAACCATGAGTAAAACTGCTACTACTCCCCCCTCCCCCTCTTTTCCTTTTCCTGTCCAACATCTTCTTCAGACACTGAAAACACAAGTCCAAAAACAAAGTCTCCCCATTCGCGGCGACGCCGCCATACACCGCGGGCTGCAAGCCCGCGGCACAGAGCAAAACACTAGTTATACTATATAAAGCTCGATCCCCACTGACTGATTGACAGATCAAGTTCTCCGGGTTCCACCCCAGGAGCGTGGAAAAGCAGTAGGGGGTCGTACTCGGGGTGCCTTCGAGACCCAGGGAAAACTTCGACTTTCTTCGAAAGTCGACTCCTCCTCGATGTGGTCAACGGCCAGCGGAAACTATGACAGATGGGGGTATGGACCTTTAACAAATATCATAGAGGAGCATGGGCAGATTTGAGTGCCGACGAGAAAAAAAAAAAAAAACTAATTCAAGATGGCCGCCATACAAATTTCAAACGCCCGTATCTTTTAACCGGTAGGAGATAAGTACAGGGTGTTTGAACAAATGTCATAGCGACCGAGGTCAGCTATATGGATGACGTCATGAAAATCCAAGATGGCGGATAAAGGATGATGGCCATTTTTCAAGTTGCTCCGAACCGACCGAAAATTTGTATCCGGGGGTTTTTAGGGTCCCCGATTCCAAATATGAAAACCATTTTTTTTTATCTTCATTTTTCGAGGGGGTCGCCATACAATTTTTTTTTTCGGCGAGCCCGAAGGGCCAGCCCAAGTATCTAAATGCGAGCCCGAAGGGCGAGCCAAGTTAGCGAGCCCGAAGGGCGAGCTAAGCGATCGACGGCGAGGCCGAAGGCCGAGCTACGCGTAGGCGCGTGCGCCGAAGCGTCCACGGTGATCACCATCCATTTCCCTTTTCCCGTGTAATTTTTGCGAGGCCGCAGGCCGAGCCGAGCGCGAGGCCGAAGGCCGAGCTACGCGTAGGAGCGAAGCTCCGAAGCGTCCCCCCTGGAAGCCTGGTGGACCTGGTCTCCGGGGTCAGTCTGCCGCCAAGCGAGCCGCAGGCCGAGCCCCGCTCGGCCTGCGCGAGCTTGGCAGGCAGGCTGACCCCGGAGACCAGGTCCACCAGGTTTCCAGGCGGTACGGCCCGCCCCAACCCCAACCGAACGAGGTGTGGCGCCTCCACCCCCAAACGTCAAGTTTCTCAGTCACCTTCTCAACCTTCCCTTCCCCTTTTTTCAGCAAAATTTACAACTCCACAAACAAAAAACCATGAGTAAAACTGCTACTACTCCCCCCTCCCCCTCTTCTCCTTTTCCTGACCGACTTCTTCTTCAGACACTGAAAATTAAGTCCAAAAGCCAACACGCCCCATTCGCGGCGACGCCGCCATACACCGCGGGCTGCAAGCCCGCGGCACAGAGCAAAACACTAGTCGTGTAATGTATAAAACTAGTGAAGTGTTAAACAATAAACTTTAATTGTTGGCATTGAACGAGTTTGATTAATCCAGCTTCCCGTCGAGCTTACACATGGGTGTACATATTAATTAAGCCGACAAAGTGGTAAAATAAAATCATGAAAATAATTTTTTTTAGGGTACCCCCTACACGCGAAGTGGGAATGGATTTTTTTTTCTCGTCTACCCCATGATGTGGGGTATCGTTTAAAAATATTATGGGTGTGGGAAAACTATTTTTTGATTTAGGGATCCGTTAGCGAAATATTAAGCTTTGAAGTGAGACATTTTGTTTAGAGTCAAGTGTCCCCCTGCCAGCTAAACGGTTGTTTCTGGATATATGTGAAAAAATCCATGGCAGTAGTATAATAACAAAATTAAAAGGAAAACTATCGGTAGGCTTTACAAATTTACGAGTAGTAGTCGATCAACTTATAAAATGTATTTTGTAGACTTAATTAGCCGTTAAACCGTAGTATAAAACAAAAGGCCTACTTCGAAGTCCATAATATATTGTGACGGGCAACTACGGAACCCTATCCTGCGCGTGATCTGACACGCACTTGGCCAGTTATTTTTTTTAATTCTTATTCATTCATTCATTCATTCATTTATTGGTTGCTTGCTCATTTATTCTGGACTCTTTCATAAAATTTACTCATACTTAAATAAAATACATATATACCAAACGATTTTTCATCGAAACACTAGACTTGAAGAACAACCGATTCTTACTTTGTTGGCACACTCCCTGCATAATCTCCTCGATGACATCTTAAATATTTTATGAATGTAAATTTATACTAAAACGTATGGGACGAACGCATTTAGTCAAGGGTGAATTCAGTAGAATAAAGAAAATGATAGAAGTGTAGATATATGAGCTTACCAATAGGTAAGCGACAAATATATCGCTACCTCGAAGTGTAGATTTAAAAGTGTGTTTTATGTATGTGTGTGAGCGGGTTGTGTTTGTATTTGCGTTTGGCTTATAGAAAATGTCAATAGCTACTCAACCCACAATGTATGGAACCCCTGAAGTATGTAGGTAATCTCCATTCAGGAATTCGAGCGACAAAATGTAAACAACGGTGATACCAGTGTAGAAAAAATACCATCTCGAGACGGAAGAAAACTTATCTCCGGAATGAATAACAGTAAATTATCTATTCTACTCGCAAGTGATTACGACAAATGATATGTTAATTTTGTATGAAAATTATTTAAAAAAAAGGAAGTTATAAATTATTTTAGATTACAAGAAAGCGTGACCGTAAATATTTTATTTCGTGGTCTGGCAACAATCATAATATATTTTAAAGTTTTGTTCCATAAAAGATGTCAATAGCTATTTGACCCAAATTTCTTTATTTTTTTGCGGTTCCAATATTGGTACTTAGGTACGTAATTTAGGGGGTGCTTTTAAGACATCAAATTCAACAACTTTTACTATTGGATTAAAATTAAAATCGCGATAAAAAAACTGCTGTTTCATGAAAAATTACAATAGCTACTCAACCAAAATGAATGAAACAGCTGATTACCTAAACAGAATTAATTAACTGCAGAAAATCTTATGAACCAATAAATTTCATTCATTACCTACTATTCTTTCTTTCTTTATTGAGTGGGCCTGGTGTCAGAATTTTTTCAGACCGCCTTACGGCCTCTGACGTGGTTTTTATGTAATGACTACTACCACCAGAGATAGTAGCCGGGACCAACGGCTTAACGTGCCATCCGAAGCACGGAATCATTTTTCTTTTCAGACAATCAGGTGATTAAGTCTGCAATGTCCTAACCAAATGGGGAAAAACGCACAAAGTGACATATCACTAGGTGTCCCTCGTGGGAATCGAACCCACGACCTCCGTGTCGAGAGCCAAAGCTCTTAACCATTAGACCACGGAGGCAGACCACGAGGCAGCCTACTATGATTTCAAGGATTTTTCAATGCAGTGAAGTATACAGAATTCCAAGGTTAATAACCTATGTTCTCTTTGTCACGTAATATATCTTAGTCCCCAGTTCATCATCTTCAACTCTAGCCCTTATGCAATTAGCAATAAGCACTCCTAAATAAATAAATCTCAGTGGATGTTGAGCATTAGCAGAGAGTCTGCTAAATTATTAACATTCATTAGTAGTAGGGACGGTATATGATATGGTTTGTATCTGAAAATAATTTTGGTATCCGATAAATTTAACTTATTCTCTGGATCAATTCCAGGGAATACGAGTAAGTTATCCGATTTACAAAATATATAGACACGCTATACAACGTGTTAATGAATTAGCGCAAAACCTCATACACCTGATTTATAACAAAATAATTAGATTAAAATAATAATTTCATTATAGAGACACTTAAATTTTAAAGTTATTCGCATTTTAAGTTTTGAGGCAAAATTGATTTGTTATCATTTCAGCACTGAAAGAAAGCGCTAACGTACTCATGGATACATTTTTATAATCTTGTTTTGGTAGTAAGTAGGGTGAGTATGCCCGTGCGGTGGGTTGTCATCGGGTTCAGTAAATTTTAAATTTTGCAAAAAAATTATTTAACATTTAGAAAAAAATTACCTATGTTGAAACCATGATAATTCGACTCTGCTCTCGATTCTAAACAAACTACTTTCTAGTTTAGCTTTAATTCATTAACACGTTGTATACCCCAAAACAAAAAAAGCAAAGTTTTTTGTTGACCCCTATTGCCTCTCAAAAATACCGCCTGAAAAAATAGTTTTGTGCTGATATCGTGTGACGGTCTCTGAGAAACAGGTATGTGAATGTGACAGACGGACGGATAAGGTGATTTCATAAGTGTCCGTTTTGCCAATTTTAGTGCGGAATACTAAAAACATGAACATTTTGACTATAAATATAAAAAGTAAATCTCATCATCATCATCATCAGCCTATAAACGTCCCACTGCAGGGCACAGGCCTATCCTCAAAGAGGGTGTATGGGCATTAGTCCACCACGCGTGCCCAATGCGGGTTGGTAGACTTCACATAAACATCAGAATTTCTTCTTCAGTTTATGCAGGTTTCCTCACGATGTTTTCCTTCACCGTTTGAGAGCAGTCGGTTTTACGTACATAAGTTAGAAAAACTCATTGGTACATGGCATGTTGTCCGTGCGGATTGAACCCAGACCCCCATAATTGGGAGTCCATACTTTTCCGCAACGCGCCACCGACGCTCAAAAAGTAAATCTATCAGATTAAAATGCTGAAATAATTTTGTATAGGTAGCTCAGAGCTGTGCTGGTTGTATTATGATCTGCTCAAAAAGATCTTTGCTGATATATTCAACCAATTTAAAATGTAGACCACCCTAAAACCTTATCATATTGACGTTTATTAAAGTCTGTGAAACATAACTGCATACAGTTTGATATTATGATAAGGTTTTATGTTGGCCTACATTTCAAATTGGTTGACTGTACATTGCTGATTTAAAAATAAACCACTATATCACGTAGGTATCCGAACCAAAGGCAAAACAATTTATACACTCACATCAAACGGAATTACGGATATAATCAAGGAAACTGAATCTTGAACATCCCTAATTAGTGGAGATGAAAGCATGATGGTCTGGCAAACACGGAGTATAACGTATTATGAAACTTGGAGTATATTACTATAAGTTTCATAATCGTTTGTTGTCTAAGATAAATAACATTTTAAGGGTATGTTTGCATCTGGTGGATTTGTCGTATACACAGGATGTAAATTTTAATGCATTGCATACTTTATGGGGTGCTTCAGACTATGAAACTAAACAACATCCACTATAGGGCCAACATTTGAAATAAAAATTCTTCTGTTTCATATATTTCGGTCAAGTAGCCATTGTAATTTCTATGGAACAACCAATTCTTTTCTTCGCGATTTCAGCATACACCTATAATCCCATAGTGAAAATTGTTCAATGTGATTTAAAAAAGTATGTCACACATTTAAGTGTGCCTGTATAATGCTGTCATGTAAGTACATTTTTTGTTTTTTATGCGGTTCAATACAAAAGTATTTTTTTGTGTGTTCACCAATACAAAAAAAAAATCTAACAAACAGGCTTACTAAAACTGCTAAAACATTCCAAAACATTTTTTTTTGTAATACAGGCAAGCAATATAAAAAAAACCATACAGCTACATATTAAATTCCAGTATAGCATTCTACTTACGGCACCACCCCCTGGACTGGGAATTAAACAGAAAATCTAACAAAAGGCTCGCGACATCAAAAGACAGCAGATGCCACTAAACTTTTATTTGTAGAGTTGAAGTCACAATCAGGGATGATGAAGCAGGTGGAGTCATTTTATATTTGTCATTAAGTTTTAGATCGATGATATTATTCAGACATTTTTAATTCACCTCTTATTTTGTCCTATTCTATGTATTTGTTAGAGAAAGGCAGATTAAAGAAAGAAATTGATGCCTTATAAAATTCAATGGAATAATATTTCAAACTCAACATGACATTAACTGGATACAAGAAAAATTTATAAAAGCGATCAAGTGCGAGTCGGGCTACTCGCGCACCGAGGGTTCCGTACCACACCACTACAGAACACAACATTATTAACTAAGAAAAAAAAACTTTTTTTGTCCGGGACCTTTAGCGCGAGACCGACTCACACTTGGCTGGTTTTTAGTATTTGTTGTTATTTTGTAGAGTTTGCTCTATAATCACACTAAGTTTGACGCTTATATGTATTACCGTTTTTACGATAGAGCGTAAAGAATAAACGTTGATGAAATCTAGTTTCTTGTTGAGAACCCCCCAAAATTTTTAACTTTTTGACATTTTTATTATGTGTTAACAAATCCGCCGTAATAACGCATAATCTGTGAAAATGTCAACTATCAAGCTATCACGGTTCAAAAGTTACAGCCCTAAATAGGTAGGACAGACGGACGGACGGACAGATAGACAGACGGCCGGACGGACGGACGGACGGACGGACGGACAACGTAGGCTTAGTAACAGGGTCCCGTTTTCACCCTTTGGGTACGGAAGCCAAAAAATTATAGGCCATGAGATAAACTAACAAATAAAGTTGCCTTATTTGTAATTTTATTTTTTGTCACTGTGTATTTTATTTATTTATTGTAAGAAAGTCTTATTTCCACAAATAAAGCACTTCTAATTTTATAACGATGATCCACTTCGCTAATTTAACAATACAATACAATACTCTTACATAATTAAATGGATAGGTAGAATCTAAAATAAGCTATGCGAATTTTTTGAAAGATGGTACCAACACATAGCTTTTTTTCCGAGTTAATTTACAAATTCAAAGCCAAGATCTATTTAGAAGTAGACTTTTTTTGTATTCTTTTTTTATTTCAGAATCTTACATCTAAGTTTACAATTTTTGATATCGCCAAAATGCTGAGCAGTTTGTAGGCGTTGCGCTCGTTAATCACATTTTTACTTGAATACATAGAGGAAGGAAGTATAGAGTGAACATCGCACTTCATGACGTTGTCCCATTCAACTGTGGCTATATAGTACTCTGGCATTTAGTCGCTCTCTCACTGCGGTCATGTGTAGCAGCTACATTGAAAAAATGTAATCTGCATAAAAAATGCCGTGGTGTGTACTGAGATACTGCACAAACAATTCAAGAAATGTAAGCAAATGTAAAGGAATAACTATTCATAGGTAAGCAAGATGAATTAAAAAGAATTTTTAATATTATTTAAACAATATTTTTTTCCTTCCTCGAAAATATATTAAGCAAATGCAGATAAGGACAAACGTATACGCGAAAAAGAGAAGACAATAGATATTGCCAGTCACATAAATGATAGTGAAGGACAAACCTATAGGCGAAAAAGAGAAGACAATAGTATGCACGAAGCTATGTATATTTTTTGTCTTACTCACACGTATAGTTTTTATTATCTTCTTATCTCTCTCTCTCTCTCTCTGTCTCTCTCTCTGCAATCTTCTTGCACACGCCGCCCTCCCTCCCCGACTGCCGCACATAGCGCATGAATTTTGTTTGTGGCATTATCTCTATACTTCCTTCCTCTATGCTTGAATGCTATATTTTTTAACTATAGTAGACTACTATACTACACTACTACAGATACTATAGTTAGAACTCTAATTTTAGACGTACGTTTCCAAGCCCTATCCACTATTTTCAGAGATCAACGACCAAAAGCTTTTATCTAAACGATTAACATACCATTCGCGGTGTACCCCCAGCCTTACCCTAACCGCGATTGGCGTAAACTATGAAAACGGTTGAAGCGTGATTTCGAACGTTCCTTTTGTTCAACGAGCTCCCCCTTTTCGTTTATTTTTGTAATAGTTCCATGCCACAGATATAGAAGTATAAGAGCATGTTTCTAAAATCGTAGGACTAAGTTATGTACACTTTCAATACGGCCTACTACTTTGTCGAGCGATTTCTGGCTTTGAATAGAACCGAGAGGTATGACAAATCCCTTCACGCATTATCAAAATTTCTGAGTGACTATCTCGATTGTAGTATTACGAGTATAACACAAAAATCTGCTGTTTCACACATTTAAGTTGCATCAACTGTTATAGGCCGTCAAGTTCGTGCGCGGCGCGCCCTGGGGGTGCAGACGTAGGCGGGGGCGAGGTAGCACGCGATGCGTGCAAGTGCCGCGCATGCGCGTTATGGTACCTTCACACTCGACTACGTACTAAAAAAGCGCTAGATATATCACCGATAGCAATAAGGTGGCAGCGTAGCAATCGACACGTGCGCCCCCGCCCCCCGCATCGCCGCCCGCTCCCCTCTGTCGCCATTAACACACCCCCTCCCCCGCGCCCCGCAAACCATGGGAGTGCCGCGCACGAACTTGATAGCCTATAATATCAGATAGGGCAAATTCGACTAATTAATCTAATCTACTCTGTTGCACACGCACGGGTATTGGATACGCATGGCATGCGTCATCTATTGATTATAAGTCTATGTTTCATATTGTTCAATCCAAAAATAAAGTCTTTCAGAAAACTCTTGTATATTCGCAATAAGATAGAAACTTGCTTGGTTTGTGAGACTTCCCTTTTCATTTATTTTTGCAATAGTTCTGTCGTTTCTAAATTTAAAGCCTTTCGACAGAACTCTTTTGTCTTGGCAACTAAGTTGAGAATGATTTGATTTGTGAGACTTGGAGTTAGGAACGTTCTGTAGTTCCCACGTTCACTTATTGTTTGTATTGGATTCTCAATTACAGCGGATTCTGAGTTTAGTAAGAAAATAAAGTGGTCCGGTGGCTATTGAAAAACAAAAATTTTGAAATTCGAACTGTTTGTATTTTTGTTAGAATAAATGGCTACAACCAGAGACTGGAGTACTGGAAAAAGATGGAAACCTGTATGCGAGCACGTGATTAAATACTATGTCTAGAGATTTCTACCTCAGTATAAGACAGTAATCTATCTTCATACAATAGTACCGAACGAGGCTTGTATGTGTGCTCTCCAGTACGTACGCCTCGTAGCACGCACACACTGAAAATATGTCAGACTGATAAGAATGCGCCAGACTGGGCTACGCGGAGATATTGTCAGTGTGTGCGTGCTACGAGGCTTACGCCGCTTTTGGCACCATTGTATGAAGATAGATTACTGTCTTATACTGTGTTTCTACACATCCAAGCCTCACACAAGCGGCTGCTGTCGATGCACTCACACAAGCGCGCGCTCGAGGTGCCTTGTGGTACGTACAAACAAGTGCACACATACCCCGGCCACACCTTGGGCACTGTCAGCTAATAGCTGTCATTTCATACAAATGGCAAAAATTGAGACAGCTTTTACATAAGAGGAACAACGATGCAACTAGAGGGGGTGAGGTAAAAGGTTGGTGGGAGGCAGAAAATGTCCGTACTGTATGTATTACTAGATACTCTTTCTAAAACTGTACCCTGGCTGAGTGTATGCACTTGTTCGTACGTCCCGTCCCGCAACGCGCTATGTGTGAGTGCATCGACAAAGACTTCTAGTTTGAATCTTTAGGGATATTTTTAATCATGTGATCTGATGCATATAGTCTGAGATCCGACCGTAAAATTATGCACCTATTTCATAGGCGAACGAAATGTGATTCTAGTGTAAGTTTACACAGGGGTTATTTCAACGCCGCCAATTTGCCTAGAAAAATCCTGCCGCAAGTTCCTTTTCCATTATGATTTTTGCCATAACTTTTTCCACCTGTCTATTAGGGAAGTAAATGAGATTATTAGGGATATTAGGGAAGAAAAAATGACTTCTTTGAACCTGGCAACCCTCTAGTTGCGGCAAACTGAGAAGTGGCAACCCTAGTTTTTTCAGTACTTTAGATCAGTCTCCTTCCGATTAGCATCTCATTTACTTCCCTAATAGACAGGTGGAAAAAGTTATGGCAAAAATCATAATGGAAAAGGAACTTGCGGCAGGAGTTTTCTAGGCAACTTGGCGGCGTTGAATTAACCTCTGTATAAACATACACTAGAATCACATTTCGTTCGCCTATGAAATAGGTGCATAATTTTACGGTCGGATCTCGGACTAATAAAGGTAAGCGCAAATTACGATGGACCGCAGTGGGTCGGGCCGCAGCGCGAAAATTCACCCAAATCTCTTCTATACAATTTATCGGGTCGCATTATTTAGCGGCGGATTTCCGTTTGTACGTTGCAGGTTGCAGCCCGTCCAGCCCCAATGCAGTTCGTCATACTAAGGTGACCTTTTTAGCGTTCCGTAGTCAATGAAACGTCAAACAAGGAACCCTTATACTTTCGTCCATTTTGTCTGCATGTTCGTCTGTCTGTCTGTATGTTGCGGCTCAACCCACATAGCACAGTATATCTAGTAGATATCTTTTAGATATTTTGTAGATAGGTATCTATGAGACATCTTGTAGACATATGTGCTGTTGGGGAAGTACTCCCTCATTTTTGAACCTATTGAATCGAAATTTGGCTTGAAGATAAATAATAGTAGCAGAAACATGGTATTTAAGAAGAAACTATATTTTTTTGACCAGGGTACAACGAAAAGGGGGTTGACAAAAATTTGTTTTTCAAAAATCAATTTGCAGAACCTAATAACTGACATTATTTTGTATCAACAGGTAATTGCAAAATAAGCATAACAACTTTCTTATTTGAGTAATTTAGTTTTAAACCGTAGTACTTTACGTAATGAAAATGCCGTCACGTACTACGTTGTTAAGCTACGCCGCTACGCCGTAGGCCACGGCTACGGCGTAGCTGGTTTGTCGTAAAATTAACTAGCTTTTGAGCTGAAACCTAAATATTCTGGAAATTAATTAAGATCTCGAGTGTTTTCTTTGAAATTTTCATATAAATAGGGTCTTGAAAGAAATATTATACACATAAAATTATGATATAATTACAGTATGAAACATTATTTTGTTTAAAAATTAATTTCATTTCTGGCAAGTTTTGACAACAAGTTTGAACGTAGTCACAGAAAAGGTAATCGCATATAGGGTGTAAAATTAAATGGGACACTTACTTAAAGGGGTCCTTCAAACTGAACAACTTTCTCTATGGGACCAACATCGAAATCACGAAAAAAAATCTGCTGTCCCATACATTTCAGTCGACTTATGTTTGCAGTTTTGTATGGGACAGCATTTTTTTTTTCGCGTTTGATTTGTAGGTCCCATAGTAAAAGCTGTTCAGCTTGATGGCCTGAAGCACCCCTTTCTCCTTTGGTATGTCGGAACGCGGATCCGCGCGACAAAAACAATTGATTTCTATTGTGTCTGTAATTCCCGGCATACGAGAGGTTAAGTAAGTGTCCCATTTAATTTTACACCCTGTATACATAACGCAAAAGTATATTGTTTGGTGGTAACGAACCTTCGCAAGCCCGAGCCCGCACTAAGGAAATTATTTAAAATCTTTTTAATTTCTAAAATAAATCTGCAACACGCTTCGTCAAAATGGCAAAATGTCCATATCTGTCACATGCTGTGTCAAAAGTTAAATAAAAAAATAAATAAACAGAATACCAATCTGCAACATGTTTCATCAAAATCTTACACACACGCTTCGTTAAAAATAAATGACTGACTTTTCCAATGGAATAAAATGGACATTTTGTCTGAACAAAATATTTTATGTTTTGGCAAAATGGTCACCTATAATTGCAAACAACCTGTAATGTGATCGTGGAATATGTATAATTCTCTTGTAAATCTTGTGAACGCATTTATTTAGCAGGCATTATATCGAGGTTGTACATTGTCCATTAACTTGTAAATGTATTACAAGATTTACAGATTTCTCCGATAATCTTTAGCTGTGGCTAACGAGCTGTTCCATTAGCGCTTTTATATGGCACAAGTTGTAAGATGTAGGAGATTAAGGTGACTTCTATTTGACGTGTATCGAGCTTATGAATTTTCGAGCGGGTAAAATTCAGGACAATTTTTTTGAGCGTACGCCTATCAATAAGTATGAGTATCGAACCCAAAAGGTTCTATCAATATTTGTACTTTTTATATTTATTTACAAAAACCTGCTTAAATATTACATAATATAAACCAAAATTAGATTACAAGTGACTTAAAAAATCTGCAAGTTCCTAAACAAATAGGTAAACAAAAAACAGTACATTATGGTAGATACCTACTGAAATATGAACATGGTTAAAAGCTATACATGGTGTAAACTTATGCTTTAGGGGTTACAATATACAAACAAAATTGGTCGTTCCGTAGAAAATTCTTGACAATTTTACACTTATGCAATATTGTATTTTAATTGTACTTTGTACATTTGCTTTTGTTTAAAAGATGTGTGTTGTAGAGTTTCTGGCCGCATCTTCTCTCAATGGAACACCTTCCGACGCGGTGGTAGAGTCAAAAAATGACGTCAAAAAGCTATCTATATGATATTATTTTGAATAAAAATTTTGAATGTTGAATTTTGAATTTCCTATGGCTACTCGACTCGGTAATGAAAGTTGTCCAGTTTGATTTATTTTATTCATTGATGGTCTAGAGCACTTGTTAAAGAATGTACAATCGCGATTAGTTTTAATCTAAAGATGAGATTTAATCGAGATAAGAAGAAGAAGATCGAGATGGTCATCACCGATTTGTCAAAAAACCGCAATCGCCTATTAAACTTGCGCCAAACAATACGCTATCGGCCAAAGACGAGCCTCTAACGAGTTTTATAAGCGACCGGCGATTAGCGCAATTATCGAGACATAATTATGTGCTTGTGTTATACTCTGGCAACACTTTTAACGTTTTACTACCCCGCGACACGGCACCCCTAATGCGTTAATCGTGTTTACGAAGTGTGAATGGTGTGAAAGGGGTATTAGTTTCTGAATAGTATTGTTGTTTCGTGTATATGTCTTTTGTTTTACATACAGGAAAACATTATTTTGTATGGCACGGAATCTACCAAAGTGGAGAGAAGTAGATAAGCGTTGATTTGTTGTGAACAAGCAATAGGATCCTGTCATAGCTTAGGGCTCCCACATATAACTGCGACGGCGCATCGCATCACAAATATCTGCCAGCGCTCGATGACTTATTACGATGACATATGAATGAATATTGCACGCAGCGCATCGCAGATTTCTGCAATGCGATGCGACGTCGCAGTTATGTGTGGGCACCGTTAAGGTCGGTTCTATCCTCAACTCCAATTGTCAAACTAGTACCACATGTACATGTTGTAACAATACACCCTAGTAATACTTAAGGTGGTTGCAGAGGGGTCAATTTTATACAAAACTTTGACGCACAATACGCGTAGATGGTATTAATATAAGTAACTTTGTATAGAAAAAAGTTTAGAAAATCTAGATGTCGCGTATCAAATAACATTTACAATTTATAATATAATTACGAAGATATAAAGCTTTGAAATTTTTCATACAAAATTTTCAAAGCGTTATATCTTCGTAATTTTATTATAAATTCCAAATGTTATTGAATACGCGACGCGACATCTAGATTTTCTAAACTATTTTTCCATATATGAAATATTACTTTTATTAATTCCGTCTACGCATATTGTGCGTCAAACGTTTGTATGGACTGAAATCACCTTAAGGGGGTGCGTTAGACCATCAAACTGAACAACTTTCACTATGGAGCCAACATCGAGAAAAAATAAAAAAATCTGCTGTCCCATACATTTTAGTCGAATCGGTACTGCACTTTTGTGTGGGACAGGTGATTTTTTTTATATTATCTCGATGTTTGCTCCATAGTAAAAGTTGTTGCTCTTAAGTATTACCAGGGTGTTTTGTTACACCCTGTATAAGATACTTGATTACTAAAACAATTGAAAAAATACTGTAATTTTTTTTTTCTTTTTTTTTGACCAATAAACTTAATTTTTATTCTTGTTCTGAACTCTTTCATAACATTCATTCATACTAAAATAAAATACATGTACCAAACGATTTTTCATCGAAACACTAGACTTGAAGAACAACCGATTCATACTTTGTTGGCACACTCCCTGCATAATCTCCTCGATGACATCTTAAATATTTTATGAAAGTAAATTTATACTAAAACGTATTGGACGAACGCATCTAGTCAAGGGTGAATTCAGTAGAATAAAGAAAATGATAGAAGTGTAGATATGAGCTTACAAATTAGGTAAGCGACAAATATATCGTTACCTCGAAGTGTAGATTGAAAAGTGTGTTTTATGTATGGGTTTGTGTTTGTATTTGCATGGTCCTAGAAATAGTCGACATATTTGAAGTTATCGATTCGAAAAATCGTAATAATTAAATGGTTTAATTACGATTTTTCGAATCAACAAGAACAACAAACAAAACAATCAAACAACAAACAAACAAACAAAAACACAAATAAACAACAAAACAAACAACAAATGTCTAGTCCACTGTCTAGTCCTAAATTTATTTTGTGTAGATACCTAAATGTTTATGAAAAATTCTTATACGAATGTTATTATTAAGTAATTCTTTTAGGGTATTTTTGCTGTGCCCATAAATGGGTATCATATGAGATACCAAAATTATTGTATACCACCTTTATGTACCATATGATGCAATAAATGAATTATGAATTATGAATGAAAATGAAAATCTTTCTTTATTGTCACATTTCAATAAGGAGACTAAATGATCGTTTGAACCGAAGGGAAGTATAGAAAAAAAAAGAAACAAAGTGATTTTTAGCATACAACTGATAATATCATCGAAGTAAAATATTTTTACTATAGGAC
This sequence comes from Agonopterix subpropinquella, assembly GCA_922987775.1. Classification (NCBI taxonomy): domain Eukaryota; kingdom Metazoa; phylum Arthropoda; class Insecta; order Lepidoptera; family Depressariidae; genus Agonopterix; species Agonopterix subpropinquella. The sequence goes on from OV277710.1 coordinate 4,627,445, forward strand.
CAATATTAAAAACGAAAAAAATAAATGCTTGTTTCATAGAAAATGTCAATAGCTACTCAACCCAAAACGTATGGAACCCCTGAAGTATTTTTTTTTAAATCATTGCTGTTAACACCCCGTCCTCCATTATCTGAGAAAGATCTTAACATAGACTTATCCTTTCATATTAATATTCGGTAATTCATAAAATCTATGATTTTATCTTGATTTTCTTTACCTATTGAATACGTAAATTGACTTGAAATAATTTTGTATAAAACCAGGTTTAACTTTTGAAACTGTAAATAAGCTTTATTGAAACGACTTAAGACTGTCTTTTGAACGGATATATCTTATTTAACTGCACCTAGAGCTTGCAAAGCCAGACTAGATAAAAATAAATCGCAGTTTCTTTAGCAGATTTTCCGCAATTATCTACATTGATTTTCAATGCGGTGTGTAATTATTCTCTATTAACTTTCTGCTCGTGAATTCAACAACCTTTACATCTAATTTGTAATTTGTACAGGGAAACTTTCTATACATAAAAACTCATTGGTACAGGGTGTCAATCTCAATACGTTATATACTTTACGGGTGCTTTTAGACCATCAAAATAAACAACTTTCACTTGGACCACCAGTAGAAGTTACGAGAAAAAATTCTGCTGTTTCAAATAAATTGGTAGCTCTATTAACATTTTTACAGGTGATTTTTTTTGGGTACAAAAACACCCTGTAAGTATAGGTACCTATCATCATCATCAGCATATAAACGTCCCACTGTTGGGCACAGGCCTACCGTCAAGGAGGGTGTATGGGCATTAGTCCACCACGCGTGCCTAATGCGGATTGGTAGACTTCACATACACATCAGAATTTCTTCTTCAGTGTATGCAGGTTTCTTCACGATGTTTTTCTTATCTAAACTATTATAAAACTGTAACAGAAGTGTGTCTGTACATTGCAGATATTTACAAAAAAAAGATAACGATATGGTTTTTAGGTGTCCCTGATTTCAAATCACAAATTTTTGGACTTTTTGTCTATCTGTTTGTTTGTTTGTGTGTTTGTTTGTGTAATCGATAAATGCTCGTACTATTATAAAGCTGTAAATTAAAAAAAAGAAGTTTGTTTGTTTGTGTGTTTGATCGAGCATCACGCAAAAACTACCGAACCGATTTTGATGAAACTTTTTTTGTTTGATAGCTTATGATCTGACTTAAAATCTGGTATATAATTTGTGCGGACGAAGTCGCGGGTTAACGCTATTTTTAATATATCTAGATGACCGCCCGCAACGAACTCATAAGTTTTCTTGAACATTAACTTTGTTTTGACACATTAAATATTATGTTTTTCACAAGAAAAATCAAACTCAATCTTAAATCACATAAAAAAAACAATTGAGAATCCATAATGTAGCTAAAGCACCGTCGCCGTCTCTATTGACTTCTAGTTTTCTGCAAAATCGAGTAAGTTGAAAGCTTCACCCTTCATATCCCAGTTGCATTAGCTTTGTGAAACTCCTACAAAGTTTGGAAGAGTTACTCACATATGTATCTTTTGCGTCGAGGCGTGCTGCAGACTTCATTACGAATATAGGTAGTATATGCCTTATGTAGCTGCATGAATTTTCTATGTGCTTTAGGTATTTTAGATGTATTTATGAGGACTTTACCACTTTATAAGAAAAAGTATCTATTACTACATAACTTTACCTCCATTGCACTCCACATAAAGTTTAATTCAATTTTACGTACTTAGTTATTAAATAATTGATGGAGGCGATGGTTCGATCCCCGTCCAGGCCGACTCGTACCAATGAGTTTTTCGGAATTTATGTACGATTTGTAACACCACTGGCTTTTCGGTGAAGGAAAACATCGTGAGGAAACCTGCATGCTTCAATTTCGAGGCACGTATTGTACCTACTGTCCATTACAAGTGGCGACGGGCTCACTCCCCGTCACACTGGACAGAGTTTCGGTACTACTAGTGAAACGTGGATGTTCTGAAGTTTCAGAATATCTCTGACTACCCCCTCGGGGAATATAGTCGTGAGCATATGCATGCATGCATTAAATAATTGAACTTAAATATTTAATTGTATATCTATTTAATTCTAAATACAAAATTCTAATTTAGTACCTATGATGTGAAAACGGTTCCAGGGCAGGCAAAGAAAAAGATGGCGTGATGAACATGGATGCCCACGAATCAGTATGACAAATGATGGCACGCAATAAGACGGCAGCGAAAAGCTCGGGGGAAATCTTTTCCCAACAGTGGGACAAAATAGGTTAAAACAAAACCGGTCAAGTGCGAGTCGGGCTACACCGCGCACTGAGGGTTCCGTACCACACCACCACAGAACACAACATTATTAAATTAGAAAAAAAAACTTTTTTGTCCGGTACCTTTAGCGCAAGACCAACTCACACTTGGCCGGTTTTTAGTATTTGTTGTTATTTTGTAGAGTTTGCTCTATAATCACACTAAGTTTGACGCTTGTATGTATTACCGTTTTTACGATAGAGCGTGAAGAAAAAACGTTGATAAAAACTAGTTTCTTGTTGAGAACCCCCCTTAATTTTTAACTTTTTGCATTTTTATTATTTGTTAACAAATTCGCCGTAATAACGGATAATCTGAGAAAATTTCAACTATCTAGCTATTACGGTTTAAAAGTTACAGCCAGCCCTAAATAGGTAGGACAGACGGACGGACGGACGGACAGACGGACAGACGGACAGATGGACGGACGGACGGACGGACAACGTAGGCTTAGTAATAGGGTCCCGTTTTGCACCTTTTGGGTACGGAACCCTAAAAAAGAAGAAAAATACATATTAACACCAGGTTTATCTTTATTTAGCATCTCATCGAACTTTCAACTCATCTACGTTTGTGTCTATGTATGCGTGCCCTTGTATCGTTTTTTACATGGAGCCGGTCTTCTGGACCTATTTATTTTGTGCTATAATCATCATCATCATCAGCCCGTATCCACAAACTGTAGGGCATAAGCCTCCTCCCCATTATCATCCATATCTTTTTTTTAATGATCTTACCTTAGACAATTTAATAGGGACTCGCATTGCGGGAGCATTTCCCGTCTGCCACGGTATTAGATCAATTAATCTAGCGCATTTACACCCAATTTTATACCTTATCACTAAACGAGACAGCCTATAATAGCGAAACAATAATTTTGAACTTAGAACGTTTGGGGTTCACACGAGACTACTTTTCATGATTTTTAATATTCAAAATTAGAATCTAAACTTATGGGGAATAAAATTCAATGTTGCGGATTTCATGTTACCTCGCCCCCCGCAAAAAGTTGCAGAAATGTTTCTTAGTACAATGACACGCGCCACGCGTCAACTCGCCCCTATTAAATTGTCTAAGGATCTTACCGATATATTTCCAGATGTAGTCAACCCACCTGGCTGCTGTACGATCCACTTCTCTCGCTATAATACTATCTGTCAATTGAACCCCTCGCAACCCGGCTTAAAATAACAATAGATAAACAATGGGTGGTCCAGGCTGTTAGGGTAAACAGGTTGCATTACTTTAAGGGGTTGTACCCATGATATGATAATACTGAACATCTTTCCATAAGAAACCTATAGGAAATTCGCAAAAAAAATTGGGACTTTCCTTACTAAACGCAAATGATCGAATGTTTGTATGAAAAGTAGTTTTTTTTTGTAATGTGCTGTAGGTTTCTTGGGGAGAATTTGTTCAGTAGTATGGTTACAATCACCCCTTAAATTCGTGCAACTGTTTACCCTAACACCCTGTATAATATCGCGTCCGTGGGAGTTCAAAGTGTAAAATAATCAAATAAATGACTTCATTTTCAATTTCAATTTCAAATACGATTTCATTTTCATATTTTAATTTGTCTCCCAATACACGGTTTTCCGACTTTGGGAGTCAAGGACTCAACCATTTGTATAGCACTAAATTGTGCTCAAATAAAGAATTTTTTTTAATGTTTTTATTTTCAATTTCTATTTTAAATACGGTGCGGTGACAAAACGTATTTACAGAATTCAACTTTATCTTCAGGCTTAAGAGGGCTATCACAGTCCAGTGGCGCCCTCATCACATTAAAAAAGATTTTTCAATAAAGAAAGCCTAAATTAAAAAAGTGATCAACATCAAAACTACAAAAGCCTTCAAGCCATTGTAATAAAATACTTTTATAGGTTTTAAACTTTTAAACATTCCACTTTCAGACAATTTCGAAAAAAAACAAAAGTGGCCCTTTTTTTTCTTTTTTCAAAATTTCTATGTTTAGGCCTTTAAAAAACCTATAAAAGTATTCTATGAAAATAGCTTGAAGGCTTTTGTGGTTTTGATGTTGAACACTTTTTTAATGTAGGCTTTCTTTATTGAGAAATCTTTTTTAATGTGATGAGTGCGCCACTGGACTGTGATAGCCCTCTTAAAAAAGAATGCCTAGCTTAGCGTACCTAAATGTTGGGACTAAAATGTTTGGAACTTTGCAACAACACGAGCTTTCGTTTAATTCAGGACAACATCCTTGACCTCACCTTAGAAAGAAGCAGTTTTTTCAAAAGCCTTTTCCACCGATAAATACCTATGTACTTACCTACTTCTTTATCCTATGTTTACTCCCAAACTTGCAAGTACTTGCGACGTGCGGAGCAAAGTCAAGATTTTTATGAATAATTTATGTAACACCCCGTTTTTATCACGGGAGGCGTACGCTCAATATATAGGGAGTGTTTACTTTCTCACCTACATTTTTTGACATGAAAACTGACTGTTATAGGGTGTTTAGTTTAACTATAGTCGTAAATTATATGACTACACATACATTCGCTTTAGCTAACTCCAGTTATTGTAGTCTCTTCAGATTTTCTATGAATTTGATTTCTTATAATTATTAAACTTTGTGTAACACCACTGCCTTTTCGGTGAAGGAAAACATCGTGAGGAAACCTGGATACTTCAATTTTGGGGCATGTTTGTACCTATTGTCCATTACAAGTGGCGACGGGCTCACTCCCCGTCATACTGGACAAAGTTTCGCTACTACTGAAACGTCGATGTTCTGAGTTTCGGAATATCTCTGAGTACCGCCTGGGGAATATATAGTCGTGAGCATAATATGTTTATAAACATACTAAACTCAACCATGTGGCTCCAGCTAAGAATGGATTATCCCATGTCGTTCCTTAAGTATCGTACGAGGCGACTAACGGATAAGTGTTTCTTAGGCGGTTCATCCTCTTTATAATTATATCACTACTACTTTGTAATAAATAAGTAACATTTTCACTATTAAAGCTTTCCGATAACCCTTCTAACCTTACTTCGAATCAGGTCAGACGCAGGTCAAAAGTTACCTTTTGGCAAAGGCCGTCATATTTTATAAATAAACCATTATTACTCAAAGCCGGCGTTGGTATTTTATTTCTTTCCGGAATATTTTGACGTTGATTCCTAACATATTGCTGTGCGGAGTAAGATTAAACTTCCTTTCGAGGAGTCACGTTGCAGGAACTGACCCGAGTACACGTCTCGCGTGGTTTCGCGAGTCGCGTTTGTGCCTGCCACGAGGCTCCACATTCCTCAATCTCTTCTTGTTCTTGTCCAAAAACAGTCCCAGAGATTGGGATAGATTCTCCCAATAAACTACACTTGACACTGGCGGAAATGCAGTGCTAACGCACAAGCAAGAGTCCAATTAATTATAAATAAAATAAAAAAACTTCCTTTCGATTTCAATCAATTAAACGTATAATAAATATAATACATGTAATGTCTATTGACCTGTCAGTTCATAACCATATTAGCAAAGATTTTTTTTGGTCTATGTCGTATAAACCAAAGAAATCTTTGCATATTAAGGCGCGAGCACAGACTTTTTGGATAGGGTAGACATAAAATAAAAAACCGGCTAAGTGCGAGTTGGACTACTCGCTCACCGAGGGTTCAGTACCCCCGAACAATATATTAATACCAAAAATTTTAGTTTTTCCTCGTACCCTAAGTGCGAGACCGACTCACACTTTGTCAGTTTTTATTATTTGTTGTTATACTCTAGAGTTTGCACTATAATCACACCAAGTTTCACGCTTGTAGGTATATATTACCGTTTTTACGATAGAGCAAGAAGAACAAAAGTTGAAAAAAAAAATAGTTTCTTGTATAGGTACCTTCATTTCTTATTTTTTGTATTTTTATTATTTTTGATCAAATCCAATAAAATAAGACGTATTTTGAAAACAATGCAGCTTTTGAAATTTTCGCATAATACAACGCTCGGCTGGCTCTCTGACTGGTTTGGACTCTGTCTTTTGTGTGGCTTGTGTGCGTGTTTTGTTTCAATGTGAGCCAAGTATTTACAGCAACACTACTACACTGTACTCGTGTACGTTACGAGGCCCACATGCATACTTTTAGAGCTTTTGATTCTATCTCTATAACGCTAGAGGCACTAATGCAGCGCGAACTCAGCATTGGTGATACAGTGAGAAGTTGCAGATTAATGACAAGAGGTGGCGTTGTTACTAATATTGTACCAATATAATTTAATCCGAAATATAAATCGATCTGAAGTTTGTTTGTTAGTAAGTATTTCAAGAATGCCTCAGTGTTTTAATTCACCAGTGTAGACAGTGTCTTTGTGGCTCTATAGACTGCTCGCCACTGCATATTAGTATCAAAGATTTCAATGAAAATAAATTTGTCTTCGGCCAAAACTTCGGCTTCGACAAACACAAGTATTTTCATAAATGAAACGATTTTATGCGATATTCAATATTTCGCGGATCCGGATCAGAAATAGCTGGTGCTGAACCTGCATCCGCCGGATTACCGGATTCAGTTTTCCGGATATAATAAATAATAATAAATAAATAAATATCTTGGACAATGTCACACAATTTATCTAGTCACATTTAAAGTACCAGAATCTAGCCTGGACTTGTATTATGATGACTAGACAACGATATAGAATACATATATAAATACAAACATCCATGACTCGGGTACAAATATTCATATTCATCATACAAATATTTGCCCCTTACGGGATTCGAACCCGCGACCCTCGGCACAGCAGGCAGGTTCACTACCGACAGTGCTACCGGGCCGTCAAACAATCACCCCTTAAAGTCGTGCAACTGTTCACCCTAACACCTTGTATAAAATCGCGTCCGTGGGAGTTCAAGGGTTTAAAAATACGGTGACAAAACGTATTTACAGAATTCAACTTTATCTTTAGGCTTAAAAAGAGAGCTTAGCGTACCTAAATGTTAAGACTAATATGTTTGGAACTGGATATCAATCTATTGATACATTCACTTTGTTTGTTACGGCTATCATTTTAAGGCCTTTAACCTGGTATTTTCTACGGACGATATTTATCTTGTTAAGTCTTTATAATTTTGCCTTTACTTACACTTCCATCCACAACACACTTCCATTCATCATCATAATATCCTAACCATCGAAACATTCTTTTCCTACTTTCTTTTCATCTTTTCCCCCCCAAAAATAAGTACCATACTGATCAAACTGCGTACAAAACTAAAAATACAAAATTAAAAACGCTCGATGTACAGTGTACACTGCATATTTTGAGCAAGTCCACGAGCTTATAATTCCCGGCTCAAAATCTTCTCCAGTCGAATATTTGCTTCATTTGCGCTGAGAAAATGCTTATCAAGTTATAATAATCTCCTTCATAACTCCTTAATGACTATTATAAAAGTGATCTCACTGGTCTCCGGTTACAGCAAACTTGAAGATACTTATGCAAGTTTGTTTGTTAGACAGTTTCCGTTCAAAGCCCCTAGAAATACATTCGAATTTAAACTTTATCGCCAACTGAAAGAACCGTTCGGGCTTAAGACTTTATTGGTGATTGGAGTGAATACAATTATTTTAATTAACAGTATAGATTGAATCAATGTTTTAAACTTTGCACGGAGAACAATAACTAGTAGCGTTATATGATAACTATTTATTTTAGCATACTTTACTAGATAATAAGAGACTTTACTGGATAATGTAGTTCTTAATTAAACCTTAGTACTTAGATTTAACAAAAATATACTTATTGATAAAAAAAAACTAGTTTACACTCAGTTGCAAAAACGTTCATTAGAGTTAAACCTCCACTAAATCTTTTGGTAGCTTTAACTACGTCAACAAGTCAAAATGTGACAGCAAGAGATTTAATGGAGGATTAACTGTAATGAGAGTTTCTGCAACTGAGCGTAAGTCTGCTAATTTAATAGTTGTCACATATATTCAGTTTGATGGTCTGCGTTCATCGTTTCAGTTTGCGGAGGCGGAGGGCTGTCCCTTACACCCTGTATGTTACTACTATGTACTAAAAATTCACTGGCTCACAACGTATCTACTCAACTACTGATACTCGAAATGCTCATCATGAAATCCATATTATTATTTATAATTTATAATTAATGGACTCTTCGATCGGTCAAGTAGTTTATGGGCGAATCTATCCCAATCTCAGGGATTGTTTTTGGTCAAAAACAAGAAGAGATTGAGGATTGCGGAGCCTCGTGGCAGGCAAAAACGCGACGCGCGAAAACCACGCGAGACAAGTGCTCGGGTCAGTTCCTGCAACGTGACTCCAAAAATCCATATTATTATGAACCAAACAATGATATTTTAGCAAAGCGGAAGCGAAAATCAAAGTATCAACAAAAGCTTGTTCCTCCCAACAAAATTATGATAACCAGCCTGCCAGACTAAAGCCATCGCATTATAAGTAAAATTAAGTTCAAAAGAACGCGATACGCGGTCGCGTTCTAGTTGCGGTCATTATTCGTGTCAAAATTATATGCGACGATTCTATCAAAAAATACGTCAATACGCAGGAGAGTTAGCACACCTTGGACACTTTTAGCTGTCATTTCATACAAATCGGAAAATTTTACAAGATGTAAGCATTGTACGAACCTGGAGCAAGTGTGAGCGCGACAGGAATCCTACATTTTATGCCATGCTTCCCATTGGCGGGGCAAGGAGTGCCTGTACTGTATGTAGATACCTATGCCAGCTTCCTGGTACTATATACTCTTTCCTGTGGTTTAAGGCAGTTGCACAGGTGTAAATTTCATACAAAAGTTTGACGCATAATACACGTAGACAGTATTTATACAAGTAATATATTAAATAATATATAAAATAACCATACTATTATTATGGAAAAATAGTTCAAAAAATCTAGTTTTCAACATTGCAATTTATAATAATAATTACGAAGATATAAAGCTATGGAATTTTCTATAGAAAATTCATGAATGATTTAAAAGCTTGATATCTTCCTAATTATATTATAAATGATGCATATCCTTTTTCTAAAGGCCCAGGGGTCGAGCCCATACAGCCATGTTAAATGTAAACGGGTAACATTTTCGATTAAGATTATTTGAAAATGATTAAATAATAATATACACTTAAAAGCTACGTTGGCATCTTATTGATCATCTTTTCCTTCTTTATTTCGAAATTTTGACCTTCTGAGGCGCTATCTATCGATCTTCTAGAATACTACAGGAAAAACGCTCATTGTGACTGCCGGTGTAGAGTAATTACTTAAAATTTGACACAAAATCCGCCGCGGTGATCGCAGACTTTGATGCTTAACGACCATACCCTTAAAGAGAATTTAAAAGGCACGTCTGGAGGCAGTAAATCTAATCAGTTTCTGAGATCAAGGTACACTGGTTTATGAAACCACGTGTACCGTAAAAGCGTGTTTACAGTTTATTTATTAGATAAGACGCCTGTTTAATGCCGGTGGGCCTGGATGCTTTACTTTATCTTATAGTATAAGAGATAAGTGTACTTTTTGCAACCATCAGCAGCAAGGCTGATTCAGTGTTTATGGGGTGTAGAGCATCTCTGTGATGGAGATGGACCAGGTCTGCCTGCATAACTTCAGTCGGTTTACGAGTTACTGATGTTTAAAGGTCTGTAAAAAAATAACGATCAGCTGCACGGTATGATATATACATCGTATGATATTGTTGTAGTATGCACTGTAGCTATGTGAACAGTACAAAAACTGTCAAGTTCTGTCAGTCGGTTTAGGAGATACAGCCAGTCAAAGTTCAGACCTTTGAACCATGTCAGTTTTTGTACTGTTCGCATAACTACAGTGCATACTACAACAATAACATACGATCAGCCTTGCAGCTGATCGTTAATTTTTTACAGACCTTTAATCATCAGTAACTCCGAAATCGACTGGCGTTATGCAGGCAGACCTGGTCCATCCCCATGACAGAGAAACTCTACACTCCATAAACACTGAATCAGCCTTGCTGCTGATGGTTGCAAAAAGTAAACTTATCTCTCGGAATATTATTGCTTAGAAGCATCGCTTCTAGGCTGGCCTGCAAAACGGTACTAACGTTCAAGATTCTCTTTTAGATTTTATTACGATGAGAACATACGGTCTTGGCTTACTAATCGTTATTGCTGTAGAAAAGTCGGATATGTTTTTGTTTCTGCCTACACCTCCTATCTTCTTTTATTAAATTCGTTCTCCTTCTTCTTGTGGTGTCATCTCCTATCGGAGGTTGGCTATCATTAGGGCTATTCGGACCCTGGGGACTGCAGCCCTGAACAGTGAGGTTGTGTCCACTTCGAACCATACACACAGGTTTTTAAGCCAGGACGTCCTTCTTCTACCAGGCAGTCTTCCCAACATTTTCCCCTGCAGAATAATCTGGAGAAGTTGGTATTTATCACTTCTCATAATGTGATCGAGGTATTGTAGTAGTTTATAAAATTCGTTGAGTATTCCAAAATAGGCTCACTTTCCTCGGGCTGCCTTGACTTCATGGTTTATTGTTTTGAGTGGTCGTTGCTGTTGACTTATGGACAAATCGACGATGAAGAGTAATGAGGTCCTATCTACAAAAGGACGATTTTATTAGAGGAAACGAAAAAAAAAAACGTTTATTTTGTAAGTTTATCGTCTTAGGAACCTTTCCATTTCAAACACAGTTTGTTTATATGAGACCAACATCAAAATCGCGATGACAAAAGCCTATGCCTAAAACTGGCGCCTTTTTTCTTTTTTGATCGCGGCCATCAATCAAACTTTAATATTATAGTTCAGAATAAAGTTAAAAACAACACTTGTTATAACAAATATCTCGAAACTCAGTCCGAACTGAGATGTAAAGGCTTGAAGTGCGCAAAATTGTAATATTTTTAACTTAAAGCCTCTACTTATATCTCTGTCCGGACTGAGTTTAGGGATATACATGTTAATAAGTTTTATTTGTTACTTTATTCTGAAATAAAATATTCAAGTTTGGTTGCTGGCCACGCCAAAAACAACGGCGAAAAATAAGGCGCCAACATTACATACAAAACCCGCATTGTCTTTTACTGTTCCATACAAACCTGAAAATCTATACTAAACCCGAAATGTAGGCTTCGGGCAGCTGATATTTTTTCGTGATTTCGATATCCCATCGAGAAAGTTGTTTAATTGTCTGATCACCCCCTGAGTCAACCGTTAGCATATTAATACCATAAAATTCCTCTAGAAGACCATAAATTTGTGTATTCTAGAGGAATTTATCGACAGTTTTATTCTAGTATAGTTACTTAGTAGGTACTATATCTATTAGCTAATCCGGTCGAATCCGTAGTAGCTACACATCGCTACCGCAGCGATTAGTCTATCATGATTACACGTTGAGGTTTTGCTAATCGGATGAATCTATTGTAACGCACAGGTCCGTTGAACATAATAATTACAGTCTATATTACAATACCTATGTTTTATAAAATCTGAGCACACTGAAAAAAATGCGAGCCTACTAAGACTCTTAATTAGCAGCAAAATAATTGAAATGGCGTTATTACTGTTTACTAAAAATAAAAGATGGTTAGTTGTGAAATGCGAGCCTACTAAGACTCTTAATTAGCACCAAAATAATTGAAATGACGTTATTATTGTTTACTAAAAATAAAAGATGGTTAGTTGTGACAACAAGAACAAAGTTCTCTCAGTCGGAGAAGTCATGATGTTGACAGGCTCATATGGATTCATGATGTTGGTTGAAGTAAACAAATTTTTTTTTCAGTGCAGTTAAAGCTTTCTTGTCAATTTGTTGAAAAAAAAACTGAGATAAACATGTACAAGTTATTTACTAACAAAATCGTGGAGCAGAGAAAATTCGAGCTCGACTCGCTCGCTCTAGGCTTCTGTTTTAATTACTGTCTACACATAAAGAGTTCTGACCACGGCCAAGACATAGTGCTAAAAATTTCGAGCTTGCTTCGCTCAATCCGTAGCTTATAATATGTACTTTGGTTACTTTGTACATTTTCATAATATAAAAAACTCTGGCTATAACCGATTCGTATCATGAGGAGAAAAGTCAAGCTCGCTTTCTTCGCTCCAAATTTCTACCTTTGCATGGATAAACCAAAATATATCTGACCACAATCCGAATAGTTATGTTAAAAAATTTCGAGCTCGCTACGCTCGCTACGTAATTTTTTGTGTAGGTCTTTTTATAAAGACGGTAACCTACGCCATGCCATGTATGTACATAAATTATACTTTAATGATCTATTAAATTTTACAAACCAGTTTAACCCAAACGTCAATAAAATAAAGATAAAAATCAATTTCACCATTCGTACATTAGCAACCGGTCCATTCACGCCAGTACCTAACCCATCAAAGGCATTAGGCTATTTTTGACGGCTGAATGCGTTTGCAAAGTGCCCATTTGAATAAAACTCCCTCCACCATATTACTTTATCACCTGCCACTCTAAATGTACCGTCATAACATCAGATTTTATCACTGTTAAAAATTGTTAGACTTACCATATCGTTTTACAAATTATACCTTGATGTTCTTGAGTGTGAATAATTTATTACGCTTCCTAATTTCATTTCGAGATTCTGTGTTATGACTGGTTTTAAAACATTCATATTAAATGTGTTTATGATGTGGAGAAGTATTATCTTTATTTAACACTTCTTTCTTAAAACATTATCCTATTATTAGAACGTATTATACTTCATAAACTGATTTGGAGTCAATTTTAATACTCGACCGTAATAATTACTTAAACAGCCTCCGTGGTCTAATGGTTTAGAGCATTGGCTCTCGACACGGAGGTCGTGGGTTCGTTTCCCACGGGGGACACCTAGTGATATGTCACTTTGTGTGTTTTTCCCCACCCACACAGCACAGAATATCTACTAGATATCTTTTAGATGTTTTGTAGACACTAAGATATTTTGTAGATATCTATTAGATATTTTGTAGACATTTGTGCTGTTGGGACAGTTGGATAGGACATTGCACGCTGAATCACCTAATTGTCCGAAAAGAAAAATGATTCTGTGCTTCGGATGGCACGTTAAGCCGTTGGTCCCGGCTACTATGTCTGGTGGTAGTAGTCGTTACATAAAAACCACGTCAGAGGCCGTAAGGCGGTCTGAAAAAACTCTGACACCAGGGCTCTGCCCACACGATAAAGAAGAAAGAAGAAGTAATAATTTTTGTAATGATTAAAACATTGTTTTAACTATCGAAGTACCCACATAATTTTCAGCGTATTATTAGTTAGCTATTGGCTATGTGCGAAGTGGGTGTTGGGAACTGTCAAGTCGATTGCAGCGCACGGGGTGGCAGAAATTTGTACTGTTGCGGGCCAAGCAGTGAAAATATGCTTGAATCTAAGCAAAACCACACACTAACTAAACACGAAATCTCCAAAACTGTCAATACTACAAACTTAAAATTTGGCATGGAAGTTTCTATTGGCATCTAGATGCTCACTTAAAAAATATTTGTGGTATTTCAACCCCCAAAGGTGTTAAAACGGAGGTAAAAGTTTGTATGAGAATTCCGATACAATTTAGATTTTGCCCGTGGCTTCGTCCGCATCCGCTCCCGTCATCGTACCGGGATAAAATATAAGCTAGTTTTTTAACCGACTTCAAAAAAAGGAGTAGGTTCTCAGTTCGACCGTATATTTTTTTTTTTTTTTTAATGTGTGTTCGCGGATAACTTCTTCGTTTATGAACCGATTGTAATGATTCTTTTTTTGTTGGAAAGGAGATATCCCAAGGGTGGTCCCATGATAAGGAAACCAGGATCTGATGATGGCATCCCAGAGAAATCGAAGGGAACCTTCGAAAATCGTACTGCCGACTAGTGCGTTTTTTAATTTAAAGCACTCCTATTAAATCGAACTAATGAATTCACCACTGAAAATTGTGAAATAAACAAAATTTTAACAAAAAATTAAAACCGCCTTCAAAAAAACTAAAAAGTTAAAAAATAATATTGCAACCTATGACTTTTTCGTTCGCATCATAAGAACATTAATTTGTTTTATAGAAGTCGGTGTCAAGCCAAGCCAAAAAATGCAAGCCATGTCGCGAATCGTACCGACTTGACAGCGACTTCAATAAAACAAATTAATGTTCTTATGATGCGAACGAAAAAGTCATAGGCTGCAATATTATTTTTTAACTTTTTAGTTTTTTTGAAGGCGGTTTTAATTTTTTGTTAAAATTTTGTTTTAAGTCTAATAATAAGATTTTAAATATAAAAAGTATTATCAAAATCGGTCCAGTAGTGTTGGCAGGATCCTCGAACAAACACAGAGTCTTTACAGTACTATAATAGTGTAGATAATTCACGGCTGGCCGACATAGTTCATGCGCTCCGCCGCGCTAGTGTGGCGCTAGTGTCGTGCACATAGCCAATAGGTATTTCGATTTTAATATAAAACTTTTATGCGTAGGTACGTCCATTTAATTTAAATAATAAACTAATATAAAGCAATGTCCTTCAAACGCGTGGAGAAATGGTCGAAGTCGATATCAGGGTATCGAATGTTTTCAGACACTGAAAACAAGAAAACCACCCCCCCCCCCTCCTCCCCTTAATTCGAACATCTATCAATTAAGATCCTTAAACAGCACAAACGATTACCCCGACAAAATAATGTGCTTAACTTAAGAGCTAGTTCAGACAATTTCATCCACACGTTTTCCACTGACACATCATTAATTTGTCCCAGAAAGATTTCACTCCGAGCTTACGTAACTGACATGCCATGAATTCACTGTAACATCCTGCTTGAATTAAAAGTATTTATTTTAAAGGATTAAGGTTTATTTTTGGATGTAGAGCGCTTATTATGGAAGGTACAGAATTCATTTAATTCTTGATGTAAAGGTTTTCGCATGAGATAAGTCTGGGAATTTATTTGTGTGAGTATAAAAGGGCCAATCTTTTCAAGGGTTAAGGTCCAATTTGGCTAAGGATTTCCGTTTTACGTTTCTATACAATTGTAGTATCTCACCTCACTAGGTTTGTAAGAAAGGCCAGAGTACAATGAAATACAAATGATTGAAGAAAAAATGTCTATCGTACGAGATGAATAGGTACGCATTTTTTTATCATCATTTGACACGTCGTTCCATCGTGACATCTTTAATATTACATGATAGAGCCTTGCTTCAACTGTAGGCGTATAGAAGATTTTTGATACGTCTAGCAAAGTACCTAATTTATTTTTAGAATAAGCGCCATGAATTTTTAAAAACATCCGGGTCTGTACATATATTTTTAGGGTTCCGAAGTCAAAAAGGAACCCTTATAGTTTCGCCATGTCCGTCCGTCTGTCCGTCTGTCTGTCTGTCCGTCCGTCTGTCCGCGGCTTAGCTCAGAGACGCTTAATACTAGAAAGCTGTAATTTGGCATATGTATACATCGCTCATCTAGTACTACAAAGACGGAATTGTCACAAAATGCAAATATGAGTTAATGATGCCAGAATGTTCCAAAATGTTCAATAAGTATGGCGTTACAAAGTCGTTTTTATTGTTCAACAAATGGGCGTAAGACAGCGCCACTGTCTTTGTTGCACCGGTACAAAAATTGACTCGCCCTGAGTGTAACGACGCCACATTGGTCAGTTGCGCGGACGGTCAGTCTGAATGACAGTTACGTCTTTGGAGTCCACTAAGGAGGCTTTACAAGTTTACAAGTAATAGTCAACCAAATAATAAAATGTACTTTTTAGACTTTATTAGCCGTTAAACCGTAGTATAAAACAAAAAGCCTCCTTCTAAGTCCATATTATATTGTAATGGGCAACTACGAAACCCTACCCTGCGCGTGGTCCGACACGCACGTGGCCAGTCATTTAATAGAAAAATAATAAATTACAGCTGTAATTTTTAGAATACATTTTTAGGTTTGCTGAAGGGTAGAACGTACCATTATTGTTCGTATTACGTATAGTATATAGGTATTTTTTATTCCTCTATGTCCACTGCTGGGCAAATATCTCATTTCTCCTCTTTAGATCCACCTTCGCCCCGGAAAAGCATTACTCACTATAAATATACTCCACCAAGAAGTCAGAAATATTCTAATTAAAAATAATAGCATAGAAAACTAGTTCCCTAACTTTCTATCTTCGATACATCGTGATAGGTTTCGCAGAACCGATGAACGGTGGACCCGAAAAGTTCTCGAGTGGCGACCACGTACCGGAAAGCGCAGCGTGGGTGGGCCCCTCACACGGTGGACCGACGACCTGGTGAAGGCGGCGGGAAAATGTTGGTTGAGGGCAGCGCAGGACCGATCGCTATGGCGATCCTTGGGGGAGGCCTATGTCCAGTAGTGGACGTTCATCGGCTGAGATGATGATGATGATGATGTGATAGTTTTGTTGAAACTTCATTGGCATAAAGTTGATATTTGAAAGAAAACGTTCACGATATATCGATAACCTAAAATACAAATAGAAGAGAATAGAATATGTATTTTATTTTATTTTAGACTAGCGGCCCGTCCCGGCTTCGCACGGGTGGACGTCTAATCTTTTCTAGCAATTAATATAGCCTATGTTACTCAGGGTGAATGCAGCTTTCTAATGGTGAAAGAATTTTTTAAATCGGCCCAGTACTTTTTGAGCCTATTCATTACAAACATACAAACATACAAAAATAGGTACAAATCTTTCCTCTTTATAATATTAGTGTAGATAACCTAAAATAAAATAAAATGCATATACCTGAATATGACATTACGTCAAATGAGAAGAATATCTTTCCATTCACCCAAATAACCACAATTCAATAGAAGTGCCTAAACTCTGTCCAAAAGGTACTGCTTACTTGAGAAAAATTTAGAATTCAAAGATGTTGTCGTGCAGCTTACAAGGGAAGATGTTCCTCAAGCTTACTTTTGAAGTATGAAGAGCGGCCTTTACATAAATTCTTGTAAGGAACTTCTAGAGCGCAGGAAAACTTAGATAGCAAACCATTCAGAAATTTCTTCATTAACTCTTCAAGTGTTAAGTTACTTCTATAATTACTGTAAGAACTGTGTAATGTATGTTCTTGTCACATATTTCAAATTGCTACTATTTACATAGCCAATGAAGTTTATTCGAAAGACAAAAAGCGATACTTATACCGCTTATAAATAGTAACCGATACCACAGTAAAAGAAAGAGTAGTAGGTAGACCACAATCTGATGAAAAATAGGGAAATCAAATTTTAGAGTCAGCAACACTGGGGTAATTAGGTTAGGGCCTTTTACACCGATTTTTTGCAGCGCCTTTTACATATATTTTTTTACATTTTTTCATTTCATGAGATTCTGGTCGACCTATATCTATTATACTACATACCGATACTATGTAGTAATAGATACTCTTTCTTATACTGTGGCGATCTTCTTCTTATCGTGTGGGCAGAGCCCTGGTGTCAGAGTTTTTTCAGACCGCCTTTCGGCCTCTGACGTGGTTTTTATGTAACGACTTCTACCACCAGAGATAGTAGCCGGGACCAACGGCTTAACGTGCCATCCGAAGCACGGAATTACTTTTCTTTTCAGACAATCAGGTGATTCAGCCTGCAATGTCCTAACCAACTGGGGAAAAACGCACAAAGTGACATATCACTAGGTGTCCCCCGCGGGAATCGAACCCACGAACTCCGTATCGAGAGCCAATGCTCTTAACCATTAGACCACGGAGGCAGGCACTGTGGCGATACCATCAGTTCATTGCCATCAGTGGACGAATTTCTTTTGTTGTTATTTCACAATGCATGAACTGCAAATAAATCCGTAGTAATTCTGCTAAATTGAGGAAAGCCCCTAGCAAGCAGACAGCAATGGCTGATATAATAATTTACGTCTGCAATTTTTAACAAAGTAGTGACGTTTGTTACGGCAGGTATCCGGAGTCTCTCAATAACCGACATTTCCCTGTCCATCCAATAAACCCCATAACCCGAGTAATTTTTCAGTCCTTTCAAACACTAAACACCCTGTAGGTTTTAGGGTAAACAGTTGCATTGCTTTAAGGGGTGATTGTACCCATGATACTGAACAACTTTCCCAAAGAAACCTATGGGAAATTCGCAAAAAATCTTTTGGACTTTTCATACTAAATGCAATCGGCTGATCGAACGTTTGTATGAAAAGTCGAAAAAAATATTTGCGTATTTCCTATAGATTTTTAGGGAAAGTCGTTTAGTGTCATGGGTACAATAACTACTACCCGTTTGCTTGGAGTTGGCCGTCGATGACCGTTACATAATTTCGTCACAGGCACATTAACTGGTAGCAGAGATATTCTGAAACCTCAGAATATCCGCGTTTCACAAAAAATGATATTAACAAGCAAATAAAATTTTTAAATTAAAAGCGATATTAGTGACCGGGACGGACGTGTCGTACGTGGTTGTGTTGCTAAAGGTTATAAAATTGCGTTTAATAGGGTCTCTTAGGGGTGCGGTACGGTGAAGCGGGAAGGGACGGAGCGGCCAACTCGAAGCAAACGCCTAGTACTTACTAACTGCTTACTTACTACCAAAACAAGATAATTAAAATGTATCCATGAGTAGGTATGTTAGCGCTTTCATTCACTGCTGAAATGATAATGATAACATTACATTTTTGCCTCAAAACTTAAAATGCGAATAACTTTAAATTTTAACTATCAAAATAATGAAATGATTGTTTCAATCCAATTATTTTGTTATGAATCAGTTGGGGTGTATGAGGTTTAGCGCTTATTCATTAACACGTTGTATAAAAACAGCATTCAAACATGTATTCAATTGAATAAACTGCATAAAACCTCTGGAATAAGTAAAGCTTGTCAGCGCGTTCCCATAGAAACCTTTGCGCCATTGCATTACAAATCGGATCAAATGGCGAGAGTAGGATCACCATCTTCTATGTTTAAATTAATTTGATTAAATTTTTAATAGTGACAAGTACCTACCTCTCTGATAATCATTGCTTTGTATATTCAAGATTTTTAAATGGGGGAATAGGAAAAGCTTGTTTTTTTTTTACTTTCACTTACGTACTGTACACATTATAGTAACTTTATGGTACACATAATAAATTCAAAATTTTCCTTAAAGTACCTATGCGGCAGGACCGCAGGACTCAATAATTTCGTCAACAAATAGCTTAAAATGATGCAAGACAATTTTAATAAATTTAAATGTATATTTATTAAATAACTTATCCACTACACACGTGATAGGAACAATATATTAAAATTATTACAACTTAATTAATATCTTTAAACTTTCGTGTAAAAACCATGATTCAACTTCGAGGCGTTTGTGTACACTGACCATTAAAAGAAGCTCATGTATTGCCTGAAAATTAAATAAGCATGCATATGCTCACGAGTATATTCCCGAGGGGGTAGTCAGAGATATTCTGAAACTTCATAACATCCACGTTTCACTAGTCATCTCCATCCAGTGTGACGGGGAGTGAGCCCGTCGCCAGGGCCTCTACCCGCACATTCGAACTTCGCAATTGCGTGAACGTTTTCGTTCCAATGTCAACTCTATTACAATGAAGAGCGGACCGAAACAGTGGCGATGTATCGAACATCAAAAGTCTGGGTACAGGGCCAGGGTACAATACATGCCTCGGAATTGAAGCATGCAGGTTTCCTCACGATGTTTTCCAAATGAAAATGAATGTTGAAAAAATACAAATATTCTGAGCACGCTTTATTTATAACATCATGAAAATTAAATTAAAATAAAAATATTCCGAACACGCTTTATTTATAACATCTGCTACGAATAAACCAGCATAATTATCTGACCTTTCACTGACTGGTCTCTGAGCATTCCCTCGGAGAAAATAGTCGTGAGCAGATGCAATAAAACTTTGAATTTACTCAAAATTGTGGTCACCATACCAGTTCGCTGAGTGAGCGAAACAGGCGTACGATCGAAGGGATAATCCTGTAAAAGCATCCATGACTAATGATCACATTTTATACCGCGAACGTTTTCCAATCGGCAGCTATCGGCATCGGCAATCGGCAACTGATCGGCGCGGGGCGGCTGGTTCGATAGTCATATAGGTTACCGATGCTTGAATCGGCGGTCGGTTTAATCGTATTAAACTATACATTTAAACTAAACATTTTAGGTTAATCAGCAATTTAAAATCAATTGAAATGGTTAGATCTATTATAATTGTATGTTCTACGAGCTTTTACCCGCGACTTTGTCCGCATAAATTATAAACCAGATTTTATCATAAGCTATCAAACAAAATAGTTTCCTCAAAATCGGTTCAGTAGTTTTTGCGTTATGCTCGAACAAACAAACATACAAACAAACACACAAACAAACAAACAAACACACAAACAAACAGACAGACAAAAATCCAGCAGTTTTGTATGGGACAGCTTATTTTTTTTCGCGTTTTCTGAGGTAGGCTCCATAGTGAAAGTTGTTCGGTTTGATGGTCTGAGTTCACCGTTTCAGTATTTGCTAGGCTGTCACTTACACCCTGAGTATACCATATTTTTGTTATAATTACCCAGGTAATTACTTGCAATGAAAATTATAACGGATGCTGTTAGTGCAACCGTGCAACCAGTTTAACCAGTTTTGGCAAAAACCTGTTGTTTTTTTTTGTAACACACTAGATGTCGTTGCACGGCATAGTGCACTAGTAGTGCACGAAGATATAAGATATATCGTGCTTTCGCTATATTTCAAAAATGTATCTTAGATAAGATAAAGAATTCTGTTACTTTTCTTCTTATTCCACTCATGCAATGGCTACAGAACCCTATCATAGGCGAGTCCGACACGCTCTTGGCCGGTTTTTGGTTAAACAATTATTCTCGCTAATAATCCACAGCCTTTTTCATACTTTATAACAAGCAATTAAAACTAAATTCACTGAAGCTTTGGTTCAAACTAATCCTATTGTACACGTAGTAATAAAAAATATCAGATTAATTTTAATTAGTTAGGGTTTAAAGTTAAAATGAACTTTAGTGCCAATGGACACAGCTCAAATTTAATTAGCAGAACTTGGGAACCAGCTCTATCAACGTTTGACAAGTTTCAAGTTTGTCAAGATCCAAGCGTCATAAGTTTATATAATTTGAACAGTGTACGAAGGACGTAAAGAACAATTTACGATTTTTATTTATTTATTAAACATCACAAAAGAACAGTATGCATTAAAGAACTTTGGCGAATTTAGACCCAGCCATTTTTACGAAAACTAAAAGCCCTTCAGGACGGCGGTCATAATTATTATAAACAGAAAAAATTAAGGCATTTTTTAAAAAAACTTCCTCATCTCTAGAAGTCCGGTTTCAAAAGTAGAAATTACTAGTAAAATAGACAAATCACCCAGAAAGCAGTAGCAAAACGCAACCATGACAGCTATTTTCATCTAATATTATCACTGATGTAGTTTTTGGACGTTACGGAACGTATTTGGCTTTATTGAACTGATAGTGTGTGTGATTTCGTTTGATTCCATTATCACAATATTGTACGGTTATCGTGAATTTTCATTAAAACAAACACAATGAATGCGTAAAAGATTGAGTGGGCTATCTAATAAGAAAGATTATGAGTTTCATACACTTGATACAAAAGGTGTCATAAGGAGAAATACCTTTCCCCCAACTTCTACAGGTTACAACTAATTTACTTTTTGTTAGTTTTGTTTCACTCTACACGTATTACTAAGTTTCATTCATGTATGGGACCTATTTATCTGGGTCTCACATTAAATGGCCTTCCGCCAAACTTATTTAGATTTTTTTTAAAACAGCTCTTTAATGAGACTGGACGGAACAATCTAAAATAGTCCGTATTTTTATACGGTTAGAGAACATAATACGTCAACGGAGTCACAGTTTTTTTTACAAAAAACGAAGTATACGTTTAGGAACAGTACAAGAAAGAGTACCTATCTATAAATACATAATCTAGGTAAGATATCCGAGGGTAGGTACCTAATTGTAAGGCTGCCTGTCCATTGACGCGAGCTGGCTGGCGGAGCGGAGTAGCGAGGAAAATATTAACCAATCAGGAGCGCATTTTATGCAATCCTGATTGGTTAATAAAACTCCGCTTCCCCTTCCGCCAGCCAGCTCGCGTCAATGGACAGGCAGCCTAATTTGTTACTTTTTGGGGCAATCGCAACTATGTATATGGAGCAATTGCAATTATAAGAATTACGATTCAGTTCTTCTCTTTATACCAACACCTATATTGTAGATGATTAGACACACATCTAGTAAGAGTATTGACCAAAAAATTTCAGTAAGATTGAAGAGCAGATTTCAATGTTAGTCCCATAGAGAAAGTTGTTTCAGTTTGATAGCCTCATCATCCCCAAAAAAACAGTCAGCATATAAATCTGTAAAAGAAGTGTTTGTATATTGAAATTATTAAAAAAAAGATAACGATGTACGGTTTTTAAAATTTTTATCTTATTGTTTGTTTGTTCGATCATCATGCAAAAACTAATCGACCTATTTTGACTAAAATGTATTCAAAGCTTATGTTAGATTTAACAATTTATTTATTTCTTCTTGCTACAATAACAAGAGACGCGGACGATGTCGCAGGCAAAACCTGATTTAATAATAATGTTTTTTCTATTATTACTAAGCAAAAAAGATTTTTTCTTATAAGTCATAGTCATAGTCATAGTCATAGTCATAATAGTTTATTGCTTCATGTGGTTACAAAAGGTGGACACATAAAAATAGAGCGCACATGAACCCTGTAAGGGCACTGCAAACTAAATGTAGTTACAACTTTTTCATTATTAACTTAACTTATTACAATATTTATCTTATTCATTATTGACATATTTAGTTTACTATTACATGTAATATATTATATATTTATCTAAACTAACTACGCAGCAACTGTGCGCAGTCGAAAAACTCCTGCAGGGAATAAAAGCATCTCTTTATAAGGAATTCCTTTAGTTTTTGATGGAAACCTGATTGTTTTTCAATATTTCTTATGTTTGAAGGTAATTTATTATAGATTTTTATTGACATATGGTATGTGCCTGAACTAACAAAATGCATTTTTGTAAATGGGATCGCTAATCCATCTCTTTGTCGAAGGTTACGGGAACAAAGATCTTTTGCTTGGGTGTACAGGTTTGGATGTTTTTTAACATAATTACAAATCTCTAGGATGTACAGAGAAGTCAAAGTTAAGATTTTTAATTTTATAAAATGCGGTCTACAACTTTCCATCTCTGTAATATTTACTAAAATCCTAACACACCTCTTTTGTAGTATAAAAAGTTTATCGACGTCCACGCTATTCCCCCACAAGATTATTGCATAGCTTAGTCGTGCGTGCACATACGCATAATACGCGCAAATTGCAGTTTTCAAATCTGTGGTTTTCTTTAATTCATAGAATGCATACGTAAATCTTGCTAATTTCCCTGCTATATTGTCCACATGTTTTTTCCAGTTAATGTTTGTATCAAATTCAACGCCTAACAGATTACACGATTTTACGGTATCTATGCTTTTATCTTCGTACGCAAAGTTAATGTTTAGAGGTATTTTTTGACTTGGCATGAATTGTATTAATTTTGTTTTTGTAAAGTTGAGTTGTAGATTATGTTCAGAAAGCCACTGCGTTATAAGGTTAAGCGATGATGTTAGCTGACTATATAGTTCCTGGATGTTCTGACTTGGGAAGATGACGGATATATCGTCTGCGTAAAGAACACATTTCTTATCAAGTATCTTAGGGATATCATTTATATAAATCAGAAAAAGTATACATCCTAATACACTGCCTTGGGGGATGGAGTTTGTTACGGGTACTTTTTTAGATCTAATGATGTTTATGAAATTTGTTGCTTTGTTAAAAAAATCTATTTCTACCAGCTGTTTACGATTAGATAAATATGACAAGAACCATTCATGGGCAGGGCCTCGCACTCCTATTCCATATAGCTTATCTAGCAAGATCCTATGGGAGACTCTGTCATAAGCCTTGCTCATATCTAGCATTAAAGCGACAGCATACTTTTTATCGTTTATAATTTGTAGTATTTCATTGGTGAAGCCGAAGAGAGCTGAAGTAGTAGACCGGCATTGGCGGAAGCCATTTTGGCTATTGTCATAAATACTGTACTTTTCGCAAAATGAGTTTAGTCTTTTGGCCATTGCACTTTCAAGTATTTTTGAAAATGTTGATAGCAGTGAAATTGGTCGAAATTGATTGAGGTCTTCTGTATTTCTCTTTTTGGGTATAGGCTTTATTTTCGATATTTTAAGCATGTCTGGAAAAATTGATTCTGTAAAAGATTGGTTGATAAGTAAAGTAAGTGGAAAAGTAAGTTCGTCTTTACAGTTTTTAACAAGAATAGGAGGGAACTCATCGATACCGGAGCTGGTTTTATTTTTTAATTTTTTTATTATATTGTTTACTTCCTGAGGGGTGACTGGGTCGAGAAATAATGTGTTAGGTGTTGGTGCAATCACTGGTCGTCCTTTCGGTTCTTCCGCTAAAGAAGTAGAGCTTCCTACGGATACAAAATAAGTACCTACTACTTACCAAAAACACGTAAATTTTACCGAGATCTTAACTAAGGATTACTAAAGCATAATACTATACGAAATTTTTATCCTTTCACTCGTTTTTTTTAAACAAAAATCGAGCAATACGGATCAGCCGGGATAGAAGGGCAAGCACAGTAAATCTTGCTTAGAAAAGAGTGACGTACGTATTATGTATTTACTATTATCTTATTATTATCCTTTACCATCCTGTCATTTTACGTTCGTGGCATTTTGCGTTCTTGATATTCTGCGTCCTGGCATTTTGCGTTCGCGTATACAGGGTGAAATTGATATCATTAGCATCCTTTTAAACTAAGAGTCTACCCATAAAACTGAACAACATTTAATATTGGAGCAAACTGATCGGTGCAAAAAAAAAAACTGCTGTTGCATACATTTGAGTCGCGAACTCGCGCGTCGACATTGCACTTTAGTATGGAACAGCCGGTTTTTTATTTGCTCCGATCGATTTGCTCCCATAGTAAAAGTTGTTCAGTTTGATGGATAGTAGACTCTTAGTTTACAAGGATGCTTATGATATCAATTTCACCCTGTATTCTCTGGCTTTTTGCGTGTCTAACACTTTATATATTTGGTATTTTGCGTATCACTACTCGATATCTTTTTTTTAACCATTATAATTATTGGACTCATTGTATTTCCATGCATTTCCCCCAGTGTCAAGTTTTGTGAGAGTATCTATCCTAATCTCAGGGATTATTTTTGATCAAGAACAAGAAGAGATTAAAGATTGCAGTGCCTCGTGACAGGCAAAAACGCAACGCGCGAACACCACGCGATATAAGCGTGCTCGTGTCAGAACCTGCAATGTGATTACACTCGATACCTAGCATTTTGCCCTATCTGTCACTGAAATTAGAGAGATTAGTAAGAATTTGCATTGTTTAAAATTAGAAGTCGTACTATACCTACCCATTTCTACCCGTGGGTATCGTGCAACTAAGATACTTCTAAATACAGTATTTTGTAGACAAAAAGCTTAAGAGGAATCGTGTTCTCTAATGTAATACACTGGTCTAAGTGCGAGTTGAAACAGAAAAGCAAAAAGTTTACCAAAGTACCTGTTGTTAGAGGTACTTTTAAACCACCCCCATATTATGACCCTGCCTTGAGTTAACTAATAACAATCTAACAGTTAAAGGGACCATAGTCGTGAGATTATGTATTTCATTTCATTTCATAAACATTTCATTTCATTTCTTTCGTAATTTCTCTGAAACGTAAATTTTCATTCATCATAACCATCATCAGCCTATACAGGGTCCTTCTTAATATGCTGACACTTTCTAAGGTGATAATCGGACTATCAAACTGAACAACTTTCTCTAAAGGAACAAAATCTAAATCGCGAAAAAAAAATCAGCCGACCCATTTGGCTCGAGTAGGTTTGCAGTTTTGTATGGAAGAGCAGATTTATTTTTCGCGATTTCGATGTTGGTGCCACAGAGAAAGTTGTTCAGTTTGATGGTCTGATCATCCCCTTAAAAAAGTGTCAGCATATTAAGAAGGACCCTGTATGCGTCCCTACCCTCAAAGCTGTGAATTGGTGTTAGTCCACTAATCGTGCCTAATGCGGTTTGATGAACTTCACAATATAACATTACAACTTAAGTACCTTAACATTATTTAAGAACAAAAATGTTGTACCCAAAATGAGAACAACCGAGTTTTATATTTTCGTCCCAAGAGAGAACACGAAAAAGTGTCCTAAAAACCTCAACTGAAAGGGGTCACCTCGTAAACAAAAAAGTTTTACCAAACCATTCGGAACTGGTGTGACCACAGCACAAATGTATCTAATACATCATTGTGGGACAAACCGCGGATGTGTCAGCCTATTGCCCTATAAATCTTATTTTAGTGCCCCTTTAACGGTTACAGCTTCGCGGTCATTTGTTTCCGATAACATTTTATGTTTTGATATCTTTAGATGATGTTATGAAGATCGAAAATTATAAGAATAGAGAAGAAAAACCTTAGTCGCATTGTCCCACAAGAACCTTTGGAAAAATATTATGTAGTGATTGTACAGGGTGTTTGGGTAAACAGTTGAACTACTTTAAGGGGTGATTGTACCCATGATACTGAACAATTTTCCCTTAGAAACCTATAGGAAATTCTCAAAATAAAATTTGTACTTTCCATACTAAATACAAGCTGATCGAACATTTGTATGAAAAGCTGATTTTTTTTTGCGAATTTCCTATAGGTTTCTTTGGGATGTTCAGTATCATGGGTACAATCACCACTTAAAGTAATGCAACTGTTTACCCTAACACCCTGTATAACAATAGCCAGCAGAAGCCAACAACAATATACAGGGTGTAACAAAACCCCCTAGCAATACTTAAGGGGGTGCTTCAGACAATTAATCTGAACAACTTTCACTATGGAGACAACGTCGAGAAAAAATAAAAAAATCTGCCGTCCTATACATTTGAGTCGAGACGGTGTACTGCAGTTTTGTATGAAAGAGCGGTTTTTTTTTTCGCGATTTCGATGATGGCTCCATAGTGAAAGTTATTAAGTATTACTAGGGTGTTTTGTTACACCCTATATAAGGGCTTGTTTCATTACTTCCTGATAAGTATTAGATAGCCCATGCAACAGATACATTTACCAAAGAATTGATCTATTTGGACTAGGCCATTTGAATGTCATTCAATATGGGACATAATATACGATTTGGGTTCGAGTTGTCGTAAGATATCTGAAACTTATCAGAAAGTGATGAAACAGGCCCTCATAGTTACCACAATGTTATTTGTAATTAAAGCTGAAGTTTCTTCACTGAAGTCGGTTAACTAAGAAACTCTTGCGTAATGGGTACATTGTTTATTGAAGAAACAGGTGTCGATAAAAGCCAGAGCATTGTAAATTATATTCTAATACGAATAAGAGCAAAAGATATTATGAATTACTTACCGTTATAGAGTTCAAAGTTCAATGGCACTTGAATCGTTCCGAAACAGAAATAAGTAGGCATTTGAATGGGTGTTGTAGATTTATTTCAGGTCTATATTGCGAAATGGTAATTTTATAGAAATGAACAAGAAAATGAAAGCTAAAAAAATTCCATTGATGTGTAAATATTAGAAATATTGTAAGTTAGTAATAGGAGAGAATCAATAATATATCTATCTATCCCCTCGGTGAACATAGTCGTGAGTATAATATGTTTATAAATAAGCAGGATTACAATAATGATGGACGTCCACTGCTGGACATGGGCCTCCCCAAGGATCGCCATAACGACCGGTCCTGCGCTGCCCTCATCCAACGGGTTCCCACCGCCTTCACCAGGTCGTCGGTCCACCGTGTAACAACGCAGCGCTTTCAGGTACGCGGTCGCCACTCGAGAACTTTTCGGCCCCACCGGCCATCGGTTCTGCGAGCAATGTGCCCCGCCCACTGCCACTTAAAAACTTAAGTGGCAGTGGCAGCCCAAAGAATTGCTAAACAGCAGTTCTTTGGGCTATGTCAGTTACTATGGTTCTTCTGCGGATCTCTTCATTTCTGATTCGATCTCGCAGGGAAACTCCGAGCATAGCCCTCTCCATTGCCCTTTGGGTGACTTTCAGCCTTTTTATGAGGCCTTGAGTGAACGACCATGTCTCTGTTCCATATGTCATCACTGGCAACACACACTGATCGAAGACTTTCGTTTTCAGACACTGCGGTATTTGGGACGTGAAGACGTGGTGACGTAGCTTCCCTCCCCGTCAGCGTATTTTATTTATATTCCTTATTAATCTTTAAGTAAATGTATTTTTTTGTTTATTTGCAGAAAACGCAATAAGCAATTTTTAAATCCCGAAACATGTTCAGAATACACGTACCTACTTTACGGGCGATTCTGAAACTCTAGTATGACAAGTAGTGAGCTCGTCGTCACTTTTTTTAATGGACAGTGAACATAAAACACTCCTCGAAATTGAAGCATGTTTTCTTCACTTTATTTTACTTCACCGAAAAAGCCAGCGGTAATATACACGAGCATTTTCCCGCGACTTCGTCCGCATAAATTATATACCAGATTTTAAGTCAGATGATAAGCTACCAAACAAAAAAAGTTTCATCAAAATCGGTTCAGTAGTTTTTGCGTGATACTCGAACAAACTAACACCCAAACAAACAAATAAACAAACAAACAAACAAATAAACAAACAAACAGACAGACAAAAAATCCAAAAATTTGTGATTTGGAATCAGGGACAGGTAAAAACCATGTCATAATTTTTTTTTGTAAATATCTTCAATGTACAGACACATTTCTGTTACAGTTTTATAATAGTTTAGATATACACACAAGTACAGGATGTTAGGGTAAACAGTTGCACTACTTTAAAGGATGATTGATACTAAACAACTTTCCCTGAGAAACATATAGGAAATTCGCAAAATAAAAATCGACTTTTCATACAAACGTTCGATCAGCTGATTGTATGGAAATTTTAAATTTTTTACTAGCGAATTTCCTGTTGTTTTCTCAAATCACTCCTTAACATAATGCAACTATTTACCCTAACACATTGAAAAAATGTGAGCCTACTAAGACTCTTAATTAGCACCAAAATAATTGAAATGACGTTATTATGTTTAGTAAAAACAGAAGGTGGTTAGTTGTAACAATAAGCCGAATTCGTTTAAAAAAGTTATTTTAGTCGGAAAAGTCATGATGTTGACACGCTCATATGGATTCATGATGTTGGTTGAAGTAAACAAATTTTTTTTGTCAGTGCACCCTGTATACAGGGTGTAAGGGAAGTGCCTCCAAAAACTCAAAGTGGGGAAAGTACCCATCAATTATGAACAACTTTGAAATTAAAAAAAAAGTTTTTGAGTTTTCGAAAATGCTTCCCTTACACCCTGTTTTATTAGAAATCTCAAACACTGACTTTTTTCGGATAACCGAGCTATTTAAAATTCTTATCAGACCCCAGTCGAGACACTTTCATCTTAATACATTGAGATGCACCAATCGGGTTTTATCTCCGAAAGCACTATGAAAATGCACTAGCAGACAAACTCCGCTTGGCGCAGACTATTGTAGTGAGGATAGAATATTACTTGAGTTATGGAGGTATACAGGGAGCGCTGGGAAAATTGGGTTATTGCGGAGAGAGGACGCCTGCCAGTCGTAACAGTCTGTTTAAAAAAAAACTGTTTTTTTCTTATGACTTTCAGTTCGCTTCGATGTTTAAAATAACCAGATCAAGTCGGCCTTATGGATGAAAGTTTTAGTGGTATTTCTTTTCGAGCGGCTCCATGCTTCAGATGGCACGTTAATGCGGAAGGTACGTTAATACAAAAAGGCACGTTAATACATAAAAGCACGTATGAGTCATACGTGCTTTTATGTATTAACGTGCCTTTTTGTATTAACGTGCCTTCCGCATAAAGCTAAGAAATAGGCCAAATGAAAAAAAAAATTGTTCAAGTTGTTACTAGAAGACTACGTAGAAGCTTCTTTACAGCCAAATACTTTATAAGTTTCGAAAATTCCACAGTCCAGCTAATAGATATTGGGGCACTCTTATAATACCGTAATTCAACTTTAAGCTGTAATCCTGTACATATTTACGTGTTTATAACGCTTATGTGCTGCTTGGGCAGTCATAGTACGTTGACCGTTAAACCGTACTAAATTCACAAGGTGGAGTAAGTTCCACACTTTTCCATAGTTATTCTTTTAGGAGCTGTACATTGGCATTCATAACGCTACCTAACTTTTAGTTTTCAGAACATCCAGGTTTTTCTACCAATCGGATGCATCTTGGTCGCTTGTTTAAAGTTACCAGGATACTTTAAAAAAAAACTCAGACGGGAGGTCTTCGCAAATTATAGCATCACTCTGGTACAAAGCTTGAAACAGTCAAATGCATTTGTTTTTGTAGTTTTGTTGTGATCAAATGATAGACTGTTCGCACAATTAGAAATCTTAAATCACAAATATTCAAAAAATTTACCTAACTACAACTTTTATAGTTTGTAGTTCTAGAGATGTTTCTCAATATTCCCCAAGACGAAACGGTTTGTAAATTATATGAAGATTAACCTTAAAAAATATTACAATATACACAAAATAACCTTGCCTCTATGCTTGCTTATCGTGTCGACTTCAACACAACAAAGTCGCTAAATAGTACTTAAGCCTACTTATACCTTGCCTCTATTATAATCTTCATTATTTGGAAACCCATCGAGGCAAAACTATCCTAGTTTTTTTTATATTCAGTTTAAGGCTCAAAGCATTCTCAACGTATCGTGATCAGCGTTCATATTTGACCCAATTCTTTTCCAGATGACCAAGTTCTTTCGTAATATTTTCCTCATAATATTATCTTCAATATACACGCACATTACGTTAAAGTATGTACACACATCCATCACTAAGAGGCCATTGGGACGGGATGTTAGGCGACCTGGGTTGCCAGCTCTAAATTGGATAAGAATAAGGAGAAAAAATCAGGAGACAAAAAAAAAAACTTAACTTTTTATAAAAATCGAAGTACAAATCAAAACCTGCACCTATTTATATTTATTTTTATTGATGATAGTTTAAATTAAATATAAGCAAATGAACTTGAAACTAAAAACATTGTCTAAAAACCTTTTTCATATAATTTTATCTAAGACTACTTATATCGGGACGCGTAACCACGTGTCATTCTACTAACAAACTTTCTGCCACTTTTTGCGGGGGGCGAGGTAACATGTTATCCGCAACTTTGGATTTTATTCCCTACGAGCTTTTACCCGCGACTTCGTCCGCATAAAGTATATACCTACCAGATTTTAACTCAGATGATAAGCTATCAAACAAAAAAAGTTTCATCAAAATCGGTTCAGTAGTTTTTGCGTGATACTTGAACAAACAAACACCCAAACAAACAAACAAACAAATAAACAAACAAACAAACAAACAAACAGACAGACAAAAAATCCAAAAAATGGTGATTTGGAATCAGGGACAGGTAAAAACCATGTCGTAATTTTTTTTTGTAAATATCTTCAATGTACAGACACATCTCTGTTACAGTTTTATAATAGTTTAGATGATTCTAATTTTGAATGTTCAAAATCATGAAAAGTAGTCTCGTGTAAACCCCAAACGTTCTAAGTTCAAAATTATTGTTTCGAAATAATAGGCTGTCTAGTTTAGTGATAAGTTATAAAATTGAATGTTGAATGTACATGATCATTGCTCTTATACCGTGGCTGAGGGGAAATGCTACCGCACGGCCGGTCCGGATATAAGTAGTCTAAGAATTTTATGAATATTTTCATTCCACCTTCCTAGGTACTAACACCATTTCAAGGATACACCCTTGTGATATCACAGACAATGAAACTAAACAACTTTCTCTAAAGAACATGGGTTGAAAAACGAAAGATATTGTTGGACGTCCCAAATAAAATCGATTGGCTGATTTGCACTATTGTATGGGAGGTTCTAAAAAATTATCGTTTGTCAATGTTCCTGAGGGACCGTTTTTTAGTTTCATTGTCTGAATACATCCTTAAACATTTGTAAGAAATAAAAAAAAATTGTGGTGTATTTATATTTCATTTGGTAAGTAGGTAGGTAGGTATTTAAAAACTAGTGGTTTACAATGGCCCCGATTCGGACTGTGCTACGACTTAACTTAACTAAATTTATTCCTGTCACTTTCTTAAATAAGATTAAGAAAAGATACAGAAAACCAACAGCTGACTTTAGTGCTGTCAAAGTGACGTTACATGCCCAAAATAAGATGCCATTATAATGTACGCCATCTTATTTAAGGCATTTTTGGGCGTATAACGTCACTTTGACAGCAATAAAGTCAGCTGTTGGTTTTATGTCTCTTTTCTTAATCTTATTTTAGAAAGTGATAAGAATAAATTTAGTTAAGTCGTGGCACAGTCCGAATCGGGGCC
This sequence comes from Agonopterix subpropinquella, assembly GCA_922987775.1. NCBI lineage: Eukaryota > Metazoa > Arthropoda > Insecta > Lepidoptera > Depressariidae > Agonopterix > Agonopterix subpropinquella. The sequence goes on from OV277710.1 coordinate 4,660,324, forward strand.
AATGTTCTTTGTGTTTGAAATTATAATAACTTTACAGTTATAGCCGTTAATATTATAGCTACTAAGGTAGATTTCATCAAAATCCATGAACTCTGGCAACATTAGCTGCGACCAAATAAATCTCTTGTTAGCACCCGTTAACGGTCAACGCTTAGCATTTGTTACTGTTTCGGCAAAACGTGCGGAATTCCGGCAACTTTGTTTATGGTATCGATTTGTTTTCGTTGACCTGAATCTTTTAGAAGCCAGCATTTTTCAAATTTAAGTCAATTTCATACCATAGACGAAGAATTTTTCGCTTACGCTGGTTTCATACTATCCTATTGTAATGCCTTAAAAAAGGTGACGCGTCTGTGCTTTCTGAAAGTAAAGATATTATTTAAAACTAGAGTTAAGACTTTTTCCTTCAACCTCATCGAAATTTTTTTAGACATTGTCTTCTTTTATGAATTCCTACTAAGATAAGAAAGAAAACGAAAGTGCGAGTCGGACTCGCGCGCGGAGGGCTCCGTACCACCATACAATATTAACAAAAAAAAATTTTTTCCTCCGGAACCCTTAGCGCGAGCCCGTCACATACCTACTTGGCCGATTTTTATTATTTGTTGTGTTACTTTAGATTATGCAACACCAACACACCCAGTTTCACGCTTGTGTATGTTATGGCATTTTTTACGATCAAGCAAAAACAAAAAACCTTAAAATAAACTTACACGTTTCTTGTACGAGGCCCACTAAAATTTTTACTTTTTGTATTTTTTATAATTTTTTAGCAAATCCAAAATTAACACATAATTCTGTGAAAATTTGAACTATCTACCTATTACGGTTCGAAAAATACAGCCTTTTAAAGCTAGGACGGACGAATGGACGGATAACGTAGGCTTATGAATAGGGCCCCATTGGTAGGTACCCTTTGGGTAGCACTAAAAATCATCAATCTAACAAAGTCTAATAAAATACTCTAGTAATATTTATAGGGGTTCAAGAATCTTGCCTTGATATGTATTATGCATAGAAAATGATATACAGGGTGTAACAAAACACCCTAGTAATACTTCAGGGGGTGCTTCAGACCATGAAATTGAACAACTTTCACTATGGAGCCAACATCGAAAACGCGAAAAAAAATCACCTATCCCATACATTTTAGTCGAGTCGGCACTACAGTTTAGTATGGGACAGCTGATTTTTTTTTCGCCATTCGAAGTTGGCTCCATAATGAAAGTTGTTCAGTTTCGTGGTCTGAAGCATCCCTTTAAGTATTACTAAGGTGTTTTGTTACACCCTGTAGAATAAGCGTTTGTATCCATATATAAACATGTATGATTCTGGTACAGTCAAGAGCACATCAAGCTTTACACTTGTAGTTCGATTGTAACAATACAATACAATTGTACAAAGTGTCAAGCTTGACGTGCTCTTTACTGTACAAACATTCATATTTATCATATAAATATTTGCACTATAAGGGATTCGACCCCATTGAGACAAACAAAGACGTGAATTTATTGTGTATGAATGAAGATAATACCACGAGTGCAATAAACTGTTTACAAGATAAATATTCAGTCATATCATAGTAAAGGTCAAACAGGTTACAAAAGAAAATATAAATCAGTGTTAAAAGTAAAAGTTAAGCATAAAACTAAGTAGAAGGACTGAGACGAATTGAACAATAAAAAAGTTCGTCAACCGAACCGAAATGAGTTAAAGAAAAGCTATTTAATAGTGTAACAGTCGATGTCCACTTATTTCACTACTTTTTTGCCTACATAACTCACGTCCACATTTTTATTTTAGATTTTGCATATGACTTTGTCCAAAACGGCTACCATCATCGTAGCGACACAAAATAAAAATAAATTTATAGCGTGATTAAGTCCAATTAAAAGCTTTTTTTTTTGTACCTAACTACGTTAAATCTACAGACGCTTTTGTTACAGCTTTATAATAATCTAGTGTAGGCTAAACTGGCGCTCCAATAAAAATTTTGGGAAACTAGGTTAAAATCACGAAATTCGTGGTTTCATTTGATAAAATTTGATAAAATGTCGTCTGGCAGACATAATCTTGTCAGGTTTAATCTTTTGTATAAATAAGGTGCGTGGTTCTATTGTTATAATTAGGGCTAGAATTTCTTGTTGCAAAAATGAAAATTGTAGAATATCGGCTTACAAATACATCAATAATATAACGGGCACCAGTCTCTCACATATAAAATGTCTTATCTTAAAGCTATATTGTACCTACCTGCCTTCCATAGAAACTGTCAAATAATGTATTTTGTATGTGAGAAGAGAATAAAGATTTTTATTATTATTATAATATGTCTTACGTTCCGTAATCACGGGCAATTAAGTCCCGGACCTTTGGAAGGCGTGCATGGAGCCGAAGCTAACATGTAGAGGCCCGTTCAAAAGACAAGTTAATCTATTAATAATTTTATTGCATTAATGTTATTCGAGAAATAATTATAACACCGTATATGAAAGTTATCGATTAAAAATTTCTAAATGCTGCTACATAAACTAACGATCATAGTCCAATTTGGATCATTATCAGCCCGTATCTACCTCCTCCTCTCTATTTTGCCGTCCTTCTCGATTCTGTGCCAGTTTGTATTTGTATTTATTTATTTACCAGATACATGAATTGACACGACTTAAATAATACATCACATAAACCAAAAGAGATTTTTAGGTGACATAAATAATTCTGCACAGTTTTTACAAATCAAACAGTAAACAGTACATTAACTAGATACAAAGCTCAGTTATAATAAATATAAATAGAAACATGGTAAAAGTTTCCTTCCATTTAACTTAGTTGGGATATGAAATAGGTTTTTAGTTTATGGTTAATGTTATTTTGAGATAATGCGTCCCTAACGTCGGTAGGTAAAGAATTAATCAGTCGCGGGATCAGGTACGCGCTAGTCCGCTCGCCGTAGCAGTTGGTCGCTCGGGTGATGACGAGTTTTTTTTGTACAGTGTGTCTCGTTTGTATAGGGTGTTTTACTAAATTTTTTAAGTTGAAGTTGAAAAATTGTTCTTTTAGTAGGTTGTGTTTTACTTTAGTATGGACTGGTAGTGTATTGCAATGTTTGAATAAAAGTTTATAATTTTCGGTGTATTTCAACTTGGTTTGAAATGGGGTTATTAATTTTAAGATTTTCGTTTGTAGTTTTAGGATGGAATCCAAGTAGGAATTATACGTGCGCCCATAACTGGAGAGGCCGTATGACACTATAGACTCTGCTAGGGAATTATACAGCATTAGTTTTATTTTGTATGGAATCCGATTTCCAATGATATAAAATGTTGCTACGAGAGCTCTTAGTTTGTCGCAGACCCGTTCAATGTGGGGCTCCCAATTAAACTTGTGATCGATTACAAGGCCCAGGTACACATGCTTCTTTACTACCTCTATGATGTAGTAAAGAAGCATCCAGCCAGGTCTTGCCGACACTTTTCCAGATGTCGTCAACCCACCTTACTGCCGGACAAACCACTTCACTTCCCTTTGCTAAATCATCACTTTCATGTTTGATCATTATTGTATCTTAACGGATCTAGTATTAATTTTTAGGACAGCGTTTTGTGAGTAAGGTCTAATAAATATATGACTATATTATTTTTATAATATGTTTTTTAAGACAAAAAAAAATAATGTTATTCTATTCTAATTGGGACAAAATGTATAAAATAAGTAGACATGAGCTGAGCACTATAATAAGCATTTAAGACAAGTGTATAGAAAGTCAGTGACACTGTCTTAGGCAGTTTTTATCTATTGCGGCTTTGAAAGACGTCTGCATTTTATTTAATGCTGGAGACCATTAACATTGTATGACATGACATTAAGCATTAAAACAAAAACAACCATTTAGTTCCAAAAAACACGTACTTATTTATAAAATGGATAAATATTCAGTTTGTGCTAGAGTTTACTGCCTCTGAAATAATTAAATTCGGAATGAATGATGAAACAAAAATTATTGATTTTAAACATGTTACAGCCATGTTGTGCCATTTCGAAAAATTAAGACTCGGGCGGTTACCCCTCAAGACGCAACAGATTGAAAATTTCATTCTCTGGCTAGTGGACTCGGTGGCGAAATTAGATAACGCACTTTGGGTTGTAAGAGTGCGGGTTCAAGTCCCGCCCGAGACTTAATTTTGCAATCTTTAATTTGAAGAGTAAATTGTAATTATTATATTTTGAATGTTTCTGACTGGAAAGAGAATGAAGTCGTAGTAAGTATATTATATTTATCTACTTGTCTCTTCAAGAAAAGAGTAAGACATTTTCTGTTTTTGAGAGCGTCGTCGGTGGCGCGTTGTGGATAGGTGTGGAAACTCAATCTCGAGGTCCGGGTTCGAATCCGCACGGACGAAATGCCTGCATGTACACACGGCGACACATCAAGCTATACAAAAACAACATAATCTGGCCGCGCATAGGTCAAATAACGTATAACGTCGTGCGCGCTTATTTTGGTTTTGATTGTGTCGCCGCGCGCCGTGCGTACCAATAAGTTTTTCATTGAGGAAACCTGTATACGCTGAAGAAGAAATTGCAATGCGTATGTGAAGTCTACCAATCCGCATTGGGCACGCGTGGACTAACGCCCATTTACTCTCCCTGATGGCAGGCCTGTGCTCTGCAGTGGGACGTATATAGGCTGATAACGATGATGATATTACAAAAATACTGCTGACCGAACATTTACGCATGAAAAGTCAAAATTGTTTTTGCTAATTTCCCTTAGGTATATTGTTATGTATAGTAATGCAACCGTCTACCCTAATACCCCGTATAAGGTTCATTTTGTAATGTGGGTTTGGTAGGTACACGGTTTTCTGCACATCTGATGTACTACTATACTCATTAGGGATAATGATCGCGAGTAATGGTACCTATGTAAAATAATATACACCCGAATGCAGTACACTGTGGCTAGCTAGAAAGTGTAACGTAGACACAGACAACTCTATGATAATAACCATGTCTGGTCAGTTCCATACATTTTAGATTTAGTATAGTCTTGGCGCAAACAGATGTCGCTACAAGTATCATCTGGCCTGAACGAGAGATAAATTTTAATTAAACGTTAGTAAATCACTATTATTTGATTGTTGTTCCAAAGGAAATAAATTATATAGATAAATTTTCTTAAAAATGTTAATACCAAATGTGTTTAACACGTATTTTAAACGTAATTAAACATTGCTGTAGTACCGTTACTCACTACCGTCGCTGTACTTGTGCGAGTTGGAAACTAAGAAGGTGGCAACTTTCTTAGTATAGGCATTGACCCTCTGTTGTGTATAATTTATTTACTCTATGATAATAACGTACGTAGCCTTCTTCACTAAATGTAGCGTTTTTTTTTATAGTTGTGTCATTTTTCTATTTAGTTAGCAAATTATTTCCAATGGTTAATAAAGCCAGATCTGCGTTATACCATTGGTCCCAGGCATCGATGTCCTGTCAAGGTGAATGGCAAAAGGGTTGCCAGTAACGACGTCACAGTGCCCTTTTTACAGCCACCAGGATCAATGCCTTAGTAACTTGCTAATTTAGCCCACATAAGGTCACAGGTACAATGACAACGCGTTCTTAGCTCTCTGTTAAAATACGTGCCCTCTAAAGGTGAAAAATTACACACATACATATTCTCACGCCTGTCTCCGACTGGGGTAGGCAGAGACAACGGAACGCCACCTGCTACGATCCTGACATACCTCTCTAGCTTCCTCCACATTCATAAGACCAAAAAAAAAAAAACAAGAAAAAAAAAGAAAAAAAAAAGATGTTAAGAATACTTATTATGACTTCTTATCGTGTGGGCTGCAAGCCCTGGTGTCAGAGTTTTTTACCGCCTTACGGCCTCTGCCGTTTTTTTATGTAACGACAACTACCACCAGAGATTGTAGCCGGGACAAATGGCTTAATGTGCCACCAAAAGCACAGAATCGTCTTTCTTTTCTGACACTCGGGTGATACAGCCTGCAATGTCCTAACCAACTGGGGAAAAACGCACAAAGTGACATATCACTAGGTGGTGCAATTGGTAATTAGCTAGTTACTATTGTCGATGCAGCAATCCTTTGATGCTGTTGCTAACTGTCCTATACAGGGTGTTAGGGTAAACAGTTGCATTACTTTAAGGGGTGATTGTACCCATGATATTGAACAACTTTCCCTAAGAAACTCATAGGAAATTGTTAAAAAAAAATTTGGACTTCCCATACTGAATGCAATCAGCTCATCGAAGTTTTGTATGAAAAGTCTAAATTTTATCGCGCATTTCCTATAGGTTTCTTTAGGGATAGTTGTTCAGTATCATGGGTACAATCACCCCTTAAAGTAATACAACTGTTTGTCCTAACCATAAAGTTATTATACCTGTCGGAATAGAGTAACTGACATGAGTTGTAAAATGAAACCGTTTTTTGTGCATTTGCGGCACCCTAAAACTTCGAGTTCTGTGTATTACTGTGAATCTAACGTGAAATCGTAGGTAATTTAATGATATAGTGTTAGTATATTTCACAAAATAATCTACGACTTCACTTTAGATTCACTAATTATTCATAGAGCACGAATATTTACCCAGTCGGTTGTGCTGAGAAGTTATTATTATTATACAGTGGCGCCGCTAGGTACATCTCGCTCTCTCAGCTGTCAGTTCCTCTATATGATACCTTAATGATCCTAACACATAGTAGCAATTGTTTTAGTAACGATTGTCTTTTAGACGCCTAGTTGTAAGTACCCGTCCATTAGAAGCGATCGTCCCCTAAATTAGATTGTCCCTTAAATGCAGACCCCAAATTTCGTTTGGCTGGGTTCTTTTTACTTATAGAGACACTTTCAAAGGCCTCAACCTAATCTAGTCAAGTGACTTTCTGAAACAACTCTTTGCAAAAGGAATTGCACTAAAATCTGCTACACTTAGACTTCTAGCCGAGCTCCGATCTATGACGAAAACGTGCTTGGGTTTTAAGCTTAGAATCTACAGTTAAGAGGATAGGCGGGCTGAAATGCTAATTTGGAGAATAGGTCACTTTTCCGAATGTATAACTTATTTATCATATCCGCCTCACCCATACATACACCCTGCCGACTAGAGCAAAGAAAATATACACTACCGCGAAAAGAAGCGACACTCATGCATGTGTGCTCGTAAAACCGCTCGCGGCTATGTGTGCGGGTCGGGCGAGCGAGGGGGGGTGCGCAGTATGCGAGCGGGTGGGAAAACATGTCATTGACGCTTGAATTACATGGTTGCTCTTGCTCGCACGACTGCACGACTCTGCCGTCGAAATAGGTAAATATTTTCTTTGATTCTGCGAGCGAAGCGTGCGACGCCGACCAACATACATAGACCATACACTATATAGTTATATTTTAGTTTTAGGATAATTATGTTCAGTTTGCTTTGTAACTGATTTATAATACCGAACATAAATAATATAATGACACAGGCTTAGATTAAAAACTGTTTACTATATCTATGGACACAGGTTAGTTTAATTCCAAAGCACAGCACAAAAGAGTAGGTATACAATTAGAAGGAGTAGGTACTTAAAGAGGTAGTTACTTTTCTCAAATAAATAAATGAGAAAATTATATCGTAATTTGCAAGTATACGTAGCAAAACATTTTTTTTATTCATGTCGGTATTAACTACCTATTGTAATACATAGTTACAAGAACGATTTTAAATATAAATTTTATCGTAAGTGACAAGGTATTCATTTTATCGTAAGTGACAAGGCGTGTATGACCGACGCTCAACTTACGATAAATTAAATATTCAACAATTTCATTGTAACCGACATGTACTGACATGTACAAATGAACATGTTTTGCAACTTACGATAAAATTTTCTCAATTTAATAAAATCGTAAATATCTGTGCCTTAGCCGTCTGTGTAAAAATATGGATATCATAATCTAGAAATTACTTGAATAAACCATATTTGTCACTTACGAGGAACTTAGTTCTTACCCAGGAACTGTTTGTGTGAAGTTAAAAAGGACATAAAAAAAATATACCTATAGCTTTTTGTTGTTAGTATAATCATAATCAGTGCTCCGTCACTCTTGTTTGACAGCTGCGAAAAGTACCTACAGCGTCGGCGCCAATTAGGTTTGTCAAAATATTTTTAGGAGGCCTAAATCGAAAACTATTTCGAGATAATTGTCTCAATAATTGTCGCGGGATATCACAATTTCTTGGTTGACATTCCACATATCCGCACGTTATGTTTTTCGAGCGTATTTTTTTTTATTTTATTTTCCTTTATTACATAAAAATAGTTTTAACATTTTCTTCACATCCTTAAACCTAACAGATTTATGTGGATGTTGCACAATCCTCTTATTTGCTAATCTCTTAACATAGGTAATTAGAAGTTGTTACCAATACAATAAAGTTTGTTAACTAAACTAGGAATGTAATAGATACGGTAGGTACTGCACGGGCGAGCGCTCGGCTGCCCGCGAGACTTGCAAACCGGTTGGGAGTAGCACTTCGGTGCTTATCTACAGGTTGCTCCAAGAATATTGTAAACAAACTTGTTCGTAAATTTTGTGAGTAAATTGTTTCACTTATTATATACAAGGTTTTTTAGTATGTAGTTAATATTTTTAACCGTTATTTTCTTTTTAGTATCTAGGGGTAGATTGTTAATTAGTCTAGGTACTATATAATCTGTTGTTCGTTCCCCATAAAAATTATTAGCATTTGCTCTTAATACTGTTTCGGCGATTATTTTTCTTGTTGTTTTTGTTTGTTTTATTTTGTTATTAATAAAGTTGAAATAACAGTCGGACAGCAATACAAGTTCCACTTTCTTTTGAAGCGGCAGCACCTCGCAATAACCGAACAGACCTTCATCATCATTCTGATATTTTTCTCTTACTTTGACTGGCACTATTGCCTTAAGAATACGAATTTGTATGTTTGAGATCTGTTCAGTGTATGTTTTGAAGGTGCGACCGTAACTACTTAGACCATAGCCTATGACACTTTCAACTAGAGCTTTATACATTTGAAGTCTTATTTTATACGGGATTCTATATTTAATTAAATAAAATTTTGACATAATTGCTCGCAGTTTAGCGCATACATAGTTTATGTGAGGTCCCCAGTTGAATCTGTGATCGATAATCAGTCCTAGGTACATGTGCTGGGTTACTGCTTCTATTGTCTCGCATTTACAACATGTGGCAGCAATATGGAGACATTTGTGTTCGTGTGCTACCAGTTTTACTGTTTGTGTTACTTTTATGTGGCTAGAGTGTACATGTATAAGTTTGGTCTTTTGTGCATTTAGGACTAATCCTGCATCATGAGACCATTTACTAATGAGCGTGAAGTCCTCCTGCAGTTTTGTTAGGGCTAGATTGCTATCACGATCATCTGATATGAGGCATGTATCATCAGCGTATTGGAAAACTTTACAGTGTTTGATGATATTGTTTAGGTCGTTCACGTACGCCAGATAGTGCAGCGGTCCCAATACGGACCCCTGTGCTGTCCCCATAGTTACAGCTGTTTCATCGCTAAGCTCCGTTCCCACCTTGACACGATATGATCGTTCATGCAGATAACTCCTACACCATTGGAGCATAGGTCCCCTTACTCCACTGTTGTCAAGCTTCTGTATAAGTGAGTTATGGCGAAGTGTGTCGAAGGCTTTGCTATAGTCAATGAAAACCATGAGTACGTGTTTTTTATTGTCGAGGCAGCTGTTGACATAGTCTGTGAATTTCGAAAGAAGTTGAGTGGTGCTTTTTTTCTTCTGGAACCCATATTGCTGTTCGGATAATATTAGATTATTGGTATAAAATGTTTGTATTTCGTTACTTATATATTTTTCTACTATTTTATTTATAATTGGTAATATTGTAATAGGTCGGTAGTTTCCGTACTCTTGTTTATTACCTTTTTTAAAAATTGGTCTTACTATACCAGATTTTAATTCTGCTGGATATATTCCTGTTTTTATACTAATATTTATAAGTTTGCTGATTACGTATGCTAGTTTGACAGAGATTGATTTTATGTCGAGAGGTCTTATATTGTCTGTACCTGCTGATTTATTAATTTTAATATCTTTTATTATTTTGTGAATTTCTTTTGGATAGGCTTTTTTAGTATAGATAGATATATTGCATGGTTTAATGTAGTCTGTACTATTCAAAATTGGCTGGCCACAATTGGGGATAACATCTTTTATAGCTTTGTCGAAACCTTTTGCGAAGTTATTAGCAATGTCTTTTTCTGAAATTAAATTGTCTTTAAATGCCTTTAGTATGACATTATCTAATGAGGTTGAGATTTTTCCAATCATTTTGTTTAGAATTTGCCACAGATTCTTCATATTACATTTATTGTCATTTATTTGTTTTTTATAATAATTGTTTCTCGATGTTTCTACCATTTTATTGCATTTATTACGTAGTCTATTATATTCAACCCTTAAAATTTTATTATTGCTATCTTTTTTTAATTCTATATATTTTTTGTCTCTCATTCTACATATTTCTAATACTTTTCTATCCACCCATTTTTCTTTCCTTCTCTTCGAGTCTGTACTGCAAAATCTAGCTTTGTCGTAGCAACTATTGAATTTAGTTTTTATATATGCATATATTTCGTTAGCGCATGACATATCTTCGACTGGATCCCAGTCTATACTGTTAAGCTCTTCGTTTAAAATTTTGTTGTTATACCGTGTAGAATATTTTGGAACATCCTGTACATCTTCACCGATACAGCTCACTATTGTCAGACGATGGTCCGCCATTACAGTACCCAACGCAGCGCAGTACGCATCTTGTGTACGGGATCGAACAAAAATGTGATCGATACAACTTTTCGTTATTTTATCTTTTCTGGGTTCTATTCTAGTATAATCAGCGATCCCGCACACAAGGCCGCACTCGTATAACATGTTTAGATATCGGTTACGTATGCTATCAGTGTATTTAAGGTTAATGTTTACATCCCCCAGGAGAAGAAAGTTACAGTTGGGATGTTTGTTAACTAATCTTTTGAGTTCAGTAATAAATAAGCATTTATTGCTAGATGGCGGTCTATAAATGGCACACAGATAAGTGGGAGTGTTCATTTTATTTGTTAGTTTTCCCATAATACATTCAAAATGGTTCGTTTTAGCTTTTGACACCTCGAACTTGTACTTAGCGAGCGTATAAACAATTACACCTCCACCTTTTTTGTTTTTTCTCAACTCTGTATACATATTGTAGCCATCAAGATAGAATAATGAACTAATGCGATCAGATATGCCTACTTCTGTTAGTATAATAACATCTATTTGTTGTTCCGAACTGTTTATGAGGAGCTCAATTTTACAAAAGTTTTTTATCATTGACCTTATGTTAACATGCAGACAGGTTAGTTTATGATTACTTTTAGGTATATGTTTCCAAAAATAGGATAGATCAGAGCAGTCGTATATTTCTATAACATTATCCGTGGTAGGAAGCATTTTTGATTTTAAAACTTTAGGTACAGGTTATGACAGTTATAGACAAAAATAAATTAAGCGTTACATTTAAATTTTGCAATATCACTCTCGGATCTTATGGTTAGTACCTTATCGTTATCATTTTTTCGCAGCATTACCTTGCCTTGCTTGCACCAGATGTATTTAAATTGGTCTTTTAGCTCTTGTTTGGTATTCCAAAGTAGGGTCTTGTGGTAGGGAGTTAAGGCTTCTCTTACGTAGATTTTATTCTGGGCGGAACTGGCTTCAGTTTGAGGTACAATCTCAGCTGCTGTGATGGTCTTAGTCCTTGCTGCCGATATCCATTGAGTTTTCACTTCTTCGTCTACCATTTCCATTTGAATTACACCAGTTTTTCCCCCACGGGAGGGTAATCGCTTAACCTGTTTCACCTTTTCTTCTTGCATATTAATTTTTGTTGCGATCTTTTTCGTGATAACCTGTAGATCCTCTTTTTCTTGATAGGGTACACCTGCTACTTCTATTTGCTTACTCAGTTGACTCTGTAAAGTATCATTTACAAGCTGCTCCAGCGCATTTATTCGGTTTTCCATGTGTTTGTTTTGGTTGGCCAAATCAGTGTTTTTATTTTCCAGCTTCTTAATCTTTTCTTGAAGGATCTCAATTCCCTCCAGACAGTCATCAACCTTATCGCTCATGAATTGGAGGGAATTGTTAACCTCAGTTAGTTCCTTTTTCAGTATCCTGTCCATTTCTTTGGTAATTTGAGCAACTAATTTTTTGCCATCTATAGTTGACACTCTCTCCGTCTCACTTTGCTCGTCTTCTTCATCTTCGTCCTCTGGTGGAATGACGCTCTTTCGAGTATTCCGAGCGCAGTCGTTGCAGGTCCATTCTAGGTTTTCTGCAGCTTTGAGCGCGCTGAGTTGTTTGGTGGTGAGTCCTGCACAGTCACTCTTGGCATGCACTATCACTCCACACTTATTGCACTCAAGACCTGGAGATCTCTTATTCACTGCTTTGTTACAGAGGGTACATTTCGACATTTTAGGGTATTTTGATAAAAACTTCCGGTTACTATGCCAATGTGTTATTCGCTTGCCGGTTGGACGAGGAATGGACATACAAACATACATGTATGTATGTATGTATGTTTGTATGTCTATTTCTTTGGCACGGCCACAGCCTTAGCGGCTCGATGGATTTTGACGTATGATGTGTCGTTAGATTTGTAAAAATCGTGAAAGTGACATAGGCTATATTATTTTATTATAGCAACTGCGAATTAAAAAAAAGAGGGGGAATAAATAATTTTTATTTGTAAAAATTTAAAATATGGGTGTCAAATGAAAGCTAGTAAACAGACGATTCCAAATATGTATACAACGTGTTAATGAATAAACTAGAAAGTAGTTTGTTTAGAATCGAGAGCAGAATCGAATTATCATGGTTTCAACACAGGTAATTTTTGACAAAATATTAATTTATTTGTTTTTAAAATTTTTAATTTACCGAACCCGATGTTAGACCACCGCAAAAGCACACTCACCTTACTAACTACCAATACTAGATTATTAAAATATATCCATGAGTACGTTAGGTAGCGCTTTCATTTATTGCTGAAATGACAACAAATCATTTTTGCCTCAAGACTTAAAATGCAAATAACTTTAAATTTTAACTATCAAAATAATGAAATTATTGTTTTTGTTATAAATCAGTTGGGTTGTATGAGGTTTTGTGTTAATTCATTAACACGTTGTATATTGTAGTACTTTTATGCTACCATTCCGACATAGGACTAAAAAGTATGAAATAAACCAAATTATTACGAAAAACAAAAAACCCGACTGCATAAAAAAACTGTTAACTGAAAAGAGAAAAACAAGCTCTATAATCACTAATCAGCTATAACAACATTAAGTAAAATATAATTTGAATGTTATTAGGTAGGTATTGCACATTTTTGTCCCCGTTTGCGATACCTACCTAATAATATTCAAATTATATTTTACTTAATGTTGTTATAGCTGACTAGTGATTATAGAGCTTGTTTTTCTCTTTTCAGTGAACAGTTTTTTTATGCAGTCGGGTTTTTTGTTTTTCATAATTTATAATGCGCACAGCCAAGAAGTGAAATGCCTTGCCTGCGTCAGTATTTCCGAGCACTTACAACCCGAATTCCTTTAAAGTACGAGTGAATAGGCATCTTTTGGGTAAGTTCGCTACATCTTCGACCCCATCTTCGTCTTGAGGACTAGATCGAGGTAAAGAGCAAACCAATCAGTAATAAAAAAAATAAAAATATTTTCTATGTCAGAAATTTCAAAATGAAAAGATTACAGATATTTTTAATAAAATAAAGTCGTTTTTCGGTCCAACTAGTGACGTCATTCGTTGGACCTGTAAACTCCTAGGTAAAATAAAAATCAACTTAAAATAACTGGCTATTAAGAAAAAAATATAATTATATTCAATATGTCAGAATTTGACATTTGATGTTGCAGTTTCTGTTTCCAGTTGTAAATAAGTAAATTTTAAAATGACATACTTTACCTTTATTTAATGACGATTTTACAAATGAGTTATAAATTCTTAGCGACATCAATATGTATTAAATTCAACCTGATTATATTATTATCCAAATTATTGTCAAATTTTAAGGCATTATTCTAAGCCTAGAAATCGATGAATGTAACACACAAACTATTTATTTTATTTTGAAACAATCGAATGAAAATTAATTACTTGAAATTTTAATGAATTGGAATTTACATACTACATGTTTATTCTAATCGTAACTTCTTACTCATTACTTCAAATTAAAATACATTTATCCCTTACGATGTGATTTTAACTTTTTATCGTGTCGCTTGTAAGAAACAATATTTTTGTAGGAATACCTTCTCGATTCAAACGTCCCATACGTTTGAATCGAGAAGGTACCACAGCAGATTTTTTTTGTTCTGAAAGGTTTGCTCACATAGTAAAAGTTGTTCAGTTTGATGGGTAGAGTATGTGGTTTAGAGGTTTAATGATACTTTTCCTTACACCCCGTATACACCACTAGTTTTAATTACTAACTACATTTTAAGGGTATTTTCATTCGAATATATAAAAAACCTTTCGTGCACCCCTACGCAGATTTTTTTTTTCATAATTCTGTCTTCAGCGATTTAGGCTGTGGGATGAATAAACAACTAAACGCAAAAGACAGCAATAAAATTTTATTTTGAGTGACAAATTCAGCGGGCAAAGCTCAGCTTACGATCTTCCTAAAAACGCTCGATAGAAGCGATGAATATGTTCCATACCTTCTATTGATTTTAATGTAGGTGCCTAAGCGTACAGTGAATGTGTTTATTCAGAGAAAAAAAATCGGAGTCCAGTGGTATTTTCAGGGGACTTACGACAAAATGTCCCTTACGACATTTGAAACGCAACTTGAGAGTTGTGCGTGTCGTATGCTGAATTTGTCGCTTACGATAAAAACATCAACAGCGGAAATTGCAAATGTCGTAAGGGACATTTGTCGTAAGTCCCCTGAAAATACCACTGAACTTCGAATTTTTTTCTTTATCGATCTGTATTAAATCATGTTTTGAATTGATATCCCTTAAAATGAATGAGATACGAGGCCTATCATTTTGTAGTAAGTTAAACTTTATGTCGTATAAGCAAGGAAAATTTCAACCTTCTTGCATATAAGTAAAAGTTTAGGTTCAAGCTCTAATGTAATTTTTTGAAACGTCTTAAGTCTTTATAGTTACCAGCTGTAATACACAAACTAATTAGAAAGAACTACCTGTAATACGTTGTAAGTAACCCACCTACAAAATAATTATATTCTTTACAACATAAATTCTCTTAAAATAATTTCAAACTTGAAATGAACATTATTAACAATTCTAATTACTTAGTGTCATCCTCAGAGTATTAGTACCTGTCTTTTATTATTTCCTTGCACCAGTGTAAATAAGGTTTTCTGGAAGAAATCGCTTTTTAGCGATAAGACCACCTTATTTGTAATTCTATATCTTTATTCAAATGTATATTCTGTTTTGGTGTGCAATAAAGTATAATTGAATTGAATTGAATATGCGTTTTCCGCAAGTATCAACCCTATAGGTCACCGACGCGGGGGCTCACACGTACGAGGAGTGTCGTGGCTGTGACTAGAGTGCGGAAGAAACAACTGCAGCTCGGACCGATTTTATATACAAGAAATCTGCATTTCGTATTCCCCTGTTTCCACCTCCAAAACTAAACCTAATTTAATATTCGCCAAAGGGAGTGTAGAGTTGGCGTCGTTTTCTACTTTCGCGGCCACTAATGAAAGTTGTGTGATTTAGATGAGGACACTAAAGGAAACTAATTCATATTGGGGCCGAGATATACAGAATGGAATTTTTTGGAAGGGGCAGTATGGCAGGTTCCTTAACCGTTATAGCTACAGGTAAACGTTCTTAGGAGAATGTCCTCAACTTTTTAAGACATTTAGACCTGCATTAACAGATTAAAAAAAAAAAAAGTACTGTCAGCAAGAAAATTGGCAATTCACTTAAACACTTTTTATTATGCGAATCGATCCTCTTTCTTATAAGGATCAAAAAACTGTATAAGACCAACAAAGGTTAGAGTACTAGAAATGTCAGAAATTGCAAAAAACTTTCATTACATTTTGCATTGCAAAAACAATTTCGTTTCGCATGAAACTAAACTCCTACATACAACGTTTTTTGCGATTTCTGACATTTCGAGTACTCTGACCTGTTGGTCCAATAGAATTTTTTGATCATCATCAGGAGCAGGATCGATTGGCATCAAAAAAAGGTTTTGTGTAAATTGCCAATTTTCTTGCTGCCATTTTGTTCAAAATCTGTAAATGGAGGTCTAAATCGGTGACTCATGGTCTCAAATACAATGCAAGCAAGAGTGTACTGCTTGCTTTCAAAGCAGAAAATAAATGCTATAACATCCCTGGCATCACTCTTGCTGGCTCGCCACTTGTAAAGGTGAACGAGTTCAAGTATTTGGGACACTGGGTCACCGATGACCTTAAGGACAACTCTGACATGGAGCGGGAGCGCAGGGCGTTGACGGTGCGTTGTAATATGTTGGCACGCAGGTTTGCACGATGCACTCAAGAGGTAAAGCGTACACTTTTCAGAGCTTTTTGCCAGTCGATGTACACGTGCAGCCTGTGGGTCAGCTATACGCAGAGAGCCTACAATGCTCTGCGTATCCAGTATAATAATGGGTTCAGGATGCTGATGGGGCTCCCGAGGTTTTGTAGCGCGTCAGGGATGTTGCGGCAAGTTTGACTTCCTTTCACGCCATAATACGCAGTAGAGTCGCCTCCCTAATGCGTCGCGTCCAAAGTAGCACCAACAGTCTCCTGAACACCATTTCAAACCAGCCACACTGTCCCTTCTGGAGGCACTGGACGAAACTACACCTCTCCGCTGCCCCCTCTATCAGAAAATAGGCTATGTAGATATAGGACTATTGTTGTACAATCTGATAATACTGTACTAATATAGTTTTTAAGTTTATGTATACTAACAATCCATGGACTTTGTCTGAAATAAAATTATTTTGAATTTTTGAATTTTTTGAATAAATGTTTCAAAAAGTTAAGGATAGTCTTCTAAGAACGTTTTTCTATAGCTACAACGGTTAAGGTGCCTACCATACTACCCCGGCCAAAAAATCAACCCTGTATATCTCTGCTCCGATATGACTTAGAGAAAATTTTAATAATCATACTTGTTTATTTGAGATAGAAAACGGGCGGTAAAAGGAGATTGCCCAAAGTTCTATGAAAGTCAGGCTGATCTTGCGTCTGGTCAATTTTTCGTCAAAAGACAGGGAATTTACTAAGGATTATTGTAAAAAGAAAACTGTTTAACTATTTGATGGGAAATCTGAATAATCCTACTTATAAAAAGATAGGCTATAAAAACAAAAGCATCCATTCCTTAATTAATAATTTAATTAGAATATTTAGCTTAGTTCTATTTACACACAAATACATAAACTCAAGTCTGTAGTCCCTTTCGGGGTGGTCAAAACCATACACTACTACGTTACGTTACTTCTTGTTATGCACAAAAAACACTAGCACTTACAACTAAGCCCATATAACAATGTAACACAATAGATTTGATAGCGATACAGTGTCCTATAGTCACGTGGGCATTCTCCTTTGTTTGAATGCTTCTCTATTAGCTGATCGCCAACACGCACCACAAACTCTTGCCAGACTTGAACTCTAAAAGGTAATGTTAATATAGTTATTATTTTATTGTAATAAACGTTTTAAACGAATTTGAAATAGACCTAACAGAACGGACAACATAATATTATCAAAGCACGTAGGCATATTTTTGATAAGTTACCATGCACTGGAGTAAATGTGAGAATAATAATGTCTTTCTGGGCATTGTGCTGACCAAAGACATATATATTACTAGCGTAAGGACATGGCCTATGAGCTTGACTATTGTCCGCAGTTCGTTGGCTCTATTTTAGAGCCAACGAAGGAAAGGAAAAATGTCAATTTAGAGCACTACAAATATATGACACGATATAGTTCGTATACGAGTTATGACAGATGGCGCAAATTTTTGATTCTATGAAGAAGGTTTTTGTAAAATATTCTGACGGGCCTATCCTTACGCTAGTAATATATAAATCTATGGTGCTGACACTCTGTATGATATATGATACTCGGTATGATATGATCGAGATTTTAACGTAATATCCCACAACCAAAGAAAACTTGTTGGTGTCCAAATTCTAGTGCAGGTATGACTTCAGAAGCTGAATTTGTCTGAATCCAAGTATAACATTCATTACAAATGGATGCCCTTCATTGTTCTCGTGGCGTCTTAAGCCATAGAATTTTCCTTGAAAGTTCTCGCCGAGTCTCGGCGAGAATTCTCGGCGAGAGTGAGGTGCGAGCTTTACAGATCCAGGCGTAATCCACGCACTCAAAACATTTACCATGAAATTGGAGAACTTGTCCACAGAATGAACTCTTTGTTGGTACGGCACCACAAATTCTAATTAGTTTATGGGAGCAGTTTCCACAACGCCGTGGTATATGGGCACGATTACCCCCACCTCCAAGAACAACTCCTCTACATGTCGTAGCGTAGTCGATGAGGATTGTTAATATAATAGTCTGTGGTTAAGATTGTTTTATGAGCAAAAACACATTTGAGATAAGATGGCGGAGTCTCGCGTGAAAAAAAGAGGTGGAAACTCAAACGTGAACAACTGAACAACACATAACCACTCGTAGACCGGTGGCCGATAGTATCCAATCCTACCTTACAAGATTAATACCACGGCGCAGCCACAACCTGGACACAGCGTAAAAAAAACAGAAATTGACCAAATGACGTCAACACATGCGGCATGGAGTCTAGGGCTGTGTGGCAACCTCCATTTCTACGTACCAAACTCTGTGTTGTTTTTATAAAAAGATTTACGGCTTTTTGAGAAGACAAATGACTTACGTCATGTCATAAATACTCGCCAAAACTTTGGTACCGAGATTTCCGATTTCACGTTAAATAAATGTTGTAAATAATTTCTGCGAATATCTATCTGTAAATAAATTTGTAAATAGTGCTCGGCGGTTTCCTTTCTTGCTAAAGCTGCAATAACTTTCGCTGCGTGCGGGTAATTGCTTTTCCGTAAATAAAACGCTTTGACATCCGTCTATTCAAAAAATGAGTTTTTATCCTTCGTCCTGAGATTATAATTATATTCTCTTTATTTCGAAAACATAAATTCTAGCGTGTCAATTGTGGTGTCAGTTTAGACTACAAGTAACTGCCGAGGTAACCAGAGGGCAATAGAGGGTGGGAGTGAGGTAAAAAGTTGGTGGGAGGCAGGGAGTGTCCATACTGTATGTAGTAATAAATACTCTTTCTTATACTGTGGCGCTGCTTGACACGTTTTCCGGTTTGATAAAAAAGTGGACTCTTGTGACACAACATTTTACCTCATCGAATCAAAGAATGAATTATATCTGTTAGTCTAGAGGCCGATTAGTAAGGCTTTAAAAATCTGGTCAGCTGTAAGCTACCCTGGCAGGTTCATGGGTCCGATCGAATTTTTGGTGCTACTAGGAAGGCAGTCTTGCAATTCAATTAAATTCAATTATACTTTATTGCACACCAAAACAAAACATAGGTACATCGAATTTATCGAATTGATAAATGAAAACAATGCTTTTATGTACAACAGGAATATTAATTATTGTCCTTTCGACGTTGTTTAAATATGCCTTGGTTTGCCTAGGCTCAGCCTGAAAGGTTCTAAGGTCAGACCGAGTATACTGTCTTTAATAACCGTTTTTAGGCCGGCATTAGAAACGGATACCTATTTAGACCAATAGACTAGTTCCGTTCCTTAATTCGATGAGGTAAAATGTGGTGTCTCTATGGTCCACTTTTTCCATCATACGAAAACGTGCCAAGCTGCGCCGTGTCACGGCCAAGTGTTGACCACGTTTTTTTTATGTTAGTTTTTGTTACTTTAGCTACAAAATGTATTTGCTTAGTAATCTTGTAAGGTAGGGTTAGTTATTATCAGCGACCAGTCTATAGTTACCAAACTTGTCGCAAAAAGATTGAGTTCACATTTGACATGCATTGTCATGTTATGTCAAATATCATGTCAACTCACGCTGAGCTCACCAGTACTGTACGCAACCATAATGCCTTAGATTACAAAAAGATTTTAATTCAAACTTAGATTATATAGGTTTCAAAATAAGTACCTATGTATATTCTATTGTTAAGATATTTTTCATACATGGGTCTTGTTGTACTGTTGCTGGAATTAAATAATAAAATAACTAAACAAATAAAATAAAAATAAAATAGTGGTACCTAAAAGGGAGTATCATATAATTATTGTTGACAAATATAGATTTTAATTCTGTTTCACTACCAAGGAAGTTGGCATAGGTATTGTGTATAAGTCCTATGGTCATCTATGAGCTAAGTCTATGGCCCGGCGAAGCTTGGGCGCTAAGAGGAAGGAACTAAAGCTTTGGTGAAACTAATCATGTTACGTTATTATTTTATTTTATTTTATACCCCCATTCGCACATGGCTATAAAAACACCAAAGTGATTCAAAATTCGGACCAATATTTTTAGTTAATGAATGGTGATGAAGCATGACGCATCTTCAGCCTGGTTTTGGTCATGATCCTTGTCATTTTCGAAAGTCCGTAGTTCTTAAAGTAACTAATTAAAGCAAAAAAGCAAAACATAGGGACATGGCAAGGTGAAATAGATTATGGTAAAAAAATATTTGCTTTATTGTTATCCAGGGAGAAAACAGAGGATACGTTTGTATGGAGTAAGCCGTACTCTCTATCCTCTTAACTTAGTATTCTATATAAATATATTTGCAGCTATAAAATTGTTAGAAAGCAATATACATAAAATGGAAGAGTTGATTAAGACTTTCACTACGTATCGGATGTTTGTACGAAGTGAATCGGTAATAAAACTGAAGACATAAACAAACATACAAGAACAAGTATTAAAAGAAGGAACGTAATATGTTTATGCATCAATTTAGCATGTTATAGGTTTCAGGTTGTTAGTAAATGATCTGAAGGACTGAAAACCAATTTCACCGAAATTTCAAAAAACTTCTATAGAAAAATAACGTGATAACAGTAAGAATAGCATAGCATAGCATAGCATATGCTCACGACTATATTCCCCGAGGGGGTAGTCAGAGATATTCTGAAACCTCAGAAAATCCACATTTCACTAGTAGTACCGAAACTCTGTCCAGTGTGACGGGGAGTGAGCCCGTCGCCACTTATAATGGACAGTGGGTACAATACATGCCTCGAAATTGAAGCATGCAGGTTTCCTCACGATGTTTTCCTTCACCGAAAAGCCAGTAGTGTTACAAATCGTACATAAATTCCGAAAAACTCATTGGTACGAGTCGGCCTGGACGGGGATCGAACCATCGCCTCCTGCACGGCAGGCAAGGTTACTCACCACTGGACCACCACGGCCTAGTAAGAATAGAATTTTCATAAAAAAAGAGATAAACAAAACGTTGGAATTATATAAAACCTCCTTCAAAAAAACTAAAAAGTTAAAAAATAATATTGCAACCGATGACTTTTTCGTTCGCATCATAAGAACATTAATTTGTTTTATTGAAGTCGCTGTCAAGCCGGTACGATTCGCGACAGGGCTTGCATTTTTTTTTGGCTTGGCTTGACACCGACTTCTATAAAACAATTTAATGTTCTTATGATGCGAACGAAAAAGTCATCGGCTGCAATATTATTTTTTAACTTTTTAGTTTTTTTGAAGGAGGTTTTAATTTATTGTAAAAATTTTGTTTATTTCACAATTTTCAGTGGTGAATTCATTAGTTCGATTTAATAGTAGTGCTTTAAATTAACAAACGCACTAGTCGGCACTACAATTTTCGAAGGTTCCCCTCGATTTCTCTGGGATCCATCATCAGATCCTGGTTTCCTTATCATGGTACCACACATGGGATATTTCCTTTCCAACAAAAAAAGAATCATCAACTTATCAACAGATAAGAAAGAGTATGTAGTATCTAACTATAGTAACAATTACGGAAAGAGATTATGTAATCATGTCTTACCACAGATAATTAACAGTCTACCAGTTGATATACAAAGTACTTACATTTCAAATCCTAAGTTTAAACCCATTGTAAAAAAACATTACTTATCATTATCACTTACCGACATAGACTATATCCTTTAACTGTGCAGTTATGTGTATGCATCATCCATCATCATCAGGCATTGCCACAACTACCAACTCACTGCTGGGATGGTGATTGTGGCAATGCTCATACGAGTCATCCTTTATGTGTATCATACCTACCTAAAAAGTTAATTTGACTTACCTAAAATTCATAACTAAATGTAACATTAATTAACGAAACATACCTATGTAATAACATACCTATGTAAAAGTAGAAATACCTAATTGGTCCGCGAATGTGAACGCCCCTTCCCCAGATAAACCTTTACAGGTTTTCGTGGGACGGGTTTTTGTCCTTGTTGTGTTTTGTAAATTTCTTTATTCAATAAAATAAAAAATAAAAAATAAAAATCGGTTCATAAACGACGAAGTTATCCGCGAACAAACATAAAAAAAAATAAAAAATATATGTATATATACGGTCGAATTGAGAAACCTCCTCCTTTTTTTGAAGTCGGTTAAAAATGAGTACCAGAACACCCTACAGGGTATATTTTATTATATTTAAAGGGGTGGTTGAAACCATCAATACTGACAAAATAGTAACTTTCACTGTGGTTCTCAGCTGTCCCATACATTTGAGTAGAGCAGTTTTGCATGAAAAAGCAGATTTTGTGTTATTTCTTCTCGATGACGGCTCCATAGTGAAAGTTGTTCAGTTTGATGCTGTAAACCACCCCTTTCAATTTTCACCCCTTACAATAAATATAATTCCATATTTCCATTTTCAAAAACGAATAGACCGAGATCCGACCCTAAAATTATGCACCTATTTAATAGGCGAACGAAATGTGATTCTAGTGTATTTATTCAACGCCGCAACACAGGGATTAATTCAACGCCGCCAAGTTGCCTAAAAAAATCTTGCCGCAAGTTCCTTTTCCATTATGATTTTTGGTATAACTTTTTCCACCTGTCTGTTAGGGAAGTAAATTAGGTGTCATCGAAAGGAGACTGATTTAAAGTATTAGAAAAACTAGGGTTGCCACCCCTCAATCTGCCACAAGATTTTTTAGGCAACTTGGCGGTGTTGAATTAATCCCAGTGTAAACATACACTAGAATCACATTTCGTTCGCCTATAAAATAGGTGCATAATTTTATGGTCGGATCTCGGACTATAATACATTCTTGACCAATTGCTAGACCTTGAAACTGATGCATTTCCAAACCCCTCAATTTAGGAAAAAAAATACGAGCAATAGAAAAAAGAACACAAATTTTATACTGGCCACAAACACGACTGGCTGCACGACACTTGTTGATGCGTAAAAAAATCTATCAATGAATTTCAAATTTGGAACGCATACAGGTTAGAATTCGATTGGCCATTCGGAATACAAACCACGTTGTGTGTACCAATCAACGGTTTCTGTGCCGAGGTGGCAATTGTACGTTGGAAAGGTCTCCATGCCTTTAGAGCAATAACAAAGGACATAGAAAGGACAATACTGTTGTTATATTTTTAATTTTTTTGTTGTGAAAGATCTATTGGCACAGCTTTGCTGTAAAACCACCTTTGGTGCCTTGACGACAAATTATATCGTTGGCTAACAACTTTCAGTAAAGTTTGGTCTACAATCTACATCAAAAATAATTTGGTATAATTTTGTCTTAAAGAAAAAAGGACCAATTTTCTTCGTGTCTTTTTTATACGCCTCATTACTCAAAACGACTCAGACCTGTGAACTTCGTCTGACAGTACAGACGTCACTGGCTAGCAAGGTCATGCACATTCCGAATAATTATACACGGTGTAAAATTAAATGCGTTACGTATTGAACAAGTTGCTTGGTCAGACCATCAAATTGAACAACTTTCACTATGGAGCCAACTTCGAAATCGAGAAGAGTTTTGGTTGTTCTATAGAAAACGAAATTGCCCACGTGATGAAGTTTATTCGTTTCGGGTCGTTTTGCAGCTGGCGAATGTGTATGTATGATCAAAGAACACAATATAAATCGTATGAAATCTGAAATTATACACAGGATAAGAGGAATATCGTGCTTCCCAAGGAAATGAAAATTATCCTTTTCTATCGTGGCATTTCTTACAAAATTCAAATTTACTAGTTTTGTAGGCGAAATAGGATTAGGCGTTCTCCTTTCGACGGTCACTTGACCCAAATGTATGTTCATTATAGATTTTTTTTCGCGATTTCAAAATTGGTCCTATAGTATATCAAATCAAATCAAATCATTTATTTCAGATAGGTAAGTACATCCATATTTATGTTAGTATTTCTTAAAAACTATATTAGTAGGTAGGTACACAGAAACAGTAACAGTTTTATTTTATATTAAACAAAGCGGGTCTGGACCCCATGTGCACACGGTTCCAGTGCCGCACGACCGGGCAATCAGTCTTCTCCAGTATGGTGTTTAGGAGTCCACTAGGGCTGTTCATTTTTATGGCCTGAAGCACCTAAAGTATGTAAGGTAAGGCATTAAATTTTATATTGGGCAGGTACATCTATGTCATTCTTGATCTGAAACTTACATAGGAAAGTGCACGGAGGGTCCACCGGAGCAACGGAGTGCAATCGTGTGTAGAAACGACGGGGGCGGTTTGTAAGTGAAAATTGCTCTTAATTGGTGGTCGCTTTTTAAAGTTTATGGACTTTAATAAATTAAATAAATTGCTTGAAACTTTCCGACTTTTTGTTTTCAAATAATGCTGTTATATTCCATAGGTGCAATTAGACTTGAAACTATCAAGAAATTTTCTTGTAAAGAAATTGGGCTTAAAAATATTGATACTTTTTTTTATTTTTCCCATAATCGATGTTGTTTTCGGGTTTAGTCCAAGTATATTAAGCGATAGATAGATACATATAACTCATTTACTTCATCAGAACAATTCAGGAAAAACATTGAAAGACAAAGGTAGTAGAAAAAGTATATGTTTAGAATTATCCTCATGTTCTACCGTATTAAAACAAAAGGGGCCAACTTTTTTAGGTTGGTGTGCGTGAAACGTCATAGGAATTATGTCTGTGTGCATGTATACGGATAGGGTTTACAGGCCAGTACTGGTTGCAACTTTTTTCTACGCGTTCGCAGCTTAAACTGTCTATCTTGATATATAACTTACAAGCTTTTGCCCGCGACTTCGTCCTCGTGGAGTTTGGAAAACCCCAAGTATCCTATGTTACTTCTAATACCTCCAAGAGTATGTGTACAAAGTTTCATGATGATCGGTTAAGTAGTTTTCGTGTGAAAGCGTAATAAACAAACTTACATTCACATTTCTAATATTAGGGAGGGATTCTAGGTAGTAGATAACACTATGGAGTCCGTATAAGGAGGTCCGTGCAAAGCCGCAACAGCAACAGGGAGGTACAGACCCTACAGACCAGTTAATAACAAACACAATATACAGGGTGTAACAAAACACCCTATAGTAATAATAAAATATTTTTTCTCTATGTTGGCCCCATAGTGAAAGTTGTTCAGTTTGATGTTCTGAAGCACCCTCTTAAGTATTACTAGGGTGTTTTGTTACACTCTGTATTAGTAGGTATACATATGTGTTGTAATATGACACCGTGCGACCCTTATTGCACCGATGAGAATGGTTCTGACTCAGCAATTACATCTACCCTAACCTTAGTTGAACTTCATTTATACAGCTTAAGCATTTATGCTCACGACTATATTCCCCGAGGTAGTCGGAGATATTCTGAAACCTCAGAACATCCACGTTTCACTAGTACCGAGACTCTGTCCAGTGTGACGGGGAGTGAGCCCCTCACCACTTGTTATGGATACAATACATGCCTCGAAATTGAAGCATGCAGGTTTCCTCACGATGTTCATTTATACAGGGTACATCCTTCTTAATATGCTGACACTTTTTTAAGGGGATGATCAGACCGTCAAACTGAACAACTATCTCTATGAGAACAAAATATCGAAATCGCGAAAAAAATATCAGCTGTCCCATACATTTGGCTCGAGTAGGCTTGTAGTTTTGTTAGGAACAGCTGATTTTGATTTCGCGATTTTTATGTTATAAAAAGGTGTTCAGTTTGACGGTCTGATCAACCCCTTAAAAAGTGTCATATTAAGAAAGACTCTATATGAACATAGAGTTCAACTATGGGAAGGTTGATCTGTCACCGCGTGTGTAGTGGTTTACAAATACTTTTAATGATCTGATCAACTCCTTAAAAAACCGTCAGCATATTAAGAAGGATAATTATTATAATTACAGTAGAATAATGTCAAAGTCGAAAATAAAGTTAGCAAAAAACACACTGTTTTGTTCTGAATAAAAATGGCGCACAAATGAAGTGGAAAAGTAAGAATATAAGGGTTAAAACACAATGTTTGAGCGGAGCAAGTGGCAGGATCATTTACATAAGGCGTGCGACGCGAGACGTAAAGGTGCTCCGTGATCTGCAATCCGAGTGTGTACCTGATGAAATTTCAAATCAGAGGCACCCTTTTAGGCAGTGCGTCTGGTAACTACTGGGGCTTAGGGTGCATTTATTAAAAGCACTCGCTTGTTTATGAAGGCTGACATTGACTGCCGATTTCACCCCGTACTACCGGCTTGCCATGAGCTTGCACTGTAGTAAACTATAGTAGTTTTACTCGCAATTTCGTATTGAATTTCATACATTACTTTGGGACTTGATTTTGACATGCAAAATGCACACCGTGTCTAGTATACTACAGTGCAAACTTAAGGTATAGGTTCTTTTTAATAACGTATGTAGTTGAGTCACGTTGCTAGGTCGGCAACAAGCAGTTGTGTCATTAATTAATTAATTTTAGAAAAAATAGAAGTATGTCGTTAGTTTGTACTTAGTTGTGTGTGAAGATAGTAATAATGAAATAAAACCGGTTAAGTGCGAGTCGGGCTACTCGCGCACCGAGGGTTCCGTACCACACCACCACAGAAAACAACATTATTAACTTAGAAAAAAAAAAAATTGTCCGGGACCTTTAGCGCAAGACCGACTCACACTTGGCCGGTTTTTAGTATTTGTTGTTATTCTGTAGAGTTTGCTCTATAATCACACTAAGTTTGACGCTTGTATGTATTACAGTTTTTACGATAGAGCGTGAAGAAAAACGTTAATAAAAACTAATTTCTTGTTGAAAACCCCCCTTAATTTTTAACTTTTTGGCATTTTTATTATTTGTCAACAAATCCGCCGTAATAACGCATAATCTGAGAAAATTTCAACTATCTAGCTACTATGGTTCAAAAGTAACAGCCCTAAATAGGTAGGACAGACGGACGGACAACGTAGGCTTAGTACTGCCGTCCGTTACCTATAATGCCGTTAACCAACATCTGCTCGATTTTCACTTTTTGATGTCATCATAATCACGAAACGATTCTCTATCGACCTAGCTAACTCATATTTTCCTATCTTATCTAGTTTCTGAAATAATTAAAAGAAAATTGCAGTTAAGTGCCTGATTTTCCAATACATACACAACTATAATGCGTCTAACTATAATTACATGACTAAAATGCCTTAATAACTGATTTCTATTCTCAATGGCGTAACTTTATTGCCGTTAACATATTTTTAATAATCTACAGTGCGGTTAAAGTACATTTACTGTATTATAGTTATAGGTACTAAGTTTAATTCTGTAAAATGTGCTACTCTAGACTATAATGTCGTTAAATGAAAATTTTACACAAGAATGCTATTAAAGGATCTTAACGGCAATTTAGAAATTTATTGCCGAAAAATTATTAGAAGAAGTCATAACTAAAATGTGGTTATCCCACATTACTTCACTAAAATGCCGTCAACTGCTGAACATTTGACTCCCCAATGGGGATACCTATAGGTAAATAAATAACTTATAAGTTAAAAATGTTCCTATTAGTTATAGATTTGTTAAATGGCATCCCGGACACAGAGACAAATCCATCCCACGGCCCACGGGGATAGGGGCCCCGAGGCTTGAAATGCCTAGGGGCCTCTATATGGCTGAATCCGGCCCTGAGACTACGTTTGTATGCAGCGCGCATTTACGCTCTCGGGATAATACCTATTCTCTTAAGCAAGTACGTTTATATTTTTTGAAAGGTTTTTAAGCAAGTACGTTTATATTTTTTGAGAGGTTTTTACTTTATTGTTTGATTAAGAAGAATTTTTGTTATTATGAACACTTAAGCAGGCTGAGCTGTTTTTTTTTTAAATTTTTAATTTACTTTAATTTTTGTTTAATTTATCTGAAACATTTAATTACATATAGGTATAAGTTTAATTACTACATTTGTTAATTCTAAAGCAAGTAATAATTGTTAGTTAAGTTTGTTCTTTTATATCTTTTGAAAAGTTTTATCTTTTTGATTTAGAATTGCTTTTGTTATGATGAACACTATAATAAGCAGGCAGAGCTGTTTTTTTTGAGTTTTTAATTTACTTTTTACACTTCATATTTTTTTCTTATGGATACAAATAAGTTGTAGGTAATGGTTGTGTTAATTTTAAACGTCAGGAGTTGCACCTTTCTGTCAAGGACTACCTAACCTAGATAAAAATAATGCTAAAAATAATTTGAATTAATCTCTATTGTAATTACCTACACTATATTAGAAAACGCCTAAAATATAATGTTGATTGTCTAATAAATAACAAAACCGAATTTAAGACTGAGCTGTTTTATTTTTGCACTTTAAATACATTTTGTTGGATTCTTTCAGTTCTCTCTTATAGTGTTAACAAAGCTAAATTGTCGTTATGTCTAAAGGTTTGAAAGTTAACTGCAATGTAGTGTTGCAATAATCCCACAAAAGAAAATAAAAAACTATTTGATAAAATTTACACTTGAATAGCATGTCTTAAATGCCGCTAAAGGACTATAGGAGCATTGTGACAGAACAGAAGGTTTAAACTTAAATGCCGTTATAGTACTTACCGGCATTTTAGTAAAGCATTTATAAAGAGAAATTTAGAATTTTACAATACAATAAAATATATCGAAAATGAAACGCTAAAATGTCGCTAATATAACGTTAACGACATTTAAGTGGTGTTATTTTGATCAAAAAAATAAACTGATACTAAATGCAAACAGAAATTTCAAAATATTTCCGTAACGCTTATATATTACGCTATGGAAATAAAAGCATTGCAAAGATCACATTAATTCCATTTCAATGATATCTCGAACTTGTTAATAGCTGGTTTATTTATCAAACAGCATCCATTTTACCTTAAATCCCGCGTAAATCGAAAACTCATTTTCGTAGATAACGGCATTATAAGTAATGGACGGCAGAGTAATAGGGTCCCGTTTTCACCCTTTGGGTACGGAACCCTAAAAATAAATCTTTGCGGGTTCCAAGACAGATTTTAGAGTCAACCTGCTGGACTTCATTATCTAGTGTTGTAAATGGTCACTGCTGTTGATCCTGGTTTACAGGAGAGCAATGTTTGCTGAATTTTTTTCAAATTAGATGCACATTTTTAAGCAGTGCGTCCGAACTACCTAAAAGCTCGTAGGGGCTTAGGGTGCATTTATTAAACAACTCGCTAGCGTGTGTGAGAGCGAAGCGATATGACAGTGACGATTGATCCCGAACTATCGGACCGCGAATCAACTGTTATTCGTTGGATGTTGTATTTATGCAGTCTCTTGCTAATTTTATTAGTGCCATTTAAAACTCGCCATCATGCTTGCTTTATACTCGTAAAGAGCTGTTGTTACGTTATCTAATTGGCTTATTTGTTACTTAAGACACGCTATTATACGTTAGTCAAATTCATCTTCTTATTGGGTGTCATCCGTGTACCTAAATCTATTGCGAAAATCATCTCGGTGGATGCCTCGGCATTGTTGCTTAGGAGCTGGCTCACTCGTGGTTTGTAGCGGACAAAACTATCGGATAGTTTTTAATTAAGAATGGGTCTGCTCTTGACCTTAATCCAGTCCTCAGGACGAAGATGGCGTCGAAGATGTAGCAAGGTTACCCCGAAGAAGCCTATTCACTCGTACTTTAAAGGAATTCGGGTTGTAAGCGCTCGAAAATACTGACACAGGCAGGCCATTTCGCTCCTTGGCTGTGCGCATTATAAAAGATCAGAAAGGCGCTTGGTGCGGAATATGTGGGATGTCAACCAAGAAGGGGTAATATCCCGCGGTGCGTCTGGAAGTCCGATAGTAGAAAGGGGAAGGTGGGATGAGCTCATATAGCTCTTTGGCACACTCACCTAAATACAATCTGTAGAAGACCGACTAGCAGGCCACTCCGCGGCGGTGGGCTAGGCTATGAAGCTTGGTCTCCACCAGCTTACTGTCGCCAATGAGCCTCCTGGCTCTGCGTTCAACCGAGTCGAGTACTTAGTCATTCCAGTGAGTTGCCATCGAGATGAAAACCAATGGTACGAGTCATGTTTCTCTTTTTACCCGTCGCACATTGGATGCGCTTTCAGGAATGGCCGCTGACAGTTAGGTTCGGCTTATTCCATTCTCAAATGCAGCGGTTGCAAGCGAATTTATAATATTACTGCATTTTCAATATTTGCTTATAAAAATATTGCATACGATTTATTTCTTTGTGGAAATAAAGCTATTTGAAGAACATTGTAGCGAAAAAGAGGTTATACTAAAATATTGTCAGCGAATCCGGAAGTGTCGATTTTGATACGATAATTTAAACACCTATGTTTTTAAAAGTTCACGACTATAATTCTCGTTTGTGGGTGGTCAGAAATCTCGCTATACTACTCATATTTAGGCGTGTTGCTTATTTCAGGTTAAATCTTTGCTTAAAACTGGTTCTTCACCCTGTAACAGCAAAGTGGAGATTTCTGGCAGGCTTTCTGCCCTTCCGCATACACACAAAAACTCAGGTAGGTACCTCTAACAATAATTTAGATTATTGAGAAACTGTTATTTCGTTAATTTTTTACACTATGTATACGATGACTATCCAAAAAACATCCAAAACGTTGAAATAAAAAAAGTTTATCTTAATCTGAGCTAAAAAAAGATACTATTTACTTAAATTATGAGCCAGCAACCAATATTTCATTTAAAACTTTTCCACTGCGTCATCATTCTGTGATCTTTCTAAAGTGTCCTGAAAAGAACAAAATTATTTATTGCTCGTTACACAAAAGAAGTCCCAGGGAGAAAGTGATATTCATACTTATTACACTGATATAAAAACCATGTCTGGGGTCGTCTTAATTGAAATTTTCTATTTGTAAACTGAGAATATAGTACGTCACCTTATGTCCACAATTTTTACACACTTGGTATACTTACGTACACAGGGTATCAAATTAAATAAACGTTAACTACATATCTTACGACGATGCTTCAGACCATCAAATTGAACAACTTTTACTGTGGGAACACAATCGAGATCGCGAATAAAAAATCTGCTGTTCCATAGTTTACATTACCCAAACGTCTGAAATAACTGATTCTTAATAAAAAACTCTAGATAAGTCTAAGTCACTCTAAGTTCACGAATTTAAAATTTAAAGTTCACGAATATAAAATTTAAAGTTTACGAATTTAAAATTAAAAGTTTATAAAAAATATTGGTACTTACAGTTAAATCATACCCCGAACACTTGATATAAACCGAACCGATTTAATTACCTAAAGTATCTACTACAGAGCTATTTAACAGACAAAAGTAGACACCGGGTAGTGTACAGTCACCAGCAGATATATTGTAGCAAACAAGGTGGTCAAATATTTCTAAGCAGTTCTAATTTTCAATAATTTCTTTACTCATAACCAATCAAAAATATAGGAACGCCTAGAACATCAAATATATCGACGCAGTCAAGGTGTTCATAAACATCTGAACAGTTTTGGGAAAGAAACCTTACTCCGTTGTTTTACATTTTAATTTTAATTACATCGTAAGAAATTATTGAAAATTCGCTGTTCAGATATTTATGGCAAAATACACGTTTAGATATAATTGGTAATATTTACTGTAAAGAATTTAATGAAAATTAGCACTCAGAAATATTTGGACACCTTGTATGCTACGATATATCTGATGGCGACTGTACTATAATACGACCGACATTGACCCTCAGGTAAGTCCGACCTTTGGTGCTCTTTTATAAAAAATGATATTGTGTTATCAAAAGTGTCATTCCAGAATGATTGATATGTCTAGGCTCACGACCAAGGTAGAGTTATTTTAACGAGGTGATATCACGACATCTAAGTACAGTAGCTTCATAAATTGTTGATGTGCTTCCGAGTCGCGTCGGTGAGGTATTAAAGCCTTCCCCTGGGAACTTTGTAACTTTTTGCACTTCACTTCCTTTGCTTTTCTCTTTTCTGTTACTTCCCGTACTTTTAGTTCCAGAATAAAAACGTTTGGTTAATATTTTAGTTCACATTTCTAGTCTTGTTGTGTCTTCTTTGATGTTGACCGTCTGACCACCCCTATAGGGATTATGGTCGTGTGTGGGTTTATTTTTGTATGTATGTGAAACCTCTTCGTATATTAAAAGAGACAGAATGCAATACAAATTATTACACATGGAGAAAAATAAATCTGTTAGTATTTTATGTGACAACTATTTATCTTTGCAGATTTAATTGAAAGTACCTATAAATATACAGACAGGGTGAAATTGATATCATTAGCATCCTTTTAAACTAAGAGTCTACCCATCAAACTGAACAACTTTTACATTTACATTTGTGTCGCGTAGGCATTGCAGTTTAGTATGGAACAGCAGATTTTTTGTTGCTCCGATCGGTTTGCTCCCATAGTGAAAGTTGTTCAATTTGATGGTTTAGACTCTTAGTTTAAAAGGATGCTAATGATATCAATTTCACCCTATAGTTCTGGTAATTTGTACTTGTGTGTGTGGATATTTTGGTAGATATCACTACAATCTTCTTGTAACAAATTCTAGTGAAGTCTGCTAATGTAAATAACTCTTGTGACATTATACTACTTACTGGACTGAGTCCAGGTTCGGTCTTGGATTAATATTGCGTTGTTACTTTGACGTCTAGTGTCAAAAAAAGACTTATGTTTAAAACTATTATTTGAGGCTGGGAAAGTAATATGTGTGCTAGCAGTATCTAATCGACAAATATTTTAACAACTTATAATAAATCCTGCCGCCGTAGTATGCCACCGTGATACAGTGCTATCCCACCTTCGCTCTCTTTCTATTTACGTGCGAACGAACGAGATAAAAGGCGTGATATACCTTTACAACCGCTTACAACCCGAATTCCTTTAAGTACGTGTGAATAGGCATCTTCTGGGTAAGCTCGCTACATCTTCGACCCCATCTTCGTCCTGAGGACTGGGTTGAGGTCAAGAGCAAGCCCATCTTTGATTTAAAAAAAAAACGGGTTGCACTCCGGGAGTGCCGGCAGAAGAGAGATCTTACGTCTTACGAATGTCACGTGACGTCACGGTCCTGACGCGAGTTTAAAATCGTACGTCATCGTCTTACCGATTTTGTCTTACGAATTTTCGATCAGGGTGACGTCACGGTCCTGACGCGAGTTTAACATTTTTTACTTATCCCAAAAAGTGCACAACGCCGCTAAAGAAGTTATCAATTCAAAAAAATATAGCTGTATCACGTGTAACCTTGTAACATTCTAGCTAGGCTGGCATACTGTACCTATATCAATCTCACGGTATTGCCTTCATTCCTGACGCACATAATTATTTCAATGAGTGCAAAAAGACAATTTGGAAAATATGTCGCAGTGCTATAGGCATGTTCTAATATATTGGTGCTAGAGTGGCACAATTACCATTTTTGGACGAACGCCAGCTGCACCTGAAAGATACGAGTTTCAGGATTGAACTTAGATTTCGACATCCAATGTAGTATCTTCAAAATGCTTTAGTTAGAGTTACTCACGACTATGTCCCTTTGGGGGTCTATGTTAAGGCTGCACCGAGCCTATTGTGCTGCCCCCAAAGGTATTTTTTTATTTATTAACAATGAAACAATATTTCCAAAAAACAAGAATGTCACATTGTAGTCATTGCTGATTTTCAATTTATCAGGTCGCTGCGGATTTGTTTTTATAATGTTTGTAGTTATTATCGTTAAAACCGCCAAAAGTGGCCACTTTTGGCGGTTTTAACGATAATACCTACCGGCATAAAACATAATAATCCGTAATGTTTCGATAAATTGAAAGCCAATCAGGACTACAATGTGACATTCTTGTTTTTTGGAAATATTGTATAATTGTTTAGAAATAAAAATAATACGATTGGGGGCAGCACAATAGGCCCGGTAGACTCTTAAGTAGAAGAAGATGAGGCTGAAGATTATAATGATGATGTCCATTTATACACATACATACATACATACATACATACATATGCTCACGACTATATTCCCCGAGGGGGTAGTCAGAGATATTCTGAAACTTCAGAACATCCACGTCCATTTATGTCACGTCCATGTCCATTTATGGTAGGAAATAAAGTTAAAGAGACAGTAGATCAATTTCCAGATTAAAAAAATATTGGTTTCCCTCATTCCAATGTCAAGTTTAAAAGCGCTTTTTATTCTAAAAGTTTAAAATGGGTAATAGGAGCTTAGATCAAAGTCATCATCAAAGTGCATCAAAGTCATCAAAGAGCCGAAGCTCAAAGTAAAACAGTAATTTACTAATATTATCAAAACATAATTATCTCTCGGCATAAGAGATGTCAGATTAAAAAAATATTGGTTTCGCTCATTTCAATGTCAAGTTCAAAAGCGCTTTTTATTCTAAAAGTTTAAAATAGGTAATGAGAGCTTAGATCAAAGTCATCATCAAAGTGCATCAAAGTCATCAAAGAGCCGAAGCTCAAAGTAAAACAGTAATTTACTAATATTATCAAAACATAATTATCTCTCGGCATAAGAGATGTCAGATTAAAAAAATATTGGTTTCCCTCATTTCAATGTCAAGTTCAAAAGCGCTTTTTATTCTAAAAGTTTAAAATAGGTAATGAGAGCTTAGATCAAAGTCATCATCAAAGTGCATCAAAGTCATCAAAGAGCCGAAGCTCAAAGTAAAACAGTAATTTACTAATATTATCAAAACATAATTATCTCTCGGCATAAGAGATGTCAGATAAAAAAAATATTGGTTTCCCTCATTTTAATGTCAAGTTCAAAAGCGCTTTTTATTCTAAAAGTTTAAAATAGGTAATGAGAGCTTAGATCAAAGTCATCATCAAAGTGCATCAAAGTCATCAAAGAGCCGAAGCTCTAAGTAAAACAGTAATTTACTAATATTATCAATACATTATTATCTCTCGGCATAAGAGACACTCTTAATACTTTCGAGCCAGTTTTTTTTCTCTTCAGCATCAAACCAAAATGCAGGAATTTTTTTCATATTTTTAGCTTTTTGTCATTTGACAATTTAAGAACTTGGCATAATATGAACTCCTCAGTCGTACGCTTAAAAATCTGAAAGTAAGTACGAAACAAGAAGCTTGAAATTTTTCTCTGTATGGAAAATTTCAAGCTTCTTGGTACGAAACAAAGCCAAGCTTTCAAAAAGCTTCAGACGATGAAGTAAAAAAAAAAAATTATTATCAAAAACCAAAATTAAACTACTCACATAATTCACTAAAACTAAACTAATGACGTAAAACGGTAAAACTCTAAAAGTAAGTAAAGTATATTTTTTACATAAAGAGTTATTGAGAAACCATTAAGCAGATTACGTTTTTATGCATCGGATCGATCTTGCCGCTCCGTTTGCTCTAGCCGGACCGATCCGTCATTTATTTTCCGGGTATCACTAGCAGTAGATAGATTAAGTTTATAGACTGAGAGGTAGCGTCGGAAATCTTACGCCATCAAGTACGCCCAAAGTAGAAAGAGAGTTACAAGTAACTCTTTCCACCCTGACAACTTTGACTTGTCAACTTTCGCCTAAGTTTTTTGTTTGTTTATCTGCCAGGGCAAGTTTGCCAAGTGTTGACATAATCATCAGCTTGTCGTCGTCCATTGTTGAACTGAAATATGCCTTTCCCAGGCAGCACAAAACTCTATAGTCAGCCTTCTTCAGACATTCTGAACTATCTTACGCTATCTAAAAAATCTTGAACATTGTCACACAGATTATCTAGTCTTGTTGAAAATACCAGAATCTAAACTGGACTTGTATAATCATGACAAGTCAAGAATATAGAATACATATACAGATACTTGCTTCGTTGACTTGGGTACAAATAATCATATTCATCATACAGATATTTGAACCCGCGATCTTCACATCTGCAGGCAGGTTCACTGCCAATTGTGCTATTAGGGCGACAAATCTGTTTCAGGTCGTCGGTCCGGCGAGTCGGGGTTATCCCACATTACGCCAGTTAGATTGTAATCTTCATTCTCAAACTTGGACTACCACTTTGCGATCGATTATCAATCAGACACATTTTGTACAGTCAAAAATATTGATTAGAGAAGACTCAAAAATACAGTGAGGCCGAGGACTGGCAGACCTTTTGAATTAACTTTATGTTACAAAACCCCTGGATAATTTTATGTTGGTATTTGATGACGTGGAGTTACCGACGGTGGTCTCTTGGTCTATTTTAGCTGAGCACGATGGCGTTATAAGTTCAAGTCTTTATAAATGATGTTTTAGAGGGGATGAGATTGTAACGATATTTTAGGAGGGGTGACAAAATTTGACAATTAATTTTCAGAAGTGTTAGGGAAGTTAATTTGGTAAATTAATTCTAAATTGATTATTTTTGGTGTTCATTGTTACGATGGAGTTATTTAATTCTTTTGTTTTCTTATCTTGTTTATATAGGAATCAGAAATGATGCTGCTCATTGATGAGAGTGATCCATTATACTATGGCTAGTTCAAGAGAATGAGAAAGCATTAAATGCCAATGCATTCAACCTGAAGCCATTATTTGCAGGGGGTGTAGATGAATAGCTTTTGACGATGGAACAATAATTAAATGTTTTCTTTTGATATAGTTATCCCAATTAACCATTTAAACCAAGTCGTCGTATTGGCTATGTGCACGACACTAGCGCCATCTAGCGCAACACGGCCCCGTGAATTATTTGCTCATAAAATGTTAGGATAAAGTTTGTTATTTTATATTAAAATAAAGTAATAACAAAATAAATGAGCAATGTTGTCGATATTTAAAATATTTTAATACCTAACTGGCTGAAATTCCCATTCTTTGTTACGAAATTCTCATACAAACTTTAGCCCCCGTTTTCACACCTTTAGGGGTTGAATTGCTAAAAATCTTTTTTTTGTGAACACCTAGATGGCAATAAAAACATCCCTGCCAAATTTAAGGTATTAGTATTTGCTGGTTTAGATATTTGAGAATTGAATGAGTGTGCGGATTTGCATAGATACAAGCAAATCTGACACAGCTTCGCCCGGAAAAGTACAAATTTCTGCCACGGCGTGCGCTGCGATCGACTTGACAGTTCCCAACACCCACTTCGCGCATAGCCAATAGTGCCAGCATAGAATGGACCATACTATTTCTCTTCTTCTTCTTTCTCTTGTCTCCTGGAGGAGCACAAACTTGGTATATTTTAAAAACCTTTTTTGAAAACCAGTAGCTGAAAGGTAATGGTGTAGTACTTATAGTTTTAGAACCGGCTTATGAAGCCCTTTCAAATGATACCCAACACGACAGGTTTTAGAAAAAAAAAATGTTTTCATCCCATACAGAAAATTTATGATGTCATAACTCCCCACTCCACCAATTGAGAAAGCGACACCGTCATTTTTCCTACTCAGGAAACTCTACTGAATGCAACGATACCACAATATGTCGGTATAGAACTACCGGAAATATTATTCTTAATTCATTAGCATCTGTACTCCAGACGAACCTAGGTTTCATCACTCAGGGAGGTCTTTCCTTGCACCCAAAAGTCGCAAAGTTTCTGATTATATCGAAATCCCTGTGATCGTTAGTTTATTTACCAAAGATTGTTCAAATTGTTGAAATGCGGTCCCTGCGTAGTATTTGTGGTGTGACTTTGAAGGACCGGATACGGAATAGTGTGTTTAGAGAAAGATGTGGTCTGAACATAGACATGAACTCTAGCGATAGACAAGCACGTTCAAACAAGCAAGTTGTTCCAAAACTCTTTGGGAACATTAGTGCCATCTAGTTTACATAAAACAGAAACTACTATTATTTGGTCAAAGAGCATCACCGGCCAAGACAGATGCGACAGTTCATATTTATGTTGGGTATTATACTTACTATCTGGGCATCGTCGACTACTTACGTGCAGACCACTGAAATATGTACCTGATATTTTAGAATTAGATACTTACTCATAACTTTTGATTGTGTGAACTGTGAACAGATTACTACGAAACAAACATTAAGATAATCAGTTAAAAAAGATACACAAATTAAATAATACTATGCGAATGAAAAGAAAAATAGTAAGGAGACCACGGAGATGCAAATATCGTTGCTAACCGCCACCCGGCACAGTGGATCCGTTCTGAAAAAAGACGGACTTAGGACCTAAAGTCGGAATTTCGTGCTGATTTTTTAAGAAGAGATAATAACTATCCTAGTAACTTTTATTCTTTCAGTAAAATCTATGGGATGCATGGTTTATGAGAAAAAAAAAATTATACATTTTTTTTTTGTATGGAGAAGAACACCTTTTATTTTATTTCTTGACTTGGTTCAATTTGGGACGGGATTGGCTTACGTTTTATGAAAGACCAAATAATACTGGACCCAAAAAAAATATAACTAGTGCAGTTATTTGCAGCGAAGCGAGAAATTAAGTGTCAAAAATTAAATTTTTTTTTTTCGCATATTTTGCAAAGAGTACACGTTTTTGCCAAACTTTTTGTATATTTTCGTGTACCTGCTGCTAAATTAAAAATGTTAATGTCATTTTTAGGCAGAAATAATCAAGATGACAGGTACTTTTTTTTTTACTTTACCGATTTAATTTTTGTGGAGAAATAGATTAAGATGGGTGACCAATCCTGCCATCGCAAATTGAAACACATAGTCCTTCCTTTCACATTCAAGTGACAGGATAAGAATGATACCTGATTTGGGTATATTAACAGCACAATGAATAATTTAAAGTCATTCTTATCCTGTCACTTGACTGTGAAAGGAAGAACTATGTGTTTCAATTTGCGATGGCAGGATTGGTCAGCCATCTTAATCTATTTCTCCTTGACCGATAGTAGTCCCTTTTCTTTAATTACAAAAATGAAATCGGCAAAGTAAAAAAAAGGACCTGTCATCTTGATTATTTCTGCCTAAAAATGACATTAAAATTTTTAATTTAGCAGCAGGTACACGAAAATATACAAAAAGTTTGGCATAAACGTGCACTCTTTGCAAAATATGCGAAAAAAAAATGAAATTTTTGACACTTAATTTCTTGCTTCGCTGCAAGTGACTGCACTAGTTATATATTTTTTGAGTCCAGTATTATTTGGTCTTTCATAAAACGTAAGCCAATCCCGTCCCAAATTGAACCAAGTCAAGAAATAAAATAAAAGGTGTTCTTCTCCATACAAAAAAATAATGTATTTTTTTTTCTCATAAACCATGCATCCCATAGATTTTACTGAAAGAACAAAAGTTACTAGGATAGTTATTATCTCTTCTTTAAAAAAAAATCAGCACGAAATTCCGACATCAGGTCCTAAGTCCGTCTTTTTTCAGAACGGATCCACTGTGCCCGGTCGCGATCAATGAGAATTTAAAACGCTAAGTCGCGATGATGACTTTAGCTGTCAATAAATCTTTATCATCTCGAGGTAAAAGGTAAATCAAATAATTGTTTTCCCATTAATTTTTTTCCCATGAACAAGTATAAAAATATGATCTCAAGTGAACGATCTTAGCGTCATTTTCAATTTCAATCCTCGTCTGGCACCCGCCTTAAGTTCATTATATTGTGCATGTATTGTGCCTATTTTGTGCCCTCTGATTTAAGTCTCTTGATTCATCTATGATCATTAATACCCGTCTCTTTTCCTTAAATGTCGCTTTTTGGGTGCCGAAACGAGACAAAAAGTAATGGACTTACCCAATCTTGAGGAAATTAATAGACTGACCTATTTTCTAAAATTTTAATTTATAATTACATATCCTTATAATTTTACATACTTACCTTATATTTGAATAAAAGTATCCCGTAAAACAACTTTCAGGCGGTTTTTATAGTGATAACTAATTTAAATACATCAATATAAAATTAAAATGATTGTTGAAAAAAATGACAGATTGGTATTCAGATTGGTTTGTCATTCCCATTAGCATAGAGTAAACTAACATCAATGCGGTTTTGACACCGCATAGCAGAGTAACATGCAGTTTCTACTGAACACCGTATCTAGTACTGGTACAGTACATTGATATCGTTGGGTCTGAAAGAAGATGTACTGACCAGGATTGAAAAAGGCATGTTGAGGTGGTTTGGCCATGTAGAAAGAATGTGTGAAAGTAGGTTGACGTATGAAATTTACAAGGCAAGTGTGAATGGAAATGTTGAAAGGGGTCGCCCTAGGCGCACGTACGCTGACCAAATAGGATGCGTAACTGAAGAAGGGCCAAATAAAATGTACCCGGAACCGACGAGCTTGTATGAATGCATGTTGAGGAGGCGAGAGATGTATGTCAGAATCGTAGCATGTGGCGATCTGTTGTCTCTGCCTACCCCAGTAGTGGGACATAGGCGTGAGCATATGTATGTATGTATGTATGTTCAAATTGTCACCAAAAAATTGCTGGACCTTCTGGAAAAATACAGTTTTATGAAATGTTCATGGCATCGATCGATCACAGGTGCGCTACTATTTCGTTGAGTTTTATTTGCCTATCAAATGCAATAGAGTGGTTAAACACTGTACACTTTTTGACATTCGCGATGGATGCGTCACGATATGAATTTGATTTATTGGGTTTTTCGACTGAGCGTTGTTACTTTTCAAATAAAATTTGTAAAAACTGAATATGTAAAAACTGTGTATGTCTGTATTTAAAAGATAGTTATAGGATTTTAAATATTTTGTTAAAAAAACATTCGTTTGAAATATTTTTTGTCTGACAACTTAGTGCACGGTAGTCCCGCGGGGCACAGACGTTGCGGGAGGAGAGGTTGCACGTGTAACTGCCACTAACTAAGCGGTGCGATCAAACTAAGTCGAACGCTGAGTTTCTATAGACAGCTTCCGCCATCTATCGGTGATGTATCGAAGCACTATGTGTTGAACCAACTCACGATTTGGGTAGTTATGGTTCGATTCTCTTCTTTTTAAATTTATTTCGCAATGTGGCTCCCCCTGTTGCTGTCAAGCGGTTACACTAATAATTAGACATCCTAAAATAAGAGTCGACTTACTTTTCTATAACCACTAAATATATTAGCCTATGCAGTTCTCTTCCCCGCAACACCACCCGCCCGCCCCCGCTCACATCTAGAGAACCTCACCTCCCCCAACGCACCTAGATCTAGATATTACCCCCCCCCCCCCCTACCCTCGCGGGACGTTTGCTCACAAACTTGTCTGACTATAAAATACAAAGTCTAACCATAGTGTAAAGAACTAAAAGTGGTGAAGCTCAGCGGGCGCGGCAGGCCAAACGTGCGGGGCGTGCGGGGGCCGGAACGAGTGCGTCCCGTCCCACGCTGCCTGTGCGCGTACCCTAACAGCGAATTGAGTTAGGGTACGCCCGTCCCCAGCCGTATCCCGCACGTCACGTGGACCTAGACCCGCCGCGACCGCTGAGCTTTATCACTATTTTATTTACACTACATTGTGGTTTTGTTACATCCTGTATGTCTATGTCTTGATAGTTAGTAAAATCACGGAATTAATTAAGTCAAAGTCAGTCATCTATTACTTACGAAAAATCAGAATAATCTTTTTAGAATTTGTCAATTACTTTGCCTAGACATAACCACCTAGGGCGTATAAAGTTATAACTAACTAAACTTATTCACGCTCCAGTGTTTATCAAATTACAGCACAGTTTCTGACTTCTCCTATCAAAATATTTATACGACAGTAATGTATATTTTATGTTAGAAGATTAAAGGAAACTATCGGAGCAGAAAATTCTAAATTAAACGACAGACCTGGATAATAATACAGGGTGTCAAATAAAATGAATTTTATAGGGGTTATTGTACATTAGTATATTTTCTCAAACATGCTTGGAAATGTGAGCATTATTTTGACAACCTTCTTCGAGATAAATCGAAATTGCTGTACTGGCCAAATACATGCGCGCAGCGGCCGGCAATGTTTGTATGAAAATCCATATCTGTCGTGTTTAGCGGCCAAATAAAATACATAGTAAACTCATATCTGTCGTGTAATTTAAAAATGGAACGATCTTTTTCTCCGAAACATGGCGACCAAGGAGGTAACTCATCAAAGGTTTTATTTAAATTTCGAACTAGCTTGCAAATAGAAAGCTGTATAATGAAAAAAAAAAAAATTGTTGTTCGTTGTTCGTCATTGATTTTGAAAAGAGTTTTAATTTGCGCGTATTATTTGAGAAAATTTACTGTTTTAATTTCCGCGCATTGTTTGAGAAAAGTACTATACAAGCCTTGGCCACAACTAGGCATTGATGGACTTACGTATGTGTGCCTCGGCTACGCCTCGGCCCACATTTACACGTTCGTCCATCAATACCTCTGTTGCTGGCCGCTGCAGTAATGTACTATTGTTCATCACTATAATGGGTGCGGGGCTGACACAACCTCAGGGTTAAAACTTAAAAGGACCAATGAATAAAAAAGAATACAAAAATAATAACAATAATAGACCAGGCCCCGTACCCGCACTTTCGATGTTCGCTATTATCGCCACTGTTTCGGTCTGCACTTCATTGAAATAGAATTGACATTACAACGAAAATGTTCAAGCAATTGCGAAGTTCGAATGTTCGGGTAGAGGCCCTGGTGCGGATACTCGACTCAATCAACAGGTATCATAAAAAGCATAAGCATATGCTCACGATTATATTCTCCGAGGGGGTAGTCAAAGATATTCTGAAACCTCAGAACATTCTCGTTTCACTGTTTCTTTCCAGCGTGTCGGGGAGTGAGCCTGTCACACAATAAAAATATTTAAGAAAAATAAATCCCAATAACGGAGCATAACTTTGCGTTATCTAGTACGATGAAGTAAATTTCCATATTCTAAATAAATAACTATAATTTGAAGAAATACAACATTTTATAGTAAGTAATTTTAGAGGCATAATAATGTTACGAGCTACGGGTTCCGGGATTGGAGTGAGACGCTAAGTCCAATTTTACAGAGTTTATTTGGGATACACTTACAAACGGTCCACCTCGCAGAGGTTCCCCTAAACGGTTCACTTCACCGGGTCCTCCTCGCAGGGATTCCCCGTGCACCACTTACTGTCACTGTTCACAGTCCACTACGTCACTACTGTGACGACACGACACGCGTCACGCTATGACGTCACGAC
Source organism: Agonopterix subpropinquella (assembly GCA_922987775.1). Taxonomy (NCBI): domain Eukaryota; kingdom Metazoa; phylum Arthropoda; class Insecta; order Lepidoptera; family Depressariidae; genus Agonopterix; species Agonopterix subpropinquella. The sequence continues at coordinate 4,704,095 of OV277710.1, forward strand.
GTACGACACTATGACGTCAAGACGTACGACACTATGACGTCACGCACTACACTGACACTATGACGTCACGTACTACACCGACACTATGACGTCACGCACTACACTGACACTAGTCTACTCACTGTTCCACTCTTAGCACTTTTCTCTTCACTAGTACTTTTCCACTTTTACTTTTCTTCCTTTTGTTTCGCACTGTTCACTGTTTAACCAAGGACTGCCGCCAGTCGAAATTCGCCGCCTTTTTATATCCCGCAGAACATTCCGGAATATCCTTTTTTCGATCTTCTTTTCTTTACTCGATTGTTTTCCTCCAGATAGTTCTAACCCCGCGTTCCTTTTTCGAAACCGATCGAAGACACGCCCACTTTTCTGGTTCTTTTCAAATATTCGTAATTTCGCCTCCTTTCTCGAAGTTCCTAGACACGTTCACCTTTTGTCCCTTAAATATTCCTTCTCTCTCTTCCTTCTAGAACATTTCTAAAAACACAAAAATCTAGAAATATTTTTGGCGCGGATCGGATTCGAACCGTCACCCCCCAGCATGGGAGGCGGAACCTTAGACCGTAAGACCACGGCGGTTGTTAATGAGCCGGCCGAATTTTCGAATGCCTTCTTTACGTTTGACACTTGACAGCGGCCGTGACAATAATATTATGCTCACAGGTGAAGAATAATCAACACTAGGATAAATTTCTTTGGTAGCGCAAAAACAGTTTTTCTTTCAATATTTTTTGGTATTTATTATCGACACAGAATCATATTTGTTGAATTTAATTTAACATCCTGTAGATCTGTAATAAATAAGTGAGAAAAATATATAAAGTTATTTCGAAAAAGTGTGTCGATAAAAATCTGTGACCTAAAAAAAAATCCTTAGGGAGCAAAGATAAAAGAGAAACCTAGACCGAGCTAGAATGTTCACTGAATCGTGAAATATTATAAGAAATTCTTCTACCTAGCTTCTGATATAAAATAATGAAAGTATAATACTTAATTACAAAAGAGAAAATCTTTGTGTAACAAAGAAATTATGAATGAACGACGATTTTGAGTCAAAAATTGAAAATGTCTTTATGCTGGTCACGCGTTATACTTACTTTACCATAGTGTAATAAAAACGAATAGTGGTGAAGCTTAGCGACCACGACAAGGCCAGGCCAATCAAGCGCATTGTCCCAGTCTCCTTCTGCGTGCGTGCGTACCGTCAAAAGGAATTCAATTATGGTACACTCGTCCCCCGCACACTGTGAGGGCGTAGACCCGCCGCAACCACCCATTATGACTTTTTAGTACACTATGACTTTACTTTTGTTTGCTGTTACAATGAAAACAACACACCGCAGAAAGCAACGTATTTCACACGCACATACACGCGCATTACTTTCTAATATACACCGCACACTACTACATACCTCATTAGACCACAACCAAGCACATAGGTACATAATTATACTTACCGACCTAATTGGGATTTGAACCCAGGATCTTTGGTTTAGCTTTAATGCGTTTATACGTTTATATTACATATATATAGATAAAAGCCCCAAAGTAACTCGTAAAAATTTATTTTTCTCGTTTTTAAGGGTATTTGTGGTAATTAAATTAAATTAAATACTCATTTATTTCAGACTAAAAGAAAATCCATAAATTTTGTTAGTACGGTGATTAGTAACAATTTTTGCTTAAAATTATGGTAGTGTATGTTAATTAGGTATCGACTAGTATCGGTAGGTACTTCTTATCTTTTATTTGGCTGTCCCACTCACCAGCTCCACCCAGTGCTTTTATATGGGACAGTCAAATCTGGCAGCAATGCATTTCAGGATGCTGTTGTTACTGGTACGCAGGCGCTGCAGTAGCGAGGCCACTTTTTTGCGAATGATCGCGTGGAACCCGTCCGTTCGCGCTTCCGCCTACATGCCGGATGCACTGCAGCGCCACGACAGTCCCAGCAGCATCCTGAAAGCATCGGCTCGTCGCGTTTATGACACCCACATACCACTCGAGTAAAAGGATTGACAAAAAGCCCTAAAGAGCGTCACCTTTACTGGCGTCGTACATCGAGTGAATCTGCGGGTGAGCATATTGCTTCTTACCGCCAATGTAATAAAACCTTTTGCTGGCTCCAGCATTAGGATCGAGTACCTAGATGGAAACAGAATGAAACATTTTTTCTTTGATACCCACTTTAGATGCCTGGTGGGTGCGAGGCGGGCTCGTGTACTCCCCTAAAATACAATACGAGATTTATTATCACGTCATAAGACTCAAATTGCAAGCAATGCATTTTAGGACTTCGCGGTGTGAGCGCGGGGAGAGCGCGGTTTGAGTGCGGGTCGTCTGAACGTGGCCGAGGAGTTGAAAAAGTTGTCGCTAGATTTTGAAAGACCATCGCATCCGTGGGCATAAACAAAATATTAACGGAGTGAAGCTAACTAAAACCGTTACAATAAACACAAACTACTTGTCTACTTGTCTGCGTACCGGAAAGCGCAGCGTGGGTAGGCCCCTCACACGGTGGACCGACGACCTGGTGAAGGCGGCGGGAAAACGTTGGATGAGGGCAGCGCAGGACCGGTCGTTATGGCGATCCTTGGGGGCCTATGTCCAGCAGTGGACGTCCATCGGCTGAGATGATGATGATGATGATGACTTGTCACAAAAAACCTTAATATTCCATTTCAACAATGTAAAAGGATAAAGACGAATAAACTGTCCAAACAGAACTTATCCCTTTAAAGATATAGATCAAACCAGTCTTATATCGACGGTCACTCGGCTATCCGGTTACGGAAACTTTTCTAACACGATTTAGCTTTCCATTTGATCGAATATAATCTCCCTGGAAATAGATATATGTCCCAGATGTGGTTTAATATTTAATGTTGTCGGAGATGCACGTGTTTGCTCTCAGAGTATAACATTCTTCCGTAAACTGAACCAAGGGTAGATTCAGACGTATCTACTACACTACAAATGCTACATAAACGTATAAAACGTTTGAAGAATTCTGACGAGTCACAACGCAGGTTCTGCAACGAGTACTTTTGTCTCTCGTGGTGTTCGCGCGCCGCGTTTTTGCCTGCCACGAGGCTCCGCAATCCTCAATCTCTTCTTGTTCTTGATCAAAATAAGCCCTGAGATTTGGACAGATACTCCTACAAACTACTTGAAACTGGCGGAAATGCAGTGCTATCGCATAAGCAGGAGTGCATTAACTATAGAAAAAAATTCTGGCACCTTAATTTAATTTTGTTATGTGATGGATGATATTGCGCGCCTTTAGATGAAGATTTATTGTTTTTTATTCGGCAGTCATTTGCTGTCCCCGATTAATTAATTGACCTAATTTCTTAACACATACACGCACGCACACCCGCACCCTCTCACCCCCAAATATCCCCCACATAAAGACACAGACAGTCACACAAACGTCAAACTTATAATGTGTATAACACACCCCTCTTTTGGCGTGTCGGGGGGGATTAAAATGTGGTCTTCTTCTTTCGCATCAGCGAGAACTATAAGTACCTATCATCATCATCATCATCTCAGCCGATGGACGTCCACTGCTGGACATAGGCCTCCCCCAAGGATCGCCATAACGACCGGTCCTGCGCTGCCCTCATCCAACGTTTTCCCGCCGCCTTCACCAGGTCGTCGGTCCACCGTGTGAGGGGCCTACCCACGCTGCGCTTTCCGGTACGCGGACCTATCGCATGACAATAATTATCATTATAATGTGGTTATGATGTGGCCGGTATTTTTAACACATTAACAACATTGCAGCCACAATGCAACTACTGACTGCAAGTTCTCGTAGGTAGAGTGTGAATAGATCGACTCATTTTTATATAAAATCGTGCCACCTTTGTTTCATGTGGTTGTGGTTTGTCTGAATAGAGCCTATAAAGAAGTTTGGCGGAAGGCCATGTAATGTGAGACCCAGACTTAGAGGTCCCATACATGAATGAAACTTAGTAATACGTGTAGAGTAAATCAAAACTAACAAAAATGTAAATTGGTTGTAATCTGTAGAAGTTGGGGGAAAGGTATTTCTACTTTTGTATCGAGTGTGTGAAACTCATAATCTTTCTTATTAGATAGTGCACTCAATCTTCTACGCATTCATTGTTTTTATTGTAATGAAAATTCACGATAACCGTACCATATTATGATAATGAAAGAAAACGAAATCACACACACTATATATAACATTAGATGAAAATAACTGTCGTGGTTGCGTTTTGATACTGCTTTTTTGACTATTTGTCTATTTTACTAGTAATTTCTACTTTTAAATCCGGACTTCTGGAGATGTGGAAGTTTTTTTTTAAAAATGCCTTAATTTTTTCTGTTTTTAATAATTATGACCGCCGTCCTGAATGGCTTTTAGTTTTCGTAAAAAAAAACCAAATCTGCCATTGTTCTTTAAATAGTCAACTATCATGAGATATTTTATCTGATGTCAAAATGCTAGTAGACTTGTCAGACTTGTTACTGGGAAATTCTAGTTGATAATAGAGTTACCATTTCTTAGTTAGTGCGGAAGCTTTAACCACGTCTTTTTCTCATCAAACTGAACAACTTTCACTATGGAGCCAACTTCGAAACCGCGAATTTGAGTCGAGTTGTCTTACTGAAGTTTCTAATGGAGTAGCAGATTTTTTTGGGGATTCGATGTTGGCTTTTGTTTTTTCTGTAGGTATACTATTATTTTTTCGAGTGAAGAAAAATGGTAAAAATGACTTGAGGTTCAACTTGTCTGCTACCTGTCGTCTAACCTTTAGGAGTTTAATGAATCATAGTAGGTATAGCCATGCTTTTGCAGACCATTCTTCTTATCGTGTGGGCAGAGCCCTGGTGTCAGAGTTTTTTCAGACCGCCTTTCGGCCTCTGACGTGGTTTTTATGTAACGACTACTACCATCAGAGATAGTAGCCGGGACAAACGGCTTAACGTGCCATCCGAAGCACGGAATCATTTTTCTTTTCAGACAATCAGGTGATTCAGCCTGCAATGTCCTAACCAACTGGGGAAAAACGCACAAAGTGACATATCACTAGGTGTCCCCCGTGGGAATCGAACCCACGACCTCCGTATCGAGAGCCAATGCTCTTAACCATTAGACCACGGAGGCAGTGGAGCAGTGGAGTGCAGACCATTAAAAGGAGGAAAGTCAATTAGTCATATCTTGAAGAATGGGCGATACCAGCTAGTCCAGACTATAACAAAGGGCAAAGAAGAGGGCAAAAGAAGCGTCGATAGGCCACGAATATCATGACTCGCGAACCTGAAAGAGTGGACAGGCATCGCCAGCATCGAAGAGCTGTTTCGTTTGGCGAGAGATAGACAGGGATATGCAGAGCTGACTGCCTATCTCCAATAATGGAGAGGAACCCGAACAAGAAGTATAACCATGAGTATAATGTAAACTGTCATTCAAATAACGATTACTTGTATACATTATATGTATATAGCGTAATATATAGCTCCAACCAAATACATTATAGATCGGCCTTCATAAATTTATAGGGGTCCAATACGGACGGCAATTAGTACGATTAGACCATACACCATAGTTTTAAGTAATGGAGCCAACATTATCATTTTAAGTGGTGTTAGAGAATTTAAACTGTTTTGAAAGTTAGATTTGAGGAGCACACGCTGAAAAAAATGCGAGCCAACTAAGAAGTATTTTCTCTTAATTAGCACCAAAATAATTGAAATAACGTTTATTATTGTTTACTAAAAACAAAAGATGGTAGTTATAACAACAAGCCGAATTCGTTTAACAAAGTTCTCTTAGTAGAGAAGGCATGATGTTGACAGGCTCATATGGATTCATGATGTATGATTATCATAAACAAGATCTTGGTTGAAGTAAACAAATTTTTTTTCAGTGCATAATGACTGAATATGACTGTTTCACAATCTTTGTGAGAATACAACTTTCTAGTTTGTGCAAAGCTGACTTTGTGCGAACTTGTCTTTTTTAGAGTCGGTATTATGTGTATCATTCTATTTGCGAGACATTTTGTGAACTATGACCTTCATCATCTTGAGACGATAACGATAATGACGATGACGGAGTTAACTTACATGACCCACATGCGGACATATCCCCTCTGACCAATCACAATTTTTTGTCAACTTTTATACACCGTGTCAAAAGACATCTCCCGAAAACTTTTAGAACATATCACTGAACCTATATAAAAATTAATGGCGCTAACCTTTTATATTTAAAAAAATTATTCGTGATTTTTCCATTTTCTTGCCACGCAATGTAAAGCGTACAACACGTTGCTGTCGTAACACTACGTCACACGACCGTTTGCGTTTATGTAGGTAGACTCGGTAGACTCGATAGTCACGGTCGCGCGCCACTCAGCTGTTAGGTCACTGCCCTCTCGCTCGGGTGAGCGGGCAGTGACCTTACAGCTGTGTGGCGCGCGACCGTAGCTTGGCGACGAGTTTGATGAGTGCGTTTTACATTGCGGATTTTTGCTATTTTCGAAATGCTTGTGTTTAACAATTAAAATTGTATTGCATTATGTCACTGGTAGGCTTTAATGTTCATAATTGTAGAAATAAAGGCCCGAAAAAAAATTAAATTTGTGAAAATAAAAAAAATAAATTTCAGTGCCAAAGTGTTAGGTATCATGGTCTGAATCCATAGTTTCAGTTTTCGGGAGTAGTCTTTTTACACCCTGTATACAGGATGTACTATTTATTTCTAAACTATTATTATAATATAAAATGTTATCTTTTATCCACTGCATATAAATTCATTTGTTAAATGAGTGCATTCTGCGCCGTTTACTGACTGTCACACTGCTCTGTCACACTAGTTTGACAGGAACTCCATAGGTTAACTCCGCCCGGCAGCGGAAGACTGGCTGAAGCACCTTGACCTCGAAAGAAGTTTGGCGGAAGGCCATATAATGTGAGACCCAGATATATAGGTCCCATACATGAATGAAACTTAGTAATACGTGTAGTAGAGTGAAACAAAACTAACAAAAAAGGAAATTGGTTGTAATCTGTAGAAGTTGGGGGAAAGGTATGATACCTTTTGTATCAAGTGTGTGAAACTCATAATCTTTCTTATTAGATAGCCCACTCAATCTTCGACGCATTCATTGTGTTTGTTTTAATGAAAATTCACGATAACCGTACAATATGAATCAAACGAAATCACACGCACTATCAGTTCAATAAAGCCAAATACGTTCCGTAAACTACCTCAGTGATAATATTAGATGAAAATAGCTGTCATGGTTGCGTTTTGCTACTGCTTTTTGGATGAAATGTCTATTTTACTAGTAATTTCTACTTTTGAACCCGGACTTCTAGAGATGAGGAAGTTTTTTTAAAAAATGCCTTAATTTTTACTGTTTATAATAATTATGACCGCCGTCCTGAAGGGCTTTTAGTTTTCGTAAAAATGGCTGGGTCCAAATTCCCCAAAGTTCTTTAAACCTCCCCGGATCCAAGTAGGAAGACAAAAATGCCATACGATATGATGATGACTGCATTTAAATCTATTTAATTTATTTTATTGCCCTGTTTCTTGTGCCTTCCAAATAATGTATTCGGATTCGGACAGATCTCGCCTTTGAAGCTACCTCCTTCACATAAACTGAGAAAACAAACCCATCTCCACGTATTTAGGTATTCAGAGCTGCGTAGGCTCCTCCCAACATGAATAATAAAATAATTGCCTGATAATTGCCGTGTCCGATACGACGCCAAACGTTTGGTAACACTACCAACGTTAAATTACTGGGTGCTATAACGTTTGAATAATAATCAACGTGGAAAATGTTTACATTTTCACTATTAGAACGCAAAATTGATGTGGATAGCCATTTGTGCCGCATACATACATGCATTCTTTCAAGCCGGCTGGTCACCGTGGAAGATTAGACCACAACCCTCCAAAGAAATAAACAACACACTGAAATGAGAAACAATAAGAGAAAGAAAATTTGATATCTGCGGAGGAAGCCTTCACTCGAATAGGGGTTCTTGTTAGAAAATAATTATAATAATAAAGAACAAATGTATACCTAATTGTACTATGCATGTATATAATATATACATAGAAGTATATAATAAATAGAAGCATGTAAATTTAAATGAAATAAATAAATGTCACAAAGAAGAAACTAAAATTGTTAATTAAAAATTAATTATATAATTAAATAAATAGAAGCATGTAAATGAAACTAATATTACTGTAAAATTACCAACAGAGATAAAAAAATGAACATAAATAAAAGCATGTACTTAACTATAATATGCCACAAGTTAGTTTAGGCTAGATATTAAGTACCTATTTAGACTAATATTATTGCAATGTGCATGTATTATACCTATGTTGTTGTGTAAATAAATACTTTCCTTGTTTTACTATAATATTATATTTCCTAATAACTATGAAGTCTATAAATAATGCCATAAAGCCATCTTGGCTCTGAAATCTCCGCTTAACATATGGTACCTGGATGACGGAACCATAGAAGGAAAGCCTGAGGACGTTGAGCAAGACCTGCTAACGTTACTACCCCTACTTAAGGAGCTGGGGCTGGAGATGAATACGTCCAAGTGTGAGTTTTACTCTTGCGGACCCACAACCTGGCCTTCATATACCCGGTTCAGTTCCTTACTCCCTGGCCTCAAGGAACTATCCTCGAGAACCTTTCGTCTCCTGGGTTCACCTATTTTCCCCGAGGCAATTCCAGAGGTTATCGAAGCCAAGAAACGTCTCCTACTCCTCGCCCAGGAACGCCTTTCCAATATTACGGCTCACGTTGCCCTGGTTCTGCTGAAAATGTGTTTTGCGGTGCCTAAGATCACCTACCTCCTGAGAACGGCCCCTATCTGGTTGTGTCCTACTGAAATATCTTCCTTCGACAGCACTGTGAAATCTGCGGTTGAAACAATTGTTAACGTTTCCCTAAGTGAAGACCAGTGGATCCAGGCATCTCTACCCATCCGCCATGGGGGTTTGGGTGTGCGACGTGTGCGGGATTTGAGCCTGCCTGCTTTTCTCGCATCGACTCACGGGGTTGTCGGCCTCGTCTCTAAAATTCTGTCACTCAACGGAGACGAGGCTTGCATACCTTTTGCGGCTGATGCACTAACGAGGTGGACGACTCTCTTCCCGACCGCGTCCCCGCCCAGAACCCCAGGGGTACAGCGAGCCTGGGACGACGTGGGAGCAAAAGCGGCGATTGACCAACTGATAGGCGCAGCTACTGGCCCAAATTTGGCCAGACTCAGGGCGGTGTCAAGAGCAGAATCGGGTGCGTGGTTACAGGCACTGCCTTCACCACACATGGGAACCCTGCTCGACGGTGACACGATGCGTGTGGCGGTAGCTCTCCGCCTGGGCTGCGATGTTTGTCAACCACATCAATGCATCTGCGGTTCGACGGTGGAAGCGAGCGGCCATCATGCGTTGAGCTGCCGTCGGTGCTCGGGGCGACACCCACGTCACCACACACTCAATGACATCGTCCGGAGAGCACTGATTTCAGCCATACCATGCAGGCTGGAACCGCCAGGACTCAGTCGCACGGATGGGAAAAGACCTGATGGCCTAACGCTGGTGCCATGGCAGAGAGGAAAGTGCCTGGTATGGGACGCCACGTGCGTCAGCACTTTTGCCGCCTCACATCTCAGCCGCACGGTTCGGTCTGCCAGAGCCGCCGCTGAATTAGCGGCTGACAAAAAGCGGGACATTTACTCGGCCCTAGTGCAAGATTATTATTTTGCGCCACTGGCCTTTGAGACCACGGGCTGCTGGGGGTCGGACGCTTTAACTTTCGTTAAAGAGCTCGGCCGTCGACTCCGGGAGAGTGGGAACGACGCTCGCTCCGGGTACTACTTGATGCAAAGGTTGTCCATTGCCATCCAACGCGGAAACGCGACAAGTGTCATGGGATCCTTTGCACCAGGTATGACCCGGGGAGGGCTCTTTGACTGAGTGTAAATATTATTGTAAATATTTTATTACGCTAGTTTTATTTTATTTTGTTACTTAGTTATATTTTAGTTAGTTAGTTATAGTTTCATGAGTTATATTTTAGTTAGTTATATTTTAGTTACATAGTTATATTTTATTGTTATTCATTTATCCCTTCAAGACAAAATAATTTAAAATATCAATAAAATATCTTATTTAAAATCATAAAAAATTTTCACTTTGTTTAGATTATTGACACACAATAATTTTCTTGCTCTAAATATTTAATACTATTTGAAAACTATTATTATTCCTGGCAATAAAAGATGATACTATGTTAAAACTAATTCAGTATATTACTCGTAATTGCCAAAATGATCTATCTCTTTACGCAGTACGCTTTACCATTATACATACTTCAAACATGGTGTAAATATTTTTGTGTACTTAGGTTTTGAAAAATACATTCGTATTTTCTAATAAATACCTCATTTTAAAATTCCAAAATAATTATGTACCACTAAGATATATTATGAAGTAACTCTATAAACGACAGCAGAATGTAACACAAACATTTAAAATTATGTATTACGAGCTTTTACCCGCGACTTCGTCCGCATAAATTATATACCAGATTTTAAGTCAGATGTTACGCTACCAAACAAAAAAAGTTTCATCAAAATCGGTTCAGTAGTTTTTGCGTGATACTCGAACAAACAAACACCCAAACAAACAAACAAACAAACAAACTTAATTCTTTTTTCAAAAATTTACAGTTTTATAATAGTCAAGATGTGAACTAACATATAGTTATATTTAACGATAAGTATAAAGATAGTTCAAATGATTTTTTTTTAAGCACAAAAAAATAATGTAGAAAGAAATAATAAAGGCATTTTAATTTTTTTTACTTTTTTACATACATGCATAAACTCACGATCAAAATCCCTTTCAGGGTGGTTAGAGATATTCTCTAATTACCTATCCGGTCCATTCTCATTCTTTCTACGTATCGCGTCATCATCATCATCATCTCAGCCGATGAACGTCCACTGCTGGACATAGGCCTCCCCCAAGGATCGCCGTCGCGTCATGATGAATAATATGAATATTTCTACGTACGGTATGTTTATGTCTACACCGGATGATTTATTTCCGGTCAGAAATTTTCAGGGGTGGTTCAGACCATCAAACTGAACAAATTTTTCTAGGGAAGCAAACATGAATTCGCAAAAAATACAGCTGTCTCATACATTCGAGTTGGCATTGCGGTTTAGTATATAGAGCAGCTGATTTTTTTACGAATTCAGGTTTGCTCCTATAGTAAAAGTTGTTCAGTTTGATGGTCTACCTCTGAAAGTATCGGAACGGTAAAAAAAATCATCCGGTAGGTACCTATAGTTGTCTAGTCATCACAACACATGTCCGGGCTAGATTTTAGTACTTTAAATGGGACTAAATAATCTGTGTGACAATGTTCATTATTAACTAAATAATAATCATTTATTTACATATTACACATTCACTGTTAGTATTGCATACTCACTAGGTTAGTATACAGAAAATAATATTGCAACATAAAATATTATTATTGTTTATTATTTGGAAACACGTTGTATACAATATTCTAAACAAATTATTTGAACTACAGAACTAATTTATAACAAACCAAAACACTCAAAACAATATCTGATTAAATAACCCGAACAACAGTCATACATATCTTTAATCAAACCCTGTATCAATTGACAGTTCAATTAATCAATTCAATTAATAATCGAGTTAACGGTATTGTTAATTACGAATTAGTTAAATAGAAGAGCTTGATTATTGTTATTTGATCGGATTGTTAACTGGATGTTTGCTTCATTAGCTAACTAAGTAACACATTGTTTTGATATTTTGTTATTGTTTACACATTTAATGTAGGTACTTTATTGCAATTTATTGTACGATTAGATACACAGGATCAATCTTTTTAACCGACTTCAAAAAAGGATGAGATGTTCAATTAGTTTGTACGTCTTTACACGATAACTTCGAAAAGATCCATTGTCCAAATATTATTGTCCACGGGAGACTATAGTGCTGGTAGCTTCTTATTATTCTGATAAAATGTTGTAACACGTTGTACAGGGTGTTTGGTGTATCGTTGGCCAAATTAAATTGGTGGATTCCTATCCACCAATTTAATTGGGGTCTTTTGCTATCTGGTCACGCCCCCCAAAAAAAATTCCGCATCATGGATTTTTTTAGGTGAATTTTTAAGGGGTTTTTTAAAAAAGTCAGAAAGTCACCATTTAAGCACGAATAAAAAAAAGTTGTAAGTACAACCTCCAAATTTTTTTTATTTGAATGTCCAATGTTGTACGGTTCAACTGAAAATTAAATTACATTGATGCGAACTCTAGTTTTTTTATTGCCCTTTACTGTTTTCAGAAGAGGAAAAATAAAATTTTTAACTCAACTTTGAATTGCAATAAAAAAAACTAAAAGCGCTCGAGTTCTTCTGATTTTTTGAAAACTTCTCTAGTCTATCTTCTTTCGAACGATATGCCATATGCTATGAAATCCGTCCTCTAACTTAGTTTATTTAATAATTTTGCGTGTCGGGGCGCGTTCGGCGGATATTCGATATGCAGAAAAAAACTTAAAACAAACGCGTAGTAGGTCGAAATTACATCTCCCTCTTGCGCAGTGAACTCTGATTGCGATCTTTTTTTTACATAGGAACGGACGGAACGGACTTGAAATAAAAAATAAAATCTTAATATTAATCACATTTTTTTTTAAATAAGCAAAATTACAAATCTTGCTTAACATTGCTATTATGCATGCACATTTCGAAAGTAAGTTTATATAAGATTTTTTCAACAATAAACTAAGTATTTAGCGGACAGATCATCTATCAAGGGAAGACAGTGTCGTTTGGTGATGGAGTGAAATAATCTACTAAAAGCATCGATTTTCTTCACGAGTAGCGCTTATTAGGTTCAGACTTACCAAAAAAAGGTGGAATTGTCATACTCAATGAATCGAACGATCGATCGAACGTTTGTATGAAAAGTATTTTTTTTTTTAGTTTTTCTCTTTTGCTCCTTGGGCAAGTTATTCAGTATTATGAGAATCATCTTTTTGAAGAACAATTAATAAATTTTCACCTCAAACAAGCAAAAAAATAAATATTAAAAAACAAAATACAAGAGTCGCAAAATGCGATGCGATTTCTTCCATACAACCTTAGAGTAGAGGAGACGGTGAACAAGATATAGGTAGGTGTAGTGATGAAACTGTCTACAAAATGTCTAACCAAACTCTGGCTCTTATACAGGGTGTAAGGAAAAGTATCATTAACCATTAAAGAACATACCTACTCTACCCATCAAACTGAACAACTTTCACTATGAGACCAAACCGATCGGAGCAAAAAATATCAGCTGTTGCATTCATCATTATTTTGAGTCATATGTAATGTATGTATTTATGTGTATGTTTAATGTTAACGACCCGGTTGGTGTAATGGTTACCACGCCGGACTGTCAAACCAGGGTCCTGGGTTCGAATCCCGGTTCGGTCATGGATGTTATAATATGTTCGTGCCGTTGTTGTATGGTTTCCATAGTCTTCTTCTTCTTCTAAACTAAAAAGTCTATAGTGCTTGCTTGGGATCATTACAATGTATGTGCCTGTGAGCGCTATTTATTTATAATGTATTGGAGTTTAGTATGGAATAAGTGATTTTGTTATTGCTCCAATGGGTTTGCTCCCTTAGTAAAAGTTGTTCAGTTTGATGGGTAGAGTATGTACTTTAAATGTTAAAAATACTTATCCTTACACCCTGTATATTCCGTGACTCTGGTTATAAATATTAAAACAGTTAGTTCGATAGTCACTATAAATAGGTTACATTTAATAACAAACATGTTTCGGTGTATCTGAATGAATGTATGTGTGAACATAGTTACAGTTACCTACTTTTTGATAAGGTGTCTATTTTATGTCGGTCAAAACTGTGAAAGTAGATAGTACCTACCTGTCTGATAAGGTACCCGTATGTTGGTTTAAAAAGGCATGTGCATAGTGCGTGAAATGCAATATCAATTTTTATTTCAATTGATATCGTACTGCAAGCTATAATAGCTTAGAAAGTATACGTTTTCGTATCGTCATTGTAAACATTAGGTAACATTTCATTTTATAAAAATTCTAAAAGCATTTTGGAAATTTTTATAACCATTATTGGTAGAATATTAAAAAATGCGAAGCTAGTTTATGAATGAAATGGATTCCTTTGCCTGGCTGCCTTATCTAAAAAAAACTAAGATAGTTTTTTTTTAATTCTACAGACTAAGGTATTTACAGCCATGAACTTTTACAGAAAATTCGAAGTTAAATTTAAAATAGTAGGTAATACATTTCTATTATTTCTTAACTTTTTTTACATTCTTCAATGAAAACAGGATGGTAAAAATTTAAATGTTGTCCATTTACTTGAATGTAAATCACAACATAAATCATTATATTTATTGCACCCTTGAGATAAAATGTATTATAATTATTATGTCGCAGGGATATTTTCAAAGTTGTAATATTATGTCGATTGACAATAATCCTGACAATATTATATCGCTAGGAAGACTATTAATTGTCCCGCTTTGACAATATTCCTGCGACGTGCCTGTTAAATATTTTGTACCATTTGGAAAAAAAAAGTAACCTGTCGTAAAGACAAACGATAGAATTGAAACTTCCGCAACTGTCAAATTTAAATTTCGAACTTCCGTTACACGAAAAGGTTGCCGAACCGAATGAGCGTTTTTCTTTTCTTTTTTAAATTTAATTCCTAAAAAACTCGACAGATGACATATTTATCGCTCCATAGAAACTTATAGAATTTATATAGGGACTCGCCTTGCGGTAGCATTTCCCCTCTGCCACGGTATAAGAACAATTGATCTTGTGCATTTACACCCAATTTTATACCTTATCACTAAACGAGACAGCCTATAATAGCGAAACAATAATTTTGAACTTAGAACGTTTGGGGTTCACACAAGACTACTTTTCATGATTTTTAACATTCAAAATTAGAATCTAAACTTATAAGAAATAAAATCCAAAGTTGCGGATTTCATGTTACCTCGCTCCCCGCAAAAAGTGGCAGAAATGTTTCTTAGTAGAATAAAACAAGTAACTCGTCCCTATATAAATTGTCTAAGCATAGAAACGTTCGCGAGATCCTGTCAAAATCATGCCAAGACTGTGCCTGCTTTTTTTTAAAGGCCTAGGGATCGAGCCCGTACAACCATGTCAGACGTAAACAGTTTCATATTTTCGATTAAAATTATTCTAAAATAATAAAGTATTCAATCGAAAGTTGCGTTGGCATCTTTTTGCTCATCTTCTCCCTCTTTATTATTTTTATGAAACTCTTTTTGAAATTTTGACCTTTATTCGCATAGACCGTAACGCCATCCATCGATCCCCTAGAAAACCAAAAGAGAAACGTTCATTTCAAAGCCCTCCCATAAAAAGTTTCACTTCACAAATTACGCATTCAAAATCACTTGACACGTAATTTCCTGCGTAAACTTATGATGGTTGGTGGTTGTAGCAAAGCTTCGGCCCATTCTATGTAAGTAACTACAGGGTGAAATTGATATCATTGGCATCCTTTTAAACTAAGAGTCTACCCATCAAACTGAACAACTTTAACTATGGGAGCAAATCGATCGGAGCAAAAAAAAAATCCGCTGTTGCATACATTTGAGTCGAATAAGCTGTGCACGACAGAATATGAATCGACCATTTGTACATAGTTTTTATCTCAATTTACTTTACTTTGCATTGTTTTGTATTGTTTTAGTTATAGGATAAGTTTCTATTTGAATAAAGCCATAATTTCTTATTAGGATTAGGGCCTAGTACATAAGTTATGTAAATAGTTAGAATAGGGCTTGTATTTCATTGTTTAAGTGATTTCCCTTTGTGCACGACAGAATATGAATCGACCATTTGTACATAGTTTTTATCTCAATTTACTTTACTTTGCATTGTTTTGTATTGTTTTAGTTATAGGATAAGTTTCTATTTGAATAAAGCCATAATTTCTTATTAGGATTAGGGCCTAGTACATAAGTTATGTAAATAGTTAGAATAGGGCTTGTATTTCATTGTTTAAGTGATTTCCCTTGAGATTCCTACCCCAGTTAGATAGGTACACATTTCCCTAGTTAAATTAGCACATAGTTTCATCAGATTTTAAAGTAAATAACACGATTAGCTTACATAATTCCAGTTAGAATTAACCCTGATTAGACTTAGTATCTCATTAAAAGGGGAGGAACTTAAGAGAAATCAACGATAGAAAGAGACAGTGCAACTGTCCCTGTCGGCGCATACAGGCGAGCGAGGGGGGCCCCGACTCCCGCGAATCCGCGGTATGCGGAAGCGGGGGACGGGGTCATATAAATATTGAAATCTTTCGCGCGCGCTCCTCACTCTGTTTTGCACCGGCAGACGATGAGAATGATATGTTTGGATGTTAGAAAATAAGTAAGTAAGTAATGAACATTGTTTCTTTGCTGTAAAATGTAAGATTGAGATAGAAATAAAGAGATTTTAGTCAAGGGGAAGAGTGCGGGGTGAAGGGGAGTGGTCGCTCGAAAATCGTATAAAAGAAGCGCCGATTCGGCGCAGATTCAGTCCGGATCCAGCACTCGAGAAGAAAACATCTTGAAGAAAGAAAACTCTCTGCGACCACTAGCCCTCTCTGCCCCACCCTCCAGCCTGGCTCACATTTGGAAAACCGCATCGGCATTTTCACTGAAGAAAGAAACCCCTACTTACAGTCCACGCTCCACATTTGGTCCTTCAGGAGCCGAATCAAGAAGAACCTGCGAAGATATTGAAGAGATATTGAAGAAATTTGAAGAGATTTTGAAGAGATTTTTGAAGAATCGAAGATGCCGATTACCACACGCAGCCAGTCTGGTAGAGAGGGCGACGGGTCGCAGACCACGTCGCGGAACGCGTCGAACCCAACTACGAGCGCCGAGTCAAGCGCCACCGGGTCCGGAACCACCACGACGGCAACGAACACGACGTCGTCGGGCACCGCCGCTACGTCGTCGGGCACCGCTGCGACGTCGCAAGAGACCATGAAGCCGCCGTCGAAAGCGCCGTTGAGAGCACCGTCACGTCGTTCTACCGCCTCCCGCAAGAAACTCCTCGCGGAGCTGGAGGCCAGGGAGCGCCTGGCGGAGCTGGACAGAGAAATCGCGAAGCTTCGTCTAGCGAAGATCCATGCAGAAGCTGAATCGTCGGACGAAGAAGAAGAAGAGAACCAAGAAAAAGAAGAATCCTCCGTTCGAGTCGAAGAATGGTTGAAGAAACAAGAAGAAGAAAGAAGAGCGACGTCACCCCCGCCCCGCACGCAGCGGGAAGCGCCACGGAAGGATGGACGAGGACAGGGCGATCACCGCGGTGATCACCAGGGCAACGAAGAGCCCCGGCCTGCGCGTCAAGACATCTCTGAACTGGCGGCGGCCATCACCCAGGCCATGAGATTTGTTACGAGGGAGGCGCCGAAGTACATTCAAGAATTACCCATCTTCAACGGACAATCGAACGCGTGGCTGCCATTCAAAGCGGCGTACGAAGACACGGCAAGAGGATTCTCCGACACCGAGAACATAGCAAGATTAAGAAAAAGTCTCCGGGGCATCGCGCTAGAAGCGGTCCAGAGCCTGCTCCTATCCAACCCGGAGCCGAGCGTCATCATCGCCACGCTCGAGAGAAGATTCGGTCGCCCTGAAGCTATCGTCATGGGCGAAATGGAGAAGATCAGAACACTTCAGAAGATAGGAGACAACCCACGCGATCTCATCGTGTTCGCTAACAAGATAGCGAACATCGTCGCGACCGTAGAAGCACTGAAGAAAATCCATTACCTGTACAATCCCGAAATGGCGCGAAACGTGATTGAAAAATTGTCTCCGATCATCAGAAGCAAATGGTTCGACTTCGCCGCCCGAAACAAAGAAGACGTTCCTGAGCTGAAGCGACTGGCCACCTTCCTGAACGAAGAAGCAGACAAATGCGGCGCCTACGCTTCACTTGAGACCGTCACAGAAGAAAAATCGAAGAAAAGGCAAGAAAGAACATTCAATGTGAACACGCTACGCTGCCCAGCCTGCAACGGACCACACAACCTACCTGACTGCAAGAAATTCGTAGCTGCCAGCACGGACGAGCGGTGGGAGATAGTGAAGAAAAGTCGTGTTTGTTTCCGCTGCCTGCGCAACAACCACCGCCACGCCGACTGCAGAGCCAAGGTATGTGGTCATCAGGGTTGCACCATATCGCATCACAAGCTTCTTCATCAGTCAAGACCGAAGATCGAAGAACCACGTAGCGAAGAACCACCGCGTCGCACACAAGAGCCGCCGCATCGCGAAAAAGTCGGCTCTACGTACGAAGACACGAATAACACGGCGAGCAACGGCACCGCACGGCGCGCTTATTTGAAAATCGTTCCTGTAGTTCTCACCGCCGCCAACGGAAATGAAGTAGAAACGTTCGCGCTACTCGACGAGGGCTCTACAATCACCATCATCGACGAGAAAATTACACAAGAACTCAACGTCGACGGGCCCACCGATCCAATGAACGTCCGTGGTGTGAGCGGGAAGGAACTACAGTACCCGAAAAGCAAGCGCATCGACCTGAAAATCCGCGGGAAATACGCAGACGAAACATGCGAGCTACGCGACGTGCGCACCGTGCGAGAGCTCGACATCGCTTCTCAGAGGGTCGGCAGAAGAGACATCGAAGATTGCCCGCACCTGAATCAAATTCGAGACGAGCTCGTGTACGAAGAGGCGCATCCGAAGCTACTCATCGGGCAAGACAACTGGGATTTAATTATCTCAGGCGCGGTGCGAGCGGGACGGAAAGACAAACCCGTCGCATCGTACACGAAGTTGGGATGGGTTCTTCACGGCTGCCGCTCATCCATGACGTATCCAGAAACCTTCTGCGGACATCTAACCATCGTTCGAAACAACGAAGACAACGTAGAGAGAATTACGAACTATTTCAAGTTGGAACCGATTGGAGTAGAAAAACCGACAGAGAAGAGCGTTCCCGAGCAGCCGGTTATGAAAATAACAGAAAAAACAAGCTGCAGCCTGCCCGACGGACGCTTCGAGACAAGATCGACAGTACAGCAGTTCGCCGCCAACCCGCGTGTCGCCACTGTCGCCATCGGCGGGAGCGAGACAGAGAAAACGCACGAAATCTTACGCGACGCGAAGACGGACTGCATCGATCTCAAGTCGAACACTCGAAACATCGAAGAGACCAAGAAAGAAGTTCCGAAGACAGAAGAAAGAGAGACAGGTCTCGTCACCCACCAGCGACCTGACCACGCTCACCTCCCTCGAGCCGAGCGCTTCTCGTCGTTCACACGCTTGCTACGAGCTACGGCACGCGTGCTACAGTTCGTAGACCTATGTAGGCGTAAGAAAAACGAAACAGTGTTGGCTACGAAGCGAAAACGAACGCGAGAAAACAAGAAAAACGACTCCGATTGGAAAACTGATAAGAAGACTGATAAGAAAACACGCAAGAACGAGACGACGCACGCGAAGAAAAGAGATAGCAACATCATCGGAATCGAGGCGCACTATCTCATTCGCGCCGAAAAACTGTGGTGGAAAGCGGTACAAGAAGATTTTTTTTTTCGAAGATTTACGTCGAGTGAAGAGTGGCGCGGCGCCTCAACCTGGAGACAGGCTATCGGCGCTATCAGTAGCGGTCGGCGAAGATGGAGTTCTGCGACTCAAGGGAAGAATCCACGCTTCGCCTGACATCGACAAAGAGACTGCGAGCCCGGCTGTACTCGACGGGAAACATCTTTTTACGCGACTGTACATACAACACGTACACAAGCGGCTACACCACGGCGGCATCGAGACCGTAGTGAACGAGCTGCAACGGAGACTGTGGATAGTGAAGATACGACCGACAGTGCGTGACGTCATCAAGCGCTGTCGACGATGCAAGTTTAGAAGAGAGAAGCCCGCGTCCCCGGCCGCCGATAACCCGCCTCTGGCGCGTGCATCTCACCACGCACGCCGCCGAGGCGAACGTAGTAAATCTCCGCCCACTGACACACGGGGCGGTGACGCCGAGGCGCTCACACCCAACCACATCCTGTTGGGACCCAACTCGCACGTTCAACCACCTGGCGAGTTCACCGCAGACGACCTCACCGCGCGCAAGCACTGGCGGCGCGCACAACGCCTGGCAGACGTCTTCTGGAGCCGCTGGGTCAAGGAGTACCAGCCGCTACTCCAACACCGGCGGGAGCCTCGCACGACCGGCGCGCCACCCGCTGTCGGCGACCTGGTGCTCATCTGCGACCCCAACCTGCCGCGCAACACATGGCCGAGAGGACGCATCATCGCAGTCTACCCAGGGCGAGACGGCGAGGTGAGGATCGTGGACGTCGAGACCAGCAACGGGCACGTCCTCTGAAGACCGACCAAGAGGATCGTCGTGCTACCTGTTGGATCGCAGAGCTGCGACGGCGGGAGAAATGTGCACGACAGAATATGAATCGACCATTTGTACATAGTTTTTATCTCAATTTACTTTACTTTGCATTGTTTTGTATTGTTTTAGTTATAGGATAAGTTTCTATTTGAATAAAGCCATAATTTCTTATTAGGATTAGGGCCTAGTACATAAGTTATGTAAATAGTTAGAATAGGGCTTGTATTTCATTGTTTAAGTGATTTCCCTTTGTGCACGACAGAATATGAATCGACCATTTGTACATAGTTTTTATCTCAATTTACTTTACTTTGCATTGTTTTGTATTGTTTTAGTTATAGGATAAGTTTCTATTTGAATAAAGCCATAATTTCTTATTAGGATTAGGGCCTAGTACATAAGTTATGTAAATAGTTAGAATAGGGCTTGTATTTCATTGTTTAAGTGATTTCCCTTGAGATTCCTACCCCAGTTAGATAGGTACACATTTCCCTAGTTAAATTAGCACATAGTTTCATCAGATTTTAAAGTAAATAACACGATTAGCTTACATAATTCCAGTTAGAATTAACCCTGATTAGACTTAGTATCTCATTAAAAGGGGAGGAACTTAAGAGAAATCAACGATAGAAAGAGACAGTGCAACTGTCCCTGTCGGCGCATACAGGCGAGCGAGGGGGGCCCCGACTCCCGCGAATCCGCGGTATGCGGAAGCGGGGGACGGGGTCATATAAATATTGAAATCTTTCGCGCGCGCTCCTCACTCTGTTTTGCGCCGGCAGACGATGAGAATGATATGTTTGGATGTTAGAAAATAAGTAAGTAAGTAATGAACATTGTTTCTTTGCTGTAAAATGTAAGATTGAGATAGAAATAAAGAGATTTTAGTCAAGGGGAAGAGTGCGGGGTGAAGGGGAGTGGTCGCTCGAAAATCGTATAAAAGAAGCGCCGATTCGGCGCAGATTCAGTCCGGATCCAGCACTCGAGAAGAAAACATCTTGAAG
The DNA here is from genome assembly GCA_922987775.1 of Agonopterix subpropinquella. Taxonomy (NCBI): domain Eukaryota; kingdom Metazoa; phylum Arthropoda; class Insecta; order Lepidoptera; family Depressariidae; genus Agonopterix; species Agonopterix subpropinquella. The sequence goes on from OV277710.1 coordinate 4,725,635, forward strand.
AAAGAAAACTCTCTGCGACCACTAGCCCTCTCTGCCCCACCCTCCAGCCTGGCTCACATTTGGAAAACCGCATCGGCATTTTCACTGAAGAAAGAAACCCCTACTTACAGTCCACGCTCCACATAAGCATTGCAGTTTAGTATGGGACAGCTGATAATATTTTGCTCCGATCGGTTCGCCCCAATAGTAAAAGTTGTTCAGTTTGATTGGTAGACTCTTAGATTAAAAGGATGCTAATGATATCAATTTCACCCTGTATAGGTACTGGTATAAATAAATAAATAAAACAAAAAACTACGTAAGGCAAGGGACACAGACAATTTACTAAATAACAAGTCCAAATTAAATGTAAACTGAATTCTACAAAACGAAATTTCGTATAAAATCGTTTGTCTCGATTCAAAGCATCGGGGGGGACCGTAATCGATTTTATTGTAAAACGGTCACTGATCTTGAAATTCAGTCTGATTGCGTGATTGGGTACCATTGTGTATAAGCCCTATTATAATTTGGCTTACTATTTTCGTTTATTTGAACTAGAGTTTAGGGTTCCGCAAAAAAAATTGTGAAAAGCTAGCCGTATATTCATCCTCATGGTTACAAAAAGCATCCATGAAAAAATATAAGTAAGGCATTTTACAGGCGGATGGGATGTGTTTCGCGCGCGGGTTAGTAGGCCACGCCATTTTATGTGGTGGTTTAAGTTTATGTTTTTATTCAAAAACAATCCTTGAGATCATCCAAATATCTATAACTATTTAAAATAAGACACTGGGTAAATCATCGACACCACGATGGATAGAACCACAATTTTAAGATTAGAATAGATAAGATTTTATTAAAATATTATTTATCTGTAAGGGTACATTTTAGCTTGGCCTGTTAATTACTTATGTGTCAGCCTACAAAAACCTAACATGTAATGAGAGACAGGATAATTCTGGAATACCTTTTTCTTGCGCGAAAACTTAGGATGCGTTTGACGCCTAACCTCAGGAAAGAGGATAGAGATACTTACTGATTTTATAATGATTTTATTTATCCACAGAATATACAGGGTCCTTCTTAATATGCTGACACTTTTTAAGGGTATAATCAGACCATCAAACTGAACAACTTTCTGTATGGCACTAACAACGAAATGGCGAAAAAAAATCAGCTTTCCCATACATTTGCAACATACTCGATGTTCGCAGTTTTGTATGGAAGAACAGTTTTTTTTTTCGCGATTTCGATGTTGGTGCCATAGAGAGAGTTGTTCAGTTTGATGGTCTGATCATCCACTTAAAAAAGAGTCAGCATATTAAGAAAGACCTTATATTGCTATAGAAATCATGCATGAGTTAAAAAGGTTCGCAAAAAAGTTTGGGTAAACAATATCTACTTACATGGAACTTTAAAATGTAAGGAACCCTTATGTTATATTCTTATTTCAAAAATTTTGAAATAAAGATAACAATTTTATCTATATCGGCCCATTACCGTTTCAAATTTGTTTTCAGCCTATTAAAAATACTTGTTAACAGTAGTTAAATAAAGCACATTTTTATTTAGCAAACGTTTCAAAACCTGCAATAAACAGAGAGATACCTACAAAATTATGCTGGTTTCATTTAAAAGTGAAAAACGTGATAATTGCAGTTGTTAACTTCAGAAGTGAATAAACTACAAACACAAACGTACTGCAAGGCCTTTTGAATAATAAAATTAAATACCCGTTTCGTTATCGTATAAAACTATTTAAATATTTTATCTTTTGTGTTGCGTATTCAACAACCACTTTTTCTACTAGATGTTTCATTTTCACAGTGCAATAATAGTTTAGCTAGTGAGACGAGAAAGAACTTTGGCGAATTTGGACCCAGCCATTTTTACGAAAACTAAAAGCCCTTCAGGACGGCGGTCATAATTATTATAAACAGAAAAAATTAAGGAATTTAAATAAAAAAAACTTCCTCATCTCTAGAAGTCCGGGTTCAAAAGTAGAAATTACTAGTAAAAAAGACAAATCATCCAAAAAGCAGTAGCACAACGCAACCATGACAGCTATTTTCAACTAATATTATCACTGAGGTAGTTTTTGGTCGTTACGGAACGTATTTGGCTTTATTGAACTGATAGTGCGTGTGATTTCGTTTGATTCCATAATCATAATATTGTACGGTTATCGTGAATTTTCATTAAAACATACACAATTAATGCGTAGAAGATTGAGTGGGCTATCTAATAAGAAAGATTATGAGTTTCAGACACTTGATACAAAAGGTATCATAATGAGAAATACCTTTCACCCAACTTCTACAGATTACAACCAATTTCCTTTTATGTTAGTTTTGTTTCACTCTACACGTATTACTAAGTTTCATTTATGTATGGGACCTATATGTCTGGGTCTCACATTATATGGCCTTCCGCCAAACATCTTTAATTATCCCCTGTTTCCAATCTCTGGGTCTCAATCCGCCGTCTAGTCCTAGAAAATCCCTAACCCGTGGTTCATACCACCTTTTTAGGGCTAGCCAAAGAGATTATACCTAAAGGCATAGAGTGAGCCTTACTATTGCAAGAATGTCCACTTTTTTTGACATTTCTGTTTGAGTGTGTGGTATGGACAAAAGATGACCAGGTGACATTTGCCCCTATGTTTACGGTTACTTTTCACGCACACTAGCACAAAAAAAAAGTGGACAGCCGCATAAACAAACATTTATAGTTCCATCTCCTTCTACTATTAAAAGAACGTCATAAGATAAAAGATACTAACTACAATCGTAAATTGATGCGGTCTCTATGCTTTAGAATAAAGGAGATCATTTCTCGGAGGGTCTAGCATACCACGCTTGTCAAAGCGACAAAATTAGAAGACTGTCCAGAATTCCCATTTTTTCTTGGGATTTATATTTTTACCAACAACAGATAAACCGAATAATCGAAATAATGACCTAATGACGCAAATTTCATACTGTGGTATTTTCTGGTCTGGTATTAATGGTCATTTTCTACTGCTGATTTCAACGTGTGTCTTTAAAAAATCACAGTCTTCGCATTCATTTTCGCATTCTTAAACGAGGTACAATTTCAATCTTTTTCGTTTACTCGGGGGTGGCATGTTAGACTTGCAGTAGGGTTATTGTCGAAGTTTCATATTATATGGCAAGCGAGATTTTCGCTCTCTAAAAAGCGCGAAAGAAGTCTCTTTTAAAATTAGCGAAGTCGCGTCGCTCGCGGGTAGAGAAACCACGCTACTAGAGCTGGGTGCAAATAAACCACTTTATTATATGCTTACACTGGAAGAGTACCTATCCTCAGACTCTTCGCCATCCATGTTACCTCTTCACACCACAGTAACATGCAGTAGTACCACTAGTACCTCCTTTAGTAACGGTATATTAGCCATTAACCCCAAAAATAGTGTCACTAAACTGGAAAGTACACACAAGTAGCCACGGTACAGCCCGGACACTGCAGAGAGAGATAGAGGGCAATAGAGGGGGTGAGGCAAAAGTTGGTGGGAGGAAGGGAGTGTCCGTACTGTATATAGTAATAAATACTCTTTCTTATACTGTGGCCATGGTACAAGAATAATTATTTACCTACGAACAATATGGACACTCAATTTAATGTCCCGCCTCCCCAACCAAAAGTCGGGATACGTGCTTGCCTCACCCCCTCTCGGTGGTACAGGAGGTGAGCCACAGTAAGCAGTGGTATATTCCTCTCTTACTTACACTCACTCGGCATACTATCAGTTTAAAATAACAATGTGCATGACCTTGAAGGGCCGTTCGATAACTTCACTCGGTTGTAAAGGAATATAGACTCTATGTAAAGGAAATAATCATTTGAATGACTCGAGTGAAGTTCGTGTAATTGAGTGACGTCACATTTGCAGGCGAGGTCATGCACATTGTTATTTTAAACCGATAGTACATGGTGCTAGCGAGTGCCTCTTCTTGCCCGTTTATACAACGTGATAATGAATTAGCGCAAAACCTGACACACCCCAACTGATTTATAACAAAATAATCAGATTTAAACAATAATTTCATTATTTTGATAGTTAAAATTAAAAGTTATTCGCATTTTAAGTTTTGAGGCAAAAATTATTTTTCAGCACGAAAAGAAAGCACTAACGTACTCATGGATACATTTTTATGATCTTGTTTTGGTAGTAAGTAGTGTGAGTGTGCCGCACGGGCACACGGTGGGTTGACATCCGGTTCAGACAATTTTTTATTTTGCAAAAAAATTATTTAATATTTTGAAAAAAAAAATCCTATGTTGAAACCACGATAATTCGATTCTGCTCTCGATTCTAAACAAACTACTTTCTAGTTTTCCGTTAATTCATTAACACGTTGTATGTGTGTGTGCTTTAGTTGTTTCATTGGTTTATAGTTAAGTTTAAATGAGAAAATCTTGAAAGTGTACAATAAATTTATTAGTGATTTTGTATGCAAAATGATGTTGTTAAGTTTCTTTCTTGTGTACATTTGTTCATCAAATGCTCTGGACAATGGATTGGCGTTAACACCGCCTATGGGATGGCTGTCTTGGCAAAGATTTAGGTGTATCACTGATTGTGAGAAATATCCGAAGGATTGTGTAAGGTAAGTAAAGCTAAATTAATTTTTTATTTTTCCTGTTTCAATTTCATAGTTGATTTTTTTTTGTCTTTTTTTAAATAAACTGTACACTAATAAGTGTAGTGGCCAAAAAGTTAATAAGTCAATGTTTTATTACATGAAACTCTTTTTTCAGTATTTGTACAATTAAATTCAATATTTTAATCTTAATTTTAATTCATTTATTTTGATTAATTGAAATTTGTTTTTTTTTTTATATTTTCCATCAAATCAAAAGTGAACATCAAAATCTGAATCGCAAAAAATAATGGTTCTATACATTTGGGTATTTAATTTTACATTCTGTATATTGCATTAAAGAGTTTCTATAATTCCAAGGTCCGTATTAGAAAATTTTATACAATTAATATGATGAGAACTTACACAGTAATTTCTTTTATTTAAATATTATAATTTCCACAGTGAAGACCTAATAAAGCGCACAGCAGATAAAATGGTTTCCGATGGATACCTAGAAGCTGGTTATGAGTACCTGGTCATAGACGATTGCTGGTCAGAACTGAAAAGAGGTTCAGATGGAAAATTGGCATCTGACAGAAAAAGATTCAAGAGTGGAATGAAATCGTTAGCCGATTATGTAAGTAGCAATAATCGGGAACGAGAATTGATTGCAAAAATTATTTCATGAACAAAATCGAACTTTCAATCGATTAAACACATTCTGCACATTTTTTATTGTTTGATTAATATTTGTTTTTTATTATAGTAGTTGTTATTTACATTTTGGAATTTAATTTAATAATATTATGATATCTTTCAATTTAGTTTTTTAATGAATTTTGTAGTGTTATTATTTGTTGACATCTTAATGTTGACATCTTAATCTTAATGGTTTATTCTTTTACGTCTTATTTAATTTATTTGAAAGATACTAATGTAAAATCTACTTAATAATTGTAAATGTATCTCGTATTTTGTTAAATGTAATTTGTAAACTTTTGTATGCCTTCTGGCGGAACACAATGGAACCAACAATTTTGTAACATCTTTATAACCTGTGATTCACAAATAAATAAATAAATTGAAATTGAATTGAAATTGAATTAAAATTGCTCAATATTTTATTGCACCTACGCCTCAACAGTCTGATATATTTGTGATACCATTTGACTTAAATGTAACAACTGATTGTAAACAAATGTCTGAACAAATAAATCCATTTCATTTCATTTCAAAATATGCAAATCATGATACAGAAATAAATAGGTACTATGAAGAAGATTTTCTCCATTGTCTTTGAATTTTTTGGGAGTGAGGTTCTATAAGGGGTGCTTTTGGGTCTACTTAATTACATTATGCACAAATAAACTACCGACTATATCCTTTCCGAATGATTTTAAATTATGCTACAACTGATAAATAGCTTTATAAGCGTATATTTGTCGAAAAGATGGATTCGTATAATAAGTATTGTGAAATAGAATTACGTGTAAGTTAATAAGAAGTTAATAGCAGTAAAGTTCTTCTTCAGTAGAATGAAAAGCAGTAGTTACTAAGTTTGACTTTCCATCGTGGTGCCACGTTTTGTTTTTTATTGCTATTTAATTGGTGCAATTGCGGTAGGTTCTTCAACTCTGCCATATCCCTGCTGTAAGCTTACTTATAGCCATGCCTTTCTTACTGCCGTCTCCCGTTTAGTATAAGAGATAAGTATACTTTTTTCCACCATCAGCAGCAAGACTGATTCATCGTTTATGGGATGTAGACCATTTCTGTGATGGGGATGGATCAGGTCTGCCTGCATAACACCAGTCGGTTTAGGAGTTACTGATGATTAAAGGTCTGTAAAAAATTAACGATCAGCTGCACGGCTGATCGTATGATATTGTTGTAGTATGCACTGTACGGTTATTGGTTTGCATGTTTTGCCCCACAAGAGGGCACATCTGACTGTAGCTATGTGAACAGTACAAAAACTGTCAAGTTCTGTCAGTCGGTTTAGGAGATACAGCCAGTCAAAGTTCCAATCTTTGAACGGCTGTATCTCCTAAACCGACTTATGAACCATGTCAGTTTTTGAACTGTTCACATAGCTACAGTGCATACTGCAACAATAACATACGATCCTAAACCGACTGGAGTTATGCAGGCAGACCTGGTCCATCTCCATCACAGAGATGCTCTACACCCCATAAACACTGAATCAGCCTTGCCGCTGATGGTTGCAAAAAGTACACTTACCTCTCGGAATATTTGCAAAATGAAATAATTTTATTATCACCATTATAATCTTATTCATAATTGCCCAGGTTGCGTTGGACGTATCAAGAGTCCCGTAAGATACTCGGTGGGCTTTTTCATAAACGCAAACAAAAACAAGTTGTATTCCTTAGTTTAATTATAACTGTGATTGTTGTATTATAAATATAGAACCATACCTACTGTAAATCGTTTATTGATGAAACAAAGTTAAAAACAGAAGCCGCAATATCAGCTTCCTCTGTTGTTAAGTTCCATGTTCATAATTAAGGCTCCTCCTCCCATCTGCAAGGCTCTCTTTCTTACGAGCAAACTTTTGCAATTAGCCATCCCGCTTCAATTGCGCGGCTCCGGTCAGAACTTTTCGTTTTCTTTGAAAACCTGTATGATTTTTTATGAATTTTCAAAAAATATGAAAACCACATCATTTTATATTGTATTGCGAAGAATATTGTAAATTTTCATATTCTTCTGATCAACAATGTAAGAGTAAAACGGTTACAACTGGAAAAAAAGAGGTGACTTTGGAGGCGTTTTTCTCCAGTTTTATTCATTAAAATCGATTTCGAGAAAAACCACATCACTTCTCATATCCTGTAGATTGTTCAGTTTTGTTTTCTGCTTAAAAAGTTCCATAGTTAATGTATAAAATGGTTACAAAGTTACTCAAAACCGGACGGACGCCCCTTATTTGAATCCTCGATAACAAAGCTTAGTTACCTCTGTAGGGTCCATGTTTAATTTGCCAACGTTTAACTGCCTTTGTCAGCCTTTTCTATTAATGAGTCCGTGGAGACTATACGCGACAATGGGTAAATGAAAATCACAGAGCGGTTATTAGATCAAAAGAACATGCACCTATTAGTTATTCTATTTCGTTAATTTAAATGCAGGTAACTTTGGCTTTAACGAGTCGACAGACAGCCCGGTAGCACAGTCGGTAGTGAACCTGCCTGCTGTGCCGAGGGTCGCGGGTTCGAATGCCGTAAGGGACAAATATTTGTATGATGAATATGAATATTTGTACCCGAGTCATGGATGTTTGTATCTATATATATGTATTCTATATCGTTGTCTAGTCATCGTAATACAAGTCCAGGCTAGATTCTGGTACTTTAAATGTGGCTAGATAATTTGTGTGACATTGTCCAAGATATTTATTTATTTACTTATTAACGAGTTGAAAACCTTCGTAATAAGAGGATAGCTATGTCTAACGGAATACTATAAAGGTATTAAGACATGTCTTGTCGAACATAGTGTTATTTGCTGATGATACTTCTCTTATTTTCAAAACAAGTAGAAAGGCGCAAGATGTTGATGATATTAATGACAATGTAAATGACACTCTTCGACAAGTTCTGAATTGGTTCAGTGTTAATAATCTTGCTTTAAATGCAAAGAAAACTAAATGTATTAAATTCACTCTACCAAACGTTATAAATAATGAAAATAATATAACTTTAGATAATGATATATTGCATTTCACAAGTAATACTGTATTTTTAGGGATAAAGATTGACTCGAGGCTGCAATGGGGTCCACATATAGTAACCCTAGCGGGTAGGCTGAGCTCGGCAGCTTATGCAGTTCGAAAAATTAGACAGCTAACTGATATAGCTACTGCAAGACTTGTATACTTCAGCTACTTCCACAGTATCATGTCTTATGGTATTTTGCTGTGGGGCCGTGCTACAGACGTCGAGGCTATCTTTATCCTTCAAAAGCGGGCAATTCGAGCCATTTATAATCTGCGTTGTCGAGACTCACTACGAGATCTTTTTAAAGATATCAGTATTTTGACTTTCTGCAGTCAATATATTTACGAAAATATTTTATATGTTCGAAAAAATTTGTCTCTCTCCCAAAAACAGTGACGTTCATAATTACAATACAAGAAATAAAAATAAATTAGTATTCCCACATTTTCGACTCAGTAAAGTCAACACATCTTTCATGGGGCACTTACTATAATCTGTCTATATGTCTGTATACGCTTTTATAATAAGATACCAGAGGATATTCTAAACTTACCAGACAAAAAGTTTAAGTTTCATGTTAAACAAGTCCTCTGTAAAAAAGGTTACTATAAACTCGATGATTATTTGAATGACCAAAATGTCTGGTCTTGACAATTTTACACTATGTAATGCAATATTGTATTTTAATTCTACTTTGTACATTTTGTTTTGTTTAAAAGATGTGTGTTGTAGAGTTTCTGGCCGCATCTTCTCTCAATGGAACACCTTCCGACGCGGTGGTAGAGTCAAAAAATGACGTCAAAAAGATATATGATATTATTACTATATGATATTATTTTGAATAAAAATTTTTTTTTTTTTTTTTAAGGTTTTCATAATTATACTCATTCATGTACTAATGTTTTTTTTAACTTATGTGCGTAATACTGACTGCTCTCAAATGGTGAAGGAATACACGATTGCCCGTTGCGGAGGTAGGTATCTAATAATTAATAAAATTCTATGAGGCGAAAAAATGTATTTTTTTTTTCAGGTCCACAGTAAAGGTCTAAAGTTCGGCATGTATCAAAACTACAGCAACCTTACATGTGCTGGGTTCCCTGGCACCCTTGGGTACGAGCAGACTGATATCGACACTTTTGTAGAATGGGAGATAGACTATTTAAAGTTAGATGGCTGCTTTATTGATCCTCTAAAATTGGATACAGGTTAGATAGTTTAACACGCCACAAGTGTTTGTATATTTATTTAATTTATAAACTATGGAGCGGGAAATTTACCTATTTCCTATGCTTGCACTTGTGATACTAAACAACTCTCCCAAAGGAGCATAAGGGAAATTCGCAAAAAATAATCATTTATTTTCATACAATCGTTTGATCATCTGAATGCATTTTGTGTAAAAAGCCCAATTTTTTTTTTGCTAATCTATCTAAACTATTATAAAACTGTAACAGAAGTGTGTCTGTACATAGAAGATATTTACAAAAAAAAATTAAGACATGGTTTTTACCTGTCCCTGATTACAAATCACCAATTTTTGGATTTTTTGTCTGTCTGTTTGTTTGTTTGTTTGTTTGTTTGTTTGTTTATTTGTTTGTTTGTTTGGGTGTTTGTTTGTTCGAGTATCACGCAAAAACTACTGAACCTATTTTGATGAAACTTTTTTGTTTGATAGCTTATCATCTGACTTAAAATCTGGTATATAATTTATGCGGACGAAGTCGCGGGTAAAAGCTCGTATTATTATAAAACTGTAACGGAAGTGTGTTTGTACATTGAAGATATTTACAAAAAAAAGATTTCGATATGGTTTTTAGATGGCCCTGATTCCAAATCACCAATTTTTGGATTTTTTGTCTGTCTGTTTGTTTGTTTGTTTGTTTGTTTGTTTGGGTGTTTGTTTGTTCGAGTATCACGCAAAAACTACTGAACCTATTTTGATGAAACTTTTTTTGTTTGATAGCTTATGATCTGACTTAAAATCTTGTATATAATTTATGCGGACGAAGTCGCGGGTAAAAGCTCGTATTTTCATACAATCGTTTGATCATCTGAATGCATTTTGTGTGAAAAGTCCATTTTTTTTGCTAATGTCCTATGTGTTTCTTAGGGAAAATTGTTCAGTATCATGGGTTCGAAAAACTGTTTACGCTAACACCTTGTATACAACGTGTTAATGAATAAGTGCAAAACCTCATACACCCCAAATGATTTATAAAAAAATAATTAAATTGCAACAATAAGTTCATTATTTTTATAGTTAAAATTTAAAGTTATTCGCATTTTAAGTTTTGAGGCAATAATGATTTATCATTTCAACAAGGAATGAAAGCGCTAACGTACTCATGGATACATTTTTATAATCTTGTTTTGGTAGTAAGTATGGTGAGTGTGCCCGTGCTGCGGTGGGTTGACATCGGGTTCAGTAAAAAACAAATTATTTATATTTTGAAAAAACCTACCTATGTTGAAACCATGATTATTCGATTCTGCTCTCGATTCTAAACAAACTACTTTCTAGTTTTGCGTTAATTCATTAGAATGTTGTATACGTTGTGTTCCTAAGTCGCTTATGTGAAACCTAAGTCTCTGCTCTCCCCATTTACGTATAATGAGCGTGGTTATTTGGTTTCAGCTTACCCAGCCTACGGTGAGAAGCTAAATACGAGTGGTCGACCAATACTGTTCTCTTGCAGCTGGCCCGCTTACCAGGAAAGTTACAACATCAAAAAGGTAAGTACGGTAGGTACAGTGAAGTTTCATTTTTGACATACAATCTATTAACACTTTCGCTGCTAAGCTCAAAACAATGACACTCGCGCAGTGCTAACACTGTGGAATGCTATACAATTCTGACTCAAGGTTTGAGTCGTGCGCACTGCGGCCCATATTTCGCTGACCTACGACGTAGGTTGTCAGCAGTTAAAGTGTTAAGGGTTGGACCTTATCTGGCAGCACCGCATCGCCTTTTTCCGTCGCTCTATCCTTGTCTGTCACTCATGAACGTCATTTGCTCAAATAAGGTAGACGGAACGCGATCAAACGCCGGCGCCGCCGCAGCGCCGCCGCGCGCGATCGCGTTCCGTCTATCTTATTTGCTCTAGCAAATGACGTTCCTGAGTGACAGAAAAGGATGGAGCGACAGAAAAAGGCGATGTGGTGTTGCCAGATGAGGTTCAGCCCTAACACGTATTACTACAGTGAAAACTGTTGGTGAGAATGAGTAATCTCATTCAATCTCTTTATGTTAGTGAGGCAATATTTTAAAAAATTGGTTACCTGCGTAAAGCGTGGTGAAGTTCTTCAAAGTTGAGAACATTTTTAATGTAAAAATTGTTATCTCCTTTCAAAAACTTGTCACAATTACTGATACCTGACCTACAAGCCCCGCAAGTTGATATTGCGATTGGCGGCCATCTTGATGACGTAATTTTGACGTAGTCGACGTGCACCGTCAGTACCGTTCGCAAGGTCAGCTCGCGCTTTTGTTAGAGTTTTTTGCGACGGATGACGTCATGCAGCTGTTATTGTGACAAGGTTCCATCGCAATATCAACTTGCGGGAGTTGTACTCTTTATAATAGCGTTACATTGACTAATAACTTCCGCACAGCAAAGTTACAAAGTTGGAAGATTGAATCACGTAGCGCAAAAAGTGCAAGGATTCCTTACGATGAAACTGTGCCAGTGTCCTTGAATGTAATGAAATCTGTCGTCGCTACCAAGAAACGAAAAAATAACAACGGTCGGAACATAAGAACAGAATAGAAATAAGAACAGCAAGAGGGTCCGACCGACCTAAACTAAAAAAAATCTTCAAAATAATATTTATCACATATAGTCGGAGATCCGACCGTAAAATTATGCACCATGTGTGTGTTTTTGTTTACACAGGGGTTAATTTAACGCCGTCAAGTCACCTATAAAAATCTTGCCGCAAGTAACTTTTCCATTATGATTTTTGGTATAACTTTTTCCACCTGTCTGTTTGGGAAGTAAATGAGGTGCCATCGGAAGCAGACTGATCTAAAGTACTGAAAAAACTAGGTTAGCCACCTCTCAGTCTGCCACAACAATCACAAGGTTTAAAAATTACTTCTTTGAACCGTGCAACCCTATAGAGTGTATTTTGGCGGCGTTCAATTAACCCCTTTATAAACATACACTAGAATCACATTTCGTTCAAAAAAGAAATAGTTGCATAATTTTACGGTCGGATCTCGGTCTAATAGATCTTTCTGCTGTAATTTTTTACTCCTACACCGCGTCGGAATGTATTTCGTTGTAGAGAAGATGCGGCCAGAAACTACTACTACCTTTACAGCAAAATCACCTAGTAACTTAAGAGCGAATCGATTAATCTAATCAAATTATTATCGATAATTACAAGATCACACAGAAACCGGACGTCTTGTCAGCGTAATCACGAAGCTGTTGGTATTCTTGCGGCTTTAATGACTACATAGCAAATTGACACGGTATTTAGTAAACACTGCTAACTGACCTGATTATTTGCTTTGATAATCATGTATTTCTAGCAAATACATACCTTACTATGCCACCGTAATATAATATTAGTTTACTTGACTACAACGACTTCTTGATGGAAATTAGCTAAGTTGGTATTTATAGGGTTCCATACCCAAAGGGTGAAAACGGGACCCTATTACTAAGCCTACGTTGTCTGTTCGTCCGTACATCTGTCCGTCTGTCCTAAGTATTTAAGGCTGTAACTTTTGAACCGTAATAGCGTTATTACGGCGGATTTGTTAAAAAATAATAAAAATGTCAAAATGTTCAAAATTAAGCTTGATATTTCGCCGTTTGTCAACTCGACTCAAATGCATGCTGCTTTCTTTTATTTTAATTTTCAACGTTGTCTCCGAATAATTAAGGTTGTTCAGTGGGACACCCCTTTAAATATAGGATATTTTGATACAGCCTGTATACGTACGTACTGATGTATTTTCGATTCCCAGCCCAATTACACGGCAATAGCGGCGACATGCAACGTGTGGCGTGTCCTCGGCGACATCGAGGACTCCTGGGAAACCTTGTCTGCAGTTATAGATTGGTATGGGAACAATCAAGACAGAATTGCATCTAACGCTGGTCCCGGACATTGGAACGATCCTGACATGGTGAGAAAGTATTGATTGAGATCTTTTTTAAATCGTTATTATTTGACAGCCCAATTTGGTATTGACCCTTAGGTTCAAATATTTCTAATAATTTTTTCTATAAATTTCAAATACTTATTATTATTATATAGTATATTATTTTTATTAATTTCCATTTGTTCTTTTGGTAAAGTTGTTCAGTAACATGAAAACAACTACGCTACCCTTGTTTTTCCTAACACCTTTTACACACAACTCTATTGTGGATGTATTCAGATATAGAAATTAAACAACTTTCCTTAAGGCCACTCCTCCCATCCCATTTGCAAGGCTCTCTTTCTTACAAGCAAACTTTTGCAATTAGCCATCTCACTTCAATTGCGTGGCGCCGGTCGGAATTTTCCGTTTTCTTTAAAAACCAGTATGATTTTTTATGAATTTTCAAAAAATAAGAACATCAACAATAACCACATCACTTCTCATATCCTGTAGATTGTTCAGTTTTGTTTTCTGCTTAAAAAGTGCCATAGTTAATGTATAAAATGGTTACAAAGTTACTCAAAACCGGGCGGACGCCCCGGACTTAAGGGGCTTAAGGAACATGGGTCGAAAAACTAAAAAATTTTGTGGACCTCCCATACAAAAGTGGGGTTCTGCCGATCGATTTTCTATGGGAGGTACAAAAATTATTATCAATTTTCCTCCAAAAACGGGTTCCGGGTTAACTTTGGTGGTCGTTTTGCCTCATGCTTAACTATTATTTACTTAACAAGACTTATGCACTTACTATTGTAAGTAATATGTTGATAATAGGGCCAAATAAAGCTTAGCAGATAATTTTAAACAAAACTGTATGTTTGCTAAGAGGCTTAATTCGATAAACTGTCCAATAAATCCAATCGAGTCAACTCCATGCCTTATGTTTTCCTCTGGCACGATAGACTAGAATCTGTGCCAAAACTAGTATTTTCAAGACGGGCATCGACTTTTATTTCAATACAACTAAAACATTCAATTTAATTTGTATTATTTTTGTAAGCGTTGATAAAAAAATAATAAGTGACGTACCTAGAGTACCTACACAACATTTAGGGGGAAAAAAATAAAAATTTACAATTAATCGATTGTCAGTTTTGGAATTTCTAGTATATTTCAATTGTGGAAAATCTAAAAATAAAAGTTACGCTAACAATAATTTTAAAGCAATTATTTTATCATCCCGCGGCTTGGCATCATAACTAGGTTGATTGTATGTCTTTCTGATCATCGATCCATCCAATACTGTTTACATTTTTTAAGTTGTGATCGAAAAACACAAAAATTTTATGTTTTTAAAAACACTGAAATTTTATGTTTTTCTTATTTAATTAAGTACCTAATACAAATTTACAGCTATTCAGTTTGTCAGTTATTGGTTCAGATTTAATTGAGACTGAGACACATCAAACATTCAAACTTTTCTCATATCCACAAAAAAAAAATTCTTTTGGAGGATTACAGGACCGGTAGGCCTAGTATATTATGTCACCGCCGAGAAAACAACAAAAATTTAAACGTGCCACGGGTTCATACACCAAAAATAATATAGGAAGTTTTATTTTTAAAAAAACCTGCTATTCTTCATATAATATGAAGGATAGGTTATTTAGACATTTATTTAGGATCATAGTTTTTGCCTATCCCTCTAGGAAAAGGGCTTGATCCTATGTACGTATGTATTTGTAATAGGTATACTGGATGATATTTTTTACCGTTCCGATACTTTCAGAGGTGGCTCAGCCCATCAAACTGAACAACTTTTACTATGGGAGCAAACCTGAAATCGGATAAAAATCAACCGTCTCATACATTTGAGTCGAGTAGGCATTGCAGTTTAGTACGGAACAGCAGATTTTTTCTTGCGATTTCAGTTCTGCTCCTATAATAAAAGTTGTTCAGTTTGATGGTCTGAACCATCCCTGAAAGTTTCGGAACGGTAAAAAAAATCATCCAGTATAATAATTTGATTTTCAGTTAGTGATAGGAAACTACGGTCTCTCACTAGACCAAGCAAAAATCCAAATGACGATATGGGCCGTCATGGCGTCTCCACTCTTCATGAGCGTGGACCTGGATGACATTCGACCGGAGTTCAAGGAAATTCTGCAGAATCGGGACGTCATAGCTGTCAACCAGGACAGACTGGGGAAGCAAGGGTTGAGAGTTTACAAGAAGGATAAAGTGGTACGAAAGCGTTTTCATGAGTTTAGTAATTTTGCAATGTGGTGCAAATATGGTTTAGAATTCCACGTACGTGTGTAGTAGAAGTGGCGGGTATCCTTTCAGCCAATCATCAACATTCTTTGCTGTTCTCATGTTCCCAAAGTGGGAACACAACTGCCAAATCTACACTTATTATAAAGAAGTTCGTCTGTATTATGTTGTCGTCGGTGTAACGAATAAAATATTAAACTATTATTGTATCAACAATACACTGAGCTACATTACTAAGTACTACACGTTTTATGGCAAATGTAATGTATTAGCTTTCTTTGTAAATACAGAAAACTATACATTCTCTTTTTCGAGTCCTTTTTTTTTCGAAAGTATAATTATATTGTCCTACTTGAAAAGATATTGCAATTTTAAAAGTGTGATACTTAGTTTTGTAGGCCAGTGTATTTACAACCAAAAAAGTTTGAGTACTGGTATTAAGGTGTTCCTGTGACACCGTATCACACTTTTTTCTGTTTGTTCGAGCATCACACAAAAACTACTGGACCGTTTTTGATAAAAAAAATTAAAAGCTTATGATTAGAATTAGAGACTATAAGATGACAGGAACCGGTGCGGATGAAGTCGCGGGTATAATCTATTTTAAATTATAATTGTAGTTATCAAAATAACTCAGTTAGTAGTTCTAGAGTTATGATAATTATAGCATGACAAAGGCTTAATTCCAAAAATGAATAAGCAATACGAGACTCTTCTTAAATTAATTTGTCTTCACAGGATATCTGGAAACGCGAATTATTCGATGGATCATTTGCGCTGGCATTTATCAATAGAAAGAACTATGGAGCTCCTTACCCTGAGTATAACTTTAGCTTTGATCAAATGAAACTACCAAGAGGAATCTATGAAGTTCAGGTTGGTAACCGAATGTCGATTCTGCGTTAGTATCATAAAAACTGTTTTTTTTTGTATGTTACTTCTGTAAATAATAGCAAATGATGGGTATCTCATTCGGGTATCAAGTTTTGAATCCGCATGGACAACATTCCATATCATCATCATCATCTCAGCCGATGGACGTCCTCTGCTGGACATAACATTCCATATACCAATGAGTTTTTATTAATACTTCATGTAAAGCCAACTGCTATCAAACGGTGAAGAATAACATCGTGAAGAAACCTGAATACACTGGAGAAGTAATTTTCATGCGTATACATGTGAAGTCTAGAAATTCGAATTGGGCAAGTTTTGAAAAGAAACACATACTATCAGTTTAAAATAACAATGTGCATGACCTCGCCTGCAAATGCGACGTCACTCAATCACACGAACTTCACTTGAGTCATTCAAATTATTATTTCCTTTACATAGAGTCTATATTCCTTTACAACCGAGTGAAGTTATCGAACGGCCCTTCAAGGTCATGCACATTGTTATTTTAAACTGATAGTATGTCGTTTTTACAATAGCAGTATTTCTTTCATAGTAAAAGCTGTAAACGTGACTAAATTACTAATCATGAATGAATGCATTAATTTTAATATACTTTATCTACATGAAAAACAAAATATAATGTATAACAGGAAATTTAAAACTAATCATGGTATAAATAAGGCGGTCTTATCGCTATTAAAAAAGCAAAATCAAACTAATCTTGATGGTCTATGGTCGATGGAACTGCCCTTTAGAATATTATTAACTAGTGATATCTGCAAATATAATTAATTATAGGTAGAACTAACATTTATTCTGTGATTATAGGTTCTGCTTCTGACGTTTTTCATTTCAGGATCTTTATGGAATGGAAAAGACGCGATGTTTCGGACCCGATGCAGATTTTCAAGTCAGAATAAATCCTACAGGTATGTGTAATGAATTAATGATGAACAATTATTTTCTTATAATTCGTTTAATGTTGTCCAACGATTCAAGTAATTTTCAAACTCCCATTATTGACTAAGTGTTATGAGAGGAGATTTCTTAATTACACTTTTAGACTTAAATCTTAGAGAGAGTTTGCAGTAACCTAGGTTTAACATAGAAGTTCCTTCGAGTCATTTTTATCGAAGTGAAAGTGCGTCATTCAGAGGGGCGTTTCATGGCGCCTCACTACCCCACACGACATCAACAATCGGGGTGTATACAGGGTGTACAATAAAATGGGACAGCTACTCAAAGGGGTGCTTCAGACCATCAAACTGAACAACTTTCGCTACGGGACCAATATCGAAATCGCGAAAAAAAATCAGCTCTCCCATACAAAACTGCAAACATAACTCGACTGAAATGACAGCAGATTTTTTTTTCGAGATTTCGTTATTGGTCCCATAGAGAAAGTTGTTCAGTTTAATGGTCTGAAGCACCCCTTTAAGTAGCTGTCCCATTTTATTGTACACCCTGTATATAACTTGATTAAAAGACAAGTACAACACACTAAGCTCAAATTACCAACGCTCAATAAGAAGCCGGTGGACTCTATTCTATTAAACCTCTCAAGCTACCAATTTGCCACACCTGACTGCGTAATACGTCAGTGTGTTTTGTCACTACTGCTAGTCCATTGTTTATTACAAGAACTATTGCAGGCAGGTCAGAAGATATATATACTACCTGGAGGGCCAGGAAAATAGTCTAGGTACTGTTATCATGACGCACTATTTCCACAATGTAATTCTTTTCTGTCACCTACCACCAGAAGAAGATATTTTTATTCTAGCTAAAAGCATTTTGCGGAGAAAATAACACTTCATTTTTATTTCAAGGTGTGAAATTCTACAAGTTTATTCCAAAGAATGGGCACGGTGGAGTTGAAAATAATAATGTTTAAGAGCACTTGTTAAAATGGTTTTAGAGGTGTAAACTTGAAAGACAACGCTCATAAAAAAGAGCTGTAGACAAAAACGACTGAATTTATTTCTAAATAAGATTCAAAATAAAGTACAGAGCTGTTTTATTCAACCGATTCCCCCGCCTCTATCCCAAACCTGACGCAGACGTCTTTTAAAAGCAATAACTCACAACAACAACCCTCTTTGTTGCAAGAAGCGTTCGCTCTTTTAAATTCCGCAACTCTGAATTGTTATATCACTAATAAAGTTATGAAAAGACCGTAATTACCGCCGCACAGTGTGAAAGACGAATATTTACGAGACAATTTGGCAACAAAGAGAATATTACGTTCGATGCGAGTCTGGACAGTTGCGGGCTCAGGGTTACTATTGGGGGGTCCGCGAAAATTATTGGGGTTAGAATTTTACTAATAATATGACGCTTATACGTAGGAGGCTTTACGCGTAACAAAAGCAAAAAATCATCCATCAAAAATCACCAGAAAAGCCAGTCAGGCACGCATAATATCTTGCATAAGTGTACGCGCTAAACAGTAAACACAGATGCATCTCTCTCGTCCTTACTCTCATTTGTCTGAGGAACGGGAGACCGGGATACCGTGAGTCTGCCCATTATAGAAACTGTACAATATGCTGCTGAGTTATTGTTATAATATGGGGCTTTAATCCCCTGAGATGGATATAAGCCCGCTGAGATGAAATGCGTATTAATTTTATTATAGCTTGTCGTCATAGTTTTAAGCAGGTCTAAAAATCTAGGACTGAATTAGTGGCTTACCACCATATCAACAAGCGCTACCAGGGTGTACCCGTCGACAACATGCTGCATCGTGAATTACATAACAATTTATGAGAATTAAGGGTGGTAGGTTTGGGTGTTCATGACCCCCACGATTTTCCTTTTAAGCCCCTTCATTGTACGATGCGAGTCGAGGAGGGTTTATAGGCTGCGAACTGGCTAACGACCCGCGCAGATTTTGCGGTACGCGACTGAAAATGTGATTTAATGCACGCTCGGGCTGATAATTTTGATTGTACTAAATAATGTGTAAGTTGTCGTAGGCCGGTTGGTTGCCAAACGTTGTGAAACATGCTTTAGATGGCGCCCTAGTTTTTAGGTACAAGATTCAAACAAGACAATGAAGCCAAATATTTGATAGTAAATCAGAATCAGAATAACAGCTTCTATTATAAATTCTACTGCGTATACATACACCCCTATTTAGTAAAATTACTAAAAAAATTAAGGCTGTTCTTCTTATCGTGTGGGCAGAGCCCTGGTGTCAGAGTTTTTTCAGACCACCTTACGGCCTCTGACGTGGTTTTTATGTAACGACTACTACCACCAGAGATAGTAGCCGGGAACAACGGCTTAGCGTGCCATCCGAAGCACGGAATCATTTTTCTTTTCGGACAATCAGGTGATTCAGCCTGCAATGTCCTAACCAACTGGGGAAAAACGCACAAAGTGACATATCACTAGGTGTCCCCCGTGGGAATCGAACCCAAGACCTCCGTATCGAGAGCCAATGCTCTTAACCACTAAACCACGGAGGCAGTTATCAGGCTGTATTCAGAAGTGATTCAGAATAAAGAAAACCATTTTTCAACCTCCCTTAGAAAATCTATCGGCTGAACCGCACTTTTGTATCGAAGGTTCAAAAAAATTTCTTGTTTTTCGACCTATATCCCTTAGGGAATGTTGTTTAATTTCATTTTCTGAATTTAATTTGACACTTAAAGATTTTCTAATAATTAAAAAAATGTCGTGTACACACGGCGACACATCAGGTTACGCACCTTATATACCCATAACTACACTACGTACAAAACACAAAATAGTGCGGTAGAGAGCCTGCATAGTCGCGGCTGCCGGCACGGGCGCAGCGTGCTGTGAGACGAAACAACAACAACATACCGCACCCTCTCGCACGATTCGCAGCGTTCAACTTCTAATAGTTCAAAGTCCAAACAGGGTAACCTGACCTGTCGCCGTGTGTACATAGGGCCCTTCATAATAAACGCTGACAGATTTTTAAGGAAATGATCAGACCACCAAACTAAACAACTTCTTGGAAATAAAGGAAAAATCGCGATAAAAAAATCTGCTGTTGTACCCAACCGCACTCCTACTCTACTCAAATGTATAGGACAGCAGATTTATTTTTTTACGATTTTGACTTTGGCCCGATAGAGAATGTTGTTCAATTTGATGGTTTGATCATCCCCTTAAAAAGCGGTCAGCATATTAAATTGGACCACTATACTGTGCCAATAAGATTGTCTTAATAACTATACTCATAATAAATCCTGTTTCGACGTTTGTTTCGAAGTTTCGACAATAATTTCAGGTATACTTAACTTAATTTATGTTTAAAAAATACTGCAATAGGTAACTACTACCATTATTTTAATTAAATGATATTTTTTCATTATGTTCGGTCACTGAGGCCTAATCCCCATGTGGAATACTTTCGAAACACGTAGTAAAATTAAACATTTACGCTCATTTTACGAACAATATCCATGGATACATCAACTACAATAATAGAATTACAATATCAGCAAAATAAATATCATACAGTATTAGTTATTATATTTGTTTAACTCCCTGAATGAAATCACTTCAGTACAGTTAATATTGATACAGCCGTTGATTATTAAATTTGAAATAGAGTACTTAATAAATATTAATACAGTAGCACCATACAATAATCAGAAAAAACCCGATCAAGTGCGAGTCGGGCTACTCGCGCACCGAGGGTTCCGTACCACACAACCACAGAACACAACATTATTAACATAGAAAAAAATCTTTTTTCGTCTGGGACCTTTAGCGCAAGACCGACTCACACTTGGCCAGTTTTTAGTATTTGTTGTTATTCTGTAGAGTTTGCTCTATAATCACACTAAGTTTCATGCTTGTATGTATAAGCGTTTTTACGATAGAGCGTGAAGAAAAAACGTTGATAAAAACTAGTTTCTTGTTGAAAAACCCCCTTAATTTTTAACTTTCTGCCATTTTTATTATTTGGTATCAAATCCGCCGCAATAACGCATAATCTGATAAAATTTCAACTATCTAGCTATTACGGTTCAAAAGTTACAGCCCTAAATAGGTAGGACAGACGGACGGACGGACGGACAGACGGACAGACGGACAGACGGACGGACGGACGGACGAACGGACAACGTAGGCTTAGTAATACGGTCCCGTTTTCACCCTTTGGGTACGGAACCCTAAAAAAGAAGGCAATCTCGGTATCTCTTTAGATTTTTCGGTACTGCTACCGACACATGAGCAGAGTATAAAACAGTAATGCATCTTCATACAATGGTACCAAACGCGGCTTGTATGTGTGCTCGCCAGTACGTACGCCTCGTAGCACGCAAACACTGACAATTATATCAGCGTGCCACGAATGCGCCAGACGGGGCTACGCGGAAATATTGTCAGAGTGCGCGTGCTACGAGACGTACGCCGCGTTTGGCACCATTTCTAAGGCACCATTGTATCTTCTTCTTATCGTGTGGGCAGAGCCCTGGTGTCAGAGTTTTTTCAGACCGCCTATTGTATGAAGATGGATTACTGTCTAACTAGCTCGCAAACCCCTGTCCACTGGAGCTGGCTGGTTTTTTTATGCAATCCTATTGGTTAATATTTTCCTCATTACACAGCTCGCACAGCCAGCTCGCGTCAATGGACAGGCAGCCTTAGGCTGCAGGCAGTTCGGCTTCAATGGACAGGCAGCCATACTGTGACATGAGTTTGCCACAGAGAAATGTCAACGCTCCCCTAGGGTTTTACCCCACAGTGACAAAGTTTTTAAGAAGCCCACAAAATGATCATAATATAACGGATGCTCATAGATTGTCCACTGGCCGAGTGCGTTTTTCCACTGGCGATAGGCGATAGGTATATAGATATAGACGTAGGGTATTCGTTGGTAGATTTAAAATTTAGGAAGAAAGTAATATCGTGAGTTGAGGTTCTCGAACCCCAACTTAAAATTTTACTTTTTCATATTTATATACAAAAACTTAATTCAATCGGTCAGCTTATAAATTATTATAAACTGAAAAATCATCAGTTTTAAAGTGCGAACCATTAGTTAAAACATATTTTTAAAGTGCTGTTAAAAGCTGAGGCCACAGAACAGGTACGTAATGATATCAGTTGTTAAATTGAATTGTATTATACTGTAATATAGATTATATTAGTGCTCAAGTTTACCGAGCCTAACAATGATTACAAATAAACGGGTTTTCAAACTAAACTACTCAAAGAGACCATTATGTTTCAATAATCAAATTACACATCTATAAATGGAGACTAATCGTACGGAGTACTTGTCGGAGCTAGCCGTTTACTCGAGAGATCGTTAGGTTCGTCGGAACTCGGAAGTAGGGACGTGAAATCCGGATTCGTATCCGAATCTACCGGATATTAGAGAACGAATAATATTCAACTAAAATAACAATTTAATAAAATTGAATAAATATGAAGCGAAATGTTTGTCAATTTTATTTTTGCTCTCCTGTAAAGTTATAGTTTCGTAGATCCAACCATTATGCATCTGTAGTCGAGATAAATATGTTAACTCTAAGGTTAAGCTGGACACAGGTACAGAAAAAAGAGAGCTTCTTTTCTGTGACAAGGGTGTCTCCCAATATACGACATTGTCCTGTGCTTTCAGTAATTATCCAGTCAGTACGCAAATCGTCGCGTCATTTCACAGAGGGTTGCTTCGCATTATGTTTGTTCAATCATACTGTTTTCAACCCATTTCGATTCCTACAACATTATTGTTACCGTAAAATTATTATTATAGGGAGTTGAGGTTCTCGAACCCCAACTTAAAATTTTACTTTTTCATATTTATATACAAAAACTTAATTCAATCGGTCAGCTTATAAATTATTATAAACTGAAAAATCATCAGTTTTAAAGTGCGAACCATTAGTTAAAACATATTTTTAAAGTGCTGTTAAAAGCTGAGGCCACAGAACAGGTACGTAATGATATCAGTTGTTAAATTGAATTGTATTATACTGTAATATAGATTATATTAGTGCTCAAGTTTACCGAGCCTAACAATGATTACAAATAAACGGGTTTTCAAACTAAACTACTCAAAGAGACCATTATGTTTCAATAATCAAATTACACATCTATAAATGGAGACTAATCGTACGGAGTACTTGTCGGAGCTAGCCGTTTACTCGAGAGATCGTTAGGTTCGTCGGAACTCGGAAGTAGGGACGTGAAATCCGGATTCGTATCCGAATCTACCGGATATTAGAGAACGAATAATATTCAACTAAAATAACAATTTAATAAAATTGAATAAATATGAAGCGAAATGTTTGTCAATTTTATTTTTGCTCTCCTGTAAAGTTATAGTTTCGTAGATCCAACCATTATGCATCTGTAGTCGAGATAAATATGTTAACTCTAAGGTTAAGCTGGACACAGGTACAGAAAAAAGAGAGCTTCTTTTCTGTGACAAGGGTGTCTCCCAATATACGACATTGTCCTGTGCTTTCAGTAATTATCCAGTCAGTACGCAAATCGTCGCGTCATTTCACAGAGGGTTGCTTCGCATTATGTTTGTTCAATCATACTGTTTTCAACCCATTTCGATTCCTACAACATTATTGTTACCGTAAAATTATTATTATAGGGAGTTGAGGCTAGGGAGTTGGGGGGCTTTCATAGACTTTGCGTCTGTGCAGTTGCAACCAATCTGCAATCTGCGACCATCGCTGACTTTTAATGAACGCCTATGTAGAACGCCTAAGTAGGTACCTACTGTAGGGTAAAATGCGAATCTTCAAATTGAAAAATTGACGGGTATTTTTTTTAGATTTAAGAAAAATTCAAAATTCAATTTAAAAATTATGCCTTGTTTTCTGTACAGGGTCCTTCTTAATATGCTGACACTTTTTTAAGGGGATGATCAAACCGTCAAACTGAACAACTTTCTCTATGGCACCAACATTGAAATCGCGAAAAAAAAGCTGCTCTTCCATACAAAACTGCAAACCTACTCGAGCTAAATGTATGGGACAGGTGATTTTTTTTTCGCGATTTCGATTTTGGTCCCAGAGAGAAAGTTGTTCAGTTTGATGGTCTGAACATACCCCTAAAAAAGTGTCAGCATATTAAGAAGGACCCTGTATAAATTACAAACACATAATTATCAAAATCATTGTTGAGTTTTATAATGTTACGAGTACTTTATGTCAATAGTACTTAATTCGGTCGTAAATAAATAAACTTATCGATATCCGAACCTGAAATCTTTGACAACCCTAGTCGGAAGTTAAGGGGATGATACACTTCAACGTATTCCGAGACGATAAGATGGTTAAATAGGCCGTAATGGCGTTTACTTATTAAGGTTGAGTTACACATTAAGCTAGTGTTTGCTAAGGACGAAAGTTTGACTGGATACTTAGGAATTAGGAGATGAGACTGGTTTTTAGGGTTCCGTACCCAAAGGGTGAAAACGGGACTCTGTAACTACGCCTACGTTGTCCGTCCGTCCGCCCGTCTGTCCGTCTGTCCGACTTCCGTCCGTCCGTCCGTCTGTCCTACCTATTTAGGGCTGTAACTTTTGAACCGTAATAGCTAGATAGTTGAAATTTTCTCAGATTATGCGTTGTTACGGCGGATTTGTTAACAAATATTAAAAATGTCAAAAAGTAACAAATTAAGTGGGGTTCTCAACAAGAAACTAGTTTTTATAAACGTTTTTTCTTCACGCTCAACCGTAAAATCGGTAATACATACAAGAGTCAAACTTAGTGTGATTAT
The DNA here is from genome assembly GCA_922987775.1 of Agonopterix subpropinquella. Taxonomy (NCBI): domain Eukaryota; kingdom Metazoa; phylum Arthropoda; class Insecta; order Lepidoptera; family Depressariidae; genus Agonopterix; species Agonopterix subpropinquella. The sequence goes on from OV277710.1 coordinate 4,750,969, forward strand.
AGAGTAAACTCTACAGAATAACAACTAAAAACCGGCCAAGTGTGAGTCGGTCTTGCGCTAAAGGTCCCGGACACAAAACGTTTTTTTTTTCTAAGTTAATAATGTTGTGTTCTGTGGTGGTGTGGTACGGAACCCTCGGTGTGCGAGCAGCCCGACTCGCACTTGACCGGTTTTATTTATTGATGATGCTTTGTGTTGTTATTATAGAAGAAGATAATAACTACATTTTATTTAGATGCAATTTAAGTACAGAGGTACACAAATTGACCTTAAAATAAAATTAGATCAGCCACCATTTATCATGTTGATTCATAAAAATCATAACTGGAAAGTTCTAATGAAATGGGTTTTTTTTCACATTAGAGCTAAAAACAATTCGACTCAAGTGAATGTTGGAGTAGGCAAGTTAATGGTCAACTTGATGGCAAATACTTTCATCCCCATACAAAGTCGTATTGAGAAAATCCATATCCACACACACAAAAAATATGGGTCTTCTTTTTTTATTCTACCGTATAGAGCAGGGCTGCCAGTAGATTTTTTATAATTATTCAGCCATGTCCGCGAAATTATACAAAATTGCCTTGCAGGATACAATGAGGGGTTAAGAAAACAAAAAAAAAGTTTTTTTGATATTGTTTTGGTAAGTTCTTCCATCCATGAGAAATGGAAAGGCTAAGGGAACAGAGCCCATGCTGCCTTGTCAGTCGTAGAATAATTGTCAGTACTAATCCGGTAACAAGGCCTTAGCCAATTCTTCAATAATAAAATCTGAGTTATTTCCTAAATAATAATTGTCAGTAATAATCCAGTAATCCAGTAACTTTAGCCAATTCTTCAATAGTAAATTCTTTATCACATCATTCGAATTTTTTTAACTAATCACACCAGGATCATGAGGATTGAAGCATCTATCTTTATAACATTCTGTTTTAAACACAATAATAAGGTCGAGATTCAGGCTGAGGATAAGGAACTTTTTTGAGCATGAGCTTTGTCTAAAAGTTTGGTTGAAAATCTATTGTATCTATAACTGTGACTAAGTAGCGGCTACTAGGTTACTGGTCTGAGCTTGTTAATTAGTTTTATGCCTGTTTTGTATCCAATTATCATAGATATATTATACCTATCTATGCCAATTATACATGAGATCACAGGATCATTATACATAGAGGATACAAACTGCCACGCAATTATACAGTTTTTATATCCAATTATACAATCTGGTAGCCCTGGTATTGAGATACAGTAGGCTGAAATATCCATGAATATATTCTGCGTACCTGATTGCTTGTAACTCTGTCATAGCTGTAGTCCAAATTGACTACGAATATGTCAAATCTCCTGAAGATTATTATGTTTATTTTATTGGCTATATAATGGCTACATCTAAACTATTATAAAACTGTAACAGAAGTGTGTCTGTACATTGAAGATATAAAAAAAAATTACGACATAGTTTTCACCTGTCATTGATTCCAAATCAAAAATTTTTGGATTTTTTGTCTGTCTTTTTTTTTTTTGTTTGTTTATTTGTTTGTCTGTTTGTTTGTTTGTTTGGGTGTTTGTTTGTTCGAGTATCACGCAAAAACTACTGAACCGATTTTGATGAAACTTTTTTGTTTGATAGCTTATCATCTGACTTAAAATCTGGTATATAATTTATGCGGACGAAGTCGCGGGTAAAAGCTCGTATTTAAATAAAAATCGTTGTAATACCTCCCTTACTAGAGACATCTTTGTGGAGCAAAGTCCTCAAGTCAATCGACCGCCGCGCCGTAATGATGCTCAATTGAAAAGATCCAACGTGAAACAGATAGCTTTACTGTGGCCTAGCCCAGTGGACCATGAAATTACTAACATTTTACCCGATTGTGGCCTTTAAGTAGGAAATTCAATATTGAAGACTTGGTTGAAGAATTTAAAGGATTTGATTATGACTGCCACCTTGAAAGTCAGAATAGCTATGCCGCTTCTGAAAGAAGAATAACCGGTCAAGTGCGAGTCGGGCTACTCGCGCACCGAGGGTTCCATACCACAGCACCACAGAACACAACATTATTAACTTAGAAAAAAAAAACTTTTTTGTCCGGGACCTTTAGCGCAAGACCGATTCACACCTGGCCGGTTTTTAGTATTTGTTGTTATTTTGTAGAGTTTGCTCTATAATCACACTAAGTTTGACGCTTTTATGTGTTACTGTTTTTACGATAGAGCGTGAAGAAAAAACGTTGATAAAAACTAGTTTCTTGTTGAGAACCCCCCTTAATTTTTAACTTTTTGACATTTTTATTATTTGTTAACAAATCCGCCGTAATAACGCATAATCTGAGAGAAATTTCAACTATCTAGCTATTATGGTTCAAAAGTTACAGCCCTAAATAGGTAGGACAGACGGACGGACGGACGGACAGACGGACGGACGGACTACAGGCTTAGTAATATGGTCCCGTTTTCACCCTTTGGGTACGGAACCCTAAAAAAGGTAACCTTTGGTAGTAACTATAAAATAATCTGCGCTTTGGCATTCCCCAGGGTCACAGACACCGGCATCATCATCATCATCACCATAGTTTACACTATGTAGGGGTATTGACAGTGGCGTAGCGTGGGTTTCTACCGCCCGGGGCACTGACCTATTTTGCTGCCCCCTAATCTAAAGAAGAAGGCCCAAAAAATAACGGCGCGAGCGAAGCGAGCTTGAAATTTTTTAGCACTACTAGGTATATTTAGGTAGTGATCAGATACCTTTTGGTTTATGCTTGTAAAAATTCAAACTTAGTAGCGAAGCGAGCTCGACTTTTCTCTGTTCTACTAATTGGTGATAGACAGATCTCAATCAATCGACTCAATCAATTTGACGACCCGGTTGGTATAATGGTTACCACGCCGGACTGCCAAACCAGGGTCCTGGGTTCGAATCCCGAATATATATATATTTTTCCCGAATTTGCCGCCCCTAGTAAAGTGCCGCCCGGGGCATTTGCCCTCAAAGAGGCCTTAGTCTACCAACACGAACTGCAGGGGTAAGAACAAACGTACCCTCAAGGAGGGCGTCATAGTCTACCACCACTGTCGTCCCAACTGCAGGCGGAAGAGCAAACCTACCCACGAAGAAGGCATTATACCACCACTATCGTCCCCACTGCAGGGGTACAGACTTACCCTCAAGTAGGGCGTTAGGGGTATTGACCTACCCTCAAAGAGGCCTTAGTCTACCAGTACTATCGTCCGAACTGCAGGGGTAAGAACAAACGTACCCTCAAGGAGGGCGTTATGGTCTACCACCACTGTCGTCCCAACTGCAGGCGTAAGAGCAAACCTACCCACGAAGAAGGCATTATACCACCACTATCGTCCCCACTGCAGGGGTAACCTAACCTACCTTCAAGCACGGATTATACAGGGTGTAACAAAATACCCTAGTAATACTTAACGGGGTGCTTCAGAACATCAATCTGAACTACTTTCACTATGGAGCCAACGTTGAAAAAAAAATGTGCCGTCCCATACATTTGAGTTGAGACTGTACCTACTGCAGTTTTGTAAGAAAGAGCGGATTTTTTTTCACGATTTCGATGTTGGGTACATAGTGAAAGTTGTTCAGTTTGATGGTCTGAAGCACCCCCTTAAGTATTACTAGGGTGTTTTGTTACACCCCGTATAAGACCTCAAGGAGAATGTTAGTCCTCTCAGTAAATCGCTAGGTTATTTCCTTTGCTATTCGTGATTTTGTCATGTCACCTGTAATTCGTAGTACAGTCAAGAGCACATCAAGCTTTACACTTGCAGTTCGATTGTAACGCTTATGGCGCAGTAAATAAGAACGGTACAAGAGCAAGTTTCAAGCTTGACGTGCTCTTGACTGCACATATAAATTGCTCATCATTTATTTATAACAATGTCAAAGTAGAGTCACGTTGCAGGGACTGACCCGTGCACACGTCTCGCGTGATTTCGCGCGTCGCGTTTTTGCCTGCCACGAGGCTCCGCAATCCTCAATCTCTTCTTGTTCTTTTCCAAAAACAATCCCTGAGATTGGGATAGATTCTCCCATAAAATACTTGACACTGGCGGAAATGCAGTGCACAAGCAAGAGTCCATTTAATTATAAATAAAAATAAAAAAAATGTCAAAGTAATTTAAGCTTCTTTTTCACTGAAAAAACATTTGAGTAAACGGGACTGAAATTGTTCAAGCTCTATTACATTAGAGAACCGGTTTCAAATCATTACATCTACAGTATTTCAACGTGTAATGCTACTAATGGAAAAGGTTCTGTTTCATTCCTTGATCGCGTTAACAACGAAATGCACTCAATCGACTCAGACCTTTAAACCGAAAGCATGAAATAAATGGAATACAGAAAGTCAACTCTGTACAAGACGTGTTTGACCTCCTTCATCGAAAAGTCTGCTTAAATTGTTAAAATTATATGAAAATCTCCAAAAGGCCTACAAAATGGAAAAGACAATGCGGGTTTTGTATGTTAGGTTGGCGCCTTATTTTTCGCCGTTGTTTTTGGCGCGGCCAGCAACCAAACTTGAATATTTTATTTCAGAATAACGTTACAAACAAATTTATTAACATGTATATCCCTAAGCTTCAGTCCGGACGGAGATATAAAGGTTTGAAGTTGAAAATATTACCATTACGTGCACTTCAAGCCTTATATCTCAGTTCGGACTGAGTTCCGAGATATTTGTAATAACAACTATTGTTTTTAATTTTATTCTGAACTATAATACCCAAGTTTGATTGATGGCCCCGCTAAAAAAAGAAAAAACGCACCATTTTTAGGCATAGGCTTTTAGTAGTTTTGGTGTTTCGCGTACGTTTATTTTTTATTATTTGTATTACATTATGTGTACGGCAGTTTTGCATGAAACAACTTTGTTATTTGAAGTTCAATTTGATGTTCTAAACCACCCTTTTAAATATTATCAGACTGTTTTGCTACACCCTATATAAAATATTACTACTTACAGAAAATAAATGATAAAATTGAAGATAACCTTCTGAACGCCGAAACTTTATGTTCAAAGTCGAAGATATTACTTTGATCATATGAAACCGCCTTTACTATCGAACAGATAACGTTGCCCACTAATGCCTCGGATATTATCGCTTAAGTATCTGATCAAAGAACCCTTGTATCCTTATTTAATAGTAGTTTAAACAGTTTTACCACAAGCTTAGTAAGCGCTAACTTCCCGTATATTGCCCATTTAATTTTTAATGACTCCTCAAAGAAGAGTAATTTACTTGAGTTTATTGAGTACCGGTCTTAAGAAATATCTTAAGAACGTTTGAGACGGTGTTATGATAGGTTTGAGAGGTCTTAAATTTTCATTAAGAGGCGTCCGTCCGGTTTTGAGTAACTTTGTAACCATTTTATACATTACCTATGGAACTTTTTAAGCAGAAAACAAAACTGAACAATCTACAGGATATGAGAAATGATGTGGTTTTTCTCGAAATCTATTTTAATTAATAAAACTGGAGAAAAACTACTCCAAAGTCACCTCTTTTTTTCCAGTTGTAACCGTTTTACTCTTACATTGTTGATCAGAAGAAAATGAAAATTTACAATATTCTTCACAATACAATATAGAATGATGTGGTTTTCATATTTTTTGAAAATTCATAAAAAATCATACAGGTTTTCAAAGAAAACGAAAAATTCTGACCGGAGCCGTGCAATTGAAGCGGGATGGCTAATTGCAAAAGTTTGCTTGTAAGAAAGAGAGCCTTGCAGATGGGAGGAGGAGCCTTAAGTGTTTTCTTTGAAACATTTTCGCGTGCAAAAAAAAAATTTAACAATATTTTAATGATATACAGGATGTAAACTTAAATGCGCTCTATACTTTAAGAGGTGCTTTTGACGTCGTTACAAATGTACGGAAATGCTGTTTTTTTGTCTTGGACGGCGCTATGCTCAGAGGTTCCCTGTGAGGTCGAATTAGAAATGAAGATATTCGCGGAAGAACCAGAATAGCCGACATAGCACAAAAAATTGCTTAACTAAAGTGGCAATGGGCGGGGCACATTTCTCACAAAACAGATGGCCTATGGGACCTAAGAGTTTTCAGTGGCGACCACTTGCTGAAGGCGCAGCGTGGGTAGGCCCACAAGATGAACTGATGACCTGGTGAAGGCTATGGGAACCCGTTTGGATAAGGGCAGCGCATGTAAATTATTTTACAAAATAAATGACTATGACTATGACTATGACCGGTCATTGCGGCGATCTTTTGGGGAGACCTATGTCCCAAAGTGGATATCTATCGGCTGAGATGATGATGATAAGATAAATATTGAATCGCAAAAGAACTGTTTAAACTTCATTTATATAAATTTATGAATAGCATAAAATTGCACGTATAAAATCTAAGAAATTAAGCATTGAAGTGACCAATTACGAGACTTGGAGTACCCACAAAAAATTGGGTCAAGTCTCTTTAAAAAAAAAGGTACAGAACTTTCACAAAGCCAGAAATGCAAGTGCTGGATAAAATTTCTACCGTTACTGCGAAAAAATGTAAAAAATGAAACATAACGACGATCCATTTACATCTAACGACTTTTATGTACTGCTGCCGACTTTTTATGGTTGGCTGGAAGAAATATCTTCGGAGATAAGCTCTTTACACTTCTATTCTATGGTGAAATAAAACAATAGGGATGATGAACATTTTTATTTTATTTCTTTTTTAAAAACTGTTTGATATCTTAAACACTAAAGTAAAACAGATTTTTTAATATCTTTAAATATAAGTGTTTAAAATTTACGGTTAGAGCGAGAGGCAGATATAAAGGGAGTGACGTCATACCCTCGTATTTTAATACAAATAATAACGAAGTGGCATACAAACATCTGTTTTGCATGAAAGAGATAGAAGACGATAAAAAACGTATTTCAATCGCTTATAATTTTTTTGTTTTCTGTTTGATTGTAATTTCGTTTTATATTTTTTTTGTTGAATTTAGCCTTTTTTTAGAATTCGTTATAAGATATGAATTTCCAGGATCAGTCATCATCCCTATTGTACCTGGATAAAGTTCCAATGAAGAAACGTGTGCTCATTATCCGTTAAAAGTGGCGACGGGCTCGCTTGCTGCCAGGCTGGATAGAGTTTGGAAAATGTTGTACATAGTTTGGGTAATATAAGTTAGGGAAATGTAGATATCCTGATTAGATTATCCTACGGGGAATATGTAGAGCAAATCCTGTGCTTTTAGTAGATATACAGGGTGTAACAAAACACCATAGTAATACTTAAGGGGTGCTTCAGACCATCAAATTGAATAACTTTCACAATGGAGCCAACATGGAAATCGCAAAAAAAAAATCCGCTCTTTCATACAAAACTGCAGTACCGTCTCAACTCAAATATGTACGGGACGGCAGATTTTTTTTATTTTTTCTCGACGTTGGCTCAATAGTGAAGGCTGTTCAGATTGATGGTCTGAAGCACCCCCTTAAGTATTACTAGGGTGTTTTGTTACACCTGTCTGAACGTTTTCTTAAGATTTCAGGTAAAGAAATGAAAAAAAAAACCTTCTTTGTCCTGTTTCGATCAAAACAATCGTATGCAGAAAGCGAGGCACCATTCAATGTTATTTTTAAACCTAAAGGCATGTTGAATGCAAACCTGCCAGTACCTACTGAAAAAGAGCATCAAATGAATGAAATATCACTTGCTGTAAAAAAACTCAACAATATTTTTAAAAATGTTTTTTTCTTTTTACATAGAATTGTAGGAACCGATGAATTTTTCTAACTTATAATACGTAGTACTGACTCATTACAAACGGTGAAGGAAAACATCGTGAGGAAACCTGCAAAAACTGAAGAAGACATTCTGAAGCGTATGTGAAGCCTCAAACTGAACTACTTTTACTATGGGTGCAAACCTGACAGAACAAAAAACATTCTGCTATTCCATACGTTTGAGTAAAGTAGACATTGCAGTTTAGTATAGAAGAGCAGATTTTTAGGGTTCCGTACCCAAAAGGTGAAAACGGGACCCTATCACTAAGCCTACGTTGTCCGTCGGTCCGTCCGTCCTTCCTACATATTTAGGGCTGTAACTTTTGAACCGTAGGAGCTAGATAGTTGAAATTTTCGACGAATATGTGTTATTACGGCGGATTTAAGTTTAGGGGGGTCCTCATACTAGGAACTAGTTTCTATCTACGTTTTTTCTTCTCGTTCTATCGTAAAAACGGTAATAATACATAAAAGCGTCAAACTTGGTGTGATTATATAGCAAACTCTACAATATAACAACAAATAATAAAAACCGACCAAGTGTGAGTCGGTCTCGTGCTAAAGGTGTCGGAGAAAAAAAAATTGTATGTAAATTATTATGTTGTGTGGTGGTGTGGTGTACGGAACCCTAGGTGTGCGGGTAGCCGGACTGGCACTTGACCGATTTTTTTTGCTCTGATGCGTTTGCTCCCATACTAAAAGTTGTTCAGTTTGATGGGTAGAGTATGTGGTTTAAAGGTTAAATATAAGTACTTTTCCTAACATCCTGTATAGGCTGAGGATATGAGTTTTGCACAATTTACCTAACATTCAATTAAACAGTGAAAATACATTGTAAATTAAATTATACAAATAATAATGGTTTTCCAAAACGTTGCTTTCAAACATCACATTACAAACAATTATATAAATAACACAGTTTCGTAATTTAAAAAATAAATAATACTGGTACGTTACAAACATTGCTAGGCAAACCCCGTAGTAGAATGTCTGTGCCCGATAACAATTGTTTATGTAATGTCAATGGCCCCGATTCGGACTGTGCCACGACTTAACTAAATTTATTCCTGTCACTTTCTAAAATAAGATTAATAAAAGAGACAGAAAACCAACAGCTGACTTTAGTGCTGTCAAAGTGACGTTACACGCCCAAAAACGCCTTAAATAAGATGGCGTACATTATGATGGCATCTTATTTTGGGCGTGTAATGTCACTTTGACAGCACTAAAGTCAGCTGTTGGTTTTCTGTCTCTTTTCTTAATCGTATTTTAGAAAGTGACAGGAATAAATTTAGTCCGAATCGGGGCCATTGTGTTATATCATATCATAAGTGAATTATGGTAGGTATATGCCTGACAGGGTAATGATCCGAAACCTTTCAAACATAAGCTACTACGCTTTTTATTATGAAAACCGTACAACAACGACACAAACATATAAACAACCACGACCGAACCGGGATTCGAACCCAGGACCTCTGGTTTAGCAGTCCGGCTTGGTAATCATACACCAACCAAAAGCCGTAGTATGATGCGCGTGAGAAGGCTACATCACGCATCAGCACTAAAGTCAGCTGTTGGTTTTCTGTCTCTTTTCTTAATCGTATTTTAGAAAGTGACAGGAATAAATTTAGTCCGAATCGGGGCCATTGTGTTATATCATATCATAAGTGAATTATGGTAGGTATATGCCTGACAGGGTAATGATCCGAAACCTTTCAAACATAAGCTACTACGCTTTTTATTATGAAAACCGTACAACAACGACACAAACATATAAACAACCACGACCGAACCGGGATTCGAACCCAGGACCTCTGGTTTAGCAGTCCGGCTTGGTAATCATACACCAACCAAAAGCCGTAGTATGATGCGCGTGAGAAGGCTACATCACGCATTTTATCTCGTTCGTTAGCGCTCAAATAGAAAGAGAACGACACGCGAGCCATACTACGGCCGCAGGTCGTCATGTTTTAAATGACTGTTAAAACAAATAAAGGCACAATTAAATTAGAGTAAAACAACAAAACTCTAACCATTATTTGTGATGTAGGGACAACAAATATATTTTGCAAAGAGAAAACAATTCCGTAACAACATTTTTTGCGGGCCACATTTTAAAAAAGTTATCTCGTTGCCCCTACCACGAGAATTCGTTAATTAATAAATGTAACAACTCGAAACGGTCGTTACTGTGACATATTTATGCTTGTGACGTTGTATGATGGCTGTTTTGGAAGAATTTCGGTGAATTATGAAAGGTTACCGCGCAATGGAACATGATGAAATTAATGATGTACAAACTGTACTAAAATTTTAAGTACAAAGCCAACTATGTGTAGGTCATTTTTTTCCTGAACTGGAATAGGTTGACCTAATCACTACTTCTGTATGCCATTCTCGCATATATTGAACAAAGAAATGTAGGCCAAAGTTTAACCTTGCGAACGGAATTTCCCAAATCTGCCCCATAGAACATCCTGGAAATTTCATAAAAACGTACTCACAATGAAAAGAAGTGACAAGCACGTGCGATACTAAGTGAATACAGAAACAACACCATAATTATGAATAAATATCCCTTCAGAACAAAAGCTTCTCTGCTTAATTTAATACAAGTAGTCGCTGTCGGTGCACTCACATACCTACAGGTGTAATGTAATGGAATTGCTTCCAAAAACTCAAAGAGGTGAAAGTACCCGTCATATGAACTAGCCTCATAGTAAAAGTTGTTCATAATGATGGGTACTTTCACCCCTTTGAGTTTTCGGTAGCAATTCCATGACACCCTATATAGTGCACATTAGAGGACGTACAAAAATAGGTGCGTACATAATATACATACCTCGCTAAAGTATGTGCACCTTTTCATACCGCCTCTAACGCGCGCTATGTGTGATGAGTGCACTGACAGCGGCCGCTTTTATGAAGCTTTCGTTCTGTAGGAACGTGGATTTTCTGAAGTTTCAGAATATCTCTGACTACCCCCTCGGGGAATATATTCGTGAGCATTTGCTTATGCTTCGTTCTGTAGGGAAATTTATTCCTGTGCCACCACTGCCTACTGTTGTTCACTTGCCGTACCACCGAGTGGTGGTATGGTGAGGTCAAAATTGGTGGAGGATAGAAAGTTTTTGTACTGTGTGTTGTGTGTGTGTGTTTTTGTTCTCGTTTTGGGGTTCTAACAATTTATTATATTCAACGTGATCTAATTTTCACAGAAAATTCTCCCAAAGCTTCTTAAGGGCCTATGTCGAAAAATAATTTAAGCGAAACGGGCGTGTGATAGCTTATATTACTGCCAGATGCGAGAGAAAGAGATGGGGCGGCGCGCGCGCCTGGAACGAATCAAGCGAAAAAACAAACTTTATTTAATTGTGATTGTACTATTTATGTAAGTTCAATTCTGCTCTAACCAAAACTTAGATGGCAATGGCAATCTCTTTTTTTTAAAATTAAGTCTCATGTTTCTATTATTCACCGTTTAGCAGTTACAAGCGTTTATAGACAAAAACGGAGGCTACTTTGGCTTGTTTTCCTATCGAGAAAATTTGTCTTAATCGTGTTTTGGCTCTAATCAAAACTTCAATTATATGTTCAATTTACACATATCCGCAAATCATACTCCTACTGTTAGTACTTCATGAATTATATGGAGCTTTGAAGAATCCTATTTTTTTTATATAGCCCCTTAATGGAAGCTTCTAGAGTGACGCATTCCTTGTATCCTGTCTAGGGCTTTCGCATCATCCATCTCATTTCAACGTAAAGTCAAACAGTATATTCGTCTCGCTTCCTAGTTGAGTTGTTTATGAGATATTCTGTGCTAATGTGCCTCTTGATAGTTGTTGATTTATGTGCCGTGTTTAATTTGTGAGTTTGTTAGTTTCGCTTCACGCTGTATGATCACGTTTTGTTTACTATACAACGTGTTAATGAATTAACGCAAAACTAGAAAGGACGTCTGGCACATAATACCAAAAAATGTATAACCGTCCTTCTATTTTTATTATGGACTATGGAACACTAGAAACTAACTGCAGGCATTAGTTTATTTTATAATGATTTATTAGTTTTTATCATTTTTATATAAAAAAAACATTGTGCTTGCAACACATCCTACAAACTCCTACTAAACAACATTGACAGCCATTTTGGGGTTGCTGCTTTTTTATAATTTATTAATAATAAATGATTAAAATAACTCGTTAAATAAAAATAAATGATACTATCTGAGTCGTTTTTATAAAACCTCATAATTTATTACACATTTGACTTCTGTCAAAACTTCTATACATTTTAAGGTATTTTTTCAAGGGAGAGCGGCGGTTGTCCTTTAGTTTGTTTAGAATCGAGAGTAGAATCGAATTAACATGGTTTCAACATAGGTAATTTTTTTCAAAATATTAAATAATTTGTTTGCGAAATTTAAAATTTTCTGAACCCGATGTCAACCCACCGCACGGGCACACTCACCCTACTTACTACCAAAACAAGATTATAAAAATGTATCCATGAGTATGTTAGCGCTTTCATTCAGTGCTGAAATGACAACAAATCATTTTTGCGTCAAAATTTAAAATGCGAATAACTTTAAATTTTATCTATCAAAGTAATGAAATTATTGTTTCAATCTAATTATTTTGTTATAAATCAGTTGGGGTGTATGAGGTTTTGCGCTAATTCATTAACACGTTGTATTATGTGTTGATACTTTATGGGTTTTATGTTTCGTTTATGCCGTAAGTTTTCTTGATTAAATGTTGCTGATTCCACTAGAGCAATTGCTTATTTCCAAAAGCAATCAGACTTGCAATGCAGGAAAGCTTTGAGTGCGCGACTTTATCTTCCTAAATGTGATGGAACGAGCAACTACTACGATCAGAGATGGAGTCGGAAGCCAGTCCATATTAATAGATATCTCGTCGCACAAAATACAAGTTCCATATACAAGCGGGGCGCCAGGCACGCCCCGGAGTAAATCTCGTACCACTACAAAGGACTACTGTAGTGGCGCGCGCTGGTATGGACCTTGTATTCTGGTAGGATATCTATTCATGTCGCCACACGGTGTGGCAGTGGTAAATGTTGACGAAGCTTGGGATTTGGTTTGTGTATAATGGTTGCCTCTGTGGTTGCCTTACCACGTCTGTCAAACCTGAGGTCCTGGGTTCGTATCCAGGTTTGTTTATGGATATTTTGTTTTTTACGTGTCGGTCTTATGACTGGTTTCCAAAATAAAAAGCCTTGTAGTTTCAGTTTGGGACCTAAAGTGCTATTTTGGAACCTTGAGATTCAAAATCGTGATCGAATGATGCATGGTCGTGACCAATAATCCAGACTGTTTGAAACATGTGCTAACGTTCAAAGGAATTTAATGCCGTCAGTGCACGTTTCATATAAACAAAAAGAGCCTGTTCTCGTACGGCATCCACAGGTCCGGCACTCAATAGAAAATTACCTATTCTGTGACGTAACACCGATCTGATGAAAAATCTAAAGAAGGGCTTTTCTTCAGATGTTTCAAATTTAATTTCGAATCAAAACCAGCCATTGTGGTTTTAGGTCGACATGCAACCTCCTTACAGTATTTCGCGGCATTTTTTATGCAGATAAATTTTTTAATTTAACTGCTACACGTGACGACGAGAGAGCGACTAAATGCCAGAGTACTAAATCGCCGCAGTTGAATGGGACAACGTCATGAAGCGCGATGTTCACTCTATACTTCCTTCTAGTCCGAGATCCGAACGTAAAATTATGCACCTATTTCTTAGGCGAACGAAATGTAATTCTAGTGTATGTTTACACAGGGGTTAATTCAACGCCGCCAATTTGTCTAGAAAAATCTTGCCGCAAGTACCTTTTCCATTATGATTTTTAGTATAACTTTTTCCACCTGTCTGTTTGGGAGGTAAATGAGGTGCCAGCGGAAGGAGACCGATCTAAAGAACTGGAAAAACTAGGGTTGCCACCTCTAAGTCCGCCGCAACTCTGGGGTTCCCAGATTCAAAAATGACTTCTTTGTACCTGGCAACCCTATAGTTGCGGCAGATTGAGAGGTGGCAACCCTAGTTTTTCCTGTACATTAGATCAGTCTCCTTCCGATGGTACCTCATTTACTTCCCAAACAGATAGGTGGAAAAAGTTATACCAAAAATCATAATGGAAAAGGTACTTGCGGCAAGATTTTTCTAGGCAACTTGGCGGCGTTAAATTAACCCCTGTGTAAACATACACTAGAGTCACATTTCGTTCGCTTATGAAATAGGTGCATAATTTTACGGTCGGATCTCGGTCTATTCCTCTATGGCTCTAACACATTTCTTTTGTGCAATGAACACTTTCTGCCATTCAACTGAAGAGGAAGAATTCTAAATAATACGTTTTAAATAATAAAACCTCACTCGTACTATTCCCTAAAGTCAAATGTTTTCTGGATAACTGTTTCAGGCAATGTTCCAAGGACATAATACTATTGTATATTTTCTGTTCCATTAACCTTTTTGACGTGTGTCATTTAGCTTACGAGCTAAGCCGGGATTACATTAGTTATAAAGTAGAATAATGTTCTCCGTGTACCCGCGGACCAAAATAATTGGAGGTCTAAAAATAACTCTGACATACTAATATAAACAACTGCGTCGGTGGCGCGTTGCGGAGAGGTATGGACACCCAAGGGGGTCTGGCAAATCCGCACGGACAACATGGTATGTTTTTCTAACTTATGTACGTAAAACCAACTGCTCTCAAACGGTGAAGGAAAGCATCGTGAGGAAACTTGCATACGCTGAAGATGAAATTCTGATGTGTAGTGTCATCATCAGCCTATAAACGTCCCACTGCAGGGCACAGGCCTACCCTCTAGGAGGGTGTATGGGCATTAGTCCACCACGCGTGCCCAATGCGGGTTGGTAGACTTCACATACACATCAGAATTTCTTCTTCAGTGTATGCAGGTTTCCTCACGATGTTTTCCTTCACCGTTTGAGAGCAGTCGGTTTTACGTACATAAGTTAGAAAAACTCATTGGTACATGGCATGCTGTCCGTGCGGATTTGAACCCGGACCCCCGTAATTGGGTGTCCATACCTCTCCGCAACGCGCCACCGACGCTCCGACGATGTGTATGTGAAGTCTATCAATCCGCATTGGGCACACGTGGTGGACTAATGCCCATACACCCTCCCTGAGGGTAGGCCTGTGCCCTGCAGTGGGACGTATATAGGCTGATGATGACTAACATAATAAAAAACAAAACAGCATTGGTACAACGAAAGTATTGTTAATGCTAACAAAATGGACACCTTAGTAAACTCTCAGATGTCGCGAATCGCCTGGATGAAATCTCTCAAAGTTAAGCTTAAATGTGTATTTCGGAGTGTACAAAAATAAAATAAAATAAATTAATAAACTAGACGGTTTTTTTTCCTAGCCTATTTCATCCCACTGCTGGGCAAAGGCCTCCCCTTTTGTCCTCCAACCATCTCTGTCTTGGGCATGCTCTGGCCACGCGTCATCGAAAGAATCCAGATCGTCCCGCCACCTCTTCCTAGGACGACCCGGACATCGACGACCGTTTTCTGGGATCCAGGGCGTTACAATTCTTACCCACCTTTCCTGGTGCATTCGACAGATATGGCCGGCCCAGTCCCACTTTAATCTGGCGGTTTTTTCCCCAACATCGGCTATTCGGAAACGATTTCGTAGCGGGATGCCTACTATCGCACTTAGCCATAGAGTAAGAAGAGATGGCATAACGGCTTGTTTCTATAGAAAATGTTGTCGCCAACAAAGGGGGTGAAAAACGGGTGAGGGGAAGGGTTAACATTTAAATACGCTACTTCCCGCTATTATGACGTCAGGCCCAGTTGAGTATCTGTGCACAGTTCGATACAACATCTCTACCCCAGGGGAGCGCGTTATTTTCTCTATGCACTTAGCCTATTTATTCAATATGTAGACGGTTATCAGGTTTATTTGCTTTGCTTGTTCTATATACAGGGTGTCCCAGAAATGGTGAATCAAACTGCTATGGGAGGCAGCTTGACTAATGTCCTATCCATAAAAAATATTAAAAAAAATAAAACGCACATGACCATAAAAAAAAAAGAATATCCAAAAAAACGGGAAAATCATCAAATTTTTCTAAGTTTCCAGCTCTAATTATCGCGTTTTGGGATAATTTGTAATTTTTTTCTGCAAATATTAATTGTTAGAGGTTGCTTCGACTGATTGTTAACATTTTACAAAAAAAAATGTCTGCACTTCGAGCACAGACCACTTAGTTTAATTGTTTTTTCTGAACCGAAAAATTTTCTTGCTATTTTAACCAGCTGTAGTATAAAAAAAATGTATGGGACTTGTGCGGCAAACTACTTCAAAAAGTTGCCTATTTAATGACGATTTTAAAATGATACGAATCACTGAATTTACTTTACAAAATTGGGAGATATTAATTTTCTTGTGTGCTAGGGTGAAATTTGTGCAATTTATTCTTTACTTTTTAATTCATTTTCCACTTCTAATCCGTTGCTTCTAAGGTTAGAATTGGCTAAAAAAGTTGTTTCAATACCCGGTAGTAATGGCACGGTTTTTTAGAATCCCGGTTTTTCAAAATCCCGGTGTTTTAAAATCCCGGTTGTTTAAAATCCCGGTTTTTTTAGGAATCCCGGTTTTTTTTAAATTCCCGGTTTTTTGGGAATCCCGGTGTTTTAAAATCCCGGTTTTTTGGGAATCCCGGTGTTTTAAAATCCCGGTTTTTTGGGAATCCCGGTTTTTTGGGAATCCTGGTGTTTTAAAATCCCGGTTTTTTAAATTCCCAGTTTTTTGGGAATCCCGGGAATTTAAAAAACCGGGATTCTTAAAAAAACGGGATTTTAAACAAACGGGATTTAAAAAAAATCGGGTTTTTAAAACACCGGGATTTTGAAAAACCGGGATTCTAAAAAACCGTGCCATTACTACCGGGTATTGAAACAACTTTTTTAGCCAATTCTAACCTTAGAAGCAACGGATTAGAAGTGGAAAATGAATTAAAAAGTAAAGAATAAATTGCACAAATTTCACCCTAGCACACAAGAAAATTAATATCTCCCAATTTTGTAAAGTAAATTCAGTGATTCGTATCATTTTAAAATCGTCATTAAATAGGCAACTTTTTGAAGTAGTTTGCCGCACAAGTCCCATACATTTTTTTTATACTACAGCTGGTTAAAATAGCAAGAAAATTTTTCGGTTCAGAAAAAACAATTAAACTAAGTGGTCTGTGCTCTAAGTGCAGACATTTTTTTTTGTAAAATGTTAACAATCAGTCGAAGCAACCTCTAACAATTAATATTGGCAGAAAAAAATTACAAATTATCCCAAAACGCGATAATTAGAGCTGGAAACTTAGAAAAATTTGATGATTTTCCCGTTTTTTTGGATATTCTTTTTTTTTTATGGTCATGTGCGTTTTATTTTTTTTAATATTTTTTATGGATAGGACATTAGTCAAGCTGCCTCCCATAGCATTTTGATTCACCATTTCTGGGACACCCTGTATGCAACATCAGATATTTTTTGTTCAATCGGTTTGCTCCCATAATAAAAGTTGTTCCGTTTGATCGGTAGACTCTTAGTTAAAAGGGATGCTAATTTATTTATTTTTATTTATTATTTTCAACTGCGCAGGTACATCGGTAATCGGAACTTATAAACCTGGTACTACTGTTCTTATATTGTGTACGCATCAGAGATGGTAACAACGTTGTCATTTAGATTATTCACCACTTTTTACCCGACTGTGCCAGAAGGAAGATTATGTTTTTCGAGCGTATGTATGTATGACGTATGTATGTTTTTGATGAAACTTTTTTTGTTTGATAGCTTATCATCTGACTTAAAATCTAGTATATAATTTATGCGGACGAAGTCGTGGGTAAAAGCTCGTGTTTTATAATTTTTCTTTGTCCCCGTTTGCGATACCTACCTAATAACATTCAAATTATATTTGCTCGAACCAAATTGTTGTACTTAGCTGATTAGTGAATATAAGAGCTTGTTTTTCTCTTTTCAGTTAAGTAATATAACAGTTTTTTTATGCAGTCGGGTTTTTTGTTTTTCTTAATAATTTATTACAAAAGTAGTAGGCATAGTAGGGGTAAACTACATTCAAAACTCTAACGCTAGTGCGGTATTCTATAGAAACTGAATCTAGGCGTAGCGAGTTTTTACAAAGTTTTCCCTTTCATCCCTACAAATGTATAACCGTAGTACAGTCGTATTCTTCAGCATTTTCAATGCTTCGTTATCGCCGGTTTTTATATCCGATGAAAAAACTTCGTTATAAAAACTGCATAGAGATAGAGACAAGACTTGGCGCACTGTTTTAATTGAATTGAATATTTTTATTGAGATTCATTTTCGCTTAGGTTTGTAGAGTTAATAGTTGCAGGCGATTTCATATCATTCGAAATCTGAGTGAAAAAGTGCATTTTATCTGCTAGCGTGGAAAGAGTTTTTAAAATTCGAATCTTTCTATTCACTGAAGAAAAACAGCCTAAATAATTTTTTTTTCATGCTGTTTACGAGCTGGCCAGTGCGATTATTTTAAAAATGAGGTTAGCACATTGAAATTTTCCTCGCTGTAGTGAGGTGAAAAGTTGTGTGTTTCGCTCGGCAGCAAAGTTATTCTGCGTCTCGTACTTTTGAAACCTTCGCTGCGCTCAGGATTCTATATTTGAACGCTTTGCTCGTGAGAATCCTTCGCTTGCTCAGGTTTTAATACAAGTACTCGCGCCAAAAAGTAACTTTGCATAACAAATAACTATTTAATCCCCCCATCTCGGAGAGAGTATTTTTGCTCTTCGATATCTGAGTGCAAAAGCCGTTTTTATCCGCTAGAAGATAAAGTAAATTGAATTCAGAACATTGTGTGCACTAAGTTTGTGAATTTAAAACATCATTAAACCTATTTACTTCTCCATCCATGGTGCCGAATTTATCATACAACCTTTTTTAATTTGTTAAAAACTCAGACTCGGAACCTTCTTGGTGTACTTTTTTTTAATTTGCTTTGCGCGCGCCGTTTCCCTTTCACGTCATTTCCTCGCTGAGGTGGGATGAGAAGTTACGTGTTGCACTCGAGTGCAAAGATTTTTCACCTCGTGTTCTTTTGATTCCCTTGCTAACGCTCAGGATTCAAATTATTTTGTTGTGAGTGTAGAAATATTTTAGTAATGTCTATTATTGAGGGCGTAGTTTAATAGGGACGTTTAGCTTCTTAATCTTTATTATTTATTTATTTAACACTTTATTGTACACATAACAATACAGAATAAAACCGGTCAAGTGCCAGTCGGGATACTCGCGCACCGAGGGTTCCGTACCACACCACCACAGAATACAACATTATTAACATAGAAAAAATTTTTTTTTTGTCCGGGACCTTTAGCGCAACTTTGCCGGTTTTTAGTATTTGTTGCTATTTGGTAGAGTTTGCTCTATAATCACACTAAGTTTGACGCTTGTATGTATTACCGTTTTTACTATAGAGCGTGAAGAAAAAACGTTGATCAAAACTAGTTTCTTGTTGAAAACCCCACTTAATTTTTAACTTTTTGACATTTTTATTATTTGTTAAGAAATCCGCCGTAACAACGCACATTCTGTGAAAATTTCAACCATATAGCTTTTACGGTTCAAAAGTTACAGCCCTAAATAGGTCGGACTGACGGACGGACAGGCAGACGGACGGATCCCGTTTTCACCCTTTGGGTACGGAACCCTAACCTAATAAAGTAGAAATTAATCTTTCTTCTTCTATTTGTTTATTTTTTATTTCTGTCGAGTCGATGGCATGTTATTGATTTTGAATTACCATTGTGGTGAAGAGCTCTGCCAATCAGCATTATATGCTTGCTGATTGCCCAGGGTACACCGGATATATGAGGGATACAGTGCGTCCCTCGGCCAGATTATCTTTTTGTACCCCTCTCGTATCTTGCTTGCATGGATAGCTGAAAAGTGTGATGTTTTTATACTAAAAGAATTTTCTACAGGGTGTAACAGAACACCCTAGTAATACTTAAGGGGGTGCTTCAGACCATCAAACTGAACAACTTTCACTATGGAGCCAACACTGAGAAAAAATAAAAAAAATCAGCTGTCCCATACATTTTAGTCGAGTCGGTCGGTACTGCAGTTTTGAATGGGACAGCAGATTTTTTTTTTCTCGATTTTGGCTCCATAATGAAAGTTGTTCAGTTTGATGGTCTGAAGCAACCCCATAAGTATTACTAGGGAGTATTGTTACACCCTGTCGATAAGTTTAAGTATCTGGGTAGTACGGTAACAGGTCATAATGACTTGGACACGGAAATCAACACCAGAATTTCGTCTGCTGCGTGTTCTTATGGGAAGCTGCGAGGACGAGTCTTTCGATCGCACGATCTCAAGCTCCACACAAAAATCGCGGTCTACCGTGCAGTCATATTGCCAGCTCTTCTCTACGGGTCCGAAACGTGGTGTCCATACAGAAAGCATATTCGTACTCTGGACAAATATCACATGAAATGCCTTCGTGACATACTTAACATCCGATGGTCAGACAGAGTACGCAATACTGAGGTTCTACGTCGCTGCGACATCGGGGGAATCGAGGCCTACCTGATGAGACGCCAACTACGATGGCTGGGTCATGTGTCTCGAATGCCGAACGAGAGAATGGCTAAGCGTGTCCTGTACTCGGAACTCCAGGACGGGAAGCGCAAGCAGGGTGGCCAACTCCTCCGCTTCAAGGATGTGCAAAAGAGGCACATGAAGAGCTGCAGCATTGAGGATTCAGTTTGGGAACGGCGTGCTGGAAACAGAGACGAGTGGAGGCAACTGGTGCAGGATAGCGTGTTTGACTTCGAGGAGCGCAGACGTGACGAGCTGGATAGGAAGCGCGACGAGCTAAAGGCCCGGCCACCTGTGGCCTATCATTATAATTATGTGGATGGAGTGCTGACGTGTGCCCTCTGCAGCCGAGTGTTTAAGGCGAAAATTGGCTACGCCAGCCACTTGAGAGCGCATGTGCGGCGTGATAGAGTGCAGCAGTCGCCATAACCGAAATCGGTTGGACTACTATATAAATAAAATGAATATCTTTGGACATTGTCACACAACATTCAAATTCATATTCATCATAAAAATATGTGTCCCTTGCGGGATTCAAAATCGCGACCCTCTGATAACCAGGCAGGTTAAATACCAACTGAGCAATCAGCAGGCCGTCAAATAAAAGAGAAAGGCAAAACGCAATTCGCAATTCGTTCTCTGGTTAGTGGGCTCGGTAGCGAAATTGGATAACGCACTTCCCCGGTTTGGAAGGGTGCGGGTTCAAGTCCCGCCCGAGACTGAATTTTTCAATCTTTAATTTGATTAGAAAGGCAAAAATTTTAGTTTTTTAGGGTTCCGAAGTCCGTCCGTCTGTCTGTCTGTCTAAATGTACTTTTTAGACTTTATTAGCCGTTATTAATAAATTGTGACGGGCAACTACGGAACCCTATCCTGCGCGTGGTCCGACACGCACTTGGCCAGTTATTCTTCAATTGTTTTATTTTATTTTATTTTATTCCCACTGAAAGTTTAATAAAGAGCAAATAATTGCGACGCAATCGTTTAAAAATAATGTAGAGAGAAATTATTTATTTCTAACACAATAATGGAAACAGGAATATAATTCCTGGAAACAAGAAACAACATAGGACAGTAAAGCGACCTAGATCTTACAATCCCATAGATTTGATGTTAAGGCTTCCATAATTGAATTTCACTGGTAAACCTGTTCTATGTTATTATTGGAATGCCTAGGCATTGTTATTGATAAATAAGCAAGTGCTATCTATAGGAGAACGATACCTATCCTTAAGGGGCTATGTGAAAAAAATAGGATTCTTCAAAGCTTTATATATCATGAAGGTTAACAGTAGGAGTATGATTTTCGGATATGTGTAAATTGAACATATAATTGAAGTTTTGATTAGAGCCAAAACACGATTAAGACACATTTTCTCGATAGAAAAACAAGCCAAACTAGCCTCTGTTTTTATCTATAAACGCTTGGAACTGCTAAACGGTGAATAATAGAAACACGAGACTTGATTTAAAAAAAAGAGATTGATATTTTCTAAATTTTGATTAGAGCAGAATTGAAATAACATAAATAGTACAATCACAATTAAATAAAGTTTGATTTGGCGCTCGATTCGCTTCAGGCGCGCGCGGCGCCCCATCTCTTTCTCTCGCATCAGGCCGTAATATAAGCTATCCCACGCCTGTTTCGCTTAAATTATTTTTCGACATAGGCCCTTAAGAGGCTCCCCATAGGTAAACGATAGCTCGGGCCGCATTTTACTGGTTTTTAGAAAGCTATCTTCTCGTTATTTGAAAGACCTATAGAGTTGCGAAAACGGAATCGATCGATCGAATCGAACACAGACAAGTCGGAACTTTACATACGTAACCCTTGAAAACGTTGATTAAGGCCGGCCATTATTTAACGAAAAAAAAAAGACTTTTCAACTAAAAACCAGCCCATTTTATACGGAACCAATGACCTGAAAAGCCGACGAAAGCCAAGCGAATAGTTTTTCAACCGGCGAGTGAGATTACATTTGATTCAATGCGTGCCAAAAATGTTTTAGTGTAAAAAAGATAGAATGCGCAAAAACTGGATAGATATGAGATTTTTCGGTGAACGATTTAGATAACCGAACGGATTCGTCGATCGTTGGTGCTTAACCTAGATAAAAGGTTCCTTTCTTCATATTTTAAAACGGAAGCTGTGTTCAGAATTGTAAATTTTGCTCTAGTCAGAGTGATACAGCGTGTGACACAATTTTGCGATTCATAATTTTGTTCAGACACTGCCAGTATACAAAGTACACACTGAACAACTTTCACTTTGAGGCCAACGTCGGAATCACGAAAAAAAATCTGCTTTCCCATACATTTTGTAGTTTAGTATGAAACGTCCGTTTTTTTTCGCGATTTCGATATTGGTCCCATAGTGAAAGTTGTTCAGTTTGATGGTCTTAACCACCCCTTTAAATGTTTATTTTGATTTTTGTAACACCTTGTCTATACAAGGTGTTACAAAAATCAAAATAAACATTAACCCACAATGGTCATTAACTCCTCTATTGGAGTGTATGGTACCTACATACAGTACGGATACGCTGCTTTAGAAAGTCAAGGCACTTTCAAAAAGGACATAGAATTCAGTATGTCATGTTTTTATTATGGTGAAGGGAGTAGTTCTAAATACAGGGCAGACCTAATATGCTGGCGGTTTTTTAAGAGGATCATCAGAACATGAAACTGGAAAACTTTCCCTATGGAACCAACATCGAAATCGCGAAAAAAAACAGCTGTCCCATACATTTAGATCGAGTAGGATTGCAGTTTCGTATGGCAAGGCAGATATTTTTTCGCGATTTCGACGTTGTCCCATACAGAAAGTTGGATTGTCTGATCATCCCCTTAAACAACCGTCAACATATAAAGAACCTATACAGGGAGTAACAAAACACCCTAGTAATACTAAAGGGGGTGCTTCAGACCATCAAACTGAATAACTTTCACTATGGGGCCGACATCGAGAAAAAATAAAAAAAATCAGCTGTCCCATAAAAAAATTCCAGTACCTACTCGACTAAATTGTATGGGACAGCTGACTTTTTTTTATTTTTTCTCGATGTCGGCCCCATAGTGAAAGTTGTTCAGTTTGATGATCTGAAGCAATCCCTTAATTATTACCAGGGTGTTTTGTTACACCCTGTATAAAAAAAATGAAAAATAAATTTATTATAACAATATACACACAATAGGTTTTTGATTTACACTTTACATATATATAAGAGAATAAAGATATTAAATAAATAATTAATAAAATAATAATAATACGATAATTAATTATATTAAATTAGACGATGATAAATTTTTCCTAACTAACGTCGAAAACACACAAAATAAGTACCATTGAATTAGGACATGCTGGTATACTAGTAGTAATCCCGTTTACATAACATACAGTAGAACTACAGACCTATGTACTTGTACTTACATATAGTTACATAAACCAACTCACAGCGATATCGAAACGTGAGCATCAAAGCAATCAATGCAGCTATGGATACCACTCCATATTACCATAAAATACAACTATACAGAAGGTCTACTCAAAACAAAAACTTGGCCAAGAAATTGTTTTTTCAGTTATGTTTCGTATTGCAGGTCTTAAGTTCGGATATAAAGGAGTTGTATAAAACAGATCAGAATGGGCAACAAGCTACGTTTTTCAAAAAAAAGATTCAGTTAAAAAATGTTTTTATACGAACTAAAATTTAGACAATAATGGTTACGTAAGAAAAGAAAAAGGATAAAATTATCATTACATTAAAGATGAAGTATATGGAACGTATTATAATAAAATTTATAAGTAGGGTCACATTATTAGAAACTATGGATTGCAGTAGTCCTCATTCAAATAACTGCATATTGACAAACTCAATAGCTATACGAAAACGTGAGCATCAAAGCAATCAATGCAACTCCATATTACAATAAAATACACTGAATACAAAAGGTCTACACGAAACTAATACTACTACCAAATTGCGACACCTAAAGAATTCAATGTTTATGGCGCATATAAAAGTATTGTAGTAGGTACTAGCGACTGGCCCCGGCTTCGCATGGGTGCACAAACCTTACTCGTATTTTTTTTCTGTCTTTTTTTTTCAATTTTCACAAAAATAATGGGTATGTATAAATTACTTAAATTCCACCAAACAGCAGTACCTACAGTTGGTTGACGAAAAACATTACACTCAACTCAGTCAAATCATCAATCTATCTATATTCTGTTCCTTATTGAAAACCATAAATATTAAAAAAATTACAAACAGACAGACAAACGCAACGGGGGACTATAATTTAATAATATGTAAGGTTGATGTGTTTTATATAATATATAGAAATCTACTAGCAACCTCACGCTGCTAAGATGCATTTATTGTGAGTAGTTAAGTTATTTCAAAATAGTTTTAACTACTTATTTGAATCTAACAAAACATAATAAAACTGCATTGATCTTTAAATTCGGAGTCTCATATAAAATCTTAGAATTTTTTTTCCAAATTGACTCAATAACCCATACAAATCAAGTATGCTATTGGGTGGCACCTAATAATTTTGTTAGTCGTATTTGGAATTTTTATTGTCAGCTATTTGGCAAAAGAATTCTTTAGGAGCTGTTTTAGCTTTGCCATTGTTGGAGCGTTGATTACTTATCTTGCATAGCATAATTATGCTTACCACTTATTCTCCAAGGGGGTAGTCAGAGATAGTCTGTTTCACGTTCCATTCTAAGATCCATGTTCCGCGTTTCCGCATTGATTGTTTATCTAGTTCTGTTATAATATAAGTGGGATCACACACGATGACGCATGACGGAGCGGCAGACGTCAGTCCGTCATTTGTGAAGCAAGGAGTTGTATGAAGCCGCACGTAGAAGCAAACACGGTGCGTCAATCAGTCACTTGCTTCACAAATGACGGACGGACGTGACGTCTGCCGCTCCGTCCAATTTTTGCTATGAAGAGAAAAAGTCACTGCAGAGAGACTCACCGTAAAGAGATTCACTGCAGAGAGACTCACCGCAGAGAGAATCACTGCAGAGAGACTCACCGCAGAGAGGATCACTGCAGAGAGAATTCGATGCAGTGAGAAATCACTGCAATGGTAACAACTCAATGCGTCATCGTATGTGATCCAACTTAGACATCACTGTAAAACTATTATTAATTCGTAGTAGACCTTTTGTCATCATCATCATCATCATCTCAGCCGATGGACGTCCATTGCTGGACATAGGCCTCCCCCAAGGATCGCCATAACGACCGGTCCTGCGCTGCCCTCATCCAACGTTTTCCCGCCGCCTTCACCAGGTCGTCGGTCCACCGTGTCAGGGGCCTACCCACGCTGCGCTTTCCGGTACGCGGTCGCCACTCGAGAACTTTTCGGCCCCACCGGCCATCGGTTCTGCGAGCAATGTGCCTCGCCCACTGCCACTTAAGTTTAGCAATTCTTTGGGCTATGTCAGTTACTCTGATTCTTCTGCGGATCTCTTCATTTCTGATTCGATCTCGCAGGGAAACTCCGAGCATTGCCCTCTCCATTGCCCTTTGGGTGACTTTCAGCCTTTTTATGAGGCCTTGAGTGAACGACCACGTCTCTGTTCCATATGTCATCACTGGCAACACACACTGATCGAAGACTTTCGTTTTAAGACACTGCGGTATTTGGGACGTGAAGATACTACGTAGCTTCCCGAAAGACCTTCTGTACCGTACTATATTCGACGCTATAACAGACACACATTGGAATTCCGAATCCTGCTATCTATTACAGCTGCCTCGCATTTTTGACACAACGTGTTCCCTCCAAAATTCCCTGTCGAAATACATGACTGTCAATTAAAAGTTAATATCGAGGGGACGAGGTGAACGGATACCAAGTGGTGCGTGACTTTATTTCACAATACTTTTATTGTTTAGTGATAGCATATAGCCGTGGTGGTCCAGTGGCGAGTAACTTTGCCTGCCGTGCAGGAGGCGATGGTTCGATCCCAGTCCAGGCCGACTCGTACCAATGACTTTTTCGGAATTTATGTACGATTTGTAACACCACTGACTTTTCGGTGAAGGAAAACATCGTGAGGAAACCTGCATGCTTCAATTTCGAGGCATGTATCGTACCCACTGTCCATTACAAGTGGCGACGGGCTCACTCCCCGTCACACTGGACAGAGTTTCGGTACTACTAGTGAAACGTGGATGTTCTGAAGTTTCAGAATATCTCTGACTACCCCCTCGGGGAATATAGTCGTGAGCATATGCTTATGCTATGATAGCATAGAGTAAACAAATTACACAAAACAGAGGGTCAATGCCAATACTAAGAAAGTTGCCACCTTCTTATATGAAAACTCGCGCAAGTACAGCGCCGGTGGTGAGCGGTACCACAGCAATGTTTAATTACGTTAAAATAAGTGTTAAACACATTTGTTATTAAAATTTTTAAGAATATTAATCTATATAATTTATTTTCGTGGAACAAAACTCAAATAATAGTGATCTTATAATGTTTAATTAAGATTTATCTCTCGTTCAGGCCAGTAGCGACATCTGTTTGCACCAAGACTATACTAAACCAAAAATGTATGGAACTGACCAGACATGGTGATAGTGTGTATTTATTTTATTTAATAAGGAATGCCAGCAATACAGTATTATTACACGAATAAATACAAATAACTGGCCAAGTGCAAGTCGGGCTACTCACACACCGATGGTTCTATACCACATAATACAGGGTGTAACAAAACACCCTAGTAATATTTAAGGGGGTGCTTCAGACCATCAAACTGAACAACTTTCACTATGGAGCCAACTTCGAAATCGCGAAAAAAAATCGCTCTTTCATACAAAACTACAGTACCTACATACAGACACATTTCTGTTACAGTTTTAAGTATAAATTAAATAGTGTATTAACTTAAATGACAACCCTATAGGCAAGCATCCTGTGTCTTGTTTATCCGTGACCCGTGTAATCAATTCCCATACAATTAAGAATGCTTTTAGATTAATCTCTACTCCTTCCCGGCTAGTTAGAATTATGGTTAGTCCTTGAATAACTAAAATTCATCCCTTTACTTTGTAATAACATACCCATGTTCACCCCAAGGCACCCCTAAATGAAACTGAATCATTATTTACAGTGTTTACACCCTTAATTGAAGAATAACACGTTTTTAATTAAGCGGGTTGCTCTCTTATTATTTTCAACCCTAATCAGTGTCGAGTGGAATAGAGGTTTTATATGCTGGAATTTTATTATTTCTGTTTCTACATCATCATCATCATTGGCTTATCAATACGTTCCACAACAATTAATGAAAAGTGAAAAAAAAAGTTTTTACTAAATAAAATAAAAGCGGTCAAGTGCGAGTCGGGCTACTCGCGCACCGAGGGTTCCGTACCATACCACTACGGAACACAACATTATTAATATAGAAAAAAAAACTTTTTTTTGTCCGGGTCAACAAATAATAAAAATGACAAAAAGTTAAAAATTAAGACGGGTTCGCAACAAAAAACTAGTTTTTATCAACGTTTTTTTGTTCACGCTCTATCGTAAAACCGGTAATACATACAAGCGTCAAACTTAGTGTGATTATAGAGCATACTCTACAAAATAACAACAAATACTAAAAACCGGCCAAGTGTGACTCGTGCTTGCGCTAAAGATCCCGGACGAAAATCATTTTTTTAAAGTAAATTATTAAATTAAATTGTGTGGTGGTACGGAACCCTCATTACGCGAGTAGTCCGACTCGCACTTGGCCGGTCATTTCAGGGTTGTTCTCAATAAAATGTATTTAATAATTTCCACAAACCGTTTATTTAATCAAGTAAATGTTTTTTTTTATATTGTCAATTTGCTAAATCAAGTAAACGTTTCAACATATTGCCAATTTGTTGTATTCCATTGTTAAAACTCTTCAATAAAGGTATAATTTAGCGAAAATATTTTGAAATATTATGATGATACCAGCAAAAAAAAACATGTGTTTACAAGAGAGTTTAATCTATGTGGTACATAAAAAATATAAAAATGAATCCCTATTTAAATTGGTTACGCCATCGCACGAGAACGGGTGGACCGATTTGGCTAATTTTGGTTTCGAAATATTTGTGGATGTCCAGCAAAGGTTGACACGGTATAAAAATGGCCAAATGTGTATCAGGTAAAAAAAGGGCATAGCTAGTGTTAGATATATTTTGTGCTAAATCGTTAAAAAGGTTTCCAATGTTGTTTAATTATTAATTTTGTAGAGAAACTGCTTTACCGTCAACTGTTGGTGGGATATATGAAGGCCTCTGATCATTCTGATTCCATCAGAACTAGGAAGTTGACGACAAGAGAAGGCATCTGTGTTTTGCGCACACTCTCATGCGCATTAAAATATCCTGTGCACCCAAGAAGATTAAATACCTACAGAGATGGACTTTGCATTACAAACAACTTTTTGAAGCCAGAATCAATGACCTTTATGACGTCACTGATGTTTCCCATATCACTTCCTCTTTACATGGAGTTGTCATTAAATGACCTTCATTTGACCTACATGTAGAGAAAAAATGAGATGGGAAACATCAGTGACGTCATAAAGGTCATAGTGGAGTTGTCATTAAATGACCTTCATTTGACCTACATGTAGAGAAAAAATGAGATGGGAAACATCAGTGACGTCATAAAGGTCATAGATTCTGGCTTCAAATAGATGTTTGTAATGCAAACTCATCTCTGTAGGTATGTAAGCTTCTTGTGTGGACCCGACTAGTTTTGTAAAATCGGTATATGTCAAGTTTTTTGTGATCGCCTGCCTTCTCTTTCTAACTCTATGCTGGAAACAGAAACGGTAACATCAAATGTCAAATTCTGACAAATTTGAATATTTTTTTTCTTAATGGCTAGTTATTTTAAGTTTACCATGAAGTTTTTCGAGTGACTTCCCTCGTCGGACTGAAAAATCCTTGGTTTTTCCTTGAAAAATGAAATTATTTTATTAAAAATATCTTTAATCTTAACAAAAAATCTCTGCCACAGAAAATATTGTTATTGAGATAGTAATGATCTTTGATATTTAAAAAACTCGACATACCGAATTTGCAGAGGCTGTAGTCTAAATCATCTATATAAAATCTGTATAAAATAATCAACTTCACTAAATACGATGTCTAACCAACTATAAATTGTTAAATCACAGTTCCTTATGCATCACACCTAAACTATAAAATTATCCTTTTCACAGTTTCACACTTCTCTCTTCCATTCCTCAACGTATACCTGCTTCAAGCTAGTTTCAAATTGCCAAAGTTTGATACCCGCTTCAAAGGGTTTACTCAGAATTCATGTTAATTTAAATGTAATTAGATTTTAGTTATTCGAATTATTTGAATATGATAAATCTACACTACTTACTTTGCTCGCTCTACTTTTTTACTCGTTTTGGTATACCAGTTTTGTCAATCCAGTCTAGATAAACATTGCCCCTCTTTTATACGTATGTATCTAATCTAAACTATTATAAAACTGTAACAGAAGTGTGACTTTACATTGAAGATATTTACAAAAAAAAATTACGGCATGGTTTTCAGGCTTCCCTGATTCCAAATCACCAATTTTTGGATTTTTTTGTCTGTCTGTTTGTTTGTTTGTTTGTTTGTTTGGGTGTTTGTTTGTTCGAGTATCACGCAAAAACTACTGAACCGATTTTGATGAAACTTTTTTTGTTTGATAGCTTATCATCTGACTTAAAATCTGGTATATAATTTATGCGGACAAAGTCGCGGGTATAAGCTCGTAAGAAATATTGACGATGTCTGAAGAAATTATAGAGAATGAAATTAATATCATTAATATGATATTTTTAACTATGATTCTACCCATCAAGCTGAAAAACT
This sequence comes from Agonopterix subpropinquella, assembly GCA_922987775.1. Classification (NCBI taxonomy): domain Eukaryota; kingdom Metazoa; phylum Arthropoda; class Insecta; order Lepidoptera; family Depressariidae; genus Agonopterix; species Agonopterix subpropinquella. Next base: position 4,781,305 of record OV277710.1, read on the forward strand.
TTTACCACAGTATAAGAAAGAGTATCTATTACTAGATACAGTACGGACGGGAAGGAGGAAGGGAGTGTCCGTACTGGGGGGAACCCCACTAACTTTTTACCTCACCCCCTCTATCGCCCTCTGGTTACCTCGCACTGGTTACTCGTTACCTACGCAGAAGAATTAAGGTTCAATTTCTTTGGTTTCGCATGTGCTGACGTCATCTTGTCAATTTAAAATTTTTGTATGCAGTGTCCGGGCTGTGATTTTACTATGTGAGCAAACCGTTCGTACCACCTGGTGGTGATGGTTTTGGCTACTACCACCAGAGATGGTAGCCGGGACCATCGGCTAAACGTGCCATCCGAAGCACGGAATCATTGTTCTTTTCAGTCAATCAGGTGATTCAGCCTGCAATGTCCTAAAAAACTGGGGAAAATCGCACAAAGTGATATATCACTAGGTTTCCCCGTGGGAATCGAGCCCACGACCTCCGTGTCGAGAGCCAAATGCTCTTAACCATTAGACCACGTAGGCAGTATCAATGGTATGTACAGATAGATGATAGTAATTCTCAAACACTATTATGTCAGGTATTTTCATTAATAAGATTAAAAGTCAATTGATTGAATTTAAATAACGAATCGAATCGAGTTCATGGTTCATTCGATCGTTCATTACGGAAACGATAAAAATAGTTTACATTTTTATTTTATTAACAGTCGAGTAGATCGTTTGAAAAGACATCCAATTAAGTAGATTTTTTTATTTAATTTGAATTTTCTCGGATCTGCAAATTGCTGGAAATTATTATGAAAAAGATAGCGAACAACGTATATTTTGTTCTCTTTATAATTCTGTACGAATTAGACCCGTCGATTCCCGAGATTGTTTGAAAAGTTTGAAATATTTTGTATTAGGTACGTTCATACATTAAGTTTGCTTTCCATTAAAGATTAACCCTTATAATTGTGCAACATCCACATACATCTGTTAGGTTTAAGGATGTGAAGATAATGTTAAAACTATTTTTATGTAATAAATGAAAATAAAAAAAAATAAAAAAAAAAAATTAAAAGACGTTTATTTCACCACAAACCAGAATATGTACAATTTATTACACGAACCTTAAGCTACTGTACAAATTATTATTTGTGTTGCATGTGGTGGTTATTAAAAACCAATGTTACAGGTCACCAAGGCTCCTACTCTCGGTAACCATCTGTAATTTTTTTTTCTATTATGGATTGGTGTGCTCTTGACCTCAATCCAGTCCTCAGGACGAAGATGGGGTCGAAGATGTAGCGAGCTCACCCAAAAGAAGCCTAATCATTCGTACTTTAAAGGAATTCGGGTTGTAAGTGCTCGGAAACACTGACGCAGGCAGGGCATTTCACTCCTTGGCTGTGCGCATTATAAAAGATTCTGAAAGGCGCTTGGTGCGGATATGTGTGATGTCAACCAAGAAGTTGTGATATCCTGCGGTGCATCTGGGAGTCCTATAGTAAAAAGGGGAAGGTGGGATGAGCTCATGCAGCTCTTGGGCACACACCGAAGTACAATCTGTAGAAGACCGACATGCAGGCGACTGCGGCGGTGGGCTAGGCTATGAAGCTTGGTCTCCACAGGCTTACGGTCACCAATGAGCCTCCTGGCTCTGCGTTTATGAATTCTGATCAAATAACAGACGACTTTTACTACAAAGGATCAGAAAAATCATAATATTCTCTGTACCTACGTATACAGGGTGTAACAAAACACCCCAGTAATACTTAAGGGGGTGCTTCAAACCATCAAACTAAACAACTTTCACTATGGAGCCAACATCGAAATCGTCAAAAATATCCGCTCTTTCATATAAAACTGCGGTACCGTCTCGACTCAAATATATGGGACAGCAGATTTTCTTTATTTTTTCTCTACGTTGGCTTCATAGTGAAAGTTGTTCAGATTGATGGTCTGAAGCACCCCCTTAAGTATTACTAGGGTGTTTTGTTACACCCTGTATACCAATTCAAATATCAAATGCGCTTTGTTTGAACTTAATTAACAATTTACAACTTTATAACAGTCGCGCTAAATGTTTATTTTCAATAATATAATTCAATCCTAAGCCGTGGATTGAGAAGCAATATCGTTAAAAGCAACATTTGGATTCCATTCATGCTTCAGAGAAGCCGAAAACGTTTCTAAACATTATTAGCAAGTCTGTAAAGTCAGTTCGAATTTCGTTGTTCGTCGAATTTCGCTTCAGTCATTGGACTTACCAACTACTGGACGTAGGGTTCGCGCTCAAAAGTATCCGAGCCAAAAGAGCACCAAAAAGTTATAATGTAGTAATATGTTGTGTGTATAAATATAAACTAACAATTAGGCTAAGTGTGTTACTAACAAAATTATAATCTCAGTTGGTCGAAATGAAGTTTTTCTGTTCTATTCTATTCTAAAACGTAAAAAGAGAACCAATTACGCGACAGTCTTTGTTTGATCGGCAGACTACGAGCATGCGCGGGCGCGTGGCGCTCACCGTGTCCCAATGGGGGAGTGGGATGGAAAAGAATTTCAGCACTTTCTATATTTTTAGTTGGTTTATATTACTACACATCTTTAAGAAATTTACTTTCAAATAGCGCAACACATAAATACAGACAATCTGACATAACAAAACACAGGATTGCTATAGGTTACACAAAGTACCATAAAAGATGTCATGCGACCTTCTTAATAAGGTTTGTGTAGGTTTGTGTCTCAGACACTTTTTTTCGAGAATTTTGTACTAGAACCGGCGTCCATAGTATTCTACGTCAATGGCTTTAGTTAACTGAGTAGATACTTGGTACCTTCCCCGACGGCCATACCATCCGTCTCCTCAAAGTAAATTCGCATCGTTCTACAGCAAACAAAACGCTGTCAGATAACATCATCGGCACGCCACCAACAGTACATAAAACACGGCAATTCATTCCTAATAACACAAGCACCGACTCGGCATATTATTATTTCCCTCGACGAGTCACGCCCGCTCCCTATTAAAATCACACGACCTACAAGCTACGGGGTAAAGCAAACAATGAAAAATTTCGCGGGGAGCACACGACTCGAAAAAATACCTTCCAAATAGAACGCGCCAGCCGCCTCGGTTCCGTTACGCTATAAAAACCTACCCGAGCAAACTCCGTAATTCCGCTTCGTCCCAACCGATATAAAATATGAAAGACTGAGCAAAATGCGCCCCCGGTCTCCGAGCGCCGGCTCGGCTCTACTCGGCTACGCTCGGTGCCCTTCGTAGTGCCGTAGCGGCAGTTTCGTAGTCAACTCCGCGCGCCCGCTACGTTACGCGCCCAAACGTTCAAATCAGAACAAAATTACTCGGTGATAGTGTTTCAATTTGTGATTTATTTGAGTGCAAGACGAGTAAATTGTGTGAGGTACTCGAGTGATGTGCTTTGACTCGGATCGCAGGAGGATCGAGCTCGGTGATCGCTCCGTTTGATGGTGCGGAAAAATGGTAAATGATGTTTTCTTTTCCATCCAAAAGGTCTGATTAGTTGCTGAATATTATAGCTTAATTTCTCATAGTCATCCGGTCGGACGGGAGACTTATTTCGTGTTATTAAACAATGTGTTCAAGGTTTTTATGTAATTAAATGATTAAGGTTTTATAATGTGCGGAAAAGTAGAGTTTGAGTAGTCCTTGAAATTTTATAGGCCTAATATCGCGTGTTAGAATTTACATTGCGGCGATATTCGACGGAGTGTAATAATCTAAATTTATTGCGTGAATACATTTAGGTACGTTTCGTACGGTACAAACTTAAGTGGCTATTTCGTGATAATATTAGCATACAAATGTATTTCAGATTTGCATAACGAATGCAATTATTGAAATCTTTTTCTTAAAATTGCATTTAATGTATTTTCCATTTCGTGGATTCGCCTCTCAATATTGCTTCAAAATTTACATAAAATTCATAAAACGATTGGATTGGAAAAATATATTTCAAATTTTGTGCTTGATCGAGTTTCTCGTGAATTTTCGATAACTTTATTTTGCCTAGTCGAGTCAATAGGTTAGTTAGGGCTTACAGATAATTTGGTTAGCATTGGTTAGGGTTCGATTGGATTCTCTGAAGGGTAATAGACTATTTCGGAGTGCTGAAGCTTTATCAAAAAGCTACTTCAATACTGAATTGCTTTGGACATTTTAAAGTGTTCTGTAGTAATCCAACTTGAGTTTGAATAATAGTGGACTTTACCCATTTGCGTATTCTGGAGGACATAGATATATTTATATTTCTATTATTAAATTATTGTATGCCGTTACTGTCCCACTGTTGGGAAAAGGATCTCTCCGGGAGTCTCTGATGCGCTTCAATATTTCCTGTGTTCTACTAACTAATATACAGGATGTTAGGGTAAACACTTGCATTACTTTAAGGGGTGATTGTACCCATTATACAGAACAACTTTCCCTAAGAAACCTATAAAATTCAAGTTTTGTTTTCGACTTTTCATGCAAATGTTCGATCGGCTGATTGCATTTAGTATGGAAAGTCTGACACATAGATTTATATATAACTAGCGTAAGGATAGGCCCGTCAGAATATTTTACAAAAACCTTCTTCATAGAAACAAAAATTTGCGCCATCTGTCATAACTCGTATACGAACTATATCGTGTCATATATTTGTAGTGCTCTAAACTGAAATTTTTCCTTGCATTTTAGAGCCAACGAACTGGGGACAATAGTCAAGCTCATAGGCCATGTCCTTACGCTAGTAATATATATGTCTTTGGTCTGACATTAGTTTCGCGAATTTCCTATAGGTTTTTTAGGGAAAAATTTTCTGGATCATGGGTACAATCACCCCTTAAAGTAATGCAACTGTTTACCCTAACAACCTGTAGAAAATGTAAAACGAAAGCTCTACAGGGTATAAGGAAAAATATCATTAACCTCTAAACCACATACTCTACCCATCAAACTGAACAACTTTTACTATGGGAACAAACCTGTCACAGCAAAAAAAAAATGTCTGCTGTTCCATTGATACTAAACTGCAATACCTACACGACTCAAAAGTATGAGAACGCAGACTTTTTTTTTGTTCTGAGAGGTTTGCCCCCATAGTAAAAGTTGTTCATTTTTATGGTATGTGGTTTAAAGGTTAATGATACTTTTCTTTACACCCTGTATAGGTTTACGATTAACGGGCATTATTTTTTATGTCGGTTCAATATGTCCAAACCATCAAAGCATTCCCTTCTCCACTTTAACCGCATATATAATTAATTATGCATGCATATTATATAATTATGCATGCATATTATATAATTATGCATGCATTTAACACCATAATTAAGATTGAAATAAAAAAGACGAAGCCCAAGAACAGGTTGAAGGCTACGGTTGAAGGTATGTCATAAAATACAATTTTATGGTAATTTTTAGGATAGAATGAATACTTATGTTTTTATAACCTACGAGCTTTTACCCGCGACTTCGTCCGCATAAATTACATACCAGATTTTAAGTCAGATGTTACGCTACCAAACAAAAAAAGTTTCATCAAAATCGGTTCAGTAGTTTTTGCGTGATACTCGAACAAACAAACACCCAAAACAAACAAACAAACAAACAAAAAAACAAACTAAATTCTTTTTTCAAAAATTTACAGTTTTATATAATAGTCAAGATATCACATCATAAATTAATATTATTTAAATACAGGGTGTAAAATTAAATGGGACACTCACTTTAAGGGGTGCTTCAGACCATCAAACTGAACAACTTTCTCTATGGGACCAATATCAAAATCGCGAAAAAAAGATCGGCTGTCCCATTAATTTCAGTCGAGTGAGGTTTGTAGTTTTATGTATTGGACAGCGGATTTTTTTTCTCGATTTCAGTGTTGGTCCCATAGTAAAAGTTGTTCAGGTTGATGGTCTGAAGCACCCGTTTAAGGAAGTGTCTCATTTAATTTTACACCCTGTATATCCTATGAAATGTTGAACGATTTCCTGTCTTTAGGAGACAATTTGGCCCGACGCAAGTTTAGCTAGGCTTTCATAGAAGCTTGGGCATGATCTTTTCGAATGTAATCTATTTTCGACATTTTTCACCGACATCAACGCCACCTCTTATCGTAACGGTTTTCCGTTCAATCAGATTGAGAAGGGTGGCGTTAAAACTAATGTACCTACTTCAAATGTCCTGTACCTGGGCAGGTACAGGTACAGGTATATTAGTAATAACGAAAGAAAATTACTAACCGAATTTAACTAAATATTTTGTTAAATCTAACCGAACTACTTTATTTAAAAGAGGTGTGTTGTCGAGTTTCTGGCCGCATCTTCTCTACAACGGAACACCTTCGGAAACGGTGGTAGAGTCAAAAAAATGGCGTCAATATTTTCGTAGTCTGTTTTTTTTTAATATTAAAAAAATTATATGTTGTAACCTACCAAACTACCTACCTAATCTAGCCAAAATTCGGTTAAATTTACAAAAATTTCGGTTCAATTTAACAAAACATTCGGTTGAAGAAAAAGAAATCTCGTAAACGTTTTTTCAAGGTGACTGCTTTTGCGTTTAAACAATCGCTATAGTCAAAGAGAATGGAATCATTTTGCTGTAGACAAATTGGCTATGTAACCTCAACGTTAACATAATGTTAATAATAACATTAACATAAAATCTAAACTATTATAAAACTGTAACAGAAATGTGTCTGTACATTGAAGATAATAAAAAAAAAGTTTTTACCCGTCCCTGATTCCAAATCACCAATTTTTGGATTCAAAAAAAAAAAAAAAGAGATTTATTCACCAGAAAAAAGATACAAGGAAAAAAAAAACTGGTTTTGTCTGTTTATTTGTGTAACACCCTTCACTTTTATTGAGAGTTTATTTTATATTTAGTATTTATCTTTACTTTACTATTTAATAAATAAAAGAATGCTGTAGAACTTTTAAATAAAATCACTTTTATTATTCGTACAGAAATCGGGCATAGATTCGACTAGTCTAGTGACCGCTTCGAGAATGACCCGCTCCGAGTCGGATGTCGTCCTTTTATAAAACTACCCCTTCCAGTCACACTACCCTACTCAAGTCGCATTCGGTGTTGACAACATGAAATAATACTTTCCCATACACAATTGTGGGTAACAGTTAAGGAGAAATAGGCTGGTTGGGTAAAATGAATGTTACAGCTCGGCCATCCGACTTGAAACGAGTCCTCGCGTTTAAAGGACAATAAACATAATTTCCATGCAGTAACATCAATGATTGAAGATACTTATCAACGTAACTGTATATAAATCAAGTTTGTATACAAAGATAATATTTTTAAAATGTACTACAGGTGTATCATAATTGTATTTCCGAGTGGTGTTTATTTTTATTTTATGTAAATTCACAATATAAGGATATTTCATTATATAATAACAATTAAAGCCATGCAATATAGTTATAATAATAATTGTAAGTAAGATCTGGTACCTAACAAAGATAAATCTAAATATATAATCAAATGGCAACATCACCCTAGACAAAATGTATACATCAAAAATATTAATAGGGCGCATTTTAAAAGTGTCCATAGTATCCAAAGTATATGACCGACAAATAATCACAAAGGAGAGCTATAATATTATGTACTCAATCAAATCAAATCAATTAATTACGATGAACATAGCTACTCTTATATCTAGGATGTTAAGTCCCCTTAACATTCATTTGACACTTCATCGTGCTTCCAAGACATGAGCTCTTGTGAGTCATGTTCAGTCATGATCATTTCAAATGATACATGCTCCAAGGGGTAAGATATAGAACCAGCATCCTAATTAAAATAATAGGTACCTAATATCTATCAGTGAACGTCATAGCGAGCCTGCTTATTTTAATCTTCAGAACTACTATCTCCGCTAATCAGTAGGATAATTTTCAAAGCTAAGCCATGGGAATATTTTATCTACTTACAGACAATCTTCGTAGCGTTGTCCTTTCTTAGTTTCAAGGGAGTATCCTCAATGACAAATCGACCTCGACCACCCATACAAGGACCGGCCTTGCGGTAGCATTTTCCCTCTGCCAAGGTATAAGACAAATGATCATGTGCATTTACACTCAAATTTATACCTTATCACTAAACGACACAACCTATAACTGCGAAACAATAATTTTGAACTTAGAACGTTTGGGGTTCACACGAGACTACTTTTCATGATTTTTAATATTCAATATTAGAATCTTAAGGGAATCTCTTATCTTATAGGGAATAAAATCCAAAGATGCGGATTTCATGTTACCTCGCCCCCCGCGAAAAGTGGCAGAAATGTTTGTTAGTAGAATGACACGCGTAACTAGTCCCTAGATAAGTAGTCAAAGCAAATCGATCATTAGACAATAATTTTCACGCTTTCGGGCTTTACCGTTTTTTTTGGACAATCGGCAATAGCATGGCCAATGAGATGGCAGTATGAACACTGTACAATAGGTTTGGGACATTTAGAGCACGGGTGGCCTTTCTCTTTGCAATTAAAGCAAATTAAATTATCTAAGGGTTGGAGGGCTATTGGTTGAGGAGGTTTTTGATCATTAGGTTTGATGGGTGAACGATTAATGGGATTTTGAATACTTGGTGCTCTCTTATCCTTTCGTATATCTCCGCTATTGTGCACTTGTACCTTAAGTGTCTTAAAGAATTGTAAAACTTGTTCGGGTTTTCCGAAATTAGCTGCTTGTGCACCCACTCTAACTCCCCTATCGTCCACTCCATGTAGTATGCAGTCTATCGCTTCCTTGCCGAAAATTTTGCAGCGGTTTAATAAATTTATTTTTGAGAAGAAATACAGTTCAAGAGATTCCCCAAATTGCGCCCTTTTGTTTAACATCTCTGTTAAAATATCTGCATAATTTTCGGTTGCAGGAAAAGACTGAGTTAGTAATAGCTTCCATTCAGACCATGTTCGTTTGAGAGAAGGCAACCCCTGATACCATAATTTTGCATGGCCAGTAAGCTTTGGCAGCGCATAATGAATCGTCTGCCTATCATTCCAGTTATAAATTTCAGCACACTCGTCTACCTTACCCAACCAAATAGTGATAGTTTGTTCCTTACACATAGGGTTAAAATCGGGAATGACGTTGTTTAATACAGGAAAACTATTACGTTCACTGGTTTGATTTTTAAAAACGTTCAGAAATTTTTCAAAAAATAAGGATGCTGGATCATACCCTGAACCTCCGTCCCTTCCAGGGCTCCGTCTCCGGTCATCTCGGAGCTCCGATTGTCTTAGTCGTTCACGCCTCTCCAAGTCTTGGCGTTCACGCTCCCTTTCCAATTGACTTTCTAATAAACGCAAGCGCTGTCTCTCCAGATCCAATTCTTCACGAATTTTTTTATGGCGGGTAGAACTACGACTACGACTGCGTCTCAAGTTTCCCCTAAAACTACGAGTACGGCTGCGCTCGCGACTCCGTCTTGGAGTAGACAAAATTCTTTGTCTCTGCCGGCTTGTTCTACCCGGAGTCCCACCGGATTCATGTACATCTGCGTTTGTAGACATGAGTTGAAGCAGCGGACTCTTCTGCCGTTCATCTCCACGGCGGCCCTCATCAACATCCATGTTTGTCCGGATTCTGGAACTTAGAAAAGTTAGGTGTTAATAAAACTTCAGGGGTTCTGCCATTACTAGGTAATATGTTATATACGAAGAGGATAGCTAAACCAGGTCTAGATATCTGTATTATAAAAACATAATAAAATTGAAAAAAAACCAGGTAAACGTTTGAGAGAATCGAATAGCTAAAATGTGTTGTTTCTTAGTACCTACAACTATTCACATTAAATAATAATGTATTGCACTTGGTTCCAAGGAGTAGCCCTGGCAAACCAACTACATAATACCTACGACTATCTAACACAAGGTAATTACGCACCTGGCTCCAGAGAGTAGCCCTGGCAAACCAACTACATAATACCTACGACTATCTAACACAAGGTAATTACGCACCTGGCTCCAGAGAGTAGCCCTGGCAAACCAACTACATAATACCTACGACTATCTAATAAGGTAATTACGCACCTGGCTCCAGAGAGTAGCCCTGGCAAACCAACTACATAATACCTACGACTATCTAACACAAGGTAATTACGCACCTGGCTCCAGAGAGTAGCCCTGGCAAACCAACTACATAATACCTACGACTATCTAACACAAGGTAATTACGCACCTGGCTCCAGAGAGTAGCCCTGGCAAACCAACTACATAATACCAACGACTATCTACTTTAAAAAGCAAAAGAGAAGAAAGATAGCGAAAATATGAGAATGGAAGAAAAAAAAACACTTTACGTACCTTTTCGTGGGCTTGTGACTTTTAGTCCCGCTTCTGAAGCTGTCACCCTTCACTTTTATTGAGAGTTTATTTTATATTTAGTATTTATCTTTACTTTACTATTTAATAAATAAAAGAATGCTGTAGAACTTTTAAATAAAATCACTTTTATTATTCGTACAGAAATCGGGCATAGATTCGACTAGTCTAGTGACCGCTTCGAGAATGACCCGCTCCGAGTCGGATGTCGTCCTTTTATAAAACTACCCCTTCCAGTCACACTACCCTACTCAAGTCGCATTCGGTGTTGACAACATGAAATAATACTTTCCCATACACAATTGTGGGTAACAGTTAAGGAGAAATAGGCTGGTTGGGTAAAATGAATGTTACATTTGTTTGTTTGGGTGTTTGTTTGTTCGAGTATCACGCAAAAACTACTAAACCGATTTTGATGAAACTTTTTTTTTTGATAGCTTATCATCTGACTTAAAATCTAGTAAATAATTTATGTGGATGAAGTCGCGGGTAAAAGCTCGTTAATGTTAAAATCATGCGGCGTTACCTCATCTGCTACGAAATAGGCCGTTGTATAACATCCTATTAAGCAATTTAGACAATATTCCACTGTGAAATAGTGAGATGGATTGGGCTTCATATTTTGATGGATAACTTTCTGCCACAATGTGGCATAGAAAATACGTATAGATAGAATTGTAAATGCTTTTATTTTACTATGAGTAATTATGTTGCAGACTTTAACATTGATATTTATCTTTCTTTTATGACTGTAATAAATGCTTTTTCCTCCGATTCCATGAATTTAAAATCGTTTAATGTTCTTCCAATAAAATGATAAAGCAAACCATTGGACTTTTTTATGTTTTTTTTACCTGACTGCGCGACGCAAAGGATTTTTTTTTGTAAAGGGTGCGGGTGTAAAGGACATCTGGAACATAATACCCAAAAATGTATAACCGTCCTTTTATTTTTTTTATTATGGACTATGGAACACTAGAAACTAACTGCAGGCATTAGTTTATTTTATAATGATTTATTAGTTTTTATCATTTTTATATAAAAAAAACATTGTGCTTGCAACACCTCCTATCTCCTCCTACTAAACAACATTGACAGCCATTTTGGGGATGCCGCTTTTTTATAATTTACGAGCTTTTACCCGCGACTTCGTCCGCATAAATTATATACCAGATTTTAAGTCAGATCATAAGCTATCAAACAAAAAAAGTTTCATCAAAATCGGTTCAGTAGTTTTTGCGTGATACTCGAACAAACAAACAAACAAACAAACAAACGAACAAACAAACAAACAAACAAACAAACAAACAGACAGACAAAAAGTCCAAAAATTTGTGATTTGGAATCAGGGAAGCCTAAAAACCATATCGTAATCTTTTTTTTGTAAATATCTTCAATGTACAGACACACTTCTGTTACAGTTTTATAATAGTTTAGATTAATAATAAATGATTAAATAACTCGTTAAATAAAAATAAAACATTTGACTTCAGTCAAAACTTCTATACATCTTAAGGTATTTTTTCAAGGGAAAGCGGCGATTGTCCTTTAAATGAGTTCCATATTAATGGTGCTGCACTTTGACTATGGGACCAACATAGAACTACCATAAACTAAACAACCATACCGAACCGATACCTGAACTACCATTCTATGTTGATCCCATAGTCAAAGTGCAGCACCATTAATATGGAACTCATTTAAAGGACAATCGCCGCTTTCCCTTGAAAAAATACCTTAAGATGTATAGAAGTTTTGACTGAAGTCAAATGTTTTATTTTTATTTAACGAGTTATTTAATCATTTATTATTAATCTAAACTATTATAAAACTGTAACAGAAGTGTGTCTGTACATTGAAGATATTTACAAAAAAAAGATTACGATATGGTTTTTAGGCTTCCCTGATTCCAAATCACAAATTTTTGGACTTTTTGTCTGTCTGTTTGTTTGTTTGTTTGTTTGTTTGTTTGTTCGTTTGTTTGTTTGTTTGTTTGTTTGTTTGGGTGTTTGTTTGTTCGAGTATCACGCAAAAACTACTGAACCGATTTTGATGAAACTTTTTTTGTTTGATAGCTTATGATCTGACTTAAAATCTGGTATATAATTTATGCGGACGAAGTCGCGGGTAAAAGCTCGTAAATTATAAAAAAGCGGCATCCCCAAAATGGCTGTCAATGTTGTTTAGTAGGAGGAGGTAGGAGGTGTTGCAAGCACAATGTTTTTGAACATCGGAAAAAAATTAAGCTGCTCCATAGAAAACGTCAACGACTACTCGACTCAAATGTAAGGAACAGCCGGTTTTTTTTTATTGCGATTTCACTTTTGGTTCCATAGTAACAGTTGTTCAATTTCATAGTCTGAAGCATCGCCTAAAGTATGTAACGAATTTAAATTTACATGAATGAAAAAGTTACTGATGAAAAATGCTTTCAGGCAAGGTTTCTTGCATAAGTAACGCATATTTATAAATAAATATCTTTGACAATGTCACACAAATTATCTAGTCACATTTAAAGTACCAGAATCTAGCCTGGACTTGTATTATGATGACTAGACAACGATATAGAATACGTATATAGATACAATCATCCATGACTCCGGTACAAATATATTTGTCCCTTACGGGATTCGAACCCGCGACCCTCGGCACAGCAGGCAGGTTCACTACCGACTGTGCTACTGGCATAGATTTATATATTACTAGCTACTACTACTAGGGATAGGCCCGTCAGAATATTTTACAAAAACCTTCTTCATAGAAACAAAAATTTGCGCCATCTGTCATAACTCGTATACGAACTATATCGTGTCATATATTTACGAGTGCTCTACACTGACATTTTTCCTTGCATTTTAGAGCCAACGAACTGGGGACAATAGTCAAGCTCATAGGCCATGTCCTTACGCTAGTAATATTATATGTCTTTGGCTACTGGACTGTCAACTTTTAACATTGACTGTCAACATATTAGATAGTTCAACTGATATTAGATAATAATCGTAATAAACGTATCGTAATAAATATAATAATAATCGTTAATCGTTTTAAACAGTATTTTAACAATCCTTTTTGTGTAACGTAGAAAATAATATAAACCACTACGAACACTAGTTATGATACCTTTGTTCCGACTTGCTCATTATTAGCAGGAACAATTTCTCTCAAATAACATAATAAACCCTTTGTTTCTTTAGAATACTAACTTAATTATTATCTTGTTATATTCAACAACGGACAAGAAAAGCTGCAACTGACGTAGTCTGAAAGATCCCTTTGAATTTAAATTTCCATTTAAGAAACAAGAGACGTACCGCATTAGAGTTCCTAATAAGTTTTTGGGCTTTTTGTACTCAGTTATACTTACAGCCAATTTAACTTTAGTTGACTAGAATCTTAGATGAAACCAAAAAAGGAAGATGTCCCGTCAAGATTAGATGACAATAAATAAACATGATGAGATGTTCAAACAAAAATTAACGATGCAAAGTATTATGCTCACGACTGTATTCTCCGGGGAGGTAGTCAGAGATATTCTGAAACTCAGAACATCCACTAACGATGAACAAAATGTACAATTTGAATAAAAAACAATGCTGTCATAATTAATTTTATTGTAATTTAAACACAGAACAAGTCAATACATAGATTTTATAATTCGTGGAAATGAAATAGCATTGCAGCTCAATTATGACTGCGCATAGTGTTTCTAAGACTTACATTAAACACAAATAGCGTGACTTTAGTGATAAAGAAAGTTAGTGGTTTTAATTAACATTTTGCATATAAAAGATTAATATTGTATCATAGTGGTGACTGTTCGTGCAATTTTAACGTCGTATATTTATTTAGTTATGAACTTAATACGCACGCAAGTGTGAAATGTAAAGATAGATAAAATGATGAGCGACTTTGACAGTTGAGTGAGGCACAGTGTTCAAAGTAGTACTGGGTGTGACTAAATAATAATAATATGTCTACTGGATATTGATAGCCCGATAGCTACCTAAGTTGGAAGTGAACCCCGAATCCCGAAAGAGGCAAATTAATCCTTATGAGAATTCTGATAATTGTATTTTATACAGGGTGTTAGGAAAAGTATCATTAACCTCTAAACCACATACTCTACCCATCAAACTGAACAACTTTTACTACGGGAGCAAACCGATCGGAGCAAAAAAAAGGGTAAGGTTATAATTATAGATTCTGAATTTATATTAGGATCAGATCATACCACTAATATCTAAATATATAAAAGAAGAAACTGACTGACTGAATGACTGACTGACATATCAACGCACAGCCCAAACCGCTGGGTCTAGAGATTCCAAATTTGGCACGTAGCTTCCTTATGAGGTCTAGGGGTGCACTAAGAAAGGATTTTTCAAAATTCATCCCCTAAAGGGGTGAAACGGGGGTCCAAAGTTTGTATGGGGAAACAAGATTAGTTAGACTATTTAATTAGAAACTTCACAGGAGTACTCCTATTAATAAATGAGTAAACCAGTGTTTCAGGTGTTTCCAGAATTCAACCCCTGAATGGGGGAAATGGGGTGACAAAGTCTGAAAATCGAGATGGGTATTGTTTGTATGGTTTATCGGGTCGCTGATTACGAAAAAAACAATGATTTTAAAATCTCAAAATGATATACCATCATCCCCTGTGGGGGTGCGATGGGGTTGAAATGTCTAAATATCATTATGGGTGTCGTTTTTTGGGACGTCAATTACGAAAATAGCATCGATTTTGAAATTTAACAAAGTGGACATGAAAATCTGTTGAAATAGATTAAATTTTATATTGTATTATTATCTTATATCTAAATATCTAAATATATAAAAGAAGAAACTGAATGAATGACTGACTGACATATCAACGCACAGCCCAAACCGCTGGGTCTAGAGATTCCAAATTTGGCACGTAGGTACCTTATGTGGTCTAGGGTTGCACTAAGAAAGGATTTCTCAAAATTCACCCCACGAGGGGGTGAAATGGGGGTCCAAAGTTTGTATGGGGAATCAAGATTAGTTAGACTATTTTATTCGAAACTGCATAGGAGTACTCCTATTGATAAATGTGTAAACCAGTGTTTCAGGTTTTTTTCAGAATTCAACCCCTGAATGGCGGAAATGGGGTTAGAAAGTCTGAAAATCAAGATGGGTATTGTTTGTATGGTTATGGGGTCGCTGATTACGAAAACAACAATGATTTTAAAATCCGACATGATGGACGTGAAATACCATCATGCCGTGTTAGGGTGCGATGGGGTTGAAATGTTTAAATATCATTATGGGTGTCATTTTTATGGTTTTTTGGGATGTTAATTGGGGATGAGTAGAGTGTGAGTAGGGCTAGGGGATGCGTAAGTGTTGAGGAGGGGGTGAGAAAGTGGTACATAGAGGGGGCGAGTAGAGGGTGCATAGGGGTGTATAGGGGTGCGTAGGGGTTGCGTAGGGGGTGTGTAAGGGTTGCGTAGGGGGTGCGTATGGGGTACGTACGGGGTACGTAAGGGGTGCGCAGGGGGTACATATGAAGTGAGTATGGGGTGCGTAAGTGGTGAGTAGGAGATGCATAGAGGGGGTGAGTAAGGGAACGTAGGGGATGAGTACGGGGTGCGTAGGAATGAGTAAGGGGTACGTAAGGGTGAGTAGGGGGTGCAAAAGTGGTGCGTAGTAGGGGCGAGTAGTGGGTACGTAGGGTTTCTAAGGGGTGCATAGGGTGTGTGTAGGGGCTGCGTTGGGGGAGCGTAGGGGGTGCATAGGGGTACGAAGGGGGCGAGTAGGGGTGCGTAAGTGGTGAGTAGGGGGTACATAGAGGGGGTGAATACGGGTGCGTAAGGGGGTGAGTAGGGGTGTGAAGGGGGTACGTGGCGGTGCGTAGGGCTTAGTAGGGGGTGAGTTGGGGATGCGTAGGAGATGAGTAGTGGGTGTGTAGGGGATGAGTATGGGTGCGTAGGAGTGTGCTGGGGGTACGTTGGGGTGTATAGGGTGAGCGTAGGGGTGCATAAAGAGGTGCGTGGGGTGAGTAGGTTGTGCGAAAGTGGTGAGTAGGTAGGGGGTGCAGAGAGGGTGCGTAGGGGATGATTACGGGGTACATAGGGGTGAGTAGGGGGGGGGGGGTCTACGTAAGGGTGAGTAGGAGGTGCATAGAGAGGGTGTTCTTTCAGAAGTCACAAAAACAAGTCAGTGCCACAAAAAAAAAACTATAATTACAAGTCCTAAGTCCACGCGTACGAAGTCGCGGGCAACAGCTAGTTATATTATAATGTTATATCTTTTTTTGTTTATAGGAGATAATAATTATGATACAACAATTTTACCACATCTTTTTCTTTTAGTTATCTCCCTTTTGGTTTCATCCAAGACTACAGTACCTAGGTAGATATTTTGTTCCACTTTTTATTTGAGATACAAAAGTATAGAGCTCGAAGTGAACTGTGCCGTCATCAATGTTGCAAAGTATTGAAAGAGGTCAGTTTGGAAGCTTTTGTCGAGAACAGTACCTAACTGGGTTTTAGTAGGAAAGTTTATCGATTCGATTTTTGTTTGGATCGCTATGGACAGTAAACTGAATAAAAAATGGACTTGTCTCTGTTCTTTCATACCTACACTGAAAAAAAAATTGTTTACTACAACCAAGATCTTGTTTATGATAATCATACATCATGAATCCATATGAGCCTCTCAACATCATGATTTCTCTGACTAAGAGAACTTTGTTAAACGAATTCGGCTTATTGTTACAACTACCATCATTTATTTTTAGTAAACAATAATAACGTCATTTCAATTATTTTGGTGCTAATTAAGAGAAAATACTTCTTAGTTGGCTCGAATTTTTTTCATTGTAATAGAAACTATATTTCCATAGGTATTGCAGAAGAAAAGTACAAAATCCAATCCTTATCATCATTATTAGCCTAAGGGGTTATTTTAACCATGATACTGAACAACTTTTCCCAAGAAACCTATAGGAAATTCGCAAAAAAGAAATTCAATTCTTCATACAAACGTTCGACCAGCTGATTGCATTTAGTATGGAGGTTCAATTTTTTTTTAATTTTCTTTAGGGGTCTTAGAAAAGTTGTGCAGTATCATGGATGCAACTGCTTACCCTAACACCTTGTATGTGTATACGATACGTCCCACTGCAGGGCATAGGCAAGGATGGAAAGTATGGGCGTCAGTCCATCACGCGAGTCCATGCGTTTTTTTTTATTAACTATGGGTTTGCTCTTGACCTCAATCCAGCCCTCAGGACGAAGATGGGGTCGTAGATGTATCGAGCTTACCCAGATCTTGATCTTACCGAGCTTACTCGGATTGGTAGACTTCACATAAAGATCAGCATTTTTCTTCAGCGTATGCAGCTGCATACGTTTCCTCCTCACTATGTTTTCCTTCACCGTTTAGGAGCAGTCAGTATTACATACCTATAGGTACAATAAGTCAGAAAAACTAAAACTAAACAAATGTTTGATTATGTGCTAAAAAAAACAGTTTTCAAGTAACTAAAGTTTGGTTATATTTACCAAACTATTTAGTTAAATAAATAAATAAATAAAAATTGTTTATTTCAGGCACATAAAACCTATAAGGCAACCCATACATTTCCTTGCAATGCAATTCGTTAATTATTATAAATATAGGTACACTGATTAATATTATAAAATATTAACATAGTTCTATGTTCATTCTATATATTGTATGTTAAGTACATCAATTTGAGACCCGCTATAGTACATAAGTAGCATAGCCCAGTTAAAATTGGCACTCTATAATAGACCGAGATCCGACCGTAAAATTATGCACCTATTTCTTAGGCGAACGAAATGTGATTCTTGAGGTTAATTCAACGCCGCCAAGTTGCCTAAAAAAATCTTGTCGCAAGTATCTCTTCCAATATGATTTTTGGTATAACTTTTTCCACCTTTCTGCTACTATAGGGTTGTCAGGTTCAAAGACGTCATATTTGACACTGACAACCCATTAGTTGCGGCAGATTGAGAGGTGGCAACCCTAGTTTTTCCAGTACTTTAGATCAGTCTCCTTCCGATGGCACCTCATTTACTTACATTACATTTACACTACCAAACAGACAGGTGGAAAAATTCGTCCAAAAATCATATCGGAAAAGGTAGGTTTTTCTAGGCAACTTGGCGGCGTTGAATTAACCCCTGTGTAAACAAACACAAGAATCACATTTCGTTCGCCTAAGAAATAGGTGCATAATTTTACAGTCGGATCTCGGAATACAACATGTTATCAATAATAACGTAATCCGGAATTGAATGACCATTGATATATCATTCGTAACATTTATTATCCAAAATGAATATTAAAAGGATCCTCTCAATCCGTGTAACGATCGCGAAGGGTCATCGGATTATCAATCAATGCCAATTTGCGTTGCCATTAAAATATTTCTGGTCCTTTTTAATGATACGTAAGAGCACAACACAATTAGGTTGGCATTTTGGACGAATACTTTTTAAAAACGTGTCACGTTGCGAGTTTTTGTTCATTTTTTGTGCGCAAAATATCGTTTGGGGATTGTGACCTGTGGTTCATATAAAATTTAAAATTCATAACCCAAACAAGGGAATTGGGTAGTGTTACGTAAAATTTATACAAGGTGTAACAAAACACCCTAGTAATACTTAAGGGGGAGCTTCAGACCATCAAACTGAACAACTTTCACTATGGGGCCAACATCGAGAAAAAATAAAAAAAATCACCTGTCCCATACATTGTAGTCGAGTCGGTACTGTACTGCAGTTTTGTATGGGTGTGCTGATTTTTTTATTTTTTCTCGATGTTGGCTCCATAGTGAAAGTTGTTCAGTTTGATGGTCTGAAGCACCCCCTTAAGTATTACTAGGGTGTTTTGTTACACCCTGTAGTATATTTTATTACCTATGTGATCTATACTCCATTTTTATTAAAGACGAAAAAAAGAAGATCACAGAAGCAGGGCTACGAAACCATTTCAGACCGTGATCATTTTATAAAAAATTCGAAACACTTATGTCAGTGTTTGATGACTGATGAATATAAGAATTAGGGATAGCGAGTGAAACAGCCAATAGTCTGTAGCGCACTGGCATTTATTAGAACTAAAACGCTGTCACCTGGGTATACTCACATACTTAGGCACATTTTAGTTCACACTATCGGAGTTGATGGAAAAATAAGAAAACGTCTGTTATGTATGTGCTCACTAGTAGCATAGCGAGGGGGGGGGGGGGGGGGCAAATGCCCGGGCACCGGGCGGCACTTTACCAGAGGTGGCAAAAATATTAATTGATTGAGCTCTGACTGAACCACAGGGTGTTAGGGTAAACAGTTGCATTACTTTAAGGTGTGATTGTACCCATGACACTGAAATACGTTTCTGAAGAAACCTATAGGAAATCCGCAAAATTCAGTCAGCTGATCTAACGTTTGTATGAAAATTTCAACTTTTCATACAAATGTTGGATCAGCTGCTTGCATTTACTATAGGAAGACCAAAAAAAATTGTATTAATTTTATTTAGGTTTCTTAGGTAACATTGTAAAGTATCATGAGTATAATCATCCCTTTTAGTAATGCAACTACTTACCATAAACAACCTGTGTAACCAATTCGTAGAGCAGAGTAAAGTCTATTTTTGAATGGATAACCAACCCCACCAAACCAAAACCAAAAGACCTAAAGATGTCTGACCACAATCCGAACAGGTTGTGCTAAAAAATTTCGAGCTGGCTTCGGTCGCTTCGGTCTCTCCTTTATGTTTAACGTAGGTCTTCTTATAAAGATAAGGAGGCAGCAAAATCAATCGGTCTGTGCTCCGGGGGATAGACAGACACCCACGCTACGCTACCGGTGCTCACTAATGTCCGTTATTCCGTATTAATAAACCGCGCTGAAAATCGATTTTGAAGACGTTCTTAAGCCTTAAAAGACATCTTAAAATAGATCAAGTCGGTTTCAGCTAATATCACTTAAAATGTCTCAAGCAAACTCAAATTTGTAACAATTTTTTTCCAAAAATGCAGTTGCAGAATCCGTGTTGCAGAAATCATTGGAATTTAATCCGTCTGCTTGTAACATCAATATTATTTGGTATTACTTGCGTCACGCAGAGCGTTGCCGGTAGTGTGATGTGGTATGGACGCACTCAATCGAATCCGTCAGAAATTCAGAAAAGTGGCCGCCATCTTGAACTTTTTTATTTTTCAATCTATTGCTTCCAAAATCGATATCTGGGAGTTTCTGCCATCTCCAAACACGAATCTGAAGTAAAAAATTTAAAAAAGTGGCCGCCATCTTGAACTTTTTTGTTTTTCAACCGATTGCTTCCAAAATTGATAACTGGGAGTTCCTGCCTTAGATCAAAGTAAAATGAATGGATAGGCCCAAAGCGCTTTAAGTTGAAGCACGCAAAACTAGGGCACTTCAATACAAACTAGGGCACTTGGTTGGTCTGTCATCTTGATACAAATTTGAAGTAAAACTGTCAATTGTTTTGCCTCATTTTTCTGGTTTGAAATGCTCGCGTAAGAAAGTGGCCGCAGGAAAGACAGGCAGGCAGGAAAGTGGAAAGAAAGTGGCCTATCCATTAATTTTACTTTGATTTAAGGTTCCTGACATCTCCAAACACGAATCTTAAGTCAAAAATTCAGAAAAGTGGCCGCCATCTTGAACTGTTTTGTTTTTCAATCTATTACTTCCAAAATCGATATCTGGGGGTTTCTACCATCTCCAAACACGAATCTAAAGTCAAAAATTAAAAAAAGCGGCAGCCATCTTGAACTTTCTTGTTTTTCAACCGATTGCTCTCAAAATTGATATCTGGGGGTTTCTGCTATCTCCAAACACGAATCTGAAGTCAACAATTTAAAAAAGTGGCCGCTATCTTTAACTTTTTTGTTTTTCATCCGATTGCTTCCAAAATTGATATCTGGGGGTTTCTGCCAACTCCAAACACGAATCTTAAGTCAAAAATTCCAAAAAGTGGCCGCCATCTTGAACTTTTTTGTTTTTCAACCGATTGCTTCCAAAATTGATAAATGGGGGTTTCTGCGATCTTCGAACATGAATCTAAAGTCAAAAATTTAGAAAAGTGGCCGCCATCTGGTACTTTTACGGAGATTC
Organism: Agonopterix subpropinquella; assembly: GCA_922987775.1. Classification (NCBI taxonomy): domain Eukaryota; kingdom Metazoa; phylum Arthropoda; class Insecta; order Lepidoptera; family Depressariidae; genus Agonopterix; species Agonopterix subpropinquella. The sequence goes on from OV277710.1 coordinate 4,802,807, forward strand.
CGGAGTGAGATATCTATTTTGGAAGCAGTCAGTTAACAAACAATTAAATTGAAGATGATCTTATTTTTAACCTTATTTGTTTTCCTTCCAATTTTCTGATTTCTGGTATCAGATTCATGCTAATAGATCGCAGGAACCCCCAGATATCGATCTTGGAAGCGATCAGTTTTAAAGCAAAAAAGTTCAAGAACGCGGGCACTTTTCTGAATGTTGACTTCGGACCCGTGTTTGGTGACCAAAGAAACCCCTACATATCGGTTTTGGAAGTAATCAGTTAAAAAACATATAAATAGTTCAAGATGGTACCACTTTTCTGAATTTCTGACTTAAAATTCGTGTTTGGAGATAGCAGAAACCCCCAGATATCGATTTTGGAAGTATTAGATTGAAAAACAAAAAAGTTCAAGATGGCGGCCACTTTTTTGAATTTTTGACTTCATAGTCATGTTTGGAGATAGCAAAAACCCCCAGATATCGATTTTGGAACCAATCGGTTGGAAAACAAAAAAGTTCAAGATGGCGGCCACTTTTCCGAATTTCTAACTTTAGATTCGTGTTCGGAGATCGCAGAAACCCCCAGATATCGATTTCGGGAGCAATCGGTTGAAAAACAAAAAGTTCTGTTGATTGACTGTGTTGATCATAAAACAATGTTGATCAAATTAAACCACTACGGTATTCAAGGCAGGGCTCTGGATCTGTTAGAATCTTACTTGGAAAAGAGAATCCAAAGGGTGTGTATCAATGGAACAAATTCGTCTGGCTCACTAGTAAAAATGGGCGTTCCACAGGGATCTATACTGGGTCCATTTCTCTTTCTGGTTTATATAAACGATTTACCCTACATGGTGCAGAACTTGTCGAACATAGTGTTATTTGCTGATGATACTTCTCTTATTTTCAAAACAAGTAGAAAAGCGCAAGATGTTGATGATATTAATGACAATGTAAATGACACTCTTCGACAAGTTCTGAATTGGTTCAGTGTTAATAATCTTGCTTTAAATGCAAAGAAAACTAAATGTATTAAATTCACTCTACCAAACGTTATAAATTATGAAAATAATATAACTTTAGATAATGATATATTGCATTTCACAAGTAATACTGTATTTTTAGGGATAAAGATTGACTCGAGGCTGCAATGGGGTCCACATATAGAAACCCTAGCGGGTAGGCTGAGCTCGGCAGCTTATGCAGTTCGAAAAATTAGACAGCTAACTGATATAGCTACTGCAAGACTTGTATACTTCAGCTACTTCCACAGTATCATGTCTTATGGTATTTTGCTGTGGGGCCGTGCTACAGACGTCGAGGCTATCTTTATCCTTCAAAAGCGGGCAATTCGAGCCATTTATAATCTGCGTTGTCGAGACTCACTACGAGATCTTTTTAAAGATATCAGTATTTTGACTTTCTACAGTCAATATATTTACGAAAATATTTTATATGTTCGGAAAAATTTGTCTCTCTTTCCCAAAAACAGTGACGTTCACAATTACAATACAAGAAATAAAAATAAATTAGTATTCCCACATTTTCGACTCAGTAAAGTCAACACATCTTTCATGGGGCACTGTATACGCTTTTATAATAAGATACCAGAGGATATTCTAAACTTACCAGACAAAAAGTTTAAGTCTCATGTTAAACAAGTCCTCTGTAAAAAAGGTTACTATAAACTCGATGATTATTTGAATGACCAAAATGTCTGGTCTTGACAATTTTACACTATGTAATGCAATATTGTATTCTAATTGTACTTTGTACATTTTGTTTTGTTTAAAAGATGTGTGTTGTAGAGTTTCTGGCCGCATCTTCTCTCAACGGAACACCTTCCGACGCGGTGGTAGAGTCAAAAAATGACGTCAAAAAGCTATCTATATGATATTATTTTGAATAAAAAATTTTGAATTTTGAATTTTGTTCAAGATGGCGGCCACTTTTCTGAATTTCTGACTTTAGATTCGTGTTCGAAGATCGGAGAAACCACACATTTTTCTAATAGGTATATTTAAATTTGCGATTGGTCAGAAACTACATTATTTATTTTCCTTTTGCAGCAATTAGTCTACAATATGTTACAATGTTTCATAATTTTAATCGAAAATGCAGAGCTTCAGGTCATTTTATGGTTTATTTGCTGGCAACATTACGCACGTCACTGCATCACCCGTGTGCCATACCATGCGACATCGCCGCGGGGACGGCTGCTGAATTGACGCAGTGGCAATGCGTCACCGTGTATGCTCCTACGTGCGGTTTCATACAACTCCTTGCTTCACAAATGACGGGCTGCCGTATGACGCTCCGTCTTGCGTGCAGCGTTTGTGAATAAAAACCTATTAGTCTTCTGTAGTCTGTCGCCTAATTGTCATCATTATCTCGTGACGATTATATCCACAGAACATTATAAGAGAAGTTAGAAGTGCAAATTAGGCATGGAACGCGTGCCACACGGTTATGCAATGATTTGCATAAGGTGCGCAGCGTGGTGCGAGCGAGAGGGCATAAGTAGTTGTAGCAGCGTGAGTGGGAAGATACGTGGTGACAGTCGTCTCCTAAGCAAAAGTGCTATTTTGCATTTCTAAACCCCCTTATAATGTAATGTTGATTATATCAATGAGGCGTTTTGGTAAATAAAAATTTTTTACAAAAAAAGTTAAAACCGATTTCAAAAGTAAAAAATAAAACAAATTAATTTCCTTATAGATTTGAACGTAAAAGTCATAGGCTGAAATATTATTTCTAACTTTTTTACTTTTGAAGTCGGTTTTTACTTTTTTGTAAAAAAAAATTTATTTCATAACTTTCAGTGATTAAATATGTTAGTTCGATTCAGATATCAGTTATATACGCAAAGGGTACATTAAAACGAGGCAAATGGTTCGATCGCAGACGATTTGCTGTCACCTTTTGAGGAGTTCTATTGTGTAGCTCCGAAGCGCGTCATCAGATCTTCACAAAATTAAAATGGGACCACCTCGGGATATACCCTTTCAAACAAAAAAAGAATTTTTTAAATTGGATCACAATTGACAAAAATATCGGTGAACATACATTAAAAAAAACATACAGCCGAACATAGAACCTCCTCCTTTTTTTGAAGTCGGTTAAAAAAATGGGACCACCTCGGGAGTATACCCTTTCAAACAAAAAAAGAATTTTTTAAATTGGTTCACAATTGACGAAAATATCGGTGAACATACATTAAAAAAAAATACATACAGCCGAACATAGAACCTCCGCCTTTTTTTGAAGTCGGTTAAAAAAAATTGCCACAGTAATAAACTAATGCTTGCCAAACGTATTTTCCTAGTTTTCCAAGTTTAGAGACAAATTTATTCATACATTAATAATACGATGACGATCATAACGATTTAAATGAAGTCGTAATAATTTTAGTACAATTTTTTAGAATTTTTAAAGATGTTTTTTTCGAATTGTCAATATGGCTACTACTAGCGCCACCTGGCGGATTTTTTCATAACAGTCTTTAAAAAAGCTTCATTGAAACAAAGGCGAACCACATGTGCGCACCACTGCTTCTTTAGGTCTTTCAACATCGCCATTTTGTTGTTTGATACAATATTCATAATTTCTTTTAAGTGTGTACTATAAAGAATCCTTTTTATCTTCTTTTCGCCCCTATCTGGAATGGAGTATAGATAGTTCTTAGTTTATGTATTGTATAGAATAACATTACATAATTATGAATATTACAATAAGACATGATTACAGAGAACTGCGAAATTATTCCGGACGTAATTACGATTTCGTATAGATTTGAAATTCCGAGTGGAATTCTGAAGGAGGAAAATCCAAATAAAATTCAATTCTGATTCGGAATCCCGTATGTGTGTGGCAGGCGTAAAAGAGTTTCTTCCATCAAACCGTTTAGTGAGAGGAAAACTCATATGTTGTGGACACTTGCGGGTAAAAACTAAAGTTGCGAGCTTTTATTATGGAATCAATTAAAACATCCATGGCAGTACCGAGACTCGACCCCAGGACTCTGCTTTGTGCAGTCAACCAGCACACCAACTGGGCTTTCTTGTATGCGAATAGCCTTGGAAACGATTGGCGAACATCTGTATAAAAATGTATCGCAAAATTTCTGCCATTAATCACAATTTTACCTATATTTATCATCATCATCATCAGCCTGTCATAAAAACATAAACATGTATTTCCAATTTCGAAGTTATATGTTTACATAAAGACTTCTCTGCACTACACTGAAAAAAATGATCAACGAAACTAGTGTTAAATATAATCAAACTTTAGTGACTTCCAAACTGTTTTGTAGCATATAAACAAACTTTCGGCTATAAATAACAACACGTTTTGCTATTTAAAACCAAATGTTTGATTATGTGCTACAAAACAGTTTGGAAATCACTAAAGTTTGGTTATATTTAACACTAGTTTGGTTGATCATTTTTTCAGTGTAGGCAACGCCTGTGCCTGTAATTGTACTGAACAATGAACATGTGCCTCTCCCAAGGCGTGGCACGGCACATTATAGGTTGTGCTACTTACCTCCATGGTCTAACTAATGATTAAGAGCAATCAGCTCTCGATACGGAGGTTGTAGGTTCGATTCCCACGGGGGACACCTAGTGATATGTCACTTTGTGCGTTTTTCCCCAGTTGGTTATTGCAGGCTAAAACACCTGATTATCTGAAAAAGAAAGATGATTCCGTGTTTCGGATGGCACGTGAAGCCGTCTGTCCCGGCTAATATTTCTGGTGGTAGTAGTCGTTACATAAAAATCGCGTCAGACGCCGCCGCGGTCTGAAAAAACTCGGACACCAGGGCATGCTGCCCACACGATAGGAAGAAGACGTGTCACAAAAGCCACACCCTTCCTCATTCAGTCGCTCCTATTAGAACATGTCTTGTAAGAATAATAATAAAAACTCAAGGTCACTAAAAACTCGCTTATTACCAACCCTGACAATGCCGCGAATCGCACAATAGTTACCGATCTATAGTTATGAAGCTTGAAGGCTTTTGTAGTTTATCTGTTGAGCACTTTTTTAATTTAGGCTTTCTTTATTGAGAAATCTGTATTATTGTGACGAGGGTGCTACTGGACTTCGATAGCCCTCTTAGGAGTTGTTCAGTTTGATGTTCTGAAGCACCCTGTTCGATATCTAAGGTATTTAAGTTTACACCCTGTAGGTATAGTTTGTGTAATTAGGTGTTTGATAAATATTCAACTAAAACCAATGATACAAAACCTATTTCTCGTCAACATACGTTTATAACCAATCACACGCTGAAGTAAGCTACGTAAGTGCACATTACATTAAATTCACTGTCGATTTAAATTTAATACAGTTTAATTCATTTATTTTTTTTTTTTTTTTTATTAACTATGGGTTTGCTCTTGACCTCAATCCAGTCCTCAGGACGAAGATGGGGTCGTAGATGTAGCGAGCTTACCCAGAAGATGCCTATTCACTCGTACTTTAAAGGAATTCGGGTTGTAAGTACTCGGAAATACTGACGCAGGTAAGGCATTCCACTCCTTGGCTGTGCGCATTATAAAAGATTCAGAAAGGCGCTTGGTGCGGATATGTGGGATGTCAACCAAGAAGGGGTGATATCCCGCGGTGCGTCTGGAAGTCCGATAGTAGAAAGGGGAAGGTGGGATGAGCTCATGCAGCTCTAGGGCACACTCACCGAAGTACAATCTGTAGAAGACCGACAAGCAGGCCACTCTGCGGCGGCTAATTCATTTATACGAGTATTTTAATGACAAAGTGACACAATATGGAAACTAAAAGCTTTTGAAAACCTTAAAATATAAATAAAGCTGTTACAAAAATAATTGTGTTACTTATTTACGGCATTAATAAAATGTTTATGTATTTTAATCTCCTTCAAATTATGATGGTTATAAACTCGAGAATAGTGTGGGACGCCCGCGTGCCCACTGTACTTATGACCTGAAAGGCTTAGCATGCCACCCCCGAGAAAACGACAAAAATCGACACGTGCCTCTGTCTTTGCTATTTTGCGTAGGTAAAAAAAAGCGAGCGCGCATGACGGTGTTCTCGTTTTGTCGCTTTCATGCGTGGCACGCTAAACCTACTGAGTACTCTATTTCGAAAATAATGAGATAATGACAAGACAATGATGATGATGTAAGCATATACATAAATTCACTTCTGTAATTTAAAAATCCAGCTGCAATCCAATATGAAGCAAAAAGATAATAATTGTTTGTTTTTTAGGGTTCCGTACCCAAAGGGTGAAAACGGGACCCTATTACTAAGCCTACGTTGTCCGTCCGTCCGTCCGTCCGTCCGTCTGTCCTACCTATTTAGGGCTGTAACTTTTGAACCGTAATAGCTAGATAGTTGAAATTTTCTCAGATTATGCGTTATTGCGGCGGATTTGTTAACAAATAATAAAAATGGCAGAAAGTTAAAAATTAAGGGGGGTTTTCAACAAGAAACTAGTTTTTATCAACGTTTTTTCTTCACGCTCTATAGTAAAAACGGTAATACATACAAGCGTCAAACTTAGTGTGGTTATAGAGCAAACTCTACAGAATAACAACAAATACTAAAAACCGGCCAAGTGTGAGTCGGTCTCGCGCTAAAGGTCCCGGACAAAAAAGTTTTTTTCTAAGTTAATAATGTTGTGTTCTGTGGTGGTGCGGTACGGAACCCTCGGTGCGCGAGTAGCCCGACTCGCACTTGACCGGTTTTTTTATTTCTTTCATAGACACTTTCGTAGGTAGGTGCCTGCTTTATAAATTCTGTTCTGAAATTAATATTTTTCAGATTATTAATAAGACTTTGCAAAAATTTTAGCTGATAGGGTTTTTTTTATAAATATAAAAATTGAACGCTACTGTTTGACTTTTTTATCGTAATTAAAAATCACGTGCATACGTTCACATAGTTCAAAAAATTTTTTTCTCATTCTACCAATTACGAAATCTTTTAATTTGAATTATTAACACAAATACGTACCTGTGGTAGGTACAGTCAAGAGCACATCAAGCTTTACACTTGCAGTTCGATTGTAACGCTTATGGGGCACTAAATAAGAATGGTACAAAGTCCAAAATGTCAAGCTTGACGTGCTCTTCACTGTTCTTTTTTGTTTTAGTAATTCAAATTAAAAGATTTAAATAAAAATGGCCCACCCAGTTTACCCCCATTACCCTAGTAGTTTTCTGTCCTTTCTACAATAGTCTCTGCACCAAATGTGGTATATCTTCTGGTGCATTTGCATTATGCATTCAGAGATAGACCACGATTGGTGCATCCCATTGGATTCAGATAAGAGTGTCTAAAAGGGGCCTCTACGTGTTGGATCTGTGTCCCCACGCAAGCCTTCCAAAGGTTATTTTACAGAGATACATAATAATAATAATTGGTGTAGATGGGTGCGCTCAGCAGTCGCGGCGGTCTATGCTTGCGCGGTGTGCGGGGGGGCGAGGCACTGGCAGTATTGGTACCGCGCGCAGCTAAATTGGTACTGGGACACGCTCCCCCCAGCCCCCGCTCACCCCTACACGATTCGCGACCGCCGAGCGCGCTCATTAGTTTAATTTTGGCCTGTTTTTACTTCAAGCCATAAAAGAGAATAAAGTCTAAAAGAAAGATCATATAACAAAACATCTTTTATTAAATCTATCTTAACATCCACAATCCACTGTATCTTTTTCGCAAGGACGTCCGCCTTCATTTTCGGGAGTGATGAAATCAAATGTAATTTTACTCCGTTCCATTTCGGCTTTATCTACCCAACGATTTTTCATTTTCTCCTGTTTTTGATGCGATCCAAAAGATAATTTCCTGCAAATCAAGGCTAGGGTTGTCGGTTTGGGGAGAAAGTATTTTTTTTGGCGTTGCGTTTTAATTTCCTTTTAAGGTTTCTTATGTAGTGTTTTTATGGGTTTATAAGTGGCTAGCGTATTACTTATAAGTACCATCCTATATACAGGGTGAAAATGATATCATTGGCATCCTTTCAAAATAAGAGTCTACCCATCAAACTGAACAACTTTCACTATGGGAGCAAACCTATAGGAGCAAAAAAAAAATCTGCTGTTGTATACATTTAAGTCGAGGAGGCATTGCAGTTTAGTATGGAACAGCGGATTTTTTAGTTGTTCCGATCGGTTTGCTCCCATACTAAAAGTTGTTCAATTTGATGGGTAGACTCTTAGTTTGAAAGGATGCTAATGAGATCGATTTCACCCTGTATACTGTCGGTTTTTTAAGGGCATGATCATACTATCACACTGAACAGCTCTATGGGACCAAAGTCGAATACGCGAAAAATTTTTCCATATAAAACTGTAATTCTACTTGACAAAAATGTACGGTACTGCTGATTTCTGTTTCGTGATTTCGATGTTGGTCACATATAGATAAAGTTGTTCAGTTTGATGGTCTGTTCATCCTCTTAAAAAACGGTCAGCTCCTCATGTTGGTATATTTTGTTGGATACGTTTTATAATTTCAGTAGAATTCAGCAGATAGCTTCAGATTATTTGATTTGTAAACTCGGCAATGAAATAAAACAGCTCACCCTTATTTCTATGACCTTAACGTTCAGAATTTATAAACTTTTGCTGCCGACCGTACAAAGACTGGCTGCAGGCAGCTCCATAAATCATCGGCGATTATTCCCCTCTCTCTTCCACTTACGGTTCTTATCGCCAGCCAAGCGTACTGAAACACATCACTCGCATCATTCATTTCATCAATAAGACCGGATTTGTTATTTCTATACTTATTAGTGAACTGAGACGTGGGACTCACCCAAAGGGCAATGGCTCAGGGCTATGCTCGGAGTTTCCCTGCGAGATCGAATCAGAAATGAAGAGATTCGCAGAAGAACCAGAGTAGTCGACATAGCCCAAAGAATTGCTAAACTTAAGTGGGCGGGGTACATTGCTCGTAGAACCGATGATGGCCGATGGGGCCAAAGAGTTCTCGAGTCGAGTGGGGACCCATACCGGAAAGCGCAGCGTAGGTAGGCATGGAGTTTCCCTGCGAGATCGAATCAGAAATGAATGCATCCGCAGAAGAACCAATGTAGCTCAAAGAACCAGTCACCACGTCAGAGGCCGTAAGGGGGTCTGTAAAAACTCTGATACCAAGGCTCTGCCCACACGATAAGAAGAAGCTCAAAGAATTGCAACACTAAAGTGGCAATGAGCGGAGCACATTGCTCGCAGAACTGATTACCGATGGGGCTGAAGAGTTCTCGATTAGCGTCCACGTACCGAAAAGTGCAGAGTGGGTTGGCCCCCACAAAGTGAACCGACGAACTGGTGAAGGTAGTGGGAACCCATTGGATGAGGGCAGCGCAGGACCGGTCGTTGTGACGATCCTTGGGGGCCTATGTCCAGCACTGGACGTTAATCGGCCGATATGATAGTGATGGTATTTATTAGTATACCCTGTCAGCCACAGATTACCCCCAATAGATACCGCATAATGAACATTTGGTTCACGCCCGAAGTCACCATTTTTGGCGGTAGGTGCGGGTAGCGGGGCACGAAACGGTGCAACGTGATTGGACATTTCAAGGTCGCACTACTTTTAGCTAGCTCACTCGCGTTGCTTAGTGAAAAACCATTGAAAAACCATAGGTGTGTGGTGAGCGTCGGCGGCCCTGTATGCGGTATCTATTGGGGGTAATCTGTGCTGTCAGCCGTCCCAAGTTACATACTGAACCATCGATATGTCCAGTGTAGCCACAGTAGAAGAAAAAGTACCAAAGTTTCTACATAATATTATAGTAGACACTCCATGCCCCACACTAATATTAAGTTGGTTGACAGTAAGCAATGGTGTATTCCTCTATCACTTGCACCATACATAAATTATACACAACAGAGGGTTAATGCCCATACTAAGAAATTTGCCACCTTCTTATATGAAAACTCGCGCAAGTACAGCGACTGTGGTTAGTAGCGGTACTATAGTAATGTTTAATTACGTTAAAATACGTGTTAAACACATTTATATTAAATTTTATAAGAAAATTAATCTATATAATTTATTTCCGTGGAACAAAACTCAAATAATAGTGATCTAATAACGTTTAATTAAGATTTATCTCTCGATCAGGCCAGTAGCGACATCTGGTTGCGCCAAGACTATACTAAATCTAAAATGTATGGAACTGACCAGCCATGCTTGCACCCACTCAGAGTTCATGAGCTAGCCTCTTCTTATCAAAACCAGCTCATTTCTTAAAGTGTCCTTTGTACGGTGCAGCCTGTGGCAATCAACAGGCCTAATTAATATCTTATCTTCACGATGGAAATGGCAATTAGGTAAAACTCATCCATCGACTCGACTTTATTAAAGTGTCTCACGATTATTCCCTTTCGAGTTGATTAGAAACGTTACAACAATGCAACTACCAACTATATTTTAACGTGTACAATAATGTAGCAAGGGTCACATTTAACATGTTGAAGGTTTCAGGATGTAATAACGTTCACATCATTATCATCATAATGAATTAACGCAAAACTAGGAATTAGTTTGTTCAGAATCGAGAGCAGAATCGAATTATCATGGTTTCAATATGGGTAATTTTTTTTCAAAATATTAATTAATTTGTTTGTATTTACTGAACCCGACGTCAACCCACCGCACTGGCACACTCACCCTACGTACAACTAAAACAAGATTATTAAAATGTATCCATGAGTACGTTAGCGCTTTCATTCATTGCTAAAATGATAATAAATCATTTTTGCATCATTGTTATAAATCAGTTGGAGTGTATGAGATTTTCGCTTATACATTAACACGTTGTATACGTCCTACTGCAAGACACAGGCCTACCAGGGAAGGTGTATGGGCGTTAGTCCACCACGCGTACTCAAAGCGGATTGGTAGACTTCACATACGTATTGGAATTTCTTCTTCAGCGTATGCAGGTTTCCTTATGATGTTTTCCTAGGATGACACGAACTACACTGGATTGACGTTCTAAAGCTAGCCTTTTTCTCACAAAACCCTGTATAAAAAGCCTTGTCCTTAAGCCGTCTCATATGATATATCTATCCATTGGAAGTAAAGATTAATTAGTCTAGCCTAGATCAGTATAATTATAGTAGGTACTCTGTGTTCTAAGTGTACTTTACTTTATTTAATATTTAAAGGGTTACACATTTGAGTCGAGCCGGCACTGCAGTTTTGTATGGGACAGCTGTTTTTTTTTCTCGGTGTTGACTCCATAGTAGTGAGAGTTGTTCAGTTTGATGGTCTGGAGCACCCCCTTAAGTATTACTAGGGTGTTGTCACACCTATTTCACATAACATATCTTCACAACACTTTTCTCTTACAAACTATGACGTATAAATGACAGTGTAACCGTACCCTTGTCACGAGTGACGTCATCCTACGTCATAAAGTAGTACCTTGTGAATGTGTTCGGAATACCTAAAGCTCAGTAGATTTGGGAAACAGAGTTGGTAAAAAGCATAGACATTATGAGACGGTAGATGGAGGTAAAACTACCTGGCATGCAGGCCACGTCTTCGCTCGGGGTGAAAATTGCAAGCATGCCCCGTTTATGGTGGGTGGTGGTATTTATTGGTATCGGTTACAGTGTCAACATTCTAGTAATCTTTATCTTCTAGCGACAAGACTTAGTGTAGGTACCTAAATATCATTATGTATAACTATTTGGTATGTGACCAAATCGAGGAAAAATATAGCTAGAAACAAGAATTCTTTCTAGCTAAGTTCTAGCTTCTTTGCCAGATTCCACTATATATGATGAACATGGGCCCAATCGCGCTAATTGGAAATAGCTTATTCTAATTCTATGCAATTTCAGTTCTGCAATCCAGTTACTAGTTAACAATGCTGAATTCCGTATCACACTAAACTTGACTTATTTACTATGTGAGGCTGTCAGCCTTTAACGTCTGAGCGATCTGTCAAATCGGCTCTATCTGTCAAATGATTAGCGCGATACCGAATGCGTAAAAAGTTGTGCTTCACATTTGGTCCAATCACGCTTCAGTTGAGATTTATTTAGCGCCATTGGTGGCCATTTATTGTGGGTGGTGGTATTTATTGGTATCGGTTACCGTGTCAACATTCTAGTAATCCTTATCTTATAGCGACAAGACTTAGTGTAGGTACCTAAATATCATTTTGTATAATTGGTATAGAACCAAAACAAGAAAAAAAATTTAGTTAGAAACAAGAATTGTTGAATTTCAACTGCATTTAGGTACTATAATTTTAAAATAAATTTGGGATATTCTTAAAGCAATCGGCCAGATTCGACTATGTATGGTGAACGTGGGCCCAATTGCGCTAATTTGAAACATCAAAGTTCAATCCTTATCAGTTCTAAAGTTACAATTCAACTGAACTGAATTCCGTATCACGCCAAACTTGATTTATTTACTATGTGATTGACAGCCTTTAACGTCTGTGCGATCTGTCAAACCAGCTCTAACGGTTGCCAAATGATTAGCGCGATACAGAATGTGTTAAAAGTTGTGGTTCGCATGCGGTCCAATCACAGTTCAGAGGAGATTTATTTAGCGCGATTGGTCTTCAGAACTTTTGCTAACAATTATAATTTTCGATTTTACTTGGCAAGCACAGTTATAAGTTTTGAATATTTTAGAAGGTTATGTCTGTACCTGTCTGTTATGTCTGGCTGTTGTATATGTGTGTGTGTGTGTGTGAGTGTGTGTTGGGTCCACTAAAAGAAACGTTTATTTTTTCTTTTGTAATCATTTTCTTTCAGCGACTTTTATAGTCTACAAGTCCTAAAAAACTAGGCTACGACCGACAAAAAAAAATTAAAGCCAACGAAATCACACCAAAGCAAAGTGTCATAACGCAGTACGATTCGAATTCCAATAAACCCTTATTCTGATGTTATAACCCGCTCTACATCTACGACATCCCCAATGCGGCCTCTCACAAACGTACGTGCCTCCTACATTGTACCTACGTTACATAAAATATTCCTACACGCTATTTTGACTGTACTCTCCTTTAAATAAAGCATACGTTCGCTTGTAATATATTCGTTTATATGGTATGTACCTAGATGCGGTATTGTACGTGCCGGCTGTCGTTTTACGATTTTTGCCTTCACCTTAGTTTTGAAATCAATATTAGGATTTGTTCTTGATTGTACTGACACCCATTTTTCTCTACTATCTAGAGGTTTACTTACATTTTGGCTTTTTGACAGGTATTTTGCCATTTTTACGTTCGTTCCGGGTTGGATCGTGCTGCTGAAAAATTTGATTATTCCTATTTGTCCCCAAGTATCTGTCCCCTGGTCAAAGCTGTCCCCAAATGTATTCTTTGGGGGTAGTTAAGTTACCCAACTAACAATTTGGTCGTATCGGTGTCGTATAGTCGAACATTATAAGCACCAGTATAATTATGATAAAATTACAATAATATAACTTTTATAACTCAAAATAGTAATATAATTGGGGGCCTAATACGACCAAATTGTTCGCTTGATAGGAATTTAGAAGTTCGATCTGACCCTGAATTGTATGAGGTGTTCATCTCTAAGTGGTTGTGCATGCATGAGGTGTTCATCTCTAAGTGGTTGTGCATTAAGTTAAGTACTCGATGTAATTGTAAATTGTACCCATGTATCATTGTAACAGCTGTTGATGAACCTGATAAAATTAAATAAAAAATGAAAAAAATATATTATTTTTCCTTTGATGGGTCGGACCGAATTTTAAATTTGATTCGTGCCCAAATGTATGAGACATTGTCTTGGGAACAGATATGAATTTTTATCTACGACGACCCGGTTGGCGTAATGGTTACCACGCCGGACTGCCAAACCAGGGTCCTGGGTTTGAATCCCGGTTCGGTCATGGATGTTTATATGTTTGTGCCGTTGTTGTATGGTTTCCATAATAAACAGCCTATCAATAGTGCTTTCTTGGGATCATTACAATGTATGTGCCTGTGAGCGTTATTTATTTATTTATCTACCCAACCCGCTGTTCAGAACGTTTTCAAAACCACAAAGTAAAATTATTTAAAAGGCATTCACGTCAAAAACATTTTCCTCCTTCTGGTCTACGACAAAGTCGAGTAATAATCGTATAACTGTCTTAACAGAACCAAGTAAAAATATGTTTGTAGATCATTAATTATTTAGGAAAAGGAAAAATCGTTGTAGGAACGTTCTTCAGAGTATTTTCTTTTTCAAATACCTATTTAAAATGTTATTTGATGACAGATCAAAGGAATTCTTATTTCTTCAGTTAAATGAGGTTCAGAAAAATATATATTTTTCTGAATAAAGATAAGAAATAATAGAAAAGTAAATAAGTTTTATAAACAACAATACATATTATGTATACATAAGTAGGTACTTAAGAACACGACCATGATCTCATTCGGGGTGGACTAGCACCTGTCTATTAAAGATTACAGTTTTTGCAAGGCGCACTTTTAGCATAATAAGCATTATAATTAAAATATATAAATCTTCAATATTATTGAAGAATTTATCGATCGAATGGAGTGTCAAGTGATGTGTCTTCATAATCAGTCCTTAAATACACCACCATTTTTTATAAGGGCTCCGTACCCAAAGGGTGAAAACGGGACCCTGTTACTAAGCCTACGTCGTCCGTCCGTCCATCCGTGCGTCCGTCCGTCCGTCCGTCCGTCCGTCCGTCTGTCCTACCTATTTAGGGCTGTAACTTTTGAACCGTAATAGCTAAATAGTTGAAATTTTCTCAGATTATGCGGTTATTACGGCGGATTTGTAAAGAAATAATAAAAATGTCAAAAAGTTAAAAATTAAGGGGGACACTAGTTTTTATCAATTAAACACATTATTAACTTAGAAAACAAAAGTTTTGTTTTCTAAGTTAATAATGTTGTGTTCTGTGATGGGGTGGTACGGAACCCTCGGTGCGCGAGTAGCCCTACTCGCACTTGACAGGTTTTATTTAATTACTTGAAAAAATTATAGGTGCATTCAGATAATGTAACTAAACAACTTTCCCCAAGAACATGGGTCAAAATACGAGAAGCATTTTGGAATCTTCCATACAAAAGTGGCGGATCAGCCGATTGATTTTGACAAAATGTGACAGTCACATTTTGTCAAAATGTGACTACTTAAAAAAAATTTCGTCGGCTAAAATGTCAGACCTCGTAACTCCATAAGATCAAATTTTACAGGACGGACAAAAAACGTCACCACGATAATTGTAAAACGGTCCCTACGCCATATCGTGCAGTACTGAGCAGGGGACATACGTGGTTTGCTTCCAACAAAATGGAGTTACGTGTTTTTCTATTTATCATTTTAAACTGTAACGACTTTTTAAGGATTTAAGAGTTTTGCCATGGATGCGTCCGGAAATTAGTAATAAAATTGTATAAAAATGTCATTTGGAAAAAAAATGGAGTTACGAGGTTTGACACTTTGCCGACGATTTGTATACTTATTTATTTTGCAGGTACCACAACCAGCTGTAGTTTTGAATCGTACAACTGTATTTCTGTCTTAAGAGGGCTATCGGAGTCCAGTGGCGCCCTCATCACATTAATAAAGATTTCTCAATAAAGAAAGCCTAAATTAAAAAAGTGCTCAATTGACAAACTACAAAAGCCTTCAAGCCATTGTTATACAATACTTTTATAGGTTCTAAACATTCCACTTTTAGACAGTTTCGAATAAAAACAAAAGTATTCTATGAAAATAGCTTGAAGGCTTTTGTAGTTTGTCAATTGAGCACTTTTTAAATTTAGGTTTTCTTTATTGAGAAATCTTTATTAATGTGATGAGGGCGCCACTGGACTCCGATAGCCCTCTTAAACCGAATCTGTTTTAAACAGATTCTATCGAAAAATAGAGTCCTACCTTTATTTTCATGTTTTAGGCATCGAATATCAACACAAACAAATTTTGTAAGGCATTTGATATCGTGCCTGGTTTCAACCTCGACCTATAGAAAAACAATTAGAGTCGGCTATTGTTGAAATGTTTATTGCCTGTCAAGCTCTATAAACACTATAATTTATTCAGTTCGTAACACGTTATACATAATATAATGACCTAGAGTTGACAGCTCGTCAGGCTTATTTTAGAAACATTTTCAAATACCAATCGGATAAAGAATGATATACAGGGTGTAAGAAAACCTCTTCGGAACATTCAACGGGAACTCAAAAATAAATCTGCTTACACTACTTTTGTGCGGTAGGCAATTAGAGGAATGATCTCCTTTATTCTAAAGCATAGAGATCGCATCAATTTACGGTTGTAGATAGTCTCTTTTATCTTATGACGTTTTTTTAATAGTAGAAGGAAATGGAACTATAAATGTTTGTTTATGCGGCTGTTCACTTCTGTTTTATGCTAGTGTGCGTGAAAAGTAACCGTAAACATAAGGGCAAATGTCACCTTTTCATCTTTTGTCCATACTAATTGACACCACAAACTCAAACACAAACCTCAAAAAAGTGGACATTCTTGCAATGGTATGGCTCACTCTATGCCTTTAGGTATAATCTCTTTGGTACTTTCATACCTTTTTAAGTTTTCGGGAGAGGTCTTCATACACAAGGTATTTTGTTACAACCTGTATAATAAATTTCGAATAATTCTAGGTCATAAATATCCTAATAAGCAAAAGAATAATAAATATCTATTACTTACTACGAAGAATAAAATAGTAACCGTCTAAAAAAATTGTATTAAAAGAAAACGTCCCTATTTCAATATTGAAATAAGTAATTATCTTGATGTCTATGAAGGCCTTTTTTTCGACTTTTTCTTATTAAATAAGATAGCTTTTTCTTTTACATTATTTACATATTGATGAAACAGTGTACGATACCTTTGATTAAATCAAAATATCGGAAGATAGGTGACGCTCTTGCATTACGTACTCGAACAATGGATCTGCTTTTCATGTAGGTACTTTCAAGTGAAAAGTGATGGCAGATTTTTTTTCTTTTTGAATGATTTTTACAACGAGTAAAATAACACGAAGGCGTTGTAGTACCTTTATTTCACCTAAAATAAAAATAAAATATATCGCAATCACGCAATGCGTACTTAGTAAATTAGGTGACGGGGGCTCAATTTATGCGAGTCTACTCACTTATCTTCGCTATTTTAATTTAATCAAAGACTGATACCATAATGATGTTCCCTTTGACGTCTCTGTCACCATCATCAATTATCCAAAACATCTACGTAAGCTTTTCATATAATTCTAAACCAATAAACAATATTCTGGTATATAAAGTTACGTAAGTACAGCCAGCTAAAACGACAATAGGCAACGACAGGAACCATTTCAACGGGACCACTTTTTCCGCAATTTGCGAATTCAATTTTTCCACTACCGCCCCCTAATGGACGTGAATTGTGAATCTTGCATCCCTGTTCCACTCAGCGCTTAGCACTTTAACCACCTATGTGTACTTGAAACTATAATTTGGAAATAAACACAGAGCATTCAAAAAATAATCGTTCGTTGACTACCTTGAGACAAATTTTTACTATCATCGTTATATTCTTTACTATTGGCTACCAGAACTGTCAAAATGTTAGGGGTCCGAGCTTGAATGGGCCCAAAGAACCTTGACAAACTAGACGTAGTTTTTTATACGCATTTATTTACTTTGATCAAGGAAGGTCTGAGGGCCCTATCATAAGATTAAAGAAGAGACAAATACGCCACTGCTGGCTAACGTTCATGATAGATAATGGCTTATCTACTAGTTCTATAGTAGGTCTATCATGTACTACATGGTCAGTTTTCTATAGGTGTGGTAAAGAGACCTTTTTAAATAACGATAGCTCAAAACATTTAAAAGCTATAAGTTATAAAATACTATGTGCATTGTGCGTATAGTACAAAAAGTTAGACGTTAATGTCTTGCTAAGGTTAATGAAGTAGTTAGTCATCGCTAGCTTCATTTATCATTAATTCATATAAGACACCATCAATAGCACTATTAATAATGTTGACATATTTGTTAGCTTACTAAAAAGAATATAAAATAAGTATAGATAGGTAATTATAATATTTTTCTGAAAACATTGACTTATTAATAAATTCTGTTTGTGTCGTATAGTCTAGTTTTTAAATGAATTCGTATTTTTTAAATTAAATTAGTGTAAATATAGCTTCTCGAGTTGATTGAAAATTAAAATCTTGTTGAACAAACTAATTATCTCAAATATTTATATATTTATTTTTGTGCAGGCATAACCAAATTTATTAAATTATTATACAGTGTATTAATCCCATCAAACGAATTTCGACCTGATCTTCGCTTCTAGATAAACGGCGCCTGCAGCTTTTCTTGCTCTGCGTAAGGCCTCGTTCAAGGAGAGGAGGCGCTTCACGCGGCGAGTCACGCGGCGCGTCAAGCGTATTCTCCGTTCATGGTTCCGTCCGCGGCGCCCGCCGCGGCACGCGCCGCGGCGGCCGCCGCTACACCCGCCGCAGCGACCGCCGCTTCACTTGCCGCGGCACCCGCCGCGTCGCCCGCCGCGGCTACCGCAGCTTACAACTATAGCCGTGTTGCCCGCCGCGTCGGCCGCCGCGTCACCAGCCGCGGCGTCCGCCGCGTCACCTGCCGCGGCTGCCGCCACATGCGACGTCTCAAATCAAACAAAAGCATGCAAAAACGCTTCTCCGTGAACGCTCTCATACATCTTCATATGTTTGTTTTACCGGCAGCTCGCGCCGCGTGAAGCGCCGCCTCTCCTTGAACGAGGCCTAACCCTTCAAACGGCCTAATTTATTTTCCAAAACTTGCAAACGTTTGCGAACCTTTTGAGCTTTGGTTGACTCAGTAAATAATGGCCGCTGTCAGTTTCTAAACATGTTTCGAAGGAGAATTATTTATGAAAGCAGCTGCTTTCGGCGTTCCTAAATTGTTTATTTGCGTACGTTTGTAAATAAGATACGTCTTTTCGAAGCTTTTTTTCAACTCGATTTAATTTGCGGCAGTTGTCATATATCAGGACCTAAGGTGCTGCTTAAACAGAAGTGACGTGGCGCGGACGTGGCGCAGGCGGGGTGCGACAATATATACCTTAATAGTACGTAGCATAGCGTCGTTTGGAGAATTACGCCCGCGCCTGCCGGCGTCACGATTTTCTTTTACGGAATGCTACGTAATATAAGGTTTATATTGGTGTTACAAAACTGACTGACTGTGACTTGACTGTCCGTCACCGCCACACGTCTCTTCTGTATAAACAGCACCTAAGGCTGATTTTGAGAGTGACTGTGGCGCGATAGAGAGGCTTGGTCTTTCCAGTTTTGAATCAGCACGTACGTCGTTCTATTGATACACAATTTGGACTGCCAACGAATTAGCTTGACTATTCAAGTGGGGAACGCTCAGCCAGCATGCTTGGGACCATGTCTCATGGGGATGCACCGACGACCTTTCCTATCTTTAACATAACATAAATATTCTTTATTTGCACACCAAAAAAATACAGCAACAAAAACAGAATCAAAAGAACGTAAGGGTACAAATGGCGGTCTTTAAGGCATGATCATCATCTAGCAGCACGAAATCGCAATTTTTCTCGCTTTATCCTTTTCTATCGCTCAGGAACGTTATTTGCTAGAGCGAGAAAGGTCGCAGCAATGCCGCTGCGTGCTTTCGCTTTCCCACTTTCTTTCTCACTCTAGCAAATGACGTTCTCAAACGACAAAAAATGATAGAGCGAGGAAAAATGCGATTCCATGCTGCCAGATGATGTTCGACCCTATGTATCCCACTACAGAGCACAAACCTCCTTTTACAATTAAGCGTGAGCCTTCGTGAAATATTGTTAATGGGTTCAGACCTAACATTAAATAAACACTATGCAAAATTTCCTCAAACCAGGAAAAATTTTAAAACTAGGTGTTGATTAAATTAGTGTTATTTTATGAGTACTATTACCGGTACGCCCTACCTTACTTCATGAGAACCGCACTATTGGTCGTAACAGTTTGGAAAATGAGGACGAAGTCGGGCAAAATTATTAAATACAAATAGCATACATAAGTATAGCCGCGTGTATAAAAGTATAATAAGACCTGTACTAACCTATGGTAGTGAGACATGGGCAACTACGAAGCGACAAGTCCAAACCATTCAAGTCGCAGAGATGAAGATGTTACGCTGGATGTGCGGGGTTACGAAATACGACAGAATACGCAACGAATTCGTGCGAGGTAGTCTCGGAGTCCGCGACGTAGCGGATAAAATTCAAGAAAATCGACTTAGATGGTTTGGACATGTAAAAAGAAGACCATCTTATTATATAGGCAACAGAGCAATGGACTTCACCCTACCAGGTCAACGTGGCGTAGGCAGGCCAAAACTTCGATGGTCTGATGTTGTAAAGAAGGAAATGGACAACTGCGAGCTCTCCGTCGACGATGTTCAGGATAGAGCGAAGTGGAAGAAACAGACTAGGAAAGCAGACCCCGCTACCCAGCGGGACAGCAGCTAGGAAGATGATGAAGTATAGCCGCGATCCTCTGGTATGACTGCAGAGATATTGATTGCTCTGAAATGTATGAATATTAAACAACTATCATATCTATTTTGGTATTCTGCGGCCATTTTGCAAGAATGTGAATGATTGCTTACTTCAACTGGATTGCTTTTTTCAGACGACGCCGGAATGAAAATGTCTTTGATCTAGTATAAGTAAAGATGTGAGAAGCTCGTTTGTCGTTTTTAGATTTTGTTTATTAGCATACATACATAAATTACACAGGCAGTAGGCACAGACTATGGATCTCTACTATATAAGCGGTCTTGAAAGTTCTCTTGTTTGTTCTAGATTCTTACCTCGTATCGTCTACAGTGTAACAAAACACCCTAGTAATTTTGAAAGGGGTGGTTTAGTTAGACCATCAAACTGAACAACTTTCATTATGGAGCCAAAGTAGAAAAAAAATCTGCTGCCCCATTGAGTCGAGTACTGCAGTTTTGTATGAACCAGCTGATTTTTGATTTTTTTTCTCTAGCTTGACTCCATAGTGAATGTTGTTCAGTTTGATGGTCTAAAGTCTAAACCAACGCCTCTCAATATGACTAGGGTGTTTTGTTACACCTTGTGGGTATAAGTATTAGGATTATGTACATCCTTCAAATTTTTGTCAAATAAATAAAAATATCTTTCATGATCATGACAGGATGCTTTTGAGGCTATATAACTTATTTAAGTACTATTTTAAGTTAGGTATACAAAATTTTAAGTTTGAAATGATATTTTTTGTGAGTGTAGAAAAATATAAAAATATTCACGCTAAGCTTATTTTGAACAATACATTATGTTTTGCCGCCGAGTGCAAAGAGCTTATTTAAACTCGGTGTGAACATTAACTAATAAACATTGATATCTTATAATAACTGGACTAGATTTACAATCAACGTTCGAAAAATGGCAGAGCCAAAAGAGTCAAGTACGATTAAGTTTATGAAAAAAAAAAACATATTCGTGCCCCTCCTATATACCTATGTTAGCTTCCTGGTGCCACCCAACAGCATGCATACTTAATTTGTGCGGGTTATATCGTTCTGGGACATGGATTTTCACAGTCATGTCTGAACGTACAAATGTCAGATTCGGACAAGCTAAGATTTTAAGTATTTCAGGTCAATGCTAATAAAACTACAAAACTCAATAATATATTCACAACCAATCGCAGAAATCCTACAAAAACATAAAATTGCAAGTCCTATCGGATTCGCCAACCAGCTTCATCCATTTCACTGCCATGAAATAGATTATCCTTCAGCTAACTGAATTAAAACTTCTCCCTTGAGTCCTCTTTACATACAAAAGTTCAATTGTATGTTTCGGACAAATGAAACAAAACTGATTTGTTATTTTTCTCCTTTTTCGTACAATAAAGTTTAATTCGTTGCTATAAAAGTCGGTGAATGCTTTTGTCGTTGGATTGAAAATGTTGAAACTGATCAGAATAATTTTGTGATGTATTAGCAAGTAGGTATGTATGTAGAAGACTACAGGGTGTTAGGGTAAACAGTTGCATTACTTTAAGGGAGGATTGTACACTGAAAAAAAAATTGTTTACTTCAACCAACATCATGACTTCATATGAGCCTGTCAACATCATGACTTCTCCGACTAAGAGAACTTTGTTAAGCGAATTCGGCTTGTTGTTACAACTAACCATCTTTTGTTTTTAGTAAACAATCATAACGTCATTTCAATTACTTTGATGCTAATTAAGAGTCTTAGTAGGCTCGCATTTTTTTCAGTGTACCCATGATACTGAACATGGTCTAAAAAAACAAGGTCTTCTATTCCCAGAGTGACACAAGCCTACGTCACAAAAAAATGAACGCTAAACATGGTAAAAGGGTATGATGACGTAGGCTTGTGTCAGTCACGTGGTCAGTCACGGGGTCGGAAGAGAATACCAGGCGCAGTATATTATTGTACCATGATACTGAACAACTTTCCCAAAAAAACCTATAGGAAATTCACAAAAAAAAAAAAACTACTTTTGATACAAAACTTCGATCAGCTGATTGCATTTAGAATGAGAAGTCGAAAAAAATTGTTACGAATTTCCTAGGTTTCTTAGGGAAAGTTGTTCAGTATCATGGGTACAATCACCCATTAAATACCTAGTAGCATTGAAATCATAGGTACACATGTCATGGCGATACATCAAGCTACGCAAAACCAACATAAGCTGGCTGCGCGACGTTCATTACACTGCTTACTACGTGTGGCCAGTGTGGGGAACTACTACAGATGTCATCACCCACAAGTTATAGCAAAGATGCCAACAGATGGCGATACCGTCACTCACGGAAATATGCTCCATACAAAGACACCGTTCATCGTAAATACGTAACTCGTAACCTACTACACATAAGGTTCACAATCGAATGCGAGACATAAATCGCGCAAGAGAAATAATCACAGAGATTCTATATATATACAAGGTCCAACTAAGAACTGTGGGACCACGGCCGGTCCCCAGGCATCACACCTAGCCTGGCGGAAGTACTTCCCTTTTCAATGGAGGAACATTCCCAGTAGCACCTCCATACCAGCTTATTTTGGTTTTGTGTAGCTAGATGTGTCACCGTGTGAACATAAGAATTCACGTGGTGGACTAATGCTGGAAATGATGAAAATATTTGGTTCCTTTTGCAAACGAAACGAAGGCCCACTACTAAAATGGGCCTAATGCAAATCTGCATAAATAGACATCCCTCTCTTTACCATTGTTCCCCTTTGTTCGGAAACTCGTATTGTTTTAAACATACGCGTTATCTCACTATAATGGCTTTTGCGAAGTGTCGTGGTATACAAGCATTAATACAAGGACAGGTGACCACAGATTATTTAATAGTTACTACCGTAACAGATAGTCCACTCAACCCGATTTTTCGAATTTCGAACTTTGCACATTTCATTCATTCATTCAAAAATCTTCATTATTTTACGTTAAAAACTTGTCTACTCGGGGTCAATGACTTTTATGCATACTTGTATCGCACCTACTTAAGGAAAATACTTGTTCTCATTGATAACTTATCAATGATAAGAAGCAATAATTCACGACGCAACCCCTATTCAAATTCATCATCATCAGCCTATAAACGTCTCACTACAGGGCACAAATCTACCCTCAAAGAGGGTGTATTAGCGTTACGTGTACCCAATGCTGATTGGTACTACACAATATGAATCAGAATTTCTTCTTCAGCGTATACAGGTTTCCTCACGATATTTTCCTTAGCGTCGACCGAAAGCAGTCGGTATAAAGTACATAAGTTAAAAATATTTGCATCCGAATCAATGATAAATTAGTAAACTTATACTTCAGCTAATCACCCATAGACGCTGAAAGAATCTTCATTATCTCTAGAAAAGAAGGAAAATCTAAGAATATATCCGCAGAATATAAAAGATTAATCTAACAAACGATGGTTATCGACAATATCATCTTGCACGTATCAATAATTCTTATCTTAGCTGCGTCCTGACTAGAATATATTGGTTGAGAATATGATAGAGAAATCAATGAGAACTCATAAACAAAAAGAGCGTACAATTTCCACTTTATTCTCTTTTGTTACAATATTTTGTTCCTTCTTGAACATAATATTGTAACAAATGGCATCAGTTTATGTCCTACTAGCGACCCGCCCCGACTTCGCACGGATGCAATGCTGATATAAACCTTCCTCTTGAATCACTCTATCTATTAAAAAACCGCCCAAGTACGAGTCGGGACTCGGGCAATTAGTGTTCCGTACTACCAGTTGTTTAACATGGGTTATTGAGGAAACCACTATAAATTGACACTTACTTAGTATGTGGTCACATAGTAACTGAAGATCATTTTACACTGGACGCACTGGTGTTAGTTTTTTGGGTATAGAAAAAAAAACTATCCAAGTTAGAGCCACCCTAATAATTTTCCCGCCATCTACACTTTATTTCTGATGTTCATGATTTTTTTCAGATCTTATACGGCTATATTTTTTTAAATAGAGGTGGGGACAGCAATTTCTCGGATTGAATTGAAAATTTTGTTAAACAAAGTTTTTATAAAAAATTTGAAAAGTATATTTTTAGACTCGTAATTTTATAAGCTTTCAATTGATACCCCACATCATAGGGTAGAAAAAATTTTTTTTTTTAGTTGCCCTTTCTTACTCCCGAAATTGCCCCCCAATATAAAAATTTAGCTTTTTTTACTTCATTTATGACATTGGACCACCAATTGCTATATCTGTACCGAGTTTCAACTTCCTATGTCTTACGATCTCTGAGGAAAATGCCTGTGACAGACGGACGGACAGACACCGAGCTGATTCCATAAGTGTTCCGTTTTTCCAATTTTGGTACGAAACACTAAAAAATCTGAGCATACATAGGAACAGACAGACAGCGGGAACCGACTTTGTTTTATACTATGTAGTGATGTTTGATGTCTACTATGTTTGTCACCATAGAAAGAGCTCTAAGCACTGCTAGTGAAAAGTAGATATTTGGAATAAATTTTTGGGCATTGTCATCATATATTATCTATGCTTATAAAAAAGTTTTAAGTACCAGAATACTGGTGCCACGCTGAGAGATAGAGTGAGAAATTTTGTAATAAGAGATCGATGTAAATTGAAAGAAGATGTTGTGACAAGAATAGAGAAAGTTATGCTTCGTTGGTTTGGCCATGTGGAGAGGATGAGTGACAGCAGATGTACGAAAGAGATATACGTTGCTAATGTGAGTGGAAGTGTCGGCAGAGAGCGCCCTCGTAGGACGTATGCTGATCAAATCAGTTGCATCCTACAAAAAGGGGAGGTGCGGAATACTCGAAACCGATGGGCATGTATGAAGAGATGTATGGATGTGCATGAGGCAAAAGAGGTATGTAAGGATCGTAGTAAGTGGCGCGCCCTGGTTTCTGCCCACCCCACTGGGAAAAAGGCGTGACGTTATAGATAGATAGATAGTACCAGAATCTAGCTTGGACTAGACAACGATATAATAATACATATCTTGATAGAAACGTACATGACTTGGGTAAAAATATTCAAATTATGCATCATATAAATATTTACCTCTTGCGTGATTTAAACGCGCGACCCTCGGGTCAGCAGGCGAGTTCACTTCCATAGTCTATTTAGAAAAGATTTAGAATATCACCAACTATCCTTGTGATCTTATACGTAATTTAGTTATAATTATATTGTGACACTAGGACATACATAAATAATCCTGCCATAACCTCTTTTGGCTCTCCAAATAAAAAAATAAAAAAAATTTGACCTCTGTCAAATTTTTTTATTTTTTTTATTAAGGATTGGTTTGCTCTTGACCTCAATCCAGTCCTCAGGACGAAGATGGGGTCGAAGATGTAGCGAGCTTACACAGAAGATGCCTATTCACTCGTACTTTAAAGGAATTCGGGTTGTAAGCGCTCGGAAACACTGACGCAGGCAAGGCATTCCACTCCTTGGCTGTGCGCATTATAAAAGAATCGGAATGGCGCTATTATTAAAACTGACAACTATTTTTAGCACTTATTTCTAGCTTTATAGAAAACACCTGACCTTTATCATTTGAAATTGTATCATTATTCATTACAAACGCAAACATCATACATACAATTTGAAACTCATTTATAATTTCTATAACAGACACATAAATACGTCATAAACAAACACCATAACTTGTCATAAAACCGTCAAGTTAACTGTATTGTCGTATCAATTTCACACAAAAAACGTTAATACTAAAAACAAATGGAACTTTTATTCTTTTCGTGACTAAATGCCGTTCGATACATAACATCGGCATGCTCTTTAAATAATGAAACACATAATTAGTGAACAGAAGGGGAGTTTAAATAGGGTTGGCACACACCAGTTTATCCCTCTAACTAATTAAGGTGATAACGTTCTGTGACAGTAAACCGATCCGGACTTTCATTGATTTCATTACATACAGGTAAGCTATTTTGAAACAGATTCCAGAAGCGAGCTTTTTTAATTTAAATGCATTCACTGTATACCTACAATACATACCCTACATTATAGTCGAATCGGTACTGCAGTTTTGTATACGGACAGCTGATTTTTTTTATTTTTTCTCGATGTTGGCTCCATAGTGAAAGTTGTTCAGTTTGATGGTCTGAAGCACCCCCTTAAGTATTACTAGGGTGTATTGTTACACCCTGTATATGCATAAAAAGTTTGTTATATAGGATCCTTATTAATATTATTATGCTGACTCTTTTTTAAGAGGAAAAACAGACCGTCAAACTGAACAACTTTCTCTGAAACTCCACCATCGAAATCGCAAAAAAAAATTATCAGCTCTTCTATACAAAACTGCAAACCTACTCGAGTCAAATGTATGGGACAGCTGTTTTTTTTTGCGATTTCGATGTTTGTCCTATAGCGAAAGTTGTTCAGTTTGATGGTCTGATCATCCCCTTAAAAAATGTCAACATATTCAGAAGGACCCTGTATAATAGAAATAAGGAAGAAAAAAAAATCATTTATATTGGTAGAGTTAGAGAAGTTTATAAGAGGTAAAGTTTTTAAAATTGCAGTTGAATAAATCTGAATGAATAAGTAATACTGATTGGCGCTAATATATCCCTATTAAGCGCTTTATACAAACAACAATTGCATGTCGTGATTGTAATAATTAATAGCATTTAAATAATTTGTTGTTTTTGTGAAGCCCTAGTAATAGATATAAGGGTAGGGTAGTATACAACGTGTTAGTAATTTAGCGCAAAACCTCAATACACCCCAACTGATTTATAACAAAATAATTAGATTGATACAATAATTTCATTAATTTGATAGTTAAAATTTAAAGTTAATGAAAGCGCTAACGTACTGCCATCTGATCACGCGCCGACTGACTGACAAAGAACTGCCTATGCAGTTTTTTCTATACAGGTACGCGATTAGAACTTGTGCACTCTTGTGGCTGGCCGGTGCGATGTATACTATAGTTATGTATCTACCTGTTTACCTTCTGTCAATTTGTAATTATTTTGCTATCGATGTTTGTATGACTGATGTTTCTGCATTGGGACAAACCTGATATCGGGTTTATCAATGCTTTAAATTCATAAGATGTTTGTTTACGTATTTGATATATAAATAAAAATAAAAAAATAAAAAATAAAACTTATGGATACATTTTAATAATCTTGTTTTGGTAGTAAGTAGGGAAGGAGTGCCCATGGGATGGGTTGACATCGGGTTTATTACATTTTAAATTTTACGAAAAAATTTATTAAAATTTTGAAGAAAATTACCGATGTTGAAACCATGATAATTCGATTCTGCTATCGATTCTAAACAAACTACTTTCTAGTTTTGCGTTAATTCATTAACACGTTGCATATGGTGGTTTAGACCACCATAAATTTCACAATGGAGCCATCAGCGACACCGAGAAATATCTGCTGTTTCATACAAAACTGCAGCACCTACCCAATTCAAATAAATATACGGGACAGCTGATATTACGACGTGGTCTCCATAGTGAAAGTTAATTCTACTGGGGTTTTTTGTTATACCATACATATGCATATGCTCACGACTATATTCCCCGAGGAGGTAGTCAGAGATATTCTGACCTCAGAACATCCAAACCTTGTTTTGTTACACCTTGCATAATTATTATGTAGTCTTCGCTTTTTCGCGGAGACTGATAGCTTAACAAACCAATTCTTTTGCCAAAACGTATGTCTATGGCAAGCAGCACACATACCTACATTACAAATTGAACCAAAATGTACGGTAATTGGGCTCTGTTACCAATGAAATGCGATGCAACCGTTCGAGCATTCATTCCATTATGAAACCGTAATTGCATTCAATTCCCGTCAGTTTTCCCTAGTTAGTACAATGCACGATGTGGCTCTATCCAAGAGATGAGTTAATAATGTGTTTTCCATCTATTTACCTTCTCCTTTGTTCTTCTTTGGCGGTATGAAGTGAGTTTGGGATTAAATTTATAATCAAATGTTTTAATAAGAATAGGACTAGCTAAGACATATACAACGTGTTAATGAATTAACGCAAAACCTCATACACCCCAACTGATTTATAACAAAATAATTAGATTGAAACAATAATTTCATTATTTTGACAGTTAAAATTTAAAGTTAAGAGTCATTTTAAGTTTTGAGGCAAACATGATTTGTTATCATTTCAGCACTGAAAGAAAGCGCTAACGTACTCATGGATATATTTTTATAATCTTGTTTTGGTAGTAAGTAGGGTGAGTGTGCCCGTGCGGTGGATTGACATCGGGTTCAGATAATTTTAAATTATCCAAACAAATTATTTAATATTTTGAAAAAAAAAATCCTATGTTGAAAACATGATAATTCGATTCTGCTCTCGATTCTAATCAAACTACTTTCTAGTTTTGCGTTAATTCATTAACACGTTGTATACAGGGTGAAATTGATGATCATGATATCATAGCATCCTTTTAAACTAAGAGTCTACCCATCAAACTGAACAACTTTTACTATGGAAGCAAACCGATCGAAGCAACAAAAAAATCAGCTGTTGCATACATTTAACTCAAGTAGGCATTGCAGTTTAGTATGGAACAGCAGATTTTTTTGTTGCTCCGATCGGTTTGCTTCCATAGTAAAAGTTGTTCAGTTTGATGATTAGACTATTAGTTTAAAAGGATGCTAATGATATTAATTTCACCCTGTATACAACTTATGGTTATGGTTAAAAAAGGAGGTAAATAAAATTAATTAAAAATAATTACATAAACGAAATAGATATGAGCCACTATATCTAGCTCGATTTCCGTTCGACTTACGCTAAACGAAAGACGTGCTCTAGGCTGCTGTCCTGTAAGAGGGTGCCCAGGACGCTGGCTGCGTTACCTCGTTGGATGGCAATCGATATTCGTTGCCCGAGGAACGCTCCAGACCTTCGGTCACCGGACACCTCGTCCAGGTGCGACGACCACTCTTTGAAGAGCTGTCGGGCGTCTGGCTCCCACGGCCACAGGGTCTCTACACCGAACGGCGCAAGAATGTAGCGGTCACCCAGGGTGGCATATCTGCGCCTCTTGGAACCTTCTGCAGCAGCCGCCGCCGTCACGCCTGCTCTTAAAGAAGTCAAACAAATCAAAACAAAAATTTTCTTCAAAATAAAATCACATAGATAGCTATTCAACGTAATTTTTTTAATCTTTAAGTGGCAGCAGTGCCGGATTCACCATAGAGGCAAAGTAGGTAGCTGCCTATGGGCCCAGCGATGCTCAGGGGCCCCGCGCAACCCGAGACAAAAATAAGTAAAAACTCCGAAGATTTAGGCCCACCCCAAAATTAAAAGAAATTATTTAAAAGTCTGTGATAGTCAATAAAAAAGGTATTAAAAATGTACTTATTGCAAAATTTCGAGCTCTCTTCGCTCGCTCATTTTTGTTGTTTTATTTGCCGCTTTAAAACTGAGCTTTTGCTGGAACCGAGTTATTATATCCTGTTTAATATAAAGCTCTTTATGCTCGCTCATACTTTTGTCTCATAAACAAATCAGCTCCATTTTGCCATGAGCTATACAATCAACAGAGCGTATTAAAAGCTTGAGATCACTCCAAATTTTAGTGGATTATGTTATTTGATGGTTATTTAATTGCGACCGCCTAGCCTGTATCTGGCCCTTGGGGCCACAGAGACAAATCCATCCCACGGGGGCCCCGAGGCTGGCATTGCCTAGGGGCCTCTATGTGGCTTAATCCGGCCTTGAGTGGCAGGGAAGTGTGAGGGTGCCACAGTGTCGACCCGACACACGTAGCGGCCCTCACAAGGTGTCTGCCATTCCCCCAAGGAATGACAGTCATACCGTCGGATCTCCTGCCATTGTCTCGTGCAATGCCACTAGGCCACATTTTTCTTGGAAGTTACTAAATCTGTTCTAAGAATAAGGGAGATAAAGTGTTTCACATCTCTGTTTCTGTAATTCAAAATACCCTTAAAAGAATTTTGGTGGCCGGCTCTGTAATTTGAGATCCAGACTTAGAGGTCCCGTACATGAATGAAACTTAGTAATACGTATAGAGTGAAACAAAACTAACAAAAATGTAAGTTGGTTGTAATTTGTAGAAGTTAGGGGAAAGGTATTTCTCCTTATGATACCTTTAGTATCAAGTGTGTGAAACTCATAAACTTTCTCATTAAGTCGTCCACTCAATCTTCTACGCATTCATTTTGTTTATTTTAATGAAAATTCACGATAACCGTACCATATTACGATAATGGAAGAAAACGAAATCACACACACTATCAGTTCAAACAAGCCAAATACGTTCCGTAACGACCAAAAATACCTCAGTGATAATATTAGATCAAGATAGCTGTCGTGGTTGCGTTTTGCTACTGCTTTTTGGACGATTTGTCTATTTTACTAGTAATTTCTACTTTTGAATCCGGACTTCTGGAGATGTGGAAATTTTTTAAAAAATGCCCTATTTTTTTCTGTTTATAATAATTATGACCGCAGTCCTGAATGGCTTTTAGTTTTCGTAAAAATGGCTGGGTCCAAATCTGCCAATCTTCTTTCGTTGCTATTTGGAATGAGGTACCTATAGATTATATTTAGAAGGTCTTTCAATTAATAAAATGAATGATAAACCAAACGACTAAGGTAAGACATAGCTGGAATTACGGTTAAAATTAATTATCACGACCTTTCCTTTGATACGTAAAATACGTTGTTACAAACGGTTAGTCCATTGTTAGGATCTTATCCCGTTTTAGGAAGATAGCGTTTTAAATGGCAGACACGAACATAATAGTCAGGAGGAAACCTTACTTATTGTGTACAGTTAATTGAATGTTTATCCTTTGTGTTATGTTACTTTCTTATTGTTTAGGTAATAGTTCTCTGAGAAAATTGTGAGTTTATGGATGAATTCATTTCTCGAACTTTTTTTTTTTTTTAATTATCGATGGGTTTGCTTTTGAACCTCAAGCTAGTCCACAGGACAAAGATGGGGTCGAAGATGTAGCGAGCTTACCCAGAATGGCACTGGCACTCCTGCACACTGACGGAATGCAGCAAGCTGCTTGGCGCCAGACTCCGGCAGGAGGGTGGTCGCGAGCCAGGCGGCTCCTTGTGGAGCCTACCCTTAGACAATTTAATCTCTGCCAAAGTATTAGATCAATTAATCTTGCGCATTTACACCCAATTTTATACCTTATCACTATTGATACCTGTGATAAGGTATAAAATTGTAATTCTAAGTTCAAAATTATTGTTTCGCTATTATAGAATAGCGAAACAATAATTTTGAACTTAGAACGTTTGGGGTTCACACGAGACTACTTTTCATGATTTTTAACATTCAAAATTAGAATCTAAACTTATGGGGAATAAAATCCAATGTTGGGGATTTCATGTTACCTCGCCCCCCGCAAAAAGTGGCAGAAATGTTTCTTAGTAGAATGACACGCGTAACTCGTGAGCCTACCACACCGCTCTGTGGGGGATCGTTCAGCCGACACCACAAACTTGGTAGCTTGTGATGCCGTTGCCCAGGGTGGACCGCTAGGAGGTAGATCCCCAACCACCCCAAAATTTGTATTTTAGGCTTCATTAGACTAGTACTATAACAAATTACTACCGACAAATAATACTTATAAGGTAATTCGGTTCATCCATCCGTCTGTCACACCCTTAGAGTACCTGACTTACCTGAGTAGGTACTTATTGTGTACAGGGTGTAAAATTTAATGCGTTACATAATATCAAACAGGATGCTTCAGATAATCAAAACTGAACATCTTTCAGTATGGAGACAACATCGAAATCCCAAAAACATCTACTGTATCATAAAATACGATAACGTATGTGCTCGACCTAAATGTATGGAACAGCAGATTTTTTATTTTTGATCAGTGAAAGTTGTTCAGTTTGATGGTCTGAAGCACCCCTTTGAGTATGGAACGTATTTAAGTTTACACAAAAAAAAATCATTTATTTGACAAAAGCGAAGCAGATTTGTCAGCACCTTAATCACATTTCCTTTGTTTATCCCGGAATTGGCCTGGAATGGACAGATCATAAAGGTATTATACTACGTAAGAGAGACAGTGACAGCTGAGAGAGCGAGATGTACATAGCGGCATCACTGTATAATAGGAAGAGATACGTGACGTGAGGCAATAGAACCGTTTTTGGGGATTTGGAGTCCTGGTAAAAATTCGGTTTCTGTGAATAATCGTGAACCTAAAGTGAAATCGTAGATAATTTTGTGAAATATACTAACACTGTTTCATTAAATTATTCACGATTTCACGTTAGATTGAGAATTATACACAGAAATCGAATTTTTACCCTGCCGAGGACTCCAAAAAATGTCCAAAAACGGTTACATTTAACAACTCATGTCACTTACTCTATCAGATGGCTTTATTCAGCCTCTTGCTTTATTTCATGGCAAATCAAGCCAATTTTCCTAGAAACAGATGGTAGGGAAATTTCTTATTTTCAAACAAACAAAGGAGTAAATTTTTTGTAGGCTTACCAAATAGTAACGTTTATTGATGGTTTTACACTCTAATTTAATTTGTTATAGTAATCAGACGATAGATTTGGTACAAATGCAAAAGGAATTATGAAATCAATATTAAAAATGCACCGTTTTGACTTTTTTGTCAAGATTCTTTCATCCGGTTAAAATGGCACATATAAAGCAATGCGTGTATAGGAACGTCTTAGATGTTCATACGAAAATAAAAATAAAAAACCCAACATATTATTATTTTACCAAGACACGATGTGCGCCAACTGCGATTACGCGACACTCCGTTTAGATGAGGTTTAGCTAATGTTACCATATTAATCTAGAGATTATTAGAAACAAATCGACATGAGTTCCATAAGTAATACGTCAACATTTACGCTAACATTTTTTTGTTAGCCTTTTTCCCATACTAAGATCGAGTATCCTCAGGGGTCAATTTTATACAAAACGTTGACGCACAATACGCGTAGACGGTATTAATATAAGTAACTTTGTATATATGGAAAAATAGGTAAGAAAATCTAGATTTAAAAAAGATATAAAGTTTTAAAAATTTTGTATGAAAAATTTTAAAGCTTTATATCTTCGTAATTATATTATAAATTGCAAATTTTATTTGATACGCGAAATCTAGATTTTCTTACCTATTTTTCCATATATAAAATATTACTTTTATTAATTTCGTCTACGCGTATTGTGCGTCAAACGTTTGTATGGACTGAAACCACCTTAAGCTTACTTGATTAATAATTTTTTGAAAGGGTCACAAGACATTTTGTTTGAGACATTTAACTTTTTTTCCATTCCAAACCATCTTCAATCTACTTTAGTATTAAACTTTTGATGTTGGTGGTTGTCACCGCGGATTTTTATAATTGCCCAAAGTGGCCACTTTTGGCGGTTTTACAGATAATAACTACGAGCATAAAACATAATAATCCGTAATAGACCGGTAAAATGTTGAGAAAAAGGCCTTCGTTTCAAGTCTAGAAGCAAATGATTAAATAAGTGTTTCAGGTTTTTTTCAGAATTCAACCCCTGAAAGGGGGAAATTAAGTGTCAAAGTCTGAAAATCAAGATGGGTATTGTTTGTATGGTTTATGAAAATAACAATGATTTTAAAATCCGACGTGGTGGACCTGAAATTGGGGTGCGATGGGGTGGAAATGTCTAAATATCATTATGGGTGTCGTTTTTATGGTTTTTCGGGACGTTCATTGGGGATGAGTAGAGTGAGTAGTGGTGCCGTAGGGGGTGAGTAGGGGGTGGGGTAGAGGTGAGAAGGGGGTGCGTAAGTGATGAGTAGGGCGTGCGAAAGTGGTACGTAGAGGGGGCCAGTAGGGTGTGCGTAGGGGTGAGTAGGGGGTACGCAAAGGTGAGTAGGGGGTGCATTATGGGTGTGTAGGAGGTGCATACAGGGATGAGGGGGTGTTCTTTCAGAAGTCACATAAACAGGTCAGTGCCACAAAAAAACCATAAACAAGTCCTAAGTCCACGCGTACGAAGCCGCGGGCAACAGCTAGTCTAAAATATTTCTTAATAAATAATAAGTATAATAATATAAACTGACTTCAAATTCTATTTTTGTGTATGTGCGTTTAATCTTGAATTCGTAATTAATTTAATATTGAATCTTTTAATAGGCCTATGCCTTGCCTACGCCTATTACTTAGAGAAACGTGGATGTTCTGAGTTTTCAGAATAACTCTGACTACCCCCTCGGGGAATATAGTCGTGAGCATAATATGCTATGCTACCTTCAATACGCTAAAGTGAGCTTTGAAACTGTATGCAAGACAACTGGTAGTTATAGCAACGTTTCTGTCCACCCCGAAAGAGATTATGGTCGTGAGTGTATGAATGTCTGTATGTATATGTGTTTTATGCCCTCAAAACTAAACAATTTGGTGTTTAAATCAGGGTTATAGGTCTTAGGAGGCGTAAAATACGTAGATTTCCGGTTTTTTGGCCGCCATCTTGAATATCTCGCTTCCGGCTGGAATTTCGAGTTGGTAACAAGCATGTTCGGATTCAGCGGGGTCGAATTAGCTAGAAAACACTTGTTACCAAAAAGTAATATGATTTGCTTCTATCTGTCAAATTTTTCAATTTTAATTCTGGTCTATAATGTTTCGATAAATTGAAAGCCAATCAGAACTACAATGTGACATTCTTGTTTTTATGAAATGTTGTTTAATTTTTTAGAAATAAAATGATACGATTGAGGGTATACGGTACCCCCTTAAACAGAGAATAATATAATTACGGCAAACATTAAGATCCAAATAATATTGTTAACAGTCTTAGCACTTATGTAAACTATTTCGTGGTACTAAAGTGGCGCTATAAAGGCTTATTTACAATTCAACGTTAGGTCGTACACGAGTAAATGTTTGTTTTCAGTTCGCAGTATAAACCTATTGGTGTGCTTATTATTCTACGAGTACGTTCTACGTTTGAACTTGGCATACCTACAATTAGAAATACGTAGATTGTATAATTATAATTAGTAATATGATGTATTAGAAGTCGGTTAATATATAAAGAAAGGGAAACTAAAAATTAATGACAAAGAAGCTGTAGTTTTATAAAATTGTTTAACTAACGTAAAAAAAAAAGTTTTTTTTTAAATTAATGTGAACATTGCTACAACTACGTCCTTAAACAGAAAGTCGATATAGTCGTAAGCATGTATTGTATGCCATGCTATACTATCATAACAATAATCCATATCGAAACACCAAATGGGCTTTTCTATAAATTCCTGCAAAATATAATTTTTATCAGTTGAATAATGACGAGTAATATTTTTTTCCATTCAAACCGGAAAATTTGCGCAATCATCCGTGAAGTGAGCCTCAGGAAATTTTAAATTAATGTTCAATATGAAATTGTATACCAGCCATACTTTTGATATCTACAATCGAGCAGCATCGATAATAATTTATAATGTCTTATACAACGTGTTAATGAATTAACGCAAAACTAGAAAGTAGTTTGTTTAGAATCGAGAGCAGAATCGAATTATCAAGGTTTCAACGTAGGTAATTTTTTTCAAAGTATTAAATAATTTGTTTGTAAAATTTTAAATTTTCTGAACCCGATGTCAAACCACCGCACGGGTACACTCACCCTACTTACTACCAAAACAAGATTATTAAAATGTAGTACGATAGCGCTTTCATTCATTGCTGAACTGATAATTGATAACAAATCATTTTTGCCTCAAAACTTAAAATGTGAATAACTTTAAAATTTAACTATCAAAATAATGAAATTAATGTTTCAATCTAATTATTATGTTATAAATCAGTTGGTGTGTATGAGGTTTTGCGCTAATTTATTAACACGTATAAATATTTTATGTTGTTTCCTTGGAAAATATTTCAGTAAACATTTTTACATACAAATGTAAAACATCGATCAAACATTGCTATCTTCAACTTTACAGGAGGGGTGAATTTTTTTTTCAAGTTTTTGAGATATAATATAAAAACAAATTTTATTTATACGTGCACTTTTCTTATGAAATTGTATACTTAAAATTTTTTTTTTTTTTATTTACACAAATTTTTTTTTTAATTGCGAATTGTCGTTTTTTGTGTCAATCTAGATTATTTAAAAAATCTCAAAAATGTTGGTGTCAGTATTTGGCACTAAACTGTCGACATGACAATAATATTTTCATGATATTTAACCTCTAGTAAAATAACCAAATCTTGTAAATGTCGCCTTATATAAAAGACTAGCGGCCCGTCCCGGCTTCGCACGGGTGGACGTCTAATCTTTTCTAGCAATAAATATAGCCTATGTTACTCAGGGTGAATGCAGCTTTCTAATGGTGAAAGAATTTTTTAAATCGGCCCAGTACTTTTTGAGCCTATTCATTACAAACATACAAACATACAAAAATAGGTACAAATCTTTCCTCTTTATAATATTAGTGTAGATGTAACATAACACCTTAGTAATATTTAAAGGGGTGGCTTAGACCAAACAACTTTCACTATGGAGCTTCATTCAAAACTGAAGTACCTACTCGAAAAAAATTATAATAAATGTATGGGACAAAAACTTTCAAAAATTTTACATGAGTACATACAGTTACAGTTTTACATATTTTATCCATGATTTCCTTCTATAAACCAGGGACGCAAGAATAAACCTTCAGCCAACTTTCAACCGCTCATCGATTTTCTCGTATCTCCACGAAACACTAACCCACTTTTTCCCAACAAAATAAGCTCATGAATTTCATGATTTCACATAAAGTGATAAGACTCGCCGAACTAGTACATAATATACCTTGAATAGTAGATAAATCACTATGCCTGCTCCTCCCGCTGACATCAAGGGGTAGAGATGGGAAAAACGGATTAACTTCACAACGGTTTAACGTTGTACCTTGTTCAAAAGCTTTATGTAAAGTAAAGTAAATAAAAAGCGGTCCAGTGCGAGTCGGGCTACTCACGCACCGAGGGTTCCGTACCACACAAACACAGAACACAACATTATTAACTTAGAAAAAAAACTTTTTTTGTCAGGGACCTTTAGCGCGAGACCGACTCACACTTGGCCGGTTTTTAGTATTTGTTGTTATTTTGTAGAGTTTGCTCTATAATGATACAAAGTTTGACGCTTGTATGTATTACCGTTTTTACTATAGAGCGTGAAGAAAAAACGTTGATAAAAACTAGTTTCTTGTTGAAAACCCCCCTTAATTTTTAACTTTCTGACATTTTTATTATTTGTTAACAAATCCGCCGTAATAAAGCATAATATGAGAAAATTTCAACTATCTAACTATAACGGTTCAAAAGTTACAGCCCTAAATAGGTAGGACAGACGGACGAACGGACAGACGGACGGACAGACGGACGGACGGACGGACGGACGGACAACGTAGGCTTAGTAATAGGGTCCCGTTTTCACCCTTTGGGTACGGAACCCTAAAAAGTAAAACGTATTTTTTGGTTCATAAATAAAAAGCACACTTACATTGATGTAATGTGATACATACGGATACATACATACATAAAGTCAAGACCGTAATCCCTTTCGTAACCATTTGGGAGTTCCATACAAAATATAGAACAGCTTTACAGGATAAATTTTATCTTAACTATTATAAAACTGTAACAGAAGTGTGTCTGTACATTGAAGAAATCAACAAAAAAAAGTTACGATATGGTTTTTATTTTAGTTGTCCTTTTGATTCTAAATCACGATTTTTTGGGTTTTTGTCTGAAAAATCCTTTATTCATAGCATATTTTAAGTTTCAGGGTGGAATAACCGTGTGAAGCAGGGGTAGCTGACCTTTTAGTGGAGTCCCTGAAGGTATTTAATTCGAAACCCGTTAAAACTACTCCGATTTCGATAATTTTTTTTAAATGTAGGTAATTGGAAATACTACAAACTTATCAGTTTAAAAATTTACGCTTTTTTTTCGTATAGAAATCTTCGAGCCAGTGTAACTTTGAAACTATATAACATAACGGAAATCTGACAAACCACAGACAAGGATATTAGTTTCTGGATCGTGTTAAAAAAATAATAAAATTTAATTGGTTAATATTCAAAATAGAATCAAACTTCGTATACAAACGAAGTTTGATTCTATTTTGAATATTATTTATATATTTCTATTTTGTTATACATACAGTTTCAAAGTTACACTGGCTCGAAGATTTCTATACGAAAAAAAAGCGTAAATTTTTAATCTGATAAGTTTGTAGTATTTCAAATTACCTACATTTAAAAAAAATAATCGCTGAGCGCGCTCATCAAGGTTTATTTGTCAGCCAGTCTCAATTAAAATTGCCTCAGTTCTTACATTAAGTTGTGAATGCATTTTTTCTTAAATTTTTTTTTTTATTACAACTTTTTACATGACTAAGAGCGTCAATTTTTAAACTATAAAGGTTGTAGTATTTTAGATATTGACTTTTAAAAAAAATCGTGAAAATTAGTATTAGGAGTAGTTTTGACCGCTTCCGAAAAAATAGACTTTTTAAAGCAACGAGTACCTACACTGTTATTTTTATGCATATACCTACCTAAATAATAAATGAAATATGAAATACTTTAATAGAAAGAATACTTTGTACCTACATTAATGAATATTTCAACATTTTGAAATAGCTATTCTAAAAGTTTTCGTAACAAACGCCCATCTCTAGCAGGGGTACAAAGAGGCCGCAAGACGCCTCTGTATTTGGTTTGGAGTTTCCTTCGAGTTGTGGTTACGTGTACATCTATCACGTATTTACTTACGGTTTTGGGAGTTCCACGAAAGTTTTCTGAATGAGTTATTTTTGGGTTAAATACTTAGATGTAAGTGCTTAATTGTTAGGTCCTCATTGGCCTCGATTCGGACTGTGCCACGACTTAACTTAACTAAATTTACTCCTGTCACTTTCTAAAATAAGATT
Organism: Agonopterix subpropinquella; assembly: GCA_922987775.1. NCBI lineage: Eukaryota > Metazoa > Arthropoda > Insecta > Lepidoptera > Depressariidae > Agonopterix > Agonopterix subpropinquella. Next base: position 4,842,334 of record OV277710.1, read on the forward strand.
AAGAAAAGAGACAGAAAACCAACAGCTGACTTTAGTGGTGTCAAAGTGACGTTAAATGCGCAAAATAAGATGCCATCATGATGTACGCCATCTTATTTAAAGCTTTTTTGGGCGTTTATCGTCACTTTGACAGCACTAAAGTCAGCTGTTGGTTTTCTGTCTCTTTTCTTAATCTTATTTTAGAAAGTGACAGGAATAAATTTAGTTAAGTTAAGTCGTGTCACAGTCCGAATTGAGGCCATTGTATTAGTTAATTGTACTTCATCATTACCATCATCTGTTGGAAGGGGACGGCCTAGACATACATAAACGGACCAAATTAGTGACGTGCTTAAAAAGGGCCAGGTCAGATCTACCCGAAACAGACGAGCATGCATGAAAGGACTAATGAATGTGGAGGAAGCTAGCGAGGTATGTCAGGATCATAGCAGGTGGCGTTCCATTGTCTCTGCCTACCCCAGTGGGAGACAGACGTGAGAATACGTATGTATGTAATGTATGTATCAGCCGATAGATGTCCAAGGCTGACATAGGCATCTCCCAAGAATCGCCACAACGATCGGTCTTGCGCTGCCCTCGGCCCTCATCCAATGGGTTCCCGTCGCCTTCACCAGGTCGTCGGTTCACCTTGTGGACCCACTTGTCCTTACTTTACTTTATTGTTATTATGTCCAGCAGTTGACGTCTATCAGCTGAGATGATGATGATGACTTTATTGTTGTGGTGTTGTGTGAATGAGAATGTGGTGGCAAAAATAGAGTAAGGTATGTTGAGATGGTTCGGTCATATGGAATGAATCGATAAGAACAGATTGATGAATGAGATTCAAAAGGCAAGCGTGATTGGAAAAACACTGATCAAATTAGTGATTTGCTTAATGCATTTCGTATTAGGATAGATCACTGTTTAGCCGGAATGCATTACGGATATGCTTCTCATCTGTGTAACAAAACATCCTAGTAATACTTACGGGGTGCTTCAGAACATCAAACTGAACAACTTTCACTATGGAACCAACATCGAGAAAAAATAAAAGATCTGCTGATACAAAACTGCAGTACCGACTCGACTAAAATGACTAAATTTTTTCTCGATGTTGGCTCCATAGTGACAGTTGTTCATTTTGATGGTCTAAACCCCTAGTTCACCCACTTAAGTATTACTAGTGTGTTTTGTTACACCCTGTATATCTATACATACAGGGTGTAAAGGACAGCCCTCCGCAGACTGAAACGGTGAACTCAGACCATCAAAACAACTATGATTTTTTTCGCGTTTCCTGAGGTAGGCTCCATAGTGACAGTTGTTCAGTTTGATGGTCTGAGTTACTTAGCGTAGATGTACATTAAATACATAATTTTATATTATGAAAAAATATTAATTGAGGGCGTTTAGGATACATAATAGTAATAGATACTCTTTCTTATACTGTGACATAATGGTATGCATTGAGACCCTTTGCATATAATTTTTGTCTGTTCGTCTGTTTGTTTGTGCGCGCATTACTTAAGGCTACTCCTCCCATCTGCAAGGCTCTCTTTCTTACAAGCAAACTTTTGCAATTAGCCATCCCGCTTCAATTGCGCGGCTCCGGTCAGAATTTTCCGTTTTCTTTGAAAACCTGTATGATTTTTTATATTGTATTGTGAAGAATATTGTAAATTTTCATATTCTTCTGATCAACAATGTAAGAGTATAACGGTTACAACTGGAAAAAAAGAGGTGACTTTGGAGTCGTTTTTCTTCAGTTTTATTAATTAAAATAGATTTCGAGAAAAACCACATCACTTCTCATATCCTGTAGATTGTTCAGTTTTGTTTTCTGCTTAAAAAGTGCCATAGTTAATGTATAAAATGGTTACAAAGTTACTCAAAACTGGGCGGACGCCCCTTAAAAACCAAATGAACCATTTCGGAAGGGGTTTTTAATTAAGCATAGGGCTTAGTTTAGATTAAAATTTAGGCTTTATTTCATCTGAATCGGATTATGCAATCAAAAGCTATGAGTATTTAAAGTTGCGCTCGGCCTGCAGCAGACTGACCCCGGAGACCAGGTCCACCAGGTTCCAGGGGGGATGCTCCGGAGCTTCGCTCCTACGTGTAGCTCGGCCGTTACAGGCGATCACCCAAACCCCTTTTGTCGCTCTTCCATTCTGTCGCACTTCCGTGAGTCGAGCATGTGTCGCATTTCCGTGATTCGCACCGTCGGGATGTCGCACTTCCGTGATTCGCAAGTTTGAAATGTCGCACCTCCGTGATTCGCTCTTTGATGTTGTCGCACTTACGTGAGTCGCTCATTATTGATAGTGTCGCAATTTTGGGGTAACATCGTTAGTAGTGTGCTCTGCTTATCAAATGAAATGACTAATGCTTACATGTGTAGTATTGTACTGTTAGTGTAAGTTGTTGAATAAATAAATTGAATTGAATTGAATTGCTCTTGTTTAAAAATATCTATTACCTAATTAAAAGCAAATCATTATTTTCGCAAATGATAAAACAATATTATATTTACGTTAGCGGTTTATCATTTTGACCGAGTTTCACATTACACGGACGAATAAGTCGAATGTATGAGTGAATAAATAATCATTTCATCGAAATACATGTAAGTTTAGTTTATCAAATTCAGGTTATTAATAACAAGGTTTTAAACAAATAATTGCAAAACTAGAAAACGATTTGGTTATATTTTATTCGTCTGGCAAAAACAAGTGTTAAAATTACTATTAAGGGGATGCTGCAGACCATCAAACTGAACAACGTCCACTAAGTATAGGCACGGAATATATGTATAGGACCAACAATGATATCGTGAAAAAAAAACAGCTGTTCCATACATTTGGGTCGAGACACCATAGACGTTACCTACGGAGCAGCTGATTATTTTTCGTGATTTCAATGTTGGTCCCATAATGAAAGTTGTTCAGTTTTATGGTCAATGTAAAGAGCACTTTAAGTTTACACCGTGTATACATTTACGTTGCACTGCAATAGTTATACACCTCCTCCTTAGACAATTGAGTATGGACTCGTAACGCGTGCCATTCTCCTAACAAGATTTTCTGCCACTTTTTGCGGGGGGGCGAGGTAACATGAAATTCGCAACTTTGGATTTTATTCCTCATAACTTTAGATTCTAATTTTGAATGTTAAAAATCATGAAAAGTAGTCTCGTGTAAACCCCAAACGTTCTATGTTCAAAATTATTCTTTCGCAATTATAGGCTGTCTCGTTTAGTCATAAGGTATAAAATTGAGTGTAAATGCACAGGATTTATTTGTCTTATACCGTGGCAGAGGGGAAATGCTACCGAAAGGCCAGTCCTTACTATTAAATTGTCTAAGACCTCCTCTCACGAAAAACAGGCGAAAAGCCTAAACCACAGTATAAGAAAGAGTATCATTACTAAATACAGTACGGACACTCCCTTCCTCCCACCAACTTTTTACCTCACCCCCTCTATCGCCCTCTGGTTACCTCGCACTGGTTACTCGTTACCTAAGAGCTCTTACAGACGAGCGACACTTTGGTGTCGCCGTGGGTCACAGAGCGTGGCGATCATACATTTTACCGCAAAGCGACGCTCGTCTGTAAGAACGCTAAGAAGAAGACTTAAGGTTCAAATTTCATTGGTTTCGCATGTGCTGACGTCATCTTGTCAAATTCTATTTTTTGTATGCAGTGTCCGGGCTGTGCCTCAACCCTCAATTCAATTCAATTCAATTATACTTTATTGCACACCAAAACAGAAAATACATTTGAACAAAGATAAAGAATTACAATTACGTACAAATAAGGCGGTCTTATCGCTAAAAAGCGATTTCTTCCAGACAACCTTAGGGTAGAGGAATTACAAAAACGAAAAATATAATCCTCGATAATCTAACGATCAAAAGGTTAAAAATATCCTAACCTTAAAATAAATTTAAACTTAATTAAAATTAGTTGTTTCAAACCGTGTCTTTGTGCTTACCGAAAATAAACTCCGAACGAAACGTCAAAATACTAATTAATCTTCTTAGTTGCCCAAAAATACTGCGGCATTTACACTTTTCGCGCTTTTCGCAGACTCTTCAGCTGTAAAAAGTACGAACTTTAATTTATTTTAGTCACTCCTCAAAAGGAGTTTTCAGACCCTTTTTAATTAAAGAGACCCTTGGAAAGTACTTGAGTCATTGACCTTTTTGGGTGGTGCCGTTTGTAAGTCCTAATCCTTTTCTCCCATAATCTGCACATGCTATTTAGGGTTGTTGTGTCGTATACGTAATTGATATCCGACAAAAAGTTTTGTGTTATTCGAAACTGAAAAAATATTCGTAAGCAATTTTAAATTCTAAGTGAAATGTAGATGTTCTGAATGTGTGTTAACTTTTAAAATTAAAATTGTTATTGCGAGTTTTCAAACAGCTTTGATCGACCTAATTTTAATTGGTATTGCAGTAAACAAAAATCAGAAAGTTTTGAATACAGAAATTGACAGGTTTTATGTTTTTATTTTTCTTTGGAAGTAAGTAAAACAATTTTATCTTTTCTTAATAGGTACTGGACTACCGTTATTCGTAAGGGGATGTCTTGTCCCACAGGCACAGTAGGATCCTATAGGCTATAAACTTATTTACATTTAAAATACTTCGAAAATATTTGCAATCAAAACTATTGGATATCCGAAAAATACTAAATTAATTTGTGACCACTACAAAAAAAACATGAACATACTTATGTAAAAGTACTATCATTTATGTTATGGATCCAGGCATACATTTTCGCTGCGCGGTAGAAAGAGAGGGGCTTAAGCAGGAACAGGCATACATTTTCGCCGCGCGGTAGAAAGAGAGGGGCTATTATGTCTGACCTATGTCTGACCAATTTTCGATCAGGTCACGTGCCGTCACGGTCCTGACGCGAGTTTAACATTTTTTACCCATACCTACCAAAAAGAATATCAGAATATCTCTGACTACCCCCTCGGGGAATATAGTCGTGAGCATATGCCTATGCCTACCTACCAAAAAGTGCACAACGCCGCTAAAGAAGTTTTCACCTCAAAAATGTATGTAAATTCATATGCGAATCCGAACTGTCACATATCGATGACATCCCTAAAGCTCTTACGAAAGGACAGACGTTCAGTAGATTTGACTGTTGATTTTAACGACATAACTTACGTGTAAGTGGCATTTTGTGTCTAAAATGTTAGGTAGTAAGGATTATTGTCGTGTAAATCTTGATGAAGCAGAGATAGGCACGTGAGATGCGTAACGTGATGAATTTTGTAAACCCTCTTTGGCATGGAATATAGTGTGTTATGTTATGTCTAATGTATTTAATTATGTGCTAAGTACTGCTTATGCCTAACATTAGTTTTATGTGTATACAACACATTTATCATTAATTATGTTTTTGTGTACAATAAAGAATCTATACCAGATGAAAATAAAAGTTGAAAACAGTTCTTTATAATAGTACAGATGAGGCCGTGAGTTTTAACCAACTGTAAAAAACAGGGGCTTATCAATTTGTTTTTATTTTTACCCAACAGCGCCAGAAGCAGGGTAAAGTTGAAATATAGTTAGGTTTAGTGTCGAAAAATACTATTTATTTCAACAAAATGATATTATTTTTATTCACATATTAAATGACTTTTGCTTATGCGTTAGTAATACATTTCTGCCCGCCAATCGCAAGTATTGTTTTTTGAGCAAAAAATTATTGAGAAGGGATATTGGAGGCTCTTGGCAAGCTCAAACGCGAATACCACTCAAAAGTGACAACTGCTCGCGAGAAAACTTGCAACGTGAATGTCATTCTTACTACTAAAACTAAAATAAAAGTATTGTACCTATAGTATGTAGGTATCATAAAAGAACAAAGAATTTGTTGTAAGTGTTTTTATGTTTACCATCACAAGACCACAGCTAAGCACAATGAGATAAAAGTGCACCATTTGTGTTCTTTTGTTATGTTCTCTTGCATACAATTTTATTGCGAACAATTTCTTTCTGCATTTAGTAGATGATACCTTGAGGTATAAAATAGCGTAGTATTTGATAGCTGGTTTTTGAACTACAAGTCAGGGGTCAATAACCTTTTACATGTAATAAACGAGCAACCTAAAGGCCTTATTGTAGACCTGCTTACCAGATTTTGCACCCCATCGGTGGAGCGTTTAAAATGTTATACGTTGAGACCTAAGCAGTGTCGGGAAAATTGTAATTAATCAATAATTACAAATTGTAATTGTTAATTACAATTACTCACTAACTTTTTTGGTTACAAATGCATTAGCATAACATTGTATGGTAGCAGAAAAATACTACTACTCATATTTTGAATCTTCAACTAGCTTCCATTTTTGATACTCATATTGTAACTTTGCAAAAAAAAAAAATGAATTTTACCCTTTTTTAATTCGCAGACGCCATCTTAAAATAATATAGCCTATGTCACTGTCACAATTTTTATGAATCTAAGGCTGCCTGTCCATTTGACGCGAGCTGGCTGTGCGAGCTGTGTAGCTGTGTAAATATTAACCAATCAGAGATCCGACCGAGATCGGCCGAGCCCCTGATTGGTTAATATTTACATAGCTATACAGCTCGCGCAGCCAGCTCGCGTCAATGGACAGGCAGCCTAAAGACACCTCATACTTCAAAATCCATCAAGCCGTTTAGGATAAATAGACATACAAATACAAACGTATGCCCGAAAAACGCCTCCTTCTGGCGCAGTCGGGTAAAAAGAAAATATTTTCTGATTTTCATTATGAAAACTGATACTGATAACATACTGATAACTTACATTGATTACTATTGATTTACATAGTAAAATACGCCTTCGGCCGCGTAGACCATAGGTTCGTATCCAGTTACGATAGAAGAGAAATTCATCTTTATACGATACTAGTTACGAAGAAATGCGTTTTTTCTTCACACGATACCGACTACTTAGCCCAGTCATTTTACGGACTTTTGTTAGGAGAGGTGGGATATAATTACTAATTGGACTTTAATCTGCAACCGGTACTATTTAGTGACAAAAAGACTATCTGAAAACAAATTTAAAAAAAATCGCTACGCAACATAGAAATCAAAATTGTGAGTCCCAGAAGGCTTTTAAATTAATAATATTAATACTATGCACTCCTTTGAATAAGATTTTACAATGTAAATTATTTTTAGCAATAAAATAGGCATTGAAATTTAAAAAAAAAGGTTTTTATTAGAAAATACGAATGTATTTTTCAAAACCTTCTAAGTAGACAAACATATTTACACCATGTTTGAAGTATGTATAATGATAATGCCTTAAATATGTGCGAAAAGAAATTACCATCAGCTTTTTTCATAACAAGATAATATAAAAAAATTTAAATTTGGAACTGTTGCTGACGAGATTCTTTTTTAATTTTGGTACATTTCTAAGCTCAAATTGGCTCTTAAATACTGTATCGAAAAAAAATACCAATTAGTAATTAGTCCCGGCTGAAACCGTAAAATGACTGGGCTATACTGATCTATTTGAGATTAATTTCGCTAAAATTCATTGACTTCCACGGTCGACTGTACACAGGTATTTGTTAACAAGAAAATGTCAATTGTAGAAAGGAAATGTTTAGCTCAAACGGTTTCAAATAGCGGATCACTTTGAGAGCCAGTTGCCAGTTATCCCTTACGTCCACTTACAGGAGATCAGGTGCGAACGTTATTTGATTCCGACCTTTACCGACGTGACCAAGAAATTCTACCTAAACAGATTCTTTGGGTCTACGGTTATTTTCGACAGTGGGTTGTAGTAACTACTTAACACTTTCACTGCTGACGACCTACTGTCGCAAATCACATCGCGAATCCTAAAATATTAATGCTATAATGTAGATACGCATAGTTTGGATGTAGCTTAATACATGTTTGACGCTTATGTTACCGTCAAATGAAAAACTAGTTTTTATTCACTTACCTGCAATGAAGCTGTCTTGCGAGTGAGACGACAGAACGAGTAAAAACGTCGAGCAGTGCGCACGGGTGTTTTTCTTGAATCCCATTTGGTGAGTGTTTTTAGGCAATACGTGCTTTTAACTTACCTGTGTGTTCACCCGTTATTCAATTCATTAGGTGTGGGAACATCCCTGCCATTCACTGCTTTGTCTGGAGCGCTGGCGGTAAAATCAGTCGTTGGCGGTGGAATCAGATCCACGCACGTGAATCAGTACCAATCAGCAGTGTGTGTGGTATAACAGAATACCTACACGCAGCGAGGTGAAACAGGCACCTCATCGTCAGGTCAGAACAGCTGGCTTATTGTGTGGTATATCAGAATACCTACACGCAGCGAGGTGAAACAGGCGCCTCGTCGTCAGGTCAGAACAGCTGGCTTATTGTGTGGTAAGGGGTGGCTATAAGGGGTTGGTTGGAGGCCACTGCCGAGGGAACAACCCTCAACTAAATAATATTCCGAGGGAACAACCCTCAACCCAGAGTTTGGGTCAAACAGATCAGATCAGACAAGAGATGCTTGTGCATGTAGGTACTACGTGCAGCACGTACCTATGTATAATACAATATTCACATACCAATCAGTTTATTCGCTACCGCAGAAATATTGTGGTCTGCGACACCTACGTTGTAGGTCGGCGACAAATGGGCCGCAGTGCTGAAGAACCCACGGAACAAGTCAGGTCAATTGCATTTCGCCTGCGCTTATGACCTACCGCGCGAGTCATCGACAACCTTACACCTGCGCGGGTGACCCATGAGACGAGCCAGTTTATCGTTTCACCGTTACGACTGTGCGCATGAGTTACGAGGGGGGTCAAGTGCTATGCATTTTGCCTGTGCTCATGACCTACAGCGTGAGTCACCTGAACCATACGCCAGTGCGGGTGACCCACGAGGTGAGCCGCATTGATCTTTTTACGTTACGACTGTGCGCACGACCTACGAGGGGCGTCAGTTTTAGCACTGCACGAGGATCACGATTTTGAGCTTAGCAGCGAAAGTGCGAAAAGCGAAAGTGTAACAGAAAAGTATGGTCATCATACAGGGTGTAAAATTAAATGCGACACTTACATAAAGGGGTGATTCACACTATCGTATATAGTAATACTAAACTGTTACGCTCGCTGTGGGTGGGCGCCTGGTGATTCGAAAATATTCAGGTTTACCCTTGGTTTACCTATTTCAGACACCAGTCTCCCACAATTCTATCTGTATACCTGTTTATTGTAAGTTCCTGTAAAAACTGCTTGTGGAGAAAATAAATGATTTGAAAAAAAAATGATTTGTATCAAACTGAACAACTTTCTCTATGGGACCAATATCGAAATCGCGAAAGAAAAATCTGCTGTCCATAAATTTCAGTCGAGTTATGTTTGCAGTTTTGTATAGGACAGGGGATTTTTTTTCGCGATTTCAGTGTTGGTCCCATTGTAAAAGCAGTTCAGTTTGAGGTTCTGAAGTACCCCTTTAAGTAATTGTGTCCCATTTAATTTTAGACCCTGTATAGGCTGATGATGATGATGATTCAAGCCTGAATAAATATACATGTATACAACGTGTTAATAAATTAGCGCAAAACCTCATACACCCCTACTGATTTATAACAAAATAATTTAATTGAAACAATAATTTCATTATTTTGATAGTTAAAATTTAAAGTTATTCGCATTTTAAGTTTTGAGGTAAAAATAATTTGTTATCATTTCAGCAATGAATGAAAGCGCTAACGTACTCATATATACATTTTAATAATCTTGTTTTGGTAGTAAGTAGGGCGAGTGTGCCCGTGCGGTGGGTTGACGTCGGGTTCAGAAAATTTTAAATTTTGCTAAAAAATATTAAATATTTTGAAAAAAATTACCTATGTTGAAACCATGATAATTCGATTCAGCTCTCGATTCTAAACAAACTACTTTCTAGTTTTGCGTTAATTCATTAACACGTTGTATAATAGAGCTGACTTTGGAAGTTGTAAAAGTTTGGTTATATTTAAGAAACAAAAATTCTGTACAAGGGAGGTGGAGTGTGACTCTCCCTTTCAACTCTTTCTCTGAAAGGACATCTGTGTCCTGTCATTACGACGTACATTAGGCTGATGATGATGATGAATCAAGCCTTACTGAATAAATATACAAGCATATAAGAATCTCGCAATTTGATGTCATTTGTTACAATAAAAGGGGACGATTCGGGAAACGATGAAAAATTGCGCGGAATCTTTTCCCCGCGAAATCGAGTTATCCGAGGTTGTTAGTAGGTATGTATAATATAATAAGAATTCCTACCATTTTTCATAATTCCGTCGACCGGTGGCCCGAGCTCCATAATTTACTTTTGTTTCAATTGTTACGAGTTTAAGAAGGAGAAAAAAAGATTTATTCGACAGCTTCCTGCTGGGTCTTTCGTTGTTTGGAATGCTTGCTACAATTTGATGAGTTTTCTTCATACTAGTAATGAAAAGTTTGAGAATAGTTCAACTTGATCGTTTTATTCTCATGACTTTTTGTTTGTAACAGATTGCATTATCATTGTTTATAATTCTTTTTCTTAGCGTGTGGGTCCTATGGTGTCCGAATTTTTTCAGACCGTCTTAAAAAAATTCTGCTGTCCCATACATTGAGCACGAGTAGGTTTGCAGTTTTGTATGGAAGAGTAGATTTTTTTTTCGCGATTTCGATGTTGGTGCCATAGAGAAATTTGTTCAGTTTGATGGTCTGATCATCCCCTTAAAAAGTGTCAGCATATTAAGAAGGACCCTATACAGGGTATAACAAAACACCCTAGTAATACTTAAGGGGGTACCGCAGACCATCAAACTGAACAACTTTCACTATGGAGCCAACATCGAAATCGAGAAAAAAAATCCGCTCTTTCATACAAAACTGCAGTACCGTCTCGACTCAAATGTATGGGACGGCACATTTTTTTTATTTTTTCTCGACTTTGGCTCCATAGTGAAAGTTGTTCAGATTGATGGTCTGAAGCACCCCCTTAAGTAGTACTAGGGTGTTTTGTTACACCCTGTATATCGCAAACCGCGCCGGCATAGACCAGCATAAGTTTCTATTACATAATTCAGAATATTATCATTTCTCTAGCAGTGGTTAAACTCTGTCTAATGCGATAGTCCACATCCACAGCATCAATCAATTCTTCTTCTATCGAGTCGATGGCATGTCGTTTTATATTTTTCCAGCCCAGTATTTTGCCACACGGATAGCACTAACGGTCGCGTCCATAAGCTCCATTCGCGTGCAAGTTTGCGGGCAGGAAGGGCAAGATATGAGGTGGGCCATAGTCTGAGGGGCAACACCACATTCACACCTTAGGTCTGATCCATCGATAAAACCCCATTTGGACAGGTTCTCCTGACTCCGGCCGACTTGAGTTCGGAGCCTATTTAAAGACCTCCAAATCGGCCTGGGTAGTTCATGTCCTGGGGGAAGGCTTTCCGAGGGGGGGACAAACGGGTCAGGTAGCGTACTCTTTTCTCGCCAGAGGTCACATCTAGCTCGAGGACCCTCACCAATACCTTGTATAGGGTCGACACACTTCAGAAAGTTTTTGCGGCTCTTGAGCCTCTGGGGTACTGTGGAGTATTTGAACATAGGATCATCAATCAATCATCAATCAATGAAGACTTTATTGCACAAGGGATAAACAATCTCTCTGCTCTCTATACTCTTATTTATTATTCTAAATACTAGATTAATTATGAACAAAGGTATATTTAATTCGTCTAGACAGCCCATTAAAATACAAGTGGAGTTAATAAATTAAGTAAAGATCTGTTTTGTTTTGTTAGAGAGAGAATTAACAAACGTTTAGCATCTGGCGTCTAAGACATTGTCTGTACCTACTTAGTGTCACTGTGAAGAAATTACTTTAGTAAATTGTTTGTAAGATATCTTTTGTGATACTTAAACTTTCTATTCTAAACTTATAGCACAAAATCTGGTGGCAAATTCTTAATCATAAATAAATTTTACAGCAGCTTATCTAAACTTCACTAAGTGTAACTGACTTTCCTTTTGAAAAGCCAGTTGTCTGTATTTAACACTACTGCCTCCGTGGTCTATTAGTTAAGAGCATTGGGCTCTCAACACTGAGGTCGTGGGTTCGATTCCCATGGGGGACACCTAGTGATATGTCACTTTGTGCGTTTTGTTCCCCAGTTGGTTAGGATATTGCAGGTTGAATCACCTGATTGTCTGAAAAGAAAAATGATTCCATGTTTCGGATGGCACGTTAAGCCGTTGTTGCCGGCTACTATCTCTGGTGGTAGTAGTCGTTACATAAAAACCACGTCAGAGGCCGAAAGGGGCGGTCTGAAAAAACTCAGACACTAGGGCTCTGCCCACACGACATGAGAAGAGAAGAGAATACAAAGTATTAAAAAACACATTTTACAGTTTGTTTCTATATTTTGTACTGTTCAGCGATTTTATTAACACAATAAGATTGTAGGTACATTATTTCATTCCAATATGCTGAAAAATTTTCTATAAGTGTCCGCTGAAAAATTGTTAGGATTTCTAGCAGAAGTTGTTTACCACCTCGGAGAAAATTACAATCGTGACATTAAATTATACATTGGAACGTAAAAGAACCATGTCATGATTGGGTTAAATATATAAAACAGGTCAAGTGCGAGTCGGGCTACTCGCGCACCGAGGGTTCCGTACCACACCACAACACAACACAACATTATTAACTTAGAAAAAAAAACTTTTTTCGTCCGGGACTTTTACCGCAAGACCGACTCACACTTGGCCGGGGTTTTAGTATTTTTTGTTATTCTGTAGAGTTTGCTCTTTAATCGCACTAAGTTTAACGCTTGTATGTATTACCGTTTTTACGATAGAACGTGAAGAAAAAACGTTGATAAAATCTAGTTTCTTGTTGAGAACCCCCCTTAATTTTTAACTTTTTGTATTTTTTATTATTTGTTAACAAATCCGCCGTAATAACGCATAATTGAGAAAATTTCAAGTATCTAGCTATTACAGTTCAAAAGTTACAGCCCTAAATAGGTAGGACAGACGGACGGACGGACAACGTAGGCTTGGTAATAGGGTCCCGTTTTCACCCTTTGGGTACGGAACCCTAAAAATTTACTCCGGTACAAATCACAAAACATAAAAGCCCGCGTCACAATATTACAACAAGATTTTTAATCAGAGCAATAACTCATAGCGATTCCCGAAAGGTCCTTTGTAAATAAAGAGGCGAGCTTTACCCTCCGAAACTTTACGAAAGACTCGAAATTATACTCCGAGACCCTCAATTATGAGTTTGCCCTTCAGCAATGCTCGTTCCACATACTAAAGTCCCGTGTAACAAACGACTTTCGTCCTTACCTCAAAGACACAAAAGTTTTGTCAAGGGAGTTGGTAGAATGTACTTCGCTCCGAATTCAGTTTGCAACTTAAGTATGTGAACAGTTGTGAACTTAATTACAATTTGCTGAAGATTTAAAGTTTTTTGTTACGGTAAGTAGTTTGAAAGTTAAACGGATTTCTACTGACTTGGTATGCGTGGCAAATTTAAATCAGGTTTTATTGTAATGGTGTAGGCCTTATTCAGCCATCCAATACCATTTTTCTCGACCTTCTGCATTCTCTATCGAAACCCTCCAGCTGCGTTTTTGATAATATCGTCATATCAACGCATTTGATCAGTCATATCACGTCTTCCTCTCGGGCGTTTTTCTCCCCAAAGTCTCCACTCCAACAGTACTTAGCCCTACCGGGTAGTACTAGTATTTATTCTGTGGCCCTACTAGCCTTCTTTTCTGGCGAAATGACCAGCCCATTGCCACTTGAGCTTGGTGATAATATGACTAGCCCATTGCCACTTGAGCTTGGTGATAATATGATCAGTCCATTGTCACTTGAGCATGGCGATATAACCAGACCATTGCCACTTGAGCTTCGCAATATGACCAGATTATTGTCACTTGATCTTAGCGATATGATCAGCCAATTGCCACTTGAGGTTGGCAATATGACCAGCCCATTACCACTTGGGCTTTTCGATACGCTTGATGACGTCAATGACTTTGCTCTGCTCTCTGTGCCATTTGATCCGCTTTCTATCATCTTCGTAACTCCTATCATTTCCTCTAAATTGATCTCTGCGTTACTTTGAGTTTGTTAGTGAGTTTTTTCGTGAAAACTCATGGTACTGGTCACAGGTAAGGTAGGTTTGTGATATGCAAGGTTTTATTTTGTCAGGCTATACTGCCTCGAGATTAAAATAAGTGTTGTTTTACGCGACAGTCCGCAACGATCGTCGCTTCAGATAATCATCGTTCAGTAAAATCGTATCTAAATGCTCTGTTTTGCCGCCGGCGTTGCGTTGCGAAGAAATTTAAACAAAATAATGTTCCTTTTTATTTATTTCATGATTTTAATCACAAAAGTAAAACAGTTATAAAGAAAATGTCACAATAAAACTAAAATATCCTAAAACTAAAATATAAGCTTTATTTCTTTATTTATTTATTCGACAAAAATAGTATAAAGAAAACTGATTACAATACGCTCTGCCAAACTGTAAGAATATCACGTTTGTTCTGTCAATGACTAGGATGGTTAAATCATACTTCTAGGTCAATGACAATCAAATGACAATAAATACAATACTTGTACAATCTACTGAGTAAAGTAAACGCTATGGAAAAGCGTCAATGAAAAAAATGTTCCTTCGGGGAAATGGTCGAACAAGGAATTCGGGCGATGGTTCGTTCAGGGAAAAGAACGTAACTGACCTGATCCATATAAATTTTTGATATCCAAAAGATACAAAACACAAACAGACGAAACCAGTGTTGCCTGCAAAACATTGAAACAAGGCTCAGATAAAAATTTACAAACAAAAGCTTTCGTAACTACCACAAAAACACAGACAGAACAACAACAAAATCGAAACGATTTTAACTGGGAAAGAGAATAAAAAATAATGTCGATAAGCGAATATTCGAACGTGAACAAAGCGCTCTCTATCCCAGGAGGAACCTGATGGAAATAGGATCGGGACATGACTGATGCGCGGGATACACACGGGCTAGCATGCTTTGTTGTGAGACGGACTAACAATAAAACATGATCACTACTGTAACTACTACTATACAGGGTGTAACAATACACCCTAGTAATACTTGAGGGGGTGCTTCAGACCATCAAACTGAACAACTTTCACTATGGAGCCAACATCGAGAAATAATAAAAAAAATCAGCTGTCCCATACAAAACTTCGTACCGACTCGACTAAAATGTATGGGACAGATGATTTTTTTTATTTTTTCTCGATGTTGGCTCCATAGTGAAAGTTGTTCAGTTTGATGGTCTGAAGCACCCCCTTAAGTATTACTAGGGTGTTTTGTTACACCCTGTACAGAGACATACTACCTTTGACTACTTATTATAAGGACTGGCCTTGCGTTAGCATTTCCCCTCAGCCACGGTATAAGAAAAATTTATCATGTGCATTTACACTAAATTTTATACCTTATCACTAAACGAGACAGCCTATAATTGCTAAACAATAATTTTGAACTTAGAACGTTTCACGAGACTACTTTTCATGATTTTGAACATTCAAAATTAGAATCTAAAGTTATGGGGAATAAAATCCAAAGTCACGGATTTCATGTTACCTCGCCCCACGCAAAAAGTGGCAGAAATGTTTGTTAGTAGAATTACACGCGTAACTAGTCCCTATACAACGTGTTAATGAAATAACGCAAAACTAGAAAGTAGCTTTTTAAGAATCGAGAGCAGAATCGAATTATCATGGTTTCAACATAGGTAATTGTTTTAAAAATATAAAATAATTTGTTTGCGAAATTTAAAAATTTCTGAACCCGATGTCAACCCGCCGCACGGGCACACTGACCCTACTTACTACCAAAACAAGATTATAAAAATGTATCCATGAGTACGTTAGCGCTTTCTTTCAGTGCTGAAATGATAACAAATCATTTTTGCCTCAAAACTTAAAATGTGAATAACTTTAAATTTTAACTATTAAAATAATGAAATTATTGCCTCAATCTAATTATTTTGTTATAAATTAGTTGGGGTATATGAGGTTTTGCGCTAATTCATTAACACGTTGTATAATAAGTAGTCAAAGCATGCGACGTATCAATGAGTTTTTCTAAATTACTTAATAATGGCTCTCAAACGGTGAAAAAAAATGTCGTGATGATACCTGCATACGCTTAAAAAGCGTAGGTCATTGATTTTTTAGTAGAGGTCTATAGTATGGTCGCGTGAAGTCTACCAACCCACGTTGCAACGTGGGTTGGGTTGGGTATACGTTGTGGACTGACTTCCATACTCCCCCTCCCTGAGGGTAGGCCTGTGCCCTGCAGTGGGACGTATGTAGGCTGATGATGATTACTAACAGGGTCGGATACCTTAAACATGAATTCTATTCATCAATGCCAATGCCAAAGTGGTTTAGCCACTTTCATTATGGCACCCGAATAAATCTACTGTTTCATACGAAACTGCAGTAGGTAGGTACCTTCTCGACTCAAATGTATGGGTCAGCTGATTTTCTTTTAGCGATTTCGAAGTAGGCTACATAGTAAAAAAAATTGAATGTATACAAATCACACAAAACTCGACTCCTTCCATAAGATCCGGGTATCTTTTAAAGATTTCACTCTCCTCCAGTTTCCCTCTATAGGCTGTTTTCATACAGTCATTCAGACTTAAGGCTACTCCTCCCATCGGCAAGGCTCTCTTTCTTACAAGCAAACTTTTGCAATTAGCCATCCCGCTTCAATTGCGCGGCTCCGGTCAGAATTTTCCGTTTTCTTTGGAAACCTGTATGATTTTTTATGAATTTTCAAAAAATAAGAAAACCACTTCATTTTATATTGTGTTGTGAAGAATATTGTAAATTTTCATATTCTTCTGATCAACAATGTAAGAGTAAAACGGTTACAACTGGAAAAAAAGAGGTGACTTTGGAGTCGTTTTTCTTCAGTTTTATGAATTAAAATAGATTTCGAGAAAAATCACATCACTTCTCATATCCTGTAGATTGTTCAGTTTTGTTTTCTGCTTAAAAAGTGCCACAGTTAATGTATAAAATGGTTACAAAGTTACTCAAAACCGGGCGGACGCCCCTTAAACACGGTGTTAGGGTAAACAGTTGCATTACTTTAAGGGCTATTATACCTATGATAATGTTCAACTTTCCCTTAGAAACCAATATAAATTAGAAAAAAAATCAAACGCAATCAGCTGTTCGAACGTTTGTATGAAAAATCGTTTCTTTTTGCTATAATGTTTCTCAAGGAAAGTTGTTCAATATTATGGGTACAATCACCCCTTAAAATAATGCAACTATTTACCCTAACATCCCGTATAAGTCTGGTTTATAACAATGCGCAATATCACTCCTACCTCCTCTAGACTACGAACGTCGTAGCAACTGCGTAGTCGGTCCTGCTACGTCATTCGTAGGCCAAAGAAATTTTCTTACCAACGAATATTTGAGATGTCAAGACTTGGATACGATTGGTACCCCAGCAGTGGGTGGATACGGGATGATGATGATGAATGGTTGAGACGAGTCCACACCAAAAATATGAGTTTTGTTAAATTATACTTACTGCCTACACCTATCCGCCTGAATATCTCTGACTACCCCCTCTGGGAATGTAGTCGTGAGCATATGCTATGCCTACACCAGGTGAAATTTATATCATTGGCATCCTTTTAAACTAAGATTCTATCCATCAAACTGAACAACTTTCACTATGAGAGCAAACCGATCGGAGCAAAAACAAAAATCTGCTGTTGCATACATATTTTGAGTCGAGTGGGCATTGCAGATTAGTATGGAAGAGCTGATTTTTTAGTTGCTCTGATCTGTTTACTCCTAAAGTAAAAGTTGTTCAGTTTGATGGGTAGACTCTTAGTTTAAAATGATGCTAATGATATCAATTTCACCCTGTATATGCCCCAGACGCCAGTCTTTCACAAAGACAATAATTATTTACCTCTGTATTATTATGGTAGTAACCCAACGAACACCAGAGTGGAAATTGCAGCCTGTCATTGCAACTTCAAGATGCATAGCAACGCCATAAGGGTTCAAGATAAAGTTTTAAGAGCTATAACATCTTCCGCAAACTCCTATAGCTGCACGGGGAGCTTAAGGAAGCAGTAAGGAAATAGAATACAGCTTATGCCTACATATAAGTTCATTCTTGAACCTATTTACCACTTAAGCCTATAGTGAGAACCAGAAAGTGCATTTTGACACTAATAGCTGTGTATGGTATATACTTGGAACTCTAAAGCGCCTTATACCTGTAAAGAGGATATATTTTTAGACTATTTAAAGCAGTTGCTTAAGAGTTCAAATAGGCACTACTTTGTTACTAGCAGTTGCATTAAAGAGAAAATAAAATAATCAGTGCAGCCTTTAGTTCCTTATGAGTGATCGGAACGATGGGATTTAAACTTGTCGTGTGGGGGTTTATCATGGAGTTGTTAAAACCACAAAATTTGAATCCCGTGATACCGGGAACTGTCGCATTAGTCAGCAGTACATTGTATCGAAGTAGTTATATCAATTTTAATGATCTAAATCAAAATTAAGGTAATATAATTTTTTTTCCGAATCCCGGGATTTTTTTTTCTTTCCAAATTTTCATAAGTTGTCTAGTTTGATGGTCTGAACCAACTATGGAAATTTGGAAAGAAAAAAAATCCCGGGATTCGGAAAAAAATTATATTACCGTAATATGAATAATAATTAAATTAAACTTTTGTCGATGGATTTCCCAACGAGCACCAGAGTGAAAATTGCAGCCTGTCTTGCAACTTTAAGTTGCATAGCAACGCTATAAGGGTTCAAGATAAAGAAATCCCGGGATTCGGAAAAAATTATTTTACCATAATTTTTTTGAGATCATTAAAATTGATATAAATAGCTTCTTCGATCCAATATACTGCTGACTAATACGACAGTTCCCGGGATCACGGGATTCAAATTAAATAAAACAAAAAATTTTGTGGTTTTAACAACTATGTTATACCCACGGCAAGTTTAGGTATTTGCAATCCCATTGTTCCGATCACTGGTTATAAGATATAAATATCTAAAAAAAATAATTCAAAGAGTAAAATTATAACTAGATCAAACATCGTTTATGTTAAATCAATAACAATGATTTTAACGCACAGTAAAATAGAATAGGATAAGATTATACAGGGTGTAATATAAAATAGGACAGTCACTTAAAGGGGTGCTTCAGACCATCAAACTGAACAACTTTTTCTATGGGACCAATATTGAAATCGCGAAAAAAAATCGGCTGTAACATACATTTCAGTCGAGTTAAGTTTGCAGTTTTGTATGGGATAGCCGATTTTTTTTTCGCGATTTCAATATTGGTGCCATAGCGAAAGTTGTTCAGTTTGATGGTCTGAAGCACCCCTTTAAGTAACTGTCCAATTTTATGTTACACCCTGTAAAGTAACACAATCTATGAAAATATGAAAAATAATTAAATTAAACTTTAATCGATGGATTATCAATTATTCAAGTCTTTGCTGTATTTATAGAAATTCTTTTCCTCGCCCTGTCCTATATCTCTGACTACCACCTCGGGGACTATAGTTGTGAGCATATACTATACTGTATTTCCACGCCGATTATTTTTTCAATATTTATATTGGATTTATTTCAATATAAATATAAATATTGAAAAAAATAATCGGCGTGGAAATACATAGCATATGCTCACGACTATAGTCCCCGAGGGGGTAGTCAGAGGTATAGGACAGGGCGTGGAAAAGAATTTCTATAAATACAGCAAAGACTTGAATCATTGATAATCCATCGATAAAAGTTTAATTTAATTATTATTGATATTTTCAATGATTGTGTTACCACAAAATCTTATCCTTTTCTATTTTACTGTGCATCAAAACAATTGTTATTGATTTTACATAAACGATGTTTGATCTAGTTATAATTTTTCTCTTTGAATAATTTTTTTAGATATTCATAACCAGTGATCGGAACGATGGGATTTTAAATACCTAAACTTGCCGTGTGGGTATAACATAGAGTTGTTAAAACCACAAAATGTATTGTGTAACGAAGTGCCCCTGTGGCGGGATGGCCAGAGGGCCTCGTTGTAAAAATATATAAATCCCTTTAGAAGGGTTGACCTATCTTTAGGTAGGATGTCTGTAGTTCTGAGGTTGCTAATAAAAAGATAGAATTATAAACAAACATACAAGTTTTATTACTGAATAACCTAATCTCGTTTACAGGTTGTTTCCCTAGCTATCTTAATTCCTATTCACTACCACTTTTTACTTACAACCCAAGCCGAGCTGAAAAGAGGGAATAAGGACCCGGCACGAGGGGGGACGTATCGTGAAGGGTTATTTCCTTCAGGAGAATTGGCTCAAACTGTAAGACCTGACAACACTACCCGAGGAACCTCGAGCCACGCCTGGTCAGATCTTCAGGAGCTACCTGCGTCCTGGTTGATCTAGAACACAGCTGCGTTCACGACCCCTCAGGTCGAGGTGTTCAAAAATGAGGGGAGGTTGGGGAGAGGAGGAGGGGAGGGACACCCGATAGTAGACCTCTGTGGTTGAGCTTCTGCCCATTCGCCTAATACCTCAAGCCACCGTGCTTCCACTCTCGGACGCCAACTATCGAGTCCCGGCCTAATCAATCAATCAGTCTCGCGGCAACGGCCTCTTTACTATGGTTTCTAGCGCCAGCTGCTGAAGCAGCCGGGTCATCGGGGTTGGCACCTGGTGGTGCCTCGTAGTTGTCCAGGTGTCTGCCGGCGCGGTCTAGCCCACCGAGTGGGACCCCGTTGGGGGAGGCCCGGTGAGCGAACTGCGGTCGGCAGTGTGGCCAATCAGGGGGGTTTTGTGCTGCGGAGTAGCCTACAGTCCGGCGGTTCACCCTCGGTCCGCCCCACGGTCCAAGGGGATCTACAGCTGTTAGCAGTTCCCGCAGCGGGGTGAGTCCTTAAAAGGGCTCAGGCATCAGGGGGTCAATTTCCGGGAGGGGATCGTCTGTGGAGAGCTCCATAGCGAGGATGCAGCTGCCGAGGTCAGTTCGGCAGTGACGTCAGTCCGGGGGGTGCTGCGGAGAGCACACGAACCTGGCGGCATGCCAGGGTGTGTGCAGGCTCCAATGCGGTGGTATTTCTTGTGGTGCTGCCGGTGAGGTCAAGCTCACCGAGTGGGACCCTGTTGGGGGAGGCCCGGTGAGCGACCTACACGCCGGCAGTGTGGTTATCCGGGGTGCTTGAGGAGGGGCCCACGGTCCTGACGACTCGCTGAGGAGTCGAGGACGTGGGCGGGCTCCGAAGCGGTGTGTGGGCGCGACACAGATGGTCGCGGGAGGCGGGTGCGCTGCTGGTCGCACCTACGCGAGGCCAGCTTATGTTGGTTTTGAATAGCTTGATGTGTCGCTGTGTGTACATTGAATCGAAATAGTTATATCAATTTTAATGATCTGAAACAAAATTACGGTAATATAATTTTTTTTTCGAATCCCGGGATTTTTTCTTTCCAAATTTTCATAGGTGGTTCAGACCATCAAATTGGACAACTTATGAAAATTTGGCACCGTTCAGTTCAGTTGTTACTATATATTTGTGTAGGCGAACCATCGAAATCTTTTTAAAATGTGAAATGCGCAGGCGGACATCATCAAATTAAATAAGTAAGTAATTAATTCATGGTTTCTTGTTATTCAGTACAGTACATGAAAAAAATAAACGGCGTGGAAATACATAGCATATGCTCACGACTATAGTCCCGAGGGGGTAGTCATAGATATAGGACAGGGCGTGGAAAAGAATTTCTATAAATACAGCAAAGACTTGAATCATTGATAATCCATCGATAAAAGTTTAATTTAATTATTATTCATATTCACAAAGATTGTGTTACTACATAATCTTATCCTATTCTATTTTATTGTGCGTCAAAATCATTGTTATTGATTTTACATAAACGATATTTGATCTCTCTCTGGGGGTAGGCCCCTCACACGGTGGACCGATGTCCTGGTGAAGGCGGCGGAAAAACGTTGGATGAGGGCGGCGCAGGAACGGTCGTTATGGCGATCCTCGGGGGAGGCCTATGTCCAGCAGTGGACGTCCATTGGCTGAGATGATGATGATGATGATGATGATGTTTTCTCTAGTTATAATTTTACTCTTTGAATAATTTTTTTTAGATATTCATATGTAACCAGTGATCGGAACGATGGGATTGTTAGGGTTGTTAAAACCACAAAATTTGGTGTTTTATTTTATTTGAATCCCGTGATCCCCGGAACTGTCGTATTAGTCAGCAGTACATTGGATCGAAGTAGTTATTATCAATTTAAATGATCTTAAACAAAATTACGGTAGTATAATTTTTTTCCGAATCCCGGGATTCCCGGGAACTGAACTGGACGGTGCCAAATTTTCATAAGTTGTCCAATTTGATGGTCTGAACCACCTATGAAAATTTGGGATGAAAAAGAAATCCCGGGATTCGGAAAAAAAAAATATTACTGTAATTTTGTTTCAGATCATTAAAATTGATATAACTAATTCGATCCAATGTACTGCTGACTAATACGACAGTTCCCGGGATCACGGGATTCAAATTAAATAAAACAATAAATTTTGTGGTTTAAACAACTCTAACAATCCCATCGTTCCGATCACTGGTTACATATGAATATCTAAAAAAAAATATTCAAAGAGTAAAAATTTTAACTAGAGAAAACATCATCATCATCATCATCATCATCATCATCTCAGCCGATGGACGTCCACTGCTGGACATAGGCATCCCCCGAGGATCGGGATCAGATCAGATTAATCTGCACTATGAAATCCCTATGAAATCCAAACAATTCGACATATTGTAACCTTGAACTTATGCCTGCATAAAGAATGAAATTGGAGCCTATTAGCAGTTATGAACTGCAATTACAGTAATAAAAATCACTCTGAGGTCTACAAAAGTTAAAATAAGCGCCTAAAGCCGCTTAAGGGAAGCATTGAGGAAGATACTACGGATATAGGCTGCCCACGAGCAAGCGCCATGTTTATGATCTTTTTAGGTTATCCAAGCAAATATTTGTCAACAAATAACGTAAACAGAACTTAATTTTTAAGGATTGGGACGTTGTCTCCAAACCAGTGTATCATTAAATCGACCTCAAATGATTTTATTACATAAAAAGTTGAAAAGACTGTATTCTAATACACATAATTAATTGCTTATTTGGATTATATCAAGAGCGCATCAAAATTACACCAATAAGTGATATTTACATTATCAGTAAACTGATATGCGTTTTTAATTGCATGTACTGTACTGAATAACAAGAAACCATGAATTAATTACTTACTTATTTAATTTGATGATGGCCGCCACCGCACTTCAATTTCACATTTTAATAAAAAGATTTCGATATTTTGATGGTTCGCCTACACAAATATAGGAACAACTGAACTGAACGGTGTGCTGTCAAAACAAGATTCATTCATTTCAATCGGTCATTCGTTCACGAATGTAGTGCTATATGAGTGAATCTTATTACTTAATCTTCCATTGCAGCTACTATGGCGCTCTTAAGCAGCTACTATTATAGCTCTTCTGAAGCTTAAGGCCGCATAAAATTGTGCCTATTTGGCTATAGTGCTGCTGCATAAGGCCTGCTGAGCACGCTCTATAGCTTACGCCTAGCAGCTTAAAGGAATAATTGCATTGGCTCTAAAGCCTGTATGCAGCAATTTTGTGCCCGTTGGGAAGTCGGGTGAGTGTGCCTGTGCGGTGGGTTGACATCAGGTTCAGTAAATTTAAAATTTTAGAAACCAATTAATTAATATTTTGTTTGTAAAAAATTACCTATGTTGAAATCATGATAATTCGATTCTGGCCCTGTACCCGGAATTTCGATTTTCGATATATCGCGACCCGTTTGGTCCGAACTTCATTGTAACAGAGTTGATATTGGAACGAAAACGTTCACGCAATTGCGAATTCATTAACACGTTGTATATAGACAATTTTGTATAAAATAAAAAAATGTATAATTAATTGTCTTCTGGACACCCCTGTTAACCTCAATAAACCTTACGTGTAATTCTCATAATAGTACGTTATAGGAACGAGGGTATCGTCAGTCCGTCGGTCTGTATGTACGCATAACAATGAACGCGATGTTTCATCCCGACTCGATGCTATAATTAAAATGGCGACCGCAATATGGCGTCCGTTACACAGTATAACTATTAAAACAGAATGTAAACTCCAACTGAACTTTATACTTAACCTTACGTGTCAATCTCATAATAGTAGGTTATAGGAACGAGGGTATTGCCAGTCCGTCGGTCTGTATGTACGCATAACAATGAACGCGATGTTTCATCCCGACTCGATGCTATAATTAAAATGGCGACCGCAATATGGCGTCCGTTACACAGTATAACTATTAAAACAAATAATAATAATAAATAAATAACGCTCACAGGCACATACATTGTAATGATTCCAAGAAAGCACTATTAATAGGCTGTTTATTATGGAAACCATACAACAACGGCACAAACATGTAAACATCCATGACCGAACCGGGATTCGAACCCAGGACCCTGGTTTGGCAGTCCGGCGTGGTAACCATTACACCAACCGGGTCGTCAACAAAACAGAATGTAAACTCCAACTGAACTTTATACTTAACCTTACGTGTCATTCTCAGAGCTACTCACACGCAAAGCAAAAAAGCTTCACTACCTTGCTCGTGACTTGGCCAAAACTGATAACTATTCCTTTTGCTGGACGATGAATGGCAGGGTCTTCCTGAGGAAGAAACAGGGTGACCCACGTATTCCTCTCGACAATGAAAGCGATCTTGAAATTCTTAAGGATGAAACCTCTGGCGGTCTCAAGACAAACAAATGACTAAATATTAAGCTTATTCTATACATTTTTACTTTGCATGCTAAAGTGTTTTTCTTATATTATAATGTAATACAGTATTATTTGTCTGTTTACTACACCCATATTTACATACATACATTTGTGCCCAGCTATAGCGTGTGCTTATAAAACATAACACCCACACAAACCAATTATACCATACATGTTGTTTACCAAACACACTACAGAACATCACTTATACATGCATCATGTCTCTCCGAACAACTACACTCACACAACATACTTACTGAGCATTTTTCCTGTCCCCCGCGCAACATTTTCAGAAATGGCTACTAACCATGAAATTATAAATGATATCGATAACACCGAAATTATGCATAGTGTTAAAGTCAACTCCCCCGAGAACTGCAAGAAAAATTTAGGTAATGCCAAGGGCCAGCTAACCGTAACAGTTCAAAATATTCGGAGTATCAACAAAAACTTCGACAACTTTGTCGTATTTCTGTCTAGACTAAATTTCTCCCCAGATATAATCATACTAACGGAATGTTGGCTAAATGAATCATCGCCCAATTTCCACTTAAACAGCTACATCTACCACACTTCAAAGCACTATCTGAATCAATGGGATGGACAGCAGCATCCTCTAAGTACACACATTCAATCCAACTGCAATCGCCAACCCGCCTACCAAGCGTGTTGATCATGGCAAATCCTCCCATTTTGGGGGAGGCCTTTGTCCTGCAGTGGACGCCCAAGGAACGTAATCTATATAGCAGCTGTACAGTAGCCGCAAAAAAGGAAATTACCTTTATGCAGCTACTGTGCTGCTGCTATATAGCTTGCGTGTTCCTTGAGCGTCTATCGGCTGATATGATGATGACTAAGGTTTGTGTAGGTTAGACTCGGACACTTTTGAGAATTTTTTACTAGACCCTGCGTCTATTATTTTGTATGTCAATGGTCGCCATCAAACAATCTACCTTTATACGTTTCTATGGAGCTTCCATACTGTTTATTGCCTGCACTATGTCCATAGGCCGTTCTCGCTCACGCCTCACAATTCGATTCAGTCTCATTATTATGCATACCTTTTGATTGAGTGTATTGAATTTCTTTTGTCAACTGTTTCAGTTACATTTACATTCGAAACACGCAAACGCTTTCGTCATTGCCTTTTCAGTTCTTTTGTCAATCCATTAAAACAATACTTTTAACTTGCTTCTTTTTCGTTGTATAATTTGAGCTTTTACCCGTGACTTATATATCAGATTTTCAGTCAGATCATAAGCTATCAAACAAAAAAGTTTTATCAAAATCGGTTCAGTAGTTTTTGCGTGATGCTCGATCAAACAAACATACAGACAAAAAATCCAAAAATTTGTGATTTGGAATGAGGGACACCTAAAAACCATATCGTAATCTTTTTTTTGTAAATATCTTCAATGTACAGACACACTTCTGTCACAGGTCCGGCACTTCAAACAACGTTTTAGATTTGACATGATGACGTTCGCACATGCGCACTTTGCGCAAATTGTCCATGACATATGTGTAGGGTTGACTTAACACACATCGTATGAACCTACATTATACATTTCATTACTTTTTAACCGACTTCAAAAAAAGGAGTAGGTTCTCAGTTCGACCGTATATTTTTTTTTTTTTTTTTTTTAATGTGTGTTCGCGGATAACTTCTTCATTTATGAACCGATTGTAATGATTCTTTTTTTGTTGGAAAGGAGATATCCCAAGGGTGGTCCCATGATAAGGAAACCAGGATCTGATGATGGCATCCCAGAGAAATCGAGGGGAACCTTCGAAAATCGTACTGCCGACTAGTGCGTTTTTTAATTTAAAGCACTCCTATTAAATCGAACTAATGAATTCACCACTGAAAATTGTGAAATAAACAAAATTTTAACAAAAAATTAAAACCGCCTTCAAAAAAACTAAAAAGTTAAAAAATAATATTGCAGCCTATGACTTTTTCGTTCGCATCATAAGAACATTAATTTGTTTTATAGAAGTCGGTGTCAAGCCAAGCCAAAAAATGCAAGCCATGTAGCGAATCGTACCGGCTTGACAGCGACTTCAATAAAACAAATTAATGTTCTTATGATGCGAACGAAAAAGTCATAGGCTGCAATATTATTTTTTAACTTTTTAGTTTTTTTGAAGGCGGTTTTAATTTTTTGTTATTATAGTTCATTCTGTTATAAAAAATAGTTTTTAAGCTAAAGAATCACAGAAAATGTGAATCTAGCGCTATTTTCCTACGTTTATTTTTACTGTGAGGAGAAAAATAAAATATATTTTATGTAGTCAAATCCATTGGGTGCACGCGCCTAACTGCATTCCTTTGCTCGGCTTCCCTCAAGTTACCACAGAGAGTGTGAGGGGACATGGGGTATCTGAAGTCAGAGGGGGGCGAGGAGTGACCGTTCTGTATGTAGAACTATATACTATTACCTATTCTGTGCTTCTGTTACAGTTTTATAATAGTTTATTTAATTATTTATATTATAGATTATTATTTTCGTGCTCATGACCTATTTTAGTCACGGCTTCTGTTTCAACTCTGTTGTTGGCGTTGATCAGCAGATGGCAGATCAAGTGCGCGCCGGCACCTACTTTCTATGCTATGCCGAGGGTTGCGGGTTCGAATCCCGTAAGGGACAAAAATATTTGTATGATGAATATGAAGCCAAAAGTGGCTACTTTTGGTGGTTTTAAAGATAATAACTCCAAACATTATAAAAACCAATCCGCAGTGACCCGTTATATTGAAAATCAGCAATGTGAAATTCTTGGTTCTTGAAAATGTTGTGTTTGACACACAATACGCGTAGACGGAATTAATAAAAGTAATATTTTATATATGGAAAAATAGTTTAGAAAATCTAGATGTCGCGTATCAAATAACATTTGCAATTCATAATATAATGACGAAGATTTCGAAGAAGAAGATTGATATTTTTCGTACAAAATTTTCATATACAAAGTCACTTATATTAATACCGTCTACGCGTATTCTGCGTTAAAGTTTTATATAAAATTGACCCCTCTGCAACCGCCTTAAATGCACCGTGGACCAGTGCTTGATAAAGCGACTGTCCTAGGTACTTACTCGCTGCCACAGATAACTTCGTCCAAGCACAGATAGAATACTGTTGGTGCTGGAGCATAGCCAATGTTCTAAGAAGATCCTCACACATGGCACGTGAGCACGCCATTCTATAGTGATATTCTATAGCCGATGATGATTGGGCTTTCAATTCATCGCGTTTGGCTTTTAATTATGATTGCCTACTCTTACTTTAGTCATAAATATTTGTCACTTTGAATCAATGACATATAGGTTATTTTCGGTACTGTGTAGTACTTTCGGTTCGTTAAGTGTTAATTGCGTCGTTAGCCTATCATGGTTTTATACAGGGTGAAATTGATATCATAAGCATCCTTTTAAACTAAGAGTCTACCCATAAAAATGAACAACTTTTACTATGGGAGCAAACCAATTGGAGCATAAAAAATCTACTGTTCCATACTAAACTGCAGTGCGTACTCGACTCAAATGTATGCAACAGCAGATTTTCTTTTTGCCCGATCGGTTTGCTCCCATAGTAAAAGTTGTTCAGTTTGATGGGTAGACTCTTAGTTTAAAAGGATGCTAATGATATCAATTTCACCCTGTATAGAGTGCTTTTTAATATACTGACGATTTTTAAGGGGATGTTCTACCTTTGTCACTACGTCCTCTTCCAGACCAGTACATTCTCTAATAAAACTATTTTTCTATTTATCCATCGCAGTTACATCAAACGTACTTCTCAATGAACGTTGAAAACAATTTATTAACCAGGTAAAACGACATAGCCGTCCAGTTTTTGTATTACGCAATAAGTTACGCTGTTTTACCATTACGAGCGTTGTTAACTTCACTTTTATCCTCTTTTTAATGTGAAAAATTATATACAGTTGAAAACATGGCTTAAAATACAAAGGGAAAAAGTGAAAACTCAGAGAACATAATTAATCATAGGCAAACAGGCGCGGTTTACCGAATGAAGGAACGCCTACTTACTGTTCAAATTGGACAGTTTTATATTGCGTGCCGTATATTTGGTTTTATTTTCAATGTTGTAATTTTAACGAGGTGTTCTGTGTTCTTTAGTGTTAATTTTGAAACATGATTTTAGGTAGATATTGGCCCCGATTCGGACTGTGCCACGACTTAACTTAACTAAATTTATTCCTGTCACTTAATTAAGAAAAGAGACAGAAAACCAACAGCTGACTTTAGTGCTGTCAAAGTGACGTTACACGCCCAAAATAAGATGCCATCATAATGTACGCCATCTTATTTAAGGCGTTTTTGGGCGTGTAACGTCACTTTGACAGCACCATTAGGGCGAGCTCCATCTAAACGAAGTCTGGTTATATTTTTAATACTAACCAATTAAAGACAATTAAATTTTTCAGGAATAATCTTTAAACAAGTCTCTATATTATAATTACTATGTTGTCAGATTTCGTTAAAATATAAAGTTTCAATGCTAGAATTAATTTAAGATTTGTATGGAAATCTTTGAGGCACTACTGTAACTTTAAAACTATAGAAAATCTGATAACATACAAGCATAGACATTAGTTTCAAAATTGTTTTTGAAAATTTTCATTGACTTGAATTGGTTAGTATTGAAAACATAACAAGAAAACATAACATAACAGAATTCGTTTGTATAGAGCTCGCTCAGTTGGCAGTCATAAATGACCACGAGTTTACGAGTAACTCAATTTAATCTAAGACTTTAATATACACAGATGGTTACATGTCAACTTAATACAGCATCAACAAAAAGCTGATTTATTCAAGACGGTACAGTCGCCATCAGATATATCTTAGCATACAAGGTGTCCAAATATTTCTGAGCAGTGCAAATTTTCATTAAATTATTTACAGTAAATGTTCCCAATTATATCTAAAAGTGTATTTTGCCATAAATATGTGAACAGCGAATTTTCAATAATTTCTTTACAATGTCATTTAAAATTAAAATGTAAAACAAAGGAGTAAGGTTTTTTTCCGAAACTGTTCAGATGTTTATGGTCACCATGACTGCGTCGATATATTTGATGTTCTCGGCGTTCCTATATTATTGATTTACTATGAGTTAAGAAATTATTGAAAATTAGAACTGCTTAGAAATATTTGACCACCTTGTTTGCTACGATATATCTGCAGGGCCTCAATCGCCCTAAGTTTGAACGATACTACCAAAACAAAACCACAACCAAAAACGTTACGTTATGCACAATTCGTATCGCGCAAATTATATTAACGGTAACGATTTAGCTTTATTTCGGAAGATACGTTGGCGTAAAGTTTGATGTCCGTTCGATCGAATTTTCTGTATTGTGCGATTTAACCGTTCAGAAAAAAATATCGCGATAGCTTTTTTACTTCAGCTAAACCAAATCTAAACAAAAACAAAACCAAAATCAAAACCAAACCAAAACCGAATACAATTACGCAATTGAGGCCCTGGTGACTGTACAACGCTCGAAGTTTTGATCAAAACACGAATTGACAACCATAATATCACCGAAACGTATTACAGCAAGGAAAATAACGAATACGAAATGACTTGTCACTCGATGTTGAGGCACTGGGTGTCTGGATAGAATATTTGTTCAAGT
This sequence comes from Agonopterix subpropinquella, assembly GCA_922987775.1. NCBI lineage: Eukaryota > Metazoa > Arthropoda > Insecta > Lepidoptera > Depressariidae > Agonopterix > Agonopterix subpropinquella. The sequence continues at coordinate 4,872,995 of OV277710.1, forward strand.
CGGATGTGCGAGAAATGTTTACTTTGCACTCGCATTGGGTCTGGTTCAACCTGGTTCTAGGGTACTTGGGTTAAAAGCGATAATTCACTCTGCTACATCAACACATTATTGTTAATGGATCTAAGGGCTCTACTAATCTAGACTCTTTTTAAACTGTGACAGAAGTGTCACTGACTCCAAATCAACGATTTTTAGGGTTCCGTACCCAAAGGGTGAAAACGGGACCCTACGTTGTCCGTCCGTCCGTCTGTCCTACATATTTAGGGCTGAACTTTTGAACCGTAATAGCGGTAGCAATAAATTGTCGGTGAGAGGCAACATGCTGGCTCGTAGGTTTGCTCGATGCTCGACCGAGGTAAAGGTTACGCTTTTTAAAGCATACTGCCAATCTTTTTACTCTAGCAGCTTAAAGGGTATATGGGTTAAGTCCTACGCAACGAGCCTACAATGCTTTGCGTGTCCAATATAACAACGCCTTCAGGATGCTGTTGAGGCTCCCACGCTTCTGCAGCGCGTCGACCATGTTCGCTGAAATGCGAACTGATGGCTTCCACGCGATCATGCGGAAGAAGACAGCCTTTCTATTGAGCAGGACGCGGGGGAGCACCAACACCATTCTGAAGGCTATTAGTTGATAAATTTGACTGTCCCATTCTGGCTCACTGGGTCAAACTGGTGAACAGAGTGGGTACTATATTTATATACCTAGTAGTAATACTTGACGTTGTTTTTTTTAATGTAATTTTATTCTGAATTTTTTAAGTTAATATAATTGTATTGGATAATTTATAATAATTGTTAAAGTAATTCTATTAATTTTAACTATGTCCTACCTGGCGAAAGTCTGAAATAAATGATTATTATTTTTATTAATTTTATTTTATTTATTGCTAATAGATAGTTGAAATTTTCTCAGATTATGCGTTATTACGGCGGATTTGTTAAAAATAATAAAAATGTCAAAAAGTTAAAAATTTAGGGGGGGTTCTCAACAAGAAACTAGTTTTTACCAACGTTTTTCTTCACGCTCTGTCGTAAAAATGGTAATACACACAAGCTTCAAACTTATTGTAAGTATAGAAAAAACTCTAGAGAATAACAACAAAACTAAAAATCTGCCAAGTGTGAGTCGGTCTCGCGGTAAAGGTCCCGGATTAAAAAAGTTTTTTTTCTAAGTTAATAATGTTATGTTCTGTGCCCTCTGTGCGCGAGTAGCCAGACTCGCACTTGACCTGTTTTATTAGATTTTATGTCTACCGGACCGATTTTGATAAAAAAAATTGTGTTTAATAGTTTATTAATATAAATAATATAAACTTTATATGATTAGACTTAAAAACAGATACATATTTTATCTCACTAGATTGTATTCATGTGTTTATTTATATACAGAATGTTACAAAAAACCCTAGTAATACTACTTAAGTGGTGCTCTAGACAATCAAACTAAACAACTTGTACTACGGAGTCAACTTCAGAATAGCGAAATAAAAAAATCTGCGGTTTCATACAAAACTGAAGTACCGGCTCGACTCAAGTATATGGGACAGCAGATTTTTTAATTTTTATCAGTGTTGGCTCCATAGTTAAAGTTATCCAGTTTGATGGTCTGAAGCACGCCCGTAAGTATTACTAGGGTGCTTAACACCCTGTATGTGTGGTGTAAATATAGAGTAACATCCTACTTTCCTTCTAATATGTAAGTAGGTACATATCTATATTAATTTAGGTATATATCGCCTCCAACTAGCGATAAATTTCATATATAAGGTACTTATCTATATAGATACCTTCTTCACATAAGTTTCTTGGCAATTTATGGACCTATTTGGTTAAATGAATTACTAAATGGGCCTTAAGGGGTTTGGGGAAAGTTTAAGATGTAAGGGTTCTCGACGTATCGAGGTCGATTCATTTAAATATTTAAGTCTGTCGTATTCGAAGGTGATAAGTACGATCTATATTTCTTTAACTTAGGCGTCTATAGCTCACGGAAGTGCGTGTGAAGTGGACGAGGGTTTGAATCCAGGAAGAGGCAAATATTTGTAGATCTACAAGAGCTACATGAGCTCATCCCACCTTCCCCTTTCTACTATCGGACTTCCAGACGCACCGCGGGATATCACCCCTTCTTGGTTGACATCCCACATATCCGCACCAAGCGCCTTTCTGAATCTTTTATAATGCGCACAGCCAAGGAGTGGAATGCCTTACCTGCGTCAGTATTTCAGAGTACTTACAACCCGGATTCCTTTAAAGTACGAGTGAATAGGCATCTTCTGGGTAAGCTCGCTACATCTACGACCCCATCTTCGTCCTGAGGACTGGATTGAGGTCAAGAGCAAACCCATAGTTAATAAAAAAAAAAAAAAAAAAAAAGATAGTTCTCTCTATATGGTATAATATTTATTCCATACTAGGTGAATTTTAAACACTTTTCAAATTCTTAAGGGTGTTTCAGACCACAAACCTGAACAACTTTTACTATTGGAAGCAAAGCAGAAAATTAGCAAATAAAACCGGTCAAGTGCGAGTCGGGCTACTCGCGCACCGAGGGTTCCGTACTACACCACCACAGAACACAACATATTAACTTTAAAAAAAAACTTTTTTTGTCCGGGACCTTTAGCGCGAGACCGACTCACACTTGGCCGCTTTTTAGTATTTGTTGTTATTCTGTAGAGTTTGTTCTATAATCACACTAAGTTTGACGCTTGTATGTGATTACCGTTTTTACTATAGAGCGTGAAGAAAAAACGTTGATAAAAACTAGTTCCTTGTTGAAAACCCCCCTTAATTTTTAACTTTCTGCCATTTTTATTATTTGTTAACAAATCCGCCGCAATAACGCATAATCTGAGAAAATTTCAACTATCTAGCTATTACGGTTCAAAAGTTACAGCCCTAAATAGGTAGGACAGACGGACGGACGGACGGACGGACGGACGGACGGACGGACGGACGGATGGACGGACGGACGGACGGACAGACGGACAGACGGACAGACGGACAGACGGACGGACGGACGGATGGACGGACGACGGACGGACAACGTAGGCTTAGTAATAGGGTCCCGTTTTGAAATGAAATGAAATGAAATGAAATGAAATGAAATGAAATTATATTTATTGTGATAAATGTGGTACATATTGGGTAAATAGGTGGTAATTTACAAATAGATCAGCACATTTAGTCAGATGTCTGACATACAATATAAAATTAGGTTGATTATCAAAATTATATACAGAAAGAAATCGAAATGTAGCTTAATAGCTTTATCATTAAATTAACTAAACCTTAGCATTATAATTAGAGCATATTATTAAGTATAATTATTAGGTAGACTTTTTATTGATAACATAATTAATACATTTTATTTAATGTATCAGTCATGCATTAGGGCAAAGTAATTCTTTTAGTGTGTAAAATTGTTTTTCTTGGAGCCATTTTACCAGCCTACGCCGGATGAATTTTAAGGGCAGTTCTTTTACATCGCTTTCACACTTTGGGTACGGAACCCTAAAAAATAATGTGCTATTCCATATTAAAACTATCGATGACCCGATGATGAGTTGTTGTAATGGTTAACACGCCGAAATGCCAAACCCGGGACCTGGGTTCGAATCTCTGTTCGATCATGCCTGTTATATTTGTGCCGTTGTTGCATGATTTCAATAACAAAAGTACTTTACTTGGGATTATTACAATGTATGTGAAAGTTATTTATTTATTTTTTGTATGTAGTACCTACTACTCTTTCTTGTACACACGGCGACACATCAACCTACGCATAATTAAACCACACCCGGACACTGCTAACAAAAATAATAAATTGACAAGATGACGTCAGCACATGCGAATCCAAAGAAATTGAACCTTGGCTTGTTCTTAGGTAACTGTCGAGGTAACTGGAGGGCGATAGAGGGGGTGAGGTAAGAAGTTGGTGGGAGGCAGGGTGTGTCCGTAATATATGTAGTAATAGATACTCTTTCTTATACTGTGGTTGAACTCTATGTTCATGGACATAGAGTTCAACTATGTGTAGGTTGATCTGTCGCCGCGTGTACTGTGGCGACGAGAATGTGGGAAGGCCTTAAGGTTTTAGATAAATCCAAAGATTTTCTTATAAATATTAACAAGTCCCAGTGTAAATTCCGAGATCTGGAATTTTATTATAATAACGATCCTCGGCTTGGCAGGTTCTGCAATTGGGCCGTGACCTCGATATCGAGTCGATAATATATCAAAATTCCTTCTACTTTTTCACATTTATGGAATCTTTACATTGATGCACCACTGCCTTCGGGCAGAAAAATAAACATTAGTTTTTTTTGTAGAATTTATGATTATAACACGGACCTGAAAAAAAGACGGACAGAATCTCGTCTAATCAAAAGTGAAGCACCCATTTATATGAGTGTGCGTGCTGTCGCCCTGTCGCGCGGTACATATAGATTAAGAGGGGACCGTTGGCAACCCTACCTCATCGAGTAACAAGATGCGACCTACCTAGGGTGTAGCACATGAGAAAGGTATGTCTTAAAGTACAGGGTTGCCTGGGCGTAACCTGGAGCGTTTTGTACAGTGAGCAAAAAAGTGGGTATTTTTTTTGGTGTCAATTACCTCATCGGGTAACAAGTTGGTATATAGTACATTCGATAGAGCTCATCAAGAAGTGCCAAAATATATAGGGTTGCCTCGCGTAGTCCTGGGACTTTCTCGAGTCGGCCTGATTTTAGAGTGGCAAAAAATTCCAAAAATTACCTCATCTAGTAACAAAATGACACTTATGCCATTTGATAGCTCTAGTCATCCTATTAATTATTAATAAAGGTTGCCGGCCCTATACCTGGAACTTTTCTTAGTCGGCCGAGTTTTATGTTGGAATGTAAATACTGATTGATGCTTGATTGATGTATACATATTAATTTATGGTATGGTATGAGCGCGGGGCTGTAGGTATTATAAACTTCTTGGCGCGGGGTAATTCATTTACTGCAAATGTAACTTTGTAATCTTATATATTTATATGGGATTACAAAGTTATTTATGCAGTAGTTTTTCCTTGATAGACTTAACACCATAGACGAAAATTGTTTCGCTTACGCTTAGCGATCTCCTTTTTTAACTAGAGCGAATTTGCTATATGCATCTCTTAATGAGTGAATATTGACAAGACACGTGCTTCCTTCTCCTAGTTCCTTCTAGTAACTTATCTTTCTACGTAGCGATCTCCTTTTTTAACTAGAGCGAATTTGCTATGTGCATCTCTTATTGAGTGAATGTTGACAAGACACGTGCTTCCTTTTAGTACCTTCTCTTTCTACACTTAGTATTCTAAATTTGAAGCGTCTATCTGCTAGAAGTTATACTTGTTCCTAGGCTAGAGAGTTTTGATGATCGGTCAGTGAGTGAGTGACAAAATTAAGAAACTTTGACTAGTTATAATTCTTAAACTACTGATTCAAATTAAATGAAATTTTAAATATACCGTGTTTATACAATGCCTGCTTGGTTGCTGAAAATTCAGGCTTCTAGTTTTATCCAATAAGCGGTTGAGGTAATAGAAGTCTCAGAAAACGCAAAGTTAAATTCTTTTTTTGCTAACTGTACAAAATTTTCAAGGTTGTGTCCCTCCAAATTAATACCTACAATCGATCACTACATGCCACCAATCTCTAAACCATCCATTGGACTCATTTCCACGACGTTGTAGCATCAATCAGTATTTACATTCCAACATAAAACTCGGCCGACTAAGAAAAGTTCCAGGTATAGGGCCGGCAACCTTTATTAATAATTAATAGGATGACTAGAGCTATCAAATGGCATAACTGTCATTTTGTTACTAGATGAGGTAATTTTTGGAATTTTTTGCCACTCTAAAATCAGGCCGACTCGAGAAAGTCCCAGGACTACGCGAGGCAACCCTATATATTTTGGCACTTCTTGATGAGCTCTATCGAATGTACTATATACCAACTTGTTACCCGATGAGGTAATTGACACCAAAAAAAATACCCACTTTTTTGCTCACTGTACAAAATGCTCCAGGTTACGCCCAGGCAACCCTGTACTTTAAGACGTACCTTTCTCATGTGCTACACCCTAGGTAGGTCGCATCTTGTTACTCGATGAGGTAGGGTTGCCAACGGTCCCCTCTTAATCTAATAATGGCGGCGGGTTGTCGGACCCGCGCCTAGAACTGGTGCGTCTGTGTGAGTGTAGGTCCCTTGTAGAACAAACGAAATTGTAGGACCTTGCATGCTTCACCTCTTTTTAGAGTGACATTACGTCCTTCTTTTTTTCAGGTCCGTGGATTATAAGTAAATTTTCAAATAAATTAGGTGTATCAAGATTTCAACAAATTAATAAAAAACTTGGAAATTGTACAGTTGATGTGTGTTTTTTTTGGAATGTGCAACGTTTATTTCTGTTTTGTGTATTAAGTCTGTTTGCTAATTTCTTCTTCTTCTTCTTTGCGAAGGATATACCACCAATCTTCGTAAGCGGAACCCAACTAAACCGAGTCGCCAAATTTAAATACCTGGGGCACTGGGTAACAGAGAACTTGTCAGACGACCTTGACATAGATAGGGAGCGCAGGGCATTGGCAGTTAGATGCAACATGCTGGCTCGCAGGTTTGCTCGTTGCACTAGTGACGTAAAAGTTACACTGTTTAAGGCATACTGCCAATCATTCTACACATGCAGCCTGTGGGTCAAGTATACTCAGAAAGCATTGCAAGCCCTGCGTGTCCAATATAATAACGGTTTCAGGATGCTGTTGGGGCTGCGTCGCTCTTGTAGTGCATCAGGTATGTTTGCGGAGGCACACACTGATGGTTTCCATGCCATCGTGCGGAAAAGAGTGGCCTCCCTGATGTGCCGCGTGCGGGGCAGCACTAACAGTCTCCTTAACACTGTGGATAGGCTGGATAGTTCCTTTTTGAAGCACTGGGTCAGTAGACATGTATCCGGTGACTCAGGAGGGAACAAAATAAACAAATAGTAATTGTTCTTATTACAAATGTATTGACTAACATAGTTCTTAGATTGTTTTTGTATTACTAACCCTATTATGGACTCCGGTCTGAAATAAATATTATTATTATTATGTTCCGTAATCACGGGCAATTAAGTCCTGGACCTTTGGAAGGCGTGCATGGGGCCGGAGCTAACATGTAGAGGCCCGTTCAAAAGACAAGTTAATCTAAATGTAAGGGATACACAAATGGCGGATACCATCTCCGAGCGTACAACATGATACCCACGGGGATAATCCCCGCCATTTGTGTAAAGACTATTGGAGTACGGCGCTATGGCCGCGATGGAAAAATAAGGTCTTGGGCTATGGAGGTGAAAGTTGGATGGATGGATACTGGGCTATGGGAGGAGACTAACGGACGCCTGCCATGACAACTAGTCTCAAAATTGTAAATAGGGCAGGCGGTGACTCGCCGACTCGTCGAGTGGGCCCCATAAAACGGCCGCACGCACAAAGTGCGACAATGGGGCAACATCTCATTGAGCGGCTGAAGGTTGTCGAGAGGTGCGGCTCCGGTTTCACCATCGCGGGGTTTACCCCCGTGAGCGGGTTTCCCCGTTATTACGCCATTACGTGCAATTCACTTCCAACCTGGAGCATAGGTTCTGCTCTTGCGATTCCACTCTGGACGGCCAATTAAGGCAAGCCAGAGGTAGGGGGGTGTGTTACTGTGTGTGTGGGTGTGGGGGTGTGTGTGTGGGTGTGTGTGTGTGAGCGCATGTCTGTATAGTCCCCCTGGATAGGGGTCCGCGGTGTCGCCACTCACCGTCAGCTCGCCACATGCTGCCCCCGCGGGGTTATTATTATTATTGTATGTCTTACGTTCCGTAATCACGGGCAATTAAGTCCCGGACCTTTGGAAGGCGTGCATGGGGCCGAAGCCAACATGTAGAGGCCCGTTCAAAAGACAAGTTAATCTAAATGTAAGTGATACACAAATGGCGGATACCATCTCCGAGCGTACAACATGATACCCACGGGGATGGTCCCCGCCATTTGTGTAAAGACTATTGGAGTACGGCGCTATGGCCGCGATGGAAAAATAAGGTCTTGGGCTATTGAGGTGAAAGTTGGATGGATAGATACTGGGCTATGGGAGGAGACTAACGGACGCCTGCCATGACAACTAGTCTCAAAATTGTAAATAGGGCAGGCGGTGACTCGCCGACTCGTCGAGTGGGCCCCATAAAACAGCCGCACGCACAAAGTGCGACAATGGGGCAACATCTCATTGAGCGGCTGAAGGTTGTCGAGAGGTGCGGCTCCGGTTTCACCATCGCGGGGTTTACCCCCGTGAGCGGGTTTCCCCGTTATTACGCCATTACGTGCAATACACTTCCAACCTGGAGCATAGGTTCTGCTCTTGCGATTCCACTCTGGACGGCCAATGAAGGCAAGCCAGAGGTAGGGGGGTGTGTTACTGTGTGTGTGGGTGTGGGGGTGTGTGTGTGGGTGTGTGTGTGTGTGTGAGCGCATGTCTGTATGGTCACCCTGGATAGGGGTCCGCGGTGTCGCCACTCACCGTCAGCTCGCCACAAGCTGCCCCCGCGGGGTTATTATTATTATTATTTGCGCTTTCCCGCTTTATGCAGGGTCGGCTCTTCTAATCATGCGGCGCCAGGACAATCTGTCCTGGGTTGTCGGGTCGGGCAGGTTCTCCTCTGTTGTCAACTTTGTCATGCTGGTCCACCAGGTGGTAGGAGGGCGTCCTCTACCTCTTTTATGTTCAGGCAGACGTAGAGTCTGTTTGCTAATTTCAAATCCTCAAATTATATTTCTTTAACTAAAGAAAGGCAGGCTTCTTAGGCTTTTATAGTTTATCTGTTGAGCACTTTTTTTAATTTAGGCTTTCTTTATTGAGAAATATTTATTATTGTGGCAAGGGCGCCACTGGACTGGTACAGTTTTAGCCAGATTTATATAATTACCTACCTACCGATACAGATGTATACCTTAAGCATATTAACGGTTTTAGGATGGAATTAAGTGTCAACTGGTGATAAATGACTAACCTTTCGTTCACAAAAACTCATACGACGCTGAAGACGTAACAGGGTGTCGAATTTAAAACCACATTACCTAGAAATTTCGTAAAAGACAGCTCACATTTCTAAATCAAACTGTGAAATAAGTTTAAGTTGTTAATTTCACTGATCAATATCACTGACTTGCGTGAGAGCGCTCTAAAGGTATGGACACATAAATCATGAAGGTCCGATATCGAATCCGCTTGGATGACATGCTTTGTAATTATGTATACTAATGAGTTTTTGTACCTTATGTGCGTAATACTGACTGCTCTCAAACGGTGAAGGAAAACATCGTGAGGAAACCTGCATACGCTGAAAAAGATATTCCGATGTATAAGTGATGTCTACCAATCCGCATTGGGTACGCGTGGTGGACTAACGCCCATAGACTCCCAGAGAGTAGACCCTTGCCCTGCAGTGGGACGTATGTAGGCTGATGATGATAATGTGCATAATACCAACTGCTCTCAAAAGTGAATGAAAACATCCTGGGTTCTGGAGTGCAATTCACTAAGCGTTACATTGCTGTCGAAAACATCGATGAGCTCAAATGTAACATCCTTCAGATCGTCGAAGTTCTTATATGAGTTTGTCACATGATAATAAAACCATAGCGAATACCGTATTGTGAGCTCGCCGATCTGTCAACGACGAATTGAAGCAAGCATATGCATATGCTCACGACTATATTCCCCGAGGGGGTAGTCAGAGACATTCTGAAACCTCAGAACATCCACGTTTCACTTAGTAGTACCGAAACTCTTTCCAGTGTGACGGGAAGTGAGCCCGTCGCCACTTGTAATGGACAGTGGGCACAATACATGCCTCGAAATTGAAGCATGCCGGTTTCCTCACGAATTTAAGCAAAAAATCGCTTAATTTAAGGTTTTGATCAAAAATTTTTTTGTTGTGATGATGTTTGCGCTTAGTGAATTGAATTGCAGCATAAAATCACCTACCATCGATTTCCCTGGCACGGTTCACTATAAACCAAATCTGCATGCCTCAGCAAATATTGTTATCGGACATTTTCAGTTTGCTTTTGTAAAATAGACTTTATACTTTGAGAATGTGAAATCCTTCCATATATCACTACCCACAGTCGAGAGTATTGAATATTTTTGTGAAGAAAGCTCACATTGACAGCACTGCAGAGTTGGAATCTCAATAGATTCTACTTGAGAGATTTTGTGGACGTAGCAACTTTACTGTAGTATTTCTTATAAAAGTTTATTAAGTTTCTCTGTGGTAGTACAGATTATGCTTTGGTTTTGGATGAGATGACTAAGGAATAAGGCTCTTTTATGCGAGAAAAGCTAGCCACCTATAGATTTGTCTAAAAAAGACAATGCGGGTTTTGTATGTAAGGTGCATGGCATGGCCAGCAACGAAACTTGAATATTTTATTTCAGAATAAAGTAACAAACAACACTTACTAACAAGTATATCCCTAAGCTCAGTCCGGACGGAGATATAAAGGCTTGAACTTGAAAATATTACCATTACGTGCACTTCAAGCCTTTATATCTCAGTTCGGACTGAGTTCTGAGATATTTGTAGTTTTTAACTTTATTCTGAACTATAATATTCAAGTTTGATTGAAGGCCGCACTAAAAAAAGAAAAAAGGCGCCATTTTTAGGCATTGGCTTTTTCGCACTTCATGTCAATTGCATAATACTATACAGGGTGAAATTGATATCATTAGCATCCTTTTAAACTAAGAGTGTAAGAGTCTACCCATCAAACTGAACAACTTTTACTATGGGAGCAAACCGATCATAAAAAATCACGAGTAAATAATCACCAATCGAATGGAACAACAAATTTATTATTCGCGATTTCGAAGCTAGCTCCATGTTAAAAGTTATTCACTTTGATGCATGATCAATGCATGGTTAAAGTATCTGCACTGATTAAAAATTTACCTTGTATACACGAAAAGCCTCACTACCATAATCACTTTTGGGAGGATCAGAATGTTGTCAGATTTTCGTTAAAATGTAAGTAAGTACAGGATATAACAAAACACCCTATTAATACTTAAGGGGGTGCATCAGACCATCAAACTCAACAACTTTCACTATGGGGCCAACATCGAGAAAAATAAAAAAAATCTGCTGTCCCATATATTTTAGTCGAGTCAGTACTGCAGTTTTGTATGGGACAGCAGATTTTTTATATTTTTTCTCGATGTTGGCCCCATAGTGAAAGTTGTGCAGTTTGATGGTCTGAAGCACCCCCTTAAGTATTACTAGGGTGTTTTGTTACACCCTGTATAGTTTGAAAGTTACTGTGCCTAAAAGATTTCAATACAAATCTTAAATTAATTCTAGCATTGAAGCTGTAAATTTGAACGAAAATCTGACAACATAGTAAACATAGAGTTTCTTGTTCCTGAAAAATTTAATTGAGTTCAATTGGTTAGTATTGAAAATATAGCCAGATTTCGTTTGTACGACGAAACGACCTTAGACAATTTAATAGTATGGACTCGTAACGCGTGCCATTCTCCTAACAACATTTTCAGCCACTTTTTGCGGGGGGCGAGGTAACATGAAATTCGCAAATTTGGATTTTATTCCTCATAACTTTAGATTCTAATTTTGTATGTTAAAAATCATGAAAAGTAGTCTCGTGTGAACCCCAAACGTTCTAAGTTCAAAATTATTGTTTCGCTATTATAGGCTGTCTCGTTTAGTGATAAGGTATAAAATTGAGTGTAAATGCACAGATAAATTAGTCTTATACAGTGGCAGAGGGGAAATGCTACCGCAACGCCAGTCCTTACTATTAAATTGTCTAAGGAAACGATGTATCAAGTTGTGATAAGATAAGATAAGTTGAGCTTTTTGCCTAAAAAAACTATGTTTAAGAAAGATTGAAGTACTTATAAATTAAACAGTCACGTTCTTTTATTTCCTCGTAGACCTCCAAAATATTGAGCACTATTTCTGGTATATAAGGCATAGTTATATGCCATAAACAAGGTGTTAGAAAAGCAAAAAGAAACATTTAAAACTTTAAAGGGGATTCCTAAGACCATCGAAATGAACAACTTTCACTATGGGACGAACATCGAAATCTTTTTTTTTTTTCTTTTTATAAACTATGGATTTGCTCTCGACCTCAATCCAGTCCTCAGGACGAAGATGGGGTCGTAGATGTAGCGAGCTTACCCAGAAGATGCCTATTCACTCGTACTTTAAAGGAATTCGGGTTGTAAGTACTCGGAAATACTGACGTAGGTAAGGCATTCCAATCCTTGGCTGTGCGCATTATAAAAGATTCAGAAAGATTCAGATTCAGAAATCGCAAAAAAATAACAGTTGTCCCATACATTTAGCTCGAGTAGATTTGTAGTTTAGTATGGAACATCAGTTTTTTTTTCGCGACTTATACAGGGTGAAATTGATAGTTTAGAAATTGATTAGTTGCTCCGATCGGTTTGCTCCCATAGTAAAAGTTGTTCAGTTTGATGGGTAGACTCTTAGTTTAAAAGGATGCCAATGATATCAATTTCACCCTGTATATTGGTCCCATAGTGAAAGTTGTTCAGTTTGATATTGATAGTCTAAGTTTGTAACACCTTGTAAGGTATAGACCATGCATTGCAGTTACGATATAGGTATGAAGATAATACCCCGCGTGCCAAGTGAAAATAATCTTCCCGTGACACTACTAAGCCACTATAGTGTCACAGGAAATTCTTTTTTACCCGTGGCACTACCGGTAGTGTCAAAGGAAAGTTAAATTTCCCATGGCACTACTGGTAGTGCCAAGCAGTAGTGTCAAAGGTAATAAATACCATAAAAGAGCAAAAACCTCTAAAACTACTGAAAGGACGAGTACACATTGGCCTCGATTCGGAGTGTACCACGACTTAACTAAACTAAATTTATTCCTGTCACTTTCTAAAATGAGATTAAGAAAAGAGACGGAAAACCAACAGCTGACTTTAGTCCTGTCAATGTCACGTTAAACGCCCAAAAACGACTTAAGGCTACTCCTCCCATCTGCAAAGCTCTCTTTCTTACAAGCAATTTTTTCCAATTAGCCATCCCGCTTCAATTGCGCGGCTCCGGTCAGAATTTTCCGTTTTCTTTGAAAACCTGTATGATTTTATATGAATTTTCAAAAAATAAGAAAACCACATCATTTTATTTTGTATGGTGAAGAATATTGTAAATTTTCATATTCTTCTGATCAACAATGTAAAAGTAAAACGGTTACAACTGGAAAAAAAGAGGTGACTTTGGTGTCGTTTTTCTTCAGTTTTATTAATTAAAATAGATTTCGAGAAAAACCACATCACTTCTCATATCCTGTAGATTGTTCAGTTTTGTTTTCTGCTTAAAAAGTGCCATAGTTAATGTATAAAATGGTTACAAAGTTACTCAAAACCGGGCGGACGCCCCTTAAATAAGATGGCGTACATTATGATGGCATCTTATTTTGCGCAATTAACGTCACTTTGACAGCACTAAAGTCAACTGTTGGTTTTCTGTCTCTTTGCTTAATCTTATTTTAGAAAGTGACAGGAATAAATTTAGTTAAGTTAAGTCGTGGCACAGTCCGAATCGGTACCATTGATAGTCTAAGCCACCCCTTAAATGTTTATTTGTATTTTTGTAACACCTTGTAAGGTATAGACCATAAAAGAGCAAAAACCTCTAAAACTACTTACAGGACGAGTACACATTATAGGTCTAATCCACACCACACTACTACACACACAATTTCCTATTATTACACTCATCGATCAAACACTCAGTCCCAAGGATTTCCTTCAGAAAATCTCCTCTTTTCTTGTATACGTCACTTGTTGTTCCCAATTTCATTTATTGGACGTCAATCTGATGCGAAAGGGGACGGAGATTTTCCTATTTAACATTTTGTGTAAATATATTGGATGATAATACAATGTTTTATGTGTCTTAAGTAGGTGTTTCTTCTTTTATTTTGAAATAAACGTTGAGAAAAATCCAAAATATATTGAAAAAACCTCGATGCTCGGCTCGCTGGATCGACGATCTGAGAAAAATATCGGGGAGCTACTGATCGAGGAAAGCCAAGGATACACAGTTTGGTGGTGCGCCTTATGAGAGGGCTAGTAAATGAACGATGACAGGCTGATGATGATGCGCATTATCATTTACCTACTGTTTCTTCGCCTTCATTTCAGTGAATCTTGCTTTCAATTGCACTTTTAAAAAGGTGAAGAATTACGGACATTAGTTTATACTGTGCTTAACTCGGGTAAGATCGGGTTGGAAGAGGGATGCAAAAATTTTTTTTCTGCTATCTGGCAATCGTTATCCTAAAGAACTATAGAGCATATTGTTCACAATAAAATGGAGTTTATCTACAATTTTTTTAGCTTTCCTAACACGGACCTGAAAAAAAGACGGACGTAATGTCACTCTAAAAAGAGGTGATGCATGTAAGGTCCTACAATTTCGTTCGTTCTACAAGGGACCTACACTCACACAGACGCACCAGTTCTAGGCGCAGGTCCGACAACCCGCCGGGCGCCGCCATTATGAATACCGCGCGACAGGGCGACAGCACGCACACTCATATAAATGGGTGCTTCACTTTAGATTAGACGAAATTCCGTCCGTCTTTTTTTCAGGTTCGTGTTTCCTAACTACAAAAGTTTCGGCAAAGCGCGTGATGGAATTCTTTTTTCGTTTTTTTGCGAAAAGACGCTCTCGGGCAAAGATCGAACTATTGTCTAATGTCACTTCTATAACATGAAGAATCAGGTCTATAATCCGATTTTTACTTTCGAAAATCCCAACATCTACTACTTTTTTACGGCCAGTTATACTCTACCAATATATCGTGGTGGCAGCTGCGGTATGGAGAAAGATACAGCACGAAATGGCGTCTCACTAGAAATACAAGATTCCAACGAATTCTCGAAATATTCGATTTATCCGATCTTACTACTGATCCGATCTTACCCGAGTATACTTAAAATTATTTTCTGTTTTGAGGTTAGTTTTTATAGACTGTTCTATTGGAATGGAGTATAGATAAGAAATAAAAAGGAAACCCACGAGGGACGTTCCTCGAACACAATGCGTCGACCGCTCGCTGTTGCTCATCATTTTTTCGAATGAAAGCTTCTTGTTAGTAAGACATGAAAATCACGAGACAATTTCCTTAACAATACAATACAATATTTTCTGGGACATGTATTTATATTATTATTCATTTTTTTTTCTGTTTGCTATCTTGAGGCTGTCTTTTGTTAAACAGATCGGTTATTTTGTAATAAAATAAAGCTAGAAGACATGACGACGGGTTATAAAATTCTATTGTATGGAACATAATGACGTATTTTCCCGAAAATAACATATTTTTTATAGTGACTTGTACCTGTACCTAGTGATATTTATTTACACAATATTGTAGTTATTCGTTTTGTAACGGTTATAATACAAGGTGTAACAAAGTACACGTAATAACTTTAAAGGGAGAATCAACTTGAACACCTTCCACTATGGAGACAACGTCGAAAAAAGTGCAGTGATGAAACAGCAGATTTAAATAAAAAAATCTCAATATTTGCTCTACTACTATTGGTATACTATTTGGCTTTCTGCTATTTCAGTTTCATCTTTTGATATAAAAACTGCTATACTACACAAATTATTACGGTTACGTAATAATCTCAATGTTTTAGAAAAAATAAGCTTCAAATCTGCAACACGCGCATTTCATTATAATTTTATTATGTTTGGATTTATTTATGTAGGGATATTTAAATTTATTAAAAGAATAAAATAGTAAAAACACTAGAACACAAAGCATACCCTAAACTTAAATCTAAGGTGAAACTATATTATGTTCGTTATTTTCTTCATAAAACACTCCTAACCTATGCCCTTTTTTCTTCCCACCACATACTTATCAAAAGCTTTAATATTGTATGTACTTAAAATATATATGATGTACAATATACATGTCAAGTGCATCGTCCCACGCCACAGAGAAATTACGCGTTCTCCTATCCCACGCACACATTAAAAAATATCTCTCAAGATTCGGTTATGTTGGTAAGGTACTTTAAAAAAATAAACACGAACATGTTTTAAATTTTTTTTATTTTTTCTAAGCATTCAATGTTTAAAGCAAAACAAAAATGTTAAAAATGCAACATGAATATATTATAATTCAGAAAATTTTCTATTTATCTAACAATCAAGTTCAAAGCAAAACAAAATGTAAAAATAAAAAGACAATTATTTTCTAATCTTAAAGATTTTACATTAGAATGATTTTCAAAAGAAATATTTAAAACTAGACACAAAGGAATACCGAACAAGTTGACCTGAAAAAAAAATAGAAAAATACCTCTCAAGAAAAAAAAATTGGTATCTTGTGTCCCCAGACGTTTCTAGGAACGTTGAAACATCAATTTAAATTCCGACCTTAACGTCACCCGAATAAGAAAAATCACCGACTAATAAATAATACATGAGTGCAAAACATTCATTTATCACTTAGTTGTGATTTATTTCGGGTCTAGGTAAGAAAACGGACATAGGCTAATGATCTTATTGTCTCAGAGGTTCCGGTTATTATGATGAAGAGGAAGTGAAAAGGGGAAGATGAATCACGTGTTTACTATCCTACCGGCTGCGCCAATTTTGTAAAATAACTAGCTTTTGTTAGCTCTTTTACAATCATAATCATTTTTAATTTTTAGGCTACATTCTTGTCAGTGGAGTATTCGCCAATCCCATAGATTTATATATTTGTATATATGTCTTTGGCCAATCCTGTCTTTTTTCGTCAAATGTTTTGGAGTCCCCCATAAGTACTAGACGAAACCACTTTTTCTTCCATTTATTCTGCAGGGTGTAATTGAAATGAGTCGACAAATTTTAGGTATGGCTCAGACCATCAAACCACGGAGTACCTACTATAATTACTGAACAACTTTTACTATGGGAGCAAACCAAAAATTTGACGACCCATTTCAATACACCCTTTAGATAACAATCATAAAGAGAGAAGTAAACATAAATACCTACTAAAACAAACAGTCACAAGCCCTCTTCCATACAGACTATCAACACAATTCAAAACGATCCCATGGATTCTTTTCCAGCTGAAAGTCGGTGCTGAACTCTAAATGAAATCCGGTCAAGTGCGAGTCGGGCTACTCGCGCACCGAGGGTTCCGTACCACACAACCATAGAACAAAAAAGTCTTTTTAATTTGTCCGGGACCTTTAGCGCGAGACCGACTCACACTTGGCCGGTTTTTAGTATTTGTTGTTATTCTGTAGAGTTTGTTCTATAATCACACTAAGTTCATAGTCATAGTCATATAATTTATTGCAACCATGGGTTTAAAAGATGTTAGGTACCTACATAATAATGATTCCAGTACACATGGACTCTGCTAGGGCACTGCAAAACTTAAATCTAGAATTAGAATTAAAATTGAATTAGAATTAAAATTATTTCATTACATTATAATTTGTTAATAAATGCCTATTTAATTGAATTTATACTCACAAAAACTTAAATCTAGAATTAAAATTATGTCATATATTATAATTTATTAATCATGGCTATCGAATTGAATTGAATTAAATAAAATTACACTTCCAAATAGAAAACAATTAAACAAAACAAAAACATAATACCTACAATAGGTCTAAAGAACAAAACTAAAATGAGATGATTACATATATTTGGTAGGTAGATATTCCTATGTTAAAGTGTATAGATAGGCATGTTAAAAGGTAAAAAGAGAAAGTTATTAAGTTTCAAATTATTCCGTCCTCAAAAAACTCCTGCAGTGTGTATTAGCATTTTCCAATCAGATGTTTTTTTAATTGTTGAATGAAGTTATTAAATTCGTCTATTTTCTTTAAATTTCCTGGTAGCTTATTATATAAGTTTGACGCTTGTATGTATTACCGTAAAAACTATAGAGCGTGAAGAAAAAACGTTGATAAAAACTAGTTTCTTGTTGAAAACCCCCCTTAATTTTTAACTTGCTGCCATTTTTATTATTTGTTAACAAATCCGCTGCAACAACTCATAATATGAAAATTTCAACTATCTAGCTATTAAGGTTCAAAAGTTACAAGTCCTAAATTCGTAGAACAGACGGACGGACGGACGGACGGACGGACGGACGGTTAACGTAGGCTTAATAATAGGGTCCCGTTTTCACCCTTTGGGTACGGAACCCTAAAAACCAAGTAAATAATACTGTTTGATTTACACAATACGGGTCCCCTTAGACACACTTTATTTTGATTAATATCTTCACTATGGAGGGCAGTAAATATCATTTGTCAAAAGCAGGTACTTATAAGTGACCGAACATACTTATCTTTTAGGAAAAACCAATGACTGTGTCTCTTCTTTTTCCTGTAGAGATAAAGTTGATATTATAAATACCTATCTACTTATTATTACACCAACAACACGAGCGAATTAACTAGGTACCTGGCTCGCACGTGGCTCGGAATTTGACACCCCTCCTGATACTTGCCTAGGGCTCTGCCCACACAATAATAAAACCGGTCAAGTGCGAGTCGGGCTACTCGCGCACCGAGGGTTCCGTACCACACCACCACAGAATACAACATTATTAAATAAGAAAAAAAAACTTTTTTTGTCCGGGACCTTTAGCGCAAGACCGACTCACACTTGGCCGGTTTTTAGTATTTGTCGTTATTCTGTAGAGTTTTCTCTATAATCACACTAAGTTTGACGCTTGTATGTATTACCGTTTTTACGATAGAGCGTGAAGAAAAAACGTTGATAAAAACTAGTTTCTTGTTGAGAACCCCCCTTAATTTTTAACTTTTTGACATAATTATTTATTATTTGTTAACAAATCCGCCGTAATAACGCATAATTTGAGAAAATTTCAACTATCTAGCTATTACGGTTCAAAAGTTACAGCCCTAAATAGGTAGGATAGACGGACGGACGGACGGACAACGTAGGCTTAGTAATAGGGTCCCGTTTTCACCCTTTGGGTACGGAACCCTAAAAAAGAAAGAATTGTCATTGTGTGGGTTTTTTATGGTTTATCTCATTGTAGTATGGTAAATTGGTACAAATGAGGTACTTAGATGAGGTAAAACGACACTACAACGTGTTAATGAATTAACGCAAAACCTCATACACCCCAACTGATTTTTATCAAAATAATAAGATTGAAACCATAATTTCAATATTTTGATACTTAAAATTTTAAGTTATTCGCATTTTAAGTTTTGAGCCAAGTTCTCATACTACTACGGTTCGCATTCTCAATCGTTACTCAAGATTTCCTCCACTCGAGTTGACGTACACTCATTCAAATTGTACTAATTCAAAAATGTCACAAACTTCCTCGAGAAATTTTCTCAGTCGAGTTGAGGAATGAAACGTCAATTAAGGTCTCCTCGAGATACGTACACTGAGAAAAATATATGAAGACACTCAATTAACCTTTTAACCGCTGAAATTTTGTTCAGTGAACGTGATCATATATAAACAATATGTAACCAATTGTGATTACAAAATTATCTTTAATCGATGTACTTTTGTTATCATATAATAAACATTGTCCAATCCCTAAAATTTTTCTCATTTCTCGGACCACCAAAAAATAGTCTTATTTTATGAGACGGTAGCGTTGTAAGCTCAATGTGGTACGTCTTATATTTCAAATTATGGTAGTTAATAGGTTAAATATTACTAATTCCTTCCTCAACCTCAGTGCAGCCTCGAGATTATGACTAACAATCATTTACATAGAATATTATAGGTCTAGAGGTCTAGTATCAAATTCTCGAATAAAGTGTCCGAGACTAAACTACACAAACTTAAGTACGTGTAGTAATTAAACCAACTAAAAACATTGAAAATAATGAAATTCTTTTCTATCTCATCTTTTTTTTTTTTTTTAACTCAGATTTTGAGGATGAGTCAAGGAATATTTTGACTTAGGTTGAGTCAAGGTACAGTTCAAGAAACTGTCTTATAATACGGGTGTTTGACTTCGCTTATTAGAGAGGTGTAATGTAAAGGTGTTGTTTTGTAAAATAAACTTTTACTCTTTGAAGAGCTGAAAAGTTTATTTACGTGAGTGTGTGTGTGGCTTGAACGAAAACATGACCAGTGGTAGATACATAGATGTGATATCTAAATAAAAGTTTGTTATGTTCACGGAATAAAATAGCTAGTAACAAAACACCCTGATAATAGTTAAAAGGGTGCTTCAGGCTATCAAACTGAACAACTTTCGCGATGCAGCCTACTTCGAAATCGCGAAAGAAAAATCAGTTGTTTCATACATAACTGCTGTACCTACTTACTCGACTCAAATGTATTGATTAGATGATGTTTTTTCGCGATTTCGAAGTTGGCTCCATTGTGAAAGTTGTTCAGTTTGATGGTCTAAACCACTGTTATTTGTATTTTGTATACAGGGTGAAATTGATATCATTGGCATCCTTTTAAACTAAGAGTCTATCCATCAAACTGAACAACTTTCACTATGGGAGCAAAGCGACCGCATCAAAAAAAAATCTGCTGTTGGATACATTTGAGTAGAGTAGGCATTGCAGTTTAGTATGGAACAGCTGATTATTTTTTTGGTCCGATTGGTTTGCTCTCATAGTGAAAGTTGTTCAGTGTAATGGGTAGATTCTTAGTTTAAAAGGATGCTAATGATATCAATTTCACGTGGAAACCATACATGTACGTAACCATCAACATCAAAACACAAAATAGCTCGCAGCAGTTCATAACTCAAAACCATTTCATCCCCCAGCTTGTTTGGGTTAGTCCCTGTTTTGATAATGTTAGACCCTGCCTACGCTAATAATGAACAACGAAGGGTGTTTACTTGGGCCAAGTAGGCCAGACAAGACAAGGGAACCGAACACGTCTGAACAAGCATCGTATAGCTTCGAGATTATGAAAACGTCTTGAGTTTAGTGGTTAAGCATTTTTTGTCTTTGGCCTTTTGGCTTTTTAAAGGTGTCGCCAAATATTCTTGGTCATAGCTGTGTCCAGCATGCATTGCAATTTTTACCCGACACACACTAGGAGATACTTTTTACCGTATAAACTTGTTTACTAATGTCATTGGTATAATCCACAAATATTAGGTATATTTCAAAACAAAGACATATATATTACTAGCGTAAGGACATGGCCTATGAGCTTGACTATTGTCACAGAATAGGTAATAGTATATAGTTCTACATCTATTGTCCCCAGTTCGTTGGCTCTAAAATGCAAGGAAAAATGTCAGTTTAGAGCACTACAAGACTACAACGATCAAAGAAAATATATTACACGATATAGTTCAAGAGTAAGTGACATGAGTTGTCAAATATAACCGTTTTTGGACATTTTTTGGAGTCCTCGGCAGGGTAAAAATTCGATTTCTGTGTATAATTCTCAATCTAACGTGAAATCGTGAACAATTTAATGAAACAGTGTTAGTATATTTCACAAAATTATCTACGATTTCACTTTAGGTTCACGATTATTCACAGAAACCGAATTTTTACCAGGACTCCAAATCCCCAAAAACGGTTCTATTGCCTCGCGTCACGTATCTCTTTCTATTATACAGTGATGCCGCTATGTACATCTCGCTCTCTCAGCTGTCACTGTCTCTCTTACGTAGTATACTACCTTTATGGTTCGTATACGAGTTATGACAGATGGTGCAAATTTTTGTATCTATCAAGAAGGTTTTTGTAAAATATTCTGACGGGCCTATCCTTACTTTCAAAACCAAAATTTGCGAAATCGGTCCAACCGTTCCCGAGTGATGGCGTGACCAAGGGCAATAGGTATTGAGTTTGGGAGATAGAGAAAACTAGAACCGACTCAATAGGTCTCAATCTTCAATTTTATTAAAAACAGCATAGCATATTACATGCAAATTACATGTTAATCTATACAGGGTGTTAGGGTAAACAGTAGCATTACTTTAAGGGGTCATTGTACCAATGATACTGAACAACTTTCCCAAAGAAACCTATAGGAAATTCGTAAAATTTTTTTTGGACTTCCCATACTAAATGTAATCAGCTGATCGAAGTTTTGTATGAAAAGTCGAAAAAAAAAATCTAATTTCCTTTAAGTTTCTTAGGGAAAGTTGTTCAGTATCATGGGTACAATCAACCCTTAAAGTAATGCAACTGTTTACCCTAACACCCTGTATACAGGGTGTTCCAATGATACTGAACAACTTTCCCTAAGAAACGTATAGGAAATACGCAATATTTTTTTTTATATCTCACTCTAAATGTAATCAGTTAAGTTAATCGAACTTTTGCATGCAAAATCAATTTTTTTTTGTGAATTGCCTAAGTATAGGTTTAAGTTGTTTAGTATCATGGGTACAACAACTGTTTACCGTAACGACCTGCATACAGGGTTAATTTTATATCACTGCGGATAACTTCAGCATGTATTCTACGCATCAAACTGAACAACTTTCACTATGGAGCTAACTTCGAAATCGCGAAAAAAAAATCTGCTGTCCCATACAAAACTGCAGTACCGACTCGACTCAAATGTATGGGACAGCTGTTTTTTTTTGCGATTTCGAAGTTGGCTCCATAGTGAAAGTTGTTCAGTTTGATGATTAGAATACATGCTGAAGTTATCCGCAGTGATATAAAATTGACCCTGTAGGTTAACATTTTATGCTGTTTTAAATCAAATTGAAGACTGAGACCGATCGATTCTGGTTTGAATCAAATTGAAGATTGAGACCGATCGATTTTATTTTTTTGGGCAGTTTTGCTAACTGCTCCCATAGGTCTGTAGCTAAGTATTCTACAGACCTATGGGATATATAATTGACAGATTGCCCAATTTTCCTTGTCCTAAAAGTTGCTAGAAGTAGCGTAACAACAAGTTCGATCATTATTTAGCGATCCGAACAACAATAGGCAAAACGGAACACCTTATGGAATCCTCTCGGTGTGTGTCCATCCGTCCGTCTGTCTATTCCAGGCATTTTTCTCAGGGATCGTAAGACATAGGAAGCTGGAACTTGGCATAGATATAGCAATTAATGGTCCAATATCATAAATGAAGTCAAAACAGGTTATATTTTATATTCGGGGCAATTTCGGGGGTAGAAAAAGTGAACTAAATTTAAGTTTTGTCGTGTTTTTTATCTTACTTTCCGAGCATTTGTCGCGCCCCGCCATGCCATACTGCCCAATAATTGTTCTTAATAATTACACATTGCTATGCTTAGAACTATCTTAAATCTTAGAACCCTGTATGACTCTTTCAATTCAATTCAATTCAATTATACTTAGTCTTACTCTTTCTCAGTCTAATTATTACATTGCATATTTCTTTTGCATGCGTGCTCG
This sequence comes from Agonopterix subpropinquella, assembly GCA_922987775.1. Taxonomy (NCBI): domain Eukaryota; kingdom Metazoa; phylum Arthropoda; class Insecta; order Lepidoptera; family Depressariidae; genus Agonopterix; species Agonopterix subpropinquella. Next base: position 4,896,457 of record OV277710.1, read on the forward strand.
ATCCTACATAAAATAACTGGCCAAGTACGTGTCGGACCACGCGCAGGGTAGGGTTCCGTAGTTGCCCGTTACAATATAATATGGACTTTTGAACTTATAAGGAGGCTCTTTGTTTTATACTACGGTTTAACGGCTAATAAAGTCTAAAAAGTACATTTTATTATTTGGTTGACTATTACTCGTAAACTTGTGAAGCCTACTTAGCGGTCATAGTTTTCCTTTTAAATTCGTTATATTTGCTATTGCCGTGATTTTTTTCACATCTCCAACTACAACCGTTTAGCTGGGAGAGGGGGGAGGGACACTTGACTCTAACCAAAATTTTCGCTTTAAAGCTTAATATTTCGCTAACGGATCCCTAAATCGTAAAATGGTTGTAGCAAACCCAATATTTTTAAAAAACCTATCCAACTATACCCCACAAAATGGGATAAAAAAGAAAAAAAAATCATCCCCACTTCACGTGTAGGGGAGGTACCCTAAAAAAAATTGTTTTTCAACATTTTATTTTACCACTTTGTCGGCATGATGAACATGTATACATATACCAAATTACAGCTTTCTCGTGTTAAGCGTCTCTGAGCTAAGCCGCGGACAGACGGACAGACAGACGGACGGACAGACGGACGGACAGACGGACGGACGGACGTCGGACATGGCGAAACTATAAGGGTTCCTTTTTCACTTCGGAACCCTAAAAAGGAAATAATTACAAAAAAAAATATTTCACTCAATACCTACTTGTTACATATTTTAATTTGAGAACTTCCCTTGGAGCAATTCGAGAATGCGCGTATTGGGAATGCCTATGATTTATGGATTTAATGAGTTTCATTTTTCATACTATTATTATGATTTATTTTCACTACAACATTATCATGGTAGTTATCTTGCAACTTTACAAGAAAATATCTCAACGTCGAACTAAATTAATTGTCTCTTAGATCGTCCTATTAATTTCACGTCTCAATAAATCACGAGTTATCCATTTCCAGAGTGAATTCATATCTATTTCGAACAACCTCATTAATGTTATAACAAAGTTGTCGAAGGGAAATAAAAGAAGATATTATTTTTTACTTGTAGAAATGAAGTACCTACCTATTGGCTATGTGCACGACACTAGCGCCACACTAGCGCGGCGTACTGACAGAACTTTTTCGGATAGCCGTGAATTATTTACACTATTATAGTACCGTAAAAGTCTGTGTTTGTTCGAGGATTCTGCCAAAACTACTGGACCGAATTTGATAAAACTTTTTATATTTAAAAGCTTATTATTAGTCTTAAAAGCTATTTATATTTTATTCCGGTACGATGACGGGAGCGGATGCGGACGAAGCCACGGACAAAATCTAATTTGTATCGGAATTCCCATACAAACTTTTACCTTAGTTTTAACACCTTTGGGGGGTTAAAATGCGACAAGCCTTTTTTTAAGTGAGCATCTAGATGCCAATAGAAACTTCCATGCCAAATTTTAAAAACTTCCATGCCAAATTTTAAAAACTTCCATGCCAAATTTTAAGTTTGTAGTATTGACAGTTTTGTTAGTGTGCTGATTTTCATAGATTCAAGCAATTCTGACACAGCTTCGCGGTCAGTAGTAAAAATTTCTGCCACGGCGTGCGCTGCGATCGACTTGACAGTTTCCAACACCCACTTCGCACTTCGCACATAGCCAATTGCTCCGCGCACCACCGCGAAGGGCGGAGGCGGAATGTGGCGAAGCGGATTTTGTCGCGGTTCACTCCTCATTATCGCATAACTTCTTAAACAATTTTTGAATAGCTTGAAATCCACAACGAATTGAAAACAAAAAAGTGGCCGCTGAGGGACGCTCGGCAGATGTGAAACATCGAAATACAGCACCCGCCGGATTTCGCGCGCTTTTTAGAATTTTGAACTTTGCGGGACGTCCGGCAGATGTGAAACAGAAGAACTGAAGTGCGATTTTTAAAAATCATACGAGCGACTTGGCAGTAGAAAATGTCAATATTACTATGGAGATTATGCATCTTTCTACTACCAATTCGCTCGTATGATTTTCAAAAATCGCACTTCAGAAGAGCGTATCATGCCACAAGAGAGTCATGCTATTTCCGTCACGGCACACGAATCGGTTTTACTGCCAAGTCGCGCCAATAGCTGTTTCACATCAAAAATTTTCGTAAACGGAAGTAAAAGTGATTTTACGATGCAAATAGTCAATGGTGTTGATATATTTGACACGTTGACTGTGTTCTCAAAAAACTGCTACATGCGTGCGTTAACTCCATCGTTCCCTTATTTATAACTTTTAGATCCCACTCGAACCAAACTAAAACTCATAAACATGCCAACAGAACCGACGCTGAAAATAAAAACGTCAAACAAAAGTCTCTGATGCCTTTTTCTTCAGAGGTTCTTCCGTATACAAATCTGTCAATTTTCATAACAAAGCCTTCTGTTTGGAAAATAAACTACCATTGAAATTAGAACCCAATTTTAGAAGAGCTCTGTTTTCTTTCGAGCCGTAATATTTCATAGGTCACGTCAACTGGGATGTTGTATATCGTAGATTATATAACAATATGACAGGGTAAGCAGGAAATATGTAGGGACGGGAAAGGACCCTTATTAAGGGATATATCGGGTTGGATCTTGGGTGATACTGTGAGAGACAGGCAGCTTTACCCTATTTTTAGGTATGACGAGTGGCAATCTTGTTTAGGTGCGGAAATATGGTTTTGGTTTCAATGGTATCGGGTTGAGTATGAACAGTAGCTTAAGCAGAATGGATTGATCATTGATGTGATGGCATAGGCAAAGTAATTATTGTAGGTATGTAGGTATCTTCTTGAGGAAATAGTAAAGGAAACGGGTTTGAAGATTATACCACCTCGAATTTTTACATTAGTGGTGTCGCAGTTTGAGAACTATTTATAAAATAATTAGAGGATCTATCCTAAGTCAAAAATAGGTCGTACCCAAGTAGGGGTCTAGCCCTACTTGGGTACGACCTATTTTTGACTTTGAGCGCAGATATATCGAGACAGAAGCATTATACAACGATTTAGTTTCTATGGGAGTTTTGTTCCATTTGAAAAGACCTATCCAACGATACCTCACTCGATTTATAAAAAAAAAACTTTTTTTTCAACCCCTTTTTCGTAGTAATATTAATTAAATTTTTAAAAAAATTGTTTCTTTATAACTACCTCATTTCTGTTTTTGGGTTATTGTATCTGTCCTCATGCCAAATTTCGATTCACTAGGTGCGAAATTGGACGATTAATTGAGGTGGGGCATACAGACATACGGACAGAACAGATAGCCGAACATAGAACCTCCTTCTTTTTTCAAGTCGGTTAATTAAGTTGGCGACTATAACTCATATGCCACCTTTCATTCTAAACTCTTCAAACCCTACGATTCAAACCCATTTCTAAACACAACATTTTATAAAGAAATTAAATTTTCAGATCTGGTAACCCTATTTAAGCCGAAGTCAAGGTAACAAACTGTATGAACACAGAAATAACTACGTTATAAGGGTCCTCAATAAACTCAGTTTGTCTGGCTATCAAGGGAAAAAATATTTGCGAATAAAACTTATTTTGGGGATACTGCGTAATCTAAGACCTTTCTCTGTTACTTGAGTAAATTTTGTCGTCCCACTGCTGGGCTTAAGGTTCTAGTTTGAGAAGTTTGTTTGCTCCGCGTGATTGAATATTCTGTTTGCAATTCTGCCTTTTGACTGTGAATTTTGATGATCGAAAGATCTGTTTGGAACTATTGAATGTACCTGGATAATATCTTTGCAGGTTGTTTTAAGAGGGCTATCGCAGTCCAGTGTCGCCCTCATCACAATAAAAAAGATTTCTCAATAAAGAAAGCCTAAATTAAAAAAGTGCTCGACAGATAAACTACAAAAGCCTTCAAGCTATTTTCATAGAATACTTTTATAGGTTTTTTAAAGGTCTAAACATAAAAATTTTGAAAAAAGAAAAAAAAACAGCCGCTTTTGTTTTTATTCGAAATTGTCTAAAAGTGGAATGTTTAGAACCTTTAAAAGTATTGTATAACAATACAATGTTGTTATACAATACAATGTTGTTATACAATACAATGTTGTTATACAATACAATGGCTTGAAGGCTTTAGTAGTGTTCGTGTTGAGCACTATTTTAATTTAAGCTTTCTTTATTGAGAAATCTTTTTTAATGTGATGAGGGCGCCACTGGACTGTGATAGCCGTCTTAAGTGAAAATAATTAATTTAGTGCCGTATCACACGCGATGCGATATTATTGAGATTAATTAGTGTCTATTATATTAATTAGTGTGTAAAAATTGCGGCGATTCCATTGCGACGTCACGTCACGGCGCGGTGTAGGTTCGATATTATTGCGATGCAGTTGCGACATCGCCTTTGCTGAAAAACAGCTTATGCGATAGGTTTCTTAATCCATGTTTTTAAGACCTGTCTCAATATATGGCTCAACAAATAACTTGTAAGTATTATATGTATACCAAACTAACATCCATGGTCTATTAAGATGTGACCACGAAATTTGCTACCAAAATCATTTTTTTTTATTTGTTCAATTGTATTGTATTGTGAAACTTTTTAAAACTACATTGTAGAGTCACATTGTAGAGACGCAAGTTTTGCCGCGAGCGCTTGTGTCATTTACGTGGTATTCGCTTGCTACAAGGCTCAGCCATCTGTGTTTTTTCCTTGAAGTTGGGATAGATACAAACTGATTGACACTGGCATAAATTCTGTTTCAACGCACTAGCAAAAGTTAATTTAGTTGTAAATTAAAAAAATGTAATTATGTAATTTATTTTCAAAGCCAACAAGCCCTTTTGTCGACGTCTGTCACCGCAATATTTCTCGCTAAAATCATAAATTTAATTTGCCTTGCTCCAACAAACTTTTGATCTTAACATTCTAATATCATTTCCGTCAAACTTACACGTAATCCGGTAAAACAAAATAATTTGTTTGCCACTGAAACTCTAAAGTTAAGTTATCGAAGCTTTGTAAACAATATTAACCTCTCTGTCAAGAGAATTTCGTTACATAGTAAAGACACAGTGCTGCTAGATCAGTTTAGAAGATTTTTAATAGACTTTTGGTTCTCGGTTTAACACACACCCATACACATGCACGCACACACTTATCCATACAACCTAACAAATAGGGTCCTTCTTAATATGCTGACACTTTTTTAAGGAGATGATCAGACCATTAAACTGAGCACCTTACTCTATGGCACCAACATCGAAATTGCGAAAAACAAATGTGCTTGTCCATACAAAACTGCAAACCTATTCGAGCCAAATGTATGGGACATCTATCTATCAAACTTGGTTTTTTTTTTTTTTTCCATTATTTGCGTCTTGAAGTCGAGTTTTAAGACATCCTGTAAAAATCAATTAAAATACCTCCAAAAAGCGCCACATCAGATTGCCAAAGCGCTAAAATGGCAACACTTGTGACAGAGTTGTAAATCTCATCATTACGGGTCTCCTTTGCTTCGCGAGTTAAAATTAAAGGGAAACGCGACTGAGAACTTTGTCGTGAGGAACTGATTGTGTTGCACGAGGATGTAAGATAAGATCTACGTGTGCTGGAAATCGCATTGAACTTCGACGGGTTAAAACACATTGACGACCTGTTTGGTGTGATATCACAGAATACATAATAGTCCATCCAACATATAGAATAGACACTTCCTGCCCGCTCTAAAATAAGATACCGCATCTCAACCCGCACTGGCACACGTATAGATTTATGAGGAGCGCACGGCATCGTCCTAATAGAACGCGAATTCGCGATCATCGCGCGAGTTCGTAAGCGATGCGACCATCGCGTGTTCGCGCGATGGCAAAAACTGGGTGTTCTATCATCGCGCGAATTGACTTTGCGAGCGAGCGAGCGACCGTGGACTAAGGCAGTGGCACAGTCGATACCAAGCAACCGTGGACGCAATTATCGCGCGAATTTCAATTAGGACACCTATTCGAATTCAATATGTTTGATCGCGCGTTCGTACGAACTAAGTTCGCGCGAATAGATTTACAAACATTTGAGTCGCGCGACCGCGTCGTGCGTTTGTCAGTTAGGAATTCGAGTTCAATATGTTTGATCGCGCGTTCGTTACGAGTGAAATTCGCGCGAGCGAACCGACGATGATCGCGCATTCGCGTTCTATTAGGACGATGCCTACGAAGCAATGGCATGCAGAAAGGCGTGTGCGTTCATACACGGGACGGCGGCCTTTTAAAATTGTTTGTGTAGTATTAATATTCAAGTATCGTTATTTTCTATGGCGTGCCTGGGGTTTAATGATGGTTACCACGTCAGACTGTTAAACCAGTACAAATTCTATAATCTTTTTCTTTTTTGTAAAATTTATAATTCAGAATTTTGCTATAATTTAATATTATAATGCCAACTTGTTTGATGTGATAATAAAATTTTATTGTATATTTTCAGGTATGTTTTGAACGAAGTCGCCCACAGAGCAATGAGAAGTAACCACAGCGATAAAGATCGAGCGTTTCCTGGCAGAACAATCGTAAGTTGTTAGTGATGATCGCAGAACGCGTTGATTCGTTGTAACTCTAATCTAATAGGTTAGGACTATTCTATCGTCTATCGCATGAGTCAAAACAAATTTACTGTGTTGGAAGTCGTCACTTTTAGCTGCATCGACAACAGAATCTGTTCTAATATGTGCAATAAAATTGTCGTATTAGACACGGTGACATACCTAGTCAACGTGTTAATTCATTCATTCCTTTATAATACAGAAGAGTAGATATGAAGATAGACGAAGTAGAAACGTCACAATAATGAAAGTAAAAACGTCAAATTATGTATCTATCGAGACTAGATACAGATACATGTATGTAAGAATACCTTATTTTCATAAGATTAATGAGATAGTTTGTTTATGATAGTTTTTCCTCATTTCATACGCTGGCTATCACAGATACAGGTCATAATCATTATAATTGTATAAAATAAGAAGTCAAAAAATAGAAGCAAAGTAGATACAAAATCTACACAATAGCAGGCCTTTGTCACTTCCGTTGTGGAAGGTAGGTACCGAGATAAGTATCTATACATTGGCGCATCGTAAGCGATGCTCTTGCTTGATTTCTGCCGTTCTTTCTTTTGCTTCGCTCCAGACGACAACGACACATACGTCGCGTGCTGTACGAAATAAAAACAACGCTATGGCAAGCTTTGCTAGGTACATTTTTGCGCGTACCGTCTGGCAGTAGGTAATTTGTAGTTTTCTAAGTGACGTATCTGTTACCACGTTACAAGTAATCTGTGACAATAGTATCAAAGAGCGTACGTCCGTGTAGTAAACAGCACAGTGTTCTATATTTATAAATAAACGTGTTCTGTTGTATATCCGTTGTATAGTTTCATTGTGTTGAAGCAAGTTAGCGCTTTGTCCCGTCTCTGCTCCTAACTAGTTTACTGTTTGAAATGTCACTGTGGAAGGATTTAACGTTGTAAGGTTGTGGCAAAGAAATATGGATTATGCTTGTGAAGGAATAAAATTGGTTTTCCAGTTAGAAAGATTATTTTTAAAATTTTATGTTACGTCAAGATGTTGCAGATTTTGTTGGAACAAATAACTCATCATCATTATCATCTTGTTTAAGAGCTACGCTCTTGTCTGTGGAGTATTCGCCAATCCTGTCTCTTTTCTCTTGAGTTCTTGATACGACACGATACCAACCTTTTCCTTCACTTCGGCTAGATAATTCTGTCTAGGTCTTCCTCTGCCTCTCTTCCCTTCCAATATGGTTGTGGAACAAATAACGATTAATAATAGAATAGAATTTAGAGATAACAAATCGGGAATGAGGTGATACGTCAGAGTGCTTGACATAGCTTAGAAAATTTGCAAACTGAAGTAGTAATGGGCTGGTCATATCTGCCAAAGAACTGACAACCGAGTGGAGACCACACGAACTGGCAGGCGTAGTGTGGTACGCCACGTGACTCGCTGGACCGGTGACGACCTAAAATAGGTAGCGGGGAATTACTGGATGAGGAAGAGGATAACAGAGTTTTGAGACGTGTCTTGGTAGGGTTCATGTTCAGCAGTAGACTCTGATGATAATGACGAACTATCTCAAGTGTGCTGTTAAGACCAATTTTTAGCATATTTTAGGTTTCAGGATGGAATGATGTGAAGTGATCATTAGTGGCTAGCCTACAGGGTATAAGGAAAAATATCATTAGCAGCATATCATATATAGTATTATGTATTTTATCTGCATATCGCCAGGCATCTCTAAGGGCCCTGCGCACCCTTAGACTACAGTAGTCTAAGTGCGCACTCAATATAATAACGCCTTCTGCAGTGCGTCAGGCATGTTCGCGGACGCTCATGTCGATGGGTTTCCCACCACGCTCCGCAAACGCTGTGCCGCCGCACTGCAGAGGGTTCGCGCCAGCACCAACAGCATTCTGAAGATTGTCGCAAGTAGATACGACAGTAGCTTTATTAAGCACTGGGTCGGTCTGCACTTAAGTGTTTGTACTAATATAGTTATTTAAGTGTGTTACTAACAACAATATGGATTGTATCTGAAATAAAGAATTTTTATTTATTTCATTTATTAAAAAACAAAGGTTAATGATACTTTTGCTTAGACTAGAATGTTAATGTTAATGATATTGTATGTGGTTTAAAGAAACCACATACAATATCATTAACATTTAAACCCATCAAACTGAACAACAGTAGTGTAGGCATTGCAGTTTAGTACGGAACCGCCGATTTTTTTTTGCTCTGACAGGTTTGCTCCCACAGTAAAAGTTGTTCAGTTTGATGGGTCGAGTATGCGGTTGAATGGATAATAATACTTTTCCTTACACCCTGTGAGATACTATGTTTATCTCACAAAAAAATTGTATAAAAAACCTTATTCCTCAGTTGCTTCTTACAGCACCATACCCACGGGAATAAATGGGGTGGTCCATTCAGCCAGAACTTTGCTGCAAATAGCATTTATAGGTTTATTAAAAACGCAAAACTATTTTAAGGCTATTCGTATTTTTATCAGAGCTTTTCATTCCACATTTTAATAAGGATAATCGCGAATTAAGCCAATTTCATTTTTATTACGTTAGAGCTAAAGTTTTCTCATAGGATTTTCTACGTAAAATATATGTTACCATGGTAGCTCACATGTTAATAAAAACTGATATGAAAACGGTGCGGTGCACGATTTCCGTGACGACACAACTTGACAGTTTTATTACGACGGACCGACTAGTGTTGTGACGTTGTGAACAAAATAGATAATATATCGATACTATTATAAACTTCAAAACCTAGTAACAATACAAAATAATACTACATAGTAACAGTACGAGGCGACTAAATGAATAATTTTGATGGATAAATACAATGCAATACTAATAAAATAATAACGATATAATCGAAATCTGGGGTGCAATTCACTAAGCGTCACATCACATCGCTGTCAAAAATATTGACGAGCTCTCAAATGGAACATCCTTCTTGCATCCTTCACATCCGAAGAAGTTTCCTTCAATCCGAAGTTTTTATATCAGTTTGACATAACCTTAGCCAATACCAAATTGTCATCTCGCCGATATTTCAACCATGCATTTTAGGTTGTAGAGAATGCATTGTTAAGTTGTTACGTTCTCTTTACTTTCATTTTATTTATTTAGCCTGTTTGGAATCCATAATATGCTGGGCAATGGCTTCCCTTTTACTTTCCAATCTTTTCTACTTATCTTTTAATCTAAAAAGCAGTTTACAAGATTGTTCAGTTAATAGTATTGGCCGTTTTGAGTTATTGACTCTAGACTCCATCGATACATAGGCGGCAAAAAATATTTTTTTAATTCGGGCACATACAATCTCACCTTAAGGTGCCTTAAGTAGATGTTACTATTATTGCATGTGGTGAAAATATCGATAGAAAAAACTATCGATAGTTTTCACAGCACTAGTGCTAAACAGAGTGTAGGCAGACCTCTTCTAGTTTAGACAACGTAGCGTGCGTGGATCGTAAACACTGGGATGGTTTATTACATAAACTTTTTTTAATTTGATGTAACGTCAGCTATAAAATAGTATCTGGGTTTAATAGCTTTAAAAGAACTACGATGACGTTTTTGATTCGGTATTGGTGTCGATTCGAACTGTGCACTTTTAACTAAATGTATTCCTGTCACTTTCTAAAATAAGATTAAGAAAAGAGACAGAAAACCAACAACTGACTTTAGTGCTGTCAAAGTGACGTTACACGCCCAAAATAAGATGCCATCATAATGTACGCCATCTTATTTAAGGCGTTTTTGGGCGTGTAACGTCACTTTGACAGCACTAAAGTCAGTTGTTGGTTTTCTGTCTCTTTTCTTAATCTTATTTTAGAAAGTGACAGGAATAAATTTAGTTAAGTTAAGTTCGAATCGACACCAATGTCTTGGTTGGTGAGAGCCCTAATTTGAGCGAACGCGATTTCGCAACTGCACGCAACGACATCACAACTACGCCTCCGCGCCGTGATTTTGCTACGACACTGATTGATCTAATGATCTTAGATATATCACGGCGATATCGCAACAAATCGCTTGTGTGATATGCTGCCCCGCAATTTATAAACGCAGTGGGTGCATTTTTTTCAAAATTGAGTTTATTACATATTTGGCATCCTCGCGATGAGATCTTTCGGAAAAAAAGACCCGTTTTTCGGTAAGTACCTTAGAAGGAGGTAAAGCAAAAACCATAAATGCAGTAAAGGCACCCTCGACATTGCAAACCCTATAAATGTGTGCAGTAAGTAATCTTACTGCTTATAAATAATGACAAATAATATTTTTTTCCAAACATACCATAGCATAAATGCAGTAGTTACGGTAAGGATTCTTCATACGTAACTATATTCATAAATGACTAGAGCACATCCTTAGTATAAATGCAGTGCGAACTCTTGCCGCGTTTATGTTTTATATGTTTTATAAATTTTGTAATTCGACGTATTGCTTTCAGGATGTTAAAGGGCAGCCAAAATGCAATTATGTAAACCCCCATATGTGGGGTCGGAAATTAATAGTTTTCGAGATATTTGGAATTTAAGGTTTTTTACCAAAAACCCAATTTTTTCACACTTTTTCTAAAATAAAAAAAAAAATGCTTATTCTATGGCGTCGATTTGAATTTTAATTCATAGCTAACACTTTTTCCGAGATTTTTTCATAAATAAATGTCTGATCATACTGAGCAATTCAAAATAAATCGATAACAATGACGGTTAATTTTTGAAAAAAAAAATACGAAATCTTGAAATCATGCGGTTTTTCTTTTGTATGAAAAGAAGTGTGCGTTTTACTGAAATAACTTCTTCGTTTTGTTAGCGTTCTAAAAAGGTATATTGTTTTAGAAAAAAATGGAATTACTATGTCAAAAAAGGTTTTTTACTTAGTACGTGATACTTAGAGGCAACATTCTCTTGGAGCAAATTTTACGATTTATTTTTAGATAACATTATTTATTAATTTAAGTCTACACATCTTACTCAGAGTGAGCCCCTCGGTTCCTTGAATCATGTCAATCGTCGAAATCTTGAAATCATGCGTTTTTCTCAAAAAATTGTATGAATAAAAGTGTGCGTTTTACTGAAATAACTTCTTCGTTTAGTTAGCTTTCTAAAAAGGTATAAAATGTTTTAGAAAATGTCAAAAAGCTTTTTTACTTAGTACGTGATACGTAGAGGCAACATTCTTCTGGAGAAAAATTTTACGATTTTTTTTTAGATAACATAATTTATTAATTTAAATCTACACATCTTACTCAGAGTGAGCCCTTCTGTTCCGAACACATACACGCAAGCACTTTCTTAGTTCATTTTTAGTTACTCTTGAAGTAAAGGTAAAATCTCATTACCTCCGCTGCATTTATTATGCGCTGCCTTAAGTCTTCTACGTCGTTTACTGAGGTTTGATAAACAAGGTCTTTCATGTTACCCCAGACAGGAAAATTACATGGAGTCAAGTCGGGGCATCTTGCAGACCATGAATTGGCCGTCCTCTACCAATCCATCTATTCGAATAAGTTGCAAGTCGGGCCAGCAACGTACCATAACCATTTTAGGGATTGGTAGAGGCAGGCCACTCCTTGGCTTGCAAGAAGTCCCGACTTGATCTCATGTAATTTTTATGTCTGGGGACACAATAAAAGACCTTGTTTATCAAACCCCAGTAAGCGACGTAGAAGACTTAAGGCAGCGCATAATAAACGCAGCGGAGGTAATGAGATTTTACCTTTACTTCAAGAGTAACCGAAAATGAACTAAGAAAGTGTTTGCGTGTATATGTATGGAACCGAGGGGCTCACTCTGAGTAAGATGTGTAGATTTAAATTAATAAATAATGTTATCTAAAAAAAAATCGTAAAATTTTTCTCCAGGAGAATGTTGCCTCTACGTGTCCGTACTAAGTAAAAAACCTTTTTTGACATTGTAATTACATTTTTTTCTAAAACTTTTATACCTTTTTAGAAAGCTAACAAAACGAGGAAGTTATTTCAGTAAAACGCACACTTCTTTTCATACAAAAGAAAAACCGCATGATTTCAAAACTTTGTAATTTTTTTTTCAAAAATTAACCGTCATTGTTATCCATTTATTTAAATTGCTCAGTATGATCATTATGAAAAAATCTCGGAAAAAGTGTTAGCTATGAATTAAAATTCAAATCGACGCCATAGAATAAGCATATTTTTTTTTATTCAAGAAAAATAGTGGTCCAGAATTTTTTAATTTCACTTTAATTTCACTTTAAAAAATTATACTATCGACTTGCTTGATATAGTTTTGACACTTCCTTCTTATGAACGCAGTACAATACTTTACTGCATAGCTCAAATGCATTTTATGTGAAATTGCTACGCATAAGCGCAGTAAGCAACAAATTCACTGCATTCATGCGTTGTTTAATCCTGCTTTTAAACTAATGTGATTCTAGGTATAAAGTAATTTTGGATTACTTTAATGCTTAATTACTACAATCAAGTACATTTAATGCAAAATTTAAAATCTACACTGTTTTTTCTATATAAAAAGTGACTTCAAATAGACTAAAGGTTACTGTAGAATTCGTGGCACCACAAAACACGGTCGAATCTTTGAGCGCGTTTTACTCGAAACTATCAAACTGTTGGTTACTGCGTTTATAAATTGCACGGCAGTATGGCTCTAAATTTTTTTGCGCACAATCATAATTATCAGTTTCAGTGCTGCTTGGAGAGGGCTGAGAGGGGGGGGGGGGAGGGATTTAAAGAGTTGACAGAGACAGAGGGGTGCGGGCGGATACGATTTTTTTGTATGTAAAGTACTTTGTTCGGAAGTCGGTTGGAAAAAATCGGGTTAATTAATAACATTATTTTAATTTTTATTTTCACGCCAAAAACATACACAACGACAATAATTACGACAATAATAAAAATGGAATAATAATGAAATAATTATTAATAAAAATGATGACGTAAATTATTAAAACATTCTTGCCCTTGAACCGCAAATGTACACATGAAACAATCCTTGAGATGATTATGATACTCTAAGCAACCGGCCCTTATACAGGGTGTAACAAAACGCCCTAGTAATACTTAAGGGGGTGCTGCAGACCATCAAACTGAACAACTTTCACTATCGAGCCAATATCGAAATCGAGAAAAAAAAACCGCTCTTTTATACAAAACTGCAGTACCGTCTCGACTCAAATGTACGGGACGGCAGATTTTTTTTATTTTTTCTCGGCCATGGCTCCATAGTGAAAGTTGTTCTGTAGGTCTGAATCACCCCCTTAAGTATTACTAGGGTGTTTTGTTACACCCTGTGTATGTACAAATCCCACTAACATTTATGGACTAAAATGACTTGTTAACATAACTGTACGGATATGCAAAAAGTAAGTTTAGAAACGCTGAACTAAGCTCAAACTTTGATGAATACCTAGTTACTACGAACGTCTAACTTTGGTGCAATATAATTTTGTACTAAATTTCAGGGCTACGACAAAAGTACATGAGAATGTTGAGTTTACAAAAGGGTAGGTGTAAACATTGTATTGTTCAAAAACTCATTACTTAAAGATACAGTTTAGTATAATAAAGTAAACCCAAGTAACAAGTAAGCTGTATAACAGCTACTAAATGCTGCTGAAATAATTTTGTTTTTTCTTTTTGTTTGGGGTGCCCTTGAAGTAATGAACTTTTGTATTTGTAACAATAATTTATGTGTTCATCTTGAATGCCCGCGTGAGACATAAATAAGCAATTGCATAAATATTTTTACAATTGTAAAGTAAATCACTTCTTCGTCTTTGGCAGGAATACTGACACCCCTACAACACCTGAAATAGATATTTTGTATTTTAATCAATTAAAAATTTAAAGAGTTACAGTTAATTTTATAATCAACGAGCTTTTACCCGCGACTTCGTCCGCATAAATTATATACCAGATTTTAAGTCAGATGATAAGCTATCAAACAAAAAAAGTTTCATCAAAATCGGTTCAGTAGTTTTTGCGTGATACTCGAACAAACAAACACCCAAACAAACAAACAAACAAACGAACAAACAAACAAACAAACAAACAAACAGACAGACAAAAAATCCAAAAATTGGTGATTTGGAATCAGGGACATCTAAAAATCATATCGTAATCTTTTTTTTGTATATATCTTCAATGTACAGACACACTTCTGTTACAGTTTTATAATAGTTAAGATAAAATGTTACTCATTGTACTTATCTATAATTTTCACAGAAAAACGTTTAAATTTTTATATGTTTGTGCATTTATGCTAATACTAGCCAATTAGGTAGCAATTTCAAGATCAAATTTAAAATGTTATTAAGGACTAAGGGTGTGACGACCCGGTTGGTGTAATGGTTACCACGCCGGACTGCCAAACCAGGGTCCTGGGTTCGAATCCCGGTTCGGTCATGGATGTTATATGTTCGTGCCGATGTTGTATGGTTTCCATATTAAAAAGCCTATAGTGCTTAGCTTGGGATTATTACAATGTATGTGCCTGTGAGCTTTATTTATTTATTTATTTACTAGCCGGACGGAAACATAGAATACCACTTCCCAAGGAACACGTAAGCTATATAGCAGCTGTACAGCTGTAGCCGCATAAAGGAAATTTCCTTTATGCAGCTACTATGCTGCTACTATATAGCTTGCGTGTTCCTTGAGTTAGCTTTATTTTATAAGTAGGAAACTGAAAAACGTTAGCTTTATTGTTAAGAAACATGTAAGAAAAATTTAATAAAACAAACATTTTACAAATAAAAATAAATAAATTAGTAACATAACATTATTATTATTTATTTGCACGCACAAATATGCAAAAACATGTATATAAATTACTGACAGATATGCAAAAAGTAAGTTTAGAAACGCTGAAGTAAGTCCAAATTTTGATAAATATACCTAGTTACTACGAACGCCTAATTTTGTACTAATACAAAACTATAAGTTTTGAACTAACTTTTAGGACTACAACAAAAGTACATGGGAATGTTGAGTTTACAAAAGGGTAGGTGTAATATTTTAGGTATTGTTCAAAAACTGATATAGAGTAACCTGTTACTGTATGATTACAGTTTAATCAATTAACACGTTAGCTGTATAAAGGTCTCTACTCAGCCACTGTACAGCAACACAAGTATTTGTTTAGTGTGTGTCAGTGGCTCGTTGCCTAAATTATGTTCAAATTCGCATGGACAATATGCCATGTCCCAATGAGTTTGTCTAACTTATGTACCTAATACAGACTGCTCTCAAACTATGCGTTGAAGGAAATACGCGAGGAAACCTGCATGCGCTGAAAAAGAAATACTGATGCGTATGTGAAGTCTACCAATTTTCTTTGAGCACGCGTGGTGATCTGACGTCCATACATCCTCCCTGAAGCATGTACCATACTGTAATTCACAAAGTGGGTATCGCGCGCAGGCATGTCCTAGCCAGTGCCGGACCATGCTCCCGCGCAGCCCTCTCATTCCACTACTAGTAGTTATTATTACACTACGCCAATGCCCTGCAGTGGGACGTATATAAGCTGATGATGATGATGATAAGTTTATATTTATTATTTCTATTTGGGGTGCCCTTAGAGTAATGAACTTTGGTATTTGTTACAATAATTCACAAGTATTTAATCTTGAGTGAGACTTATTTAAGCAATTGAATTTGAATAAATATTTATACAATAATAAAATAAATCACTTCTTCTTCTTCGGCAGGAATACTGACATCAGTACAACACCTGAAATATAAATTTTGTGTTTTAAATTTTTAATCAACAGTTAATTTTATGCGCATACAATAATATACAGGGTGTAAGTGACAGCATAGCAAATACTGAAACGGGGAACTCAGACCATCAAACTGAACAACTTTCACTATGGAGCCTACCTCACGAAACGCGAAAACGTTTTAGTATTTGCTAGGCTGTCACATACACCCTGTATACAGGGATAAAACACCCTAGTAATACTTAAGGGGGTGCTTCAGACCATCAAACTGAACAACTTTCACGGAGCCAACATCGAGAAAAAATAAAAAATCGCTTGTCCCATACATTTTAGTCGAGTCGGAACTGCAGTTTTGTATGGGACAGCAGATTTTTTTTTTTCGTTGTTGGCTCCATAGTGGAAGTTGTTCAGTTTGATGGTCTGAAGCACCCCCTTAAGTATTACTAGGGTGTTTTGTTACACCCTGTATAAGAGATTTTCATATTATGTAGAATAGATTTCATAATTCCCATATAGCACCAAGTGGCCGAATAAAGGCGAGGGTAACGTTTTATATCGCCTTTTAGATGCTGGAAACGTGTATATTATAAATCTTCTACAAAGCCCAAAGCCGGATTAGGCGCAGTTTTATAAAGCTTTTCTGTCGTGTAGTAGCTTTAAAGTAGCTATGTAAGTTGCTTTAAAATTGGCATATATGTAACAAGATAAACTCAAATGAAATTAAATAATTCCGTTAGCCTTTTAAAAGTTTTTTTTTGTTTTATCATTTAAATGTATTATATACTATTTCTACTTTTATTAAATTAATATAAGCCTATATTAGGTATTATCATCTATTGAGATTTTTTTATTTTAACATAACATAACATAAAGCAATTACAGCCATCTAGGATCAATATCAGTTTAAGGCTACTCCTCCCGTCTGCAAGGCTCTCTTTCTTACAAGTAAACTTTTGCAATTAGCCATCCCGCTTAAATTGCGCGGCTCCGGACAGAATTTTCCGTTTTCTTTGAAAACCTGTATGATTTTTTATGAATTTTCAAATAATAAGAAAACCACCTCATTTTATATTGTATTGTGAAGAATATTGTAAATTTTCATATTCTTCTGATTAACAATGTAAGAGTAAAACGGTTACAATTGGAAAAAAGAGGTGAGTTTGGAGTCGTTTTTCTTCAGTTTTATTAATTAAAATAGATTTTGAGAAAAACCACATCACTTCTCATATCCTGTAGATTGTTCGGTTTTGTTTTCTGCTTAAAAAGTGCCATAGTTAATGTATAAAATGGTTAAAAAGTTACTCAAAACCGGGCGGACGCCCCTTAAGTACCGAAAATTAAGATTTTTATTAACTTTTTTTCGAACTCAGTCAAATTAAGCTTTTTCATTTTTTTATCAAGCATTTAAAGATATTTTCAAAGTTTACGAGACTAAAGTTAAAGTCTCATTTAACAGCAGTAAAGTACTTACTTTATTAGGGAAAACAATTTCATTAAAACGGTCAACTTTGGATATTCATTTAATAGCTATAAATTATAATTAACGCTCTCAAAAGTAAAAGTAGGGACGTTTTTGGTTTGAATAATATCTTCAATTCAATTTCTATAGCCTACATTTGTGTCTTTGTTTTGTTGACCTAGTTTTGTTTTAGTAAAGTGAACACACAGAAAACCATTTAGTACAAAATTGATTACTTAGGAAAGGGCATGTGGCCACATTTGGCATAGTAATTTGCAGCCACTGCCTCTATAGAAAAATCGGTAGGCATTATATTCGGAACGTTAAAACGTTCTTATTCTTCTGCAATGCCTACGTCGAGTAGGCATTGCAGTTTAGTATGGAACAGCAGATTTTTTAGTTGCTCCGATCGGTTTGCTCCCATAGTAAAAGTTGTTCAGTTTGATGGGTAGACTCTTAGTTTAAAAGGATGCCAATGATATCAATTTCACCCTGTATAAGAAGATTTTTTACCAACCGAGTCAAAAATCTAATTGGCTATTTAGTTTTCACTTTTTTTTTAATTCACAATCATAATATAATTACCCATTATTATAAACTTAACAAAGGGAAGTTTTGGTTTTCATGGTAGTTACGATTCGCCTTAATTAGTCTTTTTCATTGAAGTAAGTAATTATAATTATTTCTAGTTACTTTCTAATTAGTGGCCTTTCTGTTAATATAACAATGAAAAGTAAATTCGTAACTTTACCATCGCCAGAAAACAATCAATTCGTTTTCAGACTTTAGAATAATTATATTATAACTATTTTTTTAGTAAAAAATTAAGACTTGTGCTGCATAATAATATCTAAACTATTATAAAACTGTAACAGAAGTGTGTCTGTACATTGAAGATATTTCCAAAAAAGAATTACGACATGGTTTTTACCTGTCCCTGATTCCAAATCACCAATTTTTGGATTTTTTGTCTGTCTGTTTGTTTGTTTGTTTGTTTGGGTGTTTGTTTGTTTGGGTGTTTGTTTGTTCGAGTATCACGCAAAACCTACTGAACCGATTTTGATGAAACTTTTTTTGTTTGATTGCTTATCGTCTGACTTAAAATCTGGTATATAATTTATGCGGACGAAGTCGCAGGAAAAAGCTTTATAAATAAAACAAGTGTTGTCATTTAGCATTCTAAAGAACATCCTCAGTTTTAGTATTTGAAAAAGGGTAACAAAATAATGTTCGAGTATTAGTTGACATATAGTTAGGAACTCATGTCGATTTGTTTCTCATTATCTCTAAATTATATCTAATGGTAACATTAACTATACCTCATCTAAACGGAGTGTCGCGTAATCGCAGTTAGCGCACATCGTGTCGTGGTAAAATATGCTGGGTTTTTATTTTTATTTTCGTATGAACATTTAAGACGTACCTATACACGCATTGCTTTACATGTGCCGTTTTAACCGGAAAAAAGAATCTTAGCAAAAAAAGTCGAAACGGTGCATTTTTAATATTTATTTCGTAATTCCGTTTTCATTTTTACAAATCTATCGTCTGATTACTATAATAAATTAAATTATGTATTTAGAGTGTAAATCAATAAACGTTACCGTTTGGGGGCCTATAAAAAATTTACTCCTTTCGATTACAATCTCTTACACAAGTTTTACAAACCATAAAGTTATTATACCTGTCGGAATAGAGTAACTGACATGAGTTGTCAAATGAAACCGTTTTTTGTGGATTTTTCGGCACTTATCGGCACCCTAAAACTTCGAGTTCTGTGTATAATTGTGAATCTAACGTGAAATCGTAGGTAATTTAATGAAATAATGTTAGTATATTTCACAAAATAATCTACGACTTCACTTTAGATTCACTAATTATTCACAGAGCACGAATATTTACCCAGTGGATTGTGCCGACAAGTTCCCAAAAACGGTTCTATTGCCTCGCGTCACGAATCTCTTTCTATTATACAGTGGCGCCGCTAGGTACATTTCGCTCTCTCAGCTGTCAGTTCCTCTATTATGATACCTTTATGTTACAAACTTACAATATTGACTTACCAGTCATAACGCCAGCAAGTGTGAAGAAAGGAAAAACGCATCCCATATTTAACAATATAGGAAACATTATGTTCCCGACCAAAGTACCGATTCGTCCGCACGTCATTGTCATTGATATTGCTAGGGTTCTGGAAAAACAAAGTGAAAATTAAGTTTTATGTTTTCGTCTGTAGAATTGAATTTGGATTGGGGAAGGGCAAATGGTTGGATCGTAATATAACATAAATATCCTTTATTCGCACACAAAAATCTGTTCTGTTAGATTATATTTACAAGTCAAACAAATTCACGATTTAAAAAATATGAATAAATTAGAGAGTGGGTACTACGTAAATTTCTGTTGGAAATTTATCCAAAAGAAAGTCTTTTTTTTTTTTTTATTAACTATGGGTTTGCTCTTGACCTCAATCCAGTCCTCAGGACGAAGATGGGGTCGTAGATGTAGCGAGCTTACCCAGAAGATGCCTATTCACTCGTACTTTAAAGGAATTCGGGTTGTAAGTACTCGGAAATACTGACGCAGGTAAGGCATTCCACTCCTTGGCTGTGCGCATTATAAAAGATTCAGAAAGGCGCTTGGTGCGGATATGTGGGATGTCAACCAAGAAGGGGTGATATCCCGCGGTGCGTCTGGAAGTCCGATAGTAGAAAGGGGAAGGTGGGATGAGCTCATGCAGCTCTAGGGCACACTCACCGAAGTACAATCTGTAGAAGACCGACAAGCAGGCCACTCTGCGGCGGTGGGCTAGGCTATGAAGCTTGGCCTCCACCAGCTTACTATCGCCAATGAGCCTCCTGGCTCTGCGTTCAACCGAGTCGAGTGCGGCAAGTTGATACTTGGCTGAGCCATCCCACAGGTGGCAGCAGTACTCCATACATGATCGGACCTGAGCTTTATACAATACTAAGAGCTGTCCAGGAGTGAAGTACCGCTTCACCTTGTTTAAGATGCCCAGCTTTTTGGCCGCAGTTTGAGCCTTAGACTCGATGTCAGCGCCGAAGTTGAGTTTTGTGGTCAACCTCATGCCCAGAAGCCCAAGACTGTCGGAAACAGGGACAGATGTACCCCGGAAAGTAGGAGTCAGATTAAACGGACTCCTTTTTGCGGTGAACAGACAAGCCTGTGTTTTGGTGGCGTTGAAGTTGACTAAATTATTGTCACCCCACTGGGAGACAACACTTAAAGTCAAGTTTGTCCGCTCAACCATGGCCTCCCTCTGCGAGCGTATTTTATCCCCGCTGGCCCCTGCGCCAGATACATATCTCTCCATGACAGTACTGTCATCTGCATACCCAACAATACCTGACACAAGGAGGTCATTGATGTGCAAGTCTAATTCACTTGACTGTTATAATAGAATGTGTGCGGTAAATCAGCATTATCTCAAATGAAACATAATATGTGGTCATACGAGCCATTGGGTTCCAGTGGGTCGGTGTTGAGTTACCACTGGATTCAGAAACTAGAATAGTTGCGTGATTGTGAAAAAAAAAATGCTAATAAAGTTTATTAAAAAAATTAGGTACGTTACTTCACTTCCAAGACACAAAAATATTGAGAAAATGTCACTAAACATTTAATTCCTTTGCAAGTTAGGTACCTACCTACTTAAACATTACTATTACTGAGACGTTTCTTGCACTATGAAAAGGTCGATGCTGATGTAGATAATAGGTCATACAATAGTATGACAAATTATATACATCTGTCTTATTGTTATTACCATCAAAATTTAAATTATACAATGCAAATATTTCACCTGTCTTCAATTCTTTTTTTTTATTTAATAAAAAAAAAGAAAAAAAAAGTTATTAAAGACAGGTGAAATTTCTTGAATATCTTGAAAACTATAATTTTCCCGCTGAACCTTTTGGGCTACACTCATAAATGACACTTGCTTGCTTGCAATTTTCTAATTGAAATTGAGGTAAGCATCAACAAATCTTTTCCTTATGCCCCTTTTCAAAGAAACTTTAAAAACGGCCTTCAATTCAGAATCTGATCTCCATTCTCAGATCTTTTGTCTTTATTTCAATAGTAGAACATCTTACAGCAGACAATGGAACAGACTATTGACCTTCTGTCTTGGGGCCGGGTGACACGGTTTCAATAGACATAGATAAGGGTTCTACGACCATCTATTTCAATGTTACTTGTTTGATTTCGCTAAGAAGTGTATCGCAATCGATTTCCTATTCAGGTTCTGATTGAATCTGTTCTACTTTTAAGTTAGATGTATAGTTTAGTGGTATAAGCCTGTAGGCCTACTATGAGTTTACACTGTAGTATACTTCAGTAGTTGCGGCGCCAATTTTGTGTGACAGAATTAGTTCTCAACGTAACCACTAGGAGCGCTGTACAAAATTAAATACAAAAACTGAAGTAAGCTACGATAAAACTACTGTTGTATATACTACAGTTTAAACTTATTATAAAAAAAAATTGAAGAGCGTCATATGGGTTCAGGTTTGAATCCGCACGTACGCCTAACAATAGTACGATTAATATTTTTGTACGCAATACCATCTGCTCTCAAACTGTGAATGAAAACATAATGAGGAAACCTTGCAGATATCGAAGGATAATTTCTGATGATATATAGACAGACAACTCGTTTATTACATTAAAACTATACAAGACGACTGACAATGGTAGCATGTAACGTTACAACGTTATAGTACAATCCGCATTGAGACGCGTGGTGGACTGACGCCAATACTTCACCATGGGAATAGTGTCCGTATAGCTAGCGTACACATGAAAGGGATTTGGCTGGGACTAGTGCCAATAAATAGTTCCTAAATAGTGCCTAATTAGTACCTAGGTCAAATAAATAGTGCCTCTGTACTCTGTAGAACTTTGCATCGATTTTTTATATTGTTTCACTACGACTCTACATAAAATATTAGTACTAGCAGAGGCACTATTTCAGGAACTATTTATTTGATGTAGTTTTTATAAAAAGAAACGTCTCCTTCTACAGGGTGTACAATAAAATGGGACAGCTACTTAAAGGGGTGCTTCAGACCATCAAACTGAACAACTTTCTCTATGGGACCAATATCGAAATCGCGAAAAAAAATTCCGCTCTCCCATACAAAACTGCAAACATAACTCGACTGAAATGTATGGGACAGCAGATTTTTTTTTCGCGATTTCCATATTGGTCCCATAGAGAAAGTTGTTCAGTTTGATGGTCTGAAGCACCTCTTTAAGTAGCTGTCCTATTTTAATTTACACCCTGTATAAGAAAAAAATTGTTAATTCGTGTGTACGTCAGCGCAACGCCAGCTCCGTGGTTTATTTAAAAGACTTATTTATATCTCCGCTCGCTGAAGAACATGAGATTTTGGATGCCTAGGGCACTATTTGAGAACTATTTTTTGAGTGTAAATTCGATGCTGCAATGCAAGCCGTTTTAGCCACAGAAAATGTGTACGCTACCTTGACGTCAAGCCAGCGTACCAGGTAAAAAAAATAGATATCTCGTAAAGTACAGAGGCAATATTTATTTGACCTAGGTACTAATTAGGCACTATTTAGGAACTATTTATTGGTACTAGTCCCAGCCAAATCCCTTTCATGTGTACGCTAGCTATACGGACACTGGGAATAGGCATGTTTCCCAGCAGTAGGAATAATACAGGCCGATTTCGATTATACAGAAGGAATCTCGTATTTTCCCCACAATTTCAGGTAAGTTACATTTACTATTAGGTCTATTTAATTCCGTAGAATATTAACTACGAATGATATCAAAGTTTGAAGCTTGCGATGTCGAAACTTAAACAGTTGGTTGACCACAAAGCCTCACAAAGGCCAAACCTAATAATAGTCTGATTCCCTTGGGGCAGCTGTTGTATTCTTAGGGTTGTTACAATAGCGCTAAGTTTGAATTATGTTTTAAACTTAAGAGGGCTATCGCAGTCCAGTGGCGCCCTCATCACATTAAAAAAGATTTCTCAATAAAGAAAGCCTAAATTAAAAAAGTAATCAACACGAACACTACTAAAGCCTTCAAGCCATTGTTATACAATACTTTTATAGGTTCTAAACATTCCACTTTTAGACAATTGCGAATAAAAACAAAAGCGGCCGTTTTTTTTCTTTTTTCCCAATTTGTATGTTTAGACCTTTAAAAAACCTATAAAAGTATTCTATGAAAATAGCTTGAAGGCTTTTGTAGTGTTCGTGTTGATTACTTTTTTAATTTAGGCTTTCTTTATTGAGAAATATTTTTTAATGTGATGAGGGCGCCACTGGACTGCGATAGCCCTCTTAAATGAAGGAACAGAACCAGAATGAATAAATACACTTCATAGTATACAGGGTGTAACAAAACACCCTAGTAATACTTAAGGGGGTGCTTCAGACCATCAAACTGAACAACTTTCACTAGAGAAATGATTAAAAAATCAGCTGTCTCATACAAAACTTCGTACCGACTCGACTAAAATGTACTATGGGACAGATGATTTTTTCTCGATGTTGGCTCCATAGTGAAAGTTGTTCAGTTTGATGGTCTGAAGCACCCCCTAAAGTATTACTAGGGTGTTTTGTTACACCCTGTATAAAAAAAAAATACGCTCACAGGCACATTGTAATGTGACGTTTGTTCTTACCCCTGCAGTTCGGACGATAGTGCTGGTAGACTAAGGCCGTTTTGAGGATAGGTCAATACCCAGTAGCGTAGCGAGGGGGCAAATGCCCCGGGCGGCACTTTACTAGGGGCGGCAAATTCGGGAAAAATTTAGTTTTTTTTTTTATAACGCTCACAGGCACATACATTGTAATGATCCCAAGTAAGCCTTAGGCTTTTTGTTATGGGAACCATACAACAACGGCACAAACATATAACATCCATGATCGAACCGGGATTCGAACCCAGGACCCTGGTTTGGCAGTCCGGCGTGGTAACCATTACACCAACCGCATTATATCGCGCATTGCATCCAAAAACTATGAGTATTCCTCGTTATTTCGACAGAGTGCAACATTTAGCGCCTTGTGCGATACGGTGCGATGAAAAAAATCATAGGTATACCAAATAAACCTTACCTGGAACTAGTTGGAAACACTTCAACCGTCGTGGCTTGAAGCAAGCTCATCATAGTTTGACTGACAGCCATATCTGTAGCGAATAACGCAACCATCTCGGTTTTACTACTCGCCCAACGTAAACCTAACGTGAGGCCTATCGATGTCACACCAGCGAACATTAATATGTACTTCTTTCCAACTTTATTGACTAGCACACCACTCAATATGTAAGGGAACATGCAGACGACGCCTATAATAATAGTATTTATGTAGGTCTCCGAACCGCTTTTCGTCTGAAAGCATAAATAAATAAGCCTTTGTCATTTTTGTGTTTTATTTATTCTGTTTTGTATCATTTTTGTATATTATTTGTGTATTGTATGTTAAACAGTTATAGTACAAGTCAGAATTTGACACAGTCAGTTCTGCACTGCCTTCATCCAATGGCTTTCCGACACATACTGGTCAGTCCACCCTCTGGGGGCTACTAATCGAACCACGCTGCGTCTTTTGATACGTTCTATGAGCAATGTGGTTTGAACATAGCTACTAATATTTAGATGTCGGGTACAGGACAATTCTAAGAATTAGTCTTCTCCATTGCCCTTTGAGAGAGATTGAAGAAAACGGTTCACTCTCGCTATTGGTCTTTTCCAATAACTGTCTGTTCTGTGAATTTGCTCTTGGAAGAAAGCATCGAGGTGCTGACATCTGTCTTTGTGAAACCTAGAGGTTTCACAAAGACAGATGTCCAGATGTCCGTGACCATGACCTCAGGTCCATGAGTTTACACTGTAGTTTTACTGCAGTTTACTACCCTTTTGTATTGAATTTCATACAGCGCTCCTAGTGGTTACGTTGACAACTAATTCTGTCATACAAAATAGGCGCCGCAACTACAGTAGTAACGTATAGTGAAAACTCATGGTAGGACGTATTTTCTTGAAGTTAACGCCCAGTTGTTTTACATTACTGCTTTGTAACCGACCGAATGCATTTGAAAAATTTCAAAGGACTGGAATGTCAGCGGCAATGTATGACAGCTGGGCATAACTGATGCATACAAAGGTGACATTAGAGACATGTGCCATGTTTAGGCTTTGTTATTGTATGACGCGTCGTGATGACTGATGATGATGACTCTATGCTATGGTTATAAAAACTCATTGTTTCTAACGATGATGATTATAAAGGTGGACTTCCGATGCCAGCGGCCGATGCGACTAACGCGCGCGTCTGACGCGAGGTTCTGTCATATTTGACAGAACCTCGCGTCAGACGCGCGCGGCCGACGACATACCTCACTTCCGAGGTCAGCGACTGACGCGTGCCTATTGTGCAGAGTGTTATCACTTTAGGGTATTTTCCCCGAAATTTAGGGTATGTTTTTATGTTTTGGTGTTTAAACAAAAACATAAAAACACAAACAAATAAAAACCAATTCATATTTTAATAAAGAATATTTGATTGATTGATAGATTGATAGGTTTAGAGAATATATGAATGCATTTTTTTACAGGATTTTTGATTAAATACATTTTTAAGAGTAATTATAATTAGACAGGGATACGTTGCGTCCCCTTGGCTTTTAAACCTATGTAATATGGATCGCTGTCTAGCTAATAATTATGTAGGCAACTTATTCATCAAAATCCCTCTGATTTTCCGAAAAAAATTAATAAGTTTCAAGTGGCTCGATAGATGGTGTTATCGCAACGCGGATGAGCGACCTTGCAGATAATAAAATACAAATAAAAAATAGTGAAAATTATGCAAATTTTCGGTAAAAACTTCGTAATAGGTCTGGCAAACATTCTTGTTCTGCGTGACGTCAGAGCATAGCCGCGCGCGGCCGCGACCGACGCGATAGACATCGGCCGCGCGCGTCTGACGCGCGCGTCAGTCGCTGGCATCGGAAGCGGCGCCATACGTTTTCATAGTAACTAGTATGGCCGCATCGGCCGTCGGCCGCGAGCCGCGCGCGTCTGACGCGTCGGCCGCTAGCATCGGAAGTCCACCTTAAGGGAGCGGAATCTCATATCAAAACAATTGAAATGTCATAGAGATGGGACATTGTTTTTTTATAGTGTTTTCAGGCTGTCGATACTTTTTAGTTTTGATCTTCATTGCTTAATCAACTTGCACGTACATTTAATTTTAATTATTTATGATGAGATGACACACAAACAAAACAAACCTCTTTTTCTTATCTATCAATAAAATTCTGATAACTACAGCGACTTGGGAAGTTTACCCTTAAATCCCTATTATGATATTTGACACCTCTCTCTCTCTCTCTTACTCTTTAGATTACCGTTCTGTATTGCAATGAAAAATAAACTAAGTATGTTAAGTCTAACAAAAAACGATTGATAGCTTGAATACTCGATAAAAAACAATGTCCCATCTCTATGAGATTTCAATTGTTTTGATATCAGATTCCGCTCCCTGATGATTATGAAACCTGTCCAGTAGAATTGCTTGAGTTATTGACAAACATATAGATATCTTTAAAAAAAATGTTGTTTTCGATATTTACCGGAACACAAACATCAGCTGCGGTCGTATTCAAGGTCCTTGCATTCAAGTCAGATGTGTACGTATCCAGCATCACACATAGATCTTGGTTACTACCGACGACCTCGCTGTAATGTTCCACTATGGTAGACAGTTGTGGGAACCACAGTCTGATTACATTGTACCTGAAAAATATTTAATCAAAGTAGAAAGGAATGTGGTAGGCAGGGTATGTATTATTTTTCACCAACGACACCACATTTTGAGGTAGGTGAACTATTCAACATAATATTTAGTTTTAGTGAGTGCATAAAACTGTTTTACGAAAACCCGTTCGTCGAAATCACGGTTCACAACTGTTTCGTTCGACGAAAGAACTGTTCAACGAAAGCACGGTTCGTCGAAGTATTTAAGTTTTCATACTTCTACGATCCGTGCTTTCGTTGAACAGTTCTTTCGTTGAACGAAACAGTTGTGAACCGTGATTTCGACTAACGCATAAGCATATGCTCACTACTATATTCCCCGAGGGGGTAGTTAGATATATTCTGAAACTTCAGAACATCC
The DNA here is from genome assembly GCA_922987775.1 of Agonopterix subpropinquella. Classification (NCBI taxonomy): domain Eukaryota; kingdom Metazoa; phylum Arthropoda; class Insecta; order Lepidoptera; family Depressariidae; genus Agonopterix; species Agonopterix subpropinquella. The sequence goes on from OV277710.1 coordinate 4,924,436, forward strand.
ACGTTTCACTAGTAGTACCGAAACTCTGTCCAGTGTGACGGGGAGTGAGCCCGTCGCCACATTTCGACTAAAGGGTTTTCGTAAAACAGTTATGTAATCATATTTGGTGTATCAATATCTTTTTTCCTCATTATTGCCTATCACATTCCTGATTTTGGGTTATATCAATATTATGATGGTGTGTATTCATGCCTTTTATTTCATTAGGTTCAAATATTATAGATGTGTTGACTAAAGAAACTAAACATTGCCCCAAAAATTTGTCATTTTGAAAAACGAAAGTTAAGTTAAATATCCTTACAATGCCATTACGAGAAAGTACATGGTGCAGAAGAGAGCTAAATAGAGGGTATCTATCTTAGCCCCACTTGCGTCATCATGGGTTAGCTCTTAAGGCGGTTGCAGAGGGGTCAATTTTATACAAAACTTTGACGCACAATACGCGTAGACTGTATTAATATAAGTAGCTTTGTAAATATCGAAAAATAGTTTAGAAAATTTTTTGTTGTCGCGTATCAAGTAACATTTGCAATTTATGATATAAATACGAAGATATAAAGCTTTGAAAATTTTGTATGAAAAATTTCAAAGCTTTATATCTTCGTAATTATATTATTAATAATTGCAAATGTTATCTATTTTCCATATATAAAATAATACTTTTTTTAATTCTGTCTACGCATATTGTGCGTCAAACGTTTGTATGGACTGAAACCACCTTAACAACGTTATTCTATACAAAAATCCTGGGTTATTAAATTAAGAGCCTATGTCGAAAAATAATTTTAGCGAATCGGACGTGTGATAGCTTATATTACTGCCAGTTGCGAGAGAAAGAGATGGGGTGGCGCGCGCGCCTGGAACGAATCAAGCGAAAAAACAAACTTTATTTAATTGTGATTGTACTATTTATGTTAGTTCAATTCTGCTCTAATCAAAACTTAGATAATAGCAATCTCTTTTTTTTAAATCAAGTCTGATGTTTCTATTATTCACCGTTTAGCAGTTACAAGCGTTTATAGACAAAAACGGAGGCTACTTTGGCTTGTTTTTCTATCGAGAAAATTTGTCTTAATCGTGTTTTGGCTCTAATCAAAACTTCAATTATATGTTCAATTTACACATATCCGCAAATCATACTCCTACTGTTAGTACTTCATGATATATGGAGCTTTGAAGAATCCTATTTTTTTACATAGCCCCTTAACCTGGAGTGTATTTATAACCCAGGTTGATACAAATGGGGCCTAAAGGTGCAATCATACAAAGCTCCTTAAGAAGTCTCCTTGCTTTCAAAAAGTAAGAGAAAAGTTAAATATAGGTAGGTACTTACAATGCCATCAAGAGAAAGTTCATTGTGCAGAAGAGAGCTAAATATGGGCCCAGTGGTTTCAAAAACATGGGTTTCACATTGTGCAGCCCACTCACAATCTGGTGGGACAATGTGCTGGGTCCAGTCTTCATACGAATACAGTCTTCCTTTATTTTTTTAGAGTTTTCTTTCCATACATCTTTAAACTGTAAAAAGACAGAATATTAACAATAAAATTAATAATGATTGCTATTTATAGTATAACATACATAGGACTTAAAACCTTTTCAAAAATGTAATTGAAATTATTTACAATATCGGTCTTGTTTTTGTGAGAAACACCTTCGGGAGAAACATTGTTTTTTCTGAATTCTGTTGATCAAAGATTATGGACCGGTTTGTAATATGGAACCTTTAACCCATTTACTTTTCCCTCCATGGTGCCGAATTTATTCATACAACCTTTTTTAATTTGTTAAAAACTCAGACTCAGAACCTTCTTGGTGTACTTTTTTTTAATTTGCTTTGCGCGCGCCATTTTCTTTTCACGTTTGTTTCACGTCTTTTCTAAAACGGTAGTGATTCCATTCTCTTTGGTCTTTTCCTCGCTGAGGTGGGATGAAAAGTTACGTGTTGCACTCGAGTGCAAAGATTTTTTGCCTCGTGCTCTTTTGACTCCCTTGCTAACGCTCAGGATTCTAATTCCTTCGCTTGCTCGGTCATCAAAATTGAGCAGCGGTTAAAAAACAATTTTGCACTCTCGTATGACAAATAACTATTATAAGTCAATTTAACATTTTTGCTAAATCGTAATCGTATGCTTTCAAATGTCGTCGCTCTTTTTATTAATGTTCTAAGCCATTATAATATGATGATATCGTTATCAAAGTAATTATGTATGTCAAACTATCACCACAGGTGTCCTAAATGGACGTAGTACGTATAAGTTTCGAGCGTCCTTAGATTTAAGGTCTTATTTAATTAAAATACTCTAGTCACCAGAAATACAAAAACAAAAATGTTTTTATAACAAAATTGACTTTCAAAAAATCAGTAGACACTTTGACTACAGGGAAACATTTTATGTAAGGATTTTTCGAGTCTGTTCATTCAAAATGTATACCGGGAAAGTGTTAGCAGGTTTTCCAGTGTTCTGTTTGTACATTCTAATGAGTACATCCCTCGCTTCGTCGTATCGGTGCTGACTCAGCAAGAACTTGGGGCTCTCAGGTTGAAAGCAGTAGAGTATCGAAGTCGTCAGTGAAACCAACGATGTTATCATGAGGTAGAAATTCCATGTATTTAATACTGAAACAAAATTACGATTCAGTACAAAATTTAAGATTTCTCAATCATAAGAAAAAGAAAGGGTGTGGTATATACGCACGTAAGAAGTTATACTTCTTCTTCATGATGTGCTATTTAAGCGCGTGAGAATAATTATATGGTGAGAATACACTCACTTCAAAAAGTTTAACACAAACTTTTTATAAGAGCAATTTTCATACAATACCACAGTATAAGAAAGAGTATCTATTACTAGATACCAAAAGTATTAAAAATTGAAACTCTAATGACAAACATAATTTATTATGATCATCATGGTAGAACTAAGTATATACTGTTACCTGTTATCTGCTTCTACACACACTTCTATAGCACACAGGCTTCCAAATATCAAATGAAAACTACGCCAAATAAAAAAAAAATTAAAAGAAAATACAAAAAAAAAAAAATAAGTATACTTTTTAATTTAATTTAAATACAGGGTGTAACAAAACACCCTAGTAATACTTAAGGGGGTGCTTCAGACCATCAATCTGAACAACTTTCACTATGGAGCCAACGTCGAGAAAACATAAAAAAAATCTGCCGTCCCATACATTTTAGTCGAATAGGTACTGCAGTTTCGTATGAAAGAGCGGATTTTATTTTGACGATTTCAATGTTGGCTCCGTAGTGAAAGTTGTTCAGTTTGATGGTCTGAAGCACCCCCTTAAGTATTACCAGGGTGTTTTTTTACACCCTGTATATCTTTTTAAACGTAAAACAACAAATTTTAATATCTTACCAAAATATCCAGCAAAGAAAGAAATCTTCCATTCCTGAGTCAGAATAACCCACGACAAACCAGCCAACATAACCTGGCCTAAAGATAGGAAAGAAGATTGAAACAACATCACTCGATCCCTTATTCCGCTGTGACAGAACTCCGATGTAAACGTTAAGGCTGCACTGAATGCTGCTGCAAATCTGCAAAGTATTATCATAATAGGCTACTTGACAACTAGTCAAATCAGCTACTCTTTATCGGACTTCAAAACATGCGCTTTGTATGAAGATTTGTACTAAATATCGAGTTGTGTCGTCATCAATATTTTCATTACTTTTTTTATTGTTTATCTTGTTATTAAAAATAGTATTCAAGCTAAAAACGAAATGAAAATGGGAGTTTAGCGTTATTTCCTAACCCTTTTTTTATTGAGTAGATAAAAATAAAATAGGTATATTGAATGTAGTCAAATACCCAATTACTATCATAATCACAGTTTAGTCCACCAATCAGCATTGGGCACACATAATATTTTACAAATATATATAATAATTATATAGAATACGAGCTTTTACCCACGACTTCGTCCGCATAAATTATATACCAGATTCTAAGTCTGATGATAAGCTATCAAACAAAAAAGTTTCATCAAAATCGGTTCAGTTGTTTTTGCGTGATACTCGAACAAACAAACACCCAAACAAACAAACAAACAAACATACAAACAAACAAACAGACAGACAAAAATCCAAAAATTTGTGTTTTGGAATCAGGGACAGGTAAAAACCATGTCGTAATTTTTTTTTGTAAATGTCTTCAATGTACAGACATTTCTGTTACAGTTTTATAATAGTTTAGATAATAGAATAGGTACAAAGTGTGGATCAGACGGTCGATTTTCTATAGAAAATACATTTTTTTTTAGTTTTTCAGCCCATGTTCCTTAGTAAAAGTTGTTTAGTTTCATTGTCTCAATACACCCTTAAAATGTTGTTGGTAATTAAAAACTAGTCATCATCATCGCAGCCGATGTACGTCCACTGCTGGACCTAGGTCTCCCCCAAGGATCGCCATAACGACCGGTCCTGCGCAGCCCTCATCCAACGAGTTCATCCCGTTGCCTACATTACGCCCATCTTATACAACGTGTTAACAAATAAGGGCAAAACCTCATACACCCCAACTGATATATAACAAAATAATTAGATTTCAACAAAAATTTAATTATTTTGATATTTAAAATTTATAGTTATTCGCATTTTAAGTTATGAGGCAAAAATTATTTGTTATCATTTCAGCACTGCACTGAAAGAAAGCGCTAACGTACTCATGGATACATTTTTATAATCTTGTTTTGGTAGTAAGTACGAGTAGGTTGAGTGTGCCCGTGCGGTGGATTGGCATCGGGTTCAGAAAATTTTAAATTTTGCAAACAAATTATTTAATATTTTGAAAAAAATTACATATGTTGAAACCATGATAATTCGACTCTGCTCTCGATTCTAAACAAACTACTTTCTAGTTTTGCGTTAATTCATTAACACGTGGTATATGGAAGTATTACCTATATTGTACCTACACTACACAAACATGTAGTACCTACACATACGTGTTACACCTTTGTAAATTAACCACAGCAATCACTTTCTGGTTTGCCTCAAGACAGATTATCCCGTGCAAATGTTGGGCTTGCAGTGTAGGTTATATTATAAGATGTTTTTAATTGTGGGCTTAATGTGATTTGGTACAATAAATTAAAATAAATTCAAGTAGAAAATATAATCTAAACTATTACAAAACTGTAACAGAAATGTGTCTGTACATTGAAGATATTTACAAAAAAAATTACTAGGTAGGTACATGGTTTTTACCTGTCCCTGATTCCAAATCACCAATTTTGGGATTTTTTGTCTATCTGTTTGTTTGTTTGTTTATTTGTTTGTTTTTTTGGGTGTTTGTTTGTTCGAGTATCACGCAAAAACTACTGAACCGATTATGATGGAACTTTTTTTGTTTGTAGCTTATCATCTGACTTAGAATCTGGTATATAATTTATGCGGACGAAGTCGCGGGTATAAGCTCGTTATTAATATTAAGATAGATATAGGTACTTACAATATCCCTTCAAATAGTTTAGCCGTAAGCAGCCATGCGTAATTTTGACTTAGGGATGACACTAAGTTGAAAAGGAAGATTCCCGCATATCCTCCAACTATAAAGACCTTCCTGCCAAACGTGTCAATTAGAAATCCAGCTATTATTGATACAAATATCATTCCTGAAAAAAACCGTAAGCATTTATAAAGCTACGCTATTCATGAGTAATATAGGCAATATTTTGATACGAACATAGTCAAAGCTGGTTCAAAATTAAATGCATTTGATGTATCCGCAACGTGCTTTCTATCAAATGTTTCACGAAATCGCAAAAAAAACGGCTGTTCCATATAAAAGTGCAAACCTACTCGTGCCAAATTATGAGACAACCGTTTTTTTTTTTGCGATTTTGATGTTGGTCCCATAGAGAAAGTTGTTAAGTTTTATGTTCTGAAGCGCCCCCTTAAGTATTATTACTAGGCTGTTTTGTTATGTATACCTACTTATAATAAATTGTAGTAGGGAGGTAATTTCAAATGACATTATTCAACATAATAATACTAACATTACATACAAAGTTCTTCTATTTTTAACCGACTTCAAAAAAGGAGGAGGTTTCTCAATTCGACCGTATATAAATATATTTTTTTTATGTTTGTTCGCGGATAACTTCGTCGTGTATGAACCGATTTTGATGATTCTTTTTTTGTTGGAAAAAAGATATTTCAAGTGTGGTACCATGAAAAGGAAACCAGGATATGATGATGGATCCCAGAGAAATCGAGGGGAACCTTCGAAAATCGTAGTGCCGACTAGTGCGTTTGTTAATTTAAAGCACTATTATTAAATCGAACTAATGAATTCACCACTGAAAATTATGAAATAAACAAAATTTTAACAAAAAATTATAACCGCCTCCAAAAAAATTAAAAATTTAAAAAATAATATTGCAGCCGATGACTTTTTCGTTCGCATCATAAGAACATTAATTTGTTTTATAGAAGTCGGTGTCAAGCCAAGCCAAAAAATGCAAGCCTGTCGCGAATCGTACCGGCTTGACAGCGACTTCAATAAAACAAATTTATGTTCTTATGATGCGAACGAAAAACTCATCGGCTGCAATATTATTTTTTAACTTTTTAGTTTTTTTGAAGGCGGTTTTAATTTTTTGTTATTGTGACGTCTGCTTAGTAAAGTATATTCAGGTGGTCTGTTGAGTAGCTTGGCAAATAATCGATCAGCTTTGAATCGCGAAGTGTTTTAAGTAGGTACAGTAACGACCAGGGAAATAAAATCCGCTCATCAATAAATTACTATATTGAAGACACAAATGCGTGGTGCGATTCCAGTTTGACATAATTTATACAACGTGGTAATGAATTAGCACAAAACCTCATACACCCCAACTGATTTATAACAAAATATTTAGATTGAAATAATATTTAATTATTTTGATACTTAAAATTTAAAGTTATTCGCATTTTAAGTTTTTAGGCAAAAATTATTTGTTATCATTTCAGCACTAAAAAAAAAGCGCTAGCGTACTCATGGATACATTTCCTATATAATATTGTTTTGGTAGTTAGTAGGATGAGTGTGCCCGTGCAGTGGGTTGTCATAGGGTCCAAAAAATTTAAAATTTTGCAAAAAATTATTTAATTTTTGAAAAAAAAATTACCTATGTTGAAACCATGATAATTCGACTCTGCTCTCGATTCTAAACAAACTACTTTCTAGTTTTGCGTTAATTCATTAACACGTTGTATAGCAAAATCTGTGACTTTTTAGATTGAGCAGGTACATCGGCAGGACTTATAAATCTGGTACTATTGTACCTACCTATTGTTGTATGATTTCCAATTCCATCGAATACCACATAAAAATTAAGAATTTGAATCATCTAGAAGTATTAAAAACACCATTAATCAATGAGTTAGCCAGAAGCCAAGTATGAGTCGGTTGCTAAGGATCCCAAACTGAATGAAAAATAAAACATGTTTATAAATAAATACATAATACAGATATATTGTGTTGTGGTACGGAACCCTCGGAGTCCGACTCGCACTTGGCCGGTTTTTTTGGTTCCATTCTCAGACTATTAATTTAATTTTACATTCTCACTTACCTCCATATGGTACCCCATTCAAAATGCCTTTCTGTAATAGACTCATATTAAGATCGCATTCCGCATTTGGCAACAAGTAGGGTGTTGTGTTGGAAATGAATATTGCTGACAGAAATGCGAACAGCGATGTAAATAACAACTTGTAGTGGAAGAATCCGAAACCGCATTCTCTGAAAACTTCGTTTATTCCCTGCATAGGTGTCGGGTGCTTCGCTTCTAAGTCTTCTTCGTCTGTAGATGAAATAATGTCAAAAACTTTGTTAAAACCAAAGACATATATATTACTAGCTAGCGTAAGGACATGGCCTATGAGCTTGACTATTGTCCCCAGTTCGTTGGCTCTAAAATGCAAGGAAAAATGTCAATTTAGAGCACTACAAATATATGACACGATATAGTTCGTATACGAGTTATGACATATGGCGCAAATTTTTGTTTCTATGAAGAAGGTTTTTGTAAAATATTCTGACGGGCCTATCCTTACGCTATCTAGTAATATATAAATCTATGGTTAAAACTCGTATACTCGTAGTAGGGGATCGGACAATAAGTAAAATTAACAGCTTTTAATTGAACATCAAAAAACGCGCTTAGGATAAAACTAAATACTAACAAGTGACGTCATCGACACTTCATTACCTTTTTATAGTTCATCCTGTTAATAAAAAAAAATTGAATTCAAGCAAAAAAATAACTGAAAATGCAAGTTTAGCGTTATTTTCAAACGTTTTTCTTTTTAGTTAGAAGATGAAACTAAAATATATTTTTATATACATTTTAGTTTTACCTATTTATTACGAGAGGTAAAAGTTAAAATTTTGAAATATTTTTGTGTTGTCTTGTAAATCTGCAATACCAATTATTTCATTACACTAATTAATTTAGCTTACTGCCTCCGTGGTCTAATGGTTATTAGCATTGACTCTCGACACGGAGGTCGTGGGTTCGATTCCCACGGGGGACACCTAGTGATATGTCACTCCCAAATGGCACATGTAGCATTATAAGAGACCACTTTTGGTGTACACGGAAACTAAAGGCTGTATAAGATGGTGTTACAATGGTGTTAACAGCGCTGTTAACACCGATATAACTCTTATTTGGGCACAAGTTATACAGCCTAAGGTTCTATATTGGAATTATAATGGGCCACAAGGCATTATATCAGCTGCTTAACAGAATACGAGTGTCCTGTTATACAGCCTAAGGTTCTATATTGGAATTATAATGGGCCACAAGGCATTATATCAGCTGCTTAACAGAGTACAAGTGTCCTGTTATACAGACTAAGCCATTATATTGGAGTTACTGCTATACTTAAATAACGCTTGAGGTTCTACATTATACTTCTAGCATCAGCAGAGTGTGTACATAAAAACCTGAATTTATTTTATTAGTAGAGTTAAATTCTTTAAATAAATTCCGTGAGTGTTGGTTATTAATGGCGTGAAGTGAAGTTTTATTGAGAATTTGTGATAACCTAGTTAAGAACACTTTTATAATATTAGCCTGTGAAAACATTTGGGAATGCAAGTTCATTGTGAATGTTTATATGGTTTTATAGCAAATTTTTTACGCGCCTCGGAAATAATTTGTTTTTAATTAGAAATATTGTGAAAATAATTACACGTCAAAATATATGTGTAAATTTTTTGTCTCTGATTTACATTTAATCATACAAAGTTTTATTTTATATTATAATAAATATGTGTTTTACGTGTAAATAAAAGCAGAAATCATTAGTAAAACATAAACAACACCATAATTTTATTTATCATATGGTTTTTAGGTTATAAAGTTATAACAAAATGGCGCTTTCTTAAGAAACCTATGTGAACTCTTATAATCCTGAATTAACGACTATGGCTGTACAAGAGTACACACCGGTTCCTCTATAACGCTTATTGCAGTAAATAAGAGTTCAAGTGAACCAATATGCAGCCTGTCGGCTTATATTAGTGTTATTATGGTTCACATCAACGCTTAAGCCATTCATGTGAACTACTTAAACGCCATTATGCAGACTAAAGCAATATAGTGGTATTTTCTGTAGCCATTTTACTGCCAAATGCTGTATTTCTTAGTTACAAGAGTATCTCGGAATACCTTTGGTGTTCAAGAGTGCTAATATAACACCTTTAAGCAGCTTTGAAAAAGAGGCTAATAACAGAGTTGAGGTGAACCAATATAGAACCTTAAGCGTTAAATCACTCTACGTGTACACCACTTTACTGCCAAATGCTGTATTTCTGAGTTACAAGAGTATCTCGGAATACCTTTGGTGTTCACGAGTGCTAATATAACACCTTTAAGCAGCTTTGAAAAAGAGGCTTAATTACAGAGTTGAGGTGAACCAATATAGAACTTTGAGCGTTAAATCACTCTACGTGTACACAACTTTACTACCAAATTCTGTATTTCCGAGCTACAAGGGTATCTCGGAATACCTATGGTGTTCACGAGTGCTAATATAACACCTTTAAGCAGCTTTGAAAAAGAGGCTGAATAACAGAGTTGAGGAGAACCAATATAGAACTTTAAGCGTTAAATCACTCTACGTGTACACCACTTTACTACCAAATGCTGTATTTCTGAGTTACAAGGGTATCTCGGAATACCTATGGTGTTCACGAGTGCTAATATAACACCTTTAAGCAGCTTTGAAAAAGAGGCTGAATAACAGAGTTGAGGTGAACCAATATAGAACTTTAAGCGTTAAATCACTCTACGTCTACACCACTTTAACTCTATTGGCTGTACAGTAGTTCACATTGACTCTTTTAAGATGCTAGCATTACAGTGGTATAATTCTACACCTTTATACAGCAATAATCATATTTTACTGCCCCTATAATGCTCTTAAGCAACCAATGCAATATAGGCTGTAAGAAGGCATTTTTGACAGCTGCTCTAACTCTGATCCCGTTGCAATAGTATCCGTTCCTGCTCTTATAATGCTATTATAAAGACTAAAGCTTAATAAGCAGCCCTAAGTTCTCAGTTGAACCCTATTAAGTGTTAATTAATGCAACAAGTTCCGAGTTACACCAAAAGTGGTCTCTTATAATGCTACATGTGCCATTTGGGCTTTGTGCGTTTTTCCCCAGTTGGATAGGACATTGCAAGCTGAATCACCTGAATGTCTGAAAAGAAAAATGATTCCGTGCTTCGAAAGGCACGTTAAGCCGTTGGTCCCGGCTACTACCTGGTAGTATTAGTCGTTACATAAAAACCACGTCAGAGGCCGTAAGGCGGTCTGAAAAAACTCTGACACCAGGGCTCTGCCCACACGATAAGAAGATTAGTTTGTGTTCTAGAAATCATCTTGCTCAGCGATTTTTACTACAGGTAGGTATGGCGTTTAACTGAGTAGGTACCTGCGGTAGTGGGGTAGTACGGGAGAGTGTCAAATATGACGTAACAGCACTTTGAGCCCGGCGGCCCAAACCCGGCCCCATTTCCACCGCATGGTGCAGAACTGTCACACGCGCGTCTTAGCATAAAAGTTATTTTTATCCAGTCAACCTTAGGGTCGTACGTCCATCCATCCATCCACCACAGCCCTTGATCAGTCTGTCTTCGGACATAGGCCTCCTCCATATTTCTCCACGACGTTCTGTTCCTCGTCCTCTGCATCCAGTTGGGACCCGCGTGTCTCCTAATATCATTGACCCATCTTTCTGGTGGGCGGCCACTACCTCGCGTGGTTTCTCTGGGCCTCCACTCCAGTGTTCTTCTGGTCCAGCGCTCAGAAGCCATACGAGCAACTTGGCCTGCCCATCTCCACTTCCGGCGTTTTATAGTGGCTACCACATCCACGACCTTTGTATTTGCCGAATCCACTCATTGCGCTTACGGTCTAGCAACGTGATGCCGAGCATTGCTCTCTCCATTGCTCGTTGCGCGACTCGGAGTTTTTCGGCGGACTTTTCCGTCAGTGTAGTAGTCTCCATGCCATACGTAGGTCAGTACCGGGAGGATACACTGGTTGTACACTCTCGTCTTGAGGTATTGTGGTATATGTCGTAGGGTCGTACGTATGCGGAGTAAATTAAGACTGTACTCACTTACAAAATTTGCGGCAATCTATTATTTCTACCTACCCCAAAGGGAAAGGCATGCTGAGTAGGTATAAATGTTACTATAACATAATAATTATAAATATTATGATTGATGATTTACACGACAAAACATACTAACGAATCATAGCAAAATAAAAAGAACGTAAGGGTTCAAATTTCGGTCTTATCACTAAAATGATTGTAGTTTTATTCAACTTACTCCTACGATCCATCGAAGACGTTTTCATTTCTGCTAAAAGTTATTCATTCACAAGTCACACAACATAACCACAAAATACCTAATATTACTACAATTTATAATCACCAAAGTAAACGTTTGAATGAAAATAATGAAATATTTCTAATAGTCCAAAATAACAAATATATAAAAAAACTACAGCATAATTAACTGCACCATGAATAATTAAAATTATTTAATTAAGTTTGTAGTTCCACAGGTTTTTACAGAATACGAAGAAAGTTTTACAGGACTCACGAATTGATCAGTTATTTAGTCGATTTGATCACGTGAAGTTATTGTTTATATACGACAATTTAATAAGAAAACATGGAATTTCATAGACGTACCGACTTGTAATTACTTTTATAACTTCATATTCCAAATTAATGTAAATTTGAACATCGTCGTCGCGACGAGTGAATACTGAATATATATTTGTTCAGGTCCGTTCAGTCGATTAAATTAAATATGCATAAAGCTGAACAAATATATTAAGTACCTATACTTAATTATTATTTATTAATTCACAAGTTATTAGTTTTTTTATTTATCAGCTTGTGGTGAGCTTTGGGTGTGTGGCGTCACCACGGACCGTGGTCCCGACAGAAGTCCCTAATCCTCGTCTCTGACTTGCCTTTACTGGCCCGTCAGAGTAGACCCCAAGAGGATAAAATAATATATGTGACCCTGCCTCTGTCATCATCATCATTATCACAGCCTGTATACGTCCCACTGCACGGCACAGGTCTTAAGGCAGTCTGCAAAAGCTCTGACACCAGGGCTCTGCCCACACGATAAGAAAGAGCACAGGCCTACCCCCAGGAAAGCTGAATGAGCGTTAGTCCACCACGCGAGCCCAATGCGGATTGGTAGACTTCACAATTTCACATACACATCGGAATTTCTTCTTCAGCGTATGCAGGTTTCCTTACGATGTTTTTCTTCACTTTGAGAGTAGTCGGCTAATACCTAGAAAACCTCATTGGATATGGCATGCTGCATGTTGCAGTACCTATCCGTACGGTTTCGAACCTAGACCTCAAGATTGAGTTTCCATAGCTCTCCGCAACGCGCCACCGACGCTCTTCTACCCTTTCTTCTATGCTTGCCTTAATTGGCCGGCCGAGCTGTGTAGCTGTGTAAATATTAACCAATCAGGAGCCAGCCAGCTCGCGTCAATGGACAGGCAGCCTTAGGTTGGAGTCGCAAGTCCTATATGATCGAAGTATTGATGTGTTTGAGCGCAAATGGCGCGTGGGCACCTGATGATTTGAATCGTGAGATTCAAAATCATGACCTAATGAAAACGACAAACTTCATACTATTTCGGTCATTTTCTACTGCTGATTTCAACGTGTGACTTTCTATTGGCTATGTGCACGACACTAGCACCATCTAGCGCAACACGGCCCCGTGAATTATTTGTACATAAAATGTTAGGATAAAGTTTGTTATTTTATATTAAAATAAAGTAAAAACTTAATAAATGAGCAAAATTGTCGATATTAAAAATATTATAATACCTAATTAGCTGAAATTACCATTCTTTGTTACGAAATTCTCATACAAACTTTCACCACCGTTTTCACACTTTTGGGCGTTGAATTGCGAAAATTTTTTTTTTTTTTAACACCTAGATAGCAATAAAAACATCCCTGCCAAATTTTAAGTATTAGTATTTACTAGTTTAGATATTTGAGAATTGAATGAGTGTGCGGATTTGCATAGATTCAAGCAAATCTGACACTGCTTCGCCGGGAAAAGTACAAATTTCTGCCACAGCGTGCGCTGCGATCGACTTGACAGTTCCCAACACCCACTTCGCACATAGTATAACAACACCTGTCCACCCTTGACGCTCACTAGATGTTGCCTCCTTTGTCACTCCATTGCAAGTCATTATCTGCCATTTTTGACAAACAACAGCATGTTACATCAACGGCATGCGTTAGTCTCTCCGCAATAACTCAGATTTCCCGGTCCACCCAGTTCATACTGGTTGCCTGTCCATTGAAGCTGTGCGAGCTGTGCGAGCTGTGTAGCTGTGTTTTTTTAACCAATCAGGAGCTCGGGCAAGGCGCAAACCCGAGTAATTTTCTGTCCTTTCTGCAATGATGTCTTAGCTCTTTCTTTTTCTCCTAATTAGAGGGATAGGTAAGTAGGAAGTTTCATGATTCAGTAGATGATGCATTAGCATATGCATTACCTTAGATTTATTAGTCAAACTAAACTAAAATATGTACAATTGACTAAAATTACTTAAACGATATTATTTCTTCTTGTTCGGCAGGAAAACAGACATCATCACGACACCTGAAACAGAAATTTTCGATTTTAATAAAAAACAGAAAAGGTGTTTTTAGAATCCTACAAGCATACATAAATTCACGACCGTAATCCGCTTCGGGATGGTCAGTTACATTGCTACATCTACCAACTTTCTCGAATGCTAGTTCTTTTATAATTAATCTATGGTATGCCTTGCAAAAATTTTGATTAAATGTTAAAATAGAAATACCTATTCGGAGAGTGTCATACGAAAAGAGCAACGAGTAGTTTGAAATATTGAACTGCTCGTTCGGAAAGCAATTTTGGGCAAGCGCAACCTAACCGCAAAAAAAAAATCAATCTCACCAAAAATTATTTTAACTTCTTTTCAAAGTCAATTAGATTTTGACAAAATGAAAACGTTGACAAAAGGAAGAAGAAGACAGTCCACTATAGAACAAATTGTCACTTGTTTGCACACTATTTATGACTCTACAGGGTGAAATTGACATCATTAGCATCCTTTTAAACTAAGATTCTACCATTTGATAGCAGAGTCTACCCATCGAACTGACCAACTTTTACTATGGGAGCAACTAAAAAATCAGCTATCCCATACTAAACTACAATGCCTACTTGACTCAAATGTACTCGTATGCAACATCCGACTTTTTTTTTTACACCGATCGGTTTGCTCCCATAGTAAAAGGAAAGGTGTTCAATTTGATGGGTAGACTCTTAGTTTAAAAGGATGCCAATGATATCAATTTCACCCTGTATATTAGAAATTGAAAATTACGAAAAGTAATTACCTAACAGTGGAAAAAATGCTCCAGCATTTTACGCCTGATCTAGCAGCTGATCATCATGCCTACTGAATTTTATTGGTAATTTTTTGAAAGGCGTACATTATGAAAGAGAAACTAAGTTAATAGTTTTATTCAATTTCAATTTAATATTTAAAAATAACATTACCAGTCATAACGCCGGCAAGTGTGAAGAAGGGAACAACGCATCCCATATTTAACAATATGGGGAACATGATATTCCCGACTACAGTACCGATTCGACCGCTCGTCATAATCATTGATATTGCTAGGGTTCTGGAAAAAACAATCTGGAAATTAAGTTTTAAGTATATTTCTCTGTAGATTTTATTTCGGATTCGGGAAGGGTTTGGTTATTAATGGTTCATAACATAACTTAACAAATTATAAGAACAATAATTTAATTAAATTTAATTGAATATTCTTTATATGCACATACAAATCTTTAGGTATAGGAAGATACAAGCTCAATTATCGACGTGGCATGAAATAATCGGAACAAATTACACTCGGAACTAATTTAAATTAATCGGAACAGCGGCGCGATAACTAACGCGGCTATACTGGAATAGCAAGACTTTCAGTCTACGAATAACAATCTAAAAATTCTTATTCGTAGCATTTAGTTGAATGGTCGCACCGATCTCGCTGATGTTTTTGATGTGAAACATATATGCACCTATATGCCTATATGTTTAACGTTGTGAAACATATATGCACACATATGCCTATATGTATAACCTAAATGCGCGCCTTGGCAGTAAAACCGATATGCCATGATGACAAATTATGGCATGACGCCGGTCACGTTAGTGCATCACTGCACCACTAGGACAGCTGCGATTAGTTGAAGAACTTGCGTTCCTGAAGCGCAAAGTTTGAAATTCGAAAAATGCGTGAGTATTCGGGATAGTGCGGTATTTCGATGTTTCACATCTGCCAGGCGTACCGCGATCACTGTTTTTTTTTTCATTATTTGTTAGACTACAAAACAAGACACAAACGGACACATGTCTCCAATACTAGGCAGGTGTAGTAACAACCCAAAATGGCTGAGGCCCTATATCAGGGTTAGGGGTATTTAATTCAAGTCTTAGGAAAAAAACGTACCTAGAACTAGTAGGAAACACTTCAATTGTCGTAGTTTGAAGCAAACTTATTAAAGTTTGACTGATAGCCATATCTGTAGCGAATAACGCAACCACCTCGGTTTTACTACTCGCCCAACGTAAACCTAAAGTGACACCTATTGATGTTGCACCAGCGAACATTAATAGGTACTTCTTTCCAACTTTATTCACTAGCACACCGCTCAGCATGAACGGGAGCATGCAGACACAGCCTAAGATAATACTGTTTATGTAGGTCTCTGAACCGCTTTTCGTCTGAAAATAAAATTTGAGTATGAATCGCAAATTTTAGTTTTTGCACTTCTTCGTCATTACCTCAACTGAGAGACCCACTGCTAGACGTAGGTCTCTTCCAAAGTTTGCCATGATGGACGTCCGGGGCTGCCCTCATTCAACGGGTTTCCGACACCTTCACCAGGTCGTCGGTCCACCTTCTGGGAGGCCTAGAGACCCGCACTGAGTCTTCCGATATACAGTCGCCATTTGAAACTCTTCGGCCTTAAATCGAACCCTTCGTCCATCTGTTCTACGAGCAATGTGCGCTCCTAGCCACTTAAGTTTAGTAATCCTTAAAGCTATGTCGGTAACCATAGTTCGATCTCTTAGGAAAACTCTGAGTTTTGCTTTACCTTTTGAGTAACATTGAGCTTTTTTGCGTTTTTTTTTGTACCGATTGGCGTGCACCAACCGTCCCCTTTCATCGTTGAAACCTGGACGTTCTGGGACCAATATAGCCTATATTATATAGGCTAATGATGATAATCAATAAAAACTGTTTAACAATATCTAGCAGTTTTAGCGTAGTTAAACTAACAAACGACTTTTTGAAAAATAATTTTGTATTTTGAATATTTACCGGAACACAAGTAGCAAGCATGTCAGCAGCGGTTGTATTCGAGATCCTGGCATTTAAGTCAGATGTGTACGTATCCAGCATGACACATAGTTCCTGGTTACTACCGACGGTCTTACTGTAATGTTCCACTATGGTAGACAGTTGTGGGAACCACAGTCTGATTACGTTGTACCTGAAAAATATTATCAATATAGGAGAGTTGATACGCGACATTTTTCACTAGCGACATAACTCGATGGTTATGTAAAGTTTTTTTGGCTGCCTGTCCATTGAAGCTCACGAGCTGTGCAAGCTGTGTAGCTGTGTTTTTTTAAACCAATCAGGAGCTCGTGTGAGATCGGCGGCGCGCGGCGCCTCGCCCGAGCTCCTGATTGGTTAAAAAAACACAGCTACACAGCTCGCACAGCTCGCACAGCTTCAATGGACAAGCACCTTAAAACTTTTTTCTTTTTCTGAATTATTTATCATAATTATAGGTATCTTATTTTAGATTATCATTTTCTATCTTAGCCCCACTAGCGTCAGTTGTTTTTCTATACAAAAAAATCCTTGTCTAATAAATTATCCTGGAGTTTGTGTATAGCCTTATGTATAACCCAGGTAGACGCAAGTGGGCTTAAAGGTGAAATTACACAAAGCTCCTTAAAGAAGTCTCCTTGCTTTCAAAAAGTGAGAGAAAAGCTAAATATAGATACTTACAATGCCATCAAGAGAAAGTTCATTGTGCAGAAAAGAGCTAAATAAGGGCCCAGAGGTTTCAAAAACATGGGTTTCACATTATGCAGCCCACTCACAATCTGGTGGGACAATGTGCTGGGTACAGTGTTCATGCGAACACAGTCATCCTTTATTTTTTTAGAGTTTTCTTTCCATAAATTTTTCAACTGTAAAAACAACAGACAATGCGATTAATAGCTAGGTATTATCGGGGACTTTTCCGCCTGATCAAAAAAAATACTTATTATTTCGCGCATAATTTATTGTTTGGAAAGTATTCATTCATTGGTCTATTCATCAATAGGGTGGGGGCTAGAAATCGTTTTTATTTTTCAGTATTGCAAGCAAAGTTGAGCCTCGTCGAAAAGTCCGCGATACTAAGATAGTGTACTAGACCTTTACAAAATCACATTTTTGAGCAATATCACGACACGTGAAGAACAGAAAATCTCAGTGTTCAAAGTCAGTTCATAAAAAGGTAGCTGTTTTTTCTTTGTGTACATATTTTTCCGGATATATTTCACCATAAAAACGGAAGTACCGACACAGAAATTAATATCTTTTTCTTTTTTTCTAATTTCAAAAACTGTTTTATGAATACATCAAAATTTTCGTAACTACGATTCATTAATTAATTTTGTAAGCTTAGTCCGTTTGCAAACGTGTTTAACCAAAGTTAAATGTCACTATGTTTGTATTTCGATTGCTGAAGTAGACATAGATTAAGATTAGTTAAAGTAAACCGTGGTGGTTCAGTGGCGAGTAACCTTGCCTGCCGTGCAGGAGGTGATGGTTCGATCCCCGTCCAGGTCAACTAGTACCAATGATTTTTTCGGAATTTATGTACGATTTGTAACACCACTGGCTTTTCGGTGAAGGAAAACATCGTGAGGAAACATGCATGCGTCAATTTCGAGGCATGTATTGTACCTAGGGCTGCCATCCGTTCGGGTTTCCCCGGAATTGTCCTAGTTTGAAGGCGTCCGGGGGCGTCAGGGCGGGTTGTCATTAAGTGTCCGGGGAAAAAGCCGGACACTTTACGTGTCCGGGTAAAAAAACCGATAATTTCAATATCAATTACAAACGTTACTGAAAATACACGAGCAGGAAAAGTAAAAAATAAAGATTGTATTGGGAAATTTTATTTTTTGGTTCTGCACTCAGAAACTCAACTTGCGCTAG
Organism: Agonopterix subpropinquella; assembly: GCA_922987775.1. Taxonomy (NCBI): domain Eukaryota; kingdom Metazoa; phylum Arthropoda; class Insecta; order Lepidoptera; family Depressariidae; genus Agonopterix; species Agonopterix subpropinquella. Next base: position 4,943,305 of record OV277710.1, read on the forward strand.
AACCGAGTCGTACCCCGGAAAATAAGAGCTCACTTCGCTTGCGACGACGGTTTTTGTCTCAAATACATAAATCAACTTGGTTTCGGCATAAAGTTTACAATTGAGTTATTATGTCAGCTTTTATTTTCGCCTCGATTTCGACATGAGCTGATGAGATTTTGCTACATTATAACTCATTTCAAGTTATATTGTAGAAAAATCTAGAGCTCGCGTCGCTCGCTCCTGGTTTTAAGTAGTGTTGATTGCAATAAATAACCTTATGATAACTTTGCCGTAAAACCACAAGCTCTTGATTGTGGTTTTATCGAACGGCCTAGACGCATTTCAGATAATGATCGCTCGCTCCAGGACTTAGATCATAATTATTGGAGATTAGCAATAATCTACATATAGTAGTGAAATCTCGAGCTCGCTTCGCTCGCTCCTGGCTTTTTATTGTATTGAATCGCCTTAGTCGAAACGCGAAATCTCGAACTCGCTTCGCTTGCTCTAGTTTTAGATCGTATTACACTTGTTCTAGGTTTCGGATTGTATTGCAGTAACTTATTCGTTTTCTTTATTGTCAAAATATAATTTTTCGATGTTGTCCGGGGAACATTTTCGATTTTAATGAAATGTCCGGGGTTTTTGACGTCTTTGCCCGGTGACGGCGATTTTGGTGATGGCAGCCCTAATTGTACCCACTGTCCACTACAAGTGGCGACGGGCTCACTCCCCGTCACACTGGATAGAGTTTCGGTACTACTAGTGAAACGTGGATGTTCTGAGGTTTCAGAATATCCCTAGACTACCCCCTCGGGGAATATAGTCGTGAGCATATGCTTATTAAAGTAATTATATAAAATAAGATTTTATAACATTGACTTTGACTTCAAAAAATCTGTACAAAATTTCATAGGCGTATGCTCACGACTATATGAGAAGGTAGTCAGAGATATTCTGAAAACTCAGAACATCCACGTTTCACGTACCGAAACTCGTAGTAGTTTTAACTAGAGAAATTAGTGATAAAAATTGTTAGCAGTTCATACCGGGAAAGTGTTAGCAGGTTTGCCAGTGTTCTGTTTGTAGATTCTAATAAGTACATCCCTCGCTTCGTCGTAGCGATGCTGACTCAGCAAAAACTTGGGGCTCTCAGGTTGGAAACAGTAGAGTATTGAAGCCGTCAGTGAAAACGACGATATTATCATGAGGTAGAAATTCCATGTGTTTAATACTGAAATAAAATATTTCTTGAAATAATACGGTATTAATCATCATCATCATCACCTCAGCCGATGGACGTCCACTGCTGGACATAGGCCTTCCCCAAGGATCACCATAACGAACGGTCCTGCGCTGCCATCATCCAACGGGTTCCCGTCACCTTCACCAGGCCGTCGGTCCACCATGTGCGGGTCCTACCCACGCTGCACTTTCCGGTACGCGGTCGCCAATCGAAAACATTTCGGCCCCACCGGCCATCGGTTCTGCGAGAAATGTGCCCCACCCACTACCACTTAAGTTTAGCAATTCTTTGGGCTATTTCAGTTACTCTGGTTCTTCTGCGGCTCTCTTCATTTCTGATTCGATCTCGCAGGGAAACTCCGAGCATAGCCCTCTCCATTTCCCTTTGGGCTATCCATTCCACTTTCAACCTTTTTATGAGGCCTTGAGTGAACCACCACGTCTCTGTTTCCATATGTCATCACTGGCAACACACAACTCGGCTGGGTAGCGTTCGGGAAGCTGCGTAATATCTTCACGTCCCAAATACCGCAGTGTCTTAAAACGAAAGTCTTCGATCTGTGTGTGTTACATATGGAACGGTATTAATAATAACGATTAATTAGTGTTCGAGACTAAACTACACAAACCTAAGTACGTGTAGTAATAATAAACCAACTAAAAACATTGAAAATCCTGGAATATTTTTCTATACCACTCCCCATTAGGGCACGGCACGCACTGCGCGCCCGCGTGTAGTTATATACTGTCGTGTAATTGGTTCTTTTTTTACGTTTTGTTGCTCTTTTGGTTCGGACACTTTTGAACGCGGACCCTACGTCCAGCAGTTGGTAAGTCAATGGACTACACCGACTGCTATATTAGAAAAGCAGTCAGGTTCACAGAATATTTATAATTTCATACGTTTGTGCTCTAAACACAGTCATGTTACGCACTCTTTCGTACTTACCTTCCTTAATCTGATTTAATGGAGAAACAATACGATCAGAGGTTATAGGGTGATTTTTAATAGGTCTGTATGGCTTAAAGGGGAAAGAGTACAACCCATTAGAAGTCTAAAACTGTATGGAACCCCTGGTCGAAAATCACTGGTTTCGGAAATATTGGACACTAACTTTTTTTCGAAATATACCAAAATTTAAGGTAAAAGCATAAAAATAAAAATAAATACTTATTGCATGAATTTTTTTTTTACGTTTTCTGTTTACTGGATAAATTATTCATAAACTAAAAACAAAAAAATCTTATAAGTTACTTCAATTTTTAAAGTTATTTTTCAGGTTTTCGACCAGGGGTTCCATACAGTTTTAGACTTCTAATGGGCTGTACTCTTTCCCCTTTAAGCCATACACACCTATTAAAAATCACCCTGTATATTAAAGGGGGTTCTGCAGACCATTAAGCTTTTAAAGTTGTTCAGTTTGATTGTATGAAGAATCCCATTGTATCCATCCATTTATGCATCCCTGTCTTGAGCCAGCTCCATTCACCGATCGTCAAAGGTTTAAAAAAAGTATCTTACCAAAATATCCACCAAAGAAAGAAGTCATCCAGTCCTGAGTCAGAATGACCCATGACAAACAAGCCAAGAGGACCTGGCCCAGGGCTTGGAATGAAGATTGAAACAGCATCACGCGGTCCCTAATTCCATTGTGACAGAACTCCGATGTAAACGTTAGGGCTGGACTGAAGGCTGCTGCAAATCTGCAAAATACCGTTTTTTCACGATCTTAATGTTGGTCCCATAGTGCAAGTTGTTCAGTTTATAATTATTCATCATCATCATCCATCATCTCAGCCGATGGATGTCCACTGCTGGACATAGGCCTCCCCCAAGGATCGCCATAACGACCGGTCCTACGCTGCCCTCATCCAACGGGTTCCCGCCGCCTTCACCAGGTCATCGGTCCATCGTGTGCCTGGGGCCTACCCACGCTGCGCTTTCCGGTACGCGGTCGCCACTCGAGAACTTTTCGGCCCCATCGGCCTTCGGTTCTGCGAGCAATGTGCCCCGCCCACTGCCACTTAAATTTAGCAATTCTTTGTATAATTATTACCATCATAAATCTGCAGACACTATATATAATAAGCACACAAAAGACATTGCCCACGTGACGAAATGTATTCGTTTCGGGACGTTTCGCAGCTGGCGAAAGTGTATGATCAAAGAACACATACAAATCGTATGATAGCTGAAATTATACACAGGATAGGAAGAATATCGTGCTTCCCAAGGAAATGGAAATTAATCCTTTTCTATCGTGACATTTCTTATAAATTAAAATTTACCCAATGACTTTTTAAATTTACCAATTTTTTAGGCGAGACGGGATGGGCGTTCTCCTTTACTGGAGTTCAAGCTACTAATAATTTCTATTAAAGTAGAAAATATAAAAATGTTAAGATACAGTTAGATACTTACAATATCCCTTCAAATAGTTTAGCCGTAAGCAGCCATGCGTATGTTTGACTTAGAGATGATACCAAGGTAAAAAGGAAGATTCCTGCATGTCCTCCGATCATAAAAATCTTCCTACCAAAGGTGTCAGTTAGAAATCCAGCTATTATTGATGAAAATATCATGCCTGGAAAAAAAGTAGTAAGTATAAATTAATAGTAAAGGGGTCCGCTTTAATTTCAATTTACTTAAAAACTAATGTACGCCGGATCTCATGCAAAATTATCGAAAAAAAATTTCCCATGACGAAAGTACAATTTAGTAATATAAAAAAACCAAAACAATGAAACTGTTAGAAGTCTTTTTTCATTTTGTTTGCGTAGTTTCTACAACAGCGGCATAAACGTGCGCGGAGTCAGTCGATCATACGAAGACTGGTGCGTAATTGTTACTCTTTATACGTTTTGTAACTCTTTTGGTTCGGACACTTGAGCGCGGACCCGAACTCCAGGTAGTTGGTAAGTCAATGGTTGTGTTGTTTCTCATAAAGAGGGCTTTCATGCTTCATAAGTGACACTCCGAGCAATCGGCCTTGGATAATGATGGTACCGCATAGGACAGGAAACCAGTAGAAATAGCACGAGGACTATTTAATATCACCCCGTTCAACTAGGTACTTAGGTACTCCGATTGATAAAAATTTTTTCATTCAAGTCTAATGCGTTTTATGAATATCATTGATTATAAACATGATACAGCCATGTGCTATTTCAAATCAAATTAAAGATAGAAACAAAGATTTTTTTTGGTAAAGACCAAAAAAAATCTTTGATAGAAAAATTAAGTCTCGGGCGGGAGTTGAACCCGACTAGCCACTCCACTCCACTCCACTCCACTATAACTTCCAGTAGATGGCGCTCACGTCCCCTCAAGACGCAACAGATTGAAAGGACATCCGGCACATAATACCTAAAAATGTATAACCGTCCTTCTATTTTTATTATGGACACTAGAAACTGCAGGCATTCGTTTATTTTATAATGATTTATTAGTTTTTAACATTTTTATATAAAAAAAAACATTGCGTTTGCAACACCTCCTACTAAACAACATTGACAGCCATTTTGGGGTTGCTGCTTTTTTATAATTTATTAATAATAAATGTTTAATAACTCGTTAAATAAAAATTAATGATACTATCTGAGTCGTTTTTATAAAACCCCATAATTTATTACACATTTGACTTCAGTCAAAACTTCTATACATTTTAAGGTATTTTTTCATTCAAGGGAGAGCGGCGGTTGTCCTTTTCGTTCTCTGGTTAGTGGGCTTGGTGACGAAATTGGATGGAAGAGTGCGGGTTCAAGTCCCGCCCGAGACTTAATTTTTCAATCTTTAATTTGATGCGCTTTATGTATCAAAATATTTTCATTCATAGTAATAAAATGATCGCTTAATGATCCCAAATGACTGAATCTTCAACATACTATCAGTTTAAAATAACAATGTGCATGACCTTGAAGGGCCGTTGGATAACTTCACTCGGTTGTAAAGGAATGTAGACTCTATGCAAAGGAAACAACCATTTGAATGACTCGAGTGAAGTTCGTGTGATTGAGTGACGTCACATTTGCGAGCGAGGTCATGCACATTGTTATTTTAAACTGATAGTACAAACCTAAATCACGCCTTTTTCCCAGAGGGATAGGCAGAGACTATCTTCAATTTCTTCAACATTGTCTAAAAATAAATACTATCGGGGACTTTTCCGCCTGACCACTTAAGAAAAAAATCGCATAATTTCGCCCAAAATTTATTGTATGGAAACTATTATTAATTGGTCTATTCATCAATAGGGCGGGGTAAGACATCGCTTTTATTTTTTAGTATGCAAGCAAAAATGAGCCTAGTGGTGGTCAGGCGGAAAAGTCCGCGATAGTACCTATTTTATACAAAATTCGTTTGTTTTGTGACGTCGCTTAGTATGTATACCCAGGTGGTCAGTTGGGTAGGTAGCTGGGCTAATAGTCGATCGACATTGAATCACATGATTACAACGCATTAATTATTATACAGGGTGTAACAAAACACCCTAGTTATATTTAAGGGGGTGCTTCAGACCATCGAACTGAACAATTTTCACTATAGAGCCAACATCGAGAAAAAAAAAATCTGCTGTCCCATACATTTGAGTCGAATCGGTACTGCAGTTTTGTATGGGACAGCTGATATTTATTTCGCGATTTCGAAATTGGCTTCATAGTGAATGTTGTTTAGTTTGATGGTCTGAAGCACCCCCTTATGTATTACTAGGGGGTTTTGTTACACCCTGTATAACATCACACCTCTTTCCCAGTGGGATGGGCAGAAACTAAATCGTGCCATCAACTCCGATCCTTACATAGCACCAAATAAAAAAAAGATATAAAAAAAGAATAAATGAAAAAAAAAAACTAAATAATTTTAGTACCTAAATATTGTAACTCCAAAACTCAAATTTTTATGTTCCATTCTCACTATAAATAGATTATTAATTATTAAGGACCTATGTCGAAAAATAATTTAAGCGAAACAGGCGTGGGATATCTTATATTACGGCCTGATGCGAGAGAAAGAGATAGGGCGGCGCGCGCGCCTGAAACGAATCAAGCGCCAAATCAAACTTTATATAATTGTGATTGTACTATTTATGTAATTTCAATTCTGCTCTAATCAAATAGCAATCTCTTTTTTTAAATCAAGTCTTGTGTTTCTATTATTCACCGTTTAGCAGTTCCAAGCGTTTATAAATAAAAACGGAGGCTACTTTGGCTTGTTTTTCTATCAAGAAAATGTATCTTAATCGTGTTTTGGCTCTGATCAAAACTTCAATTATATGTTCAATTTACACATATCCGAAAATCATACACCTACTGTTAGTACTTCATCACAATAACAAGTACAAGTACAGTAGTAGTAGTAGTAGTTCAAGTACTTCATGATACATGAAGCTTTGAAGAATCCTATTTTTTTCACATAGCAACACAGAACTCGACGTTGCCACTTACCGCCATAAGGCACCCCATTCAAAATGCCTTTCTGTAATAGATTCATATTCAGATCGCATTCTGCATTTGGCAACAAGTAGGGTGTTGAGTTTGCAATGATTATTGAGGACAAAAATGCGAACAGCGATGTAAATAACAACTTGTAGTGGAAGAATCCGAAACCGCATTCTTTGAAAGCTTCGTTTATTTCCTGCATAGGTGTCGCGTGCTTCGCTTCTAAGTCGTCTTCGCCTGCAGATAAAATAAAATAAAATAAATATTTATAATCAAGATGTAAACTGAAACGCGTTACATACTTTAGGGGGTGGTTCAGACCATCAAACTGAACAAACACTATTGGATCAACATCAAAATCGCCAATAAATAAGTCGATTAGCAGATTTTTTATCGATATTTTTTAGTTGCTGTTCTTCCATACATTCTAGTTGAGCAGCTATTAATATTTTTTTTGGAATATTAGTTCCGTTAAAGTTGTCTAGTTTAATGGCCTAAAGTCTAAAGCAACCTTTAAAAAAATATGGGTAACAGTACTAGCTCAATATAATTATTATATAAAATATATAAAGAGAGAGCAAGTAAAATATTTCAAAGGGGCTACATTAGACTGAACGGAAATATAACAAAATAAAAGGGTCTATGTTTAAAAAAATTATGTAGATAAAAAATTTAATACAATACTTATACCCATGAATGCAGATCAGATTGAGACTGTACTCATTCAAAATTTTTGTGGCGATCTATACTCTCTACCTTCCCTAATTAAACAGGCATGAGTAGTATGTTAGTAGTTTTATTGAACTTACTTGTACGATCCATCGAAGACGTTTTCATTATACTGCAAAACTACTACTGCTGCTTCATTCACAAGTCACAACATAACTACAACACAAAATAGCATTTAAAATCACCAGAGTTCTAAACATTTGTTTATATTATTTCTAATAATCCATAATGTTAATACATAATAAGTATCTAAAAAGAATACTGCAACCAAGAATAATAATAAAATAATTTAAGTAGTTAGTTCTAAAGATTTGCTGAATACGAAATAACTAATTTGAAAAAATTTATTGATCCGATTTTCAGACGATTTATATGACGAATTTATTGGGTTGATTAACAGAAAACATGGAAGTTCATAAAATTACTTATTCAACTTCAGTCAGTAAAATGTGTGTAAATTTTATCATCGTCGCGAAGACTGAATAATTAAATAATTAAGTATATATTTGTTCAGCTGTATGCATATTCAATTTAATTGACTATACTGCCGTGCTGAGCCAAAAAGGCATAAGTCCAAAAAATACCAAAATCTGTTCGTTCTTTATTTGGATTCCTTGAACTGAGGGGAACCATATTTTGTGAATAAACAAATTATAGATATCTTTATTACTAGAAGTAACTACTAGTAATAAACGACTGATCAATTACATGTAAAATGGTTACCTACACCAATTAATTATTAATTTACACCAATTACTAGAGATATTAGACTTATGTCTTAAATACTAAGGGAAACAGTAGTATGATTCACTTACTATAACAATAAGACGTAAGTGTTATAAATACGTCCTAATCGCTTACTATGGTTGTTATAATTTGTGATTAGCTTAAGTTGCGGAAACTATCGTACAAAAATAAAATAAAAGGTCGTATTAAATGTTTTAGAGGATTGCTCAGGAAAAAGTCGTAAGTCCATTTTTAACTTATAATATTTATAATTTAAAACCAGTAAAGTCCTGTGTTGATTGATGCGATCTATGAAAAACATAAAAAGTTGTTTTTCTCGAACCCGATAAAATGGAGGCCTTTTGGCTTAACACGGCAATATGCCAGTTCTTTAGGGGTTCCAAAAGTGTGCGTTAGGCCGCTTTAAGGAAGCAGCAAGTAAGCAGGGGTGAAACTTGTTTTCCGAATGATCCAAAATGGTTTCGGTGATTTTATTACCACAGTGACCCGGCAAGACGCGCTGACTAAGCCAAGAGTGTGGAAATTTGGACTTAATTTTTTTTACCAGTAAAATGGTTACCACGTATTAAATGTTTTCATAAATAAACTGTTAAAATATTAATATACTTAAAAGGGTCGTGAAGCGAATCACGACAAAACAGACCATAAATTGCTCTAATTGCCCGTTTTTGTGGATAAAAGATAGCCGCAATGTGTGTAGCACGACCCTACAATAAAATACCATTTCACAAATACTTACCAGGAAAGTAACAGTAATATAATATACTAGATTAGCAGTTTCAATTTCAATATTATTTAATTGTAAAATTTGTCTGACTGCATATGCAGCAGAGCTTAGCCGACCAGCCAGAGTTTCAATGTGATAGTCCTATTGCAGCCGATAGCCAATCGTTATTCCCAAAAAAACGGTATTATCTAGGTACAACATCTAGACGGATTGATCTGAGTTCTGGACAAACGCTTATTACCTCTGATGTATATCTATCATAGGTACATTCGGCAAAACGAATTGTTTCGTTGCATTAATAGTGGAGTTCCTGAAGGTTTTTGCTTCGGAACCCGTCAAAAGTACTCCGATTTCGATAATTTTTTTTAAAATGAAGGTAATTTAAAATACTACCACTTAAACACTTTTTACACTTTAAAAATTGACACTTTTTTTTGTATAGAAATCTTTGAGCCAGTGTAACTTTGAAACTATATAACATAACGGAAATCTGATGAACCACAGACAAGGATATTAGTTTCTAGATCGTGTTTAAAAAAATCATTAAATTTATTTGGTTAATATTCAAAATAGGATCAAACTTCGTTTGTATAGAGCGCGCTCGTCAGCCAATCTCTATTAAAATTGCCTCAATGCGAAGATAATGTCCTGTTCTTACATGAATTTGCAAGTTGTGAAGCATTTTTTCTTAAAATTTGTATTTTTTGGGTTACAACTTTTTACTTGACTGAGAGCGTCAATTTTTAAACTATACAGGTTGTAGTATTTTAGATTACTGAATACTTACTACTTTATTAAAGAAACATGAAAATCGGAGTAGTTTTGACCGGTTCCGAAGCAATAGAACATTTTAAAGCTACAGGTACTCGGTTATAAGTGCGAGATTATTTGCGTTAAACCAGTGCAAAACTTGATGAAAGGAAAATTACGTCGCATCGTCAAGTTGTTAGTGCTTCCTGGTTACTTTAACAATTAAATCAAATGAAATATACTGTATATTATATTTATTAATCAAACTAAACTAAAATATGTACAATTGACTAAAATTACTTAAACAATAATCAGATATTATTTCTTCTTCTTCGGCAGGAAAACTGACATCATCACGACACCTGAAATATAAATATTTAATTTTAATAAAAAGCAAAAGCCAGGTTTATAATTTTGAAATATTAACGGCTTAGACCCGCAACCTGCCAAGTCAAGACTTTTTTCTCCCTTCATATCATTTGAAGTTTAATCAAATAATATCCACATAGACATCAACGTCGACGTCGTTTTTGACGTCATTTTTTGGCTCTTCCAATTTATTAAGCTATCGAGCCTACTACGTCAGAGAACGAAATTCTTCAACCAATTCCCTCTTTAAGGGAAGATAAGGTTTTAATCACAGATCACAAAAACTAAAGGGAGATATGAAAAGGGGGCGGGGCCAGTGTCGCAGTAATATGCGCGAAAACGGAACACATTGCTCGCGACAGTAATGGTTCAATATATTAGGAGGCTGAAAGCCAGTCGAGATATTATGTGTAAATAGTTTACAATGCTTGCGTAGTACTAAAAATTATTCGAACGTCGAGTTCTGATACCTCAATGGATAATGAGCACATTTGAGCTAACAAAATACTTTCTATCGCGTGGTACTGGTGGTAATGCGACACTAGGTTTCGTACTCAGCGCGTTGGATGGCATCTCTCTAGATCTCTATGGTTTAAATAAACACTACCAGTTGCTATTATTTTTATAAAACCACTTACACTACAGCCTTACTACTATTTTGATAACATTTTAAAATTAAAACATTCATAAAGAGTCACAATGTAGAGTAACGAGTTTTTTGAAATATTAATTAAACCACTCGTTCAGCATGCAATTTCGGCCAAGCGAGACCAACCTAAAATCAACGCTTAAAGTTTTACCATTTTCGTTTAGTTGGTCGAAAATAAAGATGCATATTCTATTACGTTGCGAAAGAAAAACATTATATTATTATGTTCAAAAGTTTCCATTATTATTTTATCATTAATATAATATTGGCTTACCAATCATAACGCCAGCAAGTGTGACGAAGGGAACAACGCATCCCATATTTAACAATATGGGGAACATTATATTCCCGACCACGGTACCGATTTCTCCGCTCGTCATAATTATTGATATTGCTAGGGTTCTGGAAAAATTTGTGGAAATTAAGTTTTATGTGTTTGTCTGTAGAATTTAATTCGGATTGGGGAAAAGCGAATGATTTGGTCATTAATAGTTGTTAACATAGGACTGCTCAATTATTGACATTGCATAAAATTTTCGGTAGCAAAAGACTTACAGTTACACTCGTCACAATGATGTTTTTTCTGTGGCTTGCAACGTATGTCATACCACTACGTCGTACATATGTTCATATGGTTTTAGTACTTACATACTTACGTACTTCTTGTACCAAGCCACAGTTTTTTGTCAGTGGAATAATACATTATTCGCCTTAATAAAAACTTAAATAAGCGTCTCCAATACTAAGCAGGCTTGCAGTAACAACCCAAAAATACCTAGGTATGTCAATTTAAGGGTCACCAACTTTTGTAAAATTCGGAATGGGTTTGCTCACCCAATGAAAAAGTGTAGATGAAGCCGAGAATGTAACGCGCTCACCCAGAAAAAAGCCTATTAACTCTTCTTTTAATAAAAATATCCTGATTGTATTTGCTTGGAAAAACAGATGCAGGGAAGGAACTCCTTAGAAAAGATAATGCTATTGTTTATATCGATGCGGACTTATTCAAGCTACAAAACTTACCTAGTATTAGTAGGAAACACTTCAACCGTCGTGGCTAGAAGCAAGCTCATCATTGTTTGACTGATAGCCATATCTGTAGCAAATAACGCAACCACCGCGGTTTTACTACTCGCCCAACGTAAACTTAACGTGAGGCCTATCGATGTCACACCAGCAAACATTAATATGTACTTCTTTCCAACTTTATTGACTAGCACACCGCTCAGCATGTAAGGAATCATGCAGACACAGCCTAATATAATACTGTTTGTGTAGGTCTCTGTACCGCTTTTGGTCTGAAAATAAAAAATTATGGTTGGTTTGACGACCCGGTTGGTGTAATGGTTACCACGCCGGACTGCCAAACCAGGGTCCTGGGTTCGAATCCCGGTTCGGTCATGGATGTTTATATGTTTGTGCCGTTGTTGTATGGTTTCCATAATAAACAGCCTATAAATAGTGCTTTCTTGGGATCATTACAATGTATGTGCCTGTGAGCGATATATTTATATTTTCTTGCATCGGTTTTAGGGTTCCATAGTCAAACAAGGAACTCTTATACTTTCGTTCATTCTGTCTGTCTGTCTGTATGCCCCGTTTCAATTACTTGCTCATTATTGCACTTATTGAATCGAAATTGAGCATGTAGATTAGATAACAGTAATCCAAAAACGGAAATGTAGTTTTTTTTTATTTCTTACTAATTAATTATTAACAATTAAAAACTCGGCAATAATCCATCAAAAATTAATCATTTTAGTGTCGACATTAAAAAAATATGATTTTATTAATTTTTAGAAATAAATTGATAATAATATTTTTTAAATTTTAGTTCAATACTCGGTTGATTTAGTTTGACAATTTGTTCGTGAATTAGTGCGGAGGCCCTGCAACCTGCAACACAAAGGCTGATAATGATGATTAGGTATGTTTAAATACATTCAATAAAGGTAGAATTTACTATAAAAACTAATATTTTAAACGAAATCAGTTTTTACCGGAACACAAACATCAGCTGCGGTCGTATTCAAGGTCCTTCTTGTATTCAAGTCAGATGTGTACGTATCCAGCATGACACATAGATCCTGGTTACTACCGACGACCTCGCTGTAATGTTCCACTATGGTAGACAGTTGTGGGAACCACAGTCTGATTACATTGTACCTGAAAACATCAACGTAGAACAGTTTCAGTACTTAAAGCTTAGAACTTTGATGGTTATATTAGCTTCACCTGTATGTAAGAAAATCTAAAAAGTCGATTTTACCCCATAATTTTATTTATGTATCGATTTGAAACTTTGCAGGTGTATTAGTTTTTTTATTATTACGTATGGGTTTGCTCTTGACCTCAATCCAGTCCTCAGGACGAAGATGGGATCGAAGATGTAGCGAGCTTACCCAGGTGCTCGGAAATACTGAAGCAGGTACGACATTCCACTCCTTGGCAGTGCGCATTATAAATGATTCAGAAAGGCGCTTGGTGCGAATAAGTGGGATGTCAACCAAGAAGGGGTGATATCCCGCGGTGCGTCTGGAAGTCCGATAGTAGAAGGGAGAAGGGGGGATAAGCTCATGGAGCTATATAGTTTGTATGACAATACAATAATTTGGTACCATCGAGCTGATTTAATAATGGAGTCATAAGATGGATAGTGAAACCCTTCAATGTCTACTAGTAAACCACTCAAGTCTGGGCTCGTTTGGTTTTTTTTTTACGAGTCCCATACATTATAAGTGGTATCTTGGAACTCACGATGGAGCCAGAAGGTGGATTGTGGAACTCTTCAACGGCTTTGAGTAAAACCCTCGATTCTGGGCTCGTATGGTTCGTTTTGACGAGTCCGATACAATATACATTGTGTCGTGGATCACATGACGGAGCCAAGAGTTGGATGGGTGGAACTCTTCAACGGCTAGTAGTTAACCACTCGAGTTAGGGTTCGTTTGGTTTGTCTTCATAAACATAATACATTACTCATGGTGACGAGGGTCTGAAGATGGAGACAGTAGGTGGATAGTAGAACTCTTCAACGATTACTAGTATACCCTTCGATTTGGGTTCATTGGGTTCCCTTTGACGAGTCCCATACATTTTACAAGGTATTGTGGATCTCATATCATGATGGAGACGGGATGTGGATAGTTGAACTCTTCAATGGCTACTAGTAAACCACTCGAGTGAGGGTTCAAGTGATTTGTTCAGATGAGTTCAATACATTACACATGGTGACGAGGATTAGATTAGAATTGGATATCTAGAAGAGTTTTTAATAGGAAATCGCTGCTATTACAACCCGGGCGAATTAACTTGGCACCTGGCTCGCACGTGGCTCGGAATAAAAAACTTGGAAAACTCGGAAAGAATTACTCGAAAATGCTAAAGCGCAGGGACACGTACAACGACAACTGAAATGCTATGCTACGGCCTCGCACGGCGACGGCGGGGTGCCGCGGAGGGTAGCAGGAGGGGTGTCAAATTCCGAGCCACATGCGAGCCAGGTGCCAAGTTAATTCGCCCGCGTTGTATAATTCTTAAGTTTTCGAAATATTCAAAGGTATACGAACTTACCTGTTGGCCTCATGGCCAACCCATACCTTACACTTGCATAACCTGTATGAACGTACTTACAATGCCATCACGAGAAAATTCATCGTGCAGAAGAGAGCTAAATAAGGGCCCAGTGGTTTCAAAAACATGGGTTTCACATTGTGCAGCCCACTCACAATCTGATGGGACAATGTGCTGGGTAAAGTTTTCATGCGAATATAATCATCCGTAATTTTTTTCGAGTTTTCTTTCCATATATTCTTGAACTGAAAAAATTTTTACTAATGAATCTTAAATAAATATTTCATCGTAAATCGTTCTGTAAGTTTCAAATTAATTAATTTCCTTACCGGGAAAGTGTCAGCAGGTTTGCCAGTGTTCTGTTTGTACATTTTAATGAGTACGTCCCTCGCTTCATCGTATCGGTGCTGAGTCAGCAAGAACTTCGGGCTCTCGGGTTCGAAGCAGTAGAGTATCGTAGCCGTCAGTGAAAACAACGATATTATTATGAGGTAGTAATTCCATGTGTTTAAAACTGAAAGTAAATATTTAATGTTAACACATTATTTTATAGTACATTACTTATCACATTATTTAGTAACCTAAGTAACAAAAATTAGACAAACTGAACCACGGTGGTGTCCACCATTACATTAGATTCATGATGACGACCTCGAATACTTTATGGCTTGAACAGAGCTATTGCCTCTGTCATTTATTCAAATCCATGTGTTTAGCATAGCGACGCCTTAGAGTGAAGAACTCGTAAGTGCAGGAGGAAGAAAAAAATGTGTCCTGTAATTTTGTAAGTTCAGGAGTATTTGCGAGGTTCTTATTATACGGTATCTAGATGGTATTACGAGTATTGGATTATATTTTAGTGAAATAAGTACATGTTTTGTGAGATTTTCTTTCTAAAAACGTAATCTAATTCACTCTAAGGCAAGGAACATATCGACGGTCCCTACGTACATATCCCTAACTGCAAAAGTCAAATTTTACAGGAGAGCACTTTTAAGTTTCAAACATGTATATTTCACGTCCTATTTGTCACGCAGTGATGAAATTTGACATGGGGGTTCAATATACGGTAAATTATATGAAACAGGAAGCAAAAACTCAAAAAGTTAATTGGAAGTGTGCTATTAGTCACTTACTTAGTTCTACATCGGAAGCGCTCCAATTACAAATAACGTATGTGGTACATATTGACTATTACGCGGAAGTCTTACGATCGATCAAAATCTTAACTGTCACATAGATTATTGTACATGGGAAACATTATGGAGATACGGGGTTTGTAGGTAAGGGCGAAGTATATAGCTACAGTAAAAAGTTAACTTTTTTCGGATTATTATTAAATTTTGTCAAAAATAATAAAAATTTACATACTTTAGTATCAGTAGTTAATAGCAAAGTCGTTAATTTGAGACTTTACTAAATAATTGTGATAACATTATACTTAATATTATTTAATTGCACGTCAGAAACTGTCACATTCAATTTACTACATAGACGAAAAGGGTATCAAAGGCGGTGCTTGCTGTCTTTAAGGCACTTCAGAAGGTGTTCAACTTCGTTATACTCGAGGAGAAAACTCTGCAGATACGGAAGTGAGATATTATGGTGGTGCTCTTCTTCAAAAAGGGCGATAATGCCCTACTGAAGAACTATAAGTCCAAGTTTATAAGCTGTTTTGTCGTAAGTCGAGAGTCGTTACGAACCGTCTCACATGCAGGTTAGATGACCTTCAACCTTCCGAGCACATACATAGTATGTATGTGGTTCGCGGTACTATACACTCCGGCAGGTAATACAAAAAACTGAAGAGTATAACTTGCCTCTTTGCTCTGCGTCAGTGGACTTCGAGAAAGCTTTTGATTTATGGAGGTGCTACTTGGGAATGTTCCTCCATTGAAAAGGGAAGTACTTCCGCCAGGCTAGGTGTGATGCCTGGGGACCGGCCGTGGTCCAACAGTTCTTAGTTGGACCTTGTATATATATCGAATCTCTGTGATTATTTCTCTTGCGCGATTTATGTCTTGCATTCGATTGTGAACCTTATTTGTAGTAGGTTACGAGTTACGTATTCACGATGAACGTTGTCTTTGTATGGAGCATATTTCCGTGAGCGACGGTATCGCCATCTGTTGGCATCTTTGCTATAACTTGTGGGTGCTGGAGATCTGTAGTAGTTCACTAGTTCCCCACAGGACTCCCCCCTCAGACCGGAGGTCGTTGAGTAATTCGAAGTGTGCAGTCTGTATCCATGTAGTGTAGGTGCAGGGCTCCAGTCAAGTGAGTCTGACGAGCGATGTGCTGCGCTGTGTGCATCTGTCAGGGAGACCAGTCCTGATGTGATGCGGGCGAGTGACAGGCGTGGAGAAGGCGAGCAGAACTGCCACGTGGAGGTGAGCTCAGACACGTGGGCTGCGGAGATCCTTCTATGCAGACGCTGACTGTCGTTGAGGAAGCTGCAGGCCCAGGAAGCGGTGTGAAGACAGCTGCGATGGACCTGGTGCGGCTTCGGGTTGATGGCGTGACTGCTGCTTGTTTGACCTGGTCGAGGGGGTGAAGGGTTGGTTGCAGCTGGTTGCTGCTCTGTGTTGCTGGTGCTGCTCTGCGGTGTTCAGGTTGCGATGTTCTTTGTCGAGGGTCACCAATATGGAGGTGCTACTTGGGAATGTTCCTCCATTGAAAAGGGAAGTACTTCCGCCAGGCTAGGTGTGATGCCTGGGGACCGGCCGTGGTCCAACAGTTCTTAGTTGGACCTTGTATATATATCGAATCTCTGTGATTATTTCTCTTGCGCGATTTATGTCTTGCATTCGATTGTGAACCTTATTTGTAGTAGGTTACGAGTTACGTATTCACGATGAACGTTGTCTTTGTATGGAGCATATTTCCGTGAGCGACGGTATCGCCATCTGTTGGCATCTTTGCTATAACTTGTGGGTGCTGGAGATCTGTACTAGTTCACTAGTTCCCCACAGATTCGATCGAGACATGCGCTGTACTGCATTCTCTCTAAAGACGAAAAGTTGACTACTGGTACCTATATCTATGTGCTCAAATGCTACTACAAAAACGCTACTATGTCAGTCCTATTACAGGACGAGGTGTAAGGTATGGGAGACGTTATATCTCCGAAACTGTTCACCGCTGCATTGGAAGATGTTTTCAAGGTTCTGGACCGGAAAGGGCTAGGCATCGACATAAACGGCGAGTACATCAGTCACCTTTGGTTTGCCGAGTATATAGTCATAATGAAGGAGACCATGAAGGACCTTAGTAGAATGCTCGATTACCTTAGCAGAGCCTCCGAACGAGTTAGTTTGAAAATGAACATGGACAAGACTAAGATCATGTCAATGTCCATGTTCTACCCACTCCTGTAAAGATCGGTGACTCTGCTTTCGAAGTTTTTTTATTGAGTTACTACAATTATGTTTACTAGGGACAACCTATCCTGTTAGAATGGTCCAACTTCGAGATAGAGATTAACCGTCAAATCTAACTTAGCTGGGCAGCGTTCAGGAAACTACTTAGTATCTTCTCGGCCTAGAAATACTGCAGTGTCTCAAGATAAAAGTCTGTGACCATTATTGACACAGAACAGAATATGACATGAGTACTTGACATTCGGAACTGATACGTGGTAGCTCACTCAAGGTTTCATAAAAAGGCTAAAAGTCTCTCAAAGAGCAATGGAGAGGCTATGCTCGGATTTTCCTTACGAGATCGAATCAAAATTGAAGAGATTCGCCGTAGAATCAGAGTAGCCGATATAGCGCAAAGAATTGGGGCACACTGCTCGTAAAACTGATGGCTAATGGGGCTGAAGAGTTTTCGAGTGGCGACCACAAACCGAAAAGCGCAGTTTGGGTAGGGGCCTACCCTCAAGGTGGACTGACGACCTGGTGAAAGAGGCGGGAACCGCGCTGTGCAGCGCAGGACCGGTTATTGTGGCGATCCCTGGGGGAGGCCTTTGTCCATCGGCTGACTGTCGGCTGATATGATGATGAATTAATGTGGCTAGGTCAGATGACTAGGTAGACAGCGACATCTATAAAATTATTAAAACCTATTACATACACATTATTATTTTATAGTCAAAAATTTTAAAATGCTCGTTTAGGTCTACTTTATTGTTAGCATTTGATTATTTATGTTGATCAGTAAGAAAGTAAAATTAATAATGACTACAATACAGTTTTGATGAGGGAGCCTAGCTTCGTCTATCTCGATTAAAGTATGCTTAGATAATATTATAGGCGTTGTTCGCTTTTTGTTAATGGTAATTAATTATCTCCTTAAAGAAACAAAATTGCTTTAATCAGGAAACATTTATGAGGTTTTGAATTGAAAAATATCAAAGAAATTAATAAATAAATAGGTTAATCTTAACCGTTTCTTGAAAGACTCGTTTACATCGCATGATTTTGATTATAAACTGTTTTCATAAAAACCTTTCAACCTAATATTTCAATACAGAATTGACATGATGGATGTAAGATGTTAATATGGCTAGATAATATTAGAAAATTTCGAAAACCAGACGATGTTACCGAAGTTTAATAACGTAACTGCAACTTTCTTATCATATTTATATGATATCTCCGAAATAAAACACCTTAAATGGTAGTTATTGATAAAAGGTACTTTTATTTTACGATGTAAGAAAACTTATCTCCCACTTGCATGGTATGGCATGGCTAAGGCATGTAAAGATTTTCACGTACAACTACATAACTACCATAGTACGTAGCAGTTACGTGGCAGGCGTGGATTGTGTTCCAATGTAGAATCACTGAACTACCACTGATGTTATTTTACTTTGGAAATTTATCGTAATTTTGTAGTTACGGGAAATGTGTGTGTGGATTTAAGGTTCAATTTGCAATAAAAGTTTTTTTTTTTTTAAACTAATCGATAGAATAGAGTCACCTGAAGGACATGGACTCAAAAACTGAAAATCACGTATCTACCACTTAGGAGAATGTACGTAGGGACCGTCGATATGTACTCTAAGGCGACGATACTAAGGAACTAAATATAAGATCCCCGCCCCGAAAATGACCCACTGACCGAAACTGAGTTGGGGAAACTGCGTCAACGAAGTAAATTCTTCAACGAATATTAAAAGCTCGGATATTAGAATAATTTGAACATTTTTCAATGCATAAATCAATAATCAATGCAATCTAAGGCATAAAATCAAAGTTTCAAAGCCAACTTACCAAAATAACCATCAAAGAAGTAAGTCTTCCAGTCCTGCATCAGAATACCCCATGATAAACAAGCCAAGAGGACCTGGCCTAGGGCTTGGAATGAAGATTGCAACAAAACAACGCGGTCCCTGATTCCGCTATGACAAAACTCAGATGTAAACGTTATAGATGGATTATAAGCTGCTCCAAACCTGCAATAGTACATTTTGATACAAGTGAGCAAAGTTGGTCATTAGAGCAGAGGTGTGATTGCAACACAAGCCACCAGGCGAGTGCTGCATACTAGCTAAGGCTCACGCGTTTGATACAACGTTTTTCAACATACTTGCCAGGAAATAGTACATTACTGCAGCGGCCAGCAACAGAGGCATTGATGGACGAACGTGTAAATGTGGGCCGAGGCGAAGCCGAGGCACACATACGTAAGTCCATCAATGCCTATAGTTGTGGCCAAGGCTTGTATAGTACTTTTCTCAAATAATGCGCGGAAATGAAAACAATAAATTTTCTCAAATAATTCGCGGAAATTAAAACTCTTTTCAAAATCAATGACGAACAACGAACAACAATTTTTTTTTTTTTTTCAAGAAACAGCTTTCTATTTGCAAGTTAGTTCGAAATTTAAATAAAACCTTTTTTGAGTTACCTCCTTGGTCGCCATGTTTAGGAGAAAAATATCGTTCCATTTTTAAATTACACGACAGATATGAGTTTACTATGTAATTTATTTGGCCGCAAAACACGACAGATATGGATTTTCATACAAACATTGCCGGCCGCTGCGCGCATGTAGTTGGCCAGTACAGCAATTTCGATTTATCTCGAAGAAGGTTGTCAAAATAATGCTCACATTTCCAAGCATGTTTGAGAAAAAGTAATATTTCGATAAATAGGTACAACCAAGAAGTTTAAAATACCTACAGAGATGGAGTTTGAATTACAAACAACTTTTTGAAGCCAGAATCTATGACCTTTATGACGTATTTATGTTTCCCATCTCATTTCCTCTTTACTTGGAGTTGACATTCTAAAGATGACATGACATTGGAATGACAACTCCACGTAAAGAGGAAATGAGATGGGAAACATCAGTGACGTCATAAAGGTCATAGATTCTGGCTTCAAAAAGTTGTTTGTAATGCGAACTCCATCTCTGTAGGTATTTTAAACTTCTTGGGTACAACAATTTTAGATAAAAATTTGTTGAAAATGGTGCTAGGCTTCTTTTTTTGTGTTCCGTGTCTTTGGTTGAGATAGGCGCGCGCAGGTCCACGAAGAGGCATAGACTTTAACCGACATTTAACAAACGATATTTTGTTGAAAACAACATAATATTAAAAACGTTATAAACTTAATATTTATGTATTTATAACACAAATTAAAGATAATTTTTTGACTAAAATAAATAATTTGATGAAATGAAGCGTTTATTTATCATATTTTAACTAAAACATTAATTTACTCAGAATTTTTTTTTACACAAATACTCTTTGCTGAGATTTAAAAACAAACTATAGAAAAAAAGCGGTCAAGTGCGAGTCGGGCTAATCGCGCACCGAGGGTTCCGTACCACACCACCACAGAACACAACATTATTAACAAAGAAAAAAAAACTTTTTTTGTCCGGGACCTTTAGCGCGAGACTGACTCACACTTGGCTGGTTTTTAGTATTCTTTGTTATTCTGTAGAGTTTGCTCTATAATCACACGAAGTTTGACGCTTGTATGTATTACCGTTTTAACGATAGAGCGTGAAGAAAAAACGTTGATAAAAACTTGTTTCTTGTTGAGAACCCCCCTTAATTTTTAACTTTTTGAAATTTTTATTATTTGTTAACGAATCCGTCGTAATAACGCATAATCTGAGAAAATTTCAGCTATCTAGCTATTACGGTTCAAAAGTTACAGACCTAAATAGGTAGGACAGACGGACGGACGGACGGACGGACGGACAGACAGACAGACAGACGGACGGACGGACGGATGGACGGACGGACGGACGGACAACGTAGGCTTAGTAATAGGGTCCCGTTTTCACCCTTTGGGTACGGAACCCTAATAACATTACCGCACTAGTTAGTGCGTACGAGTACGCCCTCATTCGACTGTTCCACTCACATTGGCCTCGATTCGGGGTGTACCACGACTAAACTAAACTAAATGTATTCCTGTCACTTTCTAAAATAAGATTAAGAAAAGAGACAGAAAACCAACAGCTGACTTTAGTGCTGTCAAAGTGACGTTAAACGCCCAAAAACGACTTAAATAAGATGGCGTACATTATGATGGCATCTTATTTTGCGCATTTAACGTCACTTTGACAGCACTAAAGTCAGCTGTTGGTTTTCTGTCTCTTTTCTTAATCTTATTTTAGAAAGTGACAGGAATACGTTTAGTTTAGTTTAGTCGTGGTACACTCCGAATCGAGGCCATTGGATCGATAAATCTCCCTACTGTCATTCATCCTCTGTACGTGACCGAACCACTTAAGCATACCTCTTTCATTCCTGGTTAGGTACCACATCATCCCTCAACATACACCGATCCCTTATCACACTGTTCTTGATTCGGTCGATCACTGTAACCACACATAACTCGTAAAGGGCTACTTTCCACTGCATTCCCTGCAAACACTACAAATTAATTAAAAATTAAATAGTAGGTACGTAATGTTATAGATTGGGTACTTACAGTATCCCTTCAAATAGTTTAGCTGTAAGCAGCCATGCGTATGTCTGACTTAAGGAAGATACCAAGGTAAAAAACCAGATGCCTGCATAACCTCCAACAAGGAACATCTTTCTGCCAAACGTGTCAGTTAGAAATCCAGCTATTATCGAAGAAAATATCATACCTGAGGAAAAAACACAACATTAGACATGTGTCTAACAGTAAATGAGCATGTTCGCGTTAGTGGTTTTTCATCTCAATTGGGCACGCGTGGTGGACTAAAGCCCTTTAGGGTAGGCCTGAGCGTTGTAATGGGACGTATATACAGGGTGAAATTGATATCATTAGCATCCTTTTAAACTAAGAGTCAATTATTACTATGGGAGCAAAATGATCGGAGCAACTAAAAAATCTGCTGTCTCATACTAATCTGCAATGCCTACTCGACTCAAATGTATGCAACAGCAGATTTTTTTTTGCTCCGATCATTTTGTTCCCATAGTAATAATTGTTCAGTTTGATGGGTAGACTCTTAGTTTAAAAGGATGCCAATGATATCAATTTCACACTATATATTGGAGGATGATGGAATATAGATCCCTACTGTTAAAATAGGATGCGTACTGAAGAAGGGCCAAATAAAATGTACCCGGAACCGACGAGCTTGTATGAAGAGACTTATGGATGTTGAGGAGGCGAGAGATGTGTGTCAGAATCGTAGCATGTGGCGATCTGTTGTCTCTGCCTACCCCAGTAGTGGGACATAGGCGTGAGCATATGTACTATGTATGTATGTACTGTTAGTAACTAAAGGAATTTTTGTTTAAACACATAATAGGTAATAGTATATAGTTCTAGTTTAATAGTTGGTTTCATGCACAAAACGGCAAAGACTAAATAAAGTATAAATTCTACATTCTCACTTACCACCATAAGGAATGCCATTCAAAATGCCTTTCTGTATTAGATTCATATTCAGATCGCATTCTGCATTTGGCAACAAATAGGGTGTTGTGTTGGAAATGAATATTCCGGCCGGAAATGCGAACAGTGATGTCAATAACATCTTGTAGTGGAAAATTCCGAAACCTAATTCTTTGAATGCATCGTTTATTTCCTGCATATGTTTTTGGTTTTTCACTTCTATGTGGTCTTTGCCTGTAGACAACATAAAATAACAATTCTAATTATATAGTTTAAGCTTTTACCCGCGACTTCGTCCGCATAAATTATATACCAGATTTTAAGTCAGATGATAAGCTATCAAACAAAAAAAGTTTCATCAAAATAGGTTCAGTAGTTTTTGCGTGATACTCGAACAAATAAACACCCAAACAAACAAACAAACAGACAGACAAAAAATCAAAAAAATTGTGATTTGGAATCAGGGACAGTTAAAAACCATGTCGTAATTTTTTTTTTTGTAATTATCTTCAATGTACCAGACACATTTCTGTTACAGTTTTATAATAGTTTAGATTTAATAACACGTACCAGAAGAATGTATTCGGGATTTTATAAATTGTTTGAGGTTTAAGCGGGAGCGTATTTCCATTTATCTTATAGAAAAATATATAATGTTCAGTAACAGAAAACAGAGAGTTAACCCACTGCTTTAATTAAACAATTATCGAAGGAAACTAAGTATAACGAAGATAGACTCAGACAAAAAAATGGTTGCTAACATCGTCACAACCTCACTTTATATTATGGTCGTTTGTCAAAGAGGTACGATTTGCTACAGCCCTATCTCGTTCTAGCCCTATCTCCCTTGCCATCTAGGGTTCATTCCATAGAAATTAAAAATTATTCCCTGGCTAGTGTTAGTGTGTTGTAAATTATGTACGGTATATCCACATATTATCATACAAATCCGCTATACCTACCAATAATGTATATGAAACATTTTGTGTCCGGTATTATTTCGCTTTTCCTGAGTTTGGCTACATAGTGAAAGTTGTTCAGTCTGATGTTTTGAATTCATCGTTTCGGTATTTGCCAGGCTGTCCCTTACGTCCACTATAACTTTGTAACATAATTATTTGTTTTATTTCGTTATAATTATAAATTCAAAAGCCGACGCACCGCTAAAAAGTCGAAATGTTTGTTTTGGGAATTTCAAAAAGTTACATGTGAATACTGACGAAGGATGATTCGGCAATATTGGCGTGATAATGTTTATTGCAGCAGTGGTATTTTCCCCGGAGTTAAGACTAGGACCCTGAGTGAAGCGAGGGGTTCATGAGCTCGCCCAAGATGTTTATCCCCGACGAGCACACTCTACTTTTAACACCTTCTGCGAGACGATAAGTAGCCCAGGAATATGTTAAAAGACAATTCCCAAAACCCGGCTAAAGATGCGTCATCAGTGCGTCATCAATTCATCATTATTAATTTACCAAAAATATTTGGCAGACCAAATATTTCATAATTCAGAAATTATGAATCCCTTCAATGTATTTTTAGACCTGTGGGAATGGGGGTTTAAAAATAAGATACAATTTTGTACTTAGTAATTTTTTGTATGGAATGAAATTTTT
Source organism: Agonopterix subpropinquella (assembly GCA_922987775.1). NCBI lineage: Eukaryota > Metazoa > Arthropoda > Insecta > Lepidoptera > Depressariidae > Agonopterix > Agonopterix subpropinquella. The sequence continues at coordinate 4,967,935 of OV277710.1, forward strand.
TTTTCTGATTAATAATATTTATTTATATTAAAAAAATGTTACAATAATATAACTAAGATACAATAGATGATTACAATCTAATTTCCTAAATAAATAAAACTAGTCGAACAGACCACCCCGCATCATGTCTCGCCCAAAGGTATGCTGGCTGCGTTGCCTCGCTGGATGGCCAGCGACATCCTTTGGACGAGATATGATCCGGATCGGCGGTCGAAACCTTTTTGACGGAGCCGTCGGCCAATTTCAAAAATGAATTTTTTTGCCTGTGTCCCCCGTTGCCTGCCGTGTGCCAGCCGTTTCCACTGCCACCGGAACAATGAATGCTTTTGTTTTTATTACTATAAATGAGGATTTTTTAAATATTTCCCACCCAATATTTAACTATTGTCTTGTTAAAATAATGCTTAGTACATTTCCTATCTTTAGGTGAAAATTTGGTCAGACGCAAGTTTAGCCTAACTTTCATTATAATTTCGGGCATGATCTTTTAGCAAAAGATACAAAATGCATCATTAGTTAATTACCAACTGAATTTTGAAACATTTATACTTTATGTGGTATTGGATCATTACTAAAAACCACGCGCCTCCGCCGTTTGCATCTCGAAATAATGATGTCGTCATATTATTATATAATTTTTTTGTATGGGGTTTTAATGTTTTGATGTAATTGCAAAAATAATAATTTTTGGTGCGTTAAGTGTACGTAATGGAATGCATTGAGACCATTTTTAGAATTTTTGTCTGTCTGTTTGTCTGACTGTCTGTTTGTGCATGCATCATCACTTTCAAGTGATGCGTGCGAGCCGTTTTAAAACGGCTGAACCGAATTGGATGGGGCTACAAAAGCATAAGGCTTAGTTTGGATTTCATCGTATCTTTATTTCATCGTAATCGGTTTACTCAAAGTATTAAAGTCAGTTATTTTTTTTTTATATTGTTTTTAATTTGATTGAAGTTGTATTTTATTAATTAAATGAACATACCGGTTACGGCCAATACCGTAATATCCACTTCACTCATTTCGATCAAATCACAGGTACAGTTTCAGACCAAAATAAAATGAAAATCAAATACATTCGAATCAAAATTCACATTGCTAATGAGATTTTCGTGTCAAAAAATCATTAATATAATGAATAATGAAATAAACTCTCTGAGAATACGACCTTGTCAATTGATCAACCAGTCTATCTTGATCTTGCTAGTAAAGTTCAACATACGTCATAGTAGTTCAAACTAAAACATTGTGTTTCGAGAAGAGTAAACTCAGATAACTATGTTTGTGTTGGATTTTATAACATTACATGCAAAAAAAATATTTCGCAACATAAGTAATACTTAGGTAAATTTTATTTAAGCCCAAGAAAATAAATACTTTTATTGTTATTGTATATCTTGTTTGTATTTCACGGGCCATAGCCATACATGTGAGTCGAGTTATGTTTGCAGTTTTGTATGGGACAGCTGTTTTTTTAGGTTCCGTAGTCAACAAGGAACCCTTATAGTTTCGCCATGTCCGTCCGTCTGTCTGTCTGTCTATCTTCGGCTTAGCTCAGAGACGCTTAGTATCAGAAAACTGTTATTTAGCATGGATATACATAATATTCAGCGTCGGTAGGCCACGAATGTTATGGCTCGTGAACCTAAAAGAGTGGACAGACATCGTGCAGCGTCGAAGAGTGTTTCGTTTGGCGAGACAGAGACAGAGATATGCAGAGCTGACTGCCAACCTCCAGTAATGGAGAGGAACCCAAAGAAGAAGAAAATACATATTAATCACGCCGACAAAGTGGTAATATAAAATCACGAAAAATATATTTTTTTGGGTACACGTGAAGTGAGGACGACTTTTTTTTTTCTCGCTTATCCCTTATCATTGGATAGGTCGTTTGTAGATAGTAGTAAATATTGTGGGTCTGTGAAAACATTTTTCGATTAAGGGATTCGTTAGCAAAATATTCAGCTTCAAAGCGAAAATTTTTGTTAGATTCACGTGTCTCCCGTCTCCCAGCTAAACGGTGGTCGTTGGAGATGTGAAAAAACTTACGAAAATAATTGATATGATAACGAATTTAAAAGGAAAACCATCACGACTAAGTAGGCTTTACAAGTTAACGAGTAATAGTCGACCAACTTAAAAAATCTCCCTTCTAAGTCTATAAATTGTGACGGGCAATTACGAAACCCTACACTGCGCGTGGCTCGACACACACTTGGCCGGTTCTTTTTTTCGCCATTTCGATATTGGCCCCATAGAGAAAGTTGTTCAGGTAGATTATCTGATAATACCTACCCTTAAAATAGTTTCAGCTAATTTTGTTAGACCTTGTACTTATTATAATGGAACGTAGTCTCTCTAGGATATTAATTTAAAGAAGTATGGCAGAAGGCCATGTAATGTGAGACCCAGACTTAGAGGTCCCATACATGAATGAAACTTATTAATACGTGTAGAGTGATAGTGCACTCAATCTTCTACGCATTCATTGTGTTTATTTTAATCAAAATTCACGACAACCGTACCATATTATGATAATGGAAGAAAACGAAATCACACACACTATCAGTTCCACCAAGCCAAATAAATACGTTCCGTAATGACCAAAAATACCTCAGCGATAACATTCGATGAAAATAACTGTCGTGGTTGCGTTTTGCTACTGCTTTTTGGATGATTTGTCTCTTTTACTAGTAATTTCTACTTTTGAACCCGGACTTCTAGAGATGAGAAACTTTTTAAAAAAATGCCTTCTTCTTCTTCTTATCGTGTGGGCAGAGCCCAGGTGTCAGAGTTTTTTCAGACCGCCATACGGCCTCTGACGTGGTTTTTATGTAACGACTACTATCACCAGAGGTAGTAGCCGGGACCAACGGCTTAACGTGCCATCCGAAGCACGGAATCATTTTTCTTTTCGGACAATCAGGTGATTCAGCCTGCAATGTCCTAACCAACTGGGGAAAAACGCACAAAGTGACATATCACTAGGTGTCCCCCGTGGGAATCGAACCCACGACCTCCGTATCGAGAGCCAATGCTCTTAACCATTAGACCACGGAGGCGGAGCAAAATGCCTTAATTTTTCTGTTTATATTAATTATGACCGCCCCGTCCTGAAGGGCTTTTAGTTTTCGTAAAAATGGCTGGGTCTAAATTCGCCAAAGTTACCTATTTATAATTATTTTTAGTTCTTTTTTTCATTGTTTGAGGGTTAGGTAAGTAAGACATTTTCTTTGAGTTGCTGGTAGGTGGTAAAAGGTAAATAATTGATGTTACATGCAATATTATCTCAGATTTATTACTCAAACTAACTAACTACAATTTTATTGATACTACTAAAAATTACTTTAATAAAGTATTATTTCTTCTCCTTCGGCAGGAAAACTGACATCATCACGACACCTGAAATAGACATTTTAAATTTTAATAAAAAGCAGAAACCAGTTTTACAATTAAATTAAAGATTGAATAATTAAGTCTCGGACGGGACTTGAACCCGCAACCTGCCAAACCAAGGCTTTTGTGTTCGTCCAATTAAGCTATCGAGCCTACTAAGTCAAAGGACCAAATTCTTTAACCAATTCCATCTGAAAGGGAAGGTGAAGTTTACTTAAATAAATAGTATGTACAATTTTGATAAAATTTTAAAAAATATATTCATAAATTGTGACACTTTAGGGGAATATGAAAATGTTTAAATTGGTCGAAAACAAAGTTTTTATTTCTATAGAAAAGAAAACTTTATTTTTTTAAACTAGCTCTTGCCCGCGACTTCGTCTGCGTTAGCGTTACCCGGATAAAAGTACCCTATGTGTTAATCCAGGCCATGGTCTATCTGTATGCCAAATTTCATCAAAATCCGCTGAGCAGTTTTTGCGTGAAAGCGGAACAAACATCCATCCATCCATCCATCCATCCATCCATCCATACTTACAAACTTTCGCGTTTATAATATTAGTAGGAAGTAGGATATATTATACAAGCTTTTGACCCTCGACTTCGTCCGCGTGGATTACCCTTGGGGTAGATTTTCGAAAAATCCTTAGTGCACCCCTACATCAAAGAAAATATACACTACCTACATCCTCTGTAGAATATATCTTCCAAAAGATAGTGCGTTGTCTGTTAATCAGTCAGTCACATAACACTTTTATAAGTAGGTATAGATTGCGAAAGAAAAACTTATTAAAGAATTTTGGCGGACGGCCATGTAATTTGAGACCCAGACTTAGAGGTCAGGTCCATGAATGAAACTTAGTAATACGTGTAGAGTGAAACAAAACTAACAAAAAAGTAAATTGGTTGTAACCTGTAAAAGTTGAGGGAAAGATATTTCTCCATATGATACCTTTTGTAGCAAGTGTGTGAAAGTCATAGTCTTGCTTATTAGATAGTCCCTTCAATCTTCTACGGATTAATTGTGTTTATTTTAATGAAAATTCACGATAACCGTATAATATTATGATAATGGAAGTAAACGAAATTACGAATTATCAGTTCAACCAAGCCAAATACATTCCGAAACGACCAAAAAATACCTCAGTGATAATATTAGATGAAAATAGCTGGTTGCGTTTTGCTACTGCTTTTTGGATGATTTGTCTATTTTACTAGTAATTTCTACTTTTGAATCCGGACTTCTAGAGATGTGAATGTTTTTTTTTAAATGCCTTAATTTATTCTGTTTATAATAATTATGATCGCCGCCCTGAATGGCTTTTAGTTTTCGTAAAAAATGGCTGGGTCCAAATCTGCCAATCTTCCCATGTTCCATGTCTCAATTATTATAACTTCATACATCATTATTTCAATACAAAATTAATACTTAGTTTAACATTTAAAGAACACTGACTTACCAATCATAACGCCGGCAAGTGTGAAGAAGGGAATAACGCATCCAATATTTAACAATATGGGGAACACGATATTCCCGACCAGAGAACCGATTCGTCCGCTTGTCATAAGCATTGATATTGCTAGGGTTCTGGAAAAGAACGTGGAATTTAAGTTTTATGTGTTTGTCTGTAGAATTTAATTCGGATTGGCTAAAGGCAGATTATTTGGTTATTAATTATTGTTAACATACGACTGCTCAATTATAGAAATAGCATGCAGCGGTGCGGTATCTTACCACAGAGTTTGTAATATCGAAATAGCAAAACTTTCAGTTGCACCGGTCGTAATGATGTTTTTTTTTTTTCATAACCAAAAGGACCGATGCCTATTCAGGATTAGCTAGTATTTTTATTTGGAATGAGTTTCCATCAGGTGAGCTAAAGGTAGGATTTAGCTCACCTGATGGAAAGTTTAGATGAAGCCGAGGATGTAATTTACCCAGAAAAAGGCTATTAACACTTCTCTTAAATATCCTGATTGTTGCTTGGAAAAACAAATGCAAAAATTCAAGACTTAGCCAAAAAACTTACCTAGAACTAGTAGGGAACACTTCAATCGTAGTGGCTTGAATCAAGCTCATCATTGTTTGACTGATAGCCAAATCTGTAGCGAATAGCGCAACGACCGCGGTTTTACTACTCGCCCAACGTAACCCTAAAGTGATGCCTATCGATGTCACACCAGCGAATATTAATAGGTACTTTTTTCCAACTTTATTAACTAGCACACCGCTCAGGATGTATGGAAGTATGCAGACACAGCCTAAAATAATACTGTTTATGTAGGTCTCTGTACCACTTTTAGTCTGAAAATTAAAATGTTTTTTTTAGCTCACATTGGCCTCGATTCGGACTGTGCCACGACTTAACTTAACTAAATTTATTCCTGTCACTTTCTAAAATAAGATTAAGAAAAGAGACAGTAAACCAACAGCTGACTTTAGTGCTGTCAAAGTGACGTTACACGCCCAAAAACGCTTTAAATAAGATGGCCTACATTATGATGGCATCTTATTTTGGGCGTGTAACGTCACTTTGACAGCACTAAAGTCAGCTGTTGGTTTTCTGTCTCTTTTCTTAATCTTATTTTAGAAAGTGACAGGAATAAATTTAGTTAAGTTAAGTCGTGGCACAGTCCGAATCGGTACCATTATTTCACTGCAGGATAAAATTTTCCACTTTTATTTTCCTATCGGCGTATTATTTTAGATGAAGATTTTAGATACCGATATTTTTCAATTTTTTAAAAGAGTTTCGGGGTTAATCTAAAAAAAGTTGTAGTGGCCTAGTGGCAAGTAACCATGCCTGCCGTACAGGATGCGATGGTTCGATCCCCGTCTAGGCTGACTCGTTCAGCTGACTAGTTATACCAATGAGTTTTTTAGGATTCTGTAGTCAAATTAAGGAACCCTTATACTTTCGTCCATTCTGTCTGTCTGTCTGTCTGTCTATCTGTCTGTCTGTCTGTCTGTCTGTCTGTCTGTATACCCCGCCTCAATAACTAGCTCATTTTTGTACCTATTGAAACGAAATTTGGCATGAAGACAGTAACAGTAACCAAAAACAGAAATTACGAAGAAAATATTTTTTTCGACCCCCCCGATGATTTTTTTCGATACAACGAAAGAGGGATTGGAAAAAATTAATTTCTTTTCTAATACATCGAGTGAGATGTAATTGGATAGATCTTGTCCAATAGAACAAAACTCCGATAAAAAACTCAATTGATATAATACTTCTGTCTCGAGATATCTACGCTCAAATTAAAAAATAGGGCGTACCCTAAGGGCGTACCGGTACACAAACATCAGAAGCGGTCGTATTCAAGGTCCTTGCATTCAAGTCAGATGTGTAAGTATCCAACATGACACATAGATCCTGGTTACTACCGACGACTTCGCTGTAATGTTCCACTATTGTAGACAGTTGTGGGAACCACAGTCTGATTACATTGTACCTGAAAACATCAACGTAAAAAAGTTTCAGTACTTAAAGATGCTTAGAACTTTAAAGGCTTAAAATAAAATTTCAGTCGGGTAAAATCAATTTTTACCGACTAAATTAAACTTTAAAATACTAAGCTAAACTTTAAATAACGTAAGCGTTCGTATACTAAATTAAACTTTAAATAACGTAAGCGTTTGTGTGTTAAATCATCAACATCATCTCAGTCAATAAACGCCCACTACTGGATAAAAGAATCCCCCAAGGATCGCCAAAACAACCGGCCCTACCTGCACTACTTGTATAGAACAGAGCAACCAACGGGTTCCCATCACCTTCATCAGGTCGTTGGTCCACCTTGTGGCGCCTACCCTACGCTGTCTCACAAACTTTCTTCATTTCTGCATCAAGTATAGTAGGGTAGGTAAGGCAAGTGCGTTGACGGGGTATATATTCGAATTACATTTTTTTTTAATATTTCGGATAAAAAATAAGTTACAATAAATAATCTGGATACTTGGATACCTATCTAAAAGAGTTCTCAAGAAATCGTTACTTTTAAAATTCTTTAGTTTTCGTTATATTGAAAGGTATCAATTGAACTTACCTTGTTGACACATATGTCACCTTACACGTGCATAGTTAATGTACGAGTACTTACAATGCCATCACGAGAAAATTCATGGTGCAGAAGAGAGCTAAATAAGGGCCAAGTGGTTTCAAAAACATGGGTTTCACATTTTGCAGCCCACTCGCAATCTGCTGCGACAATGTGGTAGGTTCAGTCTTCATATCAATACAATCATCATTTATTTTTGTAGAGTTTTCTTTCCATATATCTTTGAACTGAAAATAAGTGGTGTGATAAATCTTAAATAGTAGGTCCATCGATATTTAAGTTTTAAATAAATAAAATTCCTTACCGGGAAAGTGTCAGCAGGTTTGCCAGTGTTCTGTTTATATATTGTAATAAGTACGTCTCTCGCTTCATCGTAACGGTGCTGACTCAGCAAGAACTTGGGGCTCTCCGGCAGGAAGCAGTAGAGAATTGAAGCCGTCAGTGCAAACAACGATATTACCATGAGGTAGAAATTCCATGCGTTTAATACTGAAATGAAAAAATATGTAAGTATTATATTATTATTTATGTGAAAATATTAGAAATTAAACGGCTTGTTCGGCATAATATTGGATTTATGATGACGTCATAATCTCCGTATTTATTGTGTTCGAATCGGTTGAAGCTCATGTTATAAAGTGTAGAGTTTAGTCAATAATGGGGAAAGATTTGAAACGACAGTCTGTTATCGTCCGTTAAGGCGGTTGCAGAGGGGTCAATTTTATACAAAACTTTGACGCACAATACGCGCAGACGGTATTAATTAACTTAAGTAAGTAACTTTGTATACATGGAAAAATAGGTTAGAAAATCTAGATGTCGCGTATCAAATAACATTTGCAATTTATAATATAATTACATAGTAAGTACATTTGGGGCACTCCTTGGACACTTTGATAAATCCCACCTATCATGGATACATGCTTGACGTGTATACTGAATCTTAAAAAACCTTGCTGGCAATAAAGTACAATATAATAACTTTTTTTTTGCAATTTGCAGGAAAACATGAAAATATATTTCGACTAACTTTATATTTACATTTTTAACCTAATCATTATCTTCAGGGTCATGTCACGTCAAAGCACGTTGAACTATGTTTTTTTTTTCTTTTAAACCAGCTCCCAGAAAATCATCTGTTAATTATTATTATTGGAAGTTGAGGGCCTTGCCTGTGCCACTGGGATCATCTCTGGTCTTTTGTGAACGCCCTTTTTATAGTTCCCTGCTGATCATATGCTAGCTAGATGCAGGAACCGCAATAGGTTTCTAACAGGGATTGTTTGTACCTCATCTGGTGCAGATCATCAATTAAGAAACCCATTATATCATGAAAGAAAGAAACCCAGACAGAGCTCGTTTCTGGCCTGCATATACCTACTTATTAATTAGTTACAGCAAAACCATTACAATTATAGTTTTCAGCTGCTGTTTTTTTAAATCGTACTAATAAATGAATTGAGACATTATCCGTTTCCTTAAATTAACTTTTCCTGAAATGTCTTTATAACACTTTATTGTACACATGGACATAATAATACATAAAGTTGAGAAAAACATGTACAAAAACATGTCCTTTTCCCTTACCAGATATATTTTGTTTTATCTATGATTTTAAGTAAATACAACGCCTTGTTATATCGCAATATTATTTTGAGTATGTACAACGTAATCAGATGTTGTGTGAGCAAATAGTGAAATTCTGTGTATTTTGAGAAGATTTTAAGTAAACAGTTTCTATACAAGGTCCGGAATTTTTTTATAATACAAGAGCGAAGCAGCGAGCTTTGGAATATTTTAAAGACACTATTTTATGAGTGAGATGTGGACTGTCTGGTATGCGAGATGTAGCGATTTGCATGCATGTATATGCTCAAGACTGTATTTCCCGAGGAGGTAGTCAGAGAGGAGGAGGAGGTACTATTATTTTATCACTAAAAAACTTCGAATCCTACTTCCTCGTTTGTGTTAGCATGAGCAATATCGCATGAAAATCACTCATGCTGCAGTGTAAAGATAAGCGAGTCAGCAATGGGCTGACTGCCCAGGGAGCTCCAAAAAAACTCAGGTTTCATCACTCGGGGAGGCTCTTTCCTTGTACCAACTACTGATAATTATAAATGAGAAATGTTGATGAATGAATGAATATTTAAATTTTTGGATGAAACTTGGCACAAAGATTATGTACTGGATTATCTTATAAGATACCTACCTACTTTTTAAAGTCAATTACATTTTCGAGAACCTACTTACTGACGTGATTGTAAAAAGATTGAAAAATTAAGTCTCGGGCGGGACATGAACCCATAAAAAAAAAAAACATAATATTTGACATTGTGATTGTTTCTCAAAACGAGTTTTGAACCTATTTTTTTGGTATAAATAATTTGTTCTCTTTTCAGTCGCATTGTTCAAATCGACATCCATGTTTATTCAATTAAAATACAAAAGAGATGCTGCTTGAATTGTTATCAAAAAAAATTAATTCCTTTTTTGTCGCGATGACAATGCGCAAGTAAACGCGATCGTCGTGTGCATCCATGAATGATGTAAAGCAAAAGTCACAATGCAACTAAAGGTATTCAGGTGGCCCTTGTATATATCCCACAAAAGCATCATGATAATATGGTTTACTGCTGGAAATAATCCAATAGAACGAAGGCAAGCTTTTTAAAATATTAATTAAAAATAAAAATAAAATTAATAAAAAGAATATATAACAAAAATATAATAATAGTAATAAAATATAATAATAAAATAATATAATAATAATAATATATTTATTTTTATTATTATTTATTTTTTTAATTTATTTATTAATTAAAATCAATTCAAGACATAAAATCAAAGCATCAATGCCCAAAACACTTACCAAAATATCCATCAAAGAAATAAGTCTTCCAGTCCTGTATCAGAATACCCCAAGACAAACCAGCTAAGACGACCTGGCCCAGAGATAGGAATGAAGATTGCAGCATCAACATACGGTCCCTGATTCCGCTGTGACAGAACTCCGATAAAAACATTATAGCGGGACTATAAGCTGCTGCGAACCTGCAAAGTATTATCACCATCACAATCATCGCTTACAGATTATTTATTTATTTTTCCCTGCACAGTTAAAATTGCCTAGCTCCTGTTTTCGACTTGACGCTGAGTTTTGGGACACCCTGTATAGAGAGTAAACTTAAATGCGTCATAATTATACTTTAGAGAGTCAATTCAAAAATTCAAAATTTTTTATTCAAAATAATATCATATAGATAGCTTTTTGACGTCATTTTGTAAAGAGCGCATTTCCATTGCATTAAACAGAAGGTACGTAATGTAGGTACTTACAGTATCCCTTCAAATAGTTTAGCTGTAAGCAGCCATGCGTATGTCTGACTTAAGGAAGATACGAAGGTAAAAAGAAAGATGCCTGCATAACCTCCAACAAGGAAGATCTTTCTGCCAAACGTGTCAGTTAAAAATCCAGCTATTACCGATGAAAATATCATACCTGGGGAAAAAGCACAACATTAGACAGTGTTAAACAGTAAATGAGCATGTCCGCATTAGTGGTTTTTAATGTCGAGTGCCTCCGTCGTTCCAAAGATTTTTTGAAAATAATTATTATATCCTCAACTGTATGAGAGCGTTCGATATTACTACAGAATAAATACTTAGTATTACGTATATAAGAAATCTCATTGGTACATGGCATATCATCCATGTGGATTCAAAAACGGACCCTCATAACTGAGGGTCCATAGTCCATACCTCTCTTCAATGCGCCACCGACGCTTTTTCGGAAATCATCGTGAGCACATGCATACGCTGAACATGCATACGCTGAAGAAGAAAATTCTCATACTTTTGTGAAGTCTACCAACCCACATTGGGCATGCGTGGTGGACTAACGCCCTTGAGGGTAGACCTGAGCGTTAAAATTGGACGTATAATAAAAATAATAGGTCACTACTCTGTTAGTAAGTAACTGAAGATTTTTTGTTTAAATGTTGGTTTCGTTCATAACCAAAAAATAAAAAGGCAAAGACTAAACTCACTTACCACCGTAAGGCACCCCATTCAAAATCCCTTTCTGTACTAGATTCATATTCAAATCGCATTCTGCATTTGGCAACAAATAGGGTGCTGTGTTGGAAATGAATATTGCTGACAGAAATGCGAACAGCGATGCAAATAACATCTTGTAGTGGAAGAATCCGAAACCGCATTCTTTGAATGCTTCGTTTATTTCCTCCATGGGTGTTGGATGTTTCGCTTCTATGTGGCCTTTGCCTGTAGACAACATAAAATAAATTCTTATATACTATTAATAACTACATTAAAAATACATACTACTCGAAAGTATTCCCTTTTATAAATTGTTTGAGGTTTAAGCGGGACTGAATTTCCGTTTATATTGAAAAATATAATGTTCACTGACAGAAAACAGAAAAATTTCCCTACCGTTTTAATTAAACCTAAAAATTAACGAAGGAAACTAAATATAACGAAGATAGACTCAGAAAAATTATTGCTAACATCGTCTTTACATTCATTTCTTCCAGTCTAGTCTCACTTCATAATTATGTTCGTTTGATAAAGGTACTCGCCGTTTATGTTGATGCCTAGCCCTTTCCAGTCCAGAACCTTGAAAACATCATCCAGTGCAACTTTGAACAGTTTCGGAGATATAACGTCTCCCTGACTCACACCTCGCTGCAGTAGTATAGGTTTCGAGTTCTGGTCCTGTAGTCGGACTGACATAGTGACGTTTTTGTACAAGCACCTTGTTTTCAAGCACGTTTTTGTGCTAGTACCTTGGTGTACCGGTAGTCTACTTAGCATCGCTGAAGAGACTGCAGAACAGCCCAAGTATCGATCGAATCAAAGGCTTTCTCGTAGTCCACGTACACCATGCAAAGGGGCAGGTTATACTCTTCGGTTTTCTGTATAACCTGCCGCCTCCTGCCTTCGGTCCTAAAGCCGTTGGATGAGGGCAGCGCAGGACCGGTCCTTATGGCGATGATTGGGGGAGGCCTATATCCAGCAGTGGACATCCATCTGCTGAGATGATGATGATGACAAGGATGCGATTTGCTACGGCCCTATCACCCTTACCATTTAGGGTTCATTCCATAGAAATTGAAAATTATTCTCTAGCTATTAGTGTGTTATAAATTATGTAAGGCTTGCTTTCGGATAGGAAACGATGTTTTGGAAATTTACAAGTTAGTTTGTTTGAAGAGGTAGTTTTATCTATTTAAGGGAGCGAATAAAATGCATCGTTAGGAAACCTACTACGTTTCTAGTACAAACTGGAACTGGTTAGAATACTAGGTGAGTGAAGTATGTACGATTTTTTTTCGCTGAAACGAATGAGACAATCCCCATGCTTATAGGACCTTGTTCCGGAGCACTACCGTTCCTTTTCTCGAAGAGATTCTGCGTATTTTTATGTGTTCATAACTTCGGTCGGGATATCACCTGTGAGCTCAAGTTTTCAGGACAGCATGTGGTCATCACTTTTATAAAATGAACCCAATTTCATATTTATAGCCCTGCTACTTTAGATTTTATTAATACGCAAACTTCGTTGATTTCTTCATTTACTCACGGTTGTTCATCAAAACCGAACAGGTATTTCCCAAAGTCCTAGAAAGCTGAAGTTGGGTAAAGAACAAAGATTTTTTTGTATTTGACGACCCGTTTGATGTAATAGTTACCACGCCGGATTGCCAAACCAGGGTCCTGGGTTCGAATCCCGGTTCGGTCATGGATGTTACATTATTTTTGTACCGTTCTTGTATGGTTTCCATAAAGTGATTGCTTGGGATCATTACAATGTATGTGCCTGTGAGCGTTATTTATTTAATTGTTTTTCCAATTCACCTAGTAAGTTACAATCAAATCTTTAAGTCCGAATTTCTGAGGCGTTGTCCTATTGCCATCGCTCGCGCTATGGTGCGATGCGATTTCATCGTCCGATGAATCCGCTCGCGCGATCAGAAAACGTGTGTCCTATTTTGGTGCGATGCGATCACCCATCCTTGCCTCTTTTCGCTCCTTGGTCGCGCGAGCGCCATTAGGACATTCAGTTCTGGCCCTTTACCCGCACATTCGAACTTCGCAATTGCGTGAACGTTTTCGTTCCAATGTCAACTTTATTACAATGAAGTGCGGACCGAAACAGTGGTGATATAATCGAACATCGAAAGTCCGGGTACAGGGCCTGATTCGTATGTTTGATCGGACGATCGAAGATCGCACGACGAAAATAGAACAATTCGATCGTATCGCATGATCGCACGATCTTCAATAGGACATTCCGCAGATATGAGTATGTGTGAACGCACGATCGCACGATCTTTTTCGTCGGACGCAAGCATGATCGCGCGAACGATGGCAATAGGATAGCACCTGAGACGTCTTGATGATTGAACCACAAACATATATCCCGGGCGAATTAACTTGGCACCTGGCTCGCACGTGGCTCGGAATAAAAAACTCGGAAAACTCGGAAAGAATAACTTGAAAATGCTTAAGCGCAGGGACACATGCAACGGTAACTGAAATGCTTTGCTACGGCCTCGCACGGTGACGGCGGGGTCCCGCGAAGGGTAGCAGAAGGGGTGTCAAATTCCAAGCCACGTGTGAGCCAGGTGCCAAGTTAATTCGCCCGGGTTATACAATCTTACAAACATCGTCACACACGTTTAATATTATTAAAATTAGAAAAAAGCCATAAGAAAACGTCCTGCGCTAATATTGGATCTGATCTGATCTCAGGATATTACAATTGAAGGTCAGGTCCCTTTAAAATTCAAGCCTAACTGCTTCTGTCAAATCCGGTCAAAAATGGATACTTGTTGAATAATGTAAGTATTTTTATTTAAAAAATCACTTCTCGACCAAGAATCGAACCCCCACCTCATGCGCGAAATTCTAACCACTTACCAACTACGCTACACAGCTGTTGTGAGAAGTGTTGAAAAAAGCACCTGCTATTTACCACTGGAATCTACCATAATGCATCTGTCAGCGTCAAGTCGGCGCTAGTGAGCGTGATAAAACATTATAAATGATCCCACAGAGTCCCACAGGAACCCATTGCTGGAATAAAAAGTATCCTATTTGTTAATCCAGAACATATTCTATCTGCATGCCAAATATCCAAATCCGTTCTGCCGTTTAGGCGTGATTGAGCCACAAACACACAAACATCCAAACATCCAAACATCCAAACATGCAAAAATTGGGGTGGTTGGGGATCTACCTCCTAGTGGTCCACCCTGGGCAACGCCGCCACAGACTACAACAAGTTCGTGGTGTCGGCTGAACGATCCCCCACTGCGGTGGTAGGCTCCGCAAGGAGCCGCCTGGCTCGCGACCACCCTCCTGCCGGAGTCCGGCGCCAAGCAGCTTGCTGCGTTCCGTCGGTGTGCAGGAGTCCCAGCGCCATTGGGGAATGGGAAAAAGTCAGTTGCGCTACTCGGAACCGGTCTTGACCTCTGAGCAACACTGTACCGGGAAACTCATTTTGGAGGGTAGCGGGATCCGAAGCACGGTGACAGTCGTTGGCCGACCGCAGTTAGTAGGGGGCCCAAGTAGTGCGCTAGCCACGTGTGAAAGGCTGCCCCACACAACTTGCGAAAAATCCCGCAATGCTCCACCGTGCCAGTTGGCGACTGGAAGGGAGGACCCGGTGGCCATTGCGGGGGGGTTCGGGCGTCCCCGCAGTCTCCAAATGAGTTTCCCACCAGTCAGTCGAGCTCATGAGGTCTTCTAGGGTACCTGAGTGGCATCTCGACTTTTTTTTTTCCACCTCTCCACCACTCGACAAACTATGAAAAACAAAGTCACAAAA
This sequence comes from Agonopterix subpropinquella, assembly GCA_922987775.1. Classification (NCBI taxonomy): domain Eukaryota; kingdom Metazoa; phylum Arthropoda; class Insecta; order Lepidoptera; family Depressariidae; genus Agonopterix; species Agonopterix subpropinquella. The sequence continues at coordinate 4,983,248 of OV277710.1, forward strand.
AAGAAAATGGTTAGACAACGGCTGCACTTCCTCCCACTCAAAGTGCACCTCAGTAACATACGAGGTCTGCACTCAAATCTCGATCCGGTCCACCACCACCTCGAGACCGAGAAGCCACACCTATTCTTTTTAACGGAGACGCAGATAGCAACCCCGTCTGATACGGCGTACCTCAACTACCCAGGATACTCGTTGGAACATAAGTTCAAGAGGCGAGCTGGGGTCTGTGTGTATGTTCGCGACGACATTTGCTGTCGGCGTCTCCGTTGCTTTGAGGTTTCCGGGTTCTCCGTATTATGGCTTCTTGTAGACACCGGAATGGAGAAATCTCTCTACGTCGGTGTCTATCGATCGCACGACGGTGACCAGGAGACAACCAGGCTCATGGAGTATCTCACTGAGACGGCAGAGACAGCCCAACGAAGGTATCCAACGGCGGAGCTTGTTTTTCTGGGGGACTTCAATGCCCACCATAGCGAGTGGCTGTTCCCGTTCCAGTTAACTGACCATGCTGGGAGAGAGGCGCGCAAGTTTGCATTATCGCTAGATCTCACCCAGCTGGTGAATCAAGCAACGCGGGTACCGGATGTTGATGGTCATACGCCCAATTGTTTGGACCTTCTGCTGACTTCAGATCCAGACAGGCACTCAGTATCGGTCTCTGCCCCGCTGGGAACGTCCGATCACTGTCTGGTGAAATCCGTGTTGATCTGCTCTCCTCCCGATGACAGCCCTAAGGGCACGAGGCGAGTCTGGCGATACGGGTCGGCAGATTGGGATGAGATGCGGCATTTCTTTGCGTCTTACCCGTGGCGGCAAGTGTGTTTTTCTTCGAGTGACCCTGCTAGTTCGGCTGATGCGGTTGCGGACGTGATACGACAGGGAATGGAATATTATATTCCTTTCTCCGACATCTCACTCGGTCACAAAGCCCAACCTTGGTACAATGCGGATTGTGCTCGCGCTGAGGCTAAAAAAGAAGCCGCCTACCAAGCATGGGTCCAAGCTCGCGACCGCAAAGTTAGAGCTCGTAGGGTTCGCGCGAAGAAGAGGGCCTTTAATTCTGCCGCCAAGTCCTGCAAACGGGTGATCCGGAGGGCTCGATTCGACCATGTCAGCCGCATTGGAGCCAAACTGGCATCCTACCCTTCTGGTAGTAAACAGTTCTGGTCCCTTTCAAAATCGGTCGAATCCAACTTCTGCCGTCCCACTTTGCCTCCCATGCAGAAGCCTGATGGGTCGCTGGCTCACTCCGCAACTGAGAAAGCTAATTTATTTGCTTCTCTGTTTGCGAGCAATTCACGTCTGGACGCTGGTGCCAAACAGCCGCCAACCATCCCTCGTTGTGATTCTTCGATGCCGGAGGTCACAATACATACAAAAGAGGTCCGCAGAGCATTGCGTAGTCTGGATGTGAATAAGGCCAGTGGTCCTGATGGTATACCTGCAAGAGTGTTGAGATATTGTGCGCCTGAGTTGTCTCCTGTTCTAACACGCCTGTATCGCCTCTCTCTCAGAACAAGAACGGTGCCTAAATCCTGGAAGCTTGCGAATGTGCAACCGGTACCCAAGAAGGGCAGTCGTGCCGACCCCTGCAACTACCGCCCTATCGCCATTACTTCCATTCTCTGTAAAGTCATGGAAAGAGTACTTAACAGTAAGTTGCTGTCATACCTAGAAGACAATGATCTACTCAGTGATCGCCAATATGGCTTCCGCCGGGGGCGATCGACTGGGGATCTTCTTGTGTATGTGACGCACTGCTGGGGCGAGGCCATCGAGAAGCACGGTGAAGCACTGGCTGTATCACTTGACATCTCGAAGGCCTTTGACAGGGTATGGCACGCTAGTTTGCTGAGCAAGCTTCCCGCTTATGGCATCCCCGCTGATCTTTGCAGCTGGATATCTGATTTCTTGAGAGAACGGTCGATTAGAGTTGTCATTGACAGCTGCTCTTCTGACCTTATGGCAATTGATGCTGGAGTTCCTCAAGGGTCTGTTCTCTCCGCGACACTTTTCCTGCTGCACATCAATGACCTCCTTGTGTCAGGTATTGTTGGGTATGCAGATGACAGTACTGTCATGGAGAGATATGTATCTGGCGCAGGGGCCAGCGGGGATAAAATACGCTCGCAGAGGGAGGCCATGGTTGAGCGGACAAACTTGACTTTAAGTGTTGTCTCCCAGTGGGGTGACAATAATTTAGTCAACTTCAACGCCACCAAAACACAGGCTTGTCTGTTCACCGCAAAAAGGAGTCCGTTTAATCTGACTCCTACTTTCCGGGGTACATCTGTCCCTGTTTCCGACAGTCTTGGGCTTCTGGGTATAAGCTTGACCACAAAACTCAACTTCGGCGCTGACATCGAGTCTAAGGCTCAAACTGCGGCCAAAAAGCTGGGCATCTTAAACAAGGTGAAGCGGTACTTCACTCCTGGACAGCTCTTAGTATTGTATAAAGCTCAGGTCCGATCATGTATGGAGTACTGCTGCCACCTGTGGGATGGCTCAGCCAAGTATCAACTTGCCGCACTCGACTCGGTTGAACGCAGAGCCAGGAGGCTCATTGGCGATAGTAAGCTGGTGGAGGCTAAGCTTCATAGCCTAGCCCACCGCCGCAGAGTGGCCTGCTTGTCGGTCTTCTACAGATTGTACTTCGGTGAGTGTGCCCTAGAGCTGCATGAGCTCATCCCACCTTCCCCTTTCTACTATCGGACTTCCAGACGCACCGCGGGATATCACCCCTTCTTGGTTGACATCCCACATATCCGCACCAAGCGCCTTTCTGAATCTTTTATAATGCGCACAGCCAAGGAGTGGAATGCCTTACCTGCGTCAGTATTTCCGAGTACTTACAACCCGAATTCCTTTAAAGTACGAGTGAATAGGCATCTTCTGGGTAAGCTCGCTACATCTACGACCCCATCTTCGTCCTGAGGACTGGATTGAGGTCAAGAGCAAACCCATAGTTAATAAAAAAAAAAAAAAAAAAAAAAAAAAAACATCGTTACAAACTTTCGCATTTATAATATTATTAGTGAGATGAGATGAGATGAGATGAAATGAGATGAAATGAGATGAAATGAGATGAAATGAGATGAGATATTAAAACGTGCACTCCAATCTAAGCCTCCTTGATTTAAATTCATTTGAACAAATAGCTGTTTTTAATGTAATTTACCTATTAATTAAACAAACATAACATACCGTAATATCCACTTCACTCTTTTCAATCAAATCACAGGTAGTACAGTTTCAGACCAAAATACAATGTAAATTCCAATCAAAATACAGATTACTACTGAGATGTTTGTCTCACAAAATCATTTTTATAACTGTTTCGGAACACGACCTTGTCAACTTATCAACCAGTGTATCTTGATCTTGCTAATAATAGTTCAACAAAAGTAATAGTAGTTCAAACTAAAACACATTCTAAACGAGTAAACTCAGATAACTTTGTTTGTATTTTAGGCCCACCACACACATCATCATCATCACTACATAGTATAAAACAAAGTCGCTTCCCGCTGTCTGTCTGTATGTATGTCCCTATTGTATGCTTAGATCTTTAAAACTACGCAACGGTTTTTGATAGGGGCTTTTAAAATAGATAGAGTAATTCAAGAGGAAGGTCTGTATTGTAAATAACATGCATAATGTAGTAGAGAAACACTGATAATTTTAGAGGTTTCTAATGTGATGTCGTAAATAAACACATTTTTTGCGCTTACATTACAAACACTGGCTGAACCCTACGAGATAGATCAAAATAATGTATAACATTATTATATATCTTAAAAAGGTCTAAAAAAAGTCTGCAATGGTATTAATATGTCTATCTCTTAGGGATAACCCACAATGACTTATTTACGAAGCGATTTTAAGCATTATAGAATTAATCCTTATTGAATTAAGTACGTTAAATACATTGTGCATTTAATATAAGATCAATATGGCCCTAAAGGGCCTGGGGTCGGATGTAAACAGCATGTATAATTTAAATGAATATTTTCTAAGATTTAAAATGCAGGGACATATTAATGCCACTTTATGATTAGCAGATATTTTAGGAATTATCGCAACTGCCGGGGTTGCGGGACTGTCTAAACAGGCCCTGTACCCGGACTTTCGATGTTCGATATATCGCCACTGTTTCGGTTCGCACTTCATTGTAATAGAGTCGACATTGGAACGAAGAACGAATGTGCGGGTAGAGGCTCTGGATACCGAGGCCCCGGAAAGCAAAGGGTAATCGAAAGCACAGTGTGGTTTTTAGTCAGTCCCTAAGTCTGACAGTCCCTTCCGCTCCACCCAGGCCGGGACTCATTTGATGATCTTACCACCCATAAAAATGGAATTATCGTAAAGTAAAGGCACACGCGTTACAAAATAATTTTTCATCACTCATACTCTGAAAGTAGGTTATTGTTTATCTAAGAAGCGGGTTGAAAGTGATACATTTCTTCCCTAGGGCGGAAAAGTAATTTAAAAAAAATCTACGTCTATACTGAGCAAAGGCAGAAACCTATACAGCCACACTTCAATAACATTATATTAAAATTATTAATTTTTATAATTATTATGAACAAAAATATTCGAATTTAGTAATAATAACAATAATTAGTAACATTTCGATACTTTTGTATAAGTTATATGCATATTGTTTTCTGCGTGAATAACAGGTGAAGAAAAAGTACCTAATTTAAAAAACAGGCTAGTTTAAAAAAAAAAAGTTTTTCTTTTTCGCGCAAGGCTACGTTCAGGACCTTTGGGTGCGGTTGTTTTTTCAACTTGCTCTACGTTTTTTCTAAGTGTTTCACCGAGGCTCTGAAGTGCGATTTTTGAACATCATATGAGCGAATCGGCAGTAGAAAGATGCATAATCTCGTAGTAATTATGACATTTTTGACTGCCGAGTCGCTCGTATGATGTTCAAAAATCGCACTCCTGAACGGCGTTAGTGCGAAAAGTTGCGATCGGGGTGCACCTGGGGCGTAGGTTCGGAACGCAGCCTTGCGCGAAAAAGAAAAAAACTTGAAAAAAAAAACGGAGGGAAAGCCACATGTTGCAAATTTTGCGGATCTTTTTCAAAACGTGTAAAAATCACTAGGGAAGTATATCTGTCTCACTCTAGCATCCACAATATTCGTATGTTTTTTTTCTACTTCCTATTATTGGTCCCCGAGTGATTTTCAAACGTTTTGAAACGTAGCCTAAAATGAATTCATCGAGCTAATATCGATTCAGAAATTGATTTTTCATTATCTGGTTTTGGTTAATTTCCTCGTAATCGTGATGAAAAGCAGAGTGTTTAACTCGGGTGAAAGTACCCATTTCACACTCGAACTATGGGCGCCCCTCACGTTCGTTCGGGGCGCCAAACATCTCGTGTGAAATGGGTCACTTTCATCCCTTGGTTAACAATCTACTATTACAGTAAGCGCACTTCTTTTTTTTTGTTCTAGATTGGTCCCGAGCTAAGGCAGTACGGGTTGCTAGTCCAGAATAAATCTGATTCGGAATTCAGTGTTGTCAACTATGGTTACAAAAAATACTAGTGCTGTATAGAAAATGCCTAAGATCCAAATGAGCCGCAGATCAAAATGTATGAAATACGAAATAAAATTACAATTGTATTTTTATTTATTTACAAAACAACTGCTAATCATAAAGTGGCAACCGTTATGTCCCTGCATTTTAAACCTGTAATATTATCTTCGAAAATATTCATTTAAATGCTGTAAAGTGCCATATTAATCTATATTAAATGCATAATATATTTAAGGTACTTAATTGGATAAGGATTAATGCTGTATTGCTTAAAATCGCTTCGTAAATAAGCCATTATGTATCGTAAAAAGTAAAGGATAAAAAATCGTAATTGTGGGTTATCCCTAAGAGATAGACATATAAAATTGTAGACCTTTTTAAGATGTACAATAATGTCCTACATTATTTTGATCTATCTCGTAGGGTTCAGCCAGCGTTTGCAATGTAAGCGCAAAAAAAATTGTTTATTTACGACATCATCTTATTAAACCTCTAAAATTATCAGTGTTTCTCTACTATATTATGCATGTTATATACAATACAGACCTTCCTCTTGAATCACTCCATCTATAAAAAAAATCCCCATCAAAATCTGTTGCGTAGTTTTAAAGATCTCAGCATACAATAGGGACAGACAGACAGACAGCGGAAAGCGACTTTGTTTTATACTACAAATAATAATAATAAAAGTGATTAAAACGAAACAAACAATGAACATGATAATTTATTATCATGTGATGAGGTCATGACATTACGATGATGATTTTTATAATTTCAATATTATGCAACTATATCAATGACTATCAACAGTTTTAACATTATATTATAGACATAATCTGCATACAAAATGGCATGAACCATTATCACACGAGCGATTTTTGAGCGTGGGCGATTTCGAAACTATACGGCATCGACGTTGCAACTGCACCGTCAAGATACGGTATCGTTCCGTCAACGCCTACGCTCAAAAATAGGTTGTGTGATATGATTGAAAGCGCTCTCATAGACGAGCGACACTGTGCTGTCGCCGGGTGTCGCGGCCGCCCGCGACCGTAAAATGTATGAGCGCGACGCTCTACGACCCACCGCGACAGCAAAGAATCGCTCGTCTGTAAGAGACTAAATCTTTAAAATATGCCACCTAAGACATCAAAAAATCACTAGATCTAGTGAAAATGTCTCTGAAAGCGGCAACACTCCATACGGTACAAATTCCAAACACCGAATAAGGTTTATTCCGGACGTGTGTGGTGATTGTTACTGTATCTCATCTCATCTCATCTCACTAATATTATAAATGCGAAAGTTTGTTACGATGTTTGCATGTTTGGATGTTTGTGTGTTTGTGGCTCAATCACGCCTAAACGGCAGAACGGATTTGGATATGGCATGCAGATAAACGGTAACTGGGCACCTTAGTATGAAACCTATACCTACCCACGACCTACAGAAAAAAAAAGTAAAGGATGTTAAGATAAATGTCTCTAGTTCATGAATATAATTATTATATCTCGCATTAATGTAGACAATGGTATTCAGGCCAAAACTAATAAAGAAAAATGTAATATTTTGGTACATTTTCGTACATTTCAAATATTTTCTTACATTTTGTACATTTTAGTACAATTAGTACATTTCAGTACAATTAGTACATTTGCTTCATTTTGAACATTTTCGTACATTTTGTAAATAATTTTTTGACATTTAGTACACAAATGTCCACGCAGACGAAGTTGCGGGCAACAGCTAGTAGATTTTATTTCATACGCATTTTTATCTAAGGTGAAAAATTTTTAGGTAATAAGATAAACCTTTATAATAACGTTTTTATTCGACAAAATTATATATTGCACAATCTAACAAATTATTAGAGCTATGACTCATGTGACATTGCAGATGCCAGAGATTTTGCACAATTAGTAAGTTCTCGTTTTTATAATCATGGTCTCCGATACGAGCTGATACATAAATATGTTTGACCTTCGACTTGCGACGCCGACGTATGACTAGTTAAAACCATTGATTTAATTTGATTGCAAGGTCTTTTCTTTAATTGATACAATTGAAAATATCGCTCATCGCGACACCACAGTAATTAAAATAAAATAAATAAATAAATAACGCTTACAGGCACATACATTGTAATGATCCCACGTAAGCTCTAACAGGCATTTTGTTGTGGAAACCATACAACAACGGCACAAACATAACATCCATGACCGAACCGGGATTCGAACCCAGGACCCTGGTTTGGCAGTCCAGCGTGGTAACCATTAGACCAACTGGGTCGTCAAGTCAATTAACACGACAACGAGTGAAAACCCTTAGACACAGGTTACACGGTCAGTATTTCATCAGTCTGGTCCATCAGTCTGGTCACGTATATTTGATTTGAAGGGAAACTGACTCGAGATTGACCCGACTAACATGGTGCTTCAGTATATCAATTTCCCTTCAAATCAAATAAACATGACCAGACTGATGGACCAGAATGACGAAATACTGAACGTGTAACCGGGCTCTTAGAGGGAGGTTACACGGTCAGTATTTCATCAGTCTGGTCCATCAGTCTGGTCATGTATATTTGATTTGAAGGGAAACTGACTCGAGATTGACCCGACTAACATGGTGCTTCAGTATATCAGTTTCCCTTCAAATCAAATAAACATGACTAGACTGATGGACCAGAATGATGAAATACTGAACGTGTAACCTCCCTCTTACATTTATTAATTAGAACTATACATAAAATGTCGTAGTCCCGTTATCCCGTTAAAATTAGCTCAGAATCTGTTTTTTCCCTGTATTCTCGTTCTTTGCTTTCATTGTTGATTTCAAAACTGTAGATAAATACGGATCAGCATAGCCATTCAGCGAGGAAATGCGGCCAGCATTTTGGGTACCCTCCCACAAGTACCGAACCTGCACCACATCCTAGGTCAGTTTAGTTTTCAGTCACTTTACTTTAAACCACATTAGAGGCCGTAAGGCGGTCTGAAAAAAACTCTGACACCAGGGCTCTGCCCACACGATAAGAAGAAGTCACTTTATTTGTAATTATTGTTTTAATGTCTCTATTTTATCCTATCTGTTGGATATATACAGTTTGCAGTGATATGACCGAGTGCAATGTCTCCGAAGATGACAACGTCAGGAACCGCCTGGCCACGGGAAATGGCGAGCTGCGGCGCGATTTGCAAATTTTAGATCTACAAAATGGAGATTATCTCCGTTTTAAATTACTAGGGTAGTCGGCAAAACGAATTTGTTTCATTTAATGTTTTGTTGCATTGAGTGATGTTCAAAACTTAATTAAAATTAAGTATTATCAATCAATCAATCAATCAATCATATATTTATTTCAAGTAACAAGACTCCTAATTTTATTAGTAGGTACACACTTAATCTATTCTATTGTTAGTAATAATTATACATACTTGTAGGTAATTAGCTGCTGGGAACATGTAGTCCACAGCAGTGAAGCACATAGGGGCAGTCAACCCTGTCCCTTATCATCTTCAGGATGCTGTTGGGGCTGGCCCGAACCCTGTGCACCAGGGATGCGCATCTCTTGCGCATAGTGGCATAAAATAAAAGCAGTCGACGCGCGCCTCTGCAAACATTCCTGATGCACTACAGTATCGGGGCAGCCCCACCAACACCCGGAACGCGTTATTATAATTTACGTCGTCAAATTCTTGGTGCGTCGTGGTTACTTTAAAAATCAAATGAAATATACTATTAACTTTTATATTTATTAGTCAAACTAAACTAAAATATGTACAATTGACTAAAATTACTTAAACAATAATCAAATATTATTTCTTCTTCTTCGGCAGGAAAACTGACATCATCACGACACCTGAAATATAAATATTCAATTTTAATAAAAAGCAAAAGCCAGGTTTATAATTGGGTATTTGACTACATTCAATATATTTTATTTTTTTCTACTCAATAAAAAAAGGGTTAGAAAATAACGCTAAACTCCAATTTTCATTGGACTTTTAAACTGTAACCGGCACCATTTAGTGACAAAAATACTATCCTAAACAAAATTAAAAAAAAATTTGCTACGCAACATAGAAATCAAAATTGTGTGTCCCAGAAGGCTTTTAAATTAATAATATTAATACCAATGAATCATTTGAATCAGATTTAACAATAAACATTAATTTTGATTAATAAAATAGGCATTAAAATTTAAAAAATGAGATATTTATTAGAAAATACGAATGTATTTTTCAAAACCTTCTAAGTAGACAAAAATATTTACACCATGTTTGAAGTATGTATGATGGTAAAGCCTTAAATATGTGCTAAAAAAAATTTATCATCAGGTTTTTTAGAACGAGATAATATCTATATTTTAAAATTGGAACTTTTGCTGATGTAATTTTTTTTTAATTTTGGTACATTCTCAAGCTCAAATTGGCTCTTCAATATTATAGCGAAAAAAAATTCAATTAGTAATTAGTCCCGGCTCAAACCGTAAAATGACTGGGCTATTTATCATGATCTGCAGGGTTAGGTCACATATTACTAGTTACTTCGTAACATATACAGCACTTCCTTTTTAATAATTTACTGCCAGACGGTACGCGCGAAGATGTATGTAATGGCGCGAATAATAATTAGTAATTAGTCCCGGCTCAAACCGTAAAATGACTGGGCTAAGTAGCCATTTCTTCCAATTAAGCTATCGAGCCTACTACGTCATATGAAATTCTTCAACCACTTCCGTCTTTAAGGAACGGGAAGGTTTAAATAAATAGTGTGACCTACGAATAAGAAGAATTGTAGTTCGCTGAGTACTAAAAATTTGATAAAATTAAAATTTTCATCGGACCGCAATGTAGTGTAACGAATATTTTGAAATACTAATTAAACTGCTCGTACTGCAAGCAATTTTGGTCAAGCGAGACCAACCTAAAAACAACGCTTAAAGTAAACTTTAAACTTTAACCATTTTCGTTTAGTTGGTCGAAAATAAAATTTCTATTCTATTCCATTGCAAAAGAAAAACATTAAAATGTTCAAAAGTCTCAATTATTAAAACTTTTTATATTTATTATTATTTAAATTAATAGGTAATTAATATTTTAACATTTAAAGAATATTAGCTTACCAATCATAACGCCGGCAAGTGTGAAGAAGGGAATAACGCATCCCATATTTAACAATATGGGGAACATGATATTCCCGACTAGAGTACCGATTCGTCCGCTTGTCATAATCATTGATATTGCTAGAGTTCTGGAAAAGAATGTGCAATTTAAGTTTAAAGTGTTTGTCTGTAGAATTGAATTCGGATTGGAAAGGTGCAAATGAATTTGTCAATAATGTTTGTTAACATACGACCGCTCAAATATCGACATTGCATGTTTCCGGGACGAATTAGGTAAACGTGCATTAAGGCTATTCTACCGTTGGCGCGCTCCATACAAACGTAGTATGGTGATATTTTCAATGCTATCCAATTAAAGTCAATGCAATTTTTCAAAAACAATCTAGTAACTAATTTCTATGTCGGTATGAAGTCAGATTTTCGATAAAATTTATAGTTTTAAAGTTACAGTGCCACAAATATTTCCATACAAATCTTAAATTAATCCAGCATTGAAACTGTATATTTTAACGAAAATCTGACTTCATACCGATATAGAGATTAGCTGTTACTTGATTGTTTTTGAAAAATTTCATTGATTTTAATTAGATAGTATTGAAAATATCACCATACTACGTTTGTATGGAGCGCGCCAACGGTAGAATAGCCTTAATATCGAAATAGTAAAAGACTTTCTGTTACACCGGTCGCAATGATGTTTTCATTCTGTAGTTAAAGAAGTTTTTATTTAATATACGAGCTTTTACCCGCGACTTCGTCCGCATAAATTATATACCAGATTTTAAGTCAGATGATAAGCTATCAAACAAAAAAGTTTCATCAAAATCGGTTCAGTAGTTTTTGCGTGATACTCGAACAAACAAACACCCAAACAAACAAACAAACAAACAAATAAACAAACAAACAAACAAACAGACAGACAAAAAATCCAAAAATGGTGATTTGGAATCAGGGACAGATAAAAACCATGTCGTAATTTTTTTTTGTAAATATCTTCAATGTACAGACACACTTCTGTTACAGTTTTAATTATAAACAAGAAACTATTAAGTTTAGAAGTTAGGATATTTACAACATTAAAAATATACAACTTAAGGCTAAAAATAAAATAAATATATTAATATAATTAAAAATATTAATATATATAATTAAAAATAAAAATAAAACCATACACAATAAACACCTTGAAATATTCTCAAGTAAGCATACTAGGCAGGCTTGCAATAACATCCCGAAAAGACCGATGCCTATTCAGGATTGTAACTACAGTATTTTTATTCGGAATGGGTTTCTAATGAGGTGAGGTGGGCTTTAACTGACCTGTTGGAAAGTGTGGATGAAGCAGAGGATGAAACGCGCTTACCCAGAAAAAGCCTGTTAACTCATCTTTTAGAAATATCCTGCTTGGAAAAACAGATGCAGTCAGATAGTTCCAAACCTTGACGGTTCTCATTAAAAAGATAATGGGATTATCGATGCCAAAGAGGATGCGGATTTTATTCAAGCCTTAGCGAAAAACTCACCTAGAACTAGTAGGAAACACTTCAACCGTCGTGGCTTGAAGCAAGCTCATCATAGTTTGACTGACAGCCATATCTGTAGCGAATAACGCAACCACCTCGGTTTTACTACTCGCCCAACGTAAACCTAACGTGAGGCCTATCGATGTCACACCAGCGAACATTAGTATGTACTTCTTTCCAACTTTATTGACTAGAACACCGCTCAGCATGTAAGGAATTATGCAGACACTGCCCAAAATAATACTGTTTATGTAAGTCTCTGTACCGCTTTTTGTCTGAAATTAAAAAATATAGAATAATAATTTAGTTGGTTTTTTAGCTCACATTGGCCCCGATTCGGACTGTGCCACGACTTAACTTAACTAAATTTATTCTTGTCACTTTCTAAAATAAGATCAAGAAAAGAGACAGAAAACCAACAGCTGACTTTAGTGCTGTCAAAGTGACGTTACACGCCCCAAAAACGCCTTAAATAAGGTGGCGTGCATTATGATGGCATCTTATTTTGGGCGTGTAACGTCACTTTGACAGCACTAAAGTCACTGTTGGTGTTCTGTCTCTTTTCTTAATCTTATTTTAGAAAGTGACAGGAATAAATTTAGTTAAGTTAAGTCGTGGCACAGTCCGAATCGGGGCCATTATTCCACTTCTGGACAAATGTTTCTACTTGAATTTTCTTCTAACATTTGACAGTTTTTGGCGAGTAAGTATGCCTGCCGTGCAAAAGGTGATGGTTCGATCCCCGTCTACGCCGTCGTACCAATGAGTTTTTGAAAATTATGTACGATCTATATCACCACTGGCTTTTCGTTTAACATCGTGAGGAAACCTGCATGCTTAAATTTCGAGGCATGTATACCCACTGTCCATTATAAGTGGCGAAGGGCTTACTCCCCGTCACACTGCACAAAAATTTTGTGTTATTAGTAGAAACTTGGGTGTTTTGAGTTTTCTGAATACTTAGTATACAAAAAAATATAGTATATTGAAAGATGATTTTATTAATTTTAAAATTTTTAATATTATATTTTGAGACTGTTTAGTTTAGGCAATGTTCTACTGCTCTTTTTTTATTTTATTTTCATTTATTGAGAAAACCAACAGCCATATTTAAACATAGTACTTAAAATTAACTAAATATGTATAACATAAGCCAATTATAGGTTTTCCTAGAGTACTAGTACATGTATAATATTTGGAAAACAACACATCATAAGGATGTGAGCAGTTAAGAAGATAATTATATAATAACAGCACAAGCAAGCACAACCACTCCAACACAATTAATCACCAATCTAAATAAATACAATTTAATTTTGTTCGTGAATGAACAGTGCAGAGGCCCTGCAGTGTAAAGGCTAATGATTATAATGATTAAATATATTGAATGAAGCTAGAAACTGCACTAAAAATAAAACCGAATTAATTTTAAATAAAATCAGTTCTTACCGGAACACAAACATCAGCTGCGGTCGTATTCAAGGTCCTTGCATTCAAGTCAGATGTATACGTATCCAGCATGACACATAGATCCTGGTTACTACCGACTACCTCGCTGTAATGTTCCACTATGGTAGACAGTTGTGGGAACCACAGTCTGATTACATTGTACCTGAAAACATAAACGTAGATAAGTTACAGTATAAAGATGCTTAGAACTTTAAAGGTTTAAAATAAAAAAGCCAGTCAGGTAAAATGTCGACTAAATTAAACTAATAAGCGTTTGTGTTTGTGTGCCGATGAGGTCATCCAACGGGTTCCCGTCACCGTCACCAGGTCGTCGGTCCACCTTGTGGAGGGTCTAACCACGCTGTCACTTTCAACTTTCTCCATCAAAAGTAAGATAAAAGTAAGGTTAGTTGGGGCAAATGCATCGACGGTATCCGCTGCGTACAATTTTAGTACTATTTTAATATTTCGGATAAAAAATAAGTTATTAAATAATCTGGATAATCCGATATCTAAAAGAGTTCTCCAAAAGAAAAAAGGTGTACATAAGAACATACCTTGTTTGCATACATACACTTGCTTAACCTTAATTATTGAACGAGTACTTACAATGCCATGACGAGAAAATTCATGGTGCAGAAGAGAGCTAAATAAGGGCCAAGTGGTTTCAAAAACATGGGTTTCACATTGTGCAGCCCACTCACAATCTGGTGGGACAATGTGCTGGGTTCAGTCTTCATGCAAATATAATCGTCCTTTATTTTTTTAGAGTTTTCTTTCCATATATCTTTGAACTGAAACAAATCAGTGATGTCATTAATTTAAAATAGTCGGTCCATCGATACTTAAGCTTGACATTGATAAAATTCCTTACCGGAAAAGTGTCTGCAGGTTTACCAGTGTTCTGTTTGTACATTCTAATGAGTACATCCCTCGCTTCGTCGTAGCGTTGCTGACTCAGCAAGAACTTTGGGCTCTCTGGTTGAAAGCAGTAGAGTATTGAAGCCGTCAGTGAAAACAACGATATTATCATGAGGTAGAAATTCCATGTGTTTAATACTAAAATAAAATATGGATGCGTAAGTAAAAAAAAAAATAAAAAAATTTACACTTACTTAGTATGTGGTCACAATAGTAACTGAAGATCATTTTACACTGATGTTAGTTTTTTGGGTATAGAAAAAACTATCCAAGGTAGATCCACCTTGATAGTTTTCCCGCCATCTACACGTTATTTCTGATGTTCATGATTTAATTAAAAATTTTGTTAAACAATTTTTTATTAAAAATTTGAAAGACATATTTTTAGACTCTTATTTTCATAAGCTTTCAATTGTCCTGTACTGGCTAGAAAAGAACCATTTTCTCCATAGATTTATATATTACTAGCGTAAGGATAGGCCCGTCAGAATATTTTACAAAAACCTTCTTCATAGAAACAAAAATTTGCGCCATCTGTAATATCATAACTCGTATACGAACTATATCGTGTCATATATTTGTAGTGCTCTAAATTGACATTTTGCCTTGCATTTTAGAGCCAACGAACTGGGGACAATAGTCAAGCTCATATGCCATGTCCTTACGCTAGTAATATATATGTCTTTGATTTTCTCCGTCATTTTGTTCAAATCCATGTTTTTACATAATATGGTACGGAACTAAGAAACTGAGTTGGGGAAACTGCTTCAATGAAGTATATTCATCAACAAATATTAAAAGCACGGGTATTGGAATAATTTTAACATTTTACTTGATAAACAGATTATATCCTGTATAATATAATAAATGTTGTGATGTCCTGTGTTGTTTTTGTTTCAGTTTTTCCGCAACAAAATTTTTGCTACGGTTATATATCTACTAAATAACGTGATTCGCCGATTACTTGAGACTGGCTAAATTGCTTCATAGCAGAAGCCAAAAAAAAAAAAAGGACTTTGGTAATTCTTTTCTGAGATTTGGAATGGTATAGACAAACTCGCCCTCTGTGCCTTATAATAGCAGCCTTGCCTTTGTGCCTTGTGCAGTCCTTTTTATTGTCCCTAGCTGTACTATACCACAGATTATTTTAATAGTACTATACTAAATTCGAACACAATACCTGTTAGTGATTCTTAAGACTTAACATTCGTGACGTAATCAGAATGGATCTAAAAAGGGTCGTCAAAACCTAGGGCATTATTTAACACAGATAAGGAATATTTAGGCTTTAACGCTTGTGATAAATGTTATGTAAGAGACAGGCACAGCTGCGTAATAATGGAGTTTGTGTCAAAATGTTACGCAGAGATAACCTTATCAAATAATGTACTGAACGGCTGCCGTACGGCATTACTACATTTCAACGTGATTTAAGCTGAAAGCTTTTAGTTAATAATCTACCAGATAAAATGAGTAACAGATGCTGTAATAATTTTTGAGTACAAATTAGTAAAAGCAAATTTATACATATCGTCGCTATTCTGAATCTTGAAAACTCTTTGACTACGTATATAAGGACGAGTTACGCGTGTCATTCTACTAAGAAACATTTCTGCCACTTTTTGCGGGGGGCGAGGTAACATGAAATCCGCAACTTTGGATTTTATTCTCCATAAGTTTAGATTCTAATTTTGAATGTTAAAAATCATGAAAAGTAGTCTCGTGTGAACCCCAAACGTTCTAAGTTCAAAATTATTGTTTCGCTATTATAGGCTGTCTCGTTTAGTGACAAGGTATAAAATTGAGTGTAAATGCACATGATTAATTTGTCTTATACCGTGGCAGAGGGGAAATGCTACCGCAAGCCTAGTCCTTATATAAATAAGTAGTCAAAGTAAAAACCAAATAAAAGTTCCATACCTCCTAAGTTGACGAGAGACGGCACACTACCTAGCTAATGAAATACAAATATAATAACAAAATGCGATATTTTTTTTTGCAATAAGCAGTAAAACATGAAAAGATTTCCTCAACTCAAGCTTCAAAGTCTAGGCATGTTAAACTACGTTTTGTTTTTTTGCTTTTTAAACCATAAAAGCACCGTATCGGAAGTTGAGGGCGTTGACAGACTTGCGTCAGTGTTACTGGGATCATCGCTGGTCTTTTGTGAACGCCCCTTTTATAGTTCCCTGCTGATCCCCACTGCATGCAGGAACCGCAGTAGGTTTCTAACAGGGATAAATTGTATTTCATCTGGTGCTAATACCTATCTTCCCAGATGGATACTTTGTACATCAATTAAGAAACCTTATCATGAAATAAATAACGAAAGAAACCTAGATAGAGCTATTAATTAGTTGCAGCAAAACCATTATAGTCTTCAGCTGCTACTTTTTTTTGTGTGTCATACTAATAAATTAAATGGGACATTTTGTTCGTTTCCTGAAATTTCCCTTTCCGTTACCTCTATTTTGTTTTATCTATGATTTTAAGTAAATAACGTTTATATATATATCACTTTCAGCAATATTCTCTTGTATGTTCAAGGTAATCAAATGTTGTGTGAGCAAATATTGAAATTCTGTGTATTTTGAGAAGATTCTATGTAAACAGTTTCTATACAAGGTCGGGGCTTTTTTTGAGAGCGAAGCAAAATAGTTTCGGAATATTTTAGACACACTATTACATGAGTGAGAATAAAGAGAGATATATGGACTAGCTGGTATCACGCATTTTTTGCTTTGATGGATGAAATTTTGAAGGATGGATGCATGTTTGACGGCCCGGTAGCACAGTCGGTAGTGAACCTGCCTGCTGTGCCGATGGTCGCGGGTTCGAATCCCGTAAGGGACAAATATTTGTATGATGAATATGAATATTTGTACCCGAGTCATGGATGTTTGTATCTATATATGTATTCTATATCGTTGTCTAGTCATCATAATACAAGTCCAGGCTAGATTCTGGTACTTTAAATGTGACTAGATAATTTGTGTGACATTGTCCAAGATATTTATTTATTTATTTATTTATGTTTAGATTTTTTGATGTTTGTGACTCAATCACGCATTAACGGCTAAACAGATTTGGATGAAACTTGGCACAAAAACAGAATATGTTTTGGATTAATACATTAAGATACTTTTTAAAGTCAATGCAGATAGTCGTGGTCGAAAACGAATAAGAAGAATTGAATAACATTTGGAATAAATTTTCGAATTTAATTTAATTATTATAATTAAAGTATGTCAAAAACTAGTTTTCAGGATTTCAGCTTACCAAAAGGTCACTGCACCCACCTGCACCTTAGTATGAAACCTATACCCATGACTTACAGAAAAAAAAAGTAAAGGATGTTTAGATAAATGTCTCTAGTTCATGAATATGGATTCAGGCCAAAAACTAATAAAGAAAAATGTAATATTTTGGTACATTTCTTTACATTTTCGTACATTTAATACATTTTCTTACATTTTGTACATTTTAGTAAGTATATTTTAGTACATTTTTGTACATTTTAGTACATTTTCTTAATTTTGTACATTTTAGTATTATAGTACATTTAGTACATTTTCCCATGGTTTAAAAAATAAATAACTACATAAAATTTAATGTGGGTTAATACTAAACATTTTAAAACCAATTTGGTTTTTGTAAGAAAAATTTAGTTAGCTGGGTCAGATTTCGCCCAATGACCTTTCGTTGGAATAAATAATTAGTTCTCTTTTCAGTCACAACTGTTAAAATCGTCAACATAGGTACCTACTCGTATAGTTATCCAAAAATTAATAATGCATTCGGTACGATGACAACGCGCAAGTATAGGTACGCGAGTTGTGTTCATTCATGAATATGTAAAGCAAAAGTCACAATGCAATTATTAAAGGCCCTTGTATCGTTCAGGTATGCTTCAATATGTATATTGATAACATTTATCGCAAAGCATTTACAAAAGAGTGACGGTACGGTACGGTAACCATGGTAGCCAAGACAGTTGTTTCCATTTCCATTCGCCTACTACTACTTCTATCGGAACGCTATGGACGGAAAGAGAAAACTTGTCTCTTACCTGCCTGTCCATTGACGCGAGCTGGCTGGCGGAGCGGTATACCGAGGAAAATATTAGCCAATCAGGAGCCCGGCCGACTCTCGGCCGAGATTTTATGCAATCCTGATTGGTTGATAAAACTCAGTTTCTCCGCTCCACCAGCCAGCTCGCTTCAATGGACAGGCAGCCTTAGAATGTCCCTTAAAGTCTATAACATAATAACTAGATTTTCTGACAAACTACTTATGTAATGCTCTGTATGGGACCTAGTTTCCTGATTATAAATTATTTTTATTTTATTTTATTTCTTTTTAAAGGAGTCAATTTACTGTAGGCCCACAAACGGTTACGTTTATTGATGGTATTACAGTCTAAAAACATAATTTAATTTACTATAGTAATCGGACGAAAGATTAGGTAAAAATGCAAATGGAATTAGGAAATAAATATGAAAAATTCACCGTTTTGACTTTTTTTTATAAGATTCTTGTATTCTATTTAAAACGGCACATGTAAAGCAATGCGTGTATAGGAACATCTTAGATGTCAATACGAAAATTAAAAACCAACATTTACCAAGACAAGATGTGCGCCAACTGCGATAACGCGACACTCCGTTTAGATGATGTATAGCTAATATTACCACTATAATCTAGAGATTATGAGAAACAAATCGACACCAGTTCCATAACTATACGCCAACTATACGCTAACATTTTTATGTTAGCCTATTTCCCATACTAATATTTTGAATTTTGAATTTTGATCTTCTTTCTCTTTTCGTTTGTTTTTTAATTAATTACTTGCACATTCAAATACTAACACGTAATGTACAGAACCCTAAAAAGCATCATGATAATCATGGTTACTGCTCAATAAGCCAATATCACATCCCTCTCCCAAAGATGAAAGCAATCTGCTCGTTATTAAAATCAATCCAAGGCATAAAATCAAAGCATCAAAACCAACTTACCAAAATACCCATCAAAGAAATAAGTCTTCCAGTCCTGCATCAGAATACCCATTGACAAACAAGCCAAGACGACCTGGCCCAGGGATTGGAATGAAGATTGCAACAACATCACGCGGTCCCTGATTCCGCTATGACAGAACTCCGATGTAAACGTTATAGCGGGACTAAAAGCTGCGGCGAACCTGCAAAGTATAATTACCATTACCATCATCGTTCAAAGATTATTTATTCATTTTTAGGGTTCCGTACCCAAAGGGTGAAAACGGGACCCTATTACTAAGCCTACGTTTTCCGTCCATCCGTCCGTCCGTCTGTCCTACCTATTTAGGGTTGTAACTTTTAAACCGTAATAGCTGTTGAAATTTTCTCAGATTATGCGTTATCACGGCGGATTTGTTAAAAAAATAATAAAAATGTCAAAAAGTTAAAATGAAATGGCGTTCTCAACAAGAAACTAGTTTTTATCAACGATTTTTCTTCATGCTCTATCGTAAAAACGGTAATACATACAGTCGTCGAACTTAGTGTGATTATATAGAAAAACTCTACAAAATAGTGAGTCGCTCTTGCGCTAAAGGTCCCGAACAAAAAAAGTTTTTTTTCTAAGTTAATAATGTTGTGATCTGTGGTGGTGTGGTACGGAACCCTCGGTGCGCGAGTAGCCCGACTCGCACTTGACCGGTATTATTTTATAGAGACATCACCGTCAGTCAAATAAAAATCAAACATCAGCCAGTAATCAGTTATATGCTTCGTCAAAACGTAAATAAACATTTAGAAATCTGCAACATGCTTCGTCAAGCTTCGTCAATAACAAACCAAACACCAACTTAAAAGCCCTCCGCATCACGGAACGCACCCGGCTTAAAGAGCATTCTCGCGCTGAATAACTAGAGAAATATTTTGGACCAGGTACAATCTTGAGTGGGTTCCTTTTAGCTCTCAACAAGCCATCATTCATATTCGTTCGTTCAGCTCATAATCAGCAAGCACCCTTTAGCTGCATCAACTAATTTCAGATTTTCCTTAAGCAGGTCATTTAAGCATGCAGGTATAGATATTGCGGGGCAGGCTTTGTCAGTCTGAGGAGTGAAAGGTTGTAACTTTTTCGTAGCTGAATGTTATGCTACTAATGAATTAAAAAGTAGGTAAATAAAGATAAAGATTAAGTACTCACAGTATTCCTTCAAATAGTTTAGCCGTCAGCAGCCATGCATATGTCTGACTTAGAGAAGATACCAAGGTAAAAAGAAAGATGCCTGCAAAACCTCCAACCAGGAAGATCTTTCTACCAAACGTGTCAGTTAGAAATCCAGCTATTATCGATGAAAATATCATACCTGGGGGAAAAAACACAACATTAGATAGTGTCTAACAGTAAATTAGCACGTCGGAATTATTGGTTTTGAATCTCGTTCAAAAGCTGTTAGTTTTGGATAATCAACTCAAAAGATAAACTAGAACCAACCATTTTTCAAATACGTATTTTTTATTTTAATTAAATATTTATATTCTTCACCATCTGAGAGTTTCGTAATTACCACAGAATAAATACTTTGTAATTATGATCACAAGTTAGAAAAACTCAGCGGCGGCGCTCAGCTTGCGGCTCGCTGGGCGGGCAGACTGACCCCGGAGACCAGGGCCCTGTTTAATAAAGGCGACAATGACAATTCAGAGTACATTGCTGGTTACTAATGACGCTAAACTTGCAGTGCTTCGTGTGTCCTAGAATTCTCAGCAACGTACTCTGAATTGTCACTGTCACTCACGTTTATTAAGGCGGCTACTCCCAGTTTTACGGTAAAATTGGGTAGCTTTGTAACCATTTTATTCATTAACTATGGCACTTTTTAAGCTGAAAAAAGAACTGAACAGTCTAGACAATATGAGAAGTGATGTGGTTTTTCTAGAAATCGATTTTAATGAATAAAACCGAAGAAAAGTGAATCTAAAGTCACCCCTTTTTTGTCCAGTTGTAACCATTTTACTCTTACATTTTTGATCGGAAGTAAATGAAAATTTACAATATTCTTCAAAATACAATATAGAATGATGTGGTTTTCTTACTTTTTCGAAATTGTTAAAAATTTATATCAAATTTCAAAAATTACTGCTAAATTCCTGTCGTATTCATACCGGCACCCCCGCTCTCGTCCATATAGTCAGAGCGGGGCGAGGCCTCTTGCTAAACAGACCTGTACTTCGTCGAGACAAAATTATATTTCGAAATTTTAATTATTTTGTTTGAAATATAGAAGAAGAATACACAGAGCGGTCCGAGGGACTTTCGTTTGCAAAATATGAGGGTTTCACTTCTGTTATGTCTTTTGCTTCGTAAATATAAGAATCTTTGTAGGTACCCATTTTTAATCAATTTTTTACAACACTTTTTATTAAAAAACATAATAGAATAATCTGTGGGTATACGCATATGCTCACGACTATATTCCCCGAGCGGGTAGTCACAGATATTCTGAAACTTCAGAACATCCACGTTTCACTAGTAGTACCGAAACTCTGTCCAGTGTGACGGGGAGTGAGCCCGTCGCCACTTGTAATGGACAGTAGGATACATGCCTCGAAATTGAAGCATGCAGGTTTCCTCACGATGTTTTCCTTCACCGAAAAGCCAGTGGTGTTACAAATCGTACATAAATTCCGAAAAACTCATTGGTACGAGTTGGCCTGGACGGGGATCGACCCATCGCCTCCTGCACGACAGGCAAGGTTACTCGCCACTGGACCACCAATCTATAGGACCTATGATATATTATACCCGGATATATTATAGTACCTATAGTATAGGTACTATAATATATCCGGGTCACAACATTTATAGTCTAGTAAAAATACGGTTTTAAGATTGCATTAAAGACACTGTAGTAGGTACTTTTATTTCATTATAGACTTTTGTCGAGATTTCGTGGTAAATAAAGGGACACTGAGAAATACCTTAAAATTGATATAAATGTCGAAAGGACATTCACATTTCTGAAGATGTTACTTCCTGCAGACCCGAAACGACCGTTAATTTAAGGTAGATTTTGTATAAATAAACAGTAAATAATTTAGTTTTGAGGTATTTTTACTAGACTATAAATGTTGTGACCTGGGTTTTTTTATGCTTTTATGAATAAGTTAATTTCAAAATTAATGTTTAGTGTGGTGCAATACTTAAAATGATTAAAGTATAATGCATGCATGCATATGCTCACGACTATATTCCCTGAGGGAGTAGTCAGAGGTATAAAACTAAAGGTAAGTGTTAAAGTAGGATGTAATAATAAACACAACTTTCAAGTTTAAAACTCTGAAAGAATAATTATTGATGTACACACGGCGACACATCAAGCTACCCAAAACCAAAATAAGCTGCCCGCGCGTAGGCATAGTAATGTATAACGTCGCGCAGCCAGCTTATTTTGGTTTTGGGTAGGTAGCTTGATGTGTCGCCGTGCGTACATATAAGTTTATGGTAAATTTCTAGCCGAGCACTGCTAATGTTGGCAACTCGACGCCCACGGAGTAATAGATAAGTAACTACTCTTTCTGTGACCACGGCTCGTGGCGTGTCTAAGGTGCCGGAACATGTCCACGTCTATGGTGTATCTACGTATCGTGAGCGCGATGCGGGTGGTGCGGGGAGAGGTAATAAGCTCCGCCCATTCACGCAAGGTCATTGGCGCCTGTATTAGCCTTAAACAGGGCCCAGGTTGTTTCGCTCCTACGCGTAGCTCGGCCTTACATATCATATTATCATCCATGAGCATTCACACCAGGACCCTCATAATATGTGGGGGGTACCTAGTATGGTCTATAGCGAGTGTCTATACCTCTCTGCAAGGCGCCACCGACGCTTATCCGAAAATCATCGTGAGGAAACCTGCATAGTCTGACGAAGACATCCTGTAGCGTATATGAAGTATATCGATCCGCATTGGATGCGCATCCGATGATTAATATATAGGCACAGCATAACTATATCATAGTGTAAATAAAATAGTGATGAAGCTCAGTCGTCGCAGCGGGTTTATGCCCGCGTGGCGTGCAGGGTTCGACGGGGGACGGGCGTACCCTAACTCAATTCGCTGTTAGGGTACGCGCGCCGGCAGAGTGGGCTGGGACGTACTCCTCCCGGCCCCCGCACGCCCCGCACGATTGGCGTGCCGCGACCACTGAGTTTCACTACTATTATATACTCCTTACAATACGACAACGGACCTATTTGCGCAGAGCAACGGAGGGGGCCTTGCGGGAAAGTGGGCTGCGGAGGTCGCATCACGAGATCTGTATGAATATGCTGGTAATGCCTTGCATTTCTGCGCGTAAGTGGGCGCGGCGAAATCGCTCACCATCAAGGGCGTTGCCCTTCTGTAAGGCTCACAGTAATACCACAGCATAAATACTAATACTAGTACTGTACTAGTAATACTGTGATCTAGGTCACATTTTCAAACAAAACAGCAAAGACTAGACGGACTAAACTAAAGTATTCTAAGTTCTCACTTACCACCAAAAGGCACGCCATTCAAAATGCCTTTCTGTATTAGATTCATATTCAGATCACATTCTGCATTTGGCAACAAATAGGGTGTTGTGTTAGAAATGAATATTCCGGACAGAAATGCGAACAGCGATGTAAATAACATCTTGTAGTGGAAGAATCCGAAACCGCATCCTTTGAATGCTTCGTTTATTTCCTGCATAGGAGTCGGGTGCTTCGCTTCTATATGGTCTTTGCCTGCAGACAACATAAAATAAATTCTTAACACTATATTCAGGACCGATGGTTATGGCGATCCTTGTGGGAGGCCTATGTTCAGCAGTGGACGTCCGTCGGCTGAGATGATGATGATGATGATGACTATATTAATAACTACAGTAAAAATACGTACCTACCAGGAGAAATTCCCTTTTATAAATTGTTTGAGATTCAAGCGGGGGCGTATTTCCGTTTATACAGGATGTACAATAAAATGGAACAACTACTTAAAGGGGTGCTTCAGACCATCAAACTGAACAACTTTCTCTATGGGATCAATATCGAAATCGCGAAAAAAAATTCTGCTGTCCCATACATTTCAATCGAGTTATGTTTGCAGTTTTGTATGGGAGAGCGGATTTTTTTTTCGCGATTTCGATATTGGTCTCATAGAGAAAGTTGTTCAGTTTGATGGTCCGAGCACCCCTTTGAGTAGCTGTCCCATTTTATTGTACACCCTGTATTGCAAAATATAATGTTCACTAACAGAAAACAGAGAGAAATTTCCCTACCGTTTTAATTAAACCTAACAATTAACGAAGGAAACTAAGTATAACGAAGATAGACTCAGACAAATGGTTGCTAACATTGTCAGTACATTCATTTCTTCCAGTCTAGTCTCACTTCATATGTTCGTTTGACAAGGGTACGATTTGCTACAACAGCCCTATCTCCCTTGCCATTTAGGGTTCATTCCATAGAAATTGAAAATAATTCCCTAGCTGGTGTTAGCGTAAATTATGTAAGGCTTGCTTTAGAATAGGAAGCGATGTTTTAGAAATTTACAAGTTTGTTTATTTGAAGGAGTAGTAATTTTATTTATTTCAGGGAGCGAATAAAAGAAATCGTGAGGAACCTACTGCGTTTCTAAAACAAACTGGAACTGGTTGCACTGTTTGTTAAAAATATAGGAATTTCTACCCGATCAGGGTTTACAGGCGTGAGCATTGTGCTTTGGGAGATAGTTGTTACGAAAAAAATAAAAAATAAGCACCCATTTCCAGTTGGGAAGATACCTTTCTAGAGTAATTTAAAAGTTATGCTGTGAGAAAAGAACGCGGCACCGAAATATCATAAAACGCGCACTCCAATCTAAGCCTCCTTTATTTAGACTCATTTGAGCAAATTGCTATTTTTTTAAATAAAACTGAACAAAAAGATCTGACATCTTGTCTGACATGCAGAAGATTTTCAAATGAATTGTCAATATGACAGTAAAACCTTGACCAAAGAATGCCGAAGAAAACAAATAAAATTTTCCAAGATTTGTCCAAGATAGAAAAAATTTCTCCAAGATAGTAGCAAAATTAAAAGCATTATTTGGAAAAGGTAAACAAAAATAATGGAACGAAAGTACAACGAATGGAATATAAAAGAAGAAACACCGCTCCAATTTCGAGAAACAGTGAACTCATTGATAGAAATGTTAATCAAACCGGAATGTTTGAAACGCGACCTATTCTTTGCTTTGTTGCTTACCTTGATGAACGAAAATGATTTTCAGCTATTAAAAGGAATCAGCGAACAAGGAATCGGCATCGTTGATTACATAATATCGAAAAACGGACTTAAAAACGATATATATAGCGCTGTATTTGTTTTGAAAGGCTATGCGAATACAATAACAAGACTAATAATGTGCCCGATGGATGACTTAGTTTTGATCACAACTACTCTACCAGATATGTGCAGCGAAACATATTCTGTTTGTCTACCTATTAATAGGTATATTAAAACATCAGAATTAAGAATACCTATGAAGTGTGTGAACGTGAATGAATTCCGAACTCGTGTCAAAGATAAGATTGTATCTCCGATAAAGAGTAAAATAATGAACTATTATAATTATCCAAGCGGAGCTCTCTCTGGTTTGCCTTCAGACGTTTTGCATCAAATCATAGTAAGCCTGCCTATACGGGATGTTCTAAATCTTTCAGAGTCGTGTCGAAGAATTAATGGTGTCGTAAAAGAAGATGGTGTGTGGTCCCGTCTTTATAACAGGGATTTTCCTGATTGTAAAACTGATGGGACGGAATGGCAGGAGATGTATAAAGAGATTTATATAATGAAACAGAAGGAGAAATTTAAGCTGACGTCGAATGTTGGTACGGAGAGTTTCGAAGAGTTTATTGAACTCTCGGATTATTTGAGATGCGTTCCAGATTCGAGATGGGATGTTATTTTGTAAAATTGTATCTTTCGTTGTGAAATATTTTGTTCTTGTTTATTTTGTGATCTTATTTTTGGTTGTCTTGATTGAAAACTGCTGATATGAAATTCAAGATTGTATATTCTACTTACCTATTTATTTTTCACTTTATCCTATTCCTCGATTTTCGATTATTTTTATATTTTTGTCAGTTAGAAAAAACACCAAAAAGCTATCTTTAATAATAAATCCAAATCCACCTTACTGGCATGATCCATTGAAAATCGGAAACAATTTAGTATAAACTTTTAAAAAATTTCTTGCGTAAGCAATATTATTATTTATTATACAACTCTGAATTTGAAATCAGCTGAATAAATAGTTACAAATACAATGGTTACGTACAGTTAAAATCAAATATATTTTAACAAAGCGCTCTAAAATATCTTAATAATAGCTTAAATCTTTACAAAATTACGTAATTAGTAATTACATACCGAAACATCCTTTCATTGCACTACAAAAACATTAAACTGTGAACATGAAAGCAATGAAAGAACTGATAATTTTTATTTTATTTAAAAATGTTTGTTACAATTTTTTCAACACACTCGCTCATAAAGTGGCACAATATTGCATCGCTTTTAGGTACATAATGCAGCTTATAAAACACGCGTGCGGTAATGTTACATTTCCGAAATAGTGCTAAGAATATTCATGGACTTTTCAAAAAAAATATAAATTACCTAATGTTATTTGGAATTTCAAAAAAGGAGTCAGCAACAACGATTCACTTCAATCTTACTTCAGTAGTACCAGTACCAACGATTAACATTTTAACATTGGTTCTTTATTAATTATCATGATCGTTAGTGAGTTAGGTACTGTATGTGTATACCTACAAACTACATACATCAAAATTAAAAATTATTATTATTATGTTTATTTTAATGACTGTTGATCCAGTCCTAACGCACTGGCGAAGTATCGGAAAGTGAAAAAATTACAATACAGATAACGGTGGTAAGAACCGGCGATTATACAACGTGTTAATAAATTAGCGCAAAACCTCATACACCCCAACTGATTTATAACAAAATAATTAGATTGAAACAATAATGTCATTATTTTGATAGTTAAAATTTAAAGTTATTCGCATTTTAAGTTTTGAGGCAAAAATGATTTGTTATCTTTTCAGCACTGAAAGAAAGCGCTAACGTACTCATAGATACATTTTTATAATCTTGTTTTGGTACTAAGTAGGTTGAGTGTGCCCGTGCGGTGTTTTGACATCGGGTTCAGAAATTTTTAAATTTTGCTAACAAATTATTTAATATTTTGAAAAAAATTACCTATGTTGAAACCATGATAATTCGATTCTGCTCTCGATTCTAAACAAACTACTTTCTAGTTTTGCGTTAATTCATTAACACGTTGTATAATTCACTTTATTTTTGGAAACTAATTATACTGGGCCCTATTTAATTAACATGACATGTCAATTATACAACATCTCAACAAAACAAATTAAATAATGATTTATTTGATTTTATATTGCACAACATGACTGTTACATGATAATGTGTAATCTTTGTGTAATAGGGTAGGAAATAGGTCTATTAACCTTTTTGGTATCCGCGCGACGAAAACAATTGATTTCTATTGTGTAATTCCCGGCATACGAGAAGTTAAGACGGAATATGTAAATATGAACAGTAGACGAAAAATTTGGTTCCTCGAGAGGGTCCAATTGCTCATTCTGTGCAACCTCTAAATATGGTTCAATCCACTTGAAATTTTGCAAATATACTATTAAGATCAGCTAAAACCAGAAACCGAACGAAGTCAGAAAAAATATCACTAAGTATAATTATTTTGTCATACAAAAGTGAAACACCCTAGAGTTCAATTACTTATTAAGGTTATGCAGCTGTTCACCCTAACACCATACTGCCTTCAATCGTTGCGCGTTTGTCGAATGACATTGCGAAGGTCACAAGTTCGCATTGCATCAGATATACAGTTTTGTGAGGAATGGCGCAATAAATAGGAGGCATACGCCCAGCAGTGGCCACAGCCTGATTTGAAAATTGGTTCAGTTGTCGATTCTCAACACATGGTTTCGGGTTTTGCCATCATTTGGCATCACCTTGTATTTTATAAAGTAATTTATTAATGAAATGAACATACCGGTTACGGCCAATATCGTAATATCCACTTCACTCATTTCGATCAAATCACAGGTACAGTTTCAGACCAAAATACAATGGAAATCAAATCCATTCGAATCACAATACACATTGCTACTGAGATGTTCGTCTCACAAAATCATTATTATATGAATAATTAAATAAACTATCTCAGAATACGACCTTGTTAACTTATCAACCAGTTTATTTTGATCTTGCTAGTAGTAGTTCAACATAAGTAATAGTAGTTCAAACTAAAACACGTGTTTCGAGAAGAGTAAACTCAGATAACTTTGTTTGAATTGAGATTTTATAACTTTATACGCATTTTTATCGCAGGTAATTTATACGACAATGAGCGAAAATATCTACATTTATTAATTAGGACTACATAAAATTGCTGCTTGTTGCAGAAAGGGTGAATCAACAGTCCCGTTAAAGTTTGCTGAAAAACTGCTTTTTTTCCTCTATTCTCTTTTTTTGCTTTCATTGCGGATTTCAAAAGTATAGATGAATAGTTTGCAGTGATATGACCGAGGTCAATGTCTCCGAAGACGACGTCCGTAACCGCCTGGTCACGGGACAGGGCGAACTGCGGCGCAAATTGAAATTTTTGAATACACTGCCTACGCGCCGCTGCGTTCTTGCGAATAGTAGGGACACAACGCTCAGTGTATTCTAAATTCGCAATTCGCTCCACTGTTCTCCGCTGTCTCGTGGTGAGGTTGTTAATAGGACAACGTGGAGAGAACAGACGCGTAAGGCTTACCCCACCACCATATGGGATTAACTTGCCAGGAAGAGAGAGAGAGAGAGAAAGGATTCCAAAACAGAGTAATGCCAAAGTGAATATAATAATAGTGAGGGCGCTCTCGTGTCGCGACACGCCTATCGTGCGGGGGGTGCGGGTGGCGGGGGGCGCGGTCCCAGTACCGATTCACCTGCGCGCTGTACCCCAACGGCCGATGCCACACTCGTCGGCACACCGCGCGAGCCCCCGCGCACTCCGCGCAAGCATAGACCCAACGCAGCCACTAAGCGTACCCACTTTATTGTATTTACGCTATGGTAATGCCCTAGGTTCGCTAGACTTCATTGTCTAGTGTTGTGATGTAAATGGTCCTATTTCTTGATCTTGGAAGTATTGGAGCAGGATATAAAACGTAACAATTGATCGTTGCTGTTGTGGAAATCAAGTTACAGAAGTGTGTTAGTACATTGAATTGTTAACTATGTAACTATACAATATATATATATTTTTTTGGGTTAATTTGGCTTTATTTACAACAAATGGGGTAAAATAGTGACAGTAAAACAATAATTATAAATAAAGTGACTTAAAACTAAACTAACCTAGGATAAGGTGCAGGTTCGGTTCTTGTGGGAGGGTACCCAGAACGCTGGCCGCATTTCCTCGCTGAATGGCTATGCTGATCCGTTGAGTGAGGAAAGTGCCAGCCCTTGGGTCTGTCAGTCGAGTCTTTCAGGCGCTTTGATACGTCTTTAAAAAGCGCCTGCGCATTAGGTCCCCACGGCCCGAGAGTTTCGACACCAAAATTGGTATTGGGTGCCGATATCCCTATCCCCGATATCACTATATAAATCAAAAACCTGTTGCCACATTTACGGAAGATTATTATCATTGGGAACGGCTTGACCGATTTGGCTGATTTTATTTTGTTGTTATTATAACACTTTATTGTACACACGTCACACGGACATAATAATACATAAAATTGTACAAATGTGTTGAGAAAACATGTACAAATGTGTAATGTATTGTGTTTGTATTTGTCAGGTCAAGGGTTTGTATGAAAGAAAATTCAACACCCATGCAAAGCCAAATCACGATATTTCAATTGCTGAAATTAACTTTGTACGTATGTCTCACAGAACACCTTGTATTTGACATCAAGGATTTACGAAATAGTTCAGTTAGCAGAATTTAGTTCCGAGTTGAAAAGCACCAAAGACGGGGTCGGGCTTTATTTACTGTACATTTCCTGACATTTGCACTGACTCATTTTGTTTGATTTCAGTTCTAAGCATTTAATTAAGACAGCACAAGGATTTTCGATTAAAGTGCTCTAATCTGTAATTCTCAGCTATGGAGAGAGCTACGCTCGGTCTTTCTTTAAAAGATCACATCAGGAATGAGGTAAACATCAGAGAGATAAAGTTGCTCAGAAAATTTGCAAATTGAATTACCAATGGGCTGGTCATAGAAGAAAACAACGGGTTACACTAAGGGAGTGCCGGCAGAAGTAAACACTTGAACATATAAAAGTACTAATCATTTATGTGGTAAAATTCATTTATTGCGCTATCGTACACAAACATGACAATTTATGCCGCTTAAACGAAACAGCAGGAACAGGCATACATTTTCAGCGTGCAGGAGAAAGAGAGGGGGCTTAAACGAAACAGCAGGAACAGGCATACATTTTCGCCGCGCGGTAGAAAGAGAGGGGGACATGTCTGACCAATTTTCGATCAGGGTGACGTCACGGTCCTGACGCGAGTTTAACATTTTTTACCCATACCAAAAGGTGCACAACGCCGCTAAAGAAGATTTCACTTCAAAAACTAACTACCGATGGGAACTGACTTCCCAGTTTTAGAGTGAAAACCACGAACTGGCATGCGTAATATGCGATGCTCTTCAGTCGGCTTGACCGACGGCCAAAAAAAGGTAGCGGGGCACTCCCCGCTACCATTTTTGACCGTAAATTTAATTGGCAACAAATATTTATCCTCAGATTTCCTCATCCTGTAGTGACAGGATAAATATCTGAAGATAAATATTTGTGGTAGCCTTGGGAGAGGCCTATGTCCAGCAGTGGATAAAATAGGCGATAACCAATCTCTAATACTAAAGCCATCCGGCCAAGTCGAATTCATCATCTTAAACCTCTCGATTGAGCTGATTCCCCACCAGTGCACTCTCGTGTGGTCACTCAGTTAGTCATTGATGGTTAATAATGGGAGTGCATCACGTATGAGGTCGCGTAATTATATGAACAGAAAGCAATGCAATTTACTCATGCGCTGTTATTGCTATCAAAGCAATATAGTGTAGGCACATTCCTGAAATTAGTTACAGTGCTTGGTTCCGGTATACTAATCAACCGGTAGCGAGGGTTCTGCTGCAATTGTCTATTAAAAGACAATGCGGGTTTTGTATGGAAGGTTGGTGCCTTATTTTTCGACGTTTTTAGCGTGGCCACCAACCAAACTAGAATATTTTAGTTCAGAATAAAGTAACAAACAAACAGTCATGTATATCCCTAAAGTCAGCCTGAACGGATATATACAGACTTAAAGTTGACAATATTTTCACTTCTACGTTTACTTCTAGCTTTTATATCTCCGTTCGGACTGAGGTTAGAGATATACTTGTCATAAAGTTTACTATAATATTCAAGTTTGATTGATAGCCGCGCTAATAAAAAGAAAAAAGGCGCAATTTTTAGTCATTGGCTTTTATGGTAGTATTTCACATTAATCACGCTAGAAATATAAATATGACTGCTAGTAAGCAGGTACAAGTTAACCGTTAACAAGGGTGGATCCAGCCTTCGAGTTACGGGGGGTCATAGGCTAGGTCCCACTCACGTCAATCTCGCATTCGTGCTAAGCAAGCGCGAAGCGGTACGACAGGTAAGGCCCCTTGGCTGCTGGGCATAGGCCTCCATTATTTTGTGCCATTCCGCACGGCCATGTGATTGCGAGCCCGTCACCCTCGCATTGACATCGGATCGACGCGTTGGATCTCCGTACCTCTAAGAGCAAGATCTCCTTTATTCTAAAGGCATAGAGGGAGCCATAGCATTGCAAGAATGTCCACTTTTTTGACGTTTGTGTTTAAGAGGGCTATCGCAGTTCAGTGGCGCCCTCATCACATTAAAAAAGATTTCTCAATAAAGAAAGCCTAAATTAAAAAAGTAATCAACACGAACACTACAAAAGCCTTCAAGCTATTTTCATAGAATACTTTTATTTGGTTTTTTAAAGGTCTAAACATACAAATTTTGAAAAAAGAAAAAAAACGGCCGCTTTTGTTTTTATTCGCAATTGTCCAAAAGTGGAATGTTTAGAACCTATAAAAGTATTGTATAACAATGGCTTGAAGGCTTTAGTAGTGTTCGTGTTGATTACTTTTTTAATTTAGGCTATCTTTATTGAGAAATCTTTTTTAATGTGATGAGGACGCCACTGGACTGCGATAGCCCTCTTAAAGTGTGTGGTGTCTAGTAGTATGGACGAAAGAGACCAATTAGACCAATCTAGTACAAAAGTGTCAAGTGAAAAGTGGACAATCGCATACACAACGATCTATAGTTCCGTCTCCTTCTGCTATTTAAGGTACGTCATAAGACAAAAGAGACTTAACTACAATCGTAAATTGATGCGGTCTCTAAATAAAGGAGATCCTTGTTCTTAGCCGTACCTCTCTCTCTCTCTCTCTTAGCCACCACGCTGATACTGCCTTAGTCCATCGGCTGTCTTATCTAGCCAAGCCTATCAATAAATTACCAAACAAAATTAGTATCTTGATAATTTCAAACCTTCGTTATTACCGTTTCAATGTCGCCATTAAATAGTTGAATACAGACGCACGTTTGTGGGAGAGTAGGAGATCTTTGATGATCAAAATTTTAGAGCGACTTTGCGACTCTTCGACCGTCCGTCTTCCGCAGAAAGGAGACGTATCAAGGATGGCGAACCAAATACACAAGTAATATATAGAGATAATTATGGGCAAGTTGGTATTCAGATATTTAGATAATTTTCGATTTAATTTTCAATCAGATTCCTACGAATTAACACGACATAAATTCTCGTTTGTAATGAAATGTTAATTATTGATGTGTCGATACTGCTTAAAATATACATTGAGGCTTAGTTGAATTAAGCTCCATCTATACACTACCGATGTAAGGGTCGGGCTTCATTTGCTGTAAACTATTCACATTTGCAAAGATAAGCTTAAGTTGAGATGTTTTGTTAAGGGTCTTTTCACATGGACGCTTTCCACTACGATTAGCATTGAAACATTATAGTTGAGTTAAAGAAAGGTTGTTTATAACATTATAACCGTGTCTGATATATTTAGAATTGGGCAAATCGGACCCGAAATGGGGGGTAGAGTATAATCCTTAACAAATAAAACTGAACAACCTTCACTATGGAGCCAAAACATCGAGAAATTAATATAAAAATCTTAGCTCCATAGTGAAAGTTTTTCAGTTTGATAGATACCTCTTTAAATATTCTTTGGGTATTTTGTTACACCTTGTATATTCAATTGTTATTCCATTACTAACAGCGTTTTTTGTAATTCGTTATTTATATTATTATTATAAGGTATGAATTACCCTCAAAAGGCATCTACCCAATCTTTGATTTTCTTTGTAACCCGACCCGTATTCTTAGTTATAATTATTGCCTCTACCCCAGCAAGCTTGTCTGGAAGAAATAGCTTTTTAGCAATAAGACCGCATTATTTGTACCATAATTACTTTTGTTTCTCGCTGCGTATAGTATTCATGTGTTTGGTGTTAAATTAAAATAAATTAAATTAAATAATCGTTTATTTTCTCTACACAAAGTTTCTTATTCTAATTAAAATAAACACAATTTTGCGAGTTGTATGTACTCATTCGTTACCTTCGTGAGAGACTGGTGTCCGTATTAGGCTTTGACTATTTATTATAAGGACTGGCCTTGCGGTGGCATTTCCCCTCTGCCACGGTAGGTATAAGAACAATTGATCATGTGCACCCAATTTTATACCTTATCACTAAACGAGACAGCCTATAATTGCGAAACAATAATTT
The DNA here is from genome assembly GCA_922987775.1 of Agonopterix subpropinquella. Taxonomy (NCBI): domain Eukaryota; kingdom Metazoa; phylum Arthropoda; class Insecta; order Lepidoptera; family Depressariidae; genus Agonopterix; species Agonopterix subpropinquella. The sequence continues at coordinate 5,017,786 of OV277710.1, forward strand.
CGAACTCAGAACGTTTGGGGTTCGAGACTACTTTTCATGATTTTTAACATTCAAAATTAGAATTTAAAATTATGGGGAAGTAGATTTCATGTTACCTCGCCCCCCGCAAAAAGTGGCAGCTAGTAGAATGACACGCGTAACTAGTCCCTATACCACGTTTTAATTAATTAGCACAAAACCTCATACACCCCAACTGATTTATATCAAAATAATTAGATTGAAACAATAATTTCATTATTTTTATAGTTAAAATTTAAAGTTTTTCGCATTTTAAGTTTTGAGGCAAAAATGATTTGTTGTCGTTTCAGCACGAAAAGAAAGTGCTAACGTACTAATGGATACATTTTAATAATCTTGTTTTGGTAGTAAGTAGGGTGAGTGTGCCTGTGCGGTGGGTTGACATCGAGTTCAGAAAATTTATAATTTTGCAAACAAATTATTTAATATTTTGAAAAAAATTACTTATGTTGAAACCATGATAATTCGATTCTGCTCTCGATTCTAAACAAACTACTTTCTAGTTTTGCGTTAATTCATTAACACGTTGTATAAGTAGTCAAAGGTATTAATTAGGTAACGAGACCCATCTGATAGATCTCCAGGTGTAAACACAGAGTACTATAATATTTCACAATTCTACCCTTAGTTTATGGAAACCTTTATTACCAAACAACTAAGTATTCCAGACAATTATCTCTACAACTAGCAACCCAACTTAACCTTAGCAAACATACGTGGAATTAATCATTTGTTAATGGACCCTCGCATTATAGCGCGAGGAACACCTGAACCGATTCAGAGCATCCTCTGTGGCGGATTTAGATTACCATTGTCCTGTTGATAGGACATTGTTTGGGTGTACTTTAGTGTTTGCATTAAATCTATTGATTGGATTATAGATAGCTATACCTACGTGTTAATGAATTAACGCAAATCCTCATACACCCCAACTGATTTGTAACAAAATAATTAGATAATTAACAATAATAAACAATAATTTAATTGTTTTGATAGTTAAAATTTAAAGTTATTCGCATTTTAAGTTTTGAGGCAAAAATGAATTGTTATCTTTTCAGCAATGAATGAAAGCGCTAACGTACTCATGGATACATTTTAATAAACTTGTTTTGGTAGTAAGTAGGGTGAGTGTGTCCGTGGGGTGGGTTGACATCGGGTTCAGTGAATCTAAAATTTTACGAAAAAAATATTTAATATTTTGAAAAAAATTACCAATGTTGAAACCATGATAATTCGATTCTGCTCTCGATTCTAAACAAACTACTTTCTAGTTTTGCGTTAATTCATTAACACGTTGTATATTCTATCAGGATAGATTCTGGTACCTACTTTAAATGTGACTAGATAATTTGTGTGACATTGGCTCCGATCCGGACTGTGCCCCGACTTAACTAAATTTATTCCTGTCACTTTCTAAAATAAGATTAAGAAAAGAGACAGAAACCAACAGCTGACTTTAGTGCCGTCAAAGTGACGTTACACGCCCAAAAACGCCTTAAATAAGATGGCGTACATTATGATGGCATCTTATTTTGGGCGTGTAACGTCACTTTGACAGCACTAAAGTCAGCTGTTGTTTTTCTGTCTCTTTTCTTAATCTTATTTTAGAAAGTGACAGGAATAAATTTAGTTAAGTTATGTCGTGGCACAGTTCGAATCGGGGCCATTGTCCATTGTCCAAGATCTTTTCTATCACCGATAGCTATAACAGGGTAAAATTGATATCATTAGCATCCTTTTAAACTAAGAGTCCACCCATCACACTGAACAACTTTCACTATGGGAGCTGTAGTGTACAGCAATAAAGAGTAGTTAATGTGGAAAGCGCCGGTAGCGCCGTCTATCGGCGGACGCGGTCTGTGGTGAATATCTATCGTGCATTCGCTCGGTATTCGTGCACCGACCGCCGTGCTGCGCGGACGTGTGCCAGTCACATTCACTAGTGAAGACTATATCTGTGTTTCATTATATACATCAACCTCAACCAACCCTTAGTAGAAAGGTGTATTCTACATTGGCGACGCCGGGATTCGAAATTCACGTGAGTAAAGTGCTTATCAGTTTGTTGAGAGTTGAAAATTTAAAAATGCAAACGGTGCCTACGAAATAAATTTACACTGTTCCTTTAAGGAAGCTAAGCGATTTATTTAAACACAATCGAAGACGGTTTCTACTAGCGTTGCTTTGTTTGTTGCCTAAAAAGTTACACAGTGTTAAAATATATTTCAAAAGAAAAGTAAAAATAGTTTTGTCCCGATTTTAAATCGTTTATTGGGAATTTATCTTAATTATCTGGTGTCTGCTAGCGTTGCTTTATTTTTGCCTAAAGTTCACAGTGATAAAAATATATTTCAAAAGTAAAGGAAAAATAGTTTTTGTCCCGATTTTAAATCGTTTATTTGGAATTATCTACATACTGTATTTCTTTTCCCACATGTCGACCATCGAATGCTGATGCTGGAGGAAAGAGGGTAGACCAAACAGGAGTAAGGTGTGGGACAACACGTGACGGCGCGGCGCGGCGCCTAGGATGGACAAATGTACGCCAGCTGCGGACATCAATCTTTAAGGTCACGTAATCATTCTGTATTACTTTACACGATTAAAAGAATTTATTCAAAGCATTCCGCAAATATAAAAGGGCCTCGTAGTCCGTAGCTCCAGTTTCACTGCCCGTTACACGTGACTGGACGGAGTTTCGGTGCTGGTGGGGCAAGGGTGTCCTGGGGTTTTGGAGTCTCTGACTGCTCCTCGGGGAGTGTAGTCGTGAGCATATACTAATGCATGCTTGTAGTCCGTCATTATGGCCTAATAGGTATCCAAAATACGCCCATTAACCTCTCGTATGCCGGAAAAACCAGACAATAGAAATAAATGGTTTTCATCATGCTGATCCGCGTTCTGGCATACCAAAGGTTAAGAATAGTGTCTTGATTCGAGACGAACAGGATTAGGTAACCAAGATATGCCAAGTGAGTTTATTCCAATTGTTTTTTATACTTATATTGACGCATTGTAATTTTTAAGTAATTGTCGTACTTCGTAGTTGTCATGGTCTCTAATAAAAGTTACTTATTACCATTATGCGTACCGAACATTCTACGTATAGAACATTCGGCGTAACGGATGTTCGGCGTAACGAACATTCAGCATAACGAACATTCGGCGTAACGAACATTCGGCGTAACGAACATTCGGCGTAACGAACATTCGGCGTAACGAACATTCGACGTAACGAACATTCGGCGTAACGAACATTCTGATGTCACAAAAACTTTAAGTTGAAATCCAAAGTTTTACGTTTTAAACGTTTTACTTATTAGACATTCTCAGTGTAGGTATGCGAGAACAATAATAATATACAACACATTCGGAGCTTATTTGGTGGTACTAGTTCATGAAAATATTTCAATACAAACATCAATAGTACCAACATAATTGCCAATCATCATCATCATCCTATTTGTTACCGGAACTTGTTTGACGTAATCTATACTTTATAGAACTTCAATTCGGTAACATTACGTTGATCTTATCTTTGCAACATTGTTGTTAATGTCATAATTATGGATGTAATCACTCCAGGCGAAACTAATTAGTTTCTTTGGCTATTTGAGCAAGGAATTTTATATTTTAAGGATCAATGTTAATTCAGACAATTATTTACAAAAAGTATCAAAAAGGATCAGAAAATGATCAGGTGATTTCATATTAAATTTAGTATTTCTTGAAATACCTACTCACATTTTAACAAGAAACGCTCATCTCAGTTGAGAGAAGATTAATAACTATATCATATTCAAGCATCATAACATTCATAACCAAACCGATAATACTGGTTAACAATTTTGTTCGCAGATTGTATGTTCCTAGATGTCACAGAAAAACCAGCCTTCAACAGGACGACTGCTAAGGCGCCGATTGAACCATACCTCCTTGCTTTAGTGCTTAATAAAGAGAAAATGTGTCCAATTAATAGCTAAGAGGTTTGAAATGGTCAGGGTGATTACTCTCATATTGTCAGCTTGTAATGTTAATGGTTAGTGCTTTGCCATGTACAACAAACAGTTATTAGCAACGTACAGTTGGTCATTCAATTGACATTGGCAGCTTTTACCTGGTCATTCAAATGACATTAGAAACTTTTAGCTGGTAATTCAATTGACATTAGAAACTTGTAGTTGGTCATTCAATTGACATTGGCAGCTTTTAGCTGGTCATTCAATTGACATTAGAAACTAGTAGCAGGTCATTCAATTGACATTAGCATCTTTCAGCTGGTCATTCAATTGACATAGGCAGCTTTTAGCTGATCATTCAATTGACATTAGAAACTTTTAGCTGGTAATTCAATTGACATCAGCATCTTTCAGCTGGTCATTTAATTGACATTAGCAACTTGTAGCTGGTTATTCAGTCATTCAATTGACATAGGCCGCTTTTAGCTGGTCATTCAATTGACATTAGCATCTTTCAGCTGGTCATTCAATTGACATTGGCATCTTTCAGCTGGTCATTTAATTGACATTAGAAACTTGTAGCTGGTCATTCAATTGACATTAGCATCTTTCAGCTGGTCATTTAATTGACATTGGCATCTTTCAGCTGGTCATTTAATTGACATTAGCAATTTGTAGCTGGTTATTCAATTGACATTAGCAACTTGACATAGTAACTTGTAGCTGGTCATTCAGTCATTCAATTGACATAGGAAGCTTTTAGCTGGTTATTCAATTGACATTAGAAACTTGTAGCTGGTCATTCAATTGACATTAGCATCTTTCAGCTGGTCATTTAATTGACATTGGCATCTTTCAGCTGGTCATTTAATTGACATTAGCAATTTGTAGCTGGTTATTCAATTGACATTAGCAACTTTCAGCTATTCATTTAATTGACATTAGCAACTTGTAGCTGGTCATTCAATTGACATTTGCAACTTTTAGCTGGGCATCAAATGCTATCAAATTTACTATCAGCAGCTTGTAGTTGGTCATTCAGATGACAAGTCAAATAAATAAAATAATTATTAGCAACTTGCAGCTGGTCATTCAATTGAAAAAAAAAACTGTTATTTCATTATCAGCAGCTTGTAGTTGGTCATTCAAATGACAAGTCAAATAGATAATTATAAGCAGCTCGTAGTTGGTCATTCAGATGACAAGTCAAATAAGTAATTATTAGCAGCTTGTAGTTGGTCATTCCATTGACATTAGCATCTTTCAGCTGGTCATTCTATTGACATTGGCAGCTTTTAGCTGGTCATTCAACTGACATTAGAAACTTGTAGCTGGTCATTTAATTGACATTGGCATCTTTCAGCTGGTCATTTAAATGACATTAGCAATTTGTAGCTGGTTATTCAATTGACATTAGCAACTTTCAGCTGTTCATTTAATTGACATTAGCAACTTGTAGCTGGTCATTCAATTGACATTTGCAACTTTTAGCTGGGCATCAAATGCTATCAAATTTACTATCAGCAGCTTGTAGTTGGTCATTCAGATGACAAGTCTAATAAATAAAATAATTATTAGCAACTTGCAGCTGGTCATTCAATTGAAAAAAAAACTGTTATTTCATTATCAGCAGCTTGTAGTTGGTCATTCAAATGACAAGTCAAATAAATAATTATAAGCAGCTCGTAGTTGGTCATTCAGATGACAAGTCAAATAAGTAATTATTAGCAGCTTGTAGTTGGTCATTCCATTGACATTAGCATCTTTCAGCTGGTCATTCAATTGATATTAGAAACTTGTAGCTGGTAATTCAATTGACATTGGCATCTTTCAGCTGGTCATTTAATTGACATAGTAACTTGTAGCTGGTCATTCAGTCATTCAATTGACATAGGCAGCTTTTAGCTGGTTATTCAATTGACATTAGAAACTTGTAGCTGGTCATTCAATTGACATTAGCATCTTTCAACTGGTCATTTAATTGACATTGGCATCTTTCAGCTGGTCATTTAATTGACATTAGCAATTTGTAGCTGGTTATTCAATTGACATTAGCAACTTTCAGCTTTTCATTTAATTGACATTAGCAACTTGTAGCTGGTCATTCAATTGACATTTGCAACTTTTAGCTGGGCATCAAATGCTATCAAATTTACTATCAGCAGCTTGTAGTTGGTCATTCAGATGACAAGTCAAATAAATAAAATAATTATTAGCAATTTGCAGCTGGTCATTCAATTGAAAAAAACTGTTATTTCATTATCTGCAGCTTGTAGTTGGTCATTCAAATGACAAGTCAAATAAATAATTATAAGCAGCTCGTAGTTGGTCATTCAGATGACAAGTCAAATAAGTAATTATTAGCAGCTTGTAGTTGGTCATTCCATTGACATTAATTATTGTGAGTAGCTACGCTATGAATAACTCTAAAGGAATTAATGACTTACTGCACTTTCTTCTTTGTATAGATAAAATCTGTATCTTACCTAATCACTGCAGGCACTGCACTGTTAATTTAATCATTTGTATGTGTTAAAGTATACTATACTGTACTTGAACCAAATCGGTTAATCATAAATTCATAATATTTTAAATAAAGAACATAATTTCAGTGCAAGCAAGTCAAAAAAACAAAATGATTTGCAGTTCTGTAATAATATGACGCCAGGCAATTAAGTTTAAACAACAGTTGCACTTAATTCATGTAAATTGTAATTAAAAATAGCATTATTTTTTAAAGCCTACCAAATGATATAACTGTATGGTTCGTAAAATAGTATCTACATATTAAACGGGTCCATTAAATTGAAACTGCTGATTTCTCAAAACTAGTCTAGTCGACTAACTAAAGGTAACTACTGAACATAGCTGGTAACGAAATCGACCTAGTGTACCTTACTTAATATTGTTGTCAGTCAGCGTTATATCAGCATTCATGAAACTGTAAAATTATATGGGTTATAAGACCATGCAACTATGAAGTTGTTAGCGAAAGCTAAAATATCATGCAACAATAAAATGATATGGGTTACAGAGCCATGCAACTATCAAATTGTTAGCAAAAGCTAAAGGGTCATGCAAATAAAATAGCTGTGAGTGCTTTATTGCAATGGCTGGCACCCGCCAGAATATTTTGAATGCATAAGTGTATGTGCTTATCACAGATTCACTCTTTTGTCCTTACCTCCTTAATTTGATAAAACGGAAATGGATACGATCTTGAAGCAGTGACTTTGACTAGTAGTTAGCCAAAATAAATAAATAAGAGATAATAAAGATCTATGGAACGTTATTTTTGTAGGTTTACTTACCTACCTATCAATAGAAAAATATTTTTACAGGGAAGGGATAGTATAGAACAGAAGTAACAATAACTCAAATGTGTTAATATAATGAGATTGTAATTTCCATAAACATTGTTTATCGTTGAATTTGGTGTTTGACAATTTCAGATCAATATTTGATAAATATCTATTTTCTGTAAACAAATTAGTCTCAATAAGTAATTCGTAATTTGTTTGATGTAATAGCTTTGATAACAGTCAACACTGTATTGTAATAAGATTTAAGAAATTAGCTAAACTGTGGAGTTTCTTGCGCCGCTTCTTCTCCACGGGCTATACATTCCGAAGCGGTGGTAGATTCGAGTAAAGGTAAAAAATAAATTAAAACAAGAAAGAGATGTAGTGTACAGCAATAAAGAGTAGTTAATGTGGAAAGCGCCGGTAGCGCCGTCTATCGGCGGACGCGGTCTGTGGTGAATATCTATCGTGCATTCGCTCGGTATTCGTGCACCGACCGCCGTGCTGCGCGGACGTGTGCCAGTCACATTCACTAGTGAAGACTATATCTGTGTTTCATTATATACATCAACCTCAACCAACCCTTAGTAGAAAGGTGTATTCTACAGGAGCGAACCGATCGGAGCAACTAAAAAATCAGCTGTCCCATACTGCAACTGCAATGCTTACTCGACTCAAATATATGCAACATCTGTTTTTTTTTTTGCTCCGGTCGGTTTGCTCCCTTAATAAAAGTTGTTCAGTTTTATGGGTAGACTCTTAGTTTAAAAGGATGCCAATGATAGGTATCAAGTTCACCATCAATCAATAACTCCATGCAGCCAAAATCGGTTATGTACATCCGACGTATGGCAAGAATGACTACAAAAGTGGAACAGTTTTTCTCTGACAGCAAGTACAAGGACTCGGACAATTATTATTAGTGTTCCATCTAACCAGTTGTCTTTCATGGGTCGTAGGTGATAACCAGTATAAACGGAAACTAACTTAGTATTGAGTCACATAGTAATTCAAGATCAGTTTATATTGGTAGTATTTTTTTTTTTCAGATATAAAACTATCCAAGCCTGATAATTTTCCCGTTATCTTCACCTTATTTCTAAGGTTCATAATTTTTTTCTGATTTTAAATTGCTACAGTTTTTTAAATACTGATACTTAGTGAGTCTTTTGAATTGGTTGGAAAAAGTTTAATGAAAATTAAAACGCATTTTCATAAACTTTGAATTGATATTGATACCTCAAAACGAAATTGTAAAAAATTATGTTGTGTTTGCCCATTCTGCCCTCCAAAACTATAGAAATTAAAAAAGTTTAAAACTAAATAAAAATTATCTTCAGGGATTAGCTCGTCCTTTATTCTGTCTATTATGTTGTTTTCATTTGTATTTCCATGTCTAAAGTAAGGTGATAAAAATAAAATTATGTTCATTATCCTTTCTTTCTTTTTTTATTTTTTTTTTCTATACAGGGTGTAACAAAACACTCTAGTAATACTTAAGGCGGTGCTTCAGACCGTCAAACTGAACAACTTTCACTATGCCAACATCAAGAAAAAATATAAAAAATCCGTAGTCCCATACAAAACTGCAATACCGGCTAGACTAAAATGTATGGGACAGCTGATTTTAAATATTATTTCTCGATGTTGGCTCCATAGTGAAAGTTGTTCAGTTTGATGGTCTGAAGCACCCCCTTAAGTATTACTAGGGTGTTTTGTTACACCCTGTATACGTCCCAATGCAGGGCGCAGGACTACCCTCAGGGAGGGTGTATTGAGCGATCGTCTACCACGCGTTCCCAACCCAATGCTGATTGGTAGATTTCACATTATTTATTCTTCAGTTATGAAGGTGTTAAGTTCAGTTATGATGTTTTTTCCTTTACCGGTTGAAGGTAGTCGGTATTACGCACAAGTTAGAAAAATGTCGTCCTTGGGGTTCCTTGAGGATTCGAAATTTCGAACCCGGACCCCACGGACCTGAAAAAAAGATGGACGAAATCTCGTCTAATCAAAAGTGAAGCACCCATTTATATGAGTGTGCGTGCTGTCGCCCTATCGCGCGGTACATAATGGCGGCGGGTTGTCGGACCTGCGCCTAGAACTGGTGCGTCTGTGTGAGTGTAGGTCCCTTGTAGAACAAACGAAATTGTAGCACCTTGAATGCTTCACCTCTTTTTAGAGTGACATTACGTCCGTCTTTTTTTCAGGTCCGTGCCCGGACCCCTCGTGATTGAATAAATAAAATAAATAAATAAAATATTTATTTGCTGACTTTTTGTGTCATTTTGTGTATTGCTGTTTTAAGACAAATAAGAAAGTTTTATTTATTTATTTACTAAATTTATTACTTTACGAGCTTTTACCCGCGACTTCGTCCGCATAAATTATATACCAGATTTTAAGTCAAATGATAAGCTATCCAACAAAAAAAGTTTCATCAAAATCGGTTCAGTAGTTTTTGCGTGATACTCGAACAAACAAACACACACACAAACAAACAAACGAACAAACAAACAAACAAACAAACAAACAGACAGACAAAAAATCCAAAAATTGGTGATTTGGAATCAGGGACATCTAAAAACCATATCGTAATTTTTTTTTGTAAATATCTTCAATGTACAGATAAATTTCTGTTACAGTTTTATAATAGTTTAGATAGTCTATTATCGTTATTATTCCACCGCATTCTTCCCGTTCAGGTTTTATCTAAGGATTTCAGTGAAAGTTTTCCAAGAATCGCCAACGCTAAGTTCAAAAGTAAAATATTTAGTTTGAACGAGATTAACGGACAAAACTTCGGAGATTCCGAGTTAATACAAGTTATATAATGCAGCTTATTTATTCCCTTTAATAAACTTAATGCTACAACAAATCTGTTGTTTAAGTAGTTATTTTAACCGGGTAGTTTTCGATAACGAACGTCACCTTAAAAGCGATCATAAAAAATAGGTATAGGACCGGGGGCCTCAGACTCAAATTTTTGATATAATTACATTAAACTATTATGTACTAAGTATACAGGAAGATTTTTTTATCATCATCCAAATTTTTTCTACATGTTTGGTATTACTTATAGAACCCATTTCATAAAAAAGGGCAGGTCAAAATTGCACATTTTGAAATGTTATCCTGCAGAATTTTCCATAAAGCTTGGTCATCGAGTCGAAACATTTCGTTTTCGTACCGACCGGGTGCGGCAGGACCGGGGGCGGAGCCGGGGCTAGCTTTAGCGTCCCACGCGTTGTAAACCTAACAGGGACACACAACACTTTCAAAACATTGTTAAAATGTTATAACTAGTCGATTATTTTGTTTATTTGTTCAATGACACGGTTATAATAAAGTACTCTTTGAATGACACAATAACACATAATAGACTTTTTCTAAAAATTAAAAGGCACACCCACAGAGATTCGTTCGTTAGTTTTCGTTCTTGAAAAGCAAAGTTTGAAATTCGAAAAAGCGCGCGAAATCGGTTCGTGTGGTAGTAACTATTAAGTCATCTGTGGCACAGGTAGGCGCGTACTGTGTCCAGTCGAATTGTTTTTCTTAAGACATTTTTGCGTAGTCATATCTCAATATTTTAGTACTGAGCGATACTAAAAGAAAAAACACGTACCGATTTTTTTCATAAACAAACATTTTACTAAAATTTGGATGGTGATAAAAAATCTTCCTTTACAATAGAACTATCACGAAAAAATAACGTCGTGCGCCACATGAAGTACGACGAGCGCAGGTGGGTGAAAGAGATAGCCATTTACTGAGAAAGGATCAGCGTTGTAACGTGCACTGTTAATTAAAGTTTTCGTTTAAATGTCAACTCTATTCCAATAAAGTTCCAAGTAAAATGGTCAACGACATCCTATCGAAACAATCAATTTTCATCTGGAAATACAGTCATCGCCTTTCTGGTCTGTCAGTATAAATATTTTAATAATAATAATTAGCTCAGTCATTTTAAGGACTTTTGTTAGGAGAGCTGGGAAGTAATTATTAATTGGACTTTTAATCTGCAACCGTTACTATTTAGTGACAAAAAGACTATCTGAAAACAAATTAAAAAAAATCGCCGCGCAACATAGAAACCAAAATTGTGAGTTCCAGAAGGCTTTTAAATTAATAACATTAATACCATGCACTCATTTGAATAAGATTTTACAATATAAATTATTATTGAGCAATAAAATAGGCATTGAAATAAAAAAATGAGGTTTTTATTAGAAAATACGAACGTATTTTTCAAAACCTTCTAAGTAGACAAAAATATTTACACCATGTTTGAAGTATGCATAATGATAATGCCTTGAATATGTGCAAAAAAAATTACCATCCGTTTTTTTTTATAACGAGATAATACCAAAATTTTAAATTTGGAACTGTTGCTGACGAGATTTTTTTTTTTAATTCTGGTACATTTTTAAGCTCAAATTGGCTCTTAAATACTGTACCAAAAAAAATACCAATTAGTAATCGTAATAATAATAATTAGGCTCAAAATTCAAAATTTTTTATTCAAAATAATATCATATAGATAGCTTTTTGACGTCATTTGTTGACTCTACCACCGCGTCGGAAGGTTGAGAGAAGATGCGGCCAGAAACTCTACAACACACATCTTTTAAACAAAACAAAATGTACAAAGTACAAGTAAAATACAATATTGCATTACATAGTGTAAAATTGTCAAGACCAGAGATTTTGGTCATTCAAATAATCATCGAGTTTATAGTAAGCTTTTTTACAGAGGACTTGTTTAACATGAGACTTAAACTTTTTGTCTGGTAAGTTTAGAATATCCTCTGGTATCTTATTATAAAAGCGTATACAGTGCCCCATGAAAATGTGTTGACTTTACTGAGTCAAAAATGTGGGAATACTAATTTATTTTTATTTCTTGTATTGTAATTATGAACGTCACTGTTTTTGTGAAAGAGAGACAAATTTTTCCGAACATATAAAATATAAAATAAACCTCAAAACCGTAAAATGACTGGGCTATATGGCCATGGGACTACGCAAATAATCCCCCAACAAAAATCAAAAGATCTATATTGAAAACAAATTTTCCTTACAGCAAAATATCTAGCATAACATTTTATAGCTTATAATATTATGTATATGGGTAACATACCAAATGGACTTTCGCAAAACGAATTCGTGTCATTAACTTTGCTCTCACATGGCAAAGATTGATATCGCAAGCGGTTCAAACCCATCCCGACGGAAAAAAGGGAAATTGAGATATAAAACTTGGAGATAAAGGGGGCAGCCACAATGGAAAGCGGTCTCAGAGCAAAGGGTAACGTGTTTTTTCAGTAATTTTAAGTAGGTACGTTTTTTTACCGACTTCAAAGGTTGCTTTGCCTTTGGCAGAGGTTTATTTAATTACCTACATATTTCAGACGGGGACATTTTTGATGAAGGCAAATTGGAAATGTCACGGACATTCCTATGGCTCTAGTAAAGGGAATTCTTAATGCAGGTATTCATGCATTCTTAACATGCAAACATACATAACATGCTAGTCGTGTTTGTTTGAATAAATCGTCTTCATTTAATTGCCCTGTTGTTCAGATTATGAACCGCTCTATTTCTGTTTGATAGGCTTATGATTTGACTTAAAATCTGGTACACAGGGTGTAAAATTAAATGGGACACTTTAAAGGAGTGCTTCAGATGATCAAACTGAACAACTTTTACTATAGGACCAACACTGAAATCACGATAAAAATTCCGCTGTCCCATACAAAACTGCAAACACAACTCGACTGAAATGTAAGAAACAGCAGATTTTTTTTCGCGATTTCGATATATGTCCCATAGAGCAAGTTGTTCAGTTTTATGGTCTGAAGCACCTCTTTGAATAAGTGTCCCATTTAATTTTTATGCTGACGAAATCGCGAGTAAACTCTAGTATTGAAATGAAATAGAAAAATCAGCTGTTTTATAAAAAAACTGTAGTAGGGGAGAGCGGGGCTGGAAGTTACCGAGGTTAGTTGTTCCGATGGATATAGCTCCGAGAAGAAAAGAGATATCGAAATGCGTGAAGTGTGATGGACATTATTAGGACCCTGCGCAGGTATGGCAGCCACTTTAGTTGAATTTGCGCCGGCCAGGAAGTGCATGTATGTGAAGTGACCCTGCGACACGACCTGGGTAAATATTTGACAGTTTATACTTTTTGGTCTAACTCGATTAATAGTTAATCTATTTATGAGTGTGTGACTGTGGATTGTAGAGAAAACGTTTGGGAATTATTTTTGATGTCATTATTTTAATTATTCCATATCTTGGCCATAATTTTAGGTAAACATTAAAAAAATAATCTTGGGGTTAAATGTTCCGTTGCTATGGGCTGGTTGTGCCGCGGAAAAAGCAACCCCAACATTACTTAATTTTTTAGTTTCAGATATATTGGACATTTTGAACTGTTTGGAAGTAGACAATCATCCAGTACCATCGATTTCTAATCAAGAGGAAACATACCAACATCAAACAAAATGAAGACATTTTCAGATTTTTCCCTGTAATCATTAAATAGCTTTTTCAAGAAGCTATGAAACGAAGAATTCTACAGGATGATGATATGCTGATTTCAGATATAATTTTGTTTTTATTTCGCATATCTTAATGCGTTTGAACTTTTTCTGTCTTTAGGACCATTTTATTTGACATTCATTTACTGATATGATTAGGATAAGTGAAACTTACAATAAATTATTAAAATTCAATAAAACCAGTATCTTATTTCATACTAAATAACTGAAAACAGACTAAGTAAACACACGGAACAACCAGCCTCAACAAGGGAACAACCAGTCCCATTTTGGGGTTCGTTGTTCCTTTCCGACTTGTCTTAGAAAATCTATCCTGTGCTAAAAAGTACTAAAGCGTACGATAGATTATCGACATACTAATATGCAGCGATAAATGCCGCTTGAACTCATGTAAGACTCATACACATTCGACTTATTTTTCATACACATTGCCTCGACTCCAATATTGTCACAATGGAACATCAGATATATTTTATTTTATTTCGATGTTGGCTCCATAGTGAAAGTTGTTCAGTTTGATGGTCTATATCTGAACCACTCCATTAAAATATTACTATTTTTGTTTCACCTTGTAAAGTCGTCAGTAGGTTGTAGTCAAAATCAGCAACTACCCCATACATGTAAAATTAGATGACCACGTTTATCAACATTTGGGGTGGCACTAGAGTCGAGCCTTTTCAGGGGAACTAAAGTTAATAGCAAAACCATTTTGTTTTTTGTTTCATGTTCATTAAATTCAATAAGTATACATCAAAATCCCTGGCTAATAATAATCTAGATAATTGAACTGACAAAGTCCAGATTCCTCTGTAATTTTGATTTTCAGCACATTGTTTGATATGCTATTCACTGGTATAATAGGTACTTAATTAAATTTATTTGAATTGACCTGTTCACCAGAGTTTAGTGAGAATTGAAGCTATAATCAGAATAGGGCAGCTCTTTGGTTTAGTAGAGCTTTTATCCAAGACTGAAAAGGTAAATACGGCTAAAACCATCACCCATTCAATGACGTGCAATGGGCATGGTTGCTTTTTGGAAATAATTTGCAATACGGCATTGTAAATTATCTGCAAAGATACGTAACCGCCATAGCACGTCTGGTAGGGTCTTTTGGGAAAGTTTTTCATAGGGTAACCTTTTACACTTACACCCTGTAGACGTGAGCATGATTTTATGCTCTACAGGGTGTACAATAAAATGGGACAGCTACTCAAAGGGGTGCTTCAGACCATCAAACTGAACAACTTTCTCTATAGGACCAATATCGAAATCGCGAAAAAAAAATCCGCTCTCCCATACAAAACTGCAAACATAACTCAACTGAAATGTATGGGACAGCTGATTTTTTTTTCGCGATTTCGATATTGGTCCCATAGAGAAAGTTGTTCAGTTTGATGGTCTGAAGCACCCCTTTAAGCAGTTGTCCCATTTTATTGTACACCCTGTATTTGTTATTATCATATGCATAAACATAAACAGTATATTATGCTCACGACTATATTCCCCGAGGAGGATAGGGTTTGGGGGAATTTGTTATATTCAAGACTATAAAATAAATGATTAACCAGACATCATTATTGATTGTAAATTTATTAAGTTAGATATTTTTGATTGGGTCTGTTATATTAATAAAACTGGTCAAGTGCGAGTCGGGCTACTCGCGCACCGAGAGTTCCGTACCACACCACCACAGAACACAACATTATTAACTTAGAAAAAAAAAACTTTTTTGTCCGGGACCTTTAGCGCAAGACGGACTCACACTTGGCCGGTTTTTAGTATTTGTTGTTATTCTGTAGAGTTTGCTCTATAATCACACTAAGTTTGACGCTTGTATGTATTACCGTTTTTACGATAGAGCGTGAAGAAAAAACGTTGATAAAAACTAGTTTCTTGTTGAAAGCCCCCCTTAATTTTTAACTTTTTGACATTTTTATTATTTGTTAACGAATCCGCCGTAATAACGCATAATCGGAGAAAATTTCAACTATCTTGCTATTACGGTTCAAAAGTTACAGCCCTGAATAGGTAGGACAGACGGACGGACGGACAGACGGACAGACGGACAGACGGACGGACGGACGGACGGACGGACAACGTAGGCTTAGTAATAGGGTCCCGTTATCACCCTTTGGGTACGGAATCCTAAAAATTATCAATATATAATTTCTAATTTGAACAAAATGAGTTAGCTATAGACAGTTTCAGTCTTTTATATTGTAGTTTCGTAACATCTAAGGTTAGTAAAACAAAATTATAATCTAAAGTTTAAATTAGATTCTAGAGTTGAGACGGCAATGAAAGTTTTTGAACATGAATTCTATTAAGAGGCCTAAAGTTGTATTAGATTACAATCGATATTGCTGGGCATATTTTACAAAACTAGACGAGAAAAGTACAAGCTCTTACAAAAAAATATACAAAAAAGAATACCTAATCATATTTTTGTGTTTCGTGTAAAAGACAATGCGGGTTTTGTATAGAAGGTTGGCGCCTTATTTTTTGCCTTTGTTTTTGGCGTGGCCAGCAACCAAACTCGAATATTTTATTTCAGAATAAAGTGAAAAACAAAACTTATCAACATATACATCCGAAAACTCAGTCCGGACGGAGATATAAAGGCTTGAAGTTGAAAATATTACCATTACGTGCACTTCAAGCCTTTATATCTCAGTTCGGACTGAGTTCCGAGATATTTGTAATAACAAATTTTGTTTTTAACTTTATTCTGAACTATAATATTCAAGTTTGATTGATGGCCGCGCTAAAAAAAGAAAAAAGGCGCCATTTTTAAGCATAGGCTTTTTTAACAAACTGCTTTATGGGTGTTACATACAATCGATGTTTTAATGTTAATGTTACTAGTAAACAAAACTAGTTCCAATTGGAGGATTGAATTTAATTCATTAGTAGTATTCAAAATAGGATCAAACTTCTTTTGTATGCTGCGCGCTCGAGCACAGGGTCCTATAAGACAGGGTCAAATAAAATGTACCCCAAACCGATAAACATGTATGAATATACACATATGTGTCAAACTCAGGGCCTCTACCCGCACATTCGAACTTCGCAATTGCGTGAACATTTTCGTTCCAATGTCAACTCTATTCTAATGAAGTGCGGACCGAAACAGTGGCGATATAGTGAACATCGAAAGTGCGGGTACAGGGCCAAAATCGAAGCATTTGGCCATCAATTGTCTCTACAAGGTGAAATTGATATCATTAGCATCCTTTTAAACTAAGAGTCTACCCATCAAACTGAACAACTTTTACTATGGGAGCAAACCAATCGGAGCAAAAAAAAATCAGCTGTTGCATTCATTTGTGTCGCGTAGGCATTGCAGTTTAGTATGGAACAGCAGATTTTTTTGTTGTTCCGATCGGTTTGCTCCCTTAGTGAAAGTTGTTCAGTTTGATGAATAGAATAGAATAGAATAGAATAGAATTATTTATTTCATATTATCAAATTCATAATTACATGTTACATAAAAATAAAAATGTCAAAGGATAATATGATCGTCAAGAATAAAAAATAAAAAAATAAAATAGAACAATAAAATGTCAACATCACTAATATAGAGAGTAACAATGTCAAATAAATAATGTAATACATAAGAAAATACAATTCAATTTAAATAAAATGTCGCTACAATTACTTATTGTAGTCTACTTAAAGTCAAACAAAAGAAATTCGTTTACAGAATAAAATTCACCATCCAGCAAAAGACTTTTTAGTTGGCGATAAAATGATTCGTCATTGGTTACATTCCTCAGATGTTCAGGAAGTCGCTCATAATAAGTCGGACCTATTATTCGTGGGTTTTTAGAAGCCATTTCTGTACGACGGGACACGCTAGCCAGTCTTCCCGCGTTGCGTAGTGAATGGCCTCCACCTACACGACGATTGAAATGGGTAATATTCCGACGGACATATGAAATAATTTCAAATAAATATAGACTGGGCATAGTCAAGATATGCTTTTCTGCAAAGTGAGTCCTACAAGTTTGACGGGGCTTAATGGATGGGTAGAGTCTTAGTTTAAAAGGATACTAATGATATCAATTTCACTCTGTATAATTATGTACCTATAGAGGCACTCTCCATCACATGACGTGATTTTTTATTTTTCTGGCCAGGCTTTTGGGAAGTGGAATTCAAGCAGTGTTTTTGGACAGTCTTTGCATAATCTCGTCCCGCCCCCATTCGTCGCTTCCTCAGCAAAACCTGTCTTATTTACTTCCTTCTGTCTATCTGCGCTTTGGATATTGAACCTTAACTATTTCGTTAAGAAAACTTACATTTACTTGCTCCTGCGTTAGTATCGCTAACCTCAAAGTAACTCCCTAATCTAGGATACGCTTTGTTTTAGAAACAATAACGAAACAGTCTACTCAAAGAGCCGACTTAATGAAACTTAAACTAATTTAATAGGGTTGTAACAAATGTGCAAGAAATAAAAATAACGTTGGCGAAACGGAACGCCATAAATGAGAGATTTATTTGGGCCTTTGTAATATAAACCTACATCTTAACATGACGAAAAAGGTTCAAATAAATAATTTTCTTTTAAACGTTCTTGTAATAAAATAAAATTATTAGGGAAAAAAATATTACGAACTATAAAAAAATGTACTGAAACTAAAATGTCTAATATTATTAATAATTAATATATTATCAAAATATAAAAAAAAACATTTACTTCATGTCACTTTATGTTAAAATTGACATTTTATCACTATTCGATTTTCAAATTATTTTTTATTCACATACAAAGTCCCTCAAATAAAATTGATAAACCGATTTTTTTTGAATTACTGATTGGTTTGCTCTTGGCCTCAATCCAGTCTTCAGGACGAAGATGGGGTCGAAGATGTAGCGAGCTTACCCAGAAGATACCGAATTACTCGTACTTTAAAGGAATTCGGGTTGTAAGTGCTCGTAAATACTGACGCAGGCAAGGCATTCCACTCCTTGGCTGTGCGCATTATAAAAGATTCAGAAAGGCGCATGAATGAAATGAAGGAATGAGTAAATAAACTAACTTTTCCATATTTCTGGCTTAGGTAAAATGATGTATTTCAGTATGTGTGTAATGCTGCTAAAGTAGAATACCAGAAGCCTGTTTTGAATCTGTCAGATGACAAGTTTAACACTCATAATACCTATTTACTTACCCTTATTTATGTACCGATTGCGCACCTTGATAAATAATGGAATAGGGATGAATAATGAATACATAGTTATTTTCGGTATTAATAATCACGTAAAATTTATACGAATGTGAAAATAGGTGACAACCCTATTAATTACTAACCTAGTTTAAGCGTAGTTTTGGAGCCAAGAATGTGTAGTTATTGTGATTAATGTCATAAGTTGGTTTTAAGTTTAACTTTGAGTAATTAATGCTGTATTGTATTATACTAGCCGTGGTGGTCCAGTGGCGAGTAACCTTGCCTGCCATGCAGGAGGCGATGGTTCGATCCCTGTCCAGGCCGACTCGTACCAATGAGTTTTTCGGAATTTATGTACGATTTGTAACACCACTGGCTTTTCGGTGAAGGAAAACATTGTGAGGAAATCTGCATGCTTCAATTTCGAGGCATGTATTGTACCCATAAAATTTACACGCTCCCATTGTACCTACTGTCCATTACAAGTGGCGACGGGCTCACTCCCCGTCACACTAGACAGAGTTTCGGTACTACTAGTGAAACGTGGATGTTCTGAGGTTTCAGAATATCTCTGACTACCCCCTCGGGGAATATAGTCGTGAGCATATGCTTATATATGCTTACTCCCATATTAATATTATACTATGAATTATTATACTATTTATTATTATTATACTATTAATTAGTTTTGCCTATTTTAGAAAAAGGTATTTTTTTTTATTTATTCACATTTTAACTTACATCGTAAAAACGAAATTAGTGTAATAACTAATAAAAATAATACATGTACCTAGTGTTTTATTCTCACTTTCGAAAGAAAATTGTATGGACAACCTCTGTTCGTATTGAAAAATGAATCATATATACATAATGACCATACAGGGTGATTGTACTCATGATATTAAACAACTTTCCACGAGGAACAAAGGGAAATTCGCAACAAAGAATTAAACTTTTCATGCAAACGTTGGATCGTTGGATTTCAATGCCATGTCATGGCGAAATGTGAGGACTTATTTTGTATAATGCCTTTTACAATGTTGAACCATTTTCAGCGAATAAATAATTCTCATTCTGATTGCATTTAGTACGGAAAGTCCACAATTTTTTTTTTGCTTAATTCCTATATTTTAGACGCTTTAGGGAAGCGAGCACTAAAAACCCTAGGGATTGTGTGTGTGACAATTAAGTTTGTTTTGTTTTTATACTGTAACTAGAGTTAACCCGCGACTTCGTACGCACAAATTATATACCAGATTTTAAGTCAGATCGTAAGCTATCAAATAAAAAATGTTTCATCTAAATCGGTTCAGTAGTTTTTGCGTGATGCTCGTTCAAACAAACAAACACACAAACAAACAGACAGACAAAAAATCCAAAAATTGGTGATTTGGAAACACACTGAAAAAATTCGAGCCAACTAAGAAGTGTTTTCTCTTAATTAGCACCAAAATAATTGAAATGACGTTATTATTGTTTACTAAAAATAAAAGATAGTTATTGTAACAACAAGCCGAATTCGTTTAACAAAGTTCTCTTAGTCAGAGAAGTCATGATGTTGACAGGCTCATATTCATGAAGTATGATTATCATAAACAAGATCTTGGTTGAAGTAAACAAATTTTTTTCCAGTGCAGGGACACCTAAAAACCATAACGTAATCTTTTTCTTCTAAATATCTTCAAATAATGCAACTGTTTATTCTTGCCCTAACACCCTGTATATGAGGAGACATAATCAGTTATTATTTCCGTTAGTTTTTCATTCATTTTATACAGGCAGTACATTAATACTAGTCAACACAAAATCGGCAAACTTCATAGAAAACGTGTAAAAACATTTGCATAAGTATTCAAACAAGCCGACAAAACTCTATCCAGTTAAACTAGGTACCTACAAACTTCATGAGAATAGTTAGCCGAAATTTGAAATTCAAATACCCAATAAGGTGAGTTCTCACAGTAAAATACTCGGTTATTCATCATTTACAATTCAGACGCTTCCAACATAAACATGCCGGGGGCCAAAAAGTGGAATCCCAACGATTTTTGTTGTTCAGGTCGATAAAATTGTGCTGAAATATTTTTCGACCTAGCATTCCTTTGATTTGAGACGAGAATTTGAAATATTACTACATGTTGAACGAAATTATTACAGGTTGAATTTTCTGTCACTGATATAATACTGATTCAACAGTGTGATAACCCCGTAAATATAACATTTTAATTGCTGAGTGTATATCCTGTACTACCGAGCCTCCCCAAATGTACTATATCTACAGGGTGAAATTGATATCATTAGCATCAAGCCTAAACTAAGAGTCTTCTCATCAAACTGAACAACTTTTACTATGGGAGCGAACCGATCAGAGCAACAAAGAAAAAATCTGCTGTTGCATACACATTTCAGTCGAAGAGGCATTGCAGTTTAGTATGGAGAAGCAGAATTTTTTTTTCTCCAATCGGTTTGCTGCCATAGTAAAAGTTGTTCAGTTTGATGGATAGACTCTTAGTTTAAAAGGATGCTAATGATATCAATTTCACCCTGTATTAATACATAGGAATAGGTACAGCGACTAAGGCATTAAAGATTTTTTATGCAGAGTCTATGTGGACCATAAAGTTATTATACCTGTCAGAATAGAGTAACTGACATGAGTTATCAAATGAAATCGTTTTTTGTGCATTTGTCGGCACTTATCGGCACCCTAAAACTTCGAGTTCTGTGTATAACTGTGAATCTAACGTGAAATCGTAGGTAATTTAATGAAATAGTGTTAGTATATTGCACAAAATAATCGACGACTTCACTTTAGATTCACTAATGATTCACAGAGCACGAATATTTACCCAGTCGATTGTGCCGACAAGTTCCCAAAAACGGTTCTATTGCCTCGTGTCACGTATCTCTTACTATTATACAGTGGCGCCGCCAGGTACATCTCGCTCTCTCAGCTGTCAGTTCCTCTATATGATACCTTTATGGTGTGGACAGAGCTTTGGTACTACCAGTGAAACGTAGATGTTCTAAGTTTCAGAATATCTCTGACTACCTCGTCGGAAATAAAGCCGTGAGAATATGCTATGCTTATGTGGGCGAAAGGTTATAGCCGCCTCTCGACCTTGACATGACATTCCACCCTGAAACATAAATTGCTATATGTGATCATTGCTACAACTAAATTCTAAAACAGAAAGTTGGTAGGTAGTTGTAGTAATATTTCTGACCACCCCGAAAGGGGTTACGGTGGTGACTTAATTAATTAATTAATTAAATTTTTTCAGCTACATTTTTATGTTCAATATAATAAATATTCTTTTATTTCCTTAAATTTATCATTTAAATCCATCTGTTATTATTTCTTTACAAAAACATGTTTGAAATAACTCAAATTTTAACTTAGTCACACAAACAGAATCAGTACCACAATCTTGTGACGTTAAAAATGTTAACGAGAAGGGTGAATAACTCAAAAAGCTCGCTTTTAAAGATACGGTCTTTTGTCTTAGGCCGTCAGAGGAGGCAGGGGTAACTTTAAAAGCTCGGGAAGTGGGGAAAAGCGGGGAAAGGCGGGCAAGTAAGGATGTTGAAGTCACTGACTGCAGATAGTACGGCCCAGTTTTGAACGTAGGCCACGTAAGACTGCGTTTTCAATAGACGAAAGATGTGGTTTTAGAATAAAATTCAATATATGAATGAATGAATGAATGAAATGAATGAATGAATGAATGAATGAAATATACTTTTATTACTTACTTACTTACTTTTTTATATATGATGTGTATTAAAGAAAATAAAGGGGAGTCAGACATTCTAAATCATATTCTAAGCCACATTTCAGTTGTAATGTCCAAACTCAGTCTAGTGTAAAAGGTAGCGAGATCGATTTCATTTTTTTTAAAGAAATGAATCAAATTATACATTCAATACTTTGAAGCCTTGTTCGCTAACATATTTTATAACTTTAATTATGAATATAAACGTAATTATTATTTGAAATTTATCAGAAATATAAAGTAGTATATAGATTTTCTGGCCGCATCTTCTCTTCATAACAACAGTACACTATACGATGTGGCAGTAGATTCAAAATAATGACGACAGAAAGTTATCTATGTGAAATTATTTTGAATAAACAATTTTAAGTTTAGAATTTTTAAAATAGGTAGGTAGACCTTAAATATAATGTTGAGATATAATGTTTTATGTATACAATCTATATTATTTGATATTCTGCGACCTGAAATAAATTTATCAATTTCATTTTTCATGCCATAATACATAACAGCCCAATGCCATCAGCAACGAAAAGTATTTTTTTCCTTAAAACTTTAAAAACCTCTATCATTTTTATTAATAGCCCTTTTCGCTAAATCGATGACATGACAGATATAATAGACGCAAGGTACAGTTACGCAGTTTTTCCGTTCCTGTCACGAAACTTTGACGTCACTTCAGAATGTAAATGGCAATAAAGTGACGTTATTTATGCGACTTTCGTGCGAGTCTCTGTCCCCTCTTCGCTTATTATTAGCGTGATTATGTTTTCCGGTACACGTCTACGCACTAGAATTATGAATAGGTGTTTTCAGTAGGTCAAGTGTGAGTTTTCTCGCGCAGTGACTGGGTTTATGTATTATGCTTTTTTATAGTTTTAACACAGAGTACTATAATGTTTTTAGGTTGTATGTAATCACATAAATACGTATACAATTACATATACAAATAATGTAATAAATTATTATTATTTTGATTGTGTATTGAATGCGTCAACTTAACTATTCATAAATTCATACATTTATGATAGTTTGTGAATAAACTCACTACCAATAGAGCATCACAGGGAGATAAAAATTTTGCTGCAATGACATACTAACTTTAAGAGCATTATTACAACAATTAACACTTTTAGCATATTGCAATATGAAGTATCAAAAATTTAAATGTTTGAATTGACTGTATAAAATATTTAGTTCCGGTCAGGGTTAAGTGCTAAGATAAAAGAAAAAATGCCTAAAATCTATTGCACCGATAAATTGATAATGAAAAGTGATAACAGAATTTTTTTAACACTAAGAAAAGTCGTTGAATTTCTTTGAGAGGATTCTTTTTATGTTGCAAAGTAACGTTTCCTATCAGATTATCGGAATCATGCAAATGATTTTTAGTCCTATCCATTTGCAAAAAATAACCTTTGTAAGGTCCGATTGTAGCATTATATAAGCGGACTATACTAAAGTCTACGAATAAGAATGTATAGAAATGTAAATCAAGCTCTAAAAGTGACCCCAAAAAAAGTACACAGTGTTCGAAATTTGTTCCTTAAAAACTACACCTTGCCGCCAAAACTCATACAAAATGTCATTTTTCAAAGGGTGCCAAAAATTATGTTGCTTTTGTTTAGAGTTATTCTTCCATAGACTAAAGTAGAGTCTGGCACTAAAAAAGCTGTTGGAATGTAAGTAAAATAAACATCCACTCTAAACGGCTTTGTTTCCGCACGCCGCATAATTTTAAACTTTTATTTTTATCTTATTTTCAAGCTTAAACTTACAATGTAAACCAAGCTTTAGTCTCTCCGTTGTGGAGATAGGAATTCAGGGCAAGCGCTGCGAACTGGATACGTTATTTATTCGGATCTTCTCGTATTTCCACTCGAAATATGTACCTTTAAAGATTACTTTGGCTAATGAGGAATTTTTCTGTACGACTCAAGTTTAATGAGGACATTTCAATGGAGCTATCAAGCCTTTTTTTATTACTCTTTTCGTATGTTTTGTATTACCTAAGTGCTGAAGGCAATTTGTAGTAAATCTAGGTACATAACTATGTCGAGTACGGTGTATCCATAAATTTATTATACCTGTGGTGGTATATTAAATGTAATAATTTGGGTATCAAAAATCGGTTCAAAAACAGACTGTGACCTTAAGCTTAAGAGGGCTTAAGCTAACGTGAAAATTCACATCTTTTTATTATCTCACTTTTGTGCGTGAGCGAGCAGCACATTATTCACATAATTTTTCACAAGACAAAACAAGTATTATCCCGAAGTTAATGCACCGTAAAATAGCTGTCAACGCGTATTATGTTTCAATTTTATATTTCAGTCTGGATATAAATTAGGATTAATTGTAATTGGGTTGGCTGGGTTCTGTTGATATGTAGGTAATTGCCTCTTTAAATTTAATTTTAATGTTATAATTTGATTTTGAATATCGAATGAGGTATTGTTGATTATTATTCGTACATAATATTGCAGCCCCATGTTTTGAAGCTGATGATTGCAGCCAAGCATGCTAGACATTTTGCACATGTGTTCATAATACTCATAGCTTGAATTCTAATATCTGTGCTCATAGGCAAGAACATATTCACGCGACAAGCTTTTTAAATATTAAATTCAACATAATTGACAACATTTCATTTTTTTAACCACCTGTTTTTAAATAAAAATAGAAAAATAGGTTAAAAATAAGTGATACGTATTTTTCCGATAACATTTATGACCGATATTTCCATTTTTAATTTACTTTTGAATTCTCTGAAAAACGTAGGATTTATGGCTATAATAATACATTGGCCGCAATAAAATTTAAAGTAAAAACTGTCAAATACAATAGAAAAGCCAAGCAGGCAAAGGAATAAAATCTCATTCAACCTCGGTTCAACCTCTATTTTATTTTTCAGAATTTTTCAAATAATCCGAGAAATAATCGATAGAAAAATCTGATAATTTTGATTTATAAGCTTTGAATCACATAATCTCAAATTTTTTGTTACCTTTCTTTTATTTTATCTATATTTAATTATATCTATTTTAGTGAAAACTTGGATACTATCTACTTACTTTTATTACGATCCGCCTTTGCGAACTAGTACCAATCTACTACCAATCTAATTACAAATATTCAAATAGCGTGGTGCACTGCCCCGATAAAATGCTTTACTTATTTTTTGAATTTTTAATTTCTACTGAAACAGACCCAACTGTATACAGCGTGTATATTTTCTTTGATACTGCTCCATTATAAATTTGGATGCACCGAAAATAGAGAGGAACAGTTTTAGGGAGACCTTTGACAAGAAGTGGGACAAAAAAGTATGAAACAATCAAAAAAATACATTATACAGGGTGAAATTGATATCATTAGAATCCTTTTAAACTAAGTCTACCCATCAAACTGAACAACTTTTACTATTGGAGCAAACCCATCAGAGCAAAAAAAAATATGCTGTTCCATACTAAACTACAAAGCCTAATCGACTCAAATGTATGCAGAAGTAGATGTATTTTTTTTGCTCCGATCAGTTTTCTCCCATATAGTAAAAGTTGTTCAGTTTGTTGGGTAGACTCTTAGTTTAAAATTATACTAATGAACTCAATTTCACCCTATGTATGTATGTATTGATTTAGTTAGTATAGATAGTAGGAAGAGAATTTCCAAGCAACCGCTCTTACAAGGTTACTCTAATTTGATAACAAGATAGATAGGAGTTTGTCTACAGTATCTCATTCCGGTAGACGTATATCATTATCCGGTGGAAATAATTTATCAGCGACCCGATAACGTTTAGGGGTAGGCAGTATATCACATTATATCTTGGGTACGCTTAACTTGCGAGTTATTCTTGTTACTTTAGTACGCCAGATTATGTAGGTCATCCGGTCATGTGAATTTGTGCGTAATGTTATGGTATATAGTTTTTATCTTTTACATATATAAACTCACGACCGCAATCCCTTTGGGGATGGTCAGAAACATTGCTACAACTACCAGAATATAGTTAGGACATTGCTCACTTTGACGTGTCAAGTGGTAAGAGGTGGCTTGCCTTTTGCCCACATAACTGCAAGAAACTTTTAATCCCTTAGTCTCCTTATCTTATAATAATATGGAAATAAACATAAAGTTTGGTAGCGCATTCTCGCCATTCTGAAGTTGGTCCCATACTATAAGTTGTTCAGTTTTGGAGGTCTGAAGCACATCACGCATATAAGTTTACACCCTGTATAAATTGATATCATTAGCATCCTTTTAAACTAAGGGTCTACCCATCAAACTGAACAACTTTCACTATAAGTGCAAACCGATCGGAGCAACAAAAAAATATGCTGCTCCTAGCTGCTCCATACTAAACTGCAATGCCTACGCGACACAAATGTATGCAACAGCAGATTTTTTTTTACTCCGATTGGTTTGCTCCCAAAGTAAAAGTTGTTCAGTTTGATGGGTAGACTCTTAGTTTAAAAGGATGCTAATGATATCAATTTCACTCTGTATAATATGTGTTGTACTACCTTATGTGAATGTTGGGATTTCTGTAACTTAATCACGCATAAACGGCTGAACAGATTTAGATGGCACACTAATAGAATATGTTCTGAATTAACACAAATCTAAGCAGACAAAGTCGCGGGCGCCGCTAGCAGTAAATAAATTAAATCTCTCTGGCACCAGACGTAATCAAATTTAACAAGTGTTGAACTACTAACCCATTTCATTGTAGTACTTAAGCACCTAAGTTATTAGGTTCCATAATTTAATAATCGACACGAAAAGGTTAAGCAGAAAGCTAAATAATAGTTAAATTACTAGGCTTTACGAGTAGTTGGCACCTAGCAACAGGAAACCGGAGAAATTTGATTAAATTGGGCTTTAATTTATTATACGGTTTAACAATAAAGGGATAACAGATCGAAAAGGTGCTTTACCACTCACAACATTGATCACCAATTATTCCAGAAATAGATTTATGTTAATAGGCCTTTTACCGGTTAGTGGCGCATTTAACATAATTTAAGAAGAAGACGTTTGTTTTCTGTAAAGCAGTCTACACTCCAGGTATAGACAATACCTACTCCAGCTTGTATTATAAACTGTGCTTTTATTAATAAAGCCTTTTAATATTAAAACAAAAATATTATTCGAACTAAAAGGCTTCTATTTTAACGTGTTCGTTATTAAAACGTAACAGATGACCTATTTCGCAAACAGGCGATCAACGGATCAGCTCAGTGAACCGGCGACGGTTTCTTTGATCCACCGCCACCTCCGCTTCGCCTAACTATCTGATAGTTTAGATAAGGTAAGCGCATATTACGGCGCGCCACATCGGGGCGGAGCGGGACGCATCGCAGCAGAAAATGCGTAGGTACATAGACCAGGGCCACTACCCGCACATTCTAACTTCGCAACACGGACCTGAAAAAAAGACGCAATTGCGTGAACGTTTTCGTTCCAATGTCAACTCTATTACAAAGAAGTGCGGACCGAAACAGTGGACAATGGAAACATATCGAACATCGAAAGTCCGGGTACAGGGGCAGGGCCCAGTTCGTGCTAATTTAAAACCTCAAAGTTCAATCCTACCTCCTCCGCCGCATCGCATGGACGGAAATCCGCCACGCAAAAATGCGACCCGCTCCGCCCCGGGGCGTAGGGCGTTAGTTCATATAAATTGTATAGAAGCGATTTCGGATTTTGGCGCTGCGGCTAAACATCTATAAAAATAATAGCATAAATCGGACTTCATGGTTAGCGTGGTGGTTACGTAGTAAATTAATACTTCCATGCGTATATGACACGGGGTTGACGCATGACTGATGCATGGCTGACGCATGGTTGACGCTTGTGTTGACGAATTCGTTACGCGATGAACCACGCGTAGCATAGCATGGCGTGGCGTGGCCTGTACGTTTGTGGTGTGTGTGAAGTCTTTCATACATTTTACTGGAAACCGAATGCGTCGAAACGTGGCATGTGCGTTGGGTGTGCGTTACATACGCGATAATCGGAACACGGCTCTTATTTTTACGTGCACGTGCGTAGGTACATAAGTACACAGACGCTTTTTGTCAAATATTAATATTATGTGTTAGCAATCGTATTACGTCATTTCTTAATTTTTGTATTATCAATGAATACGCATTCTTTTTCTTTTATAGTGAATGAGTGTTCAAAAAAATATTATTTTTATCAACATTTGTAAGCTTAAATGATGTGGTCAAAACAGTAGCCGAACATTCTGAAATTGAAAGACCCAGACAGAGCTTATCGGGTTGGAAAGACCAGATGTCTGCCCTAGATTCCGTGAAAGAGTAATGTAGTAAAGAAAAATATAGACAGATTTATAGATAGTTGGTAGGT
Organism: Agonopterix subpropinquella; assembly: GCA_922987775.1. NCBI lineage: Eukaryota > Metazoa > Arthropoda > Insecta > Lepidoptera > Depressariidae > Agonopterix > Agonopterix subpropinquella. The sequence goes on from OV277710.1 coordinate 5,046,959, forward strand.
ACTACATCTTTATTAATCTACTTTTATCTTATATGAAAAAAGGTGCTTTCAAAATTTGAACTCTGTCCTTCAAATGAAAATACAAACAATGTTTATTCAACTATCGGTATCTTCGCAAATACTTGGATACTGATAATTTTAAAAATAGAGTGACTGTCAAGATCTCTAGTGCCCAATCTAGATACCTTATAGGGAAAACGAGACGAAATAATAAAGCGAACTATGAACTTAAAACTGGTAAGTATAATTCGGAAACAAGAGAAGAGCAAACCCGTTACAAGCCAACTTTGAGAAGCCGATTCTATATAACCTCAAAAATGTTTTTTTTTTAATCTTCCAATCTATTAGGAAAGGCAAAGGCAGAGCCAAGCAGCCTCGTCTTTTTTTTTTTCTTATTTCTGGGTAACTAAAAAATGCTAAGTAATCCCGAATGACAGGCTGTCACTTGACGTGACAGCTGTCAAATCACGACAGATAAACGGCTGTTTACATAGATATATATATTACTAGCGTAAGGATAAGCTCATCAGAATATTTTATAAAAACCTTCTTCATAGAACCAAAAATTGGCGGCATCTGTCATAACTCGTATACGAACTATGTCGTGTCACGTTGACTACGTGAGTGGTGCGATACACCTAACCTTGTATGTGCGTGCATAATATTTGATAATATTTTTAGTTTAAACTTTTAAGTTGGTTTAGAACAGATCAAAGCAAAATGTTTTAAGGTGTTCAAATGAAAGACATGATATTCAAGTCAAACAATTATATTGTGTTTTGGTTATCGGAACAACCACAGAAACATAAAATTATACCTATATACTTAGGTACAGTAATTTAAAATCACTCATATTTGCTTACAACAATCAACATTAACAAGAAAAAGAAAGGAGTCACTGTTTCAATATCGGTATGGTTTTTATTACACTTAGGGCACAGCGTAAACATAAATAATAAGCGCTCTATGGTCGCGACGGGCCAATTCGTGCGCGAGGTGCGGGACGCTGGAGGAGCGCGTCTCGGCCCTCTTTGCTTGCGCGCCGTACCAATTCTGAACTATGACTATTGGTACGCGCCGGCAGCAGTGTCAAATGTTATACTCAAGAGCGCGCACGTACCACAATGGTTCGAATTGTTTGTATTATTACGATCCAAACGGAGACGTCCACATTTTTTCATAATCATAATCATTTATTGCACAATCATATGGTACATAAGGTCAATAGGTACGCACATTCTAGGTACACCTAGACCTAGGTGTGTCGGTGTGTGTTTCGGATACATCCGAAAATAACCCATTTAGGGTGCCTGTCCATTGAAGCTGTGCGAGCTGTGTAGCTGTGTTGTTTTAATCAATCAGGAGCTCGGGCGATATCGGCCGCGCCTCGCCCAAGCTCCTGATTGGTTAAAAAAACACAGCTACACAGCTACACAGCTCGCACAGCTTTACTGGACAGGCAGCCTTATGTTCCGCGATTTGATGTAGTTTAGAAGTTATGATTTTTTAAATGTGTACCTATTTGAGAATTTTTTAAAGGAGCGGCTTAAAAATGTAATAACTTTTTTTGTACTAAGAATTTTTTTTATTTTCTTAATGTGCATGATCATTTAGATATACTCTTCCAAACGTAAAATAATCAGCAACATGAAGTCAATAGAAGTTACTGAAAAAAGAGTCGAAAGTGAAAATTGTAAGTTTGAGTTCGACTCAGCAAAATTTTCAAAATTCTCTTAAAAATACAAAATGGATGTTCCATAGGTTGAAACTGATATCAAAAGCTTCTGTGATTATTCAACTTACCAAATAAGAAACAAAAAGTGGTTCTTAACAAGCTATTTTACGCTGGAATCGGCTTCCAAAGTTACTTAGATGAAAAATAAAATTCGCTAAGAAATTTTATTTTTGAAAAAATAGTATTACCAATATTTTTTATTATTATTAGTGGAGTCGATGGAGGTTTTCACCTCGGAACCCAATTACTTTTGATGATATTTAATTAGTCATAATTTTAGCAACAATAATAAAAAATAATAATAATACTATTTTTTCGAAAGTAAGATTTTTTCTTAGTGGATTTTTCACCTAACTTTTAACTTTTAACACTTTTTTTTTTTTTTTTGGTAAGTTGAATAATAACTGAAGTTTTTAAAATTAGTCTCAACCTATGGAACATCCTTTTTGTATTTTGAGGAGAATCTTAAAAATTTTGCTTCTTCTAACTCAAACCTAAAATTTTCACAGTACAGAGTTATCTGTACAGAGTGTAACAAAAACACCCTAGTAATATTTTAAGTGAGTTTTTAGACCATCAAACTGAACAACTTTCACTAGGGAGCCAACATCGAACAACAATTAACAAAAAAAAATCGACTGTTTGATACAAAACTTCAGTACCAACTCGACTCAACTGTAAGGAACAGCAATTTTTTTTATTTTTTTCGACTTTGTCTCCCTAGTGATAGTTAATTCAGTTTGATAGTCTGAGGTAAACCAATCCTTTGAATAATACTAGGTGTTTTTTCACACCCTTTATAGATATAAAGTTCGCTCTCATATTATATGTTAAGAGGATATAATTCGGAGCGCGCTTCATACAATCGAAGTCTGATTATATTTTCAATGCTAACCAATTAAAGACAATGCAAATTTTTAGACACGATCTAGAAAACAACATCTGTGCTTTAAACTTGTCAGATTTCCGTTAAAATATGCAGAGTTTAAGAAAAAGTATAAGTAACCTTTAAACCACATACTCTACCCATCAAACTGAATTTTTTTTACTATGGGAGTAAACCAGTCAGCACAAAAAAAGCAGCAGTTCCCATACTAAATTGCAGCGCCTACTCTACATGATACTTTTCCTTACACCCTGTATAGTTTCAATGCTAGGATTAATTTAAGAATTGCATAGACAACTTTGAGCCACGATAACTTTGAAACTATGTTATATTTAAATACTCGCATGTATTTTGAATACTTCATGTGAACTCGTGTGAACCTCAAACGTAACTAGTTTGAAGTTATGGTTCCGCAATTATAGGCTGTCTCATTTAGTGTTACAAGTGGCGACCGGCTCACTCCCCGTCACACTGGACAGAGTTTCGCTACTACTAGTGAAACGTGGATGTTCTGAAGTTTCAGAATATCTCTGACTACCCCCTCGGGGAATATAGTCGTGAGCATATGCTCATTTAGTGATAAGGTCGCATGTAAATGCAGATGATGGCAAAGCTGGTCCCTAGTTAAATGGTCTAAGGTCCCTAGTTATGTGGTCCTTAACATTTCAAAAATTAACTACTACTAAGCGCTGGGCAAAATGAAATTAATTACCAATTACTTTTTGTAATTGTTAATTGCAAGTACTCAATCACTTTTTTGGTTACTATTATAATATTTATAATCAACATATCAATTTGAAAGAAACAGATAATGTCTGCACTCGCATGTATTTTGCGCTAAACTTTAGGTGCCATATTAAATACCACAGCAGACCGCAGTCAGATAGCATACAGTCTGTACTCGTATGTTTTTTGCTCTGATGTTTTAAAGCAAACTGTATATCAACACAGACACTCTCTGTACTGGTATGCAGTATGCTCTTCATCTACAAAAGCAAACTGTGATCGATTGCAGAGCAACTCCTGTCTGTAGTAGCATACAGTTTGGCAATACGCCGACCGGTCCTGCGCTGCCCTCATCCAACGGGTTCCCGCCGCCTTCACCAGATCGTCGGTCCACCGTGTGGGGGGCCTGCCCACGCTGCGTTTTCCAGTACGCAGTCGCCACTCGGGAACTTTTCGGCCCCATCGGCCATCGGTTCTACGAGCAATGTGCCCCGCCCACTGCCACTTTAGTTTAGCAATTCTTTGGGCTATGTCAGTTACTCTGGTTCTTCTGCGGATCTCTTCATTTCTGATTCGATCTCGCAGGGAAACTCCGAGCATAGAGCCCTCTCCATTGCCCTTTGGGTGACTTTCAGCCTTTTTATGAGGCCTTGAGTAAACGACCACGTCTTTGTTCCATATGTCATCACTGGCAACACACACTGATCAAAGCCTTTCATTTTAAGACACTGCGGTATTTGGGACGTAATGATACTACGTAGCTTCCCGAACGCTGCCCAGCCAAGTTGGATTCGACGGTTGATCTCTTTCTCGAAGTTGGACCTACCTAACTGAATAGTTTGTCCCAGGTAAACATAATGGTCAACAACTTCGAGCGCAGAGTTTCCAGTCATTACAGGAGTGGGTACAACATGAATATATATATATATATATACCTATCTACACGGACTTCATGGCCTACTGATTATTTTAAGTATGGAAGAGTATTTCTAGATAATCATGTTACACAGAGGAAAATTAAAAAAAAAATATCTGCCACTTTTAACAAGTAGATATTTGTCGGATTGCTAACAGAGGCTTTATCAGAAATCGGTGGAACAGACCCTTACCGTTTAATGTTTACTGGCCTTTAAATAAAACAAGTTTTTTAAATTTATTAAGTCGCGGTATAAAAAAAAAAAAAATAAATAACGCTCACAGGCACATACATTGTAATGATCCCAAGAAAGCACTATTAATAGGCTGTTTATTATGGAAACCATACAACAACGGCACAAACATGTAAACATCCATGACCGAACCGGGATTCGAACCCAGGACCCTGGTTTGGCAGTCCGGCGTGGTAACCATTACACCAACCGGGTTGTCGTTGTTGTGGTATAGCCGATCCTTTTAGTTTTCGTAGCCTCGCTTTTGAAATATCAACATCTTTGTCACAAAAATGAGCAGAGCATACTCTTGTGTTTTTATGAGGCCTAAAATAAGGCTCCTTTCGTTGTTTGCGAATAATGCGACTCCAGATATCATCACGCACTGGATCATTAGGAAATCTGTAATTAAATCATAACTTTTTTACATTCAAAATTCGATTCAAAATCCTTAAAATCCTTTTAATCCAATTTCAAATTAATTTATTAATGCACATGCATAAGATTACGTGCATACTTACGTACGTAAATATGCAAGTAGATACATATGTACGCACAGTGTCGATCCATACGTCCTTAATTCGTCCGTTCGTCCACCCTTCCGTCCTCCGTTCAGCGATCCGTTTGTCAGTTGGTCCATCCGTTCATCCGTCCTTCCACCCATCTGTTCGTGCGTCCGTCCGACCGTCTGTCCGTCTACCCATCCTTCCGTCCATCCACCCGTCCGTCCGTATATCATTTCATCCACCCGTACAGTATCTGTATGTGTACATAATCGTACATACTACATACATAAAGAATTTACACATATACGCACATACACCCGAAAAACATGTTAGGCGCATAGCCCGCTGAATTAAGAGTCGAGGCGGCGTCGAGGCGCGGGCGCGCCTCTTCTAGCTTTTCTATACAAGTGTAATAAGTCTGCGCACACTGCCAGAGTCCCGGCGCAGTCGAGGCGGTGGAGGGGCAGAGTCGCGGCGCAGTCTAGGCGGCGTCGAGGCGCCCCCGCCGCGACTCTACCGCCATTTTCGTGCGTAGGCGCGTTTAGACGTTATTTGAAAATGTCAAAATTACTATGGAGATATGCAAATCTCTTCTTCTTCTTCTTCTATCTTTCAACTGCTGATTTGACTTTAAAAAATCATACACCTGGAGTGCGATTTTTGAATCTCATAAGTTGAACTCAGCAGTTGAAGATGTATGGGGATACGCATCTTTCTACTACTGATTTGACTTTCAAAAATCGCACTCCTGGAGTATGATTTTTTTAATGTCAGCAGTAGAAAGTCTCCATAGTAATATTGACATTTCAACTGCTGAGTTCAAAGAATGAGTTTCAAAAATCGCACTCCTGGTCGAAAATAAACAAAAGAATAAACAATGCACATAAGTACTTCAAATTCCGAACGAACCTACATGTAATTATTTTATTTGCTTTGAAAAAAAAAAACTGTATGGAATTCATCCAAATACATCTATTATTAAACACAGGAGTGCGATTTTTGAATCTCATTCGCTGAGTTCAGCAGTTGAAAATGTCAAAATTGCTATGGAGATAGGCATCTTTCTACTGGTGACTTGACTTTTAAAAATCGCACTCCTGAAGTATGATTTTTGAAAGTCAAATCAGCAGCAGAAAGATGCGTATCTCCACTGTAATTTTGTCATTTTCAACTGTTGAACTCAGCGAATGAGATTCAAAAATCGCACTCCAGAGCTATTTTTGAAAGTCACTCGTTCTAATCAGCAGTAGAAAATGTCAAAATTAGTATGAAGATTATCCACCATTCGATCATGATTTTCAACTTGTGTCTTTAAAAAAATCACATTACAGTCTTCATTTTAGTGGATAGACTCCATACTAAAAAGTTTTGTTAAGTATAAAAGTAAATTGGAGTCTCATTTCCTACGAAATGTATGGGACAGGTTTTTTGCGATTTCTGACATTGCTAGTACTCTAACCTCGGTTGGTCCGATAGAGTTTATTGATTCTTATAAGAAACAGGATCGATCGGCATCAAAATTTTTTTTATGTAAATTGTAAATTTTCTTGCTGACTATACTTACATTTTTTTTTTTCAAAATCTGTGAATGCAGTTCAAAATGTCTCAAAAAGTTAAGGATAGTCTCTTAAGAACGATTCGCTGTAACTAAAACGGTTTAGGGTGCACCCAATATTTTCTTTTCTGTTCAAATTGATAACTAACAGCAAGCACGTCTTTATCTTCTGACGACGACATGCTGAATGAGTACAAACGAGGCATGACGCCTCCGCCTCGCTCGACTTATTCCATGACCCCGCCCCAACCCGCCTCGACCGCGCCTCGACTCCGCCTCGACTCCTTCTGTATGCGATACCCCTTACAAACCTAATTCATAATCAGAAATCAAACTATCCTCATACAAAGAAGTATTATTTTAGAACGTCCCTACAAGGTTAGTTCGTTCAGCTTCACCATAATGAATCATGAATCTCGGTATAAAATTATCACTTTAAAATGCGAATGTTTAATTGTTAAACTAGAAAGAAATATAATGTAAGGTGACTTACCGATGATACGATATTCCATCTTTCTTTTTATTAACTTTTGTATGATAATTTTTGCACCCTTTAACGACGCAATTTGACATCTTTACGTACATATAATAGTCTGTGCAGTTGTCAGTCCCGCAGACGACTAAGTTGCGTAGTGCTCTAAACTGACATTTTAGAGCCAACGCACTGGGGACAATAGTCAAGCTCGTAGGCCGGGTCCTTACGCTAGTAATATATATATCTATGGCTGTTTACGAGTATAGCTAAGAGATACAGATAATTATAATAATTATAGAAAAAGTAAAGAATAAAGAGATTTAGGAGCTCGAACAGTGACTTTCACAAAAATCAAACAATCCAGGGAAACACAATAAATTAAACATTGAATAAAAAATTGCTGTTATTTTTATTTAATACGTCCCACTTCAGGGCACAGGCCTAAGCTCAGGCCAGGCTCAGCAAGCATGCGTGCCCAATGTGGATTGATAGATTTCACATACACATCCAAATTTCTTCTTCAGCGTATGTAGATTTCCTCACTATGTTTTCCTTGACCATTTGAGAGCAGTCGGTACATAACATATTATCCGTGCGGATTCGATCCCGAACCTTCATGATTGAGTCTCGTCAACGGGTTTGATGCCGACGAAGTCATACATTTTAGAAATACGTAAATATTATACTTATCTACTTACTTGGGATCATTGCAATGTACGTGCCTGGGAGCGTTATATTATTATTATATGTCTTATGTTCCGTAATCACGGGCAATTAAGTCCCGGACCTTTGGAAGGCGTGCATGGAGCCAAAGCCAACATGAAGAGGCCCGTTCAAAAGACAAGTTAATCTAAATGTAAGGGATACACAAATGGCGGATACCATCTCAGAGCGCACTAAATGATACACATGGGGATGGTCCCCACCATGTGCAAAGACTATTGGAGTCCAGCGCTATGGCCGCGATGGAAAAATAAGGTCTTGGGCTATGGAGGTGAAAGTTGGATGGATAGATACTGGGCTATGGGAGGAGACTAACGGGCGCCTGCCATGACAACTAGTTTCAAAATTGTAAATAGGGCAGGCGGTGACTCGCCGACTCGTGGAGTGGGCCCCATAAAACGGCCGCAAGCACAAAGTGCGACAATGGGGCAACATCCCATTGAGCGGCTGAAGGTTGTCGAGAGGTGCGGCTCCGGTTTCACCATCGTGGGGTTTACCCCCGTGAGCGGGTTTCCCCGTTATTACGCCATTACATGCAATACACGTCCAACCTGGAGCATAGGTTCCGCTCTTGCGATTCCACTCTGGACGGCCAATGAAGGCAAGCCAGAGGTAGAGGGGAGTGTGTTACTGCCAGTGGGGGTGTGTATGTGTGTGTGAGCGCATGTCTGTATGGTCCCCCTGGATCGCCACTATTATACAAATTATTAGACACAAGAAATTATAAAGTAAGTACTAGCGTACATTGATGTAATTAAATCGTGCGATATTATTCAACCTACATTTCTAATTTAACTTCCTTAAATATCATTAAGCTACGAACATTTCACAAAGGAACGTAAGGATTTATCGAATTCTATTCCAGTGTGTTACTTTGTAAAATTAGACTTAAAATTGAGGTGGGTAAAGTTGAATTCTGTTTGTGAAATTTAGGTGTGATTAATAAAACACACATGTCTCGGAGTGCGGGTACAGAAACACATTAATTTTGGTTTGTTAATTGCGTTATAATACCTGTCGGGTTGAATTTACGAAGTATAAGTCGATTTGTTCACGTGAAACTTTTTAATTTATTGTTAGTTTTCTTAAGGCACCACACCACCACCGTTACCCTGTCATCAGAGGAAGAACACAGTAATGCCACAGTATAAGAAAGATTATCTATTACTAGATACAGTACGGACACTCCCTTCCTCCCACCAACTTTTTACCTTACCCCCTCTTTCGCCCTCTGGTTACCGCGCACTGTTTCTACAAAGAAGACTTAAGGTTCAATTTCTTTGTTTTCGCATGTGGTGACGTCATCTTGTCAATTTCAAATTTTTGTATTTAGTGTCCGGGCTGTGGTAATGCTGTAATATAACATTCTTCTTAACATACTGATGGTTTTAAAAAGGCGGATGAATGCGTTGATAAGACTATCAATGGTGTCGATTCGAACTGTGCCACGACTTAACTAATTTATTCCTATCACTTTCTAAAATAAGATTAAGAAAAGAGACAGAAAACCAACAACTGACTTTAGTGCTGTCACAGTGACGTTACACGCCCAAAAATGCGTTAAATAAGATGGCGTACATTATGATGGCATCATATTTTGGGCGTGTAGCGTCACTTTGACAGCACTAAAGTCAGTTGTTGGTTTTCTGTCTCTTTTCTTAATCTTATTTTAGAAAGTGACAGGAATAAATTTAGTTAAGTTAAGTCGTGGCACAGTTCGAATCGACACCATTATCAAACTAAACTCCTTTGTCTACAGGACATCGAAACCGAAAAATACAATCTACTATTCAGGGTCCTGGGTTCTAATCACGGTTCGGTCATGGATGTTATATGTTTGTGCCGTTGTTGTATGATTCCCATAACAAAAAGCCTAAGGCTTACCTTGGGATTATTACAATGTATGTGCCTGTGAGAGTTATTTTTTTTTATTATTTACTATTCTATAGAAATCTGCGAACTGCTACTCGACCCTAATTGTTTAGTTTAATCACAGCCCAGACACTGCATACAAAAAATGTAAATTGACAAGATGACGTCAGTACATGCGAAACCAGAGAAATTGAGCCTTAAGTCTTCTTTATAGGTAACGCGAGTAACTAGTGCGCGGTAACCAGAATGCGATAGAGGGGGTGAGGTAAAAACACAAAAAGTTGGTGGGAGGAAGGGAGTGTCCGTACTGTATCTAGTAATAAATTCAAAATTCAAAATTCAAAATAATTTTATTTCAGACAAAGTCCATAGATTGTTAGTATACATAAACTTAAAAACTATATTAGTACAGTATTATCAACTTGTAGTCCTATACCTACATAGCCTATTTTCTGATAGAGGGGGCAGCGGAGAGGTGTAGTTTCGTCCAGTGCCTCCAGACGGGACAGTGTGGCCGGTTTGAAATGGTGTTCAGGAGACTGTTGGCGCTACTTTGGACGCGACGCATCAAGGAGGCGACTCTACTGCGTATTATGGCGTGAAAGGAAATTACACTTGCCGCCGCGAACATCCCTGACGCGCTGCAAAACCTCGGAAGCCCCATCAGCATCCTGAACCCATTATTATACTGGATACGCAGAGCATTGTAGGCTCTCTGCGTATAGCTGACCCACAGGCTGCACGTGTACATCGACTGGCAAAAAGCTCTGAAAAGTGTACGCTTTACCTCCTCCGTGCATCGTGCAAACCTGCGTGCCAACATATTACAGCGCACCGTCAACGCCCTGCGCTCCCGCTCCATGTCAGAGTTGTCCTTAAGGTCATCGGTGACCCAGTGTCCCAAATACTTGAACTCGTTCACCTTTACAAGTGGCGAGCCAGCAAGAGTGATGCCAGGGATGTTATAGCATTTATTTCCTGCTTTGAAAGCAAGCAGTACACTCTTGCTTGCATTGTATTTGAGACCATGAGTCACCGCATACTCCTCGCAGACCCTTAAGAGCCTACGGAGGGCATTGATTGTCGGGCTTAGCAGCACCATGTCATCGATAATCGACAATAGATACTCTTTTTTATACTGTGGTTGAATGCTCTCATTATCACCTGTAAGTACAATAAAAATAGAGACAACAAAATTTCCTTCATTTTCCTAAGCCGGTTAATAATGTAATATTTGGGTTTAAGGAAAAGCAAAGTATGCTTATTAAAAAATACTTAGTGAATCCAACAAACAAGTATAATCCGATTACTTTTAACGCCTTCGATCGACAAAGCAGAGGTTTAGTTAAGGCGACTTATGACACGTTCCTAATTAAGCAACTTAACTGCTAGTAATTGGCTTTGCTGGTAGGTACCTGAAATAGGTAACATATTTACAAACTGACATTATTAACGCATAATGTCATTTGATCTTGAAACCCTAGACAGGCTTATAGTATACCTAACTAATTAACTATTAAACCTTGCACAAAAAATCACGCTTTATTTATCTATCAAGACGAAGGCATTTATTATTTTTCAAACCCAGTATTTTGCCACGCAGATAGCAATACTGACAGCATTCATAATCATCATCAGCCTACATACGTCCCACTGAAGTGTAAGGCCTGCCCTCAGGGAGGGTGTATGGACATCCACCAAGCGAGCCCAATGCATATTGGTGGACTACATACAACGTGTTAATGAATTAACGCAAAACCTCATACACCCCAACTGATTTATAACAAAATAATTAGATTGAAACAATAATTTCATTATTTTGATAGTTAAAATTAAATGTTATTCGCATTTTAAGTTTTGAGGCAAAAATGATTTGTTATCATTTCAGCAATGAATGAAAGCGCTAACGTACTCATGGATACATTTTAATAATCTTGTTTTGGTAGTAAGTCAGGTGAGTGTGCCTGTGCGGAGGGTTGACGTTGGGTTCAGTAAATTTTAAATTTTAGACAGAAATTAATTAATATTTTGAAAAAAAATTACCTATGTTGAAACCATGATAATTCGATTCTGCTCTCGATTCTAAACAAACTACTTTCTAGTTTTGCGTTAATTCATTAACACGTTGTATACGCATCATAATTCCTTCTTGAGCGTAAGCAGGTTTCCTCACGATGTGTTTGCTTTGACGTTTAAGAGCAGTGGGTATTACCATGTCTGGACAGTTCCATACATCTTAGATTTAGTATAGTCTTGGCGTAAACAGATGTTGCTACTGGCCTGAACGAGAGATAAATCTTAATTAAACATTACTAGATCACTATTATTTGAGTTTTGTTTCACGGAAATAAATTATATAGATTAATTTTCTTAAAAATATTAATAACAAATGTGTTTAACACTTATTTTAACGTAATTAAACATTGCTGTAGTACCGGTTACTCACCACCGGCGCTGTACTTGCGCGAGTTTTCATATAAGAAGGTGCCAACTTTCTTAGTATGGGCATTGACCCTCTGTTGTGTATAATTTATTTACTCTATGGTATTACGTAAATAAGTTAGAAAAACTCATTGTTATATGGCATGTCGTCTGTGCGGATTCGAACTCGGACCCTCATGGCTGAGTATCCATACTTTTCCACAACGCACCACTGCAGTTGAGCGTTCACAATTCTCGCTGAAAAAAAAAAATGGTTGTAGTAATGTTTCTGACTACCCTGATTGGAATTACAGAAGTGACACGTCTATGTTACCTATGTAAAGATTTACAAAACTACTTATACTCCATTCAGGAATTCGAGCGACAAAATGTAAACAACGGTGATACCAGTGTAGAAAATACCATCTCGAGACGGAAGAAAACTTATCTCCGGAATGAATAACAGTAAATTATCTATTCTACTCGCAAAGGATTACGACAAATTATATGTTAATTTTGTATTGAAAATAATTTAAAAAAACTCTAGTTATAATTTATTTTAGATTAAAAGAAAGCGTGACTGTAAATATTTTATTTCGTGGTCTGGCAACAATCAGATATTTTAGACCTTTGGTTCGTTTTAACAAAGTTCTTAATGAAAAAGATTTTTTATTGTATACAATAACGTAAACGCATCTCTTGATTGTTTAATACCTTCGTCTGAGTCCGTACGCTATGCGCGGATGCTACGCAAAGCACAAAAAGCCCACACAGACAGAGTAGCGGGCTACATAAGATAATTTAAAAATTTCATTCAAATTGTCACGATTATTTTTATTATTTATAGATAGACAATACATTTTTAATGTCAACGCAATTTATTATATGCCGTGCCGCCATAATTTTATTCTTAAAAAATGCACCAAAGGCTTCTGACCACGGAATGTCACTTTGACAGTGACGTTACTTTGTTTACATTTTGTCGCTCGAATTCCTGAACGGAGTATAGGTACTCTACTCCGTTAAAATGCAAAATCATCTTAAAGACTAAACAAGAAGCGCTACCTTAAAGAAAGCACTAGAAACAATGTTTACATTTTCTCTGTATATCTAGATATAGATTTATATAAACTTATCTCGTGCCGTCTGACGCCCTTTGAGGCTTTCCCGCTATATTGAAGTAGGATTGAACAAAAGAAAATTGCGAGGCGATGGAAAAGAAAACAGTGATTGCTTTGAAATCGTTTTCCCTTAGTTAGAAATATGATTGAGAATTGATCCATGATTTTCTTAACAAAAGACAAAGGAAACTTACAGAATTGTTTTAATATCCTTTTATTGGCCCTTCAAGCATTTCATTAAATAATTCTGGCTGGCTAACATTCAGTTGCAGAAACGCTCATTAGAGTTAATCCTCTATTAAATCTCTTGCTAGCTTTAACTACACAACAAGACAAAAAGTGTCAGCAAGAGATTTAATGGAGGATTAACTTTAATAAGCGTTTCTGCAACTGAGCGTAAATAATTCATTTAGTCACTGTAGAGATACTCACCGTAAAGAGAATCACTGCAGAGAGACTGACAGCAGAGAGAATCACTGCAGAGAGATTTCGATGGAGTGAGAAATCACCTCAAAGGTAACAACTCTATAAATGGTACATAAAATAAAAGCTTAGATTACTGTATCGGCTACCAAGGACGCTAAAACAGATTTACAAAGAATAGGTTAATAATATATCCAAAAAACTTCTAAGACTCTAAAACTTGGCCGCAATTTCTAAATCCGGGACACCGCTTTGAAAATTTTACGCATTTAAAACACGTGAATAAATATCCATACAGAAATCAAGCTTCATACAAGCGGCCGCTGTCGGTGCACTCGTACATAGTGCACGTTAGAGAATGTACGAATGCACACACTCAGCCGGGGTACGCACGCATAACACTTGTTATCTGAAGAGATATTTATTCAATATTTAAAATACAGATGTGCTTTCCTACTGAAGGTTAAGATGTCAGCTTCGCAGATCCATCAATATAGTTTTTCTGCTCTGCTATTACATATCAACGCCCAAATGTTTCCCAGCAATAACTTCTTAATAAAGAGCGTTTTTCTTTTGGTTTTCTAGTGGATCGATAGATGGCGTTACGGTCTGTGCGAATAAAGGTCAAAATTTCAAAATGTGTTTCTTTAAAATAATAAAGAGGGAGAAGATGATCAAAAAGATGCCAATGCCAACTCATCTTTTGATTTAATATTTCATTATTTACGAATCATTTTAATCGAAAATATGAAACTGTTTACGTCTGACATTGTTGTATGGGCTCGATCCCTTGGCCTTTAAAAAAAAGTCAGGCACAGTCTTGACATGATTTTGACAGGATCTCGCCTACGTCTCTATGGAGCGATAATCATGTCATCTGTCGAGTTTTTTAAGAACTAAAATAAAAAAAGAAAAGAAAAACGCTCATTTCTAGAAGCGAACAAAACTCAGAGGAATGATCTCCTTTATTCTAAAGCATAGAGACCGCATCAATTTACGATTGTAGTTAGTCTCTTTTATCTTATGACGTTCTTTTAATAGTAGAAGGAGATGGAACTATAAATGTTTGTTTATGCGGCTGTCCACTTCTTTTTTATTTATGCTAGTGTGCGTGAAAAGTAACCGTAAATATGGCAAATGTCACTTGGTCATCTTTTGTCCATACTAATTGACACCACACACTCAAACACAAACCTCAAAACACACGACATTCTTGCAATGGTATATGGCTCACTCTATGCATCGTCATCATCATCTCAGCCGATGGACGTCCACTGCTGGACATAGGCCTCCCCCAAGGATCGCCATAACGACCGGTCCTGCGCTGCCCTCATCCAACGTTTTCCCGCCGCCTTCACTAGGTCGTCGGTCCACCGTGTGAGGGGCCTACCCACACTGCGCTTTCCGGTACGCGGTCGCTACTCGAGAACTTTTCGGCCCCACTGGCCCTGCGAGTAATGTGCTCCGCCCACTGCCACTTAAGTTTAGCAATTCTTTGGGCTATGTCAGTTACTCTGGTTCTGCTGCGGATCTCTTCATTCCTGATTCGATCTCGCAGGGAAACTCCGAGCATTGCCCTCTCCATTGCCCTTTGGGTGACTTTCAGCCTTTTTATGAGGCCTTGAGTGAACGACCACGTCTCTGTTCCATATGTCATCACTGGCAACACACACTGATCGAAGACTTTCGAGTCACTCTATGCCTTTAGGTATGATCTCTTTGGAACAAAAGAACAAAAACACCTGCATTGTTTTTCCGCCGTAGAATAGACTCAATTTCCTTCAAGCATCAATCAAAACGTCCTTGGAAATTGTTCAAGAATAAAGGATACTTTGAAAAAGTTCTACCTTCTAATGTTCAAGCTAGACCGATTCAACGAGCGGTAAACTTAAGTACCTATTTCATATCCAAGTACCTTAAGAGGACAGACCAGTACGGTTTAGTCCATACAAACGTATTCCCCTGATTTCTCCCTGGATGTCACCTCTGCCATGTCCCTATGTTTTGCTTTTTTAGATTTATTAATTACTGTGAGAACTAGGGACCTTTGAAAGTGATCAATTTTACTGCCAGTTTTCTGATATGCAGTAAACAAAGACGAATATAAACAAAAAAAACAAAACATACCAGACATAGCCAAAGTCTTTCTCATGTTATTTTTGAAAGAATTATTGAAATCGGTTTAGTTTTGGAGGAGGAAACAGGGGAATACGAAATGCTGATTTAGTCGATTTTTTGTATATAAAATCGGTCCGAGCTGCAGTTTTCTCTTTCGCACTTTAGTCAGTGGGGTGTATGGGTGGGGTTGCCTCTTACTAGGGGTCTCTAGGGGTGTATAGATGGGGCGGATTTGACAAATACGTAGGTATACAGTCGGAAAAGTGACATATTCTCCAAATTAGCATTTCATCCCGCCTGTCCTCTTGAGTTTCCATCGCAAGATAAGTGAAGCGAGATGAGGCAAGAATACTTTCCGTACTTAAATATATACGTCTAGCGTATGAAATAATGAGATCGATGACGTCATAAAATATGATACACGATTTAAAGCTCGAGCTATCTCTACCATGAAACGGCGCTGTGTAAAAATTCTTATGAAGCTCTATTACACATATCTATTCAATATCCGAGTTCACGTGAAAGCATTACCGGAACCGTCAAGATTGAAGTATTACGACCCGGTTGGTGTAATGGTTGCCGCACCGGACTGCCAAACCAGGGTCCTGGGTTCGAATCCCAGTTCAATCATGGATGTTATATAATGTCTGTTCCGTTGTTGTATGAGTTCCATAACAAAAAGCCTGAGGCTTACTTGGGATCATTACAATGTATGTGCCTGTGAGCGTTATTTATTTATTATAATTATCAATCTGTTCAAATCGTAATGAACATAGTTGTTATAAAATTGTCTCATATCCTCAGCCTACAATTTAAAGATAAATAATGATGTTTTGCTGCTCTGGAAAAAGTCACCTCTTTGTGACAACCCATGGTGACTACGATCGGTGTGCATTCGAAAAACATATTGAGCCCAGTCCCACTCCCTGGTACAAATAAACGTGGTATAAAATGTAATACCAAGAATAAACTAAGAATAAGCAAAATGTCTACTGATAAACCCGGAATAACTTAAACCTAGTATAACGTCGGCGTAACTTTTCAGTATCATAGACAAAATTCTGTTTTTTTTTTTTAATTTTATCTGTGAACTGCGACGTTGCCACCAACCATGGATTTGGATATAGACAATACCTATGCCAGCTTCCTGCCACCAACATATTTACGAATTTATAAGTAAGAAATTATGATTTCCTTATTTTTAGCTTATTCTAATCATAACTATTCCTAATATAAAGTACGTTTTTATTTCTACCATAGTTAATGTTCTAGTAAGGTCTGCTAAAATAAATAGTTGTCACATTCGTAGGTTGTCACATATAACACTCTATATTTTTATCCGTGTCAACCAAAGTTGCTCCAGATATTGAAATTTTCTCTTGCAATTTTCAAACCTAGTCTTTTCGTGCCTCGCACTTCAGTCAGTAGAAACTCACCCTAACTTCAAACAAAGAAACTTGCTTGCCCAGTCATTTGTTTCGAAGTGGTGTTTGAGTTAGGCTACGGCCGTGTTTCCATTGTCAAACAAAATATAGGTTAGGTCCACCAGAATCTCATGAAAAATGAGGATATCAAATTTTGGAGTAAGCAACACTGGGGTAATTGGATTAGGGCCCTTTGACCACTGCGACTTTTTGCAGCACTTCTGAAACGAAAAACAGCCACGAAGAAAAACGTTCGTAATAAAATTCAGCTATAAAATTATATGCCTTTTCTTATATAAACAAGATAAAAATGTTCGGCCGGATGATTTGGGCTTTTGGCTTTTGATTTTGGGCGTTCAAATGATCTTAAATATGCACCAATTACAAACGCGCGTTTTTATCGCCGCAAAAAGTTGCAGTTTGTAAAGGGCCTACTTGATGACAGTTTTACATTGCCATGTGAAATTCTATATTTTTTACTTTTTTTTTCATTTCATGAGATGCTGGTCGACCTATTGGCTATGTGCACGACACTAGCGCCACACTAGCGCGGCGTAGCGCATGAACTATGGCGGCCAGCCGTGAATTATCTACACTATTATAGTACTGTAAAGACTCTGTGTTTGTTCGAGGATTCTACCAAAATTACTTGACCGATTTTGATAAAACTTTTTATATTTAAAAGCTTATTATTAGTCTTAAAAGCTAGCTTATATTTTATTTCGGTACGATGACGGGAGCGGATGCGGATGAAGCACCCCGGACAAAATCTAATTTGTATTGGAATTCCCATACAAACTTTTAACTCAGTTTTAACACCTTTGGGGGTTTAAAATGCGACAAGCCTTTTTTAAGTGAGCATCTACATGCTAATAGAAGCTTCCATGCCAAATTTTAAGTTAGTAGTCTTGAAAGTTTTGGAGATTTCGTGTTAGGTTAGTGCGGATTTGCATAGATTCAAGCAAATCTGACACAGCTTCGCCGTCAGTAGTACAAATTTCTGCCACAGCGTGTGCTGCGATCGACTTGACAGTTCCCAACACCCACTTCGCACATAGCCAATATAACCACTATGCATGCACGTGCGTGTTCGTTTGATATGTATATTGCTGCAATAATATTATTATTGTTGTCTAAAGTTTACCATTTCTAGAAGAAAGCAATAATTGAAGAAGTAATGGTAAGTACACATACACGCTCACTCGTGCGTATAAGTGGATGTCGTTTTTAAATTAATGTTGCTGACTTCTTGGCAAGTCGGAAATCTTTTTCGGCGACACGAGAAGTGCAACTTTTTCTCGGTATTAGCAACTGGGCGCGTAACATTGTCGTTGAAATAATTGTTGCCAAGATTTGTCGCCATATAGCCCGCCAGGGTGCATGTCGCCGACAAGGTCATCCACACCACGATATAAGACAGTAATCTATCTTCATACAATGGTACCAAACGCGGCTTGTATGTGTGCTCGCCAGTACGAACGCCTCGTAGCACGCACAAACTGACAATATCTCAGAATAGAATAGAATAGAAAATTGCTTTATTGCCAATTATTACTAAAAAAGAACATACAAAATTAAACATACAAGAAAATAAAAAAAATAAAAAATCATACAATTACGACAAAAAGAAAAGACAAACATAATTACTGGCAATAGGACAGGGACTCAGCTAAGCTGGCTACAGTCAGTGCAACTGACAGTAAGCAGCGCTGTTTTTCAGCCCTGCCCTTGCTCCTAGAGATGCTGTGTTGGAGTGTAAAGAGATAATGTGTGGGATGGCAACCATGACTACAAACTGTAAGAGTAAAGTGTAAAGTATGTGTGTGCAGCTGAGCATTTTGTCTACGCCAAAGATGTGTTCGAGAGCGAGTTTGCTAGTATGGTCTTTAGTTCCACTTGATTTTTGTAAGCGTGCTTCAATTGTTCTGTAATTTTTTGCTTCAAAAATAACCCTGCTCGGTATTTTGCCTTAAATGACACAACATTAATTTTTTTATGCATCGGTGGAGGTAAATCATTCCATATTTTTGAAGCTCTGTATTTGAAGCAACCTCTGAATCCTGCAGTTCGGTGCCACGAATGCGCCAGACGGGGCTACGCGAAGATATTGTCAGTGTGTGCGTGCTACGAGTCGTACGCCGCATTTGGTACCATTGTAATTTGTATGAAGATCGATTACTGTCTTGTACTGTGTCCACACCGAACCCGCGGACAACATCGGCGACATTGTCTGCGGTTCGGCGACTTTAAGTGTTTAGATGCCTTTAGAATGGAATGTAAGAATTTATTAGATTTTTTAAATTATTATGGGACGTGAGATAGAACTATACAAGCCTTATGTCTAAGGTGCTGTTCATACAGAAGAGACGTGTGGCGGTGGGGGATAGTCAAAGTAACACCTATATAATACCTTATAGTATAGCGTAGCGTCGTTTTTGTCGTGAAGAATAATCGTTGCGTGTCACCAGGAGGCGCCGACGCTATGCTACGTACTATACAGGGTGTTACAAAAATACAAATAAACATTTAAGGGGGTGGTTAAGCCCATTAAACTGAACAACTTTCACTACAGGACCAATATCGAAATCGCGAAAAAAAAATCATCATCATCATCATACCAGCCGATAGCTGCTGCTAGACATTGGCCTCCCCCAAAATGAAGAGATTTGCCATAATCGCCATGATACGACGCGTTTGCGATGTTCCATACTAAACTACAGAGCTACTCGAGCTAAATGTATGGGACAAGATCTTTTTTTTCGCGATTTCGATGTTGATCCCGTAGTGAAAGTTGTTCAGTTTGATGGTCTAAACCACCCCTTAAAAGTTTTCAATTTTTATTTTTACTTCTGTAACACCCTGTATAAGGTTTATATTGGTACCGATTCGGACTGTGCCACGACTTAACTAAATTTATTCCTGTCACTTTCTAAAATAAGATTAAGAAAAGAGACAGAAAACCAACAACTGACTTTAGTGCTGTCAAAGTGACGTTACACGCCCAAAATAAGATGCCATCATAATGTACGCCATCTTATTTAAAGCGTTTTTGGGCGTGTAACGTCACTTTGACAGCACTAAAGTCAGCTGCTGGTTTTCTGTCTCTTTTCTTAATCTCATTTTAGATAGTGACAGGAATAAATTTAGTTAAGTTAAGTCGTGGCACAGTCCGAATTGAGGCCATTGTCTGTGTGTGCGTGCTACGAGTCGTACGCCGCGTTTGGTACCATAGTATGAAGATGGATTACTTTCTTATACTGTGTCCACACCGAACCCGCGGACAACATCGGCGACGTTGTCGGCAGGTCTTCGACTTTAAGTGTTTAGATGCCTTTAGAATGGAATGTACGAATTTTTAAAATTTTTCAAATTATTATTGGACGTGAGATAGAACTATACAAGCCTTATGTCTAAGGTGCTGTTCATACAGAAGAGACGTGTGGCGGTGGGGGATAGTTAAAGTAACACCAAAATAATACCTTATAGTATAGCGTAGCGTCGTTTTTGTCGTAAAGAAAAATCGTTGCGTGTCACCAGGAGGCGCCGGCGTAATTCTCCAAACGACGCTATGCTACGTACTATACAGGATGTTACAAAAATACAAATAAAGATTTAAGGGAGTGGTTAAGCCCATTAAACTGAACAACTTTCACTACGGGACCAATATCGAAATCGCGAAAAAAAAATCATCGTCATCATCATACCAGCCGATAGACGTCCACTGCTGGACATTGGCCTCCCCCAAAATGAGGAGATTTTCCATAATCGCCATGATACGATGCGTTTGCGATGTTCCATACTAAACTACAGATCTACTCGAGCTAAATGTATGGGACAAAAGATTTTTGTTTTCGCGATTTCGATGTTGATCCCATAGTGAAAGTTGTTCAGTTTGATGGTCTAAACCACCCCTTAAAAGTTTTCAAATTTTATTTTTACTTCTGTAACACCCTGTATAAGGTTTATATTGGTACCGATTCGGACTGTGCCACGACTTAACTTAACTAAATTTATTAATGTCACGTTCTAAAATAAGATTAAGAAAAGAGACAGAAAACCAACAGCTGACTTTAGTGCTGTCAAAGTGACGTTGCACGCCCAAAATAAGATGCCATCATAATGTACGCCATCTTATTTAAAGCGTTTTTGGGCGTGTAACGTCACTTTGACAGCACTAAAGTCAGCTGTTGGTTTTCTGTCTCTTTTCTTAATCTTATTTTAGAAAGTGACAGGAATAAATTTAGTTAAGTCGTAGCACAGTCCGAATCGAGGCCATTGTGTTACTTTGTCTATCCACTACCGCCACACGTCTCTTCTGTATAAACCGTGCCTTATATAACATTTTCCTTGCTTATACAGCTTCAAACAAATGTCAATAGTCCAAAATGGCGTCACGTCGCTTGTTTTGTTACTCAGACACAGGGCTGCCAATTCCGGGGAATTTCCCCGATTTTCGGGGAATGACGGGTGCGTGCGGGGAGAGCGCGGGGAATGATTCAAATCGGGGAATTTCGGGGAATCGGCTAATTGTAATAAATTTCGAACAAAGGATGTCTAAAGAAGAGGAATTGTTAAAATTCGAACCGAATCAGACTATCTTTAGACCGAAAATGTAGGAGAAATATAAATAATAAATAAAACTCATTGTATTCTACATATTTAAGTAGATTTTTTGATAAAAATTAGAAGACAAAGAAGCAGATAAGCTAATTTTGTGAAACATTAAACTACATTTTGTATGAAAAAATGCTTTATTTCTTGAATATTACAGTGCCCGGGAATTTTCGGGGAATGCATGATTGGAAATCGGGGAATTTCGGGGAATTGAGCCTACCTAAGCCGGGAATCAGGAAATTTACATTGGCAGCACTGCTTAGACACAAGACAACATCAACAGTTCTACGAACCAACTGTCAAATACAAACTTGTTTTAATATGCGAGAACTGGAGTTCCGAACCCCTCGGGGCACGATACAAACATCCATCATAGGAGAAACTAACCTCCAAGTTGCTTCAAGTATTTCGCGAGATGACTTCGGTTAACTTCAGAGGTCACTTTGACAATTTTCTCTGTTGTTTGACTGAGTGATAGAAGTTTTTTGAGTAATCTGAGTAATGTACCTACTTGGAAACAACGATACATCTAAAACTGTGTGTTTTTCAACATTGAATCGCTCATCGTATCCGACAGTGATATACAGGGTGTAACAAAACACCCTAGTAATACTTAAGGGGGTGCTTCAGACCATCAAACTGAACAACTTTCACTATGGAGCCAACATCGAAATCGCGAAAAAAAAATCCGCTCTTTCATACAAAACTGCAGTACCGTCTCGACTCAAATGTATGGGACGGCAGATTTTTTTTTTTTTCGTGAAAGTTGTTCAGGTTGATGGTCTGAAGCACCCCCTTAAGTATTACTAGAGTGTTTTGTTACACCCTGTATATATAGGAAACGTAGTGAAGAACCATAATCAAAAAGTGAAAACGTTGCGAAGAATCATAGACTTTTGTTTAATAAAAAAACTTGAATATTAACGTTGTGTATTTTTGATATTTTGGAAAGTTAGGGAATAATTTCGCACGAATTGGGGAATATAGTCGTGAGCATATGCTAAAAGTAATATCATTTATGTGGTAAAATGAAATTCATTTATTGCGATAACGTACACAAACATGACAATTTATGCCGCTTAAACGAAACAGCAGGAACAGGCATATTTTTTCGCCCGCGTGGTAGAAAAAGAGAGGGATATGTCTGACCAATTTTCGATCAGGATCAGGGTGACGTCCTGACGCGAGTTTAACATTTTTTACCCATTCCAAAAAGTGCACAACGCCGCCAAAGAAGTTTCCACTTCTAAATCGCATTAAAATGGGAAAAGGCTTTTTCGCGTGACGTAACACTTAACCAACATAAAAATAACTAATACATTACAGAACTGATAGTTCGCGCACCGTTGGTTGTAAACAAAGAAAGACATAGATTAACTAGTACCTACTACACGGTGAAGATAGATAAGTACATAGATTACTCATTCGGTACGCTTATCAGTAGGCGTATCTTGACTTTAAATGCATGTATCGCGGGAGTTTTACTTCTATAGGGTCCTTCTTAATATGCTGACACTTTTTTAAGGTGATGTTCAGACCGTCAAACTGAACAACTTTCTCTATGGCACCAACATCGAAATCGAGAAAAAAATTCCGCTCTTCCATACTAAACTGCAAACCTACTCGGAGTCAAAAATTTATGGGACAGCTGATTTTTTTTTAGGATTTCGATGTTGGTCCCATAGCGAAAGTTGTTCAGTTTGATGGTCTGATCATCCCTTTAAAAAAGTGTCAGCATATTAAGAAGGACCCTGTATATAGTATATTATTTAGTTATTCTTATGCAAACTCATGAAAAATTCATTTTTTTTTAATTTCCGCCGCTGGCCCGAAACCGAGTAATTTTTCTCGAATATCTTAAATGTAGATTCAACTCTTTTACAATTTTATCAGATAACAATTGTATAGATTTATATATCAGCAAACTCGAAATGCAAACTAAAGTCAAGCCTCTGCTATATCATATTATTATAAATGATATTAATAAGAGCGTCGGTGGCGCGATGCGGAGAGGTATGGACTCCCAATTATGGGGGTCCGGGTTCAAATCCGCACGGACAACATGCCATGTACCAATGAGTTTTTCTAACTTATGTACGTAAAACCGACTGCTCTCAAACGGTGAAGGAAAACATCGTGAGGAAACCTGCATACACTGAAGAAGAAATTCTGATGTGTATGTGAAGTCTACCAACCCGCATTGGGCACGCGTGGTGGACTAATGCCCATACACCCTCCTTGAGGGTAGGCCTGTGCCCTGCAGTGGGACGTTTATAGGCTGATGATGATATTAATATCATATCTACTATATGTCTCTACTACACAAACAGGTGTCGTTTATTTGTACAAGTTTTAAGTACGGTAATAAATAAATTATTGACAAATATAGATACTGACAATTAAAATAATTAATGCTTCTTATTTCAATAATTTGCTATAGTCACGAGTATGGTCTGATGCATTGATATTAGTAAATCTAACGTGATGCAATTTAATAAAGTTAATTTAATATTTAGCCTCTAGGGTAGGAACTGAAGGGGAATTTAATAAGCGATGAATATATTTTTATTGAGGATAGATGGCAGCAGACAATGCCCACGGCGGCATTAAGGCACGGCATTTTCAAACATTATAATTCATTTCAAATAAGGACGACAAAATTTTCCTATTCATATACAGGGTTTAACAATACAACCGTGTAATACTTAAGGGGTTAGTACAGACCATCAAACTGAACAACTTTCACTATGGAGCCAAAGTCGAGAAAAAAATAAAAAAAATCAGCTGTCCCATACATTTTAGTCGAGTCGGTACGAAGTTTTGTATGGAACAGCTGATTTTTTTTATTATTTCTCGATGTTGGCTCCATAGTGAAAGTTGTTCAGGTTGATGGTCTGAAGCACTCCCTTAAGTATTACTAGGATGTTTTTTTATACCCTGTACAGGGTGTTACAAAAATACAAATAAACATTTTAGGGGTAGTTAAGACCATCAAACTGAACAACTTTCACAATGGGACCAACATCGAAATCGCGAAAAAAAATCTGATCTTCCATCATCATCATCATATCAGCCGATAGAGGTCCACTGCTGGACATAGGCCTCCCCCAAAATGGGGAGATTTGCCATAATCGCCAAGATGCGATGCGTTTGCGATGTTCCATACTAAACTACAGATCTACTCGAGCCAAATGTATGGGACAAAAAAATATATTTTTTCGCTATTTCGATGTTGGTCCCATTCCCAGGAAAGTTGTTCAGTTTGATGATCTCAATAACGCTATACAGGGTGTTACAAGCTATACAGGGGGTATAGCTTGTAACACCCTGTATAGCTTTCTGGCCAATTCAGATTTGCAAATATAATTTATTTATCAGAAAGATTATAATATATTCAATTCAATAATATGATAATAATATTTCTTAAGAAGGGTCAGATCAAATGTACCCGAAACCGACGAGCTTGTATGAAACGACTTATGAGTGTGGAAGAGGCGAAAGAGGTGTGTCAGGATCGTAGCCGATGGCGATCTATTGTCTCTGCCTACCCCAATGGGACACAGGCGTGAGTATATGTATGTATGTATAATATATTATCCGGCATATCTTGGACGTAACTAAAGCTGTTCTAAGAATAAGTGAGAGGAAGTGTTTCAAATCTAATAATCAAAATAGCCTTAAAATTTCGTTGCTATATGAAATGGAGTATAATTTGTGCTGACAATCAAAATTCTGAAAACCAAAGTGATTAACTCACCTGATTATGATTAGGTAGGTAAATTATGTTATAAGACATACAAGTTTGAATCATGCTTCTTTTTTAAAGTATTCAGTTATTCTTTGAAAAAGAAACATGATTATCAATTCAAAATAAAATTTTTTTTTCAAAATAATTTCATATAGATTTTTGACTTTTTGACGTCATTTTTTGACTCTACCACCGCGTCGGAAGGTGTTCCGTTGAGAGAAGATGCGGCCAGAAACTCTACATATCTTATTTATAGCTCTTAGTTATAGCTCTCGGTACGGATTACATAAAAAAGATATAAACATTTTAAAGGTAACACAGCCTTATGAGCATAAACCATAAAATACTCATGTGAATAACCTTGCAAGTCAAATAACGTACATCTTCGATAAAGACATCCTTCAGCGTAAGATATAAAGGCATTTATCCTTTGATCAATATTCGAAGACACGCAAATCAAAGCATTTTCCTCCCAAAGACGTTGAGATAGGAGAGTTGTGAGGGTTGCTCGTAGGATGAACTCGAAGCCACGCAATCAATCACGTGGTCTTGACAAGTTTGTCAGTAGATTCAAACACTTTGCGATGTTTTACATGAAAGTTTATCGGGTGGAAGGTTTTTGTGGTGTTTGATTAGATATAAAAGAGTTCACTAGGTTTTAGGGCGCCAGCAGTAGGCACTTTACCTTTTAAAGAATTGTGCTGATACGCAACTTACCAGACACGCGAATTGTCAGAACTCCAGTTCACGAAACCGAAGGTTCTAACATGGAATGATGACTATAGCCTTTTACCCATTAAACAATGCATACAACCGAAAACAGGAACTCCTTCGAAACCAAAACATTAGTTAGGTACTTTAATGGCCTCGATCCGGACTGTGTCACGACTTAACATAACTAAATTTATTCCTGTCACTTTCTAAAATAAGATTAAGAAAAGAGACAGCAAACCAACAGCTGACTTTAGTGCTGTCAAAGTGACGTTACACGCCCAAAAACGCTTTATTCTATTTTTGTTTAATGGCGTTTCCTTGGTGGATTTTGCCAATATCTAGTTTAAAAAGAGAAATTAGTGCTTAACGTTGTACGGTAATGGATATGGTGATCTTAAAGCCCTGTTTTTACACAAAAACACACACTCGAAACCGCCATAAAATGGCGGAGCCGCGTGGCTACCTAAATCGCGAGCCGAACGACAGACGTCCTCTCGAAAGCCCTCTAGCCACGCGACTCAAAAAACGCTTTAAATAAGATGGCGTACATTATGATGGCATCTTATTTTGGGCGAGTAACGTCACTTTGACAGCACTAAAGTCAGCTGTTGGTTTTCTATCTGTTTTCTTAATCTTATTTTAGAAAGTGACAGGAATAAATTTAGTTAAGTTAAGTCGTGGCACAGTCCGAATCGGTACCAATGTGTGACCAAGAGCATGATATTTTATAAAAAAAAAATTATCAAAATCGGACTACTCTGTAAAAAGTTATGCGTGATCATACATTAAAAATATATACAACGTGTTAATGAATTAACGCAAAACCTCATACACCCCAACTGATTTATAATAAAATAATTATATTGCAACAATAATTTCATTATTTTGATAGTTAAAATTTAAAGTTATTCGCATTTTAAGTTTTGAGGCAAAAATGATTTGTTATCATTTCAGCACTAAAAGAAAGTGCTAACGTACTCATGAATACATTTGTATAATCTTGTTATGGCATTTATTAGGGTGAGTGTGCCCGTGCGGTGGGTTGTCATCGGGTTCAGTAAATTTTAAATTTTGCAAAAAAATTATTTAATATTTTGAAAAAAATTACCTATGTTGAAACCATGATAATTCGATTCTGCTCTCGATTCTAAACAAACTACTTTCTAGTTTTGCGTTAATTCATTAACACGTTGTATATACGCGTAGAGTTGATAACCTCCTCCTCTTTTTGTTTCGTCGGTTAATAAAGTCAATAAAATTACAAGAATAGAAAAAAACTTTTCATTTTGCCTTGCCACCAAAGATAATTATAGGAGAAAATGACAGCAGGATATTTTTGAAGTGAAGAAGTGAAAACTTCTTTAGCGGCGTTGTGCACTTTTTGGGATGGGTAAAAAATGTTAAACTCGCGTCAGGACGGTGACGTCACGTAACCTGATCAAAAATTCGTAAGACGTAAATTCGTAAGACGTAAGATTTTGGGATGGGTAAGAAATTTTTAATTCGCGTCAGGTCCGTGACGTCACGTACCAATTCGTAAGACGTAAAGATCTCTTAGTTTTCACTTCTGCCGGCACTCCCGGATTGCAACCCGTTTTTTTATTTTTTTTATTTTGGCTATCTTATCGTTTTCCAGCCAAGTATATGGATAAATTATTAAGATATATTTATTTATCTGTAGTAAAAAGTAAAAAAAACAGGCAAAGTTAGGAGGTTCTAACACTTCTCCATAATTTATTGAATCAGGCGTTACTTTGCGAAAATCCATGACTATAATAGACTATTGAGAATAGAGACTATTGAGGATGCTCCTGCTGCCCGCTGGACAGACGACCTAAAAAAAGTAGCGGGGAGCGACTGGATGAGGAAGGCCGAGAACAGAGTTTTGTGGCGCGCCTTGGGAGAAGCCTATGTTCAGCAGTGGACGATGATAGGCTGATGATGATGATGATTGAGGATGCTCCTTGGTGGAGCGAAACCCGCGTAGAGTACTAGTAGAATTATTTGGTGGTCGTTGTATTGCGTAACGTAATATAACTTTGGTACTTATAATGAGAAGCGGAAGTTGCGATACCATCTTGTTATCTTAAGAAGTAATAATCTTCTTCGTAAGAAACATTATCTCTTAGTTACCTCGTATGCATAATATTATGTGTACTGGGTTTAAGGAAAATTATTAACCACATACTCTACCCATCAAACTAAACAACTTTTATTATGGGAGCAAAAACTGCCTCCGTGGTCTAATGGTTAAGAGCACTGGCTCTCGACACGGAGGTCGTGGGTTCGATTCCCACGGGGGACACCTAGTGATATGTCAGTTTGTGCGTTTTTCCCCAGTTGGTTAGGACATTGCAGGCTGAATCACCTGATTGTCTGTCTGAAAAGAAAAATGATTCCGTGCTTCGGATGGCACGTTAAGCCGTCGGTCCCGGCTAATATCTCTGGTGGTAGTGGTCGTTACATAAAAACCAGGTCAGAGGGCGTAAGGCGGTCTGAAAAAACTCTGACACCAGGAAACACGATAAGAAGAAGAAGATGGGAGCAAATCGATCGGAGGAAAAAAAAGTCTGCTGTTCCATATGTACTAAACTGCAATGAACTCGACTGAAATGTACGAGACAGCTGATTTTTTTTTGCTCCTTTCGGTTTGCACCCATAGTATAAGTTCTTCAGTTTGATGGGTAGAGTATGTGGTTTAAACTTGTCTAAAGGTTAATGATACTTTTCCTTACACTCTGTATAAAATTTAACGCCACTGACTACGCGACCCCGACATGACTACCACCTAGTTTTCTAATCTGTTATACCTAATTTTAAACTTACCTGTATGATGTTAAGGGGGTGCTTCAGACCATCATACTGAACAACTTTCACTATGGAGCCAACGTCGAGAAAAAATAAAAAAAATCTGCCATCCCATACATTTGAGTCGAGACGGTACTGCAGTTTTGTATGAAAGACAGGATTTTTTTTTCGCGATTTCGGTGTTGGCTCCTTAGTAAAAGTTGTTCAGTTTGATGGTCTGAAGCACCCCCTTAAGTATTACTAGGGTATATTGTTACACCCTGTAGAGTCTTCAAATCATTATTCATTAGTAAAGTAGTTAAACTTAAGCAGAATAATGAAAATGAAATAATAATCTAACACATTTGCATAATCTCTGCATTAGTTGAATTCCTAACAACATAATTATTTTAATGAACGTAATAAACTTGTCACGTTAGTGCTCGCATTTAATTTAAGAGTTCCGTACACATTATTAATAGGTTCTACGTGAAGCGAGATTTTCATGAAAGAGAAAAAAGGGATTTCGCTTAGCGTAATAATAATGCTCAAGACTTGGAGTGCGATTTTTGAATCTCATTCGCTGAGTTCAGCAGTTGAAAATGTCAAAATTACTATTGAGATACGCGTCTTTCTACTGCTGATTTGACTTTCAAAAATCGTATTCCTGAAGTATGATTTTTGAAAGTCAAATCGGCAGTAGAAAGATGCATATCTCCACAGTAATTTTGACATTTTCAACTGCTGAACTCAGCGAATGAGATTCAAAAATCCTACTCCTGGTACTTATATCCTACTAAAATTTAAAATGAGTACGACAATTTTGGCCGAGTTTTCGTAGGCTGTTTTGTAAAATGGCATTCGTAAAATCCACGGATAATTCTTACAGAAACAGATAGCTAAAGTCAATACAAACAAAACATGCTCTTTGGAAAATTCTTGTATAGCGTCACATTTCGAAGATATAAAGTTGTTATTTCTTAACAGTAAAACTTTGGTTGCTTGCAGGCTGCTTGTTTGTATGTATCTTCAAAATGTGACATTTTACAAGGTTTTACCTCATATTATTTCTTGTTTGTTTTGACGTTAACTATCAATTACTGTAGGAATTATTCGGGGACGCTTATTTTAAAACAATCACGAATGGTAGGTAAGACACTGCCAATATTAAATAAAAATACAAAATCTCTAAAACTATCAAACTTGGAATTTTTTTTGTATTTTTCCCTGAAAAGTTATAAATTCACCTATCTCCTATTTGCGGCTTGACTTTGAGTTTTGGGACATTCCGTATACGTATTTCTAAGGTTAAATATATTACAAATATTCTATAAAATCTACTACCATTTCAAGTTTTTAATAATGTTCAATTTTAGCATAATTTTCCTCCGTCAAATATAACAAACGTTTCTAACATTTCGCATATGGAACCCTAAATCAAGTTCATTTATTAAAGCCCGTACACCCTCATTACTATGCGAAAACATTCGTCATTAGTACACCATTTCTGAAAAAGAGTGGAACATTTGAATTTCAAAGGTTCGAAAAGTGGATCGAAGGGAGGTGCGGAGATTAGAAGATTATTTAAATTAAACATCGCAGCGTACTTTGTAGCTTAATTACTTTATAGTTAAATAAATAGAAGTTACCCACGACTTGCTCAACGTGTAATTATTAAGCCTGTCTTGTTCAGGGATAGCTATCCTCTTTACCAAATTTCATCAAAATCAGTTCAGCGTTTTAGAGCGCTTACAGACGAGCGACACTTTGCGGTCGCCGTGTGTCGCGCAGGGTCGCGACCGTAAAATGTATGAGCGCGACACTCTGCGACCCACCGCGACAGCAAAGTGTCTCTCGTCTGTAAGAGCCTTTAGCCGTAGAAACGTAGCAGACAAACAGAGACACTTTCGCATTTATAAGTAAGAAGAAATAAAATAAAGACCCGTGTTGTTTTGACAAGTTTTTTGCTTAGAGGACCTTATTATATCGGGCAGAGATATTAAAGATATAGATTATAATTAGATAACGCATTACCTTTACAATAAAAATCATACGTTACCGAAGTAATGTCGTGCCAATCTGATTCGGTATTCAGAACTAAGAAATATACCGTTCAGCGAGGAAATGCTGCCAGCATCTTGGCTACCCTCCCGCGTGGTCTAAACCTGCACCATATTTTAGGTTAAGTTAGTTTTTGGTTCTCAATATTTTTATTTATTTTTAATGTACACACGGCGACAGGTCAGGTTACCCTGTTTGGACTTTGAACTATTAGAAGTTGAACGCTGCGAATCGTGCGAGAGGGTGCAGTATGTTGTTGTTGTTTCATCTCACAGCACGCTGCGCGCTGCGCGGCAGCCGCGTCTATGCACGCTCTCTACCGCACTATTTTGTGTACTTATCCACTTTTATTTGTTTTACCAATAAATTCATTTCAATTAAGGCATTAAATGAACATAATTAGAAATATACATTCAATAATTGATAAACATCACATTTTCTATTATTGCAATTGTTTAGCATAAAATAATACCTATTTATAATAAGGATGGAAAGGCACCTGATTCCTGAACTTCATAAAAAATTATTGGGAGTCAGTGTTGCAACAATTATTTTTTCTAAACACATTATGTTAAAGTTTATGTTTATTTATTATTTTATATTATGGCATTAGTTATATTATAGCCCATGCGGTGACAGTAAAAGCAAGTAAATACATGGCTAGCCGCTAGGCGTTAAACAATACAAACTAGGGCACTTGGTATGTCATCTCGGTACATATTCAAAGTTAAACAACTGTCAATTGTTTTGCCTCATTTTTTCTGGTTCGAAATGTTCGCATACCTATCCATTAATTTTACTTTGATCTAAGCCCTCCGCGACACGCGCAGCAAAGCGACCGCAAAGCGTCGCTCGTCTGTAAGCGCTCTTATATGACACCTATAAAAGAAATAGGGTGGTCTATTCTTGTAGCACCTAAACGTACAAATTATTTTCTGATAAATATTCACCCTTATTCTTAAGAGGAAGCCTTTGCTCTGCAGTGGGATTCTAAAGGCTTTACTGAACTGAACAAATAAATAAAACCGGTCAAGTGCGAGTCGGGCTACACGCGCACCGAGGGTTCCGTACCGCACCACCACAGAACACAACATTATTAACTTAGAAAAAACAACTTTTTGTGTCTGGAACCTTTAGCGCAAGACCGACTGACACTTGGCCGGTTTTTAGTATTTGCTGTTATTCTGTAGAGTTTGCTCTATAATCACACTAAGTTTGACGCTTGTGTGTATTACCGTTTTAACTATAGAGCGTGAAGAAAAAATGTTGATAAAAACTAGTTTCTTATTGAGAACCCCTCTTAATTTTTAACTTTTTGAAATTTTTATTGTTTGTTAAGAAATCCGCCGCAATAACACATAATCTGAGAAAATGACTACTATCTAGCTATTACGGTTCAAAAGTTACAGCCCTAAATAGGTAGGACATAAGGACGGACAACGTAGGCTTAGTAATAGGGTCCCGTTTTTACCCTTTGGGTACGGAACCCTAAAAACACAATAATCTTAATTTAATCTAGTTTTAAATATTTTAGCGGGTTCTTACCGCATCCGCGTTTTGGTGTTTTAATGTTTAATTCTAGATTAAAAATAATAACCGCGTAACTCTCAAAAACTGTAATCTTAATTTACACCCATTTTTCACACTAAAATTTTGTTCCAGCTGTAATTTAGGTCCAGTTTTATTTTAGTAGCATTATCCATAACAAAAACGTGAATAATAAATACTTAAATTAGTGAGAGCAGCTGCATGCTGGTGTGAAATAGGTCAGCCAGGTCACGTGTAGTGTAATTTGGCGAAAATTTTTAGTTTATACCTCGGCAAATGATGCCAGCTTTTATTTTAATCAGTGGCTAGAATATGAGAATTTATAGCGTAGACAGATAACTAGATGGAACTAAGTTTTTCAACTACATTCGTCAAAAGGAGATACACATTTTGCTCTAGTTAAAAAAAGAGATGCTGCCAGTGATGACATAGAACAGAGACGTGGTCGTTCTCTCAAGGCCTCATAAAAAGGCTGAAAGTCACCCAAAGGGCAATGGAGAGGGCTATGCTCCGAGTTTCCCTGCGAGATCGAATTAGAAATGAAGAGATCCGCAGAAGAACCAGAGTAACTGACATAGCCCAAATAATTGCTAAACTGAAGTGGCAGTGGGCGGGGCACATTGCTCGCAGAACCGATGGCCGGTGGGGCCGAAAAGTTCTCGAGTGGCGATCGCGTACCGGAAAGCGCAGCGTGGGTAGGTTCCTCACACGGTGGACCGACGACCAGGGCCTCAATCGCCCTAAGTTTGAACGATACTACCAAAACAAAACCACAACCAAAAACGTTACGTTATGCACAATTCGTATCGCGCAAATTATATTAACGGTAACGATTTAGCTTTATTTCGGAAGATACGTTGGCGTAACGTTTGATGTCCGTTCGATCGAATTTTCTGTATTGTGCGATTTAACCGTTCAGAAAAAAATATCGCGATAGCTTTTTTTACTTCAGCTAAACCAAATCTAAACCAAAACTAAACCAAAACCAAAACCAAACTAAAACCGTATAAAATTGCGCAATTGAGGCCCTGGTGAAGGCGGCGGGAAAACGTTGGATGAGGGCAGCGCAGGACCGGTCGTTCGTTATGGCGATCCTTGAGGGAGGCCTATGTCCAGCAGTGGACGTCCATCGGCTGAGATGATGATGATGATGATGATGAAAAAAAGAGATAGCAACCTTCATGTATATTAAACCAAAAGGATACCAATCCTCCTTACAAGCATGGAAACATGAAAATTTACCACGGCGGTCGGTAATGTTCGACCTTCTTTCGTACGTTTCCATCGTCGATGTTTCCAACTTTTGGTTTATCCCTTTCTATCAGAACAAAAATAAAATAAAAACTATTTTTTAGGGCTCCGTACCCTTTGGGTGAAAACGGGACCCTATTACTAAGCCTACGTTGTCCGTCCGTCCGTCCGTCCGTCCGCCTGTCCTAACTATTTAGGGCTATAACTTTTGAACCGTAATAGCTAGATAGTTGAAATTTTCTGAGATTATGCGTTATTACGGCGGATTTGTTAAAAAATATTAAAATTGTCAAAAAGTTAAAAATTAAGGGGGGTTCTCAACAAGAAACTAGTTTTTATCAACGTTTTTTCTTCACGCTCTATCGTAAAAACGGTAATACATACAAGCTTCAAACTTACTACAGAATAACAATAAATACTAAAAACCGGCCAAGTGTGAGTCGGTCTCGCGCTAAACGTCCCGGACAAAAAAGATTTTTTTCTAAGTTAATAATGTTGGTATTGTAATTGTTCTGTAGTGGTGTGGTACGGAACCCTCGGAGCGCGAGTAGCCCGACTCGCACTTGACCGTTTTTATTATGTATTGCTTTATATTATCCTTCTACCCGTTCTACCCCCATACTATCTCTATGTTTAAAGCCGATATCACAGTATCTCATACGATATTACAGTGAGGTTAGTTCCGCTAGCGTAAGCGAAAATCCTAGATCTATGATTTATATAGCGTCAGCATATCGATCGTGTATCAAATTGATTATTTATTTATGAAAGCTTTTATTCATAGCGTCATAATAATCATAAGGAATAATTTGACTATCATGAAAACTATACGCAGGCTTTAATTAAAGTAATTAATTTGAATCTAAGATAAAATAAAAACTTTGCTTTAGTATTCCTTTTAAGCGTTTTACATGAAAACGAGTTTTCTTAACTATTTAAGTACCTATCTAATCTAATTGAATTTCTAACAAAATGTTTTCTTTTCAGGTAAGTATTTCAACCGTATAGCGGATTCCGTTCGACTTTCTTTATTAATTCGATCAAGACAAGTGCCCCAAGAGGATTGGCTCCCAAAAAGGATTGATACGTTTAGTAAATTGTAAGTATTGTAATCTGAATTTCTATGGCAAATTAAATCTTTTTTTGGTTGTATTACAAATATCTTTCTGATTAAAATGTGTAGCAAATCTTTGTAATGGTTTCTTATGATGTTAGAAACAAGGTACTATTTCAACAACCTACTATAATTGACCATATTGGCGAGTAAAAATTATCAACCTTTTAATTATACAGAGTGTAATCTTAATGCGTTACATACTTAAGTTGGTGCTACAGACCATCAAACTGAACAACTTTTACTATGGAATTAACTTTCAAATCGCGAAAAAAAAACTGCTGTTCCATAAAAAAGTTCAATTGCTATATGACCAAAATTTTGACTTTTTTCACATAGAAAATAATACAAAAAATCACTATAATATCAAGCGAGATAAAGTTTACATGGCAGTCCTATGTCATAGTGGAAGTTCCGGTAGTAATTAACAACATTTAATTTTAAGAAAGGTACCAAAATTAGAAAACCATTTTGAGATGTGATTCAAAGCTAATATCAAAATTATCAGATTTTTCTATCCATTATTTCTCGAGTTATTTGAAAAATACTGCAAAATAAAATAGAGGTTGAATGAGATTTTATTCCTTTGCCTGCTTGGCTTTTCTATTACATTTGACAGTTCTTATTTTTAATTTTATTGAGGTCAAGGTATCCTACGTTTTTCAGAAAATTCTAAACTACATTAAAAATAGAAATATCGGTCAAAAATTAAATAAAAAGAAAAATACGTATCTCTTATTTTTAAACCTATTTTTTTTATATTTTTAAATAAAAACAGGTGGTAAAAAAAATTTAATGTTGGAAGTTACACTATGGTCCTACATTAGTACAGGCCTAGTTTCAAAAATACGGGTGAGATGGAACAAGCATTTTTAAAACTTATCGCAACGTTTTTTCCTTCATAAAAAAATATAAATCACTAACTTTCGACTCACTAAAAAGTTCGGGTGCAGTGATTGATATCCTGCATTGGGTCTCCCTTACATTCGGGTTTGGGGTGAATAAGGTTTATTGAAATCTATATTTTATGTAAGGCATCAGGTGTAGGGGACGTAATGGGATTCTTTTTGGAACGCTATTTATAGAAATGTTCGATAAAATGCTTTGAATATTTCAATTTGGTGTTAACTGCCGGTTCGGCCCGCGTTCACCCGATTTTTATAGATTATCATCTTTTATGGTTAAATCATTTTAATCCGAGTCAACAATGTTTAGTGTGAGTACTAATAAAATATGTATAGTACGATAATTATATTCAAATTAAAGATGGAAAAATTCAATCTCGGGCGGGACTTGAACCCGCACCCTTCCAAACCGGGGAAGTGCGTTATCCAATTTCGCTACCGAGTCCACTAGCCAGGGAACGAAATTTTCAATCTGTTGCATCTTGAGGGGACGTGAGCGACACCTACTGGAAGTTATTACAAACTAGCCAACCTGCAAGTCCAGCATTACAACTGGAATTCATACGGTATAGATGACACACCCTGTTCCTGTCCCTCGGTAGCGAAATTGGATAACGCACTTCCCCGGTTTGGAAGGGTGCGGGTTCAAGTCCCGCCCGAGACAGAATTTTTCAATCTTTATTTTGATTCGAAATAGCACAACATGTTTAAAATAAATAATATTTGATAATTATAT
Source organism: Agonopterix subpropinquella (assembly GCA_922987775.1). Classification (NCBI taxonomy): domain Eukaryota; kingdom Metazoa; phylum Arthropoda; class Insecta; order Lepidoptera; family Depressariidae; genus Agonopterix; species Agonopterix subpropinquella. The sequence continues at coordinate 5,083,570 of OV277710.1, forward strand.
TTCTTTAATGTTTATACGGAAGTATGCGAAAATATTTTCTTAGGATGGCTTGCACTAAAAGTTATTTTAAATATTTAGTTTAAATAATAATATGGTGCTTTAACTGTCATTAGTGTGCAACTTTTTGTGTTTAAAAGCTGATGATAAACTTGAAAACTAGTATAAGGCTATAAGTATATTTTATCTCGCTACTAAGTCGCGAGCGAAAGCTAGTAATACGTATTAGTGTGAATTCAACCTTAACTTCCTCCCTTCTGTCCACCCGACTCTATCTAAAAATAAAATAATTCTTTTCGGGTGAAACTTAATACAATTTGTCTCAGAAGAGCGACTGTCGAATTCCTTATAAGTTTGGCGATCCCCTTTCCTCAACAACTTTGTACGGTCGGACAGTTTTTCTTTTGATCTCGCGTTTAGAACCCCTGAGGTCTTTTTATTAAGTTTTTTACGGTTATATACCTATATATTTCGATCGTTATTTTAATCCATTAGGAGTATTGGGTTTAGATAAATTTGTCTTGTTTAAGGATTTTTTTTGCCATGCGATAATTTATTAATGGAACTGAGACATTATTAGACTTCCTATAAAATAGAAAAGGATAGAAAATTCATTTCCATTTTTTATTTATTAGGAAAGTTTTAAAGAACATTTTATCGTATACTTTATAAAAAAAATGTAATACTTACTTTACTTTTTTTTTAAATCTAATCTAAACTATTATAAAACTGTAACAGAAGTGTGTCTGTACATTGAAGATATTTACAAAAAAAGATTACGATATGATTTTTAGATGTCTCTGATTCCAAATCACAAATTTTTGGATTTTTTGTCTGTCTGTTTGTTTGTTTGTTTGTTTGGGTGTTTGTTTGTTCGAGTATCACGCAAAAACTACTGAACCGATTTTTATGAAACTTTTTTTGTTTGATAGCTTATCATCTGACTTAAAATCTGGTATATAATTTATGCGGACGAAGTCGCGGGTTAAAGCATAAAAATTCTGAAATTGGTTACAAATGAGACTTTTTAAGTAAGAAAAGTTAGCCTAGTAAATGTAAACATTTTACTTTGCAAAAGGTCCGGTATATCCACGATTTTTTTATATGTTATACGGCTATAGGTCCTTATTAAAAATCCAAGTTTTCGACCTTGAGGTGCTGCCGCGGGCTCTGCCATGTCCATAAAAGAACGAAAATTTCGAAGATTTTTCAGTTTTCATTATTTAAAATCTAAAGCTTAGGTTTTAGAGTCAAATTATGTTTTAGAGGAATTAAGAGCACTAAATGCGCTACAGTTTGGTTTTTCAATCATCTTTTTATACTGTATAGTTACCGAGATACAGCACTTCAAAATAAGGGCAGTTAAGGCTAATTCCTAACTGCCCTATGCCTGTGGGTGCAGAAAAGCTGGGCTCAAGAGGGTTTTTTGTATGTAGGTAATCTCTGGAAGTACGAAACCGATTCGTAAAATTCTTTCACTGATAGAAAGCTACACTATCCCTGATTACAATAGGCTACATTTTATTTTGTAAAAAAAAAATCTGTTCGATATCTAAGTATTTGTTTACCAATTGACATTTGCTGAAAATTTACAAGTGTCGCATCTTATGGTTCAAAAAACATATTGTAGCGCATTATTAATACTTCTTCTGAACACCTTCACAGTGAAACCTAAAGTTAATAACATACTTAATTTAAAAAAAAATACGAAATTTTAAGGAATTAGTCATACCTCTCCATACTTTGAGGTGTTGTATCTTGGGAACTATTCAGTATATAAAGATGATTCAGCTATCAAATTGTAGCGGATTTGGTCTTCTTTAAAGCTTTAGTAAACAAGTTTGCTCTAAAACCCAACGTTTAAGTTTTACTGAAAAAGTCTCAAAATTTTCGTTGTTTCATGGTCACACCAGAGCCCGCGGCAGGACCCCAAGGTCGAAAACTTGTATTTTTATTAAGGACCTCTACCTGTATAACATATCCAAAAATCCCGGATACCCGACCTTTTGTAAGGTAGGGTATCATTTTCCAAACAGATTTACTGAACTAAGTTATTTAAGAAGCAGATAATGTTGCTATCGCGCGTAAAGTAGAGGCTCGAAGTCTTTCAATAGTCCGCGTCAAGCAATGCTACGCCAGAGACGCGCCATATTCTATGAAGGCAACATATATTTTGTGTAAAATATAATTGCTAATAAACAAATTAATTGTGTTTTGGACAAAATACAAATTTTTAAACAAAATATTTTCCTTACGAAATTATCAGTTCGAGAGCGTCAGTGGCGCGTTGCGGAGAGGTATGGACTCCCAATTATGGGGGTCCGGGTTCAAATCCGCACGGACAACATGCCATGTACCAATGAGTTTTTATGACTTATGTACGTAAAACCGACTGCTCTCAAACGGTGAAGGAAAACATCGTGAGGAAACCTGCATACACTGAAGAAGAAATTCTGATGTGTATGTGAAGTCTACCAACTCGCATTGGGCACGCGTGGACCGTGGTGGACTAATGCCCATACACCCTCCTTGAGGGTAGGCCTGTGCCCTGCAGTGGGGCGTTTATAGGCTGATGATGATGATGATTATCAGTTCACCTGTACACACCTCTTGTTTGATCTCGTAACTATTAAGTAGGTGTGTGTGTGTGCTTTGAGAATCTAAAGATTTCGAATAATTGTAAATTTATTGGTTTAAGAAGTTCCTATTACTCAGGATGATGTAATGTGAGGCATTATGATTTTAAGTACTTATTTGTAAGAACTTATCAAGCAATTTAGATGTTGTGTCGAGAAATGTTTTGATAGATTCTACTTTATGTTTTAATTTGATGGCTAATAATTTATGCAAATTCTTTTTGAGGGTTCCGCGGGTGAAAACGGGACCCTATTTCTACCTACGTTGTCCGTCCGTCCGTCCGTCCGTCTGTCCGTCTGTCCGTCTGTCCGTCCGTCCGTCCGTCTGTCCTACCTATTTAGGGCTGTAACTTTTAAACCGTAATAGCTAGATAGTTGAAATTTTCTCAGATTATGCGATATTACAGCGGATTTATTAACAAATAATAAAAATGTCAAAAAGTTAAAAATTAAGGGGGGTTCTCAACAAAAAAATAGTTTTTATCAACGTTTTTTCTTCACGCTCTATCGTAAAAACGGTAATACATACAAGCGTCAAACTTAGTATGATTATAGAGTAAACTCTACAGAATAACAACAAATACTAAAAACCGGCCAAGTGTGAGTCGGCCTCGCGCTAAAGGTCCCGGACAAAAAAAAAATTTTTTGTAAGTTAATAATGTTGTGTTCTGTTGTGGTGTGGTACGGAACCCTCGGTGCGCGAGTAGCCCGACTCGCACTTGACCGGTTTTATCTTTATTTCTTTCTTTTTAGGGTTCCGTACCTCAACAGGAAAAAACGGAACCCTTATAAGATCACTTTGTTGTCCGTCTGTCTGTCTGTCTGTCTGTCTGTCTGTCTGTCTGTCTGTCAAGAACCTTTTTCTCTGGAACGGGTGAAGGTATCAAGTTGAAATTAATAACAAATACTAAAGTCTGCGGTCCCGTGGTGGTGTAAAAAATTCAAGCTTCTGAGTCAACTCAATCAAAAGATACGGCCATTTGTTTCCGAATTTTCATACTAGCAGCTCGCAAACCAAAACCTATAGGGTACTTCCCGTTGACATAGAATCATAAAATTTGGCAAGAAGCAAGGTCCAAAAAAAAAATCCGAAAATAGATAATTTGTAGTTATATCACATAAAAAAAGCATAAAAACATATTTTTTCGGTTACAAACTTACATTTTCAGTTGGAACATCAACCGTGGTATAGACCCTGAGAGCAATAATCTCCTTTATGAATAAAGGAGATTATTGCTATATTAGCGGGTTCTTAGTATAGACCGATGTATGGGAGAAAAACTTTTCTACCGCAAAGTTAAGTTTGTCTTTCAACCCAAACTCCGAAAACTTTATCAAACTTCTTGGTGCTTACCTTACCTACAAATACTTCGTGGATAGGATACCATTCATAGCCAACCTAGAGCTTGACCCAAAGAGAATATAACCTTACCTAGAGTCATTATGTCAAATTATAATGTAGTGATCATTATTGTACCATGGGAGTGATGTATTTGAATATCTACTGTTGTACGATGTTATATTAATGGATAATAATAGTACACTCATCATCATCATTATCTCAGCCGATGGATCCCACTGCTTGACATAGGCCTCCCCCAAGGATCGCCATAACAATCGGTCCTGCGCTGCCCTCATAGAACGGGTTCCCGCCGCCTTCACCAGGTCGTCGGTCCCCCGTGTGCCACATCCCACTTGACTTGGCAGTCACCACTCGAGAACTTTTCCGCAGAAGAACCAGAGTAGCTGTTATATAGACCAAAGAATTGCTAAATTAAAAGTGGCAGTGGCCGGGGCACATTGCTTGCAGAACCGATTGCCGATGGGGCCGAAAAGTTCTCGAACACTATAGAAACGAAACTCCCGCGTTAGCGGTAGGTACTATAGGTATAGACTACACATTTCCAGCTTCCTGGTTATTTAATATACTTTATATTAAGTTTATGGTTTAACCAATACCTATGCCACAATACCGATGCCACCTTCCTTGGTTTGGATAAGGAATAGAAACGAAACTCCTGCGTTAACGGTACTAGATAGACAATCGTACATATTTCCAGCTTCCTGATATAGTACGAGTATATTAAGTTTATGGTTTAATCAATAACTATGCCACAATACCGATGCCACCTCCCTGGGTTTCGATAATGAATACAAATCCTCCTTATAAGCGGTGATACATGAAAATACTCCTTGGCGGTCGGTAATGTTCAACGTTCCTTCTTTCGTCGATGTTTCCAACTTTAGGTTCGTCCCTTTCTATCAAAACAACAATTAAACACAATTTGTTTGGTAAATACAAACCACAAATATATTATATGGTAGTACGGAAGCCTCGGTGCGCGAGTCCGACTCGCACTTGGCCGGTTTTTATTTTTCTTTATTTATATTTCTTATTCTTTTTTCTTTCTCCTCATATTATTTCAGTTGTCTTCGCGTACAAAGTCGTCGGCACAGCTAGTAACAGACTATACCTCTTAATATTTTTACCTGTAAAATATTATCTTCTGTTAGAGATGGGTAGGACATTCGAAGGACGAGACGAGATAGCAAAGGTCGAATTTAGTCTAAAAGGTTTGCTTCTTACTCAAGTTTGTTTAACAGTGGACTTCCAATAATGGATTTCGTAATATTCGTGGGTTGAAGGATATTTCTAATATTATTTGATTTATCAAAACCTTTATTTTTTATAGATCAATCTGTGGTTTTTTCAACGTTATCTCAGCCAAATTGGCATAATTTTGTGACGGATTTTTAGGCATTTTTGTTTACTGGTAGGTACTAAAAATATTTCGATAATCCATTTTGAATAGCGGCTATTGTCATTATTCATTTTAGATCGAGAGAAGTGTTTTAAATCTTTTAGGTATTTAAATAAAACCGGTCAAGTACGAGTCGGGCTACTCGCGCACCGAGGATTCCGTACCACACCACCATAGAACACAACATAGAAAAAAAACTTTTATGGTCCGGGACCTTTAGCGCAAGACCGACTCACACTTGGCCGGTTTTTAGTATTTGTTGTTATTTTGTAGAGTTTGTTCTATAATCGCACTAAGTTTGACGCTTGTATGTATTACCGTTTTTACGATAGAGCGTGAAGAAAAAACGTTGATAAAAACTTGTTTCATGTTGAGAACCCCCCTTAATTTTTAACTTTTTGACATTTTTATTATTTGTTAACAAATCCGCCGTAATAACGCATAATCTGAGAAAATTTCAACTATCTAGCTATTACGGTTCAAAAGTTACAGCCCAAAATATGTAGGACAGACGGACGGACGGACGGACGGACAGACGGACAGACGGACGGACGGACGGACGGACGGACGGACAACGTAGGCTTAGTAATAGGGTCCCGTTTTCACCCTTTGGGTACGGAACCCTAAAAAGACTAAAGTTGTATTGTTTTTGGAACAGAAATAAGTGCCGAATGATGTAGTAAGTCTGGTCGTTAAATTATAGTCAACTTGCGTTAACAAGCTATTAAAATTATCTCATCTCAATGTACAGGAAAATCATTTTCGATTAAAAACTACTCTTAGATAGTTAAAAGATTATTGTTTGAACTTAAATGTTACCAACCAATGTTATTTTCAATCATATCCTAATCCATATAATCGTCTTTACTTTATTAACCCTTGCTGAAACGATCGTTTAATATTTAACCATTAATTTCCTCATCTCAGCCTCCACTTTCCGAGATTAAATTTTATATTGAATGTCTATTAACGTTAAAATATTTAATTATGGATGTCGGTGAAGATAAAATATTGTTAAAGACAGATTCATTTTTGAAAATCAAGGCATCGTAATTTTTGATGTAGTGTAAAAGTCTTGGAATACTTGTTTTGTTACACTGGAAAGTGTTTGGGCACAGCAACTGAATATTGAATCATCATCATCATCTTATTTAAGAGCTACGCTCTTGTCGGTGGAGTATTCGCCAATCCTGTCTATTTTCAGCCAGTGTCTTGAGTTCCTGATACGACACGACATCAATCATCATCCTTTCAAATCACTTGGGATAACTCTGTCTAGGTCTTCCTATGCCTCTCTTCCCCTCCAGGAGTGCGATTTTTGAATCTCATTCGCTGAGTTTAGCAGTTGACAATGTCAAAATTACTGTAGAAATACGCATCTTTCAACTGCTGATTTGACTTTCAAAAATCGCACTCCTGAAGTATGATTTTTGAAAGTCAAATCAGCAGTAGAAAGATGCATATCTCCATAGTAATTTTGACATTTTCAACGGCTAAACTCAGCGAATGAGATTCAAAAATTGCACTCCAGTATGGTTTTAGAGAATATTGAATATCGAGAATATTTCAGTGGAAATATTCACGTGGGCATAAAATATCTTGGATATTGTAAATAATAAATAAATACTTGTTTCAACTGTATATTATGCTTTTCCAGTTGACACATTAAAACGAATATTCAGGTCAAAATTGCTAAACAGATTTCGTTGAAACACTAAAACTTTCGTTGAAAAACAAGCTACGTTTTGTGGAATTATGATCATGTATGATGATGACTGACAATGGTACGTACCGATTCTTCGAACTGTGCCACGACGTAACTAAATTTATTCCTGTCACTTTCTAAAATAAGATTAAGAAAAGAGACAGAAAACCAACAGCTGACTTTAGTGCTGTCAAAGTGACGTTAGACGATCCTGATGCCATCATAATATACGCCATCTTATTTAAGGCGTTTTTGGGCGTGTAACGTCACTTTGACAGCACTAAAGTCAGTTGTTAGTTTTCTGACTCTTTTTTAGGGTTCCGTACCCAAAGGGTGAAAACGGGACCCTATTACTAAGCCTACGTTGTCCGTCCGTCCGTCCGTCCGTCCGTCCGTCCGTCCGTCCGTCCGTCCGTCCGTCCGTCCGTCTGTCCGTCTGTCCGTCTGTCCGTCCGTCCGTCCGTCTGTCCTACCTATTTAGGGCTGTAACTTTTGAACCGTAGTAGCTAGATAGTTGAAATTTTCTCAGATTATGCGTAATTACGGCGGATTGGTTAACAAATATTAAAAATTTCAAAAAATTCAAAATTAAGGGGGGTTCTCAACAAGAAAATAGTTTTTATCAACGTTTTTTCTTCACGCTCTATCGTAAAAACAGTAATACATAAAAGCGTCAAACTTAGTGTGATTATAGAGCAAACTCTAAAAAATAACAACAAATACTAAAAACCGGCCAAGTGTGAGTCGATCTTGCGCTAAAGGTCCCGGACAAAAAAGTTTTTTTTCTAAGTTAATAATGTTGTGTTCTGTGGTGGTGTGGTACGGAACCCTCGGTGCGCGAGTAGCCCGACTCGCACTTGACCGGTTTTATTTAATCTTATTTTAGAAAGTGACAGGAATAAATTTAGTTAAGTCGTGGAACAGTTCGAATCGACACCATTGTTTACGTCATAGTGTGTCCAATGCTGATAAAATGTTGTTGTTATTCCATATTTTATTTTACTTCGTTAATCACTTATTTTACTTAAATACTATTCTATTTTAGCACCAAACAAAGAATTTTCTATAACTAGCTTTAACAAAATCGCGTGGGTTTTTGTCTAAAATTATTCTAGATAACAATAAACTAGCTTTTTATTGTTTAACTCTAGTTTATTGTGAGCTAGCTCTTGATTTTATAAAGTCTTTTTTCTTTGTTTTACTTTCTGCTCACAAAACCTTCCATTGTTTAGTGTCTTTTAGCATTACATTTTATTTTAACACTTTTATTATCAACTATGTTGCATTACAAGATCTACTCTATCTGTCTCTGTGGTCTTTCTTAATATGATGACGGTTTTTAAAGGGGATGACATACATTACATATTCTCCCACTGGGGTAGGCAGAGACAACAGAACGCTACCTGCTACGATCCTGACAAACCTCTCTAGCTTCCGCCACATTCATTAGTCCTTTCATGCATGCTCGTCGGTTTCGAGTAGATCTGACCGGTCCCTTTTTATTTTTATTAAGCACGTCGCCAATTTGTTCCGTATAGATAGGGGGTGATCAGATCATGAAACTAAACAAATATCTCTATGGAACGAACATTGAAATCGCGAAAAAAAATCAGCTGTTACATACGGGTCGGTTTGCAATTTCGTATGGTATGGAAAAGCAGATTTTTTTTTTCGATTTCGTCGTTACATATTACTTTGTATGACCCACCACACCTTTGAACCACTCCTATTTTCTCGTAAGTGTTGAAAAAGGCTTCAGAGGGTTACTTTTGTAACGTTTTTTTCGTAAACGCGAGAATAACATCTACCTAACGATGCCGTAAATCAAAGTTTATATACCTTCCTGCCCATTACGCATTGGGTATGGCGGATTTCCCATTGGAGTAGAATTGAAAACTTTTGAATAACAGCTACCTGGTGAAAGTAGTAATATAGAAAGGATCAAGTTTATCTCCCTAGAGTAGACAGCCTGAGATATTTTTACTTCCTACAATCCTTTGAAACTTTTATCCACCTTAGAAAATGTTTATTGGACAATCAGCAAAAAAGAGCCGCTAGTGGGCGATGCTTCGATTTACGGATCAATACTCGATACTTCAATACTTTATTGCATTTAACAATGGTATAATATAGGGACAGGACATGCTGACACTTTTTAATGGGATGATCAGACCGTCAAACTGAACAACTTTCTCTATGGCACCGACACCGAAATCGTGAAAAAAAATCAGCTCTTCCATAGAAAACTGCAAACCTACTCGAGCGTAATGTATGGGATAGCTGTTTTTTTTTTTCGAGATTTCGAAATTGGTTTCATAGAGAAAGCTGATCAGTTGGATGGTGCAATTTTTCATTAGGTGCCAAAAATTATGTGAGTTTGGTTAGAGTTATTCTTCTACAGGGTGAAATTGATATCATTGGCATCATTTTAAACTAAGAGTCTACCCATCAAACTGAACAACTTTACTTTAAAAATCTGCTGTTGCATACAATTGAGTCTAGTAGGCATTGCAGTTTAGTATGGGACAGCTGATTTTTTAGTTGCTACGATCGGTTTGCTCCCATAGTAAAAGTTGTTCAGTTTGATGGGTACATTCTTAGTTTAAAAGGATGTCAATGATATCAATTTCACCCTGTACCTACCTATTTTTATTCGTAGGGTCCATGTGCTATAGGCTAGTCACCTGTCTACGCTATTTTAATTTAATCAAAGATTTAAGTCTAACCTACTACCTATTTAATATTCTTGCCATATCAATCATCATACTTTTCTATTACACCATGCAATCCATTTTCTAAATTCCGATTAAACCATTTCATGTCTGAACTCGGTTCGTTGAACTGCATGGCATATTGCATGTTGACTGCATTATAGCTGCAATTTTAATATATCCCAGTAGGCGATCTGGCACGCTTACAAAAATCCCCGTCACTAAGAATCGGGATCAACATATTATCGAAGCATTCTGCTTTGCCAACCTACTACTACTTGTCGAATAAAATTTTACGTCTTTGTGAGAATGCAATATTGGAAATTTCTATATTTATATTGTAGTAGTATAGATAATAGTATTATACTGCCGTGCTAAGCCAGAAGGGCGTATGTCTGTTTTAGCAGTTTCGAGAAAAACGTGTTTTTATGTTTTTTTGTTCGTTTTTTTTCGTCGATCAAAACAGGACTTTTCTTAATATTTTTTTATATTTATTTAAATATAATATTTTTTTTAGAATAAAATTTATTTATTTACAATATTTACAGTGTAGGTACATTAACAATAATCTTAACAATAGCCTAGCCTAGTCAAACTGAGAAAAAACTTAAAAAAAAAAATAATTATAAAATTGAAAAAATAAGACATAAAGGCAAAGGAGCACAGGGTCCCGGGAGGGTCTTCGTCGAGCACATCTTCTACTCGGCTCATGCTTTAGAATAATAATAATTGAAGAATATATTTATATATTAGTACTGAAGCTACACGTTTTTTGCGTTTTTAGAGCAAAATTATTCATAGTTAAAAATGGACTTAGGTCTTTTTAGCTGAGCAAAAATGTAAGTGAAACATTATACTACCTTTTTCTTTATTTTTGTATGAAAGTTTCCATAACAATGATATCGTGTTTTTGGATGGATGAAGTGAGGTGAAAAAAGAAAGAAAAATGACTAAATATACTATAGAATCAAACATTGACGTCTGTTATTTACGACACAACAAATAATAGTCGTTTTTCAGGCACTTCTAGTTAAGATATAATTTTTTTGTTTACAAAATCTGGTTCCTTACAGTTCAAGGAAAACAGATTTTGGTCATTTTCGGACATACGCCCTTATGGCTTAGCACGGCAGTATAGTTCTACGTTACGGTATAGTTGATTACTCGGACCGACGAAAATATTTTGTTTTTAAAATGGGTTGTTCCTTGGCCGAGATTCAGATAATATTTGAGTTCAAACTCTCGTATGTCAAAATCCGTTTCCGACCCATACCTACTCAGATGCAAATGAAGCTCAAAATAAGAGGAATTCGCACTACGGCTACTTCGCGCTACGGCTACTTCGCGCTACGGACGCCGTTTTGACAAGCGCCCCTTTTGTTCCACGGTTACCGGCGCGGCTTATAAATACGTCTCTGAATCATGATATGAGGATATCTTATACAGGGTGTACAATAAAATGGGACAGCCACTTAAAGGGGTGCTTCAGAACATCAAACTGAACAACTTTCTCTATGGGACCAATATCGAAATCGCGAAAAAAAATCTGCTGTCGAGTTTCAACATTTCAGTCGAGTTATGTTTGCAGTTTTGTATGGGAGAGCGGATTTTTTTTCGCGATTTCGATATTGGTCCCATAGTGAAAGTTGTTCAGTTTGATGGTCTGAAGCACCCCTTTGAGTAGCTGTCCCATTTTATTGTACACCCTGTATAATGTATACTAAAAAGTGTAAAAATTACTAATTGTAGTCCGAAAATATACAAGAACTATGATATCCTTTTTGATAACCCGCTCCAAAGGATATGTGACAATTTAATGAAAACAGAGCCTTCGAACATCCGAACCTTCCTACATTCGAACTTTGCAATTGCGTGAAAGCTTTCGTTCCAATGTCAACTCTATTACAATGAAGTGCGGACCGAAACAGTGGCGATATATCGAACAACGAAAGTCCGGGTACAGGGCCTGAGCTTGCTGCCCACACGATAAGAAGAAGAACGAATTCAGATTAAAATTTTTACTTGAGTAATATAAAATGACAAATATATTTTAATATTATTTTATCCTGAGGCCGCCAATAACGAGAAAGAGTCTATTTAGAGATTTTTCGATAGCAATCAGCGACCTTACATTGTCGTACCCTCATCTTTCCAATGAAAAGGGATGTAGAAGATAATTATTAGCCAAATTTTTTGTTTCGATATTTTAAGAAAAGGACAAGTAGGTCATCCAACAGAAATGTATGAATATGGACGTTGCGAAAGCAGTTGGTAGGTATAGCAGAATCATAGCATGTCCCAAGCCATATAAACTCTGCCTACCCCTGAAGGGAAACAAAGTGAGCATATAACTTTGCTTTAGAACAGTGGTTCCCAACCAATGGTCCGCGGACCACCAGGGGTCCGCAGGAGTCACAATAATATTATGGTCCGCGAACGATTTCAGAAAACTTAAAAAAATAAACTCGGGCCCAGTGGTACGAGACTTACGACATCAGAGAAAACTTTAGTAGCGCCGTTTGAGAATTCGCAATCAATAGCGCAATCACAGGTCCGGCACTCCAAACAACGTTTTAAATTTGACATGATGACGTTCGCACATGCGCACTTTGCGAAAATTGTGCATGACATATGTGTAGGGTTGACTTAACATGCATCGTATGAACTACATTATACATTTCGTTACTTTTTATAGTTCATTCTGTTATTAAAAATAGTTTTTAAGCTAAAGAATCACAGAAAATGTGAATTTAGCGTTATTTTCCAACGTTTATTTTTACAGTGAGGAGGAAAATAAAATATATTTTATGTAGTCAAATCCAACGGGTGCGCGCGCCTGACTGCATTCCCTCGCTCGGCTTCCCTCAAGTTACCACAGAGAGTGTGAGGGGAGGTGAGGTATCTGAAGTCAGAGGGGGGCGGGGAGTGGCCGTTCTGTATGTAGAACTATATACTATTACCTATTCTGTGGCGCAATCTAAAAAAACGTCACACGATCGGAGCTGAAACAGAAGCTAAAGTTGATCAAAAATTGATTCGCAACTCTTTTAGCACGGATGCATGTGAATTAACAGAAATATTCCGGGACTCATTGAATTTCAAAAGATTGAAACTGTAAGGTAGCATTTGAATCTAATTCACTTGAGAAGTTTTGGTGTAACAAAGCAATTTCATACACCAAAATTCGAGAAATCGCCCTGCGCTATGGTTTTCTCAACGGAACGATACTTGTGCAGAAGATGCAAGCTCGAAAATCACATTGATTTAAAATGGAATGCCCTGCTAACAAAAAAGAAATCAATGTGGTCCCTAGTCAAAAAAAGGTTGGGAACCACTGCTTTAGAAGGAGCAACAAAACATTTTGACAGTATCTCTATGTGTATGACCCTCTACATCAGTTAGGACCCGAGCCTGTATAAATTTCCATGTTCTCGCAGGCTTCCTAAACCAACAGTAACTTGATTCAATCCCTACCTTCCTGGGAGCAGAGACACAACGGGTCCCTAAACTGATTTTAGAGTGAGTTGAATCACATGGTTTAGTCAAGCCCTGAAACCAGTTTTTTCTCATTAAAATGCATAATATAAATACCTATAGGGTCCTTCTTAATATGCTGACACTTTTTTAAGGGGATGATCAAACCATCAAACTGAACAACTTTCCCTATGGGACCAACATCGAAATCGCGAAAAAAAATCTGCTCGTCCATACAAAACTGCAAACCTACTCGAGGCAAATGTATGGGGCAGCTGATTTTTTTTTTCGCGATTTCGATGTTTGTCCCATAGAGAAAGTTGTTCAGTTTCATAGTCTGATCATCCCCTTAAAAAGTGTCAGCATGTTAAGAAGGACCCTGTATATCTACACTAATATTATAAAGAGGAAAGATTTGTACCTATTTTTGTATGAAAATGAAAAATGAAAAAAAAATGAAAATATTTTTTATTTCAACATGCATAACAGACTAAGATAACAGAACAGGAAATGATACAATTAGAATTAAAATCTAATGTGTCCGGATCTTAACTATGCATGCTGGCATGATATATTTATAGGCTTCGCTAGGTTAACATTGGTCCCCTCACAAGGCAAGCCTGGAAATTGGGGTCCCAGAAAATTTAAAAACATTACAAGTACACAGGTTTCCTCGAAATAACAGCTTCGGGTCTAAATAAACATTGTAAGAATTGGTAGTGTACCTATAGTGACCAATCTGAATGATTGGACATCTAACAGGTAAAAGACTATAGACTTAAATAATTATTATAATTTATAATACAAAGTAAAGTTTATGATATATAAATATAAGATAATTTATAAACAATTTACATAAATAAAATAGGTAGGTAATACTAATATTTAATAAATAAATATTTGTTCTATTATTTTCACCGTTCATACTGCTAAAAAATTGATTTAATTAATGATTCTGTCTGCTCGTACGATAGGCCAGTTAACCACACATGTATTTTACGTTTCGCTTCTGATGTTGAGCATTTTTTGATATCGCATGCTTTGATGACGTCGTTATAGATGTACTTCGAAATGAAAGGCTTAAAACGTCTTGCAAAAGTAGTACGGGTAATGGGTATAGGGATTCTGAACAATCTCTTTTTAATCAGATCGCAGTAGTCCAAACGCTGAAGGACGGTTTTGTGTTCAGCTAGGGATATCTTGTGAATATACAATTTACGAACACTTAAAACACCCGCCTCAATATACAGGTCAGCTGTGGAAAAGCAGCGTGGCTTTTTAAGCATAGTTTTTAACACGGAGCGTTGCGCTACTTCCAGCTGTTTCATGTGTGTTTTTGCTGAGCCACCGCAGCCAGAGATGCAGTATGTTATAAGTGACTGGCAGAGAGAAAAGTATGTCATTTTTAGCGTTTCTGGGGATGCAACGTTTCGAAGCTGTCTCATAATATTGACGATCTTTCTAACACGCCCAGAAACGTAAGATATGTGACGTTGAAAGTTAAATTTTTCGTCCACCAGAACACCCAGATATTTTATAACATCTGTCCTACTCAGGCTCTCGCAGGTACATGTTTGCCCGATCTTGCCGCAACTATGTAGTTGTATATCAAAAAGTGAAGACGGTGCCGACGCTAGAGACTTATGAAAGCATACGTATTTCGTTTTCTTCACATTCAAAGTCAGGAGATTTTTATTCAACCATGCGTAGACTTGGGACATTCCTCGCTCGGCGTTCGACTGAGCCTGACTCCAGTCATCACCTTTAAAGAGTATCGCGGTGTCGTCAGCGTAGCAGATTATCTCCGCGCCCTGCATTGGTAAGGCATGGATATCATCCATATAAATGATAAACAAAGTAGGTCCAAGAATACTCCCCTGAGGGACACCAAAACCCACGTGCCCAAAATCGCTAAAAGACTGGCAAACCCTTACACACTGACTCCGCTCCGACAGATAGCTAGTGAACCAGTCTAGGGCAATACCTCTGATACCATTGCTTTCCAATTTTTTAATCAAAATCGGTGCGGAGACAGTGTCAAAGGCCTTTGCCAGATCAAGGAAAACTCCGACACAGTTCAGTGACTTGTCCAGTCGAGTCGCCACTTCTGATGTCAACAGAGACACTGCTTCTTCTGTGGATTTGCCCTGCCGAAACCCAAATTGTTTATCAGAAAGGAGTTGTTTGGATTCTAGATACCGTACCAATCTCTTGTTGACGATTTTTTCCAAAATTTTAGAAAAAACACCTAGTAGAGATATGGGACGGTAATTATCAGGAACGTCCTTAGGACCACACTTATGGATTGGACAAACCACTGCCTTTTTCCAGATTTCAGGAAAAGTTCCAGACGACAAACTCAGGTTATAAATATCAGTCAACGGTTCAACGATTAAGTCTTTAATGCTTTTAACTAAACTGTTGCTTATCCCATCAATGCCGGGGGATTTGTCGTTTTGCAGCAGCTTTATTAGCGACTCCACCTCTTTGGTGTCCGTTGGTTGCATGAAAAAAGAGCCCGTGGGTGATGATCGCACGCCTGTGGAAGCGGCCAAGCTCTCCTGGTCTTTCATTGATTTATTGAGGATTTCATCCGCTAGCTTTTTACCTACAGTCGAAAAGTATTCATTGCATATATTTAAGGATTGTTTCTTATTTGAGGACCCATTTACAGATAGCAGTTCCACGGGATCCTTGGTACTATGCGACATGTGACAAATATTTTTAATCGTTCTCCACAATCTCTTCGGGGTTTTTGTACTGTCCAACAATTCCTTATTTTCGTACTCGTATTTTAGCTTTCTCAGTAGGCCATTGCAGAAGTTTCGATATCTGGTATATATGAGCTTAAACACAGGATTTTCTGGGTGAGCTCTTGTCCGCAAATGCAGTCGATCCCGATGCCGCATGCATCGCAGGAGCCCAGGGGTAATCCACGGCTTGATTAAACTGGGAGCGACTGATTTTAACGGTGTGGGTGTGTTTATTTAAAATAGCCATCAGTGTGTTAGAAAAAGCGATCGCAGCATCATCAGTCCCGCACGTGTGCAGCACATCTCTCCAGTTCACCTCCGACAGATCCTTTTGAATGGCTTCTATATCTCTTTTTAACTTCAGTCGGCTGGGGCGTACATGCTTCTTTTTGTTTAGGTTTATCCCGAGCATTATCAGATCGTGGTCGGTTATGTCAACTTTACATATCACTCCAATAGAAGGCTGGTCTGATCTAACAAAGAAGTGGTCAAGTGTCGCCGCGCCTCTTGTGTTTTCAGTAATAGCGGGAAGAAAGCCATATTCAGCCATCAAACAAAGATACTCTGGACAACCACCGTCCTCTGCATCTGCCATACTGTTAATATATATGTCCCCTGTTACAATTAGGTGCTGCCTATTATTGAGCTTGTCGAGGTTTGACTCAAGAGACAGAAGAAATACATCAACAATCCTGAAAGAGGGAGAGCGATAAATAGCAATGACCGTTATAGTTTTAGGAATGTCTATTATCAGACAGTTGGCCTCTTCAAATGTGGGTTCATGGACTAGTGCGTTCCATGACTCTTTGATGTAGGTAACCACACCGCCATTTTGGTTGATAAATTTATTAGTTCTGTGCGAAACGTAGCCAGGGATTTGCGGAATAATGGTAGACTCACTCAGTCTACACTCTGTCAAACATATTATATCGTAAGAAATACCGAAGCGTTTCAGTGCAACATCAAAATTATTAAAGTTTTTGGTAATACTTCTGATGTTCAGAGTCAGCAGTTTAAAGTTGTAATCGGACGTAAGTACGGTATCGCATTTTTCTGCTTCGTTCAGGATGTGGCAATCGATCTTAAACGTGTCTATGTCATCTCCTATACTATTAGTAGCCATCGAAATAGAAAATAGGATATACTGAAGCAATAATGGCAAGTAGAAGACCGGGGAAAGGATTGCCACGGATTTGTATATTTGTAATGAATAGGCTCAAAAAGTACTGGGCCGATTTAAAAAATTCTTTCACCATTAGAAAGCTGCATTCACCCTGAGTAACATAGGCTATATTTATTGCTAGAAAAGATTAGACGTCCACCCGTGCGAAGCCGGGACGGGCCGCTAGTACAAAATACTTTTAAAAAATCATCTTCTTATCGTATGGGCAGAGCCCTAGTGTCAGAGTTTTTTCAGACCGCCTTACGGCCTCAGACACGGTTTTTATACAACGACTGCTACCACCAGAGATAGTAGCCGGGACCAACGGCTTAACGTGCCATCCGAAGCACGGAATCATTTTTATTTTCTGACAATCAGGTGATTCAGCCTGCAAAATCCTAACCAACTGGGGAAAAATGCACAAAGTGACATATCACTAGGTGTCACGTGAGAATCGAACCCACGACCTCCGCTCCGTGTCGAAAGTTCAATGCTCTTAACGGAGGCAGATGAAAAAAAAATCATCATAATCAGCTTCTGTCGTTCCCACTATTGGGGTATGGGCAAACCTCATGTGTCAGATCACAAAGGACCAGCGATGGTCTACGTGGCACAGAGTTAGCAAGCCTGTCAAGGCCCAAAACCCCCAAATAATAATAAAGGTCTATCCACTTTATGTACACACGGCGACAGATCAACCTACCCATAGTTCGACCTTATTTCCATCAACATAGAGTTAAACTATGGGTAGGTTGATCTGTCGCCGTGTGTACAGTCAACATCAAAAGTAAATGATGATGAAATTAATTTTCAAAATTACTTTTCGTGCTATAAGTTTTACTGTTAGCTTTAGGGTGCTTTAGCTGAAGATTATTCAACGCTCTTTCACAACGCATAATATGTGTTATATTATAAAACTCTGTAAAATTAATTACCGCGGAAGTTCATTGACTTTTGCTGTTGATTCATACATCATATCAGTAAGAAAAACACATTGCATGCGTTTCTACTCTCATGATTGAAAGTCCAGACCTCTCGAGGTGAAACGTGAATAAATATAAATACGGACCCTATTTTACAAAATCTAAGATATCTACCTATTCTTCTTTTCTAGAAATTGTATCTCTATTGATGTTCATCATAATTTTCTTAGCGAAACCACAGTATAAGAAAGTGTATCTATTTTTACTAGATACAGTACGGATACTCCCTCCCACCAACTTTTTACCTCACCCCCTCTATCGCCTTCTGGTTACCGCGCACTGGTTACTACGAAGAAGACTTAAGGTTCAATTTCTTTGGTTTCGTATGTGCTGACGTCATCGTGTCATAGACTGCATAGACAGCAATTTTTGTATGCAGTGTCCGGGCTGTGGCGAAACTTTGTTTTAGATAGTTACTTTTTAGGGTTCCGTACCCTAAGGGTGAAAACTTGACCCTATTACTAAGCCTACGTTGTCCGTCCGTCCGTCCGTCCATACGTCCGTCCGTCTGTCCGTCCGTCTGTCCGTCCGTCCGTCTGTCCTACCTAGCTAGATAGTTAAAATTTTCTCAGATTATGCGTCATTACAGCAAATTTATTAACAATTAATAAAAATGACAAAAAGTTAAAAATTAAGGGGGGTTCTCAACAAGAAACTAGTTTTTATCAACATTTATTCTTCACGCTCTATCGTAAAAACGGTAATACATACAAGCGTCAAACTTAGTGTGATTATAGAGCAAACTCAATAACAACAAATAATAAAAACCGGCCAATTGTGAGTCGGTCTTGCGCTAAAGGCCCCGGACAAAAAAAGATTTTTTTTCTAAGTTAATAATATTGTGTTCTGTCGTGGTGTGGCACGGAACCCTCGGTGCGCGAGTAGCCCGACTCGCACTTGACCGGTTTTATTCCTGCTTTACCTATGTTTATAAAGTTTTAGCCGGAAGAAATATCTATAGAGATAAGGTCGCCCTTTCAACTTGTCTTTTTTGATAAACGTATTTATTGATGAGCCCATGGTTTGTTTTGTATTTTGGGTCACTCCGAAGTAACTAAGCCAATCAAGTAAATTTAAACCCCTGTACAAAATGGATAGGTCGTCTTACAAAATACATCTCAAATTTCATCTCACTGCTCACAAAAGTAACAATCGATTTAAGTGTGTTGAACATTTTATAGAAAATGTTTTTAATTCAGTAAGTGGTGCTTCGATAACCACTCAACACTCTTAAGAGGATAGGCGGACGTCGTTTTTTCCATACAAACATATTTCCCTGTTTCCTCCTTGGATAATGATACTAGAGCAACAATTTTTTTACCGTACAATCTGTGTTACCTCTGCTATGTCCCTATGTTTTGAATAAAATTAATTTTAGTGTAAGAATTAAGGGTTCTTCAAAAATGAGCAATTTTTCCGCCCGTTTTCAGACATCCAGCAAACAAATTTGACGAATATATACAAAAAAAGCAAAACATACAAACATAGCCAAAGTCTTTCTCATATTATTCTTGAAAGAATTATTAAAATCGATTTACTTTTGGAGGACGAAACAGGGGAATAAGAAATGCTGCAATAATTTTATGTAGATAAAATCGGTCCGAGCTGCAGTTGTCTCTTTCGCACTCTAGTTGGCGGGTGTATCGGAAAAATACGTATGTACAGTCGGAAAAGGAACTTATTCTCTAAATTGCAATGCAATGCAATATTGTATTTTAATTGTACTTTGTACATTTTGTTTTGTTTAAAAGATGTGTGTTGTAGATTTTCTGGCCGCATCTTCTCTCAACGGAACACCTTCCGACGCAGTGGTAGAGTTAAAAAATGACGTCAAAAAGCTATCTATATGATATTATTTTGAATAAAAAATTTTAAATTTTGAATTTTTGAATTTTCATTTCAGCCCGCCTATCTTTTTATTAATATGAACACTTACTGTGGCAAGCCCACATAAGTACGAAAAATGTTGTGGAAAAAGGACAAACCCAACACTCTTGGAGGCTTTCTTGGCTCGCTCTACTGTCCGTAAGTGTCCTATTGTATGACAAGCCAAAGTAGAGTTACTGCTTGTATTATTTATTATTGTATTTTTTATTTATATCACAAGTGGTACTTCTATCATACTCGTAGTATCTGTGCTGTTGGCTACTTTAGCAGCGACAGCCAAGTGTAATGAATGAATAAAATAATTTGTAACGTTTTTCGTTATAATTATGAGTATTATTTTACTTGTTTATTTATTTTAACACTTCTCTTTACACATGGAGATTATACAAATGACAATAACAATATAATATACAGGGTGTAACATAAAATAGGACAGCTGCTTAAAGGGGTGCTTTAAACCATCAAACTGAACAACTTTTACTATGGGACCAACACTGAAATCGCGAAAAAAAAATCCGCTGTCCCATACATAACTGCAAGCATAACTCGACTGAAATGTATGGGACAGCAGATTTTTTTTTCTCGATTTCGATATTGGTCCCTTAGAGAAAGTTGTTCAGTTTGATGGTCAAAAGCACTCTTTTAAGTAGCTGTCCTATTTTATGTTACACCCTGTAGAAGCAGCAAAATTTACAAAAAAAAAAAAACAATCACCTAATTTTTTTTATCGTTCATTGGTTCAGAGATAAATAGTTTTAATTAATTTAATTCAAAGATTCAAAAAGAATAATAATATCAGTATCATAACCAGACAACCAGTCTGTATTATACAGGGTGTAAACTTAAACGCTGAAAACAACAACTTTGACAACGGGACCAATGATAAAAACACGAAAAAAATTCTGTTCCATATAAAATGACTGTCTTTACCCAAATAAACGGAACAGTCAATTTTTATATTGTCTAATGCTTCCGCTATACCTTCCCCTATTGTGTGTAATTTTACATAGTGATTACACGATATACAGGGTAAAATGGATATCATTAGCATCCTTTTAAACTAAGAGTCTACCCATCAAACTGAAAAATTTTGATTTCGGTAACAACTCTTCACACCATTAAAAAGTTCTAACTTGTCATAACACAAAAAGCTTTATAATTTGTTTCAATTATGAGTATGGAACAGCTGATTTTTTTGCTCTGATCGGTTTGCTCCCATTGTAAAAATTGTTCAGTTTGATGGGTAGATTCTTAGTTCAAAAGGATGCCAATGATATCAATTTCACCCTGTATAGTTTTATTACAAAATCTGCGTCGATGGATCATCGTGAATTTTCAGAGGTTTCAAAATATCTCTGACTATCCTCGGGGAATATATTCGTAAACATAATTCTATGCTGTAAAATCTGCAAGACACAAGTCTTCTCAGATTTTAAAACCATTTTGGAAAATTAGCAAAGACAAACGTAACATTTCAGAAAGCAGAACTCTATTGCGTGTATAAGTATTATTATTTCGACCGCTCTACTTCGCATTATGTCCTTTGCTTACGTAATATACCCCTTGATACGACCAGTCACGCGCTTAAACACTTTCCCTTAATGTGTTAATGAATTCTAAGGAACTAACTTTTTATTTTAACAGATTGCGAACGTCTGGCTTTGACAGGTCATTTCGACGAAGTTGGGTTAAGAATTAAGAAAATTAATTCGTTTATTTTCAAGGTTTTTTTAGAGGAATTTATTAATACCAAATATTTCCTTCAGGCTTGGTGAAGGTGACGAAAACTTGTGGCAGTGCAGGAGGGCGATTGCGCTAGTTTAAAACATCCAAGTTCAATCATAATCCAATTTCAGTTCTAATCACATTGCAATCCAATCACTAGTCAAATGTGTTACTTACTACACAACTTATTTAGGTAGGTACTTTAAGTCATGTGACAGCCTTTACCGTTTGAGCAATCTGTCAAAAATGGCTGTATCGGCTGTCATGAGCAAAGAATTCTTTCGTCATGAGCTGTACCGCGATTAGCGCAATACCAGATACGATTTATTTACCGCAATTGGGGCCTAGGACCGGTCGTTGTGGTGATACTTGGGGGAAGCCTATGTCCAGGAGACCCCAAATGGAGGTCCTCTGTAATGAGAAGGTTACACGAAACTCTCATAACAATCCCGATCATGTGTATGCCAAAGGACACCATGAACAAAGAGTATAACTTTAACAGGTTATACAGGGTAATCCTACCCCAAAGAGAGGACTGGAACGGGAATACCCCACAATCCTTCGGTGCTGGAGACGTTGTCTGGTTTACAGACGGCTCCAGGAAGGACAACCGTGCTGGAGCTGGAGTATGTGGTGGCAATCCCAAGATTAAAAAGGCGATTCATCTTGGCCAGCATGCCACAGTATTCCAGACAGAAATGTACGCTATCATAGATTGTGTACATGAGAATCTACAAAGATACCGAAAGGGGAAACATATTGTTATTTTATCAGATAGCCAGGCGGCTCTGAAGGCGCTAGGATCTGATGAAATAGAGTCAAAACTAACACTAGAATGTGTCCAAGCCCTAAACCAGCCAGGTTCGACAAATTCTGTCACTCTAGGCTGGGTGCCTGGAAACTGCGGTATTGATGGAAATGAGGCTGCTGATGAGCTAGCACGAAGAGGGGTGGAGGAAGACGCCATAGGCCCCGAGCCTTATTGTGGAATCTCTCGTAACACCTCTAGACGTGTGCTGAAGGAATGGGCCGTGAACCAAAGCCGTAAGCTCTGGTCGGATACACCAGGACTGAGGCACGCAAAAGAACTTGTGACCGGCTTCTCAAACAGACTTACCTCAGATGCCATCAATTCAAACCGCAACGACTTAAGGCTCTTAGTGCAAGCCTTAACAGGACACTGCAAGTTAAACAAGCATCTACACAGAATGGGGCTTGTAGATTCACCCACCTGCAGATTCTGCTGTGAAGCAGAGGAAACGCCCATACACCTCCTCTGCGAATGCGACGTGCTCATTCACAGCAGGAGTCGCCATCTAGATGGATACGTAATGACACCTACTGACATTAGGGACCTCCCCTCCAAAACCATAACACGGTTCATGAAGTCCGTGGGCCTAGGAAATGACCTTTAGGCACAGGTCCGGCACTTCAAACAACGTTTTAGATTTGACATGATGACGTTTGCACATGCGCACTTTGCAAAAATTGTGCATGACATATGTGTAGGGTTGACTTAACACGCATCGTATGAACTACATTATACATTTCGTTACTTTTTATAGTTCATTCTGTTATTAAAAATCGTTTTTAAGCTAAAGAATCACAGAAAATGTGAATTTAGCGTTATTTTCCAACGTTTATTTTTACTGTGTGGAGAAAAATTTAATATATTTTATGTAGTCAAATCCAACGGGTGCGCGCGCCTGACTGCATTCCCTTGCTCGGCTTCCCTCAAGTTACCACAGAGAGTGTGGGGGGAGGTGAGGTAACTGAAGTCAGAGGGGGGCGGGGAGTGGCCGTTCTGTATGTAGAACTATATACTATTACCTATTCTGTGCTTTAGGTCTAGGGTGACAGCTATTCAGGTCGCAGTAGCTATTGGTCATTGACCAAGCCCTTACAACCAAAATAAATAAATAAAAAGCCTATGTCCAGCAGTGGACGTCTCTCGGCAGAGATGATGATGACATGAACAAGCGAAGTATGTTAGGAGAGGTTATGTCTAGAGTGCATGCTTATGATAATGATTTATCTTCTAATTGACTGGTATTTACTCTTTGATAAAAAAACGGTGTTGGAAGATAGGCACTATGTAAAGTTTTATTATTTTTTAGTACATTTCTATCAACTTACTGACTCTTTTAAACATGGTGCCTATCTACAGGGTATAACAAAACACCCCAGTAATACTTAAGTGTTTCAGACCACCAAACTGAACAACTTTCACCTTGAAACCAACACGAAAAAACAGCTAGGTATTTCATATAAAACTGCAGTATCGACTCTACTCAAATGTATGGGACGGCAATTTTTTTTTTAGCTATTTCGAAGTTGGCCCCATAGTAAAAGTTGTTCAGCTTGATGGTCTGTAGTATTACCAGGGTGTTTTATTACACGACCCTGTATACGTAAGTCTTTGTTTGTTAATCTGTTTGTCCCTCGTTCCTAAACCGTAGGTCCGATTGCGATGAATCTGTTGTGCGTACGCCGGTGAAAGTTCCCGACAAAAAATGAAGCCACAACGAGTATTTTATAAACCCGTAAGGCCAAAACCTACGAGCTACGGGCCAAAACCATTTAGGCGCCCGACGTCTACTTCGCAATTGGATAATTAATTTTTCATTTTGACTACTTCTCCAAGTAACTACTTCGCAAATGGCCAATTTCTCATTTCGACAACCCAATTTCTCATTTTGATTACTTAAAGTGACTGCGCCCAACCCAAGTCCGAAAAAAGATCCGTCCAAATATTCTATCAGTGAAGAATATCTTGCTGCATCAATCCCTTTCCTTGCTGCTCCATATTTTTTAAGTAAGACTCAACCAATATGATTGACAAAATCAAATAAACCGCAAATATTCAAATTCTTATTCAGATCGACAGAATAAATCGAGCGTGTTGATAAAATAAATAATAAATCAAAAGTTTGACCTTAAACTCTGATACAGCGTCGGATCGGGCAAGGAGCCAGAAAACTACGTCCAACTTGGGATTCACTCCAAGTAAACTATGAAGTTTACTAAGTAACCATCCCATCCACATGTGCTTTCCCAAAGATATTGAGGAAGAAATTTAGTGTTTTCATTTTATTAGCTTCAGTCGAATTTGAAATTTAAACTTGGAAAACGAAAACGTTAAAAGCCGGTAGAGACGAATTTTTCTGCAGTATTTACCGTGGATCAGAAATATCGCCTATTCAGGTCACTTTCAGTTCTATGGCTCGAGTAAGTTTTTTGACGTAACACTGACTGTTTCGGATGGATCAGTTCAGCTCAGCTGTTCTCCGCTCTTCTTTAAACATCATTCAATCATCATATCAGCCTATAGACGTCCACTGCTGGACATATGCGTCCTCCAAGAATCGCCACAACCACTGGTCCTATGCTCCCCTCATCTAACGGGTTCCCACCGCCTTCACCAGATCGTCGGACCACGCTGCGCTTTCCGGTACGCGGTCGCCACTCGAGAACTCTTCGGCTCCATCGGCCATCGGTTCCGCGAGTAATATGCCCCGTCAATTAC
The DNA here is from genome assembly GCA_922987775.1 of Agonopterix subpropinquella. Classification (NCBI taxonomy): domain Eukaryota; kingdom Metazoa; phylum Arthropoda; class Insecta; order Lepidoptera; family Depressariidae; genus Agonopterix; species Agonopterix subpropinquella. The sequence goes on from OV277710.1 coordinate 5,108,891, forward strand.
TACTTTAGTTAAGCAATTTTTGGGGCTATGTTTGCTACTTGGCTAGTTTCTAATTCAGATCTCGCAGGGAAACTCCAAGCATAGCCTTTTCTATTGCCCTTTAGGTGTTCAGTCTTTTTATGAGGCCTTGAGTGAAAGACTACGTTTCAGTTCCGTATGTGATCACTGGCAGTACAAACTGGTCAAAGATTTTCGTTTTAAGACTTCGGTATTTGAGACCAGAAGATACTACGTATAGTTTCCCCATTGGCGCATCTAGAGATTTTCCCTGAGCGGGGCAAGCGGCCACCTAGCTCATAGCTACCGCCCCAGTGGCAAGACTCACATTTCTCGTGGCAAGGTCGGATCCAAAAGGTAATTTTCCTAGGGCTCCCCGTAACCAAAATTTGGCTTGGGATTTTTAAGGAGGTTGTAGAACATGTTATAACATGAAAGAACACGATTATTTCATAAACAATAACAGTTGTGGTACGGTTGCTTCAGCCTATGCATGCCTATACATTTGGAGCGAGCAAAGCGAGCTCGAAATTTTGCAGTATTGCCTTTTGAGTTTTGGCTAGAATTTCACAAGATGATGTTGAAACAGTGCCTACTACTATTTAAAACCTGCCTTTTACTATTTTTACTATTTTAATTATTTCTTCACTACTTTCCATTTTTCTAAGGGGGGCAACGAGCTTTCTAAGGTAGGCATCCCCCACCTCTGCTCCCCCCTTGCTACGTCAATGAGTTTCCCAAACGTTTCCCAGACGAGTTGGATTCGAAGAGTCGACGGATACATTATAGATATGATTATTATAAACAGAAAACAACAGAAACTCTCGATACACTTTTCACCTCAAGATAATCACAGTCAGTCTCAGCACCAAGGTGGCGGCTGCTTTTGACACCGTATCAAAATTCAATTAGTTAAACAAACTTCGATTTTCTTACCTCACCAAATTAAAACGTACAAATTAATTCTATCAAAGTTTCTAATCTGGAATACTGAAATCTCTGAATTATTATTCCAAATCCAGAGGCCATTATTGAAATTTCAGCCTGGCATCAGCGTCTCTTGTAATTTCAGTAAACCCGCCAAAAGCTGTAATGATGAGGTTCCATTATTTATTTTGAAATTGGTACTTACATAACCGTAAACATGGGATTGTGAGAATTTTGTTATTATTGTAAATTCGTCAATGGAATATGTTTAATACCTACACATAAACTAACGACTTGCAGTGTGATCAGAAACTTTGCTACAAAATCCAAGGAAATTAAAGAGTGTATACAACGTGTTAATGAATTAACGCAAAACTAGAAAGTAGTTTGTTTAGAATCGAGAGCAGAGTCAAATTATCATGGTTTCAACATAGGTAATTTTTTTCAAAATATTAAATAATTCGTTAGCAAAATTTAAAATTTTCTGAACCCGATGTCAACCCACCGCACGGGCACACTCACCCTACTTACTACCAAAACAAGATTATAAAAATGTATCCATGAGTACGTTAGCGCTTTCTTTCAGTGCTGAAATTATAACAAATCATTTTTGCCTCAAAATGCTCACTTAAAATGCGAATAACTTTAAAGTTTAACTATCAAAATCATTAAATTATTGTTTCAACCGAATTATTTTGTTATAAATCAGTTGGGGTGTATGAGGTTTTGCGCTAATTTATTAACACGTTGTATAGTTGTAGCAAGGTTCACTTTTAGCCGTAGACCTAGGATTTTCACTTACGCTAGTGGACTGAACCTCTGCGTACCTATCAATGAAATATGGAGTTGGAGATATACAATTTATTATGATTTGAGCTTCTTGCGGTCTCAAACAATACATGTGGCCAGTCATAGAACAAAAATAGAGGATTAACTTTAATGAGGAGCCACGTTGCAGGAACTGACCCGAGTACACGTCTCGCGTGGTTTCGCGCGTCGCGTTTGTGCCTGCCACGAGGCTCCACATTCTTCAATCTCTTCTTGTTCTTGTCCAAAAACAATCCCTGAGATTGGGATAGATTCTCCCATAAAATACTTGACACTGGCGGAAATGCAGTGCTAACGCACAAGCAAGAGTCCATTTAATTATAAATAAAAAAAAAAACTTTAATGAGCGTTTCTGCAACTGAGTGTTAATAGGATAAAACACGTACTGACCTCTATGCCTTCTTTCTTATTTTGGCATATTGAAGGTATTACTATTATTTAATGACGAATGATGAACATTTCAAAAACGTTGTTTTCATTGCTTTCTTATTAATGTAAAACCATTTTTACGACAGCCCAAAGAAATTAAAATTCAATCAAATCCCTTCGCCGCCTCAACTCGAGCCACAAAACAGCCAAAAAGCTATAAACTGAGCCACATCCATCAGCGTTTTAGATGCACAAGATACCCCGAAATTAGGCAACTGTTATAACTAACTTAGGCTCTTTGGACGAGTTCGCTTTGAAGGAAGTTTGTTTCAAGTTGTGCCGTTTTCCTTTTCATCGCCATGAGGGTCGGATCTAGGGTTGCCAACCGTCCCGCAAGAGGCGGGATGTCCCGTTTCTGAACCCATAGAGGATGCGTCCCGCAAAAGATTTGTGCGGGACGCCTATTGTCCCGTTTTTTGGCTAACCTTTCTGGCAGCAGTAGTTGTGAGCTTAGTTGATTCAGAAGAAGCGATTTAAAACTTTATTAAGTTTCTTTTCTAATTTATGCAGTCTTTTTAAAATTCCAAAATTCAAAGGTATTTAGATGTAAGTATTCTTCTTCTTTTTCTTCTTCTTTCGTGTCAGCATAAGCCATATCGGATGACAATTTATTAATGGTGTATTGGAAAGATTAGCCTTTATTTTTACATTTATATAAATCAAAAGATGTCTGATCACAACTCTAATAGTAGAGCTAAAAAATTTCGAGCTCGCTTCGCTCGCTCCCTTATTTTTCGTGTAGGTCTTCTTATAAAGATAAGGGGGCGGCAAGATCGGTCTGCCCCGGGCGGCAGAAACCCACGCTATGCCACTGCTTCGACAGCTGGGTCCCGCTTTTTTTAGCCACGTCCCGCATTTTGATTGCAAATATCCCGCTAATCCGTGCACTAAGGTTGGCAACCCTTGTCGGATCTCCCTTCCCCCTCTAATGCTTGGGGCGTAAGGTCGTATATTTTCGTTGTTTGGTCGATAATTTGAGAATGTGTGGCCCCTTTCATCTTTTAGTGGTTTGCTTATGAATATGAACGATTTGAGTTGGTAAATCAGTGTTGTTGACATTGGTGGTTGCTAAGTTTATTAGCATAATGTCACCTCGTGTATTTGACTTATAATGGCAATTTAACCAGTACAATGGTTGTCCTGTAAGAACTTTCTGTTATACAGGGTGAAATTGATATCATTAGCATCCTTTTAAACTAAGAGTCTACCCATCAAACTGAACAACTTTCACTATGGGAGAAAACCGATCGAAGCAACAAAAAATCTGCTGTTCCATACTAAACTGCAATGCCTTCGCGACACAAATGTATGCAACAGCAGATTTTTTTGTTGCTCCAATCGGTTTGCTCCCATAGTGAAAGTTGTTCAGTTTGATGGGTAGACTCTTAGTTTAGGATGCTAATGATATCAATTTCAACCTGTATAAGACGAGGTATTACCCTAGACTTTCTCCGAGTGGATTACCCCTTTAACAAAAAAAACCTTTCTTAAATTATATTCCTCATCATCATCGCAGCAGATGGACGTCCACTGCTGGACACAGGCCTCCCCCAAGAATCGCCATAACGACCGGTTCTGCACTGCCCTCATCCAATGGGTACTCGCCGCTCAATTCAATTATGTTATAACGTTGGAAGACGGTTTATTTTTGTAGTTTTTCTGTTTTTCTTTTTTTTTTTTCCTTTCTGTTTTATTCACCTGAAATGAAATCCGGGAATATAACAAAAGTTGCTCTTGCGATAGTGAGCAGGAGTCTATACTTAGTCTCTGCATTATTTGAATAACGAGGACCTGATTTTTTAACACGCCTAGCAAGTTGATTTTCTTCTATCGAGTCGATGGCAGTGATTCAAAAATTTTCTTTCCCTTCCAGTATTTTGCAACACTCATCTACCGGCAGCGTCTTAAGCTCCGTTCGCATGCAGGCAGGAATGACAGGATACAACATGAGCCATAGTATAAGGCTGCCTGTCCATTGACGCGAGCTGGCTGTGCGAGCTGTGTAGCTGTGTAAATATTAACCAATCAGAGATCCGACATAGATCGGCCGAGCTCCTGATTGGTTAATATTTACACAGCTACACAGCTCGCACAGCCAGCTCGCGTCAATGGACAGGCAGCCTAAGGAGCAATACCGCATTCACAACTGAGGTCTGACTGTTACCATATTTGAACAAGTTGTCTTTACACCGGTCGACCTGAGTTCGAAGTCTATTTACGCACCTCAAAATCGGCCTGAACAGCTACTGTCAGCAGGCTCCAGGAGCAGGTTAATGAATCTGTGATATTGCTTCGGAAACATTTGACTTATAACTCAAGTGTTTTCACTATTAAACACTGCTTCTAACCCCCTTTTTGTGATCGTAGCGTTCTGGGATTTTGGTTGAGTCAGGGCGAGAGATCATTGCTAATCGTCAACTGAGCAAAATTTTGCTGTAATTCCGCTATTTCCATCGCCTTTACAAAATTCGGTTCCATTTGACTTGGGCTTTAGTGTCTCACATTAAACAAATACACATCTCGTCAAAGACAAAAATCGTATTGTAGCGTTACCATCAAAATGAAATGTAGGTAAGTACATAACTCTAATTAAATATCATATGATGTTTAATTTAATTTAGTACGATAAACAACCATGATTCTTATCTGTATTGACAGAGATATTTCGCAACCGCAAAATCATGTTTTCTTATTTATTTTGTCTGAGGCAAATTGAGTCAACACTCATATCCGGGTGAATGATAGCAAAATTACTTAGTTTTGCATCGACTTACCGAATTTACATCCTACGTATAATTATGTCAAAATATAATAATGCATATTATTTCTATTAGTAAAGTGTGTTGCCATTGACGAAGCTTGTAGTGGATATGAATGAATATTTTTTGGTATATTGTTTTTAATTTGAATAAATAATTTCTCTTTTTTTAGTCATCATCATCATCAGCCTATAAACGTCCCACTGCAGGGCACAGGCCTACCCTCAAGGAGGGTGTATGGCCATTAGTCCACCACGCGTGACCAATGCGGGTTGGTAGACTTCACATACATATCAGAATTTCTTCTTCAGTGTATGCAGGCTTCCTCACGATGTTTTCCTTCACCGTTTGAGAGCAGTCGGTTTTACGTACATAAGTTAGAAAAACTCATTGGTACATGGCATGTTTTCCGTGCGGATTCGAACCCGGACCCCCATAATTGGGAGTCCATACCTCTCCGCAACGCGCCACCGATGCTCTGCAGCGCTGAAGTGCTGCAAAAAGCATCGATTGAGTCGTGAATGTGATGCAGCATCGATGCAAACGCGATAAAGCATAGATGCAAACGTGGTACAGCCACGATGCAAAACTTTCGTAATATCTGATCAGTTATTTGTCGACAGTCACACGCGCATGTGCATCAATACAAACATGTGTGTGAATCGCTACAATCATGCGTTTGAATCGATACAAACGCCTATTCTTCCTATCTTCTTATCGTGTGGGCAGAGCCCTGGTGTCAGAGTTTTTTCAGACGGCCTCTGACGTGGTTTGGAAGTGAAGGGAGTCACGTTGCAGGGACTGACCCGAGCACACGTCTCGCGTGGTTTCGCGCGTCGCGTTTTTGCCTGCCACGAGGCTCCGCAATCCTCAGTCTCTTCTTGTTCTTGTCCAAAAACAATCCCTGAGATTGGGATAGATTCTCCCATAAAATACTTTACACTGGTGGAAATGCAGTGCTAACGCACAAGCAAGAGTCCATTTAATCATAAATAAAAAAAATAATTAAAAAATTACTAGTGAAGTGATTAAGTCACTGGACAAAACCACGTTTTTATCGCTGCAAAAAGGCTCAGTCTGTACAGGGCCTATATTGACTAGACAGATGACATTTTGTGAAAATCTATATTTATATACTTTTTTTCATTTCATGTGATTCTGGTCGACCTATATACACCTGAAAAGATAGTTGGTATATAATTCGAATCACGTAAAAAGAGCGCTACGGTCAAATTACATAGTAGACGATTTACCTTTACTTATACCAACCATAAAAGGACATATTTTCACATTAGTAACACTTTATGATACTTTATGGTGCTATAAGTCACAAATAGCCTAATTCAGCTAAAAACACGAAATTAAAGTAGGCACTTAAACTATGTCGATCGTGATGAAATATTTGTAAAAATAAACCTGACCCTTAATAGGGGCAATATTAATACCATAAAATACTCGTGAAAAAATTTTTACTAAAAAATAAATAATTCTGTGAGCCAAAGTTCGTTCAATATTCGATAAAAATAACTACTAAGGGAATCTCATACCATTCTCGCCCTTAACTTAACGTCATTATTACACTTCGACTTTATTAGACTTCGGCATTATTCATTTTAGACATTAGTCGCCTAAACTTTAACACCTAAACAACTTTCACTATGGAACCAACATCGAAATCACGATCAAAAAACAGCTGTTCCGTTCCATACAAAATATACGGTCGAATTGAGAAACCTCCTCATTTCTTGAAGTCGGTTAAAAACTGTAATTTTATTCGACCCGTAAGAGCCCGGTTACATGTTCAGCATTTCGTCAATCTGATCCATCAGTCTGGTCATGTTTATTTGATTTGAAGGGAAACTGATATACTGAAGCACCATGTTAGTCGGGTCAATCTCTAGTCAGTTTCCCTTCAAATCAAATATACATGACCAGACTGATGGACCAGACTGATGAAATACTGACCGTGTAACCTCCCTCTTATGTATGGGACCTGTATCTTTACATATTATGTAATTAGTAGTCTTAAATACTGTTTTATTAGTTAAATGTGCACACTATGCCTGCCTCACTTCTATGCTCTCTCTCTGTCTCGGGTTTGCTGGAAGAAATCTCGTTAGAGATAAGCTCGCCCTTTGTAATTGTCTATTATAGTGTTTTCATATATATTTCCGTGTGTACAATAAAGTGTTAAAATAAAATAAACAAATAAATGGGACAGTTGATTTTTTTTTCGCATTTCAACCTCGGCCCCATAGTGAAAGTTTTTCAGTTGCATGGTCGTAACCACCCCATTAAATGTTTGTTTGTATTTTTGTAACACCTTTTATGTGACATAAACCTTCTGGAAGAATTTCTCTAAATGATAGTAAAAATCGTTTCAAAATTCGTTGCGTGGTGGTTTAGAAGCAGGGAAACAAAAAGAGTAAAGACAAACATGGATAGCGACTTTGTTTTAAACTATTTTAGAGGTAGAGATTACCTATGCGTTTAGATTTAAACTTGTAGTTAATAATCCAAAATTTCGCCTTTGCAAAATTACGTTGTGAAAAATAAATGAGTTTCCTTAGTAAGGTGTCAACTTTGGAACATTTTTAGACTTGATCGATGGGATTACCTAACGACGTAGCGATGTAAGCCATTATTTACAATTTACAGTTTTTGTTTCCTGTCAATTTTTAAAACTCGCTAAGCGATATGTACCTACCTAGTCCATTCGAGAAACGTTATTTTAAACGAAACATACATCAACAGCTTTTAATATTAAATGGGGTAAGGGTGCTGTTTTCATTTCTAAAGTTGGATCATTTGTACGGTATAGACTAATGTGTCTCTACTTCCATGGTAAGAATAAAGAAGCTTGCAAGGTATTGTCATGTATTGTCTTGTTTCATGGTAAGACCTATTTTAAATCACACGAATCTTCTTCGTCACCATTGTCTGATATTATTTCTTCCGTTGCAAACCTAGTTCATAGTATACCTACAGTATGTTTAGTACCATCAATACCTTACAACCTTCTTGTTTAGTACGAAATATTTACACCTTCGGACTAACGCGGAGTAAAGAAACATCAGCATCAGAAATTAATCGTTTATTTAAGCAGATGTACAAATCTATGTAGTATTTAATTATGTATGGTACACCTAGTGTACACGTTTCATAAAATAGTAAAGTGATTATTTAGGTCAATTTTAGTCACACGATTCTGAATGTCGAAAGCGATCTACACTGGTAGCATGCACACCCGCGATAGCCGTGATACGCCTTTATCACGTCTTTTATCTCGTTGTTTTGCGCGCGAAAGAACGAGATAAAAGTCGTGACAAAGCCGTATCACGGCTATCGCGGGTGTGCATGCTACCAGTGCTGGTTACCAATTTTATACAACTTAAAATCATTTCACATGTTAACAACTAGAACTAGGTTGCCATAAGAAAAAATATACATTTAACAAAACATAATTTAACAATGTTACAACAAATCCAAAACACAATATATAAAAATCGAGAACAAAAATGGATAGTTTACAGACGAATATAAAAAAATATATTATATTTTATATTTGTAACAAGAAAATAAACCAACATGGGCACATTAGTAATGCCAGTAATTTAAACGCGACAATGACAATTTAACAATAACAATTCAGAGTACATTGCTGGTTCCTTATGACGCTAAACTTGCAGTGCTTCACAATGTACTCTGAATTGCCATTTTCAAATTGTAATTGTCGCGTTTATTAAACAGGGCCCTGGTGTTTTCCAAATTAACCTAACAAATCATGTTGTTGCTCAGTTCCCTCGAAATTAAGAGAACCCCTCAACTGCATTCTCGATTGATTCTCAAAAGAATTAAATCTATTACGTCTGTACCAAATAGCTGCTATTGCTACGAAAATTACTAAAATTGTAAGTATGACACAAAAAGCTACCAAGGCAGATGAAGTTCCTTGTGGTACTATTATGGATTCATGTGTTTGTGTATGTTCAGTAGGTATTGTTTCATTACCATCACCACATACAATGCCATGAACATTATCCTCGTGATATATTTTATCTATTGATGTCACTTCTATACTACCAGCATACTTATATTTATTGACAACAATTTCTTTACATGACATTTTGTTTCCTCCCAAACTCACACTTAAAAGTGAAGGAGTTATATGAATCAGCCGATCAATATCTAAACTTTTGATGTAATTATAATCAATTTTCAAACTTTTTAGTCCGTAACATTCATGTAAGATGTGAACATCGATGTCTACTAGTTTATTGTAAGATAAATCTAGAACTTCAGTTTTGTTAAGACCTTTAAATGTCCCATAACGTATCTTGGATAATTTATTGTGTGATAGGTTAAGCAGTTTCAAGATTCTTACATTCTCAAACGTTCCAGGTGCGATGTCGGTTATGTCATTATTACTAAGATCTAAAGCTTGAAGATTATCTAAATTATCAAAAAACGTAATGTTTATGTAAGATAAACTATTGTTGCTTAGATCTACTAAAACAAGATCACTGAAATAACTAAGATTGATAGTAGTTATTTGATTCGATGATAGAGTCAGATCTGTCAAAATTTTTAATGCATTTATTTCAGGATTGTTGAATGTTTTTATTTTATTATGCGAAAGATGTAATACTTTTAAATTTGGTAACTTAGAAAATGACACAGTAGACAAGTCTTGGATTTCGTTGTGGGACAAATCAGCATAAAATAAGCTTGTCATATTTTGTAATAATTTGGAAATGTCTGTTAATTTATTGTTATTCATATACAAAGATTGGCACTTGGATAAAGAGCTGCTGTTAACATCAAAACTAGAAAGCTCATTATAAGAAAGATCTAAGCTGAACATGTTATTCATATTTTTGAAATTATTAGCATTAAACTGCCTTATTGTGCAATGTGAAATATTCAACCTAGTAAGCACAGGTAAATCAACAAATGCCATTTCATCAACTTTACTTAATTTAAAATAACTTAAATCTAAGTATCTTAAAAACTTTCCTGGACTGAATATATTGCTTTGCAAAGTTCCTTCCATACTATTGCCTCCAATATTTAAATACTGTAAACTATTTAAAGGCAGTGCATTTTGCTCTATAGTGATTATTTTGTTCAATGAAATGTCTAGCGTCTTCAGAAACTTCATGTTATCAAAAACTGCATTTGGTATGATAGTAAGTGAATTATTATTTAAATACAATTCGGTTAGGTTAAACAAACAGTTGTTTAAGAAGTTAATATTTGAAATATTTATGTTATTTGAAAGATCTAAAATATTCAAAGAATATGCTTTGGAAAAACTTCCATTTTCTATTACACTTATATAATTTCTGCTCAGGTTTAAATTAACCAAACCGAAAAACATGAAGGAATCATTTCTTAATGCTCTTATGTTTTGATTTGATAAATCAAATACAGTTTGATATTGTAAGCCATTAAACGTCTTTTCTGTTATGTCCATAGACAATTTGTTTTTCCCCAAATTCAAAAAAGTTAGATTATTGTGTATGAAAGCGTCGTCTTGTATACTTGTTATGGTATTTTCATATAGGTTCAAGTATGTTAGTTTATTGTTATTGATGAACATTACAACTTCTATAGGTGATTTGATTTTATTCGATCTCAAGTCTACAGTCAGAAGATTGAAAGCTTGATTGAAACAATTTGACTCTATTGTTTCAATAGCATTATAAGACATATTAATATGTTCAAGAGCTGTCAGCCGATTAATTTCAGATCCAATTATTTTTGTAAGTAAATTATATGAAACATCAAGTACCGTCAATGATTTCAAATTATCAAGTGTGGAATTGAGAGACGGTAGTTGATTATGATGCAAATACAGTTCGTTTAATTTCGACAGGTATGTCGAAAAATCTTCAGAAAGATGATTCAACTTATTATTAGATAAATCTAGTATCACGAAACTCGTGGTGGCGTTATATGCAGAAACTGCAAACGTCCTCGACTTAATCGTTTCAATGCTATTGCCAGACAAATTTAACTTTTCAAGTTTGTGTAAATTTAAAAACGCTTCGCTTTTGATGTGTGCAATATGAGTTCGTGACAAATCCATGAATCGTGTTTTGGAATAGAATCTAAATGTGGCTGAATCTACGACAGGCCAAACGCTGCCGACGGCGTTGAGTTCCCGAACTCGACTATCGAAGTTGGTGGAGCCGAAGAAGCCTGCCGCGATGGTTTCGGTATAGGTGTTGGAAACGTTGAATATGACATAAGGGTCAGAATAGCACTCGGGTAGCCTTGCACTGCCGGCGTGGTACTCGCAGACCACCGTATAGTTACAGTCGTGGGGATCGTGGATGCTGCAAGTGTTCATGGTCGTTGAACTGATGATAAGTGCGGCGACGATTGAGAAATCTGAAAAAGTAACGTACAATTTGTTTCTATGTGTATAATATACTTATATTAACAATACATTTGCTAAGAAAATTACATAAATTAATACACCTAAATCTTATGGAAGATATCGAATAACGAAAATTGATATTAAAAACAGATGTGTTTTTTTTCTCGAAAGATGTTATTTTCCTTAGATAGGATAAGCAATGTTACTAACAATAAACCTACCAAAAAGTGGATGAGACTAGCGTGGGGCCGTTCTGGTTGGCGTGAAAATTAAGAGGCCTATACCCAACAGTGGAGTTTACCAGGCTGATGATGATGATGATGATTATTATTATTATTTCATACCTGATGAAGATGAAGCACAGAATAGGTAATAGTATACAACGTGTTAATGAATTAACGCAAAACTAGAAAGTAGTTTGTTTATAATCGAGAGCAGAATCGAATTATCATGGTTTCAACATAGGTAATTTTTTTCAAAATATTTATTAATTTGTGTCTAAAATTAAAAATTTACTGAACCCAACGTCAACCCTCCGCACAGGCACACTCACCCGACTTACTACCAAAACAAGATTATTAAAATGTACCCATGAGTACGTTAGCGCTTTCATTCATTGCTGAAATGATAACAAATAATTTTTGCCTCAAAACTTAAAATGCGAATAACTTTTAATTTTAACTACCCATCAAAATAATGAAATTATTGTTTCAATCTAATTATTGCCTTTATGTCTTATTTTTTCTATTTTATAATAATTATTTTTTTTAAGTTTTTTCTCAGTTTGACTAGGCTAGGCTATTGTTAAGATTATTGTTAATGTACCTACACTGTAAATATTGTAAATAAATAGTGAAAATCTAATTATTTTGTTATAAATCAGTTGGGGTGTATGAGGTTTTGCGTTAATTCATTAACACGTTGTATAATTCTACATACCTGAAGTTTAAGGTTGTATGTAGATAACGAAACCTAAACTATTTTTTGGTCAACTATTCTATAGGATTGACATTTTGCTAAATAAATACAAAAACCGACCGAAAAAAAATGTTTCGACTTTTTTGTTTGCATAATTATAAGATTTCATAACTGGCTATCTAGCTCTCGATTTCTTGGCTCCATCTTTCAACGTAGTAAGCGAAAAGTTTTAAATCTATGGAACCGATAAGAATAAAAAATCTACTTACATAGGATTATCTTGATCTCCATTGTATATTACACTCCTGTATTTCCTCTTTATCAATCACATAATTTATTTTCCCAAAAAAATTTCCACACACTGTCAATGAATATGTTATGATTATGATACCGTTAAATTAATAAAGCTCATAGCTATGAATGATCAGTCCACTGCTGGGTTCAGAGGACAACTATCCGTTTGTTGATAATTAGATGGTAAAGTTGCCTTTGTTCTGCTAAATACAGCTTTGGACAGAGAATGTAGTGGAGTCGATTGTAAAATTTTTTATATTTCGACTTTAGCGCACCAAAGGAGTTTTTACAAATTGAAAAAGGGGTTTGTTTAATGCACTTGAGAAATAATAGTCAATATTTTAGATTTTCTAACAAATGATAAGTAAAACAAAAATTAAAAAAATTAAGGGTAACGCAAGAAACGTGTTTTCTCAAAGTTTTTTGTTAGGATGGTGGTACCCCTTGGTGTACGATTCAGACACGCACTTGACCGGAAAACACTACAGCACATAAAGGAGAAATCTACAACAACATTTTTATCCTCACTTTTTTTACGTAGATTCAGATTCCGTTTCGTTTGTATATGTAAGTGTAGTTGTGTAAAGTGAAGGTAACGAAAACTCTTTCCGCTCTAAGCACAATAACTTCGAAACACAATGCGATAACTAATCGTTCAGATCAGTTCAGTTCTTTATTGCCTTAAAATCGAAATGAACAAACAGAAGAAGTCGCGATTCGAACAATACAGAATGTAAAAAAACCCTGTTGGAGCCTTAAAGAGTTGCTTCAGACCATCAAACTGAACAAATTTCAGTATAGAGCAACATTGAAATCGCGAAAAAAAATCAGCTGTTCCATACAAAACTGCAAACATAACTCGACCAAAATGTATGGGACAGCAGATTTTTTTTTGCAATTTCTATATTGGTCCCATCCAGAATGTTGTTCAAGTTGACAGTCTGAAGCAACCCTGGCTCCAACAGGTTTTTTTTCAACACCGTATAATTATGTCGATTTTGATTCAGTGTTCGGTAGGTACACACGGCGACAGATCAACCTACCCATAGTTCGACCTTATGCCCATGAACATAGAGTTCAACTATGAGTAGGTTGATCTGTCGCCGTGTGTACATCAACCGGTGATCTATCAAGGGCATTTTTGGTGCAGCCAATTCTGTCCCATTGCTGGGCAAAGGCATCTTCCATTCTCGTTATTCAAATCGAACCCACCAGGCATGCATTGTTATTGAAAATAATTTATAGAATGACTATTCAATGGAAGTTTTTGTTCTGTAAACAGGATATTGTTATCTTTTATTATTTCCGAATGAATCCTTCCATACACATGTACCTCCCATACACAGTATCGAGTAGTGATAGCTTCTTATTTCTGTAGCACTATTATCGAACGTTTATACGATATTCAATTCAATACAAATCATTGTCAAGATAGTCCGATAATAATTTAGTTTTTACAGATTATTTAAGTCATCCCGGCCTGCTATGAACTTCACTGTGTATACAGGGTGTACAATAAAATGGGACAGTTACTTAAAGGGGTGCTTCAGACCATCAAACTGAACAACTTTCTCTATGGGACCAATATCGAAATCGCGAAAAAAAATTCCGCTCTCCCATACAAAACTGCAAAAATAACTCGACTGAAATGTATGGGACAGCTGATTTTTTTTTCGCGATTTCGATATTGGTCCCATAGAGAAAGTTGTTCAGTTTGATGGTCTGAAGCACCCCTTTAAGTAACTGTCCCATTTTATTTTACACCCTGTGTAAATCCCTGTCTAATCTAATTTTAAGAAAGTTTTACCATTTTTTTTACTAAACACCACCGGAATTGTATTGTACCTATCTATTGCATCAATTGTGTGTGAAAATAACATTTTTTTTACTTGACGCTGTTAATCCTGGTTTACAGGAGTTACAGTGGTAGGAATGTTTGGCCGGACTATACTCGATAAAAAGTCACTTGTCAATATCAATTTTAATAACTAGTAAAATGTTAACCTACTGCAAGTCACAAAAAAAAAAGTCATTGTGTTTATACAATCAATGATAATCTGCGAACCTGACAGTTTCTGCGAATAATTAGTTGCTAATATCGAAATTAACTTTGAGTAATACCTAATTAGAAGAGTCACGTTGCAGGAACTGACCCGAGCACTCGTCTCACGTGGTTTTCGCGCGTCACGTTTTTGCCTGCCACGAGGCTCCGCAATCCTCAAACCCCTGAAATTGGGATCTATATTCTCCCATAAACTACTTGACACTGGCGAAAATGCAGTGCTAACGCACAAGCAAGAGTCTATTAATTATAAATTTAAAAAAATACCTAATTATGTATGATCTATGGTGAAGTTGGGTAAATCAGGTTAGCCAAAAAGTGCATTACGCCTTCCATTCCCTTAAACATCTCCAAAATTTCCTCCCTTTCAAAACCAGAGTCACGTTAGCCCAATCCCTCATGCTCCCTATCATAGACAATGCCGATGTGTGCTATCTTGATGCCACAGAGGAACTTGTCAATAAATTAGAGAGACTCCAAAATTTGTGCATCCGTTTCATTTTTGGACTGCGCAAATACGATCATGTATCAGACTGCAGGAAGCAGTTGAAATGGCTTCCTATTCGTGATCGCAGGAACTCTCATATCCTCTGTCTTCTGTACAACACCCTCCACAATCCTTCTGCTCCTACCTACCTCCGCGAACGTTTTTCCTCCTGCACCTCCTTAAGTATTACTAGGGTGTTTTGTTACATCCTGTATTTTGAGGAGGCTCATACTCATACCGCAGTGGGTGGAGAAAAGCTGATGATGATGGTTCAGAGAAAATACTAACAGCTATCTTCGGCCCGGCAATAAAAACATAATGAATCCTAAACTGGACTAATCGTAACATTCGGAAATGCCAATTCTTATCTCTTATGACGCATTTCCCATCCAGTTATAAATCAATGACGTAAAATTTTATCTACATCCAGAGCCGTTAAATGGTATTGCCGCGTAAAAAAGTTATAAAAACTATAACTCTGTCGTTTTCGAGGAAAATAAGGTAAGTACCTACTTAGTAGGGCTGTAATGGAGAGCCGTATCTGTAACCGAAAAAAAACCTTATCCGATATCGTTATGATGATCTTCATCACATCCCATATACCTACGTCCTAAAATCGTGCTCATTTGAATAAGTTCTGCCATGACAAATGTTTCTTAATAATGCTAAACATTATCAGTTTTTTCTCTGTGCTGGGTGTAACAAAACACTAGTAATATTGAACGGGGTGGTTAAGAACTTTAAACTAAACAAAGATAATGGAGCTGAAATCGCGAAAAATTAAAAAAAATAGCTGCTGTCCATAGATATATTATAAAAGACTAACATATCTATGCTGCTGTCCCATAGGTATAAAACTGCAGTAAGCAACCTACCTACTCGCCTGAAATGTAGGTATGGGACAGCTGATTTTTTCTACTTTATCTCCATAGTAAAAGTTGTTCAGTTTGATGGTCTAAACTAAATATCAGTTTGTTTTTTAAACCTTGCATGTCTTCATCATCATCATCCTCCTGCACTATCTTACTATAGCAGCCAACGCAAAAATAATATACATCTCCTCCATTTACCTACTTTATTTATCGCCATTTCAGTGCTTCTTCTTCTATCGAGTCGATGGCAAGTCATTCTAAATTTTTCCAGTCAGTATTTCGCCACACAGATTTCAGTGCTCATACCATTTTAAATATCCGTAACCGAAATTAGAAAATTAAAATATCCATATCCGAATGAGATAACCATTACGACATCCCTATTTTGATAGAAAAGTATAGATATAAAGCGGAACTGCACTTAGTTTACTGATAGTGCTGGGGACATGAGATTTTTACACGCTTTTGTTCGCCCTCACTCAGATTACTCTACACCTGAAATTATTTTGACCCGATTTAAAAATAGCCAATTCACTGTAAACTTCGCTCATACTAATCTAATATCTGAAGCGATACTGTTTCAATGCCTCTCCAAAAACACTGCTTAAATCATCTGCAACAGATGTAAAGGCCTATGATGATGATGACTGTTTCAATGACGATGAAAGATAGAATATAAATAGACGGAGAGGGGGGGGGGGGGGGGGGGGGGTTGCGCTTTATAAATGTCCACTAAATGGACATCAAACCGCTTTCTCAGCATTACCGAGGTTAACGTTCTGTGTGAGAAAAATAATAGTGAGTCTTGAAGAACACCCTGTATATTATGTTAGAATGACATTACACGATAAACGTGTGATGGTTTTGTTATTTTGTCGCTTTATTATCATGCGTAGGATAACCCTACACAGACTCTTGGAGAGAAAAGCGAGGGTTTTGCCCAAGAGGGTCAGAAGGATATTTCGGCATACCGTCCGTTACCTCTTTAAACCAAGTAAATAAGAGAAATAGGAAACATAAATATCCAACTAAATAAAGAAGTTTGGCGGAAGGCCATATAATGTGAGACCCAGACATATAGGTCCCATACATGAATGAAACTTAGTAATACGTTTAGAGTGAAAAACTAACAAAATAGGAAATTGGTTGTTATCTGTAGAAGTTGGGGAAAGGTATTTCTCCTTATGATACCTTTTGTATCAAGCGTGTGAAACTCATAATCTTTCTTATTAGATAGCCCACTCAGTCTTTTACGCATTCATTATGTTTGTTTTAATGAAAATTCACGATAACCGTACAATATTATGATAATGGAATCAAACGAAATCACACGCACTATCAGTTCAATAAAGCCAAATACGTTCCGTAACGTCCAAAAACTACCTCAGTGATAATATTAGACGAAAATTGCTGTCATGATTGCGTTTTGCTACTGCTTTTTGGATGATTTGTCTATTTTACCAGTAATTTCTACTTTTGAACCCTAGAACTTCTAGAGATGAGGAAGTTTTTTTAAAAAAGTTGCTTAATTTTTTCTGTTTATAATAATTATGACCGCCGTCCTGAAGGGCTTTTAGTTTTCGTAAAAATGGCTGGGTCCAAATTCGCCAAAGTTCTTTGTACGTTGAAAGTAAACAAAATAAATAAACACAGACATTTTAAACAATCAGAGCGATATCAGTTTTGTTTTTCAACTTGTTGCACTCACTAGTACCCAATACCAATTAATGACAGTATTCCATTTAAAACTTTTGTAGCTTGTGATCATAGACAAAAATGAACAGAAACAAAGGACACCATTCACGTTTAATACATATTTGGTTCAAATGTGGAAGTGCTGACCAATAAAAACTAATGATATACAGGGTGTTAGGGCAAACAGTTGCATTACTTTAAGGGGCGATTGTACCCATGAACAACTTTCCCTAAGAAACCGATAGGAAATTTGCAAAAAAAAAATGTTGGACTCTATAATATAGATACTAAATGCAAACAGCTGAACTAATGTAAAAATTTTTTTTGCGAATTTCCTATAGGTTTCTTATGGAAAGTTGTTCAGTATCATGGGTATAATAATCCCTTAAAGTAATGCAACTGCTTACCCTAACACCCTGTATAGTTGTATACTGTTAGAACTTGTTCATCTAAGCAATTATTACTTATTTTATTATGGCATGAAAGCTTCTTCTCCTCTTGTACCTCCCTCCCGGCGCAAATGCCAAATTTTCTGTGCGTTACATAAAATAGCCACAGATCATAGTTTTCATTTCATTCCCTTAAAATCAATCAGGACCACAGCATCAGCAAAGAAAAAAAAGATTGATTCTAATCTCTAATCACACAGATAAAGTGACGAATATTACATGGCATGATTACACAACGGTTTAACAGTCTGTCTCTTTTATTAGTCCTCTTTGACAAACAAAAGTTAAGGGCATTTTTACGGGCCACGGTTTACGATGGAGAGTCGGCTCGAGCGATTTTCTATTACTGTAATTAGGTTTGTCGGCCGTAAATGATTGCGATATTGATTTAACTTTAGTCCAATTTTGTCCCATTTTATTACATACCTAGTTAAAGTAAGAGCTAAAAAAACTGCCTCCGTGGTCTAATGGTTATGAGCATTGGCTCTCGACACGGAGGTCGTGGGTTCGATTCCCACGGGGGGGACACCTAGTGAAATGACACTTTGTGCGTTTTTCCCCAGTTGGTTAGGACATTGCAGGCTGAATCACCTGATTGTCTGAAAAGAAAGATGATTCCGTGCTTCGGATGGCACGTTAAGCCGTTGGTCCCGGCTACTATCTCTGGTGGTAGTAGTCGTTACATAAAAACCACGTCAGAGGCCGTAAGGCGGTCTGAAAAAACTCTGACACCTGGGCTCTGAGGCCCACACGATAAGAAGAAGTAAGAGCTAAAGGTTGAAAGAACTCATTCGTTTCGATGAAATGATTTTGATATCAAATATTATCGATTTTAAACATGTTACAGCCATGTTATGCTATTTCGAATCAAATTAAAGATTGAAAAATTTAGTCTCTGGCGGGACTTGAACCCGCACCCTTCCAAATCACGACCCGTCAAAGACGTAACAGATTGAAAATTTCGTTCTCTGGCTAGTGGACTCGGTAGCGAAATTGGATAACGAACTTCCCCGGTTTGGAAGGGTGCGGGTTCAAGTCCCGCCCTAGACTTATTTTTTCAATCTTTAATTTTATTTTGACTGATTTAACTCTTTTAACTACATTAAAATTGGGATCAAATGGTCAGAACAATTATTAACTGAAAAGAGAAAAATAAGCTCTACCTATAATTAAGTAGTCTACTTATACAGGGTGTAACAAAACACCCTAGCCCATGTAACTGAACAACTTTCACTATGGAGACAACTTCGAAATCGCGAAAAAAAATCCATTCTTTCATACAAAACTGCAGTACCGTCTCGACTCAAATGTATGGGATAGCGGATTTTTTTTATTTTTTCTCGACATTGGCTCCATAGTGAAAGTTGAACAACTTTCACTAACTTTCAACTTTCACCATCAACAGATTGATGGTCTGAAGCACCCTCTTAAGTATTACTAGGGTGTTTTGTTACACCCTGTATAATTAATTGTAATGTTTAGTAATACCACAGATTATTTAATAGTTACTACGTAATACATACTCTGAAAGAACTAAGAATAATGAGAGTGAGATAAGACATCTTGAGTTTAACCGCGACTTTGTCCGCACGACATCCCGTCATCTTGTGGCGAGATAATAATAATACCAGATTTTAAATCTAAACATAATAAGCTTTCAAATACAAAAAGTTAAATCGAAATTGGTCCAGTAGTTTTCCTGTGATGTGCGAACAAACAAACAGAAAGACAGATAACAAATCAAAGGTGATTTTGAGTCAGGGACTTAAAAACCATATCGTAACGTTTTTTGTAAATATCTTCAATGTACAGTCGGCCGCAATAAGTTATACAACGTGTTAATGAATTAACGCAAAACTAGAGAGTAGTTTGTTTAGAAGCGATAGCAGAATCGAATTATTATGGTTTCAACATAGGAAATCTTTTTCAAAATTTTAAATAATTTTGTCTTAAAATTTAAAATTTACTAAACCCGATATCAACCCACCGCACGGGCACACTCACCCTCACTCACACTCACTCACTGGGTCACTTGTTTTGGTAGTAAGTACTACCAAAACAAGATTATTAAAATGTATCCATAAGTACGTTAGCGCTTTCATTCATTGCTGAAATGATAACAAATCACTTTTGCCTCTGAACTTAAAATGCGAATAACTTTAAATTTTAACTATCAAAATAATGAAATTATTGTATCAATCTAATTCTTTTGTTATAAATCAGTTGGGGTGTATGAGGTTTTGCGCTAATTTATTAACACGTTGTATACACTTTAGTACTACGACGTAGAACAAAAGTGTATAAAACTTATTGCGGCCGACTGTACAGACACTTCTGTTACAGTTTTATAATAGTTGATATTTTTGTACTTCCGTCATACTGGACAGAGTTTCGCGTAGATGTCCTGAGGTTTCAGAATATCTCTGACTACCATCTCGGGGGATATAGTCGTATCGATATGCTTTATGCCCTAATTTCCATTCCTATAGTTAATTTATTTTTGAGCAGAAAACATAACATTTTGTAATCACAAACATTGTTCAATCAACATTCAAAGATTCGAGTCGGCGTTCAAATGTTGAACTAAGTTAGCTATACCCGTATTTCTACTTTGTTTGGTCTCTGTAAAAACAACATTTCAGTTTGAGTAGCGGCACGATTCGCTTCTGAAGTGCAAATAGGTATTTCACAAGTTACATTGTTTGAACAGTGGAATTTGAAATCAAAACAGGGCGGCAAAACACAAACTACTGTAACATTCTGTATTCGTATGACGATTTTATAAAGAAACGAGCTTTTACCCGCGACTTCGTCCGCATAAATTATATACCAGATTTTAAGTCAGATGATAAGCTATCAAACAAAAAAAGTTTTATCAAAATCGGTTTAGTAGTTTTTGAGTGATACTCGAACAAACAAACACCCAAACAAACAAACAAATAAATCGCTTCTTAGCGATAAGACCGCCTTATTTTGTGCCTCTTGTATTTTTTCTCTGTATTTTACTGTTTATGTTTTGGTGTAAAATAAAGTATATTTGATTGTTTGATTGATTGAAATAAACAAACAAACAGACAGACAAAAAATCCAAAAATTGGTGATTTGGAATCAGGGACAGGTAAAAACCATGCCGTAATTTTTTTTTTGTAAATATCTTCAATGTACAGACACACTTCTGTTACAGTTTTATAATATTTTAGATAGTATGAAGAAGTATAGACAAATACAGGGTCTTTATTAATATGCTGACACTTTTTTAAAGGGATCTGCAATGGCCATGTGTGGAAGTCTTTAAATCGACTTCGCACTCAAGTTGGCCGTTGCAGACAAAGTTTATACAGCTGGGGGTACAGGGACCCTGGCCTAATGCAGTGCGATTGCGGCGACCCTATCCAGTCGATGGGGCACCTGTTAGAATGCCTGTTGTGCCCAAACACCTGTACGACGGAGGACCTCAATAAAGCTACACCACAGTATAAGAAAGAGTATCTATTACTAGATACAGTACGGACACTCCCTTCCTACCACCAAAGTTTTACCTCACGGTGCCCCCTCTATCGCCCTCTGGTTACCGCGCCCTGAGTCTACGAAGAAGACTTAAGGTTCAATTTCTTTGGTTTCGCATGTGGTGCCGTCATTTTTTGTATGCAGTGTCCGAGCTGTGGCTACACTGAAAGCTGTCAGGCTCATCGAATATCTGGCCAATAAAATATAGAAATAGTAGAACAATTGACACGAAAAGAAGATGAAGGGGTTGATCATACCATCAAACTGATCCACTTTCTCTATGGTACCAACATGAAAATCAGCTATCCCATACATTTGGCTCGAGTAGGTTTGTATAGAAGCGATTTGGGGGTTGCACTGCGGGGCGCCTTAATGTGCTCTTACCTTTATCATTCTTAAAGTTGATGGAATGACGTGTCAAACGACGATAGGTGGCTAGTCTTTCGATTACAAACCACAGTATAAAAAACCTACTCCCTTAGTCGCCTCGTACGACACTCACGTGAATATCATAATAGTAAACTAAGACGTAATTGTATATGTATACGCTATTAAAATAAGATACCAGAGGATATTCTAAACTAGCCAGACAAAAATTTTAAGTCCCATGTTAAACAAGTCCTCTGTAAAAAAGGTTACTATAAACTCGATGATTATTTGAATGACCAAAATGTCTGGTCTTGACAATGTTACACTATTGTAATGCTATATTGTATTTTAATTGTACTTTGTATATTTTGTTTTGTTTAAAAGATGTGTGTTGTAGAGTTTCTGGCCGCATCTTCTCTCAACGGAACACCTTTCGACGCGGTGGTAGTCAAAAAATGACGTCAAAAAGCTATCTATGACATATTATTTTGAATAAAAAAAAATATTTTCTTCCTTTCTTATCGTGTGGGAAGAGCCCTGGTGTCAGAGTTTTTTCAGACCGCCTTACGGCCTCTGACGTGGTTTTTATGTAACGACTACTACCACCAGAGATAGTAGCTGGGACCAACGGCTTAACGTGCCATCCGAAGCACGGAATCATTTTTCTTTTCAGACAATCAAGAGATTCAGCCTGCAATGTCCTAACCAACTGGGGAAAAACGCACAAAGTGACATATCACTAGGTGTCCCCCGTGGGAATCGAACCCACGACCTCCGTGTCGAGAGCCAAAGCTCTTAACCATTAGACCACGGAGGCAGTTAATTAAAAAAAAATGATTTGATTTGATTCGTAATGAAAGATGACAGTATGTAATCATTAGTCTGCCAGCTTTAGGCAGTTAACTGTTACTGAATGAACTGGAAAGTAAGCTGATATGATTGTCCAAAATGCATAGATGCATTAATCACTAGATGCGGAATGACGTACGGTGCTTGAATAAGCTTTAGCCACCGTGCAAAATTCGGCACTAGCTGAATAGTTGTATGGATAGTATAAGAGCCTCTTCTCACGCACCGCTTTCAAGGTCACGTTAGGAACGCGACCTTTGATTTTTCATACATTTAATATGGAAAGACAAAGCGCGGCATGGCCAACGTGATGTTGACACGTTAGGAACGTGGTCCTTTGTTTTTCATACATTTAAATATGAAAAGACAAAGCGCTGCAATATCTACGAAACGCTGAAAGCGCTGCGTAGGAAAAGGGTTTAAGGCTGCACCGAGCCTATTGTGCTTCCCTCAACCGTATTTTTTTTATTTCTAAACAATTAAACTAAATTTCCAAAAAAGCAGAATGTCACATTGTAGTCATTGCTGATTTTCAATTTATCGGGTCACTGCGGATTTGTTTTTATAATGTAATAATCCTTAATGTTTCGATAAATTAAAAGCACGTCAGAGGCCGTAAAGCGGTCTGAAAAAACTCTGACACCAGGGCTCTGCCCACACGATAAGAAGAAGAAGAATTATAAGCCGGACTACAATGTGACATTCTTGTTTTTGTGGAAATGTTGTTTAGTTGTTTAGAAATAAAAAAATACGATGGAGGGCAGCACTATAGGCTCGGTACCCTCTTAAGTATTTACGATTTGACTCTTGGAAATCGCCAGAAGTGCGATTTTTGAAAATCATACGAGCGAATTGGCAGTAGAAAGATGCATAATCTCCATAGTAATTTTGACATTTTGTACTGCCAAGTCGCTCGTATGATTTTCAAAAATAGCACTTTAAATTTTTGTACCCGCTTCTATAACGAAAAAATTAAACAGGTGCTACGTAACAGGTTCAACGTAACTTTTAATAGTTGTTTCATAAAGAAGCAATCGATTTTTCGTTAGGTTGTTGATGTAAATCAAATTTTCTTGTTTAAATTGCTGTAGCGAGGCAATACATTTATATTACAAGCTTTGCACTCAAAATGTAATTTATTTTGGCCACATCTCTCCTCCCGTCTTAGATGAAAGAACGTGGTTTCTGTTTTATGCTCGTATCTCATAAATCAATTTACTTAAATATGTAGTTGCCAGACTGATTCTATTAAAAAACAAACCAAAATAGATTCTGTTCATTAAAGATTGATCGATAAAATCTGCACAAAGAAAAATATAATTTATATTGTATAATTTTATATTGTGACTTAGCAGACTTTACTTGAAAACTTAGACAATTTATATAGGGACGAGTTACGCGTGTCATTCTACTAAGAAACATTTCTGCCACTTTTTGCGGGGGGCGAGGTAACATGAAATCCGCAACTTTGGATTTTATTCCCCATAAGTTTAGATTCTAATTTTGAATGTTAAAAATCATGATACGTAGTCTCGTGTGAACCCCAAACGTTCTAAGTTCAAAATTATTGTTTCGCTATTATAGGCTGTCTCGTTTAGTGTAAGGTATAAAATTTTGTGTAAATGCAAAAGATCAATTGTTCTTATACCGTGGCAAAGGGGAAATGCTACCGCAAGGCGAGTCCCTATATAAATTGTCTAAGCTTGAAAACAGCAGCCTTAACGTAGAGCCTAACTCCTGTATAAATTTTCGTAATAACACCAAAATCAATCATATCTCAGAAAGTGCAAAAAGTAGCACCATGTGTCTTTGGATGACATGTGGTACTTAGTAGGTAGATACCTATTATAGAAACCGCAACCCGAAACAAGGCCTTCAAACAATGTTTTCATTTCCATACTAAGTTAACACATTTTACCGATTTTCTCCTAAAGTCATCATCATCTTCCTAGCTGCTGTCCCGCTGGGTAGCAGGGTCTGCTTTCCTAGTCTGTTTCGTCCACTTCGCTCTATCCTGAACATCGTCGACGGAGAGCTCGCAGCTGTCCATTTCTTTCTTTACAACATCAGACCATCTGACCGATTTCGACGATTTTCTCCTAAAGTGTGAGTCATATTAGAAAAATTAATATAAAAACATGCATAGCTTTCCATTAGAGGAATACGACTGTATCATTATTTTTTTCATTTTCGAAAATGTTTTTTTCCAGTCTCCTATTTCCAACTTCTTCTATGGGGACGATCCACTGTGCACCGCACCGTTGTCACTACTGAATATTGAAATAGCCCCTAGTTTAGTTTCTCTATTCGCGCGCAACTTGTCTTCAGACAAAAGGACCTTCTCTCGCGCTTTTCAGTGAGGGAAAGCGACGTTTGCCACTAAATAAAAAATGGTAAGTCCATCATTTGTCTTTATTGGCACTTGCAAGCATAGAAATATTAATTTACTACGTAAAACCTGGAATGCGGTCTTCTCGGAATATTGGGAAGAGCGGGATAAAGCAGCCTGGACTCGGTGTCCCTATCCTTAGTAGGGTGACAATGCGATTATGCTTTTAGGACTTTTATTATATTTTCACTATTTGTGTAGTCGTTTTGCTTTGCTACAGAAAATGTGTATCTATATATCTATACCTAACACATTTACGCTACTTTGACATCAAACTAGCGTACTATGGTAAAAAAATAAATATTTCGTAAACTTCATTTCGTTGAAGGCACTATTTTTATCTGACCTAGGCACTAATTGATGGAGAACCAATGTATCATCTTACTGGCTGGAAAAAGTGTTAAGTTTGTATCTATGATTTATTATGATTTGTTAGCTGTGGTGGTATTGTCTAAAATGGAAGATGGTTTTGTTTTAAACGTAAAAGTTAGAAATGAAGAAAATAAAAGTTTAAGTTGATAAAATATTTTTATTAAACGAAGCACCTCACCAATACTAATTATTAGGCACTATTAAGGAACTATTTATTGACATTAAAATAATCCTGAAACCGGAGCATGTTGCGCGTGTAAATAGATAGAAGAGAGCAAAGACGTGATAGTACTAGGTGATCCAAAAGGTATGGCAGCCTACCATAACCTTTTGGATCACCTGTATGTGACTAAAAAGGTTCACAATACCAGAATTTTCTATGGACTAGGTACCTTAAGGTCCGCCACACACATATGGAATTGCAATCCGGAATCCTGAATCAGGATGACGATTTCGTATGGATTTCCCCCCTCCACAATTGCATTCGGAATTGCGCAGCTGTCAAATCCTGTACAAAATCACAATTGATTTGGAATTCCGGATTGCATTTCCGTATGTGTGTGGCGTACCTAACGCGAACACCCTGAAGTGCGATTTTTGAACATCATACGAGCGAATCGGCAGTAGAAAGATGCATAATCTTCATAGTAATTTTGACATTTTCTACTGCCGAGTCACTCGTATGATGTTCAAAAATCGCACTTCTGTTTTTTTTTACCGTTCCGAAACTTTTAGGGGGTTCAGACCATCAATTTGAATAACTTTTACTATGATTTTCTTTTTACGATTTCAGATTTGCTCCCATAGTAAAAGTTGTTCATTTTGATGGTCTAAACTACCCCTGAAAGTTTCGAAACGGTAAAAAAATCATCCAGCCGAACCGAAACATAACATAAGGTCAAGCCGTTTCGGTGTAAATGCGCAAAAACTCATTTTGACGAAAGAAAAATATTTACTGCAGCGCCCCCTGGCAAATGAAACCGTAACACCTATCTAAGAACCACCGTTAATCAAATCACAAACCCTTTACAGAAAACCGTATCTAAATCGGTCAAGCCGTTTTGGAGATAAATGGGAACATTTGTTGGCACACACAAACAAACAAACAACCTCTTACCCTAAACGCATAGGTAGGTACGCACGGCGACACATCAAGCTATACAAAACCAAAATAAGCTGGCCGCGCGTACCTACCTTCCTACTATGTTTTATTACAGATATTAGAACAGTTTTATCTTCGTAATTTTTATCATAATATAGTCCGATGCTTACCTTCTATGTTTATTGTTACCCTAACTAATTTAATATTTTCAAGACTAAAACATATTAAAAATACAAACCTTTGATACGATAAGCCACAATCTGGAAAATATTCGCTTTTGCAGCCGTCGATTAAGCAAATACGAACCATTTTAACATAAAATGTGGATAAAAAATAATAAAAATTAATTTGACGGCTAGCGACAATTTCAAATAATATGGCAGATTGGGTTGTCAATTTTTTTCTTTTTTACTACCACGGCTTTGCAACACACAAATAATTTAAAAAGATTTGATACATTTTTGCTTCATTTGATCTTACCAATTCGGCTGAAATCATAACATATACATATGGCAACACCAGTACACTGTAGAATGGGACACCGGGTGCAACTCATGCCTTCTTCTTCTAGCATGGTCAACTTTATGCGTGCCAAATAGTTTTTATGTGTTTGGGCTATGGATTATTTTTGATTAAACCGAGAGAAAGATAATTTGGCACAGCGCGATCCTGTATTGGATATTATATCTATGCTTGCAAGATTAGGACAAATCGATTGACGTAAGAATCTTCAAAATCGGACACGCGTTTCAAAGGAGCAAACTTACGTAAATATACATAGACTGATAAACACATTACCCATCCTTTGTGTCGGGTTAAAGTTGAGTAAATTATAGTGGGTGGCTACAGTGGAGGTGAAATGAAGACGAGAAGAGATTGGTACTAAATTATATTTACATTTAACAATAAAAGTCTTAAACTAGGAATTTGGATGCGACCGAAGTTAGGTACGCTGGGCCGAAAAGTGACACTACTTAGATTTTAAAATACTAAAATTAATAATGAGGTCAGCGGTCACGTTGTGTGACATGCCTCGCGCACTTCCACAGCGGCTGCAAGTCTATTGAGCTGACGGTGTAGGTATTGGTAGGAGCCATACATAACAAGTAGCAAGCTAGAAGAGAAATCGTACTAGAGCCGGGTATTTACTAGTATTTATTCTGTGCTAGAGGGCAGGAGGCTGGGAGCGAATGGATGGGGAATTCCCAAAAAAATTTTAATTCATAATGCCGTACTCTAGTACAAAAATCCTCCAGATTAACAAGGAAACCTAAGCATCTGCGATAAGCAGACTAAAACTCGAAACAACGAAACTTACCAGAAATATAAACAAAGAGATAAATTCGCTACAATGCACCAAGTGAAGCCCAAATCGCGCCTAGTTGCGCGTAAATTAGCCTTAAGGGGGGGATCGGGGAAATCTACGCAGTGTAGTTAAGGAACAACAGTGGATTTATACGATAGCACAGGCAAGGGAATAATTATTCCAAACAATTCTTTAGAAGATGGCGTTTGGTACAAGGTAAGGTAACTTAGCTCTATAGAAAATTATCAGGTATTTTACTTCTTTCGTGTCAGTATGAGCCATAGACAATTAGTCATGCTATAGTGGAAAGATTAGCCAGTCAGCAATGGTTGTATCGGGGCTGACTGCCCAGAGTGCGCATGATGAACTCAGGTTTCATCACACGGGAGGCTCTGTTATTAGAAAATGGTTTATTAATTCGAGAACTTGTTTTTCGGCGGCAAATTATTGTATCAAAACAGTTGCTTATTTGTATAAGAACTATTTTAGAAAAGGGGCGTTGTTCAAATCATTATTTATTCTATAAGTACATAATTAATAAATAATTATTTGATTTATGATTAGAAAACAAAATATAAAAAAATTTCGCTTCCAAATAATTTAAATATGAATTAAGAAAAACAAAAAAAACCGACTGCATGAAAAATAAATAACTGCAAAGAGAAAAACATAAACATCATTTATATTTAGCAAAATCATTTTTGCAAATCCAAGTTAGATCCCTGACTCCCAAAAAAATTGTTATGATATTCAGGAGTCATAACAATATAAAATATGTCTATATTTAAGCAAATATAACTTTAATGTGTGTATGTATGTAATTCGAATGTTATTATTAGGTATCGCAGGTGGGAACAACAGCAGCATAATGATATAAAAAATACTTGCTTTTTCACGTTACTTTATCAACTCAAATGCACCTCTTCACACCCTCTATGTCTCCCCTTTACTCAGGCCCTTGGGCTACCCCTAGCTACCAATCAAATTGTATACCTTTTAATTTTCGTATACAGTCTCAAATGAAAAAACAATGTCTTCAAAAGTGCACCAAAAGCTCCCCTAACTTACTTTTAATAATTGATGTGGCAATAAAATTTATCTTTATTCTAAAACAAACGCTACGCCGCTTTATCAAGGTCTCTTATCACTTACACCACATCTGTTGCTGCCCACAAAAGGCCCATAAAAGAGGGGGAAGTGCCCAAAAAGACTGTAAAGAATCACCCTCCCGGACAATTGTATCGTTTCGTTAAACATTTAACACTTGGTTTTCTTTAAGTCAGTCTAAGTAATTTTGTTACATTTTTAATAGACACCTAGAGGAAAGTTTATGGAAGAATTGAGTTTTGTTATTTATAAAGTTTAACGAGTTAGTTAAAATAAAATGATATTAAAAAGGGTTCTCTCTGTAGGGAAAGAGAAATTATGTTATAGGTAGTAGTATATTTTTTTTCTTTTATTTTAGTTCTATTAATATTAATAGTAAATTTTACTTATACAGGGTGAAATTGATATCATTGGCATCCTTTTAAACTAAGAGTCTACCCATCAAACTGAACAACTTTTACTATGGGAGCAAACCGATCGTAGGTTTAGTATGATTTCTCTACACGTGCGCGAAGCGCCTTCGCTGCATAGAAAATAACCTGTTCCCGCGCTTTTCGGAGAACGAAAGCCGCGCTTGCCCCGATTTGTAGTATGGGAAAAAGCAGAGTCGCGCGCAAGTAGAGAAATCATGCTAGAGGGTCAGGTGTCCCATACTAAACCGCAATGCCTACTCGACTCAAATGTATGCAACAGCAGATTTTTTTTTGGCTCCGATCGGTTTTCTCCAATAGTAAAAGTTGTTCAGTTTGATGGGTAGACTCTTAGTTTAAAAGGATGTCAATGATATCAATTTCACCCTGTAGAGATCATAATTTAATCACTTAGAAAAGACTTTTTATTTATACTTTTTTTTTTTTTTTATTTTTTTTTTTTTTTCACTTTTTGTAACAGACACTTTGATGCAAACAACTGAGAAGACAATTTCAAAAGGCGAGCTTATCTCTGAAAATATTTCATTCAGCAGACCCGAGAAGTGCTTGCCTAAAATAAACATGGTAGATCAGACTAAATCACAAACACACAAAAACTAATCACTAATCTTAAACACTAAAAGACAAAAGTGGTTGGCATAAATTATAATATCCCCGAAAATTATTACAATCTAAACTGTATTATAAAACTGTAACAGAAGTGTGTCTGTACATTGAAGATATTTACAAAAAAAAAAAAACGACATGGTTTTTCCTGTCCCTGATTCCAAATCACCAATTTTTGGATTTTTTGTCTGTCTGTCTGTTTGTTTGTTTGTTTGTTTGTTCGAGTATCACGCAAAAACTACTGAACCGATTTTGATGAAACTTTTTTTGTTTGATAGCATATCATCTGACTTAAAATCTGGTATATAATTTATGCGGACGAAGTTGCGGTTAAAAGCTCGTGTAGAAATATACCTACATTAACAATTTATACTGGCCTTTAAAGCCTGAAAACCTTTCTATTACAACAATTATATCAGTACAATGAAGATTTACGCGTACTATGATTAATGATATATTTAAAACAATGTTATTTTCTCATTGTAAACCTAGACCGAACCTAGACTCGTTGGTCTAGACTAGAAGGCTATGATTTATGAATCCTAGGTCTAAAGTTTTATCATGTTCGCTGAAACTTTGACATTTATATAACGTACGTAACAAGGTTTTCTGTGTTCTTGCGCAAATATAAAATCCATCTGAATATGCTGACGTTTTTTAAGGAGATGCTCAGACCACCAAACTGAACAACATTCTCTATGGAACCAAAATCGACAACATTTTTAGGGTCCCGTACCCAAAGAGTGAAAACGGGACCCTATTACTAAGCCTACGTTGTCCGTCTGTCCATCCGTCCGTCCGTCCGTCCGTCCGTCCGTCTGTCCTACCTATTTAGGGCTGTAACTTTTGAACCGTAATAGCTAAATAGTTGAAATTTTCTCAGATTTGCGTTATTACGGCGGATTTGTTAAAAAATAATAAAAATGTCAAAAAGAAAAAAATTAAGGGGGGTTCTCAACAAGAAACTAGTTTTTATCAACGTTTTTTCTTCACGCTCTATCGTAAAAACGGTAATACATGCAAGTATCAAACTTAGTGTGATTATAGAGCAAACTCTATAGAATAACAGCAAATACTAAAAACCGGCCAAGTGTGAGTCGGTCTTGCTCTAAAGGTCCCAGACAAAAAAGTTTTTTTTTCTAAGTTAATAATGTTGTGTTCTGTGGTGGTGTGGTACGGAACCCTCGGTGCGCGAGTAGCCCAACTCGCACTTGACCGGTTTTATTTATTCCATACAGACTATACTGCGAACCTCCTCGACCCAAACTGACCCAAATGTATATAGGGCAGTTTTTTTTCCGCGATTTTGATGTTGGTTCCGTAGAGAAAGTTGTTTAGTTTGATAGTCTGATAATCCGCTTAAGGCTATTCTACCGTTGGCACGCTCCATACAAACGTAGTATGGTGATATTTTCAATACTATCTAATTAAAGTCAATGAAATTTTTCAAAAACAATCAAGTAACTAATCTCTATGTCGGTATGAAGTCAGATTTTCGTTAAAATATACAGTTTCAATGCTAGGATTAATTTTAGATTTGTATGGAAATATTTGTGGCACTGTAACTTTAAAACTATAAATTTTATCGAAAATCTGACTTCATACCGACATAGGAATTAGTTACTAAATTGTTTTTGAAAAATTTCATTGAGTTTAATTGGATAGTATTGAAAATATCACCATACTACGTTTGTATGGAGCGCGCCAACGGTAGAATAGCCTTAAAAACTGTCAGCATTATTAAGAAGGACCCTGTATTTTTATACTGAGCGGAAGGTAGTAGGGAAGATCTTAATTTTAAGGGAGAGGTTTTTAAGTTGATCAGTGGGCGATGCGATGCGATGACAGACATGATAATGATGATGGCTGCAGAACATCTGTAGAACCAACATTCTGTATTATAGGTATACTACGGATTTCACTGCGTTTGATAATTTGAAACACAAACGTCTGTCATTTATCCGTCATAGAGTAACTGACATGAGTTGTCAAATGAAACCGTTTTTTGTGCATTTATCGGCACTTATCGGCACCCTAAAACTTCGAATTCTGTGTATAATTGTGAATCTAACGAGAAATCGTAGATAGTTTAATGAAATAGTGTTAGTATATTTCACAAAATAATCTACGACTTCACTTTAGATTCACTAATTATTCACAGAGCACGAATATTTACCCAGTCGATTGTACTGACAAGTTCCCAAAAACGGTTCTATTGCCTCGCGTCACGTATCTCTTTCTATTATACAGTGGCGCCGCTAGGTACATCTCGCTCTCTCAGCTGTCAGTTCCTCTATATGATACCTTTATGGTTTGAACTGTGAACAATGATTTTAAACATTACAATTTGATTACAATTCATAATATTTTGGACATTTCCGTCATAACAACGTACCAGGCAAACAGGAAATAGAGGATCAAAGCCACAAAGATAACTGAATACGCAACCACTACGTTGCGATTGGCACTTTGCTTCGGAATTACAGAACCCTTACCATAATAGACTTCTAAAACAAGTCAAAACAAATTGTAAATAGTATCTGACAGAAAAAATCGTATTTAAACTATCTCAGAGGTCGGTGTAAAAACGTAATACATTTTAGATAGGTAGGTACTATTACGCTCTGGATCCCGGAAAATGGTTGCCGGCGTCCAGGTCGTCCTAGGAAGAGGTGGCGGGATGATCTGGATGCTTTTGATGACAAGAGGAAAATTGTTGGAAGATAAAAGAGGAGACGTTTGCCCAGCAGTGGGAATAAAAAAACGTTTTCTCAGTATGTTGCACTTTTCTCTCTAAATCCTTATTGTTCTTTTGTTTTAATCTAAGAGCAAGGACCTTCTTTATTCTAAAGGCATAGAGGGAGCCATACCATCGCAAGAATATCCACTTTTTATGACGTTTGTGTTTGAGTGTGTGGTGTCAAGCAGTATGGACAAAAGAGACCAATTAGACCAAAGTGACAACTGCCCTAATGTTTACGGTCACTTTTCACACATACTAGCACAAGTGACAAATGAAAAGTGGACAGCCGCATAAACAAAGATCTATAGTTCGGTCTCCTTCTACAGAGACTACTTATAACGTTAATTGATACGGTCTCTATGCTTTAGAATAAAGGAGATCCTTGCTCTTAAGTTTTAATCAATTGGCGCGCACTTTTAAACCCCCCTTGGGTATCGCTGAATTATTAATGTATTACGTACACATTAGAAGTCTATAGGGTAGGTAAGTCATGTCTGAAATCAAGTGTATTGTGTTCAATGACTTTTCAATTCGTGACCAAAACTCCTAGATCCCCGCTACGTATTGTGTTTAAAGGGAGATGAAAGACATTTTCAAGTACGTCAGAGGTCCAATTAAGTTGGTGCCCTGAATTCGAATGTACAATTAATTAACGTAAAGGAATGGAGATTATACGTTTATCTGGCGGCGCTTATTGGCGTAGTTGAACTTCGGTATTGGGAAACTATCACTGAAGTTAAGCAACGATCAGTCAAACGGCATGGGGGACTGTCTTAGTATTGAAGTGAAAACTTCTTTAGCACCGTTGTGATTTGGAACTCGATGAAATGAAAAACCTACACTAAACAGGGCCTCTACCCGCACATTCGAACTTCGCAATTGCGTGAACGTTTTCGTTCCAATGTCAACTCTATTACAATGAAGTGCGGATCGAAACAGTGGCGATATATCGAACATCGAAAGTCCGGGTACAGAGCCAGTTTCTGAAGGTCTCACTTCTACCGCGTGTGAACTGCATACATGTTTTTTAGGGTTCCGTACCCAAAGGGTGAAAACGGGACCCTATTACTAAGCCTACGTTGTCCGTCCGTCCATCCGTCCGTTCGTCTGTCCTACCTATTTAGGGCTGTAACTTTTGAACCGTAAGAGCTAGATAGTTGAAATTTTCATAAAATGTGCGGTATTACGGCGGATTTGCTAACAAATAATAAAAATGTCAATAATTAAGGGTCCTCATACAAGGCAAGGCACTAGTTTTTATCAACATTTTTCTTCTCGCTCTATCGTAAAAACGGTAATACATACAAGCCATACAAGCGTCAAACTTGGTGTGATTATTAGAACAAACTCTGCAGTATAACAACAAATAATAAAAAGTGTGAGTAGGTCTCATGATAACGGTCGTGTGTGGTGTGGTAGGGAACCCTCGGTGCGCGAGTAGCCCGAGTCGCACTTGACCGACGTTTTTTATTTTTATTTATTTCAACCTGAGCACATGAGCGTGCTTTCGAAGGCACGTTAAGTAGTTGGACTACTAATTGTAAAATTAACACAACCTACCAGTTTGTATTTATTAGTAAATTTTTATCTTACAAATTCACGCGATCATCATCATCCTCATAGAATAATCAATAAATAAAAATATCTAAGCGTAAACAACGATACTAAATTAAAAGTTTCAAGTTTTACTTTCAGTTAACACGTTGTATTAATAGTGGCAGATAAAGTAGTTAGATGTTAGATGTCTACCACTGTTTGTTTGGGAGTTGACGAAGTTTACTTCGTTGTTCATTTGACGAAAGTCCCGTAAACCAAGCCGTTTTCGACTTTATAGCGCTCGTTATATGGGATTTGACGAGATACTTACTAAGTGACACAATCGCCAGATACAGCGTGGCCATTTCTGGTTTCACTAACTAGTTTTTCGATGCTTTCAAGTTATGTGAAGCTCTGTAGCTTCGTTTAAAGTTTAGGAATTAAATGTGCACCTAAATTTGCTGTTGAACATACTTTATCTATAGGTATTAATTCATACCTTATACAGGGTGTAAATGACAGTGAGTTCAGACCATCAAACTGAACAACTTTTACTATAGAGCCACCCACAGGAATCGCAAAAAAAAATCAGCTGCTCCATAGGTACTAAACAACTGTACCTACCCGACTAAAATGTATGGGACAGCTGTTTTCTCTTCGCGTCTCCTGAGGTAGGCTCCATAGTGAAACTTGTTCAGTTTGATTGTCCGATCACCATTTCAGTATTTGCTAGGCTGTCACTTATATTATGTATAAGATATTATGAATTAATACCTATCCTAGATAAAGTATTTTCAACACATTTCAATTCCTAAACTTTTAACAAAACCCTGTGGTCTTCACTTTGTATAGGGTAAAATTGAAATCATTGACATCCTTTTGAACTAAGTAAAAATTGTTCAGTTTGATGGGCCGATTCGCACTTTTGTATGGGAGGTCCAAAATGGTTTAGTTTTTTCGACCCATGTCCTTTAGTGTATAATTTTCTACCTAGAACACTACAGGGTGATCCAAATCCGTGAACCGATTGTTGCAAAAAATCTGCTGTTCCATACTAAACTGCAATGTCTACTCGACCCAAATGTATGAAACACCTGATTTTTTGCAACGGTCGGTTTTACCACAGTGACTTTTTATAAATAGACGCGTCATACGCTATCATCACTGCACTTTAAAATGGCGATGGCGCGATATAGTGACGTGTAGCCCGTACACTAGACGGCGGGTGACTATGTGAAAGCCGGGCAATTACCTTGCTTTTTTGTTGCCATTTTGGAGCGCAGGCAACGCATCTACATATAAAAACATCTTAGCTTTACCATGGTTTTTGCCTATCACTTTTATATACTGAATAAAAACTTAATCTGTGTTTTTTTTATTTTCAGGTACGTCTGGATGTTACGTATAAAGTCCACGAAGCGGCATCAATTGTCAGCAATGTTTGTAGGTACATTGTCGACATACAGGTAGTTTGTGCAAAGTCCGCAGAGATCTATTATTGCGGTCGGCGGTCTTTGTACGGATCATAGTTGGCATTGTCAGCACTAGTGTTGCCGAACTATCGATAGTTTATCATCTAAAAACAGCCAAACTATCGATATGGAATTGGCAGTAGCTGGGATCATGACAATAATGGTAGGTTTAGACGATGACAATTTCGCGGCGCCAATTCTGCGGCGCCTCAAAAAAAGCACAGTATAAACACTTTTCGCACGACTATTTTACGGCATGCAAACTTAGCAAGGAAAAAAGCACGCGTCGCTACTCGCTAGTGACCTCCGCCCGCGTCCCTCGCATCCCCCTTGCTAAATTTTCGACTCGTGTAAACGCGTCGTGCTAATCGTTGGCACGGTTTTCTCTAGCAAATCCATTCGCATGCGAAAAAATTGGCGCTGGAAATTAGCAGCGTGTAAACAAAAGCGTGCAGTGCTTTTTTTTTCGTGCTAAAAAATAGGCGCCGTGAAATTTTCATCGTCTAAACATAATATTACGGATTGGAAATACTATCGCACGGTGTGTAATTTTCCCTCAGTTGCGGTCATCTTATTTTATATGCCTTTTGGAAAGATGAAATTCAATCAAAACTACTATTGAAACTCTTTTGTCCTTATCTATCATAGTTTTAGAGTTTAAAGAATCGAGGTAAATCCATAGACACCATATGAAGACAATATCTGCTTTCTAACTATGGTTTTTTTGTTTGATGTTTCATGGTATGATAGAATATTAAGAAGCTAGAAGCATGAATTAATCCATTAAAAAAAAAATGATTGCCTGCGCTCTATTTTATGAAACGTGTACACACGGCGACAGATCAGGTTACCCTGTTTGGACTTTGAACTATTAGAAGTTGAACGCTGCGAATCGTGCGAGAGGGTGCGGTATGTTGTTGTTGTTTCGTCTCACATCACATTGCGCCCGCACCGGCAGCCGCATCTATGCAGGCTCTCTACTACCGCACTATTTTGTGTTTTGTACGTAGTGTAGTTATGGGTATATAGGGTGCGTGACCTGATGTGTCGCCGTGTGTACGTGACACAAGTGTGTTGTTTCCAAAAGACACATAAAATAAGATGACCGCAACGAGGGAAAATTACACACTGTTACCTAATATAAATTAATCTCATAAATGTTGTCTTATGCTCTGTTACTCTCATAAATGATGTGTCTCGAATCCAAATGATTGATTTTGTTTACTATTAGGGTTCCGTACCCAAAGGGTGAAAACTGGACCCTATTACTAAGCCTACGTTGTCCATCCGTCCGTCTGTCCGTCTGTCCGTCTGTCCGTCTGTCCGTCTGTCCGTCTCTACCTATTTAGGGCTGTAACTTTTGAACCGTAATAGCTATATAGATAGTTGAAATTTTCTCAGATTATGCGTTATTATGGCGGATTTATTAACAAATAATAAAAATGTCAAAAAGTTAAAAATTAAGGGGGGTTCTCAACAAGAAACTAATTTTTATCAACATTTTTTCTTCACGCTCTATCGTAAAACCGGTAATACATACAAGCGTCAAACTTAGTGTGATTATAGAGCATACTCTACAAAATAACAACAAATACTAAAAACTGGCTAAGTGTGAGTCGGTCTCGCGCTAAAGGTCCCGGACAAAAAAAGTTTTTTTTCTGAGTTAATAATGTTGTGTTCTGTGGTGGTGTGGTATAGAACACCCGGTGCGCGAGAAGCCCGACTCGCACTTGACCGGTTTTATTTAATAGATCGACCTAATTCACAACTGAATAATTCATGAGACGTTTATTGTTACTGTTCCTAACAAAGGTCAATACATGCTACAAATTGGCATTTAAATAATTCATTTACTAGTAAGGGCATACCTACGTACAACACTATTGTAAGTCATAGTATCCGCAAAGTAAAATATCCGAATGTATCCAAATATCCAAAAATCCATATACGTCAAAATAATCGTTCCACAAACGATTTGAATTCACTAGCCGAGGCTTACATAAAAACATGCGAAAAGAAAAAACTTATCAAATATCCGGAATATACCATTTATATACTTAACTATACTTATAATTAATAACTAAATCCGAAAATTTATTCCGATAATTTTCTGTTCAGTTAGGTATAAAGGGTGAAATTGATATCATTAGCATCCTTTTCAACTAAGAATCTACCCATCAAACTAAACAACTTTTACTATCGCAGCAAACAAATCGGAGCAAAAATAAAATCAGCTGTTGCATTCATTTGAGTCGAGTAGGCGTTGCAGTTCAGTATGGAACAGCAGATTTTATTTTTCTCCGATTGGTTTGCTAGTAAAAGTTGTTCAATTTGATGGTTAGACTCTTAGTTTAAAAGGATGCTAATGATATCAATTTTACCCTGTATAGGGTCCTTCTTAATTTGCAGACGGTTGTTTGAGGGGATTTTCTGACCATCAAACTGAAATACTATCTTTAGGGGACTAATATCGTAATCGATTGTTTTCGATTTTCGTCCCATAGAGTACTTAAGTTTTCGGTTCAGATCATTCCCTTAAAAAGCCGAAGATCATGTTTATTCCGTATAGTGGATTTTCAGACTTTGCTTTAAATCATTAACATCTACAATGATATCCGTAAAGAATAATCAGTAGAGCTTCGTATCCGAAACTATTTTTTTTATCCGACAAGAACAGCCATTCGTATTTAATTTTGTAAATGAAAATACGGATTCCTGATTACATTGCAGTCCTTTAAAATAGAAAATATTTCGGACATTAGTAAAAATTATGATAGTAGGCATTCGCTTATTCAGTTTTAGTTCCGTTTATTTATTCATTAACAATTTTCATTGTGCTTTAAATTATAAAATTATAGCACATTATACCATTAAACTACTATTTCCATTTTACAACTTTGGTTTTGCAAGGCTAGACCGACTGTTCATAACATAAGTCAATAGGCGTTACAAATTGAGATTTCAATAATTCATACAGTACTCAGGTCGTACAAATATCAATGAAAGTATACAGGCTTATATAACATACAAGCCGCGACCTATATACGAATGAATTAATAGGGAAGGGACATGAAGCTTTGTATCCATATCCGAATGAATGAATAAAAGTTATTAAGACATAAGTTAACGGCAGCAAAGAACAACTAAACAACAAACATTGTTATATGAATTACGAATACTTAACTTTTTCGTAAAGTGGAGGCAAAAACCAAACAATAATTGTTTGTACTCTTGCGTTGAATATATAAAGAAAAGTATAAATGAAAGTATACAGTTTGGTTTATCGCATTTATTTCGAAAAGAACCTTTGAATATTTTCAATAGATTCTGTTGTTATTTTATTACCTACCGAGTACTTCAAATCTCACGATATTTTGTAACAGAGGCTTGTATAATTGCCACACTATCTGTCTGTACCGTTACCAGTACCTTATTAAAATCGTAAATACCTACACATCCACATGATCACGCCATTGTACCGAGGGGGTAGTCAGAGATCGCAGCCCTAACGGTACAATTCTGACACACAATCAACAAGCATGAATGCTTGTCAATTTCAATATTGAATATCCGTATCCAAAAAAACATATCCATAAACATCTTTAGCCGACAATGATATACGAAAACATTGTTTGTTTTAATTAATAACTATACCGTTGTATATAGGGTTCTTTACTGAAGATTTTTTAAAAGGTGATCACACCATCAAACTGAACAACTAACGAGTCGAATAGGTGAGCCGTTTTGTGTACAAAGAGTAACAAAACAATTTTAATGTTTAAAGGAGTGGGTGGCTTAGGCCCGCTTGCGCCAGGCAGGGTTATCGTCATTAACTCAGAACTAGACGCTACTTTGGAATTACATTATAATTATGTCTTGCACCATCCTGTTTTAGGGGGCTAAACTTGTGTTATATTTAAATTTTAAACCGCCGATGTGGTAGGTTTAAGTCACTAAACTACGTGCTAAATATGGCTAAATGTCAAATTTGAGGTAACAGCTGTTTTTGTTGACATGATTGAAAACTGAATGATTTTAAAACAAAACGATGAAAACGAAATGTCATTGCCAAAATAAAACAAATGAGACAGACAAATACAAAGAGATGCAGTGTGAAAGAGACGTGCATATAATTTCAATTCATCATTCACTTTTCATATTTTGTCGGATTACATAAACTCTATGGTCATTTAGGATGTTGCCAGCGAAAAATAGAGAACTGTCAGGTTAGTTAACTCTGAATTTGTTTTCATTGGCACAAGACAATCTTCGATAACACTTTAGGTCAGTGCTACTAAACACGGGGTTACGCAATATAACACAGCATTTTGGCGCAAGTGGGCCTTAGACCGTCAAACAGAACCACTATAACTATGGAGACAATGTCAAAAAATAATTTAAAAATGCAAGTCGTCGGCTAAAGTGTCAGACCTCGTAACTCCATTAGATCAAATTTTACAGGAGGCACAAAAAACGTCACCACGATAATCGTAAAATGGTTACTACGCCACGCCATATCGTGCAGTACTGAGCGTGGGGAGATACGTGGTTTGCTTCCAACAATATGGAGTTACGTGGTTTTCTATTTATCATTTTAAACTGTAACGGCTTTTTAAAAGGATTTAAGAGTTTTGCCATGGATGCGTTTAGAAATTTGTAATAAAATTGTATAAAAATGTCATTTGAGAAAAAAAAGGGAGTTACGAGGTTTAACACTTTAGCCGACGAAGTGTAAAATTTGAGTTTGAGTGCAGTGAGACCTACTGCAGTTGTTATAGAAAAAACTGATTTTTGTACACTTTTTCTCTAGTGTAAGTTGTTCAGTTTAATAGTCTGAACCACCATTAATTTTACTATACAAGGTATTACAAAAACACTTAAGGAGGTTGTTTAGACCATCAAACTGAACAACTTTCACTATGGGACCAATATCGAAATCACGAAAAGAAAATCAGATGTTCCATACTAAACTACAAATCTACTCGAGCTAAATGTATGGGACAGTAGATTTTTTTTCGCTATTTCAATGTTGGTCACATAGTGAGAGTTGTTCAGTTTTATGGTCTAAACAACCCCTTTAAAAGTTTTAGATGTTTATTTTTACTTTTGTAACACCTTGTAGTGTTTTGTTACACCCTATCATAGAATAACAATTACTTTTTGCGATTTCCATGTTAGTACCACAAAAAAAGCTGTACGGGAGAGGAAATCAAATCTCTTTCACGCTTTTGCAGTCACAAAATGAAACATACGATTCGAAATTTGCGAATTATTCTTTCAACTTTTTATGCGAACTCGAAAAACCGACGCGGGCAATTTGTAATGAAAGGTCGGTCTTTTTTCCCAATTTCACTTGCGTATCAAACGTTGTTCAGTTAGCCTTTCTGAAGAAA
This sequence comes from Agonopterix subpropinquella, assembly GCA_922987775.1. Lineage (NCBI taxonomy): Eukaryota > Metazoa > Arthropoda > Insecta > Lepidoptera > Depressariidae > Agonopterix > Agonopterix subpropinquella. The sequence continues at coordinate 5,150,175 of OV277710.1, forward strand.
ATGCTTTTAAATTTTTGAATGATTTGCTCCATCACGCGGGCTTGAGTCTAGTTAGTGGTATGAGGTGACTAAGGGATAAAGTCTTTTTGTGGCTGTTCTTTTGGGCTGACCGACTTGACACTTCGTATCACATGAAAGTTATGTTTTCTCCGGACCTGTAGTGCGAGACCGACTCACACGTTGCCGGTTTTAATTATTTGTTGTTATACTGTAAAGTTTGTTCTGTAATCACACCAAGTTTGACGCTTTTATTATATGTGAGACCGTTTTTACTATAGAGCGAAAAGAAAAACTTCGATAAAAACTAGTTTCATGAAAGAGTATTATTTGTCAGCAAAATCCGCCATAACACACATTCTGAGACCATTTCAACTGTCTGGCTATTACGGTTCAAAACTTACAGCCCTATATAGCTAGGACAGACAGACAGACGGACGGACAGACGGACGAACGGACATCGTAAGCTTATGAATATTTATAAAGCTTTGAAATTTTTCATACAAAATTTTTAAAGCTTTATATCTTCGTAATTATAATATTATAATTTGCAAATGTTATTTGTGACGCGACATCTATATTTTCTAAACTATTTTTCCATTTACACAAAGTTACTTTATACGCGTATTGTGCGTCAAACTTTTGTATGGACTGAAACCACCTTAAGTATTTTGTTACACCCTGTAAACCTCTATAAAGATAAGACTATTGGTGACAACAAGATAATCAACGAATTAACTATTTCCTGAATATTCAGTAAGTAAGTAAAGCTGTTCAACACAGTACCTTATGTTTATTACACTAGAGTTCAAAACTTTCAGCTACATTGAACATTGCTTGCGCATTATTTAGATCGCAGCTGCAGATTGCATTGAAAGTGCTATTAAATGTTAGGGGAATCGTTTGGATAAACTTGAAAAAACTAAAAAAATATGTTTTCCGTTTTGTTGAACAAACAACAAAAGCTTTATAGCTTGAGTTAAATATTTTTAGTTCGTAGGTAATGTAGGTATACAGGGTGTAAGGAAAAGTATCATTAACCTTTAAATCACATACTCTACCCATCAAATTGAACAACTTTTACTATGAGAGCAAACCTGTCAGAAAAACAAAAATATCTGCTGTCCCATACTAAACTGCAATACCTACACTACCTACTCGATTCAAACGTATGGGACAGCAGATTTTTTTTTATTCTGACAGGTTTGCTCCCATAATAAAAGTTGTTCAGTTTGATTGGTAGAATATGTGGTTTAAAGGTTAATGCTACTTTTCCTTACATCCTGTATACTATAATTAAATTATAAACAATTGACTGCCAAACCAGGGTCCTGGGTTCGAATCCCGGTTCGGTCATGGATGTTTATATGTTTGTGCCGTTGTTGTATGGTTTCCATAATAAACAGCCAATAAATAGTGCTTTCTTGGGATCATTACAATGTATGTGCCTGTGAGCGTTATTATTTTATTTATTTTTATTTTTAATTATGTTATGTTATATCTAATTATTAATAATGTGCGTATCAATTTTAAAGCTTTATGTAAATAATTTTACATAGATAGAATTGAATGGAATTTCAATTAAATAATGGAATAATTCAATTTTATTAATTAATTGCGATTACACATACATATTACAATCCGCACTGGGCCTGCGGCTGCGTGCTGGATTAGGTATGGCCCACCCTTACTCGTCAAAGTTACCCTGCAGTAGAACCCTAAAGGCTATAACTAAACTTTTAGCTAAAACGTTATTTTAATTTTTTAATTTGCAATTATGATTTAATTTAATTCCATTCAATTTCATAGCATTTTTATCACGTCGTATGAAACGCGTGAGCGTTGGTCATTACAGCCTCGGCTCGTATAACTGCACTCACCTGCGGCTCGTGCTGCAATCCCGCCTCGGTTGTAATGACCAATAAAATAAAACTTAGCTCACTTGTATCATAATGTACTATTATTTAATAATTGTGTAATATCTTGTTTATCCCTCTTTAATAAAAAATTAATATTATACATTCAGCGTCCTGACAAAATGTTCCGAGTGATTTAACTGTTTTAAATAGCCAATTATAAATATTGTTTGTCGGTTCATTTGTCAGCCATTGTCTTACCGACACACGGAGACAACCCTGACATCTCGCCGTGAAGCTGTAAATTATTTATGAAGCACTAACAATGTAAACGAACGCCGATAATTGCCACCTTACTCTATGAATAAAGGCACACCCTTGCTCCGAGGCCCTATTTTATTAGCATAATTTTCTCGTTGGGGCCCCAGATAAATGCTTTAGGTGTACGTATTGATTTTCTTACATAAATTATTGGAGGGTTGTTGTGGTACAAAAAGGTTTTTTTGGAAAATTAATTGTCACGGGTCTAAATTAGGTTAAGTACGGTCGAAATAACGGTCTTCTAGCGTTCGGTGTTTCAGGAAATTACACAATATTAAGAAATGTAACACCCGTGATGAGAGGATAAAAGTGCGACTCGGTATTGTAGTGGGGATGTATTAAACAACAGATGTTAATAATGATGAAGAAAAGCACCAATTACCAATTCTCATTAGTCCATTTCAGCAGCACAGTGTCTCTTTTGTTCGTAAATATACAGTAAAATTCGTTATATGCTTAAGGTTAAACTTTGACGCACAATACGCGTAGACGGTATTAATATAAGTAACTTTGTATATATGGAAAAATAGTTTAGAAAATCTAAATGTCGCTTATTATCAAATAACATTTGCAATTTATAATATAATTACGAAGATATAAAGCTTTGAAATTTTTCATACAAAATTTTCAAAGCTTTATATCTTCGTAATTATATTATTAATTGCAAATGTTATTTTATACACGACATCTAGATTTTCTAATCTATTTTTTCATATATACAAAGTTATTTATATTAATACCGTCTACGCGTATTGTGCGTCAAAAATTTGTATGGACTGAAACCACCTTAAGACCGTTCAAACTGAACAACTTTTACCATGGCTACAAAAAAAAATTGGTTATTCCAGGGAAATGTCAGTGGGTAGGTATATTTGTACGTCGACGGCTAATTAACCGGTAATTAACCGTCGACAGAAGAAGATGATTTATCTACAGGGTGAAATTGATATCATTAACATTCTTTTAAACTTAGTCTTACACATTGATGGGTAGACTCTTAGGTGTATCGCATACAGAAGGATTCGAGGCGGCCTCGAGGCATGGGCGCGCCTTGGGAACTTTGACATACGGTCGATAATTGTATACCAAGAAAATATTGGTATGACATACAATTACCGACCGTATGTCAAGGTCTTTAAGGTGCGCGCCCGCGCCTCTACGCCACCTCGACTTCTTCTGTATGCGATACCCCTCAGTGTAAAAGCATGCTAATGATATCAATTTCACCCTGTACATCCAAAAATGCATATTATTCTATGTACAAAACCAACTAATTGAACTCTGTTATATTATGCAATATGTGATACATAGGCCTCTTTTCCGGTTGTTAAAATTACGACAGAATTTCATGATCCGAACAGCTATATCACCACGGCTATAGGAGATGGATTCCCATAAACTAATATTAGAGAGTTACATAATCTAGAGAGAGCGCCTTAGTATCCGTATTGCAATAGACTTTCGGTCGTAAAAAGAAGTAAAAGTCGGCAAGTGTCGACAGTAAAATGGGGAATCTGCCGCTTTCCCATCATAAAACCGGCATTTTCGCCAAATAACTTCGCCGTATAAATAGGGGCACGTGTTCTCGTCTTAGATTAGATATCGTCTGCGATATATTGACACCTCTCCACCTTTATTGAATTTACTTCGCATTTGATAACGTTATTCAACATAGTTAAGGCCCTAATAGCAGTAATAAACAACTAACTATTTTGGGTAGGAGTAGGGGTAGGAACTAGGAAGTATCTTCATTTCATTGTTTTGTAGAGTCTTAAGGTTAAGGCACGATGGGGCTGACATAACCTCGGGGTTAAAAGCTCAACAAAAAAAAACCGGCCAAGTACGAGTCGGGACTCGGGCAATTAGTGTTCCGTACTACCAGTTGTTTAACATGGGTCATTGAGGAAACCACTATAAATTGACACTTACTTAGTATCTGGTCACATAATAACTGAAGATCATTTTACACTGGACGTACTGGTGTTAGTTTTTTGGGTATAGAAAAAAAACTATCCAAGTTAGAGCCACCCTGATAATTTTCCCGCCATCTACACGTTATTTCTGATGTTCATGATTTTTTTCAGATCTTATACGGCTATATTTTTTGAAACAGAGGTGGGGACAGCAATTTCTCGCACTGGTGTTAGTTTTTTGGGTATAGAAAAAAAACTATCCAAGTTAGAGCCACCCTGATAATTTTCCCGCCATCTACACGTTATTTCTGATGTTCATGATTTTTTTCAGATCTTATACGGCTACATTTTTTGAAATAGAAGGTGGGGACAGCAATTTCTCGGATTGAATTGAAAATTTTGTTAAACAAAGTTTTTATTAAAAATTTGAAAAGTATATTTTTAGACTCGTATTTTTATAAGCTTTCAATTGATACCCCACACCACAGGGCAGAAAAAATTTTTTTTTTTATTTGCCCTTTCTTACTACCGAAATTGCCCCCCAATATAAAAATTTAGCTTTTTTTTACTTCATTTATGACATTGGACCACCAATTGCTATATCTGTACCGAGTTTCAACTTCCTATGTCTTACGGTCTCTGAGAAAAATGCCTGTGACAGACGGACGGACAGACACCGAGCTGATTCCATAAGTGTTCCGTTTTTCCAATTTTGGTACGGAACACTAATAAAAAAACGCCCATAACGTTTTTTTTTTTTACAGATGATTTTTGATAATTTTTCTGGAAACACCGCCCGCCTACCTTTCTTCTTTCACCGTTTCCTCTACTTTTGTAAGCTACTGCAAAATGTGCAAGAAGTATATTATATCGATGGTCTAGAAGACAAACGTGCTAAGTGCAAAATTTTGATATTTTAACATTTTAATGCCAAATTTATTAAATAAGCATGCTCTATCGTTTCCACTTACCCAAATGCCGTAATTCCGTCTCTTTCAGTCTAATCAGTATGTGTACATTTATAGCAAGTGACATCAAGTTGAAGCCAAGAAAAGTAATGAATGTTATTTACTACCTTGATTTACAACAAATAATGCTAAATAGATTTAGAACATTTGACTTGTTTGACAAACATACTAAGTGCCTTTGTTACTTATGGCATTACGAAACTTTCGGTTCTCAATTATATTAAATAATGATAGTAGGTAATACCCTACCCTACCAAAGTATAGGCAGTATATACACGATTCCAATGCACAGTTTTGAGTTATAGCATATTGAACTTTTAAAATAATAAAAGCGACTCTCCAGAACAATTGCTAAATCTGTAATTAGCATGTTTGTCTTCTAGACCATCGATATGAGAAAACTTGACGTTCTACCAAAAAAAGGAGTTTGTGCCGATTTTGCCAGTCTTGTTTCTCTACACTTTTACTCACTCATACAATCATTCCTGTTTCATCACAGTTTTCAAAAGTAAAACAATTATAGAAATTATTATTGAATTGTTTGTTTTTTGTATGTTTTACGGAAAAGGATTTATGATTTTTAAATGTTCTTTGATTGTATTTTAAATGAGCCTAGGCATATCGTTTTAAACCATCAACATCACTCTCCCCTCATCACAGTCATCACCTCTAATTATAATCATTCTATGAAAGTTTTCCAGCACTTTTTGCAAAATCATCCTACTCTACGATACAAGAACTAATATTAGCATAATTTTATTGACCTACTTAAATTATTAATCACAAAGTCAAGAGATGGCGGTTCAAAGACATTTTATAACACTCGTGTTTTCACAGTAAACAAAATATATTTGGGGTGCCGAGTCTACTGACTCTATCTTTATGATAAGAGAGGAATCAACCTAGGGGAGCGCGTAATTTCTCTATGGCAATCACACCCACTTAATTGTCGGATACATCCAGGCCCTGTACCCGGACTTGCGATGTTCGATATATCGCCACTGTTTCGGTCCGCACTTCATTGTAATAGAGTTGATATTGGAACGAAAACGTTCACGCAATTGCAAAGTTCGAATGTGCGGGTAGAGGCTCACGGCCCTGTTTAATAAACGCGACAATGACAATTTGACAATAACAATTCAGAGTACATTTCTGGTTACTAATGACGCTAAACTTGCAGTGCTTCATGTGTCCTAGCATTCTCAACAATGTAGTCTGCATTGTCATTGTCAAATTGTCATTGTCACGTTTATTAAAAAGGGCTCTGTATGTGTCTGACAAGTGTGATCTGAGCTTGAGAATAAAATTAAGTATGTTCTTTTTTTTATTCAAGTTACAAAAAACATTATAAGCTAAGTCGATTCTGAGATGGTACCTGAGGTAGTTGCGAGGTGCGGGAGGGGTGAGAAGCGGACGCTCGATTGCTTCGAGTCGCGTCACCAAAAACCTCCACAGTTATATTTGAGCGCTCCCCTACCTCCAATACCCTTCCTAATGGAACAACCAGCCTTGACCGAGTTGTGGCCGAGATCAAACTAGAGAGGAGTGGCACGTCCAGCAGCTTTAATAAACGTGACTATTCTAATTACGATGATAATTCAGAGTACATCATACTGGTTACTAATGACGCTAACATGTGGCTTACTTGCCTTAACTTTCTTTTTTTTTATTTATCAATTAGTGTATGGGAGAATCTATCCCAATATCAGGGATTGTTTTTGGTCAATAACAAGATATTGAGGATTGCGGAGCCTCGTGGCAGGCAAAAACGCCACGCGCGAAAACCACGCAAGACAAGTGCTCGGGTCAGAACCTGCAACGTGACTCCCCTTAAATTTCTTAGCAATGTACTGAATGTCATTGTCAATGACAATTGTCATGTGCCTCGGTGGTATGATGATATTGCGATGAGCGTCGTAAAGATTTGGAGATAGTCGAGGAGTTGCGAACACACTTGTATAGCGCCTTCATACATAAACTTTTATAGGCCTTCATACACGATTCTGCAGTGCATCTGGCATGCTTGCGGATGCACATATAGATGACTTTTATGTGATTATACGCAAAAAGACCGCGTCTGTTGTGCGCAGAATACGGGGGAGCCACAAACAGAATGTTGAAGATGATCGCTGATAGGATGGATACGGCTATCCTCGGTCATTTCATCGATCTGCATGTGAGAGGTGTTAATCGGTGAATTGATCTAATTAATAATTCTTTGTTTTATGTGATTATACTAATATTGGATGACTGTAAGCTACTAACAAAATATGGGCAATTTTTTGTCTGAAATAAAACATTTTGTTTTAAATTTTTTATCTACACTAATATTATAAAGAGGAAAGATTTGTACCTATTTTTGTATGTTTGTATGTTTGTAATGAATAGGCTCAAAAAGTACTGGGCCGATTTAAAAAATTCTTTCACCATTAGAAAGCTGCATTCACCCTGAGTAACATAGGCTATATTTATTGCTAGAAAAGATTAGACGTCCACCCGTGCGCAGCCGGGACGGGCCGCTAGTTATTTATAAAGCTGAAATAAGGGTCGACGGCCCGATAGGTCAGTTTGTAGTGAACCTGCCTGCTGTGCCAAGAGTAGCGGGTTCGAATAAAGCAAGGGGCAAATATTTGTAAGGTGAATACGAATATTTGTATCCAAGTCATGGATGTTTGTGTTGATCTATGTATTGTATATCATTTTCTGCCTTAGACAATTTAATAGTAAGGACTGGCCTTGCGGTAGCATTTCCCCTCTGCCACGGTATAAGACAAATTGATCCTGTGCATTTACACTCAATTTTATACCTTATCACTAAACGAGACAGCCTATAATTGCAAATCAATAATTTTGAACTTAGAACGTTTGGAGTTTACACGAGACTACTTTTCATGATTTTTAACATTCATAATTAGAATCTAAAGCTATGAGGAATAAAATCCAAAGTTGCGAATTTCATGTTAACTCGCCCCCCGCAAAAAGTGGCAGAAAATGTTGTTAGGAGAATGGCACGCGTTACGAGTCCATACTCAATTGTCTAAGTTTTCTGCTATCCTAATATACAAGTCTAGACTAGTTTCTGGGTCTTTAAATGAGACCTAAATTGTGTGAAAATAGGGTTGCCAACCCTACTATATAATATAGTATCCTACTATTTTACTACTGTAATTCTGAGAAAAATATATACTAGGCAAAACTACTATATTTGATGAGCGAATAATTTATAGAGAATTTCAATATATTGGTACTTAGGTCCAATAAAAATGACCAATAACTTAACATTCTTTTAACAATTTTCTTTCTCTTCATCACATTTTGTTCCATAAACAATTTTCTACTAAATATACTACTGAAAAGTGACAACAAGTTTTCCTAAAGTCAGATTTATCTATTTTTTTAGAAATTGTATTATTTCTGTATCGAATCAAGGGACTTCTGCGTTTACAGGATGCATTATTTTCTATAACGAATACGAAATAGAGAAATGATTGTTCCTTGAAAATAACAACTTGGTATTCAAACCAAAAAGTAGCAAAAACATATCTTTTTGAAAAAATTTAAACTAACAAATTCGAATAATACTATATTATTTCTTATTTTTCCCCGATCTACTATATTTTTTCGGTCACTAAGGCTCGAAATACTATATTTGGTCTAAAAAAAGTTGGCAACCCTGTGTGAGAATGTCCACGACATTTATTTGTTTTAAAGTTTTCCAATGTTGAATTCGGTAGAAGACTGAATTTCAGAAATGTAATAAGCCTTTGTACATAAAATTTTGTGTTTACTGTTTGTTGATTAACTTCGAATATTAGATCTTAAATTCTGTTAGATTTCTTCATAATTAATTAACATTTGAATACAAGCAAGTTGAATAATTAACAGTATCTAGAATAACTTGTTTCGAAGTGATACTAATTTATGTGCCAAATTAATTACAGAAATAATTAATTTTTCCATTTGAATCGAAATTAGTTATTAAGCAACAATTAATAACAATTAATTAAATTTTAACTTCATTTATATTATAAAATGAATTTCTAGATGGCGACACGTACAGTTTTTTCATAACAAAAACCTCCTCTAGCATATTAATAAGTCTTGGGTAACTTAAGCTTTAATTTCACTCTATTAATAAGTATATCGATACAAGTCATCATCATCAGCCTACAAAAATTGTGAAATTGATTAAACCATTTTCAAGGCAACCAATCGACATCGACAACGTGAAAAAAAAAAACATTAATTATAAATTCATTATTAAGACAGGTCGACAGGTTATTACTTACTAGCTGTTGCCCGCAACTTCGTCTGCGTTACCCGGATAAAAAGTACCCTATGTGTTAATCCAGGCTATAGTCTATCTGTAAACCAAATTTCATCAAAATCCGTTCAGCAGTTTTTGCGTGAAAGCGGTACATCCATCCATATTTACAAACTTTCGTGTTTATAATATTAGTACCTATAGGATTAGTTACATGGTGTAAAAAATTGTATTTTTTACGAATTCAACGTTGGTTCCTTAGAGAAAGTTGTTTATGTTGTTCCTTGGAAGCATTTCATGAAATAGTTTACACCCCTTATAAGTCCCACTGAATGGCCCAGACCTCTTTTTGCCAATAAACTTGAGATGGGCGGGAATGAACCACACCCCGATATGCCCAGTAGTGTTGGCCCAGTGAGCATTGGCGGTGCCTCCACCATTTATATGTCAACTAGCTTATATAATATTTTTCAAGTCACCTCAATCGAGACGAAAACAACTATAAAACATAAATGTGTGGGTAGAGATTAAAAAGTAGGAAATTTTAGGCTCAATCCCTAATATTATAAATGTGAATGTAAGTTTGTTTGTTACGCTTTTTTTGTACACATATTCTTGGAGGTATTAGAAGTAACATAGGATACTTGGGGTTTTCCAAATTCGCGGACAAAGTCGCGGGCAAAAGCTAGTATTTAATAAGATCAAATGACATTAAACCCAGAACTTCTATAATATACTTACAGTGTAATTTACTTTGGAAACTTCTTCAAGAATTTGTAGTACAATGTTCAACAGAAATGAACGTTGAATCGAGAACTCCATCGCACGTAAACTGACTATAGAAGATCTTCCTTTTTCTTAGTGCCTATTTTATTCGCATCCTATATTCATTCCCATTTTATTAGGCCATATCATTTTGTCTGTTGTATGATATTATTAGTCCAATAACAATCCGTCTGAGCCCAAATTATGTTTGTGGTGGAACTAAGATCCGTAACTCACTCGATTCACTCTTCTTGACTCTATTTTTTTTTTGGTTGTTTTTTAACGATCTGTATAAAACACACATACATATAAAAAAATACTAACAAACATAAACTCACTCCGTTGCGGGGTAGTCAGAACTCTTGCTACTACTACCAAGAAAATTAAAAAAATGATAAAAAGTACCTACTAAAGTAATTAATGATACGCTAATCAAACAAGGATTCAAATAAAAGCATTGTAAAATTGTAATTGTTACTGTAAAAGTTACAAATTAGTTTGACACAAATACCCAACCCTCCTCCTGGGGCAGTCGGGTAAAAAGATCACATAATTTTCATTCTCAATGGAGTCAGTTTTAGGTGAGAATAATGTCACAATCGGTCAAATCCATTTTAATTTTTAGTAATTTTTAGTTTTGGCGTCTGCTTCAACTTTATAGTACCTATTGATGTTGTGAATACAGCGGATTAACAGACATGGTGAGCCAGCATCACCATCCGTATGATAGTGGTACGACAGAGATAATTACTACCGGTTACGGTACCAAATAGTCCAAGTCTTATTTCGTCCAACCGTGAAAAACAATTAAACTTGCATTCTGTCCAAGTGCAATTTGGTCCAAGTATCATTCCGTCCAAGTATCATTCTGTCCAGATGCAATTTGGTCCAAGTATCATTCGGTCCAAGTTTTACTTTGCTTAAATAAAAAACCTGCCAAGTGCTACGTAGACTCGTGCTCTGTACTTGCTGAGTCCTGGACGACTTTCACTGTGATTTGAACGGATTTCATTGAATTTGTGCTCTTTTTGTTAGAAAACGTAGTGGTACTGTATTTGCACGAGAATAGTGTGAGAACTGAACGTGGTACCACATGCAGGTTTAACTCTATTTGTTCCGAAGTGGAATCTGGGTAAAACTAATAAGTTCTTATTTACTTGAGGTTGGTCCGGGAATTACGCGATAATTTCTGGATTGTTGCGAAACTTTATTTACGGCTCTCGTTCAGTTTTACAACTGGGGTTTTATTGTTTACTTGCTCTATTTTGTATTGCCCAAACGTACGATTCGCATAGCACATATTTATCAGAAAATGGATTATTACTCTGAAGGGGAAACTGGCCAATTATAAACTGGCCAAGTATATACTTGGCCAGATATGGAATGAAGGAGAAAATTATGGCACAGCCACTAGCGGGGTATTATCATCATCATCATTGCTTATGGAACTCACAATCGGGACACAGGCCTACCCTCTGTAAAGATTGTATGGATAGTCACCAAGCGTGTCCAATACGGATTGCATCGAGAAAAACGTATGATACAAATGATGAAATGTCTAATTGAACCTTAGACTATTTATATATGGACAAGTTACGCGTGTAATTCTACTAACAAACTTTTCTGCCACTTTCTGCATAGGGCGAGGTAGCATGAAATTCGCAACTTTGGACTTTATTCCATTATAATTTTGAATGTTAAGGTGGTTGCAGAGGGGTCAATATTTTACAAATTTACAAACAATACGCGTAGACGGAATTAATATAAGTAATATTTTATAGACTTTGTTTTATACTATGTGACGCAACATCTAGATTTTCTAAACTATTTAATATAAGAAAATCTGGATGTCGCGTCACAAATAACATTTGCAATCATTACATAGTATAAAACAAAGTCGTTTCCCGCTGTCTGTCTGTCCCTATGTATGCTTAGATCTTTAAAACTACGCTACGGATTTTGTTGCGGTTTTTTTATTGATAGAGTAGGTAATTCAAGAGGAAGGTTTATATCAGCACTGTACCCGTGCGAAGCCGGGGCGGGTCGCTAGTTATATATAAATAAAGTATCGTGTGAACCCCAAGCGTGATAAGTTCGTGTATTCCGCAATTAAAGGCCGTCTCGTTTAGTGATAAGGAATAAAACTGTATGTAAATGCACATGATTAGTTGATCTTGTACGTTAGCGAACGGGAAATGGTAACACGATTCGGGTCCCTATATAAATCGTCTAAGAATTGAACAAACATTTTCAGAGAAAATTTCTCTGTAACATCATTCTGCATTCAAAGTATCTTACTTATTAAACACATACCTTGAGTCTTCATTTGAAACAAACCGAGCTAATAGCCCGAGATCCGACCGTAAAATTATGCACCTATTTCATACGCGAATGAAATGTGATTCTAGTGTATATGTTTACACAGAGGTTAATTTAACACCGCCAAGTTGCCTAGAAAAATCTTGCCGCAAGTACCTTTTCCATTATAATTTTTGGAATAACTTTTTCCACGTGTCTGTTAGGGAAGTGAATTAGGTGCCATTAGAAGGAGACTGATCTAAAGTACTGGAAGTAGGGTTGCCACCTCGCAATCTGCCAGCGGTTGCCAGGTTCAAAGAAGTCATTTTTGAACCTGGCAACCCTTTAGTTACGGCAGACTGAGAGGTGGCCACCCTAGTTTTTCCAATACTTCAGATCAGTCTCCTTCCGATAGCACCCCATTTATTTCCCTAACAGACACGTGGAAAAAGTTATACCAAAAATAATTATGGAAAAGGTACTTGCGGCAAGATTTTCTAGGCAACTTGGCGGCGTTGAATTAAGCCCTGTGTAAACATACACTAGAATCACATTTCATTCGCCTATGAAGAAACGGCTGCGCACGTGCTGCTGGAATGCAACGGGCTAGCACACTATCGGGCACAACACCTCGGATCACCGGGGTCCCTTCCAGAGGTCTTCAACAGCATTAACAAGCTGGTGGGCTTCCTGGAGGAGCTGGGATGGCAGGAGTAGTCATTCCCACCCAACGCAAAATAGGCGCCTAAGTTCGTCGAGTTGCGGAAAATGAGCCCGCTCAACCAATACCAATACCAAAATTCGCCTATGAAATAGGTGCATAATTTTACGGTCGGATCTCGGACTATAACCGCCGTTGCCGTTGCTTGCTAACCACTGACATTGCAGACTTGCAGTCCCACAAAGACATAAGGCATGCCTCACCTCGCCTCGACTTGCGTTCTGTCTGGAATTGAGGCAGCTCTAATCAGTTAGAAGCTCCTGTCCTTTCTATAAATTTTCTACAAGATGCATTGGCAGAGGTAGACAGTACAGTAGATTTAGCCGCTAAGGAATTGTACATTTCCTTGCATCTTGAACAAATGCGAGGCAAATTAGATGGTTTGGTAGTGTCCTACTTTCAAAATTTATGGTTAACTAAATAGTGCACTATTATTAACTATTCTTTGTTAAACCACAATAAGATCATCAAATTGTACTCGATTTTATTGATATGTTTGTTTTGTATGATTGTTTATTTAAATGCGTTACATACTTAAAGGGGTGGTTCAGACCATCAAATTGAACTACTTACTTTTATTATAGGTCAAACATTGAAATCGCGAAAAAAGTTTTTATAGAAAATATCATGTGCCACTAGACCAAAATGTATGAAACACTAGATTTCTTTTTTACGATTTCAAAGTTAGTTTCATAGTAAAAGTTGTTCAGTGTGATGGTCTGAACTTGGTAGGTATTTGTTTTGTATGATTATTGATTGTTTTATACTGGCGTGCTTCAGACCATCAAACTGAACAACTTTTACTATCGAACCAACATTGAAAACACAAAACAAAAAGTTACACTTTAATAGCGAATAGCGAAGTATGTGCCATACATAAAATTATATATTTTTTTCGTTGTTTCTATTAGCCGTTGACGTTTTCTTTGGAACAAATTTTTTTTTCGCTATTAAAGTTTAACTTTAAAAAAAAGCTAAACTTCAATACGCTGACTAGGTACGTACTTTCAAGTGTAAATTAAAACGAAAGCTTTTATCTTTTACGAGCTTTAACCCGCGACTTCGTCCGCATAAATTATATACCAGATTTTAAGTCAGATGATAAGCTATCAAACAAAAAAAGTTTCATCAAAATCGGTTCAGTAGTTTTTGCGTGATACTCGAACAAAAAAAAACACCCAAACAAACAAACAAACAAACAAACGAACAAACAAACAAACAAACAAACAGACAGACAAAAAATCAAAAAATTGGTGATTTGGAATCAGGGAGATCTAAAAACCATATCGTAATTTTTTTTTTTTTGTATCTTCAATGTACAGACACACATCTGTTACAGTTTTATAATAGTTTAGATGAGCACAGAGGATTTGATGAGTTATAATATAATATAAGACGAACTATACAGGGTGTAACAAAACACCCAAATATTTCTTAAGGGGGTGCTTCAGACCATCAAACTGAACAACTTTCACTGTGCATCCAACATCGAAATCGCGAAAAAATAATACGCTCCTTCATACAAAACTGCAGTACCGTCCCAATTTAAATGTACGGGACGGCTGACTTTTTTATTTTTCTCGAGTTGGCTCTATAGTGAAAGTTGTTCAGATTGATAGTCTGAAGCACCCCCTTAAGTATTACTAGGGTGTTTTGATACATCCTGTACACTGAGAATCTAATTAAAAAATCTATTATTTAACGCGTAAATGACAACAATATAATCGCTTATATTCCTTTCAATAGATCAGTTGGTTTAATAACCAGTGCTGCTAATGTAAATTTCTTGATTCCCCGCTTAAGTAGGCTCAATTCCCCGAATTTCCCCGATTTCCAATCATGCATTCCCCGAAAATTCCCCGACACTGTAATATGCAAGAAATAAAGCATTTTTTCATGCAAAATGTAGTTAAATGATTCAAAAATTAGCGTATCAACTTCTTTGTCTTCTAATTTTTATCAATAAATCTACTTCAGTATTTAGAATACAGTGAGTTTTATTTATTATTTATATTTCTCCCACATTTTCGGACTAAGATTTGTCCGATTCGGTTCTAATTTTAGTAATTCCTCTTCATTAGACATCCTGTGTTCGACATTTATTACAAATAGGCGATTCCCCGAAATTCCCCGATTTGAATCATTCCCCGCGCTCTCCCCGCACGCACCCTTGATTCCCCGAAAATCGGGGAAATTCCCCGGAATCGGCAGCCCTGTTAATAACAATATTAATAACAAAAAAAGAACATTGATTGAACGCACGACATACGGCACGAAATCCTAGACAAACAAAGAATTACGGTAATTCGACCATACCAGAACCTTAAGGAGGAAAAAAACTAAAAGGCAATCGATCTAGGCAGTCGTGCACATTTATTTTTCCTTTACGAGGGGCCTCGGATTTACAGCATACTTACGACTATTTTCGAGTTTATACGTTACACGTAAGTTTATTATAGCTTACGAACTAGGGTCTTGAAAGAAAAATAGAGGTAGGATTTGAATTGATGTAACTCGATTGTAGCTTGTTTAGTGCTATGGTCATATATGGACTAAAAAATATTGTTATCAATCCACCGTTGTCCCCCCAATGCCCCGCACAGACCTGGGGTGCAATCGCGGTAAATATTCGGTGATGGAACCGTGATTGGATTACTTACGAACCATAACTTTCGACACAATTGGTTTTGCGCTAATCGCGGTACAGCTCATGACAGCCGTTAGAGCCGTTTTGACAGATCGCTCAGACGTTAAAAGCTGTCAGTTACATATAGTTTAGCGCGATGCGGATTTCAGCACAGTTGAATAGTAATTGGATTGCAATGTGATTAGAACTGAAATTGGATAAGAATAGAACTTCGATGTTTTAACTTAGCGCAATCGGGCTCCAGGGCCTCAATCGCCCTAAGTTTGAATGATACTACCAAAACAAAACCACAACCAAAAACGTTACGTTATGCACAATTCGTATCGCGCAAATTATATTAACGGTAACGATTTAGCTTTATTTCGGAAGATACGTTGGCGTAACGTTTGATGTCCGTTCGATCGAATTTTCTGTATTGTGCGATTTAACCGTTCAGAAAAAAATATCGCGATAGCTTTTTTACTTCAGCTAAACCAAATCTAAACCAAAACCAAAACCGTATAAAGTTGCGTAATTGAGGCCCAGGTCTCATTCAATGTGCTCATGGTAAGAGTGTAATTTTATTTAACCCTAGAAATACTTAAGAGGACTATCACAGTCCAGTGCCCAGGCGCCCTCATCACATTAAAAAAGATTTCTCAATAAAGAAAGCCTAAATTAAAAAAGTAATCAACGAACACTACAAAAGCCTTCAAGCTATTTTCATAGAATACTTTTATAGGTTTTTTAAAGGTCTAAAAATACAAATTTTGAAAAAAGAAAAAAAACGGCCGCTTTTGTTTTTATTCGAAATTGTCTAAAAGTGGAATGTTTAGAACCTATAAAAGTATTGTATAACAATGGCTTGAAGACTATAGTAATGTTCGTGTTGAGCACTTTTTTAATTTAGACTTTCTTATTGAGAAATCTTTTTTAATGTGGTGAAGGCGCCACTGGACTGTGATAGCCCTCTTAAGGAAGTATTTCAGACAATCAGAATGAACAACTTTTGCTATGGAGACATCATCGAAATCGCGAAGAAAAATCAACTGTCTCATAGACAGCATTTGAGTCGAGTTGGTACTGTAGTTTTGAATGAAACTGCTGATTTTTTTCACGATTTCGAAATTGGCTCATTGGTGAAAGTTGTTCAGTTTGATGGTCTGAAGCAACCCCTAAAGTACTACTAGGGTGTTTTGTATTTATACAAAACAAAGTTAAAGGTATATACGCACAACATTTCCTACAAATAGACAAATTCATCTGTAAAACACAAATTTTTCCCACGCAATACATACAGGACACAAAAATGTTTAAATTATACAAATATAAATAAAGCAGCAGCCCGCAGACCACCTATTTTTGTCCCTTCTGGACCTATTTCCGTTTCCGTTTGATTGTTGTGTTTGTGTGTCCCGGACACTTTTTTTTGAGAATTTTGTACTAGACCATAGTCCACAGTATTGTACGTCAATGGTCTGAACAGAGTTCTAGAGTAAGAAAATGTAACTTTTATCGATCTCACGTTCCAGTCACTAATAAGTTAACGCATAGCATAGCATATGCTCACGACTATATTCCCCGAGGGAGTAGTCAGAGATATTCTGAAACTTCAGAACATCCACGTTTCACTAGTAGTACCGAAACTCTGTCCAGTGTGACGGGGAGTGAGCCCGTCGCCACTTGTAATGGACAGTAGGTACAATACATGCCTCGAAATTGAAGCATGCAGGTTTCCTCACGACGTTTTCCTTCACCGAAAAGCCAGTGGTGTTACAAATCGTTCATAAATTCCGAAAAACTCATTGGTACGAGTCGGCCTGGACGGGGATCGAACCATCGCCTCCTGCACGGCAGGCAAGGTTACTCGCCACTGGACCACCACGACTTTTATACGGCAAGTTAACGCATAATAATAAATAAATAAAATAAAAATTCTTAATTTCTGACATAACATCCATATGTTGTTATTGTTAGTAACACACTTTAATAACTATGTTAGTACAAACACTTAAGTGTAGAACGATCCAGTGCTTAATAAAGCTACTGTCAAAGTATCTACTGGCGACCATGTTCACCCTAATGGTTCTCATAATGGTCACCCTATTTTTTTTTATCGCCCCAGTGAGAAACAAAGAGCCGGTTTTATTTTAAGAAATAGAAGTCCCTCAAATTCATAAGAGTTACAACAAAAACTTTTCATAGCGAAGACATTGAATAAAACTCCTTTGTCTCAATTAAAGTAGAAGAAAATTTCTTAATATTCAAGTCTTTTGAGGTCGCCACCGTGGAACAAAGGACTAACAAAGGAAACTGGAATTTTTAAATTTATTACTTTGCTAACAAGGCCCCTAAGCTTTAAGTAATAACTCGAGTGGGCTTTCTTTATTGTAACAACAAAACTTTTGTATTCCGAACACTAACTTGACTTGATATACCATCATTCATCATTTATTCCATAGTCTAAAAAATCAAAAGTCTTCTATTCCCAGAGTGACACAAGCCTACGTCACAAAAAAATGGCCGCTAAACATGGTAAAAGGGTATGATGACGTAGGCTTGTGTCAGTCACGTGATCAGTCACGTGATCGGAAGAGAATACCAGGCGCAGAATATTATTGTACCATGATTTATTCATAAGAACCTACTAGAATGAAGAGCTAGACAGAACATGCTCAAAAATACGCCGAATCTCGTCGAGAAAAGGTACGGTAGAGCGCCTCTTCTTTTTTGGCTGGTCTACTTTTTTTTTTTCTAGCCCAGTCATTTTACGGTTTGAGCCGGGACTAATTAGTAATTAATATTTTTTTCGGTATAGTATTTAAGAGCCAATTCGAGCTTAGAAATGAACCAAAATTAAAAAAAATCCCGTCAGCAACAGTTTCAAATTTATAATTTAGGTATTATCTCGTTATAAAAAACCTGGTATTGTTATTTTTTTTTGCACATTTTGTAAGGTATTACCTACAGATATTACCATTATACATACTTCAAACATGGTGTAAATATTTTGTCTACTTAGAAGGTTTTGAAAAATACGTTAGTATTTTTTAATATAAACCTCATTTTTAAAATTTCAATGCCTATTTTATTGCTCAAAAATAATTTATATTGTTAAATCTAATTCAAATGAGTGCATTGGTATTAATATTATAAAAAGCTTTCTGGAACTCACAATTTTGTGAATGTTGCGTAGCGATTTCTTTTTAATTTGTTTTCAGATAGTCTTTTTGTCACTAAATAGTGCCGGTAGCAGTTTGAAAGTCCAATTAATAATTACTTCCCACCTCTCCTAACAAAACTCCGTAAAATGACTGGGCTATACCGTGCCCCCAGATTTAGCAATCTTCGCGATCTATATCGTATTATTTTTTCGACCTCCCATACAAAAGTGCGATCAGCCGATCGTTTTTGTATGGAATGTCCAAAATAATATTGTTGTTTTTCGGCCCATGTTTCTCAGGGAAAGTTATTTAGGTTCATTGTCGAAATACACCTATATACAGGGTGTTTGGGAAAACAGTTGCATTACTTTAAGGGGTGATTGTACCCATAACCCTTGACAATGAACAATTACTTTCCCTAAGAAAACTATAGGAAATTCGCAAAAAAAATTTTTGACTTTCCGTACTAAATGCAATCAGCTGATTGATGGTAAGTTTGTATGAAAAGTCGAAAAAATCTAATTTCCTATAGGTTTCTTTGGGAAAGTCGTTTAGTATCACGGGTATACAATACAATCACCCCTTAAAGTAATGCAACTGTTTACCCTAACACCCTGTGTACTTTTTTAAACAACAATATTACAATAGGTACACGTACAATGATATAAGTACACCGCAAGGCATAGTCTCTTTGCCATGAAAGGGAGTGGGTCATACTCCACTTGGCTCAGTACCATTATATTTAACAGTCTTTCATTATCAAAGAAAATGAGTTTTGTCCCCGCTCCATAGCATTACCTTAATTGTAACTGCGTATCATTAAAAAAGGTACCCCCTCTCTCGGGCTATATTATCAGGATTAAGTTCAGAAGGAAAAAGGGAACAATAAACGATTTTTCTGTAGACGACCAGACGTCGACTTTCGAATAATCCTTAGAGTGGGGCCAGAGAAACCACGATAATACCTATCAGGATCCTTCTTAATATGCTGACGATTTTTTATGGACTGAAAAATATTCTCTATGGCACCAACGTCAAAATATATATAACAATATAACAATAATATAACAAGATATCCTGCTGGAGCGAAATTAATGGGAAAACTTAATTTTTTTCGCTATGTCAACATTGGTCCAAAAGAGAAACTTGATCAGTTTTATGATCAGGAGTGCGATTTTTGAATCTCATTCGCTGAGTTCAGCAGTTGAAAATGTCAAAATTACTGTGGAGATACGCATCTTTCTACTGCTGATTTGACTTTAAAAAATCGCACTCCTGGAGTATGATTTTTGAAAGTCAAATCAGCAGTAGAAAGATGCATATTTCCACAGTAAAACAGCTGAGTTCAACGAATGAGTTTCAAAAATCGCACTCGTGATCTTAAATAAAAACCGTCAGCATAATAAGTCGGACCCTGTATAAAACGATAGAAACAGCATGAAAATATTGCATGGTAAAATTAACTCCCAAGGCGAATGCTGGTATGCACTGTAAAGAAAATTCGGACTCGAAACTGCCAGGCTATAATATCAACTTTACATACACATAAGAATTTTATCTACAGCGTAGCGTGGTATGCGGGTTTCCTCACGATGTTTTCCGTCACCGTTTTTGTATGCCAGTATTAAGTTTATGATTGGGTATTACGTACCTATAAAAGTTATAAACATTTTACGGTTTGAGCCGGGACTAATCACTAATTGCATTTTTTTTTCGCTATAATATTGAAGCTTAGATCATAGACGGCCCGGTAGCACAGTCAGTAGTGAACCTGCCTGCTGTGCCGAGGGTCGCGGGTTCGAATCCCGTAAGGGACAAATATTTGTATGATGAATATGAATATTTGTATCCGAGTCTTGGATGTTTGTATCTATATATGTATTCTATATCGTTGTCTAGTCATCGTAATACAAGTCCAGGCTAGATTCTGGTACTTTAAATGTGACTAGATAATTTGTGTGACATTGTCCAAAAAAAAAAAAAAAAAAAAAATATATAGGCCTTACGCGAACATTTCAAACCAGAAAAATGAGGCAAAACAATTGACAGTTTTACTTCAAATATGTACTGAGATGACAGACCAAGTTGGGCCTATCCATTAATTTTACTTTGATCTAAGTATTGAAGAGAAAATTTGAGCTTAAGAATGTAACATAATTAAACAATTACGTCAGCAACAGTTCCAATTTTAAAATATAGATATTATCTCGTTCTAAAAAACCTGATGATAATTTTTTTTTGCACATGTTTAAGGCTTTACCATCATACATACTTCAAACGTGGTGTAAATATTTTTGTCTACTTAGAAGGTTTTGAAAAATACATTCGTATTTTCTAATAAATGCCTAATTTTTTAAATTTTAATGCCTATTTTATTGATCAAAAATAATGTATATTGTTAAATCTAATTCAAATGAGTGCATTGGTATTAATATTATTAATTTAAAAGCCTTTCTGGGACACACAATTTTGATTTCTATGTTGAGTTGCAAATTTTTTTTAATATGGTTTAGGATAGTATTTTTGTCACTAAATGGTGCCGTTAACAGTTTAAAAGTCCAATTAATAATTACTCCCTACCCCGCCTAACAAAACTCCGTAAAATGACTGGCCTATATGGCATGTTAGGTGCGAGGATTTGAATCCAGACCTTCATGTTTGAAAGTCTCAGAAATCTAAAGCTCTTCATAAATTTTGCAATAAAAAAAGAAATAAAATCTCCTAGTAATACTTATGGAGGTGCTTCAGACCATCAAACTGAACAACTTTCAGTATGGAGCCAAAATCGAAATCGCGAAAAAAAAATCCGCTCTTTCATACAAAACTGCAGTACCATCTCGACTCAAATGTATGGGACGGCAGATTTTTTATATTTTTTCTCGACGTTGGCTCCATAGTGAAAGTTGTTCAGTTTGATGGTCTGAAGCACCCCCTTAAGTACTACTAGGGTGTTTTGTTACACCCTGTATACATCAACGCCACCTTCATGGGCACACCCACTAACCATTCGGTAGCAAACCTCGCTGCAAATAGGATCATTAAAAGCTTAAGCTGACAGTTTTAAGTTGCTTCTAAAAAACGTGTCGTTGGCTTAATTCTAAGCTGAGTTCTTTGATAATGCCAGTCAGCATTTCTTTATTGATCTTTTTTGAAAAGTTGACGGATACAGGAAGATTTCTGCTTGTTTGGTGATAAAAAGCTTTTGGTTTGTGGAAGGTAATTAAAATTCAAACAACATAATTACCTATTCATTATCTATTTTAAACTAGCGTATAGTGAACCTTGTTCCGATTGCATTCAAACTTTAATAGGTTTTAATAATAGGTAAAGTATACGGAGAAAAATAACAAGTAGTATATTTATTTATTTATTTAACACTTCATTGTACATGCAGATGAATACAGCATAATAGAAAAGTACAAAGGGTGAGCTTAAAAAATGGGCTTGACTCAAACTCAAAGAAAGAGGTTGAAGTCATGTTATAACATATTACATTGTACTGAGCCAGTAAAGGTCACGCTTTTTAAAGCGTACGCCAGTCTTTTTATACGTGCAGTATGTGGGTCAACTTTACGCAGAGGGCATACAGCGATCTGCGAGTCCAGTATAACAACGCGTTCAGGGCATTGATGGGGCTGCCGCGGTGGTGTAGCGCGTCGGGCATGTTCGCGGAGGCGCGCACCGACGGCTTCCACGCCATCATGAGGAAACGTTGCGCGTCCGTGCTGACCCGCCTGCGAGCCATCTCCAACAGTGTCCTGAGCGTGTTGGCAGAGCGATGGGACTCCCCTATGCTGAAGCGTTGGATACAGCTGCATGCTGTTAAAATGTAACTGTAGTACCTATTAAATATTCTGTACCTACTAACATTCGTTTTCTAAGTTTTTTATTATGTATACTAACAAATTTTATGGACTCCATGTCTGAAATAAACTATTTTATTATTATTATGTCTTACGTTCCGTAATCACGGGCAATTAAGTCCCGGACCTTTGGAAGGCATGCATGGGGCTGAAGCCAACATGTAGAGGCCCGTTCAATAGACTATTATTATTATTATAACAGACTACACAAAAATACTACTGATTTTGACCGTGAAAATTCGTAAAGATGATCAGATTCTGACGTGACCACGAGAGTTATTGGGGGTCTAAGGAACCCTAAAAAGTCAAGTGCTCCATAAAGACGGTCATCTTTTCCACTACTTACGTTGTGAGCCATTTCTTCGCAAATATGTTTTTTTTATATCTAAACATTTTTGTCGTAAATTGCAGAGTCTGCTGTATGTTCTTGTTTCATTTGAGTTGACGTTCGTTTATTTTAACACATACCAGGACACTCGACGCCTATACATGACCCTCTTTATGTTGATAGTTTTTAGGGTTCCGTACCCATAGGGTGAGAACGGGACCCTATTACTAAGCCAACGTTGTCCGTCCGTCCGTCCGTCTGTCCGTCTGTCCTACCTATTTAGGGCTGTAACTTTTGAACCGAAATAGCTAGATATATGAATTTTTTTCAGATTATGCGTTACTACGGCGGATTTGTTGACAAAATAATAGAAATGACAAAAAGTTAAAAATTAAGGGGGTTTCTCAACAAGAAACTGGTTTTATCAACGTTTTTTCTTCACGCTCTATCGTAAAAACGGTAATACATACAAACGTCAAACTTAGTGTAATTATAGAGCAAACTCTACAGAATAACAAAAAAATACTAAAAACTGGCCAAGTGTGAGTCGGTCTTGCGCTAAAGGTCCCGGACAACAAGTTAATAATGTTGTGTTCTGTAGTGGTGTGGTACGGAACCCTCGGTGCGCGAGTAGCTCGAATCGCACTTGACCGCTTTTATTTAAGGTGATGATCACACCACCGAACTGAACAACTTTCTATGGGACATTTTTTCTCAATAACTCTTTCTCAATCCCAATAGTATAAGAGACAGACGTACTTTTTTTATCATCAGCTGCAAGACTGATTTAGTATTCATAGGGTGTAGAGCATCTCTGTGATGGGGATGAACCAGGTCTGCCTAAATAAAATATCTGCCTGCCTGTTCAAAGGTCCGACCTTTGAACGGCTGTATCTCCTAAACCGACTGACAGACCATGTTTTTGTACTATTCGCATAGCTACAGTGCATATAACAATAATACCTGCATATTTAATTTCTTTGAACCAATGCTTAAAATCATTACCTTGTAGGTATAAGGTGTAACTAAGCTGTTGAATGAATTAAATAATTTTTGTTTACTTACAGAGTTTTCACTTCCGTAATTAAGTGTACGTCAATTACTAAAAAATGCGGTAAAATATAAGCCGCGCTCTTGGCGAAAAGCTGAAGTAGGCAAAACGAGCTAGTAGGCAAAATCAAGTAGTAGCGCGAGATAGCAAAAAGAGCAAGTTGGCGAATCGCGCCGGTTTGCGAAACGATCAAGTTGGGAATACGCGTCAACTCCTCATTTTTAGCAACCATACCAGAGTGGCTTTTAGCGACCTGCAACTCCCAAACTGACTGGAGTTATGCAGGCAGACCTGGTCCATCCCCATCACAGATATGCTCTTCACCCTATGAATACTGAATCAGCCTTTCAGCTGATAATAACAAAAAGTACGTCTATCTCTTGAAACACAATGTTAACTGCCTCCGTGGTCTAATGGTTAAGAGCTTTGGCCCTCGACACGGAGGTCGTGGGTTCGATTATCACGGGGGACACCTAGTGATATGTCACTGTGCGTTTTTCCCCAGTCGGTTAGGACATTGCAGGGTGAATCACCTGATTGTCTGAAAAGAAAAATGATTCCGTGCTTCGGATGGCACGTTAAGACGTTGGTCCCGGCTACTATCTCTAGTGGTAGTAGTCGTTACATAAAAACCACGTCAGAGGCCGTAAGGCGGTCTGAAAAAACTCTGACATCAGGGCTCTGCCCACACGATAAGAAGAAGAAGAACACAATGTTTGGTTGTTTGAATACGTTTAGAATTTACAAAAGTAATGATTACTCAATCAAAGCGATTTATAAAAAGAAATTAGATTAGCTTCACTTAAAATCTGAAAGGAAGTTAACGAATGAATGAATGCTAATTAATCGAAAATTTTCTGTATACATTCTCATTTCCCTTTAACGACGACCTTCCCTTTGTAAACACCAATTTGTTCCACAATTTTGTAATAATCTCAAAGGAATGCTGAGAATGGAATTTTAATATAAGCACTCACTTAATTTTTTCCTTATTTTAGTAAAACACATTAATTTAATTTGTATTAATGTTTTATAAATAAATTAGTAACTTATTAGTAACTTTTTTACTTAATTAGTACTAAAGTGAAAAATGTTCATTAATTTATAAATCACAAGACTTTTATTGTGAATTTTTTATGTTTCGGCATTAAAGGTTTTATGATGAAAAAAAAAACGGAGTCTGCGAACTGAACAAACATTTTAGATAGGTACCTTACTAATTATTTGTGTAAAAGCTTAATTAATTTTGGCTAATTTCAGAATTTTACAAAATAAAACATTGATCAGTATACGCTTCAAGAGGTTTTACAATTAGCGTTTTTCAGGATTGAACTTATTAAGTAAAACCTTATACCTAAACCATATGTAGGCTGAAAGTCACCCAAAGGGCAATGGAGAGGGCTATGCTCGGAGTTTCCCTGCGAGATCGAATCAGAAATGAAGAGATCCGCAGAAGAACCAGAGTAACTGACATAGCCCAAAGTGGGCGGGGCACATTGCTCGCAGAACCGATGGCCGGTGGGGCCGAAATGTTCTCGAGTGGCGACCGCGTACCGGAAAGCGCAGCGTGGGTAGGCCCCTCACACGGTGGACCGACAACCTGGTGAAGGCGGCGGGAAAACGTTGGATGAGGGCAGCGCAGGACCGGTCGTTATGGCGATCCTTGGGAGAGGCCTATGTCCAGCAGTGGACGTCCATCGGCTGAGATGATGATGATGATGATATACCTAAACTTACTCTATCAAAACTAGTAACTATTTTAGGAGGACGAACTATCGATTAGTATTCATCGCTCTATAGATCCTAAAATATTTAGTACTAACTTGGGATTCTCAAACCAAACCTCCACTTTAATATTCTAGTTGCCCGAATCCAAATGTTTGTAGCCAAATAAATGCCAGTTTCATGATTTATAGCACTGTCTGGATTCGTTGACATTCAGCAAAGCTCACTGACATTACGATTCATTCCACTTTAAGAACTCCCCTGACAAGACTCCAAATTCCTACACCGTAAGTTGGAAAATTGCTTAAACTACGAAATTTCGTACTGTAACAAACACTGCAGTTGATTTCACATTGAGAATTCCTCGAACAAAGCTCTATAATCTATGTCGTAAGTTCCAAATTGGCTTGATTTGAGGGTCTTTGGACTGAAAGCGTCATGAAGCTGTATTTAACGACAGACCTGTTGGACTGTGACCATGTCGTAAACCTACATCTACAGTAGGTTGGCAGTAAAAGGGAAATTAAGGGATCGGAATAAATGCGCGTACTGGAAAAAGGGAAAAAATACGAGTAGACATTTTGGTTTTTGGCTAGATAACTAGGAAAGAATTAGTAAAATAAAAATATGTGAGCGGAAAGATCGGATCCGTGTCGTGTTAGAAAGAGAAGGCTTTTCTGCCAGAGTGCAGTCGAGCATAATTATATTACATTTGGAAGGACCAAATATTATTAATTATGATTGGGTCGCTTAAGAGGGCTATCGCAGTCCAGTGGCGCCCTCATCACATTAAAAAAGATTTCTCAATAAAGAAAGCCTAAATTAAAAAAGTGCTCAACAGATAAACTACAAAAGCCTTCAAGCTATTGTTATACAATACTTTTATAGGTTCTAAACATTCCACTTTTAGACAATTTCGAATAAAAACAAAAGGGGGCGTTTTTTTCTTTTTTCAAAATTTGTATATTTAGACCTTTAAAAAGCCTATAAAAGTATTCTATGAAAATAGCTTGAAGGCTTTTGTAGTTTATCTGTTGAGCACTTTTTTAATTTAGGCTTTCTTTATTGAGAAATCTTTTTTAATGTGATGAGGGCGCCACTGGACTGCGATAGCCCTATTAAGAGTAACTATTACTAGATACAGTATGGACACTCCCATCCTCCCACCAACTTTTTACCTCACGTCACCTCACCTCACCTTTTATCGCCCTCTGGTTCCCTCGCACTGGTTACTCGTTACCTAGGTTCAATTTCTTTGGTTTTGCATATTTTGTATGCAGTGTCCAGGCTGTATGGGCATGAGGAGTGAGTATGATGAAGTAAGTAGTAGTAGGGTGGTAGGGTATATTTAAGGAGGTTTAAATCAAAAAGTTTTTAGGCTTGAACATGTTTATAGTCAATGTCATTATTACATTAGCAGTGTATAAAACAAGAACGTTCACTAAATCCGTGTTGGTACGAGGATACTTTCAGTTTCAGAATATCTCTGACAACCCCCTCAGGGAATATAGTCGTGTGTACATGCTTACTTGTTGATGCAAGGCAGCCTTCTATACCTTTCTATCTAATTGATTATAACCTAAATTATGTCGATCGATACATTTGAGATAAGTGAGCTCAAGAGCAAATTGCTAATTCATTTTACTCTCAGACTTATTTCAGAGTCTTTAAAAGCTACATTAAGTTTAATTTTAATCTTTTAAGAAGAAATTCTGAAATATCTGGACTTGAACTAATGTCTTACCATTTAGGTTAATTCGCCCAGAAAAAGGCTTTTACTAAATCCTAGATTACTTTTAGATAAAATTGCTGTGAGTACAATTTTAGTCTTAATGTTAGTTTAACAGGGTTGTCAGACTTACGAAAATTTTCGATAACGTTATAAATTCGAAATAGGTATACAATACCTTCTACGAGAATTTTTTTAGTTCATACCAAACATCTTCACAAAATATTATGATTTTTATAGACCTCGACATTATTCTTCCAAAGAGATGCTTCAATGGCTGATGAAAAGGTACCGAAAAGACACAGGAATTTAAAATTATACAGGGTGGAAACTTAAGATGGGTCACAAAGGGCAGCTACCAGAAGCATTATAGCTACAAGAAAACGTTGTTAGGAGACTAACCCTAACTTTTGTAGTATTTCACTTCTATTCCGAGAGATAAGTGTACTTTTTGCAACCATCAGCAGCAAGACTGATTTAGTGTTTATGGGGTGTAGAGCTTCTCTGTGATAGGGATGGACCAGGTCTGCCTGCATAACTCCAGTCGGTTTAGGAGTTATATTGTAGCTATCTTCTTCTTATCGTGTGGGCAGAGACTTGGTGTCAGAGTTTTTTCAGACCGCCTTACGGCCCTTTTTCTCCACCCTGTAAGAATCAATAAAAAATTACTGTTCAATGCAATAAAGTTAATTATAATGTCAAAAACCTTTTAACCCCTTCTTAGGTGCTACTAGTAACTGCTATTAGTAACGGGAATTTCTTCTTTCTTACTGAGATGTCTCGTGTGAAATTTTATCTCCGGTACTACTTATTAATTCAAAACAACTTTTGTGTAAATGTTCATATTTAGCAAGTACCTGTCATATAATCCAGAATGTCTTAAAAAAAAAGCGGTCAAGTGCGAGTGAAACACTACTCGCGCATCGAGGGTTCCGTACCACACCACCATAGACCACAACATTATTAACTTAGAAGAAAAAACTTCTTTGTCCGGGACCTTTAGCGCAAGACCGACTCACACTTGGCCGGTTTTTAGTATTTGTTGTTATTCTGTAGAGTTTGCTCTATAATCACACTAAGTTTGACGCTTGTATATATTACCGTTTTTACGATAGAGCGTGAAGAAAAAACCTTGATAAAAACTAGTTTATTGATGAGAACCCCCCTTAATTTTTACCTTTTTGTCATTTTTATTATTTGTTAACAAATCCGCCGTAACAACGCGCATTCTGTGATTTCTCTATCTGTGATCTGTGTTTCAACTATCTAGCTTTTACGGTTCAAAAGTTACAGCCCTAAATAGGTCGGACAGACGGACGGACAGACGGACGGACAACGTAGGCTTAGTAATAGGGTTCCGTTTTCACCATTTGGGTACGGAACCCTAAAAATAGGTACTTAGGGAAACAGGTTTCTTAAAGTATTAATTTCTAGATCTGTAAGAGATTTTATGACCTAATCGTGTCATAATCTTTTATTCTGGCATCGCTCCAAGTGTTACTTATTTGAGCAGATGTTAAATGTCATTTTTATTAAATTTATGGACGCACTTTCCATCAAAATCAATTCATTTGAATATTTTATTCGAAATCGGATGAAACTTTGATGGTTGAAATGCTGGGGCTTTCAAACATAATTACTTATACAGAGTGAAATTGATATCATTAGCATCCTTTTAAAGTTACCAACAAGTTACCAATTAAACTACAAAAAGATATTTGTGAAAATAGTATAAATATAAAAACATGTAAAAAAGTACTTAAAAAACATTACCTGTCAAACCATGATGTGTAATGTAGGTACTATTATGTCGTTTGGGATCGGAAGCGTCTGGGTTTCCAGACACAATGGATTTTTCTATTGTGTCTGGAAGGCTAGCCGTTTTTGATACCAATCGACTCATGTAGCTTAGTAATTTTGTTACCTATATATTAGAAGCCGATACAAGACATTGTACCTACCTCGTTATAAAATTGTGATAATATAAATATATATATATTTTTTATATGTACAGTCGAGAGCGCGTCAAGCTTGACACTTTGGACTTTGTGCCGCTCTTATATAGTTAATAAGCGTTACAATCGAACTGCAACTGTGAGGCTTGATGTACTCTTGACTGTGCCTACCTATCTATCTACTTTTTTTTTAAAGTGCCATATTGAAAGCGATCTCATGTACCGCACTTCGTATAAACCCTGTGGTTTCAGAAGTGCGCCTGAAATTTATATATAATTATTATAAAAATAATGTATTGAATAAATAAATTAAAAAAAAAAAAAAAAACTAACAGTCTACCCATCAAACTGCACAAGTTTCGGAGCAAAAAAAAATCTGCTGTTCCATAGTAAACTGCACCCGCCGCCGCTGCCTACTCGACTCAAATGTATGCAACAGCTGATTTCTTTATTGCTCCCATAGTAAAAGTTGTTCAGTTCGATGGGTAGACTCTTAGTTTAAAAGGATGCTAATGATATCAATTTCACCCTGTATTATAACAAAATCGAATAGTGAAGTGAATCTCAGGCTTCCTGGAATAGTGTCAAAGATAAATCTTCTTGTTTTTTTAAACAAACGTTAAAATATAGATATTTTATCAGTTACTTTTTTATTAAACATCGTCACAACCTTTAATTCGTCATTCGGACGAGCTGTCAATTCGGTATTGGTTATGTCATGTGTCAAACTAGTATAAAAACTTCGACGATCTGAAGGATGCAAGAAGGATGTTACATTTGTGAGCTCATCGATGTGGTCGGGATATGGCTTGCTAATGCCATGCTTTTCCAATTGCTGTCTCCCGTTTGCAATGGAGGGAAGACGGATATTTATTTTTCATACTCCTCCAGTCTTCCTTTAACAAAATTCTGTTGTGATTAGTCATGCCTATCGATAGTTGACCAAAAAAATAGTAAAATTATCGATAATACAGGGTCCTTCTTAATATGCTCACACTTTTTTAAGGGGATGATCAGACCATCAAACTGAACAATTTTCTCTGTGGGACCAATGTCGAAATTGCGAAATTAAAATCTTCTGTTCCATAATAAACTCCAATCCTACTCTACCCAATTGTATGGGACAGCAGATTTTTTCACGATTTCGACTTTTGAAGAGTCCCAGAAAGTTGTTCACTTTGATGGTCTAATCATTCTCTTAAAAGGACACTGTATTGCTTTAAAACAATTAATACTAGGGCCATTATTTTATTCAGGGTACAATTTGGATAAAATTTTCTTTTCTTTTACTGTATAAATTCTATATAAGTCGTTTTTTACCGTTTTATGCCGATTTTTGTTCATCGTTGTATAAAGACATTTGCAGCGATATTTTCTTGCTACTTCTTACATTTATTGATGTTTTTTCAGCAAAATAACCACTGCGTTACCGTCCCTCATAATTATATTGCATTTCAAACACAAACCACTGAGATAACGTAATTTGCAAAAAAGTATAGTATTTTACTTTAAGTCCTACATTTTTCTAAGACTAGTTTCTTATTCGGTAGCTACGATAACAGTTTTATTTTGGAATTTACCTATTTTACTAACAAAATCGCCTTTGTTCCGTTGCCTTTGAAGGGGACCGGATTATGGTACCCTGAATAAAATAATGACCCACTAACAAGTTGTCTTAAAGTCAAAACTATGTATACTATTCGATAATACAATCGATATTTTAACCATTTTTCGAGATCACGATAGTTTACAAGCCCTGTACCCGGACTTTCGATGTTCGATATATCGCCACTGTTTCAGTCCGCACTTCATTGTAATAGAGTTGACATTGAAATAAAACGTTCACGCAATTGCGAAATTCGAATGTGCGGGTAGAGGCCCAGTATACACGTTAGTTACGATAGACTATCGATATTTTCACTATTGTTAGGCAGCACTAGTTGTAAGTACTCTTACTCATGAAACAAAACATAGCATAGCATAATCACGACTATATTCCCCGAGGGGGTAGTCAGAGATATTCTGAAACCTCAGAACATCCAAGTTTCACTAGTACACTGAAAAAAATGCGAGCCAACTAAGAAGTATTTTCTCTTAATTAGCACCAAAATAATTGAAATTACGTTATTATTGTTTACTAAAAACAAAAGATGTTAGTTGTAACAACAAGCCGAATTTGTTTAACAAAGTTCTCTTAGTCAGAGAAGTTATGATGTTGACAGGCTCATATGGATTCATGATGTATGATTATCATAAACAAGATCTTGGTTGAAGTAAAAATTTCTTTTATAGCACTCCGTGACCTAAACCCGCACTTAGGTCACGGTTTTGCGTTACCTAAGTAGTCCATTATTACACGGATTACACCGTTCGAAAATGAATCCACTTTATTGCACAGATGCATAATAAACAAAAGAAGGTACTTTTATAGCATTCCGTGACCTAAACCCGCACTTAGGTCACGGTTTTTCGTTACTAAGTAGTCCATTATTAGTATTACACGGATTTCATTACACCATTCGAAAATGAATCTACTTTATTGCACAGATGCATAATAAACAAAAGAAGGTACTTTTAAATGACGTTTAAATGTGCTTTCAATCAATGTCACCAACATTGAAATGGCGAAATCCCCAACTGACTCCAAGTTACCCCCCCCCCCCCCCCACTTTAATTATATTTTACCGTACCTGTTGGTTATAGTTGTTGGTATATGTTGGTAGTAGGGTGCGAGTAAGGGATGCGCCTCCTAGTGCATAGGGGGTGATTGGGGGGTGTACCCCCTAGCTCGTTGGGGTGACTAGGGGGTTCGTGGGGTGGTTAGGGGGTGTACCCCCTTGCTCGTGGGGGTGATTAGGGGGTGTACCCCCTATCTCGTTGGGGTGATTAGGGGTTTACCCCCTAGCCCGTGGGGTGGTTAGGGAGTGTACCCCCTAGCTCGTGGGGGTGATTAGGGGTATACCCCCTAGGTCGTGGGGATGATTAAGGGGTGTACACCCTAGCTCGTGGGGGTCATTAGGGGGTGTACCCCCTAGCTCGTGGGGGTGATTAGGGGGTGTACCTAAAAGTTCGTGGAGGTGATTAGGGAGTGCACCACCTAGTGCGTACGTGCGTAGAGGGTGAGTAGGGGCTGATGATGATGTGACGGTAGATGTGATTAGACGTGAGTATTACCTATTGATTGTGGTTGCGATATAGGTATGAACGAAGCTTTTAAAGTTATGGTTGTGTCCTACGGGGGGCTCCGCCCCCCGTGCCCCCGGGGGGGCTCCGCCCCTCCACCCCGCCGGGGGCTTCGCCCCCGGACCCCTTTCGTGTCCTTTTCATTGGTATACGGGTTCATAGAATTAAAAAGTTCAACATGAAAGAGAATTTCAATACATTAATAAAAAGTTGGCGGGTTTAGGTCACACGAGCTATAAAATATTATACGATACTCGTGACCTAAGTAAGTCCATTATTACACGGCTTTTATCGCCCTCGCTGCGCTCGGGCGATAATTCACGCCGTGCAATAATGGACTACTTAGGTCACACGTATCGTAATGTACTATTTTTTCAGTGTACCGTATCTCAAAACAAAACATCACATTGTAAATTATGAAAGCCACAATTTAAAAATAAACAAAATTGCTGTTTGATTATCATTACACCCTTTTCTATGTCAATAGATATCAAAACGAGAAACTAATTAAAACCAGACATTAACATCTCCATCCCATTATCTGTTTTACCGAAAACTTTTTCGATTTCAAGCGCGATCAACTCTCGTGTAGATTTCGAAAACATTATAGTATAAGCGATAAGTGTACTTTTTGCAACCATCAGCAGCAAGGCTGATTCAGTGTTTATGGGGTGTAGAGCATCTCTGTGATGGGGATGGACCAGGTCTGCCTCAATAACTCCAGTCGGTTTAGGAGTTACTGATAATTAAAGGTCTGTAAAAAATTAACGATCAGCTGCACGGCTGATCGTATAATATTGTTGTAGTATGCACTGTAGCTATGTGAACAGTATAAAAACGGTCAAGTTCTATCAGTCGGTTTCGGAGATACAGCCAGTCAAAGTTCCGACTTTTGAACGGCTGTATCTCCTAAACCGACAGATGAACCATGTCAGTTTTTGTACTGTTCACATAGCTACAGTGCATACTACAACAATAACATACGATCAGCCTTGCAGCTGATGGTTAAATTTTTACAGACATTAAATCATCAGTAACTCCTAAACCGACAGGAGTTATGCAGGCACACCTGGTCCATCCCCATCACAGAGAAGCTCTACATCCCATAAACAACTGAATCAGCCTTGCTGCTGGTGATTGCAAAAAGTACACTTATCTCTCGGAATATTAGGAACGACCTCTACGGAACCCTGCCAGCTATCAAAAGATACTATCACACGAACGAATATGACGTTTTTGTAATCTAACTTTTAGTACCATCAATCATCCAGCAGTGAAAAGTTGAGCCTTTATAAAGCTGGGGGATTATTAAAAATAACGCTATCTTTAGACAGGCTTTGGGTGCGAGCGATTTGGGACAAATTATAAAAATATACAGAGTGAAATTTATATCATTAGCATCCTTTTAAACTAAGAGTCTAAACTGAACAAGCTTTATTATGAGAGCAAATAAAAAAAACAGGTGTTCCATACTAAACTGCAATGCCTACTCGACTCAAATGATAATATCAATTTATCTCGTATTGGTGATTGGTTTCAACTACAGGTTGCTAGGGTAAACAGTTGCATTACTTTAAGAGATGACTGTACCCATGATACTGAACAACTTTCCCTAAGAATCCTACATAAAATTCTTTTAAAAAATTGGACTTCCCATAGTAAGTAAATACAATCAGCTGATCGAACTTTTGTATGAAAAGTCGAAAATTTCCTATAGGTTTCTCAGGGAAAGTTGTTCAGTATCATGGGTAAAATCACCCCTTAAAGTAATGCACCTGTTTACTCTAACACCCTGTATACTTGAACCCGTGATCCCTTCTTCTGGGTTGTTCAGAAATACTGTGGGTCCAGTGAATTTTATTACGGTCTAACTCAACTGGGTCAAAAAAAAGTAAACAAGAAGACAAATAAAAAAATTATTTTCGACACCATACTACTACTTTAATTTTTTCTACATAATGTTGTAACCGACATTTTAATAGTTTTAATAACTCCGGAAATAGCCTAATCATATAAACGACCATCGACTGATCATATAAATATCGTAAAAGATACAAAATGTTATATTCTTTTATTTGTTATAGTTATATCAGATGACAAAATGTCTCCTGAAAATCTAACATTAGAAGGAGACGTTTTGTCATCTGATATAACTATAACAAATAAAAGAATATAACATTTTGTATCTTTTACGAAACGATAGTTTAAATAGATAGCTTAGTTCTCAACCTTCCAGTGGCTAGCATGCCACTCCAGAGAAAACGATAAAACTCAAGATGTGCCTCTGTCTTTGTTACTTTTCGTATGCGAAAGTGAGCGCGAATGAGGTTTTTCTCGTTTTTTCGCTTTTTCTTCATGCTAGCTCTACATCTACAGGAAAGCGACACATTTGTGCGGATCTATAGGTACCTACTATAGCCCTTTGTCGCTGAAATCGTTTCTAGAAAGCGGAAAAATCTTTGGAATATTTATTCATCACCGTATTTTCTTTAACAAAATACATTTATCTAATCGAAACATAATCTTTCCTCTCCAGAAAACAGGAAAATTTGCTAAAACGCGAACAAATTACGAAATAGGTAACATCGCCCTCAACCCAGATTAAGCTAAAGGTCCATAATTATTAGTAGGATAATCTGTATTTAAAAAGGCTTTACGGACCATCCTTGAAATAAGCCTGCTCTCAGAGATTGGTACAATAAGCTACGAAGGCGATTTACATTACAGCAGATATGAACAATTTTGAATAATAATAATAAATAAATAAATCAGATGCGTACTGAAGAAGGGCCAAATAAAATGTACCCGGAACCGACGAGCTTGTATGAAGAGACTTTATGTTGAGGAGGCGAGAGATGTGTGTCAGAATCGTAGCATGTGGCGATCTGTTGTCTCTGCCTACCCCAGTAGTGGGACATAGGCGTGAGCATATGTATGTTATGTATTAGGGATGCAACGATTACGAAGCGGTGCATCGTTTTGCATCTGTAATCGTAATAATCACGATTAATAACGATGCAATGCACCGTAGTAAGAATCGTACGATTATTAAATCGAATTGAAAACGTCAATCGGATTGCACTTGTTGACAAATACCACACCTAAATACGAGATTCTAGACCCGAAAAACAACATTTAAAAAATCTGATCTCTAG
This sequence comes from Agonopterix subpropinquella, assembly GCA_922987775.1. Lineage (NCBI taxonomy): Eukaryota > Metazoa > Arthropoda > Insecta > Lepidoptera > Depressariidae > Agonopterix > Agonopterix subpropinquella. The sequence continues at coordinate 5,186,057 of OV277710.1, forward strand.
CTGCCATTTTAGCTCATTTTGAGCTAAATTTCAGCTCGGGCTTTGGGTCAGCTTTGACTCTCATAATATTTTATTTTTAAATTCTACTGACAAGGTCTATGATTTGATTTTCAGTTTGAAGTAATACCTACATACATTCTCGTTCTCGCGATATCTCATCTACATTTTAAAAGATTAATCTCCCACGTAAATCGGACGAGATATCGCTTGAAAGTTGAATCACGAGATTATTCAGAATCACGTTCCATATTGTGTTTTTCAAAGCAAATTGGCCTCTACGCATCCAAAAATCAGAATCCTGACCAATTGAACCTTTGACTTCGATCTCAAATTAGTAGAAAAAGATACAAAATCATGGAATTTTTAAGTTAGGAAGTTTTTTTTAATGATTTAACTTTCATTGGAATGGAATGAAACACTATGAGAACTCATTCTGAGGATAATCTCAACTAAATTTGTTTAAATAATCGTAATGCATCGGTTATCGTAATAAATAACGATTAATATCGTAATCGTAATCGTAATCGTAATGGCCGAATCGTTGCACCCCTAGTATGTATGTAATAAATAAATAACGCTTACAGGCACATACATTGTAATGATTCCAAGTAAGCCTTAAGCTTTTTGTTATGGGAATCATGCAATAACGGCACAAACATATAACATCCATGACCGACCCGGAATTCGAACCCAGGACCCTTCGAACCCGGGTTTGGTAGTCCGGCGTGGCAACCATTATACCAACCGGGTCGTCATTAGAATTAAATTATTATAAGCATAAGAATAAGCATATGCTCACGACTATATTCCCCGAGGGGGTAGTCAGAGATATTCTGAAACTTCAGAACATCCAGGTTTCACTAGTAGTACCGAAACTCTGTCCAGTGTGACGGGGAGTGAGCCTGTCGCCACTTGTAATGGACAGTGGGTACGATACATGCCTCTAAATTGAAGCATGCAGGTTTCCTCACGATGTTTCCCTTCACCGAAAAGCCAGTGGTGTTACAAATCGTACATAAATTCCGAAAAACTCATTGGTACGAGTCGGCATGGACGGGGATCGAAGCATCGCCTCCTGCACGGTTACTCGCCACTGGACCACCACGGCAAACCAAAATTAAACCCAAAATAAAATTTAACCTAAATTATTATACTTCAAAAAAATTAAATTATATCAAAGGGCTTAAACATATTTAGTGACGCTCTGTCTAATGTTTAGGGGTTGGACAGATGGAGAACCATAGTCTATGCCATAGTCGTGCATAAGGGCGATCTTTGGCGGAATTCCATCTGTGGCAAAATCCTATAAATTTCATCAAAATCGGTATAGACGCGTGATTTTCTACATTCTGTCTTGCCTACCTCGCTCTCACTCTTATACAGGGTGAAATTGATATCATTAGCATCCTTTTAAACTAAGAGTCTACCCATCAAACTGAACAACTTTCACTATGGAAGCAAACCGATCGGAACAAAAAAATAATCAGCTGTTCAACTCAAATTGATATCATTAGCATCCTTTTAAACTAAGAGTCTACCCATCAAACTGAACAACTTTCACTATGGGAGCAAACCGATCGGAGCAAAAAAAAATCAGCTGTTGCATACATTTGAGTAGGCATTGCAGTTTAGTATGGAACAGCGGATTATTTTTTTGCTCCGATCAGTTTGCTCTCATAGTGAAAGTTGTTCAGTTTTATGGGTAGACTCTAGAATCTAAGAATCTATGAATCTATGACTCTTAGTTTAAAAGGATGCTAATGATATCAATTTTACCCTGTAGAGGATGTTAGAGAAAGCAGTTGCATTACTTTAAGGGGTGATTGTACCCGACACCCGTGGTACTGAACAACTTTCCCTAAGAAACATATTCGCAAAAAAATTTGGAAATTCTCAAAAAATCTACTTTTCATACAAACGTGCGATCAGATGATTTCAATTAGTATGGGACGTCCAAAAAGGTTTTTACGAATTTTCTATTTATGCTTACTACTCGTAATAGTCTTAAAAAAGATTCATAATTTTTAGGGTGAAAATGAGACCCTATTACTAAGCCTACATTGTCCATCCGTCCGTCCGTCCGTCCGTTCGTCCGTCCGTCCGTCCGTCCGTCCGTCCGTCCGTCCGTCCGTCCGTCTGTCCGTCTGTCCGTCTGTCCGTCCGTCCGTCTTTCCGTCCGTCCGTCTGTCCGACCTATTTAGGGCTGTAACTTTTGAACCGTAATAGCTATATAGTTGAAATTTTCTCAGATTATGCGTTATTACAGCAGATTTGTTAACAAACAATAAAAATGTCAAAAAATTAAAAATTAAGGGGGGTTCTCAACAATAAACTAGTTTTTATCAACGTTTTTTCTTCACGCTCTATCGTAAAAACGGAAATACACACAAGCGCCAAACTTAGTGTGATTATAGAGCAAGCTCTACAAAATAACAACGAATACTAAAAACCGGCCAAGTGTGAGTCGGTCTTGCACTAAAGGTACCAGACAAAAAAAGTTTTTTTTTCTATTTTAATAATGTTGTGTTGTGTCTGTGGTGGTGTGGTACGGAACTCTCGGTGCGCGAGTAGCCCAACTCGCACTTGCCCGGTTTTATTATTTCCTACTATTTCAACAGCTGATCCAAATGATGATCAGAGGTTCTTACTGCATTCATACTAAAATATTTAACTTGGACTGAAGGAATCTTTAAATTGTATGATATTTACCAAATTATCTGAGTACTTATTCCATGCATAGAAACACAAAAGTCTCTTCGGGTACCTAGCCTTTTGTTATGAGATTTTGTTAGTTTAAATAAATACGGAAGCCAAGGTAAAACTAAATCAAAATAACTAAGAGAACAAACAGTCTACACAAGTTTTCTTGTTAACGACTTGAACTTAACTCAAGAATGTCCTCTATGTCCTATATTTCAAGCTAGACTTATATTTTATGAGGCACTCTATTTTCTAGCATGTCTTCATCTTATCGAATTGCATCGAAGTAATTGACCGTTAGTGAAGAAAATTTTATTATTATTTCTAGTCATGAACAAGCTTTACTTGTTTCGATAAAAAAATAAATAACGCTCACATGCAGGCATATAGGTACATTGTAATGATCCCATTCCCAAGTAAGCTAATAGGCTTTATTATGGAAATCATACAACAATGGCACATATCCATGACAGTACCGGAATTAAAACCCAGGGCTCTGGTTTGGCAGTTCGGCGTGGTAACCATTATACCATCCGTGTCGTCGAATGATATGGTGGAGATACGATTATACAGGATACTATACAAAAAAAAAATGTCATGTTGATTTTTTGACATTTGAGTAATAGGTACACTACACATTGGCTCCGATTCGGACTGTGCCACGACTTAACTTAACTAAATCTATTCCTGTCACTTTCTAAAATAAGATTAAGAAAAGAGACACAAAACCAACAGCTGACTTTCAGTGCTGTCAAAGTGACGTTACACGCCCAAAAACGCCTTAAATAAGATGGCGTACATTATGATGGCATCTTATTTGGGCGTGTAACGTCAATTTGACAGCACTAAAGTCAGCTTTTGGTTTTCTGTCTCTTTTCTTAATCTTATTTTAGAAAGTGACAGGAATAAATTTAGTTAAGTCGTGGCACAGTCCGAATCGGGGCCATTATATCATTTGACAGATACATAACTGAAGTATGTTCATGCCAAACAGCTTCAAAATAGGGACTGGTTTGACCACAGTAATTAATTTAGTGGGTCAAAGTAACAAATCGGTGAAAAATCACAAAATGTTGGCCTTGGTTTAGTAGTGAGATAATAAAGGCAAACCAAAAAAAAAAAGATTCCCACCCGAATACCGCATATTTTTCCACAGAAAAAGATGCTTAAGTTTATGTTAAATTAATAACATATTTTGCATAATAAATAAAAGATATTAAATTGAAGTGTGTGTCCCTAGGTGTACTGGTAGAAAAAGTAATACATTTTCAATTTAAAATTTAAATAATAGAGATCAAAGTTGTTTTGTAGTTGCGTTTAGATAGGGACCATTATTTAACTAAATATTAGATCTCGAAGTGAGGGCCGATTATAAATGGTGCAACACTTCAGGGATTTGTGCTGAAGATTGCACGGAGTCAGGTACGGTGGAAAATAAATTGTATACAAATACAAACATTTTACATTTCTCTCTACACAAAAGTTTAAACAAATATTGAATGTAGCTGCAATTCAGTGTTTTGAGAGTAAAATGCTGTAAAAGGGTACAAATTTAATGGCATAGTCAATAAAACTAACAAAGTTATGCCTCGGCTTTGTTAAATCAACGCGGTCCGCGTTTGCGGTAGCGATATAATGTAATGTTATTACTTATACCATAGAGTAAATAACATTATACACGACAGAGGGTCAATGCCTATACTAAGAAAGTTGCCACCTTAGTTGCCAACTCGCGCAAGTACAGCGACGGTGGTGAGTAACGGTACTACAGCAATGTTTAATTACGTTTAAAATACGTGTTAAACACATTTGTTATTAAAAATTTTAAGAAAATTTATCTATATATATTTGTTTCCGTGGAACAAAACTCAAATAATAGTGATCTAATAACGTTTAATTAAGATTTATCTCTCGTTCAGGCCAGATGATACTTGTAACGACATCTGTTTGCCAAGACTATGCTCAATACTAAATCTAAAATGTATGGAACTGACCAGACATGCTTATACTTTATTGCACACTGAAAATAACACATACACTTAATTACATGTAAAAAAATACTAAGCAGGTTAAATACAGGGTGTATAACAAGTCACCCTAGTAATACTGAAAGGGGTGGTGGACACAAACTAAAAACTGAACAACTTTCACTATGGGGAAATGTCGTATTCGAGAAAAGTTAAATAAAATAAGCCAATGCTGCATTTTGATGGTCTAAAGTCTAAACCGTCCCTTTAAATATTACAAGGGTGTTTTACCCTGTATTTGCCAAGCCCATGTGCTGTTTATACGTATAGAATTTGTTTCATTTTGTGGTGCAATAAAAACAAATCAAAATCATTGTCACCCTGCATGGTACGGTCAACATCGAAAAATAACTACATAAAAATAGCCATAGGTAATAAAAATTACGATGATTTTTCTGCATAAAAAACAGATTACTATTTGTAACTCCTTTAGTTCTGAATTCAGATTTTAATATTTAAAAATATTCTGATTTACATATCGGAGAAAATAATTGATTTTGTAATATCATAAATTTTCTTAAAAAAACCTGTAACCGCAGACCGTTTTGGTTTAGCCATGCATCAAATAAATTTACTTCAAATTGCTGTAACAGATGTCTTAAAAATACTCGCAGACTGTGAAATGCTTAATTACAAGACGAAATTAATTAGTTACGCTTTCTAAATAAATTAACATTATTCTGCGCTTCATCAAAATTAAATTTTTAAAACCTGATAACTATTTAAATAATCGATTAGTATTCATCTTTCTTTCTTATCGTGTGGGCAGAGCCCTGGTGTCAGAGTTTTTTCAGACCGCCTTACGGCCTCTGACGTGGTTTTTATGTAACAACTACTACCACCAGAGATAGTAGCCGGGACCAACGGCTTAACGTGTCATCCGAAGCACGGAATCATTTTTCTTTTCAGACAATCAGGTGATTCAGCCTGCAATGTCCTAACCAACTGGGGAAAAACGCACAAAGTGACATATCACTAGGTGTCCCCCGTGGGAATCGAACCCACGACCTCCGTGTCGAGAGCCAAAGCTCTTAACCATTAGACCACGGAGGCAGTTTAGTATTCATTATTCTTTATCTTTATTACCAATAATAATGTGATTGATTGAAGAATGACATGATTACGAACAAAATTATTGTGACGACGCCCTGACAATTTTATTACCAGACCTATACAGGGTCCTTCTTATTATGCTCTGCTTCCGTTGTCTAATGGGTAAGAGCATTGGGGTCTCGACATGGAGGTCGTGGGATCGATTCCCACGGGGGACACATAGTGATATGTCACTTTGTGCGTTTTTCCCCAGTTGGTTAGGACATTGCAGGCTGAATCACCTGATTTTCTGAAAAGAAGAATGATTCCGTACTTCGGATGGCACGTTAAGCCGTTGGTCCCGGCTACTATCTCTGGTGGTAGTAGTCGTTACATAAAAACCACGTGTCAGACGGTCTGAAAAAAACTCTGACACCAGGGCTCGAAGAAGAATAAGCAGACACTTTTTAAGGGGATGATCAGACCGTCAAACTGATCAATTTTCTCAATGGGAACAATATCGAAACGGAGTAGAAAATATCAGCTGTCCCATACATTTGGCTCGAGTAGGTTTGCCAAGAAGCTTATATACCTACAGAGATGGAGATTGCATTACAAACCTTTTTTTTTGAAGCCAGAATCTATGACCTTTATAACGTCACTGATGTATTCCATCTCATTTCCTCTTTACGTGGAGGTCAAATGAAGGTCATTCAATGACAACTCCATTTAAAGAGGAAATGAGATGGGAAACATCAGTGACGTCATAAAGGTCATAGATTCTGGCTGGAAAAAGTTGTTTGTAATGCAAACTCCATCTCTGTAGGTATGTAATCTTCTTGAGGTTTGCAGTTTTCAATCAATCAAATATTAGAATATTTGGTTAGCTTATCTGACAGCTCATTTTGACATATTTTGTATGAAAAATACGAAAAATATGTCAAATGATACGTCAAAAAAAGCGATCAAGAACTTGTTGAGAAGTGGTTGAACAGGCCCACAGTTTTCTTGTCGATTTTAATAAGATTTTTTATAATTTGTATGTGTATAGGTATTAGGTACCACCTTTCAAAATTGACATTGACTACTTTTACCAAAACTACATAATGTAGAAAGCCGGGACAGTACATTGATCGATGGTAGTAGATAAAGCTATCAAAAACAAAGGAAAAACAGTAAAACGAAAGGTTTTCAAATATTCATTTGTTTCAGTAATACCCGTTATTAGTTGTCTCACGCGATGTTTTCCTATGAAATAAATCACTGTACATTTGTCATGCCACAAGAGCCTATAGTTTGTCTAATGGTTAGCCTTTCGTGCAGAGTGTGGCGGTTCAATCCTAGTCTAGATCAAACAAAACATCCTATGTCTATCCCACTAATATAAAAGACATCATCTTCGATCTTAGACAATTTAATAGGGACGAATTACGCGTGTCATTCTACTATGAAACATTTCTGCCACTTTTTGCGGGGGGCGAGGTAACATGAAATCCGCAACTTTGGATTTTATTCCCCATACGTTTAGATTCTAATTTTGAATGTTAAAAATCATGAAAAGTAGTCTCGTGTGAACCCCAAACGTTCTAAGTTCAAAATTATTATTTCGCTATTATAGGCTGTCTCGTTTAGTGATGAGGTATAAAATTGGGTGTAAATGCGCAAGATTAATTGATCTAATACCGTGGCAGAGGGGAAATGCTACCGCAAGGCGAGTCCCTATTAAATTGTCTAAGTCTTCGATTCATACATTTTTGGTCCAAATGTGAAAGTGCTGGCCAACAAAATATGCTATATTCTGTTAGAACTTGTCCCGTCTAAGCATTTATTATTATGGCATGGAAGCTGTAGGTAGCTGTAAATTTTATTTCATTAAAAAATGTATGAAAAGGCAGATTTTTCAAACCTTAATAAAATCAAGGAAAATGGCCCTACAGCTTTGGTGCCATACTAAAAAATGCTGCAATGGACTAGTTCTTACAGAACATAGCTAATTTCATCGAAAATGTATGTGTCCAAAAAATGTTTACTCAACTGCGTTCGTCCCATTTTTTTTTCTTTGCCATTGGGGGTTGTAGTGTACAGCAATAAAGAGTAGTTAATGTGGAAAGCGCCGGTAGCGCCGTCTATCGGCCGGCGCGGTCTGTGGTCAATATCTATCGTTCATTCGCTCGGTATTCGTGCACCGACCGCCGTGCTGTGCGGACGTGCGCTAGTCACATTCACTAGTGAAGACTATATCTGTGTTTCATTATATACATCAACCTCAACCAACCCTTAGTAGAAAGGTGTATTCTACATTGGCGACGAGGATGGGATTCGAAATTCACGTGAGTAAAGTGTTTATCAGTTTGTTGAGGGTTGAAAATTAAAAAATACAAACGGTGCCACCGAAATAAAATCCACCAGTTAAGGACACCCAGTTAAGGAAGCTAAGCGAGTTATTTAAACACAATCGAAGACGGTTTCTACTAGCTTTGCTTTGTTTGTTGCCTAAAAAGTTACACAGTGTTAAAATATATTTCAAAAGAAAAGTAAAAATAGTTTTGTCCCGATTTTAAATCGTTTATTTGGAATTATCTTAATTATCTGGTTTCTGCTAGCATTGCTTGGTTTTTGCCTTTGCCTAGTGATAAAAATATATTTCAAAAGAAAAGAAAAAACAGTTTTTTGTCCCGATTTTAAATTGTTTATTTGGAATTATCTACATACTGTATTTCTTTTCCCACATGTCGACCATCGAATGCTGGAGGAAAGAGGGGAGACCAGACAGAAGGAAGGTGTGGGACAACACGGGACGGCGCGGCGCCTAGGATGAACAAATGTACGCCAGCGCCAGCTGTGGACATCAATCTTTAAGGTCACGTAATCATTCCTTATTACTTTAAACGATTGAAAGAATTTATTCAAGTCCGTAGCTCCAGGCTCACTGCCCGTCACACGTGACTGGACGGAGTTCCGGTGCTGGTGGGGCAAGGGTGTCCTGGGGTTTCTGAGTCTCTGACTGCTCCTCGGGGAGTGTACTCGTGAGCATATACTAATGCATGCTTGTAGTCCGTCATTATGCCCTAATAGGTATCCAAAATACGCGCATTAACCTCTCGTACGCCGGAAAAGCCAGACACAATAGAAATAAATGGTTTTCATCATGCTGATCCGCGTTCCTGCATACCAAAGGTTAAGAATAGTGTCTTGATTCGATACGAACAGGATTAGGTAACCAAGATATGCCAAGTGAGTTTATTCCAATAGTTTTTTATACTTATATTGACACATTGTCATTTTAAAGTAATTGTCTTACTTCGTAGTTGTGATGGTCTCTAATAAAAGTTACTTATTACCATTATGCGTACCTAACATTCTACGTATAGAACATTCGGCGTAACGGATGTTCGGTGTAACGAACATTCGACGCCACGAACATTCGGCAAACGAACTTTCGGCGTAACGAACATTCGGTGTAACGAACATTCGGCGTAACGAACATTCGGCGTCACGAACATTTGACGTAACGAACGTTCTGAGTAACGTACATTCGACTTAACGAACATTCGGCGTAACGAACATTCGGCGTAACGAACATTCGGCGTAACGAACATTCTGATGTCACAAAAATTTAAGTTGAAATCCAAAGTTTTACGTTTTGAACGTTTTACATATTGGACATTCTCAGTGTAGGTATGCGAGAACAATAATAATATACAACACTTTCGGAGCTTATTTGGTGGTACTAGTTCATGAAAATATTTCAATTCAAACATCAATAGTACCAACATAATTGCCGAACATCATCATCATCCGATTTGTTACCGGAACTTGTTTGACGTATTCTATACTTTATAGAACTTCAATTCAGAAACCTTACGTTGATCTTATCTTTCCAACATTGTTGTTAATGTCATAATTATGGATATAATACAGGGCAAGGGACTACTCCAGGGTTTACTCCAGGTGAAACTAATTAGTTTCTTTGGCTATTTGAGCAAGGAATTTTATATTTTAAGGATCAATGTAAATTCTGACAATTATTTACAAAAAGTATTAGAAAATGATTAGGTGATTTCTTATTAAATTTAGTATTTCTGGAAATACCTACTCACATTTTAACAAGAAACACTCATCTCAGTTGAGAGAAGATTAATAACTATATCATATTCAAGCATCATAACATTCATAACATTCATGATCAAACCGATAATACTGGTTAACAATTTTGTTCGCAGATTGTATGTTCCTAGATGTCACAGAAAAACCAGCCTTCAACAGGACGACTGCTAAGGCGCCGATTGAACCATACCTCCTTGCTTTAGTGCTTAATAAAGAGAAAATGTCTCCAATTAATAGCTAAGAGGTTTGAAATGGTCAGGGTGATTACTCTCATATTGTCAGCTTGTAATGTTAATGGTTAGTGCTTTGCCCTGTACAACAAACAGTTATTAGCAACGTACAGTTGGTCATTCAATTGACATTGGCAGCTTTTAGCTCGTCATTCAATTGACATTAGAAACTTGTAGCAGGTCATTCAATTGACATTAGCATCTTTCAGCTGGTCATTCAATTGACATAGGCAGCTTTTAGCTGGTCATTCAATTGACATTAGAAACTGGTAGCAGGTCATTCAATTGACATTAGCATCTTTCAGCTGGTCATTTAATTGACATTAGCAACTTGTAGCTGGTTAGGCCGCTTTTAGCTGGTTATTCAATTGACATTAGAAACTTGTAGCTGGTCATTCAATTGACATTAGCATCTTTCAGCTGGTCATTTAATTGACATTAGCATCTTTCAGCTGGTCATTTAATTGACATTAGCAACTTGTAGCTGGTCATTCAATTGACATTTGCAACTTTTAGCTGGGTATCAAATGCTATCAAATTTACTATCAGCAGCTTGTAGTTGGTCATTCAGATGACAAGTCAAATAAATAAAATAATTATTAGCAACTTGCAGCTGGTCATTCAATTGAAAAAAAAACTGTTATTTCATTATCAGCACCTTGTTGGTCATTCAAATGACAAGTCAAATAAATTATTATAAGCAGCTCGTAGTTGGTCATTCAGATGACAAGTCAAATAAGTAATTATTAGCAGCTTGTAGTTGGTCATTCCATTGACATTAATATAAGGAATTAATGACTTATTGCACTTTCTTCTTTGTATAGATAAAATCTGTATCTTACCTAATCACTGCAGGCACTGCACTGTTAATTTATTCATTTGTATGTGTTAAAGTATACTATACTGTACTTGAACCAAATCGGTTAGTCATAAATTCATAATATTTTAAATAAAGAATATAATTTCAGTGCAAGCAAGTCAAAAAACAAAATGATTTGCAGTTCTGTAATAATATTACGCCACGCAATTAAGTTGAAACAACAGTTGCACTTAATTCATGTACATTGTAATTAAAAATAGCATTATTTTTTTAAAGCCTACCAAATGATATAACTGTATGTTTCGTAAAAGGAAAACATTATTAGTGTTTAAATAATAAGTAAGTAACTAATATTTCAGATACATACCTAAGTATACCTTACATTACACAATATTTTCATGAGTTTCATGACGTTACATGTAACTAACAACTAATTGCTAAATTGGTTATAGTTTATTTTATTGTTATTGTAAAGGAATAGTTTATTTTATTATTATTGTATAGAAATGTATAGGTATGTATGTATAAGGGAAATTAATTATAATAACTTATTCACTGTTGAACGGCAGGAAATATTATGCCAATTTATAAAATTTATTTTGGAATACTGCTTTAGTGACTGAATACTTAGGTATAGCAGACAAAATAACTCATAGGGTAGACCACCATCAGACCTTTTGCTAAAACAATATTCGTGAGTATCAAGATAGCGGAATCAAATCTCAAGTTTCTTGTCTAGCATACTGTTGTAGTAGGCTAGACTTCTTTTTTATTTTTGGTTTATGGACGGAATGACTTACCAAATGGTGAGAGAATGACAAGCTTTTCAACCACAAAAATGTATTCCAATATTAGGAACAATCGAAGCATAGCATACCTAATGGGGTAGAACTTTTTACAGACCAAAGGGGAAATAGATGAATAAGACAGGGCGTTGGCTGAAATTGTGCTCGTGGCATAGAGCCCTAAATGAGAGCGACAGTAATGTGTGGACTCTGATTTTTACTTGCCCGTAACATTAAATTGTGACTGCGTATTAAATTGCGAATCTTTTGAATAATTGCAACACCCTCAAAGATCAGCATTAAAGTGGGTCAAAGAACATTTAATTGAATTATTACGATTATTATTTTAATTTAGGTATCAGCATTTTATCTGTATAGGTTGAGTAAAATAGTACCTATTTATTAAACGGGTCCATTAAATTGAAACTGCTGATTTCTCAAAACTAGTCTAGTCGACTAACTAAAGGTAACTACTGAACATAGCTGGTAACGAAAGTGACCTAGTGTACCTTACTTAATATTGTTGTCAGTCAGCGTTATATCAGCATTCATGAAACTGTAAAATTATATGGGTTATAGGACCATGCAACTATGAAGTTGTTAGCGAAAGCTAAAATATCATGCAACAATAAAATTATATGGGTTACAGAGCCATGCAACTATCAAGTTGTTAGCAAAAGCTAAAGGGTCATGCAAATAAAATAGCTGTGAGTGCTTAATTGCAATGGCTGGCACCCGCCAGAATATTTTGAGTGCATAAGTGTATGTGCTTATCACAGATTCACTCTTTTGTCCTTACCTCCTTAATTTGATAAAACGGAAATGGATACGATCTTGAAGCAGTGACTTTGACTAGTAGTTAGCCAAAATAAATAAATAAGAGATAATAAAGATCTATGGAACGTTATTTTTGTAGGTTTACTTACCTACCTATCAATAGAAAAATATTTTTACAGGGAAGGGATAGTATAGAACAGAAGTAACAATAACTGAAATGTGTTAATATAATGAGATTGTAATTTCCATAAACATTGTTTATCGTTGAATTTAGTGTTTGACAATTTCAGATCAATATTTGATAAATATCTATTTTCTGTAAACAAATTAGTCTCAATAACTTATTCGTAATTTGTTTAATGTAATAGCATTGATAACAGTCAACACTGTATTGTAAATAAGATTTAAGAGATTAGCTAAACTGTGGAGTTTCTTGCGCCGCTTCTTCTCCACGGGCTATACCTTCCGAAGCGGTGGTAGATTCGAGTAAACGTAAAAAATAAATTAAAACAAGAAAGGGATGTAGTGTACAGCAATAAAGAGTAGTTAATGTGGAAAGCGCCGGTAGCGCCGTCTATCGGCCGGCGCGGTCTGTGGTCAATATCTATCGTTCATTCGCTCGGTATTCGTGCACCGACCGCCGTGCTGTGCGGACGTGCGCTAGTCACATTCACTAGTGAAGACTATATCTGTGTTTCATTATATACATCAACCTCAACCAACCCTTAGTAGAAAGGTGTATTCTTCAGGGGTGAAGGGATATCTTTTGGGGGAAAGTGTGGTATATGCCTAAGTTTACCCTTTTACCGCGACTTAACGTTACGCACTGCAACACTGTGGCAAACGTAGCTGACTAAGCTATACTTAAGTTAGTTATAATATTCATCGATTGATGCTCTCTCTCTTGTACGGATCGTTGACAATACAACACGTATCCTACAATGTGTGGTTTTATTCAACACCTCATTCGACCTACATTCCTGTCTCGGGTTCAAAAATGTAGATTTTTCGAACCCAAATAAAAACAAGGTCAATGGACCTAATAATAAATGTTTAGATAGACAAGTCCTAACAGAACATAACATTTTTTTTTTTGGCCGGCACTTACACTTTTCGGACCAAATCCGATGTTGTCTTTTGAAAGTCTGTGACGTTTTTTTTTTTTTTGACCCAATCACGCGTAAACTGAAGAGATTTGGATAATATTTGGCACACAGTATATACAGGGTGTAACAAAACACCCTAGTAATACTTAAGGGGGTGCTTCATACCATCAAACTGAACAACTTTCACTATGGAGCCAACATCGAGAAAAAATAAAAAAAATCTGCTGTCCCATACATTTGAGTCGAGCCGGTATTGCAGTTTTGTATGACACACTGCGACCAAATAATGACACAGCTGATTTTTATTTCGTGATTTCGAAGTTGGCTCCATAGTGAAAGTTGTTCAGTTTGATTTTCTGAAACACCCCCTTAAGTATTACTAGGGTGTTTTGTAACACCCTGTATATTCTGGATTAACACGTAGGATACTATTTTAAAGTCAACGCAGGCGAAGTCATGGGCAAAAGCTAGTAATATTTAGAAACATATTATTTTATTTGCAGACCACAAAACATTATTTGGACTACAAAAACATGAATGACAAGATTACAAAAGGCGGCCATAAGAATACTTAAGATCATTTTTAGGGTTCCGTACCCAAAGGGTGAAAAGTCTGAGTCGGTCTTGCGCTAAATGTCCCGGACCAAAAAAGGTTTTTTTTTTTCTAATTTAATAATGTTGTGTTCCGTGGTGGTGTGTTACGGAACCCTCGGTGCGCGAGAAGCCCGACTCGCACTTGACCGGTTTTATTTGGAAACACAATATGTACGATTTGTATTCCCTTTTCGGTGATAGAAAATAACGTACTTAATGATGATTTTGACATTGGAGTCGCGCGTGCAATCATAATTATAAAAAAAAAATACATTCGAAACGATGATTGTTACAAATATTTCTATGGGACGAAATTCGTGCTTGATGAAATGCATATGTATGGACTGCGTATTGGCACAGCCCGGACACTGCATACAATAAAATGAAATTGACAAGATGACGTCAGCACATGCGAAACAGAGTCTAGGGCTGCCACAACTTAAGTTGCGTGCGGTACAACTTGTGACGGGCAGATGGCGCGCGTGACAAAGTCGATGAACGAATGGGAAAAATCAAAGAGATTATAATATTTAGGTAAAATAAAGAGATCCTTCTTCTGAGGGAAAAATATATGAATGATATAGGTATAAACTTATTGCATCAGAAATTTTTCATCTCGCAATGCGGTCGGGACCTTCATATGCGGCAAAATGAGATAAGCTTGTCACGGCGGCATATCGATAAATTAAAAAAACCACTAACCTTGATTCTTCTTTTGGAAATCTGAAGAATCTTCTATGATTATCTTTATAATGGCTTGGACAGCCGTATACCGCACAATTTATTTATTTATTTTTAATTATTTTAACACTCTATTGTACAATGTACACACGGAAATATAAATGAAAACAGCGTCATAGACAATTACAAAGGGCGAGCTTATCTCTAAAGAGATTTCTTCCAGCAAACCCGTGAAAGAGAGAGAGCATATAAAGTGAGGCAGGCATCGTGTACGCACATCTTGCACCTGAATTGTCTTGCAAAATGATAATAGGCCGGGGAGCAAAACTTAGACCATAAGCGTTAGCATTTTAAATTCTCTGCCGTTTGTTTGCCTAGAGCCAAGACAGTCAATTTTTTTCATTTAGGTATTTCTTTTTCGTAAATAAAACGCATTGACACCCGTCTATTCAAAAAAGAGTTTTTATCCTTCATCTATACCTATGCTCTTTGTTTCGAAAACATAAATTCTAGATGGTGACAATGTGACAATCTAGGCTACAGGACTCCATACCAAGCAGAAGGAACATATGTACTCTCCTCCATACTGTATCTAGTAATAAATACTCTTTCTTATACTGTGGTATTGGTCCAAGTGCTAATGACATAATAGCACAAAAAATATACCTACAGAATTTTATAGTAATTGGCTGAACGGTTGGGGCATGAAAGTGGAACAAAGTTTCTTTCGCATTTTTTCATCCTTTCTTTTTCACAATTAAGTAATTAATAAATTCCTAGTCATTCAAGCGAGTCATTTTCTTTTAAACTTAAGAAAAAAAAGAATTTAGCTGTGACCTTTATCCAATTGAAAATAGAATTTATGGGGAGAAGAAGGCCGCGTTCAGACGACCCGCATCCGCCCCGCACACGGTAGTACCCGGCCCGCGCGTCCGCCTCGCACCAGCCAAGGGCTCACCCCGCGTCCTAAAATGCATTGCTTGCAATTTAAGTCTTATGACACGATAATAAATCTCGTATGAGGCGAGAGCTGGGCGGGTGCGGGGCGGACGTGGGCCGGGTGCGGGGCGGGCGCGGGTCGTCTGAACGCGGCCTAATAGAAAAATAGTTGATGGAAATCTGGCCATGGCTAAATGACTTATTTTTCCAAATGAGCTACGACACCAACTGTAATACTAATGGTCCATTAATTTTATAGGGCAACGTTATAATAGTTATTACCTTTTATGTCACAGAGTAAGGAATACCACGCACGACCTCCGCATACCTAGTCATAATACAATAACGAATACGAACTAAGCTAGTTAGGATATTAAGGTTTCTTTTGCTGTGGGTTTGTGCACGAAAGGCTAGTTTTCAATAATTGTTACTTGACATGTAGTTCTATACTGGAATTCACAAAATTTAACCAAACTGAAACTTCAATTTTGGATGACGTAAAGCATCCCAAACCTTACACGTGGTCGTAATTTAGTTAGGTATAGTGTCAGCAGTATACGCGTAAATAAACGAACGCAAAACCTGACAGTCGTTTTTAATAGTATGTAATAATGTAACTTAAATACAGTGTTAAAATTTACAGTGGAATGTTAAATTTGTATAGGTATCATATTATTTACACTGGCATAAAAATCCAATGAGTACTTCGCCATTTAGTTTACCTTAATGAAACATTATGTTTTTGTAACCGACTGCGCCAGGAGGGTAATGTTTTTCGAGTGTATGTATGTCCTCTTATACTTGCTCAAAGCGAATCTATATTCTTTGAGTACAAATAAGCCGTGGTAGTCCAGTGGCGAGTAACCTTGCCTGCCGTGCAGGAGGCGATGGTTCGATCCCCGTCCAGGCCGACTCTTACCAATGAGTTTTTCGGAATTTATGTGTAACACCACTGGCTTTTCGGTGAAGGAAAACATCGTGAGGAAACCTGCACGCTTCAATTTCGAGGCATGTATTGTACCCATTGTTCATTACAAGTGGCGACGGGCTCACTCTCTGTCACACTGGACAGAGTTTCTGTACTACTAGTGAAACGTAGATGTTCTGAGGTTTCAGAATATCTCTGACTACCCCCTCGGGGAATATAGTCGTGAGCATGTGCTTATGCTATGCTATGGTTACAAATAAGCGAGAAATTATTTCAATGCTCTGTGTTCCACCTCCACCAAGGCTTTTTTTTTCAGAATCAATGACGTAACTTTTATTATCTTTTCAGTTCCTTAATAAATGGTGGGTGATTTGTGTTAGACTTCATACCATTAGGTCGGATTGGACAAATCTTTAATAAAAATTTGAATAATAAAAGTGATAAATATGTATGAGAGACGAAACAAAACTTTGTTTGCTGATAACGAATTAGTACTATTAGAGAATCAAATTAAAGATTGAAAAATTAAGTCTCGGGCGGGACTTGAACCCGCACCCTTCCAAACCGGGGAAGTGCGTTATCCAATTTCACACGTCCCCTCTTGAGGGGACGTGTGGAATTCGTTTGGATCTGTGTCGTCTTAACGACACAGATTGAAAATTCGTTCTCTGGCTAGTGGGCTCGGTAGCGAAATTGGATAACGCACTTCCCCGGTTTGGAAGGGTGCGGGTTCAAGTCCCGCCCGAGACTTAATTTTTAGGGTTCCGTACCCAAAGGGTGAAAACGGGACCCCATTACTAAACCTACGTTGTCCGTCCGTCCGTTCGTCCGTCCGTCCGTCTGTCCGTCTGTCCGTCTGTCCGTCCGTCCGTCCGTCTGTCCTACCTATTTAGGGCTGTAACTTTTGAACCATAATAGCTAGATAGTTTAAATTTTCTCAGATTATGCGTTATTGCGGCGGATTTGTTAACAAATAATAAAAATGGCAGAAAGTTAAAAATTAAGGAGGGTTTTCAATAAGAAACTAGTTTATATCAACGTTTTTTCTTCACGCTCTATAGTAAAAACGGTAATACATACAAGCGTCAAACTTAGTGTGATTATAGAACAAACTCTACAGAATAACAACAAATACTAAAAACCGGCCAAGTGTGAGTCGGTCTCGCGCTAAGGTCCCGGACAAAAAAAGTTTTTTTTTCTAAGTTAATAATGTTGTGTTCTGTGGTGGTGTGGTACGGAACCCTCGGTGCGCGAGTAGCCCGACTCGCACTTTACCCGTTTTTATTCAATCTTTAATTTGATTAGTACTATTAGAGATTCAATCTGTTTATTCTCGTTTTCTTTTTGTAAAATATGACGGTAAAATGGAAAGTTAACTATAACGTTTCTTATTTAAATGATTCTTGGTTAGAAAAATGTTTTTGCATTTGTAGTTAAATCATTTTAATATACTTATTACAAATACTAAAGTTTGTAACGATATTTAGGTTAAAGGTGAATGCCCAAGTAACTATGAGACCTAGAATCGTTAAGAAAGTGTTGATTAACGATTTTAAAACTTAATCAACTATGTTAAATTAAAGGCTTTGCCCAGCAGTGGGATGAAACAGCCTAATAAAAAAAACAATTATTTTATAATCTTCATCTTATCGTGTGGGCAGAGCCCTGGTGTCAGAGTTTTTTCAGACCGCCTTACAGCCTCTGACGTGGTTTTTATGTAACGACTACTACCACCAGAGATAGTAATCGGGACCAACGGCTTAACGTGCCATCCGAAGCACGGAATCATTTTTCTTTTCAGACAATCAGGTGATTCAGCCTGAAATGTCCTAACCAACTGGGGAAAAACGCACAAAGTGACATATCACTAGGTGTCCCCCGTGGGAATCGAACCCACGACCTCCGTGTCGAGAGCTGAAGCTCTTAACCATTAGACCACGGAGGCCATAAGCAGTCCACCTATGGCCATAGTCTTTTGGCACACAGATGAAGTCATGGGCAACAAGAGTCAGTAAACCGGACACCTGCAAGTCTGACTTGTTCCGTAACGTGCGAATAAATGTTATGTACCCTTATTTGTAAACTAATATAATTATACAGGGTGTAAGTTACAGTCTAGCAAAAAATGAAACGGTGAACTCAGACCATCATACTAAACAACTTTCACTATGGAGCAAACCGAAGGAAACGCAAAAAAAAATCTGCTGGCTACATTTTAGTTGGGTAGGTAAGGTACAGCAGTTTTGTATGGGTCATCTGATTTTTTTTTGCGTTTCCTGAGGTAGGCTCCATAGTGAAAGTTGTTGAGTTTGATGGTCTGGGTTCACCGTTTCAGGCGGTGTCCTATTGCCATCGCACGCGCGATGGTGCGATGCGATGTGATCGTACTGATGGGTAATTCTCCGAAAATTTTCCAATTTTCAAATTTTTCTATGGAAAAATTTCAACGATTTGTAAAATTTCGGAGAATTACCCATCAGTACGATCACATCGCATCGCACCATCGCGCGTGCGATGGCAATAGGACACCGCCTCAGTATTTGCTAGCCTGTCTCTTACAGCCTGTATTATTTAAAAATAGTTGAGGAAAAGGCAGATTTTCGACCGAGAGGTCGATCCCGCCAGGAACATCTCCCTTTTTCTTTCTAACACGACCTCATATATAAATCACATACGTCAAAACGAGATAACATCAAAATACCTATTGATTGTCTCATTCCACTGAAACACAAAGGAACGAAAAATGTTTCAGAATGTGATGGAACGTAAATAATTTGATATTACAGTAATAAAGTAGACGGCAATCTGCTCAAATCTGACTTTGATTTCGCGACAAAGCAAAAAATAATAAAAGTATTTTTTTTCCGCCTACGTTAATAATGTAGCGGTGGGTGAACTTCCTTTTAAACTGACATTATAAACGACATAGTAAGGTTTTATATCTATCTATTTATAACGTCACGCCTCTTTCCCAGTGGGGTAGGCAGAGACCAGGGCGCGCCACTTACTACGATCCTTACATACCTCTTTTGCCTCATGCACATCCATACATCTCTTCATACATGCCCGTCGGTTTCGAGTACTCCGCACCTCCCCTTTTTGTAGGACGCAACTGATTTGATCAGCATACGTCCTACGATGACGCTCTCTGCCGACACTTCCACTCGCATTAGCAACATATATCTCTTAAGTACATCTGCTGTCACTCATCCTCCCCACATGACCATAAGGTTTTCTATCTAAACTATTATAAAACTGTAACAGAAGTGTGTCTGTACATTGAAGATATTTACAAAAAAAAGATTACGATATGATTTTTAGATGTCCCTGATTCCAAATCACCAATTTTTGAATTTTTTGTCTGTCTGTTTGTTTGTTTGTTTGTTTGTTTGGGTGTTTGTTTGTTCGAGTATCACGCAAAAACTACTGAA
Organism: Agonopterix subpropinquella; assembly: GCA_922987775.1. Classification (NCBI taxonomy): domain Eukaryota; kingdom Metazoa; phylum Arthropoda; class Insecta; order Lepidoptera; family Depressariidae; genus Agonopterix; species Agonopterix subpropinquella. Next base: position 5,206,214 of record OV277710.1, read on the forward strand.
CCGATTTTGATGAAACTTTTTTTGTTTGATTGCTTATCATCTGACTTAAAATCTGGTATATAATTTATGCGGACGAAGTCGCTGGTAAAAGCTCGTAATTAGTATAAAGCCAGTTATTCTAACTATCATTAAGAGGGCTATTACAAGCTCAGTGGCGCCCTCGTCACAATAATAAATATTTCTCAATAAAGAAGCCTAAATTAAAAAAGTGCCCAACAGATAAACTACAAAGGCCTTCGAGATATTTTTATAGAATACTTTTATAGGTTTTTTAAAGGTCTAAACATAAAAATTTTGAAAAAAGAAAAAAAACGACCGCTTTTGTTTTTATTCGAAATTATCTAAAAGTGGAATGTTTAGAACCTATATAAGTATTGTATAACAATGGCTTGAAGGCTTTTGTAGTTTATCTGTTGAGCACTTTTTTAATTTAGGCTGTCTTTATTGAGAAATCTTTATTATTGTGACGAGGGCGCCACTGAGCTTGTAATAGCCCGCTTAATACTAAATCTGTTATCTAACCCCATTTGCATAAGACACGTATTCTATTGTATCTCATTTAACATTAGAGATTGGTCCTATCAATAGGTATTTGCTCTCAGATATCCATTTATTAGGTTCAATGTTCAATCAGTGGACATTGCCTGGGGATATGAAGCTGTTAGTATAAGGAGGTGATAGGTTCAAGTTATGAGAGGTAGAGGATTTTATCTTAAAAGTGGACTTTATTCTTTAATCGCTTAAGGTACTATCGGGGACTTTTCCGCCTGACCACTTAAGAAAAAAATCGCATAATTTCGCCCAAAATTTATTGTTTGGAAACTATTATTAATTGGTCTATTCATCAATAGGGCGGGGTAAGACATCGCTTTTATTTTTTAGTATGCAAGCAAAAATGAACCTAGTAGTGGTCAGGCGGAAAAGTCCGCGATAGTACAAAGATTTATTAATAAAATTGGTTTAGTCTTCTATTTTTGCCTAAGTACGAGATAAAATTATGTTCCACTAAAAAGGGAAGATAATCCAGCCTAGGTGGATTGTCTTGAAACCGGCCGTGGCATTAATTTATCAGCAAATCCGCAAGTAATTTATTACATTTTGTGTCTGGTGATTATTCGAATATGGGAGATATGTGGATTATTTTATGTAGTACCTACCTAATATTCATTGTATTTGCAGTGCTTATTCAAAAAAATTTTTAAACGTATGAATTGTCCTAAAAACACGGATGAAGTTGAGCCTTTTTTTTATCGAAATTAAGGAATCTTTGAGCCAATATAACTTTAGAACTAAATAATTAAACGGAAATCTGACCAATTTAAAGCACAGATATTGGTTTATAGATTAACACAATCTAGAAACCAATATAATTGGTAAAATTTCCGTTTAATTATTTTAATTACTGAATGTTTTAAAATTCGGAGCGGAGTTTGATTAATGAAACTCCGCTCCGAATTTTAATAGTTAACTTCGATTGAAAAATGTCTTCGTACTATATCGTCGTTGCGCGACCAAAACCTGCTATGCACTGAGAGAAAACTTCATTTGTTATTACAAAAAATCACTAATTATTAAATAAATATTTGCAGATCCCACGACAACAAAAGTTTTGTAATAATAAGGAGTCGTTTTTAGTTATTGTATTTAGTAATTAGTGTAGTGAGCTTTTAGTAATTTTTAATGCGCAATACTAATTCTCAAAACGATGACGTCACAGTTAAGACAAAGTTTTTTGTAATTTCTAAAATGAAACAGTAATCCTCCAAATTTTGATGTACAAAATATACAAACCGTTTTGTAAAAACATGTAGTCGTTCATTATCTACAAATAAAACGATAGCACTTACTAGTTGTCTTTAAACTGAATTTTAGAAACTACTTTACGATATCTACGATGTCTTACTTGATTTTACTAAACGATTATTTAAATGCAATTGAATATTTTGTAAATACTAGATTGTACTTTTATAATTTCGAAACATAGTGCTTGTTATTACTAAACAATTTAGTGTTTTTTAGAAAATGCAGTCTAATTTCTAGCTTGTAGTTTTACAGTTTATAATGAGTTCCTACTTGATATTACTAAACAATGAGTAATTTTTACAAGATTGTAGCATTGTTATAACAAATCGTTATACTAGATATCACAACTTTCTCCTGTATTCTTTACAACATTATACAGGGTGTAACAAAACACCATAGTAATACTTAAGGGAGTGCTTCAGCCCATCAAACTGAATAACTTTTACTAAGGAGCCAAATTTTTTTTCGATTTCAAAGTTGGGTCCATAGTGAAAGTTGTTCAGTTTAATGGTCTGAAGCACCCCCTTAAGTATTACTAGGGTGTTTTGTTACACCTTGTATATAACATGTACATGTTTCTACAGTACTTTTTCAGTTGCTAGCAAGAACGTATCAATATTCAGGATATTGCGTTCTTTCCTAGCTACTGAAAAACATCTTGTATAAAAGTTTATATACATATTATTATGTATATGCTGTAAAGAAACACAGAATAAAGAATACAGGAGAAAGTTGTGATACCTAGTAAAAAGATTTGTTATAACAACTCCACTAAATTATAAGGTATAGGTTCAAATAAAACTTAAGATAATAGTTAATGTAGTTTATTTTCATTTCAGTTTTTACAACTATCTAAGTACCTACATAATTTAAAAGCCACAGCTATTTTTGTCCTTTAACGGCACGCTGAAAGTCCAGTACGGTAGTTGTTGCAGACTGGCCTTATTTAAAGCATCAGGCGACGTGGGTTCTGAAAAAATAACGATTAAATAAATATATTATATTTAATCTAGATATTGATAATGATCAGGATGTCTGGCAGTTACTAGATCAGTATTGCCAAAGATGGCATCCAACTCCAAAAAATATAGGTATGCCAACCTACAGCTAGGTACTAAGTATTCAAAATCATACGAACAAAGTAACGCCTAAAATGGACGCACTTACCAGTAATCTCAGATAGATAATTAAAAACACATTGATCATAAAAATCTATTCTATTTAGGGAATATATGGGAAAGAACTCACATTTGGTGTTGAGTCCAGGGGTCTGCGTTATTTAAATTGTCGATTGGTTGCTTCCAATTGGCTAGGTTAACTTTAAATCTAGCCTTGTCTCCACTCCAGGTACTGGTATAACCTGGGATGTCTCATCATCTGATAGAAGTCTTAGTATCCCAGCATCTTCCTTGCCTTCTGTAATCATTGATAAAATTATTAAAGGGCGGTCAAGTGAATTTTTTAAACATTCATGTCAGGTTGAGAAGAAAATAGATATGACATGAAGGACATAGAAATAATTATATTTACTTATGCACTTTTGGCAGAAATGATATGGTTAGTAAGAGATAGCATTGATCTTTTCCTTCCTTGATCTTGCCTATAAAATTACATGAGCACGTACCTATCTGTCACACTATAAATGAATAAATACACACACTTTACTTACCACAAAAAGCTCTGACATAAACATTTAGCCCCAAGTTTGTCAGTAAATCGCTAGTAAGCTGATCCACGTCCGTTTCCAGATTTATCTGGCTGGAAACTTTAGTTGCCATCATCTTATTATATATTTTTTTAATATTTAGTTCAAGACAGTCAACGATTCCAAATTCACATAAAATTAAACACTTCACTTCACTGTTACTGTTATGATCACTTTAGAGATGATTACGATTCGTCTAATCCGGCCGGGAGGTGAAAACGAAATGAAATTAATATGGTAATTCAGAAAGTCAGCAATCACAAAAAGTTGTAAATATTACCGAACTGGTATTAAATTCAAAATTAATTTGTTTAAAATCACAAAAATGGCTTATTGAAAGAAGAAAGGAGAAACTAGAAATGACAAAACTCCGTGCAGTTATTACGATGAAATGTTTGTAGTAAATATAACTAATTATAAGCTGGTTATAAAAGACAAGTATTGTAAAAAGAACTATGGGAACACTAGGAATTACAAAGGAGTTTGGTCAAAATTAATTAAAAAAATATTATTGAAATAACAGGTAAACACTTGTTATTACAAACGAGTGTTTTAATTAACACGACGTTATTTATAGCAAAAACAAAGCAGTTGCAGAATTAACTATGCCTTTTGATTCTCTACTTTTATTAAAACTGTCTATTCAAAATTACAATTGTGATTACTAATCATAGCTAATATGATTTTGGAAATAACTAAAGTAAAGTGAAACTTACACTATTTATGCAAGAATTACTTTATTATGTAATATTTTACTTTACTAAAACTAGTTTGTAGGGATTACATTTTAATAATACTAAACTAGTGTAAAAAACTGCTTGTGCCAGTAATGACAGCAGAACTTTAGTATTCATAACTATAAATTAGTTTTTACGCCAGTAACAAAACGGTTTTTTAATTTCTGGATAAGTTTTTCTCTCAGTGTGTAACATTTTTGATGAAACCCCTTTTTATAACGCCAAGAGGTAGAAAAAACAGCTAGGTATGCGTCTCCTGACAAAATCACGCGACTAATGGCATATTTTCAGAACCTGCCATGTATATAGGGTCCAACAATATCTGCTATAAAGCGCCACGCAAGCCTAAAAAGTTATTAAGTTTTTTTGCTCCTGTAAAATTTTAATTTTGTTACTTAGCAGGTTTTGGTCGCGCAACGACGATTTGTAGTACTAGATACTCTTTCTTAAACTGTGATATTAGTGTGAAGTGAGAACAGTATTCTAATCGTTTCACTATCTATCTTATAATACTTACTTACTTACTTACTATGCTGGCTCAGGGACCCGAAGTGGGTCTTGCCCTCCGACAACAAAGCACGCCTTCATCTCTTTTCTGTGCCATCTCAGTCCAGTTACCACCTCCAGCTCCCCGAGATCCTTGGTAATCTGGTCTATCCAACGATACCTGGGCCTGACCAGAGGGTCGCCCCGATATGTTATAATGATCTTCACAATTTCAACAAAAGATCGATAGATCGTAACATGTACCACGGTACATTCGACTCAATATTTCTTGATAAAATATTAAGGGGCCTATCTTTCACGCTCCCGGTAATCTTTGCTCTGAAATCATATGGGAAATATGGCGAGTTAAGAAGAGCGAGCAAACTAACACGTAGAATATTACTGTTGCTTTATCGGTATTGAGTTTAATATATTATATACTTAGAGATATAAAGTCGAGTCCCAGAGGGGTAGCTAACATGCTTTTAGCCTTTGCGGTTTAGAAATAAGCGATATTATGAAATGCATGAGGATATTTCACTACCAGAGATAATCTAAACATACTACATTTTATAATTTCTACGTTTTACGAAATTATTTCCTTGTGATAAGTATTAAGCCCATTGCCTCTACTACAGTTATCAATGTTATCAGAATACACGCTTATATCTCTATGTTGCAAAATTGATTTTGTATGAAATATCTTTATTGGCGCGCCTTGGGGGTAAGACCATAGAGTAAGAAGAGATGGCATATCGGCTTGTTTCTATAGAAAATGTTGTCGCCAAAAAAGGGGGTGAAAAACGGGTGAGGGGAAGGGTTAACATTTAAATACGCTACTTCCCGCTATTATGACGTCAGGCCCAGTTGAGTATCTGTGCACAGTTCGATACAACATCTCTTCCCCAGGGGAGCGCGTTATTTTCTCTATGGGTAAGACCGACTCCTAGAGGGAGGTTACACGTTCAGTATTTCGTCATTCTGGTCCATCAGTCTGGTCTGAATGACGGGAGAATGATGGGAAAATGATGGGAGAATGATGGACTGACGGAATGATGGTAAACCATCCATCCAGACTGATGAAAATTAATTCCGTCATTCCATTGTGAATGATGAAATACTGATGGGGAACTGATCGTGTAACCCACTCATCATTCTGGCATCATTATGGTGTCATTCTGGCGTCATTCAACGATTGACCAGAATGATGGACCAGACTGATGAAATACTAACCGTGTAACCTCTATAACGTGATGGCAAATGGCATTACACTCTCTTAAGCCGTACGCTCTCGATTTTCATTAATTACAAATGCTTTCAATAACTATTAAGTGCGATGTTTCTTTCACATTTGCCGGGCGTCCTGTAATGGCCACATATTTTTAATGAAATTTTTATGACAGTGAGAAGTTATGACGTCAGCTCAATTATTTCCCTCTTGTTATTATCATTAATTTTAATTATTGTCAGTCGGGGCAAGTGCCTCTACGGGGTAAGTGCCTCTAGGTTCAAAATTTCGAAAACTAGACATATATTTAATTATTTAGACATACCGCCTTCAAACGTCAAATTATACAGGGTGTAAGTGACAGCCTAGCAAATACTGAAACGGTGAACTTAGACCATCAAACTGAACAACTTTCACTATGGAGCCTACCTCAGGAAACGCGAAAACAAATCAGCTGTCCCATACATTTTAGTTGGGTAGGTACAGCAGTTTTGTATGGGTCAGATGATTTTTTTTCGCGTTTCCTGATATGACATGGCAACATAGTGAAAGTTGTTCAGTTTGATAGTCTGAGTTCACCGTTTCAATATTTGCTTAGGCTGTCACTTACACCCTGTATAATACTAGGCTTTGAATAAGGCTAGTTTTCGAAATTTTAAAGCTAGAAGCACTTACCCCGTAGAGGCACTTGCCCCGACTAATTTTAAATGTTGATCTTTAAAGAGATTTGATGGAAAATGTGAATTTGATAAAAAGAAAATAAACTCTAAGCTTTAAAGTCGACACCCCTATTTCTGTTAGGTACTAAAACAGAAGGTAGACGTGCCATCTTATCACTTGTATTTTAGTCAAAGAGGCTTCCAAGGTATTATAACGCCTCGATGAGAACGTATTCGAGTGATCCTCCAGAGAGTTATAGACTAGGGATGTTTCTCCTATCTCTACAATAACACGAATCAAAGTTTCGGATATTATATCACTTTAGATTTCAATAGCGTATCGTCGTCAAATGCAACTGATCTTGTATGGATATACAAGAACAGCTGTTAGCAATCTATCAGCATTAGCAAAGTGAGACCACTTTACAGCAAGATGCTCATAAACCTCTCTAAAATAAATGTCATGAATAATAAAAAAATAATTATGTTCATTGTTGTCAATGAACATAATTATTTTTATTTAATAATAATATAATATAATATAATATAATATATTTATTTCACAGAAACAGAATGAAAATACAAGATAGAATAAATAATAAAACTGAAACTAGTGCGGACTAGTGTCTATTATTTTGGTTGTAAGGGCTTGGTCAATGACCAATAGCTACTGCGACCTGAATAGATCTATTGTAGCTGTCACCCTAGACCTAAAGGACTAGTGCCAAACTGTCACCGGCAATTTTTTTTTAAAGAAATCAAATACAGTAGTGCGAGGTTAAAATTACAGTGTACTTGGTTAAATTACAGTAGTTAACGTGTTACAACTACAAAACAATATTGTTTATACAAACTTGCTTTAACTCTTATTACACAATTACATGTAAAACAAAATACAATTACTTAAGTACTTATGTACCTATTTATTATAGACGAGCTTTTGACCCTTGACTTCGTCCGCGTGGATTACCCCTTTAGGGGTCGATTTTAGAAAAATCCTTTCTTAATGCACCCCTGTATCCTCTGCAGAATAAATAACAAAGAATATACATATATTATTTCATGTTAGAAATCTTCAGCGGTAGGCTGTGCGTTGTCCTGTCTGTCAGTCAGTCGGTCAGTCAGTCTATACTATAGCACTTTAGACGCTAATTTCGCTGCAGTTTCCCCGCTTGTATGGCTCAAAGAGATTTGGGGCGTTTCTATAGCGCCCCTATAGCTCTGATTTAACTCTTAATCCGACTCCTTAACTCGATTGTATCGCCATTAAAGAACCTAAGGCGGTACCCAATTCTATTGTATTGCCATTAAAGAACCTAAGGCGGTACCCAAGTTATTCCCAATTCGGGGGTATAACGGTGTTAAAAAACACATTTATACCTCACTTATAAACTATATACCCCAGTAATAACTCTTGTTTAGCGCTGATATAATTATTATGACCTGAAGATTTCGTTAGCGCTCTTATGCATCCATTATAACTCTTATCTTAGCTCTTATGTTAGTTTGGTAATAATAATTGATGGGTAAGGTACTTTGTATCCGTACCCGGATCTGAAATATTGATCACATCCCTACTCGAGATTTATTCTTCCCGTAATCGGAAGCCATTTGTAAGATATTTTAATTATTTAGAACAGCTAAGATATTTTCCAATGAAACTAGATATTCTTCAGTTCCTTTCAGTACAATTATACTTCGTTAGAGTTCAGGTACTTACGTTAATGTGCTGTTAATTAATTAATAAAGAACTTAGCAGAGTTTTGGCCTATTATAATAACACAAATACAAGGTGTTACAAAAATACAAATAAACATTTTAGGGGGTGGTTAAGAACATCAAACTGAACAACTTTCACTATGGGACCAATATCGAAATCGCGAAAAAAAAATCTGATGTTCCATCATCATCATCATCATCATATCAGCCGATAGAAGTCCACTGCTGGACATAGATCTCCCCCAAAATGGGGGGATTTGCCATAATCGCAACGATGCGATGCGTTTGCGATGTTCCATACTAAACTACAAATCTACTCGAGCTAAATGTATGGAACAAAAACATTTTTTTTCGCTATTTCGATGATGGTCCCATAGTGAAAGTTGTTCAATTTGTTGGTCTCGACAGCCCCCTTAAAAGTTTTCAATGTTTATTTTTACTTTTGTAACACCCTGTATAATACAGGGTGTAAGAAACAGCCAGGCAACAACTGAAAAGGTAAATGTAGATCATCAAACTGAACAACTTTCATAGTTCAAATGTCTGCCACAGCGTGCGCTGCGATCGACTTGACACCCATTTCACAACATATCCAATTGGCAAGCGGAGGAATGCGCCCCTATCGACTTCGTACCGGAGCGGAGCCCTTAGAGATACTACTACGAGAGCTACCATACCAGATTTCAAAGAGCACCACAAGATTTCCTCTCTTCCTCTCTACAGGGTGAAATTGATATCAGTAGCATCCTTTTAAACTAAGAGTCTACCCATCAAACTGAACAACTTTTACTATGGGAGCTAACCGATCGGAGCAACTAAAAAATCTGCTGCTGCATAACTACATTTGTGTCGCGTAGGCACTGCAGTTTAGTATGGAACAGCTGATTTTTTTGTTGCTCCGATCGGTTTGCTCCCATAGTACAAGTTGTTCAGTTTGATGGGTAGACCCTTAGTTTAAAAGGAAGCTAATGATATCAATTTCACCCTGTATATTCCCTTCCAATATACAGGGTGAAATTGATATCACTAGCATCCTTTTATAAACTAAGAGTCTAAACCAGTCTAACCATAAAACTGAACAACTATCACTATGGGAGCAAACCGAACGGAGCAATAAAAGAAAAATCTGCTGTTCCATACTAAACTGCAATGCCTACGCGACACAAATGTGATTTTTTTTTTGCTCCGATTTGCTCCAATAGTGATAGTTGTTCAGTTTGATGGGTAGACTCTTAGGAAGCTAATGATATCAATTTCACCCTGTAGTTTTAAAGAAATTGCCGTTTCGTATCAAGTGTCCGATCATTTTGCCTCTCCAGTTTTACTTTTGTTTCAATATTTCTATTTCTTTCGTATCAAAACAGCAAATAATAAAGTAAGAGTCATAAGGTAATAAGTAAGAAAAGAATCAAACAGGATTGATGATAACTTTAGCAAATGTTAGAAAAGTTAAATTGCACGTTAATTCAACGTCAAAAAGTTTAATGTTACCACAAAAACCCTCGTTTCGCCGACTCATTTCCGATAAATTCAGTTTATTTTCGCAGACTTCATTAAAACCGTAAACGTTTCACTTAATTTTAGTGGCCTGCACGTAATTGCCTTTTAACAAAACTGCTGTGCTCACCAAATTAACGAAAATTATATTTCAAATCTGAGATTTGGTTCGTTAAAGACGTTTCCGCGGTGCCAAGACAAAAGAGACAGTCTCATTTTTGTAAAATTAACAGTATATTCGGAAGAATGTTCATGAGATCGATGACCATGGGAAAAACTACCACCAAATGGTCCCTAAATAAACGAAATCGGCGTCGACGCAGACATAGACATGAGGATGTATGAGTGTTACCACGCGTGCCCAATGCAGATTGGTGGACACAACAGAATAATTTTAATTAGTTTATTAAAATTATTCTGATGTGTCCACCAACTTCTAGGCTTCCAACTATTATTATTATAATTAATAACACGGTATATATTTTACCTTACCTAGCCGCCCAATCAACTGGCAAATTAAACTAGAGCCAGGGCTAAATTAATTATTTGTAACCATGGTCTTTGTCAATAAAATTCTTTCTATTTTAAAACCAAATATATGCGACATAATTATTATTTCGCATTATATTTGGTTTATTTTTTTTATTATTATCTTTCTTTCTTATCGTGTGGGCAGAGCCCTGGTGTCAGAGTTTTTTCAGACCGCCTTACGACCTCTGACGTGGTCTTTATGTAACGACTACTACCACCAGAGACAGTAGCCGGGACCAACGGCTTAACGTGCCATCCGAAGCACGGAATCATTCTTTTCAGACAATCAGGTGATTCAGCCTGCAATGTCCTAACCAACTGGGGAAAAACGCACAAAGTGACATATCAGTAAGTGTCCCCCGTGGGAATCGAACCCACGACCTCGGTGTCGAGAGCCCAATGCTCTTACCATTAGACCACGGAGGCAGTTTTATTATTATTATATGTATATACAACGTTTATTATTATAATGCGGTAACGTTTATTATTCATGACGGATTTCAGTATTCTGCGTGTCTTATTCATACTAATAACGAGTATCAAATAATACTACTTTCTACTAAGACTTTATCTACCATTTCAATGTTGTACCTAAATCTAATAGATAGTTCCATTTCACAATACAGTTAAACAACAACTTACAACTGTCGAATTTGATCTCTCTAATAACAGAGCAAAGCTCGTCTTGGTTTATATTTGAAACAGAATCGTGGCGTAATTTGCGGTGACGTCCGACGTAATAGCAACAGCGCTTAGAAGCAATTTGCTTGGACAAACAACGTTCCGAATGTCGGAACGGACTGAGGGACATTGTCCACGTATTTCTAGAAGTCTAGAATAATTTAGACTTGACGTTGTCGTGCCGTAATTGAGTTGCGCACGTTTTTGCTAAGTGTGTTGTATTATGGAACATGGATAGGAAAGTTGCATGTGCTGGCTAATAAATTCTGATGCATATGTGAAGTCTATAAATCTGATTTTGGTACACGTGGGCACAATCTTCTTGAGCGTAGGTTTGTACCCTGTAGGACGACGTATACTTACATGGTGTGAGTGACAGCCTAACAAATACTGAAATGGTGAACTCAGATCATCAAACTGAACAACTTTCACTATGGAGCCTACCTCAGGAAACGCGAAAAAACGAAAAAAAAATCAGCTGTCCCGTACATTTGAGTCGGGTACAGCAGTTTTGTATGGAACAGCAGGATTTTTTTTCGCGTTTCCTGAGATAGGCATTGTGAAAGTTGTTCAGTTTGATGGTCTGAGTTCACCGTTTCAGTATTTGCTAGGATGTCACGTAAACAAGTGACAGGGTGGTGCAGGGTGTAGCACCCTGTACAGCTTCTTGATATTGTACAACGTTTCTGCCAACAATTATTAGTTTTACTATTATTTTTAAAAGTGGTTTTGGTTAGATTGAAGGAAAATCGCATGGTTGCATGAAAAGCTACATAGCCTTCAGTGCAAAGCAGTAGCAGCAGATTTGAGCTTTAGATCATGAACGTTTCAATGAGTTTTTAAAATGTCAGATTTTTAACACTAGCTACTGATTTTCCGCTGAGTCCAGAACCTTCAGAAGTCTTCCTGACTTCCCGTCGATTGTTGTTTGTTTCCCACTTTCCCGTCTTAGCACACACTCCTTTTTTACACATATCATCTTTCATGTATTGTTAACATTAGAAGTGGCGAACGGACTCACTGTAACACTGGAAAAAGTTTGTGCTAAGCTCGTGTTTGGATATTCTAATAAACATCAACTACAAAATGAGCGCTTTCACTTTACATGTATACAGGGTGTAACAAAACACCCTAGTCAAAGTCTTAAGGGGTTGCTTCAGACCATCAATCTGAACAACTTTCACTATGGAGCCAAAGACGAGAATAAATAAAAAAACATTGCTGTCCCATAAATTTGACTCGAGACGGTACTGCTCTTTTGTATGAAAGAGTGGATTTTTTTTCGCGATTTCGATGTTGGCTCCATAGTGAAAGTTGTCAGTTTGATGGTCTGAAGCACCCCCGTTTTGTTACACCCTGTATTAATCTATGAATTTTCCATTAAATAAATATTAATCTATGAATGTATATCCTTAATTTGTCCCTTACTTTACATATCTCCAATTCGATGCCAATCTTTAAAATATAGCAAGCCAAATAAAAAGTAGTGAATGGATCAATATCTACCACACTGGACTTTGAGCACTGCATGTTATACAGGGTGTAACAAAACACCCTAGTAATACTTAAGGGGGTGCTGCAGACCATCAAACTGAACAACTTTCACTATGGAGCCAATCGAAATCGAGAGAAAAAAATCCTCTCTTTCATACAAAACTGCAGTAGTATCTACCGTCTCGACTCAAAATATGTATGGGATGGCAGATTTATTTTTATTTTTCTCGACGTTGGCTCCATAGTGAAAGTTGTTCAGATTGATGGTCTGAAGCACCCCCTTAAGTATTACTAGGGTGTTTTTTTACACCCTGTATATATATGTATTCTAAATAGGTATACTTTATTTATATAATATAGTACATGACTGTCTGTGTTCATACACACACAGTACACACAATACAGTAGTTGCTATGTATTTACATAGAAGCCACAGAAAAATAATAATATAAGGGAAAAATTAAAATCATTCTAAGCTGGCTAGAAGCCAAAAACTCATCGCGACACCTAATCTAAACTATGCTCAAAACTTTTTAGATTCTCCGCTAATAAAGTTCACAAAAATTTCGTTATTAATCTAAAAATAAATAACCAAACAATTTATTTTATCAGGGCATGCCATGACAAAGATCCCAATCGCTTTGATCATCGAAGTGTGCCGATCGTTCTACGCCCACTGTGAGGTTTTCTGCAAAGGGAGCAGCGTAATTAAATTTAATTATGGGTCGTGTTGGGCTTAATAAATTTTGTATCAGAAACTACCCTTCAATACAAGCCAATGTCGAGAAAAAAAAAATCCGCCATCCCATACATTTGATTCGAGACGGTACTGCAGTTTTGTATGAAAGAGCGGATTTTTTTTATTTTTTCTCGACGTTGGCTCCATAGTGAAAGTTGTTCAGTTTGATGGTCTGAAGCACCCCCTTAAGTATTACTAGGGTGTTTTGTTACACCCTGTATAAATGATCGCAAAGAAAGTCTGTCAGTTTTAACATTAACTTCTTTAACCTATCGCAAAGAATAAAATTGTTCTTATGAAACGTCACAGATGTCGTAATAATCTTCTTCTTATCGGAATAATCTTCTTCAGACCGCCTTACGGCCACGACGTTTTAAGAGGTCTATCGGAGTCCAGTGGCGCCCTCATCACATTAAAAAAGATTTCTCAATAAAGAAAGCCTAAATAAAAAAAGTACTCAACATCAAAACTACAAAAGCCTTCAAGCTATTTTCATAGAATACTTTTATAGGTTTTTTAAAGGTCGAAACAATACACATTTTGAAATAAGAAATAAAACGGCCGCTTTTGTTTTTATTCCAGCCTGTCTAAAAGTGGAATGTTTAGAACCTATAAAAGTATTGTATGAAAATAGCTTGAAGGCTTTTGTAGTTTTGATGTTGAGCACTTTTTTTAATTTAGGCTCTTTATTGAGAAATCTTTTTTAATGTGATGAGGGCGCCACTGGACTCCGATAGACCCTCTTAATAGATTCGGCCTTTCCACTTAGAAATTATTTGAATTGAATATTTGTGTGAAAGACGATTTTATTAAAGCAGCCTTAATTAAAGCAAATTTATGTCTTTTCATCAGTTTCTAGTTGAATTTAGAATAGTACATTACTGCAGCGGCCAGCAACAGAGGCATTGATGGACGAACGTGTAAATGTGGGCGAGGCGAAGCCAGGCGAGTCCATCAATGCCTAGTTGTGGCCAAGGCTTGTATTACTATACAAGCAAGAAAAAGCACTCTTAAAAGTAAAAGTACTCTTTTCTCAAATAATGCGCGGAAATTAAAACAGTAAATTTTCTCAAATTCGCAGAAATAAAAACTCTTTTCAAAATCAATGACGAACAACAATTCTTTTTTTTTTCAATAAACAGCTTTCTATTTGCAAGCCAGTTCGAAATTTAAATAAAACCTTTGATGAGTTACCTCCTTGGTCGCCATGTTTCGGAGAAAAAGATCGTTCCATTTTTAAATTACACGACAGATATGAGTTTACTATGTAATTTATTTGGCCGCTAAACACGACAGATATGGATTTTCATACAAACATTGCCGGCCGCTGCGCGCATGTATTTGGCCAGTACAGAAATTTCGATTTATCTCGAAGAAGGTTGTCAAAATAATGCTCACATTTCCAAGCATGTTTGAGAACAACAGATTACATCGTATATCAACAAAACGTGTACCCAGTGTAAATGTTTTTTATCTAGGGCGAGAAAATGCCCATCCCCTAATGTTACTTTGAAAAGAGTCTTTAAGGGACTCTGGTGAAGCCAAACGTGATGCGAATTGATATTATCCCTAAAATCAGTCAAGAGGGGAAACCGTCCCAAACTCAAAGGAATAAATAAGGAAGAAAGAAATACATAAGTGGCACGATATAAAAGTATGTTGTCATCTTAAAATGTATTAAGTGTTTTAGGAAATTACTATCCAAAATCGTGATGCTCTAATGAGTAGTAAGCACATAAGTAAATATCCCACAGAGAAAAAGTTTCTATGGAAAACTAAAAAAAGTAAATAATATATTGGACATTGTCACAAAGAACTTGGCCTATCATCTACCCTGTCATATACTCTTACATGCTGCGGAATTATTGCGGACGCAAATTATATTACAACTAGCCAGTCCTGGATTTGTCAATAGGCCGTATAGGCCGTGGCCTAGGGGCGGCAGCGTCCTAGGGGCGGCATATTTCAGAGGACGCTCATTCGATTCCAGAGGATAAAAGTCAAACAAGTTCACTGGTTTTTTCATGGTAAATTGTTCTGGGAAAAGGAGTTTTTCCTGTTTAAAACGCGTGAAAAATTATCAAAGGACTTCATTGTCTCAGGAAAATTGAAAATGAATTCTTTGGCTCTTCTCTACATAGAAGCAGACATAATGAACACCATAAACTATGACGATTTTAAAGATGATTTAGTTTGCTATTAAAAAGTACTGTAAAAAATTGTAATTCTTGTTTCTTTTTTCCGCTCTTTCTTAATGACTAATTAATTCGTTTATTTAACTTTAGTGTCTTCCTTACTACAAACGGAAAATTATTATTTTAGAAAGGTACTTGGGGCGGCGGAAATAAAGTGGCCTACACTCATAAAAAATATAAATCCGGCACTGCAACTAGCTTTTGCCCGCGACTCCGTCTGCGTGGACATATAATAATTATGTAGCCTATGTGTTATTCTGGGTTATCAACTATCTATATGCCAAGTTTCATCGAAATCCAGCCGTTTGAGCGTGAAAGAGTAACAAACATCCATCCATCCATACAAACTTTCGCGTTTATAATATTAGTAGGATTTCGTATGGATTCGAAATTATATTGGGAATTCTAGGGGGGGGCGAAATCCATACAAAATCCTATTCTGATTAGAAATTCCGGATCCGAATTCCGTGTTTGGCAGGCGTAAGACAATGAAATAGAATACATAATATAATTATAGTAGCTTCAGTTGATAAAATAAGTTGATTTTGTTTTGTATACACGAGAGTCATTTTATTTTTCATTATAATATTTATTTATTTATTTTTATATTTTATTTTTCATATTTGAATTTTATTTATTTTATTTGTCCGGACAATATTATTATTGTGTCTTTTTATTATTTATTAGAGTTAACTCTTATATTATTTTTTATTTTATTTAACTTTTTACCACTTTATTTATTTTTATTGTTATTTCGCACATGTCTCTCACAAAGTCTACTCGAGAACATCATGATCACAAGGCTTGACATTATTTATTAAATGATAATTCATTCATTTGAAATATGGAGGAGGCCTATGTCCGAAGACGGACTGATCAAGGGCTGTGATGGATGGATGGATGGATGAATTCATTCTATTCTATTTCATTTACAAAACACAACAAACCTACAAAATCTGTGCAATAATACAAATGTTCAAGCATCTCCACGACTTCTGGGTGATCAGTCCAGTTATCGTGACACACACACTTCAACATCCGTATCATTAAAAGAATTAAGTAGTTATCTCCCTTTCTTATAAAAATAATACATCACGAGAGTCAGGATACAGAGAGGATACAATCAGGCGCCCAATAATACAGTTTTTGTATCCAATTATACAATCTAGCAGTGACCGCCCCCATTAGCCCTACTTAGGTCCTACAAACGATCCTCGTGACCTGGCGATTACGTTCACTTTGATCATTCGACCGCTCTTGCACCTGGAAATGGTATACATAGGGGTCATGTACAGGGTGCTACTAAACACCATAGTAATATTGAATGGGGTGGTTTAGATCATCGAACTAAACAACTTTCACTATTAAGACAACGTCGAAAAACATCTGCTGTCACAGAATAAATATACTAAGTACTCCATACATTTGAGTCGAGTTGGTACTAGTTTTGTAAAAGAAACACCCGTTTTTTTTCCTTCTATGTTGGCTCTATAGTCATCCATACTGAAAGTTATTCAGGAGTGCGATTTTTGCAACTCATTCACTGAGCTCAGCCATTGAAAATATCAATATAACTATGGAGACGTGCATCTTTCTACTGCTGATTTGACATTAAAAATCATACTCCAGAGTGCGATTTTTGAAAGTCAAATCAGCGGTAGAAAGATGCGTATCTCCATTCATTTTCAACTGCTGAGTTCAACGTATGAGATTAAAAAAATCGCACTTCTGTTTGATAATCAAAACCAATCCTTTAAATATTACTAGGGTGTTTTGTAACACCCTGTATTGTTCACATGGGATCCCGAAACATAGCGTCAAGCGGCGGGAACGAGCGGCGGGCCAGTTTATAACTGTTCATTAAGAGGGCTATCACAGTCCAGTGGCGCCCTCATCACATTAAAAAAGATTTCTCGATATAGAAAGCCTAAATTAAAAAAGTGATCAACATTGAAACTACAAAAGCCTTCAAGCCATTGTTATACAATACTTTGGTTCTAAACATTACACTTTCAGACAATTTCGAATAAAAACAAAAGCGGCCGTTTTTTTCTTTTTCCAAAATTTGTATGTACCTTTGTACCTTTAAAAAACCTATAAAAGTATTCTATGAAAATAGCTTGAAGGCTTTTGTAGTTTTGATGTTGATCACTTTTTTTATTTTAGGCTTGCGTAATTGAGAAATCTTATGAGAAATATTAAATAAATATTCGAAGTTTGATCGTTTTGAGACATTTTGAGGGTTCCGTAGTCAAACAAGGAACCTTTTTGTCCATTCTGTCTGTCTGTCTGTATACCCGGCCTCAATTACTCCCTCATTTCTGAACATACTTGTATTGAATCGAAATTTGGCATGAAAGATAATCATCGGTCTACACAGGCTTTATCCCAATACCCCCTGTTATGGGCGTTAGTCCACCACGCGTGCCCATAGGTAGACTATACATACGCATCGGAATTTCTTCTTCACCGTATACAGGTATAATATTATACAGTATACAGAGTGGAAAAAAAAGGCTGTGGTTGGAGGGAAAGTACCCTTAATATTTATGATGGCAAATTTTACTAAAAGGAAACATTCCTTTATTTTCAAAAATAATTAAAACTGGATTTAAAGATTTTAACATACTATCTAAAGAAAATACTTTAAAGTATTTTCTTTAGATAGTGAGTAAGTTTAACAATGAAAAAATCATTTTTTGTTGGTCTTTCTTTAATTTAAGATAATATGTTGTTTAAAAGAAATTGATCCTTATATGACTCTTTCGGTTGGTATCATAAAATACAGGATGTTTTTTTTTTCACATTTCACCGGTTCGATTCCCGGCTCAAGCAGATGATTTTTCAAAAATCTTTAAATGCAGTTTTAATTTTTTTTGAAAATAAATGAATGTTTCCTTTCAGTAAAATTTGCCATCATAAATATTAAGGGGACTTTCCCTCCAACCACGGCCTTTTTTTTCCATTCTGTATAATAGAAATGTATGTATATATGACATCTATTTCATTGTTTCTATTTCTATACCTAAATGCATTGGGACGAAATAGGACAGTGACATGGAAACCAACAATTGAACTACCACTAAGGGTAATAACATAGGTATAGTAGTTATAGGTACTAGCAAAGTTTCCGATCAACTCTGAATAAGGTAAATACAGTCGCGTATTTACATACCAAAGTACTTGTACCTGAAATAAATCATGCAGCACCGTTATCAGGAAACTGGCAAAATCTGAATCAACAATTATTGAAAGCCTTGCTCAGCTCGAATTATTGCCAACTTTAGTAGTACGTGGCTAAAATCGAGTGTATGAAGTGCTATGATTTACAGCCACGAGCCGTTGAAATCATAGGCTATTCGACCAATAAATTACAACTTAAGCGGAACCCTGCTCGCGGTTTGTGAAAACCTGTAATTTATTTCAATGATTTTCTATTTTATACCTCTATTTAATGGGTGGAGATTTACTTTTATAGCTGTAATGGGATATAACTGTGTCACGAGAACCTCGTGAATTAAATTAAGGGTTGTTTAGAAGTTTAGTGTTGCAATAGTTTATGGTGTATTGTGGGTGATACTAGTTTGGATAGCATTCGTGAATCAGGATTGCCTTTCAATGACGGTGTTAGTTTAAACAATCTAATAGTCATAATCGATTCATTGATTCGATTAATTCTGTTATTTGGACATCCATTTGTAATTCGGATTTCAGACAATCATTTTGTTTCGATTGATTGATGATTGGGTTAAATTAACAACATTCAAATATAGGATAAAAGCTGAAATGACATCGGCTACAAATAAAAATTCAATTTTCAATCTGATTTCACTGATCTAAAATGATCTACAATGGTTTCAGGAAAATACCCAAAAATTTCATTTGGTAATTATAGGTACCATTAATCATTCTGGTGCATGATATGTGAATCTGGGTCTTTCCTAATATGCCCACGGTTTTTTAAAGGGGTGATCAGACCATCATTTATTTTGGGTCGAGTACGTTTGCAGTTTAGTATGGAAGATCTGATTCTTTCATCGCTATTTTGATGTTGATCCTATAGAAAGTAGTACAGTTTAATGGTCTGATCATCTCCTTAAAAAATAGTCAGCATTTATTAAGAAAGAGCCCGTTTATTTGAAACCTGTATGTATGACCATATCTATCATCATAATTATCTACGAACAACGGTACGGTATGCAATAATGGGTTTAGTACATCGAAAAAAATGCGAGCCAACTAAGAAGTATAATTTCTCTTAATTAGCACCAAAATAATTGAAATTATGTTATTATTGTTTACTAAAAACAAAAGATGGTTAGTTGTAACAACAAGCCGAATTCGTTTAACAAAGTTCTCTTAGTCGGAGAAGTCATGATGTTGACAGGCTGATATGGATTCATGATGTTGGTTGAAGTAAATTTTTTTTTCAGTGTACATAACACCGAAAGTTAAATAGTCTATACTTACTAAATTATATGAGATACACTTTCTATTGTTCAAGTACGGACATTTATGTACAGCTATGTATTCCCACAGTTTAAGTTATTCAAGGATTTAGAGAGCTTCGTCAATATTCAAACTAACTAAAAGTTACTTTCTAACTTGTGTCCGATGTCAGAAACAGCGCCAGAGGTCTGTGACATCACTCAAGGAAACATGAAAGTTTGACATTACGAAGTACTTGGTAACTTCTTGACTCTTGAACAAGTGTTGTTCGAAGTTCGTTCTGACGCATTCCGAATTCTGCGTCGAGGGTCCCTAATGATGCTATTTATTGGTAGAGTTTTGTTTTTGACGGTAGCTGTAATGTTTCTGTGTTGCCCTGGATTCGAACAGGACCAACGGATCATTACTCCTGGGTGTCGTATAAAGTGACTAAGATTTTCTTGATATTTTAACGTCTGGAACTGGTGAGAGATCTGTGCAGGAAGATAAGTAGTTGAGAGAAGCAACGATACCCGCTCGGGTTCGCACCTGGTTCAAACATAGAGGAAGGAAGTATAGAGTGAACACCGTGCTTCATGACGTTGTCCCAATCAACTGCGGCGATATAGTACTCTGGCATTTAGTCGCTCTCTCACTGCGGTCACGCGTAGCAGTTACATTGAAAAAAATGTAATCTGCATACAAAATGCCGTGGTGTGTACTGAGATAATGTAAAGGAATAACTTTTCACTTTTAACTTTAAATTAATTATTAAAACGATTTTTTTATATTATTTTCAATTTTTTCCCGCTCACGAAAATATATTTAGCAAATTTTA
Organism: Agonopterix subpropinquella; assembly: GCA_922987775.1. Classification (NCBI taxonomy): domain Eukaryota; kingdom Metazoa; phylum Arthropoda; class Insecta; order Lepidoptera; family Depressariidae; genus Agonopterix; species Agonopterix subpropinquella. The sequence goes on from OV277710.1 coordinate 5,226,954, forward strand.
ATGCATACACGATGCTATGTATATTTTTAGTCTTTCTCGCGCGTACAGTTTTTACTATCTTCTTATCTCTCTCTGCAATCTTCTTGCACACGCCCCCCCCCCCCCCCCCCCCCAGTTTGCCTCACACCGGCTGCCGCACATAGCGCATGAATTTTGTTTGTCGCACTATCTCCATACTTTCCTTCCTCTATGGGTTCAAAGGATTTTTTAGCCATCCAGCCTGGGAACGCAACATGTGTGATGGGATCTCTTGTGCTGGGTTCGATTTGTGATGAAAAGGTTGTTTATGGTTCGATTTTTATTGTTATTATACTGTTATGGTGTTGCCGAAACATGTTGTGGATTATTGATTGTATTTATTGTATAATTAGCTTCTTAGGACATGGGTATCTTAGTGATTTTATGTTGTCAACTTCATTTGCTTTCACTGTTGTGTATTAATTGTTGTTGTTGTTGTGGAATGGAAATAGTGTAGCGTTTGTGAGAGACAATATTTTGACCGTAATTATGATGTAATTAAAGTACTTATATAATTATTGTCAATTTGTATGTACCATCGAAAAAGTAGCTCTTAAGTGGCTGTACTTAAAAAGTTCGTAATTGAGTATGTTTCCTCATTTCAATAATCTGACCCAAAATTATCCACTAATCTAACAAACAAGTTGTAATGGATAGTTACAAAACTAGTTTAAGTAAATGTAAAAGTACAAATTGTGAAGACAGGCCCATTACAGGCGAAGGCTGAATCGATGGAGCTCAATTAACCTTTTGAACAAAAGTCGGTTTATCCAGGTTAGGTCAACGAAGTTGTTTCTTTGGGTGCATTTTTTGATACACTAATTTTCCTTGACGGCTTTATAGCATAGTTCAAATTGAACCCGTTGGGCTAGCATACCATGCACAATAAAGCGACAAACGGAGTCACGTTGCAGGAACTGACCCGAGTACACGTCTCGCGTGGTTTCGCGCGTCGCGTTTGTGCCTGCTACGAGGCTCCACATTCCTCAATCTCTTCTTGTTCTTGCCCAAAAACAGTCCCAGAGATTGGGATAGATTCTCCCAATAAACTACACTTGACACTGGCGGAAATGCAGTGCTAACGCACAAGCAAGAGTCCATTTAATTATAAATAAAATAAAAAAGCGACAAACGGAGAAAGCCGTGGCGCTCATTTTGGTATGCATTAAGTGACTAACACTCAGTTGCAGAAACGCTCATTAGAGTTAATTCTCCATTAAATCTTTTGCTAGCTTTTAATACGTCAACAAGACAAAAAGTGACTTTCTGAACCTGAGTGTAAGACCGGCACATATAGATTTTAATCGTTATTTTGGGAGTGGCATGCTAGGCAGTTGAGTCGAACAGTTGAATCGAGCAATAGCTTACAAATCATCTAACTACATGTGAAACTAACTAAATCGACTCAAAATATCAAATAGTACTTGCTTATTTTGTTAGAAATGCAGGAAGCGTATCCATAGTTACAGTTCCAGTTGCAAACTATACCATCGTCCAGTTTCATTGTGAGTTCCAGACCTAGTTAAAAGTTATTTTAACTGCACGAATTATGACCTCAGTTGTGTGCCAATGTGTAAAGTTACAAAAATTCGAATACATTCATTTGGCTAACAAGGTTTTGACTCTGCTCTGTGAATGAACAATAATATAGCTGGCTAGTTTTCGAATTCAATTAAAAAGTTTGTTTTTTTATTTCCTGTTTGCATTTATTTTTTGTTATCTTTTATCGATACGAGTCCACGCTGTAGGTATACAGGATGTTAATTTAAAATGCATTTGTGTTGCGTTGTTACAATACCTTATGAGTTGTATCATAGGTACTATCAAATTAAACAACTTTTACTATGAGAGCAACTTTGAAATCGCTAAAGAATCTGCTTTTTCATACATTTTGGTCAAGTAGCTATTGACATATTCTATGGAACAGAAGATTTTTTCTAGAAAAAGTTGTCCAGTTTCATGGTCTGATAATCTCCTTAAAAACCCTCAGCATGTTAAGAAGGACCCTGTATAAATGTACCTATATTTTGTAGGTACCTACTGTAGTGTTGGAGGTTTTATTTGCGAGCCAAAAACTTACTGGCTAGTTGTTATTCGATATAGGTATGAATTTGGAACGTCGATGAACCCTGGGCGCGTTATTCTTTTATTACAATTCAATTGTCGATCAGCTGCCAAGCGAGTGAAAAAAATCTAAATAAAATCCAAAGAAACATGGAAATTATCGTTTAATTAGCCTCTGGCTACGCCTTCACTTTATAGTACTCATACAGGGTAAAATTGATATCATTAGCAACTTTTAAACTAAGAGTGTGCCCATCAAACTGAACAACTTTTACTATGGGAGCAAAGCGATCGGAGCAAATAAAAAATCAGATGTTCCATACTAAACTGCAATGTCGACGCGCGAGTTTGCGACCCAAATGTATGCAACAGCTGTTTTTTTTTTCTTCGATCGGTTTGCTGCAATAGTAAAAGTTGTTCAGTTCGATGGGAAGACTTTTAGTTTAAAAGGATGCTATCTGATGCTATGGATATCAATTTCACCCTGTATTTTACAGACACACACAGCGGCGGCAATATAGCGCGTAGCATTGTAGTAAATCTTTTGTACGTAGAACTTATTTTATTCTGTGCCACTAAATAATCGGTACGTATATAATAAATGTATATCAAAAAGCCCAAGTGTGCCAACCATATAGAGGAACTGACAGCTGAGAGAGCGAGATGTACCTAGCGGCGCCACTGTATAATAGAAAGAGATACGTGACGCGAGGCAATAGAACCGTTTTTAGGAACTTGTCAGCACAATCGACTGGGTAAATATTCGTGCTCTGTGAATAATTAGTGAATCTAAAGTGGAGTCGTAGATTATTTTGTGAAATACACTAACACTATTTCAATTAAATTACCTACGATTTGACGTTAGATTCACAATTATACACAGAACTCGAAGTTTTAGGGTGCCGATAAGTGCCGACAAATGCACAAAAAACGGTTTTATTTGACAACTCATGTCAGGTTCTCTATTCCGACAGGTATAATAACTTTATGGTGTCAACATTAATAACAATCCTCCACAAAAACATTTACAAACACAATTTCTATTTTCATATATTTTTTGTTGAGGAAAAAATACTAAAGTATAACTAAACATTCCACACAATAGATTCATCATTTACAGAGAATTGAAAGGAAAAAATATATATTTTTCTTTCAAAGGGAAAAAATTCACGTAGAAAGAGCTCAGAACTCATCAAAGTTGTGATTTGTTTGCCATAAGTCCTTATAACAACTGATTGGTAACACAAATGGAGCGACAAACAGGCCTGAGAAATAAAATTGGTTGATTCCAAGATTTTCCTCCCTTTTTTGTCGTTTATATTTTCAAGTTCGAAGAGGGAAAGTTAAATAAAGCTATTAAATGTTAACGTCGAAAAATTACATTGCGCATAACAAAGTCACTGATAAAATTTTTGATGTGCTATTTTCTTAGACAATTTAATAGGGACTCGCCTTTTGGTAGCATTTCCCCTCTGCCACGGTATTAGATCAATTAATCTTGCGCATTTACACCCAATTTTATACCTTATCACTAAACGAGACAGCCTATAATAGGGAAACAGTAATTTTGAACTTAGAACGTTTGGGGTTCACACGAGACACTTTTCATGATTTTTAACATTCAAAATTAGAATCTAAACTTATGGGGAATAAAATCCAATGTTGCGGATTTCATGTTACCTCGCCCCCCGCAAAAAGTGGCAGAAATGTTTCTTAGTAGAATGACACGCGTAACTCGTCCCTATTAAATTGTCTAAGGCTATTTTGGAATCGTGAGATTCAAAATCATGATCAAATGATGCTTAATAGTAATTTTGATATTTTCTACTTCGGAAGTGAACGTGTGACTTTCTAAAATCGCATTCCTGCATCGTTGTATACCTACCTACCTACCTGGTATACCTACGCTTTATTAGTAGAAACACCAATAACTGTTCAAAAGCACCCTATTTTCACAATTCAGTCAGGAGTAGATAACTATTTTTGAAAGCCACACGACCTATTTCCATTCCGCAAGTGATTCCATACTCTAAAAGTCTACACAATATCAAACTGTACAAAAACATGTATAGTTGTAGAATACACCTTTCTACTAAGGGTTGGTTGAGGTTGATGTATATAATGAAACACAGATATAGTCTTCACTAGTGAAAGTGACTGGCACACGTCCGCGCAGCACGGCGGTCGGTGCACGAATACCGAGCAAATGCACGATAGATATTCACCACAGACCGCGTCCGCCGATAGACGGCGCTACCGGCGCTTTCCACATTAACTACTCTTTATTGCTGTACACTACATCTCTTTCTTGTTTTAATTAATTTTTTACCTTTACTCGAATCTACCACCGCTTCGGAATGTATAGCCCGTGGAGAAGAAGCGGCGCAAGAAACTCCACAGTTTAGCTAATCTCTTAAATCTTATTACAATACAGTGTTGACTGTTATCAAAGCTATTACATCAAACAAATTACGAATTACTTATTGAGACTAATTTGTTTACAGAAAATAGATATTTATCAAATATTGATCTGAAATTGTCAAACACCAAATTCAACGATAAACAATGTTTATGGAAATTACAATCTCATTATATTAACACATTTGAGTTATTGTTACTTCTGTTCTATACTATCCCTTCCCTGTAAAAATATTTTTCTATTGATAGGTAGGTAAGTAAATCTACAAAAATAACGTTCCATAGATCTTTATTATCTCTTATTTATTTATTTTGGCTAACTACTAGTCAAAGTCACTGCTTCAAGATCGTATCCATTTCCGTTTTATCAAATTAAGGAGGTAAGGACAAAAGAGTGAATCTGTGATAAGCACATACACTTATGCATTCAAAATATTCTGGCGGGTGCCAGCCATTGCAATAAAGCACTCACAGCTATTTTATTTGCATGACCCTTTAGCTTTTGCTAACAATTTGATAGTTGCATGGCTCTGTAACCCATATCATTTTATTGTTGCATGATATTTTAGCTTTCGCTAACAACTTCATAGTTGCATGGTCTTATAACCCATATAATTTTACAGTTTCATGAATGCTGATATAACGCTGACTGACAACAATATTAAGTAAGGTACACTAGGTCGCTTTCGTTACCAGCTATGTTCAGTAGTTACCTTTAGTTAGTCGACTAGACTAGTTTTGAGAAATCAGCAGTTTCAATTTAATGGACCCGTTTAATATGTAGATACTATTTTACGAACCATACAGTTATATCATTTGGTAGGCTTTAAAAAAATAATGCTATTTTTAATTACAATTTACATGAATTAAGTGCAACTGTTGTTTAAACTTAATTGCCTGGCGTCATATTATTACAGAACTGCAAATCATTTTGTTTTTTGACTTGCTTGCACTGAAATTATGTTCTTTATTTAAAATATTATGAATTTATGATTAACCGATTTGGTTCAAGTACAGTATAGTATACTTTAACACATACAAATGATTAAATTAACAGTGCAGTGCCTTCAGTGATTAGGTAAGATACAGATTTTATCTATACAAAGAAGAAAGTGCAGTAAGTCATTAATTCCTTTAGAGTTATTCATAGCGTAGCTACTCACAATAATTAATGTCAATGGAATGACCAACTACAAGCTGCTAATAATTACTTATTTGACTTGTCATCTGAATGACCAACTACGAGCTGCTTATAATTATTTATTTGACTTGTCATTTGAATGACCAACTACAAGCTGCTGATAATGAAATAACAGTTTTTTTTTCAATTGAATGACCAGCTGCAAGTTGCTAATAATTATTTTATTTATTTGACTTGTCATCTGAATGACCAACTACAAGCTGCTGATAGTAAATTTGATAGCATTTGATGCCCAGCTAAAAGTTGCAAATGTCAATTGAATGACCAGCTACAAGTTGCTAATGTCAATTAAATGAACAGCTGAAAGTTGCTAATGTCAATTGAATAACCAGCTACAAATTGCTAATGTCAATTAAATGACCAGCTGAAAGATGCCAATGTCAATTAAATGACCAGTTGAAAGATGCTAATGTCAATTGAATGACCAGCTACAAGTTTCTAATGTCAATTGAATAACCAGCTAAAAGCTGCCTATGTCAATTGAATGACTGAATGACCAGCTACAAGTTACTATGTCAATTAAATGACCAGCTGAAAGATGCCAATGTCAATTGAATTACCAGCTACAAGTTTCTAATATCAATTGAATGACCAGCTGAAAGATGCTAATGTCAATGGAATGACCAACTACAAGCTGCTAATAATTACTTATTTGACTTGTCATCTGAATGACCAACTACGAGCTGCTTATAATTATCTATTTGACTTGTCATTTGAATGACCAACTACAAGCTGCTGATAATGAAATAACAGTTTTTTTTTTCAATTGAATGACCAGCTGCAAGTTGCTAATAATTATTTTATCTATTTGACTTGTCATCTGAATGACCAACTACAAGCTGCTGATAGTAAATTTGATAGCATTTGATGCCCAGCTAAAAGTTGCAAATGTCAATTGAATGACCAGCTACAAGTTGCTAATGTCAATTAAATGAATAGCTGAAAGTTGCTAATGTCAATTGAATAACCAGCTACAAATTGCTAATGTCAATTAAATGACCAGCTGAAAGATGCCAATGTCAATTAAATGACCAGCTGAAAGATGCTAATGTCAATTGAATGACCAGCTACAAGTTTCTAATGTCAATTGAATAACCAGCTAAAAGCTGCCTATGTCAATTGAATGACTGAATGACCAGCTACAAGTTACTATGTCAAGTTGCTAATGTCAATTGAATAACCAGCTACAAATTGCTAATGTCAATTAAATGACCAGCTGAAAGATGCCAATGTCAATTAAATGACCAGCTGAAAGATGCTAATGTCAATTGAATGACCAGCTACAAGTTTCTAATGTCAATTAAATGACCAGCTGAAAGATGCCAATGTCAATTGAATGACCAGCTGAAAGATGCTAATGTCAATTGAATGACCAGCTAAAAGCGGCCTATGTCAATTGAATGACTGAATAACCAGCTACAAGTTGCTAATGTCAATTAAATGACCAGCTGAAAGATGCTGATGTCAATTGAATTACCAGCTAAAAGTTTCTAATGTCAATTGAATGATCAGCTAAAAGCTGCCTATGTCAATTGAATGACCAGCTGAAAGATGCTAATGTCAATTGAATGACCTGCTACAAGTTTCTAATGTCATTTGAATGACCAGCTAAAAGCTGCCAATGTCAATTGAATGACCAACTGTACGTTGCTAATAACTGTTTGTTGTACATGGCAAAGCACTAACCATTAACATTACAAGCTGACAATATGAGAGTAATCACCCTGACCATTTCAAACCTCTTAGCTATTAATTGGAGACATTTTCTCTTTATTAAGCACTAAAGCAAGGAGGTATGGTTCAATCGGCGCCTTAGCAGTCGTCCTGTTGAAGGCTGGTTTTTCTGTGACATCTAGGAACATACAATCTGCGAACAAAATTGTTAACCAGTATTATCGGTTTGGTTATGAATGTTATGATGCTTGAATATGATATAGTTACCTATTAATCTTCTCTCAACTGAGATGAGCGTTTCTTGTTAAAATGTGAGTAGGTATTTCAAGAAATACCAAATTTAATATGAAATCACCTGATCATTTTCTGATCCTTTTTGATACTTTTTGTAAATAATTGTCTGAATTAACATTGATCCTTAAAATATAAAATTCCTTGCTCAAATAGCCAAAGAAACTAATTAGTTTCGCCTGGAGTGATTACATCCATAATTATGACATTAACAACAATGTTGCAAAGATAAGATCAACGTAATGTTACCGAATTGAAGTTCTATAAAGTATAGATTACGTCAAACAAGTTCCGGTAACAAATAGGATGATGATGATGATTGGCAATTATGTTGGTACTATTGATGTTTGTATTGAAATATTTTCATGAACTAGTACCACCAAATAAGCTCCGAATGTGTTGTATATTATTATTGTTCTCGCATACCTACACTGAGAATGTCCAATAAGTAAAACGTTTAAAACGTAAAACTTTGGATTTCAACTTAAAGTTTTTGTGACATCAGAATGTTCGTTACGCCGAATGTTCGTTACGTCGAATGTTCGTTACGCCGAATGTTCGTTACGCCGAATGTTCGTTACGCCGAATGTTCGTTACGCCGAATGTTCGTTATGCTGAATGTTCGTTACGCCGAACATCCGTTACGCCGAATGTTCTATACGTAGAATGTTCGGTACGCATAATGGTAATAAGTAACTTTTATTAGAGACCATGACAACTACGAAGTACGACAATTACTTAAAAATGACAATGCGTCAATATAAGTATAAAAAACAATTGGAATAAACTCACTTGGCATATCTTGGTTACCTAATCCGGTTCGTCTCGAATCAAGACACTATTCTTAACCTTTGGTATGCCAGAACGCGGATCAGCATGATGAAAACCATTTATTTCTATTGTGTCTGGTTTTTCCGGCATACGAGAGTATTTTGGATACCTATTAGGCCATAATGACGGACTACAAGCATGCATTAGTATATGCTCACGACTACACTCCCCGAGGAGCAGTCAGAGACTCCAAAACCCCAGGACACCCTTGCCCCACCAGCACCGAAACTCCGTCCAGTCACGTGTAACGGGCAGTGAAACTGGAGCTACGGACTACGAGGCCCTTTTATATTTGCGGAATGCTTTGAATAAATTCTTTTAATCGTGTAAAGTAATACAGAATGATTACGTGACCTTAAAGATTGATGTCCGCAGCTGGCGTACATTTGTCCATCCTAGGCGCCGCGCCGCGCCGTCACGTGTTGTCCCACACCTTACTCCTGTCTGGTCTACCCTCTTTCCTCCAGCATCAGCATTCGATGGTCGACATGTGGGAAAAGAAATACAGTATGTAGATAATTCCAAATAAACGATTTAAAATCGGGACAAAAAACTATTTTTCCTTTTCTTTTGAAATATATTTTTATCACTGTGAACTTTAGGCAAAAATAAAGCAACGCTAGCAGACACCAGATAATTAAGATTATTCCCAATAAACGATTTAAAATCGGGACAAAACTATTTTTACTTTTCTTCTGAAATATATTTTAACACTGTGTAACTTTTTAGGCAACAAACAAAGCAACGCTAGTAGAAACCGTCTTCGATTGTGTTTAAATAAATCGCTTAGCTTCCTTAAAGGAACAGTGTAATTTTATTTCGTAGGCACCGTTTGCATTTTTAAATTTTCAACTCTCAACAAACTGATAAGCACTTTACTCACGTGAATTTCGAATCCCGGCGTCGCCAATGTAGAATACACCTTTCTACTAAGGGTTGGTTGAGGTTGATGTATATAATGAAACACAGATATAGTCTTCACTAGTGAATGTGACTGGCACACGTCCGCGCAGCACGGCGGTCGGTGCACGAATACCGAGCGAATGCACGATAGATATTCACCACAGACCGCGTCCGCCGATAGACGGCGCTACCGGCGCTTTCCACATTAACTACTCTTTATTGCTGTACACTACAATAGTCATTCCTTACAATCGCACACAGTTTGCCATAAGAGTGACAGAGCTAGATTAGACGTAAATCTGTTACGTCTGTTATACAAATGTCACCACTTTTTAAGCAAATTCAAGCAAAATTCGTTCTTAACGTAAGGAAATAGCTGAGTCTTCTAGCTGGAGGTCTGATGACAAAATGGTTCAAGACAATACTATCTGTTTACTATTGACATTTCACTTATTCTAATGGGCGGTTGTCATAAGTGTGAATTGATGTCAAGTAGCGTTTCTATGTCTTGCTTTATATTATTTATCTACCCTATATTTTATCTTTGATACTCTATGGAATTTATATCACTTTCGGGTATGAATTGGACGCCTTTCGCCGTCAAAAATACTATGTATAATATACTTGATCTTTGTTAAGATTGATGGCCAAAATATCTTCTTTTATCAGCAACTTCAAACTCGTTGATCCACTCGGTATATATTTAAGACAGGTACTGAATGTTGCTCGTCGAGGGTAGCCTAGAGGGTAGCTTACGTGCCTTCCGAGGGGAGGCTCGGAGGGGGAGGAGGGATGAAAATGCCACAGCGGCAATCACCCCCCTGAATACTAAGTAGGAACACTCTGTATCTAGAATTGTAGCCATCTCTAGCTTAGGAAATATTGTATTAGGTAGTGTACAACATATTTACGTATAAGGACATAATCACGACCGTCATTAGGTATGGTCATATTAGGGTTGACAAAAAAGTTTTTACTAATTAATATTATTAGGTTTGTGGAAAGCTGAATAATTATGTTTTCACTTCAAAATGAATAGTGTGAAATTAATTTCACACCCTGTTTCACCACCATGTTCCTTAAGGAACATAATTTTTTCCAAAAATTGTATGTGAAAAGCCAGATTTCTCAATCAAGAAAACCTAAAATAAAGAAGTACTCTATTAACTTTCTACATGAGCTAAGCCTAAAGTGATTCCGTGCTTCGGATGGCACGTTAAGCCGTTGGTCCCGGCTACTATCTCTGGTGGTAGTAGTCGTTACATAAAAACCACGTCAGAGGCCGAAAGGCGGTCTGAAAAAACTCTGACACCAGGGCTCTGCCCACACGATAAGAAGAAGAAGAAGCCTAAAATCAATTTGTGTATAATATAATGTTTTTATTGTTTATATTATTTGTTTTTTTTTGTTTGATGTATGAATGTCAATGAGGCTAAAGAGGTATTTCAGAGTCGTAGCGTGTCGCGGTCCGTAGTCTTTGCCTACCCCCTTGGGACAATGGCGTGAGCTTATGTATGTATGTATGTATGTATGTATGTATGTATGTATGTTTTTATTGGTTCAAAAGATTCTACTTTTAAGAAAATTTAAATAAATATCTAGTAAGTAATACATAGAAGTAGTTGTTACCCTTCACTTTTTTTTTTAATATATGTTAGAATTTCTTGATTGAGGAGTTTTGAGGCCAGAATCATACTCAAACCTTTAATTTAATTAGGTCAATTTCAAATTGTAAATGTCTTAAGTTCATCCTATCACACACGCAAACGCACACACACACTCATTTATAGGTATTGTTCTCACACATTTACACAAATTACATAAACTAACTTAAGCTATCATAGAAAATAAGCATTGAAATTGTAGGTAGAAATTTGGAAAATAAGAGTTAAGTGTTTAAAAAATAAAAACATATTATTACTTATCCATACAAGAATTACTCGTAATAACTTTCTCCTAGACTTTCTTGTAAAGGTACCGTGTGGATGGAGGCCTGGTGTCCTGTGACACCTTATTCAAGCTCAACGCAAGGTGAACTTAGTCCAGGCACCAGTGTCCACATTACTATAATAATCTATTTAATACTAGTTCAGTTATACCTAATAATATACAACCACTTGTTGTATATTATTGTATGTGGAGAGAAATAAACTATTTTTATTTATTATTTATTTAATTGTACAACATATGTGCGTATATTACATGAGTTATTGTAGTCATGATGAATATTTTCATGTGGATTTTCTGAATGTAGTTTTTGCAAGAAAACTAGAACTATGACTAAACGGTGATGTTCGTTGTTACAGATGAGATGGCGAGTGGCCGGCGGGATGGGCATACCGCTTGCTGCAGCTGTCTTCTGCATGCTACCACTCTTCACCTCCTCCACCGGGGATATACGTAAGTTTGCTTTGTACCGTCATCAGCAGCCTATCATCGTCCACTGCTGAACATAGGCCTCTCCCAAGGCACGTCACAAAAATCTGTCCTCGGCCTTCCTCATCCAGTCACTCCCCGCTACCTTTTTAGGTCGTCTGTCCAGCGGGCAGCAGGGCGTCCCACACTACGCTTACCAGTTCACGGTCTCCACTCTAGAACTCTGAAACCTCACCGGTTCTCAGTTCTTCGGCAGATATGACTAGCTCATTGCCACTTCAGCTTGCTAATTTTCTGACCTATGTCAACCACTTTAGTTCTCTGACGTATCACTTCATTTCTGATGTGATCTCTCAGAGAAACACCGAGCATAGCTCTCTCCATAGCTCGCTGAGCGACCTTGAATTGATGAACTAGTCCCATCGTCAGGATCCATGTTTCCGCACCATAGGTTATCACTGGCAGGACCCACTGATTGAACACCTTCGTTTTGAGGCATTGTGGTAGAGCCGAGGATAATATGTGACCATATAAATGAAAATATATGTGAAGCTCAAATTTTTTGGCTCTGTGAAGGAAAGAATCATGGCAATCAGGGCGTGCCGAGCTTGTCAAGAATATGAGACCTTAATCGGGAATAGATTCGATCACTAAAACTAGGCACAATATTTTGTTCGTGAGATGTTTACTGCCAGCGAGATGCGAATGTAGGTACTTTTGGCCTTTAATTTTGGATTCGATCGATTGGCGTCGACTTATTTTGTATCTTTTTTTATTTCTTATTAATCACTAGAAATCTAGAAAAGGAGAACTAGGAATCTTGTGTCTTCTATCTGTTTAATCAAAGACATCATTTGAAATCAATTTGAAATGAAAACCGCAAAGAAAGCATCAAGCCTATTGTGGATACGCACTATGTTTTTATTCATTAATAAAAACATGCCCAGCAGTGGGATGAGATAGGCGAATAAAAAATAAACTTATAATAAACTAGCGACCCACCCAGCTTCGCTCGAGTGGCGCCACCTATCGGGTCCGAAACTATCCTTTCCTTCAAGCTGGAAGAACCAACCATATAAAACAAAATGTCATTGAGATCGGTTCGGGCACAGCCACGACACTCCTCGTACGTGTGAGCCCCCGCGTCGGTGACCTATATAGTGTAGGGGCCAGGACAAGAAAAAAAAAAATCTCGTATGTAAGTTCTGTATATACCTACAACAGGTATGGCTGTATTTGGGGTACTCTCAGGATCACGAAACTGCTTGTTGTATAATTCAAAAGTGGTGGAGGGGGTAGCAGTGACGTCATAAAGATGGCCGCCGACGGTTTTAGTTTTTCTTCAATTGTAGCGCACCTATGAGGTCAATCTGGTTGTGCGAGGTGTCATTTGAAAGCTTATTAAATTTACTTTAATCATTCCATAGACACCTAAAGTGAAAAATTTGTATTTACTGAAATATTTTGAATTTAATGCATTTTTTGCTACCTACCAGCAATCATTCCTCCAGTTTTCTCGGAAACGGATAACTATATTGTGATTATAGCTATTACATAAAACATACCGAATTTTATAAGCTATCTAAAAACTTAAATTGTATAAAAATACAACTTCAAACGACTGAGCTGTGTCAAATTTACTGGTGCACTGTAACTATGAGTCCAAGAATGCGTCGGTCTGCGGCGGGGCGGAAGGACTGCAAATAAAATTATTACTTATAGATTATTATATAATTAGGGTTTCCATTGTAATATGACTTAGAAAAATATACAATGTTATATTATTTACTTGCACATACGTTTACATAGACTGTAGATGTACAGGGTTTAAACTTAAATGCGTAACATTTTTAGACCATAAAACTGAACAACTTTTACAATGGGACCAACTTAGAAATAACGAGAAAAATAATCCGCAGTTTCATACATTTTGGTCGAGAAGGGATTGACATATTCTATGGAACATCCCATTATATTTCACTATTTCTTTGTTGGCTCCAAGGTGATAGTGGTTCAGCTTTATGGTCTGAATTGAAGTAGAAGTTCCCCATTTGATGTATGTAATGTAAAGTATTGAATTTCAAACTCTGTCACAGAATAGGTAATAGTACCTATACATATAGTTCTTCATAACAAGGATGAAGCTGCCTTGGAAAAGTGAATAAAAAAATGAGAAATCCAAAACAAATTTACAGGTTTATAAATATTTATAGTTATAAAAAAACAATTGTTAGTTGCAAGAAGGTTGCAAGCATGCAAAGTAAAAGTAGGTAGAATGATTCATCAACATCACCAAAATTATACTGATTTAAGCATAGGTCTCCCCGATATGGCATTTTTCATCTCGCACTCCAGCAGCCTGTTCTTTTAACAAAATAAATGGTTGTCGTTGTTATCGGTGACAACTTTTCGTTTTCCAATGTCCAACCATAGTTTGTAGGTGGTCCACATCTGCAGTGGCCCAAATGCATATTTGGTAATTTGCTCTTTTTATAAGTAGGTATGTTGTTTAAGAGCTTCTTGTGACGGTGGAAGATTATCCACGTTACAAATACCTATTTTAAAAAAATCTGCTCTAAGATTGTCCATATTGTCAACCGTGTACGATTTAGGTTTCTTATGACAGTAACGGGTCGTAATAAATTTCTCGCCTTTTTGCCTAGATCTTCTGTTAGGTCAACCACCGATCCAAATCTTTCCAGAAGATCGTAATTTTTTGTGAAGACTTTCCACGTGCCATTCTTTGAAAAACCTAACAATGAGCTTGTGTTGTCGCATCCTGTAAGAGCGTGGTACGCCAATAAATCCTGCTAGTAAATCAAATTGCAATGAATTTATTTCACAATACGTGATATACAAATCTTGAGGGAGATATAAGTAGAACTATGTTAAACAGCAGAGACACTGACGATTTACTGTTGCTCATTCATTTCTTCGACAAGTTACCACCGAAGGTCTGGATTCAATGTGGAATGAGCGCGAGTAAACCAAAATACGTTTCAGTCCATAAAATTGTTCAAGCTGTCGGACCAGAACGACACTGTTTATTGGCGTACCACGCTCTTACAGGATGCGACAACAAAAGCACATTGTTAGGTTTTTCAAAGAAAAGCACGTGGAAAGTCTTCACAAAAAATTACGATCTTATGGAAAGATTTGGATCGGTGGTTGACCTAACAGAAGATCTAGGCAAAAAGACGAGAAATTTATTACGACTCTTTACTGTCATAAGAAACCTAAATCGTACACGGTTGACAATATGGACAATCTTAGAGCAGATTTTTTTTAAATAGGTATTTGTAACGTGGATAATCCTCCACCGTCACAAGAAGCTCTGAAACAACATATAAAAGGAGCAAATCGCCAAATATACGTTTGGGCCACTGCAGATGTGGCAATTCAAAATGTACCACCAGCTACAAACCATGGTTGGACATTGGAAAACGAAAAGTTGTCACCGATGTTTTTCGTTAAAAGATTTGGAATTAATATCTTGCCAATGCAAAACAGGCTACTGCAGTGCGAGATGCGGCTGTGTCAATAAAAATCAAAAATGCATCCCATTCGGGGAGAAGGTATGTTAAACCAGTATAATTTTGGTGATGTTGATGAATCACTCTACCTAGTTTTGCTTTGCATGCTTGCAATCTTCTTGCAACTAACAATTGTTTTTTTTTCTAACACTAAATATTTATAAACCTGTTGAATTGTTTTGGATTTCTCATTCTTTTATTCACTTTTCCAAGGCAGCTTCATCCTTGTTATATAGAACTATGTACTACCTATGCTCTAACATAGTGTAAAATAAATGCGTTACATATATCAAATAGGTTCTTCAGTTCAGACCATCAAGCTGAACCACTATCACCTTGGAGCGAACATAGAAACAGTGTTAAAAAAATGGGATGTTCCATAGAATATGTCAATTCCTTCTCGACCAAAATGTATGAAACAGCAGATAATTTTTCTCGTGATTTCAAAGTTAGTCCCATTGTCAAAGTTGTTCATTTTTATGGTTTAAAGCACCCCCTTAAATATATTACGCATTTAAGTTTAAACCCTGTACATCTACAGTCTATGTAAACGCATGTGCAAGTAAATAATATAAAATTGTATATTTTTCTAAGCCATATTACAATGGAAACCCTAATTATATAATAATCTATAAGTAATAATTTTATTTGCAGTCCTTCCGCCCCGCCGCAGACCGACGCATTCTTGGACTCATAGTTACAGTGCACCAGTAAATTTGACACAGCTCAGTCGTTTGAAGTTGTATTTTTATACAATTTAAGTTTTTAGATAGCTTATAAAATTCGGTATGTTTTATGTAATAGCTATAATCACAATATAGTTATCCGTTTCCGAGAAAACTGGAGGAATGATTGCTGGTAGGTAGCAAAAAATGCATTAAATTCAAAATATTTCAGTAAATACAAATTTTTCACTTTAGGTGTCTATGGAATGATTAAAGTAAATTTAATAAGCTTTCAAATGACACCTCGCACAACCAGATTGACCTCATAGGTGCGCTACAATTGAAGAAAAACTAAAACCGTCGGCGGCCATCTTTATGACGTCACTGCTACCCCCTCCACCACTTTTGAATTATACAACAAGCAGTTTCGTGATCCTGAGAGTACCCCAAATACAGCCATACCTGTTGTAGGTATATACAGAACTTACATACGAGATTTGGTTTAGAGACGACTTTTTTGCGGGTGGCCGATAGTCTAATAGGGTTGATACTTGCGGAAAATGAATATTCAATTCAATTCAATTCAATTATACTTTATTGCACACCAAAACAGAATATAAGCATAAGCATATGCTCACGACTATATTCCCCGAGGGGGTAGTCAGAGACAACACACAACAAGACAACAGAAACAGAAAAAAACAGAATATACATTTGAATAAAGATATAGAATTAAAAATAAGGTGGTCTTATCGCTAAAAAGCGATTTCTTCCAGACAACCTTATTTACACTGGTGCAAGGAAATAATAAAAGACATAGGTACTAATACTCTGGGGATGACACTAAGTAATTAGAATTGTTAATAATGTTCATTTCAAGTTTAAAATTATTTTAACAGAATTTATGTTGTAAAGAATATAATTATTTTGTAGGTGGGTTACTTACAACGTATTACAGGTAGTTCTTTCTAATTAGTTTGTGTATTACAGCTGGTAACTATGAAGACTTAAGACGTTTCAAAAAATTACATTAGAGCTTGAACCTAAACTTTTACTTATATGCAAGAAGGTTGAAATTTTCCTTGCTTATACGACATACAGTTTAACTTACTACAAAATGATGGGCCTCGTATCTCATTCATTTTAAGGGATATCAAAACATGATTTAATGCAGATCGATAGAGAAAAAAATTCGAAGTTCAGTGGTATTTTCAGGGGACTTACGACAAAATGTCCCTTACGACATTTGCAATTTCCACTGTTGATGTTTTTATCGTAAGCGACAAATTCAGCATACGACGCGCACAACTCTCAAGTTGCGTTTCAAATGTCGTAAGGGACATTTTGTCGTAAGTCCCCTGAAAATACCACTGACTCCGATTTTTTTTCTCTGATTAAACAAATTCACTGTACGCTTAGGCACTTACATTAAAATCAATAGAAGGTATGGAACATATTCATCGCTTCTATCGAGCGTTTTTAGGAAGATCGTAAGCTGAGCTTTGCCCGCTGAATTTGTCACTCAAAATAAAATTTTATTGCTGTCTTTTGCGTTTAGTTGTTTATTCATCTATACTTATAAAACAGTTCCGCTGACTGACCGACAAATAGCTCACAGCTTAAATCGCTGAAGACAGAATTATGAAATAAATTTTCTGCGTAGGGGTGCACGAAAGGTTTTTTATATTTCGAAAATACCCTTAAAATGTAGTTAGTAATTAAAACTAGTGGTGTATACGGGGTGTAAGGAAAAGTATCATTAAACCTCTAAACCACATACTCTACCCATCAAACTGAACAACTTTTACTATGTGAGCAAACCTTTCAGAACAAAAAAAAATCTGCTGTCTCTTACGTTTGAATCGAGTAGGTATTCCTACAAAAATATTGTTTCTTACAAGCGACACGATAAAACGTTAAAATCACATCGTAAGGGATAAATGTATTTTAATTTGAAGTAATGAGTAAGAAGTTACGATTAGAATAAACATACATACATACATAAGCTCACGCCATTGTCCCAAGGGGGTAGGCAGAGACCACAGATCGCCACACGCTACGACTCGAATAAACATGTAGTATGTAAATTCCAATTCATTAAAATTTAAAGTAATTAATTTTCATTCGATTGTTTCAAAATAAAATAAATAGTTTGTGTGTTACATTCATCGATTTCTAGGTTTAAAATAATGCCTTAAAATTTGACAATAATTTGGATAACAATATAATCAGGTTGAATTTAATACATATTGATGTCGCAAAGAATTTATAACTCGTATTTAGTCATTTGTAAAATCGTCATTAAATATAGGTAAAGTACGTCATTTTTAAATTTACTTATTTACAACTGGAAACAGAAACGGCAACATCAAATGTCAAATTCTGACATATTGAATATAATTATATTTTTTTCTTAATGGCCAGTTATTTTAAGTTGATTTTTATTTTACCTAGAAGTTTACAGGTCCAACGAATGACGTCACTAGTCGGACCGAAAAACAACTTTATTTTATTAAAAATATCTGTAATCTTTTCAATTTGAATGTTATTAGGTAGGTATCGCCAAACGGGGACAAAGATGAATTAAGTATAATACATACCTAGGTACCTTCCTTTGGTTTGTCCTCGCCTGCAATACCTACCTAATAACATTCAAATTATATTTAATTAATGTTGTTATAGCTGATTAGTGATTATAGAGCTTGTTTTTCTTTTTTCAGCTAACAGTTTTTTTATGCAGTCGGGTTTTTTGTTTTTCGTAATAATTTGATTTATTTCATACTTTTTAGTCCTATGTCGAAATGGTAGCATAAAAGTACTACAATATACAACATTTTAATGAATTAACGCAAAACCTCATACAACCCAACTGATTTATAACAAAATAATTAGATTGAAACAATAATTTCATTATAATGATAGTTAAAATTTAAAGTTATTTGCTTTTTAAAGTTTTGAGGCAAAAATGGTTTGTTGTCATTTCAGCAATAAATGAAAGCGCTACCTAACGTACTCATGGATATATTTTAATAATCTAGTATTGGTAGTTAGTAAGGTGAGTGTGCTTTTGAGGTGGTCTGACATCGGGTTCGGTAAATTAAAAATTTTAAAAACAAATAAATAATATTTTGTCAAAAATTACCTGTTTTGAAACCATGATAATTCGATTCTGCTCTTGATTCTAAACAAACTACTTTTTAGTTTATTCATTAAGACGTTGTATACATATTTGGAATCGTCTGTTTACTAGCTTTCATTTGATACCCATATTGTAAATTTTTACAAATAAAAATTATTTATTCCCCCTCTTTTTTTAATTCCCAGATGCCATAATAAAAAAATATAGCCTAAGTCACTCTCACGATTTTTACAAATCTAACGACACATCATACGTCAAAATCCATCGAGCCGCTTAGGCTGTAGGCCGTGCCAAAGAAATAGACATACAAACATACATACATACATACGCTCGAAAAACATAACCCTCCTTCTGGCGCAGTCGGGTAAAAAAGATTCAGAAAGGCGCTTGGTGCGGATATGTGGAATGTCAACCAAGAAATTGTGATATCCCGCGACAATTATTGAGACAATTATCTCGAAATAGTTTTCGATTTAGGCCTCCCAAAAATATTTTGACAAACCTTATTGGCGCCGATGCTGTAGGTACTTTTCGCAGCTGTCAAACAAGAGTGACGGAGCACTGATTATGATTATACTAACAACAAAAAGCTATAGGTATATTTTTTTAATGTCCTTTTTAACTTCACACAAACAGTTCCTGGGTAAGAACTAAGTTCCTCGTAAGTGACAAATATGGTTTATTCAAGTAATCTCTAGATTATGATATCCATATTTTTACACAGACGGCTAAGGCACAGATATTTACGATTTTATTAAATTGAGAAAATTTTATCGTAAGTTGCAAAACATGTTCATTTGTACATGTCAGTACTTGTCGGTTACAATGAAATTGTTGAATATTTAATTTATCGTAAGTTGAGCGTCGGTCATACACGCCTTGTCACTTACGATAAAATGAATACCTTGTCACTTACGATAAAATGAATAATTAAAATCGTTCTTGTAACTATGTATTACAATAGTATTGAATAAAAAAAATGTTTTGCTACGTATACTTGCAAATTACGATATAATTTTCTCATTTATTTATTTGAGAAAAGTAACTACCTCTTTAAGTACCTACTCCTTCTAATTGTATACCTACTCTTTTGTGCTGTGCTTTGGAATTAAACTAACCCTGAACTAACTTGTGTCCATAGATATAGTAAACAGTTTTTAATCTAAGCCTGTGTCATTATATTATTTATGTTCGGTATTATAAATCAGTTACAAAGCAAACTGAACATAATTATCCTAAAACTAAAATATAACTATATAATGTATGGTCTATGTATATTGGTCGGCGTCGCACGCTTCGCTCGCAGAATCAAAGAAAATATTTACCTATTTCAACGGCCGAGTCGTGCAGTCGTGCGAGCAAGAGCAACCATGTAATTCAAGCGGTCAATGACCTGTTTTCCCACCCGCTCGCATACTGCGCACCCCCCCTCGCTCGCCCGACCCGCACACATAGCCGCGAGCGGTTTTACGAGCACACATGCATGAGTGTCGCTTCTTTTCGCGGTAGTGTATATTTTCTTTGGTTCGGGTGGTTTCGTAGATTAGCGTAGAAAATAGTGACACGTTATTTTTATTCTTAAATGAAGATTTAAAAAAAAAATACTATGTGAAATGTTGATGTTACTTCGGTATCATTACTCTCTACAAAAGATTAAGAGGTTTTTTTTAAACCAGTTGTTTTTAAAACAAAATGGTTAAGAATTATAAACATAATAAAACATGTAATCAGATTTACATCTCAAATGTAGGCTTCTATTAACATGCATGAAGAGTTAGAATATAAATGTACGCATTAGAAAATAGAATGTACGCAGACAGCATTCACCTCGACCTTGACCTTGTAAATAGCGACACTACTACTGAAAAATTTAAAAAAAGGTCAAGTGCGAGTCGGTCTACTCGCGCACCGAAGCCGAGGGTTCCGTACCACACCATTACAACATACTAATGTAAAAAAAAATTTTTTTTAGTCCCGCGCTTTTATCGCGAGACCGACTCACACTTGGCCGGTTTTTAGTATTTTTTGTTATTCTGTAGAGTATGCTCTATAGTCGCACTAAGTTTGACGCTTGTATGTATTACCGTTTTTACGATAGAGCGTGAAGAAAAAACATTGATAAAATCTAGTTTCTTGTTGAGAACCACCCTTAATTTTTAACTTTTTGACATTTTTATTATTTGTTAACAAATCCACCGCAATAACGCATAATCTGAGAAAATTTCAACTATCTAGCTATTACGGTTCAAAAGTTACAGCCCTAAATAGGTAGGACAGACGGACGGACGGACAGACGGACAACGTAGGCTTAATAAAAGAATTCCAAAATGCTGGTGTTTTAGTATCCGTCGGATTAAGCTGCCTTGTTGCCCCCTATTCAACCCTATAATGCCCTCTAAACATGTTTTATTACCCATAATGGTATGATGACAAGTACATAATAATATGTAGATGAAAAGGGAAGATAAATAATAAAATAAAAATAAAAAAATCATCAGTCCCATACAAAACTGCTTTACCTACCGGACTAAAATGTATGGGACACCTGATTTTTTTTCGCGTTTCCTGAGATAGGCTCCATAGTGAATGTTGTTCAGTTTGATGGTCTGAGTTAGGCTGTCACTTACACCCTGTATACGTCCCACTGCAGGGCACAGGCCTACCCTCAAGGAGGGTGCATGGGCATTAGTCGACCACGCGAGCCCAATGCGGTTTGGTAGACTTCAGAGTTATGAATGCTACATAATTAAATAGTTTCACACTTTCATTACATTTAAAGTACCTAGAATAAAATAAATTCGTTAAGAATTCCGTTGACTTTCTGCTCGACTTCTACACATACATACAGGGTCCTTCTTAATATGCTGGCACTTTTTAAAGGCGATGACCAGACCGTCATACTGAACAACTTCCTCTATGGGACCAGCATCGAAATCGCGAAAAAAAAACAGTTGTCCCATACGTTTGGCTCCGAGTAGGTTTGCAGTTTTGTATGGAAGTGAAGTTTTTTTTTCGCGATTTGGATGTTGGTCCCATAGAGGAAGTTGTTCAGTTTGACGGTCTGATCATCCCCTTAAAAAAGTGTCAGCATATTAAGAAGGACCGTAGGTATATATCGGGTGTCTTCAGGTCACATTGTCTTACAAGGTGACGGTGTCGACATTCTTAGGTACAAGACCGTGAATTTATTAAATTTCATGCTTCGGTGCGCGCGTTTAGGCCCGCTGTCTAGCTAGAAATCTTTGAGAATTTTTCATTGCTTTAAAACTTAATTTGGGCACGACTGACTATAATTTCGACTTGCCTACAATTTAATTTTAACGCAAGGTTATAATTTTATTTAAATGCTGTCTGTGATAAATGCATCATCTGATAAATCACATAAATGAGAAGTCAAGAACGATGAAAGGTATTTTTCTAAAAAGGAGGAGTTTCTATGTTGGTGTGTATGTTGTTTTCTTTTATTTTTTACTTAAACTTCTTAAATTCTTCTTAAATCGTCAAGTTGTCCTTACGACGTGTTTTTCAAATGTGCCAAAAAAAAACAGAAAAAAAAGAAAAATATATGTCTATGTCTATAAGTTCTTCTAATGTACGTAATACTGATAATTTTTTATCTACAGGGTGTACAATAAAATGGGACAGCTACTTAAAGGGGTGCTTCAGACCATCAAACTGAACAACTTTCTCTATGGGACCAATATCGAAATCGCGAAAAAAAATCTGCTGTCCCATACATTTCAGTCGAGTTATGTTTGCAGTTTTGTATGGGAGAGCGGATTTTTTTTTCGCGATTTCGATATTGGTCCCATAGAGAAAGTTGTTCAGTTTGATGGTCTGAAGCACCCCTTTAAGCAGCTGTCCCATTTTATTTTACACCCTGTATAAGCGCTCTCACAGACGAGCGACACTTTGCGGTCGCCGGGTGCCGCGGAGGGACCGTCGCGCGACCGTAATATGTATGAGCGCGACGTTCTGCGACAGCAAAGTGTCGCTCGTCTGTAAGAGCCCTTAAACGGTGAAGGAAACCATCCTGTCAAGTCTACGCCGCTACACTTACATAAAGCCTTTCGAAAACGAACCTGATCCCTTAGTCGCCTCGTGTCTTCCCGTGGCTATTTTTACACTCATGAGAAGAAATGGGGTCAAACCATAATGTATAGTTATTTATTTTTCTTAGCGAATGCATCGGTGTCGTACTAGATAGAACTAAACGCGATGCGCATTTGTAAATTTTGCAGTGAATGCATTTTCCTTTTATCATGCTATGTAAAAATGCTTATTTGTAATGCAAACCTAACGCGACATGCCATATCATGCATGTCGCGAGCGTTGTACAGTCAGCATCAAAATGAGATGAGAAGCTTAGAATTATCCAAACAAATTACATTCATTGATTATTTGTGGTTGGGCTATTGCAAGCAAGGGTCGTTGTAACACGGAGACCAGCGCTGGTCCTTTGTGTTCGCCCCAAACTCACCCATATTTACGCATACCTCCGAAATTATGGTATTTTCTTTTCATTCTCGGGAATGCAGGTTTCCTCACGATGTTTTCCTTCACCGCCGAGCTAGTAAATGATAAATACAACCGTACATAAATTCCGAAGAACTTAGTGGTACAGGCCAGGAATCGAACCGCGGCCTCCGGATTGATGCGCTAGCTCTCTTCCGTATGGGCTATCATCGCTCTCCTTTTTTACATTACATTCATAGTTACGAT
Source organism: Agonopterix subpropinquella (assembly GCA_922987775.1). Lineage (NCBI taxonomy): Eukaryota > Metazoa > Arthropoda > Insecta > Lepidoptera > Depressariidae > Agonopterix > Agonopterix subpropinquella. The sequence continues at coordinate 5,250,789 of OV277710.1, forward strand.
TCGTACCTTCGATCACAAACTAATTTTAAAAAACTACTGTTCCTTCGATATATCCAGAGTGTCTAAATCTAGAAGTTAAATCGGTTTAGGTTTTATAACCTAAAAAAGGTAAGGTGCAGATGATTTTGACATAAAGAATGTACAAAATCATCTGCACCTTCATAAAGTGGGTATTATAATAAACATTTGAGTATTTTGAGTGTGTATGATTTTGACGCGGTGGATGGCCATATGGAGAAGAAAAAAATTAAACACTGAAAACCGTCCAAAATTATTCCTACTGAAAATGTTAGTTGAATCTATGTGTAATGTGGGTGTTAACTTAGCACGCAAAATATTTAGTAGAACCTATATTATATTTATATGACAACTGATGCTACTCCTCGCCGATTTCGGCATAATATAGGGTTATTTTAAATTAGTTGGCGAAACTGAACCAGGAGTGCGATTTTTGAATCTCATTCGCTGAGTTCAGCATTGAAAATGTCAAAATTACTATGAAGATACGCATCTTCCTACTGCTGATTTGACTTTCAAAAATCATACTTCAGGAGTACGATTTTTGAAAGTCAAATCAGCAGTAGAAAGATGCGTATCTCCATAGTAATTTTGACATTTTCAACTGCTGAACTCAGCGAATGAGATTCAAAAATCGCACTCCAGGGCACTTATTAATGATAACAGATAGCATAATCAATGTTTATAATTGGTATTGATGAATATAAAATTATTATTATCGTGCGTAGGTACGCGCAGTGCGTACAGATGCGTGGCGCGGGCGGACATTGACCTCAAAATCATATGATCAAGCGGGGGGTCATTATCACGTAATTTTATTAAGTAACAGATACCAAGTGAGTGAGCTTCTTAAGTTTCGCCAACTAATTAAATTTAACCTTATACAACTACTTACTAGATTTATACAGGTTGTAACAAAAGATGGCGTAAAGTATCCCTTTAAATATAATTACTTCAATGTTTTGTAGTCTGTATTAGCGTCTGCTAATAAAGGCGGTAACAAAACACTGTTATTAGATGTTTTATATAAATCGAATATTGGTTGATTAGATTTACATACAATCTTAACTAAAATTAATAGATTTATAACAAAACAATATTTTTTAAGTAAATTTGTATTTGAGTCGTTCAATTTCTTCTGATGCTGTCTGTACTTGAAACAAAAGCCTTTCAAGAATAACATTTTCAATTCTGTTTTAGTCGGAAATCTTTAGTCATTTCATATTGCATTTGTGATAAACTACTGATATATACACGATGCATGCTTACTATCATAAAAATACAGCTTTAATATTTCATCAATCGTAGTAATAATTACCATAATTTATGTTCACGCAAGACTACACTTACTTTTCGGATGGTCACCAATATTTTTATTACTATCAAATCCGTACTAGATTTAAGTTTACCCCCCATGATTTTCACACAAGATTGATATCGCGCTTGCATAATTATTATTGAAAACGCATAACTTCAGTTATTCTTTTATGCTTCTACAATGAGAATCTGGCTAGTTTTATAATTTAACCTTTATTCTCAGGACACCACGGTACATCGCGAGCACGAGGGTGGCGGGGAGGTGTCCAACCGGTGGCTGATGTAACAGCGAATAACTCAGTCAGCAACATAACTGCTCAGTTGGGAGGCACTGCCTACCTACACTGTCTCGTCGGACATCTTAGTGAAAGAGGCGTAAGTGTTGTTACTACTTTTTTCCATAAAGATATCGGGTTTATTATTATTTGCTGATATTATAATGATAGTCATTAATGCAATAATATAAATGCTCAGTTTGGAAGCACTGCTACACTGTCTCGTCAGACATCTGAGTGAAAGAGGCGTAAGTGTTGTTACTACGTTGTTCCATAAACATATTGGGTTTATTATTATTTGCTAATATTATAATAGTAAATAACTCAATAACATAAATGCTCAGTTGGGAGGCACTGCCTATCTACACTATCTCGTCGGGCATCTGAGTGAAAGAGGCGTAAGTGTTGTACAGGATTGGTACATTAAATGAAAGTTAGACTTTATGATAAACGGTTTATTGAAATAGGCCGCGTTTTCACTTGAATTTTATAAGGTCGCGACGCGTGCGCACTGTAGGCTGGTAGTAGTGTCTCTCCCCGGCGGCGGGCCGTTGACCCGGCCGGCTGACCGGTCCCCCGTCCCGCGCTCCCTGCACCTCCCCGTAGTTAGCGTGAACAGTGTTGTTACTACTTTGTTCCATAAAAATATTGGGTTTAGGTGGCTGATATTAAGATAGTTAATTGGGAGGCACTGCCTATCTGCAATGTCTCGTCGAACATTTTAGTAAATAAAAAAGAGGCGTAAGTGTTGTTGCTACGTTATTCGAATGAAACTTTTATTTAGATGGCTAAATATTATAATAGTAAATAACGCAGTAATATAAATGCTCAGTTGAGAGAACTGCCAACCTACACTATCTTGTCGGACATCAATAACGCAATAATAACGCTCAGCCGGGTAGAAATTCCTACCTACACTGTTTCGGTGGACCTCTGAAAGAAAGAGGCGTAAGTGTTGTTACAACGTTGTTCCATAAAAATATCTGATTTAGGGGGCTGATAATATAACAGTCAATAACGCGATATTATAACTGCTCTGTAATGTCTATCTAAAAGTCTAGATTCTAGACTGTCTTGTACTCTGAGTGAAAGAGGCATAAGTGTTGTTACTACGTTGTTCTTTATGTTTTTATTTAGATGACTAATGTATGATGTAATGATGGAGATGGATGCAAAAGTGTTTTTATAATTATAATTCATCATCATCATCATCTCAGCCGATGGACGTCCACTACTGGACATAAACCTCCCTCAAGGATCGCCCCCCATAATTACAGTTGTATTTTAATTAATGTTCACGAAAATAAAATTCATTTATCGTTATTTTATTATCAAGCAAGATACTTTGATACATAAATAAATTATCCTGAGCAAGTGTTTACGTGGAACTTTCTATTGCATTAAATAGTTAATGTATTTAATATTGCAGCAAGTCTCGTGGATCAGGAAGCGTGACTGGCACATATTGAGCTCTGGGAAGTTCACGTACACCAACGACGAGAGATTCCAGGTAAGTAAATGTTATTAATATCACTCAGTTTTTTCGTAAACACCATAAATAAATTAAAGGAGGTGATTGTACAGTCAACATCAAAAGTAAATGATGACGAAAGAACCTTTAAAATTAGCTTTTTTGTTTCTTTTTTTAAATTTAGTTCCAATAAACATGAAAGGGATGTTTATTGCTCCGTAGCCGTAGAGAAGTTCGCGAGATCCTGTCAAAATCATGTTAAGACTGTGCCTGCCTTTTTATAAAGGCCAAGGGATCGAGCCCATGCAACCATGTCAGACGTAAATAGTGTCAAATTTTCGATTAAAATGATTATTAAACAATGAAATATTCCATCTAAAGAAGCGTTGGCATCTTTTTGGTCATCTTTTCCCTCTTTATTATTACAGAAACACTTTTAGTAATTTTGACCTTTATTCGGCCAGACCGTAGCGCCATCAATCCCCTAGAAAATCAAAAGAAAAACGCTCATTATTATCTGATGTCATCTTTGTGCTAGTAATTTTATTGTTAGCTTTAGATGAAGTTCATTCATAGCTAAACATTATGTAAATGGCTTTTTTGTGAAACTCAATTTTATTATTATTATTATATTATTACGAGCTTTTACCCGCGACTTCGTCCGCATAAATTATATACCAGATTTTAAGTCAGATGATAAGCTACCAAACAAAAAAAGTTTCATTAAAATCGGTTCAGTAGTTTTTGCGTGATACTCGAACAAACAAACACCCAAACAAACAAACAAACAAACAAACAAACAGACAGACAAAAAATCCAAAAATTTGTGATTTGGAATCAGGGACATCTAAAAACCATATCGTAATCTTTTTTTTGTAAATAACTTTAATGTACACACTTCGGTTACAGTTTTATAATAGTTTAGATTTGCTCTACAAATACATTCTCAAGCAGAAAGTTGTTAGTCGTAGCAATGTTTTTGACCACTCCAAAGGGATTACGATCGTGCGTTCATGTACGTAAATCATTGATCATTGAATTCATTGATTTGTTTAAGATTAATTTCAATTTAATTTCAAGTAAAGTGCATTGACTTTTGCTGTTGACTGTACGAGGCGTCTACAAAAAAACTCTTTGAAAAGTCGATAGGTATGTTTGTTCCACTCTCATCAACCCATCGCTACGAAATTGTTTGAGTTTGAAAAGCATTAGACGAATACATAAAAAAGTAAAAAAATAAACAAATTCTACATGGGTGAGCCCGCCCTCACCGGCTTGTTTGCATGAAAATGCGTAGTTAAACGCATAGCAGAATTTCCAGTTTAAATTTAAATAATGTTAAATTGGACAGCAATTGGACCACAAACAGCCCACGGCTAACTCATATGTAATCATTAGCATTTGATAGCGTTAATGTCGTGGTTAACCGGCCTGTATCAATTTACCATTCTACAGTTAACCTTTTCAGTGAACTTTGGTTATTAGATATCTTTTGGGATTAAAATGAATGTAGAGCGAAATTTCAGGTTTCAATTATCAAATTCAATATCAATTAATAACATTTCTAATCACCTTAAAGTAGTCATGTAATTGTAAGTAATTTATTTACAACTACGTGTATAAAGGGATAAATAATAAATTTAAATGTGTGGGATATTTTATGGTTCAGACCATCAAACGGTTTTTTTAGGGTTCCGTACCCAAAGGATGAAAACGGGACCCTATTACTAAGCCTACGTTGTCCGTCCGTCCGTCCGTCCGTCCGTCAATCCGTCAATCCGTCTGTCCGTCTGTCCGTCCGTCCGTCTGTCCTACCTATTTAGGGCTGTAACTTTTGAACCGTAATAGTTAGATTGTTGAAATTTTCTCAGATTATGCGTTATTAGCGCGAATTTTTTAACAAATAATAAAAATGCCAAAAAGTTAAAAATTAAGGGGGGTTCTCAACAAGAAACTAGTTTTTATGCCTAACTGTTGATGCATACCAAAGCTGTGTATACCTTTAAGTGATGTATTCATAAGACCTGATGCTCGTGTATTTCTTAAAACTTTAAATCAAATTTGTGAATGTGTCGTTGGTGTACCTAATAAACTATTATAAAAAAACTATTATTATTATTATTTATTAACGTTTTTTCTTCACGCTCTATCGTAAAAACGGTAATACATACAAGCGTCAAACTTAGTGTGATTATAGAGCAAACTCTACAAAATAACAACAAATACTAAAAACCGGCCAAGTGTAAGACCGACGTCTTGCGCTAAAGGTCCCGGACAAAAAAAGTTTATTTTTTCTAAGTTAATAATGTTGTGTTCTGTGGTGGTGTGGTACGGAATCCTCGGTGCGCGAGTAGCCCGACTCGCACTTGACCGGTTTTATTTTTACAAAGGGACCAATTTGAAATAGCGAAAAAAAGTCTACTGTTTCATACATTTTGGTCGAGTAGCTATTGACATTTTCTATTGAAAAGCTATTTTTTTTTCGCTGTTTCGATGTTGGCTCCATAGTGAAAGTTGTTCAGTTTGATATCCTGAAGCACCCTGTACAATATGTAATGAATTTAGTTTTACATCCTATATTATCATCATCAACACAGCCTATATCCCACCAAAAGCAACATAATTTTTGGCACCCTTTGAAAAATGTCATTTTGTATGAGTTTTGGCGGCAAGGTTTAGTTTTTAAGGAACAAATGTTGAACACGGTGTACTTTTTTTGGGGTTACTTTTTGAGCTTGATTTAGATTTTTATACATACTTATTCGTAGCCCACAGGCCTACCCTGTATACAATATATTAAACGAAAAAAAAAGAACTATAAGAGAAACAAACAACACCAATAACCTTCGTCAAATCCGCCTCGTTTCGATCCAGACCCCCTAGCATTATTTCTCTATTTGCGCGCGACTCGGTTTATGCCATACCACAAGTCGCGGCAAGCGCGGCTTTCGCTCTCCGAAAAGCGCGGGAACAGGTTATTTTGTATGCAGCGAAGGCGCGCGTGTAGAGAAATCATACTAGACATGCTGGTGCAAAGTTGCCCATAACGCTAGCAGCGTTGCCGCGTATTGCTATGGCGTACTCTTATATATTTCGTGCTATGGAACACCTTTGTACCAGGAATGACCCGGAATCGGACGCCCAATTTCACTAATGAAGCTTTTAGCTTTAGCTCCCCATATAAACTTGACCTTGATGAATATGTGCTATGCTTACCAAAAAAAAACTTTTGTGCAGGTTTTACATGGAGAAGGATCTGAAGACTGGACTCTTCAGATCAAGTTTGTTCAGAAAAGAGACAACGGAACCTATGAATGTCAGGTGAGTGATTTTGTGATAACCAATTTTGACTACTATATTTTCAAAAACAGTCACGCGTGGAGACTAGCCGTGCCCAGAGGGGAAGATGGTTGGGGTTTCTCCCAAAACACATTGCGATGGTATAAAAAGTTAATTTTTAGGGTACCGTACCTCAAAAGCAAAAAACTAAATTGGTCCGTCCGTCTGTCAAGACCATAGATATATTATAGGGTAGATAAATATTATGAAGCAAGACATAACAACACTACTTGCCATCTATTCACACTTATGACAACCGCCCATAAGAATACGTGAAATGTCAATAGTAAACAGATACCGTCTTTAACCATTTTGTCACCAGACCTCCAGCTGGAAGACTCCGCTATTTCCTTACGTTAAGAACGACTTTTGCTTGAATTTGCTTAAAAAGTGGTGCCATTTGTGTAACTGATATTGCCAGTCTTTAGTTTATACGTCTATGGTCAAGACCCTTATTCTCAGTTAGAGGGAAAATTGATGTCAAACATGGTTATACAGGGTGAAATAGATATCATTGGCGTCCTTTTAAACTAAGAGTCTACCCATCAAACTGAACAACTTTCACTATGGGATCAAATCGATCGGAGCAACTAAAAAATCAGCTGTCCCATACTAAATGTATGTGCCTAGTCTACTCAAATGTATGCAACAACAGATTTTTTTTGCTCTGGTCGGTTTGCTCACATAGTAAAAGTTGTTCAGTTTGATGGGTAGACTCTTAGTTTAAAAGGATGCCAATGATATCAATTTCTCCCTGTATAGGTCTACGGTCCCCTGGAGGTGAAAAAAAATCAAACTTCTAAGCTACGAATAAAGTATTTATTTCGAGTTCAATGCTTCTGAATTTACCCAATCAAATAAGCCCAATAAAACGCCATTTATGTCATATTTTGATAATCGCAACATGCAAATCAAAACCTATAGGGTACTTCCCATTGACATTAATTATAGAATCACTAGCTGTTGCCCGCAACTTCGTCAGCGTGGACAAGTGATTTTGTTTCATGTCTCGTCTAAGATCATGGTCAGAACCAAGTTTAGGAATCCCGGCATGTAACATTAGAATGGCCATTAAGGAATGGGCTGATAAAAGACACGGCTAGAATGGTCTAGCCTATTGGGTCTGCAACACTATCAGCAATATAACACCACGAATCTCACAGGTCATACTGAACAACAGCAGGAGCAAAGCTCGTGCCATCATCGGAGTCCTCACCGGGCAGTACGCCACAGGCACGATAAAGCTCACCCTAGATCCCATTTGCCGAGCGTGCGGAGATGAGGAGGAAACCATGGAACATACATAATACTGTGTGACTGCGATGTTTTCGCGGCTAAACGTATGTGTCTCCTGAGAGATGGTTATTCAAAACTGGAAGATTATAGGTTTTTTCCCCTGAATGCTATTGTCTCCCTCATTTTCCAAATTTTTTAAGGGTGAAGAAAATAAATATGTAGGGGTAAACACAAAAGATACCAGTGGGTCGATGTGTTGCTGGCATGCCAGCCCCCATAATGAGATAAGATAATAAGAAGGTCATGCATAAACTTTAGCTAAATCTAAATTTCAACGACAATGTCGCGATAATAAACTAAGTTTTTAAGCTCATGCTTTCAAGGTTTTTCAGCGAAAACAAAAAAAGTCGGTGGTATTGGAATTAATAATTGTTGCACATTTGCTTTAAAAATACGACTAACGCCATCTATTAAGAATTTAAGATGAAAACGATACTACAATTAAATTAAAGAACGCTAAAAAGAAGAACGCTAGAAAAGGTTAAAAGACAGAGGATTTTTTTGTATTTTTCTAATTCACCTTACACAGTATCGTTGAAAATGGATGAATTTTGAGATAAGGAAACGATTAATTCAATAAACGTCTCTGAATCTTGACCTAAGCGTCAAGATGAACAGGTGTAGAAGTTTTTCATTAATTTATAGAGAAAAGTATATTTTGGGAGAGTCGATTCAACTATAGCGACTACAGTACAGTAGCTGTATCATTAAAGTTATTAAACCTTACAGTAGTAGAATAATTGACTTGAGTTGTCAAATTAAACCGTTTTTGGAGGTTTTCAGGAGATTATCGGCTGGGTAAAAATTATATTTCTTTGTATAATTCTCAATCTAACGTGAAATAGTGGATAATTTAATAAAATAGTGTTAGTGTATTTCACAAAATTATCTACGATTTCACTTTAGGTTCGCAAATAATCACAAACCAAATTTTTACCCTGCGATAAGATCCCCAAAAACGGTTCTATTGCCTCGCATCACGTACTTCTTTCTATTACACATTGGTGCCGCTAGCATCTTGCTCTTTGAGCTGTTAGTCACTCTATAGTAACTTTATGGGTAATACACTATTATCATTATTACCTTTCGCTAAAACCTCAGCATTATACTAAAAGTAAGTTTTACTGCAGGTGCAGGCTTAAAAAGGTAATTGGTACCTTTAGGTGCCAATGATCCTGACCACCCCGAAAGGAATTACAATTGTTTTACATACGTGTGCATGTACTTAGCATGTAGGTACCTACATTCCTGCTCAGAACGGGAAACCGCTCCTCAAAAGTAAGCTAGATCATATGCAGGTCTTATACAAAAGCTACGTACTTGTACCTTTTGGTGTAGAGACCATGGGCCTGTGGCGTCCAGATACCAGGAAGTTGGAAATAGTTTCTAAGTTAGTCGACGCTAGAAGTGACCAAAAGGCTAGCGCGTACCTCGGTCAGCGAAAAGGCATTGCCATCCAAAGAGTAGGTAAAGCATTCTGGACATCCCTCCCCTTGACAGCCATTGATCTTTGATATGGTTCTGCTATCTATGCGTAGTTGGTTCACTGATCAATAAGATTGGTTTCATATTATTTAGCTTTTAATAGTTTACTTATTTTTATGTATAATATCTTGTTTGAGTACCTAATGCAGGTAATGTATTATGTCTTTTTTTTAAAGAGAAATTTAGGTATAGTTTGGGAGAGCCGATTCAACTATGGCGACTACTACTTAAGTCAATAGGTATCAGGAAATAAACTATTATCGCTACGTATTACCTTTCGCTGAAGCTTCCGAATTATGCTTTGGTACTTTTAGCAATGTTCGTGACCACCCCGAAAGTAATTACAAACGTAAATTTACATACGTGTACTGTACATGTACTGGTCAGAACGGGAAACTTCTCCTCAAAAGGTAGGTAGGTTATATACCGGTCTTAGGCACAGCCTTTTGGTGTAGAGGTCTAGGGTCCAGATGCCCGGAAGATGGAAGCTAGTTATTAAAGAAAATAGTTTCTAGGATAGTCGACGCTACAGGTGACCAGAAGGCTGGCGCGTACCTCAGTCAGCGAAAACGCGTCACCATCCAAAGAGTATTAAGCATCCTGGGCATCCGTCCAGATTACAGCTATTGATCTTTGATAGGGTTCTGCTATACCTTTCTATCTATAGTTGTTTACCGATCACTAAGATTGGTTTCCTATTTGAACGTTTTTAATATTAACCTTCTTTGTGTATAATATCTTGTTTGACTACCTATTGTTGCATTAAAAAAAGAAAAATGCTGAAAGATAATGGTATTGTAGTTGTAGGTAATTTTATTTAAAAAACGTAAATGAAAAAAAAAACGTCTAGATTCTAGACCAAGAATCGAACCTTCACCTAATGTATGAAAATCTAACCATTTTCTAAATGCGCTACGCGGCTTCTATGCGAAGCGATGAAAAAAACAACTTCTATTTACCACTACAATCTATCCAAATACATATGTCAGCACAAGTCAGCGTAGTAAATCATTGTAAATTATTCCCACTTATCCCACAGGAACCCATTACTGGGATAAAAAGTATCCTATATGTTAATCTAGAACACATTCTATCTGCGTGCCAAATTTCATCCAAATCCGTTCAGCCGTTTATGCGTGATTGAAACACAAACATACAACCTTACAACCTCACAAACTTTCACATTTATAATATTAGTGAGATGAAAGCAATTAATGTTATACAGGGTGTAACAAAACACCCTAGTAATACTTAAGGGGGTGCTTTAGAACATCAATCTGAACAACTTTCACTATGGAGCCAACGTCGAGAAAAAAATAAAAAACATCTGCCGTCCCATACATTTGAGTCGAGACGGTACTGCAGTTTTGTATGAAAGAGCGGATTTTTTTTTTCGCGTTTTCGATGTTGGCTTCATAGTGAAAGTTGTTCAGTTTGATGGTCTGAAGCACTCCCCCTTAAGTATTACTAGGGTGTTTTGTTACACCCTGTATCCGAAAATCGGTATCACATACCAAATAGTGGTTTATGATTACAATCTTATGTTTGCAGTTAGTATCTGCAATCTATACATATAACTAAAATCAGGGTGAGAGTCCTATTCGCACTTGACCGGTTTTTTCTTTAATTTAAAAACCGCCATATTTTATTGCAACTGCCTCCGTGGTCTAATGGTTAAGAGCATTGGGCTCTCGACACGGAGGTCGTGGGTTCGATTCCCACGGGGGACACCTAGTGATATGTCACTTTGTGCGTTTTTCCCCAGTTGGATAGGACATAGCAGGCTGAATCACCTGATTGTCTGAAAAAAAGATGATTCCGTGCTTCGGATGGCATGTTAAGCCGTTGGTCCCTGCTACTATCTCTGGTGGTAGTAGTCGTTACATAAAAACCACGTCAGAGGCCGTAAGGCGGTCCTAAAAAAACTCTGACACCAGGGCTCTGCCCACACGATAAGAAGAAGAAGATTGCAATTATACCTATTATAGATATTATTTGACACAGATTGTATTGTATTCAAGCAGTAGGACCAATATTAGTTTCCTAGTTTTAATTCCGACCGACTGTACAAATTTTGCTATGAAGAGAGAAAATCACTGCAGAGAGACTCACCGTAAAGAGATTCACTGCAAAGAGACTCACCGTAAAGAGATTCAAGCTGCAAAGAGACTCACCGCAGAGAGAATCACTGCAGAGAGAATTCGATGCAGTGAGAAATCACTGCAAAGCATAGACGAAGAATTTTTCGCATAGACGAAGAATTTTTCGACTTACTCTTTCTACGCTGCAAAGGTAACAACTCTCTAGAAGTAGGTATCTACTATCTATGACGACCCGGTTGGTGTAATGGTTACCACGCCGGACTGCCAAACCAGGGTCCTGGCTTCGAATCCCGGTTCGGTCATGGATGTTTATATGTTTTTGCCGTTGTTGTATGGTTTCCATAATAAACAGCCTATAAATAGTGCTTTCTTGGGATCATTACAATGTATGTGCCTGTGAGCGTTTAAAAAAAAAAATCTTTAAATGTCATTTAGGTACAACCATAAAGGTATCATATAGAGGAACTGACAGCTGAGAGAGCGAGATGTACCTAGCGGCGCCACTGTATAATAGAAAGAGATACGTGACGCGAGGTAATAGAACCGTTTTTGGGAACTTGTCGGCACAATCGACTGGGTATTCGTGCTCTGTGAATAATTAGTGAATCTAAAGTGAAGTCGTAGATTATTTTGTGAAATATAATATCACTATTTCATTAAATTACCTACGATTTCACGTTAGATTTACAATTATACACAGAACTCGAAGTTTTAGGGTGCCGATAAGTGCCGACAAATGCACAAAAAACGGTTTCATTTGACAACTCATGTCAGTTACTCTATTCCGACAGGTACAATAACTTTATGGGTAAAACGCAATCAGATATCAAAGCAGGTTGTATGTTTCGCTCCATTTTATTTAATAAATGGAGCAAAAATGATATGCCAACTCCAACGAGTTCTACATTTTAGACCACATTAGCGCGTTATGTACTTTTCTTATATTCACAGAAAATAACATATGAAAATGGAGTAAGAAATTCAATATAGCTAAAAGGATTTCATATGAAGAGAGTACATAATACCAGATTATGTAAAGCCGCGAAAATCCTCTGTACACAAAATTTAATTTGCACGTAAACAGAATAGTGCTCTAATGGTATTACGTTAATGTTCAAATTACAGCGTATTAAGAGGTCGTACACTTAGGAAAGCTAGAGTTCAAGGATGGTAGGCTTGTAAACTAGATTGCTTTTTGTACAAACTTAGTAGGATAGATAGATACAGTTTATACAGGGTGTTGCATGTTAATGTTAACAAATAAATGGGATACCTGGACACCCTTTGAACACAATCGATAACAGATCACCATTTGGTACGTAAACTTTGTTGTTAGCCGAGATCTAGATAAATAGCATAGTCTAAATAATTTAGCAGTTCTTAGAATAGCCGCGTTGTTTCGAATTAGAGCGCTTACAGACGAGCGACACTTAGCGGTCGCCGTGTGTCGCGCTGTAGGGTCGCGCTCTATAGACTTTAGGGTCGCAGTCGCACGACGGTCGCGCGGTGGTCGCGCGACCCTAAAGTCTATAGAGCGCGACCCGACAGCGCGACCCTCTGCGACCCACGGCGACAGCAAAGTGTCACTCGTGTATAAGAGCCCTTAGGGTCAATTATCAACGAAAGAGCAGCGGCCGACAACGCGCGGTATTTTACCTAAACATTTTAACTAAACATTATCTATTTTCAGAATATCTCTGACTACCTCCTCGGGGAATATAGTCGTGAGCATATGCTATGCTATGCTACGCTATTATCTATTTTGAGATAATGTAAAATGCAGGAAGGTGGCATAGGTATTGTCTTACCTGGAGAGCAGACTGCCATACAAGCGGTGAAACACGAAAATATTCCTTGGCGGTCGGTAATGTTCGTCCGTCTTTCATAAATTACCGTCGTGTCAACATTGTCCCTTTCTAATCCAACGACAAAAATTAATAGAAAGGGACAAACTTAACAACTTGGAAACATCGATGATGGAACGTACGAAAGAAGAACGAACATTACCGACCGCCATGGTAAATTTTCGAGTTTACAACCCAGGCGAATTAACTTGGCACCTGGCTCGCACGTGGCTCGGAATAAAAAACTCGGAAAGAATAAGTCGAAAATACTAAAGCGCACGGACACGTGCAACGGTAACTGAAACGCTATTAAATTAAATTAAATCTTTATTTATTCAGATAACTATGTGATCCATACAGGTGACACAAATAAAACAAAATAAAATAAAACCTTACAAAGTTAGTACTTAATCACTAATTGAGATTTAGTCATCTATGCTACGGTACGGGTAGTACTAGTATTTATTCTGTGGCTACGGCCTCGCACGGCGACGGCGGGGTCCCGCGGGGGGTAGCAGGAGGGGTGTCAAATTCCGAGCCACGTGCGAGCCAGGTGCCAAGTTAATTCGCACGTGTTGTACATGTTGTTGGAGGTTATGGATCCCTAGGTTATAAAGCCATGGTAAAATGTCAGAACGGGAAGCAACGCCGCGGCAGTTGAACAGCATTATATCCCGTCAATTGGAATTTTATCTTATCTCACCCTAGATAAAGATCAATATGCTTGGTAAAATACCGCACGCTGCAAGTCGCTCCTATTTCGTTGTGAATTGACCCTATGAATAAACCTCCCCGTTTCCTCCCGATATTTCGTACGAGGTGACAAAGGGAAAAAGCTTCTTCTGCATTATTTTTATCGGCGAAAAGCCCTGAATACCTACGCCGCTTACACTCATACCAACCTGCTATATGCCATATGATACAGCATGTTGAGTGATTGCTATGTATAGTACCTATGCCTCATGCTGATACGATAAAAGAACAAACCCCTTGAAAAGAGATAATTTCTCCAGCTATGGGAGAAAGGCCCCCGAAAAACTTATAGTTGAAGTATAGTTATGGAACTTATGTCGATTTATTTCTCATTATCTCTAGATTATAGTGGTGATATAAGCTATACCTACTTCATCTAAACGGAGTGTTGCATAAACACAGTTGGCGCATATCTTTTCTTGGTAAAATATGTTGGTTTTTTATTTCTATTTTCGTATGAACATCAAAGACGTTCCTATACACGCATTGCTTTACATATGCCGTTTTAACAGGGATAAAGAATCTTAGCAAAAAAGTCAAAACGGTGCATTTTTAATATTTATTTCAATTCAATTCAATTTTTTGTTTAATGGCGTGCTGTGTTATATCACAATTATGCCAATGTCCTGTTATGTGGAGATATCTCGTAGAAAAATGATCGGTAGTATTCTTATTAAAGGAAATGGCAATTCTGCCAATGTCAAGTAGTTTATTGTAATCTCAAGTTAACGTTTTATAGTAAAAACACAAAAGAGTTAACAAAATGGCGGAGCCGCATGGCCACCTAAATCGCGAGCCAAACGTAGAGGACGTCCACTCGAGACCCCTCTAGCCACGCGACTCTATTTATTTCATAATTCCGTTTGCATTTTTTTTTTTACCTAATCTTTCGCACGATTACTATAATAAATTAAAGTATCTATGTTTTTAGAGTGTTATACCTACCATCAATAAACGATACTGTGTTTGTTTTTCTTCACTGAAAAGCCATTACTGTTACGAATTATACGTATAAATTCCTTTAACCAAGTCATTAATACTAAAATTTATCGACAAAATGTATGTGCTTACTCAAATGTATCAGATATTCCTTCCTGAGGTAACAAACACCGAAGCAATTTATATGCAATGGTGCAATAACCGTAGTTTAGCAACTCCACTAAAACAACATACGAACTATTACTTAGTGATTAGTTCATGTAGCAGTAGATCATGTAAGTCAGAGGTTCTCAAATTTGATGGCTACGACTATCATTTACCCGTAATATTGTATATTAGAATATTTCAAATCAAACACAGGGTTTAAGTGACAGCCTAGCAAATACTGAAACGGTGAACTCAGACCATCAAACTGAACAACTTTTACTATGGAGCCTACCTCAGGAAACGCGAAAAAAAATCAGCTGTCCCATACAAAACTGCTGTACCTAGCAGACTAAAATATATGGGACCTGATTTTTTTCGCGTTTCCTGAGGTAGGCTCCATAATGAAAGTTGTTCAGTTTGATGGTCTGAGTTTACCGTTTCAGTATTTGCTAGGCTATCACTTACACCCTGTATAATTTGTTTTACACCACTAAAGAGTAAAATACAGAGAAAAATACAAGCTAAGAAGCTATTTATACCTACGATATAAGTAAGGCTCGTTTTCCTCAGGACTGAAAAAGCCCTCATTTAGAAATACTTTTGAAACAGAATCTTTTGTGGTCTTAAATTTTCTTTTTATTGTTATTTATTGAGGAGCTCCAACAATGGATACATTAGTAAAATTTCAACTTTTTATATGCACTTTTTACATCAGATTTCTTTAGCAGTAAGAAACTTTACTTTACTTGCGTGAACAGAGTGCTTGCCCAATTAAGTAAGTATGTCGTTGTCCATTAGTACACCACATTCACATACAAACGTGAATGGAAACGTCCATCACTAGTAATACGTATCCTACAGTTTGAGAACCTTTGACTCCAGCGATCTTTGCTGTACGTGCCATTGCCGCAGTAGGGATTAAAATATTCATGGTTTCGCCGAGCCAAATTATTCCGCATGCAAGCCTTTGGGGCCCCTGGTACCTACCTACCAACGATGTGAGATACATTTTTAAGATATGAATCGTTCGTTTCGGCGTCTATTTTGTCTGTAGGTATCGTGACACGAGAATAATCGATACAGGTAAGGTAGAAGAAGGGTTTTGATATTGCGTGTAAAAGCTTAGTATCGTATCTATTTTAGTAGATCGTTGAGTAACTAAAAGTTTATGAACATTTACGCTTCCATTTCCCACTTGATTTTATAAGACAGTCGTCGTCATCATCATCAGCCATCCCACTGCAAGCCACAAGCGTATTCTCAGGGCGTAGGGCGTCAGTCCACCACGCGTGCCCAATGCTGATTGGTAGAGTTCACATACGCATCAGAATTTCATCTTCAGCGTATGCAGGTTTTCTCACAATGTTTTTCTTTACCGTCTGAGAGCTGTCTGTGTTACGAACATACGTAATTAAATTAATGGCATGTCGTCTGTGCGGATTCGAACCCGGACAGTTATGATTGGCATTACATAATAAACAGTACCGTCATAATAATGCCAAGAGTGAACCTTGCTACAACTATAGTAGATAGTAGTACAGAGTACTATAATTAGATAATTACTTTAAAAGTTATAAAAATGTTTATGTTGTAGAGTTTTTATCCGTATCGTCTCTTCAGAGCGACAACACTTTCCGATGTGTTGATAGCTTCAAAAAAAAGATTTGATACTTAATAGTGGGCTTCATGTTCCCATATTAAATTTTAAAAATATACTTTGTCCCCGAAAAGAAATCGGTCCAAAATAATGGGTATAAGTTTTGATCCTATGGGTCCCGAAATGATGAATAGATCAACTAGAAGACTACCTCCATATAAACGCGCGCCTCGCTTATAGATATCTATTCTTGTGACAGTTGTGACAGTACTGCGAAAGTCATTAAAAAGTTCGGATCAGGTCAGTTACGTCCTTTTCCCCGAAATGTTCAATAAAAACACAATAACTTTTTATTCCATCGGGATAAACGACAACAAAGAGAGGTATTGCTATAATTGAAGGCGATAATCCAGCGGACATGAATTAACATGGATAAAGTATACAGGACGACACCAAAAAAAAAATTTATTATTCGACAACCTCGTGATGCCTTTTATAGCAATAATTCGTGAAGATTATTATCAGGAGTGCTATTTTTGAAACTCATTCGGTGAGTTCAGCAATTGAAAATGTCAAAATTACTATGAAGATATGCATCTTTTTACGGCTGGTTTGACTTTAAAAAATCGCACTCCTGAATTATGATTTTTGAAAGTCAAATCAGCAGTAGTAACATGCATATCTCCACAGTAATTTTGACATTTTCAACGGCTGAGCTCACCGAATGAGTTTCAAAAATCGCACTCCTGAACCACATATTGGTGCAATGCACATTCATGAAAAGTCATAATGTGTCCAAATAGGCACGTTTGGAAATTCATGACGGTGTGCTGGCACCAACTTTGATGTATGGCAGCGAATGTTGGGTATGGCAGAAGAGGAATAAATCTTGAACAAATGCTGTCGAAATGCGTTCTTTAAGCAGCATGTATGGTATGACTGTGAATAGGGAACAGTTTAATTAGAGAAACTGTGGACTGAAAGAGGGTATAATAGTGACAAAGATTGAAAAGGGGATGCTGAGATGGTTCAGATGACTGAAGAGGAAGGACGAGTGATAGTAGACTGACGTATGAAATATGTAAAGCGAGAGTGAGTGGAACAGTCGATAGTGGTCGCTCTAGACGTACGTATGCGGACCAAAGTGGCAGCGTACTTAGGGAGGGCCAGATCAAATGTGCCCAAAACAGAGGAGCGTGTGAAGAGGCAAAAGACGTGTGTCGGCATAGCAAATAATAATAATAATAATTGATCGGCCGAGCTCCTGATTGGTTAATATTTACACAGCTACACAACTCGCCCAGCCAGCTCGCATCAGTGGACAGGCAGCCTTACTCTAAACAATATTTTTGACATTTTGGCGGCAAGGTACAGTTTTTAAAGAAAACATTTAGGACACGGTACAGTTTTGGTGGTACCATTTTTTAAACTTGATTTACATTACATTGTTATTCGTAGTTATTAACAACACCCTGTATCGAATGTGAATCGAATTTATCGAAACGTTATCGTGACGAATCCGAAGCGAGACACGAAAATTTTAATTAACGCCGAAATGAAAAACCGTGGCTATGTCGTCTGGTTTTTAATACAAAAATCAACGGTACCTACAAATTGGATTATTTTTATGTAGATATTGCTTTGATCGCTTTAATTTTATTCAGGCCGCATTCATTTGATAGCCCAGTCATTTTACGGTTCGAGCCGGGACTAATTATAAATTGTTATTTTTTTTTCGGTATTGAATTTAAGAGCCAATTTGAGCACAGAAATATAGCAAAAAAAAAGTCAATAGTTAAGAAATACTACGTAACAAATGTCAATGTATCGAGTTAAGTGAGCTCGCCACACCTCATATAAACCATACGTGGTTTTCATAGGGTGGCTTTGTATGATAAAGTGTATTGTTTTTGTTTTAGATAAATAAATAAAAAAAAAATCACGTCAGCAACATCACCAAATGTTAAATTTTGCACATATCTCGTTCTAAAAACCTCATGGTAATTTTTTTTGCTCCTTTTTAAGGCTTTACCATTATACATAGGTACTTCAAACATGATGTGAACATTTTTGTCTACTTTATGGCTTTAAAAAATACATTAGTATTTTTCTAATGAATACCAATTTTTTTAAATTTTATTGCCCATTTTATTGCTTAAAAATAGCATTTTGTTATATCTAATTCAAATGAGAGCATTGGTATTAATATTATTAAGTTAGAACCCTTCTAGGACATACAATTTTGATTTCTAAGTTGCGTAGCGTTTTTTTAAATTTGTTTTCAGATAGTCGTTTTGTCACTAAACGGTGCCGGTCACAGTTTAAAAGTCCCATTCATAATTACTCCCCACCCCTTCTAACAAAACTCCGTAAAATGACTGGGCTATTGACCTCGCCGCCTAAATTTGGGTCTAAAATCAAGTCGGGCCGGGCGTTGTAATTTAAAAATTTTGTACAAATTACACGGCGCTCTAATTATTATTTTGATGGTAATTCACAGCTGTATTGATAAGGCCTTCGTTAATTTTGCGTAAACATGTTATCTTGTATATTACGCAGTCAATATTTCGACTCTCTCGCTAGGAATAATATTGTAACTCAATTTAACCATTTTGCAGGAGAGCGCGTCAAAGATTCAATTATTTGTTAATTTCCCTGTATGTTCCACGTTTTGAGCAAATGAATAACTGATTATTTTCGACTCTAATTATAGATAAAATTGTGAATAACATTTCGTCTGACTCTCAGCTAAAATACAATTGTTATTTATTTTGCAAATGTGGTTACACAGACAGCTGATTTTTTTCGCGATTTCGATGTTGGTGCTATAGAGAAAGTTGTTCAGTTTGACGGTCTGATCATCCCCTTAAACAATCGTCTGCATATTAAGAAGGACCCTACATACATACACTCACGCCTATGTTCCACTGAGGTAGGCAGAGACAATACATCGCCATGTGGCGAATGATGGTTGTGTTTGGTGGGGTGATGTGTGTCAGAATCATAGCACATCTCGCCTCTTGAATATAAAGGCAAGTGTGAATTGAATAATTGAAAAGGGTCGCCGTAAACGCACGTACGCTGACCAAAAATCTGATGCATATTAAAGAAGGGTCAAATAAAATGTACCCAAAACCGACGAGCATATAATATGAAAGATTGCAAAAATTTATTAGTCAAATTAGTCCTAACTAAAATTAACCTGAGTCTGCCGAATTGAGTATAATTAATTTCCTCTCACCTTTATTCGTGAGAGGTTATGCTTTGTCTTCTATTGGAACTTAAAAAAGCTGACGATGATGACGATGTTTTAGAGTTCCGTACCCAAAGGGTGAAAACGGGATCCTATTACTAAGCCTACGTTATCCGTCCGTCCGTTCGGCAAACAATTACAAATAATACAAATTTCAAAAAGTTTAAAATTAAGGGGGATCCTCGACCTCATACAAGAAACTAGTTTTTAACTACGTTTTTTCTTCTCGCTCCATCGTAAAAACCGTAATACATACAATCGTCAAACTTTATGTGGTTACAGAGAAAATAGCAACTAATAATAAAATCTGGCCAAATGTGAGTCGGTCCCGTTTCGTGCTAAAGGTCCCGGAGAAAAAACAATCTAAGTTAGTATGTTGAGTGGTGGTCTGGTATGGCACCTTCGGTGCGTGAGTTGCCTGACTCGCACTTGACCAGTTTTATTTACCTACTTGTCTACTCTACGCCATATGGACTACGCCGTAGCACAATAGACCTACGACGTAGCCTTCGTAGCATTACTGTTAAAACATTTCTTGTAAAAAAAAACAGAGTATCCATATTACAATCTATCTACATGTATACTTACCTACCTACATGAAGCGAAAAGGCCTAAGCCTTAATCGTAAAAGTGGAAACAAAGAAACGCCGCCGGCACTCTCTACATAGTTGGTTCTATCTAAAAAACCTCCGCAACGATCTCCCGATACGCGAAATCATTTTCTTTATGTAAATAGGACGATTTCATCTGCATACAATGTTGCCTTTCGCTTTTAAAGATTCAGATTCGAATGCTCATGTTATGTTGTGAACGAGGGCGGATCCAGGGAATTGGGGGCACATAACTTTCACAGCAAAATACGTGTGGCGTGACGCGAAAATACTAAGGGAACTTTTTGTAAGATTAAAATAAGAACTTTTTTATACAAGGTGTTACAAAAAAACAAATAAATATTTAAGGGGGTAGTTTTTGTGGGACCAATATCGAAACCGCGAAAAAAATCTTATGTTCTTATGTTAATTTTATGTTCTAAATTACAAATCTACTCGAGCTAAATGTTTTGGACAGCAGATTTTTTTTTGCGATTTCCGTGTTGATCCCATAGTAAAAGTTATTCAGTTTGATGGTCTAAAGTTTACTCTAAACTCTAAACCCCTTAAATATTATTTTTTTACTTTTGTAACACCTTGTATATGCAGGGTGTAAGAGACAGCCGTCCGCAGACTGAAACGGTGAACTCAGACCATCAAACTGAACTTTTTTCACTCTGGAGCCTACCATAGAAAAGTGAAATAAAATCAGCTGTTTCATACATTTGGGTCAGCTCAAACAGCAGATTTTTTTCGTTTGCCAGTACATATGAGTCTGGTACGTACAGCAGTTTTATATAGACAGCTGATTTTTTTCGTTCGCCATAACCATTTTCTTTGTAACGGCTGATATTTTCTTTGCATTGGTCCCTTAATCAAAGTTATTCAGTTTATTCTTCTTATCGTGTGGGCAGAGCCCTTGTGTCAGAGTTTTTTCAGACCGCCTTACGGCCTTTGACGTGGTATTTATGTAGAGACCAACACTTTTCAAATCAAATCAAATCAAATCATTTATTTCAGAACATAAATTCCATAGCAATGTCACAAATTAAATTTCATTGTTAGTATTGCTTACTTACTAGGCTTTTATATGAACTCGGAAAACAATGACGTCCATTTGTATGAAGACTCGATTTTATTTCTTCAAAGAATTTGGGCGAATTTGGACCCAGCCATTTTTACGAAAAATAAAAGCTCTTCCGCTTGGCGGTCATAATTATTATAAACAGAAAAAATTAAGGCATTTTTAAAAAAAACTTCCACATCTCCAGAAGTCCGGGTTCAAAAGTAGAAATTACTAGTAAAATAGACAAATCTTCCAAAAAACAGTATCAAAACGCAACCACGACAGCTATTTTCATCCATTATTATCACTGAGGTATTTTTTGGTCGTTACGGAATGTATTTGGCTTGGTTTAACTGATAGTTCGTGATTTCGTTTTCTTCCATTATCATTATATTATCGTGAATTTGCATTAAAATAAACATAGTGAATTGAGATGAGATTGAGTGGACTATCTAATAAGAAATATTATGAGTTTCATACACTTGCTACAAAAGATATCATAAGAAGAAATACCTTTCCCCCAACTTCTACAGGTTACAACCAATTTACTTTTTTGTTAGTTTTGTTTCACTCTACACGTATTACTAACTTTCATTTATGTACGGGACCTTTAAGTCTGGGTCTCAAATTAAATGGCCGTCCGCCAAACTTCTTTAAAAATATTAAGTAATTAGCATTTCGAATTTAAAATGTTAAGTTTTTAATATTTTACAGTAGGCAATCTATTCTGGACAAACATTGGCCATTGGTCCTGCTATATCCGACCCTGTTCGCAAAGGAATAGACGAAAACCTTTTATGTTTTATGAAATTGCAAAATGTAAGGTCGATTTGGGATATAAATAATTCAAACAAGATACATGTGGAAATGGTTTTGATTTTATGGAAGTGACGCGAAAAGGAAATTTCGAATGATTGTTGGTAAATTCGAAAGACATTGTATTGTAAGAGAAAACATCAGAAAAGAACTTTGGCGAATTTGGACCCAGCCATTTTTACGAAAACTAAAGTCCTTCAGGACGGCGGTCATAATTATTGTAAACAGAAAAAATTAAGGCATTTTATAAAAAAACTTCCTCATCTCTAGAAGTCCGGGTTCAAAAGTAGAAATTACTAGTAAAATAGACAAATCATCCAAAAAGCAGTAGCAAAACGCAACCATGACAGCTATTTTCATCTAATATTATCACTGAGGTAGTTTTTGGACGTTACGGAACGTATTTGGCTTTATTGAACTAATAGTGCGTGTGATTTCGTTTGATTCCATTATCATAATATTGTACGGTTATCGTGAATTTTCATTAAAACGAACATTATAAATGCGTAGAAGACTGAGTGGGCTATCTAATAAGAAAGATTATGAGTTTCACACACTTGATACAAAAGGTACCATAAGGAGAAATACCTTTGCCCAACTTCTACAGATTCCAACCAATCTTTTCAACCAATTCTTCAACCAATTTCCTTTTTTGTTAGTTTTGTTTCACTCTACACGTATTACTAAGTTTCACTCATGAATGAGACCTATATGACTGGGTCTCACATTATATGGCCTTCCGCCAAACTTCTTTCTGAATACAAGGTGTAAGGGCAGACAGTTGCATTACTTTAATGGATGATTGTACTCATGATACTTGGATGCTATGGATATTCTAAACATGAAAAATATTACAACGGTATTGTTCCAACAACGCCTACGAGGCTCAAAAATAGCTTGTGTGATATATGAACCTTGAACCCAGTGAAACACTTAAAACAAAACCTCAAAAAATCACCACAAACTTTTTTATATCCCTCCACGAAATCAACAAAAAGCTCTACTTATGTAAGTAAAGGGAACAAGAAACAATGTGTTATCCATGAGGGGCCACAAAACAATCAGCCTGGTACGTGAGGCGACTGCAAGTGACGTCATAGGGCCTAATGGAGTTAGGGATTCTCTACGAAGAGACTGCCTTACTACCCTAGTTACGAAAAACTGGGTAAGTTGGACCTAGGCACACGCGTTGAAGGTTCCGCATCGTCTCATTTTGGTGCCATTTATTTTAAACTGTACATACCTGTAGATTTTTGGTAGTTTGTGTAATAAAATATCTCTGATATGATTATCATATGCATTTCGATTATCAATGCATACGAAAATCAAATGAAATATGACTGTTTTGTTTCATATTACAAAAAAAACCTTTGGAATATAATTTTTGCAGAGTCGAGTCTATATAAAATCTAATGATTTGCACTCTACAAGGATTTCTTCATCTACGTCGACAATAATTACATTCTAATTAATTTTGTTGCGGTTATGATTATGAGTAAACCATATTTTATTTTATTCGTAGGTATTTAGTCCGATTTTCCAAGTTTGCACCATAGTGAAGAGATTTGCCAATAAGCCTGTAATATCAGTTAAATAAGGGAGTTGTGTAAGAGTGGGAAAGATTATGTAGTCGCTATAATATTTTCAAAAAAGGGACCAGGAGTGCGATTTTTTAAACGCATTCATTGAACTCAGCAGTTGTAAATGTCAAAATTACTATGGAGATACGCATCTTTCTACTGCTGATTTGACTTTCAAAAATAGCACTCCTGGAGTATAATTTTTTAATGTCAAATTCGCAGTAGAAAGATCCATAATAAAGTCTCCATAGAAATATTGACATTTTCAACTCCTGAGTTCAAATAATGAGTTTCAAAAATCGCACTCCAGGAGACATGTCATTGCGGAGGTAAACTCATTAATTTATTCGCACACTATTTTTGAAAATGGTGACCATAATGAGATATATTTGTCAATGACATTTGACCTTTGTAGTACTTTATGTTCGAAATGATCTTTGCTTCTATACATACTTCATACACATTGAATAATTATGTACCTCAATGTACACAAACTACAATATACCCTGCTTCTTCAATTTCCTTATACATATGTGGTCTGTAATGAATGTTAAATAAACAAACTGTAGAAGGTCAACAAGGCATAACGTAGGCTACTTGAGAACGGAACCCTAAAATTGTTTCTGTTTTTATTCGAGCTTATTTTATTACACAGAATAAAAGTAAAGTGGCAATAAACGTGGAAGACTGTAATTTTAGCTTCCTTTACAAATTGATTGATCGCCCAACTTTTGTTTGTTTATTCAATTATTATTGCGTATTTCTATTACACAGCGTTCTTGTTTTTTTTTTTTTCTAAAAATCTTTATTCAACCATATGAATTTTGGTAACCTATTGGTCGTGACCCTGATGCTAAATCATAGAATAGCACCTTTTAACCGCCATGTTAAATGATTTTCACAACCAGTGTCGTAGGAAGATTTTTGTTTTTTTCTTGGCAATCAGTTGCGATGGAATGCTGACTGTAATCTCCAAGGGACGGTAATCAGAGATATATAAAGATACATCCATATTTGACTACTATTGCCAGAACTCCTCCCAAACTATGTTCACGGCGCGGCGTTCTTGTACGCATGGCGACAGATCAACCTACCCATAGATCTGAAAAAACCGACCCGACCGATCTGATCTGTTGAAATCTGTGTTCATAGATAAAGTACAACTATGGGTAGGTTAATCTGTCGCCGTGTGAACCTCCCCTGTGTTTTGATTGGGTTCCATACACATTAGGTGCCAACTAGACCCTATCACTAAGATCATGACGTTCGTCTATCTTTACCTTTAAATGGCTATATCTTTTGAACCGTAACAGGTAGTTGGTTGAAATTATTATATTTGCTCTATCGTTTAATCAGTAATGCATACAAGGTTCTTGGTGTTATTATAGTAGAAACTCTATTAATATCTTAGTAACCTGTATAATATGTGGTTATATGGCTAAGACAACATATTTGTGACTGTGATGTCTTGGCGGCAAAACGCATGTGCTTCCTCGGAGATGGATATCAAAAATCAGGAGATCTTAGGTTCCTTCCCCTCAATGGTATTGCCTTCTTCATTGACCATGTATTTGTAGGCTGAAGAAAACAAAAAGTATTAAGGGTAACACAAATCCCACTGCGCACTGGGTCGAAGTTTTGCTGTCTTGCCAGCCCCCACAACAAGATAAGATAAGGCAAGAAACCAATTGTATCTTTGACAGACCATGTTTTACCAAAGCTTATCAAACGAAAGTTTACAATTTTTAGGCTTCCGTACCCAAAGGGTGAAAGCGGCACCCTATTACTAAGCCTTCGTTGTCCGTCCGTCCGTCCGTCCGTCCGTGTGTCCTACC
This sequence comes from Agonopterix subpropinquella, assembly GCA_922987775.1. Classification (NCBI taxonomy): domain Eukaryota; kingdom Metazoa; phylum Arthropoda; class Insecta; order Lepidoptera; family Depressariidae; genus Agonopterix; species Agonopterix subpropinquella. Next base: position 5,276,512 of record OV277710.1, read on the forward strand.
TATTTAGCGCTGTAACTTTTGAACCGTAATAGCTAGATAGTTTATATTTTTTTAGATTATGCGTCATTACGGCGGATATGTCAAAAAGTTAAAAATTAAGGGGGGTTCTCAACAAGAAACTAGTTTTTATCAACGTTTTTTCTTCACGCTCTATCGTAAAAACGGTAATACATACAAGCGTCAAACTTAGTATGATTATAGAGCAAACTCTACTGAATAACAACAAATACTAAAAACCGGCCAAGTATAAATAAATAAATAAATAACGCTCACAGGCACATACATTGTAATGATCCCAAGAAAGCACTATTTATAGGCTGTTTATTATGGAAACCATACAACAACGGCACAAACATATAAACATCCATGACCGAACCGGGATTCGAACCCAGGACCCTGGTTTGGCAGTCCGGCGTGGTGACCATTACACCAACCGGGTCGTCAATGGGGGTATGAGGGTATGTCGTCGGGTATGAGTCGGTACCGCGCGAAAGGCCCGGACAAAAACGTTTTTTTTCTAAGTTAATAATGTTGTGTTCTGTGTTGGTGTGGTACGGAACCCTCGGTGCGAGTCGGTGCGCGAGTAGCCCGACTCGCACTTGACCGGTTTTTTAAATCAAATATCACATTCCATTTCTTCACCGACATCCGAGATATATTTGTAGACTCACCTGGCACGTGTTCCTTCCCACTTGTTCTTCCGTTGGATCATCGCCAACATTCTAAGGAAAACAATCTGTAACTCAATACTTTAAGTGGTATCCTCAAAAGTGAAATTTTAGCTTTTAGCTGTTAAAGGGTCAATATCACAAATAACAAAAATATATACATTTTATAAATATCACGGGATAGAGTTAAATTCTACACTTTATCAGGTAGCTGAAGGCTGTTTAGAAGTATCTAATTTGACTCTACTTTCTTCTGGTTTAACGTTGACGCAGAAAGTTTTATTAAATTATCCGTGCCTACGTCAAAAGCAGGGCTTAAGGAGTCCAGTGGCGCCCTCATCACATTAAAAAAGATTTCTCAATAAAGAAAGCCTAAATTAAAAAAGTCAGTAACACGAACACTACTAAAGCCTGCAAGCCATTGTTATACAATACTTTTATAGGTTCTAAGCATTCCACTTTTAGACCATAAATAGCGAATAAAAACAAAAGCGGCCGTTTTTTTTCTTTTTTCCCAATTTGTATGTTTATACCTTTAAAAAACCTATAAAAGTATTCTATGAAAATAGCTTGAAGGCTTTTGTAGTGTTCGTGTTAATTACTTTTTTAATTTAGGCTTTCTTTATTGAGAAATCTTTTTTAATGTGATGAGGGCGCCATTGGACTGCGATAGCCCTCTTAGGCCGGTATTACAGAACGACACTCAAGTGGAGATCTCTTCTTAAGTAAAGATAGATAAGGATACATGTATACGTTTTATGTATTTGCATCCTTTTCTATCTATGCTCAATAAGAGATCTCCACTTGAGTGTCGTTTTGTAGTACCGGCCTTAAATCTCATCAAACTAATAATTTAAATAAGGATGCAAGGTAGAGTAAAACCATATTATCTGCATTGTACGCGTTGTATGGAAAAACGCCTATATACCCTCCCTGAAGGAGGGCTGTATCCTGTAGTGGGACGTATATAGGCTGATGATGATGATGATATTATACACAAAACACGTGTACGTCTACATCACGTCTTATTTTTTGACTTCCCCTCCATAAGTTCCATAACTTCTACTTAAACGTCTAGCTAGCTAAATAACTCCATAAAATTGTATAAATAATTGTTACTCACACGTACACGATCTCACAAACTGATTCCAGGGGCTTTGTATTTACTTAAGAATAAAAATTGTTTTATTAACTTTAAGAAACCTGCCAAATTAATGTATTCATCAATGCCCACCTTTGGCATATTAAAGGTTATTTAATAAGTACCCGTGTAGTTTGTTTTGTAATATTGATATTTAGTATAATTTTCGGTCTGCAAATAAGTTTTGTATTTGAAATGTATTAAGTGTCATAAACATAACTAATCACTGTTTGGAGAGGTAATAGGATGATGTACAATTGAGGTTTCCTTTAATTCCGGACGTGATAGTTGAATAGGAAGGAATTCCCACTATACGTGCTACTGTAACCATTTCCAGGAACCAAACAAAATCTACAACACGTTTCATCAGCACTAAAATAATAAATGAATACAAAAATAAACACCATCTAAACTACCTTTTCGTCACAAGTTATACCCGGCACAAAGGATCCCATGACACTAACTGCGTTCCCGCGCTCGATGGCCAAAGAAATCCTTTTCATCAGGTGCAACCCCGAGCGGGCATCGTTGCCTATTTCAACCATCGTCCTGCCTAGATCTCTCACAAATGCCTTAGCCTCCACCCCCCGCGTTCCCGACGTCTCCACTGCCAGCGGGATAAAAACGTACCGGGAATTCACATACCTTACAATCCTTATATACCCCGGACACTGCTTACAAAAAACAGAAACTGACAAGATGATGTCAGCACATGCGAAACGGAGACCAAGCCCTCTACCCTCACATTCGAACTTCGCAATGGCGTGAGCGTTTTCGTTCCAATGTCAACTCTATTACCAATGAAGTGCGGACCGAAACAGTGGCGATATATCGAACATCGAAAGTCCGGGTACAGGCCCTGGGCTGCAATTTCGTTAGCTGCGTGCGGTATCTGCAATGAACTGTTCGTCAATAAAACACACCTTGACACATACAAAAAAAGTTTTTATCCTTCGTCCTGAGATTCTCTGAGATTATATTATTATCTTTTATTTGTATCGAAAACATAAATTGTAGCGTGTCAATTGTGGTGTCAATGTACTACTACGTGTACTACTGTGTGTATGTGTGTATGCGTGTATGCTACTGGGAACTGCCGAGGTAACCAGAGGGCAAAAGAGAGGTAAAAAGTTGGTGGGAGGCAGGGAGTGTCCATACTGTATGTAGTAAATAGTAATATCGCCGGTAACTCAGCCGCACGCATAGTGAGATACCGTAAATCAAAGATTAAAAAAATCTTTGCCGTAAATGTATACCTAACTAAGTTCTTAATAGGAAGGCAATGATAAATAGAATATTGTGTTGTGGATTGTTGACTCTACATTCTTGTGACTAAATACTAAATAAAGCTTTACGTTTTTTCCAGGTGTCCACAAGGACCGGTATCGTGTCACACTACGTGCGACTACAAATAGTAGTGCCGGAGGCGTTCATATTGGGCTCAGGAGAACACCATGTTGATCTCGGCAGCGTCATACATCTCATATGCATCGTGGAGAAAGTAAGAATTGTTATTTGTTTTTTTTACATGCTTATCCTTGAATCCCCTCGAGTCGGAGATATTCTGAAAACTTACAACATCCACGTTTGGATAATAGTACCGAAACCATGTCCAGTGTGACGGATAGTGAGTATCGCCACTTATAATGGACAGCCTGATTGTCTGAAAAGAAAAATGATTCCGTGCTTCGGATGGCACATTGAGCCGTTGGTCCCTGCTACTATCTCTGGTGGTAGTAGTCGTAACATAAAAACCACGTCAGAGGCCGTAAGGCGGTCGGAAAAAACTCTGACACCAGGGCTCTGCCCACACGATAAGAAGAAGATGGACAGTGGGTACAATAATACATGCCTCGAAATTGAATGCGGGTTTCCTCGGGATGTTTTCCTTCACCAAAAAGGTAGGTGCTACAAATCGTATACATAAATTCCGAAAACTCATCGGTACGGTTTCAGAGACACCTGACATCTTTGTCTAAATCTTTATAAGCGTAAATGGGTTCAATTTCTTTGACGCTGGATCGAACCATCGCCTCCTGCATGACATGCATGGTTACTCGCCACTAGACCACAAAGACCCGCGTCCGACCCATAGAACTGTTACATATGAACTGTGTAGACTCTCGAACTCTTTAGAATTTGGAAAAAAGGAATCGAACCGACTGCCACGTGATTGATTGACAAGCTCTCTTCCGCATACGATATCACTGCTTTGGAGAAGGTATAAAATAAAGAATTACTTTATTTTTATCCGAATCATTTTTGTATTCGCTTACTCATATATATTTCTGGGCATTATTATTCTAAGCTAGCCGCACATGTCTTTTGGTTGATACATTATGTTCCACAGTACTTTACGAGTGTAAACTGCGAACATAGCTTCGTTTGGCCGCCCGAAATGAGGCCAAATTGACTTAATAAAACACGAAATGCTCAATAAAAACAAACGCGCAAAAATGTCGTCAAATGTTATGGGCATGTCTATTTACGTAGTACAGTCGGAATGAAGGCTCGTGGTTCCCAGATTAGGACCACTGGTTCTTTCAGTGGGTGTTGGGTCAGTTTATTATGGACCCAACTCCTTAGTAACTTACCAAAACTTCTAAAAGCTTAGAAATGCACAAGTGAACCTTTTAAGAATTCGTTAGGTAAGTTAAAAGTTGATAGTTGTAGAACAGGTTGTAGCTGTTTCCGGCCGCTTAAAAAAAGAAAAACAGTTGTGGTTTTATGTTTATTATCACATCATCGATTACAATGAAAAGTTAGGGTCCTTCTTAATATTTTGACACTTATTTAAGGGGACGATCAGACCTTCTAACTGAACAACTTTCTATATGGCAACAACATCGAAATCGAGAAAAAAAAAAGCTCAAAACTGCAAACCTACTCGATCCAAATGTATGGGATAGCTGATTTTCTTTCGCGATTTCGATGTTGGTTCCATACCGAAAGTTGTTCAGTTTGATGGTCTGATCATTCCCTTAAAAAGTGTCAGCATATTACGAAGGACCCTGTATAATGATTCCCGTAAAACCAATTGGTCGGTTTGCCTGTGGGAACAAAAAAGTATGCTCGGTTTTTAAGCACTTTTTTTACCTAACTTAACTAGGTAAGTATGGAAAATCTTATGGGCAAAAAGTTGGTAAACATTATTGGTAACTCTTGCAAACTTCCTGAATAATCTAAACAGTCATAATAATGTAATTAATTGATCGAAAGGACAAAGTATCAACGTTTATTAAACGTAACATTGTTAGATCAAACAACAAAGACAATTTTCCTGTTAACTTAATACCTGATAAATACATCGACAATACCATGTCATTGATTCCAGTTCGTGACCGAAAAGTTTCGTTTCAGTGAAAGATATTGAAACACGTTATTGCTTCCGACTGTACGTCTTGTTTCCTTTTTATACCCACTACTATCCCAATTTCTACATACGACATGTTTACAGCTGTTATTTATATTTTATGATCTAGCGAAATAATCGTAAAATCGCTTGTTTTATTCCACTCACGGGCGGTTTATTGGTGACGCATGGAATACATACTTGAGTTTGTTTGAGTCTAGACTGTGTTCGTGCGGTGGGCAATAGATTTATAAGTCGTTTTAGGGTCCCGTGGTTGAAGGGTCTAACGGAAATCTATTGTTATGGCAACGCTTGTCCGTCCGTGAGGCTTCTCGTTTCTAAATGAAATAAGACAGGGGTTTGAAATGTGCCATTGGATAATACGAAACTTACGAAATTTAAAACGGCTTTTAAGCATACTAAGCATTTTCTTACTATACTTATAGATAAGGAGGATATATTATAAGTAAAAAAGGGCGGCAACTATAGTCATCGAAATTTATTTTTGTCGAATTACTTTTATTAGTAGGCAAAAAAAGCTTTTCGTTTAAGTAAGTGCATAGATGATGTTCGAAGACAACTAACCACAATCATATTAATTATAATAATTAGTAAGTATGGAGGTATGTGACAGAAACGAACAAATTTTGCGTCGAGCCACTCCCGTTTCCGTGGGATAAATAACGTTAGAACGTGACGTGACGTTACGTTTGACCGTGTAATGTAATGTGATATTCCACACGTCAAACTATACTACATAACCAGCATAATCTGGCCACGTGACGTTATACGCGATTCAATACACTCGTGACCAGCTTATAAATGCTGGTTATGTATAACTTGACCTGCACTGGTAGCATGCACACCCGCGATAGCCGTGATACGGCTTTATCACGTCTTTTATCTCGTTCTTTTGCACGCGAACGAACGAGATAAAGGGTTTATACTGCGTCTTTTTATTAATAATATTCATAAATATACCATAGGTACCTAATCGACCCCTCTCTGTTCAACGCCATCTATCGAGAAATTATGAACTAGCTTTTTTTTTCGCAGGAAAATCCCCCATTTAAAACAAATATAGTGTTGCGTAGGTCTTAAAATGGTTTAGTCGAATAGCTACGGGCGTTTCTACAGAAATAGAAATTTAATATTTTCCACTATACACTTCTCCTAGAAATCATTTTAAATTGAAACTGTTATGAAGTAGTTTTCAACAATTTCTAGGTAATGTACGGTTGTAGGATTGCTACTAAGAATTTAGTTTTTTTTAAATTAACTAAGACTTACCTATCTTCTATACTTATAAATAAAAGAGTTCCGTGACTGAATGACTGACTGACGCACAACGAAACTTCTGAAACGATGAACTCAGACCATCAAACTGAACAACTTTCACTACGGAGCCTTCCTCAGGAAACGCATGGGACAATTGATTTTTTTTCGCGTTTCCTGAGACAGGCTCCATAGTGAATGTTGTTCAGTTTGATGTTCTGAGTTCACCGTTTCAGTATTTGCCAGGCAGTCAGTTACACCCTGTATAGATTTTACGGAGTAGGTATGTACTATGTAGGGGTGCACTAAGAAAAGATTGGAACTAACTTGAATGGTTTTACTAAAAAAAGTGCTACCTACCAGTGTAAACTGATCTTCAGTTACTATGAGCCACATGAGTATCATTTTATACTGGTTATCTCCTACGACTCATGTAAAATAATAAAACTGGTAGTAGAACACTAATTGCCCGAGTCCCGACTTGCACTTGGCCGGTTTTATTTATTTCTATTTAACGCAAAGGCCCGTAACTTCAATATACTTAGCCCGCAGCTTTGAGAATAAAATAAATAAAACTTTAAACTCTAATCGAGAAAGTACCTTCGGTTCCTCGTTACGGAGCCTAAGGCTTGCAAGTCCAACTCGCACTTGACCGGTGTTGCCTTCACATCAACTTTTAGCTTCCGTTGTAGTGTTAATATTTCCTGATACCGCCACGGAAACATTACCGCTTATTACCTCTATTAGAGTCGGTAAAGAAACGGCTTTTACAATATTGTGAACTTTATTATAGTTTTTTTTTTGCTAGAATAAATATTTTAGTTAATATTCTATGAAAACTGCAACAAGCATTAACTAGATGTTGGAGTTCGATACTTTAGAAAATCTTTTTTGAGAAACCAATGTAGGTAGGTATTGATATTGAAGTATTGAACGAAGCAACTTTTTAAACGCCACCACCAGTAGGTACGTAGAAGACAGTTGTAGCCTAAAGGGGAACCCCCGGCAAGGCTTCCTCTCATAATCATAAAGGGTGAGAGGGCAGAGGGCCATACTAGAGTATATCCAAAAAGCAGGCCCAGTGCGGATTAGTTAGGGAACTAACCTTCGTAATATCTAGTTAAGTGTTATAGGTATATTTTTAAAATGTTGTGGACTTTTTGTACTAGCATAGAGGAATGATAAGAGGGAGGAGAGAGATAATGAGGTCCTTTGTCTATGGAATAAAGTACGGTTTCGACTTAGAATAGACCAGGAATAGACCAACCCCCTTCGTAACGAAGAAACAATGGGATAAAATCTAGGATAAAATGTACTTTTCAGTGTTTTTTATGAGCGTGGCGTTAGCCTTTTTACAAGGTGATTGGAAGTTGTAGCAAAGTTTCTGTCCAACCTAAAGTTAGTTTATGTATCATGTACCTATACTAACCACAAATGATCTTTATTTTCCAGAGTCCAACACCACCACAATACGTGTTCTGGTACCACAACGACCGCATGATAAACTACGATGCCACACGCGGCGGCATTACCGTAGAGACAGAGCCGGGTGCGCGCACGCAGTCCCGCCTCACAGTCCGCGGCGCAACGCTCAAGGATTCGGGGAATTACACATGCAGCGCTAGCAACACCGAGCCCGCGTCGATACACGTCTTTGTGTCGGAAGGCAGTGAGTATATTTCTCTTAACACGTTACAAATATCAGGTGACATTGATGTGCTTGGAGCCTAGGATGTCGGAAGAACTTATAGTAGTCAAATAAGTATAGTATTTTACTCTCGTATGTTATGTAGGTCATACCAATTCACTATTATAATGGTATGGTTAATATAAGGACCCATTCCACCACCAAGGGTATGGACAGAGGTAGACAAGTGGAGGTAGTATGGGCACAGTATAAGAAAGAGTATCTATTACGTATGGGGCTATTGCCGGGTATTACTAAACAAAGATTGAAAAGGCTTTTCATAATATGAAAATTATACAGGGTGTACAATAAAATGGGACAGCTACTCAAAAGGGTGCTTCAGACCATCAAACTGAAAAACTTTCTCTATGGGACCAATATCGAAATCACGAAAAAAAAATCTGATGATGGTCTAAAGCACCCCTTTAAGTAGCTGTCCCATTTTAATGTACATCCTGTATTATAATTTTTTCTTCAGCCTGAGCATGTTTCCTCACGATATTTTCCTTCACCGTTTGAATGCTGATGTCATTGCGTACATTTAAAAAACTCATCGGTACATGGCAAGAAAGAATGGGTGATAGGAAGGAATAATTATCTGAGTCGACCGACCTCAAGTGGGTCGCCCCGGTAACGTGGGAACGACGTAGTTCATGCTGACTTCTGTGAGCTTCAAGCCATTGTTATAGCAAAGTATAAATGTAACGTGTGAGAGGTAGCACAGGATCGGGATAAGTGGTGCTCTCTCGTTTCGGAGGCCAAGACAAATATTGGATCGCTGACTTAATTACATGGCATGGAGCATCGAAACGCGCCTCCAACAACGCTCTCGAAATGGTGCAATAGTCAACGCTATTATCATGTTTCAGGCAACAAAATGGCGGCGATCCTCCGTAGGAACACGAGCGCGATCCACGGGATTACGTCAAGCGTGACTTGCCTGCTGCTGCTTGCCTCCGTGATGATCCACTTCGGCCTGCGATGACGGTAGAGCCAGCTCAGTTCTTTAGTATAAGTAGGGTTGGATAAGGTAGCGTATGGGTCACTTGGGTTAAATGATTTCGTGATTTTTTGGTGTGATAAAGTCCTCAGCTCAGTAGGTAGATATTAGTTTATTTAATAGGATTAGAACCGGAGTTTGAGTTTGTCTGCATGCATACGCTGCGAAATTGTATCTGTCAGATCTTTGAAGAAGATAGCACCTTCATTTATCAGTATTGGAAACCTCACTAATGGGTAAAATGTAGAGTTTTGTCTTAAACAATTTTCCTACTTTCTTTAATTTTAATAATGGTAAAAGTGAGCCACAGCCCCGGATCTAGGATTTTGGGGCAAAAACTTTCTTTTGGCGCCGCTCCCCTCCAATCCAAGGGAGTAGTAATATTTTTTTCCCAGGGAGGCCAGGTTCACGTTAGTTAGGTCGTTGCAATACTAAACATACCTTAAACTTAGAGGGAGCGAAGCGAACTCGAGATTTTACTGCAATATGATTAGCTCGTCGCAATAATTATGATCGAAAATATGGATCGAATTCTGCAATGGGAAGCATTAATACAACACATCACATGACTAGGAAGCTTTAATACAATAAAAAGCCAAGAGCCGATTTATTTTGCAATATTTTCAAGTCGTTGCTATACCTAAATTATTTCTCAAACTCGTGATTTTGGCGCCCTTCTAACCTGCCGCCCGGGACGTGGGCCCCGGTTTGTCCCCCCCCCCCCCCCCCCCCCCAAGATCGGGGCCTGGTGAGCCATGTTAGATTAGAACTGCATGAAAGCTGGTAGTCGCAGCAATGTCTCTGTACTCCGAAAGGGATACCTATGGTATTGCACAACATCATACATTTTCATATCTTTAAAAGTGTCAGAAAGAACGGCCCTAGAACTAAACTATCATAGCTAGCATGCTAGACTCAGACTCAGACTCAGCATAACTAACGTTAGCATCGCATCTTTTCATACTTCGGTTCCCATTGCAAACTATAGAGCTAAGTATCCAAAAATGCGTGGGCAGTTTAGAAATTAACAAAACGACGGCGACGGATTGGAAATAATAATAATTATATTTCTAGATGATTAGCTGATAGCGGATTGAAAGAAAATTGATGGTTAAACAAACTTACCTGTGTGAAGTTTGACCATAATTATATGAGTCGTTACATCCTCGAGATTTATACTTACAAATGTAGTACACTCTTCATCGTACTAGGCATCGCACAAATTTCAGAGCTAAAAAAGCAAAAACGGAACGCATCCTACCACACCCCTTGCGCACCCCGCGCCTGAACTGACATTCTTATTAGAGCAATTTCCATTCAATTTCACAATATTATGGGTAATGTTCCTTGATAAATCAAGCAATCTGGGTAACGGGGGGGTTATAAATCCCTTCGGATGTAACGACTCATATAATTATGCTCAAACTTCACACAGGTAAGTTTGTTTAACCATCAATTATACTTCATCGTTACATCCTCGAGATTTATACTTACAAATGTAGATGTTTAGCGCCTTGTGAAATTGAAATAGCTCAAAGATTACAAAGGAAAAACCTAGCTTCAGCAAGTTATCGCTAAATAAATGCCAGTTCATGCGTTCCGTTTTTGCTTTTTTAGCTCTGAAATTTGTGCGATGCCTAGTACGATGAAGAGTGTACTACATTTGTAAGTATACATCTCGAGGATGTAACGATGAAGTATAATTGACGACAATCAAGACATTATAACGACCTGCCTTCGTTAACAGATTGCAATCAGTTTTAATTTACCTATGCTTTATTTTCTTAGAACAAAATTGTTATCGTTCTAAAATAGCTACCGTTTTATTATTAGATATTATAATTTGATCATAATAAACAGCAGTAAGAATAAACTTTATATTGGATTGTATTTTCAGTCACAGTTTTATAACTGTGTCGATCGACACTAATAATTATTGGTGTTACCATTTTCATTACGTGATTGTGTCGATTTTTCGCGTTACATGACGGTGTCGACACTTCGTGTTAGTTACGTAGCTACAACTCAAGTTCACCATAAAAATTATTTGTGTAAGTAACTATTTATAACATTAATTTGAGAGAGCGTATGTTCAAAGTACGTTCATAGGTACGTAAGAAAAAAATCACGAAATCATTTTAGCTACAAACGATCCTAAAATTAAAATTAAATTTGTATGAAAACCTTCCCATTTTAAGTTTAATTCCAAATCAAACGAGAAGTTCAAAAACCGACCGGTAATACGTAAATAGTACCTGCTATTCATTTTGAAGAATATCGTTTGAAATTATGCTTAGATTTCAAAATGAAGTCAATTAAATCTGTATTTAGAGTAGGTAATTGAATATTGTTAAATTAAATTCAAGCGATCGAGGACTTTACTATCAGTTTAAAATAACAATGTGCATGACCTCGCTCGCAAATGTGACGTCACTCAATCACACGAACTTCACTCGAGTCATTCAAATGATTGTTTCCTTTGCATAGAGTCTACATTCCTTTGTCAACCGAGTGAAGTTATCCAACGGCCCTTCAAGGTCATGCACATTGTTATTTTAAACTGATATTTTATACTGACATTGTAGCTGTAAAGGTTTAAAAACATTTACTCCCCGTGTATCAATCAAATCTTCGTCTTAGGGTCAATTCAGATTAAACCGAAAAATGCTCGAGCAATTTTTAAGTGGTATTTATATATTAACCTTATTCCATTCAAACAGAGCTAAAAATAGTATGCAACAGTAAAATCGATTTTCACTTAGTTTGAGTGACGGCCAAGAACATGTTCGAGCATTTTCCCGCCTAATCTGAATTGACCCGTGTTTGCACCAAAATGTATAATATTAAGAGGGCTATTCGAGTCCAGTGGCACCCTCGTCACAATAATAAAGATTTCTCAATAAAGAAAGCCTAAATTAAAAAAGTGCCCACTTGACAAACTACAAAAGCCTTCAAGCTATTTTCATATAATACTTTTATAGATTTTTTAAAGGTCTAATACAAATTTTGAAAAAAGAAAAATACGGCCGCTTTTGTTTTTATTCGAAATTGTCTAAAAGTGGAATGTTGAGAACCTATAAAACTATTGTATAACAATGGCTTGAAGGCTTTTGTAGTACCTATGTCAAATGGGCACTTTCTTAATGTAGGCTTTCTTTATTGAGAAATCTTTATTATTCTGACGAGGGTAGCTACTGGACTCCGATAGCCCTCTTAAGGTTAAAACGTATTTACCTTGTTAGGTCAAAGATTTCTATATAGGAGTCGTTGAGTTAGGTACGCTGTCTCTCATACTTAAATACGTTTTGGTGCAAACCACCTCTTTCCCTTATGTCAGTAATGGAGTCCAAACTGACCCTAAGGCCTGGCCTGAACTGGCCGTCAGATAGTTCATAGCAGGCAAGGGATTCGGATATTTACTTAAATTCTTAGCAATATAAGTTACTTACCATTATCTGAACTAGAAAAACTAAAAGAGGTGTTCAGATATTAATGGTAACTTTTATTGTTAATAATTTGCGCTGCTCAGAAATATCACAGCTTATGATGGCGACTGTACCTACCTAGATTGTTCTCTCAAGAACCGCCAGCCTAGACGCCTCAAATATCTCCGGTGTACATGCACCCTTATACAGGGTGAAATTGATATCATTAGCATCCTTTTAAACAAAGAATCTACCCATCAAACTGATCAACTTTTACTATAGGAGCAAACCGATCGGAGCAAATAAAAAATCTGTTCCATACTAAACTGCAATGTCGACGCGCGAGTTCGCGACTCAAATGTTTGTATGCAACAGATGATTTTTTTTTTGCTCCGATCCGTTTGCTGCCATAGTAAAAAAAAGTTGTTCAGTTCAATGGGTAGACACTTAGTTTAAAAGGATGCTAATGATATCAATTTCACCCTGTAGATAAACAAGGATTAGAGAACTATTATTGCTATGCAAAAGGTATATAAAAAATCGATTTCGTTTTAATTAAACAATTATCTATTATTAGAAACATTTGTAAATCTTGTAAGAACGATATCCAATAAATCTCTAATATTATTAGTAGGTATTAATAAAATAATTGTATTGAATAAATTATTATTATGTAAAATCCGAAGAGTTTAAAAATTAGATTAATTCGATTTTTTAAGCAATAATGTAATAATCGATTAAGTTAATTGGGCACCTATAGATCTCGCTTACTAAACGGTCACTATAACTGTTATTTACAAACTATATTAAATAGCGTGGTTTTGGTCAAGTGTGCGATAGGATTAATATTATCACAGAATTTTCTACAGAACAAAGACAGAACACTGCCAAATAGTATGATGCCGTTTAGTAAACGAGATCACAATAAAAAAAAAAAAATAGAAAGAAACTTTTAAAAAGGTGAACAGTTATTCAACATGTTTTACACGTACCGAAAAGGACGCACCTTATAAATATTAAAACTGTAAAAAATGGAATCGTTTTAGTTCACAATAGGTGCCAAATTAACGTAGTCCAATAGTAGGTCCATGATTTTATTAAACAAGCCTATTGCTGTCACTGTCTAGCATTTAGGACTATTCTCTGGAGCGATAAGGAGACAGAAATTATGGATCGTCCAGAGATCAAGTAGACTGACGACATTAAGATGCATTTTACCTCTCAGTGGCGCCATTATCACATAATTGAGGATATCTTAGTAAATGAACTTAACGTGCAACAAAAAGAACACAAAACAAAAGCCTAAGTTTTTTATAGGTTGAAACATATAAACTTCGCGAAAAACGAAGTGAAATGTTACCTATAAAAGTCCTGTATCACAAAATAGGTTTTAGGGTTTTGTACCTAGTAATAATTTGGTGTTACACTTTTTTATTTTAAGTTTTATTGATTGAAGGGCGCACTGTGCGGTAAAAGGCCTCTTAAGAGCGCTGGTAAGGTCTTGAAAGTCTTGATGCAATAGGAAATGGTGGTGTGGTTTCTCTTTTGAAAATGATCTTTAATAGAATCATGGTATTCATAGCAAATCATAAAAATAGCGACAAGCAGTGTATACTTGGATTCTAAGATATAAAATATTGTCTAATTCTAAAGTTCGTTACTTAATGTAAATATTAAATATATTAAAAATAATAATATTATAGTAGCTAGTATTAATAGGTATTACTGTAAATAATTTGTCAATGTTATTAAAAATTACTGTACAAACAATTTTGGTGATCCTGTATGCAATAAATATTTCTTCGGATTTGACTAATTTATTTTGGCTAAGTTTATTCATCATCATCGTCATAGGCCTTTACATCTGTTGCACATTGTTTAAACAGTGTTCTTGGAGAAGCACTTTTTCTTATTGTTGTACAGTCCTATACGAGAGCCACATACACGTCCACAGCCTCTACAACAGAACCGTACGCCGCCGGTGGATAAAGGTGGGATTGTGACAACATGATGCCTTTTGTCACGCCACAATTCTCCGCCAGGTGTGCGAACCAAGCTGCATTCTTGACGCAATATAAATAAACGATAAATAAACAATGTTCACAGAACATAAGTTATTCTAACAGCGGAACAGCAATAAAAGAAATTAGCCCACATCAAACCACTGCCGGGTATGCCCAGCCTGGTTGTGGCCTCCTTTTTATTGCACTATTCCTCACGGTCCTCTGCTAAACCAATCAATTTCTGACCTCTTCATGTCTTTAGGTCTGACTAACGTGGTGGTGGTATGCCTACTGACCTCCTGTCCTTCCCTTGACCACCATTTCTAATGGTGCTTTGACCATCTTGCCATCTAGCTAAAGCGGGATTTACACGAGTAGTCTAAGGGTCAGCGCACACCCAGCGTAAAACTGTTCGAGCATGCGCGAGCAGATTTCATTGATTCAATTGATAATGAACTCTATTCCCATTGAAATAAAGTCGAAAATAGCTTGCAAGTGATTAAATCCCTTCAGCGTCTGTTCGAGTATGCTCGCGTATGCTCCTCGCGGCGACGCGAGCAGTCGCGAGCATGCTCGCGCATGCTCGAGCATGTTCGAGCATACGCCCGTGTCGATGCTTGCGATCCGTCGTAAGTGTTGCCACCTCGGCCGGTTTCGGACTAAATCTAGCATATTTTTTAACTACTTTAGCTCGAAAAGGGCAATTTAGTACAGAAAATATATAATAATCTAACTCTTTTTGAAAATACAAAGAAAATCTCAAAGGTCGAAGCAGATTTAGTAGATTTTCAAATTGTTCATATTCCATTTTATAGTACACTAGCGGCCCATCCCGGCTTCGCACGGGTGGACGTCTAATCTTTTCTAGCAATAAATATAGCCTATGTTACTCAGGGTGAATGCAGCTTTCTAATGGTGAAAGAATTTTTTAAATCGGCCCAGTACTTTTTGAGCCTATTCATTACAAACATACAAACATACAAAAATAGGTACAAATCTTTCCTCTTTATAATATTAGTGTAGATAAAATAACTGTCCCTAGAACTTTAAACCGTAACACAGCACAGGGCGTAGTATTTCCCAAATATAAGTACATCTTTCTTGCCTCTTTTCATCTTATTGATGTGCTCTTCTTGCTCCTCTTCCTTTGCTAGTAACCCAATAATTACCAAATACCAGTCTACCATACTTTAAAATTGTTGTTATCGCACGTCTTTACTATAAAATATTGTAAACACAACGGCAAAATTCACTACGTCAACTGTAGCAACACGGGAGCATCCGCGAGACTGTTGGAACACGCACGAGCATGCTCCGCCGCTGCCGCCGGCGCGGCGGATTTTGCCGCTAGGTATGCGCGACTGCAAAGAACATGCTCGAGCATGCGCGAGCAGGTTTCATTGATTCAATTGATAATGAACTCTATTTCCATTGAAATAAAGTTGAAAATAGCTTGCAAGTGATTAAATCCCTTCAGCGTCTGTTCGAGTATGCTCGGGTATGCTCCTCGCGGCGACGAGCAGTCGCGAGCATGCGCGCGGATGCTCGCGCATGCTCAAGCATGTTCGAGCATACGCCCGTGTCGATGCTTACGATCCGTCGTAAGTGTTGCCGCCTCGGCCGGTTTCGGACTAAATCTAGCATATTTTTTAACTACTTTAGCCCGAAAAGGGCAATTTACTAGGTACAGATAATATTATATAATAATCGAACTCTTTTTGAAAATACAAAGAAAATCTGATAGGTCGAAGCAGATTTAGTAGGTTTTCAAATTGTTCATATTCCATTTTATAGTTCCTAGCCATAAAATAACTGTCCCTAGAACTTTAAACCGTAACACAGCACAGGGCGTAGTATTTCCCAAATATAAGTACATCTTTCTTGCCTCTTCATCTTATTGATGTGCTCTTCTTGCTCCTCTTCCTTTGCTAGTAACCCAATAATTATCAAATCCCAGTCTACCATACTTTAAAATTGTTGTTATTGATGGAGAACCAATGTATCATCTTACTGGCTGGAAAAAGTGTTAAGTTTGTATCTATGATTTATTATGATTTGTTAGCGGTGGTGGTATTGTCTAAAATGGGAGATGGTTTTGTTTTGAACGTAAAATGTAGAAATGAAGAAAATAAAAGTTTATGTTGATAAAATAATTTTATTAAACGAAGCACCTCACCAATAGTGGTAGCAGAGCGTGGTTTACTGAAATTTATACCTGCGGGAAAATAAGATTAATTAGGATTAAAAAGACGAAAGATGGCGGAAACAATAAAAGCGAATATAAAACAGTTCGACGGAACAAATTTTTCAACGTGGTTATTTCGGATTAAAAGCTGGTTAAATGAAAATGATTGTCTGGGGGCAATCGAAGACAAATTGTTTGCAAGCCTTCCGGAAAACAAGAAGTTGGAGGTGAAAGCAAAAAATATTGTAATTAGTGGAATAGCAGATACACATTTAGAATATATTAAAAATGAAGACACAGCATATAGAATGATACAAAATTTAGAAGCGAATTTTACTAAGAAAAGCACAAGGGGAAA
This sequence comes from Agonopterix subpropinquella, assembly GCA_922987775.1. Lineage (NCBI taxonomy): Eukaryota > Metazoa > Arthropoda > Insecta > Lepidoptera > Depressariidae > Agonopterix > Agonopterix subpropinquella. Next base: position 5,293,606 of record OV277710.1, read on the forward strand.
AATTTATCTAAGACGGAATTTGAGTGAGATGAGATTTGATGAACGAACCTCCATGATGAAACACCTTATAGAAATGGAGGAGATTTTTTCACAGCTTAAAGATGCTGGGTCTACACTCACAGAAGAAGAAAAGGTCAATTATGTGTTGCTGTCGATGCCTAAAACGTACGAAATGGTCGTAACAACTCTAGAAATGATAGAAAACTTGAAGTTGGATTTTGTAAAGGATAGACTTCTTGGAGAAGAAGAGAAACGTCAAAAGGATAATCGGAACTATGGCGGACTGGACAATGCTGCCTTTCTATGTTATAAATGTAACTTACCCGGACATAAACAATTTGAATGTAAGCGTCAACCATCAGGAAGAGGAGTTCGAGGAGGATTTTCAGGTCGAGGCCACCAGATATCATCTAGAGGATATGGAGATAATAATCAAGGATTTATGAGAGGAACAGGGTCACCATCTAGAGGATACGGTGATAATAATCAAGGATTTATAAGAGGAACAGGGTTGTCAGGATACCAAGGACAATCGAGAGGAAGGTATGCCGCCGGAGCAAGACGAGGACGCGGATGGAACTTTGGACGAGGAGCAGGATGGAGTAATGGAAGAGAATATGGTAGAGGAGATTCCAATACATTTTCAGCAGAGACAGATGATATTGGATTTACCGACGATACAGGTGAGGTACACGCAGAGACGGGTGACATTGGAATTGCCGACAATACAGGTGAGGTGCACAACTGTTATGAAAGTAATAAATTAGTATGGTGTGTAGACTCTGGGTCATCGGACCACCTTACAAACAGAAAGGACTTATTTACGGAGTATGTGGACTTTAAAATACCTAAAAACATTGAGGCTGCTAAAAGCGGTGTTACATTGAAAGCAGTGGGAATTGGAAATATAAACGTGAAATGTTTTGTTGGTAAGAGATCTACGGACTGTACTATTAAAAATGTTTTCTATGTACCGGACTTGAGAAAGAATTTATTGTCAGTGTCAAAATTGGAAAGTAACGGTAAAAGAGTAGAATTTTGTAACGGGAAAGTTAGGGTTTATCACGCGAATTACTTATTAATGATTGGAAATAATGAAGGGTCATTGTATACGATTGAAATGCAATTGAACAATACAAATTGTAATTTTGTATCTAGTAATGATGAGGTCATACAGCTGTGGCACAGGCGGTTTAGTCATTTGGGGTTAAGAAGCTTGAGTACATTGACACACAAAAATTTGGTAGAAGGATTAAATGATTTAAAAGGTTTACCAATCAATGAAAATGCACTATGTGAGCCTTGTGTGCTAGGAAAAATGACTAGGCAACCGTTCAATAGAATCGGGTATAGAGCGAAGTCTCCATTAGAGCTAGTTCACACTGATGTATGTGGTCCCATAACTCCTATAACTAGGGAAGGATATCGATATTTTCTAACATTTATAGACGATTATACACATTTTACTATGATATATCTTTTAAAAGAAAAGTCTGAAGTATTTGAAAGTTTCAAAACTTATTATTATTATGTTACAAATTATTTTAACACGAACTTACGTAAACTCAGAGCTGATAATGGAGGTGAGTATACTTCTGGGGAAATTCAGAGATTCTGTAATTATGAGGGAATACGTCTTCAATACACTGTTCCATACAATCCTGAAATGAACGGTGTCGCAGAAAGAATGAACCGAACAATCATGGACAAGGCGAGGACAATTTTATCTGAATCAGGATTAGGAAAAGAATTCTGGGGAGATGCAGTATTGTACTCTGCATACGTTACTAACAGGAGCCCAACAGTAGGAAAGGAAGAGACACCATGTGAATTATGGACCGGACGGAAACCAGATGTGTCATTTATGCGAGTATTTGGAAGTATCGCATACAATCATGTACCTAAGCAGTTGAGGCAGAAACTTGACAATCCAGGGAAAAGAATGATTATGATTGGATATTGTACTTCAGGATATAAATTATATGACGAAGAGAAGAAAAGGACTGTAGTGGGTAGGAATGTCATATTTGATGAAAGAAGAAACATGGATAAGAATATAATCTACGTACCAGAACAGGGAAATGACAAAGAAAGTGAAGAAGGTGAAAATAAAAGAGAGAGAGAAAGTACAAGAAAAGAAGATAATTCGAGAGAAAATTCAAGAAAGACACAAGAACATGAAGATGAGGAAATTGAAGAAAAGATTAAAGAGACTCCCAAAAAGAAACAAGTTGGAAATAAAGAAGAGAATACGGAAACAGGGAGAGGCAGGAGACATAAAAGATTACCAAAGAGGTTTGAAGATTATGAAATAGATCTAAGTGATGATGAAGAGTGTTTGTTTGCATATATGACAAGTCATGAGAATGTTCCTATCAGTTTTGAAGAAATAGAACAAAGAGAAGATAAAAAACAGTGGGAAAAAGCAGTAAAAGAAGAATTAAAAGTTATAGAAGAGAGTGAAACTTGGAAAATTGTACCTAAACCAGAAAATGAAAAGTTGATTGACTGCAAATGGATATTCACCAGAAAAGAAGTAGGAAATGAAGAAATTTATAAAGCAAGGTTGGTAGTTCGTGGATTTAAGCAGAAGGATAAATTAGAAGATATTTATTCACCAGTTCTGAAACTCCAAACGTTGAGAATTTTGTTATCAGTTGCTGCACATAAGGATTTTCATATAAGCCAAATGGATGTTAAAGGGGCTTTCTTATATGGAGATATTAAAGAAGATGTTTATCTTCAACCACCAGAGGGATTAGAGATTCCAGAAGGTTATGTGTTGAAACTTACTAAGTCATTATACGGATTGAAGAAATCACCAAAGTATTGGTATGAAAAATTCCATGATACAATTACAGGATATGGTTTTAAAAGATCACAAAATGATTACTGCCTATATACAAAGGGAGAGTTATATTTATTATTATATGTCGACGATATACTCATTATGGGAAAAGATTTACAGGAAAACGAAAAGGTTAAACAATTTTTATGCACCAAATTCAGAATGAAAGATTTAGGTTGTGATAATTTAACTTATTTAGGAATTTCGATTAACAAGATGCCAGGGGAGGTTCATATAAATCAGACTAAGTATTTAAATGGCGTTTTACGTAAATATAACATGCAAGGTTGTAAGGGTTGCGATACACCAATGGATCCAAATTTTGTTTTGAGTATTGAACTCAGTGAACTTGATTTCAATTGGGAATACAAGTGTAGATCATTGATTGGATCCTTAATGTATGCTATGATAGGTTCAAGACCTGATATTGCGACTGCCGTATGTTACCTCAGTAGATTTCAATCTCAACCATGCGAAAAATTATACAAAGCTTTGAAAAGGATTTTGAGATATGTTAAGCAAACTGTAAGCTATTCTTTAATTTATAAGAAAAGTGATTGTAAACCAGATTTTGTTTTGATGGGTTATGCAGATGCTGACTTTGCGAGAGATGAAACAGATAGGAAGTCAACTTCTGGATACTTATTCAAGTTATTTGATAACACTGTAATTTGGAGATCTAAAAAACAGTCAACGGTTTCTCTTAGTACAACTGAAGCAGAATTAATTTCACTATGTGAGGCTTCTATGGAAGCTTGTTGGTTGATGAAAATGTTATCAGACTTAAATATAAAGATTGAAAATGTCGTTATTTTTGAAGATAATTCTAGCACTATTAAGACAGTTAATAATCCAGATCAAAAGCGGTTAAAGCATCTTGATGTAAAATTTAATTTTATAAAGCAGAAAGTTGAAGAGGGATCTATTATTGTAAAGTATATTTCAACAACGGAGCAAATAGCTGATATTTTGACAAAACCTTTGCCTAAGATAAAGTTTTTAAACTGTGTTAAGTGGATAGGTATGTATTGAAAGATGAAACATTGAGGGAGAGTGATGGAGAACCAATGTATCATCTTACTGGCTGGAAAAAGTGTTAAGTTTGTATCTATGATTTATTATGATTTGTTAGCGGTGGTGGTATTGTCTAAAATGGGAGATGGTTTTGTTTTGAACGTAAAATGTAGAAATGAAGAAAATAAAAGTTTATGTTGATAAAATAATTTTATTAAACGAAGCACCTCACCAATAGTTATCGCATGTCTTTACTATAAAATATTGTAAACACAACGCAAAATTCACTACGTCAACTGTAGCAACACGGGAGCATCCGCGAGACTGTTCGAACACGCGCGAGCATGCTCCGCCGCTGCCGCCGGCGGATTTTGCCGCTAGGTGTGCGCGACTGCAAAGAACATGCTCGAGCATGCGCGAGCAGTTCTACGCTGGGTGTGCGCTGACCCTAAGAGCGATTTGAAGTACATTGCTGCATGAGTGTGTTATGTTTCCTGTTTATGGCAAAGTAACGAGTCGAAGAACTTCAAATCACGCGTACCCGCGTAAATCCCACTTATTAATTCCCACAATTAAGGCGATTGCAGAGGGGTCAATTTTATACAAAACTTTGACGCACAATTGGCTATGGTAGATAAATATTATGAAGCAAGACATAACAACACTACTTGCCATCTATTCACACTTATGACAACCGCCCATTAGAATAAGTGAAATGTCAATGGTAAACGGACACCGTCTTGAGCCATTTTGTCACCAGACCTCCAGCTGGAAGACTCCGCTATTACCTTACGTTAAGAACGACTTTTGCTTGAATTTGCTTAAAAAGTGGTGCCATTCGTGTAACTGATATTGCCGGTCTTTAGTTTATACGATGTGCGAAGTGGGTGTTGGGAACTGTCAAGTCAATCGCAGCGCACGCTGTGCCAGAAATTTGAACTACTGACGGCGAAGCTGTGTCAGATTTGCTTGAATCTATGCAAATCCGCACACTCATTCAATACTCAAATATCCAAACCAGCAAATACCTATACTTAAAATTTGGCAGCCGGATGATTTTATTGTCATCTAGGTGTTCACAAAAAAAAGATTTTTCACAATTCAACTCCTAAAGGTGTGAAAATTGTGGTGAAAGTTTGTATGAGAATTTTGTAACAAAGAATGTGAATCCCAGCTAGTTAGGTATTATAACATTTTTAATACAATTAATGTCCTTTTGGGATTTATTTATTTACAATATTTACAGTGTAGGTACATTAACAATAATCTTAATAGCCTAGCCTAGTCAAACTGAGAAAAAACTTAAAAAAAATATTAATTATAAAAATAAGACATAAAGGCAAAGGAGCACAGGGTCCCGGGAGGGTCTTCGTCGAGCACATCTTCTACTCGGCTCATGCTAAATAGAAGATGTGCTCGAGGCTGCCGTCTTGTGGGAGTGTGCCGACGACGCTGGCAGCATTACCTCTTTGGATGGCGATTGATATCCGTTGCCCGAGGTACGCGCCAGCCCTTCGGTCGCCGGACAATATCGTCAATATTGCTAATTTATTTAGTTTTCACTTTATTTTAAATTAAAATAATAAACTTTATCCTAACCTTTTATGTACAAATAATCCACGGGGCCGTAGTGCGCTAGATGACGCTATTGTCGTGCACACAGCCAATACGCGCGTTAATAATTTGACGCGCAATTTTTCATACAACATTTTCCAAGCTTTATCTCTTCGTAATTTTATTGTAAATTGCAAATGTTATTTGATACGCGACATCTAGATTTTCCATAGACGAAGAATTTAGATTTTCTAAACTATTTTTCCATATATAAAATATTACTTTTATTAATTCCGTCTACGCGTATTGTGCGTCAAACGGCTCCATTAACAACTCCTTCAACCTCAGTCTGATTTCCTACAATTTAAACAACAGATTTTAGTAACGAAGTTTATTCTCATTAAACCCAACAAATCACTAATGTACAAAAAATAAATTAGACACGCATAACAACTTTAACAATAGTAATCCAGTCCATGTCCACTTAGTTTACCATTTCTTCACATCAATTTCTTTACCAGACAGACGGCCTAGCCCTATATTTCTTCACATAATTTTTTTTTTCCAGACGGCCTATCCCTATGCATGCATGATGCGCGCGACAATGTTCTCACACACCAAGTGAAGAAGCGGTAAGGTGCGATTTTGCTATGTCACGCTACTATGCTACAGGAACATTTATTCTGTCCAGTAGGGTAGAGTAGGGTGCTTGCCACACACGACAAAAAAAACCGTCATGCGCGCTCGCTTCTGCATACACAAAGTAACAAAGATAGAGGCACGTCTCGATTTTTGTCGTTTTCTCGGGGGTGGCATACTAGACACCTGGATAATCAAGAAATTATTTATCATAGGTAAACAAATATAAAAGAGATACAAAGTGGACATGGGCCTACGCACTACATCACTAGATGCACAAAACTATGTACTAAAAATTCAAACTTATGGAGGTTTTCGTTTTAAGGATTTTAAGTAATTTAACGTAACTCGTGTTTTGTTTCCGAAATAAAAAATAGCTAAAAAAATATAATTATATCGATAAGTCAACGTTCATAAATTATTATTGCTTTAGGGTGAATGCACACCTATCCGCACCGCACCTGTCGTTTCATACAAATTCTGCATGCGGCGCGCTTACATCAAAGTAAAATGAATGGATAGGCCCAAAGCGCTTTAAGTTGAAGCACGCAACAACTAGTGCACTTCAATACAAATTAGGGTACTCGGTCTGTCATCTCGGTACATTTTCGAAGTAAAACTGTCAATTGTTTTGCCTCATTTTTCTGGTTTGAAATGTTCGCGTAAGGCCCGTCCATTCTTGTTTACTAATGTCGGCAGCGGCGCATGCAGTGCGGATAGGTGTGCGTTCACCTTTAACCCTAATTAAAAAATGCAACATCGATTTCAGAAGTTCTTCGATACTTTTTGGAACATGCCGACTATAAGTATTAAGTATTACATAATCACAGACATAACTGCTAATGGAAAACGAAAATACAGCAACCGCGATGTGCAAAATCATACACACATACGCTCAGTTGCAGAAACGCTCATTAAAGTTATTCCTCCATTAAATCTTTTGCTGTCACTTTTTGTCTTTAATTATAATTAAATGGACTCTTGCTTGTGCGTTAGCACTGCATTTCCGCCAGTGTCGATTAGTTTATGGGAGAATCTTGGGAGAATCTATCCCAATCTCAGGGATTGTTTTCAAAATATCCAATCAAGAACAAGAAGAGATTGAGGATTGCGGAGCCTCGTGGCAGGCAAAAACGCGACGCGCGAACACCACGCGAGACAAGTGCTCGGGTCCTGCAACGTGACTTCCACTTTTTGTCTTGTTAACGGAGTAAAAGCTAGCAAAAGATTTAATGGAGAATTAACTCTAATGACCGTTTCTGCAACTGAGTGTGAGTCTGATAAACAAATCTGATAAACAATCATCTTTAGAAACATTATTTCAGGCAATTAATTTCTAAAACAGACCAGTAATTACATAATATTGTAGTTAAACATAAACTGGAATAAACTTGAGCAGTTTCTGGAATTATCTTTGACACAAAATAATATTATAATAAATTATTCTTACTAACTAGTCAAATATACAGGGTGTTAGGGTAAATAGTTGAACTAGTTGAAGGGGTTATTGTAACCATGATACTGAACAACTTCCCTAAGAAACTTATAGGAAATTCCCAATTATTTTTTTCGAGTTTTCATCCAAACGTTCGATTAGGGAAAGTTGTTCAGTATCATGGGTACAATCACCCCTTAAAGTAATACAACTGTTTACCCTAACACCCTGTATAAAGCAGAATACCAAATATAAATTAGAATGTTATTCAATTAAAGTACCAAAAAATCAGTGAAATAATAATAATGTCATATTGTTACGGCCGCTGTCAAACGTCAAACGTACAGAAGGCATTCGAAAATTCGGCCGGCTCATTAACAATCGCCGTGGTCCTACGGTCTAAGGTTCCGCCTCCCATGCTAGGGGGTGACGGTTCGAATCCGATCCGCGCCAAAAATATTTCTAGATTTTTGTGTTTTTAGAAATGTTCTAGAAGGAAGAGAGAGAAGGAATATTTAAAAAGGGACAAAAAGGTGAACGTGTCTAGGAACTTCGAGAAAGGAGGCGAAATTACGAATATTTGAAAAGAACCAGAAAAGTGGGCGTGTCTTCGATCGGTTTCGAAAAAGGAACGCGGGGTTAGAACTATCTGGAGGAAAACAATCGAGTAAAGAAAAGAAGATCGAAAAAAGGGTATTCCGGAATGTTCTGCGGGATATAAAAAGGCGGCGAATTTCGACTGGCGGCAGTATTTGATTTAACAGTGAACAGTGCGAAACAAAAGGAAGAAAAGTAAAAGTGGAAAAGTACTAGTGAAGAGAAAAGTGCTAAGAGTGGAACAGTGAGTAGACTAGTGTCAGTGTAGTGCGTGACGTCATAGTGTCGGTGTAGTACGTGACGTCATAGTGTCAGTGTAGTGCGTGACGTCATAGTGTCGTACGTCGTGACGTCATAGCCGTGACGCGTGTCGTGTCGTCACAGTAGTGACGTAGTGGACTGTGGACAGTGACAGTAAGTGGTGCACGGGGAATCCCTGCGAGGCGGACCCGGTGAAGTAAACCGTATAGGGGAACCTCTGCGAGGTGGACCGTTTGTAAGTGTATCCCAAATAAACTCTGTAAAATTGGACTTAGCGTTTCACTCCAATCCCGGAACTCGTAGCTCGTAACATTTGGTGTCAGAAGTGGGATTGGAGTAAGATGCCGCTGGTGCCAAAGGAGCTAAAGGGTGTCACCACCCGGGCCATGTCGGAGGCGCGGCAGGAAGGTGCGGCCCCGGTTACTGAGGTGCAGCGAACCCCGGAGAGAAGACCTGAGGGGGGTGAAGTGCAGCGCACTCCAGAGCAGAACCCAGGAAATTTACTCTATCAAATCCAGCGCATGATGGAAGAACAAGCTCGCCGTCAGGAGGAACAGGCAGCTCGCCGCCAGGAGGAACAGGCTCGCCGGCAGGAGGACCAGGCTCGCCGGCAGGAGGAACAGCTGCGCGCACTGAAAGAGGAACAGGTTCACGAACTGCGCGCAATAAAGGAAGAGCAGGCTCGCCGTCAGGAGAAGCAGGCACACATGATGGAAGAACAAATGCGCACGATGCAGGAGGCGCTTCATAAAGATATTACGAAGGGCTTGCAGCAGGCAGTGGAAAGAGTCGAAGCCGTAGAAGGGAGGTTGGATCGTGTGAAGGGCGAGTTCGAAGGGAGATTTGATCGCGTGGAGGGTGAGTTCGCCAAGATCCGGCGAGAGGTTGAGCAGAGCAAATCTCATAGTCGTGTCGCTGCTGTTTTTGACTCGCCCATGCAACCAAAAGGTGTGAAGACTCCGGTTTACGATGGACTAACGTCATGGCCCGCCTTTAAGCTACAGTTTGAGACAGCGATGAAAGTTAATGGCTGGGGCAAGGAGGAGGCGGAGCCTGCGTTGATATTAGCACTCCAGGGACAGGCTCTCACAGTGCTGGAAGCCGTGGGTGCTGGCGGAAACCTGTCGTTCGACAATCTTTTCGGAGCTCTGGAGGCTAGATTCGGCGATGGACATCTCGAACGCGTGAATCGGGCGCGGTTGAAGGAACGTAACCAACGTGCTGACGAGAGTCTGCAGCAATGGTCCGTGGAAGTGGAGAAGCTCGTACGGAAGGCTTTTCGGTCGTCACCGGCAGTCATCGATGACATGCTCCTGCAGACCTTTACGGATGGGATACGGAACCCGGAGGTGCGAGCTGCAGTGCGACTTGGGCACCATGTTACACTCAGGGACGCGGTTGCTCATGCATTGGAAGTGGAAGCTGTACGTCAGGATCCTCGTTCCGCTCGTCTCAGGGAGATTGTGGTGTCTGGAGCGTCAGCGCCGAGAAATCGGAGTGACAATTATATGTGCTACAAGTGTGGTGAACAAGGGCATATTCGTAGCTCCTGTCCGAACCGATCAGGCCGTCGTTATGTGTGCTACAAGTGTGGTGAACGAGGGCATATTTGCAGCTTCTGCCCGGGGCGCACAGGCCGTCGTTATGTGTGCTACGAGTGTGGAGAACGGGGGCATATTCGCAGTTCCTGCCCGAAGCGTACAGGTCGTCGGGACATAGGAGTCTCGACTGATGAGCAGCAGGAGAACTGGGGAACGTTGGCCGGTTATGTTGCAAACCCAATCATTAGAGTCAGGCAAATATCGGACGGAGATAGTCTGTTAGTTGAAGGAGGGGTGAATGGTAGAATCTGTCAACTAACTGTGGATACCGGTGCTTCGAGGACGGTGGTCAATGCTCGACTGATAAGCGAAATGGGAAGTTATCAGGGGACACGACTTCTGCAGCGAACTAAACTACAGTTAACGACTGCTACCGGCCAGCGCATACCAGTTCAGGGGGAGTTGGGAGTTTCGATTACGATCGGTGAGACTCTTTTCAGACATGAGGTAATTGTAGCTGAGATAGTGGACGATTGCATCATTGGCTTGGATTTCTTACAAAATCACCAGTGCAACATAGACATGAAGAACGGAGTGCTACGATGTAATACAGAGGAGGTTCCGATGAAAGGTGGATCATCGGAAAAGGTCTACCATGTGAGAAGAATGGTTCTCGAGCCTGGATCACAGAACTTGGTACCTGTTGTTTTGCCCAAGAGTAACGATGGGAGCTGTGCTGTGATGGAAAAGGTTGAAGCTGGGACTTGTTGGATTCCGGTGAGGAAAGTTGTTGGACCAGTTTCTTCTGCTCCGATCCTGATACCTAACGTTGGAGATATGGACCTGACGATTGGGAAGGGGGAGGTTGTTGATCACTGTGGAGATAATCCTCCTAGGAAGCAGAAGGCTGAGGGGGATGTCGTATCGAAAGTTGTAGAAGACTCCAGCAAGGACCTGGCAAAGCCACAGGCTGTGATAGCGAAGAACTCGCTCTCTAAGAACGGCGCACATATTGGTAAAATAGACCTGGTGAAGCATGCGAACAATACAGGAGACGTAGCGCCAGTCAATCAGCAGCTTAGGCGCATTCCGTTTGCTCGTAAGAAGGAGAAGCGTCCGAAGTTACAATCAAGTTGGAAATGGCCATATGAGGTAGTGACCAGGATGAACGTCGGCCAATACCGATTCCGGCGTCCGCCAGGGAGCCCGTTGAAGTTAGTGCACGTTGACCGGTTGGCTCGATATTTCAGCAGTAATGATGCTCGGGACGAGCAGAACTAAGGGAGGGGCAGTGTTACGGCCGCTGTCAAACGTCAAACGTACAGAAGGCATTCGAAAATTCGGCCGGCTCATTAACAATCGCCGTGGTCCTACGGTCTAAGGTTCCGCCTCCCATGCTAGGGGGTGACGGTTCGAATCCGATCCGCGCCAAAAATATTTCTAGATTTTTGTGTTTTTAGAAATGTTCTAGAAGGAAGAGAGAGAAGGAATATTTAAAAAGGGACAAAAAGGTGAACGTGTCTAGGAACTTCGAGAAAGGAGGCGAAATTACGAATATTTGAAAAGAACCAGAAAAGTGGGCGTGTCTTCGATCGGTTTCGAAAAAGGAACGCGGGGTTAGAACTATCTGGAGGAAAACAATCGAGTAAAGAAAAGAAGATCGAAAAAAGGGTATTCCGGAATGTTCTGCGGGATATAAAAAGGCGGCGAATTTCGACTGGCGGCAGTATTTGATTTAACAGTGAACAGTGCGAAACAAAAGGAAGAAAAGTAAAAGTGGAAAAGTACTAGTGAAGAGAAAAGTGCTAAGAGTGGAACAGTGAGTAGACTAGTGTCAGTGTAGTGCGTGACGTCATAGTGTCGGTGTAGTACGTGACGTCATAGTGTCAGTGTAGTGCGTGACGTCATAGTGTCGTACGTCGTGACGTCATAGCCGTGACGCGTGTCGTGTCGTCACAGTAGTGACGTAGTGGACTGTGGACAGTGACAGTAAGTGGTGCACGGGGAATCCCTGCGAGGCGGACCCGGTGAAGTAAACCGTATAGGGGAACCTCTGCGAGGTGGACCGTTTGTAAGTGTATCCCAAATAAACTCTGTAAAATTGGACTTAGCGTTTCACTCCAATCCCGGAACTCGTAGCTCGTAACAATATGTATACAGAATAGAAAAAATATTTGGTCCATTCTAGTTACAATCAAAACTCAACTTATTTAAATTTAACCCGTTGACTGCCGCAATTCCAGACGTGCGTATATATACGTTCCGGCATATCAAAGGTTAAATGAATGCTCATAGCAAAAATAATATTCATATCAATACTTAGGACCTAGCATGTCACCCACGAGAAAACGACAAAAGTCGAGACGTTTTATCAATTTGTCGTGCGTGGCCTTAGACCAAAGTAAAATGAATGGACAGGCCTTACGCAAACATTTCAAATCAGAATAAAACCGGTCAAGTGCGAGTCGGGCTACTCGCGCACCGAGGGTTCCGTACCACACCACAACAGAACAACATTATTAACTTACGAAAAAAAACTTTTTTTGTCCGGGACCTTTAGCGCGAGACCGACTCACACTTGGCCGGTTTTTAGTATTTGTTGTTTTTTTGTAGAGTTTGCTCTATAATCACACTAAGTTTGACGCTTGTATGTATTACCGTTTTTACTATAGAGCGTGAAGAAAAAACGTTGATAAAAACTAGTTTCTTGTTGAAAACCCCCCTTAATTTTTAACTTTCTGCCATTTTTATTATTTGTTAACAAATCCGCCGCAATAACGCATAATCTGAGAAAATTTCAACTATCTAGCTATTACGGTTCAAAAGTTACAGCCCTAAATAGGTAGGACAGACGGGCGGACGGACAGACAGACGGACGGACGGACGGACAACATAGGCTTAGTAATAGGGTCCCGTTTTCACCCTTTGGGTACGGAACCCTAAAAATGAAGCAAAACAATTAACAGTTTTACTTCGAATTTGTACCAAGTACCCTAGTTTGTATTGAGGTGCCCTAGTTTTGCATAATATGCTTCAACTTAAAGCGCTTTGGGCCTATTCATTCATTTTACTTTGATCTAAGTGCGTGGCATGCTATCCCAAGAGATCCGGGCAATGGTTTATGAGTGCTGACCTTGAGTTCGAAAATCAAATTCGTGTCTATTTGGCGGGGGGAAGAGGGAGGGGGTCGTCGCGGAAGCGCCATTGGCCAATCAGTAGCTTTTTACGTCATCAACCTGAATCCCTACCAGTTTCGCCAAGTTCTCATAAACCGTTGCGCGACCTGTAATTTTAGTAAATTTTCTATTTGAGTTAAGCTCGGATTTGTACTTCACGATTTATAGTCATATTTAATTGAATTTACAGTTTATTGTGTAGGAAAGAAACCCTAAAGTCAAAAATCAACTGAAAATAATGGAACTAGCCAAGATTAGAGCTTTTACAAGCTTGTCATGGGAAAACGAATAAAAAATTTAAAAATCTCCGTACATTTTAATATGTATTGAAATTCGTATTTTTCCATCTTTAAGTTACGAAATTTTAAGACTCAAATTGCGAAATAAAAGCCCTAATTCATAGCTGACAACACTTGATTGCTTTAACTTGGGAATTGTTTGATCCCTTAAAAGTACTTGGGAAAATATGCCCATCTTTTACCCATTTCGTACTAATTTGTTATTTGATTTTTCTTAATTATCAAGCAATCTTAGGGTGCATGTCCATTGACGCGGAGCTAGCTGGCGGAGCGGAGAAACGGAGTTTTACTAACCAATAAGATTGCATGAAATCTCGGAGCTGCAATCTTATTGGTTAATAAAGCTCAGTTTCTCCGCTCCGCCAGCTAGCTGCGCGTCAATGGACAGGCAGCCTTAACATGGCAATCTCAAATGTGACTGATTTTGTCAATAGGTTAGCTACTCTAGAAAAAGCGGCATTAGGTTCATTATTTATTAAAACTTAATAAGCTCGGATTAGTAGAGGCAAGTTAGTGGTCAACTTGCTGTCAGAGAATTTTCCAGGCGTCAATAGGCCTCTAAAGTCCGTCACACACATACGGAAATGCAATCCGGAATCCTGAATCAGGATTACGATTTCGTATGGATTTTCCCCCTCCACAGTTGCGTTCGGAATTGCGCAGCTATCAAATCCTATACAAAATCACAATCCTGATTAGGAATTCCACATTGCAAGTCCGTATGTGTGTGACGGACCTAAATGTCTTTAACGGATACTTGCACAGCCATCTGACACAACTATACGGGACCAACTGCTTAACGTGCCTTTCAGCCCCTCTTGGCTTTTCTCCACACTACATGTCACGGCAAGCGCGTCTTCGCACTCTAAAAAGCGCGAGAAGAGGTCCTTTTGTATGCAGCGAAGGCGCGTCGCGCGCGTATACAGGTTGTAAAAAAACACCCTAGTAATACTCATGGTACAATAATATACTGCGCCTGGTATTCTCTTCCGATCACGTGACTCACCACGTGACTGACACAAGCCTATGTCATCATACCCTTTTGATTAGCGGCCATTTTTTTTTTTTTTTTTTTTTTTTATGTTCGATAGGTAAACATTTGACCCCAATCTCACCTGATGTTGAGTGATGATGAGGCCGAAGATGTAGCATGCTTACCTAGAAAGATGCCTATTCACTCTTGCCTTGAAGAGGCCCATATTTTTTTTGTGACGTAGGCTTGTGTCACTCTGGGAATAGAAGACCTTGTTTTTTTTAGACTATGGTAATACTTAAGGGGGTGCTTTAGACCATGAAACTGAACAACTTTCAGTATGGGGCCAACATCGAGAAAAAATAAAAAAAATCTGAAGCATTCGAGATAAAATACCACTAAACGTAGACAGACGTTGCTTAAAATATGTGATTGTTTCCAATACCGAAGCTACACTAAGCCAACGAGCCTCATATAATTATTAAGTGATTCATACTGCTACAGGTTTTGGCTTAAGTTTTACAGCCGGCCGACTGCCTGACGCCAACCCTCTTTGGGAATTATTAAGTAAATAAATAAAATAATCTTTTATCAAAAATAAATTAATGTACAGCTTGACCATTAAGAGTTGAAAAACATTGAAGGCACCACTTTCTTTGCAAGAATGTCGAAACCATGCTTAAACCATGCATGGTCTAGCAAGACCGTGTCCTATATTTTGTACTAAAACTTTTAGTTCCTGTAAGGGATGATGATACGGAAGAGAGCTAGCGCCTCAATAATGAGGCAGCAGTTCGATTCCTAGCCTGTGCAACTAAGTTCTTCGGAATTTATGTACGGATGTATTTATCATTTACTAGCTCGGCGGTGGAGGAAACCTGCATTTCCGATAATGAAAACAAAATACCAGAAGTTCGGTGGTATGCGTAAAATATGGGTACTCACCCACACCCACTTGGAGCGAACACAAAGGACATGGTCTCAGTGTTACAATAACGATCCTTGCTTGCAATAGTACCATAAATAATAATAATAATAGGTGGTATCCGCCATTTAACACTTTGTGTGTGTATCCCTTACATTTAGATTAACTTGTCTTTTGAACGGGCCTTTACATGTTGGCTTCGGCCCCATGCACGCCTTCCAAAGGTCCGGGACTTAACAGCCCGTGATTACGGAACGTAAGACATATAATAATAATAGTTCCTGTCACCGTTTATCACCGTTTTCTACCCTTTCTGGCCAAACTGTACAGTTTACAAAAGAAAATATTTAGCTAATAAATACACACCTACAAATGCTTCAAAGGTATACTTACAGAAAATGCTGCATTGCTTTTACTTTACGCATAGGTATTTAAGATCTTTCATATAATTTGTCTAATTGTCAAGCTT
This sequence comes from Agonopterix subpropinquella, assembly GCA_922987775.1. Lineage (NCBI taxonomy): Eukaryota > Metazoa > Arthropoda > Insecta > Lepidoptera > Depressariidae > Agonopterix > Agonopterix subpropinquella. Next base: position 5,309,337 of record OV277710.1, read on the forward strand.
GTTACTATTCTCATAAAGTTCTAGAGGTGCTCTCGGTGTCTTGATCCTGTTGCTTTATTAGGTTCCAGTAGAAACCCTTCTGCTTCTTGAGTTGATCGTGAGTTCCCATCTGGAATCAACAAAAAATGTAGGTACTATCTATCTAATCGAATTTATTGATTTTACATGTATGCCAATCAATCATTTGTATGTATGTTAATCAAATTAAATGGCATACATGTAAAATCAATAAATTCGATTGGAATAAGGTGTGACATCTATATCGCATGAATTCTAATTGTAACATTAGACTTGTGAGTCAGTATTTCGAATGAACTCTGGTAGATGGCACTGCCGTCCCTTAAAGACGATAATATAGATTGAAAATTTCGTCGTGGCCTGCGGGGCGCCGACAGCTCTGTTGGAGAGGAGCATGCCCCGGAAAGGCAGGTCGTGGGTTCGAATCCCGCTCGCCGCCCGACTTTTTCAATCTTTAATTTGATTAAGCTAACATGGCATACATGTAAAATCAATAAATTCGATTGGAATAAGGTGTGACATCTATATCGCATGAATTCTAATTGTAAAATTAGACTTGTGAGTCAGTAGTTCGAATGAACTCTGGTAGATGGCACTGCCGTCCCTTAAAGACGATAATATAGATTGAAAATTTCGTCGTGGCCTGCGGGGCGCCGACAGCTCTGTTGGAGAGGAGCATGCCCCGGAAAGGCAGGTTGTGGGTTCGAATCCCGCTCGCCGCCCGACTATCTATCTATCTATCTATAACGTCACGCCTCTTTCCCAGTGGGGTAAGCAGAGACCAGGGCGCGCCATTTACTGCGATCCTTACATACCTCTTTTGCCTCATGCACATCCATACATCTCTTCATACATGCCCGTTGGTTTCGAGTACTCCGCACCTCCCCTTTTTGTAGGACGCAACCGATTTGATCAGCATTCGTCCTAGGTACTAGATTTTAATAAACCGGAATCTAAACTATTATAAAACTGTAACAGAAGTATGTCTGTACATTGAAGATATTTACAAAAAAAAGATTACGATATGATGTTTAGATGTCGCTGATTCCGAATCACCAATTTTTGGATTTTTTGTCTGTCTGTTTGTTTGTTTGTTTGTTTTTTTGTTCGTTTGTTTGTTTGTTTGTTTGGGTGTTTGTTTGTTCGAGTATCACGCAAAAACTACTGAACCGATTTTGATGAAACTTTTTTTGTTTGATAGCTTATCATCTGACTTAAAATCTGGTATACATATAATTTATGCGGACGAAGTCGCGGGTAAAAGCTCGTATAGTATAAAGTGGGGAAGCTCAGCGGTCGCGGCAGGATTTCCTTTTCTAATTATAGTCTAGTGTTTTTAAATTTTAACGTGAAATGCGTCTCTCTCATGACTCAAAATAAAAAACGGACGCTACCTCCCGAGACGTGTCCAACGTCGTCTAAATGAATGCAAAAAAAAAATATACAGGGCACGAATTATATTGGGTTACGTACATTCTACAACGACAATCTGGAGCGAGCTCGACATTATTTTACCAGCACTACGAATTATTTGCAAATTTGTTTGGCAAAATCAAAATACAAAGGACAACCGCCGCTCTCTCTTGAAAAAATACCTTAAAATGTATAGAAGTTTAGACTGAAGTCAAATGTGTAATAAATTATGAGGTTTTATAAAAACGACTCAGTTAGTATCATTTATTTTTATTTAACGAGTTATTTAATCATTTATTATTAATAAATTATAAAAAAGCAGCAACCCCAAAATGGCTGTCAATGTTGTTTAGTAGGAGTTGGTAGGATGTGTTGCTAGCACAATGTTTTTTTTATACAAAAATGATAAAAACTAATAAATCATTATAAAATATACTAATGCCTGCAGTTAGTTTCTAGTGTTCCATAGTCCATAATAAAAATAGAAAGACGGTTATACATTTTTTGGTATTATGTGCCAGATGTCCTTTGGAGAGCAAAGTCAGTTTGAAATTTTGCACCACTCGTGCTTTATAAGCATGTAAGAGTGAAAATAGAAACCAAGAGCGAGGGAAAAGAACTGTTTTTTTTCCGCTACTATGCCTAGCTGATGGACCTATATAGCACTCACGACCCCGTGGAACTGCGGACTATGGTTTAAAAACACAATGCTAAAGGCCTATTAGATTCTTTGGGACTAGATAATCTGTGAGACATATCCAAGATCTAAACTATTATAAAACTGTAACAGAAGTGTGTCTGTACATTGAAGATATTTACAAAAAAAAGATTACGATATGATTTTTAGATGTCCCTGATTCCAAATCACCAATTTTCGGATTTTTTGTCTGTCTGTTTGTTTGTTTGTTTGTTCGTTTGTTTGTTTGTTCGTTTGTTTGTTTGTTTGTTTGTTTGTTTGTTTGGGTGTTTGTTTGTTCGAGTATCACGCAAAAACCACTGAACCGATTTTGATGAAACTTTTTTTGTTTGATCTTGACTTCATCTGACTTAAAATCTGGTATATAATTTATGCGGACTAAGTCGCGAGTAAAAGCTCGTATTTTTATATTTATAAGTTACTAGCTGTTGCCCGCGACTCTGTTGGCGTGAACCTTTAAAAAGTATCCTATGTGTTAATCCAGAACATATCCTATCTGCGTGACAAATTTCATCCAAATCCGTTCTGTCTGCCGTTTATGCGTGATTGCGTGACAAGCATCCAAACTCTGACATCTAAACTATTATAAAACTGTAACAGAAATGTGACTGTACATTGAAGATAGTTACAAAAAAAAATTACTACATGGTTTTTACCTGTCCCTGATTACAAATCACCAATTTTTGGATTTTTTGTCTGTCTGTTTGTTTGTTTGTTTGTTTATTTCTTTGTTTGTTTGTTTGGGTGTTTTTTTGTTTGAGTATCACGCAAAAACTACTGAACCGATTTTAATGAAACTTTTTTGTTTGATAGCTTATCATCTGACTTAAAATCTGGTATATAATTTATGCGGACGAAGTCGCGCGTAAAAGCTCGTTTATAATATTAGTGAGATTAGGCTGCTGCCGCGCTGCAGCCGCGCGACACTCTGCGGCAAATTTGAAGGCGCCCTAAAGATGAATGAGTGTATATGTCATAAACGCTTACCTCAACAATCTTGCCCTTGTTGAGTACTACAATAAGATCAGCATTAATGACGGTGGAGAGGCGATGCGCTATCACAAGCACGGTGCGCCCTTTAGCCGCCGTCTCCAACGCTGTCTGCACCACCTTCTCACTTGCTGAGTCTAGGGCACTGCGAGACACAAGATTGTTTATTAATTAGGAGACTTTCACATAGATTCGCCCCTTAATTTATCCCCTTAGCATGTCCAAAATAGTAACACATATTCAGTGAAAATGTAAACACGCTACCTATTAAGGTTCGATCCATAGTGTTGGGTCGGACGGGTGGACAGCGTAGGCTTAGTAATATAGGGTCCCGTTGGCACCGTTTGGGTACGGATCCGAAAAAGGGTGTTAGTATGTAGGGACATCCTTGATCGCTCGACAAACACCGACGGCTAATTATAGGATGGTCTTTTTCAAACCAGGATTTTCGACCGAAGGTATAGAGGGCTATTATAGCTATTGCAATCCCTACTTCTGTTATCTACTAATACTCATTATACCAACCTCATCTAACATTATAATTCAGCAATCCCTGTGTTTACGTAGTAACTTATTATTAGTCTGTGCCTGTGTGACAATTTTAACCTCACCCCCGCTGGGTAGGAAGCTTGGCAAAAATGTAGGCAATGGCTTATTCCTGTCTCGCTTGCACTCAGTATTGCACATGCTTACCTTTTCTTGTAAATTTTTCCCATTATTTGTACGAAATGACAGCTAAGTGTCCAAGGTGTGACAAGGCATCATAACTAAATAAATAATAAATAATAAATATCTTGGACAATGTCACACAGCTCTTCGACGCTGGCGATGTCTGTCCGCTCTTTCAGGTTCCGAGCCACGACATTCGTGACCTACCGCCGCTTCTTTTGCCCTCATAACTGTCAGATGCTTAATAATAAAGAAGCTCACCTGGTAGCTTCATCCAGTATGATAACGGGCGGTTTCTTCAGTATAGCCCTCGCTATAGCAATCCTCTGCTTCTGACCGCCGCTGAGCGCCAGGCCTCGCTCGCCGACCATAGTGTCGAAGCCGTCAGGGAAGCCCTGCATGTACTCGTGCGCGTTCAGTAAGAGAGGGTAAGAGAAGGTACACTGACCTGGTAGCTTCATCCAGTATGATAACGGGCGGGTTCTTGAGTATAGCCCTCGCTATAGCAATCCTCTGCTTCTGACCGCCGCTGAGCGCCAGGCCTCGCTCGCCGACCATAGTGTCGTAGCCGTCAGGGAAGCCCTGTATGAACTCGAGGGCATTCAGTAAGAGAAGGTAAACTGACCTGGTAGCTTCATCCAGTATGATAACGGGCGGGTTCTTCAGTATAGCCCTCGCTATAGCAATCCTCTGCTTCTGACCGCCGCTGAGCGCCAGGCCTCGCTCGCCGACCATAGTGTCGAAGCCGTCAGGGAAGCCCTGCATGTACTCGTGCGCGTTCAGTAAGAGAGGGTAAGAGAAGGTACACTGACCTGGTAGCTTCATCCAGTATGATAACGGGCGGGTTCTTGAGTATAGCCCTCGCTATAGCAATCCTCTGCTTCTGACCGCCGCTGAGCGCCAGGCCTCGCTCGCCGACCATAGTGTCGTAGCCGTCAGGGAAGCCCTGTATGAACTCGAGGGCATTCAGTAAGAGAAGGTAAACTGACCTGGTAGCTTCATCCAGTATGATAACGGGCGGGTTCTTCAGTATAGCCCTCGCTATAGCAATCCTCTGCTTCTGACCGCCGCTGAGCGCCAGGCCTCGCTCGCCGACCATAGTGTCGTAGCCGTCAGGGAAACCCTGTATGAACTCGTGAGCGTTCAGTAAGAGAGAGTAAGAGAAGGTACACTGACCTGGTAGCTTCATCCATTATGATAACGGGCGGGTTCTTGAGTATAGCCCTCGCTATAGCAATCCTCTGCTTCTGACCGCCGCTGAGCGCCAGACCTCGCTCGCCGACCATAGTGTCGTAGCCGTCAGGGAAGCCCTGTATGAACTCGTGCGCAGTCAGTAAGAGAGAGTAAGAGAAGGTACACTGACCTGGTAGCTTCATTCAGTATGATAACTGGCGGGTTCTTGAGTATAGCCCTCGCTATAGCAATCCTCTGCTTCTGACCGCCGCTGAGCGCCAGGCCTCGCTCGCCGACCATAGTGTCGTAGCCGTCAGGGAAGCCCTGTATGAACTCGTTCGCGTTCAGTAACAGAGAGTAAGAGAAGGTACACTGACCTGGTAGCTTCATCCAGTATGATAACGGGCGGGTTCTTCAGTATAGCCCTCGCTATAGCAATCCTCTGCTTCTGACCGCCGCTGAGCGCCAGGCCTCGCTCGCCGACCATAGTGTCGTAGCCGTCAGGGAAGCCCTGTATGAACTCGTGAGCGTTCGCTGTCTGCGCTGCTACGTATACCTGTATGTTAATATAATAACAGTCCATAAAATAGTTAACACGGTGATTTTAGGATTCTAGACCAACAAAATCGAAAAAAAAACAAATAATAAAATAAAGCGAGGAAGAGGTAAGTTAGGAACAATTCACAAAGAAGGTCCCTTCTAATTGTAGAGTTTTTAGTAGAGTTTAATAGTTGTGTACACACGGCGATAGATCAACCTACCCATAGTTCGACCTTAAGTCCATGAACATAGAGTTCAACTATGGGTAGGTTGATCTGTCGCCGTGTGTACAAAACTTAAATTACTATACATGTAGGTTTGACTGCAGATTAGTCTCGGACACTTTTTTCGAGAATTTTGTACTAGTCCCGGCGTCCATGTATTTTGTATGTCAATGCTTTTCTGACACTTTTTGCGGGATGAAATACGCAACTTTGGATTTTATTCCGTTACATTAGAGTAAAAAATCTTGACAAATAGTCCTGTGTGAACCCCAAACAAGACCACTTGTTCCGCAATTATAGGCTGTCTCGTTAAGTGATAAGGTATAAAATTGTATGCACATGTACATGATCATTTGATCTTGTACCTTGGCAGAGGGGAATGCTAACGTAAGGCAATTCCCTAGTTAAATAATCTAAGACACGCCCCCGGAGCCACATGCAGTCCAATCCAAATCTTTCCATGCCATCTAATATCACTTGCCTCTAATTTCACGAACTATAGCTTACCTCAGCGTCGCTAGCCTCAGGCTTGCCGTATCTGATGTTCTCCTTCACCGTGGTAGCGAATAAGACTGGTTCCTGACCGATCAAGCCCAGCGCCCGCCCCCGGAGCCACTTGCAATCCAACTCTCGGATGTCAATGTCATCTATCGTCACTTTTCCTTCTGACACGTCGTAGAATCTGCAATTTATGATTAGTATAGTATTAAAATAGTAGTTTATGATCAAGGAAAAGACAACTAAGAGGCGACAACAAAAATATTTATATACTATCGCGGACTTTTCCGCCTGACCACCACTAGGCTCATTTTTGCTTGCATACTAAAAAATAAAAGCGATGTCTTACATAAATTTTGGGCGAAATTATGCGATTTTTTTCTTAAGTGGTCAGGCGGAAAAGTCCCCGATAGTACGTACGTAAATACCTTTAAAATAAAATAAATAATTTTTTGAATAGTTAGGTACGACCTTAGACAATTTATATAGGGACGAGTTACGCGTGTCATTCTACTAACAAACATTTCTGCCACTTTTTGCGGGGGGCGAGGTAACATGAAATCCGCAACTTTGGATTTTATTCCCCATAAGTTTAGATTATAATTTTGAATGTTAAAAATCATGAAAAGTAGTCTCGTGTGAACCCCAAACGTTCTAAGTTCAAAATTACTGTTTCGCTATTATAGGCTGTCTCGTTTACTGATAAGATATAAAATTGGGTGTAAATGCACAAGATCAATTGTTCTTATACCGTGGCAGAGGGGAAATGCTACCGCAAGGCGAGTCCCTATATAAATTGTCTAAGGCGGTCAGTATTATTATAATAGTAATTTTATTATCGTTATACAATTAAGGAAAACTAATAAATACCTCTCTAATAATGCCGCTATGGTTGATTTTCCGTTGCCAGATGTACCAACGATAGCGATCGTTTTACCCGCCGGTATTTTAAGATTGAAGTTTTTGAGTACTATCTGAAATTATCAAAAAGAAGTCAGACACTAATTAGACAAACATTAGGTAGGTACTAACAAATAAAAATAAATACAATTTCATGGCCCAAATCATTTTACTTTTAATACGAAATCGTTGGAGCCATTTCCGTTAAAAAAAAATCGTTTAGGTTTATTTTTCAAGGAAACAGCCGCAATGGGGTACGTGAATCGTATTGTACCCAGTTATGGCTTTTATCCGTAGTAAAATAATGCCGGTAGGTGCTATACTTTTAAAGTAATAAGCGATCTTGTCTTAACATATTTCGTTCTATTATGGTTTTTGCAAGTGACCGAAATGAAAGACGTTTATAGGTACTTCAAACTATCTCTATAGTTTGTTATACCCCTCCGTAATTATTTACTTTTTGTTATTTTATTATAATAAATAATAAAATCCAACATCATCATCATCTCAGCCGATGGACGTCCACTGCTGGACATAGGCGTCCCCCAAGGATCGCCATAACGACCGGTCCTGTGCTGCCCTCATCCAACGTTTTCCCGCCGCCTTCACCAGGTCGTCGGTCCACCGTGTGAGGGGTCTACCCACGCTGCGCTTTCCGGTACGCGGTCGCCACTCGAGAACTTTTCGGCCCCACCAGCCATCGGTTCTGCGAGCAATGTGCCCCGCCCACTGCCACTTAAGTATAGCAACTCTTTGTGTAACAACTCAAAATCCAACATAATAAAATGTAATTATTCTTTGACTTGTACAGCTGCCTATTTCAGTGCAAAAGATTTGTAGATGAGAAGTAGAAAGACTGCCCTTTAAAGTTACGACAGGCGACGAACGGACGGCGACGGTGTAGGCTTAGCTATAGAGTCCCATTGGCGGCCTTTGGTACGGAACCATACAAAGTGTTGGATAACTCACCGCTTCAGGCCGTGTCGGGTAGGAGAAGGTGACGTCCTTGAACTCGATGTCTCCGTGGAACTGGTGGTGCTTTATCACTTTAGTGCCTGCGTCTGTCATCTTTGGCTCCATGTTTATGTACTGCAACATTTTAATTTCAATTTTGAAATGGTTTCTAAGGTGTCAGAGTGTCGGGCTTCTAGAGTAGTGTCAATTCGGCTCCACCAACAGACAGACTTTTGTTCTAAGCATTTGAAAATAATGTAGTTTCTTGACCTTTAATTAATGCTCAAACTTTTTTAGCGAAATCAGTGTATGGTGAATTCGTGAGGTAAGCTATATTTTATATTTCATGATACAGATTCTTACTAAGCTGTTTTCTCTGTGATATTAAAAAATTCACGATTTCTTCATGTATCGAGTCGATGGCATGTCGTTCTAATGATCTAGTCTAGATCAAGCATACAGCAGGATTTCAAAGTACTCTAAGTTGAAAGTTTTACGACTTGCCATCGTGGTGAAGAGACTGAATGGCATAAATTAATATTTTAAAGCATTTAAATGACAGAGGCATACAATTCTAGGCAAACAGACTCGCGGGTACATGTCGCGCAACGGTTTATGAGCATTCAGCTTAGACCATAATCCGCTCGGTGAAAGTGGTAGGGATTTTCGCGCACGTAAAAGGCGATTGATCGGCCAATGGCGGTTGCGCGACGATTGCTTTCTGCTTCCCCCCGCCGGATAGAATTAAATTTCTTTGCATTCAAGGTCAACGCTCATAAACCATTGCGCCTGTAACAGCCAGTTAGACATAACACACTCACCTCAAAAACCCTTCCACCAGCGCTGACACCCTTCACCACAGATCCAAACAGCAAGGAAAGCTGCGCAACGGAACGCTGCACTGTCTGAGCGTTGACCAGGAACGCCATCACGTCGCCGGCCGACATCTGGCCGGACGACATCAGGTGCCCACCCAGGAACATCGTCGACAGCACCATGCTACAATATATTGTTATATACAGTAACTAACAATAACAACAGATGAGCGCACGGTCTGAGCGTTGACAAGGAACGCCATCACGTCGCCGGCCGACATCTGGCCGGACGACATCAGGTGGCCCCCGAGGAACATCGTCGATAGCACCATGCTACAATATATTGCTATTTTCTTTAAGAGCCACTTTAACACTTGTATAAACAGATACCAGAAACAACAGCTAGACAACAAAAACCAGCGAGGGAACTAGCGGGCGTCCTCTCAGTGGATAACTTACTAGTAAACTGTCAGGGTCAAAACCCGAATTTTATCAGTGGGAAAAAATATCAATTGCCTATTACCTCATGGTATTGAGTGTGATGGATGACACACCTTCTGAATTAACGCAGTGTAATTTACGCGTCTACTAGGACAAATGGCGCGTACTGGAGTCGCCAGTATAGTAATTTACGTCGCGTAAATTCGGCAGATGTGTTGCTACACTGGTCGAGAGGATAGATCGAAGAAAATGTGTATTCGATTTTAATGTTACAGAAGCCACTAAAGCCTAAATTGACTTCCGAAGCAAGTAGGCATTAGTGATACAACTAAAACTGTAGCCTATAGCATAATATGACGATGATCATTTCGAACACCGAAACTACGCCACACGAGCTTCCTAAGAACTAAATTAATAACCCGCCGCCGTTTTTTGGCGCCTGTCGTCGTTGAGACCACGGGGGTTTGGGGTACCGAGGCTAAGACCTTCGTTTCGGAGGTTGGCCGTCGACTGAGGGAGCGAAATTGTGACCCCCGTTCCGGGTCGTTTCTGGTGCAGAGGCTAGCCATAGCAATTCAACGTGGCAAAGCTGCTTTGCGAAAGGATCGACAAGGGGCGGGTTATTTAACTGAGTTTGTATTTCATTGTTTTGACGAAGCATGTTGCTTATTTTTGTCTGTTTTTGTATCTTTGTTTTTGACGACGCTTGTGCTGACCGCTTTTTTTAATTAATAAATTCATAAGTATAAAACATCCATGACGTAACCGGGATTCCAACCATTGGTTTGGCAGTTAAGCGTGCAACATTTACATCCCTAAAAAGCCAAATGATTTTGACTTAATTTAAATTTCTCAATAATTCTTGTATTAATTACCCGTTCAAAAAGAGATTAGTGCCAGCCTGGAACAAGCCCACACCTAGTCCCAGTTCCATGCTAAGTTCCGCGGCGGCGTCGCATTCTTTAGCGAACATCTGAGCTTCCGCCTCTTCGCCGGCGAACGCTCGCACTGTTCGCATGTTTGAGATCGCTTCCTCTGCCACTAGCGTCGCTTTTTCTATCTGGAATTCATTATTAAAAAGCATAATTTGTCTGTCTTTTAACGCGTGTGTCAAACACAAGGTATATAATACTGAATCATCATGTATGCCTACCCTCAGAGAGGGTGTATGGGCGATAGTAAAAGTTCATTGTTTTCACAAGTTGTAGAGATTTGCTCAATTCGAAATATACCCAACCCGCTACCAAAGACCACCAAGTAGTTACTTCGTAACAGGTACGTCACTTCCTTAGAAAACGATAAATCCTCACGCTTTAACTGCCTACTGCCAGAAAGTACGCGCAAAAATGTACCTAGTGAAGCTTTCCGCAGCGTTGTTATTACTTCGAGAGAGCGCGGCGTATGCAACGATGCCGCTGTCTAGAGCGAGTGGCAAAAATCTAGCATCGGTAACGATGCGCCAGAATGTAGGTACGTATCTCGGGACGGAAGCCTACCACTGCTCCGCGGTGGATTATTGAGCACACTGGCAAAATTATTGCTGACATTCGAGGACCAACGAATGCGTTAAATTTTTAAATATCTTATAAGAATGTAGCCCTGCGCCCGCGGCATGGCGGTGCGATAAAACCGCGCCCTAGCTCTTTCTTTTTGCGCGAGAACGAACGAATTAGCAGACGCGATAAAACGTTTATCGAAGCGCCATGCCGCGGACGCTGCTAGGCAATGCCAATTTTTCGAAAGTTAATTCAGTGTACACACGGCAACAGATCAACCTACGCATACGCGTCAACTATGCGTAGGTTGATCTGTCGCCGTGTGTACTCTTTGGTGTACCGGAGTCTCTACTTTCCCCAACAGGGATAATAAGCGTGACGTTGTTTTTATTCCAAGCCGCCAATAAAAAAACTTTTCGCGACATGTTCTACTTCAAGTAATTCATTAGTAGACTTAAAGCTCCAACCCATTTCTAAATAAAAAGGAAATGATCTTACCTGTTGCTGTGCCTCTCTGGACAGTTTCCGCAGCAAGGAGCCGATGAAAGTCCCTCCTATGACGACAGACGGCACGCACACCAGCGTGAGGCCGGTCAGGTGGGGAGATATCACTAGCAGACTTACTGCTGAGCCCACTATCTGCAAACATATCATTATCTTCATCATCATCAGCCTATATACATCCCACTGCAGGGCACAGGCCTACCCTCACGGAGGGCACGAGCCCAATGCGGATTGGTAGACTTCACTTTAATGTACTGTAGTGAAGGGAGACCATAAAACTGGACAACGTTCACTATACAGGGTGTAACAATACACCCTAGTAATACTTAAGGGGGTGCTTCAGACCATCAAACTGAACAACTTTTACTATGGAGCCAACATCGAGAAAAAATAAAAAAAAATCTGCTGCCCCATACAAAAGTGCAGTTCCGGCTCGACTAAAATGTATGGGCATCCGATTTTTTTCGATGTTTTGTTGGCTCAATAGTAGTTTTCAGTTTTATGGTCTGAACCACCCATTTAAATATTAGTAGTTAGTTTTGTTACATCTTGTATAAATAAATGTCTTAATGAGTAAACTAGTCTTACCTGAGTAATAGCTCTTAAACCTCCTGAAATGGTCTGCTTAAATGAACTTTTGAAGTCTTGTACATCTACCGTTAGCCTGAAAATAAAACAAAATATATTAAATTAGAAGTAGACATTGACTATTAAAAGTCAAGAAAAGATATTGATTTCTCAAAACATTATATTTTCTACCTCATTCTAAATATTTTAAGGCTATTGAAGTATTATAAGGCCATTATGATAATAAATTATGTTCTCAAAGGTTTCACTCATAACCTCAGCACCCATTTATAAATTGTATCGTTCTATATTCTATACCAACTTCTTAACTCACCTCAAAATTGTAATCCTATCCATAAGCTCACGACAGTGGAGTGAATGTTTAGGATGGAATGATGTGTCAGGGCCCTATTTAATAAACGTGACAATCGACAGTGACGATTCAGAGTACGTTGCTGAGAATGCTGCCTAGGACACATGAATGAAGCACTGCAAGATTAGCGTCATTCGTAACCAGCAATGCACTCTGAAATTGTCATTGTCAATAGGGGAGCGGACTGCATAAAATATATTTAACTTTTATCTTCTTAGTAAAAAAAACATTTGAAAATAACGCTATTAGACGGAGATCCGACCGTAAAATTATGCACCTATTCCTTAGGCGAACGAAATGTAATTCTAGTGTATGTTTATACAGGGGTTAATTCAACGCCACCAAGTTGCCTAAAAAAATCTTGCCGCAAGTGCCTTTTCCATTATAACTTTTTCCACGTGTTTGTTAGGGAAGTGAATGAGGTGCCATCAGAAAGAGACTGGTCTAAAGTACTTTAAAAACTAGGGTTGCCACCTCTCAATCTGCCGCAAGACTAGGGGTGCCAGATTCAAAAATTACATATTTGGACCTGGCAACCCTATAGTTGCGGCAGATTGAGAGGTGTCAACCCTTGTTTTTAAAGTACTTTAGACCAGTCTCTTTCTGATGGCACCTCATTCACTTCCCTAACAAACACGTGGAAAAAGTTATAATGGAAAAGGCACTTGCGGCAAGATTTTATTAGGCAACTTGGTGGCGTTGAATTAACCCCTGTATAAACATACACTAGAATTACATTTCGTTCGCCTAAGGAATAGGTGCATAATTTTACGGTCCGATCTCTGACCATATACTCACATTTTTAGCTTTATTTAAGCTAGAATACTATTTTTAATAACATCGCTCGCTACATCTTCGACCCCATCTTTGTCCTATGGACTAGATTGAGGTCAAGAGCGAACCCATCGATAATAAAAAAAAAACATGATGAACTATAAAAAGTAATTAAATGTTGATGACGTCACTTGCGGGTATTTAGTAAAAATTTTCATACATCGCGCGCGTTTTGACGTTCGATTAAAAGTTGCTAATTTGACTAATTGTCCCGGACTGTCCGATCCCCTATTGTCGCGTTTATTAAAAAGGGCCCTGGTGATGAGAGGTGGTTAGCCTTACACCCACATAAACACGGCATAAGAAACCTTTAATCCCATAGTCACCTCGTATGACACACACTGAAAAATTACTCATTTAATACTTATAGGAGAAAAATCCAAACACACCTATTAACTAATTCCCCTGTCCTCTCCCGATCAAAGAACTCCATATCCTGTTTCAATATGGACACGAAGAGATCCTGTTTCATCTGCGAAGCCACCTGCTCGCCGACTTGCGATAGGAGGTGGATGTAGAAGAATGTGAAGGCTGCCTGCAATCAAGCGGTAATCTGATTAGTATAAATGAAATATATAATGCTCACTGGCACATACATTGTAATGATCCCAAGTAAGCCATAGGCTTTTTGTTATGGGAACCACATAACAACGGCAGACACATAGAACATCCATGACCGAACCGGGATTCGAACCTAGGACCCTAGTTTGGCAGTCCAGCGTTGTAACCATTACACCAACCGGGTCATCAAACTATGGCGACTGCTAATCAGTACATATTTTTTCCAGCTTTATGATTATGATATAGATTAAAGCCCAATACTGGCTGATCACAAATAAAACAGTTAATTGGCATAATTTTGATTGTCCTAATTAAATTTATGGATGAAACCAACAAAACTTAGAAGATTTTAAGTTTACATTTCTTTGTTTGTTGGCTTTTAACCACCCGTTTTTAATGAAAAATATAAAAACAGGTTAAAAAATAAGAGATACGTATTTTTCCCATTTAATTTTTGACCGATAATTCTAATTTTAATTTACTTTTGAATTTTCTGAAAAACGTAGGATTTATGGCTATAATACCTCGGCCACAATAAAATTAAAAATAAAAACTGTCAAATACAATAGAAAAGCCAAGCAGGCAAAGGAATAAAATATCATTCAACCTCTATTTTATTTTTCAGTATTTTTCAAATAACTCGAGAAATAATGGATAGAAAAATCTGATAATTTTGATTTATATCACACAAAAATCACACCGCTCAATCTCATCGCTTTGAATCACATAATCTGCAAATGGTTTTCTAATTTTGGTACCTTTCTTAAAATGAAATGTTGTCAATTGTCAATTGCTAATAATAAGTTTCATTCGTTTATATACACATAATATTTATATATTTTTTTTTATATTTATATTCGTTTAGGTACAATATTGGACATGCGTTGGCACAGTATGGGAATAAGTACCAAATGTTGGCTGTGGTTTTGGTAAAGACTACAAACTTACAATTTGACACAATCTGTGCCAATTTTCATATATGTACTTAATATGCCAACTGTTATACAGGGTGTTACAAAAATACAAATAAACATTTAAGGGGGTGGTTAAGACCATCAAACTGAACAACTTTCACTATGGGACCAATATCGAAATCGCGAAAAAATATATCATCATCATCATCATACCAGCCGATAGACGTCCACTGCTGGACATTGGCCTCCCCCAAAATGAGGAGATTTGCCATAATCGCCATGATACGATGCGTTTGCGATGTTCCATACTAAACTACAGATCTACTCGAGCTAAATGTTAGGGACAAAAGTATTTTTTTCGCGATTTCGATGTTGGTCCCATAGTGAAAGTTGTTCAGTTTGATGGTCTAAAGTTCTAAACTAAACCACCCCTTAAAAGATTTCAATTTTTATTTTTACTTCTGTAACACCCTGTATAAGGTAATGATTAGACTGACAAACTTAACAACTGTTTCTATGGGACCAAGGTCGAAATCACGAAAAAAAGCTGCTGTTCCTTATAAAATTGTAATCCTACTGGACCAAAATATATCGGACAGCACATTCTTTTACTGTGATTTCGATTTAGTTCCTATAGAGGATGTCGTACAATTTGATGGTCTGATCATATTCTTCAAAAACTGTCAGCATATTAAGTTGGACCCTGTATTGTATCGTGAAAAAATTACTGGACTGATTTTGATGAAACTTTTTTTATTTTGCCAATATCTAGTTTAAATGGCAAAAGTGCTATAAAACTGTAACAGAAGTGTGACATTGAAGATATTTACAAAAAGAGATTACAATATGGTTTTCAGGCTTCCCTGATTCCAAATCACCAATTTTTGGATTTTTTGTCTGTCGGTTTGTCTGTCAGTTTGTTTGTGTGTTTGTTTATTTGTTTGTTTGTTTGAGCATCACGCAAAAACTACTGAACCGATTTTGATGAAACTTTTTTTGTTTGATAGCTTATGATCTGACTTAAAATCTGGTATATAATTTATGCAGACGAAGTCGTGGGTAAAAGTTCGTAATAAATTTTTGCTGACTTTGCACTTTTTGCACACTTGAGCCACCAGCAAGCCGTGGAGTAGGGATCTGTCACACGTCCACCCAATACCAGACTTGCAACACGTCTCATACAGTTTTTTAACAGTGTAGATTTCAACAAACCTGGCCGATGTATAATGTAATTAATTTAAGAGCCGGCAGCTTGATCTGGTCCATGAAGTCCACTTCGGGATGTTGCTTCATACCGGCAAGCACATTCACTATTGTACCGAGCATCGCTGGAATGTATACGTTTAGAAAAGCCACTGCTAGCGCTGACTGTAAACAAATAAAAATACATGATTATCTATCATAACAAGCCTATAAACGTCCCACTGCAGGGCACAGACCTACCCACAAGGTGGTTGTAAGGGGCATAGCCCACCACGCGTGCCAAATGCGGATTGGTGGACTTCAAATACGGATCGGAGTTTCTTCTCACAATGTTTTCCTTCACTGTTAAAGAGCCTGTTTCGTTAGTATGTACATGCATACATACAGAAAGAGCGATGATAGCCCATACGGAAGAGAGCTAGCACCTCAATCATGAGGACGCGGTTCGATTCCAGGCCCATACCACTTAGTTCTTTGGAAATTATGTACGGTTGTATTTATCATTTACTAGCTCGGCGGTGAAGGAAAACATCGTGAGGAAACCTGCATTCCCGAGAATGAAAAGAAAATACCATAAGTTCGGAGGTATGCGTAAAATATGGGTGAGCATGGGGCGAACACAAAAGATCAGCGATGGTCGCAGTGTTACACAACGACCCTTGCTTGCAATAGCCCAACCACCAATAATAATAATAGCGCCGTACTCCAATAGTCTTTACACAAATGGCGGGGACCATCCCCGTGGGTATCATGTTGTACGCTCGGGGATGGTATCCGCCATTTGTGTATCCCTTACATTTAGATTAACTTGTCTTTTGAACGGGCCTCTACATGTTGGCTTCGGCCCCATGCACGCCTTCCAAAGGTCCGGGACTTAATTGCCCGTGATTACTGATTACGGAACGTAAGACATATAATAATAATAGTATGTACATAATTATGTTAGAAAAATTTATTGGTCGTCCGTGTAGATTCAAACCCTGACCCCCGTGATTGAATCTCCATACCTCTTTAAGGCCTCACCTTCTGTGAACTTTGGTCTGTATCAATAAACAAAACTCACTTTAGTTATGTCAAACGCATACTAAAACGTCATCTCAAGAGCACAGTATAAGGCTGCCTGTCCACTGATGCGAGCTGGCTGGGTGAGCTGTGTAGCTGCGTAATAGCTGCCGGCCGATCTCGGCCGAGCTCCTGATTGGTTAATATTTACGCAGCTACACAGCTCGCCCAGCCAGCTCGCATCAGTGGACAGGCAGCCTTAGACAGTAATCTATCTTCATACAATGGTACCAAACGCGGCGTATGCCTCGTAGCACGCACACACTGACAATATCCCCACGTAGCCCCGTCTGGCACTGCCTTGGCTGTCTTAGATATCATTGTATGTACTGGCGAGTCTGGCAAGCACACATACAAGCCACATCTGGTACCATTGTATAAAGATGGATTACTGTCTTATACTGTGTCAAGATGCTGCCAGCGTAGAGTATTTGTTTAATATCGGCCTTAGTTCATTTCATTCTTTCATAATCAGATTTTTTATAAAAATATAAGGTTTCAAATATTATTGATTTTAAACATGTTACAGCCATGTTTAATGTTGTGTTATGTTGTTGTTGTTGTTAAGTGTGTAATTTCGTTCTCTGGCTAGTGGACTCGGTAGCGAAATTGGATACCGCACTTCTCTGGTTTGGGGGGGGGAAGTCCCGCCTGAGACTTAATTTTTCAGTGTTTAATTTGATTCGAAATATAAGGTTACTTACGGCAACAGCAGCCGCTAAAAGCCATTTATGAGGTTTCAAATACTCTAGTAATCTCCACCAATCAAATTTAGCAGTATCTTCATGTATATTCGGCCTTCTTTGTATCTTCCTCCCATTCTGTAGTGCTTTACAATATGCAGAGCTATCGTTCAACAATATACGAGCTCCGAGACCTATACTGACCCCTGCACATAGCTTCCAAGGACTACAGAGTAAAAATATATTGGACTTTGCACTTTTTTCTGGACAATTTTTCACTTCGGAAAAATAACGTTTAAACGCATTCGACGGTCTCGTTTTGACGAAATTGTTAAAGTACACATTTGTTTTCACTGGTAACGACCTGTAAATGAAGAATTTATGTCAGTTTTTCAATAAATATCTAGTAAAATTGTTGGTAATAGGTTAGAAATGTTTACCTTTGCCGCATTAATAAACACGAGTGATTTTGCAGTAGCTGCCACATTGTCGGAATGAATTACGGTTAGGATATTAATAAAATAATCACAAAAATATTGTTTCCATTACAAATTAATCACATTACGTGATTTTGTTACAAAAATTGATTTATCACAGAAGAAATGTCAAAATAGATCAGTGTTGCCTGCACTGCCACGTCTAATCAGAAAAAATCAGCAGAAATGGAGTCAAAAAAATCAGGAAATTGGGAAGAATATCAGTAGGTTTTTTAAAACTAAATATAAATCATATCTTACGTTATACTGCCAATTTTTATTGCAAATAATTAATTAGGCATTTATGTAGGTATGTATACATAAAGTGTGTAAAAGCCAATGCCTTAAAATAGCGCCTTTTTTTTTTGCGCCGCCATCAATCAAACTTGAATAATTATTATACTTAGTTCAAAATAAAGTTACTAACAAAACTGGTTTTGACAAGTATAATATCTCTAAACTCAGTCCGAACGGAAATATAAAGGCTTGAAAATAAACGTAATGCATTTTATATTTTCAACTTCAAGCCTTTATATCTCCGTTCAGACTGAGTTTAGGGATTTACAATGTGATAACAAGTTATGTTTGTTATTTTATTCTGAACTAAAATATGCAAGTTTGATGGCCGCGCTAAAAACAACGCTGAAAAATAAGGCGCCAACCTTCCATACAAAACCCGCATTGTCTTTTACTTTATGGACACAGATATTTAATCCTGATCCTGAGTAATAAGTGTTAGTATTTACAGTAAAGTTTATTACTTTATATACAACCTTCTTTTTGTAAATAATATACCTGGGACCTAGGTACTTACGAGACAGGGAGACTGTACTTTGATTAGAAATAAACAGTATAACCTACTCTTTAAGTAATTAGGTAGGTAAACGATATATAATAAACTCACGATATATTCCCCGAATGGGTAATCAGAGATTATTACTACTGTGGGGAACTACTACAGATGGTCAGCACCCACAAGTTATAGCAAAGATGCCAACAGATGGCGACACCGTCGCTCGCGGAAATATGCTCCATACAAAGACAACGTTCATCGTAAAATACGTAACTCGTAACCTACTACAAATAAGGTTCACAATCGAATGCAAGACATAAATCGCGCAAGAGAAATAATCACAGAGATTCGATATATATACAAGGTCCAACTAAGAACTGTTGGACCACGGCCGGTCCCCAGGCATCACACCTAGCCTGGCGGAAGTACTTCCCTTTTCAATGGAGGAACATTCCCAAGTAGCACCTCCATACTACCTTATCTAGAACCTAAGGGGTGGGGAATTAAACCACCCCAGAACCCAAAGTCAGGATACGTGCTTGAGAACCACAGATGAAAACAATTTACCTAAAATGGTGCACAATATAATAATAAGTATTTCTTTTTTTACAATACAATCCGGAATCTGGAATTTTTAGGCAGTTTTAAAAAACGGTCAGTACCCAGACGTTTTCCTTTTCTAAGCAAGTTAGCCTTTCATAATTGCAATGAAAAATCCGGAAATTTCCACAAAATTCAGGAGATTAGCACAAAAATCAGGAGATTCACCAGACATACCCCAAATTCAGTAGATCTCGTAAAAATCTGTAGACCTGGCAACACTGAAATTGTTTTTTTTTATTATTTTTCGGAAAGGTAATGGGATCTTGCCCCTACAGCCGTCGTCTTCAGTGGTTTTTCTTTTTATATCTGTGTTCAATCTTGGAAGCTCGCGTGTTGCCGCTAAAATCGCCCCGGGCCTCCTCCTGCCCTAAAGGGACTCCCAATTTCGAGAAGATTTTTAATCAAATCCAAGAGAAGGCCAAAATATTTTTAAGTAAGATGTGGGAAGAGGTAGTTTGGAGTTGGAGGCCTCGTATCCAAAACACGGAATACTTTACGTGTTCCGTGTTTTGGATAAGTAAAATACGTAAAACAACAAGTAAAATACGGAATCAAAGACTGTCAGAAATAATATAAGTTAAAATAAAATATAATTACCTATATCAAATCAAGCTCGCTTCACTCGCTCCATCTTTTTATAATTTTACAGTCACAATCACAACACAAGCAAATCAACTAGATTTCGACTCGAGCTGAGAAATCGAATTATAATATTTTCGAAAAATCTAGAGCTCGCTTCGCTCACTTCTGGTTCAAAATCATGCTGCGATGATCGCATAGTATTGCAATCAATTCTTGAGATCGCTTCGCTCGCCCCTCGACTCGTTTTCAGGTTTAGGTTTTTCTAGTCCTAGCTTTGCCCCGGGTCGAAATAATCGTAGTTATCAATTTCTGGGAAGACCTTCCTCATTTAATTTCACTGCCCCGGGCTTTCGAAGGGCTTATACCTCCTCTGTAGGTAGGACCTATTTTCTATTTCCATTCACAGAATGACTTACAACGTGCTTACAATCACAGATGGTCAAGTGGAGCGCACCCTGATTTTGGCGCCAATACCACCATTGTTCAACTCAAGTGGTGAAGTGGCGCGAATTTAACGCTATTATTTGTATTGTCATATCGCTGTATTTTATTACTTATATTTTATGCCATTTAAAGTTTTGTAGAGTTTTGTGAAGTGGTTTGTTGTTTCTTGCATTTAAGGTGGTTTCAGTCCATACAAACGTTTGACGCACAATACGCGTAGACGGAATTAATAAAAGTAATATGTTATATATGGAAAAATAGTTTAGACAATCTAGATGTCGCGTATCAAATAACATTTGCAATTTATAATATAATTATGAATATTAAAGCTTTGAAACTTTTGTATGAAAAATTTCAAAGCTTTATATCTTCGTAATTATAATATAAATTGCAAATGTTATTTGAGACGCGACATCTAGATTTTCTAAACTATTTTCCATATATACAAAGTCACTTATATTAATACCGTCTACGCATATTTGTGCTTCAAAGTTTTGTATAAAATTGACCCCTCTGCAACCACCTTAAGTTGGGCTTGCAATGTAATTTTAATAAAAAGTAGGATAACTAGGTAACTGTAACTCGAACGGTATTGTTCGGTCGGTAAGCGAGTCAAGGAGACAAGTTAAACGATTGCAAAGTATCGATTGCTAGTTCCAAACGCACTAGTGTTGCCTTACAATTAGTAAAACCATAGAGTAAATAAATTATACACAAGTAAAACTATCGTAGTCTATCGATAAGCACAGGACCTAGCATGACACCCCCAAGAAAACGACAATATAGAGATGAGCCCCCGTCTTGATACTATGCGAAAGCGAGCGCGTGCGTGACTGTTTTCACGTGCTATGCTAGTGCTAGTCCTACAGGGAGGTGGATAGGTGTTTTTAAAATACTATACTTAAGAAGATAGGCGGGCCTAAATGGAAATTTTGAGAATAGGTTACTTTTCCGACTGTATATACTACGTATTTGTCTGATCCGTCATCAGCCTCATCCATACACCCCGCCGACGCCGACTAGAGTGCGAAAGCGACAACTGCAGCTCGGACCGACTTTATCTGCATAAAATTGACAAAATCAGCATTTCGTATTCCCCTGTTTCCGCCTCCAAAACTAAATTGATTTTAATTAATTCTTTCAAGAATAATATGAGAAAGACTTTGACTTTCGAAAGTCCCTAGTTCTTACAGTAATCAATTATACAAAAAAGCAAAACATAGGGACATAAGGGACATAGCAGAGGTAACATAGATTGGTATAAAAAAATTGTTGCTCTAATGTCATTGTCCAGAGAGGAAACAAGGGTAATACGTTTGTATGGAAAAGACGGTACCCGCATTTCCTCTTAACTTCTTTTAGGTAAGTAAGTACTAGTCATTCACTTCGAGTTGGCCGCTACCTCCCTTCCCGCTTCCCCGCACCGCACCCCTAAGAGAACCTAATAAACGCAATTTTATAACCTTTAGCAACGCAACCACGTACGGCACATCCGTCCCGGTCACTAATATCGCTTTTAATTTTAAATTTTCATTTGCCTTTTATATTATTTTTTGTCGACGGGACCAATTAATGTGCCTGTGAGGAAATTTTGTAACGGTCATCGACGGCCAACTGGTCGTGAACGGGTAGTATGTAATCATAATTACATTATCATTCTACAATCATACTTTTCATCCATTTCATAGGTGGACCGTAGATATACAGGGTGAAATTGATATCATTAGCATCCTTTTAAACTAAGAGTCTACCCATCAAACTGAACAACTTTTACTATGGGAGCAAACCGATCGGAGCAACTAAAAAATCTGCTGCTCCATCCATACTAAACTGTACCTAATGTTTACTCGACTCAAATGTATGCAACAACCGATTTTTTAGTTGCTCCGATCGGTTTGCTGCCATAGTAAAAGTTGTTCAGTTTGATGGGTAGAATCTTAGTTTAAAAGGATGCCAATAATATCAATTTCACCTTGTATAAGTAGGTACCTAATTATACTTACTTAGGATTATTTATGTGTACTTACTACGTACTTTATACAGTTATTTAGATGACAAACTTGATAAATATTAAACTTCCGATAAATTGACCATATGGTACAATAATATAAACAGAAGCTTAGCAAACAAATTCCAATAATGGTCTCAGATATCTCATAATGCCATAATTTATGGTTTACGGTGACATCAAAATATGCAAGCATTTAGTTTTGTCCCCAACCCTCTAAATGGTGAGGGCGTGATGGTACAGAATAGCGTGGGATTATTACTGTTTTATTGCTTGGTTAAATAGGTGGTTAAGTTTGGAATTTTGCAAAATTAATAATTTATAGGTAGATTTTAAAATATTATTTTATGGCAAGCAACGTTATGGTTTAATTAAAAATCTAAAAATTTGGATTTAGCTACCTGTTCCAGATGATGTTGTAATCATACCTACTTATAAGTACAGGGGGTAAAATTAAATGCGTTACATATTACTATCAAAGGGAATACGTAATTCAGACCATATCAATCTGAATAACTTTCACTAACATTGAAATTGCGAAAAAAAATCTGCTGCTCCTTTCATTTTTGGTAACAAACATGTGCAACACGGAAGAAAAATCGGTGACAATCCTTTTATTTTGAAAAAAGAAATTGAAAAATGTATTGACCATTTTAATTATAAATTTAAATTTTTTCTAATTACATACTTCTTATTCTTATTAGCCTTTTGCAGAGGCACATTAGTTGAAATGTTACTCTTCCATTAGTTGTCCTCTTCACTCTCGCATCTAGAGACGCATAGTCCTCCTCCAGCATCTTCCATTGCACTCGATCTTTTGTGAGTCTCGTCCATAGAGAGCCCGTGACTGCTTTGATGTCGTCTACCCATCGTTTCTTTGGACGTCCTCTTTTCCTTTTGTTACCATCACTCGGTTGCCATTCTACTATTGCTCTGTTCCACTTTTCCTTTCGGTCCCTTAGCATATGCCCTGTCCAAGTCCATTTCAGTTTTTTCACTTTGAATGTTGCATCGTCTAGTTTAGTGACGTTTCTGATGTTCTTGGCTCTTTTTTTGTGTAGAAGTGTCAAACCTAGAATGCTCCTTTCCATGGCCCTTTGGCATGTTGTTAGTTTCTGCAATTCTTTTTAGCCAGCACCCAGATCTGGCACCCATATGTTAGGCATGGGAGTATACAAGTGTTGAAGAGTTTTCTTTTGATCGTTATTGGGTATGATTTGTCTTTTATGACCTCTTTCAAGCTCCAGTAGATTCTTCAGGAATTTGCAGTTCGCCTATCCAATTCTTTCTCCATTTGGTTTTCGAATGATATCAGTAGACCCAGATAGATATAACTCTCTGTACATTCAATACTTTCTCCATCAACTTCTATGCTAAGTAGTTGGTCCCTGATTTGTCATTATTTTTGTTTTACTCTTGTTCATTGTCAGTCCCACTACTTTACTTTGTGTTGAATGTTAAATTTACTTACTTACAATTTTTTTTATTAATTTTAATTAATTGATTAAAAATTTTTTTAAATGTTTAGACTCGGATTGTAATAAACTTTCAATTGATACCCTACACGACATTGTAGAAAAAAATAATGTTTTGACCATAGATTTATATATACGCTAGTAATATATATGTCTTTGGTTTTGACCCTTTCTTCCTCCCGACCCAAAATACAAATTAAGCTTTTTTGACTTCATTTCTGACATTGGACCATTAATTTATTGGTACTGCATGTGCCAAGTTTCAGCTTCCTTTGTCTTACGGTCTCTGAGAAAAATGCCTGTGACAGACGGACGGACGGACAGATTGACAGAAACCGAGCTGATTCGTTTTTCCAATTTGGTACGGAACCCTAAGAAAAGCTAAAATCGACGTATATAGACTTTTCTAGTAACTAAACTTTAAAGTCTACAAAATAAAAGGGTTGTCACAGAAATTGTTTTCCGCCCGTGTTTTCATCACAAAGAATAAAATTCTGGAAGCGAATTAAATTAAAACTGTTCACTGCATTCATATAAGGATGATCATTTTAATAAAATACATAATCCTATTACGGGGACACTTGTTCTGCGCAAGTGTTTAATGAATCAGATTAGTTGGTTCGATTCCTAGCCTCTAGTATTTGGGGTGCGCTAAAATGTTGTGTAGATAAATTGCTTAGCTTAAAATCAAATAAACAATGACTATTCTGGATAGGAGAGCTTTTAGAAATTAAAATTGATGACCATATATTACAGATCAGCACCTATAGCTATAGATCAGCAGATAATTATAGGTTCCTAAGTAGATACATTTATTTATAACGAGCTTTTACCCGCGACTTCGTCCGCATAAATTATATACCAGATTTTAAGTCAGATAATAAGCTATCAAACAAAAAAAGTTTCATCAAAATCGGTTCAGTAGTTTTTGCGTGATACTCGAACAAACAAACACCCAAACAAACAAACAAACATACAAACAAACAAACAAACAAACAAACAGACAGACAAAAAAATCCAAAAATTGATTATTTGGAATCAGGGACAGGTAAAAACCATGTCGTAATTTTTTTTTTTGTAAATATCTTCAATGTACAGACACACTTCTGTTACAGTTTTATAATAGTTTAGATCGGAAACAAAATTACAAACGACACTTTGGACAAGGCATCTTGCCAATTTTCTAATTAACGAGCTTTTACCCGCGACTTCGTCCGCATAAATTATATACCAGATTTTAAGTCAGATGATAAGCTATCAAAGAAAAAAAGTTTCATCAAAATCGGTTCAGTAGTTTTTGCGTGATACTCGAACAAACAAACACCCAAACAAACAAACAAACAAACAGACAGACAAAAAATCCAAAAATTGGTGATTTGGAATCAGGGACAGGTAAAAACCATGTCGTAATTTTTTTTTGTAAATGTCTTCAATGTACAGACACACTTCTGTTACAGTTTTATAATAGTTTAAATTATTTAGTATTTAGTAAGTTTAAGCAGAAGAAACAGAGTAACTGACATAGCCCAAAGAATTGCTAAACTTAAGTGGCAGTGGCGAAGGCACATTGCTCGCAGAACCGATGGCCGAAAAGTTCTCGAGTGGCGACCGCGTACCGGAAAGCGCAGCGTGGGTAGGCCCCTCACACGGTGGACCGACGACCTGGTGAAGGCGGCGGGAACCCGTTGGATGAGGGCAGCGCAGGACCGGTCGTTATGGCGATCCTTGGGGGAGGCCTATGTCCAGCAGTGGACCTCCATCAGCTGAGATGATGATGATGATGGTTTAATATCCGATAATTTTGTATAAATATGTTTTGTTTTCTTGCTTTAAATGATCAATAAAGAAATCAAAAACAGAATTTTAAGTAAAGACAATATTATTTTGTAGATCCTGTGATTCTAGAAACTTTTTTGCGCGATGCGGCGTAGCTCAAGAGAAAACGTTTTTTCTCCAACCTTTCACCTTCAAGTTTCGGTTCGTGGGAGGCGACTAAAGAATAGTCTCCTTTTTAGGGTTCCGTACCCAAAGGGTGAAAACGGGACCCTATTACTAAGCCTACGTTGTCCGTCCGTCCGTCCGTCCGTCCGTCCGTCCGTCTGTCCGTCTGTCCGTCTGTCCGTCTGTCCGTCTGTCCGTCTGTCCGTCTGTCCGTCCGTCCGTCCGTCTGTCCTACCTATTTAGGACTGTAACTTTTGAACCGTAATAGCTAGATAGTTGACATTTTCTCAGATTATGTGTTATTACGGCGGATTTGTTAACAAATAATAAAAATGTCAAAAAGTTAAAAATCAAGGTGGGTTCTCAACAAGAAACTAGTTTTTATCAACGTTTTTTCTTCACGCTCTATCGTAAAAATGGTAATACATGCAAGCGTCAAACTTAGTGTGATTATAGAACAAACTCTACAGAATAACAACAAATATTAAAAACCGGCCAAGTGTGAGTCGGTGTTTTGTTTTGTTATTTTTTCTAAGTTAATAATGTTGTGTTCTGTGTTGGTGTGGTACGGAACCCTCGGTGCGCGAGTAGCCCGACTCGCACTTGACCGGTTTTATTGGAGATTCTTTGGTACAAACCTAGCTAGAGTCACATAGTTATCACCATTAGAAAAGTCAATTTAAAATTATGCTTTAAGTTAATTTTGCTAGGTACAAAAAGGGTTTATACATAAATTGTAAGTAATTTTAGTTAGCCCTCAAAACAATATCTACCACCGCTAAAGCACATTTTATCGCCACTGCAGTATCAATGCAGCTGGTAATGACCACCCATGAGCTTCCAAGCCCCGCATCCATACCGTTTGACTTTAAATCTTTACCAATTTATAATTACAGTCGCCCAACAACCTTACAACCCTTGTTAAAACACAATAAGGTTCAAAATTTTATAATGTATTGTTTATCAGGGGTCGTCCACATGTTTAGTTCACAAGGATGTCGACAGATGGCGTTAGTAAGGATAAATACCGCACTCATAACGCAGTATGGATATTGGTTTATGATATAAATCGATAGCTCAAGTCAAATCTTCTTTAATGGGGATTTTAAACATTGCTTGTTTGATTTTACTTTTATTTATAGAATGAGTTTATTGTTTGCTATAATATTAGGTAGGTATACCTACAGCACTTTTGTAGTTCAAACTTCAGAAATGTTTGGGTAGGTATTGTATTGTATTATACGTGTTAATGAATTAACGCAAAACTAGGAAGTAGTTTGTTTAGAATCTAGAGCTGAATCGAATTATCATGGATTCAACATAGGAATTATTTTTCCAATTATTGTTTTTTTCAAAATTTTAAATTTACTGAACCCGATGTCAACCCACCGCACGGGCACACTCACCCTACTTAAATTACGACCAAAACAAGATTATAAAAATGTATCCATGAGTACGTCAGCGCTTTCTTTCAGTGCTGAAATGATAACAAATCATTTTTGCCTCAAAACTTAAAATGCTAATAACTTTAAATTTAACTATAAAAATAACGAAATTATTGTTTCAATCTAATTATTTTGTTATAAATCAGTTGGGGTGTATGAGGTTTTACGCGAATTTATTAACACGTTGTATAATGTTTTTCGACTAACTGTGACATTAATTGTAAAGATAACCATTAAGGAACACATAATTATTCCATATTAAACATTAATTAACTTATAAAACATTTGAAGCAGAAACAAAGCTTGAAAGGAGCGTCAAACAGCTCAAAAAATCTGCCTAAAAAAATAGAAGGTCGCAAGTTTGTTATCATCATCATCATCAGCCCTAATGATTTCCACAAAAGATTGCTATCGTTGCATATTATACAGGTTGTAACAAAACACCCTATGGGGTGCTTCAGACCATCAAAATTAACAACTTTCACTATGGGGCCAACAGCGAGAAAAAAAAATGGGATGGGAGTTTGATGGTCTGAACAACCCCTGAAAATTTGAAGGGTTTACAAAATCATCATTATAGAATCGAGATTATATCACTATATAGTGTAGAATATCTACACTAATATTATAAACAGGAAAGATTTGTACCTATTTTTGTATGTTTGTATGTTTGTAATAAATAGGCTCAAAAAGTACTGGGCCGATTTAAAAAATTCTTTCACCATTAGAAAGCTGCATTCACCCTGAGTAACATAGGCTATATTTATTGCTAGAAAAGATTAGACGTCCACCCGTGCGAAGCCGGGACGGGCCGCTAGTATAGTATAAAATTAAATTCTCATACATTTTAGTAGGGACATAACCAAGTATATATAGATGATTTCCCCCTACTAAAATGTATGAGAATTTAATTTTGCATTTTCTGAGAGTTCTAGTACCTCGACCTCGGTTGACCCCATAGAGACTTTTGTTCCTTATCAGTAAGAGGATCGAATGGGATAAAAAAAAAGTTTAGTGAAAATTGCCGTTTTTCTCGATGACTGTAATTTTTAAAAAAATCTGTGAATGCAGAAGTAGAATGCTCCAAAAGTAAGGGTTAGTCTCCTAAGAACGTTTTCTTGTAGCTATAATGCTTCTGGTAGCTGCCCTTTATGACCCATCTTAAGTTTCCACCCTGTATAATAGTATTACGTACGTAAGTCGACTCGATAGAAGAAGACATACGTAAGTTAGAAAAACTCATTGTTACACGGCATGGCATGTCGTCCGAGAGGATTCGAACCCGGACCCTCTACAATCTACATAGATACGAGTACCTCTCCGCAACGCGCCGTCGACAATCTATCGACGTCTTCTTTCTGAAACTTACATTTATAAAAATGTTATAGTCTACCTACACTAATATTATAAAGAGGAAAGATTTGTACCTATTTTTGTATGTTTGTAATGAATAGGCTCAAAAAGTACTGGGCCGATTTAAAAAATTCTTTCACCATTAGAAAGCTGCATTCACCCTGAGTAACATAGGCTATATTTATTGCTAGAAAAGATTAGACGTCCACCCGTGCGAAGCCGGGACGGGCCGCTAGTGTATAATAATTTAATTTATTTAATTTTATTTAATTATGTTTTATTTAATTTAATAAACATTCTCAAACACTAAACTATACTTAATTTTAACGACTAAGTATCAGTACATCGAACGTAACATTAATCCTACGAAATCACAGCAAACACATGACGTTGGGTAAATATTTACAATAGTAAGCGCCCGACATGTCTTAGTTCATTACACTATATCAAGTCATCCAACATAACTCTTACTCCTTTTATAAAAGAACGGAAGTAGCTCGATCGATGGGACTTGATGTGTGGAATGAATTATAAGGGAGATTATGAAATTTTTACTGTGAGAACTTTGTACGTTATTAACTGGGGATAACAACTGTTCTTATAAATTGTCGGTAGTAATTAAATGTTTATTAGGTCGGAATGTTTTTAAAACTTTACTTTGAAGAGTTTGAAGTAGGTGGTATATGAAAAATCAAAGTACCTAACCTACCTACCTATTAATTAACAAGTTATTGGTCCGTGGGTTCGTTTCATTTTAATAAAGGTACTAAAAATAGAAAACCATTTGGAGATTATGTGATTCAAAGCTTATATCAAAATTATAAAATTTTTCTATCCATTATTTCTCGAGTTATTTGAAAAATACTGAAAAATAAAATAGAGGTTGAATGAGATTTTATTCCTTTGCCTGCTTGGCTTTTCTATTATATTTGACAGTTTAAATTTTAAATTTTATTGAGGCCAAGGTATTATAGCTATTCATCTACGTGTAGGTGTATTAAAGGCATAGGTAATGAACAGTTTTTATTATTTATTAATTTACAAAACAACATAACAGTACCTACAGGCATAAGAACACTGTCGAGTGGGTAGTTAGTAATTAGTTTAAAATTGAATTTATACAAAATTATTTTACGAACCCCGAACACAACACGAAGCAGAATCATGCCTTATAATTAATTCTACCCAACCATTAATTTCTTGCCTACATACTGTACTTAACTAACACACGAACAGGGTCAAAGCAATATTCCAACTTCATACATTCAACACCTATTTTCCTCAAGAGGTTTCGCATAATTATCCCCTTTGACTTTACCTCTACCCGTGTATTCAAATTCATAATAATTTGAGGAACAATTTAAGTCTCCTTTCATCTCTACACCTTTGTCTTTGAGGTCCGCCATTGCGTCCTATTTGGCTTTGAGCGTTTAATAGAGAGTAACCTCAAAGAAAAATGTACTTACAAACAATTACACCTACGTATGTAACTATGAGGCACTCTGGAGGAAGCTGAGTCAGTCGATAGGGATGTGTATTATCGATATCGATAAAACTTTGGAAATAAGTGGACGGTTAGTCAGGGAGAAATGGAGAGAAAAGTCGGATCAACATGCTTGCTTGCATGCTGCTTGCATGCTTGCTTGCTGCATGCTTACTGCATGCTGGCTTGCATGTTTGCTTGCTTGCATGTTTGCATGTTGAGGGGTGCAGGAGGGCTGCGCTGTCTGAGAAATACAAACTAGTGCTTTTAAAATTATAGATTAGGTTTAGGTTATATGTAGGTTAGGTTTAGGTTTAGGTTAGGTTTAGGTTAGGTTAGGTTAGGTTTAGGTTAGGTTTCGGTTAGGTTTAGATTATGTTTAGGTTGGTTTAGGTCAGGTTAAGGTTAGGTTAAGGTTAGGTTTAGGTTAGGTTTAGGTTAAGTTTAGGTTGGTTTAGGTCAGGTTTAGGTTAGGTTAGGTTAGGCATATGTTAAGAAGTCGTGGATGTGAATACGAAAAAGATTACGTGCTACCGAATTACCTAGTCTTTTTCGTATCCAGGACTTCTTAATTTGGTTGGGTTACAATTTGAGCGCTAATTTTGACAGCTAACTTTACACAGGTTAGAAATATAGTGATAACCTTGGGTGGTAACCTGGTAAAACTGCTTATTTTTATTCATTTGTAATTTTTGCAGGAAAATATCCGATCCCTAGCCATAAGTCCTTTATACCTTTATTGAACATGAATTACAAAATTATGCGAAAAAAGTTATGCAACAAATAGGGAAAACCGTAACAATACTCTGCGAAAAGGCAATTATACCATACGATACTTCTGAATATAAACTCTATGTAATACGATTGATCTGCAATAGAAGACTATGCGTTATGAATGTATGCTAAAAAATTTATGCCAAGTGAGTTTATGCCATTAGTCATGTATGCATATAGTGATCATGCATTACAAAATTATGCGAAAAAAAGTTATGCGACAATAGGGTGAACCGTAAATAGATTAAAAGTATCAAATCTTTAAAAAAAGTACTCCTCGAATTTATCGATAACACGCTCCAATCTCTAGTCACCCGCCGCGCCGGGTGCCCTTTGTGGAGCCTCTCCAATATTCGCTTTGTTACTCTGAAAAATGTTCCCCACCCCTGCTACCGCATCGCTAGTATAACTTTGTCCTCTTAAATGTTTGCATTCATGTAAATATACGAGAATTTTCCACAATTTCAGTGGTTTTAAATAGCCGAGGATTTTGCTAGCATACTTATTTAAAAAATAGGATTGCAGACAAAATGTTTCTAATCTCTGAGCTGTCTAACCGTAGCATTATTTTGTATCGTTTTCCGACGGTCGGCAAGACAGAACAGTGAATTCAGAGAAGATTCAGGAGCTATCTACAAAATCTTCCATGATTGTAGCGATAGTAAAGCAAAATACTACATAAGAATACGTTGTAATATTCCGAGAGATAAGTGTACTTTTTGCAACCATCAACAGCAAGGCTGATTCAGTGTTTATGGGGTGTAGAGCTTCTCTGTGATGGGGATGGACCAGGTCTGCCTGCATAACTCCAGTCGGTTTAGGAGTTACTGATGATTAAAGGTATGTAATAGCTACAGTGCATACTACAACAACAACATACGATCAGCCTTGCAGCTGATCGTTAATTTTTTACAGACCTTTAATCATCAGTAACTCCTAAACCGACTGGAGTTATGCAGGCAGACCTGGTCCATACCCATCACTGAGATGCTCTACACCCGATAAACACTGAATCAGCCTCGCTGCTGATGGTTGTAAAAAGTACACTTATCTCTTATACTATAAGTAAATACAACAACAATGTCTCAATGCCTGCAATATTGCTATGATTCTTTTTTTCAGTAAGGGTGAAGCCAAACGAGCGTAATTTTGTGAGTTGTGAGTCCGCGTATTTTGAGTCCGTTTCATATAGGCTGAGGTCATGGACAATGCATTCCCGGATTTTATATGAAACGGACTCAAATTATGCTCGTTTGGCTTCCCCCTAACTTTGCAAAGTTATATCTACAGGGTGAAATTTATATCATTAGCATCATTTTAAACTAAGAGTACCCATCAAACTGAACAACTTTTACTATGGGAGCAAACCGATCGGAGCAACCAAAAAATCTGCTGTTACATACATTTGAGTCGAGTAGGCATTGCAGTTTAGTAAGGAACAGCAGATTTTTTAGTTGCTCCGATCGGTTTGCTCCCTTAGTAAAAGTTGTTCAGTTTGATGGGTAGACTCTTAGTTTAAAAGGATGATATTGATATCAATTTCACCCTGTATACTTTAGTAATATTTTAGTCATCGAAGCTGGAGATTATTTTCAAGTTTTGCGTTCATGTATTCCATAATAAATACATTCTCATTTCAAAATTTTTCCCACCCTAGCCTGACTCTGGGAGACTTCAATAGCCACCACACGTCTTGGGGCTACGGAAAAAACGACAAGAACGGCGAAGAACTCTACGCCTGGTCCGAGAGAAACAACCAACACCTAATCTTTGATACCAAGGGACAGAGTTCATTCAGATCAGCCAGATGGAACAGCGACACGAATCCTGATCTATGCTTTGCATCAGAAGATTCTAACGGCAACGTCCTTCCAGTCAAAAGAGTTATTCTCAAAAACTTCCCACGGAGTCAACACAGACCAGCACTTATTACCGTTGGAATAGAAGTCCCACTCGTAAAATCCATCCCTCGGCCTCGCTGGAATTTTGCAAAAGCTGACTGGGACGCCTTTTCAGCAAAACTAGATGCCACCATACGCTTCATAGAGCCGTCTGTCAAAAATTACAATCGTTTTGTCGGTGCTGTTATAGCTACTGCCAAACGAACCATCCCACGAGGGTATCGTAAGGAGTACGCACCGGGATGGACGGCTGAGACTGAAGAAGCATATGAAGATTTTATCTCGACGAACGACTGCAATGCCGCCCAAAAGCTTCTGGCATCTCTCGACGCATCACGGAAGGCGAAGTGGGAGGCTTCTGTAGAAAGTATGGATTTTACCCATTCCAGCAGGAAAAGCTGGACTCTGCTTAGAAAGCTGGGTGGGGCACCACAGTATGAGAAAAAATCTACAGGTATTCACCCAGATGACATTGCTAGGCGAATGCAGCTCTTAACAAAAAGTGCTAAGGCAGATAAAAAGTTTAGTAGAGAAATTAGAAAGAAGGTTTCGAACTGTCTGGCTTCAGTGGACACAGTCGAAACATATAGCAAACCTTTTACTCTCTCTGAACTAGCCGACGCGTTGAAGCTGACAAATGCAAATAAAGCTGCAGGACCCGACGAAATCTACCCCGAATTTCTTATAAACTTGGGAAAAAGAGCCAGAGAATGGCTATTGCAGCTCTTCAACAACGTGTTAGAAACAAGCACACTGCCCACTGCATTTAAAAAATCGAAAGTGATAGCTCTTCTGAAACCAGGAAAACCATCTAGCGATGCGGCTAGTTACAGACCCATTTCCCTCCTCTCCGTGACGTACAAACTGCTTGAACGTGTGCTGTACAACCGAATATATACCGCCGTCGATGCCACTATCCCATCAGAGCAAGCTGGTTTTAGGGGCGACAGAAGCTGCGCTGATCAAGTCCTGGCACTGACCTCACTTATTGAAGCTGGCTATCAAAGTGGCTTAAAAACATCGGTGGCTTTTGTCGATCTAAGTGCGGCCTACGATACAGTCTGGATAGACGGGCTCCTGAGTAAGATCAGCAACATAATTCCTTGCCACAGAACACTTCGCCTCATTAAGGCTTTGCTCGGCCCTCGCTGTGTCAGAGTCTTTCTCGGAGATAAATGCAGCCGATATAGGCTCCTCAAAAACGGGCTTCCGCAGGGGTCGGTTTTGGCGCCGCTCCTGTTTAATATATATACCAGCGATATGCCGGACACCAGGTCCCAGAAATTCGTTTATGCGGACGACCTGGCTCTAGCTTATCAGGACAGGACCTTTGAATCCTGTGAATCAGCTCTCACTGACGACCTGAAAACCATGGGTGACTATTACACCAGGTGGCGTCTTTGCCCCAACCCTTCAAAAACAGAAGTTGCATCTTTCCACCTCACTAACTGCCTCGCGAACAGAAAGCTCAACGTTACCTTCTGTGGAGAATCAGTGAAGCATAATTTTACCCCCAAGTACCTAGGAGTAACTCTAGATCGCTCACTGACATACAGACAACACCTCCATAACGTTGCACAAAAGGTGAAGACAAGACTGAACATCATCCGGAACCTGGCCGGAACAAGCTGGGGCGCTACAGCTCCTGTTCTCCGCACCTCTGCCCTGGCGCTGGTGTACTCCGTCGCGGAATACTGCGCTCCGGTATGGTACCGCAGTGCACACAGAGACAAAGTTGACACCCAGCTCAACGAAGCCATGCGCCTAATTACGGGAGTAATTAAATCGACCCCACTGCCTTGGCTTCCTGTTCTCTCGCACATCCCTCCACCGGAGCTCCGCAGGAATAAAGCAGCTGCCAAAGAATGGAAAAAGTGCTTCCAACTAAATCACGCAGCCCCCATGCCTATAAGGAAAACGCTGGAGTCAATTCCTACTTACCGTCTCCCATCCAGATCACCTATCTGGACCGATGACAGAATTCACTCCCAGTACGATATTAATAGTGCATGGCGGTCAGATTGGGGCCTTTTTGACCATCTGCATGCAAACCTCGTGCGAGACCCAACTGCCGAACTGGCTGGGTTTGATAAGGACCGAAAGACCTGGGCTAAGCTAAACCGGTTCAGAACTAACCACGGAAGGACCAACCATCACCTCTACAAGTGGGGCCTGAGGGAGTCACCAATGTGCGACTGCGGGGCACCTGACCAAACCCTCACCCACGTGGTAAATGAGTGTCATCTGCGCCGTTTCCCCGGTGGAATTGAGGAACTCCATAGGCTAACCCCGGCAGCGGAAGACTGGCTGAAGAATCTTGATCTCGAAATTTAGACTTCCCCGGATCCAAGCAGGAAGACAAAAATGCCTTACGACATGATGATGAATACATTCTCATGCCTGTCTCAACTTTGGGATAGATATAGAGACAACTGAACGTCATTTCAGTCATTTGCTACGATCCTGACAGACTTCTCTCGCATCCTCCATACTCATCTGTCTTTAAGGCTCTCCCTCCCTAGTTCAAGGCTCTCTTTCTTACAAGCAAACTTTTGCAATAAGCCATCCCGCTTCAATTGCGTGGCTTCGGTCAGAATTTTCCGTTTTCTTTGAAAACCTGTATGATTTTTTATGAATTTTCGAAAAATAAGAAAACCACATCATTCTATATTGTATTGTGAAGAAAATTTTAAATTTTCATATTCTTCTGATCAACAATGTAAGAGTAAAACGGTTACAACTGGAAAAAAAGGGGTGACTTTGGATTCGTTTTTCTTCAGTTTTATTAATTAAAATAGATTTCGAGAGAAACCACATCACTTCTTATATCCTGTAGATTGTTCAGTTTTGTTTTCTGCTTAAAAAGTGCCATAGTTAATGTATAAAATGGTTACAAAGTTACTCAAAACCGGGCGGACGCCCCAGGCATGCTCGGCGGTTTCAGATACCTACATCTGGCCTAACACGGCATCATCATTCTTGCCTTTACAAATTACCTTAGTAATACTTAAAGGGGTGCTTCAGACCATAATGAACAACTTTCACTATGGAGCCAATTTCGAAATCGCGAAAAGAAAATCTGCTTTCCCATACAAAACTCCAGTACCGACTTGACTAAAATGTATGGGATAGCAGATTTTTTTTTCATGATTTCGAATTTGGCTCCATAGTGAAAGTTGTTCAGTTTCATGGTCTGAATCACCGCCTTAAGTATTACTATGGTGTTTTATTGCACCTTATACTATACAGGGTCCTTCTTAATATGCTGACACTAAGGCGATGACCAGACTATGAAACTGAACAATTTTCTCTATGGAATCAACATCGAAATCGCGAAAAAAAAACAGTTGTCCCATTACGTTTGGCTCCGAGTAGGTTTGCAGTTTTGTATGGAAGTGATGATTTTTTTTCGCGATTTCGATGTTGGTCCCATAGAGGAAGTTGTTCAGTTTGACGGTCTGATTATCCCCTTAAAAAAGTGTCAGCATATTAAGAAGGACCCTATATAATTGTTCATGCACGACATTACACAGGTAAATACACCGTTATGCTTATTTTGGTTAAAGAGCACTAAAATGTTCACTGAGGTCTATTAACAGAATGAACAAACATAAAACCTTACAGGTCAAGACATAGAATCCATATCGATGGACCTGCCACCCCGGCTAACGGCTGAAGGAGGCAATCGCACATTTGCGCGTGTAGTCGCGCGATTGAAGCAATATACCGCGATGGCCGGGGGCTCATTTAATCACGCGACGGAATGCTGGGATAAGAAGACCGGTCGGGGTTACTTAGTGTGGAGACGTACACCAATAAAATAGAACAATAATAGCATCGATACGAACGCCATGGATAGATAGAGGAGGTAGGTTGTATACAGGGTTTAACAAAACACCCTAGTAATACTTAAGGGGGTGCTTCAGACCATCAATCTGAACAGCTTTCACTATAGAGCCAATGTCGAGAAAAAATAAAAAAAATCTGCCATCCCATACATTTGAGTCGAGACGGTAGCTAGGTGTAGTACCTTTTTGTATGAAAGAGTGTTTTTTTTTCGCGATTTCGATCTTGGCTCCATAGTGAAAGTTGTTCAGTTTCATGGGCTGAGGCATCCCCTTAAGTATTACTAGGGTGTTTTGTTACACCCTGTAGAAACAGAAATGAGTGGTTTGCTGCGTATACAGGGTCCTTCTTAATATGCTGACACTTTTTAAGGGGATGATCAGACCATCAAACTGAACAACTTTCTCTATGGGAGCAACATCGAAATCGCGAAAAAAAAATCAGCTGTCCACATTTGGATCAAGTAGGTTTGCAGCTTAGTATGGAACAGCTGATTTTTTTTTCGCGATTTCGATGTTAGTGCCATGGTGAAAGTTGGTCAGTTTGACGGTCTGATCATCCCCTTAAAAAAGTTTCAGCATATTAAGAAGGACCCTATTTATACAACGTGTTAATAAATTAGCGCAAAACCTCATACACCCCAACTGATTTATAACAAAATAATTGGATTGAAATAATAATTTCATTATTTTGGTAGTTAAAATTTAAAGTTATTCGCATTTTAAGTTTTGAGGTTAAAATGATTTGGTATCATTTCAGCCATGAATGAAAGCGCTAACGTACTCATGAATACATTTTAAGAACCTTGTTTCGGTAGTAAGTAGGGTGACTGTGCCCGTGCGGTGGGTTGACATCAGGTTCAGAAAATTTAAAATTTTTATAAAAAAATATTTAATATTTTGAAAAAAATTACCTATGTTGAAATCATGATAATTCGATTCTGCTCTCGATTCTAAACAAACTACTTTCTAGTTTTGCGTTAATTCATTAACACGTTGTAGAGACAGTTATTATTTGGGTTACTTTCAAAAAAGGATACCTACATTACTTACCAAAATTGTGGTCAACATTTGTCACTCTCTAGGCTTTAGGAGTGTGGCTCTAAGACACTGGTTAAAATAAATGTGAAGATCTATTAGGATGACATTCTAATTTGCTTAGGAAAGTACTTGAATCATTGTACCTAGATCAAAGTTTAGTCCAGTTTCCACAGAGCATTTTCCTCTGGGAGGATCGTTGCATCGTACAAGCACAAGTATCTACAGGGTGTAACAAAACACCCTAGTACTTAAGGGGGTGCTTAAGACCATCAAACTGAACAACTTTCACTATGGAGCCAACATCGAAATCGAGAAAAAAAATCCGCTCTTTCATACAAAACTGCAATACCGACTCGACTCAAATGTATGGGACGGCACAATTTTTTATTTTTTCTCGACGTTGGCTCCATAGTGAAAGTTGTTCAGATTGATGGTCTGAAACACCCCCTTAAGTATTACTAGGGTGTTTTGTTACACCCTGTATAATGCTCCGGCTCACTAAAAAGTCATGCCGCCCGCCCATTCCTTGGTAATATCTTGGCCGTCCTGTATACGTAATCCAGATGGTCTTCGAGCCAGGCTCGAAGACATCAATCACAATCTCATTTCCTTTCGGCGGAATAAAAGGGGACAGAGGCTTTTCGTGTGCCATTTGCGATTATCTCAGGAATACTGATGATGACGGCATACCTTTGGAGATGTGACCCAAGACAATAAGGTAAGCTATTTCTTAAAAATTTGTGTTTATTTTTTTTTTTATATTACAGACTGGTTTGCTCTTGACCTCAATCCAGTCCTCAGGATAAAGATGGGGTCGAAGATGTAGCGAGCTTACCCAGAAGAAGCCTCGTACTCGTACATTAAAGGAATTCGGGTTGTAAGTGTTCGGAAATACTGACGCAGGCAGGGAATTCCACTCCTTGGCTGTGCGCATTATAAAAGATTCTGAAAGGTGCGAGTATGTGGGATGTCAACCAAGTAGGGGTGATATCCCGAGGTGTGCCTGGATGTCTGATAATAGAAAGGGGAAGGCGGAATGAACTCATGTAGCTCCTAGGCACAATCACCGAAGTACACTCTGTTGAAGACCGACAAGCAGGCTACCCTGCGGCGGTGGGCTATGCTATCAAATCAAAAATCAAATCAAATAATTTATTGCATGAATTACAGGTGAATCATAATTACATATTAATGTGAATAGAAAGCAGATGTTCGGCTACAATCAATTGGTGCTCTGCCGTAACCCTACCTTAAACAGGTGTATACAATATCCTAATATAAATAATAATTAAAAATCACAAATTAATAATGTCAAGAAATAAACGATGTTTTAGAATTTGATACTTAAAACTTAATTAACACTAAGCAATTTCAAAAAATATAATAAAATACAATTCAATTTAAAAACATGAAGCTTGGTCTCTCTCTCCTTGGCTCGTTAAACCCATTTGATGGGTCAGCCGTCTTCATCTTTTCTCTCCACTTCACCCCATACTCGACTCACTACCGTTTTCGAAAACGTTGTACTCGGTCATTTTCATTCGGAACTGTGTCCATCTATCTATATAGTTTTCTGACGTCCGTAGGTAACAATTTGATTGTAACTGTGGATTACTGATTCATAAAAAAACATTGTAGAAAAGTGTCCCTCCACACAATACTAACTTCGAGCTGGCAAGTGGCGCGCGGACATCGCACGCTTATTGGACGAGTCAATAATGTACCGCTGCTGTAGGGACGAATGCCTGGACACGACGACATATTTGTCCACTATATAGGACAAGCAATAAACGTTGTCAACCATAATGTTGGCTTGTGAGAAAGGGCCGGGGATAGTGATTCGGACCTTTGTTCTCACGTTATTAGGTTGATTACATCTTCTATTGCCTGTTTGACTTTATTGCAGTGTCGTTTGGTCAGGAGGATATTTTGGAGAAAAAGGAACCTGGAACAAATCAGGTAAACCAGGACTTTCAGACAATTTTTCAGACACAGTGGCTGCAATGACTACAGTATGGAGTGCATGTAGGTATTGTAAGTTATGTCGAAAGTGTCAATTTTATGCAAAAATTGAGTAGCACGTCTTTCGTCCCGTCGATGGAACTTTTGTCATCATTATCATCAGCCTACCATGTCCCACAGCAGGGCACAGTATCCATGTACGAAATGGCATAATTAGCAGTTAGGTTATTATTCTTATTCCATAAGAATAGAATGGATTATTCCAAAAATCCCCCTTTGAAAAGCCTATGCCTAAAAATGGTGCCTTTTTTCTATTTTTAGCGCGGCCATCAATCAATCTTGCATATTATAGTTCAGAATAAAGTTAAAAACTACACTTGTTATTACAAATATCTCAAAACTCAGTCCGAACTGAGATATAAAGGCTTGAAGTGCACGTAATGGTAATATTTTCAACTTCAAGCCTTTATATCTCCGTCCAGACTGAGTTTAGGGATATACTTGTTATTAAGTTTTGTTTGTTACTTTATTCTGAAATAAAATATTCAAGTTTGATTGCTGGCTGCGTCAAAAACAACGGCGAAAAATAAGGTGCCAACCTTATATACAAAACCCGCATTGTCTTTTATAGGTGCTGGGCTACCTTATTTATTCTATTTATTAGATTTGAATAGGTAGAACTATAATAATACCTAAATACGTTATTTTCTTGATAGAAAACTTACCTATCACAAAATCTAAACAATATTGATTGTCTATGTTGCTTTGAAGATAAAAGAAGAAAATGCGTATTTGCCTTTATGACTATTTTTTAAGCACACTCGAGCACATTTCAAAGCGGAACCAACAAAACCCGTCAAAAAATTCCGAATGAAGACGTATTTCCTCACAGATAATCCACTGAAGAGGTTTCCTAAAAAACACCCCGAATGTTTTACCCACGATTGTGTCCGAAACATTTTCCATTCATCGAGAGATCAGTCTCTTTCAAGTGCCTAATCCTTCAAGAATCGTCACTATTGTCACCTAGACAGGACATTAATCCTGCCTTTTGAAGACAAGAGATATCCATCAATTGTCAACATTGGACTGGCGGGGAACATCCCTACTTCTCCCCATCGGGCGCCCCCCTACTCACACAAGGAAAAGCGTCAAAGATTATGTGAATTTGTAATTTTGTTCAGAAGATTTGTCATGTTTAGATAAATTGCTCGCAATTTTATAATACAACGAGCTTTTACCCGCGACTTCGTCCGCATAAATTATACAACGTGTTAATGAATTAACGCAAAACCTCATACACCCCAACTGATTTATATCAAAATAATTAGATTGAAACAATAATTTCATTATTTTTGTAGTTAAAATTTAAAGTTATTCGCATTTTAAGTTTTGGGGCAAAAATGATTTTTTATCATTTCAGCAATGAATGAAGGCGCTAACGTACTCATGGATAAATTTTAATAATCTTGTTTCGGTAGTAAGTATGGTGAGTGTGCCCGTGCGGTGGCTTGACATCGGGTTCAGAAAATTTAAAATTTTTATAAAAAAATATTTAATATTTTGAAAAAAATTACCTATGTTGAAACCACGATAATTCGATTCTGCTCTCGATTCTAAACAAACTACTTTCTAGTTTTGCGTTAATTCATTAACACGTTGTATAGGTACCAGATTTTAAGTCAGATGATAAACTATCAAACAAAAAAGTTTCATCAAAATCGGTTCAGTAGTTTTTGCGTGATACTCGAACAAACAAACACCCAAACAAACAAATAAACAAACAAACAAACAGACAGACAAAAAATCCAAAAATTGGTGATTTGGAATCAGGGACAGGTAAAAACCATGTCGTAATTATTTTTTTGTAAATACGAGGGGGCGTTTTTAAGTTCGCGGAATGGGGGGCAAGGAATGGAAATAAAAATCCAAATTCATTTTTCCTTTTCAATATATTCACCTGCTACCCTAATATTTTTTTTGGATCTTTCAATTAACTTATGTATACCTTCAGAAAAAAATGATTTGTCTTTGTCTAAAAAATACGCCGAAACTGCCTCCTTTACTTCTTCATCACTTAAAAAATTTTTCCCACGAAGTTATTTTTTTAAGTTTGGAAATAGATAATAATCACAGGGGGTCAGGTCAGGACTATAGGGTGGGTGTGGAAAAATTTCGAAGCCCCCCTTTTGCAGGGCAGCCATCGCAACACGGCACTTGTGAACAGGCGCGTTGTCGTGCAGAAGAAGGATACCTTTGGTAAATTTTCCCCTTCTTTTCTCCTTTATGGCTTCCTTCAATTGTTCTAGGATTGAAGCGTAGTATTTTCCGGTTATGGAAACACCTTTATCTTTATAATCAATCAATAGGATTCCTTCTGAGTCTCAAAAGACTGTCGCCATAATTTTCCCAGCCGATTGTGCCACCTTAAATTTCTTGGGTGGTGGTGTGCCTTTTTTGTGCCACTGCATAGAGTCCTATTTGGACTCAGGTTCATAATGGTGAACCCAAGTTTCATCACCAGTAACAATTCGAGCCAACACTCCATCTTTGTCTTCCATACAGAGGTCCAAAAATGCACGAGAACACGCCACGCGCTGTTGCTTTTGAGGCGGCGTGAGCATTCTAGGCACCCATCTTGCGCTGACTTTAGTCATGCCAAGATGGTCGTGAAGAATTTTGAAAATGGTTTTATCTGATACTCCAACCATTTCTGCGAGCTGTTTCTTCTTTAGGCGGGCATCTTCTAATATAAATTTTTCGACTTTTTGAATAATTTCCAAAGTGGTCGCCTCGATCGGCCTTCCTGGCCGTGGGTCGTCTTCAAGTTCTCTCTGCCTTGTTTAAAAAGGGTATTCCACTTGTAAACCATAGTTTTACTTGGACAAGAGTCCCCGTAAACGGATGACATCTCTTCCAGTATAGTCTGAACTGATTTTCCTTGCTTGGTAAGGAACTTTATAACGGCACGTAACTCGATTTACTCCATATTTTAAAATTTCTTCCCGATTGACATGTTTGGATGACGATAACTCAAAGACTAATGATCTAATTACAATAAAACCCGGTATTTATACTAATAATGAGTTGCTTAATTAGCACCTAATTCAGCGACATCACCACTAATTACCTACCTACCCATTCCGCGAACTTAAAAACGCCCCCTCGTATCTTCAATGTACAGACACACTTCTGTTACAGTTTTATAATAGTTTAGATACAAAGGATACCAGTCTCAGTAGATTTCTACTCGAATTTTCAAAAGCAATCAGAGGCCTTAGTGAGGCTTGCAAAATGCTCTGACAGCAAATTGACTACTAACTTGCCTCCAAAAATTCCCCAAGACATGGGCCCACATGTATAACTAAATACTAACTAAGACTACCAATTCTGTACCTCAGAATAGGTAATAGTATATGCGTAAGTAAGAAGGATCCACTTAGGCGATTATCACACTAGCGACGCGTCCCGCCGCGGTGCGCGGAGCGGCAGATCACGCGCGCGGCGACGGAGGCGCAGATCTGCCTCTCCGCGCGGTGTAATCTGCTTCTCCGCGCGGGGTGGCAGTGTACGACGGTCCCGCGCCCAAATGTCCACTTCGCTTTCGTTCGTCGTAGAGAATGATGTATGCGGTCACTGTATTCTTTGCATTTCATATCCCAAATTCCTGGACGTTGCTCGATTTCAAATATAAATTTTTCTACGTCCAGATCCATCCTGAACACGTGTAACACGGTCTTTTTTGCATAAAATCACGCGCGGGACTGCGGAGCCATTGTGTTATACCCCGCGGCACGCCCCGCGCTCCCGCGCAGATTAGCAGAATCTGCGCGCGGGACGCCTTCCCGCGCATTGACGCGTCGGCAGTGTGTTGTCCTAGGCCTGTTTTCTATATAAATTGAAATACTTGCATACAATGTTAAAATCTGCGGCCCCGTGCTACGCGACCGACGGGGCGCGGTGCAGTGTGATAATCGCCTCTTGTACGTGAAAGGAATCGTTTGCCCCACACAGTGGAATCCAATAAGCTATTGGTATCTAAATTACTTATTAGTGTATTTTTTGTTTTTTATTAATGATGGGTTTGCTCTTGACCTCAATCCAGTCCTCAGGACGAAGATGGAGTCGAAGATGTAGCGAGCTTACCCAGAAGATGCCTATTCATTCGTACTATACCTAAAGGAATTCGGGTTGTAAGTGCTCGGAAATACTGACGCAGGCAAGGCATTCCACTGGCTGTGCGCATTATAAAAGATTCAGAAAGGCGCTCGGTGCGGATAAGTGGGATGTCAACCAAGAAGGGGTGATATCCCGCGGTGCGTCTGGAAGTCCGATAGTAGAAAGGGGAAGGTGGAATGAGCTCATGTAGCTCTTGGGCACACTCACCGAAGTACAATCTGTAGAAGACCGACAAGCAGGCCACTCCGCGGCGGTGGGCTAGGCTATGAAGCTTGGTCTCCACCAGCTTACTGTCGCCAATGAGGATCTTGGCTCTGCGTTCGACCGAGTCGAGTGCGGCAAGTTGATACTTGGCTGAGCCATCCCACAGGTGGCAGCAGTAACAGTTGCTGCCAAAACGCTTACTTTAAAAACAGAGACTTTGCACATCTACGGAGTTCCGCTCTCTCAACTCTTTGCTCTCACGAACGTAGCTATAGGGAAGTGAG
Organism: Agonopterix subpropinquella; assembly: GCA_922987775.1. Taxonomy (NCBI): domain Eukaryota; kingdom Metazoa; phylum Arthropoda; class Insecta; order Lepidoptera; family Depressariidae; genus Agonopterix; species Agonopterix subpropinquella. Next base: position 5,353,659 of record OV277710.1, read on the forward strand.
CTAGTGATTGTCAAAATTTGGCTTCGCAGTACAAAGCGTTATTTACCGAGCGGGGAGGCCTTTGTCTCGGCATTACACCACTCTACATAATATTGTGAAAGTTCTGACAATACACTGTTTGCCGGAACGTATTATGAGATGGCTTTTTGAATGAAAAATAGCGAGTTTCAGTTGCGAGGTGTCGGAAGATTAGTTTGAAAACTTTCGAGGTTTTAATCAAGGGTTTTTGTGCTTCGTAATTTGTTTGGCTTGTTTGCTGGGAGTTCTATTCTAGGTTTGGAATTAGTTTGGGATTTTGTCGTTTGTCGGAAGACTTTGAAGGTACCGTTTTGGTTGATTGTGTTGTGTTTTGTAGCTATAGCATGTTTATTGGCATATTCCCATTGTTATTGTAGAGAATGTTGTTGTTTAGGTAAATTTTTCCAGGTCTCTTATAAGCATGCAGTTGTTACAAGGTGCAATTTAAAGAAAATTATTGGATAAATAGGAATAATATAAGACGATCAAATATAAAAAATGCCAAACTGTAAAAAAGGGGAAAGTTACATCAATAAAACTATCAAGCACCCAATACATTGTGCAAAAATTAATCGACCAACCCTATTCTAAACACACCGCCATTTTAAATAACAATAAAGCTGGCAACAGCATCAAACATCCAACCGAACAATTCAGAAACCAAATTATGCCACAATTAATTGGCCGAAAACCGTTACGAAATTTGAACACACGTTCGAAAAGCTCGGCTTCGAAATTCAAATGAGGCGGCACGCCCCACCCTCTGCTCCGCCCCGCCGCCATCTTGAATCCGGGTGGGGGCAAAGGGGGCTATTAAATTATTTCATTCCACATTGGGCCGCGCCAGCTATCGGATTAAAACAATTGCCTGTGAAACCGTAAATGGATAATAATTTTGTGGAGAAAATAATATGGTTGGAAATTTAATTTCATTCGTTTGTTTTGTACGTTATTATTAGTTAGGTAGCCAGGCAGAAGTAGAAATACGTAGGTTAACAATAATTGCACTGCAAATGAAATAAAATTACATTTAAATGCACTTTGACTATAGGGATACGTAGAATTAATTATTATCAAACTAAATATAAATTGAAAACTTGGTTGGCTACCTTGAACTATTCCGAAACAGAGTTTCTTTTAAACATCCCCGTCTAAACAAACGCTCAAAAACGGCAAAAGTATGCTTAGCCAAACACAGTCACACACACACACACACACACACATAAACCCCCACACACACTCACACTTCACTTGCATGCTATTTTTTATTTTATTTTTCTCTCATGAAATTCTTAAAATTAACCTCAGTAATTTATTTGCTCGTCTGCTAACTTTAACTGAATTGTAAAAACTTAAACTCAAACTGAATTGTAATTGTATTAACTCTACTGTATTGTAAATTTAATCTGTATTTATTATTTTAGTCTAAACCGTACTCTGAGTCGTGTTATAAACATATAATATTAGTAATCCTCTGTTTTGGACCATCGTACTCCAGGCATTCCCTTGTACGGGTCCGCAAGTAAACCGTATGTGTAAACTAATTTTAGTTAATAAATTATTTTGTATTTTTTTTTTGTATTTTGTATCAATTAGGCACAAGTTTTACCTATTTCCTTCAAAATTGTTTGATGATAAACAAACATCAAGAGGACTTTCTAAGCCAAAATGACAAATACCTGAACAAGAAAATCAATGATAAGATTAGTATTTGCCTCTATTTTTGAACTAAGAGACAAGGCAGAGTCAAAAGAGTGCTCTTCTACTAATGAAAATAATTATGAATGTAAGTAAATGATTTAACTAAACAGTGGTCGTTAAGCATTTTCTTGGTCTAGTCTTAATTTTGGGTCACGTATAAATAGATCTTTAAGAATTTTACCAAAAGAAGGTCATTGTTAGGTAAGTAGATAATAATATGTAAGTACTTACTTATATGCAGCGGGGAGCGACTGGATGAGGAAGGCCGAGGACAGGGTTTTGTGGCGCGCATTGGGAGTAGAGGCCTATGTGGAGCAGTGGACGATGATGGGCTGATGATGATGATGATGACTTAATAAAAATAAACCGTTCATGTGTGAGTTGGATACGCGCACCGAAAAGATTTCTATAATATAAAGGGTGAAATTGATATCATTAGCATCCTTTTAAACTAAGAGTCTACCCATCAAACTGAACAACTTTTACTATGGGAGCAAACCGATCGGAGCAGAAAGAAATCAGCGTTTCCATACTATAAACTGCAATGCCTACTCGACTCAAATGTATGCAACAGCTGATTTCTTTTTTGCTCCGATCGGTTTGCTCCCATAGTAGTTGTTCAGTTTGATGGGTATACTCTTAGTTTAAAAGGATGCTAATGATATCAATTTCACCCTGGCCTGTATACGCTAAAATTTCAATCAATATTTGTAGGTATATTACAGGTAATAAAATATCTTCAACAAATATCTATTCTCTTTGCATGAACTTTTGTTACTTAACCTAAGAGGCTAAATGGCTCTACTTTTCGAAACTTTCATTGTAGTATCCACTCAAGCGTTAAGCATCTTCACATTTACAGTTTAACTACACTCATATCCTGCAACCTGCAGCTGCTAGGTGACCTGGAACCGGAGGAAGTTCCGCAAAAACTTGCGCCCAGAAGTTCGCTTCGCAACTTATGAAGTTGTCGAAAGTTGCGGTGGCCCCGTGAGCCCGTGAGGCTGCGACAGTTTACAGTGGCGAACATTTTGCGGTCCATTCGTCGTGTCGTGTCGTATCGAACGGGCAGACGTGGGGGAGGATGCTCCACTTTAGGGGAAAATGTTGTAGGACCTTTTTTAGGAGACAGAGAAGGGGGTAAGGAAAATAATAATAAATTTTTAGGGGATAGAAAGGGAGGTGGGAGAAAGACAATATAATATAATTCATGTCATCGATGGTTTTATCAAATGAAAGCAAGTTCTCGGCTTGAGCGCCAGCTTATCGAAGGCACCCCTTTGGTCTGGTAATCCATGCATTTTCAGATATTGTACATTATCCCACCCCTTTGGTCTGGTGGTCTGGCATTTTCAGACTTGCTACACTCTAGAATTTATATTGACAGATTTTTCATATCATATGCACTCTCGAATTTATACAGTTTGATTTTAATGGTACATACAGCGACACATCAAGCTATACAAAACAAAAATAAGCTGGCTGCGCGTAGGTCGAGTAATTTCGCGCGGATGTGTCGTCATGTGTACGTCTATTTCTTTGGTTAATTTAAAACATCGTAAGCAAACCTGCTTATACTGAAGAACATAGATTTACTAATACTTATATTTTATAGGCTAAATATGTTGTTGATAATTTCTCTCGGCAGCGGCTGAATTATCAGAGAGAGAGAGAGAGAGAGAGAGAGAGAGAGAGAGAGAGAGAGAGAGAGAGAGAGAGAGAGAGAGAGAGAGAGAGAGAGAGAGAGAGAGAGAGTAAGGGGCGACTTAAAATGTCACGCAGTGCGCCGGTTACGTTAAAACGAAGAGTCTAATAACAGCCTCAGACGTTGGAGAAAGAAAAAAATCTGCACAGAATACCAATATTTTGACCACAGAAATAATGTAAAGTAGAGCAACATCCCACCCAATAACTATTCAGGTGCGAATCGAACACGATTTAGCCATCAGCGCGGCGTCGTCAGTCGCATCTCGTCCCCCCATCTCACCCCCAACCCCTCGACTCATCCCCCTCACCCCCGTACTTGTCTCGGATTCAAATTGAATCGTCGAGTTGCACTCCCGTTGAACTGTATGCACGCAATTGGACCGATGTGGCTTCGTGGGAAGACATTGCGGTGAAGTTGGAAAGAGGTAGTTCAACGGTAGTTTATTACGGATTTTTGTAAGAATAATACAATTTTATCGACATACACATTAAGACGTTTTTATGAAGATTCTTCCGACTGTCTGTCTGAAGTGCGATTTTTGAAAATCATACGAGCGACTTAGCGGTAGAAAATGTCTAAATTACTATGGAGATTATGCATCTTTCTACTGCCAATTCGCTCGTATGATTTTGTAAAATCGCACTTCTGGAAGAAATCATAATTTCTAATTATTTTTCGGCAAAAAATCGGGACTATGGAACAACAAGAGCATACAGACCAACATCTTAAAATGACTGAACCTGAATTTGAGCCATTTGATTTTACAATCAGACCAGAGGGTCTACCCGGACTTTCGAACTTCGCAATTGCGTGAATGTTTTTGTTCCAATGTCAACTCTATTACAACGAAGTTTTCACCGATACGGTCGCGATATATCGATAATCGAAAGTCCGGGTACAAGGCCAGGGCACCCGCACATTCGTACTTCGCAATTGCGTGAAACTTTTCGTTCGAATGTCAACTCTATTACAATAAAGAGCGGACCGAAACAGTGGCGATATATCGAACATCGAAAGTCCGGGTACAGGGCCTGAATTGATAACTCTATTGTTTTTTTGTTATCAAATTGCCACAGTCATGTTTTTTTGTTTCAAAATGGTTTGTGTGTCTGTACATTGAAGACATTTAAGTACAAAAAAAGTTTGTCTCTCTGTGTTTTTAGGTGTCCCTAACTCCAAACCACAGTTTTTTTAGATTTTTTGTTTGTTTGTTGTTCGTGTTTAGAAGATGATTATACCACAGAACATTTCGTAGAAATCTTATTAATTTATGAAAATAATTAGGTAGAAAGGTGTAACTGTTTGCGAATAAATGCGCAAGTAATTCTCTCTATTTGTCTGTTAAATTTTCACGAGTTGAACAGATTTCGATAAAACTTGGCGAGGAAATAGATTGCGTTATGAGGAAGGGACATCATAGGTGGTATAGGCTACCTTTTGTCTGACAAAAACTGAAGGGGATGAAAATAGGTGATGAAAGTTTGTATGGCCCATCATTTCTCAAGTTGGGAATATGAAAATTCATATTTAGGCTTGTGGTAAGAAATCATGAGTCAAGTGTTTCAGTGTTTATGCAAAATCAATGGGGTTAAATAGGGGATGATTTCAAAATGATAACGCCGACGAAGTCGTGTGTACAGTACCTAGGTATACTATAATATAGGATCAAATATATAGATTAGGCTACTTGAAAACTAGTCAAATCAGCTACACTTTATCGGACGTCAAAACGTGTGTTTTGTATGATGTACTAAGTAATGAGTTGTGTGTGACGTCATCAACATTTCATACTTTTTAAAGTTTATCTTGTTATTAAAAATAGTATTCGAGCTAATAACACAATGAAAATGGGAGTATAGCGTTATTTTCTAACCCTTTTTTTATTGAGAAGATAAAAATAAAATATATTGTATGTAGTTAAATACCCAATTTAATAGAAATGAGATATTAATTAATTTTAACGGCATTGCTGAAAACATTAATAAAGTATTCAGGCGGGATTTCAAAAATAAATTGAATTGGAAATGAACGCCTACCAATTTATAGAGCTATTCGATACAGAATAAATGATTGGATGTGTTCGGTGTTGAAATCCGCTCGCCCGTCCCGTTTCATTAATAATGCATTTGATGCATCCAATGCACTTTTCAAGTTTGATTGAAACTATTTTTTTTTTTCCTTTAAATTTCAGAGCTGGCTGGATTTAGGTAGGTAACTTATGTAAAAAATTATTATGTTTCGCTACTTTTACCGTGGAAACGTCCAGTTTGATGAGATCAAAGAAATGGGAACATATTCTTCGGAATTGAGAATAAAACCGGTCAAGTGCGAGTCGGGCTACTCGCGCACCGAGGGTTCCGTACCACACCACCACAAACCACAACATTATTAACTTAGAAAAAAAAAAACTTTTTTTGTCCGGGACCTTTAGCGCAAGACCGACTCACACTTGGCCGGTTTTTAGTATTTGTTGTTATTTTGTAGAGTTTGCTCTATAATCACACTAAGTTTGACGCTTGTATGTATTACCGTTTTTACGATAGAGTGTGAAGAAAAAACGTTGATAAAAACTAGTTTCTTGATGAGAACCCCCCTTAATTTTTAGTTTTTGACATTTTTATTATTTGTTAACAAATCCGCCGTAATAACGCATAATCTGAGAAAATTTCAACTATCTAGCTAGCTATTACGGTTCAAAAGTTACAGCCCTAAATAGGTCGGACAGACGGACGGACGGACGGACGGACAACGTAGGCTTACTAATAGGGTCCCGTTTTCACCCTTTGGGTACGGAACCCTTAATAATCTCCTATTGGCATATTGTATTGGCATTAGTTTTAATAGGTACTAATTTATGTAGGTTATCATTTTTTTGTTTGTTAAACTTAATAATAATTACCCAGTCTATGTTATTCTGGAAGATTTAACAGCTATTTGTTATACCTACTTTCGAATTCTAACAGAAATAGAGTAGAATAAGTAAGTATGAGATTAAAGTTTATTAACACAAAGAACAAATAAAGGTAGGTGCAGTAGATACATTAACAATAATTGAAAATAATTAACATATTGAATTTACTCAGCAACTGTTCAACATAAATTGTTCCTAATCCAAAGTTATGAAATGACATTAGATTCTTTATCAACTTTAACTCCAGAAAAATCTGCTAACATACCTATTTATAGCTTTCACGTAAGCAACACTTAACAGAAACTAACAAAAGCTAGGTAAAAACATAATTAAACTTACCTAAATTACATTAATCATCATCATCATCTCAGCCGATGGACGTCCACTGCTGGACATAGGCCTCCCTCAAGGATGTTAATAGAATGTTAAATTACATTACCCACATTCAATTCCGTTATCCGATGAGAACTTCATACAATACCTAACTATATTTACTGGGTATATCTAGGTACCTAGGTACAATGTATCCTTGCTAAGTGATTTGTCCGCTACCGTACATTATTGATGTGCACCCGGCCGATTCCCAATTCACTCCAAACTCTGATCCTCTATCTATCTATATGACTGTAGAATATACATTTATATAAAGTCTGTTTGGTGCGTTATATTTGGTGTAGTATTGCATAAACGGAAAGGAAATTTCGGTTAAACTTTTGATTACTTACGTTATGTGTTATAGGTAAAAAAGATGATTACTGGGTAATTTTTTGATAACTTTCCGAATTTTCAGAGGTGGTTATTTACTGAACAACTTTTTCTATATGGGAACAATCATGAAATCATAAAATAAAAATCTGCTGTTCCATACTAAAACTTAGGGTTCGAAATTATCAATTAATTATCAGATAATAATTATCCAAGCTGATTATTAGTTTTGAGTAAAATTTCTAACTAAAAGTTCTAAAATTTCTGTTTTTTTTTTAATACACTCGCACCAGACCTCAGCTCAGGGCCTCTACCCGCACATTCGAACTTCGCAATTGCGTGAACGTTTTTATTCCAATGTCAACTCTATTAGCAATGAGCAATCTATGCTTTCTCTCTGAGCAATAAACGATTATGAATTATGAATTATTACAATGAAGTGCGGACCGAAACAGTGTCGATATATAAGTAGAACATCGAAAGTCCAGGTACAGGGCCAGAGTCTTCGGCATTTTCGTTTCGTATCACAATAACAAACAATTGAGAAAAACAACAGAAAATAATGAGAAAAATTATTAATTATTTCGTGATTGTGAGCATTATTTTTTCGATAAATTTTGATTGGATACAACAATTACATTGTGAGGCATTACTAGCGTAAGCTTTTTTTATCAATTAATTTTATATTTATCAAGATAATTATCGTGATAATTATTATCAGTGATAATTATCGTGATAATTATCAATGATAATTATCCTTTCGAACACTGCTAAAACATGAAATAATATGAAAGAACCCAAGTTTTTTCGATTCAGGATTAAATCTACTTCTTTCTATTGTAATGTACATAAAATGTACATAAAGCCTACTGTAAACAATAAACACCAGCAATACAATAAAACTAGAACATTAAATATGTAAATAAGTTAACCACTCAGTGTACCGACCAAATTGTGTTGGCTGGCTGTCGTACTGCATAATTCATTAATAACTACTCATTTGCAAGCCAAAGTGTCTTTGTAAATGCACCTAAATTCATTAGGGTGCGGGCTGCCATCAATTGAAAGTGGGATAAAAAAATTAAATTAAAAATGAATGAACCAAAACACGAATAGCCTTGTATGGATTAGCCGATTTTGGGGTAAAAACCGCCAGATTAAAGTGGGATTTGGGCAGACCGTGTCTGTCGAGTGCACCAGGAAAGGTGGGCAAGAATTGTAACGCCCTGGATCCCAGAAAACGGTCGTCGGCGTCCAGGTCGTCCTAGGAAGATGTGGCGGGACGATTTGGCCCTGTACCCGCACTTTCGATGTTCGCTATATCGCCACTGTTTCGGTCCGCACTTCATTGGAATAGAGTTGACATTGGAACAAAAATGTTCACGCAATTGCGAAGTTCGAATCCCGGAGTAGACCCCCTGGATGCTTTCGATGACGCGTGGCCAGAGCATCCCCATGACAAAGATGATTGGAGAATGAAAAGGGAGGCCCTTGCCCAGCAGTGGGATGAAATGGGCTATTAAAAAAAATATATTTATTGGAAAATAAATTTCAATCGTGTTTTTGGGGTAGTACTACCATGTAAATAATGATTGCTTATGGACCTTGACCCAGAGTTGTGTGGTCTCATTATTTGAATTCTCTCTTAAAAGTTGGTAAATAAAAACCTAGTTGTTGAAAAAAATTGTTTTTACTGAAAATGTCTTTTCAGATTCCGTGATTTAGTACCTACGTTTACTGTCTGTATGTTTTTTTGTAGCTTCCAACTAGCTGTGCCCACGATTCCGTATGGACCACTGATACTCTACAATTTGCTAATAAACTTATTTGCTGCTGATTGAAAGCTGAGGAGAGAACTTCCACCTCATACTGCAACTGGCATCATCAATAAAAATCTGCCTGTAGTTAATTCTCACACCATCTTCACAAAGCATTGATCTGTAAAACAAAGCTCTTTTTTTATCAACTTTAAAAAAACGTCGGACCTCGCTTCATCAAAAAGGTATTTCATTAAGACTTTATCCGCAGCCATGCCGACTTGACTTGAAAGAAAGGCCCACATTCCTTATAGCCTCCACTTTTGTAATGAAGAATGTCCTTTTCAAAGGACGCGTTGACTCGCGTCTTTTGTTTTAGCGTTTCCCTTTTGTTATTTTTGACAGCTCATAAATGGTTTTTCTTGAGGAAAGGCGATCGTACAGTCGCCATCAGATATATCGTAGCATACAAGGTGTCCAAATATTTCTGAGCGGTGCTAATTTTCATTAAATTATTTACAGTAAATGTTACCAATTATATCTATACGTGTATTTTGTCATAAATATGTGAACAGCGAATTTTCAATAATTTCTTTACAATGTTATTTAAAATTAACATGTAAAACAACGGAATAAGGTTTTTATCCGAAACTGTTCCGATGTTTATGGCCACCATGACTGCGTCGATATATTTGATGTTCTCGGCGTTCCTATATTTTTGATTGACTGTGAGTAAAGAAATTATTGAAAATTAGAAATGCTTAGAAATATTTGACCACCTAGTTCGCTACGATATATCTGCTGGTGACTGTACCATGAAGAAGGCGACTTCATAACATAGCCAACCGTTTTGACGCAAACTAAAGTTTGCGTTATTGGGTGCGCTGGGATAAAGGAAAAATAGTTATACAGGATGGGTCAGTCCAGATAGATATATATATTTTTTAGATTTTTTAGATTGCGGGCTTGGGGAATGAACTAATTGGACTGTTTTTTTATTAGAGTAAGCACACGTCATAAAAAAAATCAAAAATAGTCATTTAATAAATAAAAAAATTGAGGATTAAAAAATCTTTTCTTATAATTAGGTGGGCGGGAATAGTCTTTTTTTCTGGCGGTCCCTGGTAGTCCCCAAGTAAGCAATCTAAAAAAAATTATCCATCTGGACTACCCTGTATTTGGTTAGTTAAAACGAAATCTTTTAGCGTAGCATAGCATATGCTCACGACTATATTCCCCGAGGGGGTAGTCAGAGATATTCTGGAACTTCAGAACATCCACGTTTCACTACTAGTACCGAAACTCCGTCTTGTGTGACGGGGAGTGAGCCCGTCGTCACTTGTAATGGAAACTACAAGTCGTCACTCGAAATTGAAGCATGCAGGTTTCCTCACGATGTTTTCCTTCACCGAAAAGCCAGTGGTTACGAAATCTTTTGCTTACAATATATTCCTAAATCCTAAACCACAAAAAAATTGTATGACAATGTCCAAGATATTTATTTACTGCCTAAAATAATCTAAAATTTTTGGAAAGGCCTGTTTTTTGATTAGTAGATTTTGGTTTAAAATGTTCATGGCAAACTATGTAGGTATAAAGTCAGCTAACAAATAATTACAAATGGACCCTAATAAGGTAATTTTAGTTAGACAACAAGTAAAACGTATTTAAAAAACAATTCAAACTCGCAAATCTTAAAATTCAAAAACCAACAAATCTAATCCTAATACCATTTCCATGGGAATGGGCCAGGGGCTACAAAGAATATTGTCAAATAGTTCTCCACTCCAGCCTACTAATATCCTATGAGCAAACGACAAACAAGCACACACCAACATAACTTTACCATCTCACAACAAAACTGGACACCTTACTGTTTGGGAACAAGGGTTAAATAGTTCTGATGGAGTGAAAGAGTAACGTGGTGGGTGTACATCGAAACATGATGACAACTTTTGAAGGGGTGTTTAGCAAATAAAAAAGCAATAAGGGTCGGCCACGTGTCGCGGTACTAAGTACAGCCAGATAAGAGATGGTGTCAAGATAATTGATGTTTAATTTGCTGAATAGTTTTATTTAATTCGCCTCTTCGATTTGGGCAAAGATTTCTAAATCTTCCTTGTTCTTCATCAAAGAGGGAGCAGTACTACTGCGAGATGTCGCTGTAGCATATTATGTAGGACAGTCTAGAGGACAGTCACGTTACGGCACGCATTCAAAAATTAGTACTCAAAGTAACCAACTATACCACAAAAAAAAAGAAATTAGATTTCCTTATATCCTTACCTCCACCACCCTCCACTGTGCCTCTACGAACGAAACTATGCTACCTAAAATACGAAATTCAATATAAAAAAGGGAGAAATATTACTGTAGTATATCTCTGTTAATATTATCATAGAGTAAATAAATTATACACAACGGAGGGTCAATTACCCCATAATTGGCCCATACTAAGAAAGTTGCCACCTTCTTTTATGAACACTCGCGCAAGTACTGCACCGGTGGTGAGTAGCCGGTACTACAGCAATGTTTAATTACGTTAAAATAAGTGTTAAACACATTTGTTATTAAAATTTTGAAGAAAATTATCTATAATATAATTTATTTCCGTGGAACAAAACTCAAATAATAGTGATCTAATAACGTTTAATTAAGATTTATCTTTCGTTCAGGCCAGTAGCGACATCTGTTTGCGCCAAGACTATACTAAATCCAAAATGTATGGAACTGTCCAGACATGATATTATAAACTATTGGTGAGCCTACAAACTTGAAACATGGTCGTTTCAACACTACGCTATAAAAGCTAAAGCAATTCAAATCTCACCAACTCAGACGGGCAACTAAATTCATCAGACATATTCATATAGATGATCATTCAGTTAAGACCGGATAAAGTATAGAGTCACTACATCCGTTCCCAGTTCCATCATATGATATATTTATTATACCGGAGGCCGAGGTAGAGCATCCGTGGTTAGCACACACTCGTGCGCTTAAAAATGTCCTGCGCACCTTACTTTTTTTGTAAATACATAGTATCTGTAGTTAACCCTTTCCACGCCACGGATTTATTTAGAAAACGCTCATCACACGGTCACTATCTGGAAAACATATACGTACGTTGATAAGTTTATTTGTGATAAAAATAAAAGGATTTAAAAAAAAAAAATTTTGTCTGATATATCAGACTTTGGCGGCGAGGGCACGAAACTTAAACGTCTGATATGGGGACTTTGGCGCTGATTAGGTTAAAATCGGTTATCGGTTAAAAGAAATCATCACCTACCTACATCTACCTACACTACCATTATAAAACTATAACAGAAGTGTATCAATCTGTACATTGAAGAAACCTATTTACAAAAAAAGATTACGATATGGTTTAGGTCTGACTCCAAATCACATATTTTTGAACTTTTCTCTGTCTGTTAGTCTGTTTGTTTGTTTGTTCAAGCATAACGCAAAAACGGGGCCGATTTAGATTAAACTTTTTGAGTTTAAAAGCTCACGAATAAACTTAAAAACCGTCACTCAGAAGGAGGTGCTTCACACCATAATACTGAACAATTTCGCGATTTCAATGATGGTATCTCGCTACGACGAAGTGAGCCAGTGCAGACCAAGTCGTAGCCAAAAGCTAGTCGTACTTCAAAAAAGCCAATAACACATCCCCAGTAGGACCCCACGCAAACTATCTCAATAAATGATCTACACAATAATGCCACTCCATGTAATAAGTGTTTAATAAAAAGGCGTCAATTGATTTCCCTGCCACGTGCCGGCTTGCTTTGACATCAGAAGTGTGGCGATGTTATTTGGTACTTTACACTATGCTATTACATTCTTGTTTACATGGTGTTCGTTAATGTTGTTAGAACAGTGTGATTAGTTCTTTTTGTTTACATTTTATGTCGAATGAATCGAGATTCGATTGCGTAGAGAAGCCTATATGCATAAGCTTATGCTCACAACTATACCTGCTGAGAGGACAGAGTTATTCTAAAAATACTTGAGGTATAATAATCAGAATATCTAGATTTCACTGGCAGTACCCAAACCAGAGTACCTACTGAGAACCGAAACTGCCTCCGTGGTCTAATGGTTAAGAGCTTTGGCTCTCGACGCAGAGGTCGTGGGTTCGATTCCCACGGAGGACACCTAGTATATGTCACTTTGTGCGTTTTTCCCCAGTTGGTTAGGACATTGCAGGCTGAATCACCTGATTGTCTGGAAATAAAAATGATTTCGTGCTTCGGATGGCACGTTAAGCCGTTGGTCCCGGCTACTATCTCTGGTGGTAGTAGTCGTTACATAAAAACCACGTCAGAGGCCGTAAGGCGGTCTGAAAAAACTCTGACACCAGGGCTCTGCCCACACGATAAGAAGAAGTACCTACTCCCAAAAGTAGGACTGACTCTCTGGCTAGATAGAGAGGGCACAAGATTATACACCACCATCATGATGGATGATGATGATGGAGTTTATAATTACTAATACAATATCCAAGGTGTTACAAAAATACAAATATTCAGTTTGATGGTCTAAAGTTCTAAGCAACCCTCTTACAAGTTTTAAAAGCTTATTTCTACTTTTGTAACACCTTGTATAATCGATCGGCTGATCCGCACTTTTATATGGGAGGTCCAAAAAAGTTTCAGATATTTTCGAGACTATTGTTTAATTTCATTGTCTGAATTTATTTATGGTCTGAATACACCCTTAAAACTTTTTTTGTCTAAAAACTAGTGGTGTATTAATATAGCTAACGTAACGACTAGGTAATTCATTCGTTGGTTTAAACTAGTTTAGTTTAGTGTAATGCCAATAACAATACGTTGTAAACTGAATTTAAACAATAAACTCATTAGCTTAGTTAAATTTTAAAATACAGTTGGTGCCCAACTTGGGGCCATATTAAAACGAAAAAAAAAACTGTTTATAGTTTTTAAAATTGTCTAGCATTAACTTTCAGAAGATAACCCAAACTAATCCGCACATATCTCTATCACATGAGTGAAGCATCATGGAACTAATAAACGAGTGCACCATGGAGGACACAAAGCACAAACACGTGACGTCGCAGTGTGAATAGCAAACACCCTCGAGGGCATCGCGAGTCGCTTAATTGCTTTCTTGTAATCGATGCTTGTTGGTACTTAGTTATATTTTATTTGTGAAGGTTTCCGTTATCGATTCAATATAGTGAATTGTGATTTTATTTTTATATTGATAGACTCGACGTAACACAAAAAATAATTAAAAAAATAATTAAGTAGTTTCCTAAAATTAAGTCTACTATCAATGATATTAAAGTCTACTATCCGTAAAAAATATGAAATAAATAAAAAAAAACATGACATCCCGAATCAGCGTTTGCGCTAAACTATAAATAGTAAACTAGTAGGTATATTTATTTATTTATCATACCGTATATATTTGTATGTATGTAAAATATGTAAGTATATATTCCTGTATCTTTATGTAATATGTATTTATTAGTCATAAATACTGTTTTATTAGTTAAATGTGCACACTATGCCTGCCTCACTTTCTATGCTCTCTCTCTGTCTCGGGTTTGCTGGAAGAAATCTCTTTAGAGATAAACTCGCCCTTTGTAATTGTCTATTATGTTGTTTTTATGTATATTTCCGTGTGTGCAATAAAGTATTAAAATAAATAAAAATAAATAAATCTCTTTCGTCTCGTCTTGTTCATACCCGTTCCTGTAGGGCGATTGAGCTAATTTAAAAAATCCAAGTTCAAATCCAATTTCAGTTCTAATCACACTGCAATCCAATTACTATTCAACTGTGCTGAATTCCGTGTCGCGGTAAACTTGACTTATTTACTATGTGACTGACAACGTCTGAGCGATGCTTCAAAACGGCTGTCTAACGGCTGTCAAAAATTAATAGCACAATACAGAATGTGTTAAAAGTTGTGGTTCGCACACGGTCTAAATACGGTTCAGTTGCGATTTATTCAACTCGATTGCTCTGATCTCCTGAATCTGTTGGAAAAGCATACCGGGTCGGGTCGGGTTGGGTCTGTTGCAAACCTACGATTAGAAGTGGGGTCGGATGCAGTGGGTCTAACCGGCATCCATCGCTGTATGATAAGTTGTGATGGTATGGTATCAGATATGTTGACGATGCCTGAAGGAATTAGTTACCTCGACACTCTTACAGGTCGATGAATGTGTGTATCATTGTATTAAAAACCTTACCACGATAAGAGTAAGAGTAAAATTAAAAATATATTAAACGATATCTAGTCATCACGACGACGTCGCGTCGCGTCGGTACCACGACTATTAACAGAGAGCGGTCCGTACCATAATAAGTGTTAACTCTCGAATAATGAATATTATTCATCCCTTCTTTTTTACCTGTTCCTAAGAAAGGTAGTCGGGCAGACCCTGCCAATTATCGTCCCATTGCTATCACCTCCATATTCTGTAAGGTTATGGAGCGTATTCTGAACACCCACATTCTTACGTACCTTGAAGAGTACAATATCCTTAGCGACCGTCAATACGGCTTCCGGCAGAGGCGGTCCACTGGCGATCTTCTAGTGTACGCCACACATATATGGGGCGAAGCCATGGAGAAACATGGTGAGGCTTTGGCGGTATCACTCGATATCTCCAAGGCGTTTGACAGGGTCTGGCACGCTAGCCTCTTAAGCAAGCTTCGATCATTTGGTTTCCCTTCTGGCCTGTGTGACTGGATAGCTGATTTCCTGAGCGAACGGTCTATTCGAGTTGTAATAGACGGCTCGTCGTCTGACCTTATGGCGATCAATGCTGGTGTCCCTCAGGGATCAGTGCTCTCTGCGACCTTATTTCTGCTGCACATCAATGATCTGCTACAGCCCGGTATATTTGGGTACGCAGACGACAGCACGGTCACTGAGAGATATCTGCCTGTTAGACAGGCCGACGGCCTCGAGGTCCGGTCCCAGAGAGAGGCCATGGTCGAGCGTACGAATTCGACCTTGACGGCAGTGTCCGAATGGGGTACTGCCAACTTGGTTGAATTCAATGCCACTAAAACACAGGCCTGTCTGTTTTCCGCAAAAAGGTCACGTCCTAATGTGTCTCCTACGTTCCAGGGTGTCTCCATTCCGATTTCCGAAAGTCTAGAGTTGTTGGGTCTCGAACTCACGTCGGACCTGAACTTCGGCCGCTCGATTGAGTCCAAAGCTAAAACCGCAGCCAAGAAACATGGTATCCTGAACAAGGTTAAGCGGTACTTCACGCCTGCACAGCTTCTTACTCTCTACAAAGCCCAAGTGCGATCTTGCATGGAGTACTGCAGTCACCTCTGGGACGGCTCTGCGAAATACCAACTTGACGCACTGGACTCGGTTGAGCGTCGAGCCAAGAGACTCATCGATGACGATGCACTCGTCGAGACTAAGCTACATAGTCTGGAGCACCGACGATTGGTCGCTTGTCTGTCGGTATTCTATCGGCTACACTTCGGCGAATGTGCCCAGGAGTTACATGACCTGATTCCACCATCCCCCTTCCATCATCGTACGACAAGACGTAGTGCGAGACTGCATCCATACGTTGTCGATATACCAACAATCCGCACAAATAGGTTCGCATCCTCTTTTATAATGAGAACCGGTAAGGTTTGGAACTCTCTCCCTGCGTCTGTTTTCCCAAGCAAATACAATCAGGATATTTTTAAAAGAAGAGTAAATAGGCTTTTTCTGGGCGAGCGCGCTACATCCTCGGCTTCATCTACACTTTCCATCAGGTGAGCTGAAGCCAAGCGCAAACCCATTTTGAATAAAAAAAAAAAAAAAAAAAAAAAAAAAAAAAAACTTTGTTCAGATTGTGACACCAGATCCAAGTTCGATTTAAATTCTCATCATTTTTAACCGACTTCAAAAAAGGAGTAGGTTCTCAGTTCGACCGTATATTTTTTTTTTTTTTTTTAATGTGTGTTCGCGGATAACTTCGTCGTTTATGAACCGATTTTGATGATTCTTTTTTTGTTGGAAAGGAGATATCCCAAGGGTGGTCCCATGATAAGGAAACCAGGATCTGATGATGGATCCCAGAGAAATCGAGGGGAACCTTCGAAAATCGTACTGCCGACTAGTGCGTTTGTTAATTTGAAGCACTACTGTTAAATCGAACTAATGAATTCACCACTGAAAATTGTGAAATAAACAAAATTTTAACAAAAAATTAAAACCGCCTTCAAAAAAACTAAAAAGTTAATAAAATAACATTGCAGCCGATGACTTTTTCGTTCGCATCATAAGAACATTCATTTGTTTTATAGAAGTCGGTGTCAAGCCAAGCCAAAAAACTAATGCAAGCCCTGTCGCGAATCGGCTTGACAGCGACTTCGATAAAACAAATTAATGTTCTTATGATGCGAACGAAAAAGTCATCGGCTGCAATGTTATTTTTTAACTTTTTAGTTTTTTTGAAGGCGGTTTTAATTTTTTTACAGTCTCAAAAGTAACAAATTCTCCGATGGAGTCAGATATTATAAATGGTTTGTTATAAGGATGGGCGTCCGAGGAGAACTTACCAAGTGCGCATTACCCTCAACCGACAGAAGTGTACGAAAACAAGTGTGAAAAGGATGAGGCGAGAGAAGTATATCAGGATCGTAGTGTGTGTTCATCCGTAGTCTCTGCCTACCCCTGAGTATGTATGTAGGTACGAAAATTATTATGACATCATCATAAACAGCTTTCTTTAAATTTCAACAGAAAATGAAGAAGAAGAAAGAACAGAAAATAAAAGATATATTTCAGCAGTGCCGAAACTTTTTCAGCAAGTGGATGTGATTATTGAGCTTGATGAATGCTAATGACCATGATAAATTATCTCAATCATTGTGAGCTCAACAGTATAAAATTGCTTGGTATATTTTGGTCCTACCTTCCGAAACCGACTAATTAAAGTCGAATAGGTACTACTGTACAATTATTAGGTTTTTTATTTGCCTTTAGAATATTCATAAAATAAAATAAAATTATTACACCATATTGTCCAGTTAACTGAACTCCTGACGATATTTTATACGAGACGAAACGTGAAGCAAAATCTGAAAACCATTTTCGTACTACAAAATAGAATCTGCCTTTAAAAAAAGTCCGCAGGAATAAGCAACTGTTACTCTTTGAATACTGGTTGAACTTGACTCCTGGTGCATGCATACCTTAGATGCATACATGCATATGCTCACGACTATAATCCCCGAGGGGGTAGTCAGGGATATTCTGAAAACTGAGAACATCCACGTACATCACGAGTAATACCTACCTACCGACACTCTGTCCAGTGCAGTGTGACGGGCATTGAGCCCGTCGCCACATATAAAAAATTGATAATGGGTACAATAAATGCATCGAAATTGAAGCATGCAGGTGTCCTCATGATGTTTTCCTTCACCGTAAAGCCAGTGATGTTACGTACGTACTACATAAATTTAGAAAAACTGGTACTTCTCCACGGTAGGCATGGTTACTCGCGACTGAACCAACACGGCTTCCGAGGCTTGATCTATAAATTCAAAAAAAGAGAAAGAAAGATAGAAAATTATTGTCTTTAGTTCTTTTACTGAATGTATCGTATTCCGGACACACAAAATGAAAAACGGATCCTCCGTCTGGTTTTTAATTGAAATATTTATAATTGCGAGTCGGCTTTCAAACTGCGATATTGTGTGCCCATGAAAAGGAAAATAAAATGCCGCAGCATAAAGCAATTATTGTTTTACGCAGACTTTTTCATTTTGTCAGTATTTCCTAATGACATTATCATTGTTTCGTTTCTTCTCTCCTTCGTTTAATGAAATGAGGATTCTGTAGGCATTTCTGTAGCGTCAACGTATCGAATGAGTTAAATTAAAACGATTTAGTACCTACCCTACCTACCTACCCTTTAGGTTCATTTATTATCTACATGTAGAGTCCTTGCGTTATAATTTTAATAATTACGAGCTTTTACCCGCGACTTCGTCCGCATAAATTATATACCAGATTTTAAGTCAGATGATAAGCTATCAAACAAAAAAAGTTTCATCAAAATCGGTTCAGTAGTTTTTTGCGTGATACTCGAACAAACAAACATCCAAACAAACAAACAAACAGACAGACAAAAATCCAAAAATTTGTGATTTGGAATCAGGGATAGGCAAAAACCATGTCGTAATTTTTTTTTTTGTGAATATCTTCAATGTACAGACACATTTCTGTTACAGATTTATAATAGTTTAGATTAGTTTTCTTTTTTAAATAAAAGTAATTTTATTAGACAAAAATAATAGACCTAAGAACTTTTCTTTATCATAGTGGAATTGTCATTGTTATTTACTTACATAGTTCTGCTGCGAGCGGTTGTTATGGTTCCGAAGTCAACAAGGAACCCTTATAGTTTCGCCATGTGCGTCCGTCCGTCTGTCCGTCTGTCCGCGGTTTAGCTCAGAGACGCTTAATACTAGAAATCTGTAATTTGGCATATGTATACATATTTTTAGGGTCAATCGTCAATCCCATGTTGTGGGGTATCGTTGGATAGATCTTTGAAAAATATTGTGGGTTTGGCACAACAAACCATTTTTCGATTTAGGGATCCGTTAGTGAAATATTAAGCTTTAAAGCGAAATTTTTCGGTTAAGTCAAGTGTGTCGTCCCCCCCCCCCCTCTCCCAGCTAAACGGTTGTAGTTGGAGATATGAAAAATTTCACGGCAATAGCATATATAACGAATTTAAAAGGAAAACGATCACCGCTAAGTAGGCAAGGTTACAAGTTTCCGAGTAATAGTCGACTAACTTATAAAATGTACTTTTTAGACTTTATTAGCCGTTAAACCGTAGTGTAAAACAGAAAGTCTTATTCTAAGTCCATATTATACTGTGACGGGCAACTACGGAACCCTGCCCCGCCCGCCCTGCCCTGCCTGTGCGTGGTCCGACATGCACTTGGCCAGTTGTCTTTTATTTCGCGTGGTGTTGGCGCTTCTGTGAAAATTTCAACTGGCTAGGTTAGCTTTTACGGTTCAAAAGTTAGAGCCCTAAATACTAAATAGGAAGAACAGACGGACGGACGGACGGACAGCGTAGGCTTATGAATCCCGTTTTCACTCTTTGGGTACGGAATCTTAAAACCAAGAATATCACATTTTAGCCATTGCTGATTTTCAATTTATCGGGACATTAGGTACGGATTTGTGTTTTTAATTTTCGTAGTTACTATCTTTAAACCCGCGGCCACTTTTGGTGGTTTTAAAGATAGTGCAATAGCAATTGAGGGCAGCACTGGAGGTGCTCTCGGGTGCCCTCTTAACTATGGTTGAATCGTTCTAGCCAAGATCTTACACTGAAAAAAAAATTTGTTTACTACAACCAACATCATGACTCCATATGAGCCTGTCAACATCATGACTTCTCCGACTAAGAGAACTTTGTTAAACGAATTCGGCTTGTTGTTACAACTAACCATCTTTTGTTTTTAGTAAACAATCATAACGTCATTTCAATTATTTTGGTGCTAATTAAGAGTCTTAGTAGGCTCGCATTTTTTTCAGTGTAGCCGTAACCAATTAAAACAAGAAAGAAGCTTAACAGTAGTTCTAACTACACGTATCGTACCTACTTTTAGCTACATATTTACATAAAATACAAACAGAGATACGTCCCAACACAGAAGAGAATGTATGAATTCAAACACAAAACCGTTGGCTGGCTTAATCTCACTTATACTGCGCTCAAAGACTACTTGAAAATGTGTCATCAGACTGAAAGGCACTATTTTCATACGATTGTAGTTTGAGCGACATGTCGTGACACTTTTCAGTTTTCTTTTAAACGTTTTGACGTGATAACGTCTTATAAATCGATGAACACTGGGCTGCGTTCAGAACGTTTGGATGCGGTTGTTTTTTCAACTCGCTCTATAGTAATTAACGTCTTTCACCGAGGCTCTGAACGGCGTTTAGTGCGAAAAGTTGCGCTCGGGGTGCACTCTGGGTGCACATAGTGTGTAGGTTCTGAACGCAGCCCTGGCTGCACGCACGAAGTGTCACGTTCCGCCTGAGCCTGAGCATGCAAGCAAACAAATCTCTCTTTCTCGCGTGACGTCAGAGCTAGTAATTCGTATATTCATCAATGTTTCTTTATGACGTTATCTCGTAAAACTATCGCCCGTAAACCGACTTTACAGACAACCAATTTTTTTCTCTCTAGAAGTTCTTGTGTGTATTTAAATATTTATGTTTGACAATAAAGCAATAACAACAGTTATTATAAGGTGTATGTTTAGGCAGTTGCAATACTATGTATAAAAGGTGATTGTACTCATGAATCATGATACTGAACAACTTTCCCCAAGGAACTTATGGGAAATTCGCAAAAAAATTATGTTAAAAATAACGAACAATACCTACCATTTTTGCAAAATAATCGAACTCGTGCATGGAGGGTTCCGTACCACCATACCATACAATATTCGAAAAAAACTCCTGGATCCTGAAAAAAAAGTTTCTTGACGAAACCTAGTGAAACGTAAAGAATATTTATCTTATCTTATCGTGTCTACTGTTTAATCTAACTTTTATGCCTAGTTTGCTAGGTACCTACTTACGCGACTGCCGCGACATACAACCCGGACTATATCCGTTCCTGGCGAGAGATCCGGTTTATTTGCGCTTATATTGTGTGGACACAATACTTGAGAGGATCACGTCGCCCGCTGTATAGAACTGTACGGTAAAGAGACGTTTCTTATTTACATATTATGTATCTGTGTGGGTATGTACTGAATGTTATGTAAGTTTATAACAACGTGGCTTGATACGTTTGAGATGCTATGTGTATTTGAACTTTGGAGAAATAATGATGTTGAAAGAAAGTAAATAATGTGGGGGTTGAGATTGTCAAGTTGCGGAAGTATGAAGGAATCTCAAGATGGTTTATGTTTACACCTATTGGCTTCGAAACGTTGGGTCCTTGGGGCCCAGAAGCCAAAAAAATGATTAAAGAGTTGTCGATGACCGAGCTGGCAGCTTCCTTGGCGAACGACTCAGCTTGACTATTCAAAGGGGGAACCCTGCCAGCATGCTTGGCACCCTGTCTCGCGAGGATGCATCCGACGATGGGATGCACCTATTTCAATGATCGAAATAAAAATAATAAATAAAAAATAAAAATCATTTATTTCAGACTTTCGCTCATATAAGTTAGAGGTAGTAGGTACATAGTTAAAATTATTAGAATTACATTAACAATATTATAAATTATCCAATACAATTATATTAACTTAAAAAAATTTCAGAATAAAATTACATAAAAAAAAAATAACAATGTCAATTATTACTACAATGTCAATTATTACTACTATATAAATATAGTACCCACTCTGTTCACCAGTTTGACCCAATGAGCCAGAATGGGACAGTCAAATTTATCAACAATAGCCTTCAGAATGGTGTTGGTGCTCCCCCGCGTCCTGCTCAGCAGAGAGGCCGTCTTCTTCCGCATGATCGCGTGGAAGCCATCAGTTCGCATTTCAGCGAACATGGTCGACGCGCTGCAGAAGCGTGGGAGCCTCAACAGCATCCTGAAGGCGTTGTTATATTGGACACGCAAAGCATTGTAGGCTCGTTGCGTATACTTAACCCATAGGCTGCTAGAGTAAAAAGATTGGCAGTATGCTTTAAAAAGCGTAACCTTTACCTCGGTCGAGCATCGAGCAAACCTACGAGCCAGCATGTTGCTTCTCACCGACAATGCCCTGCGTTCGGTTTCAATGTCATGATCATCTTTCAGGTCATCCATCAAAACATGTCCTAGGTACTTAAAGCTAGTCACTCTATTGAGACATACACCATTTAGTAAATGCTTGGGTCTGAGTGACACTAACTTATAGTACTGTATAGTATCAATTATTTTATTAAATAGACTATGTAGTATTGTATACTATATTAATAATTCTTATGCTAAGGTTATCTTAGCATAAGAATTTTATATTGTTTAGTTATTAAGTCGTGTTATGTTGTAGAGTTTCTGGCCGCATCTTCTCTACAGTACAGCGACAACACGTTCCGACGCGGTGGCAGCTTCAAAAAAGTGCTTCAAACTCCTATATTGAATAAATTATTTTTGACTTTGACTTTGACTTTGACGTCCTTTTTTATCTCTATTAAGATCTCATTTCTATACATAGATTTATATATTACTTTCTATACCTTTTTGTTGTTTTCATTCTTTCTGATAATAAAGTTAATATAAAAATAACTGCAATAAAAGTAATTGCTGCAACCTACATAGATTTTTAAGTGTTCACTTGTAGCAGTGTTCGCACCATTTTGAAAGTCAACAGGCTCGCAGATATTTACAATTTTATACAAGGGTAAGTAATTCGTATTACGCCTACATATCGGCAAAATAAAGCATATTAGAGCAGTGTTGCCAACCGTACGATTTTTAAATCGTATTCATACGACTTTTTTGACCCTGATACGATGTACGATCTCATTTTGGAAATTGTACGCAAAATATACGATCTTTAGAAATCTTAGAATTTTCATAATAATTATTCAATAACTCTCCATGAAATTCCAAAGATTTTAACCACATTTTTGCCTCAGACACTCTTGAAAAACGTAGCGCACTATTTCTAGTAACATGACACCTATAAATCAAGAATTCTCTCCGAAATATCACTATCAGAAACGATTTTTTTACTTTACTTGGAATTATGCTGACATTTAAAAAAACTAAAAATTTGTGTATTTTTTGTTTGTGTTGTTCAATTGAAATTAGTTATTTTAGTAGTTGAATATTAAAAAATCATAGCACCTAACTAACTTTTGGTACCTTCATGGTGTTTATCCTGAATAAATATTACGTTGATACGTCCTTTTATCTGTGCTTTTTGTATAAATTTCGTTGTGTACGATTTTTTTACAAAAATTCCCTGCAAAATACGATCTTTTCAGGCCTGTGGTAAAAAGTGTTGGCAACACTGTATTAGAGACAATTATAATAGGTTTATGCAGGGTGTTCGGTTAATCAGTTACACTACTTTATGGGGTGATTGTACCCATGATGACGAACAACTTTCCCAAAGAAACCTATAGGAAAAAAAAATAAAAAATTGGCAATACATTTTTCACTTTTCATACAAACTTTCGATCAGCTGATTGCATTTTGTATGGGAAGTACAAAAATTTTTATGCGAATTTCCTATCTTAGGTTTCTTAGGGAACGTTGTTCAGTATAATGGGTACAATCAGACCTTAAAGTAATATGCAACTGTTTACCCTAACACCCTGTATTGCCTACTTTGCTGCTGGCAGTAGCTAGCATTTATTTTCTTACTTGCTATGCTAGCAAGATTATTTCTGCTTATTTCACTTGAAAATACAAATAATAAGTAAATAAATAACGTACATTGTAATAATCCCAGGTACCTAATCTTCTCAGGCTTTTTATCATAGGTTTAGTCCTTAGGTTTAGTCTTGGTTTAATTTAATGCGTAAAAATTGAATTGTATAAATTATCGATTGACATTACGAAATTAATATTAACTTTTGACATTTCTAAATATTTTTGCAAACTTTAATCAAATGTAATGACAGTAAAATTGAATTTTTTTTTACCCCTAAGTTTATTTATTTACAACAAAATAGATACAAATAAACTGTAAATAAATAAATAAATTTTGTAGTTTAGGATTGTATAGTATGGTATAAGTTTAGTTTAAGTTTTGCTTGTGCTTTTACTATTTCATAATTTCAATAAATTTTTCAAAACTTATTTACCTACATAATAAATAAATAAATACAAATATAACCCTTAACCTAAAAATAAAAACATAAGAAAAACAACACTTATACCTACTATAGAATTAAACCAACTAATTTAAATAATGCCTAATGATTTATTTAATATTAATTGTAATTTCCTTATTGAGTTCTGTAAATTATATTACCTGCCATATTTGTATACTTACGGGTAGAATGTACCAAACCATAAAAATGTAAACATCTATTGTAAAAACTACCTACATTGACAAATAAAGACTATTTCTATTTCTATTTCTAGGGAATCCTACAACAACGGCACAAAAATAATTATGTCCATGACAAACCGGGACTCAAACCCAGGCAGTCCGGCGTTTTAACAACATCAACTAGTATTTAAACTTTCTCTCGAATCCAAAAAAGAAACAAAAGAAAATTGTCTAAAAACTATAAACAACGGTTAGCTGATGTTTGTCGATGTGATTTCCACCCCTTACCCCCTCGTACCCTGAGAACCTCCCATCTGTAAAGTAAGCTCGATGGTAAACATCCCCCCTGTGGAGGGGGGATGAATGTTTTATATCAGAAAGCGGATTGACGAGTTTTGCTAAAAGGAGATATAAATTGATAAACAATGTTGTAGCTTTATAACTTGAGGGTTCTTTTTGAGATTTTTGTGAAGTTTTTTCATTTCATAGTAAGTTATAATATGAAATTATGATGGGACCTTAGGTACCTGAAATTAAGCTTAAACCTCTTATGATTTTTTTTTTTAGGTTTAACATGTTATAATTTTTGTCATCTACGCAGGTCTAATAAACATTTTTTCAACTATTCTGTCCATTGAAAATTAATACCTATTAAAAATTGATATTAAAAGATTTTAAAGAAAAATAAAATTGTTGTGCACAAATCACTTAAAAACTACACTGAAGATAGAGTTTTCACAAAAGCATAGGTTTAACATTTTTAGTTAACTCAATCAACCTCAAACTCATTTTTTTTAATCTACATAGATAGCTTTCTGTCGTCATTTTTTGTCTCATCCACCCCGTCGGAAGGTGTTAAGATGCGGCCAGAAACTCTACAACACACATGTTTTAAACAAAATATACAAAATGCAATTACAAATACAAATTTTGAATTACGTAGTGCAACATTGTCAAGACCAATCACGAGTCTTAAAAGCTCTATAATGTTTGCAATAATACGTCAGAAATAAATTTCCAGTAGTTTAATTTGTGTTAAGAATTAATGATTCATCTGGAATCAAAACATCAATTCAGTGGTCACTTTAATTAAATGTCATATCAATATCACACACCAAAGATAATTTATTACCATTTATCAATGACAATAAATTCTATTCCACTCCATAGTCCAGATAATCCTTTTCACCCTATGTCTCTAATAGCTTTCTCTAATGTTTATTAAGTACCCCAAAGTATATCATTTTAGTCTTTACCACACAGCAATAAGAATTTCTTTGGGGGACTATTAGTAAGCTGTAATGAGTACGACAGTCCCCAGGGCACTCATTTAAATCTTATTTGTAGTTTTTAGTTTACAAAGTCAACAGTTTAAGGTTTAATCGTGGGGGCGCGTTAGAGACGGAAATCTGAGTTATCCTGTGGGAATTATCTGGTGTTTATAATGTTAGGAGAAGATGAAAACCCTTCGTCCATATTTAATCTCGGAACTAGCATAAACGTAAAATAATGGTTAGAAGTGGCTCTAATTGCTTCAACAGAAAATGTGAAAGAAATCTTCACTCCACTCTCATCTATTGAAAAAATTAATGCTCTAGAGTAGACTAGAATGATGTTATAAATAGTAATATAACAAAATAAGGGAAATCATTGTGACTGAATTTTATTTAGATTAGAATAAACAAGAAAATAAAAATCAAATCAAATAAACGTAGTTGCTGTGAAAATTCAACCTTGAAAGAGAACCCCAAAGTCTTCGTGGGTTGAGAAGCTGGAATAGGTGTCATGGCCAAGTTTTGACTTTATAACTATTTTAGTGTAGCACAGCCAGCCGTGTCACTACTGTTTTTTAGGGTTCCGTACCCAAAGGGTGAAAACGGGACCCTATTACTAAGCCTATCCATCCGCCCGTCCGTCCGTCCGTCCGTCCGTCCGTCCGTCCATCCGTCCATCCGTCCATCCGTCCATCCGTCCGTCCGTCCGTCTGTCCTACCTATTTAGGACTGTAACTTTTGAACGGTAACAGATAGATAGTTGAAATTTTCTTAGGTTATTACGGCGGATTCGTTAACAAATAATAAAAATTTCAAAAGGTTAAAAATTAAGGGGGGTTCTCAACAAGAAACTCGTTTTTATCAACGTTTTTTCTTCACGCTCTATCGTAAAAACGGTAATACAATACAAACGTCAAACTTAGTGTGATTATAGAGCAAACTCTGCAGAATAACAACAAATACTAAAAACCAGCCAAGTGTGAGTCGGTCTTGCGCTAAAGGTCCCGAACAAAAATTAGATACAAAAATAGAATTTTTTTTTCTAAGTTAATAATGCTGTGTTCTGAGGTGGTGTGATACGGAACAATCGGTGCGCGAGTAGCCCGACTCGCACTTGACCGGTTTTATTTTTTCATTTGTCATCACATCACTAAACAACCTTGAGTAGGTAGAAAATGAAGTTCTCCATAAAATATGAATGCTTTGGTAAATTTTTAGTTTGATTGTTCAGTGTACCTATATGTACCTACCCCACCTAACTTTTATGAAACAAAATCAGAAAGAACTTACGACCCTACAACATTATTTAAAGTCATACAAATGAATAAATTCCCACAAAAGTATCACAATCACAGGTCATCCCCAAAACCAGAAGCTTGACAGTTTCCATACAAAAAACAGAGGTAGTTAGTTTCCGCCCAATCTCATGCAATACAAAAATTTCATGGTACTTTAGCGCGCATAATGGGGACGTTTTATGAAATGGCCGGGATGCACTAAATTGGGGGTTTGAGCATTCGGGCGTTATCGAATTTGCCCCACCGGCAAAATATTTATTTCATTACTCCTATTCATAGGCTCTAATCTGTGTTGCGGTTCAAGTTGGAGATCCTTCGTGTTACAAAAACACAATATGCGTCGATTGGCTTTACGTTACCGTCAAGGCTACGCTGTATTTCATTTTTACTTTAGCATGCATATGCTCACGACTATATTGCCCGAGGGGGTAGTCAGAGATATTCTGAAACCTCAGAACATCCACGTTTCACTAGTAGTACCGAATACTCTGTCCAGTGTGACAGGTAGTGAGCCCGTCGCCACTTGTAATGGACAGTAGGTACAATATATGCCTCGAAATTTAAGCATGCAGGTTTCCTCACGATGTTTTCCTTCACCGAAAAGCCAGTGGTGTTACAAATCGTACATAAATTCCGAAAAACTCATTGGTACGAGTCGGCCTGGACGGGGATCGAACCATCGCCTCCTGCACGGTAGGCAAGGTTACTCGCCACTGGACCACCACGGCTTCATTTTCATCTTCATTTTCACTTTAATAAACTAGATTTTTGTATTAGGTACCTGATGATGATGATTGCTCCTGACCGATTTCGGGATTTTGGCCACGGCGACTGCTTCAATTCCATTTTATTGTTGGCGTTGATGAGCTCTCATGTGGCTAAATCTTGGAGAAGAAAATTTTAACGTACCTACAATTTATCACCTATTTCTATAAAATGGATCAAAAACCTACATATAAATGTATCGTTTTATAAGAAGTTAAATAGAATGTAGAGACTATGACCTGACTCTGAACAAGTGATAAGAAGGGAGAGAAATGGTAGACCATGGTTGGCTTGCCACAAACGATAAAGTAATAAAATGGGAAAAACGTCATGCTAGTTCATTTCGGTATACGCAAACTAACAAAGACAGAGGCACATATTGATCTTTCTCGTTTTCTCAGGAGTCGCATGCTAGGACCACAGCCAGGGACATTTTTGGTGCTAACTTTTGCTCGCTTTGCCTGTTCTTTCGGGAGATATGAAAAAGATGTCCTTTCTCGTAATGCAAGCTGCAAGATTAAATTAAATATTTGTCCATACTTTCTCTAGTCAAGACGCACGGAAAAACACTTTCGTACTGCAACTACCAGAATCAGGGCCTCTACCCGCACATTCGAACTTCGCAATTGCGTGAACGTTTTCGTTCCAATGTCAACTCTATTACAATGAAGTGCGGACCGAAACAGTGGCGATATATCCAACGTCGAAAGTCCGGGTATAGGGTCAGAGTAGATTTCAAATATCGAATTGCTTTCTTTAATTTGAAATAGTCAATCAATCAATCAATCAAATATACTTTATTTACACCAAACACATAAATACAGTACAGAGCAGGATACAAAAATAATTTTATCGCTAAAAAGCGATTTCTTCCAGACAACCTTGGGGTAGAGGAAATGTTAACTTAGAATACGGGTCGGTGTTACAAAGAAAAATTAAAAGAAAAATAATGATAAAAAAACAAAAATAAATAAACATATTATAATTCTTATTTACATAATAAATAAATATTTGTTATCATAAATACCTTCATATAATAAATATAATATATATATCATACATGCGAAAACCAGCAATGATTGAGAGGAAATCAGGAACAGAGGTCCAGGAAATGAGCTTGAAATAGATAGCATAGCATATGCTCACGACTATATTCCCTGAGAGGGTAGTCAGAGATATTCTGAAACTTCAGAACATCCACCATCTTGAAATAGATGTTATAGGAAATGTCCTAAAGGCAAACTTTATCGGTAACCAAGACAGTGCAGGACCAGATCATAGCTTACTTCGCGGGGCGTCGCGGCAAGGACCGGGTTTTTACGACCCCTGCGGCGGCATTATCACTCCAACCCCCTCAAAAACTACCCTCAAACCTACAGAATACAGTCCACAGTCGCTCGCGAACAATTTGTCAACGTTGCTTCAATGCGAAGCACTATTGTGAGGATAATGCCACCATCAAACGTAGTTCCATTGTCATTGAAAAGTTAACACCGAAATTCGACTTTAAAATGTTTGCGTTGGAGTCTGTTTTTGTTTGTTGGTTGCATGCATGGTAAAAGTGAATAAGGGGTAAGTGAGAT
This sequence comes from Agonopterix subpropinquella, assembly GCA_922987775.1. NCBI lineage: Eukaryota > Metazoa > Arthropoda > Insecta > Lepidoptera > Depressariidae > Agonopterix > Agonopterix subpropinquella. Next base: position 5,383,377 of record OV277710.1, read on the forward strand.
TCATTTAATTCATCTAGATTGTCACTGGGGCTCTTAATTTTGATCGTAATTCGTATGGGGAGTCTCAGACAGTCCGTTTAGCATTTTAGAAGGTCGGTTTTGTATTTAAGGATGTCTATGTTTTAAGATAGAGTTAAAGAATAGGACTTATAATAAACTTAGTTAAGATTTAGATAATAAATTTTAAAGATGATGACGAAGAACTATGAAATGGACACCATTATATTATTGCATTGCATTGAAAATTTTCAAACAGGAGTGCGATTTTTGAATCTCATTCGCTGAGTTCAGCAGTTGAAAATGTCAAAATTATTGTGGAGATATGCATCTTTCTACTGCTGATTTGACTTTCAAAAATCGCACTCCTGAAGTATGATTTTTGAAAGTCAAATCAGCAGTAGAAAGTTGCATATCTCCACAGTAATTTTGACATTTTCAACTGCCGAACTCACCGAATGAGATTCAAAAATCGCACTCCTGATCCTAAGAATAACAGTGAGAATCTGTTTCTGTAGGTACCTAATGCAAAATAGCCTTAAAATTTAGTTTTTTATTTGGAATAGAGTAAGTAGGTATAATAATAATAGCTAATAGTTTTGATCACAACAAAATGAACTGGAGCCGTGACTTATATTTTATATATCTACCTAACGTATAATAACCGTAGTACCTAAGTTCTTTCACATTTTTTTATTATTTGTTTGCCGTCCTTTTTTCAGAAAATAAAAGTAACTTAAAGTAAGTATATTGATTGATTGAAAAAATTCGAATATCAAATTTTTTTAAATTCTGCATTTTCATATTGGACAGAGAACATCTAAACTATTATAAAACTGTAACAGAAGTGTGTCTGTACATTGAAGATATTTATAAAAAAAAAGATTACGATATGGTTTTTAGGCTTCCCTGATTCCAAATCACAAATTTTTTGACTTTTTGTCTGTCTGTTTGTTTGTTTGTTTGTTTGTTTGTTTGTTTGTTTGGGTGTTTGTTTGTTCGAGTATCACGCAAAAACTACTGAACCGATTTTGATGAAACTTTTTTTGTTTGATAGCTTATCATCTGACATAAAGTCTGATATACAGGGTGAAATTGATATCATTAGCATCCTTTTAAACTAAGAGTCTACCCATCAAACTGAACAACTTTTACTATGGGAGCAAATCAATCGGTGCAACAAAAAAATCAGCTGTTGCATACATTTGTGTCGCGTAGGCATTACAGTTTAGTATGGAACAGGTGATTTTTTTGTTGCTCCGATCGGTTTGCTCCCATAGTGAAAGTTGTTCAGTTTGATGGGTAGACTCTTAGTTTAAAAGGATGCTAATGATATCAATTTCACCCTGTATAATTTATGCGGACGAAGTCGCGGGTCGTAAGAAATAAAATTTCAAATTAGGTAAAATTAAAAATCAAAAACAATTTTCACATTTAAAAATAGAGAATTAGAGACCCTTTTAAATAGCATGTTTGTATCTGGACAGTTGGTAGGTAACATAGAAAAGTAGGTAAATATATAGGCGAAGGGATAAAGGCCCTCTTTGTGAATCTAATAAACATCCCTCCGGACGAACGGAAAACAATTTAGAGGATCTCGATTCGATTCCTCAAACAATGCATGCGTAATTTTAACAGTTTTGTACTTTATTCTACTTTTTAGGCAATGGAAAAGCCATAGAAAACGCTTTACATTACTTGATTAAGTAATTCTAATTAATAATAGTAAAAACAGAAAAATTCTTCGTCTATGGCACTCTATGGTAAAAATGTAAAGGTTCTTTTTTTTTTAAAGAAAAAAAGTTGTGCCGGCTCTTCATTCTCGCCGAGAACGGGCGAGACAGGCCGAGAACGAGAGTGTGGATGCCCTTCATTGTTCTCGTGGCGTCGTAAGCCATAGTAATATTCCTTGAAAGTTCTCGCCGAGAACTATCGGCCGAGAACTCTCGGCCGAGAATTCTAGTGAAGTGCGGGGTTTAGGAGGTAGAACAACTCAGACAAGGTATTCCTGAACCCCGCACTACACTCTCGCCGAGAATTCTCGCCGAGAACTCTCAGCGAGAACTTTCAAGGAAAATTACTATGGCTTACGACGCCACGAGAACAATGAAGGGCATCCACACTCTCGTTCTCGGCCTGTCTCGCCCGTTCTCGGCGAGAATGAAGAGCCGGCATCAGACTTTGTAACATAAAAAAAAATTTTAAATGGCGTGGCTTAAAATATTATGATATTCCATAGACGAAGAATTGTTTCGTTTACGCTGGTAGACGGAATGTCAGTGTAAGCGGGTATGAGATAGCGAGAGTCATAAAATCCTATACAATTTAAATGAAGTGACAACCTTGGAGTCAGCTGGAGTCAGTACAAAAAAGTGTTACGCCGATAAGGACAGCAATAAGGTAGCGATCTCCTTTTTTAATTAAAGCCAATTTACTATGTGCATCTCTTATTGAGTGAATATGACAAGACACGTGCTTCCTTCTAGTACCTTCTCTTTCTACGTCATATTCATAAAGCCATGTCAAGTCAGAGCCATCTATCAAGACACGATGAATTTATTTTTACTTTTTAAATTAAATTAATTGTTTTCTATCCCTTTACAAAATATCGAGTTCACAACATTTATTAAATTAAAATAGCTTTAATCAAAGGTTCACAATTTCTATTAATTCATTGACACAAAATATCTTTCTCTTTCCATACAATGAAAACCCCGAATTAAAATCAACTTAAAAATCTAACATGCCGTGCCCTCGACAAAAACATCTTGAACAAACTCAATAAGAACCTCACATGTGTTCAAGAGCGTCCACTCCACACGAATGCACCCGTCATAATACGAGACACGTTACCGAGTGTAGTTACTGCTATACAATTGCATTTTTATTATAATTGATATGTTAAAATCATGGGGGCTCAGCGGGCGATTTGTTTGATTTTTTTATTCAAATTGATAGACACTGTGATTTTTTGTCCTACGTACTTGATTTGTGGATAATTTGGAGCTGTCTCTCAGAGACAGAATATACAGGGTCCAACTTTGTTACACATTTGTTAAATAAAATAAATAAAAAAAAATAAAAACTTAAAATGGTGACAGTTTTTTAAGAGGATGATCAGACCATCAAACTGAACAACTTTCTCTATGGGAACAACATCGAAATCGCGAAAAAGAAAAGCAGCTGTACCATACATTTTGCTCTTGTAGGTTTGCAGTTTAGTAATGGACAAGCACATTTTTTCTTCGCGATTTTGATGTTGGTCTCATAAAGAAAGTTGTTCAGTTTGATGGTCTGATCATCCCCTTAAAAAAGTGTCAGCATATTACGAAGGACCCTGTATATTTTATTATACCGCGCGACCGCACGCCGCAGCACCGCCGCGCGCGATCGCGTTCCGTCTACCTTATTTGCTCTAGCAAATGACGTTCCTGAGTGACAGAAAAGGATGGAGCGACGAAAAAATTCGATGCCGTGCTGCCAGATGAGGTTCAACCCAAATGGTACCTTAATTACCTACTATGCTACAGGATTGACTATAAATCGATTAAGTACCTAGCCCTTGACCGGTTGCAAGTTCGGGTTCCGTCCAATAAAACTGAATCTTTCATTTAATAAGTATTTATTTCCATTTTACTTGTTTACACACAGAAGAACATGCACAAAACGGCGAAAACATTTACCCAAACAACTAATTAAAAGAGATTTCTATCAACAAAGCATCCAAATAACTTTTTCAAACGATTGTCCTGTCTACACTCGACAACTTCTGAGTGACAAAAAAGTTTTGTCGAAATTAAGCAAAGCGTGAGTTTACGCGTTCAATTGTGCGTATGATCATCATTATAGTATTGCGGATCCACTAGCTTATAGATCTTGTGTGATGAAAACACAATTTATTGTGGTCAGTACAATAGAATTCATCACTTTTACTTCCGAAATTGATGAAGTGTATCGTAAATTGTATCAAAAGAGAAATAGAAAAAGTGTCAACAATAAAATACCTCACGCCACAGATAATATAAAGAGGATTTTTTTTACGTAGAGATTGAAAGAAACAAAAAAGGTTTTACTACAAAAATAGCAGTAACTTTTTTAGATGCTGGCTGATTTTCGTCGATAAAATGCCATTTGATAGGAAAAGAAAAAGACGTAATTTATTTCTTTCTTGGTTTCTGGCGATTAGAATTTTTTTTTCGACATAAGCAGCCGGTAACTTCATAAATTAATATTACAATCTTTATAAATTAATATTTGTTTGGTTTGCAGTTTTCATAACTATTTAGTATAAAAGTTTATTCTGAATTTCTGAAGGCTCCTAGCGCGCTGCATACAATCGAACTTCCGTCCTATTTTTTTTCCAGTTAAAGTCAATGATTTTTTTTAGCACGATCTAGAAACCAATATTATGTGCTTTACATTTGTCAGATTTCTGTTAAAAGTTAGTTAGTTTCAATACTAAGACTAATTTAAGATTTGTATGGAAAACTATGAGCCACAATAACGTTGAAAATATTATATTTTAACCAAAATCTGGCAAATGTTAAGCACAGATATTGGTTTCTAGATTGTATTAAAATCTTTTTTTACTTTAATTATACTAAATATTCAAACTAGAACCGAACTTCGGTTTGTATAGAGCGCCCCGTACGAATTATGTCCTCTTAAATAATAGGTATCTATTAGGAGGTACCTAGGTATTACATGCGATATCAATTCATCATCCTCATATTTCTTTTTAAGTTAATTGCCTATCTACCATCAGTGTTGCCAGACCTAAGGATTTATCCGTAGATCTACCGATTTTTGGCCTGGCCTACGGATCTACGGATTTCAATTGCAAATCTACGGATTTTTTGAAATCTTCTGAATTCCGGCATAAAATGTCAATTTGCTGCATAAAATGATACCCAGTCGCAAATAAATCAATTCAAGTTAACTTTCTCATGTATTGGACTGTGTTTATATGAAATACGGCTCGTCCCTACTCTTTTCTATCTACTTTCAGTCCATACACGACAGAAATATTTAACTGTAACATGTATGACAAAAGCACAGATGGTGACAATGAAAATAATGAAACAGAAATGAAAATGACAAAATGATGATGATGATGTTTTGTAATTTGTGACATTGTTACGTAATAAAAATATCCTAATTAATGAATGAAACCGAAAGTTAAGTTAGAACGGAAAAGAAAGAGTAAATTTTATTGATTTTCACGTCGTTTACGCTTAACTTTGTCAAAGTTTCTAATTTCTTCTTCAATTTAAAGCGATTTTTTTTATCAGTTCGCTCCAAAATAGTCAGATAAAGCATTTTAATAAAGTCTGTAGATCTACGGATTTTTCAACCTTGACCTACGGATTTCTAAAAATTTGATCTGGTAACACTGTCTACCATTGTAAAACGAAAACATTGCGTTAAACAATCACATGTCAAACTTTCTTACAATCTCAAACTATAAGTCTAAACAAACTTACAATTTCTAAGTCAACATTTACTTACACTCGCTATAAAATTTGTTACATTGTAAGAACAATAACAATAATTAGTTAGAACAAACAGTTAATGCAAATTATATTGTTAAAATAAATGTTTGTTTTGTTTCTGTGTGTAATTTATTGTACCTTTAGTTATTACAATGTGTTTAATTTTGTGTACAAAAGATAGCATTTCAAGGATATTTCAAATTATCATGTTTTATTTATTATTAGGAATTGTTCACACATATTCCCTTGTATAAAGCAAGCACAATTTTACCTAACTATGGAAATTAATTCTACTTAGTGTAGGTATGTTTTAAGCACCAAATGCATACCAAAGTAATTTAAATAGTTTTTTATAAACGCGAATGTCAGCGCTTCATCTATGATATGATATGAGTGATAATAATAACCTAGGTACTTAAATTTTGGATTAAATACAGATCAGGGTTATACTTTCACTATGGGTCCACTCGAAATCGCGAAATAAAAATCAGATGTTCAATAAAACACATGAGCGTCCACCGACGGACGGATGGACTCCCAATTATGGGGGTCCGGGTTCGAATCCGCACGGACAACATGCCATGTACCAATGAGTTTTTCTAACTTATGTATGTAAAACCGACTGCTCTCAAACGGTGAAGGAAAACATCGTGAGGAAACCTGCATACACTGAAGAAGAAATTCTGATGTGTATGTGAAGTCTACCAACCCGCATTGGGCACGCGTGGTGGACTAATGCCCATACATCCTCCTTGAGGGTAGGCCTGTGCCCTGCAGTGGGACGTTTATAGGCTGATGATGATGATGATGATGATGAATAGAAAACGTCAAGCGACTCGACCCAAATGTATATGAATCAGCAGATTTTTTTCGCGATTTCGATGTTGGCTCTATAGTGAAAGTTGTTCAGTTTGGTGGTTTGAAGCACCCCCTTTAATATGCAACGCATTTAAAATTGCATTTAAAGCATGCATGCATTTTGTTACGTTACAGGTAAGTTTAGCATAATATTTTTACAAGTAGGATTAACATGGTATTTATAAGTAGGTTTAGCTTAGTAGCTAGGTATAAGTGTTCTGTGTGGGTATATTATATGTGTATATATATATATGTTTGTGTGCGTGTGTGTGGGGTGTGTGTCTGTGTGTGAGTGTGTGTGTGGGGGGTGTGTGTATGTGTGTCTATTGGGGGTAATCTGTGTTTTTAACCCAAATAAAACCAAGGACAACATAAATAGCCCTACAGCTTTGGTGTCATAATAACGCACAAGTTCTAATATCGTTTTTTTTTGGCCGACTTTCGCATTTTGGTCCCAAAAAGGATGATGTCTTTTATTATACCCACTCGTTGGTATGCAAATAATGTTGAAATACAGAGCTTTCATAAGATATTTCCTAAATCCCTCGTGTTTAAGATCGACACATCGTTATCATGGTATGAGATGCGCCGTGTCACAATTACAATGTTTTTAAAAACGAGCACACACATGTTTGCACAACATAAATTACTCTCTTTGTACAGTCGCTGACAAAACGGAGGTCTTATTGTGTAACTACCCGATTTAAGCACTATCAAATCGACATGGTGTTTTTGATTTAAGTATTTAATTAAATCATGATGAAAATTGAGAATATTTATCAAATTGTCTGGGAATTTTGTATTATGTTCAAAAAAAATAATTTCGCCGTATACATATACTTACTTACCTACTTACTACTTTTTACTACTACTTACCTACTAAGAAAGGTATTTAATTATACTTACCTCGAAGAAAAGTTTAATTTTGGTGTAGTACCGAAAGCAGAGGCTTACGGACCGATCGCGCTTGGTAAATAAATCTCCACTGAAACGTCATTGGACCGCAAGCAAATCACAACTTTTTACAACCCAGATGAATTAACTTGGCACCTGGCTCGCACGTGGCTCGGAATTTGACACCCCTCTTGCTAACCCCCGCGGGACTCCGCCGTCGCTGTGCGAGGCTAGTAGCATAGCATCTCAGTTACCGTTGCACGTGTCCCTGCACTTTAGCATTTTCGAGTTATTCTTTCCGAGTTTTCTGAGTTTTTTATTCCGAGCCAACTGCGAGCCAGGTACCAAGTTAATTCGCCCGTTTTGTACACATTCGGAACCTATCGCGCTTATTTTTTGAAAGCTCATGAATGCTGTTTGACAGTTCGCTCCTTCAGACGTTTCAGTCACATAGTAAATAAGTTTAGCGCGTTACAGAATTCAGCACAGTTGAATATACCTACTGGATTGCAATGTGGTTAGAACTAAAATTGAATAAGGATTGAACTCGCTCAACGGATCAGCATAGCCATTCAGCGAGGAAATGCGGCCAGCGTTTTGGGTACCCTCCCACAAGGACCGAACCTGCACCACATCCTAGATTAGTTTAGTCTTAAGTCACTTTATTTGTAATTATTGTTTTATATCTTCCTATTAATAAACACTGGATTGAACTTCGATGTTTTAAATTGGCGCGATCGGGCCCCATTCTTACTTCACACTCGTACTAGTAGGTAGGTATTATAAAAACAGACATAATAAACATTACAATAATTAATAGGTACAAATAAGGCCGTTTACACACTCAATACCTATACCGAATAAAGATAATTAATATAAATTGAAATAAATAGGTAAGTACACACGGCGACACATCAAGCTATAACACCAACATAAGCTGGCCTCGCATAGGTTGTATTACGTAACGTCGGCCAGCTTAATTATGTTGGTTTTATGAAGCTTGATGTGTCGCCGTGTGCACCAAAAAAATGTGTCATTAAAATTCTAGGTTCGTAGACGAAGATGGGTAGATACCTGAAAATCGAAGTGATTTATTGTTTTTACAAAACGCAAAAAGAGCAACGCAACGCAATATTCGAGTTCAGATTATTTATTCGGAGAAACGGTTTTGAGGCTTTACATTTCTTTGGAACATAATACTTAACGATATTTTGTGATAACACTTTTAAACACGACTGTACGTAGTTTTTCACGCAGTAATGGGTACATATCAGAATCCCGAAACTCATAATACCTTAATTCAAAATACCTTAGACCAAAATACCCGAATTCATAATACCAAAACATTCATAATACCTTAGCCCAGTTTACCTTACCCTGAAATCCCGAAATTTAAAATACCAAATGCTTATTATGTCAAATGTTCAAAATACCTTAACTTAAAATACCGTAACTTAAAATACCAAAACGAATGGTAGGTATACAGAGCATTTTTTTAACCGACTTCATACTATGACAGTATGAAATCCGAAACTATATTAGATACAGGGAAAGTGTATGATTGTTTTTTGGCATAGTTGATTTTTTAACCGACTTCAAAAAAGGAGGTTTCTCAATTCGACCGTATATAATTTTATTTATGTGTGTTTGCGGATAGCTTCGTCGTTTATGAACCGATTTTGATGATTCTTTTTTTGTTGGAAAGGAGATATCCCAACACGGTGGTACCATGATAAAGAAACCAGGATCTGATGATGGCATCCCAGAGTAATCGAGGGGAACCTTAGAAAATCGTAATAACTTCGGTATTTCTTTACCGATTTGGGTGATTCTTTTTTAGTTTCGAATGATTTATCCTCGAGATGGTTCCATTTAAATTTGGTGAAAATAGGGACATAGCAGAGGTGACAGATTGTGTGGTAAAAAAATATTTGCTCTAGTGTTATTATCCAAGGAGAAAACAGGGTAATACGTTTGTATGGAAAAAACCGTACTGGTCTATAATCTTAAGGTTTCCACATTCAAATAGGTAACATTTCGGTAACGGTTCGGACATGGATGTTACATATTTGTGCCATTGTTGAATGATTCCCATAACAACCTAAGCCTAAGCCTAAGGCTTACCTTGGGATCATTACAATGTATGTGCCTGTGAGCGTTACTTTTTTATTTTATTTGTTCAAAAAATAAATAATTTATTTGCATAATTTAAAGTTTACTAAACGTGATGTGAACGTACCGCACAGATACACTCACCCTACCTACCTAATAGTTCATTGCTGAAACAATAAAAAATCACTTTTGCATGAAAAAGTAAAATCAGAATATCTTTCTTTTCTTTTTGAAATGAATAAAATAATGAAATTATTATTCCAATGCAGTTATTTGATAATAAATCAGTGGGATTGTGTAAGGTTTTGCGCTTATTCATTAACACGTTGTATGACACACATACCTACCTACATACATACTAACCTACATACATACACATACATACATGCATACACACGTTTTCGTATTCATCATAAAAATGCGTGTGCCCACACACAACACAGATATTCGAACCCATATCCCTCAGATCAGAGTCTAACACATAAGCCAACGAGCCTTCCTAATCCATCTCCACCGCCGTCTGCGTATGGTACCTACAGAAATAAAAAACTACATACGATCTGCATGGGTAGCATGCCACCGTGATACAGCGCTATCACACCTTCGTTTTCTTTGTATTTGCGCGCGAACGAACGAGATAAAAGACGTGATACAGCCGTATCACGTGTAGCATGCTACGGCTTCTGGAGGGCGATTTTTGAACATCATCCGTTCAAATCAGCAGTAGAAAGATGCATAATCTCCATCTAATTGTAATTTTTACATTTTCTACTGCTGATTTGACCATGTGATATTCAAAAATCGCACTCCGGATTTAAACAAGGTTTAAAAGACAAACATATTTTTGCTGTTATATCGGCTTCTAATATAATTAGTAATTAGTTTACCAACCGCAAAAATCCGTGTCAACAATCAATAGCAACTTGAACAACGAAAAATTTTTCTATGGGAGCAAACCGATCGGAGCTTTAATAAAAAAAACAGCTGTTCCATACTAAACTGCAATGCCTAATCGACTCAAATGCATGCCGATCGGTTTGCTTCTATAGTGAAAGATGTTCAGTTTGATGGGTAGACTCTTAGTTTACCCTCCTGTATATCCCTACATCCTCTCTCCTCATCCTCTTAGGTACTCATATCGGCAATCTACAGTCTACCCATCAAACTGAACAACTTTTACTATGGGAGCAAACCGATCGGAGCAACAAAAAAATCAGCTGTTCCATACTAAACTGCAGTGCCTACTCGACTCAAATGTATGCAACAGCTGATTTTTTAGTTGCTCCGATTGATTTGCTGCCATAGTCAAAATTGTTCAGTTTGATGGGTAGACTCTTAGTTTAAAAGGATGCTAATGATATCAATTTCACCCTGTATAATTAATTAGGTAGGTATAACAAAACACGAATATTTAATTTCTAACAAAATTTTAAGGGTGTATTCAGACAAAGAAGGAACTTGGGTCAAAAAGGTGTTTTTTTTTGGACGTTCCATACAAACGCCGCGGATCAGCCGATCGATTTTCTACAGGTGTAAGGAAAAGTATCATCATTTGAACAACTTTCTCCATGGCACCAAAATCGAAATCGCGAAAAAAAATCAGCTCTCCCATTGTTACAAAACTGCAAACCTACTCGAGCCAAATGTATGGGACAGCTGTATTTTTTTTCGCGATTTCGATGTTGGTGCCATGGAGAAAAATGGTCAATTTCACGGTCTGATCATCCCCTTAAAAAAGTGTCAGCATATTAAGAATAAACTGTCCTTCTCAATATGCTGGACCATCAAACTGAACAACTCTCTCTCTATGGCACCATCACCTAACCCGCAAAAAGAAATCAACTATTCATACAAACCTGCAATCCTTTTACACCCAAATATAGACAGCTGATGTTTTTTTTCGCAATTTCAATGTCGGTCCCATCCCATAGATTATCTGATCATCCCCTAAAAACCGTTAGCATATTAAGTTGGACCTGTATACATACCTACCTGCCTACCTACATATATAGATACATTAATTTATACATACAGGTTGTAGCCTAGCATATGCTGAAACGGTGAACTCCAACCATTAAACTGAACAAATTTCACTTTGGAGCCTACCTCAGGAAACGCGAAAAAATATGCTGTCCCATACAAAACTGCTGTTCCTACCTACCCGACTAAAATTTATGGGAATAATATGTCTAAAAAACTTGACAAAGCGTTAAAATAGGTAACAAAACATTGAACTTCAACGTAAACGGTGTAACGATATTAACTTACACTGGAATGTTTTGAATTTTGACTATTTAAAATAAGTTATTTTAGTCATTTGTATTTTGAAATAAGGTCTTTTGGGTTCGGGTAATTTAAACATTCGGTATTATAAACTTTTGGTATTTTGAATTTTTGGTATTTCAAGTTTAAGGTATTTTGAATTCGGGTATTTTGGTCTAAGGTATTTTAAGTTAAGGTATTATGAGTTTCGGGATTCTGATATGTACCCGCAGTAATGTTTGTGTTTTGATGCAAACATTAAAACATTTTTGTGTATTTAGTTAGTTTCATATTTGTCTCGTTTTGGGTGTTCTCTTGCGAAATGGCATTTGATTGTGAAACAACGTTTTCTTAGTCTATGAAAGAACACTCTAGATTTGATATTATCTTTCAAAGATTATAGTTTGTGATGTTTTATTATTGCTTAAATAAATAGAAATTGTTAAGTATAGCAAGCATTTATTTTAGTTAGGAAGTGAAGTGAAGTTTTAGTTAGTTAGGTTTTCATTGATTTTGTAGAGACATTCCATAAATAAAGAACAGAAAAAAAAATTATCCAGGGTGGTGGATAGGTGGATTTCCTAATTGTATGTTAATAATGTATTTTGTATAAAAGTTGACCATGTAATTTTCTTATGTAATAATAGAATAGTCATAAAATATTATCGCTAAATAATAAACATGAAATCATTAGCGATGGCGACACTATAATATTTGGAAGTTAATTTTTATTCTAATAAAAATTTAACCTTAACTGCTTTCTTTCTAGTAAATTAATATTTCTATGCTTTCTTTAAGGCACCAACATCGAAGTCGCGAAAAAAAAATCGGCTCTTCCATACAAAACTGCAAACCTACTCGAACCAAATAATGTATGGGACAGCCAGTGAACGCAAATACAGGGGACAGCTGATTTTTTTTCGCGATGTCGATGTTGGTCCCATCTGGAGAAAGTTATTCAGTTTGATGTTCTGCTCATGCCCTTAAAATAGTGTCAGCATATTAAGAAAGCTGTATCTTCAAATCTTAATTTGTGATTTATTTAAAGCAAAATTTTCTAAGGAGATTTTATCCACGATTCAAAAACATTGACTGGTTTGAATCTTTCTAACGCCAGATACCGAAATAAAAAAAAATAAAAATGTTTTCTTCTTTTGTGACCAAATAGGATTTCTAAATATTTTTTTGAGGTTTTTCTGCCAGTGTCTAAATAAGATTTAATTAAAGGCTTTTTAGACTGAACTTCTTTCTGAAAAAAAAGAAACTCCTTGGTGTCATGTTGGTTTCACATGGCTTTTTTTTAATTGAATCTCCTTGGTAGGTACAAAATTTATTTACTACATAAAAGGAACGAGAGTAGTTATATTCCTTGAAATATCTTTACGTAGTAAATTAATATTTCTAGTTATAGATGGGAAGTAGGATGGGAAATTGTTTTGGACTTTATACAGGGTGTAAGTGACAGCCTAGCAAATACTGAAACTGAACAACTTTCACTATAAAAATCTGCTGTCCCAATACATTTTAGTCGGGTAGGTACTTTTTTTATTTTAGCCGAAGTTAGGCACCGCAATGCCTTCGTGTGCTTTTACTCGTCCAAATAATTCATAAAGAAAAAACAAATAACACGGCAATACTTTTCAATCGTAAGTACAAGAAAAACAGATCTATTTTTCGAGTACGTAATGCAAGAACGTCACCTATCTTCCGCTATTTTAACTTAATCAAAGGTTAGTAATGAAAATATCGAACTTCTTATGTATGTAGCGCGCTCGCGCTCGCGCTCGAATTAAATACTAAGTAAGTATATTATCCCTGACTGCCTCCGTGGTCTAATGGTTAAGAGCACTGGCTCTCAACACGGAGGTCGTGGGTTCGATTCGAAATCGCGAAAATAGAATCTGCTGTCCCATACATTTCAGTCGAGTTATGTTTGCAGTTTTGTATGGGAGAGCGGATTTTTGTTTCGCGATTTCGATATTGGTCCCATAGAGAAAGTTGTTCAGTTTGATGGTCTGAAGCACCCCTTTGAGTAGCTGTCCCATTTTATTGTACACCCTGTATTATGGAATTAAAGCAAAACAATATCTCCTATATTACCTCTTTGTTTCCCTCCTAACGTAACCAGAAATTCAAGATAAGATTCGTAATTCAATACCTGGGTGGTCTTAAATTAATCTTTATCCTAACCGGTGCGTGATAGTTACGCAATTCGCGTGACGTTATCAAGCCTTATGATATTATAAAGCCTGTAATCCTGAAGCTTTGTTCCTAACGTGGACTTCTTATATCCTAGTTGTTTAGTTAGGGGGATTTTGTTGTTTTATACCGCACACGATGACTCGAGTTGACAAGGTTAGTTGAATGTAAAGAATCTAAACCGTGATAGTGAAATGGGTACCTACACGGCAATAAAAGTCCTTGCAGAGCTCTCAAGCACGCTGCATACAAACAAAGTGAGATCCTATTTAACCTATTTTCAATATTAACAAAAATATATATACAGGGTGTACAATAAAATGGGACAGCTACTCAAAGGGGTGCTTCAGACCATCAAACTGAACAACTTTCTCTATGGGACCAATATCGAAATCGCGAAAAAAAAATCCGCTCTCCCATACAAAACTACAAACATAACTCGACTGAAATGTATGGGACAGCAGATTTTTTTTTCGCGATTTCGATATTGGTCCCATAGAGAAAGTTGTTCAGTTTGATGGTCTGAAGCACCCCTTTTAAGTAGCTGTCCCATTTTATTGTACACCCTGTATACTTAAAAAGTGTCAGGACCCTGTCCTGACACTTTTTAAGGGGATGATCAGACCGTCAAGCTGAACAAATTTCTCTATAGAACCAACATCGAAATCGCGAAAAAAATATTGGCTCGAGTAGGTAGGTTTGCAGTTTTGTATTGGAACAGGTGATTTTTATTTCGAGATTTCGATGTCGGTGCCACAGACAAAGATGTACAGTTTGACGGTCTGATCATCCCCTTAAAAAATGTCAGCGTATTTAAATAAGAAGGACTCTATATTATATTTATATTAAAGTCAATGACATTTTTTAAACACGAGATTTCCGTTAAAATATCCTACAGCCTACAGTTTCACTGCGCACTGCTAGGATTAATTTAAGATTTGTATGGAAATCTTTTAACTTTGAAACTGAATTTTAACGGAAATCTGACAAACCACAGCCACAGCCTCTAAATCGTGTTTAAAATTTTATTAATTTGTTTATATCCAAAATATAATTGAACTTCTTTTATACAAAAGAGCGCGCTATACAGGATGTAACAAAACACCCTAGAAATACTTAAGGGAGTGCTTCAGACCATCAATCTGAACAACTTTCACTATGGAGCCAACGACGAGAAAAAATCAAAAAAATCTGCCGTCCCATACATTTGAGTGAGAGGGTAGGTGTAGGTACTGCAATTTTGTATGAAACAGCGGATTTTTATTTTGCGATTGCTATGTTGGCTCCATAGTGAAAGTTGTTTAGTTTAATGGTCTGAAGCACGCCCTTAAGTATTACTAGAGTGTTTTGTTACACCCTGTATAATATATTTTAATCGGTGGTTGGTGGTCGGTCGCGTAATTCGCGTACCGGGTTCTCTTCGACTTGCACGTGGCTCCACCATGTTTTTTTTGGGTTCTGTACCTCAAGATCACTTTGTTGTCCGTTTGTCTATCTGTCTGTCTGTCTGTCTGTCTTTCAAGACCCTTTTTCTCTGAAACGGGTGGAACCTCCACCCGTTTCGGATTATCAATTTCAACTTGATACCTCCACCGTGGAGGTATCAAGTTGAAATTAATAACAAATACTAAGGTCTCCGGTCCCTTGGTGGTGGAAAAAATTCAAGCTTCTCAGTCAACTCAGTCAAAAGATACGAACATTTGTTATCGAATTTTCATACTAGCAGCTCGTAAACAAAAACCTATAGGGTACCGTTGACATAGAATCATGAAATTTGGCAAGAAGCTAGGTCTCAAAGCACAAGTATGGGAAAAAATCCGATAAAGTTAATTTGGAGTTATATCACATAATGTTATCATATTTTAATACTCGAAACTCGCAAACCAAAACCTATAGGGTACTTCCCATTGACATAGAATCATGAAATCTGGCAAGAAGCTAGCCCAACGAGCACCAGAGTGGAAATTGCAGCCTGTCATTGCAACTTCAAGATGCATAGCAACGCCATAAGGGTTCAAGATAAAGTTTTAAGAGCTATAACATCTTCCGCAAACTCCTATAGCTGCACGGGGAGCTTATAGTTGCAGTAAGGAAATAGAATACAGCTTATGCCTACATATAAGTTCATTCTTGAACCTATTTACCACTTAAGCCTATAGTGAGATCCAGAAAGTGCATTTTGACACTAATAGCTGTGTATGGTATATACTTGGAACTCTAAAGCGCCTTATACCTGTAAAGAGGATATATTTTTAGACTATTTAAAGCAGTTGCTTAAGAGTTCAAATAGGCACTACTTTGTTACTAGCAGTTGCATTAAAGAGATAATAAAATAATCAGTGCAGCCTTTAGTTGCTTATGAGTTATAATCAGTGATCGGAACGATGGGATTTAAACTTGTCGTGTGGGGGTTTATCATGGAGTTGTTAAAACCACAAAATTTGAATCCCGTGATCCCGGGAACTGTCGCATTAGTCAGCAGTACATTGTATCGAAGTAGTTATATCAATTTTAATGATCTAAATCAAAATTAAGGTAATATTATTTTTTTTCCGAATCCCGGGATTTTTTTTTCTTTCCAAATTTTCATAAGTTGTCCAGTTTGATGGTCTGAACCAACTATAGAAATTTGGAAAGAAAAAAATCCCGGGATTTGGAAAAAAATTATATTACCGTAATATGAATAATAATTAAATTAAACTTTTATCGATGGATTTCCCAACGAGCACCAGAGTGAAAATTGCAGCCTGTCTTGCAACTTTAAGTTGCATAGCAACGCTATAAGGGTTCAAGATAAAGAAATCCCGGGATTCGGAAAAAAATTATTTTACCATAATTTTTTTTGAGATCATTAAAATTGATATAAATAGCTTCTTCGATCCAATATACTGCTGACTAATACGACAGTTCCCGGGATCACGGGATTCAAATTAAATAAAACAAAAAAATTTGTGGTTTTAACAACTATGTTATACCCACGGCAAGTTTAGGTATTTGCAATCCCATTGTTCCGATCACTGGTTATAAGATATGAATATCTAAAAAAAAAAAATTCAAAGAGTAAAATTATAACTAGATCAAACATCGTTTATGTTAAATCAATAACAATGATTTTAACACACAGTAAAATAGAATAGGATAAGATTATACAGGGTGTAATATAAAATAGGACAGTCACTTAAAGGGGTGCTTCAGACCATCAAACTGAACAACTTTTTCTATGGGACCAATATTGAAATCGCGAAAAAAAATCGGCTGTAACATACATTTCAGTCGAGTTAAGTTTGCAGTTTTGTATGGGATAGCCGATTTTTTTTTCGCGATTTCAATATTGGTGCCATAGCGAAAGTTGTTCAGTTTGATGGTCTGAAGCACCCCTTTAAGTAACTGTCCCATTTTATGTTACACCCTGTATAGTAACACAATCTATGAAAATATGAATAATAATTAAATTAAACTTTAATCGATGATTATCAATTATTCAAGTCTTTGCTGTATTTATAGAAATTCTTTTCCTCGCCCTGTCCTATATCTCTGACTACCACCTCGGGGACTATAGTTGTGAGCATATACTATACTGTATTTCCACGCCGATTATTTTTTCAATATTTATATTGGATTTATTTCAATATAAATATAAATATTGAAAAAAATAATCGGCGTGGAAATACATAGCATATGCTCACGACTATAGTCCCCGAGTGGGTAGTCAGAGGTATAGGACAGGGCGTGGAAAAGAATTTCTATAAATACAGCAAAGACTTGAATCATTGATAATCCATCGATAAAAGTTTAATTTAATTATTATTGATATTTTCAATGATTGTGTTACTACAAAATCTTATCCTATTCTATTTTACTGTGCGTCAAAACAATTGTTATTGATTTTACATAAACGATGTTTGATCTAGTTATAATTTTTCTCTTTGAATAATTTTTTTTAGATATTCATAACCAGTGATCGAAACGATGGGATTGTAAATACCTAAACTTGCCGTGTGGGTATAACATAGAGTAAAGTTGTTAAAACCACAAAATGTATTGTGTAACGAAGTGCCCCTGTGGCGGGATGGCCAGAGGGCCTCGTTGTAAAAATATATAAATCCCTTTAGAAGAGTTGACCTATCTTTAGGTAGGATGTCTGTAGTTCTGAGGTTGCTAATAAAAAGATAGAATTATAAACAAACATACAAGTTTTATTACTGAATAACCTAATCTCGTTTACAGGTTGTTTCCCTAGCTAACTTAATTCCTATTCACTACCACTTTTTACTTACAACCCAAGCCGAGCTGAAAAGAGGGAATAAGGACCCGGCACGAGGGGGGACGTATCGTGAAGGGTTATTTCCTTCAGGAGAATTGGCTCAAACTGTAAGACCTGACAACACTACCCGAGGAACCTCGAGCCACGCCTGGTCAGATCTTCAGGAGCTACCTGCGTCCTGGTTGATCTAGGACACAGCTGCGTCCACGACCCCTCAGGTCGAGGTGTTCAAAAATGAGGGGAGGTTGGGGAGAGGAGGACGGGAGGGACACCCGATAGTAGACCTCTGTGGTTGAGCTTCTGCCCAGTCGCCTAATACCTCAAGCCACCGTGCTTCCACTCTCGGACGCCAACTATCGAGTCCCGGCCTAATCAATCAATCAGTCTCGCGGCAACGGCCTCTTTACTATGGTTTCTAGCGCCAGCTGCTGAAGCAGCCGGGTCATTGGGATTGGCACCTGGTGGTGCCTCGTAGTTGTCCAGGTGTCTGCCGGCGCGGTCTAGCCCACCGAGTGGGACCCCGTTGGGGGAGGCCCGGTGAGCGAACTGCGGTCGGCAGTGTGGCCAATCAGGGGGGTTTTGTGCTGCGGAGTAGCCTACAGTCCGGCGGTTCACCCTCGGTCCGCCCCACGGTCCAAGGGGATCTACGGCCGTTAGCAGTTTCCGCAGCGGGGTGAGTCCTTAAAAGGGCTCAGGCATCAGGGGGTCAATTTCCGGGAGGGGATCGTCTGTGGAGAGCTCCATAGCGAGGGTGCAGCTGCCGAGGTCAGTTCGGCAGTGACGTCAGTCCGGGGGGTGCTGCGGAGAGCACACGAACCTGGCGGCATGCCAGGGTGTGTGCAGGCTCCAATGCGGTGGTATTTCTTGAGGTGCTGCCGGTGAGGTCAAGCCCACCGAGTGGGACCCCGTTGGGGGTGGTCCGGTGAGCGACCTACACGCCGGCAGTGTGGTTATCCGGGGTGCTTGAGGAGGGGCCCACGGTCCTGACGACTCGCTGAGGAGTCGAGGACGTGGGCGGGCTCCGAAGCGGTGTGTGGGCGCGACACAGATAATCGCGGGAGGCGGGTGCGCTGCTGGTCGCACCTACGTGAGGCCAGCTTATGTTGGTTTTGTATTGCTAGATGTGTCGCTGTGTGTACATTGGATCGAAATAGTTATATCAATTTTAATGATCTGAAACAAAATTACGGTAATATAATTTTTTTTTCAAATCCCGGGATTTTTTCGTTCCAAATTTACATAGGTGGTTCAGACCATCAAATTGGACAACTTATGAAAATTTGGAAAGAAAAAAAAATCCCGGGATTCGGAAAAAAAAATTATATTACCTTAATTTTGATTTAGATCATTAAAATTGATATAACTATTTCGATCCAATGTACACACAGCGACACATCAAGCTATACAAAACCAACATAAGCTGGCCTCGACAAGGTGCGACCAGCAGCGCACCCGCCTCCCGCGACCATCTGTGTCACGCCCACACACCGCTTCGGAGCCCGGATAACCGGATAACTACTTCGATACAATGTACTGCTGACTAATGCGACAGTTCCCGGTATCACGGGATTCAAATTTTGTGGTTTTTACAACTCCATGATAAACACCGGCGATGGCACCGTTCAGTTCAGTTGTTACTATATTTGTGTAGGCGAACCATCGAAATCTTTTTAAAATGTGAAATGCGCAGGCGGACATTATCAAATTAAATAAGTAAGTAATTAATTCATGGTTTCTTGTTATTCAGTACAGTACATGAAAAAAATAAACGGCGTGGAAATACATAGCATATGCTCACGACTATAGTCCCGAGGGGGTAGTCATAGATATAGGACAGGGCGTGGAAAAGAATTTCTATAAATACAGCAAAGACTTGAATCATTGATAATCCATCGATAAAAGTTTAATTTAATTATTATTCATATTCACAAAGATTGTGTTACTACACAATCTTATCCTATTCTATTATATTGTGCGTCAAAATCATTGTTATTGATTTTACATAAACGATATTTGATCTCTCTCTGGGGGTAGGCCACTCACACGGTGGACCGATGTCCTGGTGAAGGCGGCGGAAAAACGTTGGATGAGGGCGGCGCAGGAACGGTCGTTATGGCGATCCTCGGGGGAGGCCTATGTCCAGCAGTGGACGTCCATTGGCTGAGATGATGATGATGATGATGATGTTTTCTCTAGTTATAATTTTACTCTTTGAATAATTTTTTTTAGATATTCATATGTAACCAGTGATCGGAACGATGGGATTGTTAGGGTTGTTAAAACCACAAAATTTTGTGTTTTATTTTATTTGAATCCCGTGATCCCCGGAACTGTCGTATTAGTCAGCAGTACATTGGATCGAAGTAGTTATTATCAATTTAAATGATCTTAAACAAAATTACGGTAGTATAATTTTTTTCCGAATCCCGGGATTCCCGGGAACTGAACTGGACGGTGCCAAATTTTCATAAGTTGTCCAATTTGATGGTCATGTCATTTCATAAGTTGTCCAATTTGATGGCTGAACCACCTATGAAAATTTGGGATGAAAAAAAAATCCCGGGATTCGGAAAAAAAATATATTACTGTAATTTTGTTTTAGATCATTAAAATTGATATAACTAATTCGATCCAATGTACTGCTGACTAATACGACAGTTCCCGGGATCACGGGATTCAAATTAAATAAAACAATAAATTTTGTGGTTTTAACAACTCTAACAATCCCATCGTTCCGATCACTGGTTATGGTTAAATATGAATATCTTAAAAAAAATATTCAAAGAGTAAAAATTTTAACTAGAGAAAACATCATCATCATCATCATCATCATCATCATCATCATCTCAGCCGATGGACGTCCACTGCTGGACATAGGCATCCCCCGAGGATCGGGATCAGATCAGATTAATCTGCACTATGAAATCCCTATGAAATCCAAACAATTCGACATATTGTAACCTTGAACTTATGCCTGCATAAAGAATGAAATTGGAGCCTATTAGCAGTTATGAACTGCAATTACAGTAATAAAAATCACTCTGAGGTCTACAAAAGTTAAAATAAGCGCCTAAAGCCGCTTACGGGAAGCATTGAGGAAGATACTACCGCTATAGGCTGCCCACGAGCAAGCGCCATGTTTATGATCTTTTTAGGTTATCCAAGCAAATATTTGTCAACAAATAACGTAAACAGAACTTAATTTTTAAGGATTGGGACGTTGTCTCCAAACCAGTGTATCATTAAATCGACCTCAAATGATTTTATTACATAAAAAGTTGAAAAGACTGTATTCTAATACACATAATTAATTGCTTATTTGGATTATATCAAGAGCGCATCAAAATTACTCCAATAAGTGATATTTACATTATCAGTAAACTAATATGCGTTTTTAATTGCATGTACTGTACTGAATAACAAGAAACCATGAATTAATTACTTACTTATTTAATTTGATGATGGCCGCCACCGCACTTCACATTTTAATAAAAAGATTTCGATATTTTGATGGTTCGCCTACACAAATATAGGAACAACTGAACTGAACGGTGTGCTGTCAAAACAAGATTCATTCATTTCAATCGGTCATTCGTTCACGAATGTAGTGCTATATGAGTGAATCTTATTACTTAATCTTCCATTGCAGCTACTATGGCGCTCTTAAGCAGCTACTATTATAGCTCTTCTGAAGCTTAAGGCCGCATAAAATTGTGCCTATTTGGCTATAGTGCTGCTGCATAAGGCCTGCTGAGCACGCTCTATAGCTTACGCCTAGCAGCTTAAAGGAATAATTGCATTGGCTCTAAAGCCTGTATGCAGCAATTTTGTGCCCGTTGGGAGGTCTCAAAGCACAAGTAAGGAAAAAAATCAGATAATAGTTAATTTGTAGTTATATCACATAAAATATCATAATGTTATCATATTTTCATACTCGAAACTCGCAAACCAAAAGCTATAGGGTACTTCCCGTTGACATAGAATCATGAAATTTGGCAAGAAGCTAGGTCTCAAAGCACAAGTAAGGAAAAAAATCAGATAATAGTTAATTTGTAGTTATATCACATAAAATATCATAATGTTATCATATTTTCATACTCGAAACTCGCAAACCAAAAGCTATAGGGTACTTCCCGTTGACATAGAATCATGAAATTTGGCAAGAAGCTAGGTCTCAAAGCACAAGTAAGGGAAAAAATCCGAAAATAGTTAATTTGTAGTCAAATCACATAAAAATAGCATAAAAACATATTTTTCGGTTACAAACTTATATTTGCAGTTGGAAATTCAACCGTGGTATAGATCGATACATGGGAGAAAAACTTGAGCCCTGGCCAACCAAGTGTGAGCCAATGAATTAATTTCTTTCATGCAACACAATTTGTTTCGTAAATAGAGAGCCCAAATAATATTGTATGATAGTACGGAACCCTCGGTGCGCGAGTCCGACTCGTACTAGGCCGTTTTTTTTACAGGCTATAAAACAATCTTTGAGATTACGATATTCTCAAAACTCACTTGACATCGGCAGAAATGCAGTTCTAGGCTCATGCAAAACGCCATTAATTTATAAAAATTAAAAAAAAAAATTGTCGACATTTTATTTTTATTTTCGTTATTTAGTAGGATGTGTTTTAGTCTTAGACTACTTATATAGGGACGCGTAACCACGTGTCATTCTACTAACAAACTTTCTGACACTTTTTGCGGGGGGCGAGTGTAGTGTACAGCAATAAAGAGTAGTTAATGTGGAAAGCGCCGGTAGCGCCATCTATCGGCCGGTGCGGTCTGTGGTCAATATCTATCGTTCATTCGCTCGGTATTCGTGCACCGACCGCCGTGCTGTGCGGACGTGCGCTAGTCACATTCACTAGTGAAGACTATATCTGTGTTTCATTATATACATCAACCTCAACCAACCCTTAGTAGAAAGGTGTATTCTACATTGGCGACGACGGGATTCGAAATTCACGTGAGTAAAGTGTTTATCAGTTTGTTGAGGGTTGAAAATTAAAAAATACAAACGGTGCCAACGAAATAAAATCCACCAGTTAAGGACACCCAGTTAAGGAAGCTAAGCGAGTTATTTAAACACAATCGAAGACGGTTTCTACTAGCGTTGCTTTGTTTGTTGCCTAAAAAGTTACACAGTGTTAAAATATATTTCAAAAGAAAAGTAAAAATAGTTTTGTCCCGATTTTAAATCGTTTATTTGGAATTATCTTAATTATCTGGTTTCTGCTAGCATTGCTTGGTTTTTGCCTTTGCCTAGTGATAAAAATATATTTCAAAAGAAAAGAAAAAACAGTTTTTTGTCCCGATTTTAAATCGTTTATTTGGAATTATCTACATACTGTATTTCTTTTCCCACATGTCGACCATCGAATGCTGGAGGAAAGAGGGGAGACCAGACAGGAGGAAGGTGTGGGACAACACGGGACGGCGCGGCGCCTAGGATGAACAAATGTACGCCAGCGCCAGCTGTGGACATCAATCTTTAAGGTCACGTAATCATTCCTTATTATTTTAAACGATTGAAAGAATTTATTCAAGTCCGTAGCTCCAGGCTCACTGCCCGTCACACGTGACTGGACGGAGTTCCGGTGCTGGTGGGGCAAGGGTGTCCTGGGGTTTCTGAGTCTCTGACTGCTCCTCGGGGAGTGTACTCGTGAGCATATACTAATGCATGCTTGTAGTCCGTCATTATGCCCTAATAGGTATCCAAAATACGCGCATTAACCTCTCGTACGCCGGAAAAGCCAGACACAATAGAAATAAATGGTTTTCATCATGCTGATCCGCGTTCCTGCATACCAAAGGTTAAGAATAGTGTCTTGATTCGATACGAGCAGGATTAGGTAACCAAGATATGCCAAGTGAGTTTATTCCAATAGTTTTTTATACTTATATTGACACATTGTCATTTTAACGTAATTGTCTTACTTCGTAGTTGTGATGGTCTCTAATAAAAGTTACTTATTACCATTATGCGTACCGAACATTCTACGTATAGAACATTCGGCGTAACGGATGTTCGGTGTAACGAACATTCGACGCCACGAACATTCGGCAAACGAACTTTCGGCGTAACGAACATTCGGTGTAACGAACATTCGGCGTAACGAACATTCGGCGTCACGAACATTTGACGTAACGAACGTGTAACGTACATTCGACTTAACGAACATTCGGCGTAACGAACATTCGGCGTAACGAACATTCTGATGTCACAAAAATTTAAGTTGAAATCCAAAGTTTTACGTTTTGAACGTTTTACATATTGGACATTCTCAGTGTAGGTATGCGAGAACAATAATAATATACAACACTTTCGGAGCTTATTTGGTGGTACTGGTTCATGAAAATATTCAATTCAAACATCAATAGTACCAACATAATTGCCGAACATCATCATCATCCGATTTGTTACCGGAACTTGTTTGACGTATTCTATACTTTATAGAACTCCAATTCAGTAACCTTACGTTGATCTTATCTTTGCAACATTGTTGTTAATGTCATAATTATGGATATAATTACTCCAGGTGAAACCAATTAGTTTCTTTGGCTATTTGAGCAAGGAATTTTATATTTTAAGGATCAATGTAAATTCAGACAATTATTTACAAAAAGTATTAGAAAATGATTAGGTGATTTCTTATTAAATTTAGTATTTCTGGAAATACCTACTCACATTTTAACAAGAAACACTCATCTCAGTTGAGGGAAGATTAATAACTATATCATATTCAAGCATCATAACATTCATAACATTCATGATCAAACCGATAATACTGGTTAACAATTTTGTTTGCAGATTGTATGTTCCTAGATGTCACAGAAAAACCAGCCTTCAACGGGACGACTGCTAAGGCGCCGATTGAACCAGCCGATTCTCCTTGCTTTGCTCCTTGCTAGGGCTTAATAAAGAGAAAATGTCTCCAATTAATAGCTAAGAGGTTTGAAATGGTCAGGGTGATTACTCTCATATTGTCAGCTTGTAATGTTAATGGTTAGTGCTTTGCCCTGTACAACAAACAGTTATTAGCAACGTACAGTTGGTCATTCAATTGACATTGGCAGCTTTTAGCTGGTCATTCAATTGACATTAGAAACTTGTAGCAGGTCATTCAATTGACATTAGCATCTTTCAGCTGGTCATTCAATTGACATAGGCAGCTTTTAGCTGATCATTCAATTGACATTAGAAACTTTTAGCTGGTAATTCAATTGACATTAGCATCTTTCAGCTGGTCATTTGATTGACATTAGCAACTTGTAGCTGGTCATTCAATTGACATTTGCAACTTTTAGCTGGTTATTCAATTGACATTAGAAACTTGTAGCTGGTCATTCAATTGACATTTGCAACTTTTAGCTGGGCATCAAATGCTATCAAATTTACTATCAGCAGCTTGTAGTTGGTCATTCAGATGACAAGTCAAATAAATAAAATAATTATTAGCAACTTGCAGCTGGTCATTCAATTGAAAAAAAAACTGTTATTTCATTATCAGCACCTTGTTGGTCATTCAAATGACAAGTCAAATAAATTATTATAAGCAGCTCGTAGTTGGTCATTCAGATGACAAGTCAAATAAGTAATTATTAGCAGCTTGTAGTTGGTCATTCCATTGACATTAATATAAGGAATTAATGACTTATTGCACTTTCTTCTTTGTAAAGATAAAATCTGTATCTTACCTAATCACTGCAGGCACTGTTAATTTATTCATTTGTATGTGTTAAAGTATACTATACTGTACTTGAACCAAATCGGTTAGTCATAAATTCATAATATATTTTAAATAAAGAATATAATTTCAGTGCAAGCAAGTCAAAAAACAAAATGATTTGCAGTTCTGTAATAATATTACGCCACGCAATTAAGTTGAAACAACAGTTGCACTTAATTCATGTACATCGTAATTAAAAATAGCATTATTTTTTTAAAGCCTACCAAATGATATAACTGTATGTTTCGTAAAAGGAAAACATTATTAGTGTTTAAATAATAAGTAAGTAACTAATGTTTCAGATACATACCTAAGTATACCTTACATTACACAATATTTTCATGAGTTTCATGACGTTACATGTAACTAACAACTAATTGCTAAATTGGTTATAGTTTATTTTATTGTTATTGTAAAGGAATAGTTTATTTTATTGTTATTGTATAGAAATGTATAGGTATGTGTGTATAAGGGAAATTAATTATAATAACTTATTCACTGTTGAACGGCAGGAAATATTATGCCAATTTATAAAATTTATTTTGGAATACTGCTTTAGTGACTGAATACTTAGGTATAGCAGACAAAATAACTCATAGGGTAGACCACCATCAGACCTTTTGCTAAAAAAATATTCGTGAGTACCAAGATAGCGGAATCAAATCTCAAGTTTCTTGTCTAGCATACTGTTGTAGTAAGCTAGACTTCTTTTTTATTTTTGGTTTATGGACGGAATGACTTACCAAATGGTGAGAGAATGACAAGCTTTTCAACCACAAAAATGTATTCCAATATTAGGAACAATCAAAGCATAGCCTAATGGGGTAGAACTTTTTACAGACCAAAGGGGAAATATATGAATAAGACAGGGCGTTGGCTGAAATTGTGCTCGTGGCATAGAGCCCTAAATGAGAGCGACAGTAATGTGTGGACTCTGATTTTTACTTGCCCGTAACATTAAATTGTGACTGCGTATTAAATTGCGAATCTTTTGAATAATTGCAACACCGTCAAAGATTAGCATTAAAGTGGGTCAAAGAACATTTAATTGAATTATTACGATTATTATTTTAATTTAGGTATCAGCATTTTATCTGTATAGGTTGAGTAAAATAGTATCTATTTATTAAACGGGTCCATTAAATTGAAACTGCTGATTTCTCAAAACTAGTCTAGTCGACTAACTAAAGGTAACTACTGAACATAGCTGGTAACGAAAGCGACCTAGTGTACCTTACTTAATATTGTTGTCAGTCAGCGTTATATCAGCATTCATGAAACTGTAAAATTATATGGGTTATAGGACCATGCAACTATGAAGTTGTTAGCGAAAGCTAAAATATCATGCAACAATAAAATGATATGGGTTACAGAGCCATGCAACTATCAAGTTGTTAGCAAAAGCTAAAGGGTCATGCAAATAAAATAGCTGTGAGTGCTTAATTGCAATGGCTGGCACCCGCCAGAATATTTTGAGTGCATAAGTGTATGTGCTTATCACAGATTCACTCTTTTGTCTCTCCTTAATTTGATAAAACGGAAATGGATACGATCTTGAAGCAGTGACTTTGACTAGTAGTTAGCCAAAATAAATAAATAAGAGATAATAAAGATCTATGGAACGTTATTTTTGTAGGTTTACTTACCTACCTATCAATAGAAAAATATTTTTACAGGGAAGGGATAGTATAGAACAGAAGTAACAATAACTGAAATGTGTTAATATAATGAGATTGTAATTTCCATAAACATTGTTTATCGTTGAATTTGGTGTTTGACAATTTCAGATCAATATTTGATAAATATCTATTTTCTGTAAACAAATTAGTCTCAATAACTTATTCGTAATTTGTTTAATGTAATAGCATTGATAACAGTCAACACTGTATTGTAAATAAGATTTAAGAGATTAGCTAAACTGTGGAGTTTCTTGCGCCGCTTCTTCTCCACGGGCTATACCTTCCGAAGCGGTGGTAGATTCGAGCAAACGTAAAAAATAAATTAAAACAAGAAAGGGATGTAGTGTACAGCAATAAAGAGTAGTTAATGTGGAAAGCGCCGGTAGCGCCATCTATCGGCCGGTGCGGTCTGTGGTCAATATCTATCGTTCATTCGCTCGGTATTCGTGCACCGACCGCCGTGCTGTGCGGACGTGCGCTAGTCACATTCACTAGTGAAGACTATATCTGTGTTTCATTATATACATCAACCTCAACCAACCCTTAGTAGAAAGGTGTATTCTACAGCGAGGTAACATGTTATCCGCAACTTTGGATTTTATTCCCTATGACTTTAGATTCTAATTTTGAATGTTCAAAATCATGAAAAGTAGTCTCGTGTAAACCCCAAACGTTCTAAGTTCGAAATTATTGTTTCGCAATAATAGGCTGTCTAGTTTAGTGATAAGTTATAAAATTGTTTTAGTATTTATTTTCTAATCTTTGCTTTTGACGTGATATCCTGACACCTTAAAGTTTTATTTATTTCTCTGATTATTTTTAGTAGTTAAAAATTGTATACCTCACCTCATAGGTGACTAACCTCAGAGGAATGATATCCTTTATTCTAAACTAAAGCATAGGTATACTTAATCTTTTAATCTCTTTGGTACTACCATATTCCTACTTCCTACCTACACTGTACAGTGGAAATACATTTTTTCAGAGCAACATCAAACGTAGTGATTACTTGCTCAGTGGCAACATCTATTAATTTATAAAATTAACTGCATCAAAAACACAAATAAAAACTGCAACACATGCAACTAGCTAAAATGTGCAGAAACTTAAAAAAATTAGGAAAGAATTACATCACAGGGAAGTTTTGGTTTCGGTATTGGCCCACACTAAAACAGAAACGGAAATTCGGTTTCGGTTTCGGTTGTAACACCTAGGTTTCGGTTGGACACTAATTTCAAGATTTTTTTTTTATTTACTTTAAGTTCTTGCGGCGTGCAGGGCAGGCGGCGTAGCGCTCGCTACGATGCTACGAGGTGCTACGCAAGTTTTAGGGTTCCGAAGTAAACAAGGAACCCTTATAGTTTCGCCATGTCCGTCCGTCTGTCCGTCCGTCCGTCCGTCTGTCCGCGGCTTAGCTTATAGACGCTAAGTACTGGAAAGCTATAATTTGGCATGGGTATACATATTAATCACGTCGACAAAGTGGTAAAATAAAATCTTGAAAAATATTTTTTTTAGGGTACCTCCCCTACACGCGAAGTGGGATGACATTTTTTTTCTCGTCCATCCCATGTTTTTAAAAATATTATGTGTTTGGGAAAACCATTTTTCGATTTAGGGATTCGTTAGCGAAATATTAAGCTTTAAAGCGAAAATTTTGGTTAGATTCAAGTGTATAAAGCAATAAAGCCTCCTTCTAAGTCCATATTATACTCGTATTGTGAAGGGCAACTACGGAACCCTATCCTGCGCGTGGTCTGACACGCACTTGGCCAGTTATTACATTTACCGTCGGCATCTTATACAGGAACGGGGTGTAAACTTTAATGCGTTAAATACTTAAGGGATTCAGACCATCAAACTGAACAACATTCACTATGAGACCAACATTGAAATCAAGAAAAAACTCAGCTGTTTCATACAATTTGGGTCGAGTCGCCAAAGACGTTTTCAATGGAACAGCAATTTTTTTCACGATATCAATGTTTATCTCTAGTGAAAATTGTTAAATTATATGGTCTGAAAAGTAGTGAACATCAAGATAGCGGGATCAAATCTCCGATTCAAAATTTAGCGTGTGGGGAATTTAGTACTCCATTTGTACTAAATGTACCCTGAGTTTCAACATTTGTACCTTTACCGCCAAGAAAGTACAATCAAAACTATCTGATCCCGCCACCTTGACGTCAAAGTGGCGGGACCATTGGGAAGCATTGCCCACACGTGGACGACAATAACATGGGTAATTAGTACTACATTTGTACTAAAATATACTCGATTTTTAGCCCAGTACAAATTACCGTTTCAAAGATATATACAATAATAACTGGTCCGCCATTTTGACGAATCGTCCAATTGCTTTTTTCATACGAAAATCGTAGTTTTTAGTAAATATTATAATGTGGAGACTTAGTACCCGGCAGGTACAAAAACATATATTAATATCAGCCTTTTATGTCATATACGTAAAAAGTTATAGGAAGATACATTTTCCAATTGAAAAATACAGGGTGTAAGGGACAGGCGGCCAAATACTGAAATTGCGTATAATATGCCACCAAACTGACCAACTATCTCTATGGATCCAACCAAACCTCTAAATCCCAAAGAATCTTCTTTTACAAAGATACATTTATCAAATGAAAAATAAGAGTGTAAGAGACAAGCGGCCAAATACTGAAATTGCTTATAACAGACCATCAAACGGACCAACTATCTCGATGGAACCAACAAAACGTCTAAATCACAAAGAATCTTCTTTTACAACGATACATTTATCTGATGAAAAATACAGGGTGTAAGGGACTGGCCCTGTACCCGCACTTTCAAAGTTCGCTATATCGCCACTGTTTCAGTCCGCGCTTCATTGTAATAGAGTTGAATTTGGAATGGAAATGTTCACGCAATTGCGAAGTTCGAATGTGCGGGTAGAGGCCCAGGCCTATCAAAAAATGGTTGGTTCCATAGAGATAGTTGGTCAGTTTGGTGGCATATTATACGCAATTTCAGTATTTGGCCGCCTGTCCCTTACATCCTGTATTTTTCATTTGATAAATGTATCTTTGTAAAAGAAGATTCTTTGGGATTTAGAGGTTTGGTTGGTTCCATAGTGATAGTTGGTCAGTTTGGTGGCATATTATACGCAATTTCAGTATTTGGCCGCCTGTCCCTTACACCCTGTATTTTTCATTTGATAAATGTATCTTTGTAAAAGAAGATTCTTTGGGATTTAGAGGTTTGGTTGGTTCCATAGAGATAGTTGGTCAGTTTGGTGGCATATTATACGCAATTTCAGTATTTGGCCACCTGTCCCTTACACCCTGTATTTTTCAATTGGAAAATGTATCTTCCTATAACTTTTTACGTATATGAGATAAAAGGCTGATATTAATACATGTTTTTGTACCTGCCGGGTACTAAGTCTCCACATTATAATATTTACTAAAAACTACGATTTTCGTATGAAAAAAGCAATTGGACGATTCGTCAAAATGGCGGACCAGTTATTATTGTATATATCTTTGAAACGGTAATTTGTACTGGGCTGAAAATCGAGTACATTTTAGTACAAATGTAGTACTAATTACCCATGTTATTGTCGTCCACGTGTGGGCAATGCTTCCCAATGGTCCCGCCACTTTGACGTCAAGGTGGCGCGATCAGATAGTTTTGATTGTACTTTCTTGGCGGTAAAGGTACAAATGTTGAAACTCAGGGTACATTTAGTACAAATGGAGTACTAAATTCCCCACATGCTAAATTTTGAATCGGAGATTTGATCCCGCTATCTTGATGTTCACCCTAAAGTATTGTAGGTAACGCATTGAAGTTTACACCCTGTATAATAATTTACATTAGGTGCAATTTTAATGAAATAACCGTGTTTCATATTATTTTTTACTCATACCTTCACTTCAAATAAGTTATAATTACACAAAAATATACTACAAGTATTATAACATTATACATTGGCAACTTACTTGTCGAATATTGCGTACCTACTTACTTACAAACATTAGAAAATAATATTTACAATTGCTCCTTAATCTTTTGTACTACTTTGTACAAGAATGACTAGAATTATTTATTTATTTATACATCGCAACTTTATTAAAATTTGTAACTTTCAAGAGTGCTGGAATACAATTCAATTCAAAAGATAACAGCAAAGAGATCTATTTACTTAGTAAGTAACAGTTTGATATTAAAACGAACGTTAGTTTTATAAACTAGACGGTAGACAGACAAGGTAGTTATTCAAATGGTAGATTGTTAATACCACACACCTAATTGAAAAAAAAAAAAAGATAGAGCCACAAAATTTGTCAAGCTAATTTTCTCACTAATCACGTATAATTTTTATTAGGTATGAATAGAAATGATTATTCGTTACTAAAAATGTTTTATCTCTTTGCTTTAAGCCCACACTTCACTTCGCCGAGAATTCTCGGCGAGAACTTTCGGCGAGAACTTTCAAGGAAAATGGCCATCCACACTCTCGTTCTCGGCCTGTCTCGCCCGTTCTCGGCGAGAATTAAGTGCCGGCATTAAATTTAGTTGTTCCTCATCCAATAAAGCTAGAATCACATAACCATGTAAAATCCTAAATTCTAATAAGTTTCAAATTCTACTAAAAAGTTGCGATAAAAACGTATTTTTGGCACATTATTTTTATCTTAAAATTTAATTAACGGACGAAATTCTTATTCCATAATGATATTTTGCAAATTAAAAAATTTATACAACAGTGGACACCATAGTTTTTAAACTATTTTTTGGTTTCATATAATACTTGCAGGTAACTTAATAAAATTACAGTAGGTACTATTTTGGTTTCGAAACATACCCGTTTTAAAACTTTACAAATAAATTTACACCTTACAAGGTCCACTAAGAACACCATCGATCAAGTAAACTTCACTTCAATGAGGCCACTCAGCCTTGGACAGCGCCCGACGGGACGTCTCACTCAGAACGAATTATGACTGGAAACGCACCCGTTTAGATACATTCATCTGGCCCAGTCGTCTGGCGGCCCATGCCCTTGATGCAGCGGAGAAAATGCACTTCTCCGCGGTTCCGAAGCAACTGATGTCTCCTGACAACCTATTATCGACTCAATAGAGAACTCATTCCGAGACCTTTTACCCCGAGGTTCCGTCGTCTCTGACATTCTTGGAGGCAGCGGAACCGGTCTTAATGTAGAAGGGGGAGGTCGTGGCAGCGACAGTAAAGGCGTTGGAGGCAAGTAGCATGGTAGAGGTAATAGTGGCGCGTACGCTTCTCTCGCTAACATGGCAACCATTGCATGGGCGTGCTGCAAGGACGGCGCTGGCCGCTTATACCTCTTCCGACGCCTCAGAAAACTGCCGTTGTCAAACATATCCTCAGCTAGAGGATCTAACGTCCAGTAGTTCCCTTTACCAGGGTTACCTGGCTCCCGAGGAATTTTGATGAAGCAATCGTTCAAACTCAAATTGTGTCTGATAGAGTTCTGCCAGGCGGGAAACTTCTCACGGTAGTAAGGGAACCGTGTCATGATGAACTCACATATCCCGCTTAGAGTCAGTTTTTTGTGAGGAGATTGAAGTATTGCCATTGTTATGAGAGCAATGTACGAGTAAGGTGGTTTGATGAGTTGTGACGAGGATTTCTGTTTGGATTTCTTCGGTGAGGACGGCTTAGACTCGCTCGGGCTGGAGGCGTCGTATCTCTCGGAGTCGCTGGAAGGTGGCGGGACTTCTGGAGTGTCCTCGTCGACGGAGACGTAGGTATCGTCCGGAGGGTATTCTTCCCTGTCGTCGCGGAGGTAGTGCGGGAGGTAGAGCCTAGGCGGTGGTCGCAGGTCGAGAGGAAGGTCGCCTTCGATGATCATGTCGCGGTATTGGGCAAGATCACAATCTTCCATGCTGTACGGTCACATGTCAGAGGTGCGTTGGGGCGCGTGGCGCGGCGCGGACTGCAGCGTGGCGCCCTCGCTCGGAGGCTCTGCCCCGCGAGGCTCCGCCCCTCGCTCGACGCAGGGGGGCTGCCCCACCGCCCCGGGCCGCGTTTACGTTTCAGTAAACACAACAATTGTCGTTATTATTACTGCGGGTCGGAGCTTTGTGCATGAATTTCAGGCCGTTGACTAATAATTATTAGACCTCCCCGTGCTTATCGATTCAACTTTGTTGTGGTATTTATTTTGTGACACAAAGGCCTTACAATTTTTAATTTGAGTTGGTGTAGGTACGTCGTGTTCATACGTGTTACTTGTACTAGGTTGGGTTTAGTTTGCTCTTAATTATACTTATTTATAGGTATGTTCGAGTACCTACTTACTTAAGTTCAATGGCAATGTAGAAATTAGGAACTTGTGTTTGAAATCAATGTTGCATATGCATAATAGAAATTGTTAATTCGTAATCTTGTGCTTTGATAAGTCGTTAATTTATCTACTGTTATCAGTTTATTCGTAGACTATTGTGACTAGATTTTGGTTTAACCCTAACGAATCGTGTCTTAAGATTTAGAATGATTTACAAAAATTCTTAGGGAGTGTATCAAGCAAATCTAGAAAAAAGATAAAAATAAAATCCAACTTTAACATAAAAGGTAAAAAACGTAATAAAAACGTAGAAAACGTTCGACATAAAGGAGCAAAAGAAACTGTTTACAGTGATATGTATAAGGGATCCTTTAATCCCAAGTTAAAGGACTTGACGTAGCTATTGAAAAAAATCTCATAAAGCGAATTCTAGCACTCCATTCAGGTAGCCAACTTCAAATAAAACTCGCGTAAAAAATATTCGTGAAGCGCGTTGACAATACGATCCGAGCTCTAGAAAACCCTCGTATATGTTTCCTAGCAAAACATTTACCCCTCGGGCGTTGAGGGAAAAGCTACACGCGGGAGAGAAACAAGACATACATCAGACAGAGTCAGAGAGAGCCTCCGACCAATCGAAGAACAGAGATCGGTGGGCGGGGCTCCCCAAAGCTAACATGTCAGGGCGTGGCAATAGATCCTATTATTGTCTGGCAAGGCAAATAATATTTTGCACAATGTACACATTGGGGTAAAGGGGGGTTGAAGGGGGTTGCTAATTTATTCCCAACTTCGGTTACGGGTTGTTTTTCAGCTTTGCGAGCCTGTTATTTAAATTGGACGCCGGGAGTTATTTGTATGTAAGTACTTACAGTCTGTAGGCATTGTTGGCTCTAATGAAGGAATTTCGAGTCCGTTGTTTGTTATAGGTGGAAATTTCCAGTAAGAGTTTCGGGTTTTACGTGTTCACTTGTTTTATCGGGATCTGAGAGATAGGTCGCTTGTCCGACACTGGAACTACAAATTAAAAATTGTATTTCCGAAGCTCTAGAATAGTTTTTAGGGTTCCGTACCCAAAGGGTAAAAACGGGACCCTATTACTAAGCCTACGTTGTCCGTCCGTTCGTCCGTCCGTCCGTCCGTCCGTCCGTCCGTCTGTCCTACCTATTTAGGGCTGTAACTTTTGAACCGTAATAGCTAGATAGTTGAAATTTTCTCAGATTATGCGTTATTGCGGCGGATTTGTTAACAAATAATAAAAATGGCAGAAAGTTAAAAATTAAGGGGGGTTCTCAACAAGAAACTAGTTTTTATCAACGTTTTTTCTTCACGCTCTATAGTAAAAACGGTAATACATACAAGCGTCAAACTTAGTGCGATTATAGAGCAAGCTCTACAGAATAACAACAAATACTAAAAACTGGCCAAGTGTGAGTCGGTCTTGCGCTAAAGGTCCCAGACAAAAATAGTTTTTTTTCTAATTTAATAATGTTGTGTTCTGTGGTTGTACGGAACTCTCGGTGCGCGAGTAGCCCGACTCGCACTTGATCGGTTTTATTTATTGTCATTAGCCTATCATCTTCCAATAGGCCTCTCTCTTACAAGGCGCGCCACAAATCTCAATCCTCTGTCTTCTTCATACAGTCGCTCCCCGTGCTTGCATAGATCGACAGAGTTGTCAGAGTTACAATCACAGCCAAGTCGTACTAGTGAGAAATTTCTGGATCGGTCACTTTCTAGCACTGCATACACATACCGACAGAGTTCTATTTAAAGTCAAGTCGTACCTACTGCAGAAAAATGTCGAGCTCGCTTCGCTTGATCTCGATTATATTTTTATAGCATGCATATGCATGTACCAACAGAGCTCTGACCATAGCCATGTTGTATATTTGATCTTGCTCAATCGATTTCTTTTTTTATTATTGCACTGCATACTTACTTAGAGTTCTTGCATAGCCAAGTTGTATTGCAGTAAAATTTCGAGCTCGCTTCGCTTGCTCCATATTTTAAGGTTTACTGCTATTTACACAAAACACAGTTCTGTCAACTTCTGTTGTTCTGTCGCTTCGCCCGCTCCGGATTTGGATGGAAGTCTTGCTAATACTAGGTATAATGAAAATTACCTACACCTCTGGAAATATCAACCGTAGAACCTTTGCTGGTGTGTAACAAAACACCCTAGTAATACTTAAGGGGGTGCTGCAGACCATCAAACTGAACAACTTTCACTATGGAGCCTACATCGAAATCTAGAAAAAAATATCCGCTCTTTCATACAAAACTACCGTCTCGACTTAAATGTATGGGACGGCAGATTTTTTTTTATTTTTTTCTCGACTTTGGCTCCATAGTGAAAGTTGTTCAGATTGATGATCTGAAGCACCCCCTTAAGTATTACTAGGGTGTTTTGTTACACCCTGTATACGGGCCCGCCGGCAAGGTACAGTTCTAGGGGGCGGCCAAATATGTTTGCCCAAGGGCGCACTATTTGGAAATACGGCCCAGTAGGCCTAGCATGCCACCCCCGAGAAAACGACAAAAATCGAGACGTGCCTCCATCTTTATTATTTTACGTATGCCAAAAAGAGCGCGCATGACGGTTTTCTCGTTTAAATGCTTTGTCGTGAGTGGCATGCTAGCCGTGCTGACATGACAAAAGCGCTGGTCTTTGTAGCACTCGATATGTTGCCGTTACAAAGTTATTCAATTTGATGAGGAGAACATAAAATCCTTTCAGATTAGTAGGTAGTTATCATAAGGATATCTAAGTCTAGGATACTTGCTCTCAATAGCTCCGCTCTTGTCCAGAGATAATGCTAAGCTTTATAGTTTTAAAATGGTACGACATGGACGAAATATGTACGACTTCTTATTTGAACCTATACCGAAAACCCCTTATACATGGTGAAATTGATATCATTGGCATCCTTTTAAACTAAGAGTCTACCCATCAAACTGAACAACTTTTACTATGGGAGCAAACCGATCGGAGCAAAAAAAAAATCAGCTGCTGCATACATTTGAGTCGAATAGGCGTTGCAGTTTAGTATGGGACAGCTGATTTTTTAGTTGCTCCGATCGGTTTGCTCCCATAGTAAAAGTTGTTCAGTTTGATGGGTAGACTCTTAGTTTAAAAGGATGCCAGTGATATCAATTTCACCCTGTAGTCCTTATACAGTAGGGATTATAGATTTGAACAAAAATTAGCTGCTTTTCTTTTTATCAGTAAATCGCTGAGCAAGAGAATAATGATTTTTTTATCATTAAATCTTGAAAAGATATGAGACCGGCGGATTACTTTATCTAGGTAATCTGTGCCCAAACTTGTCCGGTATAACAGGTAGTGAGTAGTGGATGCAATAAACGCCTCGAAATTGAATATCATCAGATTGATTGAATGTCCCTCAAAATAAAAATGCAGATTTTTTTTGAGCGAGCTGTATTATCTTATTCTTATAGCAATGAACCAACGTCTCGACAAAACAAAAATAATAATATAGGTATATAAAGATAAATCATTTCTATTTCTGGGTCGCCCTTTCCTATTTTCATAAAAAAGGGCAATGATTTGGTACTTTTTCTTGTAGATGCGTCTCTGCGAGACAACCGGTGACCGTAGAGCTGGCAGCTTCCTTGGCCAACGACTCAGCTTGACTGTTCAAAGGGGGAACGCTTCCAGCATGCTTGGCACCATGTCTCGCGAGGATGCACCCGACGTCCTTTTTTATCTTTTTTATACCTTTTTATTGTTTTCATTTTTATGTTTGAAAACAATGGTTGCTTTATTCATTTTTTTTTTATAAAAATACTTTTTCTTGTTAATTAATCAGTTTTTGTGATCTGTGTACCTACCATAGAGAAAATAACGCGCTCCTCTGGGGTAGAGATGTTGTATCGAACTGTGCACAGATACTCAACTGGGCCTGACGTCATATCATACACATCTAGCGGGAAGTAGCGTATTTAAATGTTAACCCTCCCCTCACCCGTTTTTCACCCCCTTTGTTGGCGACAACATTTTCTATAGAAACAAGCCGATATGCCATCTCTTCTTACTCTATGGTACCTACCTATTTTATCTCTAATACATGTTGTTCGAAATCAGCATGTTTCGGAAAGAAGGTAAAAGCATACAAGGACGGGATTCAAAAGCTTACCTTTTAAATTCCGACGGCACAGGGATGAAAATAGGGGTCGGCGCCCGTCGGCGGCGTCCGTCGGCATCGGCAGGGTGAATGACATGGATACATCTAAGTAACTATTATTTTCAGAATGTTTCCTCATTCTCACAAATATGTATTTACAATACAAATATGTATTTGAACGAAATAATAATCAAACTCGTATTACACCACCAGTTTTTCATTACTAACAAAAATTTAAGGGTGTAGTTTTCAGACAATGAAACTAAACAACTTTCCCTAAGGAATATGGGTCGGAAAAAGAGAAGGCTTGAAAAGTCAGGGCTAAACGCTGAACCGATTTTGATAAAATTAATTTGGGTAGGTATAGGGGTGTAAAATTAAATGGGACACTTACATGAAGGAGTGCTTCAGACCATCAAACTGAACAACTTTCTCTTTGGGACCAATACTGAAATCGCGAAAAAAAAATCTGCTGTCCCATACATTTCAGTCGAGTTATGTTTGCAGTTTAGTATGGGACAGTGGATTTTTTTCGCGATTTCAGTGTTGGTCCCATAGTAAAATTTGTTCAGTTTGATGGTCTGAAGCACCCCTTTAAGTACCGTAGTAAGTCACCCATTTCTTGTTACACCCTGTATAATACAGATAGTTTGAACACTGGGGAAGGACATCGAGATCACTATCATCACTACATAGTATAAAATAAAGTCGCTTCCCGCTGTCTGTCTGTCTCTATGTATGCTTAGATCTTTAAAACTACGCAACGGATATTGTTTTGATGTGTTTTTTTTTATAGATAGTGATTCAAGAGAAAGGTTTAGGTATATGTATATAATATATTGCTTAGTATCAGCATTGCACCCGTGCCAAGCCGGGGCGGGTCGCTAGTTTCTAATAAAATAACGCAGACGAAGTCGCCGTAAAAGCTAGTTACTACTCGTACTCTAGACGGAGAATTAAGTCGTAAGCATGCTATGCTTACCTTTAAAAGTTAGCCCCAACAGCTCTTCAGAGCACGAAGCTGAAGACAAGTGGATTATCCCCCAGCTTAGCTTACACACATGCTTATCTTTGGAATTGAAGTGTTTGGACAGCGGAGCCCGAGCTGGATCCTGGCTCTTGGCTTGGCTTAGGTGTAGCTTACCGCAAATCCCTAGGCTTCAGAGTACAGTTATATCGACTAACGTTTATCTTCTTTTGTCATTGAGATAGGTGTACCTAAGGGTGTACTATCGGTTTAATAACAATGTGCATGACCTCGCTCGCAAATGTGACGTCACTCAATCACACGAACTTCACTCGAGTCATTCAAATGATTGTTTCCTTTGCATACAGTCTATATTCCTTTACCAACCAAGGAAGTTATCGAACGGCCCTTCAAGGTCATGCACATTGTTATTTTAAACTGGTAGGTGCTGGTAGTAGTATGTATAACACACCGCACCGACACAGCCGCTTCCATCTATAAACTAAATAAAACTATAACAGAAGACTTCTGTTACAGTTTTTTTGTAAATATCTCTTTAAATATCTTCAATGCATACAGACACACTAAGTGTGTCTATCTTCAATGCATACAGACACACTTAGTGTGTCTGTACATTGAAGATATTTTCAAAAAAAAAAAGATATGGTTTTTAGGTGTCCCTGATTCCAAATCACAAATTTTTGGACTTATTGTCTGTCTGTTTGTTTGTTTGAACGAGCATCACGCAAAAACTACAGAACCGATTTTGGTGAAACTTTTTTTGTTTCATAGCTTATGATCCGACTTAAAATCTGGTATTTATATAGTACAATTTATGCGGACGAAGTCGCGGGTAAATGCTTGTAAAATATAATTTGTATCTTCGGGCTGTGTTTAGTAGACAGACACCATTTATACAGGGCAGGGAGAGCGTGTGAATTCTCTGTGATACAGGGTCCTTCTTAATATATGCTGACACTTTCTTAAGGGGATGATCAGACCATCAAATGGAACAACTTTCTCTAAGGGACAAACATCGAAATAGCCAAAAAAAATCTGCTGTCATTTGACTCGAGTAGATTTGCAGTTTTGTATGGAAGAGCAGATGTTTTTTTCGATGTTGGTGCAATAGAGAAAGTTGTGCAGTTTGACGGTCTGATCACCCCCCCGCCCCCTTAAAAAGTGTCAGTTAGAAGGATATAAGTCAATAAATCTATCAACAACTTGTATTTTATTTTGTATATTTGTATTTTATTTATTACGAGCTTTTACCCGCGACTTCGTCCGCATAAATTATATACCAGATTTTAAGTCAGATGATAAGC
The DNA here is from genome assembly GCA_922987775.1 of Agonopterix subpropinquella. Taxonomy (NCBI): domain Eukaryota; kingdom Metazoa; phylum Arthropoda; class Insecta; order Lepidoptera; family Depressariidae; genus Agonopterix; species Agonopterix subpropinquella. The sequence goes on from OV277710.1 coordinate 5,423,620, forward strand.
TATCAAACAAAAAAAGTTTCATCAAAATCGGTTCAGTAGTTTTTGCGTGATACTCGAACAAACAAACACCCAAACAAACAAACAAACAAACAAACAAACAAACGAACAAACAAACAAACAAACAAACAAACAAACAGACAGACAAAAAATCCAAAAATTGGTGATTTGGAATCAGGGACATCTAAAAACCATATCGTAATCTTTTTTTGTAAATATCTTCCATGTACAGACACACTTCTGTTACAGTTTTATAATAGTTTAGATTAAGACACATAATTTTATTTATACTTCCCTATAAAACAAATCCGTGACAGACTGGCAGACAATGCACAGCCTAAACCACTGAAGATAGAACATGAAATTTGGAATACTATACCTAAGTACATAATAAAATTATTATAGAAAGACCCTATTGGCCTATTATTTATTACCCTTAATAGGTTTTTAAGAGCATGATCATTCCATCAAACTGAACAACTTTCTATATGGGACCAAAGACTTTGTTCCATACAAAACTGCAACCTTACTCGACCCATTATGCATGGGACAGCAGTTTTTTTTCGCGACTTCGACATCGGCGCTATAGATAGAGAAAGTTGTTCAGTTTCATGGTCTGATCATCCTCTTAAAAACCATCAGCATATTAAGTTGAACCCTGAAGATTCTACCTAGGCTACATCCTATGCACTAAGAAAGGATTTCTCGATATTCTAATTTAACGCGGACGAAGTCTCGGCACAGTCAAAAACTAGTACAAACGTCCCACTGCAGGTTGAAGGAAATTAACGAGACACTACAGGCCAGCATACACCGAGACAAGATCGAGCGGGCTGGAGAGCTGTGGTGGCACAAGCGGCCCACGATGGTCACGTCCCTCAGCCATGAGGTTACGACTAAGAAGAAGTAACCCTTGTAACAAAGTTGGCAAACACCCTAAAAGGGCAATTTTAGAGAAGCTACATTTGTACAGTTTAGTACAAAGAAAAATACTTATCCGTTTTTCGTACAACGTGACTCATTGTCATTACATTAGGTCCCCACCTCATTATCATTAATTTTTTAGTCATTATCGCATAGGTAGGTTTGTTAATTATGTTAATCTGACATTAGGATATAGGTACCTACTACCTAAGGATGACAAAATGGCCTCCCCATTCAGGGGCGGATCCAGGGGGGGGCCCAGGGGGCCATGGCCCCCCCCCCACGGACCTCTGCGGATTGCATTGAATTTCGAGGCTGAGTAATGACGGCACTTTACTAGGGTATAGATTGATTGAGCTCTGTCCATACCCAATTCGTAGAGCGGAGAAAATTAGAGCTCGCTTCGCTCGCTCTATGTTTCTGTTTTAATTATTGTACCTGTGTAGGTACAATAATTAAAACAAGGCTGTGGTCAGAAATCTTTAGGATTATAGTTACACATAATATAATCCTAAAGATTTAACAGCAAACCGGGGAACACGCCCCGGGCGGCAGGTTTAGGGGGCGCCAAAATCAAGATTCGGGTTTGCTGGAAGAAATCTCTTTAGAGATAAGCTCGCCCTTTGTAATTGTCTTTTATGTTGTTTTCATGTATATTTCCGTGTGTAAAATAAAGTATTAAAATAAATAAAATAAAAATAAGATGGAAAAAAAATATTGCATCGACTTGAGAATTTTGCAAAAAAATTTCGTGCTCGCTTCGCTCGCTCCTGATTTCAGACATATTATATTGCAGTGACGAAATCTCGAGCTTGTTTCGCTCGCTCTTGGTTTAAGATCGTATTGCAGTCATCCCATTATATTGTAGTGAAATCTCGAGCTCTCTTCGCTCGCTCTTAGTTTTAGATCTTATTGCAGTCATCTCATTATATTTCAGTGAAATATCGAGCTCGCTTCGCTCGCTCTTGGTTTTTTTTGTTGTATTGAAATAACCTATCGCAGAATTCGATCATGTTGCGAATTTCTGACTCGACCTAATCATATTGCAGTAAAATCTCGAGCTCGCTTCGCTCGCTCTTGGTTTTAGATCTCGTTGCAGTCATCTCATTATATTGCAGTGACGAAATCTCGAGCTTGTTTCGCTCGCTCTTGGTTTAAGATCGTATTGCAGTCATCCCATTATATTGCAGTGAAATCTCGAGCTCGCTTCGCTCGCTCTTGGTTTTAGATTTTATTGCAGTCATCTCATTATATTTCAGTCAAATATCGAGCTCGCTTCACTCGCTCTTGGTTTTTTTGTTGTATTGAAATAACCTATCGCAGAATTCGATCATATTGCGAATTTCTGACTCGACCTAATCATATTGCAGTAAAATTTCGAGCTCGCTTCGCTCGCTCTTGGTTTTAGATCTCATTGCAGTCATCTCATTATATTGCAGTGACGAAATCTGAGCTTGCTTCGCTCGCTCTCGGTTTAAGATCGTATTGCAGTCGTCTCATTATATTGCAGTGAAATCTCGAGCTCGCTTCGCTCGCTCTTGCTTTTAGATCTTATAGCAGTCATCTCATTATATTTCAGTGAAATATTGAGCTCGCTTCGCTCGCTCTTGGTTTTTTTTTTTGTATTGAAATTACCTATCGCAGAATTCGATCATATTGCGAATTTCTGACTCGTCCTAATCATATTGCAGTAAAATTTCGAGCTCGCTTCGCTCGCTCTATGTTAAACATTTTATTGCAACCACTCAACCTGGAAATGGCCTCCCTAAGAAAAAATTATTGCTACACTCTTGTAGAGGAGGCCCGGGCCCGCCGCCAATCTCATGTTTTTGCCCCGCCTCGGAAAAATCGTAGATCCGGGGCTGATTGTTGTAATTTTCTATGTATGTATACAAGACGTCTCGGGTCTGTGTCTCTAACTTAATTTTTTTATATCTTAATACGGGGCCTGAGTCGGCCGAGGGCCCCCCCCAACATGAAATCCTGGATCCGCCCTTGTCCCCATTTTATATCTATGGTAATGTTTTAAACTGTAATAAACAAATTATAATGCCAAGTGGTAAGTAAATTAAATAGGATCAATTTACAAGGCGAAAACTTTCGACTTTCGAGACTTGCAACATTTTTTGCAACTTTACAGCTTTACAGGCCGTAAAAGCGCCATCTATAGTAAATTTTCTGTAATACTCTGAGTTTTGTTTAGTTAACGCCATCTATCAAAAGTTATCAAAACTAAAAGAGGGTTTAGGCTGTAGTGTAAGTAAAAAAGAGCAAAGTTCCACGCTTTCATGATAGGTGGCAGTTTTAGAAGTGAACTAGTTGAGATTACTATCAGTTTAAAATAACAATGTGCATGACCTCGCCTGCAAATGTGACGTCACTCTATCACACGAACTTCACTCGAGTCATTCAAATTGTTATTTCCTTTACATAGAGTCTATATTCCTTTACAACCGAGTGAAGTTATCGAACGGCCCTTCAAGGTCATGCACATTGTTATTTTAAACTGATAGTATAATATATTCTTTACATAGATGGGGCTAAAATAATTATTAATTAAAATAATTCGAAATAATAATATTTAGATAATTCTAAAAAGGTAACATCAGGCGGAGGACATTTGCCTTTTGGTGGGTTTTCCGATTCCGTTTGCATAGAATGTGCTGCCATCTGTTAAATATATCTTTTACTATGAAAAAAAAAGATTATATTGTCTATGTTAATGTCAAATTGACCATTTACAAAATGGCGACCTACCTTGTGTAATGTGCGTGTTGTTTGTAGTTTTTTTCCAATTTTGTGCCGATTTAGTGATGTTCTGGAGTTTCAGTTGTTCTCTTACCAATGTACAGATTACAAGAATAGTAAGGATACTGGAATTTCACTCGATCGGTGCGGGATTGAACGAAAACTAGCATTCAAACAACGGTATGAGTATATAAGTATATATATAAGTAGGTATGTATAGTATAGGTAGAATTATTTTCAGAGAAACACAGATGGCGCTAGCTAGCCTTCAATTTGACATAAGGTGGATGCATAATGTTGCCACGAGTGGGTTCTCTTTTCTAATATACTTATATTACTCTTTGGGTAACATAATAATCATAAGCGCACCCAAACATTTGACAATCATGCTAGGTTGTGCAGTATAGCCTCATGTGGTAGGTTAGTGCCTCAAAAGCACGACCAGCCGGCACCATTTTAGGTTGCCAGGTTGGTGAATTTTTTCGCGTATCTGGGGTAATTATAGTTGAGGAAATGCATGGGGAAAAGATATCAAAACGGGGAATTTTGGGTTTGAAGGGCTAGAGAGCTATCATAGTCATATCATAGCATACTACCCGTTCACGACCAGTTGGCCGTCGATGACCGTTACAAAATTTCCTCACAGGCACATTAATTGGTCCCGTCGACAAAAAATAATATAAAAGGCAAATAAAAATTTAAAATTAAAAGCGATATTAGTGACCGGGACGGATGTGCCGTACGTGGTTGCGTTGCTAAAGGTTATAAAATTGCGTTTATTAGGGTCTCTTAGGGGTGCGGTGCGGGGAAGCGGGAAGGGAGGTAGCGGCCAACTCGAAGTGAATGACTAGTAGGTACCTGTGCTTATATATCAATATATCAGTGCACTTTAATCTTTATGTTATTAATGGTGCTGTGGAGTTTTGGGGGAAAAGTCATTAAATGTTAGTGTCTACTTTATTATACCTAGGTGGAGATAGGTATGGATGATTAAGACTGAAGTTTAATTAGATGACAAGTTAAACAGAGGACAAGACAAGACAACTCTTAATTAAGTCTTGCTTGAAGAATAACATAATTTATGTTCGTATAGTTTGCCTTTCTCGGTACTTGTAGCTTATGGTATAGAAAAAACGCAACAAAATGTCTTAGGTGCTGTGCTGTCTGTGAGGTTTCCTGTGTAATTTTTTTTTATTTGGCAGGTAGGTACTTTCCTCGCTCAACGAATCAGCCCAGCCATTCAGCGAGAAAATGCGGCAAGCGTTCTGTCTGGGTACCCTCCCACAAGGACCGAACCTGCACTGCACCTTGCACCACATCCTAGGCAGGCGCGGTCTCAGCCTGAAATTTTGGAGGGGGGTCACTAATAATAATTTGTAATTTATTTGTTAAACAAAATAATAATATGAAATACATTAATGAAATAATAAAAAATGTTTTAATAATATAAATAAGATACAATAGATGATTACAATCAAAAAAATATATGAAATAATTGAATCCGTTTCTTTTTGGGTAAAAAAAACAGAAATCTGGGGACATTTCCGAAACCACATCTGGCAACCCAATGCCGGCACCCGCGCAGTCGGCGCGCGCATGCGTTTCTCGCTTGACGTTTCGTGTGCATGAAATTTTTTTTCCAATTTGACATTTCTTTCGTAACTGTAACATCGTATTTTCGCATGTGATTTTCGTATTTTTCTTTCAAAATTGAAGATTGAATAGAATAAAAATGGAGAGAAACGATCGAAAAGTGAATTCGCGTAATCATTCGATTACCGTAGACCGTGATTCGAAGTTTGTTTTGCGAAAAATAATCGCGGACTTCATCGTGCTATTTTGTGGTAAGTTTTATTGTGATAACAACTTCCTAGCGTATTTAGATAATTTAATTTAGATCAAGGGGAATAAATCCTACATTTATGTAACTGTTAGTGTATTGCATACATTTTTATTTAGTATTTAATTAGTGTTGAAAAATGTTTACAAAAATTCATGAAAATGAAGTAGGTAGGCGTAGATAATAGACGTAATTCAAATTAACAATTTATTTTGTGGGTGTTTTATTTATTAGATTTAGGGCCTTTTTCACAAATTTTTAATAAGTTCCTAATTAGCTGACAGTTCGTTTGAACCTTTCATATAAAATATTTGAAACGTTCTGTCAGATAAGTTATTAAAAACTTATCCAGAAGTGGTGAAACAGATAGGTACCTACTTAACAAAATATAATCTTTTTCATCAATACAATGAATTCATTGCAGTTATGTAAGTACCTAAAATACAAAAAAATATGTAATTTAAGTGTTTCTTAAATTTTGTTATATGTATAAATTTTATTACCATAAGAAACGTTTAGGTATTTTCATTGTCAGTCCGATCTACCTATTTTACTAAGGTAATTTTTAGCTTATTAATAATAACCCATATAAGTATGGGAATACCTAAACCACTTTATAATAATTCTAATCACTCAGGAATAATTAATTATTTAATTTATATTTACCTAATAAATATGACTGAAATGTTCTAAACACAATGTGTACTAGGGCCAACAAAATAAGAACTATTTTAAGGTGATAATCAGACCAATGTCAAAATTACAATAAAAAATCACCCGTTCCATACAAATTGCAAACCTAGGTACTTAACTTGAATGTATAGGACATCAATTTTTTTAACGGTTGCATTGTTGGTCCCATTAGAACAACAACAACCAAACAACCCAAAAACTTAGACTACTTATATCGGGACGCGTAACCACGTGTCATTCTACTAACAAACTTTCTGCCACTTTTTGCGGGGGGCGAGGTAACATGTTATCCGCAACTTTGGATTTTATTCCCTATGACTTTAGATTATAATTTTGAATGTTCAAAATCATGAAAAGTAGTCTCGTGTAAACCCCAAACATTCTAAGTTCGAAATTATTGTTTCGCAATAATAGGCTGTCTAGTTTAGTGATAAGTTATAAAATTGAATGTTGAATGTACATGATCATTGCTCTTATACCGTGGCAGAGGGGAAATGCTACTGCAAGGCCGGTCCGGGTATAAGTAGTCTAAGCCCAAAAATGAATACTTCATAATAATTTCACACAGAAATGACCAGTGAACGAACATAAAACAAAGTTTACACTTGCGCATTAGCGTGTAAGTCCAATGTTGCACTCTGCGGACAGTGGGTGCATTGATGCACATTCAAGTGTAGACCATTCATGGCCGCCCTGTGTCCTGCTTCCCATTCAGTACTTGGAAATGTTTAATTGTACTTTGTATGGTAACAAAATACAATCCTACTAATATTATAAATGCGACAGTTTGTAAGAATGGATGGATGTTTGTTCCGCTTTCACGCAAAAATTGCTGAACGAATTTTGATGAAATTTGGCATACAGATAGACCATGGCCTGGATTAACACATAGGGTACTTTTTATCCGGGTAACGCAGATGAAGTCGCGGGCAACAGCTAGTAATCTAATAATTTACATAGATATTTTATAATTTACATTGAAATCTACTTATTTACTTAGAATAAATTAAGCTACCTATCTTCTTTTGTCTTGAGTTTTACAAAGTAACTAAGGGACATGATAGGATGTATGCTGATCAAATCAGTTGCGGCCTACAAAAAGTGGTGGTAAAACCTACTCGAAACCGACGGGCATGTATGAAGAGATTTATGGATGTGCATGAGGCAAAAAAGGTATGTAAGGACCGTAGTAAGCCCTGGTCTCTGCTTACCCCACTGGGAAAGAGGCGTGACGTTATAGATAGATTTATAGATAGATAGATGATTTTGTTTTGCAGAATTTTGTTACTGAAAGATTTTCCTAGCTAGTCCAACATTCCAATTAGAAAGTTAAATTTTAGTTTAATGTTGCTATAACTACAGGTTTACAAAGGTAGTTGGCAGGTGGAGTAGATTCTGACCACCCCAAAAGGGTATATGGCCGTGAGTGTATGGAATAATATACATCATACTTACACCACAATTAGTATAACTAGATGGACTAACCCTCCCTTTTGTGGTGGTCAGAAATTTTGCTTACTTTCTTTTTTTTTTTTTTTTTTTATTTATAATTAAATGGACTCTTGCTTGTGCGTTAGCACTGCATTTCCGCCAGTGTCAAGTGTAGTTTATTGGGAGAATCTATCCCAATCTCTGGGACTGTTTTTGGACAAGAACAAGAAGAGATTGAGGAATGTGGAGCCTCGTGGCAGGCACGAACGCGACGCGCGAAACCACGCGAGACGTGTACTCGGGTCAGTTCCTGCAACGTGACTCCGCTTACTTTCATATCGTGTGGGCAGAGCACTGGTGTCAGAGTTTTTTCAGACCGCCTTACGGCCTCTTACGTGGTTTTTATGTAACTAATTTTGCTTTGATATCAATCTAGTCCTCAGGACAAAGATGGGGTCGAAGATGTAGCGAGCTTAGCCAGAAGAAGCCTCGTACTTTAAAGGAATTTGGGTTGTAAGCGTTTAGAAATACTGACACATGCAGGGCATTCCACTCCTTGGCTGTGCACATTATAAAAGATTCTGAAAGGCGCTTAGTGCAAATATGTGGGATGTCAACCAAGTAGCGGTGATATCCCGTGGTGCGCCAGGATGTCCAACATTGGAAATTGTAACAAACGACCGCTTTTAGCATATTGCAAGATGAAATGACATGTAGATTTGTGATAGCTACCCTTTCACGCAAAAATACACTGCATAAGACAAGAAACCCTCATCCCTTAGTCGTCTTGTACAATAACCACAGGAAGAAGAAAGGTGGTCCATTTTAAGATGGAATCACACTTGTTATAGTAATTTATTATGCTTTATTTCCACATCCAACGTAAAGAAAAAAAAACATTTTGTACAGTCAGCAGCAATAAGTTGATACACTTTAGTACTACGATGTAGAACAAAAGTGTATAAACTTATTGCTGCCTACCTAAATGATGCTTAATGTTGTTAGTAACTGAACTGTGAAGTAATTGTTTGGTTTTTTTAGTGGCCTTGTTGTTCTTATCATTGTATTAAATTGCATCTCGGTCCACTTAGCAGTAACTAACCTATTATTATTGCAATGACAATTTATTGTACTTTAGATAAAATATTTTAATCTTAGTTGTAAAGGTAAGCTCTAGCAAGTGGTTGGTAATTTCTAAACTTTTCCCAGTTTCCTTGCTTTGGGAGGCACATTAAGCGGTTGGTCCCACCGCCGGTACCATGTCTATTCATAATGCTACGTCATGAGACCTATTAAAGCGGTTTGAAAATACTCGGGCAGCAATTTAATCGCTCCACCAAACCACATTGAGCTCATGTGAAGGAGTTGGCTCATTTCCTCTCACTCTCAGTACACTTAATCGTGAGAAGACGCCTTTGCCTTGCAGTGAGATCTTACAGCTATAAAACTTACTAATTTACTACTAGCTGATCCGGCGACTTCGTCCTTTCATGATAAATGTATGCCTATTTGCTTCCCCAGGGTTCGAGCTATCTCTGTATAAGGTACCAAATTTAGTCAAAATCTGTGGTTTAGCCATGCAAAAATACAATACAAACCCTTATTCCCTTAGTACCCTTAAAAAAAGTATTTATTTTCATCTCACGTATAGGGACTATGAAACAGTATTATTGTTACAAATTAAGCTCCCTTGCCATAATAAAGATAGAGGGGTCAGGTTTCTCTGAATCGGACTGTACGACACCACAGGTGTATTGATTACATTGGTAGTCTCACCTGAAAATCCCTTTTTTACCGCCGCTTTTAAAAACAAGACCTGTCCGGCCACTCAAATCATAACAGGCCGCGTTCGTCGCAGAACCCCTGCTCTCGCAGGAACCGCAGGATGTGAACGGAATCGCAGCACGACCGCAAAACAAAGTGGCAGGTAATTGCGGCGCTGTCAAAACATCCGACGCGATCCCGACCTGTCAGATTAACCGTATCCGTTAAGGAGGCATACGGTTACGCATGAGCATGACAGCAGGATGGATACGGCTGGGTATTAAAAATAAGCTGTCTCCGTGACATGTAGGCCGCCTCCAGTTTTTGGACGGTTGATAGGCGGATTAGCTTCGCGGATAATTCGAGTGATTTTTGGCAGTTTGATTGGGTTCTTGATGTTGCTTAAATTTTCCTCCTCATAGGTGTTGTATAGGTAAAATGCTAAGTTGGCCTAACATCCTTTTCGAAAACCTTCTCTACTTTTTTACGCGACTGCGCCAGAAGGAGGGTTATGTTTTTTGAGTGTACGTATGTATGTTTCTGCTCCGACCAATGTCATCGGTTTTGAATAACAATAACCTAGACGGGCGTCGTAAGAGGTAACTATAACCTAATTATAATTAGGCATCGCCAACTCCTCTAATGCCTGCACTACACCATGAGCACAGCATTAGAAAGAGTATCTAGTACTACAATACAGTACGGACACTGGCCTCGATTCGGAGTGTACCACGACTAAACTAAACTAAATGTATTCCTGTCACTTTCTAAAATAAGATTAAGAAAAGAGACAGAAAACCAACAGCTGACTTTAGTGCTGTCAAAGTGACGTTAAACGCCCAAAAACGACTTAAATAAGATGGCGTACATTATGATGGCATCTTATTTTGCGCATTTAACGTCACTTTGACAGCACTAAAGTCAGCTGTCGGTTTTCTGTCTCTTTTCTTAATCTTATTTTAGAAAGTGACAGGAATACATTTAGTTTAGTTTAGTCGTGGTACACTCCGAATCGAGGCCACTCCCTGCCTAGAACCAACTTTTTACGTCATCTGGTTACCTCGGCAGTTACCTGTAGCCTTAGCATGAAGCCTAGACTGACACCACAATTGACACGCTAGAAATTATGTTTTCGAAACAAAGAGAATATAAACTCAGGACGAAGGATAGAAGCTCTTTTTGAATAGACTGGTGTCAATGCGTTTTATTTACGAAAAAGTCATGCAGATGCAGTGCTGACGTCATCTTGTCAATTTCTGTTTTTAGTAGGCAGTGTCCGGGGTGTGCCACGAGGCTACTGGAAGGAGTCTCGCATCCTACCTATCCCAACTCTAATCGTATTCGGTTACCGATAAGATTCATGACGGTACGGACGACAGTGCATCTGTGGTTACCACACACATATGCAGATATATCTGGCGTACATGACATGACACCTTTTCTAAATACAGTCGTTGCAGTCGCAGTCGGCCATGAGAAATAATCTTTCAAAATATGAATCAAGCATATGCCCAGTCTTTCCTGCACGTAAATAAATATCAAAGCTTTACTTACTGAAGCCCTACCTACTTAAGTAGTGAACGTAATGCGTTTAAGTGGATGCGGTTGCGTTAAAGTCAAACGCACTTCGTTATCAGCATTATTTCCACGCGTTGCGTCTACGAGTGTATAACAATTAGTCGCATGTGTCTCTTTACTGAAGCCGACATCAAAGAATATGTGACAACGTCTTTAAAAACTTGACTAGTTGTTTTGCTATTCTTTATCATTATCAGTAGGTATTATTTCCACGTCTACAACAATAAGTTTCATGTGTCTCTTTACTCAAGCCGACAACAAATAATATTTGAGTGAGAACGTATTTTAGACTCGACACTTCTTCACAACGAGGAGAGAATATAAGCATAGCGTAATTATACAGGGTGTAAGGAAAAGTATCATTAACCTTTAACATACTCTACCCATCAAACTGAACAAATTTTATTATGGGAGCAAACCTGTCAGAACAAAATAAATCAGCTGTCCCTTAGTAAACTGCAATATCTACTTGATTCAAACGTATGGGACGGATGATTTTTTGTTCTTCTGACAGGTATCCATAATTAAAGTTGTTCAGTTTGTTGGATATAGTATGTGGTTTAAAGGTTAATGATACTTTTCCTTACACCCTGTTGCGTCTTCGATGTAAAGTCGAATTTGTGATGCCTTCTTATTATCATTATCGCCAATCCTACATAAGTTTGCTCAAATATACAACCTACTGATTTATTATCATTTATCAGTATCAGTGATAGATAAATGACTAATATATGAGTAATATGGTATTACCATCATCATCAACGTGGTATGATTATATGTAATTACTAATTGTCTAGTCCTTAAGTAATTTTAACATTACTTGTTATCTATTCAAGTAGGCATTTGTTTTTAAACATTTAACTGATAAGCTGTACTAACCACCTGTTTCTTACGTCACTATACAAACGTAATGATAATTACGTGGGTAATATACGACCGTATTGCGATATTGCTTTTCGAGGTAGCCAGAAACTTTTTACAATTAAGTAGGTACCAAAAAAAGGCCGCAGAGCATTGAATTTTACCATAATATGCAGAATTTTATGAAAAAATAATGCGCTAAGAGACTTAACACACAAGCGATTTTTGAGCTTAGGCGATATCGCAACGGCACCGCAACTACATCGCAACTGAATCGCTGCTGTACAGCTTACATGGGCGGTGACTGAGCGTTATCATCGCGATATAGCTGCGATTCAGCCGCGACACTGATTGATCTCAGAAATATCGCGGTAATATCGCGGCCATGTCACGGCGATTTCACGACGATATCGTTCCGTAAACGCCTTCGCTCAAAAAACCCCTTGTGTGATACGGCCCTAAATAGTGTTAGGTGATATCATAGAGAAAAAAGGTTCTCCTGTCAACGCCCGGAGAGGAGTAAGTATTGTCTATTTCTCCATAGAACATTTTTCTGCCATTTCTTGCGGGGGGAAGGGACCGTTGCTATGACAATAACAGGGCTGCGTTCAGAACCTACACTCGTTGTGCACCCCGAGTGCAACTTTCGCACTAACGCCGTTAAGAGCCTCGGTGAAAAAACGCTCTTTGCAACTCGGTTGTCACAACTCAACCGTTCCGAACCTCTGACGGGTTGCAACTTTTAACCGTCTAATTCGATGGTTGAAAAACACTCTGACGTTTGTATTATCTGTGGTCACTTGACTTTTCGCTCGTTTTGAATTAAAAGATTGTTTTCCAAATTATTTTTTGATCCGCTAACATGGAAGAAGAGTTTTTTATTGTATTTGGAAATGATGGAAGCCCTGGAAGCCCATTTTACCGTCAATGTCAAAATTTGAGGTTATAAAACAACCGTGATCGTTCCGTACCTTATGGCGAGTTGAAAAAACGCTCTGGCCGTTCCGTACCTTAGAGCGAGTTGACAAAACAACCGCATAAAAAGGTTCTGAACGCAGCCCTGTAAAGGGCCGTCGCGGGGGTGAGGCTTTGACAGAGGGGAAAGTATGGGAAATTATGCGTAAGCCCGCTCCTTCCTGTCGAGGAGTACGTGTTTCTCTATGGGTGATATCAACCAAGAAACACTACAAAGAAACGTTAATGTTATTGTCATAATTATAAGCAATTGTCTCCTCTCATTAATTTCTTCGTTTAATCTTTGCCTCTATAATTCGTCGGGCGGTCCCTTTATATTTCCCACGTTTTATAAGAGCGTTGTCTGTACCAATATTTGTACCTGTCACCTGCAATATCCGTTGCAGTTAACGTCATTCAAGTATGAGCTTAAATTATAGGCCCGAGTTCATGCTATGCTAATGTAAACATTATCACAAAGGAGTAAGGTGGTGTATTTTTACCTACTTGATTGATAATTGGATGAGACTTAAATCTGAGCCTCTTTGACGTGACGAGTGACTAACCTTCATACAGGTTTTTTCAGGGAATGATCAGACCATCAAACTGAACAACTCTCTCCATGGGACTAACATGAAAATAAAATCAACTGTTCCGGATAAAACTACAAACCTCTACTCGACATGGGTCATCCGACTTTTTCGCGATTTTGTTGTTAAGTCCATAGGGAAAGTTGTTCAATTTGATGGTCTGATTATTCCCTGAAAAAACCATTTCGTCTGGCGCATCTTGGGCGCATTTACTGGACAGTCACCTGACTGGTTAATCTTTTCACTACGTCGACAACTCGACAGTATGAACGATTTTCAGGCGATCGATCTCATACTGACACGACACAAAAAAAATACGTTTAGGCTAAACGGTTTTATTACCAAAAACTACAATAATTATACAAGGATACAAATCCGGGTATTTCTGGGCTTTTATCAGACTAAAATAAAAACGTCGGACGCATTAAAATCTTTTTCCTGCGTATACAGGTTTTTATACACCCCAAGTTTTTATTTTGGTCTGATGAAATCATAAAAACTCCGAATAATTCACTGCTGGACTTATTTTACTGAAGTAGGGTTGGTACAGTCGCCATCAGATATATCGTAGCATACAAGGTGTCCAAACATTTCCGAGCAGTGCTAATTTTCATTAAATTCTTTGCAGTAAATGTTACCAATTATATCTAAACGTGTATTTTGTCATAAATATCTGAACAGCGAATTTTCAATAATTTCTTTACAATATTATTTAAAATTAAAATGTAAAACAACGGAGTAAGGTTTTTTTTCTGAAACTGTTTAGATGTTTATGCCCACCCTGACTGCGTCGATATATTTGATGTTCTAGGCGTTCCTATATTTTTGATTGGTTATACTTATGAGTAAAGAAATTATTGAAAATTAGAACTGCTTAGAAATATTTGACCACCTTGTTTGCTACGATATATATCTGCTGGTGACTGTACTAGGTAGGTTATTTTATTACAACTAAACTAATACGTTTTGCAGCCAAGACGAAATTTTCCTTTATTTTATGCTTGAGATTTTGTAGTGTGGCCATTTCAGACTTATAAAATAAATCATACTTAACTTTATTTCAATTATATTTATAATTTACGACTGGCAAGGCAGCGGATTAGAAACAATTGAATATTATCGCCACGTTCCCATTCCTGCGCAATGTTTATAAAGTTACTATACAAATGCGGACTATTAAACATTGATTCTTTCAGGGCCTACTCACAGTACTTAATGTACCTCTAGGTATAATAATTAATCCGGTAATAATTAAATAATTGATCAGGTTATATTTAAATCTTTTTCAGTCAAACAACATAAATAAAAAAAAAATTTGTTCAAACACATTTATAAAAAATACAGAAAATTACAAAACACTAAAATGCCCAACTGGATTATATGTATCGTAATTAATTAACGAACGAACATACACTATAAAATATACCTACCTAATTGACCAGAAAACTGTATTTTTCGAAAGTCAATAATCGAAGTTTTTTTTAAATAGGGCGTCAATTTTCCTGTACCTACTCCTACCAACATTATAATTATAACATAAATAGGATCACTACATGGAGCCTAATTTCTCTATGGATCACTATCAATTAATTTCCCGTTTTGCTTTGTATCCTGTACCTAGACTTTATGATATTTGGTACAGGAAACCGACATGCCTCAATAAAAGCACCCAGACTATAAAAGGCAATTGGTCTACATTCAATGTGTTTAACATTCCGTATAATGCTCCCAATTGTTACCGGAGACGTCTAAATGATACCATCCTGCGGGATTGTGTTCTAATTCAGCCCTATTTTATGCATAAAATCTAGACTTGCACCAGGAAATCAGATATTAGTAGAAATAAGAGATGCAGTTGTTCAATTGAATGGCACGCGCCGGGGAATGGACAATTTGAAACAACAATGTGGTCGTTTTAGATTGATTAATGCCCTGGTAATAAATATCTAGGTCTTGATTTAAGTTACTCTGCGTGTACTTTATGGCTGCTATAATTTATTTGCCCTCTCGTTCTACTTGTTGAATTCAAGTTTCCGTCTAGCTATATTCAACCAATTTGAATTGTAAGCCATCTTAGAACCCTGCCACAGTCACATTGTGCCAACGTTGTTATGCTTCTGTGAAACAAAACTGTAAATTCTTTGCTGTGATAAAGTTCTAACCTGGCCTACATTTAAATTAGACGACTGCACTTTAAAAGAAAAGAACTACTGTGATGAAAAGTCTCCCCTATTTAAAAATGCAGTTGATGAGGACTACAACCGACCACTTTAAGGCACTTCTGACATTTTTTAATCAAATTGTTGTACAAATTTTAGTGAAAATGAAACCTGAAATGTATCTTGTTAGAATACCTCAGAATAAAGTTGCGCCAACTTGTGACACATCTACTAATAATAAACGAAAATTGAAACTTAATAATCTCCGTATAAGTACATGCAACCGTCTTATGAATACAAAATGAAAACATTACACCCACTATGTTTTGCGTATCAACAAACCTTGTAAGGAGCACGAACCGGCTTCTAAACCCTCCTTTTGTAGTCAGTAACAAGCTTCATGCCGCATTATGGCGAACACCAAAACCATACTTAACTCCTACCTGGTTATTGTTGGTGCACTTTTCGCTGGTATTTTCTACGCTAGATTACTCTTAATATGGCGGTCAATATAGCGAGCACGGAGGAAGCTGCGAAATTATTGCATCCGCGTACGAGGCTCTAATAGAATGGAACTAATTCCGAGTGATTACTGCAGTCGTTGCAGCTTGCAAGTATCATGACTTCATCACGAAAAAAGCCAATATTTCTTGACCCTTCTTCGGGATTCATTCATGCTAATTGTTCTTTGCTATTCAGAGATCTGGAATTATGATTTTATTTTTACCTGACTACCCTACACTACGATAAACGTTGCCCATGAACGTTAATCTTTATAACTAAAAGTTGAAACTATTAAAACCATGTCGAAAGTTTCAAGATCCGTCTCCAGAAAAAGCCTGTTCAAAATAATGGAACTGCGGAAAAATTAAAAGCTTATCGATCTTAGTAAATCTGTCCTTTAAAGGGTAAACATCTCCTGAATAAAGTGGCTCGTAGCTCCATCAGCACCTCTTTTAGTTGTTCATCAATCAATCGTCGTTCCTTTACAAGTGCCCAAGTGGTGTGCTACCGTCTGGTGTTCAATCGTTTCGAGTCTTGGCGATGTCTCTTTCACTTAAGCATTGTTGTGTCAATCATTGGGAGGACAAAAAGTTTCATCAGTGACATTGGGTAATTCTGACTAAGCCTTTGTTTTTCTCTTTTTGCGTTGCTCTGATTTTCTTGTCGTACGCCTTTAATTTAGAGCAAGCCAATGTTTGAGGTTTACAAAGAAAGAAATGAGTTGATTGTCTAAATGACCCGTGTTAATCGCGACCGATAAATCAACTTCATACGTTATCTTACTTTGTAATGAAATAAAAATCTTATTGCGTGCGTGTCTCCCAGTCTCCCACATGGGAAATAATTAATGCTTCACAAGATTTATGATTTCTTAATGCTACACCCACGTGATTTCGAACTTATCGCGATCGTATCTTTCATATACGACAGGTATCTTAGAACAAAGTTTACTGTTTTGTGAACTTCGATCGATTTATGACCTTATAACGACTGTGTAAGGAGTAATATGAGATGGAATTAAAGAAGTTTAAACTTGGTCGTAAAGAAAGTGAGGTCCTTTAAATTCGCCCGTGCCGCCTCTCTTAAGAAATATAGCTTTCAGTGTGTAGAATAAATGAATGAGCATTAAGGTATCGTTACAATGCTTTGTTGCTGTCAAGATTGCAATGAATATGCACATTGTGATTTAAGTTATGTCATTATTCTTCTCATTAGGGTCGAATGGTTCTTTTTTATTAACGATTATGACAAAAATACATTAGGGAATTGGAAGAATGATAAACACGAATTGCTGTAATAAAGATTTAAATAAAAAAATACAAAAACGTTTCGAGAATCGATGCTCAATAATAAAAGTGCAAATAACAGCTTTAAAAAAATTCAATTCATACAAGAGCTAAAAGCACAGAAGATAACAGCGGCATCATTGTTGTAATTAATGTTAGGGCAGATACAGACACGCCTCCACCGCCTCCGCGGGCTGTGGACTCAAATAAAGGTTGAATTCAAATAATCATAGACGTTCTGACAAAAATCATAGTGAACCAAGAAAGCTGATGGTTTTAGCAACAAGATGTTTACTCTTGGTTACTAATGATTCTGAATAACAAATAACTCGGATTAAGAAAGGAATTTTGATGGCACATTGCCAGTAGAGTTGACGAAATTATGAGCAATATTGATTCTGAGCGCTCATAAGTAGTAGGTATTTAAACGAAACCAATTACAGTACTAATTGATTTCTTGGGCTTTGCTTTGTGATGGACCTAAGGACAATGTTATTAATAGAAATATCATCCATATACAGGGTGAAATTGATATCATTGGCATCCTTTTAAACTAAGAGTCTACCCATCAAACTGAACAACTTTTACTATGGGAGCAAACAGATTAGAGCAACTAAAAAATTAGCTGTCCCATACTAAACTGCAATGCCTACTCAACTCAAATGTATGCAACAGCTGATTTTTTTTTGCTCCGATCTGTTTGCTCCCATAGTAAAAGTTGTTCAGTTTGATGGGTAGACTCTTAGTTTAAAAGGATGCCAATGATATCAATTTCACCCTGTAGATACAAGACTGCTCTATTTCTTAACAATCAGAAGTCTTATCACCTTTCCTTTGCTTTGTAATCCGAAACGTGCTTTCAGTACACCATAGAAAATTTTAATTAATCCAATTGCTACCGTTCACGTTTAAAAGCATTTCTAATCACAACATTTTATCGTTCACCGGCCTCCGTGCATTTTAATGACTCATTATGCGCGGCTTGATTGACCAATGTCAATGTCATGCTATTTATACGAGTTTTACTTACTACACACGCATTGTTTACTTTATACGATGCGATGATGACGTAGCTATATTCAACAATACGATTTCCTGCTTTTACTTCTTTGATGTACCGCTTGATTTACATAAGCTGCATTTCTTTTAGTTTTTATCGTATTATGTTAACTGCTGGACTACAATTCTTGTAATGATGTCTTGAATTAAAAAGTCTCAAGACTGTCGTTTGTAAATTAATCTTACTTTAATTGGCTTTCATTCTGTGTGTATTTCTTTCGATAGTAACAGTGTTGCATCAAGTATGAATAACGACACTAGTGTAATTATGATGGTTATTAATGTACGCTCACATTTTGATAGCTTCAAGATTATTTTCTGTATTTGGAAACTAATGTTCGTAAACAACTGCGTTCTCAATTTATCAATCAAGTGATGCAAGCCCTTCTATGGGTGAATGTTAGAAACACTCTACTTTAATGTTGTCTTTTAACAACTGGCCATAAGCGTAGTATAAAGTTAACTGGAAGATTTACGATAGCTTTTATTATGGTGTGAATGGAAATTTTGAATTAGACTTATGTTGGTTTGGTATTTATGGTCTGCATTAGGTACTTGTCTAGGTTAGGTTAGGTTAAGTTAGGTTAGACATTACTGTTTGCTCATACCTACACATCTACACGATTAATAAACCATAACAGAAGTTGAACTGTCATAAAATATTCTCTGACAGAAGTGTGTCTGCATTGACGACATTTGCAAAAAAAAAAAAGATTACCATATGGTTTTTAAGTGTTCCTGACTCCAAATCATCGATTTTAGGATTGTTTGTCTTGTCTGTATGTTTGTTTGTTTGTTCGAGCATCACTGAAAAATGGACCGATTTTGATGAAACTTGTGTTTGAAAGCTTATGATTATGATATTTTTGATTATGATTATGATATTGATATTAGATTATGATATTGATATTAGCTTATGATATTTTATATCGCTACGATGACGGGAACCACACGGGCAAACCCTAGTTTAATAATTTTATGTTAGTTAAAATCTACATTAGCCAATAGAAACCCTTTTACGAGGAAAATACTTATCAATAATGAGAGAGAGCCATAACCAATATTCAGGACCAGCGTGGTTTGGTACACGAGTTAGGTAGGTACCTACACAATTTAATTTATGTTCAAATATCCGTAACATATTGAATGATATGAGACCACTTTGTAGCAGGCGTGGTTATTGCCAATATATTATTTTGCTGGGATAAGATTCTGTCGAACTTAAAAATAAAATTCATTTCTTTGAATTTCATTACTTCGATTACATTTGATCAAAGTTACGTTTATATAATAAAAACTTCTGTAAGATATTATAAAGACATTGGTAGTTATAATATTTTATTCAACTTCAGTTAAATTCAAGTAGGCAATTGGTACCTACGCAGCACCTGATAAAACAAAAACTAAAGAATTAACAGACAGTGATGTGAATAAAACAAAAACAAGCGGAGCAGCAAAAGCATCTTCAACGTGACTCGTAATTACAGCGGCAAAATAAAATAACACTTCAATGCAACATTTATGAAGATAAATGCATTACAACAAGCAATAAAAGCTTAAAGAAATTAATTGTTGACTAATTATCGCCTGGCGAGCCATAGGCGGTGCAATAATTGTGGCCCCCAGTTTGATTAATTGTTCTGTTTTAATAGAACAATTACTGCGGTTACTGTAAATAAGTTCATTTATTGCTTTTATGTCTTGTTTTTTGACATTTTCTTTAATATCTCTTTAAGTTGTACCATTTTGAAGTAATCTACCTCTTCTATTGTTAATCCAAATATACAGGGTGTACAATAAAATGGGACAGCTACTTAAAGGGGTGCTTCAGACCATCAAACTGAACAACTTTTTCTATGGGACCAATATCGAAATCGCGAAAAGAAATTCAGCTCTCCCATACAAAACTGCAAAAATAACTCGACTGAAATGTATGGGACAGCAGATTTTTTTTTCGCGATTTCGATATTGGTCCCATAGAGAAAGTTGTTCAGTTTGATGGTCTGAAGCACCCCTTTAAGTAAATGTCCCATTTTAGTTTTGATATACCTACATATTTAAGTCTTTATTAGTGTCTATATATTACCTAATCAGGTAATTTAATAGATGGATCGTGTTTTCGCCAGTTACTTTGTGTAAGTTGAAATCCTCAGTGTTTAAGTCTAGTACGATATCAGTTAAGTTTCTAAGAAAGTTGATACTAAAGATTGATTCAATTGATCCACTTATATTTTCTAAACTGTCTTGTATGTGACCAATTTGTAACGTTGAGCAAGAACGTGATGTGAGGAAATGTGAGTGAAAACCGGATCGTAAACCTTACAGACTAAATGGGTAACATTACTATTCTCCGCGGTTTTTTCGAAGCTGATTTCGCAATCGTACTTTTTATATTTATAATTCTCAGTATTATTTACAAGTATAATGAGAAATCCTTTGACTTTACAATGTTTATCTCTTTGGAAACAACAATTTCGTATTCATAAAAAACTAGTTGTGTACCTAGCGCATTGTTATTTTAATATATGCTAAATCCCATGCACGTAGACATGTAGATGCATAACTAGTTTCGTCAGCCTCATTTGCAAGTGGTTTACCTGTCAGACATAAAGCCTGTATATTCTTTAAAGTTTTATCTGACTCAAATACTACGTATATTTCGAGATCCGGTGCAGTAACACATACTTCTTCATAAACGTTAAGTGAAATTTTTTCTGCCAATCTTTCAATTCGGTAATTTCTCTTCCCGGGTCCCTCGATAGATTTCACTATACAATATACATGGTGTAATGTAAACATAAATTCGTTGCATACTTTAGGGGCTGCTTCATCAGACCATCAAACTGAAAACTATAAGTATGGGATCAAAGCTGAAACCACGAAATAAAAATTTGTTGTTCCTCAGAAGATGTCAACAGAAGATGTCAACCCAAAAAATGGAACATCTGATATTTTGTTCGCGATTTTAATGTTGGTCCCATTCAGAAAGTTGATCAGTTTTATGATCTAAAGCACCCCTTTAAGTATGTAACGCATTAAAATTTACATCCTGTAGATTAGTTGGCTCGTGTTATCTCCCTAAATTCCTGTCAAGTGTCAACCATTACGTTTCTTCTCCACTTGGATTATTCTCAAGTATTTAGTGACCCACTGACATTTAATAGCATACCGCCCACACGATTATATCCCAAAACAAAATGTTCCAGTGTCGACTTCCATGCCAGCAGGAGCGGGGTCATTGCGCGATCGACTCCATTAAATGACCAACATACTACTCTACTACGTATCGCTATGGGAATTGTGCTTGACGAATGTTGTTTATTGTCATTGATGGGAGTACGTTTCTGAATGATTATGATACACGCAATATATTACAATCGTTTAAAAACATTTATGCTACAATATGATTTATGTGGAATTTTGAGTACAGAATATAAATTACTGATTTAAGTCAATGCTATGGTCGGTCGTGTCTTGAATTCGGTACGAGTTCTACTGTCAACCCTCAGGCTTAAAAGCGCGTTCTTGCGTTATTATATTGATTTATTAATCACCGCAGTTGAATATTACTATATAGGCTACAATGAAATTACTTAACTGGGAATCACTGATAGGGAATTAAACAGAAGTGACGTGGCGCGGACATTTCGCGGGCGGGGTGCGGCAATATAAACCTTATAGTACGTAGCATAGAGTCGTTTGGAGAATTACGCCCGCGCCTCCAGGCGACGTCGCCTTTTGGTGGAGGCGCGATTTTTCTTTACGTCAAAAAACGACGCTATGCTACGTAATATAAGGTTTATATTGGTGTTACTTTGACTACCCGCCACGCGTCTCTTCTGTATAAACCCTACCATAGAAGATGATTACTGATTTATATAGAAAAAAAAGGGGCATGCAACTTATCGAAGAACATTACCAGCCATCATCACCCATCACACCTTCATCGTGATGGGCGTATTGTTAAGTACCAAAAGGAAACTCATCATGACAATATTCAAATGAGTAAAGTTAAAATCCATGCTCATCGAAACACGTAATACCCCATTCGAAGTTAGTAACAGTGCGTCCATTCATGCAGTAATGGTTGTTTTTATTTGAGCACTGCCGCACAACACAACATACTAAATGTAAATGCTTTAGAATTACCCTTACATTATTGTCGTAACCCGACGCTCGGATTGTACTCTTTCGTATATTTTGATTATATTAGTTTACTTAGATTGGATTGCCTTTTCATCGTAACTGTTATGATTATGGTCGTATAAATATTGGTCAATTTCTCGAAGAAACATCAACATTTTCTGGCTATCATTATTTCTATAGATTGTATTACTTACCTCCTTAGTACTATTTAATGTTTCTAATAATAATCTTTTGACTATGCTTTTAAACTATAAAATCAGTATCTATATGCCTTGATAATACAGAGATAGTACCCGAAAATACTATCAACATAATAGGGTCTTGTCTTAATATGCTGACCTCAGACCTCAAACAGAATAACTTTCTCTATGGGCCAAGGGCCAACAATAATGAACGGCAAAAAATCTGCTGTTGGGTTGGTTGGTTTGGTTGTCGAGTAGAGTTGCAGTTTTGAATGAAACGGGCGATTTTTTCTTCGCGATTTTGACGTTTTGGTCCCATTGATAAAGTTGTGATGCTTGATGGTCTGATCTGATCACTTTAAAAACTAAATGCTAAATATATACAAAAAAAAATATTAAAAAAATTTTGAGATAGTATCCCGAAAATACTATCATAATATTATATATAACCGCAAAGCATTCGCACTATTTCTCGAAAACTCTGTTTTTGAAGGACTTGTAAAATGTTTAGTCGTGTTTGAGTTCCGCTACTATTTGTACAACTGGAACTCTTCTCGTGTGAATATCTACTTGCAGTCATTACATTAGGTAAACAGCAAGCAGAACAAGCACCTGTTATGTGTGCTCACGCATATTTTCCTCTTGGACGCTACCGTCGCGTTTTCGTCAGTCACCTATTTGATATTCATGTCATTATGTAGACCGAGAATTCCATAACCGATATTGCATGACATGGTGGGAATGCTGGACAAGTAACTACGAATTATTCATTCACATATACAAACCACACAAATCATAGTAGAAGTACAATTATTGTAATTGTGCAATAAGTTCTATTGTCTGAAATGTGACTTATAAATTTATTATATCACAGTTATAGCTGATGTCAATATCTCAGGCAGGTAGTCCCTGCCTTTCATGGCATCAGCTGTACCTACCAATAAGCAAAAAAAATCTTTTTTTAAATTTACAGTTTTATATTAGTGTTGATTCTTGGGTCTCTTACACTCAGTTGTAGAAACACTCATTAGAGTTAATCCTCCATTAAATATCTTGTTGGCTTTTGCTACGTTAACAAGACAAAAAGTGACAGCAAGAGATTTAATGGAGGATTAACTCTACTGACCGTTTCTGCAATTGAGTGTAAATGTCATAAACTCATAACATAATCCATTTCTGTCATAGTAAGAAACTCTTACTAAAACTACCAACGATCTTTTGAGGCCAGCAGATGTAGTAAAATAAAAACATGCTAATAAAATAACTTTACTACAGTTACAGGCGCGATATTTTTCTCGTTTTTGTGACATTTTCGCAACTGTTGTGTCGTGACGAACGTTTCGACGTCATTATTTATAATGTTACGGATGGTTACGGTTCAGAGACATCCTTTCGACCGGTTTTATTCGTTCGAACCGGCTTTGAATAGGCTGAAGTTTTTTTTTTACATAAACCATTGCAGTCATCGACCTTGGTTTTGCAGCTACTTCTAAAAGGTTTTAGATCACACAATTCATTAATTGTTGAGATAATTTTGATTCGTTTTAGTTAGGCGTTATATTTATTACTAATTTACTAGCGACCCGACCCGTCTTCGCACGGGTGCAATGCTGATATAAACCTTCCTCTTGGATCACTCTATCTATTTAAAAAACTGCATCAAAATCCGTTGCGTAGTTTGAAAGATCTAAGCATACATAGGGACAGACAGACAGCGGGAAGCGACTTTGTTTTATACTATGTGTAGTGATTTTTGATAGTTTTAACAGCACAGCTATGTGATGTGTGTGTGCTATGTGTCTTGTGATGTCATTTCTTTACTTAACACACTTTTCCTGTATGCGGTGGTTCTAAATTTCTTCTTATCGGCTACAAGACAATCTGATAAGTTTTTTTATGTTTTTCTTTTTAAATTGTCTCTCATGTTAAAATAGCCGTGCCTGTTTTATGTTCTTTCTTGTTAATACATGTACGGTTTAACATCAAACGAACCGCTTAAGCAAAGAGTATAATCTAACTACCATTAAATCCAAATTCAGAGAAAGTTTCCTATCAATTAATCGATGGCTCAGTAAATTTTATGGCACTTTACGTTTATGTTACCATGTCGTTTGGTTTACAAGACCCTTTTGAAGTTCAGTGGTTTCCTGTTTATTTCGAGTTTCCATTAAATCAAGTTGTAAAGAAACTTAATGTTATCGTCGTACAAACATTTTAATGGTCTCTCTTACATTAACATTATCGTTATTGACTTTCCTACACCTGCTTGTATTGTACCTATACAATACTTTGCGTTTACGAGTTACAGTTTTTGGTACTGCAAAGATTTTGATAGCGAGAAATGTTTCTCTTTATTTTTTTATTTCTGTTGATCTTATTACTTTTAAGAAGCAGTTTTATTTTAAGTGAAATAACGGAGTGATATCCACAACCGGGCAGCATTGACTCTAAAGAGGACGTAAACAGTATAAGAAAGAGTATCTAGTACTACATATAGTACGGGTGTGAGATCAGCAAGGTTTAGTCAGGAGGGCGAGAGAAAGAAAAACGATCACCGAGGTAATTAGGGGAGGAAGCATGAAGATCGAGCAGAGGAGACAGAATTTCGATATCCCTACGATCAATGGGAGCCATTTCAGCGGAACCCTATAATCTGAAAATCGCAAATCGTAAATGTCCAGATTTTGTGGGCTCTCGCGCATTTATACTTATATCAACTTTTTGTTCTGTGTGATAGTGCTGTTAGTCAAGCATAACCTACCTCAATGACATTTGAATAGTTATGGATCAACATTTTTCAATAATTCTTCATTTAATTGTGTGTCTTTATCTATAGGCATTTATTAAAACCTGACTCAAGAATAATTTACAGATTACGATCCCAGAAACATGCTTTGAAGGAACTCCTTTTACATACAAAACATTATTATAAATATTCTTTTATGGAACAAAAGATATATAAAAGAAAACCATTTAAAGAACTTTATTGACAGGATTTCCTCAAATTCAACCACAAATGTTCTTGATTTAGCTGTGATTCTATTACCATTTACCGTATTATTTCAATTATTCCTTATTGCACACAAAGTTCTTTCTCATATAACACACAACACTTCACTCGTATTAAAGCCGCAGTTTTACAACCTTACCACACTTTACCCAGCAATCTGAGATTACGTCTACATTATGCAACTGTCAGGTCAACGTCCTATTTTGTCTACATCTACCACACTATACAACCGTAAGTGAGTCATTGTGGTTTATGGTCGTACAGTCGTCATCTTGAGTAATTAACTCATTATAATGATTTGTGTACTATGGCCGGTGTTTACTTGTGTGGTTGTGTATACTTTGAATGATCGTGTTGCTTATCTCGAAGGTGCTAAAACAGTCAGCGTATATGTCCTGGGCTGATGCTCGAAAGCAGAAGGCTCCGAACACAGAAAAACTGAAGAAAGCTTACAACAAAGCCGCCAAGTCTTGCAAAAAGGTGTTGCGAAAAGCCCGGTTCGACCATATAGGTCGTATAGGGGCTAAGCTTGCCTCCTATCCAGCTGGCAGCAAAGCGTTTTGGTCGCTTGCCAAAGCAGTGGAAGCAAACTTCGGCCGTCCCTCCCTGCCACCGCTAATAAAACCTGACGGATCGCTAGCACACTCGGCGGAGGAGAAAGCAAATTTATTTGCTAATCTTTTTGCCGGGAATTCGCATCTGGAGAACTCAGATATAACACCACCTACCATTCCTCGTACTGAATGCTCAATGGCATCAGTTTACATTCGCCAAAAAGAGGTTCTTAAAATCCTGCGTTCTCTAGACGTGAACAAGGCTAGCGGACCCGACGGAATCCCAGCGATTGTCCTACGCACCTGTGCTCCAGAGTTGTCTCCTGTTTTAACACGCCTGTATCGCCTCTCACTTAAGACTGCGGTAGTCCCAAGGTCATGGAAGCTTGCCAACGTGCAACCCGTGCCCAAAAAAGGCAGTCGTGCCGACCCTGTCAACTATAGACCAATATCGGTCACTTCCATACTCTGCAAGACTATGGAACGTGTACTTAACAACCGGCTCCTGGCATACCTGGAACATAACGACCTCCTCAGTGACCGTCAGTATGGGTTCCGCCCAGGACGGTCCACGGGGGATCTTCTTGTGTATGCCACTCATCTGTGGAGCGAGGCTGTCGAGAGATACGGGGAGGCACTTGCCGTGTCTCTTGACATATCCAAAGCCTTTGACAGGGTCTGGCATGCAAGCCTTTTAAGCAAGCTTCCTTCATATGGAATTCCGATTGACCTATGCAACTGGATAGCTGACTTCTTGAGCGAACGATCCATTCGAGTACTCATTGATGGATACTCATCGGATCAAATGGCTATTAATGCTGGTGTTCCTCAAGGGTCAGTTCTTTCAGCCACTTTATTTCTGCTGCATATAAACGACATGCTTGTGCCCGGAACCTTTGGGTATGCAGACGACAGCACTGTTGCTGACAGATATCTGTCCGGTGCAGGGGTCAAATTGGACGTTACTCAGTCTTGTCGAGAGGCCATGGTGCAGCGAATAAACTTGGCCCTTGAATCTGTGTCCGACTGGGGTGATACTAATCGGGTCAGTTTCAACGCAAGCAAAACACAGGCGTGCCTTTTCTCCACAAAACGGAGTCCCTTCGCTTTGACCCCGACTTTCCGAAATGTGTCCATACCGATAGCTGATCGCCTGGAGCTCCTTGGCATTAACATATCGTCCGATCTGAATTTCGGACGGTACATTGAGTCCATGGCGAAAACCGCAGCGAAAAAACTGGGCGTCCTCTCGAAGGTCAGACGGTACTTTACTCCGGGACAGCTTCTACAACTTTATCAAGCACAAGTCCGATCGTGTATGGAGTACTGCTGCCATCTCTGGGACGGGTCTGCCCAATACCAGCTGGCCGCGCTGGACTCAATCGACAGGCGTGCCAGGAAGCTCATAGGTGATCCAACCTCGGTGGCGAAGCTACAAAGTCTTGAGCATCGTCGCAAGGTAGCCTGTCTGTCTGTTTTTTATAGGATACATTTCGGAGAGTGTGCGACTGAATTACACGATCTGATACCACCGTCTCCCTTTCATCTGCGGGGGACGAGACGCAGACTGGGTTTCCACCCCTATGTCGTTGACCTACCAGCAATTCGCACGAAGAAGTTTGCTTCTTCTTTTATAATGCGCACGGCTAAGGAGTGGAATGCCCTGCCTGCGGACCTGTTCCCTGAGCAATACAACCTAGGCCTCTTCAAGGCGAGAGTGAATAGGCATCTTTCTAGGTAAGCATGCTACATCTTCGGCCTCATCATCACTCAACATCAGGTGAGATTGGGGTCAAATGCTTACCTATCACACATAAAAAAAAAAAAAAAAAAAAAAAAAGGTAATTGCGGTTTCAATTCATGATGAATTCACCTATATTTACTCCTTTATTTTAAGCGTGCAGTTGTATACCACGGATACATGGAGAAAAATGTCTAGCACTATAGGGTCTTTCTTAATATGCTGTTGGTTTTTTAAGGGGATCATCAAACCATCGCGCATCAAACTGAAAAATTTCTGGTCCCAACACATTTGGGTCGAGTAGGATTGAAAAGTTCAAGGTGTCAATAACAACATTATTTTGTTGGTTAATTACTTGTAGCCTTTTTTTTTATTTAGTTATACTAAGTATTATTTGTATTAGGTAGGTAAGTCTAAGGTATATCTAATTAAAGTCTGCAGATTTTGTATTAGGTAAGGTATATCTAATTAAAATCTGCAGGGACGTTCTTGAGTTCACACGAACTCTCTTTCTTTATTAATACTAGGAACGTTTATGTCATTATTTTGTTTCTTATTATTTTAACCTAACCATAATTATCATTTAGTTTATCCCATATGTTATTTTATATTTCTTAACACGTTGAACGCCGGCGGGTCACAATAACAATAGATTTTCCATTGTTTGTCGGTCATTTGGCAGTCAAAGCTTTAAAGCTTTAAACGTTATTTATTATTCATATACTAGGAGCAATGGACGAAGCTATCTTATTCAATCCCTTTTTGTTATCAATCAATTACTACGGCTACAAACTAGTCCTTTCCACTCGCATTGTAGCCCATTCAACGTCATCAGGGTATCATTAAACCAAGCATTTGCTGTCTTTACCAAGATGAAATAAGTATCTCGATAAAGGACTTCATAAGTCCAAGAGACTAGAGCGTCCATAGTTTCAATTTAGTTACATAATAATGTGTTTGTTATTTTTACCGAGATCAATAACAAGGGGAGCGCCCCCTGACTTGCTCAGTCAGACTAACTGCAGACATGCTCGTATTTTCCTAGAACAGTGTTGCCACTTTAGCCACTTCTAGATCTAGCAACTTTTTCGAACTCGTTAGCTACAAAAAAATATTCAGTGCCTAAATATTTTAGCTACTTTTTCTAGCCACTTTTATGTTTGTTTATTTATTTAATAATAAATGATAATTTGTGGAATTTTCTCACCCAAACGCAATAGTTGAGAGGCCATTTTCTACAATGACCATTGTAAAACATGGAAATATAATGGGTTAAAATACTTGAAATAACACACTCTAAATTCCATTTTTACTCTATAAGACTATAAAAGTGTCTAATTTTATGGAAAATTTTAATGAAAATTTATGTCATATTATGTGTTTTTTACTTTATTTTGTTCAGCCATTTTTATCCACTTTAAAGATTGTGAAATTTCCAGTATCTACTAGCTACTTTTTAGGTTCGGTTTAGCTTAGCTACTTGTTCCGGAGGGAGGTAAGGCGGCAACACTGTTCTAAAAGGGTTTTTGTTTGTACTTATCTATCCTTGTCTGTCTATTGTACTTACTACCTATTACATATTATAGTTACCCATCATTCATTATTGTCATTTACATACACTGCTTTCTGATATTATAAACTCGTATTTATCATGTCTCAATATTTGGTAGATTGACGGTCAGTTGCAGAAACGCTCTTTAAAGTTAATCCTCAAGTAAATCTCATGTCACTTTTTGTCTTGTTGACGTAGTAAAAGCTAGCAAGAGATTTAATGGAGGATTAACTGTAAAAAACGTTTCTGCAACTGTAGTGGTAGTCTGTAAGAAAGGTCAAATTATTAAACTTCTTTTTATCCTAAACTAGCGGCCCGTCCCGGCTTCGCACGGGTGGACGTCTAATCTTTTCTAGCAATAAATATAGCCTATGTTACTCAGGGTGAATGCAGCTTTCTAATGGTGAAAGAATTTTTTAAATCGGCCCAGTACTTTTTGAGCCTATTCATTACAAACATACAAACATACAAAAATAGGTACAAATCTTTCCTCTTTATAATATTAGTGTAGATATAAGGTCCAACAAAATTACCTGATACTATTTAAGACCATCAAACTGACAAAGTATTGAAACTGAACAACTTTTTCAAAATAAATCATTTGTTCCATACAAAACTGCAAACCTACTCCAACTGTATGGGACAGCAGATTTTTTTCTTCGCGATTTAGACATTTTGGTCCGATAGAAAATGTTGTTCAGTTTGATGGTCTGATCCCTTAAAATACCTTCAGCTAGTTTTGTTTGACCCTCTATTAGTAAGTTCTTCTACTATAAAATATCTATATCAAAAGGGGAAAGTAGGTAAACAGCTTTTTATATGTCAAAAACATAAACATTGTATAGAAATTAAAATGCTATGTTTATTCGGAATTTCTCTCAAATTTCTCTCAAACCGTTTCCAATCTCTCTATCTCCTCGTCAGTCACATTAAGTACCTGCTGTTTTTTGTCTATCCTCCAAAGTGTTTGTTGAAGAAACAGTCTGTGAAACAATAGTTAATTCGGTGTACCCAATGGGGTTAGTTCATCCGTCAGACCAATTTAAATTCCATTTTGACGAGCTGAAGGTTGATTTTAATCGTTTCTCTTTTTTAAGGGTTTCGGAACGTTAATTGTGACTCTGATTTATAGAGTGTGTGTGTTCTTGTTATTTATATTGTGATTTTAAGGCGGTGTCCTATTGCCATCGCACGCGCGATGGTGCGATGCGATCTCATCGCGCGATGAAACCGATCGCGCGATCAAAAAACGTGTGTCCTAATTTGGTGCGATGCGATCGATGCGATCGATCACCCTCCCTTGCTTCGTGTACCTGCACTCAGCGGGACCCCGTGTCCTAGAACGATGCGAGTATGTATGGGATTTAGTTCCGAATTTGTTCTATCGAATTCAATTAGAAATAAAAAAAAACCGTCAAAATGGAAGAATTAGATCCAGAGCCACCAACGGTCTAGAGCCTAAACGTATTATAATTATAGGAAAGCTGGATTCAGTCTAGCTCGAAAATAGACGCCAAAGTACATCATTTAGCCTCGGTCTTATGACTCAAAGCGGTCACTGATTTTTTTTACAGCGGTAAGACAATCGCGAAAAAATGGGGTCTGGGCCTAAATATATAGGATACGAACTGGACGCATTTTAAGAAAGAGCCCTCTTAGGAGAACACCACAGCAGATTTAGTTATTCTCAAATCGGTCACCGTTCAAAATCAGACGGGTTGAAAATAAAAAAAAATAGGTCTTAGGCCTAAACATATAGGAAATGTGAAACCAACTTGGATCGAAAGAACACACTTTACCCATCACGAAAAACCCGGTCTTACATGGCGGATCGGTCACCTTTCCAGAATCAGACCACTTTTATAATATAACAAAAATGACAGATATCTCGACAATGGTAAGTGATAGAAAAAAATTTGTTATGAACAAAATTGTTGGAAATTTAATGGTCTTCACGCTTGTATAAACTTTGTTTACAATCCTATGCATAGGAGACGAGATATTTGTAAAAACTGAATAATTAAAATAGTAACAGACAGATATATCGACAACGGTTGATGATAGGAAAAGTTTTTGAAAAATAAAATTGTAGATAATGTTATGTTCTACAAGTTTACAACTTTGTTCACGATTTGAAGCATACGAAAAGAGATATTTGCAAAACCGAATAAATTAAAATAGTAATAGACCGATATCTAGAAAACGGTTCATGATAGAAAAAGTTTATCTGAAAAACAATTATAGACAATGTTATGGTCTACAAGTTTTGTTCTAACTTTGTTCACGATTTAATGCATACGAAAAGAGATATTTGCAAAAAAGAATTAATTAAATAGTAATAGACAGATATCTCGAAATTTTTTGATGATAGGAATAGTTTGTGCAGCATACAATTGTAGATAATATTATGTACTACAAGTTTTGTTATAACTATGTTCACGATTTCATCCATACGAAACGAGATATTTGCAAAAAATAATTAATTAAAATAGTAATAGACAGATATCTCGACAACGGTTCATGATAGAAAAAGTTTCTTACAGATACAATCATAGAAAATATTATGTTCTACATGTTTTGTTTTAACTTTGTTCACGATTTGATGCATACGAAAAGAGATATTTGCAAAAACGAATTAATTAAAATAGTAATAGACAGATATCTCGAAAATTGTGGATGAAAGGAATAGTTTCTTAAGATACAATTATAGACAATGTTATGTTCTACATGTTTTGTTTTAACTTTGTTCACGATTTGATGCATACGAAAAGAGATATTTGCAAAAAATAATTAAATAAAATAGTAATAGACAGATATCTCGACAACGGTTCATGATAAAAAAAGTTTCTTTTTGATACAATTATAGACAATGTTATGTTCTACATGTTTTGTTTTAACTTTGTTCACGATTTGATGCATACGAAAAGAGATATTTGCAAAAACGAATTAATTAAAATAGTAATAGACAGATATCTCGACAACGGTTCATGATAGAAAAAGTTTCTTAAGATACAATTATAGACAATGTTATGTTCTACATGTTTTGTTTTAACTTTGTTCACGATTTGATGCATACGAAAAGAGATATTTGCAAAAAATAATTAATTAAAATAGTAATAGACAGATATCTCGACAACGGTTCATGATAAAAAAAGTTTCTTTTTGATACAATTATAGACAATGTTATGTTCTACATGTTTTGTTTTAACTTTGTTCACGATTTGATGCATACGAAAAGAGATATTTGCAAAAACGAATTAATTAAAATAGTAATAGACAGATATCTCGAAAATTGTTGATCATAGGAAAAGTTTGTTAAGCATAAAATTGTAGATAATGTTATGTTCTACAAATTTTGTAATAACTTTATTCACGATTTGAAGCATACGAAAAGAGATATTTGCAAAAAATTATTAATTAAAATAGTAATAGACAGATATCTCGAAAACGGTTCTTGATAGAAAAAGTTTGTCTGAAAAACAATTGTAGACAATATTATGTTTTACAAGTTTTGTAATAACTTTGTTCACGATTTGAAGCATACGAAAAGAGAAATTTGCAAAAACGAATAAATTAAAATAGTAATAGACAGATATATAGAAAATTGTTGATGATAGAAAAAGTTTCTTAAAAATACAATTATAGACAATGTTATGTTCTACAAGTTTTGTTCTAACTTTGTTCACGATTTGATGCAAACAAAAAGAGATATTTGCGAAAACGAAATAATTAAAATAGAAATAGACAGATATCTCGAAAATTGTTGATGATAGGAATAGTTTGTGAAGCATACAATTCTAGATAATGTTATGTACTACAAGTTTTGTCATAATTTTGTTCACGATTTGATGCATACGAAACGAGATATTTGCAAAAAATTATTAATTAAAATAGTAATAGACAGATATCTCGAAAACGGTTCTTGATAGAAAAAGTTAATCAGAAAAACAATTGTAGACAATATTATGTTTTACAAGTTTTGTAATAACTTTGTTCACGATTTGAAGCATACGAAAAGAGAAATTTGCAAAAACGAATAAATTAAAATAGTAATAGACAGATATCTCGAAAATTGTTGATGATAGGAATAGTTTGTGTAGAATACAATTCTAGATAATGTTATGTACTACAAGTCTTGTTTTAACTTTGTTCACGATTTGATGCATACGAAACGAGATATTTGCAAAAAATAATTAATTAAAATAGTAATAGACAGATATCTCGAAAACGGTTCATGATAGAAAAAGTTTCTTAAAGATACAATTATAGACAATGTTATGTTCTACAAGTTTTGTTCTAACTTTGTTCACGATTTGATGCATACGAAACGAGATATTTGCAAAAAATAATTAATTAAAATAGTAATAGACAGATATCTCGAAAACGGTTCATGATAGAAAAAGTTTCTTAAAGATACAATTATAGACAATGTTATGTTCTACATGTTTTGTTTTAACTTTGTTCACGATTTGATGCATACGAAAAGAGATATTTGCAAAAACGAATTAATTAAAATAGTAATAGACAGATATCTCGAAAATTGTTGATGATAGGAATAGTTTGTGTAGCATACAATTCTAGATAATGTTATGTACTACAAGTTTTGTAATAATTTTGTTCACGATTTGATGCATACGAAAGGAGATATTTGCAAAAAATTATTAATTAAAATAGTAATAGACAGATATCTCGACAACGGTTGATGATAGAAAAAGTTTCCTTCAGATACAATTATAGACAATGTTATGTTCTACATGTTTTGTTTTAACTTTGTTCACGATTTGATGCATACGAAAAGAGATATTTGCAAAAACGAATTAATTAAAATAGTTATAGACAGATATCTCGAAAATTGTTGATCATAGGAAAAGTTTGTTCAGCATAAAATTGTAGATAATGTTATGTTCTACAAGTTTTGTAATAACTTTATTCACGATTTGAAGCATACGAAAAGAGATATTTGCAAAAACGAATAAATTAAAATAGTAATAGACAGATATCTCGAAAATTGTTGATGATAGGAAAAGTTTGCGTAGCATACAATTGTAGATAAAGTTATGTACTACAAGTTTTGTTATAACTTTGTTCACGATTTGATGCATACGAAACGAGATATTTGCAAAAACGAATTAATTAAAATAGTAATAGACAGATATCTCGACAACGGTTGATGATAGAAAAAGTTTCTTAAAAATACAATTATAGACAATGTTATGTTCTACAGGTATTGTTTTAACTTTGTTCACGATTTGATGCATACGAAAAGAGATATTTGCAAAAACGAATTAATTAAAATAGTAATAGACAGATATCTCGAAAATTTTTGATGATAGGAAAAGTTTGTACAGCATAAAATTGTAGATAATGTTATATACTACAAGTTTTGTAATAACTTCGTTCACGATTTCATCCATACAAAACGAGATATTTGCAAAAAATAATTAATTAAAATAGTAATAGACAGATATCTCGACAACGGTTCATGATAAAAAAAGTTTCTTTTTGATACAATTATAGACAATGTTATGTTCTACATGTTTTGTTTTAACTTTGTTCACGATTTGATGCATACGAAAAGAGATATTTGCAAAAACGAATTAATTAAAATAGTAATAGACAGATATCTCGAAAATTGTTGATCATAGGAAAAGTTTGTTAAGCATAAAATTGTAGATAATGTTATGTTCTACAAATTTTGTAATAACTTTATTCACGATTTGAAGCATACGAAAAGAGATATTTGCAAAAACGAATAAATTAAAATAGTAATAGACAGATATCTAGAAAATTGTTGATGATAGAAAAAGTTTCTTAAAAATACAATTATAGACAATGTTATGTTCTACAAGTTTTGTTCTAACTTTGTTCACGATTTGATGCATACGGAAAGAGATATTTGCAAAAACGAATTAATTAAAATAGTAATAGACAGATATCTCGAAAATTGTTGATGATAGGAATAGTTTGTGAAGCATACAATTCTAGATAATGTTGTGTACTACAAGTTTTGTCATAATTTTGTTCACGATTTGATGCATACGAAACGAGATATTTGCAAAAAATTATTAATTAAAATAGTAATAGACAGATATCTCGAAAACGGTTCTTGATAGAAAAAGTTATTTTGAAAAACAATTGTAGACAATATTATGTTTTACAAGTTTTGTTCCAACTTAGTTTACGATTTGAAGCATACGAAAAGAGAAATTTGCAATAACGAATAAATTAAAATAGTAATAGACAGATATCTCGAAAAATGTTGATGATAGGAATAGTTTGTGAAGAATACAATTCTAGATAATGTTATGTACTACAAGTTTTGTCATAATTTTGTTCACGATTTGATGCATACGAATCGAGATATTTGCAAAAACGAATTAATTAAAATAGTAATAGACAGATATCTCGACAACGGTTCATGATAGAAAAAGTTTCTTAAGATACAATTATAGACAATGTTATGTTCTACATGTTTTGTTTTAACTTTGTTCACGATTTGATGCATACGAAAAGAGATATTTGCAAAAACGAATTAATTAAAATAGTAATAGACAGATATCTCGAAAATTGTGGATGATAGGAATAGTTTGTGTAGCATACAATTCTAGATAATGTTATGTACTACAAGTTTTGTCATAATTTTGTTCACGATTTGATGCATACGAAACGAGATATTTGCAAAAACGAATTAATTAAAATAGTAATAGACAGATATCTCGACAACGGTTGATGATAGAAAAAGTTTCTTAAAAATACAATTATAGACAATGTTATGTTCTACAAGTTTTATTCTAACTTTGTTCACGATTTGATGCATACGAAAAGAGATATTTGCAAAAACGAATTAATTAAATAGTAATAGACAGATATCTCGAAAATTGTTGATGATAGGAAAAGTTTGCGAGGCATACAATTGTAGATAATGTTATGTACTACAAGTTTTGTTTTAACTTTGTTCACGATTTGATGCATACGAAACGAGATATTTGCAAAAAATAATTAATTAAAATAGTAATAGACAGATATCTCGAAAACGGTTCATGATAGAAAAGGTTTTTTAAAGATACAATTATAGGCAATGTTATGTTCTACAAGTTTTGTTATAACTTTGTTCACGATTTGATGCATACGAAACGAGATATTTGCAAAAAATTATTAATTAAAATAGTAATAGACAGATATCCCGAAAACGGATAATGATAGAAAAATATTGTCTAAAAAAACAATTGTAGACAATATTATGTTAAAAAATTATTAATTAAAATAGTAATAGACAGATATCCCGAAAACGGATAATGATAGAAAAATATTGTCTAAAAAAACAATTGTAGACAATATTATGTTTTACAAGTTTTGTAATAACTTTGTTCACGATTTGAAGCATATGAAAAGAGATATTTGCAAAAACGAATAAATTAAAATAGTAATAGACAGATATCTAGAAAATTGTTGATGATAGGAAAAGTTTGTGTGGCATACAATTGTAGATAATGTTATGTACTACAAGTTTTGTTTTAACTTTGTTCACGATTTGATGCATACGAAACGAGATATTTGCAAAAAATTATTAATTAAAATAGTAATAGACAGATATCCCGAAAACGGATAATGATAGAAAAATATTGTCTAAAAAAACAATTGTAGACAATATTATGTTCTACAAGTTTTGTTCCAACTTAGTTTACGATTTGATGCATACGAAAAGAGATATTTGCAAAAACGAATTAATTAAATAGTAATAGACAGATATCTCGAAAATTGTTGATGATAGGAATAGTTTGTGAAGCATACAATTCTAGATAATGTTATGTACTACAAGTTTTGTCATAATTTTGTTCACGATTTGATGCATACGAAACGAGATATTTGCAAAAACGAATTAATTAAAATAGTAATAGACAGATATCTCGACAACGGTTGATGATAGAAAAAGTTTCCTTCAGATACAATTATAGACAATGTTATGTTCTACATGTTTTGTTTTAACTTTGTTCACGATTTGATGCATACGAAAAGAGATATTTGCAAAAACGAATTAATTAAAATAGTAATAGACAGATATCTCGACAACGGTTCATGATAAAAAAAGTTTCTTAAAGATACAATTATCGACAATGTTATGTTCTACATGTTTTGTTTTAACTTTGTTCACGATTTGATGCATACGAAAAGAGATATTTGCAAAAACGAATTAATTAAAATAGTAATAGACAGATATCTAGAAAATTGTTGATGATAGAAAAAGTTTCTTAAAAATACAATTATAGACAATGTTATGTTCTACAAGTTTTGTTCTAACTTTGTTCACGATTTGATGCATACGAAAAGAGATATTTGCAAAAACGAATTAATTAAAATAGTAATAGACAGATATCTCGAAAATTGTTGATCATAGGAAAAGTTTGTGTAGCATACAATTCTAGATAATGTTATTTACTACAAGTTTTGTAATAACTTTATTCACGATTTCAAGCATACTAAAAGAGATATTTGCAAAAACGAATAAATTAAAATAGTAATAGACAGATATCTCGAAAATTGTTGATGATAGAAAAAGTTTCTTAAAAATACAATTATAGACAATGTTATGTTCTACAAGTTTTATTCTAACTTTGTTCACGATTTGATGCATACGAAAAGAGATATTTGCAAAAACGAATTAATTAAATAGTAATAGACAGATATCTCGAAAATTGTTGATGATAGGAAAAGGTTGTGGAGCATAGAATTGTAGATAAAGTTATGTACTACAAGTTTTGTTATAACTTTGTTCACGATTTGATGCATACGAAACGAGATATTTGCAAAAAATTATTAATTAAAATAGTAATAGACAGATATCTCGAAAACGGTTCATGATAGGAAAAGTTTTTTGAAAAACAATTGTAGACAATATTATGTTTTACAAGTTTTGTTCTAACTTTGTTCACGATTTGATGCATACGAAAAGAGATATTTGCAAAAACGAATTAATTAAATAGTAATAGACAGATATCTCGAAAATTGTTGATGATAGGAAAAGTTTGTGGAGCATACAATTGTAGATAATGTTATGTACTACAGGTTTTGTTATAACTTTATTCACGATTTGATGCATACGAAATGAGATATTTGCAAAAACGAATTAATTAAAATAGTAATAGACAGATATCTCGACAACGGTTGATGATAGAAAAAGTTTCTCAAAGATACAATTGTAGACAATGTTATGTTCTAGAAGTTTTGTAATAACTTTATTCACGATTTGATGCATACGAAACGAGATATTTGCAAAAAATTATTAATTAAAATAGTAATAGACAGATATCTCGACAACGGTTGATGATAGAAAAAGTTTGTCCATGATACAATTGTAGACAATGTTATGTTCTTACTTGTACAACAGTGCTTGATTATTTTAATAAAACAACTTGATTGATTTGATTAAGGCCAAAGGTTTTATTTCTCACCTTTATCAAACTTCGATAAAACAAAATATTAATTTTCTTATAGATTCGAACGTAAAAGTCAAACTGAAATATTATTTTTTAACTTTTTTACTTTGAAGTCGGTTTTCATTTTTTGTTGTTGTTGAAACTCGAATTCTAGTCGTAAAGACCAAAAAAAATCTTTGCCTATGCCATTCTCCCATTTTGACGGAACACATTTTATTTCTAATTGGATTCGATAGAACAAATTCTAATCAAATTAAAGATTGAAAAATTAAGTCTCGAGCCGGACTTGAACCCGCACCCTTCCAAACCGGGGAAGTGCGTTATCCAAAGGCTGTAATATGTTTGAAATCAATAATATTTGAAATTAGAACAAATTCTATAGAACAAGTTCTAGGACACGGGGTCCCGCTGAGTGTAGGTACACCCTTGCCTCGTCGCGCTCCTCGATCGCGCGATCGAAATTAGGACAGTCAATACTGATTCCTATGTTTGATCGCACGATCGTACGATCGTGCGTCGAAAATAGAACAATTCGAACGCATCGCATGATCGCGCGATCGAAATTAGGACAGTCAATACTGATTCCTATGTTTGATCGCACGATCGCACGATCATTTTCATCGGACGGACGCATGATCGCGCGTGCGATGGCAATAGGACAGCGCCTAATGTTCTCTTTTATTAGACCGGGGTAGTTTTACGAATGGTTGAATGATAGAAATATTTTTACTAATCTTTTTTTAGTCACGCTTTCTTTTAATGGAGTTGTGTTAGCTATAACAACATAACGTTCTTTAATGGTTTCATTTAAATATGAATCTTTATTTTTTTAATAGCGGTGTCGTATGATTAGGTTATAAGGTTTACTTTGTAGTATTTTGAGGCCTACAATTACCAAAGACTTCTATTAAAACTAAGTCTTTGACAATTACTACATTTGCATTCTTAAAAATGTTGTTGGTATCTATAGCAAAGTTCCAGTAACCTTCATGTATGTATGAGTAGGTACACACGGCGACACATCAAGCTATACAAAACCAATATAAGCTGGCCGCGCGACGTTATACGTTACTTGATCTACGCGCGGCCAGCTTATATTGGTTTTGTATAGCTTGATGTGTCGCCGTGGTACCTGCGTAATCAAATCAAAGCGACTTCTTAACTTGTATTGTATCTCTTTATTATTTAAGAGACATGATTCATGTATCATCAGGATCTCAAATTGACAGTTACCAAAGGATGTGGGAGTATAACTCCGAAGATTGGCTCTCAAACTTAACATGACATCATTTTTATTCGAGCATTTGAATTATACGCAAGATGTTTATAACAATACAGTCCTCCTAAAAGCTATTCTCTTTGTTGCAGTTGGGTTCTTCGTCCTGGTGTTCTACCTGTGGGGGTCGCCGTACAAGAGAGGTTTCTTCTGCGACGATGAATCCCTCAAACATCCGTACAAAGAATCGACTGTCACGAATGTTATGCTGTACGTTATAGGCATTTGTCTTCCTGTTGTTTCGGTAAGTTTTCAAGATTATTTGCCGCTACGTCAGCCATCATAATCACCAAAGCAATTTTTAGACGATTTTGCAACGGCACCGCCGGCGCCGCGACATCGGAGCTATTTCGCCGCGATATCACTGCAATTCCACCGCGACACTGATTCAGCATCATCATCAGCCTATATACGTCCCACTGCATGGGTACAGGCCTACCCTCAAAGTACCCAATGAGGATTGATAGACTTTACATACGTAAGGAATTCCTTCTTCAGCGAATGCAGGTTTCCTCATTTAAACACTGATTGATCTCAGAAATATCGCGGCGGAATCGTTCCGTCAAAGCCTACGCTCAAATACCTATAGCTTTTGAGATAATGATAAATAAGATACTGAAAGACATCCCGCAAAATGCTAGGTATTGATTGCTATCATGCAAGACTTCCTTGAAAGGAAAAAGTCTTGCCTTTTAAAAAGAGCAACTATTCTGTGTTGTATTTAAATAAATACCAAGCTATTTTCTACTTTACGGTAGAATTAGCTCATCCAATGGACACAAAAATGGATAGATTTATGTTACCTTCATAGTAAATGGCGCTAAAAATTCTGCCATCTCACGGTCGTAGTATTTTGTTGACTAGGTATTGAAAAAAGTCCCAATTATTTTCAAGTATTAGCCCAGTCATTGTACGGTTTGAGCCGGGACTAATAAATAATTGTTTTTTTTTCCGCTATAATATTGAAGAGCCAATTTGAGCTTAAAAATGTACCAAAGTTTGAAAAAAATCACGTCGGTAACAGTTCCAATTTAAAAATTTAGATATTATCTCGTTCTAAAAAACCTGGTGGTAAATTTTTTTTGCACATATTTAAGGTTTTACCATTATACATACTTCAAACATGGTGTAAATATTTTTGTCTACTTTGAAGGTTTTGAAAAATACATTCATATTTTCTAATAAATACCTCATTTTTTAAATTTCAATGCCTATTTCATTGCTCAAAAATCCACACTAATATTATAAAGAGGAAAGATTTGTACCTATTTTTGTATGTTTGTATGTTTTTAATGAATAGGCTCAAAAAGTACTGGGCCGATTTAAAAAATTCTTTCACCATTAGAAAGCTGCATTCACCCTGAGTAACATAGGCTATATTCATTGCTAGAAAAGATTAGACGTCCACCCGTGCGAAGCCGGGACGGGCTGCTAGTAATGAATAAATTGTTAAATCTAATTCAAATGAGTAGTGCATTGGCATTAATATTATTAATGTAAAAGCCTTCTGGGACACACAATTTTGATTTCTATGTTGCGTAGCAAATATTTTTTTAATATGGTTTAGGATAGTATTTTTGTCACTAAATGGTGCCGGTTACAGTTTAAAAGTCCAATTAATAATTACTCCCTACCCCGCCTAACAAAACTCCGTAAAATGACTGGCCTATATTCACATTGCGCGCGCTAGGAAACATCACTTCTTTTTGGTATAATATTATTTAGATACAGTAGATTCCGTACTCTTCTAATGACCATCAGTAAAAGTAGACGCTAAAGTTAATCCTAATTGTTACTATTGAGTTTTCCAACGTTTCCATATCCATATTCCGTCATCATCATCTTATTTAAGAGCTACTCTTGTCGGTGGAGTATTTGCCAATCCTATCTCTTTTCTGGTAGTGTCTTGAGTTCTTGATACGACACGATATCTTCCTTCACTTGGGCTTGATAACTCTGTCTTTCCATAAGTAAAAGTAAACATTTTTAATTATTTTTTCTAGACGAAGAGCTGCTCAAGTTTTCGTCTAAGAATTGACGCATTCGACCTATGTCCATGCTTTAGTAAAGTAAACCCTGGTATACTTACTTACTTACTTACTATGCTGGCTCAGGGACCCGAAGTGGGTCTTGGCCTCCGACAACAAAGCACGCCATTCATCTCTTTTCTGTGCCATCTCAGTTCAGTTGGGCACCTTCATCTCTTCGAGATCCTTGGTAATCTGGTCTATCCAGCGATACTTACCTAGGCCTGCCCACCGGGCGACGCCCAGAGGGTCGCCCCAGATACGCTCTCTTCACCGCACGATCTTCGCCCATCTGTTCTATGTGCCCGAGCCAGCGCAGTCGAGCAGATTTTATCTCTCCTAGTATGTTGGGAGTGGAAACTAGGTCTTCTATTTCCCTATTTTTCCTTTCCTGGTACCCTAAACCCTGGTATACTAGTAGGTATAAACATTAAATGCTACAGTTTCTTGACCGCGTCAACGACCGAACGAAATACCAAAGGTGTGATGTTACGTAATGAGCTGAGCGATCGATTGTCAATATTAGTCCAGTTGGACATCGATCTGTTTATACGTCAAACTATATGAGCCACCATATTCCTTTGTGATAAGGTTTAAAATGATTTAACTGGACTGGACTGCGTGAAATACCCACGGTCGACATTCAGACGCTTTTTTCATTTCTTATCTTACTATTATTGGTTTAAGCTAATTTACGTGTAAATGTGATTTCGGAAAGCGATTTGAAGGGTTCGGTTGTGTCAACAAATGTTTGGTTACTTTTTTCACGGTGTTGATAAAGGCTTTGTCCATTTTGGCGCCATTCTTTTGTGTATCGTTCTGTTTGTTTTGTTCCTTGTTGTATTGTATAACCATAACGTAAATACAATAAAGTGGGTGCGCTTAGTGGCCGCGTTGGGTCTATGCTTGCGCGGAGTGCGGGGGGGCTCGCGCGGTGTGCGGAGGTGTGAGGCACCGGCCGTTGGGGTACAGCGCGCAGGTGAATCGGTACTGTGATCGCGCCCCCCGCCACCCGCACCCCCCGCACGATAGACCTGTCGCGACCCGAGAGCGACCTCACTATTAGTATATTCACTTTGGTATAGCCAAGGGACAATGCTGATAAAAAGATTTGTACGCATACTTACTTCGGAAATGTTTCCTTCAACTGGATGGTAGTCAGAGATATTCTGAAACCTCAGAATACCTAACGTTCATACTTTTTATTTCTGTTTAGTTAAAAAACTGCTTTCATTGACTTGTCTTTAATTTGCACCTGGTTGGTACCAAGATACTTAAAGCTTTTTGATCCTGCACTTGTTTAACACGTTGAACGCTGGCGTGTCACAATAACAATAGATTTTCCATTGTTTGTCGGTCATTTGGCAGTCAAAGCCTCAAAGATTGCCTAATGATTAATTAAGCTCTTATTAACCTCGACACCTGCTATTATAATACAAAAGGTATAATTATGTGAGACTAAGATTGCATAATTTTCATATACAATAATTTACTTCACTATCATTACAATTAATTGTAAGCTGGCTCCGATATTGACATTTTGTTTCAATTCATTGAACCTTTTTAACATATCTTATGAATAAAATTTAAGTGCATTTACACATAAAACAAACTAATCAGATATACGATCGCGATGGAATTTATCACTCTCATCTTAACATCTAATATATCCGTACCTGTAACGGTATATATTTGATTGCCGTGTATTATCCCAATGTTAGCTTATCAGTAGCACAATCAGTTTGGATCCCTTCTAATCGCCAGTTAATTTGATCAAAGATATCGTCTCATGGCACACGTGTTGAAGTTGCATTCCCATGGAGACCGATCTCTTATCGATCCTGTTACTTCATGGTTTAAATTCATTTATGAATGAGGTTTGGGTTTGTCTTGGTTTAATCTAAAACTATAAGAAAGTGGTCAAGGTTTTTCCTTCGTTCGGACAAAAACAGGAAGTTACAAAACTCAGACCTAATCCCAATGTTTAGAAATAATGTATCACTTGAAATAATTATCTAAAAAAGTTTCAAAACGTG
This sequence comes from Agonopterix subpropinquella, assembly GCA_922987775.1. Lineage (NCBI taxonomy): Eukaryota > Metazoa > Arthropoda > Insecta > Lepidoptera > Depressariidae > Agonopterix > Agonopterix subpropinquella. The sequence goes on from OV277710.1 coordinate 5,467,966, forward strand.
TCACCAACGATATCGATTTCAAATTGTACCTTAAAATAATATCGAGATGAATCGATTAAGTTGATACTTTATTGACTACTCCGATGACGGGCGATATTCGATCTTTTGTTACGCTCCTGATTCCACGGGTGCCCTTTTCGGTTTTTTTCTTCGTATCTATTTTCTTCAATATAATATTTATGGTTCATCCATACCATTATCATTATTATCACTAATTTATGCTTCTATATTCCAATGTCACCCTTCCGTAACCACAAATGGAATTATTTCCTTCATTAATCACACGATTTCCTATTTATTTCTGTAGACTTGTATCCTTAACAATTTTATTTCATTATCATGAATAGGTAGCAAAACCACATTGCTGATTTGCTCTATAAGGACATCCTTATTAGATCTTGTCTTGACTGTAGATGTAATTACGTCCGATGTTTTTATTGTTTTACTCTCACTTCTTAGTGTTACTTTCATTCAAGTCCAATGTAGGTATTCTTTGTATAATAAGATTTACATAATTTGCATTGTCTGGTTCATTACAATCGTTATAGACCTGCTATTACTTTATCATCAAAGTATAATTCCTTTACTGAATCCAGTTAAAAAGTTACAGTGTTTATTAAAAAATAAACTGCTGTAATAAAAACTTGTGTACCACTGAAATTATTAACGTTTAAACTGTTACTAAGTTTATGTGTTGATGTTTTATTTTGATGTCTTTGATCTGCGTTGTGTCTAATTGTTTACAATTAGATTAGAAACGGATTTCTCACAAAGTCTTGAATCCCTCTAATGCGCACAGAAACCATTAAACGAATCACAAACGTTTCACGCTTTCTTGATTGTCATTTCCTATAGAAACTACTGTGTCACCACCGTGTCGCCTTCTTTTAATCGTCTTTAATTACACGAATGTTTCTCTAATTGTTGTTTCCATTCCATGTTGTAATTAAAACCTTTGTGTTTATCTTGTTAGGCTTCTTGTGTTCTGTCATGGTGCTCAGCAGGGAATCAGAATTTCTTTGAAATGCACCTACCATGATTCTCCTCTGCTCTGCTGACAAAAAGACATGATCTGTGTTTTATAAGTTACGGTTGAAAAAGAAACGCCAACTAAAGCAAAAATATATTAAAAGATCTAGATTTTAACATTATCGCTCTTTAACGATCATCATCATCAGTCTATAAACGTCCCACTGCAGGGCACAGGCCTACATTTGTATTTCGTTGTGTATGTTTTTCATATACATACCTATTGATTGAGGTTCTAGGTTTCGGTTCACTCTATGTGTGTTGGATATCCAAATAAATAATTCTTCTTTCTTTCTTTCCTTCCGTGGATTTCTTTTATGATTATGACTTTTTTATTTATGATTATGATTAAATTATACTTAGTATTATAAGTAGTAGTGTATTCATGGGCGATAGGCTAGCCTAGACACCTATCACCAGCTTGAATGAAACCTTCGAAATGACAAAAGTGAACTTTGCTACAACTACCTGCAATATACCTAGTTAACAGTCGTAGCAGTGTTTCGGAATACCTCAAAAGGGATTATGGTCGTGAGTTTATGTATGTATTTGTTTATTATACTTCGTCTTTCTTTCCTCCGCAACATGAATTCGGCGCATTACCTATTTTTATACCATATTCTGGAAAATAAAGTATTCTATTCTGTTCTTCTCTCTATTAGTTCATCTTTGTAGTTACGCATGTGGACTCATGAATGAAATAACATTTAGTGTTACCGTCGTCTGTCTCATAATGAAAGCTCCATTCAACTTGACCGTCTTCAAAAATGTTGTACTTGGCGTTTTGCCTGCAAATATATTTGTGTTTTAGTACTTTCATTACATAAACTGCTTATTTTTTCGCTAGTTGTTTTTAGATTACGGCTTTAATTACGCTTTTGTTTTTATCTGTTTCACTCTTCTTTTACTACTGATAGTATATTGTTGTTTCAACTGACTTCAAAAAAAAAGTTATAGTCATACAAAAGTGTAGGATCGAGGAATACAAAACGCAATATTTCTAAAAAAACTGATAAGATCTAGGTATTTTAATATTTAAGTATAGGCAAGTTTAGGCAATGCAAATTGATCTTTTTCCTTATATGTGGATATTTTCACATTTTTTTACTTTCCATTAGCCTGAAACGTGAGTTTTGTCAACCAGTTGACACATTTTGTAAGCCTATTCAAGCGACTTCATGATAACGAAGATGTGGTGACATTACCAAATTGCAAAAAAAAAAATTTATTGTTCGCACATACATTTTATCGAAAAGTAAAACCTCAGTTTGCTATCGGTTTAACCTATTTACACTAACCTAACATTATGCCTATTGTGAATGCGATAATAATATTGATTACGAAGTTTTCATACGTACATTTTAAACTTAAAAATTTTAGTACCTATAAAATTATTTTTAGGATATTAAATTATTAAATAATCATTGATTTATGTGTTACTAGCGGCCCGTCCCGGCTTCGCACGGGTGGACATCTAATCTTTTCTAGCAATAAATATAGCCTATGTTACTCAGGGTGAATGTAGCTTTCTAATGGTGAAATAATTTTTGAAATCGGCACTGTAGTTTTTGAGTTTATTCATTACAAACATACAAACATACAAAAATAGGTACAAATCTTTCCTCTTTATAATATTAGTAGATAATTATAATATTGCAAAGGTCGTCAAAGCGAATTTCATGGTGAGGACACTCTCTATTCGCTCGCATTGACATCAATGCATTACATAATGAAGTACTTAATCGTACAATCCGGTATATCAGATTAAAGCGTAATTAATTTTGCATTAGTCCTTCACATTCATGTATCCGTTATTTTGTATATCAACTCCCAACTATAATGTTATCTTATGTTAAACCCACAGTTTCCCGTTTAGTTTCTATTAACTTTGATAAGCATATAACAACAATGAGATGTAAAACCTAGAACATGAAATATTTCAGCGCCGCCCACCCCAAATACCCAAACTCTGAAATAACTGTAAAGGTGTCAATGCCATTCTGAGCTAAATATAGCATGTAAACACACAAGAACATGCGGGTCTTGTATTGTTTTCTCTCTATGTTACACGAAACTACAAAAATAGATTTTTTTTATCGAATCACCAATGACTTCAAAAGTAACAACCCCTTTTATGAAGGTTCGACTTCTTTGTTTATATCAGTCAAATCTGCTCTCATAATTCTACATATCACACATCACAATCGGACCGAAACAATATAAATAATGAAAAGTACAAATTGGAATTTATTTATGTTATACTGGCAGAAGACAATGGTTTTATTAGCGATATTTTTAAACTTTGTATTCTGCAGGTTATGCTAGAAAATCTAATTGCGAGCCAACCTTTATTAGTCAAGTCGTATCTCATTTAATGTGCTCTTTAAAATGTAATAATCTAGGTTATAATTACTCCGTTTTAGACACCATTAAAAAAAACACCCAGAATATTTCTAACTAAGCACCAGCAGCGCGATTTTTTGCATCGTGAGATTCAAAATCATGACCGAGTGAATAGGTACACAAACTTCATACTGTTTAGGTCATTTTCTACTACCTACTGATTTAAACGTGTGACTTTAAAAATCGCACTGCAGGATTGAAGCTAAATAAAAGCAAAACATAAATTAAAAATGTTTTCGTGCCATGCTCTGTTTGAAGAAAACGTTACTACATTGCTATACAACATACTGCGTTGTTTCATCTTCCCTTCACGATCTTCCAAATTCTGCACTTAAAACCCGTCCGACAAAGTTTCTTTTACTAAAATAACTTAACTCTTACGGCCCCTGATTAAGTCGCTATGTTAAGCCCCCTACAAATAATCTAAAGTTATGTCGGTAGTCGTCGTGGCAGTAATCCTTTATGGTGGCTACGACTTTCGACAAAGAATTCTTTTAACAAAGGAAGACTTAACTGCGGCTGTAAAGATAGTATTAATATTAACGAAGTAAATACCGGATGCTAAAAGAGATGTCTTAAACGAGTTAAGTGTCTACAGCAGGGTTTCTTAACCTGTGGTCCATGGACTCCTAAGGGGTCCGTGTAATGAAAGCTGGGGGTCCATGGCAAGCCTACTTAAGTACGTTGTGAGTAAATGAAGATCTCATTGATTTGAGATCAAAAGAAGTGTTGCGAGCAGAATTTTACGCAAAGAGCTTAGTCGACTTTTGGTGTAATTTAGCTCCAACTTATGCGTCCCCGACTTGTCAAACGAGCTATGTTAGTTCTGATTCCGTTTGCAACTACTTATCTCTGTGATGCACGGTTTTCAGATTTAATGTCCATAAAAACTAAGAATCGGAATCGGTTAGAAGTGAAACTGACATACGCCTTGCGTTATCAAAAACGGCTCCTCAATTTGACGTTCTAACCGTCACTGACAGTGTCACACTAACTAATTATTTACATGTTTAGTTCAAAATTGCAAACAACAAAGCTGATTGAAGTTAAACATAGTTTTTGTTTTTTGGAAAGGGTCCGTGGGCTCTTTAAAATTTTGAAAGGGGTCCATGACTAGAAAAAGGTTAAGAAACCCTGGTCTACAGGGATTAGTACATGTTTGGCATTTCAAAAGAAGTGTGTTGTAAAAGTAGAGATAAAGACTAAGCTCATCGTTTTGGGAAATCCTGTTAAGATGATGATGACCTACATACTTCGGTACTCCTTGATGTGTTTGTTTAGTTATACAATAGCATAACTCATCCTAAAGGCGGATTAAACGCTGTAAATTTAAATTCAGTTACAATACTAAAGAGGGTGCTTCAGACCTTTTTACTTTGATCTAAGCTTCAGACCATCAAACTGAACAACATTGAAATAGCGAAAAAAAAATCTGCAATTCAGTTGGGTCGAGTCTTCGATCAACAATATGTTGATCGAAGGGTCGAGTAGATGATAATGATAAAATATATACAACTTATTTGTAAAGAAAATCCAATATTAGCCATTGACGTTGTATATGAAAATCAACAAAAAAATTTCGCTATTTCGATGTTGTTCACATAGTGAAAGTTGTTCAGCTTGATAGTTTGAGGCACCTTGTCGTTTAACGAATTTAATTTTACATTCTGTATAAGAACGCCTACAGTTTCAATAGAAACGCCTCCAATGCATAACTGTATCCCTTCAACAGTACTGCACTGTACCTCCTCGTGAATTCATTTGTTTCTGTCGAGAAAGGTGATTAATCAACATGTTGCCCTTAACTTGAGTGAACTTGCAATTCCTTTGAATGCAACTCTTGTGACCTTATTCACTAGTTTATTGAATAATGACTCTTATTAACGAACCAGCAGACTACCTGGTTGAAGGTAAATACTAATGACTCTGTTAATAACAGTTTAGGTCCAATTTCCTTTATTCTGTCGTCCGTTACGCCCTAATTGTGATGTATGCTCGTATGATGCGCAACAATACGTCTGCTCGTTATAACTCATGAAAGTCATGAATCAAAAGATCGACCACATTGTCTTGATTAATCTTATTGTCTCTTGTCTTAATAATTTGTTCGGGGAAATGTTTGCTGTTAGTTTATGATTCCCTGTTTGGGACAGTAATAGGTACTGCATTTGTTGGCAATACTTTTGTTATGCTGTTATGTAAATAGCTGATTATCGATCAGTATTGAATCGCTATTATTAGAATCGGTTCTACAATGAGTATTGTTATATTTTTCTAAGACTGGAGAAGAGTTGTCTGTCAGAGATAGGATACAGTGGAAATCGTTAGAAAAGGCCTTTGCCGAGAGGTACACTGAACTACGAGATATTCTTTAATTACAAACATGTAATGTATCACAAAGGGCTTATTAATTGATATTAATTGATTGAGGTACTTACTATGTGATTGTTTCATAATTAATCAATTATGGAAACAGCAAATCCAGATCAACAGGAAATGATTTTCAGGTATAGTTATTGTATAATAGAGGTAGGTTTCCTTATTCTATTTTTAATAATTAATAAATTATGGTTAATGCAGTCACATTTAACGGGAAATGATTTTCATGTAACTATTGTATAATAAGTAAAGGTAGGTTTACTTATTATTAATATTAAAAAGTATTTAGTTCTGCATTAAATTATCCTTAGTCACGGTAATTCCATTATTATCTTATCAATTTCGTGCGTGACTCAAACTAAAAAGCCAAGGTATTATTTCAATACTTACCTAATCATTTACAAATTACAACTGTCTGATTTAACGTCATTTTCTGAGTAAGTATTCAGAGTTTAATTCAATTAGTTTCTTGACTTATTTATAATCACCCAAGCCATTGAGATCTAGTTGGTTGGTTGGTTGATATTGAGTTGAGACTGGATTCGGTAACTTAGAATAGTTGCTTGATCTCGAACACCAGAATCTGCCCACCGGATGACCGGACCCTTTTGGCTTGGTCGCCCCACATTTTTACGTAAATAAGAACAAGCGAAATCTGTAATTTGCAAAGTTCATCGCTTTGTACTAAGGCACTAAGCCTTTCAAAGTTTTCTCAGACACGCGTCAGCAATTAGTGACACGTAAACTTTTACTTAACATGCAAATTATGAAGTTTGAACAAAACATCTCCGAGCACTGCCCACTTAGCAGAAAACTGAAAGGACATTAGCATGAAGTCTACAATAAAACACTTGAACATTTACGATTATTCGCGTGCTAACTCTTTCTGACTAATTATTATTCGCATGCAAATCATGAGAGAGATTGCATAAACTAAAACATGCATTGATGCAACTGACCGTTTTTGCCTTAAATACCTGGAGATCAATGGACCAACGGGAAGGCTCGTAGATAAGAGATACGCTTTCTTTACGACACGGATACTACTGTTTATTGATGTCCTGATTTGTTGAATTGTCCATAGACATGCAAAGGCAAGTTAATCAGAAATGGACACAACGAACAGACGGAGGAAAAGTAAGACCGATTTACATGACTCATTGGAATCGTGCTTCATTTGACTTCATTAAGATGGAGGTAAAGATGCACTAAGAACTGAAATGTATCCTTTTACCAACAGACACCAAAAAAAAAATATCGGTGCCTTTTCTTTTGTTGTCTTTACTTTAAAAAAAATCTTTATAAATCGAATTCTGGTAGAATTAACTAAAATCTACTTACAATAACAAAGTTTCTAGTAAAGTCTAGGTACTACAAAAAATATCGGTGACAAACTTTTATTTCATTGATTTCTTCAAAATAAAAGGATTTTTACTGATATTTTTCTCGTGCATTGCATTATCTACCAGGCATCCCAGAAGATCAAAGTATTTTATACCCAGATACTACATGCTTAGGTATATACAATTTAAACCATCGAACAAAAACAGCGTACCTAACACTTGGCAATTAATTCGACTGTAAGAAACGGAACAATTTTATCTTAACTTATTTCCGAGAACGTCCTTCGTGCGTTTCGATAACTGCAGTAAAAATTTCCAATACAAATAAAAGTCCACGTTTTGTATTGTGTACTAACAGCTTGTACTAAGTGGCAAGGAATCTTGTTTACTCCCATTATCATCTTATTAGCTTTCGTTTACTTTTGTTTCTTCTATACTTCCTGTCTTCTGAGTCTTGATATAACCTTAGTAATTTGTAGCAATTTCAATAAACAAGCTTCTATTAAAGGAACCTGTCTCACTTATCATTGCAGTAATACATCATTAAACGTTCCCACTGTTACGCGTGCGTTAGTTACAATGCATCTACTGCTGGTTATTTCCATCGTATCGTGTTTGCGATTGACATTGTTTGGTAATTTGCAAGTTCAATTTTAGCTTTGTTCTCTTTCCTTGCCATTTTGAAACCAATGAGATCAGAAGTGCTTCAAAAATTATGCGTCATCATCTTAGACTAATTATATCCGGACCGGCCTTGCGGTAGCATTTCCCCTCTGCCACGGTATAAGAGCAATGATCATGCACATTCAACATTCAATTTTATAACTTATCACTAAACAGCCTATTATTGCGAAACAATAATTTCGAACTTAGAACGTTTGGGGTTTACACGAGACTACTTTTCATGATTTTGAACATTCAAAATTAGAATCTAAAGATATCCAAAGTTGCGGATAACATGTTACCTCGCCCCCCGCAAAAAGTGGCAGAAAGTTTGTTAGTAGAATGACACGTGGTTACGCGTCCCGATATAATTAGTCTAAGGTCATCATATTATCTCATAAGAGGGTGGCATAAACGAAGCTTCATAATCACAACACATACCATCTCGTTATGTTATGTCCCGTTCTTTTGATGGGTTATCTTAACTGTTCGTGATATCCCGGATATTACTTTCCATTATGAAATAAATGTTATTTTATTTTCTTTAAACCATTCTTAAAGTTTAAACCACTTGAAATGTATGTTGATGAATCCAGCAAAGTAAACAATGTTATAGACAAGTAGGAAATCGTTAGAAAAGGCCTTTGCCGAGAGGTACACTGAACTACGAGATATTCTTTAATTACAAACATGTAATGTATCACAAAGGGCTTATTAATTGATATTAATTGATTGAGGTACTTACTATGTGATTGTTTCATAATTAATCAATTATGGAAACAGCAAATCCAGATCAACAGGAAATGATTTTCAGGTATAGTTATTGTATAATAGAGGTAGGTTTCCTTATTCTATTTTTAATAATTAATAAATTATGGTTAATGCAGTCACATTTAACGGGAAATGATTTTCATGTAACTATTGTATAATAAGTAAAGGTAGGTTTACTTATTATTAATATTAAAAAGTATTTAGTTCTGCATTAAATTATCCTTAGTCACGGTAATTCCATTATTATCTTATCAATTTCGTGCGTGACTCAAACTAAAAAGCCAAGGTATTATTTCAATACTTACCTAATCATTTACAAATTACAACTGTCTGATTTAACGTCATTTTCTGAGTAAGTATTCAGAGTTTAATTCAATTAGTTTCTTGACTTATTTATAATCACCCAAGCCATTGAGATCTAGTTGGTTGGTTGGTTGATATTGAGTTGAGACTGGATTCGGTAACTTAGAATAGTTGCTTGATCTCGAACACCAGAATCTGCCCACCGGATGACCGGACCCTTTTGGCTTGGTCGCCCCACATTTTTACGTAAATAAGAACAAGCGAAATCTGTAATTTGCAAAGTTCATCGCTTTGTACTAAGGCACTAAGCCTTTCAAAGTTTTCTCAGACACGCGTCAGCAATTAGTGACACGTAAACTTTTACTTAACATGCAAATTATGAAGTTTGAACAAAACATCTCCGAGCACTGCCCACTTAGCAGAAAACTGAAAGGACATTAGCATGAAGTCTACAATAAAACACTTGAACATTTACGATTATTCGCGTGCTAACTCTTTCTGACTAATTATTATTCGCATGCAAATCATGAGAGAGATTGCATAAACTAAAACATGCATTGATGCAACTGACCGTTTTTGCCTTAAATACCTGGAGATCAATGGACCAACGGGAAGGCTCGTAGATAAGAGATACGCTTTCTTTACGACACGGATACTACTGTTTATTGATGTCCTGATTTGTTGAATTGTCCATAGACATGCAAAGGCAAGTTAATCAGAAATGGACACAACGAACAGACGGAGGAAAAGTAAGACCGATTTACATGACTCATTGGAATCGTGCTTCATTTGACTTCATTAAGATGGAGGTAAAGATGCACTAAGAACTGAAATGTATCCTTTTACCAACAGACACCAAAAAAAAAATATCGGTGCCTTTTCTTTTGTTGTCTTTACTTTAAAAAAAATCTTTATAAATCGAATTCTGGTAGAATTAACTAAAATCTACTTACAATAACAAAGTTTCTAGTAAAGTCTAGGTACTACAAAAAATATCGGTGACAAACTTTTATTTCATTGATTTCTTCAAAATAAAAGGATTTTTACTGATATTTTTCTCGTGCATTGCATTATCTACCAGGCATCCCAGAAGATCAAAGTATTTTATACCCAGATACTACATGCTTAGGTATATACAATTTAAACCATCGAACAAAAACAGCGTACCTAACACTTGGCAATTAATTCGACTGTAAGAAACGGAACAATTTTATCTTAACTTATTTCCGAGAACGTCCTTCGTGCGTTTCGATAACTGCAGTAAAAATTTCCAATACAAATAAAAGTCCACGTTTTGTATTGTGTACTAACAGCTTGTACTAAGTGGCAAGGAATCTTGTTTACTCCCATTATCATCTTATTAGCTTTCGTTTACTTTTGTTTCTTCTATACTTCCTGTCTTCTGAGTCTTGATATAACCTTAGTAATTTGTAGCAATTTCAATAAACAAGCTTCTATTAAAGGAACCTGTCTCACTTATCATTGCAGTAATACATCATTAAACGTTCCCACTGTTACGCGTGCGTTAGTTACAATGCATCTACTGCTGGTTATTTCCATCGTATCGTGTTTGCGATTGACATTGTTTGGTAATTTGCAAGTTCAATTTTAGCTTTGTTCTCTTTCCTTGCCATTTTGAAACCAATGAGATCAGAAGTGCTTCAAAAATTATGCGTCATCATCTTAGACTAATTATATCCGGACCGGCCTTGCGGTAGCATTTCCCCTCTGCCACGGTATAAGAGCAATGATCATGCACATTCAACATTCAATTTTATAACTTATCACTAAACAGCCTATTATTGCGAAACAATAATTTCGAACTTAGAACGTTTGGGGTTTACACGAGACTACTTTTCATGATTTTGAACATTCAAAATTAGAATCTAAAGATATCCAAAGTTGCGGATAACATGTTACCTCGCCCCCCGCAAAAAGTGGCAGAAAGTTTGTTAGTAGAATGACACGTGGTTACGCGTCCCGATATAATTAGTCTAAGGTCATCATATTATCTCATAAGAGGGTGGCATAAACGAAGCTTCATAATCACAACACATACCATCTCGTTATGTTATGTCCCGTTCTTTTGATGGGTTATCTTAACTGTTCGTGATATCCCGGATATTACTTTCCATTATGAAATAAATGTTATTTTATTTTCTTTAAACCATTCTTAAAGTTTAAACCACTTGAAATGTATGTTGATGAATCCAGCAAAGTAAACAATGTTATAGACAAGTAGGTAATCTTCAGTAGAAACAAGGATTCTATTACTTGCCAAGTTTACTTGCATTTATGCAAAGAAGTTTGGCGGAAGGCCATATAATGTGAGACCCAGACATATAGGTCCCATACATGAATGAAACTTAGTAATGCGTGTAGAGTGAAACAAAACTAACAAAAAAGGAAATTGGTTGTAATCTGTAGAAGTTGGGGGAAAGGTATTTCTCCTTATGATACCTTTTGTATCAAATGTGTGAAACTCATAATCTTTCTTATTAGGTAGCCCACTCAATCTTCTACGCATTCATTGTGTTTGTTTTAATGAAAATTCACGATAACCATACAAATATTATTATTATTATTATAGCCTTTTATTTCCTTTTTATAAAAATTCACAATTTCATCAAATAAAAATAAAAATTTATAACAATTTCATTTCATTTCAAGCATGCAAAAAAAAAAATTGATTCAGATATATTATTATTAATTAAGTTAAATTACATAAATTCTTCTTTTTATAAAGGACCTCTCAACGAGTAAAGGCCTCCTCCATATTTCTCCAAATGTTTCTATCTTTCGCTTTTAAGATCCAGTTCTTTCCAGCTATTTTGTTTAATTCGTCTGACCATCTCTCTTTAGGTCTTCCCCTTTTTCTTTTAGTGGATAATCCTGCCCATACAGTCACTTTTTTTGTCCATTTGTCTTCGTTCATGCGTGCTATATGACCAGCCCACTTCCATTTGAGTCTCTTACAGTGTTCTAAGGCGTCTATGACATTTGTTGTTTTTCTTATATCTGAACTTCTTACTCTATCTATTCTTCTCAGGTTCAAGATACTTCTTTCCATTGATCTTTGGCATGTTTGTATTTTACTTTTTGCATGGCTATTAAATATCCAGGTTTGACAGGCATAGGAGAGACAGGGTAGTATGCAGGAATCCAGAACTTTTTTCTTTAGTTTTACAGGTAGGTTTGATTTCAGTACTTCTTTATTGCTCCAGAATTTGTTCCATGTAAGGTTTATGCGTCTGTTTAGTTCATCTTGGTGTCTAGACTTTGCGAAGGATATCAAACATCATACAAATATTATGATAATGGAATCAAACGAAATCACACGCACTATCAGTTCAATAAAGCCAAATACGTTCCGTAACGTCCAAAAACTACCTCAGTGATAATATTAGATGAAAATAGCTGTCATGGTTGCGTTTTGCTACTGTTTTTTGGATGATTTGTCTATTTTACTAGTAATTTCTACTTTTGAACCCGGACTTCTAGAGATGAGGAAGTTTTTTTAAAAAATGCCTTAATTTTTTCTGTTTATAATAATTATGACCGTCGTCCTGAAGGGCTTTTAGTTTTCGTAAAAATGGCTGGGTCCAAATTCGCCAAAGTTCTTTGCACTGGGGACATACAATTTATTCAGATCAGTGGATAGTCTGCAGTCAAACGATTGTAGTATCATATATGGATGTGATGATATTCACTGCGCGTGCAAGTCGACCCCGCGCCTTTTCTGGCTTGACAAGGCCATTGAGAATTTGCAATAGCCATATGCGACAGTGTGCAGAGGCGTTTGATACGTTCACGATCATGACGATCTTGTTACTGAATGACATTCAGTCAGAATAGGTTTTATAATCTGGTAGTTCTGACACTGTTGATGTGGGTACATTGTTAGGATCAAAGGTTTTTGGTATTATGATGGTGGCTCCAAAATGTCAATTTTGTCAATTTTAGTCTTCCTCAGATTCTACTGATACAAATATTTCACTCCATTAATGACTACGAAACTCGTATGCACTAAGGGAACGTACCCATACTACGTGACCCATTTTTCACCATTTAGCCCCCCCCCCCCCCCCCTCCTAGTTTTGACGTAGTAATTCATAAATACGGTTTTAAATCATTTTTTTGCAAACAAAAAGTTAAAAAAAATATATTTGTCTCATATTTTGTCCTTATTAGCGCATATAAAGGCAGTAGTATAGTAGTTCGTTCAACGGTGCGAAGCCAAGACAGCAGATCGAAGGCTGGTTGACCATAATAAATACTCGAAAAAGCGCGAGATTTCCCTAGAAGATATTGACTACGTGACGAAAACCTAACTCCACCTCCCCCCCCCCCCCCCCCCCCCGTGACCAAGCGTGGTATTTTGAAGACCCCCTCCCCCTAAACGGGTCACGTAGTATGAGTACGTTCCCTAAGTTAATGTTAGCCAACGGGACCCAGGACAAAGTCCTCTCACTACTTTCGTATGCAGTCGTTTAACAGCAGCACCTTTGTCCACAGATGATCTTAACAGAGTTCATCAGATTGCGCGACTACAAGGGCGGCAGGACCCACGCCATCCTCGGCAAGGAGATCCCCGCGTGGCTCTGGGAGGTCTACAAGGTCGTCGGCGTCTTTCTGTTCGGCTGTGCGTGCCAACAACTCACCACCGATATTGCCAAGTACACTATTGGAAGACTGAGACCGCACTTTTTTGATGTGAGTATCATTTGTACCTGAATTGTTTCCGTGTTTTTATATCGATATCTGGTACTGCGCTTTTTATGTTTATATCAACACTAAAAGGATCGGTTTATCGGTTCAATGCAGTAAACTATTTGCATTCACTGGTTGAATATGAGAGACAACCAAATGACACTGATTTGTGTTTTTTGATTATTTCAATGAAACATTTCGATAAATGATTAAGCTACTAAATAATCTAGTAACTAGAATGGATGCTGTCCAAATCATCATTATTTTTATGTCGGTGGAGTATTGACCAATAGGTATTGTCTTTTCTCCGCTGGTCGCCTTGAGTTCCTGATACGGCATAATTTTTTTTTTACCTTTTGTTAGAGATAACTCTGTCTAGGTCTTCACGTGTCTCTGTTTCTCTCCCTATATAGTTTTAAAGCGACGTTAGAAAATTATATATGGTGTTTTTTAAGAGGTCAACAGATGGAATCAACATCAAGCAGAAATAGCGTTGAAACCCTACGGTGAATGCGTACTTTGTCTCTGCCTGTCTTTCAAGTTTCTCTTCCGAATGTAAATCCTAGAATGTTTCCCTGAATGCTATCAATTTCTCGTGTTCTAACTTGAGACGTTTTATATCTAGTTCCTGACTTAATGTTATCGTAAAACATTGTTCTTCGGTTTATGTTAATGTTTCAAGATTATGTGAAGAACGTGCTTTTGACGCTAGATTTGTTCCTTTGCATTTACGGTATTTCATTGTGTACTTACGTAACTATTTGTCTCTTGAACTTTCGACTCTATTAAACTCATAATCATTATTCTCCCATTATTTAGGGTCGGCGTAATATGAATCCATTAACCTAAGGATTGCAAAAAACCTTATGATGTAAATTGTTTTTTTTATTGATTATTCCATCGATTACGTCTGTGTATAAAGCGTACGTACTATGTATCTACTTATGTCTTCGTATAACTAAACAGAACAATCCATATCGTCAAAAATATCTTCATAGTGTTATGTAACACACTGTTCCTGCCTTTTCCAAATTAATATGCCATCATAGTTGTTTGTCAGTTTCTGTCAATTTAGTCTGCGTACAATCATCGAGCGGGCTACTCCACTCATTTCTGTCTTTTACTACATATTTTGTAGTTATCTGTCCTTTCTAAATAAATAGTAATCACTTTATTATTCCTGCCAAAGAAAGGGTTTGTATTTGTGTTTAATACTAGAAACTGCCACCAACAAGATTTCTTCTAAAATCACATCAAATCTATTTATAGTCGACGGTTCTTTGAGTACCAAAGAGAAATCGTTTCACACTTTTACGCATATCGATTTGCCTATAACCGAAGTGTACTACATTGCGTGGGAAACCGATTTTCATTGTAACCAAGATAACATTAATACCTACACGTGAATGGAACAAAACATGCCTGTTTTCACGTACGCCCATCGCTATGCAAATATTGTCTGAGAAATGCAAAATGTATTTATCTATCTCTCTTATACAATAGTCTTAATTACGTCTATGTTATGTAGGTACCTCTTTATCATTCTATCTTATATAATACCATGAATAGTCTTGATTTTGTCTTTGAATGTCCTCATGAAGGTATTGCTTCGTACTACCTGTTGCATGCCATGTTTTGTACTTCTAGAAGTATATTAAATACAGGTCCTTCTTAATATGCTGACTGTTTTTAAAGGGATGATCAGCTACTCAGAGAACAACTTTCTCTACGGAACAAATGACGAAAAATTATCTGCTGCTCCAAACAAAACTGCAATCCTACTCGACCCAAAAGTATGGGACAGATGATTTTTTTTCGCGATTTCGTTGTTCTTCCTATAGAGAAAGTTGTTCAGTTTGATGGTCTGATCATCCTCTTAAAAAACATCGGCATACTAAGTTGGGCCATATAAAATCACGACCGTATTGAATTTTAAGGTGAACATCACTTTGTTAAGAAAATCTGCAAAGAGCATGTAAGTTCATTTTTAGCTTATTCAGGGTTTCGTGATTAAATGAGACATCAATATGTGGTAGATGTTTTGCCTTTATGTTCACAAAAACAGTAGGAAAGAAACATAATCTTGTAGTTTAGTGCCATGAGACGAAATGGGCTTGTACCTATTCTCCTGAATGGCGTAACAAAACACCCTAGTAATATTTAAAGGCGTGGTTTAGTTTAGAGTTAAGATCATCAAACTGAACAACTTAAAATTTGAATAAGTCTACTGTCATATACATTTGAGTCAAGAAGGTTTTCTATGAAACTTGTTCAGTATTATGGTTTAACTAAAACTCCACTTTAAATATTACAAGGGTGTCTTCTTACACCCTGTATAAGACGGGAACTAAACGGATACACCGGTACCTGTTACGAATATATCTCTCATTGAAAAACATAACCCTCCTTCTGGCTTAGTCGGGTAAAAACCAGGAGCTCCAACATTGTTACCATTTTGTTTATCTTATAAAAATAACTTGTTTAACATCAACAAAGGTATTTTAGTGATCATAAAGTAAGCTTGAAAACATGCTGTTTTTGGGTCTATATTTACTGAAAATTTTACGTTGAGGTCAGAAGGTTTGACCACTACATTTAAAGTTTATACAGGGTGTAAACTTAAATGCGTTACATACTTAAAGGGGTGCTTAAGACCATCAGACTGACCCACTTTTACAACAAGAGTCCAAGACATAGAAATCCCGAAAAAATCTGTGTTCCATAAAAACGTTAATTGGTGATTCGACCCAAATGTATGGAACAGCTGAGTTTTTTTACGCATTTATCTTTACACCCTGTATTGTGTAATGGTTTTATGTATGTAAAAAGAGCCATAGAATATTATTTTACGATTTCTCATCATTGTTGGTTGCAGTTGACGACTTTACCTATTATACAGGGTGTAATAAAACACCCTAGTAATACTTAATGGGGTGCTGTAGACCATCAAACTGAACAACTTTCACTATGGAGCCAACATCGAAATCGTGAAAAAAAAATCCGCTCTTTCATACAAAACTGCAGTACCGTCTCGACTCAAATGTATGGGACGGCTGATTTTTTTTATTTTTTCTCGACGTTGGCTCCATAGTGAAAGTTGTTCAGATTGATGGTCTGAAGCACCCCCTTAAGTATTACTAGGGTGTTTTGTTACACCCTGTAGATTATGTAAAGCAATAACTTCAATTGTAAATACCAAGACATGTTCAAGTTTGGTAAACAATTCCGCAAAATATATGGTGTACCGCATTCATTTCACAAGGAAAACTAATATTCATCTTAAGACCTACTTGATAAAGTACATTTTACGTCGCACAAATTAGACAGATGGTAACCATTATTCAGAGGACAAAGTGGACTTTTATTACTGCACTCATCGTATCGAGATGATAGGTATATATTCTCGAGAGACTTGTTCTGTCATTTGGTTTCAGCACATTATGCAGATATGAAGTGTGAAATAGAACATCTCATATAATGATTGACCTCGTCACCTAATTGAATATGATTAACTTGCTCTATTTTGCATCTTGTGAAGTTGTGGCTGCATGGTTATATTGTGTTTATTCACTACCAATGCTGTACTGGAATAAACAGGGTATTAGGGTAAACAGTTGCATTACTTTAAGGGGTTATTGTACCCATGATACTGAACAACTTGCCCTAAGAACCAAAACCACCCCTTGAAGTAATGCAACTGTTTACCCTAACACCCTGTATAATAATGTTTTGATTTTTTTCACGATGGATGCTGCAAATCCCTTGTCTTTTATTAAAGTCTGCTAATTTACTTCCTACGGCGCAGGGCGCTACAACTCTTTGTCTTGGGTTCTTCAACTATGTTCTTCAATTTCGCTCTCTCTGTCTTTGATATGTTATCCTGCCTATATTCGTCAAATTTTCCTTGAAAAATCCTTCCACCGCTTCCTGCGTCATTTCTATTGCGTGTTCCACTTGGAGATGGTTTTCATTTGACAGCTCTAGTGTTGTCCATTCTTTCCAGGTGGCTTGCCCATCTGAGCCTTTGTTCCTCTTTTTTAGGGTTCCGTACCCAAAGGGTGAAAACGGGACCCTATTACTAAGCCTACGTTGTCCGTCCGTCCGTCTGTCCGTCCGTCCGTCCGTTTGTCCTACCTATTTTATTTAGGGCTGTAACTTTTGAACCGTAATAGCTAGATAGTTGAAATTTTCTCAGATTATGCGTTATTACGGCGGATTTGTTAACAAATAATAAAAATGTCATAACGTTAAAAATTAAGGGAGGTTCTCAACAAGAAACTAGTTTTTATCAACGTTTTTTCTTCTCGCTCTATAGTAAAAACGGTAATACATACAAGCGTCAACCTTAGTGTGATTATAGAGCAAACTCTACAGAATAACAACAAATACAAAAAACCGGCCAAGTGTGAGTCGGTCTCGCGCTTAAGGTCCCGGACAAAAAAAAGTTTTTTTTCTAAGATAATAATGTTGTGTTCTGTGGTGGTGTGGTACAGAACCCTCGGTGCGCGAGTAGCCCGACTCGCACTTGACCGGTTTTATTTCAAGTTTCCTTTGAGTGATATTAAAACCCAATTTCAAAGACGTTTAATCATAATAATTGAACAGAGGGTTTGATAATGGATCTATTATTAGCCAGGTGCCTCCTGCATTTTGTACCTATATTAACTATATTAGTGTTGTTCTCCAAACCGGCCATCCAACTAGACCACCATTGATGCAAGGGCCAAATTAGAGTTGCCTAACAATAGTAAAACTATCGATAGTCAATCGATACTATCGTGATCTCGAACAATAGTAGCACACTGAAAAAAAAATTATTTGAACAAGTTATTATCGCATTTCGATAAAATGTCTTCGTTTGAAATATAAAATGTTTCGTATTTTACTTTTTGGGCCAAGAACTAATTTCTTTTATAAAAATTCAAATGTTTCTTTTAATAAAAGAAACTCTCTCATTCATAATACGAGAAAGTTTTATTTGATTCAAGATATAAATTTCGAACCCAGTAATACAATTCTCGTCACAAGAAATTCAATCCTGAATTTTGAGGATTAAACATTCTTCAAATGTTAGTGGGATTATCTTAGTCCAAGTCATATATTATATTTGTGATTAAGAAATATCAAGTTGAAACATATTTGGTTCTTGTTTCTAGAAAGTATTATTTTTTCTGTTCAATGTCGATAGTAAGTTTGATTGATTGAATGCAGTTACTATTGATGGTATTGATAATATCTATAGTATTTATGTGTCTATCTATATTATTGCATTATATTTAGGGTACACGAAGCCAAACACACCATAAAATGTATCCATATTTCCTTTGCTCGTGCAAATCTTTATTATATGTCCCATCAATTTAATCTTTAGTTAAATCGCATCGTATCTAATTATAGTTAAACGTCGAGTCAAACTACATTGTCCAATAAGTCTGTTCGATCGGACAGTCCATGTAAATCAGCCGGTGTCTATATTTAACGAACTTATGGTTTTAAGTGACGTTTTAGCGTCTGGGTGGTTCGTCTCGGCTGTCGGTTTGACGTTGGAAACATATGCGTTTATTTTGTGTGCTTGATCGTGTCTGTTCTTCTCAGCGCGCGCGCTACTTTCAAGATACCTATAGTTTTGATATTCAAAATAAAAGGCCTCTAGGGAGTAGTTAATATCATTACAATCCAGCTATTATATTTTATGTTTGTGATAGCTTTTGGTGATTTGTAGTTTGTAGATGACGGAAGATCACAGTGATCTTCCGTCATCTACTAACCACCAAAAGCTGTATTCTTTTATACCTAATATTGTTTATTTTAGAAAAGGTTTTATTTGTCTCCTTTGTGAGAGATAGTTTTTCTCATAAATTGTTGGGAAATGTTTATTGTTACACTAAATGATCCCTACCTTAGATATTGCTTGGATGTAAATCTTTTATTTTCTACGTGAGGCAATTTTTAGTGTTCCGTAACATAGGCAATACGGATGAAATCACCTCGGTGTCTGTCTGTCCGTCTGTTACAGGCATTTGTTTTCAGATACCGTAGCATAAGACATAGTAAGCTGAAACTTGGCAGAGTTTTTTTTTGGCACGCGGCAGTAACTGTCTTAAGTAACCCCTGTATGTTTTCACAATAAATAGGTGCAGCTTGTATTAATAATACGGCGGGACACGCTTCGCCGCCCTGCTTCTTGTAGTTTTGACTTATTGTACCATCGTGAGCTACTGCATATGGATCGCATTGCTGCTTTTTTGTACCGTCTGATATATCTGTCAAATACACCTAATTGATTTGATATTTATTCTTACTTGGTTAGAGCTCTTTTCTGATTGCAGTCAGAAAGTTTACATATTGCAAGAGATTAATTACTTTATGCTTTTCTTCTTTTATGACATGGTATGATGGTATGTAAGGTTTCGTGATTAAGTTAGAAAAATCGTTAAAATAGCCTCGTTGAAATATATTATATTTTAATCAAGTTCTATTTAAATGGCTTATAGCTAGCAAATTTAAACAAAACCTAATTCTTATCGTTTTATTAGTAACATAATATCCGCTTTTCTTTTTTTGTCATTCCATTTTAATTCAATTAAAATGATAAATTAATGTTTTAACTCATTTTTTTTTATTTTCTATGTTTAGTGTTTAATTTTTTTTTTAAGAGTTTAGCAACATATTTTTATACAGGGTCTTTCAATTCAATTGATTTATTGAACTATTTTTTCAGTGGATGATCAGTTAATCAGACAGTCAAACTGAAAAACGTTCTCCATTGACCAACATCGAAATCAGGAAAATATCAGCAGTCCTATACATTTGGGTCGAGTAGGTTTGCAATTTAGTATGGGATTATTTTTTCGCAATTTCCCCATAGAGAAAGTTGTTCAGTTTGATGGTCTGATCATCCCCTTAAAAACCGGCTGACTGAATTTACCTTCTATTTTCGCGTAGCAATGTTTTTATTAATATCTCATCCGTGTTAACTAATAAAGCACAAGTTGTTTTCTAACACATAACTTAGCTCGGTCAACGCAATAAGGTTGTCAGAAACAATAACATTTAAAACCGTTGGAACGGTTGACCGACGACGCGTGACTATGCGCAAACGCAATACGCACCTCTCCTGCAAAATATCTTTTGCGTTCGCACTTTCAAAGGTTAGCGTGGCATTTTGTTTTTTTTGGTTCTGTTTTCTTCCTACTAATCTTAATACCTACTGGCGTCATTGTCGATTTAGTTATCGCACTTTGTCTGTGGTATTTACTTATTCTTAATGTCATCTTTGAGATAGAACGTCAACGAATGTTGTTTTTTGCCAGTTTTAATAAATACGGCGTACTTATTTCTTTTATTTGGGTACTAAACAACTGATTCATAGTTTAATTTTATTTAAAGTTAATTCTTTGATATCATGCCAAGAATCGTCCTTAACGAGTTTTATCAATGGCTGCCAATCATGGAGGACAGAAAAGAGAGGAGGCGTCGCAAAGCAATATTTCTTAGTGTCGTCAAAATGCAGGGACGCGGGACAAGACGGGTGCGTAGGTTCCGCCCCTAATACTGAATCCAGGAACAGCGCACTTCATCGTTTTAGATGTAGTTTTATTTATTTATTTATTTTATTTTATTTATTAGATACTCAAACAAGTCACAATCAATATTATATTGATTGATTTTATTATATATTATATTGTTTTATTGACAAAACCCCTCAAAAGAATGGCGGTCCGCTTCGAACTGCGCATCATAGGCCACGTCCACTGTGACGTCATGACCTAATATAATGGCGACAGACCTAATTGCCTTGTGACGCCTCCACTCTTCTTTCCTCTCCTTGCTGCCAATACATACAGAACTGTACAGTATTCTCGCAAAACTCGTTCGTAAGCAGTAAGTAGCTTTAAAAACCTTTGAACACCCTTGTTAGAAAAGTTTATTCCCTCAATACCACAGCCATGCCATTGTTATGGAATACTTTATTAAAAAATATTATTTTTAATATCCCACTATAATCATGTCACGTTCAAGTTATTGTCCTGTGACATTCCATGCGTAAACGAGTAGCAGCCATATGGGAAAAAATAACCATAAAGTTGCCTTCGTTTAATAAATAAACAGTTTTGTTTCAAATTAAGGGAGTTTGTTGCAATTGAATTTGGTGTACTTATAATATGGGCAAAATATGACTAGTTTCAATGGCTAATGGATTATAAAAAAATTAAATCCGACTTCAAAACAAAAAGTTAAAAATAATATTGCAATTGCAACCTATGAAAAATTATAATGTTCGTACCTATATATAAGAACATTATAATTTGTTTTATTGGACTCGGTGTTGAAAAAAAATACTGCAAGTCAATTCGCGAATCGTACCGGCTTGACAACGACTTCGATAAAATAGGCTGGTTATAGGTTATAGATGCGTAAAAGTCATAGGTTGCAATTAGGGATGCAACGATTCGGCCATTACGATTACGATTACGATATTAATCGTTAGTTATTACGATAGCCGATGCATTACGATTATTTAAAAAAATATATTGTGATTATACTCAGAATGAGATTTTATAGTGTTTCTTTGCATTTCAATGAAACTTAAATCATTAAAAAAACTTTACAAATTTTCAAGATTTTGTTATTTTTTCTACTATTTTGAGATCGAAGTCAAAGGCTCACTTGGTCAGCATTCAGATTTTTGGATTCGTAGAGGCCAATTTACTTTGAAAAACACAATATGGAATATGATTCTGTACAATCTCGTTAATCAAGCGATATCTCATCCGATTAACGTTTTAAAACACCAGGGCTCTGCCAACACGATAAGAAGAAGAAGAACGTTTTAAAAGATTATTTTAAAATGTATGTGAGATATCGCGAGAACGAGAATTAATTCCTCACTTCAAACCGAAAATCTAATCACAGGAATAAGTTGAATTTAAAAAATAAAATATTTAAAATGAAAGTCAAATCTGACAGAAAAAATCAAGATTTAGCTTCAAATGAGCTAAAATGGCAGCAAGAGATTAGATTTCTTTAAATGTTGTTTTTTGGCTATAGAATCTAGTATTTAGGTCTGGTATTTGTCAACAAGTGCAATCCGATTGACGCCGTTTTCAATTCGATTTAATAATCGTACGATTCTTACTACGGTGCATTGCATCGTTATTAATCGTGATTATTACGATTACAGATGCAAAACGATGCACCGCTTCGTAATCGTTGCATCCCTAGTTGCAATATTATTTTTATTTATTTTTAGTTTTGAAGTGGGTTTAAATTTTTTGTAAGTGTAATTCATCTATGATCAGATCTACGTCGACAGATCGACCTACCCTGGTTGAATTCTATGGGCAGGTTGATCAATCACCGTGTATAGTTTCAAAATACTATCATGTAAATAAATATAAACGTTTTTTTACATTGAAAGGACTCGTAAGGATGGGAACATAAGTTGTCACGTCACTTAACAATTGTATCAACTGCCATCGTCGTCTCGTTAAATAATTTCATTCAATAAGTTCACTCATGCTTGTTTTTTGAAGCACTTTGAAGTGCACTTACGTGACATCCGATGTTTAAATTAAATATGTCGTGTCATTGCAAGCCGATCCACATTTTTTTATGAACAATGAATTGCAAAAATAAGGCAGAGTTTGGGCATAGTGTAAATAAAATAATAGTGATGAAGCTCAGCGGTCGCGGCTGGTCTATGCCCGCGCGGCGTGCGGGGTTTGACGGGGGACGGGCGTACCCTAACTCAATTCGCTGTTAGGGTACGCGCGCAGGCAGCGTGGGCCGGGACGTACTCCTCCCCGCCCTGCACGATTGGCCTACCGCGACCGCTGAGCTGCACCACTATTAGTTCTTTACACTATGGTTTAATTAGCGCAAAACCTCATACACCCCAACTGATTTATAAAAAAAAATTAGATTGAAACAATAATTTCATTATATTGATAGTTAAAATTTAAAGTTATTCGCATTTTAAGTTTTGAGGCAAAATTGATTTGTTATCATTTCAGCACTAAAAGAAAGCGCTAACGTACTCATGGATACATTTTTATAATCCTGTGTTGGTAGTAATTAGGGTGAGTGTGCCCTACCGGTAGGTTGACATCGGGTTCAGAAAATTTTAAATTTTAGAAACAATTTATTTAATATTTTGAAAAAAATTACCTATGTTGAAACCATGATAATTGAATACTGCTCTCGATTCTAAACAAACTACTTTCTAGTTTTGCGTTAATTCATTAACACGTTGTATACATCTTTACTTATGTATAAGAATAAGGTTTACAGTAGGTATAATCGGAATAATTTAAACTCTGGACAAATTACATTTTATCTGACGGCAAAAAAGTGTGTCCTAAAATGTATTCAACAATATTAATCATGCCGAAATGACAAATCTTTAATCCTGTAGCATGTAAAGCCCAGATGATTTATGGTTTCAAGTCCGAACTCTTTATTAAAAGTGTCCGCACTCATTCACTTTGGCATATTTTTGAGGCCGGATACAAAAACTTATTTATTTTCACCGCAAATTAGTTTTATTTTGATCAAGTCTTTATTCTTGACATATGATGAGCATAACGTCTGGTAAAAGATTTTGTACGTCTACTTTTAGTTTATATTGCAAGGGTATTTTGGGACTGTCGCCATACAAATTATAGGTGTTCGGCGATTTATTAGCTCTTCTTATTTTGGGTACTGTTTGTCCTAACGTTTTGTATTTGCTGTGAGTTATTTTCATCAGTGCCTCCGTGGTCTAATGGTTAAGAGCATTGGCTCTCGATACGGAGGTCGTGGGTTCGATTCCCACGGGGGAAACCTAGTGATATGTCACTTTGTGCGTTTTTCCCCAGTTGGTTAGGACATTGCAGGTCGAATCACCTGATTGTCTGAAAAGAAAAATGATTCCGTGCTTCGGATGGCACGTTAAGCCGTTTGTCCCGGCTACTATCTCTGGTGGTAGTAGTCGTTACATGAAAACCACGTCAGAGGCCGTAAGGCGGTCTGAAAAAACTCTGACACCAGGGCTCTGCCCACACGATAAGAAGAAGATCAGTGTATATTTTTGTTTTTTTCTTTTTCAGTGAGTGATGTTTTAATAAAGTCTCATGTTTATGTTGCTTGTCCCTAAAAGTCATGTTATATCATTTTGTTCTACTCTCCTTAATTTTCTTACCTTTGTCATTTGAATCCAAATATTTATTTTCTTTATAATAAACGTCATATAAAGTTTAGTAAATAAGTATACTAAAGATATCAACGGACTTGAACTCTGGTTCATTTAACACATCTTTATAAATGTTTATTTTTTTGGAGCAACATTAATAATCGCCAACGAGTGCGAGTCATAATGTCACGTACACACGTTTGTTATGATTTTCGATGTAGATAAACATTTTGGTAGGTACCTAGAGATGATAATAATGACGATAGTGATTTGTTTCTGATTTTTTATAACTTTATAAGTTTCACAGTTACGTCACGTTTTTCCTGTAGGTTTATGTTATGAGGGTTCCGTCCGTACCTACCTGAAAAGGAAAAACTGGAACCCATAAGGGATCACTTTGATTTCTGTCCGTCTTTCTCGAGCTTCAAATAATTAAAAGATATTTCACTCACTCATCAAAACTTCTCTAAACCTAATCTAACCTAACTTCTCGTTGACCAGAATCAAGATCTCGTAACAGAAGTAAAGGAATATTTAATGTTGATTTAAAAATTAAAATATATAGGGTCCTTCTTAATATGCTGACACTTTTTTAAGGGGATGATCAGACCGTCAAACTGAACAACTTCCTCTATGGGACCAACATCGAAATCGCGAAAAAAAAATCATCACTTCCATACAAAACTGCAAACCTACTCGGAGCCAAACGTATGGGACAACTGTTTTTTTTTTTCGCGATTTCGATGTTGATTCCATAGAGAAAGTTGTTCAGTTTCATAGTCTGGTCATCGCCTTAAAAAAGTGTCAGCATATTAAGAAGGACCCTGTATAAAAATTCGAATGTCAACTTATATTTATTTTGTAATTGGACCATTGGGTCCGGTATGGGAGAATATTTTTTTTCACTGCGAAGCCGAAGTTATGTTTGTCCTTCATAATTATTTTATTTACGTTCAACTTAACTACTAACGTTGTCATTGATTTCTTTTCTGTATCATGTTGGTCATTATTACTCAATTAATCAGCAATCTCTTATAAAATAGTAATTACCATACGTTAAAGTTTCCCCTACAATGAGACTCGTCGCACGCAGCAGGTCGTTGGCCAATAGATGGGATACATTGCGCCGGCGCATTAGCGGTGCGTCTCAAACGACCAATTAGCGCTATCTATTCAGTGACGATTGAAACTACATCTGAATGTTTTGGTAGAAGTCATGAGCGGCAGCGAGTAAGACACGGCTGATTATTAAGTTCTTCTTATCTATATTCGTATTATGATTTTCATATTCAGATTTGCTCCTACGTGGCTCCTACAATCGGATTCTATGTGGAATTCCCTCTCAGAGTCTGTACTTTTTAAATGAGAGCAAGTTCAGTCGTTTCGCCAGAAGTATAGGCAGTTAATCGGTGTCACATAATATGATAATCGACGCCATTCACCAACATTCTTCATAAGCAGGCAAGAAGTAAAATTGTTTTAAACAAATATACGAAACCGGTAAAAGTTTTAGACAAGCCTATGTCATTTGTTAAAACTGATGTTTCCAAATTGTTACACGACTCCGTTATTGTGATAGTTGCCACAACGGACTGCCAAACCACAAGTCCTGTGCTGTGATCGTTTCCCGGTCTAGTCATGGATATTGTATATCTGTCTGTGCTGTTGTTGTTATTTCATTTCCATAATAAAATAAGCCTTTTAGCTTCAGATTAGGATCAGAAAAATCCAAAAATGTATGTACCTACTGAAGCTGTACCTTCGTTTCCTTTATCTAATCAATAAAATTTGGTTTCTCATCTATGAGCGTACTTCTTCTTCTTATCGTGTGGGCAGAGCCCTGGTGTCAGAGTTTTTTCAGACCGCCTTACGGCCTCTGACGTGGTTTTTATGTAACGACTACTACCACCAGAGATAGCGTATGAGCGTACTCATGTTATACTTCTACTTCTATACCTTTCATGGCTTACGCCAAACCTTTTCGGTCACATTTATTTATTTATTTTGTAACACAAGAAAGTAATTGAATCTAATTCAATCGAAATGTAGAGAGCACTTCTCTTTAAATTATTCTGTTTAAGAAAGTCTTATTGATATGTTTTGGTAGTATAAATTAACAGTTATCTTGTGTTTTATTACTTTTGCATAATTCATATGAGATTAAAACCTGTCACTGTCTTTCGTATATCAGTGCATTACATTAAGGTTATCGGTTTTTTTTCACATGAGCGGAAAAGGTAATGAAAGACCCTTTTTAAGCTGTTTTCATTTATTAGCTTAGTATGTATCTTTTTGCGGTTACAATTTACTGTTTTTATTTGATCTAAAGTATACAATGTATACAATGCTTAGATCGGTAGTCACGTTAAAGAATTGGTCTGTTGGTTGTGATTAGTCCCACTGTTTCGGTATTCGTTAGTTCTCATGATTTTTCGTGAGAGGAAGCTTGTGCCTTGCAGTAGGACGAATTTAGACAAATGATGTTTTTTTTTGTTATTCTGTTTTTTATTTTATTTTAATTGGAGCTTTTAACCGTGAGGTTATGTCAGCCCCATCGTGCCTTAACGTTGACTCTACAAAACAATAAAATGAAGCCCGAATACTTCCTACCGAAAACACAACTAAACTAAACACTAGTACTATGGTGATGAAGATTCATTAAACAGTTGCCTATCCTATATCCTATCGGACTACACAAGACTTGCATGGTAAAAGAAAATATACTCGTAAGTGGGTGATTATGGTCCGCTTCCTCTCACCCTCATTCCTGATGTGGCTTATACAACGTGTTAATGAATTAACGCAAAACTAGAAAGTAGTTTGTTTGGAATCGAGAGCAGAATCGAATTATCATGGTTTCAACAAAGGCATTTTTTTTCAAAAAATTAAAATTTTTTTTGCAAAATTTAAAATTTGCTGAACCCGATGTCAACCCACCGCACAGGCACACTCACCCTACTTACTACCAAAACAAAGTTATTAAAATGTATCCATGAGTACGTTAGCGCTTTCTTTTAGTGCTGAAATGATAACAAATCATTTTTGCCTCAAAACATAAAATGCGAATAACTTTAAATATTAACTATCAAAATAATGAAATTATTGTTGCAATCTAATTATTTTGTTATAAATCAGTTGGGGTGTATGAGAGGTTTTGCGCTAATTCATTAACACGTTGTATATACTTATAGGCTGATGATGATGATATTGCTAATTTCAGTTTGCAGGGTCATTAAGTTAATTAGTGTTGTTGATAAATATTTATAAGCACGGAAAACTACTGCACGATATCAATTGCCAAAAGTACAATGCTATCTTCTTATTATACCTATTCGTATTATTAAACGAAGGAACCAAGATAAATTGTGGTTTTATAACTACAGGGTCCTTCTTAATATGCTGACACTTTTTAAAAGGGATGATCAGACCGTCAAACTGAACAACTTTCTCTATGGGACAAACATCGAAATCGCGAAAAAAAAATCAGCTGTCCCATACGTTTGGCTTGATAAAATTTGCAGTTTTGTATGGAAGAGCAGATTTTTTTGTCGCGATTTCAATGTTGGTGCCTTAGAGAAAGTTGTTCAGTTTGATGGTCTGATCATCCCCTTAAAAAAGTGTCAGCATATTAAGAAGGACCCTATATAGTATTTTCGTTCATTATAACTTTTTCAAGGGAGTTTCACAATTTCAAGAACCAGAATTTGAAATCATGACGAAATTTCAAATGTAGTTATCTACGAAATTAGTCCCTAGTAAAAGTTGTCCAGTTCTTTGATCTGAAGAAACAATTCGAGAGCTTTTAGTATCTGCATCTAATTTTTTTCTAAACCTTCCTCATGTAAAGAAAAACGCCCCATTCTGTTTCGACTCAAAACTGATAAATTGACTTTTATAAGAAATGTCACGAAAGAAAAGGATAGAAAAGGAGGTTTTACACATTCGCCAGCTGCGAAACGACCCGAAACGAATGCAGTCAGCCCAGGATGTGGTGGGGGGGGGGGGGGGGGTGTACACCAGACCACGCCCCGGGCGGCAGGTCTAGGGGGCGCCAAAATGAAGAGTTTGAAAAATAAAATACCTATTGCAATGACTTGAAAATATTGTAAAAAAATCTCTAGCTCGATCCTAGTATTAGATCATAATATTGCAATGATCTCATTATATTGCGGTAAAATCTCGAGCTTGCATCGCTCGCTCTTAATTTGTCTTATTGTTATTGGAAGTATCCAGTCATGCCCATTGCAGAATTCGATCCAGATTTTAGATCATATAATATTACGACCAGCTAATCTTAATGCCGTAAAATCTCGAGCTCGCTTCGCTCGCTCCTAGTTTTAGATATTTTTGCAACAACCAAAACTGGACCCGGTCACCCCTGGAAAAAATTATTGCTACTCCCTTGGATGGGATGCCAATACCAAGTTTTTGTCCCGTGTCGTAAAAATCGTAGATCCGGGGCTGAATTATTACCTATGATTCACAATAAATAATATTTCTATTTCTAATACACTTCGTCACGAAGGTAGTGTCTTTTATTTCTACTATATTGTATTCAAACAGTTTCAACTAATTTTGCCTTTAGTCAATAATACTTTCATCTCCAATGATTTCAATTTGATATCAGCTTCATTGGTGGCCACTATCGGTTCATCGCATCGCGTTTTATTATGCTATTACCAGTACATTTCACGTTTTAGTATTACCAGGCGTGCGACGATATTCATTTATGATTCGACATTATGGATATACTTTGTGTTTACTGTATTAGTATAGCTTTTATGTCTTTCAAACAGGCTACTTTTAGACGGTACTGCAAGTTTCTGAATCTTTTTAAATAATTTTGTTTCTAAAACATTTTAATATAAGTATTATTTTCTTTTCTCATTATTGTCTTGTGGAAGAGCTTCAAGGAGGAGTCTCCATGATCTCTAGATCTCTATATGAGATGAGTTTCCCAATGTTTTGGTATTCATGTATGATTTTGTCTTATCTACTAATGAAATCTGAAAGATTCTTTTATTACTAATAACTTAAATTAATCTATCCAATATAATGAAGTTATTGATGTTGTTGTTGATTCTAATCATGATTATTTGCTATTCTTTACGAATTCTATTGCAAATAATAATTAGTCAATCTTCATAGAATGTAGGTATTCCAAAACAAGAATATGGCTCACCTCCATTGCATCACATGAGGTCGTGAATATGACCATGACCGTGACAACATAGTCTAAGGTCAGCAGCACTATCATACGTAACACGTTATACTTATTATGACTGCGCCGTAGATAGATGAATGATCATTTTACAGTTCGTAGCCAAAAAAGTAAAAAAATCGTAGACTTCATTATAACAAAGATGATAAGATTGACATTTGAAGAAACTTTGATCTATGATGAATTGATGATCTACAATTTGATATTTAGGTAATGATAATATGAAATACACCTATGTATAGGTATTGCAATAATTGTAAGATTTACTTTAAAAAAAACTTTCTTATTGGCCTTGTGTGTGTCTATTAATTTACCTCTTTTTAAGCAACTAACGGGATAGTCAGATCTCCTAACTAATTAACCCGTTTTTTAAGCCTAACAATGTACCTATAGGTTACAGTTGCACTATACAAGAGTTACTATTTTTTATCGTTACCGGTCTCTGTATTCGTAACTTCAAGATGGGAAAGGTTCAAGATAACTAAGTAACGTGAATGTTGAAACGTTTTAACCACAATTTGAGATATAATTTAAAAGTCATAAAAAGTCAACTGTCGTAACATTGTGGAGCAATCTTCTTTTATTAACGTCCAAAATGTTTTTGACTTTATGAGGTCAAAGTCTCTTTTTAAAGTACTTTTTATTGTTTCGAATTCAATTTGTTGTTTGTTATACAGGGTTAAATATAAAATAGGACAGTCACTTAAAAAGGTGCTTCAGACCATCAAATTGAACAACTTTTACTATGGGACCAACACTGAAATCGCGAAAAAAAATCAGCCGTTCCATACAAAACTGCAAACATAACTCGACTGAAATGTATGGGACCGCTGAGATTTTTTTCGCGATTTCAATATTGGTCCCATAGAGAAATTTGTTCAGTTTGATGGTCTGAAGCACCCCTTTAAGTAACTGTCCCATTTTATGTTACACCCTGTATAAAAATTTCTTTATGTTTTAAAATTTGAATCAGTTCAGCAGTAACTGGAGCTAAACCCCTAAACTCTTTGTTAAAAGTAATCGACAGTTATCGTTAGCTGGTAAGCTATAATTTAAACCAGTTAGTAGCATAGTTACTGACATGGTTCGCGCTACCGTGGTAATGCGACTCGCGATCTTTACGATTATCCATTACATCTGTGGTATCTTGTAACGTATCTCTTCATAGTTAATTATATTATATTGTTTTTGTGTAATGTTACCTTTACACTTTGATAATTATAGTTGTTCCTTTTACATAGAGTTGTACGTAATCAGGTCCAGCTTCGTAGATTCCCTTTTCATCTAGTTGTAGGAAATATTTTCAACGATGTCTTTTACTTTTTTAGGGTTCCGTACCCAAAGGGTGAAAACGAAACCCTATTACTAAGCCTACGTTGTCCGTCCGTCTGTCCGTCTGTCCGTCTGTCCGTCTGTCCGTCTGTCCGTCTGTCCGTCTGTCCGTCTGTCCGTCCGTCCGTCTGTCCGTCCGTCCGTCTGTCCGTCCGTCCGTCTGTCCGTCCGTCCGTCTGTCCGTCCGTCCGTCTGTCCGTCCGTCCGTCTGTCCTACCTATTTAGGGCTGTAACTTTTGAACCATAATAACTAGATAGTTGAAATTTTCTCAGATTATGCGTTATTACGGCGGATTTATTAACAAATAATAAAAATGACAAAAAGTTAAAAATTAAGGGGGGTTCTCAACATGAAACTAGTTATTATCAACGTTTTTTCTTCACGCTCTATCGCAAAAACGGTAATACGTACAAGCGTCAAACTTAGTGTGGTTATAGAGAAAACTCTATAGAATAACAACAAATACTAAAAACCGGCCAAGTGTGAGTCGGTCTTGCGCTAAAGGTCCCGGACCAAAAAAGTTTTTTTTTCTAAGTTAATAATGTTGTGTTCTGTGGTGATGTGGTACGGAACCCTTGGTGCGCGAGTAGCCCGACTCGCACTTGACCGGTTTTATTCCGTAAATTACGTCGCTTGTTGGTCTTTACGGTACCTATCCATTCAAAATAATGTACCACTTTAAAATCTTGGCTAGATCCGTTTAAAACCAAGTGAAGATTTGTCGATTTTCCATGTAATTGGTTTCCGTGATACATCAATGTGATAGAGTTTAGCTCTCCAATTAAAATCTTACACGCTATCCCAAGTTTGTGTAGGGCTGACGGGAAATTACCACGTAGGGCTTGTTAGCTGTTATGTTATGTAATTGCGTATGTATACTGTAAGTTCTTGACATGTAAAATTATTATACAGCTTAACAGTGAGTATAAACTACAGAATAAGAGTGCGTTGTACCTACTTACATTAGGACGCTATAGATCTGCCTGGTGCCTTCCTGCCGCCCACCAATTTTGACCTCACCCCCTCGGTGGAAGGGTAGACAACAGTAAGCAGTGGTGTACTGTTATCTCACTCTCACTCAGAATAGAATAGAATAGAATTTCTTTATACTCACTCAGTATACCTACAGGGAGTAACTTTCAAGGTGAATATTTACGGAGGTGATCAAGTCAGTAATAAATAAATGATCATTCTTCATCTCAACAAATTAATATTCGCACACCTTGAAAGCTACAACCTGTATAATATGTGCTTACCTCTGCTTCTTCTTATCGTGTGGGCAGAGCCCTGGTGTCAGAGTTTTTTCAGACCGCCTTTCGGCCTCTGACGTGGTTTTTTATGTAACGACTACTACCACTAGAGATAGTAGCCGGGACCAACGGCTTAACGTGCCATCCGAAGCACGGAATCATTTTTCTTTTCAGACAATCAGGTAATTCAGCCTGCAATGTCCTAACCAACTGGGGAAAAACGCACAAAGTGACATATCACTAGGTGTCCCCCGTGGGAATCGAACCCACGACCTCCGTATAGAGAGCCAATGCTCTTAACCATTAGACCACGGAGGCAATTGCACTTGGCACCTCTACTTGTCGCTTTCTATTCACGACTATCAAACCTTCACTCATCAAACAAAACTTTGATTATGGGTTTGACAATGAAATAAAATTCATTAACTATTTTAGAATACAAATGTCACGGTCAGCTGATCAGTTTGTAACTCTCCTATCTTTCCTTTAATCATGAATCCTAGCAGGCTGACAATAATGATGATGATGACTAATCAAAGTACTTTACCCCCGCAATAATGGCAGTTAACTCCTAAAATTTTTACACTTTAACAAAATCGTTACTGCCCAATCGAACAATAATTTACGACCGACACCATTATCATCACGTTTCTGTACAATCAATTACACGCCAATGTTCATTGTTGGATCTTTATTCCTACGCGTTCTAGTTGTGACAGTTGCCCCATCGGCCCAGCTTAATGTTCCATTTTAATTAAAAGTTATGACGCATCACCATTTCCCCCGACTTTGAAAGAAATACGTTGATTTGTACGCTTCGACCGACGGTTACCACTATATCTAGAGCCCACGACAGCATTAAGCTCTTAATAAGATCTGTGTCAACAGAGATCATGTGATTCTGGTTTTTTGTAACGACAATAAAGTCTATATGAATGAATGCCTCCGTCCCTTTTATAGTAGTGACTAGTGACGCAGGATTAGTGAGGTCGAGGTGAAATTGTCCTGTTTCGTTACCTTTATATTTTTTTGCGCTTGGGTAAATTTCAAAATCATGATCGCCGTCCTGTTTGATCTACCAATAATCCTGTGTACAATTTTTTGAGCTTGTTTAAAAAAAATCTACCCATCGGCAAGTCTCGTATCTTTGTTAATGTTTTTTTTAATGTATGTGTACCTGGAGGAATACAATGAAGTTATAAATCTCTCCACCTGTAGTAAATACGTACAAAAGTAACTTAGATAGGATGATTCCTGTTCGTCCCATACCGCTCTTGTCCCTTCAACCGCCTGCAAACCTTTGTCCAACACTTTTAAAAAATCTCGTTCGTCTTTTGCTTTTATTACCATGTTAAATCGTTCCACTATCGATGTATCCCCATTTCTCAAACTTACTTCTTCCAGCACGTATTTTAAAACGACTTCTACAAAAGCTTTGAAACTCAATATCCTGTAAAAAAGTTAAAACAATAAGCCCAGCTGCATCTCCAATCTCCATTGATTGAGTGATTGTGTACTTAGAACCTTTATTAAGCACAATTGGTCGTGATTATAGAGCCGAATGGGAAAATGTCAGTCTTCGTGAGGCTTCAATTAAATAAATAGTCTAGGGATAAATAAAGAGAACGTAAATTACAATAGCTGGCAGAGATCTTGAAGAGAGGAAGCCCTTGAAAAAACTATACTGAACGCAGTGTGAATAACTATAGATCATGATTCTTCTATTTTAGTTTTGATTAATGTAATTTTGAGATTTTCGGATTAATTTGTTGAAGTTGCTTTTCTTTCTTATTCTACTGTCATACATATCGATAGCTATATTTTAAAACTTCTTGCTTTCCCGTGGAATGTGCGTAACGATAATTATTTCTGAGAATCATATTGTTAAAAATCATAACAGGGCTTGTCACTTCGCTTTTTCTTTTAAGGTTTATTATCGAATCAATATCTTGATAATTAGTGGACTAGATAATGAAATAACCTCAGTGTCAAACGACATTATTATCTTTACCTTTCAATCGCATCTCTCTTTACTGTGAACTGTGATCGTATCTACATGAAACTGTAGAATAGTTGACAGCATTAACGAGGTGGCTTGACAGTGCCTTTCTCAATTGTCACCTCCAGAAAACCAGTTTTATGCTGTGTTCCTCAAAAATATTTTCCAGATTTCTTCACTATTTCACTGTCACCATCATCAGTAGTAACCTAGCATGTCACACACGACACGACAAAGCGACAAATCGAGAAACCGTCACGCGCGCTCATTTTGGCATGCATAAAGTAACAAAGACAGCACATCTCGGTTTTTCTCGTTTTGTCGAGGGTAGTAACCTAAGCCCACCGTCTTTCCAAAGGTGCTACGCTATGTAAAATTAATAAAGGTCCTAATAGGAGGTTAGGGTTATTATTGAAAATTAGTTAAATTTCCAACCACCTCATACCAAACGTCAACATAGATCTAAACCACGCTGTTAATAAGTGTCATTGGTTGACACCAAGCTACTAATTGAGTGTGACAAGAGATGCGGCATTATGTGAGTGCGCTGTGCAAATATGAACGCCGCTGCGTTAAGGATCTGTTTGAGCAGAGAGATTGAAAGTTTGTATTGTCACTTTAATTGCCGAGTTCAAGGATCAATTATAAGGCGAGGTGAGGTCATGATTATTTGACTGAAAATTTATTGTTAAATCTGGCTGCTCCACCCAAAAGTATTTAACAGCGATTTGTTTTTCGCAATTTCAATATTGCCTTCGATGTGAAAGTTTTTATGGTTTGAAACAATACCTTAAGTATTTGCATTTAAGTTTACACCCTGTTTAATATACCTATTTTATTTTATTTATTTTATTTTAACACATTATTGTACACACGGAAATATACATGAAAACAACATAATAGACAATTACAAAGAGCGAGCTTATCTCTAAAGAGATTTCTTCCAGCAAACCCGAGACAGAGAGAGCTACCTACTAGACCTACCTGCTAGACCTACTCTACTCCTATCGCAAAATTTTCCAAAAAGCGCTTGCAATCAATCAATATTTATTTGCAAGCATTTAGAACGGAGGTATTAATTTGTTATCTTAGAAACATCCCCTTCTAACCACTTTCGGGTTCCTAACAGAATAGGTATTTAGAATTATAATGCCCAATGGGCTTGAGCTAGAAGATGAACTTAGTGTGATAATAGGTAAAACAATGAAATGAGTCTTTCTGTCTCCAATAACAGTATCATTCCTTAGTTGTTAAGACTCAAAAATGTAAAGACAGTACTTACCGTTTTATGTTCCACTTAACAAGTTTACTACTTCACAAATGACGTTTATCAGACTGTGTAGGCAGCATTACGTCATTCGTATACGAAAAAGAATTTTACTCCCACACAAGAAAGTTTCCAAAAATTCCATTCTCTATTTCGAATTCTGTATGCCCAGATGTTGATGCCTCGCACGTGCCGTTTTGTTTTCGGTTCAATCACGTCCCACTATTTGTTATTGGATGTAACTAACATTACATAAATACATGACTAATAAGAATTTTAAATGTTTTGACTTTATTTCTCTAAA
The DNA here is from genome assembly GCA_922987775.1 of Agonopterix subpropinquella. Lineage (NCBI taxonomy): Eukaryota > Metazoa > Arthropoda > Insecta > Lepidoptera > Depressariidae > Agonopterix > Agonopterix subpropinquella. The sequence goes on from OV277710.1 coordinate 5,504,114, forward strand.
CATCCAACCAGCTTTTGCAGGTGTTTTTAATGTTTTATTACAAGACCCAAGAACCTTTATTATTTTTTTAAGTTTATCTCAACTGTCGTCAGGTGCCATTTAAGCAAATTGGTAAATTACTTTCACTATCGCATCCGAAAATTTATCGTCCTATTATTTATTAATTTAATTACATTATGACAATTTACCTACCGATAATTGTGAACAGCATAATTCGGATATAATCATTGTTCTTTTTACGTTCAGTTTCCTCATCAAATTCCCGTCAATAATTAGTTAATTACACCAAAAAGAACCGTCGGATTACAACCTATTGCATTGCACATATCGGGAATTAGCTGAACAAAGCCTGTGGTCTGTGGTATTGGTATGCCTTCCTAAAGATTTCTTGTAGTTTCTACGAGACGCACTGACAAAATCACTCAGAACAGATAGTCAATCAAAACTTCTTTATAACGATCGTCATCTCTTAAATCTTTCCTATGATCATGTGTTACAATAAGCTGTAGATTAACGTTTAATACGACCCCATATAGGTTGTTATCATCCATTGAGGCCGAGTGCCATTGTCTTTATTTACGTCAGAGTTATCGCGGAAGGCTTGGTTGCTTCCTTTACCTCCTATTGTGAGGTCAGTCCAGTAGCTAACAGAGCGTCTAGTTAACTTTCTTCAGTCTTGTACCTTATTACCGAGGATTAATTATGAGAAACACATGTTTAGCTTCAATTTATTTCAACTTCCCAAAAATCATTGACATCCCATTCTTACAAAGATCTGCTCTTTCGCCCTATTTCCTTTCAGTGGTATCTATCGTCACAGATATTCGTAAACCAATCAATATTGGTGCTCAATATTGATTGGTTTACGTAATATGGATAGTATTATAATTATAACGTCGCAGTTATTAATCAGTAATCAATATTTACATGAATATATTAATTTTGCCTATGATCTCATCTTTCCATTTGGGTGTAAATAACCTTAAACTCATATTTGAGACCCTTTGTCGATTTTGTTTAAATTATCTGCAACACAAACATTTGTGAATACATTGTAAACAAGTTGTTTTTCTTAAATTACCGACTATAGTTCGTTTTAGAATTATCTTCTGAATTCTTTCCTTACAAGGTTTAAGAAGTTACAATTAAATTTTATTCCTTTTAAGTTATTCTTTTACGACCTAACTGTTAAAATGTTTAATTTTATATTACATTTTTACGGTACATTGTAATAAACCGTTTAGTCTTCTGTTTATTCTGAATTACTTTACTTAATTACTTTTGTGACTCGAGTTCATAAATATTTTTTTATGAGATATTTTATAAAACCTTGACTATTGAGTCACATTTCCTACCTCTTGTATAAATCTGACAATCCAATACTGTTTCGTCATTAATTATTGTAGTTCTAAATTATGCAGGCTTACTGAACACAAACAAATTAGCAATTCATACCACATTAAAGTGTATAATAATTTAAAAGAAATGAATCAATTTAGAATCCAATAAAGATATGTCGTATTAAGTTTACATGCGCCTCACAGCGTTTCATATCTATGTCTCATTGGATTCTGTAATTGCGTCTATCTTCCCAGGATCTCAAACCAGTTTCTGCAAGGCTTGAAGGCATAAAAGCAACACGTTTCAATGGTATTATAGGCTCTACCATAAATGCCACAATATTTTCACAGACCGCTGAGCCTGTCCGCAAATGAGTTTCGTTCAGCATTCTTTTTTCTTTAATGCTCTCTGTGAGATTAATTTTTGCTTTAGTGTATACGTGAATGCATGAATTGATAATTATATTTTCTCGTAGTTTATTTTTATTGGATTACTTTGCGTGTCTTAATTTATTACTTAATTTAAACGTAGCTTTATAACTGTGAACCGGGATAATTATTATTTATATCCTTTCATGTATTTTTCTATTGTTTTTATCAGAATGTTTAACTTTGTTATTGTTACGCAAATCTTGACTAGACTCTATAATGTTAATGTAGCTTAATTGTGTCCCTTAATTATTCTCTAGGGCTTATACTAAAGGACTTTATCTGACCGCAACACTAATTTCATTAGACACAATGGACCATGCCTCATGTTCGCCGTCAAGACATTCAACTTCCTTTTATATCCTTTTTGCTTACTCCTATTTTCCTATTCTACCCTTTATGTTCCTAGCTTTAAGAACGTTAATGCTTTGGACTAGTTTTATCAGCGTTCATGTTATCGCTAATACATTTCACCATGGTCTGGCACGCGTACAATATCACGGCACGATAGAATCACAATCTTTGTTGGAGTATATCTTGTATCTAGGATTCACCACGGGTGTGCTTGGTCGAATCAATTTTCTTGGCGTTGGTTGCGTGGCGGAATTTGCAGATAACACGACGATGTTCTGCGATTATTTAGATTCTATGGTTATTACCTATACAGTAGGGATGTTTATAGTTTGCTTAACGATTTATATACATACCTTATTATTATAGGAACAGTAAAATACAGAAGGGTTAATCGTATTTTTGAACCGAAATAAAGCACGATTCCTGACGACAGTTTCGATTAAGAGGATAACAGCAGCGGCCTTAAATACAGAATGAAAGACAAAACGATTTGCTAAAATAAGACTCCAAAACAATGTAACTTTAAACATAAATCTTTGGTAAGATAGTCGTAAATAACATGTTTTGTAAAATCAACGCCTTTGTCCCTACGAGTAGCTTTGTCCAACACAAAAAGGTGTTAAATTAACCGTGTAACTTAAAACAATGAAGATTATCTTCAACATCAAAAGTTTTCGATAAATCGATGCCGCTTCGTAACTAGGGTTGTAGCAAATTCAATTGTTTATCGATATCGTACTGCAAGAACTCTGTAACTCTTTTAATCTATTTTTTATTGTTAATATTTATTACTTGTCTAATATGAAATCGGAATACATACCAGAACACGCTACGATCTTACACGATCTCTAGATTCTTTCGTCTATGCTGTAATGACAGCGTATCAAATCTATTATTAATATTGATTCTTTTAACAGCATTGTAAAAGGTGTAATTGTAGTTGTCACTACACTAGTCGGTAGGTCCATCGGTCATTACATGCAATGCTCGTCCCTCAGTCGTGGACTCGAGGTCAATAAAGTGCATGCGGCGATGAATGTTAAACTCCTTTTCCAGTAATTATACTTTTGTCACTATGTGGGTGTCTGGGTGACCATTCACGGTATAATCAGTCCGTTGTCAAATTTTCAACCGATGTCTTTGAAATTTCAAATGGAATCGTTTCCTGCTTCGCGTTTATTCTGTTGTTTTAAAATGTTTTACGGGATTCATCTCAATTTAGGGCTCTTACAGATGAGCGACACTTTGCTGTCGCTGTGGGTCGCAGAGGGGTCGCGCTCATAGAACTTACGGCCGCGCGACCCTCCGCGACACACGGCGACCGCAAAGTGTCGCTCGTCCGTAAGGGCTCTTAGATGATCTTCTAAGGTCATAATAGATACTCCATCAACGAGAGCATCGGTGGTTCGTTTCTGAGAGGTATGGACACTCAATCATGAGGGGACTGGGCGTAAATCAGCACGGACAACATGCCAAAGAGTTTTTCAATCTTATGTTCGTAATACCCACTGCTCTCAAATGATGAAGGAAAACATCGTGAGGAAACCTGCGTATACGCTGAAGAAGTAATTCTGATACGTATGTGTAGTCTACCAATCAGCTTTGCTGCTCGGAAGCTTTAAGATCCGTCCAATTGAAGATAAACATTCCGAAGCACGTTTGACCCACTGCTCTCAAATGATGAAGGAAAACATCGTGAGGAAACCTGCGTATACGCTGAAGAAGTAATTCTGATGCGTATGTGTAGTCTACCAATCGGCTTTGCTGCTCGGAAGCTTTAAGATCCGTCCAATTTAAGTTTAACTTTCCGAAGCACGTTTGAGGTGGTATGGCCATGTTATGAGGCCTGAAGATCATATGACCAGATCAGTCCTAAGCCAAGACACCGGCCCGAGGAACCGAGGCAGACCCCCCTTAACTAGACGTCTCGACAACCCAGAACAGAAACACCTGGCGAAGAATGAAGAGGAGAGCCGACACCAATTGAAATGGGATAAGGCTAGGCAAAGAAGAAGAAGTGTAGGTAGTCTACCAATCCGAACTCGTGGTGCCCATAAACGCTTCTTGAGGGATGCCTGTGCCCTGCAGTGGAACTCAGGGTCCTTCTTAATATGCTTACACTTTTTTAAGGGGATGACCAGACCGTCAAACTGAACAACTTCCTCTATGGGGCCAACATCGAAATCGCGGAAAAAAATCATCACTTCCATACAAAACTGCAAACCTACTCGGAGCCAAACGTATGGGACAACTGTTTTTTTTTCGCGATTTCGATGTTGGTCCCATAGAGGAAGTTGTTCAGTTTGACGGTCTGGTCATCGCCTTAAAAAAGTGTCAGCATATTAAGAAGGACCCTGTATAGGCTGATGAAGATGATGTGTCTTGTGATTGTGTTTGGATCTTGTTTTGTTGATAATGATGTAATGTCTATGTAATGCTTGGGTCTGAGTGACACTAACTTATAGTACTGTATAGTATCAATTATTTTATTAAATAGACTATGTATTATTGGTTGAATTTATATTGTTTAGTTATTAAGTCGTGTTATGTTGTAGAGTTTCTGGCCGCATCTTCTCTACAGCGACAACACGTTCCGACGCGGGGTGGTAGCTTCAAAAAAAGATTTGACGTTTAATAAGTGTGCTTCAAGCTCCTATATTGAATAAATTATTGTTGACTTTGACTTTGACTTCTATTTTTTGAAAATTTTCGTAAATTTTCACATATTCCGTATGGTCTTTGTCTTTACTATGAGAATATTGTACAGACAAAGAAATTTATATTTTCATAGTGTCTTGGAATGTCATTGCGTGTGGAAACTGGTATTGTTGTGGCAACCAAGTACTTTACTGTGTCGAGGTCAAAGAAGAAGTCAATGGCATTGGCTGCTAGAATTGATAATAATCTGTACACAGTATAGGTATGACGGTTGCTGTAATGCTGTGCAATTTTGGCGGAGATCGACAAGATAGTGCATTCGAATGCCTGATTAAACGAAATAACTTAAGCATTGCTGAATTCAAATTGGATAATACCTAACAGCTAGGTATTTGGTTCTTGACTCTACATCTGGTCATGGAACTTGTACCAAATCTTTGAATGCAGTTTACAAGGTAAATGTGATAAAAACAGACGCATTTTTGCGGGCCTTACTGCATTGATGAAGACAACTAAATAAAGGCCATGTACAGACGCACGTAGTTGGCCTGTCATTCTTTTCCATACCCATAAAGGGCACCGAGAATGCACGCTTCTTATATAAATGCTTGTCTTGATTCAGCTGTCAAAATTGGTGGCCCTACCTGGCCTGTCAGATAGACAGAACGTTTGACATATCTGTTATACAAAATATCTGATCTGTAAGATATGCTATTAAAAACTTAGGTATCCAAAAGTGGTGAAACATGCCCCAATAGTATATTAGACCAGGCCAGGTAGGGCCACCAATTTCTACTACCAATAACTTCGGTATTCAGAAGCTGTGAAACAGGCCCTCAGCCTATTTACTTATCTCCATAGGTCGGCGTGGAATCATAGATAAGTGGTAATAATTTACTATAATATTACTCAATATTGCAAATAATTGAATACAAGATTAATAGTGACAAAACATCTAAGTACACTATTGCGATAACTAAATATTACGCAAAAGAGGTAAATGCAAACCTTACTGTAATTTATTCAGCGGTAAGTTGTCAAGTGGATAATGATATAAAATTGTCAGCGGCCGTTATCGGTGGAAAGCGAAAGTGCTATCGTTATTGAGCTACCTGCGCCGGCGCATAAACTATACGTAATGTGTGACATTAACATGTTTCACGACTACAGACTCCGATAGATCTGATAGGAGATATTTTATATTTACGTTCATATTTCTCGGCCTTTTTAAAATCTTTGTTGTATTTATGCTCTTAATCTTTATCAATCTTTAAATCTGTCCTTTTTAGGGTTCCGTACTCAAAGGGTGAAAACGGGACCCCATTACTAAGCCTACGTTGCCCATCCGTCCGTCCGTCCGTCCGTCTGTCTGTCCTACCTATTTAGGGCTTTAACTTTTGAACCGTAATAGCTATATAGTTGAAATTTTCTCAGATTAGGCGTTATTACGGCGGATTTGTTAACAAATAATAAAAATGTCAAAAAGTTAAAAATTAAGGGGGGTTCTCAACATGAAACTAGTTTTTATCAACGTTTTTTCTTCACGCTCTATCGTAAAAACGGTAATACATAAAAGCGTCAAACTTAGTGTGATTATAGAGCAAATTCTACAGAATAACAACAAATACTAAAAACCGGCCAAGTGTGAGTCGGTCTCGCGCTAAAGGTCCCGGACAAAAAAAGTTTTATTTCTAAGTTAATAATGTTGTGTTCTGTGGTGGTGTGGTACGGAACCCTCGGTGTGCGGGTAGCCCGACTCGCACTTGACCGGTTTTATTGTAATATGCTCTTGATTGAGATGTTACTTTCCTTCTTAACCATCTTCTTCAGGTTCCACGTTCTTAATTACTATTAAATAATTTCGCTCTTATTGTATTTAAAATGTGTGTGTATGTGCTACAAAACAGTTTGGTAGTGCCTAAAATTTGGTTACTAGGGTGTAACAAAACACCCTAGTAATACTTAAGGGGGTGCTTCAGACCATCAATCTGAGCAGCTTTCACTATGGAGCCAACAACGTCGAGAAAACATGAAAAAAATCTGCCGTCCCATCAATTTGAGTCGAGACGGTACTGCAGTTTTGTATGAAAGAGCGTTTTTTTTTCGCGATTTCGATGTTGGCTCCATAGTGAAAGTTGTTCAGTTTGATGTTCTGAAGCACCTCCTTAAGTATTTACTAGGGTGTTTTATTATTATTACAACCTGTATTTACCAAAGTTGCTAATTACAGTGTCCTCGTCTTCAAATTATTTCTTGCAAAATCTAAGCATGTTATCGTGCTTAAACTGTGCATTTACATTCTGAGTCTCAACGTCTTTTTAGGGTTCCGTACCCAAAGGGTGAAAACGGGACCCTATTACTAAGCCTACGTTGTTCGTCCGTCCGTCCGTCCGTCCGTCTGTCCTACCTATTTAGGGCTGTAACTTTTGAACCGTAATAGCTAGATAGTTGAAATTTTCACAGATTATGCGTTGTTACGGCGGATTTGTGAAGAAATAATAAAAATGTCAGAATGTTAAAAATTAAGGGGGGTTTTCAACAAGAAACTAGTTTTTATTAACGTTTTTTCTTCACGCTCTATAGTAAAAACGGTAATACATACAAGCGTCAAACTTAGTGTGATTATAGAACAGACTCTACAGAATAACAACAAATACTAAAAACCGGCCAAGTGTGAGTCGGTCTCGCGGTAAAGGTCCCGGACAAAAAAAGTTTTATTTCGAAGTTAATAATGTTGTGTTCTGTGGTGGTGTGGTACGGAACCCTCGGTGTGCGGGTAGCCCGACTCGCACTTGATTTTATTAATATTCCTTGTCGATAATATCCCGCCCCCAGCGCACCTCGTCTACCTCGTCCCATAATCACTAAATTACCAAACCGCTTTAGTATGCGAAACTCGGAAAATAAATACTTTACCTGTTTATGAAGGCAACAAGTCGTTAAAACCGCCAATTTTGTACGAAACCTCCAATAAGGAGCCATTATCAGGAAAGTAAAGGTAAGGTTATACTGAAGATTTGAATGAAGTTTGTAGAATTGCTCTTCATGTGAAGATTGCGTGGAATCTGTTGCGAATGTCTTGACAGTTGAAAGACATATCTCACGCTGTCAGTATACGCTCATCTTCATTTGCTTAAATTTAGAGACTTCGTAATTTAGTTGCAAAGATACTATTAGGTATGTTCTTTATTATCAAAGAGGTCATGGTCTAAAAAAACAAGGTCTTCTATTCCCAGAGTGACACAAGCCTACGTCATAAAAAAATGGCCGCTAAACATGGTAAAAGGGTATGATGACGTAGGCTTGTGTCAGTCACGTGGTCAGTCACGTGGTCGGAAGAGAATACCAGGCGCAGTATATTATTGTACCATGAAAGAGGTATTTGTTATTATTACCATCTTAGTTGTATGTTTGAGGCTCGGGATTTCTGCAAATAAAGCGAAAGCAGCACAAATGCACAATCGGTTGTAATTTGACAATGAGAAAACTAGAAACAGTTCGAAACATTTAGACTGTGCGCAATGACGTTTTAAAAATAGACGCGTTATACAACATCACTGCACTTTAATGCTACGGTCCAAAATGCGCAAATATGCGCTATCGGTAGAGATAGCATGCTCACAATCGGTTCATAATGCGCGAATGTGCGGATACGTTTGCTATCTGACGTCATCAGTGACGTCATTAACTTGCGCTTACGCCGCACACGAAAATTAGGTAGTGCAGCATATGCATGTCAAATTGACAGCTGGTTCAAATTGTACAAATTGTTTAGCAGTGTATTCGTACTTACTAATTTGGACCTACCGGTAAAGCGTGTGCATAGCGTTTGCACTATTGGCATAATTCGAACCGTAGCATAAGATGGCGCGATATAGTGACCTGTAGGCCTGTAGCCCGTACACTAGATGGAGCGTGACTATGTGAGAGCCTGGCAATTACCTTACTTTTTTATTGCCATTTTGGAGCGCGGACAACGCATCTACGTATAAAAACATCTTAGGTGCACCGTCACTCCTGCGTATCGCACGTGATACAGGCTGTCGCGCATCGACATAAGGCGCATTTTAATTCGTAGTTCCTGAACCGCAATACAAAGTTCGAAATTCTGAAAAGCGTGCGGAATTAGGAGAGTGCTATATCAGTGTACAGTAATCTATTGAATAATCTGTGATTATTAAGCCGTTAGACGAAGGCTTAAAATTTGTAATCAAACCAGTGGAGTGTAACCCTAAGGGTATCAAAAGTCACGTAAAACTCGTTTATTAAAGTGAAGGGGCACCACCACATGATTGGATGATTGACGTCGCCATATAAAGTTGAAAAACTTTCAATGAAATAACCCGTAATAACATGTTATCGATATTGTAAACAAAGTAATATTTTTCTAAATTATATTACTTATACGAGTACCGGTTAGTAAAACTTGTTATAGGTACTTGATTTATTTTAATTGAAGTATAATAACTTAGCTTCCATGAATGTGGAAGGTCTTCGTCACAATATGTTGATTATCCTTATAAAGTATATCTAGTGTCTTAATGGAAATATCCGATTTTAATACCGTTCATTGTTAGAATCCGCGAAAAATATCCAGTAGGTATATGTGACAACTATTAATTTTAGCAGACTTTACTAGAAAATTTGTTGTTATAAGTAGATGTTAGTTAAATCTACTACTTATAAATAAACAGACCACAAATTATCTAGGAAAGTCCTTAGATCAAAGTAGAATTAATGTGTAGGCCCAAAGCGCATTAAGTTGAAGCACGCAACAATTAGGGCACTTCAATACAAACTAGGGCACTTGGTCTGTCATCTCGGTACATATTCGAAGTAAAACTGTCAATTAATTTGCCTCATTTTTCTGGTTTGAAATGTTCGCGTAAGGCCTATCCATTAATTTTACTTTGATCTAAGGTAAAGTCTACTAAAAGTTGTCACAATTAATTATGCTGACTGTTTTTATAGGGATGATCAGACCACCAAACCGAACAACTATCTCTATGGAATCAACACCGAAATCGTGAAAAAAAAACTTTTCCATACATTTGGTTCGCCTTACTCGACGAAATTAATTGCAGTTTTGTATGGAACAGCTTTCACAATTGACAGCTAATTCACTAAGATGATATGTCAGTATTGGTTAAAAAAAATTAAAATCAACTTTTTACTTATTCACTCGTAAAACACTTATTGAAAACACAATTCGAAAAGCGACCTGGTTTAAACGGCACTTGTCCGACCAGCATTTAAGGGGCATCCGCCCGGTTTTGAGTAACTTTGTAACCATTTTATACATTAACTATGGAACTTTTTAAGCAGAAAACAAAACTGAACAATCTACAGGATATGAGAAGTGATGTGGTTTTTCTCGAAATCTATTTTAATTAATAAAACTGAAGAAAAAAGACTCCAAAGTCACCTCTTTTTTTCCAGTTGTAACCGTTTTACTCTTACAATGTTGATCAGAAGAATATGAAAATTTACAATATTCTTCACAATACAATATAAAATGATGTGGTTTTCTTATTTTTTGAAAATTCATAAAAAATCATACAAGTTTTCAAAGAAAACGAAAAATTCTGACCGGAGCCGCGCAATTGAAGCGGGATGGCTAATTGCAAAAGTTTGCTTGTAAGAAAGAGAGCCTTGCAGATGGGAGGAGGAGCCTTAAGCCCTCAGGCGAATCAGCTATCAGTCAAAGAATATTGTTTTTAAGCGCAAAGATATTAATTGGCCGACAATTTACGACGTTTCGAACGAGTTTAACATTGTTACCGGTAATTGGATCTGCTGTCATCTGTCATGGTCTGGATACCGTTTTGCATATGTAACCACATGTACTGTTGAAAAGTTTCTTATAAGGTCCTCTACATATTGTTTATAAACTTTGCTGCCGATTTTTATTCGCGATTATTATGCGAGAAACTAATAGTAACGATAATCGATGTGGTTCCGGATTGTAATAGAGCAACCAGCCTATTTATTTCCGTGGGTGATGACTACGAGGGCACAAGGTGAATAAAAAGATGGTTTCCAAGCAAATGAAAATAAAAAAATTAGTAAAAATAAATTGGCATCCTTTTAAACTGAGAGTCTACCCATCAACCCCAATAAACAGCCTATAAATAGTGCTTTCTTGGGATCATTACAATGTATGTGCCTGTGAGCGTTATTTATTTATTTATTTATCAAAATGAACAACTTTTACTAAGAGAGCAAACTGATCGTAGCAAAATCAACTGTGTCATACATTTGATTCGAGTATCTTAGGCCAGATTTTTTTGCTACGGTTGGTTTGCTCCCTCAGTAAAACTTGTTGAGTTTGATGGGTAGACTTTTTCTTTTTAAGGATATCAATGATATCAAGTTCACCCTATGCCCTATACAGGGTGTAACAAAACACCCTAGTAAATACTTAAGGGGGTGCTTCAGACCATCAAACTGAACAACTTTCACTATGGAGCCAACATCGAAATCGCGAAAAAAGAATCTGCTCTTTCATACAAAACTGCAGTACCGTCTCGACTCAACAAAAGTATGGGACGGCAGATTTTTTAATTTTTTCTCGACGTTGGTTCCATAGTGAAAGTTGTTCAGATTGATGGTCTGAAGCACCCCCTTAAGTATTACTAGGGTGTTTTGTTACACCCTGTATACAGGGTGAAATTGATATTATTAGCATCCTTTTAAACTAAGAGTCTACCCATCAAACTGAACAACTTTTACTATGGGAGCAATCTGATCGGAGCAAGAAAAAAATCTGCTGTTCCATAATAAACTGCAATGCCTACTCGACTCAAATGTATGGAAGAGCAGATTTTTTTTTGCTCCGATTGGTTTGCTCCCATAGTAAAAGTTGTTCAGTTTGAAAAGTTGTTCAGTTTGATGGTTAGACTCTTAGTTTAAAAGGATGCTAAATCAATTTCACCCTGTAGTTATCGCGACGCCCGAAATCCACGCGAGACAAGTGCTCGGGTCAGTACCTTCAACGTGACTCCCAAACCATATTATAAAAGTTTTCGTGCTCTAACATTTATCTCCCATTGTCCACAGGTGTGCAAACCGAACATAGACTGCGACCTCCCTGCCAACAAGTGGAGTTATATCGAGGACTTCACCTGCACCACCAACCATACCAAGTTGTTGAAGGAAATGCGCCTGTCTTTCCCCAGCGGCCATTCCTCCTTCTCGGCTTATTGCATGATTTATTTCGCTGTAAGTATTCAAGTGAAATATTTTCTACACGTACTTTAACTAATGCATCTTTACCTCCATCTTGACAGTCTAATAGCTCAGTCGGTATTAAACCTACTTGCTGATCGGGTTGCGGATTCGAATCCCATAACAGGCAAATATTTCTTTGATGAATATGAATATTTGTATCCGAATCTTGGATGTTTGTATCTCTATCTATTTATACAGGGTGTAACAAAACACCCTAGTAATACTTAAGGAGGTGCTTCAGACCATCAAACTGAACAACTTTCACTATGGAGCCAACATCGAAACCGCGAAAAAAAAATCTCAATCTTTCATACAAAACACATACAGTATTTCATACAGTAGTACCGTCTCGACTCAAATGTATGGGACGGCAGATTTTTTTATTTTTTCTCGACGTTGACTCCATAGTGAAAGTTGTTCAGATTGATGGTCTGAAGCACCCCCTTAAGTATTACTAGGGTGTTTTGTTACACCCTGTATATGAGAGCCTAATTCTTCTTCGAGACCTTTGCTTACTGCTACTTTAAAACAAATTCCTGATTAGATTTTATTTCGAGGATTCAGATGGATTTTGCATTTTTTTGTAAATCAGTGCGCGAAACCGGCGCGATCGCTGGTCTGACATTGACATTGACAGTTCTGACCGAACGAACTACTGGACTCACGGAAAACATTCACTCCGAACGAGATTCACATTGTCATTCGCTCAGAGTTGTTCACTCGCCAGCATATTGTCCTGCTACTGCTAGTTCTGTAGATATTTGGATAGATGGCGCTAGTTGTAGAAAACAACGATAATTTCTCATTCTCTCACATATAGGTATTCTATATCGTTGACTAGTCATATCATTTTACAAGTCCAGGCTAGATTCTGGTAATTTCAATATGACTAGATAATCTGTGAGACAATGTCCAAGATATTTATTTATCTTGAATTGATGCCGTGGGAAAAACTAAAGATCGAGTGGCGATTCTATATTCGCTGGACATACGATAGTATAAGTAGAAGCAAACAAACCGATGCATCGCAATCATAGAATAAACTAGAAGAGGTCTATGTGAAAACATACAGAAGGCTATCGATGGTGATGATGATGACGGTGAAAGTGATTATTAACTTTGGATAAGATACCTCAGAACTTTTAACTTTTTGGTAGAGGAAGCGTAGCAGAAAATCTAGGCAATGATGTATTCTTGTCTCTCACGTGCTCGCTCAGTATCGCACATGCTTACCTCTTCTTGTATCTTTTTCCGGTTTGTATGAAGTGACAGCAGTGTCCAAGGTGTGACGTAGCGGCTTCATGCAGAAAACACGACGAGAAGACACGGACTATTGATTCTTGAAAATATTACTAGTAACTTGGAAAGAAAAGATCTTATATGATATACCAATAAAATAAGCAGGTACTCTCACCATTTATCTTCCAATCTGGGACTATGCTAGGTCTTCACAGGCCTAGTAATCAATTTGAATTATTACCTAAACTTTCTAATGCTGATAGGTTTCAAAGCATTTAGCTCGTAGGTTTTCTCTGCAAATGATAGTTGTTAAATACTTCACCATTTCGCTTGGACCATGTTTGTACTTTCATAATGTTATTCGCATAGACATCATATAAACAGTATTCATGAATAGCTACAAGTGTCACATCTCTGTGAATGACCAACAAAAGGTACGAAAGATTTAGTAGCTGTAGAATGACTGCTGTTAAGCAAACTCTTACAAGTTTCTAGTAATGGTTTATAAAGTTGACTGAGCAGTTAGTGAGTATTCTATCACGATTCTCAGATTCGAAAGCATTATTGTTGAAATACGTTATTCATAAATCTAAGATCGTAAAGTACTTTATGATATGATACTTCACAATAAAATTATATTGAGAAAAGTACAAAAATCTTCTATTGAATTAATGACCCATCTTGATGAGATTTTCCAACCAGTTTTGGAGAGCTGCTAATTGCCAAGGGCCTCCGGACGACAAAAGTCATTATCGACTACTTAGATTCTTTGTAATCCACTACATAGGCACATATAACCTAGTAGTATAAGAGATAAGTGTACTTTTTGCAACCATCAGCAGCAAGGCTGATTCAGTGCTTATGGGGTGTAGAGCATCTCTGTGATGGGGATGGAACAGGTCTGCCTGCATAACTCCAGTTTGTTTAGGAGTTACTGAAGATTAAAGGTCTGTAAAAAATTTACGATCAGCTGCACGGCTGATCGTATGATATTGTTGTAGTATGCACTGTAGCTATGTGAACAGTACAAAAACTGTCAAGGTCTGTCAGTCGGTTTAGGAGATACAGCCAGTCAAAGTTCCGACCTTTGAATGGCTGTATCTCCTAAACCGACTGATGAACCATGTCAGTTTTTGTACTATTCACATAGCTACAGTGCATACTACAAATATAACATACGATCAGCCTTGCAGCTGATTGTAAATTTTTTACAGACCATTCATCATTAGTAACTCCTAAACCGATTGGAGTTATGCAGGCAGACCTGGTCCATCCCCATCACAGAGAAGCTCTACACCCCATAAACACTGAATCAGCCTTGCTGCTGATGGTTGCAAAAAGTACACTTATCTCTCGGAATATAGTCTCATAATTTATAATTTTATTGGGAATTCAGGTATATGGATAATAATTGTGATCGTAAGTTTTATTATTTATTTTTGGATCACAAACGCAGGATGTCACGTAGGAACGCAAAAGGTGATAATTAGATCTTCATATAATATGCAGTTCGTCGCAAACGGAGTTCGACACAAACGCAGTTCGTCACATACGCAGATTGTTGCGAACGGGATTTTTTACAAACGTAGTTCGTCACATAGGTACGCATTTCGTCACGCAGTTTGTTAGGTACAAAAGCAGTTGATCACTTAAATTCTAAAATATTTACTTAGCAAATGTGTCAAAAACTGGGTCACGTTTGCTAAGAAAATTGTTTCTAATTTACAACAAATCATTTTTAGTGTCCCGTACCCAAAGGGTGAAAACGGGACTCTATTACTAAGCCTACGTTCTCCGTCCGTCCGTCCGTCCTTCCGTCTGTCTGTCTGTCCGTCCGTCCGTCCGTCTGTCCTACCTACTTAGGGCTGTAACTTCTGTAACCGTAATAGCTAGATAGTTCTCAGATTATGCGTTATTGCGGCGGATTTGTTAACAAATAATAAAAATGGCAGAAAGTTAAAAATGAAGGGGGGTTTTCAACAAGAAACTAGTTTTTATCAACATTTTTTCTTCACGCTCTATAGTAAAAACGGTAATACATACAAGCGTCAAACTTAGTGTGATTATAGAGCAAACTCTACAGAATAACAACAAATATTAAAAACCGGCCAAGTGTGATTCGGTCTCGCGCTAAAGGTCCCGGACAAAAAAAGTTTTTTTTCTATGTTAATAATGTTGTGTTCTGTGGTGGTGTGGTACGGAACCCTCGGTGCGCGAGTAGCCCGACTCGCACTTGTTCGGTTTTATTTTGTTTTTCCTTGAACAACAGAGTCGTCGACATAATAGACCTTCCATCGATAGAAAACACTATAAGCAGACAGGCATTTAACCAGCTAAATTTCCCGTTGCAGATGTACCTACAAGTGCGTTTCACCTGGCGAGGCTCGAAGCTGCTGCGGCACGGCATCCAGTTCGTGCTGATCATGTTCGCGTGGTACACCGTCATGACCAGGGTCTCCGACTACAAACACCACTGGAGCGACGTACTCTCCGGGTTCAGTATAGGAATGCTGTTTGCTATTGTTGTGGTAAGTTTCTTTTCACTGTCGTAGTTTTTTGGGGTTCCGTACCCAAAGGGTAAAAACGGGACCCTATTACTAAGCCTACGTTGTCCGTCCGTCCGTCCGTCTGTCCGTCTGTCCGTCCGTCCGTCTGTCCTACCTATTTAGGGCTGTAACTTTTGAACCGTAATAGCTAGATTGTTGAAATTTTCTCAGATTATGCGTTATTACGGCGGATTTGTTAACAAATAATAAAAGTTTCATAAAGTTAAAAATTAATGAGGGTTCTCAACAAGAGACTAGTTTTTATCAAAGTTTTTTCTTCACGCTCTACCGTAAAATCGGTAATAATTTGACAAGCGTCAAACTTAGTGTGATTATAGAGTAAACTCTACAGAATAACAACAAATACTAAAAACCGGCCAAGTGTGAGTCGGTCTCGCACTAAAGGTCCCGGACAAAAAAGTTTTTTTTCTAAGTTAATAATGTTGTGTTCTGTGGTTGTGTGGTACGGAACCCTCGGTGCGCAAGCAGCCCGACTCGCACTTGACCGGTTTTATTCTTCCCTTGTCGGTGTCTGTACCTTGTAATCGTAGACGACATGAATTGGATTTGGTTTGGTTACTCTTTCAAGGTTGCTCCACGCGTCTTCTTTTTTGCAATGACTGTATAACTAGAGTTTACCCGCGACTTCGTCCGCACAAATTATATACCAGATTTTAAGCTGACAAACAAACAAGTTTCATTAAAATCGATTCAGTAGTTTTTCCTAGATGCTGTGCTGACAAAAATTCAAAAAAATGTTGATTTGGAGTCAGGGATACCTAAAATCCATACCGTAATATTTTCCTTGTAAATGTCTTCAATGTACAGACAAACTTCTGTTACAGTTTTATAATAGTTTAGATTGGATAAGGTATCTAAAACATATATGTAAGTATACAAAAACTCAAGAATGTATTTTCGAGGTGGCAAGGAGCTGCAACTACCAAGTACACACGGTGACACATCAAGCTAAGCAAAACAAACATAAGCTGGCCGCGTTACGTTATACATTACTCTACCTACGCGCGGCCAGCTTATTTTGGTTTTGCGTAGCTTGATGTGTCGCCGTGTGTACATGCAAACAAACTTTTCAGAATGCAAATGTAGTTAGGGAATAAACGTCAAATTTCTAGGGGGTGTTCAGAGATATTCACTTGCAGAGCAACATTGTAAACAAGCCTCCATATCGAACCATGTAGGACTAGATCTCCGTCACGATTTCTTGCTGCACGCCGTGACAAATTCGTACTTCAAAAAAAAACCCCCATCGCCCATAACAAACATTAAAAAAGTAATTTTTAAAGTTACTTGAAAACTGCTAAACCGATTTTCATGAAACAAAGCTAAGAACACTCTCGCAAAAATTAGCTTTCTTTTTAAAAAACCCGCATCGAAATGGATCCACCCGTTTGGGAGCTACGACGCAACAGACAGACAGACCGACATACCGACATAGGCGTCAAACTTATAACTCCCCTCTTTTTACGTCGGGGGTTAAAAACATAGTGGCTCTCCCATTCTAGACTACTCAAGTTACTCAACTCATCCACCTTTCTAATAACAATGAAATCTCACAATTCCCTTTCTCATTTCCAGTTCGCGTTCATCTCTGACCTCCGCAAGAACCAACGATCTCGCTTCTCGAGCCGAGACGCAGAGCTCCACGTGACCAACGGCAACAGCAGGCCCGGCCCAGGGTGGCAGGTTTGACAGCCCACCCCTCCTGGCTCCAGATCCTCAACCGACGACGAGCCATGACTAGAGACTACCAACTTACAACAGATATCTTGGATATCGCACGAGTATCAGGGTCTTTGATGTACTGATTTTTGACATTTCTGTGCGGATAAGTCAATTTGGTTTTGCAATTTTGGTGGGTTTGAGGTGTGATAGATCTACGTCTGATCTGATAAGTGGTCCCGAAATGAGTGGTTGCTACAATTTTATTAAACCCTTTATCTACGGATTTGTCAATATTATAAAATGAGCCAATTAGAAGAGTTTTAATAAGAGGTGGTATTTTTAAAGCTTTTGCTTCAGCCTATTTAACCCATCGCTAGATCTATAAACCAGGCTTATAATGGTTGAAACAAGGCAGTCTAGTGCTTCTGTTACAGTAATAAAAAGTACAGTATAATTTTTGTGTGAGAAAAAAAGTTGTAAGAAAAAAAGATTTATTTACAAATGTACTGATTGGATTTTATTATTTCTAAAATTGTTGTATAGTATCTTGAGTTATTGATGAATTAAAATTTTTCGGGTATTAGAAGTATTGCTAACTCGATAATGTTCCTGAATACAGATGAAGTCACAATGTTTACTAATGAACTTGTTTTCACCAAAAAAGTATTTAGGCTTAAGATAGACTTCAGAACACCGCGGCATGCGGCAACGTCCGCGACAGCGACAAATAATTTTATAGAAAATCCCTTTTTTTTTCTCTAAAATGACCTGTCGCTGCCGCGTGCCGTAGTGTTCTAAAGTTTACCATTTAGGGTTGAGCCTCAACTGGCAGCACGGAATCGCATTTTTTCCCTCTCTATCCTTTTCTGTTGCCCAGGAACTCCATTTGCTAGAGCGAGAGAGATAGCGGGAATCACGCAGCAGCACAGGCAGTGTCCTGACCTTTCTCAGCCTTTCGCAGTCTGCGAAAAAAATCGATTCTGTCCTGCCAGATGAGGTTCCTCCGTCTCTCACACTGCTCATACTGATGACAGTGACAGCATAATATTTAACATGTTTATACCTAAATACTTTTTAGTGCAAACCACCCTAAATGTGGTTTGTTAATGTTTAATTTAGACAATTATTTTACTGTTTAAACGATGCGTGCTTATTCTAAGCATTTTAATAAAGTGGCGTTTTGTTAGAGTTAAGTCGAACGTAAATTATTTAAAATAAGTTAAGTTTAGAATTAAAATGCAGGATTAACTAAACATAGTACAATTTCGGCTTGCAATTAAAACTACTTATTTATTTTTACTTCTTAATTTTCTCTTATTTTTTCCGTAATCTTTAATTTTCTTTAATACTTAACAGTCTTGATTTTTTCCATTTTTAAGTTTAATTAATTTATTCTCAAGCTAATTTAAGCCTTGCACAGTTAGTACAATTAACGTAAGTCGTAATAATGTTTTTTTTTTCTAAATTGTAACGAATTTCAGAGCGTATAAGCTCCATCGCATTTATTTATACACATGAATCTATACAGGGTGTAACAAAACACCCTAGTGATACTTAAGGGGGTGCTTCAGACCATCAAACTGAACAACTTTCACTATGGAGCCAACACCGACAAAAATCTGCTGTCCTTAGACAATTTATATAGGGACGAGTTACGCGTGTCATTCTACTAAGAAACATTTCTGCCACTTTTTGCGGGGGGCGAGGTAACATGAAATCCGCAACTTTGGATTTTATTCCCCATAAGTTTAGATTCTAATTTTGAATGTTAAAAATCATGAAAAGTAGTCTCGTGTGAACCCCAAACGTTCTAAGTTCAAAATTATTGTTTCGCTATTATAGGCTGTCTCGTTTAGTGATAAGGTATAAAATTGGGTGTAAATACATAAGATCAATTGTTATACCGTGGCAGAAAGGCAATGCTACCGCAAGGCGAGTCCCAATATAAATTGTCTAAGCTGCTGTCCCATACATTTGAGTCAAGCCGATACTGCAGTTTTGTATGAAACAGCAGATTTTAATTTCACGATTTCGAAGTTGGCTCCATAGTGAAAGTTGTTCAGTTTGATGGTCTGAAGCACCCCCTTAAGTATTACTAGGGTGTTTTGTTACACCCTGTACATCGCTCATATTATTTATTTTAGTTTTTAGTTGTAGTAAAATACCTTGAGTCTAGAAGACTGTAAGGGATGTATTTTAATTCTGTGATATGTAGAATAAATGAATATTGCTGAGTATACACATACCATATTTTACGCAAAAAGCATTTGTTTATGTCAATTTAATGAAATTTTATGTGTCGGATGAAACTAAAGAAGGAAGATGCGGTATTGACCATGTATTTGGAACAAAATAAGAAGACCATACATTGTACTATTGTAATGAGGGATTTTCCGAAAGCCTCTTAAATAGGTCTAATCTAAATGGTTCGATAGACAGCTTTGATGCGAGATGGATATGCCAATACAAATCAAATTCAATCCATCAATAATATCTTATCTTGTTGTGGGGGCTGGCAAGCCAGCAACACTTCGACCCAATGGCATATTTTGTATTAACATCCGTCAAATACACTTAAGGTGGTTTCAGTCCATACAAACGTTTGACGCCAGTCCATACAAACGATTACGAAGATATAAAGCTTTGAAAATTTTGTATGAAAAATTTCAAAGCTTTATATCTTCGTAATTATATTTTAAATTTCAAATGTTATTTGATACGCGACATCTAGATTTTATAACCTATTTTTCCATATATACAAAGTTACTTATATTAATACCGTCTACGCGTATTGTGCGTCAAAGTTTTGTATAAAATTGACCCCTCTGCAACCGCCTTAAGTACTTTATTTAACACCAAAACATAAACAGTAAAATACAGAGAAAAAATACATGAGGCCCAGAATAAGGTGGTCTTATCACTAAGAAGCGACAAAATTGTAATATATTTTTTTATTAATTAATAATGGACTCTTGCTTTTGCGTTAGCACTGCATTTCCGCCAGTGTCAAGTAGTTTGTGGGAGTGTCTATCAAACACGCAGTTGAAAAAAGATTGCGGAGCCTCGTGGCAATCTTAAGGCTACTACACACATGCCGAGCGGCTATGCCGCCGGCAATACAAGCCGCCGGCACAAGCCGCACAAAGCCGCCAAGCATCATTCCGGTTGTGACAGTCACATAGAACCGCACACCATACCGCTGGAATGCCGGGCACGAACTGACGCCGAGAGGCCGCGTAACCCGCCGGCACACCCCGGCGGCCATGCCGGCGGCTCTTTTGTGCGGCAAAGCCGGCGGCTTTGTATGCCGCCGGGTGATCGGCGGCTTGCCCGGCGGGCATTGCCGCCGGCATGTGTGTAGTAGCCTTTAAACACGAATCGTGCGAAAACCATGCGAATGACAACCGCTGCTCGCGGAATAACTTGCAACGTAAACTTTAACTCTTAGTTCGTGAATAACGTGAATTATTTTCATGTCCATTTAGTTGAGCATCAGGTACGCCGCATCTTCCTTCAAGGTTAATTCTGAAAAATATAAAATGCAAGTTTCACATATCAAAAACACAGGTCATTACAATATTAAAAGTGTAATTTATGAAGATACATTTTAAACATCACCCGCTTAAATATTTTACAATGATGACTGGTTGTTCTAGCATGCCTCGCACGACAAAGCGATAAAACAAGATAGCATTTTGGCAGCAAAGAAATAGGCGCTCTGTTGTTCTCGCTTTCTCGGAGGCTGCATGCTAGGCCCACTTTAGTGTCTAAGTCTGTTAACTTTAACTTTATAGCTTTTAAAATTGTTAAAAAAATAATTTTCGGATCGCTTAGGTGCTAGTTTATTTTATATAACAAATAGTTTTAATGATATTGACACAAATGCAAACGATTTATTAAATAATATTTGATGTTTTTATCAGCAAAATGGGACTTTGTCGTCAATATACAGGGTTTAAACTTAAAGGCGTTACATACTAGGGGTGCTTCAGACCTTCCAACTAAACAACTTTTACTATAAGGAAAAATCGAAAACGACAACTTTCGACTTTCGTAAAAAATTACTGTTATACATTTTGGTCGAGTATAAACCGACATTTTCTAGGGAACAGCCAATTTTTTTGTTGGCGATTAAGATGTTTACTCCGTAGTAAAATATTTCAGTTTAATGGTTTGAAACACCCTGTTCGATATGTACGCATAATTAATTTTAAACCCTGTTTATTAACATTTTTAATAATATTTTAGCGATGTCCACCCAATGCAGGGTACAGTCGGTAACAAAAGTTGATGCACACTTGAACCTACTTTTCATACAAAATAATGGTGGCAAGTGTTATATTGGTACCGATTCGGACTGTGCCATGACTTAACTTAACTAAATGTATTCCTGTAACTTTCTAAAATAAGATTTTAGAATTAGCTTAGAATTAGAATTAGATTTTAGAAAGTGACAGGAATAAATTTAGTTAAGTCGTGGCACAGTCCGAATCGGGGCCATTGGCCTCGATTCGGACTGTGACACGACTTAACTTAACTAAATTTATTCCTGTCACTTTCTAAAATAAGATTAAGAAAAGAGACAGAAAACCAACAGCTGACTTTAGTGCTGTCAAAGTGACGTTACACGCCCAAAAACGCTTTAAATAAGATGGCGTACATTATGATGGCATCTTATTTTGCGCATTTAACGTCACTTTGACAGCACTAAAGTCAGCTGTTGGTTTTCTGTCTCTTTTCTTAATCTTATTTTAGAAAGTGACAGGAATAAATTTAGTTTAGTTAAGTCGTGGTACACTCCGAATCGAGGCCATTATATCACCTTTCGTTGCCGAACGAAAGCCCCAAAAGGTACCTTCTTGCTAATAAAGTCATGTGTTATAATTACGGCCTTAAATGAGCCTGAAGTCATCAAAGTGAAATGCACTGCCTTATAGAACATAGCGTAGGCAGATATTTATATGTATATCGTAATGGTTAAAAACTATTGAAGCATAATAAAAATTGTTCTAAATATAATAATAATTTTATTTGTTTTAAAAATTTTTTCTTATAAAAAAGCGTAAAAAGCCGTATCCTGTCTTGCTCCTTTTGTCAGTCTTTTCAAAATTAGCAAAAAAAAAAATCATTTTCCTTTTTTTTTGTGTTATTGCTCTTCAACGTCGAATTTTTTTTTCGTCTATGGTCTTCACAAACTAAGCAAAATAATAAAAAAGTCATCATCATCATCATCTCAGCCGATGGACGTCTACTGCTGGACATAGGCCTCCCCCAAGGATCGCCATAACGACCGGTCCTGCGCTGCCCTCAGCACCTCTGCTGCGATGGCCGGTGGGGCCGAAAAGTTCTCGAGTAGCGACCGCGTACCGGAAAGCGCAGCGTGGGTAGGCCCCTCACACGGTGGACCGACGACCTGGTGAAGGCGGCGGGAATAAAAAAGTATTAAATTGTAATTTAAAAATTGTTGCGATATAAGTTTGCTTCGCCATCTGCCATCTATCCACGATCAACAAAAATTACCACTTGAATCCGTTCATTTCAAACAAAGTACCACTGTTGTGTTTCAATGAACAAACCTTGCTAGTTCCTTACTAACGATACAGATGGCGCTATTCTCGATTATAAATACATTTTATTGATTGCACTTTCACTTTATCAATACAACAGTACTCTGCATTAGGTACTTTTAGCATCCTTCTTTATTCATACTTCGTCTGATATTGATCGTATTATTTGACATGGATTTTCACAGGTGTTTTTTCGCCGGTGAATAATACTTAGTGATTGTGACTAATCTACCCACGGACGTTATATTAGTCACTTTATCATGTCCTTTATCATTCAGTGTGCTGGTGGCTTGCGAAACGACTTGTTTATCTTTTTGTGTCACTTTTTATAATGTTTTGGTGAGGTGCAGTGAAAATATGGGAGTTGACAGGTTGATATGGAAGATACTGCTGGACTTTGTTATCCTAGTTCTAAGTTAGTACAAACAATCTTTAACTCTTATTTAACTTAAGTTTCCATTTAATATTAGGTTTAAGATAACATTATTTAGGGCAATAAAGTAGGTGCACTTAGGTTTGATCCTATCCCTATATACTCAATACTCAATACTCAATGCTTTATTGCGTTTCACAATGGTATATATACCATAAAAAAAAAAAAATAAAAAAAAAATAAAAAAAAAAAAAAAAAAAAAAAATGTAAAAAAAAAATGTAAAATGTTTACATTTACTAGGCTATTGTATACAATAGCCTAGTAAATGTAAACATTTTACCTTGCAAAAGGTCCGGTATCCACGATTCTTTTATATGTTATACGGGTATAGGTCCTTATTAAAAATCCAAGTTTTCGACCTTGAGGTGCTGCCGCGGGCTCTGCCATGTCCATAAAAGAACGAAAATTTCGAAGATTTTTCAGTTTTCATTATTTAAAATCTAAAGCTTAGGTTTTAGAGTCAAATTATGTTTTAGAGGAATTAAGAGCACTAAATGAGCTACAGTTTGGTTTTTGAATCATCTTTTTATACTGTATAGTTATCAAGATACAGTACTTCAAAATAAGGGCAGTTAGGGCTAATTCCTAACTGCCCTATGCCTGTGGGTGCAGAAAAGCTGGGCTCAAGAGGGTTTTTTGTATGTAGGTAATCTCTGGAAGTACCAAACCGATTCGTAAAATTATTTCACTGATAGAAAGCTACACTATCCCTGATTACCACAGGCTACATTTTATTTTGTAAAAAAAAAAATTCTGTTCGATATCTAAGTATTTGTTTACCTATTGACATTTGTAGAAAATTTACAAGTGTCGCATCTTATGGTTCAAAAAACATATTGTTGCGCATTATTTATACTTCTTCTGAAAACCATCACAGTGAAACCTAAAGTTAATAACATATTTAATTTAAAAAAAAAAAACGAAATTTTAAGGAATTAGTCATACCACTCCATACTTTGAGGTGTTGTATCTTGGGAACTATTCAGTATATAAAGATGATTCAACTATCAAATTGTAACGGATTTGGTCTTCTTTAAAGCTTTAGTAAACAAATTTGCTCTAAAACCCAACGTTTAAGTTTTACTGAAAAAGTCTCAAAATTTTCGTTGTTTTATGGTCACACCAGAACCCGCGGCAGGACTCCAAGGTCGAAAACTTGTATTTGTATTAAGGACCTCTACCTGTATAACATATCCAAAAATCCCGGATACCCGACCTTTTGTAAGGTAGGGTATCATTTTCCAAACAGATTTACTGAACTAATATTGGTTGGGGCTGCTAATTGCAGTAGGTACCTAACTAGAAGCTCAAACAGCGGAGGGCTATCATATCTTTGTTTATTAACTATGCTATGCCATCATATAATAACTGTACTCCATTCCAAATAGCAACGTTAAATAATTTACAGAAATTCGAAAGAAGATTGGCAGATTTGGACCCAGCCATTTTTACGAAAACTAAAAGCTATTCAGAGCGGCGGTCATAATTATTATGAACAGAAAAAATTCAGGCATTTAAAAAAAATGCCACATCTCCAGAAATCCGGATTTAAAAGTAGAAATTACTAGTAAAATAGACAAATCATCCAAAAAGCAGTAGCAAAACGCAACCCCGACAGCTATTTTTATCTAATATTATCACTGAGGTATTTTTTGGTCGATTCGGAACGTATTTGGCTTGGTTGAACTGATAGTGTGTGCGATTTCGTTTTCTTCCAATAACATAATATTGTACGGTTATCGTGAATTTTCATTAAAATACACAATGAATGTGTAGAAGATTGAGTGGACCATCTTATAAGAAAGATTATGAGTTTCACACACTTGATAAAAAAAGGTATCATAAGGAGAAATACTTTCCCCCAACTTCTACAGGTTACAATCAATTTACTTTTTTGTTAGTTTGGTTTCACTCTACACATATTACTAAGTTTCATTCATGAATGGGACCTCTAAGTCTGGGTCTCAAAATACATGGCTGTCCGCCAAACTTCTTTTGAATTCTTAGAACAGCTGTAGTAACGTAGTAACGTCACAGTATAAGAAAGAGTAGGTATCTAGTACTAAACGCCTAAGATAATTATGTCGGATAGTATATCGTTCTGATAAATACATTATAAGTATTATTTGCTAATCAGAATTCGACAGAAAGCTAAATGGGAATCGGAGAATCTTTTCGTCGTTATATGGAATGAGTTAGTTACCCTATAGTTGCGCGTATTTTGATTCTCACGACATTACAATAAAAGAAACGGTTAAGGAAAACTTCGTAAAGAAACTTGCTTACGCTATGTGGAATCTACCAAATAGTAGCTTATGTATTGGTCTACCAATCCGCACTGGGCATGCGTGGTGGACTGATGCCCATATATGCTCCTCAAGTGTATACTGCAGCGACTACGGGCCTATCATTTTCCAATCCTGTATTGTATTTTGTGAGCATTATCTCCAAAACGTCTGATTGCCACCTAAATTTGATGATTACGATAGGGTTCGATCAGTACCTACAATGCTCAACAGCAGTCAGCTCAGCTCAGGTCAGCTTTCAGTTTAGGTAGATAAATACTTACGTATTAGTTGATTAGGTACAGTCACCATCAGATATATCGTAGCATAAAAGGTGTCCAAATATTTCTGAGCAGTGCCAATTTTCATTAAATTCTTTACAGTAAATGTTAGCAATTATATGTAAACATGTATTTTGTCATAAATATCTGAACAGCGGATTTTCAATAATGTCTTTACAATGTTATTTAAAATTAAAATGTAAAACAACGGAGTAAGGTTTTTTTCCGAAACTGTTCAGATGTTTATGACCACCCTGACTGCGTCGATATATTTGATGTTCTAGGCGTTCCTATATTTTTGATTGGTTATGAGTAAAGAAATTATTGAAAATTAGAACTGCTTAGAAATATTTGACCACCTTGTTTGCTACGATATATAGGGTGTACAATAAAATGGGACAGCTACTTAAAGGGGTGCTTCAGACCATCAAACTGAACAACTTTCTCTATGGGACTTTGGCAAGAAAGAAAACCGCCGAGCACTATTTACATATTTATTTACAGAACGGTATTCGCAGAAAGTATTTACAACATTTATTTTAACGTGAAATCGGAAATCTCGATACAAAGTTTGACGAGTATAATTGACATGACGTAAGTCATTTTGTCTCCTCAAAAAACCTTAAATCTTTTTATAAAAACAACACAGAGTTTGGTACGTAGAAAAGGAGGTTGCCACAACAGTCCCCCCCAAGACCCTTACGGTCGATAAAAATCTGTAAAACGAACAACCCTGCCCGAGCGGGTTCGTTGCTGAGGCGCTGTGGTCGGTATCGCGACAACGGGAGGCATAAACGCCGGCGTAGGCGTGGGCGAAGGTGACCGTGGCGGCGATGAAGACGGGTCGACGTCATCCGCAAGCGTATGCGCAGGCTTCAGCCGGTCGATTGACACAGTATCCGTCTTGCCTCTGATAATAATTTTAAAATATTTGGGTCCCCTCTCAACGACTCGATACGGGCCTGAATAAGGCGGTTGGAAGGGCTTGCGCACTGCATCTTGTCTTACAAAAACGTGGGAAGCGGTTGCTAATTCTCTATGAACGAAAACATTTGACTTCCCGTGGCGCGCGACTGGTATGGCTCGAAGCTTTCGCATATGCGATTGCAATCGCGACATAAAATCAGAATGATCCATCAACGCACTATGGTTCAACGGACTGATGAAATCTCCAGGCAAACGTAACGGTTCGCCGTAAACCAACTCAGCTGTAGACGAGGATATATCCTCTTTCCACGCAGTTCGAATTCCTAGGAGAATAAGCGGGAGAACTTCCGTCCAATCTGTGGTAGCGTGGCACATTATGGCAGCTTTCATTTGCCTATGGAAACGCTCGACAAGGCCGTTCGCAGCTGGGTGATAGGCTGTCGTTTGTACGTGCTGGGCTCCAGTCATCCGAGCGAGCCTTCCGAAAAGACCAGAAACGAATTGCCGTCCTCTGTCCGTAGTTATTTGCTGAGGGCAACCGAATCTGGATACCCAACCCGAAATAAATGCATGACTCACGGTTTCAGCTTTGATGTCGACGATGGGTATCACCTCTGGCCATCGCGTGAATCGGTCCACTGCTGTAAGGCAATACTGGAAACCACGTGATGAAGGCAGCGGGCCGACTAAATCGACGTGCACTTGTGAAAAACGCTGAGTTGGGGTAGCGAAAGCTTGAATGGGTGCGTGAACGTGTCTTGCTATCTTAGAGCGTTGGCAATGTAAGCAGGTTCGCGCCCATTCGCGGCAATGTTTGCGCACGTCTGGCCAAACGAAACGTCGCGTGACCAATTTTATTGTTGCTTTACTCCCAGGATGACTGAGGCCATGAATTGAGTTGAATACTGCGCGGCGAAATTCGGAACTTAAATATGGTCGGGGTAAAGCTCCAGACATATCACAATAAATCTCTTTTGCACAATCGGGAATGATAACTTTCTTCAAAAGTAAGGACGAACCAACTTTAAGTAAGTGTTGCAACTCAGGGTCGGACGCTTGAGCGACAGCCAGTGCATTGTAATCGATAATACTAACTGCTTCTATACTCCGCGAAAGAGTGTCTGCCACGACATTGTCGTCTCCAGCTATATGCCGTATGTCGGTCGAAAACTGTGCAATAAAATCCAGATAGCGAAATTGGCGAGGAGAGCATTTGTCTAACGGTTTTTTGAAAGCGAATATAATAGGTTTATGGTCCGTATATATGATAAAAGGCTTCAACTCTAGCATATGTCTGAAATACTTCACGCCTTCGTAAATAGCCAACAACTCCCTATCATAAGGGCTATACTTTCGTTGTGCAGGGTTTAACTTCTTAGAAAAGAATCCTAAAGGCTCCCAAACATTATTAGTCCGTTGCTGGATGACCGCGCCGATTGCCGAGTCTGATGCGTCTGTGACCAGGGCAACATCTGCCTTAGGCCGTGGGTGCACTAACAATGTAGCGTCAGCTAGCTTTTCTTTGCAGTTTTTGAAAGCTTGCTCCAGCGCCGGGTTCCAGTCTATACGGGTTGAATTCTTAATTTTAGGTCCAGCTAAGAGAGCATGAAGGGGTGCTTGTACTCGTGCTGCTTGGGGCAGGAAACGCCTGTAAAAATTTAGCATCCCAAGAAACCTCCTAAGATCCTTGACC
The DNA here is from genome assembly GCA_922987775.1 of Agonopterix subpropinquella. Classification (NCBI taxonomy): domain Eukaryota; kingdom Metazoa; phylum Arthropoda; class Insecta; order Lepidoptera; family Depressariidae; genus Agonopterix; species Agonopterix subpropinquella. The sequence goes on from OV277710.1 coordinate 5,532,780, forward strand.
GTTGTTGGACGTGGGAAATCTTGGATGGCGCTTATCTTCTCCGGAAGAGGCTTGGTTCCTTTACTCGATACTTGGTAGCCCAGGAATGTTACCTCTGAAACGCCGAAGACACACTTCGCTGTGTTCAACAGAACGCCATGATCGCGCAGACGTTCGAATACTATCTTTAAATGACGCTCGTGTTCTTCGATGTTAGTAGAAGCTATCAAAATGTCGTCGATGTAAGGAAAAGTGAACTCGAGATCTCTCAGAATGTCGTCCATGAACCTCTGAAACGTCTGCGCTGCGTTGCGTAGTCCGAAGCTCATAAAAACGAACTCAAACAGACCAAAAGGAGTTGTGATGGCAGTTTTTGGAATATCCTCGGGGTGCACTGGAATCTGATTGTATGCGCGGACTAAATCGAGGGTTGAAAAAATTTTGCAGCCATGGAGATGATGCGAAAAGTCTGCTATGTGTCTTACAGGGTATCGGTCTGGTATTGTGCGGGCATTCAATGCGCGGTAGTCGCCGCATGGTCTCCAGCCCTTGTTCTTCTTCGGCACCATATGTAGAGGAGAGGACCACGAGCTGTCCGAGCGCCGTACGATGCCTAAACGCACCATGTCCTCAAACTCATTCTTCGCAATTTTAAGGCGATCTGTATCGCGACGTCTGGGTCGAGAGAAAACCGGAGGGCCAGGTGTTGTACGGATATAGTGAACCGTGCTATGCTTCACCTCTCGCTCCGTCGGGTCTCCAGCTGGTTTCGTAATTTCAGGATACTGTTGCAGTAACTCGTGGAAACGAGAAGTGCCTGCAATCGCTTTGATCTGGTAAATAGAACAGGAAGAAGCTGATGAAGCACTAGCGGTGAGTGTAGTCGTATTATCAATCAAACGTTTGTGCCTAATATCAATTAACAAATTGTAAAAGGATAAAAAATCTACCCCGATGTTCGGTTTAGTTACATTTGCAATAACAAAACGCCAATGGAAGGCGCGAAGTAAACCGAAATCTAACGTAAAACTCATCGAACCGTACGTCGCAATAGTCGTACCGTTCGCGGCGGAAAGTTCGTATTTATCTTTATGACGTCGTTGTCCTTTCAAAAAGTTCACCGGGTACACGCACAAATCAGAACCACTATCTACTAAAAATTGAACGCGCGTAGTCCTGTCGGTCACGAAGAGGCGGCTCGCAGCAGATCCGCAGCCACTCGCCATCACCAGCGGCTGCTCCCGATGGTCGTTCTCCGTCTTGTAGTCGCAGGGTGCACGGCAGCGTCTTGCATCATCACCAAATTGTTTATGAAACCAGCACCAGCCGTCAATCTTGTGTGAATGGTTTCGAGAACGTGCGGGGCGGGGACGGCGAGGATAAGAGCTTGATCTCGGTCCTGAATCGTCGTAGCTAGCAGCCAGCGCTGCAATCTGCTTGCTGAGGTCGTCTATTTGTAGGTACAGCTCAGCAAGCTCTGGTGAAATAGTCGTTGTCTGACTGTCACCTTTCTCCATTTTATTTGGTACGTCGGGGTCACCACTTTGGCAAGAAAGAAAACCGCCGAGCACTATTTACATATTTATTTACAGAACGGTATTCGCAGAAAGTATTTACAACATTTATTTTAACGTGAAATCGGAAATCTCGATACAAAGTTTGACGAGTATAATTGACATGACGTAAGTCATTTTGTCTCCTCAAAAAACCTTAAATCTTTTTATAAAAACAACACAGAGTTTGGTACGTAGAAAAGGAGGTTGCCACAGGACCAATATCGAAATCGCGGAAAAAAAAATTTGGTGTCCCATACATTTCAGTCGAGTTATATTTGAAGTTTTGTATGGGAGAGCGGATTTTTTTTTCGCGATTTTGATATTGGTCCCATAGAGAAAGTTGTTCAGTTTGATGGTCTGAAGCACCCCTTTGAGTAGCTGTCCCATTTTATTGTACACCATGTATATCTGCTGGTGACTGTACCTCTCACTTTCCGCAGGAATGAAGTTCGAACTCCGACATGTATGTCTCCACCTTTAGTTTGAGATAGCCCTAATACCTACATAGGTTACCTACCTATATACCTATACCTATGATAGCAAATATTTGAATGTCTTTGTATGATAGGTAGGTACTACAGTGTGTTATTTAGCGGCTCGACATCACCTGAACACACATAATTACGTGAACTAATGTGCTATTTATATTTTGTGATCAAACTTTAGTATCCCACTTCTGCTGGGCAAAGGGCTTTAAAAACTATTAGGTAGGTAATAAAAAGGTGGGCTAGGTATATTCCAATTCGGAGCGGTGGAAGCAATAAGTTAGTAGTTTTATCAGAGTTGAGATACCTTCAACAGCTGAATGAACAGAAATAGTTTGAAAAGATTGTATTGCGCGTTGAAGGTCTTTGCGTATAATAATATGCGTGACGTTATCTACAGGTTGTAACATAACACCCTAGTAATACTTAAGGGGGTGCTTCAGACGATTGCCGTACGGGATATCGAACTTCCGCTGGTCGATTAACGCTTGGGCGAATGAACTAACGCCAACTAACGCTAACTTGACTTTATTAACGCCAATCGAAGACCATCAAACTGACCAACTTTCACTATGGAGCCATCACCGATAAAAAAATCAGCTGTCCCATACATTTGAGTCGAGCCGGTACTGCAGTTTTGTACGAAACAGCAGATTTTTATTTCGCGATTTCGAATTTGGCTCCATAAAAGATGTTCAACTTGATGGTGTGAAGCACCTACCCCCTTAAGTATTAGATACTAGGGTGTTTTTTTACACCCTGTATCAGCAGAAATGTGGTCAATTGACTTTATTGACTTAACCCCTCGTATGCGGCAATTTCAGGCACAATAAAAAATACAATTATTATTCGTGCAGATAGTCGAGCTGCACCACAGCACTCAACAGGTTAAGGAATTCTGCCATCTATGAGCGTTGTCTGGAACTGAATATAACGTGCCTTCCGAGGTGCGGATGTAAAATTCTAGGTGACGAACGCATTGATTTCCAACGCTTTCACAAAGTTAATGCAAAACCATAAATCGTTAAGAACTTTTTGAAGTTTTTGAAGAAATACTAGTAAGTATAAACGCAGTTCAAATTGTTCATTATGATATGACAAAGCGATGACAAAAATTAAACCGGTGGAATTAACAGAACACAAGTTTGGCGGCACTGCACCTGGTTCAAGATTTTAATTTGTTTAGTACTTACTCATAGGTAGATATACCTACTTAATAACAGAAACTTATAGACAAAATGCATTAATCTCACGCATTAACGTGGGTCAGGGGTCGTCTGGTCTCGCTTATTATAGCGAGCCGAGGGCATCCATTACAAATGACAAACTATTTCTATCTTTGTAGTACAGTCGCCATCAGATATATCGTAGCATACAAGGTGTCCAAATATTTCTGAGCAGTGCTAATTTTCATTAAATTATTTACAGTAAATGTTACCAATTATACCTAAACGTGTATTTTGTCATAAATACACAGCGAATTTTCAATTATTTCTTTACAATGTTATTTAAAATTAACATGTAAAACAACGGAGTAGGTAAGGTTTTTATCCGAAACTGTTCAGATGTTTATGGCCACCATTGACTGCGTCGATATATTTGATGTTCTCGGCGTTCCTATATTTTTGATTGACTATGAGTAAAGTAATTATTGAAAATTAGAACTGCTTAGAAATATTTGACCACCTTGTTTGCTACGTATATCTGCTGGTGACTGTACCTAGTTTACTACGGTACTACGAATGAACATTGGCGTATCTATGTTTATTTTCGTAGTGAAGCCGGAGCAGAGACTGAATTTGCCGCCCTCTCCCCCCTATACAGAGATTACAGTATCTAGGTAAGTAGGTATGATAAAATTACGGAGAGAGCGTAGTTAGCGAGGTCGAAATTTTTTATCACAATTAACTAATACACTCTACCCCAAGAAGTGGCATTAAGAATGGTTAAAGAAAGGAGAAACACTTTGAAGACAATAGAAAAGCGGAGGGGAAAGATGATCGGACACCTGATACGAAACGACAACTTCTTTAAAACCATACTGGAGTGGAAGATAGGGGGAGAAGAGAGGCAGAGGAAGACCCAGACAGAGTTATCTAGCCCAAGTGAAGGAAAAGGTTGATGTCGTGTCGTATCAGGAACTCAAGACACTAGCTGAAAGTAGACAGGATTGGAGAATACTCCACCGACAAGAGCGTAGCTCTTAAATAAGATGATGATGATGATGACTCTACCCCAAGACCATGTGATGTGGTCAGCATTAATGCAGCTGCACTCTAAAGTGCATGATCGCACATTATAGTTTAGTTTTAGTCTAGAGTCTAGACGGTTAGAATAATGATGAAATAAAGTCAGTCTTGTTATAAAAATAAAAGACGAACAATTAATTCGATGGTCGATGTTTCGACCATCGAATTAATTGTTCGTCTTTTATTTTTATTAAGCAGTCTTTAAAAAGTTGTTTTCTCTCCGTCGCGTTTTGACTACCTACCTAACAAATTAATGCAAAACTTGGAGTCCAGAAATGTTGTCGTGCTGAACATTTACATTACATATCTACATTTGTTATTCTATTGTTGAACAGAAACGACAGTTCCACTTATTCCAAAAACTATCTGAAGAGGATAGGCGGGCTGAAATGGTAATTTGGAGAACAGGTCACTTTTCCCATTGTATACGCATTTGTCCGATCCATATGGCGCTATCCTATTGCCATCGCTCGCGCGATCATGCGTGCGTCCGACGAAAATAATTATGCGACTCTGCGTTTAAACATACTCAAATCTGCGTAATTTATTATTGAAGGTCGTGCGATCATGCGATGCGATCGAATTGTTCTATTTCTATTCAGATATAAGTATGTTTAAACGCACGGTCGCACAATCATTTTCGTCGGACGCACGCATGATCGCGCGAGCGATGGCAATAGGACAGCGCTTATAAGTCAAATTGGTTTGCTTGATTTCTGAAAAGGGGTAGTAAAATTGCAAATTTTCTAAGGTCCCTAGTTCTTACAGTAATCAATTAATGCAAAAATTCAAAACATAGGGACACAGCAGAGTTAACATAGATTGTATGTTTAAAAGTTTTTTGCTCTTGTGTAGGGAGTCTAGGGAGGAAATACAAACGTATACGATTGTATGGAAAAAACGGTACCCGCCTATCCTCTTAACTGCTATTTATTGAAACTAATGTATGAATTTGTTCTGATATCCGTTTGTAGACGAAAATATTATTTTTATTAGCAAAACGAATTCCTAACGAAATAGTTAGTGGCTTTCATTACAGTTAGTGGTACAGTCACCATCAGATATATCGTAGCATACCTACAAGGTGTCCAAATATTTCTGAGCAGTGATAATTTTCATTAAATTCTTTACAGTAAATGTTACCAATTATATCTAAACGTATATTTTGTCATAAATATCTGAACAGCGGATTTTCAATAATTTCTTTACAATGTTATTTAAAATTAAAATGTAAAACAACGGAGTAAGGTTTTTTCCGAAACTGTTCAGATGTTTATGACCTGCGTCGATATATTTGATGTTCTAGGCGTTCCTATATTTTTTGATTTATGAGTAAATAAATTATAGAAAATTAGAACTGCTTAGAAATATTTGACCACCTTGTTTGCTACAATATATCTGCTGGTGACTGTACTCTATGCTAAATATCTATCTATTTAACTGAATAGATTAAATATTGATATGAGATATTTAGTTGTTTTATCTTTATCCTGGCACCAACTAACTACCTAAATGATTGATTTGTATTATCTACGTAGGTAATGAATACATAACGAAGGTACTAGCTTAAATAGTTATGGAATATTTTAAATTACTCAGCAAAATTGTCACAAAATCGAACAAAATGTTGTTAACTACTTTTCGGATAACGAGTATATAAAAAAAGTATACAAAAAGTGTGATTCAGCTACTGTAATTTACACAAAAACATAATGATCAACTTTAGTACTTTGACAATAATTACAAGATTCGCCTTGATTATCTTTTTTGTCATTCATTCACTGTTCATCCATCTGTGGTAAAAATTGACTTGGTAAAAAAGTCAGTTCCTGTGCTCATGCTAATAGCAAAAATAAAATGTTGCCTATGATTATTATTGTACTCTTTAGTATTACAATAACTTTGACAGTTGTTGGAATGTTTCTGACCACATCGAAAGGGATTATAGTCGTGGGTTTATGCTAAGTCATTGGGTTTTTAGCGTTATGTTTAATCCGATAGCTGGGAACTGAAAACATGTAGCTTTTCAGGTTTGTATAGTCCATAGTCTATTATATGTATTGTATTTTCGTATGACTGTCTCTTTCATGTGAGTTAGCTACCACAATCGTTTTCGGGGTACTTTGCTACAAATTATTTTGTAGTTTAGCATAATAATTATTAAAAACAGTTAAGTAGTTATTAAAAGTTTGAGGTCAACTTATTGAATAGTTACATACAAAAAAATTTAATACGTACCTAATACCATTTTTGGGCAGTGCGCGACGCTATTTTCCACTTTTGGCCTGGAGGATGCAAGTGAATGCAAGAAATGAATGCAAGAAATGAATGAATGAATGTTTATTAGAAGACAATGGCCCCGATTCGGACTGTGCCACGACTTAACTAATTTTATTCCTGTCACTTTCTAAAACAAGATTAAGAAAAGAGACAGAAAACCAACAGCTGACTTTAGTACTGTCAAAGTGACGTTACACGCCCAAAATAAGATGCCGTCATAATGTACGCCATCTTATTTAAGGCGTTTTTGGGCGTGTAACGTCACTTTGACAGCACTAAAGTCAGTTGTTGGTTTTCTGTCTCTTTTCTTAATCTTGTTTTAGAAAGTGACGGGAATAAATTTAGATAAGTTAAGTCGTGGCATAGTCCGAATCGGGGCCAATATCTCTGAAAATTCCTTAACCTAATCATGTATAACTCTAATTTTCAGTTGGAGCCCCAATTCTTATCCTGTCGTTATGGGTGGAGCCGTACCACAGAGGGTACTTCCAGGATGACCAGTCCCTCCTTCTGCCCTTTAAGGAGCAGGCTGTGTCAGAAGGCTTGCTCGCTGGACTCGGGTTCGCTTTGAACATCATCACGGTAAAGTTTAAAAGGCTGTCCTATTGCCATCGCTCGCGCGATCATGCGTTCGTCCGACGAGAATCATTGTGCCACTGTGCGTTTAAACATACTCATATCTGAATAAAAATAGAACAATTCGATCGCATCTCATGATAGCACGACCTTCTAAGTATATTCCCCAGATATAAGTATGTTTAAACGCACAATGATTTTCGTCGAACGAACGCATGATCGCGCGAGCGATGGCAATAGGACAACGCCTAATACTGACTCATGTCCTCTGTTTCATGTTCCAGCGTAAGCTTCAATAATGTAGAAATACTTATAATTTATTAGACGATAAAATGAAGTTTAATTTCTGTGATCCATCTAAGTGATTGGGTGTCAAATAATAAAACGCAAAACCAGCACGGCTAGCATGCCACCCACGACAAAGCGCTTAAACGAGAAAACCGTCATGCGCGCTCTTTTTGGCATACGTAAAATAATAAAGATGGAGGCACGTCTCGATTTTTGTCGTTTTCTCGGGGGTGGCATGCTAGGCCTACAGATAAGGTTAATCAATATTACTTAGTTGTAATTCGATAAAAAAGACAAATTAGCCGCGTATAGGTAAGATAACACATGTTTCATGTTAGTATTGCATGAAAAATTTTAACATACGCTCAAAAAACATAACCCTCCTTCTGGCATATGATAATATAACTAATTCTGGAGCAGTCGGGTAAAAAAATACTCGTTATCAAAAAATCAATGCGATCTTTAGGTAGGTAGGTACGTGTCTCTCTGATTCCAGAATGGTTCTCATAGGTAGGTACCTTCTTCCACTATTAAAGCAAATCTTTAAATTCATATTAGATTCACTAATTTAAAACCAGTAATTAGGTATTTGAGTCAAAAGATCTATTAAGAGCGTCGGTGGCGACTCGTTGTGGATAGCTGTATGGAAATTCAATCGGTTCGGGGTTCGAAACCGCAAGGACGACATGCCATGTAAGTACCTACCAAAGAGTTTTTCTAACTTATGTACATAATACCGACTGCTCTCAAACGGTGAAGGAAAACATCGTAATGTATGAATGTGAAGTCTACCAATCCGCAATGGGCACGTGTTGGATAACGCCCATCAGGTTTTAATTTTTTCGTAAAAATTTTTACTAAGATAAAACTAAAATATATTTTATGCAGTCCGCTCCCCTATTCAGTTTGGAAAATAGACACCAAAGAGACATCATTAGGATTGTATTTGGAATTTCGAAATGAAAACTTTTTAATAATTAATTTTTTTTTGTAGACCACTGGCAAGATGTCTTGAAAAAAATAATCATAAGCCATAAGGAGTTTTTGGCGGGATTTGAACAGATACGTTTGGAGTCCTCATATTTCATCGAATTTTTATTGTTTATAGTGAGTTTTGGTTCGTAAAATCGGTGTTGTTTTGCGTAACAAAGTGTCGTGCAAGTGAACAATATACAGTTCAGTGAAATATGTTGGTGTGGGTCGTGAACAGGAAAAGTGTTCCGTTCTTTTTTAGCGCGGCAAGCGGTCGGTTCACCTCTTTCCTGTGGACTTCTCTGCGTTTCCTGCGTTTCTCGATTGCCTCCAAAAACTCCAAAGAAGCGTTGAAACGTCGAACACCAACGTTTTATTTGCTATAAATGAGAGTATTTATTCCTGACATCGGTTGTATGCGATACTGTAATCGCTTTACCTTGAATTGAACCCAAAAAAAAAAAAATCATAAGCCATAAAAACTAAAAAGGAAGACAACTGTTTTCTTTTTAATTGAAGTATTTGGCTTAACGCATTTTTTCAGACAGACAGCTGCCAGTTCTGTATTTCTTAGATGTAATGAAAACTCTTTGGCTGTATGAAAATTATGTAGACGAGAAATAAAAACTTTTTGGATTGGATTGGATTTTTGGATTTTCTAAATATCAATCCCTATTGGTTTTAAAATGTGTAGTATTAACCCACATTTAATTTTATGTTGTTATTTTTTTTAAACCATGGGAATAACATATAAAAATTAATATTTTAATGTGTAAATTAAACACGACAGGACAAAGGCCTACCAAAGGAGGGTTCCTTTGGTAGGCCTTTGTCCTGTCGTGGGACGTATAGCTGATGACGATGATGATGACCTTCATTTTTAGTAAAAAAAAATCTAGAGCCAGACTTTTTAACGTTAGGACCTAAACTAGTTTCTTATAATTTTGAAACCTCATTCCAGATAATAATAATCGAGGTGATCCACGACAAGAAAGGCAGGGGTGTCGGGGAGAAGTTCCTCTGTGGGTCTCTCATCCCCGGCTGGGTCTGGGAGAGCTACAGGGCTATAGGCATCTTCACCTTCGGGGCGGCCGCAGAGCACCTCACCGCCAACCTGGCTAAGTACGTCATTGGCAGGCTGAGGCCGCATTTCTTTGATGTAAGTTGATTTTTACTACTATTGAAGAGGTTTCGACGGCTAGGTGATCAATGAAACAGAGACTTTGGTCTCTGGGTCATCATCTAGGAGTAACCAACTGAATCCGTGGTCTAATGGTTAAGAGCATTAGCTCTCGACACGAAGGTCGTGGGTTCGATTCCCACCTAGTGACACACCTAGTGATATGTCACTTTGTGCGTTTTTCCCCAGTTGGTTAGGACATTGCAGGCTGAATCACCTGATTGTCTGAAACGAAAAATGATGAATGAATGAACTCTGACACCAGGGCTCTGCCCACACGATAAGAAGAAGATCTAGGAGTAGAAGATCTACAGATTCATTGGGGCCTTTAACAAAACAAATAAACACATAAAGAAAAACTAAGGAACAAACTGTATTGTTGGGTTTTCTATTCAACAAATAAAGACATTTCATTTTACTATGGGAGCAAAGCCTAAATCGCAAAAAAAAATCGGATTTATACTAAACTGCAATGCTAGGCAATGTACTCGACTCTATTGTATGAGACAGCTGTTTTTTGCGATTTTAAATTTGCTTCCGTAGTAAAAGTTGTTCAGTTTGATAGTCTGAACCACCCCTAAAAATTACGCCACGGTAAAACAAATCATACTACAGGTGTAAGTCAAAGATCTCAGCCGACTGCTACTGCCTACGACGACATTTGAGTTGGGTCTTTGCAGCACTTTTGTATGAAACAGCTGTTTTTTTTTTCGCGTTTCCTGAGGTAGGCTCCATATTGAAAGTTGTTCAGTTTGATGGTGGAAGCTCACCGTTTCAGTCTACGGAGGGCAGTTCCTTACATCCTGTATTGATGACAATATTGTTCTTTCAGGTATGTCAGCCAACGCCGGTGACGTCCTCTCCTCTCAACTCCGCAGGCTACATCCAGGACTTCACCTGCGCTCCAGGAGTCAGCGCCTCTAAACTAAAGGACATGCGGCTCTCCTTCCCGAGTGCTCACGCTGGTTTCGCCATGTATTCTGCTGTATTTTTTATTGTGAGTTATATAAACTCAAGATCGTATTCCCCTTTTGGTGTTATTAGAAACTTTAGTGCAACTATAACAACCATTTGTCCCTACAAATGGTTGTTATAGTTGCACTAAAGTATGGATATTTCAGGATGGAAATACTTTTTCAGGTGGAAGGCCAGAAACATCGCTCTATGTAATTCCCGCTCTCACTATATTGGGCAAGCGGTTATTTAATTGGAGGAATACCAAACTTTACTATAGACAGAAAGACTTTACCCTAAAGCACGATGATGCAAATACAGTATATAAATATATATTTTTTTTTATGATGCACAAAATGAAGCTCACCCTGGATCCCAGCTGTAGAGCGTGCGGAACTGCGGAGAGAAGAAAAAAACATATCCTGTGAAAACATATGTGTGATTGCGATGTCTGCCTCCGCTTGTGTCTCCTGGGAGATGATTATCCAAAACCGGGAGATTACAGGTTTCTTCCCCTGAACGATACTACGAGTATACCTTCATCATTTACCACGTTTTTGAAGGGTGAAGAAAATAAATATGTTGAGGTTAACACAGAAGATCCCATTAGGTCGAAGTGTTGGTGGCCTGCCAGCCCCCATAATAAGATAAGATACCCTGAAGTAGTAACAGCGCGAAATTAACGTTTGTCGCTCACAAATGTGAACTACTTTTAGTTTACTCCTAAGTAAATAAAACTTTAGATGCAAACCATTACGTTCCAGTTCTACATCCAAACGAAGGGCAGATGGCGAGGGTCGAAGCTACTCCGGCACGCGATCCAGTTCGCCGTGCTGATGGGAGCGTGGTACGTGGGCCTGTCCAGGGTTGTCGATCACATGCATCACTGGGGCGACGTGGCTGTCGGCTTCCTCGTTGGGGCTGTCTATGCCGCTATTGTGGTTGGTACCATTCAATCAAACACTTGTTTCGTATTTGGGGTCAACTCGTCTGATACTATTTCGCCACTCTTGGCAGTTCTGCGTCATTTCTGGTGCTTAGCGGTTTGTGGATCTTGTGTTATGTTATTCTCATCTACAGCCTTTATCGTTCCTTTTGTTGCGGCACAGTGAGAGGCCTACGCTACGTAGGAGGGTGAAAGGGCGTTACTCCACCACACTTTCTGATTGAATATTGGTGGACTTCACAATATGCATCAGAATTTCATCTACGCAGCGTAAGCAGTTTTTCTTCACCGTTTGAGTTGAGACCCAGTCTGTGTACCGTACATTACGTACATAAAGTTCAAGAAAAACATTAATACATGGGCATATCGCTCTGGCTGTCAGAGGTTGGCATAAAGAAATGGAGACCTATACCCAGAAGTGGGTGGATTCGGGCTGTGGTTGATAATGATGATGATGTGTCGCTCTGAGATAAATAGATAGAATAAATTAATGAAATATAAAATGTATTAATAAACATCTACCTACCTAAAATGGAAATCTTTTTAGACTCTAAGTACCTACCTAAGTCTACAAATTACGGAATTGTATAATTTGTATAACATTATTTAGGAAAAAGTTATGGTGATTTACTAGCCCTCTTTCAGTGCAGAGGAGGGTTTCGTACCCAGCCTGGTTCACATTCCTACCAGTGATTTTTTTGGACCTTAAGTAACCTATCTATAAATTACTGGCTTACCTTTCGCCCACAAGAAAGGAAACCTTACGAAACTGATTTATGAAAGACCAAATTCTAATCGAGAGCCATTTTCATTTGCAGTTCATCTACGTCCTGAAGCCGAAGAGGTATGAAGCGCCAAGTAGTGAACAAGACCTTGAACCGCCGGAGAATTTGCTGCCGAGACCGGTGCTTGCGCGATGACCGCTTCCTGACTGTTTAGCATACCTAACATAGGATAATTATACCAAAAACATAATTATGTACAATAGCTCCTTGAATAAGAAACACTGTCGACGATGTATCTTGACTTGAGTCTCTCTTGTTTATAATAAGGTAAACAGGTACAATACAATACCCAGAGAAATTACACGCAGTACAATACGACCAGACCCTCTAGCATGATTTCTCTACTTGCTCGCGACTCGGCTTCTTTCCATACTATAGTATGGAAAAAAGCCGCGACTTATAAGTCGCGGCAAGCGCGGCTTGCGCTCTCCGAAAAGCGCGGGAACAGGTTATTTTGTATGCAGCGAAGGCGCGTCGCGCGCGTGTAGAGAAATCATACTAGACCTACAGGAGTGTTATTTTTGAATCTCATTCGCTGAGATCAGCAGTTGAAAATGTCAAAATTACTATGGAGATACGCATCTTTCTACTGCTGATATGACATTCAAAAATCGCACTCCTGATGCCATGATTTTTGAAAGTCAAATCAGCAGTAGAAAGATGCGTATCTCCACAGTAATTTTGACATTTTCAACTGCTGAACTCAGCGAATGAGATTAAAAAATCGAACTCCAGGAAAATAACTTACCTCGTCTAATCTTCCTTTGCGCAGTTCCCCGAGACAACCAGAAGTCGTTTTGTAATTAATGGGTGCAAAGTCGGATGTCAGCTAAAAGGACGCGAAAACCATTAGCCAATCGTGGCAAGGAAATGAAGGTGGCACATCCTGATTGGTCGATATAATTTCGCGCACTATTAAAATTTGTCAACTGCGCACTGTACATCGGGGAGACTTATAAACTTGGTAAATTACTGTAATTGCATTCAAAATAGCCTCATAATCCTTCTGCCCTTAGCCAATTATTTGGGGTCTGCGCAAAATTATTTGGCAAAACTTTTACGGCCGCCGGCGCCCCGCCTGCCTGATGAGTGATGACCTAACCCTTCTTTTGGGAATGCAATTGTTTTACTTTTACGAAACAAGACTTTATTGCAAAATCCCTAAGGGGATGTAATTTGGAGCGACGCTCTATACAAACGAAGTCTGGTTATTATTTGCAATACTAGCCAATGAAAGTTTTCAGAAACAATAGAACTAAACTAATCTCTATGCTTATATGTGTTGTCGAATTTTGTTAAAATATACAGTTTCAATGCTATAGGATTAATCTTCTTATCGTGTGGGCAGAGCCCTTGTGTCAGAGTTTTTCCAGACCGCCTTACGGCCTCTGACGTGGTTTTTATGTAACGACTACTACCACCAGAGATAGTAGCCGAGACCAACGGCTTAACGTGCCATCCGGAGCACGGAATCATCAGAATAGGATTAATTTAAGATTTGTATGGAAATATTTGAGGCACTTTAACATTAAAACTTTAACGAAAATCTGACAACAAACAAGCATAGTTAGTTAGATTAGTTTCTATATTGTTTCTGAAAAATTTACTGACTTTAATTGGTTAGTATTGAAAATATAACCAGACTTCGTTTTTACGGAGCGCGCTCCGAGTTATTAAAGGCTAAAATCAAGAGTACAATGACATAATATAATTTAATTATGACTTCAGTGATGTGTCATGATGTCCTCATGTCGCATCTTTTCCCCGATCATACACTGCATGTAGGTATCATATTTTAAAACACTAACAGTAACATTATTACTTTATTTTCCGCCGCGTAGTAAGGGAGGGATTTCCGCGACGTACAGTCAAGAACACATCAAGCTTTACACTTGCAGTTCGATTGTAACGCTTATGCCGCACTAAATAAGAACGGTACATAGTCCAAAGTGTCAAGCTTATCGTGCTCTTGACTGTACATGCAGCTGTAGCATAATTCGCGCGATAATGCTCCATCACGCCTTTTATCTCGTTCGTTCAAGCGCAAATAGAAAGAGAGCTAAGGCGCGATAGCGTATATCACACTGCCATGCTATAGCCGCTGATGTGCTATTTTTGTAACGCACACTTTCTGATTAGTTTGCGCAAAATGTACCTACTTTTCGAATTGGGACGTGTAATATTCAAAAATAACACCCCTGCGGCCGTAGTATGGCAGCGTTATAATGACTGTACCACGCTGACATTGCCATACTACGGCCGCTGATACATACGCAGTGAAAGATTGAGGAAAATGCCACAAGTGGACGCGGTATAGTTTAAGAAGTTCCTGTATTATTTTAAAACCGAATAAAGACAATACACGATTATGTAGAAAATGTATTGTGTTTGCAATTAATGAACAAAATTACCCTGTTATTGAAACGTATTTATAGCTGTAACTCGAATAACTAGATGTCTAATCATTGTTCTGTGTTTCTAAACTTCATCGTTATATCGAATGCGTCTACTAAAGTTTCATCTTACATTTTTTCTACAGGGTGTAACAAAACAGCCTAGTAATATTTAACGGGGTGTTTAGACCATGACCAACTGAACATCTTTCACTACGGAGACAAAATCGAGGAAAAGTAAAAAAAAAATGCTGTCCCATTCATTGCGTCGCGTCGAGTCGGTACAGCAGTTTTGTAAAGAGGGCTATTCAAGTCCAGTGGCGCCCTCCTCGGCACAATAATACAGATTTCTCAATAATGAAAGCCTAAATTAAAAAAGTGCCCACTTGACAAACTACAAAAGCCTTCAAGCCTTATAAAAAACCTAAAATCCTAAGATAGATCCTTTGATAGATTATTAGTACATTACTGCAGCGGCCAGCAACAGAGGCATTGACGGACGAACATGTAAATGTGGGCCGAGGCGAAGCCGAGGCACACATACGTAAGTCCATCAATGCCTAGTTGTGGCCAAGGCTTGTATAGTACTTTTCTCAAATAATGCGCGGAAATTAAAACAGTAAATTTTCTCAAATAATTCGCAGAAATTAAAACTCTTTTCAAAATCAATGACGAACAACGAACAACAATTTGTTTTTTTTTTCAATAAACAGCTTTCTATTTGCAAGCCGATTCGAAATTTTAATAAAACCTTTGATGAGTTACCTCCTTGGTCGCCATGTTTCGGAGAAAAATATCGTTCCATTTTTAAATTACATGACAGATATGAGTTTACTATGTAATTTATTTGGTCGCTAAACATGGCAGATATGGATTTTCATACAAACATTGCCGGCCGCTGCGCGCATGTATTTGGCCAGTACAGAAATTTCGATTTATCTCGAAGAAGGTTGTCAAAATAATGCTCACATTTCCAAGCATGTTTGAGAAAAGGTTTTTTAAAGGTCTAAAGGTGGACTTCCGATGCTAGCGGCCGACGCGTCTGACGCGCGCGGCTCGCGGCCGACGGCCGATGCGGCCATACTAGTTACTATGAAAACGTATGGCGCCGCTTCCGATGCCAGCGACTGACGCGCGCGTCAGACGCGCGCGGCCGATGTCTATCGCATCGGCCGCGGCCGCGCGCGGCTATGCTCTGACGTCACGCAGAACAAGAATGTTTGCCAGAAATATTACGAAGTTTTTACCGAAAATTTGCTTAATTTTTACTATTTTATTTGTATTTTATTATCTGCAAGGTCGCTCATCCACGTTGCGATAACACCATCTATCGAGCCACTTGAAATTACTTTTTCTTTTTTCGGAAAATCTCTCTTGCCTACATAATTATTAGCTAGACAGCGATCCATGTACAGGTTAAAAAGCCAAGGGTCTAATTACTCCCAAAAATGTATTTTATCATAAACCCTGTAAAAAAAATGCATTCATATATTCTCTCTTCTGTATTGTATTCTCTAAACTGCTTTAAACCTATCAATCTGTAAATCAATCAAATATTATTTATTAAAATATGTATTGGTTTTTTTGTTTGTGTTTTTATGTTTTTGTTTAAGCACCGAAACATAAAAACATACTCTAAATTTCGGGGAAAAAACCCTAAAGTGATAACACTCTGCACAATAGGCACGCGTCAGTCGCTGACCTCGGAAGTGAGGTCTGTCGTCGGCCGCGCGCGTCTGACGCGAGGTTCTGTCATATATGACAGAACCTCGCGTCAGACGCGCGCGTTAGTCGCATCGGCCGCTGGCATCGGAAGTCCACCTTAAACATACAAATTTTGGAAAAAGAAAAAAACGGCCGCTTTTGTTTTTATTCGAAATTGTCTAAAAGTGGAATGTTTAGAACCTATAAAAGTATTGTATAAGCTTGAAGGCTTTTGTAGCTTGTCAAGTGGACACTTTTTTAATTTAGGCTTTCTTTATTGAGAAATCTTTATTATTATGACGAGGGCGCTACTGGACTCCGATAGCCCTCTGAAACAGCATTACATTTTTCGCGATTGTGATGTTGGCGCCTATCCATTGGAAGTGGTTCAGTTTGATCGTCCAATTCTTTAAATATTACAACCCTGTAATTTATGCCTGCAAGAGAGGTAGGCACTGCTCGATATGAGCTATTCTCTAGATAAATTCGTACCTATACCTACTGCACGAAAATTATAGAAGTATGTAGCATAGCATATGCTCACGACTATATTCCTCGAGGGGGTAGTCAGAGATATTCTAAAACTTCAGAACATCCACGTTTCACTAGTAGTACCGAAACTCTGTCCAGTGTGACGGGGAGTGAGCCCGTCGCCACTTGTAATGGACAGTAGGTACGATACATGCCTCGAAATTGAAGCATGCAGGTTTCCTCACGATGTTTTCGATGTTTTTGTTTGATATTAGAAGTATGTACGTTTGAGTAAAACGATTGTGGAACTTTTGTCCGACAGACAGTTTATCGACATTACTTTGGACCGACGTAGGTAACGTTTGACCGACATTACTTTGGGCCGATGTAACCTTTGACCGACATTACTTTGGGCCAATATTACGTTTGACCGACCTCAATTTCGGCCGATCTGTTTTCTTGAGCCTTGAATACTGTCTTTCTTTGAATCGTTGCACTGGACTTTAAAATATCAAAGAGCAAAGTAAACATAAGACGATCTAACGCAAGAAATAACTAAACAAACAAACAAACTAATAACAATTAAATCGATGATAATTATAATATCTAAACGTAAATGATAATAGCATACAAAGATCTCTGGAATATAAGAGGACAGTGGGCAAAGTTCACGAAGAAAATAATGATGCAATTAAAGTAGCAGATTTCAAGAACATAATCAAATCAATGTGATGGTTTAGTTAGGTTCTTCACTAGCTAGGGTCTAGGCACATATACACTTATAAATTTTGTGAGTAGGCTTAAGAGGGCTATTCGAGTCCAGTGGCGCCCTCGCTCGTCACAATAATTTCTCAATAAAGAAAGCCTAAATTAAAAAAGTGCCCGCTTGACAAACTACAAAAGCCTTCAAGCTATTTTCATAGAATACTTTTATAGGTTTTTTAAAGTTCTAAACCATCTAAACATCAAAATTTTGATAAAAGAAAAAAACGACCGCTTTTGTTTTTATTCGAAATTGTCTAAAAGTGGAATGTTTAGAACCTATAAAAGTATTGTATAACAATGGCTTGAAGGCTTTTGTAGTTTGTCAAATGGGCGCTTTTTTAATTTAGGCTTTCTTTATTGAGAAATCTTTATTATTGTGATGAGGGCGCCACTGGACTCCGATAGCCCTCTTAATCTAGAACATGAATGGAACTGCTTAAACCAAGAAGAATTTAAAGTGAGGCAAAAGAGGTGTGTCCGGTCTCTCCCTACCCCAATGGGACACAGGCGTGAGTATACAGGGTGAAATTGATATCATTGGCATCCTTTTAAACTAAGAGTCTACCCATCAAACTGTACTTTTACTATTGGAGCAATCCGATCGGAGCAAAAAAAAATCAGCTGTTGCATACATTTGAGTCGAGTACGCATTGCAGTTTAGTATGGAACAGTTGATTTTTTTGCTCCGATTCGTTTGCTCCGATAGTAAAAGTTGTTCAGTTTGATGGGTAGACTCTTAGTTTAAAAGGATGCCAATGATATCAATTTCTAAACTTGAGAATTGCTAAACTTAAGTGGCAGTGGGCGGTGCACATTGCTCGCAGAACAGATGGCCGGTGGGGCCGAAAAGTTCTCGAGTGGCGACCGCGCACCGGAAAGGAGGGAAAGAGGGCCCCTCACACGGTGGACCGACGACCTGGTGAAGGCGGCGGGAAAACGTTGGACGCAGGACCGGTCGTTATGGCGATCCTTGGGGGAGACCTATGTCCAGCAGTGGACTTCCATCGGCTGAGATGATGATGATGATGATGATATCAATTTCACCCTGTATTGTATGTAGTGTATGTAAGAAAATGTTATTAGGAAACTTTAAACTAGGTACGTATCCTAAGAATATGGGATCATTCGTGAAATGGCCAATTCGTGAAATGGCCAATTCTGAAAATGCCTAATTCACGAAATGGCTTACTTTACTTAGAAATTTTTTTCACTCATTTTTCATTTACGATGTCCCATAGAATAAGGTAGGGCGGGGTCCATGGTAGCAACTTTTAACTATGATTTTTTTTTACCCGACTGCCCTAGAAGGAGGGTTATGTTTTTCGAGTGTATTGATGTATTTATACAACGTGTTAATAAATTAGCGCAAAACCTCATACACCCCAACTGATTTATAACAAAAGAATTAGATTGAAACAATAATTTCATTATTTTGATACTTAAAATTTAAAGTTATTCGCATTTTAAGTTCGGAGGCAAAAATGATTTGTTATCATTTCAGCACTGAAAGAAAGCGCTAACGTACTCATGGATACATTTTTATAATCTTGTTTTGGTAGTAAGTAGGGTGAGTGTGCCCGTGGGGTGGGTTGACATCGGGTTTAGTAAATTAAAAATTTTATGAAAAAAAAAATTAAAATTTTGAAAAAAATTACCTATGTTGAAAACATGATAATTCGATTCTGCTATCGATTCTAAACAAACTACTTTCTAGTTTTGCGTTAATTCATTAACACGTTGTATATATATAAACATATATTGTTATACAACGTGTTAATAAATTAGGGCAAAACCTCATACACCCCAACTGATTTCTAACAAAAGAATTAGATTGAAACAATAATTTCATTATTTTGATACTTAAAATTTAAAGTTATTCGCATTTTAAGTTCAGAGGCAAAAATGATTTTTTATCATTTCAGCAATGAATGAAAGCGCTAACGTACTTATGGATACATTTTAATAATCTTTTTTTGGCAGCAAGTAGGGTGAGTGTGCCCGTGGGGTGGGTTAACATCGGGTTTAGTAAATTTAAAATTTTACGAAAAAATTATTTAAAATTTTGAAAAAAATTACCTATGTTGAAACCACGATAATTCGATTCTGCTATCGATTCTAAACAAACTACTTTCTAGTTTTGCGTTAATTCATTAACACGTTGTATATATAACATTATATACATATACAGGAAGATTTTTTTATCACCATCCAAATTTTAATAAAATGTTTGTTTATGAAAAAAAATCGATACGTGCTTTTTCTTTTAGCATCGCTCAGTACTAAAATATTGAGATATGACTACGCAAAAATGTCTTAAGAAAAACAATTCGACTGGACACAGTACGCACCTACCTGTGCCACAGATTACTTATTAATAGTTACTAACCACTCGACCCGATTTCGCGCGCTTTTTCGAATTTAGAACTTTGCTTTTCAAGAACGAAAACTAACGAACGAATCTCTGTGGTCAGTAATTTTCTTTGGGTCAGAGCCTTTTAATTTTTAGAAAAAAGTTTATTATGTGTCATTGTGTCATTCAAAGAGTACTTTATTATAACCGTATCATGTAGAGAGTACATATGTTCCTTGCGTGTCATTGAACAAAAATAAACAAAATAAGGGACTAGTATAACATTTTAACAATGTTTTGAAAGTGTTGTGTGTTCCTGTTAAGTTTACAATGCGTGGCACTCTGAAGCTAGGGCTCCACCCCCCGGTCCTGCCACACCCGGTCGGTACGAATATGAAACTCGATGACCAAGCTTTATGGAAAATTCTGTAGGATACAATTTTTAAATGTGCAATATTGACCTGCCCTTTTTTTTAATGAAATGGGTTCTATAAGTGATACCAAACATGTAGAAAAAATTTGGATGGTGATAAAAAAATCTTCCTGTATATAACGATAGATACATATATATATAAGAATATATAAATATATATAATGTTATATATAACAATATATATGTATATTTATACAGGGTGTAAATTAAAATAGGACAGCTACTTAAAGAGGTGCTTCAGACCATCAAACTGAACAACTTTCTCTATGGGACCAATATCGAAATCGCGAAAAAAAAATCTGCTGTCCCATACATTTCAGTCGAGTTATGTTTGAAGTTTTGTATGGGAGAGCGGAATTTTTTTTCGCGATTTCGATATTGTTCCCATAGAGAAAGTTGTTCAGTTTGATGGTCTGAAGCACCCCTTTAAGTAGCTGTCCCATTTTATTGTACACCCTGTATATACAGGGTGAAATTGATATCATTAGCATCCTTTTAAACTAAGAGTCTACCCATCAAACTGAACAACTTTTACTATGGGAGCAAACAGATCAGAGCAACTAAAAAATCACCTGTCCCATACTACTGCAATGCCTACTCGACTCAATTGACTCAAGTGTATGCAACAGCAGATTTTTTATATGCTCCGATCGGTTTGCTCTCATAGTAAAAGTTGTTCAGTTTGATGGGTAGACCCTTAGTTTAAAAGGATGCTAATGATATCAATTTCACCCTGTATATACATACATCAATACACTCGAAAAACATAACCCTCCTTCTAGGGCAGTCAAGTAAAAAAAAATCATAGTTAAAAGTTGCTACCATGGACCCCGCCCTACCTTATTCTATGGGACATCGTAAATGAAAAATGAGTGAAAAAAATTAGTTAGTAAAGTAAGCCATTTCGCGAATTAGGCATTTTCAGAATTGGCCATTTCACGAATTAGCCATTTCGCGAATGATCCAGAATATGGTGCAGGCAAGGTGCAGGTTTGGTTTTGTGATGACTGATGATGATGAGCTTCAGAAATCAACGCCTATTTTTGACTTTTAGCAACACTTGCTTTTTGTTGAAAAACTGTGTAATGCGTAGTGTGCCTATGTTGACCCAGGAAAACGTCAATGATACTTAATAGCAATACTATAAGTAACTAATGCAATATTAAACGTTGCGTTGTTTTGACAATTTTCATATAATCAACGCGATTTGCGTCACAAGTGTGTTGAAAAAACATAATCGTAATGTGACTGCAATATTACTCCTAGGGACATACGATAGAAAATTGAAAGTTATTCAGTATCATGGGTACATGGGTTCGAACTGAAAAAACTCTGACACCAGGAGTGCGATTTTTGAAACTCATTCGTTGAACTGAGCAGTTGTAAATGTCAAAATTACTATGGAGATACGCTTCTTTCTACTGCTGATTTGACTTTCAAAAATCATACTTCAGGAGTGCGATTTTTGAAAGTCAAATGAGCAGTAGAATGTGCGTATCTCCATAGTAATTTTGACATTTTCAACTGCTGAACTCAGCGAATGAGATTCAAAAATCGCACTCCAGGAGTGCGATTTTTGAATTTCATACGTTCAACTCAGCAGTCTCAATCTCAGAAACTGCTATAGGGATTTTGATACGGTTTTCACTAATAGATAGGCTCATTCATTAGGAAGGATTTTCCGGTCGCACATACCAACTTAGGCCCTTTACACACTGCGACTTTTAGCATCGATGCAGTCGCGCGTTTTTGAAACGCGCGACAGCATCGCGACACCAGCAATGAACAGATTTTTGCATCGATGCTGTCGCGCGTTAGTATCGCTATTGATACAGTCGCGCGTTAGCATTGATACACACGCGCGACAGCATAGATGCAGAATTGCAGACGCGGGGGTAGTGGGGGCATGATCAAAATACTTTTCGCGTCGTGGTTCACGTTAGCATCGATACTGCATCGCTACAGTCCTATGGCCAGCTTCTGCATCGCGACAGCATCGCGACTGTATCGATGCTAAAAGTAGCGCAAGTGTGTAAAGGTCGACCATTTGCGACTGCATCGATGCTGTATCGCGACAATATCGCGACTACATTGCTGCTAAAAGTCGCAGTATGTAAAGGGCCTTAGCGTGCGAAGCCAGGGGTGCCGCTAGTTAAGGATAAAATACCGAATAAAAACGTATGTTATCGTTGCACAGAAATAAAAAAAACGGTTAAAGATAGTTTATCAATCACAAACCTAAATGATGAAATAATCAGACCAGGGGGCACATCAACACGAGTCTATTATTGTACTACCTAATTATAATTATAAACATTATCAGTACGTTTGACTTCAATACACGAACTAAGTCCTGATAGACGAGGCATTATCATCTTTACCTCTCGGAAATAAGATTATAATACAAGACTTCTTATTTTGCATAAACAGTGTAATGACACCATTTCAATTTCTACAGTTCATTTCATTTTAATACGACCCCAAACATGGCTCTTATTCCTACGGAAAAAGAATGAGAGTCGTTTGATTTTCGGGACCTTGTACGTCGATCGAACTGTAGGAGAGATAAGAAAGACGTCATTCGATGAGGAAATGGTAGAGGCGTGTCATGGGTGTGGCACGCACGCGGCTTCTCGTTTGTAAAGGATTTGGTTTGCGCTCTACAGGATAAATAAATACTTGAGATGGATTAGGGGAGACGGGAGACTGAGGACACGCTTGATCAGTGTGGGACACATGGCAGGACTTATAATAAAATCGGTCAAGTGCGATTCGGGCTACTCGCGCACCGAGGCCGAGGGTTCCGTACCACACCACTACAACATATCAACGTAAAAAATTTTTTTTTTAATCCGGGACCTTTTTCGCGCGACCGACTCACACTTAGCCAATTTTTATTATTTGTTGTTATACTGTAGAGTTTGCTCTACAATCACACAAAGTTTGACGCTTGTATTACCGTTTTTGCCATAGAGCGAGAAGAAAAAACGTTGATAAAAACTAGTTTCTTGTTGAGAACCCCCCTTAATTTTTTACTTTTTGTTCTATCTAGCTCTTTTGGTTCAAAAGTTACAGCCCTAAATAGGTCGGACAGACGGACGGACGGACGGACGGACGGACGGACGGACGGACGGACGGACGGACAACGTAGCTTTAGTAATAGGGTCCGGTTTTCACCCTTTGGGTACGGAACCCTAAAAACTATCAGGGCCCACCATACCATAACCTAACCATATTGGGCGCCCTTTCCAACAAAAAATATTTTTTCCGATTATTTTTTCGCCCTACGCTTTCTGTATTTGCCTCACGTAAAAACGTGAGGCTAACAAAAGTTAGAACATCAATTTAATTCTTGTAGTCACTGACTTACTTATAGTAGGTAATCTAAATTGGCTTGCACATCGCAAATCGCAACTACTCGCATAAGAGCAAGCCGAATGTGCCGAAAACTGCATGAGGCGTATTTGTAAACGATATGGGTATAATGAATGCTAGTGTAATTTTCAAAACTAGCAGATTACGCATGGTATGTGTGTATAAGGCGATCGGCTTGCGCCCCCTAAGTCACTCGCTCGCCGGTCGCCCGGGTGCCACTCACCCCTGGCACCCGTAAAGACGGCCCTGTTAAATATCACTATCACACAATTCACACACACGATTTCGCTACATGAAATATAGCTTGTGTATCTGTGCCCCAACCCCAATGAGTAATACATAAATAAATAAATAACGCTCACAAGTGTATGTCAGAATTGCAGGAGTTTTTATTTTTAAAGGATGCGAACTGTCTTATACAAATGTAGGTATAAGATAGTTCGCACATACCTAAAATGAATTGTTTGGTACCTATAGGGTCCTTCTTAATATGCTGACACTTTTTAAGGGGATAATCAGACCGTCAAACTGAACAACTTCCTTTATGGGACCAACGTCGAAATCGCGAAAAAAAAAAATCATCACTTCCATACAAAACTGCAAACCTACTCGGAGCCAAACGTATGGGACAACTGTTTTTTTTCGCGATTTCGATGTTGATTCCACAGAGAAAGTTGTTCAGTTTTATAGTCTGGTCATCGCCTTAAAAAAGTGTCAGCATATTAAGAAGGACCCTGTATAATGAATTTAATTGTACCTCGTTCAATACCTAGAAATTACAGTACGAAAGGGAACTGCCGTTCTGATATCAGCATGGCGGGTAAACACTAAAAAAATCATCAGTTTGGATTACCCCACAAGGTACCTAATAGTACCTATGCGATTCTCCCTATCGACTAACACAGGGATTCCTGCATACCTACTTATACCAGTTGAAACCTAAATGGGGCTTTCGTTCCCTCAAGATTATTATGAAGACACCATTTTATAACTTTTCTTATCATGTAGTGACACTATTAACTGTTAACATTTGACTCCAATTTATCTTCTTACCTAGAGTCAAAACGGAAATACCCAGAAGCAAAATACCGCGTACCGAAAAGGGTAGCGTGAGTAGACCCCAAGGTGGACCGACGACCTTGTGAAGGCGGCGGGAACCCTTTTTAATTAAGATAGCGTAGGACCGATTGTTGGACATAAGACTGCAAACGGGAGTTAGGCGATCCAAAGATAATCTGCCGGCAGATATGTCTGTCAAAATTCAAAATTCAAAATTTTTTATTCAAAATAATATCATACAGATAGCTTTTTGACGTCATTTTTTGACTCTACCACCCCGTCGGAAGGTGTTCCGTTGAGAGAAGATGCGGCCAGAAACTCTACAACACACATCTTTGAAACAAAACAAAATGTACAAAGTACCTACAATTAAAATACAATATTGCATTACATAGTGTAAAATTGTCAAGACCAGACATTTTGGTCATTCAAATAATCATCGAGTTTATGGTAACCTTTTTTACAGAGGACTTGTTTAACATGGGACTTAAACTTTTGTCTGGTAAGTCTGTCTGTCGCACACAGTCTGTCGAGTGTGGATGTGGTCAGATGCAAACCACTCGATAACTATTACAGTGTGACTTGTGACCTTATTCTTGCTGCTTCGCTCCTACCAGAACGTAATCGAGGCTTCCCTTAGAGCGCTTACAGACATAATGTATGAGCGCGACGCTCTGCGACCCACCGCGACAGCAAAGTGTCGCTCGTCTGTAAGAGCCCTTAGAGGAATAGAGGTAGACAAGTATTGGAAAGACAAAGTGTGATCAACTGATCACCTTCACACGAGAATGAAGAAGACGCACCTAGATAATTATAGTTTTAATTAGGTAATTACAATTAGTATCGACATAATCAGTAGTGAATAGTGATACTTAATGGGTAATAACAAGATCAAATGCATACCTACTTCAACTGGAAAATGATATAGATAATGAATGTCAAGAACAAGGCTACACGCTACAACTATGTATCTCAAGATTGATTTCAACTATCCTTAAAGGATTACCTTTAGAACTAGCTTATTTTACCTACGTATAATTAAAATCTGTAACTGGTTTAATAATGCGGATCAATGACTTTTGATTTCATGGTCTTCCTTGAATTTAAAATGCAATGTTTATTGCAGAGATTTGATATAAGACTAGGTAGAAACAACTT
This sequence comes from Agonopterix subpropinquella, assembly GCA_922987775.1. Classification (NCBI taxonomy): domain Eukaryota; kingdom Metazoa; phylum Arthropoda; class Insecta; order Lepidoptera; family Depressariidae; genus Agonopterix; species Agonopterix subpropinquella. The sequence continues at coordinate 5,558,738 of OV277710.1, forward strand.
CGACAAGGAGGCCGCTAGGTGCATCCAACTAGGATGGGCTGCTTTCGGGAAACTCCGTCATATATTTTCCTCGGCTATACCACAATGCCTCAAGACGAGGGTGTTCAATCAGTGCGTCCTGCCAGTAATGACATATGGTGCGGAAACATGGACCCTGACGATAGGACTAGTTCATCAATTCAAGGTCGCTCAGCGAGCTATGGAGAGAGCTATGCTCGGTGTTTCTCTGAGAGATCACATCAGAAATGAAGTGATACGTCAGAGAACTAAAGTGGTTGACATAGCTCAAAAATTAGCAGGCTGAAGTGGCAATGGGCTGGTCATATCTGCCGAAGAACTGACAACCGGTGGGGTGTCAGAGTTTTAGAGTGGAGACCGCGAACTGGTAGGCGTAGTGTGGGACGCCCTGCTGCCCGCTGGAGAGACGACCTAAAAAAGGTAGCGGAGGGCGACTGGATGAGGAAGGCTGAGGATAGAGTTTTGTGGCGCGCCTTGGGAGAGGCCTATGTTCAGCAGTGGACGATGATAGGCTGATGATGATGATGATGATGATGATGATGATGATGATGATCTAAGGATCAATTCTAACTATCTATCTATTAGAGAGATTTGATCTAAGGATCAAAGGATAAACATTGCATATTATGTTTACCCTATCGATTGGTGCTATAACATTTCCAGTTAGTAGGTAACTATGTAGTAATCCTAGAAGTAATCCATTAAATAAACAATTTAAGAACGTATTATATTAGCAGAATATTATTGTATAAGCCATTGTGTTCTGACAGTGAATCCTACTTGGAGGCCAGATAACAAAAGAACATGAGTGCATCGGAAGGCAATCACGCCGTAACCAACTGCATAGTAGGCAGACTACTTGAAGTAAACTACGAACAAATGATTGTAATAAAAAATACATTTTACTTATAATATTATGTATTGTCTCTGCGCATAATAAGAATTGTAGGGATACAGAAAGGTTGAAGAATTTATTATTTATACATACTGTTTATATTGAATTTAGAAACACATCTGTATCATAATTCATAAAGAAAGAAAGAAAATATGTTATTTGCATGCACAACAAAACACCAGCATGCTTTTAATTTTATCAGCATGTGGTCGTAATGAAATGGAACAAACAATAATCAAAGACAATTATTCTGTTGAATTCGATACGCTAACACTTTATAATAGAGTAAACTTATTTGTATTCGAGCAGTACCTTATAGGTTTCTTAATAAAATTTAGAACAAATTGTCTAAAGGGTCTTCTACGTGTTGCCTTCGGCTCCACGCTCGCCTCCCATAGGTCCGGGACACTTATGTCCTGTGATAAGGAATAAAAGCGGTCAAGTGCGAGTCGGGCTACTCGCGCACCGAGGGTTCCGTACCACACCACCATAGAACACAACATTATTAACTTAGAAAAAAAACTTTTTTTGTCCGGGACCTTTACCGCGAGACCGACTCACACTTGGCCGGTTTTTAGTATTTGTTGTTATTCTGTAGAGTATGCTCTATAATCACACTAAGTTTGACGCTTGTATGTATTATCGTTTTTACGATAGTGCGTGAAGAAAAAACGTTGATAAAAACTAGTTTCTTGTTGAGAACCCCCCTTAATTTTTAACTTTTTGATATATTTATTATTTGTTAACAAATCCGCCGCAATAACGCATAATCTGAGAAAATTTCAACTATCTAGCTATTACGGTTCAAAAGTTACAGCCCTAAATAGGTAGGACAGACGGACGGACGGACGGACGGACGGACAGACGGATGGACGGATGGACGGACGGACGGACAACGTAGGCTTAGTAATAGGATCCCGTTTCTACCCTTTGGGTACGGACCCTAAAAATGAAAAACATAATAATATGTGACCTCTGAGTGTGTCCTCACGCAAGCCTTCCAAATAGCTTCCAAAAGTCCGGGTTACGGCCCGTGAGTAAACCTTTTACAGAGATACATAATTATATGTATTTATTTCCTCAACAGTATATACAGCACAAAGGTAATATGCTAAAACAATTACTTACTGTTGAGTCCCTGTCTCCCGTTATTGTTCTATACTACAAGTAGTAACTATGCCTACGAGTACTTAAGTAATGTGACTCAGGAACCAGAGCCTTCCCCAGTTTAACTATTGAACTAAGTAATCCCACCAAAAACATTTTTATGTAAAAAGTTGCCAAGACGAGACCATATGGTCCACACTGTCAAAAATTTATCATCTCATTATGTGAACTCAGCAGTTGAAAATGTCAATATTACTATGACGTGCATCTTTCTACTGCCGATTTGACATCAAAAAATCATACTCGAGGAGTGCGATTTTTTGAAGTCAAATAAGCAGTAGAAAGATGCGTATCTCCATACATTTTCAACTGCTGAGTTCAACGTATGAGATTCAAAAATCGCACTCCAGATCTCATCTTGAGCCAAGTTTATATAACTCTACACGCTCTACCTCTACAATGCCTAACTTCAAAAAAATTTCACATTAGTCAAAATATTATGTGGCTTAACCATTTCGCGACATTCACATATGGGCGTAAGGTGAAAAATGTATTCACTGTTCATTACTTTTCTGTTATACGTTCTTGTAGTACTTAACGAAACGGCCAAGCCACTTATTTTGACTAAGGTGTAGTGTAGAGTTTGTGAAGGGATTGTAGAGTTAGGGCGTATAGAGTAAGAAGCTTGGCTCTACATGAGATCTAGAGTGCGATTTTTGAATCTCATTCGCTGATTTCAGCAGTTGAAAATGTCAAAATTACTGTGGAAATATGTATTTTTCTACTGCTGATTTGACTTTAAAAATCAAACTTCAGGAGTGCGATTTCTGAAAGTCAAATCAGCAGTAGAAAGATGCGTATCTCCATAGTATTTTTGAAATTATCAACTGCTGAACTCAGCGAATGAGTTTCAAAAATCGCACTCCTGATAAATTTTTGACAGTGTGAGCCATATGATCTCGTCTTGGCAACATTTTACATGAAGAATTGAAGATATTTTTGGTGGGATTTCACTTCTTTTTTTTTTGTGAGTTGCCTATGTTATGACAATTTTTTTTTCCTAGTTTTAGAATTTTGTAGTTTGTGTACTAGCGTACTAACGTACATACCAAGTTTCAGCTTTCAAGGACTTCAGGAATAACTAACTAACTATTAATAAGGAACTAATTGCTACAGTAACCTAGTTTAGGTACTTTATAAAAGAGTCGATGTACAGCGTGGTAAAGCGCGATTTAAAAATAAATCTTATCATATTTTGTGTTGACGTCAAATTTAATGGCAACGAAAATGTATCTTTAAAAAAACCCCTGACCTGTGACCCCGAAATTGTGAATAATAGTTGTGAAACTGAGTAAGTAACAACCCTATACCTATGTAAGTTTGGACCAAAACGTTCACTATACAGGGTGTAACAAAACACCCTAGTAATTATTAAGGGGGTGCTTCAGACCATCAATCTGAACAACTTTCACTATGGAGCCAAAGTCGTGAAAAAATAAAAAAAATCTGCCATCCCATACATTTGAGTCGAGACTGTACTGCAGTTTTGTATGAAAGAGCGGATTTTTTTCGCGATTTTGATGTTGGCTCCATAGTGAAAGTTGTTCAGTTTGATGGTCTGAAGCACCCCCTTCACTATTACTAGGGTGTTTTGTTACACCCTGTATACTAAGATACGATTAGATAACGCTCTTTATCGGACCACGCTTCGACCACGATTATTATTATTCGTGAACTGTACGTATGACGTAGAAGCGGCGTATTGTGGAGAAGCGGCGTAAAGGGAAGCGGTGTAAAGGGAAGCGGCGTAACGGGAAAGCGGCGTGCCGGGAATCATTCGGATTTTCGGCTTTTGTTTTTTTGTGCGCAAGCATTATGTGAGAGATTTTCTGATGGACGAAATATAGACCCTAATTTGGATTAACAGTTAGTTTTTATTCGCAATAAACTATTTGAATTTAAAGTTTCCAAAAATAGGAATCTGTAGTTTTTTGAAAACTTCTTTTGTATTTCTAGTTTCTCCCCGTAGAAATTAGAAACTCTAATTCATAAAAATCCAGAATTACAATGGTCTACGGCGTAGACTGTACGCCTGTCTGTACTACGCGTACGACTACTACGGATCCGATTTGTCGGTAGCATCAAATAATCCATGCTGTGCCTGCAATACATTAATCATACAGAGTGTAAGTGACAGCCTAGCAAATACTGAAACGGTGAACTAAGACCATCAAACTGAACAACTTTCACTATGGGCTCCATAGTTCCATAATGACTTCAAACAAGAAAAAAATCCGCTGTCCCATACATTTTAGTGGAGTAGGTACAGCAGTTTTGTATGGGACAGAAGATTTTTTTCGCGTTTCCTGAGTTAGGCTCCATAGTGAAAATTATTCAGTTTGAAGGTCTGAGTTTACCGTTTCATTATTTGCTAGGCTGTCACTTACACCCTGTATAAATGAAAAATTCATATCTATCAGCTATACTATCCGTGTTCAGTAAAACCGATTCGCTCCCATACATAAAGCAGAGCTGAGTCAACTCTTCTCACAGTGATCGATACAGAGTGAACGCACGCGCACGCTGCGCCGGCGTCTAGTGAAGAACACACTATGACTCGAAACGAGATGTCCATTCACGTGCTGCGAAAACTTGTCGTGGACGGATTTTTTATTTGTGGATGTAAGTTTTCATTTTATATCATCATCATCATTAAATCCAGCTGAAACACTGTTGTAGAGGGTACCCTAATGATTTTCTTTCATACTCAACGTTACCATAATTCGGAATTTCATTTTAACTTCTTTTTAGTGTTCCGTACCAAAATTGGAAAAACGGAACACTTATGGAATCAGCTCGGTGTCTGTCCGTCCGTCTGTCACAGGTAGTTTTCTCACAGTAGACCGTAAGACATAGAAAGTTGAAACTCGGTACAGATATAGCAATTGGTGGTCCAATATCATAAATGAAGTAAAAAAGCTAAATTTTTATATTGGGGGGCAATTTGGGGAGTAAGAAAGGGTGAATAAAAAAAATTCTTTTTCTACCCGATGGTATGGGGTATCAATTGAAAGCTTATGAAAATACGAGTCTAAATATATACTTTTCAAATTTTTTATAAAAACTTTGTTTAACAAAATTTTCAATTCAATCCGAGAAATTGCTGTCCTCTATTCCAAAAATATAGCCCTATAAGAACTGAAAAAAATCATGAACATCAGAAATAACGTGTAGATGGCGGAAAAATTATCAGGGTGGCTCTAACTGGGACAGTTTTTTTTCTATACCCAAAAAACTAACATCAGTGTGACCAGTGTAAAATGATCTTCAGTTACTATGTGACCACATACTAAATAAGTGTCAATTTATAGTGGTATTATCAATGACCCATGTTAAACAACTGGTAGTACGGAACACTAATTGCCCGAGTCCCGACTCGTACTTGGCCGGTTTTTTATTGTAAATTTTTGGCTTGATGAAGAAATCTGCGATCTTCTTAAAATGTTTTTTATCAAATATGAAAACAAAAAAGTTTTTAATTACTTTTGTTTTATCTATATCACTTCCTCATCATTCGTTAATTTAATTTAGATCATCCACCACACTCGTGCTACTTAATTACTATAATCATTAAAATAATGTAGCATATACAGGGTGAAATTGATATCTTAAGTTAAGTCTACCCGTCAAACTGAAAAACTTTTACTATGGGAGCAAACCTACCTGCTGTTGCATACATTTGAGTCGAGTTAGGCATTGCAGTTTAGTATCAAACAGCTTGTTTTTTTCTTGTTCCGATCGGGTTTTCTCCCATAGTCCCAAAGTTGTTCAGTTTGATACCCATCAACCACAAAGAAACTCTTAATAAACTCTCTCTTCTTTTTACTCTTAGTTTTAAAAGAAGGATGTTTATCAATTTCACCCTGTATATGGATTAAGTAATCGTTCTTTTCTTTACGTAAAGACAAATCCATTTATTTTTCACTAATTAAAATAGAGTACCTATATTTTTATTTAGGTACTTACTTACCTAAAAATGACTTGTCTCCATTGGGAAATTTTGAAAAAAATATAGTAGTTCTTCATACACTTCATTCTTTCGACGGCCCGGTAGCTAAGTCGGTAGTGAACCTGCCTGCTGTGCCAAGGATCGCGGGTTCGAATCCCGTAAGGGACAAATATTTGTATGATGAATATGAATATTTGTACCCGAGTCATGGATGTTTGTATCTACAGGGTGTAACAAAACACCCTAGTAATACAGACTATCAAACTGAACAACTTTCACTATGGAGCCAACTTCGAAATCGTGAAAAAAAATCCGCTCTTTCATACAAAACTGCAGCACTGTCTCGACTCAAATGTATGGCACATTTCTTTTATTTTTTCTCGGTGTAGGTTCCATAGTGAAAGTTGTTCAGAATGATGGTCTGAAGCTCCCCCTTAAGTATTACTAGGGTGTTTTGTTACACCCTGTCTGTATATATGTATTCTATATCGTTGTCTAGTCCTCGTAATACAATTCCAGGCTAGATTCTGGTACTAGATAAGTAATTTGTGTGACATTGTTCAAGATATTTATTTATTTATTTATATACAATCTGTATTGAGCCTTGGTGATTAAGCTTGACCTACTGCCTCTTTCTGACCCTTAGTAAGGTCGCATTTGCCCTGTAGTGACGATGATGATGATTTTTTTCCTACTAATCTCACTGATCAGCAATAAGGAGACGCTCTACAAATACGATACGCTCAGTTGGGATATCAGAGTGGCGTCTCTCGCTACAACTGATCCTCATCTATAGACCAGTCATTTTACGGAGTTTTGTTAGGAGGGATAGGAAATAATTTTGAATGGGATTTTTAAACTGTAACCGGCACCGTTTAGGGCTCCCCACACATAACTGCGAATTCGCATCGCACTGCGAGCGCTACGATGAAAAATCACACATAAGTCATCGTAATAAGTCATCGAGCACTCGCAGATATTTGCGATGCGATGCGAATTTGCAGTTATGTGACAAAAAGACTATCTGAAAACATATATTTTTATAAATCTCTACGCAACATAGAAATCAAAATTGTATGTCCCAGAAGGCTTTTCACTTAATAGTATGAAGAAATGAATTGTCATTTTAATCAGATTAATACAATATAAATTACTTTTGATCAATAAAATTGCCATCGAAATTCAAAAAATGAGTATTTTTCAAAGCTTTCGAAAATATTTACTGCATGTTTGAAGACTAAAAGAGACAAAAAATACTTACCGTCAGGTTTTTAAGAACGAGATAGGTCATTGCCAAATTTAAAATTTGGGGCTATTGCTGGCGTTTTTTTTTCATGTTGGTATATTTCTAGGCTTAAATTGGCTCTTAAATGAAATACCGAAAAAAATTATTCTTAAATTAGTCCCGGGTCAAACCGTAAAATGACTGGGCTACTAAGTGTGTGTTTGTGTTATGGTTGCTACCCAATGGCAACACAAGTATACACTACTAGCGGCCCGTCCCGGCTTCGCACGGGTGGACGTCTAATCTTTTCTAGCAATAAATATAGCCTATGTTACTCAGGGTGAATGCAGCTTTCTAATGGTGAAAGAATTTTTCAAATCGGCCCAGTACTTTTTGAGCCTATTCATTACAAACATACAAAAATAGGTACAAATTTTTCCTCTTTATAATATTAGTGTAGATGTAGATTAGGTCAGGATTTATAAGACGGTTAACCTTCCTCGTTTCACTCATATTAGGTAGGTATACTTTATGGTTATCTGTTTGCGCAGCAGTTTTCCTCGACATGTTTTCCTTCATTTTACAATTATAGTTAAATTGCACTTTACATACCTTATCTTTGCCATGTGGAATCGAACACAATCAGTATGTACACGTACAGGGTCCTTCCTAATATGCTGCCACTTTTTAAAGGAGATGATCAGACCGTGAAACTGAACAACTTTCGCTATGGGACCAACATTGAAACCGAAAAAAAAATCTGCTGTCTGCAAGCTCCCACATACATTTGGCTCGAGTAGGTTTGCAGTTTTGTTATGGAACAACTGATTTCATTTCATTAGCATCCTCTTAAACTAAGACCCACCAAACCACCAAACAACCAAACCATCCATCCATCCATTCCTCTACCCATCAAACTGAACAACTTTTATTATGGGAGCAAACTCATCGGAGCAACTAAAAAATCAGCTGTTGCATACTAAATTGCAGTGCCTACTCGACTCAAATGTATGCAACGGCTGATTTTTTAGTTCTCCGATTGGTTTGCTCCCATAGTAAAAGTTGTTCAGTTTGGTCCTTTTAAACTAAGAGTCTACCCATCAAACTGAACAACTTTTACTATGGGAGCAAACCGATCGGAGCAAAAAAGAAATCTGCTATTGCACAAAGAAGAGTCGAGTAAGCATTAGTATGGAACAGCTGATTTTTTTTCTGCTCCGTCCGGTTTGCTCCCATACTAAAAGTTGTTCAGTTTGATAGATTATAGATTCTTAGTTTGAAAGGATGCTAATGTTATCACTTTCACCCTGTATACAATGTAGATACGTTTTTTAGCCTACCAAGCGTCCCTAAAACCGTTTCATTTAAGATAATTATCGATTACTTCTTTCATTCGGGTTTGAAGATGGCTGCAAGGCTATTTTTTGAGATCAGATTAGGTTATAAGATATTTTTTGCTCAGCACCAACTGGATTAGCGTGACAGGACCAGTTTCCATAACTAGTTCGTAGTGAATTTTTGTTTCTAAACGAACACGAGACAGAAAATCTAGGCAATTAATAACCAAAAGTCATATCAAGGTCTTCTATACGTCCGTTCATCAGAAAAATCACAGAATCAACAATAGTGCCTACTGGAAGTACCTACATATTGAATTGTTTATTGAACCGAACCGCGTATACATTAATTCAAATTATTTTATTATTTATTTATTTATTTATTTCTTTTTTGGAGAACTTACAGCTAAATAACAGTTCGGTTTCAACAAAGACAGATTGATAGTCAGATGCTGACAACAAGTTCCCACATATAAAAATAAAGAGAAAGAAAAGTCTTATGAATAAAGCTAACATTAAAAAATAAAAACTAAGGTAATACAAAATTATTATGGGCCATCAAAAAAGTCACGTGCTAGAATATTTTTAAGTCTATTGGTGCTTGTACAAAACAAATCGATATCGAAGTCCACGCAAACGTCATTGAAGCTGCTGCTGGCGCGCTGCAGGAACGCGTTCTGCTTATAATTAGTTCTCGCGAAGGGGCGGCCGCAAGTCAAGTTGTAATATCCAGATATTACAACTTTGTTGGTGGTCAAGTGGCGAGTAACCTTGCCTGTCGTGCAGGAGACGATGGTTCGATCCCCGTCCAGGCCGACTCGTACCAATGAGTTTTTCGAAATTTATGTACGATTTGTAGCACCACTGGCGTTTCGGTGAAGGAAAACATCGTGAGGAAACCTGCATGCTTCAATTTCGAGGCATGTATTGTGCCCACTGTCCATTACAAGTGGCGACGGGCTCACTCCCCGTCACACTGGACAGAGTTTCGGCACTACTAGTGAAACGTGGATGTTCTGAGGTTTCAGAATATCTCTGACTACCCCCTCGGGGAATATAGTCGTGAGCATATGCTATGCTACAACTTTGTTTGCTCCAGACTCCAGAGGAAAGATTTTTTTTTGGTGTTCGCTGCGCTCAAAAAAAATCTTTCCTCTGGAGTCTGGAGCAAACAAAGTTGTAGCATAGCATATGCTCATCATCGGCTTTCATCTGGAGACATCATCGGCTTGAAAATACTCTGAAAGCAAGTTTTCATAGTCACCGTCTTTACAACTGCCTGGGGGAATAGAAACTCCCCTTTGTGCTTTTTGAGGGATTAATCAGAGGAGATGGCGTAACGAACTGATAACTACGAACTAATATATATATTTTATGCTACCATTTCGACACAAGACTAAAAAGTATGAAATAAACTAAATTATTAAGAAAAACAAAAAACCCGACTGCATTAAAAACTATTATATTAACTGAAAAGAGAAAAACAAGCTCTTATATTCACTAATCAGCTATATCAACTTGGTTCGAGTAAATATAATTTGAATGCTATTAGGTAGGTATTGCAGGCGGGGACAAACCAAGGAAGGTACCTATTATAATTTTTCTTTGTCCCCATTTGCGATACCTAACTAATAGCATTCAAATTATATTTGCTCGAACCAAGTTGATATAGCTGATTAGTGAATATAAGAGCTTGTTTTTCTCTTTTCAGTTAATATAATAGTTTTTAATGCAGTCGGGTTTTTTATTTTTCTTAATAATTTAGTTTAACTTTGTTTTTGTTGTTTTTTTAAGTTTTAACTTTGTTTGCTCCAGACTCCAGAGCAAAGATTTTTTTTGGTGTTCGCTGCGCTCAAAAAAAATCTTTCATCTGGAGACATCATCGGCTTGAAAATACTCTGAAAGCAAGTTTTCATAGTCACCGTGTTTACAACTGCCTGGGGGAATAGAAACTCACCTTTGTGCTTTTTGAGGGATTAATTAGAGGAGATGGCGTAACGAACTGTGCACAGATATACCCAACTGAGCCTCTACCCGCACATTCGAACATCGCAATTGCGTGAACGTTTTCGTTCCAATGTCAACTCTATTACAATGAAGTGCGGACCGAAACAGTGGCGATATATCGAACATCGAAAGTCCGGGTACAGGGCCAGGGCTTGACGTCATCGTGACGTCCCCGAGCTCACTTCAGTGTTATTCCGGCAGCCATGGCATGAACTTACTACTAGCGCCACGTAGTGTGGAGTAGCAGTACAAAAGAGCGTATTCAGGACATTCAATTTAAGTAGCGTATTTAAATGCACCTTGAACCTTAACCTTAAGAAAGAGGTTCCGCTATCGACCACAAGATGCTTTTTGTCTCTCCACCCTCCCCGCAACCGTCCTTCACCCCCTTTGGTGGCTACAACATTTTCTATCGACACAAGCCAGACACAAGCCGATACGTCAACTCTACCCGGGGGGGCGTGTAAATTCTCTATGAATCAGACCATCAAAAACTGAACAACCTTCTTTATGGGATGGAAAAATGTATTCCAACTTTTTCTGTCTTTTTTCGAATTGACCAATATCGACTGTTTATTACTGTGGACTATGGGGGGACCACACCAGTGACGGCGAAGCGCCCTGGTAGGTCTACCGAACCAGTGAATGAACTTAAGCAACCTACCCAAGGGGCACCCCTAAGGGTAGGGTTGCCAGATGGGAATATTAAAATATCTGGACAAAATTTCAAAAAGTCAGAATTTTGGGATTACTTTCGGAACAAATAAATATTAAGCTACCTAAATCACCATTTTACTATTTATTATTAAAGTTAAAATTATGACAAAGAAACTTAACTTTTTTGGTAAATTAAGAGAATCATGCATGAGCATGACATAGGTAACTTATCTATGTTTATGCACATTATTTATTGTTTACGTTGCCACATGCACTAACTACTTGGCATTTAATTTCACTGAATCTACCAATTTTTAACCTTAAAAAGTACTTAGAAAAGTTTTAGAATTCAAAATTTCAAACAGGCTGCATCTTAGTTCAGTCAAATTATTAACTCTGCTTGACTGAAGTGATTTTAAAAGGACATATTGTATTTTGTCGGGATTCTGGACATCATGTAAAATTGTCGGGACAATACAGATGAATCCCGACCTGGCAACCCCACCTAAGGGGTACGGACCTCGGCAACGAGCGTTGCTGGGACTACGCGGACTACAATTGGGTAGTCGAGATCGGTGAGAACCTTTTTCCGTCGAGTCGATGACAATTTATTGCCATTGTGGTGAAGACATTTGCCAACCAATATGAGAGACTTCCTGATTGGTCAGATTGCGCCTTAATAGGCCTTTGTGCTGGCTTAACGAATAGTTAGTTATCCATAACATATAGTTAGGTAGCCATCTGACGGAACTATCTGAGACCAACTGCTTAGCGTACCTTCCGAAGCACGGAGACTCTCGAGATCAAATATTAACTCTTCTGACGATTCGTCCGATTCGCCGCAGATAAGTGTGCGATGTGTCATAGAATTTCATACAAAAATAATTCTAAAAAAATAGATTCCTTCGCCTCCTTCGACTCGTTTGCCGCGAATTTGCTCCAGATCCAAAGGTCACCTTATCCAAAGACAAGACATTGGCCCCGGCTGGGCCCCGATTCGGACTGTGCCACGACATAACTTAACTAAAATTCCTGTCACTTTCTTAAATAAGATTAAGAAAAGAGACAGAAAACCAACAGCTGACCAGTGTTGCCAATGCAAATTTTTAGGCGGCCGTGTACATTAGGTAAAAAAGCCGTGTTTATATGGAAAAAGACTAACGGTGGGCCGTGTCACTGCTTAAAAAAGGAAACACTTTTCAATATTTGCCAAATGGTGCTGTTTTAAGGTTTTTAACGTTAATTAAACGTTTGCAAATTTTATCTATTTGTGTGGAAAACAATATCATCTCATCTGTTTTTTGCTCACAGAGCAAGAAAGAGGAACAAAAACCAGCCAACATACTAGTTGCAATGATGGCATTCGGATTCGGAATTGGATACAGTACCTACACAGTCGAACATACACTTATTTATAACAGTCTAATACTCTAAAAGTGAATTTTTTATAAATAAATTAGTCAATTACCGTAGAATTTGCGAAAAGCCGTAGAATCTGCTACGGCCACAGGGTTGCAGCCGTAGGCCGTGGATTTTGTATTTTTTTGGCCTGAAAGCCGTAGAACACGGTAATTGCCGTAGCATTGGCAACACTGCAGCTGACTTTAGTGCTGTCAAAGTGACGTTACACGCCCAAAATAAGATGCCATCATAATGTACGCCATCTTATTTAAGGCGTTTTTGGGCGTGTAACGTCACTTTGACAGCACTAAAGTCAGCTGTTGGTTTTCTGTCTCTTTTCTTAATCTTATTTTAGAAAGTGACAGGAATAAAATTAGTTAAGTTAAGTCGTGGCACAGTCCGAATCGGGGCCATTGTTTAACCTCCACTCCTACTAATAATAATTTGTTGCAGTGGTACTATGCATCCTAGCAACCAACTACCTCTGGGTGCCTTTCCGTCGAGGTTTCTTCTGCGGAGATGAGAGTCTGGTATACCCGTACCATGCTGACAGTGTCACTGTTCCGATGCTCAGGGGTGTTGGGTTGGGGCTTCCTGTTTTAGCGGTAAGTAATGTTTAGTTTAAGAGTAATTTTAGCTGTTTAGAAATTAATTTTAGGGCTTCATAATAATGCATTTTAAATAAACTGCCGTGCAGTTTTGTGTTTATGTATTAGGGTTGTAGCTACCAACTCTCGCGCCCAGGAGTGCGATTTTTGAAACCCATTCTTTGAACTCAGCAGTTGAAAATGTCAATATTACTATGGAGATATATGCATCTTTCGAGAGGAAACCTGCATACACTGAAGAAGAAATTCTGATGTGTATGTGAAGTCTACCAACCCGCATTCTACACGCGTGGTGGACTAATGCCCATACACCCTCCTTGAGGGTAGGCCTGTGCTCTGCAGTGAGACGTTTATAGACTAATGATGATGATGATGATGATTTATGCATCTTTCTGCTGCTGATTTGACTTTCAAAAATCATATTTCAGGAGTATGATTTTTGAAAGTCAAATCAGCAGTAGAAAGATGCATATCTCCACAGTAATTTAAACATTTATAACTGCTGAGTTCAACGAATGAGTTTCAAAAATCGCACTCCTGATGACAAGATTTTTTGTGCGATAAAGATTTGTGGCGCAAAAAATACAACATGGAATTAACACAAATATTCTACAAAGTGTAATTTTCAAATAGAGTTGTATTTTAACGGACAAAAAAATTAAACCGCCTTCAAAAAAACTAAAAAGTTAAAAAATTCTATTGCAGCCTATTACTTTTTCGTTCGCAGTATAAGAACATTAATTTGTTTTATTGAAGTCGCTGTCAAGCCGGTACGATGCGCGACAGGGCTTGCATTTTTTGGCTTGGCTTGACACCGACTTCTATAAAACAAATTAATGTTCTTATGATGCGAACGAAAAAGTCAAAGGCTGCAATATAATTTTTTTACTTTTTAGTTTTTTTGAAGGCGGTTTAAATTTTTTGTTTTTTGTTTATTTCACAATTTTCAGTGGTGAATTCATTAGTTCGATTTAATAGGAGTGCTTTAAATTAACAAACGCACTAGTCGGCACTACGATTTTCGAAGGTTCCCCCTCGATTTCTCTGGGATGCCATCATCAGATCCTGGTTTCCTTATCATGGTACCACCCTCGGGACATCTCCTTTCCAACAAAAAAAGAATAATCAAAATCGGTTCATAAACGACAAAGTTATCCGCGAACACACATAAAAAAAATATATATATACGGTCGAACTGAGAAACCTCCTCCTTTTTTGAAGTCGGTTCAAAATAGTCCGCCACAGACTGTCCTGCCCGTAGTCTGCGCTAGATCTAATACGGACTTTGTAGAGAGTAGAGGAATTGAAGGAATTATTGCAGTTAAGTGCAGGAAGACCTTGCACATTGTCTCAATTGCAAAATGACTTGGTACTTCAGCTACTATCTAGACTAAACTATAAGCCAGATACCAAGCACTTAAAACTAGTTCTTCACTTTAATTGTAATTATTATTATATTAATAATCTTGATGTTAACTTTACTTATAGTTCTAAGGACTGATCAATTATAATTAATGTAAGCAATGTTTTTAATTCGACAGTATTGCAGCATACACACAAGCACACGAAGTAAAATGACACAAAAAATGATGAAAGATGAAAAGATGATTAGACCATCAAAATGAAATGAAAAATGCTTTATTGCCAATTACGACTAAAAAAGAACATAAAAAATAACAAATAACTTTCTCTATGGGACCGAAATCATTATTTTAATATTACTTCATATATACCACCCAGTTCCTAATCTGCGAATGGGCACTGCTGCGGAGCCAGAAGGATGACCAGCGATGCTTCGGCATTCCCATCCCAGTGTGGCTGCGAGGGTTCTACTGCGCCCTGGTGTCCTTCTGTCTGGGCCTGTGTCTGCAGGAGCTCGCTACTAACATCGCCAAGTATACCATAGGAAGACCTAGGCCACATTTCATTGATGTAAGTTTCAAATTCAATTCCTTTTTGCCTCCAGGAGTGCGATTTTTGAATCTCATTTGCTGAGTTTAGCAGTTGAAAATGTCAAAATTACTGTGGAGATATGCATCTTTCTACTGCTGATTTGACTTTCAAAAATCATACTTCAGGAGTGCGATTATTGAAAGTCAAATCAGCAGTAAAAAGATGCGTATCTCCATAGTAATTTCGACATTTAGCATTACTTGAGGGGTGTTTGTACCCATAATACAGAACAACTTTCCCTAAAAAACCAATCGGAAATTGTCAAAAAAAAAACGACAAAAATGCATCAGCTGCTAAACTATTATAAAACTGTAACAGAAGTGTGTCTGTACATTGAAGATATTTTCAAATAAAAGATTACGACATGGTTTTTACTTTTTACCTGTCCGTGATTCCAAATCACAAATTTTTGGATTTTTTGTCTGTATGTTTGTTTGTTTGGGTGTTTGTTTGTTCGAGTATCACGCAAAAACTACTGAACTTTGATGAAACTTTTTTTGTTTGATAGCTTATTATCTGACTTAAAATCTGGTATATAATTTATGCGGACGAAGTCGCGGGTAAAAGCTCGTTTAATATAAAATTGTATGGCAACAAAAATATCAAATTCGCCTTTTACATCATCATTTTGCTTTTGCACTTTTAATTATTAATTCCACGCGTTTGAATATTATAATAGAATTTAGATTTGCATGAATTAGCCCACTAATCTGTTTTTTGATGAGGTATGTGTACATTGAGAAAAACACAGATTAAATAAAAAAAATCTTATATAAAGTGTAACAAAACACCCTAGTAATGTTTAAATGGGAGGTTTAGACCCTAGGAGAGCGCGTAATCTATGTGGTTTAGACCATCAAACTGAACAAATTTCACGGCCAACTTCGAATTGCATAAAAAAATCTGTTGTTTCATACTTAAAACTGCAGAACCAACACTATCAACTCGACTCAAATGCCCCATGCATTGCATTTGAGTCAAGTTGATAGTTTTTCACAGATTTTTTCTCAACGTTATCATCATCATAAAAAGTTGAGGTTTAAATCTAGCAATCTTCCAGAATTTTCTAATCAAATTAGAATGACTGTTAATTTCTTCTAGAACTAAATATTCAACTACATAATTAGTAGGTAAGCTCTTCAATTATGAGAGTAGACTTGTATCCCAATAGTGGGAACGATAGTATCAGATAATGATGGTTCAATATAACCCGCAGGTCTGCCAGCCATCGGTAATGGCTAACTGCACGACCGAAGCCTGGCGGGGTCGCTACATCCAGTCAACCGAGTACCACTGCACCGGCATCAGAACTGAGCTGTTCAAGGATATGGGGCTCTCGTTTCCGAGCGGACACTCGTCTTGGGCTGCTTACACTATGGTTTACTTGGCTGTAAGTATCGCTGCTTTATTATTGAAGATACGTGTTCCTTAGAACAGCAATTTCCATTTCCATCATCAGTAAAGTTCTCGTCATCTTTAGCTACAGGAGCACGAAAGCCTATTTCGCCGATATAGGAAATATAGCAATACAACTGTCGATTCTAAGATCAAGACTACGTTCGAAGACCAGATGGTTATAAACATACTTCGCAGTGATATGACTGAGTACAATGTTTCCGAAGAAGACCTCAGGAATAGGGTGACGTAGACAGAACAGGCGCGTGAGACGCAGAAGGCTGACAATTTTCACGGAATGTGCGTTATTATGGCGGATCTGCTAACAAATAATAAAAATTTGAAAAGTTTAAAAATAAGGGATACCCCCTCATACAAGAAACTAGTTTTTATCAACGTTTTTTTTCTTCTCGGTCTATCGTAAAAACGGTAAACAAAGTATTTTAAAAACTGGCCAAGTGTAAGTCGATCTCGCGCTAAAGGTCCCAGAGAAAACAAAACATTTTTGTAAGTTCATTATGTTGTGTGTTTTAAAGTATGAATACCATTTCAATGAAATACTTGAAAAATCAACCAAAAACGAGAACATACCTACAACACGATTGACCCTTTAGACTTGATGAACTGTATACCTACTAAATACTAATTAAAAATTCTTGAGAAATAACCAAGCCGTTCCTTGTTTTCCAGCTGTACCTAGAGAGGCGTATGCTATGGAACGGTACGCGGGTCATCCGGCACACCATCCAGTTCGGGGTGGTCATGCTGAGCTGGTACACCGCCCTCTCGAGGGTCACCGACTATAAGCATCATTGGAGCGACGTGCTCTGTGGATACACGCTTGGAGTTATTTTCGCCGCGCTTATGGTTAGTAGTCACATCAACTGCTGTTTCTAAAGTTCTTTTTGTATGCATATTCTCACTGGGATAGGCAGAGACAACGGAACGCCACCTGGTACGATCTCAACAGACCTTTATATCCTCTTCCACATTCATGCTCGTCGATTTCGGGTAAATCTGACCTAGACCTATTTAAGAACTTCGCCAATTTGGTCAATATATGTACGTTTAGGTCGAGAATTTCCACTTCCTTATAAAATGTTCTCGTCAAATTGCTCTCATTTATTCTTTCCACCTCAGCATGCCTTTCTCTATCTCTGTCGCTACGTCCTCTTTCAGACCAGAACGTTCTCTAATTAAACTATCCTTTTTATCCGTCATATAGGGGTGTCCGGTGGCAGAATATAGTCTATGAGACTGAATGAGAGATAAACATTTATTTTAGTAATTATTATACAGTAGTAGTGGATTTCATTTCTTATAAATTATTTCATCCAAATGTTGACGATCACGTGGGTGGAACACACTCTTGAAACCTGCACTGGTAGCATGCCAACCCGCGATAGCCGTGATACGGCTTTATCACGGCTATCGCGGGTGTGCATGCTACCAGTGCTGGCTTCAGTATTCCGTGCCACTCGCTGAATTAGTGTTGTTGGTAATTGGAATAGCATTAACCTCGCGAACTATATTATTTTCATTTAGTGCTGAGATGGTCGCTGGGGTCTGTCGGGGCACCTCAAAATTAAAGTTTATGAAACAAACCCAGCGACCGTTATTTTTTTTTACTAGTCTTTTTCATCCCACTGCTGGGCTAAGGCCTCCCCTTTCATCCTCCAACCATCTCTGTCTTGAGCATGCTCTGGCCACGCGTCATCGAAAGCATCCAGATCGTCCCGCCACCTCTTCCTAGGACGACCTGGACGCCGACGACCGTGTTCTGGGATCCAGGGCGTTACAATTCTTGCCCACCTTTCCTGGTTAATTCGACAGACATGGCCAGCCCAATCTCACTTTAACCTGTCGGTTTTTTCCCCGACATCGGCTATTCATGTTTTGGAGCGCAGTGTAGTGTTTCTGACACGATCATATACGACCGTTATTAATAAAATAATTTTGTTTTGTTTCAGGCGACACGAGGCACTGATTTCGTAAAGAGAGAAAGAGACCTATCTCTGCCACAATACGACACACCAGTATTTCATTTATCTACCATAGAGAAACCGATTACGAGTTGATGTTAAGATTAGTTGATTAGTTTATACATGGTGTAAACTGAAATACGTTACATACCTTAGGTCAGTGGTGGCCAAGACGTCGACCGCGGTCTACCAGGTCGCGTCTTTACAAACCCTATACCGTTTCAGTCCGGATCGGTACCATAATCGATTAGGATTTTTTTGTGCAAAATCGTGAAAAAATCTAGTCCGTTACGGTACGAAATTGGACTGAAATCGCATAGGGTTTTTCATCAACTCCGCAAGGTAAATAACGACTGCAATATGGTCTGACTCCCATTATTAAAATTGCGAGTATGTATATTTTCACATTGTATTTGTGTGTAGGTACTTTTGTATATATTACATAAAAATAAATAGAGTTATAATTTTATTATGATATGAATTTGTACAGGGGTGTTACAGAAGTAAAAATAAAACTCAACCGAGCTAGGGTTTATGACTACTAAATGTACCGCAATCAATACGCACAAACCCTATACTGGTAGAGTGCCAATTTTAACTGAAATGGGATAGGGTTTTTCAAGCATTTATCGACAGCAAAACCTAGTCTATTATAGTCGGGTTGGTGACTCAAACAGTATAGGGTTTGTAAAGATGCTACCCGGTCGCCCGCGGTCGACCTTTATGGTAGTCTCGCAAAGAGAATAACTAAATTAAAGACGAAAAAAAATTACAGTATTTCTATAAAATCAAGCTATTCATATCGACGCTGGAAAGCGGAAACGCTGTAACTGACACCAGTGTCAAATTTTTTTTATTGCAGATTCGTAATCAGAAAAAAAATCTGCGTCGAATGGTCCGAGTCCCATAGCTCTACGGCGCTTAGAAAATTTTGTACAGCGTTGAAATTGCCCGTTATTTTTGGTCGACATAGATTTTGGTAGGCTGTAAATAGCACAAAAACTCTAAATTTTTACCGATTTATATTTACGTCAAAATAAAGTTCTGTAGAAAAAACCCACAAGCTAGTTACATCGTCCGTGATATACTATTCAATGTGGGTTACAGCGTTTTTGCGGGACAAAAAATTTTTGTGCACAACACTTATGACATTTTGTTGTCCAATTGTTAGCAGCGAATGTGGCTTATAACGTTTTTACGTAACCAACATTATGGCTGTATGACGTGTTACATCATTCATTTCTAATCTCTATTTCTACATAAAATCAATTTACGCTATTTTAAATGTAGTATTCGCGACAAAGTTATTGCTTTTACCACCATCAATTTGGCGCTCGAATCGCTATGGCGCTACCATTTACTGCGTTCGAAATCAGTCCATGACCATCAAAAAGGTGTCTTACTTTTGTTGTTTGTATTTTTTGCCACGTAATTGGTTTCGTTTGAATAGTAAGTCTACTTATTAGACTCTCCCCTATTAGACAACACCTCTCTCAGTATTTCCACTGCTCTCAGACTCGGTTCGGACACATGTGTCACACACTCCTGTGTTTGCGGCTCTCTCGTTCAGGCCAACGGCCACCACCATGCCCTGAGCTGTCGAAAAACCGCGGTCTGATTCTCACGCCACCATACACTGAACCGCCGGGCGCTCATTTCAGCGAACGTTCCGAACGTTAGCGAGCCCACGGTCTGTGTCGCACCGATGGCAAAAGGCCCATCGGGCCATCGGGCCTAACCCTTATCCCCCTGGCAGAAGGGCCGCTGCCTCCTATGGGATGCCAAAAGCTTGTGCACCTTTGCACCAACATACCTTCCCAGTACCACGCAGGTAGCAAGATCAGCTGCCGAGCACGCGGTTCACCTGAAGCACTCCACATACTCCTGCTTGGAAGCGGACCACATATTTGTCCCGTTCACCGTGGAGACAGCCGGCCCCTGGTGCGCAGAGGCAAAGGGCTTCTATAAAGAATTGAGCCGACGGCTCCGGGACAGGGGCTGCGACCCCCGGCCCCGCTCCGGTCCGGCAATACGACGCGGTAACGCCGCCAGTATTTTAGGCTCCTTCAGACCGGAAACCAATCGTGGCGGGCTCCTAGAATAGCATAGTTTCATCTTTCATCTCTTCTTTCTTTCTTATCTTTTCCTTTTTTAACCTTTGTCGCCTATAAATATATCATTCATTAGTTATAAGTTCTTCTTGTTAGGTACTGTTATTTGACATGCTTAGTAAATCAGAAATGTTCAAATATAAATTTCAGGAGAGGCGAGTCCCTCCTGATTTCTTTTTTTATACGAGATTGCCCTTTATGGAATACAGGGTTCTAAAAAAGCGCATCATCGTCACCCACTGTTCAATAATGCTCTCACAAGATGCGCTATCAAACTTTATCCTCGCCCTTTCACATCTAAATGTTGCCTCAGGATCTCGATCCACTGGACCGGTCGGTAAGTACTCAACCACTTTACGCCTATCTTTGTGGTCTCCGTCTAAGAACTTGGACTGGTCGCCGATTCATAGGCAGAGATGACCACGTCTTCACCACACTATAGCTTACTTATTTTAGAGCTGTGTAAGATCGGTCGCACTCGCTCTCTAATCTACTTTGAATCGTTAGATCAGGTTAACGTTAGGGTTTCTACGTCCACGTTTAAACACGTGGCAGGTTGAATAAGTTAAGTATCTTCATTCTAGGTATTTGGAGAGACAGAATATTATGTGACGAAGTTTCCCGATAGACTCCTCTAAAACTTTGAGTGAAATTCGTTGTTTACATGAAAATTAAACATGACTTTCGTTTTATCCAAGTTCATGCCGAGACCGGTACGTCAGGAAGCCGCGTTTAAGCTGATAAGAACCCCACCATCGGAGCAGAGATTCCGCCATATCATCATCATCGTAAGATGTTTGAATGTGAAGCCTCGGAAAACTTGTGAACTTGGTTTAGGATTCACATCGATCTTTAGTTTTTGATATGAGACTTTTCTTCTTTCTAAAAGAACAAAGACCACAACATTCTCCGCTTCACACTTCCAGTGTAAGAGCTCTTTTCACACCTTTGGAATAGGACTAACTCTGGTTACAGCTCAGCCCTGGGTCCCTTACAAAGGAAAACTGAGTTACAGGAGCCTTCATTCAAAGCCTTCTTATTTTGAGCAGCGGGAGTCTTCCTAATCTCACTCAAATTAAGATGCAGGATGTCGCCAATGTAATGGTGTATTAGGGAGCCTAATTTTTACTTCTTCGGGTTTCTCTTCGTTACTGGAGGTCAGCAGTCAGCTTTGTACTCGTATATGCCTGGCTATCTCTTGCCAAACGAAAAAGGCGATGCATGTCTACTGTTTGTTCGGGTTTGCGTGCCATGTCATTCGTAGCCAGAATCTACTTTACTTTTGCCCATTGTTTTAGTCTGGAGCACCTGGTAGGTATCGCTCATTCTTCAAAATTGTGACAAACTTATGTATACTTCCATAGAACATTTGAAACTCCGGCCTAGAAGTATCTCGACTCTCATAGTCTTCCTCACTTATACGATTCTGGGCTTTTGCTTTTCCGAAGCTAATGAACTACCAAATCTGCTAATTTTCAGCTTTATGGGGCTTGTAATTATAATCAATCAGATTGAGCATCCTACCTTGAGACAAATTCTTTCAGAAAAAAATCTTCGAGAACGCCTCCGCGCTCCAGTTAATTCCAGTTTCGACTATTCGAAAATAAAGAATTAAGCTTTATTCAGCATTAAGGGTTATTCGTAACCTAATATTCTATTTTGAATTACTTTCTGATGTCTTAACTTTTTAATAAGACAGTAAATACTTTGAACATAATATTTACATCATTTCAATTTAGCAAATTTTTTTGCTGTTCTTGTGGTTAAAGCATTACCTGACTATACAAATTAAAAAGGTCAGGTCAGGTCGGTTATTGTTACATCAAAATTATGGTACTGGGTATATTACAGAATAGTGGGTAACAACGATTACGAATTCCAAAATAAAGTATTATTTTATGAAATCCATACAATAATTGACTTCAGTTACAGCGTTCTTTGGGGTCGAAAAAAAAAGTGCATTTGCTGTAACCCACAATAAAATTAAAAACAGGAACATGTAACGCAATCGGGGAAATTCATATCATAGCTTATCTTAAATTATATTTTCTGTCAAATTGTTCATTGCTAAACCTGTTGCAGTTGAAGGTAGACTGCCAGATATATCTAAAATTTTAGTATTTTAATGTAGACCGCGCAATGTATGAAGTTTGGCCACCCCTGCTTTAGGTGATGTATTCACTATGGGACAAACATTGAAATCACGAAAATGAAATCAACTAAAGTAGGGCCAATTTAATAGGCCACATTTGACATTTGTCAGTTTGAGCTTCATAGTGAGGTGCCCTGCTTAAGAAGACTGATTCGATTCAGACTTCAATCATAAATGTGAATTGTATTCAGTTATTATGAAAAGGTACTTATACAACGTGTTAATGAATTAGCGCAAAACCTCATACACCCCAACTGATTTATAACAAAGTAATTAGATTGAAACTAATTTCATTATTTTGATAGTTACAATTTAAAGTTATTCGCATTTTAAGTTTTGAGGCAAAAATGATTTGTTATCATTTCAGCAATGAATGAAAGCGCTAACATGCTTATGGATACATTTTAATAATCTTGTTTTGATAGTATGTAGGGTGAGTGTGCCCGTGCGGTGGGATGATATCGGGTTCAGTAAATTTTAAAGGACAACCGCCGCGGCCGCTCTCCCTTGAAAAAATACCTTAAAATGTATAGAAGTTTTGACTGAAGTCAAATGTGTCATAAATTATGAGGTTTTATAAAAACGACTCAGATAGTATCATTTATTTTTATTTAACGAGTTATTTAATCATTTATTATTAATAAATTATAAAAAAGCAGCAACCCCAACATGACTGTCAGGCTGAGATTCAGAGACGTTTTTTAAGTCTTAGTTCGGACTCCCGTATGTCAAAATCCATACATTTTGTTTGACCCTACTTAGTTCGAACTATCACTTAAAAAATCGTCTCTGAATCTCAGCCTCAATGTTTTTTAGTAGGAGGTGTTGCAAGCACAATGTTTTTTTTATATAAAAATGATAAAAACTAATAAATCATTATAAAATAAACTAATGCCTGCCTTGAGGGTCCGCGTGGACTCTGAACACGGATCCGATGTCAAATTTGAGAAAAGTGGCCGCCATCTTGAACTATTCAGTTCTTGGACAGATTGCTTCAGAAATCTTAAGGACCGCGGACTCTCAGATATCGATTTTGGTAACAATCGGCCCAGAAACTAAAAAGTTTCAAGATAGTGGCCAATTTTCTCAAATCTGAAATCAGATTCATGTTAAGAGATCGCAGAAACCCCTAGATATCCATTTTGGACGCAGTCGGTTGAAAAACAAAAAAGTTCAAGAGGGCGGCCACTTTTCTCAAATCTGACATCGGATTCGTGTTAAGAGATCTCAGGAACCCCTAGGCTGCCTCCGTGGTCTAATGGTTAAGAGCATTGGCTCTCGACACGGAGGTCGTGGGTTCGATTCCCACGGGGGACACCTAGTGATATGTCACTTTGTGCGTTTTTCCCCAGTTGGTTAGGACATTGCAGGCTGAATCACCTGATTGTCCGAAAAGAAAAATGATTCCGTGCTTCGGATGGCACGTTAAGCTGTTGGTCCCGGCTACTATCTCTGATGGTAGTAGTCGTTACATAAAAACCACGTCAGAGGCCGTATGGCGGTCTGAAAAAACTCTGACACCAGGGCTCTGCCCACACGATAAAGAAGAAAAGGAACCCCTATATATCGATTTTGGAAGCAATCGGTTAAAAAACAAAAATGTTCGATAAATTAGGTATGTAAGTAGGTATCTTATTTTGATCCTTAAACGATTTGTTTGGTTTGTTTTGTTTTTTTTGTTTTGATATAAAATAATAATGGGCCAGGGATTCGACTGATGATTTTTAAAATAATATTACAGTACCGAAAAGTACCTTTTCATAATAACTGAATTGAAGAAATTGAAGTCTGAATCGAATCACTCACTTTTTAAGCAGGTCACCTCACTATGAAGCTGAAACTGAAGTGCGATTTTTGAAAGTCATACGAGCGACTTGGCAGTAGAAAGATGCATAATCTCCATAGTCATTTTGACATTTTCTACTGCCAAGTTGCTCGTATGATTTTCAAAAATCGCACTCGCACAAATGTCAAATGTGGCCTATTAAATTGGCCTTACTTTATTTAATACATTTGCGTTGAGTAGTTGAGTTGACGTTTTCTATGAAATAGCTGTTTTTTTACGGTTTCGAAATGGGTCTCATGTATAAAAGCCATGGGTTGAAGCTCCCCTTAAATTATGTTATAGATTTAAGTGTACACCATGTATATTGGATTGTTATTATTTAGGCTAATTTTCGATGTTCTTAAAGTAAATATTGTTAGATCTCGCATAATTTTAAACTAATTACCTACTACTATTTGACGTATTTGTTCTACCAAATAAACAGTTTTTACTGGTTTTATAACATCACTAGCGGCCCGTCCCGGCTTCGCACGGGTGGACGTCTAATCTTTTCTAGCAATAAATATAGCCTATGTTACTCAGGGTGAATGCAGCTTTCTAACGGTGAAAGAATTTTTTAAATCGGCCCAGTACTTTTTGAGCCTGTTCATTACAAACATACAAACATACAAAAATAGGTACAAATCTTTCCTCTTTATAATATTAGTGTAGATTACACGTATAAATAAAGGGTACAGCCCTTAATCTACCTACCACGCAACCAGTGTTGTTACAATGTTGCATACGTATTTTGTAAATAAGAGATCACGGACCTGAAAAAAAGACGGACGTAATGTCACATTAAAAAGAGGTGAAGCATGCAAGGTGCTACAATTTCGTTTGTTCTACAAAGCACCTACACTCACACAGACGCACCAGTTCTAGGCGCAGGTGCGACAACCCGCCGCCATTTTGTCCCGCGCAACAGGACGACAGCACGCACACTAATATAAATGGGTGCTTCACTTTTGATTAGACGAGATTCCGTCCGTCTTTTTTTCAGGTCCGTGTAAGAGATATAAATAATAAATAAACATTTTGGAAGTTTTGTCACGGAGATTATCTAGTCCCATTGAAAGAAAGAATCTAGCCCGGACTTGTATAATGATGATTAAACAAAGATATAATATATTAAGGCTGCACCGAGCCTGTTGTGCTGCCCCCAATCGTATTTTTTTATTTATTACAAAAGACAAGAATGTCTCATTGCAGATTTTCAATTTATCGGGTCACTGCGGATTTGTTTTTATAATGTTAGTATTTATTATCTTTAAAACCGGCAGTTTTAACGATAATAGCTAAAAGCATAAAACATAATAATCCGTAATGTTTCGGTAAATTGAAAGCCAATCAGGACTGCAATGTGACATCCTTATGTAAAAAAAAATTAAATATACGATTTAGGGCAGCACAATAGGCTCGGTAGAAAAATAAATAAATAAGTAGCCAACGTTAGCTTTGACACGAACGAATAACGTTCGTATATCTACTTACACATTTATTATTATTATTCCTAAAGACTTCGCGCGTCTAATAATGTAAATGTATTATTAGTATAATGTAGGAAATGATACGTTGTATCAACGTTATGATAAAATAAATGTTTGTGTGTCTTATTTTGTATTCTCGAGCTGGGAATCGAGCCAGTGATAATTTAATATCAGTTAAAGCAAAGCGCCTGTATATTATTGTTATAGCAAAGAATTAATTGAGTAAAATTGCAGTATAAAGTTAGAGGGGCGCTTTTCACTTGCGTGGTTTTTAATCAATTGGAGAATAAAATTATATTTTATTACTTACACTAAATTTTATCTTTTTTTTCGGTTTTCACCTTTTAACCTCTCACATTAATGTTTTAAACGGTGAAAATAGTTTATTCATCTTCCTTGATCAAAATAAGTCACTTTTGTATGAATCTTAAAAATCATACAAATTAAGTTGAATAAACCATAAATCATCGCATCATCGGGGACCTTTGTAAAATAAAAATGTATTGTTTTTACTAGCTTTTATTTACTTTCACCTGTCCCGGTGTCTGTAAGGTGAACCGAGGCAAGTGTGACGCAGGGGTAAGTGTGACTCTTGCGAATAACTCCACTCAACGTTATTATACCTTAAACCGCCATCTATCAAACGTTGCATGAACTATTATACTATCGTTTTGTTGACATGTAGTAAGTGTGACAATCGATAAAATTAATGAAATCACTATTTTAACAAAAAAATGTCACAGTTGCCCCATTAGACTGAAAATTTATCGTTACGCAAAAACCAACCGTAATGCGTTTAAATAGAGCATAAATTACAATGATACTTACACACATCTTGTTACATTTTCGTAGGAAACTGTAAATAATATAGTAAACTGCGACGATATTCGAGACTGTCACACTTTCCCCAGATAGGGGCAAGTGTGACAGTTAGCGTTCTAATGAGGTAAAGTTCTTTTTTTTTTAATAAATATATTGCTATAGGAGTTAATTTTCACGATCAATCAAACTACCTTTAAGTAATAAAAGTTTACAAATAAACCTACTGGTGTTTTACCAACATAAAGTAGGTTTTCTTCAATGGTACTACGGCGTCAATAAATTTTTCGTCACACTTGCCTCGGTTCACCTTAATAGAATCTTCAAAGTTAAAGGACATCCGGCACATAATACCAAAAATGTATAACCGTACTTCTATTTTTATTATGGACTATGGAACACTATAAACTAATTGCAGGCATCAGTTTATTTTATAATGCTTTATTAGTTTTTATCATTTTTATATAAAAAACATAGTGCTGACATCACCTCCTATCAAACAACATTGACAGCCATTTTGGGGTTGCTGTTTTTTTATAATTTATTAATAATAAATGACAAAATAACTCGTTCAATAAAAATAAATGATACAATCTGGCTCGTTTTTATAAAACCTCATAATTTATTACACATTTGACTTCAGTCAAAACTTCTATACATTTTCTGGTATTTTTCAAGGGAGAGCGTAGGTTGTCCTTTGACCCACTTCCCGGTTTCCGATTGAGCTGTTGCATGCATACAGGGTCCTTCTTAATATACTGACACTTTTTTAAGGGGATGATCAGACGATCACACTGAACAACTTTCTTTATGGGACCAACATCGAAATCGCGAAAAAAATTCAGCTATCACATACATTTGGCTCGAGTAGGTTTGCAGTTTTGTATGGAAGGGTAATTTTTTTTCGCGATTTCGATGTTGGTGCCATAGAGAAAGTGGTTCAGTTTGACGATCTGATCATCCCCTTAAAAAAGTGTCAGCATATTAAGAAGGGACCCTATATATGTATATCGCGTGACAATGCAATAAAAGCTAGTTTTAAAAAAAAGTTTTATTTAAAAGTTCATTTGATTCTGCAGTAATCTGTCTACATGCAAGTTGCAAGCATTTAGCTAGATGAAAAATGGTCATGATACGCCCGTAGCCCCGCCCCGTACATAGCTCATAATCATATTATAACATACCAAAAAATTT
Organism: Agonopterix subpropinquella; assembly: GCA_922987775.1. NCBI lineage: Eukaryota > Metazoa > Arthropoda > Insecta > Lepidoptera > Depressariidae > Agonopterix > Agonopterix subpropinquella. The sequence continues at coordinate 5,586,923 of OV277710.1, forward strand.
ACTTTTATTGTATTAAAAATGATTTTTTTAATATTATGTACAATTGTACATGTATTTTTTACCTTACTTATAATTTTATTCCCCTGACCAAGCATCTAACCGGACTCCTCGTGGCAGGTATTGAAGTGAAATAATTTGAAAATTGTGACTGTAAATATCCAGTGTAGGGTTCATCCCACGACTTGAATCTTCTTGATGTTGACGATTTATCAGTATCAGTCAGCGCTTACAACACACGTATGGATTGGTGGTATTCTAAACTGGATATTTATCCAGTTACCGTGTAGTTACACGAAAAACTTTCTATCATCATCATCTCAGCCGATGGACGTCCACTGCTGGACATAGGCGTCCCATAAGGATCGCCACAACAACTAGTCCTACGTTGCCCTCTTCCAACGGGTTCCCGCCGCCTTCACCAGGTTGTCAGTTCACCGTGTGCCTACCCACGCTGCACTTTCCGGTACGCGGTCGCCACTCGAGAACTCTTCGGCCCCTTCGGCCTTCGGTTCTGCGAGCAATGAGCCCCGTTTTACAACATTCAACTAAGCGGCTCAGGCAACCGAACTAACTTACTTTTGACAATAAACTACGTCAACTAGTTACGGTGTCTTTATCTTCAACTTCTGCATCATCCCTACAACTCAACTACGAGGCCTACGTGAACCACGGAAAGCCCCTACATCTTTTGGTTAAAGTGGTAGTGGTAGTGCCACTTTAGTTAAGTAATTCTTTAGCTAAACTTTCTAATATAGCTTACTAATTTACTAAGCAAAAATACTTATTTTTTTAGCTCACACGTTGATGTCTTTTGTATGAAAGTACTGAATGACTACGTATCCTTGCGACAACCTTGAATAATCCTTGTTTTTTAACCGACTTCAAAAAAGGAGGAGGTTTCTCGATTCGACCTCATATATACAACGTGTTAATGAATTAACGCAAAACTAGAAAGTAGTTTGTTTAGAATCGAGAGCCGAATCGAATTATCATGGTTTCAACATGGGATTTTTTTTTCAAAATATTAAAAATTTTTTTTGCAAAATTTTAAATTTACTGAACCCGATGTCAACCGACCGCACGGGCACACTCACCCTACTTACTACCAAAACAAGATTATTAAAATGTATCCATGAGTACGTTAGCGCCTTCATTCATTGCTGAAATGATAAAAAATCATTTTTGCCTCAAAACTTAAAATGCGAATAACTTTAAATTTTAACTACAAAAATAATGAAATTATTGTTTCAATCTAATTATTTTGATATAAATCAGTTAGGGTGTATGAGGTTTTGCGTTAATTCATTAACACGTTGTATATATAAATTTTTTTATGTGTGTTCGCGTATAACTTCGTCGTTTATGAACCGATTTTGATGATTCTTTTTTTGTTGGAAAGGAAATATCCCGAGGGTGGTCCCATGATAAGGAAACCAGGATCTGATGATGGATCCCAGAGAAATCGAGGGGAACTTTCGAAAATCGTAGTGCAGACTAGTGCGTTTGCAAATTTAAAGCACTACTATTAAATCGAACTAATGAATTCACCACTAAAAATTGTGAAATAAACAAAATTTTAACAAAAAATTATTAAAACCGCCTTCAAAAAAACTAAAAAGTTAAAAAATAATATTGCAGCCAATGACTTTTTCATTCGCATCATAATTTACTTTTGAAGTCGGTTTTTATTTTTTTTGTAAAAAAAAATTCTTATTATCAACGTATCGTATGGACAACATGCCATGTAACTACCAATAATTTTTCTTACTTATGTAACTTAATACCGACTGCTCTCACACAGTGCATACGCTGAAGAAGAAATTCTAATGCGCATGTGAAGTCTACAAATCCACATTGGGCACATATTGTGGACTAACGCCCTTACACCTTGAGAGTACATCTTAAGACACCAGATTTTTGGAATAGAATACAAATATACGAGTACTTTACGACGAGGTAGCGGTAGGTACTTTAAACCAATTATACTGTCATACTTGTATTATGCTTATCTTACCAAATTGTACCACTACTGTAGCTTTAAGGCGGTTGCAGAGGGGTCAATTTTATACAAAACTTTGACGCACAATACGCGTAGACGGTATTAATATAAGTAAGTTTGTATCTATAGAAAAATAGTTTAGAACATCTAGATGTCGCTTATCAAATAACATTTGCAATTTATAATATAATTACGAAGATATAAAGCTTTAAACATTTTGTATGAAAAATTTCAAAGCTTTATATCTTCGTAATTATATTATAAATTGCAAATGTTTTTTGATACGCGACATCTAGATTTTCTAAACTATTTTTCCATATATAAAATATTACTTTTATTAATTCCGTCTACGCGTATTGTGCGTCAAACGTTTGTATGGACTGAAACCACCTTAATGTGTTCTGTCAAAATCTATGAAAAAAGGTTATTTTTTCACTAGCTGTTCAGTTTAATGGCTTGAAGCAACCGGCAACTCTTAAAATAGTTTACGATTTCAAGTTTAAATACACAATGTATAATGGCAGTTTAAAAGAATTAACAAAAGTGTTTTCATAAAAACTCTCCCATTATTGAACATGGAATGCAATGCTAATAATACTGAACATAAATAATAAAGTGTCAAATGGAATTTATACATGGCGATAGGTTTAGGTTACTTTTTAAATAAATTACGTTAAACAAAACTTTTGACCATAACAGTACAATTTTATTTCAAGACTATTACACAGGGTGTAATTGTTTAATAAATTAGATAGTTTGACCACGATGAATGTTAAAATTCCTCGTGGTCAAATGAATTTGACTACTAAGTTTGAACACGAGGAAGGAGATGTTACCCCAGAGTTGCGACACCTACCAATGAGTGCGACATAATCAAAGAGCGAATCACGGAGGTGCGACACACAAATCGCGAATCACGGGAGTGCGACATGTCGACAGTGCGAATTTAATAGACCAAAAGGAGCATGGCCAGAGGATAAAAAGCGTGGCCAGAGTGATCCTTGTGCTTAGGTACACCGCCCGTTACACCAGTGTAACCAACTGTTCAACCTAAATTACTCACACATTTTTCTACAGGGTGTAAGGAAAAGTATCATTAACCTTTAAACCCCATGATTAAATAAATAAATAAATATCTTGGACAATGTCACACAAATTATCTAGTCACATTTAAAGTGCCAGAATCTAGCCTGGACTTGTATTATGATTATAACAAAACACAAAAAACAATAAGAAAAAATTATGTCGCGTTTGTGTTTTCGTTTTTATTAAGAACGAGCTTTTACCCGCGACTTCGTCCGCATAAATTATACAGGGTGTACAATAAAATGGGACAGCTACTCAAAGGGGTGCTTCAGACCATCAAACTGAACAACTTTCTCTATGAGACCAATTTCGAAATCGCGAAAAAAAAATCCGCTCTCCCATACAAAACTGCAAACATAACTCGACTGAAATGTATGGGACAGCAGATTTTTTTTTCGCGATTTCGATATTAGTCCCATACAGAAAGTTGTTCAGTTTGATGGTCTGAAGCACCCGTTTAAGTAGCTGTCCCATTTTATTGTACACCCTGTATACCAGATTTTAAGTTAGATAATAAGCTATCAAACAAAAAAAGTTTCATCAAAATCGGTTCAGTAGTTTTTGCGTGATACTCGAACAAACAAACACCCAAACAAACAAAGAAATAAACAAACAAACAAACAAACAAACAAACAAACAGACAGACAAAAAATCCAAAAATTGGTGATTTGGAATCAGGGACAGGTAAAAGCCAAGTCGTCATTTTTTTTTTGTAACTTACAGACACACTTCTGTTAGAGCCCGGTTACACGTTCAGTATTTCGTCATTCTGGTCCATCAGTCTGGTCATGTTTATTTGATTTGAAGGGAAACTGATATACTGAAGCACCATGTTAGTCGGGTCAATCTCGAGTCAGTTTCCCTTCAAATCAAATATACATGACCAGACTGATGGACCAGACTGATGAAATACTGACCGTGTAACCTCCCTCTTACAGTTTTATAATAGTTTAGATTTAGATGTTTGCTCAAAAGAATCAGTACCGGTAGATACAATCATACTTATTGTATAGGTAGTAGATAATTATCTCGATTCGAACCCTGTACGTGAGAAAGATTAACATAATACCATGTGAAAAATTAAGTTGTACCACGTGAGGTCATAGCCCACCTTGCCTATTGGGCGCATCACAATCCACGACCATTCTCACCTGACCCCTCCTTGAATCTACTGGTCGTGGAATAGTGAGTTGATTGTCTAGAAAGACAGGTCAAGTAATAGTGGACGTGTTTACTTTCTCCGGTGGGAGATCTCGATCGTGGTACAACGCGCGGACTGGACGCGCTGAGTCTACCACCTGACGCAAAGAATATGGATGCTCGCAGATACGCAAATAGGTATAATATGAAAACGTAATAAAGGAGAGTAGAACTAAATCTTGACACCCATTTGGAATTCCTGTAATTTATAAATAAAAAGGGTCCCGCTGGCTGGAGGTTTTTTTGAAATCCTGTTTTTTTTTTTAACTATAAACACTAGGACACTGTTTTCACTTACAACGTAATAAAGGAAAGTAGAACTAAATCCTGACACCCATTTGGAGTTCCTGTGTACTATAAATAAAAAGGGTCCCGCTGGCTGTAGGTTTTTTCAAACCTATGCCATTCTTCCATTTTGACGGAACAATTCGATAGAACAAATTCGGAACTAAATCCCAGACATACTCGCATCGTTCTAGGACACGGGGTCCCGCTGAGTGTAGCCACACGAAACGTATACAAGTGTGTGTGAGCTTTGATACAAGGGACTTTGCTTAACTAAATCTTTCGTACTGATATTGATATGGAAAAGACCATTAATAGATTAGTTGTTGACTAAAATGTTGTATTTAGTTTAGGTGTCAAATTGCAAATAAGAGATTTAAATGCAAGGCTTTAGATTTCAGCAAGATTTTCGCGAACATTCAGAACAAACTTTAATTTAGTACTTCAAAGTTCAAAATAACAAAAATATGCTTCGGTAATAGCACGCATAAGATTATAAATTCCTACGTGTATTACCTCCATCAATCCGTAGACGAGCTCGTATGGTTCACACCGAGGAGGAAAGAAAGGAGCGGAGGTGTCGCAAGACAATTAGGACTGTCATGTCGCCATTATAGTAGGTCATGCTGTCATGCATGACATCACAGTGGGTCTCAGTTCGAAGCTGACCGCCATTCTTTTTGCTGAGAGGGGTAATGGTACCGATTCGGACTGTGCCACGACTTAACTAAATTTATTCCTGTCACTTTCTAAAATAAGATTAAGAAAAGAGACAGAAAACCAACAGCTGACTTTAGTGCTGTCAAAGTGACGTTACACGCCCAAAATTAAGATGCCATCATAATGTACGCCATCTTATTTAAAGCGTTTTTGGGCGTGTAACGTCACTTTGACAGCACTAAAGTCAGCTGTTGGTTTTCTGTCTCTTTTCTTAATCTTATTTTAAAAAGTGACAGGAATAAATTTAGTTAAGTCGTGGCACAGTCCGAATCGAGGCCAATGTCTATAAAATACATCTAAAACGATGAAGTGCGCTGTCCCTGGATTCGGTTTTAGAGGCGGAACCTGCCCGTCCGTACCCGTCTTGTCCCTTGTCCCTGCATTTTGGCGACACTTACTTCGATAGAAATATTAATTTGTGGTATCTCCACTTCTTTCTGTCCTTCATGTTTCACCCTTATTCGCGAAGAAGCTCAATTTAGGCTAATAATCATGGTGCCTTTCATAACTGCATGATTCCTGCAGCTTGTACTACCAGCTACACAACTCTTCTCTCAGCGACACATTGGAACCCTCCACAAACCTCGTCGCAGTCACTACTTTTTCTTTGGCATGCAGACGCGAGGCCTTCCGTAAACAATCGCGGGCAGTCCACGCGCGGCCCCCGCCTGTGCTGCTCGTCCACACAGCCTGCCCGATGACCTGCCGCGACCACCCGACAGGTGCCCGTGCCTCTATACACATAAAAAAAAATAAACAAGATTCGTTCGCGTTCGATATTTGAATTTATTAAGTGTGGAGTACCGTTGATTCCATTTCTATTCCGTTATACCTACGCGTGTGCTGTGCATTGTGTACTGTGAGATCGGATGAAAAACGTACTTCTTATGGAAATTGTACAGTTCATTCTTAAACTCCTGCGAATGGAGAGATAAAAATGTTTTCAAGTAATTTGGACCTTGTATGGTAACAGAGTTAAGTTGTAATTAGCGTAAGGTGTGTAGGTTACGTTTAAAAGTCGTTCTTGTTTGAAGATGTAAAGGTTTGAATTAGTTTAGCAAACCGATATATCTCTTGTTGGAGAATATATGTAGAGTTTAAGTAAACTCTACATATACAGGATGTAATATAAAATGGGACAGTCACTTAAAGGGGCGCTTCAGACCATCAAACTGAACAACTTTCTCTACGGGAACAATATTGAAATCGCGGAAAAAAAATCGGGTGTCCCATACATTTCAGTCGAGTTATGTTTGCAGTTTTGTATGGGAGAGCCGATTTTTTTTCGCGATTTCGGTATTGGTCCCATAGAGAAAGTTGATCAGTTTGATGGTGTGAAGCATCCCTTTAAGTAACTGCCCCATTTTATATTACACCCTATATTCTCCAAGACGCAGACTGTACTCTGTGAGATAAGTATGGAGTAATATGTATAGAACCGAACTCTAGAATGTCGAGAACGTAGCGAACTTATAGTTTTACTGATCATGATCATGATGATGATGATGAAATAAAAATAAAAAGAAGTAGGAATGTGTGGAATTCAAAGATAGAAACACGTTATTTCAAACAAGTTTTCATAGAACAACGTGATAATATTTTTTATATTCCAATATTTTAACATACTTACTAAGTATATTACTTACTTATGAATATGATAATAAAGTTTCATATTATTTCAGCATCAAAGGTTAGATAGTCGGTTAATAAATATCTTTTTAAACAGGAAATATATCTCTATACTACATTATGCTGAAGTTAAACTAATCATTAATAAAAAATAACTATATTATATCTAATTTAGTCAAAATGTTAGAAAATAAAGGAGAAATGAAAGAAATGACCTTCGTTTCTCAAAGTCAGTGACCTCACCTCGGTTAAGTGCAAAAACTAAACTTGTCAACCAAAAACCCGCATACATACAGACACACTGGTGTATTGAACTTTCAAATAGGTATTTTGCATCTTTTTGCAGTTAAGATAACACTAATTATACTGAAGTTTAATAGTTAAGACTACTTAAATACCTACAGGGGCATTACACTGCCTCCGTGGTCTAATGGTTAAGAGCACTGGCTCTCGACACGGAGGTCGTGGGTTCGATTCCCACGGGGGACACCTAGTGATATGTCACTTTGTGCGTTTTTCCCCAGTTGGTTAGGACATTGCAGTCTGAATCACCTGATTGCCTGAAAAGAAAAATGATTCCGTGCTTCGGATGGCACGTTAAGCCGTTGTTCCCGGCTACTATCTCTTGTGGTAGTAGTCGTTACATAAAAACCACGTCAGAGGCCGTAAGGCGGTCTGAAAAAACTCTGACACCAGGGCTCTGCCCACACGATAAGAAGAAGAAGAAGGGGCATTACATAGGTACTTAGGAGATTGCAATTTTGGTCCAATACTACAAATTGACCAATTTCATGGTCTGAAGCCATGGGGGAGGCCTATGTCCAGCAGTGGACGTCCATCGGCTGAGATGATGATGATGATTTATTACATAAGTATAAAAATTTTAACAAACAGTCAAAATAAGCTATGTAATAAAAAAATATACTTTGAAATTACGTTAGCAATATTTATATCATAATCAAATCATCGATAGCTAATTTGATGTCAAACATTTTGTTTATAACATGTCACAAAAAATTAGATAGCAACAAAATCAAAATGTCATGGTCGCTAAATAGTTCTATCGAGAATAATATTATAAAACTGAGCTAACAGCGATTGCATCACTAGTCCTTGCATTTTTGCTAAATGATAATAATTTATTCAAAAAAGCATTAAGATTAATCACAAAAATAAAGCGGTCAGCACAAGCTTCGTCAAATACAAAGATATAAAAACAGTCACAAATCAGCAAGAAGCTTCGTCAGAACAATGAAATACAAGCTCAGTCAAATAACCCGCCCCTTGTCGAACCTGGCGCAAAGGAGCCCATAATGCTCTCAGCGTTGCCACGTTGAATAGCTAAGGCTAGCCTCTGCACCAGAAACGACCCGGAACGGGGGTCACAATTACGCTCCCTCAGTCGACGGCCAACCTCCGCAATGAAGGTCTTAGCCTCGGCACCCCAAACCCCCGTGGTCTCAACAGCGACAGGAACAAAAAGATAATCGGTCACCAGGACCGAGTACGTGTCCCACTTCCTAACGGCAGCCAGCTCTGCGGCTAAATTATTAATGTTAAGAATACAATCTTTTAAAAGAAAAACGTAATTTTCTGCTATCCCTTATCGACCTTATCGACTCTCCTTTTGATGTCGAAAATCTATCAGGAGTGCGATTTTTTAATCTCATTCGCTGAGTTCAGCAGTTGAAAATGTCAAAATTATTATAGAGATACGCATCTTTCTACTGCTGATTTGACTTTCAAAAATTGCACTCCTGAAGTATGATTTTTGAAAGTCAAATCAGCAGTAGAAAGATGCATATCTCCACAGTAATTTTGACATTTTCAACTGCAGAACTCAGCGAATGAGATTCAAAAATCGCACTCCTGAACGTGTCGTTCTTTCGTCAGCTTGCCAAGAGGCTCGGCCATCTCTTCTCAACTGTGTTTATACATAAAAAAATATCGTTGATATTGAAATAGATAGTTCCAGATACTTGACATTGGCAGAAATGCAGTGCTAATGCACAAGTAAAAATCCATTTTTTATAACCATCGACCACTCTCTGTTAAAACTTCAACTTGTCGTCTCTTTTATCCCTTCGACACTTTAAGACTAGAATGTGACGAACATCTTAAACCATAGTTCGACTTCGACGTCTGATCTCGTCATATCGACGCGACGTCTGCGTCTATGACTTGATCAAGAAAGTTTATGCCTAGGCATTATTCCTTAGTGAACGTTTATGTTTTGGCACTGCCTCTTTGGATTAAAAACCTAGAGGTAGAAGTCACTACTAATAGGACTAGAGGTTAGTCACAGAGAAATTAGACGCTCCCCTAGCTGGTTGATTTGATACGTGTTTTGTCCTATTTACTAAATTGGAGATGAATATATAAGTATTTCTAGTTTAAAAAAAAGGAGATTAAACCTTTATTACTGTACTTATTGACTGAGAGAGATTAAGATTGAAATTGACGGAAACATTTTTGGTTTATAGCTTGGCACTTGACGTAGTATCTATTGGGTACCTATTAAAAATTTAAATAATCTGTGTCATGAGCATGACTTTGAATCCCATTGTATATCTCCAACTCCATGTCGCTATCTTCTACGTGGTAACGCTGAGGTAGGCCACTAGCGTATGCGAATACCATAGGTCTATAGGTAAGTAAAAGTATAGTTTTCAGAGACAATGACAAATTAATAAGAAATATCCAATAGTTGTAAATAAAGCAATTATCAACAGTAGTTACAAAATATTATACAATAGTTAAAATACCTGCAGTTCACCTTCGCCTTAATAATTGGTGTGGGCAAACCGCATACCGATGTAAACCACGGCATATTGCATACTCTCTGTTTCGTCTCACGAACGAATTGAGATCAGTCAGTATCCCAATATACCAATCACGCAGTATTGACAGCCGACATCGACACTTAGCTCGCGTGATCGTGAATTACCCTGCTAGTTATACAGGGTGTACAATAAAATGGGACAGCTACTTAAAGGGGTGCTTCAGACCATCAAACTGAACAACTTTCTCTATGGGACCAATATCGAAATCGCGAAAAAAAAATCTGCTGTCCCATACATTTCAGTCGAGTTATGTTTGCAGTTTTGTATGGGAGAGCGGATTTTTTTTTCGCGATTTCGATATTGGTCCCATAGAGAAAGTTGTTCAGTTTGATGGTCTGAAGCACCCCTTTGAGTAGCTGTCCCATTTTATTGTACACCCGAATTTGTAGGTGCAAAATTCAAAAGTAACTGACCTAAAGGCCTAATATCGTCAATTAAAGAACCAAGAGTCTAACCGTGGTCTAACCATACATTTGCGTACACAATACATAAACGCTAAGCTGAGGTGGAGTAGACGCTTTGCTATTCTTAACATAGAAAACTTTAAAAAAAAGCATTTGTATCATGGTCGACTTTCAGCATAAATATGTATATTTAAATCCTTACTATCCGAATGAAATAATAAATTATGGGACGAACTGGAGCGCGATTTTTGAACACATTCGTTGATCTCAGCAGTTATGTCAAAATTACTATGGAGATACGCATCTTTCTACTGCTGAATTGACATTCAAAAATCATACTCCAGGGGTGCGATTTTTGAAAGTCAAATCAGCAGTAGAAAGATGCATATCTCCACTGTAACTTTGACATTTGAACTTTTGAACTCAGCGAATGAGATTCAAAAATCGCGCTCCAGATCATCAAAGTACACATCTTTCTCTCAGGGACCAACATAGAAATTCCTTAAACAAAATCTGCTGTCCCATATATTTTGGATCGAGTAGGTTTTCATTTTTGTATGGAAAAGATGGTAGTTTTTTTCGCAGTTTCGATGTTTGTCCCATAGAGAAAGTTATTTAGTTTTTGGCCATCAAATTCAACTATCCAATGACCATCACCCGTTTAAAAAACCGTCAGCATATCAAAAAGTACCCTGTATAAATAACTGGCCAAGAGCGTGTTGTGTACTCGCACATAGAGGGTTCCAAACCTAATTTTACCGTAAGAAGAGATGAGAACAGTGTTACTTATAGTTACTATATTAGATAGTTTGACTTTACCATATTTTGTGCTTTCCCTAAACTGTCCCATTCATCTGTTTCACTTAGTTCTGATATCCGATTTTAATTATTTCATTGAGTAATCCGAAGTAAAAGTAGTTTAACACCAGCCCTGCACCTCGGCCCACGATCTGTCCCACGCCCTGCCTTATATCACCCGTAGTCCATTGACCAACACTGGCTAAAACGATCACCTACGATTACAATCGTATAAACACACTTAGGAAAAAACGTTTCAACCTTAATCCACTGCTTTTTGAGCTGATTATTGAAGCTATTGAGACGGATTTGATAACTTTGTGACCGTAGGAAGAATTTCCGATTGGAATAGCCAATAAATACCTTTTCTATACTTGCGAAATAGGAAAACTACTTATACGGACACCATTATTATGCTAAATTGTCTGTTTTATTATTTAACTATTTCAACATACCTACTTGACAAAGGAGTTTGCTCTTTTTGGTTTTTACAGTTTTCTATGACTCAGTGTTAAAATTTTGTCAATGTCCTTTTAAGCTGAGATAAAATTGTTTACGGTTGTAAAATTTTAAGGATGTGATATCATCGGATGTGACATTATTCATTGGAAAGAGAGGATTGTGCGTACGCGCAGAGTCAACGCACATCAAAGAGTATTTAATAGAAACAATAGCGAACTAATGAAAGTGAGACATTTAAGTCGTTGACTTACGTCGCTTTCATAATGAAAATAGGGCTGGCAATATTTTTCTGAAAATATTTAGCCCTGAATCGGTGGCCAATTTAATTATAAATCGACGTCCACAAAACTGTGTTATAAACAGAACTTAGGTAACTACCAGGTCCCTTTCCTAACTTTATTAATAGGATACAAATTTACTACTGAATTAAGTTTAGAACATATTTTCATATCCTATTCAATTTGACTTTTCTTATACCTGTCTCTTCGTATTGCTACATATTGATATACGTATTGATACATGATAATTATTACATGTTTTTCTCTTAATTTCAAGTTTGAAAAACTTTGTGAAACGATTTTCATAGTGTCGATCATTGTAAATTAATTGTCGATCTCTCATATTTTGTGACATTACAAACAAGATTGACAGACACGCACATTCCTTGTAAAATATAAAAACAAGAAACACTTTCTAAAAACATCCGAATACCTACATCGATTATCGATCGATACCTGAATATATCAATATTTAAGTGTAAAATTGCAACAGTGATACCATTTAGCATTGCTTTTACGATTTCAGCAATACTATACGCGTAGATCGTTTGTAAATCGATCGATAAATATACTTGCGAACTATCATTATATCGGCACGTTCCAATACTTGCCGCTGTCTTTAACGTACGGCACAAGTTAAGAGAGATTATGATGATTGAGACATGTTTGAGTGCGAAAAAATTATGAAAAACAGTAAACTACGTAACTCTTCGATCTAAAAATGGCATTCCATTACCCGTTAAAAAATAGGCTGTGTGTGTTGCGTATATCATCCAAATTCTTTATATTTTCCCATGAGTGTTGTTTTCTTTGACTCTATCAATGACGCGGGAGTTATGTAGTTTAGAACTAACGTTCTGTATAATCTAGTGTCTTATGTCTGTCAAATTTTTTTTTTTAATTCTCAAATCTACATTTGAATATCATATTATGTTAAGCACAGTACAGACTGTAGATATTTATGTGGAAGCTACATAAAATTTAAGAGAATGCAATTAATGGAATATCATGATTAAATAAATAAATAAATAAATAACGCTCACAGGCACATACATTGTAATGATCCCAAGAAAGCACTATTTATAGGCTGTTTATTATGGAAACCATACAACAACGGCACAAACATATAAACATCCATGACCGAACCGGGATTCGAACCCAGGACCCTGGTTTGGCAGTCCGGCGTGGTAACCATTACAAACAAAACCAAACCAGGGTCCTGGGTTCGAATCCCGGTTCGGTCATGGATGTTTACATGTTTGTGCCGTTGTTGTATGGTTTCCATAATAAACAGCCTATTAATAGTGCTTTCTTGGGATCATTACAATGTATGTGCCTGTGAGCGTTATTTATTATTATTTATTATTATTACACCAACCGGGTCGTCGTAAATATCTTGGACAATGTCACACAAAATTATCTAGTCACATTTAAAGTACCAGAATCAATTAAGTAGGTACCTACTTTATTTTAGGATTTTTTCGGCACTATGCAAATCTTGCAGAGATTTTGTCTTGATAACGAAAAGAAAACATTGCCAACAAGTAGCAAAAGCTGACATTGTGTCGTGACTCGTGACTTACATCGATTGATTGCATCGATCGCGGAACGCATACTAACTACGACATACATTAAGAGAGTCGCCTCTACATTTTCCTTTGAGTTTACAATTTATATTGTAACAATATTTAGTTTTACAAAGTATCAAATGTTTTGAATATCTCTACATACCTATTGCTCATTGATGTTTAAACTTCGGAAACGGAAGTGATGCATTTATGTATTTGATTTCTTTATTTAAGTACCAACCAACCGGGTCGTCATGATTGTTTAGAATGCATGACACATATTATTTAGTATTCGTAGATTAGCTACAACGAAATCAAAATACCAAGACTCAATCACGTGCACGAATGATTCACGTAAAAAGTAAGTAGAAAAGAAGGATTTTTTTTTACTATTCTGACTCCTAGTCCAACGGAAAAGAAGTAGGACACCATCGACCACCAACGTTGTAAAGTCATCATCATCATCATCATATCAGCCGATGGACGTCCACTGCTGGACATAGGCATCGCCCAAGGATCGCCATAACGACCGGTCCTGCGCCGCCCTCATCCAACGTTTTCCCGCCGCCTTCACCAGGTCGTCGGTCCACCGTGTGAGGGGCCTACCCACGCTGCGCTTTCCGGTACGCGGTCGCCACTCGAGAACTTTTCGGCCCCACCGGCCATCGGTTCTGCGAGCAATGTGCCCACTGCCACTTAAGTTTAGCAATTCTTTGGGCTATGTCAGTTACTCTGGTTCTTCTGCGGATCTCTTCATTTCTGATTGACGTTGTAAAGTGTGTGTACTTTATAGAAGAGTCGATGTACAGCGGGCTCGTGCGTAAGGTCGCGCAAGCGGGTGGAGGTGGAGTGGAGGTAGCATTTATAACGGCCAATGCTCGTGACTTGTGCCAACCTCCGCACACACTGCGCCCGCGGCATCGCATGCAACCATCACGCATTGCTTTGCTAATAAACCATACAATACACCAGTGGAATTGAGAACATTGCGAAAATTAACGGTTGTTACTATAATGTGCCGACGTTATTGCTATTGTGAAGTTGCATTTATTATTTGCTAGGTTTGCACGCTATTTGTCCAAATATGGTAGCAGGGAAATAAGCTTGGTTTTTTTGTTATTTACGAAACTGCATATAATAGTCTGTGGAATAAACCACGCATAAACGCGTTCGGCGACTTCGTTGAAAAGTGCAGATTTTTTTGCAAACCTATTTGGAGCTTAAAATTTTATTTTTAATTTGTTTGATGAACTGTCACCAGAGTTGTCATAATAATTTAATAATTTATGAATGTCACTGAATATGAAATACAGTGAAATACTGGTGAAATACTACTTATAATACAAAGAGTACTTTATTTATAATACTCTGAGATATACTCCTAGAGAATCACTGATCAAATAATCGCTACGTTTCTAAAGAATAGCAAGCGTGAATAGAATCCTCGGTCAGTGGATCATTTTCGGGGCTCATCGGACTACAGAAGAACAAGTTTGAGAGGAATTATTTGTTGAGTATTTAGAGCAAGATATAATTATTTTGTATTTTAAGTAAGACACTCACATGATGTGAGTCACATCACACGTTGCTTTATAAGGAAACTTACGAGGGTTAAGGTTTTGAAGGGGCGCCATGGTTAGTGAATCGATAAACTTGCGTGTTTCATTCACGACTGGACAACAAGTTTGGACATTACCTATGAATCATACAGCCCAATCCACAATTTTGTACTAATACGGGGTGTATTAGTACAAAATTGTGGATTGATGCTGTACTTTAAAACTACTTGCTTGTGTTGGATAGGATAACATTAAAATTCAAAAGTGAACACACTAAGCACATCAGGTTAATGCAAAGCAATAGTTTAAGTAGTTTCGAGAATGATAACTAATTGTTGTTGATTTGTTGTATTCTAATGAATGAGCAAAAGTTGTGCAGAAAACTTTTATATAAAATTTGAAGAAAAAAAAGGATAAAATAAAATAGTTCTCAAGTCAAATTCTGGATGTAACTAAAATCTGTTTACTAGTTAGTACTTTAGCAAAATCATGACAGCAACAAAACCATGTAAATATTGTTGCCTATTTCTACCTTGTACCTAGATATAAAAATCTTCCACCGACAAGAGCGTGTTATTACTTATTACATGACCATCCAAAACGCATATTGAATTCTAATTATTTTCAGGTTCATAGTTTTCGCGTAAACTCCACTCTCATTTATCAATACGAACGAATCTTGTAAAGTGTTACCCAACCATAATCACAAAATAATAATTTCGTTTAAAATCCGCAGGCACTGAAAAAGTTAAGTGCTAAAATGCAGTGACTAGTCAAAAAACCAAAAGTGACTCGAGTGACTAAAGTGAAGTGCAGTGTTCTAAAGTGTTTTAAATGATGATTCGTTGCTAGAACTAGCCATGTATCGACCTAATTTCTACGAGAGCACGTGCTTTCGGTGCAATGAGATCGTGTACCAGGTGGACAGGGTTGGTCCACTCAAAGACTTCACGTTCTTTCACAGTGGGTGCTTTAAGTGCGCCGTTTGTGGGACCAAGCTTACTTTGAAGGTGAGATTATTTATTTATTTTAACATTCACACACACTCACACGCAACCCCCCCCCCCCCCCCACACCCACCCCCACCCCCCACAAACCCACCCAGACACACACACACGCACACACACACACACACACACAAACACACACACAGAGAGAGAGAGAGAGAGCGCGAGAGAGAGAGAGAGAGAGAGAGAGATACAATTGAGAATTTAAAGTACAAAGGGCGGGCTTATCTCTGAGATGAAAATGATTATGATCTTAAATTGGTATCATCTCAACACGGGACAAATACTGCAAAAAATTGTGCAAAGCAGTAAAATGATGGCGACGGAAAAAATCTCTTCAGTCTTCAAAATTGTTGATTCCGTCTTTAGGTAAATAAATATAGCTAAAGGTTAATTTTTTCATTAACAATATGTATACCAACGCTGTCTCTTAATTATAAACGTTAATTAAGAAAAGAGCCTAAATATAAATTTTCAATCGAAAATATAAATTACTAGCATTAACCCGCGACTTCGTCCGCACAAATTATATACCAGATTTTAAGTCAGATTATAAGCTATCAAATAAAAAAGTTTCGTCAAAATCGGTTCAGTAGTTTTCGTGTGATTACCGAACAAACAAACACACAAACAAACAAACAAACAGACAGAAAAAAATCCAAAAATTGGTGATTTGGAATCAGGGTCATCTAAAAACCATATTGTAATCTTTTTTTGTAAATATCTTCAATGTACAGACACACTTCTGTTACAGTTTTATAATAGTTTAGATAGATAGAGAGATAGATACATCCCATCCCGATTTGTATATTTGTCTATTTCAAGCAATCCAATCAGCACGTATCCAGACTTTTGTTTCAGGGGAAATTCATTTGCCTGCCAACCATTTAGCGCTTATCACTAGCTATTTAGGTCTAGGTTTTCAACCATAAATTAACAAACGACGTAACTTATCTAAATTTATTAGCAAATGCAATATTCTTCACGTATGGAGTTGCCATTAGAGCACAGCACAGCTCATAAATGTTACCATATTGATAAGAATTACGTGTCGCAAGTAGTCGCAAGGTCATACAAATGCCAACAGACTGTTTCGGAAGGTCACGAAGACAAATAAAGACGGTTAAAATGTTGAATGAAAATTAATGTTGGTTTAATGGAATATAGAATCCGGCTCTTCGAGAAGGAAGTTAGATAGTTAGCCTGATAAAATCAACTAGTCATTTATTGTACCATTTTGTTTATAGTGAACTTTTGTATTAAGATTTTTATTACCAACAGTATCTCTATTAATTGGCTATGTGCACGACACTAGCGCCATCTAGCGCAACACGGCCCCGTGAATTATTTGTACATAAAATGTTAGGATAAAGTTTGTTATTTTATATTAAAATAAAGTAAAAACTAAAAAATGAGCAAAATTGTCGATATTAGAAATATTATAATACCTAATTGGCTGAAATTCCCATTCTATGTTACGAAATTCTCATACAAACTTTCACCCCCGTTACCTTTGGGGGTTGAATTGCGAAAAATCTTTTTTTTGTAAACACCTAGATAGCAATAAAAACATCCCTGCCAAGTTAAGTATTAGTATTTGCTAGTTTAGATATTTGAGGATTGAATGAGTGTGCGGATTTGCATAGATTCAAGCAAATCTGACACAGCTTTGCCGGGAAAAGTACAAATTTCTGCCACAGCGTGCGCTGCGATCGACTTGACAGTTCCCAACACCCACTTCGCACATAGCCAATTGGGACATACTACCCTTAAGATAGGGTGTTAGTCCACCACGAGAGTCCAATGCGGATTGGTTAGAGTCTAGGTAATGAATTAGAATTTCTTCTGCAGAGTTCAGCGTAGGTATGTGTAGGTTTCCTCACGATGTTTGCCATCGTTTGGTGTTTCATTTACTGTTTGTTTGTATCCAATAAAATATTCTTATATACTGATCAATTATTTTGATAAAATAATGTACAAAACTAAGTCCTCCATATCATCCAGTTCTTTTCTTGGTAACTAACTGTGACTTATTCAATAAAATAAAATAAATAAATAAATATCTTGGACAATGTCACACAAATTCTCTAGTCACATTTAAAGTACCAGAATCAATTAAGTAGATACCTACTTTATTTTAGGATTTTTCTGGCTACTTCGGCACTATGCAAATCTTGAAGAGATTTTGTCTTGATAACGAAAAGAAAACATTGCCAACAAGTAGCAAAAGCTGACATTGTGTCGTGACTTACATCGATTGATTGCATCGATCGCGGAACGCATACTAACTACGACATACATTAAGAGAGTCACCTCTACATTTTCCTTTGAGTTTACAATTTATATTGAAACAATATTTTAGTTTTACAAATTATTAAATGTTTTGAATATCTGTACATACCTATTGCTCATTGATGTTTAAACGTCGGAAACGGAAGTGATGCATTTATGTATTTGATTTCTTTATTTATGTACTACCTGATTTTGGCCACGACTTCGTTCGCACCACTTCCCGTCATCGTAGCGAGATAAACATATACCAGTTCTGATTTCTAATCAAAAGGTTACAAACACAAATCCTCAAAATTGGTGCAGTAGTTTTTGCGTGATGCTCGAACAAACAAGCAAACAGAAAAACTAATAGACAAAAATCCAAAAATTATTGTTTTGGATTAAGGGGCGTCCGCCCGGTTTTGAGTAACTTTGTAACCATTTTATACATTAACTATGGCACTTTTTAAGCAGAAAACAAAACTGAACAATCTACAGGATATGAGAAGTGATGTGGTTTTTCTCGAAATCTATTTTAATTAATAAAACTGAAGAAAAACGACTCCAAAATTACCTCTTTTTTTTTTCAATTGTAACCGTTTTACTCTTACATTGTTGATCAGAAGAATATGAAAATTTACAATATTCTTGACAATACAATATAAATAAATAAATAAATAAAAATCATTTATTTCAGGAAACCAGGTCCCATACAAAGAGCATTACATAGGTAGTTTGTCAGAGAATCAAGTTATTATAGATTAAAATTAAAATTAAATTACACATTACATTACATTATTACATTTATATTATAAGTTTTATATTATTTTATTACGTTTATATAAAATGATGTGGTTTTCTTATTTTTTGAAAATTCATAAAAAATCATACAGGTTTTCAAAGAAAACGGAAAATTCTGACCGGAGCCGCGCAATTGAAGCGCGAAGGCTAATTGTAAAAGTTTGCTTGTAAGAATGAGAGCCTTGCAGATGGGAGGAGTAGCCTTAAGGGACTGTGTAAAAATATTCACTGACTCTTCTATTTTAGTCTTATATAATACGTGTGTAAACGATAGATTCTGGAACTTCGTAACGAAGTGGATAATGAGCCCGTAAACTTACCGAATGTAATGTTTCCCCTTATTTTGTCACCTACTAGGTATGCATTAATGCCTGGAAACTGTGTGAAACGTCCAAGATGTTGACAGGTACAATTCAATACAAAAGTAATGAATTGCACGGCAATAAATACAGTTAGCTCAAATATTTACCAGATCAGATGTTCTCGTGTGAGTCACATCCTATTCGTAACATGGAAACGAATTGTTAATTACTCGGTAACTCATTATTTACTGCACAATATGCAAACGAGGTAACATAACTGGACATATTGTTTAGATTTATCAGTGTACAAGAAAAACTATATAAACATTTTGTTTTGAATGGTATAATTATAAAGTTCAGTTTTGTTCATAAAGGTATCATAGAGAGGAACTGACAGCTAAGAGAGCGAGATGTACCTAGCGGCGCCACTGTTTAATAGAAAGAGATACGTGACGCGAGGCAATAGAACCGTTTCTGGGAACTTGTCGGCACAATCGACTGGGTAAATATTCGTGCTCTGTGAATAATTAGTGAATCTAAAGTGAAGTCGTAGATTATTTTGTGAAATATACTAACACTATTTCATTAAATTACCTACGATTTCACGTTAGATTCACAATTACACACAGAACTCGAAGTTTTAGGGTGCCGATAAGTGCCGACAAATGCACAAAAAACGGTTTCATTTGACAACTCATGTCAGTTACTCTATTCCGACAGGTATAATAACTTTATGGTTTTGTTTCAATTTAAACATTAAAAAAAATATATACGGTCGAATAGAGAAACCTCCTCCTTTTTTGAAGTCGGTTAAAAATACCGTATATTGTAGGTCTTGTATACAACGTGTTAATAAATTAGTGCAAAACCTCATACACCCCAACTGATTTATAACAAAATAATTAGATTGAAACAATAATTTCATTATTTTAATAGTTAAAGTTTAAAGTTATTCACATTTTAAGTTTTGAGGTAAAAATGATTTGTTATCATTTTAGCAATGAATGAAAGCGCTAACGTACTCATGGATACATTTTAATAATCTTGTTTGGGTGGGTTGACATCGGGCTCAGTAAATTTTAACTTTTACATCATCATCATTCTTTCTTATTTGGGGTCGGTGCAATATGTCATCCTCTTCCATTCATCTCTCTTAGCCGTCGTCTCAACACTCACCCCTTTTTTACACATATCATCCTTCACACAATCCATCCATCTTTTCTTCGGCCTGCCTCTCCTACCACAGCCATCCACATTCATACTTAACACTCGTCTCGTAACATGACACTCATCCCTCCGCATTACATGCCCATACCACGATAATCTATTACCCAGCAATTTTTCCGTCATAGGTGCTACTTTCAAACTTCCTCTAATATACTCATTCCTAATCTTGTCCATTCTAGTTACACCACACATCCATCTCAACACAACAACTTTTACAAACAAAATTAATATTTTGAAAAAAATTACCTATATTGAAACCATGATAATTCGTTTCTGCTCTCGATTCTAAACTACTTTCTAGTTTTGCGTTAATTCGTTGTATAGGAGAGATAATTAATAACCCGCTACTATGACTAAATTAGTACAGATATAACCCGCTACTATGACTAAATTAGTACAGATATAAAAACAGACAAGTTAGATTATGATTTAACTCAGTATCGCATCACATCAATGGTGCCTTCACCATGTCTGCCAGTTATTGTGCACTTTACACTTCATCTACTAGTGTAGGTAATTCTATTACCCCTTCGATAGCGCACAAAACCATTTTATTGGTAACATTATAAACCTTCCATTGTAACAAATTAACTGAGCATATCACAGTGTCCACCGCGACATGACATTATTTCGTTTTATCTTTTGTATCACAAACCAACATTATTGGACCTTTTACAATATGAAAAATATAAACAATTTCGTGATGTTCTACAGATCATTTTACACTGGCTGATGATCACTATTGTATTGTTATTGAATGATGATTCAAATGATGATAATTGCATCAATGCAGTGTAATTGAACTATTTGAATCGACAATAGATTTATAATTATAGGTTTAGTAGTTGTTACGTAAATTGAGAAAAAACAAAATATATTTTGACTTTTTATTTTGTGTTTAATTAGTTAGTTTATTCAGCTCTATTTTCAACCTAGTCAGCGTCCTATCAATTTAGTATAACTTATTTACCTACTTACGAAATACAGACTATCAAACGGTGAAGGAAAACACCGCGACGAAACCTGTATGAGACGCTGAAGAAGAAATTCTGATGCGCATGTGAAGTCTACCAATACGCATTGGGCACGAGTAATGGACTAATACACCCTTCTTGAGGGTAGGCCTGTGCCCTGCAGTGGGTCGTTTATAGGCTGATGATGATGACATACGTCATAAGAAACGTTTACATAAAGTTACTCCTCTTACGCAACAAAATACATAAGTTCATGTCATTCCTCTCATTCAATTTGAACAAAATTCTTCATTTTTATTTAATTTCATCTCTTAATTTTTTTAATATTTTTTACTTATTTTAAGTCTGTAAGCATGTTTACCTCACAAAATCTTCATTTAAGTATAAGGGTTTTAAAAAGGGTCATTTTGAGAAAGGGACGTTTTGCAAAAGGAATATTTTGCGAACGGGACGTTTTGCGAAAGGGACTATTTGCGAAACAAACATTTTGCGAATGGAGGACATTTTGCGAAAGGGACATTCTGCGACTGAACGTTTTTAAAACCTTTACCTCTCTTCCAGACGTATTACAACAACCAGCACTGGACAGAAGACAAGGAAGTATACTGCTCGAGCCACGTGCCCAAGATCGGCCCTGGGCACCTGGACAACTCGTCGGTGGGCATCAGGAGCGCCCTCAACGTGCCCAAGAGCAACAACTACGTCAACGAACAGATCAGAGGACTGGCCAGGAATAGCCATGAAGTTGAATGTGAGTCTTTCATTTTTAATGACATTTATTTTTACGCTGTTATTTTGTGCCTTATTTTTTTTGGCATTTACAATGTCACGTTTTTTGTGACAGGTTCGTGAGAAGAGGCATTTGTCATGTTATGGGGTCGTACAGGCTAAATTTACTATAGGAGATTGGCCAAAAATTTTGCTTTCTCTTCGAAACACCATGCTTGTCTCGATTTGTAAGCTCTATTTCTATCAATGTTCTGTTGGAAGAAATCTCTTTAGAGATAAGGTCTTCTTTTTACCGTTCATTTTCCGCTGTATTCATTTATACAGGATGTAAACTTAAATGCGTTTCTATTTTATAGGGTGCATCAAACTGAAGAACTTTTACTGGCACCAATATTAAAATCGCAAAATAATTGATGTGTTCATAGAACAACGATTTTATTTTCGCGTTTTCGAAGTTAAAAGTTAACTCATTAATGAAAGTTGTTCAGTTTGATGGTCTCGTCTGAAGCACCCTCTTAAATGTCCGTGTATGCAAAAAAGTATTCAAAATAAATAAAAGTTTGTAAAAGCTAAGAGATTGATGCCTTCGTTGATGTCTTTTGTACTGTGACAAATGCAAAACCCAAAACCGACCTTTTACTCGAAGAAATCTACATAATGAAGACAGTTTTCATAATTCCAATAAAGTACTCGCTCCTTCCATATAAATAAAGTATCATTAAATAAATAGGTACCTACCTGAGACGTGAAACAAACTTCCTCTGTTTCCTCAAACAGAATAGGTCACTCAGACCAGAGTTCATTAATTACTACCTCAGGCTAAGTCACAGATCACCTAATTGGTCAATTTATAAAGATCTAAGTCTGCATCAATTATTTGGTCATTGTTTGCCGCACTTGTAAGCAAGGCTGCAAGATAATTATCAGTCATTAAATTGTTTAATGTTTGAATTACTTGCGCTTCGCTTGGTGTCCGTATTTTATTACTTTTATGTTTTTCTGTGACAAAAACAAGCCAATTTGAACAGCGCTTCTTTTTGTCTGTATACAGGCTGTATATGTGATTAATTTTTTTGCTCCGATCGGTTTGCTCCCGTTGTAAAAGTTGTTCAGTTTGATGGGTAGAATAGAATATGTGGTTTGAAGGTTAATGATACTTTTCCTTACACCCTGTATTAATTGTAATACAGACTACCTATGCGATCCCAATCGAACTAACAGCACAGATTAACAATTAATCTAGACTTGTATACAGGGTTTAAAATATATAGGTATGTTAGATATCTTAGGGGGTGCTTCAGACCATAAAACTGAACAGATGTTCCATAGAAAACATCAATCGCTGCTCGACCCAAATGTAAGTATACCATATGAAACAACATATTATACAGGGTGGACCAAACGGAGACGTCCAAATTTTTTTTTTTAAGTTCCTCACACCTAGATGTATCCGAAAATACCCCATGTATGTTCCGCGATTTTTTTTAGTTTAGAAGTTATGATTTTTAAAGGTGTATATGAGAATTTTCTACCGGAGGGGCTTAAAAATATCATAACTTTTTTCATAGTAAGAATTTTACGAATTTTGTTATTGCAACATGATCGTCTGAAAACACTCTTTCATACGTGAAATAATCAGCAACACATCCTTAAAAATTACCGAAAATAGGGTCCAAAGTGAAAACTTTAGGTTTGAGTTGCACGGAGCAAAATTTTCTAAATTCTCTTAAAAATACAAAATGGAAGTTCCATAGGTTAAAACTAATTTTAAAAACTTCGGTGATTATTCAACTTACCGAATAAGAAATAATAAGTGGTTCTTAATAGGCCATTTTACGCTGGAATCGGCATCCAAAGATAATTAGGTGAAAAATCCGCTCAGAAAAAATTTTGTTCGAATAAATAGTTTTAGCAATATTTTTTTATTTTTATGACTAAAATTAGTCGAATATTGTCAAAAACATTTAAATAAACCGAAATTCAACTTTTTCGAAGTTGGCTCCATAGTGATAATTGCTCAGTTTGATGGGAAGCACCCCCTTAAGTATTACTAGGGTGTTTTGTTACACCCTGTAAGCATTTCAACAATATTCTTGAATGTAACCCAATCCTTACACCTTTTTTTCTAAACCAACGGTGAATACACATAATTTTATCCGTTACTTGAAAAAAATACCTATCGCAAGTCAAGAGACATAAATAAGCAAAGTTGCAAGAATCCAGTCGGACTTCCGAAGAAGGCTTGGCCACGAAAGCTCGCAAGAGTCGTAAGCTCTCGCTCGGCTAACTTCGGCAACCTTCGGCTTTCGTCGGGCGTTGGTGGGAGTGGGAGGGAACTAGTTGCGAAACCGGCCGCATTCCATGGGAAGCCTAGTGACCTAAAGCTCACCACCTTAGAATGGACCTGCGGATTAGGAGTTATCAAATAACTGAATGCCATTAGTGAATCTGGGAAACAAAATGATAAAGAGAGTTGAATGGATACGATGGT
This sequence comes from Agonopterix subpropinquella, assembly GCA_922987775.1. Lineage (NCBI taxonomy): Eukaryota > Metazoa > Arthropoda > Insecta > Lepidoptera > Depressariidae > Agonopterix > Agonopterix subpropinquella. The sequence goes on from OV277710.1 coordinate 5,611,556, forward strand.
GGTCCCTACTTAATTTATTACCTCAAGATTCCGGGCGGTCGAGTAAAAGCTTTCTTACTTTAGTCATGATAATTTTGATTAATCTCTCGACCAAATTGTTTTAGTTAACTCTTAGTGCAAATAGTTAATTATCAATTTGATACTTTGAAATGTTTTTTGTACCAATTTGTAGGTACTGATTTGCATCTTATGGACGCAAATACTTAGGTAATTCACGTAAACCCTGACCTTTCATACAAACCAATTAACGTTATTAAAAGATATAAAATGGGTATAATAAATAAACTATTAGTTAGTTAATCTATGGCAAAGGTTATAAATATGAAAGTATGTTTAGTTATTAGTTTATTACTCTATCACGCTTGACGTACTTTTAATGTAAAATTAGCAAGACATCACTGAAAAAAATGCGAGCCTACTAAGACTCTTAATTAGCACCAAAATAATTGAAATGACGACGTTATTACTTTTTACTGAAAACAAAAGATGTAACAACAAGCCGAATTCGTTTAACAAAGTTCTCTTAGTCGGAGAAGTCATGATGTTTGACAAGCTCATATGGATTCATGATGTTGATTGAAGTAAAAAAATGTTTTTTCAGTGATCGTGCCCTAAAAAACATGTAGAAGTAAAACTATTTGCTTTCTTAGAATAAACAGCCTACCAATCTTCTTTTACCACTTCCTTTTTCCATTTTTTTAAGGTTGTCTGGAGAAATAGCTTTTTAGCGATAAGACCGCCTATTTTTGTACCTTCTGTATTTTCTGTCTGTTTACTCTCTGTATACTATGTTTTTGTTTTTTGGTGTAAAATAAAGTATAATTGATTGATTGAATAATGATTGAAAAAAGTCAAGCAGATCCTGTAGAACGCATCGTCTTCCAGTTGTTAGCAATAACAATGTTGAAAATTTTGAAATTGATCACGTCTCGGTTCACAATTCTACATGCTAGAAAATAATGCGTATGATTTAAAAAAATACCTAGTCCTTTGTTCTGTTATCGATTCTGGACAAATACTTTTCAGGTTTAAAAATATAATTTCAACAAAGTATAACTTGGTAGCGATGACATAACATAACACAAGTAGACCGGTTGCAACGCACGGTGAGGTCACATCACAACACATTCACAATGCATGGGGAACTCGTCTCACGCATCTCACGATGGAGCTTTGAGTTAAGTCCCCTGAGATCGGAGCAGGTTTCTCATAGGAAAATGTTTTGAAATTCAATGGTGCGTCTGACTAGTTTAATTGGGTCAGAAATTATGCTACTCGTTAGCAAATAAACTCGTAGAATCAATACCTAAATAACATAATTAGATGGTATCAGGGCCGTACCTAGGGGGGAGGGGGCATCGTGGGGCAATGCCCTACCTTAAAATCCCAATGCCCTACCTTAAAAATTACCTATCCCTCCACTATACCGTATTTACCATAAGGAAAAGCGGGGCACGAGTCCAGGACCAGTTATGATCATACATAACAAACCTAGGCTAATGCAACTCGAACCACCATCGTTTTGAGCCTTGGTGCTGTGTGAAATTTCAAATTCCTACTTTCGAATTATGTTTATGAGCATGCATAACATAACGTAATGTGCTATGCGGTCAATTTGATATGCGTAATTAATGACACACGGAAAAAAATTACCGCCCTACCTTTAACTTCCTATGCCCTACCATTAATCCAGTTCTAGCTACGGCCCTGGATGGTATGAAATTGTGCTTAGCGATTCTGCGCTGTTATATTTGAATTTCATACATTCTGAATCGTATAGGTACGAATAATGTATAATCTATGAGCATGCATCACGCAGCATCTATTGCATGCATAATGCTGGCTAATCTTTCCAGTACAGCATGAGCAATTGTCATGCGATATTAACTGATGCTGACACTAAAAAAAGAATGCATAATTTCCATAGAGTTATCGCATTTTTCTTTCGTATTTTTCATGTAATTCGATGTACGGTCGAGTTCGAGTGGTCACTCAGATTTGGTAACGTTTACCCTATGGTCAATAAATAACACAGAAAGCGATAAAATTAGTGCACGTTATATAAGTGTAAGTTTAGGCTGTGCATTGTCTGTCAGTGAGTCAGTCACGGAACTGTTTTATTAGTAGGTATAGATGGATGAAATGTGCTTGCTGCAATAAAGGTGAATAAATAAATTCCAGACACAAATAATTTAAAACGGAACTATAGGGTGAAATTGATATCATTAGCATCCTTTTAAACTAAGAGTCTACCCATCAAATTGAACAACTTTACAAACAAAAAAAATCTGCTGTTGCATACATTCGAGTCGCGAAATCGCGCGTCGACATTGCAGTTTAGTATGGAACAGCAGACTTTTTATTTGCTCCGATCGGTTTGCTCCCATAGTAAAAGTTGTTCAGTTTGATGGGTAGACTCTTAGTTTAAAAGGATGCTAATGATATCAATTTCACCCTGTATGATAGCCTAAAGAATTCTTTTTCGAGAACTTTGCTTGATGATGATGATGATGATGATGATGCTTCATGGCCGTGTTCGACCACAGCGACTGATTATGGCTGTTGACTTTGTGAGCTTCGTTGATGTGCTCTTAGGTGGCTGATGTAGCCTATCTTGGCTTTAAAAGTGCGTCCGCACAGGCTACAGGTCAATTTTCCATTAAGATAGTTGTACTGGATGGCCGCGGGTGGTCTTGCTTTAAGTTCATCGCGTTTGGCATCAAGATCAGCCCTGCGCTTAGCCTCAAAGTCAAACACTTTATTCTGGACAGTGTGCCTCCATCCCGGTCGATCTTTAGCAAGGTCTTCCCAACAACTCGGATCAATATCGCAAAGCTTCATGTGGCGTTTTTGCACATCTTTGTACCGCAAAAGCTGCCCGCCTACTTACTTACGAACTTTGCTTACTGCTACTTTAAAACAAATTCCTGATTAGATTTGGTCCAAAAAGCAAGTCATCTCATGTTACTCCTCTATAGAGAAACTGTAAAGAAGAATTAAACGTCAATCAATGTAAAATGAAACTGCGCTGCGCAAGAGTTCACCGGAATCCCAAGCATGCGTGCGCGTTAACTTTACGTAACTATTAATCGTTGATGACTGTGCTTGTTTCGTGCTGAACGAGACTTTAATCAATAGTCATCAAGTTTTATTTAATGTTACTGGAAAAATTTGTGACATAACGTTGGTACAGGGCATAGATTTAATATGATTTATTATTTTTCTTCTTCGGGTTCCTCTCCACTACTGAAGTTTGGTCACCTCTGCATATCCCTGCCTATCTTTCTCCAAACGAAACAGCCGACTGCCTGTCCATTCTTTCAGGTTCGCAAGCCACGACATTCGTGGCCTACCGACGCTTATTTTGCCCTCTACTTCGCATTGGCAATGCGAAAGAGAAATATCATCTGCCATAACACCAATTGTGTAACACGTCATTTTGTACTGAAAGTTAACTTTGCTATTATACCTTGCTTACAACTAAGGCGGTTTCAGTCCATACAAACGTTTGACGCACAATACGCGTAGACGGAATTAAGAAAAGTAATATTTTATATTATGGAAAAATAGTTTAAAAAATCTAGATGTCGCGTATCAAATAACATTTGCAATTTATAATATAATTACGAAGATATAAAGCTTTGAAAATTTTGTATGAAAAATTTCAAAGCTTTATATCTTCGTAATTATATTATAAATTGCAAATGTTATTTCATACGCGACATCTAGATTTTCTAAACTATTTTTCCATATATACAAAGTTACTTATATTAATAACGTCTGCGCGTATTGTGCGTCAAAGTTTTGTATAAAATTGACCCCTCTGCAACCACCTTAAAAGATGGCTGGTTGATTATGTCTGCCCGGAATTATTTTTCATCTACTTAGTGCGAAAAATCATACTTTTACGTATTAGTTTGGTAGTTTAGTCTAAGTAGAGCATAGATATAATTATAGTTCTGTATAATCATATGTTCTTGTATGATATAACTATGTGTGTAATATATCTATGAAGTAGAGTCGTAAATGAATAGATTTCGACATACGGGGGAGTTCGAACACAAACTTTAAAAAGTTCTCGATAATCTCCGCCTCAAATGCGGTTGACTTTTAAGTCAAAAGTTGTGAAATAGGCTGCTTCTAAAAAAATATATAAAATAACAACCTCTTTTAGTTTTTCTACATCGCTAATCACGAACCTTACCCAACCATTCCTTAAATAACTTTGCAATACCCTTACCATATTTAGCGACAAATTCAACATAGATACTTGGCACAACCGCAAATTGAGGCGCCTTGGCTTTCGTAAGATCTCGTTATTGCCCTATTTGGACTATTATGTGTATTTGTAACACTGACTTAAACAACCTGGTGGTCGAGAAAAAGTTTTTGCGTGGAAAATACTAGCCTACCTAGTGCTTAGAGTTCTAGTTTCTTGATTCTAATTTAAATGGTTTTAAGGACTAGCCTTATCTAAAAATAATTCAGAATTATATTCGGCGTAAGTAAAAAAAAATTACGCCTCTACATTATAGCGCTTCTACCTTGCACAAAGAACTGTGGCGAATTTGGACCCAGCCATTTTTACGAAAACTAAAAGCCCTTCAGGACGGCGGTCATAATTATTATAAACAGAAAAAATAAAGGCATTTTTTAAAAAAACTTCCTCATCTCTAGAAGACCGGGTTCAAAAGTAGAAATTACTAGTAAAATAGACAAATCATCCAAAAAGCAGTAGCAAAACGCAACCATGACAGCTATTTTCATCGAATATTATCACTGAGGTAGTTTTTGGACGTTACGGAACGTATTTGGCTTTATTGAACTGATAGTGTGTGTGATTTCGTTTGATTCCTTTATCATAATATTGTACGGTTATCGTGAATTTTCATTAAAACAAACACAATGAATGCGTAGAAGATTGAGTGGGCTACCTAATAAGAAAGATTATGAGTTTCACACACTTGTGAGAAATACCTTTCCCCAACTTCTACAGATTACAACCAATTTCCTTTTTTGTTAGTTTTGTTTCACTCTACACGTATTAATAAGTTTCATTCATGAATGGGACCTATATGTCTGGGTCTCAAATTTTATGGCCTTCCGCCAAACTTCTTTATATTTTGTACAGAAAACGTTTTACTCGGTAAAGATGTAAAATAACTTTAAGAATTTTAGTACGGACATAGCTTTATTGAAGATGTAGCTAATCTGAATTCTGCTCAACATCAACTGCATAAAAAGTTAATAAATTCAAAGTACGCCTTTCACATTGTAACCATCAAAATTTATGCATTAAACACATTTTTATCTAAAATTTGGGAATAGAAAAGATAAAAATTGAGATTGTAAGGGTGCGTCCACATCTAACGAACGCGCCGCGAATGCGCAGCTCGCGCGCCGCCGCCGCTCGCGAGCTGCTCGCGAGAACCCTAAGGGCTCTTATAGACAAGCGACACTTTGCTGTCGCGGTGGGTCGCAGAGCGTCGCGCTCATACATTTTACGATCGCGCGACAGTCGCGCGACCCTCCGCGACACCCGGCGACCGCAAAGTGTCGCTCGTCTGTGAGATAGCCCTAAATAAATTTTATCGAAAATCTGACTTCATACTGACATAGAAATTAGTTACTAGATTGTTTTTGAAAAATTTCATTGACTTTAATTGGATAGTATTGAAAATATCACCATACTACGTTTGTATGGAGCGCGCCAACGGTAGAATAGCCTTAAAGCCATCAAACACAAAAAAACCGGCTCGAATACCATCTTACGATCATGAATCTTATCTCAAACGTACCGATAGGTATTTATATAGCTTTTATATTAATAAAGCTGTTTCGCAACTGTTAAAGTAGGTAGGTAACAAAAAGTGTTACTGCTTTTGCCTACTGTTCGTTTAGGGTCAGCGCACACCCAGCGTAAATCTGCTCGCGCATGCTCGAGCATGTTCTTTGCAGTCGCGCACACCTAGCGGCAAAATCCGCCGGCGGCAGAGGCGAAATCCGCCGGCGGCAGCGGCGGATGCTCGAGCATGCGCGAGCATGCTCGCGCGTGTTCGAACAGTCTCGCGGATGCTCCCGTGTTGCTACAGTTGACAGTGAATTTTGCAGTTGTGTTTACAATATTTTAAAGTAAAGACGTGCGAAGAGTAATTTTAAAGTATGGTGGACTGGGATTTGGTAATGAGGGATTTTCCAAAAGCAAAAAAAAGTAAAAAGTTAGTTCCAAATTTATCGATAGATGGCGTTGACAAGAGAGGGGTCGATTAGGTATGACCAGCACTGGTAGCATGCCAACCCGCGATAGCCGTGATACGGCTTTATCACGTCTTTTATATCGTTCTTTTGCGCGCGAACGAACGAGATAAAAGACGCGATAAAGCCGTAACACGGCTATCTCGGGTTGGCATGCTACCAGTGCTGGTCTACCCAATATCAAACTGTACAAAAACATGTATAGTTCCTTACAGTCGCACACAGATTGCCACAAGAGTGACAGAGCTAGATTAGACGTAAATCTGTTAAACAAATGTCACCACTTTTTAAGCAAATTCAAGCAAAATTCGTTCTTAACGTAAGGAAATAGCGGAGTCTTCCAGCTGGACGTCTGGTGACAAAATGGTTCAATATGGTATCTGCACTGGTAGCATGCACACCCGCGATAGCCATGATACGGCTTTATCACGTCTTTTATCTCGTTCCTTTGCGCGCGAAAGAACGAGATAAAAGACGTGATAAAGCCGTATCACGGCTATCGCGGGTGTGCATGCTACCAGTGCTGTTTACTATTGACATTTCACTTATTCTAATGGGCGGTTGTCATAAGTGTGAATGGATGTCAAGTAGCGTTTCTATGTCTTGCTTTATATTATTTATCTACCCCTATATTTTATCTTTGAGTATGACCAATATAAGCTGACCGCGCGCAGGGTGAATAACGTATAACGTCGCGCGACCACCTTATTTTGGTTTTGCTTAGCTTGATGTGTCGCCGTGTGTACAAACCCTTTCTTATTGTTGTTGGTTTATTATAAACTATCTGCGGGGCTAGTATGCCAACCCACTATAGCGTGATATATCGCTATCACGCTCCCGCTCTCTTTCTATTTTCGCACGACACGAACGAACAAGATAAAAGATTTGACAGATGGATGTGTTAAATATCGCAATCGCGGGTTGGCGTGCGTACTAGCCCCGCTGTTGATGAAGTAGCGATTACAAGTTTCCCGGTTTATTTGTGTTTTTCTGTTAAGCCGGGTCCGCTGCGCCATGTTTTCGTGTTACGATGTTAGCAAACACGAAAACATGGCGCAGCGGACCCGGCTTTAGGTTTTTGTAGTTTGTTATTGTCGTTATATTCAAAATGGATACAAAGCCCATACAGCCACGTCCGATACTTGATTCATTGTTGACAGACAATAACACCGAGATTGTTAATAATAAACCGACAATAATATCAAAGGGTTTATACTGCGTCTTTTTATTAATAATATTCATAAATATACCGTAGGTACCTAATCGACCCCTCTCTGTTCAACGCCATCTATCGAGAAATTATGAACTAGCTTTTTTTTTTCTCTGGAAAATCCCCCATAGCATAGGCTACTATACAATAGTTCTAAGTTCTACATACAGAACGGCCACTCCCCGCCCCCTCTGAATTCAAATACCCCCACCTCATCTCACACTTTCTGGGGAAACTTGAGGGGAGCCGAGCAAGGGAATGCAGTTAGGCGCGCCCACCCGTTGTATTTGACGACATAAAATATAAGTAAGTATTTTATTTTTATCCTCTCAGTAAAAATGAACGTTGGAAAATAAAGCTAAATTCACATTTTCAGTGATTCTTTAGCTTACTTTAATACTATTTTTTATAACAGAATGAACTATAAAAGTAACGAAATGTATAATGATGTTCATACTATGCGTAGTAAGTAGAGTTGTAAATCTACCGTAGTACCAAATCGTGAGGTAGAATACCGGTAGGCTACATTAGCTACGGTAGCAATTGTAGATTATTCAGTCGTAGAAATTTTGGCGGTTCACATTATTAAAGGCGGCTGCCATTTATTATTTGTGATAAATAAGCTAAGAGAGCTTCGGCAATAATTTTAAAGAAAGTAAAAATCAATCAAGAACGCGAAAAAAGGACATTGACATACACTATTTTATAAAAGGTTGTTTAAAATGTGATATTATGCACTAAGCCACGATAGCCTAGCTCCTAGGGGTATGGGTTCGATCCCCAGGGCACGTATATACGTACTACTGAAATGTGGTTTTTATAATTTATATTTCATGTCGGTACGGACGGTTTTAAAGAATTATCTTTGGCTTATTGGTGAAGGAAAAAATCGTGAGGAAACCTTCATGTCCGAAAAGAGGGGCAATTTATAGGCTATTGACAATTTATTTCAAGGCGAGAGTGAATAGGCATCTTTCTAGGTAAGCATGCTACATCTTCGGCCTCATCATCACTCAACATCAGGTGAGATTGGGGTCAAATGCTTACCTATCACACATAAAAAAAAAAAAAAAAAAAATTTAATTTAAAATCTTTAAAGTTTATTAATTAGTAGGTACTTTCTCATATTATATATTACATGAACGAAAATCAAAATTTATTTTTAAAATAAATCGACTATTTTGTATTTGCTTGCTTATCGTGTCGACTTCAACACAACAAAGTCGCTAAATAGTATAGAAGTAGTAAATTTTGTATTTGAAATCGACATAATCTACGGTATAAATCGGTAGTCTACCGTAGTCTACCATAGTTTACCGGTAGACTACCGTAGACAGTGGTAGGCTACATAGCATTTACAACTCTAGTAGTAAGTCAACCCTAAACATAATTTGTCATGCACAATTTCATAATGTCAAATCTAAAACGCTGACGATCTATGTATACTCGCCACAACACAGCATCATCTACAGACAAAAGTGGATGACTTGATTCGGGAAGCGGCCGAAGTAGGATTACGCATAAATGTCTCCAAGACTAAAGAGATGCGTCTAAACTCATCCGACACGGCTCAGACGCGGGTCCAGGACGAAAGCATAGAGCTGTTGAACAAATTCTGCTATCTTGGTAGTATTGTGGATCCAGGCGGGGGTACAGAAGCCGATGTGGAGACACGTATAAATAAAGCTCGAGCAGCGTTCGGTCAACTAAAACCCGTATGGCGGTCGTCCACAATCACTAGGACGACAAAGCTTAGGCTGTTCAACTCAAACGTCAAAACGGTTCTACTATACGGCTGTGAAACTTGGTTCGTCCGAAAAGCGGTCACAGATAGACTCCAAGTCTTTATTAACAAATGCCTCAGGCAAATACTAAAGATCTTCTGGCCAAACACCATCTCAAACGAAGAGCTATGGAGACGGACGGGTCAGCAGCGTATAGGGAAAGTGATCCTTACTCGAAAGTGGCAGTGGCTAGGCCATGTATTAAGGAGGCCTGACGATCACCCATCCAAGACAGCCTTCGAATGGCACCCACCAGGCAAACGAAAGAGGGGACGCCCTAAAACAACCTGGCGCCGCTCTGTGGAAGTAGAGGCTAAAAGTCTCAACATGACCTGGGAGGATATCTACAGCGCTGCCCAAGATCGCAACCGATGGAGAGCTATCATCCGAGCCCTATATCCCACGTAGGGGTAACAGGAACAGAAGAAGAAGAAGAAATCTAAAACGTTGTTTGAAGTGACAGGATATAATACAAAAAAAATTAGTAAGAATTTGTGTTTTTAAGTAAGCAGCAAAATATGAACAAATATTTCGTCAACAGCATGGATAGCATGACAACCCGCGATAGCCGTGATACGGCTTTATCACGTCTTTTATCTCGTATATCACGGCTATCGCGGGTTGTCATGCTACCCATGCAGATGCGTCTGACCAAAGAGTAATATAAGTATATTAGAAAAGAGAGCCCACTCGTGGCAACATTATGCATCCACCTTATGTCAAATTGAAGGCACGCGCGGCAGGCAAGCGCCAACTGTGTTTCTCTGAAAATAATTCTACCTATACTATACATACCTACTTATATACATACTTATATACTCATACCGTTGTTTGAATGCTAGTTTTCGTTCAATCCCGCACCGATCGAGTGAAATTCCAGTATCCTTACTATTCCTGTGATTTGTACATTGGTAAGAGAACAACTGAAACTCCAGAACATCACTAAATCGGCACAAAATTGAACAAAAACTACAAACAACACGCACATTACACGAGGTAGGTCGCCATTTTGTAAATTTGTCAATTTGACATTAACATAGACAATATAATCTTTTTTTTTCATAGTAAAAGATATATTTAACAGATGGCAGCACATTCTATGCAAACTGAATCGTAAAACCCACCAAAAGGCAAATGTCCTCCGCCTGCGTCTGACTCTTTGACATTCATTTTTGTTTCGGACCCCTCTCCGATAAATGCCATCTATCGCCGGTATGTTGAATTACGTTTGACTAGTTGTCAGAAAACTCCTCATTATTGGGTTACTAGCAGAGGAAGAGGAGCAAGAGCAGGAAAAGTGCTGTGTTACGGTTTAAAGTTCTAGGGACAGTTATTTTATGGCTAGGAACTATAAAATGGAATATGAACAATTTGAAAACCTACTAATGGCCGGTTCACACAGAGGCGGTTTTGCGGGAAAGCGGGCCGGCGGCGGTTTTGCGGAAAGCGAAGGCGTTCCGGAGCCTGCCACACAGGGTCCGCGCGGCGCGGTAGCGGCGCGGAGGCGGCCGGTATGACATCCAAAGCGGCGGCGGGGCGGCGCCGCTTTTTTTTTAACGGCTCTGGAATCGATGACTGAACTTTTTTGTTTCTCAACCGATTGCTTCCAAAATCGATATCTGGCGGTCCGCGTGGACTCCGAACACGAATCCGATGTCAGATTTGAGAAAAATGGCCGCCATCTTGAACTTTTTTGATTCTCAACCGATTGCTTCCAAAATCGATATCTGGCGGTCCGCGTGGACTCCGAACACGAATCCGAAGTCAAATTTGAGAAAAGTGGCCGCTATCTTGAACTTTTTTGTTTCTCAACCGATTGCTTCCAAAATCGATATCTGGGGGTCCGCGTGGACTTCGAACACGAATCCGATGTCAGATTTGAGAAAAGTGGCCGCCATCTTGAACTTTTTTGATTCTCAACCGATTGCTTCCAAAATCGATATCTGGCGGTCCGCGTGGACTCCGAACACGAATCCGAAGTCAGATTTGAGAAAAGTGGCCGCCATCTTGAACTTTTTTGTTTCTCAACCGATTGCTTCCAAAATCGATATCTGGCGGTCCGCGTGGACTTCAAACACGAATCCGATGTCAGATTTGAGAAAAGTGGCCGCCATCTTGAACTTTTTTGTTTCTAAACCGATTGCTTTCAAAATCGATATCTGAGGGTCCGCATGGACTCCAAACACGAATCCGATGTCAGATTTGAGAAAAATGGCCGCCATCTTGAACTTTTTTGATTCTCAACCGATTGCTTCCAAAATCGATATCTGGCGGTCCGCGTGGACTCCGAACACGAATCCGAAGTCAGATTTGAGAAAAATGGCCGCCATCTTGAACTTTTTTGATTCTCAACCGATTGCTTCCAAAATCGATATCTGGCGGTCCGCGTGGACTCCGAACACGAATCCGAAGTCAGATTTGAGAAAAGTGGCCGCCATCTTGAACTTTTTTGTTTCTCAACCGATTGCTTCCAAAATCGATATCTGGGGGTCCGCGTTGACTCCGAACACGAATCCGATGTCAGATTTGAGAAAAGTGGCCGCCATCTTAAACTTTTTTGTTTCTCAACCGATTGCTTCCAAAATCGATATCTGGGGGTCCGCGTGGACTCCGAACACGAATCCGATGTCAGTTTTGAGAAAAGTGGCCGCCATCTTGAACTTTTTTGTTTCTCAACCGATTACTTCCAAAATCGATATCTGGGGGTCCGCGTGGACTGAACACGAATCCTATGACAGATTTAAGAAAAGTGGCCGCCATCTTGAACTTTTTGTTTCTCAACCGATTACTTCTAAAATCAATATCTGGGGGTCCGCGTGGACTCCAAACACGAATCCGATCTCAGATTTGAGGAAAGTGGCCGCCATTTTGAACTTTTTTGTTTCTCAACCGATTGCTTCCAAAATCGATATCTGGGGGTCCGCGTGGACTTCGAACACGAATCCGATGTCAGATTTGAGAAAAGTGGCCGCCATCTTGAACTTTTTTGATTCTCAACCGATTGCTTCCAAAATCGATATCTGGCGGTCCGCGTGGACTCCGAACACGAATCCGAAGTCAGATTTGAGAAAAGTGGCCGCCATCTTGAACTTTTTTGTTTCTCAACCGATTGCTTCCAAAATCGATATCTGGCGGTCCGCGTGGACTTCAAACACGAATCCGATGTCAGATTTGAGAAAAGTGGCCGCCATCTTGAACTTTTTTGTTTCTAAACCGATTGCTTTCAAAATCGATATCTGAGGGTCCGCATGGACTCCAAACACGAATCCGATGTCAGATTTGAGAAAAATGGCCGCCATCTTGAACTTTTTTGTTTCTCAACCGATTGCTTCCAAAATCGATATCTGGCGGTCCGCGTGGACTCCGAACACGAATCCGAAGTCAGATTTGAGAAAAATGGCCGCCATCTTGAACTTTTTTGATTCTCAACCGATTGCTTCCAAAATCGATATCTGGCGGTCCGCGTGGACTCCGAACACGAATCCGAAGTCAGATTTGAGAAAAGTGGCCGCCATCTTGAACTTTTTTGTTTCTCAACCGATTGCTTCCAAAATCGATATCTGGGGGTCCGCGTTGACTCCGAACACGAATCCGATGTCAGATTTGAGAAAAGTGGCCGCCATCTTAAACTTTTTTGTTTCTCAACCGATTGCTTCCAAAATCGATATCTGGGGGGTCCGCGTGGACTCCGAACACGAATCCGATGTCAGTTTTGAGAAAAGTGGCCGCCATCTTGAACTTTTTTGTTTCTCAACCGATTACTTCCAAAATCGATATCTGGGGGTCCGCGTGGACTGAACACGAATCCTATGACAGATTTAAGAAAAGTGGCCGCCATCTTGAACTTTTTGTTTCTCAACCGATTACTTCTAAAATCGATATCTGGGGGTCCGCGTGGACTCCAAACACGAATCCGATCTCAGATTTGAGGAAAGTGGCCGCCATTTTGAACTTTTTTGTTTCTCAACCGATTGCTTCCAAAATCGATATCTGGGGGTCCGCGTGGACTCCAAACACGAATCCGATGTCAGATTTGTGAAAAGTGGCCGCCATCTTGAACTTTTTTGTTTCTCAACCGATTGCTTCCAAAATCGATATCTGAGGGTCCGCGTCAACTCCAAACACGAATCCGATGTCAGATTTGAGAAAAGTGGGCGCCATCTTGAACTTTTTTGTTTCTCAAACGATTGCATCCAAAATCGATACCTGAGGGTCCGCGTGGAATCCAAACACGAATCTAATGTCAGATTTGAGAAGTTATCAGTTAGTCAGTTATTGATTTTGGAAGCAATCGGTTGAGAAACAAAAAAGTTCAAGATGGCGGCCACTTTTCTCAAATCTGACATGGGATTCGTGTTTGGAGTCCACGCGGACCATCAGATATCGATTTTGGAAGTAATCGGTTGAGAAACAAAAAAGTTCAAGATGGCGGCCACTTTTCTCAAATCTGACATCGGATTCGTGTTTGGAGTCCACGCAGACCCCCAGATATCTATTTTGGAAGCAATCGGTTGAGAAACAAAAAAGTTCAAGATGGCGGCCACTTTTCTCAAATCTGACATCGGATTCGTGTTTGGAGTCCACGCAGACCCCCAGATATCGATTTTGGAAGCAATCGGTTGAGAAACAAAAAAGTTCAAGATGGCGGCCACTTTTCTCAAATCTGACTTCGGATTCGTGTTCGGAGTCCAGGTGGAGCCCCAGATATCGATTTTGGAAGCAATCGGTTGAGAAACAAAAAAGTTCAAAATGGCGGCCACTTTTATCAAATCTGACATCGGATTCGTGTTCGGAGTCCACGCAGACCCCCAGATATCGATTTTGGAAGCAACCGGTTGAGAAACAAAAAAGTTCAAGATGGCGACCACTTTTCACAAATCTGACATCGGATTCGTGTTCGGAGTCCACGCGGACCCCCAGATATCGATTTTGGAAGCAATCGGTTGAGAACCAAAAAAGTTCAATATGGCGGCCATTTTTCTCAAATCTGACATCGCCATCGGATTCGTGTTCGGAGTCCACGCGGACCGCCAGATATCGATTTTGGAAGCAATCGGTTGAGAATCAAAAAAGTTCAAGATGGCGGCCATTTTTCTCAAATCTGACATCGGATTCGTGTTCGGAGTCCACGCGGACCCCCAGATATCGATTTTGGAAGCAATCGGTTGAGAAACAAAAAAGTTCAAGATGGCGGCCACTTTTCTCAACTCTGACATCGGATTCGTGTTCGGAGTCAACGTGGACCCCACATATCGATTTTGGAAGCAATCGGTTGAGAACCAAAAAAGTTCAAGATGGCGGCCATTTTTCTCAAATCTGACATCGCCATCGGATTCGTGTTCGGAGTCCACGCGGACCGCCAGATATCGATTTTGGAAGCAATCGGTTGAGAATCAAAAAAGTTCAAGATGGCGGCCACTTTTCTCAAATCTAACATCGGATTCGTGTTCGGAGTCCATGCGGACCCTCAGATATCGATTTTGAAAGCAATCGGTTGAGAAACAAAAAAGTTCAAGATGGCGGCCGTTTTTCTCAAATCTGACATCGGATTCGTGTTCGGAGTCCACGCGGACCGCCAAATATCGATTTTGGAAGCAATCGGTTGAGAATCAAAAAAGTTCAAGATGGTGGCCATTTTTCTCAAATCTGACATCGGATTCGTGTTTGGAGTCCACGCAGACCCCCAGATATCGATTTTGGAAGCAATCGGTTGAGAAACAAAAAAGTTCAAGATGGCGGCCACTTTTCTCAAATCTGACATCGGATTCGTGTTCGGAGTCCACGCGGACCCCCAGATAACGATTTTGGAAGCAATCGGCTAAGAAACAAAAAAGTTCAAGATGGCGGCCACTTTTCTCAAATCTAACATCGGATTCGTGTTCGGAGTCCATGCGGACCCTCAGATATCGATTTTGAAAGCAATCGGTTGAGAAACAAAAAAGTTCAAGATGGCGGCCGTTTTTCTCAAATCTGACATCGGATTCGTGTTCGGAGTCCACGCGGACCGCCAAATATCGATTTTGGAAGCAATCGGTTGAGAATCAAAAAAGTTCAAGATGGTGGCCATTTTTCTCAAATCTGACATCGGATTCGTGTTTGGAGTCCACGCAGACCCCCAGATATCGATTTTGGAAGCAATCGGTTGAGAAACAAAAAAGTTCAAGATGGCGGCCACTTTTCTCAAATCTGACATCGGATTCGTGTTCGGAGTCCACGCGGACCCCCAGATATCGAGTTTGGAAGCAATCGGTTGAGAAACAAAAAAGTTCAAGATGGCGGCCACTTTTCTCAAATCTGACATCGGATTCGTGTTCGGAGTCCACGCGGACCCCCAGATAACGATTTTGGGAGCAATCGGCTAAGAAACAAAAAAGTTCAAGATGGCGGCCACTTTTCTCAAATCTAACATCGGATTCGTGTTCGGAGTCCATGCGGACCCTCAGATATCGATTTTGAAAGCAATCGGTTGAGAAACAAAAAAGTTCAAGATGGCGGCCGTTTTTCTCAAATCTGACATCGGATTCGTGTTCGGAGTCCACGCGGACCGCCAAATTTCGATTTTGGAAGCAATCGGTTGAGAATCAAAAAAGTTCAAGATGGCGGCCATTTTTCTCAAATCTGACATCGGATTCGTGTTTGGAGTCCACGCAGACCCCCAGATATCGATTTTGGAAGCAATCGGTTGAGAAACAAAAAAGTTCAAGATGGCGGCCACTTTTCTCAAATCTGACATCGGATTCGTGTTCGGAGTCCACGCGGACCCCCAGATATCGATTTTGGAAGTAATCGGTTGAGAAACAAAAAAGTTCAAGATGGCGGCCGATTTTCTCAAATCTGACATCGGATTCGTGTTCGGAGTCCACGCAGACCCCCAGATATCGATTTTGGAAGCAACCTGTTGAGAAACAAAAAAGTTCAAGATGGCGGCCACTTTTCTCAAATCTGACATCGGATTCGTGTTCGGAGTCCACGCGGACCCCCAGATAACGATTTTGGGAGCAATCGGCTAAGAAACAAAAAAGTTCAAGATGGCGGCCACTTTTCTCAAATCTAACATCAGATTTGTGTTTGGAGTCCACGCGGATCCTCAGTTATCGTTTTTGGAAGCAACGGTTTAGATAGAAAAAAGTTCGTAACGTTCTATAACAAAAGGAAAATAAAATAATACTAGTGGCACAAAAGGACTAGAATCCGGTGCCGTAAAGCGATTTCTTAAAAAAAATCGTGGAAAAATACAAGATGACAGTGCGGTAAATACCGCCTCCGGACCGCGACGCGCTTGGACGCGCCCGCTTCCGCTCTGTGTGACACCTCGCATTGACTACAATGGAATACAACGGCCGCGGCCGCCTCCGCGCCGCCTCCGGTCCCGCGCCGCCGCCGCCTGTGTTCTGCGCGGTACCGGCCGCACCGCGCCGCTCCCGGCCCGGTTTTCTGTGTGGCAGGGTGCATATAAACTCGTACATTACAACAATCCCGCCTCCGGACCGCCTCCGGAACCGCTTTCTGTGTGAACCGGCCTTATCTGCTTCGACCTTTCAGATTTTCTTTGTATTTTCAAAAAGAGTTCGATTATTATACAACGTGTTAATAAATTAGCGCAAAACCTCATACACCCCAACTGATTTATAACAAAAGAATTAGATTGAAACAATAATTTCATTATTTTGATACTTAAAATTTAAAGTTATTCGCATTTTAAGTTCGGAGGCAAAAATGATTTGTTATCATTTCAGCACTGAAAGAAAGCGCTAACGTACTCATGGATACATTTTTATAATCTTGTTTTGGTAGTAAGTAGGGTGAGTGTGCCCGTGGGGTGGGTTGACATCGGGTTTAGTAAATTAAAAATTACCTATGTTGAAACCATGATAATTCGATTCTGCTATCGATTCTAAACAAACTGCTTTTTAGTTTTGCGTTAATTCATTAACACGTTGTATAATATTATCTGTAGTAAATTGCCCTTTTCGGGCTAAAGTAGTTAAAAAATATGCTAGATTTAGTACGAAACCGGCCGAGGTGGCAACACTTACGACGGATCGCAAGCATCGACACGGGCGTATGCTCGAACATGCTCGAGCATGCGCGAGCATCCGCGCGCATGCTCGCGACTGCTCCCGTCGCCGCGAGGAGCATACGCGAGCATACTCGAACAGACGCTGAAGGGATTTAATCCCTTGCAAGCTATTTTCAACTTTATTTCAATGGGAATAGAGTTCATTATCAATTGAATCAATGAAATCTGCTCGCGCATGCTCGAACAGTTTTACGCTGGGTGTGCGCTGACCCTTACGCGTTGAAATAGTGGGTAACTTATGGACATCCATAGGGTCATTGACACCATTACAGCGGGTCTTAGCTTGGTCAATGGAATTCATACTTTATTCTAAGTTGTGTTGAGTATCATATTTGATCGGAAGCTGTTATGAATGCCGATAAAGTTTCATTTTGTTTACTGAATGAAAGGGAAATAAGTTATGTGGTTAGTTGTACCTGCATGCATATGCTTCAAAGTAGCAGGTATTTTTTCCTTTTGCGCTTACCAATGCTAGTACTATAGAATTATTCAGTTTGATGGTCTGATCATCCACTTAAAATAGTTTTTTGGACCTTATACGGATACCTATTTAAAAATAAAACCGGTCAAGTGCGAGTCGCGCTACTCGCGCACCGAGGGTTCCGTACCAAACCACCACAGAACACAACATTATTAACTTAGAAAAAGAATACTTTTTATGTCCGGGACCTTTAACGCAAGACCGACTCACACTTGGCCGGTTTTTGGTATTTGTTGTTATTCTGTAGAGTTTGCTCTATAATCACACTAAGTTTGACGCTTGTATGTATTACCGTTTTTACTATAGAGCGTGAAGAAAAAACTTTGATAAAAACTAGTTTCTTGTTGAGAACCCCCCTTAATTTTTAACTTTTTGGCATTCTTATTATTTGTTAACAAATCCGCCGCAATAACGCATAATCTGAGAAAATTTCAACTATCTAGCTATTAAGGTTCAAAAGTTATAGCCCTAAATAGGTAGGACAGACGGACGGACGGACGGACAGACCGACGGACGGACGGACGGACAACGTAAGCTTAGTAATAGGGTCCCGTTTTCACCCTTTGGGTACGGAACCCTAAAAATCTAATCCTAATTTCGTATGCAAGTACCGCAAAATTGCAAGTCAGTCGTAGCAGTAAATATACCAAAGTGGGTCAAAATTGAGATGCAAGATTAGAACAGGAGCAACAGTAACTACATATAGGATAGGTAGATAACCTAACAAGGCAAGTTGAATAAAAGCTTGTTACATGAGACGTTGATGGATCACTTTATTACCTTCTATAGGAGACTGACTGTTTTCTGTCATAGCTGACTGAAAGTTAAGACCTATAGAAATGATCTACAAGTCTATTCGAAGCTGGACTAATATGTCAAAGTATAGGTTCAAGATCGACTCTTAAACTGTATTCATGACGAGCTCTACGCAATTTTTTATAGATCTAACAGCCTCAGGTTTTCGGCCTCTCATTTACTTTTTTTTTTATGTAGTATATAGGATGACTAGCTGTTGCCCGCGACTTCGTACGCGTGGACTTAGGACTTGTTTATGGTTTTTTTGTGGCACTGACCTGTTTATGTGACTTCTGAAAGAATACCCCCTCATCCCTCTATGCACCTCCTACACACCCCTTACGCACCCCCTACTCACCCTTGCGTACCCCCTACTCACCCCCTACGCACCCCGTACTCATCACCTACGCAACCATACGCACCCCCCACCTACCCCCTACACACCCCTACGCATACCTACTCACCCTCTACGCACCCCTACGCACCCCCTTCGTACACCCTACACACCCCTACGCACCCCTTTACGCACCCACTATGCTCCCCCCAGGCACCTCTACTCACCCCGTACCCACCCCCTACGCACCCCCAACGCATCCCCTACGCACCTTCTACGCAACCCCTACTCGCCCCTATACGTACCACTTACGCACCCCCTACTCACCCCTTTCATACCCCCCAGGCACCCATACTCAACCCCGTATGCAACCCTATGTAACCCCCTACGCAACCCTTACGCAACCCCTACGCACCCCTACGCACACCCTACTGGCCCCCTCTACGTACCATTTACGCACCCCCTACTCATCATCATCACTTATGCACCCCCTTCTCACCCCTACCCCACCCCCTACTCACCCCCTACGACACCCCTACTCACTCTACTCATCCCCCATTAACGTCCCGAAAAACCATAAAAAAGATACCCATAATGATATTTAGACATTTCCACCCCATCGCACCCCAACTTGGGATGATGGCATTTCACGTCCACCACGTCGGATTTTAAAATCATTGTTATTTTCATAAACCATACAAAAAATGCCCATCTTGATTTTCAGACTTTGCCACTTAATTTCCCCCTTTCAGGGGCTGAATTCTGAAAAAAACCTGAAACAGTTATTTAATCATTTATCAATAGGAATACTCCACTGTGAAGTTTCGAATAAAATGGTCTAACTCTAACTCATCTTGTTTCCCCATACAAACTTTGGACACCCGTTTCACCCCTTTAGGAGGTGAATTTTGCGAAAATGTTTTCTGAGTGCACCCCTAGACCTCATAAGGTACCTAAGTGCCAAATTTAGCATCTATAGACCCAGAGGTTTGAGCTGTGCGTTGATATATCAGTCACTCAGTCAGTTTCTTCTTTTTAACCCCATCGCACCCCAACAGGGGATGATGGTATTTCACGTCCGCCACGTTGGATTTTAAAATCATTGTTGTTTTCGTAATCAGCGACCCGATAAACCATACAAACCATACCCATCTCGACTTTCAGACTTTGTCACCCCATTTCCCCCTTTCAGGGGTTGAATTCTCAAAAAACCTGAAACACGTGTTTACCCATTTATTAATAGGAGTACTCCTGTGAAGTTTCGAATAAAATAGTCTAACTAATCTTGTTTCCCCATACAAACTTTGGACCCCCGTTTCGCCCCCTTAGGGGGTGAATTTTGAAAAATCCTTTCTTAGTGCACCCCTCGACCTCATAAGGAACCTACGTGCCAAATTTAAACTCTCTAGACCCAGCGATTTGGTTTGTGCGTTGATATGTCAGTCAGTTAGTCATTAAGTCATTCAGTCAGTCAGTTTCTTCTTTTATATATTTAGATTATCACTAGTGGGCCGAGTATCGAACGTTGAAATTTGACGAAGGTCGAGGACGTGGCTAAGCAGATCACAAAGTTGAAGTGGAGATGGGCAGTACACTTGGCTAGACGGGAAGACGGCCGGTGGAAGTCAATATCAGAGTGGTGGCCAAGAGAGGGACGGAGGTCTCTGGGTAGACCACCAACACATTGGTCTGATGGCATTGTGAGAGTGACGGGTTCGCATTGGATCAGATTAGCACAGGACCGTGAGGAATGGCGCGATAAAAGGGAAGTCTATGCCCAGCAGTGGGTTGATGTGGGCTGATTTGATTGATTGATATAGGATGAAAAGAAATGTTGACTTTAAGTGTATGCTATTCACTAAATTTTCCCGCGGTGCATGGAAAGGGAAAGTGATGGAACCTGAGTTCGTCTGGCGCACCCTGGAGTCCCTGGGCAGTCAGCCTCCATACGACCTTGCTGACGTGACTAATCCTGCCACTACAGCATGAGCAATTGTCATGCGATATATATATATAGCTCATGCTGTCGTGAAAGAAGAAGACGAAATTTCCCAAAATGTGCGTTTATTGACGTCACTGATCTTATTTTGTTGGTAAAGCTTCATAATATTATCGTCATACGTCTTTTCCAAAGGGTTAGGCAGACACTTAGAGCATATACTATGATTTTTGACTCGTCCACGTTCTTCTTCATCTTCATGCCCCCAACGATTCTGAGTGCATTATTTTCAATTTTGTAGTAAGTTATTTACTTTTGTTTTGCCCAGTATCTAAACTATCCTTTATATATCTTTAGTGTTGAATTCTTGGATTAGCAAAGATGACATCATAATCTATAATCAGGTGTCAATTAGCATGTAGGCAGAACACAAGTTACCGAGATATTTGTAAATTCTACATCCTTGCCTGCCTTGAGCTGCAGGATATGTTAATATGCGACTAATTCATTGCAAATGAACTATGAACATTTAAATGTGGGATTTATTTACTGTTATCTATAGTCTTATACCTAGGTATATGTTTCTGCGTGGAAATAATCGGAGTTTTCTATTTATTCAAGATACCTTAGATACCTGTACCTACTCTACTTATTGCAGCGCCACAAACCTTGTAGAGAACTGCTCCTGTAAAATGACAGGGGTGAGAGCGACACAGGTCACTTCTAAACGTCAAATTTAGACGAGATGGCTGTTATCTCCATAGCATCTCACTTAAATTTGACGTATAGGAGTGACCTGTGTCGTTCTCACCCCTGTCATGTTACAGGAGCAGGCCTCCTCCAATATTGAATACCATCTCTCACAATCCCTGGCTTTCCATCTCTAAATTGCTAACTTGTCCAGTCCATGGCTCTCAGATCCTCCCCAACACACTCGATCTATCTCTTTTTCGGTCTCCCGCGCTGTCTTTTTTGTTGCGGTTTTCAGTCTGTCACTATTTTGGGCGCCCAGGAGGGCGGTCGCGCAAATTTAAAACATTCAAGATTAATAAACAAATCAAAAAAAAAAGAAAAAAAAAAATCCTAATCCTAGTCAAATTTTAGTTCTTGCAATCCAATTACTAATTCAACTGTGCAGAATTTGGCATCGCGCTAAACTCTATGAGACTGACAGCCTTTAGGGTGCCTGTCCATTGAAGCTGTGCGAGCTGTGTAGCTGTGTTTTTTTAACCAATCAGGATCTCGGGCGAGATCGACCGCGCCTCGCCCGAGCTCCTGATTGGTTAAAAAAACACAGCTACACAGCTCGCACAGCTTCAATGGACAGGCAGCCTTAACGTCTGAGCGATCTGTCAAAACGGCTCCAATCTAATAATAGCGCAATACTGAATGTGTTAAACGTTGTGGTTCGCACGCGGTCCAATCATGGCTCAGTTGAGATTTATTTAGCGCGATTGCTCTCCTGTTCTCCTCCATTCTTTCAACGTGTTCGGCACATCTAAGACGTTGCGATTTGATGAATCTTAGTAAAGTTTCCTGCCGCATCAGGTTGTCCAAGACATAAACCCAATAAAAATAAAACATAATTTATTTGTTTTTGTCAATAATTAGGTTATGCTGCAGAATTACTTTAATACTAGGTACGGTAAGCCCCGTCTATTAAAACAGCAGGTTCTCAAGTTGAGATAAAAAACATTAAAAATATCAAATTCTACGATCACAAATCCAAGAAGGTTCTCTTCATAGATTATCTCGAAAATCACAATATATCTCATTATCATCGAAATCCTAATATTTAACACTTTAACTGCTGACGACCTACGTGGTAGGTCAGCGACAAATGGGCCGCAGTGCGCACGACTCAAACGTTGAGTCAGAATTGTATAGCATTCCAGTGTTAGCACTGCGCGAATATCATTGTTTTGAGCTTAACAGCGAAAGTGTTAATCTTCTACGGTACTTCCTCTCAGGAAAAGAAGGAATCATAAAACATAACGCGGGTCAAGTCAGAAGAAAGTTTGTGGTTAACTTGCTGTCACAGTATTTGTTAAGTCATCTGACCTGATTGTACACCAGTATGTGAATGACCAAAATGCACCAGTTTCACTGTACTTTGTGTAACACAATGTCAGTTATTTTATTGTATATCGTGAGAGCTTGTAATTTTTTTGTTGTAGCTTCGCGTTTCTGGGCACATCATTTACCTACCTACATTTTACTCTTTGGGAAAACGTGGGTGGTAGATTATACATAATATTATATTATCATAACTTACTATTTTAATAAAAGTCTTAGATTTGAGTAAGACCTTTGGTAGAATAAACGAGAGTGTGCAAGCTTCAAACTAGGTATCCACAAAGCCCGTACACGCACTCCGGGTTCACCTACACTGGCGCACAAAGGCTGAAATTCAGAAACAGCTTTTGAACACCTGCTTTGTCTTAAGTATGGTCAAAAATTTTTGAATTTTGTCATCCGGGAGATCGTCTCCAAAATTTCATCCATAGAAGTGCCAGGGAGCGAGACTGCGAAACTCTGAAGTACATAAATGAAAAAATGAAAATGAAAAAAATGAAAATGAAAATGTTTTTTTTTTATTTCTCCTCATAGTCCCATTTAAAAACTAAACTTAAACAAGAAAATTAATATTTCGCTACTTTTACCTACGCAAATTGTGTTTTCTCATGTAAAAGTGTTTATTAAACTTTCTTTACGTGTAAAACTTTGTTTTTCGTTCTTGAAACCCGCCCCAGTGAATAACAATAAATTTTCTATGTGCATTGCAGAACGTTTATTTGAAGCTTTTACACTCTGCCTCAGAACTCTGGCTTGACGTGTCCTCATATGTGAGGTAGTAAATTAATAAAATAAATGTCTAAACAGGCTAATTAAGGACATGCCGGTAAATAAAACCACCTGTATCTAATACTCCTGGTATAACACGTGTTATCTAACCAGTCTTACTACATCGTTTCCTAGATCGTTTATGAATTGAAGTTAATTAGCCGTTTACGTCGAAAATGGGTTCGCTGTCTAGTTATAAAGTATCGTATTTGAAATTATTTCCTCGATTTTACGCGTGGACAAGTAACATTATCATTTTTAACTAACTTGCCTCCGCTAATCCACACTTGGTCCGTAATCCGTATGTGCAAAATGGTCCGATGCATGCTTTGACTACTTATATAAGGACTGGCCTTAGGCTGCCTGTCTACTGATGCGAGCTGGCTGAGCGAGCTGTGTTGCTGTGTAAATATTAACAAATCAGGAGCCCGGCCGATCTCCTCATTGGTTAATATTTACACAGCTACACAGCTCGCCCAGCCAGCTCGCATCAGTGGACAGGCAGCCTAATGGTAGTATTTCCCCTCTGCCAAGGTATAAGACAAATTGATCATGTGCATTTACACTCAATTTTATACCTTATCAAGTTATCACTAAACGAGAGAGCCTATAATTGCGAAACAATAATTTTGAACTGCACACGAGACTACTTTTCATGATTTTTAACATTCAAAATTAGAATCTAAAGTTATGGGGAATAAAATCCAAAGTTGCGGATTTCACGTTACCTCGCCCCCCCCCGCAAAAAGTGGCGACACGCGTACTTAACTAGTCCCTATATAAGTAGTCAAAGGATGCATGTCATGTTCTGTTCCATATAAGAGTATAGTTATTTGAATTGAGTACCTAGATGTTTTCTTTGGAACTTCGATTTTGATGTCAACGTTGTTCAGTTCGGTAGTCTGAAAAAATAAATTGTTACATTCATAAACTTAATATTACTAGCGTTATTAAGTTTATGGTTCCGTCAGTTGCTTTTGACAGATGCGATGCGAAAAGTAGCAGTAGAGGTACCTAACGGCGCCGAGTATCGCATGAGATACAGTGGGTGTACCCGCACATTCGAACTTCGCAATTGCGTGAATGTTTTCGTTCCAATGTCAACTCTATTACAATGAAGTGCGGACCGAAACAGGGGCGATCATCGAAACATCGAAAGTCCGGGTACAGGGTCAGGACCTCTACCCACGCATTCGAACTTCGCAATTGTGTGAACGTTTTCGTTCCAATGTCAACTCTATTCCAATGAAGCGCGGATCGAAACAGTGGCGATACATCGAACATCGAAAGTCCGGATACAGGGCCGGGTAGACGGGCAATCGATTGTGTGTTTTCTATCAAGGCCAAATTGCACTGTCTAAAGGCTGATCGCACGATCCCAGACTTGGTCTCACCCAATGAAGAGCGCGCGCTGCTCCCCTCCAAATATTTTTTCCATGGCAGAAAGCATGCTATCATTTGCACGTCTAAAGGGAGACTTAAAAACGCGCGAAATCGGGAGGTGAACTATCTGTTACGAAGTAACTAGTAAATAATCTATGATCGAGGTAACATATAATAGGGAACCTATCCTTAACGTGTAAACGTATTATAAGGAAGACGGTAACGTATTGTTAATAGCGAACTCACTGTTCTATCCACACGGATGAGTTGTTGCACTAATCGCCCGATCATTATTCTATTTGCCGTTAGTGTGGATCGATGCACTGATTACTGTTACGTTGTTTGAAGACGATATAAAAAAGATACAAATATCTTGGTCTTTGTCACACAGATTATCTAGTCTCATTTAAATATGTGAGGTTTCTTTAAAAAATTTGATGTTCTTTGGAAAAAGGGACCTTATTGTCCGTTTTAGTTTTCAAGATATCTGTCTACATACTCGTATTAATTTAGAGAAAGGAAAACGCCCAATCCCGCTTAGCCTCAAAACTGGTATGAATTTGAATTTTATAAGAAATGCCACAATAGAAAAGGATAATTTCCATTTCCTTGGGAAGCATGATATTCTGTGTACAATTTCAGCTTTCATACGATTTGTACGTGTTCTTTGATCATACACATTCGCCAGCTGCGAAACGACTGAAACGAATACACTTCGTCACGTGGGCAATGTCTTTTATGTTGATTTTGAATCTATCAATAACTCCATACCGCCAACAAGGTCCCTTTGGACTGAGAACGACACAAATCATCTTCTATTTATTATATTCTAACGAAACATAGTTATTTGAAAAAAACCTTGAATTTATATCCGATTTACATAGCATAGCATAAAATGTACCTACTGTTTATTTACAATAACATAGCATAGCGTGTCCAAAAACATACAATGAGACATGTGTATGAAACATTTGTTTTTACATTCAACCGTTTAATGTTAACTGTACCAAAATTTCCAAGAATGTCGTTAGTGTATGTCGTCAAATTTAAATGTGATAATACGTCTTGTTTTTTCTCATTAATACATCATCATCATTTTCTTCTATGTAGTGTAGCATGTTGGTAGGTTTATTATGATCTAATTTTTTGCGGCAGACCCACTTTTTTGGAAAGTGGAAACCCTTTGAATAAACTTTCTTTTCAGTATTATGTCGGGTTTTATGATCCAGGAGTGCGATTTTTGAATCTCATTCGCCGAGTTCAGTAGTTGAAAATGTCAAAATTACTATGGAGATATGCATCTTTCTACTGCTCATTTGACTTTCAAAAATTATACTTCAGGAGTGCGATTTTTGAAAGTCAAATTAGCCTTAGAAAGATGCGTATCTCCATACTAACTTTGACATTTTCAACTGCTTCTTCTTCTTATCGTGTGGGCAGAGCCCTGGTGTCCGAGTTTTTTAGACCGCCTTACCGCCTCTGACGTGGTTCAAACTGCGGAACTCGGCGAATGAGATTCAAAAATCGCACTCCTGGTCACAAATACCCAGGAGCAAATTGTCAATGTATTGCTTTACTACTATCGGTAACGTTTACTTCTGAACTACTCATATGGAATGATAGTCGTATGGATGAAGCCTTCCATCATCTCACTGCTGGAGCCCAAGCGGATAGGTAACCTCATGATGACGACATATGACACTTCTTCTTCTTCGAGTTCCTCTCCATTGCAGGAGGCTAGCAGTCAGTCATCCCATCCCATATATGTGACACTTCATCATATCAGCCTTTTTTATACTTACGTCCACTGCTGGACATAGGCCTCCCCCGAAAGGGAGGTTTTGCCACAATCGCCACGCTTGGCAGGCGGGTTGGCGATCGCAGTTGGGTGTTAATATACTCGGAGAACGCTGCTGCCCATCCTCCGGTTAATTCCTTTAGTCGCCTTTTACGACACCCACGGGATGGGCTGGGGTGGTGCTATATTCTTGGCCGACACCACACGTCATGTGACACTTACTATCTATTAATTGATCCTTTTTGTCTTTAGTATCCCCGACGCGGGCCACAAACGGCGGCAGTGTACACGCGTCGCCTGCGCGGGAGTTGTCGCGCGACACGCCGGACTACCAGTACGGGAGGTTCGACGCGAGCGCACTGCACATAGCGCATGCGCTCAAACAGACAGAGCTCCAGAAGGCTTACCATAGGCCGAAGGAGAAACCTATAGATTGCTATTTGGTAAGTTTTATACAAATAAGTCGACGCATAATCGAAGGCCACTCGTGGCGCGTTGCGGAGAGGTATGGACACTCAATCATGACATGAGGGTCAGAGTTCGAATCCACTCGGACGACATGCCATGTACCAATGAGTTTTTATAATTTATGTACACACGGCGACACATCAGGCTACGCACCCTATATACCCATAACTACACTACGTACAAAACACAAAATAGTGCGGTAGAGAGCCTGCATAGCCGCGGCTACCGGCGCGGGCGCAGCGTGCTGTGAGACGAAACAACAACAACATACCGCACCCTTTCGCATGATTCGCAGCGTTCAACTTCTAATTGTTCAAAGTCCAAACAGGGTATCCAGACCTGTCGCCGTGTGTACGTAATACCGACTGCTCTAAAACGGTTAGGAAAAACATCGTGATGAAACCTGCATACGCTGAAGAAGAAATTCTGATGCTTATGTGAAGTCTACCAATCTGCATCGAGCACGCGTGGTGAACTTACGTCCATAGACCATCCTTGAGGGTAGGCCTGAGCCCTGCAGTGGGACGTATAATAATGCTGATGATGATGATGATAGGTCACTCACGACAGCCACGATCGCATGCAAGCTGCATTCTTGTATATGAACAAGTAAACTTTTTGTCGATGTTTGGCCATCTGGTTAAAGTATGACAAATGTAGTAGGCGACACTGGCAGCTTTTGCCGGAACACAGAGGTTCGTGAGCAGCGAGCCTATAATAAAAATCAGGTTAATTTCATTCGCACTGCTTCGCACACATAATCTTAGTAAGCAATCAAGTAACATAACCATCTTCACAGTTTTAGCATATTTTATTCAATGCAACTGTTGATTCTGAAGTTATTCTCACAGATTTTAACAAGCTTCTAGGTTATCTCAAAATATAGATCCTATTTTGATTATCAAAGGCCAAGTGGTGGAAAATACTTGGGATAGATGAGATTAGAATTTAGTTTAGTGTAAGTATTCTATGCCTAGGTCAGGTTGTTAGACTATAGGGTCTATAGGTCATAGTAGCTATACGTAGGTAAAAAAAAAAGTTGGATAATCGATCCTCGGTTATCAAACTCATCGAGCTTAAAGATTAGGAAAGAAGATTACCAAAGGATCTGGATTAATCTTGTGTTGTGGCACATCCCTATCTTCATCTTTGTTCCCACGACATTATGACAATAAACCTTTTAGCATCCCGTCGACTATTGCCATTATATGCCATTGACAGCGTCGCCACAGTATTGCCATTATAACCAACACATTCTCCCCACAGCAGGGATCGAAGCGATAACAAACTCATATTAATAATTTATTTATTGCTGCTGTTGCTTCCGAACGTCACATAAACTAAAAGGAGATTATAGGACTAACGTACGTACAAGTTTTCTTCTCAGAGAACGCTTAAAACATTTGTAATAAGTATGAAAATACCATGATTCGCGGGACTTTGTTTGTGGAATCAAAGGTACCGGTTTGTGAGGCGGCATTCTTGTAGGATGAACATTATGCTATCGATAGGCAATAAACTTGTAATAATTTACGCAGAATTAACGCAGGTTTTATATTGGTTACAGAAGACAGAAAACACATTAATAATACAGTATTAAGGTACCGTTATGCCTTCGAAACCTACCTATAACATCGAAAGATCAGATACATCTTTGCGAGGAAATTCAAAATTTTAAATTTTAAATAATATCATATAGATAGCTTTTTGACGTAATTTTTTTACTCTACCACCGCGTCGGAAGGTGTTCCGTTGAGAGAAGATGCGGCCAGAAACTCTACAACACACATCTTTTAAACAAAACAAAATGTACAAAGTACAATTAAAATACAATATTGCATTTACATAGTGTAAAATTGTCAAGACCAGACATTTTGGTCATTCAAATAATCATTGAGTTTATAGTAACCTTTTTTACAGAGGACTTGTTTAACATGGGACTTAAACTTTTTGTCTGGTAAGTTTAGAATATCCTCTAGTATCTTATTATAAAAGCTTTATACAGTGCCCCATGAAAGATGTGTTGACTTTACTGAGTCGAAAATGTGGAAATACTAATTTATTCTTATTTCTTGTATTGTAATTATGAACGTCACTGTTTTTGGGAAAGAGAGACAAATTTTTCCGAACATATAAAATATTTTCGTAAATATTTTCGTAAGCAAGGATAATCTGTATTTTTTATTCTGTTATAATTTCGAAATTCGACATTCTACTCGCAAGGCCTAAAACTCTATAAAATATATCATTTGAAAAGACATCCAGAGTCCAGACAAATTGCGGGGAAATACCCTGATTATCATGCTGTGATGCGGAAAGACGTGTCATATTACGAGAAAAGTTAGTAGCTTACCTAATTATGAATGTGAATGACTGTGTAAGGAGAAGGAGGCCGAAGAAAAGGTGGATGGATTATGTGAAAGATGATAATTTTTTTGAAAGAAGAACGCTTGTTTTTTTTTGAGTTTTTTTTTTTTTCAGTGATTTCTGAAATGATGGTTTGGAGAAACGAAAGGGAGATTGAATTATTGCGCCGTCCCCTGTGGGTTAAGACCACTTTTTTTCTACTTCTACATTATCAATTTTGTTCAGCCCCTTATACAGGGTGATTCAGGGTGTAACAAAACACCTTAGTTACCTATACTTAAGGGGATGCTTCAGACCATCAAACTGAACAACTTTTACTATGGAGCCAACTTTGAAATCGAGAAAAAAAATCAGTTGTCTCATACATTTGAGTCCAGTCGGTAGGTACTGCAGTTTTGCATGAAAGAGCGGTTGTTTATTTCGCAATTTCGATTTGTTCAGTTTGATGGGTCTGAAAGAAAGGGGCTGTCTGAAAGGTTTAATTGATTATTCCAAAAAAGAAATTCTTTAACCGCAGTTTACCCTTATAGTTTCATGATACAACTCAACCGTCAACTAAGCATACCTTACCCTGCTGTCTGCTATGCTGTCATAGAGTTTAAATTCAAAAGTTACTGTTAATAAAATGAACGGACAGTAGGTATATAAGACATAGGCGTGGTATTGGTGCAGTATCAGGAGATCTCGGCATTCCTGCCTCTTGGACTATAACCGATCGCGTGTGGCACAGGAATGTGAAGTGTTGCTGCAAATTGTGAGAGCTGCCGTGAGCTCTTAGGCCCGGCGCAGACGACGGACAAAAGATATACTAAACTTAGAGTAGGTACCATGGACTTGGAATCATGACAAGGTTCCTTATTAATATGCTGGCACTTTTTTAAGGGAGTGATCAGACCGTCAAACTGAACTACTTTCTCTATGGGACCAACATCGAAATCTCGAAAAAAAACAGGTATTCCATAAAATATTGCAAACCTACTCGAGCCAAATGTATGGGATAGCTGTTTTTTTGCAATTTCGGTGTTGGTCCCATCGAGAAAGTTCAGCTTGATGGTCTGATCACCCCCTTAAAAAACTGTCGGCATATTAAGAAAGATCCTATGTGTATTTCATGACCTGTTTTTGGACTAAATTAGCCAAGTTACATAGTCTGCATTGGGCAATTTGGGCATTAAACTTCTGTACATCAGATTCGATTTTTTTATTAGGTTAGGTACTTAACTTTTCTGTAGTTTGAAAATATTCTGACAGCAGCATATTGCCCACACTAATTTCCCTAATCCTCATTGGGCCCGCGTTGTGGACTAAGGCCCACTCCCACACCCTTATTCGCGAGAGGAGGCCTTTACCCTATAGTGGGTATTGATTTAATCAAACGACGTACAAATTGGTCCTTCGAGCCGGATACCGTAAAGACATCTTCCATCCACGCTCCATATAAAGCCACAACCGTTCAACAAACATTATAATAGACAGACGACGGGCACTTCTATCAAATTGTTTACCATAACGCCGTCCCCACTATAACAGCACCAACTACATGTTTATGGCAAAAAACGAATTGAGACAGCATACGAGCTTGGTCGCTGCTCGCCCCATAAACGGCCATTCGTGAAGTCAACTAAACAAGTCCGCAGCTACTTATTTGTCATTATTAGCTTCCCACAAGCACAGAATAGGTAATAGTATATAGTTCTACATACAGAACGGCCACTCACCGCCCCTCTCTGACTTCAGATACCACACCTGACCTCACAATTTCTGGGAACACTTTAGGAGAGCCGAGCAAATGAATGCAGTCAGGCACCCGTTGGTTTTGACTACATAAAATTGTCTTTTCAGTGCATAAACCATAAAGATATTATACCTTACGGAATAGTGTAAGTGACATGAGTTGTCAAATGAAACCGTTTTTGGACGTTTTTTGGAGTCCTCGGCAGGGTAAAAATTCGATTTCTGTGTATAATTCTCAATCTAACGTGAAATGGTGAATAATTTAATGAAACAGTGTTAGTATATTTCACAAAATTATCTACGATTTCACTTTAGGTTCACGATTATTCACAGAAACCGAATTTTTACCAGGACTCCAAATCCCCAAAAACGGTTCTATTGCCTCGCGTCACGTATCTCTTTCTATTATACAGGCATGCCGCTAGGTACATCTCGCTCTTTCAGCTGTCACTGTCTCTCTTACGTAGTATAATACCTTTATGGCATAAACACGTTGAGAAATAACGCTAAATTCACATTTTCAGGCATTCTGTTGCTCAAATATTAAAAAAAAAATTAATAAAAGATCGAACAATAAAAAGTATCGAAATGTAGATAACGTTAAATGCAAAGCGCGGCACCCTACACGCAATATTATGGATAGCTTGCACAAAGTGCGCATGTGCAGACGCCATTTCGAAGTTCAAAAACGTTCTATAGAGTGCCGGACCTGTGCCACAAGCTTTCCTTCTTGTTGTATAACTATTGTACAGCTGTTATATACCTAGTTTCGTAAGCTAGAACCCTAGAGTGATAATTATTACGTCACTGATTATAGTTTTGAGCTGAAAGTGATTAGTCATGTTTACGGATTAGTTATTAAAAGTGAAATGATTACCAAATCCAAGATTACCGGGTTAAGCTGGCGAAGAGTCAAATAAAACAGAAAATTAGATGCGATTATGAAAATCGACCCGGTTGTTCTAGTGTCGGTAATCTGTAATGCGAAGATTGCTAAAGGTTCGAAATTGAAGTGTAGAATCTATCAGTGCTATACTAACTGGGACCGCGCGACAGAGAAATAACGTTGCTAATAATAATTGACAAAAAAAAATGTGTAAAATTAAATGCGTTAAATTTTTCCCCGATTTCGATATTTGCTCCGTAGTGAAAGTTGTTCAGTTTCTTAGTCTGAAACACCCCCTTTGATTATATGTAATGCATTTTAATTTAATTTTACATCCTGTATTTGTTTTGTCCAGACCTGACCTGGCTCTAGGCTAATGAAGACGATCAGAACAATCGTTGAAAGGGGAAATCCATATTTCATAGTGCACACAACAGTCCCTTGTATTTCAATACCAATAAATATCCTAGAACGATAGAATCTAAAGGTCCAAGATTTAAAAATCTAATGAATTATACAAAATGTCTTATACAGGGTGTCCTGTAAACCGACGTCAACCCGGTGGATGCTGATAGGTTAGTTCATGCCTAACCAGAATATACTAAAATAAAAAAAATAAAAATAAAAATCATTCAATTAATCAACCAATCTGTCAACATTTTACTTTAGGAAATGGTCCTTAGTTTTCGAGATAAGGACAGTTTTATGAAATTCGTGAAACTCTTTACCTTAGTCACTATTTTGAGTGCCACCGCTACAAATGCTCTGTGCAGTATCTGTGTTAAAACGGTCAATATCTCGAAAACTAAGCCACTTTTACTAAAGCCAAATTTTGATATTCCGCTTAGTCATGACCTAACCTATCAGCATGCGCCGGGTTGGCGTCGGTTTACGGGACACCCTGTATAAGTGTTACTAGGGTTACGTCTGTAGTAAAGATCTCCAAAACTTAAGTATAGTAAAACAGAAAGATTTTATTTTACGTAACTTGTTATTGCAAAGCCTAAACGATTTTTCAATCAGATTTTCTCATTAGTTCTTGTAACCTTTAGCATCGTTTATGTTATGAAAGTCTATCGGACAGCAGCGCGGCGCCGGCGCAAGCTCCAAGATCGACGTGTGCGCAATATGTACTGAATAAAACATACGCGGCCTAGTATGCGAGTGCACATCAAATAATGTGGACCGTTCCTTTCCTTTGGCACTGTCTTCAGTGAAAACCGGACCTCCTGTTTTGTTAGGAAAGTAGACAGGTCTTTCCTTATTGTAGTTTCAATATTATTGTGTATAACAGAATGTAATATAGGTTAACCCTACTATGTTTCACTAGGGTGTAACAAAACACCAGTCAGCCGATCGTTTTTCTATGGGAGGTGGGTATATAATCACCAGAAAAATAATCATCACAACATTTAACATTCATGGATTTAAACCAGAGTAATGGTTTAGTTTGGCAGTTCTACTTTAAAAGTAACAAAAATCGAGTCGTCAATGGCCTCGATTCGGAGTGTACCACGACTAAACTAAACTAAATGTATTCCTGTCACTTTCTAAAATAAGATTAAGAAAAGAGACAGAAAACCAACAGCTGACTTTAGTGCTGTCAAAGTGACGTTAAAAGCCCAAAAACGACTTAAATAAGATGGCGTACATTATGATGGCATCTTATTTTGCGCATTTAACGTCACTTTGACAGCACTAAAGTCAGCTGTTGGTTTACTGTCTCTTTTCTTAATCTTATTTTAGAAAGTGACAGGAATACATTTAGTTTAGTTTAGTCGTGGTACACTCCGAATCGAGGCCAATATTTGCTTGAATATACACCTAAATCAACTTCGGAGCTTTCGCAAACAAACATAAAAACCAACTTCTTAAAAGTTTCAAAATAGCCAAGAATTTGGCCAATCCTAACCGCAGAAAAGCGTTTATCTCGGACAAGAGCGTGTCGTGTCGAATTGCGCCCGCGCCGCCTTCGTCACAGCCTCACAAGACAATCTGTTGCATAGCTCAGGAGCTAACCCAAGTAATAAGTCGTGAACGGAAGTGCTCTGCGGCCTTGCGCCCACGCAGCAGGGGTTGAAGTATGATGCAATTTAATATGGAAAAGATCGTGTAGGAAACTATGTTTAGAAAGGTGACTGCGTATTTAGGTAAATTATTGTACTATGTGCGACATTTTCTTTAAAACTAGATTGGAAGGGGATTAGAGGGGAGAAAAGACTGAGGGAGTAATAGACAGAGTTATCTAGCACTTGTGAAAGAATAGGCTAATGTCGTGTCGTATCAGAAACTCAAGACAATTGCGGAAAAGAGACAAGATTGGCGAATACTGCACCGACAGGGCATCTACTTTAAGAGGGCTATCACAGTACCACAGCTTTTTTTCTTTTTTCAAAATTTGCTTGTTTAGACCTTTAAAAAACCTATAAAAGTATTGTATAACAATGGCTTGAAGGCTTTTGTACTTTTGATGTTGATTACTTTTTTAATTTAGGCTTTTTTTATTGAGAAATCTTTTTTAATGTGATGGATGAGGGCACCACTGGACTGTGATAGCCCTCTCAATGTATAATTATTATCACATTTAACTATACTACATTCCATATAAGGATAAAAAGATATATTCCGATTCCTGTTTAGCTTTCTGGCCAATTTTGATTAGCAAATATAATTTTATTTAACACGAGCTTTAACCCGCGACTTCGTCCGCATAAATTATATACCAGATTTTAAGTCAGATGATAAGCTATCAAACAAAAAAAGTTTCATCAAAATCGGTTCAGTAGTTTTTGCGTGATACTCGAACAAACAAACACCCAAACAAACAAACAAACAAACGAACAAACAAACAAACAATCAAACAGACAGACAAAAAATCCAAAAATTGGTGATTTGGAATCAGGGACAGGTAAAAGCCATGTCGTAATTTTTTTTTTGTAAATATTTTCAATGTACAGACACATTTCTGTTACAGTTTTATAATAGTTTAGATATACTATCCGACATATCTTGGGCGTTACTAAAGTTGATCTAAGAATAAGTGAGAGTAGGTGTTTCAAATCTGTTTCTGTAACTCAAAAGTACTGTTTGGAATGGAGTAGGTATAGGTAGAAATTTTGAAAGAATAGCTCTACATTGTACACATATCAATGAACGGGAATGTGCTCATGGTTTTGCAATATAGTTTAATAGCCCTATTTCTCTTTTACTCAGCACAATAACAAAGATCATCGGAGAGAGATAGATGGTGTAACATGGAAGTGACGTTATCACAAGGAAGATAAACAATGGGGCAGTTGTATAACTGCATGTCGGTGGGCTGGCATGTCTCGTTGGGGTTTAAATATCATTCCGATCTGACCTGACCTGACACGTGAGTTGCACCATTGTTTTCACTTTTATCTTCAAATTAGAAGTGTTTAAACCGTGTTGGTTTGCACTGAAAACCCATGTCACTTGTAACAATTTCCTAGAATGTAGCAACATTAATCCCCCCTAAAATCCGAATATTTGTTTATTATGTGATTACGATTTCTTTCACATTGTTTTTCTTTTTCAAGTAATTCCAAAAGGCTCTGGATTCGTGATTATGGGCTTATTGTTTATGTTTTACGACGTTGTATGAAGTAGTCGTCTGTTTTTTGATCAGTATTTCCAGAGAAAAAACTTTTTTTTTATTTACCTTTTCTTACTCCCCGAATTGCCCCCCAATATAAAAATAACTCAAGGAACACGCAAGCTATATAGCAGCACCGTAGCTGCATAAAGGAAATTTCCTTTATGCGGCTACTGTACAGCTGCTATATAGCTTACGTGTTCCTTGGGTAAGCTTTTTTTTACTTCATTTATGATATTGGACCAGCAATTGCTATATCTGTACCGAGTTTCAACTTCCTATGTCTTAGGGGCTGTTTAAACAAAAGTGACGTGGCGCGGACATTTCGCGGGCGGGGTGCGGCAATATAAACCTTATAGTACGTAGCATATAGTCGTTTGGAGAATTACGCCCGCGCCTCCAGGCAACGTCGCCTGGTGGCGGGGGCGCGATTTTTCTTTACGTCAAAAAACGACGCTATGCTACGTAATATAAGGTTTATATTGGTGTTACTTTGACTACCCGCCAACGCCACGCGTCTCTTGTGTATAAACCCTACCTTACGGTCTCTGAGAAAATGCCTGTGACAGACGGACGCCGGACGAATGGACGGACGGATAGACACCGAGCTGATTCCATAAGTGTTCCGTTTTGCCAATTTTTGTACGGAACACTAAAAAGAAAAAAAAGTAAAACCAAAAACAAATGACGATACATAGAAAATTAAACTTCAACTCAATCAGAAACGTAATTATACCATTTTACATCTATCTAGCACATCTTCTTTGATATAACGAGTAGGTAACTCACTATAGAGTGAAAGTTCACATCTGCATACTAGTGGTAAAAGTGATGGAAAACTCGGTGATATACTGAAACCATTAATATGCATAACATGTACTGGGAATATTAAAATAATCGATCACGCATTGTTTTGCATATTTTACCGACTAACGTAAATTGTTAGTTTAAATTACTTAAATTGAACATTTATTTGCATTTTTTATAATTGTTCGTAGTTAAAATTATGGAATACTAGCGGCCCGTCCCAGCTTCGCACGGGTGGACGTCTAATCTTTTCTAGCAATAAATATAGCCTATGTTACTCAGGGTGAATGCAGCTTTCTAATGGTGAAAGAATTTTTTAAATCGGCCCAGTACTTTTTGAGCCTATTCATTACAAACATACAAACATACAAAAATAGGTACAAATCTTTCCTCTTTATAATATTAGTGTAGATACTCATACACTACACAGGGTCCTTCTTAATTTATGGTTTTTAATGATCTGGAGTGCGATTTTTGAATCTCATTCTTTGTACGCAGCAGTTGAAAATTTCAATATTACTATGGAGACCTGCATCTTTCTACGACTGATTTGGCATTAAAAAATCATACTCCAGGTGTGCGATTTTTGAAAGGCAAATCAGCAGTAGAAGATGCGTATTTCCATACATTTTCAACTGCTGAATTCAACGTATGAGATTCAAAAATCGCACTCTAGACGATAAAACTGAACAACTTTCCTTTTTCTACCCGAAAAAATGTATGGGAAAGATGATTTTTCTTCGCGATTTCGATGTTGGTCCTATTGAGAAAGTTGTTCAGTTTGATGGCCTTAAAAATCCGTCTGCATATTAAGTTAAGCCCTGTAGTATATCCTATGTAAGTATGTAAGTATGTATGTAAGTATATCCTCCCATATCCTCCCCGCATAACGAAAAAATTCCTAGTAGTCATAATCACATAACACATTACCGATCGAGCGACCGATTCTTGTAAACGATACAATCGGAAACTTACACAATCAGCCCGAATGATCCGTCTTAAACATGACATTCACTTATACATTTCCAGATACGGCAAAAAACAAAACACATAAATACCACAAAATTAACCCAGTAATTTTACAATACCTCAACTAATAATAAATAAATAATAAATATCTTGGACATTGTCACACAAATTGTCTAGTCACATTTAAAGTACCAGAATCTAGCCTGGACTTGTATTATGATGACTGGACAACGATATACAATACATATACAGGGTCCTTCTTAATATGCTGACACTTTTTTAAGGCGATGACCAGACTATGAAACTGAACAACTTTCTCTATGGAATCAACATCGAAATCGCGAAAAAAAAAACAGTTGGCCCATACGTTTGGCTCCGAGTAGGTTTGCAGTTTTGTATGGAAGTGATGATTTTTTTTTCGCGATTTCGATGTTGGTCCCATAGAGGAAGTTTTTCAGTTCGACGGTCTGATCATCCCCTTAAAAAAGTGTCAGCATATTAAGAAGGACCCTATACATCATCACACACTGTGTGCAAATAATGATATAATCCCTACCTTACTGTTTTATGTTGTATTTTTATTTTTTATTTTTTGTGTATCTACTAACATAGCTCTTAAGTCAAACCCTGTTACTAACAAATGGATCATTTGTAATCTGAATTTTGAATAAATATTATTATTATACAAACATCCATGACTCGGGTACAAATATTCATATTCATCATACAAATATTTGTCCCTTACGGGATTCGAACCCGCGACCCTCGACACAGCAGGCAGGTTCACTACCGACTGTGCTACCGGGCCGTCAAAACCCATTCGACCCAACCCACCCAGTTTTTCGGGCCGTCAACTATCAACAAAATTACCGTAAAAATATGGGCATTAATATAAGAAGTATAATTAGAACATCCATTAAGAAGAAAATAAAAATTTAATTAAAAAGCAGCTATTAACGAGGATCACAATGGAACCGACCCAGTGACCTTGCATTTAAGAGCTTCCCACCACACCGCCATCGCCCGTCAGCTTAGACAATTTATATAGGGACGAGTTACGCGTGTCATTCTACTAAGAAACATTTCCGCCACTTTTTGCGGAGGGCGAGGTAACATGAAATCCGCAACTTTGGATTTTATTCCTCATAAGTTTAGATTCTAATTTTGAATGTTAAAAATCATGAAAAAGTAGTCTCGTGTGAACCCCAAACGTTCTAAGTTCAAAATTATTGTTTCGCTATCATAGGCTGTCTCGTTTAGTGATAAGGTGTAAAATTGGGTGTAAATGCACAAGATCAATTGTTCTTATACCGTGGCAGAGGGGAAATGCTACCGCAAGGCGAGTCCTTATAATAAATAGTCAAAGCCCGTCAGTTTAAAAACCGCAAAGTTATTTAACAGAAAACATTTTTAGGTTAGAGATAAGTTCGTTCACTAAGTTCATGTGAATGTTTATTTTGTACACTCTACCGCCGAGGTTTGCGTTGCGTTTCTTCACCATTCGTTGTAATTGAGTTTTCTTGGGACCTACAATATTGTTGGCAGTTGTTGACAAATGAAAGCAAAACCTGAAAATAATTAGTACAGAATAGACAAATGATCAATTTTATAAAAATGATGAAAGTTGAAAATCGACAGGGTTTTAACTTTTGAGTTTTACCATAGAATAAATACTAGGTTTTACCCCAGTTAAAATTTTATTAAAATTCTATTGTATCTGGATTGTAACAATATAAATGCACATATCCATGACAAACCCATACGAGTTAAATGAAATGTGGATATAATTATTTAGGACAAACTGTTTTCATGTCAGTATAACCGTTTAGTTGTTAATATGAAGTGCCTAAATAAATGCCAAAATAGGTAATTAAATATTTCGGTACCTGAAAACTAAAAAATGATTTTTTTTTATTGGCCTTGTTTCAAAAAGACAGAGGTACAGGTAGGTATGCCAATTGAGCAAAAAACGTTCTATATTGAACCTATATTTACAAAGAATGTAAGTACCTATACACGTTTTTTAGGGTTCCGTACCCAAAGGGTAAAAACGGGACCCTATTACTAAGCCTACGTTGTCCGTCCGTCCGTCTGTCCGACCTATTTAGGGCTGTAACTTTGGAACCGTGATACTTGAAATTTCACAGAATGTCCGTTGTTACGGCGGATTTGCTAACAAATAATTTATAAAAAATTTTGCTAAAAAAATGTCCTAAAAAGTTAAAAATTAAGGGGGGTTCTCAACAAGAATCTAGTTTTTATCAACGTTTTTTCTTCTCGCTCTATGGTAAAAAAAACGGTAATACATACAAGCGTCAAACTTTGTGTGATTATAGAGCAAACTCTACAGTATAACAACAAATAATAAAAACCGGCCAAGTATGAGTCGGTACCGCGATAAAGGTCAAGGAGTACAAAACAAATTTTTTTACGTTAATATGTTGTAGTGGTGTGGTACGGAACCCTCGGCCTCGGTGCGCGAGTAGCCCGACTCGCACTTGACCGATTTTATTAGTTAAATGACATGTGAAGTAAAACTAACAAAGTAAAAAAATTAATGCGTTTCTTTCGATGCATTAAAAAAGGTAGTTTTACTTTGGTGTCACTGAAAAATATAAAATACTTACATAATTTAAAAAACACAGTTAGTAGGTACACCATAGTTCAGTATCACCAATAACATTCAACAATCATCTTTGCCAATACATGATACAATCTATAATCGCATAAAACTAAAACAAAGGAAGGTGCAAACATCGCTGCAGATTGTATGCAATGAATGCAGCACTTCAGCACTGAAGTAGCCTAACACTTAATGTATATTGTAATAGAGTCGACAATCGTTGAGCATTTTAGTACAATCCGTGAGAATAGCGGTATGATAACCGTTTTGTGTGGCGGGTTCAGGCTTAGTAAATCATGAGGAACTTGATTTATATTGTTTGTATGTTTGTTGGTTTTGAAGTCGAAATGCCGTTTTATTTGTAATGTAATCATTTCTCTTCTACGTCCACTTTTGCTAGTAGTTGCTCATTCATTTATCAATGTTGATTTTTTTGTTATTGTACCCAAATTGTACCCAAAAGCCACTTTCTGTGGAGTCATGACTCAACACTTGTCGCAAAGTTTCTTCCTCTGTGAATAAATAGAAAGATATTTTATGCAAAATATTTACAAATGAACGCAAAATCTCAAAAGTTTTTAGTATAAAATCGGTATCGATCGAACTGAAAAGCAACATTTGATATTTAAATACAATTTTATGAAATAGGTTCTACAATAGGTACCTTTTATTATTTATTTATTTCTTATTTTATTTATTTTTACACACATTTTTTTTTGTAAAATTCATAATACCTACTTATATCATCGGTCAAACGAAACTAAATCTGTTTCGATATGTGCATATAAATAGGTATAATAATTTAATTAATATAATAATTTCCGTGTGACATTCAATTTGTAAAACATACTTTCCTTCAAAAACGTAACAATGGTACCGATTTGGACTGTGCCACGACTTAACTATATTTATTCCTGTCACTTTCTAAAATAAGATTAAGAAAAGAGACAGAAAACCAACACCTGACTTTAGTGCTGTCAAAGTGACGTTGCCATGCCATCATAATGTACGCCAGCCATCTTATTTAAAGCGTTTTTGAGCGAGTAACGTCACTTTGACAGCACTAAAGTCAGCTGATGGTTTTCTGTCTCTTTTCTTAATCTTATTTTAGAAAGTGACAGGAATAAATTTAGTTAAGTTAAGTCGTGGCACACTCCGAATCGAGGCCAATACCTACCTACAAAAATGTGTGCCTACTAAGTACCTATAGGTATAGGGTCCTTTTTAATATGCTGTCACTTTTTTAAGGGTATGATCAGACCGTCAAACTGAATAACTTTCTCTACGGCAGCAACATCGAAATCGCGAAAAAAAATCAGCTCTTCCATACAAAACTGCAAACCTACTCGAAACGAAACCTACACCCCCCTAACCTACTTTACAAAATGTATGGGACAGCAAATTTTTTTTCGCGATTTCTATATTAGTCCCAAAGAGAAAGTTGATTATTTTGATGGTCTGAACATCCCCTTAAAAAAGTGTCAGCATATTAAGAAGGACTCTGTATGTATTTCTTTAGTCAACTTGTTTTGTACGGTAGACCATAGTTGTAAACT
Organism: Agonopterix subpropinquella; assembly: GCA_922987775.1. Classification (NCBI taxonomy): domain Eukaryota; kingdom Metazoa; phylum Arthropoda; class Insecta; order Lepidoptera; family Depressariidae; genus Agonopterix; species Agonopterix subpropinquella. The sequence continues at coordinate 5,653,485 of OV277710.1, forward strand.
ACCTATTCTAGTCCAGCCCACGCCCGTTCCTACACAATAGGTGTACCTATTTAATACAAGAACAGTAAAGCCAATAATATACAGTTTTAAGATAAAACCAGTGATGTGTCCGACATGCACATAACTCGTAGGTTTACGTAATTATGTTTAATAATACAATTAAGATGCGGTTGAGGTTACAGGTACTTTGTAGTCGTGACTAACTGGTACGAAGGTTAAATTAGATTTTAAATACTTACGAATATACACATAACTAAGTATAATATCTTTTAAAAGGCAAAACATACTTATTATTTATTTACACACCAAAAATAGTATATTGTACACAAAATCAATCAAAATACATGAATTCTTGTATATAGGTGCTCAATATACGAATTAGGTATACCTACCAAAGGCTACGAGAACGGCTAATTTTATTTGTAAATAATGTTAAACAACCTCATACTGATAATCAAATTTTTTGCAGACCCCATTACAGGACAGAAGCGTGTTTATCTAATAAATTTATGAAAACCTAAAAATATCTAAATTCTTTTCATACCTACTTAATTTTCAGAAGGAAAAGACATCAACGAGACCATCAAAATACTAGGTCAATTACCTAACCGTACCGTACCTAATAAACTATTAAACTAATGGTTAATTCATTAAAGAAAAATTCTATAGAAAAACCATTGAAATCGGTTATACATTAGAATAGAACCAAATCATATAAAAATAAAATACCTAAATGAAAACTCAATGTTTCAAGTCAGGCGTAGATGTGTAATTTCGCACAGATAATATGTAATGTTTCGCGTATTTTGCGTATTGATACATTTACAGCCTTTGATTAAATTAAAATAGCGGAAGATAGGTGACGTTCTTGCATTACGTACTCGAAAAATTGATCTGCTTTTCATTTACTTAGTGGTGAAAAGTGATTTGTTTTTTTTTTTAATGATTTGTGCAACGAATTTTAAACACGCGAAGGCATTGGCCTCGATTCGGACTGTGCCACGACTTAACTAAATTTATTCCTGTCACTTTCTAAAATAAGATAAAGAAAAGAGACAGAAAACCAACAGCTGACTTTAGTGCTGTCAAAGTGACGTTACACGCCCAAAAACGCTTTAAATAAGATGGCGTACGTACATTATGATGGCATCTTATTTTGGGGGTGTGACGTCACTTTGACAGCACTAAAGTCAGCTGTTGGTTTTCTGTCTCTTTTCTTAATCTTATTTTAGAAAGTGACAGGAATAAATTTAGTTAAGTTAAGTCGTGGCACAGTCCGAATCGGTACCATTGTAGTACCTTTATCCCGCCTAAAATCGAAAAAGCATCTCAATCACGCAATGCCGCTCGGATTGAGACTAAATAAATTAGGGGAACGGGGGCTTAATTTATGCGGTCCATGCGCTATAGGCTAGTCACCTATCTTGCCATTTTAATTTAATCAAAGAATCCAGCTAAACATCGCGCTCAGACCTACAAGATAGTGTAACGCATTGTTTACAGCAAGTAACGTATAGTAGATATACGCGGTGCGCCGGCGCAGCAACGGTCCCGTCTCGGCTCGCTTGCGCTTCCTATAACATTAGTAATTAATCATCTATGCACTTATGCTATGTATGCAGGTCATGCTTTGTAATTGTACATCGTTTTTATACATATGAGCGACTGAGTCGTAAATTGTCTAAGGAACTTGCGATATACAGGGTGAAATTGATATCATAAGCATCCTTTTAAATTAAGAGTCTACCCATCAAACTGCACAACTTTTACTATGGTAGCAAACCGATCTGAGCAAGAAAAAAATCAGCTGTCCCATAAACTGCAATGCCTACTCGACTCAAATGTATGGAAGAGCAGATTTTTTTTTTTGCTCTGGTTTGCTCCCATAGTAAAAGTTGTTCAGTTTGATGGGTAGACTCTTAGTTTAAAAGGATGCTAATTATATCAATTTCATCCAGTATTATAACGTAGGTGGGAAAGAAAGAATGAAAGTTTGTCGGCACATAAACAAAAAGGAGATAAGATAAAAATCTGCACAGTCACAAGAACAAATCAAGAATTAATTATGCTCATCAAAAATACAGAGTTCAGTTTCATTTCAATTTGAAAAAAATTATTCAGAACAGCCATACATTTATACAGGGTGAAATTGATATCATTAGCATCCTTTTAAACTAAGAGTCTACCCGTCAAACTGAACAACTTTTACTATGGGAACAAACCGGTCGGAGCAAAATAATAATCAGTTGTTCCATACTAAACTGCAATGCCTACTCGACCCAAATGTATGCAACAGCTTATTTTGTGTCTGCTCCAATCGGTTTGCTCCCATAGTAAAAGTTGTTCAGTTTGATGGGTAGACTCTTAGTTTAAAAGGATGCTAACGATATCGATTTCACCCTGTATAGGTAGTTATCTGGAACGAAGTATAACTTAAGAACTAAGAAAACTGAGACTTTTTTGTCCACTCAAACTTGTCTTTCTCTCGCATCGTGCGTGTGCAAGAATGATCAAAGTGTCTGGTCTTGACAATATTACATTATGTTAATCAATATTGTATTTGTACTTTGAACAAGTAATTTGTTTTGTTTAAAAGATGTGTGTTGTAGAGTTTCTGGCCGCATCTTCTCTACAACGGAACACCTTCCGACACGACGACGGTAGAGCCAAAAAAATAACTTTAGACAGCCATCTATGTGATATTATTTTCAAAAAATAAATGTTGAATTTGAGTTTGTCATCCCAAAACTAACAAATCGTAGGAACATCGAATGACGTAATCTAACCTGTTTTGGAAATACCCGATCAACTCAGATTGCCTAAAAAAAGCTTAAACAATCAAGAAAGTTACGACGAACCTTGAGAATTAACATAAAATTGCAAACAATGTCGCTTTACAATATAGATCTGCTTTAGTTACGGAAATACCAAAGGTAGATATAAATCCGGTATAAAATAATATAACAATCATAGGTTTACTCGGCTTGTAATATTAAACAATTGAAGAGGTGTGATGAAATAAATGATTTCTTTAGAATTACCGTGACTCAATTTAATGACTAAAAATGACTATTTTATTTGACTTCATTTTATTTTATTTATTTTTTTTTTTTTTTTGTTCCCGTATTTGTGGGTCGGACGACGCTACTTCTGGCAGAAAAATTTAGATTTTTAGTGTAGCATGCATGACGAAACGTGAAATCGTATTTTAACCAAACATTGTTTTATTTAAAGTAGAGTCTGCACTGTGTATACCTAATAGACCAGCTTTGGGTACCCCAACCATCAAAACTGAACAACTTTTACTATGGGAGCAAACAAGTCAGAATAAAAAAAAATCTGCTGTCCCATACTAAACTGAAATACCTACTAGATTCAAACGTATGGGACAAGGGACAGCTGATATATTTTTGTTCTGACAGGTTTGCTCCCATAGTAAAAGTTGTTCAGTTTCATGGGTAGAGTATGTGGTTTAAAGGTTAATGATACTTTTCCTTACACCCTGTATAAGCTTATTATGATGATGATGATGATGATGAGTTCAAACCTCAAAGGGAAAATAAGAAAAACATCTTAACCATACTAACATAAAACCAGCACCTTTGCAAACTTTTTTTGTAACAATCACAAGACTAGTGATGTAGCAGACATTCAGCCTACCGCGTCGTACGTTGACTCGATATCGGGAGAAAGTTGTTAATTAAGAACACGGCTGATTGGCGCTCGCGCTCGGATCCGATTGTGTAACCGAACGCAACCGATCTGCCATGTGCCTGTGGCTGTACAGGGAAATACCTTTGCCGGTGGAAAGTGGAGACGTGGTTCGATTTGTTTTCTTTTTTAATATATTTTTTTTTATTAACATTTTCTAATTAGTTTCTCTATTGATGAACTTTTACATTTTTAACAGATTAACCAATTTTAAAACGTAACTGTGAAGTAGCATTTTCTGTTTTGAACTATTTAAGGCTTGTCCGCACAGCTAATTTCGTGCGAATGAGCGTTTTTCTTTTGGTTTTCTAGTGGATCGATAGATGGCGTTACGGTCTGTGCGAATAAAATCAAAATATCAAAATGTGTTTCTTTAAAATAATAAAGAGGGAGAAGATGATCAAAAAGATGCCAACTCATCTTTTGATTTAATATTTTATTATTTACGAATCATTTTAATCGAAAATATAAAACTTTTTACGTCTGACATTGTTGTATGGGCTCGATCCCTTGGCCTTTAAAAAATTTCAGGCACAGTCTTGACATGATTTTGACAGGATCAGGCCTACGTCTCTATGGAGCGATAATCATGTCATCTGTCGAGTTTTTTAGGAACTAAAATTAAAAAAGAAAAGAAAAACGCTCATTATTTCCCTGACTCCGCCTATCTTATCCGCATTGTAGAAAAAATATCGACACCTGCTATAGTTACCATAGGTCTGTAGATGGGTATAATTTACGAAAAGTTGCCTACTGGCAACTTACTACAAAACTTACTTCTATTTTATACTTACTTACAATTTTTTTTCCTAGCCAAACTATGTTTCAAGTTATAAACATTTTGTACCGCAGTGCGGACAAGCCCTAATATAGTTATTTTTCAAAGTAATTTTATCTCCTCTTTTGCATCAAAGTCAAAGATCAAAGATCAAAGAGGCATAGCAAATAGTCTGATCCTAGTAATCAGGAGCGTGAGTTGATATATTGAAACCATGATAATTCGATTCTGCTCTCGATTTGTTTAGAATCGAGAGCAGAATCGAATTATCATGGTTTCAATATTGTAGGTAATTTTTTTCAAAATATTAAATATTTTTTTAGTAAAATTTCATGGTCTAAAAAAACAAGGTCATCTATTCCCAGAGTGACACAAGCCTACGTCACAAAAAAATGGCCGCTAAACATGGTAAAAGGGTATGATGACGTAGGCTTGTGTCAGTCACGTGGTCAGTCACGTGGTCGGAAGAGAATACCAGGCGCAGTATATTATTGTACCATGTAAAATTTAAAATTTACTGAACCCGATGTCAACCCGCCGCACGGATACCCATCCTACTTACTACCAAAACAAGATTATTAAAATGTATCCATGAGTAGTAATGAGTACGTTAGCGCTTTCATTCATTGCTGAAATGACAACAAATCATTTTTGCCTCAAAACTTTAAATGCTAATAACTTTAAATTTTAACTATCAAAATAATGAAATTATTGTTTCAATCTAATTATTTTGTTATAAATCAGTTGGGGTGTATGAGGTTTTGCGCTAATTCATTAACACGTTGTATGTGTGCATATAGCATAGTCTTACTAAATTAATATAAATCACGTTATTCTAATAGTCATTGTAACTTAACATAGTACCTAGGTATGTACAATAGAAAACCTATGTATTCCTAGTAACACGGCAATAACCATGCATTGCATTCATTATAAAAACGACGTAACGACGTCAATTGCACAATTGCAAGTTCACATAAATATCAATCACGAGGTATAAATGGATTCGTTCCGCGTCCTACATAGCCGAATAAAGTGTGATCTATGGTGTAAACTGATAGTGGACAGGGCCGGCTCAAGGACAGACAAATATTAGGGGCGCTAAATATTTTCTATTAACTGTAGTACACCATTTATTACCTTTGGTAGACTTCACATACGACGCACGCCTGTATGAAAACCGATTGTGCAGATCGAACCCGAATGAACTACGTATATACAGGGTCCTTCTTAAGGGGCGTCCGCCCGGTTTTGAGTAACTTTGTAACCATTTTATACATTAACTATGGCACTTTTTAAGCAGAAAACAAAACTGAACAATCTACAGGATATGAGAAGTGATGTGGTTTTTCTCGAAATCTATTTTAATTAATAAAATTGAAGAAAAACGACTCCAAAGTCACCTCTTTTTTTCCAGTTGTAACCGTTTTACTCTTACATTGTTGATCAGAAGAATATGAAAATTTACAATATTCTTCACAATACAATATAAAATGATGTGGTTTTCTTATTTTTTGAAAATTCATGTGAAATCATACAGGTTTTCAAAGAAAACGGAAAATTCTGACCGGAGCCGCGCAATTGAAGCGGGATGGCTAATTACAAAAGTTTGCTTGTAAGAAAGAGAGCCTTGCAGATGGGAGGAGTAGCCTTAATATGCTGACACTTTTTTAAGGCGATGACCAGACTATGAAACTGAACAACTTTCTCTATGGAATCAACATCGAAATCGCGATAAAAAAAACAGTTGTCCCATACGTTTGGCTCCGAGTAGGTTTGCAGTTTTGTATGGAAGTAATGATTTTTTTTCGCGATTTCGATGTTGGTCCCATAGAGGAAGTTGTTCAGTTTGACGGTCTGATCATCCCCTTAAAAAAGTGTCAGCATATTAAGAAGGACCTTATATGATCGGCACAAGCCGAATGAAGCCGAACAAGTGCAGTGATTGCTTCGGGTCGGCTTTGTCGTTCCACAAATACTGCCGAATCGAATGATGAGTTAGGCCTGTCTTATACATTTTACGTTTTGCTCATTATGCGTGTTGTGCTCATTCTGCGTGTGGCACATTTTGCGCCAATAGTTCATAGTGCGATTGGTGAATTTTGAGTGTCGTGCTCATTTTGTGTTTTGTACATTATGCTCCGAAGGCCCAGGAACAGGCCGAATGAAGCCGAACAAGTGCAGTGATTGCTTCGGGTCGGCTTTGTTGATCGACAAATACTGCCGAACCGACAGTGCCGACCCGCTTATGTGTATACCAACCCTCAGAATGTCTTCTTCAGTGTATGCACGTTTCCTCACGATATGTTTTCCTTCACCATTTGAGAGTAGTCGGTATTACCACAGAATAATGGTATTAGGTACTTAAGTTAGAAAAACATGTTGGTACTACATGGCATGTCATCCATGCGGAATCAAACCTGGACCTCAAGATTGAGTTTCCATAGCTCTCCGCAGTGCGCCACCGACGCTCTAACAAGACTTAAATTAACTGGACATAATTATAAAAACTTACGCATGTTGCTTAATATTTTAGAAGAAAAATTAATACTCTTGTAATTAAATTATTTTCTTTAATTCACATACTCAAACCTTGATTAGGTTAGTGTACAGGAGTGCGATTTTTGAATCTCATTCGCTGAGTTCAGCAGTTTAGAATATCAAAATTACTGTGGAGATATGCATCTTTCTACTGCTGATTTGACTTTCAAAAATCATACTTCAGGAGTGCGATTTTTGAAAGTCAAATCAGAAGTAGAAAAATTCGATGCGTATCTCCATCGTAATTTTGACATTTTCAACTGCTGAACTCAGCGAATGAGATTCAAAAATCGCACTCCAGGTTCTTTCTTAATATGCTGAGCTTTTTTTAAAGGGTTGATTAGATCATCACACTGATGAACTACCTTTAAGTAGGTATTAAAAGATTTTTAATTTGATGGTCTGAAGCCCCTAAAAGTATAAAACGCATTTAACATACACAGTATATTTACAAATTATCATATCAGAAACGATATTTTGCCTAAAACCGGCCCTGAGTACAAATACTTGCATTCTAAACAGCGTGGTGCAACTGTATACTTTATTGGTCATCTTAATAGCGGATATCAGTTTACTAAATGAGGTGTGGGAACATTACTGGCTATAATATATTACAGGAAATACAGTACAAGCCACCTGATAAGTCCTGCTATTATAGGCGCTAAAAGCACCGCCATTATGCATATTAATGAGTCGATTTCATTAAAAAAAAATTCAGATACTGGAAGGATCTTATCTTATCTTGTTGTGGAGGCTAGCAAGCCAGCAACACTTCGACCCAGTGCGATCTTTTGTGTTAGCCCCAATACTTTTTATTTTTTACCGACGAAAAAACAAAAGACGGAGGAGGTTCTCAAGTCGACGCGTATATTTTTTGTTTTTTTTGTTTTATGTATGAACACGCATAACTTTTTACAGTGTAGTCCGATTTTAATAAAAAAAAAATTGTTTAGTAGGTCATACTTCAGAGGTGGTCCCATTTTAATTTGATGAAGATCTGGTAAAGGGATTCGGAGATAGACAATAGAACTCCTCAAAGATCTATAGCATATCATCGACGATTGAAATAAATGATTTGTGTTCATGTTCCCTTTACATGTACAACGCATATTTTAATCCAATATTACACCAATACTGAAAATTTTGAAATAAAAACTTTTTAACAAAAAATGAAAACCGACTTCAAAACTCAAAAAGTAAAAAATAATAAATATTGCAGCCAATGAATTTTACGTTAGCTTCTATTAGAATATCATTTTGTTTTATTGTAGTCGGTGTCAAGCCTAGCCAAAAAATTACTGCAAGCTCAGTCTCGAATCGTACAGGCTTGACAGCGACTTCGATAAAACAAAACGATATTCTAATAGAAGCTAACGTAAAATTCATCGGCTGCAATATTTATTATTTTTTACTTTTTGAGTTTTGAAGTCGGTTTTCATTTTTTGTTAAAAAGTTTTTTTCACCCTTCAAATAAGGTCGAGGCAAATGGCAAACCATTCCGATTTTGGATATCCGCTAGAACGATGGCGTTACAATCTTAAAAATATAGCTGTCAGATTGAAAGTGTTCCTTGTTATTATCGATTCCCTAATTTTAGGGAGCAATTTTAACCATTGGGATACCAATATCAAACTTTATCAGATGATGCAAATCATAGACAAAAATCACTTTTACTGTCAGTGTGACAGGTTTTTTTTTTCGACTTTTAATATTGCCATCTACAGATTTTCGTTTTACTAGTCTCGGGAAATGCCTCATTGATTAATTTTTTTAACATTTTTATAATGCAAGCCTACGACCTGGAGTGCGATTTTTGAATCTCATTCGCTGAGCTCAGCAGTTGAAAATGTCAATATTACTACGGAGATATGCATCTTTCTACTTTGACATTAAAAAATCATACTTCAGGAGTGCGAGTTTTGAAAGTCGAATCAGCAGTAGAAAGATCCGTATCTCCATACATTTTCAACTGCTGAGTTCAACGTATGAGATTCAAAAATCGCACTCTAAGACCTAAGAACCAAGTCTTATGTCATTAATTCTAAATAAATTGTAGGTGTTTGTGTTGATTTAAAGCAATTTTAATTCATATTTTTTCGTCGTCGATGTTACAGTAAATTACTAGATTTTTTAAACCCTAATTTTGATCGCCAACCCCAAAGTCAAACAGACAGAATGCATTAAAGCCAGATGCTGCTATCACATCAAAATCATGTAATATCAAACCAGATTTCCAAAAGCAGGCCACCGTCGTCGCCCGCGCAATCGGCATATAGATCGGCAATTAACTATCTTAATAGCTAGTTCGCCAACTTGTGGGTTTTCTTTATAAGAATTCCAGTTGGAAAAAATCTGTGCGCGCGTCCAGCGTGGCGAGTGGAAAGCGTAAAATGGTAGCGTACATGCTAGCGGGGTTTATGACAGTGTTATTGATTATCTTTGTTTTGGAATAGACAACAAACGATTTTGTAAATAGAGACAAAGAATTGTTGTTTGGAAGAGACAATAAACAAAAATATTATTACTACCTATATATTGATCTACTAATAGATCAGTTTGTTTAAACAAACTTGACATGTCATTGAATATTAAAAAGGTTCCCAGCCAAGTTTTGGTTCTAGAGTGCGGTTTTTGAAAATCATTCGCTGAGCTCAGCAGTTGACAATGTCAAAATTACTATGGAGACGTACATCTTTCTACTGCTGATTTGACATTAAAAAATCATACTCCTGGAGAGCTATTTTTGGAAGTCAAATCATCAGTAGAAAGATGCGTATCTCCATACATTTTCATTTGCTGAGTTCAACGTATGAGATTCAAAAATCGCACTCCTGGAGTGCGATATGCATCTTTCTACTGCTGATTTGACTTTCAAAAATCGCTCTCCAGAAGTATGATTTTTGAAAATCAAATCAGCAGTAGAAAGATGCATATCTCCATAGTAATATTGACATTTTCAACTGCTGAGTTCAAAGAATGAGTTTCAAAAATCGCGCTCCTGGGCCCCTACAAGGTTCTTTGTTCGTTGTATCTTTGAACCTATAAAAGTTTAACTTTAAGGCTACTCCTCCCATCTGCAAGGCTCTCTTTCTTACAAGCAAACTTTTGTAATTAGCCATCCCGCTTCAATTGCGCGGCTCCGGTCAGAATTTTCCGTTTTCTTTGAAAACCTGTATGATTTTACATGAATTTTCAAAAAATAAGAAAACCACATCATTTTATATTGTATTGTGAAGAATATTGTAAATTTTCATATTCTTCAGATCAACAATGTAAGAGTAAAATGGTTACAACTGGAAAAAAAGAGGTGACTTTGGAGTCGTATTTCTTCAGTTTTATTAATTAAAATAGATTTCGAGAAAAACCACATCACTTCTCACATCCTGTAGATTGTTCAGTTTTGTTTTCTGCTTAAAAAGTGCCATAGTTAATGTATAAAATGGTTACAAAGTTACTCAAAACCGGGCGGACGCCCCTTAAGGCTTTTTTAGTAACATTGAATAGAACTTTTTTAATTTAGGTTTACTTGATTTGAGAAAACGTAAATTTTGCTATGAGGACGCCACTGAACGTTAAAAGGTTTCCGACGAAGAACTAAGAATTAAAACGCCTTAAGTAAGACGATAATTATTATAATTTAGGTACTTTTTTTTATTATTTTTTATTAGCCTATTTCATCCCACTGCTCGGCAAAGGCAGCCCCCCGGCTCCCCTGCTCTTCCACTCGTTCCTGTTTGGATAATTTACTATAGGTACTAAAAATGTTACGTAAACACGAGTTAAAAAAAAAAATTGATATGTAAGTAAGTATTAGAAATATTTGAAAAGATAAAGGAGAATGTGTGTCCGTGTCAATGTTTGCTATTTTATCAAACCTGTCCTAACACAATACAGACTAACCGATATATTTGTAAATATTTAAATTCTAAGATTTATCTAACGTACCTACCTCTTTCGCGCCTTTCTTCCAGTTTTACAAGTTTCTAAATGTGTAAGAGGTATTTTTATAACTTATTTTTGTCACATTTCGGTTTCTTGGAATCGGCAACCGTTAGGAAAATAAATTACTTAAAGTACTTTGTTACTTCGTATTTTTAACGATTTTAAACATTGTACTAAGTTATTTAACCTTTAACGACTTTGCGAAATGCATAAACAATTATTAAGTATAAATTGATTGATTAAAATAAAACATCTGGTAGCCAAATGAAAATCCTGAATACTGTCACAGATACTGTTTACCTCTTGCTTTTTGCGTTTGATAATTATTGTAAAGCCTATAAAATTATGTCTCTAAACCTTTCTCTACTGGAGTGCGATTTTAAAACTCATTCGTTGAACTCAGCAGTTGTAAATGTCAAAATTACTATGAAGATATGCATCTTTCTACTGCTGATTTGACTTTCAAAAATCGCACTGCTGAAGTATGATTTTTGAAAGTCAAAATAGCAGTAGAAAGATGCGTATCTCCATAGTAATTTTGACATTTACAACTGCTGAACTCAGCGAATGAGTTTCAAAAATCGCACTCCTGGATTAATATTGTAATAGTAATCCGACCTTTTCTATGATCAAGTTATACTAAGATATACCTATGCTAGATCCTTTTGTTCTGATAAACTTGACCTCTGAATGTTGCGCAGGTCGACTTAACACATTTACATAATTAATCAAACGAGGGTTTTTGTTTTTATTGTCGTAGTATATCAGTTGTCAAAATTCTACAAACTGAATCAACCTCTATGAACATTAGCGGAAAGATCAAAATTTCATTTTGGTAGAGTTGGTACATATTAGATGGGAGACTTGTGCCATTGTTCTTTTTTTTTCGAAGTGTGAAACAGGATTTTGTCTGAATAGGAACATGATTAGTATGTTATGGTTGTGTTTTAATTAATTTTGGATAGACAGATATTGTACGAATAAAGTGTACACCTTTTTAATACTAATCGCCTGATAGCTTAGGTACTTGATCTCTCGTTGAACTCATTAGGAATTTAAGACAAAATATGTTAATAATATACAGGGTGAAATTGATATCATTGGCATCCTTTTAAACTAAGAGTCTACCCATCAAACTGAACAACTTTTACTATGGGAGCAAACCGATCGGAGAAAAAAAAATCTGCTGGTGCATACATTTGAGTCGAGTAGGCATTGCAGTTTAGGACAGCTGATTTTTTCGTAGCTCCGATCGGTTTGCTCCCATAGTAAAAGTTGTTCAGTTTGATGGGTAGACTCTTAGTTTAAAAGGATGCCAATGATATCAATTTCACCCTGTATATAATACTGTCTCTAAAATCGAATCTATTGTCTAAGTAAAAAATAAGAACCTGCCTTTGAAACCTGGGTTATAATATAATCCCGCAAGAAGCAAATATTTGTACGATAAATACTTCTACACTCATAAAAATATTTGTTCATAAGTCATTCAGAATCCATCATCAATTCATCATTCATTCATTATCATCTATTTCTATGTTTTTTTTATTATTATTTAGTTAGAATTTTAGAACTTGGCGCATTGTGGAATTTATGAACAAGCTATTAAACACTTCAATCATAAGAATAAATCTGTTGGCCAACTTTGGAGGGCAACATTGTAATTTGAGAAATGTAAATTGGACATTCTAATCAAATCTCAATAACCTGTGTGAATAATTTAAATAACATTTTGAAGCGATAACTATCTTGATAGCTTTTATGGCCCTTAATTAATTATAAAGAAGACAGATTCCAAGAATAAAGAAGATATGTAGGCATCTAAAAGAAAACGACACATTATTTTCTTTTAAACCGCTCATATGTCTATGAAACCACACCTACTTATATTAATATGTACATACAATGTAAAAGAAACACTTGTATCAACAATTATCTTTATAATCTTATATAAAAATCGAGATGACATTACATTATATTTACAACGTTTTGAATCCAACAAATAAAACATTCAAAGTATTTTCGTTGAATCAAAATTCAAGATTAGCAACTGTATCGTCACAGATAAGATAAAAATAAATTAACAAACAAATCATTGTTGAAGTCAAACGAACTTAATTACACATTTAGATAACAACGTTACATCATCCAACAGTTAATGTTTTTTTATTAACTTCTCTATTATCACTTCACATTCTGAACACACCGAATTTACTGTCTCTGAACGGAGCGTTCAAAGCGGCAGATAAACTGAGTCCAACAACCCTCCTGGTGTCCTTAGGAGCCACTATACCGTCGTCCCACAGCCTCGCAGTACTGAAGTATGGACGTCCTTCCTTTTCAAACATAGCTTCTAAAGGTCCTCGCACCTTTTTCTCATCTTCTTCTGTCCATGGCTTGCCATCTCTCTGCGCTTTTTCTTTCGCCACCAGTGACAGAACAGTGGCAGCTTGAGGCCCTCCCATCACTGATATCCTAGCATTAGGCCACATGTACAAGAAGCTAGGAGAATACGCCCGACCGCACATTCCGTAGTTACCGGCTCCAAAGCTACCTCCCACTAACACAGTTATCTTTGGCCCTTTGAAACAACTAACAGCCGTTACCATCTTCGCTCCGTTCTTAGCAATACCACCTGCCTCTGCCTCCCTTCCAACCATGAAACCTGTTATGTTCTGCAGGAATAGCAGAGGGATTTTCCGAGCTGCACAGAGCTGAATAAAGTGAGATCCTTTCAATGCTGCTTCGGATTGTAGCACTCCGTTGTTTCCAATCACTCCGACTGGATGACCGTAAATGCTGGCAAACCCACAGACCAAAGTATCGCCGTAAAGTTGTTTGAATTCATGGAATCTGCTTCCGTCCACTACTCTGGCAATAACTTCACGAATGTCAAAAGGTCGTTGAATGTTTGCTCCGACGATGCCGTGCAAATCGTTGATATCGTGCAATGGTTCGTCAACTTTTGGAGATTGAATTCTGACTGGACGATCATTGTTCCAGTTCAGATTGGCGACAGCATTTCTAGCTAGATGTAGGGCGTGTTCATCGTCTTGTGCATAATGATCCGTGACACCGGACTGACGACAATGTAAATCGGCTCCTCCAAGATCTTCAGCAGAAACCGATTCTCCCGTAGCTGCCTTTACTAAAGGTGGACCAGCTAAGAAAATTGTGCCCTGATTCTTGATTATAATACTTTCGTCAGACATGCTAGGAATGTAAGCACCGCCTGCTGTACAAGAACCCATCACGACTGATATTTGTGGTATACCTTCCGCAGACATATTGGCCTGATTGTAAAAGATTCGACCAAAATGTTCTCTGTCAGGGAATACTTCGGCTTGATCAGGTAAATGAGCGCCACCAGAGTCTACCAGATAAATGCAAGGAAGTCTACATTCTTGGGCAACAGCTTGTGCTCTCAAATGTTTCTTCACTGTCATAGGGAAATAAGTGCCACCTTTGACAGTAGCGTCATTCGCTACAATCATACAATCTTGACCGTGAACTTTGCCTATAGCGGTGACGATGCCGGCGCTCGGGACCTGCCCCTTGTACATGTCTGTAGCTGCCAGAGTACTCAGTTCCAAAACGTCGCTTCCTTCGTCCACCAACCGGTTAATCCTGTCTCTCACGAGCAGTTTTCCTCTCGCCGTGTGCCTCTTTACTGCCTCTTCTGGACCTCCTTTGATAGCGCCACCTGTTTTTTGTCGGAGTTCTTCAACCAACTCGTCCATTTTCTCCATATTCTCTTTGTAATAAGGGTCACTTCTGTTCGGTTCGGTGCCTATTACCGTAGCGTGACTGTGTTGTCGGCATTGTGCGTTCAGCCGCCGTATTCCTCTCACTAATTTGAGCATTTTCCTACGATTCTCGTATTTAAATAAACTTATATAAAACACGACCGGTCGGCGATTCGCTGCCGCGCTACTGACGATAGCGTTTACCGTTATCTATATAGAGTCGTACAAAAACAAATTATTTGAAGCTGGTTGATAAAAACGCGCATAATGTATGAAATGATAATGCGGTGCCATTGTCACGATTGTAGCGAGCATCGATGTCATATTAACTATGAATGTATCAACAGTAATCCTTATTCTGAATGCTCAAACGTTTTGCATAATAGCTACTACGAAATAAGCGACAGTGAGCATTTAGTCGAGTACACGCTTCTTAGCTCTAATGCCTACTTTGAACGGATATTCAATCATTTTGACACGGCTTGGCCTACTTGGGATACATGCTATGACTTCCAAGTTAGTATTGGCTACGCACAAAGCAGAATAAATGGGCCTTGAATGAGTATTTTATCAGTAACTAATGATGTCATGTTGTGTAGTACTTTCGTTTGAACAAACATATCTTATCTGCTTACATTATAACTTTCGATTTATAATAATAGCATTTTCTTTGGCGTGATTAGAACTTTTTAATTTCACAATAATCTTATCAAGTGAATCAGCAATCACAGATATTCCAAAGCGTGAACCGTAGCCGCGGAGTCTAATTACAATTCGCGAGGGGCCACAGCCACGGGCCACGGGCCGACCGGCGCGCGCGCAGGTGAACGACATCGTTTCACTTTCCTTCGACCCGGCCGGTGCCGCGAGATGGCGACACTTTCCTTCCTAGTGACAGGTGTTGAAACTGATCGTTCTGTCGTAGTTTTATTGTGGCATTACATCGAGGACTTCCTTATTTTAAGCTATCAATGGAAGCGGTCTCTTAGTAATGAACTGAAAGTCACCATTAAGGGGAATATTGTGAATGACAAAGGAGTGGCTATTTGTGAATAGGTACCTACATTTTCACTTTTCTTGGCTACATTAGATAAAAGTCCTACAGATATACCCAGACTAGAAAAGCTTCTAGTCTAAGGGCCTGTTTCACCACTACTGGATAAGTCATTGTTAGCTTATTTGACAGTTCGTTTGACATATTTCGTATGAAAGATATGTCAAATTATCTGCCATATAGGCTAACAAGAACTTATCTAGAAGTGGTGAAAAAGGCCTTCATGTTTTATTTCAAATATTTACTTTTTGGTTTTGGGGTAGAATGGATTGATTCATGTGGACGTCTCGTAAGAAACGGACAAGGGACAAAGATTTGCCAGGGTTTTTCACGGCAACAGGTCAGCATTTGCTCGTCATACCATCCTAAGACGTTAAACATGCTTGAATACAGGGTACACCCTGTATATTTTGATGATGTTTGATGATTGGATGTTCAGTTTCATGATGAATGATATTTGGTGTGGTTACCCCTTTAAATGTGCCTGCGTATCAAAATAACTTTTGCATCACAACGTCCTAAAAACAAAACGACCTATTATCAATTCGACCTAAAAACAAAACGACCTATTAGCAAAACGTCCTAAAAGCAAAACGGCATATAAGCAAAACGTCCTTTGAGACGTGAAATATAGCTTGGGTGATTTTTTTATACCTTGTATACTGATAGATAATTTTTTTTTATTTTTTATTAGCTATGGGTTTGCTCTTGACCTCAATCCAGTCCTCAGGACGAAGATGGGGTCGTAGATGTAGCGAGCTTACCCAGAAGATGCCTATTCACTCGTACTTTAAAGGAATCCGGGTTGTAAGTACTCGGAAATACTGACGCAGGTAAGGCATTCCACTCCTTGGCTGTGCGCATTATAAAAGATTCAGAAAGGCGCTTGGTGCGGATATGTGGGATGTCAACCAAGAAGGGGTGATATCCCGCGGTGCGTCTGGAAGTCCGATAGTAGAAAGGGGAAGGTGGGATGAGCTCATGTAGCTCTTGGGCACACTCACCGAAGTACAATCTGTAGAAGACCGACAAGCAGGCCACTCTGCGGCGGTGGGCTAGGCTATGAAGCTTGGCCTTCACTAGCTTACTATCGCCAATGAGCCTCCTGGCTCTGCGTTCAACCGAGTCGAGTGCGGCAAGTTGATACTTGGCTGAGCCATCCCACAGGTGGCAGCAGTACTCCATACATGATCGGACCTGAGCTTTATACAATACTAAGAGCTGTCCAGGAGTGAAGTACTGCTTCACCTTGTTCAAGATGCCCAGCTTTTTGGCCGCAGTTTGAGCCTTAGACTCGATGTCAGCGCCGAAGTTGAGTTTCGTGGTCAAGCTTATACCCAGAAGCCCAAGACTGTCGGAAACAGGGACAGATGTACCCCGGAAAGTAGGAGTCAGATTAAACGGACTCCTTTTTGCGGTGAACAGACAAGCCTGTGTTTTGGTGGCGTTGAAGTTTACTAAATTATTGTCACCCTACTGAGAGACAAGACTTAAAGTCAAGTTTGTTCGCTCAACCATGGCCTCCCTCTGCGAGCGTATTTTATCCCCGCTGGCCCCTGCGCCAGATACATATCTCTCCATGACAGTACTGTCATCTGCATACCCAACAATACCTGACACAAGGATTGATGTGCAGCAGGAAAAGTGTCGCGGAGAGAACAGACCCTTGAGGAACTCCAGCATCAATTGCCATAGGGTCAGAAGAGCAGCTGTCAATGACAACTCTAATCGACCGTTCTCTCAAGAAATCAGATATCCAGCTGCAAAGATCAGCGGGGATGCCATAAGCGGGAAGCTTGCTCAGCAAACTAGCGTGCCATACCCTGTCAAAGGCCTTCGAGATGTCAAGTGATACAGCCAGTGCTTCACCGTGCTTCTCGATGGCCTCGCCCCAGCAGTGCGTGACATACACAAGAAGATCCCCAGTCGATCGCCCCCGGCGGAAGCCATATTGGCGATCACTGAGTAGATCATTGTCTTCTAGGTATGACAGCAACTTACTGTTAAGTACTCTTTCCATGACTTTACAGAGAATGGAAGTAATGGCGATAGGGCGGTAGTTGCAGGGGTCGGCACGACTGCCCCTTTGGGTACCGGTTGCACATTCGCAAGCTTCCAGGATTTAGGCACCGTTCTTGTTCTGAGAGAGAGGCGATACAGGCGTGTTAGAACAGGAGACAACTCAGGCGCACAATATCTCAACACTCTTGCAGGTATACCATCAGGACCACTGGCCTTATTCACATCCAGACTACGCAATGCTCTGCGGACCTCTTTTGTATGTATTGTGACCTCCGGCATTGAAGAATCACAATGAGGGATGGTTGGTGGCTGTTTGGCACCAGCGTCCAGACGTGAATTGCTCGCAAACAGAGAAGCAAATAAATTAGCTTTCTCAGTTGCGGAGTGAGCCAGCGACCCATCAGGCTTCTGCATGGGAGGCAAAGTGGGACGGCAGAAGTTGGATTCGACCGATTTTGAAAGGGACCAGAACTGTTTACTACCAGAAGGGTAGGATGCCAGTTTGGCTCCAATGCGGCTGACATGGTCGAATCGAGCCCTCCGGATCACCCGTTTGCAGGACTTGGCGGCAGAATTAAAAGCTTTCTTCTTCGCGCGAACCCTACAAGCTCTAACTTTGCGGTCGCGAGCCTGGACCCATGCTTGGTAGGCGGATTCTTTTTTAGCCTCAGCGCGAGCACAATCCGCATTGTACCAAGGTTGGGCTATGTGACCGGGTGAGATGTCGGAGAAAGGAATATAATATTCCATTCCCTGTCGTATCACGTCCGCAACCGCATCAGCCGAACCAGCAGGGTCACTCGAAGAAAAACACACTTGCCGCCACGGGTAAGACGCAAAGAAATGCCGCATCTCATCCCAATCTGCCGACCCGTATCGCCAGACTCGCCTCGTGATAAATGCTAAAGGTTAACCTGATTGGCATGCTAATCAACACAGTTGTAGCCACCCCTGAAGGAAATACGGTCGTGAGTTTATTTATAGACCGTTGTTTATAAGTTATAACTAAATCAATTTCCATTTCATTATTTACTGACAATAAGAGACAAACCTAAGTAGATACATAAAGAGAATACCTAAATAAAATTGGCAAGAATATAGGTAAAAACAACACATAAACTAAAAATAATGAATGACCGTCAAAGAATGCGGACACTAACAAGACTTAGTAATAAGATGTGAAATATATTCTAATAATTTTATTACTTTAGGCAGCTAAAATACGTCTTAATTATTTAATATCAATTTTGTAATTCGTACGTAAAATTTCACACTCCAAATAGCAAAATAAATTTACGCGATAATAATCTTACAAAATGCAATTTTTATACGTGACATGAAGTTTAGTAATGTAGTTAATTATTTTTATTACATTCAAAAGTGAACGCCAAATCGATATTTGCATAATTTGAGAGTTAATGGCCCATTAAAATTCATGGCATGTACCTAAAAGCAAACTAATCAGTTTCATAATTTGTTTTAGATACTTACTACGTAATGTTATGTGTATGTCCGTATAATATTAGTACTTTTACTTTCATTTGCAACTAATGATCAAAAGCATCCTGTGTAGGTCGTACATTTTAAAATAATACTAAGTATTAGCATACAAATTATGTCCCAATTGAAGCTATATAATCTAGTCTGATCTTATACCACAGTAGGTAGGTAGAATTTAAATCATTGGAATCCTTTGAAACTAAGACCCTACACATCAAATTGAACAACTTTTATTATTGGTAGCATAACTGAAATCGCGAAAAGAAATCAGCTGTTCTATACTCAACTCGAATTTATAAAACAGCAGATTTTTCAACACCATAGCAAGTTAAGGGGCGTCCGCCCGGTTTTGAGTAACTTTGTAACCATTGTTGGCTTGCTTTGCCAGGAATCTCTTGATTTGATGTGATGATGGATGTAGTAATTAAACCAGATGATTATGATGATAAACTTTATACTTTTATTAACTGTTTTCAATAGATAAGTAGTAATTTTAGTTAAAGATGTATGCACTAATATGGTCGAGTCTGCAGTGTCGCGACAAGGGTCCCGCGCAGCGGCGGCTAGTTCCCCCGCGCACCTCCTTCCTCCTCTTGTGACGTAATGGATGCAGTAGATGCATGAACATCCTCCCCCCCCTCGAAAGCGTCAGGCTTTCGGGAAGAGGAAACATTGTAGACTGATGTCGTCGTGCCCAGGAGAGAACGAACTTTGCTGACTGCCCGCCGAACGATCTCCATTGAGGGTTTAATGTCCACGACTCTTATGATTGCGCCTTGTTCAGGGTAGATGCCATTCATAGGTCCCAGACGCCGTTTTATTGGTGGTAGATTTGGATTCTTTAGTTTGACCAAATCGCCTTCATGAAGTCTTTGTTTGTCAATTTTCCATTTGTTTCTTTGCTGAAGTTCGCTCAAATATTTTATTCTCCATCTCTCCAAATAAATTCGTTTAATCTGTTCGTTGTATCTGTCGCGTCGACTATTATTTGCATCAAGCATGGCTGGTGATGGCAACGAAGTCAGTGGTCGACCGATCAGGAAGTAACCCGGAGTTAAAGGTTGGAAATCATTGGTATCAGTAAAGTTGTGAGAGAGGTGTATCTGGAGTTAAGGACTGCCTCAATTTGTAAAAATAAAGTTGATAATTTTTCGAAGGTTAGATTGGAATCACCCAACCTTATATTAAAATAGAACTTAGCAGACATAACGTCTGTTACCCAAAGCCCAACGACATGGGGCAAGTACGCGGGCGAAAACTCAAAGTTGGTACCTTCACTGGCCGCGTACGAGGAAGTATCGTTACTGTTTGATTTTAAATAATTACTAAGTTCGTTGCTTGCACCTACGAAAAGAGTGCTATTATCGCGATGGATCTCGCTTGGGTTCCCTGTCAGAGAGATAAAACATCGCAAGCATAATATAAAATTACAACGGACCCTGCGATAAAAAATAAAAATGACGTGAAAATCTATTTCCGTCACCTGGAATTGAAGATTAGCAGTAGCATGAGGACCTGGTAAGTATTTCATCATTGAGTGGATATTTTGCGCTTTATAAGTTCTGAATATTGTATATTTAATGACAGTGCCTTTTGCAAAAACCTTACCCTTTATAGGCCAAAGCCTGTCTCTCAAACTAGCTAATAGAAGTTGTTGTTCACAATATATAATGTGCTTCCAATGTTGGTGAGTAAAAAGTAATTTAGTAAACTTGTTGTTTGAATCGAGTAGTAAAAGATGTTTTATTGTATATTTTTCAGATGCGGTTTGTATGCGGCTTCCAACACGCACATATCTGTCGTCATCAAGAAATGGATTTTGAGATAACGAACGAGATTGAGAAGGTAAGTTCTGTTTTATTTTTAGAGTAGATAGTTCAGTAGGAAAACATTCGGATTGATGCTGTTTTACTAGGAAGTGTAGAGAAGATTCCAATTCTTCAGAAGTTAAATGTCCAGTGCGTTTGGAATCTTTGTTACGTGTATTATGTATGAATCGTAGGACGTAAGCAAACGATCTTTGTAAGATGTTGAATTTTAAATATTTCTCAAAGTTCACAACTTTATGAAGGTCCGTAGTCGTAGTTGTAGTTCTGTATAAATGAGTAGTTGTATTCGTGATGGTTTTATCGATTTTACTTTCAGGTAGCTTAACAGATGTAGTTTTAATCATTTTAGGATAATAGAATGGATCTTTGTACAAGAAGGATCGTCCACTCCTCGGTATTGCTGCACTTTCTATTTGCTTTTGTTCTACATTTCTCGTAGCCAGGTCTGCTGGATTTTGTTGACCTGGTACGTGCCTACTACAATCAGCTGATGTTTGTAACGTTTGAATTTCTTTATTATGTTTGTGGGCCCTTGTTATCATAAGAGGATCTCTCTGCATATCAACAGGGAGTTGAGATATGTCCTTATCAAGATGTAATGGAAGTACTAAAGCACTCGATTCTGCGCTTAGGCCTAGATGTTTAGGTATTAATGAATGATTTTGTCCTATTTCTTGAACGAAATGACATTTAATTTTGCTTGTATGATCTTGGCAGTGACTAGAGCGCATGGGGCCAGTCACTATCCATCCTAGTTTAGTTTCAATTAAGTATGGTTTATTTGTGCCTAGTTTAATTTTGCCTTGTTGTATCAAATCCCAAAATACATCAGCTCCTAGAAGCATGTCAACGTCAGAAGCATGGAAGAATTGTGGATCCGCTAAATAGATGTTACTTGGAATATAAAACTCATGGATAGGTATGTCTGCATGAGGTAAACTTTCGGTAATCGTTGGTAGAACGTAGCATTTAATCTTTAAAGAGAAGGAATTGTGAATTGAATTAATTTGTATGTTGCAGTGTTCTGAAATATTAATAGATGCATTGTTGAGACCAGAAACACATCGATGTTGATTTGTCTTTGATGGGCAGCCTATTTTCTCTAAGGCTGCTTTGCTAATAAAAGATGTTTGACTCCCGCTATCGAGAAGAGCTCTGAATGTGTATGTTTTGTCATTGTTTGTGACCTTGACCAAAGCCGTGGACAGAAGAGCCTGGTCCGAGGACACAGCAGACATTGAAAGAATTGCATTTGGATTGTCTACCGATATATTGTTTAAAGATGAATGAGGTTCAATAATAGAAGATGAAATATTATTTGTAGCCATTAAAGAAGTGACTGGATGCCCTTGAGTTGGTGGCATTTGTGGAGGAGGCGGTAGTTGTTGAGCTTGTGGTTGTGGTGGAGCCATGATTGCTGGAATTGTATGCTGAAGTTGTAGTTGTTCTTGTTGCGATGTAGAAGGAAATTGTAATTGTTGTTGTGATGAAGATGGAAATTGTAATTGTTGTTGTGATGAAGATGGAAATTGTAATTGTTGTTGTGATGAAGATGGAAATTGTATTTGTTGTTGTGATTGTTGTTTGTGTAATAATGAATTGTGTTTTCTGTTACAGGTCCGGCAGCCACCTAGTCTGCATTGGTAGGATTGATGGCCACTGCGAAAACAGTTGCTACATAGTTTCCACTGGTGTACCTTGGAAATACGTTCGTCAATTGGCATCATTTTGAATTTAAGACATTCGTATAATTTATGATCTCCATTACAGACCAGACACTGATTATTACCCACTGGATTAGGAGATGAAGCAATAAATGATTTACTTTTAACAAAACTTTGACGTCTTTCATTCTTGTCACCCGAAGTGGGTTTACCTGCATTCATAGTTTCTAAAACACTCGCTCTATTCCGTAGAAACGAAGAAAAATCATTAAGTGTAGAAGTTTTAATGTTAGTTCTAAATTCTTCCCACTTTCGCGATGTTACGCTATCTAACTTTAACGATGCCATGTAGATTATGAGTGAGTCCCATCTATCGGTGGGTTCACCAAGTGATTTTAATGCAGATAAGTTTTTTGACAACGTATCCACTAAATGACGTAAACCTTTGTCCGACTCCCGTTGCAAAGGCTCGATGGAAAATAAACATTTGATATGTTCATTTATTAACAAACGCTTATTGTTGTATCTCTCGCACAGTAATGACCAAGCGATATCGTAGTTATCGGAAGAAACCGTAACCGTTTCAATAACAGCGCTCGCTGCGCCCTCTAGGTACGACTTTAAATAATGAAATTTGCCTATGTTGTCGATTCTTTTATCATTATGAACAAGAGATAGATAAGTATCCCGAAACTCAAGCCATTTATTTGAATTACCATCAAAAGGAGAAATTTTTATTGGTTGCAATTTAAAACTATGTGAATGATGAACACTGTTGTTATTGTATGATGAATCATTCCCCTTGAGATGGCAGTTCCATGTATCAAGTAAGTTTTGAGCTTGGGCTAATAATTCAATAAACTTATTCTCAGTTTCTTCCCTTTCCTGCATTTGAAGTTCTGTCTCGGGATCTAATTGCTCGATCTTGGTTTGCAAATCCTCAAAACTAAACGAAACTTCTTGAATTTTATTTAATCTTAATTGTAGCTGATTTATTTGTACTTTGTCAACATCGTCTAAATCGAGGTCTAATAAACTTAATAAGTTTTTCTCGAACAACGTTATACGAGCGCGAATAACCGCCCGTTGTTTCTTTAAATCTTTTAAATCACTCATTGTAATTTGCAAACACAAACAACGAACTACGTAATTGATAGAACAACCTTTCTTTACTTAGGTACGTATTTAAAGAATTTAAAAGTTGTAAATTAACACCAGTAGTAGTGAAACTGAGAATAAAATGAAGTAAATCATACAAAGTATGAAGTAAATACAAAGTAAATGTTTCGATAAAATCAAACAAAGTAAAAGTACAACCTCGTGTTCCGGTACGATTGATACCGGTCAATGGTTGCCGTGCGAAACTGGCTGCGACGCGCCGACAAGCGGAGCGGGTTACGCGATGACTCAAGGCTCGCGGTAGAAGCAAGTAGCAACCGCCCGCTTGCAATCCGCTGTCGCTTGTACACTCAGTTTCCGCCCGCGTACTCGCGGTTTTACTGGAAATAGTCGGCAATCGTATTATATACCTTTTAGGGTTAACTTTAAGACAGATGAGTTTAATTAAAGGCTTGAAGAGTTTAATTAGATCGAATAATCGTAAAATACGAAAGAATATTATTTTTTAGAATAAAAAAGTGGGTAGATAAACTTGTTGACTCCAATAGAATAATCTCGACAATATTCTGCACAAATTATAGCTATGGGATTAGGAAACTAGTTACAAGAAAATAAGGATTGGGCGTACTTCCCTCGGATTCCTTGGTTGTAGATACCACTTTCTTTGCACTTTGCACTTCGTCCCAGATTGATCATGGATTGATCACGTCGTTGGTCACCATTTGTTGGCTTGCTTTGCCAGGAATCTCTTGATTTGATGTGATGATGGATGTAGTAATTAAACCAGATGATTATGATGATAAACTTTATACTTTTATTAACTGTTTTCAATAGATAAGTAGTAATTTTAGTTAAAGATGTATGCACTAATATGGTCGAGTCTGCAGTGTCGCGACAAGGGTCCCGCGCAGCGGCGGCTAGTTCCCCCGCGCACCTCCTTCCTCCTCTTGTGACGTAATGGATGCAGTAGATGCATGAACAACCATTTTATACATTAACTATGGCACTTTTTAAGCAGAAAACAAAACCGAACAATCTACAGGATATGAGAATTGATGTGGTTTTTCTCGAAATCTATTATGATTAATAAAACTGAAGAAAAACGACTCCAAAGTCACCTCTTTTTTTCCAATTGTAACCGTTTTACTCTTACATTGTTGATCAGAAGAATATGAAAATTTACAATATTCTTCACAATACAATATAAAATGATGTGGTTTTCTTATTTTTTGAAAATTCATAAAAAATCATACAGGTTTTCAAAGAAAACGGAAAATTCTAACCGGAGTCGCGCATTTGAAGCGGGATGGCTAATTGCAAAAGTTTGCTTGTAAGAAAGAGAGCCTTGCAGATGGGAGGAGTAGCCTTAAACTCAATGGCATTATATATTTATGCCATCTACTCGACAGAAGATAATCTTTCTTCTGTCTATACCTACTTCCGTGACTGACTAACTGAACGACAGACTAATAGACAACGTACAGCCTAAACCACTGAATGTGAAACATGAAATTTAAAATACACACTCTACAGCGCATGTAGGGGTGCACTAAGAAAGGTTTTTTTCGAAAATTAGCCACTATACGGGTGTCAAACTGGTGTCAAAGTTTTCCGAAATCCACGCAGACGAAGTCGCGTGCAAATGCTAGTTCTCAAGTATAATTTAAGAATGAATCATTGACCAAAACCTTTATTGTTCTCAGGATCGAGATGAGCAAACTAAATTGGAAATGAAACACCGCCAAGAAGAAGATGACTTGTACAGAAAATTCTCAAAACATCGAGAGGAAGAAAACAGAAGAATACGAGATGAAATACAGGTACAATATATTTTTAGTAACAAAATTTATTCCAAAGTGATATCCGATCGAGATTACCACATGGAAAATAATATGCAGCGCGTTGGTGTCATCTTCATTAGTAATTATTGTTACTGTAATAGAGATCAACGATATCTATATACAACATTATTGGAATAGAAAAATAGATCAAATTAAATATTAAAAAATTAAGTCTCGGACGGGACTTGAACCCGCAATCTTCCAAACCAGGGAATAAGGGGGAGGTTAGTTTGTAAAAACTTCTGTAGATAGCGCCACGTTCCTTAAGACGCAAATAGGTTGAAGAATTTCGTTCTCTGGTTATAGGGCTCGGTAGCTAAATTGGAAAGATCAATACCCCCGGTTTGGAAGATTGCGGGTTCAAGTCCCGCCCTAGACTTAAATTTTCAATTTTTAATTTGATTTGAAATAGCACAACATGGCTGTATCATGTTTAAAATCAAATATTTGAGATAAGGAAAATAGATGTTCAATAAAATGTACGAACTGGTCCACGGGTAAAGTCGGTATTATCAACATTATAGACATCCAACAGACACTAACGCAACTAGGATTTTTCCACTAAAATGGTCGATTTAGGCGACTGGTCTAAAATGAATGACAATGTAAGAAAATATCTAATTTCGAAGTGTAATGAAGTCGGAAGTGTAGTAAAGGCGTACATGGATTGGGATTGCTTCAAATCGCCTAGTTTTCAATACAGAGGCTCCACCATGCTACCGAGGGCCCGGTGCGCAGATTCTGCGACCGCCTCAAAAAGTTGATCATGTTCCAGCCGCTCCAAACGATTTATGTGGCGCGGTGGTATATACCCTTCTACACTATAACCACTAGATTATTCAATAGTTACTACCGTAACAGATATCACACTCATCTAATTTTGAGCTTCAAGAACGAAAACTAAAATGCGCCATAATATGTATTGCGCTACAGCCTGTACCTCATAAGATACAAGGCGCCATAGGTACTTTGCAGCTGTCATACGCGAGTGACGGAGCACTGTCCTGCAGTTAAATTTTTTCAGGCTATAAAACTTACTTTCTTGTCCAAAATTTCAGGACGAATGGGAGCGCGAATTAGAAAGACTCACAAACAGGTTCCAACAAGAGATGCAGGTGAAGAAGAGACGGCCCGACTCCGAGATAGGAGCCCTAACGTTAAGGCACCAACAGGAGCGAGCTGACCTTGAGAAGAACATGACGTTAAGAAGAGATAAGAAGAAGGAAAGCCTTACTCGGAAGATGCTGGAGCATGAGAGGTTCGTGTTTATATTGATATTTCTTGTATCATAGTCAATGTATAGGGTCCTACTTAATATGCCACTTTTTTGGGAATCATCTAGGGATGATCAGACCGTCAAACTGAACTTTCTCTAGATATGGCACCAACATCGAAATCGCGAAAAAAATCAGCTCTTCCATACAAAACTGCAAACCTGCTCGAGCCAAATGAAACAGCAGATTTTTTTCGCGGTTACGATGTTGGTCCCATAAATAAAGTTGTTCAGTTTGATGACATCCCCTTAAAAAAGTGTCCCCTTCCTCATATTAAGAAGTACCCTGTACGATCTTTTCTAATTATACATACCTACTGATAACAACCCTACGAACACCTATCGGTACCTAGTATCATTTACAGAAGATTGATCTAACTCTAAATGTTAGATAAATAAAGGATGGTTGCTTAAAGGTAATAGAACACTGCTTTAAATCCAGAATTTATCTAATTTCAGTTAATTTTACCTCTAGTTCACCCCCTGACAAAACTATTATTCTAAGGCAATTAGTTGAGATATTTAGCAAGAAATAAAAAATCTTGTCTTTCGTAATCCTAAAAATCGTTCCTCAAATTAAAAACAAAACTATTAGATAACCAAAATAAGATAACCGGTCCATAACATTTGCATCCACCTGCAAGGCTGAGACTGTGACAATTATTGTGACATTCGATAGAAAGCATGATTAATGGAGCTGGTCTGAAATGGACCCAAAACTTGTTGGGATTTACCAGCTACAAGTCATAATAAATGGTGTCGTAAATTATGTCAATCGTTGTTTAGTTAGTTGAGATTAAATCTGAGACATGAATGATCCTCTTAGGCTCATTGTCTACTGGTTTTTCGCCCATCGTAAAAATGATTCCATTAACAATACGAGTGTTTAAAAGGGCACCAAGATCTCTTTAAAGTTTAAGTAGCTCTGAGGTTAGTTATAGATCGGATCATTCCAGTACGGGAGATAGTAATCTCGCCAGTCTAGATGGTTTGAAAAAACACAAAGCTGAGCCTCTAAAGTTGCGTTACCTACATCCTACGTACAAACTCAAACTCATTTTTTTTTATTTGAAAATAATATCGAAATATAATTTCTGACGTCATTTTCAACTCTACCACTGCGTCGGAAGGTGTTCTGCTGTAGAGAAGATGCGGCAAGAAACTCTACAACACATCTTTTAGACAAAAACGTACAGTATACGGACACTCCCAGCCTGCCAAAATTTTGACCTCACCTCTCGGTGGTACGGGAGCTGGACAACAGTAAACAGTGGTATATTCCTCATTCACTCGCACGCACTCAGCATACCTACATGTGCTTCTCTCCATGCCAGTTTGTGAGAGAGCGTCCAGGGTTTGGTGAAGATACCTTTATGATTATGATGATACTAACTACAATTTACTCTCCTCTCCAGGGCAGCAACGGCAGCGTTAGTGGAGAAGCAGAGCCACGAGATGATGGAGCTCATCCAGGAGCGGCGGTCGGAGTACATGGCGGAGTCCTCCCTCTACGTCGACGGGGAGGAGGCGCCTCCATACCCCGCGCGCGCCCCTCCCCCTCAGCCACCCCTCGTCTCCAAGTTCCACATCTACACCGACCCTGTTGAGTTCGCTGATGTGGATAAAATTGCTATTTCGGTAAGTTTCATTGTACTTTTTCTATACTAGCGACTACGATCTTGATGAGCTGATCAACGAAAGATAGACGACCTACTGCAGGACCGCATTTCATTGTCATTCGTGATGAAAAGTGTCTTCCTGTCTTCCATTTTGAACAGCCTGAATATAACGGGTACCCCACCAGTTATTTTTGTTGTTGTTGAGGACAATTCTTTTGGTGGCCAAACAGTTGTCTAAATTATTTCAGCTTGGTCATAAATACAGAATATAATGCCAAGCGATGGTGACATTTACCATACTTTCACATGCGCATAATCGCTCGAGGAAATTACATTCTTTGGAATCTTTGGAATACCCAAGAAATACAACATGCGCTTGCACTCTCTTAACCAAATGTTACCAATGATTACAGGTAGCGCAAGAAGACCAAAAGACATTCACGGATCTAGTCCGTCAACTGGTGGGGAGATGCGCCACTGACGTGGAAAAGGCGCGCACCATATTCCGCTGGATCACGGTGAAGAATCTCAACAACATCCAGTTCGACGACAACCTGAGGGGGGACTCTCCACTCGGCCTGCTGAGGGGCATCAAGCACGGCACCGAAAGTTACCATGTACTGTTTAAGAGATTGTGCAGGTAAGGACATATATCTTTTTCAACCAGGATAAAATCTGACTGGTGCTAAAAATGGAAGGGAGTCAACTAGGTATTCTAGATTTGCTGAACCCTGATACCGTCGACTAACTTCTTCCTTTCGTGTCAGCATACGTTATATTGCTCTTATGCTGCAGTGAAAGATTAGCCAGTCAGCAATGGTAGTATCAAGGCTGACTGCATAGGACGTAGACGTACTCAGGTTCCATCACTCGGTGATACTCTTTCCTTGCACCAACTCGGCTCTTCAGTTAACTGAAGGAAGGCTACATCTGGAGCTACTCGGAACATACTGATAATTTGTCTCTATTAGAAAGCTTGTATTTTTCCTGCAAAACATAGGAAGTCTATTCCCACGCGGAAAAACAGAAAACCGCAAACAACGCCTGGGGCTTGATGTATCGAGTCTTTAAACTAGTTATCTATAGTTAAATAATTACACGTTTAACAACACCACATACCTGTAGTTGTATTCTTACGACACTTGGTTTTACTTTACTCAAAGGTTTGTTGTCTCAGAAGATGACCCTTTACCAAATCTTTCGTCCCAAGTCAAGATAGCACAGAGCACTAAAAAATTCAATACCTCTAGCGTTCGTTAATTCTCCTCATTCTCTTCAACAGCTATGCTGGCCTCCACTGCGTCGTCATCAAGGGCTACAGCAAATCGGCTGGCTACCAACCCGGAGTGAGGTTCGAGGACAATAGGTTCAGAAACTCCTGGAACGCGGTGTTCGTCGCCGGCGCCTGGAGATTCGTCCAGTGCAACTGGGGTGCCAGGCATTTGGTCAACGCGAAGGATGCTCCGAAACCCGGCAATAGGGGCAAGAGTGATAGTTTGAGGTTGGTATAACTGTCATCTCGTCTAGTGCGGTCTACGTGATGTAGGTACTCGGTTGGCACCATTGGCACTAATTGAGCAATAGCAAAAATGCATACTTCCTGTTCGGACTGCAACTACACAGACGTGATTGTGAGTCTAAGTAAATATATCGATCATATCAACCAGTGCGGTTCATTTAAGTGGGTCGAAGAACTCGAAGACTTTATCTTGTCATTTTGGTGTCCATTTGCAATGCCAGTAGGAATCCTCTAATTACAATGGTTTTCGTGGAGATCATGACCGCTAGCGACGGTGCAGTATCGGTTGCCCAATTCTGGCAAGGTACTATTTAGCGACTTTGTTGTGTTGAAGTCGACACGATAAGCAAGCAATGGTTTTCGTTGGCAATTTCTCTAAATTTTACCCCAAATCTATCATCTGATCATTTCTAAAAATGGCCAGTTCAAATCACCGTAATTAATTACGTACATTAAATGAATACCTACTTACAACAAAAAGAATAGCACAATTGATATGATATCAGAAACCGCTAATTTATTTTCAGTTTTTCCACTAACTACAGGAGGGATAAAATAACTTCCAGTCTATGCATCCACTAATAGGAGGAACAAAATAGCCTGCAGTCAATGCATAAAACCCTGCTGACATAACTACTTACACCTTTCTCAATGTTGTTTTAAACATTCTCTGACCTCTAAACCAAAAACGTCACATTACAGATACGAGTACGACGACCATTACTTCCTGACGGACCCCCGCGAGTTCATCTACGAGTTCTTCCCGCTGCAGGCGGACTGGCAGCTCCTCAAGACTCCGATCACGCTTCACGACTTTGAGGAGCTTCCCTTCGTCAGATCCCTGTTCTTTAGATATGGACTTTACTTCAGTGATCCCAACACTAAGGCTGTTATGTTTACTGACTCGACTGGTTAGTTTTTTAAAGCTATTTAGCTAGCTTTATTTAGCTTTTATATTACTTAGTCAACCGATTTTTGCTTGACGAGGTCTTGGAAGTTTGGAGGTGAACGAAAAGGTACGCAAATCATCTACATGCAAGCAACCACTGACAAGATCATTTAAAAACAATGTATAAAGGCCAGCAAACAACATTTGTAGGCGAAAACGCTACTGTACACACCCTTCACCCCCGCTCCATTGGTCAAGTTGTTATTGGTGTTTGTGGTTTGTGAATTCACTCAATCTGTCAAGTTTCCGAAAACCGTACCTTCTCTTACATATAATTTTCGCCTTCCCCATCTACGTTTTTTTATATCTTACGCGCTGCTAATCAGTACATAAAAATACAATCAGACGTTCTATGCTACGTTGGCGTTGTCTACTCTGGTCTTGCTAAATTACTAAGGGTATGCTACAGTTATTAGTTGTCATTGTATCTCTGCAGACCAAGTCTTAGTCTTAATGTCCAAAGCTATAATCTATTTAGTTGTTAGTCGTTTCAGATCTGATGTGCGGTATTAATGTAATGTTGTGATGCAGGTGCGGCGACTATGCGTATAGCCATGCCGGCACACATGCAGAGCTCGCTCATCTTCCACTACAACCTCAAGTTCTACGACACCGAGGGCGACGGCTTCGACGGAGTCAGTCTCAAGAGATTTGTCATGCAGGTGGGCTTCTTTATCATTATGTAAAGGATTTGAACTATATCTTCTGCGAAAACAATCTTGCCGCTGCAACATTTCGATATCTAAGAGACCTTGTAAGTAAGCATCGGTATTTTTCTTATAAATGTTCAATGGTAGTCCTGAATTCAGCTCCAGCCCTAAGGATTGTGATCCAAAAATTTCCATTTATAATAATACCTTTACTGCATTATACATGATGTAACAAAAACCTTAATAATATTTAATGTGGTAGTTTTGACCATCAAACTGCAAAACTTTCACTATAGAATTAGCAACGAGAGAAAAAACATCTGCTATGTTTGGGACAGTTGATTTTTTTCAACGTTCTCTTCGCAAGTTGTTCAGTTTTATGGTCTAAACCATCCCTTTAAATATAACTAGGTACCTTGTAAATTTTCTTTATAATTTCACACACTTCCATATTAGAAATAGCTTCAGGATTGCGATTTTTGAATCTCATTCGCTGAGTTCAGCAGTTGAAAATGTCAAAATTACTATGGAAATACGCATCTTTTTACTACTGATTTGACTTTCAAAAATCGCACTTCTGAAGTATGATTTTTGAAAGTCAAATCCGCACTAGAAAGATGCATATCTTCACAGTAATTTTGACATTTTCAACTGCTGAACTCAGCGAATGAGATTCAAAAATCGAACTCCTGATGTTTTAATAATAAGATCACCTTATAAGAGCTACTTTAGATAATTTCTCTTTTGGCAAACTGTAAAACACATTTATTAATCCAAAAACCCCTCCCACAGTCTGTAGTCGGCAACGTGGTCTCATTCCGAGTCCACGCGCCATGCTCCGGCGCATTCCTCCTGGACATCTTCGCGAACGCGGTCACCCCCCGCGAGTACCTCACCGGCGAGCCCATGAAGTTCAAGAGCGTCTGCAAGTTCAAGATCTGCTGCGCGGAGCTGCAGACTGTGATGGTGCCGCTGCCAGACTGCGCGAGCGGCGAATGGGGCCCCACTAAGGCAACTAGGCTGTTTGGCTTAGTACCTATCACGCATCAGGTAAGGTTTTATTCGTAATCATAGCAGTAGAAGGGTCTCAAAGTGCTTGACTCACTGCTTAATAAAAACAAGATGAAATCGGCACTCTGGTCATCCCACTTGCACGTGCGTGTCTGCTCTATGTGCTTCTTGCTCAGCTCCCCTAAAAGGTACCCAGAAATTGGGGGATGAGGTGCACATCCCGTCAATCTGATTCTGATAGAACTATCCTTGCAACTTTTTTTTTTATTCGCTTTAAAAGGGTACATGTGTACCCCTGCAAGCCTCTTCTCATCTCCGCTCCGGAGGAATCGCACCATATAAATTTTACAAGCACTGTTCTTTCATCCTTTTGTAGTTTGGATGAAGTCGTCTTTAAGAACAAGACCACCATTTGTACCCTTGTATTTGCATGTTCTTTTCTTATTTGGTTCTTTTTGTGTACAAAACAAACAAACAACGAATAATGTTATGTTATGTATTCCAGGAGGCGCTAGTATTCGCCGGTCGCGAGCTAGAGATTCAGTTCCGTATGTCCCGCCCGCTCGCGGACTTCATGGCCACACTACACAAGAACGGAGTCGACGAGAAACGACTCTCCAAATACGTTCAGCAAAACGTGTCTGATGACATCGTCTCCTTCTACATTACGTTCCCTGAAGAAGGTAAATAATCACAAGATATTTGGTGGATTTACTACAATGCCTGAAACGGTTTATGAGCTCGTGGAAAGTGGAAGGGATGCTCTCGCATTTTAATGAAGCAAAAGGCGACTCGATCGGTCAATGCTTCCCTAGCCGGCAAATACTGAAACGGTGAATTCAGACAAGACTACAAAACTGCAGTACCTATATACCCGTCTCAAATGTGAAAAAGACCTTTTTTTACAATTCGAAAGGTTGGCTTTATTGTGAAAGTTGTTCAGTTTGATGGTTTGAATTAGGGTTGAATCTCATGTGACAGCACCGCATCGCCTTTTTCTGTCGCTCCATCCTTTTTTGTCACTCAGGAACGTCATTTGCTAGAGCAAATAAGGTAGACGGAACGCCGCAGAACGCCGCAGCACCGCCGCGCGCGATCACGTTCCATCTACCTTATTTGCTCTAACAAATGCGTTCCTGAGTGACAGAAAAGGATGGAGCGACAGAAAAAGGCGATTCGGTGCCGCCAGATACGGTTCAACTCTTAACCGTTTCAGTATTTGCCCGGCTGTCCCTTACACCCTGTGTACAGTACAAGAATCGCTCTCTTAAAGTACGAGACGATGAAGGCAGTGTGTAACTTTAATTGTCGATGTCGGTTCGTCACGATTTGAAACACGATGTAGATTTCTCAGGATGCCGAACACCCTAAACAACGGCTCGCTTACAGTCCGAAAATATTTTAAAAAGAAATGTTCTCATTGTTTTCAATCTACCAATCTCCTCACTTATAACCTGGCGTATAGTCGAGAACAGATTTAAAAAAATCGGTCTGTTTTAATAGTTTTATATGGCAACAAAATCAGCTCCTGTAGCATGACAGGGGTGAGAGCAACACAGGTCACTTCTAAACGTCAAATTTACTATCGGTTTAAAATAACAATGTGCATGACCTCGCTCGCAAATGTGACGTCACTCAATCACACGAACTTCACTCCAGTCATTCAAATGATTGTTTCCTTTACATAGAGTCTACATTCCTTTACAACCGAGTGAAGTTATCCAACGGCCCTTCAAGGTCATGCACATTGTTATTTTAAACTGATAGTAAGTAATTTACTGGCCTATGTCCAGCAGTGGACGTCCGTCGGCTGAGATGATGATGATGACTGTGGAGATAACCGCCTCTCACTTCAATTTGACGTTTAAAAGAGACCTGTGTCGCTCTCGTCCCCGTCATGCTACAGGAGCTGGTTGATTAGAAAATAAACTACCTATTGTTTTGTCATTGCAACAGTAAAATCAATTTATTGTTATCTCATCCATTCAAATACCAACCCTATTTGCAGGTCAATACGGTCTAGACATCTACACTCGCGAGCGCAATGGACCCACGGCCATACACCAAAACGGATCCACCGAGAAGGAGAAGCATCTCCTAACACACTGCTGCAAATACCTTATCAACAGCAGCAAGAGAAACTGACTTTAAACCCTAAGCTATTGAGATAAGGTCGGAAACATATTGAGCCCCGCGCGGGTTTACCTCTCCAGTCTTCCATGGTAGTTTTAAGACATCTTCGGAAGCAGTATTCTTCGACTGGTTAAGTTTTTTTTTTTTCAGTTAACATCACACAAGAGAGAGAGAGATAAGTAAAGTTAACAAACTCTATAAATAATGCGATATTTTATGACCATAAAGCCAATTGAAATAAGTACGGTTTTGAACAGTGAACCTGTTGCATTATTTTGCATCTTTACAATAATGAAAGATTAGTAATATTATTTTATTTACGTATAAAAAAGTTATACCCAAATGTAGATAATAATTATAATTAAAAGTTTAACGTAAACTAAGGTTAATGAAATACGTCCAATTAAATTTAAAAAAAAAAATTTATTACGAAATTATTTGCCTAATTTTAATACAATTCTTGTCAAATTTGAATTTTATAAAATTTGAAGTTTTGATTCTACTTAATTTAAGATAGAAAGGTTGTGTAATAGCAATCAGATTGCTTAATATCTAGAATTAATATAAATATATTCGTTATATTTTGTATAAACATACATTTGTAAGTCAAGTGGCAGTCCGCACAACGGTTCACAGAAATAACTACATTCTAATATCTAGCTACCAGTGTTCATAGTAAAATATCAATAAATCTAAGACGAAAATATTTACGCTTACTGATAAAACAATCTTCAATAGATTGCTCTATTTTATTTAAAATATTACTTGTTACATGCACCTAGGGTTACCAGTTTTATTCTAAAGGTTATCATTGTTCTACTTTTTTCATTTTTTAACCTTCCTCTTATTATTATCGCTATAAGTGATAAAACCGCTATTTCCTTTTTGTTTGCTTCATAATATTGTTATTTTGTATGTTTTCGTTTTCGGTGTGCAAATAAAGAGTATTTTATTGTAAATTATTATCAATTCTAAAAACAAGCTTTATAATTACTATAATTTTTTTTTATATCTCATGTTTTTTTTTTCTGTAAAAGACATTGCCCAATCCCGTTTCCCATACAAAACTGGTAAATTTTAATTTTATAAGAAATCCCAATGCAGAAAACGATAATTTCCGTTACATTGGGAAGCATGATATTCCTCCTATCCTGTGTATAATTTCAGCTATCATACGATTTGTATTTGTTCTTTAATCATGCACATTCGCCAGCTGCGAAACAACCCGAAACGAATACACTATGTCACGTGGGCAATGTCTTTTACATGAAAGGAGCCGTCCTACTAAACGTCCTCCTTTTTCATTATGCCCATTTTTTGAGAAATCGATGTAGTTGCCTTGTTTCATAGGTACTTTAGTCTGGTAACCCTACACGCACAATGAAATATAGCAATTTATTAGCTAAATTTAACTTTAGAACTAAGAGATACATATTTTTAATTTATATTTGTATTTTTATAAAACACGGCAATATGTAAATTTTTAAAAAATATATGGCATGTTACTTTTCTAAATGCACATTCGTTTGATTACAAATCAGATCCACGGATAAGTCTTAAGATAGATCGTAAGATTAGTTGAGCACCTAAGCTAGAGGGACGGCACATATTTCTTATAACTAAGTTATATAAAAGCGTACATTTCACAGAAAACTCAGTCTATAAACAATCTCACATAGTTACATAACACAGACAAATACAAAGCATCAATCAAAACATCACAACGTTTGATACAGAGTAGAGACAGAAAACAAAACAAGCACACAG
Source organism: Agonopterix subpropinquella (assembly GCA_922987775.1). Lineage (NCBI taxonomy): Eukaryota > Metazoa > Arthropoda > Insecta > Lepidoptera > Depressariidae > Agonopterix > Agonopterix subpropinquella. Next base: position 5,690,153 of record OV277710.1, read on the forward strand.
TACTAAAGAAAAAGTCGAGATTCAAAAACCTGTGATGTTCGAATCAATCTGTAATTTAAGATAGATAATGCTAAATGGTTGCTATACACATAAGCGGGCCAGCAAGGGTATATTTTCGTTTGTGACGTCATCACTTGCTGTCAATTTGCCATAAAAAATGTGGATAATGTGTTGTAAGTTTACCGCGACCTTTTGTTTGAGCTCCACCATCGATAAGAAAAGTGTTAAGTATGTTTGATATTTTGTTGAATGAAGAATACTAGAACGATTTAAGAATAGTACCTAATAATTTTTTTTACACAATCTGTAATTCATTACATAAATAAAAACATTTTAAAGTAGGAAATTTCGGTAAATTTATAGTGTAACCTACATGCATACCACTTTTTTCAAATTAAATACGATCATCACAGTGGGCAAAGAAAATTACCAAAGAGATAATGATACAAAAAATATGCCTTCACATGTAGAGTAACGTAATATGACTACATAACTAATTCAAATTTATTTCATACCGTTTTTTTTTTCAACACTTTCATAGTTTCGTTCGAAATTCTGCGTGTTATTTTTTACTAACCGACTTCAAAAAAGGAGGCGATTCTATGGTCAGAGCGATGATAGCCCATTCGGAAGAGACCTATTCCTCAATCAAGGGGCCGCGGTTCGATTCCTGGCCTGTACCACTAAGTTCTTTGGAATTTATGTACAGTTGTATTTATCATTTACTAGCTCGCCGGTGGTGAAGGAAAACATCGTGCGGAAACCTGCATTCCCGAGAATGAAAAGAAAATACCATAATTTTGGAGGTATGCGTAAAATATGGGTGAGCTTGGGGCGAACACAAAGGACCAGCGCTGGTCTCAGTGTTACAACGACCCTTGCTAGCAATAGCCCAACCACAAATAATCAATCAATAATGGTCGGCTGTGTTCAATTTTTTTTTTCAGTTTTCCGATATTTTCCTCAATTCGTCAAGTCAATTGTCAAGTTTTTTGGAGGGCTGAATCGAAAACCATTTCGAAATACCTAACTAATTAATTGTCTGAATAACAATATTTTCTATGTTAGAGAGTTTAAAATGAAAGGATTACGGATATTTTTTTAATAAAGTAAGGTCGTTTTTCGTTCAAGCGAGAAGTCAAGGGACGTCACACAACAACCAGGAGTGCGATTTTTGAATATCACACATTCAAACGAGTAGTAGAAAGATGCATAATCTCCATAGTAATTTTGACATTTTCTACTGGTCGTTTAAACGTGTGATGTTCAAAAATCGCACTCCAGGGCCAGGAGTGCGATTTTTGAAAGTCAAATCAGCAGTAGAAAGATGCGTATCTCCATACATTTTCAACTGCTGAGTTCAAAGTATGAGATTCAAAAATCGCACTCCTGAGCTGAAGATGTACTTAAGTCTAAAGACAGCTATTTAGTGGAAAGATCGTTTTTTATATTGCTTCCTGCGCTACTTCTAATTACTTCGAGTATATTACTTTGAATATTTTGTAACGCAATACTACTTTATTTATGGCAATTTTTGCAATTCGGTATGTAAAGTTTTTTTATGGTATTTTTTTACAGTTAAGTCTCGTAGATTCGGCTATTTTGAACAACCAATTTCATTATTTTCGATATCCAATCTATAGTTAATTTTCTATAATTTATGCAAAAATTTTCTAGTGATGACGTCATATCAGAGGCTGAATAGTTATGAAACTCTGTGCTTTACCTAAAATAATAAAATAAAAAGTTACTCCATTGACATAGACATTTGAAACCAGGGACTCATTTGCGCTATTTTATACGGTTTTACCGTTCGGGCGGAACGTTTTTGGTTTTGGTTTAGATTTGGTTTAGCTGATGTAATAATGCTATCGCGCTATTTTTTTGTTGAACGGTTCAATCATTGACGTTACCAAAGCAAAACCAAACTCGAAACGTTTAAGCCGTATACGTTTCAAGTTTGGTTACCCACCATACACCTACCATACACCTACCATGCACCTACTACGCCAGGAAATTCGATCGAACGGACATCGAACGTTACGCCAACGTATCTTCCGAAAAAAGCTAAATCGTTACCGTTAATATAATTAGCGCGATACGAATTGTGCATAACGTCATGTTTTTGGTTGTGGTTTTGTTTTGGTAGCAGGTATCGTTCAAAATTAGCGCGATTGATTTTTTCCCCACGATTTCATTTCCCCAGAGACCAAATTTTTCCCCATAATCGCGGAAAAATTTCAAATCTGTCAACCCTTTCTTTGACATTGACGTTTATATGACGTTTGTCTTTTTTACCAAAGGCCGCTGCCTTTGACGTCATATCAGAGGCTGAACGGGCTTTAATCCGCTGATTAAAGCCCGTTCAGCCTCTGATATGACGTCATTTAGAGGTCGAATGAATGTCGAGTATTTTTTGGTTTTTTTTTTAAATATCCGCCATCTTAATGAGAAAATAAGGTTTCTAAATATAAAATCTCGAAATGTTTTTGGAATCAGCATAGCTTAAGTTTAATTTACATACCGAATTGGATGGTATTTCTATCACATTCATCTATTATATTATAATGCGTATATATTGTAAATTTTCCATCATGACAATTTTGTTAATGAAAATTTTTATTAAACAGAAAATTGACGGATTTTCACCTGTAATTGTCACGTTTATTAAACAGGGCCCTGTAAACTCCTCCTCGATAAACTTGAAATCGACTTAAAATTACTGGCCATTAAAAAAATATATATATTTACAATGTCAGAATTTGACACTTGACGTTGCCGTTTCTGTTTCCAGCATAGTGTTAGAAAAAGAAGAAAACTGATTTTTTTAAATAAGCCAAGGTTTTTCTACATGGAGTTCAAATGATTTTTTTGTGACCACTTTTGCATTTAGAGATTACAGATCAAATTCATTTAAAAATTTAATTTGCGTTGATAAACTAGCTAACTTTAACGGTTCAAAAGATACAGCTTTCATTGCAACAAATTATCTTACATACAAGATGTTTATAACTATCTCCCATTATATGTACCTATCGATATTCTTCTGTCTAGCCTAGCCTACCAATGAGGATTGGGAAACGCTTTTTTTTAACCAAACCCAATCGTGTGAGGTGTCATTGGGTTGGATACTGGATGGATAGCTCTTGTAACGGGGAGTGGAACACAACACTCATACAATGCTTGTGTCTCAATCGTGCATCGTGTCGATGTATAACATAATCTATAATAATAACCCTCCTCCTGGCGCAGTCGGGTAAAAACCGAACGTACGACTTTGCGGGCGCCGCTAGTATGTAATAAAATCTTTTCTATTCAATTATTCATTGAAATTGGTAGGAAGTAAATTTTTTGTTGTTTTGATATTATTTGCCGCGATTTAATTTCAGAAGTAAATAAAAACTATGATTTTCTTATCAAGAATTTTATACTATCTATGTAGCCCGATTCGCACCTTTTTTTAATTAATTAATCTACTTAAACTTCCTCCACTTTGAGGAGGGCTGTGCATTATTTTGACTCGTGAGTCTGAGTGATCGTGGATCTAAAATTTTTACACTCCATCCTCAATGGTGGATTGGATTGCCCGGAACTTTTGGCTATTTAAAAATACTGAAAAATTTAATAGAGGTTGAATGATATTTTATTCCTTTGCCTGCTTGGCTTTTCTATTGTATTTGACAGTTTTTATTTTTAATTTTATTGCAGCCAAGGTACCAATTATAACCATAAATCCTACGTTTTTCAGAAAATTCTAAAGTAAATTAAAAACAGAAATATCGGTCAAAAATTTAATCGGAAAAATACGTAGGTAGGTATCTCTTATATATTTTTTTAAAAAGATGAAAAGTTGTCAATTGGAAAAAATTTGAACATCTACCGTGATAATGGTATGGGAGAAAATTTAATGCATGGGAGAAATTTTGTCTTTCCTAATTAAGTTTATACGGAACCCTGAGGGATGAGTCCGAGTCGCACAACATAAAAAAAGATTGATACAAAATGGCACAGCTTAGTGGCGCCATCCAGATGACGCTATGGATCCCCGGAAAATTGCTGGAAAAACGCTCATTATGAATGCAAGGCAATCGAGGATAAAAATTTAAAAATAAGTAAATCATTTTTTTCTATACAAATATTCTGTAATATGAAATTGGTTGTAAATTTTTGGTTGCATTGATCTGGCGTTATTTAATTTCAGAAGTAAATAAAAGCTATGATTTACTTATTTTATTACCAATGATATTGTAAGCTCACTGCTTATTAGTATCCAAAATTTTATATTATGTAGGTAGGTATTTAATCTTCTTACTTCGATTTTATTTGAATCTGTGCGCGACTGTATTGGTAACTGTATATTGAAAAGCCAACCAAAGAGAATGGTAATAGATTTCTATATGCTGCTGACATAATCGAAGTCATTTCAATTTGATTGAACAATATGTCGAAAATTATCCAAAATCACGTATAAAAATTTGAAATAAAACATCATTTTAGCTTTAGGAAAACACAAATAATGAATTATTCCGTTAAATTTCCTTTGTGTTTTAGTCATCAACAGATAGATCGAGGATAAAATTGTCGCAAATAATTTTCAAAAAATGTAACGCGGACGTGCGCTGATTACGGCAGTTCGCCGTACAATGGAAAAAATCTGAAACAAGGTTAGTTATGCAGTTGTCAGAGGATGTCAAGAGATTGCATTTGTTCGCCATTTTGTATGGTAAACAGATTTTTTGATTTTTACAATTTTATTTTAAGAAAACTGTACGATTCCGACTCATATTTCAAAAAATCGATTCATTGTTTTTTTAACATTTATATAAACTATATTTCTACGTAAGCTGTATTTTCAACCGTGTAACGTAACCCTTCTGAAAATGTTCCTAAAGTAACCCCATTTTTAGCTATATTTCGACAAACAGTGTCCAAATTTTACGCGATTACTAATATAAATTATATGAAACGTACTAAAAACCGATTCATTACATTTTTAAGTAAAGGCAGGACTTTCATATTAAATATAATACACTGGATATGCAATAGGATATCACTGAAAACAATGTTCCTAAAGTAAGGCGTTTTAGAGAATATACCCTTATCGAATATGTGTAGATGAATGTTCGGGAAAAAAACCGCTCGTCTTATGCCGGTCGGCTTTTGGCAACAATTTTCTACCCGATCGGCACAAGCCGAACAAGTGCAGTGATTGCTTCGGGTCCGCTTTGTTGATCGACAAATACTGCCGAACCGACAGTGCCGAACCATTTATGTGTATAGCAACCCTAGTCCTTAAAAATCTCCGTAAGAAACGAAACAGTGAACACAAACGAATCGTAGAAAACCTGTAGAAAACCTTTCGAGCTAGCGAAATAATGCGAAAAATTAGAAAATCGGAATCGCATCCTTAGACAGAGATCACCCATCCCATTATGAGATTCGAACTCGTGACCCTCGGCCACAGGCAGGTTCAATACCAACTGTCATTGGGCCGCTTCGCCAGCAGCCGTTGGTGGCCTCGTAACACAGAAATATCGTTACAGAACGAAAGCTTCATACAGGCGGCCGCTGTCGGTACACGCACACACAGCGCGTTATAGGACGTACTAACAGGTGCGCACATACCCCGGTTGAGTGTGTGGCTACACTCAGCGGGACCCCGTGCCGTAGAACGATGCGAGTATGTCTGGGATTTAGTTCCGAATTTGTTCTATCGAATCCAATTAGAAATATAATTTGTTCCGACAAAATGGAAGAATGGCATAGGTTTGAAAAAACCTACAGCCAGCGGTCACCCTTTTTATTTATAGGGCACAGGAACTCCAAATGGGTGTCAAGATTTAGTTCTACTCTCCTTTATTACGTTTTCAGTGAAAACAGTGTTCTAGCGTATATAATTTCAAAAATAACAGGGTCCGAAAAAAACCTCCACTCAGCGGGACCCTTTTTTACTAACTACGTGGCTGTCGTTTTTTCGGACCCTGTTATTTTTGAAATTACATAAACACTGTTTTCACATAAAACGTACTAAAGGAGAGTAGAACAAATTCGGAACTAAATCCCAGACATACTCGCATCGTTCTACGACGCCGACGGTCCCGCTGAGTGTAGCCACACCGGTTGAGTGTGTGCACATGTTCGTATGTTCTCCAGCACGCGCGCTACGTGTGAGTGCACCGACAGCAGCCGCTTGTATAAAGGCGTTCGTTCTATAGCGATATTTATACTTCTACTCGTATCGTACTTTGTAGTAATTATAGTACTCTGTGGTAGTAAACAGGAGCCTTACTAAAATTGGAACATAAAATCGCAATAACCACTAAAGATAGTCTTGAAGCTTAGACAATTTATATAGGGACTCGCCTTGCGGTAGCATTTCCCCTCTGCCACGGTATAAGAACAATTGATCTTGCGCATTTACACCCAATGTTATACCTTGTCACTAAACGAGACAGCCTATAATAGCGAAACAGTAATTTTGAACTTAGAACGTTTGGGGTTCACACGAGACTACTTTTCATGATTTTTAACATTCAAAATTAGAATCTAAACTTATGAGGAATAAAATCCATAGTTGCGAATTTAATGTTACCTCGCCCCCCGCAAAAAGTGGCAGAAATGTTTCCTAGTAGAATGGCACGCGTAACTCGTCCCTATATAAATTGTGTAAGTCTTGAAGCCATAAAGTACACTTTAGATCGCATGCTTTCTGCCAAAGCCAAATAGCAAAAATGGTTGGAGGAGCGCGCTCCTTATTGGCTGAGATCAAATATGCGATCGTGCTACCGGCCTTTACGAGTAGATAGTGCAATTTGGCTAACGGGCGATTTAGCCTTGAGAGAAAGCGTACAATCGATTGCCCGTTTTTGGGTTTTTTTAAGATAAGGTCTATACCAATCCCTTAGTGGCGTTGAGGGTGGCTCTCTGCTCCACCCCTCGGATGAGCGAGCCGAGCAACCCTTCCATCTCGTTCGCCGTCTCGCGCAGTTGTGTGTTGTCGAAACACGAGTCTGCAATGTTAGACAAAACACTTTATTAGACATGCTGACATGGTGGAATGTCGAACTCCCGCATTTTGTAACGTCAATAAAACAATCTAAAAAAAAAAATTTTTTAAGGTAAATGTTTCTAAAAAATTTAATAACCTACTTGCTTTTTATTTGTCAAAATTTTCATATTAGGTACGTTTTATTTTGTATACCTCACAAAAGGACATGTGGCACATAATACCCAAAAATGTATAACCGTCCTTCTATTTTTATTATGGACTATGGAACACTAGAAACTAACTGCAAGCATTAGTTTATTTTATAATGATTTATTAGTTTTAATCATTTTTATATTTAAAAAAAACATTGTGCTTGCAACACCTACCTCCTCCTACTAAACAACATTGACAGCCATGTTTGGGTCGCTGCTTTTTTATAATTTATTAATAATAAATGATTAAATAACTCGTTAAATAAAAATAAATGATACTATCTGAGTCGTTTATATAAAACCTCATAATTTATTACACATTTGACTTCAGTCAAAACTTCTATACATTTTAAGGTATTTTTTCAAGGGAGAGCGGCGGTTGTCCTTTTTAAAACGGGATAATGTAGAAGCAGTAAGTTTAAATGTTAGGTTATCTATTTATTTCTCCAAATTTTTTTTTTTTTAGTTTTTTCCCCTGTACCTTAAACAGTTTTTAAAACGTGTGATCATGTAATTGGCGCTGTATTATTTAAATGTTGTTGTATTATAAATTAAGTAATTTGCTGTTTGATATCCAATAAAGATAAATTAAATTAAATTAAAAAATCATCTCACCGTCCATAGTTGTTGGTCAATATACACGTAATGGATGTCCGCCGTGTACCGCTGCTCCATCATACATATACAGGGTGTAACAAAACACCCTAGTAATACTTAAGGGGGTGCTTCAGACCATCAAACTGAACAACTTTCACTATGGAGCCAACATCGAGATCGCGAAAAAAAATCAGCTCTTAAAAAAAATTAAAAAAAAAATTATTGGCTTTCTCTTCTTTCATACAAAACTGCAGTACCGTCTCGACTCAAAAGTATGGGATGGCAGATCTTTTATATTTTTTCTCGACGTTGGCTCCATAGTGAAAGTTGTTCAGATTGATGGTCTGAAGCACCCCCTTAAGTATTACTAGGGTGTTTTGTTACACCCTGTACATGACCATCTCACCCTCCATAGCAAAGTTGCTGGTCAATACCTGCTGCAGCTTGTCCAGCACGGTGTACAGGTCGACGTTGAGCTCTTTCATCTTGTCGTTGGTCTCCACGGAACAAATGTCCCCCGCGTACCGCTGCTCCGTTATACATATCAAACAATCTCACCGTCCATAGCGAAGTTGTTGGTCAATATCTGCTGCAGCCTGTCTAGCACGGTGTCTAGGTCGGGGTTGAGCTGAGATGAAGGCATCTTGTCGTTGGTCTCCACGGAGCGAATGTCCGCCGCGTACCGCTGCTCCGTCATACATATCAAACAATCTCACCGTCCATAGCGAAGTTGTTGGTCAATATCTGCTGCAGCCTGTCGAGCACGGTGTCCAGGTCTGCGTTGAGCTCCTTCATCTTGTCGTTGCTGGTCTCCACGGAGCGGTTGTCCGCCGCGTACCGCTGCTCCGTCATACATATCGACTGCGTGCAGTCCTCCTTTATTTTCGAGTTTACCGACTGACGGACGCGCTTGTCGGGTGCTAGTGATTCTGATTCTGGAAGAAAAGTAAACAGTAAATGCCTGCGAGGATCCCACTGTGGGGCAAAAGAAGCCTTACGAATAAGAGGGGGAAGTAGGCCACCACGCTGGCCCAGTTACTTGCCGTCAGAGTATTTTTCAAGCTACCTCAACAGACCTCTGACAAAGTGCATAATTGTGTGGGAAAGCTTATAAAAAGTAGCGCGCGATACCGACAAGATGTCAATAAGAAGGATTTTGGCATGGCATTGTATAGATTTTCTATAGTTTGCCTCATATTAGGATGTCAAAACGACACTTTGACCAGGTCCCCCTTCCTTCACCCCCGCACGCACTACACGATTGACCTGTAGCGAACGCTGAAACTGTATCGATTTATAAACTGTGCCTCTGACCTGGTTTAACGAATAGAAACCACCATCTTACAGCACCGGGAGCTGGGCAACAAGAAGGAGAGTTGTGCCAACCATTGACTTACCAACTACTGGACGTAGGGTCCGCGCTCAAAAGTGTCCGAACCAAAAAAGCAAAAAAACGTAAAAAGAGAACCAATTACGCGACAGTCTTCGTTTGATCAGCCGAATACACGCACGCGCGGGCAGAGTTCTTCGACGGGGAAAGGGGATGAAAAATAATTTCAGCATTTTCAATGTTGTTAGTTGGTTTATTTATTACTAGCGTTTACCTGCGACTTCGTCCGCACAAATTATATACCAGGTTTTAAGTCAGATCATAAGCTATCAAAGAAAGAAAGTTTCAACAAAATTGGTTCAGTAGTTTTCGCGTGATGCTCGAACAAACAAACTAACTCAAACTTCTTTTTTTTTATTTACAGGTTTATAATTGTGTAGATTTACTAAACGTCCTTAGGTTTGTGTAATTTTGTCTCGGACATTTTTTTTCGATAATTTTGTACTAGACCCGGCGTCCATGGTATTCTACGTCAATGGTGCCAACGCCATTTATTTCTATTGCAGTGTTATTGAAGCATCGTGAGATCATTGCATTGAGGGCTGGGGGTTAAACTAAATGACATGTAGAACATCAATAAAAGAAAAAACCCACCATTATACCAATTGCTAATATCATTCATAGATACAGTAGAGATACTATCGGACGTAGCGTGAACAACGACCGGCTTCAACGCGTCCCCGGAGACGGTCAGCAGGTTGCTCTCCGTCTGCTTGGAGGTCACCGAGAAGTTGCCGGAGTCCAGGCTCAGGACCCGGGGCTGGTTCTTGAGGTTGTCCGTTACTTTGGATTGCTTCTCTTCGACTGGGATCGGACTGAAGAGGTCGAAGGCTTGAGGACGTTCGGCTTTGTCTGGTTTTTGGATATCGGCTTGTTCTGTTTGGGGTAGGGTTAGGTTTTCCTGGAAGATGAATAATTGCATACATAAACTCACGACCGTATTCCCTTTAGGGGCGGTCAGAAAGCTATTACCACCTTTTAAGGTTCCAATTGTACTAAGGTCCACTTTTAGCATGGTCATTGATTAATTAATTATAACGATAATAATTCCGTAGAAGGAAGATAGCATACATATTAATTAACGCTCACGACTACAGGGTGAAATTGATATCATTAGCATCCTTTTAAACTAAAAATCTACCCATCAAACTGAACAACTTTCACTATGGGAGCAAACCGATTAGAGCAAAAAAAAAATCAGCTGTTGCATACATTTTTTTTTTTAAATATCTTGGACAATGTCACACAAATTATCTAGCCACATTTAAAGTACCAGAATCTAGCCTGGACTTGTATTATGATAACTAGACAACGATATACAATACATATATAGATACAAACATCCATGACTCGGGTACAAATATTCATATTCATCATACAAATATTTGTCCCTTACGGGATTCGAACCCGGGATTTGAGTCGCGAACTTGCGCGTCGGCATTGCAGTTTAGTATCGAACAGCTGATTTTTTATTTGCTCTGATCGATTCGCTCCCATACTAAAAGTTGTTCAGTTTGATGGGTAGACTCTTAGTTTAAAAGGATGCTAATGATATCAATTTCACCCTGTATATTCCTGAAGAGGGAAAATAAATATTCTAAATTCTAAACTAGCTTTTGCCCACGACTTCGTCCGCGTAGGTTACAAACATTTACAACCCAATGATATTCAAAAAGATATTTTCTTAGTGAATATTTCATGTTTCTATCAGTCGGTCAGTCAGTTTCTGAATATTTTCCCAGATGGTCTAGCATGGTAGTCGAAGAATGCGCCAGAGCCTTATCGCGTGCATTTTGCGAGGGCCCCAATTTTACACCAATCTATATTTTCGAAGAATGTAGAAATAACTAGCTTGCCTTTGTACATCACTACTTAGGGTTGAACCTCATCTGGTAGCACGGCATCGCCTTTTTCTGTCGCTCAATCCTTTTCTGTCACTCAGGAACGTCATTTGCTAGAGCAAATAAGGTAGACGGAACGCGACCGCACGCCGCAGCACCGCCGTGCGCGATCGCGTTCCATCTATCTTATTTGAAAAGGATTGAGCGACAGAAAAGGCGATGACGTGCTGCCAGATGAGGTTCAACCCTAAAGAACCTAAAGAACTTACTTTTACTATTTTCAGCCTGTTAATTTGTGTAGATATTTGACTGTAGTGCGCTTCCATCTTGGCTCTCAGTCTGTCGTCTACCACTTTACTCGCTTGGTCGTACTGTGTGGAGAGATCTTTGAGGGCCCTGCAAATACAGCAAACATTTATGTTAGCAAGAAAGTTAATAGAAAAAAACAATGTTTTTCCGGGATCATTAGCGAAAAATTCAAATTTTTTTAATTCAAAATAATATCATATAGATAGCTTTTTGACTCTACCACCGCGTCGGAAGGTGTTCCGTTGAGAGAAGATGCGGCCAGTGGCCAGAAAGTGTGACTTGGCCTGTTTTTATTATTTATTTGTACTATACTTTAGATGTTGCACTATAATCACACCAAGTTTGACAGTATGTATTACAATTTTTACGATAGAGCAACAAAAACCAGTTTCTTCCTTAATTTTTATTTTTTGTTTTACTTATTCTGTGAAAATATTCAAAAAACAACGATAACGAAAATAACGATAGCTCGATGGACGGACAGACAGATGGACGGCATATGCTTAGTAACAGGGTCCCATTGGCAACCTTTGGGTATGGAACCCTAAAAAGAAAACACATACTTATTCTGCATCTCCAACTGCGTAATAATATCTTGTAGCATAGTAGTGGGATTATTAGCATTGTTCCCCGACGCTTTCCCAACAGTGGACGTGAATATGGCGGGCTTGCCGTCCTTCCTCCGCCTCAACGTGCTGTGACCTTCTTTATCTACTGTCTTCTTCGCACTCTTCTTGGTCGTTTTCTTCTTTTTCGTTTTAGTGCAGAAGAAGAACCGCTGCATGCTTCTGATGAAGCTTAGACATTCTGATGGACGAGTCTGAAGTGTATGGGAAATTACATTAGAGTTAACTGTAAATAACTAAAATATTGATATATTTATTTTACTTTATAACTAACGGCGGTCGCGACTACGTACGCCTGTCTTTTACTAGGACATCAAGATTTTCTAAATAATCCATATTCATCATCATCTCAGCCGAAAGACTTCCACTGCTGGACATAGGCCTCTCCCAAAGAATCGGCACATCAACCGGTCTTGCGTTGCCCTCTTCACCAGATCGACGGTCCACCTTGGGTGCCTACCAACGCTGTGTTTCACGAGCAACGTGCCCCGCCATTGCCAAGTGGCAATGGGCATAGTTTAGCAATTCTTTACCAAGAGCCATATTATTATTATTCATCATCATCATATCAGCCAATGGATGTCCACTGCTGGACATAGGCCTCCCCCAAGGATCGCCATTATTATTATTATTTACATTTAATTATTTAGGCTAGACTTGGTTTCGTTTGACTTTGTCTTACAAACGTGGAACGCCAAGACGAATGTGCCGACCCGAGTGTGTCGCACGCCTTATGCCAGCAGCACACGGGCTACTCGTGACAGCCACAAGTTGCGGCGACGACCACACGACAAATGAATATCACTTGAGAAAATGGGATAGCTGTTCACTTGTGGTTGTGGTACGGTAAAACAATAATTTGTTGATTGTATTAGAGCATAAGAATTTACCTCTCCATCAATGATTTCATGCACCAAATGAGTCTTCTTATGCCCGCTAGCCGACGTCAAGTCTTTGTCATACAGATAACAGTTCTCACAGAAGTATACTTCTATACATTTTGAACACTTGAATTTCAGCACCTGTAAATTTGAAAAAAAAGGAAGTAAGTATAATTTCTAATGTGTTTCTAGCAAGTATGGTAAGCTTGTCTGTCGGTATTCTATCGGCTACACTTCGGCGAATGTGCCCAGGAGTTACATGACCTGATTCCACCATCCGTCCATCAGAGACTGCATCCATACGTCTTCGATATTCCAACAATTCGCACAAATAGGTTCGCATCCTCTTTTATAATGAGAACCGGTAAGGTTTGGAACTCTCTCCCTGCGTTTGTTTTCCCAAGAAAATACAATCAGGATATTTTTAAAAGAAGAGTAAATAGGCTTTTTCTGGGCGAGCGCGCTACATCCTCGGCTTCATCTGCACTTTCCATCAGGTGAGCTGAAGCCAAGCACAAACCCATTATGAATTAAAAAAAAAAGTTCAAATGAATATGATTAAAATGCTCCGCGTCGGCGGCGGTGCGGCGCCTCCACGCGCCCCACCGGCGCTATACCCAACACAACGCGATCCTCGCCGCGCATCACCTGTATGAGCGGGTGCCTGCACGCGCCGCAGCAGTGCTCCGCGTCGGCGGCGGTGCGGCTGGTCTCCACGCGCGCCACTAGCGCCACCCAGCGCGCCGAGGAGCCCTGCGTCGCGCCCCACTCCGCCACGCGCCGCGCGCTCACACCCAGCATGCCTGCACTCTGCAACCGATTGGGAAACTGTTATTTCTTATTCTATCGAGTCGCCATATCTTTCAGTTTGACTTGCCATTGTCGTAACGAGATTTGCCAATCAGTAAACCTCAAATATGCATTCGGCGCGCCAAACGTAGTCAGTCAGATGTGCTCTCTTGTGGGGCAAAACATGCAAGTAATAATCGATCAGGGGTTCAGAACATAGCTCGAGGAATATTATGCATTTATGAATTGAAATGAAATATGAATTTGTCCAAATTTTCGTATTTGGTACGTTTTCTTTTTTGTACCTCAAACAGTTTTTAAAACGGGATAATGTATCCTGTAGAAGCAGTTAGTTTAAATGTTAGGTTATCTTTTTATTTCTCCAAACTTTCTTTTTTTTAGATTTGTCCCCTGTACCTTAAACAGTTTTTAAAACGTGTGATCATGTAATTGGCGCTGTATTATTTAAATGTTGTTGTATTCGAAATTAAGTAATTTGCTGTTTGATAACCAATAAAGATAAATTAAATTAAAGAATGTTAGTTTCTACAATAAACTTGTTTATCTAATAGCTACTTAAAAGCAAATTCAATGTAAAAGTGGCAGAATCTGGACACTACTGCATGAAATGTTGATGCTTTTAGAATATCTTCAACTTCTCAAATCAAATCATCATCATCAGCTTATCTTATCTTGTAGTGGGGGCTAGCAAACCAGCAACACTCCGTCCCAGTGGGATCTTTTGTGTTAGCCCCAATACTTTTTTCTATCTTCCTTTCAAATACATGGCCAGTGAAGGAGGCGATACCATTGAGGGGAAGAAACCTAAGATCTCCCGGTTTTGGTTTTGGATATCCATCTCCGAGGAGGCTCATGCGTTTTGCCGCCAAGACATCACAGTCACAAAGGGTATGTTCCATGGTCTCCTCATCCTCTCCGCACGCTCGGCAGCTGGGATCTAGGGTGAGTTTCTTCTTGTGCTTCATCGTTCAGTATCCATCCCACTGCAGTGCGGGTTCTATCCTCAGGCCACCCTGGCCACCCATACACCCTCGTGTATGGGCATAATTCCACCATGCATGCCCAATGCGGATTCGTAGAATTCACATACACATGAAATACATGTTTCCTTATGATGCTTTCATTCACTGTTTGAGAACATTCGGTAATTACAAATTAGGTACATCAGTTAGAAAAACTCATTGGTACATGGCATCATGGCATGTTGTCCGTGCGGATTCAAACCTGGACCTCAAGATTGAGTTTCCATACTCAAACTAATAAAACCCAATGTTCAAAATGTGACACTTATACATGAGTCAATCTCCACCACATAGAAAATCAACCATGTAAATCCACTTTAAGTCCCAAAATTTATTTTGACATTAGTTTATTCAATCAATAATTAAGAGTGTCCTCGAAAAGAATCTATATTTGTAATTTTGTAGTTGATGCAAACGCTATATTATACAAACCTTATCAAAACAAGCATCGACATCAGCTTGGAGCTGATCAGCTTGCCAGCCGAGGTACTCAGGCAGGGCCGTCACATGCGCCAATAGAGCTGCCAACCGTCTCGGAGACACGCATCCATTGTGGTCCGCGCAACAGTTGGCTAGGGCTGACCATTTGTCTGATACGGACTCCTCACTCAGGATTATGAGCAAGGTTTTTGCTGCAAGAACTCTGACTGGCTCTTTTCTTTCTCTGTAATATAGAATGGTACAATCACTTTAGGTAGGGTTTATACAGAAGAGACGCGTGGCGGTGGCGGGTAGTCAAAGTAACACCAAACCTTATATTACGTAGCATAGCGTCGTTTTTTGACGTAAAGAAAAATCGCGCCCCCGCCACCAGGTGACGTCGCCTGGAGGCGCGGCCGTAATTCTCCAAACGACTCTATGCTACGTACTATAAGGTTTATATTGCCACACCCCGCCCGCGAAATGTCCGCGCCACGTCACTTCTGTTCAAACGCTCCCTTAGGTTTGATAATTATTTTATTTCTAAACTTGGCAACATTGAAGATATTTGCAAAAAATTTATTGGTGGCGTTTTTAAGGATATGTAATGGAATGCACAGAGACCATTTTTTGAATTTTTCTGTTTGTTTGTGGATGCATCACTTAAAAACTGCTAAGTCAATTTAGATGGGGTTTTTCACAAAATCATAGGGTTTAGCTTGGACTAACATTTAGGGTTTATTTCATCACAATCGGGTCATTAATAGGGTCAAGAATAGATAACTGAATTACTGCTGTAGTGTGATGTGATGAACTATAACCAAAAATTTCAACCTTCTTGACTATAACATAGATTTAAATACTACACTAACCTATGACTATATCAGCGATGACACAAATACATATAAGCTTCAGATTCCTTATTCAAATGCAAGAACATTATAATAACAACATATAAGCTAAGCCAGCAAACAACTTGGCAAAAACATTGACTGCGCAGAACAAAATTTGTAGGTGAAACTATTGCACACCCCTCACCCCCGCCCCATTGGTCAAGTTGTTTGTCGCATAGCATACACTTACTTGTCTTCTTCTTATCGTGTGGGCAGAGCCCTGGTGTCAGAGTTTTTTCAGACCGCCTTTCGGCCTCTGACGTGGTTTTTATGTAACAACTACTACCACCAGAGATAGTAGCCGGGACCAACGGCTTAACGTGCCATCCGAAGCACGGAATCCCTTTTCTTTTCAGACAATCAGGTGATTCAGCCTGCAATGTCCTAACCAACTGGGGAAAAACGCACAAAGTGACATATCACTAGGTGTCCCCCGTGGGAATCGAACCCACGATCTCCGTATCGAGAGCCAATGCTCTTAACCATTAGACCACGGAGGCAGTTGGTGATGATCAGGGAGCGGAATCAATCAAAACAATTGAAATGAAATAGAGATGGGTCATTGTTTTTTTTCGTACACTTACTTGTCATAAACATTAAGTAACAAATTGATCATCAAGTCAACTGCCAGGTCAACATCTCCCGTGAACAATCCTTCCTTCTCAGCGGCGAAGTAAATGTCAGCGAGTACCGCCTCCAGCTCAGCGGTGTCTAGAGAGAGACTGCTCTCCGAGAGGCTGAGCTGGTGCCGGGCAAACACTCCTGAGCTGATACGCAGCGGTGGCACTGAAAAACAAATTTTTAAAAGCATTTATCAATAAACGAGCTTTAAAGTAAAGTAAAGTAAAAAGTATTTATTGGCTCACACAAAAAAAATAAAAATAATTACAAGGTCACTAAGGTAATAATATAGGGACAATTATTGTCTTTGTGGGAGACTGGCGTCTGGGGCAAAATGTACCTGTATCTCAGATCGCCAGGCTCCCCCTCGGAACAAGAGTACAAGTAGTGAGAAATCTGCTTTTAGATGTAGTTACCTTATAAGAAAATTGTAGTTTTGTTAAATATAATAAAAATGGAAAGTTGGTGTAGAATGAATGACCTTTTACCCGCGACTTCGTCCGCTTAAATTATATACCAGATTTTAAGTCAGATGATAAGCTGTTCAAACAAAAAAAGATTCATCAAAATCGGTTCAGTAGTTTTTGCGTGATACTCGTACAAACAAACACCCAAACAAACAAACGAACAAACAAACAAACAAACAAACAGACAGACAAAAAATCCAAAAATTGGTGATTTGGAATCAGGGACATCTAAAAACCATTCTTTTTTTTGTTGTTAATATCTTCAATGTACAGACACACTTCTGTTACAGTTTTATAATAGTTTAGATAAGTATAATTCAGATTTTTGCTGTCATTGCGGTTTATACAGAAAAGACGTATGGTTGCACTCCAGGAGTGCCGGCAGAAGTGAAAACTTGAACATATAAAAGTACTATCATTTATGTGGTAAAATACAATATCTTACACAAACATGACAATTTATGCCGCTTAAACGAAACCACGGAATATATAAGAGTTTACAACAGAAGGTTCACTATCTAACGAACGCTCGCTCCAAGCACGGCTGACACGCACACATTGACTCTATGTACATGAATGTCACGCACACATGGACTCTGGTGCAAGGGATGTCAGTAGTGCGTTCCGATTCCGAACAAATGAATGTTAAGCTCGACCGAGGAAGAAATGTACGATCGGGGCCGGGGGTCGTTGACCGCGGCCAACGGTTTTGATTCATCTAAGTCAAAAATAGATAAAATTCGGGCTATACAACCGATTACGATGGAGTATTTTTTTGCAATCTTTCGATTATGAATATTATTATATTATTTTATACATCCGACGATCTATAGGATACTAATTTAATTTTCGAAACGAAAAAAAGTATTAAGGTCGTTTGGTGCGATACAATGAGCGCATGACACTCGACTGAATTAGGCCTCGACGTCGGGGCCCGGCCGCATAGGTACATTTTTATACCTAACGTGCGGAGTGAGCCAGGCCTGACGAAACAGCAGGAACAGTATGAGGAATAGGATACAATATGTCTGACCAATTTTCGATGAGGTCAGGGTGACGTCATGGTCCTGACGCGAGTTCAACATTTTTTACCCATACCAAAAAGTGCACAACGCTGCTAAAGAAGTTTTCACTTAAAAAATCATGAGTCTGTTGTGAATCGACGACCCGGTTGGTGTAATGGTTACCACGCCGGACTGCCAAACCAGGGTCCTGGGTTCGAATCCCGGTTCGGTCATGGATGTTTATATAATAAATAAATAATAAATAATAAATAACGCTCACAGGCACATACATTGTAATGATCCCAAGAAAGCACTATTTATAGGCTGTTTATTATGGAAATCATACAACGACATATATGTTTGTGCCGTTGTTGTATGGTTTCCATAATAAACAGCCTATAAATAGTGCTTTCTTGGGATCTCAGAGGTCACTCTCTCAAAATTGATGGCAAATTTTGTACAAGCAACCCCCGGAAACATTTTTTGCCCAACCGAATAGTTCATGAGTGGAACAAATTGCCTGAGACTGTAATAAGTGCGCCTTCAGTGAACTCTTTTAAGAATAGACTGGACAATTATTTTAAACCTAAACAAGTGCAGTGATATACACGCATCAGCTTTGAGCTGCTAGTGTATCATATATATAATATATAATATAATATATTACAATGTATGTGCCTGTGAGCGTTATTTATTTTTTTATTTTTTTATTAATCCTCTAACCATCTGTAGGGCTAGCATGCCACAGATGACAAACCGAAAAAACCACTTTCGCATATGCAAAGCAACAAAGACAGGCATGTCTCGAATTTTGTTGTTTTCTGGGGCATGATAGGCCCCTTATCTCTAAGCTCCACCACACACAGACGGAATTGCAATCCGGAATTCCGAATCAGGATTGTGATTTTGTATGGGATTTGACAGCTGCGCAATTCCCGGATTGCAATTCCGTCTGTGTGTGACAGACCTCACACATGCTATCTAGGTCACTAAAACAAACAGAAACCAACTCTATACATTCTTACACCTGTATTCTTAGTTGAAGATGTTATAGACATTATCAACATACAATTTGAGAGAATGGATGTAGACTAGGGTTACCATAAATCCCCAATTCCCAAAGGCCCCGTCGGGACAGAAGAAGAGAAGAATATTCATTTATTGGCAAGACTGGCATAATTGAATAAGCAGAACCATTCTGGATGTCAGAGATAAATAAATATTAAAATAGAATAGAAGAAATAGAATGTAAGATCTTTAATATGTAAAAAATTGTCAGTAATAAAGGCTTTATTTATTTATTTTATATTCATTTATTAACTTATTTATTAATTTTTATTTATTTTTATTAATTTATTATCGAGGATAACAGAACAATTAATTAACATCATTCCTTTAATCCCCCCATTTTGGGGGAGGCTTATTTTCAGCAGTGGACGTCTATCGGCTGATATGATGATGATGATGATGATTCCTTTTATATTTATCAGATTATTTTACCTAGGACATATTCGTCGGGTCATTTTATAGCTTGTCGGGACGTCGGGACACCATTGTTAATAACGGTAACATGTCCCAACGTATTGGGACGAATGGCAACCCTAATGTAGACACAAGTGAATACAGGTGTTCCTCTCAAATACTCAAAGTTTTATAGAAGTTTTACAATTCAAAACATTTTTATTTACTTACCTTTAAGTTGTTTCTGCAAAGCGAATATCTTGAAAGCCACACGGTAAGCACCATACTTTATCCCATTATATTCCTCGAGGGATTCCATTATTTTCAGAAACTGAGGATGGTCATATTGCTGCTTCCCATTTTCACTGAAAAAAGTTTTAGAGAACCTCGTAAGTTAACTTTTTCGAGTAGTTTGTACAGTAGTCAAAGAGAAAGTGGCCAACTTACTCAACATAATAAGGATATCCAGCTTCGTTCTCAAGTTTTTTCCAAGTATTTGATGTCATTGTGGATTATTTTTATTATCTTGTTGCATTTAGAAGTGTTTATCAGTGTATTTTGTAGAAATTAACATTATCTCCGTAACCAACCGCCATGAAAATATTCAAAAAATTAGCTGTCACTGTCAACTGTCACCTGTAATTTTTTTTTTGGGTTCAATTCAAGGTAAAGCGATTACAGTATCGCATACTACCGATGTCAGGAATAAATACTCTCATTTATAGCAAATAAAACGTTGGTGTTCGACGTTTCAACGCTTCTTTGGAGTTTTTGGAGGCAATCGAGAAACGCAGGAAACGCAGAGAAGTCCACAGGAAAGAGGTGAACCGACCGCTTGCCGCGCTACAAAAGAACGGAACACTTTTCCTGTTCACGACCCACACCAACATATTTCACTGAACTGTATATTGTTCACTTGCACGACACTTTGTTACGCAAAACAACACCGATTTTACGAACCAAAACTCACTATAAACAATAAAAATTCGATGAAATATGAGGACTCCAAACGTATCTGTTCAAATCCCGCCAAAAACTCCTGTCACCTGTAAATTTCTTTTTTTTTGTTTTTTTTATTTTTTTTTATACAATTTATCCTTTCGGAAATGCAATGGGAACTAGTCCTTACATCATGGTCATAAGTAACATTTTTCTTTGTACATACTTAACACTAACATAACCTAACTTAACCTACTCTTGAAATGCGTCGATGGTACACCCATTCCAATATTCAAGAGAGTTCTACGCGAAGATCAATCCGAATCAAACGGGAGCGCCTTCTTTATTTCTCACTTTTACTATATTGTTCTTCATTACGGCACATTATTAAACTAATTCCACCACACTAACACAATAATGACCACCGAAAAATGAATTTAGAAAATTAAGAAACAAAGCCCGTTCTTGTCTTCAAGATTCCCGTGCAGAACTCTCCTCCTAGCCTAATTTAACTAAAACCATAACACATTGAAATGCGAGGATGGACGCATTCAAAGACGCTTCCAATGTTCAATGGAGTTGTAAGTGAGGATTTCAATCCAAATCAAACGGGAGCGCCTTTCTTTATTTCTCACTTTTACTTTTTTGTTTTGACCGTAGAGGGAGTAGAACTATGGAGTAAATGATACGCACACATCTTTAATGTTCGATAGAGGTGAACCTATACACTAGTCTGTAGAAAGAGTGAGAAAGACTATAATGAACGCCGTGTAACCACTTTTTTGGTGACCGCAACTTGTCATTTTGACGTATTGCGGTCCAAATTGACTAGTATTGTTGTTAGGCTTATCAAAAGTTATTAATTACGGAATTGTAACAGCCTGAATTACCTGCTGTGTGAGGTGTTCTGATAATATAATAATTTATAATCATTATCGAAGTGAAAATGGTGGTCTGCAGTGTCCTAGGATGCAAAAACAGATCGAAAAGTGCTGCTGGGAATGTTTCGTTTCACAGATACGTTTCACTGCAATTAAATGCTACAAATACTTTGTTTGTGATTAGATTAATGTCTATTGTACACGTTAAAATGATATTACAATACAAATTAAATCATAAAACCAAGTTATAGGTCAACATTGATTCCATAACCTCTAGATCAGCAGTCATTCAGTGTTACCAGTTTATGGCCTTTGAAACACCCGTAAATACGGGAAAACTGACTTGGAAAATACATAGGTACCTAGTAATGGTTTGGTTTCATCACTGTTTTGTTCATTTTCAGGATTCAGCTACCAGACAACCTGTCATAATAGAAAAAATTACAAAAACACTGAGGAAGAAACATCTTAGAATTCAATTGAAGAGTGAGTTAGCTGAAAAGCGCCTAAAGAAGTTGCGTACTACTCGTTAAGCGCAAAGACGATTAATAAAGAAGAATGCTGAGTTACTCAATATAATCATGGAATTAAAAGTTAAAGCTATGATTTCAGCACTGGTAGCATGCCAACCCGCGATAGCAGTGATACGGCTTTATCACGGCTTTTATCTCGTTCTTTCGCGCGCAAAAGAACGAGATAAAAGACGTGATAAAGCCGTATCACGGCTATCGCGGGTTTGCATGCTACCAGTGCAGATGTTTTAAATTCAATTTTTTTTCACGTTTTTTTTAACGGTAGAAAAAAAACTGTTTTTCTACAACACTATTCCTGATCAAAGCCATTTGGTTAGATTAAGAAACATTAAAATTTATTTTCCAAATTGTAATTTATTTACCATAACCCTTCATCATGCTTCAGTCAAATAAAGAAATTGATCAAATTCGAAAAAATAACCTCTTTGACCTCATTGCTTGACAAATAACTACACAGTTTTTCAAGGCTCCAATTCTGGCTAATTTTATTACATATTAAGGTGGTTGCAGAGGGGTCAATTTTATACAAAAACAATTTTATTGACGCACAATACGCATAGACGTTATAAGTATAAGTAACTTAGAATAAATAAATTTTTATTTTTTATATATGTAAAAATAGTTTAAAAAATCTTGATGCCGCGTCACAAATAACATTTGCAATTTATAATATAATTACGAAGATATAATGCTTTGTAATTTTTCATACTACATTTTAAAAGCTTTATAAATCTTCGTAATTATATTATAAATTGCAAATGTTATTTGTAACGCGGCATCTAGATTTTATAAACTATTTTTCCATATATAAAATATTACTTTTATTAATTCCGTCTACGCGTATTCTGTGTCAAACTTTTGTATGGACTGAAACCACCGTAACATTAAATTTTAATGTTATTTGTGAATATTTCTGCGATTTGTGTTAGGAAAGTAGTATTAACAAAATGTATTACTTAGACTAGCCGACTGTGAAAAGTTGGTGGTATTGATAAATTTGTGGGAAAATTGAGTTCAATCGGGTAACATTTACACACACATGTACAAATCAGACACCGATAGAAAACCGGTTACACTGTCACTTGCTCTATAGTTTTACTCCCTCTACGGTTTTGACATTAATGGCACATTATAGCGCTATCGCGCCTTCGCTAAGGCGATCACTCTCTTTCTATTTGTATGCGAACGACAGAGTTAGAAGGCGTGATATAGCCGTATCACGTCTCGCGCTCACGCGTAAAGCAGCTATTATATTACTCTACATGCAGAGCCGATATCATCATACATTGCTTGCTTTGATCGGTACACTTTCAAATAGAGAGAAGAAAGCAAGCAATGTATGCTAAATTCCGACCTACCTACCTACGCCTACGACTTGTATATTTATACTCTCTTTTCAGCCTCAATTTCTTATATTTGTATATACTTTTTAAATTACAATCTAATACTGTTAGATTTAGTTTAGATAATTTAGTTGTTTATAATTGGCTACTTGACAACTAGTCAAATCAGCTACTGTTTATCGGATGTCAAAACATGCGCTTTGTATGAAGATTTGTACTAAATATTGAGTTGTGACGTCATCAACATTTTCATTACTTTTTATAGTTTATCGTGTTATTAAAAATAGTATTCAAGCTAAAAACTCAATGAAAATGGGAGTTTAGCGTTATTTTCTAACCCTTTTTTTATTGAGTAGATAAAAATAAAATATATTGAATGTAGTCAAATACCCATTATGTCAATAAAATACATGCATAATAATAATGGACCTTAGATTAGTCTAAGGCTGAGATTCAGAGACGATTTTTTAAGTCATAGTTTGAACTAAGTAGGGTCAAAACTGGGTCAAAATGTATGGATTTTGACCACAGATTACCCCCAATAGATACCGCATGATGAAAATTTTGTACACGCCCGAAGTCACCATTTTTGGCGGTAGGTGCGGGTAGCGGGGCACGAAACAAATGCAACATGATTGGCCATTTCAAGGTCGCACTACTCCGAGCACTCTCCGAGCGTGTACACTAGTGATGCGACAGTGTAATAAAAAGTATCGATAAATGTTGTCATGATTAATGATTATTCAGCCTAAGATAGGTGATTAAATTATTGTTATTACACAACAATTAACTTATTCGATTATTGAAAAAATGATTATTATTTCACTTTAATTCAGAAAGGCACTACGTGCGCCGATGTTCCGATATCATAGAAGTGTATTATACAACGTGTTAATGAATAAGCGCAAGCCCTCATACCTACACCCCAACTGATTTATAACAAAATAATTAGATTGAAACAATAATTTCACTATTTTGATAGTTAACATTTAAAGTTATTAAGTATTGAGGCAAAAATGATTTGTTATCATTTCAGAAATGAATGAAAGCGATAACGTGCTAATGGATACATTTTAAGAATCTTGTTTTGGTAGGGTAAGTGTGCCTGTGCGGTGGGTTGAGATTGGGTTCAGTAAATTTAAAATTTTACAAACAAATTATTTAATATTTAGAAAAAAAATATAATTATATTGAAACTATGATAATTCGATTCTGCTCTCGATTCTAAACAAACTACTTTCTAGTTTTGCGTTAATTTATTAAGACGTTGTATAATAACAAACTAGCTTCCGCCTCGCGGTTCCATCTGCGGCTAAAACGCTTTTCCCTCGGGAATTTCAAATCATAAAATGTAGTCTATATTACTCGCTGACATATGCAGCTTGCCAGTAGCGAAACAATTTTTGAAATAGGTCCAGTAGTTTTTGAGTTTATTTGTCACAAACATACAAAAAATCTGATATTTTCTCTTTATAGTATTATAGTAAGTACCTACATAGTATAAAGATAGATCTTGATTTCGATTCGGGTATATTATCATTAATAAGTAATTATAATTAATGAATGGTAGTTCTGTGAATCAAAATTACAATTTAATATAAAATTTCGAAAATGGCACATGTCTGAAAAATTTAACTTTATAGGTAGTGAAAAACAATAATTTGATAAAGAAAATATAATATAGAAAGTACTTGAATGTTATTACTTACTTATTTTATAGACATAATTTTTGATTAGGTACGTTTCAATTTCAATCAAGTAGATTGTATTCAATATAATACACGTCACTATTTTATCCCGGTATAAAAATATCCTTTCTTGTTTTCCTATGCGATAAATGGTTTTTCCGTGAGAATTAGATAATGTCCCACAATTTAAAAGTAGCCTATGTGCTATTTTATACTATATTACTGTACCGGGTATCATCTGAATCCATTCAATTGCTTTACCGAGATTGAGTGATAAACATACATCCATCCATCCATACTTTTTTATTTATAATATTAGTAAAGAGCTTCGAACATTTCAGTATGGAAGGTGGCATACCTACTTTCCGCCATTTTGAAAAAATCACGATTTTGCGGCCAGTCATGAAACATATGCCAATCGACAGGGAAAATTATTACAAACAGAAAATATACTTGGGTAAAATGACCTAAGTGGTATACTTTCGGAGATATAGGGGTTTGAAAATTAAAAAAAATAAAAACATTTTATTCCGCCCAAATTGACTTTTTTGACCAGGAATAGATCGACGAAGCTCAGGATCGATCAGGACTTAATATAATTATATAAAATTATTATTATAAATAAGTTTTATATATATATTTATAATTTTATAATGTTAATGTACATAGTCAAAACAGCTACGAGCAAGATGGTTGTTGTAGCAGTGTTGCTAACCATTCCGAGAGGGATTTATATGTATTTACCTATGAAACAGACGACTAGATAATTTGTGTGACGCTGTCCAAGATATTTATTTATTTATTTTTATTTAATTAAGTATTTGATCATCATCATCATCATCTCAGCCGATGGACGTCCACTGCTGGACAAAGGCCTCCCCAAGAATCGTCATGTGGGGAATTGCTACAGATGTCAGCACCCACAAGTTATAGCAAAGATGCCAACAGATGGCGATACCGTCGCTCTCGGAAATATGGCCCATACAAAGACAACGTTCATCGTAAATACGTAACTCGTAACCTACTACACATAAGGTTCACAATCGAATGCGAGACATAAATCGCGCAAGAGAAATAATCACAGAGATTCAATATAATTATATACAAGGTTCAACTAAGAACTGTTGGACCAGTGGACCACGGCCGGTCCCCAGGCATCACACCTAGCCTGGCGGCAGTACTTCCCTTTTTAACCTCTCTTCTGTGGAGATTCCAGACACAAAAGATTTGTTATTGTCTTAGTCACGGATCCGTGACCTACACAAACGAAGGGTTAATGGAGGAACATTCCCAGTAGCACCTCCATATTGGTGACCCTCGACAAAGAACATCGCAACCTGAACACCGCAGAGCAGCAGCACCAACACAGAGAAGCAACCAGCTTCAACCAACCCTTCACCCCCTCGACCAGGTCAAACAAGCAGCAGTCACGCCATCAACCCGAAGCCGCACCAGGTCCATTGCAGCTGTCTTCACACCGCTTCCTGGGCCTGCAGCTTGCTCAACGACAGTCAGCGTCTGCATAGAAGAATCTCCCACAGCCCACGTGTCTGAGCTCACCTCCACGTGGCAGTTCTGTTCGCCTTCTCCACGCCTGTCACTCGCCCGCATCACATCAGGACTGATCTCCCTGACAGATGCACACACACGCCGCACATCGCTCGTCAGACTCACTTGACTGGAGCCCTGCACCTACCTACATGAATACAGACTGCACACTTCGAACAACTCAACGACCACCGGTCTGAGGGGGGAGTCCTGTGGGGACTTGCTACTCTAAAGATGTCAGCACCCACAAGTTATAGCAAAGATGCCAACAGATGGCGATACCGTCACTCTCGGAAATATGGCCCATACAAAGACAACGTTCAGCGTAAATACGTAACTCGTAACCTACTACACATAAGGTTCACAATCGAATGCGAGACATAAATCGCGCAAGAGAAATAATCACAGAGATTCGATATATATACCTACAAGGCCCAACTAAGAACTGTTAGACCACAGCCGGTCCCCAGGCATCACACCTAGCCTGGCGGAAGTACTTCCCTTTTCAATGGAGGAACATTCCCAGTAGCACCTCCATAGTCACAACGATCGGTCCTGCGCTGCCCTTATCCAACGGGTTCCCGCCGCCTTCACCAGGTCGTCGGTCCACCTTTTGCGGGAGGCTACCCACACCGCGCTTTCCGATACGCGATCGCAACTCAAAAACTCTTTGGCTCCATCTACCATATCGGTTCTGCGAGCAATGTGCCCAGCTCATTGTCACTTTAGTTTCGCAATTCTTTGGGCTATGTCGGCTGCTCTGGTTCTTCTGCGGATCTCTTCATTTCTGATTCGATCTCGCAGGGAAACTCCGAACATAGCCCTCTCCATTGTCTTTTGGGTGACTTTTATCCTTTTTATGAGGCCTTGAGTGAGCGAGACGTCGTCTCAGTTCCGTATTTCATCACTGGCGATACACACTGGTCAAAGACTTTCGTCTTGAGACACTGCGGTATTTGGGACGTGAAGAGACTACGTAGCTTTTGCAACGCTGCCTTGCCGAGTCGGATTCGACAGGTTGACCTCTTTCTCGAAATTGTACCTGTCTAATTGGAAAGTTTCGTCCCAGGTAAACATAATCGTCATTAACTTCAAGCGCAGAGAGGGTAAACCATAGACATTTTACATGATGTTCATGTTCATTTTCATTTTGTCCGTAGGCTAAGAATACTATCATCCCATTTCTTCCTCTGAGTGTCGTATAAGGCGACTATGGGATCCACCAAAATATGGGTAGTAGCATCCTCTGAGTACATACATTCAATCCAACTGCGATCGCCAACCCGCCTGCCAAGTGTGGCCACGGCCAACAAAACCAAAACCAGGTTCCCATTTCCTGGCGGCCCTGCTATTCCTGGCTACGGTCGCGGCCAAGGTAACGGCGAGGCAGGGTGGCATCTCCGTCAGATATAACACTCGTTCACAGCGGACCAACGAGTCGAGCGCTGAACTCAAGGAAAAACTGAGTAGGCCCTGTACCCGCACTTTCGATGTTCGCTATATCGCCACTGTTTCGGTCCGCACTTCATTGGAATAGAGTTGATATTGGAGCGAAAATGTACTCGCAATTGCGCAGTTCGAATCCCGGAGTAGACCCCCTGGATACGTTGTGATATCGTTGGATTATCTGAAGTCCGAAGAGAGGGAGAGACTCGATAATCCTCGAATCCGGTAGCCTACTTTATTTCCGAGAGGGCGACCAAAACTCTCGGGCTCCAGAGTGCCGAGTTTATGTTGCACAAAACTCGTACAGTATTCGTTAAAGGTTTTACAGGTATACCTGGGCCCCGACATCGGATCAGAAATACGATGACGAGGTAGGGACTATGTATGGGGAGGATGTCTCTAGAGCCATGTATAGTTCCAAACACACTTCACTGAAAGTCATTGAACTTGCGTCCGAGACGGTTTGTAACGACTCTCGAAACAGCTTATACTTGTAGACATGCAGATTAAGAAGCGAAATGAACCTTTAGGTCTTCAGCAGAACATTACTTATCGCTCTTTTTGAGAAAGGGCACCTCTAGACTTCTGTTCCATGCCTGCGGCGTTTCTCCCTCGAGTATGACGTACCTAAACGAAATACTTCTAAAAGATCAGTCTTCCACCCACCTTCCGGAGCTCGGCCGTAATTCCGTCACCCAGCGCCTTATTTATTTATTTATTTAACAAATGTATTACATTGTATTACAGCCTTGTTGCTCATTTGCTGTTTGGGAGCCATATTAATCTCGTACAGGCCGACGTGCGGGATATCTTTGGTATAGTGCCGGGTCAGTCTAGATCTATGTTCGTTATGTAGATTTTTAGCGGGTCTCCGTGTTCAAGTGTATACTGTCCATAGAATTTCTCAACCTTTCTCAGAAGCTTACGCTTGGACGATACTGATCCTGCCATCTTCGGGCTTCAATTTTGCTAGCTGGCTTTGGCCAATAGACGGATTGCGTAGATTTTGGAGCTTTTGTTCCACTCTATAGCCTCCCTAATAATATAGGCTCGGTGATCACAAGTCACGGATTTCGAAATCTGCTTATTGTTCTGCCTAGCTTCCGACTTTAAAAGCGTTTAACACAGAAACATTATTGAATATTTACCTCTTCGTCGACATGATGAAGTCTATCTCATTTCTTGTTCGGTTTGGGCTCATCCAGGTTCATTTGCTGTGCTCCCGCTTCATAAAGAAGGAGTTTTCATTACATCGAGTTCCTCCTCCATGAAGCCGTCCATTAGTTGGCCCCGTTAATTCCGTCGTCCAACATCAAAATAATTGTCCCACTTGCAGCTCTTCACCGTCATTTGCCCAGTTTTGCGTTGAAGTCTCACATTACAACTTTAATGTGAAGTGTGTTTTGGAAATATACATGACCCTAGAGATATCCTCATACATAATCCCTACTTCATCATCGTATTAATTTCTGATCTAATGTCGGGGGCAGGAATACCTGTATAGCCTTTAACGAATAGTCGGACCGTTTGGTTATTTTGAGTGTAAGATACACCACCTTATTCGACACGTTTACGATCCCCTCCAAGTTATTCACAAGAGATTTTGTGGACCATATGCCCGACATCGTGCCGGGGCCCAGGACTTTAGGTCGCCCTCTCGGAAATAAAGCAGGCAGGATTTCAGGATTATCAAGTCCTTTCCCTCTCTTCGGACTTCAGATAATCCAACGATATCCCAACGTATCCTGCTCAGTTTTTCCTCGAGTTCAGCGCGCGACTCGTCGGTCTGCTGTGAACGAGTGTTATATGTTTATTACCAGGTGCAGCTGTTGTCGATTGTGATCTTGTGGTAGCCGGATCTCTGCCGGAGATTCTTCGCGCACCCTGCCTCGCCGTAACCTTGGCCGCTACTGTAGCCAGGAATAGCAGGGCCGGCAGGGAATGGGAACCTGGTTTTGATTGTGATGGCCCTGGCCACGCTTGGCAGGCGGGTTGGCGATTGCAGTTGGATTACATGTGTGTACTCAGAGGATGCTGCTACCCATCTTTTGGTGGATACCATAATCGCTTTATTCAGAGGAAGAAATGGGATGATGCTATTCTTAGCCTACGGATAAAATGATAATGAACATGGACGATCATGTAAAATGTCTATGGTGTACCCTCTCTGGGCTTGAAGTTGTTGACGATAATGTTTACCTGGTACAAAACTATTCAATTAGGTAGGTACAATTTCGAGAAAAAGGTCAACCTGTCGAATCCGACTCGGCAAGGCAGCGTTGGAAAGCTACGTAGTCTCTTCAGTCTTCACGTCCCAAATACCGCAGTGTTTTACCCAAAAGGCAATGGAGAGGGCTATGTAACTATGTTCGGAGTTTCCCTGCGAGATCGAATCGGAAATGAAGAGAGATCAGCGCAGCAGAATCCGCTGAAGAACCAGAGCAGCTGACATAGCCCAAAGAATAGCTAAACTAAAGTGGAAATGGCCGGGGCACATTGCTCGAAGAACCGATATGGCCGATGAGGCCGAAGAGCTCTTGAGTGGCGATCGCGTATTGGAAAGCGCAGCGTGGGTAGCCCCCCGCAAAAAGTGGACCGACGACCTGGTGAAGGCGGCGGGAACACGTTGGATAAGGGCAGCGCAGGACCGAGGGGAGGCCTATGTTCAGCAGTGGACGTCCATCGGCTGAGATGGTGATGATGATGATGATGACGATGATGATCAAGTATTTAATACATAGGTAAATACATATAAATCCCTCTCGGAATGGTTACCAACACTGCTACTACAACCGTCTTGCTCATAGCTCTCTTACATGTAGATAGGTATTTTATTTATCTTAGTAAATGAATAAAACTTATTTATAAGAATAATATTATATAATTATATTAAATCCTGATCGATCCTGAGCTTTGCTTCGATCTATTCCTGATCAAAAAAGCCAATTTGGGCGGAAAAAAATGTTTTAATTTTTATTATTTTCAAACCCCTATATCTCCGAAAGTATACCACTTAGGTCATTTTACCCAAGTATATTTTCTGTTTGTAATAATTTTCCCTGTCGATTGGCATATGTTTCATCAGTGGCCGCAAAATCGAGATTTTTTCAAAATGGCGGACAGTAGGTATGCCACTAAGGCAGGTTGCTCTTTATAAGACTATGATAATAATAAAATAAGAGAAAAAATTGTAAGAATATAATAAACCTATCGATAGCGGTCGTACCGCATAGAAGAAACACACTATTGTTGCACGTGTCAATGTGCCCAACATGTAACACCGTTTTAAAATCCTCGCCTAAAAATGCTTTGTAATAATATGGCATATTATAAAAACATCGATACCGGCCCGAACGCAGAGACGAAAAACACTAGCATTGCACGTGACAAATTCGTGTCAATGTACGAAAGTGATAGATTTACCAAAATTAACTAATGAGAGAAAGGGACCATTTCAAAAAGACATCAACGTGAGCTGCAATTTTTTAGAAGCAACCATTGTACCGCCCACTATAACTTGAACTCCGCAAAACAAAAAATAATGAAAATGTTACTTACCGATGGAAAGTAATGCCATCTTTCTCGTAGCTGGAAGTCCGAGAGTTTTCCCCACACCACTTTATGGCACAAACTGACATTTTTCAGAAAGTTTGTGCTCAGAAAATCGTAAAAAGATAGCCAATTTTTTAATTTAAATTGAGTGCACGCGGATCCAATACTTGGTCGGTACTGAAGGGGCGTGATCAGTTATTTGCTTATATCAGTGAAAAAACATACATGTGTGGCGCGCATCGGCGGCCTTGTATGCGGTATCTATTGGGGGTAATCTGTGATTTTGACATACGGGAGTTCGAACTAAGACTTAAAAATCGTCTCTGAATCTCAGCCTAAGTAATGGACCCTTGACAATTTATCGCAGACTTTTCACCAATAACTAGCTAAAATAACAATCTATGCGTAGAACAGAACGTTACAAACCTTATAAGTAAGTTTTCTTTGCACGAAAAGTTGTCAAACTGCTAACAGCCAATAAAAATTCAGAATAAATTATTTCCACGACGTATCGTCCAATCACAGGTCGTTGCGTGATGTAAATTTTACTGCCATTTCCTCTTTGTAAAAGAGACGCCATTTTGCAAGCGTCACTTGGCGGCGTGTCGAGTTTCCGCGTTTTACCGAAAATACGTCCACGCAAAACATATTATTGTTTTGTTTTCGTGTAATATGTCGTATCAGTCTAGTGTAGCGCAGGATAGTTTGGCTGCGGCTCAATTGGAGATGGCCGGTAACCCTAATGCCTTGGCTCTGCGTCGGCCATTCGACCCGGTGGCGCACGATTTGGAAGCAAGTTTTCGCTTGACACGATTTGCCGATCTAAAAGGAAGGAGCTGCAAAGTGCCGCAAGATGTGTTGGGTAAACTCGTGGAGTCATTGCAGCAGGACTACTCGCAGCAGGATGACCAGTTCATGCATGTCGCGATACCTCGCATCGGCATCGGTTTGGATTGCTCGGTGACGCCGCTCAGACACGGTGGGCTTTGTTTGGTGCAAACTACTGACTTTTTCTACCCTCTCGTAGACGACCCTTACATGATGGGCAAGATTGCGTGTGCCAACGTTCTGAGCGACCTGTACGCAATGGGGGTAACCGAATGTGACAATATGTTGATGTTGCTTGGCGTTTCCACTAAGATGACCGAAAAGGAGCGTGATGTAGTCATCCCTCTCATAATGAGAGGGTTCAAGGACTCCGCCCTGGAGGCAGGTACATCTGTAACCGGCGGACAAACCGTTATCAACCCCTGGTGCACCATCGGAGGGGTTGCTACCACTATCTGCCAGCCGAATGAATACATTGTACCGGATAATGCGGTCATGGGTGACGTTCTTGTGCTAACGAAGCCCTTAGGCACGCAGGTAGCTGTGAATGCTCACCAATGGCTTGATCAACCTGAACGCTGGAACCGCATCAAGTTGGTAGTTTCTGAAGAGGATGTTCGCAAGGCGTATCATCGTGCGATGGACTCTATGAGCCGGCTCAATCGCATCGCAGCTCGTCTGATGCACAAGTACAATGCTCACGGCTCCACGGATGTGACTGGATTCGGTCTGCTTGGTCATGCACAGAACTTAGCTTCACACCAAAAGAATGAAGTGTCCTTTGTTATTCACAATCTGCCGGTGATTGCTAAGATGGCTGCCGTAGCTAAGGCCTGCGGAAACATGTTCCAGCTGCTACAGGGTCACGCCCCGGAGACGTCGGGAGGACTTCTGATCTGCTTGCCTCGTGAACAGGCCGCTGCGTACTGCAAGGATATCGAGAAGCAGGAAGGCTACCAGGCTTGGATCATCGGTATTGTGGAGAAGGGCAACCGTACTGCGCGCATCATTGACAAACCACGAGTCATTGAAGTGCCCGCTAAAGATTAAATAGAGACATCGTTTGAGACATTTACAATTTAGTAATATTTTTAATTGACTTGAGAGCTGGATAAATCTTAAATTTTTATTTTAAAACAATATTGTATCTTGGTCACTCTTGATGTTATAATAATTCTATTTTCTGTTTCCACTTTCTTATTAGCTGTTAAGTAAGATAATCAGCAGCGAGATGGTTTTAATGTAAAATCAGTGTAAGAAAGCTTCTAAAACTTGATCTAGTGATTTGGTGTTATAATTAGTTAAGATACACTATTAAAGTTAAGAGAACAATTCCATTAGGTACACATTAACCTAACAATTGTTTGCAGCTTGTTTTGATGAACAACCTGTTCTGCAAATTGTGAGATAAGTATAATTATTAGAATAAAGTTATTTTTCAGTCAATCTGTAGTTTTATTTACCTCTGAAATCAACCCTGTACTTGCATACACTGGATAAACTGAACAATAAAACAATGTTTATAGTCAATTAATACATGTATTTCTTAAAAAAGTAAAATGATATAGGCTTGTGTCCTAAATTTAATTGAATATGTGAAATTTCTAAATCCAATAAGAGGATTTTCAAGTTATCCACAATAGTTTCAATCAATTTGTCAAGAAACAGAATTGATTAGTTTTGTGTTAAAATAGTCTAATAAGTACAACCCGGGCGAACTAACTAGGCACCTGGCTCGCACGTGGCTCGGAATTTGACACCTCTCGTGTTACCCCCCGCGGGACCCTGCCGTCGGCGTGCGAGGCCGTAGCATAGCATTTCAGTTACCGTTGCACTTGTCCCTGCGCTTTAGGTGCCAAGTTAATTCGCCCGGGTTGTAGGTACCTACGTATTAACAGGATGATGAATGGCTATTGATATCGTAATTAATTTGGTAAATTTTCCTAAAAATATTTACCTAGCTACCTACTATAAGTAACGGGTAAAATACAGTAGATGAGGATGCCAAAAGAAAATTTTTTTTTAAATAAAATTCTGTCTGATTTATTAGTCTAATAATAATAACCTATGTAATTGAGTTTTGGATTTTGCTTTGTAGACATTACTGGAGTTAGTATGACTGTATTGATAAATTAATAATCAAGTCTCCATGTGTGGATTCTGGATAGGACATAAAGGTATTTCTGACAGGTATAATAACTTTATGGGATAGGACGATAAGGCCGCCTACGCACTGGCGACCATGGTAGGCGGCCAGGCCGCCGCGGCCGTGGTGGTCAGGCCAATAGTCGCTGGCCGCTAAGTGCGTAGGGGCTATAGCGATTGCCATATAAAGTCCAGAATTCACTGGCCGCCGCGGCCAGGTCGCGGCGACCATGGTCGCCAGTGCGTAGGAGGCCTAAAAGTCACAAGAAAGAATGTTTACTACTTTGTTCCAATTTACCATGAATTCTAAAATTAACTCGACTTCCATAAAATTAATATGGGAAAACTACATAGGTACCTATCAATAAAATAAAAGTTAAGTTTAGCTTGTTCCTAAAGGCTAAACTTAACTTCCCACTGCAGGTGTGCTGCAGAGCAAATGACTCCTTCCAGTAATTAAATAAATGAGTTAAATATTTTGAGGATTGTAAATAGGTAGAAATTTGTGGTGTCGGCTGAACGATCCCCCACTACGGTGTGGTAGGCTCTGCAAGGAGCCGCCTGGCTCGCGACAACCCTCCTGCCGGAGTCTGGCGCCAAGCAGCTTGCTGCGTTCCGTCAGTGTGTAGGAGTGCCAGTGCCATTCTGGGTAAGCTCGCTACATCTTCGACCCCATCTTTGTCCTGTAGACTAGATTGAGGTCAAGAGCAAACCCATCGATAATTAAAAAAAAGGTAGGTACTTATGTTTTTACCTATGCATGTTCTGAAGGAAGTTTGACAACATGACCTGTGAGGCTGTGTTAGGAATTTATAAATAGGTACTCACTAATAAGATATGCGAGGTCTTTACCGATATTAGGTCACAGGCAAAGTAATAACAGAGATTGTAAGCCCATAACATCATTACAATATAGAACAAAATGGATGAGGCGAAAGAGATGTTAAGAGGGCTATCACAGTCCAGTGGCGCCCTCATCACATTAAAAAAGTTTTCTCAATAAAGAAAGCCTAAATTAAAAAAGTGCTCAACATCAAAACTACAAAAGCCTTCAAGCTATTTTCATAGAATACTTTTATAGGTTTTTTAAAGGTCTAACATACAAATTTTGAAAAAAGAAAAAAAAAAAACGGCCGCTTTTGTTTTTATTCGAAATTGTCTGAAAGTGGAATGTTTAGAACCTATAAAAGTATTCTATGAAAATAGCTTGAAGGCTTTTGTAGTTTTGATGTTGAGCACTTTTTTAAATTAGGCTTTCTTTATTGAGAAATCTTTTTTAATGGGGCGCCACTGGACTGTGATAGCCCTCTTAAAGAAAAGCGTCCAGGCGACGTCGCCTTTTGCGATTCTCCAAACGACGCTATGCTACGTACTATAAGGTTCATATTGTATTACTTGGACTATCCGCCACCGCAACACGTCTCTTCTGTATAAACCGCGCCTACGGTATCTACCTCCATTGCCTCCGTGGTCTAATGGTTACGAGCATTGGACTCTCGACATGGAGGTCGTGGGTTCGATTCCCACGGGGGACGACACCTAGTGATATGTCACTTTGTGCGTTTTTCCCCAGTTGGTTAGGACATTGCAGGCTGAATCACCTGATTGTCTGAATAGAAAAATCATTCCGTGCTTCGTATGGCACGTTAACACATTCGCGGACAGTGAACGAGACACAATAGAACTTTTATTATTCACTGCTATAGCCGGCCACTGTCCGCGAATGTGTTAAGCTGTTGGCCCTGGCTACTATCTCTGCATGGGTAGCATGCCAACCCTCGACAAAGCGTTTAAACGAGAAAAACGTAATGCGCGTTCTTTCTGCACTCGTAGCATGCCAACCCGCGATGACCGTGATACGGCTTTATCACGTCTTTTATCTCGTTCTTTTGCGCGCGAACTAACGAGATAAAAGACGTGATAAAGTCGTATCACAGCTATCGCGGGTTGGTATGCTACCAGTGCTGGCATACGTTAAATAATAAAGATGGAGGCACATCTCGATTTTTATCTTTGGCATGGTGGCATGCGAGGCCTACAGGTGGTAGTATAACCCAGTAAAATTAGATAAATCAGAAGAAATAATTTCCGGAGTTTTGGAACTTTTTTTAAACGTTCCTTTGGTACGTAATATTGAAGAAAAAAAAAAGTCCTGGTGAGGGGGGGTTGAGCTCGAGGAAGGGGGGGCTCTAACGGTGACTTTTTTCAGTTTTTCGCTTATTTCTTGAAATCTGAAAGTCGTATCGAAATATTTTGTATTGACAAATTAAACCTAACCAAATTTCCTACAAAACAAGTGGTATGCATTTTTGTCATAGGACTTAACCTTTGAGGGCTACGGGGCCGAGAAAGTAACGGAATTTCAAAAATTATTAAATTTGTATGGCGACCCTCATGGAAGTTGAAGATAAAAACAAAATGATTTCATATTCTTAATCAGCAGCCCCGAAAACCCCCAGATACAAATTTTCAGTCGGTTCAGGGAACCCTTAAAGGCTGCATTGGCGTTTGAAATTTCCATTGGAGCCATCTTGGATATCGCAATTTTGGATTTTTTTCACCGGCAACCAAATCTGACCAGGGTCCTCTATGACAATTGTTCAAGGTCCATAACCCTATCTGTCATAGTTTCCGCGGGCCGTTGACCTCATCCATCAGGAGTCGACCTTCCGAGCAAGTCAAAGTTTTCTCTGTATCACCAAGGCATCCATATGATGATCCCCAAATGTCATCCTTGTACCGTAAGGGGAACCCGGAGATCAGTTGGAGGTATCTGGTTGACCCCCACCTCCCCCCCCCCCCCCCCCCCCCTCATAGATATTAGATAAATACCCGTATAATTGTTCACCGGGTTTCCCCCATTCAACGAATAGTAAAATTATTTTAGTGATCATCATAAGGATGCCCTGGCGATAAAAATAATATTTCGACTTCCTCAGAAGGTCGACTCCTGATGGATGAGGTCAACAGCCCGCGGAAACTATGACAGATAGGGTTATGGACCTTGAACAATTGTCATAGAGGACCCTGGTCAGATTTGGTTGCCGGTGAAAAAAATCCAAAATTGCGATATTCAAGATGGCTCCAATGGAAATTTCAAACGCCAATGCAGCCTTTAAGGGTTCCCCGAACCGACTGAAAATTTGTATCTGGGGGTTTTCGGGGCTGCTGATTAAGAATATGTAATCATTTTGTTTTTATCTTCAACTTCCATGAGGGTCGCCATACAAATTTCATAATTTTTGAAATTCCGTTACTTTCTCGGCCCCGTAGCCCTCAAAGGTTAAGTCCTATGACAAAAATGCATACCACTTGTTTTGTAGGAAATTTTGTTAGGTTTAATTTGTCAATACAAAATATTTCGATACGACTTTCAGATTTCAAGTAATAAGCTAAAAACTGAAAAAAGTCACCTTTAGAGCCCCCCCCTTCCTCGAGCTCACCCCCCCCCCCCCCCCTCACCAGGACTTTTTTTTTTCTTCAATATTACGTACCAAAGGAACGTTTAAAAAAAGTTTCAGAACTCCGGAAATTACTTCTCCTGATTGGTATATTTCAGCTTAATTTTACTGGGTTAGTAGTCGTTACATAAAAATCACGTTAGAGGCCGTAAGGCGGTCTGAAAAAGCTCTGACACCAGGGCTCTGCCCACACGATAAGAAGATCTACCCCCATGGGACAATGGCGTGAGCTTAATTATGTATGTTGAACACATTTTACTTGGATATCACGATTTGCGACGATATTAAAGGAATCCCCCCCTCTCCCAAGAATGAAGATTCAAATAACTTAAAATTATCTTCAGAAAGTTTTATTGTGATACAAAACTTAAATATTAACACATGGAATGAATATAATTCATACTTTGATTTCCAATATACCTGAAACGTAACTATTTGTTAGTTACAAAAACATGCATTCATATTCATTTCACTATTATTTTTAGTTGCATGGGTCCAAGCAATCACGGCCTAGTACATGCAAAATTCCACGATATTTTTTTGATAAATATTACAAATTGGTAAGTATGCTGCTATAAATGGGTAAACTATTTGTCTTTAAACACAGAATAGACCGAGATCCGACCGTAAAATTATGCACCTATTTCTTAGGCGAACGAAATGTGATTTTAGTATATGTTTACACAGGGGTTAATTCAACGCCGCCAAGTTGCCTAGAAAAATCTTGCCGCAAATACCTTTTCCATATTGATTTGTCTGTCTGTTAGGGAAGTAAATGAGGTGCCATTGGAAGGAGACTGATCTAAAGAACTGGAAAAACTAGGGTTGCAACCTCTAAGTCTGCCGCAACTCTAGGGTTGCCAGGTTAAAAAATGACTTCTTTGAACCACGGAACCCTATAGTTGCGGCAGATTGAGAGGTGGCACCCCTAGTTTTCCTAGTACTTCAGATCCAGTGTTGCCAACTCAGTGGATTCTCCACTAAAACTGGTGGTTTGGATCCCCTTTTAGTGGAGAAATTTTGCGTTTAGTGGCTGGTGGTTTTTTCTAGTGGTAAAAATGGTAAAATTTAATTTCAAGAGAGCTATTTTTGAATCTTGCACAGCCTAATTCATGCTCGAAAATGTGTTAAGCTTTTAAGTTTATTCATTATTCGATCATGATTTTGAAAGTGTATGATTCAAAAATAGCACTGCAATTAGTAGGACAGGATGATCACTCAACCACTATGCCGATTTACTTATTATTTACAAAACAAAACTAGAAATATATTTGGGAGATACACATAAACAACTGTTCGCTGTCGAGACAGCAGAGCCATGGGGATTCGAAGCCAAGCCAAACCTTTCTTTAAGGACCTGGGTTCATATTAATTGATCCAACAAGTTATGTCCTTAGCTGTGTGTGCAGCGGAGAAATGCCGCCAGCATAATTGTCACTTTTGGTCTATGTACGGCCAGAAGCGAATAAGTTTATTTTCTTAATGTTATTTCATTACTTTGTTTAGTTAAGTTATATTTTAGGACTTACAAATAAAGCATTTATAATTATGCATATGCTCACGACGAGGTAGTCAGAGATATTCTGAAACCTCAGAACATCCACGTTTCACTAGTACCGAAAATCTGTCCAGTGTGACGGGGAGTGAGCCCGTCGCCACTTGTAATGGACAGTGGGTACAATACAATCCAAATTGAAACATGCAGGTTTCCTCACGATGTTTTCCTTCACCAAAAAGTCAGTGGTGTTAGGTACAAATCGTAAATCAATTCAGAAAAGCTCATTGGTACGAGTCGACCTGGACCGAACCATCCCCTTCTCCAACTCGCCACTGGACCACCACGGCACGGTACTTACAAATAAATGTTACAAAATATGTATACTAAAGGGTAGATTAAAGGTAAAAACCCATTGTTTTCTTGGTTAGTGGAAAATTTAGTGATTATGAGAGTAGGGCCACTTTCTGTTAGTGGTTTTCTGGTGGTTTTAGGAGTTGGATCTGGTGGAGAGCTAATATAACTGTTGGCAACACTGTTCAGATCAGTCTCCTTCCGATGGCACCTCATTTACTTCCCAAACAAACAGGTGGAAAAAGTTATTCTAAAAATCATAATGGAAAAGGTACTTACGGCAAGATTTTTCTAGGCAACTTGGCGGGGTTGACTTAACCTCTGTTTAAACATACACTAGAATCACATTTCGTTTGCCTAATAAATAGGTGCATAATTTTACGGTCGGATCTCGGACTAGAAGGGTTTGCGTAATGTATGCATTTTGTTGATTGGTTTAAATAACTGCACTGCATGGACCCTCAAATCTATTAACTTAAATCATTTAGAAGTATGGCACTTCTATGTGATATTTACTCAGATATTTACTATTGTTTTCCAATATAAATCGAACCAGTAGCATAGCGTGGGGATTTTTTTTTTAAATAATGTATTGTTCCTCTATAGCCAATTTGTAACACTGAAGTGACAAACTGTTTCCTAAACTATGTTTGTGTTTAATGATTGCATACATTATTCGAGAGTTTTGCCAAATGGTGCTAAAAATTTCAAACTTGGTTAGCTCGATCCATAATTTTTACACTTAGACAATTTAATATGGACGAGTTACGCGTGTCATTCTACTAAGAAACATTTCTGCCGCTTTTTGCGGGGGGCGAGGTAACATGAAATCCGCAGCATTGTTTATTCCCCATAAGTTTAGATTCTAATTTTGAATGTTAAAAATCATGAAAAGTAGTCTCGTGTGAACCCCAAACGTTTTAAGTTCAAAATTATTATTTTATAGGCTGTCTCGTTTAGTGATAAGGTATAAAATTGGGTGTAAATGCGCAAGATTAATTGATCTAATACCGTGGCAGAGGGGAAATGCTACCGCAAGGCGAGTCCAGTATAAATTGTCTAAGTTTTTACATAGCTGCACTGAAAGAGCTCTGGCTACAATCAATTTGTATTGCAGAGAAAAGTTGACCTCAAAATTATGACATTGCATGCAGAAACCATAAGTTCTGGCCACAACCAAGTAATACTGCTAAAAAATGTGTACTTTGATATATACCACACATTTTATACCAAAAGAGCTAATAGGGAAGGGAGCAGAAACGCCACAGCCCGGACACTGCATACTAAAATTTGAAATTGACAAGATGATGTCAGCACATACAAAGCCAATGAAATTGAACCTTAAGTCTTCTTCGTAGAACCAGAGCGCGGTAACCAGAGGGCGATAGAGGGGGGTGAGGTCAAAAGTTGGTGGGAGGAAGGGAGTGTCCGTACTGTATCTAGTAATACATACTCTTTCTTATAATGTGCCTACGCTAAGCCACTGATGGAACCAATATACTTTAAGAATTTATATTTTGACCTAAAAATGTGTTGTATAAAGGTAATTACAAAAATGCCATACACTTCATAAAGTCCAAAACACAAGCACAATGTAAATATAGGTTTTCGACTGTTTCAGTTTAGCGCGGGGTTAAGACAAGGTCTTTTGCGGGGACGGGTCTCGTCTCCGTTCTGCTCGATGTGGGTCTGGTCGCGCTTCTTCGGGGAGTTGTTGTTCTGGAAAAAACAAAAGTAAATTTAATTTATAGGTATTTGAATATCACCCAATGGTATTATAGTCCTTTATTCATAATTTAGAAATGAAAGAAATTATAACTTGGGCATGCCACATAGACTAATCAGAAGTCCTAGGATTTAATGTGGACTTCTATTATGGTAATTTATGATAATATTGTTCCAATAAGATAGTCTACGTATGTATTAGTATACAGCAA
Source organism: Agonopterix subpropinquella (assembly GCA_922987775.1). Lineage (NCBI taxonomy): Eukaryota > Metazoa > Arthropoda > Insecta > Lepidoptera > Depressariidae > Agonopterix > Agonopterix subpropinquella. The sequence goes on from OV277710.1 coordinate 5,731,845, forward strand.
CCTTAAAAAAAACTATTGAATAAAACCTGATTTATCATCAGTGAGAATACTGTATAATACAAATTCATTAATACTTATATTGTATAATACAAATTGTACATGTTTAAGGGGCTATGTGAAAAAAATAGGATTCTTCAAAGCTTCATATATCATGAAGTACTAACAGTAGTAGTATGATTTTCGGATATGTGTAAATTGAACATATAATTGAAGTTTTGATTAGAGCCAAAACACGATTAAGATACATTTTCTCGACAGAAAAACAAGCCAAAGTAGCCTCCGTTTTTATCTATAAACGCTTGTAACTGCTAAACGGTGAATAATAGAAACACAAGACTTAATTTAAAAAAAAGAGATGGATATTTTCTAAATTTTGATTAGAGCAGAATTGAACTTACATAAATAGTACAATCACAATTAAATAAAGTTTGATTTGACGCTCGATTCGTTTCAGGCGCGAGCGCCGCCCCATCTCTTTCTCTCGCATCAGGCCGTAATATAAGCTATCCCACGCCTGTTTCGCTTAAATTATTTTTCGACATATGCCCTTAAGTAATTAAAAATTTTAAACATAAGACTCATATTATTGGAATAACATGTAGATATAACATCACTTGGGTACAAATATATGAATCTATAACTCAAATATTTGCCGCATGCGGGGTTCAAACTCATAGCCCCCAGCTAGCAGGTAGACACTACCAACTACACTAAGGGCCACTGTGCCAAGATAATATGGTATATTACCTTTTTCTCCCATTGCTGATGTAGATATCTTAGTAGGATATTTGTTTTTTCTGTTACAATTACTGGAAACAAATAAATTGATATTTAACTATAATACTCATTGAAGGCAAGGGAAATATCATTATTGTGAAATAATTTGTCCCTACATGGAACCTATAACTAGCTGACCTGGGCCTTATTTAGTAAACTTGACAATTGACAATGATAATTCAGAGTACATTGCTGAGAATGCTAGGAGACATCAAGCACTGCAAATTTAGCGTCAATAGTAACCAGCAATGTACTCTGAATTGTCAATTGTCGCGTTTATTAAACAGGGCCGTTTAACTGCCTCCGTGGTCTATTGGTCAAGAGCATTGGCTCTCGATACGGAGGTCGTGGGTTCGATTCCCACGGGGGACACCTAGTGATATGTCACTTTGTGCGTTTTTCCCCAGTTGGTTAGGACATTGCAGGCTGAATCACCTGATTGTCCGAAAAGAAAAATAATTATGTGCTTCGGATGGCACGTTAAGCCGTTGGTCCCGGCTACTATCTCTGGTGGTAGTAGTCGTTACATAAAAACCACGTCAGAGGTCGTAAGGCGGTCTGAAAAAACTCTGACACCAGGGCTCTGCCCACATGATAAGAAGAAGAACAGGGCCGTGGCAAACTTCATACCGCCTCAAAATCCTCCCACATATCAATAAAAGTTGTGTTAAGTTATACTCTCTTAACAGTTTGGCTGCTGACGACCTACGTAGGTCAGCAACAAATGGGCCGCAGTGCGCACGACTCGCCCGGTGAGACAGGATTGTATTGCATTACAGTGTTAGTTCGTTAGTTAGTGTTCCACTTCACGGGTATCATTGTTTTGAGCTTAGCAACAAAAGTGTTAACTGAGAGACTCTCTCGCTTATGTTAGAACTCCTCATCACTTATGTGAGAGCTTCCCCTCACTTACGTCAGGACTCCTCTCACTTTTATATGAGATTCTCACTATGCATAATGAGATTATCACTTTCATATTGAGAATCCTCTTTTTGAATGAGATTTTTCACTACTCTCATTTTGCATAATGGGATAAGCGCTTTGCATAGTGAGAATCCTCACTTTTATATGAGATTCTCACAATTCTCACTTTGTATAGTGAGAATCCTCACTTTTTTATCCTCTCAACTGTCACATAAAAATGGCAACATTTCCCTATACTGTCATGCCCCCTGCGGGCTTTGCGACAGTATGGGAATCTTGGAATGCCATGGTTTTCTAAAATCAAGATTTCTTTCGTTCTATGGGACTTATTACTAAAATTTTTCAATAAAAGCTTAAATAACATGTTTATTTACCAATATAAATATTTAAATTCATAACATAATATATATTCAATAGTCAACGCCACAATGGTTCAAAAATTTTTTTCTCGCTATCTCTATTATAGAGAAGCCGCTGCTTAAGTCAGAGCGAGACAACGACATTAGTCACTGTAATGTCTTTAAAACATAAGCATAAACGCAGTGGCCCTTGGAGGGCCTCGCGACAGTATCGGGGTTTTTGACGGAACCCGCAATGGGCCTCATGACAGTTGAGAGGATATGGGATTCTCGCGTTTCTTGTAAAGTGTGTCAAAACCATAGAGAAAATAACGCGCTCCCCTGGGGAAGAGATGTTGTATCGAACTGTGCACAGATACTCAACTGGGCCTGACGTCATAATAGCGGGAAGTAGCGTATTTAAATGTTAACCCTTCCCCTCACCCGTTTTTCACCCCCTTTGTTGGCGACAACATTTTCTATAGAAACAAGCCGATATGCCATCTCTTCTTACTCTATGGTCAAAACCGATATCTATATGAATGATTTTTCGGGTCACAGTAACAAAAGGTCATAACTACACTAATTAAAAGATGATGACACTACAATCTTGGTAATAGCCCTGGTTTAGTACTCACTCTGCTCGGAAGGTATGTCTTTAGTTGGCAGGTATATAGACGGCCTCTTTGAACAGTTTCGTATGCCATGGTCAGTGTTGAACAGGGTAAAGTTATGCTCGTCGTACGACGGCAGATCCTTCAGAAACTCCATCACCGACTGTTGAAATAAACACGATAATGTAGTCAAGAAACAAAATCCAAGGTTCCACGAGCGTGGTGCGCAACAAACTCACTTTTACCAACAATAATTAGCTTATGTAACCCCTTACCATTTTGGTATTTTAGCGATTTGATTCGTACACGTTTTAAAACAATCAACAATTTACTGAAGCATAGAATATAGTCAAAATAATCCAAAATAAAGTTCTCAACGATGATAGTCCAGCGCAACCATGAGAATGACAATGACAGATGGGATCAGTGTGACCAGATTTAAATTTAAATTAAAGATCCTGCTAGTAGAAGGCTTGTACGCCAACCCGCGATATTTTCTCGTTCGTTCGCGCCTTTGACAAGGTTATGGTTCGCGCGCAAATAGATAGAGAGCGGAAGCGTGATAGCGCTATATCACGTACTTATTATAAGGACTGAAGTGCGATTTTTGAAAATCATACGAGCGACTTGGCAGTAGAAAATGTCAAAATTACTATGGAGATTATGCATCTTTCTACTGCCAAGTCGCTCGTATGATTTTCAAAAATCGCACTTCAGGCCTTGCGGTAGCATTTATTTCCCCTCTGCCACGGTATTAAGTAGGTATATAAGTTTGTGATTTTATCTACATCAAGCATTAAAACCTTTCTTCATTACTTTTAACATGTGAATCGATTTACAAGATTAATTGTTTAACATTAGATTACTAGACTGAAACTGAAACACTACTGACCGATCTTACTGATTGATCATAGAATATTGAGATAAAAACAGAAATGTATCAAATAGCATCCTGTTTTTGCCTCGCATTGCGTGTATCACATCATACATATATTAGACTCAATCAAAAAAAAATATTTGAACTAAAACCAAAGCCAAAGCCAAAGTCAAGCCAAAACCAAACCACCACCACCACCACCTAGCCATTGTCCCATTGTCAAATAAAAAAAAAAAAAAAACGTTCTGAAGTGCGATTTTTGAAAATCATACGAGTGACTTGGCAGTAGAAAGATGCATAATCTCCATAGTAATTTTGACATTTTCTACTGCCAAGTCGCTCGTATGATTTTCAAAAATCGCACTTCTGAACGCAGCCTAACGGAATAATTAGAAACCGTGAGAGTTTTTGGCGGGATTTGAACAGATACGTTTGGAGTCCTCATATTTCATCGAATTTTTATTGTTTTGCGTAACAAAGTGTCGTGCAAGTGAACAATATACAGTTCAGTGAAATATGATGGTGTGGGTTGTGAACAGGAAAAGTGTTCCGTTCTTTTGTAGCGCGGCAAGCGGTCGGTTCACCTCTTTCCTGTGGACTTCTCTGCGTTTCCTGCGTTTCTCGATTGCCTCCAAAAACTCCAAAGAAGCGTTGAAACGTCGAACACCAACGTTTTATTTGCTATAAATGAGAGTATTTATTCCTGACATCGGTTGTATGCGATACTATAATCGCTTTACCTTGAACCAAAAATTTTGTATAGTAACTAGATTGTACACTACGGTGCTGGCACCGGGGCAAGTGAGATTACCTAAATCCTCGTGTGTCCCTTTCTAACTAGGGAGTCCATTCATTCTCAAATTTGACGGGATACCTAATATGCATTTATTCAAGCCTGTTTCTTACCATCTCGTTGAGGATTCGATATTATCTTTTTATTCTGAAAATGTTTTTAGGGGTAAACTCAGACTAAAAAAATATATATATAAAATTAATTTTGAGTTTACCCGCGACTGTTCTCGTTCATCCAAAAAATATTACAACGTGTTAATGAATTATCGCGCAAACTAGAAAGTATTTTGTTTAGAATCGAGAATTGAATTATCTTGGTTTCGACATATGATTCTTTCTTCAAAATAAAATTTACTGAACCCGATGTCAACCCACCGCACGGACACACATACCCTACTTACTAAAATGTATCCATGAGTAGGTTAGCGCTTTCATTCATTGCTGAAATGATAACATTTTTGCCTCAAAATTTAAAATGCGAATAACTTTAAATTTTAATTATCAAAATAATGAAATTATTGTTTCAATCAATATTGCCTCCGTGGTCTAATGGTTAAGAGCATTGGCTCTCGATACGGAGGTCGTGGGTTCGATTCCCACGGGGGACACCTAGTGATATGTCACTTTGTGCATTTTTCCCCAGTTGGTTAGGACATTGCAGGCTGAATCACCTGATTGTCTGAAAAGAAAAGTGATTCCGTGCTTCGGATGGCACGTTAAGCCGTTGGTCCCGGCTACTATCTCTAGTAGTCGTTACATAAAAACCACGTCAGAGGCCGAAAGGCGGTCTGAAAAAACTCTGACACCAGGGCTCTGCCCACACGATAAGAAGAAGAATCAATATTTTGCTATAAATCAGTTGGGGTGCATGCGGTTTTGCGCTTATTCATTAACACGGCAGTACCAATACGTACTTACCAGATTTTATGTCAAATCATAAGCTATCAAACAAGAAAAGTTTCATCAAAATCAGTTCCTTAGTTTTTGCGTGATGCTGTTACAAACAAACAGACAGGCAAATATTCTAAAAAAAGGTTGATTTGCAGTCAGGGAAACCTAAAAACCATATCGTAATCCTACTCATGTAAAGATCTTCAATACGTACAGACACACTTCTTTTACAGTTTAATAAGCAACACACATTTTGTGTTTAATACATAAGTCGCCAAAATGGTCAATGGTCACCCTAGTTAAGAAAAGTTAAGAAAAGTTTAGCGAAAAAATTAAATATCTAACCTGTGGAAAGAAAACCCACAGCCAGGGTAAATTTCATTTTTGCATCCAGTAACACAACAAAAATTGACCATTTCGAAGGTTTACAATGTTATTATCAGTTATCACAACAATTTAATTTGTTATTTTATGACTTTTCAAATTTCAAATATGTCCGCCATAATAATATTTTTTCATAACACCAAAGAGTTGCCATTAAAAAGTTTTGAAATAATACACTAAAGTATTGTACTTACCTTATTTGTTTTGTCATAAATTGAAAAAAATTAGTGTAAAACAAATAAAAATTATCAATACCTAATAATAAATAATAAATAAATATCTTGGACAATGTCACACAAATTATCTAGTCACATTTAAAGTACCAGAATACAAGTACCAATACCTAATATACTTTAAATTATGAATTTTCAAAACAAAAATATTTTTTTAATTTACATACATCTTTTGTTACATTAAATTCTAAAGTGGTAGCTTAATAAGTTGGCAACACGTTAGAAAGAGACACACGAGTATTCTGGTTATCTCACATTTGCTTGGTTGTCAGCCTACAACAACATTGAAGGAAATTAATACTTATTACGTAAAATTAGAGTTTATTTTGCATTCTCCACGAAATTCGAGAGTTTGGTCCACCTATAGGATACTATATACAATGTTCTTGCCTTGAACTAGCTTGTAGTAGAGGATTCTCTTCATACATTTTGGCTATAATTGTGCGCTTCGGGTTAAAAGCATCAAATTTCTACCATGGATAGGGTGTTCCTTGGTGATCATTTTCAGATGTGGAGGGAAGTCTGATTCGTCCCCTGTGCGCGGGGGGAGGGGGGTGAAGTACGTATCTGGGTCATTGTTTTCATTATTCTTTTACGGATCAGTTAATGCTACTAGGGCTTGTGTGGTATCGTTTTCGAGTAAAACGGATACGAGGAATTCATTTTTACTGCATAATAGGCATATTTCCATACAATAAAATAATGTTTAACACGAAAAAGTAAAAACCATTGCCTTGATTTTTTTTTAAAACATCTATATCTTTGGAAATCTTTATAAATATAAGTAAACAAAATTAAGCAAATAAAGGTTATTTAGTCTAGTTTATAAAAACATATACTTGTTGGACACTTATCATACAACAACTACAAGAAAAAAATTCATTTACGCGTCGAGGTAAAGCAGCATAATTCGTTTACTGCGGATTACGAGTGATGGTTTGGAGGTAAACATAATATGTAACTTTATAATTTCGATAGCAAACGATTATTTGTTGAAAATTAAATAGAAAAATAAATTAGGCATAGTCTTAATTGGATATAATAAGAAGCGGCAACAATTTTAAAGGGATATAATTCGGAGCGCGCTCCATACAAACGAAGTCTGGTTATATTTCTAATATTATCCAAGTAAAATCAATGAAATTTTACAGAAACAGTCTACAAACTAATATCTATGCTCGCTCTTGAAATACATACATACATAAATTCAAGACCATAATCCCTTACGGGGTGGAAACTTTGCTACAACGACCAACAACAATGTTAAGCGTGCAGTGCGTTGTAGCAAGGTTCACTTTGACCATATTGAACATTTCACGTTGAAGGTTTCACGATGAAATGACGTGTCAGGTGATGACAGGGGGCTAATCTCTCGCCCACAAAACACTGCCAAAAACTTTATCACTTAGTCGCCTCGTGCGACACCCACGTGAAGAAATTGGGTAGTCCATCCTAAGCCGGCAGTTTTAACTAATGCGGTCATACATCAACAATACAAATCTTTCTATTAGGAATTGAGTCCTCACTTATTTCGTTTGAGTTCTTCAAAGGCCCTATTTACTTCAGGCTTAGTGTAAAGATTTCCAAGTGTCAAAAGCCGTTCTTTTCCCCTTGCCTGAAAAGAACCACATACCGTATCATACCGGTTAAACCGATACTTAGTTTTGCAGGCCAGTGTATTGGCCGATACCTGCATTGTGTCAAATTCATTGACACCACCAATTCGTGAATACCCTACCTTGTTATTTATCGAAGCTTGAACCAAAACCGAAAGCAAATCCATAACTCAGAGAGAGCTAATTTACTGAAAAACCCCACCACTAGTAGGTTACTCGTACGATACATCAGTGTCTACGGTTGCATATGATATGATCACTCTTCTACGTCCTTTTGGCATTGAATCTTCCAAGTGTAAAAAGTTACTAGTGTCAGCCTCCTCGGGCGAACATGGGGCCAATTGACTCAAATCTGAGGCAGCGGCAGAACAAAGAATTTTACTCCCATTCGTTGCGTCGATTTCTTTTTCTGTTGCCTCTACACTGGAAGAACTGATTGTTGTGACAAGAATGAGAATAATTCTGTTCTATTTTCATATACTCGAAGAAATAAAATTTCTCTCTTTCTTTCTTATACACTTTTTTTGGGCATTGCATCCGTAGGAGGTACAAGAAAAAGTGTGGCATCTATCTGCTCTCTCATGGCAATTTTGACGCGACAAATCGGAATAAAGTTGTTTGTTCATTTGTGTCATTTTGCCTCATGATCACCCGAGCGAGGAGGCTGACACTCGTATATTCCTACATTTTTATAGATGTTGCGTGAAAAGGGGATTAGAATAATGATTCGCACCTCAGTCAAAAAGCCACTTGCTGGCTTTGCGTGGCTTTTTTCAGTAAATTAGCTCTCTCTAAGTTGCTTTTGGTTATAGTTAAAGCTTCCGCTAAATAGTTAGGTATTCATTTCATTTCTTTAGGGATGGACTGGACGAAAGATACAGTCGAATCGCACTCAATTTAGAGTAGACTACTCTTCCCGAGGCAGAAACTATATCTGCAGTGCTAATAATGTCGTGCTGCTTTACAAAAGATGTTGGTAGGTACTGGACGGTGCATTTACACCGCAGCTGCACTCCAAATTCTCAGCGCTATGATTTTAAGCCGGCAATAATTGCCGATTTTCCTATATACTTAACAATTATTAAATGTTTTTTTTTGAGGAGCCTAAGCTCCTAGCGCGCTCCGAATTATATCCTCCTAAGAGGATAGATATAGGAGAGGGAGCGCGCTCCATAAAAACGAAGTCTGGTTATATATTTAATACTAAACAATTAAAGTTAACGAAATTTTTCAAAAACAATTTTTTATTTATATTATTAATTTATTATCAACTAATCTCTATGCTTGTATTGTGCCCGATTTTCTTTCAATGCTAGGGTTAATTTAAGATTTGTATGGAAATCTTTGAGGCACTGTAAGTTCGAAACTATACATTTTTACGAAAATCTGAGACAATACGAGCATAGATATTAGTCTGTAGACTGTTTCTGTAAAATTTCATTGAATTTAATTGGATAATATTGGAAATATAACCAGACATCGTTTGTATGGAGCGCGCTCCGAATTATATCCTTTTAAAATTGTTGCCGCTCCTTATTATATCCATTAAAACTATGCTTAATTTATTTTTCTATTTAATTTTCAACAAATAATCGTTTGCTATCGAAATTATAAAGTTACATATTATGTTTACCTCCAAACCATCACTCGTAATCCGCAGTAAACGAATTATGCTGCTTTACCTCGACGCGTAAATGAATTTTTTTCTTGTAGTTGTTGTATGATAAGTGTCCAACAAGTATATGTTTTTATAAACTAGACTAAATAATCTTTATTTGCTTAATTTTGTTTACTTATATTTATCAAGATTTCCAAAGATATAGATGTTTTAAAAAAAAAATCAAGGCAATGGTTTTTACTTTTTCGTGTTAAACATTATTTTATTGTATGGAAATATGCCTATTATGCAGTAAAAATGAATTCCTCGTATCCGTTTTACTCGAAAACGATACCACACAAGCCCTAGTAGCATTAACTGATCCGTAAAAGAATAATGAAAACAATGACCCAGATACGTACTTCACCCCCCTCCCCCCGCGCACAGGGGACGAATCAGACTTCCCTCCACATCTAAAAAAGATCACCGAGGAACACCCTATCCATGGTAGAAATTTGATGCTTTTAACCCGAAGCGCACAATTATCGCGGGAAATAGCTCTACTATTGAACTGAAACAAAAAAAAAAACAGTTAGAAACCGCGGTAAATTCAAAATCGGAACACGTTCTAAAAGTGTTTAAAAGTTTTGTTCTGTTAACATTTTTTGCAGTTTATAATTTAAATTCACATTCAAGTAAGATAAAAATGAACAGTTTAGTAAATTCTAACTTTTGTCGAACTTACAATCCATGTGTTAGGCAAAATGCGCTGTCAGATATAAAACGATTACTAACATCACGAGATACGGAAGCTCAAAATAAAGCGTGCGGCTACCTAGTGGAGGTAATAGGAAGATATAGCCGGAATTCGAACGAGGGGGCGCGTTTGGTGGAATATTTACTGGACAATGATATCACCGTATTTCTTTGCGAAGCTACATCGAACTTGGACTTTTCACTATTCAGGTTCTTTACTAAAGCGGATTTTACACGGATCAATTTCGCTTCAATTCCATTGCTTCAATGGCATTGAGACATCTAAATACATTAAAATTTGATTATTGAAAGCTAAGTATAGGAAATGCGTGCAATGTTCAATGTTTTTCAATGGAATTGATGCAATTTGGTTGATCCGTGTAAAATCCGCTTTAGATCGTAGACTTTAGATTTAGACCATCAATCTGAACAACTTTCAATACTTATATGGATGGAAGCCACTAAGTATTTAGTGTCCGTATAGCTAGCGTACACATGAAAGGGATTTGGCTGGGACTAGTGCCAATAAATAGTTCCTAAATAGTGCCTAATTAGTACCTAGGTCAAATAAATAGTGCTTCTGTACTTTACGAGATTTCTTTTTTTTTTTTACCTGGTACGCTGGCTTGACGTCAAGGTAGCGTACACATTTTCTGTGGCTAAAACGGCTTGCATTGCAATGCATTGAATTCGTGTGTACGCCAGCGCAACGCCATCGCCAGCTTCGACTTATTTATATCTCCGCTCCCTGAAGACCTAGCCTCATGAGATTTTGGATGCCTGGGGCATTATTTGAGCACTATTTTTTGAGTGTAAATTCGATGCTGCAATGCAAGCCGTTTTAGCCACAGAAAATGTGTACGCTACCTTGACGTCAAGCCAGCGTACCAGGTAAAAAAAATCGATATCTCGTAAAGTACAGAGGCACTATTTATTTGACCTAGGTGCTAATTAGGCACTATTTAGGAACTATTTATTGACATCAATTCCAGCCAGATCCTTTTCATGTGTACGCTAGCTATACGGACACAGTATTTATACCTATAATAAATAATGACCATTTGAGTTGAGTAGGTAGTAGAGTAGGTACAGTAGTTTTGTATGAAATAGCAGATTTTTTTAATTTTTCACTATGTTGGTTCCATTGTGTTTTGTCAAAGTTGTACAGTTTGATGGTCTTAACCACCCCTTGAAGTATAACTACCTAAGAAGGTGTTTTGTTGTTTTATACACAAGATGAAAAAGTAGATTCACCCCTAAACTAAGGGTGCTTTGCTACACCCTGTATTTAAGTATAATTATAGGGCCTGACAATTTTTAAGGGGATGATCAGACCGTCAAACTGAATAACTTACTCTACGAAACCAACATAGAAACCCCGAAAAAAAATCTGCTGTTCCATACAAAACTGCAAATCTACTTGAGCCAAATGTATGGGACAGTTTGTTTTTGCGATTTCGATGTTGATTCCATGGAGAAAGTTGTTCAGTTTTATGTTCAAAAAAGCGGGATGTTTCTGAGTCCCGTCTTTCATCAAAAGCGGGACATAATAAAAAACCTAAATAATCAGTCTGAGTTTCAAACTAAGTTTACAATGATGTTGATGATAAATTGCCATAGAAAACGTATTTTAATTACTATATTTCTCTGAAGATTTAACTTCTTTTATAAAGTTTCATTATTTTCATTAAATTTATAGTTTAAGAACTCTAATAGCTCCAGATTTAATTGGATGAGTAATTCCCGAAAAGCGGTACAAAGCCTGTCCCGTGCGGGACATTCAATTTTGGGCTAAAAATCGGGACGTCCCGCCAAAATCGGGACGTCTGGCAACGATGGTCTATAGCCACCCCGTTAAATATGACTAGGGTGTTTTGTTTCTTCCCCCTAACAAACAATGAGACTACCGCAGGTCGATCCTGGCATGCCTGCGGCTGCTGTGCCGCGAGCACAGGTTCTTCGTGGAGGAGCACGCGGCGCACGCGATGACGGCCGTGCTACGGGCACTGGCTCACTACGCCGGCAGCGGCTCGCATGCTGCCGTCGATGCTTGCCTGCATTTCCTTTGTGATTTACTCAATGGGTAATTTTTTTTTCTCTTTTATTATATCTATGAGCGACCCGCGACTGTACCTACTTACCAGATTTTAAGTCAAATCATAAGCTTTCAAACAAAATAAAGTTTCATCAAAATCGGTTCAGCAGTTTTTGCGTGATGCTCGAACAAACAAACAAAGGGATGGACAAAACAAAACATCAAAAAATTTGTGATTTGGAGTCAGAAGTGCGATTTGTGAAAATCATATCAGTAGAAAGATGCATAATAATCTCCATAGTAATTTTGACATTTTCTACTGCCAAGTCGCTCGTATGATTTTGAAAAATCGCACTTCAGGTTATCGTAACCATTACTTGAAATAATAGGAACTTGAAACTGCTCTATAGGGTCCTTCTGAATATGCTGACGCTTTGATCAGACCATCAAACTGAACAACTTTCTCTATGGCACCAACATCGAAATCGGGAAAAAAAATCTGCTTGTCCATACAAAACTGCAAACTTACTCGAGCCAAATGTATGGGACAGGGGACAGCAGATTTTTTTCGCGATTTCGATGTTGGTCCCATAGAGAAAGTTGTTCAGTTTGATGGTATGATCATCCTTTTAAAAAAGTTTCAGCATATTCAGAAAGACCAAACGCCTGTTACTTGAAGTTTTTCCATGCAACTAAACAACACTGGGGTGTTTTCTTACACCCTGTATAAATTAAGAAAACAAGCTCTGGATCAGAAGTGCGATTTTTGAAAATCATACGAGCGAATTGTCACTAGAAAGATGCATAATCTCCATAGTAATTTTGACATTTTCTACTGCCAAGTCGCTCGTATGATTTTCAAAAATCGCACGTCTGAAACTGTTTTCTAAAGGCTCTAAAGTTTTTTAAATGCTCTTTAACACCAATAGATGGCGCCTCTTGTATTTTACATCGCGCTATCGTTATGTACTAAAAGTAAAGTATTATATTTTAATTGCATACGCGGAATGTATGACATGAGAATTTTTCTTTTCTGATTTTTCAATTTTTGTGACGAATAGGAACATCTATTCGTATATTTTTTTACTTGTTTCACTAATCTAATAGTCCGAGATACGACCGAAAAATTATGCACCTATTTCTTAGGCGAACGAAATGTGATTCTAGAAGGGTATTTTTACACAGGGCCAGGGTTACCAGCTACAGGGTTGCCAGGTTCAAAGAAGTCATTTTTTAACCTGGCAACCCTATAGTTGCGACAGATTGAGAGGTGTGGCAACTCTAGTTTTTCCAGTACTTTAGATCAGTCTCCTTCCGATGGCACCTCATTTACTTCCCTAACAGACAGGTGGAAAAAGTTATGCCAAAATCATAATGGAAAAGGTACTTGCGGCAGGATTTTTCTAGGCAACTTAACGGCGTTGAATTAACCCCTGTGTAAACATAAACTAGAATTACATTTCGTTCGCCTATGAAATAGATGCATAACTTTACGGTCGGATCTCGGTAAAGATCCGCCAAGTGCGAGTCGGGTCCATAGATATAATATCCAATACAGGATCGCGCTGTGCCAAATTATCTTTCTCTCGGTTTAATCAAAAATAATCCATAGCCCAAACACATAAAAACTATTTGGCACGCATAAAGTTGACCATGCTAGAAGAAGAAGGCATGAGTTGCACCCGGTGTCCCATTCTACAGTGTACTGGTGTTGCCATATGTATATGTTATGATTTCAGCCGAATTGGTAAGATCAAATGAAGCAAAAATGTCTTTGCTCTCTTCTATCTATTTACACGCGCAACATGCTCCGGTTTCAGGATTATTTTAATGTCAATAAATAGTTACTTAATAGTGCCTAGTAATTAGTGCCTAGGTCAGATAAAAATAGTGCCTTCAACGAAATGAAGTTTACGAAATATTTATTTTTTTACCATAGTACGCTAGTTTGATGTCAAAGTAGCGTAAATGTGTTAGGTATAGATATATAGATACACATTTTCTGTAGCAAAGTAAAACGACTACACAAATAGTGAAAATATAATAAAAGTCCTAAAAGCATAATCGCATTGTCACCCTACTAAGGATAGGGACACCGAGTCCAGGCTGCTTTATCCCGCTCTTCCCAATATTCCGAGAAGACCGCATTCCAGGTTTTACGTAGTAAATTAATATTTCTATGGTCGGGTCAGATAGCGAAATGTCAATAGCATAGATTTATATATTACTATATATATATGTCTTTGGTCAATAGCTATTTTTAGCTACTCGTCTTATGTCTTGATGACATTAAGACATAGTTAAAAATATCCTGAACACCCCCAATTAATTTTTTACGATTTACCTGGCACTTGATACGGCCATCCTGAAACCTTCAAAATGCTTATAAAATAAATAAAAATAATTTAGAAACATGAACATGATAGACCTAAGACATAACGTTAAGTCTATATGTTCGTACTTAAACTTAATTTGTAGTAGTGACTGGTAATTAATATGGCACATGTGGCTAAAAATGGACAGTCCCCACAATCAGCTATCACTCTATCTAGATATCTCTCAGGACATCATTAAAGCTGGCAGTAGCGGTGAAGTAGATTTTTTGCGGAGTATGACATGGAATGGAACTAATGGAAGTCATCCACTTGTGCGCTTCCTGAATTATCGAAAGAAAAACCTCAAAGACTAAGTCAAGTGCAAAACAGAAAGTCATTTTACATAAACCGTATTAGATGATTCGATACTATTTGCAATTCTACTACAGCAGCCGCCTGCCATGTCCTATCTGTAACTTACTGATCTTTGCTCCTGAATGAAATGTAGACTAAATCCGAGAAATTCTCTGAAAATGTTAACGGGGACGATCGCTACGGTACCTACTGCTATAACTTTTATTCAAAATATACCCAAAAATACTGACTTCCGCCAATATACTTACTAACAAAAATACCGATGCTCGGAAAAGTCGATAAAATATACCGAAAAAGTATTAAAATACTGAATCTGGTTACACTGGCAACCGAGCACCGGCCAAACCTAAGTGCCAACATGTTCGCCCGAACCGACAACACCCTGAGCACACTTTAAAAGGCAGTTGATATAGGTTTAGGTGTACCAGAATCTGATGGCAAATATAGTCACAACAGACTACTTAGAAAGAACTACCGCAACCGCACCGTTCTTATAGTATAGTTGTTACTTCAGCACACGACAGTTGGTGTGTGTAACACACTCACAGTTTTTACACATTATCATCAGGGTATATATACGTCCCACTGCAGGGCACAGGCTCGCCCTCAACAAGGGTGCGGATCAAAGGCACGCATCAGAATTCCCTACTTCTTCAGCGTATGCAGGTTTCCTCACGATGTTTTCCTTCACTGTTTGAGAGCGGTCGGTTGTATCTACACGTACAAGTTAGAAAAACTAATTGGTACATGGCATGGTGTGCTTTTTCGAACCGGGACCTCATATTATCATGATTGAGCTTTCCGCAACGCGCCACTGACAGGAATCGTTAGTTACGTTGTATATTAGTATTATCTTTAATTAATTCACCCTTCAATTTACAGCGTAACCACCCACAAGACGACACCACCACTATCCCATCAAAGTGCTTACAGCGCTATACAGCTGCTATCATGTCTAAACGCCCTCGCTCCTCGCATCAACACCAACCAAAACACGATCCTTTCAAGCGCTCTAGTGCTTCACTCCTTGATATCCTACCAGCCAGACAGTCTAGCTGTGAAGGGGAATACAGCGGCTGCATTGCTGGAAGTGCTGAACCAATGGTTTGGACTGCTGATGAGCGCGTTGAACCATTCGATGCTGGTAGGCGATGGGGGCGTTTGTGGTTTGTTCTTGGTGACCATATGCCAGCTTGGCATGGATGTTTTGGGGTGAGTAGACACTTAACATTCCTGTGATAGGGAGGTTTTTCGGATTTCCGGCCCTATATATTTGCTAAGCACAAAATATGCAAGGTCCACGCAGGTCCACGCAGTCCATGCAGGTCCTTAACCTTTGGTATGCCGGAACGCGGATCGAACGAAAATAATTTGATTTCTATTGTGTCTCTTATTCCCGGCATACGAGAGGTTAATATGCTGAAGATTTTTTAAGGGTGATGATCAGACCATCAAACTGAACAACTTTTTCTATGGGACCAACAGTAGAATCGTGAAAAATTAAAACAATTCTTCCATGAAAAACTGCAATCCTACGCGCCCAAAATGTATGGGACAGCTAATATTTTTTTAGCGATTTCGATGTTGGTCCCATAGAGAAAGTTGTTCAGCTAGATGGTCTGATCGTCCCTTTAAATATCCGTCAGCATATAAAGTATAGGACCCGGAATAAACGCAAACAATTTCGCAATAAATTACGATAAAATTTTGCTGCATATTAATTTACCATAAAACATTTTCTCCAGACTTATAAGCCTCCTAGAGCACGGCCAGCCGAAAACAGACTTCATACAAACAATCCTCACTGACGATCAAGAAATTGGCTTACTGAAGCAATGTGCCTCTGATATGAGACGTTCAATCCAACGTATAGTGTCGGATCTAGTTCTTTATACCAAGGTACGTCCTCTGATTTATCTTCAAAATTATCCCGTGTTACACAGCTTCGAAGAGCACCAACCCAGCAGTGCTAGCATGATTACTCGCTTAAGGGGCGTCCGCCCGGTTTTGAGTAACTTTGTAACCATTTTATACATTAACTATGGCACTTTTTAAGCAGAAAACAAAACTGAACAATCTACAGGATATGAGAAGTGATGTGGTTTTTCTCGAAATCTATTTTAATTAATAAAGCTGAAGAAAAACGACTCCAAAGTCACCTCTTTTTTTCCAATTGTAACCGTTTTACTCTTACATTGTTGATCAGAAGAATATGAAAATTTAAAATATTCTTCACAATACAATATAAAATGATGTGGTTTTCTTATTTTTTGAAAATTCATAAAGAATCATACAGGTTTTCAAAGAAAACGGAAAATTCTGACCGGAGCCGCGCAATTGAAGCGGGATGGCTAATTGTAAAAGTTTACTTGTAAGAAAGAGAGCCTTGCAGATGGGAGGAGTAGCCTTAACGCGCGCCTGCGGGTTTGAAAACCATGTCATGCCATGTCATTTATCCCGCGATGCTGAGCATGATTTGACAGCGCGCCAGCCACTCTACCAAAAGATAGCAAAGTCGCGGCGCGGGTTTGTTGGGTTACCATACGGTTAAAACTATCATTTTTATATATTGAAACACCGAATCGGTAATTAGAGCCCGCGCACAATTGGCCTGTCGCGACCATAAAGCGCTCTCACTAATATTATTTACGCTATGACCGAACGGTGATCATGCTCGCATTTGTAGACTAGAGTCTACGAATGACAGTTGAGCGCTCGCATCATCGTAAGTCGCGGCCATCATGTTAGCTACTGTAGAGACAGAGGCGAAGGCGCGCTGATATAGAGATTTGGTATAGAGAGACTCGAAGTCGCGGGGTATCATGCTAGCACTGCAGGTGGATGTTGTCAGTCGACTAATCCCACTTCAGTCATCCTCAATAGTCAATATCTCTGACGCCCCAGACCATGTGGCTAACGGTACATCCTGGGCATCCTCCGTTCATCGCGAGATGCCGGGATGCTGCGCGCTTGTGCTTACTCGGCTCCTCTAAAACTAGTCTCGCGTGATACATATGCTTGCTGCTCACATAAAAGCATGCCAGCTACTGGTAAAATCGAGCTACTGGCTTGTGGATTTAGATTTAATCCGTACCTACTAGAAGTGCCATTACAAAGCGTACCAGGAAATCGCAAGCCGTTTGATGTTTTACCCTAGCACTTGAAACTAGCATACCAGACACAGGCATTACCTTAGAAGTGCGGGGTGAGGTGCAGTATCTGAAGTTAGTTAGGGGCAGGGAGTTGCCATCCTGTGTGTACTACATACTAGTATCCCTTCTGTGCTGATGGTTAGAGTCACTACCACCTGGCCGTGTATCGGTTTCCGAATCAGATTTAAGGAGGGTAAGGACGATAGAGTGCATCTGTATTAGAGCACATACTTATATGCTCTTCAAAACATAGCAGTAGGCCTCGCATGCCACCTTCGAGAAAAAGACAAAAATCGAGATGTGCCTCCATCCTTATTATTTTACGTATGCTAAAAAGAGCGCGCATGACGTTATTCTCGTTTAATCGCTTTGTCTTGGGTGGCATGCTAGCCGTGCAGAAGCAACAATAGACTATAAGATCTTCAATATCCTTTTCCCGTCATCTTTTGATGACTCCGGGAACAGAAGTGCGATTTTTGAAAATCATACGAGCGACTTGGCAGTAGAAAATGTCAAAATTACTATGGAGATTATGCATCTTTCTACTGCCAATCCGCTCGTATGATTTTCAAAAATCGCACTCTTGCTAAAAGATTTAGAAAACATTATACCCCTCTAGCATGCCACCTCTGAGTGATAGACAAAAATCGAGACGTACTGTCTTTGTAACTTTGCGTATGCGAAAGCGAGCGAGCATGATGATTTTCTTGTTTTGTCGCTTTGTCGTGCATGGCAAGGGGTAAAATATAGGTATACATATTTTATCGATCTACGTTTTATATTAAGCTGAAGGTATTGATGGTTTTCTCTATTCTTCAGGAAAATCAAAAGCAAATGAGCACAGAAGATTACAGTGTCTTCTTGAAGTTTCTGTTGAAATTTCTTTATGAAAACGAAGGGTCGAATGCGATGGATTTCTGTGACATGCTATTCTCTAAAGGATATTTAACTATGTTGCCACAGGTTCAAATAATAAGGTACCCAAGTCCTATTTTGTTTTAACCTTTTAGATTTTCAAAGTTATTTACAGGGTAAATAGAGCAATTTGAAGCTTATCAGTATTTATTTCATCCCACTGCTGGGCAAAGGCCTCTCACCTGCTCTTCCACTCGTTCCTGTTTTGTATACATCAGTATACAACGTGTTAATGAATTAGCGCAAAACCTCATACGCAAAAGCTCATACACCCCAACTGATTTGTAACAAAATAATTAGATCAATAATTTCATTATCTGATAGTTTAGATTGATTTTGATAGTTAAAATTTAAAGTTATTCGCATTTTAAGTTTTGAGGCAAAAATGATTTGTTATCATTTCAGCACTGAAAGAAAGCGCTAACGTTCTCATGGATACATTTTTATAATCTTGTTTTAGTAGTAAGTAGGGTGAGTGTGCCCGTGCGGTGGGTTGACATCGGGTTCCGAAAATTTTACCTATGTTAAAACCATGATAATTTGATTCTGCTCTCGATTCTAAACAAACTACTTTCTAGTTTTGCGTTAATTCATTAACACGTTGTATTTTATCCATATAATTTCAGAAACGATGCAACAGTGCGAAAACTAAGCACTCTGGTTTTAGGAGAGATGTTGAAAGCGTTGTCACAGAAGTACCTAGATGTAAACAACACAGAAGTGGACGTCGGAACATGCGCTCGCGATATTCATGTAAAATATAGATCTTTATCTAAGTAGTTCGTTCCACGCACGAAGTCACAAGTAGCGAGTCATTTTGAAACTTAACACATCGGTATAAGAGTTTTCGAAATGGTCTTTTTGTATGTAGTGAACTATAATATTTATTTTGTGCTATAACCATCAAAAAGGCGATGTCGACGAATTAATTTGAAACCAAGTCATCTCCATTATAGCCAGTTTGAGTGAAAATAACTCGTTATTAAACAGGGAAAGTATTTTTTTCTTGTTTTTCAGGGAGTTGCTTGTTTACAGATTGAACCGTTGATAAGCGTTTCACAACGGGTTTAAAATCTTGCATGAAGCTTCATTATTTTTATTCACCGCGAGGGGGTCATACCTATTTTGTCTGTTTTCGAACCGATTTTTGATAACCAAATTATTACATTTAATATATATAGTTCACATAACAGTGTAGATACGTTCTTTCTGCAGGGCATCTAACCGTTGAAAATACGATTCTATTAAATTTTCTCGATAGAAAAGAGGAGTAAAGTAAGCTCGATTTCTGATTTATAACCCGTTTTACAAGAATCACCCTACACCATTTCTTCTGAATATACCATCATTTGAAAGGTAAATAATTATAGCAGGGCTTCTACCCGATGGATTTTTCCCCAAACACCCAAGAGAAAAGATATTGATGAAAAATACGTTTTTTTGCGATCTTACTTTCAATTGAAGCGGGATGGCTAATTGCGAAAGTTTGCTTGTTAGAAAGTGAGGCTTGCTCTACTAATACCCAGCCTGAATTAAAGACAGTGACAACAAACTTTAAAGATTTCTCAAAAATATAGTTATTCTTTCAAATCTTCAGCTCAAAATACAGGAGATCATCTAATCTAATCTTATTAGATACATCGATCAGAGCAAAAGAAAAATCTGCTGTTGCATACATTTGAGTTAAGTAGACATTGCAGTTTAGTATGGAACAGCTGATTTTTTTTGCTCCGATCGGTTTGCTCCCATAGTAAAAGTTGTTCAGTTTGATGGGTAGACTCTTAGTTTAAAAGGATGCTAATGATATCAATTTCACCATGCAGATGTAGATCTATAATGATGGATCTTTGTGACAATAATTTTCTTCCAAAGTTGATTAAATATTCTTCCTTTCAGATGGGATTAGTAGAGTTACAATACGGAATAGAAAAACCTCAGAGCATGGGGACGCAGTTACAGAAAAGTCAACCTTACAGTCTTCTGATCTACATTTATTTTTACTGTCAATCTTCAGAGAAGTAACACATCTTGTTTACTAATAATAATTGACTATAGACTATAGCATTAAGCGCATAAAGTATAATTTTCTTTGCATGTTTCAGCCCTGAAGAAGCGACGGCACCACTCCTACCTTACTTGGTGGACCATATCTTGAGACTACCGAATTCGTTTACGCCTCCATCGTATATTATCAAAGCTCTTTGGCTTGTTTTTGCTGTAAAATTTACTTTTTACTTCCTCATTTTCTATATTATTTATAACAAATATGTGTAACACTGGATCTTTGTTGAAATACACTGGAAGCCAATGTGGGCGATTTGATCTACTTAATTACGCAGTTTTAAAAAGATATTGATCAAAAATGTGATTCAAATATAGATTCTAAAGAAAATATTTCTCAGAAATAACCTCGTATAGGTATAGTGCAGGTTTTTTTGGGGTAGCGTCAATGTACTAAATCTTGATGTTGATAAAGCGTTTTTAAAAGTGTTAGTTCTCCTTACGAACAGCTTTTAAATACTTAAAACTACAACTTACACACACACTGCTTACTTTTGCTCAAATTTTCATAACACACCTAGCATTTTGCCACTCTATACTTTACGGGAAATTACGTTACTTCCTAAAAAGCTTTTTATGTTAGTAGAAATATATAATTCCTTCCTAAAGCCTCCCCTTCCCTTTACTCAGATGTCAACAATATCAAACGGTTCCCTGGACTCGCTAGAAGAGAGGGTGTATTTAGAGAAAGCGTCGGACCGCCTAGTATTGATGCTGTACCCGGACCCCTCTGTCTACTACACACACAACCCCGCCATTCTGTTGTGGGCCTTCACCTCTCAGAGGATCTCTAATCCCGTCAGATTACATGTTGTTAGTATGGTCATTTACATTTAGAAGTTATTTTGGAGACAAGTGGCAAGGAGGCTCACGAACGGTTCTTCGAAACTTGCTTCGTTCGATCCGTAGCGTCTACTTAGGTTACTTTGCACATATTGTACGTACAAAGCTCTGGCTTCAACTGATTCGTATTTAGGAGAAAAGTCGAGCTCACTTCGCTCGCTCCAATATATATTTTTTACAATTATAAATCAAAATCATCTTTACTCGCTTACTTCCTCTTGAATCACTCTACCATCTACTAGAAAAAACGCATCAAAATCCGTTGCGTAGTTTTAAAGACCTAAGCATACATATACAGACAAGACAGACAGCGGGAAGCGACCTTGTTTTATACTATCTAGTGATACTGAAGATGTCTGACCACAACTAGAATAGTTGCGTTAAAAAATTTCGAGTTCGCTTCGCTCGCTCCGTTATTTTTGTGTATATCTTCTTATAAAGATAAGGCGGCAAAATCGGTCTGTGCCCCGGGGGACAGAAACTCACGCAACGCCACTGTGTGCATTCTTGCTGGCCACTATTACGAGGCTTCGCCATTTTGCTAGGCACAAGCAAATAATACGCAATACCAAAAATGTAAAAAGCTAAGCTTCCAATCATGGTTCAGTTGCGATTTATTTACGGCAATTACACTCTTGAACTCTCGGTTCACATATCCGACTCACACTAAGGCGGTTTCTTTAACAACCAACAACAAAACCTGGGTTGGCTTTAAAATTGGGGCGCAGGAGTGGGGGGGGGGTTTGGGGGTAGGAAGGGGGGGGGGGAAGTTTGATTTTTTTCTAAAAAAAAATTGAAATTATTTTTTTAAATCAATTTTATTTTTGTTATTTTTTGATATTTCCCCCTGGTACCACTCCCCCCCGCGGAGATGCATAGTTACTGAGATATATTAATTTAAAAATGTGTAAAATCGAACCTAAAGTTACTATTAGGACCGGAATTTTGGGGTTTTGGGAGGGGGGAGGGATAGTGGGAGTGGAGGGGAGGGGGAGTGAGAGGAGGAGTAGGAGGGGTTGGGGGAGGGGAAGGGGAAGGGGGTTGGGTAATTTATTTCGAATGCTCCACAAAACCTTTCTGTACTGGCATTGGCACCGGGCCGTAGCGGAGCGGCGGAGGCCCGGCCCCTTTTTGACAGAAGTAAGGGGTGCAATAAATAAGTGCGGAGTGAAGCGCAGCGGAGCGGAGCAAACGCGTTTCGACTTGCACCAGTCTTGACTTGACTTGGTACCAGGGGGTACCCCTCCCCTCCCCCCTCCCACCCCCACCCTCTCCCCCCCCAAATTCCTGCGCTCCAATTGTAAATTTTTCCCCAAAACCTTTCCTCTGCTTTGCTCTATAACTATAAGCTTACAACGAACTGAAACTGCGAACGTTATTTATATATTAACTTAAAGATTAAATCAATTTGATTCCAGCTATCTCAATGGTTGAAAATCGAAGATTCTCTCCCCGAAGACCTAACCAGCGAGCCTGTAGTATGGGAACTACTGCTGAGCATTCTGACGCAGTCTAAGAACCCACAGATAATAACGAACTGCGTGGAAGCGCTGCACTTGTGCCTGAAAGAGGGCGATGATGATGAGAGGCAGGAGTTCGCGTTGCTGGTGTGGTCTGCGTTGCCTGGCGTACTGTCCAAGGCGCTGATCGATTGTCAAGTTGAGATAGGTAAAGTAATTGCCTTTGTTTCTGTCTAACACTTTTCTGCAAGTAATCTCAAGGATTGTTTTATTATTATAAAAAAATATATATTATTATTTAAAAAAACACATTTTTAAGAGGATAATCAGACCATCTGTCTCCCAATGCACGGTTCTCCAATATTGGGATTCAGGGACCCAATCATTTAATGTAATGTATCACTGTTGTTTTCTCAAAATAAAGAAATGTTATTTATTACTAGTGTAAACCCGCGACTTCGTCCGCACAAATTATATACTTACCAGATTTTAAGTCAGATCATAAGCTATCAAACAAAAAAGTTTCATCAAAATCGGTTCAGTAATTTTTGCGTGATGCTCGTTCAAACAAACAAACAAACAAACAAACAAACACACAAACAAACAGACAGACAAAAAATCCAAACCGAAAATAACCCATGTTGTAGGTTGCGCGATTTTTTGTAGTTTAGAAGTTATGATTTTTTAAAGGTGTATTTGAGAATTTTCTACCGGAGCGGCCTAAAAATGTCATAACTTTTTTCATAGTAAGAATTTTTGGTATTTTATTTTTGCAACATGATCATCTGAAAATACTCTTCCATACGTGAAATAATCAGCAACTTAACATCTATAAAAGTTACCGAAACAAGGGTAAAAAGTGCTCTGAAAAAAATGCGAGCCAACTAAGAAGTATAATTTCTCTTAATTAGCACCAAAATAATTGAAATGACGTTATTATTGTTTACTAAAAACAAAAGATGGTTAGTTGTAATCATAAAGATATTATACCTTACGGAATAGAGTAAGTGACATGAGTTGTCAAATGTAACCGTTTTTGGACGTTTTTTGGAGTCCTCGGCAAGGTAAAAATTCCATTTCTGTGTATAATTCTCAATCTAACGTGAAATGGTGAATAATTTAATGAAACAGTGTTAGTATATTTCACAAAATTATCTACGATTTCACTTTAGGTTCACGCTTATTCACAGAAACCGAATTTTTACCAGGACTCCAAATCCCCAAAAACGGTTCTATTGCCTCGCGTCACGTATCTCTTTCTATTATACAGGCATGCCGCTAGGTACATCTCGCTCTCTCAGCTGTCACTGTCTCTCTTACGTAGTATAATACCTTTATGGTTGTAACAGCAAGCCGAATTAGTTTAACAAAGTTCTCTTAGTCGGAGAAGTCTTGATGATGACAGGCTCATATGGATTCATGATGTTGGTTGAAGTAAACACATTTTTTTTCAGTGTGTATTTTTGTAGGATAATGATCCTTCCCTCTTTTCTAGACACAAACATCAGCTACCTACTGGACATAGCAACAACTTTACCCCCCACAGAGGTAGATCAAATGATATGCCTGAAGATAGCCGTACTAATAACGACGATATTCTCAAAGAACGCGGAGCTGCAGGGGGAGGCGACGGAAAATAGGTGCCACTTCGAGTTCGTCTGCTTGAAGCTGTGCCTTTACTTGCTGGGGCTGAGTACTAGTCAGAATGATAATAGAGGTAAGTGATGTTTTCTGCCGGAAGCGTAGATATAAGCGACTCTTCTTCTTATCGTGTGGGCAGGGCCCTGGTGTCAGAGTTTTTTCAGACCGCCTTACGGCCTCTGACGTGGTTTTTATGTAACGACTACTACCACCAGAGATAGTAGCCGGGACCAACGGCTTAGCGTGCCATCCGAAGCACGGAATCATTTTTCTTTTCGGACAATCAGGTGATTCAGCCTGCAATGTCCTAACCAACTGGGGAAAAACGCACAAAGTGATATATCACTAGGTGTCCCCCGTGGGAATCGAACCCACGACCTCCGTATCGAGAGCCAATGCTCTCAACCACTAAACCACGGAGGCAGTTATAAGCGACTAACAATCAATCAATCAATCAATTATGCTTTATTTCACACCAAAAGAAAAAAAAACATACTTATACAGAGAGCAAACAATGTATTTGTTTCTAGCAATTCTAAAGGGTATATTAGTGTAAACAGTTGTATTACTTTAAGGGGTGATTGTACCCATGATACTGAACAACGTTCCCCAAGAAATCTATAGGAAATTCGCAAAAAAAAATTACGACTTTCAATACAATCACCTGACGTGCGATTTTTGAAAATCATACAAGCTACTTGGCAGTAGAAAGATGCATAATCTCCATAGTAATTTTGACATTTTCTACTGCCAAGTCACTCGTATGATTTTCAAAAATCACACTTCTGATCGAACGTTTGAAAGAAAAATAGAATTTATTTTTTGCGAATATGCTGTAGGTTTCTTAGGGAAAGTTGTTCAGTATCATGCGTACAATCACCCCTTAAAGTAATGCAACTGTTTACCCTAACACCCTGTATAGTTCATGGGTTAAAATCTTAGACCATTTGAATATGGACGAGTTACGCGTCGTAATTCTACTAACATACTTTTCTGATACTTTTTGCGGGGGACGAGGTAACATGAAATACGCAACTTTTGATTTTATTCCGTTACTTTAGAGTCTAATTTTGAATTTCAAAAATCATGACAATAGTCTCGTGTGACACAAGACTAGTTGTTCCGCAATTATAGGCTGTCTCGTTTAGTGATAAGGTATAAAATTGTATGCACATGTAGGTACATGATCATTTGATCTTGTACCTTGGCAGGGGGGAATGCTAATGTAAGGCAAGTCCCTATATAAATGGTTTAAGGTTAAAATATACCTACGTATACGACCCAGTTGGTCTAATGGTTACCACGCCGGACTGCCAAACCAGGGTCCTGGGTTCGAATCCCGGTTCGGTCATGGATGTTATATGTTTGTGCCGTTGTTGTATGGTTTCCACAACTAAAAGCCTGTTAGAGTTTACGTGGGATCATTACAATGTATGTGCCTGTGTGCGTTATTTATTTATTTATTTATTTATACAATGAATTAACGCAAAACCTCATACACCCCAACTGATTTATAGCAAAATAATAAGATTGAAACAATAATTTCATTATTTTGATGATTAAAATTTAAAGTTATTCGCATGTTAAGTTTTGAGGCAAAAATGATTTGCTATCATTTCAGCAATAAATGAAAGCGCTAACGTACTCACGGATACATTTTAATAATCTTGTTTTTGTAGTAAGTAGGGTGAGTGTGCCTGTGCGGTGGTTTGACATCGGTTTCGGTAAATTTAAAATTTTACAAACAAATTAATTAATATTTTGAAAAAAATTACCTATGTTGAAACCATGATAATTCGATTCTGCTCTCGATTCTAAGCAAACTACTTTCTAGTTTTGCGTTAATTCATTAACACGTTGTATAGATAAATCATGCCTGTTTTCCTTTTTGAGGTAGCCAGAAATTTGCTACAAGTACCAACTAAGTAATTTTTTTTTTTGCAAGATCATGATTATTTATTATAATTATTTAGGGTTTTTATTTTAGATGTAAATGAGTGTCAAGTGGTGATCAATCTTTTTTTTCTTCATAAACTAATGTAGCATAAGATGTATTGGTTATAATCACACTCACGCTTAATATGGACTCTATTAAGTATTTTACTAGATTTTATCAGAAAATATTTGTTTTCAATTGTCATCTATTTAGGATTTTTTAAATGCGTTACATGCTGATGCTAAACGCAGTACTTCAGACCATCAAACTGAACGAGAATGAAGCCTACATCGAAATTACGAATAACATGGACTGTCAATGACCACTGGATGGAACAGCATTCCATTTTGATTCACGATTTCCATTTTGGTTCTATGATGAAACTTGTTCAGTTTGGTGGTCTGAAGAATCCCTATTAAGAGAAGTTTATTCCGAGAGCGCAAATGTGCGCTGCATACAAACGAAGTCTGGTGATATTTTCAATACTACCTAATTAAAGTCAATGAAATTTTTCAGAAACAATCTAGAAACTAATCTCTATGTTTGTATGAAGTCCGATTTTCGTTAAAATATACAGTTTTAATGCTAGGATTAATGTAAGATTTGTATTTAAATCTTTGAGGCACTGTAACTTTAAAACTATATATTTTAATTAACGAAAATCTGACTTCATACGAATATAAAGATTAGTTTCTATATTGTTTCCGAAAATAATTCATTGACTTTAATTGGTTAGTATTGAAAATACCTCCATACTTCGTTCGTATGGAGCGCGCTCCAAATTATAATATACCTACTCTACCCTGTATCTGAAGTGCGATTTTTGAAAATCATACGAGCGAATTGGCAGTAGAAAGATGCATAATCTCCATAGTAATTTTGTCATTTTCTACTGCCAAGTCGCTCGTATGATTTTCGAAAATCGCACTTCTGGCTGTTACTGATTGTCATAGCGGCGGTGCCCTCCTCTAAACGATGTATAGTATAATATGTACCATTTGTTTCAGTTTTGATAACATATGTAAACCGCGTAGGATTTTTACCGAGTGTTCTATCTGCCACTAATTCCTTAGACGATAGAGTGGCGTGCGTCGCGATGCAGCTGCTTTCCTACGTTGTTCATTACTTCGTCAAAAACAACTATCAGGTAAGTTTTTATCATTCTCAGGATTCTCAGGTAGTCCCGTTTTCACAATTTGAGTACGGAACCCTAAAAATCATAATCAGCCTATAAACGTTCGACTGCAGGGCACAGGCCTACCCTCATAGAGGGTGCATGGGCATTAGTCCACTACGCTTGCCCAATGCGGATTGGTAGACTTCACAAACATCAGAATTTCTTCTTCAGCGTATGCAGGTTTCCTCATGATGTTTTCCTTCACCGACCGTTTAAGAACAGTCGGTATTACATAAGTTAGAATAACTCATTGGTACATTACATGGCATGTTGTCACAAATTGGGTGTTCATACCTCTCCGCAACGCGCCACCGACCGACGCTCAATAGCCCAGTCATTTTACGGTTTGAGCCGGGACTAATTACTAACAGATTTTTTTTTTTCGCTATAGTATTGAAGAGCCAATTTGAGCTTAAGAATTTACCAAAATTAAAAAAAAAATTACGTCAGCAACAGTTCCAATTTTAAAATATAGATATTATCTCGTTCTAAAAAACCTGATGATAAATTTTTTTTTGCACGTAATTAAGGCTTTACCATCATACATACTTCAAACATGGTGTAAATATTTTTGTCTACTTAGAAGCTTTTGAAAAATACATTCGTATTTTCTAATATTATACCTTATTTTTTAAATTTTAATGGCTATTTTATTGATCAAAAATAATGTATATTGTTAAATTTAATTCAAATGAGTGCAATGGTATTAATATTATTAATTTAAAAGCCTTCTGGGACACACAATTTTGATTTCTATGTTGGGTAGCAATTTTTTTTTTAAATATGGTTTAGGATAGTATTTTTGTCACTAAATGGCTCCCTACCCCGCCTAACAAAACTTCGTAAAATGACTGGCCTACAATTGCTCGATGCGCAAAAATGCAATACAATGTATAAATTATTTTTGCTTTCAAATACTTGACCAAACTTTAGCACATTTCCTTGCTGGTGTTTGTTCATACCTACTGTTTCCTGGGTCAATGTTCTCGTGCACTGTCGAACACAAAACTACCACGACTTTTTAACTAAACCTTTAAAAATTCCAGCCAAAAACAGTTCTAGAAATCCAAACGCACTTGGTAATAAAGTCGCTCCGTCGCGACAGTTCGAGCGAGCGGGGCTCATCTCTCCTCCAACTAGTATACATGGTGCTGAGTTCTGGACCAGGCACGCCGCTAGTACTGGGCTATGACCTGGAGCCCGGGCAGCTGCAGTACAACGCACTGAGGGCTCTCATGTTCAGGATACAGCTGATGTTGTGCTGCAGGGTGGGTTTCTATTACTTACATATTTAGAAATCTTTTTTGAACACTTTGGGATCTTTAAGTTTGAATACCCTTTAAGTATACATACCTACATATGTTTTTATAACTTTCTCTGTGTCTCACTGCTGCGGGGCCTTAAAGGCCTTTTCTCTTCTTTTCCAATCCTCCCTATGTATCCTATACAGGGTCCTTCTTAATATGCTAACACGGGAATGATCAGAAAGTCAAACTGAACAATAGAAAGTCCCATAAAGAAAGTTGTTCAGTTTGATGGTCTGATCATCCCCTTGAAAATGTGTCAGCATATTAAGAAGGACCCTGTATGTATCTAATGCGTTAATGCTAGTCTACCTGCCACTCTAGCATGATTTCTCTACCCGCGACGTCATGCCTTCGTTGCATAGAAAATGACATACCTAAAGATGACTTCTTCTCGCGCTTTTTAGACAATAAACATTGCATTTGCTACGACAAGTATTACAGGGTGTAACAAAACACCCTAGTAATACTTAAGGGGGTGCTTCAGACCATCAAACTGAACAACTTTCACTATGGAGCCAACATCGAGAAAAAATAAAAAAATCAGCTGTCCCATACATTTTAGTTTTGTCGGCACTGCACTTTTGTATGGGACAGCAGATTTTTTTTATTTTTTCTCGATGTTCGCTCCATACTGAAAGTTGTTCAGTTTGATGGTCTGAAGCATCCCCTTAAGTATACCTAGGGTGTATTGTTACACCCTGTAGAAAAAAGCTGAGTCGTGCGCATGTACGCATATCATACTAGACCGCAGGCTGGTGTTATCTCTGACTTTTTATATAAATTTCACTATTATATTGGTCTTAGCTCTTAACTTCCTAACTTTATTATAAACGAATCTGTGACAACGAATAATGAACTTGACAATATGCCCACAGGAATCTAACAATCAATCGTTAGCAGGCTGGAAAACACTTAGCGCTATCTTCAAACACGCTATTGTATCAAAAAACGACTCTACATTAGTAGCAATCTTAACATCCCAGCCATGGACCCACACACTGATTCAATTCCAACTGACACAGAACATAACAGAAGAATTCCTCACATTCGCCTACAACTGGATCACTTTGCTGAAGGTCACGATCAAGAAGAACCAAGAAGAGAAAAGAAGTCAACTGTCGAAGCAGAGTTTGATAATAAAAACTATGACGCTAATGAAAAAGCATTTGGTGATCGAAGAAGACAATATGAAAGATGTTAAAATGAACACTTTGGTTATTGTTAAAGATATTTTAGAGCTCTCCAACGTTAGATTGATATAAATGTACTTGATTCTATAATTTACAGTGTTGTTGCCTTCATTTCTTTATTACCCTTTTTTTTGACGACCCGGTTGGTGTAACGGTTACCACGCCGGACTGCCAAACCAGGGTCCTGGGTTCGAATCCCGGTTCGGTCATGGATGTTTACATGTTTGTGCCGTTGTTGTATGGTTTCCATAATAAACAGCCTATTAATAGTGCTTTCTTGGGATCATTACAATGTATGTGCCTGTGAGCGTTATTTATTTATTTATTTTATTTTTAATTAATGACCGGTTGCTTAGTTATGCCTTTGCACTGCAAATACTGCAATTCTGTCAATATCAATAGACTAAAAGATAAGTGTACTTTTTGCAACCATCAGCAGCAAGGCTGATTCAGTGTTTATGGGGTGTAGAGCATTTCTGTGATGGGGATGGACCAGGTCTGTCTGCATAACTCCAGTCGGTTTAGGAGATACACCCGTTCAAAGGTCGGACCTTTGAATGGCTGTAGCTCCTAAACCGACTGATGAACCATGTCAGTTTTTGCACTGTTCATATAGCTACAGTGCATACTACAATAATATCATACGATCAGTCTTGCAGCTGATCGTTAATTTTTTACTGACCTTTAAACATCCTGAGGACTGGATTGAGGGCAAGAGCAAACCCAACATTAATAAAAAAAAAAAAACTCCTAAACTGACTGGAGTTATGCAGGCAGACCTGGTCCATCCCCATCACAGATTTGCTCTACACCCCATAAACACTGAATCAGCCTTGCTGCCGATGGTTGCAAAAAGTACACTTATCTCTTATCAAATCCCAAGGATTGTTTTATGAACGTAGCCAGATGGCGTTGTCCGTGTGGTGTTGGCTAAGAATAGCACCACCCCATTTCCTCCCGTGAGTGTCCTAAAAGGCGACTAAGTGATCTACCGGAGGAAGGGCAGCAGCATCCTCTGAGTACACACATTCAATCTAACTGCGATCGCCAACCCGCCTGCCAAGCGTGGCGATCATGGCAAATCCCCCCATTTTGGGGAAGGCCTATGTCGAGGAGTGGACGTCTATCGACTGATATGATGATGATAATGAGCCAGATGGCGGTTGCTCGTGGCATGCTCGAACAGAAATGACAAACGACCGCTCGTAACCAAACTTGCAAAAACCCTTTGATGATTTTATAATGACATTGTCTGTGTTACCCAAGGAACACGTAAACTATAAAGCAGCTGTATATAGCTGCTATACAGGGTGTAACAAAACACCCTAGTAATACTTACTTCAGGGGGTGCTTCCTATGGGTGCTT
This sequence comes from Agonopterix subpropinquella, assembly GCA_922987775.1. NCBI lineage: Eukaryota > Metazoa > Arthropoda > Insecta > Lepidoptera > Depressariidae > Agonopterix > Agonopterix subpropinquella. The sequence continues at coordinate 5,763,417 of OV277710.1, forward strand.
CAGACCATCAATCTGAACAACGTTCACTATGGAGCCAATGTCGAGAAAAAATAAAAAAAATCCGCCATCCCATACATTTGAGTCGAGACGGTACTGCAGTTTTGTATGAAAGAGCGGATTTTTTTTTCGCGATTTCGAAGTTTGCTCCGTAGTAAAAGTTGTTCAGTTTCATGGGCTAAAGCATCCCCTTTAAGTATTACTAGGGTGTTTTGTTACACCCTGTATAGCTTGCGTGTTCCTTGAGTAGTGTAATAGTAATATCAGCATAATTAACTTTCTATTTCATCGATTGCCCAAAAAATATTCCGGAACCACTTTCTTCAAAGTACTTTCCAAAGGACGAGAGAAAATATAGTAACAGGCCCATATGCGCCGGACAGCTTGCAGTGAATAGAAATGAGTATGGAAAGCAAACAATAGATATTAATTTATTTATCGATGCAGTATCGATCGAAACTCTCCACATTTGTATGCAAGATTGAATTTAAATGGCATTTTGTCATTTTAATCAGCTCACTACACATTTTTCTACATAGTATAAAATCAAAACACATCGACAAATTATTACATAATGAATAAATAAATTATGAATCGTTTTCGGTAATTTAATGGAAATTAATACAAGCTAGCTACTAAATCTAGATAATCAGATGTATCCAAAACACCGAACTAAGAATTAACATTTCCGGTTCTCGATAACCCTTTTATTTCTTCCGGTTTGTATTGAAAGAAACGAGTTATTATACAATTCGTTAACGCGTATACAAATAATGAACGTAACTAATGGGTTATAGTTATTAGAAACATATTGTTTTGATTAATTAGACAACTTATGGTTTTGACAGTTTTATCTTTTTAAGATTAGATAACAATTGTGAATATACTTGTTGATATGTCAGGTGATACGAAAGCTGGTGCGAAAAATAGCTTATATACAAATACTTGTGTAAAAAAGAGGGCAAGGTCTACTACCCCTGATATAGGTATTATGTATCTGGTCTAATATTACATCGACTTCATAAATATCACAATTACATATACTTACCTACATAGTGCTCGAGAGACGATTGCAATGTAAACTTTTGTTGCTCACCTAACTAAATCTCAATTTTTTTTCTTAATGCTTCTAATGCGTTCTGATAATTTATATTTAATTAGGTCTTTTTAGGGTTCCGTACCGAAAGGGTGAAAACGGGACAATATTACTAAGCCAACGTTGTCCGTCCTTCCGTCCGTCTGTCCTACCTATTTAGGGCTGTAAATTTTGAACCGTAAGAGCTAGATAGTTGAAATTTACAGAATATGCGTTATTACGGCGGATTTGCTAACAAATAATAAAAATGTCAAAAAGTAAAAAATTAAGGGGGCGCCTCATAGAACTAGTCTTTATCAACGTTTTTTCTTCTCGCTTTATGGTAAAAACGGTAATACATACAAGCGTCAAACTTGGTGCGATTATAGAGCAAACTCTACAGTATAACACCAAATAAAAAAAAACCAGCCAAGAGTGAAAAGCCCCGAAGGAAATTTTTTTTTTAAACTTTAATATACATATTATGGTACGGAACCCTCGGTGCGCGAGTAGCCCGACTCGCACTTGACCGATTTTTTAAAAACTTATGCAATGACAGATGCATATTGTATCTTGGGTTTAAAGAGAAGGATATCATGTTTACAGTCGGGGTTCGGTTTTAGTTAGGTAATTAAAGTATCTTCATTCTTATGAAGCTATTACTTTACGTCATAAAACTGACGTAGTACCCATCACCTTCCACTATATTTCGGTGATGCACTGCCCATGTTCCTCCCTCACTGCCGAAGCGAGTACACCACCAGTCGATCGACAACCTCTGCGCAAGCGCCACTTTTCACAACAACTCTTGCGCACCACTCGCGTCGATACTAGTGAACTATTTAATTATTATCATTATTTTTTTATTATTAAATTAATTTTACTGTGTTGTGATAGTGATGCCCGGTGTTTAGATCTGTGATTGATTGATTATGAATGTACGGACTTTTGGCGGTGTTAAAATGAATGGTGAGTGCTTTGGCGGTTAACTTTTATATCTTCAGTTGTTAATTTTAAGTCTGTCAAACTTAATAAACTAAGTACATAACTTGACTCTACTTTTCATCCAGAAATTTTTGAATAAGCACCGAAAGATAAAAAATTATGCAACATAAGCCCTATGTGAGATAGAGCAGAAACTAAACTCGACGACCCTTGTCGGTGTGATGGTTGCCACGCCGGACTGCCAAACCAAGGTCCTGGGTTCGAATCCCGGTTCGGTCATGGATGTTATATGTTTGTGCCGTTGTTGTATGATTCCCATAACAAAAAGCCTAAGGCTTACCTTGGGAGCATTACAATGTATGTGCCTGTAAGCGTTATTTATTTATTTATTTAAACATCGTATTAGGTACAAATGCAGCCAGATCATATGTAGCTTCTAACTAGATTTTTTTGCTGTAAATGCAAACAGGACACGCATAATTGAATGCATCGAGAGCACCGTTAGTGTTTAGTGGTTCGAAACAGCTTCCCTCTAGATAAAACTGGGGAGCGAGATCTCGACTTCTGATATACGTATCTAGTAAAGTAGGCTCGTTTTTTGCACTTAGGATCCGTGATAACTGGTTTTATTTATCAGGTCTCGCTCCAGATTTGAATTTCTTTGAAATTGTAGAGAAAACGCTGTTTTATTCTGAGTCACGATTATTGAAAAGAAAGTATCTTGGATTATTTTAACATTAGTAATAAAACTCAATCACTTGCTATCTTTTCATCAGAGAAGAACGAAGAAAAATCAACTCTTAGTAGCTCTATTATTATCTTAACCATTCAAAGCATTAAAGTACTTATGTTACTAACAATTACGACATATGGATGTAATGTCTGAAATAAAGAATTTTTATTTTCTTTATTTATTTATAAAGCACTACAAGAAGCTAAAATGAATATTGCCAATAGTAAAACCACGAAAAAAAAATTTTTACCGTTTATTGCCCTAACTACACGCAAACAAAAATAATTTAATATGGGGATTGATAAGTTAAAAATTTCAAATGTCATTATGAAAACAATCGGTCTTGTGGTCTACCGTATTTTACATTTTTCATAAAAAGTAGAAAGCAAAACGTGATCGATTACCTAGTTTCACTTTTATTGTTTGTCAGATAATACAAAGATCCAATTTTTACGCATTGTTTGTACAGCACCTAGTTTGAGAGTGATGAAAAATAAATAAACAGAATTCGATCTTTCTAAAAATGTTAATAAGCGTTCCGAGTGGCTGGCTCCTTGTTTCTAATAAGAATAATACGTTTTCTTCGGTCTGATCTGAGATTTAGATGAGATTATCATTGTACCGTACAATTGTGTACTATAAAGACACTTAAAATAAAGAAATTCTATGTAGCTGCTCCATGTTTCTTAAGAAGATAGGCGGGCTGAAATCACTTTTCCCACTGTATGCGTATTTGTCCGATCCGTCCCACCCATACACCCGCCGACTATTTTATCTGCATTATTATCTGATTTTATCTGCATCTTTCTTTCTTATCGTGTGGGCAGAGCCCTGGTGTCAGAGTTTTTTCAGACCACCTTACGGCCTCTGACGTGGTTTTTATTTAACGACTACTATCACCAGAGATAGTAGCCGGACCAACGGCTTAACGTGCCATCCGAAGCACGGAATCATTTTTCTTTTCAGACAATCAGGTGATTCAGCCTGCAATGTCCTAACCAACTGGGGAAAAACGCACAAAGTGACATATCACTAGGTGTCCCCCGTGGGAATCGATCCCACGACCTCAGTGTCGAGAGCCAAAGCTCTTAACCATTAGACCACCGAGGCATCTGCATAAAATCGACGAAATCAGCATTTCGTATTCTCCTGTTTCCTCCTCCAAAACTAAACCGATCTTTATCATTCTTTCAAGAATAATATGAGAAAGACTTTGGCTATATCTGTATGTTTTGCTTTTTTTGTTTATATTCGTAAAATTTGTTTGCTGGATGTCTGAAAACGGGCTGTAAAATTGGTAATTTTCGAAAGTCGCTAGTTCGTACAGTAATTAATAAATGCAAAAAAGCAAACATAGGGAAATTGCAGAGGTAACATAGATTGTATGGAAAAAATTTTTTACTCTAATGACATTATGGAGGTGCTACTTGGGAATGTTCCTCCATTGAAAAGGGAAGTACTTCCGCCAGGCTAGGTGTGATGCCTGGGGACCCGCCGTGGTCCAACAGTTCTTAGTTGGACCTTCTATATATATCGAATCTCTGTGATTATTTCTCTTGCGCGATTTATGTCTCGCATTCGATTGTGAACCTTATGTGTAGTAGGTTACGAGTTACGTATTCACGATGAACGTTGTCTTTGTATGGAGCATATTTCCGTGAGCGACGGTATCGCCATCTGTTGGCATCTTTGCTATAACTTGTGGGTGCTGGAGATCTGTAGTAGTTCACTAGTTCCCCACAGGACTCCCCCCTCAGACCGGAGGTCGTTGAGTAGTTCGAAGTGTGCAGTCTGTATCCATGTAGTGTAGGTGCAGGGCTCCAGTCAAGTGAGTCTGACGAGCGATGTGGTGCGGTGTGTGCATCTGTCAGGGAGACCAGTCCTGATGTGATGCGGGCGAGTGACAGGCGTGGAGAAGGCGAGCAGAACTGCCACGTGGAGGTGAGCTCAGACACGTGGGCTGCGGGAGATCCTTCTATGCAGACGCTGACTGTCGTTGAGGAAGCTGCAGGCCCAGGAAGCGGTGTGAAGACAGCTGCGATGGACCTGGTGCGGGCTTCGGGTTGATGGCGTGACTGCTGCTTGTTTGACCTGGTCGAGGGGGTGAAGGGTTGGTTGAAGCTGGTTGCTGCTCTGTGCTGCTGGTGCTGCTCTGCGGTGTTCAGGTTGCGATGTTCTTTGTCGAGGGTCACCAATATGGAGGTGCTACTTGGGAATGTTCCTCCATTGAAAAGGGAAGTACTTCCGCCAGGCTAGGTGTGATGCCCGGGGACCGGCCGTGGTCCAACAGTTCTTAGTTGGACCTTCTATATATATCGAATCTCTGTGATTATTTCTCTTGCGCGATTTATGTCTCGCATTCGATTGTGAACCTTATGTGTAGTAGGTTACGAGTTACGTATTCACGATGAACGTTGTCTTTGTATGGAGCATATTTCCGTGAGCGACGGTATCGCCATCTGTTGGCATCTTTGCTATAACTTGTGGGTGCTGGTGATCTGTAGTAGTTCACTAGTTCCCCACAACATTATTCAGGGAGGAAACAGGGGAATACGTTTGTATGGAAAAAACGGTACCCGCCTATCCTCATAAGATTTATATGATTCTTATATATTCTATTAGTCACAAGGTAATGATGCAACTTATGAAGTAGATATTCAGTGATAGCCGTGGTGGTCCAGTGGCGAGTAACCTTGCCTGCCGTGCAGGAGGCGATGGTTCAATTCCCGTCCAGGCCGACTCGTAAAAATAAGTTTTTCGGAATTTATGTACGATTTGTAACACCACTGGCTTTTCAGTGAAGGAAAACATCGTGAGGAAACCTGCATGCTTCAATTTCGAAGCATGTATTGTACCTACTGTCCATTACAAGTGGCGACGGGCTCACTCCCCGTCACACTGGACAGAGTTTCGGTACTACTAGTGAAACGTGGATATTCTGAAGTTTCAGAATATCTCTGACTACCCCCTCGGGGAATATAGTCGTGAGCATATGCTATATTCAGTGCGCTGCGCGCTGGCGCTGGAGGCACGAACCATGAAGTTTGCTCTTAAACGTTTTATAAGAAAGAAACGGAGCGGTCCTTACTTTAACGGTACATGATTTGATACAACCACAGCAGTTATAAGTAACCATTACCAGGAAAACCAGCTACGTAACTTAAACCCGAATGAAGTGGAAACAGGCAATTATAAATGGGTTACACGCTACACTATTAAAGGGTCTTACATTCTAGCTTATGTTATATCATAGACGTGGTGGATATTCAGTAATGAGCAAATGACACAAGAATCTCACGTAATACGCTAATTAGGCGGAATGGTTGTCACAGATAGATTACTTGCTCATAGAAACGAAATGGTACAGTCAGAATCATATTGTATAGTGATAAAATGAAAATATGAATAGATACTTTATGGTAGGTTTAGATGATGACAATTTTGCGCCGCCAATTCTGCAGCGCCTAAAATTACCACCATAAACTCTTTTGGCACGACAATTTTACGCCGTGTCTTAAAATTGTCGTGCCTTAAAGTGTTTACACGGTGCTAATTTTAGGCGCCGCAGAATTGGCGTCGCGAAATTGACGTCTTCTAAACCTACCATTAGACATATATCTTTTGTAGGTTTAAGGGGCCATAGCTTCAGACGAATATTTTCTATGAGAAACGCGATTGCCCAGCCCTCCGACAAGTGCGTGCGTATGCCGTATTTTCGGTTAAAAAGAGTTAATAAAAGAACTTTTATATATTTTTTTATGATTTCTCTAGATAAACAATCCAAGAATACTGAGGTATGACTTTGGTTTCGGTAAATTGTATAAATGTAGTCGAAACACGAAAAATAAAAGATGCCTCTAAGGTGTTTCGTCCTACCATAGGGCCTTAATTCTATTTATCTTGATAGACACTGAAGAAAATGCTGCAATATTTTATCATTTTCATCATATGTTTCCAACATAAGTTTCATTGCGAGCAAATTGCGAGCAAGCGTTCGATATTGAGAGATTATTTTTTAATGTTGCCAGAGAAAACTCATGCGATCATCATGGTCAATTAATTATAATGTGTGATCATCAGACCTCATCTTGCTTATTAATCAACCGTTAACTCATAAATACACTCTTGCTCAAGTCTAATAGGATTATCATCTGTGAGAAATAATACCGCTGATTTCCTCATCACAATATCATTGCATTGTTATTGTCATCTACTGAAACATTAAATTAATAACTTTTATTATGGTGCTAATCTTTTTAGTGTTCCGTACCAAAATTGGCAAAACGGAATCAGCTCGGTGTCTGTCCGTCCGTCCGTCCGTCTCTCACAGAGACCGTAAGGCATAGGAAGCTGAAACTCGGCACAGGTATTGAAATTGCTGGTCCAATACCATAAATGAAGTAATAAAAGCTTAAATTTTATTTGGGGAGGTAGAAAGGGTAAATAAAAAAAAATGTTTGTCTACCCCATAATGTGGGGTATCATCAATTGAAAGCTTATGAGTTATTGAAAAACGAGTCTAAAAATATTCTTTTCAAATTTTTAATTAAAACTTTGTTTGACAACATTTTCAATTAAATCCGAGAAATTGCTGTCCCCACCTCTATTTCAAAAAATATAGCCGTAAAAAATCTGAAAAAAAAAATCATGAACATCAAAAATAACATGTTGACGGCGGGAAAATTATCAGGCTGGCACTAACTCCGATAGTTTTTTTTTCTATACCCAAAAAACAACCACCCCGGTGCAAAATGATCTTCAGTTACTATGTGACAACCACTTAAACTGTAGTCTTTGGTGACAACATAATAAGTAAGTGTCAATGACAACAAATAAGTGTCAATTTATAGTGGTTGTCAATGGCAACTTGTCATCAATGACCCATGTTAAACAACTGAACACGGACCACTAATTGCCCTAGTCCCGAATCGTACTTGGCCGGTTTTTTAAGTATACATAGCGAACAAGTGGACGTAGGATATATTTTGTATTCAACTTCATTCCCAGGCTAAACTTCTATCAGCTAATATATAGTTTCCAGCCTTGTTGCATACTTGTCTTGCTTTCTAATTATGTGGCTAAAGAGGAGGTGCATTTCCTTAGTACGTGCCTGCCATCTGAACATTTTCTTCTTACTTAAGTTAAGTAACTGTAGTAGCAATAATATTGTTAAAAACCTGGAGTGCGATTTTTGAAACACACGTTTAAATCAGCATTAGAAAGATGCATTAATCTCATTAGTTATTTTGACATTTTCTACTGCTGATTTCAACGTGTAACTTTTTGAAACTCACACGTTCAAATCAGCTGTAGAAAGAGGCATAATCTCCATAGTAATTTTGACAATTCTCTACTGCTGATTTCCACGTGAGAGTTTCAAAAATCGCACTCCTGATATCAATTTAAATGTTGTTATCAACTCTATCAAAACGCAAGTTCTCTTATAAGCACATACGATGACAAAACATACTACTTTCTACCCGACTGCGCCAGAAGGAGGGTTATGATTTTAGGTAAGTTACATAATTATAAGTATACTAAAATCGACTTATAATAAAATAGGAATATTCGATGCTCCCATATAATAGACTTCAACGTGCGTAATTTTCTCAGAAACATTTTTGTTTCCATTCCTTATTTTTTCTAAGAAATCTCCGTAACCAGTGGTAATAAAAGAAAACTTATTTCAAAAGAAAATAGGTGGTTTTACATACAAGTACGTATATCGCATATCACCAGTATCTCTAACTAAACAGAATGAGATATTAATCGGACTAAATGACCGAGTAGCTACTTATTCGGCCACTAATTAACTTTCTCTGGATGAAAGTGTTAGGGCTGACTTTGGGCATGTTTTGTAATATGTTACGACTACTTACGACTTACTAGTAACAGTGATCGTTAGAACTTTATGCGATGTGAGTTATTCGTGAATTGCTCCATTAAAGTGTTACGATATCGAAGGTACTGTTCCTTATTGATATTGTGTAACAAGCAGGGCATGTATGGTTTTATGTTAGTGTTAGTGAACACGCAGGTACTACTACGGTCTACTTTTAAACCAGTTTAGTTTTCTTGGGATGAAGAAATACCTAGAAAAATACATATCGCAGCGAATGATTTTATTGCAAAAGGACCTCAAGCATAATGTCTAAAGGAACGAACGAACACCACTTTTCCTGATCCTGCGCAACCTCTCGCCAGTAACTGGTTATACAGAGTGTAAGGAAAAGTATCATTAACCTTAAAACCACATACTCTACCCATCAAACTGAACAACTTTTACTGTGGGAGCAAACATGTCGGAACAAAAAAAAAACTGCTGTTCCATACGTTTGAATCGAGTAGGTAATGCAGTTTAATAGTTTGTTCAATTTGATGGGCGATTTTTTTTTTTTTTTTTTTTTTTTTTGTTTTTTGGCGGTAGCTTTAAGGCTAGGGTGCGGCATTTGTGTACCGCACACTTGTGTTTGTGGTGCGGCAGTCGAGGCGAACGGCTACCATGGTTTGAGTTGCGTCAGGAGTGCTGGGAGGTTCTCGCGGCATCATGCTATAAATGACATAATTCGTCGGGCGCTGGTGTCCGCCAATGTGCCATGCATGGTGGAACCACCTGGTTTGAGCCGCACGGACGGAAAAAGACCGGACGGGTTGACCCTTGTGCCGTGGCGAAGAGGCCAATGTCTGCTGTGGGACGCAACGTGCGTAAGTACATATGCAGCGACCCATGTAAGACGTACGATGAGAGAAGCGGGGTCGGGGGCGGAGACGGCGGCAGTGCGAAAGCACGACAAATACGCCGTTCTAAAGCAAAATTATTTATTTGTGCCATTCGCAGTGGAGACGGCGGGCCCATGGGGGCATGAAGCAAAGGCTTTTGCGAGGGATTTGGGCAAACGATTAAGGGAAAGGGGAAATGATTTCCGTGTTGGGTCGTACTTGGTCCAACGCGTGTCGTTAGCGATTCAACGCGGAAACGCGGCCAGCATTATGGCCACGTTTGGGCCAGGTATGGCTAGGGGCGGTCTTTTTGATTAAGTGTTTGACGTGGCGTGTTGCTGAATGATTCTGTATAAAATTGACGACGCATGTTGCTGAAGGGAGTTTTGTAGGAAATTTGACGACGCATGTTGCTGAAGCAGTTTTTGTTTTTTATTAAGATGGTTGGTTGACGACGCATGTTGCTGAAGTGAATTATGTGAGTAGTTTAATTTTGCTAATAAATTATTTGATGGGTAGATTATGTGTTTTAAAGGTTAATGAGGGGTAATGATACTTTTCCTTACACTCTGTATAAAGAAGGACGTAAGTAGTAGTATAAGAGATAAGTCTACTTTTTGCAACCATCAGCAGCAAGGCTGATTCAGTGTTTATGGGGAATAGAGCATCTCGGTGATGGGGATGGACCAGGTCTGCCTGCATTTTTTTTTTTTTTTTTTTTTACTATCGAAGGGTTTGCTCTTGACCTTTGCATAATTCCAGTCGGCTGTATCTCCTAAACCGACTGATGAACCATGTCAGTTTTTGTACTGTTCACATAGTTACACTGCATACTACAAAAATATCATACGATCAGCCTTGCAGCTGACCGTTAAATTTTTACAGACCTTTTATCATCAGTAACTCTTAAACCGACTGGTGTTATACTGGCAGACCTGGTCCATCCCCATCACAGAGATGCTCTACACCCCAAAAACACTGAATCAGCCTTGCTGCTGATAGTTGCAAAAAGTACACTTATCTCTCGGAATATAGGTACTTGTGGAAAAAGATATACCTACTTATAACTTCACACGTTTACATCTACGTATACGACTGAAGAAAGTCTGTACAACTTTTATAATAGGTTCGGTTAAAATATGATGAGTCAGTCCAAACGAGTCTGCAACTTTTTTGCTTTACAAAAATTTAATAATAAAAAGAATGTTTACTTCTACGAATTCATTCTCATTCTAAAACCAGAAATTATCGGGTGGATTTCTATCAATCACGCCAATCAAGTAAGACAGTTTGAATAGATGGATTTGTAGAGCTAGATTTCACTCCTTTCCTAAATGTAACAGAGAGATTTCTCTAGAAATGTAATCAATGTTTCTTGTATAAAGTGTTTATGCTGATCTCCTTACACGTTTTTAGTGTTCCGTACCCAAAGGGTGAAAACGGGACCCTATTACTAAGCCTACGTTGTCCGTCCGTCCGTCCGTCCGTCCGTCTGTCCGTCTGTCCGTCTGTCCGTCCGTCCGTCTGTCCTACCTATTTAGGGCTGTAACTTTTGAACCGTAATAGCTAGATAGTTGAAATTTTCTCAGATTATGCGTTATTGCGGCGGATTTGTTAACAAATAATAAAAATGAAAAAAATTAAAAATTAAGGGGGGTTCTCAACAAGAAACTAGTTTTTATCAACGTTTTTTCTTCACGCTCTATCGTAAAAACGGCAATACATACAAGCGTCAAACTTGGCATGATTATAAAGCAAACTCTACAAAATAACAACAAATACTAAAAACCGGCCAAGTGTGAGTCGGTCTCGCGCTAAAGGTCCCGGACAAAAAAGTTTTTTTTCTACGTTAATAATGTTGTGTTCTGTGGTGGAACGGTGGTGTACGGAACCCTCGGTGTGCAAGTAGCCCGACTCGCACTTGACCGGTTTTTATTTGTTAATCCGAGCGAGAGTAAGCAGCTTCACGCACTAACTTTGTATTTGTTTGTCATGAAGCCTTTGGTTAGACTGATGTTCGTAGTAAAGTAAATACATAGGTACTTAGGTAATTGAATAAAAATAATCATAACACGCAAAATCAGCCGATGAGTGGTTTCGATTTTTGTTGTTGTTGCAAAATTAGATAAAACTAACAATAGCCTTGTAGTTAAATACGGTCAGACTGAAAAGCAAATTAGTATCGTCGACTCATCGATATTACAAAATAAAACCGGTCAAGTGCGAGTCGGGCTAGTCGCGCACCGAGGGTTCCGTTCCACACCACCACAGAACACACACAACATTATTAACTAAGAAAAAAGACTTTTTTTGTCCGGGATCTTTAGCGCGAGACCGACTCACACTTGGCTGGTTTTTAGTATTTGTTGTTATTCTGTAGAGTTTGCTCTATAATCACACTAAGTTTGACGCTTGTATGTATTATCATTTTAACGATTGAGCGTGAAGTAAAAACGTTGATAAAAACTAGATTCTTGGTGAGAACCCCCTTAATTTTTAACTTTTTGACATTTATATTATTTGTTAACAAATCCGCCGTAATAACGCATAATCTGAGAAAATTTGAACTCTCTAGCTATTACGGTTCAAAAGTTACAGCCCTAAATAGGTAGGACAGACGGACGGACGGACGGACGGACGGACGGACGGACGGATGGACGGACGGATGGACGGACGGACGGACGGACGGACGGACGGACGGACAACGTAGGCTTAGTAATAGGGTCCCGTTTTCACCCTTTGGGTACGGAACCCTAAAAATTACCCTATTCTTTTTTGAAATGACTAGTCAAACTTGTAGAAAATTTTTCTTCTTCAAGTGTGGTCATGGTGTAGTCATTCTTGAACATAATGACAAGACAATACATGAATGCTAAATGGATATCCTTAAAATGTATGAATCACTTGAACATTTAAATATCGAGCAGGCACAAGATTACAGCAGACTACTAAAAGAAAACAAAAGAAAGTGTTTGGTATCCGTCAACGGAGCGTGGCATTCAGGGCACGTCGCCATGGAAAGTGGTGACGGCATGGTGAGCAGTTCGGCTGCCGAAGGTCATGGGCGGTGCATGATAATGATCTGCGAGTGTTACTGGAGGTGAATATGAGATTGAGATGTCATTGGTGTCCATTTTGATAGATTGACGAGATGAGATTAATAGCATCAAAGTATATGTTTTTCATATTAAACATTTCTTTCCAAAATGCATACTTACATTTACAGAGTGAGTAGATATTGATATTGCAAATACATTATACAATTGTGTGGCAATCACAGAGAGATAACATTTTTCACTATTTCCTATCCCAGTCTTTATTGTTTCTACGATATATCTATTTTACTGTCATACTTGATTTTTAATTTTCCACCCCCTACCCCCACACCCCATCTCCCCCAAATTCATGCCGCAGGATACTAAAGCTGATACTTTTTCTTCTCCAGTGTACCAGTTTATTATTAAAACATCTGAGGTCGGGTACAGTGGGATATTTTTTTTTATATGCACTGGTAGCATGCCAACCCGCGATAGCCGTGATACGGCTTTATCACGTCTTTTATCTCGTTCTTTTGCGCGCGAACGAACGACATAAAAGACGTGATAAAGCCGTATCACGGCTATCGCGGGTTGGCATGCTACCAGTGCAGGCATTTAATTACATTTATAGTAGGGCAATAAAATCAGGGTCAGTTGGGACGGGGGCAGCTGGGAATGGAGACAGATGGCACTAACCCGAAAGATGTGCAGTTATGAGGAATAAACAATTAAGTACCTAGGTAGGTATTGTTTATGTATGATAGATTTATTTTTCAAGATAAGATGGAAAAGCCTTGTAAGAATCGTCTTTGTTAGTTTAATAAAATCATGTACCGTGTAACAACTTATGTACTTATTCACGAAGTAGAAAGTAATATATTAAAATAGTATTAAGATGGATTAAATCATATAATTCTTGAAACTCATCGTGACTATTTATCGGATAATTAGATATGTTCAAATACCATTTATACTTACATAACTTTTAGCTGATTATTAAACATGTTCAAATACGTAAAAACCTAACTTATGGTGTTTTTTACAATTAATTGCCCGATATTTGTGAATTTTTGTCGAAAAAAATACAAAATAAAAATGTTATGAAAAAGTAGAATTTTGCAGAGTTTTTATAAATACCTACTTATTATAGTGTTAATAAAATCGTCAGAAAATTTGTTTTATTGTAGGCTTCCTTGACAAATAATGTGTATTATCACGTCTTGAAAATAGTATACATAGGTACTTACATATTTCACTAAACTGCATTTATAAGAAAGTCCAATTCTTTTCCCTGTAGGTACACGTAGAAAGATATATTCGTATTAACAATTAGGTATATAATACAGGGTGTTAGGGTAAACAGTTGCATTACTTTAAGGGGTTTAAAATTTTTGCGAATTTCTTATAGGTTTCTTAGGGAAAGTTGTTCAGTATCACGGGTACAATGACCACTTAAAGTAATGCAACTGTTTATCCTACCATCCTGTATACAACTTTTTAATGAATTAACGCAAAACTAGAAAGTAGTTTGTTTAGAATCGAGAGCAGAATCGAATAATCATGGTTAATTATTAACATAGGTAATTTTTTTCAAAATATTAATTAATTTGTGTCTAAAATTTAAAATTAACTGAACCCAACATCAACCCTCCGCACAGGCACACTCACCCTACTTACTACCAAAACAAGATTATTAAAATGTACCCATGAGTATGTTAGCGCTTTCATTCATTGCTGAAATGATAACAAATCATTTTTGCCTCAAACTACTTATCAAAATAATTAAATTATTGTTTCAATCTAATTATTTTGTTATAAATCAGTTGGGGTGTATGAGGTTTTGCGTTAATTCATTAACTCGTTGTATACTCTTCTCTTTGCTACACACTTTTCGCTTTGTATTAAACTAGTAGGTAGGTTTTCTTTTGACAAAACCAGGAAGCATTGTACTAGTTTCTAGAACAGGCATTACGCATATTCTCACCCTGGTTCCTCATTCTCTGACCTCAGCACACAAACACCCCTTGCACAATGAAGTAACATCACTTTTACTAGTTTTACAACAACAATACCTCATTTATTACAATAGATGTAAGTTCTCAGGCATTGCTAAGTCATCAACCGACGTTTTTTATAACATATTGAAAGCGAGTGCTTTTATTATAAACAAGTAGGTACATTTTATATTGACAATGTATCAATAAAAGCAATAATTATCGCTTTGGTTATTGCGAGGTCTTTGAACCAGGAGTACGATTTTTGAATCTCACTCGCTGAGTTCAGCAGTTGAAAATGTCAAAATTACTGTGGAAATATGCATCTTTTTACTGCTGATTTGACTTTCAAAAATCATACTTCAGTACTGCGATTTTTGAAAGTCAAATCAGCAGTAGAAAGATGCGTATCTCCATAGTAATTTTGACATTTTCAACTGCTGAACTCAGCGAATGAGATTAAAAAATCGCACTCCAGGTGGATAGACGAGATTGGATGGTAGGTACTAATCATAATTCCTACCGTTCCAGGATAAGCCTCTTTTGCAGTGGGTGAAAAGCAGGAGTCAGGAGTGCGATTTTTGAATCTTTTCGCTGAGTTCAGCAGTTGAAAATGTCAAAATTACTGTGGAGATACGCATCTTTCTAGTTATGATTTGACTTTCAAAAATCGCACTCCTGGAGTAGCATTTTTATAAGTCAAATCAGCAGTCGAAAGATGCATATCTCCACAGTAATGTTGTCATTTTCAACTAATGAACTCAGCGAATGAGATTCAAAAATCGCTCTCCTGCTCATCATTTTAACAGGAATTTAAGACACTTAAAAAGGAGGGTTTTGAGTTTATTAATCGCACTCCTGGAGAAAATTGAAAATGTCAATAATGAAGATATGCATCTTTCTACTGCTGATTTGGCTCGCAAAAATGATATTCCACGAGTGCGATTTTTGAATGTCAAATCAGCAGTAGAAAGATGCTATCTCCATAGTAATTTTGACAGTTTCAACTGCTGAGATCAGCGAATGAGTTTCAAAAATCGAACTCCTGATCATCCTTCTAAAAACCGTCAGCATATTAAGGCCGCGGTCCGAATCACGCCAAAATCGATTTTAGCGCTCTCAAACGCGTCTCGATTTGGTGTAAGCGCGATCATGTTAGACGGCGCGACGTCATTGATGACGTCATTATCAGCGCCATCTTGGAATTTCTGAGTCCATGCTCCACTGGACTGCGTTCAGAACGTTTTTGTGCAGTTGTTTTTTCACCTCGCTCTAAGGTTCGGAACGGCCAGGGCGTTTTTTCAACTCGCTATAAGGTACGGAACGATCACGGTTGTTTTATAACCTCAAATTTTGACATTGACGGTAAAATGGGCTTCCAGGGCTTCCATCATTTCCAAATACAATAAAAAACTCGTCTTCCATGTTAGCGGATCAAAAAATAATTTGGAAAACAAACTTTTAATTCAAAACGAGCGAAAAGTCAAGTGACCACAGATAATCCAAACGTCAGAGTGTTTTTCAACCATCGAATTAGACGGTTAAAAGTTGCAACCCGTCAGAGGTTCGGAACGGTTGAGTTGTGACAACCGAGTTGCAAAGAGCGTTTTTTCACCGAGGCTCTGAACGGCGTTAGTGCGAAAGTTGCACTCGGGGTGCACAACCGGTGTAGGTTCTGAACGCAGCCCAGCGATATCACCCTGAGCCTTATGTCAAACCACTGTCACTGTCAATGTCAAACTGATGTTTTATGGCGGTTTTTGATACAATACAACGTGAATACAACTGTCAGTGGTTTGAGACCGGAAAAAGCGGTCCGATTGATTACAACGCTAATAGCGCCGTAAGTTGTGAAATCGCGCTTTTTGGACCAGCGATTATGGACGTTAGCACTGTGAGCTATGAAATGGTGAATCGGACCGCGGCCTAAGAAGGACCCTATATATTACCACAACCAGGATAAAAATATACTTACTATAAATATAAAACCCTGACCTGACTCCCGTATTGTTTTGAATTTTTGTTGACATGATTATAATATTTATAATAATAAACCTATCCAACAAAACACAATGCTCCCTGCGTGATTCGAACATGACGCAAGATGGTTCTCTTTTATTGACCTGGTAATCAGACCGTTATTTTCTTTCGACAAGCTAAATTTTGAGAAACAATAACGCATGAAAATATTAGTTTTTGCAATAAAGTTATATGTTAATGATATATTGCACAAATTTTATAATATTATATCATGATGTTAGTTCACACCTTCTGGAATTAATTAAAGCCAAATGTAGACATTTAAGAATATCTAGAATCAATTTCCTATATCCGTTTTACTTGATGTTATAAATAATGAAAACATAAAATAAGTAACATTTTTTCTATGGACTTAACCTTGGAATATCAAGGTTATGTCTGAAATAAATAAATATAAATAGAAACTGAGACAATACCTATGTCTGCTTCCTGAGCTTATAGAATACTATACAGTATGTAAACTAACTAAAGGCAAACCTTTTAAGGGGATGATCAGACCATCAAACTGAACAACTTTCTCTATGGGACCGACATCGAAATCGCAAAAAAAAACTTGTCCCATACAAAACCGCTCTTTTTTTTGTGATTTCTATGTGGTCCCATAGAGAAAGTTGTTCAGTTTGATGGTCTGATCATCCCCTTAAAAGGTTTGCCTTTAGTTAGTTTACATACTGTATAGTATTCTATAAGCTCAGGAAGCAGACATAGGTATTGTCTCAGTTTCTATTTATATTTATTTATTTCAGACATAACCTTGATGTAGTTCGCATGACAATACAATAATTTGGTACTATCGAGCTGATCTGATGATGGAGTCATGAGATAGATAGTGGAACTCTTCAATAGCTACTAGTAAACCACTCGAGTTTGAGCTCTTTTAGTTTGTTTTGACGAGTCCCATACATTATACATGGTATCTTGGAGCTCATGATGGAGCCAGTAGGAGGATAGTGGAACTATTCAATGGCTACTAGTAAACCACTCGAGTTTGGGCTCTTTTAGTTTGTTTTGACGAGTCTCATACATTATACATGATATCTTGGAGCTCATGATGGAGCCAGTAGGAGGATAGTGGAACTCTTCAATGGCTACTAGTAAACCACTCAAGTTTGGGCTCTTTTAGTTTGTTTTGACGAGTCCCATACATTATACATGGTATCTTGGAGCTCATGATGGAGCCAGTAGGAGGATAGTGGAACTCTTCAATAGCTACTAGTAAACCACTCGAGTTTGGGCTCTTTTCGTTTGCTTTGACGAGTCTCATACATTATACATGATATCTTGGAGCTCATGATGGAGCCAGTAGGAGGATAGTGGAACTCTTCAATGGCTACTAGTAAACCACTCAAGTTTGGGCTCTTTTAGTTTGTTTTGACGAGTCCCATACATTATACATGGTATCTTGGAGCTCATGATGGAGCCAGTAGGAGGATAGTGGAACTCTTCAATGGCTACTAGTAACCCCATCGAGTTTGGGCTCGTTAAGATTGTTTGGACGAGTACCATACATTATACATGGTGTCTTGGGACTCATGATGAAGCCAGAAAGTGAATAGTGGAAATCTTTAACGGCTTCTAGTAAATCGCTTGAGTTTTAGCTCATTCGGTTTGTTTTGACGAGTCCGATATAATATCATTGTGTCGTGGATCTCATGATGGAGACAGAAGGAGGATAGTGGAACTCTTCAATGGCTACTAGTAAAACACTCGAGTTTGGGCTCGTTAAGATTGTTTGGACGAGTCCCATACATTATACATGGTGTCTTGGGACTCATGATGGAGACAGGAGTTGGATAGTGGGACTCTTTAATGGCTACTAGTAAACCCATCGAGTTTGGGCTCGTCTGATTTGATTTAACGAACCCAATCATCACACATGATTACGAGGGTCTAAAAATGGAGCCAGGAGGTGGATAATGGAACTCCGATTACTAGTAAACCCTTCGAGTTTGGGCTTTGTTGGGTTTGTTTTGACAAGTCTTATACATTATAATTATATGATATCGTGGATATCATGATGGAGAAAGGAGGTGGATAGTGGAACTCTTCATCGGTTACTAGTAAGCCCTTCGAGTTGGGGATCGTTTGGTTTGTTTGGACGAGCCCCATGGTGTCTTGGAACTCATGATGAAGCTAGAAGGTGGATAGTGGAACTCTTCAACGGTTACTAGTAAGCCCTTCGAGTTTGGGATCGTTTGGTTTGTTTGAACGAGACCCATACATTAAGCATGGTGTCTTGGAACTCATGATGAAGCCAGAAGGTGGATAGTAGAACTCTTCAACGGTTACTAGTAAGCCCTTCGAGTTTGGGATCGTTTGGTTTGTTTGGACGAGACCCATACATTATACATGATGTCTTGGAACTCATGATGAAGCCAGAAGGTGGATAGTGGAACTCTTCAACGGTTACTAGTAAGCCCTTCGAGTTAGGGATCGTTTGGTTTGTTTGGACGAGACCCATACATTATACATGGTCTCTTGGAACTCATGATGAAGCCAGAAGGTGGATAGTGGACTGTGGAACTCTTCAACGGCTTCTAGTACCTACATCGCTCGAGTTTGAGCTCGTTTGGTTTGTTTTGACGAGTCCAACATAATATACATTGTGTCATGGATATCATGTTGGTGCCAGGAGGTGGATAGTGGAACTCTTCAACGATTGCTAGTAAACCCTTCGAGTTTGGACTCGTTTAGTTTGCTTTGATAATTCCAGTACTTTATACATGGTATCGTGAATCTTATGATGGAGCCATGAGGTGGATAGTGGAACTCTTTATAGAGGAACTGAGGTGGAATGTTCCTCCATTGAAAAGGGAAGTACTTCCGCCAGGCTAGGTGTGATGCCTGGGACCAGAACCTATATACTGAGACTCTGATAATTCTTCTTGCGCGATTTGTGTCTTGCATGCGATTGTGAACCACCAGATTGTGTAGCAGCTTTACGGGTTTCCAATGTGCCATCGTTATTTGTTTTATGTCGTATTTTTGCTAGGGAGACTGTTAGCGCTATCTGTTGCTACATCTTCAACGGTTACTAGTAAACCCTTCTAGTTTGGGCTCGTTTGGTATGTTTGGACGAGTCTCAACATTATACATAGCATCGTGGATCTCACGACCAAGCCAGGAGGTGTATTGTGGAACTCTTCAACGATTACTAGTAAACCCTTCGAGTTTGGTGTATTTGATTTGTTTTCACGAACCTAATACAACGGTGAATAAGACCAGACGGTGGAGCCAGGAGGTGGATAGTTGATATTTTCAACGGCTACTAGTAAACCACTCGAGTTTTAACTAAATGCATTACATTTGGTGACGTGATGACTTGGATCTCCTGATGGTTTAAGACTAAAAAGTAAAAAATAAAATATTATAGTTTAAAAAACTAAAAAACACGCTTATTAATGCACTAAAAAGTACAAAATAATCTGATTTACTTAAAATATAATAAGTTACGATAATTATGCATCCTACCATTGTACACTTGTTAACGCAAACTTCTCACTTTTTAATGTTCAATGACCAAGTAAATAAGCGTGGGGCGCTTTATCGAAATAAATTTCTCGAAGAAACGTTACCTACCACTACCACCAACGCTCCCCCAATGCGCCCCACGCTTTTTACTTGGTCATTGAACATTAAAAAGTGAGAAGTTTGCGTTAACAAGTGTACAATGGTAGGATGCATAATTATCGTAACTTATTATATTTTTTTTTATTTTTTTTATTTTTTATTTTAAGTAAATCAGATTATTTTGTACTTTTTAGTGCATTAATAAGCGTGTTTTTTAGTTTTTTAAACTATAATATTTTTTTCTTTCAAATGCAACCAGTATTGCAAAGGATGAAGAAAAGAGATTATCTATCTTTGAATAAAACCTTATTTTAGAATATTGTTCGGATAATACGTCGAAAAAAAAACTGTTGTACTTACATATAGTCGAGTCGGTTTTGTATGAAACAGCAGATTTTTTCTTTTTTTTCGATGTTATGGCTTGGTTGTGAAAGTTGGTCTGTTTAATGGTCTAAACCAATTTTTTAAATATTACTTTGGTGTTTTGTTACACCCTGTAGATGGCAAGAGCATAAAAGAACAGTTTTTTTTTTTATTAATTATGGGTTTGCTCTTGACCTCAATCCAGTCCTCAGGACGAAGATATGGGGTCGAAGATGTAGCGAGCTTACCCAGAAGATGCCTATTCACGCGTACTTTAAAGGAATTCGGCTTGTAAGTGCTCGGAAATACTGACGCAGGCAAGGCATTCCACTCCCTTTAAAAACATCAAATATCCCGATACCAAGGTAACTCTACCTTTCGGTAAAACTTTTCAATACGACTGCATTTGAACTCACTTTATGCTACTAATAAAAAAACAAAATTAATGAGTCTGTGCATAAAATATGAATCAGTGGGTGAGGCGGGCTAACTAGGGCGTCAAGCTCTCTACAAACTGTTTGGTACAGTCAGCAACATAGTTCACTCTCTATAACATCTCATTTTATCAGTTTTTTCTAGGGTTCCGTACACAAAGGGTGAAAACGGGACCCTATTACTAAGCCTACGTTGTCCGTCTGTCCGTCCATCCGTCCGTTCGTCCGTCCATCCGTCCGTCTGTCCGTCCGTCCGTCCGTCCGTCCGTCTGTCCTACCTATTTAGGGCTGTAACTTTTGAACCGTAACAGCTAGATAGTTGAAATTTTCATAGAATATGCGTTATTACTTATTACGGCGGATTTGTTAACAGAAATAGAAATATATTTATTTGCCAAAATACTTCGTTAAAAGGGTGTTATAAATAGTGAACATGTCAAAAAGTAAAAAAATTAAAGGGGTTCTCAACAATAACCTAGTTTTTATCAACGTGTTTTCTTCACGCTCTATCGTAAAAACGATTATTATAGAGCAAGCTCTACAGTATAACAACAAATAATAAACACCAAGCCAAGTGTGAGTTGGTCTCGCGCTAAAGGTTCCGGAGAAAGAAAGTTTTTTTCTGTGTTAATTTGTTGTGTTGCCCGACTCGCACTTGACCGGTTTTTATTTACGAAACATGATATTTAGGTACCAAGCCGTGTTCTTGACTGTTTTAAACGGTGAGTGCGAAAAAATATGAATGTACGCTAATTTATTCAAAAAAATGCAATGTCATTGTTGAAACTGCAGATCTTTGGATACATATTTTATGGGTTAGAAAGGAATGAACGCATGGCAAGAGTTAATAATCTTGTGGCACGCTTGTGGCATACAAATTGAATTTTTTTGTCGGTTTCATCTCTTGCAAATATTTTTAATATGTTAGAAATTAAGAGATAGGAAACCAATGTAACTGACACACGAAAAAACTGAACGAAAAATCTTTACTGTAAACAAATATCAATTACCCAGGTATCTATAGGCATTGATATCTTATACTATAGGTACATATAAAGGGTGTAAGTGACAGCCTAGCAAATACTGAAACGGTGAACTATGGAGCCTACCTCAG
This sequence comes from Agonopterix subpropinquella, assembly GCA_922987775.1. NCBI lineage: Eukaryota > Metazoa > Arthropoda > Insecta > Lepidoptera > Depressariidae > Agonopterix > Agonopterix subpropinquella. The sequence continues at coordinate 5,785,440 of OV277710.1, forward strand.
GAAACGCGAAAAAAAAATCTGCTGTCCCATACATTTTAGTCAGGTCGGTACAGCAGTTTCGTATGGGACAGCTGATTTTTTTTCGCGTTTCCTGAAGAAGGCTCCCTAGTGAAAGTTGTTCAGTTTGATGGTCTGAGTTCACCGTTTCAGTATTTGCTAGGCTGTCACTTAGACCCTGTACCTACAGGGTGTACAATAAAATGGGACAGCTACTTAAAGGGGTGCTTCAGACCATCAAACTGAACAACTTTCTCTATGGGACCAATATCGAAATCGCGAAAAAAAAATCTGCTGTCCCATACATTTCATTCGAGTTATGTTTGCAGTTTTGTATGGGAGAGCGGATTTTTTTTTCGCGATTTCGATATTGGTCCCATAGAGAAAGTTATTCAGTTTGATGGTCTGAAGCACCCCTTTAAGTAGCTGTCCCATTTTATTGTACACCCTGTATACAGGGTGAAATTGATATTATTAGCATCCTTTTAAACTAAGATTCTACCCATCAAACTGAACAACTTTTACTATGGGAGCAAACTGATCGGAGCAACTAAAAAATCTGCTGTTTCATACTAAACTGCAATGTCGACGTGCGAGTTCGCGACTCAAATGCAACAGCTGATATTTTGCTTCTATAGTAAAAGTTGTTCAGTTTGATGGGTAGACTCTTAGTTTAAAGGGATGCTAATGATATCAATTTCACCCTATATATTTAAGGTCCATGCCTATAGGTACCTACTTATAAAACAGTTCCGTGACTGACTGGCAGACAACGCATAGCCTAAACCACTGAAGACACAAACGAGCAATTTGGAGCAATTCTACAAAGGATACAGGAGTGCATTAAGAAAAGAACTTTTCGAAAATCGTCCCCTGAGGAATACAACGGGGCTTTGAACACGAACGAAGCCACGGGCAAAAGCTAGTTCTGTATTACTAGACAGTTCTGCTTCTTAGTTAAATATACGCACACACATATACATATAGTAAAGTTCAATATCCATGCAATAGAGGAAAGCAATACCACAAACTTCCATGTTTGCAAACTTGCATAACTAAATGTTAATATTTATTTGTATTTAAACAATGGAAACTTATTTCTAAGCTATTATATTACATGATTTACGAAACAAACGTATCTAGTAGTTAACGATAAACTCAAGTAACATTACATAACAGTTAATGTTGTTTAGAAGAAAGTTGTCAATTTAATTAATAAAACAAAAGAAATTTTTACAAAAATGCTAGTAATATAATGTAGGTTGTGTAGGCAATTATTATTCCCCATGCAAATTTCACGTCTCATTACTGTTATGTATTTATTTTGAACATACATATAGAACTAATGGAACAAAAAAAATTTGCAGTTGTTGTTTATTTATTTAGGCTCACCAACAGATTACATATTGTAACACTCAAAACATCATCAGTTAGGTATTATTCAATTATATTTGTTGTTGGTCTACCACTAATCCTGCACTGTAGTGGGCCACTGGGTGTACCGTATCTACCATGACAACCATAGCCATAGCTATTGTGTAAGTTTCCGATTATATCTATACAAGATATACATATAATGTGTTTATTTATAACTATTCAGAGACATTTTTTTAAGTAACATTGTGTTAAACTCATGTTCATGTGTTCAATCAATCATGGGTCTTATTTCATCTAAATAGATGTTTCAAACAGAATAACACCGACGACGTGTGTTACTCCGATCAGAATTCGATATGTCGTATGCGCAGACCACTGACTTTAAATACTCATAACTTTTGATTGAATGAACCGAACCGATGAAATAAAGCCAGCAAAATAAACCAAACTAAGCCTCATGCTTTTGTAGAAATCCCATCCAAATCGGTTTGGTACTTTTTGAGTGATGCGTGCACAAGCAAAAAAACAGACAAAAAATTTAAAAATAGTCTCTGTTACGTATCCTAAACGTCCCCAATTAATATTTTTGCAAATATCTTCAATAACGTAATACTATAGGAGCTTTTATCGTCTAGACAAAACAACTGGAAGTATAGCACTAACCAAACCCTTCCGCCACAATCATCGATAGCCATAAACAAAAGTGGCACTCTCATTCACCGGAACAGATTGGTAGAAAATTGTCGCGATAGCTTCCCATAAAATTAATACGTTGGCTTGGCGAGTTTCTACTGTGCACCATACTGTCTAGTCATTGTTAGTACACCCAAATTGAAAGTGAAAATGTTTCAAATTGGCCATTTACATTACTTTAGTAGATATCTAAGTAACTTGTAGTTTAATGGAGTTTTTAAATTACCGATCCTATGTGAAAATCTTTGCAGTTATTTTACGGTGTGTTCACGTTTTAAAATACGAGTAGGTACCTATATTCAAAGATTCTCGGAGTCGCGTGACTAGAGGATTCACGGGTGGACGTGTTTCGCTCGCGCGCAGTTTAGGTGGCCACGTGGCACGGCCATTTTAGGGTGGCTTAAGTGTGTATTTGTACAAAAATAATTCTTGAGATCACCGAAATATTTAATACCGAACAACGTCAAGCAAATTTGCTATTTAAACTAGATATTGGCAAAATCATCGACACCGTGATGGAGCCCCAATTTGAAGATTAGAATAGAGATACACGTTTCGAAATATGTTTTTCAATTGATACTTGTCATTATGTTTGAGTTGAAAATAATCATCATAAATCATATCAGCCGATAGACGTCCACTGCTGGACATAGGCCACCCCCAAGGATCGCCACAACGACCGGTCCTGCGCTGCCCTCATCCACTGGGTCCCCGCCGCCTTTTCCAGGAGTGCGATTTTTGAATCTCACTCGCTGAGTTCAGCAGTTGAAACTGTCGAAATTACTGTGGAGATATGCATCTGTCTACTGCTGATTTTACTTTCAAAAATCATACTTCAGGAGTCCGATTTTTGAAAGTCAAATCAGCAGTAGAAAGATGCGTATCTCCACACTAATTTTGACATTTTGAACTGCTGAACTCAGCGAATGAGATTCGAAAATCGCACTCCAAGTCGTCGGGCACCGTGTTGAAAATAATGCCCCAACAAAATTATAAAATCCGTGTCAAAACCATGATCAGAAAACCAGCGACCTTTGGATTTATAGTCCGGTTTACAACCGAGTCAAACACTATCTTATATCCCATTGTGATAGGCACACTAGATACCTTGGAGATTTTGTGAGCTAAATCTCAGTATGGACACTACAGTCGCATGCTAAGCACCTGATATGCATAACTAATCCAGGTATAAATTTTAACAACCGTACTTGTAATTAACATTAGATACAAACCTGCATAACACGACAACGATTTCGGTGCATCAACCTATCACGAATACTTTTATACAACTTTTATTTTCACACGAAGACCATATTTTAGTGACTATTAGTTTTATAAAGCTGTGCGCTCACATCGGTGTCCACACGTTGCGAGTAATGGTTATACAAAGGTACCGATTCGGACTGTACCACGACTTAACTAAATTTATTCCTGTCACTTTCTAAAATAAAATTAAGAAAAGAGACAGAAAACCAACAGCTGACTTTAGTGCTGTCAAAGTGAATTTACACGCCCAAAAACGCCTTAAATAAGATGGCGTACATTATGATGCCATCTTATTTTGAGCGTGTAACGTCACTTCGACAGCACTATAGTCAGTTGTTGGTTTTCTGTCTCTTTTCTTAATCTTATTTTAGAAAGTGACAGGAATAAATTTAGTTAAGTCGTGGAACAGTCCGAATCGGTACCAATAGCAGTATGATTTTACATTACAGCCGGTATTGTTGTAACGGTATAGTAATGTGCTCCTGGGTTTAGCTGGTAAATATGCGGTGTGCTCTCGACCGAGATGGAAGCATAAAAATGTGGCTCCGTGTATTTTCTCGAGGCGAATAGCTGGAGTGAAACGTGCCACGGTCGGCGGAGCAGGCACGAACGCACGACAGTGGATGCAGTCGGCGCCGTACAATATGCACAATTAGATCTGCACCTGGTTGAGAACCACGACTATGTTTAGTGTGACGTAACAGGCTGGGATAAGAACGAACAGCTTGATCTGGTTATGGTTACTTGGCTTAGGTAAAGAAACAGTCACAGCCAGTCCATTGCTGGGTAGGGTTAGGGTCTATTTACCATAACCCAAACAGGCAGGTGAACTCAATTAAATGAAGGACTGCGCAGTACAAGTGAATGCCGATGCCGCTGCAGATCCCTTGGTACACTCTCAATCGATCGGACGACAACTTGTAGTACTTAATAATGAGATGGCCCTATGGATGGGATTCTAGTCACAGACAATTGTAACTGACGACAGACAATGTACCTACCTACAGTCCTTATATTCTATTATTCTACTATTCGGTTCTTAAGTAAGCTTGGGTTATTGCCGGAGGCACGGGAATATAATATTACTCTACTGCTCTGCACAAACTTTTTACAACTATTGTAAAACCATTACAACTGTTACGACGCAATCTTATCTATTATACGAATACAACCGATTGTACCCGACAGCTCCTACCGAATCCTATTCAATATGAGCTGTATTGTATATGAGCCACAAATTAAAAAATAAAATTAATTTTATGAACTCCGTTTTTAGGGTTCCGTACCCAAAGGGTAAAAACGGGACCCTATTACTAAGCCTACGTTGTCCGTCCGTCCGTCCGTCCGTCCGTCCGTCCGTCTATCCGTCCGTCCGTCTGTCCTACCTATTTAGGGCTGTAACTTTTGAACTGTAATAGCTAGATAGTTGAAATTTTCTCAGGTTATGCGTTATTGCGGCGGATTTGTTAACAAATAATAAAAATTTCAAAAAGTTAAAAATTAAGGGGGGTTCTCTACAAGAAACTAGTTTTTATCAACGTTTTTTCTTCACGCTCTATCGTAAAAACGGTAATATATACAAGCGTCAAACTTAGTGTGATTATAGAGCATACTCTACAGAATAACAACATATACTAAAAACCGGCCAAGTGTGAGTCGGTCTCGCGCTAAAGGTCCCGAACAAAAAAAAAATATTTTCTAAGTTAATAATGTTGTGTTTTGTAGTGGTGTGGTACGGAACCCTAGGTGCGCGAGTAGCCCGACTCGCACTTGACCGCTTTTATTCTTACATCACTATGGCAAGAAAATGTTCAGAATTTCACGTTAAAAAAACTTCCAGTAACGAAGCATTACCAAATTAATATCAGAGTTAAGCGGTTACGATCCATTACAGATAATAACACTGTAACTATATTTAACGCATTTCGGTGCACATTTTTTTCAGCACGCAAATAGCCGAAGTGGCATTGTTTAAGAGATCATTCGACTCTGTTACTCTCTGTTACGTGCAATTGATTTATTTTCTCTTTTACATTCGTGACATCGTTAGTTGCATTGTAAATACAACTCACGTTACATTAGCATAAAGTTTACTATTCGATTACTCATAAGTTACAACATTATATCAGAATTCGTTTGAATTAGCATGTACATTGACGTCGCCTTTTTTAACTATTTCATGCAAATGGCTAAAGATTTCTTCTCATAAATTCGTAATGAATGGTCTTTGTTATTAAACACATTAATTTTAAACTTCAATGGTTTATTTATTGTTTTATTATACAGTCCACGCCCTTTTCGTTGTTGATATAGGTAAGTTTTATTCAAATTAGTAGCATAACTGACGTTATTAAATTTTATACCTATTGATTAGACTATAAAAAAATCAAAAGAAAGGAGTTACCTAATGTTAAAAACTTCGATTGAAATATTAAAACCCTATACGGTTTCGAGGTCGAAACCTAAAAAATTTCTCTCGAAATTATAATTATAGTGAGAATAATTATAGAAGTGAATAGGACAAATTAAGGCACAGGACGAGTTAAGACACTGACTAATTACAGAATGAGATAGGCCCGAAACATCTATATCTACAGGGTGAAATTGATATCATTAGCATCCTTTTAAACTAAGAGTCTGCCCATTAAACTGAACAACTTTTACTATGGGAGCAAACCGATCGGAGCAAAAAAATAATCTGCAGTTAGGGACATTTGAGTCGAGTAGGCATTGCAGTTTAGTATGGGACAGCTAATTTTTTAGTTGCTCCGATGGGTTTGCTCCCATAGTAAAAGTTGTTCAGTTTGATGGTTAGACTCTTCGTTTAAAAGGATGCCAATGATATCAATTTCAACCTGTATACAGGGTGGAAAGTTGAGATGGGACACAAAAGGCAGCTACCAGAAGCATTATAGCTACAAGAAAACGTTCTTAGGAGACTAACCCTAACTTTTGGAGCATTTTACTTCTGCATTCACAGATTTTGAAAAATGTACAGTCATCGAGAAAAACTAAAATTGTCACAAAACTTTTTTTTCATCCCAGTCGATTCTCTTCCCTTTGTATAGGTAGTTTTTAATAAATCTGGGCACAGAGTACTATAATTACTAATCTGGGTAAACAAAATTGTCATTGCAGGAAAAACTTAATAGCTTTTTCATTCAGTATAATGTATTATCTACATAAATAGTGTTGTTAGATGTACATCGTATGCTCTGATTACATCAAGCAAAATAGTGCCATTGTGTACCCTTTAGATAGGTAACCTTTTGTTTCACCATACAATACATACTAAATAAGTACGTAAAGATAACTAGGTGTTACATATTACAAAAAAAACGTGAAGTGAGTTCACAACAAAAATGTGAGCATAGCTATGTAGTAATAAATACTCTTTCTTACACTGTGGCATAGCTATGAATGGATTTAGCGTTACCAGGCGTCCGGATAAAGCCGGACAGGGTTAGGCTTTTTTTGGATGTGTGTCCGGCCAAATTAGACGGTGTCCGGCCTGTCCGGCTTTTGTTAGGCTTTTTACATTTGACCAGTAGGTATACTCTATTTTGAAGGAAACTGCGCTTTTTAAGCAGTTACCTACCTATTTTAAATTTAAAGTTTATTTAGTGAAGAAAGTTTTGTTTCATTTTGTCCTCCATTTCAAATTGCAATATAAGTAAGTAGGGAATGAATGATTAAAGAAGACGAATTAATCAAATTTTTATTGTAAATTCATTCGAATTTTAAAAGTTTTACGGTAAATGATTAAAAAAAAGCCTGGTTTTGCATATAAACATTTTTTTATCCTATTAATACCAAGAAAAAATCCACGATATTTAAGGGTGTCCGGCTTTTTCACCCAAATGTCCGGCTAAACTGGCTGGTATGTCCGGCTATTCGGTTTTAAGACCTGGCAACCCTAAATGGATTCATCAGGGCCATGGAAAAACTTGCGTCGAAATCTACACTATTAGTACACTGTAACAGAAGTGTGCCTGGAGTGCGATTTTTGAATCTCATACGTTGAACTCAGCAGTAGAAAACGTATGGAGACACGCATCTTTCTACTGCTGATTTGACTTTCAAAAATCGCGCTCCTGGAGTGCGGTTTTTGAATCTCATTCGCTGAGTTCAGCAGTTGAAAATGTCAAAATTACTATGGAGATACGCATCTTTCTACTGCTGATTTGACTTTCAAAAATCGCACTCCTGGAGTATGATTTTTTAATGTCAAATCAGCAGTAAAAAGATGCACGTCTCCATAGTAATTTTGACATTTTCAACTGCTGTAGCGGTAGCGGTTCAATGACAATTTGGTAGACGTTCATTTAGGGCAATCGGCAACAATAAAAAAAACTCCTACTAAAACCCACCTAATCTTGCAAACTCATCCGCCATTGAGTGAGTTTTCCTGATGTTAAGACATCACAAGATCTAAGAACAATGGTAATAAAGCTCATCATGTCAAGGGGCGAAAGGCGTGACGAATGTCGTAGGTATAGTATACAATACAATGCGTTTTACTTCCGATGTTGACAACCTTAATATGGGTAGGATGTTTATAACGTTATAAGTTATAATAATATAGATGCTAACATCATTTCACCTGTATCTGGTCACAGTATAAGAAAGAGTATAGATACTCTTCTATTATGATCTGGAGCGCGATTTTTGAATCTCATTCGGTGAGTTCAGCATTTGAAAATGTCAAAATTACTGTTGAGATACGCATCTTTCTACTGCTGATTTGACTTTCAAAAATCATACTTCAAGGAGTGCAATTTTTGAAAGTCAAATCAGTAGTAGAAAGATGCGTATCTCCACAGTAATTTTGACATTTTCAAATGCTGAACTCACCGAATGAGATTCAAAAATCGCACTCCTGGTCGTTATTTTAGTTTTGAGCCTTTTAGGGTCAAGTTCGTGACCTTGTTCTGTAAATATCTTTACTGTAGGTACAGGAGTGCGATTTTTAAAACTCATTCGTTGAACTCAGCGGTTGAAAATGTATGGAGATACGCATGTTTCTACTGCTGATTTGACTTTCAAAAATCACACTCCTCCTATGATTTTTTAAATTCAAATCAGCGGTAGAAAGATGCACGTCTCCATAGTAATATTGACATTTACAACTGCTGAGTTCAAAGGATGAGTTTCAAAAATCGCACTCCTTTTATACTATGTAGTAATAGATACTCTTTCTTATACTGTGGTTATACTATGTAACATGTAATATGTTAGGGACATTGGTCCGTCAACATTATAACTTTCACCGTCATCGTACTATTATAGTTAACGCGTACGTAATAAAACGTTTCCATTACCAGTGCCGTTATTATGATGTCATAGCAATAAAACATAAATGATTCGGGTTCATAGTCGCGTTGCTCCATAGTTTTGTAGTAGCTCAATTGTGTTTTTGTACATAAAACAATTCTTGAGATTACGATTATTGGCAGGGCAAAGCATAAGCAACCGGCCTTTATTGTAAAGAAAGAGAAGGTATTTCTGATCTACTGTTAAACAGGAGTTAAGTAAAATAGACATGTACCTAAATTTTTTATGAAAATGCAATAAAAGAAGAACCCTTAAAAATGTTTCGCCATGCAAAAGACATCAACGTGTGCTACTTTTACCAAACAATTTAGAAGCTCGTGGTCGATTTGGATTACTAGAGTCTACCCGCGACTTCGTTCGCACATATTATATAAGTACCAGATTTTAAGTCAAATCATAAGCTATTAAACCAGCCAAACCAGGGTCCTGGGTTCGAATCCCAGTTCGGTCATGGATGTTATATGTTTGTGCCGTTGTTGTATGGTACCCATAACAAAAAGCCTAGGGCTTACTTTGGGATCATTACAATGTATGTGCCTGTGAGCGTTATTATTTTTTTTTTGTAATCTAAGAAAGTTTCATAAAAATCGGTTCAGTCGTTTTTGAGTGATGCTCGAACAAACAAACAAACAGATAGACAAAAATTCTAAAAAAAAGATTGATTTGGAATCAGGGACACCATAACAATATCGTAATCTTTTTTTTTGTGAATATCTTCAATGTACAGACACACTTATGTTACTGTTTTGTAACGGGCTACATTAATCAGCCTCTGCCTACCCCAGAGAGACATAAGCGTTAACTTCAGTTCACGAAACACCTTTTCTATTTTATATGACTTTATGCACTGTCCGCTTATAAATCGACCATAATAATGGTGAAGCAATATCGTTTAACATTTCCATGGCTTGTTCCCGGACCTGTCACCATAACGTAATGTTAACTCCATATAAACCATTCAAATATTGCACAGCCTTTCGAAGTCCCACGAAAAGACTCTTAAACCTGAGTCTGAAATGCGAAAATGGTCTGGTTCGGTAGTCTTTGTATTTGTAACGGACTAAACGTACGTGCGTCTAGACTGAATGTGAGGCACGTTCGTAAAACACGCAACGCGTAGAAAGTGATTCCATACGCAGGTATTATTTCGTATAGCTTTTCTAAGCGAGTTTTCCAATGTAATTTAAAATGGAAATGTTTAAGTTTGTGTTAATGGTCCCCCATTTTAAAGAAGTTGAGCAATCATTCAGGAAATGCGTTTTTAGGGTTCCGTACCCAAAGGGTAAAAACGGGACCCTATTACTAAGCCTACGTTGTCCGTCCGTCCGTCTGTCCTACCTATTTAGGGCTGTAACTTTTGAACCGTAATAGCTAGTTAGTCGAAATTTTCTCAGATCATGCGTTATTGCCGTTATTATGGCGGATTTGTTAACAAATAATAAAAATGTCAAAAAGTTAAAAATTTACTGAATAAGGGAACAAAAAACATACTTACTGCTAAAATAATAACATACTGTACACAGCCAGCAGATGCACAATCTGTTGTAAAAGATAACCCTCTCATAATCTCCGTGAAAGCTAAATAACGTTCGTGTCATTACAAAATTAATCAACATCCATTAAAACATAATTGAAGCGTACAGCGGTGTTCTCATTCTTTTTGTAAACATCTCTAATGGTATAACAGAAAATGTTGTTAAGGTGGTAACAACCGTGAGAAAATACGGGCTTTGAAGGAGTTCGCGGTCAGCCAAGTTATGCTCTATCTAGTAAAACTAGTTATTTTTAGGGTTCCGTACCCAAAGGGTAAAAACAGGACCCTATTACTAAGCCTATGTTGTCCGTCCGTCCGTCCGTCCGTCTGTCCTACCTATTTAGGGCTGTAACTTTTGAACCGTAATAGCTATATAGTTGAAATTTTCTCAGATTATGCGTTATTGCGGCGGATTTGTTAACAAATAATAAAAGTAAGTCAAAAAGTTAAAAATTAAGGGGGTTCTCAGCAAGAAACTAGTTTTTATCAACGTTTTTTTCTTCACGCTCTATCGTAAAAACGGTAATACATACAAGCGTCAAACTTAGTGTGATTATAGAGCATACTCTACAGAATAACAACAAATACTAAAAACTGGCCAAGTGTGAGTCGGTCTCGCGCTAAAGGTCCCGGACAAAAAAAAATTTTTTACTAAGTTAATAATTTTGTGTTTTGTAGTGGTGTGGTACGGGACCCTCGGTGCGCGAGTAGCCCGACTCGCACTTGACCGCTTTTATCTGCTCTATTGATCAGGTTTCGTTTTAGAAGTCCGCCAAAGAAAGCAGAATTCAATTTATGGCATTTATCCAGAAAAGTGGAAACTGTTTTTTGAAGTAAAGTTGCCAATAGTAGGTTGCGCGTACCCACCCAGGCGACTCCTGCTGTAAATGAGCTTCACATTCGCAGAGGAGGTGAATGGGCGTTTCCTCTGCTTCATAGTAGAATCTGCAGGTGGGTGAATCTACAAGTCCCATTCTGTGTACTTTAAAGAATAAGATGTTGTGTTATTTAATTAAGGTGATTACCACAGGAGGTAAGTAGGTTTTCAACAATGCTGGAATTATGTTTGTTTTTAATGATTGCTATAGAAGGGAGATGTAGTATGAAGATTTTATATTATATAACAATGTGATGGTCAGCTGTCAATAAATCAGTTGCTTTCAAGATGTCTTATCATTTGGGACCCTACACTATTACATTTAGGTTTATGTTATATGTTATATCCTTATAATCTTTCAGCTACCTATACTCCGTTCCAAATAAATAAATAAATAACGCTCACAGGCATATACATGGTAATGATCCCAAGGTAAGCCTTAGGCTTTTTGTTATAGGAATCATACAACAACAGCACAAACATTTATAACATCCATGACCGAACCGGGATTCGAACCCAGGACCCTGGTTTGGCAGTCCGGCGTGGTAACCATTACACCAACCGGGTAGTCGCAAAATTTTAAGGCTATTTTGAATTACAAAAACAGAGATTTGAAAAATTTACTCTCACTTGTTCTATTCTATTCTTAGAACAGTTTAGTAACGTAAAAGATATATCGGATAAGCAGTATTATCTTTTTACTAATTATATTTGCTTATCAGAATTTTCCAGAAAGCTAAATAGGAATCAGAATATCTTTTCATCTTCATATGGAATTAAGTATACAGGGTGTAACAAAACACCCTAGTAATACTTAAGGGGGTGCTTCAGACCATCAAACTGAACAACTTTCACTATGGAGCCAACATCGAAATCGAGAAAAAAAATCCGCTCTTTCATACAAAACTGCAGTACCGTCTCGACTCAAATGTATGGGATGGCTGATATTTTTTATTTTTTCTCGACGTTGGCTCCATAGTGAAAGTTATTCAGATTGATGGTCTGAAGCACCCCCTTAAGTATTACTAGGGTGTTTTGTTACACCCTGTAGATATGCTACATAAAGAATATAGAAGTAGATATGAATATCATATGAATCTCTTCAAGGCAGTGAAGCGAAGATAAGAGTGCGTTGATTTAACAAGCGAGCTACAGGCAATGTTATCGAAAGTGTTACTTTCTCACTAAGATCGTTGTAATGACGGATAATTGAACTCTATTTGCTACTTAAATCACTTTTTGTCTCTCCATAGTTCCCGTTATAACATTAGCTGCGTAATCGACAGATGATGTCCGCTGATTCAAACTATATTCAACTTTATAAAGTAGGGATTAAAGTTTTGACAGGGGATTTCATGATATAGACTTATAGAAAGTCTGACCTTGACTGAGGGTATTAAGAGGGCTATCACAGTCCAGTGGCGCCCTCATCACATTAAAAAAGATTTCTCAATAAAGAAAGCCTAAATTAAAAAAGTGCTCAACACGAACACTACTAAAGCCTTCAAGCCATTGTTATATAATACTTTTATAGGTGCAACATTCCACTTTTAGACAATTTCGAATAAAAACAAAAGCGGCCGTTTTTTTTCTTTTTTCAAAATTTAACCCAGTAAAATTAAGCTGAAATATACCATTCAGGAGAAGTAATTTCCGGAGTTTTAAAACTTTTTTTAAACGTTCCTTTGGTACGTAATATTGAAGAATAAAAATAGTCCTGGTGACGGGGGGGGGGGGGGGGAGCTCGAGGAAGGGGGGGGGCTCTAAAGGTGACTTTTTTCAGTTTTTCGCTTATTTCTCGAAATCTGCAATTCGTATCGAAATGTTTTGTATGGACAAATTATACCTAACAAAATTTCCTACAAAACAAGTGGTATGCATTTTTGTCATAGGACTTAACCTTTGAGGGCTACGGGGTCGAGAATGTAACGGCATTTCAAAAATTATGAAATTTGTATGGCGACCCTCATGAAAGTTGAAGATAAAAACAAAATGATTTCATATTCTTAATCAGCAACCCCGAAAACGCCCAGATACAAATTTTCTGTCGGTTCGGAGAACCCTTAAAAGCTGCATTGGCGTTTGAAATTTCCATGGCAGCCATTTTGGATATCGCAATTTTGGATTTTTTTCACCGCCAACCAAATTTGACCAGGGTCCTCTATAACATTTGTTTGAAGTCCATAACCCTATCTGTCATAGTTTCCACGGGCCGTTGACCTCATCCATCAGAAGTCGACCTTCTGAGGAAGTCGATATATTATTTTTATCGCCAGGGCATCTTTATGACGATCCCTAAAATCATTTTACTATACGTTGAATGGGTGAAACCCGGTGAACAATTATACGTATTTATCTAATATCTATGTGGGGGGGGGGGGATCAACCAGATACCTCCAATTGATCTCCGGGTTCCCCTTACGGTACAAGGATGACATTTGGGGATCATCATATGGATGCCTTGGTGATACAGGGAAAACTTTGACTTCCTCGGAAGGTCGACTCCTGATGGATGAGGTCAACGGCCCGCGGAAACTATGACAGATAGGGTTATGGACCTCGAACAAATGTTATAGAGGACCCTGGTCAAATTTGGTTGGCGGTGAAAAAAATCCAAAATTGCGATATCCAAGATGGCTGCCATGGAAACGCCAATCCAGCTTTTAAGGGTTCCCCGAACCGACTGAAAATTTGTATCTGGGGGTTTTCGGGGCTGCTGATTAAGAATATGAAATCATTTTGTTTTTATCTTCAACTTTCATGAGGGTCGCCATACAAATTTCATAATTTTTGAAATGCTGTTACTTTCTCGGCCCCATAGCCCTCAAAGGTTAAGTCCTATGACAAAAATGCATACAATTTGTTTTGTAGGAAATGTTGTCTGGTTTAATTTGTCCATACAAAATATTTCGATACGATTTTCAGATTTCGAAAAATAAGCGAAAAACTGAAAAAAGTCACCTTTAGAGCCCCCCCCCCCCCCCCCCCTTCCTCGAGCTCACCCTCCCCCTCACAAGGACTTTTTTTTTCTTCAATATTACGTACCAAAGGAACGTTTAAAAAAAGTTTCAAAGCTCCGGAAATTATTTCTTCTGATTTAAGTATCTAATTTTACTGGGTTAATTTGTATGTTTAGACGTTTAAAAAACCTATAAAATATTCTATGAAAATAGCTTGAAGGCTTTTGTAGTGTTCGTGTTGAGCACTTTTTCAATTTAGGCTTTCTTTATTGAGAAATCTTTTTTAATGTGATGAGGGCGCCACTGGACTGTGATAGCCCTCTTAATTTCAAATGAGTACTGTTCTATTGTTTTGAGTGAAATTACAAATGAATGATTATTTCCGGTAAATTACTTGAGTAATAAATAGTTAAAAGTACAATGTCCTACTTTGAGTCGTTAGTCTCTACTGAATACAAAGCATAATGGAGTAGTAAGTGAAACCGTGTAAATAGCATAGTTCTTTAGTCGAAAGATTGTAAAAAATCATTAATTCTGTCTAACCTTATTTCCCAATGGATAGGTACACTCAATACTTGATTGCATAAATTTTTAGGAAGGTATTACCTTCAGTTCTACGAATTATATTTTTTAGGCATGACAACTGACACTTTAAGGCTACTCCTCCCATCTGCAAGGCTCTCTTTCTTACAAGCAAACTTTTGCAATTAGCCATCCCGCTTCAATTGCGCGGCTCCGGTCAGAATTTTCAGTTTTCTTTGAAAACCTGTATGATTTTATATGAATTTTCAAAAAATAAGAAAACCACATCATTTTATATTGTATTGTGAAGAATATTGTAAATTTTCATATTCTTCTGATCAACAATGTAAGAGTAAAACGGTTTCAACTGGAAAAAAAGAGGTGACTTTGGAGTCGTTTTTCTTCAGTTTTATTAATTAAAATAGATTTCGAGAAAAACCACATCACTTCTCATATCCTGTAGATTGTTCAGTTTTGTTTTCTGCTTAAAAAGTGCCATAGTTAATGTATAAAATGGTTACAAAGTTACTCAACACCGGGCGGACGCTCCTTAAATTGCTGATCACGCATATGATAAATACATAATTAGATCGGAGCTAAATTATGGAAAAATACTGGATTGGAAAACTTTAGATAACACGAGCTTTTACCCGCGACTTCGTCCGCATAAATTATATATATAATAATACCAGATTTTAAGTCAGATGATAAGCTATCAAACAAAAAAAGTTTCATCAAAATCGGTTCAGTAGTTTTTGCGTGATACTCGAACAAACAAACACCCAAACAAACAAACAAACAAACGAACAAACAAACAAACAAACAAACAAACAGACAGACAAAAAATCCAAAAATTGGTGATTTGGAATCAGGGATATCTAAAAATCATATCGTAATCTTTTTTTTGCAAATATCTTCAATGTACAGACACACTTCTGTTACAATTTTATAATAGTTTAGATTGACTCGATAGAAGAAGGAGCTAAATTACTCTGGAACAACTTGGACCCAATCACGAGGGTCCAGTCGAATCCGCACGGACGACATGCCTTGCACCAATGAGTTTTTCTAACTTATGTAACGTAATACCGATTGCTCTCAAATGACGAAGGAAAACATTACGAGGAAACCTGCATACGCTGAAGATGAAATTCTGATACGTAATCATCATCATATCATTTATTGCAAACGTGGGTTTAAAAGATGTTACACAGGTTATACACAGGTACAGGTTGTTATATACAGGGTGTAACAAAACACCCTGGGGGTTGCTTCAGACCATTAAACTAAACAGCTTTCACTATGCCAACATCGAGAAAAAATAAAAAAAATCTGCTGTCCCATATATTTTAGTCGAGTCGGTACTGCAGTTTTGTATGGGACAGCAGACTTTTTTTATTTTTTCTCGATGTTGGCCCCATAGTGAAAGTAGTTCAGTTTGATGGTCTGAAGCACCCCCTTAAGTATTACTAGGGTGTTTTGTTACACTCTGTAAGTAGGTTAGGTAGTAATTCCAGTACACACATATGTGAAGTCTACCAATCCTCATTGGGCACGCGTGGTGGAATAACAGCTATGCACCCTCCTTGAAAGTAGGCCTGTGCCTAAATGATGAACTTGGACCCTAAAATAAACCGTGTTCAATTTGCGGCACTCGTCTAGTTAACTGCCATAGCAGGTAACCCCTTTCAGGTCAGGAGTAGAAGCAAAAGGGACGACGGTCGTAACTGTCCTTCGCTTCACTTCTAACCAAAGCGTCAACTTTCCGATGTTCACCTATGTTTAATTAAGTGTATGTGCAAGTATTTAAAAGGATTTCTTGCATTTCAGGAGCGGGACTATGGCTGACTGCGGCCGCACTGCAGGTTCTGCTCCTCACGGCCAGCTGCGGCAAACCTCACCGGCGCTCCATGCCAACCCATCAGGTACTTTGTGCTTTCATTATTTGGGTTGCCATTGATTACGCTCTGCTTGTAGACAAAGACTAATATCCCAGAACATTGATTAAAGATGAATCCATTTCTTAATTCCAGGCACATCCGCTAGCGAAAGGTGGTTGGAGACCAGTGGTCGGCTCAAACGGGCTCGTGTTCGGTTTCGGTACGGCGCCACTGCACGCGCCCTACAAGATCCCAGTGTACGACACATACCCGTCGTCTGCACGTCCGCACCCCGCGAGGGACACGTCGAAACTGACCACCATAGCGCAGTCGTACCGGCCAACTACGCTGCGAACCGTCCCCGCCGCCCCCTCCCCCGCCGCCAGCCAACCCATTAACTCCTACCTAAACCCCTTCGCTCTTCCGAACAACGGGTTGAACCACTACAAATTCGTCCAGAACTTCCCAGTGGACAGCGTGCTCATCAGAAACCCTCACAACCCATACGCTGCTAGACCGGTTTTCACTAAATATCCTACGAAATTCAAGCAGCAGCAGTATCAGAATCCTCTGCAGCAGTTGAACAATGTTCAGCAGCTGCAGTTCGGTCAGTACCCGACGGCGAAGCCTCTCGATGTGTTCGGTAAACCGGTGGAGGGTTACGCAAGACCGGACCAGAAGAAGCCTCAGCCTCAGTCGAGCGGGACCGAGATCTTCAAGCCGGAGGTGTTCAAGCTGCCAGACAGCGATACGGCGCCGCAGTCCGTCAGCCAGCAAGTCAAGACCGCGCAGCAGTCGCTCGCCACTCCCAAGATCCCCGTTAGTCCTTACCCGCAGTACTCGTATCAAGACCATGTACTACAGTCGAGCTTACTAGGTAAACAGTTTTGATAATTATTTACTCTCACGTGCATTTTGTAACCATCCTCAGAGTTTTTTTCGAAAAATAATGACGCACTTATTTACATTTCCCAGGATCATTCGGCTCGTTCAACGTGCACCCGGCCAAAGGAAATAACCCATTCGCAACTAAGACCACGTACCTCCCCCCTCAACCGGCCAAGCAGACAATCTTCAACTCATTCAGTTTCGCTCCCAACTTCAAGACGACACCGGTCCACTTTGTGCAAACAACAACACCGAAACTACAGACCACAGCAAACCAAATCCACTTCGGTTCCACTTGGAACGACTACAAGAATATCCCAACACAAGCGACCAAGATAGCAAGCCCAGTGAAAATAGACCCCAACGTCAGTAAAGGCACATTCAAACCTAGTCCTCAGGACCCCTTCATAAAGCAGTACAACTTGGACTACAACAAAGTGACTACCTACAGTCCGACGGTACAAACAACTACATACGCGTACAGCAACTACCACGACTACAACTATCCAGCCGTACAAAATGCACAAGTTCAAAACTTCTACGATCAGCAGACCGCGAATCTCAACTATGAGAATAATAAGAAATCGAAGATTCACGATAGTTTAACGGCCACCAACCAACAAGCATCTCAGCAATATGTCAACCCTCCCAAGAAGGCTGTACAAGATGAGAGTCACAACTCCGTGCCGTCCCGAGCGACGTACGAAGTAACTGAGAATTACGAAACTGATGATATCATCACGCACTCTTCTCCCCCTTCATGGACGCCGCAACCAGAGTCTCATTACAACCCGAAGGTGACAGAGGAGACAGCGACGAGGCAGGAGTACTCCGACGTAGCCTACAACAGACCGGCGACCACGCACATCCCTGACCTTCCCGAAGAGTTCGCTATAGTGACCGAAGGAGAGAAAGGCTATGAAAACTCTTTGAGCTACGACGGTCAAGTCGAATCTCAAAGCAGGCGGCCTCTAGGCGACGACTTCGAACCCATCGGTGCACACAAACTCAAGGACTACTATTATAAGGTATCGACTCCGTTGTACGAAGACCGACCTCATAGGCGAACGAAGAAACCAACTGAATCATCTAAACTGTCGCAACAGCAGCAGCAGGAGGTGACAACTTTCACATCGGTTAAGGAAAACAGTAATGAGTTAACGGAAGCGCTGCCGACACTTCCTCCGAACAGGCACTTCAAACGCCCCGCGAACAATCCTGAACCTACCGAAAAGGATAGGGTTCGCAAGAGGAACAAGATCAGGAGGCGCCGTCCTCCGCTAGCCAACATCAACCGTGATAAAGACAGCAGTACACGTAAATATGGAACTTCCACAACCGAAGCCCCGCAAACCTCTGAACCAGAAGTGCACACTATTAGACCGAGAGCAAGACCTACGCAATCAAAACAGCAATCCAGTTTCACCACGTCTACCACCACGACAGATCTGACTACCAGCGCTGTACCGACGATTTCGCCTACCATTCCCACTATAGTTAAGAAGAAACTCATTCATCGTCGACCTTACACGACGACTACAGAAAGAGTTGAAACTACTACGCCCAATTCTAGGGAATACGAATCGAACAAAGAGTCACCAATAATGAAAATATCGGCGTCTTCTCGTCTTCAGTTCCCAAAAGTGAGTTCAACGACCTACGAGTACCGAACGAGCGAGACTCCAGACTACAGCCACAAACAGGACGAGAAGGACACCCCTACCAGTGACATCGCCGTCAGCTTAACTGACACGTTAAAGACAACTAGCAAGATAGAACCAGGACAAGCATTCTCCTTCCACAGAGACGCCAAGCCTATAGATTCTAAAGTAGAAACGATAACAATTAGAGAAGTAACGACTGAAGTTGCAGATAGCAGCGAGTACGTCTACGAAGTAACGACAACCCCTCGTGTCGAGACAACATCAAGCACTGGCAAAATTCTGAGACCGAGACTGAAGAACAAATACGACCGACCGCGGTTCAGCGTCAAAGACTACAGAAACCGATTAAGTTCCACAACCAGTACAACAGAAAAGCCAGAATCTAGCACCCCTAAAATAAGGTTCCCTCAGAGGAGAATACCGGTCAGCGAGAACAAATTCAACGAAAATGAGAATATTACCGAAAGAAAAAAATTCGTGCCAAAAGAACCGAGACACAAACAAAACGCTTCAGAACTGAACGAACAGACAGAGAAAGAAATACACTCTATCAGACACAACAACAGACAGAGACAGACTACAGTGGAAGCTAGTGAGGGAACGACACAAAAGATATCATCGCGTATTCGTAACGGACAGCGCAGACCAAAACCGACTGAAGAAACCACGGAAAATGCAAATCCAACAACAGTTCATAGTAAAAGACCTCTGAGAAAGAAAATCAAGGACTCCGAAATCGGAGAGTCAGTGCAGGATCTAACTGTTACAGAAACAACCGTCAGCAACGATCACAAGAACGACATAACATCAGAGAGGACGCGATCAGAGAGTGCCATCATGAAGATAGCGGACAAGAAACATCAGGATCACATCGAGCATTTATTCGAGCATTCTAAACGAGTGTCAGACTTGACTCTCGCCGCGAGTAAGGACTACAATACGCCCGGTATGTTCAAAACCGTCGCAGCGAACAGTAGACGAATACCAAACTACTTTACGATAGCCACAGACGATCCCATACTGCCGATAGAAGCGTTCTTTCCACAGTTGAACCAAAAGAAGGAATCGTAACGTTCCTATTACTTAAGCTTATTTTAAACCAAATCCTTTTCTACTGCCAAAGCAAGACAACTCGTATGTAAGTTGTCTATTGAATCTAATGAAATAATCAAACGTATTTATTTAATCTATGATTGGGGCCGAATTGAAGTACCTATAGTATTTTCCATTAGGCATAGTAAACTGTTTTCCACTTATTGTGTTTAGCAAAAATATTTATGTACTACGTACTAAACGAACTGTATAGTTACTTTAAGTAGATCTATATTTATAAAATATACCGAATATTCCGCGGTGTTAGAGGCTGCCGCGTGACTGGAAAAAGACCCTATGGATACATTTTGTGTCAATTCTTACAAACATCAGTAATTTCTGTGCTATAACAACACTACCCAGTTCAGGGCGTTCACTATCTTGCTTGACAAAACACGTCAGTATTTTGGGAACACAAAGATTGTTCTTTACTATTGATGTAGTAGGTTAGTAATGAAATATATAAAAGTGCATTTGTGTGTATATTTTAATCCAATTTTCGCATTTCGTTGTGACTAACTTTGTCTATATCTTTGTTGGTGCTCATTGTAGTTGATAAGTTATAAAATGACATTTATATCTTAAAGTGATATGATTGAACAAGTATGTATTATATTATGTATGGACATGTTCCGCGGAACAGTCATTTACTTGTGTGTATGTGTTAAGCTATAAGCTATAGGTATATGTGTGGGAATGAATGAATACTTATATTTGTTAAATTGTAGTTATTTAATTAATTGTGTAAATAAATTTTCTTAACAAAAGTGAATATGTCCTGTTTAATTTAGATAACAATAACAAAGACATACGTATAAACTTAAGGATGACTTATAAATCTGCTTTAGCTTCCAGGGCTTGCATTCGCCCCATGTTTTGTAGACATTTTACGGCTGCCGTGTGTATTGTCTTATCCAAGGTATCTGCAAAGATATATAAAAACTATATGCCAAATCTACACGAACAAAACCGCACTAGGAAGTTTATTGCTTTCCTGCCTTCTGTCACAGAGCGCGGTTATTTGAAACCGAAGACATTTAAAATGATTCAACATAAATTAAAACTGCGAAAACTGTCGTTAATTAATAGAGATTCTGTCTAAATATGTAGATGATTGAATACAGTGTAATTACTGCTTACAGTTTTCTAAGGGGATAATCAGACCATCACACTAAACAACTTTCTCGATGGGACTAAAATCGAAATCAATTGTTGCTTAAAAATCCGCTTAGCCAATAATATCAATTTCACCCTGTATAAATGATCGGGCACACAAATTTCTATGTTTTGAAGTTGCATCTAGGTAATTTAGGTTTACAGGTGAGGCAGTGAATGCGTTAAAAGATTATGAAGGATACATTAAGAGAAGACTTACAAATTTTATGCTGTCCCTTGATAGGGAAGCGTAGCCTCAAGCTGACGGGGTTCGAACAAACGAACACGTAGGGGCTGTCGCTCTCACCGCCCGGATACCTGCGAAAAATATGCTACATCATTCTAACATACTATGGAGGAACTGAAGGTTCCGCCATTGAAAAGGGAAGATCTTCCGCCAGGCTAGGTGTGATGCCTGGGGACCGGGGTAAATATTCAGAGCGTTTGAACGCCGTCATTCCCCTCTCAAAGATTTTCATCTTGTTTAAACGAACAGGTACACAATTTCATAGTGCTTTTATAGAACTCGTGGATCATTACATCAGAGCTATAAAATGAAATACCTATTCGTTTAAACAAGATGGACAACTTTTAGAAGGGAATGCCGGTGTTCAAACGCTCTGAATATTTACCCACCGGCCGTGGTCCAACAGTGCTTAGTTGGACTTCGTATGTATCGGACCTCTGTGATTATTTCTCTTGCGTGATTTCTTTGCTAGGTATAATTTGTCTTTTTGCGAGTCTGTGAATGTTGTGGGTGTAGTGTGGGTGTGACAGGTGGTGCCATCTATGAGAAGTCTCTTACAACAGTATAAGAAAATGTATGTAACCATATGCAGAAAAGACACTCCCTGGGTCAACCAATTTTTACCTCACTTACTTGATGACGGGAATTTTAGGATCTTTCATACAAAAGTGCCGACCAACCGATGGATTTTCAATGGGAGGCCTAAAAAAATTATCTGTATAGTTCTGATATAGCATAAAAGATGGGTTTACTTTAAACAATGACAAGGATCATCATCATCATCATCGCAGCCGATAGACGTCCACTGCTGGACATAGGCCACCAGGAATTCCCACAACGACC
Organism: Agonopterix subpropinquella; assembly: GCA_922987775.1. NCBI lineage: Eukaryota > Metazoa > Arthropoda > Insecta > Lepidoptera > Depressariidae > Agonopterix > Agonopterix subpropinquella. Next base: position 5,807,769 of record OV277710.1, read on the forward strand.
GATCCTGCGATGTCATCATCCAAAGGGTTCCCGTCGCCTTCACCAGCTCGTCGGTCCATCTTGGGGCCTACCTACGATGCGCTTTTCGGTACGTGGTCGCCACTCGAGAACTCTTCGGCCCTACCGAGTATCTGTTCTGCGAGCAATATACAATGTCAAATATATACGTGTTAATAAATTAGCGCAAAACCTCATACACCCCAACTGATTTATAACAAAATGATTAGATTGCAACAATAATTTAATTATTTTTATAGTTAAAATTTAAAGTTATTCGCATTTTAAGTTTTGAGTGAAAAATGATTTGCTATCATTTCAGCACTGAAAGAAAGCGCTAACGTACTCATGGATACATTTTTATAATCTTGTTTTGGTAGTAGGTGAGTGTGCCCGTGCGGTGGGTTGTCATCGGGTTCAGTAAATTTAAAATTTTGCAAAAAAATATTTAATATTTTGAAAAAAATTACCTATGTTGAAACCATGATAATTCGATTCTGCTCTCGATTCTAAACAAACTACTTTCTAGTTTTGCATTAATTCATTAACACATTGTATATGAATATCTTACAGTTTCTGGTACTCCTCCTGGGCGAGCACGTCGTCGACGGTGACGCAGCCGAGTAGGCAGCCCGCCGGGTAGAACGACGGGAACCTTAGCTCCTTATCTGTTACAACACAAACACGTATGTATCATAGACAAATTTCTGTTTTTTTCTTAAGTTTATCTATGAACCGCTACGTTGACACCAACGTAGTTACGAGTTTACACTGGATGATTTTTTACCGTTCCGAAACTTTCAGGGGTGGTTCAGACCATCAAACTGATCAACTTTTATTATGGGAGCAAACCTGAAATCGCAAAAAAAAATCAGCTGCTCCATACTAACTGCAATGCCTACTCGACTCAAATGTATGAGACAGTTGATTTTATTTTCCGATTTCAGGTTTGCTCCCAAAGTAAAAGTTGTTCAGTTTGATGGTCTGAGCCACCCACCCCTGAAAGTGTCGGAACGGTAGAAAAATCATCCAGTATACAGGGTGAAATTGATATCATTAGCATCCTTTTAAACTAAGAGTCTACCCATAAAACTGAACAACTTTTACTATTGGAGCAAACCGATCGAAGCAAAAAAATTATTTTTTTGCTTCGATCGGTTTGCTCCAATAGTAAAAGTTGTTCAGTTTGATGGGTAGACTATTTGTTTAAAAGGATGCTAATGATATCAATTTCACCCTGTATAAGTAAGAAATTATAATGAGTAAAACTTACTTTATATTAGGACTAGCTATGAATGGAATAAGCTATAAATAAGGAGATCATAATTCCTTACTTATAAACTCGTAACTACGTTGGTGGCAACGTCGCGGTTCATAGATAAACTAATTTTATTATTATTTATTTTATTTTTATTTTATCTGAAAACCAACAGCAATATAATACAGTAGTTACATGAGTATAAATCAGAAAGCCAATAACAGGTTTTCGCTGGTAGATACAGTGCTACAAACTTAAAAAACAGAAATTTGTCTATGATACAAAACAGTTTCGCCGACTTTATACTAGGTTTAAGTTATTCCGGGTTCATTAGTAGACATTTTGCTTTAAGTATTCTTCGTTTATTCCTGGTATAACATTATATACTACGTTTATTTATTTGTACCAGGGTAAGTAAAGTTATAGTACCAGGGTAGATGGCTCGGTACTGGTTCTCCATCATGCGCACGAGCTCCTGGTCGGGAGGCTTGGCCGTCGACGCGATCCACAGCCGCCCGCGGTGGCTCGAGTACCACGTGCGACCTTCGTGTCTGCAATCACATTTACATACTACAGTTACATATTAAATCAGGTGCCTTAAACGGGACAACTTGTATTATTAGTAGAGCTATTTCCCGCGATAATTGTGCGCTTCGGGTTAAAAGCATCAAATTTCTACCATGGATAGGGTGTTCCTCGGTGATCATTTTCAGATGTGGAGGGAAGTCTGATTCGTCCCCTGTCCGCGGGGGGAGGGGGGTGAAGTACGTATCTGGGTCATTGTTTTCATTATTCTTTTACGGATCAGTTAATGCTACTAGGGCTTGTGTGGTATCGTTTTCGAGTAAAACAGATACGAGGAATTCATTTTTACTGCATAATAGGCATATTTCCATACAATAAAATAATGTTTTACACGAAAAAGTAAAAACCATTGCCTTGATTTTTTTTTAAAACATCTATATCTTTGGAAATCTTGATAAATATAAGTAAACAAAATTAAGCAAATAAAGGTTATTTAGTCTAGTTTATAAAAACATATACTTGTTGGACACTTATCATACAACAACTACAAGAAAAAAATTCATTTACGCGTCGAGGTAAAGCAGCATAATTCGTTTACTGCGGATTACGAGTGATGGTTTGGAGGTAAACATAATATGTAACTTTATAATTTCGATAGCAAACGATTATTTGTTGAAAATTAAATAGAAAAATAAATTAAGCATAGTTTTAATGGATATAATAAGGAGCGGCAACAATTTTAAAAGGATATAATTCGGAGCGCGCTCCATACAAACGATGTCTGGTTATATTTCCAATATTATCCAATTAAATTCAATGAAATTTTAAAGAAACAGTCTACAGACTAATATCTATGCTCGTATTCTCTCAGATTTTCGTAAAAATGTATAGTTTCGAACTTACAGTGCCTCAAAGATTTCCATACAAATCTTAAATTAACCCTAGCATTGAAAGAAAATCGGGCACAATACAAGCATAGAGATTAGTTGATAATAAATTAATAATATAAATAAAAAATTGTTTTTGAAAAATTTCGTTAACTTTAATTGTTTAGTATTGAATATATAACCAGACTTCGTTTTTATGGAGCGCGCTCCCTCTCCTATATCTATCCTCTTAGGAGGATATAATTCGGAGCGCGCTAGGAGCTTAGGCTCCTCAAAAAAAAACATTTAATAATTGTTAAGTATATAGGAAAATCGGCAATTATTGCCGGCTTAAAATCATAGCGCTGAGAATTTGGAGTGCAGCTGCGGTGTAAATGCACCGTCCAGTACCTACCAACATCTTTTGTAAAGCAGCACGACATTATTAGCACTGCAGATATAGTTTCTGCCTCGGGAAGAGTAGTCTACTCTAAATTGAGTGCGATTCGACTGTATCTTTCGTCCAGTCCATCCCTAAAGAAATGAAATGAATACCTAACTATTTAGCGGAAGCTTTAACTATAACCAAAAGCAACTTAGAGAGAGCTAATTTACTGAAAAAAGCCACGCAAAGCCAGCAAGTGGCTTTTTGACTGAGGTGCGAATCATTATTCTAATCCCCTTTTCACGCAACATCTATAAAAATGTAAGAATATACGAGTGTCAGCCTCCTCGCTCGGGTGATCATGAGGCAAAATGACACAAATGAACAAACAACTTTATTCCGATTTGTCGCGTCAAAATTGCCATGAGAGAGCAGATAGATGCCACACTTTTCCTTGTACCTCCTACGGATGCAATGCCCAAAAAAAGTGTATAAGAAAGAAAGAGAGAAATTTTATTTCTTCGAGTATATGAAAATAGAACCGAATTATTCTCATTCTTGTCACAACAATCAGTTCTTCCAGTGTAGAGGCAACAGAAAAAGAAATCGACGCAACGAATGGGAGTAAAATTCTTTGTTCTGCCGCTGCCTCAGATTTGAGTCAATTGGCCCCATGTTCGCCCGAGGAGGCTGACACTCAAAGACATATATATTACTAGCGTAAGGACATGGCCTATGAGCTTGACTATTGTCCCCAGTTCGTTGGCTCTAAAATGCAAGGAAAAATGTCAGTTTTAGAGCACTACAAATATATGACACGATATAGTTCGTATACGAGTTATGACAGATGGCGCAAATTTTTGTTTCTATGAAGAAGGTTTTTGTAAAATATTCTGACGGGCCTATCCTTACGCTAGTAATATATAAATCTATGCTGACAATAGTAACTTTTTACACTTGGAAGATTCAATGCCAAAAGGACGTAGAAGAGTGATCATATCATATGCAACCGTAGACACTGATGTATCGTACGAGTAACCTACTAGTGGTGGGGTTTTTCAGTAAATTAGCTCTCTCTGAGTTATGGATTTGCTTTCGGTTTTGGTTCAAGCTTCGATAAATAACAAGGTAGGGTATTCACGAATTGGTGGTGTCAATGAATTTGACACAATGCAGGTATCGGCCAATACACTGGCCTGCAAAACTAAGTATCGGTTTAACCGGTATGATACGGTATGTGGTTCTTTTCAGGCAAGGGGAAAAGAACGGCTTTGGACGCTTGGAAATCTTTACACTAAGCCTGAAGTAAATAGGGCCTTTGAAGAACTCAAACGAAATAAGTGAGGACTCAATTCCTAATAGAAAGATTTGTATTGTTGATGTATGACCGCATTAGTTAAAGCTTTGACTGTCTGTGAAACTGCCGGCTTAGGATATACTACCCAATTTCTTTACGTGGGTGTCGCACGAGGCGACTAAGTGATAAAGTTTTTGGCAGTGTTTTGTGGGCGAGAGATTAGCCCCCTGTCATCACCTGACACGTCATTTCATCGTGAAACCTTCAACGTGAAATGTTCAATATGGTCAAAGTGAGCCTTGCTACAACGCACTGCACGCTTAACATTGTTGTTGGTCGTTGTAGCAAAGTTTCCACCCCGTAAGGGATTATGGTCGTGAATTTATGTATGTATGTATTTCAAGAGCGAGCATAGATATTAGTTTGTAGACTGTTTCTGTAAAATTTCATTGATTTTACTTGGATAATATTAGAAATATAACCAGACTTCGTTTGTATGGAGCGCGCTCCGAATTATATCCCTTTAAAATTGTTGCCGCTTCTTATTATATCCAATTAAGACTATGCCTAATTTATTTTTCTATAAAATTTTCAACAAATAATCGTTTGCTATCGAAATTATAAAGTTACATATTATGTTTACCTCCAAACCATCACTCGTAATCCGCAGTAAACGAATTATGCTGCTTTACCTCGACGCGTAAATGAATTTTTTTCTTGTAGTTGTTGTATGATAAGTGTCCAACAAGTATATGTTTTTATAAACTAGACTAAATAACCTTTATTTGATTAATTTTGTTTACTTATATTTATCAAGATTTCCAAAGATATAGATGTTTTAAAAAAAAAATCAAGGCAATGGTTTTTACTTTTTCGTGTAAAACATTATTTTATTGTATGGAAATATGCCTATTATGCAGTAAAAATGAATTTCTCGTATCTGTTTTACTCGAAAACGATACCACACAAGCCCTAGTAGCATTAACTGATCCGTAAAAGAATAATGAAAACAATGACCCAGATACGTACTTCACCCCCCTCCCTCCGCGCACAGGGGACGAATCAGACTTCCCTCCACATCTGAAAATGATCACCAAGGAACACCCTATCCATGGTAGAAATTTGATGCTTTTAACCCGAAGCGCACAATTATAGCCAAAATGTATGAAGAGAATCCTCTACTATATAGAACTAAAAAACGATAATGTTATTGTAAAGCCGGGTCCGCAGTGCCAATTTTCTAACAAAACATGTTAAGAAAAACATTTTATCCCCTCCCCCCGCAGGCGAACGCGGGTGATGTTGGTGAGAGAGAATTAGGAGGGGGTAAAATGTTGACGATTTAAAAAAAAATAGACTTCTATTTCTAAAAGATAATTGTGATGAAAAGTGTTCCCAATTCCAACCAAACAATAAACAAAACAATGATGATTTTTATTAATTTAACATTGGTTTGGTTTCCAATAGGTCAAATTTTTTTTTTTTTTTTTTTTTTAAATGTTCGATAGGTAAACATTTGACCCCCCAATCTCACCTGATGTTGAGTGATGATGAGGCCGAAGATGTAGCATGCTTACCTAGAAAGATGCCTATTCACTCTTGCCTTGAAGAGGCCCAGGTTGTATTGCTCAGGGAACAGGTCCGCAGGCAGTGCGTTCCACACTCCTTGTTCCTCAATTGTTCAAAGGTGTTTAAAAGGGTTTCAAAAACTAGCCACTCAGATAGCGACAGTATCCCACTCTCCCCCGCTTGCGCAGGGGAGCGAACGATCATCGAGGGCTGGCGACATCTGTCGCCGCCCGCCTCACGCTCAGGACACCGCGCCACGTCTCATCAACGTGGCTAGTGGAACCTCACATAGTGTGAAAGTCGCTTGAAGAGCTTACTATAGAAATGATCCTATGAAGTAAGGTCTTAACGAAACTCGGTCACGCCGAGCGGGTCATTGATCGCGGGCGAATCTTAACACCGCGATGTAGAAATCTGCGAGAAATTCTACAGCGACATCTAGCGGGAGCGTTAGTAAATGTAGAATTGACGCGTGAGGTCACATCGTCCACGTGGTTGTGTTTATGTACACGAGTGTACTACGTAATGGTGACGTCACGAGTTATTTATAGCCTTGCCTTGTCTCATATCAAGGCAGCCCACGTGTTTATATTCGGAACAAGATAACGATGCCGGCCGGTTAACGAGCGAAGTTCGCCTTGAATCTCTTAATCGCACACAAAATTGATGTTATATTGGAAGTAAAATAATTATTATAAATCTTATTGCTTTTATGAATAAATACATTTATTTCATTATTATCATAGATATATTATACCTACAGAACATTATTATACTAAAAACTGAAATAATAAGTAAAAATATTGACTAAAATTTTTTGGCGTTTTCCAAATTGCCTGCTGGCGCCTGAATAGGAATTCGGCGAGCCCGGACCAGACCCATTTTGATCCCTATAGCAATGGATTAAGATTTTTTTTCGCGGGACTACTTCCAAAGTACACTCTTTATGAAGCTTGTCTTCTAGTTGATATCTATTCATAATATGCTGTTAGCTCTACTGCTTCCTGGCCTGTACCACTAAACTCCATTCAGGAATTCGAGCGACAAAATGTAAACAACGGTATCACCAGTGTAGAAAATACCATCTCGAGACGGAAGAAACTTATCTCCGGAATGAATAACAGTAAATTATCTATTCTATTCGCAAAGGATAACGACAAATGATATGTTAATTTTGTATGGAAAATAAATTTTAAAAACGGAAGTTATAATTTATTTTAGATTAAAAGAAAGCGTGACTGTAAAAATTTTATCTCGTGGTCTGGCAACAATCAGATATTTTAGACCTTTGGTTCGTTTTAACAAAGTGCTTAATGAAAAACATTTTTTATTGTAAACAATAACGTAAACGCGTCTATTGGTTGTTTAATACCTTCGTCTGAGTCCGTACGCCATGCGCGGATGCTGCGCATAGCACAAAAAGCCCACACAGAGTAACGGGCTACATAACATAATTGGGTATTTGACTACATTCAATATATTTTATTTTTATCTACTCAATAAAAAAAGGGTTAGAAAATAACGCTAAACTCCCATTTTCATTGGTTTTTAGCTTGAATACTATTTTTAATAACAAGATAAACTATAAAAAGTAATGAAAATGTTGATGACGTCACAACTCAATATTTAGTACAAATCTTCATACAAAGCGCATGTTTTGACGTCCGATAAAGAGTAGCTGATTTGACTAGTTGTCAAGTAGCCAATTTTAAAATTTCATTCAAATTGTCACGATTGTTTTTATTATTTATAGATAGACAATACATTTTTAACGTCAACACAATTTATTATATGCCTTGCCGATATAATTTTATTTAAAAAAAATGCACCATAGGTTTCTGACCACGTAATGTCACTTTGACAGTGACGTTTCTTTGTTTACATTTTGTCGGTCTAATTCCTGAACGGAGTATTCGTTCTTGGAATTTACGCTATGGTACGGTAGTATTTATCATTTACTAGCTCTGCGGTGAAGGAAAACATCGTGAGGAAACCTGCATTCCCGAGAATTAAATGAAAATACTTCAAAATACCATAAGTCCGGAGGTATGCGTAAAATATGGGTGAGCTTGGGGCGAACACAAAGGACCAGCGCTGGTCTCAGTGGCTCAACCATATTTTACGCATACCTCTTACAACGACCCTTGCTTGCAATAGCCCAACCACAAATAATAATAGCTCTACTGCGCAATACGCACAATAGTGGTACCGATTCGGACTGTGCCACGACTTAACTTAACTAAATTTATTCCGGTTACTTTCTAAAATAAGATTAAGAAAAGAGACAGAAAACCAACAGCTGACTTTAGTGCTGTCAAAGTGACGTTACACGCCCAAAAACGCCTTAAATAAGATGGCGTACATTATGATGGCATCTTATTTTGGGCGTGTAACGTCACTTTGACAGCACTAAAGTCAGCTGTTGGTTTTCTGTCTCTTTTCTTAATCTTATTTTAGAAAGTAACCGGAATAAATTTAGTTAAGTTAAGTCGTGGCACAGTCCGAATCGAGGCCATTGTCACCAAAAAATATATACGGTCGAATTGAGTAACCTCCTCCTTTTTTGAAGTAGGTTAAAAAAAATCATTACAAATTTTTAAACTTTTCTCATTCCAAAACTTAGGAGAGTGTGTCATTATTTTCACCCATTATGAAAACAACTGGTACTCACAGCTTGATGCCCTCAATGAGCAGCGACGCCCAGGGCTGGTGCATGGACAGGCAGCGGCCCGAGTCGCTCATCTCCTGCAGCATCGCGTCCTGCACGCGCGAGACACTAGACAGCGACCTCCCATCATCCTTGCTCTGTACTCACAGCTTGATGCCCTCAATGAGCAGCGACGCCCAGGGCTGGTGCATAGACAGGCAGCGGCCCGAGTCGCTCATCTCCTGCAGCATCGCGTCCTGCACGCGCGAGACACTAGACAGCGACCTCCCATCATCCTTGCTCTGTACTCACAGCTTGATGCCCTCAATGAGCAGCGACGCCCAGGGCTGGTGCATAGACAGGCAGCGGCCCGAGTCGCTCATCTCCTGCAGCATGGCGTCCTGCACGCGCGAGACACTAGACAGCGACCTCCCATCATCCTTGCTCTGTACTCACAGCTTGATGCCCTCAATGAGCAGCGACGCCCAGGGCTGGTGCATAGACAGGCAGCGGCCCGAGTCGCTCATCTCCTGCAGCATCGCGTCCTGCACGCGCGAGACACTAGACAGCGACCTCCCATCATCCTTGCTCTGTACTCACAGCTTGATGCCCTCAATGAGCAGCGACGCCCAGGGCTGGTGCATAGACAGGCAGCGGCCCGAGTCGCTCATCTCCTGCAGCATCGCGTCCTGCACGCGCGAGACACTAGACAGCGACCTCCCATCATCCTTGCTCTGTACTCACAGCTTGATGCCCTCAATGAGCAGCGACGCCCAGGGCTGGTGCATAGACAGGCAGCGGCCCGAGTCGCTCATCTCCTGCAGCATGGCGTCCTGCACGCGCGAGACACTAGACAGCGACCTCCCATCATCCTTGCTCTGTACTCACAGCTTGATGCCCTCAATGAGCAGCGACGCCCAGGGCTGGTGCATAGACAGGCAGCGGCCCGAGTCGCTCATCTCCTGCAGCATGGCGTCCTGCACGCGCGAGACACTAGACAGCGACCTCCCATCATCCTTGCTCTGTACTCACAGCTTGATGCCCTCAATGAGCAGCGACGCCCAGGGCTGGTGCATAGACAGGCAGCGGCCCGAGTCGCTCATCTCCTGCAGCATGGCGTCCTGCACGCGCGAGACACTAGACAGCGACCTCCCATCATCCTTGCTCTGTACTCACAGCTTGATGCCCTCAATGAGCAGCGACGCCCAGGGCTGGTGCATAGACAGGCAGCGGCCCGAGTCGCTCATCTCCTGCAGCATGGCGTCCTGCACGCGCGAGACACTAGACAGCGACCTCCCATCATCCTTGCTCTGTACTCACAGCTTGATGCCCTCAATGAGCAGCGACGCCCAGGGCTGGTGCATAGACAGGCAGCGGCCCGAGTCGCTCATCTCCTGCAGCATCGCGTCCTGCACGCGCGAGACACTAGACAGCGACCTCCCATCGTCATTGCCCTTGGATACTGCGCTCGAGTACGCATTCCCAGCCACTGATGAGTCGAACTGTAGAGAAAAATAAAGAATAACGAGATTAACGAGTCTCCAAAAAGTTATGTCAGTGTTTGGGCTACTCTCAAATTAATTATCATCATAAGCCTTACCATTTCTCACAGATTATTTAAGCAGCGTTTTAAGAGGAGCACTTTTCTCATGGCTGTACGATCCTAAAGAACTCCAACAGACCTGAACACCGGTGAGTGACGACGGGATTGAGACAGTATTTTATGCCTTCTGTCACTTTCTCTGCCAGATGTGCATCAAATACACAAATTATATTTATTTATTTTATGAAACCTTGGAGACCTATGCCCAAAAAATTGTTTAAAAAACCTATGAAATGAGAACACGGCACTGTACCTGTAGTAAGCCAGGGTTGACCCCGGCAGCCAGCATCCTGTCCCCGGACACGGGGCCGGCGGCCAGCATCTCGTTGTTGAAGTAGAGGTCGCTCGCGTTGTCTCCTCTCATTATATCTCTTATTTTGTCTTCGTCAACGTCGTGCTCTATCGTCTTGTCCTCTACTATTTGTCTACCTGCGTTTGGAAATATTTTGCTCTAAGGGCCGTATCGCACAAGCGATTTGAGCGTAGGCATTGACGAATTCAAGATCTATTAGTATCGCGGCGATGTCGCAGCAAAAACGCTCAGTCAACGCCTGTGCTTCTCAATCGCTTATGTGATAGGTCTGAGAACTTGAAGGCATTTTGGTGACAATATGTGATGCACGAGTATGTTGATTTGATGACAAAAAGATTACAATAAATATTTTATACTCATCATACAAATATTTGCCCCATGCGGGATTCGAATTTGAACCCGTGACCCTTTGACCATCAACTGAGCTAAACATAAACCCACGCCTATTTCCCAAAGGGGTAGGTAGAGTCGGTAGAGCTAGTCGGTATCGGCTACTTCCGACACGGCATTTCAAATAATGCATATGCTCTCGACTATATTCCCCGAGGGGGTCAGAGATATTCTGGAATCTCAGAAAATCTACGCTACACTAGTACCAAAACTGTCCAGTGTGATGGGATGTGAGCCCGTCGGTCGCCACTTATGATAGGCAATGGGTACATGGCACGATATTGCATGCGGGTTTCCTCACGATGTTTTCCTTCGCCCAATAATAACGCAATGGTGTAACAAATCGAACATAAATTCCGAATAACTTATTAGAACGAGTCGGCACTGCGCTCGTCTGGTGTACCCTGGGCAGTCAGCCTCGATACGACCATTGCTGTCTGGCTAATGTTTCCACTCCAGTACGAGTGATTGTCATACGTTACTGCTCATGCTGACACGAGAGAAGAAGAACTGGACCACCATGTCTTATTATTAGAGATCGGATATTCGGATGCATATTTACCTAAACTTGATATTTGGCTATAAAATTATGGAAGCGGCTTCTTCAAATTATGTTTTTTATATGTTTTTCGAGATTCCAGGAAAATACGGGAATGCATAACAAATCGGATGCAAAGTATGAAAGCAACTTCTTAAAGCTATTTAATTTAAAAAAGAAAAAAAAAATCTGAGATAAAATAAATTCCGGGATGTCAGGAAATCCGGGAATGCATAACTATCTTATCTTGTTGTGGAGGCTGGCAAGCCAGCAACACTTCGGCCCAGTAGGATCTTTTGTGTTAGCCCCAATACTTTTTTACTTTCTTCACCCTTCAAATACATGGTCAATGAAGGAGGCAATACCATTGAGGGGAAGAAGCCTAAGATCTCCCGGTTTTGGATATCCATCACCGAGGAGGCACATGCGTTTTGCCGCCAAGACATCACAGTCACAGAGAATGTGCTCCATGGTCTCCTCATCCTCTCCGCACGCTCGGCAGCTGGGATCCAGGGTGAGTTTCATCTTGTGCATCATCGTGCCTGTGGCGTAGTGCCCAGTGAGGGCTCCGACGATGGCACGAGCCTTGCTCCTGCTGTTGTTCAGTATGAACTTTGAGACACGAGTTGTCGCATTGCTGATAAATTTCCTGGAGTGCTGTAGACCTGTAAGGCTAGACCACTCCTGCATGCATAACTAATCGGATGGGACTCTCGGATGAATCGGATTGGAAAGCGACTTCTTAAAATTATAAAATTAAAAAAAAACATATTTTTTCGTTACAAAAGTGCACTCCATAATAGCCAACACCTCAACTTTAGGTAAATATGCATCCGATTATCCGATCTCTACTTATTATATCTTCTTTACTAACCGCCAAAGTCGAAGGTCATCTTCTTCTGAAGCCGCGACGCGTGCTTCTTCTCCTGCAGCTCCTGGTGGTACTTGTCGAGCTTCTCCCTCTCACTCGCACTCAGCCACACGCTGTTCGCCTGGAAGTAGTCGCTGTCATCGTCCGTCACCTTCGTGCGACTCTCACTGCGAACACGAAAGTGTTTGGATCGTTTTGTTTTGTTGAAATATGGTTATCGAGTTTGTCTTGGCGTTTTAAAATTCAAAATTCAATTTTAAATAATATAATTTATGTAGATAGCTTTATGACGTCATTTTTTGACTCTACCACCGCGTCGGAAGGTGTTCCGTTGAGAGAAGATGCGGCCAGAAACTCTTCAACACACATCTTTTAAACAAAACAAAATGTACAAAGTACAATTAAAATACAAAGTTTAATTACCTATTGCGATCGTACTCCAGTAGTTTGTTCCTGTGCGCGAGCGCCGCCTCCCAGCCTTTAGGTCGGTTCCTTTCCATCAGCGTCTCCATCAGCTTGACGCCGGACTTTGTCTTGGCATTCAACTCCCTCTGCTCTTCTGGTGTGCAGACCTGCCGTTACAAAACAAATCAATGATTATTATGGGAACTAATTTATTTGATAGCGTCAAATCAATATCACATGGGTGCTATTTTTTGATTTCGCACATCTTGATTCATATACGAATAATACATAAAGAAGTTTGGCGGAAGGCCATATAATTTGAGACCCAGAGATAGAGGACCCATACATGAATGAAACTTAGTAATACGTGTAGAGTGAAACAAAACTAACAAAAATTTAAATTGGTTGTAATCTGTAGAAGTTGGGGGAAAGGTATTTCTCCTTATGATACCTTTTTGTGAAACTCATAATCTTCTTCTTATTACATAGTCCACTCAATCTTCTACGCATTCATTGTGTTTATTTTAATGAAAATTCACGATAACCGTACCATATTATGATAATGGAAGAAAACGCAATCACACACACTATCAGTTCAACAAAGCCAAATACATTCCGTATCGACCAAAAATACCTCAGTGATAATATTAGATGAAAATAGCTGTCGTGGTTGCGTTTTGCTACTGCTTTTTGGACGATTTGTCTATTTTACTAGTAATTTCTACTTTTGAATCCGGAATTCTGGAGATGTGGAAGTTTTTTTAAAAAAAAAAAAAAAAAAAAATCTATTTATAATAATTATGACTGCCGTCCTGAATGGCTTTTAGTTTTCGTAAAAAATGGCTGGGTCCAAATCTGCCAATTTTCTTTCATAGTTTTCGTACACGAGTTAGGAAGTGAGAAACTCATGTGGGATTTTCCTCTTCATTTCCCTCTTAGAGCATACAAAGCTGTTGTAAGCTATAAGGGTTTCCCTATACTAACACCACAGGCAGATTTTTTGTGATGTAAAATAATACTATAATACCCTACGAATAAGAATAACCATAGAAGAATAACTCTAAACAAAAGCAACATAATTTATGGCACCCTTTGAAAAATGAAATTTTGTATGAGTTTTGGCGGCAAGGTGTAGTTTTTAAGGAACAAATTTCGAACACGGTGTAGTTTTTTTGGGGTCACTTTTTGAGCTTGATTTACATTTCTATACATTCTTATTCGTAGATAATACCAAAAAAAATCGTTGAACTGTCGCAGACAAATGAAAGAAAGTGCGTATATTATAAACTCATGAACATAATCACTTTCTGGGTGGTGAGAAGCTTTACTACAACAACCTTAGACAATTTATATAGGGACGAGTTACGCGTGTCATTCTACTAAGAAACATTTCTGCCACTTTTTGCGGGGGGCGAGGTAACATGAAATCCGCAACTTTGGATTTTATTCCCCATAAGTTTAGATTCTAATTTTGAATGTTAAAAATCATGAAAAGTAGTCTCGTGTAAACCCCAAACGTTCTAAGTTCAAAATTATTGTTTCGCTATTATAGGCTGTCTCGTTTAGTGATAAGGTATAAAATTGGGTGTAAATGCACAAGATCAATTGTTCTTATACCATGGCAGAGGGGAAACGCTACCGCAAGGCGAGTCCCTAAATAAATTGTATAAGACAACAACAAACTACCTATCTTCAAGTGGTTCTGCAGCTTTCACCATTTTTAGCCAGATTTTTAAGCTCTCATCACGCAAAATATTCAAATAGTACATCACCAGGCTCCCGCAGTACAGGCAGGGTCCGGAGCCCTCCTGCTTACAGACGACGCGGCCGCAGTTCAAGCAGTTGTTCACTAACTCATGCTTAGACGCCTCACAGTCGCAGTGGTGTCGCCCTGCACAAGAAATTAGTTTTTTCTCACGAACTTGCTATCGGCTATGTGCACGATACTAACGCCACACTAGCGCGGCGTACTGACAGAACTTTTTCGGACAGCCGTGAATTATTTACACTATTATAGTACTGTAAAAGTCTGTGTTTGTTCGAGGATTCTGCCAAAACTTCTGGACCGATTTTGATAAAACTTTTTATATTTAAAAGCTTATTATTAGTCTTAAAAGCTAGCTTATATTTTATTCCGGTACGATGACGGGAGCGGATGTGGACGAAGCCACGGACAAAATCGAATTTGTATGGGAATTCCCATACAAACTTTTACCTCAGTTTTAACATCTTTGGGGGGTTAAAATGCGACAAGCCTTTTTTTAAGTGAGCATCTCGATGCCAATAGCAACTTCCATGAGAAATTTTTAGTTTGTAGTATTGACAGTTTTGGAGATTTCGTGTTAAGTTAGTGTGCGGATTTGCATAGATTCAAGCATATTTTCACAGCTTGTCTGGCAAAAGTAAAAATTTCTGCCACAGCGTGCGCTGCGATCGACTTGACAGTTCCCAATACCCACTTCGCACATAGCCAATACGACATGCTTACATTCTTGTGTGCATGGTATACTTGCAGAATGAATCTTCTGTATGAATTATATAGAATCCTTCTTAATATGCCTCCTTTCCTTCTTGGTTTCAAATCGGACGGTTCAAATCAAACTGAACAACTTTCTATAAGGGACCAAGGTAGAAATAGCAAAAAAAAATCTGCAGTTCCACACAAAACTGCAATCCTTCCCGACCTAAGTGGGACAGCAGATTTTTTTTCGCGACTTTGTTGGTCCCAAAGGTATTATTATTATTATCTGTGGTTTTGGGCCTTGACAGGCTTGCTAAGCCTGTGCCACGTAGACCATCGCTGGTCCTTTGTGATCGCCCTTTTTATAGTTCCTTACCAATCCCCACTGCGGCCAGAAATCGCAGTAGATTCTTGATCGGGATAGTTTGTATCTCATCTGGTGTCAGCACCTGCCTACCCAGATGAGTGCTGCGTTTGTACATCAGGGGACCACAATCACATAGGAGGTGCAGAGGAGTTTCCATCTCCTCCTTGCAAAATCTGCAGCCGGTCGTGTCACTTAAATTCAGTGTGTGCATGTGCTTATTTAATTTGCAGTGGCCTGTGAGTGACCTTGCTATTGTACAAATTTGGTCCTTGCTAAGGGCAAGGAGACCGTTCGCAAGTTTGCGATTGTAGCCTTTGATAAGTGCTTTTGAGTGGCCCATGCCTGGGGTGTTACACCAAAGCTTTATTGCCTCACCAAAGCTGGCCTTATTCAAAGAATCTCGCGTTAGACTATTGGGGATTCCGAGAAAGGGTTCGGGGCCTATGAAGTGGTTTTCAGTGCCTCTTCTAGCCAACTCGTCCGCCCTCTCGTTCCCTTCGATGTCTGAGTGTCCTGGCACCCATTGTAGCACAAGTTGATTGTTATTGCCTAAGGCATTCAGTTGTGATACGCAGTCCTGTACTAGCTTAGACCTTATGATCGGAGAGTCTATGGCTAGCAAGGCTGCTTGGCTATCAGAGTTGATTGTGATATATTGGTTGACGTAGCGCTTGCTTAAGTTAATTTCAGCGCAGGCTGTGATGGCGTAGACCTCCGCCTGGAATATGGAGGCGTAATTTCCAAGATTTTGGGTCTGTTGTAGTCTTGGGTTTTCGCCGTATATTCCGCTGCCAACGTCATTGCCTTTCTTGGATCCGTCTGTGAACCAGGTTAGGCAGTTGTCTTTGATGGATGTTTGGCCCTCAAGCCAGTCATCCCTCGAAGGAAATGTAACAGTATAGTTCTTGGTGGTCCCAAAGGTAAAGTTGTTCAGTTTGATGGTCTGATCATCTTCTTAAAAAGCCGTTACCATATTAATTTGGACCCTATATACTATTCTTGCTATCAAATTTTTGTTCTTTTGTCACAGGTCCGGCACTTCAAACAATTTTTTAGATTTGACATGTTAACGTTAGCACATGCGCACTTTGCGAAAATTGTGCATGACATATGTGTAGGGTTGACTGAACATGCATCGTATGAACTACATTATACATTTCGTTACTTTTTATAGTTCATTCTGTTATTAAAAATAGTATTTATGTTAAAGAATCACAGAAAATGTGAATTTAGCGTTATTATCCAACTTTTATTTGTACTGTGAGAAGAAAAATAAAATATATTTTATGTAGTCAAATCCAAGGGGTGCGCGCGCCTCACTGCATTCCCTTGCTCGGCTTCCCTCAAGTTACCACAGACAGTGTGAGGGGAGGTGGGGTATCTGAAGTCAGTGGGGGGCGGGGAGTGGCCGTTCTGTATGTAGAACTATATAATATTACCTATTCTGTGCTTTTGTGTCAATCAATCAATTAAATTGGCACACCTTAACCTACTGCTGGGCATATGCCTCCTTTTTATTGCGCCATTCCTCACGGTGGACAGAGTTTCAGTACTACTTAGTGAAACGTGGATGTTCTGAGGTTTCAGAATATCTCTGAATACCCCCTCAGGGAATATAGTCGTGAGCATATGCATGCATGCATGCATTCCTCACGGTCCTGTGCAAATGAAAGATTTTGACCCTGAATAATTTGTTTAGTGTTATAAAAATAATATTGTTTTTTTTCTTGTATGGTAAAGTACAAACCTTTAAGCAACACAACTTGAGCGTCCTTGCCCTCCTGCGAGTACAGGTTCACAAACTTGGTCTTCTTCTTGCTCTTAGCCTCACTCTCCTTGCTGCCGCTCTGTGCTGGTTCTGCATGAACGTCTCCACTCACGAAGTCTTGCTGAGGGTTGCTCTTTGCTATTTTCTTCTTTTGCTGTTTTGGTACCGAATTGCCTGGAATGATGACATCGTAGAACTTTTAAAAGAAAGTAAGTGAGCATTGTCCTTGCATACGACCCAGTTGGTGTAATGGTTACCACGCCGGACTGCCAAACCAGGGTCCTGGGTTCGAATCCCATGGACATGGATGTTATGTTTGTGCTGTTGTTGTATGATTCCCATAACAAAAAGCCTACTTTGGGATCGATCACGACGGCCCGGTAGCACAGTCGGTAGTGAACCTGCCTGCTGTGCCGAGCAGGCGTGCTGTGTGCTGCTGGGTCGCGGGTTCGAATCCCGTAAGGGACAAATATTTGTATGATGAATATGAATATTTGTACCCGAGTCATGGATGTTTGTATTTATATATGTATTCTATATCGTTGTCTAGTCATCATAATACAAGTCCAGGCTAGATTCTGGTACTTTAAATGTGACTAGATAATTTGTGTGACATTGTCCAAGATATTTATTTATTTATTATCACAATGTATGTGCCTGTGAGCGTTATTTTTTTATTCTTTATTTATTTACATGAGACGATAATAATAGTACACTGTAAAACGTGGATTTTCTGAGGTTTCAAAATATCTCTGACACAGAATACCCTCCCACGTCGTCCCTCCCCTCCCCCCTCCACTCCCTCCCACTCCGCCTCCCACTCCCTCCCCCTCCCACTCCCCCTACCCTTCCCAAAACCCCAAAATTCTGGTCTTAATAGTAACTTTAGGTTAGATTTTACACATTTTTAACCGACTTCAAAAAAGGAGGAAGTTTCTCAATTCGACCGTATATATATATTTTTTTTTTATGTGTGTTCGCGGATAACTTCGTCGTTTATGAACCGATTTCGATGATTCTTTTTTTGTTGGAAAGGAGATATCCCAAGTGAGGTCCCATGATAAGGAAACCAGGATCTGATGATGGATCCCAGAGATATCGAGGGGAACCTTCGAAAATCGTAGTGCCGACTAGTGCGTTTGTTAATTTAAAGCACTACTATTAAATCGAACTAATGAATTTACCACTGAAAATTGTGAAATAAACAAAATTTTAACAAAAAAATTAAAACCGCCTTCAAAAAACTAAAAAGTTAAAAAATAATATTGCAGCCGATGACTTTTTCGTTCGCATCATAAGAAAATTTATTTGTTTTATAGAAGTCGGTGTCAAGCCAAACCAAAAAATGCAAGCCCTGTCGCGAATCGTACCTGCTTGACAGCGACTTCAATAAAACAAATTAATGTTCTTATGATGCGAACGAAAAAGTCATCGGCTGCAATATTATTTTTTAACTTTTTAGTTTTTTGAAGGCGGTTTTAATTTTTTTTAATTATATCTCAGTAACTATGGGAGTGGTACCAGGGGGTACCCCTCCCACACCCTTTCCTCCCCCCAAACTCCCACCCCCCAACTCCTGCGCCCCAATTCTAAAGCCAACCCCCGCAAGACACTAAATAACCCTGTACAATATTGTGCAATACAAATAAAGTAAGCTAAGTACCTCTACTTGGAAATTTTCTCTTCACAAGTTCCTGGAAGAAATCCCTATGTTGGGAGTTGTCGAAGTCCAGGAGAGTCTTCATGTATTCATTCAGATCACCCTCGTTTTGTATTGACAAGATGTAGCTGCAAATATTATCATATGATCCAATAAGAATTTTGTAAAAATCGGGTAGAAAAGAAACAAGTAGAAACAATAATTTTAACTGACTTACTGTATCAAATCGTCCGGAACTTGGAAGTCTAGGATTTTAGAAAGCCCTTCGCTAATCCATTGGTCCATTTTGTTCATCATTTCCCTTTATATATCCACTTTTTAATTCAAAATAATAAGAAAAAAGAATAGAAGAGACGTCAACAAAAGCACAGGTGATTTTGACATTGACAGGGCCAGTGTTGTCAAGTCCCAGCCAGTCGGAATCGCCAAAAATCTCGGGCCAAGTAGCCTAAAGTCGCCTAATTTTTTCCCCCTGTAATGTAGCCTAAAGTCGCCTAAAAATACAGTAAATTGGCCAAAATAATGGTATATTGGCTGCTCGTGCCGGAAAAATTTTTTTTTTACAACTGCAAACTCTACTCACAATTCAGAAATAGCTGTACCGCATAACACGTACGCTATGTGTTACATAGAGTGTTGTAGTGTACAGTTTATGCAGTCTGCGATAAAAAATCATATAATAATTTTACTTACAATTATAATATTTCAGATTTTTCTTAAAATAGCCTAAAATAACCCGAAAAAGTCGATTTTTCTTAATATAGCCCAAAATCGCCTATTTTAATTTGGGATATAGCCTAAATGGCGACCGGTCGCCAATCGTATTTTTTGGTCGCCGATAGACCCCTTGATGTAGCCTAAAAGGCGATAAATCGCCTAACTTGGCAGCACTGGACAGGGCTGCGTTCCGAACCTACGCCCCAGGTGCACCCCGAGTGCAGTGTTGCCAAGTCCCAGCCAGTCAGAATCGTAAAAATCTCGGGCCAAGTAGCCTAAAGTCGCCTAATTTTTTCCCCCTGTAATGTAGCCTAAAGTCGCCTAAAAATACAGTAAATTGGCCAAAATAATGGTATATTGGCTGCTCGTGCCGGAAAAATATTTTTTTTACAACTGCAAACTCTACTCACAATTTAGAAATAGCTGTACCGCATAACATACACGTATGATATGTGTTACATAGAGTATTGTAGTGTACAGTTTATGCAGTCTGCGATAAAAAATCACATAATTTTACTTACATTAAGTATATTATTTCAGATTTTTCTTAAAATAACCTAAAATAACCCGAAAAAGTCGGTTTTTCTTAATATAGCCCAAAATCGCCTATTTTAATTTGGGATATAGCCTAAATGGCGGCCGGTCGCCAATCGTATTTTTTGGTCGCCGATAGACCCCTTGATGTAACCTAAAAGGCGATAAATCGCCTAACTTGGCAGCACTGCCTGAGTGCAACTTTTCGCCAGCTTTTCGCACAAACGCCGCGCCCCGCCGCCGGCGCCTGAAAAAAAAGCACCGTGTAAACACTTTCCACCTCGCGTAAAACTCCCTTGAACATTGGAATGTTTGAACCATAAAGTTATTATACCTGTCGGAATAGAGTAACTGACATGAGTTGTCAAATGAAACCGTTTTTTGTGCATTTGTCGGCACTTATCGGCACCCTAAAACTTCGAGTTCTGTGTATAATTGTGAATGTGAATCTAACGTGAAATCGTAGGTTGGTAATTTAATGAAATAGTGTTAGCATATTTCACAATATAATCTACGACTTCACTTTAGATTCACTAATTATTCACAGAGCACGAATATTTACCCAGTCGATTGTGCTGACAAGTTCCCAAAAACGGTTTTATTGCCTGGTGTCACGAATCTCTTTCTATTATACAGTGGCGCCGCTAGGTACACATCTCGCTCTCTCAGCTGTCAGTTCCTCTATATGATACCTTTATGGTTTGAACCATCCTCGCATTTCAAGAGTTAGGTATAGGTTTAGCTTAGAAAAGGTTTAGGTTCAAAGAAAAATAAAACCATGAATAAAACTAAAGACCAGCTAAAGACAACGGATGTAAATAGGGTTGCCAACCGTCCCGCGAGAAGCGGGACGTCCCGTTTCTAGACCCTTAGGGGATACGTCCCGCGATAGATGTGTGCGGGACGCCTATTGTCCCGTTTTCTGGCTAACCTTTCCAGCAGAAGTATTTGTGAGCTCAGTTGACTCAGAAGAAGTGATTTAAAACGTTATTAATTCTCAAATTTATGCGTTCTTTTTGAAATAGCAAAGTTTATAGGTATGTGTACATGCTGTGTAGGATGATCATGGTACGTTCATGTATTCTTCTTCTTTCAATTCTAATTTCAAATTAAATTTTGATTGCAAATATCCCGCTAATCAGTGTGACCACTTTTAGTAGATTTCTACTTTTTTAGTAGATTTAGGGCAAAGAGAACGATAATTTAGTAGTGGGAAATTGTTTAGTAGATTTTGGTAGAAATTCGGTATTCGAAAATTTGATCAAAAACGCAAGGATTCAGGCAAAAAAATCAAAACTGGCAATACAAATAGCTGAGAAAACGTTTCCGGGGGTTTTCTGGAACTTCTAGTAAAGCTTTAGTGGTGTACAAATAAAATTAATCTTATCGCCTTAATGTTGTTTTTTTACAAAAGAGGGCTTATAATTATAAGACACAGAAAACTGTACCAATTTTAAAACCTGCTTATGGACGACCAATAATATTTAGTATATGGATTTATTTGAAAATTTAAGCATCGATGTTACAAAGTGATGAAAACCGATTTTTTTTTTTCAAAATTGCGAAAATAACATAAGTGATTATGAGCGTTTAGATAAAAATGATAATATTTTGTTCAAAAACGTGTTTTATATTGAATTGTAACCATCTAGAACGCATACATATTAGTTAGTAGATTTTAAGTAGAATTTGAAACAGGACTTGGTAGATTTTGGTTGATTTCAGCAGTCATTTTGGTAGATTCTCTGAAAAAAAAGTGGTCACGCTGCCGCTAATCCTTGCACTAAGGTTGGCAACCCTAGATGTAAAGGCTAGATCCCATTGCCTTTCCGAAAGAATAAATAAAAAAAAATCTGTCAATGTCACTCGAAAAAATTCTGTGATCGTCGATTGTTTTATTTTCGATTTTTAAAACTCTTCGCTCTTGTAAAGGTACGTTCACTATTTTTATCAATTTCACTATCTATTGTTTTTGAATCTCTATTTTAATTAACTACAGTCAGTTTAACAGTTCGTAATAAAATTTTATTTGTTTACGTAATTTTCTAACCTACATCATCTTACGGAGAGACTTTTCTATTTCAGGGTTTAAAATGTCGATTTCTCCGTATTTCCGGTCGCCGTTCACCGACCTGACGGGCGGTATTATCTCGCATCAGATGCTGGGCCGTTGTCAGAAGGAAGAGATCAGGTACATGGACTGCCTGGAGGCGTACGGGCTGGAGCGCGGCAAAGTCAAGTGCCACCATTTGTTCGCTGATTTCCACGAGTGCCAGACTATGACTTTGCAGTTCAAGAGATTTATTGTAAGTGTGGTTATCATAACGTAAACTGTGTCCACAGTTTTAGGTCTGTATCAATAAACAAAACTCAACTATAACAGGCTCACAACTCGTTGAGCACCAACCTATAAAAAAGCCTTAAGGTGGTTGCAGAGGGGTCAATTTTATACAAAACTTTGATGCACAATACGTGTAGACGGTATTAATATCAGTAACTTTGTATATATGGAAAAATTTGTTATAAAAGCTTTGAAATTTTTCATACAAAATTTTCAAATCTTTATATCTTCGTAATTATATTATAAATTGCAAATGTTATTTGATATGCGACATCTAGATTTTCTAAACTATTTTTCCATATTTAAAATATTACTTTTATTAATTCTGTCTACGCGTATTGTGCGTCAAACGTTTGTATGGACAGAAACCACCTTAACCTGGTCCGCATGGGGCAGCGCCGCCAGCCGATCTGGCGAGCCCCAGAGAAATCTTCCGCGCGCGCGGTTGGCCTCCGCATGGCTGATTCGTGCAAGAATCAACAAAATTCTCCAACTTCTCGTTACCGATTCAAGTTGTGTTTTGTTTTTTACGCTTCCTACACTCATTTAGATTGTAGAAATAAACATCAAATTCACTACATTACTGTATACAAAAAGAAAGAATGAAAATAATACGGCGCGGCGAGGCGGCGACCGATTTTTACAAAAAATTCGATAAATATGTCAAATTGCCAATGTTTACCTTTTTACTGCTCTATAGTACTCTCTGGTAATTTATCCGGCTTTGGATACAAAGAAATCGGCCAATTTCAACGATATGAATCAATTTTTGAGTCGAAATACCCGTCAAGCAGCGGCACTTCCCTATAACAAGTCACATAAAACCACTGTTTTGCCTTCAACATGGCTCGCTCCTATTGGTTAAATATATTGTTAGAAAGGGAATTTTATAAGGTCTTATGTCGTAAAACATTCCAAAGAGAAATAAACCTTAGCTTCTTTGAAATAAGTCTTTATTTAGACCTCGACTTCAAATGCCTCTAGAGGCATTGCGGGGAACTGCAATAAGCGGCCATATGATGCCTCCTGAGGCATTCATGTGCGGAAAAGGTTAAGTTAAAAAAAACGTATTTTTTTTAGATAAGCTATAATTTAGCCTTGGCCTACTTTTTCGATCCATACCATACGGTTCGACCGTAGCTCAACGGGTTAAGTAACGCTGAAACATCAAACGCAAAGCTAAACATCATGTTAAGGGGCCATAGGTTCAGGCGAACATTTTCTATGAGAAATGTGATCGCCCAGCCCTCCGAAAAGTGCATGTGTGTGCCATATTTTCGATTAAAAAGAATTAATAAAATTAAAAGCACTTTTTAATGATTTCACTAGATAAACTAATATGTATGTAAAATTCCAGTATTTATAAACGGTTTCAAGTTATTCTAGTTTGAGAAAATTATGTTAAAAATGTGTTATTTTCTTCACTTCTCAAAAAGAAATTCTATCGTGTGAAGTAATTTCAATCGTGTATCAATTTATGATTGCACTAGACAAACTATCCAAGAATACTGTATAATTTTTTTTTGTTTCAGTAAGTTGTATAAATCTTGTCAAAAAACGAAAAATAAGAGACCCCCTTCCCAGGTAATTCCGGAACATATGGCCCCTTAAGAGGCCGTCAGCATTGGAGCAAGGCATTGGAGTTTTGTTTATTAAAACATGCCTTAGAGTGCCACCTCAATATTGTAGTGTAACTTGAGTTAACCCGCGCCTTCGTCCGCACAAATTATATACCAGATATTCTGGCTGCATCTTATCTACAGCGACCACAAGTTACGACACAGTGGTAGCTACAAAAAAAGATTTGACTTTTAATAAGTGGACTTCCATCTCCTATATTGGATAAATAATTTTGAGTTTGAAATTGAGTTTGATTCCTATAAAATGTTTATATCTGAAACTCTTGATTTTCTATGCCAAAACTGTGATTAACATAACTTAATACTAGTCTTGTTGTTTACAGGCTATACGTAAGGAAAGAGAAAGACAAATTGCAGAAGGAAAACTCAAGGGGGACCAGAAATATGTTACTCCAGTCATCGACAGTTACTAATCATATGTAAAATAGTTAAATTTCCCAAAATCATAGATTTCTTTTTTAAGTGTAATAAAGTTGTAACATACTAATTATTTAAAACTGTGTATTCTTTTAGTCCATAGATTGAATATTATCAAGATAAGCTGAACACGTAAACTGGAAAATAATAGAGATATGATAAAAATTTATGAAAAATCATGCCTTTGTCAAGCAATTTCAACTAAGTCAAACAAAAATATGCAGAAAGGGACAAACAACATAGATTTTATCTCGCTCACTGCACGATTATTGTAATTTTAATGCCTGTTCTAGTTATTCTCTTCTCTTTCTATGTTATAATTCAATAGGTCAAAGCTTGGTTAGGACTAGGAGAGTATGTTAGTCCAGTGCGAGTGATATATAGTGATGTATAGTAGCCAAATTAAAGCACTTCTAGCCCACTCGACTAGAATTTAGGTGTTGACACATGTTTAGCTGCTAACATACTTGCTACTTGACTTTATAACTCGCATAATCCGAACCAGACTTAAGTCAATCAATTATAGGTAGGTACTTTATTTTACACCAAAAATATATAAGGTAGGTATACAAAGAGTTAAACAGGCAGGAAATAAAGTAGGAACAAAAATCGAAGTGTCTATCTCCGTTTTTATTAAAGACGAAAAAAAGAAGATCGCAGAAGCAGGGCCACGAAACCTTTTCAGACCGTGATCATTTTATAAAAATTCTATTCTCTTGTCAGTGTTTTGATGGCTGATGAATGTAAGGATTAGGGTAGCGAGTGAAACAGCCAATAGTCTGTAGCGCACTGGCATTCATTAGAACTAAAACGCTGTTACCGGAGTATGTACCTACTCACTCACATACCTCAAGCACTTTCCTAGGGGTGGCAGAAATATAAATTGATTGAGTTCTGACTATACTACAGGGTGTTAGAATAAACAGTTGCATTACTTTAAGGTGTGATTGTACCCATGATACTGAAGACTAAAGTCTATTTTTGAATGGATAAACCAAAAGATGTGTGACCACAACTCGAAAAGGTTGTGCTAAAAAATTTCGAGCTGGCTTCGGTCGCTTCGGTTACTCCTTTATCTTTAACATAGGTTTTCTTATCAAGGTAAGGAGGCGGCAAAATCGGTCTGTACCCTGGGAGATAAACACCCAGGCTACACAACAGGTGCTCACTAAGGTCCGTTATTCCGAATTAATAAACCGCGCTGACAATCGATTTTGAAGACGAATTAAACGAGTTCCTCTTAAGCCTTGAACGACATCTCATCAAAAATCGACACATCAAAAATAAAATAAAAAATAAAATAAAATAAAAATCTTAAAATAGATCAAGTCGGTAATCTGCTAATATCTCTTAAAACGTCTCAAGCAAACGCAAAGTAACTATTTCCGAAACTTTCCATGTCGCAGAAATCATTGGAATTTAATCCGTTTGCTTGTAACATTAATATAATTTGGTATTTTTTACGTCACGCAGAGCGTTGTCGGTAGTGTTATGCGGAATGGTATGCGGACGCACTCAATCGATCCGCGCGGTCTGGCATGGCATTTAGGTTTAGTTAGGTAGATCACATACGATGACGCATGACGGAACGGCAGACATTGGGATTTCTGCGATCTCTTAACACTAATCTGGCCCTGTACCCGTACTTTCGATGTTCGCTATATCGCCACTGTTTCGGTCCTCGCTTCACTGTCATCATCATCATCAGCCTATAAACGTCCCACTGCAGGGCACAGGCTTACCCTCAAGGAGGGTGTATGGGCATTAGTCCACCACGCGTGCCCAATGCGGGTTGGTAGACTTCACATACACATCAGAATTTCTTCTTCAGTGTATGCAGGTTTCCTCACGATGTTTTCTTTCACCGTTTGAGATCAGTCGGTTTTACGTACATAAGTTAGAAAAACTCATTGGTACATGGCATGTTGTCCGTGCGGATTTGAACCCGGTCCCCCATAATTGGGAGTCCATACCTCTCCGCAAAGCGCCACCGTAGAGTTGAAATTTCTCCGCACAATTACTCGGTTCTTGAATGGTGTACTAAAAATTACGTTAAACATGATTTATGTGGTACTTCTCATTTCGGTGGGGATTCATTTTCAAAGGGCATTTAAGTCCACCGAATCCACCGAAATGAGAACACCGTAATGATAAAAGAAGGATAATTCGAAATTATCTGAAAAAGTTTGTACTTGTGCTGATTATAAAATCAACACTACTCAATTGAGTGTATACTTAAAGCACATACAATATACAGATTTCAAACAAAATCAACAATCAATAGATGAAATACACCACTAGTTTTTAATTACTAACGTAACTTTAAGGGTGTATTCAGACCATGAATCTAAACAACTTTCCCAAAGAAACATGGGTCGAAAAACGAGAAAATTTTGTGGACCTTCCATACAAAAGTGCGGATCGGCCGATCGATTTTCTATGGGAGGTCCAAAAAATTTTTTCGTTTTTCGACCCATGTTTCTTTGGGAAAGTTGTTTAGATTCATGGTCTGAATACACCCTTAAAGTTACGTTAGTAATTAAAAACTAGTGGTGTATAACGGCAACCGAAATGATGACTTTTTGTCCCCATACCACTGAAATGACTTTCTTTCGTTTTTTATGTGAAACTGCAGCATGATACGACTGGTGTGTCTGCGCCTAACCCTTAAGTATGACTAATCGAAGATTCAAGCGAGGAATGGGACGTATAAGCGTATTCTGGACAGAGCTATTCCCGATAAACTTAATATCCACCATATGTACAGACAGATGTATATATATTATACGTGTAGATTTATACGTGTCAGAACTTTTGCAGTATAGTTAGTTAAGCAATGATGTCTGATTTTGATACTACATTTATATGCCAATTAAGTTACGGTAGACATTCATCTAAACAATACATAGTTTTCGAGTTACAAGACAATTCTTAATCAAAAATGTGTTGGGGACAACCCACCGTGATGATAAAACGGGCCTTTACATTTTTTTTTTGTTATAAAAAAAGATTCTTAGCTTAATTTTATATGTTGCCCGAGATAGAGGACTACATTTTCTGTCCAGGAAAAAATAACACAACAGAATATTAGCCTTCTGCGAAATTTTTCTGCTTGGGACATTTACCCATAAAGTTTCTGCGATCTATTAAAACGAATCAGGAGGTCTACTCCGGGATTCAAACTTCGCAATTGCGTGAACATTTTCGTTCTAATGTCAACTCTATTCCAATGAAGTGCGGACCGAAACAGTGGCGATATAGCGAACATCGAAAGTGCGGGTACAGGACCTGACATCAGAAATCTGAAAATTGGAATACTCTAAGACTATAAATCGGAACTCGGGACGCTAAATTGGAATCAAGGTGATCATCTTGAACTTGTTTTTTTTAACTGACTGCTTCTAAAATAGATATCCCACTCCGGAATCTCCGGATTCATGTTAAGATATCGATTTCGGAAGCAATCCGGTAAAAAACCAAAAAAGTTCAAGATAGCGGCCACTTTTCTGAATTTTGACTTCGGATTCGTCTTCGGAGATGGCAGAAACCCCCAGATATCGATTATGGAAACAATCGGTTGAAAAACAAAAAAGTTCAAGATGGTGGCCACTTTTTTGAATTTTTGACTTCGGATTCGTGTTTAGAGATGGCAAAAACCCCCAGATATCGATTTTGGAAGCAATCGGTTGAAAACAAAAAAGTTCAAATTGGCGGCAACTTTTCTGAGTTTTTGACTTAGGATTCGTGTTCGGAGATGGCAGAAACCCCCAGATATTGATTTTGGAAGCAATCGGCTAAAAAACAAAAAAGTTCAAGATGACGGCATACAAGGTATGCTGACCTGGAGTCCGCGTATCTGTTTGTTCCGGTAGCGGTGGAGACGGCGGGTACGTGGGGGAAGGAGGCAAAGAAATTTATTAACGAGATTGGCCGACGGCTACGTCAAAAAGGTCTGGACTGCCGGTCTGGGTCGTATCTCGTCCAAAGGATATCACTGGCTATCCAGAGAGGCATTGCAGCCAGCATCATGGGTACCTTTGGGTGGGATATGGTGCGGGGCGGTTTATTTGATTAGATTAAGTTGTTTGACGACGCATGTGCGGATTTATTTATTGTATAGACGATGCTTGTTGCAGAATGTTCCCGTATTTGTGGGTCGGACGACGCTACTTCTGGCAGAAAAATTTAGATTTTTAGTGTGGCATGCATGATGAAACGTGTTGTGGATTGTTTCCTATGTACCAATTTGCAGATGACGGCCTCTTTTCTGAGCTTCTCAACTCGGATTCGTGATCGGAGATATCAGAAACAATACGATTTTCTAATCGGTATATTTTAAATTAGCAATCGGTCAGAAACTACATTATTTATTTTCATTTTGCAACAAATAATTTATGTTACAAAGTATCATTATTTTAATCGAAAATAGCAGTGCTTCAGGGCATTTTATGATTTATCTGCTGGCAGCATTATGCACGTTACTGCGTCACCCGTGTGCCATACCATGCGACATGACAGCTGCCGCATTGACGCAGCGGCAATGCGTCACAGTGTATGCTCCTACGATCGGTTTCATACAACTCCTTGCTCCCAAATGACGGACTGCCGTATGGCGCTCCGTCATGCGTCATCGTGTGTGATCCACCTTAGACATAGTAGAATTAAAACCTATCAGTCTTCTGTAGTCTGTCGCCTATTGTCATCATTATCTCATGACAATTATATCCACAGAACATTATAAAAGAAGTTAGTAGTGCAAAGTAGGCATGGATCGCGTGCCACACGGTTATGCAATGATTTGCATAACACAATAAGGCACGGCGTGGTACGAGCGAGGGCATAAGTAATAGTAGCTGCGTGTGTGGCGACAGTCGTCTTCTAAGCAAAAGCGCTACTTTGCATTTCTAACCCCTCTTATAATGTTTTTTGATTATAATCAATGAGACGTTTTGATAACAAAAATTTGACCCAGTTTGCCATTTTTTTTTTTTTTTTTTTTTTTTACTAAACTGATCCTTGCCAAAAACGTATTTTTCTCGATTTCTAAGTTTAGGGACAAATTTGTTCATAAATTAATATGATGACGATCATATCGATTTAAATGAAGTCATAATAATTATAGTACAATTTTTTAGAAATTTTAAAGATGTTTTTTTCGAATTGTCAATATGGCTACTACTAGCGCCATCTGACGGATTTTTGTCATAACAGTCTTTAAAAATGCTTCATTGAAACAAAGACGAACCACATGTGCGCACCACTGCTTCTTTAGGTCTTTCAAGATCGTCATTTTGTTGTTTGATACAACATTCATAATTTCTTTAAAGTGTGTACTATAAAGAACCTTTTTTACCTTCTTTTCGCCCCTATTTGGAATGGAGTATAGTTGTCTGATAACCAGACGAATAAAATAAAGTCAATATCAGGCAAAAGTGGTTTTGACCGGTTATGAGATTTTAGACTCCAGATCTAACTCAGGCGGTTTGGTTAAGGAGGAGCGAAGCGACGAGAATTTTATGTTTTTTGCGACCACAGCGCACGAGCCGAGCGAGCGCAGTGAGCGTGCCGCGGCAGACCTAGTCTACTCGAAAACAAGGGTACCTATCGGTCTTCTTCTTCTCGTGTGGAATCGTCACGTCTTCTTCAAATCGTCAGTTTCCAGTATCTTGCCACCTCTGTCGCACTGGCTGATGCGCTCATTAGGTCCTCCTCTCCACATTGTGGTCCACCTGTACAGACTGTTAGGTGCGGGGTAGTTTGTTGTAATCCGCATTGACATAAAGTGTTGCTGTTTTGGGGGATAATTTCCCATTTTAAGAGATTATCCTTGGTCCTACCCACTCCAACCCGCAGACGGTTCAAGGCTTTCCACACAGGCCATTCCTCCTTCCCTCCGGGTGGTAGTGTTTCAGCTGGTTTGACGAAATTGGGAAGATGTGTTGTTTGTTCCCTCCAATGTCGCATTCGAAACTCTTCCGCTGTTTTTCCGTCCAAGGTCCTGTTTGTGGCGAAGCTTTTGCGAGACTTAAGTCGAGGTTTGACTGGGGCATGGTTGTGCATCGGATGGCGGGCATCGTTTTCCTGTTTCCAGCGTTCCTTAGCTGCAGCAGCTTCCCTGCGAATTCGAGGAGGTGCTATTCCGGACAGCAAATAGAGTTTTTCGACAGGGGTAGGTTTCAAGCACCCCGTTATCAAACGGCAGGTCTCGTTGAGTGCAGTGTCTACTTGGTTTGTGTGCGCTGAGTTTTTCCACACTGGGCAGGCATATTCTGCAGCGGAGTAGCTCAGAGACAAGGCCGTAGTACGCAAAACATGTGGGTGGGCACCCCATGAGCTTCCGGTCAATTTGCGCAGTAGGTTGTTTCTGGCACTGACCTTCATTTTTGTATTGCTACAGTGATGCCTGAAAGTGAGGGCTCTATCCAAGGTTATTCCGAGGTATTTGGGTGACACTGTGTTTTCCAGGCGGTGGCCCTCCCAAGCGACGTTAAGGCACCGCTTGGCGTCGTGGTTTTTGAGGTGGAAGGCACAGAGCTGCGTTTTGGCAGGGTTAGGCCTAAGTTGGTTCTCGGCATAGTAGCTGGAGAGCGTGGCGAGAGAATCTGCTAGTCCAGTCTCCACTTCCTTGAATGACGGAATGACCTATCGGTCAAAACCATTATACCTAATATATTCATCCGATAGTCAGACGACTACTTAATTTTATTCGTCCATTTATCGGACGACTAGACTTTATTCGTCCGTTTATCGGACGACTAGACTTTATTTTATTCTTTCGTTTATCGGACGACTAGATGTTATTTTATTCGTCCGTTTATCGAACGACTATAATAATATGCGATGTTAT
Organism: Agonopterix subpropinquella; assembly: GCA_922987775.1. Taxonomy (NCBI): domain Eukaryota; kingdom Metazoa; phylum Arthropoda; class Insecta; order Lepidoptera; family Depressariidae; genus Agonopterix; species Agonopterix subpropinquella. The sequence continues at coordinate 5,839,185 of OV277710.1, forward strand.
CGCTAAATAAAAAAAAATAGAAAGCAATTTCTTCAAGACAATCAGGTTTTCCTCGCAAGTTCCAAGGAGATCCAGTATTAGTTCTGATTATATTCTCTTTTCATAAATTCCTTTATTTTATGTCAATACAGCAAAAAATATTTTATCTTTTGTTTTCTTTGGCCGTCAAACTTGAGTAACATTTTTAAGTTAAAGGTAATTTTACAAAATGAATAGCATTTCGCCGTTCTTCCGCTCGCCATGGACGGATCTCACGGGTGGAATAATGTCGTACCAGATGTTTGGGCGCTGCGCCCAGATGGAGATGGAAATGATGGACTGCCTCGAGGCGTACGGGCTGGACCGCGGCATAAAGAAATGCAGTTGCGCTATTGAGGAGTTCAAAGAATGCCACACGCTGGAGAAACAGTACAGACGGTTTGTGGTCAGTACTTTATATACGTAAATTCTTTTTGAGCGGTGTCACTATGCACTGTTTTCGTATAAATACACTCGTTCGAGCGCTCATGAATAACAAGATCCGTGCAATGACGTATACCTATGTACAAAACTTCGAACCCAAACTCAATTTATATATTCCGTGCCAATTTGCAGTCGGCCACGATACGATAATTTGTTGACTGGCTAATGAATGACCCACTGACCGGCAGCATGAGTAAGAAGTTTACCGGCCATTATACCTCACGCTCGCGAAAGCTTATGAAAGCTCGCTGTACATCGACACTTATAGGTACATGGTGAAATTGATATCATTGGCATCCTTTTAAACTAAGAGTCTACCCATCAAACTGAACAACTTTTACTATGAGAGCAATCCGATCGGAGCAACTAAAAAATCTGCTGTCCCATACTAAACTGCAATGCCTAACTACTCGACTCAAATGTATGCAACAGCAGATTTTTTTTTTGCTCCGATCTGTTTGCTCCCATAGTAAAAGTTGTTCAGTTTGATGGGTAGACTCTTAGTTTAAAAGGATGCCAATGATATCAATTTCACCCTGTATAAAGGAAAGATGGGCCAATTATGACTAGTTAAGTCATAATTGGCCCATCTTTCCGATTGCAATCGACAGACATGGCGTCAGGGTCGACCCCGCAAGAGGTGTAGAGACGAATTGGACACATTCGACAAAGAGTGGATGGAACTGGCTCAGGACAGGGATGCATGGAGGATAAAGGGGGAGGACTTTGCCCAGCAGTGGGATGAAATAGGCTAAGGAAAAAAACAAGTCATAATTGCTTTACAGACGAGTCGATGTACAGCGGGCTCGCCTAAGCCTGCGCGAGCATTACGCCAGTAACCTTAGACATAAAAATCGCGTTAGGTCGCAATAAATTGCACGGAGCTGATTTTTTGGGATGTTGTTAGGGTAGATACCAGTAGCATAACACCAATTTTGCAGCTTCGAAAGACTTGTGCTAACCTTGTTTGTGGTGCTTAAAAAACCTCGAAATTTTCTGACTTTTTTCAGGGGTTGACTTATAACTTCTAAACGGTGCATCTTACAGAAACATTATTTACTACGTTTTTAAAGAAGATAAAATTATCTGTAATTTGAATTTAATTTCAGCTCTGTAAGTTTAGTAAGTCTTGAGATACTATACTTCAAACATTCGCCATTTTTCCCAAAAAGTTCAAAATTGAAGTTTTTTTCGTCTTTCGAACAGGATACCGGCTAAAATACTTATTCTACGAGGAAAATTATAAGAAATTAAATTGTAAAGCAGCTATTAAGCTTTAATTTAAGTATATTTTGAATCTTGTACAGACAACATTAACGAAAAATTAAGGAAATTATTTTTTTTGGAAATGGAGCTCCTATTGTCAATTCATATTAATACTGCGCAGTTATCTATTTAATGTTATAAAAATGATATTACATTTATAAATTAGATATTTTAAAGCAGGAATGTCAAACATGCATGAGACTTCTCACTACATTTTCTTGCGGCTCTATCAAATTTTAAGAACGGCTTCCTGATGCGGCCCGTGAGCGAACAGAATTTTATCATTTATTAAGTACGTAGGTACTCATAATTGTGTACCAACACCGTTCCGGAGTCATTTATTAAGCCTGCCCCGCTCTTCTGCCCCCCACCGAAGAGGCCTTACATTCCTAAAGAATCTACCACCAAGTGCAGAAGTGGTTGGGGATAGAGAAAGAGCCCATGCACTAACTTGGAGTAATCAAGGAGGTGGCAGGGGCTGACCGCTAACCCTTCTGAAATTCCTATCATGCAAGTGCCAGAAAGGATGCGGAGGAAGATAATGCTACTGCTAGAGAGCAGTGCTGAAATGCCCGGCTCTCTGCAATGTTTGTCAGGGGAATACCTGCCTGAATACTACTCCCTTAGCCATGGATGAGACGTATGAAGGAGATGAATTCGACGAATCTTTACTACTAGATTTGACCACAGAAGAGTCTCCGGAGCCCTAAAAACAGCCCCTTAGTTTGTAATTTATTACAAGAAACAAAAAATAAATTATAATTTTCATTGTTGGTATTGTGTATTTCTTCCACCATCACATCACGTTCAGGTCCCCCAAACTACCAAAATAATCTATACTATTATGAAACTGCCTCCGTGGCCTAATGGTTAAGAGCATTGGGCTCTCAACACGGAGGTCGTGGGTTCGATTCCCACGGGACAATGTCACTTTGTGCGTTTTCCCCCAGTTGATTAAGACATTGCAGGCTGAATCAATTGATTGTCTGAAAAGAAAGATGATTCCGTGCTTCGGATAGCACGTTAGGCCGTTGGTCCCGGCTACTATCACTGGTATAATAGTCGTTACATAAAAACCACGTCAGAGGCCGTAAGGTGGTCTGAAAAAACTTACTTAGAGTTTTGTCTGCCCACACGATAAGAAGAATTATAAAACTGTAAATGGTTGTTTGTTCGCGCATTACGCGAAAACTACTAAACCGATTTTGATGAAACTTATTGCATTTGAAAGGTTATGATTAGACCAATCTCTAGTATATAATTTATTTTGCTACAATGGCGGGTACCTGTGCGGACGAAGTCGTGGGAAAACTCTCGTTTTTATATACTTTTGTAATTAAGTACTAGTTTCCCCGCGACTTCATCCGCATGGGCTCCCAAGTTCTGATCATCGTAGCAAAATAAATGATATACCAAATTTTAAGTCTACCCATAAGCTTGCAGACAACAAAAGTTTCATCAAAATCGGTCTTTTAGTTTTCGCGTGATGAGCGAACAAACAAACTAACATTTTCAGTTTAATAATAGCACTAGATTTGCCCACGACTTCGTCCGCACCGGCACTCGTCATGGTAGCGAGATCAAATATATATCAGTTTATACGTCTGGTCATAAGGTTTCAAATACAAAAAGTTTTATTAAAATCGGTCTAGTAGTTTTCAGGTGATGCGCGAACAAACAAACAAACAAACATTTACAGTTTTATTATAGTATAGATAGATTATTAATTATACTTAATTTCATTTTGGATGATATAAACCATTTCCTACTAAGTTATGTATTTTTGTCCTTTAAAAAATTCTTGTAATGCCTAAGGCTCCATTTTTTTTAAAACCTATTCCCCTTATATTTAGTTTTTTTTCCTGATAACAAAGGAACTAATCACTGTACAGGGTTAAATTTATGCTTAAATTAAAGCTATATAACTGCTTTCCAAATTAATTTCTTATAATTTACCTCGTAGAATGAGTATTTTAGCCGATATCCTGTTCGGAAGACGGCTAAAACTACAATTTTGAACTTTTTGGGAAAAATTGCCAATGTTTAACGTGCTGTATCTCAAGACTTACTTAACTTACAGAGCTGCAATTGAATTAAATTTGTAGAAAATTTTGTCTGCTTTAAACACGTCTTGAACAATTTTTATGTGAAATGCACCATTTAGAAGTTATAAGTCAAAACCTGAAAAAAGTCCGAAAAATTCGAGGTTTTTCGAGCACCACTTGGTTAGCACAGGTCTTTCGAAGCTGCAAAAGACAACCACCAACTCGGGCCATTTTTGTACTACCAACTTTTTTCTACGGCGTTATAAAAATATGGGAATAAAGGTGGACTTCCGATGCTAGCGGCCGACGCGTCTGACGCGCGCGGCTCGCGGCCGACGGCCGATGCGGCCATACTAGTTACTATGAAAACGTATGGCGTCGCTTCCGATGCCAGCGACTGACGCGCGCGTCAGACGCGCGCGGCCGATGTCTATCGCATCGGCCGCGGCCGCGCGCGGCTATGCTCTGACGTCACGCAGAACAAGAATGTTTGCCAGAAATATTACGAAGATTTTACCGAAAATTTGCTTAATTTTTACTATTTTATTTGTATTTTATTATCTGCAAGGTCGCTCAACGTAGCGATAGCACCATCTATCGAGCCACTTGAATCTACTTTTTCTTTTTTCGAAAAATCTCTCGTGCCTACATAATTATTAGCTAGACAGCGATCCATGTACAGGTTAAAAAGCCACTCAAGGGTTCTCTAATTACTCCCAAAAATGTATATCATAAACCCTGTAAAAAAAATTGCATTCATATATTCTCTAAACCTATCAATCTGTCAATCAATCAAATATTATTTATTAAAATGTGTATTGGTTTTTTTGTTTGTTTTTATGTTTTTGTTTAAACACCAAAACATAAAAACATAGGTACCCTAAATTTCGGGGAAAATACCCTAAAGTGATAACACTCTGCACAATAGGCACGCGTCAGTCGCTGACCTCGGAAGTGAAATCTGTCGTCGGCCGCGCGTGTCTGACGCGAGGTTCTGTCATATATGACAGAACCTCGCGTCAGACGCGCGCGTTAGTCGCATCAGCCGCTGGCATCGGAAGTCCACCTTAATAGTTCGCATACTCATATTACTAAAACTAATTATTTCAACGTTATATTTTATGGTACAAACGAGATATCTTGAATTGAATTTGGATATCTTATTTACGAAATGTGAAAAAATGGCGAAAAAAACACTGAAAAAGTAATCACAAACTTTTCGAAAAAAGAAGGCCTTGACAATAAATTGATTGACAACTTGACATTTGACATGGACATAAAAGCATTTTTTTTAAGTCGACTTTCCCCCACACAGGTGCAATAATTATCGAGCGTTAATATCGCTGCGATTTTGCAATATTTATTTTCTGAACTTTTTCGTCGCGTTCGCGTGCCGCGACCTGGCGTAAGAAATAGTATTAGAGACTACATTACATTTCTTAACGACTTTATACATATAAACTCATGACCATAATTCCTTGCAGGGTGGTCAGGAATCGTATTATAAATGGTACATAGTTTCTTTATTTCTCGCGACTTCCGTGTGTGGAATAATATGGTGAAAGCAAAGACATATATATTACTAGCGTAAGGACATGGCCTATGAGCTTGACTGTTGTCCCCAGTTCGTTGGCTCTAAAATGCAAGGAAAAATGTCAATTTAGAGCACTACAAATGTATGACACGATATAGTTCGTATACGAGTTATAACAGATGGCGCAAATTTTTGTTTCTATGAAGAAGGTTTTTGTAAAATATTCTGACGGGCCTATCCTTACGCTAGTAATATATAAATCTATGGGTGAAAGTGACCTGGTGCTGCTGCCAGAATCGGCTTGTTTACAGTTCAGTTTTGATAGCAAAACACATATCTAACCAAGATCTGGTGCTGAAGCCAAGAATATGTCCGTACGAGGGAACGCCTTGACGGTTAACAGCATTGGCTTGTCATTTTTTGTACACGATCGCGTTTAATAGCAAAACTAACATTTTAACCAAGATCTGGTGCTGAAGCCAGGAATGTCTCCATATGATAGAACTCTTTCTTCTTCGGAAAGCCTTTCTAGCGATAGTTACCAAAAGTATGTCTACCTCTTAGACTATATTAATTGGTGGGGCGGACGCGTGTCGCGGATCGCAAAATCGCAGTTATGTGGAAGGATACGCGACGCAGTCACTAAATCGCCGCGATATTATCGCTCGATAAAATCGCACCTGTGTGGGGGAGCCCAATATGACCGTCTGCAAACTGAGATTTTTTCTATGAAACTGAGAGTGAATATACCTTAACTTCTTTCACGTTTCCAGCTGCAGTATTATCATGGCTATTGTGTGCATGACGTGATGGATGATATTGTGTTGATTATAAATACACCTACAAAGCCTAAATTATGTGTACCTACGTGTTTGTTGAAAAGGGTGAAATAAAACAGTATTTGGTTATTAAACATAAGTATTATTCATTTTCCACATCTTCTCAAACAATTATATCATCCACAAATGCAGCAGGAGGCTCAATATTTGTCTGGTGTCGTGCAAGACCCATGTACCAGATTATCGTCATTATATTATGTGCACAACGGGTTACCTACGTAACATCTAAACATGCAGTTCCTTTACCACTAACACAGCTACAATAATAACCACAAATGCTATCTTCCCGCGAATGTATCACACTTTAATTGAAAAACTAAAGCGTAGCCGAATCGAACGAAAACATTGACTTGTTTACATTACCTACTCTATGACATTGACATACTGTAAAGAATATAGGTAATACTCCAAAGAAATCCTATTTCTTCTGTGTAAAAGATCGTTTTTTTATATTGCTAACTGCGCTATTTGTAATTACTTCGAACTGTCAAAATATTACTTTAAATATTTTGTAACACGAAACGACTTTATTTATAGCTATTTTTGCAATTGGTTTGTACTTCTCTCATATTCACCTATATTAAAATGCATATATAAAAGCTATAAAATGCATATCACAATTTGGCCGAACGGCCCATAACTTGGTGACTGATATCCTTTGGTTCTATATTACTGGTATCTATCCTAACAACCTCCCAAAAAAGCAGCTCCGTACAATTTATTGCGACCTGAGATGTTTAAAATTACTGGCGTACATGTGAAGATACCATAATTAAGACGTAGAAATTACACGCGTAACCGCGTAATACTCGTCCATAGTTAAAGAACTTTGGCGAATTTGGACCCAAACATTTTTTACGGAAACTAAAAGCTCTTCCGCTTGGCGGTCATAATTATTATAAACAGAAAAAATTAAGGCATTTTTTAAAAAAAACTTCCACATCTCCGGATTCAAAAGTAGAAATTACTAGTAAAATAGATAAATCATCCAAAAAGCAGTAGCAAAACGCAACCACGATAACGAATATTATCACTGAGGTATTTTTTGTTTGTTACGGAATGTATTTGGCTTAGTTCAACTTGATAGTTCGTGATTTTGTTTTCTTCCATTATTATAATATTCTCGTGAATTTGCATTAAAATAAACATAATGAATCCGTAGAAGATTGAGTGGACTATCTAATAAGAAAGATTATGAGTTTCACACACTACTACAAAAGGTATCATAAGGAATTTCTCCTTTCCCCCTACTTCTACAGGTTACAACCAATTTACATTTTTGTTAGTTTTGTTCCACTCTACAAGTTTTACTAAGTTTCATTCATGTACGGGACCTCTAAGTCTGGGTCTCAAATTACATGCCGTCCGCCAAACTTCTTTACACTATGGTTAAATGGTCAAAACTGCCTGCGTCAATTTGCAAAGCTGTCTTCGCAGTTGGCTGTATTGCTATAGACCAATTTCAGGCGTTTGTCAGTCTGTGCAGCATGCAAATGCTACTTCAAGTTAGGTTTGGTCCTCAATGTGGTCTTGTAACCATTGCCTTAGCAATAATTTTTTTCCTTTACTACGTCTTTTATTTCTAGGGTGGGCAGGGCCTAGCTATCTCCCCCCCGCCTCCCCACTCCTTTCTATGCCTTTCATCGCAAGCCTTATTATTATACAGGGTGTTAGGGACTAGGGTAGAGAAATGCATTACAAAAAAAACTATTGTGATAAGGGCACCACTGAGCTGTAAAAGACCTATTAAATAGTGTTTTATATTCTAGAAATCGGACGCATAAAGACAAGGATAATAAAATTACAATAAGTACCTACCTACTTACCGCTACATGAATACATTCTTTTTACCAGGCAATGCGGAGAGAACGAGAAAGACAGATAGCCTGTGGAATGTTGGAGGGGGATAAGAAATACGTTTCGCCCAGAATGGATAGTTACTAATACCTTACCTACTATACTCGTATGTATTTTCAGATTTTATCTATCAATAAACGGATTGGGCTGAATGTATAACTTTTTAAATTAAAAAATGTCACAAATTACAATAATCAAATAACCAATAACTAACAATAACAAACAACTCAACAACTTTTTAAATTATACCTAACACATGTCTTGTTACATTATTTACAAATTGTTTAATTTCACACACTCTAAATCACATATTTATGCTCACAACTACAACGTGTTAATGAATTAACGCAAAACTAGAAAGTAGTTTGTTTAGAATCGAGAGCAGGATCGAATTATCATGGTTTCAATTTCAACATAGGTAATTTTTTTCAAAATATTAATTATTTGTATCCAAAATTTTAAATTTACTGAACCCGATGTCTACCCACCACGCAGGCACACTCACCCTACTTACCACCAAAACAAGATTATTTAAATGTATCCATGAGTACATTAGCGCTTTCATTCATTGCTGAAATGATAAATCATTTTTGCCTCAAAACTTAAAATGCGAATAACTTTAAATATTAACTATCAAAATAATTCAATTCAATTCATTTATTTTAATTCAGATCGTGGATCCATATTGGTGTTAGTAACAATGACTTAAGAGTATGTTAGTGACAAATTTTTACATTTATTTAATATTTACAAAAGGGGGCCTAGAGCCCAAATAATGAAGTTATTGTTTCAATCTAATTATTTTGTTATAAATCAGTTGGGGTGTATAAAGTTTTGCGTTAATTCATTAACACGTTGTATATTCCCCGAGGGGGTATGTTCAGAAAACTCAGAACATCCACGTTTCACTTTAGTACCTAAGTACCTAAACTACCGAACAAAACTCTGTCCTGTGGTGTGCAGGGGAGTTTTTTTTTCGAATTGACCAATACAGCATTACTCAGAGAGCATCGACTGCTTATTACTGCGGACTATGGGTGGACCACACCAGTGACGGCGAAGCGCCCAGGTAGGTCTACCGAACCAGTGAATGAACTTAGGCAACCTGCCCAAGGGGCACTCCTAAGGGGTACGGACCTCGGCAATGGGCGTTGCTGAGATTTCGCGGGCTACAAATTGGGTAGTGGGGATCGGTGAGAACCTAAAAGTTGCTACAATTGCAATGAACAAAGGGAGAAAACCGCCATGCGCGCTCACTTTTCCATACAGTAAAAATAACAACGACAGAGACACTAACTCGATTTTTTTCTTTTTTCTGGCGCTGCTTCGTCTACGTCATGGTACAATAATATACTGCGCCTGGTATTCTCTTCCGATCACGTGACTGACCACGTGACTGACACAAGCCTACGTCATCATACCCTTTTACCATGTTCAGTGGCCAATTTTTTGTTACGTAGGCTTGTGTGACTCTGGGAATAGAAGACCTTGTTTTTTTAAACTATGGTCTACGTCTACGAGCCCGCTATACAGGGTGCTAGGGTAAACAGTTGCATTACTTTAAGGGGTTATGTACCTATGCTACTGAACAACTTTCCCTAAGAAACCTATAGGAAATTCGCAAACAACAATTTCGACTTTTCATACAAACATTCGATCAGCTGATTGCATATGGGAAGCACAAAATTTTGTTTTTAATTTTCTTTGGGTTTCTTTGGGAAAGTTGTTCAGTATCATGGGTACAATCACCCCTTAAAGTAATGCAACTGTTTAACCTAACACCATGTACATTGAATCGTCTGTAAAGTGACTGTTTCTAGTTTACTTTATAGACGCGTCAATGTACAGCGGGCTCGAAGCATCAGACGGGTAATAAAAAGATACGAGTTTGAGGCACCCGTTGATGTTCTTTGCACCGAAAAGTTATTGAGTACAAAAGACATCAATGGGATCGTTTTCTTTCCTGGTGTAATATTTTAGTTAATTTTACTTCTTGAAAACTTAATTGAAGTTTTATACGGTAGGTAGGGGAAGATTGGAACCCTTCGTACAGTTTTCACAATATATACCTACTTTTTCTTTTTACTGCGTTGATTAATAGCTTTATGGAAATCATCTTGAAATAGCACATATATTTGGCTATCAGGAAAAAAATAGTATAAATGTGTATTTTAGAGGGTTACTGAATAAAAGTGATATTTTTCTTCCGGAATTCATACGAATCTGCCCCACGAATGGGGTTCTTTCATACAGCACCGAAAATTATCTTTATTTAGTACATAGAGGATGAAACTAACATTTCGTTTATATTGTAGTACTTACCTGGGTATCCTAATGTGACACGGGGGGGAGTGAATATTTTTTGTTTGCCCAAAGGAGGTGTGATAAAAAGATGTTTGGGATTCCCTGCTCCATCACAATATAGCATCAAATCTTCGTCTACTCTACTTCTTTGCTCCTCTTTTTCAATTTTGTAATGTTACACCATGTTTCTTTAAAAATAAATTAATCTATCAGGAATCACCAACCATTTGTCCCATGTGCCCCATTCCTTGCTGTACGAAGGTACCCCGTGATATATAAGCTTAAAAAAGTTACCTATTTCTTTGTACGAATGCCACAAATGGTGCCAATCTTCCCCTTCTCTTATGAATACTATAAAAAAAAACACGTGTCACTATGTTATTGCACGCTAATAATCTTCGAAACCAACCAACCGATTTCAATGAAATTTCGTGAATGTATATGGTTGGTTCCAGTATGAAAGATAAATTATGTATGGAGCCGATACATGGCGCCACCTGGGAGCTGGAGCGGGCCGCTAACTATAAGTACCAGGAAATCAACAATACATAGGGTTGCCATCCGTCCGGGTTTCCCCGGATTTGTCGTAGTTTGAAGGTCGTCCGGGGGCGTCCGGGCGGGCTTGTCATAAAAGTGTCCGGAGTAAACCCGGACACTTCCTGTGTCTGGGTAAACCCGATTATTTGATATACCTACATGATGGTCATCAGCATCAACACAATCTCGGCATAAATATGACAATCGAGTTATTGTGTAATTGTGTATGTGTATTGAAAAATCACGAGCTCGCTCCCCACAGTCTCTTTTTTCATGAAAAAACTTAGAATTTTAACAAAATGCTTTTTTGTTGTCAAAATAAAAATTTTCGTGGTTGTTCGGGGAAATTTTCCGATTTTACTGAAATGTCCGGGGTTTTTGAAGTCTTCGTCCGGCGACGACGATTTTGGTAATGGCAGCCCTAACAATACAAAACAAAGAAAATGCCATAATAATATGAAAAGTAAATCGGACATAATATACGTGATATTAAAATTTGTGTTTCTAATAAATAAAATTCAGCAAGGTCCGCACTTCGTAACTGTAACTTCGTAACATTGGAACGAAAACCTTCACGCAATTGCGAAGCTCGAATGTCTGGGTAGACCCACTGAACAAAAGCGAAAGTTCGAAAGCAATTTACTACGGAATAAAATCACGACCGAGAATACTTACACGCTAGCTAGGGATGTGCGTATCCGACCCGACCTTTCCGAATATCGGATCACGACGCGAGCATGAACGATCCAAAGATTTTATAGCGGATCGATTCAATACGTCAGAAATGGGAACGCGAAGATCGATAAAAATCGAATAATAAAAGCGGTCAAGTGCCAGTCGGGCTACTCGCGCACCGAGGGTTCCGTACCACACCACTACAGAACAACATTATTATCTTAGAAAAAAAAACTTTTTTTGTCCGGGACCTTTAGCGCGAGACCGACTCACACTCGGCCGGTTTTTAGTATTTGTTGTTATTCTGTAGAGTATGCTCTATTATCACGTAAAGTTTGACGCTTGTGTGTATTACCGTTTCTATGATAGAGCGTGAATAAGAAACGTTGATAAAAACTAGTTTCTTGCTGCCCCCTTAATGTTCTATTTTTGACATTTTTATTATTTATTAACAAATCCGCCGTAATAACGCACAATCTGAGAAAATTTCAACTATCTAGCTATTACGGTTCAAAAGTTACAGCCCTAAATAGGTAGGACAGACGGACGTCCCGTTTTCACCCTTTGGGTACGGAACCCTAAAAATCATTGCAATAGTTAGTTTCTTGACAGAAGCTGGGAAAGGTATAATCACGTATAATGAAAATCCTTATTGATAGAAGAATGGGTCCCATTTTACGGCGACCATGTGATATAGTATTTAAGCATTGCATACCTACCTACTTAATATACCTACCTACACACCTACACAGTCGAAGAACTTCAGAAATTTACAACATTATTAATATCTGTTAATAGCCGTCTCAAAAATGTTGTTTGAATAAAAAACAAAGTCCAAATCGTCCGATCGTAGTAGTAATAAGAAGTGAATGGAAATGGGAGATTTTCTTAATCTCAAAAAATATTTCCAAATTCATATTTGCGGAGTTGATGCGAAATAGCTCATACCTTGCTGTTACAGTAGATTATGCACCAAGGGGGATAAAGCAGTGTCTTTCGTCACGGGCATTTTGAATCCCGAGCGTAACGAAGGATTCTAGGGTTAAGGGTTAACTCCCAAGCGGAGCGAGGGAGTCTACAGAATCCTGAGTGAAGCGAGGGGTTCAAGCTAGCCCAAGACGAAAACACGTTTAATCCCCGAGGAGCACTGCTGCCTTAGGGGTAGTTTAAACAGAAGTGACGTGGCGCGGACATTTCGCGGGCGGGGTGCGGCAATACAAACCTTATAGTACGTAGCATAGAGTCGTATGGAGAATTACGCCCGCGCCTCCAGGCGACGTCGCCTGGTGGCGGGGGCGCGATTTTTCTTTACGTCAAAAAACGACGCTATGTTACGTTATATAAGGTTTATATTGGTGTTACTTTAACTACCCGCCACCGCCACGCATCTCTTCTGTAGGTATAAACCCTACCTTAGACCTCGTTCAGGTTCGCGCGGGGCGTCGCGTAGCGCGGGCAATAAATCTTCGACAATTTGATGGGTGTGACAATACTTCTCCTTGGACGCTCTATACTATAGTCGCCGTATGTTTGTTTCCGGCAGGCCGCTCCACGCACCGCGGCGCGGCGCCGGCGCCTGACGCCCCGCGTCTCCCTGAACGAGGCCTAAGGCGCTATCCTATTGACAGCCCGGTAGCACAGTCGGTATTGAACCTGCCTGCTGTGCCGAGGGTCGCGGGTTCGATTCCCGTAAGGGACAAATATTTGTATGATGAATATTAATATTTGTACCCGAATCATGGATGTTTGTATCTATATACATATGTATTCTATATCGTTGTCTAGTCATCGTAATACAAGTCCAGGCTAGATTCTGGTACTTTAAATCTGGCTAGATGATTTGTGTGACATTGTCCAAGATATTTATTTATTTATTTATCGCTCGCGCGATCATACGTTCGTCCGACGAGAATCATTGTGCCACTGTGCGTTTAAACATACTTATATCTGCGGAATATCCTATAGAAGGTCGTGCTATCATGAGATGCGATCGAATTGTTCTATTTTTATTCAGATATAAGTATGTTTAAAAGCACAGTGGCACAATGATTTTCGTCGGACGAACGCATGATCGCGCGAGCGATGGCAATAGGACAGCGCCTAAGACTAAGACTCAATGACATGAATGTTTTGACTTACGCCATCCATCGAGGCATGTTGAACAACGTTTAGATTAGCTGTCAGAAAATCTCCCATTATCTTAAAGAGCGAGTATTCCGGAAAAACTCGTCTTTGAGGTCGATGTATGTGCGGTCATAGTCTCCTTTACACCTGGCCGGGAGGTCGGCTCACCTGATCGTCGTGCGCACACGCCGCCGCCGCGCCGCCGCGCCGGCCTGTCTGCCCAGTATGGTGCTTTCTTTATAAACGTACCTAATGCTTTCTACCGATTGGGTATTTGACTACATTCAATATATTTTATTTTTATCTACTCAATAAAAAAAGGGTTAGAGAATAACGCTAAACTCCCATTTTCATTGAGTTTTTAGCTTGAATACTATTTTTAATAACAAGATAAACTATAAAAAGTAATGAAAATGTTGATGACGTCACAACTCAATATTTAGTACAAATCTTCATACAAAGCGCATGTTTTGACGTCCGATAAAGAGTAGCTGATTTGACTAGTAGTCAAGTAGCCAATTTGTAGTTGGTTGGCCTACTGAAATGATTCAAACATGAATGTGGACTAGTAAACTGTTGAAGAGACAGGTGCCAGGACTGAAAAATAGTTCTACGCTCCTAAGCAGGGTCTAAATTATTATCCACGAACACACATAAAAAAATATAGGTATACAGGGTGAAATTGGTATCATTAGCATCCTTTTAAACTAAGAGTCTACCCATCAAACTGAACAACTTTAACTATGGGAGCAAACCGATCGGAGCAAAAAAAAAATCTGCTGTTGCATACATTTGTGTCGCGTAGGAATTGCAGTTTAGTATGGAACAGCTGATTTTTTTATTGCTGCGATCGGTTTGCTCCCATAGAGAAAGTTGTTCAGTTTGATGGGTAGACTCTTAGTTTAAAAGGATGCTAATGATTTATCAATTTCACCCTGCATATAAGGTCGAATTGGGAACCTTTCTTTTTTTGAAGCGGTTGAATATCTTGGACCTTTTAAAAACTTTCACTCCTGAATAGAAGTAGTAGTAGAGAGATACTGGGTAATTTTTAAAACGCTTTGAGACATTTTAGGGGTGAAAAGTTTACTATGGAGGAACTGAGGTGGAAGGTTCCTCCATTGAAAAGGGAAGTACTTCCGCCAGGCTTGGTGTTATGTCTGGGGACCGGCCGTGGTCCTACTGATGTTAGTCGGAACCTTGTATATATACTGAGACTCTGTGATAATTCTTCTTGCGCGATTTGTGTCTTGCATGCGATTGTGAACCTTAAGTGTAGCAGCTTACGGGTTTCCAATGTGACATCGCAAATTGTCTTACGTCGTATTTCTTCGATCGTACTGGTAGCGCCATCTGTTGGCAAGT
Organism: Agonopterix subpropinquella; assembly: GCA_922987775.1. NCBI lineage: Eukaryota > Metazoa > Arthropoda > Insecta > Lepidoptera > Depressariidae > Agonopterix > Agonopterix subpropinquella. The sequence continues at coordinate 5,854,193 of OV277710.1, forward strand.
AGCTACAGTACTCCCCCCTCAGACCGGAGGTCGTTAAGTTTCTCGAAGTGTGCAGTCTGTGTCCATGTAGTGCGTTGCAGATGCCGTGCCGTGCGTTGGCGTACTGCGTGCGTGCGTGCATAGTGCAGGGTGACCAGTCCTGGTAATGCTTGCGAGTGACAGGCGTGTGGAAGGCGAGCAGGGCCGCCACGGGTAGAGGCTGTGTCTCAGTGCGTGGGCTGCTGGAGTCTTCTACGGACGCTGAGCTGTCGTCGAGGATGGCGTTGTGACTGCTGCTTGTGGCTTGGAGACCTGGTCGAGGGAGAGAAGGCTTGCTGCTGGTTGCTGCTGCTTAGTTGTGCTGGGAGAAGGCTTGCTGCTGGTTGCTGCTGCTTAGTTGTGCTGGTGTTGCTGCGCTGCGCTGCGGTGTTGAAGGTCGCCGATGCTCTTAGTCGAGGGTCACCACTATGGAGGAACTGAGGTGGAAGGTTCCTCCATTGAAAAGGGAAGTACTTCCGCCAGGCTTGGTGTTATGCCTGGGGACCGGCCGTGGTCCTACTGATGTTAGTCGGAACCTTGTATATATACTGAGACTCTGTGATAATTCTTCTTGCGCGATTTGTGTCTTGCATGCGATTGTGAACCTTAAGTGTAGCAGCTTACGGGTTTCCAATGTGACATCGCAAATTGTCTTACGTCGTATTTCTTCGATCGTACTGGTAGCGCCATCTGTTGGCAAGTAGCTACAGTACCAACGAACTGAACAACGTTTACTGTAGGAGCAAACCTGAAATAGCAATAAATAAATCAGCTCTTCTATACTAAACTGCAATGCCTGCCTGCTCGACTCAAATGTATGAAACAGCAGAATTTTTTTAGATCGATCTAGTTTGATATTCTAACCACCCCTGAAAATTTCGAAAGCACGCGTCGTTTCTTTGAGCTGCTATATAGCTAAAACATTTTTTTTTTTAATTCTGTAATTAGCCCGCGATATTGTAAAAACTGGAGTTAAATGACAATAATCCTGAGTTCCTGACAATTATAATGTTTTGCTCAGAAGAATATAATTTTCATGCTAATTACAATATTCCTGCGACAGGTGTGCGAAAGTAAAATAAAAATAGGTAGGTACATACCTATTTTACAACCAATTCAACTCAATTAATTTTAGTTACGAATATTAATAGTTAGTTAAATAAATTAACGATGTGATAAACAGATTAGTCGGTCTGTTGACTAAGTATACCTCTGTCCCAAAGGCAAAGGGCCGCTGGCGGCGCCGACCGGTGAATGGACTCTCGAGGTCGCGGTCGGTCCGATGTGAACCACTCGCTCGTTCTGCGGAAGTATCTGATCTGGTCGGAAAAGGGGCCTAGTGGAGATCGACGACAATATTAGTGTGATGACACATCCAGAGGCGGACTAAGCCCGTCGGAGGCCCGGGGCGGCAGAACTAAATAATAAAATATCTACGATTTTTTCGAGCCGTGGCAGAAACTTGACATAGGCGCCCCTTCTCTCCATGGACGTACCTAGAAAGCAATCATTATTACCCAGGGAGTTTCAGGTCCAGGTCGTTGCAATAAAATCTAAAATCGGGAGCGAGCGAAGCGAACTCGAGATTTCACTACAATATTATTAGGTCATTGCAAAACTTCTTGCAAACCTGCAATACGATCTACATCCAATGCGTCTGAGATACAACCAGGAGCAAGCAAAGCGAGCTCGAGTTATTACTACTATACGATTAGGTCTAAAACCTGGAGCGAAAGCGTAGCAAGATCGAGATTTTACTACAATGAGACTAGGTCGGTGCAATACAATTAAAAATGAGGAGCGAGCGAAGTAAGCTCTAGAATTTACTGGAATATAATGAGATCATTGCAATATTATTCAGAACCAGGAGCGAGCGAAGCGAGCTCGAGATTTTGATACATTATAACATAGTCAAAGTGAAGTCAAGTCCAAATTTCCAGCCGAAATTAAGGCTATTTGAAAAAGTTTGTCTGTATTATATAAATGCGTGCATCTACTTTATAAGTTGAAGTCACTTTTACTTGCGACACAGATGCAGGATACAGATATAATTTAGATAATATTTTTTTAAAGACTAATATTTAATGAGGTTACCTAATTAGGTACCTAGGTAATTCAAAAATTTGGTGCGAATCTTATTATTTTTGAATTAGATTTCCTTGGATTAGACATAACGAAGACAAGCCAATCAAAAATAGGTGTACCTACTAAAATGACGCAGTTTAGTAGAGGTGAGGCGGTTCTGAGAGGGTCAAGGTCGTTCAGTGAGGGATACGTCTTAAACATAAATTGAATAAACCGTGTTTAGCAATTTGACTTCCAAATGAGACAATCTAAAAAAAATTAATAATGACGCACACTAGGTCAGTCAACTATTACAGTACCTAACCTCTAATGGACCACATTTTTGTTCTCAAAGGCAGGCATGCCCACGGGCGACAGCCGTGATCAGTGCTGCAGTGCCTTGAATTGAGAGAGATGTGATTTCGACGAACATTTTCTCCAGCGGTTTCCCAGACGCTCGTCAAATCTTTGATTTGTCAAATTAGAGATTGGTCAAAACCTCAAATGATTCGTCAAATCCTCAACTCGTCTGCGTCCAATCCTTTCCTTAGCTTGTCAAATCAGTCTAATAGAAATTGACACCATATACAACGTGTTAATGAATTAACGCAAAACTAGAAAGTAGTTTGTTTAGAATCGAGAGCTGAAGTGCGATTTTTGAAAATCATACGAGCGACTTGGCAGTAGAAAGATGCATAATCTCCATAGTAATTTTGCCATTTTCTACTGCCAAGTAACTCGTATGATTTTCAAAAATCGCACTTCAGAGTCGAATTATCATGGTTTCAACATAGGTAATTTTTTTTTCAAAATATTAAGTTTGTTTGTAAAATTTAAAATTTACTGAACCCGATATCAACCCACCCCACGGGCACACTCACCCTACTTACTACCAAAACAAGATTATAAAAATGTGTCCATGAGTACGTTAGCGCTTTCTTTCAGTGCTGAAATGACAACAAATCATTTTTGCCTCAAAACTTAAAATGCGAATAACTTTAAATTTTAAGTACCAAAATAATGAAATTGAATTTTTTATTGTTTCAATGTTATTATTTTGGTATAAATCAGTTGGGGTGTACGAGGTTTTGCGCTAATTCATTAACACGTTGTAGAGCGATAGGCATATTGGCATAATCTTATAATTATCATTTATGATACAGCATTACAATATTTTTTAAACGTTGATCAAGAAGTAATCGTCATTATTTTTGTCCTTACGTCAAGTGCATATACTCTGGTCACAATACCCATAGATTAATATGTAGTAGGTACCTATAAGAAAGAGTATTTCTAGTACTACATAATATACAGTATGGACACTCCCTGCCCCCCTCTTACAGAATTTTACCTCATCCCCTCTAGCCTCTGGTAAGTTATGTAATTGTATGGGAATGCAAACGCGAGCCGAAGTGCGATTTTTGAATCTCATTCCCTGAGTTCAGCGTTTCAAAATGTCAAAATTACCATGGAGATACGCATCTTTCTACTGCTGATTTGACTTTAAAAAATAGCACTCCTGTAGTATGATTTTTGAAAGTCAAATCAGCAGTAGAAAGATGCGTATCTCCATAGTAATTTCGACATTTTCAACTGCTGAACTCAGCGAATGAGATTCAAAAATCGCACTCCTGGTCTCTAGTTAAAAATGGTTTAAGATCTGCCATGATTAGGTATTGTGAACATCATAATAATCATAAATGAAAATTATGCATTTAATTAGAATATTGCATCAATTACTAACGATCGTAGCTGTATCTGCCAGCACTGATTCAAGGCGCATATATTTGATGAGACGGCGCCTGCGCAGCTTACTGTTCGCAAAAACTCGTCAAATTCAAATTTTGTAATAATCGCTCGATCATCGGGTGGTCGAGGCCTCACTTTGATTTGACTTTTGCTGTCGATCTATTTAAATACCTATACTCTATCGCTCAAGTCTACATTGTAAATCGATTTAAAGATTGACTTCTAGATCCTTACGCATGGCTCTTTGGTTTAGGGAAGAGCTAAGGGAAGAATGACAAATACTATTTATTATTTTCACAGGAGAAATATGTATAAAATACAGCTTTAAAATACCTACAGCTTTAACAGAGAAATCATCACTCACTCCCAATCGTAAAATGCGTGTACCTACCTACTTCCCATCCTGTGCAACTATGACCTATAAGTTAGGTGCCTTTGATTTTACAGAACGGTAATAAAATAATTAATGTAACACAAACACAAGCTGCTGGTCATTATTGCGTCAAATACAAGACCATGTACAAACGATTGTTGTATCAATCCTGTTTATTCCGATTGGGTTTTTCAGTGTCTGAATATAAATTACTTACATTCTTAGACTATATACCTACTTACATTCGAAAGCGATTGCACGCACTCATAGATTTAAAAAAAAATACAGTCGATTCAATAGACGACGACAGAAGGAATGAAGGACAATGTGCGCTGCGCGGTGTCTGGCTGTTTTAGGCGGTGCTGGAAAAAAAGTTGAAGGAAAATATTGTTAATCGTGTGAAAACCGATTTTCTTAGAAAGGGTTTTAAAGTCCGACCACCGAAAAGAAAATAAGAAACCTCGCCATGTTGCGGAAAATCGTTGGAACTAATTTTTGTACTTGAAACACTGACATTAAGGCCGGATTCGACCAAACTTTGATTTATAGAAGAGTAAGGAACAACTCTCTTTACTCTTGTTATTTACTCAGAAATAAGTCTATTTGTGCTCTACCACACTAAACCCATACTAAAAGAACGATTGTATAAACCACCTAAAGAAAAAGATCGTTGTATCCGTTCTAATTGCAATGTGAGGTATACAGTTTTAATTTGTTAGGTTTCTTTTTAACCGACTTCAAAAAAGGAGGAGGTTTCTCAATTCGACCGTACATTAGTATTTTTTTTTTATTGTGTGATATTGACATTTCATTAGTCTCGGTATAAGCTTCTGCTTTACACCGTCAGAATCAGCCGTGTAAAATTTACTCTCTACTTATTCATAGATTAGGGTTGGTAAAATGCAAAATCAGTTAGGCAGCTACCCGGCGAATCTAAGAATTTTACTCGCCGTTGGCCGAATAAGGCCTAAAGGTTATAGTCGATTGCAGCGCCTCCAGGTTTTATAGGGTTCCGTACCCGAAGGGCGAAAACGGGACCCTATTACTAAGCCTACGTTGTCCGTCCGTCCGTCTGTCCGTTTGTCCGTCTGTCCGTCTGTCCGTCTCTCCGTCTGTCCGTCTGTCCGTCTGTCCGTCTGTCCGTCTGTCCGTCTGTCCGTCTGTCCGTCTGTCCGTCTGTCCGTCTGTCCGTCTGTCCGTCTGTCCGTCTGTCCGTCTGTCCGTCTGTCCGTCTGTCCGTCTGTCCGTCTGTCCGTCTGTCCGTCTGTCCGTCTGTCCGTCTGTCCGTCTCCGTCTGTCCGTCTGTCCGTCTGTCCGTCTGTCCGTCTGTCCGTCTGTCCGTCTGTCCGTCTGTCCGTCTGTCCGTCTGTCCGTCTGTCCGTCTGTCCGTCCGTCCCTCTGTCCTACCTATTTAAGGCTATAACTTTTGAACCGTAATGGAGTTGAAATTTTTGCAGATTATGCTTTATTACGGCGGATTTGTTAACAAATAATAAAAATGTCAAAAACTTAAAAATTAAGGGGGGTTCTTAACAAGAAACTAGTTTTTATCAACGTTTTTTCTTCACGCTCTATCGTAAAAACGGTAATACATACAAGCGTCAAACTTAGTGTGATTATAGAGCAAACTCTACAGAATAACAACAAATACTAAAAACCGACCAAGTGTGAGTCGGTCTTGCGCTAAAGGTCCCGGACAAAAAAGGTTTTTTTTCTAAGTTAATAATGTTGTGTTCTGTGGTGGTGTGGCACGGAACCCTCGGTGCGCGAGTAGCCCGTCTCGCACTTGACCGGTTTTATTATATTCCTGGTCAGGCTTTAACTAGGAAGGCGCAGAGCTAAGCTCGATCCGCCCAGGTCCTACTTAATTAAGAAGTCAAAGGACTCGACATGAAATTCCTCGGAGTTCGACGAGGTTTTATCGGTCTCTGATCCTCTCGAACCTACCTACCTAAATAAATTTTACATAAATGGTCAAAAAAAGATGAGGTCGAAAACCTTTAAGCAGTTTCGTAATGTTAAGTATCACTAGGTACCTTCCTATTATTTTATTGTTTTTGCCTGTAATTAGGCTTCGTGGTCGTGTTTGTGTACAGCCTATACAACGTGTTAATGAATTAACGCAAAACCTCATACACCCCAACTGATTTATAACAAAATAATTAGATTGAAACAATAATTTCATTATTTTGTTAGTTAATTTTTTTTTTTTTTTTTTTTTTTTTTCGCTCACAGGCACATACAATTAAAAGTTATTCGCATTTTAAGTTTTGAGGCAAAAATGATTTGTTATCATTTCAGCAATGAATGAAAGCGCTAACGTACTCATGGATACATTTTAATAATATTGTTTTGGTAGTAAGTCGGGTGAGTGTGCCCGTGCGGTGGGTTGACATCGGGTTCAGTAAATTTTAAATTTTAGACACAAATTAATTAATATTTTGAAAAAAAATTCCTATGTTGAAACCATGATAATTCGATTCTGCTCTCGATTCTAAACAAACTACTTTCTAGTTTAGTGTTAAATCATTAACACGTTGTGATGATGTCCTCCTTGACGTATCCGTCAACGGCGACACCCTGAGCTTCACCTAGTGGGCTCGGATGTGTGTGACTAGCGAAACCAAATTTCGACCTAAAGGTCCGATCGCACGTAAAACAGTAAAGTTCTCCGCTGTCATTATAGGTGTAGTTATAGCTTATGGCTTTGGCCGCGTCTTCCTAATTTGGCGCTTAGTGTCAAGATCTGCTAGACGCATTTCATCGAACTCCTCAGTTCGCTTCTTTACAGTGGAGCGCCATTCTGGTCTCATCAGAGCACGTTGCTCCCAGTCCTTAATCGGTATGTTGCATGCTGTCAGGTGCCATTTCAAGACATCTTTGTAACGCAGGTACTGACCGCCAGACTTTCGTTTCCCATCCCGAAGCTCAGAGTAAAACACTGCTTTAGGAAGTCTAGCATCATCCATACGTATCATATGTCCGCACCATCTTAGCTGGCCTCTCATTATCAAGGCCTCCATACCGTTAGATTGGCTACGCCGTAAAACCTCCGAGTTTGGCACACGATCTTGCCATTTCACCTTGAGGATTGCCCGGAGGCATTTCATATGAAATGTATCAAGGCGCTTAATATCACCCTTGTATACACACCAGGTTTCAGATGCATACAATATTATAGGCAATATTATTGCTTTATACACAGCTAGCTTGGTCTTCAACTTTAGATCGTGCGATGAAACATACAGGGTGTAAGTGACAGCCTAGCAAATACTGAAACGATGGACTCAGACCATCAAACTGAACAACTTTCACTATGGAGCCTACCCCAGGAAACGCGAAAAAAATCAGCTCTTCCATAAAAAACTGCTGTACCCGACTAAAATGTATGAAACAGCTGATTTTTTTTCGCGTTTCTTGCGGTATAGGATAGTGAAAGTTGTTCAGTTTGATGGTCCGAGTTCACCGATTCAGTATTACATTTGCTAGGCTGTCGCTGTGCCACTTACACTCTGTATATAGCACAATTTCAATTTAGGTACCTACTCTTTACTTGCAAAAGACACTTACGAAAAGTGCAAAATTAAGAATCTTTTGCTTGATTATACATACAGGGGGAAATTGATATCATTGGCATCCTTTTAAACTAAGAGTCTACCCATCAAACTGAATAACTTTTACTATGGGAGCAAACCGATCGGAGCAAAAAAAAATCTGTTGCATACATTTGAGTCGAGTAGGCATTGCAGTTTAGTATGGAACAGCTGATTTTTTAGTTGGAGCGGAACAAACATCCATCCATACTTACAAACTTTCGCGTTTATAATATGAATATACATTAAGTATACCTACGTGCCACGTCTCAAGAGAGTCAAGAGGCTATTTATTAAATGTAGACGAATTGAGGTATTGGACCAAAATGCAAATATTTTAAATATACCTACTTATTTTAGCATGTGCCATGCGGACAAAGCATGCCGGCGCGGCGGCGACGCGGGCGCCGCGACGTTGGTACCTGGGCAGCTTAATTTAGGGTTGCCATAAATCCCCAAGGCCCCGTCGGGACATTTACAATTTGGGGTCCTTTTTTTTGTATTTAATGTGTTCGTCGGTGCGCGGGAGTTTCAGTTCATATACATGTACAATGTACAACTAAAACCGATTAAGATCATAATTACACTGCAAGATAATGAAATATCTGTCATACGATCTAAAATCCAAAGCGATCGAAGCGAGCTCGAGATTTCACTGCAATATAATGAGATGACAGCAATACTATCTAAAAACAAGAGCGTGCGAAGCGAGCTCGAGATTTCACTGAAATATAATGAGATGACTGCAATACGATCTATAAGTAAGAAGTAAGAGCTTGCGCGACCTGAAGTGCGATTTTTGAAAATCATACGAGCGACTTGGCAGCAGAAAATGTCAAAATTACTATGGAGATTATGCATCTTTCTACTGCCAAGTCGCTCGTATGATTTTCAAAAATCGCACTTCTGCGCAGCGCGCTCGTTTATGTTTGTCGGGACATTTTACAGCTTGTTGGGACGTCGGGATCGGGACACCACTGTTAATAACGGTGATATGTCCCGACGTATCGGGACGAATGGCAACCCTAGCTTAATTACAACCTTCGAAAGTCATCATAAGCAGAGGTCGATGAACTTCAACTATCAAGTGTTACCTACATCGCAATTAAATTTATAATAACAAGGATCCTGTCTGATTGGTAGGTAGGTACGAGTATGTGTAGGTAGGTGCCTATCGACAAACAGTTTTTTTGTTGGGCACGATATTCTAGCAGGTAGCCATACACAGGGTGTCAACTTAAATGCGTTACATATTTAAAGGGGATGCTTCAGACCATCAAACTGAACAGCTTTTACTATGGGAACAACTTTGAAATCGCGAAAAAAACAGATGTTCTATAGAAAAAGTCAATGTAGGTACTTGATCAAAATGTATGAAACTCCTGATTAATTTCGCGATATCGAAGTTGGTCCCATATTTCTAAACTATTATAAAACTATGAATATATTAAAAACAAAAGATTGCGATATGGTTTTTAGGTGTCCCTGATACCAATTGACTATTAGATTTTTTGTCTGTCTGTTTGTTTGTGTGTTTGTTTGTTTGTTTGATCGAGTATCACGCAAAAACTACTGAACCGATTTAGATGAAACCTTTTTTTGTTGGAAAGCTTATGATCTGACTTAAAATCTGGTATATAATTTATGCGGACGAAGTCGCGGGTAAATGCTCGTACCTAGTAAAAGTTCAGGTGGATAGTTAGGTACCTAACGCATTAAAGTTTACACCCTGTATGTAAAATCTGCTTCAATTGCAGCTAGAGATTTGACTTTGAAACCAAGGTAATGATATGGACAGACTAAAATGTCATTCGAATTCACCCACTATACTATACCTACTTGTATTATTATTTTGATTTATATTATACCTACTAGCCTACTACGCTAGTCTCTAAAACCGTTCACTAGGCTTAGACGCGTCTAGACGCTTAGACCCATCTAAACTATTATAAAACTGTAACAGAAATGTGTCTGTACATTGAAGATATTTACAAAAAAAAATTACGACATGGTTTTTACCTGAAGTGCGATTTTTGAAAATCATACGAGCGACTTGGCAGTAGAAAGATGCATAATCTCCATAGTAATTTTGACATTTTCTACTGCCAAGTTGCTCGTATGATTTTCAAAAATCGCACTTCTGTCCCTGATTCCAAATCACCAATTTTTGTCTGTCTGTTTGTTTGTTTATTTGTTTGTTTGGGTGTTTGTTTGTTCGAGTATCACGCAAAAACTACTGAACTGATTTTGATGAAACTTTTTTGTTTGATAGCTTATCATCTGACTTAAAATCTGGTATATAATTTATGCGGACGAAGTCGCGGGTAATAATACATAAATCTTTAAAATAAAACAAGTATCTAAGCGATTCCAGATTTCTATTCAGTTATCTGGGGGGGGGGGGGGGAAGAGGGCTGATTTCAGACCATATCATATTATTATAGTCATCTCATTATATTGCAGTCAAATCTCGAGCTCGCTTCGCTCGCTCTTGGTTTTAGATCCTAGTTGTATTGCAGTTAGGTATCTCATTATTGTAGTGAAATCTCGAGCTCGGTTTTTTCGAGTTTGTGACGCGAGCTAATGATATTGCAGTAAAATGTCAACTTTATTATTGCGACCACTTAACACTTTGATGGCTGCTGCCGTCGTAGGTCAGCAACTAATGGGCCTTTGTGCGCACGACTCGCCCGGTGAGTCAGGGTACCTACTCAGGATTGTATCGCATTCCACAGTTTTAGCACTGCGCGAGTAGGTATCTTTGTTTTGAGCTTAGCAGCTTAAGTGTTAGGACGGCCGCACATTATAATAATTTTCTGTCAGAAATGTCCCGCGCCCACCAATCAGAATTGACAGACGGTCCAACGAAATTGTGTACGTCGATTCTCATTGGTGCGCGGTATTTTTCTGTCAGAAAAAAAGATAAGTAATTTCTCCAGCTATGGGCGGGGGCGTATAGTTTATGTATAGTTATGGAACTCATGTCTATTTGTTTCTCATAATCTCTAAATTATAGTGGTAATATTAGCTATACCTCATCAAAACGGAGTGTCGCGTAATCGCAGTTGGCGCCCATCTTGTCTTGTTAAGATATGTTGGTTTATTATTTTTATTTTCGTATTAACATCTAAGACGTTCCTATACTTACACGCATTGCTTTGCATGTGCCTATTTAATAGGAAAAAAAAATCTTAGCAAAAAAAAAGGCAGAGGTAATTTTTTTTTATATTTATTTCATAATTCCGTTTGCATTTTTACCAAATCTATCGTCTGATTACTATAATAAACTAAACTATGTATTTAGAATGTAATACCATCAATAAACGTTACCGTTTGGTGGGCCTACAATAAATTGACTCCTTTCTGACAATGTGCGGCCGTCCCTAACTGGACCTGGCCTCCCTGAGAAAAAAATATTGCTACACCCTTGGAGGAGAGGGGCGCCAAATCATATTTTTGCCCCGCCTCGAAAAAATTGTAGATCCGAGGCTGTATTTGGGTAGTGATGAAATTCAGATCAAAATTTAAATTTTATCCACCTATCCAGGCCCCCTCATAAATACCAAATTCAAGAATCGATAACAAACAACCGATCGATCGATCTCAAATTGAAAACATGTCACGCAGCCGTAACATAACTGCGTAAATAATATTTAAATGGATATTTTTATCGATCATAGCATCTAGTTAGGTGTGTTTTGCAATGATTAATTATAAAATAGTTGGCGCCAAAATTCCGTGCAAAAACGCCTTCGACCGACCGTGACTCGGACCACAAAAAATGTGCTCAATAACAAATAGGAACCACCGAGCTGGTGTGTAGTTAATGAGAGTTAAATCTAATTTTGGCTAAATCATTTCATACTCTTGCTACTACAGGAGAAATTGATAATTATCATTAGCATCCTTTTCAACGAAGAGGCTATATACCCATTAAACTTGGGTCGCAGCAGTAAACTGAACAACTTTCTCTACGGGACAAACATCGAGATCGCAGAAAAAAATCTGCTGTCCCATACATTTGGCTAGGTTTGCAGTTTTGTATGGACGAGAAGATTATTTTTTCGCGATTTCGATGTTTGTCCCATAGAGAAAGTTGTTCAGTTTGATGGTCTGATCATCCCCATAAAAAGTGTCATCATATTAAGAAGGACCCTGTATACAGAGTGTAAGGAAAAGTATTATTACATTAACAAACCACATACTCTACCCTACCCATCAAACTGAACAACTTTTACTATGGGAGCAAATCTGTAAGAACAAAAAGAAATCAGCTGTCCCGCACATTCGGACTTCGCAATTGCGTGAAAGTTTTCGTTCCAATGTCAACTCTATTACAATGAAGTGCGGACCGAAACAGTGGCGATATATCGAACATCGAAAGTCCGGGTACAGGGCCTGTATATCAAGATTGTGGGATTTATAGCATGCATGTTGGGAAGTAGAGGTAGTGGTGATATGGTCCGATCCCCGTCCATTGAATGGTACCAATCATGGTACAATAATATACTGCGCCTGGTATTCTCTTCCGACCACGTGACTGACACAAGCCTACGTCATCATACCCTTTTACCATGTTTAGCGGCCATTTTTTTGTGACGTAGGCTTGTGTCACTCTGGGAATAGAAGACCTTGTTTTTTTAGACCATGGTACCAATGAGTTATTCGGAATTCGTGTACATATGTACCAAACCCCACTGGCTTTTTGGTGAAGGAAACCTGCTTGCTTCGATTTCGAGGCGTATATTGTACCTACTGTCCATTATAATAAGTGGTGAAGAGCTCACTACCCTTCACATCTCACTGATCCCACTACCCAGTCGTAGTCCACGTAGTCCCAGCAACGCCCATTGCCGAGGTCCGTACCCCTTAGGGGTGCCCCTTGGGTAGGTTGCTTAAGTTCATTCACTGGTTCGGTAGACCTACCAGGGCGCTTCGTCGTCGCTGGTGTGGTCCCCCCATAGTTCGCAGTATAATAAGCAGTCGATGCTCTCTGAGTAATGCTGTATTGGTCAATTCGAAAAAAAACAACTTTTTGCATTATTATATTAGTTTCACATATTAGCCGTCGACCTCTGATAAAAAACCATATCCCTTAGTTGCCTCATAATCATAAAACACCCACGGGAAGGAACAGGATCCATTCTAAGCCAAACCCACATGGCTATAGACATACTACAGACATATTTTGGTAAATTAAAATTCTAGCACGAAATAATTTACATATTTATCCTGTTGATTAAAATTCATTCGTGAATCATACGAAGAAATTTACATTTACATCATTATTTTAAACTTTTCGTGATGTGGTGTAATAGTTGAGTAATAATTGTAGTAGTCATTCATTAACAATTTGGGCAAACAAAAATGATATTTCAGACTTTTTGTTCAGAAGAGGTTCAGTTGTAAAAAATAAAAACCTGTCAAGTGCGAGTCAGGCTACTCGCGCACCGAGGGTTCCGTTTCCGTACCACATACACAACATATTAACCTGCGAAACTTTTTTCTCCGGGACCTTTAGCGCGGGACCGACTCACACTTGGCCGTTTTTTATTATTTGTTTTTATACTGTGGATTTGCTCTACAATCACACCAAGTTTGACGCTTGTATGTATTACAGAGCGAGAAGAAAAAAATGTTGATAAAAACTAGTTTCCTGTATTGTATGAGCCCTTAATTTTTAACTTTTTGACATTTTTTCTTATTTTTAGCAAATCCGCCCACATTCTGTGAAAAATTCATCAACGATTTAAAAGTTCCAGCCCTAAATAGTTAGGACAGACAGGCGGACGGACGGATTAACGGACAACGTAAGCTTTAGTAATAGAGTCCCGTTTTCACCCTTTGGGTACGGAACCCTAAAAACACCATATTCCATGGGGAAATGCTGATGGGAATTTAGGAATAATCAGCTACTTTGGGAATTGGATGTGTTAATTCGCAACACAAAGTTGTGTAGCGTAAAATAAGTGTAAACGACATACATCATATTATAAACGCGAATGTTTGTTTGGATGTATGGATGTTTGTTACTCTTTCACGCTAAAATGGCTGAACCGATTTCGATGAAACTTGGCATATACAACGTGTTAATGAATTAACGCAAAACTAGAAAGTAGTTTGTTTTGAATCGAGAGCAGAGTCGAATTATCATGGTTTCAACATAGGTAATTTTTTTCAAAATATTTAATATTTTTTTTGTAAAATTTAAATTTTTTTGAACCCGATGTCAACCCACCGCACGGGCACACTCACCCTACTTACTACCAAAACAAGATTATAAAAATGTATCCATGAGTACGTTAGAGCTTTCTTTCAGTGCTGAAATGATAGCAAATCATTTTTGCGTCAAAACTTAAAATGCGAATAAGTTTAAATTTTAACTATCAAAATAATGAAATTATTGTTTCAATCTTATTATTTTGTTATAAATCAGTTGGGGTGTATAAGGTTTTGCGCTAATTCATTAACACGTTGTAGATAGTTCTTATCCCAGAATAACACATAGGCTACATATTGTATGTCCACGCAGACGGAGTCGCGGGCAAAAGCTAGTTATCAATATTATCATCGAACTAGCGATGTCAACGCAACTTAAAGAACTTCCGATCACAAATTATCGAAACATATCATTCTTTTTATTTAATCTATAAACAAACTTACTAGTAAAATAAAAATAAAATTAAGGTCAAATCGAAAATAAATTTTACGTCCACACAAACGTGCGATTTGAATCAAACTTGATCGGAAATTAGATAGTAAAATGTCGTCTTTTAAGTGGCCACACCTCTGGCAGCAGCCGCCGGTCACTCTATAACAGGCATGTCAAACATGCGGCCCGCGGGCCGCGTAAGGCCCGCACAGCACTTCCTTGCGACCCGATCCAAATTTAAGTAAAGCTTCCTACGGCCCAAAAGCGTTCAGACTTTTACAATTTTTTTATGTTATATGTATGTTTTAAATCACGATGTGAAAAATTTCGAGCTCGCTTTGCTCGCTCATTTTTTTTACATGGTAACCAGAGCAGTGAGTTCCAATAACTGTACTGTATAGCCTTTTCCTACCTTAGTCATCTTAGTGTCTTAGTCTTTGCATGCCCTACCTTAAATTCAGTTCTAACTACGGTTCTTCAGTTTAGATGCAGTTTGGAAGTTGATTTCTGCTCATTGAATTACCCCAAAAAACCCGAAACAAATAAATATATAAATATCTTGCACAATGTCACACAAATTATCTAGTCACATTTGAAGTACCAGAATCTAGCCTGGAGTGCGATTTTTTAATCTCATTCGCTGAGTTCAGCAGTTGAAAATGTCAAAATTACTATGGAGATATGCACTTTTTTACTGCTGATTTGTCTTTCAAAAATCATACTTTAGGAGTGCGATTTTTTAAAGTCAAATCATCAGTAGAAAGATGCGTATCTCCACAGTAATTTTGACATTTTCAAGTGCTGAACTCAGCGAATGAGATTCAAAAATCGCACTCCTGGACTTGTATTATGATGACTAGACAACGATATATACATAGATACAAACATCCATGACTCGGGTACAATTCATCATACAAATATTTGTCCCTTACGGGATTCGAACCCGCGACCCTCGGCACAGCAGGCAGGTTCACTACCGACTGTGCTACCGGGCTGTCAACAAGTTATAGTTAGTTAAAAACACATTCCTGACCCCCTAGCATGACTCGGCTATTTCCATACTATAAGTCGCGGCAAGCGCGGCTTTCGCTCTCCGAAAAGCGCGGGAACAGGTTATTTTGTATGCAGCGAAGCCGCGTCGCGCGCGTGTAGAGAAATCATACTAGACATGCTGGGAAGAGATTGTAATTTCTTTTCTTCTATTAAAATTGTCCTTTTCTATGACTCTAAGTTCGTTGCGGCCCACTGATTCTAATATAATTATGCCTATGGCCCACCAACGACTTTGAGTTTGACATGCCTGCTCTATAACGATCATGGCCTGCCCCAATGACACTCTCACTGCACTTATGCAATCCGCTATGAACTTGATTACAGCATAACCCGTGGCTGTTGCCAACGTGAGTCTTGGCTTAGTAGTGTTGTCCAAGCCTCAAGCTTTTTAATGCCTGAGGTATTACAAATTTTAGTGCTCGCCTTAAAGACTCGTTTTATAAGTACGTCATTTGGAAAGACTTAAGCAAGACTCTTTATCAAAACTTATAGAGCACCAGACTCTAAAAAGCGCTTATTTCTATAACTAAAGACTTTAATTACAAAGTCAAGGCATTATGATATTGAGGCACAGGATAGCAAAGAGTTATATTATGCTCAATACTATATACCGCGAGGGGATAGTCATAGGTGTTCCAGCCTGAGAGATCGGGCTAGGGGTTCCTGGTGGCCCAACCCCTGAGATCAATGATGGGTGCGCTCCGAGCGCGGCAAGACCAATAATTAATCGAAGACCATTAAGACCATACCATATTTTATCGATGTCTTAATACTTAATATGCTGACGGTTTTTTAAGAGAATGACCAGACCATCAAACTGAGTCACTCTATGGGACAATACATAATACACGTAAGTGAACAAAACAAAAGAAAGGATACACACGTTGTTAAAGATGGTCTGATCATCTTCTTAAAAACCGTCAGCATATTAAGACCCTGTATCACAGTATAAGAAAGAGTATCTATTACTAGATACAGGTACGGACACTCCCGTCATCCCACCAACTTTATACCTCACCCCCTCTATCGCCCTCTGGTAACTTCGCACTGGTTACTCGTTACCTAAGAAGAAGACATAAGGTTCAATTTCTTTGGTTTCGCATGTGCTGACGTCATCTTGTCAAATTCAATTTTTTGTATGCAGTGTCCGGGCTGTGCCCTGTATATTCAGAATATCCACAACACACTGGCAGTGCCCAAACTCTGTACGATATGTAGCAGGCTAGGCTTAAAAAAATACTGAAAGACTCAACTTCGACAACTCTAGTGTAGAGGGGGCTGCGTAGATCCAAAGCTCTCGAGTCGGCCAGCGGTGGCGCTACGCGGCGCCCCAGTCCTCCACACGCCAGGGCGGTCGACGCGCGCGACTCCTAACTGCTTGCTGCTGCTTTACCGACGCCCGCGACGATTTTCTTTCCAATTTTCCGAGCGTCACTGGACTTTTCTATTAAGATTTCGGATTATTTTATAAACATTAGCGTAGTGGATTCAATTTTAGATTATTTCACTGAATTTTCTTCACATTTTATAAAAAAGGGGTTTTAAAGTGTGGACTTCAATTTCAAGAGCGATTTTTTCTGTGATTTTTTGAATCACTCTTATCACTCAGATAAGTATTTTAACTGTTGCTTTATGAAGGTTACCAAAATATGATAAGTAGACAGTTTTTTAACTATAGAATTCTACCGAGTACTTAACACGTTAATAACTTATCAATAACGTAGATTTAACATCGGCCCATGAAAGATAAAAGCGGTTTATTACAATGTCGTGCCGAAGTGTTAGTTTATCGAGTAGTTTAATGACAGTATTATGGATCTACGCGATAGTGCGCGGTTCGGGTGGAACTGAGACCTGGGTCCGAGACCTGCCTCTTACGGAGGAGCTGCTCGAAAACCTGGCCATGAACGTTTGCGAGGGACAGTTTGGAATGGACCAGCAAGTAAGTTTTGTATCTGTATTTATATTGTAAGAGTTATTAAGTCGTGTTATGTTGTATAGTTTAAAAGTGAAAATCTTCAATATAATCTTTTATGAACTGTGCTTTCAGTGAAGATGTTATTAGCGCGGTTAAAAAAGGTTTGACGGTTAATAAGTGAGCTTCAAGTTCTTATTGAATAAATTATTTTGAGTTTGAGTTTTGATTGAGTTTGAGTTTGTATCTTTACTTTTGTTTAGTTTGCCTTGAGAGATTTTTAGTCACTATTATTTTGTCATTTATATTATATTCTGATTGTGACTTTTTGTGTCTACTTTTCAAAAGTATCGTTCGTTCGTTTCTTGCACTTTTGCTTTAAATTCTCTACATTTCTGAGGTTTATGTATGTAGGAGAAATTAATTACTTATTCCAAAATGAATGATTTAACATTTTGTTCAGTTATCCACATCGGAGATAATGTCTAGGTTTGGTTAATTCGGAATTTATTCGTATCTCCCTTACGTCACGTAGATTCCCTTTACGCCGAGTACAGTCAGAAAAGAAGGCTCAAACATTTGAACTGATCGAAATATAATATCACATCTAGACTCTAAACTGCTGATCTGCTGAACAGATTTTTATGAAACTTTTACAGCTTGAAATCCCATCGACCTCAATTAGGGTTGTGGGCATGCCCGCCCACCGTGCCCACAACGGTGGATCCGCGCCTGTCCTTAGCGCGAGCCGGACACACATATGACCAGACCAATTTTATACGGTTTTGGTTTGGTTGTGGTTTTGTTTTGGTAGTATCGTTTAAACTTAGGGCGATTGAAGCCCAGGTCTGTCATAACAGCACACGTAATTTAGAATCTATTGTCTCTATCATTTGGGGAAAACAAATTGTATGACACTGGTTATAAAAACTTTGGGAAGAAATGTGACGCGGACTTGAATCGGCTGGGAAATTCTTAGACGGGTGATTAAAAGATTTCGTAGCGGGATGCCTACTATCGCACTTAGCCTATGAAAAACACCACTGGAAAGTTTTATGTACCTAAGTGTATTTATTATCTTTTTGGGAAAATTTTACAAAAAAAGATTATTTTTAATATCTTTTACAATAATGAAAACTCATTATTGTAAAAGATATTAAAAATATATATTTTTTTTTAATTAAACAATTGAATAAATAAATAAATAACGCTCACAGGCACATACATTGTAATGATCCCAAGAAAGCACTATTTATAGGCTGTTTATTATGGAAACCATACAACAACGGCACAAACATATAAACATCCATGACCGAACCGGGATTCGAACCCAGGACCCTGGTTTGGCAGTCCGGCGTGGTAACCATTACACCAACCAATGTCAAAATATTGATACATACATTATGTATAGTAGAGACCTCTTAATATATTAGACCAACAACAACAACTGAACAACTTTCTCTACGTAATTAAGGTAGAAATCGCGACAAAAAATCTGCTGTTCCATATAAAACTGCAATCCTACTCGACCAAAATAAATAATAACGCTCACAGGCACATACATTGTAATGATTCCAAGTTAAGCACTATAGGCTTTTTAATATGGAAACCATACAACAACGGCACGAACATATAACATCCATGACCGAACCGGGATTCGAACCCAGGACCCTGGTTTGGCAGTCCGGCGTGGTAACCATTACACCAACCGAGTCGTCAAACCAAATGTGTAAAAAGTTATGGTTCGTACGTAGTCCAATAACAGTTCAATCACTGAATATTTACCGCGATTGCAGCCCTCTATCCTCTTAACACACTGTATACCTATGGGAACGTGTAATTTCTCCATGTGTATATTTTGACACGACATAAAGTAATGCAACTAGTTAC
Source organism: Agonopterix subpropinquella (assembly GCA_922987775.1). NCBI lineage: Eukaryota > Metazoa > Arthropoda > Insecta > Lepidoptera > Depressariidae > Agonopterix > Agonopterix subpropinquella. The sequence continues at coordinate 5,873,500 of OV277710.1, forward strand.
CGACTTTACCTAGTACGAACAAAAAGAAAATAGCTATAGTATTAAAGAAAACGAATGATATAATGAAACGAGGTTCATGCTGGCGTACCTATCATGGTGTCCAGTTATGTAGGTAAACATGCAACACATTCAGTTAGTTATCGCTACTAGTACTCCAAAATGGGATAAAGTGTATCTTCAGTATCTAGATAATGAATACACAGCAATATAACAAAGGTCATCAACATAAAAACATTCATCGATTGATCTAATCTATTCATATGTTCATGATTAGGTATATTCTCCGCGGGGTAAGTACGCAAAGATATTCTAAAAATACGATTTTCTGAACATCCAGATATCATTAGAAGTGCCCAACCTCAGTCAGCAGTCAGTGTGACGAGTAGTAAACCCGTCTCCATGGACAAAGGGAATGATCAAACCAAACTGACCATTGTTGTGTGCATGGTCGTACCCAGCTTTTGATCTAGGGGGGGGGGGGGGGGGGGGGGGGGGGCAAGTCTGGAATTTCCTGTATATATATACAGAGTGCGGTCCTGGGCAAATATGTTTAGCCACCCCCATAAATGCAGCGGCGCGGGCGGGTTCATTGTCAAGATTTGTACTTCGCTTCTGCCCTTCTGTTAACAGATTTTAGATAGATAATACATATTTACGGATATTCGATTAATGACAGTTTGTTTTACACATTAATAAAATTAAGATATCGTAAAAAATTGAACGAAGCAATTTCAATACTGAGACTTGGCTGACTCAAAACTGTCGTGGGATGTATGAGTTCCATTAGCATACCTATGTATGCTCAAACCACTATCTACAGGTTAGAGCGAGCAAAGCGAGCTCGAAATTTCACACACCAATACTCAATTGTTGATACGAATTTCATCTAAGCCTTCGTATGTTAAAAACACCATTCAAAGGCTGGAGCGACCGAAGAGAGTCCGAAATTCTACAAACCAAGACTCAACATGGTGGTTGAGTTCCAATTGCCTATGCATGTCCAAAAACCATTCAAAGGTTGGAGCGAGTGAAGCGAGCTCAAAATTGCACACACAAGACTCAATTTGTATTGGTAGGAATTCCATAAGCCTTATGTACTTATGCTGAAAACACCATTCAAAGGTTGGAGCGAACGAAGGGAGCCCGAAATCTTACACACCGACAATTAAGTTGCGGTTGGTACGAGTTCCATAGCCTACCTATGTATGCTGAAACGACAACGACGAGCCCGGAACACGACGAATACGGAAAAATCATCAAAATGTGGTAAAAATGGCTGACTGACAGCGTGAATTATACGTCACCCGTAAACGCGACAAGAATATTGTAGGTACCAGGTATTGTTGACTACCATGCATTTCTGCAGATTCCCCTCCATGCAGAGTCTGTGCCCTGTGTCTCGGCACTGGCATATTTATGGCACTGGTGCTATAGTAAAATAGAAACCAGAGCGAGCGCAGTGAATTCGAAATTATTACAACCTAACTGGACCAGAACTTGGCCGACTTATGTAAACAGACAGCTCCATAATAAATAGAAACCAGAGCGAGCGAAGCGAGCTCGAAATTTTTCTGTGTTATGACGTGCCTATGACCAGAACCCCCCCTGCCCCCCCCCCCCCCCCTGGGTACGCCCATGGTTGTGTGTGCGTAGGTAACTACTCGATTCAATCGGTACCAAACGAACTGGTGTTTTTTGGCAGTTCTTAGCGACTGTTTCTTATTAATTATTTGATAATTTCAGACAATAGAGTATGATGATCAAAGAAACAAAATATGGCCTAAAAATTGCCTATTACGGTCATAATACGTTACCGATCTTGTAAACGATATACCTAATCGGAAACTTACACAATAGCCCAACTATAATACTGTACAACTGCCTCGACACCTAAGCTCGACACGGAGGTCGTGGGTTCGATTCACCTAGTGATATGTCACTTTGTGCGTTTTTCCCCAGTTGGTTAGGACATTGCAGGCTGAATCACCTGATTGTCTGAAAAGAAAGATGGTTCCGTGCTTCGGATGGCACGTTAAGCCGTTGGTCCTGGCTACTATCTCTGGTGGTAGAAGTCGTTACATAAAAACCACGTCAGAGGCCGTAAGGCGGTCTGAAAATACTCTGACACCAGGGCTCTGCCCACACGATAAGAAGAATTGAATGTCAAAATATTTATACATACGGCATGTAAACTTAAATGCGTTATGTATAGTAGAGACCTCTTAATTCAGGGTGTAACAAAACACCCTAGTAATACTTAAGGGGGTGCAAATTTTTTATTCGTGATTTCGACTTCGGTCCCAAAGAGAAACTTGTTCAGTTTGTTGCTCTGATCATCTACTTAAAAAACCGTCTAGAAGGACCCATGATCCACATTATTTTAAATCCGCGAGCCCACAGATGGTAACCACAGTCACTGTTATTTACCGATTTGGAATTCAGACCGGAATCATTATACTTACTGAACATGGTAAACGTCTCGGGCACGGCGTCCGGAGACACTTTACAATTCATGGAAACGGAATACATTTACAGTATCAAAAACAGAATTTTGTTTTTATCACGGCATGCATGGATTCTATACGACAGACTGTACGATCATACAACATGTTCTTCATTTCACTTTATATTATACGAGCTATTACCCGCGACTTCGTCTGCATAAATTATATACCAGATTTTAAGTCAGATGATAAGCTATCAAACAAAAAAAGTTTCATCAAAATCAAAATCGGTTCAGTAATTTTTGCGTGATACTCGAACAAACAAACACCCAAACAAACAAACAAACAAACAAACAAACAAACAAACGAACAAACAAACAAACAGACAGACAAAAAATCCAAAAATTGGTGATTTGGAATCAGGGACATCTAAAAATCAAATCGTAATCTTTTTTTTATAAATATCTTCAATGTACAGACACACTTCTGTTACAGTTTTATAATAGTTTAGATTGCTGACAGAGGATGTTTTAAGAGGGCTATCACACTCCAGTGGCGCCCTCATCACATTAAAAAAGATTTCTCAATAAAGAAAGCCTAAATTAAAAAAGTGCTCAAAATCAAAATTTCAAAAGCCTTCAAGCTATTTTCATAGAATACTTTTATAGGTTCTAAACATTCCACTTTTAGACAATTTCGAATATAAGCAAAAGCGGCCGTTTTTTTTTTCAAAATTTTTATGTTTAGCCCTTTAAAAAACCTATAAAATTATTCTATGAATATAGCTTGAAGGCTTTTGTAGTTTTGATGTTGAGCACTTTTTTAATTTAGGCTTTCTTTATTGAGAAATCTTTTTAAATGTAATGAGGGCGCCACTGGACTGCGATAGCCCTCTTAAACAAGGTTTGAAAGAATATATATCATGAAATTCACAGGAAGAAATGAGCTGATCTACCTATATTCTTATTCGGAATCACACATACTTACGTATTTGAAATCTGCCATTCTCAATTCTCTATTTAAAATTGCCTTCATATTAGGTGGTTGAACAGTAACTACTGCGCTGCATTTGCAGCGCGTGCGCCTGTGGGTACTGTCTATACGCTATCATCATCACCATAATATCAGCCGATAGACGTCCACCGCTGGGCATAGGTGACCCCCCCAAGGATCGCCACAACGACCGGTCTTGAACTACCCTCATCCACCGGGTTCCCGGGTTCTGTACGCTATAGTTAGGTACAGTTTATTTGCCGCAGGAACTATAGTCAGCTTCGATACAAGTCATTTCACGTGCGGATTCATACAAAGAATTTGTTGTTTAACTACACTCACACGAATACCATTCATTTCATTGTCGCATTTAAGAAACAAGGGTCATGCAAACATGTTCTTTAGGAATTTGTTTGGTATACAAGCAACACCGAAATGAATTGATTGAATGCAAGTATTCACCACGAATTTGTATTATGGAAGTGGCGCTGCGCTGGTGATCCTAATAAAAAAATCTATAATAATAATCTTGACCATGATCGCAATAGGACCTCAATCCGTCCTTATATGTATACCTCCAATGATTGCAGATACATTTTAAAAAGATAGTTTGTCTGTCCTAACATTTTCGAAGTTACTACATACCTACATTAAGTTCTTCTACCTAGATACCTACATTCTTTTTTGTATGATGATAGTATGTTTTTGTATGATTGTTATGATGTTGGTACCGCAAATATTAGTTTGTTCAAGCAGCGCAAATAGGATCTTCACCAAAAGCATAGTTTATGACAGAGTATATTACTTACTAGAGTTTACATGCGTCTTCGTCCGCACAAATTATATACCTACCAGATTTTAAGTCAGATCATAAGCTATCAAACAAACAAAGTTTCATCAAAATCGGTTCAGTAGTTTTTGCGTGATGCTCGTTCAAACAAACAAACAAACACACAAACAAACAAACAGACAGACAAAAAATCCAAAAATTGGTGATTTGGAATCAGGGACACCTAAAAAGCATATCGTGACACACTTCTGTTACAGTTTTATAATAGTTTAGATAGATTTTATTTTTAATCTGTGATATTACATACAGAAAGAATAGTTTTATTTATTTCTATTTATGGATACCTAGAAGCTATCTTCGTATATCGCTTACTTAAGGAATGCAATTAACAGACGTAAGACTCTTTGAGAAACCTATTTCAGTAGTGTTGATAAACAGGTACCTGATCGAATGATTCAATCGCTCGGATCGGGAGCATGTCGCTATCTGATCGTAAACAAAGTTCGGGGCACGTTTAGAAAGAAAGATGTAATATCTATGGTCTAGAAGACAAACGTGCTAAGTGCAAAATTTTGATATTTTAACATTTTAATGCCAAATGTATTAAATGAGCATGCTCTACCGTTTAAACTTACCCAAATGCCGTAATTCCGTCTCTTTCAGTCGAATCAGTATGTGCACATTTATAGCAAGTGACATCAAGTTGAAGCCAAGAAAGGTAACGAATGTTATTTACTACCTTGATTAACAACAAATAATGCTAAATAGATTTAGAACATTTGACTTGTTTGACAAATACACTAAGTACTTTTGTTACTTATGGCATTTGAAACTTTCGGTTCTCAATTTTATTTAATAATGATAGTTAATACTTACAGTTAGTGTGTGATTTGTTTAATAATAAAGATTCATAATAGCAGTAAATTCCTCTAAAATACTAAAGCTAATAATATAATAATACACAAAAGTGTTAAATGCACAATTAAATATATTGTTTGTGTACAAAAGTAGTAAATGATGGTTTTTTCATGATTTTGATATTTTTACAGTATATTTTGCAAATTTACATTTTATGTTTATGTAAAAATTTATAAAGATAAATACCCAACCTAAGTATAGGCGTTATATACACGATTCCTATGCACAGTTTTGAGTTATAGCATATTGAACTTTTAAAATAATAAAAACGACTCTCCTGAACAATTGCAGAATCTGTAATTAGCATGTTTGTCTTCTAGACCATCGAATTATGACAATTCCTTTGCAGCTTCTTTCGCAAAGCTATTCTATTACCACGGAGCAAATCGACGGCACAGAAAGAAAGCGTTATGATACTTTTCAAAGGTTCAGAATAAACCTCTATTATACCAACAAAATTAAATTGTCTTTTCGTTATCATTTGTTGTTATATTAAATATTTTGTTTTTATTTCCAGCCGTATGTTACGAGATGCACCGAAAATTTCTCAAGTAAGTAAATAAATAGTTAGTATTTACTATAAACAATTTTTTCACTTTCAAATACTTTTTTAGACTACTTAACTATTCTATTCTAATGCAATACTCTTTATCTAATCTTAAAATTGTGGCTCTATAGCACAGAAAAGGTAAATAGTATATGCAGGGTGCAATAGTAATAGTACATTTATTTCCTTAGCATCCTTTTAAAATAAGAATCTACCCAGCAAACTGAACAACTTTTACTATGGGAGCAAACAAATCGGAGCAAAAAATACCATACACTAGCTAGAGAGTCGTCCAGCAGCCAGATGGGCTGATGATATAGCAAAGGCAGCTGGAAAGACTTGGATGAGACTGGCACAGGACAGGAAATAGCCGCATAATGTGGAAGAGGCATATATCTTGCAGTGGGTGGAAAAAAGCTGATGATGATGATGACTTCGCAAATTAAAGGATATAGACGATTTTGTGAAATGGTAACGAACAGTGAAACGTGTTTTAATTCGCGTTCATTGGTAACTAACCTAATATGCCTCCTCCAATCCGTATGTAGATATTAGGCCCGCGAGATGGAATATGGTCTGCTTATTCCTTTGAGGTGTCCTGTGCCTTGCATTGGGACTTACTATAAAGGCTTATGATGATGCTTGCATAATATGATCTCGACTATATTCACCTAGGTAGCCGAAGATATTGTGAAAACTCAGAACATCCACGTTTTACTAGTATTACCGAAACTCTGTCCAGTGTGACGGATAGTGAGCCCGTCACCTGATGATGATAATGTTTATTCAGGTCCTAACCGACAGTTATCCGCACTTCCATCCAAGATAAACATCCAATGCCGCTCAGATACACGGGTACTCATCGAAGTGACGCCGTCAGAAGATAAACAGCTGGTCATCTGGGTGCCGCATACTGGAAATGATGTAAGTGTACTTCGGCTACTGAACTAAAGAGTTCGCAGGCTTGGGCTCATTGGCGTAGCAAGGGGGGCAGAGCAAAGAATTCTATTATAACTGAGGGGCGAGGTGGGCGACGCCCACCGGAGACCCTGTACCCGGACTTTCGATGTTCAATATATCGCCACTGTTTCGGTCCGCACTTCATTGTAATAGAGTTGACATTGAAACGAAAACGTTCACGCAATTGCGAAATTCGAATGTGCGGGTAGAGGCCCAGAAAGCTCGTTGCCCTCCTTAGAAAAATAGAAAGTAGTGAAGAAATAATTAAATAGTAGTAGGCACTGTTTCAACATCATCTTGTGAAATTCTAGCCAAAACTCATGAGGCAATACTGCAAAATTTCGAGCTCGCTTCGCTCACTCCAGATGAATAGACATACAAGGGCTGAAGCACCCATACCATAACTGTTATTGTATATATAATCGCGTTCTTTCAGTTGGGCTTCACTTCTATAGGGTCCTTCTTTAATATGCTGACGATTTTTTAAGGGGATGATCAGAGTCTCAAACTGAACAAGTGTCTCTATGGGATCAATTCAATATCGAAATAGCAAAAAAATAAGCTGTCCCATGCATTTGGATGAAGTAGGATTTCAGATTTCTATCTACAGCTGATTTTTATCGCGCTTTCAATGTTGATCCGATATAGAAAGTTGTTCAGTTTCATGGTCAGATTATCCTCTTAAAAAACTATCGTCATATTAATTTGGACACTGTTTAAAACAGTTCCGTGACCGTCTGATTGACAACGCACAAGCCTAAACTACTGAAAATACAAACTTTATTGCGATCAGAGGTATTCACACACACACAGCCATACACATACAGACACACACAAACAGACACACGCAAACACACACACACACAGAGACACACACACACACACACACACACACACACACACACACACACAGATATATTCTACTGTTACTACATGTGCATGTGCATGTGGGGTATTGTAAGAAAAGATTTTTGTAAATCAACTCCTCTAAAGTGGTACAACGGGGTGTTGGGGTTTTCCAAACTCCACGACGGATCGGACAAAGACGCGGGCAATAACTAGTAGACACTAAATCGTGATATAATTATGTCATCAATAATAGAGGGTGTGAAATTGTATTCTTACTTTCAGATGCCGTACAGAATCATACACAGCTGGTCAAATTCAATTGAACAGGATGCTATACCTAACCTATCCTATACTTTATGGAATACCGTATTGAACAGTGACGGGACCCCCTCTGTGTGGCTCGAAGGACCCCACATGCAGGAGTTCCCCAAAGTGAACATAGTCATCGAAGACCCAGAGTTCAACTATAGGAACAACAAAACTCAAGAAGTTGACGTCACTTTCAATTGGAAATTTAATAGTTGTAAGTCTGATTTAATGCAATGAGCCTGTCTTGCTCTTTTTCGGGTTTCGTAGTCAAACAAGGAATCCTTATTCTTTCGTCAATATTGTCTGTCGGTCTGTCTGTATGCCCCAAAAACAGACATGTGGTATTACTAGAAGAACCATTTTTTTTCGACCCATGCAACGAAAAGGGGGACAGAATAAAAATTAGTTTTTTGTAATAAATTGAGTGGAGTGTCGATGGATATGCCTTGTAAAGTGGAACAAAATACCCATAGAAACTAAGTCGTTATAATGTTTCCATCTCGAGTTATATGCGTTCAAAATAAAAAATTAAGTGCTGGTACATGGCTGGAGTAAAAAAATCTGAAAGTTTTCTACAATTATAGCTTTTAGTAGTTTTGTACGAGTTTTCTTTGGTGAAGCCGTGGTGGTCCAGTGGCGAGTAACCTTGCCTGCCGTGCAGGAGGCGATGGTTCGATCCCCGTCCAGGCCGACTCGTACCAATGACTTTTTCGGAATTTATGTACGATTTGTAACACCACTGGCTTTTCGGTGAAGGAAAACATCGTGAGGAAACCTGCATGCTTCAATTTCGAGGCATGTATCGTACCTAATGTCCATTACAAGTGGCGACGGGCTCACTCCCCGTCACACTGGACAGAGTTTCGGTACTACTAGTGAAACGTGGATGTTCTGAAGTTTCAGAATATCTCTGACTACCCCTTCGGGGAATATAGTCGTGAGCATATGCTTATGCTTATGCTTCTTTGGGAAAGCCACCTATCACAACAACTGTAACTAAAACCCTAAATCAAACTCTACAACTGCACACCGAAAACGTTTTTGGAGCTTAGTTTCCGATCATCCAAGAGAGGAATAAGTTCGTGCTTCTATAATTAATTTATTCCTCATATTAGTTTACCAGATTAGATAAGCACATGATCGTGAAGAATGGCCCAATAAAAGGGAGGCCTATGCCCAGCAGTGGGTTGATGTGGGCTGATTTGATTTTGATTTGATAAGTTTACCATGTCTTTATATTTCTAGCCATCGACCCATGTGCCAAAGACGTCAAAATTGGGAATACTTGCAATAAATCAGAGCGGACATGGTATCCTAAAAGTAGAAATGTAAGTTTATAACATTTTATAAGATATTTTAAGTAACCTTTAGGTAGGTACTCGTGCTTTTATTTCACGGCCTGGTCAAGGGACAGCGCGAACTTCGGCGTGAAAAGCGAATTTTCAATACACTGCCTACGCGCCGCTGCGTGCTTGTGTAAAGGCGGCCACACAGAGTGCCGCTATGGAATTATATGCGAGGTGTCACACTGCGGCTACCCTTCCACAGCCGCGCCGGACTGCATCTAGTGTGACACCTCGCATATAATTCCATAGTTTACAACTACTGCCGGCCCGCAGCCGCACTCTGTTTCGCCCAGCCTTAATAGGACACAACGTTCAATGTATTGAAAAATCGCAATTCGCGCCGCCGTGTCCCGTGGCCAGGCGGTTGAAGAGCGTCAGTGGCGCATTGCGGAGAGCTATGGGAACTCAATTTTGAGGTCCAGGCTCGAATCCGCACAGATAACATGCCATGTAGGATGTAGGTAGGTACCAATGAGTTTTTCACCGACTATACTGCTCTCAAACGGTGATATCTCATCGCAAACGGTTCAGTCAATCTAAAGTTATGAGTATTTAAAGTCGGTGGTCTGCGCGTACGAAACAATAAAATAAATTTAGTAACAAAATATTTTTTTTGCAGTCTAGTATGCCACTATCGATGACTATAGAAGGGGTGCTTCTAGATGACAGTTGCACTTTCACGGTATATAAGAATGGAGCACATAACAGGGCTTATTCTACGCCTTTATGCGAAAATGTGCCCGGATGTATACCTCGTGAGTATGATATAACCATAGATGGATATAACCATGGCACAATAATATACTGCGCCTGGTATTCTCTCCCGATCACGTGACTGACCACGTGACTGACACAAGCCTACGTCATCATACCCTTTTACCATGTTTAGCGGCCATTTTTTTGTGACGTAGGCTTGTGTCACTCTGGGAATAGAAGACCTTGTTTTTTTAGACTATGGATATAACTATATTGTTTTTATTTTGGAACTTCCAGTAATTATCAATCAATTGAATTCATAGGAAGGTTATGTTGGATTTCCTAAAGATATGGTTACCGGTATCCGGTATACTTAATTTAATAATAACACACCTATGATATATGTTACCATTATCATTCTCTTGGAAATTATTCAGTCTCGGCATGATCGAAATCCTAAAGAACCCGCACATATCCATTTTTACGTTAGGTACGAATCGCAGCTAATCATTATTAAGATTTGATGAAACCTGGCAAAATGATGAATCTGTTTAGTTTTATTTTCAGTAGGAAGTGTTAGGTTTTCATTTTATTGTTTTGTAGAGTCAAGGTTAAGGCACGATGGAGCTGACATAACCTCAGGGTTAAAAGATCATTTTTTTTTTTAAGCAGAACATATATTGTGCTTTGAATTGAATATATCATTCAAGGATTTAGAAAATTTAAATTGCCAAGATTATTAACCTAGGTACGCACGGCGCACATCAAGCTATACAAAACCAAAATAAGCTGGCTGCGCGTAGGTCGAGTATTATCTTATCTTATCTTATGCCGGCTCTTCATTCTCGCCGAGAACGGGCGAGACAGGCCGAGAACGAGAGTATGGATACCCTTCATTGTTCTCGTGGCGTCGTAAGCCATAGTAATTTTAATTGAAAGTTCTCGCCGAGAGTTCTCGGCGAGAATTCTCGGCGAGAGTGTAGTGCGGGGTTTACTATTGAAATTACTTCACACGATAGAATTTCTTTTCGAAATTCAAACTTAGAATAACTTGAAACCGTTTATAATTACTGGAGTTTTACTCAAATATTAACCATCAGTTTATCTAGTGAAATCATTAATAAAATCTATAAATAATACTTTTATTAACTCTTTAATCGAAAAATTTTTCGGAGGGTTGGGCAATCTCGTTTCTCATAGAAAATGTTCTAATTTTATCAAATATTTTACTGACAGTACCAGACAGGCCGAAGGATATCTACGTAGAAGCGAGTGAGGATGGCAGCGACACCGGCTGGGAGGTGTTCGTCAGCTGGGCAAGACCCAGGTTCCCCCCTGACTCCTACAACGTCACTCTGATAGCTGATGGTGTACATAACGCTGTTTTGTGGGGGGTAACTATCATCATTTTATATTTACATTCCAGCAATGCCTAAAAGAAAGGCATCTAATGCTCTAAACAGACCGCATTTCAACTGCAATCCAACCGCAAATTGCAGTACAAGTTCAGTTTCAATGCAGTTGACACGACTGCAAACCAAACGCGCAGTTCGATTGCAGTTTAATTGCAGTCGGCGTGCAGTCGTGTGAACTGCACACCGACTGCATTCAAACTGCATCCGAACTGCACCATACCCGCGCCCGCCCGCACGCTCCGCCCTCCCGCGCATGGTGCAGTTCGGATGTAGTTTGAATGCAGTCGGTGTGCAGTTCACACGACTGCACGCCGACTGCAATTAAACTGCAATCGGACTGCGCGTTTGGTTTGCAGTTCTATTGCAATCGTGTCAACGACCTAAACCGACTGATGAACCATGTACATTTTTGTACTGTTCACATAGCTACAGTGGATACTACAACAATATCATACGATCAGCCTTGCAGCTGATCGTTAATTTTTTACTGACCTTTAAACATCAGCAACTCCTAAACCGACTGGAGCTATGCAGACAGACCTGGTCCATCCCCATCACAGAGATGCTCTACATCCCATAAACACTGAATCAGCCTTGCTGCTGATGGTTGCAAAAAGTACACTTATCTCTTATACTATTGTGATTTCAAGTTTTCTCCCATAGAATTCTAAACCACCCCTAAAAATTTTGAACTCTTTTCACCATGTAAGATAATATTGCACTAAATCGGGCATTGTAGAAAGCGTGGTAAGCATACATCCAATTTGAATTGAAGCACAAATTGAACTGAATAAGCCAGGTATACCAGCAGTCCTGCAGTAAAAAAGTCATCTAGAAGCAAATATAATTAGCAAAAAGATTATCAGGGGTAGGGTAGCGTAGGATATACTTTTGCGTAGGACAAACTTGCACAGTTGCACAAATCCATTGGTAGCTATTGGTAATCTTGAATTCCGATCCAGTACTCATAGAACTGAAAATCATATCGTTTGTACAGAATGCGACAGAGGTAACAATCAGCAATGTCACCGGTACGGGGCTCTACCGTGTGCGGGTGAACGCCATATCTACCAGAGGCAATAAGTCGAACATGACACGAGCTTTATTTCCACGTAAGTTTCTTTTTATTATTTGAAATAATTCTTGATCGTAAGGGTTGAACCTCATGTAGCAGCACCGCATCGCCCTTGTCTGTCGCTCCATCCTTTTCTGTCACTCAGAAACGTCATTTGCTAGAGCAAATAACATAGACGGAACGCGATCGCGCGTGGCGGTGCTGTGGCGTGCTGTCACGTTCCGTCTACCTTATTTGCTCTAGCAAATGACGTTCATGAGTGACAGAAAAGGATGGAGCGACGGAAAAAGGCGATGCGGTGCTGCCAGATGAGGTTCAACCCTCAAGTATCGATGGTAGCATGTGCGGGATAGAGTCCGTCCCTGCGGACTGGTTCCGTCCCCGTTGACTGGACGGCATAGACACTTAGCGCTCTGACAGACAAGCGACACTTTGCGGTCGCCGGGTGTCGCGGAGGGTCGCGCGACCGTAAAATGTATGAGCGCGACGTTCTGCGACCCACTGCGACAGCAAAGTGTCGCTCGTCTGTGAGAGCCCTTATTATTAACTATAGGGGTCAGTGCTAGACGGGCACGAATTTCTGCATACATCCCTGGAGTACGTGGATGTTCTGAAGTTTCAGTATATCTCTGACAACCCCTCGGGGAATATAGTCGTGAGCATATGCTATGCTATGTTATCCCTGGAGTTTAAGGAAATGTTGTTCTTTTCTGTGGCAGAACGTATCGTCTACAGCAGCTCGATGGGTGTAATAATGGCCGGGGCGTGGAGTGGCGTGCTGCTAACTGTGGCGGTACTGGTGGGGCTCGTGATATGGTACCGGACACGACGAGCCAACATGGCCACACAGTTCTACTTCCAGGTACTACTGGGAATTATTGAAACCTAGCCAGAGTTAAATGCGAGTGACTGATATCAGAATATAAAGAAGTAGGTCGTTCAACAGTCAGATGGATTGATAACGTAAAGAGCTCCGCGAAGTCTGGGAACTATTTGCAATAAACCTGGAAAGGACATCATCGGATTTGGTCCAAAATATGAAAGGGCCCGCCAAAAAAAACCTATTATATTCTGTTAAGACTTCCCCGTCTAAACTTTTATTATTATGACACCAAAGCTATAGGCACGGAATATATAAGAGTTACAACTTCAGCTCGAGCTGCAATCCAGCCTTGAGTGTCATGACATGACTCTCATGACCAAGTTTAGCTCAATTGTATTATAATGCACTATTTTATTATAATTCCAAACCTAATACGTTACAACAGGGATTAGACGACAATCCACCAAAAGAGTGCAGCCTAGAGTATGGTCAGGAGTCAGGAGTGGAAGACAGTTGGGAGGTGCGCTCTGAGCGACTGCTGCTGCACGAGGTGATAGGGGAGGGCGCCTTCGGAGTCGTGAGGAGAGGCACCCTCTCGCCTGGCGGCAAAGAGGTCGCTGTCAAGATGCTAAAAGGTAATTATAGTCCTTTTACAGCGGTAAAGATATTTTCTAGATCGGCGATCTAATTGTGTACCTACCTGATTCAATAATCGGTATCAAATCGATATGGTGTTTTTGGCAGTTCTTAGCCATTCTGCTTCTTAATATTTGGTTAATTCATTTAAAACAATTGATATGATCTAGAATTAAACATTTTAACGGGTTCTTACCGCGTTTTGGTATTTTTGGGGGTCAGGCAGAAATTAAAGATGACATCCATTTCACCACATTAGTTTATTACTATTTTTTATAATTTAAATATCAATGACAACTGCCGAAATATTAGACTATCGGCCACCCGCAAAAAAGTCTTCTCTAAACCAAATCTCGTATGTAAGTTCTGTATATACCTACAACAGGTATGGCTGTATTCGGGGTACTCTCAGGATCACGAAACTGCTTGTTGTATAATTCAAAAGTGGTGGAGGGGGTAGCAGTGACGTCATAAAGATGGCCGCCGACGGTTTTAGTTTTTCTTCAATTGTAGCGCACCTATGAGGTCAATCTGGTTGTGCGAGGAGTCATTTGAAAGCTTATTAAATTTACTTTAATCATTCCATAGACACCTAAAGTGAAAAATTTGTATTTACTGAAATATTTTGAATTTAATGCATTTTTTGCTACCTACCAGCAATCATTCCTCCAGTTTTCTCGGAAACGGATAACTATATTATGATTATAGCTATTACATAAAACATACAAAATTTTATAAGCTATCTTACAACTTGAATTGTATAAAAATACACCTTCAAACGACTGAGCTGTGTCAAATTTACTGGTGCACTGTTACTATGAGTCAAAGAATGCGTCGGTCTGCGGCGGGGCGGAAGGACTGCAAATAAAATTATTACTTATAGATTATTATATAATTAGGGTTTCCATTGTAATATGGCTTAGAAAAATATACAATTTTATATTATTTACTTGCACATGCGTTTACATAGACTGTAGATGTTGATGATGATGTAGAGGTTTAAACTTAAATGCGTAATATATTTAAGGGGGTGCTTTAAACCATAAAAATGAACAACTTTGACAATGGGACTAACTTTGAAATCACGAGAAAAATTATCTGCTGTTTCATTTTGGTCGAGAAGGAATTGACATATTCTATGGGAAATCCCATTTTTTTTACACTGTTTCTATGTTCGCTCCAAGGTGATAGTGGTTCAGCTTGATGGTCTGAACTGAAGCACTGGCGGACTAAGGGGGGGCGGGGGGGGGGGCGGAGGGGCGGTCCGCCCCGGGCCCCCAGTCCTGGGGGGCCTCCGAATCTCGAGAAGAGAATCCCTTTTTAATCAAAACCAAAATAATGACGTTTATATAGCAAGTAAATACACAGTTTAGAGTTGGAGGCCCGGGCCTCAGGAGGCCAGAAGCAGAACAGGTTCTGAGACTGCAGTTTGAAGTTGGAGGCCCCGTACGTTAGTCATTGAAAGTCAAGAAAAGAAATAGAGCAAGTTCAAGTTGTTATGCAGTTACTCGTAGCATAATTATGAGTTCGCTTCGCTCGCTCCGGAGGCCCTGGCCTCCGGTACTGGGACTGCAGTTTGACGTTGGAGTAAGTGGTAAGTGAGTCATTGAAAGTCAAAGAAGGAAATAGAGTCCAAAATATTGCGAATTTACGAGCTCGCTTTGCTCGCTCAATCTTTTTCAAGTCGTTATGCAGTTAGCATAATCACAGATTATTTAATAGTGCATAATTATGAGCTCGCTTCTTGAAAGGTCAATGTGGTTGGAATTAGAATGTGTTTCGAAAATTTGAGCTTGCTTCGCTCGCTTGGTTTTTTTGATAGCTTTCTATGCTTTGAGACTGAGTTCATGCTACAACCCAGTCATAATTATAGAATCGTTCGCTCCGGTTTTAATTTTATACGCCAATATACTCACCTACTCTATTTCAAGATGAGCTCTACAATCGAGTTAAGCATAAGCATTATAATGCTTATAATAACTCGCTCGCTCTAGGTTTTACATTGTACGAATGTCAGGCTCGCTTCGCTCGCTCCGTGTTGTAGGACCTGGATCTCCCTGAGACAAAATACTTGCTACCTATGCCTATGGAAGGAAAGGGCTCCGATGTTAAGTTTTTGCCACGGCTCGAAAGAATTGTAGATATCAATTTCTGGAAAGAACGGGGGCCTCATTTAGTTTTGCCGCCCCGGGCCTCCGGCGGGCTTAGTCCGCCGCTGAACTGAAGAACCTATTTGACTATTTGATATATGTAACGCATTTATTTTACACTATGTCAGAGCATAGGTAATAGTACATAGTTCTACATAACAAGGATGAAGCTGCCTTGGAAAAGTGAATAAAAGAATGAGAAATCCAAAACAATTCAACAGGTTTATAAATATTTATTGTTAGAAAAAAAAACAATTGTTAGTTGCAAGAAGGTTGCAAGCATGCAAAGTAAAACTAGGTAGAGTGATTCATCAACATCACCAAAATTATACTGGTTTAACATACCATCTCCCCGAATGGGATGCATTTTTGATTTTTATTGACACAGCCGCATCTAGCACTGCGGTAGCCTGTTTTGCATTGGCATGATATTAATTCCAAATCTTTTAACGAAAAACATGGTTAACGTTGTTATCGGTGACAACTTTTCGTTTTCCGATATCCAACCATGGTTTGTAGCTGGTGGTACATTTTGAATTGCCACATCTGCAGTGGCCCAAACGTATATTTGGCGATTTGCTCTTTTTATATGTTGTTTCAGAGCTTCCTGTGACGGTGGAGGATTATCTGTGGGTATGCTTGGAATCGAATTAAATCAGTCATAGCCTAACGCTCGTGTTTGACTCCCGCGTCCCTGCGTCCCGTAAAACATGACATGGCGCAATCGGTAATTAAATAAAGATTAACAGTTTTGTGGTTGTGTACGAAGTGAAATACGAATAAGTGCGTATTAAATGTCAAGTGAAAGTGATAGTGACCCGGAATTATACGAAGAAATAGAAAATACGAGCACAAAGATGGAGTCCATTTTGCAACCGCCGCAGTCGTTCAAATTCGAAAATAATTTATCGAACGTAACGTCGGGAAATCTTAGCAGGGAATGGGAGAAATGGAAAAAATCGTACAAAATATATTGTGAAGCCTGTGAGCTGGCAAATAAAAGCAACAAAACACAAATCAACATTTTGTTGCACATCATCGGTGAAAAGTGTCGTGATGTCGCTGAACAGTTTCAGGGAGAGTATAAAACAACAGAGGAGTTGCTACTGAAGTTCGACGCATTTTTCATACCGAAGAAAAATCTCGCCGTCGAGCGACAGAAGTTTTTTAAAAGAGACCAAGAGGAGTTTGAATCGGCTGAGCAATACGTTTTTGAGCTAAACAAGATGGCGGTCAGTTGCGAATTTAAAGATTTGCGAGACGATCTTGTGTGTAGCCGGTTGATATGCGGGTTAAAAAATGTTGCTTTATCTGAAAGACTGTTGCGGGAACCTGAAATAACATTAGGAAAAGCTCTGGATATCTGCAGGTTAGCGGAAATGTCGCGAATGCAAGCTCTAAACATGAAGACAGAAAAAGAAGATCATAGTAACCAGGTACACGAGATAACTCAGGAAAATACGTGTGACTCAGAGGTGCACTGGATAAGCCGCGGTAGACCACGGCCGGCACAGCATCGGCCCCGGCCCGCGCCGCCGCGCCACGATCCCCCCGGCGGCGGCGGCGCCGGCGGCAGCGGCGCCTGGCCGCGCACGGGCCGTCACCCGGATGCTGGCGCGCCCGCCGGTCCGTCCCGGGCTAACGCCAACCCCGTGAGCCGACGGGGTGACAACAGGCAGTTTGTCAACAAAAAGTGCGGCAATTGCGGGCGAGTACACAAACGGAACGAGTGTCCAGCGTACGGCCAACGATGTGTGAAGTGTGATCGTATGAATCACTACGCGAGGATGTGCAGAGTCTATGCGGTGCACGAGGACTCCACCGATCAGGTAAAAAATCCGATTAATAATAGCTGTAATGATTGGCTCGTTGAATTATTGATTAATAAAGCGCGTATAAGTTTTAAGCTAGACACAGGAGCTGACGTAAATATTTTACCTCGTAGATTTCTCAATAGCATCAATGTTTCAGAAGGGGATTTAATTAGTACGTCATTGAAATTACAGGGCTATTCAGGGGCTAGTATCGCGGTGATGGGCAAGTGCTTTTTGAAAGTGCTACATAAACAGAACATATTCATTTTAGAATTCATAGTCGCGGATGTAGATTCACCGCCGATATTAAGCCGAAATTCATGTGAGGAGTTACAGTTAGTTAAGAGAGTAATGACTGTCCAACAGAGAGATCAAAAAAGTAAAAGCATTTTAAACGAATTTCCGAACGTATTTATAGGCATGGGTTGTTTGCCTGGCGAATATAAGATACAAATAAAAGAGGATGTGACGCCAATTGTACACGCACCTAGGAAGTTGCCTGTCGCCATCAGAGATCAAGTCAAAGTTAAGCTGATTGAGATGGAGAAGGAAGGCATAATTTCAAAAGTAGAGGGCCCTACAGACTGGGTGAATAGCATGACGGTAGTAAAGAAGCCTAATGGGGATTTACGCATATGCCTAGACCCACGGGACCTTAACAACGCAATCAGGCGTGAGCACTTCAAGCTGCCCACATTTGAAGAAATTGTGACTAAACTATCAGGTGCAAAATATTTTAGTACTCTAGATGCAAAACAGGGATTTTGGCAAGTAAAACTACACAACAGCAGCACGGACTTGTGCACATTCAACACTGCATTCGGAAGATACAAATTCCTACGCATGCCATACGGCATCTCATCGGCATCAGAAATATTTCACAAACGGTTGTATGAACATTTAGATGACATCGAGGGGGTAATTCAATTTGTAGATGACTTGTTGGTATACGGTAATACACAAGAAATTCATGACCGGAGACTACGCACAGTACTAAAGAGATGTGAAGATATAAATATAAAGCTGAACATAGAAAAATGCAAAATTGGGCTGACAGAGTTAACATATTTAGGTCACAAAATCACCAAGGACGGTGTCCGTCCTGATGATTCGCATATAACAGCCATAAAAAATATGCCCACGCCCGCAAATGTAAAAGATTTAGAAAGATTTTTAGGACTTGTGACTTATGTGGCTAATTTCATACCAAACTTGTCGGAAAAAACTAGCGTCCTGAGGGAATTGCTTAAAAAAGAAGTCGAGTGGCACTGGGACCATAGACATGATCAATGTTTTCAAAATATAAAGAAATCTTTATTTAGCCCACCAGTGTTACAGTTCTATGATCCAGAAAAACCAGTGGTAATATCAGTTGACGCCAGCAAAAATGGACTAGGAGCATGTTTAATGCAAAACAAATTGCCAGTCTGTTATGCGTCAAAGTCTTTGACAAAGACTGAACAAGCATACGCCCAGATTGAGAAGGAGTTGTATGCGTGCGTATATGCATGTGAAAGATTTTATACATACATATATGGGCGGACAGACATAACAATAGAAACAGACCACAAGCCCTTAGTGAGCATAATTAATAAACCATTAGCGAGTGCACCCGCGCGCTTGCAGAGAATGTTAATGCGATTACAGCCGTACACATTCAAACTTGTTTACAAACCGGGCAGATATCTGTACATCGCAGATACGCTATCGCGTGCAGTTGCACCAAGCGCGGAGCCGGTCGCCCCCCTGCCCCCGCGTGACCATTATGACGCGCAGGCCCAGGTGTGCGCGGTTAGCGCCAGCAACTCGCTGACTGATTCACATTTTTTAGAAATACAAAAATGTACAAAACAAGACGCAGAAATGCAAGAATTAATAAAAATAATAAAACGGGGTTGGCCGAATGAAAAAAGTAAACTAAATGGTGACATACTGAAATCATTTTGGGATTGTAAAGATGAGCTCGTAGTCAACTTTGGCATCGTATGGAGAGGGTGTAGGGTTATTATACCCAAATGCATGCGCAAAGACATGTTACGAAAACTACACACCAGTCATTTAGGTATTGAAAAATGCAAGCTTAGAGCTCGCGAAATTATGTATTGGCCAAATATGAATTCTCAACTTCAAGATTATTTGTCGCATTGTCAGGCGTGCCTAACGAATAGAAGACAGAACACGAGAGAACCCTTGATTCCACACGAGATACCTGACAGACCATGGTGCAAAGTGGGTACAGATATTTTTCACTTTGGAGGCAAATCTTACCTAATGGTAGTAGACTATTATAGCAAATTCGTAGAACTATCAAAATTGAGCTCATTAACTACGGACAATGTAATCAGGAAATTAAAACTAGTATTCGGCAGGCAAGGAATACCAGAGACAGTTATGTCAGACAATGGCCCAGAATTTTCGTCAAATGCATTTAAGGAATTCTCGAAAAGTTGGCAATTTCAACACATTACGTCATCACCAAGATATCCACAGTCAAACGGACAAGTTGAACGCACCATACAGACCGTAAAAAATATAATGAAAAAAACCGCACACGATCAATCAGATTTCGGTTTGGCATTATTAGAATATTTAAACACACCAATTAACAATGAAATACCGTCCCCGGCGGAGCTATTGTACAACAGGAAACTACGAAGCATCGTCCCATGCACTCCGAGTTTGCTGAAGCCAAGAGTACAACATGAAACCATTAAAAAACTGAAAAAACGCCAACAAAATCAAAAGTATTACTTTGACCGAGGGACCAGAAAATTGGCACCTTTCAGTATGGGCCAGGAAGTAAAAGTAAGAATAAATGATTGTTGGATGCCGGCTACAGTAACTGAAATAGTTGGACAAAGGTCGTACATTGTAAAATTGACAAATGGAAGCACGTTAAGACGCAATAGAAAACATTTAATATCAGATTCAAACAGAACTTGCTTATCACCGCACACGCACTATAACTATAACTATGACGATATAGACGTAGGCACTTCGCAGGTCGTTGGCTCCCGTGGACCGGTTTTGCAGTCAGCTGATTCTAATGCTTATCGTACTCGTTCCGGCAGGACAGTGCGACCTCCTGATCGGTGGGGACACTCCATAAATGAATAACGGTGATTTGCAGGGAAACCAGTGTCAGTGCAATAAAAAAGAACAGTTAAAAATAAGTATAATCTAAACATATAATTATTACTAAATTATTAAAAATAGAATGATAAATTAATCATGTATTGTAAATCAGCCAACTAACATTAGTCTTAAGTGTATAATTTAATTTAATTTATCAGAATAATTACTTATTTATATCCAATTCATTCCAATTAAATGCATGTGTTATGTAATTCAGTTATTAATTTCAGTCTACTACATAATCGTAATGATTCAATTGTTTAATTTAATTATGTATCCGATGCCATCGCCATTATTTGTTGCGATAAGGGATGGTGAGGATACACATAAGGAATGTTAGAATAATGTTAATTTAATTCAATGTTGAGCACTTCTTATAATTTCGCATGTTCCTACTTCAAATAGAAGTTAAGATAATCGTTGCTCCAATGTAAGTACCTATGTGTTATCAATGTTATCATGTTATGGTAATTTACTTAACTTGATCAGATAAAGTTATATAATAATTTCCCTCAAGAACAAGATGTTAATTAGTTTAAGAAGGGGGTTGTGGGTATGCTTGGAATCGAATTAAATCAGTCATAGCCTAACGCTCGTGTTTGACTCCCGCGTCCCTGCGTCCCGTAAAACATGACATTATCCACGTTACAAATACCTATTTAAAAAAAAATCTGCTCTAAGATTGTCCATATTGTCAACCGTGTACAATTTAGGTTTCTAATGACAGTAAAGAGTTGTAATAAATTTCTCGCCTTTTTGCCTAGATCTTCTGTAAGGTCAACCACCGACCCAAATCTTTCCAGAAGATCGTAATTTTTTGTGAAGACTTTCCTCGTGCTTTTCTTTGAAAAACCTAACAATGTGCTTTTGTTGTCGCATCCTGTAAGAGCGTGGTACGCCAATAAACAGTGTCGTTCTGGTCCGACAGCTTGAACAATTTTATGGACTGAAACGTATTTTGGTTTACTCGCGTTCATTCCACATTGAATCCAGACCTTCGCTGGTAACTTGTCGAAGAAATTAATGAGGAACAGTAAATCGTCAGTGTCTCTGCTGTTTAACATAATTCTACTTATATCTCCCTCAAGATTTGTATATCACGTATCGTGAAATAAATTCATTGCAATTTGATTTACTAGCAGGATTTATTGGCGTACCACGCTCTTACAGGATGCGACAACACAAGCTCATTGTTAGGTTTTTCAAAGAATGGCACGTGGAAAGTCTTAAAAGAAAATTGCGATCTTCAGGAAAGTTTTGGATCGGTAGTTGACCTAACAGAAGATCGTAATTTTTTGTAGGGCGAGAAGTTTACTATGGCTCTTTACTGTCATAAGAAACCCAAATTGTACACGGTTGACAATATGGACAATCTTAGAGCAGATTTTTTTAAATATTGGTAACGTGGATAATCTTCCACCGTCACAAGAAGCTCTTAAACAACATACTTATAAAAAGAACAAATTACCAAATATGCATTTGGGCCACTGCAGATGTGGACCACCTACAAACTATGGTTGGACATTGGAAAACGAAAAGTTGTCACCGATAACAACGACAACCATTTATTTTGCTAAAAGAACAGGCTGCTGCAGTGCGAGATGAAAAATGCCATATCGGGGAGACCTATGCTTAAATCAGTATAATTTTGGTGATGTTGATGAATACCTACTTTTACTTTGCATGCTTGCAACCTTCTTGCAACTAACAATTGTTTTTTTATAACAATAAATATTTATAATACTGTTAATTTGTTTTGGATTTCTCATTTTTTTATTCACTTTTCCAAGGCAGCTTCATCCATGTTATGAAGAACTATATAGGTACTATTACCTATTCTGTGACAGAGTGTGAAATTAAATACTTTACATTACATACATCAAATGGGGAACTTCTACTTCAATTCAGACCATAAAGCTGAACCACTATCACCTTGGAGCCAACAAAGAAATAGTGAAATAAAATGGGATGTTCCATAGAATATGTCAATCCCTTCTCGACCAAAATGTATGAAACTGCGGATTATTTTTCGTTATTTCTAAGTTGGTCCCATTGTAAAAGTTGTTCAGTTTTATGGTCTAAAGATGTTACGCATTTAAGTTTAAACCCTGTACATCTACAGTCTATGTAAACGCATGTGCAAGTAAATAATATAAAATTGTATATTTTTCTAAGCCATATTACAATGGAAACCCTAATTATATAATAATCTATAAGTAATAATTTTATTTGCAGTCCTTCCGCCCCGCCGCAGACCGACGCATTCTTGGACTCATAGTTACAGTGCACCAGTAAATTTGACACAGCTCAGTCGTTTGAAGTTGTATTTTTATACAATTCAAGTTTTAAGATAGCTTATAAAATTCTGTATGTTTTATGTAATAGCTATAATCACAATATAGTTATCCGTTTCAGAGAAAACTGGAGGAATGATTACTGGTAGGTAGCAAAAAATGCATTAAATTCAAAATATTTCAGTAAATACAAATTTTTCACTTTAAGTGTCTATGAAATGATTAAAGTAAATTTAATAAGCTTTCAAATGACACCTCGCACAACCAGATTGACCTCATAGGTGCGCTACAATTGAAGAAAAACTAAAACCGTCGGCGGCCATCTTTATGACGTCACTGCTACCCCCTCCACCACTTTTGAATTATACAACAAGCAGTTTCGTGATCCTGAGAGTACCCCGAATACAGCCATATCTGTTGTAGGTATATACAGAACTTACATACGAGATTTTTTTTTTCTTGTCCTGGCCCCTACACTATATCGGGAACTCACAAATACCAAAACGCGGTAAGAACCCGTTAAAATGTTTAATTCTAGATTAAATAATAACCGCGTAACTCTAAAAAAAAAATTGATATGATGATCACAGAAACAAAATATAACTTAAAAGTGGTCTAGTACAGTCATAATACGTTACCGATCTTGTAAACGATATAGGTAATCGGGAACTTACACAAGAGCCATACTGGTCAGGTGCAAATCACTCAAGACCATTAGGTCATTAAGCCTCTATTTAGAGGCTTGCCCTCGAGGAATAGAGGTTTCCAAGTATTAGAAAGACAAAGATCACACGAGAAAGAAGAAGACCGATTACAGTCCATTTTATGATTGTAGAGATACGTTAGTGGTCAACTCGTTAATTATTAAGCCGTCTCAACAACCCTAGAAGTCCCACTATGGACATGTTAAGTAAATGATAGCAAAACACATCTTCATTCGCGTCATTATAATGAAAAGGTTCACTCACCCATAACTCTGCAGCATTTTGATTGCGACTGTTATTGCAGACTTCCCGACGCAGGAGGAGGTGCGATCGTTCCGCGTGGAGATGGAGCTGATGAAGAGCGTGGGCGCTCACCCGCACGTGGTGAGCCTCGTTGGCTGCTGCACTGGACGCCGGCCTTTGATCGTCGCCGAGTATTGCAGTAGGGGAGACCTGCTCAACTTTCTAAGGTACATGCCAACATTTAAGAGATTTTCTTAAACTGGGTGATTTTGCAAACACTTTCCAAAAGGCAATGCGGGTTTTGTATGTAAGGTTGGCGCCTTATTTTTCGCCCTTGTTTTTGGCGCGGCCAGCAACCAAGCTTGAATATTTTATTTCAGAATAAAGTAACAAACAAAACTTATTAACATGTATATCCCTAAACTCAGTCCGGACGGAGATATAAAGGCTTGAAGTTGGAAATATTACTATCACCATAGTATTTGGATCTATGCTATATCTCAGTCCGGACTGAGTTCCGAGATATTTGTATTAACAAGTGTTGTTTTGTACTTTATTCTGTACTATAATATTCAAGTTTGATTGATGGCCGCGCTAAAAACAGAAAAAAGGCGCCATTTTTAGGCATAGGCTTTTTCAGGGGTCAATTTCATCAAATTTTCATCAAATTGAATAACTTTTACAATGCGAGCATAGCATATGTCAACTATATTCCCCGAGGGGGTGTCAGAAATATTCTGAAACCTCAGAACATCCACGTTTCACTAGTAGTACCGAAACTCTGTCCAGAGTGACGGGGAGTGAGCCCGTCGCCACAATGCGAGCAAACCGGTATTTTGAGTCCAGTAGACATTAGGGTCGTTCTTAAAATGCTGACACTTTTTAAGGGGGTGATCAGACCGTTAAACTGAACAACTTTCTTTATGACACCAAAATAGAAATCGCGAAAAAAAAAATCGGCTCTTCCCATGCTCTTCCATACAAAACTGCAAATCTACTCGAGCCGAATGTATGGGAGAGCTGATTTCTTTTGCGCGATTTTGATGTTCGTCGCAAAGAGAAAGTTGTTCAATTTGATGGTCTGAACAACCCCTTAAAGCAGTGTCAGCATAATACTAGGTGATTTAAAATTCTATCTTCTTTCGTCAATTCTACAGAAGATGTAATCTTTGTAAGTCTGTCCAATCATGGTCCAGTCATAAGGTGGATTGTATTTTGATATGGTTACCTAACTTGAAGATATCTGTGAAGGTTTTCGTAGGTATTTAAGTCAATGCACTATAACTTTAACCCACAGCTAAAGGGGTGAAACAAGAGCTATGTAAAACAATGGACCAGTACCTATTATTTTGTCAATGATAAAACTAAATAACTAGTTGTCTACTATAATCCCAATATTAACTATTACGTTTCATAAAATTAAATCGTTTCAGATGCTCCTGGGACATAATGGTATCAAAACGCAACATGAAATACTACAACAATAACCTAGAAAACGATTACCGTAACGATTTATTCAAGAAACCTCAAAAGGATCACTCCAAATTAGTAGTAAACAAACTCTACGATTTACAAGCGGTCTGTGATGCCGAGCTGACGTCCCTTGATTTACTATCGTTTTGTCGCCAAATCGTCATGGGCATGGAGTTTTTGGCTTCAAATAGAGTTGTACACAGAGATCTGGCGGCGAGAAATATTTTAGTAACGGGAGACAAGATGTTGAAGATAGCAGATTTCGGGTTGTCGCGAGACGTGTACCAGGAGAACCAGTACAAACAGAAAGGGAATGGAAAGATGCCAGTCAAGTGGATGGCACTGGAATCACTGACCCAAAGAATTTATACTTCTCAGAGCGATGTGTAAGCTTAATTTTAGTTTATCACCTACTCCTTATATCATCGTCGTCTTCGAATCGAACGCCTGAAGCCATGAATGGATTTGACAATTCGAGATATTAATAGATTGCGATAAGAATACGCCGGTAGGATTGGGAGATCTGCAGCCCTAGTATGATTTCTCAACTCGCACGCGACGCGCCTTAGCAAATTACCCCTTCCGACGACACGCGACGCGACGGGTAGTCTGGTAGTATGAAAAAAAGGGCCCGTAGGTAGAGAAATCATGCTAAAGGGTCTGTACTCCGCTTAGGGAAGCTTTATTCGTGAATCACTTATTTTAAAGGACTTTAAAAATAAAGTTAATCATGGTAACTGCTTAAATGCTTACCGAGTTTGCTAAAATATGCAGAGCATTTTCATAAACAAAACTACAGTAAAGTCGATCGTTGTGGTATTCATTGGAGGATGTAAAAGTAGGCCTCTTCAATGAATACCGTAACATGTTAAAAAATAGTGACTACATTTTGCAACTTTGTAAGTTGTGCGTATTAATTCCATCAGCCTCAGCTTTACGTATTGCGCAAGAGAGTCGAATCTCAAGATGGTAATCGTGGTGATAACTCGACAGATGGTCGTTCGGCGTGGTGGTGTGGGAGGTGGTGACGCTGGGCGGGGCGCCGTACCCCGAAGTGCCCGCGGCCAGGCTCTCGAGGCTGCTGCGCGCCGGCTACCGCATGCCCAGGCCCACCAACTGCAGTAAGCAACTGTAAGTGCACTTATACACTTATACGGCGGTGACTTGCACACATATTTCAACTCATCCATAAGTACACCTTTTTTTTCATGTACTTCCATAACTCTTGTCTAATTCTTTCGAAAATAAAATTATTCTTGTACCTTCGTTAACATTGGTCTATACCCATTCTATACCGAATAAGTTTTAAATATTGTTCAGCAAACGACATCACCCGACCGAAGCATTACTTACGCATTTGAACACTCCAGATTATCTATAATACGTACAGGATGTAAACTTAATTGCGTTAGGGAGTGCTAAAGACCATCAAACTGAACAACTTTCACAAGGTCATATTGTCGTCAAAATCGAGAAAAAAATCTTATACTTATTCCATAGAAATCGTAAATGGCGACTCGACCCAAATGTATGGAACAGTTGAATTTTTTTCCCGATTGTTGGCTTGTTCGTGGCTGCGGTAGGAGAGGAAGGCCGAAGAAAAGATGAATGGATTGTGCGAAGGATATGTGTAAGAAATGACGGCTTAGGGGAAATATTTTCACTAGTCGATATAGCCCGCATTCGGGATGCGAGAGATTTCCGTAACGCATGCCATAATGCCCGCATGCGGGGAACCGTTTTCACTGGTCGGTAGGGAACGACCGCAGGGTGCAAAAGAACATGGTTGGTAAGTTCAAAAGTCGTACCCGCACACTTTAAAAAGCACGACTAATTTCATTGGTCCATATACCGCATGCGGGGGATACCCGTAGGTGGCGTAACGACCACTGTATCGACTTGTTGATTTTCACTGGTCGTTAGCCCGCCTGCGGGGAGTCCCCGCATGCGGTATATCGACCGAGTTATCGACCAGTGAAAATGAGCCAGAGATATAAATGGAAGAGGATGAAATATTGCCCCGACCCCAAATGGGAAATGGGCAAGAGAATGAAGATGATGTTGGCTACTCGTGAAAGTTTTTCAGTATGATGTACGTTCTTAAGCACCCATTATGTAACGCATTTTATCTTACCATATTTGTCAGGTACGACGTGATGTTGTCGTGCTGGCGCGCGCGGCCCCGCGACCGCCCCACGTTCGCCGAGCTGCACACCAGGCTGGACGAGCTGCTGAACTGCGCCTGCGCCG
Organism: Agonopterix subpropinquella; assembly: GCA_922987775.1. Taxonomy (NCBI): domain Eukaryota; kingdom Metazoa; phylum Arthropoda; class Insecta; order Lepidoptera; family Depressariidae; genus Agonopterix; species Agonopterix subpropinquella. The sequence continues at coordinate 5,901,364 of OV277710.1, forward strand.
ACGAGTACCTCTCGCTGGAGATCGACGCTGACGACCCACCGCCCACGCCGAAGGCTCACAGATATGTCAAGATGCTACTGAGGTGCGATAAATATATGATGATTTCTAACATTTTATGCAGTAGCGTAGCGAGGGGAGGGCTGCAGGCACGTATCCAGGGGGGGATAGGTGGAATTTATCCCCCCCCCCCCTGAAAATGAAGGTGCCCTCCAGGCTCTAACCGATTCGTATTGCGGGGAATAGTCGAGGTCGCTTCGTTCGGTCAAAATTTTTATTTCTGCATGGATAAACCAAAATATGTCTGTCAACCTTAGACTACTTATATTCGGACCGGCCTTGCGGTAGCATTTCCCCTCTGCCACGGTATAAGAGCAATTATCATGTACATTCAACATTAAATTTTATAACTTATCACTAAACTAGACAGCCTATTATTGCGAAACAATAATTTCGAACTTAGAACGTTTGGGGTTTACACGGGACTACTTTTCATGATTTTGAACATTCAAAATTAGAATCTAAAGTCATAGGGAATAAAATTCAAAGTTGCGGATAACATGTTACCTCGCCCCCCGCAAAAAGTGGCAGAAAGTTTGTTAGTAGAATGACACGTGGTTACGTGTCCCGATATAAGTACTCTAAGCTGTCCACAAACCGAATAGAGGTGAAAAAAACCCTCTCACGAATGGCCACCACTGAAAATAAAACAAAGTTAAACTTTGCAGAGGTAACAGGGTGTGGGCGCGGGGGGAGAGCTACGAGCGACCTCTGAAGACGCCGCAGAGTAACCACTACACCTCGCCACCGGCACCTCTCAACAGGACACAGCCCGTCTGACGACTAGCGGCTACCGTGAAACGGACCGACAATATTATTAATATTTGAATATTTTCTTGATAAAAACGTCGCCTTGCCCATGGTCCAAGAAGTGTCGCTAACCCTATGACAGAACATATGGAGATAGGGAGTTGGTTATATACAATCTGAGCTTCTTCGATGGGTACATGTGTCCAACCATAGTACTAATAAAATATAGTTATGTAAAGCATCTCTCTTTTACTTGGTGCATAAAGAGCGAGAAAAATAAAGTTCGCATCATGCTAGGCCATCTGGTTTTGTTTCTCACTCGAATGCAAATGTTTTATAAATGTTAAGCTAACTTAAATATATTGTAATTTACTAACAAGAACACTGATCATTCAGTAAATTGGTTCCTATGATCTCTAATGCGTGATAATTGTATGAATCTGTGTATTTAGGCGTGCACTTATGTGTTTAGTTTATAAATATGTCCCAATTTTAGTCTTATAACCAGCTTATAACTTGTTAGTACTTAATTTAGTATAAATATTACGGCGTCGTATACAACCGCCTACGCGTATACGATACTTTTTACTGATTAGTTGAGAGGATTGTGAAGCTAACAATTTCCATACAAAAATCTAAATCTTTTTTAGACTTCTAAACCTTAAGGTTTAAACTTAAGGCTTTTTTCTTAAGGTTTGGTTTAATTTTTTTATGGGTCAATTCCCACTGAACGAGCAGCGGCCTGTATTCTGAGATAAGGTGGACTTCCGATGCTAGCGGCCGACGCGTCTGACGCGCGCGGCTCGCGGCCGACGGCCGATGCGGCCATACTAGTTACTATGAAAACGTATGGCGCCGCTTCCGATGCCAGCGACTGACGCGCGCGTCAGACGCGCGCGGCCGATGTCTATCGCATCGGCCGCGGCCGCGCGCGGCTATTCTCTGACGTCACGCAGAACAAGAATGTTTGACAGAAATATTACGAAGATTTTACCGAAAATTAGCTTAATTTTTACTATTTTATTTGTATTTTATTATCTACATGGTCGCTCAACGTAGCGATAACACCATCTATCGAGCCACTTGAAACTACTTTTTCTTTTTTCGGAAAATCCCTCTTGCCTACATAATTATTAGCTAGACAGCGATATATGTACAGGTTAAAAAGCCATGGGGACGCAACGCATCCCTGTTTAATTACTCCCAAAAATGTATTTTATCAAAATCCTGTTTTAAACAATGCATTCATATATTCTCTAAACCTAGCAATCTATCAATCAATCAAATATTCTTTATTAAAATATGTATTGGTTTTTTTTGTTTGTTTTTATGTTTTTGTTTAAACACCAAAACATAAAAACGTACCCTAAATTTCGGGGAAAATACCCTAAAGTGATAACACTCTGTACAATAGGCACGCGTCAGTCGCTGACCTCGGAAGTGAGGTCTGTCGTCGGCCGCGCGCGTCTAACGCGAGGTTCTGTCATATATGACAGAACCTCGCGTCAGACGCGCGCGTTAGACGCATCGGCCGCTGGCATCGGAAGTCCACCTATAAGATAAAATGCCAGTCGACGTGATAGAACGGACACTCCATGCCCCCACCAATTTAAAGCTCGCCCCCTCTGGCAGGAAGCGTGTGAATGTAGGCAATGCCTTATTCCTACCTCGATCGCACTAGTCTCTATGATTCAGTATCGCACATGCTTTCCTCTTACCTCTTGTCAATTTTTCCCATCATCATCACCATTCTCTTGCTCATTACCCATTTGGGGTCGGCGCAGTATGTCATTCTCTTCCATTCATCTCTCTTTGCCGTCATTTCAGCACTCACTCTTTTCCTACACATAGCATACACATACCATAATTTTTCCCATTTGTTTGAAATTACAGCTGTGCCCAAGGTGTGCCGCGGCGGTTTAACTGTCATTCTTTCCCGTCAATCGATATTTTATCTTATCTCGCTGTAGATCAAGTTTTTTTTTTGTATAGAGACTGCTAGCTCACAATCCTCTTAAGAAAATAGCGCAGCTTCCTTTACAGTGCCTGTGCAATAAGTAAACTAAGATTGTAACTAAAACAGGGTAAAACTAACCTAATTTAATAATTAAGAAATAAAAACATCAAATTGATTCATGTTATATTAATTTCATAATATTGTACAATGATATAACTTAGTTCTAAATATAAAAATATACATATCATCACTTCATGCCTACTCACGTGGTGCCATCAGCTTTTCCTCATTGTAACCGGTGTTCGAAACCTTTGGGGATCCAATTAGAGAAAAAATACAAAGAATAAGATTGTAAACATGCCCCAACAGGCTTAGAACACGCGACAATGGCCTACATCTCCGCACAATACAATAAAACAGGACGTTCTCAAACTGTGTGAGCAAAACTTAAGAGCGCATTATAAAGTAATCATATCAATACAATAGTCTTAACTCTATGATATGACAAAACTCAACACTACAATGAATTCGTTTGTCATCAATTTATCACACAAAAAGCCTTTTGGAAATAATATTCATAGATATCCGTGGCGCATGCCATTGGCATCTTTAACTATAATAATATTTCCTGTAACTGGCCATAATATCCTAACACGCAAATATTATCTTCTGTTATTTTTATTTGCGTAATACTTTTGATTTCTTTGCCTCATATTTTCACCAACACTTAATACATTTAAAAAAATACATAATAATATATATTTTAGTATAGTATATCTAAATCAATACAGTTTAGGGCCATAGATATTAAATAATTTGGAATATGAGAACATTTGCTATTGGTCTCGCGCTTAAGAGGATACCGAGCCTATTGTGCTGCCTTCAATAGTTTTTTTTTTTATTTCTAAACAAACAACATTTCAAAAAAACAAGAACGTCCCATTGTAGTCATGATTGGCTTTCAATTTATCGAAACATTACTTTTTAACATTACTAATTATTATGTTTGATTATGCTTGTAATTGTTATAGATTATAACTACAAACATTATAAAAACAAATCCCCAGTAACCAGATAAATTGAAAATCTGCAATGACTACAATATCACATTGTTTTTTTTTAATGTTGTTTGTTTACAAATAAAAAAATACAATTGAGGGCAGCACAATAGGTTCGGTGCCTCCTTAACAGAGTTTGTGCTTGCGGTAGCGGAGCGGTGCGGGAGGGGATGAAATATGACGCAACAGGACTTATCGCGACAGTCGACAGACGTCATATTTTACCCCCTCCCGCACCGCTCCCTACCGCAGGCACCTACTCAGTTAAATGGTAGACCTGTACCATATACCTGAAGTGATTCAGTCTCAATACACGAAAATAATATTCTGATAAGTCTATGATTTCATACAAAAAGGAAAAGAACAGGAATGGCAAGATTAATACGAATGGTTGTACGATGATGATGATGTTAATATAATGATCACATTGCGTTATATTAGTGTACGAAGCTTCCCTAATAGTTTATCTGAGCTATAGAAATGTGCAGTCGTCAGAGAAACACTCCTGCATTGAACTGTTATTTAATCTAAACCGATACAAAAGTGCGAATTCTAGATCAATTTCCATAAAAAACTTACGCTTTAACAATAGGAATATCTGTGGTATTTCCCCTCTAGGATAGAGATCATCCAAACGTCGTAATTGTTATAGCTATAACAGTTCCGACACACAGCGTACCTTTGGCTGATAATACTTGGTCTTTATTATATTCTGTTCCGTCACACCCTTACAATCATGTCGTCTAAACTACTAAAAACATTAACCATAATCTGGCTCAGTCGGGCAAAAACGTCAGAAACCATCTCAAGGAATGTGATGCTGACAAAAACAACTGAGTAAGGCGAGCGCCAGACTTAACCGCAACGGTGTGTCTCTTTTTTTAATACATTTTTACGGTTGAGAGTAGCGCCCGCATAATATAAAATAACGTGACACGTATTACGGTGTGAAAATGTCATGAACAATTGTTCCGTACAAAATAATTTCCGTTGCATGGAAAACATTGTCTTCTGTCACTTATAATTATCATAGTTTTACGAAACACAAGGGCATATCAAACAGTTCCGTAGCCCTTCAACATCAAACTGCCACTGTTTGACGCCCTTGGTCCTCCCCTGTCCATCCACTTGCCGCATCCTCGTGTGTTTTATATTCATAGATAATACATCAACCCATATAAATGTGTTTATAGTAGTAATATCTGGTACAGCCATTTCGATATTTTTTATACATAAGTACAGAATTAGAACTTGCCTCGCCTGACTTTATTTACAAATCGCACCGTATATACAACGCTGCATTTGGCGGAATCTAAAGAAAACTTGATTTATAATCTAACGTAATTTTGATTTGCATTGAAGTATCATCCATCAAGTTAGTCTGATACTGACTGGTTTAGTTTTGTATGCACAACAATGCGTTTATGGTCATCATGGAAAAATCATGCACTACATTTTGCGCATAGATTAACCCTTTAATCTTTGTTGGGATCAAAACGAGTAAGTTTATATCCATCAACATGTCCACTGATTATGATAACAAAACAGAATTATATTCAAAAAATTTGTTTTGATGTGTAATCGTAGCGCAAGGCAAATTGCGTTGTATCGACATAAAGATAAGGTAACTAACTAGCGAGGCCGGTAGAAGGTCAGTCGATGGGCGGCGGCTGAGCGGGGATGTTCACCGGCGGCGCCGTCAGGTACCCCGCCGAGTGGGGGGCCGCTGCAACGATAATATTCAGTTACTACACACCGTAACAGTACCTTGGTGCAGCTAGGGAATACAGATCCAATCATTTGTAATGAATTACAATTTGAACTTATTAACATCGACATACAGGGTCCAACTTAATATGCTGACGGTTTTTAAGAGGATGATTAGACCAAAAAACTGTGCAACTTTCTCTATGGCACCAACAACGAAATCGCGAAAAAAAATTGTGTCCCATACATTTGGGTAGAGTAGGCTTGCAATTTTGTATGGAACACCTTTTTTTTTCTAAATTTCGACGTTTGTTCCGTAAACAAAGATGATCAGTTTGATCATGGTTTGTTTGTTTGTTTGGTTTGTTTTGTTTTTTTTTGCGATAAGACCGCCTTATTTTGAGCCTCTTGTATTTTTTTTTCTCTGTATTTTACTGTTTATGTTTTGGTGTAAAATAAAGTATATTTGATTTGATTTGATGGTCTGATCAACTCCTTAAAAAACCTTCAGCATATTAAAAAGAACTCTATATTAAGTGGTAGGACAGTCACCTGTGTGATATATTAATCACATATCCTCACGTAAGGTACTGAGATATAAGTGTGTTTCGGCCGTGGTGGTTCAGTGGCGAGTAGCCTTGCCTGCCGTGCAGGAGGCGATGGTTTGGTCCCCGTCCAGGCCGACTCGTACCAATTGAGTTTTTCGGAATTTATGTACGATTTGCAACACCACTGGCTTTTCGGTGAAGGAAAACATCGTGAGGAACCATGCGTGCTTCAATTGGCAACGGATTCACTCCCCGTCATACTAGACAGACTTTCGGTACTGGGTACTACTAGTGAAACGTGGATGTTCTGAGGTTTCAGAATATCTCTGACTGCCTCTCGGGGAATATAGTAGTGAGCATATCCCACCACAGCAAACGACGATACCTGCGAGGGAGTGATGGTGCGGCGTGTTGGATATGAACAGGTCGTGGCGCTGGGCGGCGTACTGCTCCCAGACGCGGCTGCGCGCCAGCTCGGCCCGCACGCGCTCGCCGTGCGTGGCGGAGCGCGCCATGGCCTTCAGGGCCGCCACCAGCTGCGCCGCCGCCTGCCCGTCGAGTCGCGTCTCCAGCAGGGACAGGAGCGACCCTATCAAGTCCGTTTCTAACGCCTGTGCGGGACAATCCAACTTGAGTTTTAGCTTATACAACGTGTTAATGAATTAGCGCAAAACCTCATACACCCCAACTGATTTATAAAAAAATAATTAGATTATAACAATAATTTCATTATTTTGATAGTTAAAATTTAAAGTTATTAGCATTTTAAGTTTTGAGGCAAAAATGATTTGTTATCATTTCAGCACTGAAAGAAAGCGCTAACGTACTCATGGACACATTTTTATAATCTTGTTTTGGTAGTAAGTAGGGTGAGTGTGCCCATGCGGTGGGTTGACATCGGGTTCAGAAAATTTTAAATTTAGCAAACAAAATATTTAATATTTTGAAAAAAATTACCTATGTTGAAACCACGATAATTCGATTCTGCTCTCGATTCTAAACAAACTACTTTCTAGTTTTGCGTTAATTCATTAACACGTTGTATATTCCGTGGTTTTAGGAGCAGGTAAGTCTTACAAATCGAGATTAACGCAATCAAACATGGGACTACAGGTCTAGCGTTTAACTGCGTAGATACCTACGATAGTGGAGCAGCGCGGGAGGGTGTGAAATATGAGGTAACATCACTTTCAAGCACTTTCTTCATATAAAGCGACCGTCCATAGAAGTCATATTATTATTTCACACCGGGAGGGTATAAAATTATTCTATGAAAATAGCTTGAAGGCTTTTGTAGTTTTGATATTGAGCACTTTTTTAATTTAGGCTTGCTTTATTGAGAAATCTTTTTAAATGTGATGAGGGCGCCACTGGACTGTTATGTGCTGTTAAGAGGGCTTAAGTAAGTTTTTACTTAAACTCAGCCCGGCTTGCACCAACAAGTATTTAGGCTTAAACGTATTTAGTGACAGTTCTGTCCTTCACACTGCTCATACAAATGACAGTGACAGCATCATATTTAAACATGTTTAAGCCTAAATACTTTTTGGTGCAAGCCAGCCTTAATAACGTAATTTTATGATGATATTATAATCAACAAATATCTCTACAAATAACTAATAAACAAAAAACAAAAACAAAACAAACAAAAACAAATAGAACAAAATAAAACAAACCTGTAGAACAAGTCGATCAGTATTGACGCTGCTGTTGAATATGGAAGCGAGCGCCTCGCACGCGCTGCCCACTATCTCCCGACACGACTTGACGGCGGACTTCAGTCCCGCCATCACGTCCGTCTGCGTCAGTGCGTTCACGCACGCCTGCCGAATACATTCACGCTTAGTATTTTTCAATGGCAAATCTGAGGCCCTAGCATGATGCGCGTGATAAGGCTATATCACGCCTTTTATCACGTACGTTCACGCGCAAAAAGAAAGCGGGCGAAGGCGCGATAGCGCTATAATATCACGCTGCCATACTCCGGCGGAAGGGGAGTTGAAAAGCTACAGTAGTTCTAATACCTATAAAGATAGACAGATAAACAACAAAGACACTTTTTATCTCGTGAACATAATTATAATCATCATATCAGCCGATAGGCGACCACTGCTGGACTGTACATGATATTTTCTAAACTGTCCCTGAAATTCAAGACAAAATATTTAGTTCTCCCATTAAATTGTTTCCAGGCTTCACACTCGTATTGCAGCTTTGTGTTGAGGTTGTCAATTCAAAAGTCTTTTTGCTGCATAGAGAAAAAAAAATGCGCGAAAATACGTCGTATATCGTCTGACAACCACTTATAGCTGCGCGACGAGATATAGGGCCGAGAAGTCCGCCCCGCTCTGCTTGTGGTTAGACTACAGTAGAGTGTTACTGCGAGTACGGGCACGGTGTACTGCGGGCAGGAGGGCAGCAGACGACTCTCCCAGCTGTAGACACAGCGGCACCTCACCCTACTGCAAGTCTGCACGTGGAGTGCACTGACCTGCTGGTCCGCCAGGGCTGCCAGCACGGGCACGGTGTACTGCGGGCAGGAGGGCAGCAGACGACTCTCCCAGCTGTAGACACAGCGGCACCTCACCCTACTGCAAGTCTGCACGTGGAGTGCACTGACCTGCTGGTCCGCCAGGGCTGCCAGCACGGGCACGGTGTACTGCGGGCAGGAGGGCAGCAGACGACTCTCCCAGCTGTAGACACAGCGGCACCTCACCCTACTGCAAGTCTGCACGTGGAGTGCACTGACCTGCTGGTCCGCCAGGGCTGCCAGCACGGGCACGGTGTACTGCGGGCAGGAGGGCAGCAGACGACTCTCCCAGCTGTAGACACAGCGGCACCTCACCCTACTGCAAGTCTGCACGTGGAGTGCTCTGACCTGCTGGTCCGCCTGGGCTGCCAGCACGGGCACGGTGTACTGCGGGCAGGAGGGCAGCAGACGACTCTCCCAGCTGTAGACACAGCGGCACCTCACCCTACTGCAAGTCTGCACGTGGAGTGCACTGACCTGCTGGTCCGCCAGGGCTGCCAGCACGGGCACGGTGTACTGCGGGCAGGAGGGCAGCAGACGACTCTCCCAGCTGTAGACACAGCGGCACCTCACCCTACTGCAAGTCTGCACGTGGAGTGCACTGACCTGCTGGTCCGCCAGGGCTGCCAGCACGGGCACGGTGTACTGCGGGCAGGAGGGCAGCAGACGACTCTCCCAGCTGTAGACACAGCGGCACCTCACCCTACTGCAAGTCTGCACGTGGAGTGCACTGACCTGCTGGTCCGCCAGGGCTGCCAGCACGGGCACGGTGTACTGCGGGCAGGAGGGCAGCAGACGACTCTCCCAGCTGTAGACACAGCGGCACCTCACCCTACTGCAAGTCTGCACGTGGAGTGCACTGACCTGCTGGTCCGCCAGGGCTGCCAGCACGGGCACGGTGTACTGCGGGCAGGAGGGCAGCAGACGACTCTCCCAGCTGTAGACACAGCGGCACCTCACCCTACTGCAAGTCTGCACGTGGAGTGCACTGACCTGCTGGTCCGCCAGGGCTGCCAGCACGGGCACGGTGTACTGCGGGCAGGAGGGCAGCAGACGACTCTCCCAGCTGTAGACACAGCGGCACCTCACCCTACTGCAAGTCTGCACGTGGAGTGCACTGACCTGCTGGTCCGCCAGGGCTGCCAGCACGGGCACGGTGTACTGCGGGCAGGAGGGCAGCAGACGACTCTCCCAGCTGTAGACACAGCGGCACCTCACCCTACTGCAAGTCTGCACGTGGAGTGCACTGACCTGCTGGTCCGCCAGGGCTGCCAGCACGGGCACGGTGTACTGCGGGCAGGAGGGCAGCAGACGACTCTCCCAGCTGTAGACACAGCGGCACCTCACCCTACTGCAAGTCTGCACGTGGAGTGCACTGACCTGCTGGTCCGCCAGGGCTGCCAGCACGGGCACGGTGTACTGCGGGCAGGAGGGCAGCAGACGACTCTCCCAGCTGTAGACACAGCGGCACCTCACCCTACTGCAAGTCTGCACGTGGAGTGCACTGACCTGCTGGTCCGCCAGGGCTGCCAGCACGGGCACGGTGTACTGCGGGCAGGAGGGCAGCAGACGCGTGAGGCGCGGCAGCTCTCCCAGCTGGGCACACACCTCGCCCAGCGCCGGTCGCGACCGGAGCAGCAGTTCCAACGCCTTCGCGCATACTTCCCCTCTGCCACCCTGTTAATAAAACTCTTATGTGAACATTTTTTTTGTTAAGGGCCCATCACACATTCTCACCGCTGTAACTCTTGTAAACCAGGATCAACAGCAGCGACCATGAATAGACAATGAAGTCTAGTTCGCCGGAATGACTATAATCTGTTCCACAACTAATATAGATATCCGATTATATGAACACTTCGCTTCTTCAGAATCTTAAGTGTTTCTATTTATAGTCTCTTCTACTGACGGTTCGATTGCATGTCTCATGTTCCGATGCAAGTTCTGAACAAATAAGAGAAGAATTTACAGTATTTTTCATCTTAGAATAAATAAAATCTACGCGACTGCGCTGGCTCGGACACATAAAACGGATGGTGAAAGATCGAGCGGTGCAGAGCCTACGTGCCCCTGGGCGTCGCGATGCGTCGCCTGGTGGGCAGGCTCAGGTTCCACTGGATAGACCAGTTCTGAAGATGACCAACTAGCCTGAGATGGCACAGATAAGAGATGAACGGCGTGTTCTGTTGTCAAGGCAGACTCGCTTTGGTCACACCCTGGATCCTTAGCTGTCATTTGATACAAATTGGTTGAATTGCCAATAGGTAGCCAGTGCGATATTAAGTGATTGCGAGCTAGATAGGAATACACCATTGCCTAAATTTTCCGCCACGCTTCCTACCAAGCGGGGGTGATGTTAAAATTGGTGAGGGGCAGGGAGTGTCCGTACTGTGTGTAGTACTAGATACTCTTTCTTATACTGTGCTTTGGGTCCCTCATCCAGCGCTGTTAATAAGTATAAGCTTACAAGCCCCGCGACTTCGTCCGCATAAATTATATACCAGATTTTAAGTCAGATCATAAGCTATCAAACAAAAAAGTTTCATCAAAATCGGTTCAGCAGTTTTTGCGTGATGCTCGAACAAACAAACACACAAACATACAAACTAACAAACAAATAAATAAACAAACAAACAAACAAACAAACAGACAGACAAAAAATCAAAAAATTAGTGATTTGGAATCAGAAGTGCGATTTTTGAAAATCATATGAGCGACTTGGCAGTAGAAAGATGCATAATCTCCGTAGTAATTTTGACATTTTCTACTGCCAAGTCGCTCGTATGATTTTCAAAAATCGCACTTCAGGGATATCTAAAAACCATATCGTAATCTTTTTTTTGTAAATATCTTCAATGTACAGACACACTTCTGTTACAGTTTTATAATAGTTTAGATTGTAGCTTATACAAGTTATAAGACTGTCTTTTCATCACATTAGATCGAAAAAGCTTTCGTTTTCCGTATAAAGCAATCCTTTTGGTGGATTTTCTTCCTATCTCACTTCTTCAACTCTAGATGCATGACAGAAACACTAACCTCCGTAGAATCCTTATTTAAAGCAGCTAACGTCTCAGTCAGTAGCTCCTGTAGGAACTTCTTGGGGCTCCTCAGGTTCCAGTGAGGGTTCTGTAGGTACAGCTTGAGGTACACCCCTGCGACGACCACCTCGCCGGCGGGGGCCCACGTCTCTTCCCCGGCCGTCACTCGCTCTAACGTCTCACGGTCCTCGAACGTTAGGTTCGCGTCGCGGAGTTGATTCGATTGATGTCTGGGGGAGTAAGAGCGTGTATTGATATGGCCGTAACAAAATTGAGTATTAATTTGTACATCTTGGGATTTTTCTAACAGTGATCTGGATAAAAATTTTACATGCACATACACAAACTTATGACCATAATCCCTTTCCCAGTTGTAACGAAGTTCACTTTTAGCATATTGAAGATAAATAAAAGTAAATTGGTGAAACGTTAGATTCGTTCGAATATTACACAATTTTAAATATTACGAACAATTTGGCATTTGTTATACCGTTCGATAGAGAGTTAGCAGGCAAATAACTTTGACATATTAGCCGAAAAACTTTATTTGCGTCTAACGGTGGTCGATCCACACCAGCTCGGTGGCTGACGATGGCCGCAGCTCGCCTACCTGTCTCTCAGCGCGGCCACGTGCCCGCAGACCCGCTGTCTCGCCTCGTCGCTCCACACAGCTCACTGGTCAGCTGGCACGCGGCTAGTGGTGGCCGCAGCTCGCCTACCTGTCTCTCAGCGCGGCCACGTGCCTGCAGACCCGCTGTCTCGCCTCGTCGCTCCACACAGCTCACTGGTCAGCTGGCACGCGGCTAGTGGTGGCCGCAGCTCGCCTACCTGTCTCTCAGCGCGGCCACGTGCCCGCAGACCCGCTGTCTCGCCTCGTCGCTCCACACAGCTCACTGGTCAGCTGGCACGCGGCTAGTGGTGGCCGCAGCTCGCCTACCTGTCTCTCAGCGCGGCCACGTGCCCGCAGACCCGCTGTCTCGCCTCGTCGCTCCACACAGCTCACTGGTCAGCTGGCACGCGGCTAGTGGTGGCCGCAGCTCGCCTACCTGTCTCTCAGCGCGGCCACGTGCCCGCAGACCCGCTGTCTCGCCTCGTCGCTCCACACAGCTCACTGGTCAGCTGGCACGATGCTAGTGGTGGCCGCAGCTCGCCTACCTGTCTCTCAGCGCGGCCACGTGCCCGCAGACCCGCTGTCTCGCCTCGTCGCTCCACACAGCTCACTGGTCAGCTGGCACGCGGCTAGTGGTGGCCGCAGCTCGCCTACCTGTCTCTCAGCGCGGCCACGTGCCCGCAGACCCGCTGTCTCGCCTCGTCGCTCCACACAGCTCACTGGTCAGCTGGCACGCGGCTAGTGGTGGCCGCAGCTCGCCTACCTGTCTCTCAGCGCGGCCACGTGCCCGCAGACCCGCTGTCTCGCCTCGTCGCTCCACACAGCTCACTGGTCAGCTGGCACGCGGCTAGTGGTGGCCGCAGCTCGCCTACCTGTCTCTCAGCGCGGCCACGTGCCCGCAGACCCGCTGTCTCGCCTCGTCGCTCCACACAGCTCACTGGTCAGCTGGCACGCGGCTAGTGGTGGCCGCAGCTCGCCTACCTGTCTCTCAGCGCGGCCACGTGCCCGCAGACCCGCTGTCTCGCCTCGTCGCTCCACACAGCTCACTGGTCAGCTGGCACGCGGCTAGTGGTGGCCGCAGCTCGCCTACCTGTCTCTCAGCGCGGCCACGTGCCCGCAGACCCGCTGTCTCGCCTCGTCGCTCCACACAGCTCACTGGTCAGCTGGCACGCGGCTAGTGGTGGCCGCAGCTCGCCTACCTGTCTCTCAGCGCGGCCACGTGCCCGCAGACCCGCTGTCTCGCCTCGTCGCTCCACACAGCTCACTGGTCAGCTGGCACGCGGCTAGTGGTGGCCGCAGCTCGCCTACCTGTCTCTCAGCGCGGCCACGTGCCCGCAGACCCGCTGTCTCGCCTCGTCGCTCCACACCAGCTCACTGGTCAGCTGGCACGCGGCTAGTGGTGGCCGCAGCTCGCCTACCTGTCTCTCAGCGCGGCCACGTGCCTGCAGACCCGCTGTCTCGCCTCGTCGCTCCACACAGCTCACTGGTCAGCTGGCACGCGGCTAGTGGTGGCCGCAGCTCGCCTACCTGTCTCTCAGCGCGGCCACGTGCCCGCAGACCCGCTGTCTCGCCTCGTCGCTCCACACAGCTCACTGGTCAGCTGGCACGCGGCTAGTGGTGGCCGCAGCTCGCCTACCTGTCTCTCAGCGCGGCCACGTGCCCGCAGACCCGCTGTCTCGCCTCGTCGCTCCACACAGCTCACTGGTCAGCTGGCACGCGGCTAGTGGTGGCCGCAGCTCGCCTACCTGTCTCTCAGCGCGGCCACGTGCCCGCAGACCCGCTGTCTCGCCTCGTCGCTCCACACAGCTCACTGGTCAGCTGGCACGCGGCTAGTGGTGGCCGCAGCTCGCCTACCTGTCTCTCAGCGCGGCCACGTGCCCGCAGACCCGCTGTCTCGCCTCGTCGCTCCACACAGCTCACTGGTCAGCTGGCACGCGGCTAGTGGTGGCCGCAGCTCGCCTACCTGTCTCTCAGCGCGGCCACGTGCCCGCAGACCCGCTGTCTCGCCTCGTCGCTCCACACAGCTCACTGGTCAGCTGGCACGCGGCTAGTGGTGGCCGCAGCTCGCCTACCTGTCTCTCAGCGCGGCCACGTGCCCGCAGACCCGCTGTCTCGCCTCGTCGCTCCACACAGCTCACTGGTCAGCTGGCACGCGGCTAGTGGTGGCCGCAGCTCGCCTACCTGTCTCTCAGCGCGGCCACGTGCCCGCAGACCCGCTGTCTCGCCTCGTCGCTCCACACAGCTCACTGGTCAGCTGGCACGCGGCTAGTGGTGGCCGCAGCTCGCCTACCTGTCTCTCAGCGCGGCCACGTGCCCGCAGACCCGCTGTCTCGCCTCGTCGCTCCACACAGCTCACTGGTCAGCTGGCACGCGGCTAGTGGTGGCCGCAGCTCGCCTACCTGTCTCTCAGCGCGGCCACGTGCCCGCAGACCCGCTGTCTCGCCTCGTCGCTCCACACAGCTCACTGGTCAGCTGGCACGCGGCTAGTGGTGGCCGCAGCTCGCCTACCTGTCTCTCAGCGCGGCCACGTGCCCGCAGACCCGCTGTCTCGCCTCGTCGCTCCACACAGCTCACTGGTCAGCTGGCACGCGGCTAGTGGTGGCCGCAGCTCGCCTACCTGTCTCTCAGCGCGGCCACGTGCCCGCAGACCCGCTGTCTCGCCTCGTCGCTCCACACAGCTCACTGGTCAGCTGGCACGCGGCTAGTGGTGGCCGCAGCTCGCCTACCTGTCTCTCAGCGCGGCCACGTGCCCGCAGACCCGCTGTCTCGCCTCGTCGCTCCACACAGCTCACTGGTCAGCTGGCACGCGGCTAGTGGTGGCCGCAGCTCGCCTACCTGTCTCTCAGCGCGGCCACGTGCCCGCAGACCCGCTGTCTCGCCTCGTCGCTCCACACAGCTCACTGGTCAGCTGGCACGCGGCTAGTGGTGGC
This sequence comes from Agonopterix subpropinquella, assembly GCA_922987775.1. Lineage (NCBI taxonomy): Eukaryota > Metazoa > Arthropoda > Insecta > Lepidoptera > Depressariidae > Agonopterix > Agonopterix subpropinquella. The sequence continues at coordinate 5,916,552 of OV277710.1, forward strand.
CGCAGCTCGCCTACCTGTCTCTCAGCGCGGCCACGTGCCCGCAGACCCGCTGTCTCGCCTCGTCGCTCCACACAGCTCACTGGTCAGCTGGCACGCGGCTAGTGGTGGCCGCAGCTCGCCTACCTGTCTCTCAGCGCGGCCACGTGCCCGCAGACCCGCTGTCTCGCCTCGTCGCTCCACACAGCTCACTGGTCAGCTGGCACGCGGCTAGTGGTGGCCGCAGCTCGCCTACCTGTCTCTCAGCGCGGCCACGTGCCCGCAGACCCGCTGTCTCGCCTCGTCGCTCCACACAGCTCACTGGTCAGCTGGCACGCGGCTAGTGGTGGCCGCAGCTCGCCTACCTGTCTCTCAGCGCGGCCACGTGCCCGCAGACCCGCTGTCTCGCCTCGTCGCTCCACACAGCTCACTGGTCAGCTGGCACGCGGCTAGTGGTGGCCGCAGCTCGCCTACCTGTCTCTCAGCGCGGCCACGTGCCCGCAGACCCGCTGTCTCGCCTCGTCGCTCCACACAGCTCACTGGTCAGCTGGCACGCGGCTAGTGGTGGCCGCAGCTCGCCTACCTGTCTCTCAGCGCGGCCACGTGCCCGCAGACCCGCTGTCTCGCCTCGTCGCTCCACACAGCTCACTGGTCAGCTGGCACGCGGCTAGTGGTGGCCGCAGCTCGCCTACCTGTCTCTCAGCGCGGCCACGTGCCCGCAGACCCGCTGTCTCGCCTCGTCGCTCCACACAGCTCACTGGTCAGCTGGCACGCGGCTAGTGGTGGCCGCAGCTCGCCTACCTGTCTCTCAGCGCGGCCACGTGCCCGCAGACCCGCTGTCTCGCCTCGTCGCTCCACACCAGCTCGGGGTGCTCGTGGTTTGCGTCCATCATGTGGACGGCGCTGGCTGGGGCTGACTCTCGCATCGCTTCGGCAAACACGCCAGGCACGTATCGAGATATCGTTAGTTTGACCTGTGGATCATTAACATTACATGTACTTTCGTAACTTTAAGACACCGTTGTTGGAATTTGACATGAAGACATCGCTTTTTCCCCTAGCTTTATTTCTGTCTATAGTTCAGAAACATAATTTGTTAGAGCGTAAAGCATTGCACTCTGCAGTCCAAAAAGTACGGGCGCCAGCGACGCATGGAATTTCTGTCGAATAAAATAGACATCGGCATCGAGGTGATTCCATAAGTGAACCGTATTGCCAATTTTAGTACAGAGCACTAAAAAGTACAAAACAAAACAAGCTTTACCTTAGGTCCATGTAATTTGTCAGCCATCATCCTCGCTAATAGTTCAACAGCAGCTTCTCTCGTCTCGGACAATTTGCTGTTGCAGAATAAATCTAATAGGTATATCACAGCACCTGCGTTAACAAACGATATAAACTTTTATTAGCTGAACATTTTAGACAACATAAAACTATAAATAAAATTAATCGACTTTAAAATGGACGATTGTCTGTTCTTGTCCGAGATCCGACCGTAAAATGCCGTAACAATAGGGTTACCAGGTTAAAAAATGACTTCTTTGAACCTGGCAACCTTATAGTTGCGGCAGATTGAGAGGTGGCAAACCTAGTTTTTCCAGTACTTTAGATCAGTCTCCATCCGATGGCACCGCATTTACTTCCCAAACAGACAAGTGGAAAAAGTTATGCCAAAAATCATAATGGAAAAGGTACTTGCGGCAAGATTTTTTTTAGGCAACTTGGCGGCGTTGAATTAACCCCTGTGTAAACATACACTAGAATAACATTTCGTTCGCCTATGAAATAGGTGCATAATTTAACGGTCGGATCTCGGACTATTCACAAGAGATTTAAATAGCTAAAGCTAGTACAAAAGATGTCCTTTAGCAAAGTAATTCATTTAGTATGGTTGGACGGAACGGGGGAGCGTGAGACTTCTCTATGGACGGAACATATAGTTTAGTATACTTCGATGTCTTCAATTCAATTATACAACGATGTCTTACCAGCGTTATAGATTGGTCGACATTAAAGCCTGACCAGGGAAATAAAAAACATCGCCATGTTGCGGAAAATCATTGGAAATAATTTTTGTACTTGAAACATTGTCATTAAAGGTTACAGTCGATTGTAGGGCCCTCAAAGCAGGCTTTTTATTTTTGGTTTAAGAACATCATCGTGTTCAAATGGTCTCGTATACAGGTTGTAAGTGAAAGCAGTTTTGGATAGGACAGCTGATTTTTTTTCGCGTTTCCCGAGGTAGGCTCCATAGTGAAAGTTGTTCAGTTTGATGGTCTGAGTTCACCGTTTCAGTATTTGCTAGGCTGTCACTTACATCCTGTATTTGTCTCTCTATTGTTCCCTTCCCTTCCACATTGTCAGTGTAAGGCTGCCAGTCCATTGAAGCTGTGCGAGCTGTACGAGCTGTGTAGCTGTGTTTTTTTAACCAATCAGGACCTCGGGCGAGGCGCTGCCGATCTAAAGCACCCTAAAGCTAGCAGTAGCACGTACCTTTAGCTAAAGCTTCCTTCACGAGCGCAGTGTTGGCCAGCAGGGCGGCGAGCGCTGCGAGCGCCCCGGGGCGCGGCGGCCGGTCCCCCAGCAGCGCGAGCAGGTGGCCCAGCACGGCGCTGGCGGCGATGTCCTCCACGCACTCCCTGCTGCCCGCGGCGGCCAGCACGCTGCGTAGAGACGCCTCCTGCAGCTTGGGGTGCGGCCGCGCCGACAGCATGCCGAATATCAAACCGAATTGCCCTATACATTGGATTTCTACACCTGCAAATAAATGCTCAATTTAAATACAATGGCTAGACGAGAAGATGGACCAAGGTAATATCAGAGTGGTGGCCAAGCGGAGAACGGAGGTGAGTAGGCAGACCACCAGCACGTTGCCTGATGACATTGTGGGAGTGATGGGTTCGCATTGGATTAGATTAGCACAGGACCGTGAGGTATGGCGCAAAAGGAGGGCTTTGCCCAGCATGCTGGGCCGACTGACTGCTGCAGCAGTCGGTTGATGTGGGCTGATTTGATTGATTGATTAATACAATAACGTCTTACTAGTTTGAGAAAAACAGTTTCTTCGAATTTTTTCCAATGCCATCTAGTATATTGTTACGAGCTACGGGTTCCGGGATTGGAGTGAAACGCTAAGTCTAATTTTACAGAGTTTATTTGGGATACACTTACAAACGGTCCACCTCGCAGAGGTTCCCCTAAACGGTTCACTTCACCGGGTCTTCCTCGCAGGGATTCCCCGTGCACCACTTACTGTCACTGTTCACAGTTCACTACGCCACTACTGTGACGACACGACACGCGTCACGGCTATGACGTCACGACGTACGACACTATGACGTCAAGACGTACGACACTATGACGTCACGCACTACACTGACACTATGACGTCACGTACTACACCGACACTATGACGTCACGCACTACACTGACACTAGTCTACTCACTGTTCCACTCTTAGCACTTTTCTCTTCACTAGTACTTTTCCACTTTTACTTTTCTTCCTTTTGTTTCGCACTGTTCACTGTCAAACCAAATACTCATCTCTGACCGCGAACTCGCCGCTTTTTATATCCCGCAGAATATTCCAGACTACCCTTTTTCGATCTTCTTTTCTTTACTCGATTGTTTTCCTCCAGATAGTTCTAACCCCGCCTTCTTTTCTCGAAACTGATCGAAGACACGCCCACTTTTCTGGTTCTTTTCAAATATTCGTAATTTCGCCTCCTTTCTCGAAGTTCCCAGACACCCCTAGACCTTTTGGTCCCTTTTTAAATATTCCTTCTCTCTCTTCCTTCTAGAACATTTCTAAAAACACAAAAATCTAGAAATATTTTTGGCGCGGATCGGATTCGAACCGTCACCCCCCAGCATGGGAGGCGGACCCTTAGACCGTAAGACCACGGCGATTGTTAATACACCCTCCGAATTTTTGAATGCCTTCTTACGTCTAACGTTTGACAGCATTCGTGACAATATTATGATAGCACTAAGCTGAAATATCCATGCTACCTGCCTGTCATGTTAAAAGCATGTATATTTCACCCTACTGCAATAGCGTAAATACAATAAAGTGGGTGCGCTTAGTGGCCGCGTTGGGTCTATGCTCGCGCGGTGTGCGGAGGGGTGTGGGGTACAGCGCGCAGGTGTATCGGTACTGGGACCGCGCCCCGCGCTACCCGCACCCCCCGCACGATAGGCCTGGAGCGACCCGAGAGCGCCCGAGACTATTAGTATATTCACTTTGCTACTATTGCTATCTCAATACATTTGGCGATGGCGAGTGTCTTTCATCACAGGACGAACGTCGAAATCGCGAAAAAAAAAATTTTCCTGTCCCATACATTCAGGTCGAATCAGTTTGCAGTTTTTGCAGAATGAAATAGCAGATTTTTTTTTTGCGATTTTGATGGTAATCCCATAGTGAAAATTGTTAAATTTGATCATCCCCTTAAAAATTATCAGCATATTGTAAATGGTCCATAGTATCTGAAAATCTTTCAACAGATTTTAAGTAATAAGAAAGTAACACGAGAAGGAACTTACCAGGGTTTTTAATAATGACATTGGCTAATGCAGTGAGGGCGAGAGTCAGGTGTTCCACTCGTTCAGGAGACATGTCCACCTTCGTCTGCGCATGCACGAACTTCAATATGTCCAGGATGAATTGCTGCGGGTTCTGCAACATTCATAATTAAATATTGTATTAAACAAGAACCTAAATAATTATCAACGATTTTTACTGTCACTCTGGAAGCGGTATGTTTTCTTTTATAGACTAGATTTTCATGACCAGATAGTGATAATGCCTAACAATTTTGCACAGTTTTATTTAAGGCTTTGACTGCCAAATGACCGACAAACAATGGAAAATCTATTGTTATTGTGACCCGACGGCGTTCAAAAGAAAGTTTTCATGCTGCAAAACATAAGTAAAATACATAGGAACTTATTTTATTTTTTAATTAATTTTTTTTTTTTTTTTTTATGTGTGATAGGAAAGCATTTGACCCCAATCTCACCTGATGTTGAGTGATGATGAGGCCGAAGATGTAGCATGCTTACCTAGAAAGATGCCTATTCTCTCTCGCCTTGAAGAGGCCCAGGTTGTATTGCTCAGGGAACAGGTCCGCAGGCAGGGCATTCCACTCCTTAGCCGTGCGCATTATAAAAGAAGAAGCAAACTTCTTCGTGCGAATTGCTGGTAGGTCAACGACATAGGGGTGGAAACCCAGTCTGCGTCTCGTCCCCCGCAGATGAAAGGGATTAATGGCGTTTTGTTAGTGTCTAGCACTACATTTCTGCCAATTTCGAGTGAGTTTTGATGTATCGTAATCAGAGAGATGATTGTTTTATGTACAAAAACACATTTGAGCGAATACAAAATACATCACTCACCTCAATAGGGAAGTCAGGTTGTTCATTATAGATGTCTATATACACCCCTCCCACGGACACGAGCCCCTCGTGCGCCGAGTACACGAAGGGGTCCACGAGGGGTCCCTCGTCCTCGGGGGTCACGCGACAGTTGCGCAGGACATCCTTGAGCTCCGCGCGCGTGCTATTGTCCCACACGAGGTACGGCGTGCGCCAGTTCGATGTCAGCGTCTTTAGAAGCTGAAATTGATAATGATAGTTAGATAAACTTTCTAGTCAGTATAAAAGCATATGATCTCGAATATATCTAAACTATTATAAAACTGTAACAGAAGTGTGTCTGTACATTGAAGATATTTACAAAAAAAGATTACGATATGATTTTTAGATGTCCCTGATTCCAAATCACCAATTTTAGGACTTTTTGTCTGTCTGTTTATTTGTTTGTTTGTTCGAGTATCACGCAAAAACTACTGAACCGATTTTGATGAAACTTTTTTTGTTTGATAGCTTATGATCTGACTTAAAATCTGGTATATAATTTATGCGGACGAAGTCGCGGGTAAAAGCTCGTAGTATAAATAGACGTAGACAGACAAAAAATCAAAAAATTGGTGATTTGGAATCAGGGACATCTAAAAACCATATCGTAATCTTTTTTTTGTAAATATCTTCAATGTACAGACACACTTCTCTTACAGTTTTATAATAGTTTAGATGACTATATTCCCCGAAGAGTCAGAGATATTCTAAAACCTCAGGACATCACGTTTCACTAGTAGTACCGAAACTGTACCGTTTCTAGGCAGTGATATAAACTTATACTATACCTCGGACACTTGGCTGTCATTTCATACAAATGGACAAAATTGGCAAGAGGTAAGTATGCGCAATACTGAGTTAGTGCTAGCGAGACAGGAATACACCATTGCCTACATTTTATGCCACGCTTTCTAGGTTTATGATGTTAAAATTAGTGGGGGCAGGGAGTGTCCGTACTGTATGTAGTACTAGATACAATTTCATATTGACGACCCGGTTGGTGTAATGGTTACCACGCCGGACTGCCAAACCAGGGTCCTGGGTTCGAATCCCGGTTCGGTCATGGATGTTTATATGTTTGTGCCGTTGTTGTATGGTTTCCATAATAAACAGCCTATAAATAGTGCTTTCTTGGGATCATTACAATGTATGTGCCTGTGAGCGTTATTTATTTATTTATATACTGTGCTTATACTTTTAATTTCACTACAAAGTTTTAACTATCCTACTTTTAAAGATTCCACGACAAATATAATTTCTTTCATATTCTGCGCAAAAAAAACGTGGTCGGAAAAATGCCTTGTTAATGAGACGGTTTTAAGCCGGAGCTATACACGGCTGCAAATCGGGCTTACATCCGATCGTCAATTATGTAAGACTGTGGAGGTATGGTTAATGAGCCAGCGCTAGCACCCGTTCGTTTGGTGCCGCTCCGTGTTGCCAATTTCGGTATGGAACATTAAAAGTATTTTTCTTATAACTCTCGCTCACCTCATGTTGGTCGGGTTCACTCAGTCTGCCGCAGAGGTAGGGTGTGAGCAACGTGTGTAGAGCTACTCGTATCCTCTCGTCGTCAGGCGTCGGTTCTTCGTGAGGACCGTAGATGGCGCCCAGCGCTATCACGCACAGTTTCTAACTCTCGCTCACCTCATGTTGGTCGGGTTCATTCAGTCTGCCGCAGAGGTAGGGTGTGAGCAACGTGTGTAGAGCTACTCGTATCCTCTCGTCGTCAGGCGTGGGTTCTTCGTGAGGCCCGTAGATGGCGCCCAGCGCAATCACGCACAGTTTCTAACTCTCGCTCACCTCATGTTGGTCGGGTTCATTCAGTCTGCCGCAGAGGTAGGGTGTGAGCAACGTGTGTAGAGCTACTCGTATCCTCTCGTCGTCAGGCGTGGGTTCTTCGTGAGGCCCGTAGATGGCGCCCAGCGCTATCACGCACAGTTTCGCTAGGTTGTTCGCCACTTCCTAAAACAAATTAGTTAAAATTTTGATTATTTCAATGGAATATAATAGTTATTTTAGTAATTTTCATCGGTCATTGTGCTGGATGGCGGATTATTAATGAAGGTGATTAACAATTGCTTCTATACATATGGCATATACATTGAGATTAACACAGTTAGGTCACGGTTAATCCGATCGATCGGGCGACCGATAGGTTTTTACCTGTAGTCCGATGCATAGGATGCAGAGGATTTTTCTTCTGACTGAATGCAAAATTACATTTTATTTTGACTTTTCGTTCATTAGCCGTAACGATTTTTGAGGCAGTAGGTCGAAAAAATATTATCTTTCCAAATCTTCATCATCATCATCATATCAGCCGTTAGACGTCCACTGCTGGACATAGGCCTCCCCCAAAATGGGAGGATTTGCCATAATCGCCACGCTTGGCAGGCGGGTTGGCGATCGCAGTTGGACTGAATGTGTGTACTCAGAGGATGCTGTTGCCCATCCTCCGGTAGTATCCCTTAGTCGCCTTTTACGATACCCACGGGAGGAAATGGGGCGGTGCTATTCTTAGCTGACACCACACGGACAAATCTCTCCAAATACTGTTCAATAATAGTTTTTCAGGAAACGTTGTTTGCTAAAAAGTACGAATTAAACTTACAAAAAAAAATCTTTACTAGAGGAGTGGCTTCTGTCTAACATAGTGTTACGAGCTACGGGTTCCGGGATTGGAGTGAAACGCTAAGCCCAATTTTACAGACACTAAGTGTCACTACGTTAGTGCTTTTTGGTGTAGCCTGTCTAGACTAAGAACATTGCATATAGTTATAAGTGGACCAAACTCTTTCAATGTTGTTGTAGGCTGACAACCAAGCAAATGTTTCGCCTCGGAACACCAGTGTGTCTCTTTTTAACGTGTTGCTAACACCCTAGTTAGAAAGGGACATACAAGTGTTCTGGGAATCTTACTGGTCTCGTTGCCAGCACTCTGTAGTGCACAATCTTGTTACTGTATAACATTTTTCGTCTAGACAGGCTAGATAAAAAGCATAAAACGAACTTGTTTATTGGCCCGTGCGCTGGTCTCGACGCCGGACTCGGCGAGCGTGTAGTCGTAGTGCAGCACGGCGGGCAGCAGCGCGTGCAGCGCGCCGGCGCGCGCGAGCTGCGCGCGGCACGACGCCGACGCCGACAGCGCCGCCATCGCCTCCGCGCCCGCGCACGCCGTGTCACCGAGCTTCTGCTAAACACATTTGGAGGACTGAGTTTTTGGCGGTCATTCGATAGCTACGTTTGAAGTCCACATATTTTATCGAATTTTTATTGTTTATAGTGAGTTTTGGTTCGTAAAATAGGTGTTGTTTTGCGTAACAAAGTGTCGTGCAAGTGAACAGTACAGTTCAGTGAAATATGATGGTGTACGGGTCGTAAACAGGAAGTGTTCCATCATTTTTAGCGCGGCAAAGCGGTAGGTTCACCTCTTTCCTGTGGACTTCTATGTTTCCTGCTACTTTCGATTGTCTTCAAAAACTCCAAAGAAGCGTCAAAACGTAGAACACCAACGTTTGGTGGCTTAAAATTCATCTTCATCTATCATCCACCATCAAAATTAAGAATATGAAGAAGAAAAAAAGATATGGCTTTAAATGACATAGTGTCCAGAGCCATTAAACACATTATTAAAAAAAATATTGGAGTGCTGAATAAAAAACTAGTTCGAGATAATTCTCTCTTTAACAATATTTTTATGTTAGAGATTTTAAAATATAAGGATTACACCGGGCGCGGCAGCAGCGGCACGAGGTCTGCGCAGAGCCCCGGCAGGGCGGCGCACACTGCGGGAGCAGCGCGCGCGTGTCACAAGGTGACGTCACTCACCGGGCGCGACAGCAGCGGCACGAGGTCCGCGCAGAGCCCCGGCAGGGCGGCGCACACTGCGGGAGCAGCGCGCGCGTGTCACAAGGTGACGTCACTCACCGGGCGCAGCAGCAGCGGCACGAGGTCCGCGCAGAGCCCCGGCAGGGCGGCGCACACTGCGGGAGCAGCGCGCGCGTGTCACAAGGTGACGTCACTCACCGGGCGCGACAGCAGCGGCACGAGGTCCGCGCAGAGCCCCGGCAGGGCGGCGCACACTGCGGGAGCAGCGCGCGCGTGTCACAAGGTGACGTCACTCACCGGGCGCGACAGCAGCGGCACGAGGTCCGCGCAGAGCCCCGGCAGGGCGGCGCACACTGCGGGAGCAGCGCGCGCGTGTCACAAGGTGACGTCACTCACCGGGCGCAGCAGCAGCGGCACGAGGTCCGCGCAGAGCCCCGGCAGGGCGGCGCACACTGCGGGAGCAGCGCGCGCGTGTCACAAGGTGACGTCACTCACCGGGCGCAGCAGCAGCGGCACGAGGTCCGCGCAGAGCCCCGGCAGGGCGGCGCACACTGCGGGAGCAGCGCGCGCGTGTCACAAGGTGACGTAACTCACCGGGCGCAGCAGCAGCGGCACGAGGTCCGCGCAGAGCCCCGGCAGGGCGGCGCACACTGCGGGAGCAGCGCGCGCGTGTCACAAGGTGACGTCACTCACCGGGCGCGACAGCAGCGGCACGAGGTCCGCGCAGAGCCCCGGCAGGGCGGCGCACACTGCGGGAGCAGCGCGCGCGTGTCACAAGGTGACGTCACTCACCGGGCGCGACAGCAGCGGCACGAGGTCCGCGCAGAGCCCCGGCAGGGCGGCGCACACTGCGGGAGCAGCGCGCGCGTGTCACAAGGTGACGTCACTCACCGGGCGCAGCAGCAGCGGCACGAGGTCCGCGCAGAGCCCCGGCAGGGCGGCGCACACTGCGGGAGCAGCGCGCGCGTGTCACAAGGTGACGTCACTCACCGGGCGCAGCAGCAGCGGCACGAGGTCCGCGCAGAGCCCCGGCAGGGCGGCGCACACTGCGGGAGCAGCGCGCGCGTGTCACAAGGTGACGTCACTCACCGGGCGCAGCAGCAGCGGCACGAGGTCCGCGCAGAGCCCCGGCAGGGCGGCGCAGACGGCGCGGCACTCCGGGAAGGAGGCGGCGACGGCGAAGCAGCGCGCCGCGTGCGCGCACACCGCCGCCGCCACCTCCTCCTGCGACCGGCACGACGGCAGCACCGCCACGCACCGCGACATCGCCTCGTGCAGCACCTGCGTTACACAACATATCGTGTGTTAATAGAGTTCAAGTTCCTGTAGGATTTCAAAGGGTTGTATTTAAAGGCCTCCGCCTCCAGCCGCGCCGTGCTCGGCAGTTGCGGGTATAGTATAGTATAGCCAGCACCTGCAGGCCGCCCTCGCGGCGCAGCTCCTCGGCGTTGAGGCTGGAGCACTTGACGGTGGCGTGTGCCAGCTCGCAGGCGGCGGGCAGTAGCGCGGGCGCGTCGCTCTCCGCGAATAGCTGCTCGGCCTCCGCCTCGAGCCGCGCCGTGCTCAGCAGCTGCGGGTATCCCGCATACTTGTACGGCGCCAACACTGCAACGAATACATCTCTTGTTTGAGGCGAAGTACCTCGAAGTTCGCTGGTGAACTGCAGTTGTGAACTGCACTTGTGTAGACAAGATTCACAGCGGTATGGTCTCAGCCACCGTTCACGACAGAATACAATGAAATCTAACAGCCTCAGGAGAGCCTAGGAATTACTTTACACCATCCTCAGACCCACAGCCAATTTAATGTAATCAAAAAGATGGTGAAAATGTTGGAAAGCCAATTATCAGAATTTCCTCCACTACAAACGGGAAAAGAATTAGAAAACCAAAGATAATTAAAAGCAGACTTTAGAGGTCATTTTTTGCAGCTTTTCATCCATCATCGTCAATTTAAGTTGCGGGGGTTCATCACAGCCTTTTCCATTTTCGAGGTCCATCACTGAAAAATATCTAGAACAATCTCTAAACTAGATAGAATAGCCGTCGTAGTATGCCAGCGTAATATAGCACTATCACACTTTCGCTCTTTCTATTTGCGCGCGAACGAACGAGATAAAAGCATGATATAGGCTTTAGACAGACAGACTGCATTTCAATTGCAATCCAACCGCAAATTGCAGTTCAAGTGCAGTTTCAATGCAGTTGACACGACTGCAATAGAACTGCACGCCAAACGCGCAGTCCGATTGCAGTCGGCGTGCAGTCGGCGTGCAGTCGTGTGAACTGCACACCGACTGCATTCAAACTGCATCCGAACTGCATTCCCACCCGCCCCCACGCTCCGCCCTCCTAGTCCAATCATCGAGGAGTTTCCTTGTATGGACACCCTAACAATAATTCACCAATCGCTGAAACTTTACAGTGTGATAAAGTAAAATATAAAGATTACGGTTGACACATTACCCAAGAATTTCACTTTTCCACCCAGAGCTACGAGTGATTTTTATGTTTAGGTAGAAATACCTAACTACCGAATAAAAAAATTCTTAGATAATGTGTCAACCGTAATCTTTATACTTCACTTTATCACACTGTAAAGTTTCAGCGATCGATGAATTATTGTTAGGGTGTCCATACAAACTCCTCGATTTTTCGACTAGGAGGGCGGAGCGTGCGGGCGGGTGGGTATGCAGTTCGGATACAGTTTGAATGCAGTCGGTGAGCAGTTAACACGACTGCACGCCGACTGCAATTTAACTGCAATCGGACTGCGCGTTTGGTGTGCAGTTCTATTGCAGTCGTGTCAACTGCATTGAAACTGCACTTGAACTGAAATTTGCGGTTGGATTGCAGTTGAAATTTAGTCCGTCTGTCTAGAGCCATGGCCGTATCACGTGCAAAATGCTAGCCCAGCAGGTGTAATAATGTTATCGTTAATGAGAATGGACTTACCATCAGAGTATCTCTTGAAGAGTATAGTCTGTGTGCGTAGGATGAGCACGATGTTGTTGGTGTTGGGGCCGTCGCCGGTCCACACGTTGCGGCTGCAGAGGAACTCATACGCCTGGTTCACTGCCTCGAACCGATCCTGCACAAAAATTAACCTGTTACAATACATTACTTCTTTACGTGAGCCCAAGGTGTTTAGGTAGTATATGGTGAAACAGAAGTACAGTGGATGGAGATCTTGGCCATTCTTGTAGAACCAACACTTATAGAGGAACCAGTCGTTCGCCTGCACCTGGAATCTAACCACCTGTACGTGGGATGGCCTGCTTGTGACAGGCCAGAAATTGGTAAACTCGGAAAGAAGATAATCGCTATATTTAATACTAGCGGCCCGTCCCGGCTTCGCACGGGTGGACGTCTAATCTTTTCTAGTTATAAATATAGCCTATGTTACTCAGGGTGAATGCAGCTTTCTAATGGTGAAAGAATTTTTTAAATCGGCCCAGTACTTTTTGAGCCTATTCATTACAAACATACAAACATACAAAAATAGGTACAAATCTTTCCTCTTTATAATATTAGTGTAGATTATTATTAAAATTTCTTAAATTTATAAAAGAGAACTGCTCAATAACTTCTGATATTTGTTTCTTTACCTACCGATATCTAAGCAGACAAGAACTAAGATAAAAAGAAAGTTAAATGTTCTTGTGTTTTCACAATTTTTGTAAAATGTTTATGTTTTTAACAAATAATAAAAATGTCAAAAAGTTAAAAATTAAGGGGGGTTCTCAACAAGAAACTAACGAAGTCCTTACCGACGACGACCAACGACGACCGACGACCTTTTATCAACGTTTTTTCTTCACGCTCTATCGTCTAAACGGTAATACATACAAGCGTCAAACTTAATGTGATTATAGAGCAAACTCTACAGAATAACACCTTTTGTGTAAAATGTTTATGTTTTTAACAAATAATAAAAATGTCAAAAAGTTAAAAATTAAGGGGGGTTCTCAACAAGAAACTAGTTTTTATCAACGTTTTTTCTTCACGCTCTATCGTATAAACGGTAGTACATACAAGCGTCAAACTTAATGTGATTATAGAGCAAACTCTACAGAATAACAACAAATACTAAAAACCGGCCAAGTGTAAGTCGGTCTCGCGCCAAAGGTCCCGGACAAAAAAAGTTTTTTTTCTAAGTTAATAATTTTGTGTTCTGTGGTGGTGTGGTACGGAACCCTCGGTGCGCGAGTAGCCCGACTCGCACTTGACCGGTTTTATTTTAATGTGTTTATTGAACAGAAAAACTACAGAAAGTGATAATGATACCCTGAGCCCCAAGATAAAGTATATGAATTAAAAAACACTGATATACCCTGAGTTTTTGTTGATAATTGAGATGAACCCAGAGGTATTCTTGACTAAGTGGAGCCCTGTTAAAACACTCACCCGCTCCTCGGGGTTCTTGTCCGGGTGGTACTGCTGGGCGAGCCTGTAGTACGCCTTGTTAGACACTCACCCGCCCCTCGGGGTTCTTGTCCGGGCGGTACTGCTGGGCGAGCCTGTAGTACGCCTTGTTAGACACTCACCCGCCCCTCGGGGTTCTTGTCCGGGTGGTACTGCTGGGCGAGCCTGTAGTACGCCTTGTTAGACACTCACCCGCCCCTCGGGGTTCTTGTCCGGGTGGTACTGCTGGGCGAGCCTGTAGTACGCCTTGTTAGACACTCACCCGCCCCTCGGGGTTCTTGTCCGGGTGGTACTGCTGGGCGAGCCTGTAGTACGCCTTGTTAGACACTCACCCGCCCCTCGGGGTTCTTGTCCGGGTGGTACTGCTGGGCGAGCCTGTAGTACGCCTTGTTAGACACTCACCCGCCCCTCGGGGTTCTTGTCCGGGTGGTACTGCTGGGCGAGCCTGTAGTACGCCTTGTTAGACACTCACCCGCCCCTCGGGGTTCTTGTCCGGGCGGTACTGCTGGGCGAGCCTGTAGTACGCCTTGTTAGACACTCACCCGCCCCTCGGGGTTCTTGTCCGGGTGGTACTGCTGGGCGAGCCTGTAGTACGCCTTGTTAGACACTCACCCGCCCCTCGGGGTTCTTGTCCGGGTGGTACTGCTGGGCGAGCCTGTAGTACGCCTTGTTAGACACTCACCCGCCCCTCGGGGTTCTTGTCCGGGTGGTACTGCTGGGCGAGCCTGTAGTACGCCTTGTTAGACACTCACCCGCCCCTCGGGGTTCTTGTCCGGGTGGTACTGCTGGGCGAGCCTGTAGTACGCCTTGTTAGACACTCACCCGCCCCTCGGGGTTCTTGTCCGGGTGGTACTGCTGGGCGAGCCTGTAGTACGCCTTGTTAGACACTCACCCGCCCCTCGGGGTTCTTGTCCGGGTGGTACTGCTGGGCGAGCCTGTAGTACGCCTTCCTGACGGCGGCCTCGTCGTGGCCCGGCCCGGCCGCCAGCCCTAGCGCCGCGTACGCCTCGCTCGCCGTCATCGATGGAGGCTTCTTCTCCACTTCGCGACGCCACGCGTCTAGCACGTCCTTTAGCAGACGGACCTAGGAGAAAAGCAACAATAAGTTATAAGGAGCATTAAATACAAAAATAACCTGAATAAGGCCACCATATCGATATCATTGCCTTGTTAATACGATATCTTACAGGCAACTTTACGGAAGGTAAACTAAAATGGGTGGAAAGTATAAATAGTAAATTAAATAAACAATAAACAGTTTCTTAGTGAAACGACACAGCGAAGACCCAATATCTATTTTTTTACCAATTCTTTACATTCAAGCACTCATACTTATTTAAAATAAGGTTTTCTCTGATCGTTTTTTATGTTTTTGTGACACAATACGTACAGGGTCAGGTATGGGCCAGTCGGGGAACTGGTGCGTGTCACACAGATGCCGCAGGTAGAACATGTTGCAGAACAGCTCCTGCTCGAGCTGCGGGTACTGCACGCAGGGGATGGCGAGGTAGGGGTAGCGCGCCGCGATGTGCGCGCGCAGGCGCGGCGTGAACTCCCCTATGTGCGCCGACACCTTCATTATTAGCATGCGTCTGGAAAACAAAACACATGGTAAGGCCGCATTAATAGATATCTCGGCGATTAAACAAGCTACATACAAGTTAAAAGCCGCGCCGAAGTAAATCTGCCACCGCTACTATAGGTAAACCATTTATCTCGCGGGACGCCAGCGGGGCAAGAGGTAGGTGGGCGCGGAGGAACTCTCAGGCGTTTCGGAGGTGAAAGCGCGCGCGCGCGGCAGGGAGTACAAGTGACGTTTCTCAGTACGCTAGCGGCTCCCGCGGCGTGCAGTCGGCTTTTTGGTTACGGACGCTCGGAACAAAATCTACACGAGATCAATTTTCCAGAGATATTTCCCAAGATGAACGCTGAAGATGGACAGTCCAAAATTATACTTTAAAATAAAATATGTTACAAAAACATTTATCTGTATATGTAATGACAAAGTGCATTAACTTATTTTGCATTTGAGTAATTTATCTCGGAACCCGCGCCCACCCCCTTCTTGCCCCGCGGGCGTACCGCGAGTTATATGGTTTACCTATAGACTCGTATATTACGCACATTTTGATTCTTATAGCAATGGATTACGCGATCGATATTACGATTTTTCCGCGGACCTACTGCATTTTCGCGCGCTTCAAAAAGCTGGATATGTGTTCATATAGTAAAGACACCAGCCACTAGTTGTTGCTACTGGATCGAGATCATGATCCAGGGCAAACCCCGTATACGCAAGTGACGGGTTCATATCTCGCTGGCCACTTTTTCTGCTTGACACATTTACTCAAAAATATAACAAATCAAACAGCATAGCATAGCATTCGCTTTGCTAGTCGTGTTCACGACTATAAGCAGATATATTGTGAAAACTCGAGAAAATCCACGTTTTACTGGTAGCACCAAAACTCTGTCCAATGTGACAGATGGTGAGCCCGTTCCCACTTAGAGGGAGGTTACACGTTCAGTATTTCGTCATTCTGGTACATCAGTCTGGTCATGTATATTTGATTTGAAGGGAAACTGATATACTGAAGCACCATGTTAGTCGGGTCAATCTCGAGTCAGTTTCCCTTCAAATCAAATAATATACATGACCAGACTGATGAAATAGTGACCGTGTAACCTCCCTCTTATAATAGACACAAACGTAAATTGAATACACATAGGAAGAATGACCTCATTTCTGAATTCCATATAGCCTCCGGCGTGTCCCACTCGCCGAGGAAGATCTGCGCGAACTTGTCGGCGCCGTGGTTCTCCAGGTAGCACACCATCGCTTCCGGCAGCAGCTGCCCTAGTATCGACCTCTGCATTATGTCTGAACTCGACTGAAAAGTAACGATACAACTCATTATTTAATAATATTCGTTTTTAGATCATGTGTGTACGATAGAACTGGCTGAATCTAAACTATTATAAAACTGTAACAGAAGTGTGTCTGTACATTAAAGATATTTACAAAAAAAAGATTACGATATGCTTTTTAGGCTTCCCTGATTCCAAATCACAAATTTTTGAACTTTTTGTCTGTCTGTTTGTTTGTTTGTTTATGTGTTTGTTTGTTTGAACGAGCATCACGCAAAAACTACTAAACCGATTTTGATGAAACTTTTTTGTTTGATAGCTTATGATCTGACTTAAAATCTGGTACATAATTTGTGCGGACGAAGTCGCGGGTTAACAATAGTATGTAAATAAAATGTGAATTAAAAAGTATGGATTGCTTCCTTACTAAAAGTATACCAAAGTTCATATTGAACAACAGCAGGAGCCAAAGCTCGTGCCATCATCAGAACCCTCGCCGCACAGGCACGATTATGCACAAGATGAAGCTTTAGCCTGGATGGATCCCAGCCGCAGAATATACGGAGATGAGGAAGAAACCATGGAACATATCCTTCGTGAATGCGATGACTTGGCGGTTAAACGCATGTGCCTCCTGAGAGGGAGATTACATGTTTCCTCCCCTGATTTCCACTACCAATTCTTCAGGCTGAGATAGCCTATATAGGCTACCTTAGTTCTGCGAATTTTCATTTCTGATTCGATCTGGCAGGGAGCTCAGAGGATAGCCCTTTAAGGAACTCCGAGCCCTTTGGAGTAGCTTTTAGCCTTTTATGAAGCTATTAGTAATCGGCCACGTCAAAGAGTCGTTTTGAGACACTGGGGTATTTGGGATGATGGGTGGATGAGGGCAGCGCAGGACCGTTTACCATGTCCAGCAGTGGATCTTTCGGCTGAGATGATACTGAACTATGACCATATATTTAATGACCCTTCTTGACCACGTCACAAACGTCGAGATCCGACGTCAAAAATCAAAATTCAAAATTCAAAAATTTTTTATTCAAAATAATATCATATAGATAGCTTTTTGACGTCATTTTTTGACTCTACCACCGCGTCGGAAGGTGTTCCGTTGAGAGAAGATGCGGCCAGGAACTCTAAGGTTCAGGTTCGTCGAACTAAGGTTCAGGACGTCAGGGACCGAATTGCTCGCTTAAAGTGGCGGTGGGCAGGACACGTAGCTAGGCGAGGTGATGGCAGGTGGAGCAAAGCCTTGACAGAGTGGTGGCCGAGATTAGGCAAAAGAGGAGTGGGTCGTCCGGCAGCCAGGTGGGTTGACGACATCTGGAAAAGTATTGGCAAGACCTGGATGCGACTGGCACGGGACCGAGAAGAATGGCAAAATAGGGAGGAGGCTTATGCCCTGCAGTGGGTGGATACGGGCTTAAAATGATGATGAATGATGACATAGTTTCACGATATTTCCTAATCTTCAGAAATATAACTACGTAACTCTTTACCAAGAAAGGTCAAGATTTTCATCATCGGAATAGAATTAACAAGTAATGAAGTATAAGTTACATAAGTGTCCAAACCTGGTCGGCTCTAAAGGCCTGCTTCATGTGTGTGAGGCGCAGGAACCTCGCGATGGGCAGCAGGTTGGAGCCGGTGTAGAGCAGCATGAAGTAGAACACGCCCGTCAGGTACAGCTTCGAGATCTCGGGGTTGTCCTGCATCACCTCGTACAGCAGAGTCGCTACCTGCAGTCAATTACCTACATTAAGTTCTTTGCACCTATGGTATTTAGACACTGATTCGTGGAAACAACAGTCAAGCTGTGACAGGTGGCAAACCTTTCAACCACGAAAAAAATACTGGCAAAGAAGTGGGAAGACCTAAATACTAACAAGAATGAGGCAATGATTTAAACGAAAAGCAAACATTTCAACGCATTTGTAATTACATATTTTAATACCCGAAATTGAAATTTGTAACTGTCATAATGACGAGGTTATTGATAAAGTGCCAACACATTTTTTAAGGACACACAAATCCGTCTACCTAAATTTTTCTTCGCTTATTTATCATATATTTTATTAGTACCTATACCGAATCATGTCTGTCTTTCATTCCATTTGATAATAAGTAAAACGCTAATAAGTAATTATAAATTTACCTTCTCGACGAGTATGGGATCGAAGGTGAGCAGTAACTGAACTACGTGCGCTAGACACGCGGGCTCGCTTAGCATTCTCTTCACTTTTGGTAGCGGCCTTATCACTGCGTCTTCTTCATCTCTGTAATAATAGCATTTCACGCATCAATATGATTCATGTATCATTTTAAAGCTAAAGTAGGTTATTCCTATTATCAGCTGTTGTTGTCCACAAAGGTCTCTCTCCGTTCTCTCTAAGAGTCCGGCGCTTCGTTAGGCCAGTTCGCCATTAATTCCATCCCGCCACCTTCGTCTAGGTCAGCTTCGACGCTGATTCTGTTCTTCGGGGACCACTAGGTGATTAAAATCATTACAAAAGTAACGTAAATATGTAGTATCACAGCATAACTATATAACTTACTAGCGTTAACCCGCGACTTCGTCCGCACAAATTATATACCAGATTTAAGTCAAATTATAAGCTATCAAACAAAAAAGTTTCATCAAAATCGGTTCAGTAGTTTTCGCGTGATGCTCGTTCAAACACACAAACAAATAAATTTCTTTTTTTAAAATTACAGTTTTATAATAGTCTAGATATTATAGTCCTTATAGTACGGCAACAGATGTACTTGCGCAGAGCAACGGAGGGGGGCCTTGCGGGGAAGCGGGCGGCGGGGCTCTGATTTCTGTTGGAATTGCCTTTTATATCTGCGCATGACTACGCCCGCCATCAAGAGCGTTGCGTTTGTAGTACTATGGTATTACTATACCTCACAGTATGGCAACGCTCTTGATGGCGGGCGATGCCGCCGCCCCCCGCCCCCCGGCGCCGCGCCCATTTACTTACGCTGTCATGCGCAGATATGCAAGGCAATACCAACGTCTTCATACAGAGTTCGGGATACGACCCCCGCCGCTCGCTTCCCCGCAAGGCCCCCTCCGTTGCTCTGCGCAAGTACATCCGTTGCAGTATTGTAACGACTATTATAGTTATGCTGTGGTAATACTGTGGTAGTCCTCACCTGCTAGGGTAGTACCTAGCGCAGGTGATGAGCAGGTCTAGCACGGTGGCGGCGAGCGCGCTCTCGTCGAGCGCGGCGGTGCCGCGGGCCACCAGCGTCCACTTCAGCTGCGGCACTCCGCCCACCGCCCGCCAGCCTTCCATGCTGTTCGCCCAGCACTTCGTCTTGTTGTTTATCTCACCAGATTTGTACAGGTCTTTTAGCTGCAATAGTTAATAAATTTTTATAGTAATTGGAAGAATATGGAAACACCGCACCCTATAAGTAACACGGTGAATTTCATCATTTATGAACATAGTCATAGTAGAGAAATAACCGAAGTAAGCAGGAATCGCTCAAAAACTCTTTTTTATAAAGTGTCGGATGAAAAAGGACTTCATGAAGCTGATAGCCAACCAGTAATAATAATAGATAGAATGCTACACTCACCTGCTGGAAACTAACCGGTCCCTTCCTCAGCACCTTGTCGCCCTGCTCGACGTTGTAGTACCACTCCCTGTCGCCCCCGCCCTGCTGCGCGGGACCCTCGATGACGTTGCTCTGAGCCGGCACCGTCGCCCGCGATGTATGAAGGTGCGCTAGGGTCATTAGGTCTACTAGGATCCTGCGAATGTTTGGTTAAGTGTATCACGCTACACCGAAATTCCTCAGAGTCGATGGCCGAAGCACGAAAACAAATAGGGTAGTTGACTGCTTTTTAAAAACTGCTCTTCCCTAATCACTGATGTCTAAGGACTCTATAGAAAATGTTTATTTTACATTCCATTACATATAGTGCAAAAAAAAACGAAAACAAAAAATGTTATTTAAATATCCCGCGAAAACGCGTTTCCTGACAATATGGCGGCTCAAATCTATGGTGACGTCACGCGCTTTCAAACTTTGGCCGTTGACTATTGTAGACTAAACTAAAAAAGTTTTAAAATCGTATTTTTGTGCAAAATAACTGGCCAAGTGCGTGTCGGGCCACGCGCAGGGTAGAATTCCGTAGTTGCCCGTCACAATATACGGATTTAGGAGGGGGCTTTTTGTTTTATACAACGGTTTAGTGGCAAAGAAGGTCTAAAAAGTACATTTTTAAGTTGGTCGACTAAAACTCTTTACCTTGTAAAGCCTACTTAGCCGTGATAGTTTTCCTTTTAATTTCGTTATATACCTATACTATTGCCGTGAATTTTTTCACAACTCCAACTATTACCGTTTAGCCGGGAGAACGCGCGAAAACCCCCATTAGCTATTCGTGACGGTTCCAAAGGATGAAAGCGAAAAAAGTGGTGAGTAAGCAGGTCAAGTATAGGAAGAGCTAAACAGTTTTTGGTGGACTAGAATCATGTGGAAAAAGATCTACGTACTAAGTATCACCTCGCGGTGAGAAGGATATTCTGTAGGTTATTATTTTTTTCTATTGAGATGGTCATTCGATTGTAGGTATACAAAAGCACAGAATAAAATCGGTTTTAAAAACAACCAAAACATACCTTTAATAAATTTCGAATCATGGTACTGCTATCTCCCAACAGATGGAGAGTGAGCAGACCATGAGATAGGTAACTACTTACATTACTGTTTTAACGTTTCGAAGCTCAGCACCATACAAATCAGGATTGTTTTTGAAAAACAATCCTATCATTATTGCGTCTACTTTGGGTAGGTTTCCGCTGTCGGCTTTTACAAATTTTTCATCCATATTTAATTCGATTCGACTCACAGGACACTGGTCTGGTAAACCACGGCTATATTTGGCTAAATCTTCTGTTTTTAATAAAAGACTTGGAGCATTTATGTACGACACTCACTCTACACGCAAAGTGCACGCAAATGTCTGGAAGCAATTTACGTCATCATCCATTCAGCCAATCACAGTCGTTTACGATCACTTGACTAAAATAGACAAAAACAATATTTTCATTGTCGGTTTTCTCCTAAAATATCCAATATTTTTCTTAACTGATTAGATAGTTGGTTTCCAAAATTCATATTCAATACGGATGCCATCAATAGATCCTATATTTTACACACAGTCAAATACCCTATTGTCGTATTTGGCTTTCCTTTAGCATAATAATAATAACATAGTAGTTATAATGATAACTTTAATGGTATTTACTTGTAAAAAATTTTAACATTAAAACATTTTGCCTACCTTATACCATTCCATTCTAAAATCTCACTGACATTTCTTCTATGGAGTATTAGTTTTGATAAAAACTGTACTAATCTATCTCTTTCCATTCTATCGCAGGTCTGTAACAAACGAAAACAAATGTTTTATTAGTTCTTCAAATGATACAAGGATACAGCAGTTAGGCAGCGGTACGATTATGACAATTATTATCAGACACGTAAACCATTTCAACGCTCACAAGAGTTCTTTAAACTGTATATTCCTTGAAGGTGGCATAGGTATTGTCTATACCTGGAGAGTAGACTGCCTTACAAGTAGCGGTGAAACATGAAAATAGGCCTTGGCGGTCGGTAATGTTCGTCCTTCTTTCGTAAATTTCCGTCGTGTCAACTTTGTCCCTTTCTAATCCAACGGCAAAAATTGATAGAAAGGGACAAAGTAGACACGCTGGAAACATCGATGACGGACACGTACGAAAGATGAACGAACATTACCGACCGCCATGGTCAATTTTCGTTTTTCTATGCTTGTAAGGAGGTTATGGATCTATTGGTTATAAATCCGAGAATATATCTTACCCTGTCCAACATCTGCACGATGTATTTAGTATCAGCGAAAGGTCCGATGTCTTCGAAGTATCGCCCGTAAACTATACTCATGGCTTGTAAGCACATGCACTTCATTTCCACTTTAGGCGTCGACAGAAACCGGTGATATAAGTCGTTAAAGAATTCGTATCTGAAATGTAAGGTTATCTATGATATCCAGACACAGGCCTACAAGTTAATCAAGGGACCGGCACGATTGCTTCATCTAAACTCAATGTTTTTTTAAAGTATGGAACTAATCCTTTATTTTTGAATTGGGTCCACTGAAAAGATTATACAGGATTGTGTAACAAGTATTTTCATGAAAAAAATTACAAAGTTTTAGTAACAACATCACGTTCCGGGTGGTGATTTTTCCAATGTAAAAAAGATTACAAAATCTCAAAAACTATCTCAATAACTTCGATTTTTTATTTTATTTTTCCCTTTACTTTAGTTATACCTGCCTATATCCAATGACATTAGTAAACAAGAAATGGACAGGCCTTACGCGAACATTTTAAACCAGAAAAATGAGGCAAAGGTAATTGACAGTTTTACTTCGAAAATGTACTGAGATGACAGACCAAGTACCCTAATTTGTATTGAAGTGCCCTAGTTTTGCGTGCTTCAACTTAAAGGTGGACTTCCGATGCTAGCGGCCGACGCGTCTGACGCGCGCGGCTCGCGGCCGACGGCCGATGCGGCCATACTAGTTACTATGAAAACGTATGGCGCCGCTTCCGATGCCAGCGACTGACGCGCGCGTCAGACGCGCGCGGCCGATGTCTATCGCATCGGCCGCGGCCGCGCGCGGCTATGCTCTGACGTCACGCAGAACAAGAATGTTTGCCAGAAATATTACGAAGTTTTTACCGAAAATTTGCTTGATTTTTACTATTTTATTTGTATTTTATTATCTGCTAGGTCGCTCATCCACGTTGGGATGTCTATCGATCCATTTAAAACTAATTTTTCTTTTTTCGGAAAATCCCTCTTGCCTACATAATTATTAGCTAGACAGCGATTCATATACAGGTTAAAAAGCAAAGGGGACGCAACGCATCCGTGTCTAATTATAATAAATCTTAAAAATGTATTTTATCAAAGATCCTGTAAAAAAAATGCATTCATATATTTCTCTAAACCTATCAATCTATCAATCAATAAAATATTATTTATTAAAATATGTATTGTTTTTTTTATTTGTGTTTTTAAACAAAACACCAAAACATAAAAACATACCCTAAATTTCGGGGAAAATACCCTAAAGTTATAACACAATGCACAATAGGCACGCGTCAGTCGCTGACCTCGGAAGTGAGGTCTGTCGTCGGCCGCGCGCGACTGACGCGAGGTTCTGTCATATTTGACAGAACCTCGTGTCAGACGCGCGCGGCCGACGACAGACGCATCGGCCGCTGGCATCGGAAGTCCACCTTAAAGCGCTTTGGGCCTATCCATTCATTTTACTTTGATCTAAGCCTATATCATGTTTTCGTCTTAACCTTGAGTTTGGGGCTCCTTGTATACTTACGACTTATGACTGGTAGCGCAGCTGTGGTATCAGGACATTAATGATCTTATACTTACGACTTCCTAATGGGACTATCGTCGTTGTCCCGCTGCTCGAGCAGTATCCTGAGGTAGTAGTCGCCGATCTTGACCTCGTTCTGAAGACACTGGTAGTGCAGCTCCAGCTCCGCGTGGTTCCACGAGGTCAACGTGTTGCCGGCCACTTCACGGTCTGATGTGAACGCTCTTAGCTCGTTCTCTAAGGCGTTTCGGAGTTCTTCGCGAGTCTGAGGGGCAGTAAGGGTATATGAACAGGTTTTCTTAATGAGTGGAGTTATAGGTAGATGAGCAGCCCTTGTTATTTCAACATTTTTAGGGTTCCGTACCCAAAGGGTGAAAACGGGACCCTATTAATAAGTCCGTCCGTCCGTCTGTCCGTCTGTCCGTACGTCTGTCCTACCTATTTAGGGCTGTAACTTTTGAACCGTAATAGCTAGATAGTTGAAATTTTCTCAGATTATGCGTTATTGCGGCGGATTTGTTAACAAATAATAAAAATGGCAGAAAGTTAAAAATGGAAGGGAGGGTTCTCAACAAGAAACTAGTTTTTACCAACGTTTTTTCTTCACGCTCTAAAAAGCAAGTAAAAACGGTAATACATACAGGCGTCAAACTTAGTGTAATTATAGAGCAAACTCTACAGAATAACAACAAATACTAAAAACCGGCCAAGTGTGAGTCGGTCTCGCAGTAAAGGTCCCGGACAAAAAAAGTTTTTTTTCTAAGTTAATAATGTTGTGTTCTGTGGTGGTGTGGTACGGAACCCTCGGTGCGCGAGTAGCCCGACTCGCACTTGATCGGTTTTATTTTAATGTAACCTTATAAGCGCATCTATTTATTTTCAAAATCTATGTCATCACATCATACATCATTAAATCATTATCATCGAACCCATGTTGCATTATTTTGTTATATTTTATTGATAAGGCTTACCAAATAAATACATACAGACATTTCATATTATCGTTTTGACTGTGGTTTTGATTTTATAGTACAACACTTGAACTCGGGGGAAATCATTCGCAATATTTTGTCCTACATAAGAGGTAATTTTAAATACAGTCCTCGAAAAAGGTAGTAAGGCTGTTAAAAATACAGTTAGGACTTGATACAGGGTGTAACAAAACACCCTAGTAATACTTAAGGGGGTGCTTCAGACCATCAAACTGAACAACTTTCACTATGGACTCCGTATAGTCTTATAATAAAAAGGTAAGTAGGCTTCTAGGACAAAAAAAAGTTACATCTAAAAATACTTCTTTAGTCTTATGTCAACATTATAAGAATATGCTAAGGACGGATTCTGAATGCGCTGTCACGCTTACGATCTCCTTAGTCCAGGAGTGCGATTTTTGAATCTTATTCAGTGAGTTCAGCAGTTGAAAATGTCAAAATTACTATGGAGATGCGCATCTTTCTACGGCTGATTTGACTTTCAAAAATCGCACTCCAGAAGTGGGATCGAATATTAAAGATGTTAAAAACCTTACAGTATGGTTCCAGATGAGGTTGGGCAGCGCGTGGTCCCTGTGGAACTGGTAGTAGAACAGCGGCCAGTTGGCGCTGGACTTGAGGCGCTCGCGTCTCCTGCGCAGCACGACGGGGCGCTCGCGCGCCGCGTTCTGCCGCTCCGTCGACAGCGCGCGCCCCGACCGCTGCGCCCAGTGCTGCAGCGCTAGCTGCGCGTAGTGCTGCCGAACATTATAATCATCATCATCAAGTTTAAGACCTTACGCTCTTTTATGTGGAGTATACGCCAAATCAGTCTCTTTTCCTCAAGTGTTAGTTCCTAATAGGACATAATATTATAACTCTATCTAGATTTTCTCTGCCTCTCTATTATCAATTCCAATTAAATTTAAAAAAATTATCGCGCGAAGTCTATGACGTACCCTATAATTTTTCCAATCTTTTTTTTTCTCCGGTCGTCCATTGGAAAATACTTAATCAATGTTTAATACGGTCCGATAGACTTAGGTATGATACCTGCCTGAGATGCCGTGGATCATTGGTTCAAATTCCGCAAAAGACAAATATTTGATGAAAGCTAATCAAAATTCGCCACGTATTTCCATCAGCAAATCCTAAAGTTGTATTAATAAATGTTGCTGCAACTGAAAGCTTTAATTTTGAACTAATTACCTACTTATAAAGCACTAGCGTTAACCCGCGACTTCGTCCGCACAAATTATATACCAGATTTTAAGTCAGATAATAAGCTATCAAACAAAAAAAGTTTCATCAAAATCGGTTCAGTAGTTTTTGCGTAATGCTCGAACGAACAAACAAACACACAAACAAACAAACAAACAGACAGACAAAAAATAGAAAAATTGGTGATTTGGAATCAGGGACATCTAAAAACCATATCATAATCTTTTTCTTGTAAATATCTTCAAGGTACAGACACGCTTCTGTTACAATTTTATAATAATTTAGATCTTAAACAATTTATACTGGACTCGCCTTGTGGTAGCATTTCCCCTCTGCCACGGTATAAGAACAATTGATCTTGCGCATTTACACCAAATTTTATACCTTATCACTAAACGAGACAGCCTATAATAGCGAAACAATAATGTTGAACTTAGAACATTGGGGTTCACACGAGACTACTTTTCATGATTTTAAACATTCAAAATTAGAATCTAAACTTATGGGGAATAAAATCCAAAGTTGCGGATTTCATGTTACCTCGCCCCCCGCAAAAAGCGGCACGAAAGTTTCTTAGTAGAATGACACGCATAACTCGTCCCTATTAAATTGTCTAAGGTTTAGATTGATGGACAAACCTCAAGATGTTTCTCGACGTATTTGACCTGTCTCTCGAGCGCCTCCCAGTGCGCGGCGCGCGGCTTCACGGAGGCCTGCGCCAGCTGCAGGTTGTCGCGGTCCTCCACACGGTCTGCCTCCAGCGCGCCCGCCGGGGGCGCCTCTGTGCACTCCAGGAACGCTAGCAGGCCGGACGGCTGAAACAATTCTGTGTCATTATAATTCAACAACTACCATGTGCTGCACAGGTTAGGGAAGCTTCCATCATGAAACACTAAGGGCCTGTTTCAGCACTTCTGAGTAAGCTCTTGTTAGCTTATCCGACAGATAGTTTGACATATTTTGTATGAAAGATATGTCAAAATATCTGTCGGATAAACTAACAAGAACTTACTAATAAGTGGTGAAACAGGCCCTAAATGTTGAGAGTGAGCTTAGCTACTCACCATGACTCGTTTGAGTAGGTTATGTGCGGGCGCGTGATCGACCAGCCACAGAGCGACGAGATGGCGCGCTAGATGGCGGTGGTGCAGCCTGGCGGGCGCGTACAGTGACGTCACCAGGTGGCGCGGTAGTGCTGTTACTATATATACTCACCATGACTCGTTTGAGTAGGTTATGTGCGGGCGCGTGATCGACCAGCCACAGAGCGACGAGATGGCGCGCTAGATGGCGGTGGTGCAGCCTGGCGGGCGCGTACAGTGACGCCACCAGGTGGCGCGGTAGTGCTGTTACTATATATACTCACCATGACTCGTTTGAGTAGGTTATGTGCGGGCGCGTGATCGACCAGCCACAGAGCGACGAGATGGCGCGCTAGATGGCGGTGGTGCAGCCTGGCGGGCGCGTACAGTGACGCCACCAGGTGGCGCGGTAGTGCTGTTACTATATATACTCACCATGACTCGTTTGAGTAGGTTATGTGCGGGCGCGTGATCGACCAGCCACAGAGCGACGAGATGGCGCGCTAGATGGCGGTGGTGCAGCCTGGCGGGCGCGTACAGTGACGTCACCAGGTGGCGCGGTAGTGCTGTTACTATATATACTCACCATGACTCGTTTGAGTAGGTTATGTGCGGGCGCGTGATCGACCAGCCACAGAGCGACGAGATGGCGCGCTAGATGGCGGTGGTGCAGCCTGGCGGGCGCGTACAGTGACGTCACCAGGTGGCGCGGTAGTGCTGTTACTATATATACTCACCATGACTCGTTTGAGTAGGTTATGTGCGGGCGCGTGATCGACCAGCCACAGAGCGACGAGATGGCGCGCTAGATGGCGGTGGTGCAGCCTGGCGGGCGCGTACAGTGACGTCACCAGGTGGCGCGGTAGTGCCGCCTCGGCCAGCGCGAGCGCTTGCATGCGAGTGCCCACACCGCCGCTGCCTTCCTCCACCAGCGCGCGCATTACCAGACCAGCGCCTTTTACTATCGCCATTGATGGGTGCTGGGAATGAAATTTAGTAGTTTTTGATATTTTATGTAGTACTTGTTGGTATCTTATGTAATTTAAATAATATACTTTCGAAAATTATAATGAAATTGTGTCTACAAATTAAAAAAGAAGTCCCACGACTTCTTGGCGTACACAGACAGATAGAATGGACGAAATTACAGAGGTTCCTTATTTGACTCCGGAACCCAAAAAGTGCAGTACCTGAGAACAACTTAAATCCACAACCAGCCTAACCTGGGCATAATCCAGTCTCCATAAACCTCCACTCATCACACAACTGCAATAACCTTTTTTTATTGTGCTTAGAAACATATTCCACACAAGACATCTACATAGGTTGCACTTACTTCAAACAACTTAAAGAGCACTCGTCCCTTGTTGGCCACCATCTCGAGCAGCTGGTCGAATTGTTTGCCGTCAGTGGTCTCGCTGTACGGCACACAGAGCGCGAACGTCAGGAAATCCAACATGGCTGCCACCACCAACGCACCGCTACCTGCCGTCTGCAACAACAATTATGTTAATTTCAGGAGTTATCCACTAACATTTATTTTTGAACATACAAAAACCAGAAGAATTGGATTAGTGGGAATACTTTTATAGTGAAAATCTTTTCCCACTTATCTAATTATTTTTGTCAAATTGGAATAGGATGAAACAAAGACAACAAACGAATTACTGTATTTCTGTCTAACCAAGTCTGAACAACTTTCGCAACGATACAATAGAGATGATGACTGATCCTGGAAATTCATATCTTATAACGAATTCTAAAAAAAGGCTAAATTCAATAACAAAATGTTAAAACGAAATTACAATCAAAAAGAAAACAAAAAAGTTATAAGCGATTGAAATACTTTTTTCATCATCTTCTATCTCTTTCATGCAAAACAGATGATTGTATGACACTTCGTTATTATTTGTATCAAAATACGAGGGTATGACGTCACTCTGTTTATATTTGCCTCTCGCTCTAACCGTAAATTTTAAACACTTATATTTCGGTTATTTTTGAAGATATTAAAAAATCTGTTTCACTTTAGTATTTAAGATATAAAACAGTTTTTAAAAAAGAAATAAAATAAAAATTGTCATCATCCCTATTCTCCCAAATCCCATTATTTCCGATAGTAGACAAGTGAATAGTTTTAATCCCGTTCGGGGACTATGCACCGTAACACAGAACCACAGTATACAAAATAGTACGTATCCACATACAGTAACGACGCAAAATTATAGGATACAGCGACCCCTCTCAGCCCCCCAACACGGCCGGTCACCGCGGGGGTGCCAGACCACAACCCTCCATCAGCAAACTCTATAAAAAACGAAGAGAAAAATAAACTACACATCTGCACATATAATGTCCGAACTTTAGCAGCAACGGAAAACCTAATAGAACTAAAAGAGAGTATATCAAAAATCAACTACGACATAATAGGACTGTCGGAAGTACGAAGACAAGGCTACAAAATCGAGGAAGATCAGGATCACATATTATGCTATATAGGAGAAACACCAGGATTATATGGAGTAGGGTTTCTAATAAAAAAGGAACTGAAACAAAACATACAAAGCTTCATAGGACTGTCGGAGAGAATCTGCATACTAAACCTGAATTTCGACTCTACCACTCTCACTCTGATACAAGCCTACGCCCCTATAGAAAAAGCAAAAAAAGAAGAAGTAGGCAAATTTTACCAACAGCTTCATGACGCTACAAGCTATGCAGAAAAAAACACAATAATCCTCGGCGACTTCAACTCGAAAATCGGTCAACCAAAGCTTGAAGAAAGTGTATGTATGGGAAAATATGGATATGGGAAACGAAACAAAAGAGGCGAATCTCTGATTGAATTTGCCTTAGAACACAAATTATTTATATTAAACACACTGTTCAAGAAAAAACCGGATAAGAAATGGACTTGGCTTTCACCGGATAGAAAAACTAAAAACGAGATAGACTTTATCCTCTCTAATAAACCCAAACTATTCGAAAATGTCGAAGTATTGTGCTCTATAACATACCCCAGCGATCACAGATTAGTGAGAGGAACTATAAATTTATCAGGCATAAAGAAAAGCAGAGCCAATTACAGTCACTTTCAGCCTAAACTAGCTAAGGAAGCAGAACAAAAAGGCTACCTAAAAAACATAGAAAGACAGCTACAGGAAACAAATATAAACGATGACCTCAATGTCGAACAATACTACGACAAAATTGAAAAAATTGTCAAATCTAGCCTCCAAAACATCCCTAAAGCCGATCCTGATAATAATAGAATTTTAAGTGAAGAAACCAAATGTCTAATTAAAGAACGCCAAAACCTGAGAACAAAGAAAAATCTAACTACAAAAGAAAAAGAAGAGCTACGCTGTTTGTATAAAAAAGTAAGCAAAAACGTAAAAAAAGACTACAAATTATACAGATTAAACACAATACAGAAATATGTGACAGTATCAAACAAGATAAAGAAAGCCTTCAAAAAGCTCAACACTAGCAAAGACTGGATTCCACGTCTAAAATCAACCTCAAACAAACCACAAACAAGGTTAGAAATAGTACACAAGGCCACTGACTTCTATAGAGAACTGTACACATCATCGCTTGGCAATAGCAGCTCTACAGAGAAGCTTGAGCTTGAAATAGAGGTGAACACGAAAAACTATGCAAAACCATTCGAAGAAGATGAAATAATCAAACAAATAAATAAACTTAAGAACGAGAAAAGTAGCGGACCGGATCAAATACCAAACGAAGCCATAAAAACTGCGAAGTTCCAAATAACAACTCTACTCAAACATCTTTTCAACAAAATCTTACAAGAAAGAAAAGTACCCAAAAATTGGACTGAATCAGATATAATTCTACTGTACAAGAAAGGAGACCCCGCTGATGTCGGTAACTATAGACCAATCAGTTTAATGCCTACCATGTATAAACTGTTCGCATCATGTGTAGAGAACAGGATTAAACCGATTCTAGACCAACACCAACCAACAGAGCAGGCTGGCTTTCGTAAAGGTTTTAGTACAATAGACCACATTTATACAGTAGAACTTATTATAGAAAAATACATCGAGTTTCAAAGACCACTGTACCTGGGCTTTATAGACTACAAAAAAGCTTTTGACTCAATCTCCCACAGCAGCATATGGAGCGCACTATCACAACAAGACGTTCCCACGGTATATATTGACATATTGAAAGATATCTACAGCAAGAGCACAAGTAGAGTCAAGTTAGACAGAAAAGGACCTGTGATAAAAATCTGCCGGGGAGTCAGACAGGGAGACCCATTATCTCCTAGAATCTTTATTGCGGTGCTACAGTATGTTATGAGAGACTTGAAATGGGAAAGTAAAGGCATATGCATAGGAAGTAAATACCTAAGTCATTTAAGATTCGCAGACGATATCGTTCTCCTGTCAGAATCAGCCAGAGAATTGGGAATGATGATGAACGAACTTAATGACGCCAGTTCTAGTATAGGTCTTGAAATAAACATATCAAAGACAAAAATAATGACAAATTCGACACAACACCAAATAACCATAGGAAACAGAAAAATGGAATACGTAGACAGTTATATATATCTGGGCAAAGAATTAACAATTAATAAAAATAGACAAAACGAAGAAATACAAAGAAGAATAGCAATGACGTGGCGCAAATTTTGGTCATTAAAGGAAATTTTCAAATCCAACCTTCCAATATCATTAAAAAGCAGAGTAATTAACACCTGTTTGCTTCCAACACTCACATATGGCTGTCAAACATGGATATTCAACAAGAAGACTAGACACAAAATAGGAGTCAACCTACGAGCCATGGAAAGAAGCTGTTTGAACATCAAACTGCGAGACAAGGTAAGAAATTCTGACATAAGACGCATAACAAACATAGTAGACGCTAACTCTCACGCTAGTAAACTGAAATGGAAATGGGCAGGACATGTAGCAAGAACAATCAACAACAAATGGACAAATATAATTACAAAATGGAAAGGTCCAGTAGGAAGGAGAAAGAAAGGTAGACCGACAGAACGGTGGGAGGACGAGATAAAAAACACAGCCGGCGTGAACTGGATATCAAAGGCGAAAGACAGAGAAAGCTGGAGACTGATGGAGGAGGCCTTCACCCAAAGAGGGGTCCTTAACGAAAAATAAATTATATAATTTACCAAATGTTATTTATAATGTGAATTTTATTATAATTATTATAGTATCATTGACATCATTATAATAATACAAAAATAACTGAATTTAACATATACTATAATAAATAATTAACCCATTGACGATGTACTTTTAAAAACTATAATAAATAATTAAAGCATTGACGATGTACTTTAAAAACTGAGCTAATTTAACATAATCATTTTTTTTTTAAATAAAATCTATGCAAGTGTACCAATATCGAAGAATAAACATAATTTTTTTTTTTTTCTTTTTTCCCGCATGTATAAAGTGTTGCAATGTACCTATGTTAAGGATAATAAAAGGCTTTTTTATTTTTTATTTTTATTTTTTTTTTTATTTTTTTTTTATTTTACATACAGTACAGTCATCCCTGGGCAGGGAACCCATCAAATTTGAACTCCCCCCCTCTCGGTGGGGCGGGAGGTGGACGACAGTGAGCAGTGGTGGCTTCCTCTCTCACTCTCATTCAATCAGCATACACGTGTGATGACACTCACCACGTGCTCAGCCCACATAGAGAGCAGTCCCTCCAGGAAGGGCGCGGAGGAGAGCATGCTGGCCTTGTTCAGCTGCTCCTGCCGCAGGTCGGGTTCCTGGTGCATGGGCTGCATGAGCGCGCAGACCGCGTCCAGCGCTGCGTGAGAACACGCCGCCGAGCCGCGCCGCAGCGCTGACACTACTGCCGAGCCGATCCACTCGCGGAACCTGTGTGTAAAGTGATGTTTGTGTTACATTTTGAGTCGATAATTAAAACTTATAAGGCCAAATCATCGTCATCTTATACAGGCTGTCCAAAAACTCAACGTCAAGCCGCAAATAGGAGATAGGTGAGTTTATAACTGTTCCGGGAAAAATACAAAAAAAAACCAAGTATGATAGTTTTTGAGATTTTGTCACTTCTTTCAACATTGGAAAAATCGCCACCCTGCTCTCAACTTTTAGATGTAGGTACTACAAATTTGTACATTTTTTCATGAAAATACTTGTTACGCAATCCAAAATAATCTTTTCAGCGAACCCAATTAAAAAATATGCTATTGGTTCCTTGCTTTTTACAGAAAACACTTTTTCTGTCAGACTTCTGCGGCGGTAACAATTTTTTCTATGTCATCTTTGAGACTACACCCTGTATAAAAAATGTATGGTGGTAACCTGGCAAGTAATTTCAAAAGTTGGCCAATTTAATCAAGTTTTCAAAATGGTATAACACTTGGCACTTCCTTTTCGAAAAAAGTAGTAATCATTTTTTTTCTTGCATAACAACCCGATTTGAAACCAATAATTCCGTAGACGTTCCGTAACGTATCCTGTATACGTTCTACTGCAGGGCACAGACCTACCCTAGAGGAGGGTATATGGACGATAGTCCACCAAGCGTGGCCAATGCAGATTGGGAGACTTCACATACGCATCTTCTTCAGCGTATGCAAGTTTCCTCCAGGGCAAATGTGGTTTCGAAATAATCTAATTCTGGTCAAGTTAGCTTCGAGATTGAATAATACAGATATCATTAAAACTATAATGTGATACACGCATCAGCTGAATGGTTTCGTCAAAATAAAACACTACATAAAATCACAAAATACGCTCTGAAATGTCAGACTGCAAGAGTCAATCGTACCTAAATTTACCAATTTTCAATTCAATTATACTTTATTGCACACCAAAACAGAATATACATAAAAATTTTAAATGAGATTAACAAAATAGGTGACCTTAATAAATATTGGAACAGAATTAGGTAGTATATTTCGAAATTGTCACATAAGATCTGAGCAACATACAAAAGCACCTATCACAAGGAATCATCGCACTTACCCGGGCAGCGCAGTGAACGCGGCGAACCCCACCTTGCTGGCGCACAAACGCCGCAACGCGTGGAATAACGCCTCGAGCTCGCGCGGCGTTAGATTAGTGCCCGACGACGCGCTACTCATGATCGCGTTCAACGCGCCTGTTATCAACTTCTCCTTGTTCTCAGCGAATAGGCGCTGTAAGCAACGGAGAATTTGTTGTTTTGATACGTTAATAGACATAACTGGATATGCCTTGGACCTGTTACATTGTAATACTGATGTTTTTACAAGCCAATTTTGTATCCCATTCCCTCGTAACCCAGCAAACAATTCATAATTTTGTGTTGAGAATAGACCTTCCTTCTAATTATTATCAGGTCATGATGAGGTGACGATGAATGAGTAGTTAATAGAGAAAAAAAGAAATTTTTTGTGATGTAATCAGTGTCAATTTAATAATTTATTTTACACAAATCACTGCCATGCCCTTGATCAAAACTAAATAGCATAAGAGATAAGTTTACTTTTTGCAACCATCAGCAGCAAGGCTGATTCAGTGTTTACGGGGTGTAGAACATCTCTGTGATGAGGATGGACTAGGTCTGCCTGCATAACTCCAGTCGGTTTAGGAGTTACTGATGATTAAAGGTCTGTAAAAAATCAACGATCAGCCGCGGCTGATCGTATGATATTGTTGTAGTATGCACTGTAGCTATGTGAACAGTACAAAAACTGTCAAGTTCTGTCAGTCGGTTTAGGAGATACAGCCAGTCAAAGTTCCGACCTTTGAACGGCTGTATTTCCTAAACCGACTGATGAACCATGTCAGTTTTTGTACTGTTCACATAGCTACAGTGCACAATACAACAGTAACATTCGATCAGCCTTGCAGCTGATCGTAAATTGTTTACAGACCTTTAATCATCAGTAACTCCTAAACCGACTGGAGTTATGCAGGCAGACCTGGTCCATCCCCATCACAGAGAAGCTCTACACCCCATAAACACTGAATCAGCCTGGCTGCTGATGGTTGCAAAAAGCACACTTATCTCTCGGAATAAAACATAAATATTCTGGAATAAAAGAACTATGTTCATTCACCTCATGCTTACATTCAAATCAAATCTATAGGAACATAACCAAACCACATTTTCAACTACTTCTTCATTATAATTTTGCGTAAGGCATATCCAATTATTATAGTATTTACATTACATAAAATACAGAAGACCAAGCAGTTTTGATACAAATTTTTGTGTGATCCAATATTTTACAACAAAACCAATGAGTTTCAGACTATGTAATTTACAAGAGATGAAAATGAAATCCCACTCCATTAGGTAATCTATCCCATTGTATTTCCAAAAAATGACAAATTTTCCATGGTGTACCCCTTCCAAAATGTAAAGGTAGCAAGGAAATATGGTAAAAAAATAAAATAATAAATTATGGGGACTTACTAGATCCCAAGTAAGAAACAGCCACAACAGGGGACGGGCCTACAATGCACACAACAGTACATTATTATGCCCCGAGCTTAAAAAACAAATCAAGTAACAAAAAAGAAGTAATGACTTTAATGAAAAGGTAAATGCATATGCGTTATTCAAGCAAAATGGAGAACTAATGAGTATAATGTAACGATTTTTTCGTTTCCACTAAAATAGACACGACTGAACCAAAGATAAATTAACTATCACTATTACTCTGTTTACAACAACCAGAATAGAACAAATCAAATAGAACAAATATTCATATTCATATTTATGCACTCCATTCGTATCCATTTTGGTGGCAAAAAAATGTACAGCCATCATAAAATTATCGATGAACATTCTTGATACTTTTGCTTATAAAACTAAAACCCCTAATTACGCTATCACTATTTTAAACTAAACATATTGTATCGGGCTTTCTTACCACACGCCGCGATTTTAATATTATCACGTGAAAAACCCGTTACGATGTTTTAGTTTAGTTTAACAAGCCCTAGACTCTCTCACGTTAAACAAACAAGACGCAACGCCAACCGACTTTAGCGCCTTATACATAAAACTTAAAATCCAACTTCAAGCACTACGAATATCACAGATAACAAAGGCCATTCGACATTTAAATAAACATTGAAATTATAAGTTTTACAAACGTCTACTCTTCGGCCTAGTTGAGCTACAGTCGCTGACCGCGCCTGCTAAAAGTTTGATTGTTTTAAAGTATACCTTAAAGCCATGGAAAATTAGTCTAAAATCAAATGCGCAGTTATCTACAATTTTATAGGTTAAAGAGATGCAAATGACAGTCGAAAATAGCTCTTAAATTTATGTAGAGACAGTTAAAAATATATAAGTAATCTTACGTCTTGGCTGACAGAGTATATGAGGCCGCTGTACCCGACGTTTGCGTTAAATCGATCGATCACTTCAG
Organism: Agonopterix subpropinquella; assembly: GCA_922987775.1. Classification (NCBI taxonomy): domain Eukaryota; kingdom Metazoa; phylum Arthropoda; class Insecta; order Lepidoptera; family Depressariidae; genus Agonopterix; species Agonopterix subpropinquella. Next base: position 5,953,166 of record OV277710.1, read on the forward strand.
CTCGGGACATGCCTACGGGGTTCTGAAAAAGTCTGCAAAATAAATTTATACAAACATTGAGTTTCTTTGACAGTGGAGAGAATGATATCGGTTGTAATATAAGAATTTGTTCACATGTCATCATTTGTTTGGATATATACAGTATGTAGGTGCATCATCTGAGACGCCGTGAAGATTACCACGCTTCTGTAGTGCATCCTGCATGTTTGCATGCGCCGAGGGATTTTATGCAATTGGAGAGTTGGCTACATAAAATATATTTTAGTTTTAACTGCTCAATAAATAAATCGTTTGAAAATAACGCTAATCTCACATTTTCAGTAATTCTGTTGCTTGTATACTATTTTTAATAACTGGATAAACTATAAAAAGTATCACAACGACGACGAAAAACAATGACGGCACTCTCCAAATTTTAGTACAATATTTCATACAAAGCACGCGTTTTGACGTTTGATAAAGAGTTGTTTATTTGACTAGTTGGAAACTCGCGGATTATTGAAAAGTTTAGAGAATTTTAGTAGAGTTCCTGAAGGTTTTTGCTTCGGAACCCGACAAAACTACTCCGATTTCGATAAAAAAAAAAATTTAATGAAGGTAATTTAAAATACTACAACCTTTACAGTTTAAAAATTGACGCTTTTTTTTTGTATAGAAATCTTTGAGCCAGTGTAACTTTGAAATTATATAACATTACCCGCGACTTCGTCCGCATAAATTATATACCAGATTTTAAGTCAGATGTTACGCTACCAAACAAAAAAGTTTCATCAAAATCGGTTCAGTAGTTTTTGCGTGATACTCGAACAAACAAACACCCAAACAAACAAACAAACAAACAAACTAAATTCTTTTTTCAAACTTACAGTTTTATAATAGTCAAGATAACTGAAATCTGATAAACCACAGACAAGGATATTAGTCGCTAGATAGTGTTAAAAAAAATCATGTAATTTATTTGATTAATATTCAAAATAGAATCAAACTTCGTTTTTATTTATTCGTCAGCCAATGTCAATTAAAATTGGCTCAATGCGAAGAGAATGTCCTGTTCTTACATGAATTCGCAAGTTGTGAAGCATTTTTTTTTTAATTTGTATTTTTTGGGTTACAACTTTTTACTTGACTGAGAGCGTCAATTTTTAAAGTATAAAGGTTGTAGAATTTTAGATTACAGACGTTTTAAAAGAAAAACCATGAAAATCGCAGTAGTTATGACCGGTTCCGAAGCAATAGAACCTTCCAGAATGTGCCTGTAATGTTCCATGATGTACCTGAGATGGTTGGACTCGGTCTCCTCGTCGACCTCGCGGTGCAGGGGTCCGAGGCGGAAGGCGCGGGGCGTGGCCCACGAGCGCACGTGCACGTCCCGCTGGCCCGCCGACCGCACTCCGTCCAGCAACGACGCTAGCAACGCGTCTCTACAAATAAAATAACAATAATGTTCATGCGTTGTACACACAGATTACCCCCAATAGATACCGCATGATGAAAATTTTGTTCACGCCCGAAGTCACCATTTTTGGCGGTAGGTGCGGGTAGCGGGGCACGAAACAAATGCAACATGATTGGCCATTTCAAGGTCGCACTACTCCCAGCACTCTCCGAGCGTGTACACTAGTGATGCGACAGTGTAATAAAAAGTATCGATAAATGTTGTCATGATTAATGATTATTCAGCCTAAGACAGGTGATTAAATTATAGTTATTACACAACAATTAACTTATTCGATTATTGAAAAAATTATTATTATTTACTTTAATTCAGAAAGGCACTATGTGCACTGATGTTCCGATATCATAGAAGTGTATTATACAACGTGTTAATGAATAAGCGCAAGCCCTCATACCTACACCCCAGCTGATTTATAACAAAATAATTAGATTGAAACAATAATTTCATTATTTTGATGGTTAAAATTTAAAGTTATTAAGTATTGAGGCAACAATGATTTGTTATCATTTCAGAAATGAATGAAAGCGATAACGTGCTAATGGATACATTTTAAGAATCTTGTTTTGGTGGTAGGGTAAGTGTGCCTGTGCGGTGGGTTGAGATTGGGTTCAGTAAATTTAAAATTTTACAAACAAATTATTTAATATTTAAAAAAATATATAATTATGTTGAAACTATGATAATTCGATTCTGCTCTCGATTCTAAACAAACTACTTTCTAGTTTTGCGTGAATTTATTAAGACGTTGTATAATAACTAACTAGCTTCCGCCTCGCGGTTCCATCTGCGGCTAAAACGCTTTTCCCTCGGGAATTTCAAATTATAAAATATAGTCTATATTACTCGCTGACATATGCAGCTTGCCAGTAGCGAAACAATTTTTGAAATAGGTCCAGTAGTTTTTGAGTTTATTTGTCACAAACATACAAAAAATCTAATATTTTCTCTTTATAGTATTATAGTAAGTACCTACATACAACGTGTTAATGAATTAACGCAAAACCTCATACACCCCAACTGATTTATAACAAAAGAATTAGATTGAAACAATAATTTCATTATTTTGATAGTTAAAATTTAAAGTTATTCGCATTTTAAGATCAGAGGCAAAAATGATTTGTTATCATTTCAGCAATGAATGAAAGCGCTAACGTACTTATGGATACATTTTAATAATCTTGTTTTGGTAGTAAGTAGGGTGAGTGTGCCCATGGGGAGGGTTGACATCGGGTTTAGTAAATTTAAAAATTTTCGAAAAAATTATTTAAAATTTTGAAAAAAATTACCTATGTAGAAACCATGATAATTCGATTCTGCTATTTTATTACTTATTTTATAGACATAATTTTTGATTAGGTACGTTTCAATCAAGTAGATTGTATTCAATATAATACACCTCACTATTTTATCCCGGTATAAAAATATCCTATTCTTGTTTTCCTATGCGATAAATGGTTTTTCCGTGAGAATCAGATGATGTCCCACAATTTAAAAGTAGCCTATGTGCTATTTCATACTATATTACTGTACCGGGTATCATCTGAATCCGTTCAATTTCATTACCGAGATTGAGTGATAAACATACATCCATCCATCCATACTTTTTTTATTTATAATATTAGTAAAATTTATAAGATTAAGATAATAATAAAATAAGAGAAAAATTGTAAGAATATAATAAACCTATCGATAGCGGTCGTACCGCATAGAAGAAACACACTAATATTGCACGTGTCAATGTCCCCAACATGTAACACCGTTTTAAAATCCTCGCCTAAAAATGCTTTGTAATAATATGGCATATTATAAAAACATCGATACCGGCCCGAATGCAGAGACGAACAACACTAGCATTCCACGTGACAAATTCGTGTCAATGTACGAAAGTGATAGATTTACCAAAATTAACTAATGAGAGAAAGGGACCATTTCAAAAAGACATCAACGTGAGCTGCAATTTTTTAGAAGCAACCATTGTACCGCCCACTATAACTTGAACTTCGCAAAACAAAAAATAATGAAAATGTTACTTACCGATGGGAAGTAATGCTATCTTTCTCGTAGCTGGATGTCCGAAAGTTTTTCCCACACCACTTTATGGCACAAACTGTCATTTTTCAGAAAGTTTGTGCTCAGAAAATCGTAAAAAGATAGGCAATTTTTTAATTTAAATTGAGTGCACGCGGATCCAATACTTGGTCGGTACTGAAGGGGCGTGATCAGTTATTTGCTTATATCAGTGAAAAAACATACATGTGTGGCGCGCATCGGCGGCCTTGTATGCGGTATCTATTGGGGGTAATCTGTGGTTGTACAATATTGTACCATGTAGGTACTAACATTTGTTTATTAAATTTTTTTGTCGATTTATATTTTGGAGATATTACCTTTCACCAGCCAAATATGTTCGAGTCTGTCCATTCAGGTATTCGATAGAGAATTTTTGAGGATGTTCCGGATCTCTGACAAGTGCGAACACGTCACTTAGCGGCCGAAGACAAACCACCTGCAAAACAATTAGTAAGTATGAGTAGGACAACTATAGTATTCTTGTTTAAGGGGTAGGTTATATAGGTTCAGACGAATATTTTCTATGAGGAACGCGATTGCCCAGCCCTCCAAAAAGTGCGTGCGCATGCCGTATTTTCGATTCTCTATTACTCTTTTTAGAGTTAACAAAAGTACTTTTTATAGATTTCACTACATAAACTAATAGTGAATATGTATAAATACCAAAAATCTGAAACTATTTTAAGTTCTTCTCTCTTAAAAATACATGAAAATACGTCATCTTTATGACGATTTTCTATCGAGCGAAGAAATTCCAATCGTGTATTCAATATATGATTTCACTAGATAAAGTATCCACGAATACTGAAGTATGATTTTGGTTTCGGTAAATTGTATAAATCTAGTCGAAACATGAAAAATAAAAGATGCCTCCAAGGCGTTTTGTCCTACCATAGCGTCTTAAGCAGGCTTATCTCACTCCAAATTATTATCAAACTTTAATAAGTTTAGTAAGCGCGTACCACGCTGGGGTGGTGTGATCTGATTGATATACGTAAGGATATACGTCTTGATCACGCGCAGAGGGACCATAGTGCTAATTTTAATTAGCTTAAGCGCACTTTATATGGAAGTGCGTCTTCTATAGTTACTATTAGGTATTCTGTAGTTTATGATGCGTTTTAGATTCTATAAATTCTCAAAGTTAACTTACAGAGTAAGTCTGTGGATCTCTCTCCAGAATGCAGGTGTCGGAGAGGCAGAGAGTGCGCCGCATCGGCTCCATGTGCCGCGCCGGGTTCACCTTGTGCACTATGAACTCACTCAGCGACGTCTGGTGCTGGTCCCCGCTGGAATACACATTTATTATCATTTACCCGCGACTTCGTCCGCATAAATTATATACCAGATTTTAAGTCAGATCATAAGCTATCAAACAAAAAAAGTTTCATCAAAATCGGTTCAGTAGTTTGTGCGTGAAGCCCGAACAAACACAAAAAGCAAAAAAAAACTTTAAATTTCCAGTTTTATAATAGTACTAGGTGTTAACCCGCGACTTCGTCCGCACAAATTATATACCAGATTTTAAGTCAGATCATAAGCTATCAAACAAAAAAAGTTTCATCAAAATCGGTTCAGTAGTTTTTGCGTGATGCTGTAACAAACAAACACACAAACAAACACACAAACAAACAGACGTAAAAAAATCCAAAAATTGGTGATTTGGAATCAGGGACATTTAAAAACCATATCGTAATCTTTTTTTTTGTAAATATCTTCAATGTACAGACACACTTCTGTTACAGTTTTATAATAGTTTAGATATTATGGCAGAGGGTGGAATATAATTGAGTTCATTAAGCCGTAATTGTGAGAAAAAATAAAGAAACATTTTAATTACCAAGTTTTTAAGATGTGGTGGTCTACTGGCAAGTAACCATGGCTGCCATGCAAGAGGCGATAGATCGATTCCCGTCCAGGCCGAATCGTACCACAAAGTTTTTCGGAGTATATGGACGATTTGAAACACGACTGGCTTTTCGGTGAAGGAAATCATCGTGAGGAAACCTGCACTGCATGCTTCAATTTCAAGGCATGTACCTATTGTGCCCACTTATAAAGGGCGACGGGCTCATCACACTTGACAGAGTTTCGGTACTAGTAGTGAAACGTGGATCTTCTGAGTTTGCAAAATATCTCTGACTAGCCTATCCGTTTAGGGAATATAGTCGTGGCTTGAGAGAATATGTTATTTTTTAAAGTTAATTTAATATAAATACTTTTTAATTTAATTTAATATGTGTATATTCTTTTAATATGCGCAAACTTTTCCTAATCAATCAATCACACTTTATTGCACGATAATTATGCATCTATTTTAAACATTTTCTTCATTTTGGGAAGATTAAAAGTAGTAAACAAATTTAGATGCCTTTGATTAAAATAGGTGCAAAGATGATGTAGGGGCATTAAAATGAGGGTGTAATTGAGGCGGGGCATACAGACAGAATGTAAAAAAAATACAGTCTTTGTTTCGACAATGGAACCCGAAAATGACAAATAAAAATGAGAGATTCCTAGTAACGCATAGTAATTGATATGACGCTCACTGGTCTACACATTTGATAAGCACACGTTGTGAAGGTCACATGAGTCAGTGGCCTGCAAACATTTGATACAATTTAATATTTATTTAAACAATAACAATATTGTTTTAATTTATTTCCTAATTTGAATGAGATCAATGACTTTTTGTATGGACCTTCCTTATTCTATCTGTTTCAGCTTTTTTAACAGAATATTACGTATTTTATTTGTTTTGTCTTGCTAACACTACATTGAGAAACACTTATATTCCCATTTTACCTGGTTTACTAATTATTAATTATTTCTATATACGCTAGAGTGCGATTTTTGAATCTCATTCGCTGAGTTCAGCAGTTGAAATTGTCAAAATTAGTATGGAGATACGCATCTTTCTACTGCTGATTTTACTTTCCAAAATCGCACTCCTGAAGTATGATTTTAAAAAGTCAAATCAGCAGTAGAAAGATGCTTCTTTCTCCATACATTTTCAACTGCTGAGTTCAACGTATGAAATTCAAAAATCGCACTCCTGGACACATACAATATATTATTTAGCTTTTTTAATAAGAATAAAAGGAATAAGCATATAACGAAGGTGTAAATATAAAAACACAATAGTTTTACCATTTGCCTTTCTCATTTCAAGCCTATGTTTCACATAACTTAGATTACACTCTGTTTCATGACAGCTTATAAATAAATACCTACTTAATAGTTTTCTACAGCAGGGGTGCAAAAAGAGAGTGTGCCAAAGTAACATGCTGAACCACCAATACTCATGGTAATCAGCAGGTCTCTCACGCTGATTGACCGAACTCTTCACCACTGTGTCAAGTCAAACTCAATGACACGATACCTACTTGATAAATGTAACATGATATCAGCCTGAACATCAATAGCATGTTGCCAACCAACCATCGAGTTGCAGGCCTTCCCACTGTCAGGCTGCCTTCATTTGGTCACTACAATAAGAACAAGTTGTCCTAAATGTGTCATTGTTTTAGACACATGCTACAAACAGTGTCTTGAAATCAATATTTCAAGACACTGTTTTGGTATAGCTGTAGAATTTCTATGTTTAAGTTTTTAGTTGAACCCCAAAGTTCAACTTTTTCGTATCACTACTATTATAAAACTGTAACTGAAGTGTGTGTCTGTACATTGAAAATATTTACAAAAAAAAATGTTATGATATATCAATCATACAGTACAGGCCCTGTACCCGGACTTTCGATGTTCGATGTATCGCCAATGTTTCGGTCCGCACTTCATTGTAATAGAGTTGAACATTGGAACGAAAACGTTCACGCAATTACGAAGTTCGAATGTGCAGGTAGATGCCCAGGGTGAAACATCAAAAACTATGGGAGCAAACCGATCAGAACAACAATAAAATCAGCTGAGAGTCGAGTATGCATTGCAGTCTAGTATGGAATAGCGATTTTTTTTGAGCTCTGATTGGTAATAATAATATCAATTTCACCATATAATTTTTAGGTGACCCTGACTACAAATCCCAAATTTTTGGATTTTTTGTCTGTCCGTCTGTTTGTTTGTTCGCGCATCACGCAAAAACTACTGGACCAATTTTGATAAAACTTTTAAATAGATTTAAAATCTGGTAAGTATATAATTTATCTCGCTACAACCCGTGCCGACGAAGTCGCGGGTAAACTCTAGAACTATAAAATTTAACAAAAAAGAAAAAGTCTCACCTATACTTCCCAAAGCGTTGATTCTGACAATCGTCCAGTGTAAACGTAGCCGACAGCACTTTGATGCTAACGCTCAGCGACAGACTTGCCATCTCCAGCATTTTGTTGATTATTATCTGATGGTCCAACGAGTTTGAAAACAAGTGAAGTCTACTGTATCCTCCGACGGCTAACACGAAACCACCTGGGACGTCTTTCACTGGGAGTATACCCTGGATGTCGCAGTACGGGTAGCTAGCTAGCAGGGTGTGGGTGGAGGGGTCCAGTTGTTCTAAGGCACACGGGCCGACTTCAAGGACTATGGGCAGACGAGTGCCGCTCCAATGATGTTTGTAGGCTTGGTATCTCTGTGGGGATATAGGAAAATATTAGATGGAATTCATACAATCTGTTTTAGTTAGCAATAATTTGGTAATTTGTTTTTTAAACTTGCAAGTAATGTCATAGTTCCATACATTGCACAAAATTAAATGATAAAGGAAGAACTTTTTTAATTCTTTTTTTAGAGACTTATGTGTGTAAAAGTTTTTTTTTCTGTGCCTACATCATTCCACTACACTGCTATGCAAAGGCCTCTCCTATAATCCTCCAGTCATCACTGTTCTGGGCAAGCTCTGACCAGTTGTCATTGAAAGCATCAAAACATAAGATTGAACAGACAGGTGCCAAACTTATATGGACTCGGACTGTATAACTGTATGGGACAGCTGGTTTTTTTGCGCGATTTCGATATTGGTCCTATGGAGGTGCTACTTGGGAATGTTCCTCCATTGAAAAGGGAAGTACTTCCGCCAGGCTAGGTGTGATGCCTGGGGACCGGCCGTGGTCCAACAGTTCTTAGTTGGACCTTGTATATATATCGAATCTCTGTGATTATTTCTCTTGCGCGATTTATGTCCCGCATTCGATTGTGAACCTTATGTGTAGTAGGTTACGAGTTACGTATTCAGGATGAACGTTGTCTTTGTATGGAGCATATTTCCGTGAGCGACGGTATCGCCATCTGTTGGCATCTTTGCTATAACTTGTGGGTGCTGGACATCTGTAGTAGTTCCCCACAGGACTCCCCCCTCAGACCGGAGGTCGTTGAGTATTTCGAAGTGTGCAGTCTGTATCCATGTAGTGTAGGTGCAGGGCTCCAGTCAAGTGAGTGTGACGAGCGATGTGCTGCGGTGTGTGTGCATCTGTCAGGGAGGTCAGTCCTGATGTGATGCGGGCGAGTGACAGGCGTGGAGAAGGCGAGCAGAACTGCCACGTGGAGGTGAGCTCAGACACGTGGGCTGCGAGAGATTCTTCTATGCAGACGCTGATTGTCGTCAAGGAAGCTGCAGGCCCAGAAAGCGGTGTGAAGACAGCTGCGATGGACCTGGTGCGGCTTCGGGTTGATGGCGTGACTGCTGCTTGTTTGACCTGGTCGAGGGGGTGAAGGGTTGGTTGAAGCTGTTTGCTACTCTGTGCTGGTGCTGCTCTGCGGTGTTCAGGTTGCGATGTTCTCTGTCGAGGGTCACCAATATGGAGGTGCTACTTGGGAATGTTCCTTCATTGAAAAGGGAAGTACTTCCGCCAGGCTAGGTGTGATGCCTGGGGACCGGCCGTGGTCCAACAGTTCTTAGTTGGACCTTGTATATATCGAATCTCTGTGATTATTTCTCTTGCGCGATTTATGTCCCGCATTCGATTGTGAACCTTATGTGTAGTAGGTTACGAGTTACGTATTCAGGATGAACGTTGTCTTTGTATGGAGCATATTTCCGTAAGCGACGGTATCGCCATCTGTTGGCATCTTTGCTATAACTTGTGGGTGCTGGACATCTGTAGTAGTTCCCCACAGTCCCATAGAGAAAATTTTTCAGTTTGATGGCCTGATTATCCTCTTAAAGTAGTTTCAACAAATTTTGTTAAACCTTATAATCCTATTCATTCCTTACAGAGGAGGAAAGAGACTACTACATTAGGTGGCATAAGAAATATTATATAATAAAATTATTGTTACTTACAAAGATCTCCTTAGGCTTCTCGGCAAACAATTGCCGATATTTAAAAGCCTCAGTCAATATCAAACACTTGTGTTCGGACGAGAACTTCATTGTGTCTATCTTCTTCTCCTTCTTCATGACGAGCGTAAAGTCGTGGTTGTACGCTGAGTTGGAATGTTTTGAAGACGCGACAGTCACTACGTCCGCGTACAGCCATTTGTTGGTCACCTCCAGCCTGTCCGGGTTGTACGTAGTGATCCCATGGGTGCCGATGGAGAACACACGCTTGTACTTCCCCTTCCAAGAATGCTTGGTGACGAGGAAAGATGCCACATCTTGGTTATCTTTAAGAGGAATCATTTTACCATCGCCTGCAAATAAAGTATTTTAATTTATTCTTTTTTTAGTAGAGATGAAACAATTATCACTTAGCAATTACGATAATGATTTTGATTATCTCCCCAAATAATCGTTAATTATGATTACAATTGTTTCAAACCCAAACTCAATACACTCACAGAGTACTATAATGAGTACACACACTGGGTTCTTTTTGAAAAAGCATATTTTTAAAATGTTTAAGCAAATTTGAGCGTCGGTGGCGCTTTGCGGAGAGGTATGGACTCCCAATTATGGGGGCCCGGGTTCGAATCCGCACGGACAACATGCCATGTACCAATGAGTTTTTCTAACTTATGTATGTAAAACCGACTGCTCTCAAACGGTGAAGGAAAACATCATGAGGATACCTGCATACACTGAAAAAGAAATTCTGATGTGTATGTGAAGTCTAACAACCCGCGTTGGGCATCTGTGGTGGACCAATGCCCATACACCCTCCTTGAGGGAAGGCCTGTGCCCTGCAGTGGGACGTTTATAGGCTGATGATGATGATATTTTTAAAGTTAGGAACTGATGTAGATATGTATTTCAATTTACAATTAACCAAAATGATTGAAACATACATTTAATTTGAATTTTATTTAATAATCAAAGTTGAAGTCCTGATTGTCCATTTCGGTTTTTACTAAACCGGCAGTAAAAAACAATCTAACAGAGGCAACAAATGCTGATTTGAGATTCGAGAGATTTTTTACAGGTTTATGAAGTGTGTTACATTCATTTAAATTCGGATAAAATTTAATTAACTAATAGTAATCGTTTAAGACGGCTATCACAGTCCAGTGGCGCCCTCATCCACATTAAAAAAGATTTCTCAATAAAGAAAGCCTAAATTAAAAAAGTGCTCAACAGATAAACTACAAAAGCCTTCAAGCCATTGTTATACAATACTTTTATAGGTTCTAAACATTCTACTTTTAGACAATTACGAATAAAAACAAAAGCGGCCGTTTTTTTTTTTCTTTTTTCAAGTATGTTTAGACTTTTAAAAAACCTATAAAAGTATTCTATGAAAATAGCTTGAAGGCTTTTGTAGTTTTGATGTTGAGCACTTTTTTAATTTAGGCTTTCTTTATTGAGAAATCTTTTTTAATGTGATGAGGGCGCCACTGGACTGTGATAGCCCTCTTAATAATCACAAAGATAATTGACAATTTTGATTTATAGCTAAATTCCGATGATAGCCGATTACGATTAATCGAAATCGTTATCGTTTAGTGACTAGTGTTAAGAGACTTTTATACAAATGTTATAGTACATGTCCGTCCTAGTGTAAAAACCTTATGTCTAGATTGTACCTACTTAGATATTCTAATTTACTTTATGAACCGCTGATTTATTTGAAAAGGTGAATACTTTTCTATCAACATCAGAACCTGGTGATACTAGAATCTCATGAAATATGCCCACATCAAGCTATTACTCCAAGTTCCCTCATCAGTGTCACTTGAGCCTACTCGTAGCGAACACACTCCACTAACAGAGCTGCGTTCAGAACCTACACCCTAGGTGCACCCAGAGTGCACCCCGAGCGCAACTTTTCGCACTAAACGCCGTTCAGAGCCTCGGTGAAAGACGTTCTACTATAGAGCGAGTTGAAAAAACAACCGCACAAAAAGGTTGTGAACGCAGCCCAGGTGATGAACATCCTTCCACTCCACACTCATAACAATTTGTTGAACTCTTTTTCATCATGAAATTATTACAATGTATTTACTTTCATTATTACGAAATAGCAGACCGAGAAGGGGCAATAAGGAAAGTGGGTTACAACTTACAATAACAAAGCCAATTATTTATTACATTTTTTTCATCTGTGGGCGTTATTTGGTAAAAATTATCATCTTCTACCTCCAGCTAGATTGACACTTTTATTTTACGACGTTTTTATTTGTACAAAGGAAATGTAACTGCGGTTTATTGGAATGAATCCACCCCTTTGTAAATAATCTGGGAAACTGACGAAATGAAGACGTGTAAACAAGGCTTTAAACAGCACTTTTTTATTGGATACACGACTGTAATATGTATTAATTAATACTCACAAATTGAAGGCGGTTAATTAAGCTTCAATAATTTCAGCGATTATCCAAAAACAACAGCATATTATACAAAATATTGTGAAAAATCTGAACAAAAGTAGCTCCGAAAAGAACCGACAAGACAAATCGTTCAACTGACACTGACAGCTGGAATAATGTTGCCACTGTTGCCAAATTTCATAAAAGAAACTATAGAGATGTCCCGTTTTATTTCGTTATTTGGTTTATTATTTGTGTATGGTGAAATTGGTGAATATTGTGATATTTGTGATTGTGTGTCGTCTTTTATTTTCGACACAATCAAAAGACACAGGAAACGCAGAGAAGTCCACAGGAAAGAGGTGAACCAACCGCTATGCCGCGCTAAAATCTCGGAACACTTTTCCTGTTTACGACCATACATACACCTTCATATTTCACGACACTTTGTTTCGCAAAACAACATCAATTTTATAAACCAAAACTCACTATAAACAATAAAAATTCGATAAAATGGACTCCAAACAAATGTAGCAGACGAGCCAAAAACTTTATAACGATTATATTTGATTATTTTGATTATATTTTGCTTGGCAACTTTTTTTGAATACGTCAAAAGAATCTGTCAAAAATGTCAAGTGAGATTCATTCAAAAACGAGGAAACTTTCCACGCAATTTTTTTGTATTATTTAACATTTGTAATATTATTCATCAGGTAAATTGTGTTTATTTTACTTTAAACTAAAATTTCCAAATCTGATACAATCTTTCATATTCTTCTATTTCCATGCCGGGAATTCATAGTTTCTTGGCGTTCAACAGGATATCGCCGAAAAACTTTTGCAGTTTCGAACTTTCGAACGAATCCCTTCACTTGCCGCAATCCGCATGCTGGCTGCTGCCGTGCATTTTAGCTCTAAATAAGATTTTCGCCACGTCTTTACACAAATTAGCACCATGGTTCTCGACCTAGACTTGTTCCGCGCCGACAAAGACGGTGACCCGGACAAAATCCGTGAAAACCAACGCAAGAGATACAAAGATGTGGCTCTGGTTGATACGGTCGTGGAACAGGATACTCTTTGGAGGCGATTGCGCCACGATGCCGACAACTTGAACAAGCTGAAGAATGTGTGCAGTAAGGAAATAGGTCTGAAGATGAAGAGCAAGGAGCCGGCGGGCCCTGAGGACCAGGCGGTGCCGGCGGAAGTTGCCGATAACCTTATAAATTTAACTGGCGATCAGTTGAAACCTCTAACTGTGAATCAAATTAAAAAGGTAAGTAAATCATACAGGCCTTATTATTGATTTCGTTAGAAAAAATAAATTGGAGTAAAGTAGGTCATTGGTAGGTGGTCTGTTGAAAATCAATAGTCTCTGCTGTCCATATGGAGAGGTAATTAAGTTTTTTAATAATATTGAAAATACCTCCTCTAAAATATCAAATTAAGGTTGGGCATTTGCATTTTACTATTCTTCTTCAAAAGCTGTATATTATGGAACATCTGTTTTTTTTTTTCCTTGATTTTGATGTTGGTGCAGTAGAGAAAGTTGCTCAGTTTGACGGTGTGATCATCCCGTTAAAAAAGTGTCAGCATATTAAGAAAGACCCTATATAAGACATTCAGTTACCAGTTAATAAACAAAAACAAGCTCATAGTGTGAGGCCTGTGCCCTATTTGCCATACAAAAGCACTTCCTGAAACTAGAAATAGTGGAAGAAGAAAAAAGTCCTAGTAGAAAAATTCTGTTTACATTTCTAGGTAAGAATTTTAATAGATGAAGCCATAACAAAGAACGAACAAGCTCTCAACGATGCCGAGAAGGCACGCTCGACCGCTCTCCGAGAGGTCGGCAACCACCTGCACGCCTCGGTGCCAGTGGACGACAACGAGGACCACAATGCTGTGGAGAGGACACACGGAGACTGCACGTTTAGGACCAAGTACTCACACGTCGATCTGATTTGTATGATTGATGGTAAGTTTATTTTCTATTCTATTCTATTTTTGTTTAATGGCATTTCCTTGGTGGATTTTGCCAATATCTAGTTTAAAAAGAGCAATTAGTGCTTGACGTTGTACGGTAATGGATATGGTGATCTCAAAGCCCTGTTTTTATACAAAAACACACACTCGAAACCGCCATAAAATGGCGGAGCCGCGTGGCTACCTAAATCGTGATCCAAACGACAGACGTCCACTCGAGAGCCCTCTAGCCACGCGACTCAAGTTTATTTTTATTTTGTGAAAGTTTAATAAATATGGAAACCAGTTTTACTAACTCAGGGTCAGGGTCATTACAGGGTTTGAAATTATCAAGATAATAATTTTCCCTAGTACTAATTATCCAAGCGGATTTTTATTTTTGAGTGACTTTTCTAACTAAAAGTTCTAAAATTGCTGTTTTTGTTGAATAAAAAATTATTAAGAAAAACAAAAAAACAGAGAGAAATTTTTTTTTGTCTTTGTGAGCTTCTTTTTTTTGTGAATCGTGATAGGATACACAAGGCTTGACATTCCAAGCACAAGCTTTTGATTTTTCCAATTAAATCACAAGATAATTATCATGATAACTATCCTTTTGAACCCTGACTCAATATATTCATAATGCTGATGCAATAATGTATATTCTTGAAGTCATGTTGAAAAATGCTTAGAGTACAATACATATTCTCATGCCTAAGTGTGCAGATTATATTAATTTGTATCATAACATGGACAGGGACACATAAAGATATCTATAAAATAATAAATTCAACCCCTCACAGGTAAAATGGAAGTTTGTGAATTCACTGCAGGTCAGGAGTGCGATTTTTGAATCTCATTCGCTTAGTTCAGCAGTTGAAAATGTCAAAATTACTGTAGAGATATGCATTTGTCTACTGCTGATTTGACTTTCAAAAATCATACTTCAGGAGTGCGATTTTTGAAAGTCAAATCAGCAGTAGAAAGATGCGTATCTCCGTAGTAATTTTGACATTTTCAACTGCTGAACTCAGCGAATGAGATTCAAAAATCGCACTCCATGTAGATCATTATCAACTTGTGTCCACCACCGCAGATTGAGTCGATGAAGGGCGGCTTGTCTAAGGCAAAGATACATGTTTGAATTTATTTTATACGAGCTTTTTGCAGGGTATAAGCTTCTTCCCCCACTGTCTTGGTCATGAAAAAAGTCATACAAGATTGTTACAGTTGTTCGTTTTTACAATAAAAATTGTTGTCAAGTTTACTGCAAGCTGAAAAAGTTTTGCTTTATTACTGTAATAATGTGAGCACATCTGAGTAAATATCAGTTGGCAGTGTAATTAAAACTATTGTTTTTTTGCAATATGTAATTAATTAGCTAGACATTGTGTCTATTATTGTTGCTATGACTTAATAATTCAGTCTGTAGTATTTCATAATTTAACATCAAAATACACAACACACTAACACATTCATTATGTAGCTATGTATGATTATTTGATAATGTTGAGGTGTATAATATTATTTTTAGACTGAAGAATTGAATCAGCAACCTCTAATGCTTATTGGCAAAACTCTTCACCACCATGGCAAGTCAAAAACCGTTCCATGACTGACTGACTCACAGAAAATGCACAGCCTAAACCATAGAAGATAAAAATATTATTCTGCAAAAGATGTTACGGGTGGTAATGCTAAGGATTTTACGAAAATCCAACTCCTGGAGGGGTGAAATGATGTGTAAATGCTTGTATGGAAAATCGTGTTTTATTTTGCCATCCGAAATCCGCATCCTAAAGCTAGCTATTCATTGATTGATTAAATTAGTGTCCGTGCTCTAGGTATGGACGGTGAGCGGGGCGCGGCGGTGGCCGGGGGGCGGGGCTACTACCTGAAGGGCGCCGCCGTGTTCCTGGAGCAGGCGCTCGTGCAGCTCTCGCTGAGGATACTGCTCAAGAAGGGATACACGCCGCTCTACACGCCTTTCTTCATGAGGAAAGAGGTTCGTTTGGAACTGTTAACAAATTATTTGTTTACTTTTTAACATAGTGTAACCATCGATTTAATATTACTATGGTGTAACTACTTCGTTGATGTGAAGCCCGATTTTTGGACACCTTCCTTTCCAAGTCAAAATATTGCTAGTATCTCTCTCTACATTCAATAGTCAACAGTTATTAACATCTGTAAATAAAATATACCTATAAGAATTTTTTTTTATTGTTTGTGTATTCAATAAAAAAAATTGAAAATCTTTAATCTTTATCTGCAAAGTTACATGTTTGAATTTATTTAATACGAGCTTTTTCCCGCGACTTCACCCGCTCTGGTTCCCGTCATCGTGATGAAATAAAATATAAATCTTTTAAACACCAAAAATACATCAAAATCGGTCCAGTAGTTTTTGCGTGATACTCGAACAAACAAACAGGTTTATAATAGTCTAGGCAATATTGTTATCTGCATTTATAATAACTACGCATATTTTATTTTACAAAAGTTCTACTTAAGATCCACAATACTTTACTAAACTGTTGTTTCTACAGGTGATGCAAGAAGTAGCCCAACTAGCGCAATTCGACGAGGAGCTATACAAGGTGGTCGGCAAGGGGTCTGAGAACAAGGGAGACGCGGCCGTCGAGGAGAAGTACCTTATAGCTACGTCAGAGCAGCCCATTGCAGCTTATCACAGGGACGAGTGGCTGCCGGAGGCAACCTTACCTATTAGGTACGGAAATAATGCGATATTAACAAAAAATACCACTGTATACTTATATCTATTCCAAAAGAATGGTCTTCAATAGTGTATTTACCAACCTAGTCAAATCAGCAACTCTTTATCCAACGTCAAAACGCTTGCTTTGTGTATGGGTTGAGATGAGATTGAGACCCATTGACCGACGGCGAACGACGGCTAGCGGGCCCATACAAAAAGCACGTTACTATTGGCTATGTGCGAAGTGGGTGTTCGAAACTGTCAAGTCACGGCGAAGCTTTGTCAGATTTGCTTGAATCTATGCAAATCCGCACACTCACTTAACACTCAAATATCCAAAACTACAAAGACTACTAACTTAAAATTTGGCAGGGATATTTTATTGCCATCTGGTTGTTCACAAAAATAATATGTTTCGCAATTCAACACCCAAAGGTGTGAAAACAGGGGTGAAAGTTTATATGAGAATTTCGTAACAAAGAGTGGAAATTCAAGCTAGTTAGGTATTATAGTATTTTTAATATCGATAATATTGTTCATTTATTTATCTTTTATTTTATTTTAATATAAAATAACAAACTTTATCCTAACATTTATGTACAAATAATTCACGGGGCCGTATTGCGCTAGATGGCGCTGGTGTCGTGCACATAGCCAATAATAAAGTCGTTCTTCCACAGGTACGCGGGTCTGTCGACGTGCTTCAGACAAGAAGTAGGTTCCCACGGTCGCGACACGCGCGGCATCTTCAGGGTGCATCAGTTTGAAAAGGTAATTTATACCATATACAGGGTGAACTGATATCATTAGCATCCTTTTAAACTAAGAGTGAACCATCAAACTGAACAACTTTTACTATGGAAGTAAACCGACCGGAGCAAAGAAAATTTGCTATTGCATACATTTGAGTCGAGTAAGCATTTCAGTTTAATATGGAACCGCTTTTTTTGTGCTCCGATCGATTTGCTTCCGTAGTAGAAGTTGTTCAGTTTGATAGGCGCGTGACTTTTGTTAGTCGTACGTAAAACATAATAGCTGAATGATGTTATGTCATTCTCGCAGGTAGAACAATTCGTGCTAACGTCCCCGCACGACGACGCCTCGTGGAAGATGATGGAGGAGATGATAGGCAACGCCGAGGAGTTCTACCAGACGCTGGGCATCCCGTACCGCGTCGTGAACATAGTGTCGGGCGCGCTGAACCACGCGGCCGCCAAGAAGCTCGACCTGGAGGCCTGGTTCCCGGGCTCCGGCGCCTTCAGGGAGCTCGTGTCCTGCAGCAACTGTCTCGAGTATCAGGCTAGGAGGTTGCTTGTCAGGTAATATGTAATTTTATTTATAAGTGTATGACTTCGCTGTTGACAGGGTCCCGCCGCGTAGATAAGTTGTTTTATACCTACAGAGTGAGCCTGTAATATTTCTGATAATTATAGCAAAGATGACGACGGCCCAATAGCTCAGTGAGTAGTGAAACTGCCTTCTGTGCCGAGGGTCGTGTGTTCGAATCCCGTATGGGACAAATATTTGTATGATGAATATGAATATTTGTATCAGGCAGTCATTAGTATTCTATAATTATGTATTCTATATCGTTGTCTAGTCATCATAATACAAGTCCAGGCTAGATTCTGGAACTTTAAATCATCATCAGTCTATTATCATCCACTGCTGAACATAGTCCTCGAGTCATGCAGGCGCGCCTCGGGAACTTTACATGTGGCTAGATAATTAGTGTGACAATGTCCAAAATCTGACTACCCTGAAAGGAAACAGACTGTATACGTATGTGATAATAACACGTAAATATTTCCACAGATATGGTCAAACGAAGAAGATGAATGCAGCCACGGAGTACGTACACATGTTGAACGCCACAATGTGCGCCACAACCAGAGTAATATGCGCCCTGCTCGAAGTTAACCAGACCGAGGAGGGCATCAAGGTATGAAAGCACTTGTTACTGTGCAAGAAAACTTCAAGCCCGACTAGAAACATTTATAAGGAGCATAACTACAATACCCACTATGCAAGTACAAAAAAGTATTTTCCGCAACATGGAGAGGCGGTTTACTTTTCTGAGCAGGCTTTACAATAGAAAGTTGGGTGTCGCATTTCATAGCTTTTAGTGGTCACGAACATCGCGTATCGGGTGCTCTCCAGCTTCCACGTGGCTACACGATTTTGTAGTAGCTAAATTGTTTTTTGTACCTACATAAAACAATTTGATATTGGCCAAATTGCAGTACTAAGCATAAACAACCGGCAATATTATAAAAGAAATTTATTGCAATCCTTAATTTTCCTCTTGAGTCAATCAGAAGTTGAATTAATTTGGTTCGTTTTCCTTATATTCTATAGTATAGTGGTATAAAATGCATCACCCACCACTCACACTCACTCACAATGTTGATGTGGTTTTAACTGTTAACCTAAATTACAAGTTAATGTTGGTCCACAGCTGGGCAAAAGTCTAAACTAAAACAGGATCAGAACAGCAGTCTCGAAATCTAGTAATTCATATGCATGGGCAGACCCCGTCGCAAATCGCAATATAGATTCCGAGCGTGCAATGCGTCCCATTACCACGCACAATAAGAAATTACGTCACAAATTAAATTAGTTGGCGTCACGTCGGTTCGTTCAATGGTAATTCGTCACCGCATCACTTTAATGAACTATGAATCATCCATTGGGTTCATTATCATTCAAATGAAATCGGTTTTTATAGCACTTTACTTATTTATTTTTATTTATTTTATTTTTATTTATTTGGCACAGTAACAAAGTACAAACTAACACTCGATCTTAAAAATATTACACATTAAATTACATCAAATTTGCACCTCAATTATGACTGCGCACAGCATTCTAATACATTGTTACGAATTAACTACACGTGCTAAATTAAACTTTTAAACATTATGAGCTAGGTAGGTTGGTATATGAATAAGTACATGAATAATTTAATTTGACCAGAAAATTTAAGAAACTTGTTACACATTAAAAACGAAAGCAAAAACTTAGTTAACTACAATTCTTGGCGTATCAGCAGCTTAACAGAGCTTGCGTACTGTCCTGGGCTTTGATAGAAAATATCAAGGCTCTTACAATGATCATTATATAACCGGCACATGCGTATCAAAGGACTATTATAAGATACATTAATGGTGGTATTAGGGATAGAAAACAAATCCTGTCTACGAGTGGATCTAATGTTAGGTCTAAGCGAAACGTAGCGTAGAATATCCGTATCGAGCTTAGAGTTTACTATTTTATATAAAGTTATCAAGTCACTGATTTGACGCCTCGACTGCAATGAGTCCAGATTAAATTTACTCAGCCTATCGTTGTAGGTGGGTAAAGATCGTCTTAGACCGAATTTAAAGGACAAAATACGAAGAAACCGCCTTTGAACCGATTCAAGCATTTCCTTGTGTATATCATAGAAAGGTGACCAGATAACACTGCCGTACTCTATTATGCTTCGGACTAAGGATACATAAAGAGTCAGAATGGAGCTAGATCTTTTAAATGGCCGTGTGGTCCGCAAGACGAATCCTAACGTTTTTTTTGCCTTTAATGCTACAGAGTCGAAATGTGCACGAAATGAGTACTCGGAGTCCAACCAGATTCCCAAATCCTTAACGACATTAACTTGATCCAAAAGTACTTGGTCAATATGATAATGAAAATTGATTTTGTTAATTTTCCTAGTGAAGGTGATACTTTGGCATTTTCCTACGTTGAGTGACATGTTGTTATTAGAACACCAAGCTACGATCGCATCCATGTCAGTCTGCAATAGATCACAATCATGAGTAGAAACAATTCTACGGAATATTTTTATGTCATCCGCATAAGCTAGACATTCGCACTTAAGAGATCCCAATAGGTCATTAATGAATATTAAAAACAATAGAGGGCCGAGATTCGACCCTTGTGGGACTCCTGATTCTGCAATGAATGGTAGCGATTCATATCCGTACAATGTTACCAACTGAGTACGGTTCAGCAAATAAGCCCGGAGCCATCGCAAGAGAGACCCGTGTATTCCGAGGTGTTCTGCCTTGATACAGAGAATATTGTGGTCAACTCTATCGAATGCCTTTGAAAAGTCAGTATATATGGCATCAGTTTGGCCTCTTTCGTTGAAAGTCGCACTTAAGTAATGTGAATATGATAACAGATTCGTAACCGTTGACCGAGATTGTATAAAGCCGTGCTGGTATGGGCTTATTGCGCTAATGACATGATTGTAAATATATCCATAAACAAGACTCTCGAACAGTTTTGAAAAACAACTTAGAATGCTGATGGGTCGGTAGTTTGAGACGTCATTTTTGTTGCCTGTTTTATATAATGGTACTATTTTAGAAATTTTCCATAAATCCGGAAAACAGCCACTGTTCAATGACTTGTTAAAAATTACACCCAGTGGTTTCACCAAGCAAGAAGAACAGCGCTTTACAAAAATTGGAGGGATCCCATCAAAACCGGCTCCTTTATGTGTATCCAATTTTTTGATAGCAAATTCAATCGATTTATCGGAGATATCTATTCTAGACAAACCGCTGCTAGACTGAGGGAAATCAGGAGTGTAATTAGTCGATTGATTGTTGCGGTAGACACTAGAGAAAAACTTAGCAAACATATTAGCGATGCCGGAACCGTTATCTGCTGAATCGTTACCGCAAAACATTTGACTTGGGTAGCAGCTAGTAACTTTTTTTGATTTTGTGTATCTCCAAAAAGCCTTCACGTCCGATTTGAGGCTGTCCTCGATTCGGGAAATATAACACTCAAAGCATACATCAAGAGCAGTCTTAGCTCTAGCTCTAAGCAAACAGTATGTGTCATAATCACGGGGGTTATGGTATCTAATGTGTTTGCGGTGATACCTGTCTTTCTCTTTAAATATTTTAATTAAAGATTGAGAAAACCATTTGGGGTATATTGCTTTCCTACCCTTTGCTTTTGGTGTATGTCTCTCTATTATTACCCATAAAATATCATAGAATATATGTACGAAGTCATTACAATGCAGGTCACTATACTGATCCCAGTCAATCTTCTCCAATTCCTCTATGCAAGCGCTGTAATCAGACTTCCAGAACAAGAAATTCTGAGGTTTTATCTCTTTTAAAATGCTCAACTTGCTACACCGTAAGATAATTTGTATTGGGGGATGATGTACATCTGTGCGACTGATTTCGTTACACCCGCTGACAGAGCACGAGAGGTTGTTATCAATAAGTACTAAGTCCAGAATTCTGTTTAGGTAGTTCAGTACATAATTTTGCTGAAGCAATTGAGTAGACCCCATAAACTCGCTCAAGGAGGCCGATTTAGGTTCACTGAAACTAACAGCCACGCCTGTCTTACTCGTGCCCCAGTCGATGTCAAATAAATTAAAATCTCCTAATATAACGGTTTTATCTTCAGAAACTTGTGAAACAATATTTAAACTATTATTAAGAAATTCCGAGTAATGGTCAATGCTAAGGTATGACGGCAGGTATGTGACACATAAATTAACCCAATGATTTTGACACTTAAATCGAACCCATAAATCCTCTACACTGGATTGCCATTCAGGCTTGCACTCAGACATAATACTGTTTTTGATAGCTATAAGTACTCCTCCACCACGTCCAGGCTTTTTATACCTTTTTTTAAATACCAAAGAACGATCCCTGCGGTAGACAGTGTAGCGTTCATCAATAAACTCGGCACTATGCACGGTTCCATCAAGCCACGTTTCGCTTAAACAAATTATATCGAAGTTATTACATAATATAGACTTATATATATCTACAAGTTTAGTGTTTATGCCACGGACATTTTGATAATAAATTGATATGGGTTGGGAAGCCATTTCTAGATGAATAAGACAATAAAATTTTACACAGACGTCAAGAAGTTATTAGTCGAGTTCCGAAAGGGTACCCTCGTTTTTAACATGAATGAAACGCGAGGTTTCGTTTTTACGCATAAAAATGCGGCCGTTCCTAACCCATACAAACATATAGCCCATCTCTTTGGCCTTAATACGAGCAGCAGCGTGGAGGGCCTTGTTAATAGGCGAGAGATGCTCGGAGACGTATACAGATGTTTTTTCGCCTGCTATACCCAACAGAGAAGAATTGAGCTTATCCTTCGCATTCGCTTTATTATACTTTGAGACAGCAGAGTATAATTCGTCACGGCAGCGAGTGCTCCTTAATTTGGCAACGATTGTGCGAGGACGATTACTCTGCTTATTCATACTGGCCACTCTGGTACAGTGCAGGATATCGGCATCGGATAGTTTATAGCTTACGACGTTCGCCAGTTGTTTTACGATAGATATGACATTTTCGGCCTTATGCTCTGGAACACCTTGTACTTCGATGTTAGATTCTCTCATCACCTGTTCCATTTGATTCAGTCGATCAGTTAAAGCATTTACGGCGGTGCGAAGCGTGTTGCTCTCAGCCTGTAGTTGTCTATTATCGGTGATCAGGGCGGACATGTCTTTTTTTAACTCATCATATTCCGCGCTTATAAAGTTAGCGAACGTTTGCATTTCGGAGAGCTGCTCTTTAATGGGTGCCAATTTAGTCTCCAAAGTGACGCTCAGAATGGCTGGAAGTTCAGCTCGTAATGCAGATCGGACCTCTTTAGCTATCGTGGACGATAGGTTTTGACCACATTGACATGTCCCACATGGTGGTGTCTGCTTAGGCGGCTCGAAAGTTATTGAAAACCAAAAAAAAGATTATCCAAAACCAGTAGGTACTTTCCAGTATAAAAAAGTACTACTAAGTACTAGGTAGGTACCTACAGCGATTTCGACGAAAGATACTTTGCAACATTATTATTTTGATAATTGGATATTTCTATCAGGTGCCAGAAGTACTGAAGTCATGGATGCCTGAACAGTACCAGGAGATCATACCGTTCGTGAAGCCAGCTCCGATCGACCTGGAAGCAGCCGCAGCAGCCAAGAAGGGAAAGAAGCAAGAAAAGAAGTAATACGCACACTGGCAATGCCTTCATTCCTGCTATAAGCAATTGAGCATTTTATTTATTTTACATGCTAAGCTACAAATTTATATTTTGATTAAATGAATCGCCAGAATTTTGCTGTTTTAATGACCTCAAAAGATAAGGACTTGTTCAAATACACAGACAAACCGTGATTAGGTATGTTCTCTTATCAGTTACAAGAATAAAACATCTTTGTAATATAATTATCATATATTTATTGTGACAACAGCCAACTGACTGCACTTACGCAATGCAAAACTTACACTATACTTAGGCCGAGATTCAGAAACGTTTTTCAAGTTTAAGTTCGAACTACAGTAAGTATATAAAAATCCATACAATTTCGACCCTACTTAAGACCGCTTCAGAGCATAATGTACAAAACGCAAAATGAGCACGACACTCAAAATTCACAAATCGCAAAATGAACAATACGCAACTTAGCTCATGCTCATAAAACATCTCTGAATCTCTGACTTACACTACAACTTGTAAAAGGAACCTCGAATGTTACGAACAAGACTTGGAGATATCTTTACAGTGGTAGAGTAAAACAATCAAGATATAAAAATGATTAACAGTAATCTCTCAGAAAGCTATAATAATATAAATATGGCTAAATATTTAGGTAATTTAAATAGTAGTACACTGTACAATGCAAGGTTCAGCAGCCCTCAATTTATACCTAGTCGGATACATAAATAAATTGCATTTAATAAAGCTAGGTCCTTTTTTTTTAACATAACATTTAAGTCTACTAGAAAATTAAACTATTAGAACAAAGAATTGCAGTTGCAATTCAATGCCAATGAGTTCATTTAGGTGAATTTTTCTTCTGAAAATCTTAAAACCATTTATAAAATTCCTGTTCATATGACTTTTGAACCTATTTGCCCCTAAGTGCCAGGTTACAGGTTCAGTATTTCATCAGTCTGGTCCATCATTCTGAATGACGCCAGAATGATGAGTGGGTTACACGATCAGTTTCCCATCAGTATTTCATCATTCTGGTCCATCAGTCTGGTCAAACGTTGAATGACGCCAGAATGATGGAAGACTGCAGGGTTGCCAGACGTACGAGGTACTGAAATCCCGGGATTTATTTCTCTTTTAAATTAAAAAAGATTAACTTTTAAATTAAATAATTTTGAAAAGTTGATTTTTGCTATGCATGCGTTTACTATGCATCCGATTAGTTATGCATTCCCGCATTTTCATGGCATCCCAAAAAATATTTAAAAATAATAATTTTAAGAAGCCGCCATAATTTTATTGCTAAAAATTAAGTTTAGCTAACCTAGCTAGCTAGCATCCGAATATCCGATCTCTAATTATTAGACCCTAATTTTGTGACATAAATCATAATGCGGTGTTAAAATTATTTATTTAAAGCCCCCATATTCCCCACCTTGATAATTTTTTTCCCCATAAATTTCCCCAACGATTTCACTTCTCCAAATTTTCCCCGAAGGCCAAATTTTTCCCCAAAATCCCCAATCTGGCAACCCCGACGGTGACTGACACCAGAATGATACGACCATCAGTTTACTATCAGTATACCATCATTCACAACGGAATGACAGTCTGGATGGATGGTTTACCATCATTCCATCAGTCCATCATTCTCCCATCATTCTGGCATCATTCTCCCGTCATTCAGACCAGACTGATGAAATACTGAACGTGTAACCTGGCTCTAAGATTTGCCCTTTATTATGGATGTATGACTAATAATAAGTATTTACAATTGGGAAAACCCCCATTATTATTGTGACTACAGGGTCTTAGGGTAAACAGTTGCACTAGTTTAAGGGGTGATTGTACCCATGATACTGAACAACTTTCCCTAAGAAACCTATTGGAAATTCGCAAAAAAAAATTTCGACTTTCCATACTAAATGCAATCAGCTGATCGAACGTTTGTATGAAAAGTTGAAAAAAAAAATGAGAATTTGCTACAGGTTTCTTAGGGAAAGTTGTTCAGTATCATGGGTACAATCACCCCTTAAAGTAATGCAACTGTTTACCCTAAGCCCTGTATAATACATTAGTTATTTTGTCAAAACATGATTCTAGGCTCGAAAGTTTGGTAGTGGGTATTTCTCCAGGGCGTTTTATTGCTGCCATTATCCTCCCTGACGAAATATGTTCATCTTGTTTTTAAGAAAAGACATAGTCTAAAAAAACAAGGTCTTCTATTCCCAGAGTGACACAAGCCTACGTCACAAAAAAATGGCCGCTAAACATGGTAAAAGGGTATGATGATGTAGGCTTGTGTCAGTCACGTGATCGGAAGAGAATACCAGGCGCAGTATATTATTGTATCATGAGAAAAGATAAAATAATATTTGGTGAGGATAATGATAGCATTTAATCACTCAGGAGAAATACCCAGCCAGGTGTTAATAAATCAGTCAGATAAGGAACCCCTTGAGTTCATAGCAAAGTATAGATATCACAACACCATCATTATTTAAATTTAAACATAATGAAAACAAAAGATTTTGATATATTTTTAGATTCACTTCATTCATTAGGAGTGATAGGAATAGGTAGATTCTATTAGGGTAAAGGCGCAAATATATGTGTGATGAATATTAATATTTGTAAGGTCAGGTGGGGTAAGGGGGACACCGGGGGAAGAGGGACTAGGGACCATAACTAGTAAAACAAAGCGTATAGCACTATGAGCTTTCCGTCGATAAAACAGACAAGGCGAATTAGTTTGAACGGTTTTCAATAGATGTCGCTACGTTACTCAGAAGCCGCCAAAAATTAAGAAACGTCTGACAGTTGTGAATTCGACTAGCACAAAGTTGTCACGTAATTTTGCAAACCAATAATTTCTTGAAAAAAAGAGTGCTGGAATTAATTTCAATGTAAAAATACACGGAGAAAACTGTAAGTATTAGTTTATATTTGTCATTTTAGATTAAAAACAACTAATAACACAAGTTTCTTTCGCTTGTAAATTCTAACCTCCACAAACATTAGCTGGGGTAAGAGGCTCACTATTGACGGGGAAAGAGGAACATATGTTTCTCTTCCCCCGTGTCAGGAGAGACAAACATTTTGAAAATAGTCTATAATTATAGATAGTCAAAATGAAAAGAACTGACTGACACATTAATAAATTTTTTAATGTTCTGTATTTTAAATTGAATCTGTCACAGAAATTTATTTTAGAAACTATTTGCCCCTGTATTTGACTTCCTCCTTTGTTCAATGGTTTACATGTTGGACTGCGGATCACGAGGCCTTGGGTTTAATTCCTAGTATCAAATGCTTAAATAAATTATTGAACTATTGTGTTTTGTAATACGTCCCTTTATGGTCTTAAATTCCTAAGACCTAATCTTAAATTCTAATATTGTGCTATATTGTAGTACTTTTGACTGTTGCAGGAATGATATAAAACATGCCGCGAAAATATGTAAGAAAATCTGATAGAAGCGGATATGATAATGAAAAATTAAGTGTGGCTGTCAAGGCAGTCAAAAATGGAACTATTACTGCGTACGCCGCATCAAAAATGTATAGTATACCACGAACAACAATTGTAAATCGCGTATACGACCGCAAAGGATTAAAATCCAAAACTTTAGGCAGGAGATTAAATAAATATATAAACACTTCCCCCACTTTTTTTTAGTTTGTCACCCCTGACCGAACCTGTATGTTCCTCTTACCCCAAATTGATTTATTCTTCTTTTTCATTCAAAATTATACCTTATTCCAACGATAGTAAGATCTAATATTGACTGAAGCAGTTCAACCTAGCAATTAACGAACATTTAGCAACGAATATTTGAATTCAAACTCCATTTTTATGAAATACAATGACTGTCCCTCTTACCCCATGTGAGGGGGAAGAGGAACGTTTATGCTATCTGGACATTTACGCAAATATCTTTGTAAGAAATGTTATTAGCGTAATGAAACTTAGCCCTCGGGAAGCTAATACATAAAGGCAAGTTTTGTGTATTTCAAAGATCTTGTAAAACTTTAGCTACTCTTCCTAGCAATCAAAACATTTTACTAAAAATAAAGTATGTCCCTCTTGGCAAAAGCCAAGCAGACTGGCACAATTGAATAAGCAGAACCATTCTGGATGTCAGAGATAAATAAATATTAAAATAGAATAGAAGAAATAGAATGTAAGATCTTTAATATGTAAAAAAGAAATTGTCAGTAATAAAGGCTTTATTTATTTATTTATTTATTTATGTCCCTCTTACCCCACCTGACCTTATTTGATTCATGGGTGTTTGTATCTATAAAGGTGTGCTCCCCATTTCATATACAATGTATAAAACTTTACGCCCTGTATAGATACAAACACCCAGGAATCGAATACAAATATTAATATCACAAAAATATTTGCACTAATGGAATCTACCTATTCCAAACACTGTTCATTACATTAGTCACTCTCACTGCCAGATTATATGGCACTTATATTATGCAACTACTAATTCAGTGCTGTGCAACAAGATTAATGATGACATCCACACCACATCTAATGAAATAGAAATGGTAACATGTTATTGTCTATCACCTAGACTCTACTAATGAAACTCTAGCAACATCTTTAGTTTATTCCTGATAATACTTTAGAATTTAGTTCTAATGAGGAACTACACAAAATAATGCAGAATGGATACTATGAATGTAAGCATATTACATTCACATAAAACTACTTGATTATGATATTCATGGATAACTAGTGGTTACAATACACCTAGAGACAGTTACAATACGGTCAAAACATATCCATGATAGTAAAAACTACTTGCATATAAATGTGCCAATTGGGATTTCAATAAATGCATTATATGATAAACAATGAGTACAACATGTAACAGAATTAACTGATATAGTTGATTGACCCTTGATACAGTTACCTACGACATTGCATAGTTAACAATCATCTTCCAGTACATAACAATAGCTTTTTTCACAGTGGACCTGTATGATATTCAGTCATTAACACGCCAGTTGTGCCTTTTGCCTGCACTTATGCATGAGGGCTCTGAGAGTGAACTGCCGGCGAGCCAACGTACGAACTTGCTTCAAAAACGTGTCCAGATCAATCACTTCCTTTCTCAAAGCCTCACCCATGTAATAAATAGCATCTTCCAGAGTCGCTTCTTCAGCAAAAGCATTCAAGAGCTGTGAATACAACGGTGCAGTGGTCACAACAGCCTCATCTACGTCCACCCCTTCCTGCTCTCCCAAACGTTCAACTGCTGTCTGTAATTCCTTCTCTTTTTCCTGAAGAATGGCCACATTCTTATCCAACTCTGATCTCTCTCTCTGGAGACGAGACAAAATGTCTTCTAATCTGGATTTTCCTTCACGAAGCTCCTGCTGTGTGCGACGTAATGTCTCCAGCTCAGCTTGCGACTGCTGGGACTGCTCTTTCAGTCTTCGCCTCAGCTTATCTTCTACAGCGGATAGCAGTGATGCCTTTATATGCTCCTCTGTTATTGTACCACTGGAAACCTCAGGGTTGGGACCATAACCGGCAGCTGGAGGATACGGAGTGGCATTTGTAGCTGGTGGATATGGTGTCCCATTCGTATTGGCCGGTCCTGGATATGGGGACCCATATGTTGGATATGGCAAATTAGAAGTTGTCGGGTAGGGTGTGGCTTGTGGATACCCGGGCTGTGGAGAAACCTGAGGAAATGGGTACCCCGATGGTTGGGGCATAAACGAGTTAACCGGATAAGGAGCTCTGGACTCATTCCGCGGTTTAGAGTACACGGGAGGCAGTTCACCAAACGCAACAATCATACACTGAATGAGAGCCTGTAGCGTGGAATTATTCTGGTTCCAGTCGTGTAAAAACGGCAAGTAAACTTTTCCGTTGCTATCTACGTACCTGGACACCTTGATGGACATGTCTAGGGTAGGTTTCACGAAGCATAACGGTGCATTTTGGGGATGAGTGTCCATTAGCCATATGCATACTGGAATATTGTAAAATGCGCCTTTGTAGTTAACAGGAATGGTGCCTTCGAGGTTGAGCAGGTCCTTCCTGGTGCCGTTGTTGAAGACAAAGGCTTCCAAACGATAAGTCAAACTTCTGTACACTTGGATCAAGTTGATTACCTCACGGCAAGTGAAATCGCGATGTTTATATTTCGACAGATATTGTTTCAACACAACTTCGTCGTTCGCCATGATTTATGGCAGAGTGTTAGGTACCCAAAAGAAACAGTTTGTTTTAGTCCAATTAGTAGAAAAACAAATTGAAAATCACTGCACTTGACAATCAAACAGCAAAGCAAAATCGCGATAAATGTCTGACCACAGACAATTTTCTTTGACTTGACACGGAGAACAGAGTCGAAGTCAGAGTCGTTGAAGCAGAAGCAGTATAGTCGATCGATTTAAGATAAATTACAAATCGTTTTGAAGAAGATAGGAATATGAGCATTATCAGATACAAACGGTGTAAAATTAAACGCGTTACATATTAAACGGGTTGCTTTAGTTCGAAATCACCAACCTTCCTCTTGATCGTGACGTGAAACATTCAAAAACCGGTATTTGCCGTAAATTTTCGTTTATGATTTTGATGGCAACACATGTCCTGCTTGTCAAAACGTCAAATAAGATTATTGTCTTTTTCTTTTTCCGGCGAGCTGTCAACGTTTACGGAACGTTCGAGCGGCTGTTCGCTTTTAATCCTAGTTAATCAGCTTGGATTTGTTTTAATTTGTTAAGGAAACTTAATAAAAACCTAGCACAATGCCGCCTAAGTTTGATCCAAACGAAATTAAAATCGGTAAGAATCAGGAAAGTGATGAAAAGTGCGAGGTACCAAAGTGAGTGGAACTCCTAAATTGTGCATATTTTTACAGTTTACTTGAGATGTGTTGGAGGAGAAGTCGGTGCCACGTCATCCCTGGCTCCTAAGATCGGTCCTCTTGGTCTCGTAAGTATAAAAAGTCATATAAATTAATCTAACCTTTCTAACCTCAAAATTTTCGCGTGGCAGGCTACAAGTAATGTTTTGTGCCATGATATGTTCTGCATATCAGTGGTGCTAAGATCTACAAGACAATTACTCTTAAACATGCAAACATTTCATAAAAGTTATTTAAAATGTCAT
Source organism: Agonopterix subpropinquella (assembly GCA_922987775.1). NCBI lineage: Eukaryota > Metazoa > Arthropoda > Insecta > Lepidoptera > Depressariidae > Agonopterix > Agonopterix subpropinquella. The sequence continues at coordinate 5,984,171 of OV277710.1, forward strand.
CCTAAGATGACAACTCCGACCTATCTCTTTTATGTGTAATTTTCTTGTAATGTGATGATGGTATGATCCTGGGGGGTGCCTCCCTACCAGGCGCGTCCTTCCGGGTGGCGGATGGAAGGAACCCGCGACTTAGGATCCTTTCCCTGTCGCGGCTACTCCGAATGTCTAAGCCTGTGCTCCAATTTTAGCCCAGAGCTTCAATCTGGGCACGAAATTGGACTGCAGGGTAAATAAGGAGTCGCGGACCAGGCCGTGTGACTGCCACGCTTGTTTCTAGGTTATTATGAAGATCATTTGTGAGTATTGTGCATTTTATCCTTATTGTATAATCTGTGCGGAGATAGAAACAATCTGTAAATGGCGGACAATACCGTGCTATCTCGCTCACATCGCCGCTCTGTCTATACTCACACACATACTAAAAAGATGCTACTTGACGTACTGGCCACCATTAACATGTTTCTTTACCCACGCGGCTTATAACTATGATATTGAGCCTTTTCTGGAAGAACGTCGTAAGCTATCACGTATTGGTTTCCTTAGACTCTTCTATACAATAAAGTAGTAATGATCACTTTATAGAATTGCGTGAACTTAGGTAGCAATACAACAGACCACCACTATTAAAATGTTAAATTGGTGCTTACTACTCTGAAAAGGCTAGATATTTTCATCTTCAAATTGGAAAGGGTACACACGGCGACAGATCAACCTATGCATAGTTGAACTCTATGTCCATGAACATAGTGTGCAACTATCGTTAGGTTGATCTGTCGCTGTGTGTACACATACTAGTGAAGTCTAGTACTACAATAATGAGAAACTCAACCACAGTGTTCCTATCTCCATTTCTATTGGTGTCTATGAAAGAGAATATTCATCATCTGGACCAGTCTCCAAGAAATAGAACAGCACAAAGTTAAAAATACGAAGAGCGCTTGAAGTCACCCTTGATAAGCTCACCAACTCGCTACTGACTGCCAGAAACACTAAAAGGCTGAAGCGGAGTCATGTGCTCCTAAATTGAAAGAGGATATGGTGCTGGCCCCTTCACTCTTAACTTCATGGACATTGAACGAGACATAATAGAACTTTTATCGTTACCACTGCTATAGCAGATTAAAATTAAATGAAAAATATTTCTTCTTGATGGTTCTTGAACAGAGGTAAATTTATTGAAACTATCCAGTATCCATCGCTATTTATGGTATAAAAGTGTATTTCTTCTATTTACGTATCAACATCTCACAGTCTTTTTCCCACTACAGTCCCCCAAAAAGGTTGGAGATGACATCGCAAAGGCCACCAGCGACTGGAAAGGTCTGAAGATCACAGTCCAGCTGATCGTACAGAACAGGCAGGCTCAGATCTCTGTCGTACCTTCAGCAGCTGCGCTCATCATCAGAGCATTGAAGGAACCTCCACGTGATCGCAAGAAGCAGAAGAACAGTGAGTTGTCAATTCAATATCATTTTTTCCAAGGCTTCTGTTGCCCATATTGACAATGATATTCATAGGTTTGAACAATTATTTATATAATCTAGGGCAAGGGACAGCCCCACATACTGGTATAGGCCCTGCCCTGCTTGACAGAGGGTCAGCCAACCAGCAGTTGAGCTGCCCATTGTGACAGTTAACTGGTCCAATTATCCTAAATTTTAAGATCTGCATTCCAGACACATTCCTGCATAACATGTCTGAGTTCTTCTGCCTCATTGCACTCTGTGCAGTGGGGCAGTTGAATACCAATCAATCTTGTTCACCTATACTTATTAGCCTAAATGCTGAAACTAGAGGTTTCCTAGCAAGGTTGTTGGAACTGAACCAGGCTGCTAAGTGGACACAGGCTCATTAAACTTACAACACCCCCCTTTTTTATGGAGGGAATGAAAGCTTTGGTAATGTTTGTATACATGAATTTCAATTTTTAATGAGGGAGCTTGGAGTGAATAGGCTTGATGTGGGCATGTTTCATGACATCCTAGCATCACCAAGTTCTGATGCTGCTAGGAAAGTGTTCGCCTTTGCAAACTCATCAGTGTCTCGTTAAGTAAATTAGGATTAAGTTAGAGTAGGTAAAGTCTAGATATAAGGTACGATGGGACTGACATGTACAAAATGTGTTTTGTATAAAAGTCCCTTAAAAAAATAACAGATTAAAAAATAATAATAAAAAAAAATTTGGTAGTTTAAGAATGACCCCACTTTCTATCCAATGTTATACAAAAACTGGAATTAAAATCAATGTAATAAATAAAAAATCTCAATATTAATATAATCAAAATGTCTAACCAATGCTTTTTTCATTTTCCAGTCAAACACAGCGGTAACATCACCCTCGAAGACGTTGTGGGTATTGCCAAGGTCATGAGGCCACGATCCATGGCCCGTGAGCTCTCAGGCACAGTCAAGGAGATCCTCGGAACATCACAGTCCGTCGGCTGCACAGTTGAAGGCAGGCCCCCACATGACCTCATCACAGACATCAACACCGGTGCTTTGACTATTGATGAATAAATGGAGGACTTGACTTAATTTTTTTTTGGTTTTATTATTCTGTAGCATGCCACGCACGAAAAAACGATAAAACCGTCATGCGCGCTCATTTTGGCATACAAAGTAACAAAGATGTTGGGATGCCCGTCTAGGTTTTTCCGTTTTGTTGGGGGTGGCATGCTAAGCTGACTTGTATCTACTCCTCCGACTAGAGTATCTTTTTCACTACGCAAAGATTCTTGGTAAATGATTTCACTTGATCATTTGTTGTGAATAATCTGTAGAGGTACCTGGTACCTACCTAGTCAAACTCTAGCACAGACATTTTTTAATATAAAAATGTGTACTCTAGACGTAAACGCCGAATTATTTTGGTCTAAGCGTTAGCGTTTTAAATTCTTTGTTTGGTTCTAGTAATAGATACTCTTTCTTATACTGTGGTTTGGTCTAATGGGTCTTTTGGTCTGTTCCAAGCAGACGATTTTTTTTCGCTTAGGTAGGTACACACGGCGACAGGTCAGGTTACCCTGTTTGGACTTTGAACTATTAGAAGTTGAACGCTGCGAATCGTGCGAGAGGGTGCGGTAAATTGTCGTTGTTTCGTCTCACAGCACGCTGCGCCCGCGCCGGCAGCCGCGTCTATGCAGGCTCTACCGCACTATTTTGTGTTTTGTACGTAGTGTAGTTATGGGTATACAGGGTGAAATTGATATCATTGGCATCCTTTTAAACTAAGAGTCAACCCATCAAACTGAACAACTTTTACTATGGGAGCAAACCGATCAGAGCAACTAAAAATCTACTGTCCCATACTAAACTTCAATGCCTACTCGACTCAAATGTATGCAACAGCAGATTTTTTTTTTGCTCCGATCGGTTTGCTCCTATAGTAAAAGTTGTTCAGTTTGATGAGTAGACTCTTAGTTTAAAAGGATGCCAATGATATCAATTTCACCCTGTATAATGTGCGTAACCTGCACTGCACTGGTAGCATGCAAACCCGTGATACGGCTTTATCACGTCTTTTATCTCGTTCGTTCGCGCGCAAAAGAACGAGATAAAAGACGTGATAAAGCCGTATGACGGGTATCGCGGGTGTGCATGCTACCAGAAGTGCGATTTTTGAAAATCATACGAGCGACTTGGCAGTAGAAAATATCAAAATTACTATGGAGATTATGCATCTTTCTACTGCCAAACCGCTCGTATGATTTTCAAAAATCGCACTTCAGTGCTGCTCCGTACATTTGGGTCTAATAAAGTAGCCGTTGAAGTTTCCTATGAAATAAAGTTTTTTTCGATTTCAATGTTGGCTCCATACCTAGTTGAAGTTGTTCAGTTTAATGGTCTGAAGAATCTTATATTTATATCCCTCCTTGCAGCCTCCTTGAATGCTTGAGGCTCACTCAGATACGCCCGCCAAATTATTAAAATTTTGTTGATATTTGTTTTCTATGCACCAACCTTTAAATATTATGAAGCAAGACATAACAACACTACTTGCCATCTATTCACACTTATGACAACCGCCCATTAGAATAAGTGAAATGTCAATAATAAACAGATACCGTCTTGAACCATTTTGTCACCAGACCTCCAGCTGGAAGACTCCGCTATTTCCTTACGTTAAGGACGACTTTTGCTTGAATTTGCTTAAAAAGTAGTGCCATTTGTGTAACTGATATTGCCGGTCTTTAGTTTATACGTCTATGGCACCAACCAAAACGCTAGCAAGATATTGCACCAACTGAATATTCCAATGATGAAATAACAGTGAAAATACGTTTAAGTTCCGAGGCACTATAAAGTACCTTATTCACCGGACTACCAACATAACAAATTATGTCAACATTGCCAGACTTAAAAACTTCCGTGGTTGGTAGTTTCTTATGACCCGACTGCGAAAAAGAGGGCTATCTAATGGAAAATACAATTTGAAGGCGCTACAACCAAGCACGTATCCACCGAGACTTTAGTTTCGGTGGTACATTACATTTTCAAGAAAAACAATGAAAAAGTAAGTGCTGTAATCTCTTTTCCATACAAAAATTCCGATTTCGGGGGGGGGGGGGATAAATGCCATCTATCCCCCCCTTTAATTACGTGTCTGGCTACAACTGCAATCGACTAGGTAGTTATGTGTTGCAAATAAAAACTTACTAATTCGTGAATGGTATTCGTATACGTATTCGTCACAGATACTTACTAATTCGTGAATGGAAGTCAAATTCTATGGAAATTATGCATTACTTCCAGCGCCCGCGACTTCGTACGCGCAGGAAATTGACTTTAAAATTCACGTAGCTTTTGATTTAAATGAATCGATTGCTATGAAATAGAGCCTAAATTTTAATGCAAACCAAGCCCTACGCTTTTGTGTCAACCCCACCCCACGCACGGTTCGTCAATGTTACTTTCAAAATTAATAGCACTCCTGCTCCTGGCTGGTTACAATGATTTTCCGCATCAATAGTAGTAGAGCAGTAGTACAAAGTATAGTTTAGTTTTGTGTATCATACATAATATTATCCTCAACAATTTCATAAGACAACAAAGTCAAGATACAATGTAATGTAATGTAAATGTTGTACAAACCAAACTGAGCAAACCCAAAATGTTGAAACAAGCCCTTCTGTCTCTCATTGCAAAAGGCCAAAGCCATTTAACACATTCGCGGACTGTGATGACCGCTATAGTATAGCAGTGATAACAATAAAAGTTCTATTGTGTCTCGTTCACTTTCCGTAAATGTGTTATAAAAAAAAATTGACTTTGGTAGAATTTAAAATAGCAACTGTAGACATTAGAAAGTTGTCAAAACAAATGCTGACAACACCATTCCCTCCAAAGCAGAAATGTCAAAATGGCGTCAACGCAGGACGCTTGGTATATTTCTTTACTTGGTTTAGCGGAACATTTCCGCACGTCCAATCCTCCTGACATAAAAAGTTGTATTCAGTGCCTACAAGCCGTATTCAATTTCAAACCACCACAAAGGGTCGAGGCCCGAACTCATTTACAACTTGGAAATATCCTCTTGACTCACACTAAAAACATCGACTTGGCGAGAACGCATTTAGAGCAAAGTGTAAGTTTTTTTTGCCACTATTACTATCTGGACCACGGCCACGCAATCCTACGTTCATTTCTGTATTTACACTACAATTTGTTTATATATTTAGTATGTTTTTGTGTGGTGTTATCATGACAAGTTTTCAATAAAATGTAAACAAAGTGGGTCGTTTGGTGTTGCAGTGGTGTCTCTCGCAGACTATCAATGGGTTCGACGATGTCAAGTTTGAGGCGGCCAGCGTGCTCGCCGAGCTGTTCGAGCAGCAGGGACAGCCGACACATTCTAAACCAATCCTACGGAAAGCTATTGAGTTGTCACAACACAGTGTTTACTGGCATTGCAGACTTATATTCCAATTGGCAGTGAGTATTAACAACTTCTATAATCTTACAATTCAACAGTACAACATGTTAATGAATAAGCACAAAACCTCGTACAACCCAACTGATTTATAACAAAATAATTAGATTGAAACAAGAATTTTATTATTTTTATACTTAAAATTTAAAGCTATTTGCATTTTAAGTTTTGAGGCAAAAATGATTTGTTATCATTTCAGCAATGAATGAAAGTGCTAACATACTCATGGATACATTTTAAGAATCTTGTTTTGATAGTAAGTAGGGTGAGTGTGTCCTCTGGGTTGACATCAGGTTCAGTAAATTTTAAATTTTACAAACAAATTATTTTATTTTGAAAAAAATTACTCGATGTATTAGTTTTTATTTACAACAGAATATATGTATACATGTAGAAATATAACCCTAAACCTAAAGAAAAATAAAAGAATTAAAAACAAAACTTATACCTAATTACTAGGGATGCAACGATTCGGCCATTACGATTATGATTACGATTTTAATCGTTATTTATTACCGATGCATTACAATTATTTAAACAAATTTAGTTGAGATTAACCTCAGAATGAGTTCTCATTGTGTTTCTTTGCATTCCAATGAAAGTTAAATCATAAAAAAGACTTTAAAAAATTCAAAGACTAGAAAGTTACTTTTTCTACTAATTTGAGATCGAAGTCAAAGGTTCACTTGGTCAGGATTCTGATTTTTGGATGCAAAGAGGCCAATTTGCTTTAAAAAACACAATATGGAACATGATTCTGTATAATCTTGTTAATCAAGCTATATCTGCTCCGATTTACGTGAGAGATTAATCTTTTAAAATGTGGATGAGAAATCACGAGAACGAGAATGTATTAATACTTCAAACTGAAAATCAAATCATAGACCTCAGTAGATTTAAAAAAAATATATAAATTGAGAGTCAAATCTGACCATAAAGATTTAGCTCAAAATTAGCTCAAAATTGGCTCAAAATGAGCTAAAATGGCAGCGAGAGATCCGAAGTTGTTTTTCGGCTCTGGAATCTAGTATTCAGGTCTGGTATTTGTCAACAAGTGCAATCCGATTGAAGTTTCAATTCGATTTAATAATCGTACGATTCTTACTACAGTGCATTGCATCGTTATTAATCGTGATTATTACGATTACAGATGCAAAACGATGCACCGCTTCGTAATCGTTGCATCCCTACTAATTACTTATGTTGAAAACATGATAATTCGATTCTGCTCTCGATTCTAAACAAACTACTTTCTTGTTTTGCGTTAATTCATTAGAACATTGTATGCAATGTTTTTTTTTTTAATTATTTTTTTATGTTTTTAAAAATGATATTGTTATTCTCTTAGAACATAAGGATGAGAAATTAAAGGCTTTTTTTATTTATTTTATTATACAATGTTGTTACTTGATTATGTTGTGATGGCTAGTTAGATTTGAATTACTCTCAGATAGATCATGATGAATATTAACGTATGGTGGGGGATATTATATGGGACATTCTCAGGGCAAAGGGAACTTGTTGCCGTCATGGATTTTTTTTTATTATGTCCTTTGCTATCGTGTCTAGGCACAATAATTCCGCCAATGTCAATCTAGTGGAGAGGACACAAAATTATGTTGACGATAAGGGAATTTGTTGATTATGTATTAATGGATCAAAAATCCACATACTATCAGTTTAAAATAACAATGTGCATGACCTTGAAGGGCCGTTGGATAACTTCACTCTGTTGACAAAGGAAAATAGACTCTATTAGATGCAAATTGAAACAATCATTTTCATGACTCGAGTGAAGTTCGTGTGATTGAGTGACATCACATTTGCGAGCGAGGTCATGCACATTGTTATTTTAAACTGATAGTAAATTTATCTAAATAAATATGTAGAGATATCTTGGAAACTAAAACTGGTAACAAGGTCTCTTTCCCAAGAGAACGTCTCATATGTTCAATCTCCATCTCGTTTAGAATGTACGAGCTTTTACCCGCGACTTCGTCCGCATAAATCATATACCAGATTTTAAGTAAGATGATAAGCTATCAAATAAAAAAAGTTTCATCAAAATCGGTTTAGTAGTTTTTGCGTGATACTCGAACAAACAAACACCCAAACAAACAAACAAACAAACAAACAGACAGACAAAAAATTCAAAAATAGGTTATTTGGAATCAGGGACAGGTAAAAACCATGTTGTAATTTTTTTTTTGTTAATATCTTCAATGTACAGACACACTTCTGTTACAGTTTTATAATAGTTTAGATGTGTTAGGGAGTTTTGTTTTTAAACTTCTTGACATATTTTTGAGAAACAAAATGCCGAGCCTTTTATAATGGAAACTTTTTACTCCCAAATTTTCCTAAACTTACAGAGAAAAACTAAAAATAATGTGTCTTATCAGAATCTTAATATCTTTTTTTAATTAGGGTTATTACTAGAGATCAGATAATCGGATGTATATATACCTAGAGTTGAGGAGTTCGCTATTATGGAATGCACATGTTTGAGTAAGTATTGAAAAAAAAGTTTCTTTTCAAATTAAATAATTTTAAAAAGTCTCCTTCATACTCTGCATCCCATTCATAGGGACTAGTTCCGCGTGTCATTCTACTAACAAACATTTCTGCAACTTTTTGCAGGGGGGCGAGGTAACATGAAATTCACAACTTTGGATTTTATTCCCCATAACTTTAGATTCTAATTTTGAATGTTAAAAATCATGAAAAGTAGTCTCGTGTGAAGCCCAAACGTTCTAAGTTCAAAATTATTGTTTCGTAATTATAGGCTGTCTCGTTTAGTGATAAGCTATAAAATTGAGTGTAAATGTACATGATCAATTTGTCTTATATGGTGGCAGAGGGGAAATGCTACCACAAGGCCAGTCCTTATATAGGTAGTCAAAGATCCCATTAGTTCTGCATACCCAGATTTCCTGTCATTTATTTAAACTAATTAATTAACACTTTTAACACTATTGTACACACAAAAAAAGGAAAACAGCATAATAGACAATTACAAAGGGTGAGAATCTCTAAAGACATTTCTTCCAGCAATCCCGGGATTAACATTAAAAAAAAAGAAGCCGTTTCCATAATTTCATAGTCAAAAATTAACTTTTGGTAAATATCCGATCTCTGGTTATTACAGCACAATTTTTTTTATTGGTAAATTAAAACAAATATAGATAGTCTCATAAACTGACAGGATGATGAATGTAATGACTGTAACTACTGCCACCTATGACTTCGCTACAAATATTTGCGCCTTACGGGACTCAAACCCCATATCATTTGGGTTTGACATCACATTCACTACTAATCGGCTATAGGGTGGGTTTTTCATAGTTCTATCAGCTACCAGCATGGAATTTTCCTTGTTCATAATGCCAGTTGCCTTGAGTTCACATGATTAGTTATGCTATTGTTTTGTGTAGGTACTTTTATTATAATTGTTACACAGTTTACTTCTCATGAGCACTGTTCAATCACATTGCAGATGTTTCATACAATAACCACAGATTATTCAATATTTACTACTGTAACAGATACTCTCCCGATTTCTTTCTTGCTTTTTCGAACTTTGAACGCGACAACCGCGTGCGATATGCGGCGCCGTAGGTACGTATCGCAGCTGTCAGACGTGTGTGACGATGCACTGCAAAAACTACAGACATGGTCTCTCAAAACAACATTTCTATTAACCAGATTTTTTTTAATTAATTGCCCTCCAAAGTTTATATAATGACATACAGTGTAAGTTAGAATTTTAATTTTTTGCACTATTTAAAAGTTGACCACTAATTTGCTTCCACCAGTCCGCACTGGGTCCACGTGTGTGGTGGAGTATGGCCCACTCCCACACCTTCTCATGCTTATTCATGAGAGGAGGCCTTTACCCTTCTGTGGCACCGTATCATATGGACTGTAACTTAATCATTACAGGTATTTCCACTGACGAGAGGTTCCATAGTGCTGATTTGTCAGTGGTTAAGCATATGCACACGACTATTTTCCCCACGAGGCAAATCAAAGACATTTTAACCTTTTCAGCGCCAAAGTCTGATATATCAGACGTTTAAGTTTCGTGCCCTCGCGGCCAAAGTCTGATATATCTGACAAAAAAATTTTTGTTGAAAAATCCTTTTATTTTTATCACAAACTAGCGGCCCGTCCCGGCTTCGCACGGGTGGACGTCTAATCTTTTCTAGCAATAAATATAGCCTATGTTACTCAGGGTGAATGCAGCTTTCTAATGGTGAAAGAATTTTTTATATCGGCCCAGTACTTTTTGAGCCTATTCATTACAAACATACAAACATACAAAAATAGGTACAAATCTTTCCTCTTTATAATATTAGTGTAGATAAACTTATCAGCGTACGTATATGTTTTCCAGATAGTGACAAATTTTGGGCTGTGGTGTGTGATGAGCGTTTTCTAAATAAATTCGTGGCGTGGAATGGGTTAAATAATATAGACATAGGTTCAAAGGGTTGCACCGTATACATGCCCAGAAGCCCTGAGCCTAAGCAGTAGGATATTTCAGGAGTTTTGCCATTGAACAATAAAGTGTATGTGTTATTTAAAAAATTAGGTCTATCCTGCACTGGCTGCATAGCATCTTTCTTTTGACTTGCGAATGAACGAGATAAACAGCGTGATAAGAGCCTTATCGTGCGCAGACATGCAGAGCCCATTGGTAAAAAAAAAAATGGTCCAAAGAGGTATTCGCTGACCGCGTATACTGGAAAGGGATAGAGATATGACAAAAGAAATGTGTGAAGAATCATACCTTTCCTGACTATGTTGCAAGATTTGGTAAGCGAAACGAAAGCAGCCGCCGCGTCGTCACCGCGTTCTCATGTTCATGAACGTCCAGATTGTCCTGTGTTAATTCTTGTTGTCTAGAAAATACAGTTCACAATCTCTCGCTCTATTAATCGACAAGAAAGCGCCGCGGAGACAGCGCAGCGACAGCGTTGTTACGGCGCGAGGAAATTCGTGTCATATATATAACACGCGCCCCTATAGGATTCACTGTTGTTATAGTAGTTGAGTTACGAAAACGGCATGGTCTCGTGCCCGCTATGTGCGAGGCTCTTCTCTAAGTATGTAGAATAGCTATGTAAGCCCCAGAAGAGCTCATAAATGCCCAGAACAGAATCGGAGCCGAGGCCGAAATCGGCCAGGAGAGTACATGCAGATAGAGCTAATATTTTTAACACGTAAATATATATTTTCAGCAAATCCATGCAACGGAGCGCGAGTACGAAGTGGCGAGCAGTTTGCTCGGCGTCGGCGTCGACTACGCTCAGATATCCAATGCCGCCTATACACGAGTATTGTTCTTGCTCAGTAGAGTCATGGTAAGAGATAACTGCATATTAAAACATTGTTTATTTTTATATATTTATTTATTATTTTATTATAAGAGGGGTTAGAAGTGCAAAGTAGGCGTGGAACGTGTCGCCACAGGTTATACAATGATTTGCATAACATCATGAGGTGCGCGGAGTGGTGCGAGCGAAAGGGCATGAGTAATTGTAGTAGCGTGAGAGGGAAGACAAGTGGCGACAGCCGTCTCCGAAGCAAAGGGTCAATTCACACGTACCACAACCACACCACGTCGCAGCGACAAAATGTGGTCAAGCTGTGGTTACGTGTGAATAGTGTCGCAGCGGCTTTTTGCAGTTGCGTTGTGGTACCGACAAAATGTCGATGTGGTTGCGATGTGGTAACCACGTGGTCATGTGCAGTTATACTCCGGCTTTCGTAGAGGAAACACGGCTTGACGGCATGTCGTGGCGATGTGGCCGCGGTGCCGCCGCCGGTGGTGGCGTTGCCGTCGCGATGTGGTTGCGATGTGGTCGTATTACACAGGTGGTCGATAACAACGGCAAAATGTGGTACGTTTAAATTGTAATATTCATTTTCAATACATAATATACGCCCGACCACATGGCGTCGTTGTCGTTTGGTTGTGGTGCGTGTGAATTGACACAAAAGCGCTACTTCGCATTTCTAACCCCTCTTATAATGTTCTGTGACTAAAATCACTGTGACAACAAAATTTTTCTTGCAGTTGCTGTTAATAGACAAAAGGATACAAGAGGTGCTACCAATACTGAACCAGGCGGGGCACCTGGTCGACTCGTGGGCCGGCAGTCCACACCAGAAGGAATACCTCAAAGTCTTCTTCCTTGTTCTACAGGTAACTAGTCTTTTATTTATTATCACAACTTGGAAGAAATGTAAAGCTGTTTGGTTAGGTTTCAGTTTCTGGATAAGGTTCACATATGGTGGTATTCATTAACGCAATACAGGTCGTGCAATGGTTTATAAGAGCTCGGCGAACGTGGTAGGGATTTTCACGCAGGTTGATGACTTAAAAGGAGACTGATCGGCCAATGGCGCCGCTCTGTACAAGTAGAGGCTAAAAGCAAAGTGAATATACTAATAGTGAGGGCGCTCTCGGGTTGCGACAGGCCTATCGTGCGGGGGGTGCGGGTGGCGGGGGGCGCGGTCCCAGTACCGATCCACCTGCGCGCTGTACCCCACACCCCTCCGCACACCGCGCGAGTCCCCCCGCACTCCGCGCAAGACCCAACGCGGCCACTAAGCGCACTCACTTTATTGTATTTACGCTATGCTAAAAGTCTCAACATGACCTGGGAGGATATTCTACAGTGCTGCCCAAAATCGCAACAAGAGGACAGCTATTATCCGAGCCCTATACCCCACGTGGACGTAACAGGATGAGAAGAAGAAGATCGGCCGATGACCCTTGCGCGACGACTCCCAGTTTTCCCCACCAAGCAAACCCGATTATGCCAGGCTGCGTTTTGATAAGGCACGGCAGCGGCTGGTGATCCTGTCGACTGTCTAAACCCTAGGGGAGCGCGTAATTTCTCTATGGTCTCAACCATAATAAGCTAACTCTAACAACGGCATACGACACTCGTCTCAACTTCGCGCGAGCAAAGCAATGACAAGTCTAGAAATAGAATGTCTAAGAACTGACCGCGAGGGACTCGCCATTGCCCGAATCCACCAGGTATTATGCCTGGATCGAGCGAGTGCGCTATTGGTGGATTATTCCTCGCACGCCGCCTCAATGTCATATCTCTGGTGGACGGCCAGCTTTAAACTGCAAGTTTACCACTATCTTGCAGCATCTTGCACTCCTGCATTGGGTGGTGGAGTATGAGTCTAGCTCTTATCGTAATGTCTATAATGTAGTGTAAAGTTATCATTTTTCGTGAAATAATAAGGTCAATACTGCAGTGTCAAGTTACCATTATTCGTTAAATAAGATCAAAACTGCAGTGTCAAGTTACCATTATTCGTTAAATAAGATCAAAACTGCAGTGTCAAGTTACCATTATTCGTTAAATAAGATCAAAACTGCAGTGTCAAGTTACCATTATTCGTTAAATAAGATCAAAACTGCAGTGTCAAGTTACCATTATTCGTTAAATAAGATCAAAACTGCAGTGTCAAGTTACCATTATTCGTTAAATAAGGTCAATGCTGCAGTGTCAAGTTACCATTATTCGTTAAATAAGATCAAAACTGCAGTGTCAAGTTACCATTATTCGTTAAATAAGGTCAATACTGCAGTGTCAAGTTACCATTATTCGTTAAATAAGATCAAAACTGCAGTGTCAAGTTACCATTATTCGTTAAATAAGATCAAAACTGCAGTGTCAAGTTACCATTATTCGTTAAATAAGGTCAATACTGCAGTGTCAAGTTACCATTATTCGTTAAATAAGATCAAAACTGCAGTGTCAAGTTACCATTATTCGTTAAATAAGATCAAAACTGCAGTGTCAAGTTACCATTATTCGTTAAATAAGTTCAATGCTGCAGTGTCAAGTTACCATTATTCATTAAATAAGGTCAATACTGCAGTGTAAAGTTAACATTATTCATTAAATAAGGTCAAGACTGCAGTTTCAAGTTACCATTATTCGTTAAATAAGGTCGCGCCGTGTTTTATTGTAGCCCGCGAAGAGTTCAAAAAATTTAAAAGAATCAATTTTTAAATCATGGCGCAATTTTCTAAAAATCTAATTTAAATTCCTAAAATTCTGAAATATCGCTGAAAAACTGTTCAGCTGTGTAACGTGTGGAATTTGAAAGACTGTTTTCGAATTTTGAAACTGTTTAAGAAGTCGAAGCTAAATCTGCTGTGGTGCGAGGAGGAAATAATATTCAAACTCTGATTGATACCTAAGACATATTTTTTGAAATTGCATGTTTTTGGAAACAGTGGCAGGCCACTGTTTCCAAAAACATACAATTTTCATGCAATTTCCACATTACAAGTAGATTATGAATCAGTGTTTTCTATGATGTAAGTCATGAAAAAACATTCACTACCAAAATAAACAAACATTTTTGGTTTAATAAATATGTCAGAAGTATAATTTTTGAAAGTAGACCGCCAAATATATCTGAGATTTAATGTAGACCGCGTACTTGAAAAGTTTGGCCACCCCTCGTATAGGCCCTGCAATGTAAAGTTTTGAGTTTGGTAACAAATAAGTAACTTGTATAATATTTTGTTCTTGGCAGGTATGTCATTACCTGATGGCTGGGCAGGTGAAGAGTGTGAAGCCGTGCCTAAAGCAACTGCAGCAGAGCATCCAGACCATCATGGCTCCCACGTGGCCAGATGACGATGGTTAGTTATGTTATCAATATTATCATAGAACTTAATAAATAACGAGCTTTTACCTGCGACTTCGTCCGCATTAATTATAGTCAGATGATAAGCTATCAAACAAAAAAAGTTTCATCAAAATCGGTTCTGTAGTTTTTGCGTGATAGGTACTCGAACAAACTAACACCCAAACAAACAAACAAACAAACAGACAGACAAAAAATCCAAAAATTGGTGATTTGGAATCAGGGACATCTAAAAATCATATCGTAATTTTTTTTGTGTAAATATCTTCAATGTACAGACACACTTCTGTTACAGTTTTATAATAGTTTAGATGAAAGGAAAAGCTATTAATGATTGAAGAAAGCTTTTAATGAGCATAAGCAAATTTCATGACAAGTTCGCGTGATCAGAATTATTCAGGAGCATAATTATTCAGAATATCTCAATTTCACTAGCAAGTAGTTCACACTACAAACTATGTTCAGTGTGAGATGTTTGTGAACTTTTTGCTTGTGTCTAGGCACTGCATTTCTGCCAATGTTGATACTATCGTAATCTCATCTAAATGTCTCTCATCTAAATCTCATCTATATCTATCTAAATCAGTTGTTTATGATAAAAACACGTTTGCGCTCATTAGCGCTTTTTGCGCTTTGTATTCAAAATGCTGGAGCCTCATGGCTTACCAGAATGCGCAAGATCTACATAACCGCGAACCCACTGGCCACGCGACGAATTCGCTCCTGACGTCCGCAATAACGTGGGCCCGCGGTACGCAAGAATCGGGTCGGTTTAGGGTTGAACCTTATCTGGCTGCACGGAATCGCTTTTTTTCACGCTTCATTCTTTACTTTCAATCAGGGACGTCATTTGCTAGAGCGAGAAAGATAGCGGGAATGCGACGCACGCGGCAGCACCGGCAGTGCTGCGACCTTTCTCGCTCTAGCAAATGACATTCCTGAGCAACAGAAAAGGATAGAGTGTGAAAAAAGGCGATTCCGTGCTGGCAGATGAGGCTAAACCCTTATATCGAGGCCGGCGGTGTTAAGGTGCGTACGGACTAGAGGCAGCCTCAGGGTGAGCAGCCTCGGCACGCACGGCTCGTGTGGAGACTGCCTCGGTAAATAATTAAAACAACATGAGGCAGCAGGCTGAGGCAACGTGCCTCGGGTCGAGCCACGAAAAACAAAATGGCGCCGCGCCGGATCGACAGCTGATCGAAACCGTGCTCAAAATCACGTCCACACTTGCGAGGCACGTACGCCGAGCGCCTTTGAGCACAGTCAAAAAACCGACACCGAATGCCTTGCGCCGCGGCAGCCTCGGGTGAGGCACGCCTCGGGCTGAGGCACGTACGTGCTTGAGGCAACAGGGCGAGCCGTGCGTGCCTCAGGCGAGGCTGCCTCTAGTCCGTACGCACCTTTAGTACACCGTCGAGTGTTGCAATGAGCAGTGAATGTGGTAATGTATCTTCTTGTCGCTCTCGACAGCGGTGTGCGGCAGCGCGGCGGGGGAGTCGTTCGTGTGGCTGTCGCGCCAGCAGCTCTACGTGCTCGTGTACCTCGTCACCGTCATGCACTCCGCACAGGCCGGCTACATGGACAAGGCGCACAAGTACACCGAGAAGGCGCTCGCGCAGATCGACAAGCTCACCCGTTAGTGTATACTCTCTGTCACTTACTGTGCGAGTCACCGTCATGCACTCCGCACAGGCCGGCTACATGGACAAGGCGCACAAGTACACCGAGAAGGCGCTCGCGCAGATCGACAAGCTCACCCGTTAGTGTATACTCTCTGTCACTTACTGTGCGAGTCACCGTCATGCACTCCGCACAGGCCGGCTACATGGACAAGGCGCACAAGTACACCGAGAAGGCGCTCGCGCAGATCGACAAGCTCACCCGTTAGTGTATACTCTCTGTCACTTACTGTGCGAGTCACCGTCATGCACTCCGCACAGGCCGGCTACATGGACAAGGCGCACAAGTACACCGAGAAGGCGCTCGCGCAGATCGACAAGCTCACCCGTTAGTGTATACTCTCTGTCACTTACTGTGCGAGTCACCGTCATGCACTCCGCACAGGCCGGCTACATGGACAAGGCGCACAAGTACACCGAGAAGGCGCTCGCGCAGATCGACAAGCTCACCCGTTAGTGTATACTCTCTGTCACTTACTGTGCGAGTCACCGTCATGCACTCCGCACAGGCCGGCTACATGGACAAGGCGCACAAGTACACCGAGAAGGCGCTCGCGCAGATCGACAAGCTCACCCGTTAGTGTATACTCTCTGTCTCACTGCTTACTGCCGATAGTAATCTATTTAATTGTAGGAATTTCAAAGTCAATTTAAGAAAAAAATAATTATGAAGCAGTATTGACGAAAATCGCAGTGCATTGCAGTAAACGTCTAACGTTGCCGAAAATAGGCTTAAAATAATTAATTTGTGATAAAATTGTAGAGCCTGGACAAGGTTTATCGCTGTTGTCATGCATTCTGTTTGCGTTTCTTTCTCGCCTTATTGGTTTGATTCTTAAAATAACATGTAAAAGGATATCGACTTATCAGTGTATCGTCATAACGTAACAAACGATTTAAGAGTCGTGGTAGCCCATGGAAAAACGCTAGCAACTCAATCACGAGGCGGCGGTTCGATTCCTGGCCTGTACCACTAAGTTCTAGGGAATTTATGTACAGTTGTATCTGCAATTGTCACTAGCTTGACGGTGAAGGAAAACATCTTGGAGGAATATGTATACCTGAGGCACAGTGTAAGAGAGATTATCGAATACTACATACAGTACGGACACTGCCTGTCTCCCCACGAATTTCTTGCCTTACCCCTTTTGGCAGGATCGTGGCATAACATGTGCCCGAGGATGAAAAGAAAATACTATAAGCTATTTGTAACTTGTTATGTGTAAATATGGGTGAGAGAGGCGAACACAATAGCAGTGTTGCATACGAACCTTGCTTGCAATAGCCCAGTCAACATTAATAATAACATTGGACGTCCTCCCTCCCCTCGCAGTGAGCGGCGGTGCGCAGGACGACAAGACGTCGCGGAGCGGGGCGGGGCTAGCATGGCGCCTGCGCATGGCGCTGGTCGAGCACGCGGCGCTCTGCCGCCTCGTGGCGGGCGGCAAGGCGCACGCGCTGCACGAGATAGCGCGCGCCGCCGACCTACTCGCCGTAGCGCCCTCGCGTGAGTACTGTGTAGTGTAGTGTGTAGTGTACAGCGAGCACGCGGCGCTCTGCCGCCTCGTGGCGGGCGGCAAGGCGCACGCGCTGCACGAGATAGCGCGCGCCGCCGACCTGCTCGCCGTAGCGCCCTCGCGTGAGTACTGTGTAGTGTAGTGTGTAGTGTACAGCGAGCACGCGGCGCTCTGCCGCCTCGTGGCGGGCGGCAAGGCGCACGCGCTGCACGAGATAGCGCGCGCCGCCGACCTGCTCGCCGTAGCGCCCTCGCGTGAGTACTGTGTAGTGTAGTGTGTAGTGTACAGCGAGCACGCGGCGCTCTGCCGCCTCGTGGCGGGCGGCAAGGCGCACGCGCTGCACGAGATAGCGCGCGCCGCCGACCTGCTCGCCGTAGCGCCCTCGCGTGAGTACTGTGTAGTGTAGTGTGTAGTGTACAGCGAGCACGCGGCGCTCTGCCGCCTCGTGGCGGGCGGCAAGGCGCACGCGCTGCACGAGATAGCGCGCGCCGCCGACCTGCTCGCCGTAGCGCCCTCGCGTGAGTACTGTGTAGTGTAGTGTGTAGTGTACAGCGAGCACGCGGCGCTCTGCCGCCTCGTGGCGGGCGGCAAGGCGCACGCGCTGCACGAGATAGCGCGCGCCGCCGACCTGCTCGCCGTAGCGCCCTCGCGTGAGTACTGTGTAGTGTAGTGTGTAGTGTACAGCGAGCACGCGGCGCTCTGCCGCCTCGTGGCGGGCGGCAAGGCGCACGCGCTGCACGAGATAGCGCGCGCCGCCGACCTGCTCGCCGTAGCGCCCTCGCGTGAGTACTGTGTAGTGTAGTGTGTAGTGTACAGCGAGCACGCGGCGCTCTGCCGCCTCGTGGCGGGCGGCAAGGCGCACGCGCTGCACGAGATAGCGCGCGCCGCCGACCTGCTCGCCGTAGCGCCCTCGCGTGAGTACTGTGTAGTGTAGTGTGTAGTGTACAGCGAGCACGCGGCGCTCTGCCGCCTCGTGGCGGGCGGCAAGGCGCACGCGCTGCACGAGATAGCGCGCGCCGCCGACCTGCTCGCCGTAGCGCCCTCGCGTGAGTACTGTGTAGTGTAGTGTGTAGTGTACAGCGAGCACGCGGCGCTCTGCCGCCTCGTGGCGGGCGGCAAGGCGCACGCGCTGCACGAGATAGCGCGCGCCGCCGACCTGCTCGCCGTAGCGCCCTCGCGTGAGTACTGTGTAGTGTAGTGTGTAGTGTACAGCGAGCACGCGGCGCTCTGCCGCCTCGTGGCGGGCGGCAAGGCGCACGCGCTGCACGAGATAGCGCGCGCCGCCGACCTGCTCGCCGTAGCGCCCTCGCGTGAGTACTGTGTAGTGTAGTGTGTAGTGTACAGCGAGCACGCGGCGCTCTGCCGCCTCGTGGCGGGCGGCAAGGCGCACGCGCTGCACGAGATAGCGCGCGCCGCCGACCTGCTCGCCGTAGCGCCCTCGCGTGAGTACTGTGTAGTGTAGTGTGTAGTGTACAGCGAGCACGCGGCGCTCTGCCGCCTCGTGGCGGGCGGCAAGGCGCACGCGCTGCACGAGATAGCGCGCGCCGCCGACCTGCTCGCCGTAGCGCCCTCGCGTGAGTACTGTGTAGTGTACAGCGAGCACAAGGCGCTCTGCCGCCTCGTGGCGGGCGGCAAGCGGCGGCGGCGACTTGCCGTAGCGCCCACCGTGTTACTACCGATTATAGCTACTGCATTCGACCCCACCTCTGATCGTATCTGTCTCCCGTTCCATCAGATTCAAGAGGGTAAAGGCGAGAGAGTGTTTAACTTGAATAAAATAAAATAAATAAAACGCACACACTTATTCACTGAAAAATATCCTGTGTATGAACCTGACTGCTTTTATCAAAATGGTAGCTGTACTCGACATTGGCTATGAGAATACATTCATTTACTCTTCTGCTACCGCAGGCACATACTCAGTTAAACTGTTAATTGCTATACCTGTACATACAGTACGGTCAATCCCTGCTCCCCCCCCCCATAAATTATTACCTCCCGTGGAAAACATTTGAAAGACGACAGTAGGCAATGTTGTAGTCTGTACGTGCTTACCTCGTCCAGTGCCAGCCTGTTTGTATGAAGTGACCAGGGGCTTGACCATACTGACTGCAAAGCCTGACCAGCATGTCTAGTATGATTTCTCTACACGCGCGCGACGCGCCTTCGCTGCATACAAAATAACCTGTTCCCGCGCTTTTCGGAGAGCGCCAGCCGCGCTTGCCGCGACTTGTAGTATGGAAAAAAGCCGAGTCGCGCGCGTGTAGAGAAATCATGCTAGACGTGCATCACAGATTACCCCCAATAGATACCGCATACAGGGCCGCCGACGCTCGCCACACATCTATGATTTTGCACTGATACAAGCAACGCGAGTGAGCGATTTAGAAGTAGTGCGACCTTGAGTTGGCCAATCAGGTTGCACGGTTTCGTGCCCCGCTACCCGCACCTACCGCCAAAAGTGGTGACTTCGAGCGTGACAAAATTTTTATCATGCAAATATCTATTGGGGGTAATTTTATTTTATTTTTTTTTATTTTATTTATTAAGGTACATCAACAGCAACAATACATTATTAAGATTATAATATTAGCATGCGGTATTTTATCTAATGTACATGCCTATAATAGAAGTACACAACATTCATCAGTTTAAATCACAACAATACATCAATCACACATAAAAATTATTATTATAATATACATTGTAATATTTAAATATTTAACTAGACTTCGACATTGGAATTTTACATTAACAATATTTTAATTTTTATCTAATTGTAATTTTATTGTTTTTTGCATTTTATAACTTAATTTGTAATATCATAAATATACTACCTAATACTATACTATATAATTAACAAAGGAATTAATGATATTAACAACTATGGGTCCATAATCTGACACAAAAGGAAGAATTGAATTGAATGAAAAATTAAAAATTAAATTAACGAAATCACTAATACTTAATAACATATAAATTTAAAATTTTAGTAGTGATGTTATTTATACAATACAATTATTCAAATTTACATTCTTAATGGTGCACTTAAATCTATTTAACGAGTCAAAAAATATGTCTAGCTCATGTGTTTTAGAGTTTATTAAATTGTATTCCATGCTCATTCTGAAGAAGGGAGAATGTCTGAGAACATTGGTTCTGCTTACTGGAGTACTAAAGATTCTAGTTACGGGATGCCTGGGAATATTGTAGGGTACTGAAATCCTGATACGCTCCAAAACGTTCTCGCACCTGGTAAGACCGTTTACACATTTGTAGAGGAACACTAAATCGTGCAATATACGGCGATCCCGCAAGGACTCTAACTTGAAAAATGCTCTCCTGAGATCGTACGAACTTCTGTGGGATATACCAGAACAAGCAAACGCAATGTGCCTCGTGAAGGCGCGTTGGACAGACTCCAATTGCTGGGAATGTATAACGTACGAGGGGCTCCATACTACGCTAGCGTATTCCAACTGGCTGCGCACTAGCGCGTTGTACAGAAATATTTTGGTACTTGTTTTAAATTGCTTAGTGTTTCTCCTGATAAAACCCAACATTTGAGCAGATTTTTTGATCATCCTCTCGATATGAGATGAAAACTGGAGTTTAGCATCTATAATGACACCGTAATCTGTGACTTGCATGAAAATAAAAAAACCTCTCCACGCAGAAAATCATAGGAACTAATTTTTGTACTTGAAACATTGTCATTAAAGGTTATAGTCGACTGAAGCGTCCCCAAAGCAGGTATTTTTATTTTTCTGGCCAGGCTTTACTGGTATTTATTCTGTGACAGTATGTAACAGTGTGTTATGTTATGAATGGTTACAGCGGCTTGCGCGGCCGCGCACACGCCGCAGCTGCACTGCCTTCTCGGCCTGTACGCGATGTCCATGAACTGCATGGAGGCCGCCGAGGCGCAGTTCCACACCGCTATACATGTTAGTATTGTCTTTTAATTTATATCTTTAGTACAGTTCGCGCACCGGTTTATTAGCACTGACTTTGAAAGCGCATAAATCAAATTTCGGGTCTATTTAGCAGGAGGACGCGGCCGGCGCAAGCTTCATTGTCAGATCAGCCGTCTTTTTAATAAAAAAATCGTTTATCTCCATTCAGTTCGGTTTTTCTAACAATCTGTGGAGTGCTACTGTGGAAGGTCCCTCCGGTGATAAGGGAAGATCTTCCGCCAGGCTAGATCCTTGTATATAATATCGAATATGCGTGATTATTTCTCTTACGCGATTTGTATAAGATCTTATAGTAAGACTCTTCTTCTTGAGTGGGAGACGAGGAAACGTTATTAACATGTGTGTATATCTCTGACTACCCCCTCGGGGTATATAGTCATCCCTTTGCAAGTATCCCTACCACTATCGCCGAGCTCTCATAACTCGTTGCAGGGACTGTACTGAGTTTATTTTAGAATTTATTGCTTCAAATAAGTTCAGCAAGTTATAGCCTGTAGGATTCCACTGCAAAGTCCTCTCACGAAAGCTTTCAATCTTATAGTAATCAAATGAAATCTTAAACATAAAGGTCACAGGGCACTTTAGTATGAAACCTATACCCACGACATACAGAAAAAAAAATTATAGGATGTTTAGATAAATGTCTCTAGTTCATAAATATATATGTCGCATTATTGTAGACCATGGGATTCAGGCCAAAAACTAATAAAGAAAAATGTAATATTTTGGTACATAATTTCGTTCTTACATTTTGTACATTTTAGTACAATTAGTACATTTTAGTAGATTTTCTTAATTTTGAACATTTTCGTACATTTTGTACATTTTTGTACATTTAGTACATTGTCCTATGGTTTAAAAAAATAAATAACTACATTAAAATTTAATGTGGGTTAATACTAAACATTTTAAAACCAATTTGGTTTTTGTAGGAAATATTTAGTTAGCTGCGTCAGATTTCGCCCAATGACCTTTCACTCAGTGACTGAAGAATATCACAAAGTATAAAGCCTTATTTTTCTCTTGGCTTGGAGTGCTCGTTTTTTTGTGACTTGGGTGTTTGTTCCAAGTATTTTGTGATTTTCAAATAAGAAATACTAGCTATCTAATTTAACATTCCACTTGCAGATGTCACAAGAAAGAGATCTATGGATGTTCGCGAAACTGAACCTCGCTATTGTATATTTAAGAGGGAGGAGAGACAACGACTTAGCACAGCTCATGGAGCAGGTGGGTCTTCGATTTTCTATGCAATATTCGCGTATTGGACTACAAACACATCCATCTTGCCTATAGACTATTGTCGATGTGAAATAAAGTACAGTTGGTCTTAAAAAAATTGCTCTAGCCACAGAAAAGAGAACTGGTAAAACTAGTGTGACTATAAAAACAGAAAACTAATCAAGTTAAATTCAAACCTATTTTCAAAAGTCTTATGAATGAATATTCATAAAATTGTCGTACTTATGACATTTCTCTTGGTCATTCAGGAAATGTTGATGATCGATAGCGTTAATCCTTGTATCTTTTTTCTGGTGAATAAATATCTTTTTATTATTTATTCATTTTTTTGTAAGGAACAGAACTGACTTATCATTATCAGTTCCTTTATTTTGTGTCTGCATTGTCAGTTTACGAGATAAACCATCCAAACCACAGATTATTTAACAGTTACTACCGTAACTGATAGTTCACTCAACCCGATTTTTCGAATTTCGAACGCGCACTTCACGAACGAAAAATAAAATGCGCCTTATGTCAATGAGCGACGATGCACACCTCGGAGGTGTCCGGCTGTCAAACGTACCTGAGCTGAGGAGTGAGACAGGCCTCCAAACACCGCTTGTAGTGTAACGCATATCAGGGGAAGTTTTCCGTGGCTGTATCAACCCTTATGTACTGACACAGGTGCGGCCGGAGGCTCTGCCGGCGTACGCGCACGGTCTGCGCGCCGCCTCCTACTACGTGCTCGGTCTGCAGGCCTTCTTCCAGGCGCGCTACAACGAGGCCAAGTGAGATATACCACTTTATTATACACGAGCATATACCCGCGACTTCGTCCGCATAAATATCATCATCATAATCATCATCATATCAGCCGGTTGACGTCCACTGCTGGACATAAGCCTCCCCCAAAAATGGGGGGATTTGTCATAATCGCCACGCTTGGCAGGCGGGTTGGCGATCGCAGTTGGATCGAATGTGTGTACTCAGAGGATGCTGCTGCCCATCCTCCGGTAGATCCCTTAGTCGCCTTTTACGACACCCACGGGAGGAAATGGGATGGTGCTATTCTTAGCCGACACCACACGGACAAATATACCAGATGTTAAGTCAGATCATAAGCTATCAAACAAAAAAAGTTTCATCAAAATCGGTTCAGTAGTTTTTGCGTGATACTCGAACAAACAAACCCACAAACAAACAGACAGACAAAAAATCCAAAAAGGGACAGGTCAAAAAAAAAAATATCAAAATTTTTTATTCAAAATAATATCATATAGATAGCTTTTTGACGTCATTTTTTGACTCTACCACCGCGTCGGAAGATGTTCCGTTGAGAGAAGATGCGGCCAGAAACTCTACAACACACATCTTTTAAACAAAACAAAACAAAACCATGTCGTAATTTTTTTTTGTAAATATCTTCAATTTACACATTTCTGTTACAGTTTTATAATAGTTTCGATAGTTCTTATAAAACTCACTAATTATTTGTATGAAAACTCATATTCCCGCATGACTGTAATTTTTACAATTCTTTTGATTTATTTAATAATAGAGTTAACCCGCGACTTCGTCCGCACAAATTATATAGGTACGAGATTTTTAAGTTAAATCATAAGCTTTGGTAGCTTATTGTAAAAAAGGTTGATTTGGAGTCAGGAACACCTAAAAACCATATTGTTATCTTTTTTTGTAAATATCTTCACTTTACAGACAAACTTCTGTTATAGTTTTATAATAGTTAAGGTCGACACCAAACTCTAACACTCTCATTCCCCGGCAGGAGGTATCTAAGAGAAACGCTAAAGATGGCGAATGCTGAAGACCTGAACAGACTGACGTCCTGCTCGCTCGTGCTGCTCGGGCATATCTTCCTCTCGATCAACAACTCGCGCGAGAGCATGAACATGGTCACCCCGGCCATGCAGCTCGCCAGCAAAATACCCGACGTGCATGTCCAGCTGTGGGCATCCGCTATATTGAAAGGTATACCCATATTTAATTAACATTTAATATACTAAAATTAAGTGGGCATGGACCATTTACCCGCTGATCCAGTGCGGGTTGGCGGGCCTCCAGAGCCTCGTTCCTTGACCAGGATGTAATATGTGCAGGTGAGGTTGGCTTAAGCCCGTAAGATATGGGACCCCTTATTTCATGTGCCTTTTATTTTCTGCTTCCATTCCAAAACACGAATAGCCGATGTTGGGGAAAAATCCGCCAAATTGAAGTGGTATTGGGCTGGCCTTGTCTGTCGAATGCACTAGGAAAGGTGGGCAAGAATTGTGAAGCCCTGGATCCCAGAAAACGGTCGTCGGCGTCCAGCTCGAAAGAGGTGGCGGGAGGATCTGGATGCTTTCGTGGCCAGAGCATACCCAACACAAAGATGGAGAAGCCTTTAGGAGTAAAGGGGAGGCCTTTGCCCAGCAGTGGGATGAAGTAGGCGTGCCGGTAGTCGGTAGATTGCTTGGTATTGGTAGGTAGGAAAAAATAGCAAAATTATATAGCTCTGAAGTTTGTCACCAGAATTTGACCAAATTGGAGGCAACCCCCTTTTACTGGGAGTTGATAAGTTTTTAACCGCACATTAAAATATCCAGATCCTCATGACCAAGTATTTAAATAACAATAATCTGACTTTACGTGTGTTTGACAATTTGCGCTTTTCTCCTCAGACTTATACCGGCTAGCGGGCGACACGGAGCGAGAGAACGAAGCGTACCAGATGCACTGCAACTTCTCCCAGGCCCTCCTCAAGGACCACTTCCAAGCGACCCAGCTGCCCCAGCACGCGCTGATCCAGTGGACCACCGGCTCACCCCCCGCGCTACCCCCTCCCATCACACACAATACATAGTGAGTGCGACAAACTTGTGAAACTGTCAAGTGAAATAAACTGTGAATATTATTACTTAGGATCTTCGAGAATAGGGTTGTTTGAACGAGACATAAAAGTGACAGTGTTACAGGCTTATAGCAAAGTGCGTAAAAGAGAAAGAAAGCTCCTTAGAATCCGATGGCGGCAATGAGGCAGATTATTGTAAGGGTTGTCTATAGTTTACCTCTTCGTACAGGTTACGCACTGGTTACGCAACGGTTTTTGAGCTCGGCGATAGTGGTAGGGGATTCTCGCGCATGTTGCTGCGTAATAGGCGACTGATCGGACAATGGCACTTGCGCTGCGACCACATTGCCATGCGACATTCAAGGTCAGCTCATAAACCGATGCGTGACATGTAGTACAGTAATAAAGTAAAAAGACAATTGGGACACCCCACGCACCGATTGACCTGTCGAGACCGTCGACAAGAGAACTGTACGGATACAGGAACTGAGCTTATAGCAAATGGGGTATCACACCGTAAAGCTGTGTAGCGTAGGCCTGAATTAATCTCTGTGTTTGTAACAGATTTGTGCAAAAAACAAAATTATTTTGTGTCTGGGGTCAGTCTACGAGATAATAAACCAATCTTAAGTACTCTGACGAAAGGAGCGCACAAGCACTGGAGATCTTTTTATACTGAACTTAGGCGCGTATCAATAAGCAAGATTCTAAAGCTTGCGCGCTTTTAAGCTCCCAGAAGTGTGATCATATGAAACATCTGCCGAATTTCCGCGACGTAATTTACGCATATACTAGGTAAAATGGCGCGTAACAGTGTGTCATAGAACGCGGATTAGTACTGAAAATCAAGTCACGCGTATTTTCGGCTGCGTAATCGGCAGGTGTGTCACACTTATGCTACCTCCAGACGCTCGCGCGAGCTTAGGTGAATCCGTTATACTTTGACTCTTATACGGTAAACTAGTAACAATGACTTTATAGATGAGTCGATGTACGCATACTAAAATGAGTTTAATACCCAGCGAGCGATTAAGATTAGTTTTTTAATACGGGCCTTAAAGTGCCACAGATAGGTGGGAAGGATTGATGCCCGTCATATCAAGTATTGTACATCACGTGGCGAGTACATCAGTCACCTTCGGTTTGCCGATGATATAGTCATCATGGCGGAGACTATGGAGGAGCTCAGTCAAATGCTCGATGATCTCAGCAGAGCCTCCGAACGAGTTGGTCTGAAAATGAACATGGACAAGACGAAGATCATGTCAAATGACCATGTTGTACCCACTCCTGTAATGATCGGAAACTCTGCGCTCGAAGTTGTTGACCATTATGTTTACCTGGGACAAACTATTCAGTTAGGTAAGTCCAACTTCGAGAAAGAGATCAACCGTCGAATCCAACTCGGCTGGGCAGCGTTCGGGAAGCTACGTAGTATCTTCACGTCCCAAATACCGCAGTGTCTTAAAACGAAAGTCTTCGATCAGTGTGTGTTGCCAGTGATGACATATGGAACAGAGACGTGGTCGTTCACTCAAGGCCTCATAAAAAGGCTGAAAGTCACCCAAAGGGCAATGGAGAGGGCTATGCTCGGAGTTTCCCTGCGAGATCGAATCAGAAATGAAGAGATCCGCAGAAGAACCAGGGTAACTGACATAGCCCAAAGAGTTGCTAAACTTAAGTGGCAGTGGGCGGGGCACATTGCTCGCAGAACCGATGGCCGTTGGGGCCGAAAAGTTCTCGAGTGGCGACCGCGTACCGGAAAGCGCAGCGTGGGTAGGCCCCTCACACGGTGGACCGACGACCTGGTGAAGGCGGCGGGAAAACGTTGGATGAGGGCAGCGCAGGACCGGTCGTTATGGCGATCCTTGGGGGAGGCCTATGTCCAGCAGTGGACGTCCATCGGCTGAGATGATGATGATGATGATGATATCAAGTATTGATACATAGTGAAGAGACTTGTTTTGTGCATTGTGCAAATTGTCTGTTCAAAGTGGCGACGGGTTCACTACGTAAAGGTAATCGGTAAGGGTAGCTTTATTGGTTGTTTTGAATTTCATTTTTATCTAGGAGTATGGCAGTGGTAGACAAGTCAATAAAAGATGGCCGTACTCTATTTTCTCGTAGGAACTCGAGGCACTTTTAAACGCCTATATCTTTTCTTAAATGTACATTATACAACAGAAGTACATTTAATTTGATTGGACTAAAGCTTAAGACCTACTTAGAGGAGGTACATGTTATGAAGGTTTAAGTGTAGGAACATACTAGTCGAAATTACACGACGAAAATTAGGCGTGCAATGGTTTTTCATACAGCGCCATTTTTCAAGTAACCGCCGAATTTACGCCCCGTAATTTCGGTATGTTCCAATGCAATATGACCGAGCAATTTCTGTTAGAAATACCATGTAAGGGTACACGGAAGACACGGGTGACACGGAAGATTTACAAGAACTCAAATCAAGTTTTCATGCAGACAATATGAGACATATCTCTAAATAAAACTACCGTGAAATGTGATTGGAGAATACAGAGAAAGTCAAAGTAATCTAAAAGACACTTAATTCTATTCTTTCCTTACGAAAAGATTTGATGAGCGTTTTCCTTTTCTTTTAAAAAAAAAATCAACAGATGGCATGTTCATCGCTTCATAGTGTAGTGATTGTAAATGAAACGTCCACGAGTGCAAGACAACAACTAACTTTACAGCAGCAACAACAGCAGCACAGCATGCGCGGCTTTTCATGCTCTACAGCATGAATTGTTGCCTCCACCGCTTCCAAGCGTCAGCCCGGCTGACCGGTCCGCCGTCCATGTTCAATTCCGATGGCGGCCGCGCGTGTTCCATATTTTTCACAATTTACACTTTTTATCCACAAAACTTCGAAATATATGAATATTTCCACTTTATTCACTCCCGTACACTCCCGTAACTAATAATTTGTGTATTTTATTCACACCTGACACCATGTAGTGATTGTAAATGAAACGTCCACGAGTGCAAGACAACAACTAACTTTATTACCGTAAATCCTACCTACACCACATAATATTCATGTACCCACAACACTTAGAATAGTGTGCGAAATCATGTCAAGACTGTCTGCCTTTTTTAAGGACCAAGTGAACTCATCGAGCCCATACCGCTATGTCAGACGTAAACAGTTTCAAATGTAAATGATTCGTAAATAACGAAATATTCCATTGATATTAGATATCCAAAAGATGCATTGGCATCTTTTTCCTCTTTATTATTTTAAAGAATCAGTTCTTGTTGTTAACTTTTACTCGTGAAGGCCGTGGAGCCATCTAGAGATCCCCTATAAAACAGGAAAAACGCTCATTACTAGCTATTGTAAGGTACGGCATTCAATTCACGACAGTACTTAATAACTTGTGTTATCAACATCAAGCATTCGCAGATTATAAATTAGCAACAACGCGATGGTTCGTCGAAGTAGCAGCATTCATCATTCGCCAAGTTTCCATTATATGTTCTTGGTTTCTGCTTCCATTTGTCTTGAAACAGATCTAATAGTGCACTGCCATCAGTCGATAGCAACCAAAACTAAGGCCTATCTTGAGCAAGTGATATTTCACGCCCCAGTGACTTAACTGACATTTATGGTGTGGCATAAGAATAACTTATACACTATACAGGGTGAAATTGATATCATTGGCATCCTTTTAAACTAAGAGTCGACCCATCTGACAACTTTTACTATGGGAGCAAACCGATAGGAGCAATAAAAAAATCAGCTGTTGCATACATTTGAGTCGAGTCGGCATTGCAGTTTAGTATGGGACAGCAGATTTTTTAGTTGCTCCGATCGGTTTGCTCCCATAGTAAAAGTTGTTCAGTTTGATGTGTAGACTCTTAGTTTAAAAGGATGCTAATGATATCAATTTCACCCTGTAGAAGTGAACCTTAGCGCGCCGTTAGTTATATTACGAAGTTAGCGGTTAGGGAGGTTAGAGATGGAAGGCTTATCAGGCGTACCTTAAACTTTTGTACGCATCTGGCGCGTGAATTTCAATTCTACATAATAGTTATTCTTATGATAGGAAGTAACTACCTGTACATATATTTTTGTATGATTCACGATCTGACACGTCGATAATTTGTATGTGTGTGTGTTGTATGGGAAATAGATTACTGAAAATATTTGTTGTGAATGCGAAATTGCTCATGCGGACACGAAAGAAAAGAAAAAATCATGATAGTAAGCAAAATCCCTTCAGTTTTAACTTTCGTGAGCGTTCTGAATTGTCTTATTGAATTTAAAATAAAGTTATGACAATAAAATCATATCAGACCTGACAAATGTATGCTCCAAAGGAATATTATCATCAGAATCAATCAGAATACCTACTATTCCGAGAGATAAGTGTACTTTTTGCAACCATCAGCAAGGCTGATTCAGTGTTTATGAGGTGTAGAGCTTCTCTGTGATGGGGATGGACCAGGTCTGCCTGCATAACTCCAGTCAGTTTAGGAGTTAATGATGTTTAAATAAATGAGCGTTTAATGAGCGTTTTTCTTTTCTTTTTTAAATTTAGTTCCTAAAAAACTCGACAGGTGACATGCTTATCGCTCCATAGAGACGTAGGCGAGATCCTGTCTAAATCATGTCAAGACTGTGCCTGACTTTTTTTTAAAGGCCAAGGGATCGAGCCCATACAACCATGTCAGACGTAAAAAGTTTCATATTTTCGATTAAAATGATTCATAATGAAATATTCAATCAAAAGATGCGTTGGCATCTTTTTGATCATCTTCTCCCTCTTTATTATTTTAAAGAAACACTTTTTGAACTTTTGACCTTTTTTCACACAGACCGTAACGCCATCTATCGATCCACTAGAAAACCAAAATAAAAACGCTCATTAAATTGGCATTTAAAGTCCTGTAAGCATTGATACTACTGTACTAACTTAAGAGAGTGATCGCTACATGACAAAATTATAGAACAACTTTCTTGCTAGCTGTTTGATAACCAACAAAGATAAATTAAGTTAACTTTGAACCTTCTTGCATAGATATTAAAACTATGTGTGAAGCTATACGGCATTCAGGTCAGAAAAAAAATGTTTTATTACTTTTTGCTGTCTCGTACACACTTCCTATAAAATATATATCTGTACTTCTTTTATTCTAGTACAAAAGTATCTATGAATATAACTTACCGTGGACTGTTCATAAAATATGCTATATTTTAAATGACAAGAGCGAAGTGATGCTCAAATGTAAATAATAATAACTTTGTTATCGAAAGCGGCTGAAGCTCCATCATCAAGGTAATAAACAGCAAGTTCCATAACTAATTAAAAATGAGAAACTAAACCCGTTCGCACAAGGCGCCTTTTTGCAGCAATATATCACGTCACTACATTTAATTCAATGTCTTCTATATTATGGCATTCTTTCTATACTATGTTTCAAATAAAAATTGAAAGATATTCCGATTACTGGCCAATTTTTGAGCAATTTATTTTTAGAACGATATTGTTTTTGTCATATCTTGGATAATACTAAAGCCGTACTAGATTAGATGAGAGCAACCTGTGTTTTTTTTTTGTTATTTTAAAATGCTGTTGTTATTTTGTACAGGGTACTGCAAAAAGACGCTGCGTGTAAAAGGTTAATAAATATACGACACAAATAAGTTATTGTGATTTGTAACCGAAATAGTATTATTTGGATTAGTTTTCAGAAATCGTGTGTACATTTGGGGCCTTTTTCCAGTTACGCGGGCTCGCATCTTGCGTACATAGCTGGCAACATTCGATGTATCAAAAGATAGCATTATACTAAGCTTGCAATATGTAATGGAAGGAAATACCTCCCGCAATCGGATCTGCCTGACTGAAAAAAGGTCCTTAGCGCGGTCGATAGCCAGTGGCGAAACCAGGGCCTCTACCTGCACATTCGAACTTCGCAATTGCGTACACATTTTCGTTCTGAACAACTCTATTCCAATGAAGTGCGGACCGAAATAGTGGCGATATAGCGAACATCGAAAGTGTGGGTACAGGGCCAGTTAATTAAATAATTAGGGGCTCAGTCGGCTCGTCGAACAATTTCAGTAAATCTGACTTGATTTTATTGTTCTGTCACGTATGGTTCGGGGAGGAAGCCTCCCGGAGGCTTTTAGTATCTTCCTTTGTATCCGCCACTGACGATAGCCCACGACCACGCGAGCTACTGCATTGCTAAACAAGCGCGTATTGACTCTGCGTAGCTACACTACAGAAGCGCGTATCGATTCTGCATAACTACAGAAGCGCGTATCGATGCTGCACCGATACAAACGCGAGAGTAGCCAATAGTAGCCATTCAGAATCGTGACTGCGTGTGCGAAGCTATGCCATGCAATTATGTAAGGCCACGTAATTATTTTGAGACATGAATGCAAATGCGCGCATGTGGCGTTACAGAATCGTGACTCCGTAGGTGAAGGAAAACGGCCGGCGACAGCATCGATACCAAAAGTCAAGTGTAGCGACACATCTGCCGAATTTACGCGGCGTAATTTAGGCGCTTACTAGAAAAAATGGCGCGTATCGGTATGTCGCCTGTATAGGGAAAAGCATCGCACGCGTAATTTACGTCGCGTAAATTCGGCAGATATGTCGCTACACGTAAACTTGCCTGATCTCATCATCGCATTGCTTGAATGTCTAATTATAATACTTTGTTGGTTTAAAGTAAGTTAATTGAAAGTAAAACAATAATTTGTCGTAATTCGCGGCGACCTTTACGATACGACTGAAATTTATAGCCTGTGAAACCCTACCAGCTATATTTTATTTATCTTCCGAACTTTTACTTCATGTACAAAAACTGAGATTGTTAAGAGACATTCTGATCATTAGAAAATTAACTTTTTTTTAATAATTGTTAATTACCTTCATTCTGAGTAACAATTTCGAACTTAGCATAGAAATTACCTGTACAGTTTTTATTTCATTATTTTAATTTCAATTGTAAAAAAGTGGTTGTAATTATTTTTTAATATTGAATGCTGTTTGCCTTCCCATTTAATAGCGGCGGAGGATCTTGTATGTAAGAATATATATGTCTTTCACTCGCTTGTTACGTAGAGTAAGACGTCACGCCAAAGGAGAGAGCATAATAATTGATTTGTAAAACAGAGACAGCGATCTAAGGCTTCGAGTGTTGTTGATACTTGGCATTGCATTCGGGGCGGAGACACTTGCAAGAAAAAACAAATGGATTTACAACCCGGTAACATTATCTCTGCACCTCGCTGAAAGGCGACGCCTCTCGCATCCCCCTTCGCATCAGTACGGTTAGCATCATCGTTGCCGTTACGCGTTTCGATAATTTGGTCCACACGGTTTCACACCAAACCAGAGCGCCGATATAACGTATCGACGCCAGATGCACAGATAATGTGATAGGGTTGTACTTAGATAATTAACTAACTGCATAAAGATTCTGTTTCTATAGCGGTATAGCGCGTATTCTATTTTGTTTAGTATCGGTGTTGAACGCTAGTTGTTCCACACTCTCTTGGCAATGGGATCCTTGGTGCAAATACCATCAACGCTGTAGAGTGATCTCTCACCTCCATTGTACTTATACACAAAAACAATGATATTAACACGGTATCCATAGCTTCAGCTGCCATGCGACACACATACATCAAACTAAATAAGGATTCAGTTTTCATAACATAAGTGTAGCGACACACCTGCAGAATTTACGCGACGTAATTTACGCGTCTACTAGAAAAAAAATTGCGTGTCGCCAGTAAAATTAAGCATTGCACGCTTAGCGTACTGGTGTGTCGCCAGTAAAAGCATTGCGCGCGTAATTTATGTCGCGCAAATTCTGCAAATGTGTTATCACACTTATTTTGTGCCAGGAGTGTTATTTTTGAAAGTCGGACCTCCTAATTTCGTATACGAAAGTGACGCCAAAATTTATGGAATTTATGCATTAATTGTATACTAATTCGGATGTTTGACATTCAAAAATAGCTCTCCAGCCTAGCTAGTACGCCAACCCGCGATAGCCGTGATATCGCTATATCACGTCTTTTATCTCGCTCGTTCGCGCGCAAATAGAAAGAGAGCTAAGACGCGATAGCGCTATATCAAGCTGACATACTACGGCCGCAGTACGCTCAGTGAAATGAGTAACGATTCATAATTATAAATAAACATGTTGTCTCTGTTATCATGCTATAAATATATAATAGTCTTATTTTGCACAATTCATGTATGTATTAGTAGAAAAAGAGAATGTGGTTTCGCAAAATTCTATGGACTGATTATAATTGTACATATAAATGTGTCAAATAATGAACTTGAGAAAGAACAAAATCATCTCATATTTATTATTAATATAATTACTTAGTTTTATTAATTTTTTAGTAATTCGTTAGGAGTGAGCGACTGTTGTTGACATTGTTTAATTAATTTTAGTAAATACCTTTAGAACACTTTGATATTGTCATTGCTTCGGATGTCTCAATGGGTGTATTGGGTCACTTGGCCCTTGTACATTGTCAATAGTAGAGATGTACTATACCATGACCCGCGCCTCCAAAGTGTTTACAAGTCTCAACGCATGCGTGAGTGCTAAGACGGACGTTATACAAAAACAAACGGATTTGTGGACCGACTAGGTATCACAGAGGGTTGACCCACATCTGTCAGCCCAGAATCGCATTTTTTCATGCTCTGACCTTTTCTGTCGCTCAGGAACGTCATTTGCTAGAGCGAGAACGATGCTGCCGCGCGCGATTTCACTCACGCTATCTTACGTTCCTGAAATGCGATTCTGTGCTGACTTTCTGTGCTTCTGTCAACACAATAGCATCGGTATGGTGGGCCATGTTATCGTAGTGATCTCTATCTCTAACTTTCCATGATTCATTTATTTTTGTAACGTAGAGTAGATGACGATTGCTTCCATAATTTATCTCTTGCATCCATTGACACATCACCGCGACAGACCTCTCGCCTACTCCGCTGGCGAATTAGAATTAAATCAAACAAATATTAATTGTACACATTTTTTTAAATAATTCCCTTTAAAACAGTTGGATGTGGCCTTACGAGAAGGGTACATTTGCTGTTGTTAATATGTAAATAAAAGTTGAATTATTGTAAATAATAAAATTATAAAATATATGTTTTTTGCTATACAACGTCATTTTATTTGTGCAATCGAATATTTCCAAAATCACATACAAATCTACAAGTAATATCTTTCCTTGAGTACCTTTAGCCATAATGCAAAAACCGTACAGTGGGGAACCTCAGCGGTCGCGCGGGTTGGTAGGGCGCGCGCAGGCAAGTGATGCTACCGGGACGCGCTCCCCCCCGCACCTTGCGACGTTTTATGGACCTTTCGCGACCGCTGAACTCACTCACTGTATTGTTTTTTTCGCTATAGTTACCTATAGCATAGTGTAAATAAAATAAGTGATGAAGCTCAGCGGGCGCGGCATGCGGGGTACGGCGGGGACCTAACTCAATAGTCAGGTTTTTAATTACCCACATAACTTTAAGGGTGCATTGAGACAATACAGGATGTAAAAAAAAAACCCTGTTGAACTAAACAACTTTCCCAAAGGAACATGGGTAGAAAAACGAAAAATAAATTGGACCTTCCATAGAAAATAGATCGGCTGATATCCGCACTTCTGTATGGGATTTTTTTTTTTTTTTTTTTTTTTTTATTAACTATGGGTTTGCTCTTGACCTCAATCCAGTCCTCAGGACGAAGATGGGGTCGTAGATGTAGCGAGCTTACCCAGAAGATGCCTATTCACTCGTACTTTAAAGGAATCCGGGTTGTAAGTACTCGGAAATACTGACGCAGGTAAGGCATTCCACTCCTTGGCTGTGCGCATTATAAAAGATTCAGAAAGGCGCTTGGTGCGGATATGTGGGATGTCAACCAAGAAGGGGTGATATCCCGCGGTGCGTCTGGAAGTCCGATAGTAGAAAGGGGAAGGTGGGATGAGCTCATGTAGCTCTTGGGCACACTCACCGAAGTACAATCTGTAGAAGACCGACAAGCAGGCCACTCTGCGGCGGTGGGCTAGGCTATGAAGCTTGGCCTCCACCAGCTTACTATCGCCAATGAGCCTCCTGGCTCTGCGTTCAACCGAGTCGAGTGTGGCAAGTTGATACTTGGCTGAGCCATCCCACAGGTGGCAGCAGTACTCCATACATGATCGGACCTGAGCTTTATACAATACTAAGAGCTGTCCAGGAGTGAAGTACCGCTTCACCTTGTTTAAGATGCCCAGCTTTTTGGCCGCAGTTTGAGCCTTAGACTCGATGTCAGCGCCGAAGTTGAGTTTCGTGGTCAAGCTTATACCCAGAAGCCCAAGACTGTCGGAAACAGGGACAGATGTACCCCGGAAAGTAGGAGTCAGATTAAACGGACTCCTTTTTGCGGTGAACAGACAAGCCTGTGTTTTGGTGGCGTTGAAGTTGACTAAATTATTGTCACCCCACTGGGAGACAAGACTTAAAGTCAAGTTTGTTCGCTTAACCATGGCCTCCCTCTGCGAGCGTATTTTATCCCCGCTGGCCCCTGCGCCAGATACATATCTCTCCATGACAGTACTGTCATCTGCATACCCAACAATACCTGACACAAGGAGGTCATTGATGTGCAGCAGGAAAAGTGTCGCGGAGAGAACAGACCCTATTACCCTAGACCCTATAGAGAGGATATTCCGAGAGATAAGTGTACTTTTTGCAACCATCAGCAGCAAGGCTGATTCAGTGTTTATAGGGTGCATAGCTTCTCTGTGATAGGGATGGACCAGGTCTGCCTGCATAACTCCAGTCGGTTTAGGAGTTATTGATGATTAAAGATGTAAATTATTGTTGTATGCTCTGTAGCTATGTGAATACAAAAACTGACATGGTTCATGATCATGAGTCAGTTTAGGAGATACAGCCGTTCAAAGGTCGGAACTTTGACTGGCTGTATCTTCTAAACCGATTGACAGAACTTGACAGTGTCTGTACTGTTCACATAGCTACAGTGCATACTGCAACAATATCATACGATCAGCCCTGCAGCCGATCGTAAATTTTTTACAGACCTTTAAACATCAGTAACTCCTAAACCGACTGAAGTTATGCAGGCTGACCTGGTCCATCCCCATCACAGAGATGCTCTACACCCCATAAACACTGAATCAGCCTTGCTGCTGATGGTTACAAAAAGTACACTTATCTCTTATACTAGGAGGTTAGGGTTGCTTGAGGGTTGCTATAAACATAAGCGGGCCGGCATTAATCGGCACAGCCGGGCGGTAAAATCGAATATGTGTAGATGAATGTTCGGGAAAAAAGCCGCTCGACTTATGCTGATCGGCTTTTGGCATCAATTTTATGAGCGTCTACTCGAACGAACTACCCGATCGGCACAAGCCGAATGAAGCCGAACAAGTGCAGTGATTGCTTTGGGTCGGCTTTGTTGATCGACAAATACTGCCGAGCTACTGATTATGTGTATAGCAACCCTTACTTTTGTAGAGGGAAAGTGGTTTAATTTCATTGTCTGAATACACCTTTAAAGTTATGTTAGTAATTAAAAACTAGTGGTAGAGTTTGACGGGATATTTAATAATTAAAAAGAATGGTAGATTAGAGTTAATCGTACTTAGTTTATTCACATTTGACCAAATATTTTGTGTAGGTGTAAGTATTTTTTGTATATTGTGTTGGCAAGTCTTAATTAAAGTGACAAGAATATTCGCTGCATATGGTAACTTCTCCGCCGGCGGGCTGGGCGTAATGCGGCGGGTCGGGCGCCAGGTTGTTCTTGCGGTAGAAAGTGTTGCGTAGGATGTAACAGCGGCCGTGATTCACGTCGCGGGCCTTCACTCGCGCCAGCTTCTGTTGCCAACCGTAGTCCCAGCTCGAGCATATCCGGAAGAAGAATCTGGTGGATTGTGGGCACGTTTTGATTAAATTCAGACTTACGAGTATCTCCCCTATACCTTTGAGCTAAAATGTATTATGCCGGTTTACACGCTTGCGCTAGCTTGGGCAAATTCGCAGTACATCGACTCGAAAGTTTTATTGTTACTATTTAACTTTATATAAGCGTCAATGAACAGCGAACTTGCCTAGGCTTGCGCAAGCAGCGTGTAAACCCGGCATTAGTGTGCCTGTCCATTGATGCAGAGCTAGGCGGCGGAGCAGAGAAACGAGGAAATATTAACCAATCAAAATCTTGGCCGAGATTTTATGCAATTGGAAAACGCGAACGCGCGGCCGCGGCGGCGGCAGTGCGACAAATGCACAGATCAGTAAGAATATGTCCGGCAAATGACGTTCCTGAGTGACAGAAAAAGGCGATGCGGTGCTGCCAGATGAGGTTTCGGCTGCCTGACAATGACGCGAGCTGGCTGTGCGAGCTGTGTAGCTGTGTAAATATTAACCAATCAGAGATTCGACCGAGATCGGCCGGGCTCCTGATTGGTTAATATTTACACAGCTACACAGCTCGCACAGCCAGCTCGCGTCAATGGACAGGCAGCCTTAACCCTAAAACAACATTTCAAAAAACAAGAATGTCACATTGTTTGTTGTCCTGATTGGCTTTCTATTTATCGAAACATTACGGAATAGGTATTATATTTTATGCTTGTAGCTATTATCTTTAAAACCAACCAAAAGTGGCCACTTTTGGCGGTTTTAAGGATTTTTTTTAAAGATAACTACAAACGTTCTAAAAACAAATCCGCAGTGACCCGTTAAATTGAAAATCAGCAATGACTACAATGTGACATTCTAGTTTTTTTTTTAATATTGTTTAATTGTTAAGAAACAAAAAAATACGATTGGGGGCAGCACAATAGGCTCGGTGCAGCCTTAAAACACGACGAAAGAACCTACAAATAATTTCTATCTAACAGTCTCTGTTAACTAGTCAAAAAGAAAAAAGCACACCTATCTTCTGATGATTTCTTGTATCTCTCTTTCAAGTATCTCACGTCCGCGCCCTTTTCCGTGCTCTTAAACAGAATGTCCAGGACTTCAGGCTCTATGGGTTTCATTAGGCTGTCGTCCTCCGAGGGCGTTACATATCGAGGAGGCACTACGGTTGGCAACTCTACTTTCTCTTCGAATTTCTATAATTAATTAAACCTATATGATGATAAAGGTGAAAGTTTACCTTAGGACTTTCAAAACGTGTAAAAATAACTCAGGGAATCTATCTGTATCACTCCAGCATACATATCTTCATATGTTTTTTCTCTTTCGTATTGACACCCTTAGTCTAGATACTCTTTCTTATACTGTGACAACGTGTTACTAATGTTACGGTACTAATTATAGTACTCTGTGCTAATGGGGTAAGGTAACTAAAGTAGATGTCAAACAGATGTCAGAGAAGACAGACACAGATGTCTTTCTGAAGAGTTGATCATCATTTGATCGTAGGGAGATACGGGTTGCGGGATTGGAAAAGAAATGCCGAAGTCCATTAGGTTCCTCTCTATTACTGAAGGTTGGCAGTTAGGTCTGCATAATTGCATATCCCTGCCAATCTTGCGCCATACGAAAAGGTTCTTTAGACCATAGCGTTGGCGATGTCTGTCCACACTTTCATAGTCAAACATTGAACAAGTTCTCTAAAATTACTCACGACTGTTTGCACCGAGGGTAGTCACGAGAGAAGTTCTAAATAAAATTTATTCAATGGAATAACCACATATTTTCACTAGCATAAGTGGGCCTTACTACCTGTCATCTGACATTAGTCTACATAAATCGTCCTAGGTCTACATTAGTCTAGCCGACCCGGTAGTAAGGCCCACTTAATACAGTTGTCTTCATTTCAGTTGTTTTAGTTGTCTTTCTAAAAGAAGCAGTTACAACACGGGCGAATTAGCTTGGCACCTGGCTCGCACGTGGCTCGGAATAAAAAACTCGGCAAATTCGGAAAGAATAACTCGAA
This sequence comes from Agonopterix subpropinquella, assembly GCA_922987775.1. Taxonomy (NCBI): domain Eukaryota; kingdom Metazoa; phylum Arthropoda; class Insecta; order Lepidoptera; family Depressariidae; genus Agonopterix; species Agonopterix subpropinquella. Next base: position 6,024,013 of record OV277710.1, read on the forward strand.
AATGCTAAAGCGCAGGGACACGTGCAACGGTACCTGAAATGCTATGCTACGGCCTCGCACGGCGACGTCGGGGTCCCGCGGGGGATAGTAGGAGGGGTGTCAAATTCCGAGCCACGTGCGAGTCAGGTGCCTAGTTTATTCGCCCGGGTTGTACCTCGATAAGTTTGTGAGCGAGAGCGAGAGTGGCGTCCGCTTCGCGAACGTGTTTCTCCTTCGCGGCTTTCGCAACATTTATCAGGTTGTCCTGGTACCATTGTCTGTTGCGCCGGCTTGATCTGTTCATAGCATCGGCAATAAATCCGTGCGAAAAAGCCATTTTTACTAATTAAATTCACTTGCTAATTTGTTTACAAATATTTCATTTTGACTGTTTATTTTTTCTTTGGATTGAATGTCATAATAGGTAGTTTTAAACAGGTTTTAAATAAAATTAAATGTCCAAAAAGGATTAATATCTCCCGCCTAGGGAGTATTATATTCCTTGACCTAAAAAATTATACTATATTTATATATTTATTATTAAAAATTATAATATATTATACCTAAAAAAGCTGCAGAAAGAAAGTAAATACATAGAAATATTAATTTACTTCTATGAGTAAATAAAGCAGCGAAATAAAGCAAGACTTCCTACTTCTATTTTAGACGAAAAGGAAAGTTACATGAGAACAACATTAATTTGGCTGATTCTCGGTTTGTCTGGTTTGTGATGCCACAGAATAGAGACTACTAGAATATTGTAGTTACTACGTACATACAGAATGGATCCCTCCCCTTCACTAACTTTAGATACCGCACAACTATATACAATCTGGGGGCACGGTAGTGCCGCGCCAAAACGAGCCAAAAAAGAAGCGGGGCGCACTACCGTACCTTTTCTCGAAGAGATTCGGCGTATTTTTGAGTGTTCATAACTTCGGTCTGGATAGTACCTGTGAGCTCTAATTTTCAAGGTATTACCTATTCTGTGACCGCACCTCACCCCGCACGGAAGCCAAGCAAGCAAACATACAGTCGGCACGCGCGTGTGAGCAGGACGGCGCGTAAATTGGGCCATCTTGTTTCCGCCGAGTACACACGGCCAGCGTCAGATCAACATACCCATAGGTTGCACTCAAGAAGCTGGCAAAGGTATGTTGAACTCAATTTCCATGAACATAGAGTTCAACTATGGGTAGAATGATCTGTTACCTTAGACTATTTAAATATGGACGGGTTATTGTATTTCCACTAACAAACTTTTCTGTCACTTTTTGCGGGGGACGAGGTAGCATGAAATACCCAACTTTGGATTTTATTCCGTTACATTAGAGTCTAATTTTGAATGTCAAAAATCATGACGAATAGTCTCGTGTGAACCCCAAACAAGACTAGTTGTTTCGCAATTATAGGCTGTCTCGTTTATTGATAAGGTATAAAATTGTATGCACATGATCATTTGATCTTGTATCGGGCAGAGGGGAATGCTAACGTAAGGCAGGTCCCTATTTAAATGGTCTAAGTCTATCGCTTGCTGTGTGTACTATTGAAACCATCAATACCTATGCTACCTTCCTGATTGAAACCAAGGAACATAAATACTAATTGTTTAATAAGACGCAAGAAATATTAACAGTAAAACTTTACTTAAAAACTGATTTCACATTAAAATAACTTAAAAAAGGAATGTTAAAACATTAATACACTTACAACTAAACTCAATTCTGACTTTGTGATCTAGAAGATTTCCTCCCCATGACAGGGCTGCCACCCATTTGTCGGAGCAGTCCTCTAATACCCTTTGCTTCCCGGATGCCGCTCTCTAGTTGCTCGGAAGGTACGGCGCAGAAGTCGTCAACTAGAGGAAGGGGTCCGCTGAGGCGTTCAGAGTACTGGGCGAGGCGGGACTGGTGTCCGATTGGCGAGGTCTTCTCGGCTGATTGTTGCGTCTGAGTAATGGAAATTCAGGTCAAATTAACTTGTGGACTATTTTTACTACACAGTTTTATTTAGGTACCTAATTATTTATTTATTATCATGAACTGAATATAGGCCTTCCCCAAGGATCGCCAATTATTTATTAATCCTTTACTTTAAATGAAAAAAAAAAACATTGCAATGAAGCAAATATTTAGCTCGATGTTTTTTTTATTGTACATTGACACATTCCCTGCTTGAGGACCCATCCACAATAATGTGGGTGGCTCTAGATCCCGCCGTCCATGATTGTTTAACTCACATTCATCATCATCACTAGAATAGATACTCGTTCTTATACTACTGTGCATTCGAGCAGCGAAAGTGGATTGGACGTTGGATTGTTACATTGCCATCCTTTTTTAGTTGGTATGGAGTTGGTATGGCCATAGTGTAATAAAAACGAATAGTGGTGAAGCTCAGCGGTCGCGGCAGATCAATCGAGCACGGTGCCGGGGCCGCGAGTAGCGCGTCCTAACTCAATACTATCAATGTAATCTAGTAGCAGAGAGGCAATAAAGCTTTTGTGTAACACCCCAGGCATGGGCCACTCCAAAGCACTTATCAAAGGCTACAATCGCAAACTTGCGAACGGTCTCCTATGCTCTCAGCAAGGATCAAATTTGTACAATAGCAAGGACACTCACATAAACACATGCATACACTGAAATTAAGTGACACGACCGGCTGCAGGTTCTGCATGGAGGAAATGGAAACTCCTCTGCACCTCCTATGTGACTGTGGCCCCCTGATGTACAAACGCAGTACTCATCTGGGTAGGCAGGTGCTGACACCAGATGAGATACAAACTATCCCGATCAAAAATTTACTGTGATTTCTGGCCACAGTGGGGATTGGTAAGGAACTTTAAAAAGGGCGATCACAAAGGACCAGCGATGGTTTACGTGGCACAGGCTTAGCAAGCCTGTCAAGGCCCAAAAAAAAAACCACAAATAATAATAAATAGTAGCAGACTTAAAAACCAAAAGCTATACCAGCTCACCTTGCCCCTATAAGTGGCGAGTTCATCCTGCAACCTCTTGACCATAGCGGCGTCGCTCTCATAGCTGGTGAGGGTCGGCTGCGGCATGCACTGGAACACGGTCGCCAGCAAGTTGTGCAGGGACACCAGCACACTGTCCTGCCATGCCTTAGTGAAGTAGAGGCTGAAGGAGGGGTTGTCTTCTGGCTTCTGGATGTATGGGAGCACTGGAAATAAAATTCAGTTGATGGAGATGAATAGTTTTTAGTGATTTATTTTCAGTAGTTTATTTACTATAGTATGAAAATTGTAGATAAATGTTGATGGAGTGGACACTACTACAATTCTCAATTCTGATTTCATAATACTCGTATCTACACACGGCGACAGATCAGGTTACCCTGTTTGGACTTTGAACTATTAGAAGTTGAACGCTGCAAATCGTGCGAGAGGGTGCGGTATGTTGTTGTTGTTTCGTTTCACAGCACGCTGCGCCCGCGCCGGCAGCTGCGTCTATGCAGGCTTTCTACCGCACTATTTTATGTTTTGTATGTAGTGTAGTTAAAGGTATATAGGGTGCGTAACCTGATGTGTCAACGCGTGTACATCTTTAGCAGGTTGCGCCAAAAGTCTAGGTCCAATAACAGGTGCATAATCTAGGTCCTAGGCTAGGCTATGCACCAGTAATATTTATGACTTACGATTTATTTTCATTTTATGAAATAAAAACAGAACTGCAACATCTCCCTGTGTTTTACTAAGAGTGAACATCATACAGATTCTGATGCATATGTCAACTGATTGTCAAGTTTAGCAATCCAGACAACATGTGGTGGACTAACCGATAGGGTAGGCATGTGCCCTACACTGGGACGTATAATAGAGGCTGATGAAAATGATGATAAATGTGACGCATGCCATGACAAGTACAAAGGAAAAAACGTCCAGTCGTACTTGAGTGGCTGGTAGCCTTCTTGGAGAGTTGGTCAATGTTTGCACATAACAGAGAGAAATGGAGAAAGAGAGGCCTTTGCCCAGCAGTAAAAGGACATTGATAGTCAACTTACTGAACCAATCTCTCCATTCATTCTGCCCCTGCAGCTCGGGAAGCATTTTAGCGAAGAAGTCGGCGACGCGTTCATTCCTCACGCCTCCTGTGCTTTGAGCTGCCATCACCAGGTAGTACTTGTACAAACTGTATTCTATTTTCCGGACAGCTGTCAACAAAACAATACATACCTACTTATGAATACTACCACAGATTATTTAATAGTTACTAGTTTACTACTGTAACATAATATACAGCGGTGCGATTTTTGAAAATCATACGAAGCGAATCGGCATAAGAAAGATGCATAATCTCCATAGCAATTTTGAAATTTTCTACTGCCAAGTCGCTCGTATGATGTTCAAAAATCGCACTCAAGTACTCTCCTGATTTTGCGCACTTTTTCGAATTTAGAAAGCTTCAGGAATGACGAACTTAATTACGCCTTATGTCAATGTGCGACAGCCTGTGTCTCATAAGATATGCGGTGCCATAGGTACTTATTGCAGCTGGCAAACGTGACTAATAGTACTTGCTTTTCAATGAAGGAGTAAACTGCCTCCGTGGTCTAATGGTTAAGAGCATTGGGCTCTCGACACGGAGGTTGTGGGTTCGATTCCCACGGGGGACACCTAGTGATATGTCACTTTGTGCGTTTTTCCCCAGTTGGTTAGGACATTGCAGGCTAAATCACCTGATTGTCTGAAAAGAAAAATGATTCCGTGCTTCGGATGGCACGTTAAGCCGTTGGTCCCGGCTACTATCTCTGGTGGTAGTAGTCGTTACATAAAAACCACTTCAGAGGCCGTAAGGCAGTCTGAAAAAACTCTGACACCAGGGCTCTGCCTACACGATAAGAAGAATGAAGGATTTTCATAGTGAGGAAACCTGCATGCTTCAATTTCAAGGCATGTATTGTATTCACTGTCCAGTTTAAGTGGCGATGGGCTCACTACCTGTCACGCTGGACAGTTTCAGTACTACTAGTAAAACATTGATGTTCTGAGTTTTCAGAATACCTCTGAATACCCTTTTGGCGACTACAGTTGTGAACATTGCTATACCTACATAATTCAGGAACATCGCTAAAACTATCTTATCTCATTATTGGGGGCTGGCAAGCCAGCAACCCAATGGGATCTTTTGTGTTGACCCCTACATATTTATTTGTTCACCCTTCAAAAACAAGGTAAATGAAAGAGGCAATTCCATTCAGGGGAAGATACCTATGCCACAGTGTAAGAAAGAGTATCTATTACTAGATACAGTACGGACACTCCCTTCCTCCCACCAACTTTTTACCTCACCCCCTCAATCGCCCTCTGGTTACCGCGCACTGGTTCCTCGTTACCTACGAAGGAGACTTAAGGTTCGATTTTGTTGGTTTTGTATGTGCTGACGTCATCTTGTCAATTTCAAATTTTAGTATGCAGTGTCCGGGCTGTGCCTGTGCGCTCCCGTTTTTTTTTTATACCCATGGAGGCACATGTGTTTAGACGCCAAGACATTGCAGTCACAAAGGACATGTTCCATGGTTTCTTCCTCATCTCCGCATGCTTTCAGATCGGCTCCTCAACATCCATAAGTTTCTTCATACAAGCTCATCGGTTCCAGGTACATTTTATTTGGCCCTTCTTCAGTATGCCTTCGATTTGGTCAACGTACAGCTGTAGCTCAATAAAATGATATGACTTGATGTCAAGCATTGATCTGAGTGGCTGGTTAGCCTTTTACCCAGAAATTTTTATACCGGGTGAAGTTTATATCATTAGCATCCTTTTAAACTAAGTCTACCCATCAAACTGAACAACTTTTACTATGGGAGCAAACTGATTGGAGTACAAATAAAATCAGCTGTTGTATACATTTGAGTCGAGTAGGCATCACAGCACAGTGGTCCCGCGTTCATACTACAGCGGTCGAAAATATAAATGTTTCAATAAAATTTAAATAGATGTTTAAATTGGTTTTATAATTACATCTTATGTTCTAAAATCAATGACAAACGCTATTTTGGCAGTGAACTCTTCTTTTTTTGAGGCAAACTTTGGAGACTGGTGATGTAGGGATCGGATGTTAATAGAAATCGATTCCGTAAGTCGCTGTTGCGTATAATCCTTGAGTTCTTTCTGGTATTATGTTGTCTGAAGTATTTTAAGTCTTAGTTTTTTGCTTCCGCAGCTTCTGATGACAACTCTCCTATAGAAAGAATAACATAATCTGTTACCTCAGAACAGTGAATAACATTCTTATTCACTCAACACATTCACATTTTTTCTTATTTCTGAAGCAGGAAGATTATATCAAAGATATTCAGCTACTAGATGCTTGGCAGTTTCTGTGGCATATTCTGCGTTATTAATGTTACACCCAGACGACAAGACTTGTTGACTACAGAACATATCTGTTTAGACCTGCAATTTTCACTGATATTTGATGATTTTAAAAAAAAATCCGTGTTGTGTTTTCGTCATTGGAAGAACAACTACCTCTAATTTGAGGCTGGTACGCAATACGACCCAAATTCTATCATTTTTTTTGCTGAATGAGTTCCTCCTTTCAGACATTGATTTTTTTTCTACCGGAGTCCCTATATGCCATTTTTTAACATCTAATCGATAGATAACATGGATAAAATAAAATAAAAACGTGTCCAAGAGTATAAAGGAGAAGTCCATATTCATAAAGTTCCTCATATATAGGTTTTTTGAGACACTTTTCAAGGGTATTCATTCTTATAGGGATTGCACCGCATAAAAAACATCAATATGAAGACCTTTATTATAAAGTCCCTTGGTACTCTTGGGTAAATTTGTTGCACTCATATTGTAAGACACACCTTTAGCTACACAATGATATCCGAAATGTCACGGGCTACGACGGGCAACTAAACTAAAAGACTATGTTTATGCATCAAGATATTTCAATTTTATTTTTAGAAGGTGTACTTCGAAGACCTGTAGTTTTTAAATAAAGAATATTTACGATGTTTAATCACTACAGAAATAAATAACGTAACCTCTTCTTAAATCCCCATGATTCACAATATCCACTTCTAAACACAATTATTGCAATCACCTTCCAAACGGAGCAGTAAATTGCGACTTTTCGACGACGGAAAATGTGTGCGGAATCGCTGACTTACGATGCAAATAAATGAATGATTTTGTTAAAAAACATGGGGTAATTTTTATATTTTCTAAAACTATGGGTTTTCAACTACCTTTTCGTGAAAACAAAATTGGAATTAAAGATAACCGATTTTTTTAATTTTGACCTTTAGCGGGACCGCTGTGCACAGTTTAGTATGGAACAGCTGATTTTATTTTTGCTCCGATTGGTTTGCTCCCATAGTAAAAGTTGTTCAGTTTGATGGGTAGACTCTTAGTTTAAAAGGATGCTAATGATAACAATAAATTTCACCCTGAATTGTAAGGTTGAGTGGGGCAATTCCGTATAGCAATTCTCAGTTGCCTCATATGACACTCACTGCTAGAATTTCGATAGTCTATTCTAAGCTGGAAATGAGAACTATATGGCAAACAAAATAATATTTGGGAGTTACATGTTTACTAAGACAGGGGTGGGCTAAAACATGTTATATTCATACCTGGTTGAACGTGGACCTCTAGTTTGGAGAACACTAAGCTGTCTAGATGCGACCAATATTCCTTAAGCCCGTTCAGGTCTGAAACATTGATGTAGTGTTGTATTTGTTCAATAATCTTGTCTACTCTAAAACCTTTGTCTTTGTCTGCCTTCAGATCGTTGTCGAAAGCTTTCACGGTGGAGGAGAAGCCCCTAAATAGTAGATATTCTCTCACTAATTCGTCCACAAATTGTATGTGAGCCATGTTATTTAGAATTTATTTGTTTTTGTTTACAATGAGATTTTTCGTTCGATGCCTTCACAAAAATTTGACGTTTGACTTTTGTTGACTGACAGTATGAAATTCGTTCAGAAACTAAAATTTTATTTTGTCTTCGTCTGTCTGTCCCGGGGGCGCCAGACATTTGTTCAAATGCGCAACTTGTGCGCAACAAGACCACGTCTCGCATGGTGTCTAATTTTTTATCATTTGGAATGGAGCACGAATGGAGAGTGGTGACGGTAAAAATTTGAAGCTTCTTGGGTGACGGCAATTCTTTTAACAAGCCATTGCCGTTATGTCTGGCTAAACCTAAAACGAAATCTAATCGATTTGTTTGGCTCATTGGTTAGTTCTACTAGAATAGAAAATCGGTTTTCTTATTTTCTACAATGTACAACACTAAACCAGGCGTACCAACGTTACAAAACCAACTATGAATCGAAATGTCAAATTGTCAATCGCCCTCAATCCAAAGAGTAGAGTAATATATCGGAAAAAGAGAGCCCTCTAGTGCCATTTTAATGCAAATAAATTTGAAACGCCACCTATGATATTTAACAAGAAACAGTTGCTATATATACGCATACCTATAGCTATATGTATGCTTTACAATGGAATCTACTTTTTCTCAGTAATGAGCTATTTTGTTCTAGTTTAGAGTAGTAGCCTCAGTAACAGGACGGAGGAGTAATCTTGCCTCAACGTCTGAAGGTGAAGATCAACACTCAAATCACAAAATGGGCGCAAAACACAAACAAGCGTACGCGCAAGTTGTAACGGCGGCCATATTGTGACAACTTGTGTAGCTGGTGTTGCTAGGTGACAATAATATGGTGCTACCGCAGAACATAAGTTAAATTATTTACTAATTTTAATTAAAACAGTTTTGAAATATTACGTAAATTGTATTAAATAGGATCAAAGTTTTTTTTATAATTTTAGTAATAAATTTGCTTTATTGTTGAGTTTGAAGAGACATCTATCGGAAATTTGAGACAATATTTTTGTAGTTACACGTTATTCAAAGAAGATGCCGCTGGTTTCTTTGCGTTTTTCCTCAAAGTTCCCCTCTGTCCCCCCTCTGCCTCAATCAGCTGTCGATTTTTTATTGAAAATTATTGTTTTTAGCAACAAAATGAACTTGGATAAGTGAAAAGTGTACGGCGCGCGGGTTTGAGCGCTTCGATAACCGTGGTAGCGTTGGGCGGGTGCGTGTGGGGATGGCGGCGGCGAGGGCGGGCGGATAGTGAGGCGGAGGCGGCGTGCGGGCGCGGCTGTGAGTGGAGCTCGAGGGGCCCGCAGGCATGCGGCGGCATGGCGGGCGAGGCTGCGGGCACGTCGCGCGGCCTCCGAGTCTACAAGATCGTCGTGCTGGGCGACGGGGGCGTCGGCAAGTCCGCCGTCACACTACAGTTCGTGAGCCACAGCTTCTTGGACTACCATGACCCTACTATAGGTACGTATATATATTTATTTACATACGTTTTATTATTTATCCTTATAATGATAAATTATTGTTTAGAATGAAATGAAGTCATTTATTTTCAAGCATTCTTATACAGCTTATTAGCAAATTCAGTAAACTATTTAAAAACCATTAAAAACATAATTTATTGCTGTTTTTCTGTTTTAATTTAATTCTTCACATGGGTGTTCTGAGATTTCAGGATATCTCTGACTACCCCCTCAGGGAAAATAGTGATGAGCATAAATGCATGCATGCATTTAATACTTCACCAGATTTATTTGCGATTTTAAATTATAGTATGAAAATCTAAAAAAAATAGCTAAATTGTTCCAGCCGCTCTTTAGCCATGCGCTTACCAACGGACAGTATTTAATTATGATTTAAATAATTAAATTTTATTCGTAAAATTTTAAGCTTACAATCACAATAATTATTGATTAACCTAGTATTTGAGCAGACAAATTTGAGTCAGATCAGTTTTCTGAATTATAAAACATAATAAATAAAGAAACTGGTTGTACGTAGCACATAGTCACAGTATAAAAATAATGATACTGTATTCAAGGAGGCGCCGCCGCTGGTTGCTGTCATATCACCTTTTAGAATAAATTATCTTAAGGGTCTACATGTTGGCTTCGGCTTCGGGTTGAAAACCCTACTATATTAGGGATCCTACTACTATAATTCTGAGAAAAATATATAGTAGGCAAAACTACTATATTTTGATGAGCAAATAATTTATGGATAATTTAAATATATTGGTACTTACGTCCGATAAAAATGACCAATAACTTAACATTATTTTAACAATTTTCTCTCTCTTCATCACATTTGTTCCATTTGAATTAGACTGGGCCATGTAGATACTTCCTAAACAATTTTCTACTAAATCTTCTACTGAAAACTGACAAGTTTTCCTAAAGTCAGATTTATCTATTTTTTTTTAGAAATTATATTATTTTTTGTATGGAATCCAGCGACTTCTGCGTTTACAGGATGCTTTATTTTCTATAATGAATACGAAATAGAGAAATGATTGTTCCTTAAAAATAAGAACTTGGTATTCATACCAAAAAGTAGCAAAAAAATATCTAAAATTTTGTAACAAATTCTTATTTTCCCCCGATCTATATCCGATCTTTATTTCGAGCTAGGCTCGAAATACTATTTTTTTCTTTCTTTTTTTGTTGTGTTTTTATCTGCCATCAGTCAAAAGACTATAATCAGATGTGTTGAAAGATTTACTGGCTTTTCAGAGTGACAGGGCCAGTGCCCTACCCTCTTTTAGTTCGGGAGCACATGACTCCGCTTCAGCCTTTTAGTGTTGCTGGCTGTCAGCAGCGAGTTGGCGAGAAATACTATATTTGGTCTAAAAAAAGTTGGCAACCCTATTTCGGCCCCACGCACGGCTCCACAAAGTCTGGGACAATTTAATTTTACTTACGTAAAAGCCAAACATAATAATAATTACTTGGATCGGTGGACAACTGTTACCAGTGGTGTATTCGTCTCTCACATACACTTAGCAAACATGTGCTAGCCTCTTGCCAGTCCATTTGTATGAGGTGTCCAGGGTGTGACATAAATTATAATAATTTTAAAATATAAAGCACAACATAAAATTTTCAGAGGATTCATATCAACAACAAGCAGTGATAGACGGAGAGCCAGCTCTCTTAGATATATTGGACACAGCGGGACAGGTGAGAGTTCTAACTACTCATATTTTAACTTCAATATCTCTGTTGAATTTTATATTAGTATAATGGCTGGCAAACATCAAGAAAGGCATTGATTTTGCAGCAACAACATTTTTTGGCGAAAGCGCTACAGCACAGACCCCCGTCATCAACTCACATTTTTTTCATGTCGATTGCAGGGTATTGTAATAATGATGCATGTGGGCATGTTCCAGTTAATAAGTTTTATCATCTGATGAGTTTTCAACCCTGCCCACTATCATAGTGTGCAATAAGGTGGAAGGACTTATACATGTTATGCTGGAATGTGTCCGGAATGCTGATCTAAGATAATACAGGTTCATTGGAAGAGTTAATTGTTACAATGGGCAGCTCAACTTCTGACTGGCTGACTTTCTGTCAAGCAAAACAGTAAGCTTATACCGGTTTCTGGGGCTGTCCCTTGCCCTAGACCGATAAAAATTTTCATAAACCTATGAGGCTGGCATTGTCACTACGGGTGGAACCCACACAAAAACACGAGCTTATCATATATTGCAATAACCTAAATTTGACCTGACAATTCATAAATTTGTACAATTCCAGGTGGAATTCACAGCCATGCGCGAGCAATACATGAGATGTGGGGAAGGGTTCGTGCTCTGCTACTCGGTGACGGATCGGAGGTCATTCCGAGCGGCGGCTGAGTACCGGCGGCTGCTGGCACAGGCCAGGCCCTCGGAGCAGCTACCACTCGTCTTGGTCGGCAACAAACTGGACTTGGCACACAGATTTAGACAAGTAAGTTGTTCTCATAAGCTTTAATACATATTAATAAAGCCACTTTTTAGGCCTCTGACCTGGCCCGCAATACGCGTGGTGGAGTATGGCCGACTGATCCCATCCTTATTTGTTACTCTTTTATTTTATCAATTTTTGAGAGCTGTCTGCAATCTCTTCCCAAAGTGCATAAAACATTATAGTGATAAAACACCTAAGAAGTTGTGCGATCCCAACGAGACGGCAAGGAGGCGGATAATGTATGGCCAGGGTTCTCTATGTTGTTCGTCGGTGAACAGATGAATAACCGAGTGGATGTTTAGAACTTAGCCCGATCAACTATACTGCGGGATATTTAACAGATTTCTTTGATATCACCAATACATGTAATCTCGCTCAATATAATGGTGAATTTAATTGTAACCATCGCGTATTGGACCTTGTGTTTTCCAACGGGAGTCTGGCCGTTCAAGCCTGCAACGATCGACTGGTGTGGGAGGACTCTCACCACAAATCATTATGCATTGAGGCAGGATTTGTCGAACTCCATACTTTAGAGCAGGATAAAAAACGTTCTTTTCTGTTTAATCGTGGTGACTATGATTCAATTTTATCTGAATTAGACAATACCAATTGGGAGCCCATACACCTCCTCTGCGAATGCGAAGTGCTCATTCACAGCAGGAGTCGCCATCTAGGTGGATACGTAATAACACCTAATGACATTAGGGACCTCCCCTCCAAGAGCATAACACGGTTCATGAAGTCCGTGGGCCTAGGAAACGACCTTTAGGTCTAGGGTGACAGCTACAATAGATCTATTCAGGTCGCAGTAGCTATTGGTCATTGACCAAGCCCTTACAACCAAAATAATAATACCAATTGGGAGTCACTCCTGAGTAACTGCACAGTGGAGCAAGCTGCCGACATTTTTTATAATAAATTGTACGATTGTAGAGACCGATTCATCCCAGTGAAAACAGTTACAACGAATTCTCACCCACCTTGGTATAATTCTGCCCTCATAAAAGTACTGAAGGAGAATAATAAATACCATAATAAATTTAAAGTATACGGGAACCTCTCGGATTACCAGTCCTTCTCCCTGTTGCGCTCTAGAGCCGTTCAATTGGAAAAAGAATGTTTTGTTATTTATATGCACAAAATAGAGGAATCTATAGTTAAGGATCCAAAGGTATTTTGGACTTACGTAAAAATAAATCGAGTAATTTTCCCAACTTAATTAATGCATTATAAAGATGTATCTGCCGATACCGGTGAAGGCATAAGCAACCTTTTTGCTGAGTACTTCCATTCAACGTTTTCTGAGCCTGATGATCCGCGCCTCGGTCCTAACTCTTCCGGGACTCAGAGCTTCCCTGCCATCAGTTCTATTGAAGTATGCCCCTCTAATGTATTAAAATTACTTAGATCGCTCGATTTAACCAAGTCTGGCGGACCCGACTTCCTGCCCCCTGCTTTTATAGTTAAATGTGCAAAAAGCCTGGTTAGGCCATTATGTATTCTTTACAGGCGGTCTCTTTCGGAGGGTACAATGCCCGCCATTTGGAAGTCTGCTTTTATCACTCCTGTCTTCAAAAAAGGTGACAGGTCCGATGTGCAAAACTATCGCCCCATATCCAAGTTGTGTTTGTTTTCTAAAATCTTAGAGAGAATTGTATATACAGAGATCTACGCTGCGCTCAAATGTTCTTTTAGTTATGCCCAGCACGGTTTCCTTAAGCGTCGATCTACTGTTTCTAATTTATTGTTGGCAAATGATTTTATTACTCTGGGTATGGAAAGGGGTGCGCAAATAGATGTAATATACACAGACTATAGTAAATGTTTCGACCGAATAGATCACAAAATGTTATTATACAAATTCTGGCTTTCTGGCATACATGGCGACTTTATCGCTGGTTTGCATCGTACATTGATAGGCGTACTCAAGCTGTGGTATTGTAGGGATACACGTCTGTATGGACTAATATTCCTTCTGGAGTCCCGGAAGGGTTCATATTAGGCCCACTATTGTTTATCATTTTTATCAATGACATACAGACATGTTTTCTCAATTCCTATATTTTATTGTTTGCCGATGACATGAAGGTTCTGAAGGAGGTTCGAAGCGACTCAGACGTACGCGATCTCCAGGAAGATCTGCTGAGATTTGAGAGTTACTGTCAATTAAATAGGCTAGAACTAAACGTCTCCATGTGTTTTTGTATGAAGTTTTCTCGTAAACTCCTTCTAAACGTCTCCAAGTGTTTTTGTATGACGTTTTCTCCTAAACTCCTTCTCATTGATGGTGGCTACTCACTTCTCGGCAGCCGCATTGTCGAGGTTGAAGAGATCCGTGATCTTGGCGATACAATGGATAGCAAACTCCTATTCGATAGGCACATTGACAATGTTGTAAATAAAGCCTCAAAAGCGCTGGGTTTTGTTATGCGCACTTCGGCTTCCTTTCGGAATCTGAAGACTATAAAAATTCTTTACTGTGCCTTCGTCCGCAGCCACCTTGAGTACGTCTCTCAAGTTTGGAACCCTTGTTACGATATTTATAAAATGCGTATTGAGCGCATCCAAAAGAAATTTATGCGGTTTCTTGATTTTAAAGCGCATCGCAGAACATCGGGCTACGCGCAGCGGTGTAAACATTACCATTTTTTGCCTCTGGAAAAACGGCGTAATATTGGCGACGTTTGTTACCTAATGAATGTCGCTAATGGAGAAATCGACTGCCCTGATTTATTGGCCAAAGTAAACCTTCGCACTAATCAGAGGGGTCTCCGGCAGCGGCCGCCCCTGCACGTTCAGTTTGCGAGAACTAATTATAAGCAGAACGCGTTCCTGCAGCGAGCCAGCAGCAGCTTCAATGACATTTGCGTGGACTTCGATATCGATTTGTTTTGTACAAGCACCAATAGACTTAAAAATATTCTAGCACGTGACTTTTTTGATGGCCCATAATAATTTTGTATTACCTTAGTTTTTATTTTTTAATGTTAGCTTTATTTATAAGTCTTTTCTTTCTCTTTATTTTTATATGTGGGAACTTGTTGTCAGCATCTGACTATCAATCTGTCTTTGTAGAAACCGAACTGTTATTTAGCTGTAAGTTCTCCAAAAAGGAAATAAATATAAAATATAAAAATATAATATAAAATATTCATGTGGGTAATGGTAAAATGGTACGATGGAGTGGTAATGAGGTACTATAATACTGACTGCTACCTTCAACCCGCGCGCAACGTACGATTGACCTGTCGACTGCCAGACAAATTTCACAACTGTTCTATGAATACATAAACTGTGCTTTTGCTTCATATTGAGGATCATTACCTTATCTGCCACATGAGACACATGGAATAGACTCTAGTGGTATTTTCACTCGCACGGCTGGCTATCTCAGATAAAAAGTAAAAGAGCCTTGAAATAAGTTCTGTTCTTTAAAATTTGCTATAAGCAAAGCATGATTCTCATTAATTAGAAATGTAAATAACACTAAAATAAACATACAACTAAAACTGTTACCAGCTTCTTGAACAAACATTTACTTAAAATATCATTTATAAAAGTCTCATCCATCATAGTGTTGTTTACGTAATTGATGCCAAAAATGTTATTATATTTACATTTACATGTTTGTTTATTAGTGTTATATTAAAAATTTCTATGCTTTAGTAAAATTACTCAAATATTTAACGTCTTGTCGCCGATCGCCTTATAGCCGAATCCAACAGATGATGTTTGGATGGAAAAAGGTTGAATAAAATGTTCGTTTTGGTCTGAAAAACCAACCATAATTTAAGTTAATCATAATCTTAACAGCATTTTGGCATTTGTCTTGGTGTCACTAGCCGAACAGCGTAGTTGGCTTCCTTTTACCCTAATTTTAAAGAGCCCTGAGCTTCGCAGTGGTAAATATAATTATAGCCTGTAATTTACCTGTTAATTATAATCAGGTGAGTTCGGAGGAGGGCAAGGCGCTGGCGACGCAGCTCGGCTGTCCGTTCTTCGAGACGTCGGCGGCGCTGCGGCATTTCGTGGACGACGCCTTCCATGCGCTCGTCCGCGAGATACGCCGGCTCGAGAGGCAGAGACAGGTGAATATTCCTTCATTCATTACTTATTCGAGTCGCGCTGCAGGTCTGACGGTGGGCGGTCACGTATCTTCTTCTCTCGGGCTTGCACGTGGCTCCAATTCGTTCTTGACCATAGTATGTTAAACTAAACTACTTGAGATTGGCAGTATTACCGCGCTAGACGATAGCAACCGGCCATTAATTAAAAATTAAAAAAATGTCATTAATTAAATGGCCCGCTTTTCCATGCCATGTATAAAAGATTATGCGATGAAGAGCAGACCAGCGTCTTGGACGCTCGTGTGTTAGCCCTGGTTTGTAGATCAGGATAAAACGAAAAGCAAAGGACCAAATGAAACTAAATTGATTTTGGGAAAAATTGTTCTGCATCAATTCAATTCAATTCATTTATACATCTCGAAGAGCTGTTTCGTTTGGCGAGAGATAGACAGGGATATGCAGAGCTGACTGCCAACCTCCAGTAATGGAGAGGAACCTGAAGAAGAAGACACATCTCCAAAAAGAAAAGATGTACTACAAATTGCAGACTCTGAAAAAGACTTAACAATTTGTCTTCTTCTTCGGGTTCCTCTCCATTACTGGAGGTTGGCAGTCAGCTCTGCATATCCCTGTCTATCTCTCGCCAAACGAAACAACTCGTCGACGCTGGCGATGCCTGTCATCTCTTTTAGGTTCGCGAGCCATAACATTCGTGGCCTACCGATGTTTCTTTTGCCCTCTACTTTGCCCATTATTATAGTCTGGAGGAGTAACAATTTATACATGTACTTATTACAGTTTTTCCGATAGAGCAAAAACAAAAAACCTTTTTTGTAAATGGACTACCCCTAAATTTTTTGTTATTATTTGTTAGCAAATCCATCATAAAAACGCATATTCTGCGATAATGTCAACTGTCTAGCTGTTACAGTTAAATAGATTTGGATTCGGTTCGGATAGACAGACAGACAGACGGACGGACAGAGAGCATAGGCTTATAAGTAACTATGACAAGATTATGAAGATTCAGTTATAAGACTTACGAAGGTAAGGTTGAATTTAATTTGATTTGAGTTTTTTTGTCACACTAGTTCTAAAACCTAAATAGTATTCATGTGACTTCTACCGTTTCTCTTTTCTGTAGTTTGAATAATGCCTTTTCCACTAATATACTTAATTTCTTTCCAGTCATCAATAATGGGTACAGGTATATCGACGGGCGGCGGGCGGCGTCGCTGGCGGAGGCTGCGGAGTATCTTCGCGCTGGTCTTCCGCCGGCGGAGGCGCCAGCAAGCACCCTCGCCGTGACCAACCACGCTCAGTATGTAGAGTATAACACCATGAGCAATTTTACTGCGGTTTTCCAGGGGATCAATAGATGGCGCTACGGTCTTCGCGAATAAAGGTCAAAATTTTAAAACGTAATCAAGAGAGAAAAGATGTTTAGACATAATATGCCAACACATCTTTTAGTGGAATATTTAATTATTCACGAATAATATTAATGGAAAATTTGAAACTGTTTGTCTGACATGGCTGTATGGGCTCGATTCCTTGGCCTTTAAAAAACAGGCACAGTCTTGACAGGATCTGGAACACTTCTCTATGGAGCGATGAACATGCCATCTGTTGAGAGTTTTAGGAAGTAAATTTAAAAAGACTAAACACGCTCATTACAATGTCGCCAGTCTACTGTTCTTGGTCAATATGGTACATCGAGAATCAATTTGAAGGTTTTAACAACCGTATCTGTGTTTAGAAGTTTATGCAATCTGTAGAGTTATCACACGGAATCTGAAAAAAACGTTTTTAAGCCTCTAATGAGCGCGTATCGTTTTGCCACTTTACCCTTAGTGGACTGAGATGGCGCTATACAAAACCGAATTTAACCGACTATCTCTTTCTCGCTCCCGATGTGCCATAGCTGCTGAAAGGAAAACGGAGCTGTGTTTGATGATTGGAGGAAATTCTTAGGCGGTCTTTGTAAAGTTCTATTGGTATGGGAGAGTTGTGATTGTAATGTCTTCAAACCTTTACCCAAGGTTTTGTCACTATGGGCATTGGTTACAGCAAACAGACATCAACCCATTATCATCCTTATTACATAAGAGTTTTGACATGTTCTTAATTGGCATTAAATGATTGTAACTTCAAATACAACGATCTATGATTAACCTTATTTAATACACAGGGTGTAACCTTAAATGCGTTACATATCGAAAAAGGGTGCTTTAGAGTTTAGACTATTAAACTCGATAACTTTTCCAATGGGACCAATTAGAAAACGCGGAAAAAAATCTGCTGTTTCATACATTTTGGTGGAGTAGTTGACATTTTCTATGAAACAGCAGATTTTTTTTGGTGAGTTCGATGTTGCGTTAGTGAAAGTTGTTCAGTTTGATGGTCTGAAGCATCCTGCTCGATATGCAATTATTTTACACTGTGCATTGGAGCGTGCTATTTTCAACTTTATAAATATAGGACATAACAACTCAATTTGGCTTCAAATTACTTCTCATTATTAAATTCAAGCTGCTTTTTGTATTGTCTGGATGCTGTGATCAATATACCTGATATGTACCCTGATGGCCACTAATGCGTATGCAAAAAGTAACCCTTTTGTAATGTAGCAGTTTGAGGGGAAATAAAGATACGAGTCCTGGAATTGCCGCATAAGGCTACTAATTTTACTTGACAGTTAAATACTCTAATGAAAGTAGACAAAAAACATCAATTTTGAATCCTTTACTGATGCATTTAAAACAGTTGACCTTGCCTATTGCAGTGTTATTTTGACACGATCCTTACCTACCTCTCGACAAATGAATATTTTTAGCTTCCTATTAAATCCCATTATCAATAAATAACTTTAATAATGTAGGCCTATTTCTGTCCCTGTCTGTGGCAGGGTACTAAGATATTATTTGAAATGTATTTTAGATTATAATGGCCTCGATTCGGACTGTGCCACGACTTAACTAAATTTATTCCTGTCACTTTCTAAAATAAGATAATAATAAAATAAAACAATTGGTCGCACGATCTTCAGAACTGTAACTTGCAGTGTGTCCAAATAATACAAAATTAAAAAAAATACCTACTTTGCTATTAATATGTGGTAAGAAATATTATATTCTATTAAAATAAATTAAATCTTAATAGAAAACCTAGTTTAATTTAGTTATTTTTTCAAAAGTTTGACTGTACTCGTTTGGGTACAGCGACCGTAAATGGGTTAAGAAAAGATACAGAAAACCAACAGCTGACTTTAGTGCTGTCGAAGTGACGTTACACGCCAAAAAACGCCTTAAATAAGATGGCGTACATTATGATGGCATCTTATTTTGGGCGTGTAACGTCACTTTGACAGCACTAAAGTCAGCTGTTGGTTTTCTGTCTCTTTTCTTAATCTTATTTTAGAAAGTGACAGGAATAAATTTAGTTAAGTCGTGGCACAGTCCGAATCTAGGCCAATGTGTACTTAACTCAAGACATTTCAGTTTAAAAATGTAACAGACTGTTCATATTTTTGTCTTGTTTATTTCAATATTGTATGAAACAAGTTAAAGCCATATCACGTAGTAATTTAAATATGTATTCCCTCCGTTGAATTGACGACTTATTTTTTTCGTTACATTATCGTAAAAAGCCTTTTACATAGTAATAAAATGCCCATAAAGTCCACCGAATTTAGTGCCCAACCTTTATACTTAGCAATAATGTTGTTTAGAATTATTTAATGTTTAATACTATATTGTTGGCTTTATAGAGATTTAGTAGTTGTTGATATGATTTTATGTGTCATATTGTTGTAATGTAGGTGTTCCCTTAAAAATAATAGATTTCCTCATTTAAATCGATTATTATAAATAGATAAATGGAAATGTTAATAAGTAAAATGACACAGAAGTGAAAACTGATTGAAATTATTCATATTGTTGATGAAGATTCAAATCTATTTATACGAGTAGATTTATTTCTTTGATTGGAAATGAATATCCTTGAAAGAGTTAACGATTTCACAATGCCATTTATCTCGTTAAAATAATCGACTTAAAATCCATTAGACAAAGTTGTAATATAAACTTTATTTAAATGTAGCTTAAATTTAAATTGTATTTACACAAATCTATAGAAGACAGTACCTTCTATAAAATCGAATAACCAACAATAATCTTCGAAAAGCCCCGTCTAAGGTCAGCATTATACTACGCTAAATAACATCTTATATATTACATTAATATACCTGGTTTAATAATACCCGAATCATATAATATTATGAATTATACAAATTTGCCCAATTTGAACATTTCTATAGACTCAAAAATGCATAAAGAAAATTAAGGTGCATGGGATATGTAATTTCTGAATGAATGGTTATTGAATATTCTCACTCTGCATGAAATTTTTTTTAATACAAAACGAATATTGACAGCATAAAAAGTCTGTGAAATTAAAATCAAAACGTCTTTTACATTGTAACTATCAAAATTCAATTTATGAATTAACAAATTTCTCCCTTAAATTAGGGAATTGAAAAAACTAGCAACGATGAATCTGACAGGTATTTTTTTAAGATTGCAACGCCATCTGTCCAGTGTTTTTTTTTTAATTAAAAGATTTAATTTAATTTGATGTAGATATTGGTACCGATTCGGACTGTGCCACGACTTAGCTTAACGACTTAGCAACGACACTGAACTAAATTTATTCCTGTCACTTTCTAAAATAAGATTAAGAAAAGAGACAGAAAACCAACAACTGACTTTAGTGCTGTCAAAGTGACGTTACACGCCCAAAATAAGATGCCATAATAATGTACGCCATCTTATTTAAGGCGTTTTTGGGCGTGTAACGTCACTTTGACAGCACTAAAGTCAGTTGTTGGTTTTCTGTTTCTTTTCTTAATCTTATTTTAGAAAGTGACAGGAATAAATTTAGTTAAGCTAAGTCGTGGCACAGTCCGAATCGGTACCATTGATCGCATAAAACAATATAAACAAATCATATCACATTCCACCCCTGATGTCTATGCCTAGGATACTATAAAGTGTGATTGTGTAAGTACGTAATGCTGGCCTTAGTTTAAAGGCTTAGTGGCAGATGTCTTCCGATAAATGGAACCCTTGAAAGCAATAAGTATTTAGAATATAGTAATTACCTAAGTTCACGTTGAGTCACTATATTGTTTCATTTTGGATTTAAATGTTTAGCTTTTAAATAAATATTTTAGAGACCTTGTAGACAGTGGACGTTAATTTTGATAGCCAAAGTAAAAGAAAGATCGGTTAAAAAAGTTAGACCTTGAAGTACAATTTAAGTAATAGTGAGATCTATCGAGCTCTTCGTTTTTAGTCTGTGTGACAGAGACAGCAATAAGTATTTAGTAAGTAAGGAAATATATTTATATGATAGTAATGTATTTGGTGTATGTAATGGAGTTCCCTTAGTTGTCGTGGAGGTATTGTATTGTATTGTAACGTTAGGTCGATACGCACAAATATTAGTGTAGTTTGTTATTGTGTACATAATGTGTTACCTTTCCGAATTAATCATTTCTATTGAAGACATTGACCTCTTTTGAAGAATAAGAGCAGTTTAGAAAATTTGTAACAGAATTAGGCTTGTTCAGTAAGAACCTGTAAGTGCCGATTTGTAATTTCACAAGAGTTGGTTTTTATTGTCGTTATTATAAAGTCTTCTCTTGTAAAATAACAAATCAGCGCTTACGATGTTCTTCCTGAATAGTGTCGATATCTATAAGGGTCAATTTCCTCTGAAAGAGCAGCGGTCGGGAGCGCGCGGTATTTTATCTAGCTATTGAACTTTATCAATAGAAGATAGAATGTCAATTGAGGTGACAGAACGGGTAACCGGGTGACGCCCTGGCGGTTGAACTGTCATTCTGTTCTGTCAACTGGATTTTTATCTTATCTCACTGTAGATAAAGTTCAATATGCTAGGTAAAATATCCGGAATATACCCTAAGATTCTTTATGTCGAATGGACGAAAAAAGGTTTCATAGGTTCTTCTAACAGGCTAAAAAATACAACTTTCCTAAAATGTATCACATGTTTCTTATAAATTTTAATGCTGTTTATTCAAGTCTGCTCTGAGAGATAGAAGACGACACTTGATCTTTGATAAATCATTAATTCGGGAATGTATTTTATTAATGAACCATTTTACATAATCGCATGAAAATTTGACTATAACAAACCATCACTGTTTCCCTTCCACTCCAACAATCATTAGACTAATCCGTCATCGATAATTAATAGATACCCAGTGCAAAAAGTAGGACACGATAAATGCCAGAACATTTTGAAAATTTGAGTTATTATTGCAAATTGAATCTCTTGAATTCGTTTTATTCCGTATTTGAGTGATTTTGGTCAAGAATGTACTGATTGGTTTGATTTATTAAGGATCGATATAACATTTAAACTCTAAAACTAGTTTAGTATCAAGAAGAAAAAAATTTGCAATACTTTTCTGAAGAAATTTTCAATAGCATACAATATTATGCAGCATACACAATTTCGGTCATATATGGCCAACTTATTTTTTAAATTTAGTTCGATAACCTAGATAGTCTCTTCTTAAATCGAGGAGAAAGATAAAAAGGAAAGGTGAACTGCACGAAGACAGGAATTGTATTCTTATATTATCTTTAAATAGAGGTCATATCTGACCCATATCTCCATAGTAGATGTATTCAAGAGATCCAATTCCTATTTCTATAATTCTGGCATTATTAAGTAATTCTAAAGTTGTTTTCTGTACATGGTCATTGCCGTTTTGCTCATCTATCGTGTTGTTCTGCGTAAGATGGTGTCAAACTAGAGTAAATATTGTTTATAGTATTTGTAAGTTAATGAGCTTTGCCGCTAGAGGCGTCTGACGCCGAATCTCAACCGAAGAGAGATCTAAGAAATATCGAAAATAATTGCAATAACTTA
This sequence comes from Agonopterix subpropinquella, assembly GCA_922987775.1. Classification (NCBI taxonomy): domain Eukaryota; kingdom Metazoa; phylum Arthropoda; class Insecta; order Lepidoptera; family Depressariidae; genus Agonopterix; species Agonopterix subpropinquella. The sequence continues at coordinate 6,046,852 of OV277710.1, forward strand.
ATGTTTTAGGATGAACAACATTTGGTATTTAAGCAATTTTTATCGTGACAAAATGTTTTTGATTTTACAAGTGAATTAAAGAATAATTCTGGTGATTAGCGGTATTTGAACCTCGCGACCAAATTGACGTAGTTAGTAGTTAGCATTGTAACACCAGTAGACGATGCTACGGCTCTTGAACTATGATCACAGATAAAAAAATAGTTATAGAACGGCATATTTATTTTTTCGGGTAGGTAAAAGCTGTTTATAAAATGTAAGAAAGCCCATGAATTCCCCATTCGTAGCTGCATTGTCACAGTTTTTGTACATTTTAGCTTTCGAATCGGAAACGAAAATCGGACAATTAAGTAAACTTTTTCGATGAGTTTACAAACATAACAGAACATTAATACGTCTTTAGAACTCTGCATTTAAACGGCATGGTTAGAAAAGTAACTTAAAATTTTAAATCACTTCTTCCGAGTCAACCGAGTTCACACCGAAAGGTGAGCCAGAAAACGGGACAATTGGCGTCCCGCACACATCGTTGACGGGACGCATCATCTTAGGGTTTAGAAACGGGACGTCCCGCCTCGCGGGACGGTTGGCAACCCTAGATGCGACGTTACCGTCCGGAGCAAGTGGCAGAAATCTAGCAAGCGCATCGCCTACGATGCGCCAAAGTGTAGGTGCTTATCTCGGTACCTATGACCGAGTGACGGAGGCCTGCTATGGTTTAGATTCAAGAATTTCAGCGTGCTGACTTTGTCGCGTTATCCAACGTAGCTTACAGAAATCCGCTATCGCCGTCTGAATTGTGTCAAAGGTTTTTAAAACAAATTCATTTGATTATCTAAAAAAATAATTGTCTTATTAAGATGATGTCATCAATCACAAGTAACATTGCATTCGCCATTAGGTTCTAACTCTAGTCATTATTTTGTATAGATACCTAGATGTTTGTCATATAGCCTGATTAGTACAGATTCTGCTAGTTTGTATTGGGCTCACGTTTTCTTTAGATAATAAACTATGTTATTTCGAAAATCGCGATCGTCATATATCGGTATGATACTTATTGATATTTTTGTCATAAAGAAACGTTTTTACATGCAAAACTAATGGTTTCTGACTTGATATGTGTTACTAGCGGAGTCAATACTACCAGGTATATAATATTTTATGTAGAATAGTGTTATTTGGAACCAATCCTCGTTATTTGCTAGAAATGACTTGATATTAGTTCTACGTATGTATTCATGTTCTCAGGCATATTTTAATAGTTGTCATCAATTACATACATAGTATTACGTAACCACTAATAAACTATAGTTATTTATATTTTGGGAATAACTAGACCTTCGTAATGGATTTAATTTTGAATTGCAACAATGGTTCAATAGTTGCAAGTAAAACATGAATTAGATATAATATTTAACTACATTTTCGTCCTTTCCAAAAGGCCAATATCAAAATGTAATCATTTTAAAAGCCTGAATAAATAAAACGTGTTTATTTTATACTAAGATTACGTAATTGTGAGTTTTACAAAGTAAATATTTATATGATGTATAACTACGATTAACAAAATGTGAGTAACGAATTATATGATTCAAGAGTGCGATTTTTGAATCTCATTCGCTGAGTTCAGCCGTTGAAAATGTCAAAATTACTGTGGAGATATGCATCTTTCTACTGCTGATTTGACTTTCAAAAATAGCACTCCTGAAGTATGATTTTTGAAAGTCAAATCAGCAGTAGAAAGATGCATGCATATGTCCACAGTAATTTTGACATTTTCAACTGCTGAACTCAGCGAATGAGATTCAAAAATCGCACTCCAGATTCAGATATTTTCACTATGATTACCAAATTTTGTGTTTTACAAAGTAACGAATTACTTATGATACACTACGGGATTACTAAATTTTGTGTTTTGCAAAGTAACGAATTATAATATGACGGCATTTGTGATTCGGCTACGATCCTTTGACGTGAAGGTTACCACGCAGGACTGACAAACTAAAGGCCAATCGAGACCGATAGGTTTATTCGGATTTTTGATGATCGATATTATCGTGAACGTATTCGTTGAAAGGTTAACTATATTCCAATAAAGTTCAGACAAAAATGATCACGATATCATGGATGTCATATTGTCGTGTCTTTGTCTAGTGTGAGAAAGATTTTCTTTTCACTTTAATAAACACGTATTATTTAGTAAGGTTACAAATGTGCCACTTTCTATTTTTGTAAAGAAAATAATCATTTTCTATTTATAGCTCGTCGATAAACAAAATCACATTATTTCCGCATCAGTAGGTTCTACGAAAGTATGAGCGACTGAGCCCGAAGTCAGTACGTAATAGAAGTGAACGCTTACAAAATGTAGGTATCTGAATTTGTATGTTTGAAATATTCCATAGATTAGAGTTATAAGAGAGTAAGCTATTGCCCCAGAAGGTGATTTGAACAATAATATAACAATATTTCATGTTTTTATGTACAAAATGTTAAAAAAATCATTGTTGTAAATTTATTTCTTCTGTCAAAAAGGTTTGTAGAGTTTTCGGTGTATGATATTATATTGTTTGTAATAATTTATATAACACCAATTAGTACCTTTTCAGATTTGTAATATAATATTATTTAATGCAATTGTAAACAGTGTAGTAGATATTTTGTTGAATAAATGTCATGTTTCGAAATCTCTCTGTTTTACTTACTTGCGTTTTACCGACTGATTCAGAAAACCTATTTATGATGGCATTAATGTGGTGGGGTCCACTCCAGAAGTATGACTTTTATTGTTAAGAATCCCTTTACCGTTTAGAGAGAAAGGCTAAATTTAAAAAAGTGCTACTCCAACTTACTACAAAATTTAAAGGCTTAAAGCTATTTTTATTAATACGATACTTTTATAGGTCTATAAACTTGGTCTAAGGATATATAGGTAAAACTGGTCAAGTGACAGTTTTATTACCCCCTTAATTGTTATCATTTTTTAGTGTTCCGTACCAAAATTGGCAAAACGGAACACTTATGGAATCAGTTCGGTGTCTATCCGTCCGTCCGTCTGTCTGTCTCAGGCATTTTTCTCAGAGACCGTAATGTAAGTCATAGGAAGTTGAAACTCGGTACAGATATAGCGATTGCTGGTCCAATATCATAAATGACGTAAAAAAGCTTAATTTTATATTGGGGTGCAATTTGGTGAGGTAGAAAGGGTAAATAAAAAAAAACTTTTTTTTCTACCCTTTGTTGTGGGGTATCAATTGAAAGGTTATGAAAATACGAGTCTAAAAATATACTTCTCAAATTTTTTATTAAAACTTAGTTTTACAAAATTTTCAATTAAATCCGAGAGTGATAGCCCTCTTAAAAGTGTTTTAGTAGCATTCAATGTGCGACCCTCAGAAGCTTTATCTCTGTTGGATATCGTGTGACCAAAGATGGTTCCTACCTGTATCAATTTTAATCACGTTTTCGAAGATAAGAAATAACGTTATTTCTTAGTAGCGAAACGATATAAAATAAAACAATATAAAATCGTTTGTGTCGAGCAGAGTGGATGGGTCAATATGTCAATAGTGTATCGCAGTAACAATCGAGTTCACAGGTCATAAAGTTGCGAGTAACGACGGCGACTTGGACGACTGTTGGACGCAATACCCTCTCGTTAGGGCAGCGGCACACCATGCACCAACCGAGACGCTTCGTACAGCGGGCCCGCACTGACGAGATGAGGTATGGAGTTGGAGTTACGTTGCAGGTTTTGCCGCGAGCCCATGCTCGGGCGGGGCGTCATGCGGGCTCTACTTACATTCTTGCCGAGAACAGCCGAGAACGAGAGTGTGGATGCCCTTCATTGTTCTCGTGGCGTCATAAGCCGTAGTAATTTTCCTTGAAAGTTCTCGCCGAGAAGTTCTCGCGAGCGTGAAGTGCCTGCTTCACCTTCAGGTTAACGGGGCGCCAAAATAATTTATTTGAAAATAAATAATATTGCAATCTTGAAAATATTGCTGAAAAATCTCGAGCTCGCTTGGCTTGCTCCTGGTTATAGGTGATATTCCAGTGATCTCATTATAAGGCAGTAAAATCTCGAGCTCGCTTCGCTCTCTCCTGGTGCTTTATTGTATTGAGACCACAGAGAAGTGACACGCTATGATTGAGACGGTCGTAATGCAGAAGTCGAAGTCCAGACCCTCTAGCATGATTTCTCTACACGCGCGCGACTCTGGCTTTCGCTCTCCGAAAAGCGCGGAACAGGTTATTTTGTATGCAGGGAAGGCGCGTCGCGCGCGTGTAGAGAAATTATACTAGACCTACAGGTTTTAGATAATATTGCTAAAGCCTGACCAGAAATATAAAAAACCTGGTTTGGGGGCGCTGCAATCGATTATAACCTTTAAAGTCAGTGTGCCAATTGCAACTATTTTCCGCAACATGGCTAGGTTTTTTATTTTTCTGGTCGGCTTTACTAGCTAATCATATTGCAATAATGTCTCGAGCTCACTTTGCAGGTTTTAGAATTTATTGCAACGACTTAAACTGGACCTGACCCCCCTCCCCATGGGAAAAAAATTTTGCTGCTCGCTTGGAGGGGACGCCAAAGTAAAGTTTTTGCCTCGGCTCGGAAAAATCGTAGATCCGAGGCTGCCAGTGACAGGATCTCTCTCTCAAGCGCGTTGAAAGGAAGCAGCGGTAGTTACACTGTATTTATTTGGCATCTGCCCCTTCATTCATACAAAATTGCGGTTCTTATTCTGAATTATTGTCTCGCATGCAACCTCGCCCTAAGCATTCACTCCGGAATTTAATAGCGGCGGCGGGCAATATTATGTTCACTCGAAGCAGTCGTAAAGTGAAAGGATTTCGGCATTTAATGGCCCACCGAGTCACTGTTGTGTCATTAGAGGGGTCGGCTTATAGAAAAATACGAGACATTAAGCACTGACGCTGTTGTGTTTAAACGTGTTATTATTATAGTCTTTAACTTTAGTTAGATCAAGGAAATAATTCGTATCGAAAGGTTGGAAATATTAAGGTCTCCATTTTTATGATTGTATTACCTATATTCAATTTTTTCTGCAAGTGCAAGTTAACTTATCTCGTTAGTTACTTAGTTTGTTAGTTACCTAGTATGTTTGGTCCAATCCGTCCAATCTTGAGAGTGAATTTTTAGCCACTTCTAGGTATTCTATCGATCATAATTCTTGTAGAAATACTGAGCAAGCCGAATTTGCTGAAAGCTGCATTAGGCGTATTTGTTAACAATATTGGTGTCTACAGGGTGTAATAAAACACCCTAGTAATACTTAAGGGGGTGCTTCAGACCATCAATCTGAACAACTTTCACTATGGAGCCAACGTCGAGAAAAAAATATAAAAAATCTGCCATCCCATACATTTGAGTCGAGACGGTACTGCAGTTTTGTATGAAAGAGCGGATTTTTTTTTCACGATTTCGATGTTGGCTCCATGGTGAAAGTTGTTCAGTTTGATGGTCTGAAGCCCCTCTTAAGTATTACTATGGTGTTTAGTTACACCCTGTATATTTTATGGGTAATTTCCCAAACTAGCAGATTACGCATGATAATAATGTGTATAAGGCTCCGCTTTAGCCCCCTAGGTCCCTGCGCCCGAGTAAAGACCCCCACCCCCTTGCACCCCCGGGTAAAGACGGCCCTTGCTCCTAAAACTAAAAGCTTCTTTCATAAGTCAAGTTAAGCTTTCTAGCGACTAAATATCAAAGTGCACTGAGCAACTTCCAGGGATTGGAGAGACCCTGGCAAATGACCTTGGCCCCTAATTCTAATCCGAGGAGCACACGACGCGGGGAATTGACGAAGAGTTAAACGGCTAACGTCCAAGTTTACCTATATGAGAACACGAGCATTTACCCGCGACTTCGTCCGCATAAATTATATACCAGATTTTAAGTCAGATCATAAGCTATCAAACAAAAAAGTTTCATCAAAATCGGTTCAGTAGTTTTTGCGTGATGCTCGAACAAAGAAACACCCAAACAAACAAACAAACAGACAAACAAAAAATCCAAAAATTGGTGATTTGTAATTAGGGACAGGTAAAAACCATGTCGTAATTTTTTTTTGTAAATATCTTCAATGTACAGACACATTTCTGTTACAGTTTTATAATAGTTTAGATACCATCTGAGTAGGTTTGTAAGTACAATAGCATAGCATATGCTCACGACTATATTCCCCGAGGGGGTAGTTAGAGATATTCTGAAACTTCAGAACATCCGCGTTTCACTAGTAGTACCGAAGCTCTGCTCAGTGTGACGGGGAGTGAGCCCGTCGCCATTTGTAATGGACAGTGGGTACAATACTTACGAAATTATAGCATGCAGGTTTCCTCACGATGTTTTCCTTCACCGAAAAGCCAGTGGTGTTACAAATAGTACATAAATTCCAAAGAATTCATTGGTACTAGTCTGCGTGGACGGGGATCGAACCATCGCCTTCTGCACGGTAGGCAAGGTTACTTGCCACTGGATCACTGGGCTTTTATAACTGTTAATGTATGACAAATAATATGGTGTTAAGATTTATTGAAGTACTAGCGGCGCCCGCGACTCCCTCCGTACGCGCGGACGACTGTCTTTAAATACTCATATCTTTTGATTGAGTCCTAAATGTTAATCCCAACCATGCCCTATGCTTTAGTGAAAACCCCATCCAAATTGGTTCGGCTGTTTTTAAGTGATGCGCGCACAAACAAACAGACAAACAGACAAAAATTCTAAAAATGGTCTCAATTCATTCCATTACGTGTCTTTAACGCCCCCAATTTTTGTTTTGCATATATCTTCAATGTACATTCACGCCAAGTTTAGAATTTTATTATATGTATAGATTATATTATATGTATAGATTATATTATTATATGTATAGATTAACAAATTAATGCCAAACCTTAAACTCACGAGGATTAGATTGTGAAGTGCCCGACGTAGAATGCCACGCATTGTTTCATACCATTAGTTGGTATAGTATAAAACAATGGAATGGAATGGTAACTTACTTAGATACCTACCTACTTATAAAAGAAATGTTCAAAGATAATTGTGAAGTTCAATTAGGTTTCCAGGATGACTGTGTGGAGCACGATCCGTTGAAGGTTTATCTGAATTTACGTCAACCTCTACCTTTCCCGGAATTCGAGATAAGTCAGTCATGGATGCTTAGCGTCCTAAATATACAAATACAAAATCGATAGACTGTAGTTTTAAAGAGTCAACGAGTAGATAAATTAATACAGTTGGTATAACATAGTCGTATATTTTTTATCTTTGAGAAAAATACAGTTCTATCTCGAAAGGATTCATAAAATATACGATGGAAGACTTTGCTACGAAAACGTAGCAATGCCTACGCTACCGTAGACTGCTACGAACCACTTATGTGGTCCGATTTAAAAGATCATTGTATTAATTTCATGTTTAAGTATTTACCGTATTAGACCCGTGTCAGAGAAAAAGATCTTAAAAAAATTAAGCTTTTTGATGTCTAACTCGTAGGTTTTATCTTAGATCTAAATACCATAATATGTGCAATGTAGGTATATTGCAAAGTGTAACTAAAGCAGCGATTACATTATCCTACATCTAAGGCCGATTTCGACATACAATGCTTGCTTTGATCGCTACACTTTAAAATAGAGAAAACAAATCAGGCAATGTGTGCCGAAATTGACCCTGCATGTAATCGCTGCTAGCCTTAGGACCTGTTGCGTGCGCTCCCTAAAACCACCCCCTCCGTTCACATCTCCGTGTTGCGAAGTTTATCCCCGGCCGGCCAGTCGAATGCCAGACCTGTGGAAGCAGGACGCTTTACGTCGCGCGAGCTTACACCCTTTTGCGGAACTTAACGAATGTGTTTCGTAAATTAATTTGTTACAAATCCGATTTAGAATTTCTCGGTTCAATATTTTAAAAAGTGGATGAACTTTTATTTTAAAAAGATAATCTGAACTGATTAAAAAAATTATTATTTAGAAGTTTTCGATCAGGTTCTTATTTATAAGGTGCCAAAGTAATCATTGATTAAATTACAAATTGTCTGTTTACTCTTCAAATAAACTACTATCGTAATCTCGTACCGAATCTCACGAAACTCTACACGAAACAAAGCACGATAATGCTGAGAGTATCATGGCTGTTCCTATTCATCCCGGTGCTGTCAGCTCGCAAGGTGTACAAAGTAGGGGTCCTGATGGCGTCCCGGCTGGACTCGCCGTTCGACCTGGAGCGCTGCGGGCCAGCTGTGGACCTGGCGCTGGACAAAGTCAACGATATGTTCCTGGCTCATCACGATATTGAGCTACAGAAGGTGCAGGGCAGGTTAGTTCAGTTTTCTTTCATGATGTTCATATTATAAGTAATTTTGGTTTGGAACAAGGTACCCAGATAGCAATTTAAACTTGCTTCAAACTGGCAGCAAGTTATAAATATCAAATGTGGAAACTTGCCATAAGTTTGACATGGCAAGTTTCAACAAGTTTATATCAAACTTTCTAGTCATCGGTCGACAAACTTGCATATAGTTTGCAGTGCAAACTTGCCTCATCTTTATTATGAAGGCTTGCCACAAGTTTGACAAGGCAGGGTATAGACACCTCCATTTGTTTATGCCATCCTCCTCTATCCTGAGCATCCCGTAACCAGAACATGTATACACTTCCTTTCCAGTATGGAATTGGATGGAATACTCTGGTATATACGTAAACGTAAACAGGCCTAATCCCTATATATATTTTGCAAAAGCAAACGATAGCGCGATTTAATTTGAATCAGTGCTATCTGGTGACGGACCAGGTCAACACAGCACCAAGTTTGCAGCAATATTGATACAAACTTGACATATCATTTTTACCTTTACAAGTTTGTAGCAACTTTGAAACAAACTTGATATGATGTATCAAACATATATCAAATGAAATGCAAGCTTGCAGCAAGTCTACATGCTATTTGGGTAAGAGCCGAGAATATCGCACCTTGATGAGTGAAGCAGGCACTTATTGACTCTCGCAAGAACTTCTCGGGCGAGAACTTCCAAGGGAAAATTACTACGGCTCACGACCCATGCCGCGAGAACAATAAAGGACATCCACACTCTCGTTCTCGGCCTTTCTCGTCTGTTCTCGGTGAGAATGTACCTAGTGCCTGCTTAACAATCAAATCAAATGATTATTTTCCACTAAGTTGCTGGCCAGTGTGGACTTGCAGGGCTATAGATAATATTACTATAATTAGTAGGGCCATACACTTTTGTAGGGCTATTACAAGATTGGTAACGTATTATGACTGTACAAGTATCCATTGTCTGCAATTAAATAACTAAATAGGTACTTAGGTGTTAAGAATCTCTAAGAACTGCCAAAACACCATCTCAATTTGCTACTGATTAAATCGGGTAGTTACACAATTAAACCCTGGCATTGGAAGTTATCTAATTATACAGGGTGTAACAATACACCCTAGTAATACTTAAGGAGGTGCTTCAGACCATCAAACTGAACAACTTTCACTATGGAGCCAACATCGAAAAAAATAAAAAAAACCTGCTGCCCCATACTAAAGTGCAGTTCCGACTCGACTAAAATGTATGGGACAGCTGAATTTTTTTATTTTTTCTCGATGTTAGCTCCATAGTGAATGTTGTTCAGTTTGATGGTCTGAAGCACCCCCTTAAGTATTACTAGGGTGTATTGTTACACCCTGTATGTTCCTTGGTAATCGCGTGAGCTTCAGAAGATGTAGGGCAGGTCAGTTCAGTATCCTAGTGATGTTACTGTTAATGTATTGTTATGTAATAAAATAAGTACAGGGTCCATCAAAAATAATGTAAAATATTTAAAGAGGATGATCATCTAACTGAACAACTTTTGCTTTGGGACCAACACATTGAAATAGCAAATAAAAAATCTGCTGTCCCATACATTCTCGGGATGAGTTAGATTTGCAGTTTTGTATGGGACTGTCTGATTTTTTTCGTGATTTCGATGTTAGTCCCATCTAATAAACTATTATAAAACTGTAACAGAAATGTGTCTGTACATTGAAGATTACGACAAAAAAAAAATTACGACATGGTTTTTACCTGTCCCTGATTCCAAATCACCAATTTTTGGATTTTTTGTCTGTCTGTTTGTTTGTTTGTTTATTTGTTGGTTTGTTTGTTTGTGTGTTTGTTTGTTCGAGTATCACGCAAAAAGTAGTGAACCGATTTTGATGAAACTTTTTTAGTTTGATAGCTTATCATCTGACTTAAAATCTGGTAGGTATATAATTTATGCGGACGAAGTCGCGGGTAAAAGCTCGTAGTTATATAAAAGTTGTTCTTAGAAAAAGTTGTTCAGTTTGATGATTTGATCATCCTCTTAAAATATCTTACATTATTTTTGAAGGAGTAAGTGTTGTTAAAAGTTAATGATCAGATTTTTAGCCTGAAATAATAAGGCCTTACCATGGCCTGGTTTCAGGCAATGGGTCTCGCTTATGGGGTCTACAACAAAATACGCTATCAAAACATTCAGTACTGAGATAAAATTTTCATAAACATAAAAATAAAAGAAAATAAGAAACCACTCCAAGCAAGTCAAAATCAAAGCCTAAAGTTTTAAATGGAGAAGTTTCAAAGATTTTATCTTATTGTAAATTTTTGCAAACTCTCGAACTTTGTAATGAAGTTAGAATTTAATTTATTCGGAGTTTGACTTTGTGGATTCTGAATAAAGTCAAGACAACCTACCCCGAAATCTAGCCCGAAATCTAATACTTATACGTTTAGCTTTACGAGAGACGCTCGTTCGTATGAAGTGGTTTTTCTGGTAGGATATCTATTCGGATTCGGGGGTCAGTGATAGTTGACCAGACTCTCTAGCATGAATTCTCTACTTACGCGCGATTCGGCGCGGGAACAGGTGATTTTCTATGCAGCAAAGGCACGTCGCGCGCGTGTATGGAAATCATACTAGAGGTGCATTATGAGTCTTTTGATGGGTGACCGCTTTATTTTATCAGTATTTTATTATGTATGTTTATGTGTCAATAAACAAAACATCGCATTACCTAAACTAAACTGATGCTAAACTGTGATTGTCATCATGACAGGTTGTCATACGATACAAAGAAGAAGGTACAATAATGCCTTAGGGTTGTTTCACACGTACTACAACCACACCACATCGCAGCGACAAAAGGTGGTCAACAAGTGGTTACCTACGTGTGAATAGTGTCGATGCAGCTTTTTGCAATTGAGTAGAGACCCGCACATAATGTCGATGTGGTTATGTTGTCGCTAGTAGTTGCGATGTGGTTTACGATGTGGTTACGTCGTGTACAGACAGATAGTCCCTAAAACGCAGAATGAATGAGGCTGAGAGCGCAGAGGCGTGCGCGCACTGTCGTTGCGTCGACACAAAAGAGACAATTTCTCCAGCTATGGGAAAAAGGCCACCAAAAAAGGTTAGTTTATAGTAGGCGTATTGTTATGGAACTCATGTTGATTTGTTTGTCATAATCTCTAGATTATAACGGTAATAGTAGCTATACACGCATTGCTTTACATGTGCCGTTTTAATTGGGAAAAAGAGTCTTAGCCAAAAAAGTTAAAACGGTGCATTTTTTACATTTATTTCATAATTCTGTTTGCGTTTTTACCTAATGTTTCGTCCGATTACTATAGTAAAATAAATTATGTTTTTAGAGTGTAAATACCATCAATAAACGTAACCGTGTGCCTACAATAAATTGACTCCTTTGTGTCTGCTATGTGGCCGGCCGCTAGTTAGTAGTAGTAGATTGCGTTGTGGTTACGATGTGGGCAGTATCACCCACGCGGTCGATAATGACGACAAAATGTTGTACGTGTAAATTCTACCATTAATTGTCGTGTTGTGGTTGTGGTACGTGTGAAACAACCCTAATGGAGTTTCTGCGACAATATTCGCATTTACGAATAAAACCGCTGTACGGTTGGGTTCCGCGAATGTACCTACCTACCTTACTTGTTTGTACCATTAATTTTATTAGCGTTTAGTGTTATGATTGTTAATTGTTTGTAAATGTTATCAAGAGCTCATTGTATGCCGACAAACTGTTATGCAGTTTGGCATAAAATGTATCTGTGTAATGTACTGTGTTTTGTGAGAAAAAAAAAAAAAAAAAATCAAAATTCTGAGCAGAATGCGGAAGTTTAGGCGAGAAACTGAACAACTTTAAGTATGTGAATATTGTTTCTTTTCACTTTGATCCTTTCGCAAAACTTGAAAATTTTACGGTCTGGAGTGCGATTTTAGAATTTCACATGTTCGAATTCGTATACGAATATAAATACATTTTATGACATTACGAATTAGAATAAGAATATGAATTAAAAAAATTCCTCAAACCCAATTTTCGAGACACAGACACATACAATTTTCTATACATATGTGTGTAAGTGTACAAAGAATTGCAAATAAAAGGGTTCGTCGTAATTTGCAGTGAGATTCTTCGAAGCTTTTTTATTAATAGGTACTTTCTAAAACACGACGACATAATGACAGAGAGTTCTCAGCAGGAGGAAATTGACAAAAAAGTATCTCTCTTACTTGACTTTATTACAACGAAGTGCTCGGTGAAGTGGCTTGTAAAAATGTTTGAAATGTCTCTCCAAATATCATATTTCATGAGTATCGTCAAGGAGCTCTAAAGTAGACGACTGCCATAAAACGACTCGGCTGTACCCGTCTATTGGACACTTATTTTATACAGGGTGCTCGACTCAAGATGGTCCAAAGGAAAATCTGGGGTACATCATGGTCAAAATTGTTGGTTCTAGATACAGAATTATCAAAAATGTAGGGTTTTAAAGTTATCCAGATTTGCGTAATTTTTCATCGATGTGGTTACTGTGAGTGTATCGATGTGGTACAGGTTACTGTGTTCAAACTAATAATTATTTTGAGCTGAAATTCGCCATGAACATACGTCAATAATGTGTCTACGTACTACATAATGTTTATTACTAAAATTTCAAGAAATCAACAAGACAAAAATATGTGAATAAAATAATTCTATATTCTGTGAAAAAAATTCAACTTTTGAAGCACCTACGCTTTCAAAAGTTAGATTTTATTCTCATCGAAAGATCGATGAAAAATCACAAACATTAGAATAACTTTTTTTATATCTTTATAAAGGAGGATATATTTATTAAGGAGCTCGTGTCTTGTAGACTACGCATCGCTCCGTAATTTGAATAACTTTAATAACGTATTTTTTTATCGTCCTGTATAGTATAAGATTTTACTTTGGACCATCTCAACTCGACCGCGTGCGACTTGTAGAAGCGCTCGCTAGTCCAGTAATTGAATATTAAAGTCAAGGGAGTGGATAAAGAAGGCCACCATCAGGCCACTATTATATAATCTCAGCCGCCGTAGTATGCCACCGTGATACAGCGCTATCGCACCTTCGCACTCGTATTTATAATCATACTAGCTTTTGCCCGCGACTCCGTCTCCGTGGACATATAATATGTAGCCTATGTGTTATTCTGGGTTAAGAACTATCTATATGCCAATTTTCATCGAAATCGGTTCAGCCATTTTAGCGTGAAAGAGTAATAACAAACATCCATACATCCAAACAAACATTCGCGTTTATAATATTAAGAGGGGGTCATACCTATTTTGTCTGTTTTCGAATCGATTTTTGAGAACCAAATTATTACATTTAATATATATAGTTCACATAACAGTGTAGATACGTTCTTTCTGCAGGGCATCTAACCGTTGAAAACACGATTCTATTAAATTTTCTCGATAGAAAAGAGGAGCAAAGTAAGCTCGATTTCAGATTTATAACCAGTTTTACAAGAATCACACTACACCATTTCTTCTGAATATACCATCATTTGGTAAATAATTATAGCAGGGCTTCTAACCGATGGATTTTTCCCCAAACACCCAAGAGAAAAGATATTGATAAAAAATGCGTTTTTTTGCGATCTTGCTTTCAATTGAAGCGGGATGGCTAATTGCGAAAGTTTGCTTGTTAGAAAGAGAGGCTTGTTCTACTAATACCCAGCCTTAATAGGATGTTATTTGTTACGCTGTTAATTATAAAAAAAACAACGGGTTGCACTCCGGTAGTGCCGCCAGAGAAAACTAAGAGATCTTACTTAACATTTTTGACCCATCCCAAAAAGTGCACAACGCCGCTAAAGTTTTCACTTTAAAAAAAACATGGTCGAATGATAGTAATTTTGACATTTTCTACTGCTGATTTGAACGTGTGACTTTCAAAAATCGCACACCTCTACCACGTTTATTATTCCAAGCCTACATTAAACTAAATCTACCGGGTTGCTAGTTGCCTCGGTAGGTACCAATAATTAAGTTACTTGATCCCGTTCAATTAGCACAGCAAAATTATAAACTTCAACAGAATTACCTGACACCATTCTGAAACAGTTTTAGAGTAAGTATAGCCATTTATAGTTTTAGAGATTTAGATCGTGAGTATGTATTGCATGCACAACTTTCGGTCAGTTCACACCGAGACGAGACGCGACGCGACGATACTTAAAGAGCCTATACTTGGGACTTAGCCTGAGCCTATACTTGGGATTTTCGTTATATCGTGACCGTTTCTGTCCGCACTTCATTGGAATAGAGTTCACTTTGGAAAGAAAACGTTCAAGCAATTGCGAAAATCGAATTTCTTGGTATACTCACAGTTCGTAACTTCGCAAGGCGCGGCACAGGCTAGCGGGCTCTTGTATGCCGTATCTACTGGCGAAGCATACCGCGGCCTTAATGTGCACCGCTTACGCCTGGGCGTATTCGAATTCCTCACACTACTGAAATTACCTCACCTTATCGCTATCTGAAAAATTCGCGCGCCGCATCGCGTCCCGTCTAGACTCGGTGTAAGCTGACCCTAACGGTTGCGACTGCATGCGATACACCCGACCTTCCTGCAGTCTATTAGTAATATGGATAGCCCGGTAAGGTTTCCACCAGTTACCTTCTTTACCGTATCTATTTAACTTATTGGAGCCTTGGAGTTTGTCCTTTGGTGCGCTTTTCCTCAATTTCACACAGGGAGGTGCCTAATTGGACTGTGAAATAAAAAGCAACTGTCTTGACCTTTTGAGCTTTTCACATTTTCTATTTCTCTGCACCAACACCTTTTTTCTTTAAATTCCTTTAACCTAGAGTCTGATATAAATTTATTTATAACGATCAGATAATAGTAATTCTTTATTTTTGTTCTAAGTCACAGTATAAGAAAGAGTATCTATACAGTACGGACACTTCCTTCCTTCCACCAACTTTTCACATCACCCCCTCTATCGCCCTCTGGTTACTTCGCACTGGTTACCTACTCGTTACCTAAGAAGAAGACATAAGGTTCAAATTCTGTGCAAATTCTTTGGTTTCGCATGTGCTGACGTCATCTTTTCAAATTAAATTTTTTGTATGCAGTCACAGAATAGTTAGATTAAAAACTTTTCGCTTACGCTGAAAGATGGCGCCAAGAAATGAGAGAGCGAGATAGCCAGTTATGAAAACTTATGTAAACAAAAAAGACAGAAATATTATTTTTTGTCTCGGTCACCGTGGCCGGTTTTTTTGTTTGGCAAGATGTCAAACCACTGTCAAACCTATGGAATGTTGATGACATCTTGCCAAACAAACCGTCTTTTTGTATGCAAAAGTCACACTATTGCTGTTTCATGTGCGGCCACGATATGGTTTCATCTAGTTACTATATCTATGGTAATAGTATTGCAGTGTCCGGGCTCCTTGCAACGATTGCACATTTGAAAGCTGGCCGGTAGCAGTTCATATTTTCGAATCAGCCCTGAACGGCTCTATGCTAAACGGTCGTTTATCATTATCATAGTTATTGTGATTATAAGTAAATGAGCTTTTGCCCGCGACTTCGTCCGCACCACCAGGTCTGCATGCCACCGGCTCCCGTCATCGTAGCGAGATAAAATATATAGTAGTTTTTAAGTCTAATCATTAGTTCGTCAAAATCGGTCCAGTAGTTTTTGCGTAATGCTCAAAAAAACAAAGAAACATCAGACGAACAGAAAATAAAAAAAATCGGTGGTTGGAAATTTAAAAAAAATGTTAATGGAAATACCCTTGTTGCAGTTTTATAAATGGTGTAGATGTTAAAATTTAAGTATACTTATGTTATCTTTACTTTCTTGTCCTCAGCTATCCGTCATGCTCGGGCGCAGTGGCTCCCGGGCTGGCAGCCGACATGCACTTCAAGAATGACGTCATCGCGTTCATCGGGCCCGCGTGCGCCTTCGCGCTCGAGCCCGTCGCGCGCCTCGCCGCCTACTGGAACACCCCCATCATCACCGGCATGGGTGACCAGGTAACTAGACGTTATGACGTCGTCGCGTTCATAGGGCCCGCGCGCGCCTTCGCGCTCGAGCCCGTCGCGCGCCTCGCCGCCTACTGGAACACCCCCATCATCACCGGCATGGGTGACCAGGTAACTAGACGTTATGACGTCGTCGCGTTCATAGGGCCCGCGCGCGCCTTCGCGCTCGAGCCCGTCGCGCACCTCGCTGCCTACTGGAACACTCCCATCATCACCGGCATGGGTGACCAGGGTAACTAGACGTTATGACGTCTTCGCGTTCATAGGGCCCGCGCGCGCCTTCGCGCTCGAGCCCGTCGCGCGCCTCGCCGCCTACTGGAACACCCCCATCATCACCGGCATGGGTGACCAGGTAACTAGACGTTATGACGTCGTCGCGTTCATAGGGCCCGCGCGCGCCTTCGCGCTCGAGCCCGTCGCGCGCCTCGCCGCCTACTGGAACACCCCCATCATCACCGGCATGGGTGACCAGGTAACTAGACGTTATGACGTCGTCGCGTTCATAGGGCCCGCGCGCGCCTTCGCGCTCGAGCCCGTCGCGCGCCTCGCCGCCTACTGGAACACCCCCATCATCACCGGCATGGGTGACCAGGTAACTAGACGTTATGACGTCGTCGCGTTCATAGGGCCCGCGCGCGCCTTCGCGCTCGAGCCCGTCACGCGCCTCGCCGCCTACTGGAACACTCCCATCATCACCGGCATGGGTGACAAGGTAACACATTACAAATTTAAAATCTAGTATTACTGTGTTATCAATGTAGTGAGAGTAAAAAACATAATGTTAGAAATATCTACCTACAAGGGTTACAAGGTAGGTTTTTATTTCATTGGATTCTTAATTATATAAAATTTAGTTTTAAATAGCAGGTAAAGTAGTGTTATGATAACAGTAATACCTAAATAGGTATGAATAGAACGAGAGATATTAAATTTAAAATTCAAATACGATTAAGTAAGTATATTAGAAAGGAACTGAAACAGAATATAATGTTGAATTTCAAATTGGCAGGATACTTTCCCTTGTCCTTGGGTTATTTGATCATTATAGTCAGTCCGTAGTGTCGGACGCCCTGCTGCCCGCTGGAGAGACGACCTAAAAAAAGTAGCGGAGAGCGACTGGATGAGGAAGGCCGAGGATAGAGTTTTGTGGCGCGCCTTGGGAGAGGCCTATGTTCAGCAGTGGACGATGATAGGCTGATGATGATGATGATGATGAGTCAGTCCGGTAAACCCCACTGCTGCCTCTTTACTTTCACGGTAAATGCACTGCTGCTTTTGAATTTATACGCCAATTAGAACAGGTTATTAGGCTATTTAATATGTAATAGCGTATGTATAGGTCGACCAGAATCTCATGAAAAATGAGGAAATCAAATTTTTGAGTAAGCAATACTGGGGTAATTGGATTAGGGCCCTTTAAACACTGCGACTCTTTGCAGCGCTTCTGAAACGCCATATAGCCACGAAGAAAAACGTTTGTAATAAAATTCAGCTATAAAATTATATGCCCTTTCTTATAAACAAAATGAAAATGTTCGGCCAGATGATTTGGGCGTTCAAATGATATTAAATATGCACCCATTAACGAACGCGCGTTTTTATCGCCGCAAAAAGTTGCAGTTTGTAAAGGGCCTACTTGATGATAGTTTGACATTCATCATCATCATCATATCAGCCGACAGACGTCCACTGCTGGACTTAGGCCTCCCCCAAAATGGGGGGATTTGCCATAATCGCCACGCTTGGCAGGCGGGTTGGCGATCGCAGTTGGATTGTATGTGTGTACTCAAAGGATGCTGCTGCCCATCCTCCTCCAGATCCCTTAGTCGCCTTTTACGACACCCACTGGAGGAAATGGGGTGGTCCTATTCTTAGCCGACACCACACAGCTAGTTTGTAATTGCCATGTGAAAATCTATATAGCACTGTATGCACTTCAAGCGTGAGGTCATCGCAGCAGGACCTGCGTGCGCGTTCACCTTAGAGCCACTCGATTATTGAAATAACACTTATTATCACAGGGTTGGGTGATATGTAACAAGATAACCCTTCTACTCTTCTCTATAATCATTTATCACTTATTATTATTAAACCCACGCAAAATGTCACCAAGTGACTATAAAACCTACGCTAGGTACCTATAGGTACTAATTTAAAAGATGAGGGAGTAGTTCGAGCGTAAACTTAATATTGCTACCGTAAAATGCCTATTAAGTTTATGGGTTGAAGCGCGTAAATTATATTTAATTCTATTAATTAATAAATCTCCTTCTTAAAATCTTTTTTGTTTGTCTCAATAAGTATTATAACTGGCACGAATTGGCAGAAAAAATTCCAGTACATTTAAAAAGAAAAGCATTTTTATTTTAGTGCTAATGTCATCCGTCGATTTTTTTTCTCGATTGACAGCCAGTAACTAAATTATATCTGCTCAGCTAATTATACGATCTTTTTAGAATTTATTTTATATCTTTTTTTTACGTTCATGTTTATTATAGGTATTCTTCAATCACGAATATTTTATTAATTTTAATTATCGATGTTAGTAATATATAGTTAGTAATATTGTATTAATATAATACTTATTATATGCTCGTCATATAGAAATTTCTTAATATTTAATTTAAATCTTCAGTAGGACACGGTAAGGACAGGCCTCTATTTCACTGCCTATTTCAATAAGAAAAACATCTTCGAACATTAAAATAATTCTTTAGCAAAAATTCTATTCAACTCTGAGATTCAACTTGATGTGAATAGAATCTCTATGTATAATAATACTTTTGGGACCTAACCCAAGGACCTAGCTCGCTAGTCTTGACCTAGAACTCCTAGAAGTGAATTTTTCACAAACTTCCAGTGTTTTGCTATGCTCTTTTGTAGTTTGTGTGAAATATTTATTTTTCACTTACCTCAGTGGCTACTGAATAAGTACTCTAGCCGAGTCCGAAGGCAGATATAAACACGTTTAGCATTGAATACTAAGCTGCCTTCAAGGTAGCGGAGTAGAATGAGATTTTAAGGTTAATTGCTCTGTTTGAAGGCTTCAATATTTAGTGGTTATAGTGAATTTACACCAAACGAACGTAGAGCTATATCGGAAACCAGAGAATTCTTTCGTAATATTTTAGTCTAAAAGACAATTCGTTTTCACCGTTCAGACAATCTCTCAGACAAATTCTCTTTCTTATACTGTGGACATGGTTTACAGTTTCGACCAAATGAACATAGAACTAGAGCATAGAGCACTTTCCAGAGCCATCAATGAAACTGTTCGGGCGCGCGTTTACATCAAACGAGCGCAAATTCTACAAAATTTTGGCGAATGCTCGTACCCTTTTTGTTTGCTTCTATTATTGTTATTTTATGTTTTTGGTGTGCAAATAAAGAGTACTGTATTGTTTTTATATAAGTGGAAAACTGATTTTAAGATAAGTATTTTCTAGATTGTGCCCCACAAAAATTGTGTTTGATTACGCGATCGCTAGATACAATTCTCTAAAACATACGTAGGTACTGCCGTTAGGGTAGCACAATAGGAATTCATAACTAAATTCAGGCATTGAAACAAAATGTGTCACTTTTGTTTTCAGCTAATTGAATTAAGCTTTCAAACCCCGGTAGAATAGCTGGATGTAGTTGCGCAGTTTCTATCACAAACGTGGGACTATTTCATTTGGGTTACGTAATCACGCTTATTTTAATATCATGGACACTCCATTAAAATTTTATTCAAAGGGATTTTATATGCCAGGGTCAGAAAAACATATCATAGCTGGTTGTCGAGAAGAAATCACTTTTAGTGATAAGGCCCCCTTTAGTACCCTTCTTGTTCATGTATATTGTTGTTTTTTTTTGTATTTTGGTGTGCAAATAAAGAATGTATATCTTATCTTATCTTAATTTTGTTTAGGTACTACATGAACAAAGATTTTCACCATTTTGCAAATTATTTCGGGGACATGATTAGGTATCAAGCCGAAAGAGCTATTGTGCGTAAATTAACAAAGACAGTTACATCTCGGGCCATAGCACAGCTGATTCTATCAAAATCAATATTTGATTCGTATTTTCTCTAATTTTGATCGGATGTAGTCTAGGGATGTAGTGTACCTACAGTCTTAGGGTCCTTAATTCATAATAATTTATTGCATTATATGGTTACATGAGATCTTAAGAATACAGTTTAAGTACACACATAAACTCTGTAAGGGCAGAGCAACATCTTAAATAAAAATCGGTCAAGTGCGAGTCGGGCTACTCGCGAACCGAGGCCGAGGGTTCCGTACTACACCACTACAACATATTAAAGTTAAAAATTTTTTTTTTTAATCCGTGACCTTTATTGCGAGACCGACTCACACTTGGCCGGTTTTTATTATTTGTTGTTATAAGTAGGTACTGTAGAATTTGCTCTATAATCACACAAAGTTTGACGCTTCTATGTATTACCGTTTTTACCATAGGGCGAGAAGAAAAAACGTTGATAAAAACTTTTCTTGTGGAGACCCCCCCTTAATTTTTAACTTTTTCACATTTTTATTATTTGTTAGCAAATCCGCCGTAACAACGCGCATTCTGTGAAAATTTCAACTATCTAGCTCTTTCGGTTCAAAAGTTACAGCCCTAAATAGGTCGGACAGACGAACGGACGGACGGACGGACGGACAACGTAGGCTTAGTAATAGGGTCCCGTTTTTACCCTTTGGGTACGGAACCCTAAAAACTAATAAAAACAAAACATAAAATCAAAATAGTTAGCTACTTAATTAATGAACTAAAAACATTTTTCTGAATCTTTTAAATGCAAAATATTTAAAAGTCAATTATATTAATCAATCAGTTATTGTTATAAATTATATACCAGATTTTAAGTCAGATGATAAGCTATCAAACAAAAAAAGTTTCATCAAAATCGGTTCAGTAGTTTTTGCGTGATACTCGAACAAACAAACACCCAAACAAACAAACAAACAAACAAACAAACAAACGAACAAACAAACAAACAGACAGACAAAAAATCCAAAAATTGGTGATTTGGAATCAGGGACATCTAAAAACCATATCGTATTTTTTTTTTGTAAATATCTTCAATGTACAGACAAATTTCTGTTACAGTTTTATAATAGTTTAGATATATAATAGGTACCTATTATGTGTTAAAACATTGCATTATTTAATCATAAATTATACAACTTTACTGTAAGTACCTACTGTAACGCAAGTAAAATAAACCGCAAGCATCTTTAGAGAACTTAAAGCGTTTTAATAGCATATTAAATTATGTAGAGTGCCTTCCGAAGTCTCAAATCCTTGAGTACCTACGTTTATGCACGTTTAGATAGAAGGTAAAGACAGGCGAGAGTGCTAACCGACTATGAAACTGTTGATTAATTATTTAGCGTGAACTTGAACCAACTCTCGTTGATAAATTATATTGACCGTCTTGGCTTTGATGTACGGTTCAGAGATAGGATGGGGAGAGACTGAATTCTATTTAGATTTCCTTACTATTTATTTGTTTAGTGTTAGTACACGAAATTGGATTGACTCAAAAAGGTTAAATTTAGGTGAATCGCAGTTATTAAATCACCTTAAGGTGGTTTCAGTCAATACAAACGTTTGACGCACAATACGCCTAGACGGAATTAATAAAAGTAATATTTTATATATGGAAAAATAGTTTAAATAATCTAGATGTCGCGTATCAAATAATATTTGCTATTTATAATATAATTACGAAGATATAAAGCTTTGAAAATTTTGTATGAAAAATTTCAAAGCTTTATATCTTCATAATTATATTATAAATTGTAAATGTTATTTGATACGCGACATCTAGATTTTTTAAACCATTTTTCCATATATACAAAGTTACTTATATTAATACCGTCTACGCGTATTGTGCGTCAAAGTTTTGTATAAAATTCACCCCTCTGCAACCGCCTTAAGAGCCTACCGAGCCTATTGTGCTGCCCCCAATCGTATTTTTTTATTGCTAAGCAATCAAACAATATTTCCAAAAAACAAAGAATGTCACATTTTAGTCCTGATTGGCGTTCAATTTATCGAAACATTATGGATTATTATGTTTTATGCTTGTAGCTATTATCGTTAAAATCGCAAAAAGTGACCACTTTTGGCGGTTTTAGTGATAGGAACTACAAACATTATAAAAACAAATCCGCAGTGACCCGAGAAATTGAAAATCAGCAGTGACTACAATGTGACATTCTTGTTTTTTGGAAATATTGTTTAATTGTTAAAAAATAAACGATCGGGGGCAGCACAATAGGCTCGGTGCAGCCTTAAAAAAGGGCTCCTAAAGAGCTCTTTTGCCAACAATATCTGACAGTAAACATACCAAATACGATAAGTTTTATTGCCATAACAGGGCCTCTACCCGCACATTCGAACTTCGCAATTGCGGGAACGTTTTCGTTCCAATGTCAACTCTATTACAATGAAGTGCGGACCGAAACAGTGGCGATATATCGAACATCGAAAGTCCGGGTACAGGGCCAGAATTCATACTTGATTTATGTGGGTTATTGTCTCAATTCGGACGATTTGCTAAGATTTTATATAAGACTTATGGAGTCTAACAAATTGCTCCCGGTGAGTCTCCCCCATAAGAAATTAATTTCAAGTTCACAACTACGAAATTGAAAAGCAGAGCAGTTGATAGTTTGTTTCATTAGTAAAGTTTACCTAAGTGTCGAAAGGGATGATATTATTATAGTTTATAGATGAATTTAATTAGTTTGTTATACTTTTATTTGAAATCACTCGAGAAAATTATATGAGAATTTGTGATTGTTTACGTAGGTACACACGGCGACAGATCAACCTACCCATAGTTGAACTCTATGTTCATGGACATAAGGTCGAACTATGGGTAGGTTGACCTGTCGCCGTGCGTACATACATACATACGTAATGTAGCAACTTTTTGTAAATAAAGCAAAGTTGATATAGAAATGTTACTGGTAATATTTTAGTAAGTACACAGGGTGTTAGGGTAAACAATTGCAATACTTTAAAGGGTGATTGTAACCATGATTCTGAACAGCTTTCCCAAATAAACATATAGGAAACTCGCAAAAATTGTTGTGCATTCATCGAACGTTAGTATGAAAGTTGTAATTTTTTTGCTAATTCAAACAAACAAACAAATTCAACAACAACAACAAATTCCCCAAAGGAACAAATTCCCTTTGTTTCTTTGGGGAATTTGTTCAGTATCATAAGTAAAATAACCCATTAAAGTAATGCAAGTGTCCTAACACCCTGTATAAAATCTAGTTTAGTAGGTGATGGTTTAGTTTTGTACGGGGCGGTGTAAACAATGAACGTGACTACGAATATAAAACAATTTATATTCGTAGTGTATCGAATATAAAAACATTTTATATTCGTAGTCACGTACATACAAACTAAATGCTATAGATAGAACAGAATATAACATTGCCTTGAATAAGTGCGTTTGGTCTTTTATAACAGTGATATTATAAAATTATACTTCTTTTTGTTATAATCACGATGAAAATATTAAACCACGGTAATGACGGTGTTAGAATGCCCATCAGGATGACCCAGTTACTGGCTTGTCTTAATCTCTATCTCTACCACCCCTATTGTGGATGGCGCGGCGTGACTTTATACAGGGTGTAACGAAACACCCTAGTAATACTTAAGGAGGTGCTTCAGACCATCAAACTGAACCACTTTCACTATGGAGCCAGCATCGAGAAAAAATAAACAAAAAACATTTGAGTCGATTCGGTATTGCAGTTTTGTATGAAACAGTAGATTTTTATTTCGTGATTTCGATGTTGGCTCCATAGTGAAAGTTGTTCAGTTTGATGGTCTGAAGCACGCCCTTAAGTATTACTAGGGTGTTTTGTTACACCCTGTAGATATAAGGCATGATAGAAGGTTTAAATTAAGCTAATACGTTTATTAAGTTTCATGATGAAAATTTTTATATTTTACGAGGTGTTATAAAATTGTAAATAATCTTTATTATAGTTTGGGGGAGAACTTTGCCAAGCAGTGGGATAAAACAGGTTAAAAAAACGTTATTATAACAACACTAAATGTTGCCCGCAACATCGTCTGCGCTTTATTAATCCAGAACATAATATTAAATCTTAAACATCCAAATCAGTTCAGCCATTTATGTGTGATTGAATCACAAATATTTTAGTAGATTTAATTAAATAATCAAATAGTTTAAATTTACTTGTTTTTCTCGCTTATTGGAAGTAGGTACGCACGGCGACAGATCAACCTACCCATAGTTCGACCTTTCGTCCATGAACATAGAGTTCAACTATGGGTAGGTTGATCTGTCGCCGTGTGTACCTATAAAAAAATTAGGGCACGACAAGTTTATTCACCCGGAAAATGTAATCCTTACTTAATTTGACCTTCCAACTGTCTCTAACTTCCCGACTACCCAACCCACACGTGTCTCTACGGGATACTTATTTATATTAGCTGTTATGAGCTCTTCACTTGTTTTGTACCCACATCACATCATAGCGTATAATGAACGATCTTCTTAAAATGGAAACCGAAATATGTTGCGGCAAAATCATCAATCACGTGTGACATTTTGACAATAAATCATTTTGTTAAGTGCTGCTCTTATGAACATTATTCATGAAGAGAAAGAGAGAGCTGGCAAGGCAGCGTGACATAGTATCGTCGCGCTTTTTAGGTATCTCTGTCACTTAGTGCATAAAAGAGAGTGAGAGAAAAGACGCGGGATAGCGTTATCGCCCGTTTGATGCTGCCCCCAGGGTGCCTCGGGAACGAACTAGAAACAGGAAGAACTACGGCTAGAAATCGTTATGAAGTACCAGCATAAACCAGTTTTAATTAGGATTCAAATATGAATACGCTATACCTGGAATCCATATTGGTACGAGTAATAAAATATCTGATACTAGCGGCCCGTCCCGGCTTCGCACGGGTGGACGTCTAATCTTTTCTAGCAATAAATATAGCCTATGTTACCCAGGGTGAATGCAGCTTTCTAATGGTGAAAGAATTTTTTAAATCGGCCCAGTACTTTTTGAGCCTATTCATTACAAACATACAAAAATAGGTACAAATCTTTCCTCTTTATAATATTAGTGTAGATAAAATATTTTTAGTTCTGATACTAAATTACAATCATGTAATAGGTACGAGTATTATCACGCTGTTGTCTTGTGAATACATACAATAAAAACCGGCCAAGTACGAGCCGGGACTCGGGCAATTAGTGTTCCGTACTACCAGTTGTTTAACATGGGTCATTCATGAATCCACTATAAATTGACACTTACTTAGTATGTGGTCACATAGTAACTGAAGATGATTTTACACTGGTCGCACTAGTGTTAGTTTTTTGGGTATAGAAAAAGAACTATTCAAGTTAGAGTCACCCTAATAATTTTCCCGCCATCCACACGTTATTTCTGATGTTCATGATTTTTTTCAGATCTATCTATCTATCTGTTCACATATCTACAGTGCATACTACAACAATATCATACGATCAGCTGGTCCATCCCCATCACAGAGATGCTCTACACCCCATAAACACTGAATCAGCCTTGCTGCTGATGGTTGCAAAAAGTACACTTATCTCTCGGAATATTTATCGGAATACTTCATGATGCACGTCAAGTCAAGCGACATTATACGTTATTATTATGCAAAGCCCATTAGATTTAATATCCGGCGTGAATATGTATGAGCCACTATGGCGGGAGATGTTACAATTTACGTTGCCTGTTAAAATAAACTGAGCGTGATATCTGATATGTTATGAACACAGCGTGAATTTAAATACGTGATTCCTAGCGAACGGTGGTGTTCCGTACATTCTAAAGGCCGTATTAAGTGCTCCGCTGGCAGTTAGTACTGTACGCCTTTTCCTAAATATCTGTATATACCTACCTGTACCTGTGTACTAACATGTACCTGTACACGCCACTTAGGCCGTCTTTTAGTATGAGTTCGATGAATATTCTCAAGTTGACACCTTGTAGTTTCTCGCAGAAGCAGTGTGACCAGATTTAAATTGAAGATCCTACTAGCTGGTTAGCCAACCTGTCAGGTTTCAACCAAAACCAGTTAAAACCTACTAAACCATTTCTACAGGCTGTCCCGTAAATAATGGTCCAACGTTAAGGGGAAGACAGCTTACCTAATTATACCTAAAACTAATTTAAATTGTTTTTAAAAAATCCATTGTGCTACAAAGAAAAATATTTTTTTTTGGGATTTTTCCGTTTCGTCTACTGAACTTCATGTATAGTTAAAGCTAAGATTTTAGCCGATCCTGCTAAAAACTGCAAAATTTTTCCAGAATCTGCTAAGCCCTCAATTTGGAGTCTAATCCCACTAATATCGCAGAATCCTGCTAAACCTGATCATACTGCGCGGAAGTGAAGCCTACACCGGTTCATATGTAACTTTTGCGAGGCAAGCACGATTCAATTAAGCTTGCATAGAACGAAATTAAATATTTCTACAGGTTTGCTCAGATTAGAGGTTTCTGTGGCTTGCCTCTTGTAGTACCTTGGTAGGCAAAATGACGTTATCATTATCAGAACTTTCCGTTGAAGTCATCTTGGTGTTGTCTGGTATCAATGCGTTTAGTATGACCTCCTGAACACAAATACATGACAAGCGCCCAGACTGTGGAGCAAGGAACATATGTACTCTCTACCGAGAGCTGTGGAGCAAGGAACATATTATGTACTCCTGTGGAGGTAGAAACTGTGACATCATAAAGATGACGGTAACAAGAAAGACATTTTTTTCATCTAAACATAGGTACCATGTGATGTATCAAATGAAATCATTTTGTGAATAGATGACAAATATACAACAAGCTTTTGACCCTCGAATTCGTGCGCGTGGATTTTAGGGGTCGATTTTTGAAAAATCCTTTCTTAGTTTTTTATTTATTTATTTATTTATTTATTTGATTCAGGCATCAGTACAATATAAAATTATCACGGGCCCATATTATAAATACCTTAACCTAAAATACCTTTTTAGGGTTCCGTACCCAAAGGGTGAAAACGGGACCCTATTACTATGCCTACGTTGTCCGTCTGTCCGTCCGTCTGTCCGTCCGTCTGTCCGTCCGTCCGTCCGTCTGTCCTACCTATTTAGGGCTATAACTTTTGAACCATAATAGCTAGATAGTTGAAATTTTCTCAGATTATGCGTTATTGCGGCGAATTTGTTAACAAATAATAAAAATGTCAAGAAGTTAAAAATTAAAGGGGGTTCTCAACAAGAAACCAGTTTTTATCAACGTTTTTTCTTCACGCTCTATCGTAAAAACGGTAATACATACAAGCGTCAAACTTAGTGTGATTATAGAGCAAACTTTACAGAATAACAACAAATACTAAAAACCGGCCAAGTGTGAGTCGGTCTTGCGTTAAAGGCCCCGGACAAAAAAGTTATTTTTTCTAAGTTAATAATATTGTGTTCTCTCGTGGTGTGGTACGGAACCCTCGGTGCGCGAGTAGCCCGACTCGGACTTGACCGGTTTTATTTATTTTCGCATGTACTTAACAAAATCGATATTATATTTCAAGCGCCCTGAATCTCCATCAAACCAGCGAGCGCCTCAAAAACTGTGAAGATCTTTCGTCGAATTTACATAACATATGATAGACCTCCTAACCGTATTTGGTATTAGACTTCGACAAAAACATTATAATTATACAGAGTAATGAGTTTATGTTAAGGTTCCTGTTCAGTTTAACTGAATAACTTTCTTTATTGGACTAACATCGAAATCGTAGAAAAATATCAGCTGTTTCATACATTCCCGATTACCAATTTTTGTTCATAGTGCAGTAAACCACCCCTTAAAATATTACTAGGGTGTTTTGTTACACCCTGTATAAGATAAGATCATTATCATCATCATCATCTCAGCCGATGGACGTCCACTGCTGGATATAGGCCTCCCCCAAGG
Source organism: Agonopterix subpropinquella (assembly GCA_922987775.1). Classification (NCBI taxonomy): domain Eukaryota; kingdom Metazoa; phylum Arthropoda; class Insecta; order Lepidoptera; family Depressariidae; genus Agonopterix; species Agonopterix subpropinquella. The sequence goes on from OV277710.1 coordinate 6,075,258, forward strand.
ATCGCCATAACGACCGGTCCTGCGCTGCCCTCATCCAACGTTTTCCCGCCGCCTTCACCTGGTCGTCGGTCCACCGTGTGAGGGGCCTACCCACGCTGCGCTTTCCGGTACGCGGTCGCCACTCGTGAACTTTTCGGCCCCACCGGCCATCGGTTCTGCGAGCAATGTGCCCCGCCCACTGCCACTTAAGTTTATAATGTTGTGTTCTGTGGTGGTGTGGTACGGAACCCTCGGTGCGCGATTACCCCCACTCGCACTTGACCGGTTTTATTTAATATTTTTATTACGTATGGATTTGCTCTTGACCTCAACCCCGCCCAAGTGCACCCTAACATCATCTGTAGAATATGTATATTCAAACATTCATGTTTCTATCTTCAGCGGTTTAGGCTTCACAGGAAGGATGTCTTTATTCTAGTTTATACTGTGCGTTTTCTGTCAGTCAGTCAGTCAGTCACATAACTCTTTTATTAAGATGACATATTGGCTATGTGCACGACACTAGCGCCACACTAGCGCGGCGGAGCGCATGGACTATGTCGGCCAGCCGTGAATTATCTACACTATTATAGTACTGTAAAGACTCTGTGTTTGTTCGAGGATCCTGCCAACACTACTGAACAGATTTTGATAAAACTTTTTATATTTAAAAGCTTATTATTAGACTTAAAAACTAGCTTATATTTTATCCCGGTACGATGACGGGAGCGGATGCGGACGAAGCCATGGGCAAAATCTAAACTGTATCGGAATTCTCATACAAACTTTTACCTCCGTTTTAACACCTTTGGGGGTTGAAATACAACAAATCTTTTTTAAGTGAGCATCTAGATGCCAATAGAAACTTCCATGCCAAATTTTAAGTTTGTAGTATTGACAGTTTTGGAGATTTCGTGTTTAGTTAGTGTGTGGTTTTGCATAGATTCAAGCATATTTTCACTGCTTGGCCCGCAACAGTACAAATTTCTGCCACCCCGTGCGCTGCGATCGACTTGACAGTTCCCAACACCCACTTCGCACATAGCCAATACGATTTACACTAGGATTTACACTAGGCGCGTTTTAATAACTTTTGACGAGAGTTTCGCCACTGATAGTAAAATGCAAATAGTCTGAATATGCTATATTTATTCTATATCTGGTCACTCCGGGGATTATAGTCCCTAATTTATTATGCTATGCTGTTTAATTCAACGTTGAATTGTCATTGCTAACATTATATTACATAAAAATTATTCTCAGTAAATACTATTCTAGAGATGAATAAAATAAGGTTTTGAAAATTAAAAAAAAACCCTTTTTTACGTGAACCTACTGTAATACCTATATTTGTGACGTGAACTGAGAGCTGAAGTTAATCGCGGTATATAAAACAACATGAAAAAGACGTTGTTTGAACTGAGCTAAGTCTAAAATTATAGTAATGAATACTCGTGAAACCTTCAGATTACGGAGATTTTCTCTGTTTTTCTTTGATCTATGGATTTTATAAGTAACTTGCGTTGCAGTGCTTTTTAAGGTTCCGTAGTCAACAAGGAATCCTTATTTTCTAGCCACGTCCGTCCGTCTGTCTGTCTGTCCGCGACGTAGCTTAGCTGTAATTTGGCATGGGTATACATATTCAGGGATCCGTTTGCGATATTAAGCTTTAAAGTACGCTATGGTGTTTAGGTGTCCGTACCTAAACACCATAGCGTTATCTTTTATGTTTTTTAATAATTGATAACGTACCTAAACACCATAGAGTTATCTTTTTTGTTTGTTAATAATTGTTAACGTACCTACAGATACTTTATAGTTTTATGTGTATATGCATCGAGACATACAATCTACATAATCAAGGGTCTACGTATTCGTAGCAAATGCTACGCCGCGCCGTAGCACGTTCTTTTATTTCATTGGACATAAATTCGGAGTAGATTAGTCTACAGAATTGCTTTTTTTATGACGAGAGGATTTTTATTTAAAAAAATGTTAAGCTTGAAGTTAATTTTGAAGATAGTTTAATTTATAGTTTCGAAATAGGTAACTCGATCAAAATGTAGCTAGGTGCCATCATCATCATCAGCCTATATAGGGTATAAACTTAAGTTTACCCGTTTAAACGCGTTATACAGGGTGTTAGGGTAAGCAGTTGCATTACTTTAAGGGGCGATTGTACCCATGATACAGAACAACTTTCCCTAAGAAACTATAGGAAAAACGCAGAAAACAATTTTGACTTTTCAAACATTCAGATTGCATTTAGTAGGGTAGGTATGGAAAGTTCAAATTTTTTTTGCGATTTTCCTATAGGTTTTTTAGGGAACGTTTTTTCGTGTTTCCTGAGGTAGGCTCCACAGTGAAAGTTGTTCAGTTAGATGGTCTTAGTTCACCGTTTCAGTTTGCGGAGGGCTGTCCCTTACTTACACCAATGTTTAATCAAATTCTGTCGTCGGGCGACATTATAATCATCGAATAGCATGACTCTAATCACAGTAATTAAAGTAAAAAGCTAAGATTTAGCCTCTAAGGACAAGGTTGTTATCTACGAAGGTCAAAGTTATCAAGTCGTTAAGTAATTGCTATGTACAAAAGAGCTTTGAATTGAATCGTTTATAAAAATTCTTCTCTAGGGACCTTATTTATAAGCTAATCTCAAGAGCTCGCGGGCTCTGGTGCTCAAGTTTTGGAGGCTTAAGAGGGCTATAGTCCAGTGGCGCCCTCGTCACATTAAAAAAGATTTCTCAATAAAGAAAGCCTAAATTAAAAAAGTGCTCAACATATAAACTACAAAAGCCTTCAAGCCATTGTTATACAATACTTTTATAGGTTACGAGCTTTTACCCGCGACTTCGTCCGCATAAATTATATACCAGATTTTAAGGCAGATGATAAGCTATCAATCAAAAAAAGTTTCATCAAAATCGGTTCAGTAGTTTTTGCGTGATACTCGAACAAAGAAACACCCAAACAAACAAACGAACAAACAAACAAACAAACAAACAAACAGACAGACAAAAAGTCCAAAAATTTGTGATTTGGAATCAGGGAAGCCTAAAAACCTTATCGTAATCTTTTTTTTGTAAATATCTTCAATGTACAGACACACCACACTTCTGTTACAGTTTTATAATCAAGGAATATAATACTCCCTTTTATAATAGTTTAGATAAACATTCCACTTTCAGACAATTTCGAATAAAAACAAAAGCGGCCGTTTTTGTTCTTTTTTCAAAAATTTTATGTTTAGACCTTAAAAAAACCAATAAAAGTATTCTATGAAAATAGCTTGAAGGCTTTTGTAGTTTTGATGTTGATCACTTTTTTAATTTAGGCTTTCTTTATTGAGAAATCTTTTTTAATGTGATGAGGGCGCCACTGGACTGTGATAGCCCTCTTAAGGCCCTATGGACGAAACACCTTGGAGGCATCTTTTATTTTTCATGTTCACGACTAGATTTATACAATTTTTCCGAAACCAAATTCATACCTTAGTATTCTTTGATAGTTTATCTAGTGAAATCATCAATTGAATACACGATTGGAATTACTTCACTCGATATAAAATCGTCACAATGATGACGTATTTTCTTGTATTTTTAAACATTTTTCTCGTGTTAGAAGAACTTAAAATAGTTTCTGATTTTTGGTATTTATACTCACATATTTACCATCTAGTAAAATCATTAAAAAAACTATAAAACGTACTTTTTTTAACTCTTTTTAATCGAAAATATGGAACGCCCATGCACTTTTCGGAGGGCTGGGTAATCGCGTTTCTCATAGAAAATATTCGTCTGAACCTATGGCCCCTTAAAATTCAAGCTTCGCAATCAGCCATCTATGTCACATTTTGAACCTGGCACCTTGCAAATCAAAACTTACTTCCCATTGACCTAATAGATAGATATCTCGAGGTTTTTGACGGAACCCGGGGTAAACCGTAAAACCTAGTCAATATCAAAATCACGTCAGACATTTTATCACATTGCTTGTGACATAAAGTGCTCTTTGTAGATTACAATCCTTTTGTAACAAGATTACACGTCCCCAGCATTTATTTTTGTGCAAATATAGGTTCTATTTTTATGAAGTTAAGGCACATAGAGTTGTTGAATATTGCCTTGTGTACATAGAATCCAATTTCACGTAGGGCTTGAATTCTTATTTTATTTTGCATGAAAATTGAACATTTGATTACAATGAAATACAAAAGTATACAAGTATTCCACGAGTTCAACAAGCCCCAATCAAGCCCCTGACGACGAACCAAGTTCGGTTTTGTGTTGGAGTCATATTAGGCCCTATCACAATAATATTATGAATTTAGAAGTGCAGTAATATTTATTTAATCATATAGGAAAAATATTTTATCTTATCTTAATGAAGAGATCCGCAGAAGAACCAAAGTAACTGACATAGCCCAAAAAACTTAAGTGGCAGTGGGCGAGGCACATTGCTCGCAGAACCGATGGCCGGTGGGGCCGAAAAGTTCTCGAGTGGCGACCGCGTACCGGAAAGCGCAGCGTGGGTAGGCCCCGCACACGGTGGACCGACGACCTGGTGAAGGCGGCGGGAACCCGTTGGATGAGGGCAGCGCAGGACCGGTTGTTATGGCGATCCTTGGGGGAGGCCTATATCCAGCAGTGGACGTCCATCGGCTGAGATGATGATGATAATAATGATCTTATCTTAACAGGGTGTCACAAAACACCCTAGTAATATTTTAAGGGGTGGTTTAGTGCACTATGAACAAAAATTGGAAATCGGGAATTTATGAAACAACTGATATTTTTCTACGTTTTCGATGTTAGTCCAATAGAGAAAGTTATTCAGTTAAACGGAACAGGAACCTTAACATAAACTCATTACTCTGTATAATATAATGTTTTTGTCGAAGTCTAATACCAAATACGGTTAGGAGGACTATAATATGTTATGTAAATTCGACGAATTATCTTCACCATGGTACAATAATATACTGCGCCTGTTATTCTCTTCCGATCACGTGACTGACCACGTGACTGACACAAGCCTACGTCATCATACCCTTTTACCATGTTTAGCGGCCATTTTTTTGTGACGGTTGCTTGTGTCACTCTGGGAATAGAAGATCGTTTTTTTAGACCATGATCTTCCCTGTTTTTGAAGCGCTCGCTGGTTTGATCGAGACTCAGGGTGCTTGACAAATAATATGGATTTTGTAAGTACATGCGAAAATAAAAAAGAATTAAACCTGTCAATCCGGGCGATTTTCAATCAATAAGTTGATTTGAAATCGCACAACGTGGTGGCTATAACCAAAATGGTCAAAGATTTTTTTTGGTCGTACCTATAGACAAAAAAAAACTTTGTATAATTTATATTATACATTAGATATAGGTAACATGTTTTTTAAATTTATTTTAGTTAAAATGAAACGAATTCATATCATACGACCGCATAACGTGGTCGTCAAAAGCATTATAACTGTCAAAGGTCAATGGACACCTTAGTATGAAACTTATACCCACGACCTACAGAAAAAAAAGTATAGGATATTTAGATACATGTCTCTAGTTCATGAATATATATGTCGCATTAATGCAGACCATGGGATTCAGACCAAAAACTAATAAAGAAAAATGTTACATTTTCGTACATTTAATACATTTTCTTACATTTTGTACATTTTAGTACATTTTCTTAATTTTGATCATTTTCATTTTGTACATTTTTGAACATTTTGTACATTTTAGTATTATAGTACATTTTCCCGTGGTTTAAAAAATAAATAACTACATAAAATTGAATGTGGTTTAATACTAAACATTTTAAAACCAATTTGGTTTTTGTAGGAAAAATTTAGTTAGCTGGGTCAGATTTCGCCCAATGACCTTTTAATTTGGTTTTAGATATACTTAACCAATATATTAGTTTTACTTATTTCGTACCACGGACCTGAAAAAAAGACGGACGGAATCTCGTCTAATCAAAAGTGAAGCACCCATTTATATGAGTGTGCGTGCTGTCGCCCTGTCGCGCGGTACATAATGGCGGCGGGTTGTCGGACCTGCGCCTAGAACTCGTGCGTCTGTGTGAGTGTAAGTCCCTTGTAGAACAAACGAAATTGTAGAACCTTGCATGCTTCACCTCTTTTTAGAGTTCAGGTCCGTGTTTCGTACTTGAATTTATGTAAACAAAATATTTTGATTTGGTCACTAATAGAAACTGTGACGGGGAGTGAGCCCGTCCAATGATAATGGACAGGTACAGTATAATAGATGCCTCGAAATTGAAGCATGCAAAATTCCTCACGAAATGATTATACATTTATTTCTAATTTACTCAAATAACATAAGCTCTTCCACTTGCACAAAGCAATCTCTTAACGTATTACGTGGTATCACTTTCCATCACTCCACTCGATTGTCTCACATACCTCGCGGCGTTTAGATGTCACGTGGGAATACAACCCTTTGGTCAAGGGTACAAACAAATCAACGTGAAAGCTTGCGGCTGGACGAACCTTGGCATTGCTTTCAGATCGAATTGAAACTTAATGAGGTTTACTGGGTAGAATGTTCACTCTTTAGGTGTCTGATTGCCGTTTTGCACGTGTACTAGTGTTGCCAGGTGCAGTTTTTAAAATCCGGGAATGCAACAAGAAAAATCGACAGTTGTATGAAGAACTTAAAAAATACAAGACATTATTTTCTAATAATATAATTCATAAAATATGGCTATCGATTTTATTATTTTTTAATCTTGCTCACGTAAACGAAAATTGGTTGTGCGGGAAGGAGAAAGGGAATAAGATCATATGTCAAACGTCAACTTTCTTTTAATTTTAATCAAGTAAACAAACTTCAACGCACGTCCGAACTCATAGCGGTAAATTCAAAAGTGGCGTAACCAACTTACAATTTTTTTTAAAGCGCTTGCACACTTAAACTGTGTTTTCATAAAAACATTATGCTATTGTGCTTTGATAACAATTAAATAAAATAAATAAATAAATAACGCTCACAGGCACATACATTGTAATGATCCCAAGTAAGCCTCAGGCTTTTTGTTATGGGAACCACACAACGACGGCACAAACATATAACATCCATGACCAAACCGGGATTCGAACCCAGGACCCTGGTTTGGCAGTCCGGCGTGGTAACCATCACACCAACCGGGTCGTCCAATTGTTGCGTACTTAATAACTTTGAAAGGAAATTGGGAGATATGAGTTAAAATCGGGAGAATTCCCGTAAAGTCACTGGCACTGGCAACACCTTCCGTGACTGATTTCTCTTTATAAGGACATATACTAGTAAGGTACCATACAGCAATACCTTATTTAAAGCCAGCGGTGACAACATATTGAACTTGGCATTGCTCTCAGTTTGAATTGAATCGTAATGAAGCTGTGATACTGAGTGTATGATTTAGGTTTGTGATTGTCACTTGTTTCATATAATACCCGTAGGTTGATGTTGTTGGTTAGTTAACTTTAGATGTTAGACTGAGCATTGGCTAGAGATTGAATCGAAACTTAATGAGGCTGGCACTAAGGGGGTTAGGTGTGTTGTATTTAGTCACTCTCACACGTAAACAAGGACATAAATTATCGGATATACAGGGTGACTGTCAAAGACATGTCAATTTGCTTCTGCTAAACCCAGTGAAACATAAGCGTGAGTACATGTACATCTATGTCGAGACACTGTTTATTTATGATTTTAAATTCGCTCCATCTAGCATACTGTAATTATTTTTTAAATTATTTTACATATTTTACCAAACTTCTCAGCATCTCATATAAAATTTGATTTAATAAAGAAAATATACTTGCCTGGCTTTATTATGCGTGCCTATCTCTCTTATTTTCATGTCTGTTTTTTATCACATCATCGAAATTCTATAAATCACAAACACGAAACTTGAACGTAAACTCTAAAGTGGTCGAAGCTGTAAGGTTTAAATTTGCATCTCAAAGCTTTGATATCTCACTTCGTTCACACTTCCGAGTTCCAAGTTTGTGCTTTATAGAACAACTGCACAATGAAGCTTATCTTGCTTGTCGCAAAACTTTTGGTTTGAGATTGAATACAGATCATTGATTTAATTTGTTCTAACACGGTGCTAAGTGTGTTTCAAAAGTGCAGTTTTATTACTATGTAGAACTAGTTGAAGAATTTAATACAGGATGACTGCTAAGATAGAATACATGAAGTTTTCAGAGTATTTATTTTTCATATTAATTTATTATAACCATGCAGCAGTGCAATTGTAGCAAATTGTCTGATCACTCTGAAGGTGATTGTTATATGATGGTGAGTGAAAGAGAGGTGAGTTTATGGATGTGTATATTTAAATAATTAGTACTTTACTTTACTTTTTACTTACTACAGTCCTTGGTTGGTCCACTCCTCTACATCTGAATGCCGTCTGTCACGATTCCTGGCCTCCTTGAGATGGTAACCCTCATATTACTTAACTGAGATAGACTGTTGAATAAATAAATAAAACATTTTTTGCCACAAAACCAAAATAACGTTATACAAAATATCACAATTTACGAATATTTTAACCAAAGTTTTTTGTTTTTAAGAATTATTCAACGTTTTCATGAGAAAACAAAAACAGTGACTACTCTCAAATAGCGCTAGTTTTTCTACTACATAAATTTTTGTTTATTTATTTTGTGAATTTTGTTTACAAATGTGGTGAAAAGTGTAACCTATAGGATACACTTTTCACCACATTTGCCCACACGTAGTTTTTTTACGAATAAGAACATAAAAAATAATATATTGATATTATAGGTCGACCAGAATCTCATGGCATAATTTTTTTTTTTTAAATATAGATTTTCACATGGTAGTGAGTGTCAAAGTAGGTCCTGTACAGAGTACCGACTGAGCCTTTTTGCAGCGATAAAAACGCGCGTTTGTCTTGAATCGCTACACTAGCAATAAACTGGCATTTTTATCGATTCGAACGCATGATTGTAGCAATCCACACTCATGTTTGTATTGATGCACACGCGTGTGCATTGTGACAAAGGCTGTCGACTAATAACTGATCAAATATCACGAAAGTTTTGCATCGTGGCTGTATCGCGTTTGCATCTATGGTTTATCGCGTTTGCATCGATGCTGTATCGCGACTTAATCGATGCTTTTGCTGGAAAAAGTCGCAGTGTGTAAAGGACCCTAATCTAATTACCCCAGTGTTGCTTACTCTAAAATTTGATTTCCCTATTTGTTATCAGATTCTGGTCCACCTATAATAGTCATATTAAGTTAAGTTAATAGCCTGTAGGATCTCACTGGAGAGCAAAGGCCTTTTCTCATAAGACTTGCAGGCCAGGTCATACACATTCTTATTTTGAACTGACTACTCGTATTTTACGTGTCAACAAAACAGTCACCCTGTATGACAAGTAGTTCACAAGTACGTGATGTGTTTGATATTCAGTACATTGTACACAGTTTAGTAAATGGCTTCAGTAAATTGGAAATAGCTGGAATCTTTCTCCTCTCCCTTGCCGCCGCATACGTTAGTGACTTAACTGCAGCAGTTAGCTACGCCGTAGCCCGTAGCCGTAGCGTTGCTACGCCGTAGTCCTTATTGAACATTTTTCAAGAAAATTAAGCTATAAATTCAATTTAATTAAAACGCGATTATGGCGGGCGCCATATTGGATTTATAATATCATTAAAAAATATTAAGATACTGGCTTTACCATAGGTAACAAAAATGCTTGTTTTGTTTTATAGGATTTCTTCTTGTGGGTATCGTATGAGATAGCATAGCATAGCATATGCTCACGACTATATTCCCCGAGGGGGTAGTCAGAGATATTCTGAAACTTCAGAACATCCACGTTTCACTAGTAGTACCGAAACTCTGTCCAGTGTGACGGGGAGTGAGCCCGTCGCCACTTCGTATGAGATAACTAAGGAAATGATCAAACTAGGACGTAACTTCGTTTTGTATGGAGCGCTTTATCAGAAATATCTTCTTAAAAGTTAATTTTATAAAGTTTTGTAATCAAATGTTGTGACAGACAATGAGATGTTCCACGAGATCTTCACTTAGAACTTTCACAATATTTTATGAGAGCGAGAGTAATCCGTTCATTGCATTCGTAGGCAGGCACCTGCCATTATCATCTTGTGCCATGTTTTTATTTTGGAATATTTTTTAAATTATTTATTTATTTAAAGTACTAGAATTTAGTTCAGACTCGTATTATAATAATAATAATAATAACCCCGCGGGGGCAGCTTGTGGCGAGCTGACGGTGAGTGGCGACACCGCGGACCCCTATCCAGGGGGACCATACAGACATGCGCTCACACACACACACACACCCACACACACACCCCCACACCCGCACACACAGTAACACACCCCCCTACCTCTGGCTTGCCTTCATTGGCCGTCCAGAGTGGAATCGCAAGAGCAGAACCTATGCTCCAGGTTGGAAGTGTATTGCACGTAATGGCGTAATAACGGGGAAACCCGCTCACGGGGGTAAACCCCGCGATGATGAAACCGGAGCCGCACCTCTCGACAACCTTCAGCCGCTCAATGAGATGTTGCCCCATTGTCGCACTTTGTGCGTGCGGCCGTTTTATGGGGCCCACTCGACGAGTCGGCGAGTCACCGCCTGCCCTATTTACAATTTTGAGACTAGTTGTCATGGCAGGCGTCCGTTAGTCTCCTCCCATAGCCCAGTATCCATCCATCCAACTTTCACCTCCATAGCCCAAGACCTTATTTTTCCATCGCGGCCATAGCGCCGTACTCCAATAGTCTTTACACAAATGGCGGGGACCATCCCCGTGGGTATCATGTTGTACGCTCGGAGATGGTATCCGCCATTTGTGTATCCCTTACATTTAGATTAACTTGTCTTTTGAACGGGCCTCTACATGTTGGCTTCGGTCCCATGCACGCCTTCCAAAGGTCCGGGACTTAATTGCCCGTGATTACGGAACGTAAGACATACAATAATAATAATAATAACCCCGCGGGGGCAGCTTGTGGTGAGTGGCGACACCGCGGACCCCTATCCAGGGGGACCATACAGACATGCGCTCACACACACACACACCCACACACACACCCCCACACCCACACACACAGTAACACACCCCCCTACCTCTGGCTTGCCTTAATTGGCCGTCCAGAGTGGAATCGCAAGAGCAGAACCTATGCTCCAGGTTGGAAGTGTATTGCACGTAATGGCGTAATAACGGGGAAACCCGCTCACGGGGGTAAACCCCGCGATGGTGAAACCGGAGCCGCACCTCTCGACAACCTTCAGCCGCTCAATGAGATGTTGCCCCATTGTCGCACTTTGTGCGTGCGGCCGTTTTATGGGGCCCACTCGACGAGTCGGCGAGTCACCGCCTGCCCTATTTACAATTTTGAGACTAGTTGTCATGGCAGGCGTCCGTTAGTCTCCTCCCATAGCCCAGTATCCATCCATCCAAATTTCACCTCCATAGCCCAAGACCTTATTTTTCCATCGCGACCATAGCGCCGTACTCCAATAGTCTTTACACAAATGGCGGGGACCATCCCCGTGTGTATCATGTTGTGCGCTCGGGGATGATATCCGCCATTTGTGTATCCCTTACATTTAGATTAACTTGTCTTTTGAACGGGCCTCTACATGTTGGCTTCGGCCCCATGCACGCCTTCCAAAGGTCCGGGACTTAATTGCCCGTGATTACGGAACGTAAGACATATAATAATAATAATCATTTATTCAAGTGACCAGGACTCGTTTTGTTAGTAATACAACTTAACTTAAAGGTTAGTAATCAGAATACATTTTACATTTGCCAGTGCCGCGTGACTCATGTAGGACTATGCATCATGCAGCACCGGTTTATGTAAGAGCAGTCGAGCCTAATTGCGATCATGTTCAGGATGCTATTGCCGCTGCCGCTCACTCTGCGCACCAGGGACCCGCAGCGTTTGCGCATCGTAGTATAAAAACAATCCACACGATGCTCTGCGAACATACCTGATGCACTGCAGAAGCGCGGCAGCCCCAACAGCATCCTGAACGCGTTATTATACTGAACCCGAAGGGCGTTGTAGGCTTTTTGAGTATAGTTAGCCCACAGGCTGCACGTATAGAAAGATGTACAATAGGCTCGATATATATTATATATTATTATATTATGATCACTAGGACAACGATATACAACATACAACACGGGCGAATTAACTTGGCACTGTGATGACCTGATGATCCCGGCCTTTATATGTTATATATAGGGATGTATATGTACACGTATTATGTACATGCCACTGCATGTGTAGTGGTTCGCCTTTGGCCATGTGGCTTTATCGTGATCGTCTGTTTTCAATGATAATTGTGAATGATAAAATTGTATTGATTAATTGACTGTAAATGAAATGAATTGAGCCTTAATATTATTTATTCACTTGTGAATGTAATTTCTGAGAAATACGTATCTTGCCAATGAATAAAACTGACTTTTCTATCGAGAGTAAAATCTAGGCCTCAATCTAGATTAAGCAAACTTCATCTGTCTGTATAACAGGTAACTATGGTAAGGTATGGTAAGGCATTAATTAAAATAGCTAAGTCCAAAGGTTATCGAGTATGACTTCCGAAGCATATCACTCCCTTTTGGAATGCAAATCAAGGTTCCAGCTGGTGTGTTCTAAGTCGTGATATACTTGGCCTTCATAGGTGGTTATTGTCAAGTGGACCTACTGGGTAACTTACACCTTTCAAGAACGCTTGCGGCTAACAACTTGGCTGGTGTAGTGCTTTCTGCCCTGACCACCTTGATCACCTCTCTACTTAATTTAGTTGCCTAGGTTAGACCTGGCAATTGAGCTGTCTTTGTATGTTATATATTCTTTTGATGAAAGGGTGCACCCTATATTTCTTTTATAGGTATCTTTTGTGTGTTTGAATATAAAGATCAGCTGAGCGCTTTATTATTATGAGTACTATTAAAGAAGTGATCGCGACTCCAACCTCTTATGAAGGTGCCTGCGTTCAACAATGTTTTGAACTAGCAATCGTGACCTTTGTCACATAAATCTTTGCTATTATAATCAAAAGTTAATAGTTTGCTGTATCTAGGCTGGGACTGTGTTTTCTAGGAATTGATAGGTAATAAAAATATATGCAAATAAATTAATCTACTCTCGAGTTCTTGTAAAATGATTGTGTGTTAATAGGTAAAAGGCGAAATCTTTGAATTATCTAATGGATCTAATTGCTATTGACTCTAATATAGCTTCTGTGAATATCAGTTATTTATAATGATATGAATAATTGAGACATAGGTTTCTGGGGTGAAGATAAAGGAAAATACCACAGTAAAAGTTAATAATGTTCATTTATTTAATATTTTTGAATTTACTCGAAACTGTTTGATTATTTAATCTTATAAATTCGATGAACGAATTTATATGAACTTTGAACGGTTCCTAAGGCCCAAAACTAAGATCAAAGGTAAAAAACCATTCAAAGAGAGAAAAAACCTTTTGGCCATATTATGATAATAACACATTAAATATTATAATTAATTTGTTAATCCTGAAATGTTATCAACTTTTAGGTGAATTAAACGGATTTCTTTCATTAATCCAATATACTTTCAATTCAATTTAGGCTTGTGAGATATTAGACAATCATGTATTTTATTTCAGGATTAACCACATAGGTACACAAGTTATGCAATACAATGTCAGGAAACGGGTTTATTATGAGATAAGAACGGAATTAGTAACTTTGTGTGAATTGACACAACTGACTTTAAATATCATTGTGTAATGTATGTATTTATATTTAATCTCAACATTTAATTCCTCTTAATAAACCACGCCCTCAAGTGATACACTTAGCTGCATTATAATATAGGTTTCCTCTACACTGAATCTATGTTTAAATGATTCTAACTACTTCAAAAGTGCACTCTCGAAATTTACTAAAATACTTTGAAGGGTTTACAAAAATCACCCTCTACGAGCATAAAACTCAACCGTACTCTCTCAGAGTCAAAACTATCCTGTCAAGAAAGGAATCGAAAAGGATTTTAGAGACAACCGCCCGCTTTAGCTCTCAAATCTTAACTAACTCTCCACCAAAATGACATCCCTTTTGCCATTGTATTATGACGCCCTCAAGCAGTTCACATTATCTTTATACAAAACTAATACTTATTTTCTAATAAATCAAGTACTTATTTCCTATGCCATATTTCTTTCCACCACACGGATCGATCCGTCTTCGATTGGACGCTCCGATGTGCAAGCGCAGTTGGTTGGTCGATGCATTTCGGCTGGGCGCCGCCGGTGTCACGCCCCCTGCTTGTCCAACCATCAGCATAATTCAACTTCCTAGAATCCTAGGTTTGCTCGTAGATCTGGGTCTAAAATCTTCCAAAAGACTGGTCTTGTGTGATCTCAAATTCATCGCAGGTTGCCTCAGTTTGATCTGAAATATTTTAGAAAAATTCCGAAAAGTTATAACGAACATTATTAATTATCATTCCTTCGGACCTTAGAGGGCAAATTCGTGTAACAACCACATGTTTGTCTGTTTCCTTAAACTTCATTTGCACAAGGCTCGCTGTAAAATTTATGGGAATGTGAAAAAATGACAGCCCATCCTGCAGGGATATTTATGATTATTATAGGGATTTTAGCCTTTGTTTTGAGTTTCTTGTTAAATTCTGAATACGTCGAAATTGTCATTAGATTTTTAAGACTTTTGTTTGCGTCTCCTTTGTTTCCTCTTCCTTCCATCCATCTTAGTGACGTTTATGAATTTGGAATATAAAAGAAATGTTATTCCAAATTTTAGTTTCGAATTTTATGTATGCCAGATGTGACCGTTGGCCTTTCCTAAAATCTACTCATGTACTTACTTCTATCTAACTATGTTATGTATATATAGGTCTGCCCTTTACCATCACAGCACCTGACTCGCACATGGCTCGGAATGAAAAACTCGGAAAGAATAACTCGAAAATGCTAAAGAGCAGGGACACGTGCAACAGTAACTGAAATGCTATGCTACAGCCTCGCATGGTGACGGCGGGGTCCCGCGGGGAGGTAGCAGGAGGGGTGTCAAATTCCGAGCCACGTGCGAGCCAGGTGCCTAGTTAATTCGCCCGTGTTGTACATACGTATATGTATACTGGGTGATGTTGTATTCACTTTCAGGTGGCAAAGGCTATCAAACTGAACAAATTTTGCATGGGAGACAACGTTGAGATAACATAAAATAAATCTGATGTTTCGTATAAAAAATCTGCACTACCGACTCGAGTCAAAAGTGATTTAAAACAAAATGACGATTTTTTTTACGCTATAGATAGCGCAAGTTGTTCAGTTTGATGGTCTAAATCATCCCTTTGAATTACTATACAGGGTATAAGGAAAAGTATCATTAACCTTTAAACAACATACTTCCTCCAACAAACTGAACAACTTTTACTATGGGAGCAAACCTGTCAGATCAAAAGAAATCTGCTGTTCCATACATTCGTCATAGTCGAGTAGGTATTGCTGTTTAGTATGGAGCAGCAGATTTTTTTTTTCTGACAGGTTTGTTCTCATTGTAAAAGTTATTCAGT
Organism: Agonopterix subpropinquella; assembly: GCA_922987775.1. NCBI lineage: Eukaryota > Metazoa > Arthropoda > Insecta > Lepidoptera > Depressariidae > Agonopterix > Agonopterix subpropinquella. Next base: position 6,090,863 of record OV277710.1, read on the forward strand.
TTGATGGGTAGAGTAGGTATGTTGTAGTTTACTTTTCCTTACACCCTGTATAGGGTGTTTTGTTACACCTTGTATATTTTACGGATTCGGCTAGCTATGTATTCTTCCCCGAATATCCCGTTTAGACCCGAAAGTAAACCCCGAACGTCTATTTCCATGAACGTCCATTTCCTCTTACGTCCATCTCCCCGAATGGCTATACTTTATAGTAGGTTTTTGCAATAATGTGTTGCTTCTCATGTCGGTAGTGACTGGATCGGAACGAGTGCAGCAAACGCGATGTCAGCCGATATCGGAAATGTGTCCGCCTATTATTGTACGCTTTATTTATTTGCTGCAAACGACATACAGCTGTGGAGCTTACTTATCAAAGTTATTACACATATTTTTTTTATTTATTTAACTTTTACAAAAAATGTTTATAATCTGGAATACACAATTTGTCTCCAAAACTTCATAACGAGTTTAGCGGGAGATCCAGAGTTGCTGCGTGACGTTAGTCATCTCATCACACACTAATTACAGTGCAATCAAAAGTACGTTTACATGGCTGAGTTTCATTTTTAACAATAAAATAACATTATTTAAAAAATCTCACTATCATCTTACTATCATCTCGGCCGATGGATGTCCACTGTTGTACATAGGCCTCCCCCAAGAATTGCCACAACGATCGGTCCTGCGCTGCCCTCATCCAACGGATTCACACTGCCTTCACCAGGTCGTCGGTCTACCTTATGATATGACTCTCAGTCTACCCACGCTTGCTCCTTCCGGTACATGGTCGCCATTCGAAAACTCTTTGATTCCACCGCCCATCTGTTCTATGAGCAATGGGGCATAGTAATATGCCTTTACCACTTGACTTTAGTAACTCTTTGCGCTATCAGGTTATTAGGGTAAACAGTTGCATTACTTTTACGGGTGATTGTACCCATGATACTGAACTACTTTCGCAAAGAAACCTACAGGAAATTCGCAATTTTTTTGTCGACTTTTCATACAAAAGTTAGGCTAGCTGATTGCATTTAGTATGGGAAGTACAATTTTTTTTACGGTTTTCCTATAGGTTTCTTAGAGATAGTTGTTTCGTATCATGGGTACAATCATCCCTTTAATTAATGAAACTGTTTACCCATCGAAGAGAAAGAGATATTATAAATAGCATAATATTATTTAAAATGATAAAAAAATCGTGTTTTTGTCAACCCCATTACGCGCACAGTGCATCTAAAATAAGATTATGCTTGACTTTTTGAAAACGAGTAAAATTATATTTGGGTAACATTTATTACAAATACAATACGTCTACCTTTTTCGGGAAAACGGGTCGTTATTGGTCCACCCAGTACCTACAATCCTAAAAAGGATTAATAAGGATAAAAAGGTTCCTTAAAAGGAATTATGCAGGATTAGTGGCTTAATCTTACTCTAGACTTAAATCTAACCTCGTATTTAGTTATGTTGAAGAGAGTTCTAAACCCGATTGCTTTTGCTTGCGGCGTTGCCGTAGGCTACTAATCCCTTTTGAGACCGAACGCAGGATTCTTGTATACAGGGTTGTCTAGTTAAGATGCTCCAAAAGAAAATCTGGGGTAGGGGACATCATTATAAACATTTTTGGTTCTATACAGGATAATCAAAAAATTTACTGTTTAAAAGTTATTAAAATTTTTGTGATTTTTCACCGATCTTGTGCGACTTAACAATGTCTAATACTCAAATGTCAAGAAATCAACAATAAAAAAAACGAATAATTAAAAAAATTATCTTGGAAAAAAAAATCCTTTTTAAGGCGTATTGTAAAGAAAAAAAGTACTACAGGTGACGAGCCCGTTATCTTAAAAACTACCTCGGGTTATGGTTATTCTATGGAGAAAAAATCAAAATCTGTTATTACATTTTTAAAACCGACATACCTAGTCCAAGAAAAAATTATATAATTTAAAAATGTTAGTTCCAAAAATGAGGTAAAGATTGTTGTTAAATGTGAACAAAATGAAACCACAAAATAAGAAAAGTTATAAATAAGGAATAATTTTCAGAAAATATTTTAAATTTCAACACTACACGGAAAAACAACTTACCCCTTTTTACAAAAATCAATTTTTTTAAAATGATTGGCGGTTTTCCCTTATTTAATTTACCACCCGTGTCATTTTGTGATGCAATTCGTCCTCATTGCTGCATTCTCGAGTGTACACTATCTCTTTAACGTAGCCCCCCATACAAAAAATCTATGAGGTTTAAATGAGGAGATCGCGACGGCCAGTTGATTGTGCCACCACGATCGATCCATTTTCATAACACTAATAATTTAGTTTAAATGAAATGTACCTGTAACACGACGGGGGGTATCATACCATTTGACTCTGCGTGATAGTTTCAAAAGGTTTTCATACAATTCTTAAATTAATCCTAGCGTTAAAACTGTATATTTTAACTGAAATCTGACATGCAAAGCACAGATATTGGTTTCTAGATCGTGTTTAAAAATTTTAATTGACTTTAATTGGCTGGTATTGAAAATATAATCAGACTTCGCTTGTATGGAGCGCGCTCCGAAGTATAGCCTCAGGATAGGTCGTCGGAGGAGGGGAGAAGGTCAGCAGGCAGACCTATAGTCAGATGGTCTGACGACATGTGTAGAGTAGCTAGCCGGCATACAGTGGATAACGGTCGTCACAGACACGCGCTATAATATGTTGCTGTACTCTTCTTACGCATGCAAAATTACATAAGCACGTCTCGTACCTGTGTGTGAGGGAGAGGGAGCGATTAGCTACTTGCGTGTGTTAGAAGAGTACAGCAACATAATTATAGCGGCCGTTTGTGATGAGTTTAAGACTAGCGTGGGACTGTACTAGTTGGGTTTTGGGTTGGGGTTAAAACGAAGAGGTCTATACTATACCTAGCAGTGGAGTTTACCGGGATGATGATGATGATGATATTCCCCAGTACATAATTATTTTATATTTATGTAGTAGAGCGCTTTGATAAATCTTTGTATCAAAATTTCGAGAACTCGGCTATTAATTAAGAAACATCGATATCGAGTGACAGTAGATGGAGCTAGCTAATGGTCGGTTTGACTGCGGTTAAGCCTCCACCCCGGGTGGGCGCTGTAGCAATTGTGTGAAAAGCCTGAAGTTGTTCGATTTTGAAACTTATTGCAATAAAAATAGAACTAAATTCATGTAGAGGGTCCAACTTAATATGCTGACAATTTCAACTGAACAAACCAACATCGAAATCGCGAAAAATATACCAGCATTTTGGTCGAGTAGGATTACAGTCAAAAATTTTATTTGGTCTTCGCTGCGCAACAGTTAAAGGCACAACAGATTTTTAGTTATTTACGAGCATTTACCCGTGACTTCGTCCGCTTAAATTATATACCAGATTTTAAGTCAGATCATAAGCTATCAAACAAAAAAGGTTTCATCAAAATAGGTTCAGTAGTTTTTGCGTGATGCTCGAACAAACAAACACACAAACAAACAAACAGACAGACAAAAAATCTAAAAATTAGTGATTTGGAATCAGGGACATCTACAAAGGGCTATGCTCGGAGTTTCCCTGCGAAATCGAATCAGAAATGAAGAGATCCGCAGAAGAACCAGAGTAACTGACATAGCCTAAATAATTGCTAAACTTAAGTGTCAGTGGGCGGGGCACATTGCTCGCAGAACCGATGGCCGGCGGGGCCGAAAAGTTCTCAAGTGGCGACCGCGTACCGGAAAGCGTAGAGTGGGTAGGCCCCTCACACGGTGGACCGACGACCCGGTGAAGGCGGTGGGAAAACGTTGGATGAGGGCAGCGCAGGACCGGTCGTTATGGCGATCCTTGGGAGAGGCCTATGTCCAGCAGTGGACGTCCATCGGCTGAGATGATGATGATGACATCTAAAAACTATATCGTAATCTTTTTTTTTGTAAATATCTTCAATGACACACACTTCTCTTACAGTTTTATAATAGTTAAGATAAGAATTATAATGTTTATGTTTTTGTTAGATATTTATATCTTAGATTTTCTTCGAATTTTTCTTTGTAACACCGACCCGTATTCTTAGCTATACAGGGTGTAAGTGACAGCCTAGCAAATACTGAAACGGTTGACTCAGACCATTAAACTGAACAACTTTCACTATGGAGCCTACCACAGGAAACGCGAAAAAAATCAGCTGTCCCATACATTTTAGTCGGGTAGGTACAGCAGTTTTGTATGGGACAGCAGTTTTTATTTCGCGTTTCCTGAGGTAGGCTCCATAGTGAAAGTTGTTCAGTTTGATGGTCTGAGTTCACCGTTTCAGTATTTGCTAGGCTGTTACTTAAACCCTGTATTTCCTTTAACCCAAGGTTGTCTGAAAGAAATAGCTTTTTAGCGATAAGATCGCCTTATTCGTACCGTAGTTATTTTTGTTTTCTGCTCTGTACTTTATTTATGTTTGATGTAAAAAAGCTACTAAAAAAGTACATAATTTTTTTTTCATAGATAGATTCATAGATTCTTCTTTCTTCTTTTCTTTTTTTTTTCTATGCGAGTCCTTAAAACCATTTTAGCATATTAAGAAGGGCCCCGTTATTATTACTGATACTAAAATTTAACCACAATTCATGTTATGCCGATATATTGGAACCGTGCTTAAATCTCATACATACTCGTACGCATATTTTCAATTCACAAGTAATTGCCTACCATCCATTCTACGTATGAAGTCAGTTAACAGTACTTTAACCACGATGGAATAAGAAAGAAATTAGCTTGACTCATGTGACTTGTTACTTAGGACACTACAGCGTAGTCTGTCCGAGTTTGGACCGGGCAAGCTCCGGGCGATCCCGTTCATACAACACAAGTTTACCTTCCAAGCTGATATAATATTGTGACAAAGATACGTATATTATGTGGGCTTATAAAGGTTTATTTATGTACTAGGGTTGCCAGGTCTTAGAACCGAATAACCGGACAGATCAGTCAGTTTAGCCGGATGTTTGAGTAAAAAGGCCACGGACACCTTTAATTATTGAGGATTTTTTGTCTTACTATTAATACGACAACAACATTTTACCATAAAATCTTCTTAAATTCTAAAGAAATTTAATCAGTTTTCTTATTACTTAGTTTTTTTATTTTATTTTATTTTTATTATTATTTTATTATTATATTATTTTATTATTATTACTTACTTACTAATATTGCAACAGAACTTCTTCACTAATTGATTAGATAAACTAAATAAGTACCTAACTGAAACAAAAATGTTTTTTTTTTTAATTTATTTAACTTCATTCTTAAAACTGCTATAATTAAAATACAAATTCGCCAAACTGCAGAACAGTTTGTTGGCGATACGCTCTTAGTTACAATTTTATATAAACAGTTTGTACATGCTAGCGATACACTACACTTAGTTATTATTTTTACTTTTTTTTTCTGGTATTAATGTGGAGGTATGGTTGCCAGATACCTTCGAAATGGTCTCACTACTGGTCAAATGTGTAAAAACCTAACAAAAGACGGACAGGCCGGACACACATCCAAAAAGCCTAACTATATCCGGCTTTAACCGGACGCCTAGCAAGCTATGTACTACGGTGGACGGACGCGAAGGCTTTGTTACCATAAAACGAAGGAATCCCTTTACGAACGCGTTAAATTGTAGTAAAAAAGCTTTTTCGGGTTCCTTACAGGTAGCTCTCTTATGAACTTCATATAAACAATGAATTACGCTCACAGTACACATACGTGATTATGATTCCAAAAGTAGGGTACTAGGTTTCTAAACTATTATAAAACTGTAACAGAAATGTGTCTGTACATTGAAGATATTTACAAAAAAAAATTATGACATGGTTTTTACCTGTCCCTGATTCCAAATCACCAATTTTTTGATTTTTTGTCTGTCTGTTTGTTTGTTTGTTTGTTTATTTGTTTGTTTGTTTGTTTGTTTGTTTGGGTGTTTGTTTGTTCGAGTATCACGCAAAAACTACTGAACCGATTTTGATAAAACTTTTTTGTTTGATAGCTTATCATCAGACTTAAAATGTGATATATAATTTATGCGGACGAAGTCGCGGGTAAAAGCTCGTTTTATTATAAAATCATAACGTTCATGACCGAACTGGAATTGGAACCCAGGACCTCTGGTTTAAGTCTTATCAATGTCTAGCTACGTTATTATAATATCTTCGTCATTCCGATGCTCACTAAAACACAACATAAGAAACGTTATTCCTTAGTTACCTCGTATGAAGAGTCAATAAATGGGATGGTTCATTTTAAGGGGCCATAGGTTCAGACGAATATTTTCTATGAGAAATGCGATTGCCCAGCCCTCCGAAAAGTGCGTGCGCTTGCCGTGTTTTAGATTAAAATGAGTTCACAAAAGTACTTTTTAATATTGATTTTTTTATGATTTCACTAGATAAACTAATGGTGAATATATGAGTATAAATACCAAAAATCTGAAACTATCTTAAATTAAATTAAAAATCGTTTATTTGTTTTTTTTTTCGTAAGTTCTTCTAATACGAGAAAAATGTTTAAAAATACAAGAAAATAAGTCATCTTTGTGACGATTTTAATTAATAATAATTCCAATCGTGTATTCAACTGATGATTTCACTAGATAAACTATCCAAGAATACTGATGTACTTATGACTTTGTTTTCGGTAAATTGTATAAATCTAGTTGAAACATGAAAAATAAAAGATCCTCCTAGCTCCAGCCTCTAAGGTGTTTTAGCCCAATTATTAATTGGACTTTTAAACTGTTACCGTAATATCTGAAAAAAAAATCGCTACCCAACATTGAAATCAAAATTGTGAGTTCCAGAAAGCTTTTAAATTAATAATATTAATACTAATGCACTCATTTGAATTATATTTAACAATATAAATTCTTTTTGAGCAATAAAATAGGCATTGAAATTTAAAAATAATGGGGGTTTTATTAGAAAATACGAACTTATTTTTCAAAACCTAAGTAGACAAAAATATTTACACCATATTTGAAGTTTGTATAATGGTAATAAACCTTACATAACGTGCAAAAAAAAAAATTTCATCACGTTTTTTACAACGAGATAATACTTAAATTATAAATTTGAAACTATTTCAGACGGGTTTATTTTTTTATTTTGGTCCATTTCTAAGCTCAAATTGGCTCTTAAATACTACACGGAAGAAAAATATCAATTACTAATTAGTCCCGGCTCAAACCGTAAAATGACTGGGCTATTTCGTCCTACCATAGGGCCTTAAGCCGAAACCACACTGCATCATTTAACCTATTTGTGTCTCATCTAAGCTGCCGCTGCTTCGTCGTGGTTCAAAATATTAATTTAACACTTTCGCTGCTAAGCTCAAAACCATGATCCTCGCGCAGTGCTGAAACTGACGCCCCTCGTGGGTCGTGCGCACAGTCGTAGCATAAAAAGACCGCTGCGGCTCACCTAGTGGGTCACCCGCACAGGCGTAAGGTTTGGGTAACTCGCGCTGTAGGTCATGAGCACACGCGAAATGCAATAGCGCTGACCCCCCTCGTAGGTCGTGCGCACAGTCGTAACGTTGAAACGATATTGTGGCTCGCATCGTGGGTCACCCGCGCAGGCGTAAGGTTTTCGATGTCTCGCGCGATAGGTCATGAGCATAGGCGAAATGAAATTGAACCGGCTCGCTACGCGGGTTCTTCAGCACTGCGGCCCATTTGTCGCTGACCTACCAGGTAGGTCGTCAGCAGTTAAAGTGTTAAAATGATATTACAAGGTAACGAAGACTATTTAGAGACCGTAGACAAAAGCTCTTATAAAGGTACCTAAATTATCTAAAATTACGCGCAAGATGAAATAATAATTGAATTAATAATTCAGAGAGTTCGCCTGAAGGATGTTTTGTTCCATTAAGAACTAATTGATGTAGGTATGTACTAAATTATACGCTATGATAAGCACACAAGGTATGAAATTACATTGTATCAGTGAAGCGTTAGAAATAGAAATAGAAATATTATTTATTTGCTTTGAAAACAGGTATACAAAAGATGGTAAAATATAAAAAAATATAAGCTTCTTCTGTCCAGCTGTAGCAACAGCATGCAAATGTGTAACAACTTAAAACTAAACCGAGGTACAATAATTATTAACATTCTATATTTATACAGTTTTTGAGAGTTACGCGGTTATTATTTAATCTAGAATTAAACATTCATTATTCTATATTTATGTTACATTAAACTATTTAAAATTTAAAAACTCTTCAACGTGCAATAACCGTAGAGACATGGAGGATTTTCGTAGTTAAATCAAAGACATATTCCGTGTTAGGTGTCGATATAATGAATGAATTAAAACTAGTTACAATGAGGTATTGCTTAAACTAATTACCTACGTCACATGTGCTGACGCAGCGCGTGCCCCATTTACCATTTCCGATTCGCTCTTCGACTGTATTTTGAATGTATAGTTATTAACATTTTATTTTGTTATAATACTACAACTCCCCCGAAAAAGAGGGCCTTTACATCCCCTTCCCGAGGAAAAAAAAATGTTAAATGAGTCACGTTAATACATTTTTTTTTCTTATTTTATAAAGTATGTCTAGGATATAAAAAAAAAAGATGATAGTTATAGTTAGGTATATCAATATAAACTTCTGTATTCTATTAATTAAGATAAAAACAATTTCGTATTATTCTTATGTACTACGTATTCAACTTTATTCTTTAGGATTTTTACATTAGGTGTAGTTTCCTCTAACACCTCATATGGACCAAGGTAAACGGTGTCAAGTTTATTGCCTTTCTGATTTTTTAACAATATTAAATCACCCTTTTTATAAGTGATTGGGTTAGAATTTTGGTCATACAATAATTTTCTTGTCTGTTTTCTGTCTAATAAATTTTTTCTTGCGTCACATTGGGCTTTTTGTAATCTATACTTCAATTCTTTTGGATAATCGTCAAAATTATATAAAGGATCTATTGTTAATTGTAAGTTACTTGGAAGGTTACATAATTTTCCAAAAACTAGCTCAAAAGGCGTATACTTAGTTTCTGAGTGAACAGTAGTATTGAAGGCAAAACACCAGTATGGCAACCAACTACTCCAGTCTGAATTATTGTTCTCACACTGCATTCTAAGATATGCTCCAAGATTTTTATGACTATTTTCTAATGACCCTAATGTTTGGTGGTGATACGCAGTAGAGTTGAACTTTTTTATATTAAGCAAACTACATACTTCCGACATGACAGAAGATATGTTCTCTGTTCCTCTGTCCGTAATTATTTCCTTTGGAATACCATAACGTAATATAAAATTATTAACTAAAACACTTGCTACTGAATCTGTGTCCTTTCTTTCTAAGGCATATGCTTCCACAAATTTGGTGAGGTCGCATTGCAAAGTAAGGATATACTTATAGTTTAAGTTGTCGACCGGAAGTGGGCCCATAATATCTAAGCTTATTCTTTCTAGTGCTGTGCTCGCTGTGGTCGTTATAGTCATAGGTTCTTTTATAGTTTTATTAGTAAACTTATTAAACTGGCAGTGTTTACAACGCTTAACATACTCTATTACATCATTCGTCATACCTGGCCAAAAGTAATACCGTTTTATACTATTTGTCATTCTATTTATTCCTGCATGCCCACTGGTGGGCAGAATATGAAAGTCATTTAAAATAATTGTTTTCTGATCTTTGTCAGAGATTCGTATTACATCTTTAGTTATAACTAGACGCGGTATATCAACACTATACATTTTTATACAACTTGCAAGTGATTCTATATTGGTTGCATTACATTTATTTTTAATCATGTGCAACTCATTTATTTTTAATTCTTTACATAATTCTTCTAAATCCCTCGCTAACACCTGTGGGGTAGATAACGATCGGGAATTTAGATATATCGCTGATTGCGATGGTACGTACGTACATAAATCCGCGTTTGATAATATTTTTTCTCCATCTCTTATTTTTTCTAAGTTTTTGTCGTTAATAATTAGTTCTGTCATAGTGTTCGGTTTTTTGAGAATTTCTACGACCCTTGGGCGATCAAGTCTGTGGTCTTGAGAATTATTCAAAGTCAAATCCGGTACGCACTGTTCTTGTAATTTTTTAGACTGCGCTCGCGTCAAAACAGAAATCATGTGTTCTCTCATATTTTTTAAATCTTTGCTCGTTGCCGGGAGGCGGCTTAATGCATCTGCAGCTGCGTTATTTTTTCCTGGTACGTATTCGATTTCAAAGTCATAATCTTCTAAGAAAAGTCTAAATTTCGTTAACCTACTTGATGGATCTTTTAAACTAAAGAGGTAGACAAGTGGTTTGTGATCTGTAATGATTTTGAACCTTCTTCCATACAAATAAGGCCTAAAATGTTTTACTGACCATACTATAGCGAGTAATTCTAAATCTATAATAGGATATCGAGTTTCGGCTGGTGTCAGTGAGCGACTGGCGTAAGCAATTACTCGTCCGTTTTGATTTGATAATATTGCACCTAGCCCTATTTTTGAAGCGTCGGTCTGCAATCTAAAAATATTGTTTTCGTTAAAATCTGGATATTCTAAAATAGGTGGCTGCATTGGAGCTAATTTTAAACTCTGAAATGCTGACTCACATGAACTTGTCCACTCAAATTTTGTATTTTTCTTACTTAACTGATTTAACGGATGTGCTATGTTAGAAAAAGAAGGAATAAATCGTCTATAATAATTCGCAAAAGCCACAAATCGTTTGACATCCTCTACACTGGTTGGCTTTGGATAGTTTTGCATAGTTTCGATTTTGCTTGGGTCAGGAAAAATTCCTGTTGATGTGATCTTATGTCCTAAATAAATAATTTCTTTTCGTAAAAATTCACACTTTAAGGGATTTAATTTCAATTGTACACCCTTTAAACGTTCTAAAACGCTTATTAAATTTTTGTTATGATGGTCTAATGAGTTTCCTATTACAACACAATCATCAAGATAAATAAAACATTTACTATAATTTAATCCAGCCATTGCTATGGTCATTAATCTGGAGAAGACACTTGGGCTTGTCTTAAGGCCCATTGGGCAACGTTTCATTTGGTACATTTTATCTGTCGTAAATGCTGTATATTTACGTGAGTCTTTGTTTAATGCAAGTTGGTAAATTTTATCAACATTAAATGCTGTATACTTTCTCGAATTTTCTTCTAAGGAAAGTTGATAATAAGATTGTGAAAGGTCTAATTTTGAGAAATACATACTACCTGATAACGAGTCTAAGATGTCTATGATGTTTGGCAACGGAAACTTGTCATCTTTAATTCTATTATTTAATTGCCTATAGTCCACTACTAATCGCCATTTTTTGTTATTATATTTATCTGCTTTTTTTGGAACCAATAGGACTGGGCTAGACCACTCAGACGTGGCTTCTTCTATTATATCGTTATCAAGCATCTCTTGAATCTGCTTATTAACTTCCTTTTTTAAAGCATGCGGTATTCTGTAAGGTTTTAAATACACAGGATTGACATTATCTTTTAGTGATATAGAGTGTTGCATCACATTTGTTACAGTCAATTTATCGCCTGGCAGGTGAAACACATCTGCATATTTGGCGGTAATATTTTGAATAGTCTGTCGTTCTTCTTTATTCAAATAGTTTAAATCTAATAAATCAAGCAAAGTTTTGACTCTGTTCACAGAAATATTTTCATCTGATAAATGACATAACTCAAAGTTATCCACCGTATCTATTTCTAGGTCACAAAAGTCTAAAATTACTTCCCTATCTGTTGTGTTCAATATCCGAATAGGTATGAGACCGTTTTGTGGTTTTGATATCATTCCTGCTATAAAGACACCCTCTTTGAGTTCTTTTGCCAAAACAACTGTATCCTCATTATACGTAGTGGGAATATATTTAATTGTTTCACATCGAGGAGGTATCAAATGTCTATATCTATGATTCATATTAGTATGAACACTGTGACCGTTATTTGTCAATTTCAAGGTGTTATTTTCATAGTTAAGGTGACCTTTGTACTTTCTTAAAAAATTTTCTCCTAATATTCCATCAGCTGAGCACGACATATTTTTAAATATGTAAAACTTATTACTGAAATATACTCCTTCTACTCCTATTTCTAAAATAATAAATCCTTCCGAAATCAACTTTCCACTGACACCCCTTATAGTAATCTTATCGTAATATATTTTATCTAATAAATCTGGATACTGACACACCCATTCATATTTTAAAACGCATAAGGACGCTCCACTATCTACTAATAGGTTTACTATTCTATCTTTTTCTAAATAAAAAGTAACTGAATTATTATTATTGTAATTTAAAACTACGTTTTCATTCTGAACGAAAAAACTCGTCATTATTTATATTCAAATTTTCCTCATTTCTACTGCTACTTGGTTCTTGCTCATCGTGCTGAGTTTGCTGAACCCGCGGCGGCGGCGTACGTTCGACACCGCGACCGTAATATGTGCCGCGACTGCGTGAAACATAATGCCCACGTGCTGAAGGCGCGTGCGGGGTATTGTTGAATGAAGGTTTCGAGTTATAATCATTTCTATAATTGTAATTGCCTCTATTATTTCCACGATGGTAAAAAAAATTATTTGGTTGATTGTAATTACCACGATAAAAACTGTTACCTCGTCTATTCTGATAATTTCCCCGATTCGAAAATGTATTATTAGAGCTGTTAATTCTGTAGACGTGGTCCTCACTCTGGGTTAAATTTTGTTCATCTACGGCAGCTCTGATTGCGTCTGGGAGGGAGTTAAACTCTCGAGACGCTATGATCGTACTTAAACGCTGATTTTCTAGCCCATCAGCAAAACGTTTTATTGCTAATTTCTCGTTTATTGGTCGTAATATGTCATACTTTTTATCGTCTGAATCTGCTTGTGCTATGGTCAAATCAACAAATAAATTTTCTAGGTATGAGCCGTACGCTTCTACAGACCTACGACCTTGTTTAGAATGAATAAGCTGTGCTTGTAAAGAGACAGCCGATTTTTTTTGTATCAAATGGGTTTTCATATCGCTTACTAAGCTATCGACACTGCTGTAGGACGATTTCAACCGGAGTTTCGAATTAGAATCTAACCTCGTTTTTAACACAAAATTAATTAACTGTGTTTTTGATTCTTCAGTTAACATGGCAGAGTACAGATCAATGCCATCAATTAATTGTTTTGTTATTTGCTCCTGGCCATTCATAATTGGCAACAGGGCAATGGCTGTCTTTATTTCAAAGTTTGTCATGGTGTCCGATTTCATGTCTTTGCGCACTGGCACTAAACTATTTATTCTATTGTATAATAAATGAATTTCTTCTACTACTTTATTTATACAAATAATATCTTCGGTGCATATCTCTGATTTTTCAATAAGAAGGTTTACTTTTTTTAAAAAGACTGGTAATTGTTGGTATGCCTGTGTTGCTTCCTCTTGTTTTTTAGAAGCGCTTTCACTAGTTAAACGCCTTTCAGGACCTAGTTTTATTAAATATTCCTTTAGATACTTTAAAGAATCTCTTAAGTGAATTAATTCTTTCAGCATAGTCCTAAGTTACATTAAAAAAAAATGCTATATATGCTAAGAAATGGAATCGATAAAATGTGGTTATTTTAACATAATATTCAGATACACTTACTTCTATGCAACGTACTTGATTCTAACAGCTTACTTATTCCTGGACGCGTCCGGATGTTCTGGAGATGACGGGTAGTTGACTCTGGTGCATCTTCGGGCCGGGTAATCCCTGGACACCTCTTCGGGCCGGGTAACCCCTGGACACCTCTTCGGGCCGGGTAACCCCTGGACACCTCTTCGGGCCGGGTAACCCCTGGACACCTCTTGAGTGGTCTTCTTAGTTTTCTGGTGGGTTTTGTTCGGGTCTTGAAATGGTGGCAATTTGAATTGAGTTTAGTTCTCGGCGTAAGGTTTTAATAGTATTTTTTCTATGTTTCTTCAGTATATAGTAGACTGATGCGACGATTGCAATTATAAGGAGTACAATTAGCAGTATCTCTGATGTGGAAAGGTGTTGCTGTGTATTTGCTTGTGCATCTCCGCTTGCAGTTTGAGCTATTACAACTTCGTCTTTTGAGTAAGATTTTCCCATCCTTCGAGGACCTTGTGGTGGATACTTCTGTAGATCTTCTTTTCTTCTTGATTTGTACTTGATCTTCTATTCTTCTTGATGTTTATTGGCTGTTCTATTCTTCTTTCTTCATAGTATTTTCTTGTTTGGCAAGGTCGCCATGCAATAACCGTAGAGACATGGAGGATTTTCGTAGTTAAATCAAAGACATATTCCGTGTTAGGTGTCGATATAATGAATGAATTAAAACTAGTTACAATGAGGTATTGCTTAAACTAATTACCTACGTCACATGTGCTGACGCAGCGCGTGCCCCATTTACCATTTCCGATTCGCTCTTCGACTGTATTTTGAATGTATAGTTATTAACATTTTATTTTGTTATAATACTACAAACGCTATAAAAACGCTATGAAATATTAGCCATCTGTATACATTATTTAACATTAATTTGGTGTTTTGTTGTTTAAAGCTTTCGGGAATTAGCAAAATATTGATTGAAACAATAATTTCATTATTTTGATAATTAAAATTTAAAGTTATTCGCATTTTAAATTTTGAGGCAAAAATGTTATCATTTCAGCAATGAATGAAAGCGCTAACCTACTCATGGATACATTTTAGTAAGTAGGGTATGTGTGTCCGTGCGGTGGGTTGACATCGGGTTCAGTAAATTTTATTTTTAAGAAAGAATCATGTTTCGAAACCAAGATAATTCAATTCTCGATTCTAAACAAAATACTTTCTAGTTTTGCGATAATTCATTAACACGTTGTAATATTTTTTGGATGAACGAGAACAGTCGCGGGTAAACTCAAAATTAATTTTATATATATATTTTTTTAGTCTGAGTTTACCCCTAAAAAAATTTTCAGAATAAAAAGATAATATTGAATCCTCAACGAGATGGTAAGAAACAGGCTTGAATAAATGCATATTAGGTATCCCGTCAAATTTGAGAATGAATGGACTCCCTAGTTAGAAAGGGACACACGAGGAATTAGGTAATCTCACATGCCCCGGTGCCAGCACCGTAGTATACAATCTAGTTACTATAAAACATTTTTGTGCAGAACATAAACAAATCTATTTAATTTAGAGCACACCTTCTCAATGTGATATGTGTGACTCACATCTAAACTATTATAAAACTGTAACAGAAGTGTGTCTGTACATTGAAGATATTTACAAAAAAAAGATTACGATATGATTTTTAGATGTCCCTGTTTCCAAATCACCAATTTATTGATTTTTTGTCTGTCTGTTTGTTTGTTTGTTTGTTTGTTTGTACGTTTGTTTGTTTGGGTGTATGTTTGTTCGAGTATCACGCAAAAACTACTGAACCGATTTTGATGAAACTTTTTTTGTTTGATAGCTTATTATGCGAACGAAGTCGCGGGTAAAAGCTCGTTTTTATCTAAAACCGTTCCCAAGAACGTAACAGTGTCAATCTCCTTAAGAATTTCCCCTTGTTGCAAAGAACTGCGATTCATGAGGCGGGTTTGGACCCTTTTGACACTATGTAACTATGTATCATATTACGTAACCTGTTTGATATAATAGGTATTTCGGAATAGAGATAATTGTGAATTGAATAAAGCATTAAAACAGTCGTTCCGGCTCTAGTAATAGAGTTCAAGTTCGAATAATAAAAATCTGAACAATGCAATTTGTTTGATAGTTAGGTACGGGACACGTGTAGCTACTGTACTATGCAGAGTATTGAGTAGTGACGCTTTCTAGAGAACTGGTGTGAAATAATTTTAATGGAAAATCTCGAATTGGCTTTGTTATTTCGACGTAACTTTATTTTTATCAGACTATGGCGAAGGCAAAAGGAATGGTTATGAATTATGATTTCATTACTTTGTATTGTGCTATTATGATTTCGTACATAAAATAAAGTAACTTATAAAAAAACAAAAGAAGATATACACTAAATCTTTGGAAGTGCTTTGGAAGCTAAAGCTGGCTTGACCAAAAACTATTTAGTTTTTTTTCTTCAAAATCTAAAATTAATCGTCGATTAATATGGCAATATTGCCAATTCAAATAATTTAGTCAGTTCTATAATAATATATCCATGAATTTAGTGTTTTAATCTTAGGTATTGTTTTTACAAGAAAAAATTAGAGCAAAAAAACGGCGGAGCTACGTGCAAGCCGGAGAGAAGAAGATACGCGACGTACGCGACCGCCCATTGTCAGACTTGCAGCGCGACTCTTATGTAAACTTAAGAATAAAATATATATTTAAATATGATGCTGTCACTGTCATTACTATGAATAGTGTGAGACACAGAGCGGCGTTTACTTAATACGTTTAAGTCTGAACACTTGTTGGTGCAAGTCAGGCTAAAAGGAAGAATAAAACTGGTCAAGTGCGAGTCGGGCTACTCGCGCACCGAGGGTTCCGTACCACACCACCACAGAACACAACATCATTAACCTAGAAAAAAAA
Source organism: Agonopterix subpropinquella (assembly GCA_922987775.1). Classification (NCBI taxonomy): domain Eukaryota; kingdom Metazoa; phylum Arthropoda; class Insecta; order Lepidoptera; family Depressariidae; genus Agonopterix; species Agonopterix subpropinquella. The sequence continues at coordinate 6,107,439 of OV277710.1, forward strand.
AGTTTATTGTCCGGGACCTTTAGCGCAAGATTTGTTGTTATTCTGTAGAGTTTACTCTATAATCACACTAAGTTTGACGCTTGTATGTATTACCGTTTTTACGATAGAGCGTGAAGAAAAAACGTTGATAAAAACTAGTTTCTTGAAGAGAACCCCCCTTAATTTTTAACTTTTTGAAATTTTTATTATTTGTCAACAAATCCGCCGTAATAACGCATAATCTGAGAAAATTTCAACTATCTAGCTATTACGGTTCAAAAGTTACAGCCCTAAATAGGTAGGACAGACGGACGGACGGACGGACAGACGGAAAAACGGACAGACGGACGGACGGACAAGGCTTAGTAATAGGGTCCCGTTTTCACCCTTTGGGTACGAAACCCTAAAAACCACCACATTTCGTACTGAGATTTTGGATTGTTCTTTAAACATTCTTTACTTTAATAATCTCAAAGATAATAAATGCCGATTCCCTTCGGTTTCTTGAGTACCTTCATTAATTACACCCTGCATAAACAAGCTCCAAAAGGACAATTTATTTTTTTAGATTTTTAACGGAAACGAATCGTTGAATTTTTTTATGAATCGCTAAAAATAGCTCAAATAAAAAGGAGAACAACGTTGGAGAAAAATAAGTAAAAGAAAAGGTTTATTTAAGGACTTATTATTGCCAACGTACAAAAGGAAAGATCAAAAGCTCGAAATCGATTAGAGCTTACAATATAGAAACCCTACTTTTAAATTCAATAAAAGGCTTTGGACCTTGAGAAATTGTTTGTTCTATACACGTAGACCCAAGGGCATTTAACAAAAGGTGTTTTGTTTATTCGTAAGAGCGCATTGCGGAGAGGTATAGCTACTCAATCACGAGGGTACAGAAGTACGATTTTTGAAAATCATACGAGCGACTTGGCAGTAGAAAATGTCAAAATTACTATGGAGATTATGCATCTTTCTACTGCCAAGTCGGTCGTATGATTTTCAAAAATCGCGCTTTGGGTTCGAATCCGCACTGACGACATGCCATGCAAAGACAATGTAACTCACTACATTATAAGAGTCGGGACTTCCATACTAAAAACTGGTCGTGAGCTCGTGACCCGATATCCAGAATGTATGAAACGTGTGCGAACGTTCAAAGGAATTTCGCGTCAGTGGACGTTCTATATAACTTTTTTTGTTAGAATGTTGCGCGCGCCTGATGCCATGTACCAATCAGTTTTTCAAACTTTTGTACGTAATACCAACTGCTCTCAAACGGTGAAGGAAACGTAAGAAAAACTGAAAAAATGCAGAAGAAGAAATTCTGATGCGTATGTGAAGACCAATCCGCATTGGGCACGCGTGTTGGACTAACGCCCATACACCCTCCCTGAGGGTAGACCTGACCTGCAATAGGACGTTTATAGGGTGATGATGATGATTATTCGGAAAGGACATCCGGCACATAATACCAAAGAATATATAACCGTACTTCTATTTTTATTATGGACTATGGAACACTAGAAACTAACTGCAGGCATTAGTTTATTTTATAATGATTTATTAGTTTTTATCATTTTTATATTTAAAAAAAACATTGTGCTTGCATCACCTCAAACAACATTGACAGCCATTTTGGGGATGCTGCTTTTTTATAATTTATTGATAATAAATGACTAAATAACTTGTAACGGAGCACCCTTTCAGCGCACGCGCCTGAATGCTCCGCTATCATAAATGGTAACCTTCTACTGGAGATGGGGTACCTAGAGGGTTGCAAAATGAAAGGTGGTAGGTACAAATAATAGACTCTTTAATAGTTCTCTCTTACAAAACATAACTTGGCTATTCTAGCCTAAAACTAAACCTATCTAAGGGTATTTCTTGTACCCTAGGGTGGAATGAGTTCCTACCCTTATATCTAAGCTATAATCCGAACCGCGAAGAGGTTGGGGGGCTGAAGGGGGAAGTCCCTAGCGATTTCCCGCCTGAAGCCCTATCCGACCACTCGGGTTTTCCCAAGCCGTCAGACGATGGGACTACAGGGAGAGGGTGTCTTCCTGAAAACCCTATCCGACCACTCGGGTGTCCCAAGCCGTCAGACGATATGATTTTCAGGAAGGGTTCCGTAGCTATTCCCACTGAAATCCTATCCGACCGCTCGGGTTTCCCGAGCCGCCAGCCGATAGGGTTTCAGGGAGTTTTTCAGGGGCTGAAGACTTACCGGACCGCTCGGGGTTCCCGAGCCGCCACACAACAAGGCTTCAGGTGAGGGAGAGGGGAAGGGAGGAGGAAGGTGAGCCGACCCTTCGTACAACTACCAATTGGCCAGAGATAGACTGCTCGAGGGCTCCCGAGCCGCCATGCACCTCTGAACCGACTGAGAGCCGGTCGAAGAGTGACTGCCCGCTACGGTGGCGGGCTGCCTTTTATACTATTCCGAACGGCCGGCCATGATGCACTTGAAGTTGTGTGGGTCGTCGCCGAGCGTCGTACGCTGCGCCTCTCCTTAGTGTGTGTGCCTTGTGACGCGGTGTCCATAACACCGGCGTTACATCCTCCCCTCACTTGGGTTGATTTTTTTTTACCCTGGAAAAAAAAATCATAGCTGTACCACTTGGTCTATGAAGGCCCCATTTCCCTCTTGTTAATTATCTTAACTTAACTGAATTATTATGATTTATCTTTATAATCTCTGCTTAAATTCCTGTCTTATATAACTCCATACCTGGTTGTTAAAGCTAAGTCTCTGACCGTCCTTTCTGGGATCCTAGTCATGAGTATATGACTGTAAGTATTTGCTACATCTTAAAATTATTATTTAACTCCGCACTGGGTTGTTATAGCTAGTCTCTAACTGCCTCTTTGAGATCGTAGTCGTAAATATATGCAAGTACTTGTCTTGGAAAACCCTAAAATTATTCTACAATTCCGAACTAGGTTGTTGTAGCTAAGTCTCAGACCACCCCTTATGGGACTATGGTCGTGAGTATATGCGAGTATTTATATGGCAAATTGGTAATAGTAGTCGCTGCTGTAATGATACGTAATACTCACTTGAAACCTTTGTTTATGCCTGTTTACGCATAACTTTATTATTGTTCATTCTAATCTATTAAGCAACCAAGTACATTCTTTATATCTAATATCCAATCTTGCTTGCATCTCTGACTATCTAAAAATTTTTGTATAATTATGCTACTAAATTTAAGTTTTCCGAACTAGACAAGGATGGTATGCAGTTTTACTTAACTTTTATGGTCGTCGCTTGTACTGCGGGAGACGCAACATGCTGTCACCTCTTCTGTTACCACGGCTGCGTGGTATGCCGGACCTCCTTTTCTTTCTTCTCGGAGATGGTTGGAGGTAATTTATCGGAGCGTAGGCTCCTGCATAGTGTGCGTACTTGTTGTTTACTTGTGGAAATTTCTCTTCAACCTTTTCTTGTAGTTTTGGGCATCTTTGCTTTATTGGGTCCTTATGTTTCAGCTTGGTCTTGTGTTTTACCCCTATGTCTCCTTGCGGACTTTGGCCACTTTCTTTGAATTCTTCCTCTAATTTTATTGCTTGATCTCTTGATAATGTATTCTGTTTTATTTCTTCTTCTCTTTTACCTTCTTTGTGCTCCTCCCTATTTTCTGTCTTCTGTTCCTGCCATTGGATCTTACAGCCCGTCCTGTTCAAGATATCCATTCCTAATATAATCTCCGTTGCCTCAGGTAATACGCTTATTTGCTGTCTGATCTTCCTTCCTTTCAAAGTAATGTCTATTAGTACTCCTTTTGTTGTTGTTGTCCTTGTCCCGTCTGCCAGAGTTATTTCCTGTTCTCTTCTACCTATTTTAATATCGCATTCCTTGCAAACCTTTCTGTTTATGAATGATGCCGTTGAACCAGTGTCAACTAAAGCCGTAAACTTTTTCCCTTTTATTTCGACTTCGGTGAATATCCTGTTGTCTTTGTCGAGGTTATTTTTCGTTGTATATGTTTCCCTCCGCCTTTCTAGATCGCAGCAATATTGGCTTATATTTCCCATAGTTCCGCATTTGTTGCAAAATATAACTTTTCTTGACCTACATTCCCTGGCGCTATGTCCTGGTTTCGCACAATTCCAGCAGCTGGTTTCCTTCTGGTAGTTTGGGTGGACCTTTTGCCCCTTGTTTCTTACATTTTCTTGTTGCGCTGTACCTCTCTCTTTGTTTGACCATGGTGGTTGGTAGTTCTGGTTGTTCCTAATTCTTTCTTCTGTAATTTTTTCGTATCCTTTAGCTAGGCTGATGAGTTCTCTTATTTTGCTGAAATCTTGTCTCTTTATGTAGTACTTGTAGTAATGGTTCATGTTCTCGTATATTCTCTCCAGTTTTTCTTCCTCTTTCATTCCTCCGTGTCTCCTCATCCATGTTTGTATGTCTGTCAAGTAATCTGTGAAGCTTTCTCCGCCTCTCTGCTTTCTTGCTATTATTGATTCCATCAGGTTTCCTTCATAATTAATCGGGAAGTAATATAACTTGAAGTCTTCCGTAAAATCATCCCATTTTTCCCAGTTATCGCAGTTGTTCCTGTGCCATAGGAGAGCTTTACCTTTAAGTATTCTGGGTAACGCTAGCAGTAGTTTATCTTTCTTTATTTCCCATACTTTCATTATGTCTTCCAGTTTCTCCATGAATTCGATAGGATCGTCAGGTGTATCATAGCTTATATTCCATGAGGCTATGTTAGAGCTTACTCCTGCTTCCTCTTGATCTGTGTCTCGTGTCTTGTCCTCCATTTCCAAGTTTTCTATTAATTTTCTGCGGAGTTCCTCCACCTTTAATTCTTCGGTTGGGAGTTTTCGCTTCTGTAATTCTTCTATTAATTCTACTTTCTTTAGCTTATAAATCCACGAAGTTGACATCTATTGAGTCAGTGTGTCCGGGATGTTACGGTTCTTCTGTCGCGTTGGACTGTCCTGAATCTATTGGATCTTTGTCAGACGGGAAAATTAATACATATATTATTAAATACCTATTCAATGTGCAACCCTTATTTCTTTGAAATGTGGGATTTTTCGTTGGGCGCCAATGTAACGGAGCACCCTTTCAGCGCACGCGCCTGAATGCTCCGCTATCATAAATGGTAACCTTCTACTGGAGATGGGGTACCTAGAGGGTTGCAAAATGAAAGGTGGTAGGTACAAATAATAGACTCTTTAATAGTTCTCTCTTACAAAACATAACTTGGCTATTCTAGCCTAAAACTAAACCTATCTAAGGGTATTTCTTGTACCCTAGGGTGGAATGAGTTCCTACCCTTATATCTAAGCTATAATCCGAACCGCGAAGAGGTTGGGGGGCTGAAGGGGGAAGTCCCTAGCGATTTCCCGCCTGAAGCCCTATCCGACCACTCGGGTTTTCCCAAGCCGTCAGACGATGGGACTACAGGGAGAGGGTGTCTTCCTGAAAACCCTATCCGACCACTCGGGTGTCCCAAGCCGTCAGACGATATGATTTTCAGGAAGGGTTCCGTAGCTATTCCCACTGAAATCCTATCCGACCGCTCGGGTTTCCCGAGCCGCCAGCCGATAGGGTTTCAGGGAGTTTTTCAGGGGCTGAAGACTTACCGGACCGCTCGGGGTTCCCGAGCCGCCACACAACAAGGCTTCAGGTGAGGGAGAGGGGAAGGGAGGAGGAAGGTGAGCCGACCCTTCGTACAACTACCAATTGGCCAGAGATAGACTGCTCGAGGGCTCCCGAGCCGCCATGCACCTCTGAACCGACTGAGAGCCGGTCGAAGAGTGACTGCCCGCTACGGTGGCGGGCTGCCTTTTATACTATTCCGAACGGCCGGCCATGATGCACTTGAAGTTGTGTGGGTCGTCGCCGAGCGTCGTACGCTGCGCCTCTCCTTAGTGTGTGTGCCTTGTGACGCGGTGTCCATAACACCGGCGTTACAAACTCGTTAAATAAAAATAAATGATACAATCTGAGTCGTTTTTATAAAACCACATAATTTATTACACATTTGACTTCAGTCAAAACTTCTATACATTTTCTGGTATTTTTTTAAGGGAGAGCGTCGGTTGTACTTTTAAATTAACCCTTTTGTTTCAGCCTCCGTCAGAGGGAGAACTGGAGACTCCGGCCAGCGTCGTGAGCAGGATGCACAAGCTGAAGAATTTACCTAAAGGCACTAGAGTAAGTTCTGGCACTTTTTAGTGTTCCGTACCAAAATTGGAAAAACGGAACACTTATGGAATCAGCTCGGTGTCTGTCCGTCCGTCCGTCTGTCACAGGCATTTTTTTCAGAGACCGTAAGACATGGGAAGTTGAAACTCGGTACAGATATAGCTATTGGTGGTCAAATATCATAAATGAAGTAAAAAAAGCTAAAATTTTATATTGGGGGGCAATTTGGGGAGTAAGACAGGGTAAATATAAAAAAAAAAATTTCTACCCTATCAATTGATACCCCACACGGGTATCAATTGAAAGCTTATGAAAATACGAGTCTGAAAATATACTTTTCAAATTTTTTATAAAATCTTTGTTTAACAAATTTTTTAATTCAATCCGAGAAATTGCTGTCCCCACCTCTATTTCAAAAAATGTAGCCGTATAAGATCTGAAAAAAATCATGAACATCAGAAATAACGTGTAGATGGCGGGAAAATTATCAGGGTGGCTCTAACTTGGATAGTTTTTTTTTCTATACCCAAAAAACTAACACCAGTATGACCGGTGTAAAATGATCTTCAGTTACTATGTGACCACATACTAAGTAAGTATCAATTTATAGTGGTGTCATCAATGACCCATGTTTAAACAACTGGTAGTACGGAACACTAATTGCCCGAGTCCCGACTCGTACTTGGCCGGTTTTTTTCTCCTACAATACTGAAGCGGGTACAAGATTTAATTGAATCTTGTCAACCTGTTAAGGCTATTGCGGAGGTAAGGAACCGTTTATTGATTGCTTCGTGATTGTTACGTGCTAAGCAATTATTTAGTGGTCTTTGTATTTTCCAGATCGTTTAAAATTGAGTTTGAGCGCGTTTGTTCCATAAAAACTAAGTTCCGTCCTATTTTCAACATTACCAGCTAACTAGCTGTGTCTATATTTTGTCAGATTGACGTTGAAATTATTGATCCCACAATTTTGTATGGGATCATTTATGACCCATACTCCTTAGTGAAAATTGTTTACATTCATTGTCTAAACTCAAGGAACACGCAAGCTATATAGCAGCAGCACAGTAGCTGCATAAAGGAAATCTCCTTTATGCGGCTACTGTACAGCTGCTATATAGCTTACGTGTTCCTTGAGAATAAGTACCCCCTTAAAATTTTGTTATTAATTAAAAATGAGTGTTGTAAAGTTTCAAAGTTACTGGGCTCAAAGAGTTCCATATAAATCAGAAATTAATCCTAGAATTGAAACTTTATTATTTTAACGGAAATCTGACAAAATACAGACACAGAGATTCGATTCCAGATTGTGTTTAAAAAATTGCATCACAATGAATTGGCTTATATTGAAAATAGGGCGGAACTTCCTTTGTATGCAGCGCGCTCGAGCGTCCTGACTATACTGATCGTGAGTGAATTTTCATTCAGTGATCGGGCGTCCATGTACTCAGCAAGGTATTGTATAATTTGTGTACTAAACACAGATACACTCTCTCGCCCTTATCCTAGTATTCCTCCTGAATCACGATAATGCCAGATGGAATGGAGTTCGCAGCTTGAGATCGAAATCAAGTAACTACTATGCAAATCGTATCTGCAAACGGTGATATGTGTGTGTGCGTTAGATAATAGCCAGGGTTGTAACTAAATTGCTTCTAATGAGGCTCTGATCCATGGGGTGGCGTGAGTTAAGCGTATAAACTCCAGGAACATGCAAGCTATATAGCAGCAGCACAGTAGCTGCATAAAGGAAATTTCCTTTATGCGGCTACTGTACAGATGCTTTATAGCTTACGTGTTCCTTGGGAAGCTATCCATATATTACAACCATCTTTTTTTTTCAAAGAAGCTGTAATTAAGAAAATATAACAATGCTTTTAAAACTTGAGAATTTTTGCGAAGAATGCGGTAAAAATCGTCAGTTGCCAAAGATATTTTTAATTAATTTTACATTGGTATTGTCCCTGATTGGTCACTTCTAAAAACTTTAATTGTGACCTTGCCAGGTACATAGGATCTTTACTTCCAGGTAACTTTGATTACTATAGGTATAATGGTATCTTTATCTAAACTATTATAAAACTGTAACAGAAATTTGTCTGTAGGTACATTGAAGATATTTACAAAAACAAAATTACGATATGGTTTTTAGATGTCCCTGATTCCAAATCACCAATTTTTGAATTTTTTGTCTGTCTGTTTGTTTGTTTGTTTGTTCGGTTGTTCGTTTTTTTGTTTGTTTGTTTGTTTGTTTGTTTGTTTGTTTGTTTGGGTGTTTGTTTGTTCGAGTATCACGCAAAAACTACTGAACCGATTTTGATGAAACTTTTTTTGTTTGATAGCTTATCATGTGACTTAAAATCTGGTATATAATTTATGCGGACGAAGTCGCGGGTAAAAGCTCGTCATTAATAAACATACAAGAAATGCAGCTGGTGGTAGCAGTTGTAGGTAGCGAAGCTACTGACCACCTCGAAATGGATTATAGTTGTTAGTTTATATGTGTGTATAAACATACAAAATTAAGTATGTCAGATACAGGAAATCTTACAAATAAATCAATACATAGGTAAATAGAAAAAAATCTTTAAAATCAAATAGAACGTAAACGAGGTAGGCTAGGTTAGGGTATCTACAGGAAAATCAGCTCTGGAAAGTGTAACGACTGTAAAAGACTTGCTCCAACAAAATTACAACGGAGAATCACACAGTGACCTATCAGAGCGGCGCAGTACTTTCAAACGCAATTAACCGTTGCATCCATCCACACCGATTGTTTAACAAACGACTCCTCCGCTCGTAGTAACTCGAACAATGGGCGGAGGCATCGACGCTTGAAGCTGAATATTCATCCCGGGACCAGACAGAATAATGACGCATACTAATGATAGTGTTTGCTCTTCGCCTGCCGCAGTCAGCCGACGAGGACCCTCTGAAGTGACTAGTGTGTGCTCAGGACATACTGCCTGACAATACATACAGGGTCTGTTTTTAAGGCGGTGATCACATCAAACTAAACAACTTTTTCTATGTGTCCAACGCTCATGTCATTTTAAGGGTTCTTCACTACTAGTGTGTGCTTTGGACATACTGCCTGACTGTAACGAATACAGAGTGTAAGGAAAAGTATCAAACTGAACAACTTTTACTATGGGAACAAACCTGTTAGCGCAAATAAAACAGCTGTTCCATGGTAATGCCTACTCGACTCAAACGTATGGAACAGCTGACTCCAGTCATTATAGTTTCACCATGGAAGGACATAGCGAAACTGTCCGTCTTAGCTCAGAAATTTGGTCTCGACCTAAATTAATGGAACTGTTTGCTATTGGCGTTTTCTATGGAACAATAATTGTTTTTTTTTTTCGATTTGAATGGTGAATCCTTTCACTTGATAGCTATTCATTTAGATGGTCTAAAGCTCCCCGCTTCAGACTGAATCTAAACTATTATAAAACTGTAACAGAAGTGTGTCTGTACATTGAAGACATTTACAAAAAAAAAATTACGATATGATTTTTAGATGTCCCTGATTCCAAATCATCAGTTTTTGGATTTTTTGTCTGTCTGTCTGTTTGTTTGTTTGTTCGTTCGTTTGTTCGTTTGTTTGTTTGTTCGTTTGTTCGTTTGTTCGTTTGTTCGTTTGTTCGTTTGTTTGTTTGATTGTTTGGGTGTTTGTTTGTTCGAGTATCACGCAAAAACTACTGAACCGATTTTGATGAAACTTTTTTTTTTTATTGTTTGGGTGTTTGTTTGTTCGAGTATCACGCAAAAACTACTGAACCGATTTTGATGAAACTTTTTTTTTTGATAGCTTATCATCTGACTTAAAATCTGGTATATAATTTATGTGGACGAAGTCGCGGGTAAAAGATTAACTTCTAAAGTCTTTAGTTTTAGGTACATCCTGTATACATACCCATATTATACCCATATTGTTACGTAAAGTTACTAATAACATTGTTTCTTTCAGCCGCAGTCGCTTTTCAACGATAAGGGAAAGTATCCGACACTAACTCGGATGTCCTACTGCCAGTGTCGACTGCCCAAAGTGTTCACGAGTGTCTTCGAGAGGTTCGGGTGGGCACACGTCGCGTTACTGCTCGATAAGTCGGACTTGTTCTCACTTACTGTTGGTAAGTACTCTGATAGCGGTGTTAACTCACTTTAAGGGTAAGTTTCTTACGACAAGGGAAAGTATCCGACACTGACTCGAATGTCCTACTGCCAGTGTCGGCTGCCCAAAGTGTTCACGAGTGTCTTCGAGAGGTTCGGGTGGGCACACGTCGCGTTACTGCTCGATAAGTCGGACTTGTTCTCACTTAGGTGGTAAGTACTCTGATGGCGATGTTAACTCTTTGTAAGGGAATTGCGGCGAATAAAGGCCACCAGGGTCGTGGGTTCGATTCCCACGGGGGACACCTAGTGATATGTTACTTTGTGCGTTGCTTGACTGGTCAGTTGGTTAGGACATTGCATGCTGAACCACCCGATTGACTGAAATGAAAGATGATCCCGTGCTTCCGATGGCACGTTAAGCCGTTGGTCCCGGCTATACTACTACTATCTCTGGTGGTAGTAGTCACTACATAAAAATCACGTCAGATGCCGAAATGCGGTCTGAAAAAACAGTGACACCAGGGCTTGCTGCCCACACGATAAGAAGAAGAAGAAGGGTCACCTTATTTCAAAACTAAATATTTCTGATAATGTCCGAAAATGAAATAAAGAACAGTTACTTAGTCAAAGGAAAATTAACATTATTCTGCGTTAGAAAATAATGTCCAAATTTCCTTACTTTTTGACATTATTTATTTTAACTATAGTTAGATAAATACTTATTAAACTAAAATAAGGTTTTGTTTTTTTCGTAAACCAAAAATTTGTGGCCCTTAATCATGGATTCCAACTACCTGGTTCTACCTTTCTACCCGTTATAAAAACGTCGTCGATATCAATTCGTTATTCAGAAGGATTACAATTTGCAGAGGCTGTAACCTACTCAATATCTTACTGTACATAAAATATCATCAACATGTGAAATAGCTTAGTACTTATGCCTCTTATCGAGAAGCAGGATTGGATTCCGAATGTTGAAGGCAAACAGATGTTGCGTGATTGATCGCAAACAATACTAACACTACAAAGGTCAGCTATGCGCCAGCCGTACAGTATAGAGTCCGTTTCCAGTATACGAGTAGGTACAACACATGTGTTTATGTTTAGTACAGAATTACTAATTCACAAAACCCCTAAGGTGGTGTTTAAACAGAAGTGACGTGGCGCGGACGTGTTTTTGGACGTGATAACGTTGTTTTTGTCGTAAAGGAAAATCGCGCCCTCGCCACCAGGCGACGTCGCCTGGAGGCGCGGGCGTAACTCTCGAAACGACGCTATGCTACGTACTATAAGGTTTATATTGCCGCACCCCGCCCGCGTCACGTCCGCGCCACGTCACTTCTGTTTAAACAGCACCTTACGCTAAAAAACTTGGTCGATTTCACCACAAATATTAGCATTCGATTAAAACGCATCGAAATCGATCCATCCGTTTGGGAACTATTATGATGCCACAGACAGACAAAGGCGTCAAAGTATACCCTTTTTTTTTACGCCGTGTGTTTAAAAACAGGGTAGTTTTATCCCCAAATTTTATACCATATTTCAATAATTACTCCATGAATTAAACCCACGACTATGTAACCCGAGGGATAGTCAGGATATATGTTGTTCTAAATAGCATAACTATTTAAAATATCCACGTTTTAAGCTGTGTTTGATCAAAAGTGAGATGATCAACAGGCTGAGCAACCCCCCCCCCCCCTCTTTTAATGTACTAAATACTCGCCTCAAAATGAATCGTGTTATATCAGGACATTGTCCTTCACCGCCGCGACATAATGTTCACGTATGTTCTATTCACTCAGGTAAAAGCTTAGAATGGGGCTTAAGGAAGGAAGGTTTGCTGAAGGCAGTGCGGGAACTGGACGGCAACGAGCGGGAGTCCTGCGAGGCTTTGCTCCGTGACGTCAGCATGTACGCTAGAGGTAATTAATTCTATTTACCGGGACATTACGGATTTTTCTTTTTAGGGTTCCGTACCCAAAGGGTGACAACGGGACCCTATTACTAAGCCCACGTTTTGTCCGTCCATCCGTCCGTCCGGCTGTCCGTCCGTCTGTCCTACCTATTTAGGGCTGTAACTTTTGAACCGTAATAGCTAGATAGTTGAAATTTTCTCAGATTATGCGTTATTACGGCTGATTTGTTAGCAAATAATAAAAATAGTCCAAAAGATAAAAATTAAGGGGGTTTCTCAACAAGAAACTAGTTTTTATCAACGTTTTTTCTTCACGCTCTATCGTAAAAACAGTAATACACACAAGCGTCAAACTTAGTGTGGTTATAGAACATACTCTACAGAATAACAACAAATACTAAAAACCGGCCAAGTGTGAGTCGGTCTCGCGCTAAAAGTCCCGGACAAAAAAGTTTGTTTTTCTAAGTTAATAATGTTATGTTCTGTAGTGGTGTGGTACGGAACCCTCGGTGCGCCAGTGACCCGACTCGCACTTGACCGCTTTTTTTTAATGTTCAGTAATGTACTGTGTCAGCGTATAATATGTGAACATAATTAACAAAGTAATCCGTAATGTTCCGATAACTTCAAAACCTAAAATTGACTATTTGACTATACCTCTGTAATATTGAAATAAAATGGCGTGACGTAGCTTTTATTAATAAACCGTATCGTACCCTTTTCTTCATAAATATTATAAGAGGAAGTAAAAAGTTGAGAGTTAATGTTTAAACGTCAGCCTGTCTTTCAGTTACCGAGTCACTGCCTCAGTGAGTTCGAGCGAACCGACATTGAACTTCAGTTTAAAGCTGTGTCGGCCATGAGCCAAGTTAACTTACTTTGCATAGATCAGAGTGTCAAGCTTGCTTAGATATAATGCAGAGACCGTAGCCAACCAGCGCAGTGGCGCTTACTCGGAGTGCCAAGTTATAAACGATATTAATTTTCAACCAGCTTCTGCCTTGCCCGCGATTTCGACCGTTTCATCGAAGCAAAATAAAATATCCTATACCAGTTTTAAGACTAATCGTAAACTTTAAAACAAGTTTAAAACATGAAAAGTTAATATCAAGTTCAGTCCGGTAGTTTTCGCGTGATGCTCGAACAAACAAACAGACAGTCAAACGGACGAAAAGTCCTAAAATCGGCGATTTGGAGTCAAGGGTAAACTTTTCTGTAATTTTCTCCAATACGTAACAGTTTTATAATGAATGCAAGTTAAAAAAAATGAACTTTGTACGTCCTCTAATATCTTGGTAAACTTGTTTAAGAATTCTTATTCTTCATATTCGTTTTGAACATAAAATAAAAAGCTTTCCAGTAGCTACCTACTTAAATTTTATTTACGAGTAAAATGAAATGGCCACTTTGGCATATTTGTTCCAATGTATCCCCCAGGGATTTATTTATTTTATTTATTTATTTATTAGAAAAATCTACAGCCTATTGCAAGCATTCTATAAAATATGTAATCTAAAGAAATATAACACAGGCCAATTACAGATTTTTCTTAACAGTAGTAACAATAGGTAAATATAAAGAACAGAAACGTTTTGTCTTGTGTACATACAACTCGATGTTAAAACAAGTGTTAACATAAATAGTACTTATGCAAAACTACAAATAGTACAATTGAACCAAATTATGTAGGTAGCGAAAGATAAGAAATTATTACGAGGCTTAGGTACCAGTCTCATTACATCGGCATCGGAAGATAATGCAAGTGAAGTATAAGGCGAGCTATTAACGCCCCGGACATTACAGTTAGATATGTAGATATGTATTTTCATTCAATTTTATTTGTTTTCCCGTATGGGTACCATTGGTTATACCTTAATCCCAGATGGGTCTGTACTTAATGGATCTATCTGCATTTACTAGAAAACTCTTCTGGATTCTTTAAATGAAAATACAGATTTGATTTTTTTAAATAAAGTATATTTTTGATGTGGCATGAGCAAATATTATTATAAATTCGATTAGTTACTTGATAAGCCATGTTGTGGGGACATTGTATTTATGCCGCAACCTGCTTATCCGTGGCAGTAAACGTACATTTTTTAAATTAGTTTTAGAGCAAAATGTAGCTAACAAGAATATAATTTCTGCAGTGGTAATACTGAGTGTTCGAGGTCCCCTCGTGCGGGAGTTCCTTCTGGCAGCTCACTCGCTCGGCATGACGCGGGGCGACTGGGCCTTCCTCGACGTCGAGATATTTCAGGTAAAAAGAAATGAACAAGAACGAAAATACCAGAGAAAAGACCTATTACGTTACAACCATAGACATTATTATTCTACTACCGTGAGTAGACCAAGTAAGTGTGTGAATGAGATTCCGATCATAATGAAAAAAACTACGAGTGCGAAAGAGATTATAATATAATTGCCGTGAAACCATTTTGAAACTATTTGGAGTCTTTTGGAGTCCTCAAAGACTACAGTTTAATATATTTAATATACCGGGGAGTCCTGTCAAAAAATTATCTCTCGTTATTTTATTGATTTAATTTAAATTTATTTTGTGTTTTATAAGACGAATATAAAAAATCATAATGGTGTCGTGTTCCGTGTTGGAATGTAGTGTAACTTACACCAACAACCCAAATAAAGAAACGTTTCACAGGTAAATACGATCAGTACAATACTACTTTCATGGGGCTTGTTTTCACATATGTTTCTCTTAAAATGATTTAGTAATACATTCATTAAATGCAGTAAACGTCCTATTTTCTAAATAATATGTAATTTTAAATAATTATGTGTTAGATAAAAAATTATTGTGTACGTGAAAAAGGAACCGTTTCGCATAGAGATTGCACAAAATCTATCGATATGTCGATATTTTTGAAATATGTTTTTTCTACCACCTAGCTCCCTCCGTTCATGTCTCGTCAGATTCTGGTTTTTTTTAAATATTGTTACTGAAATGCATTTTCTGAAATAATAAACTTATTATTTCAGAAAATGCATAAAGTTATTAAAAGTAGTATTATTGTGATTTATTAATATTGTTTTATTTATTACTCAGCTATTCTGCACCTGCGTTTTCGAAATATGTTTTTTTTTCATTCGTATGTTTCCAACCTCTTGTATGGGGACGAACCACGCACGCTACACGGGACATCGTAGCGAGATAAAATACATACCAGTTTTTTTAGGTCTAATTATTTGATTTTAAACTCGAACTCAAATCCATTTTTTTTTACAAAATCATGTTTTTTTGTTCAAAACAATATCAAATTAATAGCTTTCTGACGTCATGTTTTTGACTGTACCACCGCGTCGGAAGTGTTTCGCTGTAGAGAACTCAACAACACATAGGTTTCACACAATAAGTTTCATCATAATCGGATGTAACATCCGTCATATTGATTTTGTTTGTATAAAATGTATCCTCTATGTCACCCAGACCATAAATAATAAAATAACGAATCGATTGCCACCTCATTCATCAACATCGGCTCAGTAGTTTAGGTGCTACGGCGGAACATATACGTAAATGCATGGAATCAAAATCAGCATAATTTATTATACTTAATCATGAGAACCGTGGTTCCTTTCTCTTTGAAACACTGCTATGCTAGTTTCAATTATGTATCGCAAAATTCTTCGAAATTATATTGCACCTGTACATTCTGTGAAAAAAACAGGATATGTTTTTAAGTTTTGGCTACTACAGCAGGTTTTTATTATTTTCATAAATTGGATTCCATATCAAAAATAAAGAAATCTTTGATTCAGGGACCCCATATGCTTTTATTACAAAATATTTTCAATGCTCAGACACACATTTCAGTTTTGTAATAAGTACGGTAGTGTATGTAGATAAATTATAGCCCAGCAGACTAAAACCTTATATAAGTCGGTGTGATTATGATATCAATAAGGCGGATACGTCAATGTCACATTACTAAAACTCACACACATATCAATTTCGCACATACTGTCATTTCGGTTTCGGTGATGCGATAATGAGGAGTCACTTGAGCCTCTACCCGCACATTCAAACTTCGCAATTGCGTGAACATTTTCATTCCAAATTCAACTCTATTACAATGAACCGCGGACCGAAACAGTGGCGATATAGCGAACATCGAAAGTGCGGGTACAGGGCTTGGTCTACTCGGTAGTATCTTTTAAATCGAAAAAACGGCACACGCACGTGATGCGCGCCCTTTTCGTGGGGCTAGGCAATCGCGTTTTTCATAGAAAATATTCGTCGACCTATGGCCTATGACCTAAGTAACAGTTTTATAACAGTGTAGGTAAATGGATTGTAAGCCTAGCCGATTTAGACTTCGTAATATAAAAATATAATAGTAGTAGTGACTAGGTACTATAAATTAGTGATGTAACATTGACGTATTCGCGATTATCGTATCAAAATCACATCTAATAATCTGATATCGATGATTTTGATATCGATAATCGCGCATACGTCAATGTCACATCACTAGAACTCACACACGTATCAATTTCGCACATATTGACATTTCGGTTTCGGTCATGCGATATTGAGGAGTTCCTCGGTCTACTCGGAAGTATAATATGTTTATGGTTACAACCGACAACCCTGGCGCACGGTATATTGTGGAAGTTACTTATCAAGCTAGAGATTTACATTTATATGACTATAGTTTGCTTTGTGGTTTATATAAAGTCACTTATAATGCTATTTTCGAGAATTGTGTGAAGCGTCTTTTTTTGTGTATTAAATATACATTCCTAATTAGCTTATAACTTATAATACTAGAAAAACATACGCAGGATAGTTTAAGTGCGTAAGTTGGTTGCATTACAAGTTACTCTATATTGTGCTCAGCTCTAGCATGCCATCCCTATCAGAACGACAGAAATCGAGACGGGCCTCATTGTTATTTTGCGTATGCGAACGCAACCGCGCATGACAGTTTTCTCGTTTTGTCGCTTTGTCCTTATAGGGCGTGCTATCAGAAATATTAAATTTGTTTCTAATAGGTAAATAACACGATTGTATCGAGACCTACGCAACAGCCCGGACACTGCCTACAAAAAATTGAATTTGACAAGATGACGTCAGCACATGCGAAACCAAATAAATTGAACCTTATGTCTTCTTATTAGGAAACGAGTAACCAGTGCGCGGTAACCAGAGGGCGATAGAGGGGCGAGAGGGGGTGAGGTAAAAAGTTGGTGGGAGGAAGGGAGTGTCCGTACTGTATCTAGTAATAGATACTCTTTCTTATACTGTACCTCCGCTTCTAAATAGGTACCTAGTAGAGAAAGTTGTATAACGTTATGGCAATACAATCTGCCCACCAAATAATTTCTACTCTAAACGTGTTTCGCTCCACCAAGGAGCATCCTCAGGAGTTAGACCGACGAACGTTCGAAACAGAGTTGTTACTTCGCAGAGCGCCTGACACCGAAGTTGTGCTCTGTTACCTTGTTTCTAAACAAATAATGATGCTCTATTCTCCTAGGGCGGTTACTGGGGTGAGACAGGCTGGGCTGCAGGCGACGAGAGGGACGCGGCGGCGAGGGCGGCGTACGAAGCGCTGCTGCGGGTCTCTCTCAAGCTGCCCACTGGGGACAAGTTCGATGACTTCGCTGATGCCGTCAAGCTGAGAGCGAAGCAGCATTACAATTATAGTTTCTCTGACGGAGAAGAGGTTAGTGACATTTTTATTATTGAAAATATTTTCTTTGGTCGATTCGGTATAGGCTCGATTTTCAGCGAAAGTGCAACATTGCCCTGGTGTCGTGGGTTTTGGGACTGCGTGGCTGATCGGGGTGTCAAAAGACGTCGAGACGAGGGCTACAAAAAGAAAAAAACATACTTTTCTGAAGATCGAAATTTTTTTTAAAATGCTGTCGTTTCGCACGATTTCGGTCAGAAAAAATTCATATCTCAACATCGAAATAAGATATCGAAATAAACCGGTCAAGTGTGGGTCGGGCTACTCGCGCACCGAGGGTTCCGTACCACACCAACCTAGAACACAACATTATTAACTTAGAAAAAAAAGTTTTTGTGTCCGGGACCGACCGCGAGACCGACTCACATTTGGCCGGTTTTTAGTATTTGTTGTTATTCTGTAGGGTTTGCTCTATAATCACACTAAGTTTGACACTTGTATGTATTACTGCTTTTACCATAGAGCGTGCAGAAAAAACGTTGATAAAAACTAGTTTCTTGTTGAGAAACCCCCTTATTTTTAAAATTTTTGAAATTTTTATTATTTGTTAACAAACGCTCCGTAATAACGCATAATCTGACAAAATTTCAACAATCTAACTATTACGGTTCAAAAGTTACAGCCCTAAATATTTAGGACAGACGGACGGACGGACGGACGGACGGACAGAGACGGACAGACGGACGGAAAACGTAGGCTTAGTAATAGGGTCCCGTTTTCACCCTTTGGGTACGGAACCCTAGAAATAAAAAACCCCTAAGAAGGGAATTTAAGCTTTTTATTTAAAAACTTTCGATTTTGGAATGTGTGTTTGTCGCGGAATTTCATTATGATTAGAATATTAGAATGGAGTTGACATTTGAATAAATACGTTCACAATGTATCGAAAATAGAAAATTCGGAATTCCCATGTGGAATTATTTTATCTCACACATCTATGTAAGCGTGTAGTTGCATACATACGTACATATGTATGCAATTCTACTATCGTTCGAGCACATATTCCAACCATTCCGAGCATCCGGAAATTGCTTTTAAAATCGATACCAACGTTAATCCCATCGCAAAATTGTTACAAGTTCTGGACGTATCGTGAAAGCGAGACTTTTATTCGAAAAAAAAGATAGCATGAGTTGATGCCAACTGTACCTACCTACTAGGTTATTGGGAAACTTTAAAGCTGAGTGTCCACTACGGGTTTACGGGTAACAGTGTTGATAAATAATGATGTGCAAGTTTGGATGTTTGCGACTCAATCACATATAAACGGCTAAACATATTTGGATGAAATATAGCACCAGGGGGAGCGTGTGAATTCTCTATGTATGCACACAAATAGAATTGACGACACGGTTGGTGTAATGGTCCTGGGTTCGAAACCCGGTTCGGTCATGGATTTTATATGTTTGTGCCGTTATTGTACATGGTTCCCATAACAAAAAGCCTAATGCTTAAATTTGGGATCATTACAATGTATGTGCCTGTGAGCGTTATTTATTATTTATTTTATTATAGAATAATTTCTAGAATCTAGATTAACACATTATGCCACTTTTTATAGTCAGCGCGGATGAAGTCGCAGGGAAAAGCTTGTATTTGTATATTTTCTTATAACTGTACCTTACCATAGCGTAAATAATATTACAGTGGTGAAGCTCAACAGTCGCGACAGGTCAATCGAGCGAGGTGGGCGGGGCCGGGGGGAGCGCATCCCGGTACCGATTTGCCTGCGCGCGGTACCGGCAAAGCGCGGTGCCCGACACGCCTCGACCGTTGCGCTGAGCTCCCCCACTTTATGTTATTTACGCTATGACCTTACCTTCTAAGTAAATAGGTGCTATTCATTTCATTTCTCTCAATTAGTATCAGTTTTCCACAACATTGTGCAACAATGGCGACGGCTAGTCCCCGGATAATTTGCTCTCGTTATAACAATGTCTTGAGGCTCTCTTGTTATTTGTTCTAAAACTTGTTGTCCGATGAAAATAAACACTCTGTTATTTATAAGATGTCGTAGTCCGATCGTTGAATTAGGCAGATCGTGATCTGCCTGGGCCATGATACAACGCCATTTCACGATTTGACTATCTGACAAATCGCTATTTCGTTTAACGATGATTGATTTGAATAAAGTTTTTACATTGATCGAAGATTGTATGACGTTTTTCGCGGCCATGCTATGGCAAAAATTAAAAAGTTCTACAAAATAATATATTATTTTGTAGCGTACACGTATGTTAGAAAATGATGAAATGGACAATAATGATGATGATATTTTCTATTTACCTATATAATGTTTTTTTTACGTTAGTTATATTCATTTAATGTAATTTTCTAATTATTTTATGGTTATTAAGTTATTTTCTTACAATATTAATTTGTTAAATGACTTGACTGTTTTTTTTCTTTTGGCAGCCATATCATGATGTAGCGAAGTAATTGGCTTGTAATATTGACAAGTAGGTTGCTCACGTCGATACGCCTGATATTCTATTAGGCGCATTGTGATATAATCAGCCAAATTATAATGAAGTGACGGCGTATCATGAAGTTCCCAGGCAGATCACGGTCTGCCTAATTCAACGATCGGACTACAGCACTTATAACAATGAGGTCCAGGTGAGGTTGTTTACCAGGCCAGATTGCTAAACAAAAGGTCTTGCCTGTTGTAGCACCGTTGTTTCGCATTATAAAAGCCTAGTGGATATTATAAAAAACGGGATATTTATTAGCTGACCCGACAGCATTATAATATAACGAGCTTTTACCCGCGACTTCGTCCGCATAAATTATATACCAGATTTTAAGTCCGATGATAAGCTATCAAACAAAAAAAGTTTCATTAAAATCGGTTCAGTAGTTTTTACGTGATACTCGAACAAACAAACACCCAAACAAACAAACAAACAAACATACAAACAAACAAACAAACAAACATGCAGAAAAAAAATCCAAAAATTTGTGATTTGGAATCAGGGACAGGTAAAAACCATGTCGTAATTTTTTTTTGTAAATATCATCAATGTACAGACACATTTCTGTTACAGTTTTATAATAGTTTAGATATATCGAAATCTATGCCCGACAGATCCTATCTAAAAAACCTTATTCGGACAATTACGTATATTTAAAAAAAAATCCTAACCGGTCCAGCGGTCCTCAAGTGATGCGCTGCCAACGAACAGCATTAAAATATAGACCACGACTTAGTCTGCGTTTACTTTAAAAATATATCCAGAATTTGATTCAAATCCGTTCAGCCGTTTATGGATTGAGTCACAAATATCTAAACATCGTCACAAACTTTCACATTTATAATATTGTTAGGATATAGGATGTAAAAGGAGACCGGATTAAGCGACTACTAACTATATCGGCAAGAGGGAAGCTCCGAAATAAGATGTTGATAAATGTGACTACACATGGAAATGTGACTTCCTTCAATCTGGGCGAAACGAACGTGACATGAGTTTAGATTGCGACGGAACGCCAGGTGGACACATTAGTTAGATGTGAAGTTGAATGGTCGGCAAAAAAGCTGATTAACACTTCTGAACCTTATACTCATAGAAATAAAGGTGATAAATTCAACCTTATCACTGTAAAGTGTAAACAATAAAATTCTGAGTTGGGTAAAAATAAATTATGATGTATTTTCGTCCGTAGAGTTGAAAGAAAACAATATTATGAATTTATGATGAAAGGTTGTTTTAAATATACAGGGTGAAATTGATATCATTAGCATCCTTTCAAACTAAGAGTCTGCCCATCAAACTCAACAACGAGCAAACAGATCGGAGTAACAAAATAATCAGCTGTTCCATACTAAACTGCAATGCCTACACGACTCATCTTAATAAAATTAAATCTTTACAAATCCGTTTTCTTAAACTTATTGTGCATCCCAAAGAACGCAAAAAATATAAACAATGTGATAGTTATGAACCTCTTTTTAAATTATGCAATGTAATCCCGATAGAAAAAAAATTCATACTGTACCATGCGCTGCAAGAGTACACGCGCAGTGAATATAAAATACCTATTAAATATAATTATCCCACCAGAAAAGCAGCGCAGGGTAGCCTTAGGGTGTGCAAAACCAAAAATGTATACGGAAAAAGGACAAAAGAATACATAGTTCCTACAATATTTAATAACCTACCATCTGATTTAAAATGTATAAAAGGGACTACAGAAACTATAAAAGCTAAAATAAAAAGATATATATTGGATTACTAAGCCTATGCATACTGTAACAGCACTGTGGTGTTACCCTGTATTGCAATGCGTGCATATGTATGTATGCGTATGTACCTATGTATATATGTATGCATTGTTATGCCATATTTGAATTCTCCTGCCTAGTGGTCCAGTATAACCCCCTGTGTAATCCGAACCCAAGACTCCGTCGAAGGGCTAGGCAGGAGGTTAAATTAATACCAGAAAGTTAAATCTATTCTGTGCATGCCCTCATTGTTGTTATTGTTGGTATTGTTATCGATAAAGACTTAAACTAATTTATCTTAAAAAAAAAATGTTGTTTTGTTTTAAATTAAAATTGTTTTGTAGTCAAAAATTAAAATCAGACCTGTAACTGTACTTTTGAATTAGTTAACGTCACGCAGCAACTGTGGATCTCCCGCTAAACTCTTTAAGGAGTTTTGGAGAGAAATTGTTTATTCTAGATTATAATTTTTTTTTTTGTAAAAGTTAAATAAATTAAAAAAAAAAAAAAAAAAAAAAAAACTCAAATGTATGCAACAGCTGATTTCTTTTTTGCTCCGATCGGTTTGGTCCCATAGTAAAAGTTGTTCAGTTTGATGGGTAGACTCTTAGTTTAAAAGGATGCTAATGATATCAATTTCACCCTGTATTTATAAGTCAAATGTTATGCCAGTCCCATTATGATTCATCAGTATCACACGTATCGCAGAGTCCCGGGACGCTTCTACGCTTATCACTGATCAGGATTGACCGAGTTTTAAAAGTTTTTTATAAATGTAAAAAAATCTAACAAAAATCAGCAATCAGCAATCAAATAAAATAAAAAAATAAAAACAAATAAAAGGTATAAAAAATACATGGTATATTAAATAGCATTTTGTAGTCTTTGTAACGTGAAACAAGTCTATTACTAAATGAGTTTTGTATTTGATGTTTCGTTATTACATTCTTTGAGATGAACTTAGTCAGTAATTTATAATTTTAGTTCCTAAAGTAATTTACAAAGGCCTACGGTCGTAGCATTGTCGTAGCCAAGTCGTAGCATATTTGCTACGAAATTCTATAAACAATTTGTAAACAGAAATTTCGTATCTAGAAGAATTTCCAACGTTACATGCATACCAAGCTGAAAGGGTGGGATTATATTTATGAAATTGAAAGCCTTTTCGGAATTTCATGCCTTTGATTTTAATTAATTCTCTTTTGTCAAACAAAAGTCAGCCAAAAATACTCTTTGATAATTTAAAAACAGATATCTCCAACAAGAATGTAATTGTACAAGAAAGAGTATCTATTACTACATAGTACGAATCAGTATGCCTATAATGATGATGATGATTTCTTATGGCTAATTTCAACAATCGCTACTTATTTAGAAAACGTGTGAATTTTTGAATTTTTATCTCAATCCACGTTCGAATCCGCACGGACGACTTTCCATGTACCAATGAGTTTTCTAACTTATGCAGGGTGTAACATAACACCCTAGTAATACTTAAGGGGGTGCTTCAGACCATTAAACTGAACCACTTTCACTATGGGGCCATCATCGAGAAAAAATAAAAAAATCTGCTGTCCCATACAAAACTGCAGTACCGACTCGACTAAAATGTATGGGACAGCTGATTTTTTTTATTTTTTCTCGATGTTGGCCCCATAGTGAAAGTTGTTCAGTTTGATGGTCTGAAGCACCCCCTTAAGTATTACTAGGGTGTTATGTAACACCCTGTATGTGGGTACATAACTATTACCGACTGCTTTCAAACTGTGAAGTAAACATCGTAAGGAAACCTGCATACGCTGTAGAATAAATTCTAAGGTGTATGTGAAGTCTATCAATTGGCCACGCAGGTTGGACTGACGTCCACACACCCTCCTTGAGGGAAGGCCTCGTGCCCTGTTGTGGGACGTATATTAAGCTGACACAGAATAGATAATAGTACATAATCAAACCTGAAATCGTCAGGTAAACTTCTTCATCGGCGCGTTCTACGACGGCGTGTACCTTTTGGGCATGGCGCTGAACGAAACGTTGACCCAGGGCAGCGACATCAGGGACGGCCGCAGCATCACCACGCGCATGTGGGACCGAGACTTTCACGGTAAATAACATCACAATATGGCAAAATAACATCATGGTAACATCACATCATGGCAAAATAACATTATGGTAACATAACATCATGGTAACATAACATCATCATGGTAACATAACATCATGGCAACATCACATCATGGCAAAATAACATCATGGTAACATAACATCATGGTAACATCACATCATGGCAAAATAACATTATGGTAACATAACATCATGGTAACATAACATCATCATGATAACATAACATCATGGGAACATCACATCATGGCAAAATAACATCATGGTAACATAACATCATGGCAAAATAACATCATGTTAACTAACATCATGGTAAATAACATAAGCGTCTTCCCCGTTATGAAATTCCTTTCTAGCGCCAATCTCAGCCGAGGCCTATCATGTCGCCCGATGCAGAGAAAAAAAGAAAAATCGGGATTGTCTGTGATCCTTAATGTGTGTGAGATGCCTTGGTTTTTTTTGCATGCCCGCAAGAGCACACATCGTGGTTTTCTCGTTTTATTACTTGTTTTGTAGCATGCTAGCTCTGCAAGTGCTGCCACCCTAGTTATATTTAATGGGGTGGCTTAGACCATCAAACTGAACAACTTCAGCGAGAACACATTAAAACAATCGGTTGTTTCCATAAAGTTACTATACCTTATACCTTTATGGTTGTTTCTTACAAATTAGCAATACCTACTCGACTCCAATGATTTTTTTTGACGTCTGTATTGAAAGTTGTTCAGTTTGATGGTCTAAACCACCCCACTAAATATTACTTACGATTAAGAACGACGACGATTAAGAATTTATTATCGTTTAGTTATTAAGTCGTGTTATGTGGTAGAGTTTCTGGACGCATCTTCTCTACAGCGACAACACGTTCCGACGCGGCGGTAGCTTCAAAAAAAGATTTGACGTTTAATAAGTGTGCTTCAAGCTCCTATATTTAATAAATTACGTTGACTTTGAAGGTGTTTTGTTATAGCTATAGAATGCAGACTATTTCTTATTGTAGCAATATTTATATCACGCAGGTATAACGGGCCACGTACGAATAGATGCTGTCGGTGACAGAGATGCTGACTACGCTATTTTAGACCTTGATCCCGTCACTGGAAAGTTTGAGGTAGGTTGTGTTAACGTTTAGCTTTTCTTGCTATACATTTAATCTCGTCCAAATTTTACTGCTTCACGATGGCTTCACGTCAAGCCGAAAACAGTAGATAGTCTATTTATAACTGGGAAAAACAAAGAACAAAACAAAAAAAGTAAAAACAAAAAATATACAAAAAATAAAATAAGTTTCATCATTCTCGACATTTTGTTTTTTTTTTTAATTGTGAAAATCGCCAACCTACTAACTTTTAGATGTTGGTAGAATTTGTTTATATTTCCATAAAAATACTTGTTACATGTGTAATCCTGAATAACCTTACCAAGTGATCCAAAATCAAAATAAAAGCATAGTGGCATACTTTTTAAAGAAATTTGACAGACTTCTGATGCGGTAGGTAACATTTTTTTCTTTGGCATCTGAGATTTTTTGAGACTACACTCTATATAAAAATGTATGGCGCTAACCTGGCAAGTTATTTCAAAAGTTGGCTCATTTAATCATGTTTTCAAAATAGTATCACACTTGGTATTCACCTTCTTTTTTTCTCGTTTTAGGACACTCTGTATTTACAAAACCCCGTTGTGTGTTTATAACTTTTACTTTTGGAAAATTTTGAATGTTTTTGCACGATAACGTTTTTTTCCCAACTTTTCCGAATAACTTTAAATATTTCAGCGTTTAGAAGTAAAAATGAAGGTATATAAAAGCAAAAACATGACTTTGTTTTTTTGTGGCAGACAGGGTCTAACAATATTAAATGTGAAAAGGTCACACGAGCGAGAAAATAATAACATTTCTGATGTGACATAAACATAATAATCTAATACAGTTAGTTGTATTTTACATTAGGTACTGTATTATACAGAGTGTACCAAAACACCCTAGTAATACTTAAGGGGGTGCTTCGGACCATCAAACTGAACAACTTTCACTATTGAGCCAACTTCGAAATCGCGAAATAAAAATCAGCTGTTTCATACAAAACTGCAATACCGGCTCGACTCAAATGTATGGAACAGCAGATTTTTAAAATTTTTCTCGATTTTGGTTCATAGTGAAAGTTGTTCAGTTTGATCGTCTGAAGCACCTCCTTAAGTATTACTAGGATGTTTTGTTACACCCTGTACCTAGAAAAATAATAATATCCCATCAAAAGATGTCATACACGTAACAATTGTAGCCAAGTCTCATTAACGTTTTGGTTTTGGTCACAAGCCGTCACATTTGAAATTATTGTATCCCATGTATAGCCTCAGAATATACAGGATGTAAAACATAACTTTCTATGGAACAGTTGATATTTATTTCGGTATTTCAAAGTTGGTACCACAGTAAAAGTTGTTCAATTTGATGGTCTGAAGTACACCCTTCAATATGTAACGTATTTAATTGTACACTCTGTATAATAGTACAGTCAACAGAAAAAGTCTTAAAAAAATTCGTAATGAAATTAATTCCGTACAAATCGATATTTACTATGTTACATATACTATACCTACATGTTACATGAGAGTGTGTTAAACTAACTTCAGTTTAAAAATAAATAACGTAATAGTTATTAAAGTATCCCTGCATAGTAAAGTTACTCTTCTATACGTTGTTGTTCTAGCTTGTATTCTGTGACTGCTGCGCTTTAAGAGGGCTATCACAGTCCAGTGGCGCCCTCATCACATTAAAAAAGATTTCTCAATAAATACTTTTATAGGTTTTTATAAAAATTTTGAAAAAAGAAAAAAAAAACGGCCGCTTTTGTTTTTATTCGAAATTGTCTAAAAGTGAACCTATAAAAGTATTCTATGAAAATAGCTTGAAGGCTTTAGTAGTTTTGATGTTGAGCACTTTTTTTAATTTAGGCTTTCTTTATTGAGAAATCTTTTTTAATGTGATGAGGGCGCCACTGGACTGTGATAGCCCTCTTAAAGCGCAGCAGTCACAGAATACAAGCTAGAACAACAACGTATAGAAGAGTAACTTTACTATGCAGGGATACTTTAATAACTATTACATTATTTATTTTTAAACTGAAGTTAGTTTACCACACTCTCATGTAACATGTAGGTATAGTATATGAAAAAAAAAAATTACTAAGAAGCAACGCATGGTCCGGCACACCCCTGACCGGTTTTATATGATTCACATTCTCTGATAATAGGCATTTTTAAAGTCAACTCATGTCATAATGCGATAAGAGAAAAGTGTTTTATTACATTTCTTCTTTTGAACTAACGTTAGTTATTCGGAACGGGTAGGCACTCTCGTTTTATCAACTTTAGTTAGATTAGGTAAAGCCTATTGTCTGTAACAATGTCACGTTGAACACTAACTGGATGATGAGTTCTATTGTTTTGTAGAGGAGATTTTTATCATCGAGTCTATTCTCACAGGAAAATCTATATGTATAAAAATAGCCTCGGCAGACAGAATACTATTGACTTGATACCTAATATTCACTGATAGTATAGCTAGGGACTTGGTCAGACATCGCTTATTTTATTTATTGTTTTTTATGTAGTTAATTTAGATGTCAGAGATAAGAAATTATTAACCGTTTCAAATCAGCCTTAGAAATCAGCAGGAGAACATTTGAAAATTACTATGGAGATTATATGCATCATTCAAACACTATTTTGAATATCAGGATTCAAAAATTGCACTTGTGTTCTAAACTTAAGATCATCAAACTAAACAAAGGACACTGGGCAAAAATGTATGGCCACTGGTCCAAGAGAACGCTATGACACGTAAATGTACACAAAATATTTTGGGTTCGTTTTTCAAGAAAAAAAAAGATAAAGGTTGTTATATTTTGACAGGGTCGTTTTAGGAAGAAGACCTTTTGACATTATGTCCCGAAAGGTCTAAAATCTTTTAGGGCGATCAGACAATTAGCTACAACTACTAAAAGTTATTATATGCCACTTAGATGGGCTCTTGAACCTCTCCTGCCCACTGTCCTTTCACTGAACAAATTTCACCGTTGAAAAAAAAATTGCTGTCCAATTTTATTTCTCTTTGTTGCCTCCATAGTGAAAGTTCTTCAATTTGATGTTCTAAACCAGCCCTTTAAATATTACTAGGGTGTTTTGTTACATCCTGTATATAATAAAACACAATAGGTCCTATCGCAGGTGGTGGCGTTTTACCACGGATTGAACAGTAGCTACAAGCCGGTGGCGGGGAAAGCGATCCACTGGCCGGGGGGTCGGAGGGGCCCCCCACCTGATATACCGCGCTGTGGCTTCTTGGGCACTGACCCCAGGTGTCAGGGAGGTAAGAAACATTGCAATCTGTTTCTTGTTATCGTCTGGGCTTGCAAGCCCTATTGTCGGAATTTTTTTAGACCGCCTTACGGCCTCTGACGTGGTGTTTATGTAACGATTGCTACCACCAGAGATACCAGAATATACCAGAATCTCATGGCAAATAAGGAAATTAAATTTGAGAATATGCAACACTGGGATTAGGGCTCTTTACACACTGCGACTTTTTGCAGCGTTTCTGCATCAGTTTAGTCGCGAGGCAGCATCGATGCAAATGCGATACAGTATCGATGCAAACGCGATACAGCCACGACGCAAAACGTTCGTAATATTTCAGTTATTCCACAGTTATTCGTCGACAGAATTTGTCGTGATAGCCCGAGATCCGACCGTAAAATTATCCACCTATTTCATAGGCGAACGAAATGTGATTCAAGTGTATGTTTACACAGGGGTTAATTCAACGCCGCCAACTATAGGGTTGCCAGGTTCAAAGAAGTCATTTAGATCCCTAGTTTTTCTAGTAATTTAGATCAGTCTCCTTCCGAGGGCACCTTATTTACTTCCCTAAAAGACAGGTGGAAAAAGTTATGCCAAAAATCATAATGGAAAAGGTACTTGCGGCCTATATTGCTTGCGGCAAGATTTTTCTAGGCAACTTGGCGGCGTTGAATTATCCCCTGTGTAAACATACACTTGAATCACATTTCGGTCGCCTATGAAAAAGGTGCATAATTTTACGATCGGATCTCGGATTATGATGAACACGCGCGTGTTTATCGCTGCAAAAAGCCTCAGTTTGTAATGGGCCTACTTTGAGTAGACCAAGACTAGACAGATGAAAGTTTGACACTACCATGTGGAAATCTCTATTGATTTCTTTTTTATGCCATAAGATTCTAGTAGACCTATAGTAGCAACGGGTGCCATCCGAAGCACGGAATCATCTTTGTTTTCAGCCAATCAGGTGATTCAGCCTGCAATGTCCTAACCAACTGGGGAAAAACGCACAGTGACATATCACTAGGTGTCCCCCATGGGAATCGCACCCACGACCTCAGAGTCAGAGCCCAATGCTCTTAATCATTAGACCACGAACCAAACAACAATTTAGAACGATTTTTAACTTACAAAATGAGCTCTACATATCACAAATGATTATTGCAATATAGGTAGTATTGAAATAATCATATGTGAGATGTAGACTATTGCAATACAGGTAGTATTGCAATAATCATTTGTGAGATGTAGAGCTGATTTTGTAAGTTAAAAATCGTTCTAAATTAGACTTGTTTTTGTTATGTAACAAACGACTGATCCTATTTTTTGTGGTATGACTATTATTTGACCCATTCGGTTCGGTTTTCCTGTAATAGTGAAAATAATATATAAAAAAATACATTTACAGTGTTCCTACTGTAAATGTATGTATGTCAGGGAATAGTCGTGAGTAGGTATGTGATATGCTATGTACTCTGCCCACGTAAGGGAAACAAATGCGATAAACATAAATTTTGCGGGAAAGAATTAATTTAAATTTTCATGAAATTTATATTGGAGGTATATTCTCAGGGGCCAAGTGTAGTGTAGGTATAATGTGGAGCCTTACTATCGTTGATGTTTTCTGGAATAAAGCTTTGTTTGTAAATATTGTCAATAGATGGTGATGCGTTGAACTGCGGTTAAAGAATTTTGGCGGCCGGCCCTGTAATTTGAGACCCAGACTTAGAGGTCCCGTACATGAATGAAACTTAGTAATACGTGTAGAGTGAAACAAAACTAACAAAAAAGTAAATTGGCTGTAGCCTGTAAAAGTTAGGGGAAAGGTGTTCTTCTTATGATACCTTTTGTAGCAAGTGTGTGAAAGTCATAATCTTTCTTATTAGATAGTCCATTCAATCTTCTATGGATTCATTATGTTTATTTTAATAAAAATTCACGATAACCATATAATATTATGATAATGGAAGAAAACGAAATCACGAACTATCAGTTCAACCAAGCCAAATACATTCCGTAACAACCAAAAAACACCTCAGTGATAATAGCTGATAGCTGTCGTGGTAGCGTTTGGCTACAGCTTTTTAGATGATTTGTCTATTTTACTAGTAATTTCTACTTTTGAATCCAGACTTCTGGAGATGTGGAAGTTTTTTAAAAAAATGCCTTAATTTCTTCTGTTTATAATAATTATGACCGCCTTCATGAAGACCTTTTAGTTTTCTTAAAAAATGGCTGGGTCCAAATCTGCCCATCTTCTTTATTTGTAGTAGTAGGGAAGAATAAAACGGGGGCGCGCACTGATGATTTTAGTCACCCTGACTGTTTCGTCACTGTTACTACGTCAATGGATCCTTTTCGAGGTGCGCGCACTTGAATACGTGACAACTGGGTAAAGATCCATAGACTTGGTGAGAGTGACGAAACAGTCACGGTAACTAAAATCACCAGAGAGCGCTATGCTTTAATGTGCGTGTCTGTTACTATACCGGAAGATTTTTTTTACCGTTCCCAAACTTTCAGGGGCGGTTCAGACCATCAAACTGAACAACTTTTAGTATAGGACCAAATCTGAAATCGCGAAAAAAAATCTGCTGTTCCATACTAAACTGCTTAGTAGACTTAAATGTATGAGAGCCGATTTTTTTTTACGAATTCATTTTTGCTTCTATAGTAAAAGTTGTTCAGTTTCATGGTCTGAACTACACCTGTAAGTTTCGGAATGGTAAAAAAATCAACCGGTATAGGTAGATCATTGTATTTGGTAAATTGTATCAAGAAGCCTTCATAAATAGCTTTTACAGAGTTAAGCAACTATCGAGTTTAGAGCTTTTCTTTTTCTCATTGAATTTAACTTTTATGTTAACGAAATAATTTAGTAAAAATTTAGTAACATTGAAAAAAGTTAAATCGTACGCCAAAAGAGATCTTATTAATTTTAATGTCATAACCACTTGTGGATGTGAAAGTAGAACAATTTGTGTGTGTTTATAAGTGAATTAATTATCTCTTTGCACGCTGCCAGAGACCCAGACCGTTATTATTTACTGTTTTATCGGTTTGGCCATATTCCTTACGTTCGCCGTGACTGCGGCCTGCGTGGCTTATAAGTGAGTATTGTAGTTAGTTATGTCGTTTGCCGAAACCGACAAACATGCATGAAAGGACTAATTAATAACCGGCTCTTCATTCTCGCCGAGAACGGGCGAGACAGGCCGAGAACGAGAGTGTGGATGCTCTTCATTGTTCTCGTGGCGTCGTAAGCCATAGTAATTTTCCTTGCAAGTTCTCGGCGAGAATTCTCGGCAAGAGTGAAGTGCGGGCTTTATGAATGTGGAGGAAGCTAGAGAGGTTTGCCAAGATCGTAGTAGATGGCGTTGTTCGGCTGTCTCTGCCAACCCCAGTGGGATACCAGAATATGTATGTCATGTACGAGTATGTATTCAGAATTTTCGCATAGACTTCCTTTATTTAAAAATGAAAGAATATCTTATAGTCTTTTTAATAGCAATAATAATAAATATTTTTTCTAATAGTCTTTTTATTCTTTTTCTTGATATTGTTTTATGAAAATACATGCCATGTATTTATATTTTCTAATATAAGTGTAAAGGGAATATATACGTTCCAGAAATAACATAAATTTACTTGTTTGTTTGTTTAGTTAAACGGTTTCTGTTTAACCTATATTCGCTGAAAGCTCGTTATTTATAACTGTAGACTTAATCTTTATTCTTTGAATCTCCTTCAAATAAGATCACACTGTAGGGCAAAAGTCTCCTCACAAAACAGGGTGAGAGCGATTCAGGATCCAGTGTGACCGGTAGTGAGCCCTTCGCCACTTTTAATAGAAATTGGGCTTCCTTCACCAGGGTAGGTACCGTTACAGGTTTTCATAACTTCCCAGAAGAATAAATTACGACTCTAATTACGTCTCTCATCTGGGCTGGGATCGAACCACTACCTCTTCTACACGGAAGCTAAGCCTACTAGGCACTATATGACTAGACCATTACCGCTCCCGGTGAAAATTGGTCTATAATTGGGCATTATTAATGTGTTGTCTTTTCTGTAGACAAGCGCACATAGACGCGGAGCTGAACAACATGGCGTGGCGCGTCAGGCCCGAGGAGGTGCTGGTGGAGGTGGGCGCGGGGCTCGGCACCAGTCCCGCGCTGCACAGCATCAACGAGGTGCTCAAGGTATGGATACATTGTCTCATGTCCTCTCTGTAGACAAGCTCACATAGACGCGGAGCTGAACAACATGGCGTGGCGCGTCAGGCCCGAGGAGGTGCTGGTGGAGGTGGGCGCGGGGCTCAGCACCAGTCCCGCGCTGCACAGCATCAACGAGGTGCTCAAGGTATGGACACATTGTCTCATGTCCTCTCTGTAGACAAGCTCACATAGACGCGGAGCTGAACAACATGGCGTGGCGCGTCAGGCCCGAGGAGGTGCTGGTGGAGGTGGGCGCGGGGCTCAGCACCAGTCCCGCGCTGCACAGCATCAACGAGGTGCTCAAGGTATGGATACATTGTCTCATGTCCTCTCTGTAGACAAGCTCACATAGACGCGGAGCTGAACAACATGGCGTGGCGCGTCAGGCCCGAGGAGGTGCTGGTGGAGGTGGGCGCGGGGCTCAGCACCAGTCCCGCGCTGCACAGCATCAACGAGGTGCTCAAGGTATGGACACATTGTCTCATGTCCTCTCTGTAGACCTGAGCTTTGAACAACAGGACTTAGGTTTCGTCTTTACTTAATTCGTATAAGCCGCGCGGATAAAGAAACAATCTATAAATGGCGGACGGCCTCGGTTTATCTCGCTCACATCGTCGCTCTGTCTATACTCGCACTCATACAAAAAAACGCTTTTTGACGTTTCGGCCGCCATTTATAGATTGTTTCTTTATCCGCGCGGCTTATACTGGAATAGGAATACTATATGGCTGGCGTACTGCATCGGAACCGGAAAATTGTCTATTCAATGGCTGCAATCGCGCTAATTAATGAGCTGCAACAATGATTGCAACGCAACTGACAATCTAGTAATTGGGTGAATCTGTCAATACTGCCATTAGCAGAATGGAATTTAGTTGGGAGGTTTACCTCCGACATTCATGTCGTAAATCTAAAATTCAGATTACTGTGTAATAGTCGCACGCATTGAGATTTTAAAATGCATAAATATTTATCAGTAATGAGGGTTTACATTATTTTGATTATTCTATCTTGAAAAAAATTGCTTGTCTGTGTAATATTGTATGAACATTTATTTCCTAATCAATTATTATCATTACATTAGTCGCAAAAAACTCAACAAAAAGAAACTGTACAGAAACATAAGTATAAAAAAAGAAACACTAGGTCACAACACTGTTTTTATTTTTTATAAAACAATGTCATAAAAAAATAGGTTTTGGAATTTGCGCAACAGCAAAGCAAACTATTATAAACTAGAAAGAATTCACGATCAGCAGAGTTTTCAAAACTTTCGAAAGAAGTACGAACCCAACCAACATTTATGTGCCTACCTACAAAAGCAAACTGCCTGAAACTTCATACAGTATCTGAAACTTATAAGAATTGGTTTCAAACGGGTGAACAAAAACATTCTCGGCCAGAATTTCTTGCTGAACCTTTATGCTCTTTGCTTGCTTGCTTATCCTGTCGACTTCAACACAACAAAGTCGCTAAATAGTACATTACTAATACGCTAGGAAATATTAAATCTATGGTGTGTTTATTACAGTACCTAGTTTATATTCAGTGAGGAATAAAAGTTATACAAGTTAATAGTTGTTAAATATAATACCTACAGAAACTGTAGAGAAACAAATTTCAAATACAAACCTGCTTACTCGAATAACCCGCCCCGGGTCGTGTTTGTACCGAACGTACCCATTACGCTGGCGTCATTGCCACCTTGAATGGCTAACGAGATGCGTTGGGTAAGAAACGCCCCAGAGCGAGGGTCATTGCCCCTCTCCCGTAATCTGCTGCCCAG
Organism: Agonopterix subpropinquella; assembly: GCA_922987775.1. NCBI lineage: Eukaryota > Metazoa > Arthropoda > Insecta > Lepidoptera > Depressariidae > Agonopterix > Agonopterix subpropinquella. Next base: position 6,142,049 of record OV277710.1, read on the forward strand.
GTCTTTTATAAACTTTTTGGCCTCAGCTCCCCAAGGCCCTGCGGTTTCAACAGCCACTGGCACGAACAGAGCGTCTACCCGAATATTCGAACTTCGCAATTGCGTGAACATTTTCGTTCCAATGTCAACTCTATTACAATGAAGTGCGAACCGATACAGCTGCGATATATCGAACATTGAAAGTCCGGGTACAGGGCCAGAGATGTGCCCTCTAAGTCTTGGTACCAGACCGTCTAGCATGATTTCTCTATTTGCGCGCGACTCGGTTTTTTTCCATACTACTACTTGCGGCAAGCGCGGCTTGCGCTCTCCGAAAAGCGTGGAAACAGGTTATTTTGTATGCAGCGAAGGCGCGTCGGGCGCGTGTAGAGAAATCATACTAGACGCGCAGGTGTGCTTAAACCGAGCTGCGCTTTCCGCCGTCGATCCAGCCACCCGCGTGGTACCCTGCAGATGAGATGGTGCGTAGGTGCAGACGCAAGTCGCATCCCACAACAGGAACCTACCCTTCTCCCAAGGCACCAATGTTAGGCCGTATGGTCTCTTTCCGTCACCTATTCTATTAACTTGTATAACTTTTGTTCCTCATTATCAAATTAAAATAAATTATTGCCGTTGTTTATATTCATGTCCAGTCTACAAACATCACTTTTCTTCCTACAGCTGTCCCTCGGCTGGAGTACGCGCAACAGCTCTGTGTCAGGAGTGAGCACTCCTCCCGTCACTCTCTCCTCCTTCACGGTCGGCCTCTACAAGGGGAACAGGGTCGCGGTCAAGAAGATACATAGGAAGAAACTAGACCTCAACAAGAAACTACTCTGGGAGATTAAGCAGGTAACAGAGGAATGTCGGTTGGTTGGTAAAATCGATCTTGTTTAATTAAGAGAGTACATACCGAATTTTATACAGGGTGTAAAATTAAATGGGACACTTAGGCTCAATTCCCACTGGCGCAGAGTCGAAGCGAAAGGCGACGCGAAATAATTCGCCCCATTGACGCGTGAATGCGCGCGTTTGCGCGCATCGACGCGCGAATCGACGCGTCCGGATAACGTAGAGCCCTGTGCTTCGCCCTTCGCCCGATGTCAGCGCCGGCTGACGCGCACGCGCGCTTCTGCGCGCGGTGACGCGCAAACCCGAGCGACCCTTGCAGGGGAAGACGCATTGACGCGCGCCGCTGAGCGTTTTTAAATGTTCGCAACAAAAATTCGTACCGTATTAATAGAGAACTAAAGATGAATTTAGAACGGTTGAAAAACGTGACGCTTCACGTCGCGTCGCGACGCTTCGACTCTGCGCCAGTGGGAATTGAGCCTTACTTAAAGGGGTGCGTCAGACCATCAAACTGAACAACTTTTACAATGGGACCAACACTGAAATCGCTAAAAAAAATCCGCTGTCCCATATAAAACTGCAAACATAACTCGACTGATAATGAATGGGATAGCAGAATTTTTTTCGTGATTTCGGTATTGGTCCCATAGAGAAAGTTGTTCAGTTTGGTGGTCGTCCACCCCTCTGCTTGATGTTATGGGCGGTATTTTCAAGGCTTGCTATAGAAATTTCGAGTTTGTTTTTTGGGTGAAAGGTTGCCTATCTACGTAAGTATTATTATTACCCAAACATATAATTCGGATTTCAGGGCCCCTCGGGAGGAGGGGGGGGGGGATTAATTCTATTAATTTCTTTGATATACATATCAAGGGGGGGATAGGGGTGGGTACTTGGTCTACTCCCGATTATTTCTCAGTTATTCCGACTATTCAACTTGCTCTTTTTATTTTTAGGGTTTTTTCTAAGTCTCTCAAATGAAGTCTGTAATTTTTTTTGGACAGGCTCGCAACGTATCTCACGAGAACACAGTGCGGTTCATCGGCGCGTGCGTAGACTGCCCGCTGGTGTTCGTGCTGACCGAGTACTGTCCCAAAGGATCCCTGAAGGATGTGCTGGCCAACGAGGAGCTGCAGCTTGACTGGAACTTTAGAACCTCACTTGTTCATGATATTGTGCAGGTAAGGCATACGTGACATACTGGATGATTTTTTTTACCATTCCGTCACTTTCAGGGGTGGCTCAGCCCATCAAACTGAACAACTTTTACTATGGGAGCAAACCTGAAATCGGAAAAAAAATCAACTGTCTCATACATTTGAGTCGAGTAGGCATTGGCAGTTTAGTATGAAACAGCTGATTTTTTATTTGCGATTTCAGGTTTGCTCCCATAATAAAAGTTGTTCAGTTTGATGGTCTGAACCACCCCTGAAAGTTTCGGAACGGTAAAAAAAATCATCCAGTATAACAATAGTGAGTTAAATGTAACAATTAGCTATTCTTTTCATTTTCAACATTTACAAATAGGTCTGTACTATTTACTAATACTGTCTACTATTTATGAAAACGTTATTTTTAAACAATAAGGGAATTCTATTAAATTTTCATTTTAGACTGCCAATTATTTTTTTTGGCTTTTGCACTTCATTATTGCCAGATTTGACGAACTTTCCAATTTTAGACCCAACAAACAAACAACAAAAAAAAAGGTTGATCGAACACCAATTTGATTTCAAAGTAAAATATTTTTGTGAAAATTTTGCTTGTTTTGGTTTTCCGCAAGATCACACATCTGATATCTGAGCTTGCGTAAAGGTTATCTTATTTTAGGACTTACGAGCTTTTACCCGCGACTTCGTCCGCATAAACTATATACCAGATTTTAAGTCAGATCATAAGCTATCAGACAAAAAAAGTTTCATCAAAATCGGTTCAGTAGTTTTTGCGTGATACTCGAACAAACAAACAAACAAACAAACATACAAACAAACAAACAAACAGACAGACAAAAAATCCAAAAATTGATGATTTGGAATCAGGGACAGTTAAAAACCATGCCGTAATTTTTTTTTTTATTTATCTTCAATGTACAGACACATTTCTGTTACAGTTTTATAATAGTTTAGATTATTGATTTACACAAACATTGACGACCCGGTTGGTGTAATGGTTACCACGCCGGACTGCCAAGCCAGGGTCCTGGGTTCGAATCCCGGTTCGGTCATGGATGTTATATGTTTGTGCCGTTGTAGTATGATTCCCATAACAAAAAGCCTGAGGCTTACTTGGGATCATTACAATGTATGTGCCTGTGAGCGGTATTTATTATTTATTTATTTGGTGCATAAGTTTGTGAATAAACAATATCATAATATTTTGTCCTATCGCAGGGTATGTGCTACCTGCACGGCGGGCTGGGGGCGCACGGTAAACTGCGCTCCTCTAACTGCCTCATCGACGGACGGTTCGTGCTGAAGATATCCGACTACGGGCTCAACACCCTCTGCACCCCCACCGACCTGATCAAGGACGACACCTATTATTACAGTACGGTTCACACGATACTAATTATTTTAGTTTTTCGTTTAATTTAGTTTAAAAGCTCTCCAGCAAAAAAAAAATTACACTCAAAAACTAAGATGTTTTTATATGTAGATGCGTTGCCCGCGCTCCAAAATGGCAACAAAAAAGCAAGGTAATTGCCCGGCTTTCACATAGTCACGCGCCGTCTTATGTACGGACTACACGTCACTTTATCGCGCCATTTTAAAGTGCAGTGATGTTAGCGTATGACGCGTCTATTTGTAAAATGTCATTGCTCAAAAGTTTTCGTTTTCGTCATTATACAACATTAGGCCCGGCCTGGAGATCTGGAGATGGGCGGAGCGGAGATGTGTGCTGGCTTGTTGACATGTGACAATAAGTGGCCCTCTCTCTCGACTCTATTTGACCCCACTTATCTCCGCTCTGCTCATCTCCGCTTTGGGTTCGGGACTTCGGGTTCTAAGCGCAATAAAAGAGAATCAGAATCATTTATTGCCATAAACCATAGGTATAAAGTACAGAAGGAGAGTGATTATATCATAAGACCAATACGATTTGCCCTTTACGGCGTGCAACATTTTGAAATATATCCTTAGGTATATGTATTAGTAATGAATTATAGAGACTACTAGAGATGTGGATAAAGTGAAATAAACTTCATATTGATGAGAGTTTTTCCATACAATGGTAAAAACTAATGTATGGAAGAAAACTTCATCCAAACGCTTTCATCAAATTTTTACGTGACCGAAATTTTGGGGCCATTATGTCTGCAATGTTTTATAATAATTATTACCTGCAAGCTTACTACACTCCAGAGGGCCTAGAATGATTCACGCGAGATGTCGCGCCTGTTATCACGCTTAGACATACGCAAACAGAAAGAAAGCAATGAGCCTATGACGGCGTGAAAGCCTGTATCACGCTGACATGCGCCATGCCATCAGGTCGAAACTTTGACTACTTATATAGGGACTAGTTACGCGTGTCATTCTACTAACAAACATTTCTGCCACTTTTTGCGGGGGCTAGGTAACACGAAATCCGCAAATTTGGATTTTATTCCCCATAACTTTAGATTCTAATTTTGAATGTTAAAAATCATGAAAAGTAGTCTCGTGTGAACCCCAACCGTTCTAAGTTCAAAATTATTGTTTCGCAATTATAGGCTGTCTCGTTTAGTGATAAGGTATGAAATGGAGTGTAAATGTACATGATAAATTTTTCTTATACCTTGGCAGAGGGGAAATGCTACTGCAAGGCCAGTCCTTATATAAGTAGTCAAAGGGTCGAAAACACGTTGCCTTTGGTAAAAAGGTTAGATGTTGAACTTCCGTTACATCCTCCCCCTACAAACAACAGAGCTGCTGTGGACGGCGCCGGAGCTGGTGGCGGGCAGCATGTACCCGGGCGCGGTGGCCTCGCTGAAGGGCGACGTCTACAGCTTCGGCATCATTCTGGAGGAGATCGTGCTGAGGGCCGGACCCTTCCATCACTTCACTTCCACTATTACTTATAAAGGTTTGCTTATGTTTATGCTGGATGATTTTTTTACCGTTTCGAAATTTACAGGGGTGGTACAGAACATAAAAAAAAAATCGAAACGGTAAAAATCACCCAGTATACCTAATACTAGCTTTTTATTCACGGTTGCGATATTTGATCACACAGAACTAGTTTTTCCAATACTACTGGGTCAAACAAAGAATCCCCCTTTTTTGAAGTTAGTTATAATTTTACGATCAGGCAGGAGTGCGATTTTTGAATCTCATTCGGTGAGTTCAGCAGTTGTAAATGTCAAAATTACTATGGAGATACGCATCTTTCTACTTATAATTTGACTTTCAAAAATCATACTCCAGGAGTGCGATTTTTGGAAATTAAATCAGCAGTAGAAAGATGCATATCTCCATAGTAATTTTGTCATTTTTAACTGCTGAGTTCAACGTATGAGATTCAAAAATCGCACTCCAGAGATCGCAAAGGAATGCGGGGCGTTCGTCATTGTATGGGATGGGGTCAGAAGAAATGTTTTCTTTCTTACCTATACATTCATTCCTTTGGGTTAATATTAGCTTCATGAAATAGGTGCAAAACGAAAGAGTAACTGAGGTGAGACTTACAGACAGCCGTTGCGTATAGGTAGGTATGGAAATTCAATTTTAAAGTCCGGGATCGATTCCGCACTCACGACATGCCATGTACACACGGCGATACATCAAGCTACCCAAAACCAAAATAAGCTGACCGCGCGTCGGCATAGTAATCTATAACGTCGCGCGGCCAGCTTATTTTGGTTTTGTGTAACTTGATGTGTCGCCGTGTGTACCAATGAATTTTTCTAACTTATGCACTTAATACCGACTACTATATCAAACGGTGAAGGAAAACATCGTGAGGAAACCAACATACGCTGAAAAAGAAATTCCGATGCGTAGTCTACCAATGTGAAGCCTATCAATCCGCATTGGGTGGTAGATTATTGCCCATACATCCTCCCTGAGGGCAGGCTTGTGCGCTGCAGTGGGACGTATACAGGGTGTTACAAAAATACAAATAAACATTTAAGGGGGTGGTTCAGACCATCAAACTGAACAACTTTCACTATGGGACCAATATCGAAATCGCGAAAAAAAATATCATCATCATCATCATACCAGTCGATAGACGTCCATTGCTGGACATTGGCCTCCCCCAAAATGAGGAGATTTGCCATAATCGCCATGATACGATGCGTTTGCGATGTTCCATACTAACCGACAGATCTACTCGAGCTAAATGTATGGGACAAAAGATTTTTTTTTCGCGATTTCGATGTTGGTCCCATATAGTGAAAGTTCTTCAGTTTGATGGTCTAATCTAAACCACACCTTAAAAGTTTTCAATTTTTATTTTTACTTCTGTAACACCCTGTTTTAATGCTGATGATGATGTTGATACAGACAGGTAGACAGATAGAATGGACGAAACTGTAAGGGTTTTATTTAACACGAGCTTTTACCCGCGACTTCGTCCGCATAAATTATATACCAGATTTTAAGTCAGATGATAAGCTATCAAACAAAAAAAGTTTCATCAAAATCGGTTCAGTAGTTTTTGCGTAATACTCGAACAAACAAACACCCAAACAAACAAACAAACGAACAAACAAACAAACAAACAAACAAACAAACAGACAGACAGACAAAAAATCCAAAAATTGGTGATTTGGAATCAGGGACATCTAAAAATCATATCGTAATCTTTTTTTTGTAAATATCTTCAATGTACAGACACACTTCTGTTACAGTTTTATAATAGTTACGATTTTATTCATAAAGTACACAACATAAAGATGACAGTCAGTGATCATCAGCTATTAGATTACAATTACATAATGTACATACACATCATGATTGAATTGTGTAATAAGAGATCGATGTAAATTGAAAGAAGATGTTGTGATAAGAATAGAGAAAGGTATGCTTCGTTGGTTTGGTCATGTGGAGAGGATGAGTGACAGCAGATGTACGAAAGAGATATATTATGTTGCTCATGTGAGTGGAAGTGTCGGCAGAGGTCGCCCTCGTAGGACGTATGCTGATCAAATCAGTTGCGTCCTACCTACAAAAAGGAAAGGTGCGGAGTACTCGAAACCGACGAGCATGTATGAAGAGATGTATGGATGTGCATGAGGCAAAAGAGGTATGTAAGGATCGTAGTAAGTGGAGCGCCCTGGTCCCTGCCTACCCCACTGGGAAAGAGGCGTGACGTTATAGATAGATAGACATCATGATTAAATTATAATATGGCAGAGAACAGAATTAGGGGTTCCGAACCCAAAGAACTAAAAGTGTTTAGCTACTTTTGTTGCTGACTGTACCAACAAACAGTTACAGCATGTTTTCAGACTGCGCACGGAACGGGAAATCCGCTACATTTCACTGAACTAATTTCACGGCAATATTGACAGCGCATTGTTGTGTGCAACATGCAAATACCTGACTTAAAATCTGTTGAATGTTTCCTGTATAAAACCGTTTGTCCAGTATTGATGTTTCGACACTAATATTTTGAATTTTTATGTATAATTTTCTACTCTTCTTGTATAATATCAGTGTGTTTTGTTAGGTAGGTATTGGCCCCGATTCGGACTGTGCCACGACTTAACTTAACTAAATTTATTCCTGTCACTTTCTAAAATAAGATTAAGAAAAGAGATAGAAAACCAACAGCTGACTTTAGTGCTGTCAAAGTGACGTTACACGCCCAAAATAAGATGCCATCCATAATGTACGCCATCTTATTTAAGGCGTTTTTGAGCGTGTAACGTCACTTTGACAGCACTAAAGTCAGCTGTTGGTTTTCTGTCTCTTTTCTTAATCTTATTTTAGAAAGTGACAGGAATAAATTTAGTTAAGTTAAGTCGTGGCACAGTCCGAATCGGGGCCACTGTGGGGTAATAAATGGCTTATGGCCTGTGTAGGTACCATAGAGTACGAAGAGATGGCATATCGGCTTGTTTCTATAGAAAATGTTGTCGCCAACAAAGGGGGTGAAAAACGGGTGAGGGGAGGGTTAAGATTTAAATACGCTACTTCCCGCTAGATGTGTATGATATGACGTCAGGCTCAGTTGAGTATCTGTGCACAGTTCGATACAACATCTCTACCCCAGGGGAGCGCGTTATTTTCTCTATGGTAGGTACACAATCACGTCGGGGTCACCAGTTTGGTAATAATCTCTCGTGTGCGGTAAGTTGCAGTGGTAGTTGGGGCTGAGAAATGAAAGCTAAAGCTTTTGAGTCTGTTCTGTGTACTGATTTATTAGGACATTTGCCCCTTGTTATAAATACAGGTCGGCGGTTCCCTATTCACTGGTAAACCGCCGAGTAAATGTGGGTATCCCCACATGTACCGTAAGCGAAAATTCTTCAATGTTCGGTACACCTATGCAAATAAAAATATTTTTCTTTCTTTCTTTACTTTTCTTATAGATCGGTTGCGTCTACTTTACGAGTTTGTTGAAACGTTATACCTACAAAATATGTTTTTGCTCATTTCAAATGCAACAGTAGATAGATATAAATACGTATTGTAGAGCAAACAGAACAATTCATCAAACCTTTCTTCGCAGCCTCATTTAAACATCATAGCTAGTAAATTCCTAACATTTTACGACCCGTTTTCTTACTTGTTTCCTTGAGTCTTCCTCACTCGAGTCGAGGACGTTTTTGACATTTTTGTCATACAAATTACGTCAAAAACGAAGGAAATGTCCAGAAAACCACTAAGAGTAAGGGTTTTAGTCTCGCCAATACAAGTATTGTCCGTGTGGTGTCTGCTAAGAATAGCACCACCCCATTTCCTCCCGTGGGTGTCGTAAAAGGCGACTAAGGGATCTACTGGAGGATGGGCAGCAGCATCCTCTGAGTACACACATTCAATCCAACTGCGATAGTGGCAAATCCCCCTATTTTGGGGAGGTCTATGTCCAGCAGTGGACTGTGTCTATGGGTTGATATGATGATGATGATGAATACAATTTTGCAATTATTTGTCTGCAACAGAGATAGTGTCACGTGTATGCGCCCGTGAGACCCCCTCGTTCCGCCCAGTGGTGTGTGTGAGCGAAGTGGGCACCAGCGCAGAGGGGGCAGCTACTGCCAGCGAACTGCTGGAGCTCGCTGCTCGTTGCTGGGCCGAAGCTCCGGATGACAGACCTACCTTCGACACCATCAACGCTAACTATATCAAGTAAGTGCAGAGTGTGAGCGAGGTGGACACTAGATCAGAGAGGAAGGCGACTGCATATGAACTACTAGAGTTCGCTACCCGGTGTTGGACTGAAGCACCTGATAATAGATCTATCTTCGACGCCAAAAATCCTTAACTATATCAAGTAAGTGAAATTGTGTCCTGTGCGTGAGCGAAAAGGGCACTAGCGCAGAGGGAGCAGAGTGTGCGAGTAAAGTGGGCACCAATAGAGAGCGGCTAGCTAACTATTTCCCCTCCAATTCAGTTCCAACATACTGGAAGGTTCTATATATTAATGAATAAACATTTTGGCTTAACCAAATACAAACTTACGAAATACTTAACAAATAAACAAAACGTAAGTCCCAATCCCAATCTTATCTTAATCTTATCGTTTGGACAGCAAGACCTGGTGTCAGATTTTTTTCAGACCACCTTACGGCCCAATCCCAACTATTGGAAAGAAATCAACGAATTAGTTCACTAGTCGTTTTGCTGCATCTTGAAGATTTAAGCAGCGTTTATTTGAAAGTGACTTTATTGCAGGGGTTACTGTGACAATCTGATGGATGATCTCCTTCGTCGGATGGAGCAATACGCCAACAATCTCGAGACCCTGGTCGAGGAGAAGACTGAACAACTGTCTCTTGAGAAACGACGGTCCGAGGAGTTGTTGTATCAGGTATTACCTAGGTAAGAAGAAAGGAGATCTACGTGTAAGCGATATATTTGGAATGGTGATAGGTTCTTCATAAAAGTTCGCAAATTGCGTGACTCAACCTCAAGATTATTGGATTAATGGTAGGATTGGCGGAGGAAAGTTCAATTTTCTTAGCTTTACTATCTAAACTTTTTTATTTTTATTAAAGATGGAAATACCTGGTTAAAACTGCGCGGGATCACCAGAGATGGACCGTTTTAATTAAAACCCTATACTGAGTTGTTTTTGCAATACTTTCCTAATTCTCAGGGGTGGTTCAGACCATCATCACATCTCACTGAATAAATTTTAGGCACTCTTTGAGAAAATGTAAAATCGCAACAAAAAGAAAGTTGCTGTTCCATGCAGACTTAAATGTATAAACCACCGGTTTTTTTATGTGATTTCCAGTTTGCTCCCTTTGTAAAATTTATTCAGTGTGATTGTATGAACCACCCCTGATAATATGGAACGTGTTTAAAAAATCATCCAGTATTATGGGGAATGATAGGATGTGATAGATGATGTATATTCCTCCAGGCCAGTAGCCCAGCAGCTCATGGCAGGCGAGATGGTCCAGCCGGAGAGTTTCGAGGGTGTGACGGTGTACTTCAGCGACATAGTGGGGTTCACAGAGCTTTGCGCCGCCTCCACGCCCATGCAGGTGGTCGATCTGCTCAACGACCTGTATAGCACGTTCGACAGGATTATAGGGTTCTATGATGTTTATAAGGTAAGAAGTACACTACAATTACGAGTATGTACCACCAATTTAGTTGTTGATCTGCATTCATTATTCGTATATGAATATTATTGTTTTTGTTAACTAGGACAGAGTACGTTAACATAGTACTCTGTCCTAGTTTCATTAATTTATTCATAATATTCGAAGAAGATTGAAGAACAAGCACTTGGTTTTTGTTGTTTGAAAATAAATACATCACTTACTAGTTTATAAATACTAGCATAACTTTAAGGTTGTATTCAGACAACGAAACTAAACAACTTACCCTAATAGGTAGGTACAGTCAGCAGCAATAATTTGTAAACACTTTTGTTCTACGTCGTAGTACTAAAGTGTATACAACATTTTGCTGCTGACTGTACAAGGAATATGCGTCGAAAAACGAGAAAATATTTTGGACCTCCCATCGAAAATCGATCGGCTGATCCGCACTTTTGTATGGAAGGTCCAACAATTTTTCTCGTTTTTCAACCTGTTTTTTTTAGGGAAAGTTGAGGGTCTTCGTTATTTTTGGATTGTTAGGTAGGTACTAGGTATAGTAATAATTAAGAATGAGGTTTAAACAGGTGGAGACAATAGGTGACGCATACATGGTAGTATCTGGTCTGCCGGAGAGGAACGGAGATCTCCACGCGAGAGAGATCTGCCTGATGGCGCTGGCGGTCGTCGAGGCGGTCAGGAGCTTTGTGGTCAGACACCGACCCACTCATCGGCTGGAGGTGAGTTTCAAACAGGTGGTGACAATAGGCGACGCATACATGGTGGTATCTGGTCTGCTGGAGAGGAATGGGGATCTCCACGCGAGTGAGATCTGCCTGATGGCGCTGGCGGTCGTCGAGGCGGTCAGGAGCTTTGTGGTCAGACACCGACCCACTCATCGGCTGGAGGTGAGTTTCAAACAGGTGGTGACAATAGGCGACGCATACATGGTGGTATCTGGTCTGCTGGAGAGGAATGGGGATCTCCACGCGAGAGAGATCTGCCTGATGGCGCTGGCGGTCGTCGAGGCGGTCAGGAACTTTGTGGTCAGACACCGACCCACTCATCGGCTGAAGGTGAGTTTCAAACAGGTGGAGACAATAGGAGACGCATACATGGTGGTATCTGGTCTGCCGGAGAGGAACGGAGACCTGCACGCGAGAGAGATCTGCCTGATGGCTCTGGCGGTTGTCGAGGCGGTCAGGAGCTTTGTGGTCAGACACCGGTCTAAACATCGGTTAAGGGTAAGATTGGTAGAGTGACTAGGTAGGAGAGAAAAGAAGATCGGCTCGCGCGCTGTTTGTGGGGTCATTTTATCATCTCAGACGATGGACGTCCACTGCTGGACATAAGGCCTCCCCCAAGGATCGCCACAACGACCGGTCCTGCGCTGCCCTCATCGAACTGGTTCCCGCCTCCATCACCAGGTCGTCGGCCCACGCTGCGCTTTCCGGTTCGCGGTCACCACTCGAGAACTCTTCGGCCCCATCGGCCGTCGGTTCTTCGTACAATGTGCCCCGCCCTCTGCCACTTTAGTTTAGCAATTCTTTGGTGTTACTTAAATAACAGGGATTTCATGCTTTGCGTCAGTTCTTTAACGCTATGTTGCCAGCTTCTACTAATTTCTAGATTCATCATCATCATCTCAGCCGATGGACGTCCACTGCTGGACTTAGGCCTCCCCCAAGGATCGCCATAACGTAGTCCACGTAATTTCTAGATTACGATTTTTTAAAGTACCTAGACTGTTCAGTATCCCACTGCTAGGCAAAGACCTCCCTTTTTGTTCTTCAATCCTCTCTATTTTGTGCAACTACTGACCAACTCACCAAGAAGGCATCTATTTTGACTCCTCCATAAAGGCGTCCTGGAGAACCAAGTCTGTGAAAATTTTGGCCTAGATTACTTTTATACAATATATTATTTTCTGTAGGTGAGGGTGGGAGTGCACTCAGGTCCTGTTTGTGCTGGAGTGGTGGGTGTGAAGATGCCGCACTATTGTCTCTTCGGTGATACTGTGAACACGGCCAGCCGCATGGAGTCTACTGGGCAGCGTGAGTTACATCATGTAGACAATCACTAGCTGTTTTATCGTATTTCTGGTTAAATGCGTCTTTATATGTATCCTTTATTACTTCTTTTCTTTGTTATACTAAACAGGGTGTAAAATTAAAAACGATACATTATTAGTGGGTGCGTCAGACCATCCCAATGAACAACTTTCAATGTGGGGCAATTATCTAAGCCGCGAAAAAAAATCTGCTCTATGCAACATTTTTAAAAAATGTTCGCACTGTATAGCTACTTTTACTGTGACTTTATCTGAGTTCAGGACCTGATATTAGCAATAAATGTGTGATCGATGCTGTCGCCTTTTCGGCTCGTTAGTGACATTGTTTAAATCCTATACCTATAGGTATTTACTATGATCACAGGTTATTCAATAGTTATGATGCCTAATACGACGAGATACCGTAAAAGCTTCAGCGAGTCGCAAACAAATAATTTGTAAACGTCATTCTAGCTCTACGAATCCACCTCAGCGATAACACGCGTGCCCTCCTCGACCAGTGGGGCACGTTCGTGGTGGAACGTCGAGGGGAAGTGGAGCTGAAGGGCCGCGGTAGAATGCTCACCCACTGGCTGCTCCACTGCTCCGAGCCGGAAGCGCGGCTGGTCTCCCAGGGTCCTCAGCCGCCGCCTCAGTACCCGATCCTGTTCCCCGTTCTACCGCAGCCTCCGGCCATACTGCATACTCCGTATTTAGTCGTCGAACCACCTACGCTGGCTGCTTGACGTGAGGATGCAGATGAATGAGATACGAGTGCGGGAATTGACACTGATGTGCTGTGAACGTTTGTGTGGAGGAAAATTGCGTTTGGAGGACGTCTGTTGTAGTTAGAGTCACAGAAAACATTCTGGCTGTTTCCGTTAAATTATCCATGCAGAATGGCTAAGAACTGCCAAAAAACCATGTCGATTTGATACCGATTCGATTGAATGAGCGTTTTTCTTTTGGTTTTCCAATGGATCGATAGATGGCGTTACGGTCCGTGCGAATAAAGGTCAAAATATCAAAAAGTGTTTCTTTAAAATAATAAAGAGGTAGAAGATGATCAAAAAGATGCCAACGCATCTTTTGATTGAATATTTCATTATTTACGAATCATTTTAATCGAAAATAGGAAACTGTTTACGTCTAACATGTTTGTATGGGCTCGATCCCTTGGCCTTTAAAAAAAAGTCAGGCACAGTCTTGACATGATTTTGAAAGGATCTCGCCTACGTCTCTATGGAGCGATAAGCATGTCATCTGTGGAGTTGTTTAGGAACTAAAATTAAAAAAGAAAAGAAAAACGCTCATTGGGTAGGATACACATAACAGTAAGACCATCATCATTAAAAGTCAAATTGATTTTTTTCGGATTTCCTATTATGTTTCAGTATCATGGGTACAATCACCCCGTAAAGTAATGCAACTGTTTACCCTTACACCTTTAAATTATCAAACATTTAAATTACTTAAAATAAAAAACATCATTAAGGCTGGGTATTAGTAGAACAAGCCTCTCTTTCTAACAAGCAAACTTTCGCAATTAGCCATCCCGCTTCAATTGAAAGCAAGATCGCAAAAAAACGCATTTTTCATCAATATCTTTTCTCTTGGGTGTTTGGGGAAAAATCCATCGGTTAGAAGCCCTGCTATAATTATTTACCTTTCAAATGATGGTATATTCAGAAGATATGGTGTAGTGTGATTCTTGTAAAACTGGTTATAAATCTGAAATCGAGCTTACTTTGCTCCTCTTTTCTATCGAGAAAATTTAATAGAATCGTGTTTTCAACGGTTAGATGCCCTACCGAAAGAACGTATCTACACTGTTATGTGAACTATATATATTAAATGTAATAATTTGGTTCTCAAAAATCGGTTCGAAAACAGACAAAATAGGTATGACCCCCTCTTAATATTCATAGAATTCAGCGTCTAGAAAGAAACTTGCGAAGTTAATTAGCATTTCACAAGATTTTATTATAGGGCAAATTTATTAAATCAGACGAAGTTTGCAAACCAAGCGTTTATTCATAAGAATTAGCTATTAGATATGCTATTTAAATTAAGTCAATTTATATGCGTAGGTACTGTTATGTAGTAGAATGTTATTAGAATAGAATTCCTCTAGAAACCGCTAACAAATTGATTGTAGAAACTGTCATCACTTTCACCTGGGCCCCGTTTCATACACATGAAAATGTTAATTTACAAGTAAAATTCAGGGTAGTACATTGCTGAGAATGTTAGGACACGTGTTACCTACGCATCTTTACCGTCATTAGTAACCAGTAATGTACCCTGAATGCCATTGTATTGTAAATCACATTTGTCTTTATTAAGTGGGTCCCAGGGTGTGAGTACATCCCGTTTTGGTCCATACATATACTTCAATCTTATCTTAGATACAGAGTTTACAGTGCAAATCTGCATCAATGTACTGCCCTTGTGTTAGTTCTATAGTTAACCGCTAATTAGTTGTAATTATTTTAAGTGAAGTGTGCAAAAGTAGAGTCGAGGTTCGTACTCTGGATGCCTCTAGATTGGTTGCTTAGGTTTCCTCTGTACCTTCTCTGTAACTCAGCAGTAGTATTGCTTCTTAGTTCAGTAAATCTGTTTGGAAAATGATACCCTACCTTACAAAAGGTCGGGTATCCGGGATTTTTGGATATGTTATACAGGTAGAGGTCCTTAATAAAAATACAAGTTTTCGACCTTTGGGTCCTGCCGCGGGCTCTGGTGTGACCATAAAACAACGAAAATTTTGAGACTTTTTCAGTAAAACTTAAACGTTGGGTTTTAGAGCAAACTTGTTTACTAAAGGTTTAAACAATACCAAATGCGCTACAATTTGATAGTTGAATCATCTTTATATACTGAATAGTTACCAAGATACAACACCTCAAAGTATGGAGAGATATGACTAATTCCTTAAAATTTCGTTTTTTTTTTTAAATTAAATACGTTATGATCTTTAGGTTTCACTGTGAAGATATTTAGAAGAAGTATAAATAATGCGCTACAATATGTTTTTGAACCATAAGATGCGACACTTGTAAATTTTCAGCAAATGTTGAATAACGGTCAATTGGTATAGATTCCGAATAGTTTTTTTTTTTTTACAAAATAAATGTACCCTATGGTAATCAGGGATAGTGTAGCTTTCTATCAGTGAAAGAATTTTAAGAATCGGTTTGGTACTTCCAGACATTACCTACATATAAAAAGCCCTCTTGAGCCCAGCTTTTCTGCACCCACAGGCATAGGGCAGTTAGGAATTAGCCCCAATTACCCTTATTTTGAAGTGTCGTATCTCGGTAACTATACAGTATAAAAAGATGATTCAAAAACCAAACTGTAGCGCATTTAGTGCTGTTAATTCCTCTAGAAAATAATTTTACTCTAAACCCTAAACTTTAGATATGAAATAATGAAAACTGAAAAAGGTGCGAAATTTTCGGTGTTTTATGGACATGGCAGAGTCCGCGGCAGCTCCTCAAGGTCGAAAACTTGGATTTTTAATGAGGACCTATACCCGTATCACATATAAAAAAATCGTGGATACCGGACCTTTTGCAAGGTAGAATGTATACATTTACTAGGCTATCTTGGGCAACGCTGTAAATTCCAATTATTAAAAGGTCCTACAATATATGATTCTAATTTCAAGCATGTAGTCTTAATCGTAACTGAAAGTACATTTTGTGCCAAAAAAAATAAAGGGTTCAAGTTTAACTCATATTATATCATATAAATATCAAAAATTTAAAACTTATCGAAGAAATCTATGTCTATTTTTATATGAATGTTGACCAATGGTAATTAGTACCTAGTTGTGGAGAAATACCTAATGATAAAATTATACTTGAGAAGAAATTATACTACCTACTAAAGAAGTTACATTATACTATTGTTGTAAAACTATAATGTTTAGGTGATACGAATTTTTATTTATGTCAATTAATCTTTGGCCCCTAGTGAAGAGAAAATAAATTGTAATTTTGTAACTGTAAAATGTTCGTGTTTTATTCAAAAGACTGTTTTTTCATGTGGCGACTACATAAAATTACGGGACTAATATACTATAATAATATAGCAATATGAATTATGGATGTTACTTTGCTAAACTAAGTATAAAAATAAACAGTGTGGAAGTTAGCCTACACAACCACTAAAATGTTATTATACTTAGGTAACAAAGCTCGCAATTTCAGGGCATTTTGTATTTCAATGTAATCAGTGAGCTGTAGTTACGTTAGTTACGTTATTTATTATTTTTTTCTGAAGCGACGGAAGCGATATCGAAATTTCGGTACCTACAAACTTTTGATTACATCGCGCGTATGTGCGTACAAAAACACAAAAAAACCGGTTTTTATAGAGAGCTACCTTATCAATTTCAAATCGTAAGCACAACTCCGGCACAGTATAAGAAAAAGTGTTTAGGACTAACTACAAAACTCTGGGTTAAAACCTGGCAGGTAGCGTGCGTGGCTTTGGAAAATCACAGCTACTTGAGAATTTGAAATAAAGTATTCTTCTTTACTGGTTTTTGCTTCTTAGTTTTGTGTCGCAGTAGTTCCAAACAAAACACAGCAAAGGATATAGCATAGCCGAGGAACAAGCAAAGAAAGCAACTCAGAGTTTGATGACGATTCAACGGCGTCGGTTCCTGACTCTTCAACATACAGCACGGTGGTTTCGTTACAGAGTTCTTTTCCAACAACCCACTCTCTATAAAACGTGGTATCCAACCATCCAATTGCCATACGAATGGAGAATAACACTTCATCCAAACAACTAGAGGAACCGTCATAATAGAGTCCGGTAGAACGTGGCCACATTCATTATCTTTCTTCCCGTGAGCAAAGCAGTATGCCCACGCATACTCTAGTGACGTAGCCACGACAAACTTGCGTCGTCCTTCTATAACATCCTGGAAAACCCCCTCAAATCTATCTTCAGGTATTATTTCAAACCCTTCTCTAATTAAAGGATCATAATCAAAATGTGCCAAGATCCCTCCTCGTCCACCGAATCGATAACCTTCGTCGACTGTTTCTTTTAATTCTGTGAAAGCACCAACGATAACATCCGTTTTTAGTGCCCCAATTAGGACGCTCTGATACGCACTTCTGACGACAAAAGTAAACCATACCCAAATACTAATAATGTAGAAATCTCTGAATCGTCTCGGCGCCACTTGAATCGGCTGTCCCAGCATCACACCCCAGATTCTAAACACGACTCCTTGTAATAAATGTATGTTCCTAAAATGTCGATGAGTAAACTTCTTCACTGTCTTTAATTTTAATGCAAAAGGAAGAGATGTTACGAAGAATAATATTACCAGGAGGATAAGCCACAGGTACCCGTTTAGAGGAGATAGTAGACGCCACCAGACTGGCCCAGTTCTAATAGGAGGAGCCAGCCATGCTAAACGTACCCTGAAGAACGGCATAGTATACCCCAGCAGCCCAAGTCTATCTATTCCTAAAGGAATACTACACGTCGATATGTTCGCAAGCCCGACAATAACATCGTTTAGTGAATCCGACCAGTTTTTTGCGCGATCCGAATCTATACTGACGTAGTCTCTCGTCGAGATGATCGGAGTAAAATTCATAATGTCCCTCAATAGTCTTATCATCTCTTTCTTTATTATTTCTAATGGTATCTTCTGTTCCGTGGCCGGGTGGTACAATTTATTTGTAGATATGTACAGTGGACAGCCGTGCATATTTTTCACTTTATCTGGGTACATATTTCTTGTTTGTGATCTTTGTTTGTCATTGCCTTTCCAATAACTAAGCACTGTTGGTTCTGTGTTTTGGCAATTCAAATAATCCTTGTATGGGAAATAAGTGCTGACAGCTGTTCGGGTTTTGGAATCATTTGTGATAATCAACGCGTCTGTAGCGTGGTAGCTCCACAGTATTTTCGTTATACGTTCAATTTTCCGGTCATTTCCGATCAAGAGTATCAAGAACTTCGCTCCACCGCTCAGGAGTGTCCTGCCTTTAAGATCAGGTTTCAGTTTACTTAGAATCTTCAGGAATGACTTGTACGAGTCCCCTAATACCACAACTTGAGTAGGAGATTGACCCTCTTTCTTTGTTTCTAGTATGACTGTTCCTTTGTAATATTTCAAGAAATGGTTTACAAATTTTCCCTCAACGTCCTTCGATAGAACAACTGTCAATTGTGCATAGTTGAAATTGTTGTTAGCTATATCAATAGCACAGTCTATTATTCGATCTTGTGAAGGATTTACTTCTGAAGGTGTACTAACTTCTGCAGTAACAAGATTAAAACAAAAGATGTTAATAAGATGAATGAGGCGAGCCATTATGCAAAATGCTTGCAAAATGGACATTCTTCTTCGAAATTAGAAATCTTAATGGCTAATTCCTCGCTGGCCTATTACTGCATATTTCATAACTAATGGCAGAATGTCTGCGAATGTTCCACTAATAGCCAGTCACGCCAATAAAAGGAAAGTCGGACAAATGTCACGAAAAGCTATAAATCACCGTTAGCTTTAAATTGAGTTACGACGGGTTTTGTTAGACTTGTTAATAGTTACCGCATTTGTGAATTGAACGATTTAAAGCTTTACATTTATTTATGTTTTACTTTTTAATGCTTTGTGTCTTGGGATTGTCAACAAGTATTGACTTTATAGCGATATGGGCTTGCATTTTTAAAATCTGTTTTTGTTTTTTAACTGCAAAGCTCTAATTATAATCAGGATGTTTAATTTGTTTAAGGTAGCTAGTTTTTTTTTCGTACCATGATGCGATGATGCATTACTTACCATCCGTATTTGGACGAATCCAATCCAATATTAGGGCACGAATAATGATGAACAAATAGGTAAAGTAGCTTGAACTCAAAATAATGTTTTTTTAAATCTGTAAGCTAAGCCTATCTTACCAGTCCTTCCTACTAGACTGTCTCTACTAATCCTACTAATACAGGATGTAAGGAAAAGTTTCAATATCCTTTAAACCTACATACTCATCAAAACCAAAAACCCACCACCCACCCACCCCTTACCCATCAAATTAAACAACTTTTACTATGGGTGCAAACATGTCAGCTCAAAAAAAATCTGCTGTTCCATACTAAACTGCAATGCCTACAGTGTAGGCCCTAACACGACTCAGATGTAAACACAGATTATCTGTGTAAAAGTTGTTCAGTTTGATGGGTAGATTATGTGGTTTAAAGGTTAATATTATACTTTTCCAAGTGTGAAATTTTGTGACAATGTTTGGATGAATGTGACTCAATTACACATAAACGGTTAAACGGATTTGGATCAGATTTGGCATATAGATAGAAAAAGTTATGGATTAACAAAAGATTAACAGCCATACGTGTATGAGTATTTTTTATGTCAACGCAGACAAAAACGCACACAGACAGACAGACGCAGACAGTCGCGGGCAAAAACTAGTCGTATATTATTTTAACAGACCCAAAAGGATCCTTTGCCACCTGTAGGGCTTAGCATGCGACGCACGAAAAAGCGACAATCAATACGAAAAAACCGTGGTGCACGCTCACTTTCGGATACGCAAAGTAACAAAGACAGAGGCATGGTACGTCTCGATTTTTGTCGTTTTCTCGGGGGTGGCATGCTAAGCCCCCTACTCATATAACCCATCATGCGCGACTGCGCTATGTTACGACACGTCGCCTAGCAACCTCTAAACCCCAAATTACGTAAACATAAAACAAAACACAATACCTTTGCAGTTTGGGTGCTAATATTTACGTTTCTACTTTGCTCTGACTTTGCTTAATTCCTGTTTCACGTCACCTTGATGACGTCAGCTTAGTGTTTACGGCGATTAGGAGCTATTAATGTCCCAGTACAGTTATAACTACCGCTATAGATCGTAAAGTAAACAGTTTTAGCTACTGGTCAAACAATTAACTAAAGTGTGCTGAAGAAATCAGATGGAGAGAAGCGAAACAAATAATATAAGATTGTTATTTTATCGGCTACTTTTGGTTCGTAGATTTATTTCTCAAGACAATGTGTTAATCTTCTTAGAAGTCACGATTACTCAGGGTGGTCTTATTAATTCATTGTAGTGCTTATATGTCTGTCGTTAAACAACAATGTTTTTCTTTAATTAGGATGTGGGAAAGGATCTTGATGTGTGACCTACTAACTGTACAAGTTTCATTAATGTGAAGATTAGGATACTGGCTAATTAATTATGAAATCAATGATCAAAAGATTTACGGGCATCATGTTAGTCCTCGGGGTGGTAGGTGTTGAAATGCCCGGTAGCTGTAAACCTGGCCACTTTTATGATCCCGCGGAGATGAGCTGTCAATCTTGCCCTGTTAACGCCTCCATGACCACTTCAGCTGACGGTAAGTAGGTACCTATTTTTTTATTTTTTTTTATTGAATAAAGAAATTTACAAAACACAACAAGGACAAAAACCCGTCCCACGAAAACCTGTATGGGTTTATCTGGGGAAGGGGCGTTCACATTCGCGGACCAATTAGGTATTTCTACTTTTACATAGGTGTGTTATTACATAGGTATGTTTCATTAATTAATGTTACATTTAGTTATGAATTTTAGGTAAGTTATATTAACTTTTTAGGCAGGTATGATACACATAAAGGATGACTCGTTTACTCGATTATCTTCAATCTTTGTGAACAAACCTGAGATAAATCAATTTGTGAAACAAGGGATGGTGCAAATCGTCAGGATTAAGGATGTGCATTTACTTTATACTTCTGCTCTGTATTATTAGATAACAATAAAAACATTGTAAATTAAATCTTAAAAGGATAATTTTAAACTGTAGTCTTTGGGATAATTGTCAAAGATAATTGTGATCCAAAGAACACTAGGTATCTAAAGAAACGTGTGTGTCACGTTTGTTTTTTGTTTTAATTTAGGGCCAATTTTTTATTGTCAGACACAGATATACCTATAGAACTTGTCAGATAATTCCTATGAATAAATTATAATTGTTTCAACAAATATAATTTCGCAGCGATCGAGGAAAATTTCTGGAAAAACTCTCGTTGTTTTTTTATATAATTTAATTCAGTTTAGAAAATAGGCACCAATCAATAGACATTATTGGGACTTCGGAATAAAAACTTTTTATTGATTCCTTGATTCAATTTTTTTTATGTTAACTGGCAATATGTCTTGGAAAAAAAATAGCAAAAGCCATAAAAACTAAAAAAAAAGAAAAACATTTTTTTTTATTGAAGTATTTGGCTTAACGTAATTTTTTTCTGGCAGATAGCTGCCGGTTCTGTATTTCTACGAAGTAATAAAAACTCTTTGGTGGTATGAAAAATATGTAGACGAGAAATATAGCTTTCAGAAATTCCCAAAATGTTTTTTTTAACTTCTCCCAATCTCAATCGAAGGCCTACTATTCGTAACTAACATAAAAATATTAGGTAGATTCTTGAGGCGACACCCAGACAAAATTTTTTGTGTCGATGGCAAGTAATTTAAACATTTTCCAGCCCAGTATATTTCGCCACACGGATATATAGCACTGCCGGCAGCGTCCATAGCTCCGTTCGCGTGCAAGGATGAAACCCATCTAGTTAACTTTGTATGAAAAAATTATCCAAATTCAAAATTTCATCCAAATTCGTGAGAGCCATTTCTAAAATTGGACATTGGATACGTGTTATGGACTTACATCCAAGCATCCATACACCCTCTCTGAGGGTAGGCCTATGATCAGCTCTTCGAACCAGCTATCCACTAAAATCTTGCATAGCATAGCATATGCTCACGACTATATTCCCCGAGGGGGTAGTCAGAGATATTCTGAAACTTCAGAACATCCACTAAAATCTACTTATTATAATATCTTGCAGGGTTTGCGTGTGATTGCGAAGAGCATAGTATACCAGCAGGACTGGCTCGATGCAGACCATGCAACGTCACCGAGGTGGTGTCCAGTGATGGCAGAGCATGTGTACCCAGGAAATGTCAGAATACTTCTGGCAGAATCGTTTGCAGGAAATGTCCTAGCGATTATATTTCGGGTAAGAACTCTTATCATGCTTGTTAAAAGGAACATTCCACATTGGATAGGGGTCTACATTATCTAGCGCTTCTTGTCTTCAAAAAACACTTATTCCTGAATCCTTCAAACCTTGTCAAAGTTACAGGGACTTGGAATAACTACACTAGACTATTTCAATCTAGTCGCACCTGGATCAGCATGGGAAAATATAGCTCCCACTCTTTTGACTGTTAATTTTGAAAGTGGTTGCAAGGAAACAGTCTCCCCGAGTGACGAAACCTGAGTTCATCTGGCGCATCCTGGGAAGTTAGCCACGCCCATTGCTGACTGGCAAATCTTTCCACTTCAGCATAAATGACTGTCATATAATAGCTCTTGCAGACACGAATAAGTGTGAAAGAGCCTGTTTATAATAACGTACAGTGTGTAAGTTGCTAAAGTGGATTATCTCAACATTTGAGCTTGATTTTTATTTCCTGCACTAGTTACACAAAACTTCGACGGTTCCCCTATGAAGGAGGTGCTCTGCGTGAAATGTGCTCGTGGTTTCCAAGCTGGGAACAATGTATGTGTGCGGTGCGATGGGTGCGTGTGCGCAAGACACGATATAATCGTCAGAGGGCGCTGCGTTCCGAAGCGCTTCGTCAACGAGAGGCCGCAGTATGAGGAGAATAAATTGCATCCTTTTGTGCTGCTTGATATTGTGAAACATGAGTATCTGTGCTCTGTAAGTATTTAAGTAGGTACTTACCTACCTATACAGGGTGTAACAAAACACCCTAGTAATACTTAAGGGGGTGCTTCAGACCATCAAACTGAACAACTTTCACTATGGAGCCAAAATCGAAAAAAAAAAAAAAACAGCTAAGTATCCCATACAATTTAGTCGAGTCGGTACTGTAGTTTTGTATGGGACAGCAGATTTATTTATTTTTTCTTGATGTTGGCCCCATAGTGACAGTTGTTCAGTTTGATGGTCTGAAGCACCCCCTTAAGTATTACTAGGGTGTTTTGTTACACCCTGTACTTACCTATTTTATTTTTTTGTCAGACAAATAATCGAATACTTACAACTGCACTGCACACTCAAGAAGATAGTTGGTAAAGCTTCTGTTGTAGCAAGGTTTCTGACCACCCCAAAAGATCAATTAAATGTAAGAACTAGATGCACAGTTTTATGCAAAATTGTGGCCAATTTTTGTCCGGTTTTACAGCAAAATGGAGCAAATAGTTAGTACGACAAAACTTACTAAGACAAAAGAGGGCCCTCAGATATTTAGTTCGAGAGTACTTTCAAATCTGAATATCATCTTGTTTTTATGAAGGTATCTAAAAATGATTACAACAGATTTGATCTCCGACCAACATTTCATAGACTTGATAGGTATAAAATCACTCTTCAAAAGCTATTTGCTGATCGAATCGGGGTTCAAACTCGAACGAAAGGATCTTGACTTGATCCTGTAACCAAATATTTGCAAGTACCTATACAAAGTATTTGTTTCGGGGTGGGGTGTACTAGGAACTTTAGTTTCCTGCAATGTAATGTAACGATCAGCGAATCATTTAATGTGGGAAACATATGTCCCCGAAACATCCCGAAGTCGGGATGTTCAGAAACATTGTTATAACAACTATTTTTATAATGCAGCATGGAATCACATATATCGAAGTGGCGAGCTGGCCTATCGTCGACACTGCATAAGAAAACTTCTTTAGCCGCCTTTTGCGACCTTATTTGTGCTTTGTATGTTGTTGTGTCGTGCATTGTTGCGTGAGACTATTTCAATCCGGACAGTGTGATCTTTTCTATCACGTCAGACCCCAGCGGATTGTTACTGATTGTTTATGTTATACAGGATGTAACAAAACATCCTAGTAATATGCTTCAGACCATCAATCTGAACAACTTTCACTATGGAGCCAATGTCGAGAAAAAATAAAAAAAATCTGCCGTCTCATACATTTGAGTCGAGACGGTACTGCAGTTTTGTATGAAAGAGCTGATTTTTTTTCGCGATTTCGATGTTGGCTCCATAGTGAAAGTTGTTCAGTTTGGTGGTCTGAAGCACCCTCTTAAGTATTACTAGGGTGTTTTGTTACACCATGTATAAGTACACATAATTAGATTTTTACAGATAAGGAACCCTACATTATTATGTTATTTTCCAGCAAAACGATTTCCGGGCCTGTCGCACCCTGGCTGACGAATGTGTTAAGAACTACTATATCTCAGACCTGGCGGGACCCTGCAGGCTCTGGATTCAACCTAAAACCGTACCGCCTACAGGTAAATCTTGGCTAAAGGCCTACATACACAGGGTGACTTTGGGATCGTTAGGGAAGACTCTAGAACTAGATAAATCAAACTAAATAACTTTTATTATCGATGTTAACCTAAAATCGCTTAAAAACACAACTATTCCATACATTTGAGTAGAGTAGGCATTGAAGTTTAGTATGTACTATCGCGGACTTTTCCGCCTGACCACCACTAGGCTCATTTTTGCTTGCATACTAAAAAATAAAAGCGATGTCTTACCCCGCCCTATTGATGAATAGACCAATTAATAATAGTTTCCATACAATAAATTTTGGGCGAAATTATGCGATTTTTTTCTTAAGTGGTCAGGCGGAAAATTCCCCGATAGTATAGCAGCGCTAGTTCTCTGTGGAAAATAGAACGCATGAGAAACGCGTAACAAAGCGCACGCTGTTTGCCTAGTTGTACGCAATTTTTTGCGAACCATCGAAGACTGCCTAATATGCCCCTGGCCAAATTGAAAGAACCTCACAGCCCGGCCACATTTGGGATTGGGGGCGACCAAGTTTATTGACTCTTGTATAAACTTTCCCGACGCCCTTGAAGGTAATAAAGTATATTAAATTTGGTTTCTAATTTTCCAGGTCTCCCTCAACTTACAATCGAATCAACGTCGAGCGATAAAAATCCTGGCGAAATAACTTTGACCCGGGGAATTGTAATCATTTAGCCGTAGCCAATATTTATAAAGCTTTTTAAATTTTTAACACTGAAAAAAAAAATTGTTTACTTCTACCAAGATCTTGTTTATGATAATCATACATTATGAATCCATAATTGAGCCTGTCAACATCATGACTTCTCTGACTAAGAGAACTTTGTTAAACGAATTTGGCTTGTTGTTACAACTACCATCTTTTGTTTTTAGTAAACAATAATAACGTCATTTCAATTATTTTGGTGCTAATTAAGAGAAAATACTTCTTAGTTGGCTCGCATTTTTTTCAGTGTACGATAGTTAATTTAAATGTGCTCTTTCATACAATTTTATTTTTTCAGTGTACGATAGTTAATTTAAGCTCTTTCATACAATTTTTCAACAGGATACGTTACATGTGGCCGTAGTATCGTATACGTCTAATGGAGGGCTGAAGATACAGACCGATGTAAATCAAAAGTTATCGCCGTGCATGCTACCACTCCGAACAACAATCGGAAAAGATTACTCGTAAGTTTGTTAGATTATCTTGTTTCTAGCTGAATTCAGCGAAACTAAATGACGAAGTTTTGCTTTAAATATTACTGCTGATTACATGAATTCGCGTTGTTCTCAACTTGTGTGTAAACTGTTATATTATTATTTGTGTTTTACTGAAAATGTATCTTTAATAGAAATATATTCGAATACGACAGTCAAACTTCAACCTTCAAAACTTTATTGCGATACACAGGTGGCCAAAAGTGATTTAGTTTAGTGATGTGATCTGCCGACGAGCATGTAATATTTCTTTTGAGAGAGAACATGCAGAACATATTTTATAATTGTATATATTTATTGAAGAGAAAGACAGTATAATGGTTAAATTAAAAGTAATAGTATAAATAAAAAACCGGTCAAGTGCGAGTCGGGCTGCTCGCGCACCGAGGGTTCCGTACCACGCCACCATAGAACACAACACT
The DNA here is from genome assembly GCA_922987775.1 of Agonopterix subpropinquella. NCBI lineage: Eukaryota > Metazoa > Arthropoda > Insecta > Lepidoptera > Depressariidae > Agonopterix > Agonopterix subpropinquella. The sequence continues at coordinate 6,168,619 of OV277710.1, forward strand.
TTTTTTGTCCGGGACCTTTAGCGCGAGAACGACTCACACTTGGCCGGCTTTTAGTATTTGTTGTTATTCTCTAGAGTTTGCTATTATAGATAATCACACTAAGTTTGACGCTTTGAAGTATTACCGTTTTTACGATAGAGCGTGAAGAAAAAACGTTGATAAAAACTAGGTTCTTGTTGAGAACCCGCCTTATTTTTTTGCTTTTTGACATTTTTATTATTTGTTAACAAATCCGCCGTAATAACGCATAATCTGAGAAAATTTCAACTATCTAGCTATTCCGGTTCAAAAGTTACAGCCCTAAATAGGTAGGACAGACGGACGGACGGACGGACAGACGGACAGACGGACGACGGAGGGACGGAAAGACGGACAACGTAGGCTTAGTAATAGGGTCCCGTTTTCACCCTTTGGGTACGGAACCCTAAAAACATAACATTTTATAATTCATCAATATCGCCTTTAACAAACAAATCTTAACCTTAGATCGGAGCGAGGGATACCTACTGCTAGGGAGCGGGCCATTATTTCATCAATAACTTATTGCAAGAGGCATGTTAATCACTAAATAGTAGGTATAAAACAAAGTCGCTTCCCGCTGTCTGTCTGTCCCTATGTATGCTTAGATCTTTAAAACTACGCAACGGATTTTGATGCGTTTTTTTAAATACATAGAGTGATTTAAGAGGAAGGTTTATATCAGCATTGCACCCGTGCGAAGCCGCCGGGGCGGATCGCTAGAGTTCAATAAAATTATGTTGTCGGAGATCGTGGGTTCGATTCCCACGGAGGACACCTAGTGATATGTCACTTTGTGCGTTTTTACCCAATTGGTTAGGACATTGCAGGTAGAATCACCTGATTGTCTGACAAGAAAAATGATTCCGTACTTCGGATGGCACGTTAAGCCGTTTGGCCCAGCTACAATCTTTGGTGGTAGTAGTCGTTACATAAAAACCACGTCAGAGGCCGTAAGGCGGTCCGAAAAAACTCTGACACCAGGGCTCTGCCCACACGATAAGAAGAAGAGTATTCTAAAGCCGCTTTACAAAACCATTTCAGAGAACTACTAGCGGCGAAATGGGAACGGCCATATCTCCTAGAGTTTTATCTAGAAAATGATCATATTTGTCACGGTAAAATATCGCGCTACTATTCAAGATCCTATCACAGCATGATGGACTTTTATGTAGATTCCTAAGAACTTGACCTGATTCCACCGCGGTGTAAAATATGTCACCAAAAGCCATCTCTACCTGTGCCTCTACGGTGCGTCGTAGGTAACATTTGGCATTTGGGTACATATTTTATCTTTCGATTGGGTATTCCACGTCAGTAAAGGAAAGTCCTGTTGAATAGTACACTTTAACTGCTAACGACCTACGCCGTAGGTCGGCGACAAATGGGCCGCAGTGCTGAAGAACCCACGTAACGTGTCGGTTCAATTGCATTTCGCCTGTGCTCATGACCTACCGCGCGAGTCACCGAAAATCTTACGCCTGCGAGGGTGACCCACGGCGCGAGCCACATTTATCGTTTCAACTGTGCGCACGACCTATGAGGGGGTCAAGTTCTATTGCATTTCGCCTGTGTTCATGACCTACAGCGTGAGTCACCCAAACTTTACGCCTGTGCGGGTGACCTACGAGGTGAGCCGCATTGGTCTTTACTGTGCGCACGACCCACGCGGGTCGTCAGTTTTAGATCATGGTTTTGAGCTTAGCAGCGAAAGTGTTAAGCATTCGACGCGAGTAGACAAACAATCACAGGATAAGGTCGGACGGTTTAAGATAAACAACCCTAATCATTTGGTACATACAATACAAGAGTCGAACATTCAGTAGTAAGCTATTTTCGATGCTAAACTTTGAATGCTTACAGTGAGAATGAGTAAAGACTTTTAGATGAATAAGTAAGACGACAAGTAACTAGACACTCTATGCAATTTTACGTAAGGAGATAAGTTAGGTACCTGTGTCAAATTAAAGATTGAAAAATTCAGTCTCGGGCGGGACTTGAACCCGCACCCTTCCAAACCGGGGAAATGCGTTATCCAATTTCGCTACCGAGCCCACTAGCCAGAGAACGAAATTTTCAATCTGTTGCGTCTTGAGTGGACGTGAGCGACATCTACTGGAAGCACTGGAAGTTATTACAAACTAGCCAACCCGCAAGTCCAGCATTACAACGGGAATTCATTCGGTATAGATGACACACCCTGTTCCAATTTCAAATATTATTGATTTTAAACATGAAATAGCACAACATGGCTGTAACATGTTTAAAATCAATAATATTTGAAATAGGTACATGTATGTTTTAATTTTACAGAAATGATTGCAAAATCAATGTGACAGAGCTAAACATGGACTCGCAAACATTTGCGCCATTCTTGTTCACCGATGGAGAGCTGAGACCGATACCAGTGTCGATTCGAAAACCTGGGGGATATTACGAAGAGGTCGGTCTCTATTTATTATAGTTTTATTTCAAGTTAATCTACTGCTATAGTAGCTCATTGTCATCATCATCATCTCAGGCGATGAACGTCCACGAACTCCACGGCGATGGACATAGTATCTCATGACCAATAAAATATATACTTACATAGTAATCATATCGAAAACATCAAAACAAATTGCCTGCGTATGCAGTGTGTAATGTAAGGGATAGCTGGAGTGCGATTTTTGAATCTCATTCGGTGAGCTCAGCAGTTGAAAATGTCAACATTACTATGGAGATATGAATCTTTCTACTGCTGATTTGACTTTCAAAAATCATAATTCAGGAGTGCGATTTTCAACTGCTGCTTTCAACGACATTTTCAACGACTGAACTCAGCGAATGAGTTTCAAAAATCGCACTCCTGGGCAAATACTGAAACGGCCGGTGAATTCAAACCATTAAACTGAACAACTTTTACTATGAAGCCAACCTTCGGAACTGTGAAAAAAATTCAGCTGTTCCATACAGGAATAGAATTAAGGTAAGATACAGAAGATTTTTTCTAAAGAAATTTTGTTTCGTATGTCAAATCGTCCGCATCGGACTCGCAAATACGCAAATCCGCATTGGACTGGACACGCCTGGTAGACTGATGCCCATACACCCCTTCTTGAAGGTAGGCCTGCTGTGCCCTCAGTATGTAGTTGATGATATTATATCTAAGTCATAAAGTTATTATACCTGTCGGAATAGAGTAACTGACATGAGTTGTCAAATGAAACCGTTTTTTGTGCATTTGTGGGCACTTATCGGCACCCTAAAACTTCGAGTTCTGTGTATAATTGTGAATCTAACGTGAAATCGTAGGTAATTTAATGAAATACTTAGTGTTAGTATATTTCACAGAATAATCTACGACTTCACTAATTATTTACAGAGCACGAATATTTACCCAGTCGATTGTGCTGACAAGTTCCCAAAAACGGTTCTATTGCCTCGCGTCACGTATCTCTTTCTATTATACAGTGGCGCCGCTAGGTACATCTCTGTCAGTTCCTCTATAATATAGAGTCTATATGATACCTTTATGATCTAAGTATAAAAGGTAGATAATCCTTGTAATAGGTAGGTACAAAAGTTTACTCAACAAGCTAATCCAAATAATCGTAACTTTTACAGAAGTAAACATAAAGTTCATACTTGTTTATTTTCAGAGAGGAACGTGGCCTACATCAAGATTCAGGCGATATTTTCTTATCCACAAGTTTCTTTCAACAACAGCCAATGTTACCAACACTGTTTACTTGCGAACTCTTGTATTACGACTACGGTATGCCACACACCGTAGAGCGTCACGGCATCCCGCTACGAAATCCCTCCGGTCCGTAGACGGGAGTCACGTGACGCTCTACGCCACACACATACGGAATTTTTAACATAAAATACAGGGTGTAACAAAACACCCTAGTAATACTTAAGGGGGTGCTTCAGACCATCAAACTGAACAACTTCCACTATGGAGCCAACGTCGAGAAAAAATAAAAAATATCTGCCGTCCCATACATTTGAGTCGAGACGGTACTGCAGTTTTGTATGAAAGAGTAGATTTTTTTTCGCGATTTCGTTGTTGGCTCCTTATAGTATAAGAGATAAGTGTACTATTTGCAACCATAAGTAGCAAGGCATATAAACACTGAATCAGCCTTGCTGCTTATGGTTGCAAAAAGTACACTTATCTCTCGTAATAATAGTGAAAGTTGTTCAGTTTGATGGTCTGAAACACCCCCTTAAGTATTACGAGGGTGTTTTGTTACACCCTGTATATCTTATTTTAAATTAATTAAAAAATACTTATTTCAAAAGGTCACTATTTTATAAAAAAAATATCTTAATTCCGTTTCAGAATTCAAAGGGAAAAACACAAGAAAGGATCGCTATTGCTTCAAATCTCGATCGAAGCCCAATACGATACTAAGACTCTATCTGAAGTCATCACTACATCTTTTACAGTTGAACACGATCTGCCCACTGCTGGAGTTTTCAGGGGCTTAGAGGTGGGAAATTAAATTACCTATGTTTTATAACGTCTCTAAGAAAATATCTCTTGTTCTTGGCAATGGCATTTGCGACCAATTGTTATGACAAATCATCCGTAATGCATTCCTGTACTGTTTTTATTTATACAGCACCCTGTATAAATAAAAACAGTACAAAAGTAAAAATAAACATTTTAAACTTTTATGGGGGTTGTTGAGACCATCAAACTGAACAACTTTCACTATGGGACAAACATCGAAACCGCGAGAAAGAAATTTTTTTTTGTCTCATACATTTAGCTCGAGTAGATCTGTAGTTTAGTATGGAACATCGCAAGCGCATCGCTTTATGGTGACTATGGCAAATCTTCCCATTTTGGGGGAGGCCTATGTCCAGCAGTGGACGTCTATCGGCTGATATGATGATGATGATGATGGAACATCCCTTTTTTTTTCGCGATTTCGATATTGGTCCCATAGTGAAAGTTGTTCAGTTTGATGGTCTTAACCACCCCCTTAAATGTTTATTTGTATTTTTGTAACACCTGGCACGGGACCGAGAAGAATGGCGAAATAGGGGGCTTATGCCCTGCAGTGGGTGGATGGATCCGGGCTGAAAATGATGATGATGATGAACACCTTGTATAGCTTTATGTCGTCCCATTGTGGGGTAAATGTTTCCCAAACTTTTCCACCCCGCGCTATCTTTTGCCACTTTTGCCAGATTGTCGCACCATCTTTTTCCGACTGCCACGACTTCCATCCTATGATAATTTATTTTACGGATTTCTTTAATTAATAGGTATTGTATTTATTTTGATTTATGATTATAATGTTTTTATTTTAGATTTGGGGTGGAGTCCTCGGTGTACTGTTGACATTATACGCTGTGGCACAATGGCGTGGCACAGTGCGTAGAGGTGGTCTGTACGTATCTTTGCTGCCACTACTGGCTGGGTCTACAGCTGATGCTCTTTATTTTGTAAGTTTGTTTTGATATTCTACGCTGTTATATTGTGGATCTGCACTGTCAAATATAATAATAATAAAAATAAGCGGGGGCAGCTTGTGGCGAGCTGACGGTGAGTGGCGACACCGCGTACCCCTATCCAGGGGGACAATACAGACATGCGCTCACACACACACACACCCACACCCACACACACAGTAACACACCCCCCTACCTCTGGCTTGCCTTAATTGGCCGTCCAGAGTGGAATCGCAAGAGCAGAACCTATGCTCCAGGTTGGAAGTGTATTGCACGTAATGGCGTAATAACGGGGAAACCCGCTCACGGGGGTAAACCCCGCGATGGTGAAACCGGAGCCGCACCTCTCGACAACCTTCAGCCGCTCAATGAGATGTTGCCCCATTGTCGCATTTTGTGCGTGCGGCCGTTTTATGGGGCCCACTCTACGAGTCGGCGAGTCACCACCTGCCCTATTTACAATTTTGAGACTAGTTGTCATGGCAGGCGTCCGTTAGTCTCCTCCCATAGCCCAGTATCCATCCATCCAACTTTCACCTCCATAGCCCAAGACCTTATTTTTCCATCGCGGCCATAGCGCCGTACTCCAATAGTCTTTACACAAATGGCGGGGACCATCCCCGTGGGTATCATGTTGTACGCTCGGAGATGGTATCCGCCATTTGTGTATCCCTCACATTTAGATTAACTTGTCTTTTGAACGGGCCTCTACATGTTGGCTTCGGCCCCATGCACGCCTTCCAAAGGTCCGGGACTTAATTGCCCGTGATTACGGAACGTAAGACATACAATAAAAATAATAATAGTGCTAAGAGTTCTCGCAAACACAAATCTCTCTCGTTCTTACATTATACAATTTGATGTATATTGCTGCGTCGCAAGCATGTTATGGCTTGTGTTGTGGCATAATATGGGTTGATATCAAACTAACTGGTCGATGCAGGTACATCACCGCTTAATTTAAAGTCAGCATTACCTTTCTGAATAAGATGAAACGGGAAAGCGATACGATTAGAAACATGAACTATTATTATAGTACGTAGGTACTAGAGCTAACACTAAAAAACAAACGTCATGCACCACATGAGGGTAGGACGAGCGCAGGGTGTATATACGTAGTAGGTACATAATAGTTCAATGATTTGGGAAGGGGTCAGATGCGTCCACGTACTGGGCATCAGAGATCTTGACGACACATGGTGTCAACTCTTTCGACACCTATCTGGCTTGGTCAGGATCAGGAAGGTGGCATGGTTGGTGCTATTCTCTGCCAGCCACCACAAGGCTACGTACATATATTAGACAATTGGTATTCAAGATACCAATTTAAATCTTAACATAATACAGGAATGAAACAATTTGTTGCAGGCCGCGTGGTTTTCGACTCTCCACGCGTTGGCGGCCGAAGCTGGGACTCTAGGAATGTCTTTACCACTATCACATTCAGAAAATAACATCGTAAAAGCTTTAGTTTATTCCGCAGTTTTGTTAAAGGTACAATTGTTAATTAACCTCTAGTGTATGGTCCTTCTCAATATGCTGTCAGTTTGGTCTGATCATCCCCTTAAAAATCCGTCAGCATATTAAAAAACACCCTGTACAAGGCATAACAAAACATGCTAGTAAGTAGGATACTTATTTTAAAGGGATATATTATGGTTTATACCATACCATCCTATTCTACCTACTAATTATAAACGCGAAAGTTTGTAAGTATGGATGGATGGATGTTTGTTCCGCTTTCACGCAAAAACTGCTGACCGGATGATGATGAAATTTGGCATACAGATAGACCATGGCCTGGATTAACAGTTACTTTTTATCCGGGTAACGCAGACAAAGTCGCGGGCAATAGCTAGTATAGTATAAACCAACACCGTACACCGTCTTAAACCGTATAATGGTGGTATATGCCAACCTGGAGCAAGAGTATGGTTTCGTGCCAGCCGCCTTTGAGACTGGAAGCCCTTGGGGGGTCGATGCCAAGGACTTTGTTAGGGAGATAGGGCCGCGAATACGAACTAAAGGGGGGGACCCGCGCTCGGGAGCCTTTCTGGTACAGAGAATTTCGCTGGCCATCCAGAGGGGCAATGCGGCCAGCATCTTTGGGACCTTTGAGCCGGGGTCGCGCAGGGCAGTGCCTTTAGATAAAGTTAGTGATAGTCTGACGAATCTTGCAATGCTGATTTTATCTTGTATGCTGCCATTGACGAAGCTTGTAGCTTGACGAAGCCTGCGTTGCGGATTCGATTGTTTTTGGAATTTTGTGCTTTTAATTTGATTAATAAATATTTTATTTATACCATCAAACTGAATAACGTTGACTATGGAGCCAACATAACATAAAGAAAAAAATAAAAAATTTGCTGTTTTATACAAAACTTTATATAATCCTTATACTTTATATAATTTTATATAATCCTCGACTAAAATATAATTATGAGAGTATTCTTTCATTTTATTCGACGCTGTCTCCATAGTGAAAGTTGTTCGGTTTGATTATCTAAACAATCCGTTTGAATATTACCAGGGTGTTTTGATATTATGTTATAATAAAATATATATCCTGAATTACAGACGCATTTCGCCGATCCTAAACCTAAACCTCTGAACCGGAAAACGTGAAATTTTCCGGATGAGATTTCGCAAAGAGATACTTTGGAAATGTAATTTACAATCGTCACAGCCACTGGCATTTTTAAATCGGAGTGTTATATCAAAGGAACCTTTAATTGAACGGTATTATTATGATGTATCATTTACATTTGTTTGTTTTCAGGCGATAAAAGTAGCTTGGATAAACTGGAATCAATGTAGATGTGACATATTCTTTTTAGATTGGTCTGAATATCAATCTCCGACCAAAGGTACGTTTTATAGGTTTAAACCTTTTGTAACATTAAAATATATGACTATGACTAATATCTATGCTAATATACAGAGTGCTATGCTAATATACAAAGTATGCTAATATACAAAGTATGCTAATATACAAAGTATTCGTTATAAGTTACATTTTTGGGAGTGCTTCAGAACAACAAGCTGAACAACTTTTACCCTGGGGCCAAAATTTGAATCTCAAAAACTGCGGTGTTTTTCTACACCGCCAATCTAAGAAAGAGAACGGTACAGAAGGGCGGCTTCATGAACAAACGATAAGCACACATAGACGCGCATGTTCAGCGATCTCGGATCAAGTGGTCAGTCCAATGCCACTCTATCTATTAATGTTGTGTCGGTACGTGCGCTTCGGTCATTGCGTGGAGCCGCCCTTCTGTACCTGTCTTTTTGTGGCTAATCTATAAGCTTGTACAGGGTGTTAACTTGTGTGCGTCCATTATACATCTGTAATTTTTTTATGTGAATGTACGCGTCATTGCTTCAGATACAGCAATTTTCGACAATTCGAATAACTGGAAGAGAGCTACATTAGCAAGAGAGTGGAATTTGATGCAAACGAAAAGAAGAGCATCGCCAGGAGTGACTGTCACTCTCTCCCTTATTATTTTACACGTAAGTATGCTTCACACCTTCAGGGCGGTAAGTATAGAAAATTAACGTCATGAAGTGAAAAAGATTACACATCGATAACAATACTTCCACCGCTACATGCATTTTTTTAAAATACTTAATTGGAAGTTACAATAGGTACGTACAGTATGCAATGCATATGTACCTGCATAACAGAATTTCAACTAATTAATATGCGGACATTAAAAAATTTATAAATATTAGGGTATAACAAAATACCCTAGTAATACTTAAGGGAGTGCTTAAGACCATCAAACTGAACAACTTTCACTATGGAGACAACATCGAAATCGCGAAAAAAAATTCCGCTCTTTCATACAAAACTGCAGTATACCGTCTCGACTCAAATGTATGGGACAGCAGATTAGCTATTTTTATTTTTTCTCGACGTTGGCTTCATAGTGAAGGTTGTTCAGATTGATGGTCTGAAGCACCCCCTTAAGTATTACTAGGGTGTTTTGTTACATCCTGTATAATCTGTGTGCTAAACATCCAAATCCGTTCAGCCATTTATACGTGATTAACCAACAAACATCCAAACAAAAATCTTTCAAAACGATATTTAGTAGGTAGTTAAATAATAATTGGTTAAATTAAGCGTTCATTCTTTATTTACGATTTAAAATGTCTTTTAGATTCCAGAACATATTATATTGGAAACCATTAGGTACCTTACATATTATTATAGCATAGGTATATAGGGTCCTTCTTAATATGCTGACACTTTTTAAGGGGATGATCAGACCGTCAAACTGAGCGTCATTCTCTGTGGCACCAACATCGAAATCGTGAAAAAAATATCAGCTGTTCCATACTAAACTGCAAACCTATTTGAGCCAAAATGTATGGGACAGCACATTTTTTTTTTCGTTACTTCGATGTTGGTCCCATAAAGAAAGTGTTTCAGGTTGGTCTAATCATCCCATTAAAAAAGTGTCAGCATATTAAGAAGGACCCTGTATACAAAATAATGATAAGTGCGATACAAGAAGTCACAAATTTACTAAACGCATGTTTCAAATTACCCCTGTCCAAAACATAAATGATTAATAGCCTTGTTAATTTATCAGAGATGATAATTATAGCTTTAAATTTTATCGTAAGTAGTCCAGTTTAAGGGGGACATGATTTGACCCATTTACGATTACGAATATGAACAATGGAGAACAAAAAATATTTATGAGACACTTCGAACTCTAAATTTATTGTAATTGGTAAAACAGACCTACATGTTTGAAATGCCTCCAATAAAGGGGATGAACTTTTGTGGAGGGCGAAGTTCGTATCAAAACATCGTGAGGTAGAGAAAAAAGTATTTTCACCCCTTCCGAGCGGAAAGCGTCAACTTTCGTCCCGCTACGCTAAACGAAGTTGCCGCTGGCCGCCTCGAGCAGTAAATAAGAAAGCCTAAGATCACATGTTTGTTGACATGAGATCTGTGACCTTTCTTACTTTCCTGCCCTCGGTGTGTAATGTAGGTACTACTTATGGTAGGATTAGACGATGACAATTTCGCGGCGCCTAATTTTTAGCACGAAAAAAAAGCACGGCACGCTTTCGTTTACACGCTGCTAATTTCCAGCGCCAATTTGTTGGCATGCGAATGGATTTGCTAGAGAAAACCGTGCTAATGATTAGCACGACCCGTTTACACGAGTCTAAAAATTTGCAAGGGGGATGCGAGGGACGCGGGCGGAGGTCAATAGCGACGCGTGCTTTTTTCTTTGCTTTTTTCCGTGCCGTAAAATTGTCGTGCCAAAAGTGTTTATACGGTGCTTCGTCTAAACCTACCATTATTTCAACGCTGGCACTATTCGTATGCTGGCACTGACTAAATATAGGTAGCAAAACTAGGTATTCAGTGCATAGCATAGACTTAGTTCTCTAGCTAATGCATCTTTAATTCAGTGCGTATAATTTGTGCATGTGAAATTATTTAAATAACAATTTAAAAATTAGGTATCTAAATTAAACTCTTGAAACTTACGAGTTCTCCTTACGAGGTTTTTTGTAATTAGTTAATATTTGTCTTTCAAAAAGATTTTAGGCCACTAGGAATTTGTTTTTAATTTTTATCATAGGTAGGTAAATGAAGTGGCCTTGAAAAGATTATAAATGCTTTCAATATTGTAAACAAGTAACTGGCCCATATAAAAAAGTTCGATAATGCCATTTAAGTAAGTATTTAAAAGAAAAACCTTTTTTGTTCGTTTATTTTATTTAAAGGCATTTCGTTCATTTTTTCCGTCAATTTCAACCAGCATTAACGTTTTTTTCTTTATCAAAAAGATTACTGAACCAATTTATTTTAAATCAAAGAGTTTTCTCAAACATGCTTGGAAATGTGAGCATTATTTTGACAACCTTCTTCGAGATAAATCGAAATTGCTGTACTGGCCAAATACATGCGCGCCGCGGCCGGCAATGTTTGTATGAAAATCCATATCTGTCGTGTTTAGCGGCCGAATAAATTACATAGTAAACTCATATCTGTCGTGTAATTTAAAAATGGAACGATCTTTTACTCCGAAACATGGCGACCAAGGAGGTAACTCATCAAAGGTTTTATTTAAATTTCGAACTGGCTTGCTGCGAAAGCTGTTTATTGAAAAAAAACAAGTTGTTGTTCGTTGTTCGTCATTGATTTTGAAAAGAGTTTTAATTTCCGCGAATTATTTGAGAAAATTTATTGTTTTCATTTCCGCGCATTATTTGAGAAAAGTACTATACAAGCCTTGGCCACAACTAGGCATTGATGGACTTACGTATGTGTGCCTCGGCTTCGCCTCGGCCCACATTTACACGTTCGTCCATCAATGCCTCTGTTGCTGGCCGCTGCAGTAATGTACTATTTATTTCCCTTATTTAATTGGAAAAAAAAAGAAGGAAACAAATTAGGTTTTTAATAATATGAATAAAGGAGATCCTTGCTCTTAGGTTTCAAAAGAAATTAAAAACAATTGTTCGCGTTTAGATTTAAAAAAGCTTCTTGTTTTCTATTTCTCCTTCTTAGGTTGGTTAGGTTTAATCTAGCAGTAGCTGCATTTGAACTAATTTATAAGTTACGTCACTTGGCACCAGGCGGAGGACATTTGCCTTTTGGTGGTTTTTCCGATTCAGTTTGCATAGAATGTGCTGCCATCTGTTAAATATATCTTTTACTATGAAAAAAAAAAGATTTTATTGTCTAAGCCAATGTCAAATTGACAAATTTACAAAATGGCGACCTACCTTGCGTAATGTGCGTGTTTGTAGTTTTTGTTCGATTTTGTGCCGATTTAGTGATGTTCTGGAGTTTCAGTTGTTCTCTTACCAATTTACAGATTACAGGAATAGTAAGGATACTGGAATTTCACTCGATCGGTGCGGGATTAAACGAAAACTAGCATTCAAACAACGGTATGAGTATATAAGTATATATATAAGTAGGTATGTATAGTATAGGTAGAATTATTTTCAGAGAAACACAGATGGCGCTTGCTAGCCTTCAATTTGACATAATTTTATTACCTAAAAAGTAGTTAATGAAGTTATGATATAGCTAACAACATAAGATAACATATATGGGTTGTATATTATGCGCGAGAGGGCCATCGAGACGTTAAACGAATTTGTTACTTACTTATTTTCTAATAATAAGTACCGTAACAGAGGTACTTACTTGTAATACCTATTAGCTTAGATAAAGTATGTGTCTAGATGGACAGTCGTTGCACTTGCAGTTTGCAAGCGTGTCGAAAAAAAATCCTTTCCCGCGCTTAGTGCAGAAGAAAGTTGGCCCGTTTACTTTAGTAAGTACGCTAGAAGCATGATGCTCAATCTAGACATAAGTACACCTGCTTTATCTAAGCCTATTATATTAATGTATTGTTGCTGTTGATGTACCTTAATAAATAAAATAATAATAATAATAATAAGTGTCTCACCATACTTCGCTACGAAACCATAAAAACTTTCATCCCGTTCTCACATCGTTAGGGTTGAAAATACGAAAAAATATTTTATAGCTAGCACCTTAGAAGCCAAGAGAAACATCCTTGCCACGTTGGTAATCTTAATCTAAACTATTATAAAACTGTAACAGAAGTCTGTCTGTACATTGAAGATACCGATTTACAAAAAAAAAAAATATTACGACATGATTTTTATCTGGAGTGCGATTTTTGAATCTCATTCGCTGAGTTCAGCAGTTGAAAATGTCAAAATTACTGTGGAGATACGCATCTTTCTACTGCTGATTTGACTTTCAAAAATCCAGGTGTGCGATTTTTGAAAGTCAGCAGTAGAAAGATGAGTATCTCCATACATTATCAACTGCTGAGTTCAACGTATGAGATTCAAAAATCGCACTCCTGTCCCTGATTCCAAATCACCAATTTTTGGATTTTTTGTCTGTCTGTTTGTTTGGGTGTTTGTTTGTTCGAGTATCACGCAAAAACTACTGAACCAATTTTAATGAAACTTTTTCTGTTTTATAGCTTATGATCTGACTTAAAATCTGGTATACAATTTATGCGGACGAAGTCGCGGGTAAAAGCTCGTCTTTAATATAATTGGAGATTTGGAATTGAGCGAGTGCGTTATGTAGAAGGGCATATAGTTTTTGGTTCATATGTCTGCCACAACGTGCGCTGCGATCAATTTGACTGTCCTTAATAGTCCATACAATGACTACAACAGCCACAGAATAAATAAAATATATTACAATACGGGTAGGTACTTCCAGCAATTTTTACCTTACCCCCTCGTTTAAGACAACACGGTAGGTATGCAAATAATATGCAGTATGCTGACGAAACCTCTTCTTGTTAGTGCCAGCCCGTTTGTACGAAGTGTCCACAATGGCCTCGATTCGGACTGTGCCACGACTTACCTTAACTAAATTTCTTCCTGTCACTTTCTAAAATAAGATTAAGAGACAGAAAACCAACAGCTGACTTTAGTGCTGTCAAAGTGACGTTACACGCCCAAAAACGCTTTAAATAAGATGGCGTACATTATGATGGCATCTTATTTTGGGCGTGTAACGTCACTTTGACAGCACTAAAGTCAGCTGTTGGTTTTCTGTCTCTTTTCTTAATCTTATTTTAGAAAGAGACAGGAATAAATTTAGTTAAGTTAAGTCGAGTCGTGGCACAGTCCGAATCGGTACCAATGTGACGCAGCTCAGTACTATGCTTTAAAAACTGAATTTCCTTTCCCAGCTTCTCGCACCATGGCAGTCCTACCTGCCACAGAGCTCGAGCTACAAATGGGCAGTGGCCACGCTCGCCTGGTGGTTCTCCTACGTGGCTGTGGTATCGGCGCGGTGGGTCCTGGGCAAAGTGGTGGGACCGCCGACGGCAGGCTTGTCGAAGGTCTGCAACGGAGTGGGGTTGTCACTGCTGGTGTTCCAGGAGGAGTATTATGCTCATTATGTTCATGGAAGGTTGGTTGCATATGCTTTGCATACATGAGTGACGTCACTCAATACTATGTTGCACACAACTGTACTTAATGGTAGTTGGAGCACGAGGACCTGTTAGTATCCCGTGCTTCACCCAGGTGGAGAACCTAGGTGGATCACGGGCCCGGACCCTTTATATAGTATAAGCAAAAGCATATAATAATGCTCACGACTATATTCCCCGAGGGGATAGTCAGAGATATTCTGAAACTTCAGAACATCCACGTTTCACTAGTAGTACCGAAACTCTGTCCAGTGTGACGGGGCGTGAGCTCGTCGCCACTTGTAATGGACAGTAGGTACAATTATCTACATGCCTCGAAATTGAAGCATGCAGGTTTCCTCACGATTTTTTCCTTCACCGAAAAGCCAGTTGTGTTACAAATCGTACATAAATTCCGAAAAACTCATTGGTACGAGTCGGCCTGGACGGGGATCGAACCATCGCCTCCTGCACGGCAGGCAAGGTTACTCGCCACTGGACCACCACGGCTTTAATTTATATAGGGTCCTTTTTAATGTGCTGATGGTTATTTACGCGGATGATCAGGTCATCAAACTGAACCAACTCTATCTCTCTATATGGGACCAACGTCGAAATCGAGAAGAAATATCGTGTCCCTTAGGTACATTTGGGTCGAGTGAGTGGGATTGCAGTCTTGTATGGATAAGCAGATTTTTATGTTGGTCCCATAGAGAACGTTGTTCAGTTTGATGGTCTGGTCAAGCGCTTAAAAAACCGTCAGCATTTAAGGCACGTAGTTGTAGCAAAGTTGGGACGAAATATTTTTAAGTTTTTTTTAGATAGGTACCTAATCGAATTTACAGAACTAATGAAAATGCCATTCGTGCCTACTAACTTATTCAAATTCAATTTATTTTTGGCTGGTCTTTTAATTTCGATAACTAAATTTCTATTCATGTTCATTAGGTAGGTTCTACTAAGTACTTGGAATAAAATTAATAGATAGTAAAGAAGAATGGCAGATTTGGACCCAGCTATTTTTTACGAAAACTAAAAGCCATTCAGAATGGTGGTCATAATTATTATTATAAACAGAAAAAACGAAGGCATTTTTTAAAAAACTTCCACATCAAAAGTAGAAATTACTATTAAAATAGACAAATCATCCAAAAAGCAGTAGCAAAACGCAACCATGACTACTATTTTCATCTAATATTATCACTGAGGTATTTTTTGGTCGTTACGGAACGTATTTGGCTTGGTTGAACTGATAGTGTGTGTGATTTCGTTTTCTTCCATTATCATAATATTGTACGGTTATCGTGAATTTTAAGTAAAATAAACACAATGAATGCGTAGAAGATTGAGTGGACTATCTAATAAGAAAGATTATGAGTTTCATACACTTGATACAAAAGATATAATAAGGAGAAATACCTTTCCCCCAACTTCTAGAGGTTACAACCAATTTACTTTTTTATTAGTTTTGTTTCACTCTACACGTACTACTAAGTTTCATTAATGTATGGGACCTCTAAGTCTGAGTCTCAAATTACATGGCCGTACGCCAAACTTCTTTTGTTCAGGAATGACGAGTCAGATGCGAGGTCTATCACGGGTCCACTTGCCGCCTGCCGAGTTGCCTGTGCACCTCAGTTAAGGTATGTTAAACCCTATAATTATAAGTATCAACAAATAAATAATTATTGTAACATCACCTAAATTATACAAACACCTGTTATTTATCTTGTTTTAACTGCAGTCTGGGCCCATGTTGAAGAATAATGGGCACACTCCAACGCATGATACATACAATCATAAAACACTTTCAAAGTCACATTGCAAGAACCTACAGATGTTTTTTTATTGATAAATTTTTGTTCTTTGAAATACTTACTTCAAACCTTAAATAATATACAACGTGTTAATGAATTAACGCAAAACTAGAAAGTAGTTTGTTTAGGATCGAGAGCAGAATCGAATTATCATGGTTTCAACATAGGTAATTTTTTTCAAAATATTAAATAATTTTTTTGCAAAATTTAAAATTTTCTGAACCCGATGTCAACCCATCGCACAGGCACACTCACCTTACCAAAATAAGATTATAAAAATGTATCCATGAGTATGTCCGCGCTTTCTTTCAGTGCTGAAATGATAACAAATTATTTTTGCCTCAAAACTTAAAATGCGAATAACTTTAAATTTTAACTATCAAAATAATGAAATTATTGTTGCAATCTAATTATTTTGTTATAAATCAGTTGGGGTATATTAGGTTTTGCGCTAATTCATTAACACGTTGTATGTACCTACTGAAATCACAAAAAAACCTTCTATTTTGGGGTATCTACCTAGTTTGTAAAGTTCTTCTATTATAATAATAACAAGCGTTGTTCCACGAACCAGTATCTTGTTATATCGCTCTTATATGCACATCTATTATACATACATAGATAGCAGATAAATGCTTTGACGCGAGCATGCTTCGGTTTCGTATGAGCGAGCGTCGTAGAGTCAACATCAAAATAAATTATATTAGCTTATAATTAACTCTAAAAGTTTTGTGTTTGTTACTTTACATATCTGTATACAGGTTGTTACAAAAATACGATGTTTTCCTTCACCGAAACGCCAGTGGTGTTACAAATCGTACATAAATTCCGAAAAATTCAGTGGTACGAGTCGGCCTGGACGGGGATCGAACCATCACCTCTTGCACAGCAGGCAAGGTTACTCGCCACTGGACCACCACGGGAAAAAGCTTGTTATAATAAAATATTACATTTCATTTTAATTTTTGAACTTCTCCGAAAAGGGCCAGCAGTGCGGTGCGGTATATAGTTTCCTTAAACCGATGGAAACGATTCTAACATAGACATATTCATGTTAGAATCGTACTATGTGGCTAGCCGTGTTCTCTCTACCCCTGGGAATGGGAAAGTTAAGCCAAAGTATTTTAAACAACGTTCTTTGACTTAGCATTGGCCTTAAATACTTCAGACTCCAAGTCTCATAAATCATATTGCAATACTTCTGTTATGTTCTAATACAACTTTTTATGTTGGCTGTACATAGGTATACCCATTCTTTACTGGACCCAGGTGTCTTGTTAACAAGATTCATTTTGTAAATATCACTATAAAATGCATCCAACCGAGACTTGAAATTATAACAAGGTAACCTTACCACGCTTGGACTGCCAAACCAATAAATATCTTGGGTTCAATTCCCAGTTCGGTGATACGGTTGGGTTGGTGTCTAGAATATAATGTAGAAAGTTACAAAAGTAATAAAAAAGTTATGAATTATTCTGACTGCGACTTTTTCTTTCAATGTATTATAATTTCGAATACAGGCAGGTATACTGGTATAGGTATAATTAGTGACTATATTTATTCGATTGGGCACGTAGTGTTGAACTAAGGGTAATAGACCTGTGCCCGAGAAGTGGGGGGGGGGGGGAGAACGATAGTAGAGGCTGATGATGATGATTATAAAATTGTATAAATTAAATAGTGCTCTAAGTAAATTGTTGTACCTATTTGTTTCAATCAATCGAATCAGCCCACATCTACCCACTGCTGGGCATAGGCCTCTCTTCTATTTAGCCATAATAATTCCTGTGCCAGATTCAATGTGAACTCGTCATCGTATTATTTACTTCTTATTTATTTTAACAGGGCTGTATATAAGCAGTTGGCTACACGAGGAATTGGTATGTTTCATACAATTTTTAACTATTCCTGTGAAAATAATGAATTAATTAATAATCAGTAATTATATTTATTTCAGGGGATTTAGGCGACAACGATTCAAGGAAAGTTCTTCTTTCTAGGTTTCTGGCAGCGTTCTTTGAACGGGTAAGTGCGATGTGGTTTCAAATAGTTTCAAGCGCACATGAAAAATAAATCAGATATTTACTCATTAGCTCCGTGAGTAGGTAAATAAATATCTACCTACCTGGAGTGCGATTTTTGAATCTCATTCGCTGAGTTCAGCAGTTGAAAATGTCAAAATTGCTGTGGAAATACGCATCTTTCTACTGCTGATTTCATTTTCAAAAATCGCACTCCTGGAGTATGATTTTTTAATGTCAAATCAACACTAGAAAGATGCGTAGTTATATCCCAATATCCATAGTAATTTTGACATTTACAACAGCTGAGTTCAACGAATGAGTTTCAAAAATCGCACTCCTGGGCCCTATTTATTTAATACGAGCTTTAACCCGCGACTTCGTCCGCATAAATTATATACCAGATTTTAAGTCAGATGATAAGCTATCAAACAAAAAAAGTTTCATCAAAATCAGTTCAGTAGTTTTTGCGTGATACTCGAACAAACAAACACCCAAACAAACAAACAAACAAACGAACAAACAAACAAACAAACAGACAGACAAAAAATCAAAAAATTGGTGATTTGGAATCAGGGAGATCTAAAAACCATATCGTAATTTTTTTTTTGTAAATATCTTCAGTGTACAGACACACTTCTGTTACAGTTTTATAATAGTTTAGATACGTGACAATTGTAAGTTAAAAGGACAATTTAGGCAATATTGCTGAGAATGATAGGTACATTTTTCTTACTTCATGTTTTTAGCATCATTAGTACAGTACCCGGTTATCATCTTGAAAAACGCGTGGAGGTGACGGGTATGCGCAGTATAGTAGCGGTTTCACGTACAAATTTTATTCTGCGCAACCAACGCTTTGCTCAAGAAGTTTGCCGGTAACTATAACCAGCAATTGTCATGTTCATTAAATTGAATTTTTTCTTTCTTATTACGAGTTTTGTCCTTGAGAAAAAACCTGCGATCGGTCAGATCTAAAGGGTGCATGCCTCTATGTGCAGGCCCTGGACGGTCTAAGCTGGGTGGCGAGCGAGCGGACGGTGCTCGAGCGGCTGTTGGACGTCGAGCTGGTGGCCAGGGAGAACGGTAACACCAGCACGTTGCTCTACGACCCCGATGTGAACTCGCCTTCGTGCTTCGCTCTCTCTTGGTGAGTTACTCGACGCCATGCCTTGCCCTTTGCGTCTGTGTAAATTGATAGCATTTTTAATTTTACTTTTACAATCCAAACTATTATGCAATGCAACTATTATGAGGCCGTAAGGCGGTCTGAAAAAACTCTGACACCAGGGCTCTGCCCACACGATAACAAGAAGATGCAATATTTGAATAAGCACAAACAGCAGGGATTCGCCATTTGCACCTAAAAATTTTTTGCTGTCCCATAATTCGGTGAGAGCGTCGGTGGCGCGTTGCGGTGAGGTATGGACTCCCAATTATGGGGGTCCGGGTTCAAATCCGCACGGACAACATGCCAATGAGTTTTTCTAACTTATGTACGTAAAACCGACTGCTCTCAAACGGTGAAGGAAAACATCGTCAGGAAACCTACACTGAAGAAGAAATTCTGACGTGTATGTGAAGACTACCAACCCGCATTGGGCACGCGTGGTGGACCAATGCCCATACACCCTCCTTGAGGGTAGGCCTGTGCCCTGCAGTGAGACGTTTATAGGCTGATGATGATGATGATGATAATTCCCCCCAGCCTGTTCCATAAGTCCCAATTTTATCTGTTTCTAGGTTCATATGCTTCATACGCTTTATAATTAGGTACTTATTATTGAAAAAACTGACTGTGGTGGAAAATTCCATTCCGAAACCATAATCACTGTCACATGTTAGCGAAACCGCCCATCTGTTGCTGGGTTAAATAAAATGTTTAACTTTATAAAAAAGCTTTTATCCGCGACTTCGTCCGCACAAATTATACACCAAATTTTAAGTCAAATTATAAGCTCTCAAACAAAAAAAGTTTCATCAAAATCGGTTTAGTAGTTTTTGCATGATGCTCGAACAAACAGACAGACAAAAAATCCAAAAATTGCTGATTTGGAATCAGGGACACCTAAAAACCGTATCGTAACTTATTCCTTAAATATCTTAAATGTAAACAGACACACTTCTTTTACAGTTTTTTTAATAGTTAAGATTAAGATTGTATTGTTCGCAGGTGGGGTGAAGAATGGAGTCTAGGAACATTCGACGCTATGCTCTTCGGATGCATCTGCACTGCGGCCGGAGATTCGCTGTTGGCCGCCTTAGTCACCGTTGTAGTGTGGCAGGTAAACCATTGTTCTTTATACAGGGCTTTAAACTAGTAGTGTACCCTAGCAATGTTTTAAAAGTGGTGGTTAAGACCTTCAAACCGAATAACTTTCACCTTCGAAATCGGAAAAAAAAACAACTGTTTCCATACAAAACTGCAGTACCTACCTACTAGACACAAATGTATGGGACAGCAGATTTTTTATTTTGACGTTGAAGTTGAGACATCTCTTAGTGAAAGTTGTTTCTTTGATGGTCAAAACAACCCCCTTTAATATTACTTGGGTGGTTTGAGGTTTAGTACTTAACTGCGTAAGTAGGTAGTTTTTTGGAAGCGGAGTAGGGTGTAAAATATCACACATAAATTCAATATACTTAGTGCTATTTTTGAATGTCACACATCCTAAAATTCATGCTCGTAAGTGTCATAAATTCCATAGAGTTTGGCATTACTTTCGTAGTCGAATTAGGATGTGTCACTTTCAAAAATAGTACCCACTCCTACTCAGTTAAGTTATAGAGTAAAGTTAAACGCTGGGCCTGTAGGTATGTAAATACTAAATACTCAGGTAACTCTGTTTTTAATTCGTCTACCATCGGCAGTCCCAGTTAATCTGTCCATTTTCTACAAAATTTTAATTTAAAAAAATTTGGGGTAGGTACGTATCGGAAATAATTTTTTGAAATTACTTATTCTTGCAGAAAAACAATAAGTATGTTTCATTTCTTATGTTTCAGATAATGCAGAACATTCGCCAGTGGTTTGGAAAACGAAATCTAAACGATAAGATCGACTCGGAAATAATAATGATAAAACACAATAAAACAGGCTATTAAAATTATACAAAACAAAAAACACTCGTATAAATTTCTTACCCAACACTCTACAATAATGTTTCAACTGTAAAATTAATTGCAAAACCACTGAACGTGGTTTATTTATTCACGAAATCACTTAATTAGTAATGTACTCGTACACCTGGGCATTATTTGTTTTAATTCTGTGGAATTTGTATTTTAAAAATGTGATTAGTTCGAGTTCAGATGAAGATTCGAGTTCGGACAGTTCAGATTCAGAAGATGACCCCAGAGAGAGTGGACTCGAAATAAAAACAAAAGAAGATAGTGACGTAGAATTAATACGAGTAGAAGCTAAAAGTAAAAAGGAACTGAGTCGACTTGTAAACAAATCTTTTAAAGAACGATTGAACGCAACCATTAAAGCAATAACGATAAAGACTACCACTGACAGCTCTGTTCCTATTCCAAAAGGTCCCTTTTATAATTTCATGGTAAACATTTGTGATGTGATTCTTACAAGATTCTCTTCTCGTAAAATTGAAAAATATTTTAACGTCCTAGGTAAAGCTCTAAGAAATCTGGGATCAGGATATTTTATGAGAAAAAAGATAGACGAATTCAGAAAAACCATTAAAAGATTAACCGCCTACCGCGGTAGAATTCTTAGAGGATTGGTAAAAAGATTCCTGAATACAATCACATTGAGAACACAGATAAAGTACGAATTCTTTGAAGCTATGAATTCTATGTTCACCGTCACGGAGGATAATAGGCTTGACGATTACATTTATGATTTAAAAAGATATGGCGACGGTGGAACCAAACATATAGGTGTGAGAACCAGAGAAGTTTTTACAAAATTAGTATTTCGTATTTTTAACAAACAAGAAGAAGAAGTAAGAGACGATATCAAACTAAAGTTCAAAATAGCTTGGGTTGAATATTTAGAATGCCTACACAACAAGGAAAAATAAATTTAATATCAGTGATCATACACCGTGAAATTAACTTTTCATATTGCATGTCAAGTAAGTAACAAAGAAAATTTAACAGAACGTAGAAACATGCGTGGAGTATGTGTTTTATCAATATACTGCATATGTGCTAAAATGTTATCTGCAGAAGGTTATAGGAGGGGTATAATGCGACCGGATGATTCAGGATTCAGATTTTCCGACCACTGGCGTGAGGACAAACATAAGCGGGAAGGTGATTTCAGATACGAAGGTATTTTCGAAAGATTTATACGAAATGCCCTAGATGTTTTAATAAATAATGTTCAAGGGAAAAAACTACCAAGATACTGTCGTTATATGCACAGAGAATTGAGGACAATGGAGTTCAAATATACTGACAGATTGTCAAAAATCTTCAAAGATTTCTCTAAAGATGACTCTGATGAAATAAGACAGGAATTAATACAATACCGGAAAGAGATAAGCAAGAAACTACCACATAGAATAGAATTTTTTAAAGCTATTAATGAGGTATTTAATTTACAACAGAATGTTTTATTTGAGGACTATCTCTACGAGCTGAGAAACTACGGTAACGGTGACAGACTAGCTCAAGATTTGCATATACTTACTCATAAAATATTACATGGTATCATTTTAAACAGTATTATGAAATTAAGTTACAAGGACCAAAAAGAGTTAGAAAATAAATTGAGAAGAGCTGTCCGAGAATACACAGGCGAGTCCGATGATCCGTACGAATACCAGAAAGTTTTAGAATCTGGTACTTTTCCACCAAGGCGTGGTGGGAATTGTGGAAATGGACAGTGCGAACTAAAAATTTTTCTTGGTGTAGACTTGTATGACTAAAGGTAAAAATTCGTAGCCGACCGCACGTAGCAGCAGCAGCAGTAATACGTCGTTGCGCAATGATTTCAAACCCGACTGCAGACCGCAGCAGCACTTGGCAGCGCCGTATTCCTGTGTCAACTCTATAGGTACTGAACTAGGTATTATTTCAAATTGTACCCTCCGCGCCCGCTCGTCGTAATGTGAATAGAGCATGAGTCGAGAGCTGTGATCTATACGACAGACCAAAAAAAATCTTTGGGTATGATTATTTTATAGAAATACATAGTAGTGTCGCAGTGACACGTCGCGTCGTCTGCTGCTGCTGCGTGCGGTCGGCTATCAACTTGTGCCTTAACTCTGACATTGTAAATATAATTGTAATTCAATGTATTGCGCACATTGTTTAAGGGCTCCCACACATAACTGCGACGTCGCATCGCATCGCAAATATCTTTCCAGCGCTCGATGACTTATTACGATGACATCATATGTATGATTATTGCACGCAGCGCATCGCAGATTGCAATGCGATGCGACGTCGCAGTTATGTGTGGGCACGCTAAATGGATATACTTACAGGCCGTAAAATTTAATGCGTTACATAGGTACTTAAAGGTGTGCTTTAGAGTTCAGACCATAGGAACAACTTTCACTATGGAACCAACTTTGAATAACAAGAAAAAATCTGTTGTTGCATACATCTGGGTCGAGTATTTACATTTTCTACGGAACAGCTATTTAGTTTTTTAAATTTCAATGTTGGTCCCATAGTGAAAGTTGTTCAGTTTGAAGGTCTGAAGCACCCTTAAGTTTACACCTTATATAATATAGTAAGAAATGTATTGAATGCCAGCATTGTACAGTATACCTACCTACTTATATCTACAGTCGACTTTACATGTTTTAGAAATATTAATATACTTACTTAGGTACTTAGATTAAAATGTATGGAACAGCATATCTTTTTTTGCAGTTATGCTATTTTGAAGTTGGCTCTATTGTTTACTATATAAGTACCTACCCAAACATATTAGTTTTCCTCTCACTCAACGGTTTGCTGAAAGAAAACTCTTTTAGAGTTAAGCTCGCCTTTGTACATCACGACTTATTGTAATTTTTTTTTTATAACTGTGTTAATAGACCAAAAAAAATCTTTGGTTTTTGTGTACAATAAAGAATCTATGAACCTACCTACAGTTTGGTGAGTGTTTCCGCACTGAAAAAGTATACCTAACTAAATACTTATTATAATAATTAATAACTAAGCTCTAAAATGTCTGCCCAAGTAAAAAGTTTTGATTGATGATGATCATAATGTTATAATCACAAATAGAAATCACACGCTCCCCTAGGTTATAATAATAATCCATTTCGATACATTAACTTCTTAATAATAAAAGCAGTCAGCAGAAGTGCAATTTTTGAAGTAGAGTAGCGTAGTAGAGTAGGTAATGTATAACGTCGCGCGGCCAGAAGTGCGATTTGTGATAATCATACGAGTGAGCGAATCGGCAGTAGAAAGATGCATAATATCCATAGTAATTTTGACATTTTCTACTGCCGAGTCGCTCGTATGATGTTCAAAAATCGCACTACAGGGCCTCAATCGCCTTAAGTTTGAACGATACTACCAAAACAAAACCACAACCAAAAACGTTACGTTATTCACAATTCGTATCGCGCAAATTATATTAACGGTAACGATTTAGCTTTATTTCGGAAGATACGTTGGCGTAACGTTTGATGTCCGTTCGATCGAATTTTTTGTATTGTGCGATTTAACCGTTCAGAAAAAATATCGCGATAGCTTTTTTACTTCAGCTAAACCAAATCTAAACCAAAAGTAAACCAAAACCAAACCAAAACCGTATAAAATTGCGCAATTGAGGCCCTGTACCCGGACTTTCGATGTTCGATATATGGCCACTGTTTCGGTCCGCACTTCATTGTAATAGAGTCAAAGAGATTATACCTACCTTCTACTATTAAAAGAACGTCATAAGTTAAAAGAGACTAACTACAATCGTAAACTGATGCGAGTCTCTATGCTTTAGAATAAAGAGATCCTTCCTCTGAGAATAGAGTTGACATTGGAACGAAAACGATCACGCAATTGCGAAGTTCGAATCGGCGGGTAGAGGCCCAGCTTATATTTGTTTTGCGTAGCATGATGTGTCGCCGTGTATAGGTACTAGGCGTTTTACTTTTCATCATAAATCGCATAGTCCTCCCCAAAGTGACCTATGAATGTATAACCATTATTATTAACCACGAGCTTTAACCCGCGACTTCGTCCGCATAAATTATATACCAGATTTTAAGTCAGATGATAAGCTATCAAATAAAAAAAGTTTCATCAAAATCGGTTCAGTCGTTTTTGCGTGATACTCGAACAAACAAAAACCCAAACAAACAAACAAACAAACAAACAAACAGACAGACAAAAAATCCAAAAATTTGTGATTTGGAATCAGGGACGGGAAAAAACCATGTCGTAATTTTTTTTTTTACATATCTTCAATGTACAGACAAATTTCTGTTACAGTTTTATAATAGTTTAGATATCAAATACCCATCATTGATTTATTATTATTGTCGCCTTTTTTCTATTTTATTTTCAATTTAATTAAATTCTATTTCGTATATCCTAATTAATACATTGTTGCGGTGCCCTAACAGGGTCCCTGAGATGTACCATACCTATTTTTAAGACCTCTAAATACCTCAAGGATGCAATAAAGTTTATGATTTATGATCAAACTCGGCTTGGACTCGGTCACCAATTACATGAGATCTGATCTTTCTTACTTTCCTGCCCTCGGTGTGTAATCAACTATTCTATGACTTCAGCCACTACGGGCTCTATTAGTAAAATATAGTAGTTTTTCATGTATTTTTATTAATTCATTAAAACCTCGCAGATCCTTATAGGGTCTACGTTATTTATATTACATTCTGTACGTACTAGCTGTACGTTTTGTTGAAGCAGCCTGCTTTCTTTTCTCCGCTCATTAATTTTTTGTTTGTTTCGCTCTCTATACTTACGATTACGGTCAGCAGCAGTAGCAGGAGTCGACTTTGAAATATTTTGCTTTAGCTTACCGTCTCTTTTGAGCTTGTTCAACTGTGAAATATTTTGTTTTATCCTACTTTCTCTTTTGCGCTTGTTTAATTCTTCTTTGTGCCTTTCGTAGTATCGTTTTTGTCTCTGTGTATGTGAATTTGAACTTCGTTGATTATTGGATGTTTCGTGTGCATTTTGTTCGATTTCATTTATGTTCTGTACATTCTTACGTTGCCTGATGTCTCTTCTTCGCTGATTGATCTCTTTGCGATGTCGCTTTCGATATAAACGATTATATTCAGCATTTTTATTGTGCACTCTAAAATACAAGTATGATATTTTAAAAATAATGGAAACATTACTAAATAAATATTAACATCTATTATCAAAAATATAAATACCTCTCTCCTTCAATTTGCCTCAAATTTGATGTAGCTTGGTCATTATTGGTTTCTATTATAATATCACCTATTTCTTGCATTGTTTGTGGACTGAAAAAATAAAGTAATAAGTAAAATTATATTCATTTTAAATTCTTAGATTTTTTTTATTAAATCAGCTCCTCCATGTATTTTATGGCATATTGTTAGAAAGAGGATAGACTATAGAAGTTTTCAGAAAATCAGAAGAACTCAAGCACTCAGGGTCCCGTACCCAAAGGGTGAAAACGGGACCCTATTACTACGCCTACGTTGTCCGTCCGTCCGTCTGTCCTTCCGTCCGTCTTTTTTCTAAGTTAATAATGTTGTGTTCTGTGGTGGTGTGGTACGGAACCCTCGGTGCGCGAGTAGCCCGACTCGCACATGACCAGTTTTTTTTTTTATTGTAATTCAAAGTTGAGTTTAAAATTTTAGTTTTCCTCTTCCAAAAAAAGGCCAATAAAAAAAACTAGAGTTCGCATCAATGTAATTCTAATTTTGAAAGAACCGTACATAATCAGACATCCAAATAAAATAAAAAATTTGGAGGCTGTACAAGTTGTGTACGTACACAACATTTCTTTTTAATTTTTTATTCAAGCTTAAATGCTGACTTTCTGACTTTTTTAAAAAAACTTAAAAAAAATCACCTAAAAAAATTCCATGAAGCGATTTTCTTTTATGGGGCTTGTAGAGATAGCAAAAGACCCCTCCCATCCACCAATTCAATTGGGTCAACGATGCACCAAACACCCTGTAATATCGCGTTTTGCACGCATGTGCAGAAAATTAACCACTTGTTGACATCAGTAAACACATTTCTCACCTCAAATAAACAAATTAAATAGAGTAGTAATAAAATATTAGTACATAATCAAAACTATTACAAAATCTATGAAAGAAGTGTCTGTACATTGAAGATATTTACAAGAAAAAGATTATGATATAGGTGTCCCTGAATTCAAATCAAAAATTTTTTTATTTTTTGTCTGTCTGCTTGTTTGTTCAGGTCTTATTGGTTATAAGGTCTAAGGTTCAGGCATCATGCAAAAACTGCTGAACCGATTTTGATGAAACTTTTTTTGTTGGAAAGCTTATGATGTAAACTTAGAATCTGGTACCTATATAATTTTTGCGGACGAAGTCTCAGGTAAAAGCTCGTTATTAGATAATTTACTAACCTTTGGTTTGAATCTGTAGATTGTGTTCCGTAAAGTAATTGTTGTGCACAAGTACATTAAACATTTTACTGCAGCCTGCACTTTTATTTTGATCATCATTCCCTCTTGGTTTCTTTTCGGTCACTTTCACTCATATTTTCGAAACTTTATAAACAAAACAATATTAATATTTTTCTTTTTAAGTTTTCGGTATTCCGTGCTTGATTTTTTTTTTTTTTTGGTTCAATTCAAGGTAAAGCTATTATAGCATACAACCGATGTCAGGAATAAATACTCTCATTTATAGCAAATAAAACGTTGGTGTTCGACGTTTCAACGCTTCTTTGGAGTTTTTGGAGGCAATCGAGAAACGCAGGAAACGCAGAGAAGTCCACAGGAAAGAGGTGAACCGATCGCTTGCCGCGCTACAAAAGAACGGAACACTTTTCCTGTTCACGACCCACACCATCATATTTCACTGAACTGTATATTGTTCACTTGCACGACACTTTGTTACGCAAAACAACACCGATTTTACGAACCAAAACTCACTATAAACAATAAAAATTCGATGAAATATGAGGACTCCAAACATATCTGTTCAAATCCCGCCAAAAACTCTTCCGTGCTTGATTCCGTGGCCTGAAGAGCGATTTTTGAAAATCATACGAGCGACTTGGCAGTAGAAAATGTCAAAATTACTATGGAGATTATGCATCTTTCTACTGCCAAGTCGCTCGTATGATTTTCAAAAATCGCACTTCTGACCTGACAGGTGACAGCAAGGGCAAGGAATGTGACAGCTAAGCTTAGCCGATCGATTACAAATACAAATTAAAGGGAGTTTTTTGGCGGGATTTGAACAGCTACGTTTGGACTTCGTTTGGAGTCCTCATATTTCATCTAATTTTTATTGTTTATAGTGAGTTTAGGTTCGTTAAATTTGTGTTGTTTTGCATAACAAAGTGTCGTGCAAGTGAACAATATACAGTTCAGTGAAATATGTAGGTCGTAAACAGAAAAAGTGTTCCGTTCTTTTGTAGCGCGGCAAGCGGTCGTTCATGGTTCATCTCTTTCCTGTGGACTTCTCTGCGGATCCTGCGTTTCTCGATTGCCTCCAAAAACTCCATAGAAGCGTTGAAACGTCGAACACTAACGTTTTGATTGCTATAAATGAGAGAATTTTATTGACGACATCGGTAACATCGGTTGTATGGGAATTTGTTTGTCTTTACCTTGAACTGTACAAAAAAAAAAAAATGAAGGTCCCTTTAGACGGGCAATCGATTGTGTGCTTCCTGCCAAAAGTGCGATTTTTGAAAATCATACGAGCGCGGCACAAAATTACTCGTCTAAAGGGGCCCATTCACAGTAGTCCGTCTTGCAGTCCTACACCTATATTGGATCGTGAATGGTGTTGTAGTCCTACAAGGCGTCCGATGACCTTGTGTAGGATGCGTCTCGAGTCCTGCAAATCCTACAAGCTCCGCCCACCGCTTGTAGTCCTACGTGTAGGATTGTCAATGGCTTGCTGTCCTACGTGCCATCCTGCAAGCAGGAGCGTGAATCGGAATGCAGGACTGCAGATCGCCATTTTGTTTGTTTATTTACAATGGACAACGCCGGTTTAGTTGATTGTATTGACGTTTAAAAAGAAAAGAGGTGTTTATGGGATCAGAAATCAAGAAATTATCACGGACTTCGTGGAAATTATAGCAACAAACAATTGCGAAATGCGGCATTGCAACAATTATTAACAATAGTACTAAAAACACGAAACAGTAATGATGTTGGATGGCTTGTAGGACAGTGTGTGGGCTCGTAGTCCTGCACGTCGGACTGCTTGGTAGGATAGTGAATGGGGCCGACGGACGGCTGTGTGTGGGCACATCCTGCATTGTAGTCCTACATGTAGGACTACTGTGAATGGGCCCCTTAAAGGCCGAAAGCACGATCACAAATCCGGTCTCAGCCAATAGGGAGCGCGCGTTGATCCCCTCCAACAATTTTTGCGATTTGGCAAAAATTTGGAAAAAACCGTTAATAACCGAAAAATTATCAAATGAAAGCTCTATTTGCCATAGACAAAACATAACAAACAAGGTAGAATTAATTGGCAACACTGTAGATATCGATTTCTTGTGCTCCACACGAGCAAACATTGTAGTCAAAGAAAGAACTGCAAGAAACAAATTTCAATAGCGTTATCTCTGTTTCTCTTATCGACATTTGCGCAAATGCTGGCTTCGAAAACATTATTGGGAACAAATGAAATACGGCAACGTCACGCACAGATGAAGTGGTGAAGTGAATTGCTCATTCGGCGTTCCAAAAATTAGTAAATTTACAAATTGTATTTATAATTTTTGATAAAATGGCAGATAATAAAAGGTAAGACTCTAATAATGTAAAATATTCATCTAGAAACATGCTTTTATATCAATACTAATGATAATCAACGTAAAACACTGTAAAATCATTCATCGAAAAATTGGCTAGTCATCATGTCTGGAGTTGCGAACTAAATTCTTAGTAAAATTATGCAAGTTTCATACTATAATGATTGCCATATGATTTAGCAGGGTCTTGTTT
The DNA here is from genome assembly GCA_922987775.1 of Agonopterix subpropinquella. NCBI lineage: Eukaryota > Metazoa > Arthropoda > Insecta > Lepidoptera > Depressariidae > Agonopterix > Agonopterix subpropinquella. The sequence goes on from OV277710.1 coordinate 6,199,001, forward strand.
TACTGAGATGATGATATAAGTTTAGATTTTGTTAAATTTCCTTTGTTACAAAGTGACGCTTTGGTTATATTATAAGTGGTTTTGAATGAGTGTTGTTTGGTGCAGCCCTGATGATTTGTCGACCGCGATCCTGCGTCGCAAAGACAGGCCGAACCGCCTCATCGTCGAGGAGGCCATCAGCGACGACAATTCGGTCGTTTCGTTATCACAGGTCAGTAACCCACACATTTTGCTTGTGTCCCCGTTTTCGGCTTTATACCGCAGTGACGCTCTCGAAAATTAGCGTCGACAGTCAAATGTAAAGTATGAACATTTGTATGGCAATACCTGGAACCTGTCACCTTGATCATGTTTTAGATGACTCCATTTTGGTTATGTTGAAATTACAAAAAATTGCTTTTTTTTTTCGTTTATAGCAAGTCATTCTAACCTCTCAAAAACTAATCAGAATTTGTACTAGTGTATATGTGTGTGTGATACTTATCAGATTTTGATATTTTTACGTTGTTAGACAATTTTTATGGCCAGTCTTTACTAGAAAAGTACAATTAATTTGTTGTATTTGTTTAGTTGGTTCTGGAAAATTTAAACAAATTAGTCCAAAAAATCATATTCAATAGCAATGCAATCAGGCACGTGCATTCCTTAAAGGCAATTAAGCAGTGCTTACCTGTCTCCTTATTAATTATCAACTAACAATTTACACTCATACTCTACAACGTGTTAATGAATTAATGCAAAACTAGAAAGTAGTTTGTTTAGAATCGAGAGCAGAATCAAATTATCATGGTTTCAACATAGGTAATTTTTTTCAAAATATTAAATAATTTGTTTGTGAAATTTAAAATTTCCGGAACCCGATGTCAACCCACCGCATGGGCAATCACGCTACTTACCACCAAAACAAGATTATTAAAATGTGTTCATGAGTACGTTAGCGCTTTCATTCATTGCTGAAATGATAACAAATCATTTTTGACTCAAAACTTAAAATGCGAATAACTTTAAATTTTAACTATCAGAATAATGAAATTATTGTTTCAATCTAATTATTTTCTTCTAATCAGGTGGGGTGTATGAGGTTTTGCGCTAATTTGTTAACACATTGTATAAATAAACAAACAAATAAAGCATCCAAAAGTTTAATACCACATTCAAATAAGGCGCGCAAGAACTCTGCCTGAACCATGCCCGAACGCATGCAGCGCACAATAACCAGATTTGAAACGGTGCAAGATCACGCAATACAAATGATCTATGGCTACCTATGCATTTACACTTGTTAAAAAATGAATGACAAAAAAGGTGCGCTCTGTTTTTTAATTTGAGCGTGTATATCTCGAGATGTAAGCATTGTCACAACTAACATTACATGAGCTATCCAACGACACTACACTCGATTTGTAAAAAAAAAACCTTTTCATATGCAGAAAAAAAAGTCGTAAAATATAGTTTCTTCTTAAGTACCATATTTCTGATTTTGGGTTCTATTATCTATCTTCATTCCAAATTGCGATTCAATAGGTTCAAAAATGATGGAGTAATTTAGCCGGGGCATACAGACAGACAGACAGACAGAAAGGACGAAAGTATACGGGTTCCTTGTATATGGAACCCTAAAAAGTATCAAAATCAACAGTATGGCAAGTCACAACTGCTGCTATTGTGCTGTGCTCATTTATTTTATGTAGGTATATTTATTCAATCTGCCAATTTTACTCTTCTTCATAATTGAAACCTGTAAACAAATGATGGCTATAAAACTTCAAACATGTTAGGGGACTTCCCTTGATCATTCAGAGTTGGGTTGTAGTAGTTGAACACCTAATTATGTATTGTATGATTTCTCTTATCGCGCGCGACTTGCCTTCGCTGTTTAGAATACGATCTCTCGCTGCGCTTTCGCTGTGATTCAGAGAGCTGGCGCGATAAGTAGTTTGGAAAAAAGCCGAGTCGCGCGCAAGTAGAGAAATCATACTAGATGTGCTGATATAGTGTTTTCTCTTTCTATCAATACTCCTTAAATCCTAACAGTTTAGATATAAGGATGAATGTTTAGTGAACACATATTTTTTTATTTATATTTAATGGACTCTTGCTTGTGCGTTAGCACTGCATTTCCGCCAGTGTCAAGTAGTTTATGGGAGAATCTATCCCAATCTCAGGGATTGTTTTTGGTCAAGAACAAGAAGAAATTGAGGATTGCCGAGCCTCGTGGCAGGCAAAAACACGACGCGCCATAACCACGCAAGAAGAGTGTTCGGGTCAGAACCTGCAACATGACTCTATCAACACATTAACTTTCAATGATTCTGTGAATAGGGTAGTTGACTGCATAAATTGATGACGTCACTGTGTTATCTAGTATTATCTAGAACAATTTTTCATAGAAGCGCGCGTGTTACGTCCAATAGAGAGTTGCTGAATTGACTAGTTGTCAACTATAATAAGACGGATTGTATAAAGAAGAAAGGCAGATTTGGACCCAGCTATTTTTTACGAAAACTAGAAGCCATTCAGGACGGCGATCATAATTATTATAAACAAAAAATTCAAAGAAAAGATTCAAAAGTAGAAATTACTAGGAAAATAGACAAATCATACAAAAAGCAATTGCAAAACACAACCGCGACAGCTATTTTCGTATAATATTATCACTGAGGTATTTTCTGGTCATTACGGAACGTATTTGGCTTGGTTGAACAGATAGTGTGTGTGATTTAGTTTTCTTCCATTATCATAATATTGAACGGTTATCGTGAATTTTCATTAAAATAAACACAATGAATGCGTAGAAGATCAAGTGGACTATCTAATAAGAAAGATTATGAGTTTCACACGGTTGATACAAAACGTATCATAAGGAGAAATACCTTTCCCCCAACTTCTACAGGTTACAACCAATTGACTTTTTTGTTAGTTTTGTTTCACTCTACATGTATTACTAAGTTTCATTCATGGATGGGACCTCTGAGTCTGGGTCTCAAATTACATGTCCGTCTGCCAAACTTCTTTATAAATTCTTAGAAAGTTATCATTATCAACTACATTTGAATATGTGCAGTAGGAACAAGTTTGACTGTTAGCAGAGACTGCACTTTTAGATTCAGGAGGGTAATAAGCGAGTTAGGTTTTGGGATGGGATAATGTGATGAACTTATACTTAATCAATTAATTAAGTATAAGTTCATCACATTATCAAGTATACATTATTTTACACCAAAAACATTCGCAGCAAAAGTACAGAGAGAAAATACAAGAGGCACAAAATAAGGTGATCTTATCGCTGGAAAGTCACACTTGCTAAATTCCTCTCACTGAAAAATACACAATGTAGTTTGATATTCATTTGCAACAAAGAACAAATTAAATGGTTATGGTACCTACCTACTCACAGTTATGTATTACGATACGTTATGTTATCTAAAACTAGCATTTTTCAGACATGCTTGTGATTATCAAATGAGCCGCTAACAAATACCTACTTTTAAAATTAAACAAAGCAAATTTAAATAGAGGTTATTGGTAAATTCTAATTTTGATACCTCTGTCACACATAAATGCAATTGTTCAATTTATCTAATGATATTAATGATTTGAACTGATTTGATTTCCTTTTTGTGTGGGCGTCCACGCAAAAAGGGTCCAGTTGTCGGTATTTTTACCCAACTTTTTAGGGTTCTGTACCCAAAGGATGAAAACGGGACCCTATTACTAACCCTAGGTTGTCCGTCCGTCTGTCTTACCTATTTAGGGCTGTAACTTTTGAACTGTAATAGCTAGACATCGACATTGAAATTTTAGCGTTATTGCGGCGGATTTGATAAAAACGTCAAAAAGTTTAATATTATTTAAGTGAGGTCCTTATACAAGAAGTTAGTTTTTATCAACAATTTTTCTTCTCCTTCTATCGTAATTGTATTTATAATATACCCCAATATTTCTATTTCTAAAAACGGTAATACATGCAAGTGTCAAACTTGGTGTGATTATAGAGTAAACTCAACAACAAATAATAAAAACTCGTCAAGCGTGAGTTGGTCTCGCGCTAAAGGTCCCGCAGAAAACAATACCTTTTTCGAAGTTAATTATGTTGTGTGAAGCGCGAGTAGCCCTACTCGCACTTGACTTACTGTAGTTTACTACAGTGCAAACTCATGGTAAGCATACATTAAGCGCTTCTGCAAACATAGTGGAAACGTTGTAATAAAGTGTTATCTATCTAACAGGCCAAAATGGAGCAACTTCAGCTATTCCGCGGCGACACGGTCCTCCTGAAGGGCAAGCGCCGCAAGGAGACCGTCTGCATCGTGCTGTCGGACGACAACTGCCCCGACGAGAAGATCCGCATGAACCGCGTCGTGCGCATCAACCTGCGCGTGCGCCTGTCCGACGTCGTCTCCATCGCCCCCTGCCCGTCGGTCAAGTATGGCAAGAGGGTGCATATACTGCCTATTGATGATTCCGTTGAGGGTTTGACCGGGTAAGTTTGTAATTGTTGAAATGATTTTGTGTTGTTTCTATATTTATGTCAAAGTGTATAAAGGCACCACCTTGGACACTTAGCTGCATTTCATACAAATGGGAATTTACAAGAGCAAGATCATGTGCAATGTCAGCATTGCATTCTGCATTGTTGTTTTTAGGGTTCCGTACCCAAAGGGTGAAAACGGGACCCTATTACTAAGCCTACCTTGTCCGTCCGTCCGTCCGTCTGTCCTACCTATTTAGGGCTGTAACTTTTGAACAGTAATAGCTGGATAGTTGAAAATTTCTCAGATTATGCGTTATTACGGCGGATTTGTTAACAAATAATAAAAATGTCAAAAAGTTAAAAATTAAGGGGGATTCTCAACAAGAAACTAGTTTTTATCAACGTTTTTTCTTCACGCTCTATCGTAAAAACGGTGATACATACAAGCGTCAAACTTAGTGTGATTATAGAGCAAACTCTACAGAATAACAACAAATACTAAAATCCGGCCAAGTGCGAGTCGGTTTCGCGCTAAAGGTCCCGGACAAAAAATTTTTGTGTCCTGTAGTGGTGTGGTACGGAACGGTGGCCCTCGGTGCGCGAGTAGCCCGACTCGCACTTGACCGGTTTTTGTTTTGTCTTGAAGTTTTATTGGTATTTTTTTTGTTTATGTTTGCTGAGTGCGAGCAAGAGAGGAATATGCTATTGTGCACAATTTCCGCCATGCTTCCTTCCGGGGGTGAGGTTAAAATTGTGGGGGACCGGGAGTGTCCGTAGTTGTATGTGGTACTAGATACTCTTTCTTATACAGTGGTAAAGGACAGTGAGCGCTGAAATTACGGCTTAGAGAGATTAATGGAAGAAGATGACATATTGCGACGATCCAAAATAATGTGATAAGGGTAGGAATATGAAGATAATGGGCATGGTGGAGAAGTAACCATAACTAAAATTCAAAGCTAATAAATTTCACTTGTATGAACACTAGCATTAAAGAGATAATAAAAAAATTTCAGAAAATAGAAACAATTTTAAAAGTGGACAAGTCCCACTTGCTTAAAAAAAAATAGATTATAATATAAATTATGATTTTATCAACCTTAACTTAGGGTTAGCTTTTAGCTTATGGTTTCATATTTTTCCACAACCTTTTGTTTGCTACGATAAAGACAATGGGCGTAAAAAGTTGAAAATTGCGGTAGGCAAATAATTGAATTGAAAGAACAATGGCAGATTTGGACCCAGCCATTTTTACGAAAACTAAAAGCCATTCAGGACGGCGGTCATAATTATTAAAAATAGAAAAAATTAAGGCATTTTTTTAAAAAAACATCCTCATCTCCAGAAGTCCGGATTCAAAAGTAGAAATTACTAGTAAAATAGACAAATCGTCAAAAAAGCAGTAGCAAAACGCAACCATGAAAGCTATTTTCATCTAATGTTATCACTGAGGTATTTTCGGTCGTTACGGAACGTATTTGGTGGCTTGGTTGAACTGATAGTGTGTGTGATTTCGTTTTCTTCCATTATCATAATATGGTACGGTTATCGTGAATTTTCATTAAAATAAACACAATGAATTCGTAGAAGATTGAGTGCACTATCTAATAAGGAAGATTATGAGTTTCACACACTTGTTACAAAAGGTATCATAAGGAGAAATACCTTTCCCCCAACTTCTACAGATTACAACCAATTTACATTTTTGCTAGTTTTGATTCACTCTACACGTATTACTAAGTTTCATTTATATATCGATATATGGGAGCTCTAAGTCTGGGTCTCACATTACATGGCCTTCGGCCAAACTTCTTTCGTTATATTGCGTTTATTTTCCCACACTTTTTGCGTGCTTATTGGCTGTGTGCACGACACTAGCGCCATTAAGCGCAAAACGGCCCCGTGGATTATTTGTGCATAAAATGTTAGGACAAAGTTTGTTATTTTAATTTAACATAAAGTAAAAACTAAATAAATGAGCAATATTTACGATATTAAAAATGTTATAATACCTAGCTAGCTGGGATTCCCATTCTTTGTTACAAAATTCTCGTACAAACTTTCACCACCGTTTTCACACCTTTGGGGGTTGAATTGCGAAAAATCTTTTTTTTGTGAACACCTAGATGGCAATAAAAACATCCTTGCCAAATTTTAAGTCAGTAGTTTTTGTAGTTTTGGATATTTGAGTGATGAGCGAGTGTGCGTATTTGCATAGATTCAAGCAAATCTGACACAGCTTCGCCGTCAGTAGTTCAAATTTCTGCCACAGTTTGCGCTGCGATCGACTTGACAGTTCCCAACACCCACTTCGCACATAGCCAATACCATTTACACTTTCCCAAACACCAATATAACCTCCAACCATCCACAGGAACCTGTTCGAAGTATACCTGAAGCCGTACTTCATGGAGGCGTACCGGCCGATCCACCGCGACGACACGTTCATGGTGCGCGGGGGCATGCGCGCCGTCGAGTTCAAGGTCGTGGAGACTGATCCGTCGCCGTACTGCATCGTGGCGCCGGACACCGTCATACATTGCGAGGGAGAGCCTATCAAGCGGGAGGTTTGTCACGTTTAGAATTATATTTTTTTCTCAAACATGCTTGGAAATGTGAGCATTATTTTGACAACCTTCTTCGAGATAAATCGAAATTGCAGTACTGGCCAACTACATGCGCGCAGCGGCCGGCAATGTTTGTATGAAAATCCATATCTGTCGTGTTTAGCGGCCAAATAAATTACATACTAAACTCATATTTCTGTCGTGTAATTTAAAAATGGAACGAACTTGTACTCCGAAACATGGCGACCAAGGAGGTAACTCATCAAAGGTTTTATTTAAATTTCGAACATTTCGTAAATAGAAAGCTGTTTATTGAAAAAAAAAACAAATTGTTGTTCGTTGTTCGTCATTGATTTTGAAAAGAGTTTTAATTTCCGCGAATTATTTGAGAAAATTTATTGTTTTCATTTCCACGCATTATTTGAGAAAAGTACTATACAAGCCTTGGCCACAACTAGGCATTGATGGACTTACGTATGTGTGCCTCGGCTTCGCCTTGGCCCACATTTACACGTTCGTCCATCAATGCCTCTGTTGCTGGCCTCTGCAGTAATGTACTATAACAGAAGTATAGTGCAGCTTTATTGTTCTTGGAAATGAAGACTGGTTGCACGATGGGTTACTGTTTTGTGGTGTTTAATCTCATATAAGTATAACAGCAGATGTTCGTACAACATGGTGATTGCGATGATATCTTAAAGGCTATTGCAGACTGTAAATTTTTTTTTTAAATTTAGATATAAAAACGTAAAATTTCGCTTTCTGTACAAGGTGTAACTAAAAACTCTAGTAATATTTTAATATCATTTCCTTTCCTTCCCCTTCCCCTTCCTTATTCCTTTTTATTCTCATTTTAAGAAGATTTTTCAAAAAAGCATTTCGGCATTGTGTCCATAGTGAAAGTGATGAAGTTTGATGTTCTATAAAGATGTTTGATGTTTTCTAAAGTTAGTTTAGACACGACGTTTGTTAGTCGTTAGTTCTTGTATGTATATTGTATACAGGGTGTAACAAAACACCCTAGTAATACTTAAGGGGGTGCTTCAGACCATCAATCTGAAGAACTTTCACTATGGAGCCAACGTCGAGATAAAAATAAAAAAAATCTGCCGTCCCATACATTTGAGTCCCGACGGTACTGCAGTTTTGTATGAAAGAGCGGTTTTTTTTTTCGATTTCGATGTTGGATCCATAGTAAAAGTTGTTCATTTTGATAGTCTGTAGCACCCCCTTAGGTATTACTAGATTCTTTGGTAACGATAATCTTAAAAAATTTTGAAACCATTAAAAATTTCAAAACAGGAAGAGGAGGAAGCCCTGAACGCAGTGGGCTACGACGACATCGGCGGGTGCCGCAAGCAGCTCGCCCAGATCAAGGAGATGGTGGAGCTGCCCCTGCGCCACCCCTCGCTGTTCAAGGCCATCGGAGTGAAGCCACCGCGTGGGATACTCATGTACGGGCCGCCTGGTACCGGCAAGACTTTGGTCGCTCGCGCCGTCGCCAACGAGACCGGTTTGTGTTTCATTTATTAACTAACGACTAACAGACTGACTTTAAGAGCCTATGTCGAAAAATAATTTTAGCGAAACGGACGTGTGATAGCTTATATTACTGCCAGATGCGAGAGAAAGAGATGGGGCGGCGCGCGCGCCTGGGACGAATCAAGCGAAAAAACAAACTTTATTTAATTGTGATTGTACTATTTATGTTAGTTCAATTCTGCTCTAATCAAAACTTAGATAATAGCAATCTCTTTTTTTAAATCAAGTCTGATGTTTCTATTATTCACCGTTTAGCAGTTACAAGCGTTTATAGACGAAAACGGAGGCTACTTTGGCTTGTTTTTCTATCGAGAAAATTTGTCTTAATCGTGTTTTGGCTCTAATCAAAACTTCAATTATATGTTCAATTTACACATATCCGCAAATCATACTCCTACTGTTAGTACTTCATGATATATGGAGCTTTGAAGAATCCTATTTTTTTTACATAGCCCCTTAAATGCGTTAAATAGCTTCCCCTGCGTCACCCCTCGCTGTTCAAGGCCATCGGGGTGAAGCCTCCGCGTGGGATACTTATGTATTGTTTCATGTTTTTGTTTCATTTATTAACGAGGTACACCCTATTTTTGACTTTGAGCGCAGATATCTGTTTCTATGGGAGATTTGTTTCATTGGAGAAGACCTATCCAACGACACCTCACTCGATATATTAAACAAATATTTTTTTCCCAACCCTCTTTTCGTTGTATAAAACAAATTAGTTTCTTCCGATGTAACTTCCGAAGTAACTACCGATAACTACCTCATTTCTGTTTTGAGGTTACTGTTATCTGTCGTTAAGCCAAAATTCGATTCAAAATCTGTGATTGCAGAATTAATTGACTCCAAAAGTTAAGGTTAGTCTCCTAAGTACGTTTTCTTGTAGCTATAATGATTCTGGTAGCTACCCTGTGTGCCCCAATTCAACTTTCCACCCTTTATACTAAAAATATATATTTACTTTTATCAATGAGGCTTGGTGAAGAAACACCCATGGATAAAACTCACAAGCTAGAACAGACATACGATCTGATTATGGCCACAGTGGCCGATTGCAGATTAAACCAGTGATCAAAAAAAAACTTATATCAATTTTACCACCAGGTGCATTCTTCTTCCTGATCAACGGCCCCGAGATAATGTCGAAGCTGGCCGGGGAGTCGGAGTCGAACCTGCGCAAGGCGTTCGAGGAGGCGGACAAGAACGCGCCGGCCATCATCTTCATCGACGAGCTGGACGCCATCGCGCCCAAGCGTGAGAAGACCCACGGCGAGGTGGAGCGCCGCATCGTCTCACAGCTGCTCACTCTTATGGATGGTGAGTCTAGTTTCACACTTTCGCTGCTAAGCTCAAAACCATGAAACTGACGCCCCTCGTGTGTCGTGCGCACAGTCGTAGCGTAAAAAGACCAATGCGGCTCACCTCGTGGGTCACCCGCACAGGCGTAAGGTTTTCAGTGATTCGCGCGGTAGGTCATGAACATAGGCGAAATGCAATTGAACCGGCTCGTTACGTGGGTTCTTCAGCACTGCGGCCCATTTGTCGCCGACCTACGGCGTAGGTCGTCAGCAGTTAAAAGTGTTAAAAGCAGGGTTCAATATTATCAAGTTATATCAGATTATACAGGGTGAAATTGATATCATTAGCATCCTTTTAAACTAAGAGTCTACCCATCAAACTGAACAACTTTTAATATGGGAGCAAACCGATCGGAGCAACTAAAAAATCTGCTGTTGCATACATTTGAGTCGAGTAGGCACTGCAGTTTAGTATGGAACAGCAGATTTTTTTTTTGCTTCTATTGGTTTGCTCCCATACAATGATATTTTACACAAGATATGTTACCTCCATAGAAAATAGCGCGTAAAATTGTGCCGCGCCACAGCCGTCATGCACGTAGTATTGTTTGACGCGGACTATTGAAAAACATCCTACATAGGACGTTTTCGAGTCTTCACTTTGCGCGCGCTAGTGACATATCTGCTTCGGTTTGGTATATAATATCGTTGCTACCATAGTAAAAGTTGTTCAGTTTGATGGGTAGAAAGGATGCTAATGATATCAATTTCACCCTGTATTCTTTGATAATTATCCAAGCTGATTCTTAGTTTTGAGTGAAATTTCTGACTAAAAGTTCTAAAATTGCAGTCTTTGTTTTCCAATTAATGTTATAATTATCAAGATAATTATCCAAGTATATCTATAATCCTTTCGAACCCTGTTTAAAAGTTCGTTTTAGGTTCTGTATTATTCTTCCTTCTTATGTCGTGTCAATGGCATGTGACTTATCACCGTAAGGAAGATATAAAAAACCTTTAGGAGCAATCCACTATAACCTGTTAATTTTGAAATAAAACAAATTAGCTCTAATGATTTTCCGCAACATGACGAGTTTTTTAATTTTTTGGGCTCGCCTTACATGTAATTTGTAAAACAAGATCAGGGTATGAAGGTCGCTCAATCTCTACATTCTCTGTAATTTTTAATTCTAATGTTTCGGTTATTTGTAAAGGTCTTTGAAAAACACGTTCACTCTATTCTTTGAACCATTCAAGATAGTCCCTATTGTGTCTTGTGATTTTATGTAGTTTAATGTTAAATGTTTTACTATACCATTTTTAACTTTAAATGAATATCATATTATAATGTAAAATCCCGCGTTTATCTGTCGTCCTCTTGTCTGTACAGTCAAATCTCTGAAACTACTGTAGGTGTTTTAATACGGTTTTCCCTATTAGCAAGACTGGTTCACAAGCATGGTTTGTGTACCCGTGCGAAGCTACACTAGTCTTGACTATTATAAAACTGTAAATTTGAAAAAAGAATTTAGTTTGTTTGTTTGGGTGTTTGTTTGTTCGAGTATCACGCAAAAACTACTGAACCGATTTTGATGAAACTTTTTTTGTTTGGTAGCGTAACATCTGACTTAAAATCTGGTATATAATTTATGCGGACGAAGTCGCGGGTAAAAGCTCGTAAACTATAAAATTTGTCATAACACCAGGTATGAAGAAGTCATCGCACGTGATCGTGATGGCGGCGACCAACCGGCCGAACTCGATCGACCCGGCGCTGCGTCGGTTCGGGCGCTTCGACCGCGAGATCGACATCGGCATCCCCGACGCGACCGGCCGCCTCGAGATCCTCCGCATCCACACCAAGAACATGAAGCTAGGCGATGACGTTGATCTCGAACAGGTACGTTTATACATTCATATTGTTTTACAAATATAAGCTCCTTTACTTTAGAGCCAAGCGTCTATATCGTCAGTGACGACTCGACATGGCGTCAGTTTAATGGACTATGGAATTTTAATGATGATCATAAGTGTCCTTTTTGCAACCATCAGCAGCAAGGCTGATTCAGTGTTTATGGGGTGTAGAGCATCTCTGTGATGGGGATGGACCAGGTCTGCCTGCATAACTTCAGTCGGTTTAGGAGTTACAGATGTTTAAAGTTCAGTAAAACGTAAGTTTACGATGAGCTGGACGGCTGATCGTATGATATTATTGTAGTATACACTGTAGCTTTGGGAACAGTTCAAAAACTGACATGAACTGCCTTTCGGTTTAGGAGATACAGCCGTTCAAAGGTCGGATCTTTGAACGGCTGTAACTCCTTAACCGACTGATGAACCATGTCAGTTTTTGTACCGTTCACATAGCTACAGTGCATACTACAATAATATCATATGATCAGCCGTGCAGCTGATCGTATGATATTCATTTCTATAGTTTGTGGTGTGTGGTGGTATAAATGTTCTATTCTGTTTTTGTTTGTATACGAAATACAGATTTTTATCATTATTAATCTCTGTAAAGTATTTACTCACGGTCGTAGCCCGGACCTTTGGAAGGCTTGCATGGAGGCACAGGTCCAACACGTAGAGACCCTTTCGAGACACTTATCTAAACGCGATGAGATGCACCAATGGTGATCTACCTCTGGTTTATGTAACACCCACAGATGTACCACGTTTGGTGCAGAATAGAGACTATTATCAAAATGACAGAAAATTACTCAGGTTATGGGGGTGGACCGGGAAATCTGGGTTATTGCTGAGACTGATGATTATAGTACATTAAACTGCCGCTCTGTCGCGGCATCACTGACGCCACAGACGTGAACGCTTGGCTCGAAAATCTTTAATAAATCCTGCTAAAAACATTGAAAGATACAAATGAAACTATGTAAAAGAATTCGATAGATGAAATTCATGAGTTGTTCGATCGTCGGAGTCTTAATTAATATTGCGGATAATTATTTACAAACCATTGTAGGCATGTTTTACTGTTACGTTTCTAAACAGGGCTTGTTTACTGCATACATTGGAAAACCTTGAGAATGTTCTACATAAGATATTCTGAAATGTCTAAACTTTCATACTTTGTTTGATAATCTACAAAATCATTTGTATGTGTGTGACAGATCGCTGCAGAGTCGCACGGACACGTGGGCGCCGATCTCGCTTCTCTGTGCTCAGAGGCGGCTCTTCAGCAGATCCGTGAGAAGATGGACCTCATCGACCTCGAGGACGACCAGATCGACGCGGAGGTGCTCAACTCACTCGCCGTCACTATGGACAACTTCCGGGTACGTATTTGCACGACTTTAGGCCGGCCACAATATAGCCACGTAGTGGTGCTCTTTGCGCGGGTTCTTGCTTTACACAGTGGCCCGACCACAGTGTTATAAGACCCGAAAAATTTGCATCATTTTTATCGGCCACAAACCGTTACTATGATAAAAAATGCAAGAGTAGAACTCCCGAGTGCCTCTTTTGTTTGGTTTAAGATGAAACAATTTTCAATGTTGACGTTTTTTTGGACCGAAAATCAGAAAAAACCATATGTCTGCCTCATCCTGTCTGGGCAATCAGTAAGATTCAATCATTATCAGCTTGTCGTCGTCCACTGCTGAACATAGGCGTTACCGTCGGCCTTTGCATCTGCCTTTTTATCCAGTTCCCGCTACCTTCAGCAAGTCTGTAATGCTGGTTGTCAAATTTCTTTCACCACGATGGCAAGTCGGTCTCTTACAGGTCTCCTATGACTATGACATGTCAAAATTTCTATATTATAATGTGAAGCTTTCTCTAACAATATTATCTGCCCGCACAGTACGCCATGACCAAGTCGTCTCCGTCCGCGCTGCGCGAGACTGTGGTGGAAGTTCCGAACGTGTCGTGGACGGACATCGGGGGGCTGCAGAACGTGAAGCGCGAGCTGCAGGAGCTGGTGCAGTACCCGGTGGAGCACCCCGACAAGTTCCTCAAGTTCGGCATGCAGCCGTCCCGCGGCGTGCTCTTCTACGGGCCGCCTGGTTGCGGTAAGCGTGGATACTAATATGCGAATAAAACGTATAAGCAACTAATAATATAACTGTTCTGCTATTAGTGACGTTAATGATCGCTAGAGAAATGACCATAAAAACCTCTCGCTGAAAGCACACAAGAAAGTCCGAAAACGAGAATGGATGTCCTTCATTATACTCGCGACGTGTTCGTCTCTCGTCGATCCGTAGTAATTTTCTTTGAAAATTCTCGCCGCGAAGTTCTCGCGAGTGTAGCGCCTAGTTTATAGCGTGATTTCCGTTCCCTATACTAAGTTTCCTATGTTGTAACAGGTAAGACGCTGCTCGCCAAGGCGATCGCGAACGAGTGCCAGGCCAACTTCATCTCTGTGAAGGGCCCCGAGCTACTTACCATGTGGTTCGGAGAGTCCGAGGCCAACGTGCGGGATATCTTCGACAAGGTGAGAGAGTTCAGAGAGACACTTCCTTATGTTTTACCTGTTACCCGTCACTTTGTTCGCGCGGAATTATCCGATCTATCTCTCTGCCAATTTCAATGATTCAGCCGCGAAAATAAACAGAATACACACTTTCGCATTTGTGTTGATTAAAACGAAATGCAGAGCAAAATTGTTGTTGTAGCTCAAAGCTCCCGACTACATAATTGACCATGATAAAAAAGGTATTTTTTAATGAAATTCTGTATCAGGTACCACAGTAATAATCTTTGGTAGTGAAAGGTTCTGTTATGATTATGAATGAGCATGAAAAATGCAATTACTAAAACCTCTAAAACTGTACGTGTTCGCATTCAAATCCCTCAGAAACGAATGTCTTCTGATGGTTAATGAAAGTAATAATCAGATCTATTGCATCATCTGAGATTCCCCTTGAGGTATTGAGTCTTGTGAGTCCTGTCCTTGAGGTTTTAAAACAACATAGGCTGCTAAATATGATTATACCCAATGTTAAAAACGTTGTGTTGTCTGCAGGCCCGGTCAGCGTCTCCATGCGTGTTGTTCTTCGACGAGCTGGACTCGATCGCCAAGTCGCGCGGCGGCTCGGTGTCGGACGCGGGCGGCGCCGCCGACAGGGTCATCAACCAGATCCTCACTGAGATGGACGGCATGGGCGCCAAGAAGAACGTATTCATCATCGGTGAGAACTTTTCAAAAATCCTTTCTTTAGATAGTCATAGTCATACATAATAGTCACAATATCACACATTATTTAAAAAGTAATAATTTTAGTGTGTTTACTAGTTTATCACTTTCACTGCTGACGACCTACGTGGTAGGTCAGCGACATAATATGGGCCGCAGTGCGCACGACTCAAACCTTGAGTCAGAATTGTATAGCATTCCACAGTGTCATTGTTTTGAGCTTTGCAGCGAAAGTTTAAGTTAGAGGGCTAGACCAATGTATATGCAAGCGCGTTGAGGGGCACTTGCTTACAAAATCGTCAAAGAGAGCGTACGCGGTCCACTCTGCATATACTACTCGGTGATAGCACTGTCTAAAGACTGCTGTTCTTTGGGTGCAACAGAGGTCTGGATATTTTATCTCATGTGCGTATGACGTACATAGTCCTATGAAAGTCCACGAAAAAATCATAGAGTGGAGCAGCCTTTTCTGCATCTCGTCGAGCGGCTACCTGCGTAGCGGTACAAACTAAATTTTATACTCGAAATAATATCATTGACACTACACTAGTAACATTGTCAATACCAGACTTTTTGGTCATATACTTAGACTAAGCTTTTTTTACAGAGGTCTTGCTTAAAACTTCTTGTCTGGCAAGATTAGAATATCCTTTGGCGTCTTATCTTATTAATAATTATTATAATAGCGACTATTAACCAATAATATTTGGTGTAGGTGCGACAAATCGTCCCGACATCATCGACCCGGCCATCCTCCGACCGGGCAGGCTCGACCAACTGATCTACATTCCGCTGCCGGACGAGAAATCGCGCGAGGCGATCCTGCGCGCCAACCTGCGCAAGTCTCCCATCGCTAAGGACGTCGACCTCACATACATCGCCAAGGTAAAACGATGAACTGGTAATAAATCCCATCTAAATAATAACCTTGTTAATTAGATAGCTAGATAACGCATTTTATTTCATCGGAACAACACAGGAAGAACAGTGACAGACAAAGGTAGGTAACACTAATTGACCTATGCACACCCGTGCATTTCATAAAACGAACCCGGGTTGCCTAAATAGTACTGCTACAGAAACAATGGCGTCGGAACACGCGCCGAGAAAAAGCCTTGGTGGTCCAGTGGCGAGTAACCTTGCCTGCTGTGCAGGAGGCGATGGTTCGATCCCCGTCCAGGCCGACTCGTACCAATGAGTTTTTCGGTACGATTTGTAACACCACTGGCTTTTCAGTGAAGGAAAACATCGTGAGGAAATATGCGTGCTTAATTTTCGTGGCATGTATTGTACGCACGGCGACAGATCAACCTACCCATAGTTCGACCTTATGTCCATGAACATAGAGTTCAACTATGGGTAGGTTGATCTGTCGCCGTGTGTACCTACTGTCCATTACAAGTGGCGACGGGCTCCCCGTCACACTGGACAGAGTTTCGGTACTACTAGTGAAACGTGGATGTTCTGAAGTTTCAGAATATCTCTGACTACCCCTCAGGGAATATAGTTGTGAGCATATGCATGCATGCCACTAATTACAACGTACAAAATGTACACCGATTGGCCTGTAAGGTGATAGCGCAAATGCTGTTTTAATACTATAAAGAATTTTTCCTAATAAGGCCCGAAAATCACCAAAGCGGAGCGGAGTAGACCTTTAAATTTTTATGAAATAGGTCCATGATATAAAATGTAGATGCGTGTATTGAATAATGTGTTATATTGCAGGTGACGCAAGGTTTCAGCGGTGCTGACTTGACTGAGATCTGTCAGCGCGCGTGCAAGCTCGCGATCCGGCAGGCCATCGAGGCGGAGATCACGCGCGAGCGCACGCGCCAGCAGCAGCCGGCCGCCGCCGTCATGGACGTTAGTACCTTATTTGTTTGTTGGTCTAAACTTGATAGATCTGCTACCCCCGAGAAAAAGACAAAAATCGAGTTGTGCCTCCATCTTTGTTATTTTACGTATGCCCGTTAGCGCTCAACGGGTGGCCGTGCTCGGTACTTATTTCGATCTTAGAGCGCTTACAGACGAGCTAAACTTTGTGGTCGCCGTGTGTTGCGCGACCGTAAATTGTATGAGTGCGACGCTCTGCGACACACGGCGACAGCAAAGCGTCGCTTGTCTGTAAGAGCCCTTATATGTCCAAGATGTGTTTGTCTGTAATTGGGTTTACTCTTGCTACGGTTCGAATTATGCCAATAGTGCAAACGCTATGCACACGCTTTACCGGTCGGTCCAAATTAGTAAATACGAATAGGTACACTGCTAAACAATTTATACAATTTGAACTAGCTGTCATTTTGACATGCATATGCTGCACTACCTATTTTTCGTGTGCGGCTTAAGGCTGCCTGTCCATTGAAGCTGTGCGAGCTGTGTAGTAGTGCCAATCAGGAGCTCGGGCGAGGCGCGGTCGATCTCGCCCGAGCTCCTGATTGGTTAAAAAAACACAGCTACACTGCTCGCACAGCTTCAATGGACAGGCACCCTTAAGCGCAAGTTAATGACGTCACTGATGACGTCAGACAGCAAACGTAACCGCACATTCGCGCATTATGAACTGATTGTGTGCATGCACTACCGATAACGCATATTTGCGCATTTTGGACCGTAGCATCTGTTTTATGTATTGTGACCTGCCTAGCTAGTACGCCAACCCGCGATAGCCGTGATACAGCTATATCACGCTTTTTATCTTGTTTGTTCGCGCGCAAACGAGCGAGATAAAAGATGTGATATAGCCGTGTCACGGCTATCGCGGGTTGGCGTACTAGCTAGGCAGGATTATGTATATCGAAAGATATTAGCCTGTTGACAAAATTAAATAAATTATTTTCAATTTTCAATAGATTCCTTCCTACTCTATAGTAGCTTCACAATAGCTTTTGTAGCTGCTCTTTAACGTTCAAATATTACCCTAACATTGTATAAATACAGTATAACAAATATATAGTGATTCTAATCTGTGCACCGTCAGCAGATGGACGAGGAGGACCCTGTGCCGGAGATCAGTCGCGCGCACTTCGAGGAGGCGATGAAGTTCGCGCGCCGCTCCGTCTCCGACAACGACATCCGCAAGTACGAGATGTTCGCGCAGACGCTCCAGCAGAGCCGCGGCTTCGGCACCAACTTCAGGTTACTCGCTGTCTTTATTTACAAGCCCTCTCTTTGGCTTAGTGTCTTTATTACTAAGACCTCTCGCTTAGTGTCTTTATTACTAAGCCCTCTGGCTTAGTGTCTATTACTAAGACCTCTCGCTTAGTGTCTTTATTACTAAGCCCTCTGGCTTAGTGTCTTTATTACTAAGACCTCTCGCTTAGTGTCTTTATTACTAAGCCCTCTGGCTTAGTGTCTTTTTGTTACTAAGACCTCTCGCTTAGTGTCTATTACTCAGAATCATGCATAATAGTAAGTAGTAGTAGTTTCGAATGATGCATAATAGTAATCTTATCATTTTCTACTGCCGAGTTGAACGTGTGACTCTCAAAAATACCACTCCTGTCCGGCCTTCCTATCTCTTGGCGTGACTACGTTGTGTGTCACGCGCTACCATGCTAAGAGATCTATTCTATCATACAAGCTATGTTTGAGCGTGCGTATTTAGGTGTTGCAACTGCACTGTAACGACGTCGCAACTAGATGCTGCGATTTTTAAGCTCCCTGAATAATGACACTAGAGCAAATGTTTTTTTACCATACAAGTCATACAATCTATGTTACCTCTGCCATGGCCCTATGTTTTATTTATTTCCATAAATTAATTACTATGAGAACTAGAAACCGTCTAAAATGACTAAAATTGCAAAATCATACCGCTCTAAAATATACTCTTAGATATTAGTCAAAGAAAGGACAACCGCCGCTCTCCCTTGGAAAAATACCTTAAAATGTATAGAAGTTTTCATCATCATCATCATCAGCCTATAAACGTCCCACTGCAGGGCACAGGCCTACCCTCAAGGAGGGTGTATGGGCATTAGTCCACCACGCGTGCCCAATGCGGGTTGGTAGACTTCACATACACATCAGAATTTCTTCTTCAGTGTATGCAGGTTTCCTCACGATGTTTTCCTTCACCGTTTGAGAGCAGTCGGTTTCACGTACATAAGTTAGAAAAACTCATTGGTACATGGCATGTTGTCCGTGCGGATTTGAACCCGGACCCCCATAATTGGGAGTCCATACCTCTCCGCAACGCGCCATCGACGCTCCATAGATAGAAGATAGAAGATAGAAGTTTTGACTGAAGTCAAATGTGTAATAAATTATGAGGTTTTATAAAAACGACTCAGATAGTATCATTTATTTTTATTTAACGAGTTATTTAATCATTTATTATTAATAAATTATAAAAAAGCAGTCTGTCTGTTTGTTTGTTTGTTTGTTCGTTTGTTTGTTTGGGTGTTTGTTTGTTCGAGTATCACGCAAAAACTACTGAACCGATTTTGATGAAACTTTTTTTGTTTGATAGCTTATCATCTGACTTAAAATCTGGTATATAATTTATGCGGACGAAGTCGCGGGTAAAAGCTCGTTATAAAATAAACTAATGCCTTCAGTTAGTTTCTAGTGTTCCATAGTCCATAATAAAAATAGAAGGACGGTTATACATTTTTGGGTATTATGTGCCAAATGTCCTTTTTTTTTAAATCCATCAGAGCTGCAATTGTCACTTTCGCACCGGTTGTTCGGGAACAGCAGTATTGCCTTGTAAATAAACTGTTCAACCAATTCAACCTAATAATGCTTATTCTGTTGTACAGATTCCCAGCGAGCGGGGGCGCGGCGGGCGGCACGGGCACGTCAGGCGGCGACCAGCCAACCTTCCAGGAGGAGGGCGGCGACGACGACCTCTACAGCTAAGCGACCTGCCCCCGCACCGGGACCTCCACCTCGCCGTCCTCCACTCACTGCAGGGGCACCGCCAGTCACAACACCACACGACGCGCCACCAACAACAACACCCCACGCCCCTCAGTCCAACGTTACGCCGGCGTAACACGACGCGCTCGCAGATGTCTGGTCTGACGAAGCGAGAACATCCCGGTGGCCAGTTCTAGGACTGACATTATTCATAAGAATTATCGGTTATTTATCCGACGGGTGTATAAGGACTCGGGACGTATCACGGTAGAGATCTTGCAACGGTTACAAAATTGATTAAAATACGTGTTTATTGGAACGCGATAACGCGTCTTATTCGAGAAATTTTACTGATCTATTGTCTATGTAAATGTATTTATTTTGTAATTCAATCATTCTGCATTTGTTTCTGTTCCGATGTGCTTATGTTTAGTTGTAATAAAGTTTGTGAATGTATCGCCCGCCCAGCGGGTTTGTAAGATCATATGATATAGAATAATATTGTTAACTGTATTTGCCAGATCCTGTGCGTAGGCGACCAGTCGGCGGCGATGTTACGGCATCGTCGCCGGCGATACACAATATCGCAGTGATTTTTTAATAAAAGATTTTTATAGACTACCTTGCGTTTTTTATTTAGTAAAAAACTCCCAGATAGTTTTGCTTTCCCTAGTGTTGATATGATGAGAAAGTACCTTGCGTTTTTTTTATAAGAAAAAAAAAACTGCTTTGGAGGCTCTACGATCAAATTAGTTTCAATGATTTTTCTCAAAAGTGCGAGGTGTCTTTTCTGGTAAGGCTTTATTAAAAAAATCTCCCAGATAGAGACAGTGTTGATACCTAAGGGTCAGCGCACACCCAGCGTAGAACTGCTCGCGCATGCTCGAGCATGTTCTTTGCAGTCGCGCACACCTAGCGGCAAAATCCGCCGGCGGCAGCGGCGGAGCATGCTCGCGCGTGTTCGAACAGTCTTGCGGATGCTCCCGTGTTGCTACAGTTGACGTAGTGAATTTTGCGTTGTGTTTACAATATTTTATAGCAAAGACGTGCGATAACAACAATTTTAAAGTATGGTAGACTGGCTGGGATTTGGTATTTATTGGGTTACTAGCAAAGGAAGAGGAGCAATAAGACCACATCAATAAGATGAAAAGAGACACGAAAGATGTACTTATATTTGGGAAATTCTACGCCCTGTGCTGTGCTACGGTTTAAAGTTCTAGGGACAGTTATTTTATGGCTAGGTACTATAAAATGGAATATGAACAATTTGAAAACCTACTAAATCTGTTTCGACCTTTTAGATTCTCTTTGTATTTTCAAAAAGAGTTCGATTACTATATATAATATTATCTGTAGTAAATTGCCCTTTTCGGGCTAAAGTAGTTAAAAAATATGCTAGATTTAGTCCGAAACCGGCCGAGGCGGCAACACTTACGACGGATCGCAAGCATCGACACGGGCGTATGCTCGAACATGCTCGAGCATGCGCGAGCATGCTCGCGACTGCTCCCGCCGCCGCGAGGAGCATACGCGAGCATACTCGAACAGACGCTAAAGGGAATTAATCACTTGCAAGCTATTTTCAACTTTATTTCAATGGGAATAGAGTTCATTATCAATTGAATCAATGAAATCTGCTCGCGCATGCTCGAACAGTTTTACGCTGGGTGTGCGCTGACCCTAAGAGTACTTTTTTATACAGGAAAGTTGATACCATATTGGTACAGACTTGCATTCCCTAGTGTTGATAAGAAAGTGCTCTACTACCATCTTAGAATACTTATTATAAGGACCGGCCTTGCGGTAGCATTTCCCCTCTGCCACGGTATAAGATCAATGATCATGCACATTCAACATTCAATTTTATAACTTACGAGCTTTTACCCGCGACTTCGTCCGCATAAATTATATACCAGATTTTAAGTCACATGATAAGCTATCAAACAAAAAAGTTTCATCAAAATCGGTTCAGTAGTTTTTGCGTGATACTCGAACAAACAAACAAACAGACAGACAAAAAATCCAAAAATTGGTGAACATTTGGGTGTAACATTAAATGCGTCACATATCGATCCGGGTGCTTAAACTGAACAACTTTCACAATGGAGTCAACATCGAAATAGTGAAAATAAAAAAAATGCCAAGTAGCTACTCGAACAATAGAACTGATTTTTATTCAGTCCCATAATAAAAGTTGTTCAAGTTTGATGATCTGACTCACCCCCTAAACTATGTAACGCATTGAAGTTTATACCCTTCATACCGGAAACTAGTGCATCAAATCAAATCACAAAGATTAGAGCAGAGCAAGAAGCAAATACAGAAGGCGGGCGCGTGTGAGTATGACGACCAACATTAAGTTGGAACCCTCCTTGCGACAGTCTGACCCGCACTCGGTCGGTTTTTTGTTTGTTTCGAATTGTTTGCACATGCATGCAGCAGAATGTTCATAAACAATAAACATAGTGGATGATGCATTTTGCTGCTGTTTAACCATTATGTTACAAACCTGTACCTTTTCATTTGTGTTCAAAGCCACAAGATCAGCTGCCGCCGCCGCTCGCCGTTATCAGCGATAGCAATAAGTACCGGAACCAAGGCATGAAGCGTTTAGTACATACCTAACACCGAAAGTTAAATAGTCGAACACCAATAGGTCGAGAACGAATTAAGGTAATGAATTATTGTTGGAAGATGTTTATTATAAAAAAATCAATCGAATGAGCAGCCTTCTTTCTTGAATATTTCTTCCAGCTCTGGTGCGACGTCGAGTAAGTTACGCAAAGAATGCGCCCTTTGAGTCGCGAAAGAGCTCGCAGTTCTGCTCAAGTAGCCTTGTACCGAGCCATCAACGATGTCGCATTTATTCTCTTCGAACTTGAACATCTGCGACTCTTTAATGAGCGCCTTAAACAGATCAGCTAATTCATCGTCAGAGAAGCAAGCGCACATTTCATCGAACACAGTGTCGGAATATTGTGTGGACACATTCCTCGTCTTTGAAGGCACTTTTGCTGGTTCTGGAGGCGGTGTTTTTATGCCTCGCGCTTTCTTCACCAATTTCTTTAGAGTTGGCAGAGGACAGGTTTCGTAGTGTGGTAAATGCGGCGCGTCGTACGGGGACATATTCCTCATGTACGCCGGCATATGTTCTCGCAAATGTTTCTTGGCTGTTTTGGCACATTTACATTTTTTCGGTTCTATATATTCCAGGTAGCTGTCCCATTTGGGTTCACGATCGTGTGCTAGCTCGACGCTTCTCGATTCTATCATTTTTCCTGGACAGGGAGCGGCTACGGAAGTAGCAGATTCTTTTTGCTGGCTAGAATAATCACGCACGTTCGCTTTCGATGCCCGATATGAAGTACAGTAGCAATAAGGCTTTCGACACGAGCAGCAATATGTCGAAAACATGTTTACATTTGCAATGTCTTCTTGAAGAATTTGCATCAGCGAGCTTTCTTGCTTTATTTCTCGTCGCATTTGCCCTTTCGTGTATCTGATCGGTACGTCGTATTTATAATCGTGATCGTCCTCGAGATCGATGTCGTCTCCACCGCGACCGTGAATTAACTGAGTCACCTTATCAGTATACAGTTCGAAGTTATTGCAAGCGGCATAGATACATCTTTTGTTCACGACTACCACGGGCATCTGGGACGCACTGGACGTACAATGCTGCGGGCAAAGGTTTTGGTCGACTTGAGGTTTGTTGTTTTTATCGCTGCAGAGGAAGAAGGGATGCGGTTTAGGAATCGGGGTGTGGAATTCTTCTTCTTCAGGTACAAAGATGCTTTCAACACTAGGATCTTCTGCAGCCTCATTTAGCTGTAACAACATTAATTTTTCCATGTTCATGAAGAACTCCGCATGCTGCGGCAGGGTGTGCAGGCAGTACCCCACGAACATTTGGAATTTCTTCACAACATGACATATTTTTCTTTTCCATATTTTAATGAATTCTTGACGTTTCGCTTCTTTCTCGATTTCAAGTTGAATTTCGAAATCTTTCATAGCGATTTGCTCTTTCAGCAGTTTTACTCTTTTCTTGTGTTCGTGTTTGGAAAGTTCAATTTCTTTATCGCACTCTTCCCGCTCTTTTAGCGCCACGTATATTTGACACGCTAAGTTTTGACATTCGAGTAGATTCCTCAACCTTTCTACGGCAACGTGTTTCTCGACACTGATGTCGTGTACGTAATTTCCCATGTTCGTGCGACATTCTTCGACGTCTTTAGTAAACTGTTTCTTTTGTCTCTCCTTTTCCTTCATCAGTTTGTCCGTGTATCTGTCGTATAGCATCGTAGCTTGCTGTTTTAGTAGCATTTCATAATGTTTGCTCATATCATCGAAAGCTTGCGTCCTGACTGCTTCTATTTCTTGAATAGCTGCATCGAAAAGTAACGCTTCTATTTTGGTAATGGATGTCGTGTATAAAGTTGTGAATTCATGGAAGGCGTTTTGTATTTTCTGCGTGTTCTTTATAGCTTCCTCTTTCGAAGTGTCCTCCCATTGCTGTCGACAGCTGACGCCGATTGTGTTCTTCCAGTTAATGTCACTTTCGAGAAGTACTCTACGTTTTTCTTCTTCCATTGAGTTTTGATGATCTTCCATAATTTTCTCTCCAAAGAAGTCGATGCCGTTGTAGCCAAGTTTGAACAGGTGTTCTTTCTTGACGGGTTTAAGGACCGCTTTGCTTTTAAGAATGTCCTTAGGGGGCATGTACCACTCTGTGCCTCCTCCCTTCATGGGAGGTTCGAGGCCGGCGAGAACTTTCAACTTGGGAGTCATGGACTTGAAGTAAACGTTGGCGAGTGAGGGAGTCATCTTGTTCTTCATCTCGGATTGAGTCGGTACTTGCTCGCGTTCGAAGAAACATTTCCTTTGGTAGTAGTTGTCGTGCAATTTGTACATGTTGATCGTTTTAACAGATTCTTACGCAAAAATAAAAAGTATACAAAACTATGAATTCATTTTTATTTACAAAGTTTTTTACCAATGAGCAAACCAATGAGTTTGTGTAACAAGTTTGTAATGTAAAAAAGTACTCTTTGTGTAATGTCTTGGTGACGTCAATTTGATGTTGTGTCAAAACCTGCCAAAACGCCAAAACAAGTCCAAAAGATCGAAAAGATCGATCTCAGCGAGGTGCAAATGCAAAACATCATACAATCTTTTTAGTACAATTAATCGAAATAATTTCGATTAATGTAAGAAAGTGTAAAAAACATTTTTTTTTTGTGTAGCCGCCAACATGGACGAAGAATTTTTCGGTATAGCTAATCAATCACAGACTATTATTTTTCCATTATTTGTAAGAGGATATAAATTAGGGTTTATAATGTTGCTATACACATAAGCGGGCGTGCCCGGGCGGTAAAATCGAATATGTGTAGTTGAATGTTCGGGAAAAAAGCCGTTCGACTTCGGTTTTGGCAACAATTTTATGAGCGTCTACTCGAAAGAACTAACCGATCGGCACAAGCAGAATGAAGCCGAACAAGTGCAGTGATTGCTTCGGGTCGGCTTTGTTGACCGACAAATACTGCCGAACCGAAAGTGCCGGCCCGCTTATGTGTATAGCGACCCTTAGGCTATAATGCTAATAATTATAATGATGTAGGGAATAAACACAAAAATCGTTTAGATTAATCATAATTTGAAATTCATTTTATTTATACGAAATTATAAATACTATGTTGTATTTCTTAAGTCTATTAAATTCAGTTCACCATAATTTAGGTAATCTCTACAGCCATTTGTTGCAGTAAATTCATAACGTGACAAAATCGTTCCTTGATTTCTGTAACCGATCTATGTGGAAGCAACTCCCTAATTCTACAAAATATTAATTCTGAACCAGGTTCCCCTTTTAATACTTGTAACATTGTTTTATCTTCATCGCGAGTCCAATTGCTTTTTTCTGTAACTTTTACGTTTGGAGTTACATCTACGATTTGAGGAGCATCTAGTTTCGCTTTAGCTTTCGTATTTTCATCTTTTTTACACACATGATTCTTATCGTTCTTTTCTTTCTCTTTCTTATCTTTACATGTTTTCGTTTTGTTGTTTTGTTTCCTAACAGTTTTGGGACTGTTCGTTACATTGCTAGTATTATCATTGACATCTTTAGCGTTTTTAGTTGGTGATTTGATTTGTTTCTTTGTCCGTTTCGGTGGGATTTTGGATGTGTTTTTGCTCTGTCTTTTAGGTGATCGTTCTTCGTCAGATTCTGGAGGGGAGAGGTGGAAATGATTAGGGGCGAGCCGTCGGGCGTGCACCCGGTATGGTTCTTTACTGTAAGGGTATGTGACACGCGCCGATCGAAGCATTCTGCCGTGCTGAAGAAATACTCGCCCGTGGAGATACTGTAAATTAAATTGCGTTTTAAGTTAATTGAAGAGAGGTCGATCTTAAATGTTGATTTAGATGGAATAGGACTGAAAGCCGCAATAATTGTCAAAATAAGGCCTATGAAAAATCGATTTATCTTGATTTGCCTTTCAGCAACTTATCAGGACGTTTTTCTTCCTAAAAAAACATTTGTCCTCGATTGCCTGATGGATTTTTATTTCTTTAAATTAAGCAAATGTTTTTGTCCATGGAGTTCGAATGATTTTTTCGCGATCACTTTTGTAATTTACAAAATACAGTTAAAAATTAAATTTGTATTGATAAACCACTGAGTTAAATGTATAGAGCGATCATCGCACTTCATGACGTTGTCCCATTCTATTGCGGCGATATAACTTGCATTTAGTCTCTCAGATTGATTGAAAAAAAAATTATCTGCACATGATGTGTATTGAGATACTATAAGCAAATGTAAAGGAATAACTTTTCATAGGTAGGTATAGGTAAGCAAGATTAATTAATTATTTAAAGCATTTTTTTTTCAATATAATTTTAAACAATATTTTGATCCTGCCCGCAAAATGCAAATAAGGACAAACCTATATGTGAAAAAGAGAAGACAAGAGATATTGCCACTCAAATAAACTATAGTGAAGGACAAACCTATACGCGAAAAAGAGAAGGCAATAGTATGCACGAAAAAATTCAAAGTTTGTTAAGTTAGCAACATAATTTTGTTGTCTTTCTCGCGCGTTTAGTTATATATATATATCTCACTGCTCCGTTCCCCTCACCGGTTGCCGCACATAATATAGAGCATGACTTTTGTATGTCGTGCTATCTCAATAGATTTAACTCAGTGTGATAAACTCGACGAATTGCAAAAAAAAAAACTGTTCTACAGTCTTAAAATGATGTATTCTATCGAAAAAAAAAAATTAAATAAAGACAAAAAAAACTTGACATACCGAATTGAGAAAGGAAACAAGTACTTACCATAGTGTCAAGGGACTCCTTATCGTCAAGTTTCCTCTTGTTATCGTTGGCACCTTCGAACTCCCACGCCTCGCATCCGTCATCGGCAGTCAGGAAGCTTTCGTTCAGAGTCTCTACGCCCGTCTCATATAAACTGCAAATAATATAAGTTTACATTTTAGAAACTTAAATGGGTTCCTATGGGCTATATGCGAAGTGGGTGTTGGGAACTGTCAAGTCGATCGCAGCGCCCGGGGTGGCAGAAATTTGTACTTTTGCCGGACAAGCTGTGAAAATATGCTTGAATCTATGCAAATCCACACACTAACTTAACACGAAATCTCCAAAACTGTCAAGACCACAAACTTAAAATTTGGCATGGAAGTTTCTATTGGCATCTAGATGCTCACTTAAAAAAGGCTTGTCACATATCAACCCCCCGAAGGTGTTAAAACTGAGGTAAAAGTTTGTATGGGAATTCCGAAACAAATTAGATTTTGTCCGTGGCTTCGTCTGCATCCGCTCCCGTCATCGTACCGGGATAAAATATAAGCTAGCTTTTAAGACTAAATATAAAATATTTTAAACTATTTTACATATAAAAAGTTTTATCAAAATCGGTCCAGTAGTTTTGGCAGAATCCTCGAACAAACACAGACTTCTACAGTACTATAATAGTGTAAATAATTCACGGCTGTCCGAAAAAGTTCTGTCAGTACGCCGCGCTAGTGTGGCGCTAGTGTCGTGCACATAGCCAATTGGTCGATGCCGAGCGAGTTGCTTTGGGTCTTAGACCATATAACTAGGGACCAGGAGTGCGATTTTTGAATCTCAAAATTACTGTGGAGATATGCATCTTTCTGCTGCTGATTTGACTTTCAAATATCATACTTGAGGAGTTCAATTTTTGAAAGTCAAATCAGCAGTAGAAAGATGCGTATCTCCATAGTAATTTTGACATTTACAACTGCTGAACTCACCGAATGAGATTCAAAAATCGCACTCCAGACTTGAATCATTTGCATTCCCCTCTGCCAAGTTACATGGCCAATTGACAACGACCAATTTTATTATACCTTATCACTAAACAAGACGGCCTATAATTGCGGAACAATAACTTCAGAATAGTCTCGTTTGGGGTTCTCACGAGACTATTTTTAACAATCAAAATTAGAATCTAAAGTAATGAATAAAACCCAAAGTTTGGTATTTCATGCGGTAGCATGACTAGGTATAGTCCCCAGCAAAAAATGTCGAAAAAGTTTGTTAGTAGAATTACACGCGTAACTCTTTCATAGCTGGAACAACGAAGTGAAGGCTGACCTATATGAGTTTTAAAAAGGTACTTGTGTTGTGAGGTGTCACAGGGTCGGAAAAAGTGGTGCTTACTCGTCTCGGAGCCGCCTCACGACCGATGTTTTCCTTCACCGATCAGGCAGTGGTGTTACAAATTGTACATAAGTTTCAAAATATCTAGATAGATAGAGACACAATCGTGCTAGTGGACAATCTATGGGAGATGTTGGGCGTGTCAAGTGACATTGGCAAGGGGCATGTGTACCGCACGAAATGATCAGCCCCAAGTCTCCAATAGATAGTCCACTAGCGCGATTGCGTCGAAGCTTTCTCTCTGTAGGGTATTTACTCATGTGGTAGAATAGAAGGCAGCACCCTCATAGTCTACTCTGGTCTTCATCTCCTGGCCGGTTCCTCTGTTGATGTCTTTACACAGTAGTACAAGCCTGTCAGGGGGTCGTTCGTCGTCGAACAGTGACTTGAACAACTGGATGAGGCGCGGGTAGGAGCGCAAGTGCGGTAACGCTCTGGTCTTCATCTCCTGGCTGGTTCCTCTGTTGATGACATTACATAGTAGTACAAACCTGTCAGGGGGTCGTTCGTCGTCGAACAGTGACTTGAACAACTGGATGAGGCGCGGGTAGGAGCGCAAGTGCGGTAACGCTCTGGTCTTCATCTCCTGGCTGGTTCCTCTGTTGATGACATTACATAGTAGTACAAACCTGTCAGGGGGTCGTTCGTCGTCGAACAGTGACTTGAACAACTGGATGAGGCGCGGGTAGGAGCGCAAGTGCGGTAACGCTCTGGTCTTCATCTCCTGGCTGGTTCCTCTGTTGATGACATTACATAGTAGTACAAACCTGTCAGGGGGTCGTTCGTCGTCGAACAGTGACTTGAACAACTGGATGAGGCGCGGGTAGGAGCGCAAGTGCGGTAACGCTCTGGTCTTCATCTCCTGGCTGGTTCCTCTGTTCATGACATTACATAGTAGTACAAACCTGTCAGGGGGTCGTTCGTCGTCGAACAGTGACTTGAACAACTGGATGAGGCGCGGGTAGGAGCGCAGTGCGGTAACGCTCTGGTCTTCATCTCCTGGCTGGTTCCTCTGTTGATGACATTACATAGTAGTACAAACCTGTCAGGGGGTCGTTCGTCGTCGAACAGTGACTTGAATAACTGGATGAGGCGCGGGTATGAGCGCAAGTGCGGTAACGCTCTGGTCTTCATCTCCTGGCTGGTTCCTCTGTTGATGACATTACATAGTAGTACAAACCTGTCAGGGGGTCGTTCGTCGTCGAACAGTGACTTTAACAACGGCATGAGGCGCGGGTAGGAGCGCAGGTGCGGTAACACTCTGGTCTTTATCTCCTGGCTGCAGCCTCTGTTGGTGACATTACATAGTAGCAGGCCTGTCTCACTCCTCAGCTCAGGTACTTTTGACAGCCGGACACCTCCGAGGTGTGCATCGTCGCTCATTGACATAAGGTGCATTTTATTTTTCGTTCCTGAAGTGCGCGTTCGAAATTCGAAAAATCGGGTTGAGTGAACTATCTGTTACGGTACTAACTATTAAATAATCTGTGATAGTAGTACAAACCTGTCAGGGGGTCGTTCGTCGTCGAACAGTGACTTGAACAACTGAATGAGGCGCGACTAGGAGCGCAAGTGGGGTAACGCTCTGGTCTTCATCTACTGGCTGGTTCCTCCGTTGATGTCTTTACATAGTAGTACAAACCTATCAGGGGGTCGTTTGTCGTCGAACAGTGACTTGAACAACTGGAAAAGGCGCGGGTAGGAGCACAAGTGTGGCAACACTCTGTTCTTTAACATCTGGCTACACCCTCTGTTAGAACAAACCTGTCAGGGGGTCGTTCGTCGTCGAACAGTGACTTGAACATCTGAATGAGGCGCGGGTAGGAGCACAAGTGTGGTAGCATTCTGTTCTTTAACTTCTGGCTACACCCTCTGTTAGTACAAACCTGTCAGGGGGTCGTTCGTCGTCGAACAGTGACTTAAACATCTGAATGAGGCGCGGGTAGGAGCGCAGGTGTGGTAATACTCTGGTCTTCATTTCCTGGCTGCTCCTGCTGTTGATGCCGGTTGTAAGAGCGCGCAGTATTTTACGTAGCACAGTTGGCTTGCGCGCGAACGTACTCTGCAACAACATTCGACGTTTTAATGACCAACATTCAAGCCTAATGATGTCTACTGCTTGACATAGCACTAGAATAGTAAATGACACAATGTTTAGAGACAATTAATTTAATCAATAAGTACGTATAATAAAATTGTAAACAAGATGATAACTAAAATAAAATACATATTGTTTTATGTAAAATGTTTCAAATATTATTGATTTTTAAACCATGTTACAGCCATGTTGTGCTATTTCGAATCAAATTAAAGATTGAAAAATTAGGTCTCGGCCGGGACTTGAACCCGCACTCTTCCAAACCGGGGAATTGCGATATTTTGATGTAAAATGTATCAAATTAAAATAACCAATCAAATGTTTATTAAATCAGAATACAATATTTTTAGGTTAGGGTTATAATAAAAACTTAAAGCCATATTTTGAGTCGAAAGCTACAGGGTGAAATTGATATTATTAGCATCCTTTTAAACTAAGAAACTACCCATGAAACTGAACAACTTTCACTATGGTAACAAACAGATCGGAGCAAAAAAATAATCAGCTGTTGCATACATTTGAGTCGAGTAGGCATTGCAGTTTAGTAGACTGGTAGATTATGCTATCATTTTCAGCGTCTAACGGCGTTTTGTGAAACTTTTTGGCACCGGGTTTTTTAGACTAATTCGACCCCGCTGAACACGATTCTGCCCGGTGCCAACCTGTATCCCACTTCCTTAACCCCCCACCCCCCAAAATGTGTCCCGACCCGCAGTTTTTTAGTTTTATACAAAAACTATTAGAGAAAAAAGAAAACAGTCAATGACAAAAATAATCTCCATTAAATTTTATACAATATTTGTGTCTCTTTAATGTCACCAACAAAATGTTAATATAAATAAAATAGTTATTATTACATGCATAACTTTCTGATGCATCGAGCATAGTAGTGTAGCACAGTACTCGATACTCGCGGTGGAGCCTGTCTGCACTGAGCTATAAATCGTAAACGAATACTCGTACGAAAATAAATAAGGTCTCGTTTTGTAGTTAAATGTATCAAAATTAATTCGCTTCTTGGCCATTCTATCACAGCTTCGGCCGTTTTTCGATAAATTGAAAGCAAAACCAAAAATTTGCAAAACCAAAAATTTACACGCAGTTCGGACACACATATTTCCTAACTTAATATACCTATCAAAAAAATTAATTTACAAATATTGTAGAGAATTTAATGGAGATTATTTTTGTCATTGACGGTTTTCTTTTATCTTTAATAGTTTTTGTATAAAACTAAAAAAAACGCAGTTAGGGACACATTTTGGGGGGTGGGGGGTTAAGGAAGCGGGGGACGGGGTGGTACCGGGCAGAATCGTGTTCAGCGGGGTCTAATTAGTATAAAAAACCCGGTGCCAAAAAGTTTATCAAAACGCCGTTAGACGTTAAAAATCCAATACAACTTGAAAAAAATCTACCAGTCTATAGTATGGAACAGCTGATTATTTTGTTGCTCCGATCGGTTTGCTCCCATAGTGAATGTTGTTCAGTTTGATGGATAGACTCTTAGTTTAAAAGGATGCTAATGATATAAATTTCACCCCGTATAAACTAATTTATTCTATGACAAATTACATTGTCTAACTAGGATCATGAAGTCAAGGATTTTTTTACGATGGGCCGCCAGAAATGACCCAAAACCACCAAGAGTGGCGAAATAGTATCAGGGCCAACCCCAAATAGGGAACAAGACAGGGGATTGATTGAAAGGCTTTGAAAATTTAATAGAAACTTTTGTAGTAAGTATAAAAGTGTAGTTAAATGAAATTATGAAACACACGAACTATCAAGCATAATTACATAAGCAGCAATGCACCAGCTATGACTCAAACACGCCGGATATAAAGACTATCATATTACTGAACTCAAAGTAATGACAAACATAAAAATTTGCATTGAAACACAAGGCCACAGTCATGCAGCACAGCAGTGATAAATAACGATAAATTACAACCTTCCTAATATGTAAGGCTGCCTTGAGGCTTGAAATGCCAGATAAACAATACACATATCAGATTATTTTTATACAATTCGCACACAGCATAAATTATATTGACAGGAAGAACAATTATAAATAGTAAGGAAAGTGGGTTATAAATTATAACTTATACGTAGGTCCTACAAAATTAACTGAAACTATTTTAAGGGGATGAACAGACCACTAAACTGCTGTCCCATACATTTGGGTCGAGTAGTATTGGAAATTTTTTATGGAACAGCAGATTTTTATTTTCGCGATATTAATGTTGGTCCCATATATAAAGTTGTTTAGCTTGATGATCTGATCATCCCCTTAAAAAAACTTTACCATATTATGAAGAACCAAAATAATCTATTTTTGTGTCTTCATTCAGTCCCATTAGCTTAACGATTAAAATTACATGAAGCAAATTAATCTTATAAGTGTCAAATATAAGTACTGTATGCTGATGGTGACCATAAATTATTTTTATGCCTATCTCTGTAAAAGGGTTACTTCCAGCCCAGACTTTTGGAAGGCTTGTGTAGGGACACAAACCACTTTTATTTAAATGCGATGGGATGCACCAACTGTGGTCTATCTCTGAATGTAATACGTTAATGCACCCACCGACATTCCACTTTAGGTGCTGAAACTCAAATAATGATCAAATGTTACCAATGATAGCAATGAATAAATGAATATGAATATTATAAGACAGAGACTTCAGCTGAATCCTACAGATTATAACTTATGAATACATTCCTAAACTCATGTTCATGTATTCAATTTCAATTGTCAACGGTGCAATTGTAAGCAAAGTCCACTTTCAGCCTTAACGTTAGCTTATTTTCAAGTTACTTAATGTATATTCTAAGTTACTTAATGAGACACTGATGAATTTACAAAGGCAAATACTTTTCTAGCAGCATCAGAGCTTGGTGGCCTTGGTGAGCTTGGAGAGTTCATATCTCATGAAATATGCCCACATTAAGTCTTCAAAATACATACAATGAATGAATGATAATTTACAAAATTTGGTTACCTGCAACAATTCAATGAAGCCAGTCATCTGCACCATCATGAAGTAGTCCATGAACCTCCCCACTTCAGCCGCTTGCCCCGGCTTCAAAAACAACAAGAATTCTTCCACTATGTCTTTGTGCTCCTCCCCAAATAACTGCTCTATTTTCCTGTATAAATCTACTGGAGTCTCCTTCGTAGGATCAAAAGACTTTAAGATTAGTTGGAACTGTAGAAATTTGTTTGTAGGCACGGTCGGATGAGAGGAAAACCTTGATTGTACTTTTGTGTAGTAGGATTTTACTAATGCTGGAACAATAGAGGAATTTTAATCACAAATTGCACATCAAAGTTAGAAACTGTTGCAGTAAAATAATACTTGAAATCAATGATGAACTACATAAAATAAAAATTATTTTTATTTGAGTTTTTGATTGCGAATAAAATTAGACAAGCTATCTATCATCTAAGATTATTTTTATGTCAAAGGTTTTGAATTCAGTGGCATTATAATCCATCTTGTTGATGCTACAATAACCAGAATCAGGCATGGACTGAACTCAGGCTGCCTTAGTATCAAATCCTAGTGTCAGTTCATAAAAAATTTTGATAAACAATGAATGCTGAAGGTCCTGTTTTAGTGTTATTTCAATTTGTATCTTTAAAATGATACATAGGAATTCTAGTATTCTGGTAATACCTACTACCTACTTTTACTTTAAATCTTTTATTGAAAAATCTTTCTCGCTAGAGCTTCTTTTCTCACTTTATAAATGGTTAGGTTCTCAACCCAGCTTAGACACTTAGGTTTCTCTGGAAAGTGTTACAAAAAGGGCATGAAAATGATGGACATAACATATAAGGTATGTCACGTCTGTATTCAGAGCAACAAGACAGTTTTCTATAGAACTCTTAAAAAAAAGTGAAACCAGCTTTCATTATAAAACTTAATCAGCTGATCAATGAGATTAGCTCAAATTGATGGTAATCTCATCTTGAAGACCCTGGCATTGTCAACTCCTGAACTCCACATTGGTATAAACAAATGTACCGTCTCAAGTAGGTCATCATTTATTTTTTATATACTCACCCGTCTCTAAAGGATTGTCATCAGATTTTGACGGTATCTCCTTTGCTTGGTTCTTCTTCTTTGCAACTGATTTCCCTTTTGTTTCTTTAGGTGGTGCCTTAGCAGGCACCTGGATAGGCTTCGGGGGAGGGGGCTGAAATAACTGCAAAATAAATCGACATGTAAGTTGTTGTGACGAATGCGTTTGACAATTAACCTAAATGGAAACCATTTATTTTACACTCTTGTCGAAATTATAATAACGATAATATAATATTTGCAAGCGTAAATAAACCGTGAATATGTTAGCACACAACAAACTTATTAAAATTCAGCTGCTAAATAAAACGGATTACATAAAAATCCTTGCGCAAATCTGACTCACCTCTGGGTTGATTGCAGGCTTTACAAAAGTATTTTGGTTCAAGAAGCTCGTGCTTGGCTCGATTTTGTTACCGAAAGCATCCTGACTGTCTCTTGTGAACAGAATGGGCATAGAAGGCAACATCTGGAAGATCTGGGCGGTTCAACTTCTCGCAAAATATTCACACATTCAGTAAACTCCAAGATCCAAAGTTCCGAACTTTCGACACGATTTTCACATTATATTTTACACGTAAACTTAACTCTAACAACTGTAGAACGAAGGCAACTAAAAACTAATCAAAATCGAAGTTTGGATTCACTAAAAACATTTATTGTTTGTATTTATCCAAAACAATACGTGCAATCGAAAAATGGAAACATTTTTGACAGCTCGGTACACGACGCGAAATTAGCGTAAACGGCTGGCGGAGACAACGCGCGCTCTTTTAAAATTCTACTAAAGTTTTGTAATAACTTTATAGATTTACCTTATTTAGCTTAATTTACAGTCGGTCAAATTAAGAAATCGACGAGAGTA
Source organism: Agonopterix subpropinquella (assembly GCA_922987775.1). Classification (NCBI taxonomy): domain Eukaryota; kingdom Metazoa; phylum Arthropoda; class Insecta; order Lepidoptera; family Depressariidae; genus Agonopterix; species Agonopterix subpropinquella. Next base: position 6,234,678 of record OV277710.1, read on the forward strand.
TTTTTATTCTACTCGTAGTTGTTAGCAGACAAAGCAAATAATTACGAAACGCGAAACTTAGGACGAAGTTTGGTGATCTTGCAAAAGGCGCTTGAGATTTCGTCGTTGCCGTTGGTTTTATAAAAAAATAATAATTTTCCAACTCATTGAGTTTTCCTAACAATGATTACTAATAACTTAAATTATAAAAATTATATCGTAGTTCATCAAAACATAGCAGGTAGTATTTCAGTATTTATCTCATCATCAGCCTTGCATCGCTCGCGTTCACTGCTGAAGACCTCGCCACGAAACTCTTTCCTCCGCCTTCCACATTCAGTTTCACTGGCTCCCCGCTAATTGTCGCAGGTCAACGTTTCAGCGATGCGACGCCTGCCTGGTATGGTGCCTCCATTATATAGATCTCGGGACTACTATACCCATGTATCGATCGATCTTATCGGCAGATATAACAAGCCCATTGCCTCTTTATTAAATTACAGGCAGGACATAGGTACTGGGGTTGACCCAGAGGTACCTTTGTTTATATATGCATTATGATTTGTTGTATAGCCGTGGAGAATATATCGATGCTTTTCTGAAGAAGTATCGTAACTGGAGTGCGATTTTTGAATCTCATACGTTGAACTCAGCAGTTGAAAATGTATAAGCATCTTTCTACTGCTGATTTGACTTTCAAAAATCGCACTCCTGAAGTATGATTTTTGAAAGTCAAATCAGCAGTAGAAAAATGCATATCTCCACAGTAATTTTGACATTTTTAACAGCTGAACTCAGCGAATGAGATTCAAAAATCGCACTCCTGAAGAATAAAGATTTAGAAAGAGTCGCAGGTTTCTCTGAAGCCATCCGTATAATTATGATGTTTGTGCAGTTAAGCCACCACTTCGTCAGAAAAGCGACGATAATATGAGCATGAAAAAGTTTCCCGCAACTAGCCCGGATCCCAGCCGGATGCGCTTCCTTGGCCGTGGCCTCCGTTGTCCTTGTTTCTGCCTCATCATTTCAGCCTTTTTTATAGTATGTCCACAGCTGGACATAGGCCTCCCCCAAAAGGGAGGTTTTGCCATAATCGCCACGCTTGGCAGGCGGGTTCGCGATCGCAGCAGCGTTCTCCGACCCCTATAGCTATGCCTATATAGTCGCCTTTTACGGCACACGGGATGGGCTGGGGTGGTGCAATATTTTTGGCCAGCACCACAAACCACAAGGCGAAACTAATGTCTGCCTACTCTAATTTATTCTTTCCAAGGTAAACCAGCCTAGCTAGTACGCCAACTCGCGATAGCCGTGATACAGCTGTATCACATCTTTTATCTCGTTCGTTTGCGCGCGAACAAACGAGATAAAATACGTGATATAGCCGTATCACGGCTATCGCGGGTTGGCGTACTAATATAGTTAGGCAGGGTACCTACAGTATACAGGTGTAACAAAACACCCTAGTAATACTTAAGGGGGTGCTACATACCATCAATCTGAACAACTTTCACTATGGAGCCAACGTCGAGAAAAAATAAAAAACATCTGCCGTCCCATACATTTGAGTCGAGACGTTACTGCAGTTTTGTATGAAAGAGCGGATTTTTTTTTCTCGATTTCGATGTTGGCTCCATAGTGAAAGTTGTTCAGTTTGATGGTCTGCAGCACCCCCTTAAGTATTACTAGGGTGTTTTGTTACACCCTGTATACATAGTAACTCGAAGATTGAATCAATGATTCAATCTTCGAGTTACTTCCAATTATAATGGACAATTGCTGTGCCCTAACAGGGTCCCTGAGAAGTATCTATCTTTAAGACCTGTAAATTTTACCTCAAGGATGCAATAAAGATTATATGATATGATATGATATGAGATTATGATATGAAGATCAATCTTCGGAACTGTTTGTGTTTTATAGTTTTGTTAACCACTTTAAAAGCACATAATTTTGTTCTGAAATCCTTTTAGTTACGTTTTGCCTTTGCCTCAGCTGAGGAGTAGATGGTACCATAATTTATAAGATACCTACTTGATGGGAGATGCCTATCCAAAATGTTCAGCACTGGACACAGACAGGAGATGATGATGGCTGTTAACATAATTTCTGTTAGTAATGAATGCTACACAATGCTCGCGTTAAGACGGCTTTGAGTAAAGCGGTGTAAAAAAACATATACAGCGCCCTAGAAATTAATTTTAAAACCGTTTAGTTACCGTTGGTTCTTGAAAAGTTTTGTTGCCTGTGAATGAAACACGTGGCCTCAAATATCAAGGTTACAACCTATTAACATAGCATAGGGGTTTCAGGTATAAATGTTAGGTATTTATAACCGCCTATAAATGAGACATAAGAGTATAATGAATGGTTTGTGTTTTTAGGTCCGTTGTCAGGTAACGGCATCGATTTTACCATTCCGACATGCGACATCGAATCATTGACAATTTGTATTGTTTATCGGTAGTTCCCATGTTTCTTTGTTTCGATATTAGGACAAAACTGTGCAATCATGATTTATGAAACATTAATGTTATAAACTGTATTGCTCGAGTATGTATATTGATAACAGTTGATCTTAAATTTCTTAATCGTGAGATAGCTGGAAAAAATGGCATCGATTTTGCCAGCAGGAATGCGAAATGGGGTGAGTCCTTTGTTTTTACTGGAACATGAAAAATAATCCAAAAGTAGCGACCGTGGCGTGATATCTTACAAATAATCACAAAGCTTTATAACTACGTAACGCTCATTGAAAAAGCAACAACAACTCATTGTTCTCAAATAGTAGGAGGTTCTAGATATTTGCATTACACCGGGTTTCTTAAGGAAAAAATAGGTATAGGTAAAATGAATATCAATAAAACAACATTACAAGTCTACAGCTACCATACCCATTATAAGTAGAACACCTTTACGATTCATAATGGCATAATTGTATAGGTTTGTTTCAATTGGAATAATTGCTAAAATATAATATCAGGTAAATAACGGCTTTATTGTTTAATACCGAACTAGCATCGCTAATTTACTATTGTAAGTAAAACGTAATTAAATAATAATACCAAACTAGTGTTAGGTACGTAGTTATCTATGATTTAGCCTTGGATTTGAATTTATAATTGAGGCTGCATAATAAATCTGAACGAATCATCATCATCCACTGAGAATCACCAATATCTCTAGCTAGACCTAGGTATATTACATACCTAGGTACTTATTTGTGGAAAATCTCTTATTTGAATTGTAAAATTGTTTAATAAGAACTTACAGACTTACAGGTTGCCTAGCCGCATTTAATACTTACCTCTTGCTAAATGATAAACCGATGATCGATGGACTTGTTGGCTCTGCATATTTTGATTTCATTTTGGTTTTTCGAATGTCAGAAAATGCGAACTCAGCGATTACAAACAAGGTTCTGGAGTGCAATTCACTAAGCGTCACATCGCTGTCGAAAACATCGACGAGCTCACAAAATGTAACATCTTTCTTGCATCCTACAGATCGTCGAAGTTAATTTGACACATTAGCGAATACCGAATTGTCAGCTCGCCGATGTGTCAACGACAAATTGTGACGATGTTTGATTGCATTGCAGTAGGGAAAGCACGAGGTTAGGTATCTACTCTACTCTACGTACGTACCTAATGCCAAGAAACGGGTGAAAGGCGTGAAATTTTGTACCGAAATTTAAAATTTTTGCGCTTCTCTCATCCATGAGGTTCGTTGCGTAAAAAATATCTAGGTAAGGTAGGTTTTTACAGTAATTTCCTTAGAAATGCTAAACTGAAAATAATGATTTAGGTTACCTAATTTCCAACTACTTTTCAAACAATGAAAAGTCGATGTCTGAATGCTAGAAATCTCGTGCTGGAGGAGTATGGATCTATGATTATTTATCTAAGTATTAGGTAGATATCAAATCAAAATAGACTTTCTAAACTGCAAGATAAAGACGTTGTTAAACTGGCCTTGTCGAAAGGAAGTACCGAATAATTTACGGCTTCTTACAAACTCAAGACCTCAATGTGAACAGTAGTCAATTGCACGCGATTACATAAACACAACTATAACTACATAAGTACAGTGAAAATGGCACAAGCAAACAAAGAAGGCTCTTCTAGTTCAAGCGATAGTGACAATGAGATTCCGCAAGTAAATATCGATGAAATAATAAGCAAAATTCAAGATGCACCCACTGAAGTCTGCGACGATGTAATGTATCTATTTAACAATCAAAAATCTGTTTTTTTTTTATAATCGACGTTAGATATAAAAATATTTAATATAATCCGACAGGGTGTTCTGTTCAATCTCTTTGTGTAACCTTTGTAGCAATTTCCGTCGGCTTCCATTAGCCTACAGTATGGGCGAATCCGTTGGGATATAAGAAGTGCATGTGGCCCAACCCACTGCTAACAATATTGATGCTATTTAGGTTTCATGTTGAAACTACAGAACCATTTTCAATAATTGGCAGAGAATTAAGGAAAAAGACAAAGATAAAATATAGGGCATAAGGTATCCCTAAATACATTGGTATTGGTTGAGCAGGTTCGTTTTCGCAATTTGACGACTTAGAGCCTATTTTGCGTGAGGTGGGAATGTTTGACTTCACTCCTGCCATCCAAGCTCCTCTAGTGACCCAAAAGTTAGTCTAAAATAAGGAACGGATTGAGGTTCGAATGCTTTAAGTGCAAAACTTAACTGCACATGTAAATAAACTTGGCTAAAACTGAGATGACAATACATGTGCAAATATTAAAATTTGGGCCCTGTTCAGTGTTCTTATGTTTCTCTTCTCCATACACAATCGTTAAGTTAGGTATGCTATGAAAAAGTTAGTTCTATTTAGGCAGACGTATACTACATATGCCATCGACTGTGCAAAAATCAAATCTCGCTCAACAGTTTTCTCGGCATGCAGATCGTAGTCATCTCAATTGCTAATTTATTAATCCAGATCAAAGGTCTCGACGCAAACCGCTATGCGACCAAGAAGACGGTCGCGCAGGGCATGCTGGACATCGCTCTGCTGACGTCCAACGCATCGCAGCTGAAGTACGTCCTTCAAGTGGGCCCCAAGCACGAGTTCTACACGCTACTTGTCGTACTGATTTCCATCTCCATTGTTCTTCAGGTAAGAATCAAATTATATGCCTACCTAACTTACTCGTAAGTACAAGTAGATCTAGTAGAAGCCTTCAGGGCGCTGTGTTGCGCCAGCCACGCTTCTTGGGTGCGTTGGACTTGGAGACGTTTGTTCAAGCCCAAACGGATGGGTTTCACGCTATACTTTGTAATAAAACTGCATCGTTACTAAATAGAGTGCAGGGCAGCAGCAACGGCACCCTGAAGGTATTTGCTGAAAAGTTTGATTGCACTATAATGAGGCACTTCGTTGAGAATGTTGAGATGACCAAATCACAATGAACATTTCTTTAGCACCATTTTGATATGAAACTCGATGAAACGAAAAAGCGACACTAAATACATAGTTTCTGAAGGTTTCACCATGTGAACTGCTGCACACATGTTTTTTTTATTTTGTTTTGTACTAAAGTAACTCTTTATGGATCACATGGTAATCTGAATAAATACAGATTTCATTTTTTGTATTCTTTATGGATCACATGATTATCTGAATAAATAAAGATTTAATTTTATTTTTATTTTAAATAATAATATCTTTATTTGCTTTTTTTCTCACTTATCAAACATTTAGCAATCAGCTGGCACAATAGTAGTATAATAGACTTGATTATACCCTAAGGTAGGAAATCCTAACTAGCAAGTCCATAGGTGGGGATGGGTCTGGTGCTGCTCTCGCTGAACCTGCTGCAAGACTGCCGGTTCCACATCCCTCGGCACCGTACCTCGGCTCTGAACGTCAACTACGGTACCACGGCCGTCGCCTTCATCGTCACGGTCCTCAACGTGCTTGTGTCTGCCTTCGACTCTTCGCTCGCCAGATATCTCGAGCTTGATACTATTTAGGTGGATGCCACCGATCACTAGGACGCGCCAATGCAATGTAGATTATGTTCTAGTTTAAGTAATTACAGAGGTTTAGGGCTGTACCTATTACACAAGTGATTTTTGAGCGTTGGCCGGTTGATGGAACCAGTTCCAGATTTTAGGTTGTAAAAAACTCGAGCTCGCTTCACTCGCTCCCGATTTTAGATTTTATTGCAATGACCCTGGGCCTGGCCCCCCTGGGAAAAAATCATTTCTACGCCCATGGAACCAGTGCTTTCCCGTGGTCCACCCAATTTGGTTCACCTGGTGGACCATGGGCAGACATTTTTACCCGTTGTCCACCCAGGTGGACCAAGGTGTACCACCAAGCCCAGGGAGTGTAGTTTTTTCTACCCGAACGATATCGTCGCGATATCCTGAGACATCGCAGTTGTGAATTTATGTCGCGACATCGCCTACGCGCTGAAAAACGGCTTGTGCCTGTGGTCTCTTAAAATTATTGAGCTATGGTTTTGTTAAAGCCGTTTTCATGTTGCTTCAAACTTATTGAGACTGAAGAGTTTTTAACAGTGCGCAGTATCCAATAATATTTTTTAATTTCGCTTTTAGCGCTTTTTAATTTAGTACACACGGCGACACATCAAGCTATAAAAACCAACATAAGCTGCGCGCGACGTTATACGCTACTCGACCTACGCGCGGCCAGCTTATGTTGGTTTTGTATAGCTTGATGTGTCGCCGTGTGTACCTACCTAAGGGCCATATCACACAAGTTATTTTTGATACGATAGGCGTTGACGGAACGATATCGTTGCGACATCGCCGCATTATCTCTGTGATATTTTTCTGAGATTAATCAGTAGGGTAGTAAAAATCAGGGCCATGCAGTTGCTACGTCTCGCAGCGGTGCAGTAGCGACATCGCTTACGCTCATAAATTGCTTGTGTGATAGGACTCTATAACCAAGAAAATTAATCGGGCTCTACCAAAAATTACTTAAAGGATAAAAGGGCCTTATATTGTTTTAGCTTCTGGTCGGCTTGCTCTTCGTTGTAATCGGCGGCTTGGACTTGAATGACCACGACGACCAGCCTTCAGCCGTGGTCCTAAATGACGTCATCGTTATATTCATATTTGCCATCTCTGTCATCAACATCATCATCTCGGCTTTCGGGATTGAATATTCTAACAGCCCGTTGATATTGGAAAGGCTGAATTATATTAACAGCGAGTATTTGAGGAAAGGGAATTTGACCGCAGTTTAGTTTCGGGTACTTATTAATAATATTTTGTATCTAAGAAATTAAACATGATTTAGTTAACTGAGAATGAGTACCTACCGATTAACAAAAATGTTTGGCGCCAAAAAAAAGTGCAGTAGGTGCTGGACTGGAGGGCGATTGCGCTAATTTAAAACGTCCAAGTTCAATCCTAATCCAATTTCGGTTCCAATCACATTGCAATGCCATTACTATTCAACTATAAACTTGCCTTATTTACTATTTTTAATTTAACGTCCTTTAAGAGGGCTATCGGAGTCCAGTGGCGCCCTCATCACATTAAAAAAGATTTCTCAATAAAGAAAGCCTAAATTAAAAAAGTGCTACTAATGCTAATAGGCTATGCTAGTGCTAATTGGCTACTTGACAACTAGTCAAATCAGCTACTCTTTATCAGACGTCAACCCAGATAACATTTACGGTCGGCGACTTAAAAATGACGTCATTTTAAGGTACTTATACAGTCAGTCCGAATAGTCCGATGTTGGTCGTAGAAGTACGTACTAGTTGGTACTAGGAACGTCATTTTACCGTCAGCCAGTATACGTCCTGTGTTGGACGCAAGTTGGACGTTATACTGACGGACGGACGGACTTGCCTCCTTTTTTCTCAGCTCAGTCGCGCCATTTTTCTATGCGCATCGGACGTGTCGCGGAGTCCTTTTTGTTGTTGAGTTAGTGTTATTCAAAGAAATTGAACCTAAAGTGTGTTAGTAATGGACGAGGACCGCCCAGCCAAGTGCGCAGTGATCCAGTTTATTGTTTGCGGTGGCGGTGCTATTTCTATTGTGGATTCAGAGTGGCTGAAGCCACGATGGTGTGAAGTGTATTGGCCGGTCATAAAAAGGCCCAAAGCTTTTGAGCTGATCCTCAATCTCAACACGTCCCCCAGCGAAAATTTGAAACTTTATGGTGTGCAGCAAGTGTTTTACGAAACTGGTAGGTACGTATTTTATCCCTTTCCTGCATGGGTAGCATGCTACCGTGATACAGCACTATCACACATTCGCTCTTTTTCTATTTGCGCACGAACGAACGAGATAAAAGACGTGATACAGCCGTATCACGTGTAGCATGCTACCATAGTGTAAATAAAATAATAGTGATGAAGCTCAGCGGTCGGGTCTATGCCCGCGCGGCATGCGTGGTACGGGCGTACCCTAATTCAATTCGCTGTTAAGATACGCGCGCAGGCAACGTGGGTCGGGAGGCACTCCTCCCGGCCCCCGCACGCCCCGCACGATTGGCCTGCCGCGACCGCTGAGCTTCACCACTATTAGTTCTTTACACTATGATGCTACGGCTTCTGGGGCTAGTACGCCAACCGGCGATAGCGACATTTAACACATTCATCTGCCAAATTTAGTCTTTTATCTCTTTCGTTCGCGCCCCAATAGAAAGAGCGTGATAGAGCTATATGACGCTATCGTGGGTTGGCGTACTAGCCCCGCTAGTCAGTTTTCAGTTTTGGGGAACCTGGCTTCTCGGGATGCTTGTATGAATTAACTACGACGACGCTTCTATTTAATAACGCAGAGAATTATTAAAGGGTTGGATATAGAATTGTATAGCAGGAGGGGAGGGGTGCCGGTGATTGGGGAGGGGCCGCTGACGGGTCCACTAGTTATTTATATATTGTCTAAGAAAATAATTTTGGTTTGATTTACAAGTACCTAACTAACTTATTTCTTTTTACAGGTGTCAGGTCGAGATGTTTCCAGTAAAGTGCCACGTACAATGAAGTCATACATTTCCGACAAGCTAGTTGCAGAGTACAATTTCTATGGAATGAAAACTGCAACGAAAACCAAAATCGAAAAAGTTTTTTGCACTCTACGCCTCAGAGACTGCATTGTAGGTGAGTACATAAGTACCTACCGAAATTCTCCAATACTATCTCAATATTGTTTGCGTCAATCCCCCATTCAATATCTTTGCACAAATATGGAATATTCCTTATTCCAAATATGGAATTCAAATAATTAGTTTTAATGAATTATTATTAGGGTTCCGTACACATAGGTTGTCAATGGGACCCTATTATTAAGCCTATGCTGTCCATCCGTTTTTCAGTATATCACAGCGGTATAATCTCAACAACTGTAAACAACTCCACAACAGCACGGCTAGCATGCCATCCACGACAAAGCGTTTAAACGAGAAAAACGTCATGCGCGCTCTTTCTGGCATACGTAAATTAATAAGGATGGTGGCACATCTCGATTTTTATCGTTTTCTCGGAGGTGGTATGCAAGGCCTACTGAGGTAGCCTCATAACATATTCAGTTTGTTGTTGTGGCATCTAGGTATCTTGGCAAATAATAAAAAGATACGGAGCCCTGTGTGCGTGGGTGCTACTCCCACGACCATTTTTATACAATTAATAAATTGTATCTTTCTTGTTTCTTTATAGAAGGAGTTGTTAGCACAACTGCAACTGCAACGGCAGAGGGCGTCGAAGTTAGCATCAAAACCTGGCTACAGCATGCTCCAGAACATCTTTTACTGAAAGTAAAATCTTTAAATAAAATTTTACATTTCGGTGTTCATTAATTTATTTATTTACAACCCTAGTTCACTCCACCGTAGTCTAGGAACGTCATTCTACGGCTGACATTCAGAAACGAAATTTGAGTATTAGTTTCTATTTTGATATGTAAAAATCAATAAAATTTTGACATATCGAAGTAGGATCTTATACTCAAATCTTGTCTCTGAATCTCAGTCTAAGGCTGCCTATCCATTGACGCGAGCTGGCTGGCGGAGCGGTGTAGCGAGGAAAATATTAACCAATCAGGAGCTCGGCCGAATCTCGGCCGAGGTTTTATGCAATCCTGATTGGTTAGTAAAACTCCGCTTCCCCGCTCCGCCAGCCAGCTCGCGTCAATGGACAGGCAGCCTAAGGGTGCGTCCACATCTGGCGAACGCGCCGCAAATGCGCAACTCGCGAGCCGCTCGCGAGCTGCACATTCGCGGAGCGTTCGTCAGCTGTGGACGCACCCTAAGGTCCCTGGATCGGTCTTGATATGACGTCCTAAGTACGTCTAGTCTCGTACCTCGGTGACGTACATTTTAGACGTCTGTAGGACCGATAAAGGACGTACATTTGTCACAACCTAATGACGTCTTGATACGACGGCCTACGGACGTCTTAATACGACGGCCTACGTACGTCTTGATACAACGGCCTACGGACGTCTTGATCCGACGTCATTAGGTTGTGACAAATGTACGTCCTTTATCGGACCTACAGACGTCGAAAATGTACGTCACCTAGGTCGAGCAAGACTGTAAAAAGACGTCATTAGGACGGCTAAATGTTATCTGGGAAAACGTGCGCTTTGTATGAAGATTTGTACTAAATATTGAGTTGTGACGTCATCAACATTTCCATTACTTTTTATAGTTTATTTTGTTATTAAAAATAGTATTCAAGCTAAAAACTCAATGAAAATGGGAGTTTAGCGTTATTTTCTTACCCTTTTTTTATTAGGTAGATAAAAATAAAATATATTGAATGTAGTCAAATGCCCAATTGACAAACTACAAAAGCCTTCAAGCCATTGGTATACAATACTTTTATAGGTTTTTAAACATTCCACTTTTAGACAGTTTCGAATAAAAACAAAAGCGGCCGTTTTTTTTATTTTTTTCTAAATGTGTATGTTTCGACCTTTAAAAAACCTATAAAAGTATTCTATGAAAATAGCTTGAAGGCTTTTGTAGTTTTTCAATTAAGCACTTTTTTAATTTAGGCTTTCTTTATTGAGAAATCTTTATTAATGTGACGAGGGCGCCACTGGACTCCGATAGCCCTCTTAACGTCTGAGCTGTCTGTCAAAACGGCTCTTAAATGAAAAGTGCAATAACCGCAATACCGAATGTGTTAAAAGTTGTGGTTCGCACGCAGTCCAATCATGGTTGAGTTCAGTTGCGATTTATTTAGCGCGATTGCTCTCCAGCAGTGTTGTGAGACTTGTAAACACTTTGAAGGCGCGGGTCATGCTATCGTATACCTAGTTCTTTATACTAGGTAGATAGATACTAATAGTAAAATGTACTTAGGTAGGTTGTAAGGAAAAGTACCATTAACTCAAGTTGTTCAGTTTGATGGGTACCTAGAGTATGAGGTTTAAACTAAAGGTTAATAATACTTTTCCTTACACCCTGTATTGTAATTTGTACTCTGTGGTAATATTAAAATGAAATTTTCTTGATACAGGCGAGCGCGGGAGTCTTGGCTATAATAATATCATTTTTGGACGGGGACAGTCAACGGCAAAAGAAGATAGCAGACTGGCTGTACCACTCCTCAGTGGGTCTTATGACTGGCGTAGTCTTTTGCGATGTCGTGAAAATGACGTTTGGGCTCGACCCTGCGCTCTCCGAACAAGATTATCATTCGAATAGGAGTTCTTATTTGTATGAGCATTATAATAAAATAAAACAATAATAATAAGCTTTGTTAATTCAAGGTTCAGGTGCCATATGTTATTTTTGAGTGTATTTTAGTGTATTTTGAGTTTTCATACTTCGAGGAACCGTGCTTTCGTCGAACGAAACAGTTGTGAACCGTGATTTCGACGAACGGGTTTTCGTAAAACAGTTATGCACTCGTAATTTTTTGGGCATTTACAATGTTTCACTTTAATTAACTACTTAGAGAAGGTAGGACTTAGATTCAATCGAAGATAATATAGGTATAGTACCTAAGTACTTATGCCTTAATTTTGGCATGAAACAAAAAAGAAATTAAATTAAGTACCTGTAGACTATAGAGTCATTCAAGGGCGGATCCAGGGGGGGGGCCCAGGGGGCCATGGCCCCCCCCACGGACCTCTGCGGATTGCATTGAATTTCGAGGCTAAGTAATGACGGCACTTTACTAGGGCATAGATTGATTGAGCTCTGTCCATAACCAATTCGTAGAGCTTAGAAAATTAGAGCTCGCTTCGCTCGCTCTATGTTTCTACCTACACAGGCACAATAATTAAAACAAGGCTGTGGTGAGAAATCTTTAGGATTATACACATAATATAATCCTAAAGATTTAACAGCAAACCGGGGAACACGCCTCGGGCGGCAGGTTGAGGGAGCGCCAAAATCAAGATGGAAAAAAATATTGCATCGACTTGAGAATTTTGCAAAAAAATCTCGTGCTCGCTTCGCTCGCTCCTGATTTCAGACATCTGATTATGTTGCAGTGACGAAATCTCGAGCTTGTTTCGCTCGCTCTTGGTTTAAGATCGTATTGCAGTCATCCCATTATATTGCAGTGAAATCTCGAGCTCGCTTCGCTCGCTCTTGGTTTATTTGTTGTATTGAAATTACCTATCGCAGAATTCGATCATATTGCGAATTTCTGACTCGACCTAATCATATTACAGTAAAATCTCGAGCTCGCTTCGCTCGCTCTTGGTTTTAGATCTCATTGCAGTCATCTCATTATATTTCAGTGAAATATCGAGCTCGCTTCGCTCGCTCTTGGTTTTTTTGTTGTATTGAAATTACCTATCGCAGAATTCGATCATATTGCAAATTTCTGACTCGACCTAATCATATTGCAATAAAATCTCGAGCTCGCTTCGCTCGCTCTTGGTTTTAGATCTCATTGCAGTCATCTCATTATATTGCAGTAACAAAATCTGAGCTTGCTTCGCTCGCTCTCGGTTTAAGATCGTATCGCAGTCGTCTCATTATATTGCAGTGAAATCTCGAGCTCGCTTCTTTCGCTCTTGCTTTTAGATCTTTTTGCAGTCATCTCATTATATTTCAGTGAATTATTGAGCTCGCTTCGCTTGCTCTTGGTTTTTTTGTTGTATTGAAATTACCTATCGCAGAATTCGATCATATTGCGAATTTCTTACTCGACCTAATTATATTGCAGTAAAATCTCGAGCTCGCTTCGCTCGCTCTATGTTAAACGTTTTGTTGCAACCACTCAACAAGGACCTGGCCTCCCTAAGAAAAAATTATTGCTACACTCTTGTAGAGGAGGCCCGGGCCCGGCGCCAATCTCATGTTTTTGCCCCGCCTCGGAAAAATCGTAGATCCGGGGCTGATTGTTTTAGTTTTCTATGTATTCTACAAGACGTCTCGGGTCTGTGTCTCTAACTTAATTTTTTTTAAATCTTAATACGTGGCCTGAGTCGGCCGAGGGCCCCCCCCAATATGAAATCCTGGATCCGCCCTTGGAGTCATTCCCTAATTAACTTTAAGTCTTAGCTTTATGTACTAAAATAAAACGTTAATTGAGAAAAAGAAATTGTACCTCTAAGTCTAATCTAAGTTTTGTATTCGATAATGTGTCATATCATGCCATGTGTAATCTACAGGAGCATATTATACTTAGGTCTAGATTCAGAGACATTTTTTAAGTTAACTTAAAAAACGTAAAACTTAAGTCTTTCTTAGATCTACCGCGTCGTAGGTATGGTAAAATCCATATATTTCAAATCAAATCAAACTTCATTTGTGAATCAATTTCAATGAAATTTTTTATAAATCTATACATAGGTATTTGAAGAGCTTTAATTTGCACAGGGCGACTAGCGACTATATTATCCACAGAGAAATTACACGCACTATATTTCGCTCTACCAGCACTGGTAGCATGCACACCCGCGATAGCCGTGATACGGCTTTATCACGTCTTTTATCTCGTTCTTTTGCGCGCGAAAGAACGAGATAAAAGACGTGATAAAGCCGTATCACGGTTATCGCGGGTGTGCATGCTACCAGTGCAGGAGTGCGATTTTTGAATCTCATTCGCTGAGTTCAGCGGTTGAAAATGTCAAAATTACTATGGACATAAGCATCTTTCTACTGCTAATTTGACTTTCAAAAATTGCACTGCTGGAGTTTGATTTTTGAAAGTCAAATCAGCAGTAGAAAGATGCGTATCTCCGTAGTAATTTTGTCATTTTCAACTGCTGAGCTCAGCGAATGAGTTTAAAAAATCGCATTTCAGCACTTTTTTGTTTTTTATTACTTAGCGATTTATTATGTTCTTTCAATTTTCTTCTCTTGTTAATGTTTTTTGTTTGAATTTATTTCTTACTGTCTTTTGTTTTATTTTATTCCGTAGGTCCTAGGGGCTCTAGTAGCAGTGGCTCTGAGCTGCATTTTCAATATAAATCGTCACCCCGACCAGCGCAATGCAGAAATTCTGAACAACACCGGTTTAGTCTTTAAAACTATAAGCATAACGGTCAATATCGTTATTAGTATATTATATTCTATGCAGGTCGAGAATTTTGCTGCTCTCTCTCAAGATTAATTTAATTATTTTGTATAAGTTTATTTTGTGCTTTATTGCTTTAATGAACTTTAATATCATGTAAGTAAATACCTTTCTATAATACCTATTATGTAAGTAAAATGTTCGTAGTACATAACTATTTGAATAAATATATGGCCTATAAATAAATCTTTTGTAAAAGCTTTAAAATTAAAAGTTGATTATTATCACTTCAGCATCAGCACCCGTTACGTTTAAATTACCATTCGATATTAAATTGAATAAGCTTAATAAGCTTTTGAACAATAAGCTAGAGTTTGTAAGTAAGACTCAACTAAGTCTAAGTAAATCTAAGTGGTACCTATATTTATACGTAATAGGGTAATAGGTAACCTGTCCTGTCTAAAAAAATCAGGAGTGCGATTTTTGAATTTCATTCGCTGAGTTCAGCAGTTGAAAATGTCAAAATTACTGTGGAGATATGCATCTTTCTACTGCTGATTTGACTTTCAAAAATCATACTTCAGGAGTGCGATTTTTGAAAGTCAAATCAGCAGTAGAAAGATGCGTATCTCCAGAGTAATTTTGACATTTTCAACTGCTGAACTCAGCGAATGAGATTCAAAAATCGCACTCCAGGAGACAATAATATTATGTCATTTTCTTAATATCTAGGTTATCTAAGGCTGAGATTCAGAGACGATTTTTCATAGTCATAGTTCGAACTAAGTGGGGTCGAAAATTATGGATTTTGAAACGTCTCTGAAATTCAGCCTGAGTACCACTTGGTATATCTATAGTGCAAGTAAACCGATTGTTATTAAGCTGTAAGTTCTAAATTATACAGTTTTATAATAATAAAATAAGTTACGTATTAACATACTAACTGTATTATTGAGAGCAATATTTGTAATACTCGTGTACGAATAAGTTTCTTTATTATCTACACTTAACAATAAATAACTAGACAATATTTACAGTGTTTAAATTTCTTTACCGTTTTAGCTTCTGACCACCCCGAAAGGGATTATGGTCGTGACTTTGTGTATGTATGTTTTATTTCTTTACATTTGCCTGAAGAAGCAGTGGGTGTTAATTAAAAATAAAAGACTGATGTCGAGATAAAGGTACCTACCTAAAGCCCTTTTGGGGTGGTCAAAAACAACACGGAAGGTCAATTGTCTTATTATTATTACCAAGAAAAGCCCTAAAAAAGTAAAGTCCCTACTTTTGATTTCTTCTACCTAATTATTTTCTAGTTTTTCGTGTATTTTTTTGGCAATAAAACCGTTTGACTTAGTAATTAGATTTTTGTAAGTAAGTACAGCTGGTACCAACTTTTTTCATTTTCTAGATTCTATTCTTATTATTCGTAGGCTTGTTTAGATTTTATGCTTATTATGGCGATCCTTGGGGGAGGCCTATGTCCAGCAGTGGACATCCATCGGCTGAGTTGATGATGATGATGATGATGATTTTTAGGCAGTACCCCTGCAGCATCAGGATTGAGGAGTTGGAACCCAGATTATATTGGCAAAGCCTCTGCTTGAATAAGCCTCTCTAAATGTATGGGAATTTAATTTTGCGTTTTCTGAGAGTTCTAGTACTTACCTCGAACTCGGTTGACCCCATAGAGACTTATATTCCTTATCAGTAAGAGAATCGAATGGATGAAAAAAAAGTTTTGTGAAAATAATCTCGATGACTGTAATTTTTTTTTTTCAAAATCTGTGAGAGAAGTAAAATGCTCCAAAAGTTAGGGTTAGTCTCGTAAGAACGTTCTCTTGTAGCTATAATGCTTCCGGCAGCTGCCCTTTGTGTCCCATCTTAACATTCCACCCTGTATATACAAAATCTCTGCTTGATACTATGCTGGACACTTGGCTGTATGGCTTTTGTTCCATTGGCTTTTTTACAATAGAAAAAGTAAAAATGTAGGGGTTTTGCGCGGGAAACAAAACGAAACGGACGGACTTTGTTTCTTAATTTTCTGAATTAGTTTTCCGTGGCTATTATTGTGATCTACTGTAATACATAAGTTTGTGATTGTGATAATGTGGTGGAAATTGAATAATAATGTGCCTTTAGTGGAAAACAATTTATAGTGAAAGTGAGAAACAAAGTAAGGCCCGACCGTTTGATTCGGATTGATATCCGCGTAAAAATAGAGTACAAAAAAACTTATTGAAGACATCGACCACTAGAAACGTCATCTTGGAATCGGAAATGACACATGGAAAAGAAAAAAGCCCCAGAAATTACATTATTACGGAAAAACGATAATTTACTAACACAGATCAGGCATATAGTGCCTTTTATAAATAATGGACTTATGAGAAAAGACAAAAACAGACTCGGGTGCATGGGCTATGTACCCTTTGCCTTTCCGTAAGGAAAAATACAACAACAAAAACAACAGGAAAAATGTCATAGTGCTGCCGATTCCAGAAGTGCGATTTTTGAAAATCATACGAGCGACTTGGCAGTAGAAAGATGTATAATCTCCATAGTAATTTTGACATTTTCTACTGCCAAGTCGCTCGTATGATTTTCAAAAATCGCACTTCAGGGAATTTCCCCGATTTTCGGGGAATGCGGGGTGCGTGCGGGGAGAGCGCGGGGAATGATTCAAATCGGGGAATTTCGGGGAATCGCCTATTTGTAATAAATGTCGAACAAAGGATGTCTAAAGAAGAGGAATTCCTAAAATTAGAACCGAATCGGGGTATCCTGAGATAGAATGTGTGGGAGAAATATAAATAATAAATAAAACTCATTGTATTCTAAATATTTAAGTAGATTTTTTTATAAAAATTAGAAGACAAAGAAGTTGGTAAGCTAATTTTTGAAACATTTAACTACATTATGCATGAAAAAATGCTTTATTGCTTGCATATTACAGTGTCGGGGAATTTTCGGGGAATGCATGATTGGAAATCGGGGAAATTCGGGGAATGGAGCCTGCTTAAGCGGGGAATCAAGAAATTTACTTTGGCAGCACTGAATGTCAAATGAGCGAGTTTGTTTTGGATATTTTTGGGTCAATCAAATTAACTGAAAGAGACCACCATATGAGAAGTCCCAGAGAAGTCCAAAGAAATATGAAATCTCATCTTGTTTTACATATGGAATATGGCTTCAGATGGGAAATATGATGACACTTGATGACATTTCCAAGCATTTTCAAAGGAAATATTTAGCCTTCTTGCAATAAAAATACAAATAAAACCTTAATTTTTATTGGAAATTAAAAACTACAATAAGATTCAAATCGGCAATTGTGTTAAATAACGCTTTTCATTCATAATTACAAGCGAATCGTCACAGTTCGTGCCGCATAGCCTCAAGAGTCAAGACTCGAAGGGTCGATAAAAAGTGAGAGTCGAGGTTACATGTCACCGCCGCGCTGCACAGCCGCACTGAGATAACTAGTTTGCGTTCGAATTCGCCCTCGAACGATTGTCTCAGTTGTTCCTTCAACGTGACCGCGACAACACGTAACAATGGCTAGCGGAAGAATTGTTGTATACGGAGGCCGCGGCGCGCTCGGTGCTGCTTGCGTCAACCACTTCAAATCCGCCAACTGGTGGGTCGCCAACGTCGACCTGAACCCCAACGAGAGTGCTGATGTCAACATCACAGTCCCCAAAGACGCGTCGTGGGTCGACCAGGAGGCACACGTCGTCAATGAACTAGGCGCCGCTTTGCAAGGTCAGAAAGTGAACGCTGTCATATGCGTAGCCGGCGGGTGGGCCGGCGGAAACGCTGCTAAAGACCTCAGTAAACAAGCTGACTTGATGTGGAGGCAATCTGTATGGAGCTCAACCATCGCTTCGACACTAGCAGCTAAATACCTCGCTCCGAACGGCTTGCTAGCCTTGACGGGAGCTAAGGCAGCGCTCGACGGAACTCCCGGCATGATCGGCTACGGTTTAGCTAAAGGCGCTGTCCACCAACTCACTAAATCCCTCGGAGCTAAAGATTCCGGTCTTCCGGAGAACGCGTTAGCAGTCGCAATATTACCTGTCACTTTGGATACGGAAATGAACAGGAAATGGATGCCGAAAGCTGACTTTGGTTCTTGGACGCCGCTGACCTTCGTGGCTGAGCTGTTTGATAAGTGGATCAAGGGCGAAGACCGTCCACCCAGCGGCAGTCTAGTCGCACTCGTTACCAAAGACAGCGTCTCTGAATTGATTGTTGAATAAATTACAACGATTTTGAATATCATCATTGCGCGATCAAAATCTGCTATGAAACATTTTCGACGGAACATTTTTTTAACAGCAAAGCCGTGTAAAATATTTCTGTGTCTCCTGACAAAATATGCTGTGTGTCAAAGAGCTAAAATGTTACTAATGCCATTTTGTAAAAAAATCTGCATATTTTGGCTCCTATAAAATTGTAATTTTTGTAAAAAATAGCAGATTTTGATTGTGCAACAACAATATACTTAATAGCTACTTAATAGATGTCTATTTAAAAGTTTAAATGATATTTATACATTTTCGGCTGTCTAATGCAAGATTGCATAATGTTGAGTGCTCAAGCAATAATGTATTTTTAATGTTGTTTGTATCAGACAATAAGGGAACAATCTCATAATTTAGTTGTATGTTATTTAATAAAGGATGTATGTAATGCATGTGATATTTAAAGAAAAATATACTGAATGTTTAGATATGTTTCAACAATTGTTTTTTATTGAATAATCAAGCATGAGAGGATGATAACAAAGTTCAAAGTTGTAAGAGATACAAGTCTGTTCATTGTTCTTGATAATGAAACTAATTGTAAGAAGTAATTTGGGTAACTAGAATTTAAAACAAAAATCATAATTATCTATTTTATTATCAACCTTAGTTATCAACTTATTACAAAAGCCTTAAAGTTTTTTTTTACAATACTTTTAAGGCATTTAAAAAAAAAGGCCTCTTTTACATTTCAGCCATAAAGAAGCAAACTTGATTCTGTACATATTATTTCATCTAGCTCTTTTAGTTCTTGAGTTATAATAAAAAGCAAATAATGGATGTTGCTGCCTTTGCTTCTATATTATGACTCATTTATTTCGATGTTCTTAAAAGTTTGATGTTTACAACCTATAAAAGTATTCTAGGCTTTTATAGTAAGTTGGGCACTTAAGCACTTTTCACGTTAGCACTTTCTCATTCTGGGTTTTTATTATTGAGAAATCCTACTAATATTATAAACGCGAAAGTTTGTAAGTATGGATGGATGGATGGATGTTTGTTCCGCTTTCACACAAAAACTGCTGAACGGATTTTGATGTTTGGCATACAGATAGACCATGGCCTGGATTAACACATAGGGTACTTTTTATCCGGGTAACGCAGACGAAGTCGCGGGCAACAGCTAGTCTTTAATATTGTGATGGACACCACTAAACGGTAAAAAGACTCATGAGCTAGTCGCCGTCGGTCGCCACATTGACTCATTCAATTTACTAGGAAAATTGTCAGGCAAAGTTAAGGGGCCTGCCCCGTGCTGTCGTAGCCGCTGACCTCGACACTGATGACGCTGACCAAATCAGTGACGTATGGAACAATTATCCCACCAATGACCAACTAAGTGGCACCTTACAGGTTTGTAAATAAAGCTCACTTTGGAATGAACTTGGCCATTTGACACAGACAAGAAGAAGGGAAACAGATATTGCTACTTTTTCAGGACACCATCTTCATTTAGCAGACGTTTAGGATGTTTTCTTAAATGTGACACTTTTTAGGGGATATTTCAAGACCATCAAACTAATTAATTTTTATTACTACCTAAGGGACCAAAATTATCAAACTGATCAATTTTTATTACCTATCTATGGGGTCAGAATTTTAATACAGAAAAAAATCTGCTGTTAGATACATTTGTTTCCAGAGCCAGACCAGAGCTTGGCGGGCAGTTGACCCCGAAGACCAGGTCCACCAAGTTCCAGGAAGGGGACGCTCGTTATTACGCGGAGCTCGGCCACCGGGCAAAGTATACGGTCTGCGGCCTCGCAAAAATATTTAGGTCGAGTATACATAGATTTTTTTTTACATCCTTTTAAATTAAGGGCCTATGTCGAAAAATAATTTAAGCGAAACAGGCGTGGGATAGCTTATATTAAGGCCTGATGCGAGAGAAAGAGATGGGGCGGCGCGCGCGCCTGAAACGAATCGAGCGCCAAATCAAACTTTATTTAATTGTGATTGTACTATTTATGTAAGTTCAATTCGGCTCTAAACAAAATTTAGAAAATAGCAGTCTCTTTTTATAAATCAAGTCTTCTGTTTCTATTATTCACCGTTTAGCAGTTCCAAGCGTTTATAGATAAAAGCGGAGGCTACTTTGGCTTGTTTTTCTATCGAGAAAATTTGTCTTAATCGTGTTTTGGCTCTAATCAAAACTTCAATTATATGTTCCTTTTACACATATCCGAAAATCATACTCCTACTGTTAGTACTTCATGATATATGAAGCTTTGAAGAATCCTATTTTTTTCACATAGCCCTTTAAGAGTCTACAACCCGGGCGAATTAACTTGGCACCTTGCTCGCACGTGGCTCGGAATAAAAAACTCGGAAAGAATAACTCGAAAATGCTAAAGTGCAGGGATACGTGCAACGGTAACTGAGATGCTACGCTACTGGCCTCACACAGCGACGGGGCGGGGTCCATAGGGGGTTGCAGGAGGGGTGTCGAATTCCGAGCCACGTGCGAGCCAGATGCCAAGTTAATTCGCCCGGGTTGTACCCATCAAACTGAATAAGTTTTACTACGGGAGCAAACAGATCGGAGCAAAAAAAAATTATTACCTACTTATGTATGTGTGTGATACCTACTCAAAGAGATAGTTGCAAAGTAGGATAATTAATTACATAACATAATAATTATTATAAGCAATAATTAGAATCGCTACTAGTATCTCGATAGTCATGTTTACTGATCTAATAATTTAAATTACCTAAGTAATTAGTAATTAGAATATTGCATAACAAAAACATTCGATCGTAGGTGGACAAAGTTAAAGATTACTCTGTGGTTCCTCAAAGTAAAGCTTGATTAACTAATTTTGGGACCTCATACAGGGTGTTAGGGTAAACAGTTGCATTACATAAAGGGGTGATTGTACCAGTTATACTGAACAACGGGGATGATCACACCATTTAACTTTCTCTACGGGACCCACATCGAAATCGAGAAAAAATATCAAATTCCGTTAGGGATTGCAATCTAAAGGGTCCTTCTTAATATGCTGACACTTTTTTAGGGGATGACCAGACCCTTAAACTGAACAACTTTCTATGGCATTAACATCGAAATCCCGAAAAAAAATCAGCTCTTCCATACAAAGCTGCATACCTACTCGAACCAAATGTATGGGACAGGTGTTTTTTTTTCGCGATTTCGATGTTGGTCCCATTGAGGAAGTTTTTCAGTTTGATGGTCTGATTATCCCCTTAAAAAAGTATCAGCATATTAAGAAGGACCCTGTATGTGTGTGTAGATAACAATGACTTAAGCATTGACGTACTATGATTGAACTTTCGATGTTAATCCATGCATATTAGTTATCATTACATTACACATAAATTAATTAAGAAGGTAAATATTTAAAAGTTATAATTTTTTTATAAAGTATTGTTATTCATAATCAATAACATAGAAACATAACAGATAATTATACTTTCTGGTTTTATTCAAGACGAGGTCTCGTATTTAGCCTTGTTAATTTCGTTCAATAAATAGGTACAATTACCTATTAACTTCACACGCAGATTTTAAAAGAGGTCTAGGCAACCAGGTTTTTAAGGTACTCAGTAGGTACACCTACTTAATTGTACTGCAGTGCTCCTATTTTTTTACATCATTTGTTTTTAATATTTATTTTGTAATTTATGTAATAAGCATAAAATAATCTAATTAGGTAATTCTTTGCAGAATTTATAGTGTACCAACGTTATAAGTGGTACTGTGATTTTGTAAACGCTTTCAAAATTTTCAGGGGGCGGTTAAGAGAGTTCAGACAATCAAATGGGAGCAAATATGAATTCTCAAAAAATTCCATACGAGACTCCAATGCCTACTCCACTCAAAATTCAAATCCAACACGAATGCTGAAAAACAATCTTTGATGAAGATCGATACTTATAATCCCCGCAAGTTGATATTGCGATGGAACCTTGTCACAATAACAGCTGCGTGACGTCAACAAGCACGGGCTGACCTTGCGAACGGTACTGATGGTCTGTTGGATGGTTGATGAAAGGTCCCTTGAGAAAGGAGTGTGGTATAGAACCATTCAGTCCGAGCCGTGGAAAATCCCATGGTTCGATGACTGTAGACTAAGCAGACCTTATCTAGTTACAGCATTTAGACTTCGTTCTGGACACATCCCACTTAACAAGTTTGCATTTTTGATGAAAAAGGTCCCTTCCCCAAATTGTGTAGAATGTGGTGTAATTGAAGATTGCTTTCATATAATGATGGAATGTGTACGGAACGAGGACCTGAGAATCGAGATTGTAGCCCGTGATCAAAGGTTAAGAGAAGTTGGAGGATGTAATGCTGTCTTGGCGTTCCCGCTGTCGGAGATCGCTCAGGCATTATATAAAGTTGTGATGGTGGGCATAAGTAGAAGGTAAAAACTACTAGTTATGGCCATCAATATATTATAGTCGTTTCTGTATAGATAAGTAGTCATTATAGAGTGACATTGTCGTCTATTGACAAAACTCTCTAAATAAAGATTTAAAAAAAAAAAAACAAAAAAAAAAATTACGTCACCAAGATGGCCGCCAATCGCAATATCAACTTGGGGATAATACCTATCTATTTATTTATCGATCGAACTGTGATATTGATATAATTTAAGCATCCACGTTCCGTTAAGTGCATGGAGATCCAAGATAATTGTTCCGGATAGTGACATAATACCACTTTCAAATTATACAGGTCCGAAAGTGAAAGCGGTCCTGTAACAAACGCGGTAAAAAAAAAACTGCAGTCCATTCACCTCAGTCGTTATAGTATTACGCTTAAAGCCTAGGTAATTGTCGTAACTCTATTGTTAGGTTGGTATCTCACGGTGTATTTTATTCTAGGTAGGTATCTCACGGTATTACACGGTATTATTCTACAGGGTGTTAGGGTAAACAGTTGCATTACTTTGAGGGGTGATTATAGCCATGCTACTGTGCATCTTTTCCAAAGAAGCCTGTAGGAAATTCGCAAAAAATAAATCGACTTTCTAATCCTACTTAGTTACTAAATAGGTTGGTATAACTACCTATACCGGGTCCTTTATATGCTGAACCATCTATGAGACCAACATCGAAATCGGGAAAAATAAACAGCTGTCCATACATTTGGCTCCAGGAGTGCGATTTTAGAAACTTCCGTTGTACTCAGCGCGGTTGAAAATGTCAAAATTACTATGGAGATATGCATCTTTCTACTGCTGATTTGACATTAAACAATCATACTCCAGGAGTGCGATTTTTGAAAGTCAAATCAGTAGTAGAAAGATGCGTATCTCCTCTCCATACATTTTTAACTGCTGAGTTCAACGTATGAGATTCAAAAATCGCACTCCTGTAAGGTTTGTAGTTTTGTATGGAAAAGATGATTTTTTTCGCGATTTCGATGTTGGTGCCATAGAGAAAGTTGTTCAGTTTGACGGTCTGATCATCCCCTTAAAAAAGTGTCAGCATATTAAGAAGGACCCTGTATGCATTCAGTTGATCAAACGTTTGTATGAAAAGTAGTTTTTTTGTTGCGAATTTCCCTTAGTAGATAGTTGTTCAGTATCATGCATGAGGTCAATCACCCATTACAGTGGGTAATGCAATTCTCTACCCTAACACCCTGTATTATGTTTTATTTATGTTAAATAAATAAAACATAATAATACGGCGGCCCGGTAGCACAGTCGGTGTGAACCTGCCTGCTGTGCCGAGGGTCGCGGGTTCGAATCCCGTAAGGGGCAAATATTTGTATGATGAATATGAATATTTGTACCCGAGTCATGGATGTTTGTATCTATATAATGTATTGTATATCGTTGTCTAGTCATCATAATACAAGTCCAGGCTAGATTCTGGTACTTTAAATGTGGCTAGATAATTTGTGTGACATTGTCCAAGATATTTATTTATTTATTTATTTATTTATGCACGCACACTCACACAATACAATCATTGTCAGTCCCAAAGATTACTATTGTGTACCGTTCGATATTACATCGTTGTTTATAAATGTTAAATTAATTAAACAATCAATTAAACCTACTTTAGTGCACACCAAAACATAAGGTACGTAACTAATCAAAAGTAAGTTATTTAATACTACTTAGAACGCTTGTCACAATAATATAATCTCAGAAAATAAGTCAGGAGTGCGATTTTCGCTGAGTTCAGCAGTTGAAAATGTCTAAATTACTATGGAGATAAGCATCTTTCTACTGCTGACTTGACTTTCAAAAATCGCACTCCTGAAGTATGATTTTTGAAAGTGAAATCAGCAGTAGAAAGATGCATATCTCCACAGTAATTTTGACATTTTCAACTGCTGAACTCAACGAATGAGATTCTAAAATCGCACTCCAGACCATCAAACTGAACTACTTTCTATGGGACCAACATCGAAATCGGGAAAAAAATCAGCTGTCCATACATTTGGCTCCAGTAGGTTTGCAGTTTTGTATGGAACAGATGATTTTTTTTCGCGATTTCGATGTTGGTCCCATATAGAAAGTTGTTCAGTTTGACGGTCTGATCATCCTCTTAAAAAAGTGTCAGCATATTAAGAAGGACCCTAAATGTTAAATTAATTAATCAAGCAATTAAACCTACTTTAGTGCACACCAAAACATAAGGTACGTATCTAATCATAAGTAAGTTATTTTGTTATTGGGCATAGACGTTCCACTGGGATCTGACTATTAATACGTCACACTAATAGAATGTCTGGTTTATGAAGAAATTCGAATTTTTTGTTTACATCTTGAAACTTGATTATTAAGACCTAAGTATTTACTCATTAAGGAGCAAATTGGTAGCCGACCGCATGAGGCGTGCGGTCGCGACGTGTCGCGGCGACACGTCGCTGCGGTCGTGAATGGGAAGCCGACCGCATGCCGCAACTGCACGCCGCAGCTACAGACAGTATTGCCAACTTAGGGTATTTTTTGGGGTAATAATTTTCAGTAGGGTTTTAAGATTTAGGATGATGCTTTATATCTACTATGCCGTAACTTGAGCTCTAATAAAGGGTGAATAGTAAAGATTTTCTTAAAAACGAATAAGTAGAAAAAATTTCCGTAAAAAGTAAAAACATGTTTTTTTTATTTGTTTCCCAAAATTATCATCTCGAATTTATTTTATCTAGTAATATTTAAACACTGTTTTACCAAATACCAAACGCCAGTATGATTTATTGTTGGAATTTAACGGAAAATGTGGTTGAAAATAGAAATTTCATTAAATTAAAGAAATATCGTGGAATTTGTATGAATTATCGTGTTATACCCGACTTTTATGTTCTATCGCATGCCACTCAAAAATATCGTGAATCTAAGATAATTATCGCATGCTGGCAGCACTCGGCGACACTACTGGTCTGCGGTCGAGCGTCAGTGAAGCTCGACCGCACCGCAGTGAAGTCGAGCAGCGTGTCGCTGGCTGCGCAGGGTATTTCATAGAATTACATACAAACCAGTAGTGTCGTCGCGACATGCGGTTGCGGCGTGCGGCGTGCGGTCGCCTGTCAACCGCCACCTTTAGGTAAGTAGTAGGTAAATAATATAAGCTAAGCACATTCTTTATCCCTTGTTTTATTCAAATAGCCCAAAGGAATACAACACAGCAATGCTTTTAATCCAAGAGGGTCTTAGAGGGTCATCGGATACCGAGAGATAGATTCTACTTTAGAATGGGTGTTATCTTTCTTAGTCTTCAGTATACAGGGTGAAATTGATATCATTGGCATCCTTTTAAACTAAGAGTCTACCCATCAAACTGAACAACTTTCACTATGGGAGCAAACCGATCGGAGCAAAAAAAAAAGTCTGCTGTTCCATACTAAACTGCAATGCCTACGCGACATAAATGTATGCAAAGGCAGATTTTTTTTTTGCTCCGATTGGTTTGCTCCCATAGTAAAAGTTGTTCAGTTACATGGGTAGAGTCTTAGTTTGAAAGGATGCTAATGATATCAATTTCACCCTGTATACTGCTATGTGTATGTACTTATCTGTCTTTACATACCTACATAATTATTCTGTTAAAGAAGTATAGGACCAACATTGAAATCGAGAAAAAAACAGGTAACCCCAAACATTTGGACAATCAGTATCCTATTCTTATTTATTATTTGGGTCGAATAGGTATGCAGTTTTATAATTATTACGAGCATTTACTCGCGACTTCGTCCACATACATTATATACCTGATTTCAAGTCAGATCATAAGCTATCAAACAAAAAATGTTTCATCATAATCGGTTCAGTAGTTTTTGTGTGATGCTGGAACAAACAAACACACAAACAAACGAACAAACAGACAGACAAAAAATCCAAAAATTGGTGATTTGGAATCAGGGACATCTAAAAACCATATCGTAATCTTTTTTGTTGTAAATATCCTCAATGTACAGACACACTTCTGTTACAGTTTTACAATAGTTTAGATTATGGATTAGCTGATTTTATATTGCGATTTTGATGTTGGACCCTATACAGAGTTTAAGTGACAGCCTAGCAAATACTGAAACGGTGAACTCAGACCATTAAAAAAATCAGCTGTCCCATACAAAACTGCTGTACCTACCCGACTCAAATGTATGGGACAGTCGATTTTTTTTCGCGTTTCCTGAGGTAGGCTCCATTGTGAAAGTTGTTCAGTTTTATGGTCTGTGTTCACCGTTTCAGTATTTGCTAGGCTGTCACTTACCTACACCCTGTTTATTTTTATCAACGTTTATGATATTTCTATTAATGTTCTAAGTGGTTACCTGAGTAGGGTAGTTACTTGCCGACACGGTTGCTTTATTTTCAAGGAAAACTTCCTTTTTTTTTTCTTTTTTTTTACCCATGTCGAATTTGTACCTGTCTGATTGATCTGTAACTCAAGGTGAATAATTGTCATGTATCGTGGACATAACAAAGCAATAGAGTCACGTTGCAGGGACTGACCCGAGCACACGTCTCGCGTGGTTTCGCGCGTCGCGTTTTTGCCTGCCACGAGGCTCCGCAATCCTCAGTCTCTTCTTGTTCTTGTCCAAAAACAATCCCGAGATTGGGATAGATTCTCCCATAAAATACTTGACACTGGCGGAAATGCAGTGCTAACGCACAAGCAAGAGTCCATTTAATTATAAAAAAATAAAATAATATAACAAAGCAAGACAAACATATCCTAGGTAGTACAGAGAAGCTTTTCAAGATATTTGACGGCCCCATTGCTCAGTTGAACGTGTCTGCTGATCCGAGGGTTGCGGATTCGAATCCCGCCTTGAATATGATTGGATGGTTGTATCTATTATGTATTTTAAATCGTTGTCTAGTCTTCATAAATACAAGTCCGGGCTAGATTAGCAATGCCTAAGATATTTTTCTTCGGGTTCCTCTCCATTACTAGAGGTTAGCAGTAAGCTCTATATCCCAGCCTATCTCTCGCCAAATACCCTTATTTCAGGCCTACGCATACAAACAAATAGACCGAGATCCGACCGTAAAATTATGCACCTATTTCTTAGGCGAACAGGGGTTAATTCAACACCAGCAAGTTGCCTAGAATATTCTTGCCGCAAGTACCTTTTCCATTATGATTTTTAGTATAACTTTTTCCACCTGCCTATTTGGGAAGTAAATGAGGTGCCATCGGAAGGAGACTGATCTAAATTAAAGTACGGGAAAAACTAGGGTTGCCACCTCTCAATCTGCCGCAATTATAGGGTTGCCAGGTTCAAAGGCACATCCCAAATAGGCAGGTGGAAAAAGTTATAGGTACTAAAAATCATAATGGAAAAGGTACTTGCGGCAAGATTTTTCTAGGCAACTTGCTGGTGTTGAATTAACCCCTGTGTAAACATACACTAGAATCACATTTCGTTCGCCTAAGAAATAGGTGCATAATTTTACGGTCGGATCTCGGTCTTAAACGTTTCCTATACCGTTAGGTATACCTACCTACATTATGGTCGGATGGACCCATTTTGATTGGATTTCATGTAAATGTTGAACAATAAAATGCAGACACTTTTACAGATAGTGAAAAGATCTGAAGGAAAAATTATTATAATAATAAAATTACTAGCAACGCCCCTTGGCTTCGCACAGGGTATTTTAATTAGTCTATCTATTAGTGAAAACCGCATCAAAATCCCTCCAGTAACTTCTGAGATTTTAGCCTTTATATACAGACAGACAGGAAGACAGATAAACGCAGCAAGCATTTTATAACAATATTGTAGTGAACATAATGTATTGCTTAATTCTAAAAAATGATACAATTCTGCTATAAAAATAGTAATTTTATTCAGTTATTTTGTATCTTATTTATTACAATTATCGGCACTAATTGGACTAAAACGTAACTTTTTTTTTTTTAAGTATAAATAATCTAAGTTACAAATAGTCCGTTTGATAACATTTTGCGCAAATTCGTTTTAGGAAAATGACAATTTCAAGTTCTTTGTTATATTTATTACACAGGGTGTTTGGTAGTTAGATGCATTCCTTTTAAGGGGATGATCAGGAGTGCGATTTTTGAATCTCATACGTTGAACTCAGCAGTTGAAAATGTATGGAGATACGCATCTTTCTACCTACTGCTGAATTGACTTTCAAAAATCGCACTCCTGAAGTATGATTTTTGAAAGTCAAATCAGCAGTAGAAAGATGCGTATATCTCCAAAGTTATTTTGACCTTTTCAAGAGCTGAGTTCAACGTAAGTATGAGTTTCAAAAATCACACTCCTGGCTAAAAAACTGAACAACTTTCACTATGGGGTCAAATTAGAAAACGCGAAAGAAAAACAACTTTTCCAAACAAAAACTGCAAAACCTTACCTACAATGAAACAATTGATATTTTTTTAGTGATTTCGATTTTGGTCCCCTAAAGAAAGTTATTTTATTTGATGGTCTGATCATCACCTTAAAAGGTATGGATCTAACTACTAAACAATAAACACCCTATATTATTGATGTAGACAATCTCATGACTACAATAAAATTTAAAATTGTGCTACTTAAAATATCTTTATGAAAGTACGTAAAGAACCTATAAGTAGGTATCTGCTGGAGTACGATTTTTGAATCTCATTCGCTGAGTTCAGCAGTTGAAAATGACAAAATTACTGTGGAGATATGCATCTTTCTACTGCTGATTTGACTTTCAAAAATCATACTTCAGGAGTGCGATTTTTGAAAGTCAAATCAGCAGTAGAAAGATGCTTATCTGCACCGTAATTTTGACATTTTCAACTGCCGAACTAAGCGAATGAGATTCAAAAATCGCACTGACCAAGAGTGCGATTTTTGAATGTCATACTATATTTGTTTAGCATCACTTTCGCAGTAGAATTAGGATTTTGACACTCGAAAATAGCCCTCCAAGACTCCGTATTCGTATTCGAAAATGGCATTGTACTTTAACATTACATTTGCCTACACTTTTATGGATTTTTCACATTTTCGTACACGAATTAAATGTGTGAAATTAAAGAAAATTACTGATTATTAATAATTTGAAAAAATTCATAGTCATGAGCTTCCGATGTATCTTTATATAATATAGAGTTATTTGTTTTATTCCGTAGATAACTAATTTTGACTAAAGCTTTAGCTCTTATATTGTAGTTTTCTATTTTAATCGGTTACCTAAATAAAATTGTATATGTAAGTATTATAATTTAAAGCTTATCTACTTAAAATATGATACAAAATTCAATGAATGAGATTCACATACATACCTAAATAAGTTGGTAGGTACTCTTGGTACCTTTATTTAATAACTTGTCATCACTTTTCAATTAATTAGATTCCTTCATCTAATACAAAATAAATTAAATTACGAACCATTTCTTCATTTTTTTTTCTTTCAAATTCTCTATCATACATAGCCAAAGTCATGCTGCAACCTACCTGAGTAGACGATTTTCTATTTTATTACTCGAACAATAAGATTGACTATTCAAATAAAACACAATTTCTTCACAATCACAGTCTAAAAACATAATAATAAACAAAAGGAACGACGCCAGTGCAAAATTTTTAAAATAGTTTTGTATGAAAGATTGAGGCATTTTCTGTCCAAAGCTCGGTGGTGTAGTCACAAAAACAGAACAGAAAGAATAAGTACATGATCCAATAAATAAAAATAAAAATGACAAACCGAATTCGAAACATTTCTATGCAAATACTATGCTTGAAATTCAATGACGTAGTCGTAGTTGATATTTCTTCTATAACATTCGGCCAAAGGTTACACCTAGGTAGTAAGATTATGTAGTACTTTAAATACATTGTTGATAATTAATTTAATCCTATAAAGATGTTATCACGCAGTGGAAAATAAGCTTTTGTACTGAAAATAGTACACGAAGTCAAAATATTTTAATAACATGGAATTCTAAGTAAATTCCAAGAAAGAATTCAAGAGGCAACTTAGCTCTAAACAATAGAATAAATAAGTTAACTTTCCCAGGGCCCAAATTTAAAACTATTTGGGTTAATCACGATTGAATTTAGCTTAGGAGATTTCTTCTATTGAATTAGTTACATAATAATCTCATATTCCTCGCCTTAGTTGACTTCCCAGCATTGCGACGGATTACAAAGCAAAAGATGCATTTCTTAATTTATTTTCAGAAGTAGCTAGCTAGGACGCAGAAGCATAATAAATTGCGGAAAACAAGCCTGCTCAACCAATACATATAATTATAATTTTCAAGAAGTAGTTACTGGATTTTGAGCTACTTAGAGGTTTTTCTGATTTTTTGCACTCAGTGTGATACACGATCTTAGATTAAAGATTACTCTTCTAAGACCAGTCACCAATCATTAATCTAAGCAGATATGTGCCAGATACATCGTGAAACGTGTTTTTTATCATTTTAATGAAATGCTAAGTACACTTTGCATGTTTTTATATTTAACTACCAGCCTATTGTGTAGGTAAAACCTACACAACTACACTAATAATAAAAAGAAAAACAATTTTGCGCTTTTCGCGAATGCAAGTTATGCCTGCCATCACGGTTCATACAGCGGTATTATTAAACAGAAATCAGCTCATTTTATAAGACATGGTATTTTTCGTTCACAGCCACAATGATTCAAGATTGTAAAATCAACCAATTCTTAGAACCTTGTCATAAAACTATTTTGGTGTATACCTACAGATGATTGTGATAAGGTTCTAATGTAAATAAATAAATAAATATCTAATGTGGCCTACATTTCCGCTGTGCTTATCAAGACTGCAGTAAGTAGGTTTCCTTTGGCAAAATTGTGTCACACCACGCCACGTCATTTTCGGAATCCTTTGTGACAAGCTCTATATGGATCGAACATATTTACTGCACTCTTGCTTACAATTTCTACCTCTTCTGAATGAGATATTACAATAAGGATCAATTTTCATTACTGAGCTCGTCACAAGAATTCTGGTATCACATACAACTCGACCCAGCCAAAAAATACTTACTGCAGTGTTGATAAACACGGCAGATTTCAAATTGGTTGACGTACATAGGTGAAATGAGTATCATCCAATTACAATACTTGATGTATTGTGTAAAAATACATCGCCGTATGGTGCCGGCCAAGAATATAGCACCACCCCAGCCCATCCCGTGGGTGTCATAAAAGGCCACTAAAGGGATTAACCGGAGGATGGGCAGCAGCGTTTACCGAGTATATTAACACCCAACTGCGATCGCCAACCCGCCTGCCAAGCGTGGCGATTATGGCAAAACCTTCCTTTTGGGGGAGGCCTATGTCCAGTAGTGGACTTATAAATAAAAAAGGCTGAAATGACATGCTAAGTTTGTATCAAGAAGTAAACCTCATCAATACTTGGAAGTCAACATCAAAGAAAGCTTTAAATAACTCCTCAATAAGTCCTAAATAATTCTAACATACTATCGCCCGACCACAGCGCGAACGGTGTTCTTCAGGATGTCAGTGACCAGTTCTGTGGTCCTCATGATCTTGTAGCCGATCTGGTCGATGATGGTGATGGCTGTGGTGTAGGTGGGTGACAGGAACGGACGCTGGGGGAAGCGGGACGGCATGTCGTCTGACGCTGAGCCGAGCCACGTCATTTGCGTTGGTCTGGAATGAGAAAATTGGTTTGTTATTGTTTGGGGAAATAGAATAATCATATATCTGGTCGCGATAATATTCACCGAGGGGTAGGTATGGTAGTCAGAGATATACAGGGTGTAAAATCGAAAGGATGCTTCAGACCCTGAGAAAAATCACCTGTGCCATAAATTCGGGTCGAGTAGGTACCTAGCTGTTTTCTATGGAACAATTTTATTAGTTAGTTAGACCATCAAACTGAACAATAGACCATAAATTAAAAAAAAAACTGTCCTATACATTTGAGTCGAGTTGGTAGAGTCGCATATATCGTAGCATACAAGGTGTCCAAATATTTCTGAGCAGTGCTAATTTTCATTACATTATTTACAGTAAATGTTACCAATTATATCTAAACGTGTATTTTGTCATAAATATGTGAACAGCGAATTTTCAATAATTTCTTTACAATGTTATTTAAAATTAACATGTAAAACAACGGAGTAAGGTTTTTATCCGAAACTGTTCAGATGTTTATGGCCACCATGACTGCGTCGATATATTTGATGTTCTCGGCGTTCCTATATTTTTGATTGACTATGAGTAAAGAAATTATTGAAAATTAGAACTGCTTAGAAATATTTGACCACCTTGCTTGCTACGATATATCTGCTGGTGACTATACTGCAGTTTTGTATGAAACAGCTGATTTTTTTTCCGCAATTTAGGTGATGTTTTGGCGATGTTGGTACCATAGAGAAAGTTGTTCAGTTTGACGGTCTGATCATCCCTTAAAAAAGTGTCAGAAGGACCCTGTATATTCCAAATTTAATGTTTCTATCTTTGCGTTGTCTGTCAGTCAATCAGTCAGTCACGGAACTCTTTATAAGTATAGATTGGGTATATAAATCTCGCTCTATACCAAAATGTATGTACATATACATAAAAGCAGAAGGCCATTGCACTGCAATGGGTTCCAGCAGGCTATAATTAGCTTACCTACCTACTCTAAAGTAAAGAACTTAAATCAAAAACAAAATGCAGTAAGAAGGAAAACAAAAAACCGGCCAAGAGCGTGTCGGACTCGTACTCGATAGTATTAAGCTAGCTTACCTCCGTTTATTTAGTTTTGTATAAAAAGAATAAAAAAAAAATTAAACCAAAGGACAACACTTTTAAAGTGGTCAATTTATTTTAGGCCCACAAAAGGTTACGTTTATTGATGGTATTACACTCTAAAAACATAATTTAATTTACTTTATTAATCGGACGAAAGATTAGGTAAAAATGCAAACGGAATTATGAAATAAATATAAAAAGTGCATCGTTTTGACTTTATCTAGTGGCTTAATCTAAGGCTTTTGTAGTTTATCTAGTGGGCATATTTTTAATTTAGGCTTTCTTTATTGAGAAATCTTTATTATTGTGACGAGGGTGCCACTGAGCTCGAATAGCCCTCTTAAGGCCGGGGCATATAGACAGAATGGACAACAGTATCTTCGACTACGGAACCCTAAAAATGCTACCAATATACGTAACCGGTTTTTAAAACGAAACGAAAAATGCTGTTGATGCAAAACATCAAAGTCGTTTAGTAACTGCATATTTATGATTTAATTTTAGCATTGACTTCTTAACCATACGGTGTGTATGCAAATGAAACTTATTATGAATACTAAATAATACTTCTGTGGGACCAATTAAATACAATACTTTAAACAAGCAGTACTGACACTAAGCATGCGTGACGAGATCAAGATTATACATGGTGTAAAATTAAATGCGTTAAGGACACACGGCCACACATCAAGCTATACTTACAAAAACCAAAATAAGCTGGCCGCGCGACGTTAACGTTACTTGCCCTACGCGCGGCCAGCTTATTTTAGTTTTGTATAGCTTGATGTGTCGCCGTGTGTACATATCATAGGGGGTGCTTCATTCCACCAAAATAGATCCTTTTCGCTATACAGGGTCCTTCTTAATACGCTGACACTTTTTTAAGGGGATGATCAGACCAAGAGAAAGTTGTTCAGTTTGACGGTCTGATCATCCCCTTAAAATAGTGTCAGCATATTAAGAAGGACCCTGTAGAGCCAACATCGAAATAGCGAAAAAAAAACAGATATGTATATGTATAGGCAAG
The DNA here is from genome assembly GCA_922987775.1 of Agonopterix subpropinquella. Taxonomy (NCBI): domain Eukaryota; kingdom Metazoa; phylum Arthropoda; class Insecta; order Lepidoptera; family Depressariidae; genus Agonopterix; species Agonopterix subpropinquella. Next base: position 6,269,613 of record OV277710.1, read on the forward strand.
ACTTGGGTCCGAATAGCCATTGACTTTTTAAATGAAATAACAAAAATATCGATTTTGTTGTTGGTTCGATAATGCAGGTTGTTCAGTTTGATGGTCTATTCCACGCCATAAAGCAGGTAATGCGGGAAATGAATTTAAGTTTATACTCCCTGTACAAATGCATTTTTCGTCAGATGAGACAAGCCAATCCATCACAAATCTGCATAATCAGCGCGAAGTAAATGTAGTTTAAAAAAAATAAAAGTAGCTAAAAACCCTTAAAAACCATTGATTGCATGTTTATCTTAATACATTTTATCACTTGAAAATAACGAGATCCTCTACCATCGAGGTCCGTTGAATTCTAGTTCTTCCAACATGTTTATAAAAATGTACAGCATTTTAATCAGAATTTCTGACATTTGAACTTAAACCACATTCCAGATTATCATAAGGTCCTTTTCATATTGAAGCAGGATATTCTTCAGGTTAATCTAAACTATTATAAAACTGTAAGATATTTACAAAAAAAAGATTACGATATGGTTTTTAGATGTCCCTGATACTAAATCACAAATTTTTGGATTTTTTGTCTGTTTGTTTGTTTGTTTGTTTGTTCGAGCATCACGCAAGAACTACTGAACCTATTTTGATGAAACTTTTTTTGTTTGATAGCTTATGATCTGACTTAAAATCTGGTATGTAATTTGTGCGGACGAAGTCGCGGTTAACGCTATAGTAGATATATCTCTATCAATGACTTTCTATATCTCTATGCATAATTCTCCCTTCTCGGCCCATTTGTTTGCCCTATCCAGAACAATGATCCAAGACAAGAACTTGTTCCAAGTGATTAATTGACCGTTTTATGCCAACCAGATTTATTTATAAGTACCATCATCTGCATAAAAAACGTATTAAAAACTACCAGATAACTGACCAATAAATGGTCGTTGACCCTAACTTTACCGGGGAACCTACCTTAACCTTCCTCGGGAATCAGACTATGTATAAGTAATAAGTGACCAAGTGCGTGTCGGACCACGCGCAGGATAGGGTTCCGTTCACAATATAATATGGACTTAGAAGGAGGCTTTTTGTTTTATACTACGGTTTAATGGCCAATAAAGTCTAAAAAGTATATTTTATAAGTTGATCGACTATTACTCGTAAACTTGTTAAGCCTACTTAGCGGTGGTAGTTTTCCTTTTAATTTCGTTATAATTATAATTTCGTTATAATTATATGGAACAAAACTCCCATAGAAACTAAATCGTTATAATGCTCCTGTCTCGAGATATCTGCTCTTGCTGCTTTGCTAGTAAAAAATAGGGCGTACCACCCTCTAACTTCTACATTCTATATGGCACTGCACCAAGTTAAATCGCGCTATCGTTATGTAAATCTCTTAGGTAAGATAAACAGGGTAATTGCTTTTCTTCTTATTCTACTAATACAATGGCTACAGAACCCTACCATGAGCGATTCCGACACGCTCTTGGCCGGTTTTTAAGCAAAATTTTGTCCACGTTAAGGAAGATTTTTAAACCCGTTTGACTGCAGGGATAAAAATCTAATTTTGGTAGTATGTACGAAGTTACAAAAAATATAATCGACCAAAATGTTTTTCTTTGATGAGGCCTTTGGCCTGCAGTTGTCCCTTACAGGCAATAAATATACTGACATATTTAAATTTTTATTGGTATATTATAATTTATATGGTCGGATAAATTATTGTAAATGATCAATAGTGATCATCAAAATTAAGGTAAAATACCTAACAGGTAACATTTAAACATTCACATATTATTTGCTAAAAACCCGAAAGTGTACATTACGTAAGTTTCTCAATCGTAATCGTACCAAAATCGCTAGACTGTGAAGCTCGGTGGATATGTAGAGATACCCCGGTTAGATCAACACAAATAAACTTTATTCATATCATAGGTAATACTTATTTATAGATCCTTCAAGCACACTTATGTGCGATGCAGACAACATTTCTCTAAGGTTTTATAGAACTTGAAAAAAATAAATTTTTAGGCGGTTTTTACCACAGAGAAATTACGCGCACCCCTAGTTTTTCAGAAAAAATTTCCCCCTCCCATTGTTGTTGGGCTAGCCCCACCAATAGGGGAGCGGACTGTATAAACTATATTTAAGTTTTATCTTCTTAGTAAAAAAAAAACATTTGAAAATAAAGCTATACTCACATTTTTAGGTTTTTTTAAGTTAGAATACTATTTTTAATAACATGATGAACTATAAAAAGTAATTAAATGTTGATGACGTCACTTGTGGGTATTTAGTTAATAATTTTTTTAGTTAATAATTTTTCATACATCGCGCGCGTTTTGATGTTCGATTAAAAGTTGCTAATTTGACTAATTGTCCCGGACTTTCCGATCCCCTATTGAAAAGTTTGTAAATAGAAGATAATCAAAAATAAAATATAAGATAATAAATTAGTCGAAACTGAAAAGTTTTTAAGTAGACAGGTACTACCTACAGGTATACAGGCTGTATAATTAAATGCGTTACATGTCGAACAGGGTGCTTTAGTTAGACCATCAAACTGAACAACTTTTACTATTGGACCAAATATGAAATCGCGAAAAAAATCTGCTGTTTCATACATTTTGGTTCAGTAGCTTTTGACATTTTCTATGGAACATCAGATTTTTTCGCGATTACGATTTAGGCTTGTAGTAAAAGTTTGAAAGTTATCCAGTTTGATAGTCTAAACGTGTAAAGGCCAAAAAAAAACTAAAAAAAACCATAAAAAAAACAAACAAAAAATGCTGCTGTGTGAATTTATATTTAATTTGTTATGGATCATAGCCATCATCGGTAAATAAAACCGGTCAAGTGCGAGTCGGGCTACTCGCGCACCGAGGGTTCCGTACCACACCACCACAGAACACAACATTATTAACTAAGAAAAAAAAAAACTTTTTTGTCCGGGACCTTTAGCGCAAGACCGACTCACACTTGGCCGCTTTTTAGTATTGTTGTTATTCTGTAGAGTTTGCTCTATAACCACACTAAGTTTGACGCTTGTATACGTGTTAGCGTGAAGAAAAAACGTTAATAAAAACTAGTTTCCCCCCTTAATTTTTAACTTTTTGACATTTTTATTATTTGTTAACAAATCCACCGTAATAACGCATAATCTCTGAAAATTTCAACTACCTAGCTATTACGGTTCAAAAGTTACAGCCCTAATAAATAGGTAGGACAGACGGACGGACGGACGGACGGACAGACAGACAGACGGACGGACGGACGGACAACGTAGGCTTAGTAATAGGGTTCCGTTTTCATCCTTTGGGTACGGAACCCTAAAAATGGTTTTCAGGTCATTAAATACTTGTGCAGCGAATTCCGACCAAATAGGCATAGGTAGCATCTACATAATTAAATTCAGTCTCACTATCAAATCATGATCATCATTTCAAATCTTAGGTTAAAGCTAATAAATATACGAATAACTTAAGTAAGTAACAGTAACAGTAAACAAGATTGTATAAGGTAACTAAGTTATCTCATAATTATTAGAAAAAGAACAAAAAGTTCAAATCGATTAGAGGAGTAATGGAGCTCAACTCAGTTCCCGAGATTACCTCACACAAACAAACTTTCTCCTATCATTATATTAACATACTATGCTAATATTCTATTGCCTTGGATACTAGAATTAACTGTAATCTTAGTAGGTTACAAATTTACCGTATTTTTTTCGCGACTCTATGGTAATCATCATGCATTTTATCGCTAAGTATAATGTAAACATATCAATATTTATTATGTACAAATACGAGTTTTCTTACCGTTTTTTTATGTCATTTTTTTGCCACGGAAATAATCTTTGGTATGGTGCGGATTGAGGAGGAAAAAAGGATTCCATGCTTATTTTGTACGAAATGAGTAGATTTTGTAGGCCCAATTCTATAATGTGCAGCAAAATATAGGTAGGGAAATAACGTGAAGTTGGCTCCTCAAATCAAATGGTTTCGATTGAGAATCCACCTTTATGTTCATGTAATTTCTCTATACTTTACGTGACTTTATCTACAAATTAAGAATTGGGTCTACATAGAATTCTTTTTTTTAATATTAAAAACTCTATCCATACACACAACGGAAAGAGGTTCAATTTTAAGGTTCCCTAACTCCAAAAACCCTCAAATCACATGTTTTTGTTGTTTGTTTATAGTGGTCGATATTATTAATCAAATCTATCTATCTATTTATTATTTTTTTCTTTTTATTTCTAGGTGTAGTATATTTTCTTTGCCCTAGGTCAGTTGCTTATGTTCATTCCCTAGCTCGGTAGACCCTTAGTAGTCCCTCCAATATAAGCAGCGCTGCTCTCCGAGCAATGCTGTTATCAAGCTGTTATCAATTCGAAAAAAAACTACTCTAGCTGTATAAATATGTCAATTTTGACTTTCGTGGTAACACCGCATAAAGATATAGCTACATCACAACAATACCTGGAAGTGACCTAGAGGGGGGGAGACCTATTTTATCAAACAGTCAGTTGATATAAACTTGAAACAGCACGCTCCCACAGCGATGTAATTCAGATTGCATGCAATCGGTAGCATAATGTAAACCGGATTTTACCCTAGGACCATACAGAAGATTTGCTACTAAACTTGTCATTGAAACTAGGTAGGTATTGAACATTTATGTACCCACTCCATACTTGTTTAGGTACCTACTACTAAGATATTTAAATGTTACCCTTTACATGTTATACCCTTCACGACCGATCATAAGGAGCTCAAGGATTTCATCTTTTCTATTCTGTGCACTGTGAGATCATGAATTTTAAATGCATTCTGAACATTTAGGTTTCACAGGTGCTCATTTTAAGGTTGGTTGGTTTTCCACAGGAGATGGGTGTGAAATCAATCACACGAAAGAGCTTAGCTGCACTTTTATTCTATAAGGCACAAACCGAAAACACGAACGTGAACACGAAAGAAACATTTGAATTTTGATACAAGAAATTAGTTCTTGGCCTAAAAAATACCATACGAAATATTTTATATTTCAAACGAAAACATTTTTGAGTTTCCTTATATCGAAATGAGAAAATATCTTGATTCAAGTAATTTTTTTCTGTATATGTAGGTAATACCGTTTTTACGATAGAGCGAATAGAAAAAACGTTGATTAAAACTAGTTTCTTGTATGAAGAGAGGACCCCTTAATTTTTAGCTAATGCGCCATAATAACGCACATTCTGTGAAACTTTCAACTGTCTAGTTAGGTATAATAATGGTTCAAAAGGTACAGCCCTAAATAGCAAGAACAGACACATACGGACGGCCGGACAACGTAGGTTTATGAATAGGATCCCGTTTTCATTCTTTGGGTACGGAGCCCTAAAAATGACTGCTCCTATAGCGGTAGTAGGCTAGCTTTGCGACAGAAAGTGGTTCCTCTATTAGAACCGACAACGTCTTTAAGAGAGACCCTATACCTATTTTTAAAAATATTGAGCCGTGGTCGTCCAGTGGCGAGTAACCTTGCCTGCCGTGCAGGAGGCGATGGTTCGATCCCCGTCCAGGCCGACTCGTACCGATGAGTTTTTCGGAATTTATGTACGATTTGTAGCACCACTGGCTTTTCGGTGAAGGAAAACATCGTGAGGAAACCTGCATGCTTCAATTTCGAGGCATGTATCGTACCTACTGTCCATTACAAGTGGCGACGGGCTCACTCCCCGTCACACTGGACAGAGTTTCGGTACTACTAGTGAAACGTGGATGTTCTGAAGTTTCAGAATATCTCTGACTACCCCCCTCGGGGAATATAGTCGTGAGCATATGCTTATGCTAAAAATATTGAGTAATAATAAACATTTTTATTATTTTTTTTATTACCTATGTACCTACCTACATAAATACTTATTTGGATGTAGGTAGAAATAAGCATACTGGTAAATTTCTAGGTCACAGCTTATCCCTTAGAGACACGATTACCAACATTAACTTGCACTCCGAAAACCGGTTAATTCATAATTGCTCAAGGAGGCAATAACCGCAAAATTAATTTTGTATTTATCAACTTAACTTTACGATTGGCGTGACTGTAATGTAAGATGTTTACGTAGTAAATAAAGTAGGTATATAATCATCGGAATGTTTGATAGGTATGACTATATAATAGGTGCCTATATTAAGCATTAATATACATATTATGTATGTTGTGATTATTGTTGGTACCTATGTACAAGACACGTGGCACGTGGATCAATTATAAGTAGGTAGTTAAGTTTATCTACACTGTTACAAAACTATAACAGAAGTGGTATATTGAAGATATTTACAAGAAAAAGGTTGTAATACTAGCATTTAGGTATTTTAGGTGTCCCTGACTCGTAATCAGCGAATATATTTTTTTAATTATGTTTGTTTGCAACACGCAAAAACTGTTGGACCGATTTTGATGAAACGCTTATAATTAGACCTGTCTTTCTGATAAATTTCGCAATTTCCATGTTCGTCCGATTAAGGAAGTTGTTAAGTTTGATGGCCTGAAGCACTAGTCAGGCTGTCCCACTGAAGAAACGGATTTAAAAGCTTACACCCTTTATACCTACAGGGTGTTAGGGTAAACAATCGCATAACCTACTTTAATGGGTGATTGTACCCACGATACTGAACAACATTCCCTAAGAAACCTATAGGAAATTGGGAAAATAAAATTTCTTCGTTTCATACTTAACGTTCGATCAGCTGATTGCATTTAGTATTTTTATTTTATTTTTATTTTCATTTATTGAGAAAACCAACAGCCATATTTAAACATAGTACTTAAAATTAACTAAATATAACATAAGCCAATTATAGGTTTTCCTAGAGTACTAGTACATGTATAATATTTGGAAAACAACACATCATAAGGATGTGAGCAGTTAAGAAGATAATTATATAATAACAGCACAAGCAAGCACAACCACTCCAACACAATTAATCACCAATCTAAATAATATACTAACTAATGTACGGGGGTGCGTGTGCATGTATGTGTGGGTGTGTGTGTGTGTGTGTGTGTGTGTGTGTGTGTGTGTGTGTGTGTATGTGTGCGAGAGTGTGATGTGTGCGTGTGTGCGATTGTATGACAAAGTGGAATGAACACACAACCTCAATGCTATTATTTTACTAACTGCATTAAGGCCATTCATTCACTCCACTGAGTTTATGAATAATTTTACTTTTATACCTATTTTTTGACAGGCAAAATATATCTACATCACCAAACAAATCATTGTATGTGCTACAAACTCTGGATATAGTGGAGTTCTTTGCGTAATTAGTCCGACTAAGAGAAGTACCAAAAAGCCTATTACTAGTATGTCTCGTTCGACGACCAGGAGTAAAAAGCATTATTTGCGATAATAAATTTTGGCTATCTAGATGACCATGAAGGATGTCATGAAGAAACATTTGATCCAGCAGCAATCTACGATCGGTCAGGGGAAGAAGCCTGTGGCAGGCACATCTATCTACATAGTTCTTATTTCTTGAGCGTGTTTTGTAGTCTAAATATCTTAAAAAACGTTTTTGTATTTTTTCAATACTATCCATATGAGTATGATACTGAGGGTTCCATATGCTGCTTCCGTACTCAAGCACACTCCGAACAAATGCGTAGTATAAAAGTTTTATGCAATGAATGCTAGAAAAAGGTTTGCTTGTACGAATTACGAATCCTAGATTTTTATAGGCTTTATTAATGATTGAGTCAAAGTGCTGGCCAAAAGTCAACTTACTATCAAGTAATATGCCCAGATCTCTAACCACCTCCGTCTTTACCAAAATGGTTCCATTCATCATGTATGCGTAAGGTATGAGAAGTCCAAAATTATTTTTTAGGGAAAGTTGTTCAGTATCATGGTACAATCACCCCCTAGAGCAGGGTTTCCCAACCTTTTTTGCGTCACGCCTCCCCTAGTAAGGAATATTTTGCACGCCCCCCCCCCCCACTATTAAAATAACGACAAGCGCAGCTGGAAAGGTGCTATCTGAGACCTGCTGAGCCTGAACATGTCAGCAACAACAAACGAATGTGTAAATTAGTAACTGAATGAATGAGTTAATTATTAAAATGAATTAATGAGTGGAATTTACGTGGTTAACTGGAGTTTTCTGTCAAAAATGTAAACGCATTGTGCCCCCCCTAGGGGGGCGCGCCCCACTGGTTGGGAAGTCCTGCCCTAGAGGCCTAGAGCACAGTATAAGAAAGAGTATCTATTACTAGATACAGTACGGACACTCCCTTCCTCCCTCCAACTTTTTACATCACCCCCTCTATCGCCCTCTGGTTACCGCGCACTAGTTACTCGTTACCTACGAAGAAGACATAAGGTTTAATTTCTTTGGTTTCGCATGTGCTGACGTCACCTTGTCAATTTCAAATTTTTGTATGCAGTGTCCGGGCTGTGCCTAGAGTTAAACTCGCAGACAAAATCTATAGATAGGTACAGAGATCCTTTTTGACATGTTGTAAGTCTAAGTATGATTGAATTATATTAACTTTAAATAACTGTATTTTATTCAATCAATACAGTTGTTATTATAAAAACTCTTAGCCTAAAACAAACAAAAATCACACCGAAAAACAATGTGTATTATTATATTATGATTGCCGACTGGTACAATTGCTTTTTCTTATAATTACCTATTTAATTTTGAATTTGAAGTCGATAATTATACGGTTGGGAAAACGATTCTTGTAAACGATAATACAATTTTACGGTTTTAATGTCTATTATTACCTCAGTCACGATTTAACAATAATTTAAAATAAACTGTTCAACAACTAGAAGCTAAAGACATCTCATCCTATATAATTTTTGTTTGTGTACTTAACTTACCATAATTATGTAAGTATTTTTTATTGAACGTCTATTTTTTTATTGGATTCTTTAAAATATAAATAAACGGGTTAATTATGGGATTTTGCCGTGAGCATATTTATACAACGTGTTAATGAATTAACGCAAAACTAGAAAGTAGTTTGTTTAGAATCTAGAGCAGAATCGAATTATCATGGTTTCAACATAGGTCATTTTTTCAAAATATATTTTTTTTTTTTAAATTTACTGAACCCGATGTCAACCCACCGCACGGGCACTCTCACCGTGCTGAAATGATAACAAATCATTTTTGCCTCAAAACTTAAAATGCGAATAGCTTTAAATTTTAAGTATCAAAATAATGAAATTATTGTTTCAATCTAATTATTTTGTTATAAATCAGTTGGTGTGTATGAGGTTTTGCGCTAATTCATTAACACGTTGTATAGATATCGTAGTGGACCAAAAAACCGACCGACCGACCGACCGATCGACCGTAAAATTATGCACCTAATTTGTTTGGTGAAATGTTGATTCTAGTGAATGTTTAAAAAGGGGATCTACAGGGTGAAATTTATATCATTAGCATCCTTTTAAACTAAGAGTTTACCTATCAAACTGAACAACTTTTACTATGAGAGCAAACCGATCGGAGCAACTAAAAAATCAGCTGTCCCATACTAAACTGCAACGCCTGCGCGACACAAATGTATGCAACAGCAGATTTTTTTTTTGCTCCGATCGGTTTGCTCCCATACTGAAAGTTGTTCAGTTTGATGGGTAGACTCTTAGTTTAAAAGGATACCAATGATATCAATTTCACCCTGTATAACGCCGCCGGGTTGCCAAGAGAAATCTTGTCACAAGTATCTTTTCCATTATGATTTTTGGTAATTTTTTTCCACCTATCCCAGTTTGGGAAGTAAACGAAGTGCCATCGGAAGGCGACCAATCTAAAGAAATAGAAAAACTAAGGTTACCACCTCTCAGTCTACCGCAGCTCTCGGATTGCCAGGTTCAAAGAAGTAATTTTAGAACCTGGCAACCCTAGAGTTAAAAAATCATGATGAAAAAGGTACCTACTTGCTGCAAGATTTTTCTAGGCAACCAGGCGCAATGTATGAACCCCGTGTAAATTCACTAAAATCACTAAAATTCACTAAAATCATATTTCGTTCACCAAACAAATAGGTGCATAATTTTACTAGTTGCATAGTTTTATCCATAGAGTAAGAAGAGATAGCATATCGGCTTGTTTCTATAGAAAATGTTGTCGCCAACAAAGGGGGTGAAAAACGGGTGAGGGGAAGGGTTAACATTTAAATACGCTACTTCCCGCTATTATGACGTCAGGCCCAGTTGAGTATCTGTGCACAGTTCGATACAACATCTCTTCCCCAGGGGAGCGCGTTATTTTCTCTATGGTTTTATCTCGGTCTATTAGGTGCCGCGTTGGGGAGAGTTATGGACACTCATCATTAATCAATCACGAGGGTCCGGGGTCGAATCCGCACTGACGGCATGCCCATGTACCAATAAGATTTTCGATAATAATACGTAATATCGACTGCTCTCAAACGGTGAAAGAAAGCATCGTGAGGAAACCTACATACCCTGAAACAGTAATTCCGATGCATATGTGAAGTCTACCAATCGCGATGGTGGACTAATGCCTATAGCTATACTATACATCCTGCATGAGGGTAGCCATACGTGCCCTGCAGTGGAACGGCTGGTGATAATGATATGTAGGTACCTACGTATGTTAATGTATAGCTATATTTCTCCAGCAAGGTACCCGTTTCAGGGTGTCCCTTAAAGGCTTAAAGGTCAACCTGTTAGAAAGGAAAAGCCATAAAAGGGCCTAAAAAGTGAACAGTTTTTTTTTTATTGTGAAATAAGCTCCCGATTAAGCTTCCCTGCCCTTGAGTATATGTTACAGCACTCAACTTTAAATTAATAAATAATAATTAATTACTACAGATTTTAAATTCTGGTTCAACTTGATATTTTTATGAACCGGATTACATTAAAATTAATACGGAATACTTAGGTATTTATTTCGCAGTAACTCATTACTTAAATTATGGTTTTTATTGGCACAATATAATTTACCAATCGATACTTGTTTAGGCCCCAGTTCTGACGACAAAGTCAGCGGGAAGAAACAGAATGGGCCTTGTTAATTAAATCAAATATTGCTTAGGTATTTATGTTGTAAAAAAAAATTCTCGGGTTGTTTTAATTAGGTAATAAATAACATTGATTTATTGTTCTTTTTTAAATAATATTTTTCGATGATGAATTAAGTTGATTTTAGGCTGACAATGGTGTCCGTATAGCTAGCGTATACATCAAAGGGATCTGGCTGGAATTGATGCCAATAAATAGTTCCTAAATAGTGCCTATTTAGTACCTAGGTCAAATAAATAGTGCCACTGTACTTTACGAGATATCGATTTTATACCTGGTACGCTGGCTTGACGTCAAGCTAGCGTACCCATTTTCTGTGGCTAAAACGGCTTGCATTGCAGCATCGAATTTACACTCAAAAATAGTGCTCAAATAGTGCCCTAGGCATCCAAAATCTCATGAGGCTAGGTCTTCATGGAGCGGAGATATAAATAAGTCTTTTAAATAAACCACGGAGCTGGCGTTGCGCTGGCGTACACACGAATTCACAAAATATTTCTTACAGAAGGAGACGTTTCTTTTTATAAAAACTACATCAAATAAATAGTTCCTGAAATAGTGCCTCTGCCAGTACTAATATTTTATGTAAAGTCGTAGTGAAACAATATAAAAAATCGATGCAAAGTTCTACGTACTACTGTATTTGGCTGAGCAATGGCGTGAAACCGCTTACACATACAAAAATTGACTCTATTACAAATCTACTGAGTCTAAACTAGCTTGCATGAAAATAAAGCGCCATCTCTCGTTATGAGATTTTACTATGGATTAGCACGTAGAACTTTGCATCGATTTTTTATATTGTTTCACTACGACTTTACATAAAATATTAGTACTGTCATAGGCACTATTTCAGGAACTATTTATTTGATGTAGTTTTTATAAAAAGAAACGTCTCCTTCTGTAAGAAATATTTTGTGAATTCGTGTGTACGCCAGCGCAACGCCAGCTCCGTGGTTTATTTAAAAGATTTATTTGCCCAGCAGCGAGATAAAAATAAAAATAAAAAAAGGACTTTTACTAGTAAAAAAATGTCCTGGGACTGTCTATCGTATGTGCACACCCTAACGATCAATTGCGTCCGTCAAAGTTCTCGTTCCTAAGTGGAATTCCATACCGTATACCAGTTTAATGTAATTAAGTGTTCATCATTTAGTTACAACTTGTCTTGTTTAACAAAATTAAATAATAGCAAAATTACTGGTCTGCATAATTGTAAAGTAAAAACAGCGTGAATACCCGAGTAAGTGGATGTAGTACCAACTTAGTATACTTATATGTCAATATACTACACAAGCAGTAGCGATGATACGACACGATTCACAACAAAAGTTTCGGAGCGCACTCAGACGTGACATGAAGGTAAGCGTACCTAAGAGCACTGTGAGACAAAATGTATGGCACTCGTTGAATTGTGTCCCATATAGCAAAAGAGCGCCATACATTTTTGTCTTAACAGCGCCCCGGACGCACACCCTGTCCGCTTTCCCTGTCAAATCTCTAACCTACAGTGTTCAGAAGTTAGAAGGTACGTATGATTGCTGTCATCGAGCGTAGAATGGCAAGCGCGCAACAGAACCAGATGAGGAAAGCTAATATCTAGTTATCCCTATTTATTATAAGGCACGATATTCTTTATAGCACAGCGCAGGGCAAATACATTGAGACATATCCTCTAATAGAATAAGGATAAAAGAGGAAAATGCTAAGATAAGATTGAACGACCCGGTTGAATTTATTTATTTATTTATCACAAAAAAATAACAATAATATAACACCTTTTAATTGGAACCGAGCATAAGTTTAGACTTATCTAGGTGTTGTCTGGAGGTAGCCCAGAGTGACCGAGGTCTGTGCTTGGACTATTCCGTTTTGTTGACTATTGAAATCAATTTTGACGGTCAATAACCAGTGCCGTATTTTGGTTTTTGCCAATGTCGTAACTTTGACTATTTAAACTACTAAATAGAAAACAAAATCATGCAACTTTAAGAAAGAAAAAAAATTGTATAAGCTTCTTAATATACCTATATTATAAGAATAGGGAGAAACAAATCAATGGTTACAACGTCAGACAGTAAAACCATGGCTTTGAATCCTGGTTCCGTCTGTTTCGTCGTCTACATAATTATAATTATGGTTTCCATAATAAAAAGCCTAGTAGCTCATGTTTCATTACATGTACCTACATGCTGTGAGCGTTATTTATTTATAAAACATACGATAAATTGCATTATAAACAAGAAGAATCTTCCAACGCAATGTATTCCATTGTCGGTAAAATTATCTCGAACCCATTGGCTTAGTATCGATACTGCTTGATTAGTGTAACTGACTTCTGTCGTAATGATTGCGAGGTCCTATTTTGAATTTTTCCGAGTTCAAATTATCAGAGAGCTATTAAATAATAACTTGAGACATGGAGATGATCTGAAGTGTACCTACTCCTATGTTTTTTTTATTTAATTGTCTTGTCTGACTAGACTTGTAGGTAAATATTTCAAATTGGTCTGGCATTTTAAGGCTATTCTACCGTTGGCGCGCTCCATACAAACGTAGTATGGTGATATTTTCAATACTATCTAATTAAAGACAATGAAATTTTTCAAAAACAATCAAGTAACTAATCTCTATGTCGGTATGAAGTCAGATTTTCGTTAAAATATACAGTTTCAATGCTAGGATTAATTTAAGATTTGTATGGAAATATTTGTGGCACTGTAACTTTAAAACTATAAATTTTATCGAAAATCTGACTTCATACCGACATAGAAATTAGTTACTAGATTGTTTTTGAAAAATTTCATTGACTTTAATTGGATAGTATTGAAAATATCACCATACTACGTTTGTATGGAGCGCGCCAACGGTAGAATAGCCTTAAACTTCAACCATCGATCGAAGAAACTACACAGCAAGAACAAGTTACAATTTGTTATTTTGGCGTTGCTTTAGATTCTATAATTACACATTATATTACACATTATACATTGTTTTGATTGTTTCAGGAAAATGTTTTGTTTGCATGACTGGTAAAGGTAAAGGTTTACGGTATGGTAAACATACTACAGCCATGTTGTGCTATTTCAAATCAGATTAAAGATTGAAAAATTGTCTCTGACGGCACTTAAATCCATAACTCTTTAATTTGATAAATAAAATTATTATTTCATTCTTTCTGGGTTTTATTCTAACTCTCGACTCCTATCTAAGAATAATTTTTAAAGGACCATAATGATATGATTGAAACTCTTCATATAAACCAATTTTATCATCTTCATCATTACCCTCACGAAAATGGATAAGAGGGAGCTGGCAATATTCCATTTAACAACAATATAAGAAAGAGTATCAAGTACTACATTCAGTACGGACACGCCTTTAACCTCTTGGTAGGAAGCTTAGCATAAAATATAAGCAATGGTGTAGTCCTGTCTCGCTCGCACCCACTCCGTATCGCACATGCTGACCTCTTCGTGACAGTTTTTCCTATTGCTGACAGGACTTAACCCATTACATAATAATATTATAATAAATCAATTTACTAAATTGTGGTTTACATAGTTTCAGATTACGCTAACGTGATCGATCAATATTTAAACCGCAACATAAATATAGACGTGCATGTTGCATCGCCACAAAATGACATAGTGATTTGTTAAGAGTGACATTGATGGATTATGATAGGGCTTGTTCTTTTGTACGAATCTCATCTAAATCGTCACATCTGTATAGGAGACTTGTGTCCTGCCTGATTGACTCATCACGCTCGCTCTAGCCTTGGATCTTTTATCTAGAAATCTGTCTTTAGCAGACTGCGGTGGAACCCAAAAATATGGTAGTGTTTTAATTAATTATAATCGTGAAGATTACGTAAAATAATACAAGATGTTACAAAAATACAAATAAACATTTAAGGGGGTGGTTGAGACCATTAAACTGAACAATTTTCACTATGGGACCAATATCGAAATTGCGAAAAATCTTATGTTCCATCATCATCATCATCATCATCATATCAGCCGATAGAATTCCACTGCTGGACATATGTCTGCCCCAAAATGGGGAGATTTGCCATAATCGCCATGATGCGATGCGTTTGCGATGTTTCATACTAAACTGTAGTAGATCTGTAGATCTACTCGAGCTAAATATAGAGGACAACAACATTTTTTTTCGCGATTTCGATGTTGGTCCCTTAGTGAAAGTTGTTCAGTTTGATGGTCTCAACAACCCCCATGAAAGTTTAAAATATTTATCTTTACTTTTGTAACACCTTGTATACAGGGTGTACAATAAAATGAGACAGCTACTCAAAGGGGTGCTTCAGACCATCAAACTGAACAACTTTCTCTATGGGACCAATATCGAAATCGCGAAAAAAAAAATCCGCTCTCCCATACAAAACTGCAAACATAACTCGACTGAAATGTATGGGACAGCAGAATTTTTTTTCGCGATTTAGATATTGGTCCCATTGAGAAAGTTGTTCAGTTTGATGGTCTGAAGCACCCCTTTAAGTAGCTGTCCCATTTTATTGTACACCCTGTATTTTGATTCGCTGCTGTAGGTTTTTTAAGGGGATGATCAGCCCATCAAACTAAACAACTTTTACAATGGGAAATTATGTCAAAGTGGAAATCGTGAAAAAAATCTGCTGAATTGCATACAAAATGCTGCATATCTGCTCGACCCAAATGTATAGGACGTCTGCTTTCTTCTTCGCTATTTCGATTTTAGTCCCATCGAAATATCACTTTGATCGTCTGATCAGCCCCTTATAAATCCGTCGGCAAATTAAGAAACACCCTTTATTCATACATACCTACTATATGAAGAGATGTATGGATGTGCATGAGGCAAAAGAGGTATGTAAAGATCGTAGTAAGTGGCGCGCCCTGGTCTCTGCCTACCCCACTGGGAAAGAGGCGTGACGTTTTTGATAGATAGATAGATAGACCTACTATACAGGGTGTACAATAAAATGGGACAGCTACTCAAAGGGGTGCTTCAGACCATCAAACTGAACAACTTTCTCTACGGGACCAATATCGAAATCGCGAAAAAAAAATCCGCTCTCCCATACAAAACTGCAAACATAACTCGACTGAAATGTATGGGACAGCAGATTTTTTTTTCGCGATTTCGATATTGGTCCCATAGAGAAAGTTGTTCCGTTTGATGGTCTGAAGCACCCCTTTAAGTAGCTGTCCCATTTTATTGTACACCCTGTATACGGGGCGCAGGCCCAATATCTTCATCATACGCCTAGCCATCTGCTACAGATGATTTTGGCAGTGTTGTACTTAGGAGAAGCACTTCTTTTAATAGCTATACGAGGGCGAGCAGCAACTAAGTATAATGAATATCTGGGCCCTGTTTAATAAACGCGACAATGACAATTTAGAGTACATTGTTGGTTACTAATGACGCTAAACTTGCCGTGCTTCATTCTCAGCAATGTACTCTAAATTGTCATTGTCAAATTGCGTTTATTAAACAGGGCCCAAGAGTGCGATTTTTGAATCTCACTCGCCGAGTTCAGCAGTTGAAAATGTCAAAATTACTGTGGAGATATGCATCTTTCTACTGTTGATTTGACTTTCAAAAATCATAATTCAGGAGTGCCATTTTTAAAAGTCAAATCAGCAGTAGAAAGATGCGTATCTCCATAGTAATTTTGACATTTTCAACTGCTGAACTCATACGTTGAACTCAGCAGTTGAAAATATAAAAATTACTATAGAGGTTATGCATCTTTCTACTGCTGATTTGACTTTCAAAAATCACAATCCAGGAGTGCCAGTTTTTAAAGTCAAACCAGCAGTAGAAAGATGCATATTTCCATAGTAATTTTGACATTTTCTACTGCTGAGTTCAACGTATGACTTTCAAAAATACCACTCCTGGTGGTTATCAATAATCGATGACATACCTGTAAGTGAAGACAGGCCTCATGGTGGTCGGTGTGGTGACCGGCCGGGGCGGGGCGGGGGGCGCGGTGGCGGGCGCGGGCGCGGGCCGCATGGTGGGGCGGGGGGTGACGGCCGCGGACGAAGGACTGCCCATCATCACCTCGCCGTCGTCTCCGAACCTGCAAGTTGGAATGTGGTTGGTATATCATAGTAGGTGTTATAAGTGTAAAGATTGCGTCATGGTGATCCGTATGTTTGTAGCTCTCTGGGCGATAAATGATTAGATTTTTTTTTAGTTTTAGGTACCTAGCATATGCTCACGACTATATTCCCCGAGGGGGTAGTCAGAGATATTCTGAAACTTCAGAACATCCATGTACCGTCCGTCCGTTTTAGGTTTGTTAATATTTATGTTTTGCAAAGAAAGTGGTAGGTTCTTTTTCAGGTCCGTGTATGAACGGTTGTAAGTTTTTTGTGTATGTTTCCGATTATTTCGTTTACAAGATCGGTATCTTATTACGACTGAACTAGGTAATATTTTGTTTCTGTGATTGCTCATGTTATCACGCATCCGTTGTCTGAAATTAATTAACTAAATATTAAGAAGTAGAACCGTTGAAAACTGCCAAAAATACCATGTTAATTAGATACCGATTGAATTGTGTAGTTACAAAATAAGACCCCATGCAGAGAAAATATACCCCCAGGTAGGTAGCAAATAGGTTTGCGGGAAAAAATTAGGGCTGATTTCAAAAAAGCTACGTACTGAATGATCAATGATTCTCGTTGATAGGTTTTGAAATGCCTGACAATTAGGTATTATCCTATATGTTAATAACTCTGAGGTATTATGCTAAAAAATCACGAATCTATAACCGACCCCTTAGTTGACTTCAGCTAAAAATAGAGGTAAAATTGTGCAGACCAAGATCGTACCTTTAAGTACGTAGGTATATGTTATTCGACACCCAGGTGAATGGTCTCCGTATATCTAATATGAAAATTCAATGCCACTTAATTTGTGCATATTTTCCTTTCCCTTCCTATTGTTTATTGTTAGTCATGGTTCAATATAGCAATTAATTATATTAGACTTCGCTAGTTGGCGCTAGTTTCTAATTCCAATAAAATAACAAACAACCACTTTGTGCTCTTTTTGAGTTTTTATTCTGTACTGATTTTCTATTGTGCAAATAAATAAATTTTTATTTTTATTTTATACCTTTCCAAAACTTGACAAATTAAGAACTACTAATCTCTCGTGTTATCCAGAATGTAACCGATACGTATTATCATTAGGTAAAGGTACTAACACGTACTATCTATTTGGCTCAATAATATGACTCTTCATCTCAATCTGCAGAACGAAAAAGCCTACAAAACGCAGGTTTGTTTCTAGGTGGTTGCTAAATGGATTTATCAACATAAAATCCCTTAGGTTTCAGGAGTAAATGGGATCAGAAGATTTCACCGAAGCGAAGCAGGTTTCAGCTAGACTCATAAATTTCCAACATTCCATGTAAAAGAGGTATTTAAACTACAGCTAAGCAAGGCAGACGATCCCTATCTAATGGTCACTAAGTACATCGATCTATTTAGTTCTGAGTAGCCCTAGATGGGTTTTAGTATGGTGAGAATCGAGGTCATTCCCATATACAGCAAGACACATGCCTAGCGCACCGCAGCTAAAAAGATAAAGTTGCTACATGCTTCACTGCGCACTACAATACGGTTCTTGTGTGAACTGTGTGACGAAATTACGATTCTAACCATTTGGATGTGGGTGAACTTATTTCTTTTCTGTGGTTTAGTGTAAAATGGTTGCATTAGAATAATGTGTGCTTATAAAATCTTTCAATCTCAGTAGATCTATCGGCCAGATCCATGATTTCGGCGCATGAGCGAGGCGCTGAGCATAATTTAAGCGGGCTACTGATTTAAAAAAACAGGAGTTTTCCGATACCTACCGAGCCTAGTCTCTGCTTACCCCAGTGAGACAATAACATGATCATTTTTTTAGGTATATGCAAGGTAAATTTTTTATCAGTACGGATAACTTCACCATGTATTTACTCATCAAACTGAATAAATAACATTCGGTATGGAGACAACATCGAAATTGTGGAAAAAAATTGCTGTTTCGTACAAAGCTGCAGTACTTATATTTGGAAATTCACCGAACTTTACGGTTCTAACCGAAGCCAATACGAAACAAACAATATGTATAATATAGTAGCTATAAAACACGACAAAAAGACAAATTGATTTATACTTTGATCGTAAATACACAATGATGGTCATAATTCAAATTGGAAAAAAATAAATTTAGTGAGAAAAGCGCTCAAACTTTCTCACAGACCAATTAGCCTAAAGGAAAACAATCGGCGCGGCGTCCGGTATGCTATAATAAAATTACGGTCGCATTGTGTGATATAGCGGATGCACATAGTGACTGCCAGTCTTTATAGGTATCTATATGTCGCAGGGATATGATGAAACCAGAGATTTGGTCAAATCCCTAAGCGATTTGATCAAATCACGGATAATTGACAACACAATTTTATCATTTCCCTTAAATCTAGTGATTTGATCAAGTCCCAAAACTGTTCAGTGAAATGGCGAAAATAAGATGTCAGTTCTATAACATGTTATGGTTAGAAAAAAGCTTTGCTATGGTATTTCAAAGGTTCATTTGATAAGACATATATTAATTTGTTGTAAAGCAACATTGCACCTCCAAAATCAACAATATGAAAACAATGAACAAAATGATCTTAAAAAATATGAAAATGGTACCACATAAACCTTTGAAATACCATAGAAAAGTTATTTTCTAAGAACTGACTGCTATTTTCTTTATTTCAACATTTTTGGGATTTGATCAAATCATTTGATCATTGATTTGATTTGTTTAGGAAAATGTTAAAATCGTGTTGTTATTTTAAAATCTCCCGATCAAATCAATTATAGGAATTTGACCAAATCTGTGTTTTTACCATATCCCTGTGGCATATACATACCTACTAACTATATTGTATTGTACATTGTCTATGCACTCCCATGCAATCAGGTAAGTATGTACTAATGAGCGATACGCTCGATTTACAATCTACTTGTTTTCCTTGAAGGACTATTAGCTGAGTACCTATTATTTTTTACTAGAGAATGTCTGTCTACAAATTGTCATCAATTAAGTATGTGAAATTTACTTTTTCTAAACACATTGTTTGTTTTATTGCTTGCTTAATCTATCTATTTTGCTTGCATAATGACCCTGTAGGTATGTCAGAGAGTTTAGCATGCCACCCTTGAGAAAACGACTAAAATCGAGACATGCTTGGTATTTTGGGTACGCAAAAGAGATCGCTAATGACGGTTTTCTCGTTGTGCCGCTTTGTCATGCATGGTATGCTAGCCGTACATGTAAGTAAACCGACTATCCAAGTCTTGTTTTATAAATTAATTCAGATAATTAGAATTGTAGAGGAGGTAAAAAACCATGATTATCATATTCAACAAAAAATGCGGTTTATTAAGTCTATTTTTAGGTTTAAGCTCAAACTTTACACCCATGTTAACCGTCTTGAATTGTTTGGACATTTTCATTGTAAAGTACCACATTGAATCCTCTCCTTAATTATAGACGCTTTAAGGTGGTCAACGCAATGACTAATACATTTACATTATAATCTATGATTTCACACGGCAAGCATAGATTAACTAGGTACTAGTTTGGTGCAAACACGTGTATGTTTGAGCTGCCGACGACAAACCATGAGAACGATAATGCCATGCACACAAGTTTAGAAATTAACTTAGACACAACACGAGAAGGAAGTTTTGAGCTTTTTCTTTGTCATGGACAGTATATGCTAAGCCTTTGTAGGCTATCTATATTAGCAGGTTGCAAAAAACTGCACCGTTTAGCGCAAAACGCTAACTTTACCTACTGTTCTGTACATTCTAAAACTTTTTTCAAATTCAAAAATCAACATTATTTTTATTTCCTTCCTAAAGTGTTAGGAAGTGAAAGTAAATAATAAAAAACCCTCTTGAATATTAAATTATAATGTTATATCTACCAGTTATGTCATACAGTTGTGTCAGTTATATAAAATGTTATGATTTAAGATGAATTTATGATAATTCTGTAACATGTTCGTTTCGGTCTGCACGAGATAAAAATTAATTGTTAAATTGTTAAATTAAAGATAAAACGTCGAGGTCAGACGATTAAAATTAAACTCAACATTTTTTGTTAACAAATGTACACGTATACAGTAGTAACGTAAATATTTGTATAGTTTAGCGCACTTTATTTTCGTATTGGTATTGGTTGAACGGGCTCGTTTTCCGCAACTCGACGTCTTAGGAGCTTATTTTGCGTGAGGTGGGAATATCTTTACATCCTTCCATCCAAGCTCCTCCAGGAAGCCCACCAGCTTGATAATGCTGCCGAAGACTTCTGGAAGAGACCCCGGTGATCCAAGGTGTGGTGCCCGATAGTGTGCTAGACCGTTATTTTCAAGCATGGACGCGACATAGATAATGACAGGAAATTGGTTTTTCTTATTTTCGTATTGCTGCCTCCCATTGCAATGGAGGGGAGTTTTGCTTTTCCTACATCTTCTATGATTTTTGTTGCGGGTTCCAAGACTGATAAGAGTTATTTCCTGGTCTCGATGGACTTCATGGTATAGTGTTTAGAGTAGTCGTTGCTGTTAATTCTGATTTTCTAAAGTTACAGTTAGCCTAGATGCCTGATTTAAAAACATCTTCTGCGACGTGTTTTTCTGAGTAGGAAAAGCGCCACGATATCGTTGTGAGTTCACCGCGAGGCCTTTGCGCAGCAGTGGGATGAAATAGGCTAAGGAAAAAAAAGTATACAGGGTGAAATTTATATCATAAGCATCCTTTTAAACTAAGAGTCTACCCATTAAACTGAACAACTTTCACTATGAGAGCAAACCGATCGGCGCAAAAAAAAGTCAGCTGTTCCTTGCTTAACTGCAATGCCTGCTCGACTCAAATGTATGCAACAGCTGATTATTCATATTCATATTTATTTATTTGCAAGTCACAAGTTATTTGGATGTTATATAATATAAAGTAGGTACAGGTGACGCCCTGTAAGGGCACAGCAAAACGTAAAGGGCTACTAGTTGTCATCATATTAATAATTACATAATTAGTCAATAACAAATTATAGTATCAGTTAATTCAAATCACAATGTCAACGTTATAATAATGTTAATATGTTAAAAATTATAGTGAAAAATTAAAATTAATAAGTAACATCGTAAGTCAAAATTAATTGCTAGTCGTAGAGTCATCGAAGCATTTCGGTATCTAGTTTATCGTCAAAGAATTCTAAAATATTGTAGTAGGATTTATTCAAAAGAAAATTTTTAAAAGAAAATTTTATTGATTATTTTTTTGCTACGATCGGTTCAGTTTGATGGGTAGAGTCTTAGTTTAAAAGGATGCTAATGATATCAATTTCACCCTGTATCCCCGAGGATCAATGACGTGTTCATCTACACTCAAAAAACTTTTGTGTCATAAAACGATTAACACGTTACATCTTTAAGACCGCGGTCACGAAACCATAACGTAACTTTTTTTTAACCATTATTATTTATTACCTGACATTTGGGACGTGGAAATTATGTTATATCAACACTTTTTCGACCTACCTATATTATGTTAGTATCTTTTCCATGAAATGCGAAAATGTTTAATTCCGTTATAACGGAATACGTAGGTACGTATACGTAGTGTACGTTGTTCATTGTAGGATGTGGTAGTAATTACGTTACGTGTTGAGAAAGGCAGACACAGGAAATGAATTTACGTGCTAGATTGAATATGTGCAATCGTGGAAGGGTTTTTGGACATTATTTTCTTACAGATTCCAAATATCTGGAATATCTTGATCTATGGAGAGATTTATGGTCTGAGTTTAAAAAAACTTCAGGATGATTTTTCCTGTTCTATGACTGACTTCCGGGGTCTTATTGTGTAACTACCCGATTCAATCGGTATCAGAACGCCTTACGGCCTCTGACATGGTGGCTACATGGTGGTGAAACCTCTGACACCGGCCTCAATCGCCCTAAGTTTGAACGATACTACCAAAACAAAACCACAACCAAAAACATTACGTTATGCACAATTCGTATCGCGCAAATTATATTAACGGTAACGATTTAGCTTTATTTCGGAAGATACGTTGGCGTAACGTTTGATGTCCGTTCGATCGAATTTTCTGTATTGTGCGATTTTACCGTTCAGAAAAAAATATCGCGATAGCTTTTTTACTTCAGCTAAACCAAAAGCAAAACTAAACCAAACCAAAACCGTACAAAATTGCTCAATTGAGGCCCAGGGCTATGACCACACGATAAGAAGAAGAATCGGTATCAAATCAACATGATATTTTTTGGCAGTAGTATTTCAGACAATGGATATATCATGATCACCGAAACTCAATATTAGATACTTAAAAATGTCCTAGTACAGTCATAATGCGTTACCGATCTTGTAATCGAATCGATATCATCGGAAACTTACACAATAGCTCTACTGGATGAGGACAAACAACTAAGTTTTTTACCGATACCAATGAGTGGAATGTTGTGTGCGTTATTCCGATAAATCTATAATTGCAGGAACATTCCTAAACATATCCGAAGTCCACATGCGCGAGAAGCACCTGCGCATCTATCGTCATCTTCAATTAAATTTCTGGGAAACAATATTTGCACAACGTTTTGCGTTAGCTACAATGATTGTCGTTTTCCTGTTTCCCTTATAATTTTTGCACAAAGTAAATTTTTACATTTAAACTATGCAGGTGTGGGAATTTTATAATTTATAAATGCAATGTTTTATTAATAACGGTGTCTATTAAATGTTTAGTTTATGATGGAGGTAATTTGTTGAAAATAGTTTAGATTAGAATGTAGGTATGTTATGTGTTATAGTGCGCCTTAAGTCATGTATATGTATAGCCCAGGGGGGAAAATATAGATGTTAAACAGGTATTACATAAATAGTAGTAGTTATGACTCGATTGATTAAAGGTAAAAACGTGTATTTTAGAAGAACCCTTCCCTTTCCGACACTAGGTTTACGCAGTCGGTAAAGAACTAGGAGACAATACACAACTGGCCGAAGGCTGATGGGACAGAAGAGTTCTCGAATGGCGATCGCGTATCATAAAGCGCAGCGTGACTAGGCCCTCCACAAGGTGGACCGACGACCTGGCGAAGGCGGCGGGAATCCGTTGGATGAGGGCAGCGCAGGACCGGTCGTTGTGGCGAACCTTGGTGGAGGCCTATGAGGATAAGCCCATTCCTTTCTTCGTTGAACCGAAGGCGCCTTGAGAAAAAATCGCTCCTATTTCTCGATTGACTTCAAAAGGGAAACATTGAACTTATGTTTTCCAATGCAAGAACTCGAAAACCTGTACTATTTAGCACTTAGATCTAAAAATATCCTTACCTGTTGAGTATAACAGGTCTTGGAGGGGTGGAGGTTTCCACCGAGGGGACGGGAGGGGCGGTCGGTGCGGGGGGCGGGGCTGTTGAGGACGTCGACTCCGGGATCTCGTTACCTGCAACATAAGTAAAGGGTTAAGAGCTAATTCTGTACCTACTGGATATAGCTGACTGGTTTGACATTTGATAAACAATATACAGGTTTCATCTTAATGAGCTTGGATCCCATTTCAATGCATTGCATTGCATATACACACGGCGTCACATCAAGCTATGCAAAACAAACATAAGCTGGCTGCGCGACGTTATACATTACTCTACCTAAGCGCGGCCAGCTTATTTGGGTTTTGCGTAGCTTGATGTGTCGCCGTGTGTACCTATATGTACAGGGTGTAACAAAACACGCTAGTGATATTAAAAAGGGAATGTTTAGATTAGACCATCAAGATGAACAACTTTGACAATGGAGCCAACAACGAAAAAATCTGCTGTTTCACACAACACTGCAGGAGAGCTATTTTTGAAAGTGACACGTTCAAATCAGCAGTAGAAAATATAAAAATTACTGCGTATTAATGCGTAATTCGATTTTGAACGTGTGACTTTCAAAAATCGCACTCCTGTATACTCTACTCGACTCAAATCTATGGTACTGTCGATTTTTTTTCGATGTTGTGTCCGTGCTGAAAGTATTTCAGTTTCATGGTCTGAACCGGTGATACCCAAAGTGATCAATATCAACCCTCAGGATTCCATTACGACTTGCAAGGGGTCCTTGCCAGTGAGAAAAATAATTGGGAGTGCATGAGATGTAAAGTGTCTTTCAAAATCTTAGAAGCCAGCCAAATGTGCAGTAACTTAGAAATATTATGTCGGTACCTACCCCTACCTAGGTAGTTACAGACTGGTGTTGTGTTGCACCCAGAAATATTTGCAAACCCAAGGCAACGTCTTGAGTATTCATCAGATAATAATTTAACCTATTTCACAATAAAATTTACAGATTGGATAACCTTGTTTAACTTTTACTTTTCAATAAAAGTGAATAAATTATCCTTGGTCTTAAAATAACAATTGCCATATTATACTAAACGGTTTTTAAGCTAAATTTGACATGCATGATTTACAATAGCAATGCACTGTTAGATAAAAAAAAACGAAAAACCATTAAATATTGACACAGGGTCCTTCTCCAATAAAAGGCTGAACAAACTATTTATTTAACAATTATTTATAAAAATAATCCAACTTAGTTATAAAATATTATGTTATGCAAAAAAGAACGAACGAAGTTCGAACGAAGTTGGTGTAAACAATTACAAATAAGAGCAAAAGAATAACTCGAGCCAGGTGTCAAGTTAATTCGCCCGGATTGTAAATCTGACGGATGATCAGACAATCAAACCGTACAACCAGGCGGAGGACATTTGCCTTTTGGTGGGTTTTCCGATTCAGATTGCATAGAATGTGCTGCCATCTGTTAAATATATCTTTTACTATGAAAAAAAAAGATTATATTGTCTATGTTAATGTCAAATTGACAAATTTACAAAATGGCGACCTACCTTGTGTAATGTGCGTGTTGTTTGTAGTTTTTTTCCAATTTTGTGCCGATTTAGTGATGTTCTGGAGTTTCAGTTGTTCTCTTACCAATGTACAGATTACAAGAATAGTAAGGATACTGGAATTTCACTCGATCGGTGCGGGATTGAACGAAAACTAGCATTCAAACAACGGTATGAGTATATAAGTATATATATAAGTAGGTATGTATAGTATAGGTAGAATTATTTTCAGAGAAACACAGATGGCGCTAGCTAGCCTTCAATTTGACATAAGGTGGATGCATAATGTTGCCACGAGTGGGCTCTCTTTTCTAATATACTTATATTACTCTTTGCGTACAACTATCTCTAATGGGACTACCAACTTCCTGCTACTGCATACTGCAACCGTGTCTTCGCGATGCTGTATTTTATAGACGGTCGTCATGAATACCATAAAATGAATGTCAAACAATGATGATTGATTGATTTTAAGACTTGATTAATCAATTTACGTATGAAGTGTTTATTTGTTGTTTGACGAATACCTATAATTTCCAATTTAGCACAATTAGCAATCACCATAAAAACATAATTCTCGTTTATAAATCATTAATTTTATTTAATAAGGTTTAGGTATAATATTTAGTTCGACCGTAATCTTCATGATTTCTCCATATAGGGGCATTGCCTTCGCCCACTAATGAGCACACAATATAAAAAATA
Organism: Agonopterix subpropinquella; assembly: GCA_922987775.1. Classification (NCBI taxonomy): domain Eukaryota; kingdom Metazoa; phylum Arthropoda; class Insecta; order Lepidoptera; family Depressariidae; genus Agonopterix; species Agonopterix subpropinquella. Next base: position 6,296,347 of record OV277710.1, read on the forward strand.
CTGTACATACTGTCCTATCCGTTCTATACAGGGTGGCCGGGGAGTTGACGTTCAAACGTAAAATTTAGGTCCGGTATGTCGTGGGGTATCCGAATCACCCCCATGTATGTTCCGCGATTTTTTATAGTTTTCGAGTTATGATGATTTTTCAGATTTTTTGAGGAAACTCGACATGACCGGCTTAAACAACTTCTAAAAAAAAAAGTGTAAGACTTTTTAGAGATTCTTTTTTTGCAACTTAATCTTCATGAATTGCGCCTTTATTCATAACATCATCAGCATCGTAACTTTGATAAAAGTTATGAAAATATTGGTCTAAAGTAAAAAATTTGCGATCCGTGAATTTTGACCAAATTTTCAACTTTAAATTAAAACTCTAAACAGGTGACCTTATGATTTTTTAGCCAATCCCAAAAATGCGCCCAACTCTCAGCTTTTATAATCATAAATAAAAAGTAGTACTTAAGAGGGCTAATTTGGCTAGAATTTATCTTCAAAGACAACAAGGCGGAAAATTCTTAAATTTAAAAATTTTTTTTTTTTGCCATAACTACCACGCCTAAGGCTAAATAATGATTAAATAATGCTGGAAACCTATCGTGTTGGTGGAATAAGGAAAGTTTTAAGTAAAAAGTAGATAACCTAACCTAACATGAACTAACCTAACCTAGGAAGAGGGAGCCGATAGCCGGGTGCCACTACTGCGACGGCTGTCTCGACGAGACGGCACAGCACGTGCTGCAGGAGTGCCCTGCGTGGGCGGGATAGCGCAGTGAGCTCTCCCAGGTAGTTTCAGACCTCTCGCTACCGGCCATGGTTCGCGCTATGGTCGACAGTGAGGCGTCTTGGCGCGCGGTTCTCTCCTGTGAGGCAGTAATGCTCCAGAAGGAGACGGCGGAGAGGTAGAGGGAGTCGACTTCTGAACTCCCGATCCGCCAAAGACGCACGGGGCGCAGACGGGCTGCGTTTGCTCGCGGTCTGCCTCCCCCGTAATTTTTGAGTCTCTGGGCGTCGGGCTGGGGGGTCCGGCGTCCGATCATAGGGACTCGAGGTGGTTGTGTGCGTGTTCCCACGCACCACCTAAAGGCCTGTAGGCTTGTCAAGGCCAACAGAGATGAGACCTGGTAAGGTCGGTCGCTGCGCCGTAGAGTGTGGAAGATTCCTCACGGGCCCTCAGGCTCTACGGAAATATGCGATGAGGTGGAACACGGTGGGGTTTTAGCCGGTAAGAGTCCGGCATAACCCGTCGCCGTTTCGGTTTCCAGCATTCTTTAATCATTATTTAGCCTTAAGCGTGGTAATAATGGCAAAAAAAAATATTTTTAAATTTAAGAATTTTCCGCCTTGTTGTCTTTGAAGATCAATTCTAGCCAAATTAGCCCTCTTAAGTACTATTTTTTATTTATGATTATGAAAGCTGAGAGTTGGGCGCATTTTTGGGATTGGCGAAAAAATCATAAGGTCACCTGTTTAGAGTTTTAATTTAAAGTTGAAAATTTGGTCAAAATTCACGGATCGCAAATTTTTTACTTTAGACCAATATTTTCATAACTTTTATCAAAGTTACGATGCTGATGATGTTATGAATAAAGGCACAATTCATGATGATTAAGTTGCAAAAAAAGAATCTCTAAAAAGTCTTACACTTTTTTTTTAGAAGTTGTTTAAGCCGGTCATGTCGAGTTTCCTCAAAAAATCTGAAAAATCATCATAACTCGAAAACTATAAAAAATCGCGGAACATACATGGGGGTGATTCGGATACCCCACGAGATACCGGACCTAAATTTTACGTTTGAACGTCAACTCCCCGGCCACCCTGTATAGGGTCCTTCTTAATATGCTGACACTTTTTTAAGGGGATGATCAGACCGTCAAACTGAACAACTTTCTCTATGGCACCAACATCAAAATCACAAAAAAAATCGGCTCTTCCATACAAAACTTCAAACCTACTCAAGCGAAATGTATGGGATAGCTGATATTTTTTTCGCGATTTCTATGTTGGTCCCATGGAGAAAGTTGCTCAGTTTGATGGTCGGATCATCCCCTTAAAAAAGTGTCAGCATATTAAGAAGGACCCTGTATAGGTCGATAGTAACTTATTATCTACTTTATTTTTTATTTTTTGGTCATTGTTTGATTTATGATCTCATAGAGACAACTCCGTCTATCATTCAAATATCGCAGAAATAGATGTAAGTTTTCATTTCGAAAACTTACATCTATTTCTGCGATCTGCGAGAGTGGCAAGTCAGGAATTGTGAGAAATTATTACTAACATCCTAAGTACTACCACCAAAAGACTTTCAAATAAATGATTTCATTCATTCATTCGAACATTTAATTCAAAAACAAAAACAAATTGCTGCTTTCAACATTCAATATTTTCCTAAACATTGAAAAGCAGACTAATTTGCCCCATCAGAGTTACCCAACTTTCACGTTTATGAACCTTAATAACTTTTGAGAATTTAATCCAAATCTGATCCTTATATTTGTATTTGTTATACCTACTTAGAATATTTCTACATTACTTTTTTTAAATCGCATTTTTAAGCGAAATGCGCCATACCAATTTTAATGCGTAATACAAAAGACATCAACGATGCATACAAAAATTAACATAACATCAATTATCTGTGCATAAAAAAAATACGAACTCGAACGTCCTTTACTATGTTTTATCAAATGCATCAAAGATAAACACTTTTTAGGGTTCCGAAGTCAAAAAGGAACCCTTATAGTTTCGCCATGTCCGTCCGTCCGCGGCTTAGCTCAGAGACGCTTAGTACTAGAAAGCTGTAATTTGGCATGGTTATACATATTAATCAAGCCGACAAATTGGTAAAATAAAATAAAAAAAAATTTTTTTTTAGGGTACCTCCCCTACACACGAAGTGGGAATGGATTTTTTTTTCTCGTCTACCCCTTAGCGTTATCGTTAGATAGGTAATTTATACATATTATGGGCGTGGGAAAACCATTTTTCGATTTAGGGATCCGTTAGTGAAATATTAAGCTTTAAAGTGAAAATTTTTGTTAGAGTCAAGTTTCCCCCCTCCCCCCTGCCAGCTAAACGGTTGTTTCTGGATATGTGAATAAATACCGTAAACCGTAGTATAAAACAAGAAGCTTCCTTCTAAGTTCATAATTATGTTATTAATTGATCCCTATGTGACGGGCAATTACGGAAACCTATCCTGCGCGTGGTCCGACACGCACTTGGTCAGTTTTTTATAAATATTGTTATAGTAGGTAATTTAATAAACTTGCTTATATTTAGAGCATTCACCTCTGATCTCTACTTCTTATAGCTTTTAATGAAGACAAGCCTTAATGCACCATTGCAAAACATTTTCAATTCTAAAACAAGAAAAATCTTTTGTATTTTAATTTGTTTCGAAGACTGCATTCAAATGCTTAATGAGTTAGCTAAAAATAAAGGCTTTTAAGTCATCTTTGAAAACATCATCATTTATACAAAGAAAATAAATGGAGGCTGAGTTTGTATGCACCTTGAAAATATTTAAGAGATAAAAAATTCGACGGGATTATTGTCTTAAATAAATTTGAAATAGAAAATTCATGATTGTCGTTATTCTTCGAATGTACCTACATTTTATAAAGAATAAAAAAAAAGAATATAGAAGATTAGATTAGATTTATTTTATGATAAAGAATATTTATCTTATCTTATCCTTATATTGTGGTACTTGGGAATAATCTCTTCAAGCACTGCATTGATCGAATTATGCATACAAGCCCCATACCTACAGTATAAATCACATTTGAATATGAATTCGGAAGCGTGACGTTAAAATAATACTCTTGTTCTGGAGTGCGATTTTTGAATCTTATTCGAGTTCAGTTGAAAATGTCAAAATTACCATGGAGATACGCATCTTTCTACTGCTGATTTGTCTTTCAAAAATAGCACTCCTCAAGTATGATTTTTGAAAGTCAAATCAGCAGTAGAAAGATGCATATCTACACAGTAATTTTGACATTTTCAACTGCTGAACTCAGCGAATGAGATTCAAAAATCGCACTCCAGGTACTCAGATGGATTGTGGGTGCAATAGGGTTTTACAAACGGGAGACAAATTTTAAGGTTGTGACGATGTTTGCGCTTAGTGAATAACATTGCAGTACATAATCTTAGGAGTCAACAACGTTATTTAAAATCGAGCGTTATGTACTTCCAGTGTTAGTAAGGAATGTTAGTTATTTGCGTATTTGTCCGGTTCTAAAAATGTAAACACCGATATTAAACAGGTTAATTTCGACTCCGGGCACGCGCATTGAGCCTACCTTACCACCTACGTACCAGTTTCAAAATAAACTGGTATTGTAATTTATTTACCAAATTACGTTTAATGAACTATGAAGATGATTGCAAAAAAATACAATTTAAAAAACTATATTTAGGCAAAAAGATATAAGATTATTTATCTTTTTACTCAGTTTTTTTTTGTTGCACTCTCGTTTATCTTATTATCTCATTCATCTCTCTTTATTATCTTATTTGTTATACTGTATGTTTAACAAAAAACATCTAACTAACCGATAAGGGGATTAACGTATATAGGTATATAGTTTTACGTTTGGCCTACATTAGCCTATATTAGGTACCTATATTTACCCTTACATATAGAATAGGTACATTATAAATTACGAGCTTTTACCCGCGACTTCGTTCGCATAAATTATATACCAGATTTTAAGTCAGATGATAAGCTATCAAACAAAAAAAGTTTCATCAAAATCGGTTCAGTAGTTTTTGCGTGATACTCGAACAAACAAACACCCAAACAAACAAACAAACAAACAAACAGACAGACAAAAAATCCAAAAATTGATGATTTGGAATCAGGGACAGGTAAAAACCATGTCGTATTTTTTTTTTGTAAATATCTTCAATGTACAGACACATTTCTGTTACAGTTTTATAATAGTTTAGATTAAGTATTGATAGACAAGTGTCCGTAATGACTGACTTATAAACACCCAGTTTAATAACCTAACCACGCCTAACACAACATTTTAATAATGTTGTTTACAAGAGATGCCCATAAAATGGAAGATTTTTAGCTATGTTATCAACAGAGGGCTATCGCAGTTCAGTGGCGCCCTCATCACATTAAAAAAGATTTCTCAATAAAGAAAACCTGAATTTAAAAAGTGCTCAACAGATACACTACAAAAGCCTTCAAGCTATTTTTTCATAGAATACTTTTATAGGTTTTTTAAAGGTCTACACATACAAATTTTGAAAAAAGAAAAAGAACGGCCGCTTTTGTTTTTATTCGAAATTGTCTAAAAGTGGAATGTTTAGAACCTATAATAGTATTGTATAACAATTGCTTGAAGGCTTTTGTAGTTTATCTATGCTTACTTTATTGAGAAATCTTTATTAATGTGATGAGGGCGCCACTCCGAAAGCCCTCTTAAGAGTACTTGCAAAACAGCTGGCAATATCCAGTTGATCCAATGCAAATCATTCAAAAACCTCAAATTTGCAATTGTTTCGTCTTATTTAACTGAATATAGCACGGTTTATTGTGGCAAAAACTAATTATTTAATGTGGTATTTCATTTCGTAAGCGTTAACTAAGGAAATCAGTCTTCCTTATATTTTTTATAATAGCATTATGTCTATTTTCGAGTTGACAACCACGTACAAACCGCAATTCAATAAAATAATTGTATCATTGTCAATCAGTTACCTCAGTAGTTATATAAATATACAACAATATAATTACAATTGCGTCATTCTGCATTCTAAGGTACCTTATACAGAGTGAAATTAAAGTCGTTGGCATCCATTTACTTCAATACACCCAGAAGTGCGATTTTTGAAAATCATACGAGCGACTTGGCAGTAGAAAGATGCATAATCTCCATAGTAATTTTGACATTTTCTACTGCCAAGTCGCTCGTATGATTTTCAAAAATCGCTCTTGTGGAGTGCGATTTTTTAAAGACACGCGTTCAAATCAGCAGTAGAGTCATAATCTCCATAGTAATTTTGTCATTTTCTGCTGATTTGGACGTGTGACTTTCAAAAATCGCACTCCTGTTACGTAGAACTATATACATAATACATACATATATTACCTATTCTGTGCTCCTGTTTAGCGCTGCTCGTCGCGTATAAATATTATTTACTTGTATGAATGGGCGATTTTCTGACACCTAGTTAAAACGGAGTTCAACGCACCTCGACGGACTATTGTGATGCCAAGACTAAAAGTAAAAAAGTACGAGTCGGGACTCGGGTAATTAGTGTTCCGTACTACGTGTGGTCACATAGTAACTGAAGATCATTTTACACTGGTTTGACTGGTGTTAGTTTTTTGGGTATAGAAAAAAAACTATCCAAGTTAGAGCCACCCTGATAATTTTCGCGCCATCTACACGTTATTTCTGATGTTCATGATTTTTTTCACATCTTATACGGCTATATTTTTTGAAATAGAGGTGGGGACAGCAATTACTCGGATTTAATTGAAAATTTTATTAAACAAAGTTTTAATAAAACATTTGAAAAGTATATTTTTGACTCGTATTTTCATAAGCTTTCAATTTATACCCCACACCATAGGGAAGATAAATTTTTTTGTTTTATTTACCCTTTCTTACTACCCAAATTGCCCCCCAATATAAAAATTAAGCTTTTTTTACTTCATTTATGATATTGGACCAGCAATCGCTATATCTTTACCGAGTTTCAACTTCCTATGTCTTATACGGTCTCTGAGAAAAATGCCTGTGACAGACGGACGGACGGACAGACACCGAGGTGATTCCATAACTGTTCCGTTTTGCCAATTTTGGTACGGAACACTAAAAAAAAACATGCATGCACGTGCAAGTCTTGAGGCATCCGTCTTTTCATGTTTTCCTTCTTATTAAAAAGTATAAACATGCGACTATATTCCCCCAGGGGGTAGTCAGAAATAAACCACAGAACATCCACGTTCTTATTTAAAAAAAAAACTATTTATTGACCACCCGGTTAGTGTAATGGTTACCACGCCGAACTGCCAAGCCAAGGTCCTGGGTTCGAATCCCGGTTCGGCCATGGATGTTATATGTGTGTGTCGTTGTTTTATATGGTTCCCATAACAAAAAGCCTAAGGCTTAATTGGGGATCATTACAATGTATAATGCCTGTGAGCGTTATTTTTTTTTTATTTGTATTTTATCAACCTATCTCGCATCAACGCCGTATATTTTTCTTTTTAATTGACTTTCAGAAAATGTCCCATTGACTTGGTAAATCAGAACGAGTGAAATTACGTACCATAAATGGTGTTAAAGTTATCCTTGGCCAGGAATTCCTCGAAGTACCGCGTGAAGTCCCCGGTGGGATCCCACCTGGAGGCCAGCTTTGCCCACTCGTCCGGGTATTCGTACTTTATCCGCTTGATCACTTTGACCGCTGTCTTCTTCTGCCGTTCCGTGCACCGCACGCATTTCGTTCTTAAAGCTTCTGGGAGTATTCCTGTTGACAAAGAAAAATATTATGAGTTTTTTGTTACTAAAGTAATATTTCAGTAGGTACCTACTTTATAGGCCGACCGGAATTGATCGGATAAGTCAGACCACTCCGAGGGCCCCGGTCGTCAATATAAAACATCAATCCTAATTCAAATTCAGTTCTAATCATATTGCATTCAACTGTGCTGAATTTCGTATAGCGCTTGATTTATTTACTATGTCTATGTCTATCTATGTCTATGTCTGTCTATGTCTATGTCTATGCCTAGCGATCTGTCAAAACGGCTGTCAAATGATAATCGCGATACCGAATGTGTTGAAAAATCTCCAAAATCACCTCACGTAATTAATGGACGCCCCCCCTAATCGGAACCGTGTCGTATACCCTTCGACCGGAACGTGTTAAAAAAAAATAAAGGTAAATTTTCAAATGTAGGTAGGTACCACGCAGCCTAAATCTGGATCTGATGATTTTTTTTTTTATTAAGGATGTGTTTGCTCTTGACCTCAATCTAGTCCTCAGGACGAAGATGGGGTCGAAGACAGATGCCTATTCGGGTTGTAAGCGCTCGGAAACACTGACGCAGGCAGGGCATTCCACTCCTTGGCTGTGCGCATTATAAAAGAATCGGAATGGCGTTTGGTGCGGATGATTTATCCCGCGGTGCGTCTGGAAGTCCGATAGTAGAAAGGGGAAGGTTGGGATGAGCTCATGTAGCTCTTGGGCACACTCACCGAAGTACACTCTCCCACACAGCACAGAATATCTACTAGATTAAGTAGATATTTTGTAGAAGCTTAGATATTTTGTAGATACCTATTAGACATCTTGTAGACATTTGTGCTGTTGGGCTGTAGAAGACCGACAAGCAGGCTACTCTGCGGCGGTGGGATAGGCTATGAATAGGGTTGCCAACCGTCCCGCGAGAAGCGGGACGTCCCGTTTATAAGCCCAAGTGCGTCCCGCGAAAGAGGTGTGCGGGACGCCAATTGTCCCGTTATCTGGCTAACCTTTCGGGCAGAAAGAACTTGTTGTGCACTCAGTTGACTCAGAAGAAGTGATTTAAAGCCATAGATTCTTTTCTAATCATGTAGTCTTTTTTAAATGCAAAGTTCTAAAGATGTAGGTATCATTTACTTATTCATTCGAAAAAATATAAAAAACGTTATTAAAATTACAAAAAAGAGACAAAAGATTTATTATTTTCTGTTATGTTTGTAAAATCATGTAAAAAGTTTACCTAATTGATCTATTTTCGTTTCCAATTCAAAAGCAAAAGGAGTTTTTATCTACCCGAAAAAATTAACATTTTTGTCGGGTAGGTAAAGGTAGGTTTTCGGTTTCTTTTCACTTTATTTTAAACTTTTACTATAATTAGAAAGGATTAAGGGACTGCTTGAAGACTCAAAAATCATTAAATTTGTTTTTTTATTTGGCTTATTTATTCTAATTCTCGTTATTTTTCTCGACTTCTTATACTTTCGACAGCTGGGTCCCGCTTTTTTTAGCCACGTCCCGCATCTTGGTTGCAAATTTCTCGCTAATCCGTGCACGAAGGTTGGCAACCCTAGCTATGAAGCTTGGCTTATAGTGCTTTTGCTTATAGTGATGTAACGGATGTAACAATTTTTATTTGCTAACTACATCTCTTCAACTTGCTGACTGTACTAATTACAAGATTAACATTTAATTTAGTATTTATACAATTATTACGGAAACTTGCCCATTAATTAGTTTTCTGAAGCAATAAAGTAAGTATTGTTTAATCTATTGTTTTACGGTCATTATCCTTGAAGCAAATTACTGTTGATTATTTTCGAGCAAGGTGAAAAAAGACGTCTTCATTCCCAGGCACTAAAGAAATAATCTCTAGATATACGTTTTTTAAACTCCTTAGGCATTAATTTCCTAGCGAAGCCTTAGCTAAGCTATGAACTATGAGGTAGTAATCGCCGAAAAATCGCCAGGCTAAAAAGACAGACAATGTCTAAGAAAAAAAAAACGGAAAAGAATTATGATTTATGATCCATTTCCAAATATTGGATAATGATTATTAATATGTCAGCCATTGCCTCTTACAATCAGTTGCAGAAACGCTCATTAAAGTTAATCCTTCATTAAATCTCTTGCTGTCACTTTTTATCTGGTTGACGTAGTAAAAGCTAGCAAGATATTTAATGGAGGATTAACTCTAATGAGTGTTAATTACGTAAATAAAATGTACGATACAGTTGTTACAGAGTGAGAAAGGACTTTGGTTACTTTTTATACCGAACGAAGCGAGAACATACGCGGAAAAAAACTAATAACCTATATAATTTATTCACAACAAGTAGGTACAGAATTAAAGCTTTATAAGTACCTAACTCGATTCTCATAGCTAAATACATACTTAGGCCGCGGTCCGATTCACCATTTCATGGCTCACAGTGCTAACGTCCATAATCGCTGGTCCGAAACAAAAAGCGCGATTTCACAACTTACGGCGCTATTTGAATCGGACCGCTTTTTCCGGTCTCAAACCACTGACAGTTGTATTCACGTTATATTGTACCAAAAAACATCAGTTTGACATTGACAGTGACAGTGGTTTGACATTACTCTTTGGGTTTGACATAAGGCTCACGGTGATATCGATGTGGAGCATGGGCGCAGATATTCCAAGATGGCGCTGATAATGACGTCATCAATGACGTCACGCCGTCTAACGTGATCGCGCTTTCACCAAATCGGGACTCGTTTGAGAGCGCTAAAATCGATTTTGGCGTGAATCGGACCGCGGCCTTACATTATACCCAGTAGATATATTATGTTCGTAGATACAAGTCTACTTATACCTAACTATACACGTAGATGTTTTGTATTCAGCCGCCATAGTTTTGTATCACCCGGACTAAGCCTTGGAGACATTGTGTTCCAATTTCCGCGTAGAAAAAACACTGTTTGTTTCTATTATGTAGTATAGACTATTTATAACGAGACTGATTCTTGCTAGCTTTGTATTAAATAGTAGGTACTGCATGATTTGGGTTCCATAGCTCGGTGGAATCGAGGTCATTTCGAAGCCGGAACTTTATGCTTCCGACCATCAAACTGAACAACTTTCACTATGGTACCATGGTATCAAACTTGGTATCCTGAACAAGGTTAAGCGGTACTTCACGCCTGCAAAAAGCCCAAGTGCGATCTTGCATGGAGTACTGCAGTCACCTCTTGGACGACTCTGAGAAATACCAAATGGATGTACTGGAATCAGGTGAGCGCCGAGCCAAGAGACTCATCGACGATGATGTACTCGTCGAGACTAAGTTACATAGTCTGGAACTAGGGTTGCCAGTAAACCCTACTATATAATATAGTATCCTACTATATTAGGGGCCCTACTACTATAATTCTGAGAAAAATATATAGTAGGCAAAACTACTATATTTCGATGAGCAAATAATTTATAGAGAATTTACATATATGTATATTGGTACTTAGGTCCAATAAAAATGACCAATAACTTAACATTATTTTAACAATTTTCATTCTCTTCGTCACATTTAGTTCCATAAACAATTTCCTACTAAATATACTACTGAAAAGTGACAACAAGTTTTCCTAAAGTCAGATTTATCAATTTTTTTTTTATATTATATTATTTCTGTATCGAATCCAGCGACTTCTGCGTTTACAGGATGCATTATTTTCTATAACGAATACGAAATAGAGAAATGATCGTTCCTTAAAAATAAGAACTTGGTATTCAAACCAAAAAGTAGCAAAAAAATTAAATTAACAAATTCGAAACATACTGTATTTTTTCTTATTTATCCCCGATCTACTGTATTTTTTCGGGCACTAAGGCTCGAAATACTATATTTGGTCTAAAAAAAGTTGGCAACCCTATCTGGAACACCGGCGATTGGTCGCTTGTATGTCGGTGTTTTATCGGATACACTTCGGCGAATGTACCCAGGAGCTACATGACCTGATTCCACCACCGAGGGGTGGATGCACTGGAAAGTGGAAGAAGTGGTGGTGTGGAAGGTCCACCAACGTACGACAAGACGTAGTGCGAGACTGCATCCATACCATCGTGACTGACACAAGCCTACGTCATCATAACCTTTTACCATGTTTAGCGGCCATTTTTTTGTGACGTAGGCTTGTGTCACTCTGGGAATAGAAAACCTTGTTTTTTTAGACTATGATCCATACGTAGTCGATATTCCAACAATCCGCACAAATAGGTTCGCATCCTCTTTTATAATGAGAACCGGTAAGGTTTGGAACTCTCTCCCTGCGTCTGTATTTCCAAGCAAGACCAATCAGAATATTTTTTTTACCGACTTCAAAAAAAGGAGGTTATCAATTCGATACGTATGTATGTATGTAATATTATTGTAATTGCAAAATATTCACATATAATCTATTAGGGCTTCCAAACAAACATGTAAAATTTTATAGGTGTATGTATGTTTGTATATTTGTATGTTTGTCCACGCATTTCTCCGAAACTGTTGATCGCACTGTGACCATCCTTTTTTATTAGCTTAGGTTTACTCCAACTTAGGGTACAGTGCAAGTTTAATCAAAATCGGTTCAGTAGTTTTCAAGATATGGACTAATACGTGTAAGTGTGACGGCCAGGTTTGTATGTATTTACGCGATAACTTCGGCATTTCTTTACCGATTTGAATGATTCTTTTTTAGTTCTGAAGGATTTATCCCCAAGATGGTTCCATTTTAATTTGGTGAAGATCTGATGACGCGCTTCGGAGCTACACAACAGAACTCCTCAAAAGTGGAATGCAAATCATCGGCGATTGAATCATTTGCTTCGTATCGATGTATTCTTCGGCCACACCGACTTCTATAAAACAAAGTAATGTTCTTATGATGCGAACGAAAAAGTCATAGGCTGCAATATTATTTTTTAACTTTTTAGTTTTTTTGAAGGCGGTTTTAATTTTTTGTTAAAATTTTGTTTATTTCACAATTTTTAGTGGTGAATTGATTAGTTCAATTTAATAGGAGTGCTTTAAATTGACAATCGCACTAGTCGGCACTACAATTTTCGAAGGTTCTCCTCGATTTCTCTGGGTTTCAGATCCTGGATTCCTTATCATGGTACCACCCTCGGAACATCTCCTTTCCAACAAAAAAAGAATTATCACAATCGGTTCATAAACGACGAAGTTATCCGCGAACACACATTAAAAAAAAAATATATATATATATACGGTCGAACAGAGAAACCTCCTCCTTTTTTGAAGTCGGTTAAAAAGACTATACATTTATTAAAGAACCACGACCCAAGCAAAAACTTGAAATTGTTTTCAAGGCACGAAAACAAGTTATTTTTATTTTACCTACAAACTTGAACAAACTGAAGTTTGGACCTTAAATAACTTAAATTGTCCTTAAAAGTAAAAAAAAGCAATCAAAGCACCTACCTACCTACGTAAAATAAGCCGATTTCAAAAACCAGAATTAAGATTGCTATAAAGATATCAATATACTTACGTTTCCTCTAATTGTAAAGTTAACGTCATCGAATCGAATTATTCTAAACAACTGACTGTTAGGTTTGTATTTTAACATTCGAAGGTTTGTCCATACACCATTGAAAGCAAAATAGATCATAAAAAATATTAGTTGTCATGCAGGTTTAGCCTAGGCGCGACCAATTGAAGATCGATCGGTATATCATCAATGACATTCTACACACATGGACTCACCGTATCATACAATAAATGTCATTGGGGAGGGGAGTGTCATAGATTTCATAACTAGAGTATGTTGTTTAAAAATAGCACTTAGGTGTATATTTTCTTTGACTTAGGCCAGTCAAGTCACGACCCCTTATTAAGGGCCTATGTCGAAAAATAATTTAAGCGAAACAGGAGTGGGATAGCTTATATTACGGCCTGATGCGAGAGAAAGAGATAGGGCGGCGCGCGCGCCTGAAACGAATCGAGCGCCAAATCAAACTTTATTTAATTGTGATTGTACTATTTATGTAAGTTCAATTCTGCTCTAATCAAAATTTAGAAAATATCAATCTCTTTTTTTTAAATCAAGTCTTGTGTTTCTATTATTCACCGTTTAGCAGTTCCAAGCGTTTATAGATAAAAACGGAGGCTACTTTGGCTTGTTTTTCTATCGAGAAAATGTGTCTTAATCGTGTTTTGGCTCTAATCAAAACTTTAATTATATGTTCAATTTAAACATATCCGAAAATCATACTCGTACTGTTATTACTTCATGATATATGAAGCTTTGAAGAATCCTATTTTTTTCACATAGCCCCTTAATTTTGAATATCTAGATTTTTTTTTCGGTATACAGAGTGTTAGGGTAAACAGTTGCACTTAGTTTAAGGGGAGATTGTACTCACGATACTGAACAACTTTCCCTAAAAAACCTATAAGTATAGGAAATTCCCTAAAAAATTCACAATCAGCAGATTGCATTTAGTATGGAAATTCCAATTTTATTTTTTGCTAATTTCCTATATGCTTCTTAAGGAAAGTTGTTCAGTAACATGGGTGCAACCACCACTTGAAGTAATGCAACTGTTTACCCTAACAACCTGTAGGTTTATAATTATTATTTTAGAACTTTGAAGCAATCTCTCCTAGAAATAAACAAATCTCTCCTAAAAACATTTTTAGAATGACATAATTGCAAAATTTCTTTAGGGCCGTTGTTGACGTATCTAAGTCAACAACGGCCCTAAAGTTGCAATTATGTCATTCTAAAAATGTTTAGGTATGGCAGAAAACATAAAGGTATCATATAGAGGAACTGACAGCTGAGAGAGCGAGATGTACCTAGCGGCGCCACTGTATAGAAAGAGATACGTGACGCGAGGCAATAGAACCGTTTTTGGGAACTTGTCAGCACAATCGACTGGGTAAATATTCGTGCTCTGTGAATAGGTAAGTAATTAGTGAATCTAAAGTGAAGTCGTAGATTATTTTGTGAAATATACTAACACTATTTCATTAAATTACCTACGATTTCACGTTAGATTCACAATTATACACAGAACTCGAAGTTTTAGGGTGCCGATAAGTGCGAACAAATGCACAATAAACGGTTTCATTTGACAACTCATGTCAGTTACTCTATTCCGACAGATATAATAACTTTATGGCAGAAAACTTTTTTAATCGTTTTTCCATGCTTTTCCACTGTACATACACACTTCAAACATGGAGTTAGAATTTTTGTCCACTTAGAATTTTTATGTTAGAAAACAGTTTTTCATACATGTATACGATGTATGAAAAACTGAAACCTTTTTTAGGTCGTCCTGCGTCGGTCCTGCCGGGCACAGGTCGTCCCACGTGTAGGGAATGCTTGACGTTGCGTCGTCGTCGGTCAATTTCGGAAGCGAGCTGAGTTGCGTTTGGACATTGTTTGAAGAAACTTGTGGAGATACTAATAAAGGTGTAAGACGGTAAACGTATTTGTTTTCTTTCACTCTCTACCTATGTACCTACCCACGTACATACGTATGTACTTGTGTACTTAATGTGCTCAATTGTAATTGGAATCAGGCGCTTAATCAATATTCATAGATTTAATTTACCTGCTTTGTTACTGTTGTTGTGTGACAAGTGTTAGAACATAATTATTATTGTTTAGTAACTGAATACGTAACGTAAGTAATTGTTTCTATATCTGGCTGAGAAATAATTACCATAAAATTGATATAGATACTTAAATGAACTTAACCTAACCAATAAATAAAAGATCCAGTTAGATCAGTAATATAGGTAACTTGTATTTGATTTAATTTTGAGAGCTAGTTCTTTAAAATACAATGCACATAATATAACTACTTTTTTATTAGATATACAGGGTGTTAAATTAAATGTGTTACATATAGACCATCAAACTGAACCACATTCTCTATGGGACCAACGTCTAAATTGCAAAAAAAAAATGTGTTCAATAGCTACAACATAAGTGAATTGAAAAAAATTTAGTAGGTACACTTTTATTATTTAACATAAAATTACATTTTTATTTACATATGTATATTTTTCATGACATTAGTTCATAAAAACTTACATAAAAAGATAAAAAGAGGTTAACCCTTTTAGCTAAACTACTTTACTTTGGTAAAGTGTTTAGACACTTTTTTGGCCTAGATTACTTAAATAGACTTCATCCATAAGCCCATAAAATTAAATAACAGTAGGTACTCTTTACCATAATAACTAATAAGATAATTGTAGAGGTGATGTTATAAATTACAATAAACTAATTATATAATTTACATAATATAGCATCTCTTATAATCCTTACGTTTCGGGCCAAGGGTCAGGCTAAGCATGATGAAGACATGTGTATGAGTAAGCACTAGAACGACTCATCCTGTGACAATGTCGTGCAACAATGTGCACTGGGGCGTATACGACTTTACAGAAAGCACTTATTATACCTACTCAATTTGCCATAGACTGTATAATTTCAAAGAGTTTTTGACCCGAAATCTTGTCCTTTATATTCACAAAGTGAAAAGACAAACCCAATTTTCCAAATTGAAATGTAGGTACTTCCGCCCCAAAGATACGCCCCTTGCTAAATGTCCCGTAATTAGCGGTGTTTCTGTCCCGCTTTTCACTGTTTATTTTTAACCGCTATTCAGTAAATACGGGCTTGATTTTATTAGGTAAAAATGCTAAACTCAAGATAATAACTTTGTTTTGTTCATGAAGTTGATATTATTCTTCGATAAAATAGTTTGTCCTTGTAAAGTTATGATACTAGAGCATTGATTACTGTGTGGCGGTATTTAATTGATCGTATTTTACACTAGCTATAGCCATGTAAGTACCTATAAGTTTCTTAAATACAGTGTAAGTGACAGCCTAGCAAATACTGAAACGGTGAACTCAGACTATCAAACCTTCATTATGAGCCTATCTCAGGAAACGTGAAAAAAATCAGCTGTCCCATACAAAACTACTCAGACTTTTAGTCGGGTAGGTAGGTACCTACATACCCGACTAAAAGTCTGTGTTTACAGTTTCAGTATTTTCTAGGCTGTCAATTACACCCTGTATAATTTACCAGCGATCCAGGAAAATTGCTGAAAAAACGTAGTTTCCATGCTCTTAGGGAAAATCTCTTGTTGTTATGTTTTAATTCAGTTTGAAAAACCTAATGGGATATTTGGGATTTCGGTATAGAAACTATTTATTGATTCTAAAATTCTAGCTAAAATTGTTGTTAACTGGCAAGACGTCTTGAAAAAAAAAAACAAAAGCCATAAAAACTAAAAAGGAAGAAAACTTTTTCCTTTTAATTGGAGTATTTGGCGAAACGAAATTTTTTCTGACCGATAGCTGCCAGTTGTATATTTCTTAGGTGTAATGAAAACTCTTTGGTTGTATGAAAAATATGAAGACGGGAAATACAAACTTTTTGGATTCACAAAATGTTTTTCTAACTTCTCTTGATTTAGAATGAACCCGCGTTTTGGTGTTTTGGTTCTCTTGATTTATTATGGATTTATCAATCCCAATCGTACTATTTCTAACATTTTTTATGTTTATTAGGTAGGTACACACGGCGACACATCAAACAATACAAAACCAACATAAGCTGGCCGCGCGTAGATCGAGTAACGTATAGCGTCGCCCGGCAAATTATGCTAGTTTTGTATAGTTTGATGTGTCACCCAAGCGTACCTTAGTAAGTTAATAGGTGCAAAATAATAGTAAATCGACGATTTTTGAAAGACACCTTAGGTATTAATTTATTTTAGCCAGCGAAACTACAGTTTACTTAAACATGGTAAAATAAGAAAATAAAAAATCTACACTAATATTATAAAGAGGAAAGATTTGTACCTATTTTTGTATGTTTGTATGTTTGTAATGAATAGGCTCAAAAAGTACTGGGCCGATTTAAAAAATTCTTTCACCATTAGAAAGCTGCATTCACCCTGAGTAACATAGGCTATATTTATTGCTAGAAAAGATTAGACGTCCACCCGTGCGAAGCCGGGACGGGCCGCTAGTATTTCATAAAAATAAAGAAAATTCTTGACATTTCGAGAAATCCTGGTCGAGAATTCTCGTGCCTCGAGAAATAAAAAAGGTCGATACATCAATTAGTATCGAATAGAAAAAAATCACGGAGACTTTGGTCCGGATAGGAAGGGAACAATTATTTTCTATTTATTTAAATTCTGTTTATGTGGGATCTAGCCTCTGGATCCTAACTTATAATTATAGTTACGGTAGTACTATTACATATTCTGTGGTTGCGGTCATAAGACTCATAAAGTCATAACTCATAAGTCATAACTGTTGCCTAGAGGAAATATATTGTGATGGTTCCGTGAACGTAAATAATTGAGTATGATATAATTATGGTAAACATTCAACGGGAAACCACCAAAACTGGTGTCTATTAATCAATCTTTACATAATAATTATCTTGACTATTATAAAACTGTAAATTTGAAAAAAGAATTTAGTTTGTTTGTTTGGGTGTTTGTTTGTTCGAGTATCACGCAAAAACTACTGAACCGATTTTGATGAAACTTTTTTTTTGTTTGGTAGCGTAACATCTGACTTAAAATCTGGTATATAATTTATGCGTACGAAGTCGCAGGTAAAAGCTCGTAATATTATAAAACTGTAACAGAAGTGTTAAGTACATTGAAGACATTTACAAAAAAAAAAATTACGACATGGTTTTTCCCTGTCCCTGATTCCAAATCACCAATTTTTGGATTTTTTGTCTGTTTGTTTGTTTGTTTGTTTGGGTGTTTGTTTGTTCGCGTATCACGCAAAAACTACGGAACGATTTTTGATGAATTTTTTTTTTGTTTGATAGCTTATTATCTGACTTAAACTCTGGTATATAATTTATGCGGACGAAGTCGCGGGTAAAAGCTCGTAATTATAATAAAATTGTAAACATGGCGTGGATGTACACACGGCGACAGATCAACCTACCCATAGTTCGACCTTATGTCCATGAACATAGAGTTCAACTATGGGTAGGTTGATCTGTCGCCGTGTGTACATTGAAGATTTGCAAAAATATTATTGGAATGCATTGAGAGCATTTTTAGAACTTTTACCTGTTTGTCTGTTTATCTGTTTGCACGCATCACTGAAAAACTACTAACCCTATTTGGGTGGGGTTTTCACAAAAGCATAATTGGCATTACGGCCTACTTTGTCTTAACATTTAGGCCATCTTTTCATTGCTAAATCAAAAGTTATGAGTATTTAAAGTCACTGGTCTCCACTAGTTATTAGTAAAACAGTTGTGCGAGTATTTTCAAGCCTGAACCACCTGAAAGTTGTTCAATTTGATGGTCTGAAGCACCCCCTTAAGTATGACTAGGGTGTGTTGTTACACCCTGTAGTGATCTTAATATAAGGTGTCTATAGCTATACATTACCGCTTCCCACTGCACACACATTAGCAATACTAAACCCTTGTTTACGTTTTCACCGATCCCATTCTATACGACCGTTGTATGACACAGTTACCCGCTAAGGTCGAACGGTATTACGCATGCTCGTCACGCATCATGATCGTTGATAGCATGCGCAGGCGCAGTGCAACAGGAGCGTGGTTGTCGAGGTATACTCGAGGGCTATCATTTGGCTAATGATAGATCTACTTCCGCCGTTAACTGTCTTCGCTTAGACAGTTAGACGTAAGTGGAAATACCATTGTTTGCACTTTGTAAAAAAACTGGCCAAGAGCGTATCGGACTCGCCCATGCATGGTTCCGTAGTCACAAAAAAACAAAAACAGGCAAAAGTATAAGGGTTCCTTGTTTGAATACGGTACCCTAAAAACAGACTAGAAAGAAGAAAGTAAACGTTGTGTGATTTTCAGTAGAGGGTCACAAGGATCAACCCAGGATGCTATTGAATGCAAATTGTTATTATTGTTTGCAAAGACAACTTCTTTACGACGCGGGACCACGAGAGCTTTTTGTGTTAAGGATTTGAAGTACGATTTTTGAAAATCATACGAGTGACTTGGCAGTAGAAAATGTCAAAATTACTATGGAGATTATGCATCTTTTTACTGCCAAGACGCTCGTAAGATTTTCAAAAATCACACTTCAGGAAGCTAGCATTGGAGTACAGACTGCCTAACAAGCGGTGAAACATGATAATACTCCTTGGTGGTCGGTAATGATCGTTCTTCTTTCGTAAATCCCGTCGTTGTTTTCGACGTTACTTTGTCCCTTTCTAATCCAACGACAAAAATAAAAAAAAGGTGTTATTTATTTTTGTTCGACTTCAAATTCTGAACATTTTTGTTCTTAAGGGGTTCACACACGGCAGCTATAATGTAAAGATGTATATTATAGCACGATACATCCCATTACATCTTTCCATAGAAATAAAATATACATTATAGCTGTCGTGTGTGGTCTCCTGACGATTTCTATGGAAAGATGAAATGGGATGTATCGTGCTATAATATACATCTTTACATTATAGCTGCCGTGTGTGAACCCCTTTATCAGAACGAAAGGGACACAAAAACGTTGGAAACTGGTTGGAAATATCGACGACGGAGACGTACGAAAGAAGGTCGAACACCGTGCTTGTAAGGAGGAGAGGCATCCTTTAGTTATGATAAACTACAAGCAAAAGGCGTGATTGATTTTTTTATTTGTTATAATCGTTGAGTAGGTTAAAACTTGTTCAATAAACAAAGAATGTTTGTTGTTGTTACCGCTGGCAATGAATGTTGTTGCAGTCTAGATACATTATTTAATAGGTATTTAATATTACCAATGCAATTCAATGGTCTTAATGCTCTGAAACGTTTCTTCAGGATCATCACAACCGTACTTTGACTATTTATATTATGTATCCCTATACATATACTGGTTACGCGTGTCATTCTACTAACAAACATTTCTGTAACATGAAATCTGCAACTTTGGATTTTATTCCCCATAACTTTAGATTCTAACGAGCTTTTACCCGCGACTTCGTCCACATAAATTATGATAAGCTATCAAACAAAAAAAGTTTCATCAAAATCGGTTCAGTAGTTTTTGCGTGATACTCGAACAAACAAACACCCAAACAAACAAACAACCAAACAAACAAACATACAAACAAACAAAAAATCCAAAAATTTGTGATTTCGAATCAGGGACAGGTATAAACCATGTCGTAATTTTTTTTTTGTAAATATCTTCAATGTACAGACACATTTCTGTTACAGTTTTATAATAGTTTAGATTTTGAATGTTAAAAATCATGAAAAGTCGTCTCGTGTGAACCCCAAACGTTCTAAGTTCAAAATTATTGTTTCGCAGTTATAGGCTGTCTCGTTTAGTGATAAGGTATAAAATTGAGTGTAAATGCACATGATCAATTTGTTTTATACCATGGATGGCAGAGGGGAAATGCTACCGCAAGGCCAGTCCTTATAATAAATAATCAAAGCAACCGTATAATAATACGTCCCACTGCAGGGCACAGGCCTAGCCTCAACGAGGGTGTATGGTCCACCACGCGTGCCCAATGCGGATTCGTAGACTTCACCTACTTAAATGACGTACTTTAATTTCTTCTGCTGCGTAGGTATGCAGGTTTCCTCACGATGTTATTCTTCACCGTTTGAGAGCAGTCGGTATTAAGTTCGGTTATAAGTTAGAAAACTTATTTGTTTCACGACTAGGTAACACGTTTACGTAGAGTTTAATTAGTTTTATACACGGTGTAAGGAAAAGTATCATTAATTTTTAAACCACATACTCTACCCATCAAACTTTTCCTATGGGAGTAAAAACGTCAGACCAAAAAAAACTGCTGTTCTATACATTTGCGTGGAGTATGCAATTAAGCATTGCAGTTTAGTATGGAACAGCAGATTTTTTTGCTCCGATCGATTTGCTTCCATAGTAAAAGTTGTTCAGTTTGATGGGTAGACTCTTAGTTTAAAAGGATGCTAATGACATCACTTTCACCCTGTTCTGTATAGATTTTATTTTGGAGTCACGTTGCAGGGACTGACCCAAGCACACGTCTCGCGTGGTTTCGCGCGTCGCGTTTTTGCCTGCCACGAGGCTCCGCAATCCTCAGTCTCTTCTTGTTTTTGTCCAAAAACAATCCCTGAGATTGGGATATATTCTCCCATAAACTACTTGACGCTGGCGGAAATGCAGTGCTGACGCACAAGCAAGAGTCCATTTAATTATAAATTAAAAAAAAAGATTTTATTTCAATTTTTCACTGCTAACAATAACCTACCAAAATCCAAACAGTAGACCCTAGTAGCTCCAATCAGAGCCGAGTCTTTGTGGTGTAACTTAGGAGAGCATTGAGAGGACGTTCAACTCTTCAGCAATGTGAACTTGACAGTTCAGACCACGGATCAGGAAATAACCAAGGATTTTAGTTTCACGACTGTGGGTTAAGGCTAGGGTTGCCAACTTTTTTTAGACCAAATATAGTAATTTGAGCCTTAGTGCCCGAAAAAATATAGTAGATCAGGGAAAAATAAGAACAATATAGTATTTTTATATAATATTTTTGTAAATTATTTTTTTTTCAAAAAGGTATTTTTTTGCTACTTTCACCATCCCTCCATCATTTCTCTCTATTTCGTATATGTTATAGAAAATAATGCATACTGTAAACGCTGTAAAGTCGCTGGATTCGATACAGAAATAATATACTTTCTAGATAAATCTGACTTTAGGAAAACTTGTCACTTTTCAGTAGTAAATGTTGTAGAAAATTGTTAAGGAAGTATCTACATGGTCCAGTCTAATTCAAGTGGAACAAATGTGGTGAAGAGAAAGAAAATTGTTAAAATAATGTTAAGTTATTGATATTTTTTATTGGACCTAAGTACCAATATATTTAAATTCTCTACAAATTATTTGCTCATCAAAATATAGTAGTTTTGCCTACTATATGTTTTTCTCAGAATTATAGTAGTAAGGCCCCTAATATAGTAGGATACTATATTATATAGTAGGGTTGGCAACCCTAGTTAAGGCTGACTCGTTGTCAGATTTTAATTTAATTGTTCTTCTGGAAGTAAATACTTTACCTACTCGTATATGTTTTGTTTTGTTTTAATGGCCTGGTTGGTTGGCAGTGAACCTGTCTGCGTTGCTATTTGCCAAGGATCACAGGTTGGAATACTGCTAAGAATATACAGGATGTCCCTGGAAAAGTGGATCAAATAAAACAGGCGCATGGCGAATGTCATTTCCAAACTTTAAGCTCCAGTGATTGATGGATCCATTCGCAACGGTTCAAAAGTTATGATAACTTTTTATTTTTTTCTAATATCGCGTAATGCTGAAGCAAAAAAGTAATTAAACAAAAACTATCAAGATTCCTTTTTTTGTCAGGAGGTTTTAAGGAAGATTTGCCTGTCCTGGGCCTCAATTGCGCAATTTTATACGGTTTTGGTTTGGTTTTGGTTTTGGTTTAGTTTTGGTTTAGATTTGGTTTAGCTGAAGTAAAAAAGCTATCGCGATATTTTTTTCTGAACGGTTAAATCGCACAATACAGAAAATTCGATCGAACGGACATCAAACGTTACGCCAACGTATCTTCCGAAATAAAGCTAAATCGTTACCGTTAATGTAATCTGCGCGATACCAATTGTGCATAACGTAACGTTTTTGGTTGTGGTTTTGTTTTGGTAGTATCGTTCAAACTTAGGGCGATTGAGGCCCTGGAATAGTACCTAGTGCCCAGAGCATATTGATGGAAGATTCTTGAACTGTCAATAACTCGTAATACGATCATCATCAGCCTATCATCGTCCACTGCTGAACATAGACCTCTCCTAAGGCTCGCCACAAAACTCTGTCCTCGGCCTTCCTCATCCAGTCGCTCGCCGCTACCTTTTTTAGTTCGTCTGTCCAGCGGGCAGCAGGGCGTCCCACACTACGCCTGCCGGTTCATGGTCTTCATTCTAGAACTCTGACACCCCATCGATTGTCGTAATATGTTCATTTAGGTCTAATACTAATTTCTTAAATGACACAAAACTCACTTTTCAATGCTTTCCCTTCAGGTGTGCATCTCTGTTGATTGATCAAGCACTCCACATAATTCCTCACTAGCCTCCTGCTGTCTAATATAGCGTCCACATCCAGGTAGTCATACCTAGAATCATATTTAGGCATTCCCTTCATAGTGTTTATGTCCTGTCCCACCACAGCATACAGCGCACACACACAAAGAAATAGCACTTTCATGGTTGAATCTCTTTGAACTTCACTTGTTTGTAAATAGAACCACAGACAGAACACTGTTTTGTTTTTAAATGTCGAACATATTTCGCGCGCGGTTCGCTCACGTGCGCGCGCGCCTACTTTGCGTGTTGTTCTGCTGCGCGCGCGAAGTTACTACGCTTTATGTAAACTTTGTTTTTAAATGTCAAGTCAACTTGACGCTTTCTTTTGCTGAGCTCCAAATTCTGTGTTAAGCATTAAAAGTGTTAAGTGACTATTAAGGGCGCACCGTTAAGGGTAAATCTCCATATACGGCAAACTGACGAATCTTATAAAATGTCCAGGGTGCCGATCGCACAAATTTAATGGTCTATTCACACGCTTCCGTTCAAAGCGTCATTCAACGAGCACGAACACCACAAGCGTGTAACTAGGGTGCTCGCCTTTGCTTGCTTGTTTGTGAAAAGCTTGCTTATGGCCTGCCAACACGCACCGGCGGGCTACGTACCTTCCCGGGCTGCTTGCTTGCCAGGCTGCGTGACGCACGTCTGGACGCACCGTAAACATCGAAATTCAATCCGTATTCAATTTCAGTTGTAGGTAATTAAATTGCAAGCCAGTCCAACTGGGCTGAATTCCGTATCGCGCTAAGCTTGACTTATATACCATGTGATTGACAGCCTGAAACGTCTGTGTGATCTGTCAAACAGATTGGCGTCAATTTGGTACCTAATGATTTTTAATTACTGAACAATTATGATTTTTCAAAGGAAAGGTGGACACATTGTTTATTTATCTATCTATCTATTCTAAGTACTACACCATATTCTGAGATTAACCCTTAAAATGCTTCCTTTGCGTACGCGCAACTTTGGGTTGGAACGTCAATTTGTGCAGTTTGTTATTTCAGTTTCAAAGTAAAAGGTAAAAGTTAACAACACACTTTCTTAACCAGTAAGATCCTGGACTTTCTATTTTCTACTTATTTTAAGGTTCCGTACAAAAATGGTTCACTAGTCCCCATTGTTATCACAACGTAAAAGACAATGCGGGTTTTGTATGGAAGGTTGGCGCCTTATTTTTCGACGTTGTTTTTAGCGCGGCCATCGACCAAACTTGAATATTTTAGTTTAGAATAAAGTAACAAACAAAACTTGTTATTAGATGTATATCCCTGAACTCAGTCTGAACGGAGATAATTATAAAGGCTTGAAGTTGAAAATAAATGTATTACGTTTCCTTCAAGCCTTATATCTCCGTCCGGACTGAATTTAGAATAGTTATTTGTTATGCAAGGCTGCAAAGTTGTTTTTTGGCGCGAGTACTTGTATTGAAACCTGAGCAAGCGAAGGAATCTAGGATTGAACCACGAGCGAAGCGAGTGGTTCAAATATAGAATCCTGAGCGTCGCGAGGGTTTCAAAGGTACGAGACGCAGAATAACTTTACTGCCGAGCGAAACACACAACTTTTCACCTCACTACAGCGAGGAAAATTTCAATGCGCCAACCTCATTTTTAGAATAATCGCACTGGCCAGTACGAAAAAAGCATGAAAAAAAAAACTTGTTTAGGCTGTTTTCTTTATTGAATAGAAAGATTCGAATTTTAAAAACTCTTTCCACGCTAGCGGATAAAATGCACTTTTGCACTCATAGGCCGGTAGAAATCGACACTAAAAAACCCAAAATTAGCAAAGCATGATGTAGTGCTGCATTTTTGGTATGTTGTTTGGATCAGTTAGGGTGATGTAAATCCCAATTTGCAACTTCGAAAAAGTTGTGCTCGCTGCGCACCACGTGATAAACTGCGAAAATTTTCGACTTTTTTCACTTTTTGCTCTAAAAGTCATAAACTATGCGTTTCCGACAACTAACATTCACTACATAGATGAAGTTAATTAAATTGGCAACAATTTTAGCCTAACCGCAGCTCTCTAAACCTTATAACAACTAAGCTGTGGCCCTTCAAAGATGGTCCGTTTTTCCCGAAAATTTGAAATTTTTAGTTTTGCTCCCGTTTGAAGCAAAATATTGGCAAAACCGCTCGTTCTATGAGAAGGTCGTAAAATACAGTTGTAGTACATTTAATTTTCTTTCATTAGAGCACAGAACAAAGTCTGTGAGACAAATAGTTCACTCACAATATCTGAAAAACAAAAAGAGGGTAGAAATAGATTTTTAAAGAATTGAAACAGAAGGCATATAAAATCATAAAAAGGATAATACTTTTTCATTTGCAGGCTAGGTAAATCAACAAAAGTACAAAATTTGGGAAAGTAAAATCAAAGTTTATATGCAAATTGAATGTTTAAGAAGCGTTCCGTTTTTCCCGAAAATTTTTAATTTTTAGTTTTGCTCCCGTTTGAAGCAAAATATTGGCAAAACCGCTCGTTCTATGAGAAGGTCGTAAAATACAGTTGTAGTACATTTAATTTTCTTTTATTAGAGCACAACACAATCACTCACAATCTGCATATCAAAACATAAGCTGGGAGTACCTACCTCCACGCGGTGAAGGCGGTAACAGTGTAAACTGGCTAAAACTCCCATTAACTAAACAAAATCGAAAATTTTCGCAGTTTATCACGTGGTGCGCAGCGAGCACAACTTTTTCGAAGTTGCAAATTGGGATTTACATCACCCTAACTGATCCAAACAACATACCAAAAATGCAGCACTACATCATGCTTTGCGAATTTAATGTTAATTTCCACCGGCCTATCAGATTTCGAATGATAAACAGAATCTTTCCGAGCTTGTGAGGTGAAAATATACTTGCCATAAAGTTTTGTTTGTAACTTCATTCTGAACTACAGGGTGTAACAAAACACCCAAGTAATACTTGGTGCTTCAGACCATCAAACTGAACAACTTTCACTATGGAGCCAACAAAGAGAAAAAATAAAAAAATCTGCTGTGCCATACATTTGAGTCGTGCCGGTATTGTAGTTTTGTATGAAACAGCAGATTTTTATTTCGCGATTTCGAAGTTGGCTCTATAGTGAAAGTTGTTCAGTTTGATGGTCTGAAGCACCCTCTTAAGTGGTGTCTCGTCACCCTCTAGGGTGTTTTGTTACACCCTGTATAATATTCAAGTTTTAGGCTGCCTGTCCATTGAAGCTGTGCGAGCTGTGTAGCTGTGTTTTTTTAACCAATCAGAAGCTCGGGCGAGATCGGCCGCGCCTCGCCTGAGCTCCTGATTGGTTAAAAACACAGCTACACAGCTCGCACAGCTCGCACAGCTTCAATGGACAGGCACCCTTATTGATGGCCGCGTTAAAAAAAGTATAAAGGCGCCATATTTAGTTATTGGGTTTTGTTGGCCCAAACGTCAGAAGGTTCTGTTTGTAAATAAAGGATAGATACTCTTTCTTATACTGTGATAAAGGTAAGGACTTGAATATTGCACTAGTAGGTATTATGTACCTTTTTTTGTCTCGAAGCAAAAGCAGGCATCCTTGACATAATAATTAACTTTTACATTTGTCTTTTCCAAGATCAATATCACAATATCACAGGCGAAAAAAACACATTTCTGTTTTGTATAATTTGTTTTAATTACTAAATCGGGTAGTGTATCAGATTTGGACCTCTTGTCCTTTTACCGTTTAATAGTGACGACGATGGTGCCCTTGCCCATATCTAAACTATTATAAAACTGTAACAGAAGTGTGTCTGTGCATTGAAGATATTTGCAAAAAAAAGATTACGATATGGTTTTTAGGCTTCCCTGATTCCATATCACAAATTTTTGAAATTTTTTGTCTATCTGTTTGTTTGTCTGTTTGTCTGTTTGTTTTTTTGTTTGTTTGTTTGTGTGTTTGTTTGTTCGAGCATCACGCAAAAACTACTGAACCGATTTTGATGAAACTTTTTTTGTTTGATAGCTTATGATCTGACTTAAAATCTGGTATATATAATTTGTGCGGACGAAGTCGCGGGTTAACGCTAGTCACATTATAAAATTAAAGATTTAATTGAAAACCCTAGATGAAAAAGTGCTACTCCAACTTAGAAGGTACTACAATAGTACATTACTGCAGAGGCCAGCAACAGAGGCATTGATGGACGAACGTGTAAATGTGGGCCGAGGCGAAGCCGAGGCACACATACGTAAGTCCATCAATGCCTAGTTGTGGCCAAGGCTTGTATAGTACTTTTCTCAAACAATGCGCGGAAATTAAAACAGTAAATTTTCTCAAATAATTCGCGGAAATTAAAACTCTTTTCAAAATCAATGACGAACAACGAACAACAATTTGTTTTTTTTTTTCAATAAACAGCTTTAAAAAAAAAAAAACATTCAAAATTTTGCAATCCAGTTCGAAATTTAAATAAAACCTTTGATGAGTTACCTCCTTGGTCGCCATGTTTCGGAATAAAAGATCGTTCCATTTTTAAATTATACGACAGATATGAGTTTACTATGTAATTTATTTGGCCGCTAAACACGACAGATATGGATTTTCATACAACATTGCCGGCCGCTGCGCGCATGTATTTGGCCAGTACAGCAATTTCGATTTATCTCGAAGAAGGTTGTCAAAATAATGCTCACATTTCCAAGCATGTTTGAGAAAAAATAATTTTTTATATAATATTTTAATCTGTTGTCTGTTCTAAACATTCCACTTTTAAGAATATATCGATATTAAATGTTAAAGTAGCCATTTCTTTTTCTTTCTTCTTTGTATATTTAAGCATATGAGCCTAGTTTAAACCTATAAAAAACGAATTATATATAAAAATAGCTTTGGCGTAAGGCGTAGTAAGGAGTAGCACTCTTTTTTTTATGTAGTTTTTAATTATTAATAAATCTTTAATATTGTGATGATAGCGCCACTAAACGGTAAATGGACTCTTAAGAGGATAGGCGGGTACCGCTTTTTTCATACAAATGTATTTCACTGGTTCTTCCCTGGATAATGATACTAGAGCAAACCAATTTTTACCTTACAATCTATGTTACCTCTGCTATGTCCCTATGCTTTTTTGCATTAATTAGATACTGTGAGAACTACCTTCGAAAATTACCAATTTTACCGCCCGTTTTCAGACATCCAGCAAACAAAAATTTTTTTTTTTTTTTTTTACTAGCCAATTTCATCCCACTGCTGGGCAAAGGCCTCCCCTTTCAACCTCCAACCATCTCTGTCTTGAGCGTGCTCTGGCCACGACAAACAAATATAAACACAAAAAGCAAAACAGTATACAGACATAGCCAAAGTCTTTCTCATATATTTTTCTTGAAAGAATTATTAAAATCGGTTTAGTTTTGGAGGAGGAAACAGGGGAAAACGAAATGCTGATTTCGTCGATTTTATATGTAGATAAAATCGTTCTAAGCTGCAGTTGTTTCTTTGGGAGTGTATGGGTGGGGCGAATCGGACAAATACAGTCGGAAAAGTGACCTATTCTCCAAATTTCCATTTCAGCCCGCATAATAGTAGCGGAAGTAGACCGTACTTAAGAGGCTATCCTCTTAAGTACGGTCTACTTCCGCTTCTATTTGAGCTAGGTATATTTCTGCAGCAATAAGTGTAATGAAATGGTGAACTAAATAAAGCACAGGTAGTCAAATCGGGTACGATTTGCGAAATAGTAAGTAAAAGTAGCATTCTTTAAGTAAAAATAGCGAAATTCCCTCAAACGCCACTAATTTAACCAGTTTCATACAATATGGCTTCTCGTAGAATGTCCAGGTCATTACAAGGCTTGCCAAAATCTACTTTCTAATGTGTATGCAGTTTTATGGCTGTTTTACATTTTGCGACCAAGTGCTAAAATGTCAAGTGGGCGTCATTGTTATAGAATAACAAGAAGTTTTAATGTTTTAGAGGGGTTCTGTATGTTACTGGGAATTAGAAAGTTTTAGGCATTTCCAGGAAGCTGGCATAGGTATTGTCTAGGTATTTCAAACTAAAATCAGAATCTAGATGCGAAGATTAATGATAGCATGGCGAGGTGGGGTTCATACCTCAGTGCAAATCATGATTCGATATTCGAAAATCATTTCCTACTTCGATAACTATTATTCGATAAATAATAGATACGAGACGCTTAGTTTTTGCGACACCTTATTTTTCTCTAGTAGATATACATCGAGGGTTGATTTAAGGATTGTTCAATGTTAGCGCCTTTAGATTTATATTTAGCAATAGTCGTATGTCATTTCGTAGGTACCTCGATTATTGTTCTACCTACCTAGCTATGATTTTTTACTTCTCTGTTCTCCGGTTAACTACCGTTAGAAAGCAATTTTTTAGTTAATACACCATTTTGTTCCTACCAATGTTTCGTCTATCTAAACTATTATAAAACTGTATAATCCCTGCAAGTTGATATTGCGATGGAACCTTGTCACAATAACAGCTGCGTGACGTCATCAAGCGCGGGCTGACCTTGCGAACGGTACTGATGGTGCACAGTCGACTACGTCAAAATTACGTCACCAAGATGGCCGCCAATCGCAATATCAACTTGCGGGGATTATAACAGAAGTGTGTCTGTACATTGAAGATATCTAAAAAAAAAAAATTACGACATGGTTTTTACCTGTCCCTGATTCCAAATCACAATTTTTTGGATTTTTTGTCTGTCTGTTTGTTTGTTTGTTTGTTTGTATTTTTGTTTGTTTGTTTGTTTGTTTGTTTGTTTGTTTGGGTGTTTGTTTGTTCGAGTATTATTATGTTCGAAACTTTCTTTGTTTGATAGCTTATCATCTGACTTAAAATCTGGTATATAATTTATGCGGACGAAGTCGCGGGTTAAAGCTCGTTATTTAATAATTCCTGCGACGATGTAACCACAGAAGAACGAAACCTCTCTGACTAACAATGCGACTAGAAAGATGCATCTTTCTACTGCTGATTTGACTTTCAAAAATCGCACTCCTGAAGTATGATTTTTGAAAGTCAAATCAGCAGTAGAAAGATGCGTATCTCCACAGTAATTTTGACATTTTCAACTGCTGAACTCAGCGAATGAGATTCAAAAATCTCTTCAAAAAAAACTTTTCAAAGAATAAATCATTCTCAGCCTTTATTAGCCACTGTTGGGGCACAATCCCATATACTCACTCTCATTCAGTCATACGTTGAACTCAGTAGTACAAAATATCAAAATTACTTTGGATATGCATCTTTCTACAGCTGATTTGACTCTCAAAAATCATACTCCACGAGTGCGATTTTTAAATGATTAGCAGACAGCAGTAGTAGAGCATGGACTATCGGCGGTTTTCACAATACCGGTATTATTTCGATATCGATATTTCTAAATACCGGTTTTCCGGTTTTTCGATATTTTTTCGATATTCTCGTAATCATTTGAAAAAGATGGATATTTTAGAAATAAAAGTACATTTTAACTACACTCTGCGTCAAAATATCATCTTTTGAAAATTCTACTTTAAATTACTTTTAAACCTGCTTAGACAAAAGTCTGGGTATGCGTATGGAGTCAGGAAACTCTACAGGTGAGCGGCGGGAACTCGGAGCTTGAAGGCCTTGAAATCAGAAGATCTTTCCGATCTGAATCTTTCTAGTTCAAGCACCTTCACCGGCAGAGGCCCGCCGCCCCGAACATGGAACCTGGTGCAGAGGTGACGCAGCATGTCGTCCGAAATCGTCTCTCTGTCCAGGTGGGAGATGTACACTGGAGCCGTCAGCGTGGCCGCCTTGATGCAGGAAGCGGCAGCCGGTGCGGTACCGCGTATATTGGGGCTACGGTGGTTATGGTTTTTCCTCTTCAAAAGGGTCGCACGCCCGGAACCCCTTAGTGGACGCAGGGCGCGCGACATAGGCGCAACCTTGTACATCTCCTTCGTGAGCCTGGATGTGGTTGGCTTCATGTGGGTCATTGGAGGATGCTGCTCAGTTCAGCTCGTTGCACGGATGGCGCGAGCACGCGGCATGGTGGGAGCATCGGCCTGCGGGCGAACTGGGTCCGCTGCAGGTGACGAGAGGTGACAGGTGGCGCGGTAGCGCTGCGCCGCACGGTTTCGTTCCGCTTATTTGGCGAAGGCGAAAACGCTGGCGCAGCACTCACTGCCTGTAATGTGGTCACCACATGTCACAACTAGGCGCAGATTCGTTCCGAGGCCTCCAACTTGCCTCGAATATCGGTGATGTCGGCCCTCAACAGCTGGATGTCCTTGAGCAACCGGCTGACGTCGACGTGATCGAAGGTCACCGGGGACAGCTTGTTGAGGTTCCCCACCACGTACGTGGGAATATCGTCAAGGTCAACACCCCGTATATTACCCGGAGGTCCTGTTTGCCGCACCCGTCTTTCTTCCTGCGGGGCTAGTACACCAACCTGCGATAGCGACATTTAACATCCATCTGTCAAATTTAGTCTTTTATCTCGTTCTTTCGCACGCAAAAAGAAAGAGAGTGGAAGCGTGTAAGCACTATATCACGCTATCGCGGGCTGGCGAACTAGTCCCGCTGGTGACGAGGTGCACGGGTCCTGTCGCGGCGGTCTCGTGCAGCACCACCATGGCGGCGTGGATCTAGTCCTCCACGTAGCTCGACGTTCAGATCTGCTCCAGACTAAGCTCTTCTATCACGTCCAGCTTGTTTTGCACGAAGGCGAACAGCTTGCACATCACAGTGGTGTCGCTGCGCTTGGCGGGATTCGCCATTACCTACGGTTGACCTAGGTCAATAAATTAACGTTGTATCGGGTGCGATCCCATCGCTGTTGTGCGTTCGTCCGCACGCGTTTTAGTCGTAACTTATTGTTACAAAAATATGAATCGGAGTTATTTGATAAAATACATTTTAATGTCAAATTGGAGATTTAAAAATTAAGAAATTGAATGAGACTTGAACCCGCACTTTTCCAAACCTTGGGGAATTGCGTTATCCAATAGAAACGCAAAATCGAACCAGGTGCGAATTTTTTCAATCTATTGCGTCTTCAGGGATGTGAGCGGAAGAGTCCGGTTTCAAGAGACTTAATTTTTCAATCTTGATTTGATTCGAAATAGCACAACATGGGTAACATGTTTAAAATCAATAATATTTGACATTTTAATTTAATTTACTTAAATATCGAAAAACCGGTATTTGTCGCTCCAATACCGAATTTTTCAATATCGCATATTTGGTCCGGTATCCCGGTTTTTCGGTAGTATCGAAAACCGGTGTCCATGCTCTAAGCAGTAGTAAAATGCGTATCTCCATACTTTTTCAACTGCTGAGTTCAACGTACGAGATTTAAAAATCGCACTCGTGGAGTGGTATTTTTGAAAGTAATACATTGAAATCAACAGTAGAAAATATCAAAATTACTACGGAGATATATGCTGATTTGACTTAAAAAATCCAGTGCTGGAGTGGATAGTAATTTTGACATTTTCTACTGCTGATTTCAACTGATAACTAAACCACTTTTACAATGGGAGCAAACCTGAAATCCCAAAAGAAAAAGCTATTTCATACTAAACTGCAATACCTTCTCGTCTCAAATATAATATGAAACAGCAGTTTTTTGCTATTTCAGGATTACTCCCATAGTAAATGTTATTCTGATTGTTCACCTGAACCACCCCTGAAAATTATGTAAATGATTTTATTAATCAACTAGCCACCTAGATCATTATACAGGGTGTAACGCATAGCCCTTCGCAGACTGAAACGGTGAAGTCGGTGAACTCAGACCATCAAACTGAAATACTTTTACTATGAAGTCTACCTCAGGAAACATGGAAAAAAATCAGGTGTTCTATACAAAACTGCTGTACCTACCCGACCCAAATATATGGGACAGCTGATGCAAAAAGTGCAAACAAAAGTTATGTAGGTAAGTAGGAATGTACCACTACTGTACCTGTAGCATAGAAGAAGTGATAAAGTACACTTTAATATAACCGAAGCCGCCAACAATCGGTGTCGTATCATGCAATAACTGACAATCGGTTTAGCATGTAAATTGCTGCCTTGTTGAAACGGGGGTAGTTGGTAAAGAGATGTCCCAAGTCGGTTATTTATCCATCATGTTTTAAATGGCTGTTACTATTCCACTGACAGCAGGCGTAGGCACTTAATGTTGAAACTAACTTATGCACGTGACTTCATAATTATGGGAATATGCGAAAGTGAAATCGGAGAATTTCTCAAATTATCGTTTTTCATGGAGAGCAGACTGCCTCCGTGGTCTAATGGTTAAGAGCATTGGCTCTCGATACGGAGGTCGTGGGTTCAATTCCCTCCCACTGGGGACACCTAGTGATATGTCACTTTGTGCGTTTTTCCCCAGTTGTTTAGGACATTGCAGGCTGAATCACCTGATTGTCCGAAAAAAAAAAATGATTCCGTACTTCGGATGGCACGTTAAGCCGTTGGTCCCGGCTACTATCTCTGGTGGTAGTAGTCGTTACATAAAAACCACGTCAGAGGCCGTAAGGCGGTCTGAGAAACTCTGACACCAGGGCTCTGCCCACACGATAAGAAGATGGAGAGTAAATCAAATAAATCAAATATAGGTAAGTACTTAATTTTACAACAAAACATAAACTGTAAAATACTGAGAAAAAAACTAAATAAGGCGGTCTTATCGTTTAGAACCCATTTCGCCCAGACACTCTTCCAAAATGATTGGAGTTGTTAAAAATGGAAAAAAATTGCACGTAGATTTTTTGTTTTTAAGCATGGCCTTTTAATATTCCTGACTGATTTATTTCAGAACATTATACAAATAAAAAAAATGTTTATATTGTATCATGAATGGTAAAAAAAACTAGTTCTAGAGAAACAAACAAACAGTCAACGCAAAATTGCATTTTATGTATGGAAGACGAGTGTCCACCTCGCCCCCTTACCTCAGCGGGGAAGGGAATAGATCCTACAGAACAGAGGCGCGTGCGCCGGCAATTGTCGCATTTAGAAAGTTGACAACATTGTGACGACACATTTATTGTAAGTATTTAAATTTAATATATTAAAATTAAGTCCTTTTTAAAAATTCAATACTTAATAAATATTCTAAACAATGCAGAAAACTAAATTTATGTGCGCAAGCGCCAATAAATATGGAGAAACAGCTAGATCTCATGTCAAATTCAGTAAGGTGTGTTTTATAATAATGTACAGGATGTTTGGTAGTTAGATGCTTTCCTTTTGAGGTGATGATCAGAATACCAAACTGAATATAACGTTCTCTATGGGACTAACATCGATATCGCGAAAAAAATAGCTGCTGTTTCATACATTTGAGTAGAGTAGTACTGCAGTTCTGTATGGAAAAGCCGATTTTTTTTCGCAATGTCCTATTCTATTCAATCGAGAAAGTTGTTCAGTTTGATGGTCTGCTCATTCCCTTAAAAGTAACGCATCTAACCACCAAACACCCTATATTTACACACTATACAAGGTGAAATTTATATCATTGGCATCCTTTTAAACTAAGAGTCTACCCATCAAACTGAACAACTTTTACTATGGGAGCAAACCGATCGGAGCAAAAAAAAAATCAGCTGTTGCATACATTTGAGTCGAGTAGGCATTGCAGTTTAGTATGGGACAGCAGATTTTTTTTTTGCTCCGATCGTAGTAAAAGTTGTTCAGTTAGATGGGTAGACTCTTAGTTTAAAAGGATGCCAATGATATCAATTTCACCCTGTAGTTATAAATGAAAGTCTATCGATTACCATAGTCATTATTATTTAAATCTAGATTCCGAAATTCTTCTTCGGTCCACATTCCGCATTTTGATTTCCGAAACGCGTTTTTTCTCAGTTACCCACATTATTTTATATCTACATCATCTAGTTAGTGAATGACAAAGGAGTTAGTCACACGTTGAACTTGACATGAACATCATTATTTCAATTACGTCATTTTAGAACTTACTTAACGTAGAATCATAAATATTGTACTTAAAATTCTTTAATGCAATGGCAAAGGTTAATAACTGGCCAAGTGCGTGTCGGACCACGCGCAGGTTAGGGTTCCGTAGTTGCCCGTCACAATATAATAGGACTTAGAAGGAGGTAGGTATAAAGTCTAAAAAGTACATTTTATAAGTTGATCGACTATTACTCGTAAACTTGTAAAGCCTTCTTAGCAGTGATAATTTTCCTTTTAAATTCGTTATATATGCTATTGCCGTGCCGTTTTTTACATCTCCAACTACAACCGTTTAGCCGGGAGAGGGGGGGGGGGGGGGACATTTGACTCTAACCAAAATTTTCGCTTTAAAGCTTAATATTTCGCTAACGGATCCCTAAATCGAGGGAAAGACAAGAAAAAAAATAGCAGTACCCTAAAAAAAAATATTTTTAAAGATTTTATTTTACCACTTTGTCGGCGAGATTAATATGTATATCCATGCCAAATTATAGCTCTAAGCGTCTCTGAGCTAAGACGCGGACAGACTAGACGGACGGACGGACGGACGGACGGACAGACGGACGGACATGGCGAAACTATAAGGGTTCCTCGTTGACTTCGGAACCCTAAAAATGGAAGGGAAAAGATTACAGTAGTAAGTGCCATTCATCATCATCATCCTTCTTCTGCTGCTGCGCCCAATATTTACCGTTGCACACCTATTCGTTTTGGAAGTTTCGAAGTCGCAAAAAAAAACCTCCTGTCTCATAGACCGTACACTTTGGTGGAGTAGGATTTCAGTTTTATACAGAGTCCTTCTTAATATGCTGACACTTTTTAGGGGATGATCGGACCATCAAACTGAACAACTTTCTATGGCACCAACATCTAAATCACGAAAAAAATCAGCTGTTCCATACAAAACTGCAAACATACTCAAGCCAAATGTATATTGTGACCTGATTTTTTTTCGCGATTTCGATTTTGGTCCCATATAGAACGATGTTCAGTTTGACGGTCTAATCGTCCCCTTAAAAAAAGTGTCAGCGTATTAAGAAGAACTAGTTATAAATGGATATCCTTAATTGAAACAAATAAAGTGGTTATTATTATGGTACCTATACGCAATTGCTCGCTACACCGCGACTTTGGAAAGCCTCTGTGTTTTTGGAAGTTCTGGTACTGTGCCTGTATTAATGTATATCTTCTTCCCACTCAGACACATGGAGCCGAAGCCGGCCACGTGTCTCGACAGCCGGCGCGGGCGCAGCGCGGCGTGGTCAACAAGCTGCAAACGTTCAAGGACTGCGCGGCCAGCGAGCCGCGACGGCTCCAGG
This sequence comes from Agonopterix subpropinquella, assembly GCA_922987775.1. Taxonomy (NCBI): domain Eukaryota; kingdom Metazoa; phylum Arthropoda; class Insecta; order Lepidoptera; family Depressariidae; genus Agonopterix; species Agonopterix subpropinquella. Next base: position 6,333,237 of record OV277710.1, read on the forward strand.
TTAGATTGCACGCTAACACCTTTACATGTATTAGCTCACTTTGTAACTGTTACGTTTGATCGGTGTCGGCCGTTGAAACCTCGCCATCGTGTTTACATACTGTCATAATCATAATCGAATACATGAAATATTCCGAGAGATAAGTGTACTTTTTGCAACCATCAGCAGCAAGGCTGATTCAGTGTTTATGGGGTGTAGAAATTTATCAGCCGTGCAGCTGATCGTTAATTTTTTACAGACCTTTTATAATCAGTAACTCCTAAACCGACTGGAGTTATGCAGGCAGACCTGGTCCATCCCCATCACAGAGAAGCTTTACACCCCATAAACACTGAATCAGCCTTGCTGCTGATGGTTGCAAAAAGTAAAGTTATCTCTTATACTAAAACTGTATAACTACTATTACCGCCAGTTGCACGTACCTACGTTCATTAAAGATATCATCCATCCTCCATTATATCTCTTGCTTGCTTTATTATGTCAACAAAACAAAAAGTGACAGCATGAGATTTAATGGAGGATTATCTTTAATGAACATACGTGCACTGGCAGTTAGTGGCCTAAAAACACATCCACCCTGATAACTTCCTCGGAATACCTACAACCAGTATAATAGGGCTACCTATTATGTTTTCTGATTATAATCGATAAAAGATCAATAATGTTGTATTTATGACTGCACTGGGCAGTTTCTACCTAATAACACCCTGTATTAATTAAAGAAGATTAAATTAAGCTACAAAATTATTGAACTCGAAAAACGCTGGCGTTGATATCTTTTGTATGGCGCCATTACGAATGACGCTGTTCCCATATAAAAGACATCAATTACATTACATACATTAAAAATAAAACCGGCCAAGTGCGAGTCGGGCTTCTCGCGCACCGAGGGTTCCATACCACAGAACACAACTCAGAAAAAAAACTTTTTTTGTCCGGGACCTTTAGCGCGAGACCGACTCACACTTGGCCGATTTTTAGTATTTGTTGTTATTCTGTAGAGTATGCTCTATAATCACACTAAGTTTGACGCTTTTATGTATTACCGGTTTTACGATAGAGCGTGAAGAAAAAAACGTTGATAAAAACTAGTTTCTTGCTGAGAACCCCCCTTAATTTTCAACTTTTTGACATTTTTATTACTTGTCATAAAATCCGGCGTAATAACGCATAATCTGAGAAAATTTTAACTATCTAGCTATTACGGTTCAAAAGTTACAGCCTTAAATAGGTAGGACAGACGGACGGACAGACGGACAGACGGACAGACGGACAGACGGACAGACGGACGGACGGACGGACGGACGGACAACGTAGGCTTAGTAATAGGGTCCCGTTTTCACCCTTTGGGTACGGAACCCTAAAAAAGCGTGTCATTAAATTAATATAATAATATGTAATCAGGAAGGTGGCATAGTATTGTATTGAATGTAACTCTGGAGTGCGATTTTTGAAACTCAATCGTTGAACTCAGCAGTAGAAAATGTCAAAATTACTATGAAGATTTATACGCATCTTTCTACTGCTGATTTGTCTTTCAAAAATCATACTCCAGGGGTGCGATTTTTGAAAGTCAAATCAGCAGTAGAAAGATGCGTATCTCCATACATTTTCAACTGCTGAGTTCAATGTATGAGATTCAAAAATCGCACTCCTGGGCCTCAATTGCGCTATTTTATACGGTTTTACCCTTAATATAATTTGCGCAATACGAATTGTGCATAACGTAACGTTTTTGGTTGTGGTTTTGTTTTGGTAGTATCGTTCAAAATTAGCGCTATTGACTCCCTGGAGTGCGATTTTTGAATCTCATTCGCTGAGTTCAGCAGTTGAAAATGTCAAAATTACTGTGTTCTACTGCTGATTTGACTTTCAAAAATCGCACTCCTGAAGTATGATTTTTGGAAGTCAAATCAGCAGTAGAAAGATGCATATCTCCACAGTAATTTTGACATTTTCAACTGCTGAACTCAGCGAATGAGATTCAAAAATCGCACTCCTGAGAAGTTACTTTTAGAAAATGTTCTTAAAAGATTTGAGACAATAATAATACGTTGATGATGAATTTGTGATGCACAGTTTATAATTACAGGTAGTCTGATCAGTTTTATTATGGCTTTCTGGCAATTTGGGTATTTTAATGATCTAAGAATGTTGTAAGGAAAACCCAAATCAATTAAATGTGCATGGCTGTTATAAAATTGGCCAATACAAATGCTATGATATAATTCAGCGACCTTCCAACATAATCTTTTCCTTCAATCTTGTTTAGTTTTTTTTTGTTTAGCCTAGTTATACGGGTGTAACAAAACACTTTAGTAATAAATAACACATAACATATATCTATAACACAAAACATAACACATAACATATATCTATAACACATAACATAACAAAGAACATATATCTATTTATTTAGTAAAAAAGTCACAATACAACTAAAAAACATCCTAAAACTAAAATATCCTAACCTAATACTAAAATACAGGGTGTAACAAATCACCCTAGTACTTAATACTTAAGGGGGTGCTGCAGACCATCAAACTGAACAACTTTCACTAAGGAGCCAACATCGAAATCGAGAAAAAAAAATCCGCTCTTTCATATAAAACTGCAGTACCGTCTCGACTCAAATGTATGGGACGGCAGATGCTTTTTATTTTTCTCGACGTTGGCTCCATAGTAAAAGTTATTCAGATAGGGTGTTTTGTTACACACTGTATTTTAGTTTTAGGATGTTTTAGTTTTAGGATATTTTAGTTTTAGGATGTTTTAGTTTTATTGTAACTTTTTTACTAAATAAATATATGTTCTTTGTTATTCAAATTAAAAAAAAACATTCAGCAATTTATCTAAAATTAGACGAGGAAATAGTTTTGTGATTTTCCAGTTGTAGTAATTTAATAAATATTATTATGGAGTGTTTGTGCAAAATCCCTAAAACGTATTTTAATAATTGTTATTAGTATATGCATTATAGTTCCATTGAAGGTTCAACTGTTTCGAGCTAACGAATTTTCGCGATTTAATGTAATTTTGGTTCTACGTTTTTCGGACCTATGACTTTTCGAGCAATCGCAAATATGAGTGGTGGGATATGTCATGTGTTTAATTTTGTTTGTGGTTTATTTGTAAATAAACCAATAAGCATTATGTTATTCGCACCTGTATTTTTAAGAGAATGGTATGTGCCACTACTACAGTCATCATCATCATCATCATCAGCCTATACAGGGTGTAACAAAACACCCTAGTAATACTGAAGGGGGTGCTTCAGCCCGTGAAACTTTACAACTTTCAGTATGGAGCCTAGTTCGAATTCGCGAAAAAAAAAACAGCTGACCCATACAAAACTGCTGTACCTACCGACTCGACAAAAATGTATGGGACAGCTGATTTTTTTTGAGATTTCGAAGTTGTCTCCATAGTGAAAGTTGTTCAGTTTGATGGTCTGAAGCACCCCCTTAAGTATTACTAGGGTGTTTTGTTACACCCTGTATACGTCCCACTGCTGGGCATAGGCCTTCCCTCAGGGAGGATGTACATTATGAGGCATTAGTCCACCACGAAGCGTTGTCGACGCTTCGGGGTCGAATCCACACAGACGACATACATGGGTTTTTCTAGCGGATGTAAGTAGTACCTCAAATGGGGAAGGAAAACATCGAGAGGAAACCTGCATACACTAAAGAAGAAATTCTGATGCGTATGTGTTGTCCACCAATCCACCACAACAGTGTGGAACATAACGACAATATGATAGAGGAAGTAGAAGAAGAAGAATTAGAATAAGTAAAAAACCGGTCAAGTGCGAGTCGGGCTACTCGCGCACAAGGGTACGGAACCCTTGTGCGCAAGTAGCCGACATTATTGACATAGAAAAATTTTTTTTTTCGTTCTGTGCCTTTAGCTCTAGACCGACTCACACTTGGCCGGTTTTTAGTATTTGTTGTTATTCTGTAGAGTTTCCTGTATAATCACATTCAGTTTGAGGCTTATATGTATTACAGTTTTTACGAAAGAGCGTAAAGAAAAAACGTTTATAAAAACTAGTTTCTTGTTTTGAACCCCCCTTAATTTTTAACTTTTTGACATTTTTGTTATTTGTTAACAAATCCGCCGTAATAACGCATAATCTGAGAAAATTTCAACTATCTAGCTATTACGGTTCAATAGTTACAGCCTTAAATAGGTAGGACAGAGGGACGGACGGACGGACGTAGGCTTAGTAATAGGGTCCCGTTTTCACCCTTTGGGTACGGAACCCTAAAAAAGACAAGTAGAAAAGAAGAAGAATAAGTAGAAGAATAAGATTCCTTATTTCTGAAGTTGCACGTTATAAGCGATAAGGCAGCCGTTTCATACTAATTGATGTTTGTAGTGTCTGTCTGTATGTAGGTAATGATTATAGACATTATCATTATTATAATAATAAGTAGGTAATCAGAAACAATCAAACGTAAAGTACGTAGAATATTGTACCGCAAAGAATTTTCCTATTCTATGAATCAATACCATCGTTAAAATATACGCCCTGCTAGCCAGGGCCTCTACCCGCACATTCGAACTTCGCAATTGCGTCAACTTTTTCGTTCCAATGTTAACTCTATTACAATGAAGTGAGGACCGAAATAGTGGCGATATATCGAACATCGAAAGTCCGGGTACAGGGCCTGGGCCTCTACCCGCACATTCGAACTTCGTAATTGCGTGAACGTTTTCGTTCCAATGTCAACTCTATTACAATGAAGTGCGGACCGAAATAGTGGCGATATATCGAACATCGAAAGTCCGGGTACAGGGCCTGTATTATAGTTCGTATCGTTCGGCCTCCCATCAAGTAAAAACCCATGTTTTTTTGGGTTCCGTAATCAAAGAAAGACCTTTGAACGGCTTAACTCCCTAAACCGACTGGAGTTATGCAGGCAGACCTGTGCACCCCCAATACAGAGATGCTCTTCACTGGATGAGCCTTACAGCTGATGATAAAAAATAGGTACCTAGTACCTACATCTGTCTCTTATACTATACTTTTTTTTTATCGTCTTGTTAATGCAATCTGTCCTGCATGGGACATTCGGCATCATTTTTAGGGTTCCGTACCCAAAGGGTGAAAACGGGACCCTATTACTAAGCCTACGTTGTCTGTCCGTCCGTTCGTCCGTCCGTCCGTCCGTCCGTCTGTCCGTCTGTCCGTCCGTCCGTCTGTCCTACCTATTTAGGGCTGTAACTTTTGAACCGTTAAGCTAGATAGTTGAAATTTTCTCAGATTATGCGTTATTACGGCGGATTTGTTAACAAATAATAAAAATTCAGAAAGTTAAAAATTAAGGGGGGTTTTCAACAAGAAACTAGTTTTTATCAACGTTTTTTCTTCACGCTCTTTAGTAAAAACGGTAATACATACAAGCGTCAAACTTTATGTCATTATCATTATAGAGCAAACTCTACAAAATAACAACAAATACTAAAAACCGGTCAAGTGTGAGTCGGTCTTGCGCTAAAGGTCCCGGACAAAAAAAGTTTTTTTTTCTAAGTTAATAATGTTGTGTTCTGTCATGTGGTTGTGTGGTACGGAACCCTCGGTGCGCGAGTAGCCTGACTCGCACTTGACCGCTTTTATTGTTATTTTCTTTAAGGTGTCATTCAAGGAATGGAACCACTGTCCCACCCTTATACAATATTCTAATCTTTGAGAAGATCTTGAGGTGCTTTTCTTTTTAATCTTGTGAATGTCTTTTGATCTTTCATTAATTCCACAGCCTTTTGGTTTGGGTGTTGTTTAAGTCTGTCTCTCTCCGTTCTGATTTTGATTTCTTCTTTTATTGTAGTTATGTTAAGATCTTGGTGAATTTTTTCATTTGTGACATACCACGGAGCATCTACTATTATTCTCAGTGTTTTAGGTTGGAAACGCTGTAGAATTTCCAGATTAGAATTGGCTGCTGTTCCCCACAGTTGCAAACCATAACTCCATATAGGTTTCAGGACACATTTATAAAGTAGTAATTTACTTTCCAGAGATAACTGTGACTTTCTGTTGATGATAAAAAAAACATAAAAACATTTATTTTCCAAAACACATGCATTTACAGAGTAAGTAGATCAGCAGTCTGTACTGGAGTTTTCTGCCTCACAGACTGCTTTACAATTTTCTTATATTATAGTACTAACAGTGGTACCTTAACTGTCATTTGATTTAAATGTTGGTGTGCCGATGAAGAACACTATATAATACTTAAAAACAAAAAAACAAGTAAGAAAGTACAATAAATTTAATTCGGTGTGCAAAGAAAGAAATAATATTTCTATGTTGTACATATAGGTAAGTTACACTGTTTGTTTATTCGTATGTGGGTGTGTGTGTGTGTGTGTGTGTGCGTGTGTGTGTGTGCGTGTGTGTGCGTGCGTGCAGATTTAAAAGCGTTTTGTGTGCTTTATGTTCAGAGCCCTACGGTCAGCGTCCTTGGGTTCGGTTGATTCTTTATGAATAAATTATGAGTCAGCCGCTCTGAACATAATAGGGTTTATTTACTAACCAGCTACTTTATTTCCTCCACAAGCTTTTCCGTCTCTTCATAGTTCAGGCTTTTTAGGTAGTTGCTTATTTGACTTTTCATTTTTACCTTTGTGTAACTGTAAAATTGTACCAGATGAGCCAGTACAGATTTCTTAGCTGTTGTCCAAGAGCTTTTCGCTTTGTAAATATATGTTTCCTCCACGTGAGTCGTCGGTCTAAGTATATCCCGAGGTATCTAGTTTCCTCAGCTTGGGGGATTTGCGTTCCATTTAAGGTTACTACTTAGGTATCGTAATATCTAAATAGGTATAGCTTAAGGTTTTACCAAAAGTTGTACAACCAACTACCTACCTGAGTGAGACGTTCCTCTGTATTCGTATTCTACGAATAAATATAATTGTGTATTTTATTTTCTTAGGTATCTAGAGTCATCATAATACAAGTCTAGATTCCGGTACTTATATTAGGACTAAATAAGCAGATTATAACAAAAAACAAAATCCGAGATATTTCACTATACTTACCAAAAGGAGTGCGATTTTTGAATCTCATTCTCTCATTCTCATTCTCATTTTGACATTTTCAACTGCTGAACTCAGCGAATGAGAAAGAAACTGAAAGTCACCGGCTGAGAAAAATGGTTGATATTCACCGATTTCCCAAAGTTCGCATTGTTTAATCTTTCCGGTAACTAAATTCTCATACCCATGAGTTCAATACGAGTGCCCCTACCCACTCGTACTTTTTTATGAGATTTAAAAACCGTTCAAGCTCACCGGTGACATTCAAAAATCGCACCACTGCTTTCAAACCACATATTAATCTATGTTTCAAACCATTCAACCTACTTTCGTATTATTTGTAAATTTCAGGACCTTCCAGTCACGATGCCTTCATCTCGCTCGTCCATCTGATGCTTCAAGAAAAGGTGGTTAAGTCTCAGCTTCGAAATGGATCCAGGCCGTTGAACATCTGACTGGGAAAAAAGGACGAGCCATCAGTATAAGCGCCTTGAGTAATGGTATGACGTCATAAAATATACAAGTAAACTAAACTTTCATACATACACACACATGCTCACGCCGTTGTCTCACGATGGCAGGCAGAGGCTATACTCTACACGCTACGATTCTTAAATTTTTCAACTTTTCTACACTATAAAAAACAATGATATTGTAACACCATTTTTTTTTATGTATCTTTGACAATCAAATTGAAAATAAATTCTGCTTGTCCATACAAAATCAGAAACATAATTATTAACCCTTTTGAGCGAAGCACCTAAAATGCACGATGCCACTACCTAAAACGCGAGATACCTGAAACTCGAAGTACCTAAAATGCACGATGCCTAAAAACAAAATTTCCGTTCAGTGGCGCCTTCATCGCATAGGGTTTTCATAGGTTTACATATTTTTAAGAAAAAAAACGATCACATTTTTTTTTCTATCTTAAAAGTGGAATGTTCACTGACATAGTATAGATTTCTGAACATTGTTTAGAACCTATTTAAGTATTATAGAAAAATAGCTTTTATAGAAGGTAACTTTTTCATTTTAGGTTATATCATAGTAAAAATTTTAATACTGCCATGAGGTCGCCACTGAACTTTACACAACCACAACACAAAATTATTTCAATTCTCTACATATCAATCACAATACTACTACAAATTCAAATCACAACATAAAAGGACCTCAAAGAAGGGATGGTACCGGAGGGAAATCTGATGGCGCCTCCATAAGGGGTCACAGGGAAACTTGTGTACCAAAATCGGACGAAAGCCGATGCTGAAGCGTAGGGCGAGTAAATGCCCTTGCTAAACGTCACCGGACGGTCTGCGGGCGAGCAAACGCCCTTGCTAAGGCAAAGCAAGTAGTCACCAGACATTCTGCAGCCGTGGGACGTCCTAAGGGAAACCTAAGGGCAGTGCCCTGGCTTAGTCTGTCACTAATACGGGCACGTTGCTTAGGCATAGTGTTTTTGACATTGTTGGTAGTCTCGGGTATCATCGAGTTCTGCCAAACCCAATACAGGTGAGGGTCTCCCTGGCTTCGGCTGGGGCTCGAACCTCCTGTAACTGTTGAAGGTGTGATGTGCGATGGAAGGGAAACCTGAAATTGCCTCCACGACTTACTGAGCATGAAATGCTGATCGCTGTTTTCTGATCACCACTCTTGAAGTGCATTGAATGAAAATTCTGTTGGCGCCTTCATTATAAATTCTGTTGCAATAGTAATTTAATGAAAAGTAATAAATAAAAATATTTTGCGCCATCATCATTCATCAATTCATTATAATTATCTATCTAACTTTAATATTCATAACTTTGTCCTCACTGCGCTGTGACGATTTTTTTCCTTGATTTTTTTAACGTTATTTCATTTAGTTACAGTTATACCTATATTTACAGCAACGTAAACCGAATAGTTTTAGAAATACTACAGGGGCGTCCGCCCAGTTTTGAGTAACTTTGTAACCATTTTATACATTAACTATGGCACTTTTTAAGCAGAAAACAAAACTGAACAATCTACAGGATATGAGAAGTGATGTGGTTTTTCTCGAAATAAATTTAAATTAATAAAACTGAAGAAAAACGACTCCAAAGTCACCTCTTTTTTTCCAGTTGTAACCGTTTTACTCTTACATTGTTGATCAGAAGAATATGAAAATTTACAATATTCTTCACAATATAAAATAATGGGGTTTTCTTATTTTTTTGAAAATTCATATAAAATCATAGAGGTTTTCGAAGAAAACGGAAAATTCTGACCGGAGCCACGCAATTGAAGCGGGATGGCTAATTGCAAAAGTTTACTTGTAAGAAAGAGAGCCTTGCAGATGGGAGGAGTAGCCTTAACTATAATGTTTTTGTTTATGTTTTTCGATTCATAAAATTTGTGACATGCGACCATAATTTGTTTTTAATTTATACTTATTTTTCGAATTCTTTCTTTTAAAATTCTACAATTTCGCAACTAATACAAGAACAACTGGAGGCATAGTAACGTCATGACTGCGTCATGTAATAAAAGTTAGTATACAGAAAAAAATCATCTCTAAAAAAGTAAGCATCTCTGCATGCCTTCGGCTTCGTCACACGCCCATGGATGGGAGAAGTGGAAAAGGGACTGGAATAGATAACTTGTAGGGAGTCGACAAAGTGCGCGTGTGAAAGAGCCTAAGCAAGTAACGCGCGCACCTCCCAAGATTCGGTCCGAAATACCACAAGGGTACAGGACCATGGGCTGGTGGAGGGTTCGTCCCTTCGACGAAAGATTTCGATACCAAAGGAGAGGAGCAATCCTAAAAGGCATAGAAGCATGGAGCTACTGTAATATTTAAAGGTAGCCAAGATAGTCAAGCTGGCCATTCTATAGTCTATCGGACTTGATGGAGAATCTAGAGCCCCGAGGTAAAAGAAGAAATCAACTAACTCATGTAAAGTCACAGACCACTTCTCTTACTGGTATGTGTGGAAAGTATACTGTCTAGTATAGAATAGATCAATTTTGGATGTACGTATTGAATTTTTTTCATTGTGAACTTGTTGTGAACATTCAATTTGACACACCTACCTACCGTCTTACCGTCAAACATTACAGTTCAAGGTGGGTACGGTCATAGAGGAAGACGTAACTCGCACGAGTTACGTCTTTCTCTACAGGGTGTACATTAAAATGGGACAGCTACTTAAAGGGGTGCTTCAGACCATCAAACTGAACAACTTTCTCTATGGGACCAATATCGAAATCGCGAAAAAAAAATATGCTGTCCCATACATTTCAGTCGAGTTATGTTTGCAGTTTTGTATGAGAGAGCGAAATTTTTTTTTCGCGTTTTGGATATTGGTCCCATAGAGAAAATTGTTCAGTTTGATGGTCTGAAGCACCCCTTTGAGTAGCTGTCCCATTTTATTTTACACCCTGTATATGGATACGATAACTGCTCATTTTAAATAGGGGTAAAGGTTTTGAATTAAAAAATAGTCAGTTCAAAAATAAATGTCTTTAATATGCTGATTCAGTACAATTTTCTAAATTAGAAATAGCTTATTTAAGTATATTAAACTGTTATTGATTCTTTCAAAATTGTTCCCCTACCTAAGAACACTCTTTCTAGAACTTCCTACACAAACTAACTTTAAAAGCACATAATTTATTCCTAACAAAATAATTTTGTGATTTGATGCACCTACTACCTTCTTCTGTATGTTACTTCTTTTTTTGTTTTAATTTTTATGCAATTGTATTATTTGTAATTCTTTTTTATTTTGGTTTATGATCCACATTGTTTCTAAATAAACCTTTCTTGTCAGTGGCTCCATCTTATGGTCGAAAGTAGTTCTTATTGTTATGATGCCTACGATTGTTAAGTGCCTACTCTAAGAGGGAGGTTACACGTTCAGTATTTCGTCATTCTGGTCCATCAGTCTGGTCATGTTTATTTGATTTGAAGGGAAACTGATATACTGAAGAACCATGTTAGTCGGGTCAATCTCGAGTCAGTTTCCCTTCAAATGAAATATACATGACCAGACTGATGGACCAGACTGATGAAATACTGACCGTGTAACCTATCTAACAAACTCTTAATGTATATTACGATCACAGAACTTGTATAGTTTTTATGTTCAGCATTTTGGCTACAGCATTACAGCTATCAATCTGCCTCTGCGCATACGATATGACACCTCGTTTCTCACTCTGTCTAGCATTATTACGCTCCTTGTCACCCGGGGCCAAAACTGGCAGTGATGGGTCCACCTGGAAAACAGAACATTTTAAACATACAGGGTGTAACAAAACACCCTAGTAATACTTAAGGGGGTGCTTCAGACCATCAATCTGAACAAGTTTCACTATGGAGCCAACGTCGAGAAAAAATAAAAAAAATCTGCCGTCCCATACATTTGAGTCGAGACGGTACTGCAGCTTTGTATGAAAGAGCTGATTTTTTTTTTCGTGATTTCGATGTTGGCTCCATAGTGAAAGTTGTTCAGTTTGATGGTCTGAAGCACCTCCTTAAGTATTACTAGGGTGTTTTGTTACACCCAGTATAAGCAAATAAAAATAATGTTTAACGATTGTGAAAATATTTTTTTCAGGCAACAATTTTAAATGTTATTCGACGTTAGTTTTATGCAATTTAATTAAATAGTCCTTTATCTATGGATCCATACGATACTTCTAAACAGATAATTCAATAAACAGAAAAACTTTTACCTACTACATAGAATCTTTTTATTTATTTCCTTATTTCCTTTTCCTTTAGTGTCCCTAGGTTTAGTCACAGGTCTGCATTGCAACTGCAAGACAAACTGCAAACTACTGCAAACGGCATCCAAAACTGCATTCCGACTGTATTTGCCTATGTATTTTTACAGTTGAATGAGAGTGGGTAGGTATATGGGATTGTGGCTAATAAAGGCTGAGAATGATTTATTCTTTGAAAAGGTATGGATGGTCTGGAGTGCGATTTTTTAATCTCGATTCGATCGATTTGACTTTCAAAAATCGCACTCCTGAAGTATGATTTTTGAAAGTCAAATCAGCAGTAGAAAGATGCATATCTCCACAATAATTTTGACATTTTCAACTGCTGAGCTTACCGAATGTTTTTCAAAAATCGCACTCCAGATCCCAGCAGAACGTCATGTCAGTGCCCAATAACAATTTATTTTCTATTGTATTATCAGGTAGTAAAATTAAATACGTTACATATCTTATCGAAATCGCGAAAAAAAATCAGCTGTTCCATACATTTGAACCAAGTAGCAGATTTTTTTTTCACGATATCAATGTTGACTATTGTAGTGAAAGTTGTTCAGGCCCTGTATCCGGACTTTCGATTTTCAATATATCGCGACCGTTTCGGTCCGAACTTCATTATAATAGAGTTGAAATTGGAACGAAAACGATCACGCAATTGCGAAGTTCGAATGTCCGGGTAAAAGCACCGATGTAATTTGTATTTAATTTCACACCCTGTTTAAGGGCTTGACGGGTTCAACTTTAGAACTGTCTCTGTACATTGAAGATATTTACTATTTATTTATTATAGTAAAAGATTACGATATGGTTTTTAGGTATCCCTGACTGCAAATCAACCTTTTTTAGAATTCACGCAAAAACTATTGAACCGATTTTGATGCAACTTTTTTTGTTTGATATGATAGCTATGATTTGACTTAAATCTGGTATATAATTTGTGCGGACGAATTCGCGGGTAAACTCTAGCTGTTTATAAGCAGGTATTTCCTCACCGGCTCCATGCCCCTCCAATGTCGTAGGCACTCGGCGATTCGTGAGCCGAACCCTGGCGCGAAGCAGTCAGGGTCTATCGCCACGAAGCACTGCCCCAAATCCGGCGCGCCTTCCTTATTGTCCAGCGCCCAGCCGCGGATATTATGGGTTGACTTCGAACCTAAAATATACCAGGGTCCTTCTTAATATGCTGTGACAATTTTTTAAGGGTATGACCGGACCATCAAACTGAACAACTTTCTCTATGGGACCAACTTCGAAATCGCGAAAAAAACATCAGCTCTACCATACTAAACTGTAAATCTACCTGAGCCAAATGTATGGAGGACAGTTGATTTTTTTTTCGCGATTTCGATTTTGGTCCCATAGAGAAAGTTGTTCAGTTTGATGGTCTGATCATCCTCTTAAAAAAGTGTCACAGCATATCAAGAAGGATCCTGTAGATTAATGGTTTTTATGTGTCACTGATTAAAAAAATTTTGTTTGATGTTTGTTTGTTCGAGCATCACGCAAAAACTACATAACCGATTTTAATGAAACTTGTTTGGTTTCATAGCTTATGGTCTGACTTAGAATCTGGTAAATAATGTATGCGGACGAAGTCGCGGGTGAACTCTAGTTCTTAATAAAAACATAAGTAGTCTCTGAAGACCTAGCATACCTGATAGACCACTACAGAAAGCTTCAACCATCGCGCTGAGACAGTATCCCTTGTATCCACCCGACTGTTCGAAGCCACCCAACGGGAGAAGCCGGCCTGTGTCGAACGCCTGCAAGAAAGGTATCAGCAAATGTTGTTATTTAAACCTACAGTATTCTTCTGTGTGGTGTCAGAATTCGAATATTACCAAACTGTGGTGTCATAACAGGTGACTATGTGTGCCCACCATCGCACCATAGAGAAATTACACGCTCCCCTGGTGCCCACACATAACTGCGACATCGCATCGCATCGCAATATCTGCGATGCGATGCGTGCAATAATCATACATATGTCATCGTAATAAGCCATCGGGCGCTGGCAGATATTTTATTCCGAGAGATAAGTGGACTTTTTGCAACCATCAGCAGCAAGGCTGATTCAGTGTTTATGGGGTGTAGAGCAACTCTGTGATGGGGATGGACCAGGTCTGCCTGCATAACTCCAGTCGGTTTAGGAGTTACTGATGATTAAAGGTCTGTAAAAAATTATGATCAGCTGCATGGCTGATCGTATGATATTGTTGTAGTATGCACTATAACTATGTGAACAGTACAAACACTGACATGGTTCATCAGTCGGTTTAGGAGATACAGCCGTTCAAAGGTCAGAACTTTGACTGGTTGTATCTCCTAAACCGACTGACAGAACTTGACAATTTTTGTACTGTTCACATAGCTACAGTGCATACTACAACAATATCATACGATCAGCCATGCGATCGGTAATTTTTTACAGACCTTTAATCATCAGTAAAACTAAACCGACTGGAGTTATGCAGGCAGACCTGGTCCATCCCCATCACAGAGATGCTCTACACCCCATAAACACTGAATCAGCCTTGCTGCTGATGGTAGCAAAAAAAACACTTATCTCTTATACTATTTGGGATGCGATACGACGCGACGTCGCAGTTATGTGGGGAGCCCTATGTCATGAGCGTAGAAAGTAAATAGTCTAAGGTCATGAGGTATCATCAACAGCACTCCTGAGGTAAAGTGGGCCAAAGATATTGTTGAGGATCAATATATCTTTGGCATAGACCGTGTTCTACCTTACCTCAGATTGCTATTTTTGAAAGTCACACATCTTTTACGAAGATGATGCCAAAGTATTGGAATTTATGCATTAGGTAATTCGTATACTATTAGGATGCACTCAGATTCAGATTATCAGATGTACTTAGAAGGGTAAAGACGAGAGAGTAATCTGTGTTTAGCTAACACACTAATACACTTAGAAATACCATGTCTACGACTGACTGCATTTGTAAACAAGCAGTCGTTGTAGTCGAAATCGGCTGTAAGATATCATCATTCTAATCCGTAAAAATACAGATTTTGCAAGTGATTTTTTAAACACTTTCTAAATTTTCAGGGGTGGTAGAGACCAAAACTAAAAATTACTAAACTGGAATGCTCGTACAGTCACCAGCAGATATATCGTAGCAAACAAGGTGGTCAAATATTTCTAAGCAGTTCTAATTTTCAATAATTTCTTTACTCATAACCAGTGATAGGAATAGGTAGTGCCATTCAGGGTAATGTTGCGAATATTTGTGTGATGAATATTAATATTTGTATTCGATTCATGGGTGTTTGTATCTATACGGGGCGTGCACTCAGTTTAATATACAATGCATAAAATTGTACGCCTTTCATGGATACAAACACCCATGAATGGAATACAAATATTAATATTCATCACACAAATATTCGCAACATTACCCTGAATGGCACTACCTATTCCTATCACTGCTCATAACCAATCAAAAATATAGGAACGCCGAGAACATCAAATATATCGACGCAGTCATTGGCAATAAACATCTGAACAGTTTCGGATAAAAAACCTTACTCCGTTGTTTTACATGTTAATTTTAAATAACATTGTAAAGAAATTATTGAAAACTCGCTGTTCACATATTTATGACAAAATACACGTTTAGATATAGGTAATTGGTAACATTTACTGTAAATAATTTAATGAAAATTAGCACTGCTCAGAAATATCTGGACACCTTGTATTGCTACGATATATCTGATGGCGACTGTACTTGACTCGAATCTAAACTATTATAAAACTGTAACAGAAGTGAGTCTGTACATTGAAGATATTTACAAAAAAAAAATTACGACTTGGTTTTTACCTGTCCCTGATTCCAAATCACCAATTTTTTGATTTTTTGTCTGTCTGTTTGTTTGTTTGTTTGTTTGTTTGTTTGTTTGTTTGTTTGTTTGTTTGTATGTTTGTTTGTTTGTTTGTTTGGGTGTTTGTTTGTTCGAGTATCACGCAAAAACTACTGAACCGATTTTGATGAAACTTTTTTTGTTTGATATATTATCTGACTTAAAATCTGGTATATAATTTATGCGGACGAAGTCGCGGGTAAAAGCTCGTAATGTATAAAAATACTTAATGTTTGTAACTTTTTTGGATTTCATGTTTTTTACATTTTCATTACATAGTAAAAGTCGCTCAGTTTCATCACCTGAACCACGCCTGAAAATTTAGCTTAGTGTAAGGGTAAACAGTTGCATTACTTTAAGGGGCGATTGTGACCATGATACTGAACAACTTTCCCTAAGAAACTAATAAATACCAATAGGAAATTCGTAAAAAAAAAATTGAACTACAGCTAACTAAGCTACACCGCGTACCTATTTTCGTTTCTTGATTCCTCTACCCCAAGGTTGTCTGGAAGAAATCGCTTTTTAGCGATAAGACCGCCTTATTTGTACCTACTTGTAATTCTTTGTCTTTATTCAAATGTATGTTTTGTTTTGGTGTGCAACAAAATATAATTGAATTGAATTGAACTTTCCAACTTGCAATCAGCTGATCGAACGGTTAGTATGAAAAGTCGAAAAAATAAAATTCAAATATTCTAAAATATGTTTCTTAGAGAAAGTTGTTCAGTATCATGGGTTCAATAACCTCTTAAAGTACTGCTTACCCCAACACCCTGTATTATATTTTAAGGAAGTATATTGCACCTACATCCTACAGTAACGTAATTATCTGATATCAAAATTGTAATTGTAACAACATCCCAAAGTTTCATTAACTTTCAACCTTTTTCTGTCTGATGCTACCTGTCGTGTCGACCAAACTAGTACTAAATAATAATTAGGACTAGTTAATAAGCTCCCAATCTGACCAATAGCTTAATATCTGACAGCTCGTTTCATTTTTTTCATACGGAATAAGTCAAAAGATCTGTCAGACAAGCTACTAAGAACGTATCCAGAAGTGGTGAAACGGGCCCTTATTGTATGTAGTTACCAATTGAGAGTCGGTAGTGGTGTTTCCATCTGGACCCAAAGCCCATCCTTCGGGTAACGGTTCTTCTTTATGAATCTGAACCTCTATCTGAAATAATCACCAGAAAATAATTAACGTACCTACATACTTAAGAAATCAATTAAGTGTTATGAAAAAAGATTCGGACCCGGTCGGACCCCTACAATGATACATTTAATGACAAAGAGTTTCTGTAGATTTGCCATATCGATTTCAAATCAATCACACTAACATACACATACATATAATACCTACGAACAGAGTAACATTAATTAATATCATAGCCTACGAACGAACAACAACTAAACTGAAATACGGTCAAAATAATGGGTCAAATAACAACCGGTCTCTTTGGTTTACGACTTTTAATTCCATTGTGACTGGCCGTTTTGCTCGAAAAATATTGCGCTTGGCCATTAGCAGTAAATAAAAAGAAATATTTTTTTTTCTTAATTTGATTCTAATGGTATCTCAATAATTTTTTTGACGTTATTCGGCCAGGATGTTAACTAATAAAACTCCGTGGTGAATTTGGTGAGCACGGATTACAATAAAATCTCTTTGGATAGGTAAGTAGAGTAAAGTAGAGACAATACCTTACAATCTTCTTGGATTGCTTTATTTTATCCATGATTATGATTATGACTTTATTATTCTCTAGGACCAAATATGTCCCTGATTATTCTATTATTCTATCGTTCATCGCGCTAAAAAAAAAACTTAAATCATTTAACTTTTTAAGTTAATCTTAAACGTAGTGATTAATTTGTTCAGTGGTTCTATAAGCATTTGAACTAGTGAGTAAAATTTTTACAATAATTAATAACTAATACATGGGTCTTAATTGTGTAACTACACGATTCGATCGATATATCAATCCGACAGGTGTTTTTCAATATTCTTGGCGATTCTGTCTCTTAGTTCATCAATTTCATTTTAAATATACATTTTTAAAAAGTTAATTGATGATCGGAGAAACACAATATAGACATAAATAGGTACGCTATCGCTCTTGTACAGATATAATCGGAAACTTACACATTTGCACTAAAAAGACATTTGATCCAAATTGTGAAAGAAAATGCAACCAAAAAAAACTATATTCTGTTAGAATTTTTGATGTAATAAAACTTACAGCTACAGTTTTCATGGCATAATAATAAATGCTTAGACAGGCATGTTCTAAGTAAGGTTCTAAGTAAGAGAATATAGCATTCGTTTTTGTTCGCCAGTACTCTTATAATTATATTCCCTGCCGGCACTTTCACATGTGGACCAAACATTTATGAAACGCGGATTTAATATTACTCTTATTTTCATCAAAATCGAATTATCGCAGATCTGTCTTTCTTTACAACTATAAAAACGAATATTAAATCGTTTCATTATTGGAACTTTGTATCTAGTAACCTTTCCCATGGCGACGGCAGTAGATGCCATGTCGACAAGAAGCGAGTCCCCACCAGTAGCTGGAGCACACATTGCGATCGGGTTCGTTCCCATGGCACTCTGAAATCATGTACAATATTCTGGCTTATTTTAAAATGAGCAAGGTTTATAATTGATTGTATTTCATTGGATTTAACTCTAATTCATATTTATATCCAAATCTTACAAATATTAATATTTTCAGGAATAAGTAATAAAACTTAGGGGCCTCTAAGCCTTGGCTTCGACCCACGCTCGTCTCCCAAAGGTCTGCTAGGTAATGTTATGTCCCGTGATAATAAGGGACATTCAAATGAAATACCTACTTTATTTAAAGTAATGTTCATACTCTTGACATCAATTAACTTTTTAAAGTCAGTTTTTGAGATCCTATCACCACGTCTCGGTAGGTTTTTCGCTGTAGAGAAAATGCGGATACAATCATAAGTAAGCTCACATGTTTAGCCCTGGTCGGCACCATAATTGGCGAGGAGTTGGTGAAAGCCATCCCAATGAGGCCCTCAAACTTTGCTTTCTGCGCCCACCAGCCCGCCATGCCGAAGTGATTGCAACCTGGAAATTGTACAAAGTAAATAAAAAGTAAAAAAAAAGTTAAGTTAAAAGGCCAAGACCCGATGATCTTACAACATATAGTATTGGATATGGAATAGGCCCTATTTTTTTATAAACATGATATAATTTTCAATGACGCTGAGATTATTCGGGCACATTATGTTACCTACCTACACCTACTCCATATTTATAGTGTCATTAGTATAGTCAATGTAAATTACAATTATTATTGTCATGTTTTAAAATGGGACTCTGATTTTATCAAATGTCATAAAAATTCTTACGTTTCGCCGACACCCATCCGACCCCGCAATCCTTTGCCTTCCGTATGGCGATATTCATGCAGAAGTTACCAACGGTGGCCCCTAGAGCATCGCAGCCGTCGACCCACGCGGTCGCCGCGGATTCCTTCAGAATAACTGGCTTGGCTGCTGGCATGGTCGCCCCAGACTTCATGTCATAAATGTAGAGTTCTGTAATTATACGTGTGTTTATTCAGGGTGTAAAATGCGTTTCATATTAAAGGGGGTGCTTCAAACCATCAAACTGAACAACTTTCACAGTGGAGCCAAAATCGAAATAGCAAAAAATTGTCTGCTTTGAAGTTTATATGGAACAAGAAATTTTTTTGCGATTTCAGTGAAGTCTCCATAGGGAAAATTGTTCAGTTTGTTGGTCTGATCATTTCCTTAAAAACCCGTACAACAACTTAATATGCTGACAGTTTTTTATGTGGATGATCAGACCATCAAACTGAACAACTTTCTCTTTGGGACCAAAACTGAAATCGCGAAAAAAATCTGACGTCTTGAATCGAGTAGGGCTGTTTTTTAGGACCCTACCTATACAACGTGTTAATGAATTAGCGCAAAAACTCATACACCCCAACTGATTTATAACAAAATAATTAGCTTGAAACAATAATTTCATTATTTTGATACTTAAAATTTAAAGTTATTAGCATTTTAAGTTTCGAGGCAAAAATGATTTGTTATCATTTCAGCACTGAAAGAAAGCGCTAACGTACTCATGGATACATTTTAATAATCATGTTTTGGTAGTAAGTAGGGTGGTGCCCGGTTGGTGGGTCGACATCGGGTTCAGGAAATTTTAAATTTTGCAAACGAACTATTTAATATTTTGAAAAAAATCACCTATGTTGAAACCATGATAATTCGATTCAGCTCTCGATTCTAAACAAACTACTTTCTAGTTTTGCGTTAATTCATTAACACGTTGTATAGTGTCCTTCTTATTATGCTGACACATTTTTAAGGGGATGACCAGACCATCAAACTGAACAACTTTCTTTATGGCACCAATATCGAAGCCGTGAAAATAAAATCTGCGTTCCACACAAAACTGTAAACCTACTAGAGCCAAACAGCTGTAATTTTTTCGCGATTTCGACATTGGTCCCAAAGAGAAAGTTGTTCAGTTTGACGGTCTGATCATCCTCTTAAAAACTGTCTGCATATTAAATTGGATCCTGTATACGATGCTACGTACCAAGTCTGTTAAGGCCATGGCTGTAATGCCCCGTCATGTCGGCATGGAGCAGCAAGGCGGCGTGCTCCTTGGCTTCAGACACCGGAGCCCCAGCTGCCACCAGGCTGTCCTCCATGAACCTCCGCACCTCTTGCAATGCTACCTCCGGCATGGCTCACGGGATACTGGGGCTAACGAGCAGTGTCAGCTTTATATTAGTAAGGTATTTTGAAATCTTTGCGGTGTTGTGGTACAGGAGGATTGTTTTTCTGCAATGGCGAGAGAAAAAAAGATGGATTGAATTGATTGAATGATGAATGATAGAGATATCTTCTTCTTTCATGTCAGCATGAGCTATCGTATGGCAATAATACATTTATTTATACATACATTATCTACACTAATATTATAAAGAGGAAAGATTTGTACCTATTTTTGTATGTTTGTATGTTTGTAATGAATAGGCTCAAAAAGTACTGGGCCGATTTAAAAAATTCTTTCACCATTAGAAAGCTGCATTCACCCTGAGTAACATAGGCTATATTTATTGCTAGAAAAGATTAGACGTCCACCCGTGCGAAGCCGGGACGGGCCGCTAGTAGTATATAAATATATACCTAGCTACAAGCTTTAGGAAAAATTGTCTATTGCTTGCGTTGAAAAACTTTTGTAGTTTTATTTGTATGCATCAAAATGTGATAGGTATGTGATACGTATAAACAAGTTTGCTTTCTTAATAGAAAGCAAACTAAACAAAAGAATTAACAACAAACAAAACAACAAAAAAACAACAACAAAAGAATTAATATTCAGAAGTGCGACTTTTGACACTCATACGTTGAACTCAGCAGTTGAAAATGTAAAAATTACTATGGAGATATTCATCCTATCTACTGCTGATTTGAATTTCAAAAATCACAATCCAGGAGCGCTATTTTTGAAAGCCAAATCAGCAGTAGAAAGATGCTTAATTATCTCCATAATCATTCAACCATCAACCAACCAATTCAATCTCCATAAGAAGTTGAGCAATTTACACTATGGTATCGAATTTAAAAAATCGCTCTCCTGAAAATGATACATTAAATACATCATATCTTCATAGAAATATTAATTTACTACGTCATATCTTACATCTTAGATTAAAAACTTTTCGCTTACGCTGAAAGATGGAGCCAAGAAATGAGAGAACGGGATAGCCAGTTATAAAAACTTATGTAAACAAAAAAGACAGAAATATTATTTTTTGTTTCGGTCACCGTGGCCGGTTTTTTTGTTTGGCAAGATGTCAAACCATTGTCAAACCTATGGAATGTTGATGACATCTTGCCAAACAAAGCTACTTTTTGTATGCAAAAGTCACACTATTGCTGTTTCATGTGCGGCCACGGTATGGTTTCATCTAGTTACTATATCTATGTCTTACATGAACTAGTAATGTACACAAATCGAACATAGATCCACATCCACAAACAGTTATAACAATGTGCATGTTATGAAATTCCCCATTAACTAGTTTGGTGATTGAGTAACTTTATTAACACCCTGTAGCTGATAGATCAAATATCTTTTACCGCGGAAATATACCGACTTGCGTGGTGTAGTGTTACTTTTCATAATTACTCACACTATACTATAGGTACTCTCACTTTTGAATAAACTTCGGAACAATTAAGGTATAAACTAAATAAGGAATAAATAACAATAACAAATAAATCGTTTAATTTTTAACTTTTGGAATATTCACCCAGTGTCGCGGTGCATGCAGTGCATGGATATGTAATTTGTATGCCGAAGGGAGAACATGAAAGACTTTCTAAAACCTGACATCTACTCAGTGGCGGACTAAGCCCGACGGAGGCCCGGGGCGGCAAAACTAAATGAGGCCCCCCGGTCTTTCCAGAAATTGATATCTACAATTCTTTCGAGCCGCGGCAAAAACTTGTAGGTAGCATGTATTTTGTCCCAGGGATATCCAGGTCCTACAATATGGAGCGAGCGAAGCGAGCCCGAGATTCGTACAATGTAAAATCTAGAGCGAGCAAAGTAAAGTCGAGATTTTAAAGCAATATGAAAATATATCGGACAGAAAACCTAGAGCGAGCGAAGCGAGCTCGAGATTTCACTGAATTCTGAAGCGAGCGAAGCTAAGTGAGTTCGAGATTTTACTGCAAGATAATGAGATCAGTGGAATAAGATTTAAATCCTGGAGTGAGCGTAGCGAGCTAGAGTTTTTTTTACGACCTAAAATCTGGAACGAATAAAGTAAGCTCAAGATTTAACTATACTATGAAAAGAAAAAGACATACCATCCAAAACCTACAGCGAGCGAAGCGAACTCGAGATTTCACTGAATTCTGGAGCAAGCGAAGTGAGCTCGAGATTTTTCTTCATTATAACTCGATTTTTTCAGCTCATTCCGAAATCGAGGCGATAATTGTAAACAAATAGCTGAAATGAGCTTATGCTTATAATAACTCTATTGTAGAGCTCATCTTGAAATAGAGTAGTATATTCGTGTATAAAATAAAACCGGAGTGAACGAATAGAGTTCTATAATTATGACTGGGCTGTAGCAAGAACTCTGTCTCAAAGTACAGAAAGCTCAAAAAAGTCAAGCGAGCGAAGCAAGCTCAAATTTTCGAAATACATTCTGATTCCAACCACATCGACTTTTCAAAGAAGCGAGCTCATAATTATGCTAAATGCATAACAAATTGAAAAAGATTGAGCGAGTGAGCGAGCTCGCAAATTCGCAATATTTTGGACTCTATTTCCTTCTTTGACTTTCAATGACTAACGTACGAGGCCTCCAACTTCAAACTGCAGTCCCAGTACCGGAGGCCCGGGCCTGAAGTGAACTCATAATTATGCTAACTGCATAAGAACTCGAAAAAGATTGAGTGAGCGAAGCGAGCTCGCAAATTCGCAATATTTTTGACTCTATTTCTTTCTTTGACTTTCAATGACTAACGTATGGGGCCTCCATCTTCAAACTGCAGTCCCAGAACCTTTTCTGGCATCCTGAGGCCCGGCCTCCAACTCCAAACTGTCTTTACTTACTATACAAACGTCATTATTTTGGATTTGATTAAAAAGGGATTCTCTTCTCGAGATTCGGAGGCCCCCCAGGACTGGGGGCCCGGGGCGGACCGCCCCTCCGCCCCCCCCCCTTAGTCCGCCAGTGCATCTACTGTTAAGAGCCTATGTCGAAAAATAATTTTAGCGAAACGGGCGTGTGATAGCTTATATTACTGCCAGATGCGAGAGAAAGAGATGGGGCGGCGCGCGCGCCTGGATCCAATCAAGCGAAAAAACAAACTTTATTTAATTGTGATTGTACTATTTATGTAAGTTCAATTCTGCTCTAATCAAAACTTAGATAATAGCAATCTCTTTTTTTTAAATTAAGTCTCATGTTTCTATTATTCACCGTTTAGCAGTTACAAGCGTTTATAGACAAAAACGGAGGCTACTTTGGCTTGTTTTTCTATCGAGAAAATTTGTCTTAATCGTGTTTTGGCTCTAATCAAAACTTCAATTATATGTTCAATTTACACATATCCGCAAATCGTACTCCTACTGTTAGTACTTCATGATATATGGAGCTTTGAAGAATCCAATTTTATTCACATAGCCCCTTAATGTATGTTTTACAAATAAATGATTCTTAATCTTATTCTTAACCTTAATAGTTAATACCAATACCTGAGAGGTACCTATAGGGTCCTTCCTAACGTTTAGGTTAATATTGTCCAATTCCAGATTGGTCTATAATATCATTAGCAGGACACTTTTTTAAGGGGATAATCAGACCGTAAAACTGAACAACTCGAAATCACGAAAAAATAAAACCGGTCAAGTGCGAGTCGGGCTACTCGCGCACCGAGGGTTCCGTACCACACCACCACAGAACACAACATTATTAACTTAGAAAAAAAACTTTTTTTGTCCGGGACCTTTAGCGCGAGACCGACTCACACTTGGCCGGTTTTTAGTATTTGTTGTTATTCTGTAGAGTTTGCTCTATAATCACACTATTTGACGCTTGTATGTATCACCGTTTTTACTATAGAGCGTAAAAAAAAACGTTGATAAAAACTAGTTTCTTGTTGAAAACCCCCCTTAATTTTTAACTTTCTGCCATTTTTATTATTTGCTAACAAATCCGCCGCAATAACACAAAATCTGCGAAAATTTCAACTATCTACCTATTACGGTTCAAAAGTTACAGCCCTAAATAGGTAGGACAGACGGACGGACGGACAGACAGATGGACAGACGGACGGACGGACGGACTAGTAATAGGGTCCCGTTTTCACCCTTTGGGTACGGAACCCTAAAAACAGCTCGTCCATACAAAACTGCAAACCTACTCGAGCCAAATGTATGGGACAGTAGATTTTTTGTCGCGATTTCTTACGTTGTTGGTCCCATAGAGAAAGTTGTTCAGTTTGATGGTCTGATCATACCCTTAAAAAAGTGTCAGCATATTAAGAAGGACCCTGTATACACGTTTTATACTCGTAATCAAAATAACAATATATTTGCGTTAAATTCTATTAAGTATTAAAAAAAGAATCTATTACCTAAACCTACCTAAAAAAAGATATTAATATATTTTCAGATGAACCACGTGCACCCGTTGTGAACAAACAGTCCTAACTAAGTACAAATAAAATAATCTTATGTGTTCAAGTTGTTAATGTAAGCATACATAATTATCTCACTTAAACATAAAGTAGATACACTTGCTGTCAAAATAATAGTAAACCACTTTTACATTTCGTGCAAATAAATCGAACAAATACCTAGGTAGGTACTATAATGTCTCATTCCTATTTAATAAACGTGACAAGGTTATAATATTATTGTATTTATTCTATGACAACGTTTTTACCTAAACATAAGCCTTTTTTCTCCCGTGGGTGTTAACCGTGTGGTATCGGCTAAGAATAGCACCACCCCATTTCTTCCCGTGGGTGTCGTAAAAGGCGACGAAGGGATCTACCGGAGGATGGGCAGCAGCATCCTCTGAGTACATTCAATACAATTGCGATTGCCAACCCGCCTGCCAAGCGTGGCGATTATGGCAAATCCCCCCATTTTGGGGGAGACTTATGTCCAGCAGTGGATGATGATGAAGCTGTTTTTACCTAAAAATAATGGCGCGACTTTGCTACCCGTATTGTAGAATCTAACAGAGAACAGCATGAAAGTACATTTTTATGAACCTCCAGTGTATTTATATCAAGTAACGTGTTTTTGTTTATCTTTCATTCTTGTTGTACCTAATCATCCGATATTTAACATAATTTACATATAATATAAATAATGTATACTATCAGTTCCTGATAGGAGTTCGTCTTTCCAATACGTAGTAAGTAGCTTATATTCCAGACTAGCTGTACCCGACATGTGTTGCAATTTCTCTTTTTTTCCGACACACACTTGCCGTTTTTTCTTAAAAAGCTAATTCGAACCATAAAGAACATTTAAAAAAATAATTAGCCAAATCCGTCCAGCCGTTCTCAAGTGATGCGCTTACCAACGAACATCATCATGTTTGTTGAAATGAAATCATATCGTAAAATTCGTAACAAAACATTTTTTTTTTAAATCCCAAGTCTAGCGAGAAATACGATACTTTGCTATAACCCGTCCGACCCCCGACGATGAGGACGTCATTCTAGTTTATCGATTTGATGTCATTGAGTTGAACTTGTCATCTTGGTGATATTCCGAGAGATAAGTGTACTTTTTGCAACTATCAGCAGCAAGGCTGATTCAGTGTTTATGGGGCGTAGAGCATCTCTGTGATGGGGATGGACCAGGTCTGCCTGCATAACTTCAGTCGGTTTAGGAGTTACTGATGATTAAAGGTTTGTTAAAAATTAACGATCAGCTGCAAGGCTGATAATATGTTATTGTTGTAGTATGCACTGTAGCTATGTGAACGGTACAAAAACTGGCCTGGTTCATCAGTCGGTTTAGGAGATACAGCTGTTCAAAGGTCGGAACTTCGACTGGCTGTATCTCCTAAACCGACTGACAGAACTTGACAGTTTTTGTACTGTTCCCATAGCTACAGTGCATACTACAACAATATCATACGCTCAGCCGTGCAGCTGATCGTTAATTTTTTTACAGACCTTAAATAATCAGTAACTCCTAAACCGACTGGAGTTATGCAGGCAGACCTGGTCCATCCCCATCACAGAGATGCTCTACACCTCATAAACACTGAATCAGCCTTGCTGCTGATGGTTGCAAAAAGTACACTTATCTCTTATACTATGAAGACACACATAGATTAAAATATAGACAACCGATCAATCTTAATGGTTAAACTCTTCGATCGATAAACTAACGAATTCTTAGGCCGAGAATCAGTTGGGCTATTGTGTAAGTTTCAGATTATATCGTAGGTACAAGATCGGTAATGACTGTACTAGGTAATTAATATTTTGTTTGTGAAATTAATTAAGTCTATAAGAGCCTAAAAACATAGAATAGTTATTCTTATGCTAAAAACACCATGTCTCATCTGGGTCCTACCCTAACCTATTTACGTCTTTAAAGAATGATAACTCTGAGTAGAGTCGAAATTTTCGAACCTTAGGTCCACTCCACCACATGTACGGAATTCCGAATCAGGATTACGATTTCGTATGGATTTTCTCCCTCCACACTTCCATTCGGTATCAAATCCTATACAAAATCACAATAATGACACAAAATTCAATAGATGCAATTAAGACAACATTTTTTTATATCTCTTATAATTTTTTCATTAAATTTCTTAAATCTGTAAAAATTCTACGAGTAGCGAAGTCTGACTTTGACTTGAGGCAAACTTAATGAATCGTAAATAAATAATGCTGAGCCGTCGGTCATTGACACCATGTGATATATACCATTCACCTTGCAAACTGATTATCTAATCCACAGACGTTACAAGCGTAGTAGGTTAGGTACAACGTTTAGTTTACTGAAGAATATCGTAGCGAACACTCGCCTTGTACAATACTTCTCCATACTATTCCTGTTCGCGATAAACTCTGGAAATAATTGGTAAGTTTAAAATTGAATTTTAATGTTCAATTCATAAAGGTCATTTTATCGTATTAACAAATTAAACATGTGGTAGGTATAATTTTATTCAACGATTTATTGTCAAGGTTGAATGTTGTTAGTGTCGCGTTTGTCTGAACCATATTAACTCTGTTTATATATTTACGAGGTACTCTCTTGCCTAGAAAGTTGGTCAACACAACATTTATAGAATTCTAATTAATTTAGTAATATTAATAAGGTATCACCACCTATAAACTGAATTGGCATTGTTATTTAAGTAATTAAAAAATATCGAGTTTTAAATGAAAACTTAGTGATTTCCATATGTATTTTGTATCTAAATGAGTACCTATATGTATAAGGTAGGTACCTGTGTACATTAAGTGCTAACCTTTAAGTATATAGCAATACACAAATGTGCTAACTAGACATAAATATTTATTTATTACGAGCTTTTACCCGCGACTTCGTCCGCATAAATTATATACCAGATTTTAAGTCAGATGATAAGCTATCAAATAAAAAAAGTTTCATCAAAATCGGTTCAGTAGTTTTTGCGTGATACTCGAACAAACAAACACCCAAACAAACAAACAAACAAACAAACAAACAAACAAACAAACAGACAGACAAAAAGTCCAAAAATTTGTGATTTGGAATCAGGGAAGCCTAAAAACCATATCGTAATCTTTTTTTTGTAAATATCTTCAATGTACAGACACACTTCTGTTACAGTTTTATAATAGTTTAGATATTGACGTGAATAATTATAAAAGTGCTTCAAAAGCGCTACGGCAATACGGTCCTCGATAAGCTAAGAAAACGATCAAACATCAAACCGTCTTGTCTTCTCTCTCTAGCATACTCTAAGTAACAAAGACAAATGCAACGAAGTCTGTTGAATTCTAGAATAATATGCTTTATCTACAGTTTAATCTCCATTTCTCGCACCTCCTCGCTCCCAGTGGCTTGATAACAACGAAAGATTCGTTCATCTTAGGTCAAATCGCTCATAGTTCACTCGTAACAGAAGAGACGCGTGGTGAAGGCGGAAAGTCAAAGTTATATAATATTCAACCTTACGTAGCATAGCGTCGTTTTTGTCGTAAAGGAAAATCGCGCCCGCGCCACCAGGCGACGTCGCCTGGAGAAGCGGGCATAATTCTCCAAACGACGCTATGCTGCGTACTATAAGGTTTATATTGCCGAACCCCACCCGCGTCACGTCCGCGCCACGTCACTTCTGTTTAAACAGCACCTTAGGATGAAACATTCTTTATAAATAACTGGTTTATTGAGCTATCAGCATCAATTTAAATCTCACTGCAGGGCACATATTGTATGTCTCACGAAGGAGCTGGCCACAGCCGTCAACTCGTGGTTAACTTACTTGTAATTTATTGAGGATACTCTTTAATTGAGCAAGAGTTTATCTATGCACTGCAGAGTTCAATAAGCTATAGGTACAGGGTGAAATTGATATCATTAGCATCCTTTTAAACTAAGACCTCCTTCCTCCTTTTCCTTTTTAGTCTACCCATCAAACTGAACAACTTTCACTATGGGAGCAAAAAAATCGGAGCAAAAAAAAACAGCTCTTGCATACATTTGATTGAATTGAACAGCTGATTTTTTTGTTGCTCCGATCGGTTTGCTCCCATAGTGAAAGTTGTTCAGTTTGATGGGTAGACTCTTAGTTTAAAAGGATGCTAATGATATCAATTTCACCCTGTAGTTACTTACAATTTATAACTAACTGACTCCGCAGGCTTCGCGATCCAAATGAAGGTCTTGGCTTCCGAATCCAGAGAGTACCACTGTTCCCGATCCTGTGCTACCTCTCGCCAGTTGACTTGAAGATCACGTAGGAGGTCAGCCTCCACTACTTTAAATGAATTCTTACCTAGTATCCAATCTATACATTTCAGTGAACCCGTCACCATCTGTCAGCAGCAATGAGCAAGGCAGTAGCGACAGCCGAAGCGTTCCGCTTCATGGCAGACTGTCTGAAGGCCGTTGGAGTGGCTGCCACGGCCGCGGAGCAGCAGGCGGAGCTGCTCATACAGGCAGATCGACTGGGCCATCCCAGTCATGGACTTAATAGGCTAGGTACATACAAAGACTAATTGTGTCATTTATGTTTTACGGGGTGTTTCATTTCGAGAACTTCTGCCCGTTGCATCCACGTACCAATGAGTTTTTCAACTTATGTACTTACGTAATACCGATTTTACCGACTGCTCTCAAGCGACGAAGTCATCGTACGTCAAAAATCGTAAGGAAACCTGCATACACTGAAGAAGGAAAACCGTATGTGTAGTCTACCAATCCGCATTAGGCACGCCTGGTAGACTAACGCCTATACACCCTCAATGAGAAGGCCTTTGCCCTGCAGTGATGCGTATATATGCTGATGATGATGATGACCCCCACTACCTTGCCCGTAACCCACAAATTAGGGTCTTTTGTACCGGAGGCATTTTTATTTGCGTGTTGTGGGCCTGATATACAAGCGTGGATGTTCTGAAGATTCAGAATTTTCCACAGAATTCCACTACCCCCTTGGGGAATATAGTCGTGAGCATATACAGTGTTGTGGGCCTTGTCAAGCTTGCACCATACCAAAGTATAATTTATTTCTTTCAAATATCATTCTTCCAATACTAGTGTTTCTATTCACACCACGTTCACTCTACATACTCTTGAAGACACATACTTAGTTTTGTTTCACAACATATTGATTTTGTGCAACTTGCGTCCTCCATCGGTTCCTCGTGACCTTCATAAGGTCGTCATTTCACCTTACCCCACAAGATCTCTTCCTGTTCCGATCACCTTTGGATAAACTTGTTTTGCCGAGTCTCTTTCATTGCCGACTTAATGTTAAAAATAATAAATTACTTACTTACTTTTCAGAATACTACGTAAATGACATACAGAGCGGTGCATGTAAGCCCAATAACCAGCCCAAAATCCTCAAAGAGAATGCCTCGACGGCGTGGGTGGATGCTAACAATGTGCTGGGAGCGACTGCCAGTCACTTCGCCATGGACATTGCTATGAGGAAGGCCAAGGATACTGGAGTTGGATGGGTTACTGTTAAAGGTAAATGCTAGCACACATATTTGGGTAAGCCTTCACTTCTCTTGCATTCCTTATTAGCATCATAGAGTAAGATCATTTCTCTATGTTACCACCTAAAAATGTGACAAGTTTATCACTACAGATTTAATTTATTTCAGTGAACATGAAAGTGAACATAATATACAACCAGCGAAAGAATCGAATCGAATAGAAATGTCGAACTAGTTTTTATCAATAATATGTTTTTGTACATCTAGTTCCTATAAAGTTCAATTCATCTCATTTATTACTATTTATTCTTTGTTTCCACTGAACACGTCATCTGCCTGGTGATACCTACTGGAAAAAGTTAACAGAAATGAGGACAAAACAATGGAATAGTAACACTTATGCTGTAATTGTAAATGAATGCGAATAAATGAAAAATGAAATAGTTCTTCACGTCGGCAACGAGTGTTCAATATCAAAAAATATTTACAATATGTTAACCTGACGGTCTCGTCGAAGTCTTTTAGTAGTATTATGTTTGTCATATATAGGTTCTTCTTAAAATTATTATGCTAAAGATACCTATTCCGATTGCGTATCTAATTTTCACTGCGAAGGCCAATATAAAAGACATCAACGAGGCGGTATTTTTACGATATCCCAAACAAGTGTTTATTCTTTAAAGGTTCAAATCACAACGGTATGGCCGGGTTCTGGGCAAAGAAGGCATCAGAGAAGGGCCTCATTGGAATGGCCTTCACCAACACCTCGCCTCTACTAGCCCCTACGAGGAGTAAACAGGTTTTTGCAATTAGATTTATGTTAAAAACACTTGGATACTACACCGTGATAGACCCTTGGCAAAAACATATAGCGGAGCCTTCGGCCTTCCATTAATTGACGCAAAAATTGTATTGCTACTAACTAGAAGTTAGGTTCCTGGCATTTTGCCAGATCTGCCAGCCAGTAGTTACGCCACTGGATACAAAAGAGGGAATGATTTTTAAGGAACATTTAAATTACATTGTTTATATTCAATGATAGTAAGAAATAGTAAGAATTACGTGTAAGAAAAGAGTACCTAAATGCTGAAACGACGACTGAATGGAATAGGATGACATATATGTCATGTGCGCTATAGCGCCGATCCCAAATAATGGGAAAAGGCAAAGACATTCTATACAAGGAGAACTTCGCATCAGTGCGCTATTAACGGGACCACTAAGTTATGCCCAGTTGTTTTACATTACTACTGCTTTGTGACCAAATACATTTGAAAGATTTGAAAGGACTGGAATCTCAGCGGCAATCTATAACAGCTGGGCATAAATGATGCATACAAAGGCGACATTAGAGACATGTGCCATGTTTAGGCTTTGTTATTGTATGACGTGATGACTCGATTTGGAAAAGTATGACGATGATGATGATGCTTGTTCAATGATAGAGGCTTAATGATACCTATTCATTGTATTACTTATAGAGCCTCGCTATTTAATAAAAACCTTTCAAAATTTCGCTATGAATCAAGCTATAATGATTCTTTTTACCATGTTTATCCCACGTATAGATAATTATGTACTTTCTTTGGTGAGTGCATAAGGTTTATTTTAAGTTAAGCATTATTACTTCTTATTAATCACATACTTTTAACTTTCCAGTCAGCTCTCGGTACCAATCCTTTATCAGTGGTGGCGCCGGCCTCTCATGGTGAAACGTTCTACTTGGATATGGCGACCACTGCTGTCGCTGTTGGCAAAGTAGGTATTGTACTCCTTCGTATCTCACACAGGGGCATTCAGTTATTAGTGCAATGCAGTTGCGAGAAAGATCTTTAACTCTATGAAATTCTGTCGTTCTTCGTCAAGTGTATTATGCGACTAATCTCATCTCTCAGAGTATCTGAAATAGCCCAAAGGATTGCTAAACTAAAGTGGCAATGGGCGAGGCACATTGCTTGCATAACCGATAGCCGATGCGGCGAAAAGTTCTCAAAGGAAAGCGCAGCGTGGATAGGCACCCCCACAAGGTAGACCGACGACCTGGTGAAGGCGGCGGGGACCCGTTGGATGAGGGCAGCGCAGGAACCGGTCGTTGTGGCGATTCTTGGAGGAGGCCTATGTCCTGGAGTGGACGTCTGTCAGCTGAGATGATGTTGATGAATCTCATCTGGCATCATCAGCTTTTCTGATGCTCGCGCCGTATCGCTAGATTTGTTAGAGCTATTGTATCCGACCTCGCCTCGATCGTAGCGGTTAAACATTCCATCAGGGACGTTATTGAACCATAACGCTTAAAATAACCTGCGTACCTGATTGAGGTAGCTGTAGTGGAAAAGTGTATCTAGTAAATGTGGTACGCAACAATAGGGCTAGCCTATTTGTGGTTAAATAGGGTCATGAGATTTGATGCAATACTGTTACGAGAGAAGGTATGTATTGCCGAAGGAATCAAATTCAATTGTTTTTCAATTCAATGTCAATTATTATAATTTATTGCACACCAAAACAACGTAAATACATTTGAATAAAGATAAAAAAATACAAATAGACTTAAGTACAGTAGTTATAGTGCTTATGCAAATATATTTTTTCCTTTCATATATTTACTTATAATTATTACCTTAGAGGTATTGACAACAACCGGCCGGCTCAAGGAAAACCAAAGAGTAATATAAGTATATTAGAAAAGAGAACCCACTCGTAGCAACATTATGCATCCACCTTATGTCAAATTGAAGGCTAGCTAGCGCCATCTGTGTTTCTCTGAAAATAATTCTACCTATACTATACATACCTACTTATATATATACTTATATACTCATACCGTTGTTTGAATGCTAGTTTTCGTTCGATCCCGCACCGATCGAGTGAAATTCCAGTATCCTTACTATTCCTGTATTCTGTACATTGGTAAGAGAACAACTGAAAGAACATCACTAAATCGGCACAAAATTGAACAAAAACTACAAACAACACGCACATTACTCAGTAGGTCGCCATTTTGTAAATTTGTCAATTTGACATTGGCATAGACAATATAATCTTTTTTTTTTCATAGTAAAAGATATATTTAACAGATGGCAGCACATTCTATGCAAACTGAATCGGAAAAACCACCAAAAGGCAAATGTCCTCCGCCTGAGGAAAACCTAACCTTTTCCTCAACAAATTCCCAATACGTAGTTTAAGTAAGATAAAAACTCCCTATATTAATCACTCATGTTAATCCTAATTGAGAGCCAGTATTTATAAAATGACTGTCACTTTTCAGATAGAGATGCAGAGGAGGAAAGGTGAGCCGCTTCCAGGCGGCTGGGCGCAGGGTCCTGATGGGAAGGAGACACGAGATGCCGATCTGGTTCGTTTCATACATTTCATTCTTCTTCTTGAGTGCATAACTGTTTTACGAAAACCCGTTCGTCGAAATCACGGTTCACAACTGTTTCGTTCGTCTTTTGAACTTGTTCATCGAAAGCATGGTTCGCCGAAGTATGAAGGTTCGCCGAAGTATGAAAACTTACATACTTCGACGAACCGTGCTTTCGTTGAACAGTTCTTTCGTCGAACGAAACAGTTGTGAACCGTGATTTCGACGAACGGGTTTTCGTAAAACAGTCATGCACGTCTTCTTCTTTCATGTCAGCATGAGCTGTATCGTATGATAATCACTCATGTTGTAGTGTAAAGATTAGTCAGTCAACAATGGTGGTATCGAGGCTGACTGCCCATAGTGCACTGACAGGGTGCGCTACACGAACTCAGGTTTCGTCACTCGGGGAGGCTCTTTCCTTGCACCCCGGTAATACTTAGTCGCCTACATTTGTACAGATATTTCCAAAAAATGTTTTACAGGGCCAATGCTGCATAATCCAGATGCGGTAAGAGGCAACCTAAGGGCCTTAAAACGCTTAGGGTCCTTATCCATCCAATTATCACAATAAAATTATAAGAGAGCTAGTCAGCTCCAAGGGCATAATCTGGCACCAGACAGCAGACATGGCTTTAGAGAATATGGTAGAATTATGAAATGAACAACCATAAATAGGGCAACTACTATCTGGAAAAGATCCGCTAAGAGTCTAATAGACTGGGAGGCGATGAATAGCCTTGTCTTTATCATGTGAATGAGGTCCCCCTTTTTTCGACTTCAAATAGGTCTGGCAGATTTAGCAAGTAGTATATACTGATCTGGCAACATAACCCCATGCTTACGAATATAAAATACTATCATCAAACACCTAAAATTCCCTTGTCATTATCACCTTGGATTCTGGGTACATACTGAAGTGCGATTTTTGAAAATCATACGAGCGACTTGGCAGTAGAAAATGTCAAAATTACTATGGAGATTATGCATCTTTCTACTAAGCAGCTTTCTGCCAAGTCGCTCGTATGATTTTCAAAAATCGCACTTCTGGACTAAACGCAACCGCTGCCTAGCTCAAACTAGATTTAGATTACGGAGAAGCACACAATTTTCGTTACTTTTATTAGGCCAGTCATTTTACGGAGTTTTGTTAGGCGGGGTAGGGAGTAATTATTAATTGGACTTTTAAACTGTAACTGGCACCATTTGGTGACAAAAATACTATCCTAAACCATATTTAAAAAAAATTGCTACGCAACATAGAAATCGAAATTATGTGTCCCATAAGGCTTTTAAATTAATAATATTAATACCAATGGACTCATTTGAATTAGATTTAACAATATACATTATTTTTGATCAATAAAGTAGGCATTAAAATTTAAAAAATGAGGTATTTATTAGAAAATACGAATGTATTTTTCAAAACCGTCTAAGTACCTACGCAAAAATATTTACACCATGTTTGAAGTATGTATGATGGTAAAGCCTTAAATATAGGCAAAAAAAAAGTTATCATTTGGTTTATTAGAACGAGATAATATCTATATTTTGAAATTGGAACTGTTGCTGATGTAATTTTTTTTAATTTTGGTACATTCCTAAGCTCAAATTGGCTCTTCAATATTATAGCGAAAAAAAAAATCAATTAGTAATTAGTCCCGGCTCAAACCGTAAAATGACTGGGCTATATCACGTGTATCTTCGTTCATCGTGCATCGCCTCCTAGGCCATATAAATAATATTCTACGTGATTCATAAGTCATAACGTTCTTCAGTACAAGATGTTAAAGAAAGACTAATAAGTATGATCTGTCTAAGAGATTGATCATGATCCCAACTCTCTCAACTAAGAAGCTGTATTTTGATACTGTTATGAATTTGTCTTGAATTGTAGGGTTACAACACAGGCTGCTTGATGCCACTCGGGGGTGGAGAGGAAACATCCGGTTATAAAGGATACGGACTGGCTGCTATGGTTGAGCTGTTATGCGGAATCTCTTCAGGTAACCTTTGTCAAAGCGTAAATTGCCTTTCACTCCAAACTTGGCCTGAAAACTTTAAAAACGTATTATTCCCGATTTTACTTAATTAATGGATTCCTCTTGATTTCCCTTTACCGATGTTCAGGTGTCACCTATGTTTGGCACGCAAGAGTGGCCCACAATTTAAGTAAAACAAGAACGACTAAACCTTGATTGATGCCTCTAGCAATGGGCACTAACATAGGTCAGTATCATCTAGATCCGTGGACCTTGAAGCCTAAAGAACAATAACAATGTAGATTGTACGAAATAATCAATTTTTTAAATTTTTTATATTCCTGGGTGGTTCAGACTCTTCATCAAACTAAACAACTTTTACTATGGGAGCAAAACTGAAATAGCAAACAAAAATCTGTTGTTTCATACAGTTTAATATGGAACAGCCGATTTTTTGTCATTTCATGTTTGCTTCCTTAGTAAAAGTTGTTCGGTTTGATAGTAAGAACCACCCCTGAAATTTTGGAAAATGTTTACAATATCACCCAGTATACTTACGCCCTACGGCAGTGCAGGCTTGCTCTCATCAATTAGTTTGAGAGAGAATCTAGCCACACTCTTCGTTGCAGCACGGCTAGCATGCCACCCACGACAAAGCGTTTAAACGAGAAAAACGTCATGCGCACTCTTTCTTGCATACGTAGCATACTAAAGATGAAGGTACATCTCGATTTTTATCGTTTTCTCGGGGGTGGCATGCTAGCCGTGCTGGATAGGTAGGATTAAAGGGGAATACGAAACCTATTAACACATTTTGTAGGAGCAAACTACGGACACCACATACGGTCGTGGTCGCACAGCGGGGAAGGGGGCCCCGCCAACTTGGGGCACTGTTTCATAGCCGTGGACCCCGAGTGCTTCGCGCCCGGCTTCGGCGACCGGCTCGCTGAAAGCATGCAGCACTGGCGAGGGTTGAAACCGGTATGGGTTTTTATTAATGGGATATTACCGTTGGCACGCTCCATACAAACGAAGTTTGATTATCTTTGGATTTTCCATACAAATCTTAAATGAATCCAAAGTGTTTATAAGTCTTACAACGAAAGCGTGATATAAAGCGTTTAATAATAAGTCTTACAACGAATGAATGACGGACATCACACAAAAACATTTACACGGACTCTACTAGTGTCTTCTTCTTGGTCGTAACCTCGTGGCTGAGGGACGTGACCATCGTGAGCCACTTGTACAGTCAACAGCACATCAAGCTGTACACTTGCAGTTCGATTGTAACGCTTATGAAGCACTAAATAAGAACGGTACAAAGTCCAAAGTGTCAAGCTTGACGTGCTCTTGACTGTACAGCACTCAAACTCATGATCACCGGCCGTATGGAGGGAAAGAGAGGAAGAGGACGCATGTCTACGAGATGGACCGATGTGGTAAAAGAAATGACCGAGACAACACTACAGGCCAGCATACACCCGGCTACTAGTGTCATCATCATCATCATCATCTCAGCCGATGGACGTCCACTGCTGGACATAGGCGTCCCCCAAGGATCGCCATAAAGACTGGTCCTGCGCTGCCCTCATCCATCCAACGTTTTCCCGCCGCAATGTGCCCCGCCCACTGCCACTTAAGTTTAGCAATTCTTTGGGCTATGTCAGTTACTCTGGTTCTTCTGCGGATCTCTTCATTTCTGATTCGATCTCGCAGGGAAACTCCGAGCATAGCCCTCTCCATTGCCCTTTGGGTTACTTTCAGCCTTTTTATGAGGCCTTGAGTGAACGACCACGGCTCTGTTCCATATGTCATCACTGGCAACACACACTGATCGAAGACTTTCGTTTTAAGACTCTGCAGTATGTGGGACATGAAGATACTACGTAGCTTCCCGAACGCTGCCCAGCCGAGTTGGATTCGACGGCTACTAGTGTAAAATAATGAAATTTCTCAGGGAAAGTTGTTCAGTATCATGGGTACAATCGCCCCTTAAAGTAATGTAACTGTTTACCCTAAGGCGATTATCACACTGCACCGCGCCCCGGCGCGTAGCACGGGACCGCAGATTTTAACATTGTATGCAAGTATTTCAATTTATATAGAAAACACGCCTAGGACAACACACTGCCGACGCGTCAATGCGCGGGAAGGCGTCCCGCGCGCAGATTCTGCTAATCTGCGCGGGAGCGCGGGGCGTGCCGCGGGGTATAACACACTGGCTCCGCAGTCACGCGCGTGATTTTATGCATAAAGGACGTGTTACACGTGTTCAGGATGGATCTGGACGTTGACAAATTTATATTTGAAATCGAGCAACGTCCAGCAATTTGGGATATGAAATGCAAAGAATACAGTGACCGAACGAAAGCGAAGCGAAAGCGAAGTGAACATTTGGGCGCGGGACCGTCGTACAATGCCACCCCGCGCGTAGAAGCAGATTACACCGCGCGGAGAGGCAGATCTGCGCCTCCGTCGCCGCGCGCGTGATCTGCCGCTCCCTTCGCTCCGCGCACCGCGGCGGGACGCGTCGCTAGTGTGATAATCGCCTAACACCCTGTAATATGTAGTAGGTACTAGATACTCTTTCTTATACTGTGGTTTCACTATCGTAAGGCAACGCTAGGAGTGTAAACGTAGACTGACGGCGATAATTTCTGTTTCTAACAGACTGACCCCTACTTGCCGGTACTGGCACCTGGTGATAAAGAGAGGAAAGCAGCTGCGGAGGCCGACTTGAGGGGGACAGTCTCCTATGTGGAACAGCAGATCGAATCCAGCGCCGCCCTTGCGAGGAGACTCCATGTTAAACCTATGGACGTCGACATTATATGATTGTTATAGGTTCATTCCACTTTAGGGTTACAACGAAAATTTAATAACACAGCGATCGACGTCTGTCCCTTGTCTGCACAAAAAGCACGATTAGTGTGGACAAACCAAAGGAACGACAATCTCCTTTTTGAAGGGTGTTCTGTCTTGCATCAGATGGCAGCATTTTCTATGAAAACTGCAGCGGTAACTGCTGCCATCTAATCTCCATTCAGGAATTAGAGCCACAAATGTAAACAACGGTGATACCAGTGTAGAAAATACAATCTCGAGACGGAAGAAAACTTATCTCCGGAATGAATAAGAGTAAATTATGTATTCTACTCGCAAAGGATTACGACAAATTATATGTTAATTTTGTATGGAAAATAATTTAAAAAAACGCAATTTATAATTTATTTTAGATAAAAAGAAAGCGTGACTGTAAATATTTTATTTCGTAGTCTGGCAACAATCAGATATTTTAGACCTTTGGTTCGTTTTAACAAAGTTCTTAATGAAAAAGATTTTTTATTGTACACAATAACGTAAACGCGTCTCTTGATTGTTTAATACCTTCGTCTAAGTCCGTACGCTATGCGCGGATGCTACGCATAACACAAAAAGCCCACACAGACAGAGTAGCGGGCTACATAACATAATTTAAAAATTTCATTCAATTTGTCATGATTGTTTTTATTATTTATAGATAGACAATACATTTTTAATGTCAACGCAATTTATGAAATGCTGTGCCGACATAATTTTATTCTTAAAAAATGCACCAAAGGTTTCTGACCGCGTAATGTCACTTGGACAGTGACGTTTCTTTGTTTACATTTTGTCGCTTGAATTCCTGAACGGAGTATAGTAAGTTATGCCGTAATCGACTTTCTTTGGTGCCCATCAAGCTGGCGTAAATGTGGGAATTATGATAAGGTACAGTCAGAAGCAATAAGTTATATACACTTTAGTACTACAACGTAGAACAAAAGTGTATACAACTTATTGCTGCTGACTGTATCTAGATAGGTACGTGTAGTGCTATAAAATAGTTCCCTAATACTGCCTAATACAGAGGGTACTATTATTTAAACATTTTATCAATGAATGTAAAAAACTTTCTAGTCTTTATCATTAGGTTAAGTACCTAGGTAGTTAACCTAATGATAACTTAGAAATGATAAAGGCGAGAAAGTTTTTACCCAAGGTATACTTAGGTAGATAATTGATTGACTTTAAATCTTCAATCAGGTACCTACCTACCTGACCTACAGGGTCCTTCTTAATATGCTGACACTTTTTTAAGGCGATGACCAGACTATGAAACTGAACAACTTTCTCTATGGAATCAACATCGAAATCGCGAAAAAAATGCAGTTGTCGCATACGTTTGGCTCCGAGTAGGTTTGCAGTTTTGTATGGAAGTGATGATTTTTTTTTCGCGATTTTGATGTTGGTCCCATAGAGGAAGTTTTTCAGTTTGACGGTCTGATCATCCCCTTAAAAAAGTGTCAGCATATTAAGAAGGACCCTATATGTATATTATCAATTGTATTGGGAACAATTTTCGATCAGATCGAATTAATTTAGATAATGCAATTAAGTTATCTAATCTAAATATAAGAGAAACGAAGACGTCGCCATTTATTGTTTTAATATCTACACTTTTATAGCAATTATATTTTACTTAAAAAACATTATGTTTTAATTTCGCCGTGGTGGTTCAGTTGCGAGTAACCTTGCATGCCGTGGCAGGAGGCGATGATTCGATCCCCGTCTAGGGCCTCGTAGCATTCATTGTTCGGAATTTATGTAGGTCTGTACTGTACGATTTGTAACAACATTGGTTTTTCGGTGAAGGAAAACATCGTGAGGAAACCGGCATGCTTCAATTTCGAGGCATGTGTACACTCTTCATCGTACTAGGCATCTCACAAATTTCAGAGCTAAAAAAGCAAAAACCGGAACGCATCCTACCACACCCCCTGCGCACCCTCCTGACAACCTCTTGACAATTTTACACTATGTAATGCAATATTGTATTTTAATTGTACTTTGTACATTTTGTTTTGTTTAAAAGATGTGTGTTGTAGAGTTTCTGGCCGCATCTTCTCTCAACGGGACACCTTCCGACGCGGTGGTAGAGTCAAAAATTACGTCAAAAAGCTATCTATATGATATTATTTTGAATAAAAAATTTTTGAATTTGAATTTTGAATTTTGACCCCGCGCCTGAACTGACATTCTTTTTAGAGCAATTTCCATTCAATTTCACAATATTATGGGTAATTTTCCTTGATACATCAAGCGATCCGGGTAACGGGGGTTATAAATCCCTTCGGAATCTTCGGATGTAACGACTCATATAATTATGGTCAAACTTCACACAGGTAAGTTTGTTTAACCATCAATTATACTTCATCGTTACATCCTCGAGATTTATACTTGACAAAGGTAGATGTTTAGCGCCTTGTGAAATTGAACGAAGGGCTTACTCCCCTTCACTCTAATATATGAATGTTCTGAAGTTTCAGAATAACTCTGACTATATAAGCCTATGCTGATGCGTGCTGAAGGTAATTTCGCCATGTCGATAAGTATATCTAGGAGGTATCTTTGACATTGGAAGGGTATTTATACTACACAAGCGATATAGGTAGGTATACGAGTTACATTAGGTATAAGTACACGGGCTGCAATGCAACCCTGTAGATCTGCCAACTGTAGGTTGCTGACAGTAACCTCTTTTCTCTGTAAACTAAGTATCTAGACTTTATCCTGGTACATTTCCAAACAGAACTGCATTTCACAGCAGACTGCTAAATGATCTCCATGCTTGCAGCTTCAAATGTCTCGCCGTAAAACTGCTGTATATGTACGGACAGCAACCTACAATGCCGCTAAAGTTTATAACTAGCCAGCAAAAAGTTCCTGAATAAACTGAAATCGATGCTAGTCAATGTGTCCATTATGACGTACCTACATCTTCACCTCGTTTTTAATTACTAACAATCTTTTAAGGGTGTATTCAGTCAGACAATGAAACTAAACAATTTTCGACATAAAATTTACTTACATGTAAATAAATTGGTTTGATTCGTAGCACAATTATCATTGTACTTACCTAATTATGTACCGTAGTAAATTTTAAGTATTTTCGTCTTTAATAAAATGTTTTGGCTTACTAGGTATCTTATCTTATTGTGGGGGCTGGCAAGCCAGCAACACTTCGACCCAGTGGGATCTTTTGTGTTAGCCCCAAACCCACCAAACCAACTTACCCAGGCTTACTAGGTAAGTACACCGCTTTGTTTAAATGCATGATTAGTTTGTATCAATTGCTATACGTACAGGGATAACAATATATTGTGACAATCTTATCTGTATTGTATTCTACATAACATCCTGCAATAACATTTAATT
Organism: Agonopterix subpropinquella; assembly: GCA_922987775.1. Classification (NCBI taxonomy): domain Eukaryota; kingdom Metazoa; phylum Arthropoda; class Insecta; order Lepidoptera; family Depressariidae; genus Agonopterix; species Agonopterix subpropinquella. The sequence continues at coordinate 6,375,258 of OV277710.1, forward strand.
TATCGTAATAATGAAATTGAATTCAAAAAGTATGTTGGTAAAGTTTTTCAATAGGCAGGCCTATTAACCTATAAGGAAAAGGTAGAACCAACTACCTACTACGATGACTAAAACGGTAGTGATTCCATTCTCTTTGACGATGACTACAAACGAAAAGACAATGGTACCGATTCGAACTGTGCCACGACTTAACTGAACTAAATTTATTCCTGTCACTTTCTAAAATAAGATTAAGAAAAGAGACAGAAAACCAACAACTGAATTTATTGCTGTCAAAGTGACGTTAATCGCCCAAGAACGCCTTAAATAAGATGGCGTACATTATGATGGCATCTTATTTTGGGCGTGTAGCGTCACTTTGACAGCACTAAAGTCAGTTGTTTGTTTTCTGTCTCTTTTCTTAATCTTATTTTAGAAAGTGACAGGAATAAATTTAGTTAAATTAACACAAAACGGGGCACAGTCCGAATCGGTACCAATACCTACATAAAAATACTAGCATGATGACACTGAACATTTTATATCAGCGAACAAGTTTTATTATCTTCCTAATCTAATTGTCTTGCCATACCTAACAACCAATCAATTAGGTACCCACTTAAGAGGATAGATCAGTACGGTTTTGTCCATACAAACGTATTCCCCTGTTTTCTTCCTGGATAATGACACTAGAGCAAATATTTTTTTACCATACAATCTATGTTACCTCTGCCATGTCCCTATGTTTTGTTTTTTGCATTTATTGATTACTGTAAGAACTGGGGACCTTCGAAAATGACTAATTTTACCGCCCGTTTTGAGACACCCAGTAAACAAAGACAAGTATAAATAAAAGTAAAACATATAGACATAGCCAAAGTCCTTCTCATATTATTTTTTTAAGAATTATTAAAATCGGTTTAGTTTGGAGGAGGAAACAGGGAAATACGAAATGCAGATTTCGTCGATATTTTGTCTATAAAATCGGTCCGAGCTGCCGTTGCCTCTTTTGCACTCTAGTCGGCGGGGTGTATGGGTGGGGCGGATCAGACAAATACGTATACAGTCGGAAAAGTGATCTATTCTCCAAATTTGCATTTCAGCCCGGCTATCCTCTTAAGTACTTTGTCGCACCTCAAAACATTCACAAACAATTACTTAGTGCTTAGATAGTTACAAATAGGGCGTAGACGGTCTGACGTCAATCGGTCTAATTATAACAACCCAAATGAACGAGTCATTCTGGATTCATTAGCCCACCACAATAACATCGAATACCTAGTATTACCGACGGCCGACCCTAGTGTTGTTTTTAATTTAAAGGATACTTTGATCGATTCATTGTGATTGGCTTGATCTTCTCGGATATAGGAAACTTTTAGCTTAATCAAAACAAACATCATGTATTGCGAGTTTGTGATACATAGGTAAGACAAGGAATTTACCCCAAAATCTTGAAGACATTTAAGAGGGAGGTTACACGCTCAGTATTTCGTCATTCTCGTCCATCAGTCTGGTCATGTTTTGAAGGGAAACTGATATACTGAAGCACCATGTTAGTCGGGTCAGTCTCGAGTCAGTTTCCCTTCAAATCAAATATACATGACCAGACTGATGGACCAGAATGACGAAATACTGAGCGTGTAATCTCCCTCTAACATTTTAGGTAACAAATCTCGATAGGTGAACCTTGGTAGCTAGTATTCATCTTTCTTTACTATTTCTCTACTATTATAAAACTGTAAATGTAAAAAACAATTTTTTTGCTTTGTGTGTTTGAACGAGCATCACGCGAAAACTACTGAAACGATTTTGATAAAACTTTTTTGTTTGATAGCTTATGATCTGACTTAAAATCTGGTATATAATTTGTGCGGACGAAGTCGCGGGTTAACGCTAGTATCTAAACTATTATAAAACTGTAACAGAAGTGTGTCTGTACATTGAAGATATTTACAAAAAAAAATTATGACATGGTTTTTACCTGTCCCTGATTCCAAATCACCAATTTTTGGATTTTTTGTCTGTCTGTTTGTTTGTTTGTTTGTATGTTTGTTTGTTTGTTTGTTTGTTTGGGTGTTTGTTTGTTCGAGTATCACGCAAAAACTACTGAACCGATTTTGATGAAACTTTTTTTGTTTGATAGCTTATCATCTGACTTAAAATCTGGTATATAATTTATGCGGACGAAGTCGCGGGTAAAAGCTCGTATTATTATAAAACTGTAACAGAAGTGTGTCTGTACAGTGAAGATATTTACAAAAAAAATACAATATGATTTTTAGGTGTCCCTGATTCCAAACTCTTTGTCTGTTTCTTTCTTTGTTCGCGTAGGCATCACGCGGAAACTACTGGACCGATTTTAATGAAATTGTGTACTGTCTTACCTAATAATTTATAGTACAATCGAAACCAACTATAATCAATAAATCGAATACCTATCTACCATATGTACGGATAGTACTAGTATTTATTCTGTGCCATAGGAATGTATGATGTACTAACCTACTGAATAAAATGAGACCAAAACCATAATTAGGATAAAAACTCCTATCTGGAGTGCGATTTTGGAATCTCATTTGCTGAGTTCAGCAGTTGAAAATGTCAAAATTACTGTGGAGATATGCATCTTTCTACTGCTGATTTGACACTAAAAAATCATACCCCAGGAGTGCGATTTTTGAAAGTTAAATCAGCAGTAGAAAGATGCGTATCTCCATACATTTTCAACTGCTGAGTTCAACGTATGAGATTCAAAAATCGCACTCCTGTTGTAAATAAATAATTCCGAAATTAAAAAATTTTGTATGGAGCCTGTAGCTTTACAACGTGAAAATAGGTACCTTTAAAAACAGATCGTCAAAATAAAATTTTTATTATGTACAAAAATTAAAAACATAAACAATAAACATAAAATCTTAACTAATTTACAAACATACCTGATAATAAAAAAACAATCAGTATCAAAACCATTACAAACCGTAGAGGAATTTGAACAGGAAAACAAAGCTATTGATTCAGTTTTCTAAATAGGCTATAAATGCTATAAACATTACCCAAAAAGGATAAATAATAGTAAAAGGGTATACCTACATACAGTTTACAGTCATGTCTAAGTAGCCTTAAAATCGGGCCTTTCCCACCAATTATGTGCCCTGCAGTGGGACTTATGCTGATGATGATGATCTAAACATCCACGTTAAAAAACAACTTACAAAAATAAGGTTTGTTTTATATAAGTACGTAGGTAGGTACGTACGTATACCTAATCTATATCAATTCTAATGAAAAAAAAACACCTTTCCGTGCGAAAGTGACCCATAATAATCAATGACATTAGTAAACAAGAATGGACAGGCCCTGTACCCGCACTTTCGATGTTCGCTATATCGCCACTGTTTCGGTCCGCAGTTGATTGGAATAGAGTTGACATTGGAACAAAAATGTTCACGCAATTGCGAAGTTCGAATCCCGGAGTACCCTCCGGAACCATCGGTCTACTGAGTAGACCCCCAGGCCTTACGCGAACATTTCAAACCAGAAAAATGAGGCAAAACAATTGACAGTTTTACTTCGAAAATGTACTGGATGACAGACCAAGTACCCTAATTTGTATTGAAGTGCCCTAGTTTTGCGTGCTTCAACTTAAGGGGCTATGTAAAAAAAATAGGATTCTTCAAAGCTCCATATATCATGAAGTACTAACAGTAGGAGTATGATTTGCGGATATGTGTAAATTGAACATATAATTGAAGTTTTGATTAGAGCCAAAACACGATTAAGACAAATTTTCTCGATAGAAAAACAAGCCAAAGTAGCCTCCGTTTTTGTCTATAAACGCTTGTAACTGCTAAACGGTGAATAATAGAAACATCAGACTTGATTTAAAAAAAAGAGATTGCTATTATCTAAGTTTTGATTAGAGCAGAATTGAACTAACATAAATAGTACAATCACAATTAAATAAAGTTTGTTTTTTCGCTTGATTCGTTCCAGGCGCGCGCGCCGCCCCATCTCTTTCTCTCGCATCTGGCAGTAATATAAGCTATCACACGTCCGTTTCGCTAAAATTATTTTTCGACATAGGCTCTTAAAGCGCTTTGGGCCTATCCATTCATTTTACTTTGATCTAAGCCCATAATAATGTAACAGACAGGTTCTACATATTAATGTTTCATAAGCGATTTGAATAGTTTAATTTAATGTTCTTATTTTGATCAGACTGATAAACAGACCTTGACATCATACGTAATGATGTCATCGGGCGGCGGGATTTTTTTAACCGACTTAAAAAAAAGGTGGTTATCATTTCGATACATGTATGTAATATTATTGGAATTGCAAAATATTCACATATGATAATCTACTAGGGCTTCCAAACAAATATACAAAATTTCATAGGTGTATGTATGTATGTTTGTCCACGCATTTCTGCGAAACTATTAATCGGATGGTGACCATTCTTTTTTTATTGGCTTACATTTACTCCAACTTCGTTTTTTTTTTTACATTTCGGATGGTTTTTGAACACATATAGAAAGACAAAGTGTTGTATAGAATACATAGGCGTCGTGGATTTAGCTCAGCTCCCCGAAACACTGACATACTGTGTAGAATGGGATCACCCTACTAATTCGTGTAAGTGTGACGGCCTGGAGTGCGATTTTTGAATCTCATTCGCTTAGTTCAGCAGTTGAAAATGTCAAAATTACTGTGGAAATACGCATCTTTTTACTACTGATTTAACTTTCAAAAATCATACTTCAAGAGTGCGATTTTTGAAAGTCAAATCAGCAGTAGAAAGATGCGTATCTCTATAGTACTTTTGACATCCCTTTCATTTGATGGGTATCAAATGAAAGGGATGCAAAAATGCACACAATAGGTTTTAGAACAAATTTTTTTTATTTTCCATACAAAAAAAAGATGACGTCATAACTCCTCTCTGTTTTATTTTTATTTTTTGGTGCTACGGGTCAAATGGATTTATATGGACCAAAGGTCAATCGCTCCGAATTTCATGCTTTTAACACCAATTGCAGCATTTCACTGAATTTCAAGGGCGTACCGCTAGGACTATTAGATTCAGGTACTAGACAACAGATTTTACTTTGAATAAAAACCCATTCACTGTAGGATACACCCTTAAAATTTTGTTAATAATTAAAAACTAAGTGGTGTATTAATCTATAATTATTATAAAATTATAATCCAATAAAAAAAAATAAAGTGTCATCTATTCATTAGATACCTAAATAAAATAACTAAAAATTAACATAAATGCACCTTAATTACTAAAGTATAAAGATGGACTATAAGTAGATTAATTTACAAAAAAATAAATTCCGTAAATTAATGAATTCGAGTCGCACTCTAATCAGCGCGACGTTCGCATTATGCTACTGAGACAGGTGAGGTACTGTCACTCCTCTAGCTTGCACGCGCGGGCTTGCAACTGGGCTATCATGGGCTTCGTATCTATTTTTTTTCTAAGGTTTAAAGCGTTAGTTATAGAGTCATAATATAATTCTTGCTTGCATGTTAAGTTCTAAGTTCTTACACGGATTCATAATTAGGAGTGCGATTTTTGAAACTCATTCGTTGAACCCGGCAGTTGTAAATGTCAAAATTACTATGGAGATATGCATCTTTCTATTGCTGATTTGACTTTCAAAAATCGCACTCCTGGAGTATGATTGTTTAATGTCAAATCAGCAGTAGAAAGATAGAGGTAAGGTAGTGTTCATAGTAATATTTACATTTTCAACTGCTGATTCAACTTTGCTTTAGATATATTCACCTGTTTGCGCGATTTAGTTACTAACAGCGATCGGATCGATGGAGGAAATTATCTCTTGTGATATATTTTAAGTGTGCTTGTTGATGAAATGATTAAATTCAGTAAGAAACTGGAAAAAATCACTTTCAGCATCTTTTACAACATTTTTCGATTTCCTTTTCCCGCTCCCATCATTTATTTGTCCTAACCTATCATCGTTCTTTGTCACATTCATATTTTTCTCGACAACTTTATCTGCTGAATCAATCCGTGAATTATCTGCATTCAATCGTTTACCATCAGAACCAGTTATTTCCGAATTCACAATTAATGGTGTCATCATTGCATTTTCATCTCTAGTACACTGTTTTTGAATGTTATATTGAACGTGATGAACTTCTTTGACCACCTTATCGTCCTTTATGACAAGCCTGCGTTCTTCAACTATTACTTTATCAAAGTTATTACGCACTGGACAGTCAAATTTGTGTTTCCCTGAAGAGTAATTAGAGAAGACGAAACCACAATCGTCACATTTGAAACACTTAGCAGGATCTTTGGACTTATGGTTTTTCATGTGCACGTTGCAAGAGGACGATGTCAAAAAATGTAGATTACATTCGTTGCATTTGAATAATTTAAACACTTTTTCTTCTTTTCTTGATATTTCAATTTGTCTTTGCGTATTGCTTGCAGTTGTATTTGCATGTTTCTGTTCACCAGTCACCTGTGTTGCAGTAATATTCGCGTTGCTTTCTTTATTCAATTCTTGTCTTAGCGCTTGAACTGAATTTCTTTTTTTCGCTAACGCATCTTTAGTGCTTTTTCTAATATTAGTACTTGTTGATGGAGATTCTTTTGATATTCCATTATTATTTTCAGCGAGAGTAACATTAGAAACTACAAGGATATAAAATTTATTATATTTATTTATCGCATGTTTCTCAAGATGAATAATTAGTTCGTCTTGAGTGAAGTTCAGCCCGCAAACACCACATGTCCTACTGTCATGTTTAGATAAAGTTTGACATTTTTTAAAATGTTTTTCAATGGTTTCAGCTGAAACGAAATTCAGGCTACAGCGATTACATTGAAAAATTGGTGGCTTCTCATTATCTGTTTCATCTAGCTTTCTTTTTTTAGGTGTTTTTTTCTCTTTCTCATCTTGATTATCGCTACTTTTTTGTTCATCAGCTTTTGACTTAGTCAAAACTTGTGATTTCTCTTCTGAAATATCCCTTTTTCTTGTATCTTCAATTCCTGTTATAATTTTAGTATCATCGACTGTTTTCATATTATTTACTATTCCGATAGCTTCATGCAATTTCTTGTATTTTGGTAAATCCGAATGATGTTGCTTTCTGTGTGCTGTTGCACCACTTCTTAGAAAAGCCTTTTTGCATATTGGGCAATAGAAATATTTCTTAGCCGCATCGGTTACTTGACTATCGTTTTTTATGTTAACATTATCATTTTTGGTTTGTGAACAAGTCGCTTTGTTTTCTTGAGTACTATTGCTTTTTGAGCAAGAACCTAAAAATTTTTCAAAAAGATCTTGTAACATATTTGATTCGTTCATATTTATGTTTTTGAAATTTTCATCAGATGATTCTCTTCCGTTGTCCACCATTTTAGATTCTGAAACAAAACTGCAGTTACAAACATAGTAATAGGTACATACTTCAGGCGGAAATCGGTTCTTTATCATATTGATGGTTTCAGGACGGAACGAATGAAGTACTTTAAGAGCCTACCGAGCCTATTGTGCTGCCCCCAATCGTATTTTATTTATTTCTAAACAATTAAACAACATTTCCAAAAAACGCGAATGTCACATGGGCCTCTACCCGCACATTCGAACTTCGCAATTGCGCGAAAGTTTTCGTTCCAATGTCAACTCTATTACAATGAAGTGCGGACCGAAACAGTGGCGACGTATCGAACATCTAAAGTCCGGGTACAGGACCTGATTGGCTTTCAATTTATCGAAACATTACGGATTATTATGTTTTATGCTTGTAGCTATTATCGTTAAAACCGGCAAAAGTGGCCACTTTTTGGTCACAATGCGACATTCTTGTTTTTTGGATATATTGTTTAATTGTTATTTTGTTAAGAAATAAAAGAAATACGATTGGGGGCAGCACAATAGGCTCGGTGCAGCCTTAACCCATTCCACGCCACGGATTTATTTAGAAAACGCTCATCACACGCCGCAACCCAAAATTTGTCACTATCTGGAAAACATATACGTACGTTGATAAGTTTATTTGTGATAAAAATATAAGGATTTTTCAACAATTTTTTTTGTCTGATATATCAGACTTTGGCGGCGAAGGCACGAAACTTATTTGATATATCAGACTTTGGCGCTGAAAAGGTAATTTCTAATTTGGGGACAGGACGGGTGTGGTGTGAGCAGGAAGCTGTTATAGGTATGGCCATAGAATAACAAATAGTTAGGTACACTATTCTTATCATAAGTATAATAATGTCTACGATTCTTATGGTACAGTCACCATCAGATATATCGTAGTATACAAGGTGTCCAAATATTTCTGAGCAGTGTTAATTTTCATTTAATTCTTTACAGTAAATGTTACCAATTATATCTAAACGTGTATTTTGTCATAAATATCTGAACAACGAATTTTCAATAATTTCTTTACAATGTTATTTAAAATTATAATGTAAAACAACGGAGTATGGTTTTATTCGAAACTGTTCAGATGTTTATGACCACCCTGACTGCGTCAAAATATTTGATGTTCTAGGTGTTTCTATATTTTTGATTGACTATGAGTAAAGAAATTATTGAAAATTAGAACTGCTTGGAAATATTTGACCACCTTGTTTGCTACGATATATCTGCTGGTGACTGTACTTATTGTCTACCAGTGGAGTATACATTTGAGAGAGGCGTTTTTATTAGAAAACAAAAGAAAAGTTCAGTGAAGTTCAGTTACTGCTGTATTTAGCATAAAGGTATTATACTACGTAAGAGAGACAGTGACAACTGAGAGAGCGAGATGTACCTAGCGGCATGCCTGTATAATAGAAAGAGATACGTGACGCGAGGCAATAGAACCGTTTTTGGGGATTTGGAGTCCTGGTAAAAATTCGGTTTCTGTGAATAATCGTGAACCTAAAGTGAAATCGTAGATAATTTTGTGAAATATACTAACACTGTTTCATTAAATTATTCGCGATTTCACGTTAGATTGAGAATTATACACAGAAATCGAATTTTTAACTTGCCGAGGACTCCAAAAAACGTCCAAAAACGGTTTCATTTGACAACTCATGTCACTTACTCTATTCATTTAGTCACATTTATTATAACTAAATACAGTGTCAGTTTAGGTTTACTGGTTACTCAGAGGAATTACCCAACTGGTTATAATCAGTAATCACTTATCTACGACTCATGTCAAAACAACTGGGAAGTATCGATAATTAAAACATCGAATTCGGTAGGTAAGTAAGTACCTAATACATATAATACTATATTTTTTGTGTTTCTTATATATTTTTACGGATATTAGACATAATTTTTAAGATTTATTTGGTGATATGAATATTGGTGACACAAAATAGTTAAGCTTCGTTGCAGGCCGGGGAGCAGGCAACCGACACGCGTAGGTACACCAAATAACATTAATTACTTGCAAAGCGACACCCGTTTATTGCACTGATATTGAAGAAAATATGACGACACCAAGCACCATGAGGAATTGAGGACCCCACACCTTTCCGAGGTCGGTGTCTTACGAGACTACTAAGGGATAAGCATTATAAGTAAGACCTTGGACTGCGCAGAAACCATAGACCACGAATTTCTTTTCGCTTACGAAACAAATTGATAAAATTCACTTTGGGCTAAATCTCAAAAAGCTGTTATTCTCTGCTCTGTTAGGTATAATGAGTTCGAAAATATTTGGGCTAAATCTCAAAAGTACCGGCCGAACAAAAATAATGTTATATTCCTTTAGAATATGTAATTATATTATCAATTTGTTACAATGGGACCAAAAGTCGCACATAGGCGAAAGCGCTACTTAATAATTATTTAATCATATTTTTGGACAAAAAATGAGCCGAAATCAACAGGGCGTGGCTCTATAAGCTCGCCAAAGTACCTATTATAAGTAGGTATATAAATAACCTATATTGTCCGGCAAACAAAATGTCCGCCGGCGTCTCTTCTACTAAACGATTCAATAGGTACACTATTCTACAAGGTGAAATTGATATCATTAGCATCCTTTTAAACTAAGAGTCTACCCATCAAACTGAACAACTTTTACTATGGGAGCAAACTGATCGGAGCAAAAAAAAAATCTGCTGTTGCATACATTTGAGTCGCGAACTCGCGCGTCGTCATTGCAATTTGCAGTTTACTATGGAACAGCAGATTTTTTTATTTGCTCCGATCGGTTTGCTCCCTTAGTAAAAGTTGTTCAGTTTGATGGGTAGACTCTTAGTTTAAAAGGATGTTAATGATATCAATTTCACCCTGTATACCTATTATGCGAAAAGTGACGCTTGCTGAACTGCAGGCCTCAAAAGTACTCAGTTTTGGCAATGTTTCCAAAAGCCCCCAAAAGTATTACGGTCGTGATTATATGAATATCTTGTATGTAATTACTTACCACAAAGTTATGCTGAATTATTAGAACCTATTTAGCACCAATTATAGCACAGACCACAGACTGATTTATTACGTTGTAAACATGGAGCACACTGCCAAACACTGCTCTGCTATAATCTTTACTACTTATGATTATATCAGGGTTGCCAGATGTGATTTCGGAAATTCCCCCAGATCGCGATTCTTTTTCGTTTCCCCAAAAATCCCCCATATTACTTTTGGTAGAAATAAAACGAAACAGAGAAAATTATTTGCCCTTGTATTTACAAGGGCAAATAATTTTCTCTGTTTATTTTCTCTGTTTTCTGAGACATACATGTGTGGTCTCACACATGTATGTCTCGAAATGTTATCACATTTTAATGACACTTGTGTAATATGGGTGTCCCCTATGTTCCATAACTTTAATAATCCTATTTTGAAAATCCATAACAGACCAGACATAACGCTAATTCATATAACAATTAAAATTTTTAATATGAAAATATATAGGTAGCATTATTTGACATAATAATGAAAATCCATAATTTGAAAAACTATAAATGAAAATCCATAACTTTGAAAAACTCGTGTTTAGACCCCAGATCTTACTCAGTCAGTTAGGTTAGCGAGGAGCGAAGCGACGAGCATGTTAGGTTTCTTGCGACCACAGCGCATGAGCCGAGCGAGCGCAGCGAGCGTGCTGCGGCAGCGGCTGGCGAGTGCCTGAACCGAATCGCTACTGTTTTCCTAGTCCACCTGAAAATAATTTTTTCTCACCTCGGGGGGTTCACTTTGCCCCCTATCCCCACGACATGATTCGCAGACGCCATAATAATATTCACATAATCCTAAGTCAACTGTCACTATTTTTACGAATCTAACGATTTTTAGGCTCCTGCATGTCAAAGAAATTGACATAATATATAAATACTAATTTAATTCGTAAATTATCAGAAATAACAATAAAATATAACTATATACCTAACATACGGTACAAAGGTACTAAAAAAAAAATAAAGAATAAAAAAAAATAATTCGTGTTTAAATGATGTGTATTCATTTTACGTTTTTTTAACGTTAGGCATGATTACGTTTATTCATAGTTATTAAAGATGTACTTTTTAAATATATACATTTCAACATTATGGATTTTAATGATTATGTGTTTTAGGTGTTAAGGGTTTTCAATATAGGCATTTTCAATTATGAAAATGGAAATCTAATATAGACCCGTGTAATATAATACATCCAATATATAATAGTATAATAAATCCAATAAGTAGAAACTTTTAAAATCAACAGCACCATAGACAACGCATTCCATAATAATTAATAATATTGTAGAATGCGAACAATATTAAGGAATACATATTATGTAGGTATTGTATAGGCACAAGTATCGATCGAGGATCGGGCAATGATAGCCAGTTTCAGCCTATACTAAAACACCTATTTCGTATTATTTATGCAATGTTTTTATTTATATATTGATATAATTGTTTTTTTTTTAAGTTCCGCTTTTATAATTTTTGGCCAATCAATTTCCCCAAAGACAAATTTTTCTCCCCAAAATCGCGGGAAAAGTCCCCAATCTGGCAACCCTTGATAACATGAATATATAATAATAGTACATAGAAATTTATCAGCAGTGTTCCCAGGGCCGGATTAAGAGGTGTGGAGGCCTCGGGGCAACAAAGGGGTGGAGGCCGTGGCGACAAAATATTTTCCAAATAAAATGGTCAATTTTTTCAGCCGAGTTGTCCAATAAATAATTTATTGTGAATCCAAGTATAGATTCTTTTATTATCTTTATATCGAAGGAAAAATGGTTTATACTAGTGTTTAAGTACTAGTCTGAATTTGATTATTTTTTTCCGAAGTCTCTAGTGTTGTCCCTCTTTTATGGAGGCCCGGGGCGGCAGACCTGGTTGCCCTCCCCTAAATCCGGCCCTGAGTGTGACCGTTTCTAAAATTTACCAAATGCATTCTGTTGTGCTCCCAGTACTAAAAATACTAGGTACCATTAAGGAAAAATAGATAAGGATAAGACATTACAGTAATGTGTGATAAGACTAAATTATTACAATTTGTCTAATGGGTTCAAATCTTGAATTTTAACGAATTATAAAACCATTACCTATACTCAAATATTTAGTATTATACTAAGATTGTACTAACTAAACTCACTGTACTTAGGTAAAATATAAAATAAATATCTTGGACAATGTCACACAAATTATCTAGTCACATTTAAAGTACCAGAATCTAGCCTGGACTTGTATTATGATGACTAGACAACGATATAGAATACATATATAAATACAAACATCCATGACTCGGGTACAAATATTCATATTCATCATACAAATATTTGTCCCTTACGGGATTCGAACCCGCGACCCTCGGCACAGCAGGCAGGTTCACTACCGACAGTGCTACCGGGCCGTCGAACCTAGGTAGGTACCTATTGTTGATTTTGTACTAAAATTATAAATCTACACTAATATTATAAAGAGGAAAGATTTGTACCTATTTTTGTATGTTTGTAATGAATAGGCTCAAAAAGTACTGGGCCGATTTAAAAAATTCTTTCACCATTAGAAAGCTGCATTCACCCTGAGTAACATAGGCTATATTTATTGCTAGAAAAGATTAGACGTCCACCCGTGCGAAGCCGGGACGGGCCGCTAGTATTATATAATTTTGTTTACAGGAGTGCGATTTTTGAATCTCATTCGCTGTTGAAAATGTCAAAATTACTATTTCTACTGCTGCTTTGACTTTCAGAAATCGCACCCCTGAAGTATGATTTTTGAAAGTCAAATCAGCAATAGAAAGATGCATATCTCCACAGTAATCTCGACATTTTCAACGGCTGAACTCAGCGAATGAGATTCAAAAATCGCACTCCAGAGCCTCAATTAAATACTTACCAATTAGTACTGAAAATACCAAAAACGGTCACACTGTTTATCAATCATCAATCATTCTCATTCTCATCCAACAGTTTTATGGTATTCTTGGTTTATGTATACAGACCACATACAGACAGGGTGAAATTGATATCATTTTTTGGTTGTAAGGGCTTGGTCAATGACCATAGCTACTGCGACCTGAATAGATCTATTTCTAATTGATATCATTGGCATCCTTTTAAACTAAAAGTCTACCCATCAAACTGAACAACTTTTACTGTGGGAGCAAACCGATCGGAGCAAAAAATTATCTGCTCTACATACATTTGAGTCGAGTATGCATTGCAGTTTAGTATGAAACAGCAGATTTTTCAGTTGTTCCGATCGGTTTGCTCCCATAGTCAAAGTTAATAGACTCTTAGTTTAAAAGGATGCTAATGATATCAATTTCACCCTGTATAGCCAGAGTTGCCAAATGCTTACAAAAAACGACTAAAGTACCTCTACTGTTTTAAAAGGTCAAAATAAAAATATGCTAAAATATTTCATGTAGTTAGGTATTTATTCAAACAAAACGAACAAATTGCTTGTCTACAATAAAAATGATAGGTAATCTAAATTTTGAAATAAAATGTCCAAATCTTGACTCCAAACAGTTGTTCTGTCTGTTTGTATGTTCGCGCATCACGCGAAAATGACTGGACCGATTTTGAAGAAACTTTTTGTACTTGTTGTTTTAATTTATACCTATATAACAAAATTTAAGTAACTTTAAAGTGCACTTGAAACCTACTAATATCTAAACTATTATAAAACTGTAACAGAAGTGTGTCTGTACATTGAAGATATTTACAAAAAAAGATTACGATATGGTTTTTAGATGCTCTGATTCCCAATCACCAATTTTTGAATTTTTTGTCTGTTTGTTGGTGTGTTTGTTTGTTCGAGTATCACGCAAAAACTACTGAACCGATTTTGATGAAACTTTTTTGTTTGATAGCTTATGATCTGACTTAAAATCTGGTATATAGTTTATGCGGACGAAGTCGCGGGTAAATGCTCGTTTAAATAAACCTAGTACCTAAGTACCTACCTATAGTAAGCATGATACACTGAATCAAATGAGACCAAAACCGTCACATTGGGATAAAAACTTTTGATAAAAAATTGAAGCTAGTGTAGCTTTACAATCCGCTTTAATTATGTAGGTACGTAAAAAATACAAAAATAAAAACAAAGCATCTAAAATAAAAATTGTATTTCAAATTATGAAACATACTTTAATAACAATTTTAATAAACATAAAATCTAAACGAATACAAAGATACTTAGTAATAAATAAAAAACAATCAACATCAAAAGAGATTAGCAGAACAAAGCGAAAATAGCTCAGTTTTCCAACATCCAAATTCTCCTAAATGCATTTTATCTAAGTGGCATCATGAAATCGGGCCTTTCCCGAGATCAACTACACCTAATTTAGTTCACGAGCAGAAAAATCATAGGTAGTAATAGTAAGTATACATAAACAGCCCACACCTCGTTAAGAGCACTGAGGTGCCTAGCTATAGCTAGGTACTAGATGTAGACTAGAGGCGATATCCAGACTAAATTTTTTGCTGATCGGCTCCAATGACATTAGTAAACAAGAATGGACGGGCGACGCGAACATTTCAAACCAGAAAAATGAGGCAAAACAATTGACAGTTTTACTTCGAAAATGTACTGAGATGACAGACCAAGTACCCTTATTTGTATTGAAGTGCCCTAGTTTTGCGTGCTTCAACTTAAAGCCTAATTTGTATTGAAGTGCCCTAGTTTTGCGTGCTTCAACTTAAAGCGCTTTGGGCCTATCCATTCATTTTACTTTAATCTAAGATCGGCTCAACCTTACTTAGCATGTGCCGCCGCGAGCTGCACCGCGACGCCCCCAGTGCACCGCCCCGCACTGTTGATCTTGGTGCACATTGTGGTGCACAGATTTTTTTCGCATTGTCGATTCTATACATAATTATTCAATGATGGAAGGTAGGCATGTGCTCTGCAGCGCGACGTAAGATAAATCTAAATGGCCATGTCATAGTAACTTACAAAAATAAGGCTTGTTTTATACAGGATGTAAGGGAAAGTATCATTAACCTTTAAACCACATACTCTACCCATCAAACTGAACAACTTTTACTATGGGAGCAAACCGATCGTAGCAAAAAAAACGGCTAAATATATTGCATACATACCTATATTTGAGTCGACTAGGCATTGCAGTTTAGTATACAGGGTGAAATTGATATCATTAGCATCCTTTTAAACTAAGAGTCTACCCATCAAACTGAACAACTTTTACTGTGGGAGCAAACGAATCGTAGCAAAAAAAACGGCTAAATATATTGCATACATAGGTACCTATATTTGAGTCGACTAGGCATTGCATTTAGTATACAGGGTGAAATTGATATCATTAGCATCCTTTTAAACTAAGAGTCTACCCATCAAACTGAACAACTTTCACTATGGGAGCAAACCGATCGTGCATACTAAACTTAGTACTTAGTTTAGACATAGACTTAATATGTATTGGTAATACTTATCTAATTTATAAATAAAATATATCGCTATAAGTATACAGGGTGTAAATGACAGTGACAGCCTAGCAAATACTGAAAGTGTGAACTCAGACTATCAAACTGAACAACTATAACTATGGAGCCTACCTCAGGAAACGCGAAAAAAAAACAGCTCTGTCCCATACAACTGCTGTTTTTCGCGTTTCCTGAAATAGGCTCCATATAGTGAAAGTTGTTCAGTTTGATGGTCTGAGTTGACCGTTTCAGTATTTGCTAGGCTGTCACTTATACCCTGTATAGCTCTATTGGCTATAAGATAACATGATCGAAACGCGACATTCATTTTATATTCATCATCAGCATCATCACGCACCTCGCGCCCATTTTGGGCCTCAGGCAGGACCACCAGACCGCGCGCCCATTCGGCGCCGCTCTACGGCTCTATGAGCCCGGTTACACGTTCAGTATTTCGTCATTCTGGTCCATCAGTCTGGTCATGTTTATTTGTTTTGAAGGGAAACTGATATACTGAAGCACCATGTTAGTCGGGTCAATCTCGAGTCAGTTTCCCTTCAAATCAAATATACATGACCAGACTGATGGACCAGACTGATGAAATACTGACCGTGTAACCTGTGTCTATGACCGTAGCGTGATGCGCGTGATAAGGCTATTATCACGTATCGTATCTTTATCTCGTTCTTTCGCGCGTAAATAGAAAAGAGAGCTAAGCGCTCTCACAGACGAGTGACACTTTGCGGTCGCCGGGTGTCGCGGAGGGTCGCGCGACCGTCGCACGTCCGTAAAATGTAGGTATGAGCGCGACGCTCTGCGACCCACCGCGACAGCAAAGTGTCGCTCGTCTGTAAGAGCCCTAAGGCGGAATAGTGCTATATCACGCTGCCATGCTACGGCCGCTGAAGTGCTGTTTTTGAAATAATGACGGAATGATGAATACACATACTTTTTAGGTAATTTTCTACTGCCAATTTCAGCTGATTACAACGTCTGACTTATTCTTTGAACTCAGCAGTTGAAAATGTCGAAATTACTGTGGAGATACGCATCTTTCTACAGCTGATTTGACTTTCAAAAATCGCACTCCTGAAGTATGATTTTTGAAAGTCAAATCAGCAGTAGAAAGATGCATATCTCCACAGTAATTTTGACATTTTCAACGGCTGAACTCAGCGAATGAGATTCAAAACTCGCACTCGATTCTCCTGCGGCGCCGCCACCTTGGCGCCCCGCCGCGCGCCGTCGCGTCGCATAATTCATCGCGTAGACACTAAACTCTCAAGATTTCGAATCTCAGAGAATATACCTACTTAGGCACTAAACTACGTCACACCCTGGACCCATCATACAAAATAATAATAGGTAACCGGGAGTAACAAAACACCCTAGTAATACTTAAGGGGGTGCTACAGGATGTAACAAAATACCCTAGTAATTCCATAGTGAAAGTTGTTCAGATTGATGGTCTGGAGTGCGATTTTTGAATCTCATTCGCTGAGTTCAGCAGTTGTAGGTAAATGTCAAAATTACTATGGAGATATGCATCTTTCTACTTATGATTTGACTTTCAAAAATTATACTACAGGAGTGCTATTTTTGAAAGTCAAATCAGCAGTAGAAAGGTGCATATCTCCACAGTAATTTTGACATTTTCAACTGCTGAACTCAGCGAATGAGATTCAAAAATCGCAATCCTGAAGCACACCCTTAAGTATTACTAGGGTGTTTTGTTACACCTGTATAAAATCATTATCATAGAAATTAGAAATACATAAAGTCATGTCATGATTCCACTTTGTCGACAGTAGGTACCTACCTACCTAACATCATCTAAGTCACTCGTGTAAATGTTGTGACGACGGGCTCACCACAAACACACACTGTTAGTGAAATATGGGTATTCTGGATAAGCATTGTATAAGTACATTGTTTTTAGAATAACTCTGACGAATATTATCGGAAAACACGGGGCGTGACCTCGTTCGCCTCAACAATAATTAGATTTGCAACATTTCGTTTAATCATAACGAAATAGCTCAAAATTATAATCATCATCATCATCTCAGCCGATGGACGTCCACTGCTGGACATAGGCCTCCCCAAGGATCGCCATAACGACCGGTCCTGCGCTGCCCTCATCCAACGTTTTCCCGCCGCCTTCACCAGGTCGTCGGTCCACCGTGTGAGGGGCATACCCACGCTGCGCTTTCCGGTACGCGGTCGCCACTCGAGAACTTTTCGGCCCCAACGGCCATCGGTTCTGCGAGCAATGTGCCCCGCCCACTGCCACTTAAGTTTAGCAACTCTTTGGGCTATGTCAGTATATAATATAATAGAGTAATTATTTGCGACTTTAAGATAAGTACAAAGCCTGGGGGTCAATCGCGCTAATGTTGAACGATCGGTCAAAACAAAACCACAACCAAAGTTCCGTTATGCACAATTCATATCGCGCTAATTATATTAACGGTAATGATTTAGCTTTTTTTCGGAAGATACGTTGGCGTAACGTTCTATGTCCGTTCGATCGAATTTTCTGGCGTGGTAGTGGTAGGTGCGTGGTAGGTTCGTCGTAGATGCGTGGTAGATGCGTGGTAGGTGTATGGTAGGTATGTTTTGGTTTGGTAACGTAAACGATTTAACCGTTAAAAAAAAATAGCGCGATAGCATTTTTACATCAGCTAAACCAAAACCAAAAACGTTCCGTCCGAACGGTAAAACCCTATAAAATAGCGCAATTGAGGCTCTGGTGTCGTACTTATAGTCAAAGAAAATACTATACGCGGTATAGTAATTAGGAATAAATAGGAACTCCAATAATAAACAATTTAAAAGTGTCGTCTGTCTATTCATTAGGACTAATAAAGCACTAAAAATTTACATAAATGCACCTTAATTACTAAAGTATGTTATTATTTATAAAGAAAAGGACATATATGGACTTTAAGCTATCGATTAATAGATTATTTAAAGTTTATTTTATAAAAATAAGTAGGTACTTAAGTTTACAGTACGCAAATCTCGAAATAGTATTAATAGTAATACCTAGAATATCTTGAGCTATCTAAGACCTATCATTTTACGGTTTGAGCCGGGATTAATTAATAATTGTTTTTTTTTCGCTATAATATTGGAGAGCCAATTTGAGCTGAGAAATGTAACAAAATTAAAAAAAAATCACGTCAGCAACAGTTCCAATTTTAAAATTAAGATATTAAGTATCTCGTTCTAAAAAACCAGATGGTAAATTTTTTTTGCCCATATGTATTTAAGGCTTAACCATTATACATACTTCAAACATGGTGTAAATATTTTTGTCTACTTAGAAAGATTTGAAAAATTCGTTCCTATTTTCTAATAAATACATAATTTTTAAATTTCAATGCTTATTTTATTGCCAAAAATAATGTATATTGTTAAATCTAATTCAAATGAGTGCATTGGCATTAATATCATTAATTTAAAGTCTTTTGGGACTCACAATTTTGATTTCTATGTTGCGTAGCAATTTTTTTTTTAATAAGGTTTAGGATGATATTTTTTCACTAAATGGTGCCGGTTACAGTTTAAAAGTCCAATTAATAATTACTCCCTACCCCGTCTAACAAAACTCCGTAAAATGACTGGCCTACTAGATAGCATCAATAAGGTGCCACTTCAAATAAACAAAAAAAGATATGTGTGAATAGGGAGTGCAATTTTTTGGTTTCTGTACCCAAAGGGTGAAAACGGGACCCTTTTACTAAGTCTACGTTGTCCGTCCGTCCGTCTGTCTGTCCTACCTATTTAGGGCTGTAACTTTTGAACCGTAATCGTTAGACAGTTGAAATTTCACAGAATGTGCGTTATTGTGAGAGATAGGCTAACAAATAATAAAAATTACAAAAAGTTTAAAATTAAGGGGGGTCCTCATACAAGAAACAATTTTTTATCGACGTTTTTTCTTCTCGCTATATTGTAAAAAGCAACCTCAAACTTGGTGTGATTATAGAGCAAACTCTACACCTACAGTATAACAACAAATAATAAAAACCGGCCAAGTGTGAGTCGGTCTCGCGCTAGACATCCCGGGGAAAACAAAACTTTTAAAGTTAATATGTTGTGTTGATGTGGTACGGAACTCTCGGTGCACGAGAAGCCCGACTCGCACTTGACCGGTTTTCATTTAATTTCACATTATTTGTAAATACGGTTTAACTTAACATGTATTTAAATAAAATAGCACACGTGTAACTCATAAATAAATTATAAGTTACCTATAAGGGCTCTTACAGACGAGCGACACTTTGCTGTCGCCGTGGGTCGCAGAGCGCCGCGCTCATACATTTTACGGTAGCGCGACCCTCCGCGACACCCGGCGACCGCAAAGTGTTGCTCGTCTGTGAGAGCGCTTAGTGGGCAAACCCAATATTTTGGAAGCATTTCCTCATCATAGCATAGATAGTTGCTACGCTGATCTCTATGAACGTAATTATATATTAGCATAGCATATGCTCACGACTATATTCCCCGAAGAGGTAGTCAGAGATATTCTGAAACTTCAGAACATCCATGTTTCACTAATAGTACCGAAACTCTATTATATATTATTAGGTTTCAATAGGCTGTGCGACATGCATGGCACATAATTTTTATACACTATAAGTACCTAATACCCATCTCCTAATAATAATATTAAATGCGAAATATTAAAACATCCCCGAAACAAAATGAAGCATCAAAACAACATCAATATTTGTCACCTTTATAGATAACAAAATGGTTCAGAGACAAAGAACTACCTATTTGAGGCATTATCGTAAATTAATACGTATCTAGTCCATCAGGCCGGACATACGAGACATAAGTATAACACCTGTAGGCCTCGCATGCCACCCCCGAGAAAACGATAAAAATCGAGATGTGCCTCCATCTTTATTATTTTACGTATGCCAGAAAGAGCCTCATCTTCAGAGATCATGACGATTTTCTCGTTTAAACGCTTTGTCGTGGGTGACATGCTAGCCGTGCTGTATCGTAACAGAGCGGCCGTAGTACGGCAGCGTGATAGTATAAATAGGCTTTCGCCTTCGCTCTTTTATACATGGTGAAATTAATATCATTGGCATCCTTTTAAACTAAGATTCTACCCATCAAACTGAACAACTTTTACCATGGGAGCAAACAAATCATAGAAAAAAAATCGGATGTTACTTATTAAAAAATCGGATGTTACTTCAGTGCCTCACTAAACTTAAATGTATGCGACGGCAGATTTTTTTTGCTCTGATCGGTTTGCTCCCAAAGTAAACAACTTTTGTTGTTCAGTTTCATAGGTAGATATGATATCAATTTCCCCTGTATTTTCGCGCGAACGAAAGTGATAAAAAGCATTATAAGTTATGTTATGGCCTAGTGATCGGTAACTATTGTGCAACTCGCGGCAAACTCTAGGGGTGACAGTTGTAACACATATCATTGGTTAAGAATTACAATGTTATCATATCATTTTCTTTTAGTTTTTTTCTAATACGGCCCCAAATTAGAGTTATTGTCACGTTTCTCATCGTTTTATTTTATCCTATTTGTGAAAGGCAAAGGGCAAAGGGAACTAACCAGGAACTAACCCAACGTCAAGCTTGAGATTTGAAGTGCGATATTGTTTTTTATACGAACAGCATAAAAACAGTATGAAGATCAAGGTGTCGAACTTGACGTGTTCTCGACTGTTTCTATATATCATTATATCATATCGGTAATTTCATCATATAATTGAAATGGCACACCGATTAGAACATGTCTTGTAAGAATAGCTATGCGCACAGCCAAGGAGTGGAATGCCTTACCTGCGTCAGTATTTCCGAGTACTTACAACCCGGATTCCTTTAAAGTACGAGTGAATAGGCATCTTCTGGGTAAGCTCGCTACATCTACGACCCCATCTTCGTCCTGAGGACTGGATTGAGGTCAAGAGCAAACCCATAGTTAATAAAAAAAAAAAAAAGAATAATAATAATAACAACTTAAGGCCACAAAAATTCGCTTATTACCAACCCTGAAAATGCCGCGAATCGTACAATAGTTACCGATCTATATTATGACCTAAGTCATATCATAATACAAACTTCATTGTCCACGCTTGATACTTATGCACTTTAGAACTATGTTGCAGACAAGATACCTACAGCAAGCCTACAGCGGCAGCGCAAGCACGTATCCAGGGGGAGGATAGATGGGATTTATCCCCCCATATCAATTTCTCTTTGTGTATTGTTTGCTATAGTTGTATGTTTCTGCTCACCAGTCACCTGTGTTCCAGTAATATTCATGTTGTTTTCTTTCTTTCTGTGCGGGAGATATCGTTTCTTCTAATATTCAAAGAGGGTGGCATTAGAAATGACAAGGATGTAAAATTTCTTACATTTATTTGTCGCGTGTCTTTCAAGATGCTTAACCAGATCGCCTTTACTGAAGTTTAGTCCGCAAACACCACATATCTTACTGTATCCGGATGAAGTATGGCATTTTTTTAAATGTTTTTGAATGGTTTCAACTGAAATAAAATTCAGGCTACAGCGTTTACATTGGAAAATTGGTAGCTTATCATTATCTGTTTTTTCATCTAGTTTTGTTTTTTTAGGTGTTTTTTTCTCTCTCTCATCTTGATTATTGCTACGTTTTTGTTCATGATCGACTTTTTTTGTTTTCTTTTGTATTCCAATAGCTTCATGCAATTTCTTGTATTTTGGTAAATTTGAATGATGTTGCTTCCTGTGTGCTATTGCACCACTTTTGGTAAAAGCCTTTTTGCATATTCGGCAATAGAAATATTTTTTTGCCGCATCAGTTTCTTGATTATCGGTTTTCTTTTTGCTTTGTGAACAAGTCGCTTTGTTTTCCTCAGTTCTATTGTTTTTTGAACAAGAACCAAAAACATCATCCCACCAAAAATCTTCTAACATATTTGGTTTGTGTAATGAAGAAATGTTTTCGAAACTTTCTTCAGATGATTCATCTTCGGTGCTGTATTCCATTTTAGATTCTGAAACAAAATTGCAGGTACAAACATAGGTAGGTACATACATACACTAGAGGCGGAAGTCCCCGAGACATCGCATTACCTAAGTAAGTACCCACACTGAGCAAGTAATCACTACGTTTTAAGTACCCACTTGAAATATCACTCATACAGTCATAATCATAACATAACATTTGATTGGGTGATCGGGATCCGATTACGATGAAAATAAAACTTTGATAGAGTTCTCCTTCTCCTTACTCTATTCGGAGTTGACGCGTATTCCCAACTTGATCGTTTCGCAAACCGGCGCGATTCGCCAACTAGCTCTTTTCGCTATCTGGCGCTATTCGACAACTTTATTTTGCCTACTAGAGCGTTTTGCCTACTACAGTTTTTTGCTCTATGCAGAGAGCTCTATGCTATGAGAACAATAAAGCGAGTAGGTATTATTCTCTTCGGTAGGTGTGTATGTTTAAAAAAAAGGATCATCTTACCTCAAAGACTCAACCTATTCAATAATGAAACTCCTCAACGGATCATCTCGTAGAAAAATTTTACGTTACCTGATGATAATTTTTTTTTTGCACATGTTTAAGGCTTTACCATCATATATACTTCAAACATGGTGTAAATATTTCTGTCTACTTAGAAGGTTTTGAAAAATACATTCGTATTTTCTAATAAATACCTCATTTTTTAAATTTAAATGCCTATTTTATTGATCAAAAATAATGTATATTGTTAAATCTAATTCAAATGAGTGCATTGGTATTAATATTATTAATTTAAAAGCCTTCTGGGACACACAATTTTGATTTCGATGTTGCGTAACAATTTTTTTTTAATATGGTTTAGGATAGTATTTTTGTCACTAAATGGTGCCGGTAACAGTTTAAAAGTCCAATTAATAATTACTCCCTACCCCGCCTAACAAAACTCCGTAAAATGACTGGCCTAATAAACAGTAAGTAAGAATTCTTACTTAAACCACGTACTAAAATTGATTCATTTATACATATAAATAGATAGCTTTAGGATAGATTACTTTTTAATTGCAATGTTTTATTATACCTACATTTTTGTTTCATAGAAAATCAGTATCATAAATTGAATCATTTAGATTTCATTCCCATACACACACACTCACAGTTATGCAGAATTTTATGACACTGATTCCATAAACAGTTCTACATTTAGCCCAGTCATTTTAAGGTTAGAGCCGGGACTAATTACTAATTGGTATTTTTTTTTTTGGTACAGTATTTAAGAGCCAATTTGAGCTTAGAAACGTACCAAAATTAAAAAAAAATCTCGTCAGCAACAGTTCCAAAAAAAATTGGTATTATCTCGTTCTAAAAAATGTTCTGATGGTCATTATTTTTTGGAAATATTTAAGGCATTATCATTATACATACTTCAAACATGGTGTAAATATTTTTCTCTACTTAGAAGGTTTTCAAAAATACATTCGTATTTTCTATGGATGCAACGATTCGGCCATTACGATTACGATATTAATCGTTATTTATTACGATAACCGATGCATTACGATTATTTAAACAAATTTAGTCGAGATTAATCTCAGAATGATTTCTATTAGTGTTTCTTTGCATTCCAATGAAAGATAAATTTTAATTAATAGATTTTAAAATTAATAGATTTTAAAATTAATAGATTTTAAAAAACTTTAAAAAATTCCAAGATTTTGTAACTTTTCCTACTAATTTGAGATCGAAGTCATAGTTTCACTTGGTTAGGATGCAGATTTTTGGATGCGTAGAGGCCAATTTGCTTTGAAAAACACAATATGGAACATGATTCTGTATCATCACGTTAAATAAGCGATATCTCGCTAATAATCTTTTTTAAGTGTGCATGAGATATCGCGAGAACGAGAATGTATTAATACTTCAAACCGAAAATCAAATCATAGACCTCAGTAGAATTAAAAAAAAAATGAGAATCAAATCTGAACAAAAAAAGGCAGATTTAGCTCAAAATGGCAGCGAGAGATCAGATTTTTTTTAAGTTGTTCAGAGTTTTTAAGAGTATTCAGGTCTGGTATTTATCAACTAGTCCAATCCGATTGACGTTTTCAATTTGATTTAATAATCGTACGATTCTTTCTACGGTACATTGCATCGTTATTAATCGTAATTATTACGATTACAGATGCAAAACTATGCACCGCTTCGTAATCGTTGCATCCCTAGTATTTTCTAATAAAAACCTCATTTTTTAAATTTCAATGCCTATTTTATTGCGCAACAATAATTTATGTTGTAAAATCTTATTCAAATGAGTACATGGTATTAATATTATAAATTTAAAAGCCTTCTGGGACTCACAATTTTGATTTCTATGTTGCGTAGCGAATTTTTTATAATTTTTTTTCAGTTAGTCTTTTTGTCACTTAATACACAGGTTACAGATTAAAAGTCCAATTAATAATTACTTCCCACCTTTCCTAACAAAAGTCCGTAAAATGACTGGGCTAATTTAGATAGGTACTTACCGATTGTATTTTGATGCCTCTGTGACGAGTTGCATTGCAACTGGAATGCAGGTTGCAACTCTGCATTAAGTATTATGGTAGTGTTGTACACAATACTATCATATTTCATGAAGCTCTGAGCACTTATTAATTATTTTTAACATCAAGTGAATGATTTGATTGGGATTTAATTTTAACCTAAGTAAGTATAACCACAAAGTACTTATACAGGGTGTAACAAAACACCCTAGTAATACTTAAGGAGGTACTTCAGACCATCAATCTGAACAACTTTCACTATGGCGGCAACGTCGAGAAAAAATAAAAAAATCTGCCATTCCATACATTTGAGTCGAGACGATACTGCATATTTGTATGATAGAGCGAATGTTTTTTCGCGATTTCGATGTTGGCTCCATAGTGAAAGTTGTTCAGTTTGATGGTCTGAAGCACCCCCTTAAATATTACTAGGGTGTTTTGTTACACCCTGTACAGGGTGTCAGGGTAAACAGTTGCATTACTTTAAGAGGTGATTGTATCCATGATACTGAACAACTTTCCCTAAGAAACCTAAAGGAAATTCGCAAAAAAAAAATTGCGTCTTTTCATACAAACATTCGATCAGCTGATTGCGTTTAGTATGAAAAGTTCAATTTTTTTTTGAACGACAAGCGTGTTTGGAACGACTTATGACTTTGGAATTGGCGAAAGAGGTGTGTCAGAATCGTAGCCGATGACGATCCATTGTCTTTGCCTACCCCAATGGGACACAGGCGTGAGTATAGCTATGTAAGTATGTATGTACGCTAAGAGCATTAGTTTATATTATGGCCACTTCAAGGATTGCTTTATGCACAAAACAGACACTTGAGCCACCACAAAATGGTGGATCTTCGTTGCAGGCCGGGGAGCAGATAACCGATATGCATCCACTCAATAACAGACTTGCAACGCGACTCCCGTTTATTAATTGCACTCATATTCAAGAAAATATGACCACATCAGGCACCATGAGGACCCCACGCCATTCCGTCGTCCGTGTCTTACGAGACTACTAAGGGATTTAAGCATCTTGAGCAACACCTTGACTATAATGCAGTAGGTACGCAGAAACGAATCTTTTAGCACTTTTAGGCGAAAGCGCTCCTAACGATGCCTGGCTGACATAACCAAGGGGTTAAAAGGTTACAAGCACCAACAACAAAAAATTAAAAAAACCCTTCCCCCGCATTTTATCACAGGCGCTGAACAAACGATGGTAAGGTTTCCACCCCGAAAAGGATAACGGTCGTGATTATATGAATATTTTATATTGTATGTACTTGTTATTAACCACAAAACGATGCTGAATTATAAGAGCACAGAGCACAGACAGTTTATTACGTTGTACACTTGTAGTCAGCTTGCAGCACACTGTCAAACACTTTTTTACTGCATATAGTACTATACCTATGCAGTGGCGTAGCTAAAGCGCTCTATTCACGGTCCATCCTCGCTGTACGTCCCGCCAAGGTCATGCACGACGCACGATGCAAAAGCACCGTGAGTAGGCTTGACGTACGTCGATTGAGCTGACGTACAACGGGGATGGACCGTGAATAGAGCGCTTTAGGGCTGTTCCGGGCATATGGCTAGCCGCCAGCGGGTATGCATCTATGTATAGGTACAGGGTGAAATTGATATCATTAGCATCCTTTTAACACTTTAACTGCTGACGACCTACCTGGTAGGTCAGCGACAAATGGGCCGCAGTGCTGAAGAACCCGCGTAGCGAGCCGGTTCAATTGCATTTCGCCTATGCTCATGACCTACCGCGCGAAAACCTTACGCCTGTGCGGGTGACCCACGAAGCGAGCCACATTATCGTTTCAACGTTACGACTGTGCGCACGACATACGAGGGAGTCAGCGCTATTGCATTTCGCCTGTGCTCATGACCTACAGCGCGAGTCAGCCAAACCTTACGCCTGTGCGGGTGACCCACTAGGTGAGCCGCATTTGTCTTTTTACGCATCGACTGTGCGCACGACCCACGAGGGGCGTCAGTTTCAGCACTGCGCGAGGATCATGGTTTTGAGCTTAGCAGCGAAAGTGTTAAACTATCAAGACGCTACGCATCAAACTGAACAGCTTTTAAGTACTGTATATAAGCAAGCTGGTGGTCTATTCTTACCTGGGACCTGTAGGTATTCAATGGTCGTACCTACATTCAATTTTCGATCATCCTGACACAGATTACCCCCAATAGATACCGCACGATGAGCATTTTTTACAGGCCCGAAGTCACCATTTTTGGCGGTAGGTGCGGGTAGCGGGGCACGAAACAATGCAACGTGATTGGCCATTTCAAGGTCGCACTACTTCGAGCTCGCTCACTCTAGTTGCTTATATCAGTGCAAAATCATAGATATGTGGCGCGCGTCGGCGGCCTTGTATGGGGGGTAATCTGTGATCCTGAACGTTTTTGTTCAAATGGCTACTCTATTCCTACGAAATTTCGTCAAAAACGATCACGATAATATCGAAAATCGTAAGACCAAGTAACCCCTTCATTTATCCTTAGGTAATAGGTAGATACCTAGTTTTACGCCAGATCAAGTAGGCACTATACAGGGTGTAAGAAAAAGTATCATTAACCTTTAAACGACGTACTCTAACCCAACAAACTGAACAACTTTTACTATGGGAGCGAACCTGTCAGCTCAGAGCAAAAAGAAAAACCAGCTGTCTCATACAATATTTGAGTCGCGTAGTAGGTATTGCAGTTCAGTCATTATGTAGCAGCAGATTTCGTTTTTGCTCTTGACAGGTTTGCTCCTATAGTAAAAGGTATTCAGTTTGATGGATAGATTAAATGGTTTAAAGCTTAATGATAGTAGGCAGGGCCAGATTCAGGGGAGGGCAACCGGGGCTACCGTCCCGGGCCTCCACAATAGAGGGACCCCCACAATAGAGACTTCGGAAAAAAACAAATTCAGACTAGTACTTAAACACTAGTAAACCACTTTTCCTTTAATATAAAGATAATAAAAGAATCTATACTTGGTTTCACAATAAATTATTTATTGGAAAATTCGGCAGAAAAAAATTGCCTATTTTATTTGGAAAATAATTTGGGGCCAGGGGGCCTCCACTCCTTTGTTGCCCCGAGGCCTCCACACCTCTTAATCCGGCCCTGATACTTTTCCTTTCACCCTTCAGCATCGCTACTACGAAGTCCTGCATCCTGCTGTGATAACTCATGACTCATAACTGATGATAAAATATGTTTCACTTTGGTATTCAACAGGAAAAAGCGGTATATGATGATATAATTCGTACGGATACAAAACTAGTTTGAACCCTGGACCGGACGCGTGCTGACTAGGGCTTGAGCTCCGGAATTCCGGAATTGGCATAATTCCGGAATTCCGATAGAATCTAATATCGTTTTCAATTCCGGAATTGGCGATATCAATATCGAAATTTCGATATTGAAATAAAATTATATTTTACTACGCGGTTTGAGGCACGAGGTGAAATACTGAAATAGAAACAAATACAGAACATGGAAAAAAAGACATGAAAAAAGAATTATAACGAAAAAAGGAGAAGGAAGACGAACGTTTTAGATTTAGAAAGTTTAATAAGAGTAGAGATGGCAGTTTATGAAAACGGTGGCGTTAGAAGACAGTACAAACTTGCAAAAATGTTTCCAATATTTAAAAACAATACCGCCAACGAGCGTAAAAACAGAAAGAGCTTTTTCGGCGGTCACCTATACAGGGTCCTTCTTACATACGAATACGAAGCTCACTCAATGACGACAGTTTAAACGCGCTAACGTTATTAAAATTTCATTATAAACAAAAATGTGGATTATAAATCATCAACAGCTGTCGTCCGTTAGTGAGCTTCTTATGCGATTTAATTAACTTTAATTACTACAAAGTTGAATAATTTCTGATTTCTCTTTTATAAATGTAATTCAAGTACTTCATCATTTTATTTGTTTTATATGATCATATTTCTAAAACCTACTAAGAAAGTAAATCCATAAAATTAATGGTATTTGATAGAAAACATACATTTAAATTATAATAATATTAGGTATGACATTTTTGCAATTTTTTTACTTAAACTTTTGAGTTCCGGAATTCCGGAATTCCGGAATTGAAATACTGAATATCGAAACCCAATTCCGGAATTGAAAAAGCGTCCGATATTCAAGCCCTAGTGCTGACCGCTTACAGTAGGTGTCAAGTCCCATAGCACACTTTCCGTTGACCTAGAACCATGAGTATCATGACACCATGATCACAGTATAAGAAAGAATGGTACCGATTCGGACTGTGTCACGACTTAACTTAACTAAATTTATTCCTGTCACTTTCTAAAATAAGATTAGGAAAAGAGACAGAAAACCAACAGCTGACTTTAGTGCTGTCAAAGTGACGTTACACGCCCAAAATAAGATGCCATCATAATGTACGCCATCTTATTTAAAAGCATTTTTGGGCGTGTAACGTCACTTTGACAGCACTAAAGTCAGCTGTTGGTTTTCTGTCTCTTTTCTTAATCTTATTTTAGAAAGAGACAGGAATAAATTTAGTTTAGTTAAGTTCGTGGCACACTCCGAATCGAGGCCATTATCTATTAGGTACACACATGATCTTGTTATGTTGGAACTCTGACCACCTCATTAGCTAACTCATTAGTTATTGTAATCTTGACACAAGATTACAATCTAAACTATTATAAAACTGTAACAGAAATTTGTCTGTACATTGAAGATATTTACAAAAAAAAAATACGATATGGTTTTTAGATGTCCCTGATTCCAAATCACCAATTTTTGGATTTTTTGTCTGTCTGTTTGTTTGTTTGTTTGTTCGTTTGTTTGTTTGGGTGTTTGTTTGTTCGAGTATCACGCAAAAACTACTGAACCGATTTTGATGAAACTTTTTTTGTTTGATAGCTTATCATCTGACTTAAAATCTGGTATATAATTTATGCGGACGAAGTCGCAGGTAAAAGCTCGTAACTTATAAAATGATACTAGATTTAGAAGGAACGAGCTTTTACCCGCGACTTCGTCCGCATAAATTATATACCAGATTTTAAGTCAGATGATAAGCTATCAAACAAAAAAAGTTTCATCAAAATCGGTTCAGTAGTTTTTGCGTGATACTCGAACAAACAAACACCCAAACAAACAAACAAACAAACAAACAGACAGACAAAAAATCCAAAAATTGGTGATTTGGAATCAGGGACATCTAAAAATCATATCGTAATCTTTTTTTTGTAAATATCTTCAATGTACAGACACACTTCTGTTACAGTTTTATAATAGTTTAGATACCGAATAGCAGAAAAACAGTATTTTCGACTCGGAGTTCGGAGAGAGACTGACTGACATGGCAAAAGATGGTATTCAAGCATTATTTAAGTTATAAATGTTATTTATAATAGAGACCTAATACATAGTAAACAATAATAAGTTAATGGCATGAGAACTGTAAATAACCTAGTTTAGAATCTATGAAAGAAACATAAAAACAAATTAATTGTTAACTTAAACTAACTATTAACTAATGAGGTGGTCAGAGACGTACAACATAACAATCTCACCCAGAAGTCAAGTTCCCCGTTGATTAGAATAGAATAGAATTTATTGACAGCAAGACCATGGTTACATCTATTCCGAGAGATAAGTGTACTTTTTGCAACCATCAGCAGCAAGGCTGATTCAGTGTTTATGGGGTGTAGAGCTTCTCTGTGATGGGGATGGACCAGGTCTGCCTGCATACCTCCAGTCGGTTTAGGAGTTACTGATGATTAAAGGTCTGTAAAAAATTAACGATCAACTACACGGCTGATCGTATGATATTGTTGTAGTATGCATTGTAGCAATGTGAACAGTATAAAAACTGTCAAGTTCTGTCAGTCGGTTTAGGAGATACAGCCAGTCAAAGTTCCGACCTTTGAACGGCTGTATCTCCTAAACCGACTGATGAACCATGTCAGTTTTTGTACTGTTCACATAGCTACAGTGCATACTACAACAATAACATACGATCAGCCTTGCAGCGGATCGTTAATTTTTTATAGACCTTTAATCATCCGTAACTCCTAAACCGACTGGAGTTATGCAGGCAGACCTGGTCCATCCCCATCACAGAGAAGCTCTACACCCCATAAACACAGAATCAGCCTTGCTGCTGATGGTTGCAAAAAGTACACTTATCTCTTATACTAAAAGGTTGAACCTCATCAGCTGTCAGCACGGACTTGCATTTTTTCATGCTCTATTCTGTAGCTCAGGAACGTAATTTGCTAGAGCGAGAAAGATAGCGTAAGTGCTATAGCACGCGGCAGCATCGGGAGTGCTGCTACCTTTCTCGCTCTAGCAAATGACGTTCCTGAGCGACAGAAAAGGATAGAGCGTGAAAAAATTCGATTCCGTGCTGACATATGAGGTTCAACTCTAAGGTGATCCCAACAACAATCGATTTAGTGCCATAGTACTTACTATCTCTATGTTTAGTGCAGCCACAGTATAAGAAAGAGTAGGTATCTATGTGCAGCTCTCATAATAATAAAAAAAAAAATATGTAATCGAGACTTCCCCGGATCCAAGCAGAAAGACAAAAAATGCCATACGATATGATGATGATAATGGTTCCTCATTAAATTCAAAATGTCGTTAACAGATGGACTCTGTCATAATTACGGTTAAATTAATCTCGAAGGAACACAAAAGTTAAAAAAAAAAACATTTCTCCAATATATTTTTATTAAAATTTTAAGGAACAAACATTAAACATAAAATATAAATTCTAAAGGAATACAATAAACTTACAAACAATAATAAAAACAGTCAGCATCAAAACTATAAAAGCAGGTAAGGTACCTAAGAACGCTTACAGACGAGCGACACTGCGGTCGCCGCGTGTCGCGGAGGGTCGCGCGTTATATTCCGAGAGATAAGTGTACTTTTTGCAACCATCAGCAGCAAGGCTGATTCAGTGTTTATGGGGTGTAGAGCTTCTCTGTGATGGGGATGGACCAGGTCTGCCTGCATAACTCCAGTCGGTTTAGGAGTTACTGATGATTAAAGGTCTGTAAAAAATTAACGATCCGCTGCAAGGCTGATCCTATGTTATTGTTGTAGTATGCACTGTAGCTATGTGAACAGTACAAAAACTGGCATGGTTCATCAGTCGGTTTAGGAGATACAGCCGTTCAAAGGTCGGAACTTTGACTGGCTGTATATCGTAAACCGACTGACAGAACTTGACAGTTTTTGTACTGTTCACATAGCTACAGTGCATACTACAACAATATCATACGATCAGCCGTGTAGCTGATCGTTATTTTTTTTACAGACCTTTAATCATCAGTAACTCCTAAACCGACTGGAGTTATGCAGGCAGACCTGGTCCATCCCCATCACAGAGATGCTCTACACCCCATAAAAACTGAATCAGCCTTGCTGCTGATGGTTGCAAAAAGTACACTTATCTCTTATACTATTAAGTCTACGAGCGCCACGCTCTGCGACCACCACGGCGACAGCAAAGTGTCGCTCGTCTGTAAGAGCCCTTACAAGGCAAAAAAAGATCTTGATTCCATTTTCCAAAAATAAATTCATTTTAGACCTACCTTGAAATCATACCTACATAGGTACAAAGATTTTGTTTGTTCTAGCGAAGATTACAAAAAATCATTTTGAAGAAATAGAGTAAATGTAAGTGGGCGGTTGGTTACTTATGCCTCTGAGTGTGTAACTCCATCATTCGAAAGTCAAAAATAAAATTACTTAGGTACTAAAAATTAACATAAATGCACCTTAATTATTTATTAAAATATAAAGTTGCAAGTTTCAAAAACGCTCATTAGAATTAATCCTCCATTAAATCTCTTGCTAGCTGTCACTCTAAGGCTGTGACTACATCAACACAACTGAAAGTGACAGCAACAGATTTAATGGAGGATTAACTTTAATGAGCGTTTCTGCAACTGACAGTATAAGGACTAGAAGCTATCGATTAATATAAACATTTAATAAACACTTAAAATATTTTTAAAAACACTGATATCTCTTAGGTAGCTCTAAAGAATCAATAGTTTAGCTCTTGCTTCTTTGTTAAGAGAGTACCGAGCCGCCAGCGCTGCACTCAACCGTATTTTTTAAATATATTTCTGAAAAATTATACATTTCCACAACAAAGAAAAACAAGAATGTCACGTTGTAATCACTGTATGTTTTTCAATTTATCGAAACATTACTGATATCGCAGAGAAGATCGTTAAAACCCCGAAGAGGTCACGGGTGGCGGTTTAAAAGATAGTAAAACATTATACCATCATTATACAAACAAATGAGTAATGAACTAATGACTAATGTAAGAGTAGTAATGACCATAGAGAAATTACGCGCCAGATGGTAATGAATGACCCAATAAATTGAAAATCGGCAATGATTACGATACGATCTGACATTCTTGTTTCTTGGAAATGTTGTCTATTTGAAAAGAAATTTAAAAAAATACGATTGACGGCAGCACCAGAGGTTTGGTTATGCCCCATTCACACGAGGGCAGGGCAGTGAGGGCAGGACAGTGGGGCAGGGCAGTTGGGAAAGCAGTTGGCGTTCACACGAGGGCAGCTAGACGGGGCAGGACAGTCCACGAGCTAATATAATTTGAGTTTCGTTTTGATAACTTTCGCAGTAATATTAGGTATTCCTATTTAGTTTTCCTTTATATCTGAGAGTCCTATAAGAATTTATTTTTATATTCAATAATTTCACTTTTTTATAAAATATAATTTTCCTTTTAAACCTTTATCAGTTTTATATTAAGCTGTAACGCATTCTCAATTCGAAAGGATGCATTTGTAATTTTTACAAAAAGCCGTGGTGGTCCAGTGGCGAGTAACCTTGCCTGCCGTGCAGGAGGCGAAGGTTCGATCCCCGTCCAGGCCGACTCGTACCAATGAGTTTTTCGGAATTTATGTACGATTTGTAACACCACAGGCTTTTCGGTGAAGGAAAACATCGTGAGGAAACCTGCATGCTTCAATTTCGAGGCATGTATCGTACCTACTGTCCATTACAAGTGGCGACGGGCTCACTCCCCGTCACACTGGACAGAGTTTCGGTACTACTAGCGAAACGTGGATGTTCTGAAGTTTCAGAATATCTCTGACTACCCCCTCGGGGAATATAGTCGTGAGCATATGCTATGCTTGCATTTGTAATTTAAAAAACTAAGCAGAATGACCAAAAATTATAAAATATCTTGTTGCACTGCCCTGCCCTCGCGTTCACACGGGGGCAGCTACGAGGCAGTCGAGCGAAATAGGTGGAGGGGGAAGCGAACTGGCCTCAAAAAATAAATCGGCCGTCTATTCACTGCCCTGCGCTGTTTACTGCCATGGCAGTACTGCCCTGCCTCGGCGCGGCTGTTCACACGAGGGCAGGGCAATACTGCCCTCACTGCCCTGGTGAACACGGCATAAGTTATCTAGTGATA
The DNA here is from genome assembly GCA_922987775.1 of Agonopterix subpropinquella. Lineage (NCBI taxonomy): Eukaryota > Metazoa > Arthropoda > Insecta > Lepidoptera > Depressariidae > Agonopterix > Agonopterix subpropinquella. The sequence continues at coordinate 6,410,160 of OV277710.1, forward strand.
TTTGAAAGCAACCTAAAGAGATTTGTATGTAGGTATTGGAGTGCTATTTTTGAATTTCACACATCCTAAATCTTACCTTATACAATGTAGGTAGGTATAAAACTGTATGGAATTTATTTATTATTGTAGGTAGGGTAGGTCAAGTAACGTATAACGTCGCGCGGCCAGCTTATGTTGGTTTTGTATAGCTTGATGTGTCGCCTTGTGTATGTTGGATTATTAAATCGTATGGATTCAAAAATGGCACTTATAAAGAATTATTAGAGGTATGAATTGGTAAACCCAATATATAGGGAGCATTTCCTCATCATAGCTGGTTGCCATGATGATCTCTTCGACGCAAAAATTACATATTCTTAGCTAACTTATATACTCACTTAAGTCACATAATTAAAAATTGTAAACGATTACACTCAGTTGCAGAAACGCTCATTAGAGGTTGATCCTCCATTAAATCTGGTGCTAGCTTTTACTACGTCAACAATACAAAAAGTGACAGCAAGAGATTTAATGGAGGATTAACTTTAATGAGTGTTTCTGCAACTGACTAGTAGAAACTTAAGTTACGATAGTCTACAAAATAATATGAAATGCAAAATATTAAAACACTTCCCCGAACCCAAATGCAACGTAACATCACCATATCGGCCGATAGACGTCCACTGCTGGATATAGGCCTCCCCCAAGGATCGCCACAACGACCGGTCCTGCGCTGCCCTCATCCAAAGGGTTTCCACCGCCTTCGCCAGGTTGTCGGTCCACCCGTGACGGACCCACCATACCCCTGGCCATACCCCTGGGGGTAGGCCACTCAACCATACCCCTATAGTAGTGATACCTTGTGGGGGGTGTAATAGGCAATCAGTTTTACTGGTAACTAACTACTTGTAGCTTTCAAGCCAATTTCTTTTTCAAGAATACCTACGTATAAATAAATGCTTCGATATAATATAATATGTCATACACAAAATATAAGCATTTGTAAATTGTTAAATGTCTTTGGCATTATCCCAGATTATCCGTCCAGATTCCGGACATATAGGTCAAGATCCTTCTTAATATGCTAACGGTTTTAAAGGGGATGATCAGACCATCAAACTGAACAACTTTCTCCATGGGACCAAAGTCGGAAATCGACGTTCCCCCTCTCCTTCCCCATATCCCCTTTCAAGAACGTCAACATATTAAGTTGGACCCTGTATTAAAAATCTGTATGGTAGCAGTTTACAAAGTGTTACAAATCTAGACTGTCAAACTGAACAACTTTCACTATAGAGAGATAGATTTTTTTAAATTTGCCTTTCCTTACGTTTGAGTAGAGAAGAGGGACTGCAGTTTTATAGAACAGCAGATTTTTTATTTCTTCTCGAAGTTGGCTCCGCAGTGAACATTGTTCAGTTTGATGGTCTAAACAACCCTTTTAAACATTACTAGGATGTTTTGTTACATTCTGTGTAGGGATATAAATATAACACAGAATATTCATATTTATAAAATATGGCAAATCATCGCGTATGTACTGTTTTACAGACTGGTTTACTAAAAATAAAGCTGTAAGTACGCTATCAGATGACATTTTGACATTGTTAATTTAGACGGAGATCCGACCGTAAAATTATGCACCTATTCCTTAGGCGAACGAAATGTAATTCTAGTGTATGTTTATACAGGGGTTAATTCAACGCCGCCAAGTTGCCTAAAAAAATGCCTTTTCCATTATAATTTTTGGTATAACTTTTTCCACGTGTTTGTTAGGGAAGTGAATGAGGTGCCATCAGAAGGAGACTGGTCTAAAGTACTTTAAAAACTAGGGTTGCCACCTCTCAATCTGCCGCAAGACTAGGGTTGTAAGATTCAAAAATGACATATTTGGACCTGGCAACCCTATAGTTGCGGCAGATTGAGAGGTGGCAACCCTAGTTTTTAAAGTACTTAAGACCAGTCTCCTTCCGATGGCACCTCATTCACTTCCCTAACAAACACGTGGAAAAAGTTATACCAAAAATTATAATGGAAAAGGCACTTGCGGCAAGATTTTTTTAGGCAACTTGGCGGCGTTGAATTAACCCCTGTATAAACATACACTAGAATTACATTTCGTTCGCCTAAGGAATAGGTGCATAATTTTACGGTCGGATCTCGGACTAATTTAAATACTTTTTCATTACTCTTTTTCTGTTAATTCTTTTTCAATTCCCACGTTTTCTAATAAACAAGTGGATACATCAAGACCATGTTCAGTTTTATACAAGATATCAATGATCAATACATTCGTTTATAATTCTGGTTTGATAAAATCTGTTAGAGAATATGTATTGTTTTCTTCATATTCTAAAATCATCGTCCTTTCTGAAGAACCCGATAGTTCGTCTGCATAAGTAATCATGTGATTGATTTTTTGTTTTGTGTTTCTTCGGTTTCTTTTTTGTTCCACATATACAATTTCACAGTCCGAATCATCGTCGCTGTCAATTACTGTTACAATGTTTTGATCTTCGAAATAATTGTCAAATATTTCTACAACATGCTGTGTCATATTCGATTTTTCACCAGTATTTGTGATGTCCTCGGTTATAGTTTCAGTCTTGATAATAGCTATATCACCTACATGCTCAGTTGTTGAATCATGTTTAGTAAGTTTTTCGCCTGCATTAGGAACACCATCAGCGCCATTAACCACACCACGTGGTTCAAGAATTTCTGCACTTTTAGGAGTTGTTATGACTTTTTGGCTGGTTTGAGTATTTTCTATAACATTTGGAACTTCACATGATATTTGAGGAATCAACTTGTCATTATTTCTTTTCTCTTTTTGTTGAGCTGATACATTATTAGGTGTATGATTTTCAAAAGTAGAACACATGCCTTCTTTGCTAATGAGGCCCTGAACTTCTTTATTCTGTTGATTATATTCGACATATGTGTTTATTTTAGCTGTTTCATCGCTAACGTCTGCTGCTTTATCTTTTCCAATGCACACAGCATTATTTGTTTCTGCTGAATTACGAATAAAGCTCTCCTCTGTGTAACGTGTTCCTTCTAATGTTGATCCAGTTTCTTCATTACTTATGTATAACCTCACCATTTCATTACTTTGCAAATTGCTTTGACCTTCAATATCTTTTATTTGCCCTATGTCCTCTGAGATACTGTGCATGTTATTCCTAGCATCGTTCTCTATCACATTCATATTACTGTCGACAACATTATCTGATACATCAAACCTTGAATTATCGGCATTTAGTTGTTTGACATCAGAACCATAAGTTGTTTCTGAATTTATGATTCCTGGTTTACTTACTGAATTTTCACCTTTATTTCGAATGACATATTGAACGTGATAAACTTCTTTGACTACTTTATCATCCTTTACAACAAGCCTGTATTCATCAACTATTACTTTATCAATGTTATTTCCGGGACAATTTTTCTTGTGTTTACCTAAAGAGTGATTAGTAAAGACGAAACCACAATCGTTACATTTGGAACAATCATCAGGATCTTTTGGCTTATGGTCTCTCATATGCGAGTCACAAGCGGACGATGACAAATAACACACATTGCATTCACTGCATTTGTAAAGTTTGAACACCTCTTCTTCTATTCTTGATGTATCAATTTCTCTTTGTGTACTGTTTGCTATGTTTGTATAAGCATGTTTCTGCTCACCATTCGGTTCAGAAATTGTGTTATCTGCGTGACTATTTCTTCTTACGCCAATGGCGTCTTGTGTCGGTGTATTCACATTAGTAATGTTTGTGACATTAATATTCTTTTCAATACGTATTTCTGCACACGTCTTGCCAGTTGCAATTTGAACCCGTTTATCTCGCCCCTTCTCTTCATATGAATGAACTTCTGCACTGGTCACAAAAGTTTTTTTGCCGATATTGTCAGTGTCGCCTATTACCTGTACATTACAATGTTCAGCTAAACTACTTTGACTAAAAGTCAGTCCATCATGGTAGGTCAATCTTCTTCTAGGATTTTTGCTTATTTTAAGTGGTTTTTTTGTTAAATTTATATCAACGTTAGAGTTGACAGGCGATTCTTTAGAATTATTTGTATTAATATCTCTTTCCACTTCAATTTGGGATTGTATTTCTGCCGTTTCCATTGTTTCTATGTGTTGCACACAGGTGTTTCCATTTGGGTCTCTTTGTGACATTGCTTTTTCGTTATCAATACTGAACCCATCATAACTGTGTCTTCTTTTAGGATGACGACTGATAGCTTTAAATGGTTGTTTTGTTGGGTTTACAGCTTTTAGCAAATTTTGAGCTGTTGCATTACTATTCGTTTTATTAACCTGTTTAAAGTAAGACAAAATATCTTTTTTTGTGTTAGCACTGACTTTTTGTGGTGTTTTTATTAAATTTTTCTCCTGTGAAGCATTGATATTAAGTAGCGAATTTGTATTCTCAAGTGTTTTGCAAGCACACTTCTGGGTTGATTGGTTACAATTATTATCTTGCTGTGTGTTCGTAATTGTCTGAGATTCGTTGCTATTAGTCACCTGTGTTCCATTTGTATTCATCTTGCTCTGCTTATTCAATTCTTGTCTTGGCGATGGCGCTTTACCTAATTTCTTCTTTGGCTCAAACTCATCTTCAGAGCTTTCTGTAATTTCTGTGCTTGTCTTTGATGGAGATATGTTTTCTTTTAATATTCCATAATTATTTTCAACAATGGTAATATTAGAAACTACAAGGATGCAAAATTTCTTGTAATTTTTATTAGTCACATGATGTTTAAAAACATGACTAATCAGTTCACCTTCAGTAAATTTCAGCCCGCAAGCATCACATATTTTACTACTTTTGGATGAAGTTTGACATTCTTTAAAATGTTTTTCAATAGTTTCAGCTGAAACAAAACTCAGGCTACAACGTTTACATTTAAAAATTAATGGCTTCTCATTATCCTTGTTTTCATCTGGTTTTCTTTTCTTAGGTATTTCATTCTCATCTTGATTATTGTTCCCCTTTCCTTCATCAGACTTTGATTTAGTCAAGACTTGTGATTTTTCATCTGAAATAATGTGCCTTTTTCTTGTATCTTTATTTCCTTCGATCATTTTAGGAGTATCAACTATTTTTGTATCCTTTCCTATTAGGATCGCTTCATGGATTCTACTGTATTTTGGTAGATTCGAATGATGTTGCTTTCTGTGTGCTTTTGCACCACTTTTGGTAAAAGCCATTTTGCACAATACACATAAATATTTCTTATCCGCATCGGTTGCTTGAAATGACTTATCATTATTATTATTTATTTTAAAATTGTTGGGCTGTGAAGAAGTCACCTTGTTTTCATGGGTATTATTATCGTCTAAAGTAGAACCAACAAATTCAGCAAAGCGTTTAAACAAATCTTGGTACAAGTTTTTATCTTTTTTTATTTTCGATTTTTTGAAATGGCTATTTTCGTCAGATGATTCATCTTCGGTGTTGTCCGCCATTTTTAATTCTGAAACAAAATTACAGCTCCTTACTATAACTATAGGTATAAAGTACCTTTATAAAGTACCTTTATAAAGTACCTTTATACCTATAGTTATAGAAGCAGGCCAGTAACACAACACTGCATATCTTCATACAAATTGCACGACGGCAGCATCTCAAACGAGACGAACATACTTACAGTGGCGGATACAGAGGAGAGGGGGCAAAAGCCTCCCGTCATTAGTGGAAGAACAACAGAATATAGTATTTAATCAGAATTAGTGTACTAGCTCGACGAAGCAGACTCTCTGCCCCTCCCAAAAATAAATTCTGGATTCGCCACTGTATACCAGCATCACCATGATAGCATAGTCAGTGCATAAACCATAATATAATTATGGTAAGGAAGGCGATGTCGCGATGCTAATAAGGGGACAATATAGCCGATAATTTACAGTCTGCCAGTTGGTAGTATAAGCCCTTCCCGTACCGCATGATTGAATTGACCCGTCATCAGTCATCACACTTGTAATCGCAGAGTCACAGATTATTTAATAGGCAGAGTTTCGCATCGGTATGGACACAAAGCCTGTGCTCATCGTGGTCTGAGATTTTGCCGTTGTGCATGCGTACATGTTGCGCAAAACAAATCAACCACATCAATACTACCCTACCGGAGGTACCCGGTCCCTACCTATCTAGCCTACCGGAGTACTATTTTTGAATATCACATCGGTTTGAATTCTGGAATGTATTATTCGCTTACGAATCAGAATGTTTCGAATTATTCATCATCATCATATTAATCAAATTATTTCTCTGTGATAAATTGATAATACAGTCCAAACGGAGACATCCAAAAATATTTTTTTTATTCCTGACACCTAGCTAGTAGCTAGGCGTATCGGAAAATACCCCATGTATGGTCCACGATTTTTTGCAGTTTAGAAGATTTTTAGGGTTCCGTAGTCAAACAAGGAAACCTTATACTTTCATCTATTCTGTCTGTCTGTACTGTATGCCCCACCTCGATTACTCGTTCATTTTTGCACCTATTGAATCGAAAGGCAAGAGGACAGATAACAGTAACACAAAAACAGAAATGAGGTAGTCATAAAGACAATATTTTTTTTCGACACCCCTCCCATAAAACGAAAAGGGGGCGAATTTCTCACCAAACTCACTTTGGAAACCGATTCCAGCGTAAAATGACCTATTTAGAACCACTTGTTGTTTCTTATTTGGTAAGTTTAATAATTATTGAAGTTTTTAAAATTCGTTTCAACTTTTGGAACATCCATTTTGTATCTTTAAGAAAATTTTCAACATTTTGCTGTCCAACTCAAACCAAAAATTTTCACATTCGAACCCTTTTTCGGGAACTTGTATGGATGTTATGTTGTTAATTATTTGACGTATGGAAGAGTGATTTAAGACTAACATTTAGCGGAAATAAAATTTAAAAAATTCTTACTATGAAAAAACTTGTGACAGTTTTAAGCCGCCCCGGTAGAAAATTCTCAAATACACATTTATAAAATCATATAACTTCTAAACTAAAAAAATCGCGGAACATACATGGGGTATTTTTATATACATTTATTCTTTTTATACTATTATTACTATTAACCATTACTGTCTTTCTCCTCAATAAATATATTTAACCTTGCAGTACTTATCTCTCTACATTTGATCTTAGATAAAGTACAAACATGTTTGAGACACCTGGTAGCCAATAGGAAATGTATTAGTAGTTATGAATCAACAGAGAGCTCTGCATTCGCCTGAACACATTCAAGGGCAGTGAATGAGACACAATATAACTTATTGTTATCATTGCTATAGCCAGTTTTGTGTGCCACTGATATAGTAGCTGTATAGCCATATCTGCTCATACATTTCGTTCATCAAAAGGTCGTAAGTCGCTATGGCAATTCGATGAAAATTCAGTCAAATCCATAGCATAAGCAGGGAGCAGAATCTAATGGCAAAACAAATGAAACGTCATAGAGATTAGCACAAACCATATGTACTACCGGAGATGAGTCATTGTTTTTTATCGAGTAGTCAAGCTATTTTTAAAATTGTGGCGCCATCGTAGTGTTGATGATTTTATTTTTTATTTTGCTAGTTTAAATAGCATAATAGTCCAAGAGCCCGCGACGATTAGATTTTATAAAAGCTGAAAGTTTCTCAGCGCATGCTTACAACACAGGTCGGAATGACGGGCAACTATCATAGACGAAGATGGATACCCAAAAACGGGAGATATTAGGTTTCTTCCCCTCAATGGTATTGCCTCCTTCATTGACCATGTATTTGAAGGGTGAAGAAAGCAAAAAGTATTGGGTGGGACCAACACAAAAGATCCCACTGGGTCCAAGTGTTGCTGGCTTGTCAGCCCCCACAACAAGATACGTATAAGATAAGATCATAGACAAGGAATTTTTCGCTTACGCTGGTAGACAGAATGTCAGTGAAACCGGGTATGAGATCTCTATAGTCATAAAATCCTATACAATTTATATGAAGCTAGATGACTGACTCCGGAGTCACATTATACCTATTAACTCTTTTTTTTAAATATAGCTTCTCTTTTTAAACTACAGGTGGTGTCACATACTTGAGTCGGATCACAAGCCCGATGACATGCTTGCACATATAAATTCTTAAAAAACTGGGGCAGGTACATTTTCCGTTCATCCAGGTGCTTTGTTGGGTGGGCAAGGCAACTATCCAATGAACCCCTCTTTCAAGAGGGTTGAGAAAACTTATATTTTTGGGTGGACTAGGTAAACAGTAGCAATTCAGTTCTGGCACTCGCCGGCCGCTACCGCCTCACGCTCGCTGCGCTCTCTCGGCTCGTGCACTGTGGAAACCTAGCAATCCTAACATGCTCGTCGCTTCGCTCCATGCCAACCTAACCATCTGGATTGTTAAATGGATTTATATGAACCAAAGATCAATCGCTCTGAATTTCATGCTTTTAACACCATTTGCAGCAATTTACTGGATTTCGGGAGCGTACCGCTAAGACTACCTGCAGTGGGTCGTATACATAGGGTGTCCCAAAACTCAACGTCAAGCCAAAAATAGGAGATGGCTGAGTATTTGGAAAAATCACCACCCTGCGCTCAACTTTTACATGTACCTACCACAAATCTGTAAGTTTTTTCATGAAAATACTGGTTACACAATCCAGAATAATATATTCAGCGGACTCAATTCAAAAATAAACTATTTGTTCCATTCTTTTTACAGAAAAAACTTTTTTCTGTCAGACTTCTGCGGAAACAATTTTTTCTATGTCAACTTTGAGACTACACCCTGTATAAAAAATGTATGGCAGTAACCTGGCAAGTAATTTCAAAAGTTGGCCAATTTAATCAAGTTTTCAAAATGGTATGACACTTGGTACTTCCTTTTCTAAAAAAGTTGTAATAATTTTTTTCTTGCAGAACAACCCAATTTGAAACCAATAAGTCTACCGCGTCGTCGAATGTTGTACAGAAGTGATTTTGAAATTTCGAACGAAGATGTTCGTCCCGTGCTCCAAAGGTTAACTGGTCCCGTTGACCAAAAAGAATATACAAGCAAATAAAAATTTTAAATTAAAAGCGATATTAGTGACCGGGACGGACGTGCCGTACGTGGTTGCATTGCTAAAGGTTATAAAATTGCGTTTAATAGGGTCTCTTAGGGGTGTGGTACGGTGAAGCGGGAAGGGAGGGAACGGCCAACTCGAAGCAAACGCCTAGTACCTACGACATATTTTTAATGCCATAAAGATATTATACCTTACGGAATAGAGTAAGTGACATGAGTTGTCAAATGTAACCGTTTTTGGACGTTTTTTGGAGTCCTCGGCAGGGTAAAAATTCGATTTCTATGTATAATTCTCAATCTAACGTGAAATCGTGAATAATTTAATGAAACAGTGTTAGTATATTTCACAAAATTATCTACGATTTCACTTTAGGTTCACGATTATTCACAGAAACCGAATTTTTACCAGGACTCCAAATCCCCAAAAACGGTTCTATTGCCTCGCGTCACATATCTCTTTCTATTATACAGGCATGCCGCTAGGTACATCTCGCTCTCTCAGTTGTCACCGTCTCTCTTACGTAGTATAATACCTTTATGTTTAATGCAGACAAACAACAAAGTGAAAATAATTTAGTCAACAACCTTTCAAGGTCATGCAAATTCTTATTTTAGACGGGAACACTTTGCCGTGAATTCTGACTGATCAATAATTCCTACATGATGTTGGTTGATGTGATGACTAAAAAATAATAAAGTTACTGTTGCCTTTAGATTTTATTTATTTCAAGGTACTTACCACAAAGTTCTGTCGTTGAATTATTAGAGCACAGTTTTATTACGTTATAAAGCACATAATAAGTGGTACCCACCTCCAAATCCTCCAATCGTCGTCGTACTACGTCTCACTTTAGCGTTAGCCCAAAAAGAAAATTCTAGGAATTGGAAAAAACTAAAAACTTGTCGAACTTGTTTGACATTTGTCAAACACAGCGTGACCACTTTTTTTTCAGAGAATCTACCAAAATGACTGCTGAAATCTACCAAAATCTACCAAGTCCTGTTTCAAATTCTACTTAAAATCTACTAACTAATATGTATGCGTTCCAGATGGTTAAAATTCAATATAAAACAAGTTTTTGAACAAAATATTATCATTTTTATCTAAACGCTCATAACCACTCACGTTATTTTCGCATTTTCGAAAAAAATTAAATCGGTTTTCATCACTTTGTACTTAACATCGATGCTTCAATTTTCAAATAAATCCATATACCAAATATTGGTCGTCCACATGCAGAGGGTCTACCCGCACATTCGATTCGAACTTTTGCGTGAATGTTTTCGTTCCAATTTCAACTCTATTACAATGAAGTGCGGACCGAAACAGTGGCGAATGGCGATATAGTGAAGATCGAAAGTGCGGGTAAGGGGGCTGGTTTAAAGTTGGTACAGTTTTCTGTGTCTCAGGCTGAGATTCAGAAACGTTTTTTAAGTCTTAGTTCGAACTCCTGTTTGTCAAAATACCACAAACATAGGTATTACAGTAGCAAAATACATACATTTTCGACCCTACTTAGGTCAAACTATAACTTAAAAAACGTAACTTAAACAACATTAAGGCGATAAGATTGATTTTGTTGTACACCACTAAAGCTTTACTAGAAGTTCCGGAAAACCCCTGCAATCGTTTTCTCAGCTATTTGTGTCGCCAGTTTTGATTTTTTTGCCGGAATCCTTGCATTTTTGATAAAATTTTCGAATACCGAATTTCTACCAAAATCTACTAAACAATTTCCCACTACTAAATTATCGTTCTCTTTGCCCTAAATCTACCAAAAAAGTAGAAATCTACTAAAAGTGGTCACACTGGTCAAACAAATATCAACCATAGATAGATTTTTCTTTTTTAATTTATTAAAGTCAACCATAGATTTACAAAATACAAAATGTCAATGTCAACCATAGATTTATAGGAATTATTAGAAAAAGATGGGTAAGTCACCTTGGCTTTTAATACATGGCATTATTAGCGTTATTACCACTAGGGGGAGCTACATTGTAAAAGCGAGATCGAGTACTGAGCGAGTATCGAACATGGACGATCGGAGGTCTTATTGTGTCACTACCCGATTCAATCGGTACCAAATCAACATGGAGTTTTTTGTCAAAAATTCCCAAGTACAGTCAAGAGCACGTCAAGCTTGACACTTTGGACTTTGTACCGTTCTTATTTAGTGCGCCATAAGCGTTTCAATCGAACTGCAAGTGTAAAGCTTGATGTGCTCTTGACTGTACAATCCTAATACGTTACCGATCTTGTAAATGATATAATCAGAAACTTAGGGTCAATTCACACTAAAAGAGCGCTCGCGAGCAGGCGTGAACAGCCGCAAGCCAGCACGTGGTGACTTACGGCTTTTCTGAATACTACGCGAAGGAGTGCGTGGACGCGCGGAGCTGCGAGGCTGCTCTTTGAACAGCAGTGCGATTTTTGGAAGACACACGTTCATCTCTACAATAGAAAATGTCAAACTTACTATGGATATTATGCATAAATCATTCGATCATTATTTTTTATCTCTCGATTCAAAAATAGCGCTTCTGGGTGCGTGCGTGTGGCTTCGCATCGCGGCTGGTCGCTTAAGGATGCTCGCGGCTCGTAAAGGACGCCGCCCTACCCATCGCTTCAAATCAATTTGAATTTTATATACTAATAGTAAGATTTAAAATGCTAAGTTAAAAATTGCACTGAAAATGCGCCACCGGCCGCTGTGCGTTTCAGTGTGAGTGAACTGAACTTGAATTATTTACTATGAGACTAACAAGCCTTTAACGTTTGAGCCATCTTTCAAAACGGCTCTAACGGCTGTCATGAGCTGTACCGCGATTAGCGCAATACTGAATGTGAAAAAACCTATGCTTAGTACGCGGTCCAGCATGGGTAGCATGCCACCGTGATACAGCGCTATCACACCTTCGCTCTCTTTCTATTTTCGCGCGAAGGGAAGAGATAAAAGACGTGATACAGCCGTATCACGTGTAGCATGCTACGGCTACAGTTGCGATTAATTTACCGCAATTGCCCTCCTGAATGGATAGCATGCCACCGTGATACAGCGCTATGACACCTTCGCTCTCTTTCTATTTGCGTGCGAACGAACGAGATAAAAGATCTGATACAGCCGTATCACGTGTAGCATGCTACGGCTTTTGAGCGTGAGACATTTATCATGACCGCTCCACCGATATCAACCACATAGTACTTCACGATTATCACTAGATGGCGGGAGCAGTCTACGTCAACGTTCTACTTCGTTTGGGTACCTATGTTAAGTACCTGCGGGGCTAGTACACCAACCCGCGATAGGGACATTTAACACATCCATCTGTCAAATTTAGTATTTTATCTCGTTCGCTCGCGCGCAAATAGAAAGAGAGCGGAAGCGTGATAGCGCAAAATCCATACGAAATCGGATACGGCTTTATCACGTCTTTTATCTCGTTCGTTCGCGCGCAAACGAAAGAGATAAAAGATGTGATAAAGCCGTATCACGGCTATCGCGGGTTGTCATGCTACCCATGCAGGGCCGTAGCTAGAACTGGATTGAAGGTAGGGCATAGGAGGTTTAGGCTGCCTGTCTATTGACGCGAGCTGGCTGTGCAAGCTGTGTAGCTGTGTAAATATTAACCAATCAGGAGCTCGGCCGATCTCAGTCGGATCTGTGATTGGTTAATATTTACACAGCTACACAGCTCGCACAGCCAGCTCGCGTCAATGGACAGGCAGCCTTAAGGTAGGGCGTAATCAAAAGGCTAGTTATTGGATGATTAACATAATTCAGTGCCTGTGAAATCTTCTCTCTAGAAAAGAAAAGAACACACCAAGACTCAAAACGCGATGGTGATACTGAGTTCCATTAGCCTACCTACCCTCAAAATAACATTTAAAGGCTGGAAATTTCACACTCTAAGGCTGAAATTCAGAGACGATTTTTAAGTCTTAGTTCGAACTCCCGTATGTCAAAATCCATACATTTTGACCCTACTTAGTTCGAACTATGACTTAAAAAATCGTCTCTGAATCTCAGCCTAAGACTGAAAACGGTGTTGGTATGAGCTACTATACGATCGATGAGTTTATGTGTGAAAAATTATAGCGTGCTAGTTTGAAATTTTATGTGATGTCGTTAATTTTCATTTTCTATTTTCTATTTTAAATGTAAGTATACAAAATTCTATAATTTTAAATTATTTTTATGCATTGATGATGCAATGATTTATATAACTTGCATGCCTACAATTTGCAATGCCCTATTCTACAGGGTTCATGTACTCATACCTAATCACATTATAAGACCTTTAATACTGTACATGAAAGCAATAAATGAATTGAATTGAATTGAATTGAATTCCATTAGCCTACCTACGCTCATAATATAAGCGAGCGAAGCGAGCTCGAAATTTTGTAAGGGAATTTGCCTAACTTTCCCATATTGTAAAGAAGGTTGGGTAATTTTTAAGGTAGAACATTGGTATGTTAAGGTAGGGCATTGCCCCACGATGCCCCCCTCTAGCTACGGCCCTGTGCTAGTACGCCAACCCGCGATAGCCGTGATACGGCTATATTACGTCTTTTATCTAGTTTGTTCGCGCGCAAACGAGCGAGATAAAAGACGTGATATAGCCGTATCATGGCTATCGCGGGTTGGCGTACTAGCTAGGATTCCGGATTGAAATTCCATATGTGTCTGGCGGACCTAAAACATGAAATAAAGATATTTTTTAAGCTGGCACTTCACTCTCGCCGAGAACTTTCAAGGAAAATTACTACAGCACTGGTAGCATGCACACCTGCGATAGCCGTGATAGGGCTTTATCACGTCTTTTATCTCGTTCGTTCGTACGCAAAAGAACGATATAAAAGACATGATAAAGCCGTAACACGGCTATCGCGGGTGTGCATGCTACCAGTGCAGGTTATGACGCCACGAGAACAATGAAGGGCATCACTGGGCATCACACTCTCGTTCTCTCGGCCTGTCTCGCCGCCCGTTCTCGGCGAGAATGAAGAGCCGGCTTTAATATCGGCTTTTCCTACCAAATCCATAGATATTAATATTTCTATGACCAAATCTACCTAAAGGGGCCCATTCACAGTAGTCCTACATGTAGTCCTACACCAATATCGGATCGTGAATGGTGTTGTAGTCCTGCATGGCGTCCGACGTCCTTGAGCAAAATGTATGAGTAGTCCTACTTGCAGGACAGTGTGTGGGCTCGCAGTCCTACATGTAGGACTACTGTGAATGGGCCCCTTACCCGTTTCAACAGAGCTTTCGCCTTTCGGTAATTTTTTGGTTTATCTGCTGGCAACACTACATGGCGGTTTTTTCGCGAGTTCGCGTGACAGATCGACGATTGTTTTGTTTATCGCGTTGCCCGGACGCACAAAACGTTGATACGATAATGTAATGTTCGATGAATGATTTAAAATCTAAAAAAACTCTGGCTCAGAGTTGCTTAAATTATTGAAACTTTCACTCTTCCTTCGTTCCGCGGGTGAGGTTAGGGAACCAGCTTTCTATCTCTTCTGTCAAGCTGAAAGTGTCAAATCGTACTGTTGTTTTTTGGCTACAGTTCATAAAAATATTTTATTTTATGTATTATTTCAAGAACCAATGCAATTTAATATCGTTTAAACTTTAAATTGCATCGCAATAATAGTTTCCCAATGAATCGCGGAAGTAAATAATTTGTAAATTGTACCTAAGATTATTTTTATAATGACCATGATTTGGTAACGTCTCGAATAGTTTTTGAGCCTCTTTGTGTTGGTGTTTGTGTGAGAAACTGACTGTCTTGGATTTTCTGCAGATAACTGGCAGGTGTACAACAATATATGTAAGTACATGCTTACAGTATTACAATCTTATTTAAAAAATTAAGGGTCCTAATAATAGTGCCTCCATGGTTTAATGGTTAAGACCATTGGGCTCTTGAGACGGAGCGTGTGTTCAATTCCCACGGGGGGCACCTAGTGAAATGTTACTTTGTGCTATTTTCCCCAGTTGGTTAGGACATTGCAGGCTGAATCAGTCCCGTCGGTCCCGGCTACTCTGGTGGTAGTAGTCGTTACATTAAAAAACCGCATCGGATGCCGTAAAGTGGTTCGAAAAATCTGACACCAGATAAGAAGAAGAATAATGCCCTGACCGTTTGTGGACAATAACTGGTTGACTAGTGTGGTTCCTGGGTGAGATTAGACCATCCTATCTCTTCCCATGGGTGTCTTACGAAGCACTGAAGTATATGTTTTTTTTAAGGCGAGCCTATTACTACTTGACATGTTTTTACTCTCTGACACCAGGTTTGACACATTCATGACCGTTCCGAAAGAGATTAAAGACATGCGCAAATAGCCTTAACATCTGACAAACTGACATTTTTGGCATCACTGACTTATTAAGATTTCCAAGACTAATCGATCAGTCTAATGAGCGTTTTTCTTTTCTTTTTTAATTTTAGTTTCTAAAAAACTCAACAGATGACATGCTTTTTTTTGGTTCAGTTCAAGGTAAAGCGATTATAGTATCGCATACAACCGATGTCAGGAATAAATACTCTCATTTAATTTTATAGCAAATAAAACGTTGGTGTTCAACGTTTCAACGCTTCTTTGGAGTTTTTGGAGGCAATCGAGAAACGCAGGAAACGCAGAGAAGTCCACAGGAAAGAGGTGAACCGACCGCTTGCCGCGCTACAAAAGAACGGAACACTTTTCCCGTTCACGACCCACACCATCATATTTCACTGAACTGTATATTGTTCACTTGCACGACACTTTGTTACGCAAAACAACACCGATTTTACGAACCAAAACTCACCATAAACAATAAAAATTCGATGAAATATGAGGACTCCAAACGTATCTGTTCAAATCCCGCCAAAAACTCCAGATGACATGCTTATCGCTCCATAGAGACGTAGGCGAGATCCTGTCAAAATCATGTCAAGACTGTGCCTGACTTTTTTTTAAAGGCCAAGGGATCGAGCCCATACAGCAATGTCAGACGTAAACAGATTCATATTTTCGATCAAAATGATTCGTAAATAATGAAATATTCAATCAAAAGATGCTTTGGCATCTTTTTGATCATCTTTTCCATCTTTATTATTTTAAAGAAATACTTTTTGAAATTTTGACCTTTACTCGCACAGACCGTAACGCCATCTATCGATCCACTAGAAAACCGAAAGAAAAACGCTCATTGACGTATCTGTATCTTTGAGCGTTACTGAGAAAACATTTTTTGAAAGGTGACGTAACTGACAATTTATATGTAGTGCTCAACCAAAAAAAAGCCTGTTCTGTATCACCTCTATGTATTTTCGAAACAAAAACAATTCAATTTTTTTATTTGTTTTATATAAAAACTTCATACTTACTTACTGTCTGTTCCAGAAACGCTCATTAGAGTTAATGCTCCATTAAATCTGTTGCTAGCTTTTACTACGTCAACAAGACAATAAAACCGGTCAAGTGCGAGTCGGGCTACTCGCGCACCGAGGATTCCGTACCACACCACCACAGAACACAACATTATAAACTTAGAAAAAAAAAATGTTCGTCCAGGACCTTTAGTGCAAGACCGACTCACACTTGACCGGTTTTTAGTATTTATTGTTATTCTGTAGAGTTTGCTCTATAATCACACAAAGTTTGACGCTTGGATGTATTACCGTTTTTACGATAGAGCGTGAAGAAAAACGTTGATAAAAACTAGTTTCTTGTTGAGAACTCCCCTTAATTTTTAACTTTTTGACATTTTTATTATTTGTTAACAAATCCGCCGTAATAACGTATAATCTGAGAAAATTTCAAATATCTAGCTATTACGGTTCAAAAGTTACAGCCCTAAATAGGTAGGACAGACGGACGGACGGACGGACAGACGGACAGACAGACAGACAGACAGACAGATGGACGGACGGACAACGTAGGCTTAGTAATAGGGTCCCGTTTTCACCCTTTGGGTACAGAACCCTAAAAAGTGACAGCAAGAGATTTAATGGAGGAAGGAAACTTTAATGAGCTTTTCTGCAACTGACAGTTGATTATCTTCTTTTAAGGAATGCCTGAAAAAACAAAAATTATAAACAAAAACACTCCTTATCAAATTGCCGTCTAACTTAAGGCCACTCCTCCCATTTGCAAGGCTCTCTTTCTTATAAGCAAACTTTTGCAATTAGCCATCCCGCTTCAATTGCGTGGCGCTGGTTGGAATTTTCCGTTTTCTTTGAAAACCTGTATGATTTTTTATGAATTTTCAAAAAATAAGAAAACTACATCATTCTATATTGTATTGTGAAGAATGTTGTAAATTTTCATATTCTTCTGATCAACAATGCAGGAGTAAAACGGTTACAACTGGAAAAAAAGAGGTGACTTTGGATTCGTTTTTCTTCAGTTTTATTAATTAAAATAGATTTCGAGAAAAACCACATGACTTGTCATATCCTGTACATTGTTCAGTTTTGTTTTCTGCTTAAAAAGTGCCATAGTTAATGTATAAAATGGTTACAAAGTTACTCAAAACCGGGCGGACACCCTTAAGTGGGGTACTAAGTTTTGAAGGCCAGTGTATTTAGGCTTTCCTTTGAACACAGGTTTCATGAGTATTTTATAAAAAAATAAGAATTACACTTCATAGTAAATAAAGCCGAGATGTTGAAGATCATTGCTATATTTTTAATTAATTTGTAAGTATGTTTTTCAAAAACGAGAAGATAACTTCAAAAACCAGTAAAATATGGGCCCACCCAGTGGAGGTAAACTATGGCGAGCTTCCAGAATATCTCGGACTTACCTTTCGGGCTATAATGTTTTGCTGTAGCTTCAACGGTTAAGGTACAGTCGGCCGCAATAAGTTGTATACACTTTAGTTCTACATCGTAGGACTAAAGTGTATATAACTTATTGCCACCGACTGTACCTGCCCTTACTGCCCCGTCTCAAAAATCTACCTTGTTTAGTCATGAGCATACAGGGTGTACTCTACCCATCGACCTGAACAACTTTTACTATAGGAGCAAAACGATCAGAGCAAAAAAAAATCACCTGTCCCATACTAAACTCCAATACCTACTAGACTCAAATATATGCAACAGCAGATTTTTTTTGTTGCTCCGATGTGGTTTAAAGGTTAATGATACTTTTCCTTACACCCTTATTATGCGTATACATGCATCAGGGCCTCATGCGTAATGATTCGGCGATTATTGAATGACTATAAAAACCTTTTTATTACCTAGACATTTTGTGCAATTTTTTTACAAGTGTTTCCAACTTAGTAGGTAGTTAGGTAGGTACTAACAGCTTATCTTAGTCATAAATTTTCTGACAAGATTTTCACTAAGTGTAAATGTTTATCTTCTCATGTTTATAATATAAAACACACATTACATAATATACATACGCTCCACTGGGGTCTGACAAGTAGTTCTTCAACAGTATACAGGGTGTAAACATAAATGCATTACATATCGAACAGGGTGCCTCTGCCCATCAAACTGAACAATTTTTAATTTGAGAAACTATGAAATTGTGAAAAAAAAATCAGCTTGTGAAAAAAAAATCTGCAAATACAAAACTCGAACTAAAATGTATGGGACAGCAGATTTTTTTTCTCGATTTCGATGTTGGTCCCATTGAGAAAGTTGTTCAGTTTGGTGGTCTGAGCTTACCCTTAAAAATAGTTTCAGCTAATTTTATTAGACCTTATAACAGAGGATGTAAAAGGTGCACTAAGAAAGGTTTTTTCAAAAATCGTATTCTCTGTCTAGGGCTGTCTAGGGTAAGTTAGTTAGGCCGAGATTCAGAGACGATTTTTAAGTCTTAGTTCGAACTCCCGTATGTCAAAATCCATACATTTTGACCCTACTTAGTTCAAACGATGACTTAAAAAATCATCTCTGAATCTCAGCCTTACTATTATGTAGAGAACCACAATAAAAAGGCGTGTACCAAAACGAATGTACAAACGCAATATAATAGAATAGAAAGTATTTATTTAATACAGCAAAAAATATTGCTTGGTTGTAACAATTTGCTGTATTGTAGTAATTTTTCAAAGTTTTTTCCTGTAGTTTCTCAGAGCTAGACAATGCGTATTATCTAAAGAGTGTCTATTAGTGAATAGGTACCTATTATGCGTGTTAGCACATGTTTCTTCGTATAAATGTACCTAAGATTATACAGGGTGTACAATAAAATGGGACAGCTACTTAAAGGGGTGCTTCAGACCATCAAACCGAACAACTTTCTCTATGGGACCAATATCGAAGTCGCGAAAAAAAAATCTGCTGTCCCATACATTTCAGTCGAGTTATGTTTGCAGTTTTGTAGCACCCCTTTGAGTAGCTGTCCCATTTTATTGTACACGATGTATGTTTGAGACTTAAATTCTTAGCATAGCATAAGCATGTCTTTTAAAGTAATATTAAAAATTAAATGTTTCTTTTTTTTAAAGAAAAACGGGAACATTCGATTGATTGTCTTTTAGCCTTACAAAACGAGCAATTTAAGTATAATAGAACTTGAATGAAATGAAAAAAATTTAAACCATAAAACTCAAAATGGAACTTCAACACTCAATACTATCAAACATTTATTACTTTCTATTAAAAATGTATTTTCTCTTGTGTATTTTATTTGCGATTTCGAATGGAATAAAAATTTAATGCGGTCTCACTCAATATAAGTAGATCATGAACATTTTAAACCATTATTCCAGGAAGTGCGATATCTCCCTGATTTGTCACTAGGGTCGCGGCAGCGCGTGCAACTTTGTACAGTGATACGAAACTAGGGTTAACAGTTGTATTTATTTTTACTAAAATGATTGTAAGGGACACACGACCCATATAGACCGAGATCAGACCGTTAAATTATGCACCTATTTCATAGGCGAACGAAATGTGATTCTAGTGTATGTTTACACAGGGGTTAATTCAACGCCGCCAAGTTGCCTAGAAAAATCTTGCCGCAAGTACTTTTTCCATTACGATTTTTGGTATAACTCTTTCCACCGGTCTGTTAGTGAAGTAAATGAGGCGCCATCGGAAGGAGACTGATCTAAAGTACTGTAAAAACTAGGGTTGCCACCTCGCAGTCTGCCGCAACTCTAGGGTTGCCACGTTCAAAGTCATTTTTTAACCTGGCAACTCTATAGTTGCGGCAGATTGAGAGGTGACAACCCTAGTTTTTCCAGTACTTTAGATCAGTCTCCTTCCGATGGCATCTCATTTACTTCCCTAACAGACAAGTGGAAAAAGTTATACCAAAAATCATAATGGAAAAGGTACTTGCGGCAACATTTTTCTAGGCAACTTGGCGGCGGGCGTTGAATTAACACCTGTGTAAACATACACTAGAATCACATTTCGTTCGCCTAAGAAATAGGTGCATATTTTTACGGTCGGATCTCGGTCTAATAGGCCTGTGCCCTGCAGTGGGACGTATGTAGGCTGAAGATGATTCGATGATGATTAATTCTAGTAAAGCTAGTGTACGCCACCGAGGGACGTCCTGCATTGTCTCTTTGTTGCTGGTAATTTTCTTGCCTTACAGAATTTTCGAGCTTTAAGGAGCAAATTGGTAGCCGACCGCATGAGGCGTGCGGTCGCGACACGTCGCTGCGGTCGTGAATGGGAAGCCGACCGCACGCCGCAACTGCACGCCGCAGCTACAGACAGTATTGCCAACTTAGGGTATTTCTTGGGGTAATAATTTTCAGTTGGGGTTTAAGATTTAGGATGATGCTTTATATCTACTATGCCGTAACTTGAGCTCTAATAAAGGGTGAATAGAAAAGATTTTCGTAAAAACTAATAAGTAGAAAAAATTTCCGTAAAAAATAAAAAAATGTTTTTTTTATTTGTTTCCCAAAATTATTATCTCGTATTTATTATATCTAGTAATATTTAAACACTGTTTTACCAAATACCAAACGCCAGTATGATTTATTGTTGGAATTTAACGGAAAATGTGGTTGAAAATAGAAATTTCATTAAATTAAAGAAATATCGTGGAATTTGTATGAATTATCGAGTTATACCCGACTTTTATGTTCTATCGCATGCCGCTCAAAAATATCGTGAATCTAAGATAATTATCGCATGCTGGCAGCACTCGGCGACACTACTGGTCTGCGGTCGAGCGTCAGTGAAGCTCGACCGCACCGCAGTGAAGTCGAGCAGCGTGTCGCCGGCTGCGCAGGGTATTTCATAGAATTACATACAAACCAGTAGTGTCGTCGCGACATGCGGTTGCGGCGTGCGGCGTGCGGTCGCCTGTCAACCGCCACCTTTAGGAAAAAAATATCATTACCAAAGAGCAGAGAGCATATTATGATGTAGATGCTTTCTGGGCTATCAAGATAACAAGTAATGGCAACGCGAAAGAACTAACTATACCTAATCTATACGACAGTTACAAATGTTCGAAAGTTTCTAATAGGATTTAGGGACGTTGTATATAAATAAGGAAATATAATGTTCCATATGAGAATGGGAACCCTATGAGAGAAGCGATCAGTTTCCTGCTTCACATGAACTCCCGCGCACATTTGTTGACATTACCAACGGTCGCCGATTTGTAAGTGTGAGGTTACACGGTCAGTATTTCATCAGTCTGGTCATGTATATTTGATTTGAAGGGAAACTGACTCGAGATTGACCCGACTAACATGGTGCTTCAGTATATCAGTTTCCCTTCAAATCAAATAAACATGACCAGACTGATGGACCAGAATGATGAAATACTGAACGTGTAACCGGGCTCTAATGTTATGTCATATCAGTCTACATTTAAAATTGCTATTATTTTATAATCATTTTATATTATTTTATATAAATAGTAGGTGATTGAAGTCCCTCTTTTCACTCGTTCAATGTTTGCAAAACCCCATTGCTACTACGTACTCATTTTTATACACCGCCATTGTGTTCCCGACAAAAACATTCAAAGAAATCGGAGATTCGAGTTATTATACCTATTTACTGTTATTATACCTATATACTGTTGTAAGACTGTGAATGATTCGTTTTGGCCCAAGGTGTGCCCAGTTTTGGTGCAAGGAAAGAGCCTCCCCGAGTGACGAAACCTGCGCCTGCGTTCGTCTGGCGCACCCTGGGCAGTCAGCCTCGATACCACCATAGAGTAAATAAATTATACACAACAGAGGGTCAATGCCCATACTAAGAAAGTTTCCACCATTTTAGTTGAAAACTCGCACAAGTACAGCGACGGTGGTGAGTAACGGTACAACAGAAATGTTTAATTACGTTAAAATACGTGTTAAACACATCTACACTAATATTATAAAGAGGAAAGATTTGTACCTATTTTTGTATGTTTGTATGTTTGTAATGAATAGGCTCAAAAAGTACTGGGCCGATTTAAAAAATTCTTTCACCAATAGAATGCTACATTCTTCCAATTTGACATAGGCTATATTTATTGCTAGAAAAGATTAGATGTCCACCCGTGCGAAGCCGGGACGGGCCGCTAGTTTGTTATAAAAAAAATTAAGTAAATTAATCTATATAATTTATTTCCGTGGATTAAAACTCAAATAATAGTGATCTAATAACGTTAAATGTATGGAACTGACCAGACATGATACCACTATGTCTGACTGACTAATCTTTACCATCTTTACACTACAACATGAGTGATTATCATGTGATATAGCTTATGCTAACACGAAAAGAAGAAAGTGTGTCCTGAATGAACTTCTTCTTGAGATACTTTTGTATATAAGATTATCTTGTATTGTTCGAAAATGTTTCCGTTAAAAAAATATCGTTAATTAACAAAATTGGTTTTCTCATTATCGGGCGTTTTACGAATGTGGAGAAATAAAGTGGCAGTGGGCTGGAACGAGCTCATAATATTGCTGCTATGGTACGAGTACGACGACAACAACACAAGACAATTTATGATAAGGATCTATCTTGTCTAGACCTTTTTATGTCCAATTCCAGATTCACCTACAGCCTCATCTTGTTTTTTTAAGTTCCAAATCCAAAGGGTGAAAACGGGACCCTATATTACTACGCCTACGTCGTCGTCCTCGTCCGTCCGTCCGTCCGTCCGTCCGTCTGTCCTACCTATTTAGGGCTTAGTTGAAATTTCACATTCACAGAATGTGTGTTATTACGGCGGATTAACCTAACACATAATAAACATGTCAAAAAATTCAAAATTAAGGGGGATCCTCATACTAGAAACTAGTTTTAATCAACGTTTTTTCTTGTCGCTCTATCGTAAAAACGGTAATACATACAAGCGTCAAACTTGGTGTGATTGTAGAACAAACACTATAGTATAACAACAAATAATAAAAACTGGCCAAGTGTGAGTCAGTCTCGTACTAAAGGAGAAAAAAATAGTTTTTCGTCAGTTAATATGTTGTGTACGGAACCCTCGGTGCGCGAGTAGTCCGACTCGCACTTGATCGGTTTTATTTTACGATGGCATGTGTTACGAAATTTGCCAACTGCTTGCTGAATGCCCAGGATGCGCTTGACGCATACGGGGGTTTAGTACATCACTCGGGAAGGAAAGCTCTCTCCGTGTATACATTTTCGTTTAAAACTAGCCAAAAACAATATACCTACCACTACCTACCTAGTCTATTGACTTTATTAAAATCAAGGACAAATTTTACGGTCGTAAAAAAACTAGCCATAACCATAACCGATTGCAATCACAATATTGTTAAAAGTAAACCGTTTTACGACCTCGATAAAATAGCATATGTTCACAATGTGAGGATATTGTTACGTTTCTAAATAATGTGGCTGGTAATAATCTGTTATCTGGATAGCAGTGGGCAGTCGGTAGCTAAATATAGGTCATTGCGGTGACGTTAGTCTGATCATAATTATCAGTTACAGTTGCTGGTAGCTCGGGCTATCATTGTTAATTACTCGAGTCTGCGCATGCTGCATTACTTCATAGTTTTGTCTTATTCTTGTTATGTCACGATACGAAGTTATAGTGCGACTAATCTTCACGTATCATCAAAGATTCGGATGCCTACTGTAACCAGAACTAAGTTTTAGTTCTAGAATTAGAATCCCTTCTCTGATAGCAGTGGTTTCCCATGCTATCATATTTAAGAGTGATAGGGGCAATAGATTACCTACATCTTTTTAACAGGCATAGGCCCACCCCGTATTCGCACCACTCATAGACGAAGAATTTTTTGCTTACGCTGGAAGACGGAATGTCAGTGTAACCGGGTATGAGATAGCGATAGTCATAAAATCCTATACAATTTATATGAAGTGACATTTTTGAGTGACGTGGCCGTAGTACAAAAAAGTGGTTACGCCGATAAGGAGAGCAATAAGTTAGCGATCTCTTTTTTATCCAGAGCAAATTTACTATGTGCATCTCTTACTGAGTGAATATGACAAGACACGTGCTTCCTTCTCGTACCTTCTCTTTCTACGGCACCACTGTAACTCCTGTAAACTAGGATCAAAAGCGACCAGTCCATAAAGATATTATACCTTACGGAATAGAGGTAGTGACATGAGTTGTCAAATGAAACCGTTTTTGGACGTTTTCAGGAGTCCTCGGCAGGGTAAAAATTCGATTTCTGTGTATAATTCTCAATCTAACGTGAAATCGTGGATAATTTGATGAAATAGTGTTAGTATATTTCTCAAAATTATCTATGATTTCACTTTAGGTTCACGATTATTCACAGAAACCGAATTTTTACCAGGACTCTACATCCCCAAAAACGGTTCTATTGCCTCGCGTCACGTATCTCTTTCTATTATACAGTGATGCCGCTAGGTACATCTCGTTCTCTCAGCTGTCAATGCCTCTCTTCCGTAGTATAATACCTTTATGGACCAGTCACAACACTAGACCATGAAGTCGAGCGAGCCAGGGGGGTGTTGCTGTATGTTTTTGGTGTGCAAATAAAGAATATTTATGTTATGTTATGCTATGATGATTAATCTGCCTTGGAACCAGTAATACAGTGCATCTGTGTTAAAGCGCGCATACTTATGCACTTAAATAAAATAGGTATATCCTCTTTGTAGTCTCCTAAACTAACCTTTGCTATGATTTGCAACTGCGAACACGTGCCATGTTGAGCAAGATGCGAACATAAACCAGTAACGTATGTTTAAAAAACTTTGCTTGTCAACATAGAATCCGTTTAAATAAGACCGCCCGCCTTGCCTCTTGTATTTTTTTCTCAGGTGTAAAATAAAATGTACCTAATATTTGATTTGAAATAAATATGACCCCCGCACAACCAACTAAGTGTTAGGTAAGTACTTTTTAGGGTTCCGTACCCAAAGGGTGAAAACAGGACCCTATTACTAAGCCTACGTTGTCGGTCCGTCCATCCGTCCGTCTGTCCTACCTATTTAGGGCTGTAACTTTTGAACCATAATAGCTAGATAGTTGAATTTTCTCAGATTATGCGTTATTACGGCGGATTTGTAAACAAATAATAAAAATGTCAAAAACTAAATTATTACGAAAAACAAAAAACCCGACTGCATAAAAAAAACTATCAACTGAAAAGAGAATAACAAGCTCTATAATCACTAATCAGCTATAACAACACTAAGCAAAATATATATTTATTATGCATTATTACGGCGGATTTGTTGACAAATAATAAAAATATCAAAAAGTTTCAAATTAAGGGGGGTTCTCAACAAGAAACTAGTTATTATCAACGTTTTTTCTTCACGCTCTATCGTAAAAACGGTAATACATACAAGCGTCAAACTTAGTCTGGTTATAGAGCATACTCTACAAAATACTAAAAACCGGCCAAGTGTGAGTCGGTTTCGCGCTACAGGTCCCGGACAAAAAAAGTTTGTTTTTTTCCAAGTTAATAATGTTGTGTTCTGTAGTGGTGTGGTATGGAACCCTCGGTGCGCGAGTAGCCCGACTCGCACTTGACCCCTTTTATTTAGCAATCTTTAGAAAAGTTATTATAACGTTCAAATACAGTTTTTCCTCTCTGTGCGTAAAAATGCATCATTTATTTTAGCGTGCGACACGCAACTACACAATACAGCTTGCACGTTTGACAAAACAATTATCTTCAAGGCACTCTGCAAGAAATTATGTACGCTATACGGCATATCACAGTTATCATTATCAGCGACACCACAGTCAGCCAACCAGAATAATAGAAAATCTAGAATTTTCCGCGCTTTCCCGCAAACACGCCATCTGTGCCGATGCCCTGAAAATGTTTGTATTTACGTAGCGGCTGGACCTGAAATCCAGGAAGCTTGGAAAATGGTTCACTGTTATGCCACTAGGTGGCGTAAACTGTTAAAGTTCCCTTTTTATTTTCATAGGGTGGGTTGAAGTAAACAACCTTTGATGGGTGTTGTGTCCTCATCATTTAAATGACATTGCGTTTTAATGCAACGCTTTTTGCTCTCACTAATTATCTCCTCTGTAATTTGGGTAACTAAATCTTTAGTTTCAGAAAGTTCATTTCGATTCGAAGAGCTTATGCCTTAGACGAGACGAGCCTATGCCATATACCTTAGCATTTATATCCTAGCTATGCTATATCACTTGCGGGAGCGACCAATTATTGTCTGCAATGGGACATAGACGTGATCATAACGAAATTTTAAAAATACTATAAAGCCTACATACTAAAAAGATCATAAAAAGTTATCTAGTTCGAAATGATTTTTCGAAATTCATTCCTAAATATTATCATAATGTAGGTAGGAAGATTCCGTCCGTCCGTGTGGTGTCGGCTAAGAATCGCACCAACCCATTTCCACCCGTGCATGTCGTAAAAGGCGACTAAGGGATCTACCGGAGGCTGGGCAGCAGCATCCTCTGAGTACACAAAACACATTCAATCTAACTGCTATCGCCAACCCGCCTGCCAAGCGTGGCGATTATGGCAAATCCCCCCATTTTGGGGAGGCCTATGTCCAGGTCCAGCAGTGGACGTCTATCGGCTGATATGATGATGATGATGAGGTAGGAAGATTGTATTGGAATTTCTTAGCAAAGCATAACAAACTGACTCCAGAAGCAACGCCGAAGATATTATAATTACAAGATTGTGAAAAACCAAATTAAACCCAAAAACACGAAAACTAAAAACATCATGATTATAAAAACATTCCCAAACTGTTATGAGAATTGCGGGTACAATCCAACCGTCCAGTGTTTCTAAAACTCGTGCCTCGGACACCGCAAATTATAAAACTGAATGTTAGTTTCGAGCAGTTTAGCTCTCATGAGGTTTTGAGGTAATTGGAAAGTGCCCATTGTTTCTAGGGCACTGTATTGAATACTTATTAGTGGCCGAATACGAATGTAAATTAGTTTCTTTTGTGTAAATGTTAGAACAAAGAATGGTTCTCAATAGCTTGGTGAATCAAAAGGTCGTGGAGTAAAGTTATATGGACATAAAAAACTTTAAACAATTATTTATTTTCAGTGTAAATAATCATCGTAAAAAGACATCGGATTTGGTCCAAAATGAGCAAGTGCCGGCCAAAAAAAATAATGCGATATTCTGTTAGGTAGGACTTGTCCGATTAAACATCTATTATTATGGCACCAAAGCAGGTCCATTGTCCTTGGTTTATTTGGGTTCGAAAATCAGCCATTTTCATACACATTTTCGATGAAATTAGCTAAGGCTATATTCTGTTAGAACTAGTCCGTCTCATTTTTAGGATTTCGTACCCAAAGGGTGAAAACGGGACCCTATTACTAAGCCTACGTTGTCCGTCCGTCCGTCCGTCCGTCCGTCCGTCCGTCCGTCCGTCCGTCTGTCCGTCTGTCCGTCTGTCCGTCCGTCCGTCTGTCCTACCTATTTAGGGCTGTAACTTTTGAACCGTAATAGCTAGATAGTTGAAATTTTCTCAGATTATGCGTTATTAAAAAAATTATAAAAATGTCAAAAAGTTAAAAATTTAGGGGGGTTCTGAACATGAAACTAGTTTTTATCAACGTTTTTTCTTCACGCTCTATCGTAAAAACGGTAATACATTCAAGCGCCAAACTTAGTGTGATTATAGAGCAAACTCTACAGAATAACAACAAATACTAAAAACCGGCCAAGTGTGAGTCGGTCTTGTGCTAAAGGTCCCGGAACAAAAACGTTTTTTTTTCTAAGTTAATAATGTTGTGTTCTGTGGTGATGTGGTACGGATCCCTCGGTGCGCGAGTAGCCCGACTCGCACTTGACCGGTTTTGTTTAGTATGAAATAAATAAATAAATTGACTAATAAAATGCTGAGCAAGGTGCATTGCTCCAAATGCACGCTAAAAATAATGTTGATTGTGGTAGGTCATTGCGGAACGTCGTAACAAAATTCGTATTTATGATCCTAAGTTTATGTATAAGTCATGCGTGTTATTATATTACCTACGCGATATTGTAATAATATGATAAATCGATGACCAATGTTTTTATTTTTAGCAATAAATAAAATATCCTGGACATGTCAAACAGACAGATGAGTCACTAATTGAAGTATCAGAATTTAGTCCAGATCTATTATGACTAGACAACGATACAGGATACATAGGGATTCGAACCCGCGACCTAGCCTCCTAAGGCCCAGGTTTTTAAAAACTTCGAAGAGCTTGAGACCCACTGTACAATTTTATGTACATAATAAATATGTGCTGTCAGGCCCAAGACCTACTTTACCTTGTAACTTTAAAATTCGAAAAGTTTCAAGTGAGATACTATTTTAGCCTGCCTAGGCTTTATGTAAAGAAGATTTTGGCTTAAATTAAATCAACCTATCTTTTGTTCAAAAAATTGTACTGTGGGTCTGAAGTCAGAGTAAATTTTTTACATAAATTTTGAAAATAGTATAGCCAGAACGTCAGAAACATACTTAAATCTCTTATTGTAATTAATAAACATTGTGGCTTTTAAGAACTGTCAATACTTTACAAAAATAAAATTTAAAAAATTAAAAACTGACACAATTTTACTATAAATGGTATGAAGCTGAGACCCGGTGTACCAAAACATGTACAAAAAAAAGTTTCTCATTGTAATTCGGGTGATTTTCAACCGACAGTGAAAATCATTAACTTAGCATACTGTTCTGTCTTTTTCATACATTCTACTAATAACATACCCGAAAAAAATAAAGATTAACCGGATTTATTAAGATTTAAAAATACCCTTCCCGCCATGGTCAAACTTTGAACCTGCTTTGAACCATTTGGTTTTGACATCTTTTACTTTTTTTAAGTTAGCTGCATTTGAAACATTAAAAAAATATTCATCAACACTGTGGTATGTCAAAAAACACCCCGCGAAGATTCAAAAATAAAAAATTATATTTTAAACAATATGTACAAAAATTTGTACAGTGGGCGTTTTTTACTATGATCTGTTTTTAAAGCTGGGCCTGACGGATGAACTTTATTATGTGCAAAATTTTGTACGAGGGGTCTTAGGAGGCTAGATAACATTACAAATAAAAAACCGGTCAAGTGCGATTCGGGCTACTCGCGCACCGAGAGTTCCGTACCACACCACCACAGAACACAACATTATTTACTTAGAAAAAAAACTTTTTTTGTCCGGGACCTTTAGCGCGAGACCGACTCACACTTGGCCGGTTTTTAGTATTTGTTGTTATTCTGTAGAGTTTGCTCTATAATCACACAAAGTTTGACGCTTTTATGACAAAAACTAGTTTCTTGTTGAGAACCCCCCTTAATTTTTAACTGCTTGACATTTTTATTATTTGTTAACAAATCCGCCGTAATAACGTATAATCTGAGAAAATTTCAACTTATCTAGCTATTATGGTTTAAAAGTTACAGCCCTAAATAGGTAGGACAGACGGACGGACAAACGGACGGACAGACGGACGGATGGACGGACAACGTAGGCTTAGTAATAGGGTCCCGTTTTCACCCTTTGGGTACGGAACCCTAGAAATATTAAAATCACTTACTTGTGGATGTGAAATATAACTGTTGCTAGAATGGTGATCCTGGCTCTGTGGTGCAAGTTATTGTGAAGTACTCTGGAGGACGTGACAGAGCTGATAATGTCATGTCACGTACCTACCTAGTGGTCGACTATGTAGGAAGTACCTGTTTAATCTATAAACCATCTGAGTGCCACTTCAATTTCTGTGATTCATAGAGTAATGCATTGAAAAGTTGAAGGCTTTATAGCTATTTAAATAAATAAATAACGCTCACAGGCACATACATTGTAATGATCCCAAGTTAAGGCTATTCTACCGTTGGCGCGCTCCATACAAACGTAGTATGGTGATATTTTCAATACTATCTAATTAAAGTCAATGAAATTTTTCAAAAACAATCAAGTAACTAATCTCTATGTCGGTATGAAGTCACATTTTCGTTGAAATATACAGTTTCAATGCTAGGATTAATTTAAGATTTGTATGGAAATATTTGTGGCACTGTAACTTTAAAACTATAAATTTTATCGAAAATCTGACTTCATACCGACATAGAAATTAGTTACTAGATTGTTTTTGAAAAATTTCATTGACTTTAATTGAATAGTATTGAAAATATCACCATACTACGTTTGTATGGAGCGCGCCAACGGTAGAATAGCCTTAAGCACTATAGGCTTGTTTAATATGGAAACCATACAACAACGACACGATCATATAACATCCATGACCGAACCGGGATTCGAACCCAGGACCCTGGTTTGGCAGTCCGGCGTGGTAACCATTACACAAACCGGGTCGTCATAGTCATGTTTCTTCATAGTTTGGTTATTTGCTAACCCGTCAAGTCCTTATTTATAGAAACAATAAATAAAAAATTGTTTTCGGGCACAAACGTTCCGCTGGGGTCTGACTAGTGCTACGACAGATAGACCACATACAGGATGTAAGTAGGTATAAACAGCAAAATAAGGGAAAATCGCCAGAAAAATTGTCCTTTTCATACACATACGTTCGATCAGCTTGCATTTAGTGTGTAATTAGGAGATATGGCAAATACAATTTTGGTTTTGCTAATTTATTACTGGGTGTTAGGGTATGTAATAATTATACTAGGATCGCTGGTTTATAGTAAGTTTTACTGAATAAATTGTTTTTTTTAAATAATAAATACATTAATATATTTTTAATTTCTTAACAATTGTTAATTTCCAAAAAACAAGAATGTCTCATTGTATGCTGCCCAATCCCGTTTCGCCTACAAAACTGGTAAATTTGAATTTTATAAGAAATGCCGTGATAGAAAAGGATAATTTTCATTTCCAGGGGAAGCATGATATTCCTCCTATCCTGTGTATAATTTCAGCTATCATACGATTTGTATAGTGTTCTTTGATGACACATATTCGCCAGCTGCGAAACGACCCGAAACGAATAAACGTCGTCACGTGGGCAATGTCTTTTATCGGGTCATGACAGATTTTTTTTTATAACATAAAGCCAATAATGACTACATGTGATATTCTTTTTTTTTTTTTTTTAATAGAGGCTCGGTACACTCTCAAGGCTTTTAAATTTGTTATATGCCATCCCTCTGACCATCCATCATAATACGTTTTGCTTTGACAGTCGTTGAAACCATGTCGGAAACAGAAACGCAATGGAACGTGACGAATATAGCAAGGACTTTGTTTTATTATTCGAAAACTCTCCGCCATTCGCCGCCACTGCCATTAATTACATAAAATGCAGATTATAAACAACAACAAAACAGGCTTACTTCAATCTAAACTTTATAATTATACTTAATAACGTAAAATTTACCGCAACAACTTAATGAACAAGTTTCGGAGTATTCTGAACACTTCATGCACTTCATTTCTAATTTCATCCCAGTACCAGAGCTTATATTAATTCTGAAACGTTCAGAGACCTGCCTCGTCATGATTATTCAAATACTTGGTCGAGGCTTACGGCAAAGACGATTAAAGGTCGCTGCATACGTTAGAGTAAGTGTACGAAAATCTATTTAAAACGCATCAAACTTATGATTTTATAATACAGAGCGTGAAGCTAGGATGAGAGACCTGAGCTTATGGGGGCACCGAGCTTCCAGGGCTGTCCACAATCGCATTTTTTTTTATTTCTTAACAGATTACCGAGCCTATTGTGCTGCCCTCAATCGTATTTTTTTATTTCTAAACAATTAAACAACATTTCCAAAAAACTAGAATTTCACATTGTAGTCCTGATTGGCTTTCAATTTATCGAGACATTACGGATTATTATGTTTTATACTTGTAGCACTTTTGGCGGTTTAACAATAATATTGCTGATAGATTGGAAATGAGATGTCGCTCTATCTGGAGAGAGATCCCCAGGAAAGTTTCTGTAATACGCTCCTTATTAACTTACCGAGTTATACTAGGTATAAACCCTTTATAAACATTAAACCATTTTATTGAGATCCAAGCGTGTTTTTTTAATTACTGGATAGATACTTCGTACCTACTTTTATTTCCCTGAAAATTGTAGTCTAACTGCAAATTGCATAAGATGGTATTCGCCTGGCTACATTCTTGCCCGGAGTGCAATGTTATGTGTCGCCGTAATTCCTTATTATACAAATTAGACTTTATGCGACTTTCCTCTCCACCTGTGCTGTTACTAAATTTAATTTAAACATACTCGCTTAAAAATTGCGCGAAATTTCATTCTTAATTTATAATTTTTAGACTCTAATGTTTGTTTTTATTTCTACAACACACACTGCAATAAAACATAT
Organism: Agonopterix subpropinquella; assembly: GCA_922987775.1. Lineage (NCBI taxonomy): Eukaryota > Metazoa > Arthropoda > Insecta > Lepidoptera > Depressariidae > Agonopterix > Agonopterix subpropinquella. The sequence goes on from OV277710.1 coordinate 6,442,944, forward strand.
ACTCGTAGTAGCCATAATTCATTATTTATTATGGCAAGAAGGATGTTAATTCCTGTGTGACCTATTTTCGATTGTCGATATATCGTGAACATTTTCATTCTACTGTCAACTCTATTCCAATGAAGTTGTGACAGAAACGATCACGATATCGATATCGAAAGTCAGAGTTTAGGGCTTTTACCTACTTGTCTTTATTGCTGGTCGTAATATCCGGTGGGTTTCTACCGCAAATATCTCTTCAAACGCAATAAAATATGCCGTTTGCTAATTTTAGACCGTTTCTGTGTCACCCGGACGGATGGCATCTCCCATTGATTATCGCCATAGCTTTTATGGTTTGTTTACAAGTTTTTATTGATGGGGTCTTGGAGGTGGGAGAGGAATATTATCCACAAAAAATACCTATAATGGAGAAAACCATTCTTTGTATTTGAAGATCAAGGTAATTTAAAAATTAAATTTTTATTGCCAAATTCGAGGAATCACAAAAAAATAATCAAATTCGTTTCATAAAATTAGGTCTACTATCCGTAAAAATATAAAATAAGAGTTTTTACCCGCGACTTCGTCCGCAGAAATTATATACCAGATTTTAAGTCGGATCATAAGCTATAAAAAAAAAACATAAAGTTTCATCAAAATCGGTTCAGTAGTTTTTGCGTGATACTCGAACAAACAAACACCCAAACAAACAAACAAACAGACAGACAATAAATCCAAAAATTGGTGATTTCGAATCAGGGACAGGTAAAAATCATGTCATAATTTTTTTTTTGTAAATATCTTCAATGTACAGACACACTTCTGTTACAGTTTTATAATAGTTTAGAAATACCAAAAAAAACTGGACGTACTAAATTTTACTTACCATAGAAAATCGATCGGCTGATCCGCATTGTATCTACTATGAGGTCTAATAATTTTTCGACCCATGTTCTTTGGGAAATGTTTTTTAATTTCATTATCCGGACTTCACTTTTTTTTTTGGTAAATTAAATGTAGTAGTGTATAAGTATAAGCTAGAGGTCAAATCAGCCTAGCTCAGGACTTGTTGTGTACATGGAGGGTTAAAAGATAAATGGAATGCCACGTCACGGCTCCGTGCCATATTTCACACTGGCCCTTCCACCTCACAGCTTCTGTTATAAATAAGACCGCACTTTTCTGTGAAACTAGCAACATTTTCATGTTATGAGATTTATGTCGCATGTGTCTCTGTTTTATCTGATTAAATGTTCGTAACTCTGAGGATTCTTTACTTAGTCATCATCATCAACATCTCAGCCGATGGACATCCACTGCTAGACATAGGCCTCCCCCAAGGATCGCCACAACGACCGGTCCTCCGCTGCCTGCCCTCATCCAACGGGTTCCATTCCCGCCGCCTCCACCAGGTGGTCGGTCTACCTTGTCGGCCTACCCACACTGCGCTTTACGGTACGTGATCGCCACTCGAGAACTCTTCGGCCCCATCTGTCATTGGTTCTACTCTGCGAGCAATGTGCCCCGCCCTCCCCATTGCCACTTTAGTTTAGCAATTCTTTGGGCTATGTCAGCTACTCTGGTTCTTCTGCGGATCTCTTCATTTCTGATTAGATTTGACAGGGAAACTCCGAGCATAGCCCTCTCCATTGCCCTTTGGGTGACGTTTAGCCTTTTTATGGGGACTTAGTGAGCGACCACGGGTCTGTTCCATATGTCATCAGTAGTCATCACTTACTTAGTATTTTGCCGTCTTTACTTGATAAATCGTATAATTTTGCCTTAGCTTTAGTCAACATTTGTTCAGTAAAAAAGTAAAGTACTTTTTCTGAGCGAGTCACGGATACAGTATTTTCCTGTCTAATAAATATAATGGAGTGAACCTAGAAAATACGTTAACTATTTTTGATGAATTTAATTACTGTAATTCTTGATAATAATTTCCTAGAACATCCATTTTGTAGGTATAAGCAGGCTTATCTTCCATTGGAGTCAAAGTAATAAACATTGGCGAGAAACGCCACATTTTAAAATATTTTTAAACAAGGACACGATCACACGAGTCTGCCATGGATATAGATCTCATAATATAACCACATAATGCAATAAATTGTTATGATTATGATATTGGTCAATAACCATAATAATATTCAGTTTATGGTCTGAACTGAACACCTTGACAAGACGACCGACCGACTACCCTTCACATTGCTCCCGTCATGTCAACTCATGACATGACCCCAGTGACAGGCAGTGGCATTGTCAGAAAATCGTAAGGACGAAATTGTACCGATGCCGATGGCGATGCTTTCCCCCCCTACAAAACAAAATCTTCATACAAGCGCGGCCGTTGTCAGTGCACTCCCACTTACCGCGGTAGAGGTTGTACGTCGTAAACGACTCCCCAATTACTTGGTGGCATATACAGGGTCCTTCTTAATATGCTGACACTTTTTTAACGAGATGATCAGACCATCAAACTGAACAACTTTCTCTATGGGACCAATATCGAAATCGCGAAAAAAAAATCAGCTGTCCCATACATTTGGCTCGAGTCGGTTTGCAGTTTTGTATGGAAGAGCAGGTTCTTTTTCGTGATTTCGATGTTGGTGCCATAGAAAAAGTTGTGCAGTTTGACGGTCTGATCATCCCATTAAATGATATTAAGAAGGGCTCTAATACCTCCTGACACACCACTTTTTCTTCCAGTACACAAATAAACCCTAAATACTTCTGCACAAGTTGAGTGCAATGCTCTTGGCTCCACAAACTTCGTGCAAAGTCAATTTCCGTTGAAATGATAAGACACCTTAGAAGTACAAATAGTTTTATTTAAAAGTAAATATGTTTTCGCGAGTATTTGCGAGCTCGTATTCTACTGGTTTGTGTATGTTTTAACAGTAATTTTAACTGGTCCTGAATTAATTTAAGTAGGTTTAATAATATTCCGAGAGATATGTGTACTTTTTGCAACCATCCGCAGCAAGGCTGATTCACTGTTTATGGGGTGTAGAGCTTCTCTGTGATGGGGATGGACCAGGTCTGCCTGCATAACTCCAGTCTGTTTAGGAGTTAATGATGATTAAACGTCTGTAAAAAATTAACGATCCGCTGCACGGCTGATCGTATGTTATTGTTGTAGTATGCGCTGTAGCTATGTGAACAGTACAAAAACGGACATGAACTGCCAGTCGGTTTAGGAGATACAGCCGTTCAAGGTCGGAACTTTGACTGTCTGTATCTCATAAACCGACTGACAGAACTTGACAGTTTTTATACTGTTCACATAGCTGCAGTGCAGTGCATACCACAACAATATCATACGATCAGCCGTGCAGCTGATCGTAAATTTTTTACAGACCTTTAATCATCAGTAACTCCTAAACCGACTGGAGTTATGCAGGCAGACCTGGTCCATCCCCATCACAGAAAAGCTCTACACCCCATAAACCGTGAATCAGCCTTGCTGCTGATGGTTGCAAAAAGTACACTTATCTCTTATACTATAATATCTTATGATCAGCCTTGCAGATGATCGTAAAATTTTTACAGACCTTTAAACTTCTGTAACTCTTAAACCGACTGGAGTTATGCAGGCAGACCTGGTCCATCCCCATCACAGAGATGCTCTACACCCTATGAATACTGAATCAGCCTTGCAGCTGATGGTTACAAGTACGCTTATCCCTTAATTCTCTTATAAGAGGGGTTAGAAATGTAAAGAAGCTCTTTAGCTTCGGACACGGCTGTCCCCACTTGCCTTCCCACTCACGCTGTTACAACTACTTATGCTGCTTATGCCCTCTCGCTCGCACCACGCCGCGCCTTTCGATATTATGCAAATCATTGCATAACCGTGGGGCACGCGTTCCACGCCTATTTGCACTCTCTTATAATGTTCTGTGCCTTTTCCTTTAGTCGTCTCGTTCAACACCATCACGGGAAGAGATAAAGTGGTATATTCTACGCCGAGCACGAAACATTTAAATTAAATGCTGTCATCAGAAATGCCGCATGAAAGCAAAAGTTTTGTTTTTGAAAGTAAAAGGTCAGTTGAAGCTGACATTTTAAACTATTCATGTAATAGGGCGTCGACTTCCTCCATCGATACCAAGCTTCTAATGACATAGTTAGCGTACTAAAGGGTAGGGAGTTAGAAAATAGATCTGATGCCAGCCCGGATTTTATTTCTACTTTTAGTAATCGGTATCAATAATTATGCAATTACCTTGCGTAATGCCTATGCCTTAAGGCCACTCCTCCCATTTGCAAGGCTCTCTTTCTTACAATCAAACATTTGCAATTAGCCATCCCGCTTCAATTGCGTGGCGCCAGTCGGAATTTTCCGTTTTCTTTGAAAACCTGTATGATTTTTTATGAATTTTCAAAAAATAAGAAAACCACATCATTCTATATTGTATTGTGAAGAATATTGTAAATTTTCATATTCTTCTGATCAACAATGTAAGAGTAAAACGGTTACAACTGGAAAAAAAGAGGTGACTTTGGATTCGTTTTTCTTCAGTTTTATTAATTAAAATAGATTTCGAGAAAAACCACATCACTTCTCATATCCTGTAGATTGTTCAGTTTTGTTTTCTGCTTAAAAAGTGCCATAGTTAATGTATAAAATGGTTACAAAGTTACTCAAAACCGGGCGGACGCCCCTTAAATACGGAAACAGAAGTTTAACCCATAGACTGCCACAATTCCAGACAGAATTGAAAATCAATTATTGTTCGTCGCGTAAATCAACGTTCCGGCAGTCAAGGGTTTTTTAACACACTCGCGGACAGTGACCGGCTATAGCAGTGATAACAATTAAAGTTCTATTGTGTCTCGTTCACGTCTGGCCGCGAAAGTGTTAAGTCGCCGGAGCCAACACTCAAAATGTTAAAATACTCATATTTCGACATCGGTTAGCGAAACTACTTTGAAAAAACTAGCAGTACCCGGCATGCGTTGCAAAGCCCATTTTTCCCCAACACACATTTGGCGTTTTTTAACCGACTTCAAAAAAGGATAAGGTTTCTCAGTTCGACCGTATATAATATATATATATATATTTTTTATGTGTGTTCGCGGATAACTTCGTCGTTTATGATTCTTTTTTTGTTGGAAAGGAGATAACCCAAGGGTGGTACGATGATAAGGAAACCAGGATCTGATGATGTCATCCCAGAGAAATCGAGGGGAACCTTCGAAAATCGTAGTGCCGACTAGTGCGTTTGTTAATTTAAAGCACTCTTATTAAATAGAACTAATGAATTCACCACTGAAAATTGTGAAATAAACAAAATTTTAACAAAAAATTAAAACCGCCTTCAAAAAAACTAAAAAGTTAAAAAATAATATTGCAGCCTATGACTTTTTCGTTCGCATCATAAGAACATTAATTTGTTTTATAGAAGTCGGTGTCAAGCCAAGCCAAAAAATGCAAGCCCTGTCGCGAATCGTACCGGCTTGACAGCGACTTCAATAAAACAAATTAATGTTCTTATGATGCGAACGAAAAAGTCATAGGCTGCAATATTATTTTTTAAGTTTTTAGTTTATTTGAAGGCGGTTTTTTTCTCTCTATAAACCTCCCGACAATTACGAACACAACAGAAAAAAAAAATAGCAAATAGGTGCAGCAGCTGTTCTGCAGTGATTCGCTTAGGAGGTATATTCGGCAATTGATTTTTATTTATCTACATCTACACTAATATTATAAAGAGGAAAGATTTGTACCTATTTTTGTATGTTTGTATGTTTGTAATGAATAGGCTCAAAAAGTACTGGGCCGATTTAAAAAATTCTTTCACCATTAGAAAGCTGCATTCACCCTGAGTAACATAGGCTATATTTATTGCTAGAAAAGATTAGACGTCCACCCGTGCGAAGCCGGGACGGGCCGCTAGTAAATTATATTATGCTAGCTAAGCTGACGTCTACTTCTGCATATGACACTGCTTACTAAATTATAATCACTTTAAAAACATAGAGCCACATTAATTTTCACATGACCTTGCTATATTGTGATGTCCATGGACACTTTTAAAGCTTCTACAATTACGTAATTAAGACCGATTAATATAAGCGTTATTAAAACCTAGGCGGGCGTCAATCTGTAAGCTATACTTACAGGGTGCAAACTTACATGTGGTACATACTTTAGGCATAGACATAATTTATTTCTTCAGACCATTAAACTGAACAACTTTCAATTCAATCGGGACCAACTATGAAAAAATTTGCTATTCTATACATTTTGGTCGAGTAGCCAATTGAGCCATTATAACATTTTCTATGGAACAAGTACATTTTTTTCTGGAATTCGATGCTAGTTCCTCAGTGAAAGTTTTCCAGTTTAGTTTAATGGTCTGAAGTACCCCCAAAAAGATGTAACGCATTTAATTTTACACCCTGTATAAACTACACGGTGACATTTGGTAAATAGAGAAGTGAAACCTAGTAAGCTCTCCATTAAGAGGTTAATTAACGTTAATGCGAATGATGCAACGACCGCCGTTGCTCGGCGAAATCCAATATTTAACGATTCCAGTTGCAAACGCATTAATTACCAACTGAAACTCGCATTATTTGGGATGCTAGGATGCTACACTCAATTTAATCATCGCCAACGGAAATTACTAGAGACGGTTAAACTTTTAATGGCTAATTAGCTGAGGACTAACTAGCTATCTACGTAGGAGGCGGTGACACAACCCCATTTCCCGTTTTAAAACGATTTTTCACAACAAGCTACTAACTAAATTAAAAAGTGGAGATTATAATTAATTATGAGGTCGAGAAAAATATGCATTTTTCCCAGCTCAGAAGTCCTCTGCAAATAAACTCATAATTCTAGATTTTTTTTTTAACGCACGGCACGGCAAATTGCTCTTGAGCTTTCGGCCGGTTGATTTGTGAATAGACTGAAGAGTGCACTGAACGAATGCGGGACCATCGGGCGCCACGTCCCACTCCATCGTCATTTATTCGCAACGTTACTCGCATTTATTTACGATCGACATGCGAAAACCACGTAGGTAGACCGCGCTTGATTTACGTCTTGTGCCCCTCAGTTGTTAATTGAATTAAATTTTAATATGAGCATAATCAAAAGAGGCTAAGGAAGGTTTTAGTCACGAAACAAACAACCTATGTTTCATGAAACAACCTAAAGGTTTCTTGCTTGTATCTTAATTCTATTTGTAGGAAGGCTTAGAAACAAGACCGTTGAGATAATTTCAAGGGTTTACTTATTAAATAAAAGCGTAATAATTACACGCTGAAAGCCTCTTGTAAATTACATGCTTAAATATTTTTTTGCAGACGTTTGTAAAGAGCTTGGCTCGTTAATCTTTAAATAAAATAACGCTCATACATTGTAACAATCCCAAACGGATATTTTGGAAATGATGGAAACCATAAAACGCCGGCACAAACATCCATGACCGAAGCGGGAACCCAGGATCTCTGATTTCGCATTCCGGCGAGCCACCATTACTCCTTATAGACAAGGCAAGACAATGTTCGTGGCACAGTACAAGCCCGAGGCTAAATACGGGGCATTACCCGTACCGTACCGTAGTCCCGGAGCTCAAAGAGGGCATATTGCCAATTTTCTATACCGGTGCACGCCGGCCGCTAGTGGACAATGGCATTTATACCGTATTTGGGCCAAAGTAAATCAAACCAAACGACTTGAGGCTTTTGAGATGTGGGTATATGTACAGGAGGATGTTGAAAATATCATGGATAGACATAATTAGCAACGAGGCGGTCCTGCAGAGGATGAATAAGAGAATAGAAATCATAAAAACTCGGACTACAGAACCTCGCTCGGTCACATTATTGTGAGAAGTGAAAAATGCCAACTTCTCTTTTTTTTTTTTTTTTAATTAGCTATGGGTTTGCTCTTGACCTCAATCCAGTCCTCAGGACGAAGATGGGGTCGTAGATGTAGCGAGCTTACCCAGAAGATGCCTATTCACTCGTACTTTAAAGGAATTCGGATATTCTCTAGATTCTGCTGGGGACAATTGCGAATAGGGAGACGAATGCCTGGTAGAAGAAGGACCTCCTGGCTAAAGAACCTGTGTGAATGTTTCGATATGAACTTCATCTCTCGGCTGCAGTCTCCAGGGTTTGAATAGCCCTAATGATAGCCAACCTCCGACAGGAACCATAATAAGAAGAAGGAAACTTAGTTACAGAACAATTACCTCACAAGTAGGGTTGCCTTTAGCCGGACATGTTTGGCTTTTTACGGTCCAGTCCGGGTTACCCGGGGTGAAATTGCAGGAACTATCTTAATAGATTCGCACGCAATCACGCAGCGAGCTGCGAGAGCGACGACGTAGGCAAGATGGAATTTAGCAAACCGCGCGGATCCACTGTTTTTGGTGAAATTTATAGGGTACCTCTACCTATGTAAGAGTTTTATCACAGACAGAATATTCGACCGCACTAATGTCTGACTATGTGGTTCTCCACCTGTCCAGCCTTGAAACCCAAATATCCGGCTTTTTCAATGGATTTGTCCGGCCTTGCCGGGAAAAATCACCTGGCAACCATAGTCAAAAGTATGAGAATGTTCGATTCGGGGGATCGATTCGGGGACTTCTTATTTAGAACAAACATTAAACAATGACTATAGGAAACTAAATAACCCGTTAATCCCGTTAAATCTCAACTATTATAAAACTGTAACAGAAGTGTGTCTGTTCATTGAAGATATTTACAAAAAAAAGATTACGATATGGTTTTTAGGTGTCCCTGATTCCAAATCAAAAATTTTTGGATTTTTTGTCTGTCTGTTTGTTTGTTTGTTTGTTTGGTCGAGCATCACGCCAAAACTACTGAACCGATTTTGATGAAACTTTTTTTTGTTTGATAGATATGATCTGACTTAAAATCTGGTATATAATTTATGCGGATGAAGTCGCGGGTAAATGCTCGTATTACTCTAAAACAATAGATGTTATCAAAACAATTCTTCATGAGTTGTTTTTGTTTTGAAGCAGTTGCATTAACGTTATTGTTTATACAATTATTCGTTTGATTGTTATTCAGTCACTGGGTTTATAGCGGTATAAAGGTTATCGGACCAAATCTTATTGTGTGTATTATTCTTTGTTTTCATATCAATAGTAAGTAGTACAGTAGTAGTTATGTTTATGTAGGTACATTTAGGTAGAGTCTTGTAATAGCTAGTAAATGTAAACATTTTACCTTGCAAAAGGTCCGGTATCCACGATTTTTTTTATGTTATACGGGTATAGGTCCTTATTAAAAATCCAAGTTTTCGACCTTGAGGTTCTGCCATGTCCATAAAAGAACGAAAATTTCGAAGATTTTTCAGTTTTCATTATTTAAAATCTAAAGCTTAGGTTTTAGAGTCAAATTATGTTTAAGAGGAATAAAGAGCACTAAATGCGCTACAGTTTGGTTTTTGAATCGTCTTTTTATACTGTATAGTTACCGAGATACAGCACTTCAAAATAAGGGCAGTTAGGGCTAATTCCTAACTGCCCTATGCCTGTGGGTGCAGAAAAGCTGGGCTCAAGAGGGTTTTTTGTATGTAGGTAATCTCTAGAAGTACCAAACCGATTCGTAAAATTCTTTCACTGATAGAAAGCTACACTATCCCTGAATACTATTACTATCACAGAAGTGCATTATCACCAGACACAAGTAGGCAATCAGAGCTGAAAAAGAGCCTATACGGTGTTTTCAGCATAATTGTGCCCACGACTATACCCCGACTGCTATCAAACATATTTTTAATACTATACCTACCATATTAACAATCCACTTTTCGCTGAGAGTGCCTGAATTCTGTCCATAGCACCAGCACCAGAGTGGCAAGTAGGTAGATAGTGAGCCTGTTGGTCACCAACTTGCCACTGGTTTGTATACTGTTTCACGTTTAATTTCTTACCTATTTCTTCATAACACTGCTCTCTTTATTGACGATCAATCTTCGCTAGTTGATGAATATTATTAACGACGACAAGTCAAATGAAAACTTCGCGAAAAGATTTGAACTGCACGTAATTTATCGAAACACATTTGATCTTTCACTACAAACCTTACTTTATTTATAATTTGTCAATATTAACAAAATACACAGCTAGAAACAAAATATTCTGCTAATTTCTACCCAAACACATAAAAAACAACTGAAAACATTAGAACACGCTCGGAATTCAACAAACTGTCACAGTCAAACAAAACAAAATCGGCCAACAAAGGGCTGCGTTCCGAACCTACGCCCCAGGTGCACCCCGAGTGCAACTTTTCACACTAAACGCCGTTCAAGAGTGATATTTTTGAAATTCACACATCTTAATTCGTGTACGAATAATGCATAAATTCCATAGAGTTTGGCATCACTTTCGTATACGAATTAGGATGTGTGACTTTAAAAAATCGCACTCCAGAGCCTCGGTGAAAACGTTCTTACCATAGAGCGAGTTGAGAAAACAACCGCACCCAAAGGTCGTGAACGCAGCCAAGTGAACAACGTCAAGAGCGCGCATGCAACCAAATAGCAAAGATGCAATCTATCAATGAGATGCCAAGCACTTCGTTGTTTTCACGCGAGGTTGGTTAATACATTACGCATGCTTATTTTGTGACAATAAATAGCGAAGGTCAAACGTCACGTATTATCGCGTGATTAATGCGTACTTTGCATTTTTGTCGTATAGTTTTTAACAAGTGTAAATGCATAGGTAGCCATAGATCGTTTGTATTGCGTGAGCTTGTGCCGTTTGAAAACTGCCTATTGCGCGCTGCGTGCGTGCGTTCGGGGCCCGCCCGAACTTCGGGCAGTTCTTGCGCGCCATATTTGAATGTGGAATTAATCTTTTGGATGCTTTCTTTGTTTGTGTTTATAGAGTATGACTGTAAATTGTTAGTTGGTTAATAATTAATGAGGAGACAAGTAGGCACTGCCTAATTGCCTATATACACTGCACGCGCATGATTACTATAGGCTACATTTTATTTTGTAAAAAAAAAAATTCTGTTTGATATCTAAGTATTTGTTTACCAATTGACATTTGCTGAAAATTTACAAGTGTCGCATCTTATGGTTCAAAAAACATATTGTAGCGCATTATTTATACTTCTTCTGAACACCTTCACAGTGAAACCTTAAGTTAATAACATATTTAATGAAAAAAAAAACCGAAATTTTAAGGAATTAGTCATACCTCTCCATACTTTGAGGTGTTGTATCTTGAGAACTATTCAGTATATAAAGATGAGTATACGCTACTAAACTTAACATTAACAAGCCGGCCAAGCATTTGAGTCCACTCCCATCCCCCTGCTACCTGCGGTTGGCGCGTATTGGTCAATTCAAAAACGAAAAACATTCTGAGACACCCTTTATAGTTATAGTTGCGCGTTCATTGAAGTTAATCCTCCATTAAATCTGTTACTAGCTTTTACTACATCAACAAGACAAAAGTGACAGCAAGAGATTTAATGGAGGATTAACTATTATTGAACGTACTTGCAACTGGCAGTAAAATACACTAATTCAAAATGCCTATATTTGTGGTACCTACCTACTACCTGCTGGGCTCCTAAATAAATTTGTTGTGTTGTACAAAACGTAGGTAGTTTTGAGTAGGTATGTCGGTTAGTCTACTTTCAATGTTAGACAATATTATCTTATCATTAAATACATGACGGCATAAACAAGCAAATAATTACCAGAAAAGTTTTGTTTAAACTGCAATCGTAGCGAGCCGTGATGTTTCGTCATGCTTCGATCAAGTCGGTGAGCATAAAAATAAAATACTTTCAAAGTTATTACTTACACGACACGGTTACAGGCGTCACTCATACAGGGTGTAATATAAAATGGGACAGTCACTTAAAGGGGTGCTTCAGACCATCAAACTGAACAACTTTCTCTATGGGACCAATATTGAAATCGCGAAAAAAAAATCGGGTGTCCCATACATTTCAGTCGAGTTATGTTTGCAGTTTTGTATGGGAGAGCCGATTTTTTTTGCGCGATTTCAGTATTGGTCCCATAGAGAAAGTTGATCAGTTTGATGGTCTGAAGCACCCCTTTAAGTAACTGCCCCATTTTATATTACACCCTGTATACATGCATGCATGCAAAAAAGAATAATAAGTATTTACATCAAATAAATTTAATTATTAAAAAAAAAATCTTCTGTTTATCGTGTGGGCAGAACCCTAATGTGTCAGAGCTCAGAAAGAAAATACATATTAACTATTAAGGCTATTCTACCGTTGACGCGCTCCATACAAATGTAGTATGGTGATATTTTCAATACTATCCAATTAAAGTCAATGAAATTTTTCAAAAACAATCTAGTAACTAATTTCTATGTCGGTATGAAGTCAGATTTTCGATAAAATTTATAGTTTTAAAGTTACAGTGCCACAAATATTTCCATACAAATCTTAAATTAACCTAACATTGAAACTGTATATTTTAACGAAAATCTGACTTCATACCGACATAGAGATTAGTTACTTGATTGTTTTTGAAAAATTTCATTGACTTTAATTAGATAGTATTGAAAATATCACCATACTACGTTTGTATGGAGCGCGCCAACGGTAGAATAGCCTTAAGTAATTTGGTTTAGTTAGCCTGAATCGCATATTTATTAGTGTAAAAATATATGATTTTTATTAAAAATTGTGTTATGAATAACATTTTCTACCTCGTATTTGATCACTAACCACAATTTTCCTGCGAATCGAAGTGCCAATTTGTTTACTTCCTTTCCAAGTTTCCCGTCTGAGGAATTATTTCCGTCAGCTTTGCTACGGAAGTCGTATTAGAGTAATCATAATATTTCATATCCAACTAATTCTAAATCTAGAACTGGTTACGTACTCGTAACTTGAGGAAACCCTCTAAAAGCTTTCAAGTATAACATTGCATTGAAGGACAATTTTCTAATTGAAAATACAGTTGCACGGTTTCAAGCATTAACCATATTCTCAATGAGTGCCTATGTTAATTTGGACCTTGTCACCATATCTGTACAACATGTATTGTGATCATTATAATATCGCACTGTTATTCTACAGGGTGTACAATAAAATGGGACAGCTACTTAAAGGGGTGCTTCAGACCATCAAACTGAACAACTTTCTCTATGGGACCAATACCGAAATCGCGTAAAACATTTCTGCTGTCATGGGACAGTCTCAGACACATTTCAGTCGAGTTATGTTTGCAGTTTTGTATGGGAGAGCGGATTTTTTTTTCGCGATTTCGATATTGGTCCCATAGAGAAAGTTGTTCAGTTTGATGGTCTGAAGCACCCCTTTGAGTAGCTGTCCCATTTTATTGTACACCCTGTATAATGGATAATAATATACCCGACCTCATTCTGATTATTTACAAAATTCTAATTGAGGGTTTGTGTTCCATTCTATCCTTAGTACAACAAAATTTCAAAAGCATGACAGAATCTATTTCGATGAAAACTATCTTTGGTATATTGGATTGGATGTTAGTAACACTTAAAATTTTGTTATAAACAAGGCGATCAACTTGCAAGAACAAACTATTTAATATTTTAGAATAAAACCGGTCAAGTGCGAGTCGGGCTACTCGCGCACCAAGGGTTCCGTACCACACCACCACAGAACACAACATTATTGATTTAGAAAAAAAAACGGTTTTCGTCCGGGACCTTTAGCGCGAGACCGACTCACACTTGGCCGGTTTTTAGTATTTGTTGTTATTCTATAGAGTTTGATCTATAATCACACTAAGTTTGACGCTTGTATGTATTACCATTTTTACGATAGAGCATGAAGAAAAAACGTTGATAAAAACTTGTTTCTTGTTGAGAACCCCCCTTAATTTTTAACTTTTTGACATTTTTATTATTTGTTAACGAATCCGCCGTAATAACGCATAATCTGAGAAAATGTCAACTATCTAGCTATTACGGTTCAAAAGTTACAGCCCTAAATAGGTAGGACAGACGAACGGACGGACAGAGGGACAGACGGACGGACGGACGGACGGACGGACGGACGGACGGACGGACAACGTAGGCTTAGTAATAGGGTCCCGTTTTCACCCTTTTTGTACGGAACCCTAAAAATGAAGCATAGATAATGCTTTATCTTCGGTGCTCTTTTATAAACAAAAAAGTTAAACGTCAGTAAATAATGTTCAGGGAGGCTTCGCTAATCTGTTCAAACAAGAGCTTTATGAGCAGTAAATTCTTGAGGCCACTTTGCCAGGCTGCGCTTTCAAAAGGTAACTCTCACCGGCAAATTATTTTACTAAGTACACTGTCTCAAGAATCCGCTGCGAAATTCTTCAAAGTTTCCTCTCCAAAAAACAAACCTGTACATTTTTAATTTCGCCCAAAAGTGACCCAAATAACTTATCAGCCTGAAGAATTGAAACATTATTTATCCATTACCTCGTAAAAAATCCTTGGCACTTAATAGAATGTGGCAAAGATATATCGTTTCTCATAAATTCTGATGGAGCTGAATATTTACGCAATTTATCAAGCTCTCGGTATAATTTCAGTTAATGAATAACAAAAGATTCCTTTTATTGACGAGAAGGCTGCGCAGTTGCCATTTGGACTGTCTGTTTAGAGTCAAAACTAAAATGAAGAAAAGATGGAAGAAATCTTTCTTTTCACGAAAACTTTGGTAACGGTAAAGTTTTGTATATTCGTAATAGCTAGCAGATTTTAGACTCATCATCATCATCATCAGCCTATAAACGTCCCACTGCAGGGCACAGGCCTACCCTCAGGGAGGGTGTATGGGCATTTTCTCAAACATGCTTGGAAATGTGAGCATTATTTTGACAACCTTCTTCGAGATAAATCGAAATTGCTGTACTGGCCAAATACATGTGCGCAGCGGCCGGCAATGTTGTATGAAAATCCATATCTGTCGTGTTTAGCGGCCAAATAAATTACATACTAAACTCATATCTGTCGTGTAATTTAAAAATAGAACGATCTTTTACTCCGAAACATGGCGACCAAGGAGGTAACTCATCAAAGGTTTTATTTAAATTTCGAACTGGCTTGCAAATAGAAAGCTGTTTATTGAAAAAAAAAAATTGTTGTTCGTTGTTCGTCATTGATTTTGAAAAGAGTTTTAATTTCCGCGAATTATTTGAGAAAATTTACTGTTTTTATTTCCGCGCATTATTTGAGAAAAGTACTATACAAGCCTTGGCCACAACTAGGCATTGATGGACTTACGTATGTGTGCCTCGGCTTCGCCTCGGCCCACATTTACACGTTCGTCCATCAATGCCTCTGTTGCTGGCCGCTGCAGTAATGTACTATAGTCCACCACGCGTGCCCAATGCGGATTGGGAGACTTCACATACACATCAGAATTTCTTCTTCAGTGTATGCAGGTTTCCTCACGATGTTTTCCTTCACCGTTTGAGAGCAGTCGGTATTACGTACATAAGTTAGAAAAACTCATTGGTACATGGCATGTTTTCCGTGCGGATTCGAACCCGGACCTCCATAATTGGGTGTGCATATCTCTCCGCAACGCGCCACCGATGCTCATCAAGGTACAAGATTTTAGACTATTGTAAACATAGAGTAAGAAGAGATGGCATATCGGCTTGTTTCTATAGAAAATGTTGTCGCCAACAAAGGGGGTGAAAAACGGGTGAGGGGAAGGGTTAACATTTAAATACGCTACTTCCCGCTATCATGACGTCAGGCCCAGTTGAGTATCTGTGCACAGTTCGATACAACATCTCTAACCCAGGGGAGCGCGTTATTTTCTCTATGATTGTAAAGGATTTCCTAAATTCGAAAGGCCCATAAAAGGCCTTCTTAGATAAACGGTAGTGTCGGGATCATTTTCATACATAAAATGTTGATCTCTCTATGAAAAAGACAATCGTTTCTCTCGGAAGACAAGCTTAACTACTTGTAATAGTTGTAATCATAACATAATATCTTTTTCTTTTCGTTTCAGATAAAGTTCAACATGAACAGCATTATCGTGATGTCACGGAACTGGGCGTAGTAAGTACACATTTTAAATCAATTTCTTTGTTTATTTTTTATTGTTTTGTTTATCTCAACACTAATTAATGCATCTCTGGCTGGGAAGCGAGAGGGATCTCGCTATTATTCGTGAGAGGCCTTTTTCCTACAGTGGGATCCTACAGGCTATAACTGTCAAACTTTTTTACTTTATACATATTCTACGTAGTCTGTGTTGGTGCCTACCCTTATGTACGGGAGTGAATGTTAGGTGTGGAGCAAAAGGAATCAAAGTCGAGTGAATGCAGTGGAAATGCGCTCTTTACGAAGTATGCGTGGTGTCACAGTGACCGACCGAATCAAAAACGGTGTGATAAGGGATCGGTGTAAGTGGAAGGATGATGTGGTAACCAGGATTAAAAGAGATATGCTTAGGTGGTTCGGTCACGCACAGAGGATGAATGAGAGCAGACTCACTAGGGAGATTTATTGATTTATCGATCCAATGAGAGAGGGCGTCCGAGGATATCTAACCACGGCCAAGTAAATGGTCTACTCCGAAAAGGACAAGTGCGTAGCTCCCGCTGGAAGTGCATGAAGAGATGTATGAAAGTGAATGAGGCGATAGAAGTATGTGGCGAGCTTTAGTCTCTGCCTACCCCTGTGGGATAGTAGCGTGAGTTGTGTATCCGAACCCGCGACACTCGTCACAGCAGGCAGATTCACTACAGACTGAGCTATCTAGCCAGATGGCTAGATAGCTCAGCTAATAATACACGGTTACGGTAGATAGAGCACAGGTTCATGTATCGGTGCAGTTGGAAGCGTTTGCTAACGGGGTGTAAGGTTACTTGCGGATCAATTAATGAAGGCATATCAGAAATCACAAGTAAGGTTTGCAGGTATACCGATCAATCAATACTTGTGAGATACATCATCGGGGAGCATGAATAAATTGAGGTCGTGTCATTAATCATGGACTGGTTTATGATAATCGTGCTGTTAAATGCTTCTTTAAGAGGAATCGTGGTTCGCGTCGTTGGACCGACGCCGATGGCCTGCCCGTTGGATGAGGGCAGGGCAGGACCGGTCGTTGTGGGAGAGGCATAATGTCCGGCAGTCGAGTGGACGTCTAAAGGCTGTGATGATGATAATGATAATTCAACTATGGTGTTATACACAGATTATGTAAAATATAATTAAATTCGTAATACTGTATTTGCAACCTGACACATAAAACATTGTTTATGCGTGTCTAGTATTATAGGATCCTTCTTAATATGCTGACGGTTTTTAAGGGGATGATCAGACAATCAAACTGAAATACGGGACCAAAGTCGACATTTCGAAAAAAAAAAACTGCTCCTTAAAAAACTGCAATCCTTCTTAACCTAAATGTATGAGACAGCAACATTTTCTGTCTCATACATTTAGTCCTGGTTGAACCCTTAGAGAAAGTTGTTCAGTTTGATGGTCTGATCATCCTTTAAATAAAAATCGGTTAAGTGCGAGTCGGGCTACTCGCGCACCGAGGTTTCCGTACCACACCACCACAGAACACAACAATATTAACTTAGAAAAAAAAACGTTTTTGTCCGGGACCATTAGCGCGAGACCGACACACACATGGCCGGATTTTAGTATTTGTTGTTATTCTGTAGAGTTTGCTCTATAATCACACTAAGTTTGACGCTTGTATGTATTACCGTTTTTACGATAGAGCGTGAAGAAAAAACGTTGATAAAAACTAGTTTCTTGTTGAGAACCCCCCTTAATTTTAAACTATTTGACATTTTTATTATTTGTCAACAAATCCGCCGTAATAATGCATAATCTGGGAAAATTTCAACTATCTAGCTCTTACGGTTCAAAAGTTACAGTCCTAAATAGGTAGGACAGACGGACGGACGGACGGACAACGTAGGCTTAGTAATAGGGTCCCGTGTTTACCCTTTGGGTACGGAACCCTAAAAACTGTCAACATAATAATTTGTACCCTGTATAATGTGCTTGACTGATTTAAAAACAGAATCACAGAAAAACGAATAACCTGGTCTCACAAAACAGGGTGGGAGGTTAGCGTTCCATACTCTCCACACTAGTTTGATATTAGGGGTCAACTTGCTGCCAGATCCGGAAGCACCCTATTAGTCTATCTACTTTATCTCTACCTTAGATTATCGAATAACCACTACCATTATACCTGCTAATACTTAACGTGCAAATAGCCCAATAAACATTTAAGCTGAAAAAAAATCTTTTAACCAGTACAATAACAGCTAGAAGCTTTATAAACGATGTACAAAAGCGTCCAAATATACTTAAGGCTGTAGTAGAGCATAAATTGTATTATTATATACAGAACATCTAGTTTAGGGCTGTATAAAGCCGAAATTATTACTTTTGGCTTTTAAATAGCACCGCAAAACTCTAAAATACAGTTTATAGTGTAAAAAACCGCTATAAGCAAGTTTATAAGACTAGAGCAGTATATCGACTTAATAGTGCTCTAGAATTCTGTTTTTCTGCAGCCTAATTCTGTACAAGAGCATTGAATATTGCTATCTTCTGGATATTGGTGTATAATTACTCTGTAGTACAGTCATAATATTAGGCTTGATAATAGCTGTCCAAGAGTGTAATACAATGCTGTCTGCTGCATAAAAGTTTAGTCTTACCCTATTCTAAAGCTAACGCGATTAGCGTAAATTTTTCCTATAGTACAGCCCTTGGTGTTAGTAGATCATTATAACGTTGATAGTGTTTCAATAGATAACAATGAAGCTTATTGAATATTTAAATGCCTTAGTAAAACTGATGTATCTAAATGTCAGTTTTGCATAGTTCATTATTGTGTTCATTGTGAATTTTTTTGCACTATTTTCAATTATATTTTCTATGTTTGTTTTTGAAAATAACGGCAATATTTACACAGAATTTTACCTGAATACCATACAAAATTAATTTATTTTCAATAGAAAAGTACTGCGGACTCATAAAGCTAGTCTCAATTTGGGTTACACGGTTCTTATTACACAAACACTTTCGTTAATATCTGTTATTTCAAGAGCGCATGAGTTTTTGCCTTACTATTAGTATACATATTCACGAAGAAGTAGCAGCCGCAAGTAAAATAACGACCAAGAAACTAATAATGGGTCTTATACCATACAGCAAAATAATATTTGTTCATTCACAAATTAAAATATTATGGTCGCCGCATGTCCGATGATCCGATGAATAAATAAGTATAGAAGGATTCAACCACGAACATAATTTTATTCTTGTATTCAGACGTTTACAAGCCTGAGACTGTATATAAGAATAAAACACATAAGATTTGAGAACAGTATCTGTATAACGGTATCTAATTACGCTCTAAGTCAGCTATTGCGCTATTACACAGCTGTTATACAGCTAGATCTACACTTAGAGCTGTATAATTTGGGGCCCATTTTGCGGATATAACGGCTGTATATCCGGATATACAGCCCTAATCCAGCCAATTTGTACAGCCTTAGCTCTTCAAAATTGTCATTGTACAGCGTTTATACAGTTTCAAATGCTATCTGGGAGGTACCTACTACATGTTGGAATAAGGCTCGTTCTGAAGCTGAATGTTTCAGACCATCAAACTGAACAACTTTGAAGCCAATGTCGAAATCGCGAAAAAAAAAACAGCTGTTCCATTGCTTTTTGACAAAAATGTATGAAAGAGATGATTTTATTTTCTGCGATATCACAGTTAAAGTTGTTCAGGTTGATGGTCTGAAGCTACGAATAAGAATAACTATAGAAATGTTAATCAAGCTCAAAAAGTGGTACCACCTTAGGGCCAAAAATTATGTGGATTTTGTTTAGAGTTACTCTTCTACAGGGTGTAACAAAACACCCTAGTAATACTTAAGGGGGTACTTCAGACCATAAATCTGAACAACTTTCACTATGGGGCCAACGTCGAGAAAAAATAAAAAAAATCTGCCATCCCCATACATTTGAGTCGAGACGATACTGCAGTTTTGTATGAAAGAGCTGATTTTTTTTTCGCGATTTCGATGTTGGCTCCATAGTGAAATTTGTTCAGTTTGCTGGTCTGAAGCACCCCTTTAATTATTACTAGGGTGTTTTGTTACACCATGTATAGTTATTCTTATTCGTAGGTCGGAAGCACCCTGTCCCGGCTTCAAAACGACCCAGATTCCACGGTGTATAATGTAGAAACGAAATATATTGCAAGCACGCTTGACTGCAACACACAGTGTCCAGAATTCCCGAGTCTATTTAGTTTAGATAGTGACGCGTTGAATTCTCCACGTCTCTCCGATGCACGGGACAGTTGGTCCTTCGAATGGACTCTGTATTTGTTCCTAAGTCTAAGATGCAAATTCAGTATTTAAATAGCAATACGTAGTGTAGGGTGACCTGGTTTCGAGAACCAGTAGCACTGAATTCGAATTTCTTCTATGACTCGACGTTTCTAAAATGTTCCCAGTACCTACTCTATTTTTAATAGGATTGGAATGTTGGATCTATGCTGTTCAGCATAGATCCAACATAGGCTATTGGCTATAGGCTATGGGTTATTACTTATTAGGCTTATGGGTATTCACCCTATAAGCCTAATAACCCTAGAAAGAACCATATTTGTATTCAGGGTGAAATTGATAATCTTTGGCATCCTTTTAAACTAAGAGAACCCATCAAACTGAACAACTTTTATTACGGCAGCAAACCGATCGTAGCAAAAAAAATCTGCTGTTTCATACAGAGTTGAGTCAAGTAGACATTGCAGTTTAGTATGAAACAGCAGATTTTTTTTTGCTACGATCGGTTTACTCCCATAATAAGAGTTGTTCAGTTTGATGGGTAGACTCTTAGTTTAAAAGGATGCCAATGATTTCAATTTCACCCTTTAGAAATAATCTCGCAACACGTGTGCCATAGACATAGATAAGACGGAAACTGAACGGATACATAATATACAAGGCAGAAGCCTCACATTGTTCTCGATGATGCTCGAGTGAAGTGAGATCGAGTGGGATCGCTCCATACTACTCTGTGTCTGTGCTCAACTTTACAATAGTAGGGGACTTAAGAGAAATTCCGAGTTAGACCTCATACAATGCCGCTTTATTTTGAGTATAAAGTACCTAGATAGATAGATAACTCATTTATTCCGTCTGAACAATACAGGAAAAACAGTGACAGACAAATGTAGTAGGTAGGTAACACTTCCAAGATGCGACCGTAAAATAATGCACCTATTTCTTTTTTTATACGAAATGTTTTTCTAGTGAATGTTTACACAGAGGTTCATACAACGCCACCAGGTTGCCTAGAAAAATCTTGCCTCAAGTACCTTCTACATTATAATTTTTGGTACATTTATTCCACCTATCTGTTTGGGAAGTAAATGAGGTGCCATCGGAAGGAGACTGATCTAACGAACTGGAAAAACTAGGGTTGCCACCTCTCAGTCTGCCGCAACTCTAGGGTTTCCAGGTTCTAAAATGACTTCTTGGAGGCTGGCAATCCTAGAGTTGCAGCAGACTGAGAGGTGGCAACCCTAGTTTTTCCAGTTCGTTAGATCAGTCTCCTTCCGATGGCACCTCATTTTCTTCCCAAACAGATAGGTGAAAAAAAACCTACAAAAAATCATAGTGGAAAAGGTACTTGCGGCAGGATTTTTCTAGGCAACCTGGTGGCGCTGTATGAACCCCTGTGTAAACATTCACTAGAATCACATTTCGTTAAAAAAAGAAATAGGTGTATAATTTTACGGCCGGTTCTTGGTCTACAAAGATTATCAAATCAAAATTTTAAGGCTCTCCCGCCCTAGAGCAAGGCTCTCTGTCTTACAAGCAAACTTTTGCAATTAGCTATCCCGCTTCAATTGCGTGAATCCGGTCAGAATTTTCCGTTTTCTTTGAAAACCTGAATGATTTTTTATGAATTTTCAAAAAATAAAAAAAACCACATCATTCTATATTGTATTGTGAAGAATATTGTAAATTTTCATATTCTTCTGATCAACAATGTAAGAGTAAAACGGTTACAACTGGAAAAAAAGGGGTGACTTTGACTTCGAATCCAATCCATTTATCCAATTAATAAATTAAAGTAGATTTCGAGAAAAACCACATCACTTCTCATATCCTGTAGATTGTTCAGTATTTTTTCTGCTTAAAAAGTGCCATAGTTAATGTATAAAATGGTTACAAAGTTACTCAAAACCGGGCGGACGCCCCTTAAGGTCATTTAACTTCACAAATCTGATCTGTCCCAGTCCGAGGCAATTTGCATCTGAACAATACTTATTCTCTATTATTTTCTAAATAATAATTAACTGTGCAAGTTAGGTCTGTAACCACGGCTGAAGTAAAACTGTCATAGATAAAACAGAAACTGAATTCCCACTTTATACTTAACTTAGTAGAGAATCTAAAAGGTTCGCCCATTTTATACATAGACGCAATCACTATTTGTATCGGCATGCACATGAAATACCTCCAATCACTTGCGGTATAAAGGTTATTTTCCATCGACGCGGTAAAACGTGGAGGTTGTAAAAGGTTTTGAAAGAATTGAACAGGCATTGATGGATAAGGGAAACCACACTGCATCTGCACTGATTGATATTTTACTTTACGTCGAAATACATTAGTAAATTAAACGCTGTAGCTTTTGTATAACCTTCTATACTAAGAATACTGATTTATTTTCAGGTGTGTAAGAGATGTGCTTGTGGATACTTTTGCCTCATCCTTTACTTACTATTAAGAGGCTCCCCATAGGTAAACGCTAGCTCGAGCCATATTTTACTGGTTTTTAGAAGCTATCTTCTCGTTATTTGAAAGACATACAAATAATTGAAAAGTGTATCAATATTCTTCAACATCTCGGCTTTATTTGCTATACATCATATTTCTTCTTTTTCTATAAAATACATATGAAACCTGTGTTCAAAGGAAAGCCTAAATATTGGAATAAATCTGTATTATGTGCATCTACTTTTAAAGTTGAAGTCACATTTACTTGAGACACACACCTTTGTGTAGACAATATTAAGACCTAAAATTGCTATTTAGCAAATTTTTTTTAATACCTATATTTAATGAGTTAATTAGATAATTGTTAAATTTGGGGCAAGTTCTTATGATTTTAGAATGTGATTTCCTTGGATTAAAAGGCTCCACTGTGACATAATGAAGGACAAGCTAGTCAAAAATAGGTGTAACTACTAAAATGACGTAGTTTAGTAGAGGTGAGGTAGCTCTGAAAGAGTCAAGGTCGTTCGGTCAGGGAAACCCCTTAAATGAGAAAATCTTCTTTGTTTGAGTATGTAATTCAAATCGCTCCATATAATATTTGTATTTGGTTTCTCGAAAACGAAAATCTTATTAGAATTTTGATAAAGACGAACTTATGATCGTGTTCTACTTTATGGTAGTGAAGCAACAAGTCTGGTCCTCTACCCGGACATTCGAACTACGCAATTGCGTGAACATTTTCTTTCCAATGTCAACTCTATTTACAATGAAGCTCGGCCGAATTCGTCGCGATATATCGAAAATCGAAAGTCCGGGGTACAGGGCCTGGATGGGTGAACGTTTTATGGGTATGCTAAGCTTCTTCGGAAGGCACGATCAGCAGTCGGTCCAGGAGTGCGATTTTTTAATCTCATACGTTGAACTTAGCAGTTGAAAATGTATGGAAATACGCATCATTCTATTGCTGATTTGACTTTCAAAAATTGCACTCCTGGAGTATGATTTTTTGATATCAAATCAGCAGTAGAAAGATGCACGTCTCCATAGTAATATTTACATTTTCAACTGCTGAGTTCAAAGAATGAGTTTCAAAAATCGCACTCCAAGAGCCCGATTGCGCTAAGTTAAAACATCTTAGTTCTATTCTTATCCAGTTTCAGTTCTAATCACATTGCAATCCAATTACTATTCAACTGTGCTGAATTCCGCATCGCGCTAAACTCTATGTAACTGACAGCCAATAACGTCTGAGCGATTTGTCAAAACGGCTCTAACGGCTGTCAAGAACAGTACCGCGATTAGCGCAATACCAAATGTGTCAAGTTATGGTTCTTACGTAGTGCAATAACAGTTCAATCACCGAATATTTACCGCGATTGCAGCCCAGGACAGTGCCCTAAGATGACATAAAATTATAACTTAAGAGCTTTTACCCGCGACTTCGTCCGCATAAATTATATACCAGATTTTAAGTCAGAGCATAAGCTATCAAACAAAAAAAGTTTCATCAAAATCGGTTCAGTAGTTTTTGCGTGATACTCGAACAAACAAACACCCAAACAAACAAACAAACAAACAAACAGACAGACAAAAAATCCAAAAATTGGTGATTTGGAATCAGAGACGGGTAAAAACCATGTCGTAATGTTTTTTTTGTAAATATCTTCAATGTACAGACACACTTCTGTTACAGTTTTATAATAGTTTAGATAGCTCGATCGCAATATGATGGATTCAGTTTGTGGAGTTAAACGTTTGCACATTTGTTTATTTTTATTGTTATGTTTTTATGACATTCCTGTGGCAGGTAATGTCACGACTGTTCTTAGAAATCACTGTAAAATAACTTATAGTACAGGAAGCAGGAAAATAAAATAAAAACTTACAGTGAATTTTATATATTTTTATTTTAACCTAATTTTACAAGCCATGCTTAAATATAAACACATAAATTAATCTATTAAGTGCATGTATATTACCAATAACTACTTACCTATGATATTATCGATAATATTACATTATCCATTATTGTATCCCTTATTCTAGTCATAAGATTCAATGAACCTGTCTTCTCTAATCGTCTACATTACACTATGTTTAAGGCTAAACCTTAGACCATTTAAATAGGGATCTGCTTTACGTTAGCATTCCCCTCTGCCAAGGTACAAGATCAAATGATCATGTACATGTGCATACTAATTTTAAATCTTATCACTAAACGAGATAGCCTATAATTGCGGAACAACTAGTCTTGTTTGCGGTTCACACGAGACTATAGTCATGTTTTTTGACATTTAAAATTAGACTCTTAAGTAACGGAATAAAATCCAAACTTGCGTATTTCATGCTACCTGAAAAAAAACCCGCAAAAAGTGACAGAAAAGTTTGTTAGTAGAATACCACGCGTAACTAGTCCATGTTTAAATGGTCTAAGGACTAAACGAGCAAAATGTCAATTAACCATTTTCTAGGCCGATACCTACAGTCAGCAATATCAATTATTTTATATCCTAACACAAAGTACTTATTGAAAAATATTTGCTGCCAATATTAATTGGTTTAAAAAAGTGATTTATTAGAGGGAAAAGATAAATCTTGAAAACAAAATTGGGTACTTCACATGCTCTGTTTGTTCTGGGATTTTTATTATAATTAATGTTATTCCTACCTTCATAATAATACTTAATTATAATTGTATTGTTAGCTTATAAGTCCACTTAGTATGTGTTTTTTTTTTCTATTAATATGCGGGAAATTGTTGTCAGCTCTATCAACTGTATATTGTATTAAAACAAATTGTTATGAAGCTATAAGTTAAAAAAAATGAAATAAATACATCATGATGATATGACTCGACTTACGACTTAGGTTAGGCACGGTTAGGCCCACATCTATAACTGCCAATGCATCTTCACATCTTTGAACAGCTAACTCAAAACGTTCCAAAATGTAAATTATTCCTAGATTATTCCACAAAGCTTTATCATATCGCTTTGGTCGATAATGGCCTAGAAGTTTTTCATATATTTAATCAATATACACAGTAATTGTTCAATGGAATTCAAGCTTCGGAACTTTTCGGGTTCTATTTACGTACATTTTTTCAAAGATGTATATTCGATTTGGTTTTCACTGAATTCCTGAGAAGAGCTTTATTACCAAAATACTTACGAAAAAATCACTTTTACTTAAATTTTCGAATAACAAGAAATCTTGAAAAGTTCCAAATGTTGAACTGCAATGTACACACTGCGACACATCAAGCTACCCAAAACCAAAATAAGCTGGCCGCGCGTCGGCATAGTAATGTATAACGTCGCGCGGCCAGCTTATTTTGGTTTTGGGTAACTTGATGTGCGCCGTGTGTACAGTACTTTACGATTTACATACATATGGTAAAACCATACAAGTTGGAAAAAAAATCTTCTCAGCTACATTTTATCTTTGCCTTCGGTAACATTTAACAGAATAATAAAATACTTAAAAAACTAACATTTTCTTTGAAAATTATCAGAATTCCTGAAAAATACTTTTACTGGTCTTTTTTCTCTCCACCATCTTTGGACAAAGGCACAGGAAATCGTAAGGTCGTTTATGTTAGATATTCAATGAGATAAGAAAGCCATAAAGAAATTACGGAATTTTGTTAAAATACCACTTTTACTTGAATATACTGAAAGAGTGTGATTCGGCTGAATAATCTCGGTACTGCCTTATTTTTAATTCATTATAAAGGTACCTGTTGTGCTCAGTGGACAACTTTTTCGAATTATGCATTCTTTGAGAATTTAGAGGAAGTGTCTCCTCTGTGTGAACAGTGTTGCATTCGGGCTATCGAAAAATTATAGTCTATAGAAATAAAAAGGATAGTATTTGGCAAAAATTATAGTACGATTTTTAAAATAAACTTTTTTGAATAAAAATCACATAGAAAATTTGTTTTCATACAATTAAATTCAATGTTAAAATTGTTATTGTAAGATTAGGTAAGTATCTCATCATAAAAACGAATAAAAATTCTTTCACGAATTAGTCGTCGGTGGACTCAAATTCAATACAATTTTAGTATTTGTGAGAGATAATATTGTACACCATACGATCAAACATTTATCCTATTTCCATTTCTCTCGCACCTAAATAATAATGTATGCGCCATCCTGCTGTCAGTGTCAAAAGACAACATAAATGTTCATTTTTGAACGCATCCTCGATTAACTTTACCGCGATACATTAAAAAAAGAGAAAAATTTGGGTAAAATATAGATATCGGAGGTATTGACAAATTATAGTATTTTAGTGTACTATCCTATGTAGACGATAGTATATAGTACTCAGTATGAAATTATAGTACAAATACTATAACTATAGTACGGAATGCAACACTGTGGGTGAATGGATTTACTTGACTTTATATCTAAGAAAAGGAAGGTGACATCCTAGATGCCTTTGAGAAATAGACAGTAAAAAAAGTACCTACTCTTTCACAATTTTTATCCCGACCGCAGCAACTACTTGTACTTATTTATTCTGTGACCGTAGCAAGATCCTTCAATATTTGTATAGATTTTTTCCCTTATTCTTTGATTCTTCGTAAGACAACAATATTATACAAGTCACGTGTAAGCACGGATCAAGTCAAGGTAATGTTCATGCTCGTTGCGGCACCTAGCTTTCCCATTTACTCTCCCTGACTTTCATGACAGATTATTTGTATGAGTGAGAAGGATGAAAATGTCAGGATTAAGTCGATAAAAAGTTATTTGAGAACCATTCTAAGTCAAAGAGAAAAATTGTTGCAAGACTTTTCTCAGACTTATATGTTGGTAGCGAAAAATTGTTCAGGGCGCTCGAAACAAACGAATTTCCATCCTAGTTTCGACATACAGTAGGTAATTAAAGTATTTTTTTAATACAGTCTACAAAACCTATATATACAGGGTCCTTCTTAATATGCTGACACTTTTTTAAGGGGATGATCAGACCGTCAAACTGAACGACTTTTTCTATGGCACCAACATCGAAATCGCGAAAATAAAATCTGCTGTTCCATACTAAACTGCAAACCTACTTGAGCTAAATGTATCTGACAGCTGATTTTTTTTCGCGATTGCGATGTTGGTGCCATAGAAAAAGTCGTTCAGTTTGACGGTCTGATCATCCCCTTAAAAAAGTGTCAGCATATTAAGAAGGACCATGTATATGTCAGTACCTACCTTGTCAGATTTCAGATTTCTATGGAAATCTTTGAACCACGGTAGCTTACCGACATAGATATTGGTTTCTAGATTGTGTTCACAACATTTTTTAAGAAATGTCGAAACTAAGATGGAATTTCGTTTTGTATGGAGCGCTTTATCAGGAATATCCTCTTAACGTGATTCTAAAGTATTTAAATCAAGTCACGCGCAAGTTGGAGTCGGGGATCAAGGTGCTATGCACGATCGTCGGTTCACTTTGCTCCCCCCTCACCCCATTTGCCCCCTGGCATCCATGATGGATGACTCGTCTGACCGGGAAGGATAAAGCCTGAGACAAGTCCACGCCACAAAAAGTTCTTTGATAACAGTTCTAAGTCCAAGAGAAAAATTGTCCTAAGTGCCACTTTTTTGCTCAGAAAAATGGCTGAAGAGAAAATGTTTCCTACTTAATAACAACATAATAAGCCAAACGATGTGAGAAAATGTATTTTCTCAAACATGCTTGGAAATGTGAGCATTATTTTGACAACCTTCTTCGAGATAAATCGAAATTGCTGTACTGGCCAACTACATGCGCGCAGCGGCCGGCAATGTTTGTATGAAAATCCATATCTGTCGTGTTTTGCGGCCAAATAAATTACATAGTAAACTCATATCTGTCGTGTAATTAAAAAATGGAACGATCTTTTTCTCCTAAACATGGCGACCAAGGAGGTAACTCAAAAAAGGTTTTATTTAAATTTCGAACTAACTTGCAAATAGAAAGCTGTTTTTTGAAAAAAAAAAAAACAAATTGTTGTTCGTTGTTCGTCATTGATTTTGAAAAGAGTTTTAATTTCCGCGAATTATTTGAGAAAATTTACTGTTTTAATTTCCGCGCATTATTTGAGAAAAGTACTATACAAGCCTTGGCCACAACTAGGCATTGATGGACTTACGTATGTGTGCCTCGGCTTCGCCTCGGCCCACATTTACACGTTCGTCCATCAATGCCTCTGTTGCTGGCCGCTGCAGTAATGTACTATTGTGTGTGATCTTAGAATTTATCAATATTTCGTAATATTGGTAAGGTTGCGCTATAAAACAATCGTAATTCAAATAGTTCTAGTTTGAGAAAATAATGTAAATATTACAATCGATTCGGAATGGCATGTAAAATAATAAAACTAATATTTAAACTTGAATTGCAACATTACACTTAAATATTGAATAATACAAAACTGGACATAAATACAATTGAAAGTTATACAACATTTATATTTTGACATAGTAGGTGAAATTATAACGTCGAATGACGAGGCCCGTAATGGACTATTTGACGTTTAACGTTATATCTGATCAGATAAAATAAACTAAGTGATGATGATGATGATAATAACTTGTTTGAGGCTCTGATAGAAAATAATAATTCTTAATTGTCATTCTCTTGACCCCAAACAATGTTTATACAGGGTCCTTCTTAATAAGCTGACACTTTTTTAAGAGGATGATCAGACCATCAAACTGAAGAACTTTCTCTATGGGACCAACATCGAGATCGCGAAAAAAAAACAGCTCTTCCGTACTAAACTGCAAACCTACTCGTAGCCAAGTGTTGCGATGTTGGTCCCATAGAGAATGTTTTTCAGTTTGATGGTCTGATCATCCCCTTAAAAAAGTGTCAGCATATTAAGGTAAGGACCCTGTATAATGTAAATTATTTAAATAAAGGCATATTATAACTTGGTGTCTTTCAGTAGGACAGCCGCTTCGTAAGTCGGCAGGCCGCTGTCGCAACGCTGTGACGTGGTGCATCGAGCGCAGGGCTCCGTAATCACCTCCTGGAAATATCACAGACTTAGTTTAGATGGATATCCATTAAAAAAGCCGTTATGTTAAAGTGGATTGCTACTGCTATTCCTTACGAACTCGACCATTTTTAAGCAGCGTTAAAAAATATTCTATCGGTTTATCATGGCCCTAGCATGCTAAATGCGACAGGGCTATGTCGCGTCTTACAACCCTCGTCTTTCGCAATTCCAAACACAATAAAAAATCGATCTGGAATGTGCCTGGGCCAGGTACCAGACTGGGCGTCTCAACATACCAGAGGTTCATCTCGCTCAGATTGCGCCCAAAAAAAGCAAAGGCGCAACAGCGCGTGCCAGACCATCTGAACAAGATTCCGAATCCATAAAGATTTAGAAACCAAATAGAACTAATCCGCACTAAAATTTTAATTGAATTTATATTGTGCAAACAGAAAGTAGGTACCAGTCAAGAGCACATCAAGCTTTACACTTGCAGTTCGATTGTAACGCTTATGGGGCGCACTAAATAAAAACCGTACAAAGTCCAAAGTGTCAAGCTTGACGTGCTCTTGACCGTACAATACAGAATAGTTACCACTTGGTTAGTTTCTCTAAAGGGAAATGTTATCGTTACAATAACTGTGCGCGTGGCTGGCACGCATAGTACTGGCACAGTATACGATAAAGTATCTAGTACTGGTACTGGGCCTGCGTGGTGGAGTATGGCCCCGCCCACTCCCTCTCACCCTTATTAGAGAGGATCTTGCCCTTCAGTGGTCTACAAGCTACCTATTTACTGTTTACCATTTAGAAAGAGTTCTTTTAGGTGACTATATTTTCTGTTTTCTGATACTACAATATCACTACATAGTATAATAACAAAGTCGCTTCCCGCTGTCTGTCTGTCCCTATGTATGCTTAGATCTTTAAAACTGCGCAACGGATTTTGATGCGGTTTTTTTAATAGATAGACTGATTCAAGAGGAAGGTTTATACATGCATAGTATCGGCATTAGACCCGTGCGATGCCGGGGCGGGATAAATAAAGAAAACAGGTACCTGTAGAGAGTGGCAATTCTTGTCGATAGAAAGATCCTCGACGACAGTATCGTAAGCAGGCGGTGGTCCTGGTAGAGGCTCTTGGATCTGCTAACAAATATAAAAACCACACCGTTAATGAAAGTAAGGAACTAATTAGTCTCTTCAATCTACCTAATACCTAAAGTATACCTAATATAATCGTCTCGCTTGCACGACGACGAACTAGGCTATGCGCATCAAAATCATTTAGGTGTTATGTTGATAAATAAACCTTTTCTACAGAATCTATGTGTTTTAGCCAATGAAATAAACACATTTATTACGATAATGTCAGTAATCAGCAACACGCCAAAAAATCTATGAAAACATTGAAGATCTACGCAAAAAAAAACTGACTTTTCATAGAGATCAGAAAACCTGCTACTACTAGAATATCATACTATCAACCTTTTCAGTTAGCAGGGTGTCGTCTAAGTTAAGGACCTAAGGTTAACCTTACGCCCAGAAAAACCTTATCCCTTGTTCCCCTTGTACGACACCTGCTGGATGAAGTTAAGTGGTCTATTATTATTTTACAGGCGTACATAATGTACGGGATGTTAATTAGTCTGTACGTAAACCCCAAGATAAATCAGACAACTAAAATAACTTATACCTACCCGAATATACAATGTTTCTATTACTGTCTGTTATTTTAGGCCTACATGTTACGATAGTGTATTTTAGTTGGAAACCATTTCTGGAACGAAGTCCGAATTCGTACCTCGACTTTACAGTTTTAAGTGAGTGATAGATCTATCTACATATCGGTAGATACTGTAACGTTTGCCTAACTTATTTTTTGGTTCAATGATGTCTACAGATGCTACAGGCCGCTTTTCACCGATCCCCACTACCCAACTAACTAACTACTCCGTTGCTGGGCGTAGTCCCAGCAGAGGTCCGTACCCCTTCTGGGTGCCCTTAGGCCGGTTCCATCATCATCATCTCAGCCGATGGACGTCCACTGCTGGACTTAGGCCTCCCCCAAGGATCGCTACAACGACCGGTCCTGCGCTGCCCTCATTTAACGAGTTCCCATGGCCTTCACCAGGTCGTCTGTCCACCTTAACGCTGCGCTTTCTTGTACGCGGTCACCACTCGAGAACTAGTATACTAGAGAAGGCCATCGGTTCTGCGAGCAATGTGCCGCCCCGCCCATTGCCACTTTATTTAAGCGATTCTTTGGGCTATGTCAGCTACTCTAGTTCTTCTGCGGATCTTTTCATTTCTGATTCCATCTCGCAGCAAAACTCCGAGCATAGTCCCCTCCATTGCACTTTGGGTGACTTTCAGCCTTTTTATGCGGCCTTGACTGAGTGACCACGTCTCTGTTCCATATGTCATCACTGGCAATACACACTGGTCAAAGACTCTCGTCCTGAGACATTGGTATTTGGGACGTGAAGATACTGCGTAGTTTGCCGAACGCTGTCCAACCGAGTTGGATTCGACGGTTAATCTCTTTCTCGAAGTTGTTTAGGCCGGTTCATCATCATCATGATCTCAGCCGATGAACGTCCACTGCTGGACATAGGCCTCCCCCAAGGATCGCCATAACGACCGGTCCTGCGCTGCCCTCATCCAACGTTTTCCCGCCGCCTTCACCAGGTCGTCGGTCCACCGTGTGAGGGGCCTACCCACGCTGCGCTTTCCGGTACGCGGTCGCCACTCGAGAACTTTTCGGCCCCACCGGCCATCGGTTCTGCGAGCAATGTGCCCCGCCCACTGCCACTGCCTGCCAGTGTGTATTGCCAGTGATTACATATGGAACAGAGACGTGTTCGTTCACTCAAGGCCTCATAAAAAGGCTGAAAGTCACCCAAAGGGCAATGGAGAGGGCTATGCTCGGAGTTTCCCTGCGAGATCGAATCAGAAATGAAGAGATCCGCAGAAGAACCAGAGTAACTGACATAGCCCAAAGAATTGCTAAACTTTAGGCCGGTTGCTTGAAGGTAATTCGCTCGGTTGATCTTTCATGATCCCTCTAATTGTCCGTAGTAATAAGTAGCAGGTGCTCCCCTCTGAGCAGTACTGTAATTGTCAATGTCATTACGAAAAAATTTCATGGCCATAACCTTAGTTAATATGAAATAATAATTATAATCCCAAGCATGTATTTCTCAGATCTTCATGATATTTTCTTTTGTTTCAGATGCTCATAAATAGCAGAAAACTAACGTGAGGACGCGTAGGGATTATATACTCTTTGTAATGGTGAGTTGAACCAATGTTCATAGTTCTCTAAGTAACTTTGTTTATACTTTTACGCATAGCTTCATCAGAAGAGCTTGGATGACAATACTAGCACAGGTGTGGCACTAGTCTGTTGCCGAGTTGACCTTTTTGATGAATCGGATGGCCAGAATTTGATGACAATGTTGAGACAGCGCCACTCGTACTGAAACGCGCCGTTCTAGCATGTTCTAGCCTCTAGGCACTAGAGGATAATTCGAAACATGTTTTTAATATCACCCAAGTCATGAAATGTTCGCAAAAGCATTCCAATATACATTTTTAGAATTCGTAAACTTGAAGGACACATACGAATAAGCAATACAGTTTAACTGCCCTTGTGAAACCGTACTGAAAACAAAACGGCTTTTTGAATTAATTTTCTCCATATTCCCCGAAAGGTTTTCAAAGCTAAAATTGCCTACAAACAGTACAGACAGTATCGACTTTAACTGGCATGTCCTATATTTAGACGCGAGTGTCAGTCTTTGAAATTCTTGATGAAACTAAATGCATTATCGATACTGGGAAAGGAAATTAAAAAAAAATCCACGTGACTCAAATTGACACAATACATGGTGTTGATCTGCAAGCTTTCTGTTAATAAAACACAAATAGATACGTTTTTTATTTTTTTAAAGAAGGGAAAACATTAAAAGGTACTTCGACAACGGTTTGCCTTAGAATCAGTGACATGCATGTTTTTGTTCATTATTATCTTTGGACCCATGTCACGTCAACGCCACCTATCGAGGCACGTTAAACTACGTTTAAACTAGCGCCAGAAAATCCTACTAATATTATAACCGCGAAAGTATGGATGGATGTTTGTTCCGCTTTCACGCAAAAACTGCTGAAAGGATTTTGATGAAATTTGGCATACAGATAGACCATGGTCTGGATTAACACATAGGGTACCTACTTTTTATCCGGGTAACGCAGACGAAGTCGCGAGAAACAGCTAGTCGACTATAAAAAAAACACGTCAAGACGCCTTACATTGTAGGTTTTATCTTATTGTAGCCTTTTCCGCAATACATTCAATCAGCCACGTGATACGTAATTGTATTGAACCTACCTACTCTATCCTATGTGATAATCTAGATCGTTTAGCTAACTCTATCTATATCTCAAGGTTGAAATCCATTGTGGGTTGAAATAGAAACAAACATCCATCTACCTACCTATTCTATCTAAGTTTTCGTATTTATAACTCGCTTTAGACTTTTACGATAGCGAAGCGTTTAAATAAATAAGTATCAGTGAAAACGTGTACCTATGCATAACGGTGAAGGAACACATCTTGAAGAAACCTTCATACGCGGAAGAAGAAATTCTTATGCGTATGTGAAGTCTAACAACCCGCATTGAGCACGCGTAGGGTAGGTAGGCCTGTGCCCTGCAGTGCAGTGTTACCACTTTTGCCACTTCTTAGCTAGATCTAGCAACATTTTTGAACTTGTCAGCTACTAAAAAAATATTCGGTGGCTAAATGTTTTAGCCACTTATTCTAGCCACTTTTTTGTTTATTTATTTATTAATAAATACCAATTTATTAAGCTAAAGTTAATCATTTTAAAGAGTTCTTAGAGCGTTTTTTACTATTTTTGAGTTCCGATTACCTAAACGGGCCAAAACCGAACCGAACCGAAACCAAACTTTACCTAGTCAAAAGGCTATTTCCTACGATGAGCATAGTAAAACATCAACATATTAATAGAATGGGTTACAAATGTTACAATAACTCACTCAAATTCCATATTTTTATTCAAAAAATTATAAAAGCATAATTTTATAGAATAAATGATTTTAAATCAGCATTATTGATCTAATTAAACTGCGTCTTAGCATATTTATGTATTTTTTTAAACTTTTCCTTGTTCAGCCACTTTTAGCCACTTTAGCGACATTGAAATTTCCATTATCTAGACACTTTATGGGTACGGTTTAGCTACTTGTCATAATTATTATATATTTAAGTCATAATTATATATCTACATCAGCACATCAATAAAACAATGATATTAAAGGCAACTAAGTAAATTACAACAGAATAGATGATGGATTATGACGTATTGTTGGTTTTTAATCCGACCTTCGATTGGAATCCGATATAGAGTTATTTTTGTGTTCGAGTTATGTAAATCTGGAGTGAGGCTTTTCTATGTTACTTTATTGTTAGTTTTACAAGAAAGATTCGTTTATAACATCGTTTAGAAACCAATAATTGCCTCGTTTTATTGATTCAAATAAAACCGGCCAAGTACGAGCACAGAGAATTTTGTTTCCGAGCGGGACCCTTAGCGCAAGCCCGACACACACTTGGCCGGTATTTATTCTTTGTTGTTTTACCTTAGAGTATGTAGGTACTATAATCACACCAAGTTTGAAGCTATGTATTGCCGTTTTGACGACAGAGCAAAATAAAAAAAACCTTGTATGGAGGATCCAACTTATTTTTTTTTACTTTTTGCTCGTTTTATTATTTGTTAGCACTATAATATAATAAATAAATAAAAAAAATAAAAGCAATGTAAAAATGTCAACCGTCTACCTATTACGGTTCAAAAGATACAGTCCTTTACAGGCAGGACAGACGGACCGCTTAGGCTTATGAATAGGGCCTCGTTTGCACTCTTTGGGTACAGAGCCCTAAAAACACCTGTCAGACTTATTTGTTGATTATTATTACTAATAATAAGGTCGACAACCGCATGAGGGTTGGTTTTGACGCGTGCGGTTACGAACTTACGAGTGGTGTGTTTACCTGCCACCTAGGGGGGGGAAACACCAATTTCAATGAAACTAAATTAGGAACGAGTCAATCGTCATCAAAAATATCTACTTAAATACAGGAGAAAAAATCTACTGTTCCATTTGAGTCGAGTCGAGTGGGTCTAGGTATATGCAGTTTTGTATGGAACAGCATTTTTTTTCGGGATTTTGAAATTGGCTCCATAGTGAAAGTAGTTCAGTTTGATGTGTAGAGTACATGGCTATATACAGTATCCGCACTGACTAAACATTTATCCTGTATTTTGGAACAAAAGTTTTATTGATATCAATAATGTAAATGCCATTGTTTTCTTTTTGTTTTTCTTTTTATTTATTTAACTTTGACAGAATGATTATAATCTAGAATACACAACTTGTCTCTAAACTCCATGAGGAGTTTAGCGGGATATCCACATCACATCACACAATAATTACAGTGCAATCAAAAGTACAGTTACAGGGCATAGTTTCGTTTTGTTCCGTCGGAGAAAGTTCAAAACTATGTAGGTCCTATGTAATTTTTAGGGTTCCGTACCCATTGGGTGAAAACGGGACCCAATTTCTAAGCTACGTTAGCCGTCCGTCCGTCTATCCTACCAACTTAGGGCTGTAACTTTTGAACCGTAATAGTTAGACAGTTATTTTCACAGAATGTGCGTTATTACGGGAGATCTGCTAACAAATAATAAAAATGTCAAAAAGTTAAAAATTAAGGGGGTTCCTTCTTCTTCTTCTTATCGTGTGGGCAGAGCCCTGGTTTCAGAGTTTTTTCAGACCGCCTTACGGCCTCTGACGTGGTTTTTATGTAACGATTACTACCACTAGAGATAGTAGCCGGGAAAGCACGCACAAAGTGACATATCACTAGGTGTCCCCCGTGGGAATCCAACCCACGACCTCCGTATCGAGAGCCAATGCTCTTAACCATTAGACCACGGAGGCAAAAGGGGGTTCCTGATACAAGAACTATTCAACAAAATGCCACTACAAACACTAAACCGAAGCTACTAAGTATATTTCAGTGAAATCGGTTTAATTAAAAACTGTAACATACAAGAGACATTTTTGGTAAGGATTTTTTATATCCTAGCATAAAAACTCAAATGGAGACTGCATATTTATAAGCATAAATATTGCTGACGTAACGAAGAGTTATTCGAGCGATTCCGATAATCAAGTTAAGGGGAGCATTCAAGTAGATTGGATGCGAGGCCAACCGAGCGACCAAGTCAGCCGACCTCAAGAGTGCAAGCTGCAGCTCTCTATTCATGGTGCATTGCTCTGCGATTACCGAGAATGACTTACGTTAATAACTTGCGATTTCATATAGAGCTCATAACCTCTATTCATGGTGCATTGCTCTGCGATTACCGAGAATGACTTACGTTAATAACTTGCGATTTCATATAGAGCTCATAACATAAACTCGCGACCGTATTACCCTTACGGGGTGTTCAGAAACTTAGGTCCAAATATACAGGGTGTAACAAAACACCCTAGTAATACTTAAGGGGGTGCTTCAGACCATCAATCTGAACAACTTCATACATTCTGAACAACTGTAATAGCTAGATAGTTGAAATTTTCTCAGATTATGCGTTATTACGGCGGATTTGTTAACAAATAATAAAAATGACAAAAAGTTAAAAATTAAGGGACCCCCCCTCAACAAGAAACTAGTTTTTATCAACGTTTTTTCTTCACGCTCTATCGTAAAAACAGAAATACATACAAGCGTTAAACTTAGTGTGATTATAGAGCAAACTCTACAGACTAACAACAAATACTAAAAACCGGCCAAGTGTGAGTCGGTCTCGCGCTAAAGGTCCCGGACAAAAAAAGTTTTTTTTCTAAGTTAATAATGTTGTGTTCTGTGGAGGTGTGGTACGGAACCCTCGGTGCGTGAGTAGCCCGACTCGCACTTGACCGGTTTTATTTAAGTTTTAATTTCACGAGGGTGATTGCGCTAATTTAAAACATCCAAGTTCAATCCTAATCCAATTTCAGTAACTGTGTTAATTCCGTATCGCGCCAAACGAAGGAATGGGAATGCGAATTATAAAGTGTTAAACCATAAGAATAGATAATAATAGTTACACAACTATTATTATCTATTCTTATGGTTAAACTCACAAATAGCATTCCAGATGTCTTCTTTAAAATAACATCAGTTTGTAGGCTAGTTCGATACAATACACCCACTCATATCAGCTCGACTTTTAGTTGTATTGTATCTATTTCTAACTCAAGACTGTTATAGATAGGCAAGCTGTCTTCTGACAAACTCTTAACAATTTTGGACGACGTTCAAAGTTTCTCGAGACTCAATTATAAACATGCTAATTCAGTACTATCAATAGTGTATCATGTCATGACTATACAGGGTGAAATTGATATCATTGGCATCCTTTTAAACTAAGAGTCTACCCATCAAACTGAACAACTTTTAGTATGAGAGCAAACCGATCGGAGCAAATAAAAAATCTGCTGTTGCA
Organism: Agonopterix subpropinquella; assembly: GCA_922987775.1. Taxonomy (NCBI): domain Eukaryota; kingdom Metazoa; phylum Arthropoda; class Insecta; order Lepidoptera; family Depressariidae; genus Agonopterix; species Agonopterix subpropinquella. The sequence goes on from OV277710.1 coordinate 6,481,270, forward strand.
TACACTTAAGTTGAATAGGCATTGCAGTTTAGTACGGGACAGGTGATTTTTAAGTTGCTCCGATCTGTTTGCTCCCATAGTAAAAGGTGTTCAGTTTGATGGGTAGACTCTTAGTTTAAAAGGATGCTAATGATATAAATTTCACCATGTATAATTAATTATACATCTCTCTCTGTGTATCAATAGTAATCAAAGTTTATTTTTAAATCCGCAGAGCATTAGTAAATATAAGCAAACAACATGATGTAATCATAATATAGAAATATCTGTCTACATCCTCACTGATACATTAGTGTTTGGTGATGTAGGATTTTATATTGTGTGTGCTGTTGGAAATGTTTGACTATGGATGGCAGAAGTTGTGTTTCCTTTTTTGTGCGTGAGTGTGGTTTGGAGAATGAATTGTGAAGTTGGTAACATCTGGTAAGATCTTGAAAGAATAATATAAGTACAGGGTTATTCTTAATATGCTGACACTTTTTTAAGGGAATGATCAGACCATCAAACTGAACATCTTTATCTATGGGACCATGGCCTAAAAAAACAAGGTCTTCTATTCCCAGAGTGACACAAGCATACGTCACAAAAAAATGGCCGCTAAACATGGTAAAAGGGTATGATGACGTAGGCTTGTGTCAGTCACATGGTCAGTCACGTGGTCGGAAGAGAATACCAGGCGCAGTATATTATTGTACCATGTATGGGACCAACATCGAAATTACCAAAAAAAATCTGCTGTCCTATACATTTGGTTCGAGTAGTTTTGCAGTTTTGTATGGAACAGATGATAATTTTGTTGTTGTTTGATGTTGGTCCCATAGCGAAAGTTGTTCAGATAGATGGTCTGATCATCCCCTTAAAAAAGTGTCAGCATATTAAGAAGAATAATATAATATAAATCAGCTGTTCCATAGAAAACGTCAAAGGCAACGCGAAACGCGACCCAGATGTACCAGGTGGTTTTTTCTCGATTTCAGTCTTGGCTCCATAGTGATAGTTCAATTTGATGGTTTGAAGCACCCCCATTCCTTATGCTCATGCATCATGAACTCCATGTAGAAACTAGCTACTAGATTTAAACTTATAAAGACGTACGAGCTCACTTATTTGTGTACCGAAGCATGTGAACCGCGTTAGTACCTTCCCGAGCAGAAACCAATTATCGCAAATGCGATTTTTATTTCGAGCCGTCGAACGACGCTCGTTAAATTCCTGTGAGAACGCTGTACTCCCGTGGGATACATCGGGTATTCTGGATTAGACTGCAGGAAATCTGATGGGTGAGAACAAAACATGACTTAATCCAATAGCGATGGCAGTGATGCTCTTTATCGACCAATCGGTCTTCCGTAAAATGACATTTGTACGATGCTTTAGATTTAGAACTGTAACAGAAGTAACATAAGGTTCATGATCAAATCAAATGCATACTATACAGGGTGAAATTGATATCATTAGCATCCTTTTAAACTAAGAGTCTACCCATCAAACTGAACAACTTTCACCATGGGAGCAAACCGATAGGAGCAACAAAAAAATCAGCTATTCGATACTAAACTGCAATGCGTACGCGACACAAATGTATGCAGCAGCAGATTTTTTTTTACTCCGATTGGTTTGCTACAATTGTTCAGTTTGATAGGTCGACTCTTAGTTTAAAAGGATGCTAATGATATCAATTTCACCCTGTAGAAGGGCCAAGTAAAATGCACCCGAAACCGATGAGTTGTTGTGTGGTAGAATCGTTGCATGTGTCTATGTCGACCCCAGTGTGACATAGGCGTGAGTATATGTATGTATGACACTGAAGTATAAGTTATACAACACAACATCATATTTTAAGATCATTAGAATCTCATTAAAATAAAACAAAAACGCACGACATGTTAATAATACTGATTGTTACCTTAGAATAGTACAAGAATAGTAATTTTGAAGGTAAACAATGATATCAATCAGATAATAACATTCCTACTGCTAGCTGCATTCTTCTGCATCTACAGGGTGAAATTGATATCATTGGCATCCTTTTAAACTAAGAGTCTACCCATCAAACCGAACAACTTTTACTATGGGAGCAAACCGATCGGAGCAACAAAAAAATCTACTGTTCCATACTAAACTGCAATGCGTACTCGACTCAAATATATGCAACAGCAGATTTTTTTTTGCTCCGATAGTAAAAGTTGTTCAGTTTGATGGGTAGACTCTTAGTTTAAAAGGATGCCAATGATATCAATTTCACTCTGTATATGCAAAAACACATAGGTACAAATGGTTCTTTATAAAATCTCATAGCCTGCTCTAGTCAATTTTTTCAGTTCAAATGTCTTAGGCTTTTGGTACCCAACTAGAACTTTAATATTCTATTATCTATTTTACGAGAGCGAGTTTGCGAGCGAAACCTAGTAAGCGCCAACTTAATACATTAACTCCACTCGAATAAAAGTCAAAAGTGCAGGCTTAACGTTTAGTGTACGGGGGGGTCAGGGTTCATCCGACAGCCGTTTATTTGCACACACTCTCAAACAGTTGACAGTTTAATGGGTCCGGTTAAGCGGGGACGATTTAAGAGCGATCGCAGCGTTTCAGTTTTAACCCTCCAAGGACTAATTCTGCTAAGCCAACTCCGGGATATCGTTCGGATACTTCAGACGCGTTGCTACGCAGAATTACATCGACATTTCTAATTAAAAGTTTCTAGTTTTATGTCGTTATTTGTTGCTTAAATAAAAAAAAACGGGTCAAATGCGAGTCCGACTCACGTACGGAGGGTTCCGTACCACCTTACAATATTACAACAAAAAATAGTTTTTCTCCGGGACGAAAGCCCGACACACACTTGACCGGTTTTTTATTTATTTTACCTTAGAGTATGCACTATAATCACACCAAGTTTGACACTTCTACGTTATACCGTTTTAACGATAGAGCAAAAACAAAAAAACGTTGAAAAATGAACACGTTTCTTGTATGGGGATAACCCCCCTAATTTGTTACTTTTTGTTTCTTTTTATTATTTCTTAGTAAATTCGCCATAATAACGCATAATATGTGAAAATTTCAACTGTCCTAACTATTATGGTTCAAATGATACAGCCCTTTACAAAGTAGGACAGACGGACAGACACCAACGGACGGACAGCGTAGACTTATGAATAGGATCCCGTTGGCACCGTTTGGGTACGGATAGTACGGAACCCTAAAATAGATGGCAATTATTAAGTCTATCAAACATTGTGATATTCATGCACGGATGGACGATTGCCGGCGTGATTACTTGTTTCTATTATTGTCGAAGTGTGACGTGAATACGTGATTGATTACCTACGTTGCGTAGCGGCCCGTAAATTAGTTACTGTACTCGGATTGGCTGGTATATTGCCGTCTCGCTAGCCCTGAATTATTTGCTTGAACCTATTGTTAAGAACGTCACAACGTTTTGTTTTGGATGGCAACGGTTCCCAAATGAACCATTATTGCTCTGATGTCTCCTGCCGCGGTCGTTGGTTATTATATTATCAGTGTAATCTGATTTTTATCTTCTTACTTTTATGGTCTCATGATCTTTGGGATTAAATATTGTTGACTATACCTAACTAGCGGCCCGTCCCGGCTTCGCACGGGTGGACGTCTAATCTTTTCTAGCAATAAATATAGCCTATGTTACTCAGGGTGAATTCAGCTTTCTAATGGTGAAAGAATTTTTTAAATCGGCCCAGTACTTTTTGAGCCTATTCATTACAAACATACAAACATACAAAAATAGGTACAAATCTTTCCTCTTTATAATATTAGTGTAGATATAAGGTCTAACAAAATTAGCTGAAACTATTTTAAAGGGGATGATCAGGTCAAATTTATATTTTCACTCACAAAAGTATGTAAAACGAATGAAATTTATCTGTGGAAACTTTTAGTTGGCAATGTTGTTTTGAAAAATGTTGACTATCCTGTAATTAGTCCGTAAGTTTTCCTAAAATGAATAAAATATAATAAAATAAAAATCAAATTGAACAACTTTCTCTGTAGGACCAATATCGAAATCGTGAAAAAAAAAACAGCTGACCCATACAAAACTGTAAATTTTAACTCGACTTAAATGTATGGGACAGCTGTTATACAGGGTTCTTCTTAATATGCTGACACTTTTTTAAGGGGATGATCAGACCATCAAACTGAACAACTTTCTCAATAGGACCATCATCAAAATCGCGAAAAAAATATCAGCTGTCCCATCGAATTGGCTGGAGTAGGTTTATTTTATTTATTTATTTGGGTTACCAACAGATGAATCACATTACAAACTCAAGAGACTACATAAAATTAGGCAAACATTGTGTTCATCTACTTACAGGCTACCACAGCTAGTATCTTCTTATCGTGTGGGCAGAGCCCTGGTGTCAGAGTTTTTTCAGACCGCCTTACGGCCTCTGACGTGGTTTTTATGTAACGACTACTACCACCAGAGATAGTACAGCTAGTATAAAACACAAGGACAAGATACAATACAATTATATGGAACACACAAACAGTAAAACATTTTTAAGCAAAGCATTGCAATAACTTAGACTCACCAAAAATAAAACAATTTTAACAAGAACCAGAAGCAAAACAGAACAAACATGCATAAAAAATAAAACAATCAGTAAGTATGTAATTTTAAAAGCTAGGTTTGCAGTTTTGTATGGAAGAGGTGATTTTTTTTCGCGAATTCGATGTTGGTGCCATACAGAAAGTTGTTCAGTTTGACGGTCTGATCATCTTCTTAAAAAAGTGTCAGCATGTTAAGAAGGACCTTTTATATATTTCTAGAGTATCTCGAGTGTCCGTCAGGTTCTGGCAGAATAACGCTGCAGCAATATGCTAAGCCAGAGCCTGTCCATTGGTCGCATGCTGTGAATGATTCATGGCTTAATGTTTGTTTTGTTCACGTACGTGTATTGTGTACAGTTTTAAGTTAATAAAATGTTCTGTATATGGAGAGTCAAAAATTCTGCCAAGGACGCGCAAGGATAAGGCTCGTTAGCGCTATATCCCGCTGCCATATTACGGCCGCTGGAGTGCTATTTTTAACCGACTTCAAAAAAGGAGGAGGTTTCTCAATTCGACTGTACATACAGGGTGTAACAAAACACCCTAGATATTTAAGGGGGTGCTTCAGACCATCAATCTAAACAACTTTCACTATGGAGCAAACTTCGAAATAGCGAAAAAAAAAACTGCTGTCCCATACAAAACTGCTGTGCCGACTCGACTAAAATGTATGGGACAGCTGATTTTTCTTTCGCGATTTCGAAGGTAGCTCCATAGTGAAAGTTGTTCAGTTTGATGAGTAGAATAAATGCTGAAGTTATCCGCAGTGATATAAAAATTACCCTGTATATATTTCTTTTTATGTGTGTTCGCGGATAACTTCGTCGTTTATGATTATTTTTTTGTTGGAAAGGAGATAACCCAAGGGTGGTACCATGATAAGGAAACCAGGATCTGATGATGGCATCCCAGAGAAATCGAGGGGAACCTTCGAAAATTGTATTGACTAGTCCGTTTACTAACGTAAAGCACTACTGTTAAATCGTGCTAACGAATTCGCCACTGAAAATTGTGAAACAAACAAAATTTTAACAAAAAAATAAAACCTCCATCAAAAAAACTAAAAAGTTGAAAAATAATATTGCAGCCGATCACTTTTTCGTTCGCATCATAAGAAGATTAATTTGTTTTATAGAAGTCGGTGTCAAGCCAAGCCAAATAATGCAAGCCCTGTCGCGAATCGTACCGGCTTGACAGCGACATCGACAAAACAAATTAATGTTCTTATGATGCGAACGAAAAAGTCATCGGCTGCAATATTATTTTTTTACTTTTTAGTTTTTTTGAAGGCGGTTTTATTTTTTGTTAAAATTTTGTTAATTTAAATACCTACAGTTTATGCCAAATTCGAATATAAATTCCAGCACTCCTGTAGGCCTAGCATGACACCCCCGAGAAAACGACAAAAATCGAGATGTGCCTCCATCTTTATTATTTTACGTATGCCAAAAAGAGCGCGCATGACGGTTTTCTCGTTTAAACGCTTTGTCGTGGGTGGCATGCTAGCCGTGCTGGTCACCACAAACTATTCCACACACTTGTATTTTCCTTTCTCAAAGATCCGAGAGCCCGTTCAGAAGCACAAAAGATTTACTTCAAACTTCGAAACTATTCCCTCATTCCCGCTCTTGACTGAACAAAGCCACAAATTCCTAAGGTTTGTGTAATCCATTAAACAGGAGCGTTGTTTGAAGCCGGAGGCAGGTGAGGCGCTGGCTGCAAATGTTGCATTGCAATCTAGTGCAACATTCACCCCAAACGCCAAGGATTAAACAAACAATGCTTAGTTTTGGTACGGGTTCATCTAGTCTACCTCTCTGGGATATAAGTTTAATGTTAGTTTGCCTACTCGACTCAAATGTATGCAACAGCTGATTTTTTTTTTTGCTCCGATCGGTTTGCTCCCATAGTAAAAGTTGTTCAGTTCGATGGGTAGACTCTTAGTTTAAAAGGATGCCAATGATATCAATTTCACCCTGTAGAGCTGTCTCCTTAATTCTAATTTCAATAAATGAATGAATTATTAAAATATACTTTATTTTACACGAAACACAAAATACATTGCACAACAGGAAACAAAACGGATTATGTTACAAATAAGGCGGTCTTATCTTAAATTTGCCTAACTAGTGCCGGTTCTGTGGCTAATAGTATTGAAATTAAATTAGTTACAGTTTATATCAGTTATACATGGTGCATTGGTGCAGCATTACATTATGTATATAAGCACGATAGCAACAGACCAAGCCTATTTATGACCAATGTTTTAGTCTGCCACGGCAGCAGAGGAAAATAGAAATAAAGCATTCACATTTAGATGAAGGCGAGAGAGCACGTGCCCGCAATCGAAGATTTCCCCAGCTAACAATAATAATTTGCGCTCATAGCTGATTCCCGCGGGATTCCGGCCTCGCCGCGGAATCCCTGATAAAAATCGCATTAGCCCTAATTGGCTGAACGGCGATTAGCAGCCGAGTTTAGAGGTTATCTGCGATATTAATATAATTAACTGTACATTTTAAACAGTTTATTGCGGCTATGCTCGGAGTTTCCCTGCGAGATCGAATAAGAAATGAAGAGATCCGCAGAAGAACCAGAGTAACTGGCACAATATTGCTCGCCAGAACCGATGGCCGATGGGGCCGAAAAGTTCTCGAGTGGCGACCGCGTACCGGAAAGCGCAGCGTGGGTAGGCCCCTCACACGGTGGACCGACGACCTGGTGAAGGCGGCGGGAACCCGTTGGATGAGGGCAGCGCAGAACCGGTCGTTATGCGATCCTTGGGGGAGGCCTATGTCCAGCAGTGGACGTCCATCGGCTGAGATGATGATGATGATTGCGACACAACTTGACAGACTTTACCTCCGAGTTTTCGTTATTATCTACGTAAATGAAAGTAGTAGTAGTAGTAGTATAGTCCATCTTAGACGTATGTCTTAGAATGGGCCACCACATTTCTTCCCATGGGTATTGTACGCAGTCCCCTATTAAGGACCTCAAGGTCCTCCAATATTGGTGTAGTAATGAAAATTTCCGTCACTTCCGTATTACAATGCACGCAGTGTTACTCACGCACGAAACACTACGTTACTACGGATTCGCGTGTTGGTCTCGAAATAGAACAAAATACCACCAACCTATTACCCTATAGACTTCTTATATTCAACCAATTCTGACAACTTTGAAATTACAAATAAATGAAATGAAATTGCTTTATTTCAAATTATTTAATGAAAATAAGAAATTAAACGTACATGAAATGGAAAAACATACAATTAAAAACAGAAAGAACAGACAAACAGAAATTACTGGCAATAGGACAGACTCCTATAAGCTGCCTACAGTCAGTGCTATACAGACAGTAAGCAGCGCTGTTTTTCAGCTCTGTCCTGGTTCGAGCATCGTCAAATTTTGTTACTACCCTGTAGAAGTAATTTTTTTTATTGATTTCTGAATGTGAATGATATAGCCCATTGATCTAAAAAAGGGCTTAAAGCACATATTATTTAACAGTTACTACGCTAAAAGGCTGTCGGTTGCCGTCTCTACTCCATGCCGTTTAAGGTGTGAAAAATTAAGTGTAACAAACCAACTCGTATTTATTTATAGTATTTGTTAGGAATTGTGAGTGTTAAAAGTCTGTATTGTGTTCAGTCTGCGCTACATAGAGCGGATCGTAAATCAACCAACTTTTTATGAAACTTGTCAAACCCTGAATTCCTAAATACAGAGGAACAAATTGATCGAAACGTCCAAATGTAACAAAATTGGATTAGTCCAGTTGTGTGCTGAACAAATTTAGTGCCCTCCCAGAACTGACAGGACAATCTAAATATAGAAATATGTCCAGCAAACATAAATATTATTTACGGTTAAAGTAAACCCATAGATGGAACATTTAATTTGTTTTTGGACCATCTTGTTTTATTGACAATTCATTTGAAGCCCATTAAGGGGCGTCCGCCCGGTTTTGAGTAACTTTGTAACCATTTTATACATTAACTATGGCACTTTGTAAGCTGAAAAATAAACTGAACAATCTACGGGATATGAGAAGTGATGTGGTTTTTCTCGAAATCTATTTTAATTAATAAAACTGAAGAAAAACGAATCCAAAGTCACCCCTTTTTTTCCAGTTGTAACCGTTTTACTCTTACATTTTTGATCAGAAGAATATGAAATTTTGCGATTTTTTTTGAATATTCTTCACAATACAATATAGAATGATGTGGTTTTCTTATTTTTTGAAAATTCATAAAAAATCATACAAGTTTTCAAAGAAAACGGAAAATTCTGTCCGGAGCCACGCAATTGAAGCGGGATGGCTAGTTGCAAAAGTTTGCTTGTAAGAAAGAGAGCCTTGCACTAGGGAGGGAGAGCCTTAATGTTCCATACTTTTTAGGGTTCCGTAGGTACCTAAAATATAAAAACGGTACCCTACAGTGTTATTATTGTGTTTTTTATTTTTTTAATTTTTTTGTTAATATGTAAAACAAACTAATAAAAGCGTAAAAAATAAGGGTTCTCATACAAGAAACGTGTTTTGTCAAGGCTTTTCGTTTTTGCTGTGTCATAAAAACTACGATACAAGCGTCAAACTTGGTGTGATTATAGAGGAAACTCTGAAGTAAAACAACTAATAATAATAAAAAGTGTGTATCGGAGTTGCGCGAAGGATCCAGCAGAAAATATTTGTTGTTGATATAAATATGACGGTAAGGAACGAGGTCTGCTCTATTGGTTCGGTAGACCTACCAGGGCGCTTCGCCGTCACTGGTGTGGTCACCCCATAGTCCGCAGTAATAAGCAGTAACGGCTCTCGGAGCCATGCTGTATTGGTCTAGATTGGTCTATTCAAAAAAAAAAAAGTGGACTGGTCTGATCATCGTCTTAAATAACCGTCAGCTGCAAGTGGTCGATGAAATGAAATATTTGTGAAACAATGTGACTTAATTGTTTTTTAATCAAAACATTTTGAACTGTGTCGCTCACAAGAATAACTGGAACAAATTGACAAAATTTCACAGCGACTTTCTTGAATTCGAGTCACATACGAATATAAAGTGAACACAATTTCCTATGTTTCCTGAATTTTCGCCGCCAATGTTTTCAATTCCTGTTGACATCCGTAGTTTTCGCTTATGTTTATTTCGATATCCTTCCTAAACAAATATTGCTTGTCTCGCCTGCTGAATTGACACCTCGAACAAGTGCTGCTCGTGAGGAAGCGAGAAACAATGATAATATGTGTCTTTGCGGACACGAAAGGGCTTTCTCTATTTCTAGCGTTGATGTTTGCTAGCCCTATTGCTAGGCTGATCAAATCCTTCACGAAGCTCCGTGCTACGTCCTTGCACCGTGCTCCATACAAACGAAGTTTGATTATAATTTCAATACTAACCAATAAAAGTCAATGAAATTTTTTAAACACGTTCTAGAAACTAATCTCTGTGTTTGTGGTTTGTCAGATTTTCGTTAAAATGTGTAGTTTCAAAGTTACTGTGGCTCAAAGATTTCCGTATAAATCTTAAATTAATTCTAGCATTTGAAACTGTATATTTTAACGAAAACCACACCCACATTAGTATCTAGATCGTTAAAAAAATTAGATTCATAGATAGATTCATAGATTCTTTATTATACATAATTATGGTAAAAAATTACAGTAAGTCGTGATGTTAGTACGAAGGCAAGGTTTGGTTGGGTTTGGTCGGTTGGAGTTGGCTCGAAATGTAATTGGCTTTAATTGGTAAGTATTGAAAATAGGATCTAACTACGGCCGATCAGTCTTCCAGGCCTATCCTTGAAAAGAAAAAAAAAACAATATGAAATGAAAAACAAGAACTGCTGAACGCTAATTACCTAACTAAGCGAATCTTTTTTTAAACAAAGTCGCACAATTTAGTTTGGAAACAGTTTATAAAGCTGTGAAACGTTTCGCCTTGCTAAGAACCTAGGCTAATACGTTTAGCCGCCGCAGCGCTTCCGGCGCGGGATTGTTGTTCCGCTTCCGATTCCGGACCCCAGGGGGACTCCCGTTCGCGAGGGGAGGGGTAGGGGGGTGTCCTCAAGCGACGTCTATTATTGTCACATAGGGACTCTCGATGTCATCATCAACATGTATCGTGCAGTGGTACCAGTCTCACCAAGGTACCTTCGCAGTTGACTAAATAGCGCGCTAAATTATATGCTCCCACCAAAGATTTTTTTTGGTTCGTACAGACCAAAAAAAATCTTTGGCTCCCACAGACAAACCGAGCAATAATGCGGGATTCATTGTCATAGTGTTCAATGTAACTTATGTAATCTAAACTACAAAGATCTTTGCTAAACTATTATAAAACTGTAACAGAAATGTGTCTGTACATTGAGATATTTACAAAAAAAAATTACGACATGGTTTTTACCTGTCCCTGATTCCAAATCACCAATTTTTGGATTTTTTGTCTGTCTGTTTGTTTGTTTATTTGTTTGTTTGGGTGTTTGTTTGTTCGAGTATCACGCAAAAACTACTGAACCGATATTGATGAAACTTTTTTTGTTTGATAGCTTATCATCTGACTTAAAATCTGGTATATAATTTATGCGGACGAAGTCGCGGGTAAAAGCTCGTAATAAATAAATATTTAACATATGCCATCTTCATTTCCTTGCCAAGTTTGGCTAATTGTTTTCGCGCCCTTTTAGCTGCTATCCGATTTTGCACCCTTCGATTAAGTACAAAACGACTTCGGGTTTTGTCGGGGGTTTGCGCAAACGATTGGCGAGGTAAATTTATTTTCCTGATCGTACTGTATCACTGTGACACAAACTTGCCCCCATGGCGAAGGTATCGCTTGGGATATTACAATTTAGCGCGTAACAAAACCAGCATTTTCGAAAACTGCGAAGGTAAGTTCCATTCGGAATTACAGAACATACTTGTGACTAGTGTAGCTATTAGTTAAAGCCAGGTCAGAGGCCTATGAAGGCTGCTTGAAAATTTTTTGAAAACACTTGACTCACTTGCCTCCACCAACCCGCACTGGGCCCACGTCACAGTATAAGTAAGAGTATAGTGCTATCAACTTAAGCTGAGAATTGCATTTGTGTGAGTGCACACCGATAGTGTAGAGTGGCAATCGGCGCGCCAATGAGGCGCGGCGCGTCCGCCACGCGCCGCTTCCCTGCCGCCCACATACTTCACTTCACCTTACTTTTGGCGATCACTCACACAAATGCAATTCTCAGCTTAAGTTGATAGCACTGTATTTAGTACTACATACAGTACGGACACTCCCTGCCCCCCCATCGCTTCTTTACCTCACCCCCTTTGGTTGAAACGTGGTTCCTCTTAAGCAAATTCGTATTCCTGTCTCACATTAGTGTCCAAGGAGTGCCTGCGTGTCGGAGTAAGGCCCACTCCCTCTTACCCTTATTCGTGAGAGGAGGCCTTTGCCCTGCAGGCCTTTTTAAGTAACATCGGTATAGAGTAGATATTTATAAAGACCTATTATTAGAAGTTAATAACCACTACCGTATACACGGGCTAGAGTAATTATATTCTCAATATAGGAGCAAAATGGAAACATGTATGCGTAACACGATTGTGGTCTGAAGCTATTCCTGGCCATGGGAAGCCGGTTACGAGGGAAATGAGTGGCGTGACAAACAGAAACGTGTGTCAAAATCCAAATCTCTACCACTATTAATAAACTGGACAAATGTGTTTAGTTTTAGAGATGTAAACAGTTCAGTGATTCAACTTGATTGAATGATTGAAAAATTACATAAGGTATCAAAACACCCTAGTAATAATTAAGGGGGTGCTGCCCATCAAACTGAACAACTTTCACTACGGAGCTAAGATCGCAATCGCGTAAAATAAGTCAGCAGTCAGAAATAAGTTCCATACAAAACTGCAGTACCGACTCGATTAAAATGTATGGGACAGCAGATTTTTTTTTTCCGCTATTTCGAAGTTGGCTCTATAGTGAAAGTTGTTCAGTTTGATGGTCTGAAGCACCCCCTTAAGTATTATTACTAGGGTGTTTTGTTACACCCTGTAGTTTAAAGAATATATTTTTTACTGCACTCAGGTAGTCATTGAAAGTCGATAATAATCCACCCAACCCCACTCTTAATTGTATTGGATTAAACGATATTGCATGTTAAAACGGGAAGCTAAAAAAATATTTTAGAAACAAAATTATACGTTCCTTTAAATAGAATAAAATCAATAGACAGAATTAATGTGGTTTCCATTAGCAATAATTAAAACGGACGGAAAAAATAATGCATCCATTCATAATAGTCGACTATATAGAGCTGACTAATTGCTTTAGGCAAAAACTATTTAGAATATTCATAATACTTTCACCTTAATCTAAACTATTATAAAACTGTAACAGAAATGTGTCTGTACATTGAAGATATTTACAAAAAAAAATTACGATATGGTTTTTAGGTGTCCCTGATTCCAAATCACCAATTTTTGGATTTTTTGTCTGTCTGTTTGTTTGTTTGTTTGTTTGTTTGTTCGTTTGTTTGTTTGTTTGTTTGGGTGTTTGTTTGTTCGAGTATCACGCAAAAACTACTGAACCGATTTTGATGAAACTTTTTTTGTTTGATAGCTTATCATCTGACTTAAAATCTGGTATATAATTTATGCGGACGAAGTCGCGGGTAAAAGCTCGTAATTTATAAAAGCCGACTTAAAAATTCACCAGTTGAAAATAATAATACACCTTTGTCGTTTGCAGTCGCATACGTTTGCGACGAATAGATAAATTATGTTCAATTCGTACCAAAGAATTTGATTCATGCAACTTAAGGAAATGGAGGAAAAGTATCATAGTAGGAAGAACGGAAACACTTTTAAAGGTGAACGAAACATGAAAATTCCTGATAAGGAAGTAAGATCATATTGAAAGCGATATCAACCTAACCTACAAGTCACAAATAATGTGACTTTAATTATTTGAAACTATGTTCAATTTGCAACGAAGTATTCCAGTCTGAGAAGAAATGCAACAGAAATGCCCTTTACATTGATGTTCCTACAACTCAAGTATTCACGCTGTCAGAATGCATTGTTGCTTCTATCTCGCATACTATCAACTGTAAATGTATTGATACCTCAGATGCGGCTTGACCACAAAGGAATTGTTCGGTTAACTACTACGGTCCTTCGAAACTAGGCAATAATACTTAATGTGAAATATCCGTTTACGGTTTCAATGTTTTTAAAACAAAATAAGAGTAATAAAGCGCGGTGGATTATGAATGAAGCGTTGAATAAATATTTGGTTTCCAATTAAATCTTTCACTGTTCCATTAAGGACGTTATCTGGATTTTACCGTAAAGGCAACGAAATATACTTTCGTATTTTTATGTTTCATTTCTTATTTGCACGTCACAGACTTAAGCATAAGTCTGTGTTGCACGTTATTTTATACTCCTAGGGCCAGCCAAAAAGACCAAAGTACTTTACTGGATCCAGGGTTGGAACCGGTTCCAAAAGTACAGGCTCTGTACCGGTTATTAGCAGTTCTTGTCATTTCGGGACCTGCTGCCCTGAATAGCGAGGGTTCATATCGAACCATTCACACATGTTTTTAAGCCAGTAAGTCCTTCTTCAACCAGGCATTCGTCTTCCCAAAATGTCTCCTGCAGAATAATCTGGAGAAGTTGGTATTTTTCACTTCTCATTTGTGACCAAGGTACTGAAGTTTCCGAGTTTTTATGGTTTTCACAATTTCTACTCTCTTCTTCGTCCTCTGTAGAACCGCCTCGTTACTAATTCTGTCCATCCATGATATCTTCTACATCCTCCTGTATACCCACATCTCAAAAGCCTCAAGTCGTTTGCACACGGTTTGAGTGAGTGTCCAGGAATAAACACCACACAGAAGGACGGAGAATACGTAACACGGACACGAAAGACGAACACGGTTGGAGATCTTAAGAGAGGGGTTACGATACTCACTACTGGGTTGTTGTTATTCGAAGTCGGGTACCACACTGCATAAATGAGATACGGTCAAGAAAACAAGTGAAGGAAGACACTGCTGTATTAGAAGCGTTTTGTCCCAGTCCGCAGTAGACCAAGAAGAAAAACGTGACATACCTGGCTAAGCATGGTATCGTTGCTGACGGTGTACACCCCTCGGTTCTCCATGGCGTCTTCGGGCTTGTCGCTCGTCGGTGATCTCCTCCAGCAGGCCGCGCAGACGGCTACCAGCACGCCGCATATCGTTGCGCTGTACAACAAACGATAATTTTCATTTAATAGTTGAGATTATAAAGACAGTCGAGCGTTGACTTCATTCAGTGGCGACTCAAGTTTTCTCAATCAATCAGCACTTATAAAGACAAGTCCATAAAATCAAAGTCACCATCATCATCAGCCTATATACGTCCCAATGCAGGGCACAAGCCTAACCTCAGGGAGGGTGAATGGGCTTCAGTTCTCCACGCGAGCCCATTACGGATTGAACTAAACATACGCATCAGAATTTATTCTTCAGCGTATCCAGGTTTCCTCCCAATATTTTGCTTTCATTTTGAGAGCAGCAGGTATTACTTTTTACGGTATTAGTAAGAAGATCAGAATACGTGGTGTGAATCCAATTCTAAACTAGAATATTCGTTTCAAATTTTCTTCATTATCAATCACATTTTTATTAAGGAAGCCTTTATTTAGAAACACTTTGGCCCCTAATGTTGCTTCTAACAAGTCGAATCACATCGTTTGGTTTATTTCAGCAGAGCGCGAAGATTTTACCGAGTCACCTACCGTGCGCAGGTACCCTTAACCTCCAGTTTAAGGCCACTTTCAGTCGTTACTTGGGCCCGTGACCGAGATAAGGGCTGATAACTCCCTTTGAGAAACCTCTAAATTATCTTGTCGTTTTATATTACCAGTCAGTATCTATTTTAATCAGGTAGAGGTTCATTTATTTCTTGGTTTTCAAACGTCTCTTATGATTCCTCGTAGTTTGTCGGTTCATTTCTTATTGAATTGAATATATTTAATACTAGCGGCCCGTCCCGGCTTCGCACGGGTGGACGTCTAATCTTTTCTAGCAATAAATATAGCCTATGTTACTCAGGGTGAATGCAGCTTTCTAATGGTGAAAGAATTTTTTAAATCGGCCCAGTACTTTTTGAGCCTATTCATTACAAACATACAAACATACAAAAATAGGTACAAATCTTTCCTCTTTATAATATTAGTGTAGATAGTGTAGATAAGCCCAATAGCTCAGTCGGTAGTGGACGTGCCTCCTGTGCCGAGGGTCGCGGGTTCGAATCCCGCAAGAGGTAAATATTTGTATGATGAATATTAATATTTGTACCCGATTCATGGATATTTGTATCTATATCGTTGTGTAGTCATTCATCATGATACAAGTCCAGGCTAAATTCTGATACTTTAAATGTGACTAGATAATTTGATGTACTTGGACATTCCAAGTACAAAAACTGTACAATATTTATTTATTTATGTGAAATTATGCTCACGACTATATTCCCCAAGGTAGTATAAGGTTTCGGATTTTTAAGGTGATGAAACCAAATCCACCAGATCTTTTCATCGCTATTTCGACCTCGGTCCTATAGATAAAATTTTTCAGTCTGTTTAAAAAGCCGTCTGCATATTAAGGGGTTTCCCTGACCGAACGACCTTGACTCTTTCAGAGCCACCTCACCTCTACTAAACTACGTCATTTTAGTAGGTATACATATTTTTGACTAGCTTGTCCTTCATTATGTCACAGTGGAGCCTTCTAATCCAAGGAAATCACATTGGATGTTACTCAGTCTTGTCGAGAGGCCATGGTGCAGCGATTAAACTTGGCCCTTGAATTTGTGTCCGACTGGGGTGACGCTAATCGGGTCAGTTTCAACGCAAACAAAACACAGGCGTGCCTTTTCTCCACAAAACGGAGTCCCTTCGCTTTGACTCCGACTTTCCGAAATGTGTCCATACCGATAGCTGATCGCCTGGAGCTCCTGGGCATTAACATATCGTCCGATTTGAATTTCGGGCGGTATATTGAGTCCATGGCGAAAACCGCAGCGAAAAAACTGGGCGTCCTTTCGAAGGTCAGACGGTACTTCACTCCGGGACAGCTTCTACAACTTTATCAAGCACAAGTCCGATCGTGTATCGGGACGGGTCTGCCCAATACCAGCTGGCCGCGTTGGACTCAATCGACAGGCGTGCCAGGAAGCTCATAGGTGATCCAACCTCTGTGGCGAAGCTACAAAGTCTTGAGCATCGTCGCAAGGTAGCCTGTCTATCTGTTTTTTATAGGATACATTTCGGAGAGTGTGCGACGGAATTACACGATTTAATACCTCCGTCTCCCTTTCATCTGCGGGGGACGAGACGCAGGCTGGGTTTCCACCCTTATGTCGTTGACCTACCAGCAATTCGCACGAAGAAGTTTGCTTCTTCTTTTATAATGCGCACGGCTAAGGAGTGGAACGCACTGCCTGCGGACCTGTTCCCTGAGCAATACAACCTGGGCCTCTTCAAGGCAAGAGTGAATAGGCATCTTTCTAGGTAAGCATGCTACATCTTCGGCCTCATCATCACTCAACATCAGGTGAGATTGGGGTCAAATGTTTACCTATCGAACATAAAAAAAAAAAAAAAAAAAAATCTAAAATCATAAGAATTCGCCCCAAATTTAACAATTATCTAATTAGCTCATTAAATATTGGTCTTAGAAAAAATTTGCTAAATAGCAATTTTAAATCTTAATATTGTCTACACAAAGGTGTGTGTCTCAAGTAAATGTGACTTAGTCTTTAAAAGTAGATGCACATAATACAGATTTTTTCCAATATTTAGGCTTTCCTTTGAATACAGGTTTCATATGTATTTTATAGAAAAATAAGAAATATGATCTATAGCAAATAAAGCCGATATGTTGAAGAAAATTGCTACACTTTTCAATTATTTGTATATCTTTCAAATAACGAGAAGATAGCTTCTAAAAACCAGTAAAATATGGCCCGAGCTAGCGTTTACCTATGGGGAGCCTCTTAAGCTGGATCCTGTATAGACATTATTTCGATTATGGAATTGACTGTCCATAACAATGCCTTGGTCCATAATAACTTTGCATCAAAAACAATCATATCAATTTTTACTTTCCGCTATCACTAATTGTTTTGCAGCTCACTGTGCGGAAAACAAAAATAACGTGAATTATAATTTGGTTAGCGACCCGTCACACAATTCCAAACATTATTTCATCGTTTACGTTCGTTAATAATCTAAATTCAATCTTTCATCCGTTAATAGGATTTTCTTTTGTGACGTAAATTTACTGTTATCGTGACGTATAATTACCGAATTTACCGTACGCTTTTACGTAACCGCCATACGCTCGAGAAATGTTTCAGTTGACAAAATTAATTAACAGTGACGTCAGTTTTTCATTCACAGTTCTGATCAAAAGGAGCTTACCACGGGATATATTGTTGACCATACGATATTCAACTTTATCCGTAGAATGAACACTGTTTATTTTCGAGCACAAAGATATCTATGACGTTTGAACTGTGTTGCGTGAGGATAAATCTGAATTCAGACAAGCAAACAATGCAGGAGTGCGATTTATGAAAGACACACTTTCAAATCGGCAGTACAAAATGTCAAAATTACTACGGAGATTATGCATCATTAGATAATTTTTTTGAACTTGTGGCTTTGAAGAATCGCACTCCTGAATGGAGATCGAGGTAAATGTGGCGAGTTGTCAGGCCGTCAACAATTATCGGACAAAAACGATAAAGAGTAAAGTGTAGCTCATGGGAAATTTTGAAAAGAATAGATCGTTTTTAAATAGGCCTATGTAACCCTGTACCATCTGCTGCTAATATTCTTAATCTAGATTGTTTTGAGCTGTTCGCGAGTAATCTTTTTGCTATCAAGGACGAACATTTTTTGCACAGAAGAGGGACTAAAACTTTTTAGAAGAAAAAGCATAGCACCGAAGGGTAACTTTTTAGCTAGGACGAAATGAGGGTGCTAGTGACGTGCTGGTGAAATACTAAATCATTTAGAATGGTGGAATGCGTTCCATATCAAAGGAGGGGCTTCATACCATCAAACTGAACAATTTTCACTATGGAGCCAACATCAAAAAAGCGGAAAAAAACGGCTGTTTCATAGAAAACGATAATGGCCATTCGACCCATCCATATGTATGGAACAGCTGATTATTTTTCACGATTTCAATGTTGGTTTCATAGAGAAAGTTGATCAGTTAAGAAGGAACCTATTTCAAAATGTAACATTAACATTTTTGTTCAGCTATGATGTACTAATGATTTTCAGGGTTTGCGTAAATTTTTTACCAACTTGTAAGTATACGAGTATCATTGAAATTTTTCTCAACTGCCAGCTTGCAAAATTAATTCCGACGTCAGATTATAGAACGCTTTATCGGCTCACTGCGATCGGCTCTCCCCGATAGCTTAATTAACTACTTACATATCTACGTACTTATGTCGCTATTTGCTTAGCTGCTAGATTACTGATAAACGGCCTGATTGAAAATGTTGTGAACATATTAATTTTGATCCGTCTTTTGCAATACAGCGCTCTAATTTTCTATATAATAATTTCGCAGATAGGCTTTTCTGAAACATACTTTTATGAAAGTCATATAGCGAATATAAAATATACATACAAAACATCAACCCACGCTATACGCTACCACAGTAGGTATAAGAAAGATTATCTATACGCTACCTCCTTTGTGCAATTTTAAAATAAATCCAGTCCAAAATCTCTTCGTGTCTGAATGTCATACCACAACCTACCCACGTTTTCTCCTTTTTGCAAGTGTATACTAATATTATAAAGAGGAAAGATTTGATCAAAGATTTTTTTGGTCTGTTCAAAAAAAATCTTTGGATTTGATGTTTTGTTTATTTGATTGATTGTTTATTTGTAATGAATAGGCTCCGAAACTACTGGACCGATCTGAATAATTCTTTCAGCATTAGAAAGCTACATTATCCGTGATAAACATAGGCTAAATAAAACGGCCAAGTGTGTGTCGGGAAGATTGTAAGGTGGTACGAAGTTCGCCGCGGACATCTAGTAAAAAATAAGTACAGCCCAATATCTAATAATATTTCCTAGTCTGAAAATATTTAAAGTCGGTTTATCGTTATATTTATAGCTCTCGTACTTATTCAAAACCTTGTTTTGGTTTCCTCTCCCGCTTCAAACTTGTTTTGACAAATATAAATGAAACTGTTTCTATTAATACATTCGTAAATATTTAATATCTCAGTAGTAGGTAGGTATTCATGAGTTTATGTTTGATGGTTGACTTGGCGATTTAATATTATATATCCAATTA
The DNA here is from genome assembly GCA_922987775.1 of Agonopterix subpropinquella. NCBI lineage: Eukaryota > Metazoa > Arthropoda > Insecta > Lepidoptera > Depressariidae > Agonopterix > Agonopterix subpropinquella. The sequence continues at coordinate 6,501,241 of OV277710.1, forward strand.
GCGGGCCGAGCCCTTGTCGGTTCTTCATACATCAACAACACTTCAGGCCCTATGCGTGTTGCCATAGAATTTGTAATCAAGCATTTTGTTCTGCGGGTGGGTTATTTATAGCAGTGGAATATTTGACCGAGATTCTAATGTGATTGTGTGGACAATTCTGAAAGTAATTTGTATTTCAGACTCACTGTTCTACGAGTAACGTGTATCAATACTTGAAACTAAATTGAAAATTATTGTCAGGAGAAAAACATGTATTACTTAACTACAGGGTGTAAGTTTAGTCAGTTGCATTACTTTAAAGGGTGATTTTACTATTGATACAGAAGAAAATTCCCCAAGGAACCATGCGAAAAAAACAACTTTTCATACAAATGTTCGACCAGCTGATTGCATTTAGGCAAGTCCAACTTTGTTTTTGCTAATTTTCTTTCCTCCTTTTTCCTTCGGGAAAGTTAATTAGTAGTACAATCACCCTTTAATGCAACTGTATACTTTACTCTACACCATGTATAACAATTGTAGGGTACAACAATACAGGGTCCTTCTTAATATGATGACCATTTTTAAGGGTATGATCAGACTATCAAACTGAACGACTTTCTCTATTGGCCCGACATCGAAACCGCAAAAAAAAAATCTGCTGTCCCATACATTTGGCTCGAGTAGGTTTGCAGTTTTGTATGGAAGAGCTGATTTTTTTTTTCGCGATTTTGATGTTAGTGCCGTAGAGAAAGTTGTTCAGTTCGACGGTCTGATCATCCCCTTAAAAAAGTGTCAGCATATTAATATAAACATTGTGCAAAACTGAAGACTTTCCAATAGAAAACAGTATTCCTATAAAATGTTACGTGAGGTCAAGTATTTTTCAAACTATTTCAGATTTGCTATGTCAGTAATCTTCAGATCGTTGAGACATGTACTTGTGATTGCATTTCATCGACATTGCAAACACTGCAATACTTTGCGTTGCCCCCGGCCGGGCTATCGCGGCTGCAATCGCTCCAAATAGCGATGAACTCACACTTTGGTGTTATTTTTATTATAGAAAATAAATTATTATTCGTATGGTTCGGACAAAATTGTTGAAAATCTGAAAGTATTCGTATCTTTTCACTGCTAATCTTGAAAAAAATTGAAAAGCGGTCTTGTACGCAGGATGTTTATAAGACAGTGTACGCGCTAAACACAGATGCCCTCTCTCGTCCTTACACTGATATGTCTGATTTGAACGGGAGACCGATTAGATCAGAGGTCACCGTAGCTCGAACTCCTAATTTATAAGGGTCAAATATTACTAACATTACTTTAAAAAATCTAATTGTTACATTTCAAAATAGGTCTGTTATTATCAAACATTAATAATTAAGGGCAATGGATAAGAGCGGCGCAGGACCGGTCGTTGTGGCGATCCTTGGGGGAGGCCTATGTCCAGCAGTGGACGTCCATCGGCTAAGATCTTCTTCTTATCGTGTAGGCTAGGCAGCGCACTGGTGTCAGAGGTTTCTGACGTGGTTTTTATGTAACGAATACTTCCACCAGAGATAGGAGCCACCAGAGTTGATGATGATATTAATTAAGGATTTTTATCAAATTGACGTAGATTTTTTTTTGCTGCTTGTTTTTTGTAGAGATTATCGTTTTTTATCATTAAATGTTGTACCCGGATCAAATTGACTCATGAGAATTTCAAGAAAAGTTTGAAATATGAAGAAACAATTTGGCCTACTTACGCTACCTATTCCGCCTCTTGACTTGAGATCCGAGAGGTTCATCTAAAGCCTCCTCAGTGCCTCTTGACCTCTGCGACACCGGATCGAAAGTTAATATACAAGCATTATTAAAATCTTTTCAGACGGAAAACAACTGGCTTTGGGCTTGGGCTAAGAGCAAGAATCTCCTTTATTCTATTGGTGAGACCGCATCAATTTACGATTGTAGTTAGTCTCTTTTGTCTTATGACGTACCTTTAATAGTAGAAGGAGACGGAACTAGAGATCTTTGTTTATGCGGCTGTCCACTTTTCACTTGTCACTTTTGTGCTCGTGTGTGTGAAAAGTGACCGTAAACATTAGGGCAGTTGTCACTTTGGTCTAGTTGGTCTCTTTTGTCCATACTATTTGACACCACACACTCAAACACAAACGTCAAAAAAGTGGACATTCTTGCAATGCTATGGCTCACTCTATGCCTTTAGAATAAAGGAGATCCTTACTCTTAGGGCTTGGGACAAACAAAAAATTTTTAGAGTCTCTAAGTAATTAAAAAAAGTGTTGCCTTTTGTTTGCTCCCGATTTATGGCGAATAGGTATGTATCTAGGGCCATTCGGTGCATCGTAAATAACGACCATCCCTACGTGTATTCCGTAAATATGAGTGGCCAATCCCATTCGAGTTCACCGGCCTCCACTCCTAGTCCTTTTCATGTGAGTTTGGAAGTTTTCCGGGTTTTGAATTTCGAAATATACTAATTTATTTATAGCTTTTTCAGTTATCTCTAAATAGTATAAAAGAAAGTCGCTATCCGAGTCTTTTCTCATCATTTCTGTTTCTCCGCTTACTTCTAAAACCATTGACTTAGTCTAAAATAAAACGCAACGGATTCAACGGATTTTGATACGGTTTTCCGGAGTTTTTTCGGAAGGTTTATGTGTATAATTTAATTTATTTAGGTACTTGTTTTTATGATGGGTTACCTACCCAGGCGAAGCTGGGGCTAGTAATATTATATGCTTATAGCTTCGATCAAGGCTTATAGTTTCACTTTGTAAACTGTCTCTGTTATTGGTCTACTGGAAGAAATTTCTTCAAATATAAGCTCGCCCTCCGAACTTGTCTACTCTATTGTGTGTGTTCTTTTAATATCTCTGTGTTGACAATAAATTGTTGGAGTAAATAAATAGTCGATTTCGACTGTGTAGTGTGAGTTGTCATCAATCAAAAATGCGTCAATCTTCGTTGTGACAAGTCATAAAATTTTTTGATGATGATTGCTCAGCCTACAGTACTAGTTAATTACAAACAGCTGCCATATTACTGCATCTAAGATATATTAGTGGCTTTATATAGTGTTAGCGCTGAACATAGAAGCACTCTCGCGTCCTTAAGTCCTCAAATTCTACATTATGAACGAGAAGGGATTCAGAGATGTTGACGATGCTTGAAGCCTCTTGGGCTGCCTCCCCAGGAGGAAGGGTTTGCTCTTGTGACACTGAGTTTAATGGTGTTATACGGAGTGTTAAATTAAATGCGTTACATATCGAGCTTCAGACCATTAAACTAAACAAATATCAATACGAAGTCAACATCAAAATCGAGAAAAAAATCACCTGGTCTATAGACAATATCTACAGGGTGTAACAAAACACCCTAGTAATACTTAAGTACAATATTAATTACAATAAGAACAACTTTCACTATGGAGCCAATGTCGATAAAAATTTAAAAAAACAAGCAATCCCATACATTTGAGTCGAGACGGTGCAGTTTTGTATAAAAGAGCGGATTTTTTTTTTCGCGATTTCGATGTTGGCTCCGTAGTGAAAGTTGTTCAGTTTCATGGGCTGAAGCATCCCCTTAAGTATTACTAGGGTGTTTTGTTACACCCTGTATTGCTACGAGTAGCTATCGACCTATCGACATTTTCAAAAAAAAAATTAAACAGCAGTTTTTTTCGCGTTTTCAATGTTGGTCCCATAGTAAAAGTTGTTCAGGTTGATTGTCGGAAGCACCCTGTTCTATTTCTCACGCATATAAGTTAACAGCCTGTAGGGCGAACAAGGAAACTATATGAGTCTATACATTGTCTTCGACCATTTTTGAGTTTTGCCGAGTTCAAAAATCCAGCGTAAAACAAGGCTGTTGATTCTTTACGAAGGGTTTTCATGTTGTAGGTCCTCTTTTTCATTGCAACTGCGAAATGTCTCTGCTTATTATAAGCTGTAAGCAATTTGTTTTTGTCTTCGTATAATTTCCGTGCTTAGCGCTGGAGGCGAAAAGCTAAACGTGCGCTAAACAAACAATATGAGAGATTTTATCGCTTTTATTGCATATTACCTACGTTTCATAAAATCTCATGCAGCGTATCCCTTTTTTTCCTAACAAATGTGATACCTAATTTCAAAAGCGGGAATCATTTTGATTTGAAATGTTAAAAAGCTTATGTAGGGTTACGCAAAATTAATCATCCAATTTTGTTTTTGTATAATTTTTTTACTAAATAAAAAATAATGATTTTGAGTGATGGAAATCTTTATTAAGACCTTTAAAATTTTTTCTGCTAAGTGGAAAAGATGATATCCATCAAGTGAATGCCGCCATTGTTGAACACATTTTTTCCCCGTTTCGCGTTTTCCATGACTTTCCGCAAGATTTCCGACGATAACGAATCATTGTCTGAAGCTTGTTGGCATAAACCCGCGACTTCAAGTAGCCCCAAAGAAAGACGTCTGGGGCGGTGAAATCGGGCGATCTTGCTAGCCATGCCAAATCGCCAAAACAGGAGATAACGCGACCAGGAAAGGTTCCTTCCCAATTACTCCACGCTCTTGCGGAGTATAGCGTGGTATAGCGCTCCATTGCTTGTTTGTTTGTATTCTGCAGCTGTCTAGTTCACAATACTTGCTGGCTTTCTTTCTTTCTTATTATAAATAAAGATGTCTACACACTGAATCCGCCGACATGTTGGCAACACACCCCGGAGATACAAATTGTGTAGAAATGGTTGTTTCGTCGAATACTATCGGCAGGTTCGCTGTTTAGACACCATAACATTATATTCTCTTCGAGTATAATCGTTTGTTTAAATGAATATGCGGCATAAGATCCAAACCGAAACCCATTTTATACCAACGAACCTCCCATATACACGTGAATGTAACAAACAAGAAGGTGAAACAATTACAACTGTCAGAACAACTACTAAAGTTGCCGTGCAACAGTCTTGATCACATAATGTCGCGAGTTAGTCTACCTACTCCGTTGCAGGGACTAGGGATGATAACCGGTAAATTTACCCCAGTGAAATATGGTAAAATTCAATATTTTATGTAATTTTCGGAGAAATTCAAATATTTTACGTAATTTTCAGTATCAAATACGTTTTTGTCCGGTGGCGTGGTTACTACTACTACTAATTTTACTCCCATTTGTGTATAGAATTTGGTACAGCGGCAGCGCTCGTAGAAGCGCTTTAGAACTAATTCTGCAATACAAAATTAGCGACGTAACTACAGTAGTAAAGTAGATACAATGGAAATTTATGGTAGGCTTACGGGTGATCGCTCAACTCAGCTCGTTCATTTTACTTTAGTCAAAGGATTTTTGTAAGTAAAACTACATTGTAAAATTACTATTCAAATACATGTGTCAGCGGGGGTGGAGAGGGAGGAATGTGAAGGGCGAAGGGAGGGGGAGAGAAACGTTATGTTTTGTGTTCGTGTAGTTTTAATGTAATGAACAGACTTTACTATGTAGACGTTATAAAAATAATAGTCAAAAATGTTATATGGTAAATACCTAAGTATTTGCGTTTTTTAACCGACGAAAACAAAAACAAAAAACGGAGGACGTTCTCAATTCGACGCGTATATGTATGTATATACTATATATTTTTGATGTATGATCATTGATCACGCATTATCTGTAGTCCGATTTTGATAATTCTTTTTTTGTTGGAAAGGGTACTCCCGAGGTGGTTCTGGTTCCGTTTTAATTTGTTGAAGATCTAATAACGCACTTCGGAGCTACACAATAGAACTCCTCAAAAGTTGACAGCAAATCATCGGCGATTGAAACGTTTGCTTCGTATCGATGTACCCTTTGTGTGTGCTGATATCAGAATCCAACTAATGTATTTTACCACTAAAAATTAAGAAATAAAAATTATTGACAAAAAATAAAAGCCTACTTCAAAACTCAAAAAGTAAAAAATTATATAGCAGCCGATGAATTTTACGTTAGCATCTATAAGAATATCAATTTGTTTTATTGGAGTCGGTGTCAAGCCTAGCCAAAAAATTACTGCAAGCTCAGTATCGAATCGTACAGGCTTGACAGCGGCTTCGATAAAACAAATTGATATTCTTAATATCTATTATCGTTATCGTCGTTATATTTATTATCGTTAGCATTTGCTAACGTAAAATTCATCGGCTGCTATATTATATTTTACTTTTTGAGTTTTGAAGTCGGTTTTAATTTTTTTAGCTTTACAAGTCTCTAAAAACGATTTAACAATTTGGATAACTTGCAATCTATTTGTTTGAAATAAAAAGTAATAGAAATACCACCAAAGGTCTTGGGTAATTTTACCGTAATCTATAAAAATTACCGTAAATTATACGTATTTTATTTATAAGCCTTTTTGGTAAAATTACGTAATTTCGCATCCCTAGCAGGAGCGCTGGGTGGGTCCGCACTAATTCGACGTTTGAAGCCTATTTGTAGGGAATACGTCTAAGTCCCAGACGTCGCGGAATAATTGAGTGGTTGCAGTTAGGTACATGTGCAATTAAGATTAGATTAGGTATGTTATTGTGAAAACTATAGTGGAATTGCGTCTTTATTTCAAGTCTATAGGGTGTAACTAAACTCCCTGGTAATATTTAAAGGGGTGGTTTAGTTAGACCATCAAACTGAAGAACTTTCCCTATGGAGCCAGCATCGAGAAAAAAAGTTGCACTCCGGGAGTGCCGGCAGAAGTGAAAACTAAGAGATCTTACGTCACGTCACGTCACGGTCTGACTATATCTATGCTCACGAATTTTTGATCAGGTTACGTGACGTCACGGTCCTGCCTGACGCGAGTTTTACATTTTTTACCCATCCCAAAAAGTGCACAACGCCGCTAAAGAAGTTTTCACTTCAAAATCTTTAAAATCCTTCTGTTTCATACAAAAACAAAACTGCAGTAATAAATAGACCAAAGATAAATACAGACACGAAAATGACGGTCGCTCACAGTCGTTTTGAATCTACTATGATTACTACAGGGTGAAATTGATATCATTGGCATCCTTTTAAACTAAGAGTCTACCCATTAAACTGAACAACTTTTACTATGGGAGCAAACCGATCGAAGCAAAAAAAAAAACAGCTCTTGCATATGATACATTTGAGTCGAGTAAGCATTGCAGTTTAGTATGGGACAGCTGATTTTTAGTTGCTCCGATCGGTTTGCTCCCATAGTAAAAGTTTTTCAGTTTGATGGGTAGACTCCTAGTTTAAAAGGATGATAATGATATTAATTTCAACCTGTATATTGGAAGAAAACAACATAAATAATTTGTCAAATCAAATTTTCCTTTCCTCACCTTACAGTCTAAATGACTACCTACCAAAACATTTCGTTGTCTTATAAATCTAAGAGAGATTACGTTCCCCTGAAGAATTCATTGGACTATAAAATGATAACGAGTGTGACCAGTCGTTTTCAGGGATTGGCCTTTGATACCTATGAACCAACTCGGAAATACATCTCGTTATCATCATAAAATTGTTACGAGCTTGCTTGAACTTTACTCAGTGGCTTCAAATCACTGGCGAGGCGTCAATGAATGAAGACTATAAATCGTTTTATGATGCTATTGGGCTTGGGCACTAAAACGGGTGGTTCGCTAAATGACCACGTTTCTACGGCTTTCAAACAATCATCATATTGCATTATTTATGGTGGTCACTGCAGTAGCTAAAGGAGTTTTCAGCACTGAAACGACAGTGCTTTGAAACGGAATGAAAATAAATGAAATAAGCAACGCTTTTTGTCAGTACAATGTTTGTAGTTACTCATTTATCTGCGCAATGATATTTTACACAAGATATGTTATCTTCATAGAAAATCCGGCACAGCCGTCTCGCTCGTAGCTTGACGCGGACTATTGAAAGACGTCCCAATTGGCTCGTTTCCGAGTCTTCACTTTATGTACCTACGAGCTTTTACCCGCGACTTCGTCCGCATAAATTATATACCAGATTTTAAGTCAGATGATAAGCTATCAAACAAAAAAAAGTTTCATCAAAATCAGTTCAGTAGTTTTTGCGTGATACTCGAACAAACAAACACCCAAACAAACAAACAAACAAACAGACAGACACAAAATCCAAAAATTGGTGATTTGGAATCAGGGATATCTAAAAATCATATCGTAATCTTTTTTTTGTAAATATCTTCAATGTACAGACACACTTCTGTTACAGTTTTATAATAGTTTAGATGTGTATAATATAACAATTTTAAGAAGCCTTCTATCTAGTACCTACAATTTTTTTTTTATTATTATTATTAGCTATGGGTTTGCTCTTGACCTCAATCCAGTCCTCAGGACGAAGATGGGGTCGTAGATGTAGCGAGCTTACCCAGAAGATGCCTATTCACTCGTACTTTAAAGGAATTCGGGTTGTAAGTACCTACTCGGAAATACTGACGCAGGTAAGGCATTCCACTCCTTGGCTGTGCGCATTATAAAAGATTCAGAAAGGCGCTTGGTGCGGATATGTGGGATGTCAACCAAGAAGGGGTGATATCCCGCGGTGCGTCTGGAAGTCCGATAGTAGAAAGGGGAAGGTGGGATGAGCTCATGCAGCTCTTGGGCACACTCACCGAAGTACAATCTGTAGAAGACCGACAAGCAGGCCACTCTGCGGCGGTGGGGTAGGCTATGAAGCTTGGCCTCCACCAGCTTACTATCGCCTACCTACTAAATACTGTCTTTATCACAAAATTAAACACTCAAACCCACCTGATAAACAGAACATTGACACTATAAGGCGGCACGTCAGTATGTGTCACTTCTGGCTTGGTATGGTTGTACAAGTGCCTCGCGTGGGAGACTGCCGCGACGGCCGCCAGCCGGTGCGAGGTGCCCATGGCCCAGCCGAGCGGGCTCCGTTGAGCACCGACAGCGCCCACCCAAGCCACCAGCCACCACCGAGCCACTACAGCGCCCCTCGCAATCCTCACGCGTGCTTTACTCGCAAGGCTATTGCTATTTCATTCCAGTTGTGTTTTTGTGATCATCTGCTGGGTTTTTCTTTGACGAGTTTGGAGGTGAAGCACATCTGGAACAATGTTTGTTTCTATTAGTTGGTCCTTTTATGTTTACATGAGAGTGTTGTGATGACCTGATCAGACGACCTGAGTAAGGTAGCAGGGAGCGACTGGATGAGGAAGGTAGAGTATAGTATTTTGGGACGCGCCCTTTCATAATGTTCAGCAGTTGACGGAGATAGGCCTATGATGATAATGGAATTTAAAATCTTCAATACATTTTAAGGCAATCTTTTAACCTGATAAATTCAAAAAGAGACTCTTAACTTATTTGGTTTTAGGTACCTACGAAAAAAAATTACCGGTGATATTTCAAAAATCGTTCTTTAACCTTCTTCCTCTTTTCAGACGAATCGTCCATTTAGCTATAACACTAATACAACGTGTTAATGAATTAGCGCAAAACCTCATACACCCCAACTGATTTATAACAAAATAATTAGATAGAAGCAATAATTTCATTATTTTGATAGTTAAAATTTCAAGTTATTCACATTTTAAGTTTTGATGCAAAAATGATTTGTTATCATTTGAGCACTGAAAGAAAGCGCTAAAGTACTCATGGATACATTTTTATAATCTTGTTTTGGTAGTAAGTAGGGTGAGTGTGCCCGTGCGGTGGGGTTGACATCAAATTCAGTTTTTTTTTTATTTCGCTAACAAATTATTTAATATTTTGAAAAAAATTACCTATGTTGAAACCATGATAATTCTATTCTGCTCTCGATTCTAAACAAACTACTTTCTAGTTTTGCGTTAATTCATTAACACGTTGTATACTTACATTTTTAAAGTTGACTCCTATTACTGTTGACGTTAGTCTAATTGAATTTCAAGAAACATTTTGCGGGGGACAAAATTGAGCGTATTTCAGTGTTGAATGGCGCGTGATATAACTGTAAAGAATTCATTGGGAATTCTGTGGGAGTTGGAAAGGACAACAATAACTCTAATTAAATGGACTCGTAACAAATTTGCCGCCCCGACCCGACCGCGGCGGCCTCGGCCGAAGTTAGACGAATTCACAATTTGCAAATGTCGCCTTGATAAACTGATGAACGTCTTTTTGTTTTAGGTTACTTCGTTGATTTGACGTTAAATAAGATTTGTAGGAAACAAACACGTTATGGTTTGTACTTGAGGATAGTCTTTGCAGCGCGCTCCATGCTAACGAAGTTTGTTTATATTTTCATTGACACTAACCAATGAGCGTTTTTCTTTTCTTTTTTAAATTTAGTTTCTAAAAAACTCGACAGATGACATGCTTATCGCTCCATAGAGACGTAGGCGAGATCCTGTCAAAATCATGTCAAGACTGTGCCTGACTTTTTTTTAAAGGCCAAGGGATCGAGCCCATACAACCCTGTTAGACGTAAGCAGTTTCATATTTTCGTTTAAATTGATTCGTAAATAATGAAATATTCAATCAAAAGATGCGTTGGCATCTTTTTGATCATCTTCTCCCTCTTTATTATTTTAAAGAAACACTTTTTAAAATGTTGACATTTATTCGCACAGACCGTAACGCCATCTATCGATCCACTAGAAAACTAAAAGAAAAACGCTCATTGACTTTCAATGCATTTTTGTAAACAATGTTAAAAACTGCCCGTGGCTTGTCAGATTTTCGTTAAAATGTTTAGTTTCAAAGTTACAGTGGGAGTTGAGAAAAAAGAAAACAGTGACAATTTTATTATCTTCGACAATAATTTTTGAACCCTCCAAAACCGCCCATTAGGTAATGAAACCTCCTCATCCTATACTGTTTGTTGACGGGCAAACACTAGTTATAGTTACATCAACCACGCCAACACCTCGTGTGCCTAAATGCCTACAGACCGGGAATGTCCTGTTATATCCGTAATTAATCTTCAGTTATAAATCACGTTATGTTCTCATAAGGGTGACCCTTAATTTGGCGGAGTCAGGACTCTGGCGGCCGGTGGAGCAACTAATTATTAATGCTTCGTCTTAACTTCATCGGCCTTAATAATTACTTTGACAGCTTTGCCTAATCCATATCTAAAATTAGAAACTGATATAATAGGTAAATATGACTTCTCAATACAGAGTCTTTCTTAATACCTATGCTGATGGTTTTTTAAGAGGGCTATTCGAGCTCAGTGGCGCCCTCGTCACAATAATAAAGATTTCTCAATAAAGAAAGCCTAAATTAAAAAAGTGCCCAACAGATAAACTACAAAAGCCTTCAAGCTATTTTCATAGAATACTTTTATAAGTTTTTTAATACATACAAATTTTGAAAAAAGAAAAAAAACGGCAGCTTTTGTTTTTATTCGAAATTATCTAAAAGTGGAATGTTTAGAACCTATAAAAGTATTGTATAGCAATGGCTTGAAGGCGTTTGTAGTTTATCTGTTGGGCACTTTTTTAATTTAGGCTTTTTTATTGAGAAATCTTTATTATTGTGACGAGGGCGCCACTGAGTTCGAATAGCCCTCTTAATGTGATGATCAGACGATCAAACTGAACCATCTTTTTCTACGGTTGGTATCTACTAATATCGAAATCACGAAAAGAACTAGTCTATGTGTCTTGTATTTGTTTTATTTTTCTGTTTAGTTTTAATTCAAAATATTTGTAAATGTAATTTTTTAATATTTTTAGAAGAATTTGTATTCATATAATAATTTAAATTGTAAAGAAAATATATTATATTTTACATTTAGACAATTGAAGCAGTTCACAAAAATATTCAAAAAATAAGTAGGTATAGTTAGTAGGTTGACAAGTTGGAATTTTTGAGGTAATGAAATTTTCACTTTGTGTTTAAACTATTAAAAAACTATTGTCACAAAACATCCTAGTAATATTACGTAGTAGTATTTAAATCTATGGTAATATTTAAAGTAGTGGTTTAGTTTGACCACCAAACTGAACAACTTTCACTATGGAGCAAACATCGAGCAAAAATTTCATGCTTCATACAAAACTTCAGAATAACCTACTGGACTCATATGTATGGGACAGGAGATTTTTTATTATTTTTCGAATTAGTCTCCATAGTGAAAGCTGTTCAGTTTGGTGGTTTAACCACCCCTTTAAATATTACTTTTGTTACACTTTGTATTAATTTAGATAGTTGAAAAGATTTTCTTTGTTGTCTTGCTAGGTAGGTATAAAAATACGCCACTTTTCAACACATACATATAAACGGTTCCACACCGACGATTCAACGCAATAGCTCTATCATAATTATGCCACTCAATCGATATCCACTTAACAAGAAATTGACTGTCATTCATTTTATCATCAAATTAAAGGAAATAACATTATTAATCCGGTTACTTATCAAAGGAACACGTTTGGATTGACGAAACAACAATATTGTTAAATTTTACCTTATAGGGGAAAACGGTATAAGAGTTAGTGCACTTTACTTGGATCGCGCGAAAAGTACAACTTTAAGTGTAAAGAGCGGACGCAGCCAGCTCTCCCGAGTCGCGGCGACTGAGTGAGGGCGGAACTTTGTGCCGCCCGCCCCTACCGACCAGACGCAAAATACCAAAGTTACACCCAACCTTCCAACATTGGCCCCAAACTGCATTGGATCTAACACAGAACACGAAATCGCCGCCCCGGCCATCACGGTGCGGAGATTCTATGCTTACAACGTGCTAAATAAACTTACAAGTGAAAAGAAGTGTTCATAGTCTTGAGTCTAATTGTCATTGAGTACAACCTAGCGTACAACTTGCCATTGTGGTGAAGAAATTGCCCAGGGTGTGTAGGACGTATCGGGGGTGAAGTACGGTGGGGGAGACTAGATAGAGAGAGTATAGAGTATTACGGAAGGTGAAAAATTAAATAAGATAATAATTATTGATGGTAGGTGACGGTTAGTGTGTGAGTCTACAGACATTCTATCCAGACTAAACGTGAGTTGAATGGGTAATTGGGTTTTAATAATTTATGGATAGCATTCGTGATTATATTTTATCACTTGGTATGTAATTGCGTCGCTCCCTCTCTCCTTTAATCAGACAGGAGGGCTGTGCCCTGCCGTGGGACTTCATCTTTTCGAGTCAGTTGTTATACGATGGTGTTTCTATAGTCTATTAGCCAGGTATTCGGCAGGCCCGACGGCGTCCAGTGTAACTTTATTGAGGTCCTCTCGTGCAGGTGTTCAGGCACAAGCAGGTGTACCATCGACTGGATAGGTTTGCCGCAATCACACTGAGTTAGGCCAGGATCTCTGTACCTTAAAATTACTACTTTAAAGAACGACTGAATTAGGCTTCTTTTGGGTTAGCTCGCTACATCTTCGACCCCATCTTTGTCCTATGGACTGGATTGAGGTCAAGAGCAAAAATTTGTATTTTTAATTAAAAATTTTAATAAAAAATTGCATAAAAGTCTGCAGCGGAAAACGTGGTTATACTTGGTCTAGTTTGTCTAAGAAAAAACAAACACTAGCACGTCAAAATACGTCAAAAAAGTGGACAGCCGCATAAGCAAATATCTATATGGTTTCCATATTAAAAAGCCTAACTTGGAATCATTACAATGTATGTGCCTGTGAGCGTTATTTTTTTTTTATAGGTCCATCTCCTTTTACTATTAAAGGTAAGTACGTCATTATATAACACTAGCGGCCCGTCCCGGCTTCGCACGGGTGGACGTCTAATCTTTTCTAGCAATAAATATAGCCTATGTTACTCAGGGTGAATGCAGCTTTCTAATGGTGAAAGAATTTTTTAAATCGGCCAAGTACTTTTTGAGCCTATTCATTACAAACATACAAACATACAAAAATAGGTACAAATCTTTCCTCTTTATAATATTAGTGTAGATAAGACAAAAGAGACTAACAAATAAATTGATGCGGAATCTATGCTTTAAAGTTTAAAATAAAGATGTCCTTGATCGTAGATGCTACTATAATTGTTTTAAAATAAGTTAAAACAACTTATACATTGGATCTTTGGTTACAAACATTTGTTAGTGGTTGGCGCCCAACTCGGGGCCACGCCGGCCTCACTCCCTCGGAAGTAGCGCCACGTAGACACGTCACGTGAAGGTACGTAAAGGCTACGTTATTGTTTTATAGTGAGACGACACGCTATCTTGTCTATACCTTTGTCTATGGTTCAAGGTTTCCGAAAGCCTTGTTAATCGGTGCTTGTAAGGTTTTTCTTTTGCTGTGCTGTAGATGTTTACGTGTCGTATAGATAAGTAAGTTTTTTGAATATATTGGTCAATATTTTTTTATTTACAGTTACTTTCCATGTTTGTGGTTACTTGAAAGCATTTTCTGTCATATTGCAACACTTAACTTTTATTGTTCATTCGATAGTTCCGTTCTAATCATATTTAGGAAACTTATATCAACGATAGCTTTTTTAAATATTTACATATTGACCTACATTATACAGGGTGTAACAAAACACCCTAGTAATACTTAAGGGGGTGGTGAAGGGTTGAACCTCATCTGGCAGCACCGCATCGCACTTGGTAGACGGAACGCGACCGCACGCCGCAGCACCACCGCGTGCGGTCGCGTTCCGTCTATCTTATTTGCTCTAGCAATAGCAAATGACGTTCATGAGTGACAGAAAAGGATGGAGCGGTAGAAAAATTCGATGCGGTGCTGCCAGATGAGGTTCAATTCAACCCTAATACCATCAAACTGAACAACTTTCACTACGGAGTATGGAGCCATCATCGAGAAAAAAATAATAAATCTGCTGTCCCATACATTTTAGTCGAATCGGTACTGCAGTTTTGTATGGGACAGCAGTTTTTTTTATTTTCTCTCGATGTTGGCTCCATAGTGAAAGTTGTTCAGTTTTATGGTCTGAAGCACCCCTTAAGTTTAACTAGGGTGTTTTGTTACACCCTGCATACTCACGCTTACATGCCACTGAGGTTTATAAACAGAGACTGTTGATATTCACCAGCAGTTGGATATCAACAGTCTAAGAACAAGAAAAGGCCTCAAATCCTTCTTCTTCAACAGTCATCATCATAACCCTCTTCATACAAGCTCGTCGTCGGTTTCAGGCAGTTAGGTACATTTTACTTGGCTCTTTTTAACTGGGTACATTCACATTTTG
Organism: Agonopterix subpropinquella; assembly: GCA_922987775.1. Taxonomy (NCBI): domain Eukaryota; kingdom Metazoa; phylum Arthropoda; class Insecta; order Lepidoptera; family Depressariidae; genus Agonopterix; species Agonopterix subpropinquella. The sequence continues at coordinate 6,516,361 of OV277710.1, forward strand.
GTACAACTCTGCATATAAGACGTACATCTTATTATTCAACCATTTCACTCACTTTCGTCTCGTATTTTATATCTCTAACACTCATCACTTCCCCATGACCAAACTCAAATACAAGAATTAATCCACTATGATCACCTAGGTCAGGACTTCCCAACCAGTGGGGCGCGCCCCCCTGGGGGGGCGTAGTGATATTGTAGGGGGGGCACAACACGTTTACATTTTGAAAAGAAAAATCTAGTTAACGACGTAAATTCCACTCATTAATTCATTTTCTTAATTAACTCATTCATTCAGTTACTAATTCACCCATTCGTTTGTTGTTACTGACATGTTCAGGCTCAGCAGGTCTCAGATAGCACCATTCCAGCCGCGCTTGTGGTTAAAATTTCGATAGTAGGGGGCATGCAAATATTACTTATTATACAAGGGGAGGCGTGACGCAAAAAAGGTTGGGAAACCCTGACCTAGGTGATATCACCTGGGTGATTTAATTCTACATTTTTGTCTCCTAAAATCACCTGCCGTCATATCACCTGGGTGTTCAGATTCCACATAGACAAAAACATTTTTTTTAGTTTCCCCTAATCACCTGCGTTAAAAACACAACGTTACAGTAACAGTATTATAAAAATATACAGGGTCCTTCTTAATATGCTGACACTTTTTTAAGGGGATGATCAGACCATCAAACTGAACAACTTTCTCTATGGGACCAACATCAAAATCGCGAAAAAAAAATCTGCTGTCCCATACATTTGGCTCGAGTAGGTTTGCAGTGTTGTATGGACGAGCTGTTTTTTTTTTTGCGATTTTGATGTTGGTCCCATAGAGAAAGTTGTTCAGTTTGACGTTCTGATCATCCCCTTAAAAAAGTGTCAGCATCTTAAGAAGGACCCTGTATACGGTCGAATTAAGAAACCTCCTCCTTTTTTGAAGTCGGTTAAAAACAATATGGTTATAAACTGTATAGGTACAATAGAGAGCGGTCACTAGCTCATTGTTGTCGTATTTGCCTACTCAGACAAACACCAGTCAGTAATTGCAGCCAGTGTGTCAGTATTATCTTAATTGAAACCAGAAACGTCCGCAAACTCATTAACGGGTAAAGATAAACGTGAGTGTACAATGAGTCATCACATTCTACCCTATACCCTAGTACCCTACTACCAGTGCTGCCAATGTAAATTTCTTGATTCCCCGCTTAAGTAGGCTCAATTCCCCGTATTTCCCCGATTTCCAATCATGCATTCCCCGAAAACTGCCCGACACTACAATATGCAAGAAATAAAGCATTTTTTCATGCAAAATATAGTTAAATGTTTCAAAAATTAGCTTATCAACTTCTTTGTCTTCTAATTTTTTTTTAACAAAAAATCTACTTAAATATTTAGAATACAATGAGTTTTATTTATCTACACTTAATATTATAAAGAGGAAAGATTTGTACCTATTTTTGTATGTTTGTAATGAATAGGCTCAAAGAGTACTGGGCCGATTTAAAAAATTCTTTCACCATTAGAAAGCTGCATTCACCCTGAGTAACATAGGCTATATTTATTGCTAGAAAAGATTAGACGTCCACCCGTGCGAAGCCGGGACAGGCCGCTAGTTATTTATATTTCTCCCACACTTTCGGACTATTCCGATTCGATTCTAATTTTAGCAATTTCCTCTTCTTTAGACATCCTTTGTTCGACATTTATTATAAATAGGCGATTCCCCGAAATTCCCCGATTTTAATTATTCCCCGCGCTCTCCCCGCACACACCCCTCATTCCCCGAAAATCGGGGAAATTCCCCGGAATCGGCAGCCCTGCCTACTACCCTACCAGTACAGAACCTTTTTGTTTGTTTTAATTACGGGCACACTACACTGAAAACCATTTCCATGTTTCCTTGTATGACGGACTGCGGTTTCATTCACTATGTATGATTTAATTATGCTAAAAATATAAGCTTTGTAAAGTTTTATAAATGTCAACCAGCTTTTGTTAAATAGAAGGGTGAGGGTTTTTTTTTTGCTGGGATTTTTGGTAACGAAGATGTTTTTTCTCTTACCAAAACTTACATTTCAGAGGAGCTATTCATTTTTTTTACCAATTTGCGTCTGCAGCAGCCACAAACTGATAAAAAATAGAACTAATTAGAATTAATGACCAAAAGACCAGACGTCTTGACAATTTTACACTATGTAATGCAATATTGTATTTTAATTGTACATTTTGTTTTGTTTAAAAGATGTGTGTTGTAGAGTTTCTGGCCGCATCTTCTCTCAACGGAACACCTTCCGACGCGGTGGTAGAGTCAAAAAGCTATCTATCTACAGGGTGTACAATAAAATGGGACAGCTACTTAAAGGGGTGCTTCAGACCATCAAACTGAACAACTTTCTCTATGGGACCAATATCGAAATCTCGAAAAAAAAATCTGCTGTCCCATACATTTCAGTCGAGTTATGTTTGCAGTTTTGTATGGGAGAGCGGATTTTTTTTTCGCGATTTCGATATTGGTCCCATAGATTCAGTTTGATGGTCTGAAGCACCCCTTTGAGTAGCTGTCCCATTTTATTGTACACCCTGTATATGATATTATTTTGAATAAAAATTTTTGAATTAGAAATAGATTATTAGTCTTCGAAATAATTAGGTACAATAAATTAAACACCTTAGATAATATTAAGTGGTTCAATTCTGTTTTAGTTTAAAGCAGTTGGTTTTCTTAATAAATATTTGATAAATAAATAAAAAATACAAAAAATTTAAATACCTAGTTAGAAAATGCTCCTAATACTCGGAAAGTTTCAATTATTCTGATTGCCGTGATGAAACTATACCATAATACCTACAATATTTCACGTGTAGTAACTGCAACAGACCATTTATAAAATGTAACTATTTAAAAAATATATGGAACGTAGGTTTTCACTTCATTGTTATTGTAGACTACAACTGTCATCGATCAAATACCGTTTTCCATTTATATAAAGACTGCAATAGTTAGTAAATGTTGTGAACCAATTATTCTGGTGTCGAATCTTATTAAGCAAACACGGCGATAATTAAATTTAAATTACATTACTGATTAATGATTATCCATTGGATTTGAGAGTTTAATTAATGAAGTGCGTATAGGATCCAATAATGATATTGTTTATCTGTAAAACTGATTTATCTCCTTTTTTCATGTCGATATAAAAATTATGTATTTATATTTTGTCTGTCAAACTGAACAACTTTTACTATAGGAGCAAACCGATCGGAGCAAAAAAGAATCTGTTATTGCATACATTTGAATCGAGTAAGCATTGCAGTTTAGTATGGAACAACGGATTTTTTTTGCTCCGGTCGGTTTGTTCCCGTAGTAAAAGTTGTTCAGTTTGATGGGTAGACTCTTAGGCGCTGTCCTATTGCCATCGCTCGCGCGATCATGCGTTCGTCCGACGAAAATAATTGTGCCACTGTGCGTTTAAACATACTTACTAGTCATTTGCTTCGAGTTGGCCGCTCCCTCCCTTCCCGCTTCACCGTACCGCACCCCTAAGAGACCCTATTAAACACAATTTTATAACCTTTAACAACACAACCACGTACGGCACGTCCGTCCCGATCACTAATATCGCTTTTAATTTTAAATATTTATTTGCTTGTTATATTATTTTTTGTCGACGGGACCATTTAATGTGCCTGTGACGAAATTTTGTAACGGTCATCGACGGCCAACTCCAAACAAACGGGTAGTATATCTGAATAAAAATAGAACAATTCGATCGCATCTCATGATAGCACGACCTTCTATAGGATATTCCGCAGATATAAGTATGTTTAAATGCACAGTGGTACAATGATTTTCGTCGGACGAACGCATGATCGCGCGAGCGATGGCAATAGGACACCGCCTTAGTTTAAAGGGTGGATATCAATTTCACCCTGTATACTTACAGGATTAAACGTCAAAGAAAATACAAGTTCTCCCACCCTACGAACTCTGATAGCGTATCCCCGGGAATGCGTAACAATTTCTCCCAAGTGCACATCTTTATCGCGACATTGTATAGAAGGAATCCGAACTAAAGTCATTTATGTGAGGAATGGGTGTCATCGCTCATATCCGCGGACCGGACACTACCCCTGTAATGCGATGTGCTTATAGGAACATTACGTTGAATAGAGAGACGATGTGTCTATGAAAGAACACAAATCGTTCTCACTCGAACGAATAGGGTTGACAACAGATTTAGTCTTTTTGGCTTGTCCATCCCTTCTCGTATAGAGGGGTAGGCACAGAGAAATGACACGCTTAAGAGGGAAGGTGGGTACTGTTTAGTTATACAAACGTATTCCCCTGTTTCCTCCTTGGATAATGATAATGACACCAGAACGAATAAATTTTTACAGCACAATCTATATCGCCTCTGCCATGTCCCTATGTTTTGTTTTTTCGATAAATTAATTACTATCAAAACTAGGAGCCTTCAAAAATGACGAAAAATTGCTAAATTTTTCCGCTGTATTCAGACATCCGGCAAGCAAATTTGACGAATATACACAAGAAATGAAAAACATACAGACATAGTTAAAAAAGTATTTCTCATATTTTCGTTGAAAGAATAATTATTAAAATCGATTTAGTTTTGGAGGAGGAAACAGGAGAATACGAAACCGTGATTTTACCCATTTTATGTAAGTAAAATCCGTCCGCGCTGCAGTTGTCACTTTCGCACGGGTAGATCGGTTTCTCGGGACCAGCGCGACATCAATAGATCTGTTGACCTATTCTTCAAATTTCTTGCAGACCGCCTATCCTCTTAAGGGGGTATGCAAGTGACTTGACATACTAGACGCTACGATTCTGACACGTCTTTCGCCTCTGGCAGCCGTAACTCATACATTCCTTTACAATGTATTATTACAATACACATTCACATGTAGGCAGGCAGAGACAATTGATCGCCGCCTGCTACGATCCTGACACTCAACACACAGTATTCATTATTACGGTCGTAAATTAAGGACTACCTGGTTAGGATTAATTAATTAATTGCCATACATAATCCATCATGATCATAATAACGGCCTAGTCTTAAGTGCCTCTTTAGTCTTTATGGGAAATTGGGAAATAAATGACAGCAAGCAAGATAAGAGGATATAGCTGCGAGCGCTGCAAACAAAGGAAGTTACGTCCTATTTTTAATACTAACCAATTAAAGTCAAAACACAAAAACAGGGTCTAGAAACTAATCATAGTTGCATCACTTCTAGCCCAGTCATTTTACGGTTTGAGCCGGGACTAATTAATAATTGCATTTCTTTTTCACCTTAATATTGAAGAGTCAATTTGAGCTAAAAAATGTACCAAAATTTAAAAAATATTTCGTCAGAAACAGCTCCAATTTTAAAATTTAGATATTATCTCGTTCTAAAAAACCTGATGATAAATTTTTTTTTGCAAATATTTAAGGCTTTACCATTATACATACTTCTAACATGGTGTAAATATTTTTTCACCTCACAAGTTTGGAAAGATTCTGTTTATCATTCGAAATCTGAGTGCAAAATTCGAATCTTTCTATTCAATGAAGAAAAACAGCCTACACAATTTTTTTTTCATGCTGTTCATGTGCTGGCCAGTGCGATTATTCTTAAAAATGAGGTTGGCGCATTGAAATTTTCCTCGCTGTAGTGAGGTGAAAAGTTGTGTGTTTCGCTCCGCAGCAAAGTTATGCTGCGTCTCGTACTTTTGAAACCTTCGCTCCGCTCAGGATTCTATATTTGAACCACTCGCTTCGCTCGTAGTTCAATCCTAGAATCCTTCGCTTGCTCAGGTTTCAATACAAGTACTCGCGCCAAAAAACAACTTTGCAGCCTTGCATAACAAATAACTATTGTATATTTAGAAGGTTTTGAAAAATACAATTCGTATTTTCTAATAAATACCTCATTTTTTAAATTTTGATGCCTATTTTATTTCTCAAAAATAATTTATATTGTTAAATCTAATTCAAATGAGTGTATTGGAATTAATATTATTAATTTAAAAGCCTTCTGGGACACACAATTTTGATTTCTATGTTGCGTGGCATATTTTTTTTAATATGGTTTAGGATAGTATTTTTATCACTAAATAGTGCCGGTTACAGTTTAAAAGTCCAATTAATAATTACTCCCTACCCCACCTAACAAAACTCCGTAAAATGACTGGCTTATTCAAGGTACCCATGCCTATGATACTGAAAAACTTTCCCTAAGATTGAAACAGCATCACGCGTAAACTACTGGACCGATTTTGATGAAACTTTTTTTTTACGATAGCTTATGATCTTGTTAATAATTTATGTCGACGAAGTCGCGGGTAAACTCTAGTTGATAATAAATTCATCAGTAGGTTAAAAGATTTACCTAAAATGTTATTCCAGTAGAAGTTGAATGTGCTCTTTGACCTCTCTAATCGTAAAACACATACCTATTGTGCTAGATATCGATTGAATTCTTATAATTTCATACTGTGCCCGATTTCTTTCGTTGAAACTATTTAGTGTATTGTGATAAAGTTTATTGTTTCTGAAGTTCTTCAAATTGTTACCAAGTTAGTGAACATAGACTTACATCTCAAAATATATAGGGTGAAATTGAAATCATTGGCCGTCCCTTTAAACTAAGACTCTACCCATCAAACAAAACAACTTTTCCTATGGGAGCAAACCTATCATTGCAAAAACTAAATCAATCAATCATCAATCAATGTTCTGTATGTATTTTTTTCTTCTTTGTATTTTACTGTTTATGTTTTGGTGTAAAATAAATAATATTTGATTAATTCATTGATTGAAGCTTCCATACTAAACTGCAATGCCTACTCGAGTCAAATGTATGAAACAGCGATTTTTTTTGCTGTACCGTTTTGTTCCCATAGTAGAAGTTGTTCAATTTGTTAAAAGGAAGGCTAATGATTTATGTATAATATGAGTACATGCTTACATTTATAATCGCTTGAAGTTACAGGTAAATAGTTTTTAAATAAAACTAATTAGAAATGCTTCCAACGACGCAGCGGTCTCATAAACATGGTTCAGTTAGCTTTAGATTGCATTTTACTAAGTCAAATTTTTAATACATTCGCTTTTTATTATGTTTAAATTCGTAAATGATAAACATTAGTTTTAAAAGTGTTCGTGAGGTAGACGCGTACCGTACCAAGACCGTACCATGACGCGTACCAATCGTCATGAGGAGTCGATGGCGCGTGATCTCCGGAATAGGCACCATTGAGAAATTGTTTCTCAGATACGTTCAATATGTTCTTTTGAACGTACTCCATGGTGAAATGAATTGTGTGTTTTTAAAATTGCTTAAGTAATTATTACGTTACAATGTTACAATAACGATGTCTGAAAATAGAGTGTGAGTGTATACAGTCGCATTACTTTAAAGCAAGGGTGGCCAACCCGCGGCCCGCGGGCCGCATGCGGCCCGCCGACTGTGAAATTGTGGCCCGCGGAGCTGAATCGAATAAAGTTAAAATAATTTATCACAATACTAAACTTGCATTATATTATATTTATCAAAAAATAAAAAAAATAAAAAACACTAATTACTTCTCTTGTACGTTTAAAATCAACGCATACCTAAGTGGGCTGACTTGAAAATAGCGTGTAGCAGAATGATGCAGAAAACAAAAACTGTGAACTTACCTTTATTTTTCTAATAACTTTTTTTACTACCTAAAAAAATAAAAATAAATTCAAAAATTTCTTCGAAATTTTTTTTTTGCGTTGGTTAGCTAGTTTAGCTACATAAAATTTTGTAGTGCGGCCCGGTATGAAATTCTATTTCCGAATTTTGGCCCAGCTGCCGAAAAGGTTGCCAACTTGCCACCCTTAAAGTTTAAAGGGTGTTTGTAATCGAATGTAAGTTTAAATTTTTTTACGGATTTCTCGTAGGTTTCTTGGTAAAATTTGTTCAGTACCATGAGAACAATCGCCCATTAAAGTACACACGGCGACACATCAAGTTACCCAAAACCAAAATAAGCCAGCCGCGCGACGTTATACATTACTATGCCGACGCGCGGCCAGCTTATTTTGGTTTTGGGTAGCTTGATGTGTCGCCGTGTGTACAAAACCTTTAAAGGTCAGTGTGTCTGTATTAAGAAAAGCAGAAAATTCAGCCTTCAATAAGTGTGTTTCTAAATAATTATGCGAAGCTACTAAGGCAAAGCTTGGCTCTGGGAAATAGCTACGTTACCGTTGATGACACAATTTCGGGGGCGTTGTCGTGGGTGGTTGTCCTACTGACATTAAATGTTTTCTGTCACTAAACTCCTGATTACAATTGGTGTGTTTATTTTTAGTCTGTTCTTCTTTGGGGTCAGTATGAGCTATATTGCTTGTCAATCGCTCTTGCTAACTGTATAAGAGTTTTATTAGGTACACAATAATAAGTGAGACCAACATAAAAATATATTTTTATTCTATATTGGTCTCACTTTTAGCAAACTCTTTTGATATAAGGAAAAGCATTCTATGCTCGTGCAAAATTAAACTCTTATAAGTCTTTTAATATAACCAAAGAAAATCAATCCAGAGACTGAAAACGCCCGAATTTTTACACGTTGGAATCGCACTCGTTTTCAAGCCGAAACGGAAGGGTGCTTCAGACCATCAAACTGAACAGCTTTCAGCTTTCAGCTTTGGAGCCAATACCGAAACAGCAGATTTTTCTTCGCGATTTCAATACTTTCAATGTTGGTCCTATAAAAGTTGTTGAGTTTGATGGTGTGAAGCACCCTGTTCCACCTTTAAAACGACCCCGATTCCACGGTGTATAAAAGTTCTACATAGGTTCAAAAACCGTCTGAAAATAATCAAAACCTTCTCCCATTTCATTTTATAGCTCCTACTTATCTAAATACAGCCTATACTCTCCCTATATTTAGCAGACACCGAGTTTTACGTAATAAGGCTGTCCAAAGACCGACCCTGATCGATGTCACTGAATAATATAACAGTTGGTAGTACGACCGTTGGGCCACGTTGCGACGGAATGACGATGCCAGCCTGCTATTGGTGGCTAAAGGATATCATCCTATTAGGTTTCTACGAGTGTCGTACGGTTATTATAAAGCTAGGCTGAGTGCTGTGGACGTGGGAAATGTTTTATAGTTGAATTGCTAATGGTTATACGTTTCACGTTTCAACATTTCTACTCCAATGCTTCAGAATATAGTCTTTGGTTACAAACGTATACAGGGTCCTTCTTAATATGCTGACACTTTTTTAAGGGGATGATCAGACCATCAAACTGAACAACTTTCTCTAAGGCACCAACATCAAAATCGCGAAAAAAAAATCTGCTGTCCCATACATTTGGCACGAGTAGGTTTGCAGTTTTGTATGGAAGAGGAGATTTTTTTTTCGCGATTTCGATGTTGGTGCCATAGAGAAAGTTGTTCAGTTTGACGGTCTGATCATCCCCTTAAAAAAGTGTCAGCATATTAAGAAGGACCCTGTATACGGTCGAATTAAGAAACCTCCTCCTTTTTTGAAGTCGGTTAAAAATATGTTAGTGTACAGGGTGTAACAAAATTCCTAGTAATACTTAAGGAGGTGGTTTAGACCATCAAATTGAACAACTTTCACTATATTGAACCAAAATAGAGAATTTTTAAAAAAATCTGCTGTCCCATACATTTCAGTCGAGTCGGTACTGCAGTTTTGTATGGGACAGCAGATTTTTTTATTTGGCTCCAAGTTTGGCGCCATAAAAACTCGAATTAATAGATATTTCTTTAATGATAATCTCGCCTGTTGTGTTCCTACATTATTTACTTTTTAGGGTTCCGTACCCAAAGGGTGAAAACGGGACCCTATTACTAAGCCTACGTTGTCCGTCCGTCCGTCCGTCCGTCCGTCCGTCCGTCCGTCTGTCCTACCTATTTAGGGCTGTAACTTTTGAACCGTAATAGCTAGATAGTTAAAATTTTCTCAGATTATGCGTTATTACGGCGGATTTGTAAACAAATAATAAAAATGGCAGAAAATTAAAAATTAAGGGGGGTTTTCAACAAGAAACTAGTTTTTATCAACGTTTTTTCTTCACGCTCTATAGTAAAAACGGTAATACATACAAGCGTCAAACTTAGTGTGGTTATAGAGCAAGCTCTACAGAATAACAACAAATACTAAAAACCGGCTAAGTGTGAGTCGGTCTCGCGCTAAAGGTCCCGGACAAAAAAAGTTTTTTTTCTAAGTTTATAATGTTGTGTTCTGTGGTGGTGTGGTACGGAACCCTCGGTGCGCGAGTAGCCCGACTCGCACTTGACCGGTTTTATTAATCCTTCAGTTTATTTTGACTACTAAAATCTTTATAGTTATAGATCAAAAACTAACTAAACTATTCATATAAGTAATTACATGCATCTCTCATCTCTGTTTATTTTGTATCATGAACATGATTGTAACAGTTTTACATTCACATAAAACGTTTTAAAATGACATTATCTGCTTTATGGATACGAGTAGACTTCAAAGTTTCAAACAATAATATTTTATGGACTACCAGGAAATAATAAACAAGAGAATAATGGACATGTTAGTAGAGATTTCCACTTATTGTCTCTACTCAACTCTATCGATCGAATCCAACTGCAATGAATACATAGACTTGAGGAACAGATGTTGGTTCCCTAGAGACGGCTCCTCAGTCCTCACTACGTCACACGAAGTGGTACCTTTATAAAATAGTCACAAGTGAAACGCCACGTCAGCACTAACATTTCTTAACGTTCATGCCACCCTGGTAGTTTCATTTTAAATTCTTTGTCTACTCGTTTATTTTTCTAACGTTTTGTTGCGAGAACGGGTAACATTTTATATCACCGTTTTCAACGTATATTATATTCCGGAATACAATATTCCTACAGGGTGTTAGGGTAGGCAGTTGCACTTTAATGGGTGATTGTACTCATGATACTGAACAACTTTCCCAAAGGAAATATAAGAAACGAGCCCGCGACTTCGTCCGCATAAATTATATACCAGATTTTTTGTCAGATGATAAGCTATCAAAGAAAAAAAGTTTCATCAAAATCGGTTCAGTAGTTTTTGCGTGATACTTGAAAAAACAAAACAACAGACAAAAAATCCAAAAATTAGTGATTTGGAATCAGGGACAGGTAAAAACCATGTCGTAATTTTTTTTGTAAATATCTTCAATGTAGACACATTTCTGTTACAGTTTTATAATAGTTTAGAAATGCGCAAAAATAAAATTTGCATTTTCATACAGATGTTCGGTCAGCTGATTGCATTTAGTATGGAAAGTCCATGAAAAGTTGTTCAGTATCAACCCTTACAGGTCATGCAACTGTTTACCCTATCAGCGTAAGTTAGAGGTAATTTCTGCAAGAGTATTTCTACATTAAAATATCAAAGCGCACTGTCCTATCACTCCTTATACCTACCTCTGCTCTGTAGGTAATTGAGTAAACTATGACTAATTATGTTTTTGTGTACAATAAAGAATCTAAGAATCTAAACTACAGAAACTTTTTTGTATTGCATATATTTTATACTAGCGACCCGCCCCGGCTTCCCACGTGTGCAATGCTGATGTATTATATACATATAAACCTTCCTCTTGAATCACTCTATCTATTAAAAAAAACCGCATCAAAATCCATTGCGTAGTTTTAAAGATCTAACACCCGTATTCTTAGTTGTTTTCTTGACATTTCCTCACTCGAGTGGAGGACCGTTTTTGACATAATTTGTATGTCAAAAATGTCAAAAACCTCCTCGACTCGAGTAAGGAAGCCTTAAGGGCTTTCTTCGCCAATTTGGTAAAAACAGTGTCTAGCGTTTTCCATTTTTTATGTAGTAAACAAAGTTAAGTATTTCAGAAAATAAAAAATATCTTTTCTAGGTAAGAAGTTTATCTACAACTGGAGAAAATTTCAATGCTGTATGTGTAATGGTTTGTTGGTAATTTAATCACGAAGTACCCCTTTGCGCGCAAAAAAGGCTCGCGGCGTAGTAAATATAGAGCGTTTCCTATATATTGTAATGAAAAAAAATTTTATCAGTCTTAATTTTAATAGACACAACTAAGAATACGGGTGTAAGCATACATAGGGACAGACAGACAGCGGGAAGCGACTTTGTTTTATACTATGTAGTGATTATAATTATAATACATGCCTATTGAAATAAACATAGAAATTGGAAATGGTTTAATCATGTAATGCATAAAACACCCTACTTTTAACCGTTTTAGTAATATTAATGTATGCTACTGTTACAAGTTTAACCTTCCTGCTAATACTTTTTAGACGCAGACCCTGCTTTAATCAAATTCCTGCTCAAAATAAGCTATTGTTATTTTGGGGCACAAATTCTTGCTGTAAACACACATGCCAGACGAAATTGTTTTAGCTCGCTTATAAATATCAGATCTACGGTCTTGGTATAAAAATATGTTGCAAGTGTAACTATTATCGTAGAATCAAAGACTGGTATAATTTTGGAAGCTATATTTTAATATTGTACTTTCACTGCACTTTTATAATTTTACTAAACTATTTTAATTTTAAATATATCACAATTACTTCACAAATACAAGTTGTCACTTCGAGTGCCGGCTGAGAACTGGCTGTTCGATCCCTTTTTCCCCACTTCGATCGTCCTCCCCACCCTTTCAGAGTCACTGTGCCCACCAAACGCGCCTGGCGTTTGATTGGTCCAGCGCTCCAGCGACAGCCAATCACAAAAGTCAGTATTGCCATATGAATGAATCCTTAGTAAAATATTTAACGGCTCTGGATACATGTCCTTTTTAAGCCATTCGTTGGTTATTTTACAGGTAATTTGAATGTAATAGAATATTAAACCTATTGCTAGTACAAAATAAAGGTTTAGTAACAAAATATCACGTAATTTAGTAAAGAATCACGACACTATGTTGCATTGCACGTCACTCCAGCGAAACTTGATGTATCTTGAATACTTAATACTGGCACAGTCCCTTACAAAATAGCTTTCAAAGGCTTCATTGTATTGTATGAAAAGTTCGAACGAGTTAGTGTTATGAATATTTATAGTTGGCTTTAATAGTGGATTACACACCGAGGGCAGGAAAGTAAGAAAGGTCTCCGATCTCATTTAATAGCATGTAATGACAAGCATGTGATCTTAGGCTTTCTTATTTACTGCCCGAGGTTATTACACTATTTTTCTCCCCGACGGAGGCGGACAGCGGCAACTTCGTTTAGCGCAGCGGGACGAATGTTGACGCTTTTTCAGTCCGGAGGGGTGAAAATACTTTTCTATCTGAAAGGTGTATCAATTAGAAATATTTTTCTCTACTTGGCGGATACATTTCGGAAAACCCCTTCTTTGTGGGTCCCATATAATATAGCCCTTCCCAAAACGTATATGAACGGTTCGGCTCGGTTCGGTCTATAAAAGGAATGATTCAACTGATTAAACCTTGAACAATAATCATCATCAGCCTATGCTTGCCGGTAACAGACATCTTATGGATAGTGGCGAGATAAGAGTATTGCTCCAACCTGTGATCTGGAACTAACTGGTTGGAGCAATGGTTGACTTGGGCTCGAGCCCAAACCTCTGATTTAGTCTTTCGCAACACGGAACGCCTATAGAGATGAAATAGTACCACTAAAACGGTTGCTCATCCAATGTCATGCCTGGTCGGTTTGCCCAACTTTAATTATAGTTTCTGACACCAACGATCCATAACACCATAAGCGCCTCGTTCGGGTCAGACACATGTATGATAGTCAGGTCAAATTCCTTTCTAAGTCATGTCTCTTTCAAGGATTATCTAAAAGATGTTTAGACATGTTTACTGCTACTATCAACTCGATGGAGAGGCATCCTGTATAATTATGTTACTGCATATTGATAGCGAAGTTGGATCGTCCACTCACGGGTCAGTGCTGCCAGCTAGCGCTATCAAATATGCAACTTCGCAGACTCTCCAGACCACTTACACCAATTACGAATGTTGAAAATTTCGTATTCGCACGGTCCTCCTGCAATTTTGTATCTTCTACCAGCCTTGCATAGAATGCATTATCGTGTCTAGGAACTTATGGATTATAATAAATTCTTGCCATGTAGTTTTTAAAGCCCCAACTAGAAAGCTATCGCAGTACTTTGCTGCGCATTCCATCTCACCAACAACTCAACTCGTCTTCTTCAGGGACTCACCAACAATTCAACAAGGAACACAGTTTCTCTCTAAAAACTTGTAAACGGTTTAATATTTTGAATGAGGACACTCGGTTTGATCTAATAGCTGTAGTGCTTAACTTATCAAAAAAATTTTAGTTAATGTTAATACATAATTAATAGTTATACTGAAAAAGTTTACAGAAACGTAAAATAATTGGCAGTCAGCTGTGCATATCCCTGCCTATCACTCGCCAAACAAAACAACTCTTCACAACGCTGGCGATGCCTGTCCACTCTTTCAGGTTCGCGAGCCACGACATTCTTGGCCTAACGACTCTTCTTTTGCCCTCTTCTGTGCCCAATCTGCCCATGATTATTGTTTGGAGCAGACCCTACCGAACTTTTTGACTTGACTCTACCGAAAATTATCACTTCATAGCTTAATATTTCGCTAACGGATCCCTAAATCGAAAAATAGTTTTCCCAAACCCACAATATTTTTAAAAGACCTATTCAACGATACCCCACAACATGGGATAGACGAGAAAAAACAATTTCATCCCCAGTCCACGTGTAGGAGAGGTACACTAAAAAAAAATTTTTTTCAGGATTTTATTTGACCACTTTGTCAGCGTAATGAATATGTATACATATGCCAAATTACAGCTTTCTAGTATTAAGCGTCTCTGAGCTATGCCGCGGACGGACGGACAGACGGACATGGCGAAACTATAAGGGTTCCTTGTTGACTTCGGAACCCTACAAATTGGCTCTGACGAATCGATTTTTTCATACCAATTCGGAGTCCGACACGTTCGGCGCGGCCAGGTCTGCGAATTCTGCGATCACCATAAGAGAACACGACAATATGGAATATGGATACATCATAATATTATAAAAACCGGGATTTGAATCCCACGAACTTCGACTATTGGTTTGGTAATCTACTATGGTTCCCAAGCTGCAGATTCGTGTCAACTTTTTACCATTATTATATTTATTATCTATACTTATAAAACAGTTCCGTGACTGACTGACAGATGGACAACACAAAGCCTTAACCACTGAAGATAGAAACATGAAATTATGAATATTATATTCTACGGAGGATGTACGGGTGCACTAGAAAAGGATTTTTCGAAAATCAATCCCTAAAGTGGTGTAACAGGGTGTTGGTTGTAGTTTTCCACGCGGACGAAGTCGCGGGCAAAAGCTAGTATTTCTATAAATACGGCTATATTGTATAGAAACAGTAAACAGAGAAGCCGGGAGTCGATGAACTGACTAGGTGAAACGTAGTTGAAAGTTGACTAACCTTAAAGGAAAATAACAGAAATATCAACTTCATACAATTTCTATTAACTTAATGAAATTAGAAGCAGTTGTGTTCTTTGGCTGATTTGTTCAATTCCATGAACCACGAATATGTATCTACCTGTCTAATATTCTTTATGATAAGATAACATTCAATATTCCATATAGTCTAAGCATTCAATCTAATAATAAACATAGGGGTTTCTTGTTTACAAATTAATTTGTACCTAAATCAACCTTTTTTCAAATATATTTTTAACCATAACCATTTTAGAGAGTTACACGGTTTATTATTTAATTTAAAATTAACAATTTTTTTTTCTTTTTTTAAGTAGAAGTGAAATTTATTTAATAAGTTAGGATATTTACAACTCTTATCTTATTGGGAACTCAAATATACCTAAACGCGATAGGAAACCGTTAAAACGAAATGTATAATTTTATGTTAATGAAAACATTGTCTTAGCTTTTCTGAACCACTTCTTTGTGAAAATGTTAACATCAAATATTAGGATTATTTTTTATTTTGCCCATATTTTGTAATTTACGAAAATGTTTTAGTTTAAGAATTATATTATGTTCGTTGCCTGCAGGTGGGTGAGTGCAGCTAGTGAGATGAAGACGTGGGGCGAGGCGTTGGGGCGCGGCGCGTCGACGCACTTCGCGCGCGTGGGGCGGCTGCGGCGCGCGTTGCTGCTGCTCGCCGCCGCCGCGTGCACCGCCGCTGCGCTGCTCTACTGGCGCCAGCAGACCGACCAGGGCGAGCACAGGCCCATGCACAGCTTATACGCGTAAGTTATACATTCTGAGGCGCGTCGACGCACTTCGCGCGCGTGGGGCGGCTGCGGCGCGCGTTGCTGCTGCTCGCCGCCGCCGCCTGCACCGCCGCCGCGCTGCTGTACTGGCGCCAGCAGACCGACCAGGGCGAGCACAGGCCCATGCACAGCTTATACGCGTAAGTTATACATTCTGAGGCGCGTCGACGCACTTCGCGCGCGTGGGGCGGCTGCGGCGCGCGTTGCTGCTTCTCGCCGCCGCCGCGTGCACCGCCGGCCGCCGCGCTGCTCTGCTGGCGCCAGCAGACCGACCAGGGCGAGCACAGGCCCATGCACAGCTTATACGCGTAAATTATACATTCTGAGGCGCGTCGACGCACTTCGCGCGCGTGGATCGGCTGCGGCGCACGTTGCTGCTGCTCGCCGCTGCGCTGCTCTACTGTCGCCAGCAGACCGACCAGGGCGAGCACAGGCCCATGCACAGCTTATACGCGTAAGTTATACATTCTGAGGCGCGTCGACGCACTACGCGCGCGTGGGGCGGCTGCGGCGCGCGTTGCTGCTGCTCGCCGCCGCGCTGCTCTACTGGCGCCAGCAGACCGACCAGGGCGAGCACAGGCCCATTCACAGCTTATACGCGTAAGTTATACATTCTGAGGCGCGACGACGCACTTCGCGCGCGTGGATCGGCTGCGGCGCACGTTGCTGCTGCTCGCCGCTGCGCTGCTCTACTGTCGCCAGCAGACCGACCAGGGCGAGCACAGGCCCATGCACAGCTTATACGCGTAAGTTATACATTCTGAGGCGCGTCGACGCACTTCGCGCGCGTGGATTGGCTGCGGCGCGCGTTGCTGCTGCTCGCCGCCGCGCTGCTCTACTGGCGCCAGCAGACCGAATAGGGCGAGCACAGGCCCATGCACAGCTTATACGCGTAAGTTATACATTCTGAGGCGCGTCGACGCACTTCGCGCGCGTGGATCGGCTGCGGCGCACGTTGCTGCTGCTCGCCGCCGCGCTGCTCTACTGGCGCCAGCAGACCGACCAGGGCGAGCACAGGCCCATGCACAGCTTATACGCGTAAGTTATACATTCTGAGGCGCGTCGACGCACTTCGCGCGCGTGGGGCGGCTGCGGCGCGCGTTGCTGCTTCTCGCCGCCGCCGCGTGCACCGCCGGCCGCCGCGCTGCTCTGCTGGCGCCAGCAGACCGACCAGGGCGAGCACAGGCCCATGCACAACTTATACGCGTAAATTATACATTCTGAGGCGCGTCGACGCACTTCGCGCGCGTGGATCGGCTGCGGCGCACGTTGCTGCTGCTCGCCGCTGCGCTGCTCTACTGTCGCCAGCAGACCGACCAGGGCGAGCACAGGCCCATGCACAGCTTATACGCGTAAGTTATACATTCTGAGGCGCGTCGACGCACTACGCGCGCGTGGGGCGGCTGCGGCGCGCGTTGCTGCTGCTCGCCGCCGCGCTGCTCTACTGGCGCCAGCAGACCGACCAGGGCGAGCACAGGCCCATTCACAGCTTATACGCGTAAGTTATACATTCTGAGGCGCGACGACGCACTTCGCGCGCGTGGATCGGCTGCGGCGCACGTTGCTGCTGCTCGCCGCTGCGCTGCTCTACTGTCGCCAGCAGACCGACCAGGGCGAGCACAGGCCCATGCACAGCTTATACGCGTAAGTTATACATTCTGAGGCGCGTCGACGCACTTCGCGCGCGTGGATTGGCTGCGGCGCGCGTTGCTGCTGCTCGCCGCCGCGCTGCTCTACTGGCGCCAGCAGACCGAATAGGGCGAGCACAGGCCCATGCACAGCTTATACGCGTAAGTTATACATTCTGAGGCGCGTCGACGCACTTCGCGCGCGTGGATCGGCTGCGGCGCACGTTGCTGCTGCTCGCCGCCGCGCTGCTCTACTGGCGCCAGCAGACCGACCAGGGCGAGCACAGGCCCATGCACAGCTTATACGCGTAAGTTATACATTCTGAGGCGCGTTGACGCACTTCGCGCGCGTGGATCGGCTGCGGCACGCGTTGCTGCTGCTCGCCGCCGCGCTGCTCTACTGGCGCCAGCAGACCGACCAGGGTGAGCACCAGGCCCATGCACAACTGATACTAAAAGTTAAGCTTAGTAAAGTTTGGGTAAACTCTAAGGGTGCGTCCACATCTGGCGAATGCGCAGCTCGTGACCCGCTCGCGAGCAGCTCGCGAGCTGCGCATTTGCGGCGCGTTCGTCAGATGTGGACGTACCCTAAAGTAAACACACCACCCCTATTTCAATCTAAGGATCTTCAGCATCGTCGCTAAAAAAATGTTTATAACACAGTATCTTTTAAAAAATTTCAGGGGCGTGGAACCTCAGTGGACATGGCTCTGTCGGAACGACCGGTGCGAGCGCATTCCAGCTTCTGAGTCGACAACGCTTCAATCTCTGCCGACTTGCAACATGCTGTGTGCGTCGACGCAGCTCTGGCCCCAACCAACAGGTCCCGTGAGCTTAGCAACAGCCGCCGTACCTGTCCGCGTCGACGGATTCTCACTCAAAATAATATCTTCTCCAAGTCGTGAAGTATCCGAACACCTGAACGACGCATTCGCTTTGTTCAAAGATGACTTGCGCCTTCTAGAACGTAGCGGCGGCGACGGAAGACGCGGTGACATCGGAACTCCTCGACGCGTGATAGTTCGAGCCTCCGTAAACGGCAGCAGTGACGTTCGATTGCGCCTTAACACAGACGAGAGCTACAAGCTTTCCCAACGACCAGCGGGCAATACCTTAGTTGTCGACATATCAGCGCATTCGTTCTGCGGCCTACGGCACGGCTTTGAAACTCTCTCGCAGTTAATATGGTTCGATCCTTACGTCGGGTCTCTCTTAGTGTTAGAAGCGGCCAGCGTTGAAGATGCGCCGAAATTCAAGTATCGAGGCCTTCTCCTTGATACTGCGCGCAACTTTTTCCCGTTACCTGAGATTATACGCACTATCGACGCCATGGCAGCTTGCAAGATGAACACGTTTCACTGGCACGCCAGTGACTCTCAATCCTTTCCATTGAGGTTGAACAGCGCTCCTCAACTGGCGCAGCACGGAGCGTACGGACCGGGAGCTATCTATACCACTGACGATATTAAAGCAGTGGTGCGAAGAGCAAGACTTCGTGGGATTAGAGTGTTGATAGAGATAGATGCGCCGGCACACGTCGGTCGCGCCTGGAGCTGGGGCCCTGCGGCTGGTCTAGGTCAATTAGCGTATTGTGTCGAAGTAGAACCTTGGAGCGCATATTGCGGAGAGCCACCATGTGGACAGCTCAATCCTAAAAATCCTCATGTTTATGAGCTGTTGGAGCGGATATACGGTGAGGTGATACAGTTGACGGGCGTCGACGACGTCTTCCATCTCGGTGGCGACGAAGTCTCGGAACGTTGTTGGTCACAACACTTCAACGATACTGACCCGATGGAGCTGTGGATAGACTTCACTCGCCGCGCCCTGGGTGCGCTCGAGCGTGCCAACGGTGGGAAAGCACCGGAACTAACGCTGCTGTGGTCTTCCCGTCTGACCCGCTCACCGTACTTAGAAGGCCTCAACCCGCATAAAATTGGTATTCAAATTTGGGGTGCTTCGAGATGGCCCGAATCAAGGGCAGTCTTAGACGCAGGGTTTAGATCTGTTATCTCTCACGTGGACACATGGTACTTAGATTGCGGGTTCGGGTCTTGGCGTGATAGCTCGGACGGCCACTGCGGGCCCTACCGGTCGTGGCAGCAGATGTACGAGCACCGGCCGTGGACGGACGAGGCGCCGCAGGTGGCCAGCGTGGGTATGAACGACGTGAAACCGTGGCGGATCGAAGGCGGCGCCGCCTGCCAATGGACGGAGCAGTTAGGACCTGGTGGATTAGACGCACGCATGTGGCCGAGAACTGCCGCTCTGGCGGAGAGGTTATGGTCGGACCGGTCGGAAGGCGCTGCGGCGGACGTTTATTTACGGCTGGACACGCAGCGGTCGAGACTGCTGACAAAGGGTGTGCGAGCGGCGCCGCTGTGGCCTCGCTGGTGTTCCCACAACCCGCACGCCTGCCTCTAACCGCTGGAGGACGTGCTCGGACTAGACAGATTTCCGCTTTAAAGCGCTGAAGGTGCTACTCGTGATAGCCACGAACTGACGATGTAATCTCTCCCAGAAGAGACGCACAATAGATCTTATATACTATACTATAATGTATGTTACAAGGAGTCTCAAAATAAGTCACAAACTTTATGCAATATCGCAAATTGAATGATACTCGTAATCCTAGTAAACTTACCAACTTATATGTGTGAAGTATGAAAGTACTTTTATCTGTACATAGTAAATCAGTTGTTATTAATAAGTATAATTTGTTAGAATATGATATAGAATTTGTACAGCGCTTTGTTACTGACTAGATTCTACTTAAAATTGTTAATTTAATATGTAGTAGCTAATCGAGTAGTCGAGATGAGAATGCACTTTAACAATTATTTATAAATGTAGTTAATCAAATTATAATTATACCGTAACTGTTAATAAAGCCGAAAGATTTAGAAAAATCTAATTGAAATTAAATAAAAGACAAATTGAAACGAAAGAATCACAAAATATGTGAGCTTTTCATCTGTTGACAAAATGGTTTGTGAAGTTACATAATAAGTATTCATAAATATTGTACATACTCTTAGATAGCTAAATGTCTAACATTGTACAAATAATAAATAAATATGTATAATCCTAAATTATTGACTGCGACACAAAATGTCTACAAATGATACTAATACTGTGGTCTCAATTCGTATACTCATTCTATCACTCTATAAGACCTATCACACAAGCTGTTTTAGCGTAGGGGATATCGCAACTGCCACGCAACGACATCGCATTGACTGAGCGTTATCGCGCCGACACTGATTAAATCTCAGAAATATCGCGGCGATATCGTACCGTCATGTCAACGCCTTCGCTCAAAAATCGCTTGTGTGATACGGGACTGTGATATAAAATATGTAAGAAAACAACAGACAAACGAGTGGAAAATTGATATTTAAACAGTTGTGCAAAACTGCACTTTATTAACATTTAAAATAAGTGTGGCAGTGAAATTAACATTAATTTAATATTAATCTAATCTCAAAAACTATGAAATGGCTAATTAATGAATGATGAAATAATTATGTATACCTACTATAAAATGTGTGATGTTTGACACAGGGATTTGTAAGAATGACTAACAGATGTATGTTTTAGTTGGAAGCCACCGATTCTAATGAAATTAAACATTAATGTGTATTGCAATAAGATAATTTATGTTGTTTGGATGTTATGAAGTTCCGATGAATCTCTAAGGGCAGTATTACACAAGCGATTTTTGAGCGTTCAAAGCGCAATATCGTCACGGTATCGCCGCGATATTTCTGAAATCAATAAGTGTCGCGGTGGAATGGCAGCGAAAAACCTCAGCTAACGCCTGTGCTTAAAAATCATGACGATACCATAGCGATGTTGCGGCTGTACCGTTACGACTTAGTTCGGTACAGTTGCGACATCGTTGCGGTACGGTTGCGATATTTCTTACGCTCAAAAATCGTTCGTGTGATAGGTCTCTAAAGATCGGCGGCTATGGAAGTGTGATTTAATTTAATAATTTGTATGTTCGGTGTTCTAATACACATTCGATCGGCATAATTATTCCAAAAAGGCATCTACTGCACGGCTAGCATGCCACCCACGACAAAGCGTTTAAACGAGAAAAACGTCATGCGCGCTCTTACTTGCATACGTAAAATAATAAGGATGGAGGCACATCTCGATTTTTATCGTTTTCTCGGGGGTGGCATGCGAGGCCTACAGATATGTCAAACTGCCCGAGTTTCTCGAGTTGTTCCTCTTCTGGTATTTAAAACACATCTCGACTCATGGGAATAGACATCCGTCATGAATTTCCATAGTTGGTAGATTGAAGAATTTTCCTGATTATGAACGACTCCATGGAATTCATATATTTAGCACGCGACTTCGTTTGCTTTGCCTTTCAAAAAGGACCTGTGTTAATGCAGAACATATTCGATCCGTGTGCCAAATTTTTCCCAAATCCGTTCAGTCGTTTATGCGTGATTGAATCAGAAACATCCAAGCTTTAAAATTTGTAATATTAGTAGGATTTGTATACGAATAATGAAGATGTGTGATATTCAATAAATACCGCCACTGCACTGGACTACATTTTACTCGAATATGCATCTATACATGTTCCTTTCCTACCTCCTGTGCCGATTCGGATGTGTATACATGGTGTAAAATTAAATGCGTTATAAATCGAACAGAGTGCTTCAGATCATCAAACGTAATGTTTTTTTTTCGCGATTTCTTAGTTGGCTCTATAGTGAAAGTTGTTCAGTTTGATGGTCTGATAGCCCAGTCATTTTACGGAGTTTTGTTAGGAGGGTGGGGAGTAACCGGCACCATTTAGTGACTTTCTGAAAACATATTTAAAAAAAATCGCTACACAACATAGATATCAAAATTGTATCTTAATTTTCAAAGAAGTATGGAAGTATAGTATTTTACTTTAATTCCTACGTTTTTCTAAGACTGGTTTCTTATTCGGTAGCTACCGATAACAGTTTTATTTTGGAATTTACCTATTTTACTAACAAAATTGCCTTTGTTCCGTTGCCTTTGAAGGGGACCGGATTATTGTACACTGAATAAATTAATGACCCAATTAGTAATTAGTCCCGGCTCAAACCGTAAAATGACTAGGCTATGATATGTAACGTATTTAACTTTACTTCATAGTATGACCCCTACATTACATGCTAGATGTGTTTTATAATGCAAGTAACCATAATAATTTTTATTTGTAGGGTACATGTCGTTAGTTAATGAAGTGTATGTATTCAAATGTACGAAGGATTGTGCTAAAGCTTGGAAAACATTCTCAAATACTATTCATCTGATGTAGAGAATCTCTGCCATAGAATTTCCTTATTATTTTTTTTTTTTTAAGGTGGTTTCAGTCCATACAAACGTTTGACGCACAATACGCGTTCACGGAATAAATAAAAGTAATATTTTATATATGGAAAAATAGTTATAATATAATTACGAAGATATAAAGCTTTGAAAATTTTGTCTGAAAAATTTCAAAGCATTTCATTTTGTTTCTTTTTTTCATTTTTTTTTTATCTTCGTAATTATATTTATATTGCAAATGTTATTTGATACGCGACATCTAGATTTTCTAAACTATTTTTCCATATATACGAAGTTACTTATATTAATACCGTCTACGCGTACTGTGCGTCAAAGTTTTGTATAAAATTAACCCCTCTATTTGAGAATCTCTGTCATAGAATTTCCTTATTATTTTTTGTATTTAAAATTTTAAACCAGAGACTATGTATCAAGATAGACGACTTTTTTTTCAAAACGAGTCAATAAATGGCCAGGTCTCTCATTCTTAGTTATGGTATCGCTTCATTTGGAAAAAAAAGACAAACACAGACAAATAGTTATATTCCTTGGACAAATGTCACCGTCTTGAACGTCAAAGTGTGAGCTTCCGAGTCATCGTGATGCCCATTTGGGCCCCAACGTCGTTGCGTTATTTTGTGTGCTATTGGCAAGTTAGGCATTCATTTTAAATATTAAATATCGTTAGCGTGTTTAAGGCACCATGGCTTGTGTGGCCACTGGCTGCACGAGTAGAAGGGGAATCACAACAGTTAACAATCAAAAGATATCTTTCCATCGGTAAGTAATCGACTACTGTTTTTTAAAGTATTGACTTAGGTAATGAATAAAATAATTCATTCCGAGTAAAGCTTTTTTCAATGTGAATGTGGTACATAATGTGGAGTTTAATTTCAGCTTGTTTTGTTATCGGAAATTATAAACTAAAATCATACGTTATTTGTACTGACAGTTTATGTACTGAATTTTTTCAAATAGACTTGACCTACGACTTATCGACAATTCGGTATGTTACGTTTTTTTGGAGGGCTGAATCGACAACTATTTCAAGATAATTTGTCTGAATAATAATATTTTACATTTAGAGATTTTAAAATAAAACGATTACGGATATTTTTTAAATAAAATAAGTTCGTTTTTAGGGTTCCGTACCCAAAGGGCGAAAACGGGACCCTATTACTAAGCCTACGTTGTCCGTCCGTCCGTCCGTCCGTCCGTTCATCCGTCCGTCCGTCCGTCCGTTCGTCCGTCCGTTCATCCGTCCGTCCGTCCGTCCGTCTGTCCTACCTATTTAGGGCTGTAACTTTTGAACCGTGATAGCTAGATAGTTGAAATTTTCTCAGATTATGCGTTATTACGGCGGATTTGTTAACAAATATTAAAAATGACAAAAAGTCAAAAATTAAGGGGGGTTCTCAACAAGGAACAAGTTTTTATCAACGTTTTTTCTTCTCGCTCTATCGTAAAAACAGTAATACATACAAAAGTCAAACTTGGTGTGATTATAGACCAAACTCTACATTATAACAACAAATAATAAAAACCGGCCAAGTGTGAGTCGGTCTCCTTCTAAAGGTCCTGGAGTACAAAAAAAATATTTTTTACTTCAGTATTTTGTGTTGGTATGGTACGGAACCCTCGGCCTCGGTTTTTCTCTATGGAGTTCGAATGATTTTCTCACGACCATTTTTGCATTTTAGAGATTAGGTAGGTATAGATCAAATTAATTATACTGATAAACTCTATGAATAGCAAAATAAATGAAACTATACTCCGTTCTAAATTGCAAATGTTATTTAATACGCGACATCTAGATTTTCTAAACTATTTTTACATATATAAAATATTACTCTTATTAATTCCGTCTACGCGTATTGTGCGTCAAACGTTTGTATGGACTGAAACCACCTTAAACCGTAAAGCAAAAAACACCCTTCCAAGTCCGTATATTATTGACGAGCAACTACGGAACCCTACCCTGCGCGTGTCTCGACACGCACTTGGCTGGTTTTTTTTATATTAGGTATTTATTTCCCTTTTCTTCAATTTAAATCTTAAAACCCATAGGTAGGTATACTGCTATCGATAAGGTGTCGATATGCATCACAGCTGCATCACGGGAACAACTCTAGTATCGTATATATAATTAAAACAAGTTTCTATAGATAATCGGTCTCATTGGCACAAAAGGTGGCATAGATAAAAGTCTATCCAACCCGTTATTTATACGGAATTTTATAACGTAAAAAAGAGAAAACCGATGCACAAATTTCGTCTTAATAAAAAGTAGTCCATTCTTGAAATACAACGTCCCTGTTTTAAACAAAGTTATTTACTGGGTGTTTTTTTTGCAATCATAACAAATGTGATTTAATTTTTTGAGATTATTTATTTTACATTGTAGTAGTGGTAAGAAACTATTTTTTTTTAAATCATTTTCATTTTCGGCTAGATTTGATAGAAAACCTGTTTATTTTTTCTATTGGTTAATCAATTGTTGTTAATAAGACCCAAATAATTTATATTTGATTTTATTATACTTGAATCAATGGATGTGATCGGACCGCACCGGCACAATTTTGTACATTTTGTATGTAATGTTTGGTGCTACAGTGATATGCGTGGTGTACTTCTATGGAATAAAAATAATTCTGAAAGCTAGATTGTTTTATTTTCAGCTCAGCACAGAATACGTTTGCAGTTCAGACAGAACTCGAGAATTATTCCTCTTATAATTTCAAATTATTTATTATGAATTAACACGGACCTGAAAAAAAGGAGGACGGAATCTCGTCTAATCCAAAAGTGAAGCACCCATTTATACGAGAGTGCGTGCTGTGGCCCTTTCGCGCGGTACACAATGGCGGCAGATTGTCGGACCTGCGCCTAGAACTGGTGCGTCTGTGTGAGTGTAGGTCCCTTGTAGAACAAACGAAATTGTAAGACCTTGCATGCTTCACTTCTTTTTAGTTTGACATTACGTCCTTCTTTTTTTCAGGTCCGTGTGAATTAATGGCATTTGCTGTAACCACTGATTATTTAATAGTATTTGTAACTAAGCACTGCATTTATGCCAAAGTCGCGTGGATGTTTGGGAATATTCTTAACTACAAAAGACACATTGAGGTAATACAAAATTGATAGAGCAAGATCCCATGGATGGACGCCAGACCTTGGTCATTTTATAAAAGCTGAAAGTTTCTCAGCGCATGCTCCCAACACAGGTAGGAACGATGGGTAACTATGAAGTTTGAGTCAACGTGGCTTTGGCCGGTAGCAGGTTAAAATTGTCTGGCCAGAGGTGGGAAGATTCAAAACTGTTTGGGTACTGAGGAAACATCTCTAACTTCATAGTTGCCCATCGTTTCTACCTGTGTTTAGCATACGCTGAGAAACTTTCAGCTTTTATAAAATAACGAACGAGCCGCTCGCGAACTGCGCATTCGCCTGATGTGAACGCACATGCCCTGTACCCGCACTTTCGATGTTCACTATATCGCCACTGTTTCGGTCCGCACTTCATTGTAATAGAGTTGAAATTGGAACGAAAACATTCACGCAATTGCGAAGTTCGAACTTCGAATGTGCGGGTAGACCCTCTGCACTTTCCCGATTTCGCGCGCTTTTTCGAATTTCGAACTTATGTTATGAACTTACGAACTAAAATGCGCCTTAGAGATAGCGCGCACGAGCAACGTTTGTCTGCGCAACTAATTTGTGTTTGTATGAAAAGTCTCTCGTGTGCCGCGTCGTTACATCCGCGCACTTTCATACAAACCCGTAGACTTGATGTGAGAGACAAATTAGTTGCGGAGACAAAAGTTGCTCGTGCGCGCTACCTCTTATGCCGGCTCTTCATTCTCGCCGAGAACGGGCGAGACAGGCCGAGAACGAGAGTGTGGATGCCCTTCATTGTTCTCGTGGCGTCGTAAGCCATAGTAATTTTCCTTGAAAGTTCTCGCTGAGAGTTCTCGGCGAGAGTGAAGTGCGGGCATTAGATATATCAATGCGCCTGTATCTCATGAGATAACTGGTCCGCCGACGCCTACTTATCGCAGCTGTCAAACGAGAGTAACGGAGCACTGCCGAACCAACGCGCGTCAGTTCTATTAAATTTCGCCTACCTGAGGCCGCGGTTCGATTCCTGGCCTGTACCACTAAGTTCTTTGGAATTTATGTACGGTTGTATTTATCATTTACTAGCTCGGCGGTGAAGGAAAACATCGTGAGGAAACCTGCATTCCCGAGAATTAAAAGAAAATACCATAAGTTCGGAGGTATGCGTAAAATATGGGTGAGCTTGGGGCGAACACAAAGTCTCTGTTACAACGACCCTTGCTAGCAATAGCCCAACCACAAATAATAATAATACGCCTGTGCGGGTGACCCACGAGGGGGGTCAATTTTAGCGCTACGTGGGTGTCATGGGGTTCCAATACCTGGGTACCCTAAAAAAAATATTGTTGGGAGTCACCGCTATAGGTATAATTTATTCTTATTGACTGTGTTGTGATTGTGACGGTGTTCTATGCATGCATATGCTCACGACTAGGACTAGAGCATAGTCGTGACTTTGTTTTATACGTTAAATAAAATTTTATGAATTCATTTATATGTTACTAGACTTTACCCGCGATTTTGTCCGCAAAAATTATATTCTTACTTACCAGTTTGGAGAACTCTAGTGCGGAGTTGTGAGGGATGCTCTGGTGGCTAGGTCAGTAGGCGTGAAACGGTTTGAGTATCAGTGCGTACTCGTTTATTGTGAGAATTGCTCCTTACTTTATACAGATATTTATACCTATATTTTACATTTTACTCGGCGGTTCACCAGCAAATAGGGAACCGCCGAGTAAAATGTAAAATATAGGTACCCCACACCAGAATTTAAAGCTATCGAACAAAGATAGTTTCATCAAAATCGGTTCAGTAGTTTTTACAAACAAACACGTTTGTTTTTAAAGACTGTTTGTCTGTTTACTGAAGAATTTTGTAAAAAAGGTTGATTTGGAGTCAGGGTTCAGGGACACTTAAAAAAAAACCATACCTATCGTCATCTTTTTTTTCTTGTCTGTTTCTTTTGTCTTCAATGTACCTATAGACACACCTCACTTTATAGTTTCATAATAGTTAAGTTTAGATTTTTTTAACAGTTTTGTATGTAGAAATTCTTATCAGCCAAAATAATAAACTAGATAGTGTGAATATGTGGTTAAATTCAGTGGATAAGTTATTTTATTTTATTCATTAAGTTTTTACCTGCGACGAAGTTCTGAGTTGACTTTAAAAAAGGTAAACGCGTTCAGCCGTTTATGTGTGATTGTTACATTGAGTAGTACACACGGCGACAGGTCAGGTTACCCTGTTTGGACCTTGAACTATTAGAAGTTGAACGCTGCGAATCGTGCGAGAGGGTGCGGTATGTTGTTGTTGTTTCGTCTCACAGCACGCTGCGCCCGCGCCGGCAGCCGCGTCTATGCAGACTCTCTACCGCACTATTTTGTGTTTTGTACGTAGTGTAGTTATGGGTATATCGGGTGCATAACCTGATGTGTCGCCATGTGTACATTCTATAAGAATTCATGTTAAAATCAATTTTCTAGCTTTATTGTTCTATTATTTTATTTTGCATGATGCAACCCTAAAGGACATCCGGCACATAATACCAAAAAATGTATAACTGTACTTCTATTTTTATTATGGACTATGGAACACTATGAAGTAATTGCAGGCATTAGTTTATTTTATAATGCTTTATTAGTTTTTATCTTTTTTTTTTTTAAAAAAAACATTGTGCTTGCGTCACCTACGATCAAAGTATCAAACAATATTGACAGCCATTTTGGGGTTGCTGCTTTTTTATAATTTATTGATAATAAATGACTAAATAACTCGTTAAATAAAAATAAATGATACAATCTGAGTCGTTTTTATGAAACCCCATAATTTGATATAAACTTTTTTCCTCTTTTTGTCTAGCAAACTTTCATTCATTGTGATTGTAGTCAATGTTTACAAACAAATACATACATGTAAAATATCTATGCGTCATTTTTTACTTAATTTCGGCTTGAATGTAAAATTCGCATCTAGAATTGGCAATGAACCCCTCAAACTGTTCTCTGAGCATTTATTTTTGTTTTCTTTTGTTGATTTTTTTTATTTCCTCATTAATTGTTAAAGTGTATTATTGTAGTGTTACTTTTGTAAACTGTTTTCTGTGCATGAGGTGTTCATCTCTAAGTGGTTGTGCATTAAGTTAAGTACTCGATGTAATTGTAAATTGTACCCATGTATCATTGTAACAGCAGTTGATGAACCTGATAAAATAAAATAAAATAAAAATAAAAGTAATATTTATTACACATTTGACTTCAGTCAAAACTTCTATAAGTACATTTTCTGGTACCTATTTTTCAAGGGAGAGCGTCGGTTGTCCTTTATAGGTGCTTAAATAAAACTCTACCTCCAATAGGGTATGCGTTGGATACCTAATTATTTTGTTAAATAAAAACTGAAAACGACATCGATATTATCGACATTAGTGAGGCCCAGTAGTATGAGCCCATGTGGAATCATGGACATAGTTTGTTATACTATTATTACTATTTGCAACAATAGGTAGGTACAGTTAATTCATCATTATCATCTCGCAAATCGTTCGTGCTACATGCAACTTACGAACGCGACACGTTTTTAGGGTTCCGTACCCAAAGGGTGAAAACGGGACCCCATTAAGCCGGGTCCGCTGCGCCATGTTATAATGTTTGCTAACATCGTTTTCTATCTTTCCCGTCCCCCGCAGGTGATGTTTTCCCATGCAAATGGATAACATCACCCGCGTTCGCCTGCGGGGGAGGGGAAAGTTAGAAAACAATGTTTGCAAACACGATAACATGGCGCAGCGGACCCCACTTTACTAAGCCTACGTTGTCCGTCCGTCCGTCCGTCTGTCCTACCTATTTAGGGCTGTAACTTTTGAACCGTATAGCTAGATAGTTAAAATTTTCTCAGATTATGCGTTATTACGGCGGATTTGTTAAATAATAAAAATGTCAAAAAGTTAAAAATTAAGGGGGGTTCTCAACAAGAAACTAGTTTTTATCAACGTTTTTCTTCACGCTCTATCGTAAAAACGGTAATACATACAAGCGTCAAACTTAGTTTGATTATAGAGCAAACTCTACAGAATAACCACAAATACTAAAAACTGGCCAAGTGTGAGTCGGTCTCGCGCTAAAGGTCCCGGACAAAAAAGTTTTTTTTCTAAGTTAATAATGTTGTGTTCTGTGGTGGTGTGGTACGGAACTCTCGGTGCGCGAGTAGCCCAACTCGCACTTGACCGGTTTTATTCATTTTTCATACCTACTTTTAACGTCTACTCTACACTGCTCATGTTGATGTTTCATTCCAAAAAGGTTGTTGGTTGAAGTCGACAACGTGTTAATTAATTAACGCTAAACTAGAATGTAGTTTGTTTAGAATCGAGAGCAGAACCCAATTATCACGGTTTCAACATAGGTAATTTTCTTCAAAATATTAAATACTTAATTTGTTTGTAAAATTTTAAAGGACAACCGCCGCTCTCCCTTGAAAAAATACCTTAAAATGTATAGAAGTTTTGACTGAAGTCAAATGTGTAATAAATTATGAGGTTTATAAAAACGACCCAGATAGTATCATTTATTTTTATATAACGAGTTATTTAATCATTTATTATTAATAAATTATAAAAAAGCAGCAACCCCAAAATGGCTGTCAATGTTGTTTAGTAGGAGTTGGTAGGATGTGTTGCAAGCACAATGCTTTTTTTATATAAAAATGATAAAAACTAATAAATCATTATAAAATAAACTAATGCCTGCAGTTAGTTTCTAGTGTTCCATAGTCCATAATAAAAATAGAAGGACGGTTATACATTTTTTGGTATTATGTGCCAGATGTCCTTTACCTACTGAACCCGATGTCAACCCTCCGCAAGGGGCACACTCACCCTACTCTTACTACCAAAACAAGATTATTAAAATGTATCCACGTTAGCGCTTTCATTCATTGCTGAAATGATAACAAATCATTTTTGCCTCAAAACTCAAAATGTGAATAACTTTAAATGTTAACTATCAAATTAATGAAATTATTGTTTCAATCTAATTATTTTGTTATAAATCAGTTGTATATTAAACTTCAGTGGTAGAAATTAATTTCCAACAGTTTTTTTATGTAGTTTTGTTAAAAACTACCACTACGCGAGCTCAGTGAGGATTAGTCCCTCTCTAACCCTTATTTGTGAAAGGAGGCCTTTTCCTGGAGTTGGTTCCTACAGGATATAATTTACCTAATCATACTTTGTCAATTAAATATAAATTAATGTGTTTTGTTAGTTTATGTAGCGATGATTTGGGAAGTTTAAAAAGTTGATAGATGTTTTTGTTTACGTCTTGAGACAATCCTACTTAAACGTGACTATGATAAGTTATATGTCTAGACAATCGAAGCTACGAACGCGTCTAAAAAAATGTCAACCAGGTAAGGACACTATAAACCCCATCCATATACACGCACACAGAGATAAGTTGTATGACGCCTTACGCACACCAAAAAAAGAAAGTTGGTCCATTAACCATTTAGTTCATTACGTTAGAAGCGTGAGGTTCTATCTTGACATTATAATTAATCAACACCTCCTAAAATATACATACATACATAATACTCACCCCACTATCCCACAGGGGGAGGCAGAGACTACGGCTCGCCGCACCTCCTAAAATATATACCTGCCTAACTAAAAAGACAATGCGGGTTTTGTATGGAAGGTTGGCGCCTTATTTTTCGCAGTTGTTTTTGGCGCGGCCAGCAACCAAAATTAAAAAGGTAATTTATTTCAGAATAAAGTAACAAACAAAATTTATTAACATTTATAATCCCTAAACTCAGTCCGGACGGAGATATAAAGGCTTGAAGTTGAAAATTTTACCATTAGGTGCACTTCAAGCCTTTATATCTCAGTTCGGACTGAGTTCCGAGATATTTGTAATAACAAGTTTTGTTTTTAACTTTATTCTGAACTATAATATTCAAGTTTGATTGATGGCCGCGCTAAAAAAAGAAAAAAGACGCCATTTTTAGGCATAGACTAGGCAGGCGCGGATCCAGGATTTCGTTCAGGGGGGGGCAATTTTTTTATGACTTTACCTATCATTCAGAAAATGAATTTTGATACAATTTTTGCAAGACCTCGGAGGCGATTTTCAGTCATGGATCCTCTGATAGATGTATTAGTCACCGATAGCGTTACAAGGACCAGTACACATTCATAGTATTATAGGAACATGGGCATAGCAATGACTTTTACCCCGGCTGGCCGGGCCCAGTAGGCCTCGCATGCCGCTCCCGCGAAAACGATAAAAATCGAGATGTGCCTATATCTTTATTATTTTACGTATGGCAGAAAGAGCGCGCATGACGTTTTTCTCGTTTAAACGCTTTTTCGTGGGTGGCATGCTAGCTGTGCAGGTTGGGTCGAAGCAATAAAATGTAAATCCTGCCCAGCCTGTCCTGGAGTGAGCGCAGCGAGCTCGAGATTTTACAACAAAAAGAAAGGATCGTATATCCAAACCTTAGAGCGAGCGTAGCGAGCTCGAAATTTTAATATCTGAAAAGATCCTTGAAATACGAACTAAAACTTAGAGCGAGCGCAGCGAGCTCAAAATTTTACTGTAATATTATTCCTATGCACGAGATGGTAATTTTTCTGCATTATAACTGGATTTCCATCTCATCCCGAAATCGAGGCCATTCATGTATTAAACAAAAGCGAGTCCATGATTTTGCTACCATGATAGCTTGATTATACAGGGTGTAAGGAAAAGTATCATTAACCTTTAAACCACATAGGTACCCACCAAGTTGAACAACTTTTACTGTGGGAACAAACCTGTCAGAACAAAAAAAATCTGCTGTTTCATACGTTTGAGTCGAGTAGGCATTGCCGGTTTAGTATGGAACAGCAATTTTTTTTATGTTTATAGGTTTAATCCCATTGTAAAAGTTGTTCAGTTTGACGCGTAGAGTATGACGTGGTTTAAAGGTTAATGATACTTTTATTTTTGTAAAGCTCATCATATTGAAATCGAATTTGTTAGAAAAAAAAAGGGACAAAGCGAAAAAACTTTATGATGCTACCCTGACGCCATTGAATGTCATACGCGAGGTAGTGGACGGGCGCTACAAGCAAAAGTAGAACTTAAAGGGGGTCCACCGTGAGCTTTGTCGATAGGAAAGACCTCAGTTTCAAAGCGCAGAATTAAAATTTAAATGATCGAAATGCTTGGGTCTGAGTGACACTAACTTATAGTACTGTATAGTATCAATTATTTTATTAAATAGACTATGTATTATTGTATACAGGGTGTAACAAAACACCCTAGTAATACTTAAGGGGGTGCTTCAGAAATCTGAACAACTTTCACTATGGAGCTAACGTCGAGAAAAAATAAAAAAATCTGTCGTCCCATACATTTGAGTCGAGACGGTGCGCAGTTTTGTATGAAAGAGCAGATTTTTATTTCGCGATTTTGATGTTGCCTCCATAGTGAAAGTTGTTCAGTTTGATGGTCTGAAGCACCCCCTTAAGTATTACTAGGGTGTTTTGTTACATCCTGTACATAACCATAGCATAAGAATTTATATTGTTTAGTTATTAAGTCGTGTTATGTTGTAGAGTTTCTGGCCGCATCTTCTCTACAGCGACAACACGTTCCGACGCGGTGGTAGTTTCAAAAAAAGATTTGACGTTTAATAAGTGTGCTTCAAGCTCCTATACTGAATAAATTATGTTGACTTGACTTGACTTGAAAATAATAAAGCCGAGCGAACGATTCGAAGCGAGATCTACCTAATTTTCGCTGTCCATCTTAATTTCAGCCTTTTTTATACGTCCACAGCTGGACATAGAGGCCTCCCCCCAAAAAGAGAGTTTTGGCCATAATCGCCACCCTTGGCAGGCGGGAATTTTCGCAATGCTTACATTAATTGATCTTAAAATCAGGCTATCCCAGGCTTTTGATTCATATATTTATAGGGTTGAGACCAGGATAGGGGAGAACCCACATGCGTTCTGGCAGTATGTTAATAGCCTTAGATCTCCGGGTGGCTTTTCTTGTATCCGCGCCTGAGACTAGGACCTATTATTGATCTATTAGATATAATAATGTAACTATAAGGTAAATATATCCTGTACATTGTTCTGCCCACAGCGTTGAAGCATCAGCCGCTTATTTGAAATCCTTAGTTATTATAGAAGCGAAAAACATGTCGACCCTTGTGCAAAGATACCAGCATATCCTACTGCTACTCATTGCGGCAGCGTGTTTATTTATCACGTTCGAGTACTGGATTCAGCCGTCAAATTATTATTCTAAATTGGACGATCTGGAGCCGACGGTAGTGCAGAAATCACGAAATTATTCTGAGAGGTAAATAAAATTTCTGACAAATTGTTAGTTTCTTTTGCAATGTTTTTCTGGGTGAAGAGTTTGGCCACCTATGACCACATGATATGTTATAAACTCATGCTGATCGAATTATGTTGTATATCAAATCAAATTAAAAATTGAAAAATTCAGTCTCGGGCGGGACTTGAACCCGCACCCTTCCAAACCGGAAGGGTTTAATTCTAGGTTTAATTTGATTTGAAATAGCACAACATGGCTGTAACATGTTTAAAATCAATAATATGTTGTATATGTCGTTTTCATGAAATATAATTATTTTACAATGACGCGCTGCTTCAAAAATATTTACTCACATTATAATAACTTCTTTAAATTCTATAACGATCGATCGTAATCGTATTTAC
The DNA here is from genome assembly GCA_922987775.1 of Agonopterix subpropinquella. Classification (NCBI taxonomy): domain Eukaryota; kingdom Metazoa; phylum Arthropoda; class Insecta; order Lepidoptera; family Depressariidae; genus Agonopterix; species Agonopterix subpropinquella. The sequence goes on from OV277710.1 coordinate 6,551,494, forward strand.
GTGCCGCATCTTCCCCTTTAAAATTTTATCTAAGTTTGTATACCTTGTCATTCCAGGAATTTCAAACCACAATGGACATGGATATGCCAAAAAAACAATTGCGAACGCCAACACGCATCATCATCTTCAAAACTGCAATCATTAGCCACGTGCAGCATGCTATGCGGCCCTTCCAAACTATGGCCAAAACCGACCGGCCCCTTCACATTAGGTAACAATGCTGTGAGAATTCATAATGTAACTCTACACGAAATCTCGTCACCATCTGCAGAAGTGTCAGAACATTTAAAAGGTGCTTTCGATCTTTTCAAAAGCGATCTAGTCACGATAAGCCGTGGAAAACGGGAGGAACAACAAAAAGAATCGAAGAACAAAAGATCAGTGATCGTGAGTGTATCGGTGAGTAGTGATAGTGACCCTCGTCTACGCCTAGATACCGATGAGAGTTACAAATTGACTGTTCAAGCTTCAGACGAATCAATAATAGTTAAAATTACGGCGCAATCTTTCTGCGGTGCTCGGCATGGCCTCGAAACTCTATCTCAGCTAGTATGGATGGACCCTATTCTCGAATCTCTGTTAATGCTGAAAGAAGCCTCGATAGAAGACTCGCCGAAATTCAAATACCGAGGGTTACTACTAGACACCGCTCGAAACTTCTTTCCTGTGAGCAATATCTTGCGAACTATAGATGCAATGGCCGCAAACAAACTTAACACCTTCCACTGGCATGCTACAGACTCCCAGTCTTTCCCCATAAAGTTTAAAAGTGTACCACAGTTGGCTACGTTCGGGGCAAACGGGCCCAGGGATATTTACACCCCGGAAGACATTCGTGCAATAGTTCATAGAGCACGATTGCGTGGAATTCGCGTAGTGATAGAAATAGATGCCCCTGCTCACGTAGGACGAGCTTGGAGTTGGGGATCGAGAGCTGGTTTAAACGATTTAGCGTATTGCATCGAAGAACAGCCTTGGCATATATACTGCGGGGAACCTCCGTGTGGACAACTCAATCCTCTAAACCCCCGCGTATATGAAATACTTGAGAAAATATACGCAGAGATAATAGAATTGACGGGCGTTGATGATGTATTCCATTTGGGAGGAGATGAAGTAAGATTAGCATGCTGGCAGAAGTATATAAATAGTGATCCAACAGAGCTGTGGTTGCAATTCATGGAGCGCTCTAAAAAAGCTCTCGTACGGGCCAACGGTGGAAAAGCACCAAATTTAACGCTGCTTTGGTCATCCCGCCTGACCGTCACGAATCACTTCAACCGCCTTAATTCATCAGGATTCAGTATACAACAGTGGGGCAACGCGAAAAGGCCTGAAGCGATAGCAATTCAAGAGTTTGGATTCCGGTCTGTCATGTCAAATGTGAACGCGTGGTATTTGGATTGCGGGTTTGGATCGTGGCGCGACGTGTCGTTCGGACACTGTCCACCTTATCGTTCATGGCAGCTGGCGTATAGCCATCGACCTTGGAATGATGAGGTGTCAGGCATTGAGGGTGGTGCGGCGTGTATGTGGAGCGAACAACTGGGCCCTTTCGACCTGGACACGCGATTATGGCCAAGGGCCGCTGCAGTCGCGGAAAGGTTGTGGTCGGACCCGGAAGGGGGCGCCACTAACGAACTACACTGGCGGATCGACACGCAAAGATCTCGGATGGTGTCGAGGGGCGTCGCCGTGGCTCCGATTTGGCCTGAATGGTGCACTCATAATCCAAACCTTTGCAACTGACAGTGCTACTGGTCCTATTTCACAAAAATGGGGTTTAGGACCATGTGAAAAGGGAGTAAATTGGTGAGCATGATAAGTTGATAGGACTATATTTAGTTGTTATTAATTTATTATAATTATATACCTATTTGTATAGTATTAAAAGAAGCGATTCCTATTTGTTTCATATCGTATATTTGTATTTTTTTTTGTCAATGCGACTCTAAAGATTTTGATGAAATTCATGGATGCGATGTTTTCGGGGTCCAAAAACCGAGGACATCTTCATCGGAACGTACTGAGATCAATTAATTTAGTGTCTCGGCGACATCGCTCATTCACCGCTCGTAATTAAAAACGATTACGTACGTAAGATTTTTTCGTACGCAAGTTAAGGTTTCAAGATACCAAAATAATTTTTAAGGATTTTTGGAAATATCTTCTTTCCTATGCTCTAAAATGACTCTGATTCGGACGAAGCCTACGTTGTCCGTCCGTCCGTCCGTCCGTCCCATCTATCTTTTGTATTAACAAACTAGTCGATCGCCGTCCGTCGTTCGCCGTCGATCAATGTGTCGTGACCCTTAAGTGTATTGTATTAGCGTGGTCTAAGCCTTAGACTCTACGCTAATATTTTGGATAAGTCCCCTATCTAATCAGTTAGAGCTAATCGCCACTTATCTGGTCCGTATTCACTATACTCAATAATATAGAACGGTATGAATGACCGTAGATTTATATACAACGTGTTAATGAATTAACGCAAAACTAGAAAGTAGTTTGTTTAGAATCAAGAGCAGAATCGAATTATCATGGTTTCAACATAGGTAATTTTTTTCAAAACATTAATTATTTTTTTTGCAAAATTTAAAATTTACTGAACCCGATGTCAATCCACCGCACGGGCACACTCACCCTACTTACTACCAAAACAAGATTATAAAAATGTATCCATGAGTACGTTAGCGCTTTCTTTCAATGCTGAAATAATAACAAATCATTTTTGCCTCAAAATTTAAAATGCGAATAACTTTAAATTTTAACTATCAAAATAATGAAATTATTGTTGCATTCTAATTATTTTGTTATAAATCAGTTGGGGTGTATGAGGTTTTGCGCTTATTCATTAACACGTTGTATACCTTTTTTAACTAAAATATTGAGTAATAATAAACATTTTTATTTTTTTTTATTTTAACCCCCGACGCAAAAAGAGGGGTGTTATACGTTTAATGTACGTCTGTGTATCTGTCTGTGCTCCCAAACGGATGAAACGATTTTCGTTCTTTTTTTTTTGTGTCATAAATAAGTAATTTTTTATTACTTTTTGTCAACCATATTATATTATACGTTATGGCATCAGGATTACATTTTACGTTAGTAGGTGGATTTGGTGGGCGCAGGAGTACCTAGTCAACTTGCTGACAAACCGCCTATGCCCTGGCTAAACGAATAAGTACTTACACCTTCTTGTGTTTACCATGAGGTTGGCTGTCATTAGAGCTTCATAAAGTAGGTACAACATCATAATAATTGTAACAGAAGAGTAGTAGTTAGTTCAATTTCAACTCACTCACAGATTCACGCTCTGGATTTTGTTCCTACCTTTTGCAACGTAGTTCGAGCCATAGCTCGATTATTGACCAAAGCAAACACATAGGAAACGTTTAAGCAGATACAGAACTGATAGCTCGTTATCAATGTACTATTAATAATTTTCAAATAGGTACTCTAAAATTAACGTTGGGGAGTCACCGCTATACAGTTAGATCTTGATACCAGTGACGGTTGCATGCATGCATATGCTCAGGACTAGACTACGCGTAGTCTAGTACGAGTTCATTCAGTTCATTTTTAATACCTACCTATGTTATGTTGTTTAACAGTGCATGTTGATATCTTATCAGCCGAAATAATAAACTAGATATCATCAATACACCTACTTAATCAAATATGTGGTTCAATTCAGTGGGTAAGTAACTACCTATTTTATTTACTTTAGGTTTTTTATCCCCGACGAAGGTCTGAGAAAAAAAATTCTTTAGATCATAATATTGTCTACTCAGTAGTGTGTTTCGCAAGTAAAAGTGACAGATGCACGTAATACAGACTTTTCAAATACAAGGTTTCCTTTTGGTTTCATAATGTACTGTAGGTATGTTAAAGAAAAATAAGAAATATAGGTACTTTATAGCAAATAAAGCCGAGACGTTGAAGATCATTGCTATATTTTTCATTAATTTGTAGGTACTTATGTCTTTCAAATAACGAGAAGATAGCCTCTAAAAACCAGCAAAATATGGCCCGGCCCTGCGTTTACATGGTGGGAGTAGTGGGAGCGTCTTAAAAAGGTATCATATTGTGTTGTGTTAATAAAGAAAATATTCGATTTATGCGCTAAATTTCATTGAAAGCCGTTCATCAGTTTTTTATTGTTACATACATTTATAATAAGGATTAGTAAGATATTAGATTACAAGTCGAGTTGAAATCTATCTTCTTGTATTGCCTAATTTTTGCAGTCAAAAGTGGTTTTAACCGGTTCTGAGTTTTGACTGTAACATACCTGTAAGTAGATATACGTATTTTGTGCGGAGGAAGTCGCGGGTAAAGTCTAGTGAATATAAGTAGGTATAAAGTTAGGACAATAAGTGTGTTTTAATGTAGTGTTGATTTGTGAAGTTTAATTAAAAAGAAGATAAATGTTTCTATTTACGTCTCACGACAATCGTGCTGGCACATACTATACCTACATTATCGTGACGTGAAGTAAAACACACCTAGACGTAGAACAGCTAACAGAGTGAAGTGACCTAAAAGCCTGAACGTCTGGAGCGCCTTTTAACTCGACTCACTTTTGAAATAGACACCGCCTGAGCCTTTCTACTAGTACCTCTATACCTCGCTAGTAAATGTACTGTTGGCGAAACTCTGTGATCTCATTAGTAATTTCTGTGGAAAGCATGGCGATTCAGTTACCGGAACAAAGTAAAGAATACTGGGCAATTATTTTCAACATAGAACAGGGGCAATATTTAAATGAATGCGCGTAAAGTTATTTAAAAAATAAGAGTCAAACTATTTTTCAGATTTTGATGTCCTCCATATCAAAAGTTGTTCAGTTTAATTATTATCATCATATCAGCCAATAGACGTCCACTGCTGGACATAGGCCTCCCCTAAAATGGGGATTTGCCATAATCGCCACGCTGGGCAGGCGGGTTGGCGATCTCAGCTGGATTGAATGTGTGTACTCCGGTAGATCCCTTAGTCGCCTTTTACGACACCCACCACGGGAGGAAATGAGGTGGTGCTACTAATTTATGTTATCACTGTAGTATTAGATACAATAATTTAAGTATTAAATAAATAAATCCTGTACATTTTTCTGCCCACAGCGTTGAAGCATCAGCCGCTCCTTTGAAATCCTTACATCTTATACATAGAAGCGAAAAACATGTCGACCCTTGTGCAAAGATACCAGCACATCCTACTGCTACTCATTTCGGCCACATGTCTATTTTTCACATTCGCGCACTGGACACAGCCGTCAAATTATTATTCTAAACTGGAGCCGTTGGTAGTGCGGAATTCACGTAATTATTCTGAGAGGTAAATACAATTGCAGACAAATTACTAGTTTCTTTTGCAATGTTTTTCTGGTTGAAGAGTTTGGCTACCTATGACCACATGATGTCATAAACTCATGCCGCTCGAATTATGTTGTATGCAGCGAACTAGGTCTTACGTCGTTTTTAAGAAATATAATAATTTTACAATGATGTGCTGCTTCAACAATATTTACTCACATTATAATAACTTGAGCAATGGAGAGGGCTATGCTCGGAGTTTTCCTGCGAGATCGAATCAGAAATGAAGAGACATAGCCCAAAGAATTGCTAAACTAAAGTGGCAGTGGCGGGGCACATTGCTCGCAGAACCGATGGCCGATGGGGCCGAAAAGTTCACGAGTGGCGACCACGTAGGCCCCCCACACGATACACCGACGACCTGGTGAAGGCGGCGGGAACCCGTTGGATGAGGGCAGCGCAGGACCGGTCGTTATGGCGATCCTTGGGGGAGGCCTATGTCCAGCAGTGGATGTCCATCGGCTGAGATGATGATGATCGTAATCGTATTGACGTGCCGCATCTAAGTTTGTATACCTTGTCATTCCAGGAATTTCAAACCACAATGGACATGGATATGCCAAAAAAACAATTGCGAACGCCAACACGCATCATCATCTTCAAAACTGCAATCATTACCCACGTGCAGCATGCTATGCGGCCCTTCCAAACTATGGCCAAAACCGACCGGCCCCTTCACCTTAGGAAACAATGCTGTGACTATTAATAATGTGACTCTGCACGAAATCTCTTCACCATCTGCAGAAGTGTCAGAACATTTCAAAGGTGCTTTCGAGCTTTTCAAAAACGATCTAGTCACGATAAGCCGTGGAAAATGGAAGGAGCAACAAAAAGAATCGAAGAGCAAAAGATCAGTGATCGTGAGTGTATCGGTGAGTAGTGACAGTGACCCTCGTCTGCGCCTAGATACTGATGAGAGCTACAAATTGACTGTTCAAGCTTCAGAAGAATCAATAATAGTTAAAATTACGGCGCAATCTTTCTGCGGTGCTCGGCATGGGCTCGAAACTCTATCTCAGCTAGTATGGATGGACCCTATTCTCGAATCTCTGTTAATGCTGAAAGAAGCCTCGATAGAAGACTCGCCGAAATTCAAATACCGAGGGCTACTACTGGACACCGCTCGTAACTTCTTTCCTGTGAGCGATATCTTGCGTACTATAGATGCAATGGCCGCAAACAAGCTTAACACCTTCCACTGGCATGCTACAGACTCCCAGTCTTTCCCCATAAAGTTTAAAAGTGTACCACAGTTGGCTACGTTCGGGGCAAACGGGCCGAGAGATATTTACACCCCCGAAGACATTCGTACAATAGTTCATAGAGCAAGATTGCGTGGAATTCGCGTAGTGATAGAAATAGATGCCCCTGCTCACGTAGGACGAGCTTGGAGTTGGGGACCGAGAGCTGGATTGAACGATTTAGCGTATTGCATCGAAGAGCAGCCTTGGCATATATACTGCGGGGAACCTCCGTGTGGACAACTCAATCCTCTAAACCCCCACGTATACAAAATACTGGAGAAAATTTATGCAGAGATAATAGAATTGACGGGCGTTGATGATGTATTCCATTTGGGAGGAGAAGAAGTCAGATTAGCGTGCTGGCAGAAGTATATTAAGGGTTATCCCACCGAATTATGGTTGCAATTCATGGAGCACTCTAAGAAAGCTCTTGTACGGGCTAACAGAGGAAAAGCACCAAATTTAACGCTGATTTGGTCATCCCGCCTGACCGTAACGATTTACTTTAATCGCCTTAATTCCTCAGGATTCAGTATACAACAGTGGGGTACAGAGGAACAGCCTGAAACAATAGCAATTCAAGAGTTTGGATTTCGCTCGATCATGTCGAATGTGAACGCGTGGTATTTGGATTGCGGGTTTGGATCGTGGCGCGACGAGTCGTTGGGAAACTGTGCACCTTATCGTTCGTGGCAGCTGATGTATAATCATCGACCTTGGAATGATGACGTGTCAGGCATTGAGGGTGGTGCGGCGTGTATGTGGAGCGAACAACTGGGTCCTTTCGACCTGGACACGCGGTTATGGCCAAGGGCCGCTGCAGTGGCGGAAAGGTTGTGGTCGGACCCGGAAAGGGGCGCTACAAAAGAAGTACACTGGCGGATCGACACGCAAAGGTCTCGAATGGTGTCGAGAGGTGTCGCCGTGGCTCCGATTTGGCCTGAATGGTGCACTCATAATCCAAACCGTTGCAACTGAGTGCCGCAGCTCTTATTTTAAATAAAATGGAGTTTAGGACTTTAAGTGGGACAGTTAAGACTATATTTATTTGTTAAGTTTTTCTTTGAAAAGTTTTAATTAAACAGTGTTCACTATATGAGAGATTCCTATTTGTTTTATAAATCTAATATTATTTTATTTATTTTCCAAAACGCCTCTGAAGATTTCAAGTTCATGGATGCGAAGTTTTTTGGGGTCCAAAAATCGAGAACATCGGGAAAATCTATTTTGACGTTGTAAATTTATGGCGCTGAGCTCCGTTTCCTTCGACTTAATTATACTGGTTCAGGGTCTACATCGGGCCATATACCTAAAATGCAATTTTGTATTATATTCTAAGATCAATCAGGGTTTCTACCCAGACATTCGAACTTCTCAATAGCGTGACCGTTTTCGTTCAAATGTCAACTCTATTGCAATAAATTTCGGACCGAAACGGTCGCGTTATATCGAAAATCAAAAATCGGGGTACAGGGCCAGTGTCGCAGTGATAATGCTGATTTAACTTAAAAGTCGCGGCGATTCAGTATGTTGGCTGCAAATGGTGTTAAAAGCATGAAAATTGGAACGATTGATCTTTAGGCCATATGAATAAATTTGACCCGCAGCATCAAAAAAAATAAAAAAGGTGTGAGTTATGACGTCATCTTCTTTTTGTATGGGAAAAAAACCTATCGATTTCTGAAACCTATCGTGTGTGGTATACTTAATAGCTTTCTGAAGTGCGATTTTTGAAAATCATGCGAGCGAATTGGCAGTAGAAAGATGCATAATCTCCATAGTAATTTTGACATTTTCGACTGCCAAGTCGCTCGTATGATTTTCAAAAATCGCACTTCTGAGCCGATTCTTAAAATATTTTACATCATAACATTTCAGTCACGTGTTTTAAATTAAAATAAAAATCATTTTCATACCATACTAAGTTTGGGCTCCTCCAAATACGATACCGTTGAATATTTTTGTTGTAAAATATACCTCAAATGACTAATATTCTATATCTAACCCTAAGAAAGCAATTTTTAAAATATTTACATAGTTTTATTTTTTAATTTTTCTGAGTTTCGGTAGTGAAACGTGGATATTATATTAATACCATAGACATTATTATACTATTAATACAATGCTCATCACCTGTACCAACTTCCGTGAGGTTTTTACCCCAAATCGCGTTGTACGTCAGCTATTGGGTAGTCGCGTCGCGTGTCGATCGTCGGTTGCCCTTCTTACAACGAAGCTCAAGTGGACCCAGTGGTGGCTCAAAATAGTGTTCTTTTCGAAGATTAACCCTTGAAGTCACCAAAATACCTTTTTTTGGGACAGGATAACACAGTTGTTTTTATAACATTTTAATAGTTTCTGAAAAATGTATTCTTATAAAATTACAGCAGTTTCATTGCTTTTTCGTTGAAGTCAGCAAGCAACAACTTCATATCTTCAAAACCAGATATTTCTTGGGCTTCTTGCAGAGGCAGCCATTTCAAGTCCTGATGCTCATCAGAAAGTTTAACTGGTTCTTGTGGGTTCTTCAACTTTGCAAGCCAGTAAACAACTACTTTTGGTTTACCTTTAACTTTGTAGTTCAATGTTTTTGATATATCTTTGTACACCTGAAATATGATTAGGCTTCGTAAATGATGGATGACAATAGACATAATAATGAACCTACTTATAAGAAATTTATTTAAAAAATGCCACTAATTATAGAATATTATGCATAATCAAATAGGTACATTACAGATTCAGGGTGTAAGGAAAAGTATCATTAACCTTTAAACCACATACTAAACAAAATAAACATGTCAGCACAAAAAAAAACAGCTTTTCCATACTAAACGGCAGCACCTACTCAACTCAAATGCATGAGATAGCAGATTTTTCCCATAGTAAAATTTGTTCAGTTTGATCTGTAGAGTATGTATGTGGTTTAATTGTGGTTTAATGATACTTTTCCTTACACCCTGTATAGGAAAATCTTTGAATGTTGATAATAAATGAAAAAATGTATAACTATACCTAAGATTAGATTATTTAAAAGAGTGATTGTACCTGTATGATACTGATACTGAACAAAGGTCATTGGGCGAAATATGACCCAGCTAACTAAATTTTTCCTACAAAAACCAAATTGGTTTTAAAATGTTTAGTATTAACCCACATTAAATTTTATGTAGTTACATATTTTTTAAACCATGGGAAAATGTACTATAATACTAAAATGTACAAAATGTCCAAAAATTTACAAAATGTATGAAAATGTTTGAAATTAAGAAAATGTAGGTACTAAAATGTACTAATTGTACTAAAATGTACTAAAATGTAAGAAAATGTATTAAATGTACGAAAATGTAATAAAATGTACCAAAATATTACATTTTTCTTTATTAGTTTTTGGCCTGAATCCCATGGTCTACATTAATGCGACATGTATATTCATGAACTAGAGACATTTATCTAAACATCCTATACTTTTTTTTTCTGTAGGTCGTGGGTATAGGTTTCATACTAAGGTGCCCAGTGACCTTTCCCTAAGAAACCTATAGGAAATTTGCAAAAAAAAATTACTTATGGACTCTCCATACTAAATGCAATCAACTGATCTAACGTTTGTATATACTACGAGCTTTAACCCGCGACTTCGTCCGCATAAATTATATACCAGATTTTAAGTCAGATCATAAATAACATAATCTATCAAACAAAAAAAGGTTCATCAAAATCGGTTCAGTAGTTTTTGCGTGATACTCGAACAAACAAATACCCAAACAAACAAACAAACAAACAGACAGACAAAAAATCCAAAAATTTGTGATTTGGAATCAGGGACAGGTAAAAACCATATTGTAATCTTTTTTTTGTAAATATCTTCAATGTTACTCATTTCTGTTACAGTTTTATAATAGTTTAGATTACCTATTCTGTGCCTCGAGACCATAGGTCACTTCACTAGGAGAAACCTGAACTTAAGAACAACTTTCTCTAAGTACCCTATAGAAAATTCACAAAAAAAATTTGGACTGCTAAAAGCTGATCGAACGCTTGTACACGTATAAAAGGTAAACTTTTTTTGTGGATTTCCTACTATGGGTTTCTTGGGGAAGTTGTTCAGTATCATGGGTACAGTCACTTAAAGTAATACAACGGTTTACCCTAACACCCTGTTTATACTTATTCTCACCTCCAGCTCTTGTTCTGATAAACCAGCTTCTTCTTGTGTCTCCCTCAATGCTGTCAACCAATCCGACTCGCCCGGGTCAACATGGCCTGAAAATAAGTTAAATAAACGCTTATAATAATGGTAGTAAGAGTAGCGTGTGGCGGTCCGTGGTCTCTGCCTACCCCCATGGGACAATGGCGTGAGCTTATACAGGGTGTTAGGGTAAACAGTTGCATTACTTTAAGGGGTGATTGTACCCATGAAACTGAACAACTTTCCCTAAGAAACATATAGGAAATTCGCAAAAAAAAAATTGACTTTTCACACTAAAGGAAATCAAATTAAAGATTGAAAAATTAAGTCTCGGGCGGGACTTGAACCCGCACCCTTCCAAACCAGGAAGTGCATTATCCAATTTCGCTACCGAGTCCACTAGCCAAAGAACGAAATTTTCAATCTGTTGTCTGTGTGTGTGTAAATGAAATCAGCTAATCGAACGTTTGTATAAAAAGTCACAAAAAAATTGCTTATTTCCAATAGGTTTCTTAGGGAAAGTTGTTCAGTATCATGGGTACAATCACCCCTTAAGTAATGCAACTGTTTACCCTAACACCCTGTATGTTCTACCTAATAATGGTAGCAGATAAAATAACACTCTTGTGAGATTATATTTCATTTAATTCAATTGAAGTCTTAATTAAATTAACCTTTAGGCGGCGTCCAGTGGTGTTCCCCATAAGATGTTTGCAACATCAGGAACTGTACTACTTGGTTAACATTTCTAAAGATTACTAAACCAGCAGCTCGAGTGGGCGACATTACTAAACTTGAACTTAGATGAATATTTAACTGTTGTATATTTTTCTTTACATTTTGTTCCGCAATGCACGACAACAGCTGATTCCATAGAAAAAAATATACTCCTAGCCAGTGTTGCCAGATCCATACTTAACAAATACTTAAGAATTATCCCAGATTGACTGCAAAATTATCGTGTTTTTATCGCATCACAAATTCCAAAAATTTTCGTATTTTAGAACCTAGATGAGTGTCAAATTCAGTCATTCTTACCTATATTGCATGCCACAATTTAATGTTACCTATTTATAGGTAGAAAAGTACGAGATTTTTAGGGAATTTTAGTAAAAACTCTTGATTGAAACGACACAGTTAGGAAATATTTCTGTCTCAATTTTTCTCATTAGAACTTCAATTTTAGTAATAGGTATTTGTAAACTGTTTTACGCGGTACTTAAACGCTAATAATGATGTAGGTATCATTGGAATTTGACGGATAATATGGTTGAAAATAGTGATTTGATACACAGATTTCATTAAATTTTAAAATTATCGTGGATTATCGTGGAATTTTTGTGAATTATCGTGCGATAGCTGACTTTTATTTTCTATCGCATGCCCCTCAAAAATATCGTGGATCTAGGATAATTATCGCATGTCTGGCAACACTGCTCCTAGCAGCTGATTGCCACAAGTGACACTGAGGCTGAGATTCAGAGACGATTTTTTAAGTCATAGTTGGAACTAAGTAGGGTCAAAATGTATGGATTTTGACATACGGGAGTTCGAACTAAGACTTAAAAATCGTCTCTGAATCTCAGCCTGACTGACTGACAGTGACAGTGACAGAACACCAGGGCTGCCACCTCAAAAAATAGATTGGGCGCATTGGGCGCATACAAGAAGCTTCAAATTATATAAGCTTCTTGGGCGCATAGATATAGATTGGTACCGACCTAGGTACCGACCATAAAGGTATTATACTGCGTAAGAGAGACGGTGACAGCTGAGAGAGCGAGATGTACCTAGCGGCATGCCTGTATAATAGAAAGAGATACGTGACGCGAGGCAATAGAACCGTTTTTGGGGATTTGGAGTCCTGGTAAAAATTCAGTTTCTGTCAATAATCGTGAACCTAAAGTGAAATCGTAGATAATTTTGTAAAATATACTAACACTGTTTCATTAAATTATTCACCATTTCACGTTAGATTGAGAATTAATACACAGAAATCGAATTTTTACCCTGCCGAGGACTCCAAAAAACGTCCAAAAACGGTTTCATTTGACAACTCATGTCACTTACTCTATTCCGTAAGGTATAATAAAAATGTTTTATTCTTAGGCTGAGATTCAGAGACGATTTTTAAGTCATAGTTCGAACTCCCGTATGTCAAAACCGATGCTAAGTTCAATTTTCGTATTCAGAGTCGAGTAAAACTTTGCTTAGTGTGAACTCAAACTAAGCCGAGCATTAGTTTCCGAAATCGGCGACTTAAGTCCTACTTTGGCCCTACTCAGCAAGGAATCAGGGCCATAATGCCAAAAATTGCCAGCAAAACGAAAAATAATCCTCAATGTAATGTCATAGTCCCTTTGACATATTTATATCATAAACAAAGTTTGAAACAAGAAAATTCGGAACAAAGCAGTGGTTTTTAAATAAAATGGACAATATCACAATATTGGCCGTGTTATTGTCCAATTTCTGGAGTATGCTGTGTTGAGAAATTACGGTTTTTACGAGGATTGTGTCTTCAAGTCCTGTTCCACTTCGTCAGCTAGAATAAAGATCCCTTTTGATGGTGCTTTCGATTACAATATAACGAAAGTAAACTAACCGATCCCCACATAAGGTCAGAGTGTCATCTTAGGGGCGGTTTGTTGGAGTTGGAGTATTTTCCCCCCTGATACCCAGTATTAAAAACATGATTGATACTTTGATTAATGGAGAGCGACATTATACAAAGGATACCTACCAATATTGTGATGTGTAATGTAATCTACCACTGCGCATTGATTATGCATGGTGAACTACCTAATGCCTCAACACCCTCCTTGACGGAATGCCTGTGCCGGAGAGTTTGTGAAGTTCCCATACTTTTTGCTCGACTAAGCTTTTCTCAACACTCAACATCCTTGGTTATGTCAGCATCAATGTTCATATCTTATCTTCCTAAATATGTAAGTAATAGTCTTTTATTTAATAATTAAGACATTTGTGGACAGTGACTGACTATAGCAGTAATAATAAAAGTTCTATTGTGTCTCGTTCACTGCCCGCGAACGTGTTAAGATGGCTGTGTGATTTTGGCTTACAATTTGCCACATCTCTCTTTTGGTGTTGTTCAAGGTGACTAAAGTAAAGGATAAGGGTTTCTCAAGCAGTGTATTTGTGGGTGAAAAGCTATCCACCTATCACCGCTTTACACATTATTCAATGTGAAACCTACAATATGCTAAAAGAGCTTTGCTACGACTGCTTGCAAGACAGTTGGTAGTTGTATATGTATGTGGTATATCATCTGTGTGGATTCAAACACAAATCCTCATGGTTAAGTGTTGATACCTTTCCGCATCGCACCACCAATTTATTTTATGTTTAATTATATGGACAAGTCTTGTGATCCCATGGCAATAAAAGTTTATTGATTAGATAACCTATAGTATAATAAAAATATTTTTTATTTTCAGGCCGTTGACACCAACGATGAAAATTTTTGATGTTGCAACGTGACGGCCAAATAAAGGCTGGACGGATAATGATAATTTTAGTTAAAGACAGTAGTTAGTCCCTTTTGAATCCCAGCTCAAGAGCTAACAAAATTATAATTATGTGGAAGTTCAGACCAGAAATGTTGTGGCACGCGTGTTCTGTGCCCAAAAAAACGGATTATTGGATCGGACGGATACATCATGTTGAACTGAGCACCAAAATAAACAACTAAAAGCAATATATCAAATTGTGGTATACTGTGTAGTTCTGCACAACTGCGCTATTGATGCCAATGAAGTGCTGAAAGAAGATAAGGAGTATGGAGAAGAAACTTCTCTTTAATTTCACCTGTTTGCTGGTCTGTGCATTTCACAACAACATGGTGCAACTTAAAAAAATAAATCTAGTTATTCACTTTTATTTAAACAAAATCTTTGCATTGTACAATAAATATTGTGTAAATAAACCACTTTTATTAAAAATCCTTGTTTTATTTTGATTGTGTTGTGAATTCGTGATTTTTCATGAATTTATTCGCCGATTTTACGCAAAAGCAATTCAAATCACCCGCGTAATTTGTATTTTCCATTGTGTTCCACTAGCACGGGCCATCTTTGATACAATCTTCTACCTCTTTTACTCTTATGACGACTTCGTATGGTTCTATCACTTCATTCTTTCATGTAGCAGTTGGCAAAACCACCCCACAGGCCTCTACTGAATGAATAGGAATGAACGAATGATAACTCGTACTTAGCCGAGTAGTGGCTTAGCACCGGTTGAAACTTGACTGTGAATACCAAAAAGTAAGTTCGCGTTAAGTACTACTTTGGCTGTCTTGGCTTAGTTCGTGCTTAGCACGTCTTAACGAATCGTCTCTGAATCTCAGCCTTAGTCTGAAATAAAACATTTTTTTTTTTTTTTTTTTTTTTTTTTTTTTTTTTATAATATCTTTATGGTACCGACCGATTCGGACTGTGCCACGACTTAACTTAACTAAATTTATTCCTGTCACTTTCTAAAATAAGATTAAGAAAAGAGACAGAAAACCAACAGCTGACTTTAGTGCTGTCAAAGTGACGTTACACGCCCAAAATAAGATGCCATCATAATGTACACCATCTTATTTAAAGCGTTTTTGGGCGTGTAACGTCACTTTGACAGTACTAAAGTCAGCTGTTGGTTTTCTGTCTCTTTTTCTTACTTAATCTTATTTTAGAAAGTGACAGGAATAAATTTAGTTAAGTTAAGTCGTGGCACAGTCCGAATCGAGGCCATTGGGCGCTTAAACTGTGAAACTCTATTGACATTACGACGTGCGGGCGCGGACGGGCGCGCAGGGTGCAATATAAAATAATACCTATTTCAATACCGTTAATGTCGACAGAGAGAACACCCATATGGGCCCCACGGGCGGAGGACGGAGCCACACGGAGCTTTCTCTGTGAACTTCTCGGTATTGAAATAGGTATTATTTTACTACCCGTTTGCTTCGAGTTGGCCGTCGATGGATGACTTCTTCGTCTATGTCACAGGCACATTAACAGGTCCTGTCGAAAAAAAATAATATAAAAAGCAAATACTTAGGCTGAGATTCAGAGACGATTTTTAAGTCTTGGTTCGAACTCCCGTATGTCAAAATCCATACATTTTGACCCTTCTTAGTTCGAACTATGACTTAAAAAATCGTCTCTGAATCTCAGCCTAAGGCTGGGAATACACGTCAGATTTTTTCATCCGACAGTCGGATCCGATGGTCTGATCAGACTGTCTGAAGGCACTCGTGCCATACATTTGTTTGAATACTTAATACACATCCGATCCGATAGTCGGATCGGACGTCCGAGTCGGAAACAGCGCCAAGACGTTTACGATTTTATTTCCGATCCGATTGTCTGAAGGCGCGGTCTGCACACTTTTGTACAAAGACCAAATAGACGTCCGATTCTTCCTTCCGATTTACCAGTTGACTCTCTAGCGTGACACTGAACGGACGCATCGCATGATTGTGTTTCGGACGATGGCGGAAAATTTCGACACCGAACGGCTTATTATGGTCGATGAAAAACATATTTGCTTATGGGATACAGGCAGTGAAGGGTATCACGATAGACAGATGAAAGATTTGGCTTGGGAAGACGTGTGTAAAGAAATATTGGAAGAAGCATGGGTTTTAATGGACGTTGAATCGCTAACACGAGCAAATATGCAATAAGTAACAGTAATTCGTCGTCCATCTTTTCTTTCTGCTCCGTATGCAAGCAAGCACAGCTCGAGAACGACTGAGTTCAGACAAAGTCTGGCGCAAGAATCGGATGTGTATCGAGTAAAACCGATCAGATAGTCTGTCTGAACAGACAATCGGAAACAAAATCTGACGTTTTTTTGTCGGGAATTTGTTAGCTGCATTTGGAGTCCTCATATTTTATTGAATTTTTATTGTGTATAGTGAGTTTTGGTTCGTAAAATTTGTGTTGTTTTGCGTAACAAAATGTCTTGCAAGTGAACAATATACAGTTCAGTGAAATATGATGGTTTATTGGTAAACAGGAATATCTGGTATCTGTTCGTCATTTGTAGCGCGGCAAAGCGGTCGGTTCATCTCTTTCCTGTGAACTTATCTGCGTTTCCTGCGTCTTTCGACTGTCTCCAAAAACTCCAAGCGTCAAAACGTCGAACACCAACGTTTTAATTGCTATATGTGAGAAAACTTAATCAAAGACATCGGCTGTATGGGAATATAGAACCGTTTGCCTTGAATTGAACCAAAAAAAAAAACTCTATGGTATTCGCTATTTGAAGTTTCAAAACGCCGTTTTGTTCGTTATGAAAAAAAAACAAGATTTCAAATTGCAACGGCAAATAACAACATTTTATTTTCAGAAAATTGTTTGTCCTCCGTTCTAATGTATAAAATAAAAGTAAAACCGCAGGTGAGGTGTTCATTAACCAAACAGTGAAATAAATGAGTTTTTAAAGATGTCACATAAATGGAAATTCATTCTTACAAACTGGGTAAGTAAATAAAAATTTGTTTTGGCTTTTGGCAGATGGATTTTTTTAAATTATTTATATCCAACCGAAAAAATGCTGGAGGCAAACTGAATTTAATCTTCAAATCCCTCTTTCTCAAGGAAAACTAAAATAAAATCCATCTTCCCCCTGTCAGTGATCTTTCCCATTACATCTCATGAATTACGGTGATATTTCATGTTTGTTTGCTCCCCTATTCACTCACAAGCAAACAGATGTTACTAAATTAATAATAATGAATAGGTAGTTACATCAACATCACATTACATCTTGGCGTTACATTATTGTAATGTTTTAGTGTGCAATAAAGTAACATTGATTGTTTACAGATAAATTGCTACTTCAATGAAGGCGGCAAAAAGGAGCATATTGTCAATTTAGAATCCCTTCTGAGCATCATTTCTCATTTGCGCGAAAACCTTAATTTGGACGAGTCCAAATCATCCATACTAGAAGCCCATACAGTCGAAGAGTTTGTTCATGAAAAGTATCCACAATTCAAATTTGAAAATGGAACAGTTGAAGCGACCAATGAGGAGGAGTTGTACATTGTTGCATCTTTGTTACTCTTCTTTGTGTGTGTAAATTCTAAAGATGTAGATATTAGAAATGCAATGTGCAGCAAGCTCAGTTCTGAGGACCAGGAGACCATAATGAGGTTTAGCAAGGCTCTCATGGAGTGCTCACCTATCACTTGCAGCGATGTGCAGGCAGCTATCACAGGTTGGTTTAGTTTTAAAATTACTGGCAAAAGAAAAAAAAAATTACTCCTGTCGAGTTGCTTTGCCTTAAAAAAAATCTGTTAAGCAGGCACCATACTCTTGTGAGAACTTCCAAAATAAATTAGTACTTACACTGTGAGATCAATGAAGGACAACCATACTTTGTTCTTTGCCTTGTTGTTTCTCAACAAGAATGTAAATGCTGGCTTTAAATTATAATTAACCTCTAGTACGTGTTGTTCCGTATCCGTCCATACCCCGTCGTCTGTGTAGTCCCGGATCCGGCCAAAGCGTACTACTCAGATTTTACGCAATTATAATACATATCACCTGGATATAATGTCTGTTATTGCTTGAAATCGTTTCAATACATTTCAATCTACCATTCATTCAATATTCATTAATTCATAAAAGGATCGTTCATTCTCAAAACTCTTTTCAAATTTGAATTTTTACGGCTACGCGCCATCTTGCCACATGCGACGGGTGCAGACAGCTTACACGTACCAGAGGTTAAGGAAACTTAACTGCCTCCGTAATCTAATAGTTAAGAGCATTGGGCTCGACACGGAAGTCATGGGTTCAATTCCCACGGGGGACATGTAGTGAAATGTTACTTTGTGCGCTTTTCCCCAGTTGGTTAGGACAGTGCAGGCTGGACCACCTAATTGTCTAAAAAAAGATGATTCCATGCTTCGGATAGCATGTTAAGCATAACAAAAATCACATCTAAGGCGGTCTGATATAGGTCTGACAAAAGATTAAGGAAAAACTTAAAATTTTAAATATTATTATTTGAAGGGAAAGACAGTACTTGTGGTTACCAGTAATAGTACGAAAAAACCGGTCAAGTGCGAGTCTGGCTGCTTGCGCACCGAGGGTTCTGTACCACACCACCACAGAACACATTATTAACTTTTAAAAAAAAAGCTTTTTTTGTCCGAGACCTTTAGCTCGAGAACGACTCACACTTGGCCGGTTTTTAGTAATTTGTTATTCTGTAGAGTTTGCTCTATAATCACACTAAGTTTGACGCTTGTATGTTTTCCCGTTTTTACAATAGAGTGTGAAGAAAAAACAATGATAAAAATTAGTTTCTTGTTGAGAACCCCCCCTTTATTTTAAATTTATTGAAATTTTTATTATTTGGTAACAAATCTGCCGCATGCAATAACATATAATCTGAGAAAATTTTAACTGTCTAGCTATTACAGTTCAAAAGTTACAGCCCTAAACAGATAGGACAGACGGGCGGACGGACGGACTGACAGACAGACAACGTAGGCTTAGTAATAGGATCCCATTTTCACCCTTTGGGTACGGAACCCTAAAAACATAAATAAAATTATAAACTTGAAATACCTACTTCTACAACTTTTTAATTTTTTAAAGCAAACACCTTGCAGATTTTATGTCAATAGTTAAAATTATCTATTTAGGTGTCCGAGCCTTCGCTTGACCCACTGTGAGATAACCTCTTGGATTTTATGCGTGGCAACACTGTTTTTACCATAGAGCGCCCCACTGTACCTGTTCTATGACGTCATTCCCCCCCACTACGCGCACGGTCGCAGCGGCAGGCGCTTGCGCTTCCTCAGTACGTCTTGAATTTTTGACGTGTTAACACTGTGACTTCTAAGTGAACTAAGGTAAGTAGGTATGTAGGTACATCGTACCTAACGTACTTAATAATTTGAACAGGAAAGCCCTGTTTTCGATTTTCTATCGCTTCTCGTACGGAAAAGCCCCGTATTTGCATATTATGTTATATTGACATGCAATAAACAATATGAATTTTAATATTGAGAGCAAGCGTGTTTTTCAAACTACTAGGAAAGCCCTAGTTTGTAAAATGAGACCTTGTCGTTTGGTTGTCCGTTTTAAATGGACATAGGGCAGACGACATGTCGCCTGTGCCAACAGACGACGTCGGCTGTTCAGACGACATGTCCTTGATCAAATGTCGTCGGCTGCCCAATTTGCAGCCAGACGACATGCTGCAGTCTTACGACGTCGCCTACGCACGTCGCTTGGTATTTGCTTTAGTTGCGCTTGCAACGACAATAAGAGAGCTGCTGGACTATCATCCGCCGCCGGCGCCGGCGGATGAAGCTATTACCGCGCCCTCATTCTTACAAAGGGCTATACCCAGATTGTCGGAAGGACTGGGTCAGGAAAGTCACCTAAAATGAACTTTTGGGCGAAACAGTGACTCTGGACACTGAAGTCCGTTTACGCTTTGCTGTTCCGATGGTGAGAATCTCCCGCTGTGAGAAATCACTTAGGGAACGCCACCACAGACCTCTAAAAAGAAACTCTTAGAGTGGCCCAACGGCCTAGCCCTTATTTAACAAACAGCTAGCTATAATGATAAAAGTTCGCCCTAGTAACACTCAGAATAAGCTCGAAGCCATGCTCCCGCGTTGAAGCACCACTTCCTACTTTGTAAGGACGCACCTAACATCTTAAGGGCAGAGCATCTCCTCTAAATCCTTGTCGGAGTACGTGCGACAACAAAACGAGATTCTGGGCAGGCTGTGCGAGATCGCCTACGGCCTCACTCATCAGTCACCAGGTACTCAACCGTCTGCTGGTCCTATTCATGCTCTCCGAAGAGGGATCTCTAGTCAACAAGGTTTCCTGGAGTCCAACGCCTCTAGGGGAAGAGGAAAAGCCAATAGACCCTGAGCTGGAGGCTGAAGAACCCATCCTCGACTTTGCACCTGAAACTAATGAAAGCGAAGCAAAAGTTAGCAAGGCTACTGAAAGAATGTTAGAAATAGGTACCCGCTGCCAAGCTTAACGCCGATGGTTGGCTAAACATCCGTTATGCAGAGGTACAAAAGTTGTTTCAGGCCACGCCCGTATTTACTGCGCTCAAGGGGAATGGTCATCTGGTGTCAGGACATCGTCTTGGCCGATAGACTCCATTTTTGAAAAAATATGGGCCTCTGCCTGGGAGCTGTATCCCACGGCCTATTACAACAGCGAACAGCTTTCGAAGAAACATATGCAAATGTACCGCCAGATGTTAAAAGCTTATCTCAGTAAGCACTTTCTAACGAAAGATAAAGCTCAGTAGAAAGGCGTCTGACTCTCTCTTACAATACATGTGGAAAAGGGCAGAAGTCCTAGAACACAGACGGGCCCTTTATAAACCTCTGAATAAAATAATATATGAGTGAGTTACTGAACGCTATCCCGCCGTCGCGTCGGCCAGTTATTATTATTATTCTGAACTACTATTGCTGAACCCAATCTTTCACACTTGTATCCAAGGCCTTTCCAGGAAAGTTCCACAAATCCAACGCACCCACTAACTCTAAACATAAAGGTGAGCAAGGGTTCATGGAGAGACCGAAGTTTCTTACAGAATGGGAGGCACTCGGTACTTCACGTTGCTTTTTATCTGTCCTATCTTGGGTACAAGATCCCATTCATAAAACGACCACCAAGTTATATGTTAGATAAAAACACTTGCATCCGATATGAAATCAAATTATCAACGGTCTGAAACAAATGGGGGCAATATGCAAGTGTCAAAGCAAACCGGGTTTCGTTATCATTATCATTCATGTTCCTACTTAAGAAAGCAAACGGGTCAGGCAGACCTATCACCTGACCTTGACCTTAGAAAACTAAACCTATATTTACACCTCCTCTAAATTCCGATTATTTCCGATTAATAAATCAACACGAAACTGACTGAACGGACGGACTATATGACTAAACTTGATCTGTCCAGGGCATACTTTCACATCCAATTGCAAAATCTCATCAGCATGGCAGCGTGATATAGTGCTAAAACATCTTCGCTCTCTTTCTTTTTGCGCGAGAACGAACGAGATAAAAGACGTGATATAGCCGTATCACGTGCAACATTCTACAGAGACATATTTAGCACTTATATGCAGGTGTTACATATGAAATGACCGGTTTACCTTTTGGTTAAGCCACATCACCGTGTACTTTTGCGAATATCACTAATTGAATTGCTGATTATTTCAGGGTGAAATCAATCCGCATGATTGTATACTTAGAGGACTTTCTCCAGATGACACAAACCCAGACATTCTACAAACACTAACTAACTATGTCCTTGATCAGCTGATCAAATTGAGCTGGTGCGTAAATCAAGAAAAGTCAGTACTAACACCAACGAACTGCGTTGAGTATAGTATCTCGGATTGATCCGGAATACACATCACAACACCAAAAGTCTCACAGATTGCATGTCTCCAGAAACCGAAGTCTAATAGAGGCTACTGTACTAAAAGGATGGTGGACCTTGCAATCTGCAAACATCTTATTAGGGACTATCAACTTCGCTTCTTGCGACGTACCGTATGGACGTCTTCGTCTTAATAGAGGCAAATAAAGATCCGACGACGTCTGTATGTACGGACGCGACGGATCTTGGATGGGGAGCTACAGTAAACGGACAAAACAAAACCTTAGTGGGTTTTGGAATCTGACATAGGGCAAATAGCATAGCAATAAGGAGCTATGGACAATTTTGGAGGCATTAAAAATAAGAGGCGACGCACTTCAAGGACAAACTATTATGGTGCAGGCAGACAGACAACAAAAGACGGTTGTAACGTACATAACAAAGGTTTGTCATCATCATCATCTTTAGCCTGTATCCACCCACTGCAGGGCATAAGGTTGTAACGTGCAAATCAATTTCAAATACAACCTCATTGCCGACTGTCTTTCGAGACAAAGAGAAACTGCGCTTTGAAAACGCATTAGTTACCACGTTATCAGAAAACATTCTAAATTCTGAATATATTTCTTAAATTGTGTGAACAGGTCTATTGAGGGTGCCAAACCCTCCAAAGACCTGTTCGCAAGCGAACTGTGGTAAAGAATTATGTCAACGAAAGTGCAGAAGACTACAATTTATTGCGCGTTTGTGGACGCATTCAGTCAACTGTTGAATTTCAGACTGGGTTGAGTCTTTCCGCCACCAGCGCATACCACGCGTTCTGCGCTACCTCTAGAAGTACAAAGGAGTCTACCTATTTTTAGTATCCAAATATAATTCTTTGTCTTTATTCGAATGTTTTGTTATGGTATGCAATAAAGTATTATTGAATTGAATTGGAAGGCCGAGCTTTGACAACGCGCGTTATGTCCACCGATGATAATATGGAACACCGGAGACACCTGATAAATTTAACAACCGACAGACTGCCAGTAGCAGTCAAAAAGTCTTTGCAGGTCTGGAAAATTCGTGCTGGTTCAATCTAACAGCTTCTTAGCCAGACGTGGATAAAAAACTTTTAGAATCTTCTTGGCGCAAGTCAACACTGAAGATATACCTACAAGCCGGCCTGGGAAAGAGTGCAACAATGGTCCCAGAAACATTGTAACACTAATGATCCAGACGCGAGCGATCTTCCAAATTTATTTGCTTCTAGCACACGGAGATCAACCTCGCCCCTAGTATCATAGCCGTTCATAAATCTGTAGTTACAATGTTCGTAAACCCTATAAGAATGAGTGAACTTAGTAACCATCCATTGGTTCGCCAAGCCTTAAAAGCCGTTGCCTTTGAGTAAACCTCCTCCTCAGACACCTCATACATGGGAAGTAACAGACTTAATTGCATATCCCCGGAGTTATACCATTGACGTTGATAGCTTATTTCAAGTGTCCCGTCATTTAGGTGTCCTACTTCTTGCAACCGGAAGAAGAATTCAGGATCTTACTTTACTCGACATAAGCTCAGACTCACTCGAAATAGTTTGATGGTCACCTGATGCTCAGGCCTGAACTCGGTTCAAAGACTGACTGTGCAACTTTTCGTCAGTCAGGCTTGAAATTATCTCCTAATGATGTACAAATTGTACAATGGTTTGATCTTGTACATTGGATTCAAGTTCTGATTTCCACAGCAGAAGCTCGCAGGTCAAACACCTTACTAGCCTTTTCATTACAACGGCAACTGCTTCTCGCACTATCATAGCACGATGGATTCGGATTTCGGATTTTTCATATTTTATGATACACTCGGCAGTTTCAGATCGGCATTGAATAGTGCTAACTGGAAAATTATAACCTAGATTTATATGAAATCTTAAAGGGAGGAAATAGGATACATTTGATACATTTCTAAATAAAATATTACTAGAAACTGAGAGTCGCCGAAGTCATACTAATAAACTGATAGTAATAATACCTACTTATTGCTAATTGGTTTTCGCCATTATACCTAATAATAATGGAACTGTAATAGATTACTCATATTTGTTGTTATTTGGTAATCAAAAGACGTGGATGTTCTGAGGTTTCAGAATATCTCTGACTACCCCCTCGGGGAATATATAGTCGTGAGCATATGCACTGCTGGTTATCAAAAGAAGAATAATTGTATTCTCTTTTTCTTGTGATTGACATAAGAAGTTTATGTTCACTTAATTAATTAACATTCCAGACATTAAAGACTTGTGATTTGGTCTTAATGTGTCTTAATATTGAATGTTCGTCACAGCATTTAGCGCCCCTTTCATTCCAAACCACAGTACTTCGCAATCGCAGCGCCAGCAGAAAATAAACACCTCTCACAGTGGGTCAAGCGAAGGCTCGGACACCTAAATAACACCGTTTTCCCCCCGAAGGGTAGAAAACGAATATTTAGGTTCCAGCCGAAGCTTGACCCACTAAGAATTAACATTCTTGCTGGCTTGAGAGTACTGAGGAAGCGCAAGCGCCTGCCGCTGCGACCGTGCGCGTAGTGGGGGGGAATGACGTCATAGAACAGGTACAGTGGGGCGCTCTATGGTAAAAACAGTGTTGCCACGCATAAAATCCAAGAGGTTATCTCACAGTGGGTCAAGCTTCGGCTGGAACCTAAATATTCGTTTTCTACCCTTCGGGGGGAAAACGGTGTTACTAATAAGTAAACATGTGTATTGAGGAACATGGTGTTGCTATTATTATTAGGTCATATTGAAAGCAGCTGCGTGACCAGGTGCAAACTCTTCTAAGTGCATTAACATATGGCATGTTAACCATAAGGTCATTGCTAAATTGTGTTTACTTTAAAAGTTCAAATAGATTAACTGAAGATACGTCTGGACAAAATTGACAGAAAAATATATTTTGCATTCAGATCTGATTTAAACAAACTGAACTATGATAGGTAACTGGCAAATAAAAAAAACCTTGCATTTAAAAAAAAACAAGAGTGCAGTGATCAAATACTAAGACAATTTAAATTTTTTTAAATTTGTCGTAATCTAATCTAAACTACAAAGATTTTTTTTGGTCTGCACGACAAAAAAATCTTTGCTAAACTATTATAAAACTGTAACAGAAGTGTGACTCTACATTGAAGATATTTTACACGAAAAATATCACAATATGGTTTTTTAGGTGTCCCTGACTCCAAATCAACCTTTTTTACAATTTTTGTTTGTCTGTTTGTTTGTTTGAGCATCACACAAAAACTACTGAACCGATTTTGATGAAATTGTTTTGTTTGATAGCTACTGATCGGGGTATACTTACTCTAGTGATTTTGATTTATAAATATTGAAGAATTAAAACCTTTGTCACCTTATTATTATTTCTTACGAGCTTTTACCCGCAACTTTGTCTGCATAAATTATACAGGATGTCCCAAAACTCAACCTCAAGCCGCAAATAGGAGATAGGTGTGTTTATAACTGTCCAGGGAAAAATACAGAAAAAAATCAAAGTTTGAGAGTTTTCAAGATTTTGTAATTTTTTTGAACATTGGAAATATCTCCACCCTGCGCTCAACTTTTAGATGTAGCTACTACAAATTTGTAAAATTTTTCATGAAAATGCTTGTAACATAATCCAGAATAATTTTTTCTGCGAACCCAATTCAAAAATAAACTTTTAGTTCCATACTTGTTACAGAAAACACGTTTTTCTGTCAGACTTACGGTTACGGAACTAATAGTTTATTTTTGAATTAGGTCCGCTGAAAAGATTATTTGGATTGCGTAACAAGTATTTTCATGAAAAAATTTGCAAATTTGTAGTAGCTACATTGAGGAAGACCATTGAGCAAAGTTGAGGGCAAGGTGCGATTTTTCCGATGTTGAAAAAAATGAGTAAATCTCCAAAACTCTCAAAATTTTTTTTTTTTTGGTATTTTTTCCTGAACAGTTATAAACTCACCTACCGGCGAAATGTGCACACCATGCCTCCAATGACACTTTGTAAATTCTGTGTCTGATGACCCGGGTGGTGTGATGGTTACCATGGCAGACTGCCAAACCAGGGTCCTGGGTTCAAATCCCGATCTGTTCATATGGAAGTGTACATTTTTTTTTTAATTTATAATTAACTAGCTTCGCACGGGTGCAATGCTGATACTATGCATGTATTATATACATATAAACCTTCCTCTTGAATCACTCTATCTATTAAAAAAAAAAACATCAAAATCTGTTGCGTAGTTTTAAAACTCTAAGCATACATAGGGACAGACAGCGGGAAGCGACTTTCTTTTATACTATGTAGTGATGGATTCTTGCTTGTGCGTTAGCACTGCATTTCCGCCAGTATCAAGTAGTTTATGGGAGAATCTATCCCAATCTCAGGGATTGTTTTTGGTCAAGAACAAGAAGAGATTGAGGATTGTGGAGCCTCATGGCAGGTAAAAACGCGACGCGCGAAAAAAACGCGAGACAAGTGCTGTCATGGGTAACTCGAAAAAATCTCTTCAGAGACAAGTTTGCCTTTGTAAAAAATACACTTTCCTTCACAGAGGCATGTGGCCAAGACATAGCAGCCGTAGAAAGCGTCACAGGTGCCAAGACGGTGGCTGAAACGCCACCAGCTCTGAGATCTCTTCACGGCGAGGTGAGAAGATTGCAAGCAGCGCTCGAAGCCGAGAGGTTTGACCGCAACTACTTGCAGGATGAACTGGCCAGGACTAATTTGAAACTAGAGAAACTTTGTTAGTATTCGTTTTTAAGGCACTAAAATACAGATTTAGTTGAGATAAGAACTTCTAGTGTGAACTGAACATACCGAACACTTGCCTGGTTGCATAAATACAAAAGCAGACTCTTGCTGCAGTGTAACGCAACCGAGTTCGTTTAAATACTATGATGCCTGCTTTTGCAGCAGAGGCTGGAGGGTTGTGCTGACATGCTTAATATGCATTCATCCATGTACAGGGTGAAATTTATATCATTAGCATCCTTTTAAACTAAGTCTACCCACCAAACTGAACAACTTTTACTATGGGAGCAAACCAATTGGAGCAAAAAAGTCTGCTGTTGCATACATTTGAGTTGAGTGGGCATTGCAGTTTAATATGGAACAGCAGATTTTTTGTTGCTCTGATCGGTTTTGCTGCCATAGTGAAAGTTGTTCAGTTTGAGGGGTAGACTCTTAATTTAAAAGGATGTTAATGATATCAATTTCACCTTGTATAACCACATTCCTACTCATCTCACTAATATTATAAATGTGAAAGTTTGAATCTTAAGATATTTAGATGAAATTCTGGATTAATGAAAGATAATTTTTTTAAAGTGCACGCAGACGGAGTTTTGGGCAACCAGCACACACACACACATACACACACATCACAAACACACACACACACAAAACATACAAACACACACACACACAAACATAACACACACGACACGGTACATTATAAATCACGATTAATCCCCTCTGTCACTTCTTAAAATATTATGTTGATATCACTACTTGTTTACCTTTAATCAGGACATTAACAAAATCCCAAAGCAGCTGGCACTACTATGAACAATATTTAAAATTTTCAGTAAAAGACAAGGAACAATACAAACTTGACATAGTAAACTTAAAGGCGAAGATATCTTTGTGTTGTGGCCAAGAGGCGGAGGTCCAGGGAGGGGATGCGGCCTCCGAGAGCTCCTCCAGGCTCACGAGGCAGCTGGAAGACCTGGAGGAGAGGCTGGTGGTCACCCAGGAGCAGCTGGACGATGCTCTGCTGGAAAGAGATACATACAAAACTAAGGTATTATGTTAATAGTGCTTACAGCCTCTGACTAAATGTAGTCTTTCCCATTCAAACACGTTCTTGCCACCTGACTCATAAAGCCCGTTTTGCTGATTTTATAGTGCTGCCCACACCGTATACAACGTGTTAATGACTAAACGCAAACCTAGAGAACAGTTTGTTTAGTCGAGAGCACAATCGATTTATCAAGGTTTCGACATAGGTTAATTTTTTTTCAAAATCCTATTAATATTATAAACGCGAATGTTTGTTTGGATGTATGGATGTTTGTTACTCTTTCACGCTAAAATGGCTGAACCGATTTCGATGAAACTTGGCATACAGATAGCTCTTATCCCAGAATAACACATAGGCTACATATTATACGTCCACGCAGACGGAGTCGCGGGCAAAAGCTAGTATTAAATAAATTGTTTGTGTAATTTAAAATTTACCGAATTCAATGTCAAGCCACCAAACGGGCACACTCACCCTATTTACTTTCAAAACAAGATTCGTTTAAACTGTCCCCATATTCGATGTGATTCCACAGCAACCAAATGTGAGCGATTAGTAACAAATGCATTATCTGTTTGGAATTTGATCTAATTAAAATCGAATTACAGGTAGAACAGTTAAAACAAGAACGCGACAAGTGGCTATCAGTCAGTCAGACCGAGGCGTCGCGCGCTGCTCAGCTGACCCAAGAGTTGGAGACAGAGAGGCATCACGTGCAGTCCCTACAAGACCTGGTCACCGAGCTGCGTCAGCACAACCTCAAGAACTGCCTGGACGCCAGCCAGCTGGAGTGCGATGACCCTGATGCCAGCATTCTTTCTCTGCATAACGCATGTGAGTTGTTTTTAACTTTGTGATCTGTGGACTGTGGATTTCTTAAAGAAGGATTTCTTGATGAGGTTGAAATGTCTACATCAACTCTTACTGTGGTGACGACTGACGTCTGAAGAGATGATGTAGAGATATCTTAGATAAAGGTTTGCATTGGAAGTGAGTGGTAATCTTTGCCCAAAGATTGGGATAGCAGGTTATAAAATAGATACAATGGCCCTATGATTGACTTTGACTCATACAAATCATTCCCGTTGTCACAGGTTAGCTATGCAAGAAATTCATCCACTCTTTGAGATTGTAATCTATAACTAAGAGAATCTTTAAATGTTTTCTATTATTTTCTTCCAGCTGTTTGTAGTGAAGCTTGTGCAAATGTTATCGAAGTTCAGCTTAGCGAAGAGAGAGCAAAAATAGTTGTCCTAAAGCAGCAAATACAAGGACTACAGGTAAATAATATAATAATTTTTATTAATAGTTGATGTATTGAAGATGGATTTTTCATTTGCTTAGCTATTATATTTGGGTATTCTGTCAGTGTATTCCAGCTAGAGTTGTTTTTTGTTTTAGGACCAGCTGGTAGACCTAAATCAAAGAGCCGAAAATGAAACGCAATCTTTGCGAAGTATTATTACTGAAAACGATAATAATATTTTAAATCTCAAACACCGTATCAATGAAGAAATTGAGGAAAAAAATACTATTAATGCTCACTTCAGTGAAGAAATGGGCAAACTGAATAACGAAATCACTGAACTGGAACAGAAATTGAAACATAATAGTGAAAGCTCCAGGCAAGTCATTGAACAGAAAATGCAAGAAATTCAAACTTTACAAGAAGAAAAATTATCTTTGTTGCAAAGTTTATCTGATGAAACAACCAAACTTGAATGCATTATTAAAGATTTAAGAACAGATAATGACTCGGAGAAAAATTTAAAACTGAAGATGAAAGAAGACTATGAAAATAAGATGATGAAGTTAAACGAAAAAGTATTAAACAGAAACAATGAATTAGTAGAGCTACAAAATAACATATTTGAGAAGAGTGAGTTGATTGAACAGCTATATCAAAATTTGAGAAAAGAGAAGGAAACGAAAGAAGAATTATCGAACAAATGTAACGACACTATCTGCCAATTAAATGAACGAAATGATACTGTTGAAAGAAACTTTCAACAAAAATGCGAAGAGGCGAAAGAACTGCAGAAACGATTACAACAGAATGGTGTCGTATTTTCAGAACTGAACAAAGAAATAGATGATTTGAAGGCAATCAACTCAGATTTATCTGAAAAGTGTAGAATATTGGAGGACACAAAGGCGTCTTTGCTTACTGACTTACAGCACCACGCTTATAAGATTGAAGAAATACAAAGGGAAATGACAAATGTACACCAATTGTTCTGTGAAGAAAAAGAAGAACTCATACAAAATCTAAACGAGAGACATGCAACAATAGATACTCTCCAAACGCAACTTCACGACGAAATTCAATATAAAACTGGACTACAAAATGAACTAGCCATACTACAGCAGGCCCGAACGAATTTATCTGAAGAAGTTAATAAATTAAATACCGAGATGACAACACTGAAATCCGATGTTCTAGATAAAGATAGAATGATATACGCACTGGACTTATATTTGAAAGAGGAGAAACACACAAATAAAAACCTCAAGCAGGATTGTGATATGATGAATGAAGAATTAAAGAAAATGTCAGAACAAATTACAAAGAAGGAAAATGAAATAATTGAGATTAATAATAAACTTGAAACAGAGAGTAGATGTTTGCAAGAAGTACTTCGTGAAAAAGAAGAACTTATTGTGTCAATAAACAACCAACTTTCCTCTGAGATTGCAGAGAAAAATACTCTGATAACGACATTAAATTCTCTGAATGAAGAGAAAGATAGTCTGGTTCAGGATTTAAGTCAACAATATAATGACAATACAATACTCAAGGAAAATAATGAAAAATTAACCCAATTTGCTGACAAAAATAATATGAGTAAGTTTTTTAACATAATAAGCAAAGGTGTAGGTGTCTGTAAAGATTTCATTCATTTCTGTGCTTTTTTTATTTCAGTTATTGAAACATTGGAGAAAAAAATGGAAGTGGAAGTAAAGAAATACACGGAACTTGAAAATACACTTCAAGAACAAATTTCAGAATTAATGGGTCGGATAAATGAATATGAGAAAATTATTTTAGAAACAAATACACAGTTTAAGAACACTATTAATGAAAAGGAATTGCAAATTAAAAATCATGAACATGAGTTGGAAAGTTTAAATGAAATTAACAAATCTCTCAAAGCAATACAAGATACTCTTGTGATAGATAAAGATGTACTTCTAGTTGAGAAAGAAGCGCTGACAAAGACTCTAAATGAAGAAAAAGCTGCTCGTGACGAGATCGAAAATGAAAAGGACGACGCTTTAATTCAATTTAAACAACTAAACGAAAAATACATTTGTGATATAAACAAAAATCAGGAAGAGCTCAGAAATACAAGAGAAGAACTTAATCATCTGAAAACAGATTGTAAAAGTATGTTTTTTTATTTTCTTCCCTAAGAGTTTACGGATTTGTCAAAAATTATTTTAGTTAACTATATTATTGTAACATTCATTTCAGAATATGAAGACGCTAATATTGAAATGACGTCTGTTCTAAATAATGGCATAGAAAGGATTTTACAGAACATGGCGAAGGAAGAAATTTGTATCGAAGTGTTACAAAAATTATTCATTTCTGGCAAAATTGAGGACATACCCTTTAATGAAAAATTGGGTGTTCTTATCAACATTGCGGACACGTTGACGACTGAGTTGTCGTTAGCTTTGAAAAATGAAAATATGTCTCTGAATGATATGACAGAAATACTTAAACGAAAGGATGTGCTAGAGACAGAGGTGAAAAGCCTTCAGGAAGTGATCCAGGAGTGTAAAGTTGGTAAGTATGCAATAAAAAAAAAAATTCTAAACTCACTATTTTATAAACACTGTTGCCGTGAATTAAAACATGTTATTTAATTCATAGTCGTTTTCAATGTAGTATAATTACTTTTTTTTTTTTCAATTACTGCGTTCTAAAACAAAGAAAGTAAACTCATAACGTAACCACGTCAGAGGCCGTAAGGCGGTCTGAAAAAACTCTGACACCAGGGCTCTGCCCACACGATAAGAAGAAGAACGTTGTATAAGGCAATTAGAGATAAACTACCAACAAATCTGTAGGACTCGTTTAGGATGATAATTCTTTATTCTCATCTGACTATATTCTTTTTCTAATATTTATAGAATTATCACAAAAAACCGAAACTTACAATAACTTGACAGAATCAAATGTTAAACATATAAAAAAACTGGAACTCGAAAATGAATCATTAAACAACGAATTGAATGATGTTAAAGTAAAATTAGAAGAGAAAGTGCGCTCTCTCAACGAGAAACTGATTGATACTGAGAATGTAACCGAGAAGCTTAAACAGACTTACGAGTGTCAAATAGATAACCTGAACCTCATGATCAATAAACTAACAAGTTATTTGAAAGACAAGACTCTGGAATTAGAGGGAATGAGGAAAGAAGAAGAGCGTTTGCTGAAAGTTTGCGAAGATAACAAGAAAAGTAAGTTTTGTTAGTAAATATTAAGCTACTTCGTAAGCCTTTTTATTTTGATTTACCTATTTTATTTGCTAAATAGTGTATTTTGGTAATATTCGAATAATGACAAGGTTTACTCCATCGAATCCAAAACGAGTTTTATCGTAATTAGATCCAACCGTTAGCGTGAGTGACAAACTTTCTTGTTCATTATGTCCTTGTTTCGTTGCAGCTATAAAATCATTAGAAGACGAAGCGAAGTCAGAAAAACAGGATCGAGAAAAAATGATTATAGATTTTGAGTCAGAAAGGCTTGTTCTAAGAAACATGGTTACTGTCACAGAGTCTGTAATGGAGGACCAAAAAATGAGCTTAAATAAAGCTATATCTGAACATTTAAAGGCGAATGAAAAACTACATGAAGATATTAAGGCGTTACAAAAAATAGTTGAAGTTGAAAGAATGAACACTGAATCGAAAATACACGAGAAAGAAACTGCTTTTGACGCTGTATTTAAAGAATTAACTGCGCTTAGAAGCGTAAAGGAAAGTCTGGAAAAAGAAACGGAGACACAAAACGAATTATATCAAAATAAAATAACAGCTTTGAAAATGGAAATAAATGATAAAGTAACTTGTATAGAAACTATTAAATCCCAAAATAAAGATTTGATGAATGAAAAACGTTGGTTGGAAAAAGAAATTACTACGTTAAGGGAAGAACTAGAAACAAAATCGTCTTTTATAGATACTTTGACAGCTCAGAACATAGATTTTACGAATGATCTACGTAAATTACGAGAAGGTATTTAAAAGTTAATTATATTAAAATTTCGAAATTTTGATTTTTGCACGGTTTTCTGCATTTTTGCATAATCTATTGTTTTTCATTTTAGATACAACTTCTTTGGAACAAAAAAATAATGAATTAAAAATACAAAGAGGTTCTCTAGAATTTGAACTGCTTACCGAAATAGATAATCTAACAAAGTCGTTGAAAGGAGAAATGGTCAAGAGCGATAAAATATATTCTACCGTACATGAAAAGCTACAGGCAAAAGTAGAAATTCACGCAAAAGTTAAAATTCTGACTGATGAAATAATCACTTTAGTAAAGGAGAAAAATATTCAAATAACAAAATTAGATGAACTGAAAACAAAGTTGGAAACTAATGAATTAACTTATAATGAAGAAATAACCAAATTGAAACAAGAAAATTTTGATTTACTTAATATTGTGAAGGAGAATCAAATTGGTTTGTAAAAAAAAGCGTAATTTTAATGGAATTTTGTGAATCCAGTATTGAATGTCTAATGTATTTGTTCTCTTTACAGTCATAACCAATCAACAACAGCTTATAAAACATGAACTGGAACAAAATGAAAAACTTCGCGAAGATACAACAATGGAGAAAGTGGACCTGGAAAACAAATTGTCAGATTTGCAGGTATATCAACATAAAGCAGAGACTCAAATTGAAGAATACAAAACACAAATATCATCATTACAGAACAACATTGATTCATTGAAATCACAACTTACTGAAGAAATTGAAACTCTTAATTCCAAAATAAACGGCTACGAGAATGATTTAAAAGAAAAAGACATGATTATATCCCAAATAAGCGAAGAAAATGATAAATTATGTAAAACAATTGTGCAAGTCAAAGGAAAAGGCGATGAATGCCAAAATAAGTTGGACTTAAAAATTGCAAATTTGCTGGATGACGTAACAAAATTGAAACAAGACAATATTGATGCTCTTAACCAAATAAAAGAAAATCAATCTGGTAAGTTAGTTGACGAGTTAACAGGCAATTTGTTCCGCTTCCATCCATATATTGATATGATAGTATCAGTTTTAAGGCAAATGTTACTCACCAGTTTAAGCTTAGGGGAAACTGGGGATACTTGATCAGTGTGGGATACATTACATGGTACATTAATTTTTTAGATCAACCACTCACATTTATTTAGAGTGCCAACATACTTTGTCTATGTTGTAGGCCAAGAAGTTTAAAATACCTACAGAGATGAAAATTGCATTACAAACATTTTTTTGAAGCCAGAATCTATGACCTTTATGACGTCACTGATGTTTCCCATCTCATTTCCTCTTTACATGGAGTTGTCATTGAATGACCTTCATTTGATCTCCACTTTTTTGTGTACCGTGATTTTTTTTACCGTGTCGAAATTTTCAGGGGTGGTTCAGACCATCAAACTGAACAACTTTTACTAAGAAGCAAATCTGATTCGCAAAAAAAAAACAGTTTAAGGAGCAGCTGATTTTGTTTTTGCGATTTCAGATTTGCTTCCATTGTAAAAGTTGATCAGTTTGGTGGTCTGAATCACCACTGAAAATTTCGACACGGTAAAATAACAACAACAACTCACTGTAATAACTCATACTATACGGTATTTTTGTAAATTGCTAGGTACTAGCTTTTCCGTAACCGTAGTACGTTGACAGACAACGCACGGCTTAAAACGCTGAAAAAAAAAATGGATCATGTATTCTTCAGAGGATGCTGAAGGTGCACTAAGGATTTTAGAAAAGAATCTCTAAGGGGGTTGAAATGGGGTGTAAACGTTGTTAATCCACGCGGACGAAGTCGCGGGCAAAAGCTAGTAAGTAATAAAATGCCCCTGTGTGGAAGATCTTCCACGGCGACAAGGAATGCTCCTGAATTGTTCTCATGATCTTATGTTTATACAAACCAGGCGCGTGCGGTGAAGGTAGGCAAAAAGCAGTGAAACCTTAATAATTTCTAAACTAAAAGCATTTGGTTTACTCAATGACTTTTAATTGGTTTAATTACCTGTATGTAAACAAATCAAAGTCATTTGGTAAACAAAATGCTTTTAGTTTAGAAATTATTAGGCTTTCACTGTGTTTTGCCTGCCCGCAGGACAGAAACCGAATAATTTCTAAACTAAAAGCATTTTGTTTACCAAATGACTTTGAGTTGTTTACATACAGGTAATTAAACCAATTAAAAGTCATTGAGTAAACCAAATGCTTTTAGTTTAGAAATTATTAAGGTTTCACTGCTTTTTGCCTACCTTCACCGCACGCGCCTGATACAAACTGTCATGGAAACAAACAACAGCGTGATTTAGCCACATCATTTCATCATCAACAGTTTTTATTGCTTAGGTTATTAGGTTATTATTATTTGGTCAGTTATCTCTCTTAACTTCGCTTTCT
This sequence comes from Agonopterix subpropinquella, assembly GCA_922987775.1. Lineage (NCBI taxonomy): Eukaryota > Metazoa > Arthropoda > Insecta > Lepidoptera > Depressariidae > Agonopterix > Agonopterix subpropinquella. Next base: position 6,587,201 of record OV277710.1, read on the forward strand.
TTTTAACAACTGAATCAAATTACATTAATTTACAGTTATAATAATCCTGGAAGAGATGATTAAATGTGAAAAAGATCAAAACGAGATACTACGTGAAGACACAGAAGGTTACGAAAGAGAATTAAAAGAAAAAGATGAAATTTTAACTAAAAAGACTGAAGAAATTGACACTATACGTAAATCACTTGATGAAGAAAAAGAAACGAATAACACAATGCGTAAATCACTGAATGAAGAAAAAGAAATGAGTGAAAAGTATCAGAAAGAGCTAGGATCGAAATGCACGACTTTAAGTGAGGAAATCGCTAAATTGAAAGATGAAAAAACAGATTTACTTAACATAGTGAAAGAAAATGAAACTGGTATGTTATTTTTATTTTAAATGATTACCCCTTGAAACATAGTTTTGTAATGAATGTTTAATGAAATTGTCTTTTACAGTCATAACCATCCTGGAAGATCTAAATAATCGTGAACAGGAACAAAACAAGAAACTACGTGAAGACATATCAAGTTACGAAAAAGACTTGGAAGAGAAACATAATTTTATGTCTAAAATGATTGAACAAATTGACACAATACGTAAAGCGCTTGAGGAAGAAAAAGAAATACGCGAAAAATATCAAAAAGAGCTGGAATCTAAATCTAAAACGTTGAATGAGGAAATAGCTAAATTGAAAGATGAAAAGGCAGATTTACTTAACAAGAACAAAGAGAATGAAACACGTATGTTGTTATTTAAAAATTTTCATTCCCTTTCGAGTCTATTGCATGTCATTGAGTTTGATTTGCCTTCATGGTGAAGAGATTTGTCCACTAGCATTTATGTGGCTTGCTGATCGCCTGGGGTACAATGGTCGTATTGAAGGATCAGCAAGTCACTCGGGGCTCCCTTCTTGCACCCCAATGTATAATGAAATTGTTCTTTTACAGTGATAACAAACCAGAAGCAATTACTTAATAATGAATTGGAACAAACCGAGAAACTACTTAAAAAAACGGCTGCAGAGAAAATGGAATTAGAAAATAAGTTATCTAATTTAGAAGAATGTCAAAATAATACTAAGCGACAGTTTACTGCAGATTTTGAAACTTTAAAAACGAACGTAAACCGTTATGAAGAAGATCTTAAAGAGAAAGATATTGCGTTAGCCGAAATTGTTAAAGAAAAGCAAGCATTAATTGAAGCCCTTGATGAAGCAAAAGGAATAAGTGAAAAGTACCATAGAGAACTAGAATCAACAATTGCTACTTTGAATGTCAAACTAGCTAAGCTGAAACAAGAAAATATTGAATTACTAAACAAAGTGACCGATAATCAAACTGGTAAGTAAATCATTAAGTTAAGTTTAACCCATTGAATCGGATTAACTAAAGTCCATTTCATCCTCTTCGCTTGATTAAAATACTTATGTTAAAAACTTTGTTGTAGCAAAATTTGACTTCCTGAATTTGTTCAAAACATATGAGTAATGATTATGACCGACCTTGCTAAAGCCTTTGACTGCCACTGTACCAATCTTTCTGCATGATTAAGATTATTGATGATTTTGGGTGTTAATATTATCTCATCTGAGTTATATTATTTGTCATTTGTGTGCATAGACCTCTTATGTTTGGGTGTCAGTGTCAGTTCGTGGTTATCGGTGGGGACATTTATTGTTATTTGATATTTAGCTATTGTGTATCACAAGGAAACATATTTGGTCTCACTCTTCTCGTTGTGACCTAGTTCTTTTATCAAGTAAACTTTGGTCAGCATACCTTTAGCAATAAGCACTTAAGATTGTAGCTGTAGGGTTTTATCTTTCGACTGTCGTAATTAATTTGTAGTCAATAAATAATGGTATTTGTATCATTATGTAACATCAGATTTACTTGTCACTGCAGTCATAACCAACTACGAAAAGTCACTTAAATATGAACTGGAACAATCTGAGAAACTTCGCGAGATCACCGCTGCTGAGAAACGAGAACTAATGGACAGATGCTCCATTCTAGAAGAATATCAAACTAGAGCAGAGAAGGATCTTGAAGATCATAAGTCAGAGTTATCATCGTTGAAGATTACTATTAATTGCGTGAAATCACAACTTATAGAACAAATTGAAACTTTAAACACCAAGGTTACCAGTTATGAACAAGACTTGAAGGAAAAAGATGTAATTATTTCCGAAATCATTGAAGAAAAGGATAAATTAAACGGAATTCTTATAGAAGAAAGAGAAAAGGCAGAAAAGTGCCAAAAGGATTTGGAATCTAATGTTGCGACTTTGGATGAGCGATTTTCTAAAGTAAAACAAGAAAATAATGAACTACATAACAAAATGACGGATGACAAAACAGGTAACTTAATTTTAAACAGAACTTTGCAAATATTATGTTGACTAAAATATTTATGGGATCCTTATTGACTAGTTTCATATTATTGTAATGTTACTTTAATGTTACTTTATGTTACTAATAGTAGTGTAGTAGTAGTGAGCTTATGTTTTTAGGGTTCCATACCCGAAGGGTGAAAACGGGACCCTATTACTAAGCCTACGTTGTCCGTCCGTCCGTCTGTCCTACCTATTTAGGGCTGTAACTTTTGAACCGTAATAGCTAGATAGTTAAAATGTTCTCAGATTATGCGTTATTACGGCGGATTTGTTAACAAATAATAAAAATGTCAAAAAGTTAAAAATTAAGAGAGGTTCTCAACAAGAAACTAGTTTTTATCAACGTTTTTTCTTCACGCTCTATCGTAAAAACGGTAATACATACAAGCGTCAAATTTAGTGTGATTATAAAACAAGCTCTACAGAATAACAACAAATACTAAAAACCGGCCAAGTGTGAGTCGGTCTCGCACTATGGGTCCCGGACAATTTTTTTTTCAAGTTAGTAATGTTGTGTTCTGTGGTGGTGTAGTACGGAACCCTCGGTGCGCGAGTAGCCCGACTCGCACTTGACCGGTTTTATTTCTCTTTCGTATTTTTAAATAACTAATACAATATAATTGTTTAATTTTACAGCAAGAGCAAACCAGGAACTAAACACTGCAGCTGAGAAATTGAACCTCACAAACAAATGTTCTCTTCTACAAGAATATCAGACTAAAGCCGAGAAACAACTAGAGGAATATAAAACAGAAATAACCTCTTTAAAATTATATATTGATAACATACAATCACAATTTACTGTTGAAATTGAAGCACTAAAGACTAAATTAGTTAGTTACGATCATGAACTTAAAGAAAGAGATATTATTGTATCTAGAGTAACTGAAGAGAAGGAAGCATTGTGTAAAGCACTTGACGAAATTAAAGATGTAAGTGAGAAGTATCAGAGAGAGTTAGAATCTAAAGCAGCGACGGTGTTCGAATTGAGACAGAAATTAGAGGAAGTTAAGAAAGAGGCACAGGTTCTAGAAGTGATGAGGAAAGAAAACGATAACATGATGTTGGCTGCTGGACAACTAGAGACGTGTAAGTTGTTTTAAACATTTTAAATAATTTTCTTTTAGGTGTCCCTGATTCTACAGGGTGTACAATAAAATAGGACAGCTACTTAAAGGGGTGTTTCAGACCATCAAACGGAACAACTTTCTCTATGGGACCAATATCGAAATCGCGAAAAAAAAATCTACTGTCCAATACATTTCAGTCGAGTTATGTTTGCAGTTTTTTATGGGAGAGCGGATTGTTTTTTTCGCGATTTCGATATTGGTCCCATAGAGAAAGTTGTTCAGTTTGACAGTCTCAAGCACCCCTTTGAGTAGCTGTCCCATTTTATTGTACACCCTGAATATCACCAATTTATGGATTTTTTGTCTGTCTGTTTGTGTGTTTGTTTGTTTGAACGAGCATCACGCAAAAACTACTGAACCGATTTTGATGAAACTTTTTTTGTTTGATAGCTTATGATCTGACTTAAAATCTGGTATATAATTTGTGGCGGAAGAAGTCGCGGGTTAACACTAGTAAATTATAAAGTAGAACATGTTTGTCCTTTTTCACGTGGCAGCCTATCTCACTTCCATGCTTTATCGAAATCGTTTCTTTAGTCGTGAAGACTGAACAAATAGAAAGACAAACAAAAACCTCTCTAGTTTGCAACAATAATGTAGATACTGATGATATGCTAGCATGTAATGGTAAAACATAATTTTTCTTTCAGTTGCCATGTCAAATCAAGAAAAGAGCTCAAGTAACAAACACTTCTGGCAGACGGAGAAAAACCAGCGCGATCGCCACCAGGTTAGCACTCCAACCTCAGACCTCACACACTCCTCCATTGAGAGCTTCAAAACTATCAGCGACTTAGAAAAGATCATACACGACAAGAACCGCACTATAACCACCCTACAAAGTGACGTTACCTACTTAAAATCTTTAATGGCAGACTCAGAAAACAAACTCTTAGATGTAAATAAAGAACTAGAAGTTACCCAGGATGCTTGCTATCAACTGTCCAGTCAATTAAAGAAAATCGTAGAACAAAAGAACGAAGAAATCGCTGACCTGAAGAAGCAAATCACTAAAATGTGCGCGACTGAAAATCGTGCTAGTCAAATTATAAAAGTCTCCGCCAAATACCAGGCCATCATACTTAAAAGGATCGCTGAAATTAAGTCCAATACTATCCTAAAGGAGATGACTAATTTCGGAAATTATGCAAACAGCGAAAATGAGGTAAAACGCAGCTTGAACTCCGCTATCACAATGGAAGATTTAGAAAACTTTTTAGAGACAACTGATAGACATTTAAAACGTTGTACCGAAAAGCAACTAGCTTTACAAAAAGATAGAGACAGACTTACCGAAGTTAATAGAATAAACGAATCGGAAATTATTAATTTGAAGAAGTTTTTGACCGAACTGTCTGTTAGCTTCAAAACTTTCAACTCCATCAAAGAGCTGTACGCGCAAAAGTTAACCAGAGTAGTATCTGTACAGAGAACTGTTAGACGAGAGATTTTGAATCTAGACGGTCGTATCACAGACACAATGATGTGTAAACTAGAGCGGGGCTATGCAGCAGTAATGCAGGACTTGTCAGAATGCGCTATGAATCTAGAAAGATGGGTGGAGCGTTGTATCGGACGGACAATTTCATCTGAAAAGATCAAGCAGGCGTTTTCCAGTGAGAGCGATCGAACATCCCTCGCTTCTATCAGTTTCCAAAATACCGGTTTAGAAGTGCAGCTGGAAGAACTGGAGAAATCCTTCCAGAAGTTGTTGGAAGAGGTAGTGCGCGCTCAGAAAGGGGAAGGTGCGAAAGACGCTCAATCCGTCACTGTCATGGAGGTACGAGCCGAGTACGAAGACAAACTCAACAGAATGAAGGCTAAAATGGTCAGTATAGCACCCCTACTGTTATTGATATTACTTTATCAAGTTGTGTGGTGGTTCTATCTCCAGATGGATCACTGATGGTGTGGCTTTATTTATTTGCATTGTTTTATGACTGTTATGACTTTTGAAGTCTATTATTTATTCAATAAAATGTTTTAATGGATACTTTTTGTTTTATTTTTTATAGTATTCTAGAGTTGCTTTAGAGTGTTCATTAAAACATCGAAGCAGTGTTTTGTAGATGTATAGGTAGTTTATTTGCTTATTATGGAAAAAAGGTAATAAATATTCTATTATCGCATGTTTCAAGCTTTTATAGATAATCAAAAGCTCTTTAGCATGATTGCATCCTATTGCATGCTCTTTTTCTATCCACTTTTTTTCTAAACCACTTAAACAATTTCCAGAAACAACTATACCAGGAGCAGATAGCGATATTCAAAGATAAACAGAAGGATGAAGTGGCGGCGCTGGAGCGTGAGTTGGTCAAGGCTCGCGAGAAGCTGGCGGAGTCGAGTCGAGCTTACGAAGAGCACATCAGAGCGCTGACGACCGAGCTGTGGAGCGTCGGGGAGAAGTTCCTGGTGAAGAAGGAGGAGGCGGAGTGGCTGCGACGCAAGCAGCGCTCTGGCTCACTGATGTCACTGCAGCATGTGCATTCGGTATGTTTATCTACGTATGTTTAACACTTTTGAAAGCTTCTTCAATTTTGCGGACTAGCTCGAGTCTCGATCCTTGTTGTAATTTCTTCACCTGTGTAAACGAGCTCCTTGGCCCGTCCCCAGATGTAAAAATCCACGGGGGTCAGGTCCGGGGAACGCGCGGGCCAAGGGATGGGTCCGTCTAAGTGTCCAGTTCTTTTTCCCAAAGAAGGTAATAAGGGAAATTCGCAAAAAGATAAAATTAAAATTTTCATTAATTCCATATTTGTTTCTTGGGGAAAGTTGTTGAGTATCATGAGTATAATTACACACAGGATAATAGACTATACTTACAGGATACAGGATTTTTCTTTGTGCTGAGCCGACGGTTTTTTAAAGGGATCATCAGACCATCAAACTGAACCACTTTCTCTATGGAACTAACATCGAAATCGCAAAACATCAGTAGTTCGCAGTAGTCTGATCATCCTCTTAAAAACCGTCAGCATATGAAGAAAGGGCAGTTATGTATGGGACACATAACTGCGCCGACAAGGCGCCGACGTATCGCATCGCAAATATCTGCCAGCGCTCGATGACTTATTACGATGACATATATTATCATTGCACGCAGCGCATCGCAGATATTTGCGATGCGATGCGACGTCGCTGTTACGTGTGGGCACCGAAAGACCCTCTATTTGCACCAGGAGGCACGAATGTGTTAATTATTATTATTTATCGATTATAGGTAATAATACTAGAAAATAATCCTAGTATAGGAAGCTAGTAATAAGAAGCAGTATTTGTTTGCAGTCGGGCCTCGTGCCGCCGCCAGAGGAGCCGTCGCGGCCGTCCGACACACACTCCCTGCGCTCCTTGCCCGTCAACACTAATACCATCAAAGAGAAACGCGGTAAGTTATTATAACATATTCAATCTCTAATCTAATTACAGATTGATAAATTAAGTCTCTACTACGGCAGAGAACGAAGTCTTGACGTCGCCATATACTCTCATCTATATTCAATATCTAAATATCTGATCCTATGCGTATCCGACTGCTTTTCTATAACGATTATCAGTCGCCGCATAGGAAATCGACTAGAAATCCATCATCACAATATCTATATTCCAACAAATTGATGTCGACCGTCATCGTCTTTTATCAAACTGAGACATTTTCATTAGACTTCAATAAGTATTTCATTTCAACCTCATGTCGAGTTACTTAACTCGTAAATTAACAAATTATAAGATAGCTAAAATGCTTGATCATAATTATGATTGCCTTGAATGGCTTGACTGTGTATAAAAACGTTTTATGGAATACTTATAGGTGTATCGTTATGAGATGCGATTCATCATGAACATCTTTCTCTACGGGACCATCGAGATCGCAAAAAACCCAAATGTCATGGGATTTCTTTTTCGCGATTTCGATGTTGTTAATTTCATAGAAAAAGTTTATCAGTTTGATGGTCTGTTCATCCCCTTAAAAGGAACGCGTCTTATAACGAAACACCCTGTATTAAAACAAACAAACAGAGGTGTTAACTAATTAACGTAACAGCAAAATCTGAACACCACTAAACTTATTGAAATTAGTAATTGTACTTTTGACTAGGGACCAGCCTAGCTAACGCATTCCTTTCTACCAAGTTACAAGATTAATTGAGCACCTGGCAGCACCGCATCGCCTTTTTCTGTCGCTCCATCCTTTTCTATCACTCAGGAACGTCATTTGCTAGAGCAAATAAGATATACAGAACGCGGCGGTGCTGCGGCGTGCTGTCGCGTTCCGTCTACCTTTTGCTCTAGCAAATAACGTTACTGAGTGTCAGAAAAGGATGGAGCGACAGAAAAAGGCGACGCGGTGCTGCCAGATGAGGTTCAACCTATAACCTATAACTTACAAAATTGGGCCAAGTAACTGAGGAGAACAAAACTCGCGCAGCTATATTAGACTATCCGATATAAGCGAATTTATCATACAATTATTGAACAGAGGGTCGGGAAGGCCGCGGCCTCCACATGTCAGATGAAGAAGGCGAAGTGTTCGACAACCGCTGGCTGCAGGAGCTGTCGGCGACCCCGCGGCGCGAGTCCATCGCGCCCGCGCCCGGACAGCGGCTCTCCGAGCTGCGCTGGCGCAACTCGCTCTGCCCGCCACACCTGAAGAGCTCCTACCCGGCCGAGACTCAGTTCGCAGCCGCCCTCGACGAGGAGGACATCAAGGTACACGCATCATCTAAACTAAGGCGCGATTATGACAGCTTTAGTTCCTATAGGTCCGTTTAGCGCTGTAGTCACATTTTCCCTCATGAAACGTCATCATAGGACGCCATATTGAACTTACAGCAGCGGCAGCGTCATACCGAGTTGTTGCTTCGGAAGCTAATCTTTTGTTTTTTCTGGTATTTTTGCTCGAGTTGAGAATCCTTGAGAAGCCCTAATTCTTCTTCGTTGTACAACAAAATAATATCTTTGATTAGTTTGTTCCTTGCTCTAATATCCCTATTTTTGCTTTCTGGAAACTGTATACATATCTGTAACTACAAGTTATATACAAATTAGCTTGACGACACGACAGCAGCGTCAAGACGGACCTGTTGGAACTATGCGAAAATTTCACTGTCGTATCTGTAGCTTGCTACATACCAATAACCTGTGTCCTAATTGGCCATCTCTCGCGCGATCGCATCGCATCAATTAGGACACTCGATGGAGATTGATATGTTAAATCGACATTTCGTGCGATCGATGACTGAAAAGGTGAAATGCGTTTAATTAATTCAAATACATTTTAACAATTTTCAGTGCGTTGTGGCCTCGAATGGAGGTAAACAGCAGAGAAAAGAAGTTGGAATAACCGCCTATAAGAAGCCTGGCCCACCGACCCCCAGTAAGCAAGCTGGACGACTTTCCGCTACGGTAAAAATTATTAGTACCTCCTACTAATATTATAAACGCGAATGTTTGTTTGGATGTATGGATGTTTGTTACTCTTTCACGCTAAAATGGCTGAACCGATTTTGATGAAACTTAGCATATAAATAGTTCTTATCCCAGAATAACACATAGGCTACAATTTATAAAGATATTGTGTGAATTGTCCAAATCCTGCGCAGACGAAGTCGCGGGCACCAGTTAAGTTTTGGCACCGCCTAAAGTATGTAACGCATTTAATTTTACTTTCTATATACAAAAATGTAAGTATACATTTTTCAATGTACCTCTATCGTGCAGGGATCGGAACTGCGCGAGTCACTGCGCGTAGAAGCGGAGCCGCACGCGTCTCGCAAGACTAGCACGCCCTCCCGACTCCGCAGCCTGTTCCGCTCCGCCAGGAACGATACCACCGAAGTAAGTGTCAGTTTATTATAGATTACTATCGCGCAGGGATCGGAGCCGCGCGTGGAAGCGGAGCCGCGCGTGGAAGCGGAGCCGCACGCGTCTCGCAAGACTAGCACGCCCTCCCGACTCCGCAGCCTGTTCCGCTCCGCCAGGAACGATACCACCGAAGTAAGTGTCAGTTTATTGTAGGTTACTATCGTGCAGGGATCGGAGCCGCGCGTGGAAGCGTAGCCGCGCGTGGAAGCGGAGCCGCACGCGCGTCGCAAGACTAGCACGTCCTCCCGACTCCGCAGCCTGTTCCGCTCCGCCAGGAACGATACCACCGAAGTAAGTGTCAGTTTACTATAGGTTACTATCGTGCAGGGATCGGAGCTGCCGACCCACCCAGTTCCGCACATCCCATAACCAGAGTAATTTTCTGTCCTTTCTGCAGTAGTATCTGCATCAAATGTGGTTTGTCTTCTGGTGCATTTACATAATGTATTCAGAGATAGACCGCACTTGGTGCATCCCATCACATTTAGATAAAAGTGTCTCAAAGGGGCCACTCTCAGGGTCCAAACTACGTTTTGGACCTGTGTCCCCACCCCACGCAAGCCTTCCATAGGGCCGGGCTATGGCCTGTGAAATACGTAATAATAAAAATATACTTTATTCTTTCCACAAGTATTACATTTTACAAATCTTAACAATAATTATACATAAGACAGTATTGTAGTGTATTGTATATCATTTATTTCAGTTTTTAATTGAATTTTATTATTTTCAGGGAACCCCTCGCAGCCGAAGATTGAGTAACATATTCAGGAAGAAATAACCATTTGTATGTATGTTTTGATTTAATGACATTTTGTTGGGTCGATGATTAAGTTTGTATTGAACAGAATTGAAAAATTATTAAAATTATTAACTTATTTTTACCATGACAGGTTTTTATTTGTTTTCCACAAGTTTTTGATTAGCTTTTATTGAATTGAAGTTGTATATCTATCATAGATATTATCGCGTCTATGGGGGCGCCGGCGTCGTCAATATACAAAAAATACCGACGCGGAAATCGGAATCTACAGGGTGTAACCAAAACACCCTAGCAATACTTAAGCTTCAGACCATCAAACTGAACAACTTTCACTATGGAGCCAACTTCGAAATCGCGAAAAAAAACAGCCGTTTCATACAAAACTGTAGCACCGACTCGACTCAAATGTATGATCTGTTTTTTTTTTCGCGATTTCTATTTTGGCTCCGTAGTGAAAGTTATTCAGTTTGATGGTCTGAAGCTTAAGTATTGCTAGGGTGTTTTGGTTACACCCTGTAGATTCCGATTTCCGCGTCGGTATTTTTGCGAGTGGTGGTGCCAGCTTAAGGTATTTTTATTACCATAGATTTAGGGTAAAAAATCAATGCCACGCACGGTGTAATTTTTTTTATAAAACATTTCTTTACATTTTTGTTGTTTTCATTTTTATGTTGTAATAAAACTACATAAAATATTTTAAAGGTTAGAAAATAACGCTAAACTCTCATTATCATTGAGTTTTTAGCTTGAATACTATTTTTAATTACAATATAAACTTTTAAAAAAAAGTAATGAAATGTTCATAAAAACCGCACATTTTGAAGTCCGATAAAGAGTAGCTGATTTGAATTGAATAGTTGTCAAGTAGCTATAAGGCTGCCTGTCCATCGACGCGGAGCTAGGCGGCGCGGCGGCGCAGAGCGAGCGAGTATTGCGGAAATAACGCGAAATATATGTAGATAATAAATTCTCCTCATGCTGTATAGTGTATATGTACTGTGCTGGGTGCTGTGTGTGGTGGGCTACGAATAAGAATAACTATGGAAGAATAACTCTAAACAAAAGCAACATAATTTTTGGCACCCTTTGAAAAATGACATGTTGTATGAGTTTTGGCGGCAAGGTGTAGTTTTTAGGAACAAATTTCGAACACTGTGTACTTTTTTTGGGGTCACTTTTTGAGCTTGATTTACATTTCTATACATTCTTATGATTCTTATTCGTAGGTGGTGGGTATCTGTGATTTTTCGGGAGTATTTAGGTATTTCTGTATAATTAAATGTATTATCAATTATTTAAGAGTTTAGGAAAGACCTTCGCCCAGCAGTGGGACGAAGCAGGTTAAAAAATAAACAATTATTATCTTCAAAAAATTTAATAATTGTGCAATCCAGATACTTACATAATCTGTGTATTCAAGTGTAAAATAAGAGAAGTAGATCATCTTCATACAATGGTACCAAACGCGGCTTGTATGTGTGCGCGCCAGTACGTAGGTACGCATCGTAGCACGCACCCACTGACAATATCTCGAGCGAGAGTAGGTGTAATTACTAATTATTTCCCGTACGGGGCTGAAAATGATCTACTTCTCTATTTTCACTATGATGTTATCTTCTATTTGATACGATGATGGAATTATGGATGAGGTTGCTGTGCTCACTGCCACTTGTGGCTGGGACACCAAGGGAGTTTCCTCACGCAGTTCTATGCCGTTTGTCGACAGACTTGAAGTCCATAATCCCGTAGCTGTGGAACTTGTAGATGATTGACTTAAGGCTAACCTCAATTCAGTATTATTAACGTTCTGAAACAGTTCATTTTTAATTCTGATTTGTTCTTCAATGGGAAAACCTCTTACAGTTGTTGCCATATTAATAAAAAATCCTGTGAGAGGATCTTGGTCATAATTCGAATAACAATTAGAACTTGATGTAGAGCGCTCTCTGTCTCTTTCTCTCTGGTCCAAATAGTACTTTAGTAGTACTGATGCTGTTGAATTTTCATCGGAATTTCTGGATCTCCACCTTTTTCTTGATGTGGAAGTGGAGCGATCTTGTGAATTAGTAGGAGAAACAGCAGAAGCGAAAGGGTAACTAAATTCTTCGGAGTCTGTCGCAGGATCAACACTTGATGTATTTGTACTTCCAATACTGGGTATATTTGAACTTCGAATTTCCTCATCGTGTAGATATGGTGCCAAAAAACTTAGCTGCTTACTATGTTTAGGGGGTTTCAATTTAGTTGCACCTTGACCGCTTTTAGCCTTCCGCAGTATCAATGCTCTCCGATAGTTTTCTCTAATTTTTGCCCAACGATCTCTACATTCTGAACCTGAAAAACAGTTTAAATAAAAAAATATGTTTTTTTTTTCTCAAAGTCAGGTACCCTTGACTAGGTACCGGAAATTCTTTTCGATAATTGGCAATGATCCAAAAACTACAGACTAAGCGAATGCACAGTTCGGGAAATTATTTATTCAACGTGTAAAATCATTTGGAATGTGCTACAACCATGTAGAAATTACACGCTCCCCTAGGGCTCCTATTGTCATGCCGGAGGGGTACCCCCTGGTACCACATCGTCGGCCTTCGTGCGCGCCCCCCTTTTGTATCCGCCACTGGCTACATGTAGCATGTTTCAAGTGCTGTTGATTAAAAAATGCTTTGATTAATTATTAAGCTTAGTCTAAAAAAACAAGGTCTTCTATTCCCATAGTGACACAAGCCTACGTCACAAAAAAATGGCCGCTAAACATGGTAAAAGGGTATGATGACGTAGGCTTGTGTCAGTCACGTGATCGGAAGAGAATACCAGGCGCAGTATATTATTGTACCATGATTATAAGGTAAAGCCTCACGCTTCTATTAACGTGAAAACAAAACGGGCCAACTTTCTTAGGTTGGTGTGCGTGAGCCGTCATACAACTTATCTCTGTGTAGTAGTAGTAGTATAGTGACAGGGTTTATCAGCCTAGATTGGGTGATATTTTTTTCGACGCGTTCGTAGCTTCGACTGTCCTTGGCATATGAAAATCAAAGAATAAATTTTTCTAAAAACGACTCACCATTTTCTTTCAGTATCTTCCCAATCTCTACCCAGATATTTTCTCTCCTTTGTGGGTTCGAATATAATGGGTGTTTTAAATTATACAACTCTTCATATTTTGAAACTAGTGTTATCAAAATGTCTTCGTCCATTGCAAAGAGTACTTTATTATAACCGGAAAGTCCCCAAATTGAAAATATTTAAATTACCGTATATGTAGGGCCGATTTCGGCATACATTGCTTGCTTTGATCGCAACACTTTAAAATAAAGAAAATTACCGGATGTTATTCAAAATATGCAAAGTACTTCCTGTGGGCCTTAAGCATAAATATTTACTAGCATATAACAACCACAGCAACCATGAGCATAGATCGTATATTGATCATAGCATTGGCACTAGAGCACAAGTACAAGGTAAATATCAAACCGAAAGAGTCAACAATTACTTTGGAGGAAGGTTACTAAAACGTAAGTAATAAGTTACCATCATTGTATAATGAAATGCCACCCTCTTTAAGAACTGAGGAAAATAAGCGTAGGTTCGGTAGATTATTTAAAATTCATCTGCTCAACTCCATTCAATAAATAGATATTTAGTATTATGTACCTAAGTCACCCTAAGTTTTGTTTTATGTTATAAAATTTATAAAAAATTATAAAATATTGTATTGAGAATTTGAGACTCTTGATCCCACAGACAAACCGTGGAAACGGTTTTGTGGGTCTTTCCTATGTATGTGTATTCAAGAAATAAAGTTTTTGAAATTTGAAATTTGATTTTTTTTGAATAGAGAGAACAAATCAAGCAATGTATGCCGAAACCGGCCCTACATGTAGGCTGTAGGGTAATGTAATCACTGCTTTATTATTTTGGTCGGCTAACCAATGGACGGTTGACTGATTTGATTACTAAATATATGAGCAGAAGTGCGATTTTTGAAAATCATACGAGCGACTTGGCAGTAGAAAGATGCATAATCTCCATAGTAATTTTGACATTTTCTACTGCCAAGTCGCTCGTATGATTTTCAAAAATCGCACTGCAGTTCTCAAATAAACTGTACCAGAAATGTGGGTATTCCCGTTGTCCCCCACCGCCTACCGCTTCGGCCCCAGTGGAGGCCAACGGGAAAAAAATTATCGCTGTACCCCACTTGCTCGCAACTGGGGGCCAACGGGAAAATACATTCCCGTTGTCCCCCACTAAAATAGAATCAATGAATTTTTAAGTAAACCACTGTAAATAGTTTTGTAATCAACTGTGTTTTTGCAATAACTTATCTAAACTATTATAAAACTGTAAGAGAAGTATGTCTGTACATTGAAGATATTTACAAAAAAGAGATTACGATATGGTTTTTAGGCTTCCCTGATTCCAAATCCCCAATTTTTGGATTTTTTGTCTGTCTGTCTGTTTGTTTGTTTGTTTGTGTTTGTTTGTTTGTTTGTTTGTTTGAACGAGCATCACGCAAAAACTACTGAACCGATTTTGATGAAACTTTTTTGTTTGATAGCTTATGATCTGACTTAAAATCTGGTATATAATTTGTGCGGACGAAGTCGCGGGTTAACTCTAGTAATTTTATAAATTCGAATACAACACTTATTAATTAGGTATTTATATGAAGAAAGATTCTGAATAGGTATTGAGGTCAGTACTTTTCTAAAACCACAGTTGTAATCAATAATTATACATCATGAGTGCTTTAATCAATTTAGGTAGGTATCTAAAATCACAGATCACTCATTCATCAAACAACAAAGTCGTGTCGTTATGAGAGGCGCCACAGCACCGCCGCGCGCGATCTCGTTTCGTCTATCTTATTTGCTCTAGCAAATGACGTTCCTGAGTGACAAAAAAGGATGGAGCGACAGAAAAGGGCGATGCGGTGCTGCCAGATGAGGTTCAACCCTTACTTAAAGGGGTGCTTCAGTCCATCAAACTGAACAACTTTTACTACCTATGGGACCAAAACCGAAATCGCAAGAAAAAAATCCGCCGTCCGTCCCGTACAAAACTGCAAACATAACTCGACTGAAATGTATGGGACAGCAGATTTCTTTTTTTCGCTATTTAGATATTGGTCAAATAGAGAAAGTTGTTCAGTTTGATGGTCTGAAGCACACTTTTAAGTAAGAGTCCCATTTAATTTTACACCATGTATATGTAAGTAGCATAGCATATGCTCACGACTAAATTCCCCGAGGGGGTAGTCAGAGATATTCGGAAACCTCATAACATCCACGTTTCACTAGTAGTACCGAAACTCTGACCAGTGTGACGGGAGTGAGCCCATCGCCACTTGTAATGAACAGTGGGCACAATACATGCCTCGAAATTGAAGCATGCAGGTTTCCTCAAGATGTTTTCCTTCACTAAAAAGCCAGTGGTGTTACAAATCGTACATAAATTCCGAAAAACTCATTGGTACAAGTCGGCGTGGACGGGGATCGAACCATTATTACCATCGCCTCTTGCACGGCAGGCAAGGTTACTCGCCACTGGACCACCACGGCTATAGGTATATGTAAGTACCTAACCGTATTCTTCAAAACAGGTATAATGTATCATCAATAAGTTAATTATTGAGGTAGGTTTAAACTTAGATCAAATTATTTTACTTTGATCTAAGGATTTAAATCACACAATTTTTATTGCAAAAATAAAATGCAGTTGATTACAAAACTATTTACAGTGGTTTAATTAAAAATCCATTGATTCTATTTTAGTGGAGGACAACGGGAATGTATTTTCCCGATGGCCCCCAGTGGCGGGCAAGTGGAGGACGGAATAATTTTTTTCCCGTTGGCCCCCACCGTACAAGAGTAATCCAACTGTTTACCCTAAACAAGTGTAGTCACATTTCCAAATAAGAAGCAGAAACATAACTCATTCTTCGAAGAATCACAATTAACTTAACATAGTTGGTACCTAGCTAGCTTAACTTAACTATGAACTTAACACCTGTGTTAACTAACACCTAACACTAACTTAACACAATCATTCCAAAAATCCAAACGCCAGGGACGCCAAACGAACGCTAAGTGCGATTTTTGAAAATCATACGAGCGACTTGGCAGTAGAAAGATGCATAATCTCCATAGTAATTTTGACATTTTCTATTGCTAAGTCGCTCGTATGATTTTCAAAAATCGCACTTCGTGTCATGATCACATCACGCAGCTCCGCCATCTTATTTTCTTGATACAAATGACAAGGGTTTTTGGCGGGATTTGATCAGCTACGTTTGGAGTCCTCATATTTCATCAAATTTTTATTGTTTATAGTGAGTTGTGGTTCGTAAAATCGCTGTTATTTAGCGTAACAAAATGTCGTGCAAATGAACAATATACAGTTCAGTGAAATATGATGGTGTATGGGGTCGTAAACAGGAAAAGTGTTCCGTTCTTTTGTAGCGCGGCAAGCGGTCGGTTCACCTCTTTCCTGTGGACTTCTCTGCGTTTCCGTTTATCGATTGCCTCCAAAGAAGCGTCAAAACGTGCGTCGGACACCAACGTTTTAATTGCTATAAATGAAAGAACTTTATTGAAAACATGGTTGTATGGGATAAATCCAGATAAATCCTTTACCTTGAACAGAACCAAAAAAAAATCTCAAACGACACTTGTATACTTATATTACTCTTTGCTCTTTGCACTTGACATTGACAAGGCCTGAATACGGGCTGCGTTCAGAACGTTTTTGTGCAGTTGTTTTTTCACCTCGCTCTAAGGTACGGAACGGCCAGGGCGTTTTTTCAACTCGCAATAAGGTACGGAACGATCACGGTTGTTTTATAACCTCAAATTTTGACATTGACGGTAAAATGGGCTTCCAGGGCTTCCATCATTTCCAAATACAATAAAAAACTCTTCTTCCATGTTAGCGGATCAAAAAATAATTTGGAAAACAAACTTTTAATTCAAAATGAGCGAAAAGTCAAGTGACCACAGATAATACAAACGTCAGAGTGTTTTTCAACCATCGAATTAGACGGTTAAAAGTTGCAACCCGTCAGAGGTTCGGAACGGTTGAGTTGTGACAACCGAGTTGCAAAGAGCGTTTTTTCACCGAGGTTCTGAACGGCGTTAGTGCGAAAAGTTGCACTCGGGGTGCACAACGGGTGTAGGTTCTGAACGCAGCCCAGAGACCGTAAGCGAAAAATTCTTCGTCTATGACAGAGACCTTGATACGTAGAAAGAGAAGGTACTAGAAGGAAGCACATGTCTCGTCATATTCACTCAATAAGAGATGCACATATCAAATTCGCTCTAGTTAAAAAAGGAGATCGCTACCTTATTGCTGTCCTTATCGGCGTAACCACTTTTTTGTACTACGGCCACCTGACTCAAAACTGTCACTTCATATAAATTGTATAGGATTTTATGCAGATTTTATGAGTATCGCTATCTCATACGCGGTTACACTGACATTCCGTCTACCAGCGTAAGCGAAAAATTCTTCGTCTATGCCTTGATACAAAATCTCTGCCTCTAGCTCTGCCTGAATATAAACCATAGACGAAGAATTTTTCGCTTAAAGGGGCCCATTCACAGTAGTCCTACATGTAGTCCTACACCAATATCGGATCGTGAATGGTGTTGTAGTCCTGCATGGCGTCCGACGTCCTTGAGCAAAATGTATGAGTAGTCCTACTTGCAAGACAGTGTGTGGGCTCGCAGTCCTACATGTAGGACTACTGTGAATGGGCCCCTTAATATAAACAGAAGAAAACTTAAATTTGACCAGGCTGTATGGGCTCGTTCCCCTTGCCTTTCCGTAAGAATTAAAAAAAAATTGACATTGTTAATTAGTGATGTGCCGATTCGATTATTTTGATAATCGATGAATCGATTATTAAAATAATCGTAATCGATCATTAATCGATTAATAATCGATTTTACACGATTATTGAAATAGGATTAAAAATAGTCAAAATGCATTGCAAATCTCATCATCTCATGTAAGTCTAATGTCAAATCCTGTATAAAAAGTTTAAATAAAAAAGATACTTTAGTTGATATGTTAATTAAATAATTACTGATTAAGATTTACTTTATTTCTTAAAAGTTTTTTTTTTAAGGATTTGTGCTTTCATTAAATTTTTTTGTACCTACGTAGGTAGGTACAATTAAAAAGACGATTGTGACAGACAGACACTTTACAATACCTAGGTATAATCTAAAAATTGTACCTAGGTACAATAATTAGGTATTAATTTTTTAATTGATACCTACCTACTCGAATCAGATTATGGTATCGTCAAGCAGAACCTAGACTAGTTGGCGTTTAAAAATACAGAATGATACAGTGAAATTAGTCAACTGACCACCTTTGGAGCATAACGATTTTTAAAAATCCGAACCAAAAATATTTCGGGTGTTTCCCTATAAGGTTACTTTACCACAGCTTAAAACGAACTAGAGACAGTTTCCTAATAATCGATTATAATCGATGGATTAAATGATAATCAATGGGGGATTTTCCAGAGAAAAAAAAAAGCTAGTTCATAATTTTTCGATAGATGGCGTTGAACAGAGAGGGGTCGATTAGGTACCTATGGTATATTTATGAATGTTATTAATAAAAAGACGCAGTATAAACCCTTTGATATTATTGTCGGTTTATTATTAACAATCTCGGTGTTATTGTCTGTCAACAATGAATCAAGTATCGGACGTGGCTGTATGGGCTTTGTATCCATTTTGAATATAACGACAATAACAAACTACAAAAACCTAAAGCCGGGTCCGCTGCGCCATGTTTTCGTGTTTGCTAACATCGTAACACGAAAACATGGCGCAGCGGACCCGGCTTAACAGAAAAACACAAATAAACCGGGAAACTTGTAATCGCTACTTCATCAACAGCGGGGCTAGTACGCACGCCAACCCGCGATTGCGATATTTAACACATCCATCTGTCAAATCTTTTATCTTGTTCGTTCGTGTCATGCGAAAATAGAAAGAGAGCGGAAGCGTGATAGCGATATATCACGCTATAGTGGGTTGGCATACTAGCCCCGCAGATAGTTTATAATAAACCAACAACAATAAGAAAGGGTTTGTTTGTACACACGGCGACACATCAAGCTAAGCAAAACCAAAATAAGGTGGTCGCGCGACGTTATACGTTATTCACCCTGCGCGCGGTCAGCTTATATTGGTCATACTCAAAGAAAAAATATAGGGGTAGATAAATAATATAAAGCAAGACATAGAAACGCTACTTGACATCCATTCACACTTATGATAACCGCCCATTAGAATAAGTGAAATGTCAATAGTAAACAGCACTGGTAGCATGCACACCCGCGATAGCCGTGATACGGCTTTATCACGTCTTTTATCTCGTTCTTTCGCGCGCAAAGGAACGAGATAAAAGACGTGATAAAGCCGTATCACGGCTATCGCGGGTGTGCATGCTACCAGTGCAGATACCATCTTAAACCATTTTGTCACCAGACCTTCAGCTGGAAGACTCCGCTATTTCCTTACGTTAAGAACGAATTTTGCTTGAATTTGCTTAAAAAGTGGTGACATTTGTTTAACAGATTTACGTCTAATCTAGCTCTGTCACTCTTGTGGCAATCTGTGTGCGACTGTAAGGAATGACTATACATGTTTTTGTACAGTTTGATATTGGGTAGACCAGCACTGGTAGCATGCCAACCCGAGATAGCCGTGTTACGGCTTTATCGCGTCTTTTATCTCGTTCGTTCGCGCGCAAAAGAACGATATAAAAGAAGTGATAAAGCCGTATTACGGCTATCGCGGGTTGGCATGCTGCCAGTGCTGGTCATACCTAATCGACCCCTCTCTTGTCAACGCCATCTATCGAGAAATTTGGAACTAACTTTTTACTTTTTTTTGCTTTTGGAAAATCCCTCATTGTAACCGATTATAGTCCAGTAGGTAAATGAGTGTTCACAAAGGGGGTGTAGACTGTAGATGGAAAGGTCGAAAGCAGAAAGTTTGACTTCGGAACTTTATTTGGACTAGATAAGAGACAAACATACCAAAAGTTCTTACTCCTCTGAGGTAAGCTCGAGGGAGGGGGGGGGGGGGGGGGGGGGGGAGCATAAAGAAGGTCCAATTTTGGTTTTTTGCTTACATCTGTAAATCTATAAGTCGCATTCAAAAGTATTGTAAATAAAAATTAAACCTGACAAAATTTCCTACAAAACTAGTTCTATGTACTTTTTACACAGGTCTTAACTTTTGGGAGCTACAGGGCTGAGAAAAAAACAGCATTTTAAAAATTAAGAAATTAGTATGGTGGTTACCATGGAAACTACGACAGATAGGGGCCTCGAACAAATGTCATAGAGGACCCTGGTCAGATTTGGTAGGCGGTAAAAAAAATCCAAAATAGCGAAATCCAAGATGGCTGCTATGGAAATTCCAAACGCCAAAGCATAAGATATAAGCAAAAAAACAAAAAAGTGACCTTCTTTGTGCCCCCCCCCCCCCCCCTCCCCCCGACTTTTCCATCTAGAATCGTTCATCGATTAATCGATTATTAATTATCGATTACGCACATCAATATTGACAATCCTACTTCTTTTTTTCATTTTTTTTTTTTGGTACAGTTCAAGGTAAAGAGAAACAAATTCCCATACAACCGATGTCGTCAATAAAAATTCTCTCATTTATAGCAATCAAAACGTTAGTGTTCGACGTTTCAACGCTTCTAAGGAGTTTTTGGAAGCATTCGAGAACCGCAGGATCCGCAGAGAAGTCCACAGGAAAGAGGTGAACCGACCGCTTGCCGCGCTACAAAAGAACGGAACACTTTTCCTGTTCACGACCCACACCATCATATTTCACTGAACTCTTCGATACTGAACTGCATATTGTTCACTTGCACGCTACGAATAAGAATAACGACACTTTGTTACGTAAAACAACACCGATTTTACGAACCAAAACTCACTATAAACAATAAAAATTCGATGAAATATGAGGACTCCAAACGTAGCTGTCCGAATCCCGCCAAAATCCCGCCAAAAACCCTTCTTTTTTTCATTTTCGTTCGTTGATTCGTGTTCAGGGCTGCCAGATTGTATAATTGGATACAAAAACTGTATAATTGAGTGGCATTTGTATCCTCTATGTATCCTGTACTCTCATATATAATTGGATACAAAAAAAGCTTAAAACTAATTAATAAGCACAGACCAGTAACATATAACCCGCTAGGTACTTAATCACAGTCATGGATACAAATTATTTTTAGCCATACTTAGACTAAGCTCATGCTCAAAAGAAGTTCCTGATCCTCAGCCTGAATCTCGACCTTAGATATTTTTGTGTTTAGAATAGAATGTTATAGGTCCTACCAATAGATGCTTCAACAAAAGTTGGTACGAGAATTCCTGTTGTGATGATTAATTCCCAGAAGTACCTTTTGACAGTTGGATTAGGTAAAAAATGACGAATAATGTGATTGCAATGTTGAGCTTGATACGTGGTGCTTGGTACTATTAGTTTAAAATAACAATGTGCATGACCTTGAAGGGCTGTTGGATAACTTCACTCGGTTGATAAAAGAATGTAGACTCTATGCAAAGGAAATAATCATGGAGTTTTTGGCGGGATTTGAACAGATACGTTTGGAGTCCTCATATTTCATCGAATTTTTATTGTTTATAGTGAGTTTTGGTTCGTAAAATCGGTGTTGTTTTGCGTAACAAAGTGTCGTGCAAGTGAACAATATACAGTTCAGTGAAATATGATGGTGTGGGTCGTGAACAGGAAAAGTGTTCCGTTCTTTTGTAGCGCGGCAAGCGGTCGGTTCACCTCTTTCCTGTGGACTTCTCTGCGTTTCCTGCGTTTCTCGATTGCCTCCAAAAACTCCAAAGAAGCGTTGAAACGTCGAACACCAACGTTTTATTTGCTATAAATGAGAGTATTTATTCCTGACATCGGTTGTATGCGATACTATAATGGCTTTACCTTGAACTGAACCAAACAAAAAAAAAAAAAAAAAGGAAATAATCATTTGAATGACTCGAGTGAAGTTCGTGTGATTGAGTGATGTCATATTTGCGAGCGAGGTCATGCACATCACATTGTTATTGTTATTTTAAACCGATAGTACGTGCGTGAATAAGCAAAAAAAATGTTTTTTATTTTATTTAATACGTTTTTTTTACCCCTGATTGTATCCTGCAAGGAAATTTTGTATAATTTCGCGGACATGGCTGAATAATTATGAAAAATCTACTGGCAGCCCTGCTGTTCGTGTTTCATTCGTTCACTTCAAACTTCATTGTTTCGTGTTTTTTAGAAAGTTTTGCGAAAAAAATGAAATAAATGATTAAAATGTACAAAGGTGTAAATAATAACGAAGAACTTTCGCCAGGGAATGGTGGAGAAGGTGACGATACTAAAAACAAGCCAAAATCCCGAGGAAAGAAGAGGAAACGGTATGTGTACCTACTGTTTACAATTTTATTTTAGAATTTGAGAAATATTTACAATTGGGGCACAGGAATTTGGGGGGGGGGGGAGAGGAGGGGTACCCCCTGGTACAACTCTTCCCCGCGGAGATGCATAGTTACTGAGATATAATTAAAAAAATTGTAAGATCTAACCTAAAATTACTATTGGGACAGGAATTTTAGGGTTTTGGAGGGGGAAGGGGGAGAGGAGGAGTGCGAGGGTGGAGGGGAAGGGTGGAGTGCGAGGGTGGACGGGAAGGGTGGAGTGGAGCGGTGCTGATGTCATACCTATAAATAGAAAGACTCATTGTTGCAAGTCGAAACGTGTTTGCTCCGCTTCGCTCAACAATTATTTATTGCACTTCTGTCAAAAAGGGGCCAGGCATTTGCCGCTCCGCTACGGCCTGGTGCCAATGCCAGTATAGAAAGGTTTATTGGAGCATTTGAAATTAAACACTTCCCCCTTCCCCTACCCTCCACTCCCCCTCCTCCTCCCCCACCCCCTCCCACTCCTCTCACTCCCCCATCAACTCTTGTCAACATGGTAACCTTAAATAAAATGACCTCCCACCACCAGTTAAAAAGCATCTTTCAAAAGAAATTGTCAGGAGTGGTTACTCAAACAACAGAAAGCATTGTGTTGCTGGTCATTAATCAGCCATTGATCGGCATAGATTCGATCTGCCAGAGTTCACGTTGTGATTATCTTGTGTTTTATAAATATTTTCTGTTATTTTAATTTAATTAATGGAATAACGGACAGTTTTATTTTACTTAAACTTTGAATGTAATGTTTTAATAAATCAATATAATATTTGAATGTATGTGCAAATGTAAAATATAATCATAAGCCAATAAAATATTGAAATGTATTGTGGAATCTGATAGTAATGTGTGTGTTGTTTTGTATTAGTACATTACTGCAGCGGCCAGCAACAGAGGCATTGATGGACGTCTGGACGAACGTGTAAATGTGGGCCGAGGTGAAGCCGAGGCTCACATACGTAAGTCCATCAATGCCTAGTTGTGGCCAAGGCTTGTATAGTACTTTTCTCAAACAATGCGCGGAAATTAAAACAGTAAATTTTCTCAAATAATTCGTGGAAATTAAAAATCTTTTCAAAATCAATGATGAACAACCAGCAAACGACGAACATCAATTTGTTTTTTTTTTCAATAAACAGCTTTATATTTGCAAGCCAGTTCGAAATTTAAATAAAACCTTTGATAAGTTACCTCCTTGGTCGCCATGTTTCGGAGAAAAAGATCGTTCCATTTTTAAATTACACGACAGATATGAGTTTACTATGTTATTTATTTGGCCGCTAAACACGACAAATATGGATTTTCATACAACATTGCCGGCCGCTGCGCGCATGTATTTGGCCAGTACCACAGGTCCGGCACTTCAAACAACGTTTTAGATTTGACATGATGACGTTTGCACATGCGCACTATGCAAAAATTGTGCATGACATATGTGTAGGGTTGACTTAACACGCATCGTATGAACTACATTATACATTTCGTTACTTTTTACAGTTCATTCTGTTATTAAAAATAGTTTTTAAGCTGAAGAATCACAGAAAATGTGAATATAGCGTTATTTTCGAACGTTTATTTTTACTGTGTGGAGAAAAATTAAATACATTTTGTGTAGTCAAATACAACGGGTGCGCGCGCCTGACTGCATTCCCTTGCTCGGCTTCCCTCAAGTTACCACAGAGAGTGTGAGGGGAGGTGAGGTAACTGAAGTCAGAGGGGGGGCGGGGAGTGGCCGTTCTGTATGTAGAACTATATACTATTACCTATTCTGTACCAGTACAGCAAATTCGATTTATCTCGAAGAAGGTTGTCAAAATAATGCTCACATTTCCAAGCATGTTTGAGAAAAAGTTATATGATAGTTCATTTCATGTAGGCTGTGAGCTTCTAGGTATCTAATCCATTTATATATTTTTATAATTGTCGTTTTCTCTGCAACAATAGGATAGATAGTAGTAGGTATGTAATGAATAGTATTAAAAGCATGTTAAAATTCTACATACAAAAGGGAGAGACAGCAAAACAGCATTTGTGCTGAGGCTCCACCTGTTCAATTAGGAAATGTTCATGATAGTGCTAATCCTTGTATCTTTTTTTTTTCTGATGAATAAATATCTTTTTGTTTCATTTATTTATTAAAACACAAAAAAAAAACGTAAAAATGTGTAAAGAAATACACTAACAGAAAAAAAGATGTTACAGGAAAGAGAGTGAAAGTAGCACAGACATCGATGATATCCTACCGGAGAACACCCTGGAGGTTGAGAAGAGTCTCCAGGCCTCCGCCATCAAGAACAACCTGGACGATGTCAGTGTTAAGAAGATTTTGAAGGTTGGTTCTTATTCATAACTAACAGCATCCTCAACTTCGTACTCGCAGAACACCAACTTTAAATAGTCATAACTTATGATTGAATGAACCGACTGTGATGAAATAAAGCCTAAATATTAATCAAATGCTCTTGTGATCCATCCAAATAGGTCAGTAGTTTTCAATTAATATGTGCTGAAATGAACAGACAATCAGACAAAAATTGTACAGGGTGAAATTGATATCATTGGGATCCTTTTAAACTAAGAGTCTACCCATTAAACTGAACAGATCGTAGCAAAAAAAAATCTGCTCTTGCATACATTTGAGTCGAGTTGGCATTGCAGTTTAGTATGGGACAGCAGATTTTTTAGTTGCTCCGATCGGTTTGCTCCCATAGCAAAAGTTGTTCAGTTTGATGGTTAGACTCTTAGTTTAAAAGGATGCTACTGATATCAATTTCACCCTGTATAATGATCTCAATGCTTTCGCTCGTTAAATGTCCTCAATTAATATTTCTGCAAATATCTTCAATGTACGTCCACACCAAGTTAACAATTTTATTTTTTAAAAGATATTATTTTGTTGGTCAATGGTCGTAATTTTGATAATAGTTTCTACAGCATCACTTTAGGCCTAAGGAGCACACACCTAATCGCTGCTAAACCTTCAACTTTGATTGCGTTGAAATAGCATCGAAAATCTATTCAGTTTTACCAGAAAAGATAATTTGAATAGTGATCTATTCTGAAAAGGACAAGTGTGTTAATAATACCTTTATTTACTAACAGAAAGTGGTAACGAACGACCATGTCCTGGCGCTGGTCAAGCTCCGCGAGGAGGAGGAGGCGGCACGCGAGGAGGGGTCCACTGTTCAACCCAAGATCACTAGGGCGAAAGCCAAGTTAGTTTCTTTCTATTTTTACCAGACTATGGCGTAAGCAAAAAGGGTTATGATTTTGACCGTAAAGTGTTTTTTTGACATTTGACCATGAATATCTTGACATGCAGACACATGATTTTATGTGAATTTTGACCTAACATATAGGATGTCATAATGATGATTTATAAAAGTTTGTAGCTTATTATTTATTATCTCTCATTCCAAAGTTGACCCCTTTTTTTTCATCAAATTTTCCTGGGGTATAATGATTTGTGTTTGGTATCAAATGAGCACATTTCAAAAATATATAGAGGGTGGAAAGCTAAGATGGGGGGGGGGGCACCAGAAGCTCCAATTGTAGGAAAATTCAAAGTGCATTAAAAAGTTCAATAATTAATATAAAATTAAATTTTAAAAATATGAATAGCTTATTTTTAAATAAATTTTTAATAAATATTTAGAGAGATGAGGAAAGTATCGCCAAAGTCAGCGCCGTGGAACCTGGAGCTGACTCCGATCAAGCACATCCCGGTGAAGACCAGGCCAGAGGTGAAGGCCCTCATCGCTCAGGAGCTGCAGGAGGACGAGGAGGACGACGAATATAAACCTACTCCAGATGACGTGCCGGTACAGTACGACCACGTTTATTTGTCGCTAGACCAAGCCGGAGGTGAAGGCCCTCATCGCGCAGGAGCTGCAGGAGCACGAATATAAACCTACTCCAGATGACGTGCCGGTGTCGTGTCCTTACTAATAAACGTGGTCATACAGTGGTCATACTGTATGACCACGTTTATTTGCCGTGTCTTCAATATTTGTTCGTGTAGACAGGGTGACATTTCACAATGATACATAGAGATCGGATAATCGGATCCATATTTACCTAAACTTCACTTTTTTCGCGACGAAAACAGAATATGGATATGCCTTTCTAAATAAAGTTAGTTAAAAATATCGGACCAATTAAGTACTTTCAACAACAAAACATCTCGTACAACATGAACAACTTAGTCAACCTTAGAAATCCTGATTGGTTCGCGCAGTTTTATTGTAATGTCAACTGCGTAGGCGTGGCCATTGCCCAGCAGTGGGATGAATAGCCTAGTAAAAAAAACAGATTTATAATTAGCTGGTATAAAATTGTATATTTTATAGATTTTTTATCGCTTTTGCAACTGATCTCCATACCTTTCCTATACAGGAAAGGTATGGAGATCAGTTGCAAGATTTAAAAAACAATTTCAGTGGAGTCACCGAAAATACAGCATACGCAGAAAGGGACAAACAACATAGATTTTCTCTTTCTAACTTAATGCGAATAGCGTATAAGCCTCGTTTTCGCGACAATTATAATTTTAATGTCTTTTCTAATCTCTTTCTTCGCAAATCTAAAAGGCTGTTAATAAAATGACTTTATCACCTCGATGTGTAGAGTGACGACGACCAGACACTGGAGTCGTGTAGCGACCTGGACTCGAACCCGCGCACCCCGGCCACTCCCTGCAGCCAACACACTACCAGCCCCAGAGTCCTACAAGATGGCCCTTTCAAAGTTCCACAGGTACTTACAACCTTAGACTCAAATGTATGCGACAATTGTTTTTTTTTATGAATTCAGGTTTGCTTCCATAGTAAATGTTGTTCAGTTTGATGATCGGAAGGAGTCTGAACCATCCACCCCAAAAAGTTTCAGAACGGTTTCGGAAAAAATCATCTGGTAGACATAACCTTAGCTTAAGATTATGTAGTTTCTGGCAGCAACTTCTCTACATCGACAAAAGTTCCGACGCGGTGGTAGCTTCAAAAAAAAGGTTTGACGTTTAATAAGTTGGCTTCAAGCTCCTATCTAAACTATTATAAAACTGTAACAGAAATGTGTCTGTACATTGAAGATATTTACAAAAAAAAATTACGACTTGGTTTTTACCTGTCCCTGATTCCAAATCACCAATTTTTGGATTTTTTGTCTGTCTGTTTGTTTGTTTGTTTGGGTGTTTGTTTGTTCGAGTATCACGCAAAAACTACTGAACCGGTTTTGATGAAACTTTTTTTGTTTGATAGCTTATCATCTGACTTAAAATCTGGTATATAATTTATGCGGACGAAGTCGCGGGTAAAAGCTCGTTTTGAATGAATGAGTTTGACTTAATCCACAGGACCT
Organism: Agonopterix subpropinquella; assembly: GCA_922987775.1. Classification (NCBI taxonomy): domain Eukaryota; kingdom Metazoa; phylum Arthropoda; class Insecta; order Lepidoptera; family Depressariidae; genus Agonopterix; species Agonopterix subpropinquella. Next base: position 6,615,233 of record OV277710.1, read on the forward strand.
GACACCTGCTCGTAGAAAACTAGTCCTTGAAGAGGAAGCAACAATAGCCCGAAGAACCCGTTCTAAGCTGAGCCTCTCAGCCACGCCCATAGAGCACATAGAGAGCTCGTTCATCCCCCCCGACGACATCATGCCGGTGGTCGACGACCTCTGGAACCAGTTCCTCGAGGAGTGCCTCAACCCCCTCTCCGTGTCCAAGAACGAGGAGGATGACGAGCATGACCCGGAGTACAATGTCGCCGCTGATCCCGATGCACGTATGTATTTGTCATATAAAAAAATCTAGTCAGTTAATTAGAAAAACAGTTTTTCATTATAAACCACTAGTTCATTAAAAACAATTTTCCCTAAGGAACATGGGTTGAAAAACGATAAAATAAATTGGCTTGCGGTGAAAACCCTCCCATGGGTTGTGGGCGTTTTTCCATTGTTCAGAGGGATTAGCAGAGTGGGAAACTTGACCAAACAATGCAAAGCACATGTGGTGTAATCACTTCATCATCTCAACCGATGGACGTCCACTGCTGGACATAGGCCTCCCCCAAGGATCGCCATAACCACCGGTCCTATGATGAACTAATCCAACGAGTTCCCGCCGCCTTCACCAGGAGTGCGATTTTTGAATCTCATTCGCTGAGTTCAGCAGGTGAAAATGTCAAAATTACTGTAGAGATACGCATCTTTCTTCTGCTGATTTGACTTTCAAAAATCGCACTCCTGAAGTATGATTTTTGAAAATCAAATTAGAAGTAGAAAGATGCATATCTCCACAGTAATATTGACATTTTCAACTGCTGAACTCAGCGAATCAGATTCAAAAATCGCACACCAGGTCGTCGGTCCACCGTGTGGGCGGCCTACCCACGCTGCGTTTTCCGGTACGCGGTCGCCACTCGAGAACTTTTTGGCCCCATCGGCTATCGGTTATGCAAGCAATGTGCCCCGCCCACTGCCACTTTAGTTTAGCAATTCTTCAAGCTATGTCAGCTACTCTGGTTCTTCCGCGGATCTTTTCATTTCTGATTCAATCTCACAGAGAAAATCCGAGCATAGCCCTCTCCTGCTGCTGGCTATAATTACTTGACATTGACAAAATCATTGTTAACGCAAAGGAGCCACCATTTTAAAATTAGAATTATGTCCAATATGATTTGTATTGTACCTTCACAGATGACGAAGACGAGGAAGCTCTCGAGAACAGCATTATAAAGATATCGAAGAAGGAGCTGAACGACTTGGTGACGGAACTGTTCAACATCATGCCGGAGCCCAGCGAGGTGCTGGCCGAGGACCTGGCCAACAACATGCTCACCGAACAGACTGAGGTATTTTAAACCTAACCTAGTGCCGTTTAGTCCATACAAAAATATTCCCTTGTTTCCTCACTGGATAATGACTAGGGATCCGGTATTCGGATGCATATTTACCTAAACGTCATTTTTCACAAGTATCATGTGGACACGTCTTAGTTCATTTATTTTGTGAAACAATCCTAGGATCGTTCTTAAGTCCTGGGATTGCTAAAATATCGTTGAACTTGGACATTTGAACAACTCGGACATCATGAACAACACGGTCAACTTGAACAACTCTGATAATTTGGTCAACTTATGCAACGTTGACTGAGATGACCAAGTTGTCCGATTTGACATAAGTTGTTCATGTTGTCTAAGATGTTTTTTGTCGAAAGTACTTAATTGGATAACATGAACAACTTGGATAACTTGACCAAGTCAAATCAGTTGGCCAAGTTGACCAAGTTGTCAGAGTTTTTTACTTTGTAAGAGTTGTTCATGTTGCTAGAGTTGTTTATTTGGACCGAGTTTTCCAACTAGACCAAGTTGTTCGTGTTGTCCAAGTTGTTCTATCTACTATTGACTACCTACGAGGATAATTATGACAAAACGGTGCGGATTGCCCGATTTTTTTAAGTAACTTTATTCAGAAACGCATATCCATATTATGTTTTCATGCGCAAAAAAGTGACGTTTAGATAAATATGCATCCGATTAACCACTCTCTAATAATGACTTTAAAGCAGCGGTTCCTAACTTTTTCAGTCTCGTTACCCCTATGACCTACCAAGGAATTATTTTTGACCCCCCTTTTCATATTTCATATTTCATTTATTGCCATCACACAAGTACATACAATGTTAAATACAAAACATGCACTCATATAATACCCTGTAAGGGCACCGCAATAGGAATTATATTAATTACATTTCATTTCACTAAATTACATTACATTATATTAAATTTCATTCCATTATGATACATCACATTCCATTAGAATACATTAAAATACAATAAAATAAAATACATTACTTACATCAAATTCAATAATAACTACATAATAACATTGCAATAACTACATCAAATTAACATTATTATAAAATTTATTACATTTAATCATATACATTATAACAATTCCATTAACATAATTATGAGATTTTGGAGATAGCGATAGAGGTGATTTATAATTTAATATTTATTGTGATTATTTTTTGGTAATTTATTAGATATTAGGTAGATTTACTATAATTTTTTAAACAATATTTTTATCGTCTAAAAATTCATCTACCGAATAATAACATTTTTCCAATAGGATCTGTTTTAATAGGTTGCGGAAGGAATTAAATTTGGATTCGCTTCGTAAAGTAGCAGGCAGTTTATTATATATTCTTATTGCGGAACAATAAGGACCGGTTTTGAATAACTTCAGTCTTGTACGCGGGGCCTGAAGGTCGTTTTTTCGTCGCAAATTTCTATGGATTACTTCACCTTTTTCTGTAAATAGTCCTAGGTTCTTCTTTACAAATAGTATAGTTTCGAATATGTAATTACACGGGACTGTTAGTATTTTGTGTTGTATAAAGTGAGGCTTGCAGCTATTTGGACATTTGGTTCCCGTTAGTATGCGAATGCATTTTTTCTGCATGACGAAGATATCATGAGCATCCGTACTATTACCCCATAATATTATGCCGTAACGAATCCACGCATTTGCGAACGAATGCCGTTAATGCCGTGTTGAAGTCAGTATTTATTTTAAGGTTATAAAGTGCATATACAAAACTAGATAATTTACCTTTAATAGAGGAAATATGCTGTTTCCAGTTTAAATGAGTGTCTATTACAAGTCCCAAGTGCAATAAGCAGCTTAGCATATTGCACTTCTTCTATATTTTGAGAAGTTTTAATGTGATTTAAGGTCAGGGGTTTACTTTGGTGTGGGTAAAATTGAATCAATTTTGTTTTATTGAGGTTTAATAAGAGGTTATGGTCTGCTAGCCAATGCTTGATTGAATCTAAACTGTTTAAAATTGTGGAGTTATAATCGTCATTTTCTTTAAAATTAAATATCACAGATACGTCATCTGCGAATAGGACGGTTCGAGCATCAACACATTTTGGCAAATCGTTTATGTAAAGTAGGAACAATGTACATCCCAAAACACTTCCTTGGGGGATGGAACCTTTTAAATGATGAAAATCTGACCGTACTTCACGAAGTTCATTTCTTGAATCGTCTCGATATTCAATTTGTACGCACTGTAGACGGTTTTTTAAATAGGATTTAAACCACTCATATGGCAAACCTCTTATCCCCGATCCGTGTAATTTAGATAATAAAATGTCATACGAAACCCTGTCATAAGCTTTTGAAAGATCTAGCAATAATCCTACAGTTCTGTATTTGTCATTTAAATATTGTAACGCTTCCTGTATATACGTATATACTGCATGTGTTGTTGAATAATTGCTCCGAAATCCGAATTGATTTTTGTCAAGAACGTTATTTTTTTCCAGAAATTTATTAATACGTGTACACATTAGTTTTTCAAAAACTTTAGACATACACGGTAGAAGAGCTATTGGTCGATAACTACATGGATTTGTTTCATCGCCGTCTTTAAAAATCGGTTTTATGATTGCAATTTTTAATGCATCTGGAAAGTATCCCTCGAGAAATGACTGGTTAGCCAGGAGCGTTAGGGGGGGCGTTAATTCTGCTGCACAAGCTCTTATTAGCGAGGACGGTATATCGTCTATGCCAGTGCTGTCTTTATTTTTGAGATGACGAATAGTTAAGAACACTTCCCTCTCTGTTACTGGTTCCAAATACATCGATTTCTCAGGTTGAGTAATAACGGGACGACCGCGTGCGGTTCTGTTTGAATTGCTTTTTGCAGTATCTATCGACATCTCGTATACGCTTGAAAAGTAGTTATTGAACGCATCTGCAATTAGTTTTGGAGATTCAGTCAGCTGACATTGGTCATTTTGTGATATTTTTAAATATAAATTTTCCCTAACCTTCGTATATTGTTTTCCAATTGTTTCATTAATTACCTGCCACATAGTTTTAATTTTATTATTTGAGCTTTTCATCTTCGTGATGTAAGATTTCTTTTTTGAAATCTTAACGGTTGTTTTAAGAGTCTTCTCGTACCTTTTGTAGTATGTATATAGAACATTTTTACCTTTTAATTGGTTGATCATTATTTTAAGTAGTCTCTTATGCTTACAGCTTTTCCGCAGCCCTTTAGTTAACCATGACTTTTCCCTTCTGAAATATTTAAATTTTATTCGTTGTGTGGGTATGTTTTTATTTAGAATTTCGGCTAGTTTTTTATCAAAAGTGTTGTAGTTTGTATTAAAACAGTGTATTTAAAACAGTGGCGTAGGTTAGGTTCCTCAGTACACTATATGGGGCCCATAGTCTAAAAAAACAAGGTCTTCTATTCCCAGAGTGACACAAGCCTACGTCACAAAAAAATGGCCGCTAAACATGGTAAAAGGGTATGATGACGTAGGCTTGTGTCAGTCACGTGGTCGGAAGAGAATACCAGGCGCAGTATACAGGGTGTACAATAAAATGGGACAGCTACTCAAAGGGGTGCTTCAGACCATCAAACTGAACAACGTTCTCTATGGGACCAATATCGAAATCGCGAAAAAAAAATCCGCTCTCCCATACAAAACTGCAAACATAACTCTACTGAAATGTATGGGACAGCAGATTTTTTTTTCGCGATTTTGATATTGATCCCATAGAGAAAGTTGTTCAGTTTGATGGTCTGAAGCACCCCTTTAAGTAGCTGTCCCATTTTATTGTACACACTGTATTATTGTACCATGATGGGTCTTAGTGGATTAGTCCTATGTGGATAATGGGGCCAGAATTCCTACAATAGTGTCTGAGATAGCATAGCATATCAAATTACCATAATTTTTTTCAGATTCCTAGTACCTGGAACGGAAAGAAAGAGACAGTTTCTGAAGATGAAACGGAGAAACAAGCTAAGAGAATTGCGTTAGATAAGAGGGATAGCAATACTAGGGTCTCTATAGGAAAGAGCGAGTCAGAAGACACTACCAAAGTAGCTTCTGAAAAAGATGGATCTGATAAACTGATAAAAATGAAGAAGAAACCTGAAGTGAGGTAAGATTTAAAGTTATCTGTTTTTAGAATTCTTTCAAGGAAATGTAGCGAAAACGAATGTCATTTCAGTGCAAAATTGTACAAACAAATCTAAAATCACAAAAAGAAATCTGTTATCCCATATTGATAGATTGTTGGCTGGGCTATTGCAAGCAAGGGCCTAGATAACGACCCTTGCTTGCAATAGCCCAGCCAACAACACTGCGACCATCGCTGGTCCACTGTGTTCGCACCAAAAACACCTATATTTGACGCATACCTCCGAACTTATGGTATTATCTGTAGTGAAACACACGTATGTCAGATGAACACTGCTTTATTTTACTCTTACCTTCTATTACATTAATATTTGTACATACACCTACCTACACACATAACTAGTATATCTATATAATACATCATCCCCCTTTTGGAATGTGAAAACAAAAATTTTATGTACTGGAACATATACAGGTATTTATAGTTACATAGTAATTAATTAACAGTGTATGTATGTAAATTTTTAAAACTAGTAAAAAGTTAAACTAGAAGTACAATAGCACTTAATTTTGCTTGCACAACTTATACCTACCTATGTCTACCCCATAGTACAACTACTTTAATCGTGCTTTACTTTAGTTGCCATGCAAATTTTAAGAAAAACGTAAACGTGTAACTTATATCCATAATCTATTAGGTAATGTTATCTACTTTTCACAATAATTTTCTCCATATACTAATTTCTTACCTATTGACGCCAGTATTCGAGCTCTGGACCTAGTGACTGGACCATGTACATTAGCAGTTACGTTTTGGGGGCTGTTGCTAACCGGTGGCGAGGAAGATGATCCTCCTAGACCAGATGGTGTGTCACTGGAGTCGTGAAACTCTGGTGTTATCTCACGTCGTCGTCTAATTGTCATTTTAGTATTAGGACTGGCAAGACTTGCCTTGTAAGTGTAGTCTGTACTCGATGATGGGCCTCCTGATTCAACTGTCGGAGTGTCAACACCACGTCTAATCAGTAGCGGCGTTAGGGTAGGGCCCGGTTGGGCGACTGCCCTGGGCGCCAGAGGTGATGGGGCGCGGGAGGCCGGATCCCTTTTGTCTGTCCATCCATCCAAGTTGCATATTATGACTTGTTGCAACCATTAAGATTTAAGAAAACATATGGTGACATCGCTAAGTGGCAAACAACTGTTGGGTACCTACTTTAGGTTACGACTCCCCGCCGGGTATTTCCGTCAAACAATAGAACGGAATTTATCATCCCATCCCTTTTTTAGTTGTCATTGTAATGTTTTTAAAAGAGCTATATTGTTTGTGATTATTACGAAACGAAGCGAACTATAATTTTACTCAATGAAGGGTTTGATCTGTTGAATATAGGTTGAATATAGGTACTCCGTGTCTTGTTTTGTATGTAGGTATACAGTTTAATATAAAAAACATTCTAGAAAAGATCCCATACCTTCTCGACCTCTGTAAAGATTTATAGGCTCGAAATCAGATATCAATGATGGCTGTGTGGTGTAAGATGTGATGAATTCATTAACTTCAAATAGTTTTTGCCTTATGACAATCATGTTACACCGGCATATTTTTTTAATTTCGTAAATGAATGATCGTACATACAGGAACTGTATCCAAATGTATGGATAGTACATACTGCGAATTTTAATTAGAATACCTCACAACCGTGTGCCGTAGTTGGAACTGAATTTGAGGTAGATAGGTAGGTAGGGCATAGGACTAGGCTCAAAGTAAGGCAGAAAAATTGTTCTTTGTCTCTTCAATTTAAGCATGCCAAAATTAGCGTGCATGAAGGTATGTTACCCGATTTTGGCCGAGCTTTATAGATCAGCACAACAAAATTAATCTTTATGTATCTTTTGAACTAAGTATTAATAGCTAGATGATTGAATATTATACAAAAAATGCGTTGTTTGTTATGGCGGATTTGCTAAGAAATACTTAATTTATATAATCGGCTGTATTTTTTTTAGCAACGTAATAGCTAGACAGTTGAAATTTTCACAAAATAGGTAAAAGTTATTATAATACAGGTGAAATAACCTAAATAATGTATGTTTGGAGGCAAAATATAAATGAAACTTTGTTTTATAACTTTATCTTGATACTAGAAATGAGGATCTGCAGAGTCCACCCAAAATTCCCCCTTCCAGGGGGTATGGGTAGGGGGTAATTTTGGCAAATGCACATTTTACAAACTGGGCGAGCGACGTATCATTTTCTATGTAATTTTATGCGCTGAATCGAATGAGACCATCCCCATGCTTGTAGGACCTTGTTCGGGCGCACTACCGTACCTTTTCCGGAAGAGATTCGGTGTATTTTTGGGCGCTCATAACTTCGGACTGGATAGTACTCATGAGCTAAAATTTTCAGGATCGCATGTGGTCATCACTCTTATGAAATGTACACAATTTCATATTTATAGCACTGCTACTTTAAATTTTATTAATACGCAAACTTCGTTGATTTCGTCATTTACTCACTCACTCACTGTTGTTCATCAAAACACAACAGGTAAGTACTTCCCGAAATCTTAGAAAACTGAAATTTGGTACATTTTATGAGAGTGATAACTACATGCGGTCCTGAAAACTCATGAGTACTATCAAGTGCGAAGTTATGAGCGCCCATAAATACGCCAAATCTCTCCCGGAAAAGGTACGGTAGTGCGCCCGAACAAGGTCCTACAAGCATGGGGATGGTCTCATTCGATTCAGCGCATAAAATTACATAGAAAATGATACGTCACTCACCCAGGTTGTAAAATGTGCATTTGCCAAAATTACCCATACCCCCTGGAAGGGGGGGTAGGACCCCTAAATTTTGGGTGGACACTGCAGATCCTCATTTCTAGTGCCAAAATAAAGTCATAAAACAAAGTTTCATTGATGTACATATTTTGCCTCCAAAATACCCTATTTTTCCTGTATCATTATTCATTATAGAGGATTTGATGACAAATAAATATCTTGAACAATGTCACACAAATTATCTAGCCACATTTAAAGTACCAGAATCTAGCCTGGACTTGTATTACGATGACTAGACAACGATATAGAATACATATATAGATACAAACATCCATGTCTCGGGTACAAATATTCATATTCATCATACAAATATTTGTCCCTTACGGGATTCGAACCCGCGACCCTCGGCACAGCAGGCAGGTTCACTACCGACTGTGCTACCGGGCTGTCAATTATGATAATATGATACTAATATGAGTCTAATTATTGTTATAATGATTTATAACAATAATTAGACTGAAACAATAATTTCATTATTTTTATAGTTAAAAGTAATAACGCACACTTAGGTACTATACACCACTAGTTTTTAATTACTAACATAACTTTAAGGGTGTATTCAGACCATGAATCTGAACAACTTTTCCAAAGAAACATGGGTCGAAAAATGAGAAATTTTTTTGGACTTTCCATACAAAAGTGCGGATCGGCCGATCGATTTTCTATGGGAGGCCCTAAAAATTTTCTCGTAGTAATGTTAGTAATTAAAAACTAGTGGTGTATAGTAGTAGTAGTAGTAATTTAAAGGACAACCGCCGCTCTCCCTTGAAAAAATACCTTAAAATGTATAGAAGTTTTGACTGAAGTCAAATGTGTCATAAATTATGGGGTTTTATAAAAACGACTCAGATAGTATCATTTATTTTTATTTAACGAGTTATTTAATCATTTATTATTAATAAATTATAAAAAAGCAGCAACCCCAAAATGGCTGTCAATGTTGTTTAGTAGGAGGTGTTGCAAGCACAATGTTTTTTTTATATAAAAATGATAAAAACTAATAAAGCATTATAAAATAAATTAATGCCTGCAGTTAGTTTCTAGTGTTCCATAGTCCATAATAAAAATAGAAGGACGGTTATACATTTTTAGGTATTATGTGCCGGATGTCCTTTAAAGTTATTCGCATTTTTTTTTAGGCAAAAGTGATTTTTTATCATTTTAGCAATGAATGAAAGCGCTAACGTACTCATGAATACATTTTAATAACCTTCTTTTGGTAGTAAGTAGGGCGAGTGTGCCCGTGCGGTGGTTTGACAACGGGTTCAGTAAATTTTAAATTCTATAAACAAATTATTTAATATTTTGAAAAAAATTTCCTATGTTGAAACCATGATAATTCGATTCTGCTCTTGATTCTAAACAAACTACTTCCTAGTTTTTCACAAAACTTTTTTATAAGCTAATATGTTGTGTGGTAGTAAGGAACCCTCGCTGCGCTGCGCTAGTACTCCGAATCACACTTGGCAGACTTAATATTTTCAACATGGGTTAGATAGCAGATAGGGGGCGCCGTAGCTATCTCGCCCAGGGCGCTAGTAGTGCTAAAGCCGGCACTGCGTCTAATCAAATGTTGTCTATTTCGTCTGTAATGATTATTGTTTTTATCCACTACTATAAATGACGGCCCGGTAGCACAGTCGTTAGTGAACCTGCCTGCTGTGCTGAGGGTCGCGGGTTCGAATCCCGTAAGGGACAAATATTTGTATGATGAATATGAATATTTGTACCCGAGTCATGGATGTTTGTATCTATATATGTATCCTATATCGTTGTCTAGTCATCATAATACAAGTCCAGGCTAGATTCTGGTACTTTAAATGTGGCTGGATAATTTGTGTGACATTGTCCAAGATATTTAAAAAAAAAAAAAAAAAGACCGAGGCGCCGTAGCGCGTGCCGCTATGACAACCGGTTTTCTAGTACCTTTGTCTATTAGTGTAGCCTTATCACCTGGCATTAGAGATTTTAATGGTTTTGTTGAGCGGTCGTAATTTAATTTATCTTTCGATTTTTGCACCATAAGCGCCCGGTAATTACGTTCTTTGTCAGTTGACTCACTCAGTAACTTGGAGTTTATCGGTAACTTAGTGTTTATTCGCCTGCCCATTAGGATTTGTGCTGGTGAATCTAGGTTATTACGAGGAGTAGCTCTAAAATTCAATAGGCTTATATGAAAGTCTTGTCCAGATTCTATACATTTTTTAAGCATATTTTTTATAGTTTGCACTGTACGTTCACTTTTCCCATTGGACTGTGGGTAAAGAGGTGACGAAGACAGATGTCGTATTTCCCACTCGCTCATGAACTTTTTGAACTCGGCTGAATTGTATGCCGGACCATTATCAGTAACTAGTTCTGCCGGAATCCCGTGGCGGGCAAATTGATCTTTCATAAAGTTAATAGTCCTGTTAATAAACCTGTCTACTGCTCGTGTTCGTTATCTCCCCCACTTCAACAAAGTTCGAAAAATAGTCAACCAATATCACAAATATTTTCTTCCTATATTCAAAAATATCGGAAGCTAGCTTCCGCCAGGGAAGAGAGGGCACGTGATGTTGCGCGAGAGGCTCGCGTCGCGGCGCCGGCGCGTGCAGCGCACAGGCGGGGCAGCGCCGCACCGCGCGCTCCACGTCTTCCGTCACGCCGGGCCAGTACATCACCTCTCGAGCTCGCCGCTTACAACGCTCAATACCTAAATGTCCCTCGTGCACTCGCGCCAACATTTCCTCACGCAAACCCCGGGGAATAAATACACAATCTCCTTTGAATATTATACCATTGACATAACTAAGAATTTCGCGGTAGGGCCAAAATACATTTATTTTCTCGTGTATGTGGCGTCTATGTTTTGGCCAGCCGTTCTGTATATATTTAACTAAAAGATTACAGTCTTTATCTATCTGTGTTTCCTTCCTAATGAGATCCATCTTTTGTTCACTTTATGGTACATTCTCTAACATAAAACAAGTTTGTATCTCAACTTCATCAGATAAGCGATGACACAGTATATCTTTTAACGGTGCGCGTGAGAGAGTGTCGGCGATATACAAATATTTTCCTGGCGTATAAACCACTTTAAACTCATACCCCTGGACTCTCAGCATCATTCGTTGGAGGCGCGCAGGCACTGAAACTAACGGTTTATTAAATAGGGCCTCCAGGGGCTTATGATCAGTTTGCACTGTCACATCTGCCCTACCATAGATATACTGACGAAACCGCTCCACTGCAAAAACTATCGCCAGCATCTCTTTCTCGATTTGCGCGTAACGGGACTTAGTATCGGTGAGCGTCATGGAGGCAAACTCGACCGGTCGGCCCTCCTGCAGCAGCACGGCGCCCACAGCGCAGCTGCTCGCGTCCACCGAAACCACCACGGGCGCCTCCAAGGAGTACAGCGCCAGTACCGGCGCTCGAGACAGTTTACCTTTTAGTTTGTCTACTGCGTCCACAAAGATGCTGCTCCCACACCCATTCTGAATCCTTCCTTAATAGTGTTCTCAGAACGTTTACGCAATCGGAATAATTAGGTATGAATTTAGAGAGATAATTTACCATCCCTAGAAATCTCTCTAAGGATTTCCTATCGTCAGGGTATGGCATTTCCACTACTGCTTTTACTTTCGATTCATCAGCCCGCATTCCACTTTTATCGAATTTGTGACCTAAATAAATAATTTCCTTAACACCAAATTTGCATTTATCGCGGTTAAATTTAATTCCTATTTCTTTCGCACGTTTCAGTAAGCAGCCAAGTCTTAGGTCATGTTCCTCCTTTGTTCTTCCCCAAACAACAATATCATCAATAAATGACTCTACTCCGTCTAAGTCTTCTAAATACTGCCTTAACTTCCCATGAAACACTTCAGGTGCACAATTTATACCGTACGGAAGGCGCATGAACTGAAACCGGCCGAATGGCGTACTGAAAGTGCATAAGTCGGCGCTGGCATCATCAATTTCCACCATCCAGAAACCACATCTAGCATCAAGCACACTAAAATAACCAGCGTCTCTGAGTTTCACAGCTAGCTCGGTTACTATAGGAAGCGTATACTGTGCGCGACGCACAGCACGGTTCAATGGTCGGGGGTCCAGGCAAACTCGAATACTGCCGTCTTTTTTAGCCACTAAAACTATAGCATTGACCCAGTCCGTCGGGTGGGTGACTTTCCTAATTACACCCAAACATTCCATCCTATGAAGCTCTGATTTTAATTTTTTTTTTCATTCCAAGAGATATTTTTCTAGTAGGACAAATAACTGGTTGCACGTTTTTATCTACGACTATGCTATATTTCCCAGGTAATTTACCGAGACCTTGAAACAAATCCGAATACTGTTCAATATTTATTTCATTAACACAGGTTACTAATTTTAATGAACTACATCCTTCTAGACCCAACACAGTCTGACAACTTAAATCCGCTATTACAAATGGCAAAACATAATTTATATTATCGTAAATAATAGCAATATCATCAGTGCCAACAATAGGCAACCGGTTTCCAGTGAATGAATGAACGCGCTTCGTATATGGCTTTAAATTATCCATTGATAAACCTAAACTTAGGTACTCCGTTTTAGAGATAACGTTGAGCATGGAACCGGTGTCTATTTTTAGCTTCAATTTTTTACCATTACACTTAACTGTTTCAATCCATTCCTTTGTGAACTTATTTCGTTTTTCGTCCTCGCTCAAAGTGTTCACGTAAAATAGTTCCTCGCTCGAACTCAAGTCATCACTAACATCCGACTGCGCGCTTATATCGTACACTTTCTTATTTACTTGCACTTTTTGTGGACATACCATAGAAAAGTGATCTTTATCATCACATACGTAACATATCGCACTTCGGGCCGGGCAACGCTTGTTCCCGGGACAGCGGCCGCTGCCGCAGGTGGCGCAAGGGACGCGATGTTGTGCAGGCCGCGCCAGCGCCGCCCGGGAGCCGCCGCGACGCCACGCACCGCGCCGGCCCGCCGACCGCCGCGTGCCGCCGCCGCCGCCTCGCGCGCCGCTCCTCCCAGCTTGACCCCATACTTCATTATCTTGAATTTTCTCCGTTCCGTCGCCGCCGTCGATACAGCGGCCTTCTTCCTGTGATATTTCTGCCGCTTGGCAAATCTGAATAGCCCTCTGAAGTGTTAGCTCGTTTGTTCGTAATAGACGATCCCTAACCTTATTGCTCGATATGCCACACACGATCTTATCTCGAATCAGACCGTCACGCAGCTCTGCGAACTCACAAGACTGACTCAACACACGTAACACCGTCACATATTGGTCGATGCTTTCTCCTACCTCCTGGCTGCGCGTGAAGAACTTGTACCGCGACATCGTAATATTCGGCTTAGTACCAAAATGTGAATCGAACTTTTCCAGTAGGCAAGCGATATCATCTTCACTTTCCCCCTCGGAATAAGTGAAAGTAGTAAATATCTCGTAACCTGCCGGTCCCACGAGGTTCACCAACAGCGAAGCCTGAACTTCTTTAGGCTCCTTGCTCACTCCAGACGCTTTTAAGAAGACGTTAAACAATTTCTTCCACTTTCTCCACGCTTCCGACCGCGTGGCAGGACCGCCTTCTAAAACCAGTTCCGCTGGAGGACGCGCGTGTTCCATAGTTTGCGATTGTTATTATGCACTCGTTACACAAATTAAAGTCTTTATTAACACGATATTGTTACGCAATCCTACAATTATCGAATTAATAAGACCACCGCTGTCACCATGTAGTGAAACACACGTATGTCAGATGAACACTGCTTTATTTTACTCTTACCTTCTATTACATTAATATTTGTACATACACCTACCTACACACATAACTAGTATATCTATATACTACAGGTATGGTATTATCTTTTCATTCTTGGGCACGCAGGTTTCCTCACGATGTTTTCCTTCACCGCCGAGTTAGTGTTAATGATACATACACCCCATGGTACAATAATGTACTGCGCCTGGTATTCTCTTCCGACCACGTGACTGACCACGTGATTGACACAAGCCTACGTCATCATACCCTTTTACCATGTTTAGCGGCCATTTTTTTGTGACGTAGGCTTGTGTCACTCTGGGAATAGAAGACCTTGTTTTTTTAGACCATGATACACCCGCACATAAATTCCGTAGAACTTAGTGGTTCAGGCCAGGAATCGAACCGCTGACTCATGATTGAGTCGCTAACTCTCTTCCGTATGGACTAACATCGCTTTACCATACTAAATGCTTGCCAATGCCTACTTGGCTCAAATGTATGATTTGTCGACTCATTTTAATGTCACCTTGTATTAATAATTTCATTACGTTGCCGTTGTCCGTTCGTCTGTCCTACCTATTTAGGGTTGTAACTTTTGAACCTTAATAGCTAAATAACTGAAATTTTTTCAGATTAATTACGGCGGATTTGTTAACAAATAATAAAAATGTCAAAAAGTTAAAAATTAAAGGGGGTTCTCAACAAGAAACTAGTTTTTATCAACGTTTTTTCTTCACGCTCTATCGTAAAAACGGTAATACATACAAGCGTCAAACTAAGTGTGATTATAGAGCAAACTCTACAGAATAGCAACAAATACAAAAAACCTGTCAAGTGTGAGTCGGTCTCGCGCTCAAGGTCCCGGAAAAAAAAAGTTTTTTTTTCTAAGTTAACAATGTTGTGTTCTGTGTTGGTGTAGTACGGAACCCTCGCTACGCAAGTAGCCCGATTCGCACTTGACCGGTTTTATTTTTTTATTCCAGTGCAGTAAGCAAAATCCAAGCGTCGGAGCTCAAGAAGCCTACGATGAGCATAACGGTGGAGGAGCAAGACTTGAGCGTGGCCGACGACCCGTCGAGACCCGGCCCGCCCGCCATACTGCGCGGCATTCAGCGCCCCAAGGTCACCCGCGTCGATATACACATCGACGACACTGTTCAAGT
The DNA here is from genome assembly GCA_922987775.1 of Agonopterix subpropinquella. Taxonomy (NCBI): domain Eukaryota; kingdom Metazoa; phylum Arthropoda; class Insecta; order Lepidoptera; family Depressariidae; genus Agonopterix; species Agonopterix subpropinquella. The sequence continues at coordinate 6,630,437 of OV277710.1, forward strand.
GAGTTGTTAGCATCTATTCACATAACGGTGGAGGAGCAAGACTTGAGCGTGGCCGACGACCCGCCGAGACCCGCCCCGCCCCCCATACTGCGCGGCATTCAGCGCCCCAAGGTCACCCGCGTCGATATACACATCGACGACACTGTTCAAGTGAGTTGTTAGCATCTATTCACATAACGGTGGAGGAGCAAGACTTGAGCGTGGCCGACGACCCGTCGAGACCCGCCCCGCCCCCCATACTGCGCGGCATTCAGCGCCCCAAGGTCACCCGCGTCGATATACACATCGACGACACTGTTCAAGTGAGTTGTTAGCATCTATTCACATAACGGTGGAGGAGCAAGACTTGAGCGTGGCCGACGACCCGTCGAGACCCGCCCCGCCCCCCATACTGCGCGGCATTCAGCGCCCCAAGGTCACCCGCGTCGATATACACATCGACGACACTGTTCAAGTGAGTTGTTAGCATCTATTCACATAACGGTGGAGGAGCAAGACTTGAGCGTGGCCGACGACCCGTCGAGACCCGCCCCGCCCCCCATACTGCGCGGCATTCAGCGCCCCAAGGTCACCCGCGTCGACATACACATCGACGAGTCCGTTCAAGTGAGTTACCATCTATTCACATAACTATGCTGTTTCATACAAAACTGCAAACTGATGACTGCTGATTTTTTTTCGCGATTGTTGGTCCCATAGTGAAAGTTGTACAGTTTGATGACCAGTAGGCCTACATGCCACCCCCGAGAAAACGACAAAAATTGAGACGTGCCTCCATCTTTATTATTTTACGAGCTTTTACCCGCGACTTCGTCCGCATAAATTATATACCAGATTTTAAGTCAGATCTAGAATTAAACATTTTAACGGGTTCTTACAGCGTTTGTTTAATTCTAGATTAAATAATAACCGCGTAACTCTCAAAAACTGTATTAAGTCAGATGTTACGCTACCAAACAAAAAAAGTTTCATCAAAATCGGTTCAGTAGTTTTTGCGTGATACTCGAACAAACAAACACCCAAACAAACAAACAAACAAACTAAATTCTTTTTTCAAATTTACAGTTTTATAATAGTCAAGACGTATGCCAAAAAGAGCGCGCATGACGGTTTTCTCGCTTAAATGCTTTGTCGTGGGTGGCATGCTAGCCGTGCTGATCGTCCTCTCTCGCATACCCTGCACTGCTATCCAAAAGAGTGTACTTCGTCCCTTTGCCCAACGCTACTTTTACGGGACGCTTTTCCCATCCCCTTCAACAGAGCTCAGAGACGTATTTCTGCTAAGGGCAAAATGGGCAAGTGCTAAGGGCGGCCGGGTCAAGGAGGGCGGCCCGTATGGCAATACACATGGGGAGGAAATTGTTGCCCAAAGAAATACAGTACTAGCCAGACATCAGCCAAATCCATCGGCATAACTAGTGGGCGCCGCCCACCTCAGAAAGTCAGTTGAATCTACTACTTTCGCAAAATACAATTTGGATGTAGCTTGTGACAGCTTTTGTTGGTCAATTCTTAAATATCTCAAAACCTTAGAACTTTTGCTGGTACAAATCTTAGCTATAGGTACCGCCTCCGTCAAACTACAGTTATGGGGGGCGGCCAAATATATTTGCCCAGGGGCGCAATATTTGTAAATACATCCCTGACAGAGCTTGTAAACTTCTGGACGTAAAAATATTATCAGTACGCCGTGCAAAGTTCGAGATGAACTGGCTGCAGACTTTGACTTACGATAACACTGAAATGAAGACTTAATCAAGGATATTAAATACACACACACACCTGGTTTTTACGCGGGAAGCGAGAAGAAAAGAATGGGCTTTGTTTCTTAATTTTCTAAATTAGTTTTTGTGGCTATTATTGTGTTAATGTGGTGGAATTAGTGTAATAATGTGCCATTAATGGATTACAATGTAGTAAAAGTGAGAAAGAAATAAAGAAGGCGCTCCCGTTTGATTCGGATTGATCTTCGCGTAAAACTCTCGTGAACATTAGAATGTGTGTATCACCCACACATTTCAAGATTTAGGTATAAGATTAATTAAGTTAGTTTTAAGTACAAAGAAAAATGTAACTTAGGACCGGGCTGTAAGGGCTAGTTCCCATTGCCTTTCCGAAAGAATAAATTGTTTAAAAAAACACACCAATACCCCCACTGTACAACAATTGTACTTGTCATCATCTTATTTAAGAGCTACGCTCTTGTCGGTGGAGTATTCGCCAATCCTGTCTACTTTCAGCTAGTGTCTTGAGTTCCTGATACGACACGACATCAACCTTTTCCTTCACTTGGGCTAGATAACTCTATCTGGGTCTTCCTCTGCCTCTCTTCCCCTCTATCTTCCCCTCCAGTATGGTTTTAAAGAAGTTGTCGTTTCGTATCAGGTGTCCGATCATCTTTCCCCTCCGGTTTTCTATTGTCTTCAAAATGTTTCTCCTTTCTTTAACCATTCTTAATACTTCTTCATTTGTTATTCGTCCCCTCCATTCTCCTCCAACTTGTACTTAATTAAAATGCACTTTATTTTGTTTACTATTAAGGATACCCAATCGTATACCTTGCGTATCAGTCATGCGTGCCTCTTTGGTCTACCGTTTAATGTAACAGTTTTAAGCAAAAGTTTTACCGTCAGCGTATTAAGTTTAATCCTGTATGTTTATTATTGCTGCAGATATTGCCAGAACAACTACTAATACTGCAGCAGCAACTGAGGCAGCACATCCAGCTGGCGGCCTCCAATTACCTTCAGCTCTACGTCAACCCCGCACACTGGACCCTCGCACCTACCTACAAGGATTATTTGGTAATTATCTAAACTAACATAAAACTGACAGGAGTGTGTCTTTACATTGACGATATTTACAAAAAAAAAAACATATAGCGTAGAGGCTCCAAATCATACATACATACATACATATGCTCACGCCTATGTCCCACTTAGGAGGCTTATGCCCTGCAGTGGGTGGATACGGGCTGAAAATGATGATGATGATGTCCCACTACTGGGGTAGGCAGAGACAACAGATCGCCACATGCTACGATTCTGACACACATCTTCCGCCTCCTCAACATCCATAAGTCTCTTCATACAAGCTCGTCGGTTCCGGGTACATTTTATTTGGCCCTTCTTCAGTACGCATCCTATTTGGTCAGCGTACGTGCGCCTAGGGCGACCCCTTTCAACCAATCCATTCACACTTGCCTTGTAAATTTCATACGTCAAATCACAAATCACAGTTTTTTTTAATTTTAATCTATGTGTTTGTATGTTTGAGCATGACGCAAAAACTACTGGATCGTTGTTGATGCTAATTTTTGTTTTTAAAAGCTTATGAGTAGACTTAAAATGCTATGCAAGGTATTAGGGTAAACAGTTGTATTTTGTACCCTTGATACTGTAGGAAATTGGGTTCCGTAGTCAAACAAGGAACCCTTATACTTTTCTTTACATTTTTTTTCGAATTTCCTATAAGGAAAGTTGTTCAATATCATGGGTAAAATCGCCCCTTACGGTAATGCAACTGTTTACCCTAACACCCTGTAATGTTGGTACGATGCAGGTGCAGTTGAAAAAGCTGCTGGATTCGAACCCGAACACAGTAGCGAACGTGTGCAACTTAAAGCCGGCGCTCGAGCTCATCGACAGCTGGGAGAAGGCCGTCTCCGATGACACGCCTGAAAACAAACAGATGGTCGAGTAAGTTGGTCTTATTGTGTCACTGAATAGATAATTGTATACAAGGATACGCCCGAAAACAAACGGATGGTCGAGTAAGTTGGTCTTATTATGTCACAGAATAGATAATTGTATACAAGGATACGCCCGAAAACAAACAGATGGTCGAGTAAGTTGGTCTTATTGTGTCACTGAATAGATAATTGTATACAAGGATACGCCCGAGAAAACAAACGGATGGTCGAGTAAGTTGGTCTTATTATGTCACAGAATAGATAATTGTATACAAGGATACGCCCGAAAACAAACAGATGGTCGAGTAAGTTGGTCTTATTGTGTCACTGAATAGATAATTGTATACAAGGATACGCCCGAAAACAAACAGATGGTCGAGTAAGTTGGTCTTATTGTGTCACTGAATAGATAATTGTATACAAGGATACGCCCGAAAACAAACAGGTGGTCGAGTAAGTTGGTCTTATTGTGTCACTGAATAGATAATTGTATACAAGGACACGCCCGAAAACAAACAGATGGTCGAGTAAGTTGGTCTTATTGTGTCACTGAATAGATAATTGTATACAAGGATACGCCCGAAAACAAACAGATGGTCGAGTAAGTTGGTCTTATTGTGTCACAGAATAGATAATTGTATACAAGGATACGCCCGAAAACAAACAGATGGTCGAGTAAGTTGGTCTTATTGTGTCAAACAGATGGTCGAGTAAGTTGGTCTTATTGTGTCACTGAATAGATAATTGTATACAAGGATTACTGTAAATAATTGCATTTTCTCTTTCCAGATTCATTCAAAAGGAAGTGGAACGAAAGTGAGTACAATTACAAGAATAATATAATATAGAAATAATTGTTTCGAAATTCTAATGTCGGGTATACACTCGCGCGAGACAGATGTCGCGGCCAATAAATAGAACAAGAACACTGACGTATTGTAAACAGAACTACATGAAATATATTTAATTTTTATCTTTACCCAAAGGAACAATACATACAAACTTTTCATACAAACTTTCCATCAACTGATTGCATTTGATATGGAAAGTTCAATTTCTTTTTTCTAATTTTCTACAGGTTTCTAAGGGAAATTTGTTCGGTATCATAGGTACAATCGCCCCTAAAGTAATGCAACTGTTTACCCTAACACTATTGTTAGCGGAAATATGGTTTTTGGCAGACCCCCCCTGCGTGCTCTATGGGTCACCCCTTTGCCTATACCCGGAAGCTGTCAATACTGACAGCTGGCACTTTCTCCCGGCGCTCGGCATGAGTCGCATACGCTGATCCGATAGTTTTATATAATAACGAGCTTTTACCCGCGACTTCGTCCGCATAAATTATATACCAGATTTTAAGTCAGATGTTACGCTACCAAACAAAAAAAGTTACATCAAAATCGGTTCAGTAGTTTTTGCGTGATACTCGAACAAACAAACACCCAAACAAACAAACTTAATTCTTTTTTCAAATTTACAGTTTTATAATAGTCAAGATTGAGGAAAAGTATTAAAATGTATATTTGCCAGTATCCAGAGAGTTTCAGTCTTATACTATGTAGATTGAAAAATGATGTAAGTACTGGACGGGACTTGAACCCACCACCTGTCAATCCAGGGCGGTGCTTTCATCAATGAAGAATTCAGTACACTATGCTATAGTACCGGTATCCGATATAGATTTCAGTACAATAATTGTATACAAAGTGCGCGTTTTGACATTCGATAAAGAGTTGCTGGTTTGACTTGGTTAACAAATGGCCTATTATACAACGTGTTAATGAATTAGCGCAAAACCTCATACACCCCAACTGATTTATAACAAAATAATTCGATTGAAACAATAATTTCTTTATTTTGATAGTTAAAATTTAAAGTTATTCGCATTTTAAGTTTTGAGGCAAAAATGATTTTTTATCATTTCAGCACTGAAAGAAAGCGCTAACGTACTCATGGATACATTTTTATAATCTTGTTTTGGTAGTAAGTAGGGTGAGTGTGCCCGTGCGGTGGGTTGACATCGGGTTCAGAAAAATTTTAATTTTGCAAACGAATTATTTAATATTTTGAAAAAAATTACCGATGTTGAAACTATGATAATTCGATTCTGCTCTCGATTCTAAACAAACTACTTTCTAGTTTTGCGTTAATTCATTAACACGTTGTATACGAAGAGGCGACGTAGCGGCATCGGCCTGCCTCTCACGAGAGTAAAGCCGTCATAAACTAACAAATGATAATAACATGCACTTCTTGCCACAATAGCCGAAGCCGCCGCGCACAGAACAGTCTCTACATCGGGCAGTTCCCGGAGACGTTCATGAAAGTGGTCGCCAACAGCAACGTGTTCCTCTACCCGTATCTCCTGCCCTCCATGCCTTACGCAGCCGACATCACCAAGAGGTTCAGCTACAGGAGATGCGAGGACCAGTTAGTGCTTTATTATAATTATTATTATGAAAGTGGTCGCCAAGAGCAACGTGTTCCTCTACCCGTATCTCCTGCCCTCCATGCCTTACGCAGCCGACATCACCAAGAGGTTCAGCTACAGGAGATGCGAGGACCAGTTAGTGCTTTATTATAATTATTATTATGAAAGTGGTCGCCAAGAGCAACGTGTTCCTCTACCCGTATCTCCTGCCCTCCATGCCTTACGCAGCCGACATCACCAAGAGGTTCAGCTACAGGAGATGCGAGGACCAGTTAGTTTTTATTATAATTATTATTATTAAAGTGGTCGCCAAGAGCAACGTGTTCCTCTACCCGCATCTCCTGCCCTCCATGCCTTACGTTACGGCGCCGACACTTACGCCGACATAACGAAGAGGTTCAGCTACAGGAGATGCGAGGACCAGTTAGTACTTTATTATAATTACTACAGTTTACCTGCAAATTCGTCCCCACAAATTATATACCCGATTTTAAGTCAAATCATAAGCTTTCAAACAAAACATTTTTATCAAAATCGGTTCAGTAGTTTTTGCGTGATGCTCGAAAAAACTAAGAACCGACCAAAAATCCAAAAATTGGTTATTTGAAATCAGAGACACCTTCTTCTTATCGTGTGGGCAGAGCCCTGGTGTCAGAGTTTTTTCAGACCGCCTTACGGCCTCTGACGTGGTTTTTATGTAACGACTACTACCACCAGAGATAGTAGCCGGGACCAACGGCTTAACGTGCCATCCGAAGCACGGAATCATTTTTCTTTTCGGACAATCAGGTGATTCAGCCTGAAATGTCCTAACCAACTGGGGAAAAACGCACAAAGTGACATATCACTAGGTGTCCCCCGACCCTAGACACCTAAAAACCATAATTATCGTAACTTTTTTTTAAATGTCTTTTATGTACAGATACTTCTTTTACAGTTTTGTAATAGTTAAGATCATTCAGGTTGAACCTGAAATCATTCAACTACAATCGTGAAGTTGATTGCTCATCATCATCATCATATCAGCAGTTAGACGTCCACTGCTGGACATAGGTCTCCCAAAAGGATCGCCGAAACGACCGGTCCTGCGCTGCCCTCATCCAACGGGTTCCCGCCGTCTTCATCAGGTCGTTGGTTCTCCTTGTTCGGGCCTACCAACGCTGCGCTTTCCAGTTCGCATCGTTGCTGCTTCACGACTGAATCGACGCAAAAGTGTTGCAAAAAGTAGCAGTGTAGAAAAGGCCCTAATCCAATTACCCCAGTGTTGTTTACTCTAAAATTAGATTTCCTTAGTTGCTTAGACAATTTAATAGTAAGGACTGGCCTTGCGGTAGCATTTTCCCTCTGCCACGGTATTAGATCAATTAATCTTGCGCATTTACACTCAATTTTATACCTTATCACTAAACGAGACAGCCTATAATTGCGAAACAATAATTTTGAACTTAGAACGTTTGGGGTTCACACGAGACTACTTTCATGATTTTTAACATTCAAAATCCGCGAGTTTCCAACTAGTCAAATTAACAACTTTTTATCAAACGTCAAAACGCGTGCTTTGTATGAAATATTGTACTAAAATTTGCATAGTGACGTCATTGTTTTTTGTCGTCGTTTTGATACTTTTTATAGTTTATCCAGTTATTAAAAATAGTATGCAAGCAACAGAATTACTGAAAATGTGAGTTTAGCGTTATTTTCAAACGGTTTATTTACTGAGCAGTTAAAACTAAAATATATTTTAAGTAGTCAACTCCCCTATTAGAATCTAAAGTTATAGGGAATAAAATCCAAAGTTGCGAATTTCATGTTACCTCGCCCCCCGCAAAAAGTGGCAGAAAATTTAGATAGGAGAATGACACGCGTTACGCGTCCATACTATTAAATTGTCTAAGCCTTAGTTGCCATCAGATTCTGGTAAAGTCCAGCCCTGACTAACCTCGTTGTTTTCCCACACAGACTAATAGTGCTAGGCCTCGACGAGTTCTGGTCGTACGTAGAGGCCAACCCGCAGATATTCAAGCCGAGGAGCCAGCCGAACCCGCGGCACCGCTGGGGCTTGACGGCGTCCATCCAGCTCGTCTGCAAGCACATGCTGCCCTGGCTGACGCCCCGCTGGCTGCTCGGACACATTCACAAGGCGAGGAGGGAGAAGGACAACCCTATTTATGTAAGTTACAGCCGTGAAGCCACAGGTTCTTACTTACGTCGTAGAATAAATACTAATACAACAATAATAATACCCGGTTAATATCGTAAAGAAGTTTGGCGGAAGGCCATATTATGTGAGACCCAGACATATAGGTCCCTTACATGAATGAAACTTAGTAATACGTGTAGAGTGAAACAAAACTAACCAAAAACGAAATTGGTTGTAATCTGTAAAAGTTGGGGGAAAGGTATTTCTCCTTATGATATTTTGTATCAAGTGTGTGAAACTCATTATCTTTCTTATTAGGTAGCCCACTCAATCTTCTACGCATTCATTGTGTTTGTTTTAATGAAAATTCACGATAACCGTACAATATTATAATAATGGAATCAAACGAAATAACACGCACTATCAGTTCAATAAAGCCAAATACGTTCCGTAACGTCCGAAAACCACCTGAGTGATAATATTAGATGAAAATAGCTGTCATGTTTGCGTTTTCCTACTGCTTTTTGGATGATTTGTCTATTTTACTAGTAATTTCTACTTTTGAACCCGGACTTCTAGAGATGAAGAAGTTTTTTTTAAAAAATGCCTTAATTTTTTCTGTTTATAATAATTATGACCGCCGTCCTGAAGGGAGGTAGCTCCCCGCCTCGCCGCCCGCTCCCCTCTGTCACACACACACCCCTCCCCACCCCGCGCGGACCATGGGAGTGCCGCTCACGAACTTGATAGCCTATATATAAGCAGCGCGTCAGTAGTTTTGCTAAGTTGCCTAATGTGAAAGCTCTGTAAACTATAAATTTACTCTCGTCCCACAGGATTTCTTTCAAACGCGTAAAGTGAAGCCGGTGGAGCACAGACTGTTGCCGTTCAACCCTAGCTTGACACTCTACGAACAGCCCGAGCACGAGATGCCGAGGATCTGGCTCCGGTACCTTGCCAAGAGCAGCAAACGCTTCAGGGTAAGTTTGTTTAGTTTCTCACACATACCTTAATAATAATATAATATAAGCCTTCTTTCAGACATCTGTGTTTTTTTATTACTTGTGCTTTACCTGTTTTTTTCCTATCTGTTTGTTGTTTGCCAATCGACAATGGCTAGCCTTCTTCAATCTTCATTTTTGTGTGTCGCTTGCACTATGTTCCATGTGTTAAAAATCGCAAAAATAACGTCAGCTGTTTCATACATTTTTAATAGACTGCCGGTCGGTAAATACTTCCCGCGATAGCACAGTCGATAGTGAACCTGCCTGTGCAAGGGTCGCAGGTTCGAATCCCGTAAGGGACAAATATTTGTATGATGAATATGAATATTTGTACCCGAGTCATGGATGTTTGTATCTATATATTTATTCTATATCATTGTCTAAAGTAAGGCCAATTTAATAGGCCACATTTGACATTTGTGCGAGTGCGATTTTTGAAAATCATACGAGCGACTTGGCAGTAGAAAATGTCAAAATGACTATGGAGATTATGCATCTTTCTACTGCCAAGTCGCTCGTATGACTTTCAAAAATCGCACTTCAGTTTCAGCTTCATAGTGAGGTGACCTCAAAGAGTAATATAAGGGTGACCTGCTTAAAAAGTGAGTGATTCGATTCAGACTTCAATTTCTTCAATTCAGTTATTATGAAAAGGTATACTTATAGGTACTGTAATATTATTTTAAAAATCATCAGTCGAATCCCTGGCCCATTATTATTTTATATCGTAAACAAATCGTTTAAAGATCAAAATAAGATACCTACTTACATACCTAATTTATCGAACATTTTTGTTTTTTAACCGATTGCTTCCAAAATCGATATATAGGGGTTCCTGAGATCTCTTAACACGAATCCGATGTCAGATTTGAGAAAAGTGGCCGCCCTCTTGAAATTTTTTGTTTTTCAACCGACTGCGTCCAAAATGGATATCTAGGGGTTTCTGAGATCTCTTAACATGAATCTGATTTCAGATTTGAGAAAATTGGCCACTATCTTGAAACTTTTTAGTTTCTGGGCCGATTGTTACCAAAATCGATATCTGAGAGTCCGCGGTCCTTAAGATTTCTGAAGCAATCTGTCCAAGAACTGAATAGTTCAAGATGGCGGCCACTTTTCTCAAATTTGACATCGGATCCGTGTTCAGAGTCCACGCGGACCCTCAAGGCAGGCATTAGTTTATTTTATAATGATTTATTAGTTTTTATCATTTTTATATAAAAAAAACATTGTGCTTGCAACACCTCCTACTAAACAACATTGAGGCTGAGATTCAGGCCGAGATTCAGAGACGATTTTTAAGTCTTAGTTTGAACTCCCGTATGTCAAAATCCATACAATTTGACCCTACTTAGTTCGAAATAAGACTTAAAAAATCGTCTCTGAATCTCAGCCTCAGAGACGATTTTTTAAGTCATAGTTCGAACTAAGTAGGGTCAAACAAAATGTATGGATTTTGACATACGGGAGTCCGAACTAAGACTTAAAAAATGTCTCTGAATCTCAGCCTGACAGTCATGTTGGGGTTGCTGCTTTTTTATAATTTATTAATAATAAATGATTAAATAACTCGTTAAATAAAAATAAATGATACTATCTGAGTCGTTTTTATAAAACCTCATAATTTATGACACATTTGACTTCAGTCAAAACTTCTATACATTTTAAGGTATTTTTTCAAGGGAGAGCGGCCGCGGCGGTTGTCCTTTAAAATTTACTGAACCCGATATCATCCCACCGCACGGGCACGCTCACCCTACATACTATCAAAACAAGATTATTAAAATGTATCCATAAGCATGTTAGCGCTTTCATTCATTGCTGAAATGATAATAAATCATTTTTGCCTCAAAACTTAAAATGCGAATAACTTTAAATTGTAAGTATCAAAATAATGAAATTAGTTTCAATCTAATTACTTTGTTATAAATCAGTTGGGGTGTATGAGGTTTTGCGCTAATTCATTAACACGTTGTATAAGTACCTTTTCATAATAACTGAATACAATTCACATTTATGATTGAAGTCTGAATCGAATCAGTCTTCTTAAGCAGGGCACCTCACTATGAAGCTCAAACTGACAAATGTCAAATGTGGCCTATTAAATTGGCCCTACTTTAGTCATCATAATACATATCCAGGCTAGATTCTGGTACTTTAAATGTGACTAGATAATTTTTGTGCCAATGTCCAAGATAAAAAAAAGAAATACTTGCAAGTCCATCCTTATAACAATACATAATTAAATTAAATATAACACTTTTCTTTCCAGGACTTCTTTTACCGTCGTCAACATTCCGGCCTCCAACCGAAAGGTGTCACCGTCGATATGGGAGCAGCTATCACACCCCAACCAAAGAACCCCCTTCCAATAGACTTCACTAAAATCATTGTCTCGAACCGCGCTAACGTACACCCTAAAATCGTTCATAAACCGTTAGCTGATAAATTCGACTTACAAATTGTTAACGGAAATGCACCTGACGGCAAACTTATTCCTGTTACTATAGGAAACGTCCAAGTAGATGCTACAGCTATTAATACCGCGAATATACAAATAGCTCCTCGACCAGCAATTATTACTACAGCTATACCTTCGGCAAATATTGTAACACCTATAGCTACAAATAATGGTTCTAATTTGTCTACAGTCTATTCTAATGTACCAGGAAATAATGCATGTACAGGAGATAGCACCAAAACGCAACAAAATTCATTCTTGGTAGCTTCAAACATGTTCAGAGTAGTAAACACGAGTACGGGAGCATATTTAGTGCCTTTAACAATTGTTCAAACAACAAACAGTGTCAACACACCTTTAGTTTCAACAACTGTGGATAAAGATTCGACAATAATAGCAAATAATTTACCGGACGACTCTAATGTTATTGCGATAGACGATAAAGAAAATGAAGGAGAAATGGATCATTGTAGATGCTGTTTGCTGCTTAGAAAAATTTGTAAAGAAAAACAGACTTTTATAACTGATTTTTTTAAACCAAAGAATAATGAAGAAAAGAAATGTGATTGTTCTTATAGAAGGTATCCGAAGATATCGAATAGGTTAAGATTGTTAGTCAATAGTTATAAGAGTAAATCCTGGTCCGTCCATAGAGAGTTGCAGAAAAGACTGAATGTGGTGAAGAAAGAGAAAGATAGTGTCGAAGAAGGTTGTGGAAGCGAGTTGGAAAGTGATGGCAGCTACAGTTTGGAGGATATGGGTAAGACTATTTTTATTTGTGTTTGTACTCCCATAGTCAAAGTTGTTCAGTTTGATGTGTAGTCTTAGTTTATGCCAATGATTTCACATTCACGTTGTAGTTTGAGCTCTAAGCCCGTGACTTCGTCCGCACCACTGCACCGGTTCCCGTCATCTTAGCGAGATAAAATATGTACGAGTTTTTAAGTCCAATGATTAACTTTTAAACACCAACATTTTTATCAAAATCGGTGCTGTAATTTTTGTATGATGCTCGAACAAACAAACAAATTAAAATACAAACAATTCCGTTAATCGGTGATTTGAAGTTGGAAACACCTAAACACCATATCGAACCTTATTTGTAAATATCTTCAATATACAGATACACTTCTTTTAAAGTTTTATAATAGTAGAGATGCTTGAACTTTTAATCTTTCAGCTTACGTAACATCGTACCAACTAAAGCTGACCATACGGGCCGGTATGATACGAAACACGTACACAAAGAAGAAAATAAACGGCATCTTCAATAAATTCGACCCTGACGCCACGGACCCCCTCTGGCTCGCCGAGGAGCTTTACAAGGCGTTCGAGGTGGACCTGGTGGATTTGTACAAGGAGTTCTTGGGTTTCCTCACCGCTGAACAAGCTGATAAGATGAGCAAGTTCAAGGATTACTTCTTGCAGAGTTGTGCTACTGATTTGGTTAGGAAGATTGAGGTATGTTGATTTTTTTTATGTAATTTAGGGCCTGTTTCACTACAGTTTTTTTTTTAAATATAATTAATGGACTCTTGCTTGTGCGTTAGCACTGCATTACCGCCATTGTCAAGTAGTTTATGAGACTATCTATCCCAATCTAGGGATTGTTTTTGATCAAGAACAAGAAGAGATTGAGGATTGCGGAGCCTCGGGGCAGGCAAAAACGTGACGCGCGAAAACCACGTGAGACAAGTGCTCGCGTCAGAACCTGCAACGTGACTCTTCTGAATAAGTTCTTAGCTTATTTGACAGATCGGTCGTCATATTTTTATACAAAAGTGGTGAAGCCCGAGAGAAGATACGTGACCGCCCACCGTCAGACTTGCAGCGTGACTCCGCTTGATTTAGGTTTTCATTATTGAGAAATCGTGAATATTATTATGAGGGCGCCACTGAACAGTAAAAGGACTCTTTAAGTTACCTGATACTTCTTCCATCTCGTCCAACACTTAATTTATCATTCTGAAATGCTAATTAATAGTATGAGTGTCATACTTTATTTAACCACTCCTGCGCCCGCAGCATGGCGCCTCGATAAACGTTTTATCGCGCCTGCTGGCTCGTTCCTTCGCGCGCAAAAAGATAGAAGTAGGGTGCGATAGATATGTATCGCGCCGTCATGCCGCGGATGCAGGTTTATAAGTCTCACCGATGTACCTGCGCAGTTGACTTTTAATAGCGCGCGTAATTATATTGACCAATCAGGACGTGCCACCTTCAATCTCTTGCCACGATTGGCTAATTGTTTTCCCATTGCTGCTATCCGACTTTGCACCCTTTGATTAATAAACGACTTCGGGTTTTGTCGGGGGACTGCGGAAACGAAGATTGACGAGAAAAATTATTTGCCTGATCGCACTGTAACCACTGTATTTATGTATGTACTGCCTCCGTGGTCTAATGGTTAAGAGTATTGGGCTCTCGACACGGAGGTCGTGGGTTCGATTCCCACGGGGGACACCTAGTGATATGTCACTTTGTGCGTTTTTCCCCAGCTGGTTAGGATATTGCAGGCTGAATCACCTGATTGTCTGAAAAGGAAAAATGATTCCGTGCTTCGGATGGCACGTTGAGCCGTTGGTCCCGGCTACTATCTCTGGTGGTAGTAGTCGTTACATAAAAACCACGTCAGAGGCCGTAAGGCGGTCTGAAAAAACTCTGACACCAGGGCTCTGCCCACACGATAAGAAGAAGACCACTGTATTCTATTTCTATGCAAATAAAGACTCGATTGTTCGATTCCAGGAGGAAGTAAAAGACAAAGAGAGTAAATGCAGGATCCTGTCGTACCTGAGCGGCATGGTGGTGGACAGCGTGTCCACGGCGTGCGAGATGTGCGCGGGCCTGCTCGCCACGCTGGAGGCGCACCCGCGGCTCGCCACACACGTGTTCCTACTGTTCCCGCACAGGGTCACCAGCATGCTTAGGATACCCAACAAAAATAGGTAAGCTGTACTGCATTACCCTCACTACATAGGCACAATTCCACACTCACCAACACTTTTCATTAGACACATTCTGCATGTTTTATTTATCTTCTTTTTGTTTGTTCTCATTTGCTCAAAATTGTTTTGACTAATTGGGTGGGCACTGGCTTCCTCCACCTCAGGCAGTTTGTTCTTCAGGCTAGCCTAGATAGGTTTGCCAGGGCTACATAAAATTATATGTTCATTTTATTTTGATGCAATAAAAGATTTTTTTTTTTTTTTTTTTTTTTACACATAGCAAGACTTCACGTACGCAAAATTTAACACATTCCATTTCATTAAGACGCTATGGTAGGACAAAACGCCTTGGAGGCATCTTTTATTTTTCATGTTTCGACTAGATTTATACAATTTACCGAAACCAAAATCATACCTCTGTATTCTTGGATAGTTTATCTAGTGAAATCATATATTGAATGCACGATTGGAATTACTTCGCTCGATAGAAAATCGTCACAAAGATGACGTATTTTCATGTATTTTTAACCTTTTTTCTCATCTGAGAAGAACTTAAAATAGTTTCAGATTTTTGGTATTTATACTCACATATTCATCATTAGTTTATCTAGTGAAATCATAAAAAAAAAATCTGTATAAAGTACTTTTGTTAACTCTTTTTAATCGAAAATACCGCACACGCACGCACTTTTCTGGAGGGCTGGGCAATCGCGTTTCTCATAGAAAATATTCGTCTGAACCTATGGCCCCTTAATTGCTAAAATACACAGTATCATTTGAGGGGCTTGAAAAAGTCGCGGTGCCGCGAGCTGGCTGGTGACTTTTCAACTGTTGCCGAGCTAAGCGCTGCCATCTCGGTGTGAATTAAGCCTTATGCTTGCCAATAGTATAAGTTCGAAAATTGCTTATTTCACTCGCACTCCCCATGTAAAAAATGATATAGGATAAGTAAAGATAGATGGCAGTAACATTTTTCTTAGAAAGATAAAAAAACAGCTGTCCTGACAAGATATGAGATTCGGAAAACACGATTCATCGGAAAATCTTGACATATTGGAAATTCTTCCTCGGAGTGCAACTCATTATCCAGACTATTCTTGACGAACTGTAATTACTAGGATGCCAGTGCGCAAGCGCCCTAAGAATATTCAAAGCAAAATGCCCAATCCCGTTTCACCTCAAAACTTAATTTGAATTTTATAAGAAACTAGCGACCCGCCCCGGCTTCGCACGGGTGCAATGCTGATACTATGCATGTATTATATACAGGGTGTACAATAAAATGGGACAGCTACTTAAAGGGGTGCTTCAGACCATCAAACTGAACAAGTTTCTCTATGGGACCAATATCGAAATCGCGAAAAAAAAATCTGCTGTCCCATACATTTCAGTCGAGTTATGTTTGCAGTTTTGTATGGGAGAGCGGATTTTTTTTTCGCGATTTCGATATTGGTCCCATAGAGAAAGTTGTTCAGTTTGATGGTCTGAAGCACCTCTTTAAGTAGCTGTCCTATTTTAATTTACACCCTGTACATATAAACCTTCCTCTTGAATCTTTCTATCTATTAAAAAAACCGCTTCAAAATCCGTTGCGTAGTTTTAAAGATCTAAGCATACATAGGGACAGACAGACAGCGGGAAGCGACTTTGTTTTATACTATGCAGTGATAGTGATGCTACGATAGAAAAGGATGATTTCCATTTCCTTGGGAAGCACGATATTCCTCCTATTCTGTGTATAATTTCAGTTATCATACGATTTGTATGTGTTCTTTGATCATACACTTTCGCCAGCTACGAAACTAAGGAAACGAATACACTTCGTCATGTGGGCAATGTCTTTAGGAAAATTACAATTCTAAGAAAATCTTCTAGGTACCTACTCGAAATGAAACAACAAATGGGTGTCTATAATCCATTTCACATAGGAAAGGTGCGTGAGACAAGCTATTTTCGCACTTATTATTTTGGCATAAGTGTCCTGTCAGAACCTTTCCTATATGATATGTATACTTACATTTATAAACTACATTTCTTTTTTCAACAATCCACAGCCGCCAGAAAGACATAGTTCCTACTTCCCAAACCGAAACACCAATACAAAACACTGAGCCAACTATAGAAACAACAGATCCGATCGTAGAACAAACGAGTCCTATAATAGAACAAACAGAAACACCTGTACGACCAGTGGAAACTCATTCGGACACAGAGCATGGCGATGATGATGCTCTTACTATTTGTGACGACACGCTCGCGTTCACCACCATGGACTATGAGGCCGATCATTCGTCGAGGTAAGCTAAGATCGGTTTACATTCAATCTAAAGGGGTTTGAAAACACAGAATATTATAAATAGGGGCTAGAAATCCAAAGTAGGGCTTTTGCTTCGGAGACGACTGTCGCCACTTGTTTTTGTTTTTTTTTTAATGACATTTACAGCTCTGCTCTGGGAGCAATTACTGCTTTTTACTGTGGACTATTGGAGGGACCACGAAGGGTCTACCGGGCCAAAATGAATGAACTTAAGCAACCGACCTAGGGGCACCCAGAGGGGTACGGACCTCGGCATAGGACGTTGCTGGGGCTACGCGGCGGATTGGGTAGCGGGGATCGGTGAGAGCGCCACTTGTCTTCCCACTCACGCTGCTACAACTACTTATGCCCTCTCGCACCACGCCGCGCGCCTTATGGTGTTGCATAACCGTGTGGCACGCGTGCCATGCCTACTTTGCACTTCCAACCTCTTATTATAATGTTCTGTGTTTGAAAAAATCTAAAAACAATTCGGTCTGCTGATTTTTATTCCGCGATTTCGATGTTGGTCCCATAGAGAAAGTTGTTCAGTTTCATAGTCTGATCATCCCCTTAAAAAGTGTCAGCATATTAAGAAGGACCCTGTATAACTCGTTTTTTGTCCCATGATTGTCCCCATTGCGCCAATGCTTATGATTGTCCCCAACCCAAATATTTATGTTTATGGAAAAAAATCATTACTTGCTTCCATACAAACGTTTTACGTTATAAATCTGAGAGTTGGCCAAGAGCGTGTCGGTCACGCCTATGATAGAGTTGCGTAGGCATTGTGTAATGACTGTATTTAATTGTTTTGCACTATGTCTGTCCTTTTATACAGGGTGTCCCGTAAATAATGGTCGAATATCAAGGGGTTTCATTCTAAAAATCGTGTGAATATGTTCAACTTATAAATCCGCAAAGTTTAATAGATTTATTACAAATATTTCAGTGGCGAGGAGGACAGCCCAGCTGATCGATCTCTGGTAGTACAACAAGAACAGAAGAAAACCCTGAGCAACGCCGACAACGTCAAATGTGTAAGACTACATTTTATTTATGAATTTGTCTTGCTCCGATATAATACAGATTGGATGATTGGTGATATTTGAATGAAGCGTTGTATTCCTTTTTTGTCCTTAGTAAAAATTAAGGATAAGCATTATGCTCAGGAGTGCGATTTTTGAATCTCATTCGCTGAGTTCAGAAGTTGAAAATGTCAAAATTACTGTGGAGATACGCATCTTTCTACTGCTGATTTGTCTTTCAAAAATCGCACTCCTGAAGTATGATTTCTGAAAGTCAAATCAGCAGTAGAAAGAGGCATATCTCCACAGTAATTTTGACATTTTCAACTGCTGAACTCAGCGAATGAGATTCAAAAATCGCACTCCAGGACTATATTCCCCGAGGGGGCAGTTAGATATATTCTGAGACGCTTCACTAGTACCGAAACTCTGTCCAGTGTGACGGGGAGTGAGCCCGTCGCCACTTGTAATGGACAGTGGGTACAATACATGTCTTTAAATTCAAACATGCAGGTTTCCTCACGATGTTTTCCTTCACCGAAAAGCCAGTGGTGTAAAAGTTAAGGTTGACGAATTAAATAGATTTTGCTTAGTCTTCTTATTATTATATTAGCTTTTTCGTAAAAGGTAGCGGGGAGTGACTGGAGGCCGAGGATAGTTTTGTGGCGCGCCTTGCGAGAGGCCTATGTTCAACAGTGGACGATGATAGGCTGATGATGATATTCGTAGTTTTGGGTGAATATTTCAGACCAGAGGGAGGGAATGGCGGCGAAACGTCGAATGTACTAACAATTGAAATTTGAAAAAACGTTTGTTGCATACATTGAGTCTTTTTTGCTCCTATCGGTTAGCACCCATAGTGCAAGTTGTTCAGATTGATGGGTAGACTCTTAGTTTAAAAGGATGCTAATGATATCAGTTTCACCCTGTATTAACAAATTTTATTCATCTTACAGGAAGAATCAGCGACTCAAAACGTTCTAGACACTCCAGAACTGACCATAAGCAAGACTGAGGTCCAAGATTACTGTGAATCCACCGACATGTCCACAATGATCATGTCTGAAGACGAACCGATCAAGAGCGAAGGTACCGAGTGGAAGAGAGACGAGGATAAACAAATTTTAGAACTTTTGATGCAACACGTCACGCCAGAACAGAGGAAAGATAAGACGATCCTAGAAATTATAAATGAAAAGAACCTACCACATATAATAGCGGAGATTCTTACGGATAAATCAATTAGAGATATAACGGAGCGTGTGATGTATTTATTGGAGATTCTAGTTTTAAGCGAATTTTGATACAAATAAATAATACTAATCAAATTAAAGATTGGTCTCGGGCGGGATTCGAACCCGCACTTTGAAAATTTCGGTCTCTAAGCAGATGGCTCGGTGGCGACTTCCCCGGTTTGGAAGAGTGCAAGTTCGAATCCCGCCCGAAACTGAATTTTTCAATCTTTAATTTGATTCGAAATAGCACAACATGGCTGTAACATACTTTAAAAAACCAATAATGTTTGAAATAAATAATACTGTTGAAATAAATTAATTTTATAATAACAATGTAATCCATCAACCTGCCAAAAAGTTCCTTCGACTTGTGTAAGGTGTGCTTCGAAGAGTTTACTTTAAATAAAACCGGTCAAGTGCGAGTCGGGCACCTCGCGCACCGAGGGTACAGACCATAGAACATTATTAACTTAAAAATGTTTTGTTTTCTCTGTGACCTTTAGCGCGAGAACGACCCACACTTGGCCGGTTTTTATATTTTAGTTTGCTCTATAGCCTCTATAATCACGACAAGATTAACGCTTGTAATTATTACCGTTTTTACGATAGAGCGAGAAGAAAAAACATTGATAAAAATTAATTTATTGTATGAGGACCCCCCTTAATTTTGAAGTTTTTTTTTTTTTTTTTAGCAAATCCGCTATAAAACTGACATTCTGTGAAAATTTCAACTGTCTAGCTATTTATTGTTCAAAAGTTACAGCCCAAAATAGGTAGGACAGATGGACGGACGGACGGAAGGACAACGTAATATAGACTTAGTAATATAGGGTCCCGTTTTCTGCAAGACGGTTTATTTCGGTTTGGTGTTTTTTTAAATTCGTGAAAAATATGCCTCTTTCCTGGATTTTAGTCATATTTGTGACATAATTTCGTGCGGATTGTGCACTAAACAATGCACTAAACAGTTGCGTAAAGCGACCAACATAACGGGCAATTAGCTTTGTTCAAGCAAACTCTTACACACGGCGACACATCAACCTGTACTAAACCTACATAAGCTGGCCGCGCGTAAGTTGCATAACGTGTAACGTCGCGCGGCCAGCTTATTTTGGTTCATGCCAAGCGCCGTGCTATAGGTGTAGGGTGTAGGTAAAATGTTGATTTTGGTGGCGCAGTATATTATTGTACACACGGCCACAGGTCAGGTTACCCTGTTTGGACTTTGAACTATTAGAAGTTGAACGCTGCGAATCGTGCGAGAGGGTGCGGTATATTGTTGTTGTTTCGTCTCACAGCACCAGGCGGAGGACATTTGCCTTTTGGTGGTTTTTCCGATTCAGTTTGCATAGAATGTGCTGCCATCTGTTAAATATATCTTTTACTATGAAAAAAAAAGATTATATTGTCTATGTCAATGTCAAATTAACAAATTTACAAAATGGCGACCTACCTTGCATAATGTGCGTGTTGTTTGTAGTTTTTTTCAATTTTGTGCCGATTTAGTGATGTTCTGGAGTTTCAGTTGTTCTCTTACCAATGTACAGATTAGAGGGATAGTAAGGGTCAGCGCACACCCAGCGTAAAACTGTTCGAGCATGCGCGAGCAGGTTTCATTGATTCAATTGATAATGAACTCTATTTCCATTGAAATAAAGTTGAAAATAGCTTGCAAGTGATTAAATCCCTTCAGCGTCTGTTCGAGTATGCTCGCGTATGCTCCTCGCGGCGACGGGAGCAGTCGCGAGCATGCGCGCGGATGCTCGCGCATGCTCGAGCATGTTCGAGCATACGCCCGTGTCGATGCTTGCGATCCGTCGTAAGTGTTGCCGCCTCGGCCGGTTTCGGACTAAATCTAGCATATTTTTTAACTACTTTAGCCCGAAAAGGGCAATTTACTACAGATAATATTATATAATAATCGAACTCTTTTTGAAAATACAAAGAAAATCTGATAGGTCGAAGCAGATTTAGTAGGTTTTCAAATTGTTCATATTCCATTTTATAGTTCCTAGCCATAAAATAACTGTCCCTAGAACTTTAAACCGTAACACAGCACAGGGCGTAGTATTTCCCAAATATAAGTACATCTTTCTTGCCTCTTTTCATCTTATTGATGTGCTCTTCTTGCTCATCTTCCTTTGCTAGTAACCCAATAATTACCAAATCCCAGTCTACCATACTTTAAAATTGTTGTTATCGCACGTCTTTACTATAAAATATTGTAAACACAACGCAAAATTCACTACGTCAACTGTAGCAACACGGGAGCATCCGCGAGACTGTTCGAACACGCGCGAGCATGCTCCGCCGCTGCCGCCGGCGGATTTTGCCGCTAGGTGTGCAAAGAACATGCTCGAGCATGCGCGAGCAGTTCTACGCTGGGTGTGCGCTGACCCTAAGGATACTGGAACTTCACTCGATCGGTGCGGGATTGAACGAAAACTAGCATTCAAACAACGGTATGAGTATATAAGTATATATATATATAAGTAGGTATGTATAGTATAGGTAGAATTATTTTCAGAGAAACACAGATGGCGCTAGCTAGCCTTCAATTTGACATAAGATGGATGCATAATGTTGCCACGAGTGGGTTCTCTTTTCTAATATACTTATATTACTCTTTGCACAGCACGCTGCGCCCGCGCCGGCAGCCGCGTCTATGCAGGCTCTCTACCGCACTATTTTGTGTTTTGTACGTAGTGTAGTTATGGGTATATAGGGTGCGTAACCTGATGTGTCGCCGTGTGTATTGTACCATGCGTGCTTCCAATATCAGTGCTGCCAATACTGAAAAAACTAACTGAAGACATCGGCTGTGTGGGCTTGATCCCTTTGCCTTGAATTTAACAAACAAAAAAATGTTTTTGCTATGCTGCCACCTTAGCGCTTTCGGCGCTAGATCTAGCGCTTTTTTGGTATGCATGGCGCCATATCTGAGAATTTAGCACCTAGCGGAGAATTAGCGTTTTTATTTTATTTTAATAAAGCAACAGTATTCGTGTTTAAACATTCTGTATTTTGTGATTAAAAATGATAACATAATTATTGTGGTCAGATTAATTAACACGTTGAACGCGCGGCGGGTCACAATAACAATAGATTTTCCATTGTTTGTCGGTCATTTGGCAGTCAAAGCCTTAAACATGTCCAGAGTGTGCGGTGTTCGTAAGATTCAAATATGAATATCTGAAAAGCTATCATTAATTTTAGAAGGAACCTACGAATTGACCGACTTAAATTGACTTATAGAGTTATAGATGGGGTTCGAAAAGACTGATAAGACTATTTAGAGAATTTAAGGGGCTATTTTTATGGGAGAAGAATTTTACGCTGAATCTAGAGCTTTTTCGAGCTGCGAGTTTAGACTAGCGCTTTTTTCGAAATTTTAGCGCCAAATAGATTTTTTGATGTGGCAGCCCGGCCCGGCCGGCATTTTTGTTTGATTGACAGCATTGACAGATAAATCAGTCAGATAATCCACCAATTTCTCCGCTTTGTTTTGATTTGATCCCGTTTTCAGTGCGTGCCCGTTTTGGTATAATAATCTTTACCAAAAATATATTTACTCATTGTATTAGCGATACTGTAGTATCCTCTTATTAGTTTGTGGCGATACTGTAGTCTTTGGCGATACTCCTTGTCCCGTTCGTTCCTTGAAATCGTTATAGGAACCTACTTATTTTATTACTCCTTGAAAACATCTGTAATCTCGAATTACATTTCGATTCTTAGTGTTGTTTATAATATATAAAATGGGAAATAAACGAGGAGAGAATACAAGAAAATCTCCAAGAAATTCAGAAAGAATATCATATGTTAGTCGACAGCCAAAGCCAAAGAAAGTTTA
This sequence comes from Agonopterix subpropinquella, assembly GCA_922987775.1. NCBI lineage: Eukaryota > Metazoa > Arthropoda > Insecta > Lepidoptera > Depressariidae > Agonopterix > Agonopterix subpropinquella. The sequence continues at coordinate 6,653,524 of OV277710.1, forward strand.
TAATCCTGAGCCGAAGCGTGGCGCCGTCACTGCAGCGTAAGTACTCTAACTTTTATACAACTTATCGTAAAGCAAGCACTACACCACAGTATAAGGCTGCCTGTCCATTGACGCGAGCTGGCTGCGCGAGCTGTGTAGTTGTGTAAATATTAACCAATCAGAGATCCGGGTTGGCTTTAGAATTGGAGCGCAGGAGTTGGGGGGAGGAAGAGGGAGGGAGGGGGACCCCCTGGTGCCACTCCCCCCCCCCGCGGAAATGCATAGTTACTGAGATATATTACTGGCATTGGCACCAGGCCGTAGCAGAGCGGCGGAGGCCCGGCTCCTTTTTGACAGAAGTTAGGGGTGCAATAAATAAGTGCGGAGCGAAGCGTAGCGGAGCGGAGCAAACGCGTTTCGACTTCCAACAATGAGTCTTAAAATTTTTAGGTATGACATCAGCACCACTCCACTCCACCCTCCCACGTCGCCCCTCCCCTCCCCCCTCCACTCCCCCTCCCCTTCCCCCTCCCCCTCCACTACCTCCCCCTCCCACTCCTCCTCCCCCTCCCCTTCCAAAACCCTAAAATTCTTGTCCCAATAGTAATTTTAGGTTAGATTTTACACATTTCTTAATTATATCTCAGAACCTATGCGTCTCCGCGGGGGGGGGGAGAGGTACTTGGGGGTACCCCTCCCCTCCCCTCTCCCACCCCCCACCCTCGCCCCCCCAAATTCCTGCGCCCCAATTGTAAATTTTTCCCAGAGATCCGACCGAGATCGGCTGGGCTCCTGATTGGTTAATATTTACACAGCTACACAGCTCGCATCAGCGGACTGGCAGCCTAAGACAGTAATCTATCTTCATACAATGGTACCAAACGCTGGCGGCGTACGCCTCGTAGCACGCACACACTGACAATATCTCCGCGTCGTCCCATCTGGCGCTGCCTTGGCTGCCTGAGATATTGTAGTACGTACTGGCGAGCCACGCGAGCACACATACAAGCCGCGTTTGGTACCATTATATGAAGATGGATTACTGTCTTATACTGCCTGTCACTCACTGAAGTGAGCTGACTGTGCGAGCTGTGTAGCTGTGTAAATATTAACCAATCAGGAGCTCGGCCGATCTCGGTCGGATCTCTGATTGGTTAATATTTACACAGCTACACAGCTCGCACAGTCAGCTCGCTTCAATGGACAGGCAGCCTTATACTGTGACTACACTCTCGCGAGAGCCTCCAAGGACAATATGTATGGCTCAAAAGGCCCTTAGAACAGTTATGTCAAACTCATTCATTGAACTTACGAGGAAATGTGTTGAATATAGAAAAAGACTGTTTAATTGTTTATTTAAAAGTAGAAGAAAAATTTCAATTTCTTCGACCTACGTCGTAGGTCGGCGATAAATGGGCCGCAGTGCTAAAGAACCCACGTAACGAGTCAGTTCAATTGCATTTCGCCTGTGCTTACGACCTACCGCGCGAGTCACTGACAACCTTATGCCTGCGCAGGTGACCCACGAGACGAGCCAGTTTATCGTTTCACTGTTACGACTGTGCGCACAACCTACGAGGGGGGTCAAGTGCTATTGCATTTCGCCTGTGCTCATGACCTACAGCGTGAGTCACCCAAACCTTACGCATGTGCGGGTGACCCACGAGGTGAGCCTCATTGGTCTTTTTGCGTTACGACTGTGCGCACTACCTACGAAGGGATCACGATTTTGAGCTTAGCAGCGAAAGCGTTAACTACAATAAGTTTTTTGATTCAAGTTTAGATACAGAAATCAACTTCCAAACTGCATTTTAAATCAGAGATGTAGCTAGAACTAAAACTGAATAGGGATGATGACTGATCCTGGAAATCCATATAGGTATTGTGACGAATTACACAAATAGGCTATAGCCAACACCTCAACTTTATGTAAATATGCATCCGATTATCCGATCTCTTATGATGTGGAAACACATGTATTATTTTCTCATTGATTGAGGTGATAAAGTTTAGGGACAATGCAAGTACGATGAAACTGGTATGTACATGTGTATAGAATAAAAGTCCCTAAACAACAACAAAATATAAAAATTATAAAAAGCTTCTGGCGACTCCAATTTTTATTACGATCTTGACTGTGTGGGTTTATGTCTTTGTGGTAAAATGTAGAAAATAGTTTTTCTATTTCTTATACAGGGTGTACAATAAAATGGGACAGCTACTTAAAGGGGTGCTTCAGACCATCAAACTGAGCAACTTTCTCTATGGGACCAATATCGAAATCGCGAAAAAAAATCTGCTGTCCCATACATTTCAGTCGAGTTATGTTTGCAGTTTTGTATGGGAGAGCGGATTTTTTTTTCGCGATTTCGATATTGGTCCCATAGAGAAAGTTGTTCAGTTTGATGGTTTGAAGCACCCCTTTGAGTAGCTGTCCCATTTTATTGTACACCCTGTAGTTAGGCATATGCTCACAACTATATTCCCTGAACGGTAAGGTAATATAAAGTTTATAATTACTTATAAAAATCGTATTTATTTTCCACAGGACCATTGGAAGGCGAATAATTAACATAAGCCATTTTTTTAACGAGCTCAAACAAATTTCAAGACACGGTAATCTGGAATGTGGCTTAAGTAATATGGACATTGTCTCAGAATCTCGTATTAGTCTGCAGTCAAAATTCAAGATTAAGTGCAACAAATGTAAGAGAAAATTCATTATATTAACCGATGAAACTGTCAATATGGATGTAGTAAAGGGGGCGGTAGCTGCAGACTGTGAAGCCGACCAACTGAATAAGATAACTACAGCGATTGGCTTGCCAAGCATATCTAGATATTTGTACAAAAAGAATGCTGATATGGTTACTAAGAAATGGCATGTTGAACTTGAACAACCAATGCCGTATACTACTTATGACGAAACACAAATCGCAAGTAATTTTTCGTACGATCCAATCACAAGCACCGCCATCAAATGTGAGGTGGAGTATTCATCTAGGTAAGCAAAAATAATTGCATGTTTAGTCCCTATTAACTTATTATTATTAGTTTCTATTCTATTCTAATTATTAAATAAAGGCGCGTCGCATCTTAGTGTTGATGATTTTGCCAAAGTGAAAAGCCTATGCCTAAAAATGGCGCCTTTTTCTTTTTTTAGTGCGGCCATCAATCAAACTTGAATATTATAGTTCAGAATAAAGTTAAAAACAACACTTGTCATTAGAAATATCTCGAAACTCAGTCCAAACTGAGATATAAAGGCTTCAAGCCTTACATGTGCATGGTAATATGGTGCAATGGTAATATTGTCAACTTCAAGCCTTTATATCTCCGTCCGGACTGAGTTTAGGGATATACATGTTAATAAGTTTTGTTTGTTACTTCTAAAACAACGGCGAAAAATAAGGCCTTACATACAAAACCCGCATTGTCTTTTAAATAGCAAAAGAGCTTACGGTATTTACGTTTTTTTTTTATTGTGCGGTTATTGGTATTTGACCTTGAGGATTGTTTTTTGAAAAAAAAAACAGAATCCTGAGCCATCTTCTTCTTCTTGTAGTGCCATCTCCTATCGGAGGTTGGCTATCATTAGGGCTATTCGTACCCTGGAGACTGCAGCCCTAAATAGTGAGGTCGAGTTCATATCGAACCATTCACACAGGTTCTTAAGCCAGGAAGTCCTTCTTCTACCAGGCATTCGACTTCCCAAAATTTTCCCTTGTATAATAATCTGGAGAAGTAGATATTTTTCACTTCTCATAATGTGACCGAGGTACTGAAGTTTCCGAGTTTTTATGGTTTTCAGGATTTCTACTCTCTTGTTCATTCTCTTCAGGACCACCTCGTTGCTGATTCTGTCTGTCCATGATATCTTCAACATCCTCCTGTATACCCACATCTCAAAAGCCTCAAGTCGTTTGCACATGGTTTGAGTGAGTGTCCAGGATTCAACACCATACAGGAGGATGGAGAATACGTAACACCTTACAAGACGAACACGGGTGGAGATCTTAAGAGAGCGGTTACATAGTAATTGGTTCATCTTCAAAAATGCACTCCGCGCCTGTTCTATGCGACACCGTATCTCAACGCTGTGGTCTTCCTGATCAGTCACGCGGCAGCCGAGGTACTTGTAAGAGTGAACCCTTTCCAGTGGCTGATTTTGAACACAGAGCGCAACATTACTATTTACTTGAGGGCGGCCAACCATCATAAATTTAGTCTTTCTGAGCCATCATACAACTCAAATATTTATTTTAATATTTTCAACATTATCATGATTTCAGTGGTGGGGAAGACTGTGCTGATGATGAATATTTGCTAGATCAACAGGAATGGAGTCAATCCAATAACATCAAATGTGTAAGTCATGCCAGATTCACTTTGCATAGAGTATGGGTTGAGATGAGAAACATTGACAGACGGCAAACGCGTTCTCATACTAATTGTGTTTTTTTTTTTCAATCCGCCGTTGATCAATTTGTTTTAATCTTTAAGCACCCTTTAGAATGGCAACTGATTTGCAAGGTTTCTGTCAAGGCGAAATTGCCTTTGCTACTTGGCCTTGACGGAAAGCCTAGGATCAGTTGCCCGTCTAAAGGGCACTTAAGGGTCAGCGGTCACCTATCAGCCAAATTCCCCAACCAAAATGCTTGGTTTTTAATTTTTTTTTTATTGATAAATAGATAATTATCTAAATTACAAATAAGATAGAGTTGAAAATAGTGTGTGAGCAAGTTTATGCTAGGTGTACACTGACCCGAAGCCGATCTCTGGACATCTACAAATAAAGGAGTACATCTTAGCCTCGGGGATTTTCTAAATGTGTAATTTAAGTCCCTACATGACAGAAGGAGATAATTTTATTTCATAATTTTTAAATGAGATTTCGATTTCAGAACCAGAGAAAATTTCGAGTAAGAACTATCTCACAAAAATTAATTTTCTATTATAAAATGCCACATCGAAATCGGCCCACCCGCTTCACAAATAGGTGGCCAGGCCTCTTACAGACCTGTTAAACCTTTAACACCCTTTCCCCACTTTTTGCATCAAGAGGTTAAATAAAATAAATAACTAAGTAATCATTGTATTCTACAGGAGGAAACAGAGAGCCCAAATATTGCAGACACTCAAGAACCAGAACTAACTGTATGCAAGACTGAAGTCCTAGATTACTGTGAATCTACCGACATGTCCACAATGTTGACATCAGAAGGTGAGGTCAAATGTGAACCCACAGAGTGGAATATAGACGATGATAAACCAATTTTAGAACTTTTAATGCAACATGTTGCACCAAAAAAGAGGAAAGGCAAGAAGATTCTAAAATCTATGAAACGACACAAATAATAGCAGAGACACTTACAGAAAAATCGATTAGAGATATAAGGGAGTGTGTGATGTATTTATTGGAGATACCATTACCTACTAGGGCATTGGAGAGGGCTATACTCGGAGTTTCTCTGAGAGATTGAATCACAAATGAATAAATTCGCAGAAGAACCTGAGTAAACAACATAGCCCATAGGCATTGCTCGCAGAATCGATGGCCGATGGGGCCAAAGAGATCCCGAGTGGCAGCCGCGTACCGGAAACCGCAACGTGGCGTGGGTAAGGTCCCCCTACAAGGTGGACCGACGACCTGGCCGAAGGCGGCGGGAACCAGTTAGATGAGGTCAGCGGAGGACCGGTCTTTTGGCGATTCCTAGGGGATGCCTATGTCCAGCTGGGCTAGTATGGCACCATGATACTTTACTAATAGTGGTGAAGCTCAGCGGTCGCGGCAGGCCAATCGTGGGGGCGTGCGGGGGCCGGGAGGAGTGCGTCCCGGCCCACGCTGCCTGCGCGCGTACCCTAACAGCGAATTTAGTTAGGGTACGCCCGTCCCCCGCACGCCGCGCGGGCATAAACCCGCCGCGACCGCTGAGTTTCATCACTTATTTTATTTACACTATGATACAGTGCTATCGCTCTCTTCTATTTGCGCGAACGAACGAGATGAAAGGCGTGATATAGCCATATCACGCTGCCATACTACGACGGCTGCAGTGGACGTTTATCGGCTGATATAATGAATGATGATGATGACGTACTAGAAGGATAACTAATTTTGAATGAATTATACTTTCGCTTGTCCTCGAGATTAGTATCAGGAGTGCGATTTTTGAATCTCATTCGCTGAGTTCAGCAATTGAAATGATAGTTTCAAAAATTGCACTCCTGATGTATGATTTTTGAAAGTCAAATCAGCAGTAGAAAGATGCATATCTCCACAGTAATTTTGACATTTTCAACTGCTGAACTCAGCGAATGAGATTCAAAAATCACACTCCAGTAGAATGTTTAAGTAATAGAACTTGTGAATTATTGATTGTTTAATAAAATACATTTTATAATGGAACTCATCTTTCTTTCATTTCAGTAGGTGTAGTGTGATTGTGACCATAGCCTTAGACCATAAGTGTGAAGTCGGCGCTTCATTCTCGCCGAGAACGAGAGTGTGGATGCCCTTCATTGTTCTCTCGTGTCGTGGGCTCGTGGCATCATAAAGTTGCATTACTTGAAAGTTCTTGCCGAGAGTGAAGTGCCGCGCCGCCGGCTTGACAAGTCCAGACGACTGCAACTGTGATTGGCCTGAGAATAAAATAAAGCTGTAATCACTGTTCCAAGGTTCCATACAAAGGGGCTCGGTGATTTTCAGATCGTCTAGCATGATTTCTCTACTTGCGCGCGACTCGACTCGGATCTTGCTCGGCTTTTTCCATGCTACAACTTGCGGCAACCAAGCGGCAACCGCGGCTTCCTCTCTCCGAATAGCGCGGGAACAGGTTATTTTGTATGCAGCTAAGGCGCGTCGCGCGCGTGTAGAGAAATCATACTAGACGTGCAGGACTACTGATTTTTTTATACTTTCCGAACGAAAAATTTTACGTCAAGCAGTCTCATTTTCCGAACGAAAAGCAAAACTTCAAATCAAATCGAGGAAGACCGAAGTTGGATTCGCGTGTGTATTTATTTATTTTATTTTTTGTCTGAAATTATTCGTACACCAGCTCAGCTGTTTCACCTTCGCAATGGCTCGAAACAGCAATGAGAATAAAGATGACAATATCGATCCTGCTTCCGTGGCGTCTAATGTAAAAAGCTCATTCAAACAAGTAAGCTATGCATTATTAATTTGGTACCTATTCAGCTAGTAAATTGATGCTATTGTTAGGTATTTATGTACTTCCTATTCCTATATCTAACAACGAGACTGATGAAGGCTAAGAAGTAAAGTCAGAGCATCCATGTTTCACTAGTAGTACCGAAACTCTGTCTCCTCTGTCAGTGCAGTGTGACTTGTGCTACGTTCCAAAATGCGCAAATATGCACTATCGGTAGAGATAGCAAGCACAGAATCGGTTCATAATGCACGAATGTGCGGATACGTTTGCTGTCTGACGTCATCAGTGACGTCATTAATTTGCGCTTACGCCGCACACAAAAAATAGGTAGTGCAGCGTATGCATGTCAAATTGACAGCTGGTTCAAATTGTACAAATTGTTTAGCAGTGTATTCATACTTACTAATTTGGACCGACCGGTAAAGCGTGTGCATAGCGTTTGCACTATTGGCATAATTTGAACCGTAGCATTGGAGTGAGCCCGTCGGTTTTCATAGCTAAAAACAAATACTTGTAATGGACAGTGGGTACAATAGGTAAAAGGGACATGCCTCGAAATTGAAGCATGCAGGTTTTCAAAATATCTCTGACCACCCCCTCGGGGAATATATATAATTATAATAAATATAATTATGCTTATGCTTAAAATAAATTATTAACTTTTTTATTCTAAGGAAACGAATCGCATCGCATCACAAATCGAGTTGTGCTTCCTTTGTTATTTAACATATGTCAATAACAAAAAATTTAAATCACCTTAAAAAAAACTTTGCAGCCGATGACTTCTTCGTTCGCATCATAAGAACATTAATTTGTTTTTGTCTTATGATGTGAATGAAGAAGTCATCGGCTGCAATATTATTTTTTTGGTTTTTTGAAGGCGGTTTTAATTTTTTGTTGAAATTTTGTTTATTTTACAATTTTCAGTGGTGAATTCATAGTTTGACTCAAATATCGGTTATACACGCAAAGGGTACATCGATACAAAGCAAATGTTTCAATCGCCGATGATTGGCTGTCAACTTTTGAGGAGTTCTATTGTGTAGCTCCGAAGCGCTACATGAGATCTTCACCAAATTAAAATGAGACCACACGGGAAGCACTAGCTTTAAAATAAAAAAAGAATCATCAAAATCGGTTCACCCAGTCGAAAGTTCTGAGGTAACAAACATAAAAACAAAAAAACCAAATTAGGAACCTCCTCCTTTTTTGAGGTCGGTTAAAAAGAGCGCGCATGACGTTTTTGTGGTTTTGTCGCGGGCATGCTAGCCGTGCAGCCCCTAGCATGCCACCCCCGAGAAAACAACAAAAATCGAGATGAGCCTGTCTTTGTTGCTTTGCCTATGCGAAAGCGAGCACGCATGACTGTTTTGTCGTTTTGTTGTGTGTAGCATGATACTACTTGTATATGAACCATATAATTAAGATATGTGATAAAACTTTTTTCAGGAAGTGATAAAAGAGCTACTAAATGGCTCGTTCCAAGACAATAAGACAAAGTTGGGTAACGACGCGTTGTCGCTGGTGGTGGAGGTTGCCAAGTGCCTTGTGACGGAGACCTGCCTGCGAGCGTCCAGCCAGGCGCTGCGCGAGAGCTGTGACCGTGTTGATATGGAACACGTTGAGAAATGCCTGCCACAGCTGGTGAGGTCCTTTTCAGTAGTTCAAGAGGTTGGCTGTGTAAAGAGAGATAGAGAAAAAAATGATGGATGAATTGTGTGGTTATGATAATGACATGACTATGGAATATGCCATACCCAATCAGATTTGCGCTGATGAGATTTTGTGCTATTTTTTAATTCCACACATTCTTATTCAGTAAAGTTTAATGTGAAGTTTCAAAAGAACACTGGGTTCAAATCCCTCAAGGGGCAAATATTTAGATGCCTTATTTAGTAAATTAACACTAATGTTTGTATTCAAGTCATGGATGTTGTATTCAATCTGGGGGCACGGTAGTGCCGCCCCAAGACAAACCAAAAAAGAAGCGGCGCACTACCATACCTTTTCTCAAAGAGATTCAGCGTATTTTTGAGTGCTGTTATTGTCTAGTTCTCAAAATACAAGTCTGAACTAGATTTGGGTACTTGAATTTCCTTTGGGACTAGATAATTGAGATTTTATGCTGACCCAAATAATGGGAAAGGGCGGGAAGATAAGTATACTTCAAGATATTGCCCTTCAATGATCTTGAGCCTATAGAATTATATATATTACGAGCTTTTACCCGCGACTTCGTCCGCATAAATTATATACCAGATTTTAAGTCAGATCATAAACTATCAAACAAAAAAAGTTTCATCAAAATCGGTTCAGTAGTTTTTGCGTGATACTCGAACAAACAAACACCCAAACAAACAAACAAACAAACAAACAGACAGACAAAAAGTCCAAAAATTTGTGATTTGGAATCAGGGAAGCCTAAAAACCATATTGTAATCTTTTTTTTGTAAATATCTTCAATGTACAGACACACTTCTGTTACAGTTTTATAATAGTTTAGATATATTAATACCTTATTAGTCTTTTGGTTAAGCCAATTGTCCACCTTAGTTGTCCACACATATCAAGCTCATGCCAGAGAAGCAAAAATGCCCGTATTGATGCCTTACTGTTTAAATAAGAACACTTTCTGTGATGCAGCACACTGCCTTAATCCCTTTATCAGACAGGCGGCCACACTGCAATCATTTTACACAACAAAAAAAACATAATATACAATCAATAATGAAACTTACAATGCCTGATAAAAGGTTTAGGGTTGAACCTCATCTGGCAGCATGGAATCGATTTTTTTCACACTATCCTTTTCTGTCGCTCAGCATCATTTGATAGAACTAGAAAGATAGCGGGAACGCGACAGCGACTGCGATCGGCAGTGCTGCGACCTTTCTCGCTCTAGCAAATGATGTTCCTAAGCGACAGAAAAGGATAGAGCGTGAAAAATTGTGATTCCATGCTGCCGGATGAGGCTCAACTCTTCTTCTTATCGTGTGGGCAGAGCCCTGGTGTCAGAGTTTTTTCAGACCGCCTTGCGGCCTCTGACGTGGTTTTTTTATGTAACGACTACTACCACCAGAGATAGTAGCCGGGACCAACGGCTTAACGTGCCATCCGAAACTCGGAATCATTTTTCTTAAACCCAACCTTCAAAGATCATGATCAGAATATCATCTTCTTTTGCAGATGCTGGACTTTCCATAAAGAAAACAGAACCAACATTCCATGGTCTTGATATCTCACAATTTCCTTTGTTGATGGAGAATTTACCTAATTGGTTGGATTATTTTGCCACTATATATGTCTTCTTCACTCTTGAAGGTCACAGTGGAAGGCGTCTCTTACTTTCTGTCTATGCCTGGTATAAGTACAATTAAGCTGCTGTGAATTTATGAAAGCAATAAACTAATTTATTTACCTTACATGGTTTTTTTATTACTACATGTTTGGTATAACTCCACCTTGTTGAACGGAACCTACATGAGTGGTTTCCCAGACAACCAGGCTACCTATTTCATAGCATCCCTGCTTGGGGCGGAGCAGATAAAACATCACTCCTAAAACTTGAAAGGGCACAAAGGGCCGTACTAAAAGTTATGATGAGAAAACCCTTTAAATATCCTACTACGAAATTATATCAAGAGTCGAATATACTAAATGTTCGACAACTGTTCATTTTGCAAACAGTGCTACGCAGACATTCGTCAGTGGTATTTCCTGTCAAGATGTCAGTGCCCAATCGTAGAAGGAAAGTAGACCCATGTTCTCGTGAACCAATTAGAACTGCCTTCGCAGGGCGTCATTATCAACATCTGAGTGCATATCTCTATAACAAAGTCGATAAGCTACTAAATATTGTCTCACTGAGCAAATATGAAATTAAAATAAAATAAAAACATGGTTGCTAACATTGGACTATTCAGATACGGAAGCTGTGCTGTGTAATGATAGATAGGTAATGTGAAACTTTCTTATTTCACATTGATAGCATGTATTCATCACATTTTAAATGACATACCTTCTAATACATACACCCATCACACATACACACACACACACACCCACACACTGCCAGACACAATTCTTATCTAATTTAATTTTTTTATTATTTTATGTTTTATATACCTACTTGTTTAACATGATATGTAACATACCGTATACAACGTTTTAATGAATTAACGCAAAACTAGAAAGTAGTTTGTTTAGAATCGAGAGCAGAGTCGAATTATCATGGTTTCAACATAGGTAATTTTTTTCAAAATATTAAATAATTTGTTTGCAAAATTTAAAATTTTCTGAACCCAATGTCAACCCACCGCACGGGCACACTCACCCTACTTACTACCAAAACAAGATTATAAAAATGTATCCATGAGTACGTTAGCGCTTTCTTTCAGTGCTGAAATGATAACAATTCATTTTTGCCTCAAAACTTTAAATGCGAATAACTTTATATTTTAAATATAAAAATAATAAAATTATTGTTTCAATCTAATTATTTTGTTATAAATCAGTTGGGGTGTATGAGGTTTTGCGTTAATTTATTAACACGTTGTATATTGCATATCATGTTAAACAAGTAGTACTCTGTGCTTGCTTGTAAATAACACCTATTAGGTACAGCGCGGAGGAATCACTCTCTCCAATAACTCAGAAATTTTCTTATTCGGAGATTGAGGTACATCTATGCAGTCACCCAGATAAAGCCTTATAATATTATATTTTAATATTAAGTTTTAAGTACAATTAATTTTTTGGTTTGTAAAAAACTTAAATTGTTCTTTTTGGCTGAATAAATTTATTTTTATTTTTTTATTTTTTTTAGATTTACCTGTAAAATATGTAATAACAGTAATAAGGTCCTCAAATACACAAATAAAAAATAAAATCGGTCAAGTGCGAGTCGGGCTACTCGCGCACCGAGAGGGTTCCGTACCACACCACCACAGAACACAACATTATTAACTTCGAAAAAAAAACTTTTTTTGTCCCGGACCTTTAGCGCAAGACCGACTCACACGTGGCCGGTTTTTAGTATTTGTTGCTATTCTGTAGAGTTTGTTCTATAATCACACTAAGTTTGACGCTTGTATGTATTACCGTTTTTACGATAGAGCGTGAAGAAAAAACGTTGATAAAAACTAGTTTCTGGTTGAGAACCCCCCTTTCGGGTTGTTTAACTTTTTGAAATTTTTATTATTTGTTGACAAATCCGCCGTAATAACGCATATCTGAGAAAATTTCAACTATCTAGCTATTACGGTTCAAAAGTTACAGCCCTAAATAGGTAGGACAGACGGACGGACAACGTAGGCTTAGTAATAGTTTTCACCCTTTGGGTACAGAACCCTAAAAAAAGATGAGTTGCTGTGTTGTTGGTGTGACATGATTCATGCATATTCCATGTTCCTTATTCCTTGTGGTCCTAGACTGCTCGAGTATTTTCTCATTGATAATTTAATCCTTATCCAATTCAAATAGAGCAAATTCCACACAAAAAATTGTCACTTGCACTCAATTTACAAGTCTATTTGCATAAGATGAGGACGAAATTTAATTAGCAATGGAAATATGCTCGGCTCTCCTCTTGATCTGCGCGGACTACATGGGCCGGCGTACACCTGACGAAGCACAGCGCAGATAATTTTTCAATGACAAACCATTCTCGACTTTCCTTGCGTTGAAATAACATTGAAAATCATTTAACACAGCTACTAGTCTTCGAAACAATCGCAGTGACAGGCGAAAGTTGTTTTAATTGATTTTCAATGTTATTTTAACGCTAGCAAAGTAGATAATGCTTCGGTAGTAAAAAATGCTCTGCGCTGCACTTCGCTAGATGTGCGCCCGGCTCTAATGGGACATAAAAGCTGATGATGAAACGAAGAAAGACAACATTTTATCAAAATTTTTATTATACAAAGTATTTCTTTACATCCAGCGGAAATCATCCATTTGAAGGTGTAAATTTCATCCCATAGACAAATTTACATCTTCAACGAAGGAAAGCATCTCTCAGTAAAAAAAAATACAATACATCAAGAGGGCAACTTGTGTCTTCCTGCACAAATGACCTAAGAAACAGTGATTTCTATCGGTAACCAGTTTATTAGGTTATTACAACGATTGTTATCTACGATACAGAGCAAAAAACATGCTACTATAAATAATTGGTATGGGGCGGTGGCCCCAGCGAACTTTTGTAATTACCCAGAAAGTTTGGCAGTTCCAGCTGGTAGGTAAAAAAACATCTTGGCGCCAGTTTCAAGACTTGTTAAAATCAGGGCTCTCTCTATCTATTACTCCAGCATACATCTTCGTATGCTTTTCTCTTTCATTTACACCCAGAGTGATATCCAAGTCTTACAACCTAAGCTTATGTCACAGTCATTAAACTAATATTATGAAAGTAATATACCTAGGTATTTTAATTGAGGTGGACCAAGATGGCTACAGAATATGCCACAGTATGGATGCCGATGTCGGGAAGACCCCAGAGAAAGAATCATAATGGACATGGAGGTGATTGAGAAGAGATGAGTGACTTGGCTACCTTCCTGAATAGACCGTCGTCGTCCCAGAAGGCTTTTATACCCAAACTATTGTTTTTAGGGTCGATTCACACCAAAAGAGCTAAATCCAGAAAGTTAAATTTATTTGCATGTCGCAGACGCGGCGCTACCCGTATCGCTCCAAATAAATTTGACCCTTATTCCCTAGTGATAAGATTGCCGCTGCGAGCAAATGCACTTATGGTGTGAATCTACCCTTAGACTTAGATCAAAGTAAAATGAATGGATGGCCTGGCCTATCCACACCATAAGTGCATTACGCGAACATTTCAAACCAGAAAAATGAGGCAAAACAATTGACAGTTTTACTTCGAATTAGTACCGAGATGATAGACCAAGTACCCTAGTTTGTATTGAAGTGCCCTAGTTTTGCGTGCTTCAACTTAAAGCGCTTTGGGCCTATCCATTCATTTTACTTTGATCTAAGCCCTTAGAAACCATTTCTTAAATGTCAACATGCACACTTGAATGAGATCAGGAAACTTGATCTCATACAAGTGTGCATGTGACAATTTCCCCCTCATAGTCTAAAAAAACAAGGTCTTCTATTCCCAGAGTGACACAAGCCCACGTCAAAAAAAAATGACCGCTAAACATGGTAAAAGGGTATGATGACGTAGGCTTGTGTCAGTCACGTGATCGGAAGAGAATACCAGGCGCAGTATATTATTGTACCATGTCCAATACCTTACCATTCTATTTATTTTTACTACCGTCTATTATGAAATAAGATAACCGTGACATATTCTTGTGTTGTTACTAATTAAAAGAGTTTCCGGGGTAACAACCAGTTCCGCCAGGGGCCCGGTTATCATCTTTATGAGTGAATAATAAAAGTGTATATGTTGTGAAATCCAAATTGCAAATGAAATAATACAATTCCAGTGATTAATTCAATTACACCCTCACTATTCTCATTTTGTATGAACCAACAGTGACAAATTGCTACATTTTTGGGGGATATCGAACATGATTTTTGGGTGTTGCACACACTCTAACTTGACTCTAACTAAATGATCATTGATCAAGCACTCTCAATATTTGTACCGTAAAATATTTAAGTTGGATACCACTTTATCAAATTGTCTCGACTTCCCTTGACCTCCCTAAAATTACATTTCACTGCTGAACAAATAATATAGGTAGGTACTTAAAGTTTTTTCATGTTCGACTCACCTCATTGACAAAAATCTGACATGGAGTGCGATTTTTGAAACTCATTCTCTGAGCTCAGCAGTTGAAAATGTCAATATTACTATGGAAATATGCATCTTTCTACTGCTGATTTGATTTTCAAAAATCATACTTCAGGAGTGCGATTTTTAAAAGACAAATCAGCAGTAGAAAAGATGCGTATCTCCACAGTAATTTTGACATTTTCAACTGCTGAACTCAGCGAATGAGTTTCAAAAATCGCTCTCCTGAACTTCGGCCCGGAATCCACCAAAGGAGAGCGGAATGGAGATGTGTCGTGAACAACCGATTGCGTTATGTATCCATCTCCTCGGCTCACTTAGCCGCTAAGCATCTCCTAGTTGTAAGAGGGTCATCCACATTTTCCCATTTCATTAGATTCAGGAGGGTAAAGGACAAGATAATGCACAAACTAATGCACTTACGAGATCTGACAGCGAAGTATTTAAGAAGTAATTGGCTCTGAGCTGCTTACAATGTCAGTCAGAAAGAAAACCGATGAATTTCTAAAATCTACAGCAAAATAATACAGCCAAAAATTACAATGGATTTAGTTACAAAAATAATTTTATAGGCGGTTTTGAACATCGTAATGCCCTTTAAACATGTTCCATTGATAAATTTATCTTTTTTACAAACTCCATACGTAACAGGAAAGGCCGTGAAAGTTAAAGACGTCTAATTAATAACACCCTTATTTCTTACGTTATAAGGAGCACTTGATTTAATGACGACTTTAAAGGTAGACTTCGTGTCGCCAGGGATTTCGACACGCGACAGACAGGTCGCGCGGCAGTTGTCGCCAGAAGTTACGAAACCTAGTATTTACTATGGCTCCCGTGTTCTATGGTAATTGGACCAAAATAACAACAAAATATCCGGCTGCTAAACCATTACCGTAGCGAAATCTACGGCAATTTACAAAAAAATGATTTTGTTGGAATTTTTTAATCATATTAACTCACAAACTAAAATGTATTTCCATATAAACACGGTTTCTCTTACCGAATACGGCAATCGATTAATCTTAACTGGCAACACTGCTTTCAACTCACAGCACGAGCGGCGCGATTGAAAAGAGGTCGAGCGTCAAGTGTCGCGCGACATGTATGACTGTCGCCGTCGCGTGTCGCCCAGTAACAAAGTCTACCTAGGCCTTTCTTGTGGCCGTTCATAATATTTTTTATTCAATAGTTTTAAGACCTGATTATCTACTATACAACTACATTTCAGTTACATAAATCTACGTGGTAATTGAGATTATATATGTGTTAAAGAAAATCGTGTAGTTGTTAATTAGATTGCTTTGTCAGAATTGAAAGTACTAACTTAGGTCCTTAGATAACACCAAAAGCGGGAGAAGCGGCTTTTAGCACTCGTGTGTCTTCTTGACTCAGTCCAATGCACTTTATTTACTCGCGACTTGCTAGAAGGCTAGCAAATACTAATACCGACTTGTCGCCAGTCCTTCATCATCATCACATAGTTTCAATACCGGCCAGCCACAAATTGACGGCCCGATAGTAATGTAACCATAATGTAACTTAGTTGCTATGAACCTGTCTGTTTGACATTGTCCATGATATTTATTAAATAATTCGTGACACTGTTCTATATGCAGTTAGGCCATTTAGATCAACATTGAATACTAGTTAGATGTTTTAAACTGTGTCTATTTGGATTGGACACCAACAGATGGTTTTGGATGTTTCGATTCCACAATAAGTATAATGCAATGAAATATGACGTATTTACCATATTTCATTGGACATTCATTCTTCATTTCTTTTTGGTTATATCTAAGGACCAGACATATTTGTATAATTAACATTATTCTAAATTACGGAATCTACAAATTACATTTGTAACGAGGATTCTAAAAACCAATTTATAAAGCATTTTTGAAGTCCTTTATATGACGAAAATATTGTAATTCCTTTGGTACATGGAAGGTGACAGTAAACTCCAGATTTAGATACATTCTAACTATGCTATGACTTATCTAAAACCCATCATTTAGTTCATCTTTCAAACCTCTTTCTTATCATAGTTACAATTATAAATAATTAAATACAAACTGTACCGTCAGCGGAATAAACATGGGCTGTGAAGATCACACATTATTTCGCTGACGGTACAAACTAACACCTTATGAACTAGAATAGTTTTGACAACTTCGAGACGGGCAGACAATCGTGTGAAAACATACTTATTCAGTCATCGAATTTGCAGTTAATTTGCGACATGGGATAAAGTACCTACAGCGAACTTATACTCATTAGCATCCTTTTCAACTAAGAGTCTACCCATCAAACTGGACAACTTTTACTATGGGAGCAAACCGTTCGGAGCAAAAAAATCTGCTGTTCCATACTAAACTGCAATGCCTACTCGACTCAGATGATGCAACAGCAGATTTTTTTTTGCTCTGTTTGGTTTGCTCCCATAGTAAACGTTGTTCAGTTTGATGGGTAGACTTTTAGTTTAAAAGGATGCTAATGATATCAATTTCACCCTGTACAGTTCAAGTTGAACTAACAAATTGTTGTATCAAAATTCCTCAATCAGTTTTTCAAGAGACATTTGTGACAATGAGAAAAACTTGCAGATGGCGTTGCATTGCATTCACTATAGTTTTCATTACGTAACTTCTTTCTGAAAAAATTCCATACACTATTTGGCAGTATTTGTATAAAAACAGCAAGCGCCATCAATCAAGTCATTTTCAAGAAAATCTCTCACTAAAGTCTCTCCAATACATTTTGTTGTCCGAATTGACAATCAACATGAAACTGAATGCGCTGCCACAAGTCCATTTGCACCATCAATATTGCCCGATCAAGAGCACCATATACACCTATTACAAACTCCAAGACTCCAACCGTCCCTTGTCTCAAAATGGGGCATGTATAAGCACCAACTCACAGTTAAGCACCCTTTAGACAGGCAATCGATTGTATGCTTTCTGCCCAGGCCGAATCGCCCGTTAGCCAAATTGCACCATCTAAAGGCCGATCGCAACCATGGGGTGGTTTAGAACTGAACAATTTTCAGTACTGACACGAAAAATTTCACTTGGCGTATCGGTAAACGTTTTATCGCGCCTGCTAACTCGGTCGTTCGCACGCAAAAAGAGAGCTAGGGCGCGATAGCGCTTTATCGCGCCGCCATGCCGCGGGCGCAGAGCTACATAGGGCCCATTACATTTGAGTCGAGTACGTAACGTAAGTACTACAGTTTAGTAAGAAACAGCTATTTCTTTTTTTCGTGATTTCGAAGAAGGCTCCATAGTGAAAGTTGTTCACTTTGTTGGTCTAAAGCTATACCACCACTTTTTTACTGGGTTGGCTAACCATTTTAGCTTTTTGGCGGAAAGCATGCGATCAGTTGCCCGTCTAAAGGGTACTTTAGAAGAGATCCATGTCCTCATTGCACATCACCTCGAGGAAGTCCTCGTCGTCGTAGGGCTGCACGTGGCGGGGCTCGTGGGGGGTCCGGTCGGGGAGGGGGGAGAGCCGCGCGTCGGTGTGCGAGTGCGCGTCAGTGTCGCTCGAGCAGTCGCGCGCGTCGGTCGCCGGCGACGGCGGCGGGTTCGAGCCGTGCTCCGTTTGCACGGTCGCTTCTCCGCGCGAGAGGAGGGATGGCAGTTCCGAATCTGAAATTGTTTGGAGCTTGTTAATGGCTAGCTAGTTCAATTGAATCCACTAAATAAAACTCGGACCTCGCCTCCTTTTACCCTTATTCGTGAGAGGCATTGAGCTCATGATATGGGAGGCTGATGGTGATGATATGTCTAAGAGATTGATGATGGCCTGGGTGGGAGAGAGAATTTAGACCTCTACGGTTCAGGTCTATCCGGGTTTTAATTATGCAATTCGAGTAGCTTATCTAAGACCAAAAAGGTCCAAGCCAGCACAATGCACAGTGGACAAAGCTACAATTAGAATTTTATGAATAAAACTGCCACGAATATTTTAGTTGAGTACATAAAACTCTGCCAAGCCCATTCTAAAATGCACTGAGTTTTATTTAAATAAAGTTGTTAGTGTTATTTTTGTAAGCTTTTTTTATTTTACAGTTACGACACATTGATTGACGGCGATCGAAGGTTTGTCCATACAAAGAGCGTGATTAGTATGGGACACCGTACGCATCCTTTCGCATCGACGTGGGTTGCGGCGTCCTATACTGATCGTGCTTTTTGAATGGACAAACCATCGATCGCCGTCCATCAATGAGTCGTAACGTAATCCTTATTTTACTAATTCAAAATCAAGCAAAAGCCATCATAAGCTTATGTTGAAGATATAGTACATTACTGCAGCGGCCAGCAACAAAGGCATTGATGGACGAACGTGTAAATGTGGGCCGAGGCGGAGCCGAGGCACACATACGTAAGTCCATCAATGCCTAGTTGTGGCCAAGGCTTGTATAGTACTTTTCTCAAATAATGCGCGGAAATGAAAACAATAAATTTTCTCAAGTAATTCGCGGAAATTAAAACTCTTTTCAAAATCAATGACGAACAACAATTTGTATTTTTTTTTCAATAAACAGCTTTCTATTTGCAAGCCAGTTCGAAATTTAAATAAAACCTTTGATGAGTTACCTCCTTGGTCGCCATGTTTCGGAGTAAAAGATCGTTCCATTTTTAAATTACACGACAGATATGAGTTTAGTATGTAATTTATTTGGCCGCTAAACACGACAGATATGGATTTTCATACAACATTGCCGGCCGCTGCGCGCATGTATTTGGCCAGTACAGCAATGTCGATTTATCTCGAAGAAGGTTGTCAAAATAATGCTCACATTTCCAAGCATGTTTGAGAAAATGTAATTACCAGTAAGGCTCTGTTTCAACTGCTCCATGACTTTCTGGCGGCTCTTGGTGCGGGACCGTTTGATTTTCCTCGCCGTCTCCTTCCTGTCCTCGGTGAAGATCTTATTGATCATGTCCTGGGAGACATCGTCGTCGCGTTTTAGTAGAAAGAAGTAAATACCGCCCGGGGTTCGTCGCCGAGTACCGTTCTGAAAGCAGGAGGTAGGATGGTAAGTAAATATTGATATAGATCCCAGCTGCCGAGCATGCGGAGAGGATGAAGAGACCATGGAACATATCCTTTGTGACTGTGATGTCTTGGCGGCTAAACGCATGAGCCTCCTCGGGGATGGATACACATAACCGGGAGATCTTAGGTTTCTTCCCCTCAATGGTATTGGCTCCTTCATTGACCATGTATTGAAGGGTGAAGAAAGCAAAAGGTATTGGGGTTAACACAAAAGATCCCACTGGGTCGTAGTGTTGCTGGCTTGCCAGCCCCCACAACAAGATAAGATATGATAAGAAATATTGATCTTTTGTAACTTTATCTGGAATCTGATAATGATAATGATACCATCAATCTACAACCAACCTAAGGACCAAATCCTTCTTGGATCAGGAACAATAGTTGTAGATTGATGTAGGTCCTAGACCTATAATGGCATGTTTAACCATTTCTGGATAAATTCTTAATAACTTTTATCAGACAGATCATTTGACATTATTTCGTATGAAACATAATACGTCAAACGATCTGTCAGATAAGCTATTAAGAACTTATTCAGAAGTGGTGAAATGCCCCTAAAAGTTGTATTCAAGGTACCTAAAAGCATTATAAAAGGGAAACTTTTTTTTTGCAATGGATTGGTTTTATAATACATGTCAAATCTTTTGTACAAGGTGTGCTACATTATGGATATCTAGTGGAAAATATAAAATACTGAATGCCTGAATTAAATCTGTAGGAGACTGAGACTGCACAATAAATATAAAATAAAAGATAATTCTTACCATGACCATCATGCCTCCCTCAGCTTCCACCCTTTGAGTCTCCTTGTATATCTCTAATGCTTTATTTACTCCTAGTACTTGAACGATCCTCTCTGTTGATACAAAAATTAATATTTTTTTAAATAGATTCAGATAGGTGACAAATCTATCTTTGATTTTAGTAGTCTCTGCCCACCAAACATCAAATTATACATACAACTACTAATAGAGTAACTTTCAAGTATTATAGTAATGTTTTCACATGAAACTTCCCTGACTTCATACATAACAGACGTGAAATCGATGGCGCCACATTTAATAGTTAAGGGGCTATGTGAAAAAAATAGGATTCTTCAAAGCTTCATATATCATGAAGTACTAACAGTAGGAGTATGATTTTCGGATATGTGTAAATTGAACATATAATTGAAGTTTTGATTAGAACCAAAATGCGATTAAGACACATTTTCTCGATAGAAAAACAGGCCAAAGTAGCCTCCGTTTTGATCTATAAACGCTTGGAACTGCTAAACGGTGAATAATAGAAACACAAGACTTGATTTAAAAAAAAGAGATTGATATTTTCTAAATTTTGATTAGAGCAGAATTGAACTTACATAAATAGTACAATCACAATTAAATAAAGTTTGATTTGGCGCTCGATTTGTAATATAAGCTATCCCACGCCTGTTTCGCTAAAATTATTTTTCGACATAGGCTCTTAAACCATATTATGTTGGCCCTCCTGAAGGTTTGCAGGGCGGGCCACAGGAGGCATTTACTGGGATAGTTACGCTTCTTTTCGTAGTTGAGTAAAAAGTATCAGTTTTTACTTTGGACCATAAGCTTTCAGCAGCAAAATCTAAAAGCCTAAAAAAGGAAAGCGAAAATGAAAATCTTACCAACTAAGTCCTTCTTCTCTTCTGCTAATTTCTCAGCAATATCATTAGCAATGTTTACAATCGGGTCCTCCGACGTAACCAAAAGATCTGGCAAGATCCTTGGAGTTTGTTTCTCTTCTAATTGCCTGTGACTGTTCACCCGTTTACCGAGCCGTAACTTAACGTTCGACCTGTCCGTATGCCTACGTTTATTTGACGTAGGATCAGCGTTTTTATCTTTAGTAAAAATTCTCTTATTTGAGTAATTATCGTCTAATCTGTACTTAATAGTATAGTCATAAGATTCCACGCCATATTCCCTTTTTTTCGTTACGTCACAGCTCACCATGTCTTCTGTTAGAAGGTCCTCCTGAAAATTTTTTGACATAAAATGTGATTAATTGCATGACATCCACCTCCCGCATCAAACATCGTGAGGAAACCTGCATGCTTCAATTTCGAGGCATGTATTGTACCCACTGTCCATTACAAGTGGTGACGGGCTCACTCCCCATCACACTGGACAGAGTTTCTGTACTAGTGAAACGTGGATGTTCTGAAGTTTCAGAATATCTCTGACTACCCCCTCGGGGAATATAGTCGTGAGCATATGCTATGCTATGCTATGCATCCACCTCCCGCTTCCCTCTGCAGTGAGTGCTCATTGCAGTTTTGTGATAGCAGTTTTTATTGTCTCTACAATATATGTTCCTTAAAATTTATGAACATTGCTCAGTTTTATAGTCTGATCATACTCTTAAAGACCATCAGTATATTTACGCATTCACTGCCGGTCCTTTTTTCTGTACTTTCACCAGGTGCCGCACTTTTAAATTGCTAACATGTTGCTAACTAAATGAACGCACAGGTGCGGTCAAGGCACCGGATGAAAGTAATAAAACCGCATATATGCATTGCCAGCAGTGAATTTGTTAAGAAGGACCTATACAGGTGGTGTCGGCTAAGAATAGCACCACTCCATTTCCTCCCGTGGGTGTCCTAAAAGGCGACTAAGGAATCTACCGGAGGATGGGCAGCAGCATCCTCTGAGTACACACATTCAATCCAACTGCGATCGCCAACCCGCCTGCCAAGCTTAGCGATTATGGCAAATCCCCCAATTTTGGGGGAGGCCTATGTCCAGCAGTGGACGTCTATCGGCTGATATGATGATGATGATACAGGGTGAAAAGGAAGGATCAATAACCTTTAAACCACATCTACTCACACATCATCATACATCACTCTACCCATCAAACTGAACAACTTTCACTATGGGAGCAAACCTGTCAGAAAAAAGAAATCTGCTGTTCCATACTAAACTGAAGCACCTACTAGACTCAAATGTATGAAATAGCTGATTTATTTTTGTTCTGACAGGTTTGGTCTCTTAGTAAAACTTCTTCAGTTTGATGGTTTGGACCACACCTGAAATTTACGACGCGGTAAAAAAAAATCATCCGTATAGGGGTCAACATAAAAGATCCCATTGGGTCGAAGTAGCCAGCAACACGTAATAAGATATGATAAGCTGAAGAACAGTATCATACCTGCAAAGCCTGACACCACACGTTATATTTATCTTTCTTATCAGGCTGCGTGGGCGGCTGAGGTCTCCGCGGCCTCAGTTTCGTCCTCTTAGGACGCCGGCGCGGTTCCTCGTCCGACTCGGACCCCGACGTCTCCACCGCCGAGGCCTCGTCGCTCTGCTCGTCTTGTATCTGCATATGGACTAACGACGGCGGGTTGAACGCATCTGGCCTCTCTAATGGGATGTAAGTTCCCTCCTCTACGTCAGAATCCTCCAACTGCAATGCCGAAATGTCAATTTAGATCGCATTTTCGTGAACAATGAAAAAAGTTTTAAGAACCATTTTTTTTAGTTTTAACACTATATAACATTGACTTATACATGATTTACGGTTTTAGTTATATAAAATAGGATATTAATGTTGTATTTTTCGAAGATTTGTACGATAAATGTAAAGTAATTTTGCACAAAAAGCTGCGAGTAAAAGTTGCGTTCTAACCTCCCCTTCTTCGCGTTCACGGGACACCTCGACATCTAGCTCTCCTTCTGTTGTTGACATCATGCTCAGGAAGGGTAAGTACTGATGAATAATGTAAGCTCATGAAAGAATTTTAGCTTTAACACCACCAATTCCGCCTTTTACCACTTTTCTGCTGTAGGCTGGCTGGCTATCTATCTGTCACTTCTAATCAGGGCTGCCACCACAAAAATCGATAGGGCGCTAAAACCGTGAAGAAAAAAGCTAGTCCAAAATATTTGCGGGTTGATAAAGCGCCAGATTCAGCGCTAATCTCTTCTCTCGTAAATAGTCCATTTAAGTTCTCTATGGAGGATAAAGGGGGAGGCCTTTACCCAGCAGTGGGAAGAAAAAGGCTAAGAAAAAAAAAGTTCTCTATATCAGGACTTCCCAACCAGTGGGGCGCGACCCCCTT
Organism: Agonopterix subpropinquella; assembly: GCA_922987775.1. NCBI lineage: Eukaryota > Metazoa > Arthropoda > Insecta > Lepidoptera > Depressariidae > Agonopterix > Agonopterix subpropinquella. Next base: position 6,677,603 of record OV277710.1, read on the forward strand.
GGGGGGCGTAGTGATATCGTAGGGGGGGCACAATGCGTTAGCATTTTGAAAAGAAAAATCCAGCTAACGACGTCAATTCCACTCATTAATTCATTTTATTAATTAACTTATTCTTTCAGTTTTTAATTCATTTGTTTTACTGAAATATTCAGGCTCAGCAGGTCTCAGATAGCAACATTCCACCCGCGCTTGTCGTTAAAATTTCAATAGTGGGGGGGCATGCAAATATTACTTATTGTACCAGGGAGGCGTGACGCAAAAAAGGTTGGGAAACCCTGCTCTAAATAATCGTATCAGTCTTCCTGAATAAGTCAGTCAAGTCGTAGGTCGCTAGTAAAATTTATGATAGCACGCACTTCACATACCTAAGCGTTCGTTTTATATTTTATTTTAATTTCCCGAAAACTAGTTAGTCTATGGACATGTTTTGACCACATTTGCGTGACATTCTCCACTAGGCACTAAATTCTCAGGCCCTGTACCCGGACTTTCGATGTTCGATATATCGCCACTGTTTCGGTCCGCACTTCATTGTAATAGAGTTGACATTGGAACGAAAACGTTCACGCAATTGCGAAGTTCGAATGCGCGGGTAGAGGCCCTGATTCGATTCGACACTAAGGCTGAGATTCAGAAACGATTTTTAAGTCATAGTTCGAACTAAGTAGGGTCAAAATGTATGGATTTTGACATACGGGAGTTCGAACTAAGACCACAGGTCCGGCACTTCAAACAACGTTTTAGATTTGACATGATGACGTTCGCACATGCGCACTTTGCGAAAATTGTGCATGACATATGTGTAGGGTTGACTTAACAGGCATTGTATGAACTAAATTATACATTTCGTTACTTTTTATAGTTTATTCTGTAATTAAAAATTGTTTTTAAGCTAATGAATCACAGAAAATGTGAATTTAGCGTTATTTTCCAACGTTTATTTTTACTGTGAGGAGAAAAATAAAATATATTTTATGTAGTCAAATCCAACGGGTGCGCGAGCCTGTCTGCATTCCCTTGCTTGGCATCCTTTAAGTTACCACAGAGAGTGTGAGGGGGGGTGGGGTATCTGAAGTCAGAGGGGGGGCGGGGAGTGGCCGTTCTGTATGTAGAACTATATACTATAAAAAACGTCTCTGAATCTCAGCCTAAACAAACCAAAAAGGCGCTTAAAGCTAAGGTGGCAACACTGCTTCTTATTCCCATCCATAGACAACATAGAATAACATCTGTCAACATTTTGAAAGATAGCATTTACGAATCATAGAAAATGAAAAGAAGACGCATTTACAAATATACCTATACCTTACTAAACACTTTTTGCTGTCTGTTTAAATGGCGGTAAGTACAATAGCTACGTACCTACGTGGGTAAATGTTCTGCACTGGTAACATGCCAACCCGCGATAGCCGTGATACGGCTTTATCACGTCTTTTATCTCGTTCTTTTGCGCGCGAACGAACGAGATAAAATACGTGATAAAGCCGTATCACGGCTATCGCGGGTTGGCATGCTACCAGTGCTGCAAGTTTAGGTATTTATTACAAACCTACCTACCAAAAGTTTGTAATATCTACGAATGTAATTTACGCAGATTGTAAATAGTGATCCTCAAAAATTATAGGTAATGTCATGTAGGTACTACATAAAATAAATACCAATTTACGTAAACCAGCGGGGCTAGTACGCCATAGCTTCTTCTTATCGTGTGGGCAGAGCCCGTGTCAGAGTTTTTTCAGCGCCGTCACGCCATAGCTGTGATAACGGTAGGTAGGTAGTTCTTTTAATTAGTTTGTGGCTGTGATACGATCATGTCTTTTATCTCGTTCCTTTATGCGCGAACGAACGAGATAAAAGACGTGATATAGCCGTAACCCGGCTATCGCGGGTTGGCGTACCTAGCCCCGCAGTATACCTACGCCACCTTCCTGTGTAGGTAGTTCGTACTGTGCAATACCTATGCCAACTTCCTGGTACTGTTCCATAACATGGCCAAAAAATGAAACAGAATCACAACCAGCACTGGTAGCATGCACACCCTCGATAGCCGTGATTCGGCTTTATCACGTCTTTTATCTTGTTCTTTTGCGCGCGAACGAACGAGATAAAAAGCGTGATAAAGCCGTATCACGGCTATCACGAGTGTGCATGCTACCAGTGCAGGATGCTGGAGTGATGCTGGAAACGGTGTATGAAAATCAATGACTTTGATGAAAATAGATAAAAACTGCATGTAAAATATACTTATTAAGCGAAAAATACCTTCCAATCTTCTTAATCACAAACTTCATCGATGCTTCATCCATCATCAACATCACATCAACATTTTATAACGTCACGATGATTGTGACAATGTATACGCGCGGGACCTGGGTAGTATAATTTCCATTATCATCATATTTAAACATTTCTATAATGATTTACACAAGAAATCTAAATTAAACAGTAATGTACGTCAATTTCGGTCAGTGTCTTCTAACCGTACTTTTCCTAGCCCTAACATCTACTAACTTGAACAAAGCAACGTTTGTCGCGTAAGTAATTTTTTGTTTTAACGTTTTTCTTTGGTTCGCAATGAGCAATTTAACAATAATGTGAATTGTTCTGCAGAAACAAACTACCACTATGGACATGGGAGTGCATAAATGAGCGGTGCGTTCCATTAACAGCAAATAACCCTGCAAAACTGCAGTCGTTGGCAACTTGTAACATGCTCTGCGCATCGATGCAGCTGTGGCCACAGCCGACTGGGCCCGTAAGCCTGGCTTCAACAGCGGTCCCTGTACGCGCAGATCTATTTCAACTAGTGGGCGTATCGGCTCCATCCACAGTTATTCACGAACATCTGCAGGACGCATTTGAATTATTTCGCAAAGATTTGCACAATCTAGAGAAAGATGCCTCTGGCTTTGCAGAATGGCGCTCTGTTGCTGTTCATATTGTCGTGAATGGCAGTGCGGATCCGCGGATGCAAATCGATACCGATGAAAGCTACAAATTACTGTTGCGTCCCAAATCTGGTCCTGGGAGCTCTTTAGCCGTGGACATTACTGCGCGATCGTTTTGTGGTGCACGCCATGGTTTAGAAACTTTACTTCAATTGGTGTGGCTGGATATCCAGGGTACTTTAATGACTTTGGAGGCGGCTAAAATAGAAGATACTCCTCGCTTTAGGTATCGCGGTTTGCTACTAGACACAGCTCGCAACTTTTTCTCGATAAATGATTTAATACGTACGATTGATGCGATGGCTGCTTGTAAGTTAAACACGTTCCATTGGCATATAAGCGACTCTCAGTCGTTTCCATTAAAGCTAAGTAGCGCGCCCCAGTTACCTCAGTATGGAGCATACGGCCCTGGTGCAGTATACTTAGCTGACGATGTACGGAAAGTAGTACGCCATGCACGACTACGTGGGATACGTGTTTTAATAGAGGTGAACACGCCTTCACGCGTGGGCAGAGCCTGGAACTGGGGACATATTTTGGGCCTTGGTGACCTAATGTTTTGTATTGACGCGGAACCATGGACTGCGTACTGTAACGACCCACCTTGTGGCCAGCTTAACCCTCGAAATCCCCACGTTTATGAGCTTTTAGAGGCAATTTATAGAGAGATAATCCTGATGACGGGCGTCGACGATATATTTCACATCGGAGGTGACGCGATCTCCGAACGTTGCTGGCGAGAACAATTCACGAACGACGAACCGATTGAACTATGGCTCGAATTTACCAGAACAGCGCTACAGAGTTTAGAGAACATAGCAGGAAGATTACCGAATCTCACACTTCTCTGGTCGTCATCTCTAAATCCACACATTAAAACTGATTTAAAACAATATGTGCATAGCATCGGACTTCAAGCACGTGGCGCAGAGTGGGCCAAAAACTATGTTTCCGGAATCCGAACCATAGCCTGTCACGAAGATCCGTGGGATTTGAACACTGGCATGGGACAGTGGTATGAGGAAATAGATGGTATGCCATACAATTCTTGGCAGCGTGTCTACGAACATCGGCCTTGGAATCATGGAGGATCAGGGATCTTTGAGGGAGGAGAGGCGACGGTTTGGTCATCTTCGTTGAGTGGAGGCGGGCTAGACGCGCGTGTGTGGCCGCGCGCAGCGGCGCTGGCGGAGCGATTGTGGTCGGACCGCGCAGAGGGAGCCACTCGGCCAGTGCACGCACGCCTCGATGTCCAACGTGCAAGACTCGTCGCACGCGGCGTCCAAGCTGCACCTTTATGGTCTATGTGGTGTACACACAACACCTACACTTGTATTTAGTTAAAGAAATGTTTCAGTTGAGTACTGAAAGGTCAACCAACACTCAATTTTGGAATACCTATACACACGTTTTATCAAACTATACCTACGTGGAATAAAAGCATTTTTGTATGAGTAATTTTACTATTTCTTGATATTGTGTTTGTACTACCTTATTTATAAAATTATACCACAACGATTATACTATTTTTGGTTCGACCGGCTTACGACTATATCATTTCTTCCGGTTCGTTGTGGGTATCGTACGAGGTGATTAAAATATGATAAGAAGTGCGATTTTTGAAAATCATACGAGTGACTTGGCAGTAGAAAGATGCATAATCTTGTTAAGAAGGTCGTATGACTCTTCCTTTATGGTTCTTAGTGTAACTTAGCAACCAGTGACTTCAATCTTCGAACAACGACTTTGTCAACAAGAAAATAACAATTGACCACACACAGACTTATAGGTGGCGCTATAATCCAAAGATAAAGTAGCACCAAGCACTCTCCACTATCAAACTGTACAAAAACATGTATCGTCAACCCTTACAGTCTCACACAGATAGTCATAAGAGTAACAGAACTAGACAGATATAGTCAATCCTTGCAGTCCCACACAGATTGCTATAAGAGTGACAGAGCTAGATAGACGTCAATCTGTTACGTATGTTAGTGAAATAATGTTGCCCATTATTATATTTTCTTCTAATTAGTAGAACTTTTTTTCTTATCATCTATTTGTTTTTGGAAGACCAACAGTTGTTGACAAGATACAAATTTGATAACAGAAAGCCAATTGACAACATTTCAAAATCTTAAAGCATTATTTTTATTTGCTTTATGGATAGTTTACCGTTAAATACGAGACCCATATTTTTTATTTTTTCCTAGTTTTCTTTCGTTTCAGAGAAAATATCTTCTAAAAAATTGTTTGACGTAAGTTACAGAGGTTGGCTGTATAAAAGTAATACCTTTGCCCATGCTTTGCCAAAATATTTAAAAAAATTGACATTTGCTTACGGTGCGTTCCGAATCACGCCAACAGTGTTGTGAATGATTACAGCGCTGGCACCCGTTCCATTTGCGTTATCGCGCTTACAGTGCTGATAGTGTCCTACCTATTCGGAACGCTAGATATCGCGTTCACATCACAACATTCAAATATTCCTATTATTTTTTTCATCACTAAATCGTTATAAATCTTTGATTCTTCATTTTTAGAACATGATCAAACCCAATGCTACTAAAGAAACCTAAATCGAGACTTAAACAAACCAAAAATTAATTACCACTACAAAACTGTCAAACGTCACTTAAAAATTCAGTCAAAAATTTACTACAACGACTACAACAAAACTGTCAAACGTCACTTTTAATAACTCGCCCACAGAGCTAATGGTCCGAGCTGTGAGCACTGTTATTGCAAGATGGCGTCGGTAGTGACGTCATGATGAAGTCACGTTTTTTATCGTTTTGGATCGACATTTATCGTGGCGTGATTCGGAACGCACCGTTTTGTCGTTGGTTTGACAGTTTGACATAAATGTTGTCAACTTGTCAATGTCAAGACTTTTTTTTTAATTTACCTGCTCTTCAGAAGACAAAGGACATCTGATGGGTGATGCCTACATCTATTATTTATTGTTTTTTCAAAATATTTTGAAAACTATTACATAAAAAAATAAATAAAAATATTTATAAAGATAAGCATAAAAAATCTCGAAATGGTTTTCGTATTTCACTAACAAATGATAAATGAAATGTTGTCAATTATCCACTGATAGAAAAATTTGATTGTCCATCCAAGTTGTGAACAATATATAAAATTGGTAGAAAATTCACTATTTGCTTCTAACAACACTTTTAAAAAAAACTGTCATGTCTGTCAAGGAGCGCGATTTTGAAAAATGTAAAAAATTATTTGTTTTGAACAAAGACAAATAGTACTTTATTATCACCGGAAAGTTTTGAATGTCGGGGATTAAAGGGCAGATAAGTTTACTTCATTATGTCGGATAAGAAGTGTTGCGTTCCTGGATGCTTTGAAGCTGGTGGTACGTAAAAAAGTAGTTACGGAAAGATTCAGGTTAGTACTTATTTTTATCTAGTTTTCTTGTTTAATATTGACCAAACTTTTTTTTTTCAGCTTCTCATCCAACTCTTCACCTATTTCCGAACCCAACGAAGGACCCTGACCGTTTAGATTATTGGATTGCATGTGTTGGGGGACGTATCCTTGAATTACCAAAGGAACATATTTACAAGTATCGTAGAGTATGCCATGCCCATTTCGAACAAAAGTTTTGTTGCCGGTATAACAGACTGTCTAATATAGCAGTTCCAACATTGAATTTGGCAGGTTAACAATTTAAACTATGACCTACACTCACTACACAGTACACACGCCCTGCTGTCATCATCGTTAGCCTTAATATGTTGTACTGAAGGACACATATCTATCCTCAGAGACTGTTTATGGGTGTCAGTTTACCACGCGTGCCCAAAGCGGTTTGGTAGACTTAACATACACATCGGAAGTTTCCTCACTATTTTCATAAGTCAGAAAAAAATCATCGGTACATGGCACATTACCCGTGCGGATTCGACCCCTTACCCCCATGATTGAGTGTCCATACCGCTCCGCAACGCGCGTACCACCGACGCCACAGATTACTCGCTGCTGTAGACACAACATATTTTTTAAAGCGATAACATACTTGACACTTGATGGCCTGATTAGCTCAATTGGTAGTGAACCTGTCTGCTGATCCGAGGGTCAGGACTTCGAATCCCATAAGGGGCAAGTATTTATAAGGGGTTGTCCATTAATCACGTGAAGCTTAAATAGAGGGGGAGGGTGTTTCGGATAGTGTCACGATCAATCACAAGGGGGGAAGGGGGGAATTTCATGACGTATCACGTGTAATTATTTGCGCGAAATTCTACAATATACAAAAAATATGATTTAACATTGATTGATGGTATATTTCAGATGAAAACAGAGCAGATTCAGAGCCTGTTTTGGAATATCCTCAATATCAGCATGAAGGTACCAACCTTATCAGCTACTCAATCCTTAGTAGGGCTCTTGTACCTAAAGGGGGCCAACGGGACCCTATTCATAAGTCTACGCTGTCCGTCCATCCGCCTGTCCTAGATATAAAGGGCTGTAGCTGTATCTCTTGGAACGTAATAGCTAGAATGTTGAAATTTTTACAGAATATGCGCGTTTATGGCGCATTAGCTAACAAATAATAAAAAACCGACCAAGAGCAAGCACACCCGCACTAAGGTTCTCGGAGAAAACATTTTTTTTTTTAACCGACTTCAAAAAAGGAGGTTTTTTATGTGTGTTCGCGGATAACTTCGTCGTTTATGAACCGATTTCGATGATTCTTTTTTTGTTGGAAAGGAGATATCCCAAGAGAGGTCCCATGATAAGGAAACCAGGATCTGATGATGGATCCCAGAGATATCGAGGGGAACCTTCGAAAATCGTAGTGCCGACTAGTGCGTTTGTTAATTTAAAGCACTACTATTAAATCGAACTAATGAATTTACCACTGAAAATTGTAAAATAAACAAAATTTTAACAAAAAAATTAAAACCGACTTCAAAAAACTAAAAAGTTAAAAAATAATATTGCAGCCTATGACTTTTTCGTTCGCATCATAAGAACATTAATTTGTTTTATAGAAGTCGGTGTCAAGCCAAGCCAAAAAATGCAAGCCATGTCGCGAATCGTACCGGCTTGACAGCGACTTCAATAAAACAAATTAATGTTCTTATGATGCGAACGAAAAAGTCATAGGCTGCAATATTATTTTTTAACTTTTTAGTTTTTTGAAGTCGGTTTTAATTTTTTTGTTAAAATTTTGTTTATAATATTGTATGGTGGTTCGGAGCCATCTGTGCGCGAATCCCACTCGAACTTGGCCGGTTTTTTATTATTTTCCAATTGTAGATTGCATTCAATTTTGCAGAGTTAGTACCGTCGATACAGATACAGACACCAGAGTTAGTACCGTCGATACAGACACCAGAGTTAGTACCGTCGATAAAGACACCAGAGTTGGTACCGTCGATAAAGACACCAGAGTTAGTACCGTCGATACAGATACAGACACCAGAGTTAGTACCGTCGATACAGATACAGACACTAGAGTTGGTACCGTCGATAAAGACACCAGAGTTGGTACCGTCGATAAAGACACCAGAGTTAGTACCGTCGATACAGATTCAGACGCCAGAGTTAGTACCGTCGATAAAGACACCAAAGTTGGTACCGTCGATAAAGACACCAGAGTTAGTACCGTCGATACAGATACAGAACCCAGAAATAGTACCGTCGATAAAGACAAAGAACTCCAGAAAAAGGTCCATCAGCTCGATAGATATACCATCAACCTCTAAAGGTAATCTTCACTAATGACAAAATGATTACTTATACAATTAATTATAATAATATATCCATAGGACTGAGTAGTATTATTAGCTGTGTGCACGACACTAGCGCCACACTAATGCGGCGTACTGCCAGAACTTTTTCGGACAGCCGTGAATTATTCTACACTATTATAATACTGTATAAAAGTCTGTGTTTGTTTGAGGATTCTGCCAAAACTACTAGACCGATTTTGATAAAACTTTTTTTATTTAAAAGCATTACCCACTTCGCACATAGCCAATACTGACAAGTAATATCTTTGCATTATTCAGTAGAGTTTCCTTAGTAGGAATACCTACTACTCAGTCCTACGAAAATCTTTATTTGACTACTTTATTTAAACTGGCCGCTCTACTATTATTAACAAGGTAATGTTAAAATATAACAACACTAATATTATATCTGTAAAAATTCCAGGTTTCAAAAAAACCAAGACTGCTGCTGTGAAGATAATGGCCAAAACACTTGCTGAAAAGAATTTAAACAAAAAACTTGTTGCAGCAAGAATGAAACTCAGCAAGTGCAAAAATAAAATCAAAAAGCAAGCAGTAGCAATCAAGATGGCAAGTAATATAATGACCAACCCAAGCACTCTCAAAGCCTTAGAAAATCTTCCTAAGAGAGCCCGAATTCTGACATTACTGCAGTTTCGCGAAAATAAAAAGAAAAACAAAGGCAGGCGTTTTACATATGATGAGAAAATTGTTGCTTTATCTTTGTTAAAACAAAGTCCAAAAGGCTATCGTCTTTTAAGAAAAATATTTATCCTACCAGCACCACAAACTTTAATAAAATTAATAACTCAGGCTAATATACAGCCTGGAATTAATACAAATATTTTTGCTCAAATGAAAACAAAAGCAGAAAAAATGAAGCCTTGTGAAAAATTATGTGTTCTCTTATTTGATGAAATGGCTCTTAAAAGTAATATTACATATAATGAAAGATTAGACAAAGTCATCGGATTTGTCAACAATGGCGAAGAAACTACCAAAGAATTTGCTGATCATGCACAGGTCTTTATGATCCGAGGTTTACTAAAAAATTATAAGCAACCCATTGGGTACACTTTTTCAGCATCAGCCACTAAGGGTCCCGAATTGGCTAAACAAATTAAATTATATGTGCGAGAAATCACAAAAGCTGGATTAACTGTAGTTGCTACTATATGTGACCAAGGCTCTGGAAATAGAAATGCCATAAAGTGTCTGATAGAAGAGTCGAGAGCCAAGTGTCTTAGACAAAATGAAGAACCAAAAAATAATATAATTTTGGTTGATGAGACGGAAATCGTACCCCTTTACGATACACCCCATCTTATGAAATGTATACGTAACAATTTAATGGTCAAAGATTTACAGTATGTAAAAAATAATGAAACCAAAGTCGCCAAATGGTCACATATAGAACATTTGTATGACGAAAATCCAGCGTATCAAGGAATCCGATTAATTCCAAAATTAACTGAAGGCCATGTAAAGCCTGCCAAAATCAGTAAAATGAAAGTCAAGTTTGCGACTCAACTTTTTAGCCAAACTGTAGCTACAAATATGGGTTATCTTGCAGGTAACTATTGAGACTGTAAAATATTGCTTTATCCGTACAAAATCATAAGTTATCAAAGTGTATTATTTTAGTAGGGTTTGCATTAGAGGTGTTAAGAAATTATAAAAAATTGCGAAAAGCCGGCATTATAAAACTACTGAAGAAAGTTGTTCAGTTTGATGGTATAAAGTTTAAGATTCTAAACAACCCCTTGAAATATCACTAAGTTGTTTTATTACGATCTGTATAATGCAGCATCATTTTGTTATCTACAGATAAAAATGTGATTCCACGGGAATGTAAAGAGACAGCCGATATTTTGTTATTTTTCGACACGCTGTTCGATACACTTAATGGCAGCTTCAATAAAAAGCAATATGCTAAACCAGCTCTGGGGCCTGTTACTCCTAATTCGGTACACCACAAAATTTGGAGAGAGTCAAAAAGTATGATAAAAACTATGAAATTTATAAACAAAGGGAAAACTGAATCTGTTCCTACGCTGAATAATTGGCTATGGACATTAGACGGCGTAGAAGTTTTATGCAAAATATTAGCTTCAAAACATTCAATTACCTCAATTTGGACGAGGCACCTCAATCAAGACCCCCTAGAAAACTTTTTTGGGTCGATCAGGAGTCATGGTTGTCGTAATACTAACCCCACGCCCGAAAGGTTCCAGTCAGCGTTCGCGACCTTGTTAGTGAATAGTCTGTCTGGTGTTCATTCCCCAGGCAATAACTGTGAAGATGATGTAGCTACTTCCTTGCATGCCCTCATTATCAATAAGGAATCCAATCCCAAGAATTCTGCCATGACTGCAAATTTGGATTTCGTAAATGAAATTAGTTTAACACCTATTGAAACAAAATTAAACAATCCAACAATTAAAGCAGGTCTGGAATATTGCAGTGGATATTTTGCAAAAAAATCAAAAGATAAAATTTTTAGAAAATGTCTGAAGTGCAAGGCTGATTTAATGGACGAAAATGAATCGGAATATATTAAGTATAGAGAATTTCAGAGAAAACGATGGCTTTGCAGTCCGACAAAAGAATTAATTATAAATATTTCTGAAATACAAGATGTGATTTATGACATTTTAATTAAGAAAATACAAAATTCATTGATCAAGGAGTTGATTAAAACAATGATACTGATGTTAATTGATTTCAATTATATCGAATGTGATATTCATAAAGAGAAATTAATTGATTTTATAATTAGTCTTGCTACTAGATTTTTTATTCATAATTATTGTAAAAACATAAACAACATATTATGCGGTAAAAGAAACATAGATGATAACGAGGACTGGTTACAAGTTAAAGCAAAAAAATTCTTTGACAAATCTTTGAAAAGGAAAAAATAAATACAATGTAATGCGCGGCTTGCTTATGTTGGTTTTGTGTGTCGCCGTGCATACATAAAATAACGTTTTGTAATGAGTCGCGATCTTTTTCGCAGTCTCATCTGCATGCTCAGTGGACATTTGTGCCGATCCCAAGACGCTGCCAGCTGTTGTAGGGCTGAGCATGGGATGAGACCAATTTTTCCCTAATTTGACACATCATATTCGCAAATGTTAACATTTCACACATATAGGAATTGTTGTTAAATTAATATTAAGTGTATCCTTAGACCATTTTATTGTATAGTACAAAAAGAATATTTAAAATCTGGTACGCTGCGCTGTAAGCAGCGACACGCCTGGAGTTGCACTTTTTACCTGACTGCCCCAGAAGGAGGGTTATGTTTTTCGAGTGTATGTATGTAACTATGAGCCTGTTTTTCTCTTATCAGTGAATAATTGTTAAGAGCCTACCGAGCCTATTGTGCTGCCCTCAATCGTATTTTTTTATTTCTTAACAATTAAAGAACGGATTGCGGATAATTGTTTTATGTACAAACATTATAAAACAAAGTAATCGCAGTCCTGAAGTATGATTTTTGAAATTCAAATTAGCAGTAGGAAGATGCATAATGTCCATAGTAATATTGACATTTTTAACAGCTGAGTTCAAAGCATGAGTTTCAAAAATCGCACTCCAGTCCAACCAATTACGGTGTGACCCGGAACGGAAGTAAATTAAGAATGAATGTTTTTAATTCTTATATTAATTTTATTGTTCATGTAAGTAAATTATACTTAATTGTTAAATGTACACACGTTTCATGTAAATAACAGTTATAAGAAGCTTTGTTTCATATAATTGTCATCGACCAAATTTTGTTAAATAGAAGTATTTTAACTACTGCTGTGTAAATAATGGTGGTCGAAAGGTTTTCTTTTGTTACAAGCTCAATAATGTAACACTATGTAAAGGATAGGTGATAAAGTAGGTAGTTTTATTAGTTTGTGTCCGTATAGCTAGCGTACACATGAAAGGGATAAGTAAGACTGGGATAAGTGCCAATAAATAGTGCCTAACTAGTACCTAGGTCAAATAAATAGTGCCTCTGTACTTTACGAGACATCGATTTTTTTTACCTGGTACGCTAGCTTGACGTCAAGGTAGCGTACACATTTTCTGAGGCTAAGACGGCTTGCGTTAAAAATGTGTACGCTACCTTGACGTCAAGCTAGCGTACCAGGTAAAAAAAATCGATATCTCGTAAAGTACAGAGGCACTATTTATTTGACCTAGGTACTAATTAGGCACTATTTATTGGAACTAATCCCAGCCAGATCCCTTTTATGTGTACGCTAGCTATACGGACACGAATGTTTGGTACTTGTTATGTTTTTGATGTAAATTTTATTGTTCCCCAACAATAAATATGTAATGACAAAAATAATGTTTTTATTTGTTTTCAGGTTCCATGTAACTACTTGTTAACATCAGTCATTCATATAATAGGTATTATATTATGTTATGTTTTTGAAGTGTTTACGCAACGATAATTGCTTTAATTTTCTGTGAATCCTTACTGATGTTAACATAAAATACATGATACCTATTAATTATAAAATAACTGTAACTGTAAATATTCATTATTTTATAAAATTGAGAAGCCCGCCATCCCCGCCATCTAGCGTAGGCGAAAATCCTAGGTTTGCCGCAAACATTAAGATATAGATGGCACGGGAACGTGCTTGCCATTGCCACAAAAAACCGCAGAGATATGTCTCTATTTCCGGTTATAATAAAGTACTCTTTGTTAGCAACCGTGTGTTTTGTCATGTCAGATTGTCAGATAAATAAAATATACTTTTGCATTGCGCTGTTTTTAAGTAAATTCTTAAAGTGGTAGCAGAGTCATGGAAAAAGCGATATTAAACGCTTCCAAGGTTCAGGTTGCAAACCTGACTGACAAGAATTACAAAACCTGGAGATACAAAATTCAAATAGTGCTTAAGGCAATGCCGGGATGTGTAGAAATTTTAGAAGGAAAAATTTCACAGCCAGCCTTGGCGCCGACAGCAACAGCCGATGAAAACAGCATTTTTGTATGGAACATTGAAAGAAGAAATTTACATGAAACCTCCTGAAGGATACTCAAAGAATGACGGAAAAGTTTGCAAGCTTACAAAAAGTTTATATGGCTTAAAGCAAGCTCCACGCTGTTGGAACAGCACCATTACCGAGCACATCCTCAAAATTGGATTCAAACAAAGTGAGAGCGATCCCTGTCTGTTCAAAAGAGGAGAGGGGAAACACAAGCTGATACTAGCCCTATACGTCGATGACGGTCTTATTGCTTCTGCAAGCCCAGACGAAACAGACAAATTTATGAATGAGATGAGGCAACGTTTTAAAATAACAACAAAAAACGGCTCGTACTTTCTAGGAATTGAAATAGATCAAAAAGCTGATGGATCTATAAAAATTGATCAGAAAGGATACGCAAAACGGCTACTAGAACGATTCGGTATGCAGGACTGCAAAGCAGCTGTAACGCCAATAGTGAAAGATGATGTGATATTCCCAAAGGATAACAATGAAGTCGATAACTTTCCATATCGTCAAGCACGTTGGTGCACTCTCTTACCTAATGGTTGGTACAAGACCAGACATAGCGTTTGCTGTCGGAGTAGTGTCCCGAAAACTCGATAAGCCAACAGCTGAAGATGAAGGAAAAGTGAAAAGAATCCTACGCTATATTAAAGGCACAATGAACTATGGAATTATGTACAAGCCTTCCACTGCACTCCAGAGTTTAAAGTGCTACAGTGATGCTGATCACGGACGTGACAGCTCTACTGGTCGCTCAACAAGCGGCATGATATGTCTCTACGCTAATGGCGCTATAGCGTGGCAAAGTAAAAGACAATCTACCGTTGCCATTTCCTCTACAGAAGCAGAAATTGTAGCTGCCAGCGAGGCTGCAAGGGAAATTATATGGCTCACTCGCATTATAAAATTTATGCAGAATGAAGGTAAAAGAAAAATACCAACACTGTACATAGACAGTGAATCTGCATTAAGGTTGGCTCATGATCCACCGTACGAGACCCACCAGAGGACAAAGCACATCAAGCTCAGACATTTCTTTGTGAGGCAGTGTGTCCTAGAAATGGATCTGACGGTTGAGAAGGTAGACTCCAGCGATCAACTGGCTGACTTCCTTACAAAGCCTCTCTTCAAACCTCGGCTTCAGAAGCTATGCAATATGGCAGGAGCCTTTATTTAAATAGAGGGGATGTTAAGAAGGTCGTATGACTCTTCCTTTATGGTTCTTAGTGTAACTTAGCAACCGTGTGTTTTGTCATGTCAGATTGTCAGATAAATAAAATATACTTTTGCATTGCGCTGTTTTTAAGTAAATTCTTAAAGAATCTCCATAGTAATTTTGACATTTTCTACTGAAAAGTCGTTCGTATGATTTCAAAAATCGCACTTAAGGTTTTCTTATGTTTTAGTGGGCAAAAGGCTAGCCACCTATCAGCACTTAATACTTTTCACACCACCCGCTCGAAAATGGAACATTATATGTCATGTAACTCTTTTTTTTTTTTTTTTTTTTATTAACTATGGGTTTGCTCTTGACCTCAATCCAGTCCTCAGGACGAAGATGGGGTCGTAGATGTAGCGAGCTTACCCAGAAGATGCCTATTCACTCGTACTTTAAAGGAATTCGGGTTGTAAGTACTCGGAAATACTGACGCAGGTAAGGCATTCCACTCCTTGGCTGTGCGCATTATAAAAGATTCAGAAAGGCGCTTGGTGCGGATATGTGGGATGTCAACCAAGAAGGGGTGATATCCCGCGGTGCGTCTGGAAGTCCGATAGTAGAAAGGGGAAGGTGGGATGAGCTCATGCAGCTCTAGGGCACACTCACCGAAGTACAATCTGTAGAAGACCGACAAGCAGGCCACTCTGCGGCGGTGGGCTAGGCTATGAAGCTTGGCCTCCACCAGCTTACTATCGCCAATGAGCCTCCTGGCTCTGCGTTCAACCGAGTCGAGTGCGGCAAGTTGATACTTGGCTGAGCCATCCCACAGGTGGCAGCAGTACTCCATACATGATCGGACCTGAGCTTTATACAATACTAAGAGCTGTCCAGGAGTGAAGTACCGCTTCACCTTGTTTAAGATGCCCAGCTTTTTGGCCGCAGTTTGAGCCTTAGACTCGATGTCAGCGCCGAAGTTGAGTTTTGTGGTCAAGCTTATACCCAGAAGCCCAAGACTGTCGGAAACAGGGACAGATGTACCCCGGAAAGTAGGAGTCAGATTAAACGGACTCCTTTTTGCGGTGAACAGACAAGCCTGTGTTTTGGTGGCGTTGAAGTTGACTAAATTATTGTCACCCCACTGGGAGACAACACTTAAAGTCAAGTTTGTCCGCTCAACCATGGCCTCCCTCTGCGAGCGTATTTTATCCCCGCTGGCCCCTGCGCCAGATACATATCTCTCCATGACAGTACTGTCATCTGCATACCCAACAATACCTGACACAAGGAGGTCATTGATGTGCAGCAGGAAAAGTGTCGCGGAGAGAACAGACCCTTGAGGAACTCCAGCATCAATTGCCATAAGGTCAGAAGAGCAGCTGTCAATGACAACTCTAATCGACCGTTCTCTCAAGAAATCAGATATCCAGCTGCAAAGATCAGCGGGGATGCCATAAGCGGGAAGCTTGCTCAGCAAACTAGCGTGCCATACCCTGTCAAAGGCCTTCGAGATGTCAAGTGATACAGCCAGTGCTTCACCGTGCTTCTCGATGGCCTCGCCCCAGCAGTGCGTCACATACACAAGAAGATCCCCAGTCGATCGCCCCCGGCGGAAGCCATATTGGCGATCACTGAGTAGATCATTGTCTTCTAGGTATGACAGCAACTTACTGTTAAGTA
Source organism: Agonopterix subpropinquella (assembly GCA_922987775.1). Classification (NCBI taxonomy): domain Eukaryota; kingdom Metazoa; phylum Arthropoda; class Insecta; order Lepidoptera; family Depressariidae; genus Agonopterix; species Agonopterix subpropinquella. The sequence goes on from OV277710.1 coordinate 6,694,159, forward strand.
CTCTTTCCATGACTTTACAGAGAATGGAAGTAATGGCGATAGGGCGGTAGTTGCAGGGGTCGGCACGACTGCCCTTCTTGGGTACCGGTTGCACATTCGCAAGCTTCCAGGATTTAGGCACCGTTCTTGTTCTGAGAGAGAGGCGATACAGGCGTGTTAGAACAGGAGACAACTCAGGCGCACAATATCTCAACACTCTTGCAGGTATACCATCAGGACCACTGGCCTTATTCACATCCAGACTACGCAATGCTCTGCGGACCTCTTTTGTATGTATTGTGACCTCCGGCATCGAAGAATCACAACGAGGGATGGTTGGCGGCTGTTTGGCACCAGCGTCCAGACGTGAATTGCTCGCAAACAGAGAAGCAAATAAATTAGCTTTCTCAGTTGCGGAGTGCGCCAGCGACCCATCAGGCTTCTGCATGGGAGGCAAAGTGGGACGGCAGAAGTTGGATTCGACCGATTTTGAAAGGGACCAGAACTGTTTACTACCAGAAGGGTAGGATGCCAGTTTGGCTCCAATGCGGCTGACATGGTCGAATCGAGCCCTCCGAAACTCGAACCTAAAGCAAGTCATTATAGCCCTGGGCCTAGCCGGGCAATAATATTGTACTGAATTTCATTATAACCCGCTGGTCAATAATGAGATTTGAATATGGAACCGCAACCACAGATTATTTAATAGTTACTACGACCCTTACTTAAAATTCGTATGAAAACTTATCATGGAGACAGGCACCAAAAAGAACTTAATTCGAAATTTGAACTGGCCACCACGAGTATTGAACACAAAAAAAGAAAAAAAGGCGCGAATACTGCATATCTCTGTACCTATTGCTACGAACAAAGTAATAATAAAATATTACATTGTCTTTCCACAACTGGAGTGCGATTTTTGAATCTCATTCGCTGAGTTCAGCAGTTTAAAATGTCAAAATTACTATGGAGATACGCATCTTTCTACTGCTGATTTGACTTTCAAAATCTACTTTCAATTTTAATTTAATAAAATAGTGTTTTCTAAATACTATACTATTGAACTCTTATACTTTGTTATAAACTCTAATAAAATAATTGGTCTCTAACCATAGATAATTTACACGCTCCCCTGGGTTTCTAACAGTATTGCTTTTTATTTTCTCGCGGAGGGTGTGAAAAGTAGAGTATGGTCCTCGGGGATAAACGTGTTTTCATCTTGGGCAAGCTTGAACCCCTCGCTTCACTCAGGATTCTAGTCTTAACTCCCTCGCTTCGCTCGGGAGTTAACTCTAAACACCCTCGCTACGCTCGGGAGTTAACCCTACAATCCCTCGTTACGCTCGGGATTCAATATCGTGCCCGTGATGAAAGACACTGCTTTATCCCCTTGGTACATAATCTACTATTACTTATTTACTTATACCCTCTTTGCTTATACCACACCCTCAAACTCAGCCAAAATACTCACCATAAACTTACGATTGGGCTTTTATCGTAAGCCTGCGATAAATTTCAGTTTAAAAAGGGTACTTTAGGTTTAATAAGTCGGTTTTTCTTGTATTATTACACTACACTGTCTTATACTTATACTATTATTTGTTATTCATCGATATCTACGAAGTCTTTTATATTGTATCTATCGATAAAAAAAAACAATAAACAGGAAGCAGTACAGCCGATGAAATTAGGAAACGGTAATGACGTGCATATTTTGAAGGAAAAGGAAGTTGATAGTGCTGTCCTTATTCTTCTAGGTTTATGGTTTACTTTGGCTCGGTAGCTTGGCCTATTTGCGCTCTATTTTTCAGCAGACGGTTCTAAGCTTTGTACGCATTTTAGTCATGGAAAACTGCTCTACGTTATTGATTTACTTATTAAATCCTCAAGAATTAATAATCTAGCGTTTCATAACTAGTATTTCGATAAAAAAATTGATATATTGCAAACTAGTTTTTCCAAGATATTAGGGTGGGGAGATAAAAGTAACGAATTTTGTCTATGCTCAATCCAATATGGCGGCTGTATCACAGCACAGCGAGAAGCGTCAAGTTATGGCGTTTAGTGAAAGAAATTTCGTAAATAGTTTATTATTGTAATTTCAATGTCAGTGCGGTTTTCATAACTTAAAATTAACATGAGTAGATATTACGATTACGGTAACGCGATATCATGGTGAGTAAACTTTATTTCGACCACCTGACATCCATGTTGGCTAATTTTTGTGTACGTTTTCATCAAGTTTTCATAGAAAAACGTTGTTATTTATCTATTATAACTATATTATGATTAAGGTGATGAAAATAACTTACTACATGTGTCTTCTATTTATTTACAAAATAGTTTCAAGACCGTTGTCCCGGGCTTTTTGAACCACCTGTGAATTGGGTACTATTTTCGCGTCCGAACGTGGTCGCTGGTGTGTAAACGGCTCTAATTAAAATTTCCTAAACAAAATCATACGTATTTCCTACAATTAGTTCATCTTGCATTACTTTACTGCCCCAAAACTTAGTAAACATCTTGTAATTAAATACTTAAGGCAGAGGACCGATTATCGATTTTTTGTATTTTCGCCTGCCCTATTGAACAAATTGTTAATAATAATCATTTGTTCGCTTTCTTTACAAATCAGATTTAAAATCTATCGGAAAGATTTGTTTTGGTGCAAAGTTTGTTGTCAAACAATATTCCTAATTTGGACATGGTACATAGGTACCTACTTTTCGAACACAACCCTTATAGTGGGAGATCCGACCGTAAAATTATGCACCTATTTCTTAGGCGAACGAAATGTGATTCTAGTTTATGCTTACACAGAGGTTAATTCAACGCCACCAAGTTGCCTAGAAAAATCTTGCCGCAAGTATCTTTTCCATTATGATTTGTGGTATAACTTTTCAGTCAGATGTGCCCTCTTGTGGGGCAAAACATGGCAAGTAACTTTTTCCATCTGTCTGCTAGGGAAGTAAATGAGGTGCCATCGGAAAGACACCAGTATAAAGAACTGGAAAAACTAGGGTTGCCACCTCTCAGTCTGCCGCAACTCTAGGGTTGCCAGGTTCAAAAATGACTTCTTTGAACCTGGCAACCCTATAGTTGCGGCAGATTGAGAGGTGGCAACCCTATTTTTTCCAGTACTTTAAATCAGTTTCCTTCCGATGGCACCTCATTTACGTCCCTAACAGACAGGTGGAAAAAGTAATACCACAAATCATAATGGAAAAGATGGAACTTGAATTAATCCCTGTGTAAGCATACACTAGAATCACATTTCGTTCGCCTAAGAAATAGGTGCATAATTTTACGGTCGGATCTCGGACTATTAACTTCCTCTGATTTCAACACACAATAATAAAGTGTACGGAACAGTATTAGGTTTCAAATGAGTCACTGCAATGTGGGGGACATTTAATTGTATGTTTCTGATGGTATATCACTTATTAGAGGTATTGGTTTGGTGAATGTTGTACCCGTGTCCAAATTGCCTTCTAAAACTCAGAACTTTAATGTTCTGTGTTCTATAATGTGTAATTAAAAAAGTACTTTCATATTTATATAGCAGTACAAAATAAAATAATAACTGCCTTCACATGAAAGTAAACAAAAATGTTAACTTCAGAAAATTATTGTTGATAGACTGGTACCTGCCTATATAATGGTTGGCAAACATCTTGAACATGGCCTTGACAGAACAAAACTTGTAGGTGAAAGTGCTACTGCTCAGCCTCCTCACCCCTACCCACTATTCAAGTTATTTGCTAGATACTGTAGTGATCAACATTTCATGTTGTTTTTTATGATTTTTATTTAAAAAAAAACATTAACAACAGCAATTCAATGCAAAATGCAAATGCAATAGATTGAAAATTTCATTCTTTAGGTAGTGGGCTTCGTGGCGAAATTGGATTATGCAATTTCCCGGTTTGGAAGAGTGTGGGTTCAACTCCCGCTCGCGACTTAATTTTTCAATCTTTAATTTGATTTAAAAAACAGAAATCTTTCTTCAGTAAAAACTGATAACTACCTCCGTGTTCTAATGGTTAAGAGCATTAGGCTCTCGAAACGGAGGTTTTGGGTTTGATTCCCACGGGGGACACCTAGTGATATGTCATTTTGTGCGTTTTTCCCCAGTCTGTTGTTATATTACGGTACTATTTCTGGTGGTAGTAGTCGTTAAATAAAAAACCATGTCAGAAGCCATAAGGCGGTCCGAAAAAACTTTGACACCAGGGCTTGCTGCCCACACAATAAGAAGAAGTAAGAACAGATCCTAAATATGCAGTTTCAGAACTTATTATCACAAAAAAACTCATATCAGTGTGGGCTGCAAGGAGATGCCACTTGTTATGATGGGTGCATAAAATTTTTATATTTTCGGTACCTATACAAGGTTTTACAATAGTAATAAACACATTACCCTTCCTTTGCGTCGCACAGTTGGGTAAAAATAAACATTTAATTCTTTTAAGGGGGCTGTTTAGACCATCAAACTGAACAACTTTCACTGAGGGATCAATATCGAAATCGCAAATAAAAAATCTGATGTTCCATAACTAATCCATGGCTAAACTACAAATCTGCTCGAGCTAAATGTATGGGACAGGAGAGGATTTTTTTTTCTTGATTCGATTTTGCTCCCATACCATAGTGAAAGTTGTTGAGTTTGATGGTCTAACTATTCAACCCCCTTAAAAGATTTAAATTTCTTTTTTTACTTTTTTTGTACTAGTACGGTCCCCAATAGACATCAAGTCAACTTTCGTAGGTCTCAGCTCCGCCATACCGACTACTGGTATGTACTTATTCGGTATGTTTTCCCGAATACAAAAAGTGCGGTAGTCACCTCCTGAGGTATGGAGGGGGGAGCTGTGACGTAGCAAAGATGGCGGCCGGCCCATTCTATTAAGCGGTATTACTAGATAACTACTGAAACGATTTACCTAAATAAGGTGTCGAATGAAAGACCATGTAATGTACATTATTTGATTTCATACATGCGTTCATGTAAAGCTAATATCAAACGAAACAACTTAAAAAAACAACATTTTGAAGGAAAACAATTTTTTTTGTGTGTGTATAGCACGGTAACCGTTAGGATGGTGGAAATTTAGCTTATTATAAAACATATTGCTACTTTTATCGGATTTCTAATAAGCTTTAAATCATTACAATCGAGTAATAAACAACGAAGTTACAGTCGTTTTAGTGAGTGGAGTCCTGGTACGAAGAATCTCAAATTGATGTAACGAGATTTTTTTAAATGATGATAAAATTGTAAGTAATTACAAAGTTTACATGCATCAATATAAATATCTTAGACATTGTCACACAAATTATCTAGTCCCATTTAAAGTACCAGAATTTAGCCTGCGACTTGTATTATGATGACTAGACAACGATATAGAATACGTTAATAGAGATGCCAATTAATTACAAGAATTTTTCCTTAGAACAGTAGTTTTATACCGATATGTGGTATAGTTGCATTCAGTAGAGTTTCCTGAGTAGGAAAAATGACGTTGTCGCTTTCTTAATTGGTGGAGTGGGGAGTTATGACGTCATAAATTTTTTGTATGGGATTAAAAATTTCTTTTTCTGAAACCTGTCCTGTTGGGTATCAAATGAAAGGGCTTCATGAGCCGGTTCTAAAAATATACTACACTATTACCTTTCAGCCACTTATCTTCAAAAAATCCAAAAAAGTATTCTCAAAACATACCAAGTTTGGGCTCCTCCGGGTGGGAAACGGCTGGGTAAATTTTTGTAAAACATACGCCTAATGACAAACAACATCCTCGTATCTAAGGTCAAAAAAACAAGAACAGAACAGATTGAAAAATTCGGTCTCTGGCTAGTGGGCTCGGTAGCGAAATTGGATAACACACTTCCCCGGTTTGGAAGGGTGCGGGTTCAAGTCCCGCCCGAGACTGAATTTTTCAAACTTTAATTTGATTCGAAATAGCACAACATGGCTGTAACATGTTCAAAATCAATAATATTTGAAATCAAAAAAACAATTTTAAAAATATAAATGTTTACTAATTATTTAAGATTTTTTTCATAGTGATAAAAATAATCAAAAAAATTTATTATCAAAAAAAATTAAAATTGCTTTATTGACCATTGATAATAAGTATGTTATGAGTCATTAGGCGTATTTTTAGAACCGGCTCATGAAGCCCTTTCATTTGATACCTAACAAGACAGGTTTTAGAGTTCCTTACTAGTTCCCACTGCGGCCAGAAATCGCAGTATGTTTTTGGGCGGGGCGATTTGTATCTCATCTGATGTCAATACCTGCCTACCCAGATGAGTATTGCGTTTGTACATCAGGGGGCAACAGTCACATAGGAGGTGCAGAGGACTTTCCATATTCTCCTTGTAGAATCTGCAGGCGGTCGTACCGAGCTGTTTAAGCACATGCACACACTGAAATTAAGTGATACGACCGCCTGCAGATTCTGCAAGGAGAAGATAGAAACTCCTCTGCACCTCCTATGTGACTGTGGCCCCCTGATGTCCAAACACAATACTCATCTGGGTAGGCAGGTATTGACATCAGATGAGATACAAATCGCCCCGCCCAAAAACATACTGCGATTTCTGGCCGCAGTAGGAACTAGTAAGGAACCCTAAAACCTGTCTTGTTGGGTATCAAATGAAAGGGCTTCATGAGCCGGTTCTAAAAATACGCCTAATGACTCATAACATACTTATTATCAATGGTCAATAAAGCAATTTTAATTTTTTTTGATAATAATTTTTTTTGATTTTATCACTATGAAAAAAATCTTAAATAATTAGTAAACATTTATATTTTTAAAATTGTTTTTTTGACCTTAGATACGAGGATGTTATTTGTCATCTGGCGTATGTTTTACAAAAATTTACCCAGCCGTTTCCCACCCGAAGGAGACCAAACTTGGTATGTTTTGAGAATACTTTTTTGGATTTTTTGAAGATAAGTGGCTGAAAGGTAATAGTGTAGTATATTTAGAACCGGCTCATGAAGCCCTTTCATTTGATACCCAACACGACAGGTTTCAGAAAAAGAAATTTTTAAACCCATACAAAAAATTTATGACGTCATAACTCCCCACTCCACCAATTGAGAAAGCGACAACGTCATTTTTCCTACTCAGGAAACTCTAGTGAATGCAACTATACCACATATCGGTATAAAACTACTGTCCTAAGGAAAAATTCTTGTAATTAATTGGCATCTCTACTAACGTATTCTATATCGTTGTCTAGTCATCATAATACAAGTCGCAGGCTAAATTCTGGTACTTTAAATGGGACTAGATAATTTGTGTGACAATGTCTAAGATATTTATATTGATGCATGTAAACTTTGTAATTACTTACAATTTTATCATCATTTAAAAAAATCTCGTTACATCAATTTGAGATTCTTCGTACCAGGACTCCACTCACTAAAACGACTGTAACTTCGTTGTTTATTACTCGATTGTAATGATTTAAAGCTTATTAGAAATCCGATAAAAGTAGCAATATGTTTTATAATAAGCTAAATTTCCACCATCCTAACGGTTACCGTGCTATACACACACAAAAAAAATTGTTTTCCTTCAAAATGTTGTTTTTTTAAGTTATTTCGTTTGATATTAGCTTTACATGAACGCATGTATGAAATCAAATAATGTACATTACATGGTCTTTCATTCGACACCTTATTTTGGTAAATCGGTGCAGTAGTTATCTAGTAATACCGCTTAATAGAATGGGCCGGCCGCCATCTTTGCTACGTCACAGCTCCCCCCTCCATACCCCTAGGAGGTGACTACCGCACTTTTTATATTTAGGAAAACATACCGAATAAGTACATATAGTAGTCTGTATGGCGGAGCTGAGTCCCACCAAAATCGTTATTTGAAGACTTTTGGACAATTGGGGCTTGTACTTTACCACCTTGTATAATTTAATTCCTTAAATAAAGAAAGCTGTATAGTAATACCAGGTTTATAAGTCTTACCGATGTACAGTCGGCCGCAATAAGTTATATACACTTTAGTACTACGACGTAGAACAAAAAGTATATACAACTTATTGCGGCCGACTGTACCTGCGCAGTTGACAAATTTTAATAGCGCGCGAAATTATATTAACCAGTCAGGATGCGCCACCTTCGCGGGCTTGATATGATATCCCTTGCGGCGATTGACTAATTGTTTTTGCGCCCTTTTTGACCGAGATCCGACCGTAAAATTATGATGTGTGTGTGCACTGAGAGATCACATCTTGAATTCGGAAATAAAGTACTATAGGTTTTAGTAGTAGTTGTAAAACAATTGTAAAACTGCGTCCTGGAATTTGTAAAGCGATAATTAAAAAGATATAACCTAAAACGTGTGATCCCTCAATCCTCACAGAGGACCTTCTACATCTGGGAAAGTATTAAGTTTAAACCAAGTTTTTGCTTACAGACTTTTAGTAGTACTTTATTTACAACGAATCTACCATATAACATGATACACAGCATCCTACACAAAAAATTACAAAGCCTTTTCACTGAGCTCTCAATCCACACACATGAAATTTTTAATGATAGCATTTTATCGTTAATTTATTAAATAAATCAATATTATTTGCGTTTAACTTTTAGTAAAAACTGTAAGGAAATTTGTAAAAGAAAGAATACATAGCAAATATGTCCTCATTCTATGTAATTGGCATTTAATTGTGATCCCTCAATCCACACGTTTCAAAATAACAAATCATTTGTAAAACAATGAAAATAGCACCTACAATAATGCAAAGCCGCAAATATTTAGTAAAAAAGTTCTACTAAATCTTACCAATTTCAGATCCTGGATTAACGGCGTGGAAAATGAGAAAAACAACTTCGATTATTCTGCTCAAATAAACCAAGCAAGGTGACCACAAACTAAAACTTCCTGGGACATCATGATTATTCATTTCTCATACTTTGAATTTGAAAGTAGGTAATTGTTTATCTATGAAGCGGTTGGAAAGGGATGTATGAGGATAAATTTCAAATATACCATTTCATAAAAAGATACTTAGGTACCTGTCGCAAATTTTTCCTAAGGATCCGTTTCAAAACGTGTAAAAATCACTCGGGAACATAGATATAGTATAGGGGTAGATCATAGACCTATAAACTAAAGACTGGCAATATCAGTTACACAAATGGCACCACTTTTTAAGCAAATTCAAGCAAAAGTCGTTCTTAACGTAAGGAAATAGCGGAGTCTTCCAGCTGGAGGTCTGGTGACAAAATGGTTCAAGACGGTATCTGTTTACTATTGACATTTCACTTATTCTAATGGGCGGTTGTCATAAGTGTGAATAGATGGCAAGTAGTGTTGTTATGTCTTGCTTCATAATATTTATCTACCCTATAATATATTTATGGGGTAGATAAATATTATAAAGCAAGACATAAAAACGCTACTTGACATTCATTCATACTTATGACATATGACAACCGCCCATTAGAATAAGCGAGACGTCAATGGTACAAAAGATTACCGTCTTGAAACATTTTGTCTCCAAGCCTCCAGCTGGAGGACTAAGCTATTACGACTTTTGCTTAAAATTGCTTAATTTTTTTTGTGTGTTCGCGGATATTTGATTGATTATTCTTTTTTTGTCGGAAGGGAGATATCCTAAGGGTGTACCATGCTAAGGAAACCAGGATCTGATTATGGAATCACAGAGAAATCGAGGAGAACCTTCGAAAATCGTAATAACTTCGGCATTTCTTGACCGATTTGGGTGATTCTTTTTTAGTTCCTAGTTACCGATTTACCCTCGAGATGGTTCCATTTTAATTTAGTGAAGATCTGGTGAAACGCTTCGGAACTACACAAAAGATTTCACCAAAAATTTAAAGCAAATCATCGGCGATTAAAACATTCTCTTCTTATCGAGTATTGCATGTATAACTGATATCTGAGTCGAACTAATGAATTCACCACTGAAAATTGTGAAATAAACAAAATTATATAGCGATATTTAACACATCATTCTGTCAAATGTAGTCTTTTATCTCGTTTGTTCGCGCGCAAATAGAAAGAGAGTGGAAGCGTGATAGTGCTATATCACGCTATCGCGGGTTGGCGTACTTGCCCCGCTGCTTTTCATTTCGACTACGAGGAAAGTAAACAAAAGCCAGCCTAGCTAGCATGTTGCACGTGATACGGCTATATCTCGTCTTTTATCTCGTTCGTTCGCGCACAAATAGAAAGAGAGCGAAGGTGCCATAGTGCTGTGTCACGGTGGCATACTACAGCAGCTGATATAATATGCAAAAATAATTTCTGAATCGCTTGATCAATAAATTTTAGACTAGGTACCTACGTTTCAAAACGTTTGAAAAATTTTGAAATCACTCGGGGTGCCTATGAGAAGATATAGTAAGTTCATGGACATAGAGTTCAGCTATGCGTCGTGTGTAGGTATGCTTCAGTGAGAATGAGATAGACTGATCTTCACGAGTGATTTTTACACGTTTTAAAACGGGTCCTTAGGAAAAATTTGCACCGGGTAAGTAGGTATCCTTTTTTTTCAAATATATTTAATATTTATCCTCATGCATCACTTTCCAGTTTTCCACCCGCTTCACAGTGTTGTCACTTTGGCTAGATCTAGCAACATGTTTGAACCTGTCAGCTACAAAAAAAAATCTGTGGCTAAATATTTTAGCCACTTATTCTAGCCACTTTTTTGTTTATTTATTTATTAATAAATACAAATTTATTAAGCTAAAGTTAGTCATTTTAACGGGTCCTTAAAGCGTTTTTTTTATTTATAATTAAATGGACTCTTGCTTGTGCGTTAGCACTGCATTTCCGCCAGTGTCAAGTGTAGTTTATTGGGAGAATCTATCCCAATCTCATGGATTGTTTTTGGACAAGAACAAGAAGAGAATGAGGAATGTGGAGCCTCGTGGCAGGCACAAACGCGACGCGCGAAACCACGCGAGACGTGTACTCGGGTCAGTTCCTGCAACGTGACTCCTCGCGTTTTTTATTGTTTTTGAGTTCCGATTACCTAAACGTAGAAGTCGAAAGGCATGGCATTCTATGATGAGCATTGTAAAACATCAAAGAGCATAATTTTATAGAATAACTGATTGTAAATCAATATTACTGATCCAAATAAACTGCATCTCAGCATATTTATGTATTTTTTTAACATTACTTTATTCAGCCACTTTTAGGTATCTAGCTTACCTACTTTCAAATTCAAAGTATGAGAAATGAATAATCATGATGTCCCAGGAAGTTTTAGTTTGTGGTCACCTTGCTTGGTTTATTTGAGCAGAATTATCCAAGCTGTTTGTCTCATTTTCCACGCCGTTAATCCAGGATCTGAAATTGGTAAGATTTAGTAGAACTTTTTTACTAAATATTTGCGGCTTTGCATTATTGTAGGTGCTATTTTCATTGTTTTACAAATGATTTGTTATTTTGAAACGTGTGGATTGAGGGATCACAATTAAATGCCAATTACATAGAATGAGGACATATTTGCTATGTATTCTTTCTTTTACAAATTTCCTTACAGTTTTTACTAAAAGTTAAACGCAAATAATATTGATTTATTTAATAAATTAACGATAAAATGCTATCATTAAAAATTTCATGTGTGTGGATTGAGAGCTCAGTGAAAAGGCTTTGTAATTTTTTGTGTAGGATGCTGTGTATCATGTTATATGGTAGATTCGTTGTAAATAAAGTACTACTAAAAGTCTGTAAGCAAAAACTTGGTTTAAACTTAATACTTTCCCAGATGTAGAAGGTCCTCTGTGAGGATTGAGGGATCACACGTTTTAGGTTATATCTTTTTAATTATCGCTTTACAAATTCCAGGACGCAGTTTTACAATTGTTTTACAACTACTACTAAAACCTGTAGTACTTTATTTCAGAATTCAAGATGTGATCTCTCAGTGCACACACACATAAATTATGCACCTATTTCATAGGCGAACGAAATGTGATTCTAGTGTATGTTTACACAGGGGTTAATTCAACGCCGCGAAGTTGCCTAGAAAAATCTTGCCGCAAGTACCTTTTCCATTATGATTTTTGGTCTAACTATTTCCACCTGTTTGTTAGTAAATGAGATGCCATCGGAAGGAGACTGATCTGAAGTACTGGAAAAACTAAGGTTGCCACCTCTCAACTCAATCTGTCGCAACTATAGGATTACCAGGTCCAAAGAAGTAATTTTTTAACCTGGCAACCCTATAGTTGCGGCAGATTGAGAGGTGGCAACCCTAGTTTTTCCAGTACTTCAGATCAGTCTCCTTCCGATGGCATCTCATTTACTAACAAACAGGTGGAAAAAGTTATGCCAAAAATCATAATGGAAAAGGTACTTGCGGCAAGATTTTTCTAGGCATCTTGGCGGCGTTGAATTAACCCCTGTGTAAACATACACTAGAATCACATGTCGTTCGCCTATGGAATAGGTGCATAATTTTACGGTCAGATCTCGGACTAGCTGCTATCTGACTTTGCACCCTTTGATTACTAAATGACGTCGTCGGGTTTTGACGGGGTCAGGGTCAGTCAGCTCTGAGCAAACAAAGTTTGACGAGCAGAATTATTTTCCTGGTTGTACTGTACTTAATTGTCCTACTCGACCTTTACCGACTATTAATTTGGGCAAGATGTGTAGATTCTATTCTTGGTTTCAGCTTCTCCCATTGCTTTTTGTTTTTTACATGAATAATACAAGTTCATACATTTTACTCTTGCTAGATCTTCCTATCATGGTAAATATACCAAACATTATATCATCAATTCACATTTATTATATTAGTTTTAGAATCACATTTTTGTTAGAACCAGATTTATTAAAAATAAAAACTTAAACTATGCAAATGTATACATAAATTCACAACGATAATCCCTACCGGGGTAGTCAGAAGCTTTGCTGTCTTCATGCTAAGTTCTATACAAAATTAGTCCTTTTCATTTATGTTCCTATTATCTAAACATTTAACAAATTTAGGGTCTGTTTCAGCTCTTCGTAATAAGTTCTTGTTAGCTTATCTGACAGATAATATTTTGTATGATAGATATGTCAAACGATCTGTCAGTTAAACTAACAAGAACTTATTATGTAGTGGAGAAACAAGCCCTTAATGTGCATTTGTAATTAGAAACCTAGAGAAAAACAGATCCTACAGGTATTTTAATTTAATGCTGATTGAAACACTGATACAATTTTTTCACTCAACATTTATAGGGTGAAATTGATATCATTAGCATCCTTTTAAACTAAGAGTCTATCCATCAAACTGGAAGCAACTATGGAAGCAAACCGATCAGACCAAAAAAAAACTGCTGTTGCATACATTTGAGTCGAGTAGGAATTGTTGTATTATAAGTACTCTGTGATAGTATGGAACTGCTGTATTTTTTTGCTCTGATCGGTTTCCTCTCCCATACGAAAAGTTGTCCAGTTTGATGGGTGGACTCTTTTCAGCCTGTAAATGTAGAATGAAAAAAATGGTGTCAGTGTTTCAATCACAAATATTTTATTATTGAAGTTGCTGCTGAAGAATTATGTGTAAATTTTTATGTATTACGCTTGTGCAACTCTGGCATATTCTCTTGAAAATATAAAATTTTATGTAACATTTAGTAGACAGATCATAGATTTTCTGGTTTCCTTAAGCAGGCCAGTAAACCTTAAATCGCAAAAGAAATAAGCTGTTTGATTTCTAACATTTGAGTTAAGCTTAACTCAAATGTTAGAAATCAAACAGCTTATTTCTTTAGGCATTGCAGTTTAGTATTGAACAGCTGATTTCTGTTTGGCGATTTCAGATTTGCTCCCATAGTAAATGTTGTTTAGTTTGGTGTGTCTTAGTTTAAAAGGATGCCCATAATTTCAGTTGCAAACCTGTAATAAGAGGGGCATGCAGTCTCTTGCCAAATGCAAGATATTATACCAAAATTATATCTTGAAAGTAGTATTTAGAAATTTTAGAAGATCTTTCCTGGCTATATTGGTTACATTAATACGTGGAGAAATGCCTTTTTCCTGTTGTGTCAGTAACATATTTTACACACTACATTGACTGACACCACTTTTGCCAAATCCTAGAATTCTTTTAATTTCAAAACCGTCTTAAAAGTTATTTTATAAAACTGGAAAAATCCATGCATACTCTGAGTTTATAATTGTCTTGTATGCTGCTAACAATACCTATTCAATCCAATCCAAAGCCAATCATCTTACCATACTCTTACAAACAGAAATGGGATTCAGTGAAACAAAACAGTGTCTATTTTAGGTGGTCATAATTCCTCTGCCTGTTAAAGCAAGATTCTCTAATGGAATATATAATTATTCAGTTAGAAATTCTTGTTTGTTAAAATATCAGTTTTCTGGAAAATTTCTCTGAAAAGACAGTCATCTTATTTCTCTTACCATTAAGCCTGTCTTTCTGACACATTGATTATTGTCAGTTATAGAAAGCTGTTAATATTCTTTCTCTCCTTAGCGTTGCTCCTCACAGCTGCAGTGGAATAATTTTAAAATCTTAGCAAAATGGACCACCAACTACTATTCAAAATCACTTCGTTTATGGAATTATTCTGGTTTGTTTATTTATTAGAGCTGTAAGACATGTTTTAACCATTGACGACTAAAACTGATAATTATTCAATTGCAGATGTTATCTTATACCCCTTTCCCATCGACCTAATTACAGTTTAAGGTTTAAGAGAAATAAGGAGACACGCGCTGCGCCGTTCCGTTTGTAACTTCGAAGAAATTTTCCAGAAAACCCCTTCAGTTTGTATAGTTTATTTGATAGCAATTTCCGTCCGTTTTCGGACTGCTGTATTTCAGTTGACATGAGATGGTCGCTCGTCAACAATGGTTAAAACACGATCTTCAGCGAGGGTAGGGAGCGCGGCCCAGAGTACGTCCGCAGAAAATGGAACCTCTTCCGAACTTAGAACGCGGCTCAAAACCACTGAGAACGGACACCGCTCGCAAAAGAGCAACAATTCTAGGCAAGTGTCTGTTCCTCTCGCGCTAGCCTCGCAACCAGCTGTCAGCATGAATGTTTGTCCATGAACATAAGACTGCTAGATCGTCGCAGTTTTTGTTTGCTATATTTATGTGTGTAAGAGATGTAATAAATACTGATGGCTTGAGAATTGAAGAAAGGCTAATCGACTTGGGCTTGCGGTGTCGGGTTTTAGATTTAAGTCTGCTGCCATTTGTGCTGCATTCGGCGAAGCCTGGAGTCCCCTACGTTGAAGAAGATGCATGGTTTTATTGTTATTTGACTAAAAAGATGAAGTTTATGTTAGTTTACTTTGTCTGACTACGCGAAATGCAAACTATGTTACAAAACTCCAAAGTTAACATAAGTTGTGAAAAAGTGTAAGGTTGCACTCACCAGTTCCTTTAAATGAGGCATTGCACATGAGGATGAAATGAATGGTGATAAGAAAACTGTCGCTTGTTTTACATACCAGCTCACTTAATGGGAAAGTTGAAGTGTTCTACCGTGACGTCTCTAGTGCATGTACCTTTAAGAAAAAAAATCGTTTTATAATACGCGTTGTTTTATGTTAAAACTAGACAATTTTTATAAATAAATTCTTACCTCGTGCCTTGTACTCACTATGTAAGCTAATAAACCCTACACTAAATACCATAAACATTTCCGAGAACACGGCAAGATAGAAACCTATCGCTGCCGATGTTTGAGCTAGCAAAAGGGTCGCTGGACGACGCTGTTCCTAAAATCTCTTGTTCTCTCTTGTTAAAAAGAACATAATCACAGAATAAGAAAGAGTATCTAGTACTACATCCAGTGCCTCCTTGTTCCCCATCAATTGATTGCCTCATCCCCTATTGGCAGATGGAGGCAAAATTATGTTAGATTATATTTTTCTTTGACAGTATAGTCCTTTCTCACTCGCATTCACTCAGTATTGCACATGCAGACACCTCTTGTCAGTTTTTCCAATTTATATAAAATTACAGCAAAGTATCCAAGTTGTGACATTTATGTTCTTGGTTTACAAAGTCCTTAGTAGCTGAAACATTTCTAACTTACGTATGAGAATTAGGCACATAAGGTAATTCTTCAAAGGTACATGCACTATTGGGATGTAACACTTCCTTAATATAATAATTGAGGGCCTACAGACTTACACCCGTATCACTGTGACCTGCGATATATTGTGATCGTCCCTCCTACTGCATCCAGGAATCTCAGTAGTGTTTTTTGGCAGTGATACTCGTCCTCAAGCGTAACTGAACGTTTGGTCAACAGGAACAATCAGGCGCTGTCGTCAGGCGGCGTGCCCGGCAGCGGGTCGCAGGGCAAGGACCCGCTGGCCCCCGCCCTGCCGGGCTCCCGGCCTATGTACCAGCACCCCAACGTTAGCGGATATAATACACAGGACTCGAGAGGGCAGTCTATGCCCGTCACGGTAAGGGCGTTGGTAGAAAGTGAAGAATGAAGTTTTCTACACCATATTCCATTTTTTTATACAGGGTCTAAACTTAGATAAAGTATATGTCTAGATAGAGCGTCACGCTTCTACCGTATAAAACAAAATTGGCCAACTTTCTTAGGTTAGTGTGCGTGAGGCTTCATACAACTTATCTCTGTGTGCAGACTGGGTGATATTTTTTTCAACGCGTTCGTAGCTTCGACTGTCTACCTTGACATATTATAACTTATCATCAAAGGGTCTAACTTCATAAATGCTGACGGTTTTTTAGGAGGATGATCAGATCAGACCATTCAACTGAACAACTTTATCGGACCAACGTCGAAATCGCGATAAAAAATCTGCTGTTCTATACGAAACTGTAATCCTACTCGACCCAATATAATATGGGATAGCTGATTATCGCGTTTTCGATGTTAGTCCATTAGAGAAAGTTGTTCAGTTTGAGTGTCTGATTATCCCTTTAAAAAGCCGTCAGCATATTACAAATAGAACCGCCCCTTCCTTCTGGTAGAAGCCATAGGATTTCTTATGCAGTTTTTTAGCAGCTAGCCGTCTACCACCACTTGGCACCTCACTCCATCCTGAAAACTTCAATATGCGCGCCTTACTACAGGGTGTACAATAAAATGGGACAGCTACTCAAAGGGGTGCTTCAGACCATCAAACTGAACAACTTTCTCTATGGGACCAATATCGAAATCGCGAAAAAAAAATCCGCACTCCCATACAAAACTGCAAACATAACTCGACTGAAATGTATGGGACAGCAGATTTTTTTTTCGCGATTTCGATATTGGTCCCATAGAGAAAGTTGTTCAGTTTTTTTTTTTTTTTTTTTGTTTGATGGTCTGAAGCACCCCTTTAAGTAGCTGTCCCATTTTATTGTACACCCCCCTGTATAACTGCTTACAAAGATGCAAACGTATGCATATACAGGGTGAAATTGATATCATTAGCATCCTTTTAAACTAAGAGTCTACCCATCAAACTGAACAACTTTTACTATGGGAGCAAACCGATCGGAGCAACTAAAAAATCTGCTGTTCCATACTAAACTGCAATGCCTACTCAACTCAAATGTGCCCCGATCGGTTTGCTCCCATAGTAAAAGTTGTTCAGTTTGATGGGTAGACTCTTAGTTTAAAAGGATGCCAATGATATCAATTTCATGACTGTATACTGTATGCATGTAAGGGGTACTCCGAGATATTCAAAAAACTTCAGAACATCCACGTTTCACGCAAGATCTTTTACCAACAAAAGGATTGTTATCGCGAGCTCTCATTGGCTCAGCTAAGATGGTCAGTGTTTACGTAAAAGAGCGGAAGTGTCACCCCGCAGGCGCGACAGAACCAGATGTACGGGACGAGCATGTACCACGGGTACGGCGCGGGCGCGGGCACGGCCACGCTGGCGCCGATGCCCTCGCCCTCCCCCACCGCCCCGCTGCCGCCCTTCCCCGTACACCCGGACGTTAAGTTTAAAAAGTAAGTTCACTTTAACAGTTGCTATTTATAAATTACGAGCTTTACCAGCGACTTTGGCTGCACAAATTATATACCAGATTTTAAGTCAAATTATAAGCTTTCAAACAAAAAAAGTTTCATTGAAATTGATTCAGTACTCGAACAACAAATAAACATATAAACATACACACAAACAAATAAACACAGACAAAAAATAGTTACAAAATTTTGTGATTTGGAATCAGGGACACCTAAAAACCATATCGTAACTTTTTTTTGTTTGTTAATATCTTCAATGTACAAACACACTTCTGTTACAGTTTTATAATAGTTAAGACGACCTTTTACCCGCAAATTCGTGCGCATAAATTATATACCAGATTTTAAGTCAAATTACAAGCTTTCAAACAAAAAAGTTTCGTTGAAATCAGTTCAGTAGTTTTTGCGTGATGCTCGAACAAACAGACAGACAAAAGTCTATATATGGTTGATTTGAAGTCAGGGACAGCTAAAAACCATATCGTAACTTTTTTTAAATATCTTCAATGTACAGACGCATTTCTATTACAGTTTCAACCCTTTCCACGCCACGGATTTATTTAGAAAACGCTCATCACAAGCCACAACCCAAAATTTGTCACTATCTGGAAAACATATACGTACGTTGATAAGTTTATTTGTGATACAAATAAAAGGATTTTTCAACAATTTTTTTTGTCTGATATATATTAGACTTTGGCGGCGAGGGCACGAAACTTAAACGTCTGATAATATATCAGACTTTGGCGCTGAAAAGGTTAATAATAGTTTAGATGTGCTGTTTGCCTCATGAAGATAGGTTACATATCACAGGTTTCTTCCCCAGAATGGTATAATATAGCCATCGTGCCATTTTTTTGAAGGGTGAAGAAAATAAATATGTAGGTAGGGGTCAACACAAAAGATTTCATTGGGTCGAAGTGTTGCTGGCTTCCCAGCCCCCATAATAAGATAAGATAATAATCAATGGAAATTATAACGGATGCTGTAGCACAACCAGTGTCTGAAAAAACCAGTAACCAGTGATATAAAGATAAACAGTTTTGTTATTTTACTACTTTTCTTATCATTGTACTTATGGCTACAAAACCCTACCATGGATGAGTCTGACACGCTCGTGGTTGGTTTTTAGGGTTCCGTACCCAAAAGGTGAAAACGGGACCCTATTACTAGGCCTACGTTGTCCGTCCGTCCGTCCGTCCGTCTGTCTGTCCGTCCATATGTCCTACCTATTTAGGGCTATAACTTTTGAACCGTAATAGCTAGATAGTTGAAATTTTCTCAGATTATGCGTTAATTACGGTGGATTTGCTAACAAATAATAAAAATTTTAAAAAGTTGAAAATTACAGGTAGCGTCCTGGGCCCTCTACTGTTCCTTGTATATATCAATGATTTACCCAATGCAACGAAACATCAAATGATACTTTTTGCAGATGACTGTACAGTTATATATCACCGCGAAAATGAGATAAACCATAGTCTGTCTTCAGTAGTCGAATGGCTGAAGATTAATAATCTCCATATAAATTTTGAAAAGACTAAATTAATGAATTTTAAGCAACGTAATAATCATAGTCTAAACACTAAGGTAACCTACAAAGACAACGAAATTGGTGTTACATCGTCAACAAAATTCCTAGGATTAAATATTGATGATAACCTAGGATGGCAAACTCATATAGATTTTGTTTGTGATAAAGTGATCCAATTTTCATATGCATTAAGAAAGCTATCAAAAGTAGTCAACCAAAAATCTGTTCTAGTTGCATATCACGGGTATAATATATATATTAAACTAGAATAAGGTATGGGATCACGTTCTGGGGAAACGCTACCAACAATAACCGAGTATTTTTAGCTCAAAAGAGATGTGTAAGAGCAATGTGCGGTATAAAAAGGACGGACAGTTGTAGACCCTATTTTAAACAACTTAAGCTATTGACTCTTCCATCTCTATATATTTATGAAACTGTACTGTTTGTTAAGCGATATCCAGACCTATTTATTCATGACACTAGTGCACGTCGAAAGGACCAATTATGTTATAATTCTCACAAGACCGTATTGTACAATAAAAGTATTTTTCATATGGCTCCAAAAATATATAATTCAATTCCTCTAACACTAAGACAATGCAATGATGTAGCGATGTTCAAGAGGAAAATGTTTGACTTTTTAATCGATGGCACTTTTTACACCATAAATGAATTTTTTGACTATAATAAATAATATAATGTTTTTTGACTATAATTAATAAATAATGTAAAAGGTATTGTACATACTTAAGTATAACATATTATGTTTCCAAATGTATTATTAATTATTGCATGATCTCAAGCTTTAGATAATTCTGCACATTTTTTATTGTTTGATTAATATTTGTTTTTTATTATAGTAGTTGTTATTTACATTTTGGAATTTAATTTAATAATATTATGATATCTTTCAATTTAGTTTTTTAATGAATTTTGTAGTGTTATTATTTGTTGACATCTTAATGTTGACATCTTAATCTTAATGTTTTATTCTTAATTTACGTCTAAATGTATCTCGTATTTTGTTAAATGTAATTTGTAAACTTTTGTATGCCTTCTGGCGGAACACAATGGAACCAACAATTTTGTAACATCTTTATAACCTGTGATTCACAAATAAATAAATTGAAATTGAAATTGAAATTGAAAAAAACAGGGGGTTCTCAACAAGAAACTGGTTTTTATCAACGTTTTTTCTTCTCGCTCTATCGTAAAAACGATAATACATACATACAAGCGTCAAACTTAGTGTGATTATAGAGCAGACTCTACAGAATAACAACAAATACTAAAAACCGGCCAAGTGTGAGTCGGTCTCGCGTTAAAGGTCCAGGACAAAAAAAGTTTTTTTTCTAAGTTAATAATGTTGTGTTCTGTGGTGGTGTGGTACGGAACCCTCGGTGCGCGAGTAGCCCGACTCGCACTTGACCGGTTTTATTTCATATTAATTTCTGGTTGATAAATGAACGTAGAGTTTCTGGCCGCATCTTCTCTCAACGGAACACCTTCCGACGCGGTGGTAGAGTCAAAAAATGACGTCAAAAAGCTATCTATGTGATATTATTTTGAATAAAAAATTTAGATTTTGATTTGAATTGAACGCTAATGGAGTTATCCTTGATCCGAGCCTAGAACCATTATCTCTCGGTAGAGAGTACATATGTTCCTTGACCATTATAAACGTTCATAGTGGACAGTCAGTCAGTCGTTCTGTGTGGATATAAACAACCTACATCAGAATGGATGAAAATCGTTGATCTTTCTAGTTGACAATGTCATTGTACCTACGAAAAGTAGAATGTAACAAGGGATTTCCCACGATCGGTCGCGTGACATCACATGATATTGGCCTCGATTCGGAGTGTACTACGACTAAACTAAACTAAATGTATTCCTGTCACTTTCTAAAATAAGATTAAGAAAAGAGACAGAAAACCAACAGCTGACTTTAGTGCTGTCAAAGTGACGTTAAACGCCCAAAAACGACTTAAATAAGAAGGCGTACATTATGATGGCATCTTATTTTGCGCATTTAACGTCACTTTGACAGCACTAAAGTCAGCTGTTGGTTTTCTGTCTCTTTTCTTAATCTTATTTTAGAAAGTGACAGGAATACATTTAGTTTAGTTTAGTCGTGGTACAATCCGAATCGAGGCCATTGTACGTTAACTAAGCTCAAAACATTAGTGTTTTCTACTAAAGTCGTTTTGTATAAATATAAAATGCACATTGCAAGAATGCGACAACCGATACATAAATAATCATAATCATACATAATATTCGTTACATACAATGGCTTGTTATATAAGATGTTGCAAAGAAAATAAATTCTAGCCTAAGATTTTCACTATTGTCTCATTTCTTCTGCCGAGTTGATGCCATGTCATTTGACGTTTTTCCAATTATGTTTTTTACCACACGAAGAGCACTACTGACAACATCCCGGAGCTCTTTTCGCATGGTATCGTTTAAACATCGTTTTCAACCCCTCGGCGCTCTTCCAGACGAGCGACACTTTGCGGTAGCAGAGGGTCGCGCGACGTAGGGTCGCACACGGCGACCGTAAACTCTATGAGCGCGACTCTCTGCGACACACGGCGACCGCAAAGTTTCGCTCGTCTGTAAGAGCGCTGAGGGGTTGATTTTCGAATAATCTTGTATTAGTTCACTCCTACATCCTCTGTAGACTAGTAATATTTAATGGGGAGATTTAGACAAGATTAAACAAACTGAACTACTTTCATTGTGAAGACGAAGTAGATTTTTTAAAATCTTCTGTTCCATACATTTAAATCCAGTAGTACTGCAGTTTAGTATGAAACAGCAGATTTTCTTATTTTTTCTCGATGTTTGCTCTATTGTGAAAGTTGTTCAGTTTGATGGTCTAACCTAAACACTAAACATAATCTAAACTATTATAAAACTGTAACAGAAATTTGTCTGTACATTGAAGATATTATAGCATACTGACATTGAATTTGATATAATTATGTATATTGTTAATCGAAATTTCACAATCAATAGCTTATTTGTAATATTTTATTTGTTAATTTTTTTTTCTTTTTGTATTATTGTGAATGTAAATGAATTTAAGTATTAATTATGATTATGTAAACTTGACGTACCTAGTGTAGCATTCTCTGTTACAAGGCCAATACAATTCTGATTTCTGATTTATTTACAAAAAAAAATTACGATATGGTTTTTAGATGTCCCTGATTCCAAATCACCAATTTTTGGATTTTTTGTCTGTCTGTTTGTTCGTTTGTTTGTTTGGGTGTTTGTTTGTTCGAGTATCACGCAAAAACTACTGAACCGATTTTGAAGAAACTTTTTTGTTTGATAGCTTATCATCTGACTTAAAATCTGGTATATAATTTACGCGGACGAAGTCGCAGGTAAAAGCTCGTAAATAAATAAATTTATATTTTTACACTTTTGCTTAAAACTATTACATTAAACGGTAGACCAAAAACAAGGCACGCCATATACGCGAGGTCTACGATTGGGTATCCTTAACAATAAACCACCCCTTTAAATATTACTACCCGTTTGTTACACCCTGTATATTTCATTTTTCTATCTCCAGTTTAGGCTATGCTCTGTCTCTTAGTCAATCTGATTAAATCTGATATCACTATGTGAATTCTAAAGCTCATATTGCTTCCTAAGGCTTCCGTTCTACGACGTGCTGGCGGAACTGATGAAGCCCTCGACCATGATGCCGATGCAGGCGGGCAGGATGCAGGAGGGCAACTACATCTTCCACCTGACGCCGCAGCAGGCCACCGAGATAGCCTCCGGGAAGGACATCGTCGGCACTAGCAATAAACTAGATTATATCATACAGGTAATTTGCTTTCTTTCATGAATGTACCGGAATAACTTGTTGGTTTTAACTAATAGACTCGAAGAGACTTTTGGTAGTGAGTCTGCTTGCAAAACTTTGATTAATTATTTGTCCTCCCTCACGCTTCTAACGTACTATCAGTTTAACATAACAATGTGCATGACCTCGCTCGCAAATGTGACGTCACTCAATCACACGAACTTCACTCGAGTCATTCAATTGATTGTTTCCTTTGCATAGAGTCTACATTCCTTTGTCAACCGAGTTAAGTTATCCAACGGCCATTCAAGGTCATGCACATTGTTATTTTAAACTGATAGTACTAAAACAAGCGGGCCAACTTTCTTATGTTGGTGTGCGTGAGGCTTCATACAACGTATCTCTGTGTGCGTGCATAGCGATAGGGTTTATCGGCCATGACTGGTTGCAATTTTTTTCGACGTGTTCGTAGCTTCGACTGTCTATCTTGACATATAACATATCAAAGTTGCAAAGCTAAGATTTTAGCGTTCGAATTCATTTTTTTTTTTTTTATTAACTATGGGTTTGCTCTTGACCTCAATCCAGTCCTCAGGACGAAGATGGGGTCGTAGATGTAGCGAGCTTACCCAGAAGATGCCTATTCACTCGTACTTTAAAGGAATCCGGGTTGTAAGTACTCGGAAATACTGACGCAGGTAAGGCATTCCACTCCTTGGCTGTGCGCATTATAAAAGATTCAGAAAGGCGCTTGGTGCGGATATGTGGGATGTCAACCAAGAAGGGGTGATATCCCGCGGTGCGTCTGGAAGTCCGATAGTAGAAAGGGGAAGGTGGGATGAGCTCATGTAGCTCTTGGGCACACTCACCGAAGTACAATCTGTAGAAGACCGACAAGCAGGCCACTCTGCGGCGGTGGGCTAGGCTATGAAGCTTGGCCTCCACCAGCTTACTATCGCCAATGAGCCTCCTGGCTCTGCGTTCAACCGAGTCGAGTGTGGCAAGTTGATACTTGGCTGAGCCATCCCACAGGTGGCAGCAGTACTCCATACATGATCGGACCTGAGCTTTATACAATACTAAGAGCTGTCCAGGAGTGAAGTACCGCTTCACCTTGTTTAAAATGCCCAGCTTTTTGGCCGCAGTTTGAGCCTTAGACTCGATGTCAGCGCCGAAGTTGAGTTTCGTGGTCAAGCTTATACCCAGAAGCCCAAGACTGTCGGAAACAGGGACAGATGTACCCCGGAAAGTAGGAGTCAGATTAAACGGACTCCTTTTTGCGGTGAACAGACAAGCCTGTGTTTTGGTGGCGTTGAAGTTGACTAAATTATTGTCACCCCACTGGGAGACAAGACTTAAAGTCAAGTTTGTTCGCTCAACCATGGCCTCCCTCTGCGAGCGTATTTTATCCCCGCTGGCCCCTGCGCCAGATACATATCTCTCCATGACAGTACTGTCATCTGCATACCCAACAATACCTGACACAAGGAGGTCATTGATGTGCAGCAGGAAAAGTGTCGCGGAGAGAACAGACCTTTGAGGAACTCCAGCATCAATTGCCATAAGGTCAGAAGAGCAGCTGTCAATGACAACTCTAATCGACCGTTCTCTCAAGAAATCAGATATCCAGCTGCAAAGATCAGCGGGGATGCCATAAGCGGGAAGCTTGCTCAGCAAACTAGCGTGCCATACCCTGTCAAAGGCCTTCGAGATGTCAAGTGATACAGCCAGTGCTTCACCGTGCTTCTCGATGGCCTCGCCCCAGCAGTGCGTGACATACACAAGAAGATCCCCAGTCGATCGCCCCTGGCGGAAGCCATGCTAATATTAACATGTGCATTAGTGAACTTATACATTTATGGACGAGATTATATTTGTTTATGTTTTGTTTGCAGGCACAGCTGAGATTCTGTTTACTAGAAACTTCTTGCGAGCAAGAGGATTACTTCCCACCTAGTGTATCTGTCAAAATTAATAATAAGATGTGCCCGTTACCAGTAAGTATTTTCTTTTATAATATTCAATCTAGTAATTCTTTCTTTTTATTAGATTGTTTTTGATAATTTACAAAGTTTGTCTATATTTTTATTGCATTAGAATTTTATTGGCCAAAGCTGAAACTTGGAAACTACTTGATTTATGAGAAACAATACCTAGCAGAGAGCCAATTAAAACTTAAAGTTATAACAAATAAAATCGGTCAAGTGCGAGTCGGGCTACTCGCGCACCGAGGCCGAGGGTTCCTTACCACACCACTACAACATAATATATTAAAGTAAAAAAAAAATTTTCTTACTCCGGGTCTTTTATTGCGAGACCGACTCACACTTGGCCGGTTGTTATTATTTTTTGTTAAACTGTAGAGTTTGCTCTATAATCACACAAAGTTTGACGCTTGTATTACCATGGAGCGAGAAGAATAAACGTTGATAAAAACTAACTTGTTGAGAACCCCCCTTAATTTTTAACTTTTTGTCATTTTTATTTGTTAGCAAATCCGCCGTAACAACGCACATTATGTGTAAATATAAACTACGAGCTTTTACCCGCGACTTCGTCCGCATAAATTATATACCAGACTTTAAGTTAGATAAGCTATCAAACAAAAAAAGTTTCATCAAAATCGGTTCAGTAGTTTTTGCGTGATACTCGAACAAACAAACACCCAAACGAACAAACAAACAAACAAACAAACAAACAGACAGACAAAAAGTCCAAAAATTTGTGATTTGGAATCAGGGAAGCCTAAAAACCATATCGTAATCTTTTTTTTGTAAATATCTTCAATGTACAGACACACTTCTGTTACAGTTTTATAATAGTTTAGATTTAGCTCTTTCTGTTCAAAAGTTAAAGCCTTATATAGCCATATAGATCGGACAGACGGACGGACAACGTAGGCTTAGTAATGGGGTCTCGTTTTTACCCTTTGGGTACGGAACCCTAAAAAACGAAAAATATCCTAAGTACTAACAACAATAATGTCCCAACAGAATCCAATACCAACGAACAAGCCCACACCGGAACCAAAGCGGCCGCCGCGGCCGGTCAACATATCGTCGCTCGTGAAGCTGTCGCCCACCGTCGCCAACACGATCCACGTGACGTGGGCCGCGGACTTCACGCGCGCCTACGTGCTCAGCGTCCTCATGGTGCGCAAGCTGACCAGCGCCGAGCTGCTGCAGCGGCTGAAGAACAAGGGCACCAAGAACCCGGACTACACGCGGTCACTCAGTGAGTTACTTGTACATTCTAAGTACCCGGCAAACTACTTGAAAAATGGGCGGGGATGATGGGCCTTAGACTAATTATATCGGGACGCGTAACCACGTGTCATTCTACTAACAAACTTTCTGCCACTTTTGCGGGGGGCGAGGTAACATGTTATCCCCAACTTTGGATTTTATTCCCTATGACTTTAGATTCTAATTTTGAATGTTCAAAATCATGAAAATTAGTCTCGTGTAAACCCCAAACGTTCTAAGTTCGAAATTATTGTTTCGCAATAATAGGCTGTCTAGTTTAGTGATAAGTTATAAAATTGAATGTAAATGCGCAAGATTAATTGATCTAATACCGTGGCAGAGGGGAAATGCTACCGCAAGGCCGGTCCGGATATAATTAGTCTAAGGTATGCGCAGTATAGCTTTCGCCTACAAATGTTATTCCATGCAATCAAGGTTTTGCTTAAGATCTTTGACGGCTATTATATCTGCTCTGCTTGAAGCGGAGAGGAGGCGAGAGGAGATGCGTGAGCTCATGCGCTAGCACGGCAAGACACCGTTTACGTGTCTCTGCTTTGATTACTCCATACAAATATAACAAATCTTATCTCTTCTCGGCGTGAACCGTGTCCACTGAAGCTAAGCGGAGAGATGTGTAAGTAACGAAATCCTATTGGTTGTTTACGACACGTCTCTTCTCCGCCCATTTCCGCTTTGGTGGATGGATTCCAGGCCTAATTATTTTTATAAATTATTTGTGTTGAAAGTTAATGGTAGGATAGAAAATATTATGATTAAAGATCTATGTGGTCTAGAAGAATGTTGTGTAAAGACACATTTTTGTTATTTATGATTTGATCAAAATTTTTCAAAATTGTGGTGTCTTTAACACTCCAAAGCTTTCGTTCGTGCCGTGCCGTGTTGTTTGTTCCGTTGTTGTATGGTTTCCATATTAAAAAGCTTCCATATTAAATCTATAGTGCTTAACTTGGGATCATTACAATGTATGTGCCTGTGAGCGTTAAAGCTTTAAAACATAGTACCTATCATTAATAAGCCCATCTTCTCCACAGTAAAAGAGAAGCTATCAGAGGACTACGACAGCGAGATAGCGACGACGTCGCTCCGCGTCTCCCTCATGTGCCCACTCGGCAAGATGCGCATGTCGTGCCCCTGCCGACCTGCCAACTGTCCCCACCTCCAGTGCTTCGACGCGTCGCTGTTCCTGCAGATGAACGAGCGCAAGCCCACCTGGCTGTGCCCCGTCTGCGACAGACCGGCGCCCTACGAGTCTCTAGTCGTCGACGGGTTAGTAGTTCAGTCTAGTGACCTGCAGTGCTTCGACGCGTCGCTGTTCCTGCAGATGAACGAGCGCAAGCCCACCTGGCTGTGCCCCGTCTGCGACAGACCGGCGCCCTACGAGTCTCTAGTCGTCGACGGGTTAGTAGTTCAGTCTAGTGACCTGCAGTGCTTCGACGCGTCGCTGTTCCTGCAGATGAACGAGCGCAAGCCCACCTGGCTGTGCCCCGTCTGCGACAGACCGGCGCCCTACGAGTCTCTAGTCGTCGACGGGTTAGTAGTTCAGTCTAGTGACCTGCAGTGCTTCGACGCGTCGCTGTTCCTGCAGATGAACGAGCGCAAGCCCACCTGGCTGTGCCCCGTCTGCGACAGACCGGCGCCCTACGAGTCTCTAGTCGTCGACGGGTTAGTAGTTCAGTCTAGTGACCTGCAGTGCTTCGACGCGTCGCTGTTCCTGCAGATGAACGAGCGCAAGCCCACCTGGCTGTGCCCCGTCTGCGACAGACCGGCGCCCTACGAGTCTCTAGTCGTCGACGGGTTAGTAGTTCAGTCTAGTGACCTGCAGTGCTTCGACGCGTCGCTGTTCCTGCAGATGAACGAGCGCAAGCCCACCTGGCTGTGCCCCGTCTGCGACAGACCGGCGCCCTACGAGTCTCTAGTCGTCGACGGGTTAGTAGTTCAGTCTAGTGACCTGCAGTGCTTCGACGCGTCGCTGTTCCTGCAGATGAACGAGCGCAAGCCCACCTGGCTGTGCCCCGTCTGCGACAGACCGGCGCCCTACGAGTCTCTAGTCGTCGACGGGTTAGTAGTTCAGTCTAGTGACCTGCAGTGCTTCGACGCGTCGCTGTTCCTGCAGATGAACGAGCGCAAGCCCACCTGGCTGTGCCCCGTCTGCGACAGACCGGCGCCCTACGAGTCTCTAGTCGTCGACGGGTTAGTAGTTCAGTCTAGTGACCTGCAGTGCTTCGACGCGTCGCTGTTCCTGCAGATGAACGAGCGCAAGCCCACCTGGCTGTGCCCCGTCTGCGACAGACCGGCGCCCTACGAGTCTCTAGTCGTCGACGGGTTAGTAGTTCAGTCTAGTGACCTGCAGTGCTTCGACGCGTCGCTGTTCCTGCAGATGAACGAGCGCAAGCCCACCTGGCTGTGCCCCGTCTGCGACAGACCGGCGCCCTACGAGTCTCTAGTCGTCGACGGGTTAGTAGTTCAGTCTAGTGACCTGCAGTGCTTCGACGCGTCGCTGTTCCTGCAGATGAACGAGCGCAAGCCCACCTGGCTGTGCCCCGTCTGCGACAGACCGGCGCCCTACGAGTCTCTAGTCGTCGACGGGTTAGTAGTTCAGTCTAGTGACCTGCAGTGCTTCGACGCGTCGCTGTTCCTGCAGATGAACGAGCGCAAGCCCACCCGGCTGTGCCCCGTCTGCGACAGACCGGCGCCCTACGAGTCTCTAGTCGTCGACGGGTTAGTAGTTCAGTCTAGTGACCTGCAGTGCTTCGACGCGTCGCTGTTCCTGCAGATGAACGAGCGCAAGCCCACCCGGCTGTGCCCCGTCTGCGACAGACCGGCGCCCTACGTGTATGCATTATATCCTCTGCTTCATCTATACTTTTCATTAATTGAGCTGAAGCAAAGCGCGAGAAAAGAATCTTAGAGGTGGTCAGAAACGATGCTACAACTACTTAATAATTTCTAAGCTATTTGTGGCGGCGTTTCTGTGCCTAGGTTCTATAATTAATGGGAAAAACCACTATTCTAAGAGTATCTGCTGATTAGGGTAATTTAAGATGCACATTGAGAATTATGTCAACGACGTTATCAGGTTACGAATTTCAAATCAATACAGAACGGTACAAACAGTTAGAGAGTTCCACTATGTGAGTCGATCGTATCGCGACCGGAGCCCAACCTGGCCCCGGGAGGATGCGTCCACCGTCCCCTCCATCCTCGTCCTTACACCAACCTGAATACGGTCATTAAACTATTCAACAATACAATAGAACTATCGTCTCACATAGTGGGCAAATACATGGAACAAAACTCACCTAGTTTCAGCAACCGGTGAGACCAGACTCCTCGCTGGAGTTCTCCTCAACTCCGCTACTCAGGGCGTGCCGATCCTTCTCGACGTCCCGCCAAAGTGCAAACTAATTTCGCGCCTACCTTACAATGACACTCACCTTCAGTGTTGCCATAATATGAAATACGATTCTACTAATTCCTAAGTGGGTTTTGATTGCAAAGTTATGTTCGTTGCGTAAAGTTAATAATTCTCACCTAAATAAATGTTTGCGATCGCGGAACTCCGCGACACTCCCGCCAAACAACGAAGTTACAGGAGTGCTACCAAGTGGCTCGTCCACTCGGCAATCCTTTCTCGCGCCCTTACAGCAGCACCTCTTCTGACTCGATCATACTCGGGCTGTGGTACTGTTGTCTCGGGCTCAGGAGTAGTTACTGATTCTTCTCTTTCAGATTCTGGAAAGT
This sequence comes from Agonopterix subpropinquella, assembly GCA_922987775.1. Classification (NCBI taxonomy): domain Eukaryota; kingdom Metazoa; phylum Arthropoda; class Insecta; order Lepidoptera; family Depressariidae; genus Agonopterix; species Agonopterix subpropinquella. The sequence goes on from OV277710.1 coordinate 6,724,511, forward strand.
TCTGATCTCCCTTCTCTTCATTCTGAGCAGGGAGCTGTTCAGATTCTACAATCTCAGTGTTGGGATTCTGCATTTTATTACTTAGAATTTCAGGTGGATGTTCACATAGCATGTTTTCAGGCAGTTGAATCTCAACTGGTGGTTCAAATTCTGTAACATTCCTAACACTAGGAATGTCAGCACAAAGTGGCTCGTTCTCTTTGGCCACCGGTTTCTCATCTTCAATTTCTAGAGGGTACAAGTGTGCAATAGAGCGAGTAAAGATACTATCATCTATTTTCACTTTGGCCACCCTGCACTGGTTGTCAGAGCCTTTGATCAATTCTGTAATCTTCCCAATTTTCCAATTACTTCTGTTCTTTGACTCGCCTTTTATTTGAACAATATCACCAATGCAGGGTACTCGATAAGATGTTATTCTAGGTTGTTTGTGTGAATGATTGTATCTTTCTCGTAAACTCAATAGATATTGATTTACAAACATCTGTTTGAACTCTTCTAGGATGATCTGACCCTTTCTCCATCCTTCAACCAGATTCCTTTTAGTTGTTGTCACATCTTGACTAAAATTGCTTTCAGACATTTCTGTAACCAGACTTTTTCCTATAGTTAAGAAATCTGATGGTCTCAGTATGGTTTCTAGCTCCGAACCTACATTTGTCAACGGTCTGGTATTGACAACTGCTTCAACTTCTTTGACCATTGTTACTAATTGAGTGTCTTTGAGCATATGCTTTTCTAACGTTCTTTTAAGACAGTTTTTCACAAGTCCAACCAGCCTCTCGTAAAACCCTCCATGCCACGGTGCTAACTGGGGAATAAATCTCCATGTGATCTTGTTCTCTATGCAGTAGGAGTTTGACAATACTTCAGATGTCAATTTAAATTGTGTACCATTGTCTGATACAATAACTTTTGGAACTCCTCTGCAAGATATAAATCGTCTTAGTGCCAATAAACACTCTTCTGCTGTTAGATCTTGCACAACTTCTAAATGGACAGCTCGTACGGCCAAACATGTGAACAAACATATCCAGCGTTTGCCTTTATCTGTCCCTGTGCTCACAAATATTGGACCAAGGTAGTCAACACCAGTATAAGTATATGGAGAGCTGTAGTTCACTCTTTCTGCTGGCAGTGCTGGTGGAGTGGGCAGTTTGTAAGGGCCGCTAGTATGTTTCTGGCACTTCGGACACTTCAGTATAATTTTCCTTACTTGAGCTCGGCCTTGTGGTATCCAATATTGTTGCCTAATAAGGCTAAGGGTATGTGCTGTGCCAATGTGGTAATTCTTTTCGTGTGTCTTCATGATCAGAGCATTCGTAAATTGACAGTCTTTTGGTAGCAGTATGGGATGCTTCATGTCATATGTCCAACAGGTATTAGACATTCTTCCTTTGCATCTCAATATACTGTCAACGTCTAGGAACAGACCCAAATTTCTTGTAAGATGAGTTTCTTTTCCTTTCATCTCTTCTGGAAAATACTTCTGTTGTAAACTTTTGATTTCTACCCTCGGTTCTGATTTTCTGTCCACTTCTTTCACTCTTTCCATGTCTACATCAACATCATCATGGACTCCTGTGTCATGATGCTCATCCACATTCATTTCTTCATGTTGCTCTCCAGTAACATTTTCATCAGGATGATGAGCATCCTGACCCTCCCCCATGATAAGCAGTGATCTGTGGTAGTCCAAAGATCTAGTCACAGGCCAGTTTATTTCATCTTGTAACAAGAATTCTGGTCCATTGAACCATAACTCCTTCTTCTTTAGCCATAAGTCAGGTCTAGTCGCCAGGTCCGCAGGATTCTCGTTAGTATTGACATAGTATGGTTGTATTTCTTTATGTTGTTTAATCTCGTCAATCCGTTTAGCAACAAATGGAGGTAGCAATTTGTTTGACCGCATCCAGCTCAAAACAATAAGACTGTCAGTCCATACAAATTGTTTTTCTATTGGTATCGCCAGACTATTCTTTACATATTTTACTAGTCTGCATCCAATGAGAAATCCAAGTAGTTCTAGCTTAGGTATTTTTAAAGCATCCTTTTCTTTCAAAAGTGAACCATCTTTCTGTGACATGTGATGTCTGATTGATGCAGTAAGTAAGAATGGACTTGATATTACTCCAAATGGAACTTTAGTAAATCTCAAATGTATTATATTATCTTCTGTCAGTTCTTTGTTTATATCTCTTAACCACAAAAATCTTGTAACTTCTCTATCTTCTTGTTGAAGGCAGATTTGCAAAAATGCCTTCTCTACATCAGTAGTAATACCGATTTTATGTAATCTAAATGAAATAAGAAGTGCAGTCAAATCTTCAAGCATTGATGGTCCTCTGTAAAGGCACTCGTTCAAACTTTTTTCTTCTTTCGTCTTCGCTGAAGCATCATATACTATTCTTCCTCTTTTCCCTTCTTGCTTCACCATGTGATGAGGCAAGTAATGTATGGGTGGTGTGCTCTGCTGGTAGGGATTTTCAGGTTTCTTTATTTCTTCTATAATCTCTTTCTTTAATTGTTCTTTCAATATTGAATCATATTCTCGAACAGTATCCATATCGAGTCTTTTAAATATTCCTTTAAGTCGACCAAACGCCAATCCGTACTTAGTTGGAAGTTCTGGTGGGTATTGCACCCAAGGCCATTTGACTTGACATCTTCCGTTTTCATATTTTACTGTTTTATTGAAATATTCAACTGATTTGTCTTCTCTCGACGCCTTCGGAGAATCCGTGATGCCAATTGCCTCTAACGACCACAGAAACTTTATGTCGATACTACGAAGTGGAAGATCAGGTTCAGTGAAATATGGGCAGTCAGGTCTATGACATTGACAAAAGGTGACGACAGACAATACATTGTCTTCGTGTTTATTCGTTTCTATGAACCCTGATGGCATCCATCCAAAATCCGTGTTTACTAAATATAAATTATTATCTAATTGAATTTTCCGTTTTCTTATAAATGAAAAATAATAGTCATTTCCAATTAATAAATCAATCTTCTGTTCTGCAGAGTTATCATCTGCTAAAATATCAACAGGAACGGATGATGAGATTTGTGGAGCTGATAGCTTAGTTGTAATAAATGGAACAATATTAACTCTAATTATTTTCTTTACACCTCGCTTCGTTTCAATTTCAATTTCTGAAGCCGAGCTTTTGATTTCTTTCGGAATGTCAGAGCCGAAGGTATAAATTATTAAGGAATCTTCTGTATCACTTTTTAATTTTAATTTATTTGCTAAATCAAAAGTTATATAGCTACGTTGACTACCACTATCTAGTAACAGCCGGCAGTCTTCAGGATTTCTTCCCGGATTTCGAACCTTCACCGTCGCGGTCTGTAAGAATGATTTAGAGCATGTATTGAGTGAGTATGTTTTATCACTATCATTTATTGACATATCAAATATTTTACCATGCTCCTTTGTGCACAACGCGCTATTATGCTTTCCTTTACAATGGTAACATTTAATATCCTTCTTGCAATCCTTGCTGAAATGTCCATCCGTGAAACATAAGAAGCATTTCTTCCCCAACTTCTTTTTTCTTTCTTTTAAGCTCTTAACTTCTTCACATCGGTCATTGTAGTGATTATCGTTACAGAAGATACAACTCTTCCTTCTTTTCTTCCCAGTATCTTTGTTCTCCGACGCAGGTGTTGATTTACGCTTCCTAGAATCAAATGAATTTCCTTTTCCTTCATAGTTGGTACCTTTCCCAGCGTTGATCTTCTGGTATGGTCGTTCTATTCTTCCGGACCAGGGTTTCTTCTTAGCTATTTGTATGTGCAGAGCTTCAGTAGAAGATCCAGGTTTGTTCTCATCTTCCAAATCAGGTTTGTGTGCGCTTTCCATTGCAGTCACAATTCTTTCCAGGCCATCTAGTACTTCTTCCGGTGTGCAGTCAGGACCTTTCAGAACATTCAGTTCATATAACACCCTTTCAGGAAACTTCCCGAGTAGCAGGACCCGTATGTGGTTACCTTCAGTATTTTCACCAAGAGAACTTAGTACTCTAAGATGACGTTGAATGCAGTTGAGCGTAAACCTGCACTCTGCTGCTGTATTCGTTGCCTTCTTTAACTTATTGAGAGCCTCATAGTGAGCATCAATTAATTTAGTTTTGCTTCCGTAGCGATGCCGCAACATGTCAAGAGCAATAACGTAGTTTTCATTAGTAGTTGATAGTCCTTTCACTTCCTCTAAAGCCTGTCCTTCCAAGCAGTTGATAAGGTAAGCCAGTTTCTCAACATCTTTTAAATCACGTGAACCTATAGCTGAATCGAACCGGTCGTAAAATTCACTAAATTCAGTTGCATCACCTTTAAATTTAGGTAAACTTAAAATTGGTAATTTCATTGATGATGGTTGTGATTCTTTTGTTTTAGTGCTCGTTTCAATCAAAGTCTCAACATTAATTAGAATTGCCTCTGCCTTACTCTGCATATCAATGCAAGCATTAACCAGTTCTTTATTGAAATTAGTAGTACCCAAATAACTTAAAAAATCTGTTTTTAAATTATCCAAATTTAACTTTAATGCAATTCGCAGCTTAATGATGTCGTTCATGGCAATCTCATCATTAATACAGAGCTTCAAACCCTGTTCTACCAATTCATTTAACTTGTTTATGTGTATTTGCAGACGCGATGTAAGAACGTGCTCCATTTTGGCGTCAACTGAAAAGAAACATCACAATCCCCATGTGAAATTGCCAACTTCTGCCAATTGCATCAAATCACTCATTTTAGCTACAAATTAGAATAAGTTTTACCTTGGGGTCCTAGACGACTTTCAAGGAGCGTTGTAGGTACTGAACTAGCTTCCAAAGTTAAGACTTTCCGTAAAGAAAATACTCTTATTGGAATCCAAGTGGTTCGGTTTTAGAGCCAAAAGTTAGTAGGACTGGTCTCCTTGCAATATACAGCCGACGTGCGTACACTGAAATGATGTTATCAAGCTAGAATGTTTCTTTCTTTTCGTTTTTATCAAATAAATAACTTTTCTTCTTCTAGAAATATCGCCATTTTGAACGCTAACTCACCAGAAATTTTCCTTAACGAATATCGTTATAACGCCGTAGCAATACTCCAACACGATTATCACTTCTTGTAAACCGCACCGTAATCTCAGTATTTTAACACTTTACACACTTTAATCTAAACAAAATAACAGCAAAACAACTTTTCTTTTGCAGAAGTTCATGCGAAATTCGAAATCGCAGACACGAGAAAGAAAAAGTTTTCACAAAACAACGATGTCAATGTTGCCAACTTGACGCCACCGACTTTGACCCAAGCGAACGTAACTTGCAAACCCATAGAAAATGAACCTTATTGCGTAGGCAATAGGTAGTACACAGACGTAAATTAACACGAACTAATTTTCGTTCGGAAACGGAAACACATGTGAACGAGCATTTTCAGATAAGACCCGTTCGTTTAATCATTTATTTGTTACATCTTAATTTCATTGCAATATCCTCGAAATAAATAAAGTAAAATGAATCTATATCTGTGACCTTTAGGTGACCCCGATAGACATGTAAAACAAATTAACTCTAATTCTTTCGTTCTTTTCTGTTCTGCTCGAGACTTGTTACGTTTACCTAGACAAAGCAAAGCTAGGTAGATTCCTTCCACAACCCCACCACTTCTTTCTTTACTTCTTGTCATAACATATGACTTCTTTCTGTGTTACACTAATGATGCCTGCTCTTCTCAAGCGTCATTCTTTCTTGTAACTAATGATGCCTGCTCTTCTCAAGCACCATTCTTTCTTGTAACTAATGATGTTTGTTCTTTTCAAGCACCATTCTTTCTCGTTACAATTGACAGACACAGATCACAGGGTCTACACTGAATAACCCTTTGCAAGCGACAACCGGTTTCTCGGTGCAACGAAATATTACACACACTGTGTCTTTTGTTACACCCGTCCTCCTTGTACAGAAGGCACGCGGGCGCCTCGTAGTATATGTGGCCCCACTACTCCCAGCGCACATGGGTGGTTCCGCGCAACAAGTAGGTCTAGAACCGCGAGTGATACATGGTCCACACTACGAATCCATTTTGTACCAATTTGCCTGAGAGTTCTCATTCTCACAGTCCGGGGTGTGTGATGGTACATTCTTTCACACTATTCTCTCTCAGTGTCGCCGCAGGGAATAAATCCAGTGTCCCAGCCCACGGGATGCGCCCAACCACGTGAACCTTTACTGAGTCTCTTTCAGTCACACTTAAGCTGGTTGGTTGTAGAAAGAATCCTTCTTCACCGTCGGTATACGGTATTCTTATGTTCTGTATGATTTCTCATACAAACATCCTTCACTATGTTCTACATATTGTTCTGAGTACGCGTGTGCTGCCACACGCACCATAAAATGCACGAGAGTCCTCCCGACAGAAAAAAAGTGGGTAGCCCCAATACATCTTACAAACAACCATGAAACGAACGTCTGATTTGCTTCTTTAGGTTGTCAGATTGTCATTGGCCGCGGTCTATCATTGGTCTATCTCGTCACACAAACGTAACCCGCCATTTTTCGAAATAAAAAAATAAATGAGGTTATTTTCCAACAGCACCTCCACCAAAATTTGTGGCGGCGTTTCTGTGCCTAGGTTCTATAATTAATGGGAAAAACCACTATTCTAAGAGTATCTGCTGATTAGGGTAATTTAAGATGCACATTGAGAATTATGTCAACGACGTTATCAGGTTACGAATTTCAAATCAATACAGAACGGTACAAACAGTTAGAGAGTTCCACTATGTGAGTCGATCGTATCGCGACCGGAGCCCAACCTGGCCCCGGGAGGATGCGTCCACCGTCCCCTCCATCCTCGTCCTTACACCAACCTGAATACGGTCATTAAACTATTCAACAATACAATAGAACTATCGTCTCACATAGTGGGCAAATACATGGAACAAAACTCACCTAGTTTCAGCAACCGGTGAGACCAGACTCCTCGCTGGAGTTCTCCTCAACTCCGCTACTCAGGGCGTGCCGATCCTTCTCGACGTCCCGCCAAAGTGCAAACTAATTTCGCGCCTACCTTACAATGACACTCACCTTCAGTGTTGCCATAATATGAAATACGATTCTACTAATTCCTAAGTGGGTTTTGATTGCAAAGTTATGTTCGTTGCGTAAAGTTAATAATTCTCACCTAAATAAATGTTTGCGATCGCGGAACTCCGCGACACTATTTCTTTAATAATAGTTTGGTCTATACTATAACCAGTGGCAGATCCAGAATTTATTTTTGGGAGGTGCTGAGTCGCATGGGTTATTCGAGCTATTTGAGCTTTAAGTTCTGTCACTTAATAGTTTTTGGTTGCGACTTCAGCTTGTTTTCTTCCACTGCATCTTGTAACAATAAATCCTTGTGCCAGGTACTTCCAAGAGGTGCTAACATCGTCGCGGCTGTCGTCGGACTGCAACGAGATCCAGCTGCACGCGGACGGGAACTGGTCGGCGCACTCGCCGCCGCCGCGCGCCCCGCAGGCCGTCCAGCCCGCCGCCGAGCCCGTCACTCTCATATCCGACGACTTGGGTGAGACCATTGAACTGAACAAGTGTCACTATGGAGCCAATATCGAAATCGCGAAAAAATTATCAGCCGTTTCTTTAAAAAAAAACATGACATACCGAATTGTACTTTTATAGTACTCCTCCTATCTTTGATTCAATTAATTGTGGGGTCCAAGACAGATTAGAGTCATCCCCCAAGCTCGCTGGACTTCATTGTCTAGTGTTGTGAATCTGGCTTACAGGAGTTACAGTGGTGGGCCTATGCCCGTTTTAAAAACATGACCGAATTGTATGAAGCTTCGCCTTTGTTCAGGTATTAACTCGTATGCTGTCCAACGCGACGACACAAGTAATAAACCAATCATAATGGCGGGTCCTACACCGCACTATAAAAGATCTGGCTCGGCTCAGGCAACGCTGTATCAAGTCCCTTAAAATACATTTTTGCGCGTATCGTAAAAAGGGAATAATGTTTCTGTTACGTCAATGACATTCTATACGCAAGGACTTCACATCAGCGCGCTGTAAATAGGACTGCAAAAGTGTGCTTAATTGTTTTACATTACTGGTTAGTGACCGAAGACGTTTGGGTTTTGTAATTGTATAATGTGGTGAGTCCATGTGTATAGATTATAGAATGTTGTAGTAACTCTTTATTAATCCGTGCCCATATTCCCTTACACAGAAGTGATACCAGTAGAAGGCGGTAACAATGGTGGAGGCAAGCGGGTGGCGGTCGGGGAGGCGCGCAAACCCGCCGAGGTGCTGGTCGACCTCACTTCGGACTCCGAGGACGAGTTGCCCCTCAAGAGGAAGGTCCCGCAGCCCAAGGCGACGCCGCCCGTCGCCGAGTCCGCTATCAAGACTGATGATAATTACTCCTCTTCTAATGGTAAGAATGGTTTATTGATAAGCGAATTTCGGAGGAGAGAATAGACTATTTGAAAAAACTAGTCCAATATGCAACTCTTCAACGCACATCAAAAACGCGCGCTACGTATGAACAATTGTACTAAATACTGCATTGTTTCATCTACGTTTCTTTACTTTATCCTGTTATTAAAAATAGAATTCAAGCTAAAGAATTACTAAAAATGTTATTTTAGTGTTATTTTCAAACGTTTTTTTAACTGTGAAGATAAAAATAAAATATGCTTTATTAGAACGATCACAGGTAAGACGACCCTCCCAGTCAGAGGTTATGGTGCCATCTCCACGAGCGATAATTACAGCAGCGATACTCTCACCGAACCACAAAATTTCATACTAAATGTGCAAACGTCCCGCTGTGTTAAAATCATTGTTTGAAGTTTAGCTTGTACATTTAGTATGCGTTTTCGTAGCTCGGCGAGAACATCGTGGAGATGGTGCCTAGATTTATTTGAAAATGAAAGTAAAACGTACAATTCTAGGTAATAATTTGTACATACATAACTCACGACCATAATACCGTTGTAGCAAGTCGTGTGTTATGGATGTATGTGCCCACGAGTGTTATTTATTTAGGATTAAATCAAATGGAGCTTCTAGTGGCTTTTCTCGCAATATACCCACTGGGTATTTTAATGTAGGTGTTAATCTAAAGAGCGGCATGTCTCACAGTAGAAGCGGTATCGTCGAGCGGGTACCGGTCGCCGCACGGCGCGTCCGGCAGCGGCTCGGGGCAGGTGATCTCGCTGGACAGCCCCTCGCCGCCCGCCGCCTCGCCGCCCGCCCCCGCCGACCCGCTGCCCGACCGACCACACATCTCCATCACGCCCGTCGAGCGCTGTGAGTACTGCCACTGATTACTATACTCCATTCAGGAATTAGAGAGACTAATGTGAATCAAAGATAAAATATAGGGATAGATAAATAATATAAAGCAAGACATAGAAACGCTACTTGACATCCGTTCACACTTATGACAACCGCCCATTACAATAAGTGAAATGTCTATAGTAAACGGAACCGTCTTGAATCATTTTGTCACCAGACCTCCAGCTGGAAGACTCAAGTATTTCCTTACGTTAAGAACGAATTTTGCTTGAATTTGCTTAAAAAGTGGTGACATTTGTTTAACAGACGGAACAGATTAACGTCTAATCTAGCTCTGTCACTCTTAAGGCAATCTGTGTGCGACTGTAAGCAATGACTATACATGTTTTTGTACAGTTTGATATTGGGTAGACCTGATGTGAACAAAGAAACGTCAGTTTCTTTACTTAGTTTCGTCTACATGAGCCACTGATCTCTCTGGATAGCTAATGGCCTATCAAAAGGACGTCAGGCAGCTACAAGATGAAACTGGGTATAAGGATTCGGACGCTCTGTAATGAACCTGCCTGCTGTGCTAAGGGTTGGGTTCGAATCCCGCAAGGAGATTACCCCGTTTTGTTGAAACAAGCTGGACCTAGTCAGTTTAGAACAGCGGGCACTACGAATATTCATTGCCCCGCTCGTAATTGGGACTGATAAGGGCTTTCAACAGTCGCTTTCGTTTAAATGCTAACTCTATTGCAATGAAGTTCAGAATAAAACAGTCACGATCTAAAATCATAAGTCTGGCATAAAACGGCAGAAGAAAGAGTTAATAGAAGTAGGCATGTCATGCCTACTTCTTTCTAAAGAAATGTGAGTATTTCCACCCCGTCTAGTATGATTTCTCTACTTGTCCGCAACTCAGCATTGCGCGACGTTCGATCTTTATAAACCACGGGCCGAAGAAGTAATTTTTTATGCGGCAAAGTACCGTCGCGCGCTTGTAGAGAAATCATACTAGAGCTGCAGTAAACTATCAGTATCAGGTAATAAAATAAAATAAAAATCGTCAGGCACCAGCAACAACTCTGAGCGCGAGGAAGGCGACGCGGCGCCCGCGCACTGGGCTCCTTACGCCGACGCAGAGCGGGACAACCACGACAATTATAGAAGGTACCTATCATATTTGAATTTATCTTCCGAGATTAGTGAATTATTTGAAGCCGTGGTGGTCCAGTGGCGAGTAACCTTGCCTACCGTGCAGGAGGCGATAGTTCGATCCCCGTCCAGGCCGACTCGTACCAATGAGTTTTTCGGAATTTATGTACGATTTGTAACACCATTGGCTTTTCGGTGAAGGAAAACATCGTGAGGAAACCTGCATGCTTAAATTTCGAGGCATGTATTGTACCCACTGTCCATTACAAGTGGCGACGGGCTCACTACCTGTCACACTGGACAGAGTATCGGTACTACTAGTGAAACGTGGATGTTCTGAGGTTTCAGAATATCTCTGACTACCCCCTTGGGGAATATAGTCGTGAGCATATGCATGCTTCCGAGATTAGTCGATATTTGAAGAGCTGTATGACCTACAATTGAAATTCGATTGTTATCCTTGTCTATACCCATATCCATCCATCCATCACACACAGTCCTTGATCAGTCCGTCTTCGGACATAGGCCTCCTCCATATTTCTCCATGACGTTCTGTCCCTCGCCCTCTGCATCCAGAATTAATGCATTGCGTGGCATTACAATTAACGCCCTTAATTTTTAACTTTTTGACATTTTTATTATTTGTTAACAAATCCGCCGTAACAACGCACTTTCTGTGAAAATGTCAACTATCTAGGTCTTATAGTTCAAAAGTTACAGCCCTAAATAGGTCGGACAGACAGACGGACGGACGGATGGACAACGTAGGCTTAGTAATAGGGTCCAATTTTCACCCTTCGGGTACGGAACCCTAAAAATTACCAAGTACTAAAGCATGTATAATTTGCACAGATACTGACTGCGGGAGAAGAGTGGCCGCCCCTCGTACGCCAGCGGCCATTCTTCAGAGGAGGAGCCCGAGGCCGAGGCGGAGCCGGAGCCGGAGCCCTCGTACCCCGAGGTGCCCCTGCTCCAGCCGTAGGCGTGCTACGCCGCTACGAGTACGAGTGTGCTACGACGCTACGCCGGAGCTACGTCGGCGTCGCCACAATCTCGCAGTTTTATTTTGCTGAAAGGACCAACTACCCTATAGACTTTACATAGTCTCACAGATTACCCCCAATAGATACCGCATGATTAAAATTTTGTTAAGGCCCGAAGTCACCATATTTGGCGGTAGGTGCGGGTAGCGGGGCACGAAACAATGCAATGTGATTGGTTATTTCAAGGTCGCACTACTCGGTTGCTTATAACAGTGCAAAATCATAGATGTGTGGCGCGCTTCGGCGGCCTTGTATGCGGTATCTATTGTGTAATCTGTGCATAGTCTTTACCTGGAGGGCGATCGTGCTGATTTAAAACATCCAAGCTCAATCCTAATCTAATTTCGGTTCTAATCACATTGCAATTCAATTACTATTCAACTGTGCTGAATTCCGAATCGCGGTAAACTTGACTTATGTACTGTGACTGACAGCCTTTAACGTCTGAGCGATCTGTCTAAACGGCTGTCAAATGAATAGCGCAATACCGAATGGGTTAAAATTTATGGTTCGCACGCGGTCCAATCATGGTTCAGTTGCGATTTATTTAGCGCGATTGTTCTCCAGGCATGTCGAACTCGCGACGGATAGTTGGTCTGTGATTTCCAGTGGTACCACTGACAATAAGAGGTCACATTTAGTTTGACACCACTGAAAAATGATATTTGTTTGTAATTAAAGTACCTACTCGAGTTCTCGAGTGGCCTGCGTGCCGGCACAATGTGGGTAGGCAGTGAGCTTCCTACAAGGTGGACCGACGACCTGGCTGAAGGCGGCGGGAACCGGTTGGATGAGGCGATCCTCAGGGGAGGCCTATATCCAAAAGTGGACTTCTATCTGAAAGTCTCAACTGTAGCCTGGAACACCACAAGTGGGTGTATGCCGACGATGTGAATAAAAAAATTTTGTACGTATGTGTAAGCTTCTGAAAAAGTGCATTTCTTATTTGCAACATAGCAAACGGCTCTTTAAAATCGAGATGCGTACGGCCCCTATAAACGAATAAGCTTAAAAAGCGCGTTGCTTTCGCTCTGTGGCGTGTCACCATAGAGTAGATATCCTACAGAGAAATGTCTTTTGGCGGTGGTACATAACTACATGCGCAGCGTACATGTTTGTTTGTACCAAGCTGCAGAATTTCTGCATATGTATTTCTGCTGCCGGACCGGGAGCTTGAGCTTGTATGAAGCTGTTTCTCTGTAGGATATACAGGGTGTCCCAATACTCAACGTCAAGCCAAAAACAGGATATAGGTGAGTTTATAACTGTTCAGGGAAAAATATTTGAAATTTTTTTAACATTGAAAAATTTCGCTATTTCGCAGAAAACAGTTTCGGCTTGACGTTGAGTTTTGGGACACCCTGTATACTCGATGGTATAGTGACAGCACCTCTTTTTCCCTTTGTCTGGGGCCTAGTGTCAATTTCTTGAGATTCAAAACAATATTTGCAACAGTGTTTTCTATTAAAATGACATTTATAGTGTGGACACTTGAGAAAATGGCCTGTAAGTGCTTGGACTGAGAAGTGAATTTATGTAAGAAAACTATTTGATTTATTTGCTAGAAGTGATCGAGTTATTTTAGTGTTTTAATTGAAGTCGCATAAATCAATATTATTATTAAAATTCGACGGTTAACTGCAAAAACAAAACGACTTTTAAAACTTTATATTTTCCTAATTTGGAGATTATTTTGTGTACGCGCAGAAAACATTTAGAAATAGTATTTGCTCCATGAATTGCGACGCTATTTATAGCAATGTACATTTAAAATCAAACAAAATACCGAAAGATAGTGTTTAAGTCTCTTCTCTAACGACTCAAAGGAAAACTACCTGTTATAATTTATTTATAATTTAGACAATTAGAATTAATGTGTAATTGTAACATATACATTAGTTTACTAGCGTAATATACAAACAAACAGAGTGTAAGGCTGCCTGTCCATTGACGCGAGCTGGCTGTGCGAGCTGTGTAGCTGTGTAAATATTAACCAATCAGGAGCTCGGCCGGTCTTGGTCGGATCTCTGATTGGTTAATATTTACACAGCTACACAGCTCGCACAGCCAGCTCGCGTCAATGGACAGGCAGCCTTAGGATAAACAATTGCACTACTTTAAGGGGTGATTTTACCCATGATACTGAACAACTTAACCAAGGAAACCTATAGGAAATACTCAAAAAAAAAAACGACTTTCATATTAAATGCAATCAACGTTTGTATAAAAAAGTCTATTTTGTTGTTGTGAATTTGTTATAGGTTTTTTAGAGAAAGTTGTTTAGTATCATGGGTACAATCACAACTCAAAAGTAAAGGAAACTGTTTACCCTAACACCCTATAGTGTCCGAGAGAGAAAACGGTGTCTTATGGCACTAACAGAAGTGCGAAGGGCACAGCATAACGACAAGTTTTCAAGACTTATTTCACAGATGATATTTTCATCAAGAAGTGGATTCCTCGCGGCTAGCATTGCATTATTTATTACGCTAGTATATTAAGGTATACGAACTGTAATGTAATATAATAAGTGATATGAGCGCTTCACTGATTTGCGATCACACTTCCAACAAAATGGCGAATGTTTAGGGTTTTAAACGATAAGAACTATGTAGTTTAACAATAAATGTAAATACTATTAATATGTATTTCAATGACCCAATAACCAACATTTTCCTTTTAAACCCCAGATGTGTGTGGTTCTGTCTGTCTGTGGGGTCTATGGCACACCACAGCTGCTTCAGAACGTAGTATTTTTTTGTAATATTCGATTACAACACTTGGATATACAGGGTGTAACAAAACACCCTAGTAATATTGAAGGGCGGTGCTTCAGGCCATCAAACTGAACAACTTTCACCATGGAGCAAACTTCGAAAAAAATATTAGCTGTTCCATACATTTGAGTCTATCGGTTGCATCGGTTCTGCAGTTTTTCGTGATTTCGATGTTAGCTCCATATTGAAAATTGTTCTGTGTGATGGTTTGAATGAAGCACCCCCTTAAGTATTGTTACACCGGTTAAACCTGTATAGGAGTCAGTTTCAAAACATTGCAAAACCACATACACCCCAACTGATTTATAACAAACAATAATTTCATTATTTTTGATAGTTAAAGTTTCAAGTTATTCGCATTTTAAGTTTTGAGGCAAAAATGATTTGTTATCATTTCAGCACTGAAAGATTTTTATAATTTTTGTTTTGGTAGTAAGTAGGGTGAGTCTGCCTGTGCGGGTGGGTCGACATCGGGTTCAGAAATTTTTTAATTTTGCACACGAATTATTTAATATTTTGAAAAAAGTTACCTAATTACCTAAAAAATTTATAAAAAAAACCATGATAATTCGACTCGGCTCTCGATTCGAAACAAACTACTTTCTAGTTTTGCGTTAATTCATTAACACGTTGTATAAATCTATCTGAGTCTATCTCACTCTAATAAACATATCTTCGTATCTTCTATTCTATTCTATTCTATTCGTATGCCTTTCTTTTCTCTTTCGTTTTCACTCCCAGAGTGATTTGTCCCGTTTTTGAACCGGATCCTACCCCTACCGTCATCGTAACTCAAAAAGTGCACTCAACAAAATATCTGAGAACAATTCGATAAGATTTTACAGGAGAATTAATTTTTAGGGTTCCGTACCCAAAGGGTGAAAACGGGACCCCATTACTAAGCCTACGTTGTCCGTCCGTCCGTCCGTCCGTCTGTCCTACCTATTTAGGGCTGTAACTTTTGAACCGTAATAGCTAGATAGTTGAAATTTTCTCAGATTATGCGTTATTATGGCGGATTTGTTAACAAATAATTAAAATATCAAAAAGTTAAAAATTAAGGGGGGTTCTCAACATGAAACTAGTTTTTATCAACGTTTTTTCTTCACGCTCTATCGTTAAAATGGTAATACATACAAGCGTCAAACTTAGTGTGATTATAGAGCAAACTACAGAATAACAACAAATACTAAAAACCGGCCAAGTATGAGTCGGTCTCGCGCTAAAGTTTTTTTTCTAAGTTAATAATGTTGTGTTTTGTGCTGGTGTGGTGCGGAACCTCGGTGCGCGAGTAGCCCGACTCGCACTTGACCGGTTTTTATTTCTTATACAGCATTTTCACATCACGACTTGGTAATTCTTCGTATCACATGTTATCAGCCTCTTCCCTCATACTTATATTATAACCGCTCTCGCTTTTTATTATAACTTTCCTTTTTGAAAGGGGCAGCGAAAAGAATCCTCATAAAATGTTGTTTAGATTAGAATAGGCCGAGGATAATTCTTGACGATTTTAAAAATACGAAATAGATAAATTATTATTATTGTATGTCTTACGTTCCGTAATCACGGGCAATTAAGTCCCGGACCTTTGGAAGGCGTGCATGGGGCCGAAGCCAACATGTAGAGGCCCGTTCAAAAAACAAGTTAATCTAAATGTAAGGGATACACAAATGGCGGATACCATCTCCGAGCGTACAACACGATAGCCACGGGGATGGTCCCCGCCATTTGTGTAAAGACTATTGGAGTACGGCGCTATGGCCACGATGGAAAAATAAGGTCTTGGGCTATGGAGGTGAAAGTTGGATGGATGGATACTGGGCTATGGGAGGAGACTAACGGACGCCTGCCATGACAACTAGTCTCAAAATTGTAAATAGGGCAGGCGGTGACTCGCAGACTCGTCGAGTGGGCCCCATAAAACGGCCGCACGCACAAAGTGCGACAATGGGGCAACATCTCATTGAGCGGCTGAAGGTTGTCGAGAGGTGCGGCTCCAGTTTCACCATCGCGGG
This sequence comes from Agonopterix subpropinquella, assembly GCA_922987775.1. NCBI lineage: Eukaryota > Metazoa > Arthropoda > Insecta > Lepidoptera > Depressariidae > Agonopterix > Agonopterix subpropinquella. The sequence continues at coordinate 6,740,797 of OV277710.1, forward strand.
GTTTACCCCCGTGAGCGGGTTTCCCCGTTATTACGCCATTACGTGCAATACACTTCCCAACTAGCATTTGGGGTTCTGAAATGGTTCTGAGCAGGTTCTAGAACCTTTTTTTGACAACGTAAGGTTCTGAGCAACTAGTCTTGAAAACGTTAAAATAACCTCGTTATTAGGTTCTGTAGAATAAAAGGGCCCGATCTACAGAACCTCCGCATAACGTTCTGGACTTAAGTTTCTAAGATCAAATAGAAAATCTCAGATACTAAATTTAACCCTTTCAGAACCTAGAAGGCTTTGCAAAGGCCAAATCAGGACAACATGAAGCCTTGTAATATAGCTCTGATTTGGCACTGCAAAAGTCTTGTTAGTCAAATTTAAGCTTTGAAATAAGTTCATTCTGAGTGCATAAAGGATTTTTTTAACACAAAATAAGCTTTCTTGGTTTTAGTAAAGTAACATTTTGGTTTTATTCATATTTAAGTATATAATGCATGGACCTAAAAATAATGGCGATGATTTATGTTTCGTAAACAATTTATTTCATGTTGTAAGTATAATGATATGCTGTTTTGCTGGTTCTATTGCATCATTTCCATTGCGACTGTTATTTTTTCGATAAAATCGGACCTAATACCTGTGTAAAATACACGGGCCCGCTGAAATACATTATTTAATATGATTTATTATAGGTATTATAATTATTAGATGATATTTTCAAATTTAATTCGAAAATAGTTTAAACTCAAGCAGCAATTTTTCAGATGCATACCTTCAACACCAAAAGCTAATTTAAGCCTTGTTTTAATAAGAAAATCTTATTGCAATAACCTATAAAAATTCGATTTTAATGTCAAAAAATGGCTGACTATAGACTAGAACCTGATAGTTTGAGATTTAACCAATTTAAGACTAAAAAGCCCTGGGCCAGGTCCTAAAGGACTTAATATATGCCAAAATAAGAGCATTTGGTATATTTGAGGGCTAAATTAGGATTTTTTTGTCAGAGCCTGTCTTAATAGGTTTTTGTATATTCTACATGGCTCTGTGTTGATGCTAGATAGTCTGTGAAAAGCTAGATTGACCTGTTATACAACTTTGTGCGGGCCTTTTAGTCACTGCCCAACACTTGTTAAAACAAACACAAGACAGACAAAAAATAATTTACCTACAAGTTCATACCGGGTGTTCACTTATGGATCTAGTGAAAAAGGAATATTGTGTTCTAGGTATAAGCTGAGTTAAATTAACATTCTAATGTTGTTACTTTTTAATATAGATAGGTAGCTATTTTAATATATAAAGAATATTGTTCGTAATGTATTTTGTTCTTCGTGAAGATTACATTGCAATTTTAAATAATATTATTAACTAACTTACTGAAGTTACAGTTTGCTTAGGTGAATAATTAAAATGAGATACGGGTACCTTCTAGTTTTGTATGCCTTTGACTGCCAATAATCTAAATATAATTTCTTTAATAAAAATAATACCAACCAATGAATTATTTCGTTATTTCATTTATTCATTAAGACAAGGTATGTGATGATGATGATGATGATGATGATGATGAGCAGTCGCCGTGGCCGAAATCGGTCAGGAGCAATCATCATCATCATCAAGACAAGGTATGTAGCAAAGGTATAAATACAATATTATCTTTAGTTACAACTCGAACCAACTTGCATTTTATGTCTGTTAATTGGAATACATTTTCTTCGGTCATTAGTTCTTCTTGGACTTCATATATGTTTAATGTAGATGAATTAATTGGTGTATGAAAAAATGATTTAGGCTGCTTAAGTTTTTTGCCACATATTAAAAAGCCTGTACCGTTCTTGGCTACTGCAATGAAGTATACTATGTCATTGTTTTTTGTCATAAACCAATTATTATAGTCTTTGCCCCCGAGACAAAATTCTTCTAGTATTAACTTTTTGTATATTATAATTGTATCTTTGTCTTCAATAGTATCACTAAGAAACTTATTATTGGTTATGTCCTTTACAATGGTGTAAAAAAGAGAATCTTTGTTTGAATTAATTTCAAACCTATGTTTTTCAACTAAACGCTTTGCTACCTGAGCCAAGGGATTAGAACCAGTTCTTAGCATGTGTTTTATTTCATAAAGCTTTGATTCAAACGGGTAGGCGTTAAAATTATTCAGATTTCCAAACATCTTAACTTCATCAACTAGATGGGTTAGGTTATGGATATTGCTAGTTATGTAATATTCACCATATATTTTGCTATATAAATCTATAAAATGATTCAACATTTTTTCAGCGACATCAAGATACATGTTGTAAAATTCAGTTGAACATATAGTAATTGCACAAAATAGGCAAAGAAAATGCTCGTACACATCAAGACGAAGAACATTTTTTAGAATGACAATTCCATAGTACAACAGGAAGTGTTTGTACTCTAACCCTTTCCAGTGACTTAAACAGTCCAAGCCTCTTACAGCTCTGTGCAGTTCTTTAGGTAGCTTGATTTGTAACATCTGTTCTGTAATATTTTCTATTGTCCTGGCAGACCACTTAAGTTCTTTATTCTTAGAGCCTGTCCAGATGAGGCGTTTTACGCGCGTAACCACTCGCGCGTCTGCATTTTGTATTGCGTCCAGATGGCGCGTTTCAGGCGCGCTTCACGCGCGCAGTTTTTTGGGACGGATTCAGACGATTAAGAATTTTCAACAATTGCTTATCCAAAGCACGACTCTACGGAATATTGTTTCCGCATTTTGGTGAACAAATGGAGAATATTTCACAGACCACTAAATGTAGATCTTATACATTTTGCGGAAAATATAATTAAACCTTGCTATGTTCTTCATAACTTCTTCATATTAAGAGACGGTTATACCTAAGTATGACCACACTCTGTACAATACGTCATTTTGAACGCTGAGACAGTAAGACCCAAGTGCAACGTCCCGAAATACAAGAAACAGATTCACTCATTATTTTGTTAATGAGTTTCCAATCCTTGGCATAGCAAAATTATATAAATATATAAATATATTGTTACGGCCGCTGTCAAACGTCAAACGTAAAGAAGGCATTCGAAAATTCGGCCGGCTCATTAACAATCGCCGTGGTCCTACGGTCTAAGGTTCCGCCTCCCATGCTGGGGGGTGACGGTTCGAATCCGATCCGCGCCAAAAATATTTCTAGATTTTAGTGTTTTTAGAAATGTTCTAGAAGGAAGAGAGAGAAGGAATATTTAAAAAGGGACAAAAAGGTGAACGTGTCTAGGAACTTCGAGAAAGGAGGCGAAATTACGAATATTTGAAAAGAACCAGAAAAGTGGGCGTGTCTTCGATCGGTTTCGAAAAAGGAACGCGGGGTTAGAACTATCTGGAGGAAAACAATCGAGTAAAGAAAAGAAGATCGAAAAAAGGGTATTCCGGAATGTTCTGCGGGATATAAAAAGGCGGCGAATTTCGACTGGCGGGAGTCCTTGGTTAAACAGTGAACAGTGCGAAACACAAGGAAGAAAAGTAAAAGTGGAAAAGTACTAGTGAAGAGAAAAGTGCCAAGAGTGGAACAGTGAGTAGACTAGTGTCAGTGTAGTGCGTGACGTCATAGTGTCGGTGTAGTACGTGACGTTATAGTGTCAGTGTAGTGCGTGACGTCATAGTGTCGTACGTCGTGACGTCATAGCCGTGACGCGTGTCGTGTCGTCACAGTAGTGACGTAGTGGACTGTGAACAGTGACAGTAAGTGGTGCACGGGGAATCCCTGCGGGTCATCCCCCGGTGAAGTGAACCGTATAGGGGAACCTCTGCGAGGTGGACCGTTTGTAAGTGTATCCCAAATAAACTCTGTAAAATTGGACTTAGCGTTTCACTCTAATCCCGGAACCCGTCGCTCTAAACAATATAAATATATAAACAAACATTTATTTCCGGCCCTCGGAAGTTAACACGCTCCATTTTATTAAATATTCTATATACGTCCACTCGCTCCAATACGCGCGTGTACTGGACGCAACTATGGTGTCCCTAGTACACAGTGTGTTTTTGAACCTCATTTTGTGACAGGCTATCTTTATTGGCTGATTGAATGGAGAAATATGTCACGAATGAGCAAAAACTCCCGCGACGCTCACTATCATAGTTTTGAAACAAATTCGATTTTTTCTTTAAGTCCCGGAATTTTAAGATTAACTGTGTTTATTAAAAACAAAAAACTGTGCATAAAAAAATCTTAATTTTGTACTGTAATCCAAAAGGCTTAATATTTAGCTAAATTATAAACCATTTGTGAGCAGGCTAGGGCTTCTCAGTTTCAAGATAATCATGAATATGATAAAATCGTATTTTAATTTTTTGTGACTAAAGTCTTTAGTATTCGCAATTTGTTTTTACTTTAAAACGTAGCCAACATTATGGACTACTACCACAATAAATACCGATTGCGAATATCGCGGACTTTCGGAGATATAAATTTTTTTTTCAAAATCCCGGGTTCCGGGATTTTGGTCAAATTTGATTGTAACTTTTTGGCGACGTGAAGTACCGGGTATAGAGCTGCCATTTGGCATTATCGCCACAAATATTATAATAAAGAGGAATGATTTGATTTTTTGTTTGTATCAATACAAACAAACCTGTTCAAACAGGCTCCGAAACTACTGGACCGATCTGAATAATTCTTTCACCATTAGAAATTAGAATGCTACATTATCCGTGATGAACATAGGTTATGAATAAAATGGCCAATTGTGTGTCGGGAAAAAAGGGACATTGGAATTTTGTATACATCTAGAAATTGTGAAGTACCTACATATTTTTTATGTCATGTCATGTTCTTCGGTCAATGTTATTTGCATTTATATGACTTTATTTGATATTTGATACCTTATAATGAGAAGACGCAGGCTTACGCTTAGTCATTTTCAATAATTAGAATAGCTGTTAAAAATATAGATAATGTACCACCGTCTACCATACATGTACCCTATTATTGTTCCATATGTCAGTACAGACAAATTCGTTATAAGATATCTTATAACGAATTAAAAAAAAAAAAAATTTATTAACAAAATGTGAAAACGAAATTATAGAAAACAAATAATTTATAAGTCATTTCTTTTATAACTGAATCTCGCTGTAACCGTAAGTTTTAAACACTTATATTTCGGTTATTTTTAAAGATAATAAAAAATAAATTTCACTTTAGATTTCAAACAGTTTTTAAAAGAGAAATAAAAAAAATTGTAACCATCCCTATTAAGTATTTGTAAAATAACACTATTTATACAATCCCGGGATTTGAAAAAAAAATTAATATCTCCGAAAGTCCGCGATATTCGCAATCGGTATTTATTGTGGTAGTAGTCCATAATATTGGCTACATTTTAAAGCAAAAATAAATTGCGAATACTAAAGACTTTAATCACAAAAAATAAAAATACGATTTTCTCATATTCACGATTATCTTGAAACTGAGAAGCCCTAGCCTGCCCACAAATGGTTTATAATTTAGCTAAATATTAAGCCTTTTGGATTACAGTACAAAATTAAGATTTTTATGCACAGTTTTTTTGTTTTTAATAAACACGGTTTATCTTAAAATTCCGGGACTTAAAGAAAAAATCGAATTTGTTTCAAAACTATGATAGTGAGCGTCGCGGGAGTTTTTGTCCTTCATTCGTGACATATTTCTCTATTCAATCAGCCAATAAAGATAGCCTGTCACAAAATCGACTCGAGGTACCTGCGCGTTGCACGCGATTTACGCGCGAGCACCAAAACGCGCGACTGCATGTGGACGCAATGTATGAGCCCCTAGTATCTCGGCTACGCGCGTTTGCCTACGCGCGAGTGGTTACGCGCGTAAAACGCCTCATCTGGACAGGCTCTTATAGTATCCATCCCTCCAACCAGTAAGTAAGCGTTTCATTACTCCCAAGTCGATTAAATGTAATGAATCTGCTACAGGAAAGCATGAGACCATATCGATCGGAAGTTTCAGTACTTCCGAGTCCTTCTTGTGATGACATTCATCTCTTTTCTCACGAAAATCTTCATCCGTCCTAATAGGATATTGCTTATTTGGGTAGTAGTTCATGTGGGTTAAATAAGAGTACTCTCCAATAATAGAGCATTTTTGGCAACCATGTTGATAGTTGAAGTTTGCCACTCCTGTAAGATAGGGTAATCAATAAGAATGTGGGTACTGTGTGGGTAGTACCTACCTACTGAAAGAGGAATATGTCAGTTCATAAATATTTTCTTAGTATTTAAAATAGGGCTTCTACTCATGACAACTGAGACTGAGCCAACTTAATAGGTATGGGAAGTCCAAATTGTTTTCGCACATTTACTATTGGGTTCCTTACGACAGCAGTTCAGTTTCATGAGTTGAAGCAACTAAGTATAAAACTACCGTTTACTAAAACGGTAGTTTCATACTGACACTACTGACACTATTTTAGCCTAGGGCTTCTACTAAGAAGCCCTAGGCTAAAATAGGGCTTCTACTAAGAAGCCCTAGGCTAAAATAGTGTCAGTACCTTTAAAAACACTGGTATAATTATTAGAGTCGTGATTGTTCAGTGGCGAGTAACCTTGCCTAGGCGATGGTTCGATCCCCGCCCAGGCCGAATCGTACCAATGAGTTTTTTCGGAATTTACGTACGATTCGTAACACCATTACTGGCTTTTTGTTGAAGGAAAACATCGCGAGTAAACCTGCATGCTTCAATTTCGAGGCATGTATTGTACCCACTGTTCATTACAAATGGCGACGGGCTCACTCCCCGTCACACTGAACAGATTTTCAGTACTACTAGTAAACCGTGGATGCTCTGAGGTTTCAGAATATCACTTTCATTAGAAAATTCGAAACACGCTTTCGATAGAACATAACTTACAATTATATTGTAAGTCTCATCGATCATACAAAAGATGAATTAATTATCTTTCACGAAGGACCTCGCTGGAGAATCGCATATAAAACATTTCAGTGTTACGTTTATCTTATTTTCTCCAATTTTAATTCCTTCATGTAACACTTTTAAAAGATCTTTAACGAGTGGAGATAGAAACTCGTTTAAATCACCTGGTTTTCCTTTTCCGTAATAAATGCCAATGATCATTGGATGCACCTGAATTTCATTTATATTGAAAAGAATTGGCCAAAATTCATTTTTTGACGATTTGAATATTGGTAATCCATCAATATTAATATTTATCGAAATATGCTTCGTTTTTATTATATCATAGTAAACATCTTCGATACATTTTTGCAATCCATAATGCCAATATTGACCACCCGTTATATCATTAATAGTTATGTTTGCTGGAGTAGGCAAAAATGTCCGAGGGTCTTTAGGAAGATTTCTGCAAGGATCTTCATTTAAAATACTTAAAAGGTGTTTTAAAGCCATATGTGTGATATTATGCTGCAGGGCCCATTCTTTGAGTTTTTGATTTTGTATTTCGTAACATTTAAGATGCTGAAAGTCGAATGCATCATGTGAGAAACTAATGCTACTGTCATCAGACACACTAAGGCTTTCTTCAGTCGGATGACATTCATTATTGTTACAAGGTATAAAATCAGAAGCTTCATCAACAGCTGCCACAACTTCCACATCAGTTGTAGCTACGTCTACATCCATTTGTTGATACTGCAGTTCTATCTGAAAACACAAGAGACTATAACTACAGAAGCATTTAATCAGAAGTTTAACTTGACGTATTTTGTTAGGCACCTTATAGGCACCCATAATCATTCGCCCTTATCAGTACCAATTTAATTGGGGTCGGCGAACATTATGCTCGCTTCCACTTCTCTCTGTCGACCGTCATGTCAAAATTCACTTCTTTCTTTCTCATAATATGAGATGATGATATTATCATCTTTAACACAGTCCATACATCTTTTTTCGGCCTAGTTCGCGCTCTCGTTCCATTCACATACCTACCCATACTATTAGAAACTAAAAGTTACCGCTGAATACGAAATTAAAACAGCTAGGTCAGTAAAATTATATAGGTACGTACCTATTTTAGAAAAATAAAAAAATTTTGGGATGAAATATGGCATACCTTCCTTTTCTTGATTGTTTCAAGTTTATTTTTCACTTTCCGTTTAAAATGACCACTGGTGACCATTTTATGATAGGACATCCTGTATATTTTATGAAATAACGTTGGTTTTGATAAAGCCCACGCTAAGTCCACAAGGTTTTAAACTGAACTGACGAACACTCAAAGAGACTAATAAAAATCTACATTAGTTTTCGTAAAACTTCAAAAAAAGGACTTCTAAAGGACTAGAAACCATCTTGTTGAATGTTAAAAGAGATTCGAAAAGTTGAATTAGTCTAATTTAATGCTAAAGGACTTGGCATGGTTAGCGAGAGACACAATAAGCCCTACGAAGGTTTTGATTTAGACATAAAAGTCTTAGCAAAATTTGGTTCTGAATAGGCCCTACTTATGTTGCGTGTAAGACCTACTAGTCATGCCCTAGCAAGTGGAGTGCCAAAATATAACCCAAGTAGGACCATTACAAAGCTTGAAGCTCTCAGAACCATTTAGTCCGATTGGTAAGCAAATTTAACGTTATTTTAACCTCCTGTAGAATACTATTTAGTTTTTTAAATTACTTTTCACTCCTAAGAGCTGTTTGCAATAAAAAAAACTAAAATTTGACCTTAGGTATAATTGTGAAACCGAAAAATTACCGTTGTAGGACCTAAAAGCATATTCTAAAACCTCAGTTCCCTAAAAATGTTGCTTGGGTTCCAACCTGGAGCATAGGTTCTGCTCTTGCGATTCCACTCTGCAAGCCAGAGGTAGGGGGGTGTGTTTACTGTGTGTGTGGGTGTGGGGGTGTTTGTGTGTGTGGGTGTGTGTGTGTATGAGCGCATGTCTGTATGGTCCCCCTGGATAGGGGTCCGCGGTGTCGCCACTCACCGTCAGCTCGCCACAAGCTGCCCCCGCGGGGTTATTATTATTATTATTATTCATTATCAGGCAGGCAGTTGTAGTCCTAGTCGTTATGGAGATATTTTAAGGAAACGCTGCACTTTGGGATGGAAGCAAGCCGCTTTGCACAGTGATAGTAGGGACCAAAATAAGCGATTTGACCCGCAGCAGCGCAACTTTCATCCCTTAGGATAATAGATGGCGCCACTTCATTAAAAAAAACTTTGAAAAATTCTACAAGCCAAACGGCTTCACCGATTTCTATTATTAATGTGTCAATCGAAAGAATATTTATTAGTTTATGATAAAAAAAATAAAAAATAAAAATATCTATAATGGCTGCAAAAAGCCATGCATTTTTGTAAATTTTTTAAAGTTATTTTTCCGTTTTTTCTTAATAACATTAAAAAAATGTATGAATTGGGTATATTAATAATTATTCACATTGTTAATAAATCAATAACATGTTTAATAAAAAAACTGCATGTCAATATCTTTAATAGTTAGGAAAATATTTAAGATTACATAAGCAGGTAAGGCGCGCCCCAGTCTTAGTAATTATGCAAAAATTACTCAATTTGGTACTGGAAGCAAGCCGCTTTGCACAGTGATAGAAGGGACTAAAATAAGCAATTTTACCCGCAGCAGCGAAACATTAATCGTTTAGGATAACAGATGGCGCCACATATTTCAACAAACTTCAAAAAATTATAGAAACTAAACGGCTACACCGATTTTAATTATTTAGGTGTCAAACGGTTCGACTTTTTATGTTTAAATTTAAAAAAATTAAATACTCAATTATTTGTAGAAATAGAAAGTGCAAAAATAATAAAATATATAAAAAAAATGAAAAATGTCATGTTTTCACTAAACTACGTTGAACAATGTATGAAGTGTGTTTTTTTCTTTGTCTAAAATTAGACAGATCTATTTCGAATCTAAAAGTGAAAACTGCATCGAAATCGGTTTAGTAGTTATGTAGATATTTCTAATTTCTGCCGATAAACGTCCACTAAACGTTGACGTAGGCCCCCTCAAGGATCGCCAAAACAACTGGTTCTGCACTACTCTCATCCAAAAGGTACCCACTATCATCACCGGATCGTCGGTTCACCTAGTGGAGGCCTACCCACGGTACGTTTTCCGGTACGCGACCTCGCGGTCGCCGGTCGAGAACTTTTCTGCCCCATCAGCATCGGCCAGCTGTTCTGCGAGCAATATGCCCAGCCCATTGCCACTTTAGTTAGCAATTCTTCGGGTTGTGTCGAATACATTTCTGATTTGATTTAGAAAGGGAAGCTCCGAGCTTAGCCCTCTAGCCCATTGCACTTTGGTTGACTTGCAGCCTTCAAACTATGCCTTCATTTAGTATTATAATAATAATATTAGCATAGCCAGGTATTGTAGTTGGTGATTGGTATTGTAGTTGTGGTGTATGAGTTTAGATTCCGGTACTTTAAATGTACTAGATAATTTGTGTGACAATGTCCAAGATATTTATTTATAGCATTTCAAAATTTTATAGGTAGGTACTTTACTTACGTTTGATTCCCACAGACGCTTTTGCAGAATATTTTACACTGCAAGGTGCAAGGTTGGTCGACGTGTCGGCAACTACAGCGTATTGAGTCTGTTCCCGCCGGCTCAGCAGTGGACTGTAATTTCGATTCGTTCCGAGCCGAACGGGAAGCGGGGAGGGGTTCTTGAAATCAGAAGGCTTCAATTTTGCTGTTTTTTCTTGGCTTGCTTCCAGCTTGCTAACTCGTTGGCTGCTCCGGATCGACTGTGCCAAACGCCGCGGCGGCGCTGCTTTTATTCTCTCTCGAGATGCCCGCGTGAGCGGGGCGTCGCGAGAGGGACCGCGTTCGCGTGAGGGAGCGAGACAGACTGTCTCTGTGAGCGGGATGGGCATACCCATACACGCCTCGAGCGCAATACTGGAGGGACAGAGCCACTGTCTTTATTTGCATTTCTTATTTAATAAATTACATGAATTTACTATTTATTTCGGTGCTATCCTATTTACATAGGTTTTTACCTATGTACTAATTTATTCTAGACCTATCTATAACATTAGTAACTATAAGGAGTAAACACAAAGGAAAATAAAACAATCTTAAAGCTAACATAATACAAACTTATCCTAATCCTATTTCCTAGCTAAAAACTTTATTGTAAATGTAAACTTATAACTATATACAAATAACATTGTTCAGAGACGGTCGTTCCGAACATTCCTCCCGCCGTGCGTCGTCCGCCGTGACGTCGCACTCATGCTGCTGGCTGGAGGGCGACCGGCTCCGTCGGGATGATCACCAACTTCTTCGTCGGTCTGCGTAGTGTGCCGCCTTTGGTCCGGACATCAGCTGCTCGTACGACGCCGTCGGCCCCGGGGTAGATTGCTTCTATGTTGAGGGGGTCGATGGGGCCCTCCGCGCCGACTTCGTTGGCTAGGTCCAGGTCGATTAGAGTGACCGTGGACCCGTCGTCGAGCAGGGCGTGCGCGTCGACTTCTCCCGCCGGTCCCGACACTCGTATCGGTACTATTTTCAGGAACGAGTGCGTTTTCGTAGGCGTCCACGTAGAGGTGACTGATTCTCTCTTCGGCGGGTCTTCTTTCTTGGGCGGCTCTTCTCTCTTAGGCGGCTGTTCTGACTTCGGCGGCTCTTCTCTGGCGGCGTGAAGCAGCTTGTGATGCGAGTACTTGCATCCATTTGTGTTGCACGGGACGGTGCGGCAGCTGTGATTTCTTGACCTGTGGCGCAGGCATCTGAAGCACAGGTGGTGGGTCTTGGCTAGCTCCCACCGCGTGTTGACTTCCTCTTCTATAAATCTCTTGCACTCTGCTGCGTTGTGCCCCGATTTTTCGCATATGGCGCATGACGACGAATTTTTTCTATGTCCCGCAGCTGTCTTCGGATCCGTTGTGTTGTACGTTCGCTGCGGTTTTCTCTGCTGGTTCGAGTCGTGCGCCGTGACGTTCTCGGGCTGTGCGTGCGGGCCGCATATTTCGGCTTCGCGCTCCAAAAATCTTGCGAGCTTGACGAGGTCTGGTTCGTCGTTCGGTTGATGCGATGCGTAGTCGAACCATCTGTATCGTAGCGTTGTCGAGAGTTTCTCCGCAGTGGCCCTTGCTAATTCGGGGTTGAATAGGTAGTAGGGCCTGCCGAGCGCGTCGAGTGTTGCGATGATGTTCGTGACGCGGCTCGCGAAGATGCAGAGGTCGCGCGGCGTGTCGGCGGGGCGAGGTAGAGTGCGGAGGCGCTCGATCTCGGCCGATGCTATGGAGTCAGGCCGACCGAAGCGATTTTCTAACATCTTCATGACTGCTGTAGGGCTGGCGTTTGTGATGAGGAGGCTCTCGACTGCTTCTTTGGCTCTTCCTTTGAGGCTTCTTCGAAGTCTGGCCATATTTTCTGTGTTCGTGTACGATGCGGACGACTCGGTGTAAGCGGCTCGGAATGATAGCCACTCCTGGTAGGCGCCCCCGAAGTTTGGTAGCTCGGCGTAGTGACGGGGCGCTGGATTCTGCTGACCCGCTTTGATGGCAAGCGTGATTGCAGTCGCGAGGTCGGCGAGATCTGTCTGCTGTGGCTTGGGCTTCGCGACTGTGTTCTGTTCTATCGGTTCTTCGTGACGGGGCGCTGGATTCTGTTGCGTTGTGGGCTGGCTGGGCGCGGCGGTCCACACTGGCGGCGGCGGGTCCCACACCGGCGCATTAGGGGGCGCCGGCGTGGTCTGTTTGTGTTCGTTCGGGCAGGTGTTCTCTTCTATTGGCTGCTGCCCGTCGGTGATGGCGAGTACGTGGCTCTGCTGCAGCCACTCGTCCACCCTGGAGGTTGCGTCGGACCCGGAGATGACGGTGTCGCCGTCATCGGAGCTGGCGTCTTGATCTTCGGCTTCTATAGCAGCGAGACGTGCGGCGGCATGTTCTAGCTTGGCGCGTGCTAGCTCTTCTTTGGCTAGCGCTATACGATACGCCTTGGTGCTTGCTGACGTCTTCATGGATGACTTCCTGCTGCTGCGCTTCTGTTTCGGCTGGGCGGTCGATGCCGGCGTGGATGCGACGGCACCGACGGCGGGGGCGTCGGCAGCAGGGGCTTCTGTGACCGTCGAGGCTTCCGACGTGCTGGCGAGTGTGCTGGCGGTGGTGGCTGACGAGGAGGATCCCGTAGCGGTCGACGTGGCGGTAGCGGAACCGTCTATAGATTCGGCGGTGCCAGTTCCACTACCTTCTATGGCGGGGTCGGCCGACGGGGTCCGTCTTCCTGTCTTCGATCTTGTTACCGGCATTTTCTCGCTTCTTTCTTCTATTTGACGAAAGTTCTATCTTGAATCGACGAAGGTTCTGTCTTCGATCGACGAAAGTTCTATTTTCACCGCAGACCCGGAGCAGCCAAATTTTTCTTTCTTCTTTTTTCTATCCGGCGCCTCGAAGTGACCAAATGTTCCCGCCGGCTCAGCAGTGGACTGTAATTTCGATTCGTTCCGAGCCGAACGGGAAGCGGGGAGGGGTTCTTGAAATCAGAAGGCTTCAATTTTGCTGTTTTTTCTTGGCTTGCTTCCAGCTTGCTAACTCGTTGGCTGCTCCGGATCGACTGTGCCAAACGCCGCGGCGGCGCTGCTTTTATTCTCTCTCGAGATGCCCGCGTGAGCGGGGCGTCGCGAGAGGGACCGCGTTCGCGTGAGGGAGCGAGACAGACTGTCTCTGTGAGCGGGATGGGCATACCCATACACGCCTCGAGCGCAATACTGGAGGGACAGAGCCACTGTCTTTATTTGCATTTCTTATTTAATAAATTACATGAATTTACTATTTATTTCGGTGCTATCCTATTTACATAGGTTTTTACCTATGTACTAATTTATTCTAGACCTATCTATAACATTAGTAACTATAAGGAGTAAACACAAAGGAAAATAAAACAATCTTAAAGCTAACATAATACAAACTTATCCTAATCCTATTTCCTAGCTAAAAACTTTATTGTAAATGTAAACTTATAACTATATACAAATAACATTGTTCAGAGACGGTCGTTCCGAACAGAGTCCGTCGCAGCCTCATTTATAAGTACATTGGTCGGAGAATGTTTTCAATTTAATAGTTCCCATCCCATGCCTATCTTTTTATGATGATGTAACAAGACCTCCTAAGGTAAGATGGACTCCACAATGGTCAAAAGTTGCAATTTGTCAGAATTATCCCTCTTCGACTAACTAAATACGCTTGTAAATCAGGCTGCGCACAATGCACTGACCATTGTATATTTTAACTACTGTGAAGTCCATCCACCTTAAGAGCTCTTGTTACATCCCTAAAAAGATGGGCATGGGATGGGAACTATTAAACAGAAAATATTCTTCAACCAATTCGCTTAGAAATCAGGCTGTGACGGACACAATGCGTTGTGGTTGCCGACACGTTGACCTAGCTTGCACCCTGTCCTCTGCAGTGTAATAAAAATTCTGCAAGGGCGGCTGTGGAAATCATACGTAAGTTAATAGATATGATTTGAAATGATATACAAATATAATATAATAAATTATGCTATTACATGGTCGCTCACTAAATTAAAGCCAAGTAAAAATGTTGTAAGTCACCCAAAGGCAATGGAGATGGCTATATAGATTGTCCCTGCGAGATCGATTAAGAAATGAAGAGGTCCATCCGCAAGAGAACCAGGGTAGCCGACAGCCCGACACAACCCGGAGAATTACTAACTAAAGTAGGATTGGGCTTAGCACATTGCTCAACGTACGGATGGGCGATGGGGCTGAAGAGTTCTCGAGTGGCCACCGCGCAGTCGCGTACCGAAAAGCGTATCGTGGATAGTCGTAATCGTAAGCGTATATCGTAAGCGTATCGTAATAAATCGTAAGCGTATCGTAAGGTGGACCGACGATCCGGTGAAGGTAGCGGGCACTCGTTGAATGAAGATAGTACAGGGCCGGTCCTGTTGTGGCGATCCTTGATTTGTGGACTTTTATCAGCAGAAATTAGAAATATTTACAAAACTACTAAACCGATTTCGATGCAGTTTTCATCTTTAGATTCGAAATAAATCCGTCTAAAATAAAAATACACACTTCATACATTGTTCAAAGTAGTTTAGTGAAAACATGACATTTTAAAATTTTTTGTATATATTTTATTATTTTTGCACTTTCAATTTCTACAAATAATTGAATATTTAATTTTTTTAAATTGAAACATAAAAAGACGAACCGTTTGACACCTAAATAATTAAAATCGGTGTAGCCGTTTAGTTTCTATAATTTTTTGAAGTTTGTTAAAATATGTGGCGCCATCTGTGATCCTAAACGATTAATGTTTCGCTGCTGCGGGTAAAATTGCTTATTTTAGTCCCTTCTATCACTGTGCAAAGCGGCTTGCTTCCAGTACCAAATTGAGTAATTTTTGCATAATTACTAAGACTGGGGCGCGCCTTACCTGCTTATGTAATCTTAAATATTTTCCTAACTATTAAAGATATTGACATGCAGTTTTTTTTATTAAACATGTTATTGATTTATTAACAATGTGAATAATTATTAATATACCTAATTCATACATTTTTTTAATGTTATTAAGAAAAAACGGAAAGATAACTTTAAAAAATTTACAAAAATGCATGGCTTTTTGCAGCCATTATAGATATTTTTATTTTTTATTTTTTTTTATCATAAACTAATAAATATTCTTTCGATTGACACATTAATAATAGAAATCGGTGAAGCCGTTTGGCTTGTAGAATTTTTCAAAGTTTTTTTTAATGAAGTGGCGCCCTCTATTATCCTAAGGGATGAAAGTTGCGCTGCTGCGGGTCAAATCGCTTATTTTGGTCCCTACTATCACTGTGCAAAGCGGCTTGCTTCCATCCCAAAGTGCAGCTTTGATTTCATAACGACTAGGACTATTGATACTATTCGAGATACTAACTAAACAACAGGGTGTTAGGGTTTCACAGTTGCATGATACTGAACAACTTTCCCTAAGAAACCTATAGAAACCTTTTTTTTTTTACTTTTCGTACAAACAAACGTTTCTTCAGATGATTGCATTTAGTATGGAAAGTCCGACATTTTTTTGCGAATTTCCTATAGGGTTTCTAGGGATACTTGTTCAGTATCATGGGTACAATCACCCCTTAAATTAAAGTAATGCAACTGTTTACCCTAACACCCTGTATTAATTGAGCTCAGCAGTGTGAAAATGTCAAAATTACTATGGAGTTGTACTATGGTATGGAGATACGAATCTTTCTACTGCTGATTTGACTTTCAAAAATCGACTACAACTCAACTACTGGAGTATGATTTTTTAATGTCCAGCCGTAAAAATCGCACTCCAGAAGTGCGATTTATATGATTTATGATTTGTTAGATTAGCATCGCACTTCTGATATTTAGATATTCACTAGGTACAGTCGAAATCGGATATATCGTAGCATTACAAGTGTTCAATTATTTCTGTTCAGCGCTAATTTGTTAACAATGTTTAGAGTAATACTTTTGTACGATAGATAAAGATAAGAGAGACAGCGCAGCGCGTGACAATATTTACAATTACAATTCAGCTGTTACATGGTTTATCTACCCATTAAAAGAAAGTTTGTGGTGTAAGAAATAAAAGAACTCTGAAAGGTGGTAAAAGTTTATTGTAATGATAACGAAACGACGCGACGACGGAAAGCTGCAATGAAGCGCAAACGGTTCTCCGCGAGAGCCAACGACCTCCGTCGCAATGCTTTAATTGTTGGATAATTATTTTAATGAATGGCCGTGCCGACGCCGCCACAAAGCTACAACAATCATTATCTATTCACTCCGTGGATCAATCCGCAGAAAGCAGTAGTAGCGAACTAGCGAAGCGACAGACGAAGCCCGAAGCCCGCGTCTCGTACTCTACGCGCCCTTTATCTTTATACCACCCGCCTTGGAAAGCCTTTCCCATCTCACTCGCACCAACCAGTTACACGTATAGTGCAACCTGCTCGCTCCTATAGCGCCGCCGGGGACACGTAGCGTGGCTCGCTCGCTCATGCCTCGCTTCAACCGCAGTGTTGCCACCTTAGCCCTTTTGGGGCTAGATCTAGCACTTTTTAGTGTAAGTGAACTCGTTGTTTAATGATTAAGCCCGGAAAGGGCAATCTAGCGCTTTTCAGGCTTTTCATTTTCTTAAAAATATTGCACCAAAATCTGAAATTTGCGCCATGCTAACATCGCAATACCATCGAAATTTGGCGATTTGTGTCATATATTGATTTATTTATATTTTTGTAGTAGATATCATTTGCTCGATTATAGCAACATACCGCATCTCTACGCCGCGCCGATCCTGGTTTAGTTTTTTAAATAACTAAATAGTATTTTTAATTTTTGAACCTATTAAATAGGTAAAATTTTTCATCAAATTCAGTTTAATTTTGAAAAATTTTATTGTGATTCAATAAATACATAATTGAAATCATTAGTAAAGGTGTTTTTTTAGGCTTTTTTATTCAGCATGTGTTTTCTTGGTAATTTGAGCTCCATCTATCCCGATAAGTAGTCGAAGAGCCCGATCTAGCCCTTTTTAGCTTCTTCACCTGCCCCTATTACTAAAACTAAGGTGGCAACACTGTTCAACCAAGTTCCGCGGTCGTCCGCCGACTCACTGCGGCGCTGACGTGCGTTACGTTACGCCAAACTAGTGTTTCTACTGTAAAATCACCAGTGTTATTTGTTTATGCTTTCCAAAGGATTCCTCGACATCGACCGAAGGATTGGCTACCGAACGGAGTGTACTGTACGTGTGATAGTGAAACTATAGAATAACAGAGTTCAACGGCTCGTTTTATCTCGTTTGTGCTGAATGGTGATTAAAAGTAATTTACTTTGCTTTAACTGTGTCGACTGTCGGTGCGTATTGATCGCCTATTGAAAGACAAAGTGGATTGTTTTGGCGTGGAAGAAGCCGGTGAACAGTGAGGTAAGTGACAGAACAGAAGGCTGGTGTGGTGTGATGGGTCGACGGTCGGCCGCGGCCGGTGCGGGTGCGGGCGGGCGCGAGGATGCGCGCGGGGCGGGGGAATGCCAGCCGCTCTGCCAGGCTACGTGCCACGAACATCGGTAATAGCTTCAAGCTTCACATTCTAAGTAATGAATGCCCTTCCCTAATGGGATAATGGCACGCCGCTGCCCGTCGCTCGAAATATTTACTTTAAAAGCGGTCGAATCGCGGCGTGTCAACACGCGGTGGGCTGTTTGCCTTCCCATTTAGCCGAGGGAGCCGATAAGGCGAGGGCTCAAGGGCCGGTAATACCTACCTAAGTACCTACTGTCCAACGGAATTAAGTATAACGAACTGCGCACTGCGAGAAACTTGGTGCTGCATTCCGGACCTAATGTGTAAGTTTTAAACACGTAGGTACCTAATGGGTTCTTCTTTTCCTACTTGCGGAAATGGACTTTACCCAGCATGGGTAACATGGCACTGTGATGCAGCGCTATCACACCTTCGCTCTCTTTCTATTTGCGCGCGAACGAACGAGATAAAAGACGTGAATACAACCTTATCACGTGTAGCATGGCATGCTACGGCTTCAGGATTGGTATTTTTGAAAGTCACATTCAAATCTGCACTATAAAATGACAAAATTACTATGGAGATGCAGCATTCGATCATGATTTTAAAAGTGTGTGATTCAAAAATAGCACTTCAAGACAATCACGTGAAAGAAAATTACCTAACAGAAAATACGATTACTTACCTAAAAAATACGAATCCGCAAAGTAGGTATAGGACATGTCCAAGTCATTTTACATCATCTAAGTACCTATGCCAGATTACCTAGGTACCTACTTACCTGACGATCGTCATATCCATGGATCTTGAGAAGATATATCTACCTATCACATTGCAAAACATCGCCTTTACTTATACCTTTATAACATCAAAGAGTTCACCATGAATGAACCATAAACTCAAACAAAATAAAACACGAAGCGTCTAACAAAGGATTTTATTGAAGAGCGTCGAGAACCCTAAACTACTCTTGAACTCCTTCAATGGTACTTGGGGAATAAGTAGACACCTTTACTTACCAAGTCGAAAGTAACAAACGACTATTCTATGTAAACAAAGAAACCATTTGCAATCACGCTACGAATATCTGCTAGACGAAAAACGAAGGGAAATATAATTCACGGAGACACCGAATCGAGTAGATAATCGAGAGTTCAACAATGTGATACCAATATAATATGGTTACTAAATTCGTAGCCTATACGATTATGGAGCGTCGTATTCACAAGTAGCTGTACTTAACTTAGCAAAACGAGTGTGGTTTGAACATAATCAGAACCAGTGGCGACGCTCTTGGCTAACATATTAGCAATAATTGTGACATTCTATTAGAGCTAACTAAAGAAAACTGGGTACATTGGTAATATCTTGGAGTAACAGTCATATTAAGATGCCATCTAGGTAGTAAAGTACAGTTTCACAACTTTAAGAGGCTGGCGCTTGTTCGGTGTATTTTGCGGTAGGCAAATAGGTAAGCTGTAGGCTTTATATTATTAGCCGTTTTTAAGAATCCTCTACAAAATTATGCAGGTTTCATGCTTCTTCTTCTTATCGTGTGGGCAGAGCCCTGGTGTCAGAGTTTTTTCAGACCGCCGCCAGGTTTCATGCTTAAACGTAACAAAAGCTACGTCAAATATTCCTATTCAGTAGACACACATCCAATCTTGTTATGCTGAAATTTGACCGTCTGAGATCGCATTTCAACGGTACGAGTATAGTTCGGTTTGAACGTATCGAAAAGAGACATTCCCAAAATCAACTCCTAGGATAAACAAAAGCATTACCTAACTGACAAAGCCCTAACCACAGTATTATAAGAAAGAGTATCTATTTGCCCTAACTAACAACTAGACAAAACACAACACGTGAACTTGAGTGTATTGCTCTCAATAAAGCAATGGAAGGATTGCGCTTCGATATGGATGAATTCAAAATATGAGCGAATGTTTAAAACATTGGAGCTCGTTAGTGTTCGGGCGCGCTCTCATCTCGGTAACCAATTTGTATGTTTTTTCGGCGCTTGCTACATCACTTCGCAGCGGGAGAACACGGCAGGCGGTCCGCGAAACACTCGGCTTTGTGCACGAAGTCCGAGGCATAGCTATTCCCTTTCATGGAATCCGTTATTGTGCATCGCACTTATTGCCTTACTCTTTGTAACTTCGAATGTTGCCCTGGAATACAGTTGCTGTTCGCTCGCTCTCCAGAGGCCTTTCAATCCGATCTTTATTCTACCAGTGGTGTTCAATAAGTTTTAACGAGTTGTTTGTAGTGCTCGAACAAATTCTTGTTTCACTTTAGACAAAGCTACCACTGAGATGTTTATCTTTAACGGTGTTTGACGAGAATCGATCATGATATTGACAAAGGATTCATTAGTTTAATAAATGTTACTCGACCGTTATGTGGTCTGTTGTCAGATCAGACCTCTCGAGCGCCACAAGCCCGGCTTTGCCCGATCAACAGCACTCTATTAAAATCACACTTGATTAGATCTCGGTACGGTTTAATTGAACAACTCCAGTCGCGGTATGCGCGCCTGGTACTTGGCTCAGCTCACAGGCGAGCCGCCCCGCCGAGTTTCACAAACGTTTTCTTTTTGCTCTCATCTCTCGTCCCGAGTCCTTTTCGAATTTTTTCCTTTGTCCCTTTTGTTCGAGTTTTCATATCCTTCTGTTTTCCAGATGGATTAATTTTAATTTGGATTCAAGTGTTCAAAGACTATTCTCGATTGTTTTTCTTTTCTTACGGGCTCTTTGAAAGAGCTTTAATCAAGTACTTCGACATTCAAATGTTTTTGTTGTTTGGGAGTACACGAGAGATGGAACATTTATCGGAGGGGTCGCGGGATCATGCCGCCGCGCCGCCCACTGGCAATTTGCCGTCCGCCCGCGGCGCGCACTGTGAGTGCCTGACTCCAAGACGTGTTCTCAAACTAAACGCTATGCTAATGTAATGGGCCTCCATTTGATCACAGCCCACGGCTAATTTCAAATTTTCAATGAGACGTTTGTGGCAGCAACTTTATTTGTTGATTTATTGGTCAATCAATAGAAGTTGAGAGCTCTTCAGCGTCCACCGCAAAGCGTAGGTAGGTATCATTGACATTCGACTAAACCTAATCATGAAGTGTCCTTTAAATTGTTTTTACTTCAAAGCACTTATCAAAATGGTAATTTAATTCTCTGGTATTCGTTTAATTCGTTTCGACATTCATGAGTCAGATACAACGTTTTTTATGCAGCCATCTGTCGGAACTCCAAACTACCTGCTCGCCGGGCACCACAATAGATCTTCCCAGAAAGACCGTAGTAGTCACTATTTACAACGTAATTGTGGGTTTACGTACTTTAATCAACCCCGCAACACTGTTTCTACGGCTTTATAAGACAGTCAAGTCAATCTGACATTGTTGATATTTATTCACGCTTTTGTAGGCGTCTAAATATTTTGTCTGTGGAAGCGATTTGTCGTTTGAAAACAATTCGTGTTTGATAATCACGATGTTGGTCGCATCGCAGTTTTGCGTGACAGCCATCCGTCGACGGATCTTGTTTGCGTTCGAGCATTTATGCAACGTCTCGGCTGGCATGTTTAACACTCAATTCACGTCTGTTTCTCAACCGGGTTATGTCTTTTCGCTCGAGGGAACCGGTATGAGGCAGTGTGAGCCTCGCATGTGTGGAGCTGGTAGCCGGCTCGTAAATCACTGTGCGCGGCGGTAATGCGTAGATAAGAGCTCTCTCATTTGTTTTCCCATTTCCCCAGAGAAATTTCTTAGCGACATTACCAACTCGGGTGACGCAACGAGCAATTACCCCGGCTTGAAACCTTACAATTTCATAAGCTCAGCAGCTACTACACAAAAGATATTAAATTAGCGAACGGAGGCTCATTCGTTTCCTTGAATCACCGCAGTTTCTATTAACGCAACAGTTAAGAAGTTAACGTTCGACTTAATAAGAGATCGCCCGAGAGTATTTTTGCAAAAAAGTTAATTTATAGTATGATTGATGGTTAAGATACGAGAACGTGGAAAAATCGTAGGAACAATTAAATAAATCCATGCAATTACAAATGCAATCGACTGAACACAACCAACATTGCTCGGTTGGAGTTGCACGCCATCTCGCTTGATTATGGCCAATTATAGTGTTCACGCGATTATACTGTCGCGATTCTCGGATAACCCCACCATTTAGAGAGAGACGCCTCTTTCATTACCATACCTTGAATTGCCATGCCATTTCCATGTTCGAAAGGCTAATGGCCACAGGCGTGGATGAATTTAATCACCGAGTCGACGGACGATTCTTATAGACGGCAAATTACAATTGTCAACGACTGGAAAGAAATTTCGGCTCCGATTGAGTACAAGGGCAGTAAATATAAACGGAAATTAATCTATGTCAGTATGTGGCAATGTAATCGACAGGAGAAACTAATGATACTAGGGGAAAGCAATCTTACTCGGAATCTTGTGAATAAATGCTCCAGTTTGATTTTCTACGCTCAGAAGTAGATCTACGAATAAGGAGAGAAAATATTATTACCATAGACGTTACGTTAGCTAAAATACATTAGTCACATAACGTTGGTTTAGCCGGAATGCCTGAGGGTTCGGCTCCTTGATCTTTCCGATAATACGCTTGCTTATCGTGGCTTACAAATTGTCTGTCATTTGAGTTTTTCGTTGGTTACTGGTTACTGGGCGTGGGCAATTTCTCAAGTTAATCACTGATTGAATGAAGAGAAGCTTATGAAAACTCGACACGTTTACTGTTGTGAATAACAGGAATATTGAAGCATACATTCGGGTATCGTATGATAATGCCAACTCGACAAAAATGGCACCGCGCCGCTTCGCTCCGGAACGAAATAAAATTTTATCTTGTTTCCAGATTCTATCTTAGACGTCGCTTCTGTTATAAAATCTTAATACTTTTGAAAAATAT
Source organism: Agonopterix subpropinquella (assembly GCA_922987775.1). Taxonomy (NCBI): domain Eukaryota; kingdom Metazoa; phylum Arthropoda; class Insecta; order Lepidoptera; family Depressariidae; genus Agonopterix; species Agonopterix subpropinquella. The sequence continues at coordinate 6,763,769 of OV277710.1, forward strand.
ATGCTCTTTTATGAACATGACATGTTACTTGATATTGATACTTATATTTTTGTAATATTGATTAAATTGATATCTTTTTATTTTGATGATGATAATCCAGAACCTGATCAGAATGTTCCATCAAACAAATGTTTTTATAAATTAGGTTCGAAAGAACAAATCGAAAATTCGATTACGAATCGGAAATAATCGGAATCGATCGAGCATAGCGATCGACACTACCAGGGTAACATGAGCACACGGAGCGAGACGATACGAAGGTCGGTCGAAGCGAAGAACCAGTTTGGCGGGACGCCGCAAGGTGCCGCCGGCTAGGTTAAGTGCACTATATTAGCATCATCGCCCGCCCTTTCATGTCTGCTTATCTCTCGGTCTGGGCTATTTAAATGAGCCTATTCAATTGTACAGAGTATACCCCCGAGCGGTTAGTTCAGCTAAAACACGTCATTAAAGCTTGCTGAGGCATGGCATTCATTACGCTCTGTAGTCTGTATCCAATGGAAATACACATTGATCAATAGAGCCAACATCAAAATCCTCTACAAATTAGTCAATCGTACTCTCGGTCATTTGTTAGGTTGTTTGTGATTCCAGTTCTGCGCATCTGTATAAATATTTTTTCACCTCACAAGCTCACTGAGCAAGTAATCACTACGTTTTACACAAGCTCAGAAAGATTCTGTTTTGCATTCAAAATCTGAGCGCAAAAGTGCATTTTATCCGCTAGCGCAGCGTGGAAAGAGTTTTTAAAATTCGAATCTTTCTATTCAATAAAGAAAAACAGCCTAAACTAGTTTTTTTTTTCATGCTTTTTTCGTGCTGGCCAGTGCTGCCGTGCAGTGCTTTATTCTAAAAATGAGGTTGGCGCAATGACATTTTCCTCGCTGTAGTGAGGTGAAAAGTTCTGTGTTTCGCTCGGCAGCAAAGTTATTTTGCGTCTCGTACCTTTGAAACCCTCGCGATGCTCAGGATTCAATACAAGTACTCGCGCCAAAAAGCAACTTTGCAGCCTTGCATAACAAACTGCAAATAGCTTGCTCTGCTCGAATCTATTTGACGAAAACGTCAGTTGAGCATGTATTCATTAATGATAACATATGTGATTCTCTTCGTCCAATTACAATACAAATTGGTTCGTTGCACAACATCCTTGAGCATCCAATTAACACAAATTATAAAAGCTATTAGAGCTATATCATACCGAATAAGTTTACAAAGATAACCTATTACCTGAGGGGGTTAGGGTGTGTCGGATCGCTAGAATTAAATTAAGTACCTGGGCCCCATTAATAAAAGCGACAATTATAATTTACAATGACAATTCAGGGTACATTGCTGAGAATGTTAGGACACGTTACCTTCTGCATGTTTAGCGTCATTATTAACCACCAATGTACACTGAATTGTCTTTGTAAATTACAGTTGTCACACTTATTAAATGAGGCCCTGATTCTGATATCAAAGTGACGTAAGTTCTTTATTATTCTCATGCGCTCAAGTTCGTGACCTAAGATTAAATTACACAGAGTTAAAACTTACAAAAACCAATTATCTTTCTATTCAATGATTATGACATTAAATTAATCTTGCTTTGCGCAAGTTGCTAAAGCTTATTAAGTTCTCAATAAATCTTTATAGACAGGTATCATGCCAAAATTGAACTCATTTATGCAAATTAATTGTATGTAGTTTTAGTTTGAATAATTTAATGGACCGAGTAGTTGTCACAACCATGATTAAAATGTGAATACGTTATTAATTCCCGCCTTAAAACTATACAACCAGTTTTCCAATTAGGTACTGTCTGTTACATTATTTCAGTTTTTAATATTCTTTACTATAACCGATTCGTTAAATTTATAAAGCGTACTTAACTTCTAAAGCAAACCATTGTTTTCACAAAAATAAGCTTCTCGGAACACCTGAAAATAATATCAGTGATCCTCTTTGTTTAATTTACTGGGACAACCGACAAAATCTGTAAGGCGCGAGGGTAGCTTCGGTTTCCATAACAACACGCGCCTGGTGGTTGCCTCTCCCCGCGCCTCCCCGCGCAGTATCGATCCCGTCGCTCCCCGCCTGCCCCGCTCCACTCCAAATCAAATTACAGGAGCACAAGCAAGCGAGGCAGTGTTGCCACTTTAGCGCTTTCGGTGCTAGATCTAGCACTTTTTTGGTATGTTTAGCGCCGTATCTAAGAATTTGGCGCCTAGCGGAGAATCTAGCGCTGTTTTAACTCTTAATAAAGCAACATTATTTGTGTTTGAATATGACATATTTTATGTTTTTTTATTGGAATATGATAAAGCATTTTGTGGTTAAAAAATATTATGTCCATGGAGCGTACAGTGTTCGAGAGATCCAAATACGAACGCTTATTTGAAGTGTTATCATTAATTTTACAAGCGAGTTACGAATTGACCGACTTAAATTGACTAAAAAATTGGTTTTGGAAAGGCTATATAAAGAACTTTAAAGGACTATTTATATGAGAAGAATTTAGCGCCGAATCTAGCGCTTTATTGAGCTGCGAACATTTTGGAATCTATCGCTTTTTTCACAGTTTTAGCTCCCAATCGATTTTTTGAGGTGGCAGCCCTGAAGCGAGGTTGGATGCTCGGGCTGCATGCTCATACTCGCTCCGCGCTCTCCGACTATACCTCCACTCCCCAACTCAATCAACTTCGTATGGCTCTAATAGTATTTTAATTCTATTGGCGCGCTTTTGACTGCGGCCCCCATCAATAATAGCTTGTTTGCAAATTAGACTTCACGTAACGGTTTTGGCTGAAGTCTGAGCGAACGTTTGGCAACTTTTGTCAGTTTTATTTGTGAAGTTCCGTTAATTAGCGTCGCGTAGTTTTACATAAACATTTACAAGAAATGTCCACTTTAATATTCAACATCACAGAGCACGATTGATGGCGCTTTATAAAAATAAAACTGTCCACTTTACCAATTTTTATTGTCAACTAAAACAGATTTATAAAAACGAAACGCGAGGCAACACATTTCCTCTGGGCACGTTACGATAATGGGACCATTGCTGTAAAATAGTGTAAAAATAAAACGACCAAAGAAAAGATCAACAACCTTTTGTAAAATAAAATTCTATTTAAAACGCATGCAGTAAGAATACACTATAGAGCGATGAATTGGTTCCGCTTTACACAACAATTGGCTACATGGCCACTCTTATTGCCTGCAATTTAGAGCTGCTAATCATTCAACCGTGTAAAGAATAACTCCGTGTTGAAATAATACTGTGATTGATTCGCAATGTGGAATGTGTGGCGAACTAAAACAAACACGATCGACTCGTGTACTTATCGCTCCATTTTATAGCGATCGGCAATAAAATCGATTATCATATCGAATCGGTCGTTGCGAGTGGCGAGACCGGGAGGGGACGCCGTCGACAGCCGCTTGGGGACATTTTAATGAGGGAATGCCGTGAGTCGAGCTAACCGACGGGACATTTGTCTCCCTCCGAATAATGGAAAAGCGCTGAAAGGATATTTATCAAAACTGTCTGGAGCTTCTCGCTTTATCTGCGATATTTCATCAATCGTTAAACGAGCGACAATAAAACCCTCGAACCGCTACACAACACACATGCTACGAGAATAGGACCGGAACGTTTCACAATTTTATTGTAATATACGATGTCGCATATTGCCTCCTTTCGAATACTAAATTGCTCGAGAGCAATGTCGCGATAGGTATTTTCGAGTCTCGGTAAATTTGTCGTTAAATGATGTCTGCGTGTCGCGTGATTGTGATGAGCGTGTTTTGGATCGCTGCCAGCAATGTTTTTGAGACGCTTCCACAAACATTCTCGAGATACCTATGGGCTATGTTTTTATTTTGGCAGGCCCCACTTATATTTCATTTATTTACATTAATATTTGTCAAACAAAACACTTAAGGATTATGAAATCATCATATCAACCAGTTAGACGTCCACTGCTGGATATAGGCCTCCCTCAGAATGGGGGGATTTGCCATAATCGCCACGCTTGGCAGGCGGGTTGGCGATCGCAGTAGGATTGAATGTGTGTACTCGGAGGATGCTGCTGCCCATCCTCCGGTAGATCCCTTAGTCGCCTTTTACAAGACCCACGGGAGGAAATGGGTTGGTGCTATTCTTAGCCGACACAACACGGATTATGAAATATCGTTAATAAAATACGAATTCTTAACCGCAAAATAGCGAAAAACTTTTTTAAATTGGTCATGCAGTACACTAAATCAGAATTGTAAATGACGTTGGATTTCCGCCAATGTTACTTTGTTTCCAACTAGCGGAGTATTCATAACTGCCTAATCGAAATATGGGCCTTATCTATTGCTCAGGGATTTTGAGCTTTACGTGGGTTCGTTTACGAGTAATTAATTAGGTCGTATAGTTGGCGATTCGGCCGTGGGAGCACGTGTAAGTAAGTGTCTGGAATTCGAGATTAGTGGAACGATAGCTAGTGACCTTAGGGTAGCGTCGGTCGACCACAGCCGTTGCCCACAAACAGCAGAATGTGGATAATAGTGAGCCGGTAAGCGCTAATAAACACCTACGAGGCTGCGCACGTACAAAGTCACATCGTGCAGACACAAATTGCTTTTGTTCGTATCGAACGTGTTATGCTAGACCTCGCTGCGGATGACGTGTGATGGACTTACAATGGGCAACTTCTCTCCGATAATTACTTGAGCTTTTACCTTTTCTAAAAGCATTCATCGTTATGCAAACTGTACGTCCATTGAAGATGCTTTGAACTCTTGAACCGTTAGGAAACTTGTTAGAAGAAAATATAATCTATTGTTATAGCACAAAGACTGACAAATGACAAACCATTTGATTTAGCAATCAATTATGTAGATATTATACAAGATTAATGTTGTCATACGTGTGTATTAATTGACAGATAAACAAGATTAGTTTAAGTATTATATAAGCTGCTGTAAAACAAAATCTGAGATAAAAACGAATCTTAAATAACTTCGGTATCTAATCTTATTGAAATAGAAAAAAGTATCAAGGTGAAGTGTTTCTTATTTAGTTTTATCTCGGGAGATAAACATATTTTATGTTGGTATCACAGGACCGCCATCGCATCCATTAGGCCGAGTACGCGGCGAGCATAAAACTAAAGAGGACGATTCGGCTTGATAATGTCGTCTTGTGGCAACTTGATGTTTGTGGGTGTACCCCGTGTAGCCCTAGTACCTCTACACATGTTTATACAAGGTGTAGACGAACAAACACAAAACCGTTTTACAGAATGTCTAAGATGTTGTTGGACTTTTAGAAATTTGATTCAAGCAAACACGAAAATATAGTCACGATTTCGAAAGGGTGACGCTATTTTTGTATTTTTTGACATTGATAACATCGTATAGTGAAAAGAAAGCCACCCGAATGTGTAAGAAATATGGCACTGCAACTTTCAATTCCAGGACAGAGACCAAGAGGACATCCGAAGACTAGATGGATGAACACAGTTCGTTGTGATATGACCAAGTGCAATGTCTCCTAAGACGATGTCAGAAATAGGGCAAGGTGGAGAGAACAGACACGGAAGGCTGACCCCACCACCATATGGGTTTAAAAGCCAGGAAGAGAGAGAGACATCGTAGTAATCGTACCATATCCGATTCATGATTGTTGGCAAGGCAATGATCGATCAAAATGAAATAAATATGACGACGGATGCGATCATCTGGAAAATGCAATACTTACAAAAACATTTAGGAATCAAATGCTATATCGGTATTACAGATAATTTATAGAGTTGCTTGCTTGCTTATCGTGTCGACTTCAACACAACAAAGTAGTCGCTAAATAGTACGTTAAAATTGATAGAGTTATAAGCATTTGATCTTCAAAATTAATCAATGTAACCCCATTTTACCTAAGTACTATTATTATAATCTTTCTTAAGCTGTGGCTAAAGAACAGGTATATAAATAAATAGTAGGTACCTACATCTACCTAGATGTGCATAAAAGCTAGCAGACATTAAAAACTTCATGAATTCTTCTTTACGTTCCCTCTGCCACTCCCTAAAAGCTTTGCGGGTTTTTTCACAGAATACTAATGTGAAAACATCAAAACAGTCTAGCCATATCGTAAAACGTATTGAATGAGATGTTTATATCGCATGAATATTGCAAGATACTTTATAATAATACTAGATACAATTTATCTGTCGGTTTATACATTTAAAATACTTACAGATTAATTTTAGGGATGCAACGATTCGGCCATTACGATTACGATTACGATATTAATCGTTATTTATTACGATAACCGATGCATTACGATTATTTACACAAATTTAGTGGAGATTATCCTCAGAATGAGTTCTCATAGTATTTCTTTGCATTCAAATGAAAGTTAAATCATAAAAAAAATAGTTTTTAAATTCCAAGATTTTGTAACTTTTAACTACTAATTTGAGATCGAAGTCAAATGTACACTTGGCCAGAATTCTGATTCGTTGATGCGTGGAGGCTAATTTGCTTTGAAAAACACAATATTGAACATGATTCTGAGGTATAATCTCGTTAAATAAACCGATATCTCGTCCGATTTACGTGGGAGATTAATCTTTTTAAATTAATGTGGATGAGATATCGCGAGAACGAAAATCTATGTAACACTTCAAACCGAAAATCAAATCAAAGACATCAGTAGAATAAAAAAAAGAGAGTCAAGTCTGACCAATAAAAAAGTCAGATTCTGCTCAAAATGAGCTAAAATAGTAGCGAAAGACCCGATTTTTCTAAAGTTGTTTTTCGGCTCTATAATCTAGTATTCAGGTCTGGTATTTGTGAACAAATGCAATCTGATTGTCGTTTTTAATTCATTTTAATAATCGTACGATTCTTACTACGGTGCATTGCATCGTTATTAATCGTGATTATTACGATTACAGATGCAAAACGATGCACCGCTTCGTAATCGTTGCATCCCTAATTAATTTATCTACCACTCTTAAAAAACAACATGTCGATATGATTCCGATTCGCCCCAGCTTCGCCCGGGATCTATAAGTTAATATACAGGGTGTAAGGAAAAGTATCATAAACCACGTACTCTACCCATCAAACTGAACAACTTTTAATATAGCAGCAAACCTGTCGGAGCAAAAAAAAAAATCTGCTGCTCCATACTAAACTGCAATACCTGCAATACCGTGACGGCCCGGTAGCACAGTCGGCAGTGAACCTGCCTGCTGTGCCGAGGGTCGCGGGTTCTAATCCCGTAAGGGACAAATATTTGTATGATGAATATGAATATTTGTACCCGAGTCATGGATGTTTGTATCTATATATGTATTCTATATCGTTGTCTAGTCATCATAATACAAGTCCAGGCTAGATTCTGGTACTTTAAATGTGACTAGATAATTTGTGTGACATTGTCCAAGATATTTATTTACCTACACGACTCAAATGTATGAGACAGCATATTTTTTTTGTTCTGAGAGATTTGCTCCCTAGTCAAAGGTAGAGTACAGTCAGCAGCAAAAAGATTGGACATTTTCCGTCATCGAAAATCCAGGTTCAGGAGTGCGAATTTGAATTGAAACTCATTCGTTGAACTCAGCAGTTGTAAATGTCAAAATTACTATGGAGATACCAAGAAGATTAAATACCTGGAGATACGCATCTTTCTACTGCTGATTTGACATTCAAAATCATACTTCCATCCAGGGGTGCCCACTTTGAAAGTCAAATCAGCAGTAGAAAGATGCGTATCTCCATACATTTTCAACTGCTGAGTTCAACGTATGAGGTTCAAAAATCGCACTTCTGATCGCTTTATTATTCGTTTATAAATGGATGTACTTTTCATATCATATGATATCCTTTCCCTCAGATCGTGCAATGTTCCTGCGACAAAGGTAACACAAAGTACCTTGTTATCGTGCCCATAAGGTGAAATAATAAGTAACTGTAAATGTCACCAATTCTTCATTCCTTTTGTTAACATCGAAGCGGAGCAATATGTTAACATTAACATGCTTTCAAACGTGTGTTTTATTCCTAATGGAGATAAAGATAACTCCGATAACATTTTTATCTTTGACAATTGAGTGATTAATTGATTATGACTATACACTGTACGGGTTAAAATATGAACATACGTATTGGTTATGTTTGTTCATTGAAATTCAGTTTTTTCATGTTTGGTAAAAAGTAAAAACCATAGACGAAAAATATTTCGCTTCTCTTTCTACGGTATAAGGAACAAACAAGGCTAGAAAAAAAAACCATGTTTGTTTTTAAATTTTAATCACAAATTTTTTAATAAAAATCGTGGTTTATTTGTTTTTTTTTTATGTTTTCCACCATTTTGTTATGGTGGCTCAAAAGTGTATGTTTCTGTTCAGGTTTTTGTGCATTAAAATAATCCTTGAGGTCACCAAATATTTATTACCATAAAACTACTAGATTATTGGTCAAATCATAAACACTACGATGGAATCACAATTTTAAGAATATAATAAAATATCTTGTTTTAGAAAACGAGACAAATATTACAACTTGGCTATACAACGTGTTAATGAATTAGAAAAACTAGAAAGTAGTTTGTTTAGAATCGAGAGCAGAATATAATTATCATGGTTTCAACATAGGTAATTTTTTTCAAAATATTAAATATGTAATTTTAAATTTACTGAACCCGATGTCAACCCACCGCACGGGCACACTCACCCTACTTACTACCAAAACAAGATTATAAAAATGTATCCATGAGTACGTTAGCGCTTTCTTTCAGTGCTGAAATGACAACAAAGCATTTTTGCCTCAAAACTTAAAATGCCAATAACTCAAAATTTTAACTATCAAAATAATGAAATTATTGTTTCAATCTAATTATTTTGGTATAAATCAGTTGGGGTGTATGAAGTTTTGCGCTAATTCATTAACACGTTGTGTAACGTGTTAATGAATAATCGCAAAACCTCATACACCATAACTGATTTATAATATAACAAAATAATTAGATTGAAGCAATAATTTCATTATTTTGATAGTAAAATTCAAAGATATAGAAACTAAATGACACCACGACGCTACTCACATAAATAAAACAAGATTAAGGTGAACTGAATCCATGATTATTCCGAGGTACCAGGAGCCCAGGATAAAAGAGCAGCTGACATCCGTTCGTATTTCATATCGCACAAGGATTCCACCGAAAAAATATTTATCGTTCTGCAAATCAAGCCATTTTAATATTTATTAGGCTGTGTATAAGACTTATGTTGGATGACTTCTTTTGTGGCATGAATCATGTTACGTTCCGTCGTATATCAAAACTGAGATCAAAAGTCCCGAACGATCGATGCAGAGTTACCGAACATGTTTCATTAAGTGGTGTTGCCAATAATATGTGAAATAAAGTATGGCTTGCTTTAAAAAAAAACAGAATAAGGCTAGATGTTATAAAAACACCGTTTTTACAAGTAAGATGATCAAAATATTATTGAAAAATTTACTCGAAACGAGTACTTTATATGTAGATACACAACGTGTTAATGAATTAACGCAAAACTAGAAAGTAGTTTGTTTAGAATCGAGAGCAGAATCGAATTATCATGGTTTCAACATAGGTATAATTTTTTTCAAAATATTTAATAATTTGCTTGCGAAATTTAAAAATTTCTGAACCTGATGTCAACCCACCGCACGTGCACACTCACCCTACTTACTACTAAAACAAGATTATAAAAATGTATCCATGAGTAGGTACGTTAGCGCTTTCTTTCAGTGCTGAAATGATAACAAATCATTTTTGCCTCCAAACTTAAAATGTGAATAACTTTAAATTTTAACTATCAAAATAATGAAATTATTGCTTCAATCTAATTATTTTGTTATTAATCAGTTGGGGTGTATGAGGTTTTGCGCTAATTCATTAACACGTTGTATATTCTCAGATTTTAGTCAATAGTGGTTTTAGTTATTCGCGTTTTACTAAAGCTAATATAAAAACAATAGACGTAGGTATACTGAACTGAAATCATTGAGGTTGGCACCGCTTATCAGATAAGGATGTTAATAATACAGGAAAACAGGAAATATTGTAACGTGAATACGAAATTTGTTTTTACAATTCCACTTGGGCTTGGGTATGATGTGTCGTGACAACATTCCACAACACAAGTATGGTTGGTATAAAGTTATTTATTTATTAGACAGTCAATCAATCAATATACTTTATTTCACACCAATACATAAACAATAAAATACAGAGATAAAAATACAAGAGGCACAAAATAAGTCTTAAAAACAAAATTTTAACAAAAAAATTAAAACCGCCTTCAAAAAACTAAAAAGTTAAAAAAATAATATTGCAGCCGATGACTTTTTCGTTCGCATCATAAGAACATTAATTTGTTTTATTGAAGTCGCTGTCAAGCCGGTACGATTCGCGACAGGGCTTGCATTTTTTGGCTTGGCTTGACACCGACTTCTATAAAACAAATTAATGTTCTTATGATGCGAGGGAAAAAGTCATCGGCTGCAATATTATTTTTTAACTTTTTAGTTTTTTGAAGGCGGTTTTAATTTTTTTGTTAAAATTTTGTTTATTTCACAATTTTCAGTGGTAAATTCATTAGTTCGATTTAATAGTAGTGCTTTAAATTAACAAACGCACTAGTAGGCACTACGATTTTCGAAGGTTCCCCTCTATATCTCTGGGATCCATCATCAGATCCTGGTTTCCTTATCATGGGACCTCTCTTGGTATATCTCCTTTCCAACAAAAAAAGAATCATCGAAATCGGTTCATAAACGACGAAGTTATCCGCGAACACACATAAAAAAAAATATATATATATATACGGTAGAATTGAGAAACCTCCTCCTTTTTTTAAGTCGGTTAAAAATAAAAGTCATTTATTTAAAAAAAATTATGAGTACAGTCAAGAGCACGTCAAGCTTGACACTTTGGACTTTTTACAGTTCAATATACAAATCGAACATCGAATCCGCAACGCAGGCTTAAAGTACACATAAGTACAAACTAATACACATTAATTAGCAGAAGTATCTAAGAGCACAAAACTTTTCAAATGCTCAGAGTTGGGTAACAAATTTAACGAAACCCTAAAATTCTCTAACAAAATGTAGTTAAATATATTTAGTCCTCTTCTCACAATCAGCACGCTTAGTTGCAGAAACGTTCATTGAAGCTCTTGCTGTCACTTTTTCTTTTATTTTATTATTTTTTTTTATTGTTGACGTAGTTAACGCAAAGAGATTAACCGAAAGGCATAGAGAGAGCCCATACCATTGCAAGAATGTCCACTGTTTTGACGTTTGTGTTTGAGTGTGTGGTGTCAAGTAGTATGGAAAAAAGATACCAATTAGACCAAAGTGACATTTGCCCTAATGTTTACGGTCACATTTTTACACACACTAGCACGAAAAAAAGTGGACAGCCGCATAAACAAATGTCCAGCAAATATCTATATTCCCGTCTCCTTCTACTATTAAAGGTACATCATAAGACAAAAGAGACTAACTACAATCGTAAATTGATGCGGTCTCTATGTTTTAGAATAAAGAGATCATTCCTCTGAGAGTTATCGCTAGCTAAGACATTTAATGGAGGATTAACTCTAATGAGCGTTTCTGCAACTGAGTGTTAGTCACTTAACTATCTGAATAAAAATGTAATTAAATCTCGGTCGGGCGACAGGTGCATAAAAAACATGGCGTAGTGCGCAGGTGACATTTTTGTAATTATTTCCTTTTTGACCAGGCCAGTGGTTTCAAACTCGGGGAAGGGTCGGCATAAAACTACATGAACTTTACACGAACGATAACAAGTTGTAGTTACAGTTTGAAACATTTACGAGTAAACATGAACTGGGTTTTATGTAAAAATATATTTTGCTGTATTTTACTACCTAGTGATAAAAAGTCACATAATTATGATCGCTTAAAGGCGATAAAATACAACGCTAAAGTAACCTACCATACCTAGAAGTACACGTGGAAAAATGTGTTAATATAAGAATAAGAACTTCGCTCTGTGTGATAATGATATAGTCAATTGACATGATGCAATATCAATTGTGCCTCGTTAATTATTAATTGATGTCGAAGTTTGAATGTAACTTTGAAATCTTGAACGAAAGACCGCTTCAGTTTACTGGTATATTACTGTTTCGACAATTTTATAGATTTGACAATGTTCGCAGAACGCCCCATCTACGTTTACATTGTCTGTAAATTGAAATAAAAGCACGAGTTACCTATCTTACCCCACTGGGAATGAGGCGTGACGCTATAGCACAGATTATTTAATCGTTTTTATAAATAGACTAGCTTGTGCCCGCGACTTTGTCAATTACAAATCCAAATCATCCTCAACCAATCATCACCCGTTGCACCCCTTTAGGGGTCGATCGAAAAATCCTTTCTTAGTGCATATGTCCCTTTGTAGAATATGTATTTCAAATTTCATGTTTCTACCTTCAGTGGTTTAGGCTGTGCTTTGTCTGTCAGTCACGGATCTGTTTTATAAGATACTAGCGACCCGCCCCGTCTTCGCACGGGAGCAATGCTGATACTATGCATGTCTAAACTATTATAAAACTGTAACAGAAGTGTGTCTGTACCATGCGCGTGCAGTGCATATAGGCAATTAGGCAGTGCCTACCTGTCTCCTCATTAATTATTAATCAACTAACAATTTACACTCATACTCTATAAACACAAACAAATAAAGCATCCAAAAGCTTAATTCCACATTCAAATATGGCGCGCAAGAACTGTCCGAAGTTCGGGTGAGCCCCAAACGCACGCACGCAGCGCGCAATAGGCAGTTTTCAAACGGCACAAGCTCACGCAATACAAACGATCTATGGCTACCTATGCATTTACACTTGTTAAAAACTATACGACAAAAATGCAAAGTACGAATTAACCACGCGATAATACGTGACGTTTGACCTTCGCTATTTACTGTCACAAAATAAGCATGCGTAATGTATTAACCAACCTCGTGTGAAAACAACGAAGCGCTTGGCATCTCATTGATAGATTGCATCTTCGCTATTTGGTTGCATGCGCGCTCTTGACGTTGTTCATTTGGCTGCGTTCAGGACCTTTGGGTGCGGTTGTTTTTTCAACTCGCTGGTAAGAACGTTTTCACCGAGGCTCTGGTTTTGTAAGTCACACATCCTAATTCGTATACGAAAGTGATACCAAACTCTATGGAATTTATGCATTATTCGTATACGAATCAAGATGTGTGAATTTCAAAAATAGCACTCTTGAACGGCGTTTAGTGCGAAAAATTGCACTCGGGGTGCACCTGGGGCGTAGGTTCGGAACGCAGCCCTTGGCCGATTTTGTTTTGTTTGACTTTGACAGTTTGTTGAATTCCGAGCGTGTTCAATTGTTTCAATTGTTTTTTATGTGTTTTGGTAGAAATTAGCTGAATATTTTTTTTCTAGCAGTGTATTTTGTTAATATTAACAAATTATAAATAAAGTAAGGTTTGTAGTGAAAGATCAAATGTGTTACGATAAATTACGTGCAGTTCAAATATTTTCGCGCAGTTTTCATTTGATTTGTCGTGGTTAATAATATTCATCAACTAGCGAAGATTGATCGTCAATAAAGAGAGCAGTGTTATGAAGAAATAGGTAAGAAGTTAAACGTGAAACCGTATACAAACCAGTGGCAAGTTGGTGACCAACATGCTCACTATCTACCTACTTGCCACTCTGGTGCTGGTGCTGGACAGAATTCAGGCACTCTCAGCGAAATGGGGATTGTAAATATGGTAGGTATAGTACTAAAAATATCTTTGATAGCAGTCGGGGTACAGTCGTGGGCACAATTATGCTGAAAACACCGTATAGGTTTTTTTTCAGTTCTGTTTGCCTACTTGTGCCTGGTGGTAATGCACGCCTGTGGTCTGTACATTGAAGATATTTACAAAAAAAAGATTACTATATGATTTTTAGATGTCCCTGATTCCAAATCACCAATTTTTGGATTTTTTGTCTGTCTGTTTGTTTGTTTGGGTGTTTGTTTGTTCGAGTATCACGCAAAAACTACTGAACCGATTTTGATGAAACTTTTTTTGTTTGATAGCTTATCATCTGACTTAAAATCTGGTATATAATTTATGCGGACGAAGTCGCGGGTAAAAGCTCGTATTATATACATATAAACCTTCCTCTTGAATCACTCTATCTATTTAAAAAAACCGCATCAAAATCCGTTGCGTAGTTTTAAAGATCTAAGCATACATAGGGACAGACAGACAACGGGAAGCGACTTTGTTTTATACTATGTAGTGATGATAGTGATGACAGTGAAGAAATACATAGATAAAAAGAACTAAATTTTTTCAAATGTTTGACGCTACGCTATCCCTATAAAATGAATACTCCAGATTACCTATAAAACACAAATTTAACTAACAACGATGTAATATGCATTTACTTGTTTTTATGTAAACTAAAAACATGGATTGCGGTGCAGCTCTCTGCGGGAAATAAATGTGTTGGAGTGTGGAGACAAGAGCTGTTTGCGGGCCGCGGGGCGGTAGAGGGGCGGGGCCCGGGGGGGGGGGGGGGGGGGGGGGCGGTAGGGGCGCAAGGAGAGGGTCGCACAAAGCTGCCCGGCTATATTGTCCAAATTGTTTGGCGCGTTAATAATTCCACATCCACAATTCCACACCCGCCTCACTTCATCGCTAACTGTTATTTTCGTGCGCAACAATTTTATTGTAAATGTTGATGGGGAATTTCTCAGCTGTCTCCGTATAGCGACACGAGGATGTTTTTGTAGAAAAAGAAAATGTATTTCGTGATTTTCAAATTTACAAATCAAATAATATGCCGACGTTTTTTAAATGGATTATCAGTAGACCATCAAACTGAAAAACTTTCTCCATGGAACCAAAGTCGAAATCACTCCATCACTACATAGTATAAAACAAAGTAGCTTCCCGCTGTCTGTCAATCAATCAATCAATCAAATATACTTTATTTTACACCAAAACATAAACAGTAAAATACAGAGAAAAAATACAAGAGGCACAAAATAAGGCGGTCTTATCGGTCTGTCCCTATGTATGCTTAGATCTTTTTAAAAGTACGGTACGGATTTTGATGCGTTTTTTTAAATAGATAGAGTGATTCAAGAGAAAGGTTTATAATATATGTATATAACACATGCATAGTATCAGCATTGCACCCGTGCGAAGCCGGGGCGGGTGGCTAGTAACAAATAAAAATCAGTTGTCCCATACATTTGGGTCAAATAGATTTGCACTTCGCTTCTTTTTGGCGATTTCGACGTTGGTCCCATAAATAGTTGTTCAGTTTGATGGTCTGAGCTTTCCCTTAAAAAATCGTCAGCATATTAAGAATGACAATCCCACTTTCAATCATTATTTGAGGATTCAGCACAGTGATATCTAGAATGCAATAAAGTACAGGGTGAAATTGATATCATTGGCATCCTTTTAAACTCGAGTCTACCCATCAAACTGAGCAACTTTTACTATGGGAGCAAATCGATCGGAGCAAAAAAAAATCAGCTGTTCCATACATTTGAGTCGAGTAAGCATTGCAGTTTAGTATGGTCCCAGCAGATTTTTTAGTTGCTCCGATCGGTTTGCTGCCATAGTAAAAGTTGTTCAGTTTGATGGGTAGACTCTTAGTTTAAAAGGATGCTAATGATATCAATTTCACCCTGTAAGCAGACACACAAACACAGTGTGAAATTAATGTTCATATACTTATGTAAAAAAACATTTGTACTGTATGTATTGTTAATAGAAGCCACTGGGAGCGGATATTATTATAAATTCAATAGAAAAAAGGCTCGGGTGTCAACTGGCGTGTCAAGTTTGTTTTTCCAACAAGCGGCGAACTTTATCCACAGACCACATCTGACCTGTACGCAAAACAATTCCATAAACATAAAGTCATTGAAAACTTTTAAAAGAATAAAACTGTTAAAGGCAATACGAGTTGATTATCTAAGTGCAGCTCTGTAAATTAAAACGAGACATAAATACTATGCTAATCATTATTCGATGAGCTTATTTATTGAATCGATTATCCCACGCGTTCCGATTGTTTCATGTATCGCTTATCGATTCAATCTAATCGAAAGCGAATCTCTAGTCTATACGAATAAAGCGTACATTAAGATAATATAAAATGAAATTATATCGAAACAACAGTGTCATTAAAAGTAAAGTAAGCATAAATGGGCTTCATAAATAATCAAAACAAAGACATTAAAGTCAAAGAAGTTTCTGCGTCCAACGGAGAACAAAAGAATTGAAAAGAAAGACAAGATACAATTCACAAAGCTCGACGACTCCGTATTTTATTTTACATAGAAATTTAGAAGTAAAATACCCACAATAATACAGTTTCTTGGTTTTAAGGAAATCCTATTCATACGTCAGAGCTATGTTAATAAAATCAGTCAAGTGCGAGTCGGGCTACTCGCGCACCGAGGGTTCCGTACGATAACACTACAGAACACAACACAACATTATTAACTTAGAAAAAAATACTTTTTTGTCCGGGACCTTTGAGCGAGACCGACTCACACTTGGCCGGTTTTTAGTATTTGTTGTTATTCTGTAGAGTATGTTCTATAATCACACAAAGTTTGACGCTTGTATGTATTACCGTTTTTACGATGGAGCGTGAAGAAAAAACGTTGATAAAAACTAGTTTCTTGTTAATTTTTAACTTTTTGACATTTTTATTATTATTTGTTAACAAATCCGCCGTAATAACGCATAATCTTAGAAAATGTGTTACGGTTCAAAAGTTAGCCCTAAATAGGTAGGACAGACGGACGGACGGACGGACAGACGGACAGACGGACAGACGGGCAGACGGACAGACGGACAGACGGACAGACGGACAGACGGACAGACGGACAGACGGACAGACGGACAGACGGACAGACGGACAGACGGACAGACGGACAGACGGACAGACGGACAGACGGACGGTCAACGTAGGCTTAGTAATAGGGTCCCGTTTTCACCCTTTGGGTACGGAACCCTAAAAATGGAAGGCTGAATAGATGTTACGCTACTTCGTAATTGACTGTCTATAATCAGCTCTTTTATGCACTGGCTTCTTTCAACAAAGTAAACGAAATATATTCCAAGTTACCTAATTAATTTACCCGCAAAGCTATCTCTTGCCGCATCATTATAATTATCTCGCTTGCAATTCGAGATGTTAGTGGCAAAACATTTCGTTTATGTAAACATCTCACGTCTTTCGCTGGAATTTTTATCTTTATCCAGTTGTATACGGCTGCTATTTTATGCATTCTTGTGATCTTTATCAAAACCACTAGCTGACCCGGCAGACGTTGTCCAGCTTTTTTTCCTACCCTACACCTACCCTACACCTACCCTACCCTACACCTACCCAACACACACTTGGCCGTTTTTTTTATTGCAATAAACCTTCCCTGGTATGTGCATAACAACCCACCAAAGTTTCATCGCAATCGGTTCAGCCGTTCTCGAGTTTTAGCGAGACTAACGAACAGCAATTCATTTTTATTTTTATACTAGCGTTAACCCGCGACTTCGTCCGCTTAAATTATATACCAGATTTTAAGCCAGTTCATAAGCTATCAAACAAAAAAAGTTTCATCAAAATCGGTTCAGTAGTTTTCGCGTGATGCTCGTTCAAACACACAAACAGCAAAGATATTTTTTCAAATTTACAGTTTTATAATAGTTTAGATTAGATTAGATAGATAGATAGATAGATAGATAATCAGATCTCGCTTATATTATTCTCTCATTGTAATACTGTGGGATACCAGGGACCCAGCGATAACGCGAAATTGACACCGCATCATCAATCACTTTAAAACAAATGAGTGGGCGATCGAGTGTGGTGTCGCATTGCACTTGTGGTTATCGGTTACAAATTGCTGTCGCTCTAGTGATTAACAGCATATGACATGATGACGTCGTCAATATCCTGCCATACTAAACAGGGCTTTAAAATAAACAATACCAAGTCAGGATAAAACGTAATATAAAACCATCAGCGTAACAGCATAAATGCATTTCAAAATAAAGGCGACGTTGCACAATACAGTTATTTGAACATCGTTACAATTCAATCAACGCAAAAGGAGTTGAAAATTGTCGAGGACAGGTTTATACGATTGAGGACAGGATGCGTTTTAACTAGGGATGCAACGATTCGGCCATTACGATTACGATATTAATCGTTATTTATTACGATAACCGATGCATTACGATTATTTAAACAAATTTAGTGGAGATTATCCTCAGAATGAGTTCTCATAGTGTTTCTTTGCATTCCAATGAAAGTTAAATCATTAAAAAAAATTGTTTTTAAATTCCAAGATTTTGTAACTTTTAACTACTAATTTGAGATCGAAGTCAAAGGTTCACTTGGTCAGGATTCAGATTTTTGGATGCGTAGAGGCAAATTTGCTTTGAAAATTACAATAAACATGATTCTTTAAAATATCGTTAATCAAGCGATATCTCGTCTGATTTATGTGGGAGATTTTAAAATGTGGATGCGAAATCGCGAAAACGATAATGTATGTAATACTTACTTCAAACCAAAAATCAAATCATAGACCTCAATATAATTAAAAAGAAATAATAAAATGAGAGTCAAATCTGACCAAAAATGACAGATTTAGCTCAACATTAGCAAAAATGGCAGCGAGAGGTCGGAGAGGTCAGATTTATTTCAAGTTGTTTTTCGGCTCTGGAATTAAGTATTCAGGTCTGGTATTTGTCAACAAGTGCAATCCGACTGACGTTTTCAATTCGATCTAATAATCGTACGATTCTTACTACGGTGCATTGCATTGTTATTATATTAATCGTGATTGTTACGATTACAGATGCAAAACGATGCACCGCTTCATAATCGTTGCATCCCTAGTTTTAACGTAAACCCATGTCGATTATAGTTTCCGGTATCTCTTACGCTCCATTGTGTATATTGTTGTCGATTCGGGCTGTAAAAGCTGCTTTGCCATAAGGTTGATTCTTGGAAAGCCAGCTGGCTTGGCTCGTCTCTCGTCTGGCTAGATTACAATGTCAATAGATGAGGCCGTTGATGCTTGCCTAGTTAGGTTCGGAACGCGTGTCTTTTTGAAACAACATTCTTTAGATTACGGCTTTTGCAGCTAAAATGGATTTTATGAGTCACAACGTCTTTGTGTTTTCTTGTCTATTAGGGACGAATCGTGAGACTTTATTTCCTTATAATGCTTTGTGGCATTCATTCATGATTCTTGTGCATTGATGATTAACATCCATAGGTACATATTCATATTCTTTATACAGGGTGTTGTTTTGGTCACCGACGCGCATTTAGGGGATGCTTCAGACCATCAAACTGAACAACTTTTATAGTGGAGCCAAAGTATTATCGCGAAAAAAAAAACTGGTGTTTTTTTTTTGGAGATTTCGATGTTGGCTCCATAGTGAAAGTTGTTCAGTTTGATGGTCTGAAGTACCCCTTAAATGCGCGTCGCTGACCAAAACCACACCCTGTACACAACTATGAAATACAGAACTTTATGAGTTTTTAAAATACAAAATGTTTTTAAAGTTTTATTTTCTAGTTTTCTAAAGCTTTTTTGCAAAATCATATTCCATTGGAATACATCGACCGATCTTGTAAGTCTTTGCACAGTTCAATGTTATTCTGATATAAGTTCATTTAAAATTAATACCAACGACAATTTAATCACAATACCTAATTAATTATCGCTTTAAAGTAATTTTCCGGGACGGCAAACGTAGTTACCCATGTTACAAATTCAACTTTTCTGTTTAAGTAACTCCATTGAAAGTCCCACTTCTGCCGCACCAAGTTTTAATGAGACAATAAGGACACTTATATTTGTATTACCATATTCTGCTTCAACATTTATAAGAGTCAAAGTTTCACAGTTACGGTTCCTAGCTCCATAATATTATAGGAGTTTTTATTTTCAAGTCTCCGTAACTCAGCAACAAAGCCAACCGCCGAGATACCAACAAAGGAATATGAAAAATATCGCCCCTACAATCCGAATCGCATCGCTACTTCCAATATATTGGAAAATATTTCTTGCTGCGAGAGTATCTGAATACATTTACGCTGTTATAATAATAAAAATGTAGTGTTTGTACGTTTATCTGCTTTCGTAGACATTGCACGTACCCCTGCTATAAAATGTACTCTGAATGTAGAATTATGTACAAGAAAGTTATAGTTTTATTGACGATAATTCTTTTAAATTGTGGTTCATATTTATCGTGTAAGTTTTATTTTGAGTTTTAGATATACAGTTATGGTAAACTGTTGCATTACTTTAAGGGGTGATTGTACCCATGATACTGAACAACTTTCCCTAAGAAACCTATAGGAAATTCTAAAAAAAATTTTGGACTTCCCATACTAAATGCAATCAGCTGGCCGAAGTACTGTATGAAAAATAAATAAAAAAATTGTGTATTTAGTATAGGCTTCTTAGGGAAAGTTGTTTAGTATCATGGTTACAATCACCCCTTAAAGTAATGCAACTGTTTACCCTAACACCCTGTATAAACTTTTTTGTTTGTTTAATTGTTTGTTTGCATACTTTACTATAAAATATTATGTCATTATGAGCAGCGCCGTATTACCGTGTGGTGTCAACTAAGAATAGCACCATACCATTTCCTCCCGTGGGTGTCGTAAAAGGCGACTAAGGGATCTACCGGAGGATGGGCAGCAGCATCCTCTGAGTACACACATTCAATCCAACTGCGATCGCCAACCCGCCTGCCCAGCGTGGCGATTATGACAAATCCCCCCATTTTGGGGGAGGCCTATGTCTAGCAGTGGACGTCTATCGGCTGATATGATGATGAGCACCGTATCTG
Organism: Agonopterix subpropinquella; assembly: GCA_922987775.1. NCBI lineage: Eukaryota > Metazoa > Arthropoda > Insecta > Lepidoptera > Depressariidae > Agonopterix > Agonopterix subpropinquella. Next base: position 6,784,722 of record OV277710.1, read on the forward strand.
CTAACACTACCCTACTACTAGAAAACCAGTAATCAAGCTACACAATAATTTTGAACTTACATAATTATTAATTAAACAAGCAATGTCATTCCAGTACTTCTTACTTAATTAAACATTTGTTCGTATCTCTGAAATCGTCAAACAAATAGTGTTAGTTGGGCAAATATTTGTCTCGGCACCTTCGCATAACACGTTTTATATTTTATTTAATAACCGACTTCCAAAACGGAGCTTATTTTTAAAGAGTTTTTAGAGGTTTTTCAGGATCGGATCGTAGCAGGTGGCGACAGGTACCCCAGTGGGAGACAGGCGTGAGAATACTCGTATGTATGTTATGTATGTATGTTTGACGACCCGGTTGGTGTAATGGTTACCACGCCGGACTGCCAAACCAGGGTCCTGGGTTCGAATCCCGGTTCGGTCATGGATGTTTATATGTTTGTGCCGTCGTTGTATGGTTTCCATAATAAACAGCCTATAAATAGTGCTTTCTTGGGATCATTACAATGTATGTGCCTGTGAGCGTTATTTATTTAAATAAATCTTCTTATCGTGTGGGCAGAGCCCAGCACTGGTAGCATGCTAACCCGCGATAGCTGTGATACGGCTTTATCACGTCTTTTATCTCGTTCTTTTGCGCGCGAACGAACGAGATAAAAGACGTGATAAAGCCGTATCACGGCTATCGCGGGTTGGCATGCTGCCAGTGCTGGTGTCACAGTTTTTTCAGACCGCCTTTACGGCCTCTGACGTGGTTTTTATGTAACGACTACTACCACCAGAGATAGTAGCCGGGACCAACGGCTTAACTTGCCATCCGAAGCACGGAATCATCTAACTTTTCAGACAATCAGGTGATTCAGCCTAGTCCTAACCAACTGGGGAGAAACGCACAAAGTGACGTATCACTAGGTGTCCCCCGTGGGAATGGAACCCACGACCTCCGTGTCTAGAGCCCAACGCTCTTAACCATTAGACCACGGAGGCAGTTTTGCGGTATAACACTGGACTTCTAAACCGATTTGGATGATTCATTTTTTGATGGGACGGAGGTAGCCAGGTGGTCCCATATAAACTTGGACTGTAACCGGCACCATTTAGTGACATAAATACTATAAATACTATACTTACCATAAAAAAAAATATTGCAACGCAACATACAAATCAAATTTTTGTGTCCCAGAAGGCTTTTAAATTAATAATATTAATACCAATGCACTCACTTGAATTAGATTTAACAATATAAATTATTTTTGAGCAATAAAATAGGCATTGAAATTTAAAAATTGAGGTATTTATTAGAAAATACGAATTAATTTTTCAAAACCTTCTAAGTAGACAAAAATATTTACAGCACGTTTGAAGTATGTATAATGGTAAACCCTTAAATATGCGTAAAAAAATTTACCATCAGGTTTTTTAGAACGAGATAATATCTATATTTTAAAATTGGAACTGTTGCTGACGTAATTTTTTTTTAATTTTGGTACATTTCTAAGCTCAAATTGGCTCTTCAATATTATAGTGAAAAAAAAATTCAATCACTAATTAGTCCCGGCTCAAACCGTAAAATGACTGGGCTACATTGATGTTCTCCATTCATAATTGAACTCTTATGCTCTGATTAAATTTCATCCTCGGAGGTCCTTTGTCGTAATTTCCATTGCAATACAAAGGGAAGTCTACACCGGATATTTATTTTGTACGCGCCTACACAAGCTTTTTTTGATTTTTTTCTTTTCACTCGAGCCCGTTGCCTTTCCAATTCTTCGCTCTGTGGGAAAATTGTTCCGCTAGGTAATTAAATAGGCTTTAAATGTTGTAAAAGTCGGTGTAATATAGCATGATTACACAGTTATTTAATGTTGTGTCACTATCTTGTAAACAAGTTCATTGTTAAAGACTTTGTATTGGTAAATGAGAGATAATAAGTATACCATTTTCATTGTAATTTGTAGGATTTCGTTTTTTTTTTCGACCAGCGATACCTCATTGTTTAATTTAACCCGTCAAAGCCCTTATACAGGGTGAAATTGATATCATTAGCATCCTTTTAAACTAAGAGTCTAACACCAGTATAAGGAAGAGTATCTATTACTAGGTCTAACCATCAAACTGAACAACATTTACTATAGGAGCAAACCGATCGGAGCAACAAAAATAACAGCTGTTCCATACTAAACTGCAATGCCTACGTTAATGTATGCAAGAGCAGATTTTTTTTTCTTGCTCTGTTTGGTTTACTCCCATAGTAAAGTTGTTCAGTTTGATGGGTACTCTTAGTTTGATATCAATTTCACCCTGTAGTATACCAGACACAATACATAAACAATTGTTATCGGGCACAGACGTTCCGGTGAGGTCTGTCTGACTAATTAATTATACCTGCATCGACATCATATGAAATGGTTGTTGAATGGATGATGACAATTTTTTATATTATTTTACGGATAAAAAGAAAAAAAACTGATATTTACGAAAACATACATGTATACAATAATCTAATAAACTCGACCATAATCCTTTTTGGGGTGGTCAGAAGCATTTGCAGACAGTTTGAAGGTTTCAAGGTGGAATGACAATGTAAAGTGGTAGTCGCCCACAAGTACACTGTATACGAGATCCTAAAACCTTATCCCTTAGTCAACTCTTACGACACCCACGGGAAGAATTGGGGTGTTCCATTCCAAGTCCGAAACACGAAAAATATCGCTTGTAATTTTGTAATGTTCATGGTGGAAAAAAATTTAAAACAAATAAATACTGCGTCAGATTCAGAACTAGAGACATAGTGGCCTCGATTCGGAGTGTACCACGACTAAACTAAACTAAATGTATTCCTGTCACTTTCTAAAATAAGATTAAGAAAAGAGACAGAAAACCAACAGCTGACTTTAGTGCTGTCAAAGTGACGTTAAACGCCCAAAAACGACCTAAATAAGATGGCGTACATTATGATGCTTAGACTATGTATGGCTATGGATGGCATCTTATTTTGCGCATTTAACGTCACTTTGACAGCACTAAAGTCAGCTGTTGGTTTTCTGTCTCTTTTCTTAATCTTATTTTAGAAAGTGACAGGAATACATTTAGTTTAGTTTAGTCGTTGTACACTCCGAATCGAGGCCATTGCCTCGTTAACTATACCAAGAAGATTTTAATGGCATTTCTATCTAAATTTTCATTATTTATTGGCAATTTATCGCAATAATTTATTCTTTCCCGACAAGCTGAAACCGCCCATAAAATTCTCTCGTAATTATCCGTTTGTTTAAAGAATGTTTTACACAAATAAACTTTACGATGCGAGCGAAACATTACTTTTTTATTAGCTCACATGTTTTCTTGAACACATAGGTACCAGTAGGTCTAGTATGATTTCTCTACACGCGCGCGACGCGCCTTCGCTGCATACAAAATAACCTGTTCCCGCGCTTTTCGGAGAGCGAAAGCCGCGCTCGCCGCGACTTGTAGTATGGGAAAAACTCGAGTCGCGCGCAAGTAGAGAAATCATGCTAGAGGGTCAGGACTCGACGCCCATTCTGCCTCTATCCATCAATATAAAGTCGAATAAATCTCCAATCATGTGGTATGACACCTAAATCACTTTTGTTATCCCTTCATGCATAAATGTTTTTGTAATGATTCTAGTAGCTGTGTCTATTCCCCTCTCCCTCGATAACAATGAAATGCGAGTAGGTTGCATGGATCAGTCGACATGTTTTGTGTTTCTCTTTCTATTTTTGGGCCTGTGAGGTTTTTGGAGCTAAGCCCTTGATTCATGTGTAAAATGAATTTTTATTTTTTAGATACTATCCTCGCGTTTCATGATGAATGGTCAAATGAGTCATATAGAAGCAAAGGCAGCAACATCCATTATTTTGCTATACCTAACACAAGGACTAAAAGAGCTAGATGAAATAAACAAAAATACACAGAACAAAAACACAGATCTACTAGTTTGCGAGAAAATTGCCTCACAATATAAAAGTATGTTATTAATTATTATATTTATTAATAAAATGATTTGTTTCCGTTTTCTGTCTATTTAAGAGGGCTATCGCAGTCCAGTGGCGCCCTCATCACATTAAAAAAGATTTCTCAATAAAGAAAGCCTAAATTAAAAAAGTAATCAACACGAACACTACTAAAGCCTTCAAGCCATTGTTATACAATACTTTTATCTATGCGATCTATCTCCGTAGTCAAATTCCTTTTTCTATCATTAGCAAATCTCCCCAACCCCCTCCTCCCGGCACTGCTGAGCATCTTTTTTTGGAGATTACTCTCTCCCACACAAAGGTCCTTCTTGGTGTATTCTATAGTCCATCTCTAACAATCGATTACTTTCCCAGCTTCGAAAAACTCTTAGAAGATTTTTCAACTTCCTATAGTCATACGGTCATTATGGGTGACTTTAACACCTGTCTCCTTAAAAATGACTCCCGTTCCCAACGTTTGAAATCACTTGCCAATTCCAGCAACCTACATATCCTCCCTCTTTCTGCTACTCACAACTTTCCAAATTGCCTTCCTTCTCTTCTTGACCTTATGTTAGTCAGTTCTCTTGATCATGTTACTAAACATGGTCAGTTAAGTGCTGATGCTTTTTCTTATCATGACCTTATCTACCTATCCTATAAAATCCGTCCTCCAAAAGCCAAACCTAAAATCCTGTTGCAGCGCAATTTTCGTGCTATGGATACAGAACAACTGCGTATGGACGCTGCCAAAACCGACTGGTCAGTTCTTGACGAAGCAGCTACAGTTGATGAACAAGTTCTGCTTTTCAACTCAATAATAATTGAACTGTATGACAAACATGCTCCTATTCGGCCAGTAAGAGTCAAGCATCTTCCTGCTCCTTGGTTGACAGAGGAGATTAAAACTATCATTTGTAAGAAAAACCGTGCAAAAGCGAAATTTAAGGCTGAATCCTCCGAGGCAAATCGTGACAAATATCACATTATCAGAAATCGCTGCAATCGAGTGTGTAGGGATGCACAAAGACGTCACATTCATAGTTCCGTTGAAAACGGAGATCCAGCGAAAGTTTGGAAATTTCTAAAATCCTTAGGAATTGGCAAATCTCGTACTAATCCTGCTTCAAAAGACCTAGACATCAACTCTTTAAACAAACATTTTTCGGCTGCATCAACATTAGATGATCTTACCAAGGCTAACACTCTGAATAATCTTTCTTCACAGCCAACTCCTAATTTTTCTCCCTTTTCTTTCTGTCAATTTACTGATTGTGATGTTAAGAGGAACATTATCTCCATCGCCTCGAATGCCGTCGGATGTGACAGGGTAAGCCGTAATATGATCATTCCTCTCCTTGATTCCCTCGCCCCTTTAATCACCAAGATCTTCAACAGATCTATTTCCTCTTCCACCTTTCCCAAGATCTGGAAAGATGCTGAAGTAATTCCCTTACCTAAAAAGAGTAACCCATCCACCTTCTCCGAATATCGCCCTATTTCCATTCTTCCTTTTCTTTCTAAAGTCCTTGAACGTTTGGTCCATCGGCAACTCAGTCTATTCCTATCAAAAAACCACCTCCTTAATCCTTATCAGTCCGGTTTCCAACCTGGTCATAGTACGGTTACAGCTCTTGTTAAAATCTCCGACGACATTCGTTTCGGAATGGAAAACAAACAACTTACCGTTCTAACATTGCTGGATTTCAGCAACGCATTTAATAATGTTGACTTTGATATCTTGTTAGGACTTTTACGTACTCTTAACATATCTCCAACGGTAATTGACTGGTTTCATAGTTACCTGTTTGGGCGCCAGCAGCGTATAAAGGTTGAAGACACCTATTCTTCATGGTGTGATACCTCTGCAGGCGTGCCGCAGGGTGGCGTGCTATCTCCCCTCTTGTTTGCTCTTTTCATTAATTCCATCACCTCTCAACTCTCTTCCTCCTACCACTTGTATGCAGACGATCTTCAGATATATTCACAGTCGTGTTTAGATAATATCACTCAAGCCATTAATACCACCAATGATGACTTAAACCGCATTCGTGAATGGAGTTTATCTTATGGCCTTAAGGTAAATCCCAACAAGACCCAAGTCATCGTCATAGGGAGTCCTTGGTTTGTTTCAAGGATTCCTCTTGACCAGTTACCACCTGTATTATTTGATGGCGCACGCATACCTTACAGTACCTCCGTCAAAAACTTGGGCATTATGTTTGATAACACGCTCTCTTGGGCCCCTCAGGTCGCTGAAGTTAGTAGGAAGATGTTTGCTGCTTACGGTTCTTTGAAGCGACTACGTAATTTTCTACCCACTAGCACGAAAATTGCGCTTGCACAATCCCTCCTATTACCCATCCTAGACTACGCTGACTCCTGCTACCTTGACCTGACTGTGGAGCTACTTAATAAACTCGAGCGACTTCAAAACCTGTGCATTCGTTTTATTTTTGGTCTGCGTAAGTACGACCATGTGTCAGAATTCCGCGCTCGACTTAAGTGGCTCCCAGTCAAACGTCGTAGTGAAGCTCATATCCTTAACCTTCTCTACTCCATCCTCTTCAATCCCATTACTCCTAATTACCTCAAGGAACGCTTTGTTTTCTCTTCCTCCACCACTGGCCGTCATCTGCGTTCCTCTGAAAACCTCTCCCTCCATATGCCCATCCACTCCACTAACTTCTACACCCATTCCTTCTCCGTTCATGCCGTTCGGCTTTGGAACTTGTTGCCAGAGGCAATCCGACGTGCACCTTCCTTGAATGTTTTTAAGTCGAAAGTTAAGTCGCATTTCCTTGATCACTGACCCTCTCCGATTTTTTCTCCGAATGTAAGTAGGTACTTAAATCTTTTCCTATATCAATAGTTCATGTTTTCCTATCGTGTTTAGTTGAGTAGTACGCGTATTTATATATGATGTGTTTATGTATATATATATATATATATATATATATTATAGGAATATATATTATATATACTTATCTATGTATTGCATTTAGATGTATTTATAATAGGTTTATTCTTGTTTTTTTATTTACTGATATTTCTGGTCATTTATCTGAAAACACCGCCTACCTTTCTTCGTACACCGTTTCCTCTACCCTAAGGTTGTCTGGAAGAAATCGCTTCTTAGCGATAAGACCGCCTTATTTTGTGCCTTTTTGTATTTTTTTCTCTGTATTTTACTCTTATGTGTTGGTGTAAAATAAAGTATATTTGTTGTTGTTGTTGTTGTTGTTGTTGTTTTATAGGTTCTAAACATTCCACTTTTAGACAATTGCGAATAAAAACAAAAGCGGCCGTTTTTTTTCTTTTTTCAAAATTTGTATGTTTAGATTAGACCTTTAAAAAACCTATAAAAGTATTCTATGAAAATAGCTTGAAGGCTTTTGTAGTGTTCGTGTTGATTACTTTTTTAATTTAGGCTTTCTTTATTGAGAAATCTTTTTTTAATGTGATGAGGGCGCCACTGAACTGCGATAGCCCTCTTAATTTGAAGTCGTAGGACGTATTGAAGTGGATGTTGCTACCTTTGATTCTTTATTATACAAATATTATCCTTCTAAATAAGAGAAGTGAAACTTTGGATGTTTGTTACTCCACAAACGAGTTGGATTCTTCTCTATTGATTCTATGTAACTTGCCATATGTGTCTAGTTATAATATAGCGTAGATTAGCACAATGGCATGATGCCTTTTGTTCCCTTAAACATCTACTTAAGAATGTTTTCCACATAATTAACCTTTAAACCTCAAATACTCTACCCACAACTGAACAACTTTTACTATGGGAGCAAATCGATAGGAGCCAAAAAAATCTGCTGTTCCATACTAAACTGCAATACTTACTCGACTGAAATGTATGAGACATCCAAAAGAGACAGCTGATTTTTATGTGCGATGTGATTTGCACCCATAGTAAAAGTTGTTTAGTTTGATGGGTAGAGTACGTGGTTTTAAGGTAAATGATACTTTTTCTTACACCCTGTATAATACAGACGGCTTAGCATGCCACCCCCGAGAAAACGACAAAAGCGAGAGGTGTCTCCGTCTTTGTTACTTTGCGTATGAGAAAACGAGCGCGCATGACAGTTTTATCGTTTTGTCGCATTGTGGTGCATGGCATGCTAGTCCTACCGGATTAGGTACAAATAGAGCTACAGAGCTAAGCTACGGGTCAGTTAGTTTTTCTAGTCTCCTACAATTTTGATTAACAAACAAAAATACTAGATAATAGTTACAACAAGAAATTACATCAAATCAAGTTGAGACCTTTGTTTGACATTCATACTGGAATTTTAAAACAATTTCGTATTCGCTCGTTTAACCTATCCATTATCAAGTTTTATAAATAAATAAAAGAAATAACAATTTCGTATGAGTAAATATGACTGTAGATTTTACACTTTGCTCTTCCATTTAGTGAACCGTGAAATGACTCGCGCTGTGCAGAACAGAACAGCGAACAGCGAAGCCAAGCGATTTTTTTTTTTTTTTCCGTCCGCTCGCCACGCTCGACGCTCGCTCAAGTCGAGTCGACTCGACCGACCCTACTCACACGACCAGGGTTGCCAGACGTACGAGGTTCCACGTAGAAATACGAGATTTGGGGATTCTGGTACGAGGTACAGTAGTACCAGGTTTATAAGTCTTCCCTGCGTGGTAAACAAATTTTAATCCTTGAATCCCTTGGCACTTTGGCTAATTGTTTTATTTGTTTTCGCGACCTCTTCGCTGCTATCCGACTTTACTTAATGACTTCGGAGTTCGGGTTTTGTCGGGGGACTACACAAACGAAGATTGACGAGTGGAATTATTTCCCTGGTCGTACTGTACAAATATGTACGAGGTTTTGACTTTTAGGGAAATTATGGTATGATTTTCCATTGCAGGCGACGTTCAATAAAATTAATACCTGTCTAAAGTAATCTAAACCATCAGTTTTATGTTCTTAATATCTTTATTTATTTTTATTGTGTACTTACCTACCTACCTTTATTGGTTTTATCCACAAAAAAAAAACAATCTAATCTAAACCATCAAAGACTTATCAGATGTTTATAGTTTGTAATTTGCTGGGAAATCCACAAAAAATAGATCATGGCTTCAATTTGTTCCTTGTATTAAATTAGCTGCTCTTATATTTTTTCTTCTGTTTAAAACAACAATAAAAAGATCATGCCCAAAATTATGTGAAAGTTAGGCTGAACTTGCGTCATATAGATAGGAAATGTACTAAACATTATTATAAAAAGAAAATCGTTAAATATTTGATGGAAAATATTAAAAAAAAATCCTAATAAAAAAAATAGGGAGGATAAAAAACAGCATTCAATTCTTACAAAAAATTACTATAAAATTATATTTTATTTTTAAACAAATATTTTTGGTAAATGAATGATGATGATTTTGATGATTGATGCCTGGTTTTGGGCATTGTCTTTTGATTTAATACAATTTTTTTTTCTGTATGAAAAGTCTAAAAATAAATGTCCAACTCTTTTTATTTTAGATGAATGTTCTCGTTTTAATATCCAAACTACGAGATTTTTCTAGATTTTGTAGAAGGAAAAATTTTCGACACCTGGCAACCCTGCGCACACAACTCAGTCCGTATCCGTGAACCGTCCACAGACGACGCGCTATACGTACCCTTGTCCGAGTGAAACCAAACTTGTATACTTACAGCAGTGTTTCTGTTTACCAATGTGCTGATGATATTTCTCTCTCCGTAGGTGCTCGGCGGCGACTGGCATTGGCATGCGAGTGTAGTGATGGTGAATTACGACCGTGGCAGTACCTTCTGTGTTTTGTGTTAACGAAGTGAAGTGCTGAATGGATTGTGATTGGATTGCCAACGCGAGTCATCGATAGACCTTGTCGGGAACGGTGAGATACTATTTTACTAGCGACCCGTCCCGGCTTCGCACGGGTGCAATGCTTAGACTAACTATTATACAGGGTGAAATTGATATCATTGGCATCCTTTTAAACTAAGAGTCTACCCATCAAACTGAACAACTTTTACTATGGGAGCAAACCGATCGGAGCAATTAAAAAATCTGCTGTCCCATACTAAATTGCAATGCCTACTCGACTCAAATGTATGCAACAGCTGATTTTTTAGTTGCTCCGATCGGTTTGCTCCCATAGTAAAAGTTGTTCAGTTCGATGGGTAGACTCTTAGTTTAAAAGGATGCCAATGATATCAATTTCACCCTGTATTAAGCATGTATTATACAGAATGTTACAAAAGTAAAAATAAACATTTCAAACTTTTATGGGGGTTTTTGAGACCATCAAACTGAACAACTTTCACTATGGGACCAAGATCTAAATCGCGAAAAATAAATGTTTTTGTCCCATACATTTAGCTCGAGTAGATCTCGCAAAATTCGCAAACGCATCGCATCATGGCGATTATGGCAAATCTCCCCATTTTTGGGGAGGCCTATGTCCAGCTGTGTACGTCTATCGGCTGATATGATGATGATGATGATGATGATGGAACATAAGATATTTTTTTCGCGATTTCGTTTTTGGTCCCATAGTGAAAGTTGTTCAGTTTCGTGGTCTATAAACCCCCCCTTTAAATGTTTATTTGTATTTTTGTAACACCCTGTATACATAATTATAAACCTTCCTCTTGAATCACTCTATCTATTAAAAGAAAACGCATCAAAATCCGTTGCGTAGTTTTAAAGATCTAAGCATACATAGGGACAGACAACGGGAAGCGACTTTGTTTTATACCATGTAGTGATGATGATGATAGTGAAGAGAAGTTTATTCCGAGAGCGCTAATGCGCGCTGCCTACAAACGAAGTCTGGCGATATTTTCTATACTATCCAATTAAAGTCAACTTTTCAGATACAATCTAGAAACTAATCTCTACGTTTTTATGGTGTCAGATTTTCGATAAAAATATATGCTAGGATTAATTTAAGATTTGTATTGAAATCTTTTTGAGGCACTGTGACTTTAAAACGAAAATCTGACTTCATACAAACATGGAGATTCGTTTCTAGATTGTTTTTGAAAAACATTGGTTAGTTTTGAAAATATCACCAGACTTCGGTTGTATGGAGCGCGCTCCGACCGAATTTATATTCCCTTATTAATATTAGGATAAGATAAGCAAATTTGTTGTAGATGTTTGCTTTGACTTGACGACTTATGAATCTTATGTTATTTAAACGTTTATTATACGTTTTCGTTATCTGTAAAGCCATTAATAGCATGATATGATATAAGTTGAACGTAGTTTTATTTTAATTACGAGTTTTAGTTGCCTATGTTTGTACTCTGAACCAGTGCTGCCGATTCCGGGGAATTTCCCCGATTTTCGGGGAATGAGGGGTACGTGCGGGGAGAGCGCGGGGAATGATGCAAATCGGGGAATTTCGGGGAATCGACTATTTGTAATAAATGTCGAACAGAGGATGTCTAAAGAAGAGGAATTTAATTTAAAATTCGAACCGCATCGGACTATTCTTAGATCGAAAGTGTGGGAGAAATATAAATCATAAAGAAAACTCATTGTATTCTAAATATTTAAGTAGGCTTTTGATAAAAATTTGAAGACAAAGAAGTGGTTAACCTAATTTTGTGAAACATTAAACTACATTTTGCATGAAAAAATGCTTTATTTCTTGAATATTACGGTGGCGGGGAATGCATGATTAGAAAACGGGGAAATTCGGGGAATTGAGCTTACTTAAGCGGGGAATCAAGAAATTTACATTGGCAGCACTGCTCTGAACGTACTGTTAGTAGCATTTCATTTATGCGCAATTTTCTTTCGTGTATGTAAAAACTAAAAAGCAAAACGTAGTATCGTACCTACATACGTATTATGAGTCTACAGGGTGAAATTGATATCATTAGCATCCTTTTAAACAAAGAGTCTACCCATCAAACTGAACAACTTTCACTATGGCAGCAAACAGATCGGAGAAAAAAAAATCATTTGAGTCGCTAAGGTGTTGCAGTTTAGTATGGAATAGCAGATTTTTTATTTGCTCCGCTCGGTTTGCTCCCATAGTAAAAGTTGTTCAGTTTGATGGGTAGACTCTTTGTTTAAAAGGATGCTAATGATATCAGTTTCACCCTGTATACAGAATTGTACGTAGTTTCGACGAAATGGGCTTGTTTACGAGGCACTTGAGTTGAGGTAGTAGTTTTGAACTCTCTCTTAATAATTATAAGGGTTATTTTATGTTTGTTCCTGAACTTAACTTTAGTCAACTTTTTGTAGTATAAGAGATAGACGTACTTTTTGTTATCATGACCTGCAAGGATAATTCAGTATTCATAGGGTGTAGAGCATCTCTGTGATGGGGATGGACCAGGTCTACAGCCGTTCAAAGTTCAGTAAAAAATTAACGATCAAGGAACGAACGAACAAAGGATGATCGTAGGATATTAATTATTATTGTAATTGCAGCTGATAGCAAAAAGTACGTCTATCTCCTATAACAATGTCGGTCTGACTAAATATAAAGGCTTTTCACACCTAGGTACTTACTACTACTTACTATTTTGAAATACCAAATAAAAATAATTAAAAGACATCGTCGAAATCTGTCAGACATCTTAATTATCAAAACAAGGCGATACAGCGTGATATTAAGTACTATAGTACTATACATATATTGCTGACACGAAACAGATTTCAAGACGGTGTTTTGTTTATGTAGATTTAGGAGCTAAAACAGTTTGTACCTACCTGATTTCAAGATAGAATTGAATTAATTAGTGATTGACAAGGAATAACAAGTTTATATTGTAGCCAGCACTTGTTTGCGCGTGTTATATGTAAACAGGTAGGTACCTAACGGTCAATTAAACCTACATACCTACCTCTGAGTCCTCTCCTCACGAATTAAGGTCGAGAGAGGGACAAAAATGTTCTTATCCTATACTCTTTGCTCTTTGGCACCTCTGTTATCGAATAGAGCATGACATTTCCTTGTCTTATACGGTGTAAAATTAAATGGGACGGGGTGCTTCAGACCATCAAACTGAACAACTTTCTCTATGGGATCAATATGGAAATCGCGAAAAAAAAATCAGCTGTCCCATCATTTCAGTTTAATTATTTTGCAGTTTTGTATGGGACAGCGGATTTTTTTTCGCAATTTCAGTGTTGGTCTCATTGTAAAAGTTGTTCAGTTTGATGGTCTGAGACACCCCTTTATGTAAGTGTCCCATTTAATATTACATCCTGTATACTACGTATGAGATACCCATGTACCGGACTATCGTATCGGTTGTACCAATTTGGCAATTTTTATACGACCTTACCATACTAGCATCGCTTCTTTTTAAACGACCTCAAAAAAGGAGGTTATCAATTCGACACGTAATTTCCTTTATTGAACTTAGGTAGGTTTTTTTTTTTAGTAAGTAATATTATATACATTCAATTTATGTTTTAAACGTCATAATCAGAATCGCAGTGCTTTCGGACTACACTTTGATTCTGACCGCTTTTTTTAGAGGTGGGTTGACTTGGTATACATGTTTATAACAGAATAACATACTACACAGGAAACTATTAACAATAATAAATAATATAATAGATAGATTTAAATATGTTGTAGATATTAGGGGACTATAAAATTATTACCATACTATAATTATTATATATTGAACATCGACGACATGAATATTGGATAACTCGACTACTACAGTGTGCAAAGATACAACGTGCACTGCTTCAGTGCTCGATACATCTCCACACACCAGTACCATCCAATCCCCCAATACCGGCATCAGGATCACTTCACACAAACATACATGGATGTTTGTGTGAAGCGCATACCCGTGCGAATACATTCATTATTATTAAGCATGTGGTTTACAAAATTATATGAATTTCCATTGTTATGTCGTTTTCAACATATTAGTCTTAACTTAGGTAGGTATCTCAAACAAAATATTTGCGACTATATCCTAAAAACTAAGTACCTATCGTATAGGTACTGGGAGTAATTAAATCTATGGGGCAAGTAAGGCTCGTGTACACAGAGTAAAAAAAGTTTCTCCATTTCTCCTAGATTGGTTGTGATTTTCTAGGTAGGTGCGATTTTTGAATGTCACCGGTGAACTTGAACGGTTTTTGAATCTCATATAAAAGTCTTCTCATACCCATGAGTTCAATACGAGTGGGAAGGAGCACCCTTATTGAACACATGGGTGTGAGAATTTAGACACCGGTGAGATTCAAATATTCGAACTTTGGGAAATCGGTGAACGTCAGCCATTTTACTCAGCCAATGACTTTCAAAAATCGCACTCCTGCACTTCAATTTTTAATTAAAATAAAAAAAAATCGTTTATTTAATTTCTTCTTGAAACCTTCAATATGCTAAAAGTGAGCCTTGCTACAACTGCATGCAAGAATCAGAATCATTTATTGCCATAAACCATAGGTATAAAGTACAGAAGGAGAGTGATTAGAAAGAAAGAAAGAAAGAATAGTACATTACTGCAGCGGCCAGCAACAGAGGCATTGATGGACGAACGTGTAAATGTGGGCCGAGGCGAAGCCGAGGCACACATACGTAAGTCCATCAATGCCTAGTTGTGGCCAAGGCTTGTATAGTACTTTTCTCAAATAATGCGCGGAAATTAAAACAGTAAATTTTCTCAAATAATTCGCGGAAATTAAAACTCTTTTCAAAATCAATGACGAACATCGAACAACAATTCGTTCTTTTTCAATAAAACAGCTTTCTATTTGCAAGCCAGTTCGAAATTTAAATAAAACCTTTGATAAGTTACCTATTTGGTCGCCATGTTTCGGAGAAAAAGATAGTTCCATTTTTAAATTATACGACAGATATGAGTTTAGTATGTAATTTATTTGGTCGCTAAACACGACAGATATGGATTTTCATACAACATTGCTGGCCGCTGCGCGCATGTATTTGGCCAGTACTGCGATTTCGATTTATCTCGAAGAAGGTTGTCAAAATAATGCTCACATTTCCAAGCATGTTTGAGAAAAATATTTTTATTTGCAATCAACAAAACACACTGACAAAATTATAATGCTGGGCTCAACGAGCTTAGCTCTGATTTTCTGTCGCACCCAAATTATATCATAGGAGCAATAGTTTGCCCTTTACGGCGTTAATTATTACATGAAACTATACAATTATAAAAATATTATTCACATTTTAAATTCATTTAATTTAATTCTAATTGCAATCAAATCAAGACAATTGGTAAGTAGTTATAGCAATTTTTCTGACCACTCCGAAAGGGATTATAGCCATGAGTTCATGTATGTGTGTGTAATTCTTCTAGCGTAGCATTCAAAGTATCAAATGAGTCAAAACAATTTGACTGTTTGTAAGAATTCTTCCCATTCCACAAACTATAATTACCAATCATTAAAACTAAACACAAATAAAATCACAAACGCGATCCTAACCTAATACACTTAAAATTCTTGACGCATTTCTCATGTGGCACCGCGCCCGCGCCCGCGCAGCGCGGGCACAACGAAAAGGAAAAAAAAATCGTCAAAAGACTAAAAAGATTTTGTCGTTTCGCCGCCCGATGGTCCCTCTTGTTTATTTTGAGACATCAAGGAGGGTCGGGACCCATTACAGTACACTAATCAAATAGTACCGACGAATATTCGAGAACGAAATAAGCACTTTAGTAAAATGTTCGAAATAAAAGAAGGAAATCTGAAATTACACGCAGTTGTTTGTGTCTAAGTGTGAGGTTACACGGTCAGTATTTCATCAGTCTGGTCCATCAGTCTGGTCATGTATATTTGATTTGAAGGGAAACTGACTCGAGATTGACCCGACTAACATGGTGCTTTAGTATATCCATGGTGCTTTTTTGTGTGACATTGTCCAAGATATTTATTTATTTTATTTATATCAGTTTCCCTTCAAATCAAATAAACATGACCAGACTGATGGACCAGAATGACGAAATACTGAACGTGTAACCGGGCTCTAAGATCTAATATAAAAACACCTTGCCTGTGCTAATTTGGTATGCAAATGGTTACTGGAGAGCAATCGCGCTAAATAAATATGATTGGACCGCGTGCGAAACACAACTTTTAAAACATTCGGTATTACGCTATTCATTTGACAACCGTTAGAGTTAAACGCTGTCAGTCACATCCCTAATATTATAAATGTGAATGTAAGTTTGTTTGTTACGCTTTCACGCGAAAACTACTTAACTGATCATCATGAAACTTTATACACATATTCTTGGAGGTATTAGAAGTAACATAGGATACTTGAGGTTTTCAAATTCCACGCGGACGATGTCGCGGGCAAAAGCTAGTATTAAATAAGTCAAGTTTAGCGCGATACGGAATTTAGCACTGTTCAATAGTAATTGGATGGCAACGTGATTAGAATGTGATTAGAACATTCTCAGAAGATCCATTGCCTGGATCAGCGGTTCCCAAAGTGCCTGGATCAGCGGTTCCGTGGAAAACACAGCAGGGTTCTGTGAATCCAAGGGTGGATACAGAAGGGGCCATGGCCCTCCCCCAAAATTGTGACCAACTGTTAGGTCGCGTAAGTAAAGTAAGTCATGAAACTCGGGCATTTACTAATACAGAGGGCAGTATCGCAAATCAGAAATATTTTTTTGACTAAGACAAGCTTAATCTAGACCTCTAGGTCCTCTGGGTCCTTGAGGATCTATCCTCAATCGATCTGATAGAGTACTTAGGCAAGTAGCTTGGGGACAAAACAAGAAAACTGTCATGCGCGCTCACTTTCGCATCCGTAAAATCATGGTCTAAAAAAACAAGGTCTTCTATTCCCAGAGTGACACAAGCCTACGTCACAAAAAAAATAACTGCTAAACATGTTAAAAGGGTATGATGACGTAGGCTTGTTGAATACCAGGCGCAGTATATTATTGTACTATGCGTAAAATAAAAAAGGCAGAGGGAGGCACATCTCGACTTTTCTCGTTTTTATGGTGGCAAGTTAGTCTCAGAGGTGAATTTAAAACTTCACGCTTTATCTCTATACGGTAGGAAAACCGAGTGTGGTTATTGTTAGTTGTTAGTGAAGTGCACACTGCCTTTCGGTGCTCACGTCTGTGTTGTGATATCTTTAATCAAGTGTAGTATCTCCATCAAGAGGGCTGTCGTCACTGCTTGATAAGTGTATTGCTTAAGAATTTAGTTGAAGCAATAAAGGCGAAAGTAGCTTGATTAACAGGGCTATGTCGAACGGACATTTTGATGCGCTAAAGGGCAGTCCATTAGCTTAGTTGAAATCTAAATTACCGCGTAACAAAAAAATTTGAATTGCTTCTGGTACTTTCGAGACATCCTATTCATTATAGATTGTCAGCTGTTGATCAAGAGGATAGATGAAACGTGGTTATATTAGCCCGGTCAGTTTACGGTTTGAGTCGGGACTAATTAATAATTGATATTTTTTTCGGTATGGTATTAAAGAGCCAATGGCCTCGATTCGGAGTGTACCACGACTAAACTAAACTAAATGTATTCCTGTCACTTTCTAAAATAAGATTAAGAAAAGAGAGAAAACCAACAGCTGACTTTAGTGCTGTCAAAGTGACGTTAAATGCGCAAAATAAGATGCCATCATAATGTACGCCATCTTATTTAAGTCGTTTTTGGGCGTTTAACGTCACTTTGACAGCACTAAAGTCAGCTGTTGGTTTTCTGTCTCTTTTCTTAATCTTATTTTAGAAAGTGATAGGAATACATTTAGTTTAGTTAAGTCGTGGTACACTCCGAATCGAGGCCAATATGAGCTTAAAAATGTACCAAAATTAAAAAAAAAAATTCGTCGCCCCAATTTTAAAATTTAACATTTATCTCTTTTTGATACCAGATGATAATTTTTTTTTCACTTTTTTAAGGCTTTACTACATAGATACTTCAAACATGGTGTTACAATTTTTGCCTACTTAGAAGGCTTTGAAAAATACATTAGTAATATTTGAATTATTATTTTTTAATGAATGATTAGTTTTTAAAATTTCATTGCCTATTTTATTGCTCAAAAGCACTGCAAGCTCAGTTGCACTACTTTAAGGGGTGATAGATAGAACCCATGATACTGAACAACTTTCCCAAAAAAACGTACTAAATATAATTACAAACTAAATATAATCGAACGTATAATCGATCGAACGTTTGTATGAAAATTCGAAATTTTTATGCGAATTTGCTATAGGTTTTTTAGGGAAAGTTGTTTAATATCATGGGTACAATCACCCCTTAAAGTAATGCAACTGTTTACCCTAACACCCTGTAGTACTCTATGCTTTTAAGCAATAAAGGCAATAAATTCACCACGTTGCAACAGTCCACGTTTCAACAGCACATCTTCTTGTGGTGCCAATAAAAATCTATAGATTATAGAATGTCAAAAAAGTTGTTTAAAAAAATCTTATTGTTGTCGATTCGTCCACTTAACATAAAATTCTTTACTTATTTTGCATGCATGCATGCATATGCTCACGACTATATTCCCCGAGGGGGTAGTCAGAGATATTCTGAAACTTCAGAACATCCACGTTTTACTTACTTACTCGCTTTACTTATTTTCATTCTTAAATTTTTCATGTAGGTAAAGAAATAAAAATAGCATTGTTTTCTATAAATAAATAAATATCTTGGACATTGTCACACAAATTATCTAGTCACATTTAAAGTACCGGAATCTAGCCTGGACTTGTATTATGATGACTAGACAACGATATAGGATACATATATAGATACAAACATCCATGACTCGGGTACAAATATTCATATTCATCATACATTTTTTTTTTCTTTGAGACGAATGTCTGTAAAATGACAGACAACATTCGTTGTACTCAATTTCTATTATAGTCATCATACTTAAACGTTACTATAGCAACAATATACAGCACTAATAAACTTCCTAACCAAACAATAGAACACTAACTCAACTAGAAACAACCTTGTAAGGACAGTAGCGAAGCCGTTTCGTACTTAACATAACGTGTTTAAGAGACAAACTACACGAGCCACCGCGTGAGGCCATGACCTGTCACTCATAATTATCGTTTAATCACATTCGCGAAACAATCTTCATTCTGATTTGTATCTTTATTACATGGTAATTAGATAACTTTTAGACCATATCGTCATCAACATCTGCCTATACAGGGTGTATGGAAAAGTAGCATTAACCTTCAAAACAAACTCTACACATCAAACTGAACAACTTTTACTATGGTTGCAAAACTTGCAAATCTGTCAGAATCAGAACATAAAAAAAATCTGCTGTTCCCAATGAGATATGTCTTTGGCCACAGCCCGGACACTGCATACAAAAATTTGAAATTGACAAGATGACGTCAGCACATGCGAAAGCGAAACCAAACAAATTGAACCTTAAGTCTTCTTCGCAGGTAACGAGTAACCAGTGCGAGGTTAACAGAGGGCGATAGAGGGGGTGTGATAAAAAGTTGGTGGGAGGAAGGGAGTGTCCGTACTGTATCTAGTAATAGATACTCTTTCTTAAATACTGTGCCTTGGCTGTTCCGTACTAAACTGCAATGCCTAAGAGTTTTCTTCCCTTTGCTTTGCTCATGAGCACACTATAATGTTTATATTTTTAAAAACTCTCCAGAACCTCTTGAACGCAAAAACTAAAGAATCTACACAAAAACAATATTAGAACAGCACCAGGAAGCTGGGCAACTTTTTGTTCCTATTTTTCTATGTTTCTTCCTCCATCATTTTTGTGCCGAAGACTAACAAAAGATTTCTTTTAAAGAGTATGGTTTTTTTTCATGGGTTTTTAAAAGTTTTTTAGTGATTGAAATACGTTACGGGTCAGCTAATGGGTTATACTAGTACCTCTTCTGAGTACTCATCAAAATCGGAGTAGTTTTGACTGGTTCCGAAATAATGTAAAAAAAAAAACAAAAAAAAAATAATGTAAATGGCCTATTGTAATACAGATGTCTGTGGTAAATGGCTATCGCTCCTCCACTATCTGTCTTGCTCAGTTGGCCTCGCATGCAACCAACGATAAACGATAACGATAGAAATCGAGATGTGCCTCCATTTTTATTACTTTACGTATGCCAGAAAGAGCGCGCATGAAGTTTTTTTAAGGGGCTATGTGAAAAAAATAGGATTCTTCAAAGCTTCATATATCATGAAGTACTAACAGCCAAAACACGATTAAGACACATTTTCTTGATAGAAAAACAAGCCAAAGTAGCCTCCGTTTTTATCTATAAACGCTTGGAATTGCTAAACGGTGAATAATATAAACACAAGACTTGATTTAAAAAAAACAGATTGATATTTTCTAAATTTTGATTAGAGCAGAATTGAAATTACATACATAGTACAATCAAAATTAAACAAAGTTTGATTTGGCGCTCGATTCGTTTCAGGCGCGCGCGCCGCCCCATCTCTTTCTCTTGCATCAGGCCATAATATAAGCTATCCCACGCCTGTTTCGCTTAAATTATTTTTCGACATAGGCCCTTAAACGCTTTGTCGTAGGTGGCATGCTAGCCATGCAGGAATGAGATGAGCTTACCTTATTATTTGTGTGTGATACAAAAAAACTACACACTGTGATGCCATCCTTTACTAAAACACCACAATGAAGGGCGGATGTTGATTTAACCGTTCACAGATGAATAATCTCTTTACAATAACAATGGTGCGTTTTGTCAGGCCACATAATTACGTTGATGGCTGCCAACTCGCGCATTGTGGAGCTGCACAGCTTTGGGCGGTGAAGCAATGCTGTTTAATTTAGATTTATTGGACTAGTAGCCCAGTCAGTTTACGGTTTGACCCAAACTTTATGGAGAATTGATATTTTTGAAGTGAAAACTTCTTTAGCGGCGTTGTGCACTTTTTGGAATGAGTAAAAAATTTTAAACTCGTGTCAGGACCGTGCGTGATCTGATCGAAAATTGGTCAGACATATCCCCCTATCTTTCTACCGCGCGGCGAAAATCTATGCCTGTTCCTGTTTTTACTTCTGCCGGCACTCGCGGAGTGCAACCCGTTGTTTTACGGTTTATCATTTAAGAGCCAATTTGAAAAAATGTAAATGTACCTGTTGTGTATGTACCTACCTTAGTATACTTATACAGTGTCATATGTTAAGCTGCCTGACAGCCAATAAACTAGTGTGCTACAGCCCGTTGTCTCATTCACTTGTCCCACGTTCGCATACATAACAGTGGCGACGAGGATGGGATAAAAAAGGTGATAAGGTTTTATACAAAACTGTAAAAGTGAACAAACAGTGTTTATGGAATATAGGTGTAGTAATACAAAAAATAGGGAATGTCATTTATGTAGTAAAAGATGTGAAAACATCAGTAAACATAAAAAAACATAAAAACCAATTATTACCGTATAAGGGCACGAGAGCCTCACCTACTTGGGATAGTCCAATCGACTTGCAAGACCTAACGCCTAAAACTTTGACTGGAGAAACTGAATCAATGGAGCAGCCACAGGTGCAGGGGGGGCAGGCCCTAGACTCGCCTACAACCAGCAACGATCCTGCAGGGGAACAGGCAGCTAATACGTCGGAGGATGATGAGTTCCACGAAGCAGTGACAAGTGAGGATAGCAGTGATCAAGGCGATCACTCTGAGCAAAGGCGAGGCGATGGAAGGTCTTTACGGGCAATACCTAAAGTTAACTATAAGCCATTCTTTTGGTTAAATTTATGAGTACAGTACAATCAAGTTAACTACTATTGTACTTGACTGTTTTATTATACCTATGTATAGATATGTAATTTAGAATGTTAATGTCATGCTAAGGGGAGGGATTGTTGTGTATGTACCTACCTTAGTATACTTATACAGTGTCATATGTTAAGCTGCCTGACAGCCAATAAACTAGTGTGCTACAGCCCGTTGTCTCATTCACTTGTCCCACGTTCGCATACATAACAGTACCAACACTCACCAACAATAAAAAAAATCACACCAGCAACAAAATCTTAAATCAAAATGTAAAATTTAGCATTTAATGCGAAAATTTTAGTACTAAAAATTCGGATGCTTAAAATTTTATACACATTTTTAAGGCTTTACCCTTATATACACTTCAAACATGGGGTAAATATTTTTATCCACTTAGAAACCTTTGAAACATACACTGAAAAAAATTCGAGCCAACTAAGAAGTAGTTTCTCTTAATTAGCACCAAAATCATTGAAATGACGTTATTATTGTTTACTAAAAACAAAAGATGGTAGTTGTTTAACAAAGTTTTCTTAGTCAGAGAAGTCATGATGTTGACAGGCTCATATGGATTCATGATGTATGATTTTCATAAACAAGATCTTGGTTGAAGTAAACAAAGTTTTTTTTAGTGTACATTAATATTTTTCTAATAAGTCATTTTTTTACAGTTCGTATTTTATTGCTCAAAAGTCATTGCTAAATGTAATTAAAATGAGTGCATTGTTTTGTTTTTGTTATTTTTTAACAAGCTTTCCCGGAGATAAAATTTGATTTCTATTTTTGTATTTTCTTTCAGACAGTTTTTTTGTTACTAAATGTTGCCGGTAACAGTTTAAAAGTCCCGTACATAATTACTCCCCACTTCTAACAAAACCTCGTAAATTGACTGGGCTATAGCCAGTGTCGGAGCCGCGAGCGTTCTCTCCTTCGTTCGACGTTATTAATATCTGTACAGGATCTTATTTTACTAAATAGCCTTTTGATACAAGCTAGTGATGTAATGTTGATGAAATTAATAAAGCAATTTGTAAGGGAATAGTACAGGTTATGGTTACAGTACCAGTCTCTTTGTTAATTAGGCCTTTGCCCTATAGTGGGATTATACATATGTATACTAACGTCTAGTCTGTGTCCTATTGGGGTAGGCAGAGACAATTGATCTTTCTACATTCATAAGTCGTTTCATGCACGCTCGACGATTTCGGGTACATTTGATTATTGGTCGTCATCGAGATTATACATGAAATGTAGGTATATTGTTATATATAGGCATAAGAATAATTATAGTGTATTAGTTATTCTATGATATAGGGTCCTTCTTAATATGCTGACAGTATTAAACAGATCAGACCATCAAACTGAATAACTGAACAACTTTCTCTATGCGACCAACATCTAAAATCGCGAAAGGAAATCTGCTGTCCCATTTTGGTCGAGTTAGATTGCAGTTTTGTATGGAACAATTTTTTTTGCGATTTCTATCTTGGTCCCATAGAGAAAATTGTTCAGTTTGATGGTCTGATCATTCTCTTAAAAAATCGTCAGCATATTAAGTTCGACCCTGTATACAACGTGTTAATAAATTAGCGCAAAACCTTATACACCCCAACTGATTTATAACAAAATAATTAGATTGAAACAATAATTTCATTATTTTTATAGTTAAAATTTAAAGTTATTCGCATTTTAAGTTTTGAGGCAAAAATGATTTGTTATCATTTCAGCACTGAAAGAAAGCGCTAACGTACTTATGGATACATTTTTATAATCTTGTTTTGGTAGTAAGTAGGGTGAGTGTGCCCATGCGGTGGGTTGACAACGGGTTCAGAAAATTTTAAATTTTGCAAAAAAATATTTAATATTTTGAAAAAAATTACCTATGTTGAAACCATGATAATTCGATTCTGCTCTCGATTCTAAACAAACTACTTTTAAGTTTTGCGTTAATTCATTAACACGTTGTATACAAACACGAGAGTTAATTAATTGAATCAGGCGTTACTTTGCGGAAATCCATGACTAATAGCTAATAGGTAGATGACACGATTGTATCAAAACCTCCGCCTCTAAATACCTAGTAGACAAAGTTGTATTACGTGATAAAATACAACCTGCTTACCAAATAATTCACACACAGCACAGGTCACTCGGTGTCGGACGCTCGGCGGAGTAACAACTCAGTATCGAACGTTCGTCGGTCTAACTCCTGAGGATGCTCCTTGGTGGAGCGAAACACGTGTAGAGTAGAAATTATTTGGTAAGCAGGTTGTATTTTATTACGTAATACAACTTTGTCTACTAGGTATTTAGAGGCGGAGGTTTTGATAATTACAATCGTGTCATCTACCTATTAACACGAGAGTTATTAAAAGATAAAGATAATTTAACAAGTAGGTAGGTACCTAAACCAAGGAATATATGTATAAGAGACCTAAACATACAAAGTAATATTTACGACCTTCCAACTAACCACTGACATCTTACCACAACAGAAACAGCACGTTAAAATTAATGTAGTCGCTAATATATTTATTAATCTATTTAGATGCCATATTATTCAAATAGTATTCATATTGTGGTTTATATTATTTGAATAATATTCATGAGCATTACTATATTGTTTCCTTTATTAATCTTACGTTAACTGTTTTATTTATCACAAATAAGGAAGCATAGGTTAAAATAGGTTAACTTTATCGTCGTCGCTCTATTAAAAACCCAATAGTAGGTTAGGGCGCCGATCGCGCTAAATAAATCTCCACTGAAACGTCGTTGGACCGCATAGTATAAGAGATAAGTGTACTTTTTGCAACCATCAGCAGCAAGGCTGATTCAGTGTTTATGGGGTGTAGAGCATCTCTGTGATGGGGATGGACCAGGTATGCCTGCATAACTCCAGTCGGTTTAGGAGTCACTGATGATTAAAGGTCTGTAAATATTCACATAGCTACAGTGCATACTACAACAATAACATACGATCAGCCTTGCAGCTGATCGTTAATTTTTTACAGACATTTTATCATCAGTAACTCCTAAACCGACTGGAGTTATGCAGGCAGACCTAGTCCATCCCCATCACAGAGAAGCTCTACACCCCATAAACACTGAATCAGCCTTGCTGCTGATGGTTGCAAAAAGTACACTTATCTCTCGGAATAGCATGCGAATCACAACTTTTTACACAATTGCTAATCATTTGACAGCCGTTTGTCAGATTGTCAATTCACATAGTAAAAATAATGTCACGTTTAACGCAATACGGAATTCAGCACAGTTGAATAGTAACTGGACTTGCAATTTGATTACAACTGACATCAAATAAGGATTGAACTTCGGCAATCGGCTCTCAGTACGAATTAATTATTTATTTACACACACAAAGAAATCTGTTTCTTTTAAAATTTCAACTAATACGTTTTCAGAGACTTATGATTGGGTACATACATTACATATAATTTTATTATGTCGAATCTGATTGAGGTAATCAATCGCCTTAAGAGCTTAAGATGTTTAAAAAAGTAAAGGAACATTAAAAATATTCCCTAAGTTTAATAATAAAGATTATCTTTTTCTTTTGAGCTTAAAAATGTCTGGCTCATAATCTCAGGCGATATTGCTTCTCGTAGTTCTTTTTAGGGTTCCGTACCCAAAGGGTGAAAACGGGACCCTGTTACTAAGCCTACGTGTTGTCCGTCCGTCCGTCCGTCCGTCTGTCCTACCTATTTAGGGCTGTAACTTTTGAACCGTAATAGCTAGATAGATGAAATTTTCTCAGATTATGCGTTATTACGGCGGATTTGTTAACAAATAATAAAAATGTCAAAAAGTTAAAATTAAGGGGGGTTTTCAATAAGAAACTAGTTTTTATCAACGTTTTTTCTTCACGCTCTATCGTAAAAACGGTAATACATACAAGCGTCAAACTTAGTGTGATTATAGAGCAAACTCTACAGAATAACAACAAATACTAAAAACCGGCCAAGTGTGAGTCGGTCTTGCGCTAAAGATCCCGGACAAAAAACGTTTTTTTTTTCAATGTTAATAATGTTGTGTTCTGTGGTGGTGTGGTACGGAACCCTCGGTGCGCGAGTAGCCCGACTCGCACTTGACCGGTTTTATTCTAACCTATTAAAATCTACATAAATTCCATCCAAATCAATTTACTCACCTTCAAGCATAAAGAAAATGTTATCAAGCCTACGCGGTTTTTGTTCACGATCAAGTTCACATGCTTACTCACTCGCTCTTTTATGAGTCAGCCAAGAGAGATAAAGACACGAATACGCTTTTCATTACAGAGTTTCGTATCCACAAAAACGTTAAGGCTCTCATATGACGGGTAATCCATGCTTACGTCTAGATTACGGAGCCATCATTCATTGTGTAATCTGAGCTTGTCTTTCATTTTATTTTGATATTTACAATGATATTATAGCATTAAGATAATAGTTTTTATGACAACGGCTGTAAATGCTGCGTAGATTAGGTATTTTTAAGTTATTTCCGAGGGTCAGTTTTATTCTTTTATTGCCTTCCTAGAACTTTGTGGGTGGCATTTTGCTCTGTCCGGCAGAAGTAGATGTGTGATTAAATTTAACAATAGGTTAGGTGTACCTTTGGAATTTTTTTCTTCATTTTATGTTTCGGGGTCTCTTAGTGTAGGTACCTACATTATTACTTTACCTCAGAGCAATTAATATACCTGCTACTAAGTTGCATAGATGTACAAACCTACGATCGAAAGACGATACGGTTCTAAATCAACGCCAAAGCCAACAAACTCCTTTGCAGTTTGGCAGATATAAGTAATACAGTAATAAAGTAACTTTTTTTTTAATTCTATTTTTTTTTTAAACTTATTCTGTTCTGAAATAAATAAATAAAAAAAAACGAATTGTGAATGTTTGACAAAAGCATTCAGATCATAAGTTCTTTATGAGTATCATTATTTATTATTCATAATTTCATACCAAGTACCTAGAATAATTGGCAATAGGTAGGTAAACGTATTTTTGAGAAAAGTTAATCATTGTTTGTTTGATTGTTAAAACCAATGACGGTTATTGGTTAAAACCTTATTTCCATTTTAATTGAATTTTTATTTGCGTTTATAATGAAACTGTTCAATCAATCTTTGTTTTTATTAGGGTTCCGTACCCAAAGGTGAAAACGGGACCCTATTACTAAGCCTACGTTGTCCGTCCGTCCGTCCGTCCGTCCGTCCGTCCGTCCGTCCGTCCGTCCGTCCGTCCGTCCGTCCGTCCGTCCGTCCGTCCGTCCGTCCGTCCGTCCGTCCGTCCGTCCGTCCGTCCGTCCGTCCGTCCGTCCGTCCGTCCGTCCGTCCGTCCGTCCGTCCGTCTGTCCGTCTGTCCGTCTGTCCGTCTGTCCGTCCGTCCGTCCGTCTGTCCTATCTATTTAGGGCTGTAACTTTTGAACCGTAATAGCTAGACAGTTAAAATTTTCTCAGATTATGCATTATTATGGCGGATTTGTTAGCAAGTAATAAAAATGTCAAAAAGTTAAAAATTAAGGGGGGTTCTCAACAAGAAACTAGTTTTTATCAACGTTTTTTCTTCACGCTCTATCGTAAAAACGGTAATACATACAAGCGTCAAACTTAGTGTGATTATAGAGCAAACTCTACTGAATAACAAGAAATACTAAAAACCGGCCAAGTGTGAGTCGGTCTTGCGCTAAAGGTCCCGGACAAAAAAAGTTTTTTTTCTAAGTTAATAATGTTGTGTTCTGTGGTGGTGTGGCATGGAACCCTCGGTGCGCGAGTAGCCCGACTCGCACTTGACCGGTTTTTATTTTATTTATTATAAAGCCAACCTGAAAAACAATGATGCATTTACAATGGTGGTATAACTACACATTTTTGCATATTTTTAATCTCTTCGTGGTATTCAAAATGCAATCTAGATTAAAAACAAAGGATGTTTTCTCAGAGACAAAGGTTAGCTACTAGAGTTTGAAGTCAGCCACTTTAAATAACAAGTCAGAATACAAGTTAATCTGGGATGCGAGTGGAGCCGCGATAATGGCCGTTGAGATAATCTCGCGTTGTCCATAATGATGTTACTATCCGCACACTATCCGTTAGGATTAGGGTTAACAGATACAAGTTAACCAGTTTCCGGGAAATAATTTGACTTTCGAATTCTCGTTCTTGAACAAAGGAAAATAAACACAAAAGAAAAACAATTTCGAGAATTTGACTACAGGAAAATTTTGATAATTGATTGCTCAATTAAAACCTTATCTGCTGATTGCTGTGCTCAAATTGTAAGTACTTTACTTACAAACGATATACAGGATGTACAATAAAATGGGACAGCTACTTAAAGGGGTGCTTCAGACCATCAAACTGAACAACTTTCTCTATGGGACCAAAATCGAAATCGCGAAAAAAAAATCTGCTGTCCCATACATTTCAGTTGAGTTATGTTTGCAGTTTTGTATGGGAGAGCGGATTTCTTTTCGCGATTTCGATATTGGTCCCATAGAGAAAGTTGTTCAGTTTGATGGTCTGAAGCACCCCTTTGAGTAGCTGTCCCATTTTATTGTACACCCTGTATTCCAGTATTTTTCAACTCAATATGAAAAAGTTTTTTTTTATTAGTGCATAATGGCCTCGATTCGGACTGTGCTACGACTTAACTAAACTAAATGTATTCTTGTCAC
The DNA here is from genome assembly GCA_922987775.1 of Agonopterix subpropinquella. Lineage (NCBI taxonomy): Eukaryota > Metazoa > Arthropoda > Insecta > Lepidoptera > Depressariidae > Agonopterix > Agonopterix subpropinquella. The sequence goes on from OV277710.1 coordinate 6,813,141, forward strand.
TTTCTAAAATAAGATTAAGAAAAGAGACAGAAAACCAACAGCTGACTTTAGTGCTGCCAAAGTGACGTTACACGCCCAAAATAAGATGTCATCATAATGTACGCCATCTTATTTAACGCGTTTTTGGTCGTGTAACGTCACTTTGACAGCACTAAAGTCAGCTGTTGGTTTTCTGTCTCTTTTCTTAATCTTATTTTAGAAAGTGACAGGAATAAATTTAGTTAAGTCGTGGCACAGTCCGAATCGGTACCAGTATCTTTTCAAGTCTGCAGACTCAATCACTTACTTACGAAGTAACTTATCAAAGAGAATTATAATAACTACCTGTAACTTATAGGTTAAACTGTGGTATCACTTCGACCTTGTGTAGATCTTTTGTGATCGCTACTATATTACACTTTACTGCTTATATTGTGAATCGTAGGATGTCTTTAGCAGAAAGAAGTTTTACTTCGCTGTCAGGGGCGTCCGCCCGGTTTTGAGTAACTTTGTAACCATTTTATACATTAACTATGGCACTTTTTAAGCAGAAAACAAAACTGAACAATCTACAGGATATGAGAAGTGATGTGGTTTTTCTCGAAATCTATTTTAATTCATATAAAAACTGAAGAAAAACGAATCCAAAGTCACCCCTTTTTTTCCAGTTGTAACATTTTTACTCTTACATTGTTGATCAGAAGAATATGAAAATTCGCAATATTCTTCACAATACAATATAGAATGATGTGGTTTTCTTATTTTTTGAAAATTCATAAAAAATCATACAAGTTTAAAAAAAAACGGAAAATTCTGACCGGAGCCACGCAATTGAAGCGGGATGGCTGATTGCAAAAGTTTGCTTGTAAGAAAGAGAGCCTTGCACTAGGGAGGGAGAGCCTTAAATGAATCTTGAAGTTCTGCTACGAAAAGTTTGTGATGTTAAATTTTTTTTAATTGTTATTGCACGGAATCGGTTTGAAGACCACGAGCAGTTCCTTTACTTTGTATGTATCGAATATCGATGGTTGAAGACATGCCTTCCTACTTATTGCCTTTCGGTCACTGAAAGTCATAAGTTGTCCCAAATGTGTCGTCGTTTTAGACGCCTCATTTTGAGGGGTTCACTTACAGGGGTACGCTTATTTATATGGTGAATTGGTGAGTGATCCTAAAGATCCTAGTCTCTGTAGGCCTCGGTAGAGCAGTTCAATTCGTCTTTCACATTGAGGATATTCAGGTAATAATGAATTTCTTCAATTTTCGTGAACCATGGAGCTTGGGATGCTTCTACTTATTTCAAGACATTGTTCAAGACACTGTTATGGTATTGCAGAAGAATTTTTATAATATGTAATAATAAAATAAAAATCATTTATTACACAGAGCATTGCATAGGTAGTTTGAGTTTGTCAGAAAATCAAGTTATTATGTTATAGATTAAAATTGAATTGAATTAAATTAAATTACATATTACATTCATCATCATCAGCCTATAAACGTCCCACTGCAGGGCACAGGCCTACCCTCGGGAAGGGTGTATGGGCATTAGTCCACCACGCGTGCCCAATGCGGATTGGTAGACTTCACATACACATCAGAATTTCTTCTTCAGTGTATGCAGGTTTCCTCACGATGTTTTCCTTCACCGTTTGAGAGCAGTCGGTATTACGTACATAAGTTAGAAAAACTCATTGGTACATGGCATGTTTTCGGTGCGGATTCGAACTCGGACCTCCTAATTGGGTGTCCATATCTCTCCGCAACGCGCCACCGATGCTCTCTTATAGATAGATATACATACTCTTACACATACATATTACATTAAATTATTACATTTCTATTTATAAGTCCAGTTTGTCAATGCTTAAATTTTTCACTGGACCCCAAAGTTGTATACCGATACTAAGTTCGTGTTCTCAACTGTTATTTATTAAAACAATTTTAGTCTACTTAATGGAAACTTTGAACGCTGTAGTAATCCACCGCATTCCGGACAAACTTTGGCACTAAAGTTAAGGCCATATCTAGAGAATTCTGGTCTTATGACAACCCTATTTAGAATAGAACAAAATTGTTGTACCTCGGGCAAATTGCGGCACTTTATGCCGGGCGGTAATGAGCACCGGTAATGGTCTGTATTACAGTGTTAAATATATTTTGTACGATATTATTGCCTCTCTTATGAATGGTGCGTGTCTGAGTTATTACCTATTGTATTTCGGATTTATTATCGTTGCTATTGTACCTAATAACATAATCTGTGTTACGGAGGATCTAATATAGGTTCAGAAGCTTCTGGAATGCACAGATTATGTAATTTGGTTAGAAGTATAGAGTAAAATACCAATCATAAAATGCACCAAGTTATTTTGAAATTGAAGTTAGTGTCAATTTCTTTAAAATAAAACTGAATCAAATACCTATTTTGAAAGATAGGACAATACTTTAATCTCAAAGCACACTGAAAAAAATGCGAGCCAACCAAGAAGTATTTTCTCTTAATTAGCACCAAAATAATTCAAATAACGTTATTATTGTTTACTAAAAACAAAAGATGGTTAGTTGTAACAACAAGCCGAATTCGTTTAACAAAGTTCTCTTAGTCAGAGAAGTCATGATGTTGACAGGCTCATATGGATTCAAGATGTATGATTATCATAAACAAGATGGTTGGTTGAAGTAAACAAATTTATTTTTCAGTGCATGAAAAAAAAGATTTTGTTTATAATTTTCATAAAATTAAAATACCTACTTAATGGTGAATTTACAGGTTGAAATTGATATCATTACATTAGCATCTTTTTAAACCAAGAGTGTACCCATCAAACTGAACAAACCGATCAAACCAAACAAACAACTAAGTTTGGGAGCAAACCGATCGGAGCAAAAAAAAATCAGCTGTTCCATATACTACACTGCAATGCCTACTCGACTCAAATGTTAAGTGTAAGGTATCATAGGATACTTTGTTTGAAAAGCTAGTCTCGAAGAAGTTAAATGACTGACGTAAAAATCTAATATGAGAACATAACATAAGCAACTAATAGGTATAAAATAGTTTATTGCGGATCGCATTAGATTTCCGCGTCGCAAGCAATTTTTCTCTCTTGAAGTGCACCTCTTGGGTTCGGGTTCGGGTTCGATGGTCGGCAGAGCGCCAAGTAGCGCGGCTGGCCCGTAAATCACCCTGTTTGTACAGTCGAGTCGACGTACCTACCTTAACACTGACTGTTGTAAAGATTTAAACTTTCAAAATTATAACGTATTCTTAAATGTTTCTCTGTTGTTGTTTAGTTCGGGTGATTATATAAGTTGCGAGTTGATCAGCTGTGTGATGATAACTGATAAGATAAAGTCTTTGAAATGATGAGGGACTTCTCAGTTTCTTTTAAACAAATTGTAGCTTGTTTTATTAGAAGCAATAATGTTTTTGCTGGCGCAACCCTACTTCATTATTTTTAGTGGTAATTATAGTACTGTGTGGTATTACTGAATACTATGCCTATGCCACAAAAACAAACATAAGGGTCCGGGTTCGAACCCGCACAGATAACATACCAAGTACCAATGAGTTTTTCTCACTTATGTACGTAATACCAACTGCTCTCAAAGGGTGACAGAAAACATTGTGAGGAAACCTGCATATGCTGAAGAAGAAACTCTGATGCTATGAATTCTACCAACACATGGTTGACTGACGCCCTCCTTGGGGGAAGGCCTGTGCCTTGCAGTGGGACGTATTAGGCTGATGATGATAATTTAAGTTTTTTAGAACCAATTTTACCTTAAAATCTCCAAGAGTGTACCAGGCTCACAGCGCGTGGAGGAGCTCCCAATCAGGAGGCGTATTGACAAACATACGGCCGGAGCATAATGGACTCGGTCGCGATTTATCCGCTTACCATCTCGTGCTGGATTCGGAGTTCAATCGTACATGATTTAAAATGGGATTTTGAATGATAAATATACGGCTATGCATATTTTTTTGAATTAATCTGACGGTTCGGATGTTTGCTTGTATTTTTGCAGACTTTTACATGTTTTGGTTTTTGAATGATATTACAACTTTAACCTTGTATTGTATGGGGAAGACTTTTTGCAATGGGATCCTGTAATATAAAAATATACCAAACATAGTAAGCATCCTGTAAGTTATTTATATGATGCGGTAAAATTGTTAATTTTTTACAAATACAGGGTCCTTCTTAATATGGATAACAGTTTGTTGACTGAATGTTGTTCAGTTTGATGGTCTAATCATCTTAAAAAATCTTCAGAATATTGTTTTCAGTTGGACCCTGCATATAGCGTTGCCAGGCGTCCGGATAAAGCCGGACATAGGCTTTTTGGATGTGTGTCCGGGCACGGGCAAATTAGACGGTGTCCGGCCTGTCCGGCTTTTGTTACGCTTTTTACATTTGACCAGTCTATCCTATTTTGAAGGAAACTTAACTTTTAAAGCAGGTATCTGGCCACCAAAAACATTGATTATTTTTGTTTCAATTACTTCAAACTTTATTAATTAGTGAACAAATATTGTTTTGTTTAATTTTGTTATCCATTGCATTGTTTCATTCGAATTTAAGAAGATTTTATGCTAAATGGTCAAAAAAGCCTGGTTTATACTTCCTAATATTCCTATTAAATATTCTTATAAAATCCTCAATAATTAGGGTGTCCGGCCTTTTTACCCAAATGTCCGGCGAAACTGGCTGGTCTGTCCGGCTATTCGGTTTTAAGACCTGGCAACCTGCATAGCAGGAGGACGTGTTTTAAAGGGTGTTTCTCAATATGCTGACGGTTTTTAACGAGATGTTCAGACTATCAAACTGAACAACTTTCTCTGTGGAACTGTAACTTGATATATTACGAAACCTAAGTTTATAGAATGTAGGTGTGTCCGCTTGATATAATTTTGTGATAAAATCATTGACCTCTTATAACAGAACGCGTATTAATATTAAAACACAGAATAAAGTTGATAGATATTGGCAGTCATTCAAATATTCAGAAGCAATAAATGTCTTCATAATTAACATCTGTATATTTAAAAATATTTTTAATTTATGGGTAATTCTTATTCTTACGAAAAATAGTGTCTTTCGTGAGAATTGGTTAGCTGGGCGAAGTCACTCTTGTTTATTTTTCCAATTATAATAGTAATTAACTTTCTTTACTATACTGAAAGCTTAATAACTCATAAAATATACAGCTGTTAGATTTACACATACCACTATGACCAAAATGTCACAGCCATGCTGTGTCCGCTCACCGAAATATTCTAAAAATTTATTTTTTCTGAATTCCTTTTCGATTTATTGGAAATAAATGCATTGCCATTCATTTTATGTGCGTTCAACTTATCACAAAATAAATTGATTGTTTCGTTTTGGTAATAAGTGTAAAATACAAAACTTTATAAAGTTTGTCCAAAAAAAAATTATCACAGCCATGCCACAAAATGATTTTTCTTCTAAAACGGTAGAAACGTAAGATAATTAAAAGCCGGTATCACTATATATTTTTCTTCTTTGGCAACATTCTAGGCCTAACATTTCCCGGACGGCGTGAATAGCGAAGTGAATATAAAAAATAGTTTTTGTGTTTTATTTTGAAAAATGACAATCTAAACCTGTCCAGGCCGTGCCCGAATTATAAAAGGTAAGTACAATTGTAATGCTGGTGTTTTTTTTATGAATTGTAAACTAAACTAAATAGTTTCTGCTAAAAGTAAGATATTGCAAAGAACTCATGTAGTTTTTAAGTTATGTCGGACACGGCACGAAAATGTCACGACCAAGGCAGTCACAACCATGGCTTTTTGATACCATGGCTTTTTGAGACCATGGCTGTGACAAAAATGCATGGTTGTGACGTATCTAATATAAATTATTTTTTACACCAGCAGTGGAGGATATTGTGAGATCGAATGACTTTGTTTATCTGATGTAGAATTTCTTATTGTTTTAGATGCCACCGAATAAAAACAACACACAAAGTATTGAGGACAAAAGAAAAGCTGAAATGTCATCCACGGTCACAGCCATGCTGCTCAATGTCACAACCATACCTTTGCACCCCCCTTGCAAAGGTTTTTAAGCGTGACCTTGTATATTGAAAACCATTATTTTGGATACACTTTAGAATACATGAGTAAAAATTAAAAATATTGTAAAAAAATAAAAAATTAATTTTTTTTCTTTTCCGTAAGAAATACCCTTATGATCTATGGTGAAATGAAGGTCCACAACAGGTTTTCAATTATTTAATTGAATGACAATTCAACCATTCATTCATTCCGATTCATTTAAATAATTAATTTACATTTCACATCTCACATCATTAGTTCGAGTGAAGTGAATTGTAATTTATATTGTTAATTAAAACGTGTCGTTGTAAATTGACATACGCAGCAATTAGTAAAACACATATTGTAATTTTCCTATTAATTAGGTACCTACTCTTGTGGTTGTAATCTTTTATAAGTTACTAGCTGACCCGGCGAATTTCGTACCGCTTCAGAATCAATTTCACCCGACACACACTTGGCCGTTTTTTTAGCAAAGTTTCATCGCAATCGGTGCACCCGTTCTCGAGTGATGTCGTGACCAAGGGAAATAGGGATTCATCTTATTGACAGAAGGTCTGTACTTCCCACACTACTGGCGGGTTAGTGGAGGCAAATTAGCAGTGAATTGCCTCCGTGGTCTAATGGTTAAGAGCATTGGGCTCTCGACACGGAGGTCGTGGGTTCGATTCCCACGGGGGACACCTAGTGATATGTCACTTTGTGCGTTTTTCCCCAGTTGGTTAGGACATTGCAGGCTGAATCACCTGATTGTCTGAAAAGAAAAATGAGTCCGTGCTTCGGATGGCACGTTAAGCCGTTGATCCCGGCTACTATCTCTGCTGGTAGTAGTCGTTACAAAAAAAACACGTCAGAGGCCGTAAGGCGGTCTGAAAAAACTCTGATACTGGGCTCTGCGCACACGATAAGAAGAAGAAGCAAGCCCTGTACCCGGACTTTCGAGTTTAGATATTTCGAGACCGTTTCGGTCCGAACTTCATTGTAATAGAGGTGACATTGGAACGATAACGTTCACGCAGTTGCGAAGTTCAAATGTGCGGGTAGAGGCCCAGTAAACATGACTGTTGTCAGCTTATTTTCGAGTCGTCCCAGAGACCCCACCTTGGATGAGTTCCTAATTGTACTTTTGCTCTGGGTCTAAATGACTTAATTAATAAGTACCACAGGCTACCCCTTGGGCCTTACGAGGCCATGGAAAAACGACAACATTCAGTTAAGATTCTTAAATCATTATCACCGAAGCCCGTCTCAGTGTACTTAAACTTGAAGGTCTTTGTAAAATCTTATTAAACGGTTTAAAGTCCTCAGGATCCCATTATAGCGAATACCTCTACTAAATGATTTAAGCTTTAGTATCTAACTGTTGAAAACAATCTCAAAGTTTTGAGCCTCGTTTATTAAAATATATTTAGCAATTCAAATAGACTTAAAGTTTTTATATTTGAGTATTATTGAGGCGATGGCAGACTATTCTGGTAAAAGTTTTAGTTTCTGGTAAGATTTTTATGTTTTGTTCGTGGCCAGAAGCAGACCTCTGGCCACGTCTTTGTCATCTCCATAACTTTTGCATGATGGGACAGTATTATATTGGTGCAAAGAATTATTTTTTTGGTCTATACGACCGAAGACCAAAAAAATCGTTATATTGGTGATTGAAAAATAACAAATAGGATTTTGGTAACATGAATTTGCTTAATTTCTGCCTGTTCAACGAAATGTAGTGCCTCGAGATAGGTTTCATTTGGTATCGACGGTTTGTCCATACAAAAGCACGATTGTTAGAGCCCGGTTACACGTTCAGTATTTCGTCATTCTGGTCCATCAGTCTGGTCATGTTTATTTGATTTGATGGGAAACTGATATACTGAAGCACCATGTTAGTCGGGTCAATCTCGAGTCAGTTTCCCTTCAAATCAAATATACATGACCAGACTGTTGGACCAGACTGATGAAATACTGACCGTGTAACCTCCCTCTTAGGGACGCCGTTCGCCACGTTTGTTGATGCGAAAGTATGCGTTCGTTCCTTCGTGCTTTTTAACCGACTTCAAAAAGGAGGAGGTTTCTCAATTCGACCGTATATATTTTTTTTGTATGGACAAACCATCGATCGCCGTCGATCAATAGTTCGTAACCCTAAATGCATAACAGTGAATGACGTGGTTTTTAGGATTACAGTACCTATTTCGTTAGTAAGCAGATACAAATGTTGGTCATGAAGGCAATTCAATGAGTCATTACGATCATGCAGCACGTTGTTTAATTTAATGTGAACTTATGAATTGTTTTTCCTTTGCGAAATGTCAACAATTACGTAAAGGCCGTTCAGAAATCACGTAGTACATTATGTTATTATGACTGTTATACTCAACTAGCTGCGCCCGGCATGCGTTACAATGGCCCTTTTTTGCCGACACACACTTGGCAATTTTTCCCTAAACCTTCCCGGGCGTGCGCACAACAGCCAACCAAAGTTTCGCACGGGTCAAACGGTATCCAAGTCTAATACATCTACACTAATATTATAAAGAGGAAAGATTTGTACCTATTTTTGTATGTTTGTATGTTTGTAATGAATAGGCTCAAAAAGTACTGGGCCGATTTAAAAAATTCTTTCACCATTAGAAAGCTGCATTCACCCTGAGTAACATAGGCTATATTTATTGCTAGAAAAGATTAGACGTCCACCCGTGCGAAGCCGGGACGGGCCGCTAGTATTTTCATATAGGTACTGGGCCCTTCCTAATATACTGACGGTTTTTTCGAGGATGATCAGACCATCAAACTGAACGAATTTCTCGATGGGACCAACGTCGAAATAGCGAAAAAATACAATTACAACTCAATGCAAAGAGTTCGTTATTAGTACATTACTGCAGCGGCCAGCAACAGAGGCATTGACGGACGAACGTTTAAATGTGGGCCGAGGCGAAGCCGAGGCACACATACGTAAGTCCATCAATGCCTAGTTGTGGCCAAGGCTTGTATAGTACTTTTCTCAAATAATGCGCGGAAATGAAAACAGTAAATTTTCTCAAATAATTTGCGGAACTCTTTTCAAAATCAATGACGAACAACGAACAAAATTTTTTTTTCAATAAACAGCTTTCTATTTGCAAGCCAGTTCGAAATTTAAATAAAACCTTTGATGAGTTACCTCCTTGGTCGCCATGTTTCGGAGAAAAAGATGGTTCCATTTTTAAATTACACGACAGATATGAGTTTACTATGTAATTTATTTGGCCGCTAAACACGACAGATATGGATTTTCATACAAACATTGCCGGCCGCTGCGCGCATGTATTTGGCCAGTACAGCAAATTCGATTTATCTCGAAGAAGGTTGTCAAAATAATGCTCACATTTCCAAGCATGTTTGAGAAAATGAATTTATCTATTCATAATTGTGCTCATGTCATGACTAAACTTGACGCAGTCTTTGAAATCTGGTAAATGCATTCGTAGGGTAAATGCTAAAATGGGTAATTTGACGTAATAATTAATTATGCACTGTTTTGTTTCAAGCTCAATAAACGTTATGTATTTATTTCAAAAGGGGAGACAGTAACTTTCAGCTGAAGCTCGAATAAAGAACGAGGCTCTGTAGGTACCAGGCAAGCATAAACACGCGCGTCATAAAAAAGTTACGACGAGTTATCAAAAGGGCGCAGTAAAACCCGGCATAGTCTGCGCTATGCGCTATTAAACTGCCCATTGGAATTTGGAACTGCAAGAAATCTCCCTGTTGCGCTGCCTCCCTGGTACTTTTGAGCTAATACCATCTTGAAATCCTTCGTTATTATTTTTGGTGATAATGAATGACATGACATCATCTTTAGATGTCCATTACCATCTACTCGTACGTCATTTCGTGAAGTAATCCAGATCTAAGATATACAGTCTAAGTACATAAGTTAGTTAAATCTATACCAAACTGTTAAAGCGAAAATAATAATTTATTTTGAGATAGCAACATGTAGGTATGTAACGCAAAATTCTTATATTCGCGTAATTTCAATAAATAAAGTTAAATTCGTCCTAGAGTTAAATCCAGGAAGCTGGCATTCTTCTTCTTCTTCGGGTTCCTCTCCATTACTGGAGGTTGGCAGTCAGCTCTGCATATCCCTGGCATTAGGATCATTCAATTTGTATCTCGTCAACAAGTTTCAAATCAAACGTTTCATTATGTTCTGTCTTTGTTCTGTTCCCACGTGATTCCATGTGTAAATCTTCGTAGTACACCAAGGAGGTACGTACGTACGTACCTACTTACAAGTTTACTAGCATCAAAAAGTTTTTACTACTTGCAAATCGTTCAACGCTGGCGGCTTTTGTAAAAAAAAATATACAATGCCGCCATTTGCTTCAATTAAAAAGAAAACAAGATTTCTTCTTTCTGATTTTATGGCAGTTGTAATTTTTCTTCACACCACGCTGCCTGACTCAAGTTGTTTATATAAAAATAGAGACCAAAGAGTTTCTAATGTAAAGAGATATGAACGCTAAACATGATACGAGTAGACAGTATTAAAATTGCAGCAAAATACAGACTTATGGACCGTTTATACGATGACAATTTCTAGGCGCCAATTCTGCGGCGCCTAAAATTAGCACCGTGTAAACACTTTAAGGCACGACAATTTTACGCTGTGTCTTAAAATTGTTGTGCTGCGACCAAATATAGGATAGACGTACAGTCTTATGCAAAACCACACCGAATCTGCGGCGCCGCGTCAATTCATACTTATTCAGGTATATACCTCGTCAGCCTTTCATCTTAACATAGACCTTAATGCGCAGTGATAACGTCGAAAGCCAGTTGTTTCACTTTTTACTTATTAAAAAATATTCATTTTGAAATGACCTTTACGGTTAAAGTAATAAAGTACAAAATCGTCACAAAGGATATGCGTGTAACGTCATTTTGGAACTGCTTACCAAACCGTGCACACGCAGGAGTGAGACGTGCTCATTTTATTGGACGTGCGTTAGAATAGTAAGGCGATATATAGCCAATGGCGGCAAAATGGCAGTGCGCCGCCGTAATCCGTGCCGCTGCGCCATGCAGTGTGACCAGATTCTGTATTTTAATACTTTTTTGGTATATTTTATCGACTTTTCCGAGCATCAGTATTTTTGTAGATGTAGTGGCGGAAGTCAGTATTTTTGGGTATATTTTGCATAAAAAGTTATAGCAGCACCGTAGCGATCGTCCTCGTGAACATTTTCAGGGAATCCCGGATTTAGTCCACATTTTCATTCTGGAGCAAAGATCCCCAAATTTATAGTACCTACGTTTTTGTCATTTTAATCCTCCGAACCGAATATAATGTTAAAATATCCATTCTAACATTTATTGTGATGTTAAATGAATAAAACTTGATTTGCAAATCAGTATTGTTATTGGTATATTTTCCCTGTGCAAGTTGGTATATTTCAGTATTTTTTAAGGTGCCTCGGCATGCATGCATGCATATGCTCACGACTATATTCCCCGATGGTAGTCAGAGATATTCTGAAACATCAGAACATCCACGTTTCACTAGTAGTACCGAAACCCTGTACAGTGCGACAGGGAGTGAGCCCGTCGCCACTTGTAACGGACAGCAGGTACAATACATGCATCGAAATTGAAGCATGCAGGTTTCCTCATGATGTTTTCCTCGGTGGCTCGGTATTTTCGTAAAATTGTATCTGGTCACACTGGCGCCATGTGCTTGTCACTGTGGCTTGGAACATGGATTATAGGAGGTGTGGAGTCGCTGAGATTTTTTTTTTTAGTTTGTAATAAACTAATAATACGTGATAAAATTACAATTTCATTAAACAAATCTCATCAGAAGAGCGATTCTTTGTGATAAGATTTTATGTAAAGAAAAAATATTGGATGACACTGAATGCATCTTTAGCCCTATCTAAACTATTATAAAACTGTAACAGAAGTGTGTCTGTACATTGAAGATATTTACAAAAAAAAGATTACGATATGGTTTTTAGGCTTCGCTGATTCCAAATCAAAAATTTTGTCTGTCTGTTTGTTTGTTTGTTTGTTTGTTTGTTTGTTTGTTTGGGTGTTTGTTTGTTCGAGTATCACGCAAAAACTACTGAACCGATTTTGATGAAACATTTTTTGTTTGATAGCTTATCATCTGACTTAAAATCTGGTATATAATTTATGCGGACGAAGTCGCGGGTAAAAGCTCGTTCCCTATAAAACCTTGTATTTCTTGGGGTGAAGAATTATGGTGCTTCCCTGATTACCTGATTAAGTACCTACCTTTGTTTTGTACTTATTATGCAATTGATTAGGGTGAATAGTAAACTTGAAGTAATATTGCTTTGACTCTCAAATATTAAAGGAACGGTTGTAGGCTGCGATCAAATACAGGGTAGATAAATAGTAGGGCTAGCATTCCACGCACGACAAAGCGACAAAACGAGAAAACCATCATGCGCGCTCGCTTAAACCAAACCCAATCTGCGGCGCGCCGCGTCAATTCTTACTTATACAGATATAAATACATATTTTCAACTTCAACATTAATTTATTAGAGTTAAGTTTCATTTTGCGGAAAACAATAATGATCGAAACATTTAATCAAATAAGTCATTAAAATGTAACACATTAAAAAGAACGAAAAAAAAAAACTTATGACGACTCCTTCGACCTTGTTCTGAGGCATTATCCTCGGTTCTTTTTCACTATACTCGCGTAGGCGAGAGTGAAAGGGATAGTTGCGTGCTTGCCGCGAGGTTGTAAATGAACAAAAATATTAGAAAAAATGCGATTAAATGCCATGATATATAAAAAATATTGAAGATAATGTGATTACAAAGCGATACTTACTGAAAGTATGACACTCCATCTTGTTTTTTGCACTTTTCGTGAGTTGTTTTTGCAGGCACGGTCGATTAGCGACTGAGAGCGATACAAGCCACGCTGCCAGATTGTGCATTGCTTTGATGGTGCCATTTTTCGAGCGGCGTTTCAAAATCTACCTACTATACTTGATCGAAGTTGTTGTGCCTTAAAGTGTTTACACGGTGCACGGTGCTAATTTTAGGCGCCGCAGAATTGGCGCCTAGAAATTGTCATCGTATAAATAAACGGTCCATTAGATATTGCAATTGCCCAAGTCTGTGCAGCAAAAAGATAAACTTAGAGCATTACTTGATCCGACTGAAGGGTTATCTTATGCCCGCCTGATTATTCAAGTTTTATTTTAGCATCTTGCGTCATTGGTGTTGAAACTATTTGTGGTGTTCATCTTCCCCGTAGTTTTCTTCACTTTTAGATTCAGTCGGCTCCAGTTTCCCCAATCTGTATAACATTTTCTCTATGAACCTTCTTCTGAGCAGTTACAAATAAAAAACCACCATCAATCTTTATTGGCAGTTCAAAGAATATTTCCAACACGGTTTAATGGAACTAGCTGTTGCCCGCGACTTCGTCTGCGTTACCCAGATAAAAAGTACCCTATGTGTTAATCCAGGCCATGGTCTATCTGTATGCCAAATTTCATCAAAATCAGTTCAGCAGTTTTTGCGTGAAAGCGGAACAAACATCCATCCATCCATCCATCCACCCATCTATCCATACTTACAAACTTTCGCGTTTATAATATTAGTATGATGATATGATTGTTAAATTAATTCTAAATTCTATGTGCATTTTGCATTGCAAAATGTCTTGACTCTTGACTAACGGTATTTTTTAATTTCAATTTAAAATTCTTCTCGTTCTATTCAAGCGGCTTGGTAATTATGATATACCATGCGTCTACTCAGCCTGCCAGCCTTCTAGCTTCTATTAATCTGGTGCTCAAGCGCTTAGTTGTAAATTATAATAAATATGCATACATAGGTTCAACACTAAGTACTTATAGTCTAGGTTTATGCTACGCTTTGTGAGAGTACCCGAGCTTATCTACCAGGTTTTACGACTATTTTACGATTATTGCCTCTTTGAATTGGTTATTACTTCTTAGGATATGAAATCTCTATGTATGAATAATTTTAAATGGACATGTTCATTTAAAACACATTTATGGCTGCATCATATTAATTTTTATGGTCCAGCACAGCGATAGGTTATTGAATACGTTTATCTTTACCTGATAGTTGGCTCTCTAGAGATAAAAGTTTTATTATTTATACGTTCGTTGATAATTACGAGTGCTGTGAATGACCAACTTTATGGTCGTTCCCATTATAAAAAGCCTACGCTTCTTTAAACTAGACTACTATGAGATATTATAAAAAAATTGTTTCCTATTAGTAGAGTTCCTGAAGGTTTTTGCTTCGGAACCCGTCAAAACTACTCCGACTTCGAAAAAAAAAATGAAGGTAATTTTAAGTACTAAAAACAACCTTAACAGTTTAAAAATTGTCGCTTTTTTTTGTATAGAAATCTTTGAGCCAGTGTAACTTCGAAACTATATAACATAACGGAAATCTGATAAACCACAGACAAGGATATTAGTTTATAGATCGTGTTAAAAAAAATCATTAAATTTATTTGGTTACTATTTAAAATATGATCAAACTTCGTTTGTATGGAGCGCGCTCATCAAGGTTTATTCGTCAGCCAATCTCAATTAAAATTGCCTCAATGCGAAGAGAATGTCCTGTTCTTACATGAATTCGCAAGTTGTGAAGCATTTTTTCTGAAAATTTTTATTTTTTTGGGTTACAACTTTTTACTTGACTGAGAGCGTCAATTTTTAAAGTATAAAGGTTGTAGTATTTTAGATTACAGACGTTTTAAAAAAATAATCATGAAAATCGGAGTAGTTTTGACCGGTTCCGAAGCAATAGAACATTTTAAAGCTACAGGTACTCGGTTATATTTGTCGCTTGATTACACAAGTTAACGCATTTCTGTCTGATAAAGCACTCTGGCTTTTAGTTCGCTTGTGATAGACAGAAAAGAATCTGGCAACCCTGTCTTAGTCTGATTCAACAAGCATTTTGTCAATCATTCGATATGGTCTACCTACACAATAATCTCAGCTTCTCTCTCGTTAGTAGATGCCACAGAACTGGTCTGTGGTTGCCAAGTTCTTGGGACCTATCTTGTCCCAACGGATGGGGCTCCAACTCCAAGGGAACTGTGGCAATCTCTTTTCTTCAACGCGTGTGGTCGCCAACGAGCCTGGGGCACAGATTAATGTCGCTACGTACCTTGCGCGTGAATTATTCAGAGAGGACATGGGATGGGGACGCGAGGCGGACATGTCTCCTCCATAGTTTTATTAGTTTGATTTAGGTTTACAAAGTTCAGATGGGACGTGCACCGCCGTCGGCAGGGGACGTACTTTATGTCCTTCGGTGCCGCGGTCGTACGTCCTTGGATAGCTGGTGGTTGAGCTGATGTGTAGGGTGGAGTGGAGTGTCAGGCTCAGGCAGGATGTTGATGTGTGTGTCGTTGTTGCAGGGCTACAATGTGTGCGCGTGCGTGCGGGCGGGCGGGCGCGGCTGAGCGGCGCGCATGGCGGCGCCAATGAGGGAGGGCGCGCCGCCCGGCGGAGCTCGGCCCGCGCCCCACGCGCCCCACGCCAACTTCGAGTACGATGACAACGAGTGGGACATCGGCATCGGCGACCTCATAATAGACCTCGATGCCGACATAGAGAAGACAGACGAGGCGGGCGGCATGGCGGCGCGCGCCGAACCTGACGCGCAGCGCACCGCGCTCAAGATGAAGATCAAGCGCACCAAGCCCGGCACCAAGAGCTCCGAGGCCAAGCACGAGATCGTCAAGTCGAACGAGATGAACGGCGAGCAGAAGCCGCCGCCGCCCGCGTCACCCGCGACCCCCTCTGCAGTCAAGCGTGGTTCCGGCGGACACCGCAGAGACAAGGCGCGAGACAAGCACCACCACCCGCACCCGCACCCTCACCCGCACCCGCCGCACGACGTGAACGGCATGCCGCGCGTGCCGCCGCCCCCCAACGCGCCCGGCCCCGGCCCGCCCGCGCTGCCCGCGCCGCCGCCCGCGCTCACCGCGCCCGCGCTCGCCGCGCCCGCGCCGCCCGGCCCCGCCAAGCCCGAGCCGCGGCCCGCGCCGCCGCGCCTCGACGCCAAGCCGCCCGCGCCCGCGCCGGCCGCCCCGCCCGCCGCCGTGGTACCCGCTCCCCTGCCTCCTCCCGCGCCCGCGCCCCTCATGCCCCACACACCGACCACCCCCACCAAACCCGAACCTGATGATTCGCGGCAAGAAACGCATAGTTCGCAGCCCCCAGCCAAGAAACTAAAAACTGAAACTAAGGTAAGATTTCATATTCTTTGCTTTGTACCTTCTGATGTAAAACTGAATCCTCGTGTCTCTGATATGGAACCAGTGCCGGATTAACCATAGAGGCAAAGTAGACAGCTAGCTGCCTATGGGCCCAGCGACGCCCAGAGGCCACGCAGTCCGAGAGAAAAATAAGTAAAAACTAGAAGATTTAGGTCCACTCCAAAATTAAAAGGAATTACCTATTTAAAAGTATGTGACAGTCAATAAAAAAGGTATTAAAAATGTACTTATAGCAAAATTTCGAGCTCGCTGCGCTCGCTCATTTTTGTGTGTCATAAATCACGTTGCAGAGACCTAAATAGGTAGGTTGCTCACTTCGCTCTCATCAGGTTTTGGAGCGTAATAAAAGCTTGAGATCACTCAAAATTTTTGTGGATTATGTTATTTGGTGGTTATTTAATTGCGCCCACCTAGCCTTATCTAGTATCTGGCCCTTGAGGCCACAGAGACAAATTCATCCCACGGGGGCCCCGACGCTGGCATTGCCTAGGGGCCTCTATATCGCTTAATCCGGCCCTGTATGGAACTATTATTACTTTTGTGTTTCACAACGTTGATATCAAATTCGAAAAATATCGGTGTACCTATTATGTATGATGCCGTCAGAACCGCGCCTTGTCCTATCCAGAAACAGTCATTCGATTTTATCGCTGGCCGATAACCGGAGGAGTCGCGTGCTAATCGTCTGATTGCTCTTATCGTGCTTGTATCCGATTGTTTCGGAGTGTATTTAATTGTCCGGGCTTAGGGCTGTTTGCGAGCTTGATTGAGTGCAAACGCTCGTGGGGAGTAATCCGCGCCTGTCGCCCGCCGCATCGGTTCATTAAATCACCCCTGCACTCCCCCTCTGCACCTCTGCGCTCCCGGTCACAATAGCTGCACTCCGCAAATTAATGCTATTGTGGTTTTCGTGGCAAACAAGGCTATCGTCGGCAGTGCATGCACATTGCACATGTTTCCAACTTCCACACAATCGTTTAAAGGAAATCGGAAGTGTTGACATTTATAGCGTATTGAACATGTAGCCAGCCACCTGTAGACTAGTTATATTTCACAATCGAAGCGAATGCAAACATCCTCATCATTAATCATAGCGATATGACGTGACGTTGAGGTATTGCCAAACGTTTATGCAAAGCGGCCGAGCCAAGGCCTAAAGACATATGAACTCATCTCATCACGTTTAACCACATCAAATTATGTTTGTACCTACTCGTACGTCGACATTTCAACAAATGGAACAGCTGCTTGAGCAATATGAGATATTGTAACCACAACATTTTATGACAAAAGTAAATTACAGTGCATAAAATAGGAGATTCGCGCATTATGTAGGGGGATTTGAGGGGAGGCTCCCTTTTGCTTTCTTTAGAATAATTCGCAGGCACCAGGGGAGCAGAAACAAGCACACAGCAGTCTCAGAAATGCCATTCATTAATCACTGTCAAGGGCTCTAAAAATTTCTAAAGTGCTTGTGGAATCAATTTAACGTTCGCTCCCTAACCTAACTGGCAAAGTTTGTGCCGCGATAATTAAAGGCGAGGAATCAATTTGAAGTCCCTTAACTGTCTTTACTCTGTAGTCTGTACTTTCCGAATTTAACTTCGTCCATGCCTTTTTAATTGTTGTAGGATTTGTTTCTACCATTTGTAGAACCTCTGACATAATATCTATAGACCCCATAGCTATTGTATGCTATCCTACCCTACCTAATACTTAAATAGTCGCATAATACACTATTATTTTGATTATGACCGAATTCGAAATAAGGGGTGACTCCCTCATCAATAAAATGCCATGAACATGCTACGTCAATAACATTTAGAACGAAACATTAAACTTTTTTCCAAAGATTTTTTTTGGTCTATAGACCAAAAAAAAGCTTTTTTCTGTCCTCAGTAGTTTTTTTGAGTGCTACAGTTTCATTGTTATGTTAAATAAGTCTGATTGATTGATTAGTAGCCTAGTTAATAAAATTATGGAAGTTATAAAATATTAATTAATAATTCTTATTCAACCTTCAACATATATTCTAATTAACGTAAGGGTAATTAATTTTATTACTCCACGCCAAGAACTCGAATGATATCATCTTCTATCTCAGATTGTGTAATAATACTGCGATGAATTACAAATTGTAATTTGTAGCTACTTTTTTGATAACAATAGTACATTACTGCAGAGGCCAGCAACAGAGGCATTGATGGATGAACGTGTAAATGTGGGCCGAGGCGAAGCCGAGGCACACTTACGTAAGTCCATCAATGCCTAGTTGTGGCCAAGGCTTGTATAGTACTTTTCTCAAATAATGCGCGGAAATTAAAACAGTAAATTTTCTCAAATAATTCGCAGAAATTAAAACTCTTTTCAAAATCAATGACGAACAACGAACAACAATTTGTTTTTTTTTCAATAAACAGCTTTCAGCAATAAACAGATTTGCAAGTCCAGTTCGAAATTTAAATAAAACCTTTGATGAGTTACCTCCTTGGTCGCCATGTTTCGGACAAAAAGATCGTTCCATTTTTAAATTACACGACAGATATGAGTTTACTATGTAATTTATTTGGCCGCTAAACACGACAGATATGGATTTTCATACAAACATTGCCGGCCGCTGCGCGCATGTATTTGGCCAGTACAGCAATTTCGATTTATCTCGAAGAAGGTTGTCAAAATAATGCTCACATTTCCAAGCATATTTGAGAAAAAACTATTATGGTCCAGTATCAAGCTGAGAAATTAATTTTTGTAGGTAGGTCCACTTCTCTCTATCCTGAACATCGTCGGCGTAGAGTTTGTCTAAATCCATGTAATTTATAACAACATCTTTGGATCTGAGATCCCCATCAGCCGGAAACCATGCGTCATCTAGATAATATTGAAGCCGCTGATGATTATCATGTATGTAATTAATGGTACCTCTACTTTAAGTGTTGATATAATTGGTTATGTCATTATATAATTATACTCCGTTTTTATTAAAGACGAAAAAAAGAAGATCGCAGAAGCAGTGCCACGAAACCTTTTCAGACCGTGATAATTTTATAAAAATTCGATACTCTTGTCAGTGTTTTGATGGCTGATGAATATAAGGATTAGGGTAGCGAGTGAAACAGCCAATAGTCTGTAGCGCACTGGCATTTATTAGAACTAAAACGCTGTTACCGGAGTATACCTACTCACTCACATACCTCAAGCACTTTACTAGGGGTGGCAGAAATATAAATTGATTGAGTTCTGACTATACTACAGGGTGTTAGAATAAACAGTTGCATTACTTTAAGGTGTGATTGTACCCATGATACTGAAGACTAAAGTCTATTTTTGAATGGATAAACCAAAAGATGTCTGATCACAACTCGAATAGGTTGTGCTAGAAAATTTCGAGCTGGCTTCGGTCGCTTCGGTCACTCCTTTATCTTTAACATAGGTTTTCTTATCAAGATAAGGAGGCGGCAAAATCGGTCTGTACCCTGGGAGATAAACACCCACGCTACACAACAGGTGCTCACTAAGGTCCGTTATTCTGAATTAATAAACCGCGCTGACAATAGGGATGATGAAAATTTTTATATTAATCCTTTTTTTTTACCTACTGTTTGATATCTTAAACACTAAAGTGAAACAGATTTTTTAATATCTTCAAAAATAACCGAAATATAAGTGTTTAAAATTTACGGTTAGAGCGAGAGGCAGATATAAAGGGAGTGACGTCATACCCTCGTATTTTAATACAAATAATAACAAAGTGTCATACAAACATCTGTTTTGCATGAAAGAGATAGAAGACGATAAAAAACATATTTCAATCGCTTATAACTTTTTTGTTTTCTGTTTGATTGTAATTTCGTTTTAAGATGTTGTTATTGAATTTAGCCTTGTTTTAGAATTATTTATAAGATATGAATTTCCAGGATCAGTCATCATCCCTATTGATTTTGAAGACGAATTAAACGAGTTCCTCTTAAGCCTTGAACGACATCTTAAAATAGATCAAGTCGGTAATCTGCTAATTAGTGTCCGACCGAAGTTTCGGTTTCGGATACGGCCAGTTTCGGCCCAAATTTGGAGTTTCGGTTCGGTTTCGGTTTCGGCAGAAAAACGGCCGAACCTACGACCGAAACCGAAACTACGTTCGCCCAGTCTTCATAGCGGATTCGGAGCGTGGAATTCACTCCCCGCGCCCCTGTTTGTCTTGCGCTGTTTTGTTTTGTCGTGTGAATTTAGAGGTTATTTTCAATTTATGTTATATTATTTCCAATCGGGTAATATTATTTTATTAAGCTACCTTTTTGATGAATAATCAATTTCATTTCAATTATTGTGTTTTATCCCACGTGTTTGATATTTTTGCCAAGTTTTAGCACCTATTGATCTACCTAGTAAACTTAGTTTTCGATTAAAATAACGTTTTTACAAACTGATATTGATCTGGCTTTTCTATTGTCTCTGCCTACTCCAATGGGAGGCAGGTGTAAAAATTATGCAGTAAAAAAAATAAAATTGCTATTTGTCACTTTTAGGCAAAACTTATATTATTCAGGTGAAAGTATACAGGGTGTAAACTTAAATGCCTTACATACAAGATGTTACAAAAATACAAATAAACATTTAAGGGGGGTGGTTCAGGCCATCAAACAGAATAATTTTCACAATGGAACCAATATCGAAATTGCGGAAAAAATCGGATGTTCCATACTAAACCACAAATCTACCGAGCTAAATGTAAGGGACAGCTGGTTCTTTTTTTGCGATTTCGAAGTTGTTCAGTTTGATGGTCTATAAAACTTTTAGTTTTAATTTTCTAACATCCTGTATTATTATGGGGTACTTCGGACCATCAAACTGAACAACTTTCACTATTCATGAGACCAATAAAAACAATAAATGATTCTTATTCCTATTCCAACATTGAAAAGATGAAAAAAAATCTGCTGTTCTATACATTTGGGTGGAGTGGCTGTTGACGTTTTTAATGGAGCAGCTGATTTTTTTTTTTGCGTTTTCGATTTTGGCCCCATCCTAAAAGTTGTTCATTATGATGGACTGAAGCATCCCCTTTAATATGTAACGCATTTAAATTTACACCCTGTATTCAGTGTTTATGTTCATGTTTATAAATATGCAGAAACTAAAGGCAGTTTAATTATTCTTGATAAAATAAATTTTAGATATCAAAAAGACGGTCACACATACATAACATAACATAACATAAACATAAATATTCTTTATTTGCACACCAAAACAATACAGCTACAAAAACACAACACAGCTGTTTTTTTAACAGTCAGTTAAAAAAACAAGTTCAAGATGATCATCTTGATTCCTATTTTCTGATTTCTGATGTCAGATTCGTTCAAGATAAAGTTCAAGATTGCGGGAACTTTTATTTTTGACTTCGGATTCGTGTTCGGAGATGGCAGAAACCCCCAGATATCGATTTTGGAAGCAATCTGTTGAAAAACAAAAAAGTTCAAGATGGCGGCCACTTTTCTGAATTTTGACTTCGGATTCGTGTTCGGAGATGGCAGAAACCCCCAGATATCCATTTTGGAAGCAATCTGTTGTAAAACAAAAAAGTTCAAGATGGCGGCCACTTTTTTGAATTTTTGACTTCGGATTCGCGTTTAGAGATGGCAGAAACCCCCAGATATTGATTTTGGAAGCAATCGGTTGAAAAACAAAAAAGTTCAAGATGGCGGCCACTTTTCCGAGTTTCTGACTTTAGATTCGTGTTCGGAGATCGCAAAAACCCCCAGATATCGATTTTGGAAGTAATAGATTGAAGAACAAAAAAGTTCAATATGGCGGCCACTTTTTTGAATTTTTAACTTCATAGTCGTGTTTGGAGATGGCAAAAACACCCAGATATCGATTTTGGAAGTATTAGATTGAAAAACAAAAAAGTTCAATATGGCGGCCACTTTTTTGAATTTTTGACTTCATAGTCGTGTTTGGAGATGGCAAAAACCCCCAGATATCGATTTTGGAACCATTCGGTCGAAAAACAAAGAAGTTCAAGATGGCAGCCACTTTTTCGAATTTCTGACTTTAGATTCGTGTTCAGAGATCGCAGAAACCCCCAGATATCGATTTCGGGAGCAATCGGTTGAAAAACAAAAAGTTCAAGATGGCGGCTGAATTTCTGACTTTAGATTCGTGTTCGAAGATCGGAGAAACCATACATTTTTCTAATAGGTATATTTAAATTTGCGATTGATCAGAAACTACATTATTTATTTTCCCTTTTGCAGCAATTAGTTTACAATATGTTACAATGTTTCATAATTTTAATCGAAACTGCAGAGCTTCAGGTCACTTTATGGTTTATCTGCTGGCAACATTACGCACGTCACTGCATCACCCGTGTGCCATACCATGCGACGTCGCCGCGGTGACGGCTGCTGAATTGACGCAGTGGCAATGCGTCACCGTGTATGCTCCTACGTACGGTTTCATACAACTCCTTGCTTCACAAACGACGGGCTGCCGTATGACGCTCCGTCTTGCGTCCAGCGTGTGTGAAATTGTGAATAAAAACCTATTAGTATTCTGGAGTCTGTCGCCTAATTGTCATCATTATCTCGTGACGATTATATCCACAGAACATTATAAGAGAAGTTAGCAGTGCAAATTAGGCATGGAACGCGTGCCACACGGTTATGCAATGATTTACATGAGGTGCGCGGCGTGGTGCGAGCGAGATAAGTAGTTGTAGTAGCGTGAGTGGGAAGATACGTGGTGACAGTCGTCTCCTAAGCAAAAGCGCTACTTTGCATTTCTAAACCCCCTTATAATGTTCTTTGATTATATCAATGAGGCGTTTTGGTAAATAAAATTTTTTTACAAAAAAAGTAAAAACCGACTTCAAAAGTAAAAAATAAAACAAATTAATTTCCTTATACAACGTGTTAATAAATTAGCGCAAAACCTCATACACCCCAACTGATTTATAACAAAAGAATTAGATTGAAACAATAATTTCATTATTTTGATACTTAAAATTTAAAGTTATTCGCATTTTAAGTTCGGAGGCAAAAATGATTTGTTATCATTTCAGCACTGAAAGAAAGCGCTAACGTACTCATGGATACATTTTTATAATCTTGTTTTGGTAGTAAGTAGGGTGAGTGTGCCCGTGGGGTGGGTTGACATCGGGTTTAGTAAATTAAAAAAATTATGAAAAAAAAAATTAAAATTTTGAAAAAAATTACCTATGTTGAAACCAGGATAATTCGATTCTGCTATCGATTCTAAACAAACTACTTTCTAGTTTTGCGTTAATTCATTAACACGTTGTAGATTTGAACGTAAAAGTCATAGGCTGAAATATTATTTCTTACTTTTTTACTTTTGAAGTCGGTTTTTACTTTTTTTGTAAAAAAAAAATTATTTCATAACTTTCAGTGATTAAATATGTTAGTTCGATTCAGATATCAGTTATATACGCAAAGGATACATTGAAACGAGGCAAATGGTTCAATCGCAGACGATTTGCTGTCAACTTTTGAGGAGTTCTATTGTGTAGCTCCGAAGCGCGTCATCAGATCTTCACAAAATTAAAATGGGACCACCTCGAGTATACCCTTTCAAACAAAAAAAGAATTTTATAAATTGGTTCACAATTGACGAAAATATCGGTGAACATACATTAAAAAAAAACATACCTACAGCCGAACATAGAACCTCCTCTTTTTTTTGAAGTCGGTTAAAAAAAATGGGACCACCTCGGGAGTATACCCTTTCAAACAAAAAAAGATTTTTTTAAACTGGTTCACAATTGACGAAAATATCGGTGAACATGCATAAAAAAAAATACATACAGCCGAACATAGAACCTCCTCCTTTTTTTGAAGTCGGTTAACAAAAATTGCCACAGTAATAAACTAATGCTTGCCAAACGTATTTTCCTAGATTTCCACGTTTAGAGACAAATTTATTCATACATTAATAATACGATGACGATCATAACGATTTAAATGAAGTCGTAATAATTTTAGTACAATTTTTTAGAATTTTTAAAGATGTTTTTTCGAATTGTCAATATGGCTACTACTAGCGCCACCTGACGGATTTTTTTCATAACAGTCTTTAAAAAAGCTTCATTGAAATAAAGGCGAACCACATGTGCGCGCCACTGCTTCTTTAGGTCTTTCAACATCGTCATTTTGTTGTTTGATACAATATTCATAATTTCTTTAAAGTGTGTACTATAAAGAATCTTTTTTACCTTCTTTTCGCCCCTATCTGGAATGGAGTATAGGTGATCGGCGCGTTAAATTAATAAGATATCTATCAAAGTTACCAGGGGAGCATGATATCGAACATGTATAATGTCGTCGCGAACGAGGTTAATGGCACCGCTCTGCTCGATTATACCGATCACTTTGAATAAATTTACATGTTGATTACCGGCTGATCTGATCAGTGTTCTCACTAAACTACCTGCTAACTGGCAGTCATGTCGGCCGCGTACAAATAAATACGATGCATGTATCGGTCTTGACATTTATCAGAATCGCTTCCGTCCGTGCCGTGTGACAAAATGCCAATAAAAGAATCTGTAATGTAAATTGACTAATGTGAACTAGCTAATTAGTTAGTAATTTGTCAAATACAAACAGAACTGTGGCCCAAATGTGATGTTATTGATTCACTCACAGTGAAGCGTATCGAATGAAATGCTATTGCGTAAACCAATGCCAACGCGAGTGATAAATTCTGATGAATTTTTCGCCTCAACGACTTTATTTATACCCCGGAACGGACGTATTGCTTTACCTGCCTGGGGCGCATCATCATTCATTTCACAAAAACGTTATTGCTACAGTCAAAACGCTCACCTTTCGGTCATGCCGTGAATTAAAATTTTAATATCGAATACTCGGCGTAATTGATTGATGCGATAAAATAAATCGGCTCTCCCCAGGCAGGTAATATCTCTCTTGTAGGGCCGTGGAACGAATCGCAATAATTACAACGAATGTTCCGAGATAATTATTTTAGAGCTCGTCGACGCGTCGACAGCGCAGCGGCCTCTAAGTACAATCAAGATGAAGGTCGATGTTTACGTGCTGCTATAATAATGTAAGGTTTATCCATTATTATTATTACTTGGATGGTTTAGAACCTTTTTAGTAGCTTTGATATTAAATATCTCCTCTTTTTTTGGATCAATGTTTAAAAATATGAAATCTTTTATAATGCGCACGGCTAAGGAGTGGAACGCACTGCCTGCGGACCTGTTCCCTGAGCAATACAACCTGGGCCTCTTCAAGGCAAGAGTGAATAGGCATCTTTCTAGGTAAGCATGCTACATCTTCGGCCTCATCATCACTCAACATCAGGTGAGATTGGGGTCAAATGTTTACCTATCGAACATAAAAAAAAAAAAAAAAAAAAAATCATAATGAAAAATATATTTAGGCTTATAGTGGTTCAAAAGGAATCGAAAGGGGCTTATTCGTGGCTTGGAGAATGGAGTTGCTCTACGGAAGACACTGACAGTAATATATTAGTACAAGTTCATTTACGTTTGTGAACAAGGCAAGCAGAGCGCGCAAGGAGGTAGCAGCAAGCCAGCTGCCGACTACTGTGTAATTATTATTGGCGTAATTAGGATGTGAGCCGGGCAAAGCCCGCGGCGCCGACAGCCCGCTCCACTCTAACAAATGCCATTATTATTTCCGCTTCGCATTATACTCCGCTGCGGTTTGTTACGCTCTCGTTTATTATGTCATGAACAATTGAAATGATAATAAATATTCACTCCTCCACAGCAAATTGATTCAACATTAATTGCGTCCTGTAAATTATCATTCTCGTTCGCTTCCACTCCGACGTTTATGTTCACAGTTACTTCGGCAACGGTTTCTGTTATTAAATTACACCGTTTGTAATGTTTCCCGCCACTGCCTTTATACAAGCTGTCGTCTCAGACATTATTATCTATTAACACTGATTTCAATCTGTCATCAATAATATTAGCTTTGTGAATAAATTCCTCGGTCTTACTTTGTCATAAAACCATTTAAGTTTGACGGCATCCTCTTCGTTCGACGGTGTTGGGTCGTCAGTCGAGTCGTCTCTCATTTGGGCGACTGGTTGAGCGACGGGTCGGTTGTTTTGTCGTCGGAGGCCGTAATCCGCAGCTGGTGGCGTGTACCTGGGGCTCTTTGTTCGCGTGGAAAGTTTTGCTGCGAGCGGCGTGGAACTGATTTGTCGCAGTAAACGCTGCATTTCGAATGCATAAAATAGGGGAGTGAGTCTCATCAAAAGTTACGACCGCGTGTTTGATGTTCTGAGCTTCTGTCGCATTCTCAATTATCAACTTGTGTTGGTATTATTTTAGTGGACTCTACATACAACGCGATTTGCATAGTTTATTACCGTCACTAACATTAATTTCGTTCTTCAGTTACTAGTGATGCTACGAGTCGATTTGTTTTTATGATATCATTTCAATTTTACTCGAAATGTTCTGTATTGTCGAATGAAACGTACAAACTAATAAAAGACTTCATAAAATCAGTGGAGCATCTACGAATGGGATCCGTGGACCGGTTCGTCGACTAATAAAACCTCCACAAACACAAGAAGGGGAGCCGAGGATCAAAAGCCGATTTTTTGTTAAATTTTTTTATAAGCCGCTGTTTTGCCCTCTTTTGTGCCCGTGTTGTTTACTAATGGGTTCTGTTGGGTTCGACTTAAGATAATAACTCTGGTTTTTCTCGCCCATGTGTCGTGGAGCGAGTTTTTGCCGGCGGAAATACGAGAATGCTGTTGGGACGGATTAAAATATATTTGTTGATCTTTCGACTTAATCTGTAGCGGGGTGAGTGCCGCTCGCATACGCTCCATGTTTTTTTTTGCTGTTGAAAGCCCGGCGATTACGGGTTTTTTAATTCACTTTCGTTTGTGTTTGTTTTGTTAATTGATTTGATGTTACTCTAGCCGTGTGTATGCTTCAATTTAACCCTCATGCCCCGCCGCAATATTAGCTCGTAATCGTTATGGCCGGTTAATCAATCACCCTGGTTTAATTCGGCAATAGCGCGCGGTCCAACTAACAATTACATGTGAGGGTCGTATCACCAGCGACCAGCTTCGTGCCAATAACATAAATTGTCACGGGCGGTCGGAAGTGTCCCCTCCCCTCTCCTCTGCTGCACTCCGCTCGCTCCTCTCCCTCGCCGAGATTGCTGTCGACTCTGCAATCGATATTCAATCTCTTTGACGCTACTCAAACTCCCTACTTTCTTAACTTTGTCGGCGTTTAAAACATGATTGGGCTCTTCAGTGTTGTCTGTAATTTTTAGTCCTTATCAATAAAAGATGTTTGATCAACATTACAAAATGTTGAGAATTGAGATAAGGTCGATGATCCAATTCAGTAAAGTCTCTTAACTTTCGCCTTTTGATGTACTTGTTTTAAAAGGGTAATTTTATGAGGCTTCTCCTTTTTATACACCTTAGCATTTAACTGGTCGTTTCTTACATGCGTCAGAAACGTTTACGATTTCACCGAGCACATAATTCTGACATAGTTGGACTAATTAGCGAATTCCGGGCGCGGAGAGCAGTCATCGCTAGGAGGTAATTACGAATCCGACCCGCGTCGCTTATCCTACCAAGTTATAATTGAAAGCTCTGTGGCCCAGAAGCCGAGCGCGTGTATCGCGTTATTAGGTGCGCATACGTAATTTGTTTGTTAAAGACGGCACGCAGTTATACCCGCTGTGAATAATTTAAATTCATCCCCTCGATGGGATGCGGGGTGGCGGCCCCCCGTATCGATTCTGTAGCTGGCTGTGTGCGAGGCTCCGAGCGCCACTTTCGGCTGTGCCCTGTTCGCCTGGTATTAGTGAGCTCGCAGGGATTCTCGGCTCGTTCGTCGGCGCGCCGCAAAGCCCCAGCTATCAACTTGACACGCTAGGGTTACTGGGCTCCTGGTACTCTCGGCTGCCTCATCACCTGTCTGGAAAAATGTTTTATTACCGTCCAGGGAAAACTGACTGTTGTTTCATCTTTCAGCGGACACAAAATAAATATTTAAAAATTAAAAAACTTTTCTCGCCGAACAATTTATAAATTATTCATGATGCCTTTGTGATGCTAATCCTCTAATTTCAATAATTGTATTCAAAACATGTAACGTTGGATGAAAAAAGTTTTATGATGTGGTTTATTTTGTACAACCCTACAAGTTTAAAAGTCGTTGGTTTATTTCGGGCTTTATAGACATGGAAAGTAAATCTACTGTTCACATATTAGGCGTCGATTCAAAAATTTAAAATGCATTACTTAGCTACCTGCGAGCAATCTCGCGACATTGTCATCGCATTGTAATGAAAGGAATGAATTACTGTAGACATTGTTTGATTATACATACATTTAGTTACGAATCGAGGCACATAATGATAAAGACTATTAATAATATAACCAATATAACCATTCAACAAAAACATTAAAAGAAACACAGTTCTTCCTAAATATTTGTTAAATCTTGAAACACCCAACATTTTAAATTCAGTCAACGACAAAATTTATTAGCTCTACTTCAACAAAATACTGTGGAAAGTAAATAAAATATATTTTGTCGGCTTTATATCTCAACGAAATCATCCAAGCTAATCTAATTCTGATTGTTTATCTCCATAATATTTTGATGAGATACCTCCCACGCAACCGCACTGGGCTATTTCTAAAACGATTTTTCGATGAAACACAGGCTGGAAATTAAATTCATTTATACAAACATCTTCGCTTTGAGGCAAAGCCAAGAAGCCGATGTTATTTTGTGGAACAGCTATCTGTGATGTGAGCCAATACAAAAATATACAATTTGATTTTTCAGCAGTCGTAGGCAGTCGTACTCGAATTCATCCCGCTGCGCGGCGCTATCCAAATTGATGATACATTCAATGATGTTATTCAACGCCTACGGGTTCTCTTGTCAACAAGTATTGAGTCTCTTTTGTCAGGAGATTTTAGTTATGAATGATTACATTATTGTGTTTATAACAATCTGTATATGAATTCTTTAAACATTCTTTTTTTTTTAACGACTACATCACATGTGGGATGGTCAGAAAATTTGCTACGACTACCATTTGTTGAAGCAAACACGACGTGCCAAGTAACAATTCTGGTTAACTTCAATTGACAATCTATGTTGATGACTTAATACAAATTTTTGGCCTGGCATGTTACAGCTAGATGCCCATACACCCCCTTGAGGACAGGTCTGTACCTTACAATGGGACGTACCATGAAGGCTGATGATGATGATTTTACAGTTAGAGGGATTTGTTACACATTTTTGGCCTGGCATGTTACACCCCCTTGATAGGTCTGTGCCTTGCATTGGGTCGTATGAAGGCTAATGACAATGATGATTTTGGAGTTAAAAGGTTTTGAACTAGCCTAACCGTAGCATGCGCTAAACTTATTTAAATGAATAAAACATAAGGTTGAAATCTAGAGCATACAGTATAACATATTATTACAATACATACAAATGTATTTGGTAGCAATGTCAGCAGCATGCAACGTTGTGGGCGATGCGATGGCACTAGTACGTTACGTGTGCAAGTGGAAAATAAACTCGAATTTATTTTTATCATCGCGCAGCGCGAAATGTGCCGGGTTATCTGATAAATGTCAGAAATAAACCGCGCGGCGCGCACGTCTGAGCAAATTGACTTAATTGCTTATTTATGTACACATCTGTCCACTTTTATTGGACATGAATATGCATAACTATTACCCGCTGCTTCGCTCGCGTTCCGTGTCCCACTTGCTAATTAGTCGGGATGAATGGACACGTCATTGTCTTGAGTCATTATTCGATTTTCTGAAGACTCAGATGTGGAAAACAGGACTGTAACTGTTCTGTAAGAGAGAGGTTACACGCTCAGTATTTCATCAGTCTGGTCCATCAGTATGGTCAATCGTTGAATGAAGCCAGAATGATGAGTGGGTTACACGATCAGTTTCCCATCAGTATTTCATAATTCACAATGGAATGACGGAAATGATTATATTCAATTTTCATCAGTCTGGACCATCATTCCATCAGTCCGTGGGTTACACGATCATTCTCCCAACATTCTGACCAGACTGATGGACCACTGAACGTGACGAAAACACTGAACGTGTAACCTCCCTCTAACCTACAGTTACAGTCAACGTTTCTCCGATACCATGAAAATGATGAAAAGATGTACCGGAAAATGAATTCCCAGAGACCTACGCCACCTCAAGGAAGATGAATAAAACCTGACCAATCATTCCATCATTAAACCGTACTAAATCTTGTAGCTGACAGCTGTGTGGTTATTGGACCACCCTCCGACAGACTAACCGCAAAATTGTAATATAAAAACTTGAGCCTTGGTCGCCTGGACGAGAACCAAAGCTGTCAACTACTACGCCGTATTTAATGATGATCTACTGATGTTACAAATGTCTATTTACTGTAGGAAATTCAGAGTTGCCTATTATTCAAACAGAATTGGAAAGTTTTATCAGATCCTGCAGTAAAATAACAAAAAGCCAGAGTAACAAAAACCGCAATTCCTGCAGTGTAAACTAAGCCGTTTCAACCGGCACCAGCTTTTCATTTTGTATGATTCGCGTCGGAACACCACACTCGAATCGCATTTATAATTCAGTAGACTTGACTCGGCAATTTCTTTGTTTATTGCATGTGGTTCTTGTACGTGATATGGCATTATCGTGCTATTATGATTATAGATGCTGTTTGGTTTTCTAAACCGAAATTAGGCTAATCTGTTGCCTAACATAAGTAGGTGTAAATTGCAAGGTACGCCAAAAGCTTTGAAGCAACCTCCATGAAATTGGAGAACAAAGAATAATTGTGAATTTCTGTGGTAAAGTACTGCCTCAGCAGTGGGTGACAAGTACCAGGAGCATAGAAATTCTGAAGAGCAAACGTTGAATCGCTTTCGTCGTAAATGAAGCGTAAGAAACGGCGTGGAAATAATTTTCTTGCCTTAAGTTTTTTGAAGCGATAAATGCGATAACGGTTCAAATGAAAGTTGAGTTGTTTTACAAAGGAGGAATTTAATAAGAGATGAGTAGACAGATAAAACGAATAGTTTATCTTTTCAGTGCCGTTAAAATAATGTAGATAGAAAAGATAAGAATAGTGAACACATGATGTGTGTGTGCTGCTCGGTAGATAGATACTCATAAACTCATAATAAGAGGGTTGAGTTTGTACGAAGATTATAAAGCGTTTGGAGAAATCGGTTTCTTAGTTCATATACTTACCTAACTAAAATTTGTTTTCATCGTATCAATCCATTATCAATCCAATAAACGAATTATCGAACGTAGATTACCCCTTTAGGGGTCGATTTTTTAAATATCCTTTCGTATTAAATTTTGCACCCTGTAGGTACCTATAATCCAAATTTTATGTTTCTAATTTCTATCTTCACAAGTTGTATGTTGTCTGTCATTCAGTCAGTCACGGAACTATGAACATTGGCCATAAATGTGATTTGATTATCTGTATTTGCGTTAACTGGATTTGATTCGTAGATTTGGTTTAATCATAGACGAAGAATTTTAAATTTTTCGCTTGCGGGTTTAAAGCTTCTGGCAAAAGCAATATGCAAGTAATTCCCAAACTAAAACAAGAAATCTTCAGCCAAAACTCAGACAAACTACCAGAGGCACAGGAAGCGAAAGGAGCAGCCGCCGCAAATGAAGCGGAAGAAACGGCGGGTAATAATTTCCTTGGGCACAGCGCAGCGCGCGGCGCGACAACGGCCCGAATCAAGTTTCGTACTGCGCTAATTGCCACGAGAGGCTCCCAACTCCGAACGCTGAGCACGACTTTAATGAGACGGCTTCTTTAATGAAAATACCGACTGCATACTGAACCATTCGCATTCATATAATCTTACTCCCACTTATTCTGAAAGCCGCCAAGACTACCAGCCCATAACTGCGGTCACATTCACATGCTAATGCGAGATATCATGACTCTCGCAAAAACTAATATTTATAGCGACATACATACTCAATAAGACCTCCTAGATCTACATAATCAACTCGTATACATCGCCATATTACTCGATTGGAAACTTACATTCCGATCCGTAATAGGTATAGCGGGAACAAAAAAGTCCAGACAACTTATTAGAACTAGTGGGAAAAAGCTTAACAAACACGCTGAAGTATGTTCACTCCGCTTATAACACGGTTGATATAATTACACAGATTGGCAGAAAGATAATTGAAATCGCGTGAATAATCGGCCGAGACGCGGCAACTGCGCTCAGACACGTCACATCGCGTGTACGAAGAATGAATAACGTACGGAAAAAAAATTAAGATATCGGAACAGAACATGTGGTTCTTGGAAGGTCCCTCGGAGCGCGAAATGACTCTGCCCGGCCAAGAGACGAGTTTGTTTATCCGAGGTATCAAAATATGCTGTTTTTTGCGCTGCAACTAAACAACCGTGTTCTTTATCTAGATGTATTGCCACTTATCGTAATTGTTTTGTCTTTAGATAGATGCCTGGCTGAATTGATATATTATTCTCTTTTATTTTATTCTTCAGATTCAATGACTTGTTTTCTTAATGCAAAATGTATTTTTACGCGCTAACAGAATCGTAAATTGCAAGGTTGTTAATAAACAAGGAGAAGCACCCTTATAAAGCAGCTTTTAAACCCAATTTGGTCACGAGTAATTATATTTACATTACAAATTGTCTGTTTTATATTCAAGCCGTTGATTATTTTCTCCGGTGACTTTATCATACCTGTTTTAGTCGAAAAAAAAAACCAGTTCTCGTTGTTAATTTATAAATTGAACACTTAATTATAACTAGTTGGTCATTTACGCCCGCTGGGTATCCGATAAAAACTAATAGTCGATGGTTATATATCGATTACACATAATTTGCTTTAAATTACTATATAAAGCGGTCACTAAAATCGGATTATACCAAGTTTTGCGGTCTCACGTAACGTGATACGTGTGTAACATTCACGTAACATTAGACTAGTATCAAATTGAATTGCTGTTTATGTAATACAACTGATTACAACGTCATTTATAGCTCTCAAAACCTGTTTCTAACTAAATACTAAAATCTGTTTCTCTCATCTCTTCGTCTCAGTTCATTAAACTACTGTCGATGTCGGACGAAATTATAATTGATTAATGATGATGAACATTGACCACTAGTGTCATTGCTTTACAAACTAAATGACACTCGCAGCTCACTAAATGATTAGTTTGTTATCATGATTAATTACGATATCCACTTAACTTCATAAAAGAATTCCGTTATTACTTTTTTTTTTGGTAATATTTTTTTTTTACGGAAAGAGATAATTTTAAGAGACAGATTTAATTTTTTTCGGATTCATCGAGTTTATCAATATAAATTTAATTTTATGGTTACTTATTTTGGATCGCAAAATATGGTCGCGAGAAAATAATTCGAATTGCACGGAGAAAACCTTTGCAACAGGTCGACAAGTGATGTTTTAACAAAAGACGACATTATTTTAAATATCTGTAAATTACTTACAGATATTTTAAATAAAATAATGTCGTCTTTCAATTTGAAATCTGTAACATAGAAAATATTGTTATTGAGACTATTATCTCGAAATGGTTTTCGATTCAGCCATCAGCCAAAAAAACTTTATACCGAATTGCTAGGGACATCAATATTCCTTTGTTCCATTCCTAGTTGGGTGTTTTTTCTGCCTCTACTTAAACAGTTGGTGTTAAAGTTTGCTGATAGTCGAGTGTTCGACAGATCTCATCCGTAGCAAGGCATTTGAACAATGTAGGCGTCGGTCGAGCCGCCATTATATCGTAAATCACGTCGGTTGACGGTCCACAGTAATTGGCTCACCAACCGCGGCCAGCGCAGCGCCAGCGGACTCGATTGCCTCCATATTGATGGACCCCTGGTACCGTAGTGTCGACACTCATTGTACAAATACTGATTCATTTGTCAAAAGAATTGGAAAAAACAAGATGGATGAATTGGTGCTGCTGGAAAAGAGGTTTGAAGTTTTTTCCAGTCTATTACCTTGATTCATTTGTCAAAAGAATCGGAAAACATTATTGACCATGCAAATTCTAGTACCTACTTCCTATTCAGTCAGATGTGCCTTCTAGTGGGGCAAAACAGGCAAATAAACTTGTATTTCTATGGACATTTTTCGCTTACGCTCCTTCTTCCCTCTACAGAAAAACTAGATTGATGAATTTGGTGTTGTCAAAAAAGGGGGTTGACGTTTTCCCATCCCATTATTGGTACATTTTGTCAAATGAATTGGAAAAACAAGATAGATGATAATGAAATGGTGTTGCTAGAAAAGAAGTTTGAAGTTTTTTCCAGTCTATTATTGATAATTTGTCAATAGAATTGGAAAACAACATTGATGAATTGGTATTGTTAAAAAGAGGATCGACGTTTTTCCATTCTATTGATACATTTGTCAAAAAAAAAACCCTGGAAAAACAAGATAGGTAGATGAATTGGCGTGGTTAGAAAAAAAAAGTTTTTTTGCATTCTTTTATTGAAACATTTGTAAAAAAAAAATTGGAAAAACAAGATACATGAATAGGTGTTGCTGGAAAAAACGCTTGATGTTTTTTCCAGTCTATTATGCTATAGAATTATAGATACTATGAAATAGCAGATGTTACCACGGCATCGGTAGATGGTTTTGCTTTTAGCCGTCTCTTCAATTATACCGTATCATAGTTCCTTTACGGATCAATAATTGATTGCTCAATTTCCACACTTGCATGACTAAGCAACTAAATTATTTATGAATTGAATTTGAAAACCTTGTTTTTTATCTACCTATAAATTAATGGACTTTTGCATAGTACTGCATTTCTGCCAGTCAGTGACAAGTACTCTCGACACGGAGGTCGTGGGTTCGATACCCACGGGGGACACCTAGTGATATGTCACTTTGTGCGTTTTTCCCCAGTTGGTTAGGACATTGCAGGCTGAATCACCTGATTGTCTGAAAAGAAAAATGATTCCGTGCTTCGGATGGCACGTTAAGCCGTTGGTCCCGGCTACTATCTCTGGTGGTAATAGTCGTTACATAAAAACCACGTCAGAGGCCGTAAGGCGGCCTGAAAAAACTCTGACACCAGGGCTCTGCCCACACGATAAGAAGAAGAAGTGACAAGTAATTTAAGCGAGAATCTACAGGGTGTGACAAAACACCAAAGTAATACTAAAGGGGGTGCTGCAGACCATCAAACTGAACAACTTTCACTCTGGAGCCAACATCGAAATCGAGAAAAAAAACCGCTCTTTCATACAAAACTGCAGTACCGTCTCGACTCAAATGTATGGGAAGGCAGATTTTTTTTATTTTTTCTCGACGTTGGCTCCATAGTGAAAGTTGTTCAGTTTGATGGTCTGAAGCACCCCCTTAAGTATTACTAGGGTGTTTTGTTACACCCTGTATACAAATCTCAAGGATTGTTATTTTAACAAAACAAAGAGATGAGATGGCGGAGCCTTGTGGCAAGCTCAAACGCAAACCCGCGCGAATACTACGCGAATAACACAACCTTTCGCGGCAAAGCTTGACTCAATTTGAAAACTTGTTTTTCAAAAAAGCGTTTTCCCAGTGATTTTCTGGTGGATCGATAGATGGCGCCACGGTCTTCTCGAATAAAAGTCAAAATTTCAAAATGAGTTTCTTTTTAATCGAGGGAAATTATGATCAAAAAGATGCCAACGCATCTTTATTGAAACTGAAAAAGAAAACAAAATCGCTCATTACATTCTTTGAAAGGTTTTATTCTAAAATGCAAGAATAATAAATAGAAAGCCACTGTAACAGTGAAGTATCTTGCAGCCCCGGATCTAGGGGGGGTCAAACCGGGGCCCACGCCCCGGGCGGCAGGTTTGAGGGGCGCCAGAATCAAGAGTTTGACAAATAATTTATAGCAACGACTTGAGAATATTGCAAAAAAAAATCGGCTTCAGGCTTTTTATTCTATTAAAGCTAGTCATGTAGTCATTCCCATTGCAGAATTCGATACATATTTTGGATTATAGAATAGAATAGAATTTCTTTATAGCTGTTGCGACGAGCTAATCATATTGCTGTAAAATCTCAGGGTCACCTCGCTCCCTCTAAGTTTCAGGTATGTATTATTGCAACGACCTAACTAACGTGAACCTGGCGTCCCTGGGAAAAAATTATGACTACTCCCTTGGAGGGGAGGGGCGCCAAAATCAAGTTTTTGCCCCTGCTCGGAAAAATCCTAGAGGGGCTGGTATCTTGTAAAGTAAACATACAAGTTAGGTAAACTGTTAACATAGTAGCCAGCGACGTCGAATAGGTCACGTTCGCCTCGTAAGATGAAGCGGAGATAATGTAACCCACTCTAACACAAAAAACTCGTAAACACTGACTACCCAATAAATCTTACATTGTAAAATGACAGCTACTTTCTTTTAGGATTTCAAATCTTCACAATGTGTGTGAAATTTTCACTCGCTTCGATTTTCATTTTGCGGTAAAGCGTTTAAAATAGAATGTTTTAAGAGTAAAGAAACTAAATCTTAATAGACTATTGAATTTAATTTTAAATAAATTGTTATGTAGCTGCAAGTTCTCAAACAAAAGAAAATAATAATAAAATGATTTTATTATCAAAATACATGGAACTAAAATGAAATACATGTTTATGGAATTCGGTTTTATGTGGCTGTTACAGTTGTATGTTTTTGCTATGGATCACCAAACTTAAAATAGTACCTACTAACAACTCTCTCTACAGGGTGAAATTGATATCATTAGCATCCTTTTAAACTAAGAGTCTACCCATCAAACTGAACAACTTTTATTATGGGAGCAAACCGATCGGAGCAAAAAAAATATCAGCTGTTGCATACATTTGATTGAGTCGAGTAGGCATTGCAGTTTAGTATGGAACAGCAGATTTTTTTTTGTTCTGTTCGGTTTGCTCCCACAGTAAAAGTTGTTCATTTTGTTGGGTAGACTCTTAGTTTAAAAGGATGCTAATGATATCAATTTCATAGCATAATAGCAAACCCGCAATGAAATTGATACAACACTCCAAAACTAAATATTAATAAAAAGAAAGCGTTTATTTAATAAAACTATCGAATTTAGGTTAACAATTATTAAGTCAATGAATTATGTTGGTTTACTTTTATATAATATAAATTCTTAAAACGATTTCATATTATAGTAATGTTCTTTACTTCTTTAGACTTCAAAACAAGCAAGCAACAAGCAAGCAAGTGGCTTGCGTTTGAGAGTTAATAAAATTTTCCCAATGTAAATTGGCTTACACAAATACCATGAATTGTTTCTTTTTAATTAATTTCAACTTCAAATAAAATTAAAAGCAAGTCTGGCTTCGACTTAGCTGTTTAACATTCTCAGATTTATAACGTTGTGAAACTTTATGCCCTCGTAATCCAACTTTCAATTACGTTGAGTATTTTATTTAATGAAACTGCAGTTTTGTAAAAAACGCGTACGATTTGAATATACTGATGATTTAGGCTTTATTACGATACTATTATTAAACGAGCAACATTTTGTTTGCATCTGTAATTGCTTTCTAGAAAAACGGCTCTTAAGGATTTCGATATCATTTTCAGAATAGGCGTAATTCTACAGGGTGTAACAATACACCCTAGTAATACTTAAAGGGGTGCTTCAGACCACGAAACTGAACAACTTTCACTACGGAGCCAACTTCGAAATCGCGAAAAAGAAATCAGCTGTCCCATACAAAACTGCAGTACCGACTCTACTAAAATGTATGGGATAGCTGATTTTTTTTTCGCGATTTCGAAGTTGGCTCCATAGTGAAAATTGTTCAGTTTCATGGTCTGAAGCACCCCCTTAAGTATTACTAGGGTGTTTTGTTACACCCTGTAGATAGGTCTCATCTCATATCTCTGGAAAAACTCGTTGAGGTTGGTCGCCCAAGTATACTTTCCCTTTCTTCTTATCGTGTGGGCAGAGCCCTGTCAGAGTTTTTTCAGACCGCCTTACGGCCTCTGACGTGGTTCCTCTGGTGACTTTCTCTTTATTTGCCAACTAAAAACATGCAAGATTAAACGAATAAAAAGATAACAACGGGTTGCACTCCGGGCTCCGGGAGTGCCGGCAGAAGTGAAAACTAAGAGATCTTACGTCTTACTCTTACGTCACGGTCTGACTATATCTATGCTTACGAATTTTCGATCAGGTCACGTGAAGTCACGGTCCTGACGCGAGTTTAACATTTTTTACCCATCCCAAAAAGTGCACAACGCCGAGAAGTTTGCACTTCAAAAAAGACACGTAAGTTTTCAACAAAACTTTGTATACTTAGATAGTTTTGTAAAAACTGCTCTGACTGTGAAAAAAAGACAAAATACACGCTCGGTCGATTTGTCGGCGACGCGACGCGCTGGGAGCCCTTTATTTCTCCAGCTCGCAATATCCTGGACGCCCGCCATGCTAATGCCGCCGTGAGCTTTTATGTCGCCTCTCAAATCCCTTTGTCGTTTAGCTCTATATTTAGCTTTGATGCTATCAGGGAGCGTATAAGCTTTATAGCAACGTCAACATATCGAATTCATTATTTTTAGATGACAATTCGAACAATCTGTTAGTAAATGGGATTATTAATTTGCTTTCGAACCATAAACATAGATTTTATTCCCATTTCTCTGCAATTTGTATAAAGAATGCTACGTTGTTTCAAAAATGCCATATCATTTGGTTATTTATTATGTGGTATTAGGACTCTAATTATATTTTGATTTTTGATCATAATAAGTAATCGAAGGTAAATACACTACAAATCATTTGATTATTATGTGGTATTAAAAGGATTTAGATTTTTTATTATGATTCGTTTTGGTCATAATAATTATATCGAAGTTTTATGGGGAATTATACTTCGGCTGCTCCAAAATTAAATACTGAATACGTCACTTTACATCAGAGGCACTTTCAAGAATTTGTTTTGAATCAATTACTTTGATTTGTGGATAGTTTATACAGGGTGAAATAGATATCATTAGCATCCTTTTAAACTAAGAGTCTACTCATCAAACTGAACAACTTTTACTATGGGAGCAAACCGATCGAAGCAAAAAAAAAACAGCTATTCCGTACTTTTGAGTCGAAAATGCATTGCAGTTTAGTATGGAACAGCTGATTTTTTAGTTGCTCCGATCGGTTTGCTCCCATAGTAAAAGTTGTTCAGTTTGATGGGTAGACTCGTAGTTTGCAAGGATCCTAATGATATCAATTTCACCCTGTTTATCTGCCTACATGTTAAAAAAGGGTCCTCAATTCTGATACATTTGACCAAGGTAAATAACCTACATCAACTAGAAAAGAGGAAAATAAAAAAAAAGGCGTATTCATTGTTTTGTTTTGGAGCCGCCTTACCGTATACAACTATACATTTAAGTATCTATATCTAGACCTATCTCATGAACAGCTAGACTGGCATCATTATCAAGCAGGTAACAAAAAAGCTAAAGGTCGTATTAAATAAAACAAAAAGGTTAACACCTAATTGAAAATGCGATTCTCGTATCGATATAGTTTTTATGTTAGTTTTTTCGTTTCCTGACTTAATATAATCCAATACAGTTTTCTAGTATTTATCTTTTTAGTAAATTGCTTATTAATCACACGCAGTACAAATGTGGTAAATGTACTAACAGTATATTATCTTTTTTACAGGTAAGACAAAACAGGTCCAGCAGGTGAGAGTTTTGTTGTTTGCGGTCGGACATGTGTGAACTTTATTACTACTCGTTTTATTGTCCGGCGTCCGGGCAGGGACGCCAGACATCCGGATTTATCCGGTTTTTTCATCTTTATTATTCTCTTTTATGGTAGCGCTGTCGATTAAAATGGGCAGTCGGAATAGGTTTATGTGTTCGTATAGTTGGGTGGGTGCTTTCCGGCTACACTACACTGATTGAACACGAACTCACGCCTTTTTGTGACGATTATACAACCTAAATACGACTTTAAGTAAGTGTTACTAATTATTCACTGGTAGATATTCTGGGTATATGCTACGTTCAGCTATAAAATGTAGGGTAGGGCTCTGCACTATGTCTGTAGTCAAACCCATAAGATCATCATGTTTGTCTGTCTGTCGCAGTTTCGTCGTATATTTTCAGATTAGTTACAGCCCTATTTACGACAAATAAACGGTGCGTCTCTACGACATTTTGTCACTCGCCCTCGTCTCGGGTGCTTTTAATGACATCGTATTCACAAATGACCGTTAATGTGAAGGGACAACCCTGAATCTAAATTGATCATTGTGGAAACACAATGGAATATTATCTTTTATTGCCAATAGAAACTATAATTTTATCTTTGAAATAAAATACATTTGCGAACATATTGCTCCGACTGACTCCACACTTCAGTTACAACGACTTAACTATGGTATCTACACACTGCACGATATACGAAAAAAGTGACTCTAGAATCTGTATTTGAACTATAACAATAACTATTACATCAAACAGGGTTGCCAATAACGTCAAAAAATACTAAATTGAGACGCAATTTGAAATATTGCCTAACTGCATCGCATGACTTGAAGTTGAGAACCAACTTGCTAATGTCCAAAAATAACAAAAGTGTGAAATATCAAATATACTTAAATTCTTGAAAGGAATTCGAGCTAACGTACAAAAAT
Organism: Agonopterix subpropinquella; assembly: GCA_922987775.1. NCBI lineage: Eukaryota > Metazoa > Arthropoda > Insecta > Lepidoptera > Depressariidae > Agonopterix > Agonopterix subpropinquella. The sequence goes on from OV277710.1 coordinate 6,854,266, forward strand.
TATTTACTTTTGTACTTATCCTATCGCAAAGTAAATTTACACGCTTAGGCAACGGTACCGCGGCCGGCAGTAAATTTATCATAAATTATGACTTGTCGAGGAAAAAAAACGTTAGCGACTCATTGTTTGCGAAGTCGACGATGCGTGTGAAAATGTGAACTTTACACTGTACATGCCTTCCTTGCAGTATAATAACTTAGCCATTGACCTAACGCTACAACCACTTATAAGCTGTCCATATAGCGCCTTAGTACACATTTCTTCGTCGTTACCACATTACTAAAATTGTTCCATTACTGTTGCCACTCCATTTTACCAAGGCTCGTCCCTAGCGCGCTCTTTTATTAGATTTAGTATTATGAACTTCTGTATAGTCTGTGATGATTTATAGGTAGGTACTTAGATGTCTATTGGAAAAATAAATATATTTTTTTAATTTAGTAGTTTTAGCGTGACATCCATGTATATTTTTGTAGATAAATTGTGATATTTTAAAAGAATAATTGGTTTATTTAACTGTATTTTGACATGCTTAAAATTTGCATGCCTGCAAACACATGTTACTAAATAATTTATAACGATAACAAGACCTATTCTAAGAAATTTGTATTCATGCAAATAATTTCTATTCTATAATGTATCCAAAAATAAAAGGTACATTTTTTAAATCGTTTTTTGATGTTCTTTAAAATTTACAGTTTTTACTCAATATTCGTGGAAGTCTGTAAGGAGCACCTACTGCTTGTGTCAGTGCTGTGTCTAAACGTTTGGTTATTGTTACTGTAGTCTCGCTAAATGACTTACATCAGTTCCTATAGAGTTGTAAGCACCGTCATTAGCCTCACATTAAGACTTGAAGCGTTAACACTTATATTAACAATGACAGGTCCGGTTGTAGAATGACGGTTAAACGACTGATTAGCGGTTACTTTAGTAAAAGGGCAGATTATTTCGTAAAACAATGTTTTTACCACCCTGTAACTATTCTGTTATCATTATCATTTATACAGGGTCCTTCTTAATATGCTAACGGTCTTTAAAGGGAATGATCAGACAATCAAACTGAATAACTTTTTCTATGGGACAACATCGAAATCGCGAAAAAAAAATTGGTGCAAACCTACTAGAGCTAAATGTATGGGGGACAACCGATATTTTTTTCGTGATTTAGATGCTGCTCCCATATACAGGGTGAAATTGATATCATTGGCATCCTTTTAAACTAAGAGTCTACCCATCAAACTGAACAACTTTTACTATGGGAGCAAACCGATCGGAGCAAAAAAAAATCAGCTGTTGCATACATTTGAGTCGAGTAGGAATTGCAGTTTAGTATGGGACAGCTGATTTTTTTGTTTGCTCCGATTGGTTTGCTCCCATAGTAAAAGTTGTTCAGTTTGATGGGTAGACTCTTAGTTTAAAAGGATGCCAATGATATCAATTTCACTCTGTAGAAAGTTCATAGATTCTTAATTGTACACAAAAACAGCATTATTATGAAAAAAGTTGAAAGTTGTTCAGTTTGATGATCCAATCAACATTAATTAGGATCCTGTATTGTTAAATATCATTTTTCTGAGCTTAGTGAACCTATGTATTGTTTGATACCTATTTCATAATTTTGTGTGGCAATAAAGTTCATTTTTAATTTAATGCACGATATTTTTATGGCCAGTGTGAACGCTACCACGACTCAGAAATAATTTGAGTAAATTGTGTGTTTTTTTTTTGACAATTTGCAATTCTCTTGTCATTTGGCGCTTTGGACCTTATGCTCCTAAACGCACGAAAGGCAGGGTATTAGCAACACCAGTACTTACTATCTCTATGGGTACTACTAGCTACTGAACCACAACGGGTCTTTCTTCTGTTTGCCCGATAAAACTTTTTCAAGGTAGAAAAAATGTATAAAGGTATTGTAGAGTAAAAATCTTCAGGTTGTCTCTCGGGAGATAAACTTGATCCTTTTACTACTTACTAGGTAGCCGCTAGTAAAAAGTTTTGAATTCTACTCCAACGGGAAATACGCCGTACCTAATGCTTAATGGGGAAATAAACTTTTCTGAGTTAAAATGATTGTCTTAGTGTGTCTTAGTAAGCAAAAAAGTTTCTTTTACTGTGTTTTTGTAGATGATCAATGTTCAAAAGGTATTTAGCTTGTCTTGTTTACCATATTCTTAGATTACCGTATTTTTTAGAAAAGCGAAATAAAATGTACCAGGAACTGACTAGAATGTATGTGTAGAGACTTATGTGTCAGAGTCGTAGCATGTGGCGATCTATTGTCTCTACCTACCCCAGTGGGACAGAGGCGTGCGCATATATGCATGGAGTTTACAATTATTCTTAACATACAGAGTGTTAACTTAAATTAATGCGTTAGTTTAGGTTGTTCTTCCGGCCATGAAAATGAAACTGAACAACTTTTAATATGGGACCAATTTTAACCCTGTTCCATAGAGCATGTTAATTGCTACTCGACCTAGATGTAGGTACTTTAATTTTACACCCTGTAGATATAATAGTTTCACGATAGAATGACGTATTTATTGGTGATAGGTTGCTATTGCTAGCTAGTTCCCTTTTTATTGATGCGATGCAATAACAGCAAAGGAAGTCTTAAAAACTTTAAATTCAAACCCGAAGTTAAACCGGAGCGTTGCAAGAGGCCCTGCAGCGAATCGGTATTTATTGCGGCTATTTTAAAAACGACATTAAATTACTGTGTACACGCCGAGTCCTACTTCTTATCTAGAGTTATTGACTCTGTAACCTACATACTAATAGCAACGCGAATTGTTTAATAGCCAATAATCTAGCGACAAATTTTATATTCAGCGTTGTTACTATTAAGTTTTGAATTTTTATGGACTACGAGCTTTAACCCGCGACTTCGTCCGCATAAATTATATACCAGATTTTAAGTCAGATGATAAGCTATCAAACAAAAAAAGTTTCATCAAAATCGGTTCAGTAGTTTTTGCGTGATACTCGAACAAACAAACACCCAAACAAACAAACATACAAACAAACAAACAAACAAACAGACAGACAAAAAATCAAAAAATTGGTGATTTGGAATCAGGGACAGGTAAAAACCATGTCGTAATTTTTTTTTGTAAATATCTTCAATGTAAAGACAAATTTCTGTTACAGTTTTATAATAGTTTAGATGTATTCTTTGTACAGGGTGTTAGGGTAAACAAAACAGTTGCATTACTTTGAGGGGTGATTGTACCCATTATACTGAACAACTTTCCCAAAGAAACCTTAGGAAATTCGCAATTTTTTTTTACTTTTCATTCAAAAGTTCGATCCGCTGATTGCATTTAGTATGGGAAGTACAAACAATTTTTTTACGAATTTCCTATTTCTTAGGGAAAGTTGTTCAGTATCATGGGTACAATCACCCCTTAAAGTAATGCAACTGTTTACCCGAACACCCTGAGTTATGTACATAACTCACGTCCATGTTAACTTACGAGGTTGTCACAAACTTCGGTATAAAGCAAAATAGCCAATCTTAGATTTGAATTTAACATCATAATCAAGGCAAAATTAACTCAAAAAAATAACATGTATATTACACCGTATTTGCAAGTCTTATATTAATTAAATACATAGTGAATTAAAGTTTCCTCGATCGAAAAAAATCACAAAGTTTTCATCGATAGTCGATTTATTTTCAGTATGGTGCATAATATTGAGCTAAAAATCAATATAAATATCACTTACATAAGGGTTTACATCAGTGTTTTTATAAATATATAATATTTTACGAGTTATTTATTTTTGCAGTATGGTTTTCAATTAAATTGTGGCAGAAAGGAAGAACTTTTAAATCTGCTAACAAAAACTTTTTACAGGGGTTGTGAAATGTAAAAATTTATAAAATAGTTGCTTGTCAAACATTAAAACGTATTCCACGATGTAATAAACGCCTTTATACGAAAATAACAGCACGTGATTTATACTGGCGGAATCAATTTGTAGATGTCACATTAATTTGTTTGGCATTCCACTAAAATCTTTACAAATTCAAATAGAAATTGGATTGCAATTAAACTTGGCAATGACATTATTACCAGGAGGCCAGACGTTGTAACAACATCCTATACATATGAATGGTCTACTCAATGACATTCTATAGTCTACTCAAACAAAAATCTGTGGACTGAATACACATTAAAAATAAATGTAAGCCAATAAAAAAAGAATGGTCACAATCCGATTAATAGTTTCGGAGAAATGCGTGGACCAACATACAATACAAACATACATACCTACAGCCATACTCACCAGCTGCGAAACGACCCGAAACGATACACTATGTCACGTGGGCAATGTCTTTTTGTATATTTGTTTGGAAGCTCTAATAGATTATCATATATGAATATTTTGAAATTCCAATAATATAACATACATACTTACGTAGGTATCGAATTGAGAAACTCCTTTTTTAAAGTCTGTTAAAAAGACAACTAGAAAAGATAACCTCGCGATTTCTCCTTTAATATTAAATTCAGTGACGGATTTAGCTTTTGTGGGGTCACTAACATGACCTTTATACCTTACGTGGTAGCTCTAAATACAGCCCAATTAGATTTGCCCCTTTAACACGAACTTGACTGAAAAAGAAGAAAGAAGAATAATAAAAAGAAGAATAAGAAGATGAATAGAATAAGAAGAAGAATAAAGAAAGAGAAGGATAATAAGAAGATAAGAAAGAAAGAAGAAGATTGAAGAATATTTGTGCTATGTTATGTTATGTTGACCGATCTACAGGATACGTAGTCAAAAGAACCCATAAGAACGGATATGAAACTAATAAAAGAAGACATCCAAACCGAAAATATTGTAAATTCTCGCAATAAATTCAACAGGATCCATTAAGAGATATGTCATCGCATTCGGCTTCAACATCTTTTATTTACTTTACGCGAGAGCTACATAATAAGATTCCCGGCAGTAAAGTCCGCAGTGACTTTATCTTCACAAAAATATAACAATCAGACATCAATTTTCTTCGGTTTATGTTTTGCTATAATAAATACAAGAATCTACACAATTATACAGGGTGTTAGGGTAAACAGTGGGTGATTGTACCCATGATACTGAACAACTTTCCCTAAGAAACCTATTTCGCAAATTGGCAAAAAAATATTTCGGCTTTTCATACTTAAACATTCGATCAGCTGATTCGCATTTAGCATGAAAAGTCGAAAAAAAAATTGCGAATTACCTATAGGTTTCTATGTGAAAGTTGTTCAGTATCATGCATGGGTACAATCACCCCTTAAAGTAGTGCAACTGTTGACCCTAACACGCTGTAAAATTGTAGCAGATGTGTGTGTGTGTATGTGTGATTATAATAATCCGGTCAGACCATCGCGATTTCGATCAAACAATCAACTAAACAACTTGTTTTCGTCCCTCTGTCAACGAATCTATTTTAGAATATGAACTGGGCAACCACTTGTCCAACACATTATTTTAATTGTAATATTTCACTACTTTAATCCATCTATTGCCTCCATTTCTATGAGTTTTATTGTATCTTAACAGATACAATAAAACGAATACATCGTTACGTCGAAATCTAATAATGCACATGAAAACGACGGGCTATAAAAGCAGTACTTAAGATTAACTAATAACTAAGGAGGATTTAAAAGGGATGAGATAAGGAAACCTGTTTCTGAGAACGTTTAGTGCTAGTTTAATAGTGCTATTTTAGATTCAAACTCATTTACGACTGCTTTGAAACTCGAGCACGTTAATGTCAAACATTTGTTGCTTCAAGTTTTATTTATTTGTATCAAAAGACATTTCCCGTTTTATTAACAAGGTCTTGTTTGACACGTTTTGAGAGAACATTACATAGTTAAGTTATTATTATCTAAAATTGTATTAAGCAATCTAGCGTTAAAGTTGCTCAGTAGAGTAAGCATGTACTAATCGTTACGAAGAAAAAGATTCGTTTACATTACTTTTATGGGTAAAAAATCAATTGCACAGTATAATGCCGGCTCTTCATTCTCGCCGAGAACGGGCGAGACAGGCCGAGAACGAGAGTGTGGATGCCCTTCATTGTTCTCGTGGCGTCGTAAGCCATAGTAATTTTCCTTGAAAGTTCTCGCCGAGCGTTCTGGGCGAGAATTCTCGGCGAGAGTGTAGTGCGGGGTTAAGAAAGAATATGGTAAATACTACATACAGTACGAATACTCCCTGCCCCCCTCATCCCCTCCTCTTCTTCCTTCCCCTCACCCCCTCTTGGTAGGAAGCGTGACAGAAAATAGTACGCAAAGGTGTTTTCCTGTCTCACTCGCACTCACTCAGTATCGCACATTCTTGTCCGTTTTTTTCCATTTGTATGAAGTGATAGCTTAGTGTCCAAGGTGTTCCCAAACAACGTCCTAGAAGACGGGTATTAAGCCCCTCGCCACCAAAATAGAAAATATTAAATTAGGTGTTAAACATCACAGAAGCCAAACTTTCAAAACAAACAATCAGTCATCACATTAGAACTAAAAAATAAACATTTCCAATAAACTATCCAACTCAAACATGGTTTTGGAACAGGAAAAAAGCAATAAAAAACATAAGGTGAGCGGTAAAAAGCGGGGAGTTCCGCTACAGCTGGCCATTTGCGTCGGCACTCGTCCAGGAAATTGCTAGTGGATCCAGCCTACGCCGTCTGTTTACTAATGTTTACCACTTGTGTTATTATAGGTTACTTCTGCATGATCATAATGACTCCCCGTCACACTGGACAGAGTTTAGTGAAACTTTGATTTTCTGAGGTTTCAGAATATCTCTGACTACGGATAAATGATGGCATACAACAAATAATCCTCCGCTATTTTGAGTTGCTGATGCTGTACCAACCAGGTACCAACCCAAAATCTAGATCGCATCAAATCTATGCCACTATCTTCGGTCGAGTCGTTGGCATATGCATTGACATAAACTATAGACTCAGTCTCCACACAAATCAAGTATGCATGCACTAATGTGCCATCCAACAGTACGACCGACTAAGTTTATTACTCAAATACAATGTTAATAGTTACAATGTATTAATATTGTAATTCATTGTATGTTGTGAATACAACATACAATCGCTACCGAATGGTAGCGAAATTGGATAACGCACTTCCCCGGTTTGGAAGGGTGCGGGTTCAAGTCCCGCCCGAGACTGAATTTTTCAATCTTTAATTTGATTCATTGTATGTGTTTGAGTAATAAAATAAACTTTGTCGTATTTGGTATGTGTTCTGTCAGGTCGTAGGAAAAAGGAACTCTTTTGGCTCTGCCATTTTTGGAGCGTTTTGATCTAGTTTTTGTTGAAAATACAGAAACTGTAATTCGATTAAAAGAGGTCATAATAAGAGGTAATTTGCAATAAATTAAGACCAGTTACTGGTGGTCCTATATAAGATATCAATGCTGGCATGTCATTGATTTTGACTTGCCATATTTTGACTCAAAACACACGGCGTCGATTTTCACTCGCTCAGATGGGTTAGTTCGACTAACCACGGGTGGCAAGACTTGCCACTTCTATCGAAGCTAACATTGAGGTTTCACTCAAGTTTCACTTGAATAATTAGACGTTGATTGCAATCAAATTACCTTAATTATCTCTCCATGCAAATAGGTCTGATTCATTGACTAATATTTTAACGCTTAACGAGACGTGATTGATCATCAATGGAATCGTTAATGTTGTTTGTGTTTGTTTATCAAAACTCTGACATCAATGTGGATGGCATAATTTTTGTCCTTTTGATGGTAGGATCAGTCAGGTAGTGCGTGTTCCACTTAACGTAATATTACTAGTGTTCCCTGCTCCCGTGGGAATATAACTAATGACATACGTTGTACATCACATGAGAAATCTAAACAAACATACGTTATTAGTCACATTCAGCTGTCATCTGTACTTATGAAACAGTTCTATGACTGACTGGCTGACTGAAAACGCAGCCTAAACCACTGAAGATGAAACTTGAAATTGGGAAAATTCTATAGAAGATGTAGGGGGCACTAAGAAAGGATTCTTCGAAAATCGACCCCTAAAGAGTCGAAGTCCTACGAAGTCCAGGCAAAAGCTAGTTTATATAAAAACTCAAGACTATTTTTGGGTGGTTCTATTCCGTATGTTCTATAGTATTTGACAATGGCCTGAAACGTTATGATGTGACCTATACTATATGAGCCTATATGTATACTCCCAAGTCTCATATAAAATCTTAGCACATTTTTGTCCAAATTCACATACAAATAAAAAGTTATGCGTGTTCATACATAAATAATAAATGTTATCCAGCGCAGCGATTGTAAAAAAAGGGAAAACCATAATTAACAGCAACTATGCTGAGGTTCTTTCCTTTTCATCTGCACACTCTTTATGTAAAAGATATTAATAATTAAATTATGTAAGCTACTAATATGTGTGGATGAATAAAGTTCTTTTTATTTATTTTATTTTTTTATTTATAACACAAAAAAAAAAAACAAATATAATACGCGTCGACTTGAGAACCTCCTCCGTCTTTTGTTTTTTCGTCGGTTAATAAAGTAGGTAGGTATACATGCTGGTTCGGCTTGGGTGGCATTAATACGTTGTATTTGATTAATAAACTTAGTCGTATTTGGTGTTTACTGTCAGCTAGTTGACAAAAGAGCTCTTTAAGAGCTCTTTTGGCTCTGCCATTTTTGAAGTGTTTATTGGTTATCTACATAGTTCTGTTGAATATAAGATATCTTTGAGAAGATATCGTTGTTATGACCTTTTTAAAAGTGGACTTGTAGCAACGTTCATCTTTAGCAGATTTTGGATTTCAGGATAGAATAAATTTGACAAGTGGTGATAGGTGAACAGTCCTACAAAAAACTTATTAAATCAATAACAATAGAAATCTTTCCCTTGGCATGACTGCGAGAAATAATGGTCTATTATATAACGGGAAACCACACGGCTGTCAACAATGCTAAAGCCGATAAAAGTATGAATGAATAGAAACAGAGCGCAATTAGTTTAATCTATCAGATAAAATCGGTCCGATCTATTAGTTCGGTGTAATCGTCAAAATGATCTCGGCCTGCCAGCATGTTGCACGTAATTATATCTTCAATTTATTTTATTATCTTTGCGGTGGTCGTCGGTCGGCGGTCGGTTGGTCGTGCTCTAAGTAAATATAAACATGAATTAGTCTCGACTGAAACTGCTACTTAAAATATTTTGTTTGTTACAACCTTCTAACGCTGTTAGGTTTGTATGTAGATATAAAATAAAACTTGCCGTAAATATATTGCACGGGAAAGGGTCTCTTTTATATCGATAGGATGTATCAAAAAGGTGAAATAGAAAGGGTTGGACAATTGATTCAATACAGTTCCTACCTGTAAAATGTAGTTTAGGTTTAGTATAGATAAACACGCTTCCGTTAGTTTTTATGCAAACTCTTGTATTTTACTGGACAGAGTTTCCTCAGGACCTCAGAACATCCACGTTTCACTAAGTAGTACCGAAGTACTACTTAATGAAACTTGGATGTTCTGAGGTTTCAGAATATCTCTGACTACCTCCTCGGGGAATATAGTTGTGAGCATATGCTTATATGCTATGCTCTTGTATTTTAGTTTCACCGATATCCTTGGATTCTTACGTACGAGTAGAGTGTATTAAACTTACCATTAATTTCCAATCTAATGTTCATCAAGTTTGTTTTCTTTTGATATTGTTAGTATAGGTAACTGGTAGCCTGTAATTTTCTTAAATTGTTTAGGTACTTCATGTCTTTCATCATCATCATCATCTTCTTATTTAAGAGCTACCCTCTTGACAGTGGAGTATTCGCCAATCCTGTCTCTTTTCCGCTAGTGTCTTGAGTTCTTGATACGACACGACGTCAACCTTTCCCTTCACTTGGTATGGATTTTGTTGGGCCTTTTAAAATACGATGCGGCCAGCCTCCTTGGAACTCTGCCTCGGGTGGGCGCTTTGGAGGACATCTTTTATTTGTAGGTATTTGGTGTTTTAGTTTAGTGTGCTTTTTATTTTTATTCAATGGTAATCTGTATTTTTAATGTGTATTTGTGCTTAATAAAAGGTTTAGAATACGATGCATAAAATATCTCTATGTCTATTTTGAGACCAAGTTTATATCCCAACACACAATCAACGTTTGATGTGTCTGTCGCAAAGTTTTTACATCCAGCTCAGAGTATTATTTGAGTGCAGAATATGGAATATGTTTGCGAACAGTAAATGTTTTATGGTCCATCCGTTTCAGCACTAAAACTACAAAGTTCTACATGGCAGGAGCGGTTATAATACTGCGTTTAAAATGTTAATACCGCAATTTGCGAGTTGTGAACCGACCCGACCGTGTTGAACCAGTCTGTTGTAAGTGCAATTCAGTTGCTTTTTGTTGTCGTGATGTAATTCGTTTTACTGTTATACAAGTTAAATGATGCGTGTGGAACATTATTTTTGTATCTGTGTGATAAAGTCAAGATGGGGAAGATGCGTGCTGCCTAAATGGATATGTTCTGAATAGAGAAATGCACATTATATTTAGTTTTTCCTTGTATTAGTTGTGCCTAGTTCTAGTTTTCTTTTTTATACCTATCGGATTATTCTGTATGTATCATTCCTTTGGTCTTACCTACGAATGTTGTGTTTAGAGATAAAGTTATATAGTAAAGTTGTTTGAAGCAACAGTTTTTGCGCATTTTATGTTGCGTGTTTATTGTCTAATGTTAGTAGCTGACATGGCCTCAGGGTTAAAAGCTCCAACACAAAAAAAAAAAAAATGTTAGTACAATATTTTACACATTAATTTTATCCTACTAATATTATAAACGCGAAAGTTTGTAAGTATGGATGGATGGATGTTTGTTCCGCTATCACGCGAAAACTGCTGAACAGATTTTGATGAAATTTTGCATACAGATAGACCATGGCCTGGATTAACACATAGGGTACTTTTTATCCGGGTAACGCAGACAAAGTCGCGGGCAACAGCTAGTGACCCATATATGTAATAGAAATAGATAAGGTAACAATATACACAGACCTCGATGTTATTTTATAATTTATACAAGTTTTTTACTTTCTCAAACTAGGTCTAAGCATCGATTAATTAAGTGTTTTACTTTAAACCGTTTTTCCCGCACTTAGCTTGTTATTAGCGTGAATGCAACGAGCGTTTTAATTATTTAATGAACGTTGACTATGAACCAGTCAGTATGCCGGCCGTATAGGGTCACCAACTATACAGACTTAAAATATTATAATATTAACCCCAATACCAATAAATGTAAGTAGATTTGGAAAAAAATCATAAAACTAAACTGTTTAGAGTTTGCTAGTACATTTAATTTCAATAACTTTTTTTTGCTACTTTGAATATTATTTATCAAAAATATTTTTCAAAAGAATCAAAGCTTGTAGACTTTTCGTTGAACATTTTGGAGTAACTTATTATTAATCTGTGATTTGGATTCTCAATATAAATATATGTATTTGTTTGATCTGTTAAGAGGGCTATTCGAGCTCAGTGGCGCCCTCGTCACAATAATAAAGATTTCTCAATAAAGAAAGCCTAAATTAAAAAGTGCCCAATAGATAAACTACAAAAGCCTTCAAGCTATTTTCATAGAATACTTTTATAGGTTTTTTAAAGGTCTAAATATACTTCTGAAAAAAGAAAAAAAATACGGCCGCTTTTGTTTTTATTCGAAATTATTTAAAAGTGGAATGTTTAGAACCTATAAAAGTATTGTATAACAATGGCTTGAAGGCTTTTGTAGTTTATCTATTGGGCACTTTTTTAATTTAGGCTTTCTTTATTGAGAAATCTTTATTATTGTGACGAGGGCGCTACTGAGCTCGAATAGCCCTCTTAAGTAGTTTCATCTACTATAATTAAATATGTAGTAGGAAATTTAATAGTAGGGTTGGTAACCCTTACCGGCCGGACACCGATGGTATCACCCGCGGCCGCTACCAGCAAATGTGCTTCTAATTACTCATGTGGCCCTAATAACACACAGTGTTGTGACAAATCGTTAGCTCTATTTTCGGTTACCACATGTTTAAACTTATGAAAATGTAACATTTAAACGATTCTAATTATCATTAGTTTGTTTTCAGTTGTCTTTTGTTCGAAATATCTGTAAACCTTGTTTGGTCCTCTTAAAATATTTCGTCCAAATCATAACTTGAAGGGCCGAGTTTGGGACTTTTATCTCTTTATAAATTGTATTAGTAAAATTTTCTTAACTTTGGCACCGTAACCGTTTCTGCGAATTGAAGTTCCTTCGACGATTCTTTGCGAAATTAATAAAGTTTTAATTGAATTCTGTTTATAAGAAGATTTATGAGAATTTGGAGATGTTAAATTTGAGGATCTGTCTGGGCTTTGATGACTTAATAGAATTTTCTGCTGCTGTTTTTTTAAGATCAAAATAAAATCTAAACTGTGGTTCACATATTCATTCTTTTGAAACATAAATTCCACAGTATTTTTACGCTCTGTCAGAACAGCATCTCAGATATCCCGGAGAGAATTTTTCACTAAATCAGCCACGTTATCGTTTCTTCTCTTGAAAAAGCATTCTTTCAAATCTATTGTGTAGCGAGAACTTACGTCAAGCATTCGTTCTTTATAAATGTTAACGTCCTCGGTCTCGACTAGATATATTCTCAATTCTTCAGATATAAAATGTTCAATACCTTTGCAATGCTCGCTCGCAATATGCTATTAGTCCCACTCGGTTGATGCGAATGTCTGTAAATCAGAGTTTACGCTTTCTTTGCTCCACTCGATTTATAGCGGAAAGCACACCTCGGTCGTGTATCTTCGTTGGCTTTATGCTCTCCTGGTACATTACGTCTTTATACCATCGAACAAATTGGCTGCAAATTCTGTTTTCTTTCCCGATAAATGATTGTTTTATAAACTCACATTCTACGTAGAACCGTTTATCAAACACAGCTGAAGCTTATAATGCTTGCCCTGACATTCCGTTTATAAAAACATTTCATCGTAACAAATTCTTCACGCTAGGGAAAAAACGTTTTGAATATGACAAAAATAAATGAGACATCTTGTACTTGAAATAGTGGGACGATAGTGAGAGCAATCGATCAAACAGACTCACTCGAATTGCAACATTTATATAGATCTCGTCCCGGCTTCCCCACTTTTATCCCGGGGAAGATTTATATTCACGCGCGACACCTCTTGGCCCTTTGAAGTTGCTAGATGGGGGGAATAAATTCTTCCAGAGCGCTCCGCCGCCGTTGTTTTTAATTAAAACAGCATAAAGTTTAAGAGTTTATTATTTAGATTGTCTGCTTTAGTTTTAGAGTCTCTCTGGCTTTATGAGCAGAAATTATACCTTCATTCTATCGTATAACTCTAGATAGGCTGGAGTAGTTCCATTCTAAACCAAAACTTTACACAGAACATTTAGTCTAAATTCGTTTTTTTATGGCCGGCCTTAGAGGCATCTTTTTTGAAAATTATCTCATCTGTAGTAATCATAAAGTTATTATAGCTGTCGGTAGTAATATGATTTCGTTGCACAGTATGTTGCACATTATTCGGATTATTAATCGTCTGTAACTTCTCTTCTTGATGTTGGACTTTCTTGGGTTGAATTTGAAGTTAACCCGATATAAAACAATTACTTGATCAATATTGTGTTATGTGTTAAAAGCCATTTACATGAAGCCACTGTCCTAGTGGTGAGTCAGTGTCAAGTGCGATCTCCACTTAATCCGGTGGACCAGGATAACAGCGCTAACAATGTGATAAAGCCGCAGACACGACACGCTCTGGACACGTCGCACTCCCTCGCAATAACTATAAACTATCAACCGCAAACGTCTGCCATCTTGTAGCAGGAGTCGATGAAATAACCACCTCTCCCTCACTCCCTTTAGGGGGCTACATGAGGCTACATCTCCCTTTTCCACCCCACGGGACTTTGCAGACGAGCAGGGCAGCGCCAGTTACCAAATAATTAATGCATTATTTATTTTTAAACTTTTCAGTAATCGCTTTTCTTAATAGTTACAAAGAAAATGTGATTTAATTAGGCAAATCTCGACCTCACCACCTTCCACATTTCTCAGAAAGTAAATTAATTTTAGTAGTCCTCCATTTTCAAAATAAAAGAATCCTTCAGAGTAGCGTTGTTGTTAGAAAGTTAAAAGCTGAAGGTAGTGGTTTCCTCAGCTCGTCTGCACCGTCTGCCACAGCTGAATACCTACTCAGCCTCGTATTCTCCTGGTATTGGAGTTTAAATTATACGAATTAATCCGGGCGGGTACTTCGCTGTCCCGAGGGATGAATGTGCTTACGGTCTTTCTACCTCGAGCGGTGTTTTTTGCGGGCCCCTAAATCTCAACAGATTTTTCGCCATGAACGGATTTTATGTCTAGTTTTATGTGAACCAATGTTTAAGGTACAATGTAAACCGTTATAAGAACGAAGTACTGTAGTTTACAAACTTCATCTACCTATTTTTAGTTCTTTCATATTTACGCACAGAAAAGTTAACGATTTGAAAAGATTATTTTACTTGTCTCAAGCATGTTACTCGCTTTTAAGTTTAGCGAATACAATTAATTCGGTTCCAAAACGAAAAATTTTGTGATTCAATGGTTTTGAATTAGTATTTCGATCACAGAGTACTTTCTCAATGGCGCGATGTTGCATGAATTATTGATGGGACGAGGGGAGCAGAGACGGCCGCCGCCGGTGTCTCCGTACACCATTTTATTGTTATAAATTACCGTAGCCTTTTAAGCCCGTCTTGTATTGGGCTCAAGGCTCAAGCCTGGCCTGTTCTCAGCTGCCTCATATGCGACGGCAGACGCTTTGAGAATATTTAACAAACAAATAGACAGGGAAACCAATTACCTTTGAAGTAAACGCCCGGGGCACTATGTTATTCGATCGTTCTTTACTTTGTTTTCTTCTCACGGTCGTTGTTTATTCTATTTTATAAAACGGGTTGTTACTGATCACGAAAATTGCGTTTACGTCAATACAGGGTGTAACAAAACACCCTAGTAATACATAAGGGGGTGCTTCAGACCATCAATCTGAACAACTTTCACTATGGAGCCAACGTCGAGAAAACTGCAGTTTTGTATGAAAGAGCGGATTTTTTTTTCGCGATTTCGATGTCTGGCTCCATAGTGAAAGTTGTTCAGTTTGGTGGTCTGAAGCACCCCCTTAAGTATTACTAGGGTGTTTTGTTACACCCTGTATATCGGTAAAAGTTTTATCGACTTTATAAATATTGTGTTTATTTTATCTTTATTGATGCAACGCTTTTATATCGTATATAACCTCATATTAAATTCATTAGTTATATTAAATTAACACGACTTTATAGAGCCTTAACTTATCTATGTTATACATATCACGCGTTTGTAGTTAATTGAAATCGTGCCAAGGCAAACCATAAAAATTACATTACGACTCGACTTAAAAGATGTTACAGACAATAAAATGCGTGCACATAAACATGTTGTTATACAGAATTACAAAAATAACAGTTTCTTTGAAAATGTTAATATTATGCTCTCGAAAGAATCCGGTGTTCTCGTCTCGCGCCGGTTAACATAATTGGATACGAAATGACATGCATATTATTAAGATTTTAACTTTGAGCTCAAATAGGGTTGTCGGGTTCAGTGAGGCGGGCTCTCAAACTGTTAATCAATTACACACGCCGCTGCTCAGCGCTTTTTCCGCACACCGTAATGGATATCACGACACACGTAGCCGTGATAGGTACGTGTGTGTACACGAACGCGAATCGGCGCGTATTTCCGTTGTATACAAGGCCAGAACGAAAGGGTATGGAACTAATCGAGAGTATTGTTTATACATCAGTAGTACGCAATAATCGAGTATAGTTCGGAATGTTCCGTAATATAATGTGCTAGTACGCAGTGCGCTCTAATCGTGTATGAATTGGAATACATGCGGCAGGCACAATCTATTCGAACCATATGCAATTAGTAACATTTTATTTTGATATTTTCTTCATATATTACGTTACATAGCATAGAAAGTTTACGAATTTAATTATGGGAGCAAATCTGATATAAAATCAATCATTATAAGTTTTATTTATTTTTTAATTGTTTATTTTTATTTATTTTATTTTTATTAATATATATTACAGGCACAATTCATGTTATCATGACAGGTATACACCCAATGCGACGACATTTTGGTTGCACATTTAACTTTATAAGTACACAGTTCAAACTCTTTTATCAATATTTTTTATCATATTGTTTAAAAAATGTACAGTTCTTTTCATCACCTATTACATATAACACAAACATGAATAAAACATTTATTTAGATACAAATCTAAGAGCTGCTTCCGTAAACTGAGCCTGCGAACAATGAAACAAGTCTATATCTTTAGCCACTTCGTTCAATATGCGTAATGCCGTGGTGGTCGGAGCATGAGTGAGAACATTAGTCCTGCACGAAGGCACTGCGAACAGTTGGTCTCTGGGTCCCCGCCGCAACCGTGTGTTCGGTACCAGTAGGCTCATGGCTTCTAATACCTTGGGATTATTTAGCTTCCCTCTAAATATCTTGAATAGATGAGTCACAAGTGCTAAATTCCTTCTTGCTTTTAAACTATTATATTATGTTAAGTTATATATAAGTTATATATTATGTTAAGTTAGATTATCACATTCTTACAACTTTTCTTACTTAAAACACAAATCCATTTTACTATTTTATGCATAATCTTCATGAACTCTTTATCAGGTGTAATTGGCATTGTAGAGTCTGTAATCCGTTTGCTCACCTCGACCATTCCAAACCACGACCAGTACGCAAAATTCGTGTATATTTCGGAATCGCAGATGGGCATAACAGCATTACAAAATATACTCTAGCAGTTTCGTATGGGTTTGTATAGAAAGGAAATACGCCGAGTCGGCAGGGTTCACGCACGAATGCCTTTGCTAGTACAAGGCTAAGCTGGCACGCCGCGCCGCGCTCTGCACCCGTGTGCGGTCGCCTGTTTTTTATTCCTGCCCGTGTGGCAGCTTTATGCCCGTGCGGGGCGTGGATGTGGATGCCAGCACAGCGCCGGCCGTCGCGTGTGTGCGGTTGCTATTTTTCGAGAGCCCGCTTGCGTGCACCGAGCCGTTTTTGCGCTCTCTTTGTTTTATTGTGTGCTACAAAAATGAACTCCACCGTCGTTATTGTGCACTTGCCTCTTGTCTCCAGTTAGTTCTGCTAGATTTCTTGAAGCTGGTATAATACCATTATTAAGCGGGGTAATGGACAAGCGTTTTTGCCTTGTTAGTAGTCTGTTCACATCGTGTTTTTGTTCGACTTTGCTCGTAAACATCGGCGGTAATTGTAGAACGATGAAAGATCATTTGATACGGTCGGTTGGTCACCGATTTCAGGGGTTTATGGTACAATAGGATCGGATTCGGGTATCGGTAAAGCAGGGGTATCACATTAACATAAAGACGGAGTTAACGTCCGCGGCCCAAATAAAGGCGGAAAGTAATTTGCATATGCAAATATGGTGTCGTTCTCATGCAAATACCCACTTGCTTTATTACAAACGGCTTAATGATACTTACACAGCCTCTGTTCCCCTGGGTGGTTCGAGCAAGCCCTATTTGTCTTTCAATCACTGCGAAATTAGACTAATATTTAATCTTTACTGAGTCTCATATTAGCACACACAAGGGTTTATTTCATACTTTACTATAGGTAAATAAAGTGCGAGTCTAGCTACTCGCGCACGCGCACACACACACCACAACATATTAACTTCGGAAAAAAAATCTCCGGGTCCGACTCAAACTTGGAAGGTTTAAATTATTTGTTGTTATAGTGTAGAGTTTGTTCTATAATTACACCAAGTTTGGCGCTTGTATGTATTACCGTTTTTACGATAGAGCGAGAAGAAAAAACGTTTATAAAAACTAGTTTCTTGTATGAGGATCCCCCTTAATTTTTAACTTTTTGACATTTTTATTGTGTGTTAGCAAATGCGCCACAATAACGCACATTCTGTGAAAATTTCGACTGTCTAGCGGTAGCGATTACGGTTCAAAAGTGACAGCCCTAAATAGGTACGACAGACGGACGGACAACGTGGGCTTAGTAATGAATGGGGTCCCGTTTTCATCTTTTGGGAACGGAACCCTAAACATTTTTAAAATAATTGTCATTTGACAACTATTTTGAATCAAAGTAATTTTAATTATACTTTGATCATTTTATTGTGTACCTAACTACCTACCTACCCAAAACAAAAACCAAACTTGATTACAAAAAAACCGATCGGATGAAATAATCAATCCAAAGAATCGATTCATTCAATAAGGTCAAACATAATTACTACCAAAATTTATAAGCTATAAACATACGAACATAAAAATTGAATTGTTCATTTCAAAATGTTATTTTATGGCATGTAATTTTATTCTAATTTGGCATGTCTGGCGTTGAAGCCATCAATAGCTATTCGACCATTATTCGACCAAGTGGTCCTCCCATATCGGGAGGCAATACAAATGTCAATCATTCTTTGGAGCGAGATATTTTTTGTGGTTTCTTCGTGGCACTGTTTATGAGGGTATTATCACCGCTCTGCGTGTAAATTGTGTCATAATTAGCATATTACTTGACTCACCTTGTCATATTAACATGAACGCTACGCTTATTACTAATTTGTAATTATAATTGCTTGGTGTGATCGTAAACATAAATTATGTTATCTATTTGAAATGATATTTTAACGGGAATTTTAAAACGCAAAGATATACAGGGTGCTTCCTTCGGACCATCAAATTGAAGAACTTTTACTATTTATGGGACCTTTGTTTCATAATTTTGGTCGAATAGCTATTGACATTGTCTATGGAAAAGCTGGTTTTTTTCTTCGGGATTTCGATTTTGGCTCTATGGTAAAAGGTGGCAATAATGTTGTCTCTATCTACCTCGGGCCTCGGTATGAGACATATTATACAGGGTGTAACAAAACACCCTAGTAATACTTGGGTGCTTCAGACCATCAAACTGAATAACTTTCACTATGGAGCCAACATCGAGAAAAATAAAAAAAATCTGCTGTCCCATACAAAACTGCAATGCGTACGCGACACAAATGTATGCAACAGCCGATTTTTTTTTTGCTCCGCTTGGTTTGCTCCAATAGTAAAAGTTGTTCAGTTTGATGGGTAGAGTAGACTCTTAGTTTAAAAGGATGCTAATGATTTCAATTTCACCCTGTATAGTATAACCAATTTTGACGTAACATGTGAATTATTAATGGATTGATTAAGAACTTTAGTTTAAATGTGATGTGAAAAAACTACGAACCGATAACCCTGATCCTTCCTTTTGATGAAATTATATTATGTAGTTGCATTAATTATTCTTATTATCATTAAATTAAAGCCGAAATTAAGCTGTAAAATTTACCTTTTGTAAATTAAAATATGGCGTCCATTTAATGCGGTTTTTAAACATGTGTTTAATAATTTCATATTATACACGTGAAAACCTTTAAATACAGGTTCATGACATGACAATGTTATTTAAACATTGTATATGTGTTTTATATATATTTATACAATGGCAATGTGGTTTTATTACTGCTAGGACACGCGGTACAATGTTGCGTGTTGTTTTGGTTTATTTATTAACGTCGGCTTTATCATTGTACACGTGGATTTACCCATTGGATACTACACTACCAGCTTTCAGCTTTTTTAATTAAACATTTTATTACACCGGCGAAGCGAAAATGAGAGGTTTCATTTTGTTATTTGGTATCGGTACTTTATACAGGACGGGTGTAAAATTAAATGCATTCAATATCGAACAGAACTCAGTTGCAGAAACGCTCATCCTCCATTAAATCTCTTGCTAGCTTTTACTACGTCAACAAGATAAAAAGTGATAGCAAGAGATTTAATGGAGGATTAACTTTAATGAGCGTTTCTGCAACTGACCGTTAGACCATCAAACTGAACAACTTTCATTATGGAGCCAACATCGAATCGTGAAACAAAAATCAGCTGTTCCATATAAAATGTCAATAGCATAGCTACTCAACCAAAATGTATGAAACAGCAGATTTTTTTCAGCGGGAAACCTCTTGTCGGTGTCACTTCTATGCTAACCTACGTACGCTAGAATTTTAATTCCTCAACATTGTTTTTGACAATCAATTGATTTCACAGCGACGGGTTCACTACCCGTCACACTGATAGGATTTTCTGTACTACTAGTGAAACGTGGGTGTTCTTTGTTTTCTGAATATCTCTGACTATACCCAGGGAATATACGGTGAAATCGATATCATTAGCATGCTTTTAAACTAAGAGTCTACCCATCAAACTGAACAACTTTTAGTATGGGAGCATGCCAATCGGAGCAAAAAAAATCAGCTGTTCCATACTAAACTGCAATGCCTACTCGACTCAAATGAATGCAACAGCAGATTTTTTTATTGCTCCGATCGGTTTGCTCCCATAGTAAAAGTTGTTCAGTTTGATGGGTAGACTCTTAGTTTAAAAGGATGCTAATGATATCTATTTCACCCTGTAGTTGGAAGCGTATGATATGCTATGTGATTTTAAACGTATCATGATAAGTAGATAATATCAGTCGGTAGTCTGAAAAAACTCTGACACCAGGAGGGCTTGCTGCCCACACGATAAGAGGAAGAATTAGATATTATATCTACTTCCATTCTTAATTAAATACTCTTTTCTCAAACATGCTTGGAAATGTGAGCATTATTTTGACAACCTTCTTCGAGATAAATCGACATTGCTGTACGGCTAAATACATGCGCGCAGCGGCCGGCAATGTTGTATGAAAATCCATATCTGTCGTGTTTAGCGGCCAAATAAATTACATACTAAACTCATATCTGTCTTGCAATTTAAAAATGGAACGAACTTGTACTCCGAAACATGGCGACCAAGGAGGTAACTCATCAAAGGTTTTATTTAAATTTCGAACATTTCGTAAATAGAAAGCTGTTTATTGAAAAAAAAAAAGAATTGTTGTTCGTTGTTCGTCATTGATTTTGAAAAGAGTTTTAATTTCCGCGAATTATTTGAGAAAATTTATTGTTTTCATTTCCGCGCATTATTTGAGAAAAGTACTATACAAGCCTTGGCCACAACTAGGCATTGATGGACTTACGTATGTGTGCCTTGGCTTCGCCTCGGCCCACATTTACACGTTCGTCCATCAATGCCTCTGTTGCTGGCCTCTGCAGTAATGTACTATAATAGCTCTCTGGCATTTACAATATTACATCGAACATTCTACAAACATATTTAAAGCAAATTCCTTCTAATCTAATGTGTCAAGAAATTCCGACCGCACAGGCGTCAGAAACATTTGGTTCTAAAAGGCAGTTAATTTGAAATGGCCGATGGAATCGACGTCGATGTAGAATGTAGACAATAAACTGGCTGTCTCGCTCTGCCCTTGGGCGATAACATCTCTGTACAAATAGCGGCATTAACCTTAACACCGCTAAACGCGACATGTTGAGAACCTCTGTGTTCAGGGTTGTCTGCTGAACTGTTATTTTAATTGTACGTTTTATCCTGTTTCGTCCTTTTGTTTGGCAAGCCCTTTACTTCTCTGCTTCTACAGGGTGTTAGAGTTAACAGGGGTGATTTTATGGATGCAATCACCCCTGAGACTGCAAATGTTGATCATTGGTGATACTGAACAACTTTCCTTAAGAAACCTATAGAAAATTCGCAAAAAACCATTTGGGTTTTTTTTGCATACTTTTTTTTTTTTTTTTTTTTTTTTTTTTCACCCATTTATACTGGTTTCTATCCAGAAAACTATATTTTTTAGAAAGAACTAAAAAGGTTAATTTTGTTTCATCTGAACTAACGAAAGGAACCTTCATGTGATCAATTAATTTGCTCATGCTTATAACGGGCGCATAATTTCACTGGAATCTGTTTTGCTATTATTCACTTCACGATTTTCGTCGAAAATGTCACCACCAAATCTGACAACCCTAGCCATATAACCCAGCCCGCTCCCTCATATCACCCCATCTCTTTCCCTCTTATTACAAACTATGTGTATGATTGTATAGTGATGCAGCTTGCTTTAAATAAGCGTTGGCCGAGATGAATTAAATTGATAACACGAGCGCGAGCGCAGTGTGACATAATGTGTGGTAATTGATAGAATAAACATTAGTTAGCACGACGGGCGAGGGTGCACTAGTTTAGTTTTAACCGATAAAATCGGTAGCTCGGAATAATCTCGGTTTGAATTAGCATCGTGTTCCAATATACAGGCCACTAATCGGCTTAAATGTGAACGGTCACACAGATTAAAATTCTTTATACGTACATAAACTCACGACCTTATTGAGGTGACCGGAAATTTTACTAAAATTTGGACTCTTACACAGGGTGAAATTGATATCATTAGCATCCTTTTAAACTAAGAATCTACCCATCAAACTGAACAACTTTCACCAGCAAACCGATCGGAGCAACAAGAGAATCCGCTGTTCCATATTAAGGCTATTCTACCGTTGGCGCGCTCCATACAAACGTAGTATGGTGATATTTTCAATACTATCCAATTAAAGTCAATGACATTTTTCTAAAACAATCTAGTAACTAATTTCTGTGTCGGTATGAAGTTAGATTTTCGATAAAATTTATAGTTTTAAAGTTACAGTGCCACAAATATTTCCATACACATCTTAAATTAATCCGAGCATTGAAACTGTATATTTTAACGAAAATCTGACTTCATACCGACATAGAGATTAGTTACTTGATTGTTTTTGAAAAATTTCATTGACTTTAATTAGATAGTATTGAAAATATCACCATACTACGTTTGTATGGAGCGCGCCAACGGTAGAATAGCCTTAAACTGCAATGCCTATGCGACACAATGTGCTATGTATGCAACAGCCGATTTTTTTTGCTCCGATCGGTTTGCTCCCATAGTAAAAGTTGTTCAGTTTGATGGGTTGACTCTTAGTTTAAAAGGATGCTAATTATATCAATTTCACCCTGTATATTCTGTGCTATAAATCCAATAATCTTTTAAGTCTAGTTGTGGAATGGTTCCATGTTTGCATGTTTATAATCATCATCATCATCGTCAGCCTAATGTGTCCCACTGCAGGGCACAGGCCTACCTTCAAGGTTATGAGCGTTAGTCCACTATGTGGCGAGTGTTTAAGGCTATTCTACCGTTGGCGCGCTCCATACAAACGTAGTATGGTGATATTTTCAATACTATCTAATTAAAGTCAATGAAATTTTTCAAAAACAATCAAGTAACTAATCTCTATGTCGGTATGAAGTCAGATTTTCGTTAAAATATACAGTTTCAATGCTAGGATTAATTTAAGATTTGTATGGAAATATTTGTGGCACTGTAACTTTAAAACTATAAATTTTATCGAAAATCTGACTTCATACCGACATAGAAATTAGTTACTAGATTGTTTTTGAAAAATTTCATCGACTTTAATTGGATAGTATTGAAAATATCACCATACTACGTTTGTATGGAGCGCGCCAACGGTAGAATAGCCTTAATGCGGATTGGTAGACTTCAATGCGCATCGGAATTTCTTCTTCAGCGAATATGCAGGTTTCCTCACGACGGTTTCCTCCGCCGTTTGAGGGCAGTCGGTATTACGTACAAAAGTTAGAAAAACTCATTGATACATGGCATGTCTTCCGTTCGGATTGAACTCTTTTGGTCCATACATCTCCGCAGAAGCTCTTAGTTTGTAATGTAATACTGATGTTTATTTCATTAATTATTCTCAAAATAACCTTGAATATCCCCGCTACGTATATCACTTGGTTACATAAAGGACAATGTCACTAATTCACAGTTCAACCAGATAACACGGACAGTTCGCAGCAACGGATAGAGATACTAAATCTCATTTGATTATGATATCCGTAACGGTAACCGATTCAACTAGCCTGCCAAACCCATTTATTCCGGCTTATGAATTAACTGATACATATAACCAGTTTATCTCAATAATAACGACATTGATAAATATAGATATCGCAACTGCAAGTCTGTCTGTGACTAGATAATTTAGTTAAAGTACCAGGGGCTCAGCGGATAACGGTAGTAAATAGACACGCCTATGTTGCAGCAACGTGGATATAATGCCGGTGAGCTATTTTGGCTCTAATCGTTTTCAATTACGGCTGACACAACTGCGAAACATGTCTATCTGGTACATTACGACCTAATCGAAGCTTTTACGACCCCTAATTTGATAAAATTTATGGGGTATGGTACAGCAAAATATGCTCATTAGATGGAAACGTGGATGTAAAATAGCGAAGATGAAATCAAGGAAGTTTTTGGTTTGGATGATTAAAGGTCTGTAAAAAATTAACGATCAGCTGCAAGGCTGATCGTATGTTATTGTTGTAGTATGCACTGTAGCTATGTGAACAGTACAAAAACTGACATGGTTCATCAATCATCAGTCAGTTTAGGAGATACAGCCGTTCAAAGGTCGGAACTTTGACTGGCTGTATCTCCTAAACCGACTGACAGAACTTGACAGTTGTTATACTGTTCACATAGCTACAATGCATACTACAACAATATCATACGATCAGCCTTGCAGCTCATCGTTAATTTTTTACTGACCTTTAAACATCAGTAACTCCTAAACCGACTGGAGCTATGCAGGCAGACCTGGTCCATCCCCAACACAGAGATGCTCTACACCCCATAAACACAGAATCAGCCTTGCCGCTGATATGATGGTTGCAAAAAGTACACTTATCTCTTATACTAATATTCATAAACATTGGCCCTTCATTGGTCATTCCCATAATTTTTGTGACTTAAAATACCTATCCTAATCAGAGTTTGATCGACTTAATTATGCAACGGTTCTTAAATTAGGCGCATAAAATGCTAAAGGACATCTGGCACATACTACCCAAAAATGTATAACCGTCCTTCTATTTTTATTATGAACTATGGTACATTACGACCTAATCGAAGCTTTTACGACCCCTAATTTGATAAAATTTATGGGGTATGGTACAGCAAAATATGCTCATTAGATGGAAACGTGGATGTAAAATAGCGAAGATGAAATCAAGGAAGTTTTTGGTTTGGATGATTAAAGGTCTGTAAAAAATTAACGATCAGCTGCAAGGCTGATCGTATGTTATTGTTGTAGTATGCACTGTAGCTATGTGAACAGTACAAAAACTGACATGGTTCATCAATCATCAGTCAGTTTAGGAGATACAGCCGTTCAAAGGTCGGAACTTTGACTGGCTGTATCTCCTAAACCGACTGACAGAACTTGACAGTTGTTATACTGTTCACATAGCTACAATGCATACTACAACAATATCATACGATCAGCCTTGCAGCTCATCGTTAATTTTTTACTGACCTTTAAACATCAGTAACTCCTAAACCGACTGGAGCTATGCAGGCAGACCTGGTCCATCCCCAACACAGAGATGCTCTACACCCCATAAACACAGAATCAGCCTTGCCGCTGATATGATGGTTGCAAAAAGTACACTTATCCCTTATACTAATATTCATAAACATTGGCCCTTCATTGGTCATTCCCATAATTTTTGTGACTTAAAATACCTATCCTAATCAGAGTTTGATCGACTTAATTATGCAACGGTTCTTAAATTAGGCGCATAAAATGCTAAAGGACATCTGGCACATACTACCCAAAAATGTATAACCGTCCTTCTATTTTTATTATGAACTATGGAACACTAGAAACTTACTGCAGGCATTAGTTTATTTTATAATTATTTATTAGTTTTTATCATTTTTATATAAAACAAACATTGTGCTTGCAACACCTCCTACTAAACAACATTGACAGCCATTTGGGGTTGCTGCTTTTGTATAATTTATTAATAATAAATGATTAAATGACTCGTTAAATAAAAATAAATGATACTATCTGAGTCGTTTTTATAAAACCTCATAATTTATTACACATTTGACTTCAGTCAAGACTTCTATACATTTTAAGGTTGTCCTTTAAATTTCACAAGCCTGCCAAATCTTCTCTAACATTCAAACGAAATTTTCTTCAAATTAAGCTACAAATTAACAGAATAATTTAAATAATTAAGCTTGTAACTTCGTTTAAGATTAATGAAGTGTATCAAATTGTTATATAATTTATGCGTCTTACCTACCCCGCCACTTACGCCTTAGATCAAAGGCATCCAATTTGATTATAATGTGATTGGATCTGCCTTGGCATTAATGGACACTATATTACGATCTAGGCCAATAATTGAGTTGATAGTCTTGGTTAATTAGTAGGGTAGGCTGAAGAGTTCATTGATTTTAGATAAAACTAGAGTTAACCCGCGACTTAGTCCGCACAAATTATATACCAGATTTTAAGTCAGATGATAAGCTATCAAACAAAAAAGTTTCATCAAAATCGGTTCAGTAGTTTTTGCGTGATGCTCGTTCAAACAAACAAACAAACAAACAAACAGACAGACAGACAAAAAATCCAAGAATTGGTGATTTGGAATCAGGGACATCTAAAAAGCATATCGTTATCTTTTTTTTTGTAAATATCTTCAATGTACAGACACACTTCTGTTACAGTTTTATAAGAACCAACATTGAAATCATGAAATAAAAATCTACTGCCCCATACAAAACTAATATACCGACTCGAGCCAAATGTATGGGACAGCTAATTTTTATTTCATGATTTCGATGTTGGTTCCATAGAGAAAGTTGTTCAGTTTGATGGTCTGATCATCCCCTTAAAAAAGTGTTAGCATATTAAGAAGGACCCTGTATAATAGTGGGACCAAGAACTATGTTTTTTAGGGTTCCGTACCCAAAGGGTGAAAACGGGACCCTATTACTAAGCCTACGTTGTCCGTCCGTCCGTCCGTCCGTCCGTCTGTCCGTCCGTCCGTCCGTCCGTCTGTCCGTCCGTCCGTCCGTCTGTCCTACCCATTTAGGGCTGTAACTTTTGAACCGTAATAGCTAGATAGTTGAAATTTTCTCAGATTATGCGTCATTGCGGCGGATTTGTTAACAAATAATAAAAATGGCAGAAAGTTAAAAATAATGGGGGGTTTTCAACAAGAAACTAGTTTTTATCAACGTTTTTTCTTCACGCTCTATAGTAAAAACGGTAATACATACAAGCGTCAAACTTAGTGTGATTATAGAGCAAACTCTACAGAATAACAACAAATACTAAAAACTGGCCAAGTGTGAGTCGGTCTCGCGCTAAAGGTCCCGGACAAAAAAAGTTTTTTTTCTAAGTTAATAAGTGGTGGTGGTGGTGGTGTTCTGTGGTGGTGTGGTTCGGAACCCTCTGTGCGCGAGTAGCCCGACTCGCACTTGACCGGTTTTATTTTATATTTAAATCTTATGATTATTCCCCAGCCTCTACTAAATAAACATATTATTCTATTCTAAATTAAGAATTTTTCACACAAGTCAAAACTTAGCTAGTCCAACCAATGTACATATAGTTCCACAAGTTACTCTTCTATTTATATAATTTAACAGTAATTTAATTACACTTTGTTCAAGACTGTATCGTAGGTCGTAAGCTGTTAATAACATTTCCCTTCAATCTAAAATGTATTTTATTTGAACAAAGCTAAGGTCGTAAACGGCAGGAAGACAGGCATGTCATGGGTTTTCTTTGCGCGCGCCACACTCATAATTTCATTTTCTCCGCTGGGGAACGCGAGCCCATTTCATAACCCATAATGCGCTATACCCGTCCTCTTTATACCCGAAAGAACGAATAGGATGGATAGAGTTATAAAACAGTGAAATGGCTCGCCTTTGAACTATGAGCTCTATGACGTTGGTGATAAAAACAGTTTTTGTTTAGAGAGAAGGTCTTCTTCATTCGGTCCCTGGGTTTCCAGTTGTGATTTCTGGTTGTATGGATTGTAAGTAGGTACTTGCCTTTTCAAATTCTATTCGCAAAAATATCATTTAGGTGTCAGTCATATCAATGAAAATGAAATCTGAATATAACTATGAAGTTTGCCCTTTTGAGATGAACTAGAATTCTATCAGGTTATTAATAACACCATAATATTTCATTTCGGGGTGACCAAAAACTATACTAGAACCACAGAATATATGAATAATAAAAAATAAATGATAAATAATGATGATGATGATTTGTATGATGAATATGAATATTTGTACCCGAGTCATGGATGTTTGTATCTATATATGTATTCTATATCGTTGCGTTGTCTAGTCATCGTAATACAAGTCCAGGCTAGATTCTGGTACTTTAAATGTGACTAGATAATTTGTGTGACAATGTCCAAGATATTTTTTTTTTATTTTTATTTATATCTAAAACTTAAATGTGTAGTTGCAACAAACTATACTTAGGTACCTACCATAGGAGTTTCTTATGGAATGACGTTGAATTGAGTTAAACACTTTTTTTGTGTTCGTGCATCTAAGTTTAGTGTACGCACGGCGACAGATCAACCTACCCATAGTTCGACCTTATGTCCATGAACATAGAGTTCAACTATGGGTAGGTTGATCTGTCGCCGTGTGTACCTAGTGTTTATTTATACAGGGTGTAACAAAACACCCTAGTAATACTTAAGGGGGTGCTTCAGACCATCAAACTGAACAACTTTCACTATGGAGCCCACATTGAAATCGCGAAGAAAAAATCTGCTCTTTCATACAAAACTGCAGTACCGTCTCGACTCAAATATATGGGAGGGCAGATTTTTTTTATTTTTTCTCGACGTTGGCTCCATAGTGAAAGTTGTTCAGATTGGTGGTCTGAAGCACCCCCTTAAGTATTACTAGGGTGTTTTGTTACGCCCTGTATGTATGAGTATGTATTGCTACATATGCTGCTATGTTTGTGCCGTTGTTGTATGGTTTCCATAATAAACAGCCTATAAATAGTGCTTTCTTGGGATCATTACAATGTATGTGCCTGTGAGCGTTATTTATTTATTATTTATTTATTTATTTATTTATATGTTTGTACCAAAACATGTCATTAATAAAGCATTCGAGTTATCTCTGTTTGAATCTTGACAATTCTACAAATCAGCTCATTTCCAGTGAGATCAATCTAAATCTAGGTATATTTTGATGAATATATTGTCAAAATTAATCCAAGTAATAGGCGAAATGAACGATAAGATCCAAAAGTTTTGGCGACGACTAGGTACGTCGAGTTCGGAGCCAATAAACTCTCCGGGCGCCCCTCATACGATTTACGACTCAAACTCACACTAATTCCACTACCTCCCCCTATTTGAATGTTAATTTTTTACAATTTAAGAGCTGTTTAGCGAGTTTGTTATGAGTTTTTGTAGAAGTTCATTTAGTATTAATGAATTTTATGAAGTACACAGGGTGAAATTAGCATCCTTTTAAACTAAGAGTCTACCCATCGAACTCAACAACTTTTACTGTGGGAGCAAACAAATCTGAGCAAAAAAAAAAAATCTGCTGCTACATACATTTGAGTCGAGTACTAGGCATTGCAGTTTAGTCTGGAACAGCTGATATTTTGTTGCTCCGATCGGTTTGCTCCCATAGTGAAAGTTGTTCAGTTTGATGGGTAGACTCTTAGTTTAAAAGGATGCCAATGATATCCACCCTGTATAAAAACAATGGTAGGTACAGTTGATTTGTACTTTGTACCAATAGAACGACTTGGCCGTATGACAAATATCTTCAATAAAGAAAAACAATTTTAGGACCCTTCTTAATATGCTGACACTTTTTTAAGGGGATAGTCAGACCATCAAACTGAACAACTTTCTCTATGGGACCAACTTCGAAATTGCGAAAAAAATATCAGCTGTCGCTGGCTCGAGTAGATTTGCAGTTTTGTATGGAACAGCTGCTTTTTATTTTGCGATTTCAATGATGGTGACATAGATAAAGTTGTTCAGTTTGACGGTCTGTTCATACCCTTAAAAAAGTGTCAGCGTATTAATTTATTTATTATACAGGTACCTTGTGTTGTGCCATTTTTGACACACAGAATCGTGAGTTTATTTATACACAATACCACAGATTATTTAATAGTTACTACCGTAAACAATACTGACAATACTAAAGAAGTATATTATTTAAATACCAAACGGAAAACATTCGTTTTCACGCCGTTTTTCAGTTGAAACTAGGATAAAAAGCAAATATGGATACAATAATATCTAACGACAAGAAAATAAGCAAAAAGAAAACTGTTTGTGATGACAGATGATAGCATGATAAGATTGATAAGGCAAACACGAGAAATACACATATTACTTGAGTAAAATAAAATAAGTACAACTCAAAAATTTCGTGTCTACTACTATTAATAAGTAAGTTTATTAGAACAAATAAAAGTGGGTAAGTACACGGCCACCCTTGAGCCGAAAGGAAATTGTAGGGTAGGATGGCAAGAGACCAGACCAGGGATGTCTCTCGTCCCCTGGAAGATGGGTCGGGTGCTGGTGTGGGATGCCACATGTGTGGACACTCTGGCGCCGTCCCATCTACGGGGAACGAGCAAAAAAGGTTGGCTCGGCGGCGGAATCTGCCGAAAAGGTAAAAGAGGGTAAATACAAGAGTATCGGGCACCCAATACAAATTCATAGCATTCGGTGTCGAAACCCTTGGTCCTTGGGGTCCCGGCGCCCAGGCGCTTTTTAAAGATCTGGCAAAGCGCCTGGTAGACTCGACCGGGGATCCAAGGGCTGGCGCTTTCCTCGCTCAACGGATCAGTCTAGCCGTTAGCGAGGAAATTCTGCCAGCATCTTGGCTGCTCCCGCGCGGTCCAAATCTTTTAGGTTAAGTTAGTTTTATGTTCTCAATATTTTTATTTATTTTTAATGTACGTGTCTACTTATCTTTGCTTTGACATGATGGACGAGACTCTTTGTTTGTTTAAAATTAAAACCAGATTTTATAATCCTCCAGGGACCTTGTCTTGATATTTTAATTCTTTAGTCGATTATTTAAAGGTCAAAACTGTTATTTGTAAATCAATCTTCGTTTTTGTCAAAATTAAAACCTTTATATTATATTCTATCTCATTATCCCTAATCTGAGTGTTGTTTAAAAGTATCTTTTAATATTTGGATACTTAAATGATCCTAAATTGACCTAAGAATAATTTGCATATTTCCCTAATGGATTTGTTTAAATCCCTGGGCCTCAATTGCGCTATTTTATACGGTTTTACCGTTCGGACGGAACGTTTTTGGTTTTGGTTTAGCTGATGTAAAAATGCTATCGCGTTATTTTTTTCTGAACGGTTAAATCGCACAATACAGAAAATTCGATCGAACGGACATCAAACGTTACGCCAACATCATCATCATCATCATCATCTCAGCCGATGGACGTCCACTGCTGGACATAGGCCTCCCCCAAGGATCGCCATAACGACCGGTCCTGCGCCGCCCTCGTCCAACGTTTTCACGCCGCCTTCACCAGGTCGTCGGTCCACCGTGTGAGGGTAAAACCCCCCAACATGGCAAGTACGCCCATTACGCCAACGTATCTTCCAAAATAAAGCTAAATCGTTACCGTTAATATAATTTGCGCGATACGAATTGTGCATAACGTAACGTTTTTGGTTGTGGTTTTGTTTTGGTAGTATCGTTCAAAATTAGCGCGATTGACCCCCTGGTCTTAAAATAGTCTTTCAATTCTGAAGTGCGATTTTTGAAAATCATACGTGTGAATTGGCAGTAGAAAGATGCATAATCTCCATAATAATTTTGACATTTTCTACTGCCAAGTCGCTCGTATGATTTTCAAAAATCGCACTTCTGACCTCCATTTTGCATTTAGGTTATTATGATTTTAACCCAGTGCAGTGGTTAATATTATTAGTCCCCCAATTATTTAAAACAACGCAGTTATTTTTTTATTTATTTATGAAATACCTACGTTGATTTCATTAGCAATTTTATGATTAAGCTGTTTTTTTTTTAATAATTTTAGTCCAGTCTAATCCTACGGCCTTAAAAAGTTCTACGTAACCTTTAAAATGTTAATTTGAAGGTATCCTCATTTTTAATGAAAATTTTGAATATTTGTATACAATCTTATCCAAGTTTCTTTTTAATTAGCTAATTTATAAACATGAATAACTTTTAATTGTAATTTTGTATTCATTGCAGGTAAGACAACGTCAACTCTACGATCTTTTAAAGAGGGTTTTATGAGTTACCGAGGTAAGTACATTACAGTTATACCTACGTGTATAGTTAATTAAAATTCAAGAACAATGTTCGTTTATGAAATTATGGAAATACACTGTGAACAAAGGGACGATACTAGTCCTTATGTTTATAGGTATAGAGTTCTAAAATAGTTTTGATTCTGATTCTGAGTCTGTTGTTAGATTTATTTAGTTTTTTTGCGATTTGTGTAGTACTTAAATAAAATTATGAATTCAAATGTACATATAGCATAAGTACTGTATTTATGCAAATAAAACACTTCATTTTTTTATTTTGTTTTTCAGAATAACTTAGGGACCGAAATATTAAAATGTTTGTTTTTTATGTCCAAATTGCAATAAGTTGCCGCCGTACCAAAGCCATAAACAGTTTTTAGACGAACAAAACCATTATGTTACTTGATTATGTCACAGGTAGTTATAAACACTTGTAAATGTTAGTAAAGCAGTTTCTAATATTGTACCGATATAATACCGAGGTAGACTAAACGCCGATGTGTCTAAAACTAACTGTACATTTGTAGGTTGTAAGACCCGCCTTATTTACTTTGCTCAACTATAAATCACACCTCGAACAAGGTTATAGTGAAGCAAACAGTTTTGTATTGAATTAAGAGATCTATTTCCAAGATATATAATTAATTAGTTTTCATTACAATTTCCATTATAGATTCATAGTATTGATAATTTTCTACTTACTTTGTTTTATATTAACCCACTTAACCCTATGTCTTGAATTTATCATATTTTCGTTGGGTCTCTCAGACCCATGTTAAACAAGGTTTCTTAAATTCATCATCATCAGCCTATAATACATCCTACTGCAGGGCACAGACCCTCAGGGAGCCTATGGGCGTTGGTCCACCACGTGAGCCCAATGCGGATTGGTAGACTTCACATACTTATCAGAATTTCTTCTTTAGCGTATGCAGGTTTCCTAGCGATGTTTTCCTTCACTGTTTGAGTTTGAGAGCAGTCTCCAATAAGTTACGTACAATAAGTTAGAATAAAACCGGTCCAGTTCCTCGCGCACCGAGGGTTCCGTGCCACACCACCACAGAACACAACATTATTAACTTATAAAAAAAACTATTTTTTTGTACGGGACCTCTAGCGCGAGACCGACTCACACTTGGCCGGTTTTTATTATTTGTTGTCATTCTGTAGAGTTTGCTCTATATTCACACAAAGTTTGACGCTTGTATGTATTACAGTTTTTACCATAGAGCGAGAAGTTTTTTCTTCTCGCTCTATCTCGTTGATAAAAACTAGTTTCTTGTTGAGAACCCCCCTTAATTTTTAACTTTTTGACATTTTTATTATTTGTTAGCAAATCCGCCGTAACAACGCACATTCTGTGAAAACTATCTAGCTCTTTCAGTTCAAAAAAAAAATTAAAGTGTAGTTCAATAAAAAATTTTTTAATTTTTTTTTTTTTTTAATTTTAAAAGTTGCAGTCCTAAATAGGTCGGACAGACGGACGGACGGATGGACAAGGAAGGCATAGGGTCCCACTTTCACCCTTTGGGTACGGAACCCTAAAAACTCGTTAGTACATGACATGTCGTCCGTGCGGATTCGAACCCGGTCCCTCATGATGTCATGATCGAGTACACCGACGCTCTCTTCTTAAATTACGATATTAAATGACGCTACAAACAAGGTAGTTTGTACAAAATACTAGTTATACATCTAGCTACTCGTACAACTTGCCCCGAGGGAGATTCGTACTTTGATCTCTACCTCGCATTTTCTTATACCCTCCGCTTAATTATTTCTCCTTTGAGTCTCCTCTCCCACTGGTAGCCGTGAAGTGAATTTTAAGAGCTTGTCACAAAATGGACTCTTAATTACGGGCAGGCCAAGTTATATTTGTAATAATTAATAAGTTTCCTTTAAACAACGCTAGGCTGTTATAACGCCCAAAAACTGGCTGGCTGGCTGGCTGGCTGTGTATTTAAAAACGAACGGGAGTTTTTTCCCGTCACTTTTTGTTTGAGTTTTGCTGCCGAGTTCTCAGTCGATTCTGGCATTAATAAAGCCCGAATATTCAAATCATGGTCTTAAATTATGAGTGTAGATTACTGTCACAATTCAAGCAAGCAGGATTACCAACTTCAAAAATAAAATTATAGAAGCTTAAGCTGTTATGTTGAAAGGTACGTAACAATAGTTGAGGTGCTGGTACGTCCGTATTGGAGAAGCGGACTATTATTTTATAGAGGAAGTTGGCTCAGGTTGCTCGTTAAACGCGACTGCGGCGATCAAGTTAATCCATTACGATTTTATATTGTCGTAAACGTTTCACGACTACCGTCACCAGTTAAAACTTTATTTGCTATAATTATAATAACTCACATTTGGGTTAGAAAGTTTTTAGTTTTAATCAAGTTTAAAGTTTTTGTTTCTGCGGTGATAGTCTGTACTGTTAAAAGGTTTAGTCTGTTCGTTTTGTTTATTAGATTGAACTAAAATTAGTGTTTGCTGTTTAAAATTTAAATGTCAAAACAATTATACAGGGTGAAATTGATATCATTAACATCCAGAGTAAAACAATCGGAGCAAAAAAAAAAATCAGCTGTTGCTTACATTTGTGTCGCGTAGTCATTGCAGTTTAGTATGGAACAGCAGATTTTTTGTTGCTCCGATCGGTTTGCTCCCATAGTGAAAGTTGTTCAGTTTGATAGGTAGACTCTTAGTTTAAAAGGATGCTAATGATATCAATTTCACCCTGTATAGTTCCAGATATGGAGGAACCATAATTTTGTATTATGACTTTATTCTCAAATCATTGATCATTTATAAATTCGTTCTCGACCTATTGGTGTTCGACTATTTAACTTTCGGTGTGATGTACTAAACCTCTTAAATGCCCGTACAAATAAAAGAAACAGCCCTGAAGTAAATAAGTGAATATCTAGCGAAAGTACCAGGAGAGCATTAGCGTGTTGGAGAGTATCGTGTAGGAAGTTTGCGTGCGAATTAGCCGGCAACAACACGGGAGGGCGCGGTAATCCTGTTATCGGCTAGATATCCGTTGCGGGGCCCCTGCCCGTGGGTGGAAACCACAACTTTTCCCCGCCGCACTATCCCAGTACACTTAATTGTTGTTCCTCTAAGAACGAGCTTAGCTAGATAAGTATCTGTGTATTTGCGAACAGAAACTCGTCTTTAAATAGCTCATTTTTAGTAAAGCCAAATAAGAGAATGAGTAAATCATAATTTGCAATGGCGTTGTTTGTCGGGTAGAAGCAATTTGTTTTTCTCAGTAAGTGGCAGAACAAAGGAAAGCTCGGAAAACCTTGTTAACTTTTTAAAGCATTCGTTGGCTCCTCATGCATAATTCAGTAACGCGAGGGTACCTACGAACACGCATCCGTAGTGTTGTGTTTGTCACCGTAGATACATGTGTCCGCCCCACTACCGGGATAACATCGGCATCGCTGGACCGCTACCCTCCTCACAATTGACGTTTCGCAAAGAGCCCCAACCCTTTGTTATACGGATGAAATGTGAATTTCAATGAAAACGAGGTTAAAATTGTTCAGCCCCGACATAGCCGTAAAAAAAGAGATTTCATTACGAGCCATTGTTGTATTATGATTGCCGCGTTCAATTTTTCTCTAAAGAATTGTTGAAGCCACTTTTTAATATTTGCATGACACTGTTATACGTCTCAAAGAGCTTTTTGGAATACTCCGCGAGGGTGTAATTAACTTAAAGAGCTGTTCGTTGTGTTTTTAGTCTGCTTTAGCTCAATTAAAAATAATTTGAAATAATAGCTACGGCACAAAGACAAGAGCGAGGGAGTCGAGTTGGGAATAATTTAAACCTCCAAGTAAGCCTCTCAGAGTTAGCATCTTGTTTCATTAACGCGGTCGCCTGTCTTGAGTAATATTTATATGAGGGATCATGAATATTTACATCGCGGACGCTTTTGTGAGGAAATCCCGTAGTAGTTTTTTTTAAAGTGAAAACTTCTTTAGCGGCGTTGTGCACTTTTTGGTATGGGTAAAAAATGTTAAACTCGCGTCAGTACCGTGACGTCACGTGACTTGATCGAAAATTCGTAAGACGGTGATGTCACGTGACGTAAGACGTAAGATCTCTCAGTTTTCACTGTTGCCGGCACTCCCGGAGTGCAACCCGTTTTAATTTTTATTTTCAAAGTTGCGGTGTAATGATATTTAATTTGATAGTTTTATTTGCGTTGGTTGTTGTATACAATGGCACGCCGGGCGCTAAGCTTCCTTTATCTCTCCCCGAGGCGGGATAAAAATCGAGCGTCGATATTGTGCTCGTAAAGAGTCTTTGGACGAGGATAAATAACACGTTGTCGCCTCCGCTCCTCTCCGCGCCCCACCAGACCCCGGCCCCGGTCTCTCAGACCCCGACCGCTCAGCGAGGGTTGACTCGCTCTATACACAGATTACTAAATAAAAAATACAAGCTGTCAAAATTACTATTATTCGCTTCGTTTGTTTTGGTTTTATGAGATGTCTTAGTAAATTCCGTAAAATTGATTCTAAACTTCTGCTTAAAAATGCATGTGCCTATTCATGCTTACGACTGTATATTCCCCGAGGAGGTAGTCAGAGACATTCTGAAAACTCAGAGCATCCACGTTTCACTAGCCGCTTTCTAAAAAACACCGTAAAGAAATCAAATTGTAAATTTATCTGAAGCTATAAAACACCATCTCGAAATAGAAAATAAACACTTAACTGAATTCGTGTATTTCAACAAATTACGTCCGTAGTGTGGAGCTCGAATAAAGAAGAAATACGGCCTAGAGATATAAATCAGATTATTGTCTCGCGGCGCGGCGCACTGCTAAATTAAATGGCTCCGAACGAAAATTACGATGTTTTCGAAACATTTTGTTTTACTTTATACAGTTGAAGTTTTGCACGCAAATGATAATGGCAGCTTACAGCCATTTATAGTCTAATTAAAAGCAATCAAAAAAGGTCTAATTAGCTTTAAATTTGTTTATGGCTGAAGTCTAAACTAATTTATTATACTTACACAAAATCGACCTTGTGGAAAAACCTTTGCGTGTCGCGTAAAATTCTGTTATGTAATCGACTATTTTCTTTCATTAACTCTTTCGTTTTCGTAACTTCTTTGTTCCTAGCTGACTTGGTGTTTTGGGAAATACCGTTCCGTGACAAATTAATTACTTTTAGTTGAAAATTGCTCACATTTAACGAAAGAAATCATTGTGTTTATTTATTTATAAAAAAAAAGATACCTACATTTTGGACTGTATTGTCGTTGAGCGTGGATAAATGAGAAAACTTTACTAAAGACATTGGCTGTATGGGCTATATTATGACTTTGCCTTGAATTTAACAAAAAAAAGTCTTGAGCGTGAGCGTGATCATGATCACTGCTCCGAACTTAGATTAAAAACTTTTCGCTTACGCTGAAAGATGGAGCCAAGAAATGAGAGAGCGGGATAGCCAGTTATAAAAACTTATGTAAACAAAAAAGACAGAAATATTATTTTTTGTTTCGGTCACCGTGGCCGGTTTTTGTGTTTGGCAAGATGTCAAACCATTGTCAAACCTATGGAATGTTGACATCTTGCCAAACAAACCAACTTTTTGTATGCAAAAGTCACACTATTGCTGTTTCATGTGCGGCCACGGTATGGTTTCATCTAGTTACTATGTCTATGGCACCGAAGGGAGCGAAAAAAAAAAAAAGTGATTGTGATCAGAGAAATCAGAACATAGAGATAGGAAGAAACGTTGCAAACTTTCAGATTACAGATCTCCGATTTTTTTTTGTTTTTCCGCAGTATAAAGGATTCTTTGCATTGATTGTTTATATAATTTTTCTTTTTAAAATGAGCATTGTAAGAAGCTTATTTCTTCTTCAGACATTCCCAGAATAAATTTTTGAAATCATTAACCTCTTAAAAGCGGCAACTAAATTGTGGTCCCTCTTTTTATTGCTTTATTTCTCGTGCTTAAACTTGATTGCTTTTCGAGACGCAACGTAAATTATTCACGAATATCAGATTAGATTTGATATAAAACTAAATATTTTATTTAATATGATGTATGTTAAAATGCTAATTGGTTTCGTGTTAAACAATTTTCGTGCCGATGCGATAATAATTTTAGATTAGTGGTTTTATGATCTCATTAGAAGCTTCCTTTAGATAAATCCGTGTCTTTATAAACAAACATCTTTTGCTACTAAATTATTATTATTCTTCAGCGTTAAATGTTTTATTCAAACTAGTTAATTATAATCTGTTGACAGTTTTTATAATAGATCGCCTTAAATGTTTTCTCACTTGTTTTTGACCATTCTATGTTTTACATTGTGAGGTGTAGATCGGTTTATGATCACTATATTATATAATAGCCTTCAGCAAAAAACAACCTAGTCCAAGCTAGCTTTTTGGTAGCTTAATTGAATGAAATTAAGACGCACAATACAATCTATGCATATAATTTTATCTCTTCCGCATTGCGAATCTTTTACCAAATACCAATTATTATAAATACCTATAGATATTATTGTCTTTACGCTAACTAAGTAGGACATCCTTATCGGTTAATTATTAACTACCCTTGGCAATTAATTGCACGTGGTATTAGGTATTAGCACAGTCTGTGGCACAGTATTACATGGTATTACTAAACAGGGTGTAATTGATATCATTAGCATCCTTTTAAACTAAGAGTCTACCCATCAAACTGAATAACTTTTAATATGGGAGCAAACCGATCGGATCAATAAAAAAATCTGCTGTTGCATACATTTGAGTCGAGCAGGCATTGCGGTTTAGTATGGAACAGCTGTTTTTTTTTGCTCCGATCGTTTTGCCCCCATAATAAAGTTGTTCAGTTTGATGGGTATACTCTTAGTTTAAAAGGATGCTAATGATATCAATTTCACCCTGTATAATTATACTGTGGTATTACTTTGGGTATTACTATCAGGCGATCGTATTTTTAAAACTGATGCAAAATTTAAAGACAAAATTAACTGTGGAGGCGCATCATACGAGTAGCAAACGATTTAAATTATTGAATTTTTTGAATCTAAAATTCTTTTAAATTACATTTTACAAAAAAAAAATGCGATTTTAAAGCGTTTAAAGTCAAAGTCAGATTTTAAAGTACCAGGAGAACAGTAGCACGCAGAAGTGCGACAAAGTCTCGCCCAGCTCACAATATTCCTGGAGCAATTTCATCGCGTGTCAGCGTCACTCGTGAGTCGTGTCACATCCTACCTCCACTCGGCTTCACACGCTTTTCGCTTCCCATTACAAAGGCCCTCACTATTGTTGCATTCTTTATTCCTTTCTCACTAGAGTCGAGTTTTTGAAAAGCATGCAAAGTGTAAATGGCATAGAAAATAACAATATTTCTTTGCTATCTCTGTGACACTGCGATTTTATATTGATTTCTTTATTTGAAAGATGCAATAGTCCAGTCAATCTATAGGCTCTGTATCTGTTAGTCTCTCCTATATAAAATCGATCGGCTGATCCGCTTTGTATGGAAGGAAGGTATAACAATTTTCTCGTTATTCCATCCGTGCTCCTTACAGAAATCAATATATTACTTTGAGTCACTTCTACAGGGCGAAATTGATATCATTAGTATCCTTTTAAACTAAGAGTCTACCCATCAAACTGAACAACTTTTACAATGGGAGCAAACCGATCGGAGCAACAAAAAAACCTGTGTTGCATACATTTGAGTCGAGTAGGCACTGCAATTTAGTATGGAACAGCTGAATTTTTTGATGCTCCTATAGTAAAAGTTGTTCAGTTTGATGGGAAGACTCTTAGTTTACAAAGATGCAAATGATATCAATTTCACCCTGTATAAGCGCCCTAACTTTATAATTGGAAAATAAGGAAGCTCTCGGATGGAAATGAAAATCCCGAGGACATTAAAAATGCAATAGATGCCGAATGGCCAGGGATTATCGAATCGTTTCTGTGCACAGATGACTTACAACCCCAGTTACTGGCCCAGCCGCTACCTTCCGTCCCTCTCTAATATAATCTATGGCCGCTTTTATTCGTTCCCATTTATTCGAAATTCCCCTCTTGGAGTTTCGAGTTTTTTTTTTTTCAAAAGATGAGTCGTGTTTAATTAAAAAATATTTTGGCTGCCATTTTATGTTTGCTTAATGTTTTTCGTATTTGCTTGCGAGTGAAAACATAATTGCTTTCTTTTTAATTTTTCTTGTTTTTTATTTAAACTTTTTTCTGGCCGGTTTCCGCTTTTAAAGTGATGCAACGAATATGAATATTCGTGTTCGCCGAATAACAACCGTATTCGGCGAATATCAGGAAGACATTCGTAATATAATATTTTCGTAAAATCTATCTTATTTCTGTCTTGACATGCATTTTTCAATACTGATGAAATCATCCACTATGTCCTTAGAGAGACAATCAACAGTCTCTTTTATCGACAGCTGGCAATACGCAAACACATAAAAGGATCACCTGGTGCCCAAAAAATTACAAAATGTTGAGTATACAATCATTTACAATTTTTTCTGATTATTAAAGTAATCATTTAAATTATAAAAACTATCTTGTTTTTATAGCCTTTTATAAATTATGTTTCGTTATTCGTATTCGTCGAATAGTAGAATTCGTAAAGTATTCTTTGTACTTTTAATATCTTTTCACAAGAAAACTTGTTGTTAGTATTTGTGCGATAAAATAATATCTTATTTATTTCTTTCAAACTGTATCAAGGCAAAAATGATTTCAACTTCGCAACAATATTTTCCGAACTTTGCCTCCTTTTGAATCAGTATTACGAAAGTTTTTGTTGCTTCATAAATCTTTAGAGTACCTATTTAAATAGCACTATTGAATTCGCAACTCACCTTTTGTTTTTACTTTAACACAATCCTGTAATTCTTTAGAATAAGATGAACCCTCGCCTCGCTTTTAATTAAGACAAAAAAAATCATTTCTTTGTACAGTTATACCTACAATTTATTTACTTTCTTGTGAATCTGTCGTTAATTACAAAATGTAGACATAATTCTTTCTAAAGAAGACATAAAATGCGAGGATTAAAATTTTTCTCCTTTAATCGTAATTGAAAAGCGAATTTCGTTTCAGTTATTGCCAGTTTTAATTGCCAAAGCCCCAGGTTATGGGAGGTTTATTTTTAATTAGTCTTTTTCGTGTTTCCCATGGGGAGAGCAATTGAGTTCAGTTTTGCTATTAAATTTAGTGATGTGAACCGGTTTTATCAAAAACCTAAAACACAGGTTTTTATTTAAAAAACCGATTACATTTATTAATGTTTTAAAAGTGTCATTTTATTAAAATTTTGTGCAAATATTACTTAAAATCTTTAAAAATGAGAGACATTCAACAAAATATCCTAAAACTAACTATTTAAACGAACAAATAAAGCAGCTTTATTAAAATATACATCCAAAATTCCTGTTTTTGGCGGGACTTATGTCAGTTGAATATTTCATTAAATGAATCTCAATAATTATTGTGTATCCTGAGTTTTAGTCATTGACTTAGGTATGTATTTTAGTGTTGAGTCATCATCATTTCAGTCGATAAACGTCTACTGCTGGACAAAGGCCGCAATTTACGGTCTTTACCTACTTATTTTAGGCTTATTATCTGCACTAATATTATAAAGAGGAAAGATTTGTACCTATTTTTGTATGTTTGTAATGAATAGGCTCAAAAAGTACTGGGCCGATTTAAAAAATTCTTTCACCATTAGAAAGCTGCATTCACCCTGAGTAACATAGGCTATATTTATTGCTAGAAAAGATTAGACGTCCACCCGTGCGAAGCCGGGACGGGCCGCTAGTAGTTTATAATCATTGTTTCTTAATAAGATGAAAAAATCTAAAAGTAATCAGTAAAAACCGGTTTTTTCTCAAAAGTAATTGAAAAATACCGGTGCTGAAAATTGTAATCGGTTCACATCACTAATTAAATTGTTCTATTTACACATTTATCCTGATACATAGTTAAGGGTTTAAGGATTAACGGTTTCTCATACAGTGTTTAGTAGACGAAAGGCTAGAATTCCATCCTGAAACTTATTGCTAAATAATGAGCATCGGTACAACTACATTCTTAACTAGAAAGTCGGTAATTGTTGTGACCACCATTGCTACAATGTTTCTGACCACCTCGAAAGGGATTATGGTCGTGAGTTTATGTATGTCATCATTAGCCTATAAAAGTTCCACAGCATGGCACAGGCCTACCTTCAGGGAGGGTGTATGGGCATTAGTCCTCCATGTGTGTCCATGGTAGACTTCACATATACATCAGAATTTCTTCTTCAGTGTATGCAGATTTCCTCACGATGTTTTCCTTCACCGTTTGAGAGCAGTCGGTATTACGTACATAAGTTGGTACATGGCGTGTTGTCCGTGCGGATTCGAACACGGACCCCCATAATTGGGTGTCCATACCTCTCTGCAAAGCGCCACCGATGCTCTATGTATGTAGGTATATGCACATAATTAAGTTTACGACGTAAAAAGTTAAACTAATGTACATTTGGATCAACTATTGCAGTTTTGTTTGTCCGATTTTTTTTCGCGAATTCGACATTTGGTCCCATTAAGAATGTTGTTTAATTTGATTGTCTGATCATCTCCATAAAAACTGTCAGCAT
This sequence comes from Agonopterix subpropinquella, assembly GCA_922987775.1. Classification (NCBI taxonomy): domain Eukaryota; kingdom Metazoa; phylum Arthropoda; class Insecta; order Lepidoptera; family Depressariidae; genus Agonopterix; species Agonopterix subpropinquella. Next base: position 6,897,266 of record OV277710.1, read on the forward strand.
ATTAATAAGGACCCTCTATAATTAAACGTATTGGTATACTTACATTTTATAAATCTGCTACAGTCGATCGTATCGCGATCAAGCGATTAACTTTTATCTGATTCGAACACCATTCGAAGCGTGAAGAGTTTTTATTTCTACTCTTTTTTTGTCTCATATCGATTCAGAATAACTGTTTATTTTTTTACCATTATGTGTTGCCAATCAATACGAGAATGGTAACAAGTAACAATTTATCTGGGATTTGTTAAATTTAAAAGCATAGACCTTAAAATATATTTAGAATGAGCTCTATCAAATGGATCCAATATGAAGAAAGGGTTAAAAAAATTATTGAATGCCGAAAAAACCTCATTTAGCATTTTGAGCAAGTAGGTATCTATTATCTCTACCTACCTGATTGCAAGACTAGCAATAGTTTTTTTCAGAAAATTAGCATAAGTTCTCAAGGGACAGGAGTAAAAAATACATCTCTGTACCTTGCTCTGTTCTTTCTGTTCTCTGTCTGTACTTTCAAATTAAACATGCCACTTTTATAAATTCAACAAAGAACTATTTAACGAAGAACCAGATATAAATGTATAAAAAGCAAAGTTTTTTGACGAAGCTTATCAAACAGCTTTACCAGTAATTGGAGGAACCTATGGATGCCAAAGAACAGACAGGCTCTGAATAAAATGGTGCAAAAATCTCACTCTCGAAACAGACTTGCAAATGTTTGCACGGGAGAAGAGGGCAAAAAGCTCAGGAGACCTTTGTCCAACAATGGGACACACGACCAATAGGAGTGCCTACGTGTGCATTCATTAGCCATCGTCGGCTAAGTGCAACGAAGGAGTTGGTCGTTAAAAAGAGCCATTAAGTTGTCTAGCTCCATCGAACACAGGACTATATCATTAAATGATAATGATGCCTTTAACGTAAAAAACGTATTATTGCCTTTAGAAATGGATGTCACCTACCTAGTAGAACAGGTATGTTTTGCAAAACCTTGCATTTGACTATTGGTATATTATAAGTCTTCAGTCATCAGTCATCACCATCTTATGAGTAATGTGGAAATGTTTCTTTGGAAGGATATGAAAAGGAAATTAACAAAGATATACCATTGACTCTTTAAAATTGTAATTTCACTAGCAACCAAAACGACAGCATCTAGCCCAATAAAATTTTAAAAGAAAGAAAGTGTAGTTAAAATGTTATTGTCGGAAATATAGGTAGTACCGACAGAGTCAGTTGAAATTAAAATTGCTTCTTCAACATTAATTACAACAATAATATTTCTAATACAATTTATTAAAATTTCCAGAGCATAATCATTTAAGGGAGGAATTTGAAACAGTTGCCAGATTTAAAATCGAATTGTACAAAGTTAATTAGGCTACGTCAGCGTTGAGAAGGGTCCGTGCTCGGCGCGACCCCAGTTACGCAGGAGACGGGTTTATCGTGTTAAACTATGTATATGTATACCTTCTTAATTGTTATTTATTCATATGTCGTTTATGTTGCGGCTTTTTGTTGTATTTGACGATTTAACGCGCAGTTGATTTAATAAATTAAACTATAAAATGTTGACATTTATGAGAACTTTCTTGCTGTTTCTTCTCTACAGAAAAACCACGTTCCGAAGCGGTGGTATAGATTTCATAAAAAAAAAAGATAGCATGAATCTCCTAATCTGACTTCAAAGGTTTCATTTTTATAGGTAGAATAAGTTGTTCTCACTCAAACATACCTGACTCGTTACAAAAAACCAGAAACGAAATATACTTAAACTAGAATTATGTATTGTTCAGGTAGAGGTAGAACTGAAATTAGTAAATTTTCTATGTCAATAGCTTTGAATTGTTTTAGAATTATTATAACTTATAACGTGTTAAAGGTAAACTGACTAAAACCCATTGTTCTTCAGTAAATCTTGAAACAAAGCACAATTATTTCAGTAACAAAGTCCTCGTTCCTTGGCATAGCGAGAAGAGAGATATTAATAAGCGAAAAGGCGAACAGCAAAGGGAAAGGAAAACAGGGAAACTAATTACGTTCCTCTACTACAAACCGCTTTCTTTCAATTCATCTCTTCGCTAGAAAGTTCGTTTAAATGTTAATTTCCTTAGCAGAGTAGGTCAAAGTGTTAGAGAACAGAGAACAGTTTTCCTTGAAGTTGGAACGCCATTGCCATTCCCCAGCAGTAAGGACAAAACAACGGAATTTTGAACGGGAAGCTAAAGGATTTCCAATACAATTTGACCCCCGATCTTGACAAAGTTTTAATGCATCCCGTATCACAGCCAGCGAGTGCCAGATACAGAAAGTTTCAAAGTTCTGATACTTTTTAACTCCGATTCCGATCTCGATCCCACATTATTATGGTACAGCCGTTATGGTCGGTAGTTTGAAACAGCTATTGTAGCGGTGTAACTGACACTTCTGCTATTTTCTTTTCCTTGGCAAACTTGAGTCGTAACGTTGATGTGTTCTAGACCATTAGCTGGCACGAACACTCTTTGTCGCCACTTATTCCGCATAGCACAAAATTAATGTACCGTCCCCGGTAGGTGGTGTATAAACAAGATGGTGGGTGGCTCCGCCCTGCTATTTATTGCTTCTGGCACGTCCACCATCCACCAGGCTGCCATAAACGCGAGCACTAAAACGTGCCATTTCCCTAAATTATTTTAATGACGTATGTTCACCCGGTTTAGTGGATTGTAATTCGGTTACTCCTGGAAACGGTTTCTCGTACTCGAGACTTGTTGCCAAAATGTCTCGGATGTCATGCTCGACCGTGCGCGAACTTTATTGTGAACTCCGTACCTATTTGTTAGATGAGTCAGACTTGGGCCGAGACATTGTTTCAAGTCATTAGGCATGTAGAAGAGTGTCAGAGGTTTCCTTTTGCGGTGCGAGCCGTCGAAGCGGCTGCGAGCGACTACAAATTAGTCGGTGCGACGCGCCAACGCAACGGTGAGATCTTCAAACGACTCCCTTCGGCTTCGGTGTCTTAATCGAAGTCGGCGTGGTCATTACATTCCGCCCCGGCTCGCTTTGTTCCTGTCTGTGCTGTGAATTGATTTACGCCCTATTGTTTTCATTCGCTGCACCGCCGCGGCTGTATTTGCGCTCGATATGCCCGCCGGCGCTCGTTTTATTGAAATGTAAATGGAGATCTATAAAGTTTTTTTCTAAGGTTGTTGGAGATAAAGCGGCAGCTGGCGGCGACCCCTCGTGTTTGCAGTCAACTAGCGAGCGTTGAGCCGGGCTCATAACTTCGCCGTCGCGTTGCGCACAATGCCTCCCTATACTTGTAACGTTTTAGAGCTCGCAGCACCCATAAAGGATTTAATAGCGATATGGCGTGTCGAAATATTAATACGTTTGCGGCTAAACAGTACGCTTTAAACCGTATTGTCTCTGGTGTTTGAAACGGCGCTCGTGTGGGCAGTGGGCGTCAGGCATCGCACATTTGTCATTCGAGTAACAATAAAGCGTTTAATTTTATTTATAGTCTTAACGTGGGTGAGGAGATAATCGATTGTTTGCTGTTATCGCTCTTAAAGGATGCTCAGGCATGCTATGACTTCATCTTGTAGATTATAGTTGAATTGAGAGATTATAATTACTTATACGCGGTCCGCGTACTTTTAACAATTTTAAATAGCATCAGTAAACAAAGAAGTTTGTTTTAGATATAAAATATCTAAACATCAGTTCGAATTGAACGAAAACGTCTCCATTCAATATAATTTTCCCCCTTGTTACAAGAACGTGGAAACTTCCCGATAATAACATTTATAACTTGGTCCCGTTCACATAAAATTTTGTTATTTTTCCTTTAAGCAGTACATTTGGGAACACGACATCTCTCCTCGGATTCAGTGTGCTTTAGTTCACAATTTGTGATGCCATTAACCGTGTGCGTGAGGGAGACGGTTATATCATCGCACTGTTCTGATAGCGGGCGTTGAATGTAAATTACTCTATTTGCCTATGTTCTTCTGCACGTAAACGCTTCCTTCGTTTTATACAAGCCTAGTACTTTGTCTGAGGTGATATGAAGTCCCAGTAGGAACGAAAATGTTCTTGAAGCTTTTTCCGTCAAATTGATGTGACATCTGAATTACCGTCGTCGTGAACACATCTTTGTGTAAAAAAAAAAAATTACGATTGTGACTGTGACTGATAAGAAATTATTTTACAGAAGCCTTTGTCAATAAAGTTATTAAATTATGTACAACGCGTTTAATATAAAGGCAATGTATTGCAAACGTGACTAGCATGACAAGTGCTGATAATGGTCGGTCTAATTAAATTATTATATCTGCTGGCATATAAAATTGTCAGCATTACCTCGAGTTTCGCTCGCCTTTCACACTGTTATGAAATAGGCTATTCAATAGCTACTCGAATTAGAATTTATCTTATTGGATGTATTCACTTCAATGGGCTAATCAAATGAACAGAATGGATCAATAGAAATTTTCTTGTATCGAATAGAAAACGAGAAACAGAGTATTTTTATTTATTTGCAACACGAAACAGATATTTCATTTATGTTGGCGTCATCATTTTAGAAGAGGAATGGCGTTCCTCCAACGAAAAGGAAGGGGAGATCAGCATAGGGAAGATAATTATCTTCCCCTATATGACCGATATCACTACATAGTATAAAACAAAGTCGCTTCCCGCTGTCTGTCTGTCCATATGTATGCTTAGATCTTTAATACGAATTTTGATACGTTTTTTTTTTAGAGAAAGTGATTCGAGAGGAAGGTTTATATGTATATAATACATCAGCATTGCACCCGTGCGAAGCCGGGGCAGGTCGCTAGTTGTTTATAAAATATACGAGTAAATTTTTGAATATCGTTTTGGTAATTATATCCAGTTATGTTCATTTATGGATTCGTCTGTATCCTAAATGAGACGAAAATGTTCCTGAATGACGTCTTGCTCGATAGTATTCGTAGGAATCGGTGCCATTCTGTGCGAACGTTTATATGAAAAGGTATTTTTTTGCAGATTGCCCTTGGGCTCCTTGGGGAATGTTGTTCAGTATCATAAGTACAATCACTGTAGTAACGAAACTATCATAAATTTTCACACTGTATAAACATTGAAAGAGCTAAACCACAGCTAAACTGTAATACCTATGTTTGTGAAAAAAGCGTGGAAAGAGCAATGGCAGCCATATTAACACTAGAAGCTTCTTTCTACACTTAGCGTAACATAATCCTGCACGGCTAGCATGCCACCCACGACAAAGCGTTTAAAAGAGAAAACCGTCATGCGCGCTCTCTTTGGCATGCATGGAGGCACGTCTCGATTTTTGTCGTTTTCCCGGGGGTGGCATGCTAGGCCTACTATTGCATTGTTCCACTTTAATGGTTGGTTTGAACTTAATATACTTGTATAAGTAAAGCAAATGAACAATGGTATACAAATGCCAAGAAAATGTAGCGCAAATTATAGCTGATTGTTCAAAATTGCGTTATCATTATTTTATTCATAATACCATACTATAAATTTACTATGAACGATTTAAATTTACATTAACACGGTTCATTATTTCTCCGGCTCTATAATAATGGCTTGATTGCAGTAATTCGCACTACATATCATATTATTGCAAGTTGTTGTGAATGCAATTTGTTTATTGGAGGATAAATTAATGATAAGATAAAATTAAGTCGAATTTGTGGTTGGAAACCACACAAATCGTGAACCATTTTGTGATTGTGCGTTATGGCTATAATAAATAGATGTTATGAACATAGCTTTATCGTGCGCAAGTGCTTTTTATGTCCCCTAATGTACCGAACATAATTTTTGTAACATTTGTGCACTCTAGTTTCGTACATTGTATTCTTTGTTATTAAAAATTTTGTTATTTTTATCAACCTTAATAATTTCTAATTAATTTAGTTTTTGACCATCTCGCAATCCCTAACAATTTCTCATTGTTAAAATTTTATGTGAAATGTTGAAACTAAACTTGTTATTTTCCTTTTGTTCAGGAGACAGCAGAAGTATGCGTCGGTACGTCAGTGGGAACGATCACCGAGCCAGACTGTCTGGGGCCCTGCGAGCCTGGTACATCGGTCACGCTGGAGGGCATCGTGTGGCACGAGACGGAAGGTGGTGAGTTGTTACTAGCGCACGAACGCAACGCACCGTAGCGCTCGCCTCATACCACCTCACGCTTATGCACGCCTGGTACTTGTGACTGCTTCGCGATCCGAGAATACCGACATGCAAACCTTGTTATGCGCATTTCTCCTGCCTTCCAGGATCCATTCTAATCCAAGTTGATTTACTGAAATGCGCATAATAAAATAGACCTATTTCATAAATCTGTCGCACAAGTCGTAAATAGATTAAATGCATTAAAGGTACTATTCCGAAGCCGACCGCCGACTGCAACTGCAAGCTGCAAGTGCAGTTTTCTGTACTATATTTAAAATATTTCTACAGATATGGTTCGGTATACTTACTTACCTTAACAGTATTTATGAAACGTGGTTTCGGTATTTCTCAACTAACCTTTTCAGTTCTCATTTTATTAACATTTTATTTCTCATCATCCATTTCCATTATTGCCTACATTTAACTCAGAATAAGGTTAACTTTTAAAACATAATGAGGGTACAAAATACAAAGTAAACTTTATCTTCACTGATATAACGGATTACATTAAAGTACCACCTGATTCAACAAAGTTGTGTCATGAATTTAATTAAACGAACAAGGTAGAAGCACTTTGAGAAAACAAAAGTAATGTAAAGATCAAACAAGGAACATTCCATGTTAATGTTTCTTTTGTCTTTCTTGTGTCGGGTTTAATATATGTTACATTCCATTTATTTCAAAACAGTACGTCGTTGTAAGTAAATCAATATTCATGAATTAGGTACTTACCTACATAACGTATTTAGATAGGGAATGTCTTTAGTTTAGATGTAAACAGAAAAAGGCGTTATAAAATATAACATGGATATAATTTTGATAATGTGGAACATTTTCATGTTGTCTTTTATGATTCTAATACATTTGACGACAAGTGTTTGAAGAAATTAAGTTTTAAAATGAACATGCAGACAATTTAATTCCGAATAACAATACAATACAATTGTAAATAAATAAACAACAGACGTTGCATATTTAATTTAGGTACTTATAATTAAAGATCTATTTGACATGATGTCAATTCTCTAGAATAATAGATGAGACATTGTTTTCAAGTTCAAGCAACACGACTTGAAAAATAATCTAATTAATGAAATACTCTGAACAGAATTAAACAGACGTCAAATGGCGTATTACTTTACTTACTACACGTCCCACTACAGGCAGGACACATTTCTATCCTCGATAAGGCTGTTAGCCCAAAACTCGTGCCCAATGCGGTTTGGTAGTCTTTACATACACATAAATTTCTTCTTCAGCGTATGCAGGTTTACTCAAGATGTTTTCCATCACCTCTGAGAGCAGGGGGTCAATCGCGCTAATTTTGAACGATACTACCAAAACAAAACCACAACCAAAAACGTTACGTTATGCACAATTCGTATCGCGCAAATTATATTAACGGTAACGATTTAGCTTTATTTCGGAAGATACGTTGGCGTACGTTTGCGTTTGATGTCCGTTCGATCGAATTTTCTGTATTGTGCGATTTAACCGTTCAGAAATAAATATCGCGATAGCTTTTTTACTTCAGCTAAACCAAATCTAAACCAAAACTAAACCAAAACCAAAACCAAACCAAAACCGTATAAAATTGCGCAATTGAGACCCAGGTCCGTATATTTCTTCGTCCTTTGGGTCGGTATTACGTGGTATTACGTACGGTCGGCATCTGAGAAATCTAACCTCCTTGCGCGCCTAAAAAGATTGAGATTGAGGGGTCAAGTTTCTCTGAAGCTGAATTTACCTACATGGGTAAGAAAAAATTCAGAACGCTCGTCTATCTATGCTCTAAATAATGTTTTATTTCAGTCTGCCATGTTCAGACTATACTTAAATGATTAAGCGTTAACCAACCCGCAATTACTTTAATGTCCACTTTGCTAAAACAATTTATATCACCTGGCTTTTAGTGATTGCAATTTGAACCTTTTTGTAGTCATTCGCATTTTCATGACGGCAATAACCAGTTCCTCGTCGTTTTTATATTAACAGCTTGCAATCTCGAGCTGGCGATTACTTGAATGTTAAAATATTCATGGCTTTAACATAAAACGGTGAGTCGGTGAGCCACCTTATAATTACAAGTACTTATTAGCAGATAGCATCATTGAATTCAAAGAATATTTAATAATGAAGAGTCTTTACACCTTTTTATTCGATTACAGCAGAAAAGGAACGCGAATGTTTGCTTGTAAATTAAATACATTGGTGTGAAAGTAACCAGTTGTGGAAACAAAGATTTTGTGTCACGTGCCGCCATTTTGAATTTTTAAATTGTCACAGTCAGTGCCGAAACCTCTATTACTAGTATTAAACGAATATTTAGTATGATTTTTCTGTCTGATTGTAGGTTTTATCTTGGTTTTATAAATACCTAAGCCTGCCCAACTAACTAAGATACTAAGATAAGAGTTACAATGGATGCATAGGAGCGCTAACGAAATCTTCCAGTGATAAAGCAGCGCTAAATAAAGTTATAACTGGTGCTACTAAAGTCTGTTCTAATTTGGCAATAGAAGAGATTTCATTAGCACTATTATAGAACCTTAACATTTAAGGAGAGTTTGTACAACTACAAGAGCTAATGGTACCGATTCGGACTGTGCGACAACTTAACTTAACTAAATTTATTCCTGTCACTTTCTAAAATAAGATTAAGAAAAGAGACAGAAAACCAACAACTAATTTTAGTGCTGTCAAAGTGACGTTACACGCCCAAAACGCCTTAAATAAGATGGCGTACATTATGATGGCATTTTATTTTGGGCGTGTAAAGTCACTTTGACAGCACTAAAGTCAGTTGTTGGTTTTCTTTCTCTTTTCTTAATCTTATTTTAGAAAGTGACAGGAATAAATTTAGTTAAGTTAAGTCGTGGTACAGTTCAAATCGACACCAATAACTCGCCATTATTTCCTCTATAGAACTTATTGTCATTTTCGTTCAAAGCTATAAGACAAGATGGTTTAGCTGGATTGTAGCTATTAAAATCGCTACAATACGTCTTTAAACTTTAAACTCAAAATCGTATCGTTCTTATAGACCTTTAATTTATCGCTAAGAGATAACGTTAATCACAGCTTCTATAGCGTCTCTTTCTCCCTTGGAGTTATAAAATAAGCGCTATGCATCCTCAAATTGTTTGTTGGATGCTTAATGAATTTATAACCCTTGCATGTTCGTTAACGGAACGCAAGCCCAAACGTCCGCTGATTAAGAAAATAATGTTAAAATTGATTACCAATCAATTTGCATATTTCATGTTTACAGTAAAATTAATCGAGCACAACGCAATTTAGTATTATAAGTACTTTACTATAATAATTGAACTTATGTGTTCAAAGCGTAATTATAGCGTTGGTTATTAAAATTATCGAAATCAAATTTGCAATTGAAATTGGCGGCTGGATTTCGGTGAACAACCTATATTAAATTATAATCGTCGACTCCCACAATATTCTGTTAAATTAATGAGCGTTGGATTTAATGGTAATCCATAAGAAGCGATCGTCCATCATTACGAGTAAAATAAAACAGAAACAGAATGTAATGTGAGACCATGAGCACACGTCGACGTGGTCCCGACCGCCATTAGAGAGGGCCATACCACGAGCAACACAATGCTGCTCCCCGGCGCTCTGTGCTGCCCGTAATAGCCCAGTCATTTTACGGTTTGAGCCGGGACTAATTATGAATTGTTTATGTTTTCGGTATATCATTTAAGAGCCAAATTGAGCCCAAAATTTAAAATAAGTCGCGTCAGCAACAGTCCAAATTTTAATTTTAGCATTTATCGCGTTGCGTTGTAAAAAATGTGACGGTAAAATTTTTAAGGCACTTCAAACACGGAGTAAATATTTTTGTCTACTTAGAAAGCTTTGAAAAATACATTTGTATTTTCTAATGAATAACTCATTTTTTAAATTTCAATGGCTATTTTATTACTCAAAAGTCATTTATATGGTTGAATCTAATTAAAATAAGAGCATTGGTATTAATATTATTAAGTTAAGAGCCTTCTGCATGGGTAGCATGCCAACCCGCGATAGCCGTGATACAGCTATATCACGTCTTTTATCTCGTTCATTTGCGCGCGAACGAACGAGATAAAAGTCGTGATATATAGCTGTTTCAGCTATCGCGGGTTGGCATGCTACACATGCTGGGAGACATAATTTTGATTTCTATATACCTAGCTATGCGAAAAAAGACAATGTTTTTAGTCAGACAGTCTTTATGTCACTAAATGGTTACAGTTTAAAAGTACCACTCATAATTACTTCCTAGTTTCCTACCCTTCCTAACAAAACACCGTAAAATGACTGGGCTAGTAATTATTATAAAACACGATAATAAATCACCATCTGCTCGCTTCTGTTGCCACTTTCCAAATTTATCCGGCCGTTGGTCGCGGGGAGGGGACGCTCGAGGGGGGCAGGGGGGCAATTCACGCCCTTCCTCTTCAAGCTTATTTATTTTCGGCTAATGGCGCCGAGCAGCTTACGGAAATTAAACACTGTTTACTGTGCGACTCCGACCGCTTTATAATTTTATCATGGGCTCGTGTAACGCTTGTGAAGTTTTACCTTTCACTTGAGATATCTCTGTATTAATTATCTCGGGACAGGACCGCGCGGCATCTGCCCGGAACGCGCTTGACTCTCAAAAAATGTACCGGAGACAGGTTTACGATGTTCCGTGCAGCTCACAATTAACTGCAGCCGATTCACTACGACCGCGGCGATACACTCCACTAATTACCTGACTTATTATTATTACACGTTATCTTTAGTTTCGTTTTACATCTCTTTTATTAACTCATTAGCATTAATATAGTCAAAAACTTTGGCCCTCTATAGCGCTAAATAATACCAAAATGGTACTCATTTGTGTAGAGGACCTTTTATCGTAAAGTTTGTTTTACCAACAGGTCGGTAGCGTTGAATGGATGTAAATGAAATGCCGGGAACTTTGTTTGTCCCGGTGCGGGAAACAATGGACAAGTCTGATTAGACCTCTCGGACCAAACGCGGGTGTCTGACGCCCACTCGCCCCATTACTGACTTTATCCATTTAGACACACAAAGACCTTTAGCGTACACAATTATTATCAAGCATTAGAGTATTCATGAAAGCCCAAGCCCAAGCTTAAGCCCAACCAAACACAATAGTGGTTTATATGGGTTTACACGAATAGGGTGTAGTTTGGAGACATACACGGCTATCAGAGAAGCGAGGATGCCGGCGAGGGTTGAGGGTGAAGCGAGGGTGCGGGAGGAGAGGACTCGGCCATTAGGCTGTTGATTACCGCGGCCCGAGGTGTAATTAGCACGCCTAAATGAACCTATTTCGGTTCGCTGCTCTCCTAGTATAGCCATCGTGATCTCAATCATTCGCGTAAACATTTAGTTTATCACCGAGGGGTTTGTTTAATTGTATTAGAAATTCTCTGAAGAGATTTATTTGAATTGGGTTTATAGTGAGCATCACTATAGCATCACATATATAAAGGGATTAAAATTTTGGGTCGTATTCAAATTCGTTTTATTTTACAGGTACTCAATTTGGCATTTAAGTATTCAGAGTTTGAACGAGAATTCTTAGTGTAGAAAAATGTAGTCCCTCGCTCGGACTATTAGTGTAAAATATAGGCTAAAATTGAAATGTGCTATGGAACTATTACTGGCTTTAGATTATAAACAGTGTAGCGTTGAAAACAAAGTTTGAACATAATGGAGCCGTATGTCGCCCAATGCATAATCGCCCTCGTATCCATTAGGCAGACGAACAAAACGAACCGATAACGAAGCAAACAACCGGACGAGCCTCTAATTTAACTTTTCCGTGACCGGTGGTTCCGTATTAACCATTTACAAGGGAAATTCACCCCTAAATAATAAAAGTGAGCGCGGCCGACACTTTGCCGGTGATAGCCGGAAAGTTGGTCGGACGGCATCTGCAAACCTTCTGAATATTCTGACAGCCTGGTATTTTGTTTCTTACTTAGATGTCTTGGTGCCAAATATATTATTTTAAGAATGTGGTTTTCAACTGGCATATTATGAATTAAAGATAAGTTTTTGACATTTGACGTGGGAGACCGGTTATTTTCAAAAATACTTGTCCCAGCTTTGCCCGGGGGTGGGATCTATAATAAAAGTAATATATTAATTTGTAACACCACCGGAAGAAATTATCTGAATGACAGTCAAAACCGTATCATAACATAAAGTAAGCGGAGAAATAGAAATGATGAGGATGAGGACAGACGCGGATAGAGACTTTGTGTTATATGTATACTATTTAAGAAATACACGTATAAGAAGAACAGTAAGCGTTTTATCGGTGACTCTTATAATTATCGGTGATGTTGTGCCGATGCTATCCACAAAAACCTATACAAAGTGTAAGTAAAAGTATCCCACATACTCTACCCATCAAACAGAACAACTTTTACTATGGGAACAAATTGTCCCATAGTAAAAGTAGTTCATTTTGATACGTGGGGCACACTGAAAGTTTCAGGAACGGACCAGTTAGTGACAATGCCAATGAAAAATTTATTTTAATTACGAATAAGAAACTCTTTATCAAACTATAGCCGAAAATTTTATTCGATTGTCATTTGTTTTAACGATTTGGCGGCAATTTGAAAAGAGTGTGTCGCGAGGCAAAACGAATTTAGCAAGGAAAAATGTTTTCTCCCCAATTTATTACGATTTTCGTCGTGGTCCTAGTCCATTACAAAGTTAATGATAAACTTCGATAGGTATTTCATGATGAATTTCCCTTGACACTTGTTTACAACTGGTTAAATGAGTTTAGGCATGATCGGAGCAATCTCAGTGATGATCTACCTGGGAGATGTCGTTCAACGGCGACAACTGAAGAAAACGCCAATGCTGTGCAGCTCATGAGAGAGGCTGATAAGAGAGTGACCTACCAGCAGATTCAGGCATGCTTCAGCATTGATATGAGTCAAGTGCAAAAGATCCTACACGAATATTAAGGCGTAGGGAAGCTTTGTACTAGATGAATACCCCATAATTTAACCGATTTCAATAATTTCATAGTAAAGCAGAGGGGGTCCACTGCTTCTCACAGAGGTTCCATTGAACGGGACGATACATAAAATAGAATGGAGGCCACTTCTAAAAATATTAAAAGTATTCCCAACCTCCTACTTCTATACACTTTTTATTGTCCTGAAACTTTCAATGTGCCCCACGTAGGTAGAGTATGTGGTTTAAAGGTACTTTAAGGATACTTTCATCATCTACTATTGATCATTATTATTATGGTCATTTACAACATTGAACATTTATCTACGTTACGTTTAAAACATTCCCATAACCATGAACATGTAGGTAGCAATTTTTCAAAGTAACATGTTAAAAGTAGGTATCCTTTTGGGCTATAAACTTTTACGATCCGTGCCCCTAATAGTCGGACTATTCCCTGAGCTCTACCTTCTTCGGGATCTACATGACAATACGTAACATTATATCTTCAGCCATATAAATTGAGCTTTACCAAATAATATTCGTTTCAAAGTTCTTCCAGAATATTTTCTGTATTTTTTTTTAATCAGGTTTCAAGGGACGGGAGTCTTTGTCCTTTATGTCCAGCTTTTTTCTGGGTTTTACTAAAATACTAATTACTAACGTATTAACAGGAGAAATCTCAAACAGTGGGCCTAGCACGCCACCTTCGAAAAAAAGGAGATAGATCGACATGGACCTCTGTCTTGTTACTTTTTGTAAAAACGAGAAAAGTGTGTTCTTATTACCATTTATTAAAAGGGCGCGCATGAGTAGATTTCCCGTTTTGTCGCTTTGCAGTGTCCGCACGGCTAGTATGCCATGCAGCCACGCGCGACAAGGAGAATAACGAAGAATTTACATTCGCAAAGTAACAATTATAGAGTTACATCCATAGAGTAGAGTAGGTAGTATAAGAGTACATCCCGTTTATTCTCGTTTTCTCTGAAGCGGCATGCTAGGCTTACTAAACAGTTATCCCATAAAATTTCACGCCGACATCATATCATTCACTTTATGCTAATAGCTTATAGAGAAATGCTTTATGTGTTCATTGTTTCGTGAAACAATAAATAATAACAGAATTGAAACGTCCGGCTGTCGTAATTATAAAATCAATCTCTGTTATACAATAACAATATGTTATGAGAATTTGTTTTTTCACGAACATGATTAGAGTATTTTTTTAATAAATGTTATTCTTGTGTCGTGATGTAAATAATAAGTATGTACCTAGTTGATATAGGGTTTGCAGTCTCGATTCCCAGTATACCGGGATCCTTCATAATTTCTATGATCACCTTATTAATACACTAGCTTAACAAAAACAAAAAAGCCTGTGAGGTGACCTGGGGGTATACGTATTTTTAACTTATGAATGATATCTAGTTTAAACATAAATCTCTTGTTTCAATTTGTTGTTATCCAATATTTGAATTTTTATTGTATCAACAAGGTAACAACCCGAGAATCCTGCTTATATCATGATCCCACGGGATAATGATTATTTAGTCCCGCTAATGCCGGGATCGTGAAATTGCAAACCCTATTTGTAGTTATTAATGTAGTAAATTTATGTTATTGCATATCACTAACGAGTAATTCATGGTGTAAATTATTCAGCTTTTTATTACGTGGCGTAATGAATGAATACATTATTAATAGTGTTTTACGTCATTAGTCAGTATCCTAGTAAGAATATAAGTCAGTATCCTATATATTAAATCGTAGAATTATAATATGTATAAAAATATTAGGTCCTGTTTCACCACTTCTGGATAAGTTCTTGATAGCTCATTTGTGACATATATTATGAAATATGTCAATCGATCTGGTAGATAAGCTATCAAGATTTTAGCCAGAAGTGATGCGAAACAGGCGCTTATCATAAAGCCTTTTTTTGCATTTCAAACTAAAGGACGGTAAAGGTAATTTTTAAAATGTAGGTTCGCTGAAAATCAAGTTACAAAAATGCTCGCTGGGGCTATAAGGAATTGTTGGAGACCCTAATTTTTATCTCAAAAGCTCATCTTGTCTGCAAACTCATTTTATATACAAAATGGCGTCTAAAAACGGATAGTAATGTAATGAAAAACAAATTTTATTTAAAAAGATAACGCTGGTAGTTTTATTGTGAGCAAAAAAGGCGACATGAATAGACGGGGGTGAAATTGATTAATTAAATTTGCATAAGTTAGCACGCTAGCGCGATAAGCAGGGGTGGAACGATGCGAGCGTTTCTAAATATGCGACCAGAGTCACGTTCTGCCTCCATCCTTTGTAACTACGCGTCCCAAACTCGTTCCAAACTCACTGAACTTTTCGACCCATGTTTGGGTTTACTTAGCGTTTGAAATGGGTCACATTCAATCGTAGACTTCAAGAAAATACTTTTTCAAGATTACGAGTGACAAATTCTCACAAAAAATAAAATTGGTTCGCACGAGCACGAGTTGAGCATCGATCTTGGTTGCTCTGTTTCCCTAGTATGTAAATGAGGTCCGTGACAAATTGGATCGAGCACCTCTCTCAATATCTGCATCAATTTTCGACGTCGGTTGCCGTTCAGTTTCTTGTTACGGTGGAACCCTGTAAAATATTAAATTATGATGATAATATGAATAAAAAAATTGTATCATCTTTCAATATAATGTTATACTGAGTGAGACATAAATTGATGTACTTGATATTTAAACGAAAGTTTGTTTCCATATTTATGTTGATAAGCAAGCAAAATAAACTTTTTGAGAATGAGGCGTGAAAATGGTGTGATGTCTATGGATATGAAAATATGTCCTTTTCTCTTTTGAAACCTTTGATATTATAACAGAACTAAATAGATAAATAATCAAAACGGTTCAAAAATGGCAGAGTCAAAAGAGGCTCCTAACGAGTTCTTTTGCCATTTATTCGTGTCTGACAATAATAACCGTTGTAAGACGTGCCGTTTCGATCAAGCAAATACAAAAAAAACCTCGGAAAAAACACGTTTCTTGCATGGTTCAATTGATGGTTCCCCATAATTTTTTACTTGTAGTTTTTATTATTTGTTATACACAAATCCAAAATAATAACACATATTCTGTGAAAATCTCAACTCTCTACCTATTACGGTTCAATAGAATAATAGATACAGCCCCTTAAAGCTAGGACAGACGGACGGACGGAGAGCTTAGGCTGAATACGGCTCCGTTTTCACCCTTTGGGTACGGAGCCCTAAAAAAAATTGAACTCTATACCTTGACGTTTTTGAACCCTCCCCAGAAATTAACCCCTATAATTAGGAAGTCGTAGGTGTAACATGTTAGAATATGTTATCCGCAGGTGTCCTGGTGGTGAACGTGACCTGGCGAGGGAAGACCTACGTCGGCACGCTTCTGGACTGCACGAGACACGACTGGGCGCCACCACGGTTTGTAGTTTAATAGATCATTATCATCACCCAAGAAAATATTAAGGTTGTGCTTCAGACCATCAAACTGAACAACTTTCACTTTGGAGCCAACTTCGAAATCTTTCGTTCAACTTCGAAATCGTTTGATGGTCTGTGGGTCTACCCGCCCGCACATTCGAACTTCGCAATTGTGTGAATGTTTTCGTTCCCATGGCCTCGATTCGGAGTGTACCACGACTAAACTAAACTAAATGTATTCCTGTCACTTTCTAAAATAAGATTAAGAAAAGAGACAGAAAACCAACAGCTGACTTTAGTGCTGTCAAAGTGACGTTAAATGCGCAAAATAAGATGCCATCATAATGTACGCCATCTTATTTAAGTCGTTTTTGGGCGTGTAACGTCACTTTGACAGCACTAAAGTCAGCTGTTGGTTTTCTGTCTCTTTTCTTAATCTTATTTTAGAAAGTGACAGGAATACATTTAGTTTAGTTTAGTTGTGGTACACTCCGAATCGAGGCCAATGTCAACTCTATTACAATGAAGTGCGGACCGAAACAGTGGCGATCATCGAAACATCGAAAGTCCGGGTACAGGGTCTGATCATCCCTTTAAAACTCGTTAGCTTATTAAGTTGGTCCCACTGCAGGGCACAGGCCTACCCTCAAGCAATATTCCGTGCCTCAAGTAGGGAGTATGGTTGTTAGTCCACCACGCGTGCCCAATGAGGGTTGGTAGACTAAAGATAATTAACATCAGAATTTATTTTTTAGCGGATGCAGGTTTCCTCACAATAATGCTTTACTTCATCGTTTGAGATCAATCGGTCTCGGTATTACTTCAGAAAAACTCATTGGCCCGGCATGTCGTCCGAGCGGACTGGAACCCGGACCCTCATGATTGAGTTTCGATACCTCTCCACAACGCGCTACCGACGCTCTTATATCAATAGATACACTAAGTCAAGTGGTGAGAGATGCCTTGAAATATTGCGAACTTGTTCCTGCTGGATTAGGAGGCCGTTTCTGATAGTTTCAACATGCGTTTGTATGCACAAGTCAATCACTAATAAAATTGATCGAAGTACCGTATTCCATTCTGACAAAGTTTAGCTTGAAATAAACATGCACATTTAAAGGCAATAGACCAACTAAAGTGAATGTCAAGTCAGTTTACATTAGCAATGCAAATATGTGTATCACGATCAAGAATACAGAGCACGTGGAAAAGATTGAAATAGAACTTATCTGCGCATTTGAATATAGCGAAAACTGACATACGGTCAGATTCCCCAGGGCCCGAGACGAAAAGTGCGTCTCTATAATACGAGTGGGGACGAACTCGGAATATAAATGATTCTAATCCTCTACCGAGAAACGAGGATTACGTACAGTCGACAAAACAAGGTATTTCGGTTTCTGTTCAGACCGGACTCATTAAGAATTAAAAGGATAAAATACCGAACCGATGCTCGTCGGGATACCGACCACTCGGGGGATTGTTTCGCACAAATTGGAGTTAATGTAGTGATGGATTACTAATTTCTAGTCGGATACTTAGTTTTCGATGCAGAATTATTTGCTTAAATGTGTATAATTGTTATTTCAGGTTTTGCGATTCACCGACGGAAGAATTAGACGCACGAACACCAAAAGGACGAGCGAAACGTGGCCGAGGCGCTGCTCCTACCGACATGACGAACTTCACGGAGACACGGTCATCGGTCCACAGCAAACTGCGCAACGGCGGCGCCAAGGGTCGACGCGCACTCCCCTCCCCGACACCCTTCACACCCCCTCGACCCGACTCCAAGAGAAAACGCACGTCCGAAGCCGAGGAACGTCCACCGACGCCCAAAGCGAAGCGCCCCCCACCGACACCGACCTCACCCCCACCAGATCCCGTCCTTCTAGAATGTCCCGAGCCCAACTGTTCCAAGAAGTACAAACACGCGAACGGACTCAAATACCATAGGTCGCACGCGCATGGAACACCAGACGATGACGACAAGGATGGCTCGAGTTCGGAGCAAGAAGAACCGGCTACAGAGCCCGCGTCTCCGGCTCGACCACCTTCTGAACCTGCCACTCCTGCCACTCCCGTCAAATCCCCCACTCCAGTGAAATCTCCCGATGTGAAGGAGAAGAGTCCGGAGAAGTCGCCGGAGAAGCCCGAGGCGAGTGTTGAGTCGCCGCCGCAGGCGAGGTTCCCGGAGGAGTTCGCGGAGGCGCCGGAGCCGCAGCCGCAGCCCGAGCGAGCGCAGACCCCGCCCGCGCCTGCCACCCCCCCTCCCGAGCCTCTACCGACGTTACAGCCTACACAGTTTAAGGTACGGCTCTTTCAATTGACTTTTAACTTGGTTGTGGCATTGAGTAGATGATTAACAGCATCATACAAGCTCGCGACGGTCTTCCACCACTACATGTATGTGGTACACTCAAGCTCAAGCATGCAGTAGTGTACGTCCGCTGCTGCAAGCTTGCATGAAGCGGTTTCTCTGTAGGATATTAGCTTGGTGGTACAGGAAATACATTATTGTGTCAGATTTATCTGGCTCATGTTAACATGGACTTGTTCTAAGCGATTACGTCAGAATTTCGATTCCTTAGCCCCCTTATTCAAAACTACTTAAAGATTTAACATCATCGACTGTCTTAGTGTCTGGTCTTGGTCTAAAAAGTGTACGACCATTATTAACCAACAATCAGCGCCTAATATTAGAACAGATACACTTATTATTATTTGGTTGATAGGACTTTTTACTTCTTTCTTTTCTTTCTTTTTTCGAGTTTACTTCCTTAGCTGACAAGCGAGAAAGGAGACACCAGCGCGTTGCAAACCCAGCAATCGCAAACGCAGTGAGCCTAAATTTTACTTGCCGTACGTGCGGCCGTGCCTGTCGCTCCCGTATAGGGCTCTATAGCCACGAGCGTAAGTGCCGCCAAGACGCTGCTTAAATCATCTGTTACAGATGAAAAGGCCTATGATGATGATGATGAGGACTTATGGTCACTAACCAATAGCTAAAGAATACAACCTTCTGATTATATGGTTATGTACAAGTACATTCAACAATATAGGATCTCTGGTCTCTCTGGAAGAAGGTAATTTGTCTTTTGGAGCTACTGCGATCTAAACAAGACTGGACCTTACACTACTCATCGCAAAAGCTCTTTTCACAGACACTCGTAAACTGGATACTAAACGTTAATAATTCTAAAATTTCAGGTCAAACCGCGATCAGCACTCATGCCATCGGAAGAGCGGAAGTCAACGGAATCTCCACCGGACGAGTCGCCGGGCAAGAGGCGCGCGAGACGCTCCCCGACTCCCGGCGTGCGGTCACCCGCGTATTCTGACATATCAGACGACGCTGCAACACCTGAGGGCGCTCCCGAACCCGAAGGGCATAGGCCTTTCCCTGTTTATCATCAGGTCTGTATTTGAACGTTTTTAAAAAGTATGTTTAGGTTAGATCATAATTGAAGACAAAGTACATGGCGATCGAGCTTTGCTCGGCGTCTCTCTAGTTTATCTTCCATGTTAATTTAGGTAGTCATCATCACTGCGAAAAATGATTTCCACAAACAAACAAAAAATTATTCGAATTTTTTGTTAGAGGTAAATGTGATACATACCGGAGGTGCTTCAGATCATCAAACTGAATAACTTTCACCACGGACCAACAAATTATGTTGTTCTATACATTTGGGTCTAGCTATTGACATTTTCTATGTAATAATTAAAAAAAACCCTCCATATTAGTCCCACAGTAAAAGTTGATCAGTTTGATGGTCTGAGGGATGCCTCATTAAGAGCTTACCGAGCCTATTGTGCTGCCCTCAATCGTATTCTTTTTATTTCTAAACAATCAAACGACATTTCCTAAAAACAAGAATGTCACATTGTTGTCCTGATTGGCTTTTAATTTATCGAAACATAACGGATTATTTTATTTTATGCTTGTAGCTTTCATCTTTAAAACCGCCAAATGTGGCCTCTTTTGGCGGTTTTAAAGATAATAACTACACACATTATAAAACCAAATCCACAGTGACATTCTTGTTTTTTGAAAATATTGTTTAAATGTTAAGAAATAAAAAAAAATACGTTTGGGGGCAGTACAATAGGCTCGGTACAGCCAAGTAGGCCGGTAAGTAGTATATCCGCAAAAGCACTTTAAAAATGTTATCCTGTCTCCCTCCTGTCATAAAATATCAAATTAACAAACAAATAGACTCATCATGTCCCATTATTCACAGTACTACGGCCAGCCACCATACCTGCCTCCCACTCACCCGCCCACCGCCCCGCCACCTACCTCCGACAAGGGGAAGGAAGATCTTACCAAGGGAGACCCGAAGGCTGACCTCAAAGTAAGTTATTTGTTGCTAAACACGTTCTTTGCATAATTAAGTCATTTGTATTGCTTTCATATGGTGTGATGATACTACGAATGTGTAATTCTGACGGTTTAGGAAAGATAGCTGTGTTAAGTGTAGCGAAATTGGTTTGTTGTTTGGAGACAAAGAATAAATGTTGGCGTAACTGGAATTAATGGACTATGTAAATTCGATTTTGGTTCATTTAAAAGCATGTTTTGTCAAGCAAGTAAATTTTTTTTTATCGAAATTTCTTCAAAATTATGCATAGGATTAAAACATTATTTACATTTTGGCTTAATTAATGCAGACCCTCGTATTGAAAGGTCCTTTCGTTTCGTACCCATATCTCCCACAAATTCATTTTTAAAACAAAACTCATCTCTTTATTCGACTTTTACTACGCTTACGGCCGTAGAATGGCAACGTGAATAGAGCTATCGTGCCTTAGCTCTTTTTCTATTTGCGCGCGAACAAACGAGATAAAAGGCGTGATATAGCCTTATCGCGCGCATCATACTACGTCCGCAGTTTATCTTGTATGGTTTCTCTACTTACGCGCGACTCGGAATTTTGCCATGCTATATGTCGCGGCAAGCCCGGCTTTCACTCTCAGAAAAGCGCGGGATGAGGTCCTTAACTATGCAGCGACGGCCAGCAAAGAAACAATGTTAAAGGGGCAGCAGGAATAGATCATAAAACATGAATATGTAACACCTTTATAATTTTCAGGACGGCAAACCCGAGAGCGGACCTCAAAAAGTTCTTCCCCAACATTTCTACCCCTACAACTATGTCCCGAATTTTCCCTACAACGTGGAAGCTGGCGGCCCACCACCGGGACCACCTTTAGACGATAAGAGCAAAGATACAGACCGGTCTAAGACCACACCGAGTCCACTCGATAAGAACAAGCAGCGACCACCAGATGGGAAGGAAAACCCGGCCCGGCCGAACGATAACCACCAGATTCTGAAGGAGAGTATAGAAATGAAAGCTCAGATGGGGCCGTACGCTTTCCAAAGGCCACCGCACGCGAGGGAAGAGGAGTTGAGGAGGTGAGTTCAGATTTGAAAAACTTGACTTGTTACTTAAATAGGTGTCATTTTTTCTTGGAGTAATCTATTCTATGATTTAATTAATGGCACAGATGGTGTTTTTGCTTTGGATTTGAGAAATTTTAAACAGTTAAAAGTCAAAATGATCACAATAGTTTCTCATTTCAATGATGTATTTTTAACTCACAATTATTATGTAGAGTCGATGGCATGTCATAGTTAATCTTGACTTTGGCACGAGATCTCTTCTCTGGCGGAGAAGAGATTTTTCAGTTCGCATTAGACGTTCACAATGAAAAGAATGGTCTTCGTGTACTATTGGTTAATAATTTTTTGAATGTCGCTCGTATTATGTGCACAAAGAGAAAGCTCATTTTTGTGATGCCTAATGCCGATGCACTTTTGTTTTCAATGAAGGTTTCGCATTAGATCAGATTAGCACTACACCGTGAGCAATGGCGGTATAAAATGGGAGGCCTATGGCCAGCAGTGGGCTGATTTGATTGAGTGTTTGGGTTTAGACCCAAAGTGAGGGTTATTTATGAATCATCTTCATATCAGCCGATAGACGTCCACTGCTGGACTCTGGGATCGCCAAGAAGGATTTTTTATGAATGTTTGTATCGTTTGTGTAGGTACTACATGAGCTTGGAGCAGAGACGCAAGGAGGGGAGCGAGCGGCCCCCCGGGGGCGCGGCGCCGGGCGGGGGGGGCAGGCCGCCGCCGCAGCCCGCGCACAAGCCGCCCCCCAACAAGGACAAGGACGATAAGCCCAAGGAGGAAGTCAAGGTAAGGTCCCTCATGAAAGGAAACAAATCTCGCAATCCGCGAGATCGCGTCTGACCTACACACACTTGGATGCTGTTTTGAAGTTGATTGCAAATAGACAACCTAAAGACAAAAGATGTAAAATTTTTGGAAGAGTTGAATTTTTTTTCTACTATTAAATCGTCCATCGTCCATTTCCATCTCGTACTTCATACTACTACGATAGATGCAGTGAGTATTATTTTTATGGGGCTATGCGGCCCACTAATTCTACGATCTTTATGCATCTGGCCCACAAATAGAGAAATTACGCGCTCCCAATGGCGCTAACCAATGACTTTGAGTTTGACATGCCTGAGCTACTATGCTTCGTCAAAAGCAACACACAAGAGATAAACCGCATGCAAGCTTCGTCAGACTGTCACTGAGTAAAGTAAAGGCTCTGCCCTACGCAACCCCGGGGCCTTTAGATGCTGGCTGTGGCTGTACATTTGCAAATCATGAGACTAGTGCAGGACCACTGTGAAAAAGAGTTGATTTATCGGGTATAAACCCGAACCTCAGCTAGGCACTTCATAAGAAGTGCACGAGCGGGATTTGAATTTGGGATCTACCTATCCGATAATCGTCAGTAACGAACCAAAGAGTAACATGCTTTGCACTGTCCTTATGCAGAATAAATGGAACATAGCGACGAACTATTTCTGATACACAAATATTCGCTCCAAAATGCTTCAACTAACCATCTCTTCAATTCACAGGTCAAACAAGAAGGCCAGAAGCCCACAACGGAGACGCAAGGCCCGCCGCCGCCGCCCACCTCCCAATACTACCTCCCCCCCTACATGCAGCCGCCGCACTACGGCGCCCTACCCTTCGACCCTGTGTACCGAGCCCCGCTGAGCCCCATGCTCGTCGGCGGCTTCGGGGGCGGCTGGACGGTGCCCAGATACCACGCACCTGAAGACTTATCCCGGCCCGGTGCTCCTACGAAGCTGGAACTTCTTCCGCCTGGACATGGGGCGCAGTATGCGTATGGACCGCCTCATGCTCCGCCGCATAAGATACACGAGCTGCAGGAGCATGCGAAGAGTCCGCAGGGCAAGCCGCCGCGGCCCGA
The DNA here is from genome assembly GCA_922987775.1 of Agonopterix subpropinquella. Lineage (NCBI taxonomy): Eukaryota > Metazoa > Arthropoda > Insecta > Lepidoptera > Depressariidae > Agonopterix > Agonopterix subpropinquella. Next base: position 6,921,212 of record OV277710.1, read on the forward strand.
GCCTCCCAAGGAGGGCGCCAGGTCCCCGCCGCCGCAAAGACACGTGCATACGCACCACCACACGCATGTCGGCCTCGGATACCCGCTGTACCCGCCACCTTATCCTGGTAAGTGTACAAATATATAATTCACACTTATTCAGGGCGTTAGGTCAAACAGTTTCATTTCTTTAATGGGTGATTGTAATACTGAAAAACTTTCCCAAAATGGTTTCGAAAAAAATATTCGAATTTTCATACAAACATTCGATCAGCTGACTGCATTTAGTATGGAAAGTTCAAAATTTGGGTACAATCTCACCTTATAGTAATGCAACTGTTTACCTGAACACCCTGTGAAGTTTGATGTGGAAACAAAATGATACTTAACACTTTCACTGCCAAGTTTGAAAATTACTTGTTTCTCGATGGAAAATTACACGATACGCGTCTTTTTCCGCAGTGAAAGTGTTTACATGGTTTGCTTATTGCTTCGCTTGAAAATTTGTATCTCTCTCGAATACATCTTGATCATCGAACCCTACATGTTGTAATTGTAACCATACACATGGAGTCTACTATCGTATCGAGCATCACATTTGTGTAAAAGCTATATTTGTGTAATGTGATTGGTTGCAGGGGCGCGATAGCACGCGGAGAAGCGGGCCAGCCCCGCCCAACCCGTGTAGCTACCGGCTAGCCCCAGAGAGATGACATTCGAGAGATAGAGAGCAGTGTCGCACAGACACTAATAGAATGTGTTGTTGCAGCGGCGGCGGTGCTCGCGAGCACGCAGGCGGTCGTCAACTCGTTCCCGACGCCGCCCAAATGAACCTCACCCCCGGACGAGAGGACCTTTCCTTGAGCAGAGCGCCGCATTGCGCCCAGACCCGAGCGCTGACCTGACTATGCCGACACGGCCACGTCAGCAAGTGTCCCACGGAATTTAACCTGGATGTGATGAAGTGACAGTTGAACAGAACGTTTCCACGTTGATTCTCCAATTCGAACCTTAATCAGTAGCCATAATTTAAACACTGTGATCTCGCGTAACCCACAAAATGTGTATGTGAAGTGCGCTTTGAATGTTATAGAATGTGTCCGAACCGATAGTTACCTGAATTCTTTTATAGTTGAACAGAGTGTTGTGTTTGAACTCCAAGTGTATGTTGTGAACGTTGAGTGTACCCCGGACGTAGCGGCGACCCGATTCGGACCATGTAGATTTGTTGCCCTACCTGTCTACTTTGTTTTATATGTTGACTAGTGAAGCACAAACTAGTTATGTAAATATTAGTGTTATGTGTAAATTACTTTACTATCGTTAGTGCTGAATAAGGGTTTATGTAAAAAAAACATCGAATTCACTGATTTTTCCCTCTGGGCATTGTACTGAAGTTTGAAGCCCCGCGTCTAAATTTATCATCGTAAAACAGCCTAGTAAGATCTATTTATGAATACAGCATTCCACAAAACGAAAACAAGCGTACCTAGTTTTTAAAAGTAAGATTAATTAATATTTAAGTAATGATAGTTAATTATAAAGGCGTTAATGTGATCATTACAATATGAGTCGTAGAGTGCACAAATCGTATATGTCTCTGTAACAGCACAGTATATTTAGGTACAGTAACTACATAGTGATTGCCGGAAACCGAACGCCAGTGAAGCGCCGACCGCAAGGCGTGATTTCCGCAATTGTGTGTAGACTGTAGATTAGTTGCTTTGATCAATTTGAACGATCGAAGTTACATAGACGCACGATGCAGTGTGTGCGTACAATATTATCAACGTATCCTTCCTTGCTGTTGCTGTACTCAAATATACTGTGAAAACAGTGAGGATTGACTAATTATTATAAAGTAGAGAGCATCCTAGCGTCGTGGAGTGTTTGAACATCGCTGTGCGTGTATGTCTGGCTTTTTATGATAACTATAAAATCTCATAGTCCGATATTCTCAAATACAAGGGATTACTATTTCTGTACCTTATTGCACAATAGTTAAGAGCTGCATTCTTTGTTCGATCGTTTCGATAGTTGCATTTAATATAAAACTCCCGATGGTTAAATTATTTCATACAAAAATAGTCTTCCAATTAGTTTTGAAAGGACTGTTTGAACAATTGTTTTTGCATTTCTATTTCCTAGTTAATATGTGTAGCTTGACAAATTAATACTGAGTTTGAACGGAGTCTGGATTCATATTCGAGCATCTAATGGTAGTTTAATGCTTTGACAAGGAAGATTTGAAATATTATCAGTTACTCTGTCATCAATCATAATTCTTCCACGAACTTCGTTTTAATTTGTCGAGCAATACTGAATACGAGGCAAATGTTGCTGTATTCTCACAAATTATTGCGTGCTGATGTGATACGAGTGAATTGATAAAATGGTTGAATGAAACTACATTGATAATTGCGTTTCATTAGTAGTTAAACTTTTAGAGATTATGACACAACTGTATTTGGTATTATTTCATGACACTTTAGTCGATTTACACGTGTACCTGTTTAGACAAGAGAAGAGCCAATCTACTAACCTATTTGTATCATTCAGACTTACATTCAGGGCCTAAAGTTAAAGTCACTGCGGATTGTGCAGTGACTCAGTTTTTTTAATGATTTTTTTCGAATGACTAGTAATCAGTAGTATCAATGATTATAGAATTATCTTCTTAATATTTGTTAGTTTTTAGTACTGTAGCCCGTTACCAAAAAAAGTTACCGATTGCCGTTTTGAAATTGTTGTGGTAACTAATATAAATATCACAAGCCGTGGCGCCGTAACCATAATATGTAATACATATTTTAATAATGAATGACAAAAAAGTCTAGTTTCGAGCTAACCGCTTTATTTCTCTACACTTAGTTCAATACCCATACGTAATAGACTATCTAAAGTTGCCATTACAAAGTTTTAAGACCATATGAAAATAGTTAAAAAAAACATTTTGATCGATCTTAAAACTTTGTATGGCTACGATCCATAGTCTTACTGTTACGAATGGGTGATTGAACTAAGATAAAAAATAAGACAGTAGAGAAATAAAGTGTTAACCACGAAATTTCAAATTTTAAGACAATTTTTTTTGACGATGCCATTTTGTGCTGTTTAAGACTCCGGTTTTTAATACATTACAACAATTTCAAAACGGCAATCGGTAACCTTTTTGGTGATTAAATAGTCCTGGCGCTACTACAGTACCTACTATTTGTGGGCGTCCCCGCAAAAAGGGTCCTGTGGTCGGGTAATTGAGTAAAGGTTAGATTCGGTACCTATCTAGATCAATCACATGATCATATGGAATGATGAAAAAAATCTAGGTTAAAATGTCGATCACTGAACCCTTTTTGCGTGCCACATTTTGTTTTTTTTTAAAGTACAATCATTATAAGTGCTCGGCGAGCCAAGCCTCTCAACTGCACGTACAAATTGTTACTGACTGTTTAACATTCGATAAAAACATATTTCGAAGTAACTCAATAAATGTTTAGTTGCATTTTCTAATTTGTGATTATTAACTAATTTGTTTACTTAATAATTACCCAAAATTGTAAAATAACCTATTGAATTAGTATGAATGTACCAGGAGAACATGAGCGGAATGTAGCTCACATGATCTCAGCAGCGCTCGGTGCATCGTAGAGGGATGCATAGACTGATTTGATCCTTTTATTTATGATTCTCGCTTCATAAAGAACTAATGGCGGTTTTGGATTTGAAATATAAAGGCTACATGCTTCGTAATTTCGATGACAATATTCTGAAATAAACAAGCCCCTTGCTTGGTTCTTTATAACATTTTAGGAGTCATAAAAGGATATCAATTCAACATTTTAACTCCGATCGTCAAATAGTTCTTTAAAGCGAGATTTATTTCCTTGATCAGCGTGTGACTATACGCAAACATTACGCTTTCATTAATTTTATACATCGTACCAGTGGCGATTTGGTACGAAATGATCATTGTACCTATTTATAATGTATCGATATACATATATATTATAATATGAACATTTGTGTATTTTTTTGATGTAACTAAAGCCAAGTTTGATTTTTCTTAGAAAAGAATTCGAGACGTTAAAAAAAGGAATAATAAAGATAAATTATTTCTTAAAATGTGTTTTATTTTACTTTACCCTAAAATTAAGCTTAAATTATTGTCATGTCATGATACATTAAGTACTTACACTAAAGTGAAAATTGTGATAATGTGACTAGGAGAAAGTAAAGACGTACACACAATGAGTGATTTTCATTAAATAATAAAAATAAATTCGTGTGCGCTATCATTTCAGCAAAAGCCCGAGTAGTAAGGTTACCTAATCAATCTAACTTCAGAAATACAAAGTATTCCGCTGGTTTAACTGCAGCAGCATAAAATCACTCATGATGAGATATAAATAGTCCAGGAGTGCGATTTTTGAATCTCACTCGCCGAGTTCAGCAGTTGAAAATGTCAAAATTACTATGGAGATACGCATCTTTCTACTGCTCATTTGACTTTCAAAAATAGCACTCCTGAAGTATGATTTTTGAAAGTCAAATCAGCAGTAGAAAGATTCATGTCTCCACAGTAATTTTGACATTTTCAACTGCTGAACTCAGCGAATGAGATTCAAAAATCGCACTCCAGAGCAGTAGAGTCAATAAAATACTTGGTGGGTACAAAACGACAAACATATCCGCAAACGTAGCAATCAAAAATAATTAAAAACAATACTACATTATTAGTTACGTAGTTTTGTTTCCTAATGTAATGACGTTAGTCTGAAATTAAAAGCTAACTAATTTACCTATGTCTGAAACTATATTTAAGGGGCGTCCGCCCGGTTTTGAGTAACTTTGTAACCATTTTATACATTAACTGTGGAACTTTTTAAGCAGAAAACAAAACTGAACAATCTACAGGATATGAGAAGTGATGTGGTTTTTCTCGAAATCTATTTTAATTAATAAAACTGAAGAAAAACGACTCCAAAGTCACCTCTTTTTTTCCAGTTGTAACCGTTTTACTCTTACATTGTTGATCAGAAGAATATGAAAATTTACAATATTCTTCACAATACAACATAGAATGATGTGGTTTTCTTATTTTTTGAAAATTCATAAAAAATCATACAGGTTTTCAAAGAAAACGAAAAATTCTGACCGGAGCCGCGCAATTGAAGCGGGATGGCTAATTGCAAAAGTTTGCTTGTAAGAAAGAGAGCCTTGCAGATGGGAGGAGGAGCCTTAAGGGGATGATCAGACCATCAAACAACAACTTTCTATAAGGGACAATTTTTTTTTAGATATTCTTAGATTTTGATATTAGTCCCATAGACAAAGTAGTTCAGTTTGATGGTCGGATCATAGTTTCAGCTTTGTACAACGCCTTGCCTTGCCTTGCTTGCCTTTTTGCCTTATACAACGTGTTAGGGTCAGCGCACACCCAGCGTAAATCTGCTCGCGCATGCTCGAGCATGTTCTTTGCAGTCGCGCACACCTAGCGGCAAAATCCGCCGGCGGCAGAGGCGAAATCCGCCGGCGGCAGAGGCGAAATCCGCCGGCGGCAGCGGCGGATGCTCGAGCATGCGCGAGCATGCTCGCGCGTGTTCGAACAGTCTCGCGGATGCTCCCGTGTTGCTACAGTTGACAGTGAATTTTGCAGTTGTGTTTACAATATTTTAAAGTAAAGACGTGCGAAGAGTAATTTTAAAGTATGGTGGACTAGGATTTGGTAATTATTGGGTTACTAGCAGAGGAAGAGGAGCAAGAGCAGGAAAAGTGCTGTGTTACGGTTTAAAGTTCTAGGGACAGTTATTTTATGGCTAGGAACTATAAAATGGAATATGAACAATTTGAAAACCTACTAAATCTGCTTCGACCTTTCAGATTTTCTTTGTATTTTCAAAAAGAGTTCGATTATTATACAACGTGTTAATTAAATTAGCGCAAAACCTCATACACCCCAACTGATTTATAACAAAAGAATTAGATTGAAACAATAATTTCATTATTTTAATACTTAAAATTTAAAGTTATTCGCATTTTAAGTTCGGAGGCAAAAATGATTTGTTATCATTTCAGCACTGAAAGAAAGCGCTAACGTACTCATGGATACATTTTTATAATCTTGTTTTGGTAGTAAGTAGGGTGAGTGTGCCCGTGGGGTGGGTTGACATCGGGTTTAGTAAATTAAAAAAATTATGAAAAAAAAAATTAAAATTTTGAAAAAAATTACCTATGTTGAAACCAGGATAATTCGATTCTGCTATCGATTCTAAACAAACTACTTTCTAGTTTTGCGTTAATTCATTAACACGTTGTATAATATTATCTGTAGTAAATTGCCCTTTTCGGGCTAAAGTAGTTAAAAAATATGCTAGATTTAGTACGAAACCGGCCGAGGTGGCAACACTTACGACGGATCGCAAGCATCGACACGGGCGTATGCTCGAACATGCTCGAGCATGCGCGAGCATCCGCGCGCATGCTCGCGACTGCTCCCGTCGCCACGAGGAGCATACGCGAGCATACTCGAACAGACGCTGAAGGGATTTAATCACTTGCAAGCTATTTTCAACTTTATTTCAATGGGAATAGAGTTCATTATCAATTGAATCAATGAAATCTGCTCGCGCATGCTCGAACAGTTTTACGCTGGGTGTGCGCTGATCCTTAATGAATTAGCGCAAAACCTCATACACCCCAACTAATTTATAACAAAATAATTGGATTGAAACAATAATTTCATTATTTTGATAGTTCAAATTTAAAGTTATTCACATTTTAAGTTTTGCGGCAAAAATGATTTGTTATCATTTCAGCACTGAAAGAAAGCGCTAACGTACTCATGGATACATTTTTATGATCATGTTTTGGTAGTAAGTAGGGTGAGTGCGCCCGTGCGGTGGGTTGACATCGGGTTCAGAAAATTTTAAATTTTGCAAAACAATTAAGTATTAAAATATTTTGAAAAAAAAAATCCTATTTTGAAACCATGATAATTCGAATCTGCTATCGATTCTAAACAAACTACTTTCTAGTTTTGCGTTATTCATTAACACGTTGTATACCCCGCATGCTTGCAGCCGGTTATGGTTGAAATTATTTATTTAATGCGTTTTTACTTTGAAAAACTGCTTTGAAAACCAATAAGAATAAATCTGTAATTTTTGGGGATAGAGGGCCGTTGTGTTCCACCCGTAATATTTTAAAGTTTTATTCTGTACATTGGTACAGAATAAAACTTAAAAATATTATTATTATATTATATTATTATTAATTTAAAATATTACTATAGAGTGAAATTGATATCATTAGCATCCGCTGTTTTTTTTTTGCTCCGGTCCGTGTGCTCCCATAGTAAAAGTTGTTCAGTTTGATGGGTAGACTCTTAGTTTAAAAGGATGCTAATGATATCAATTTCACCCTGTACACGGGTAGTACTAGTATTTATTCTGTGCCTGTACCTATATGTTTAAATATACACCGCGGACAAGAGTCCATTCTTGGTGTTGAGCCAATATTCACTTTTGTTAAAAAAACTGTATCGAAACCGTTTTTTTTTTCTTCATATAAAACTTTGGCACCACTACACGAAGGAGGGCACTGGTTGGTATTATTAGTGTTGCAGATTATATCAAGTTTTATTTTCTCATATTATGATGAACCGAAATATTATGGTAGGTTTAGACGATGACAATTTTGCGGCGCCAATTCTGCGGCGCCTCAAAAAAAGCACCATATAAACACTTTTGGCACGACTATTTTACGGCACGGAAAAAAAGCACGCGTCGCTAGTGACCTCCGCCCGCGTCTCTCGCATCCGCCTTGCTAATTTTTAGAATCGTGTAAACGGGCCGTGCTAATCGTTAGCACGGTTTTCTCTAGCAAATCCATTCGCATGCCAACAAATTGGCGCTGGAAATTAGCAGCGTGTAAACGAAAGCGTGCCGTGCTTTTTTTCGTGCTAAAAAATAGGCACCGCGAAATTGTCATCGTCTAAACCTACCATTATTTGTATTAAGTAGTATACATACATCATAAATTTTACGTCACAGTAATAAAAATAAAAGGTACGATAAAACATTGCAAATTAGGTAACATACAGAAAAAATTTCAAAAATTACAAACTACAAATTAAAGCTTAAACGTGTTTAAAATTACGCGGTAAATACTGATAGCGTTAAAAAAATGCGTAGAGAACATTTATGACTTCATTAATAAAGAAGTCGACATTCCGCAATTAATGAATCTTATGGATATTTCTTTGGCTGATATTTACATGGTCAGGAGTGCGATTTTTTAATCTCATTCGCTGAGTTCAGCAGGTGAAAATGTCAAAATTACTGTGGAGATCATAAAGATATTATACCTTACGGAATAGAGTAAGTGACATGAGTTGTCAAATGAAACCGTTTTTGGACGTTTTTTGGAGTCCTTGGCAGGGTAAAAATTCGATTTCTGTGTATTAATTCTCAATCTAACGTGAAATGGTGAATAATTTAATGAAACAGTGTTAGTATATTTTACAAAATTATCTACGATTTCACTTTAGGTTCACGATTATTGACAGAAACTGAATTTTTACCAGGACTCCAAATCCCCAAAAACGGTTCTATTGCCTCGCGTCACGTATCTCTTTCTATTATACAGGCATGCCGCTAGGTACATCTCGCTCTCTCAGCTGTCACCGTCTCTCTTACGTAGTATAATACCTTTATGGTGGAGATACGCATCTTTCTTCTGCTGATTTGACTTTCAAAAATCATACTTCAGGAGTGCGATTTTTGAAAGTCAAATCAGCAGTCGAAAGATGCGTATCTCCATAGTAATTTTGACAGTTTCAACTGCTGAACTCACCGAATGAGATTCAAAAATCGCACTCCAGGTCTGTTTCACCACTTCAGGATAAGTTCTTAATAGCTTATTTGACAGATCATTTGACATGTTTCCTATGAAAGATATGTCAAAAGATCTGTCATATAAGCTATCAAGACCTTATTTAGAAGTGGTGAAACAGGTCCTAAGTATTTAATTTAACATAATTATAAGGGTTAATGTAAGGGTTAACTTGTGGAGATCTACATTCTAGTCTAGGGTAGTATTTGTTAATTGAAGACCTATAGTTAAATTTAAAATTAAATACATCAAATTGAATATTCCAATATTATACTATAAATTATGTGATGTTAAAAATAAATAAGGTACATACAAAAGTAACGTCTAGGGTAAAAAATTCTAGATATTTACATAAATATCTACATTTTGTGAAATAAATTATGTCTAAAAATTCTAAAAATACTGTTTTATCTTTAATTTCATTAGTATGAACCTAATCACAACAATTTTATCCTAAAGTTCATTTTCAAATATAGTAAAATTCATTCATTTCATCGTGAAACAGGATAGATAACGCTAGCTATAAATCCTGACCAGAAAAATTAATAACCTGCTTTGGGGGTGCTACAATCGACTATTATACAGGGTGTTACAAAAATACATTTTAGGGGGTGGTTAAAACCATCAAACCTAGCATCAAACTGAACAACTTTCACTATGAGACCAATATCGAAATCGCGAAAAAAAACGGATGTTCCATCATCATCATCATATCAGCCGATAGACGTCCACTGCTGGACATAGGCCCAAAATGAGGACAGTTGCCATAATCACCAAGATGCGATGCGTTTGCGATGTTCCATACTAAACTACAGATCTACTAGAGCTAAATGTATGGGACAAATTTTTTTTTTTTTTCGCGATTTCGATGTTGGTCCCATAAAAAATAAAAAGGTAAAAGTTGTTCAGTTTGATGGTCTCAACAACCCCCTTAAAAGATTGAAATGTTTATTTTTACTTTAATAAGAACCCACACGACACGATAATAAGAAGATAATAACCTAATGTTTCAAGTACGAAAATTAGTTCCAATGATTTTCCGCAACATGCCCAGGTATTTTATTTTTCTGGTCAGGTTTTAATCTACGTTTTAATTAAAACAGCTCGAGAAGAGAACTAGCAGTAAAAGATTATTCCCAGGTCTGGCCAAAGTTTCGTTTCTTGTTACTAAATTCATCGTGATTTTATAACTTATACTAGGTACTAGCGACCCGACCCGGCTTCGCACGGGTGTAATGCAGATATAAACCTCCCTGTTGAATCACTCTATCTATTAAAAGAAAACGCATCAAAATCCGTTGCGTAGTTTTAAAGACCTAAGCATACATAGGGACAGGCAGACAACGGGAAGCGACTTTGTTTTATACTATGTAGTGATAAGTTGAAATAATTGTATGGAGCCCTTCGTATCCAGTATAACAACGCGTTCAGGGTGCTGATGGGGCTGCCCCGGCACAGCAGTGCCTCAAAAATGTTCGCAGCGGCACATGTCGACTGTTTCTACACGACCATGTGTAACCGCGCCGCCTCCCTGGTGCGCAGGGCGCGGGCCAGCCCCAACTCCATCCTGAGCGTGATAGCGGACAGACTGGACTATCCCAACATTATACGAGTATAGTATTATTTGATCTGTGATTATACACAGTATCTTATCTTGTTGTGGGGCTGGCAAACCAGCAACACTTCAACCCAGTGGGATCTTTTGTGTTAGCCCCAATATTTTTTGCTTTCTTCACCCTTAAACGCATGGCCAATGAAGGAGGCGATTGAGGGAAAGAAACCTGAGATCTCCCGGTTTTGGATATCCATCTCCGAGGAGGCTCATACGTTTTACCGCCAAGACATCACAGTCACAAAGGATATGTTCCATTTTTGTTACACACAGTAACAACCTACATGTTACAACACACATGTTACCTTACCTACATTCTTGGTGTGCAAATAAAGAATATTTATCTTATCTTATGTTAATACTAACACTTAGTTTTAAGAAATTTTTACTAACACTATGAGTCCTATGTTGCTCGAAATAAATTATTTTTATAAGGCTTAAACTAGTGATGATTTTAGAGATCATAGCTCATACGAGACCTTTTAGATCCTACACGGGAAGACCTGACATTAGTGCATTTTATTGTAGATTCGTATAAACCAATCGAAATATATTTTCCCAATACATAATTGTATAAAATGGGATTATGTTTAAAATTGTAAATTCGTTGTGGTAACTAACAAAATTTTTAAGTTAATAATAATAAAGCTCAAAATAATAAAAAGCTTGAATCAAAACGTTCGAGACAGCTCATTTTACAAATTCGAATACAGGGTCCTTTTTAATATGCTGACACTTTTTTAAGAGGATGATCAGACCATCAAACTGAACAACTTTTTCTACGGGACCAACATCGAAATCGCGAAAAAAAATCAGCTGTCCCATACATTTGGTTCAAGTAGGTTTACAGTTTTGTATGGACAGTTTTTTTTTCGAGATTTCCTTGTTGTTGAAAGTTGTTCAGTTTGATGGTCTAATCATCCCCTTCAAAAGTGTCAGCATATTAAGACGGACCCTATATACCTATTACATTTCATTAAATAACAATGCCATCATTGTTCACATAAAAAAAAAATTATCACAATTTTTTTATTATTGTCAAAAAGTACAATAATATTAAGTATCAGTCTATATCGTCAGGTCTCAACTGCCTCTCACCCTCACTGAGGAAAATCAGCATAGCTTTGTATAGTAAATACAATCCTAACATCCTCCTCTCCTTCAAAGGCCAGGAGGCAACGGCTCCGTAATAATTGCCAACTTTTAAATTCTCTAAATTTTGAACCCCTATCACGTCAATCATGGCGGCTTCGTAGGTGTACGCCTCAGCGGGGATCACGTTCTGAAATATGTGGAGGCAGACCACGCCTACCTTATCGGACCAGATGTCTAGGATGTGCTGTACCTTCTTGTCTTTAGATGTTTTGAAGTCTCGCTTCCACAGTGTCAGGGCTTGGTACAGGTGAGAGTAGGGCCGCGAACGTTTACCTGAAATATAAGTTAATATGTTTTAATAGTAAATTCTCGCTGCGCTCGGGCGCTGAACTGGCCACCACGAGTATTGAACACAGAAAAAGAAAAAAAGGCGCGAATACTCCAAATCTCTGTACCTATTGCTACGAACAAAGTAATAAAAATCGTTTGTTTCCCGTGGTCCTAAGGAGATAGTTCTACTAGTAGTACCAAGGGCAAATACTGTATTGTTATTTAAACTTACACTCTAAACTACAAAATTCTCATAAAAATATCAAGTGACGACAGCGAAAGTGATTTGAATCCGGAATCCATTGAAACTGAAGCCTTTGTTGTTATTAACAATTTACTCCCAGAAAAATCTAAAATAGTGTTTTCTAAATACTATATACGATTGAACTCTAATACTTTGTTATAAACTCTAATACAATAATTTGTTTCTAGCAGTAATTGCTTTTTATTTTCTCGCGGAGGGTGTGAAATTTAGAGTATGTTCCTCGGGGATAAACGTGCTTTCATCTTGGGCGAGCTTGAACCCCTCGCTCCACTCAGGATTCTAGTCTTAACTGCCTCGCTTCGCTCGGGAGTTAACTCTAAACTCCCTCGCTACGCTCGGGAGTTACCCCTAGAATCCCTCGTTGCGCTCGGGATTCAATATCGCGCCCGTGATGAAAGACACTGCTTTATCCCCTTGGTACATAATCTACTACTATTCTGCAATCTGATCCTTTAGGCCGTAAAGGAAAAATACCTCTTTATAAAGGGGCAGGGAATTGCTAAACTTAAGTGGCAGTGGGCGGGGCACATTGCTCGCAGAACCGATGGCCGAAGGGGCCGAAAAGTTCTCGAGTGGCGACCGCGTACTGGAAAGCGCAGCGTGGATAGGCCCCTCACACGGTGGACCGACGACCTGGTGAAGGCGGCGAGAACCCGTTGGATGAGGGCAGCGCGGGACCGGTTGTTATGGCGATCCTTGGGGGACGCCTATATGTCCAGCAGTGGACGTCCATCGGCTAAGATGATGATGATGATGATGATGAAGGGGGCAGCGATCGGGCAAAACTGCACCATATGCTGTTGGCCCAAAGGTGCGGAATAGTTCTGAAAAAAACAGCACCAACCTTTGCCAACGTAGAATATGGAATTGATGAAAGTCGCCCAAGACAGATGCGAGTTCTGCTTTCCCGCCGTAACGGGCAAGTTGTTGGTCAACCTCGGGTCCAACAGCAGGTATGTGAAGGAAGTCTTGGTGGTCCCTTCCCGCCATTTCCTGTTCGGGTCCGAGAAGTCTGCGCGGGCCTTTATCTCAAGGTCGTTGTATGGAGATAGGTTTTTCATCCAATCGTCAGTTCGTAATGATTTCTCTAACTCTATGCTGTATGCTGAGAGATGAAAGGATAGATTTAAAATATGCACACCTAATTACTTAACTTGTGAATGAAATTGATACCTTTATTAGCTAATAATTTATATATTTTACTGGTAATTTGAATATTCTTCAAAATCATCTTAAATTACAGAAAAATTCAAAAGTTATAAAATAAACATTACACTAAAAAAAATATAAATTTGACTGAATTGTCAGATTTTTCATTGAGTTTTCAAATAAAATAGGTAAGTTTAACTTTCTATAAAATCTTTGGTTGCCATCCATATTTTTATACCTATGCTGCTAGCTTCCCTTAGATTTTCTGATTTTATTTTAATGGAATTTTAGAAAAAAAAACTTACTTTTTCTTTTCTTGGTGTTATTACTGGCCACTGGATGATGATGATGACTGGCGTCAACAGTGTTTTTCTTTAAAGTCTGCAGCTTCTTCAAATATAGTGACTTCGTGTGGTCCTGTATCGGACCAGGTGTGAACCCCAGCCGCAATAGTTCAGCTCTTAGCGTATTGACATCATACTCCACTGAAGCAGGCATGGAGGAAGCTACTGAGACTATCGACTGGTCGGGGGAGTCTATTGAGTCGTCGACGGGAAGCCTGCAAGAAAAACACCATGTAGAAATCCAAGCAATTTTGGCTAGCCATATCACCACTTGACACGTCTCATTCTAGTCTGAAAATGTGAGCATTGCTACAACTATATTCTTAAACAGAAAGTTGTGAATCAAGTTTATCAAAATAAAAAATAACTACAGTACATAGTACCATATAGTACATACTCGTATTATAGTCAAAATGTCTTCTATTGTCAACTACGAAATTGTCAACAACAAAATTCTTTTCCCTTTTATAGCGTTAACAATTTTTCACGTGATAACGTCTTATAAATCGATGAACACCGGCTGCACGCACGAAAATGTGTCACGTTCCGCCTGAGCCTGAGCGTGCAAGCGAGAGCGCGGAACAAATCTCTCTTTCTCGCGTGACGTCAGAACTAGCAATTCGAATATTCATCAATGTTTCTTTATGACGTTATCACGTAAAACTATCGTCCGTAAACCGACTTTACAGACAACCAATTTTTATTCTATTTTTTACATTTAATTGACTATGTGTAATCAACATTAATGAAAGTTAATGCATTATTCATATTATGTTCATTTAATGCAAATTTAAATGATTCGCATTCTTTTATTCACATTATCTTATCACTAACTTGTCACTGTTATCACTTCAGCCAGTCGGCAAGGAATTACTTTTTAAGTTCAAAACAAAAATATAGATTGTCTTAGGCTTATGGAAAGTTAAAGAAATCTAGAATTAAACATTTTAACGGGTTCTTACCGCGTTTTGGTATTTGTGAGTTCCCGATATTAATTCTAGATTAAATAATAACCGCGTAACTCTCAAAAACTGTATTAATTAAAGAAATATTTGTAAACTATAGTAGACACGACTGCTTTCTATGTACACACCTATCTGATAGGATGGTATAACCAGAACTGAACTTAATTATAAAATTAGGCGACTTAATGAAGGATCGATGAATCATCGAATTTACCCAAACCCCATACATCACGCGTTATCAGCACAACTAATAACATTATTATTCTCATCGTGGTTTCATTATAAACGGCATCCGAACTTACCCGTTTAGGATCATTTGCAATATTAAATGAGGAAATAGAATTCTTAACATGATACCTATAAAATATTAAATGAGGAAACATAAAATTTTTAACATGATTGCTGTAAACAAAACAAATTAGGGCATCAAAAAAAGTTGCAGAAATTATGCAAAACTATTTAATTTGCATATATTTACATAGAATAGGATGTTGTGCCTTTTTATTAGTACTAGTATTGTTTAGTTTCCTTTTATAGCTAGAGTGAACATTTTCTTTTGTTCAATATACTTACCATATCTGTTCATACATTTCGTTCAACAAAAGGTCATAAGTACAATTTACAATTTTATAAATGAGATTTTATCATGAGACTTATGAAGATAAAGTTGGATTTACCACGTTTTTAAAGGGAGAAGAAATAAATATGAAAGGGTCAACACAAAAGATCCCATTGGGTCGAAGTTATGCTGGCTTGCCATCCCCCATAATAAATGAGATTAGAAGGTTGAATTTAATTTGATTTTTATTTTTTGTTACACTAGTTTTATAACTAAATAGTTCATGTTATTTCTACGGGTTCTCTTTTCTATGACCGTGCTCCCACATACGTGACCGCTAGTGAGCAAACAATCAATCAAATCAGGTCAGCAGTGCGGTCATTTTATCCCTCCACCGCACAGCGACCAACCTGTTCCAGAATGAAAACATAACTATAGATTCATATACTTACACAACAGAAGTAACAAGAAGTCTCTTCTCTATCAAAACAACGTCTTCCTCTTTGTCTTCATACTTATATTCTTCGTGCACATTAGCCAATACAATACTGCCTCCAGAAAAGTTACTGCTAACACCACTGCTGGCTGATGATCTCCTGGTATTATTAGCTTTTACATCAGTCAAATTATCACTTCGTTTACTTGAATACAGCCATTCGTTGGTCTTGTTTTGAGCCACTGTTAAAGCGTTGTCCAGTTCTTCAGAATAATCATCAGATTGTGAACTTTCAAATGTTAACAATCTTAATTCTGAACTTGATGTCTCTTTACTGTTATTTTTCTTTAAACTAGTTTTAGAATTATAATTCCTATGTGTTATACTATTTGGAGATCCGGGAAGGGAAAAGTTTTCGTAGACGCTCATCCTTTGCTTCGGCAAGTCAGGATTTGATACGTTTTTTGGATTTGTATCTTTACTTTCATCTGAAGTAATTTCTAATCGCTGTATTCCGCTTATTTCTACATCATTAGGTGTAACTTTCGATACACATGTCTTAAAAGTATTGTTTGTTTCATTTAGTTCACTTTTGTTCGTACTTTCGTTAGTTGAGAGATCAAATGTCATGTTATTGGTAAAATTAATAGTTCTCCATGCTAGACCATTGTCAATAGAAAAAGTTTCGCCGAGAATAGTAGGGTATAATTTGTTCATAACTAAGCTGGTTTTATCGCACCATTCTCGAACCATTTCAGATTTTCTGTAAGCCGTAGCATTGTATGTTCTATTATCAGGTACTGGATAATATTCTGCAACCATTTGGTCTGTAGTCAATAATATCTTATCTGTAAAATATACAAAATTCTGTTATGTTTATTGTATAACAATAAAAAACTATACAGGGTCCTTCATAATATGCTGACGGTTTTTTAAGAGGATAATCAGACCGTGAGTTGTAAAATCGAAGAGCCTACCTCAGGAAACGCGAAAAAAATCTGCAGGTTCATACAAAACTGCTGTATCTACCCGACTCAATTCTGTTTATAGAAGTTAGAGCAAATCGGACGTTTTGCTATGACGGTGTTTTAGTTTGAAGATATTTTAATAGTATGATTATTTAAAATTTCTGACGTTTTACAAGTAGGTCATTTGCTTTTGTGTTGTTCATCCCACAAAGAAATTTTAATAGAATTTCCTTCTGATATGGACCCTTTTTTTTCGCGTTTCCTGGGGTAGGCTCCATTGTGAAAGTTGTTCAGTTTGATGGTCTGAGTTCACCGTTTCAGTCTGTGGAGGGCTGTCCTTTACACCCTCTATGTAAATATGCATCTAAATTATAGGTAGGCCCAGCAAAGTATGTCCAAAACTTACCTAAATCTAAAGAATATGCGCACGGTGAGCCCGAAGAGTCATCAAGCTGGTCTACGACATTATGCAGATAGTCGTACACATTCCACTGCTGCTCCCTGGCAGCGTAGTCGAAGGCAGAGTGTCCATCAATGTCCCTACATGACGGGTCTCCACCGCACCCAATCATCAGCTTCAGGTTGTCTACGTGACCCCATATCGCTGCTATGTGGACCGGTGTTAAACCATCTTCGTTACTAAAATAGGTATTAATTTGTTCTTAGAAATGTAACAGGAAAAAGAATGGTTTTTAGTTTAGTCGACCATACTTATGGTAGTAACAGTAACTATTAAATAATCTGTGACCACACCTACTATATATACTTAATAAACTGACTGATAAAGTTAACATTAAAAGTAAATGATTACAGAATAAACATTAAAAATTCTAATATGATATTTTTGTGCTAGGTGAAGTTAATTTAACACTCTATTACGTAACATTAACTTTGTATAATATAGATTTATTCGAGATTAATATCATTTTGAATTTCACTAAGTATATTGATTTTTGCTGCTGACTGTATTACATATAGGTAGTATGGACACTGCCTGCCATCCAGCAATTTTACCTCACCCCCTCTTGGAAGACGACAGTAGGCAATGTTGTAGTTCTCTCTCACTCGCACACACTCTGTATCGTACGTGCTTATCTCTTCTTGTCAGTACGAGTCCATTTGTATGAAGTGACAGTGAAATGTCCAGGGTAATTATTACACTACTATTACATGGACTGCTAGAAATTATGAGAAAGTGTGACATCTTTTTGTGTTTTGATATTGATACGTTAGGGTTGACATTTTAAACCAATGATTGGATTCCTAGTACTTCTAGAAAATCTGTCAGGGAAAGTGTCTGTCCTTGTGTATGTAAATGTTTTAATAACAAAGAGATTTAACATAATACATATTGAATGTCTTAGATTGACAAAAATTAAAGTAGGCCCATAGAATTAAATTAATTCTATGCAATATAGATCACCATTAAGAGGGCTATCGGAGTCCAGTGGCGTCCTCGTCACAATAATAAAGATTTCTCAATAAAGAAAGCCTAAATTAAAATAGTGCTCAACAGATAAACTACAAAAGCCTTCAAGCCATTGTTATAAAATACTTTTATAGGTTCTAAACATTCCACTTTTAAATAATTTCGAATAAAAAAGGCTTTTGTAGTTTATCTGTTGAGCACTTTTTTAATTTAGGCTTTCTTTATTGAGAAATCTTTATTATTGTGACGAGGGCGCCACTGGACTCCGATAGCCCTCTTAAATGCAAATTGAATGAAAAATGAAATATAAAAATTACCATAAATTTGGATCACTGCCAGTTCTCAAAAGCAATTCTGTACATCTTTTGGACTTCTCTACGTCCTCTATGCCCACGGCAAGATGTAAAACTCCAATACCTTTACAAGGTAAGATTTGATTTGTGTCAATTTCATTTTCTGACAAGAAACGTTCCACGGATCTGAAAAATTAATATTTGCTTTGATAAGTTATACATGTCAAGACAGTCGAAGCTACGAACACGTCGAAAAATATTGCAACCAGTCATGGCCGATAAACCCTATCACTATGCATGCACACAGAGATAACTTGTATGACGCCTCACGCACACCAACATAAGAAAGTTGGCCTGTTTTGTTTTTTTACTTTTTTATTTATAATTAAATGGACTCTTGCTTGTGCGTCAGCACTGCATTTCCGCCAGTGTCAAGTAGTTTATGGGAGAATCTATCCCAATCTCAGGGATTGTTTTTGGACAAGAACAAGAAGAGACTGAGGATTGCGGGGCCTCGTGGCAGGCAAAAATGCGACGCGCGAAACCACGCGAGACGTGTGCTCGGGTCAGTCCCTGCAACGTGACTTTTGTTTTAGTATGTTACAAGTGTGATGCTCTATTTTGACATATAATTAATCAAAGTACATTTAATGCAATATAAAAATCTAGCTGCCAAGACAGTATGAATTTATTAATTAGTGTACTACGATCTATTTCTCCCTAATAGAACAGACTTAGAAAATATAAAATCATTCATTATAAAAACCTACTGGCAAATGCAAAGCCTAAGTAATTATACAAATGGTGTACTAAGCACAAGTTGTGTACATAATTGTGTCGGATTGAGTTTAAAAACAGCTCTAAAACTTAGGGGACAAATCGAATGACGACCATGGACCTGAAGACAACTTGGTCTAAAGATGATAAAAATAAATGTACAAATACATACCCAACATCTCCACATTGTATCAAATCGTATAATTTGAACAAATCTTTATATGCCGTGCCCATGACTTTTAAATTTAGAATACTATCTAGTATGGTCATGGAGTTAACAAAGTGAGATCATTTCCTGTGAAACTTCCTGTCCTTTCCCTATTCGATTTCACAAGATTAAGAAAGTTTCTTTAGGTAATTGTAACATTTTTCACAAACATTTTTACAATACTCATATAGCACAACAACTAGAAGCTTGAACACTGCAGTTAAATTCGCATTTTTAATTCTAATTCGTTTGTTTATGTTAAATTTTTCAAAATAACGTCACCTTCACAACCATTGTTTACGTTTGGTCTTGCGTTCCGTTAGACGCTTAGTTTTAAATACCTTTGAACGTGTTACTGAAACGGTCAAAGTAGGGGTCAATGCATCAACAGAATGGCCAATAACCAAGACAAGACCGTAAAATAATTTTATCTGAATTAGGTATTAATTTATTTAAAATATTTTTTAACATAGGTTTGAATTTACAGTTGGACCAAATGTTTCGAAATTTATCGTATGGCGAGGAACGGAACGGTCGTAATTACCGTCATGAATAGAATCCGTGAAAAATCATAGATGGCGCTAAGTGTTAATATATTTGGTTTCAAAGAATCACCAAGATCTCAGAAATCTTGAGTTTAAAATTAGTTAATGATGTGAAAAATCACAAAAATCCTAATAACTTTGAAAACGTTAACTTTTGGGTCACCCTAAGTTTGCCCTAGGTCGGTTTATGGGGTTCAACAGGATTATAGTCATGCATGTCCCCTTTAGCAGATTTTCGTGTATCTAAGTAGGTCATGTTTCATCCGATGGACGTCCACTGCTGGACATAGGCCTCCCCCAAGGATCGCCATAACGACCGTTCCCACGCTGCCCTCATCCAACGGGTTCCCGCCGCCTTCCAGGAGTGCGATTTTTGAAACTCATTCGCTGAGTTCAGCAGTTGAAAATATCAAAATTACTGTGGAGATACGCATCTTTCTACTGCTGATTTGACTTTCAAAAATAGCACTCCTGAAGTATAATTTTTGAAAGTCAAATCAGCAGTAGAAAGATGCATATCTCCACAGTTATTTTGACATTTTCAACTGCTGAACTCAGCGAATGAGATTAAAAAATCGCACTCCAGGTCGTCGGTCCACCGTGTGAGGGGACAACCCACGCTGCGCTTTCCGGTACGCGGTCGCCACTCGAGAACTTTTCGGCCCCACCGGCCATCGGTGTAAGTAGGTATACTTACGTATTAATTATTAATAAATAATTTTTTATTAATAATCTATGTGGACGAAAATTTACGACCACTCTGTATAAACTTCCAATGGAGTGCCTATGCGTAGAGTACATTTTATACATTACCCTTACATTACCTACTGAGAGAGTAAGTATAGTAGATAGTAGGTCGAAAAATCCGAAAATGAAAATACCTACCGATTCATGGCTATGCGACATCGATAAGTTGTCGATAAACGCTGAATATTAAAATAATTAGCAATGATAGAATACTTGACTTATCAACATTTGCATTCCACGGCTTGATATATAAATCAGGTGAAAGTATTTGCGAGGGTACTTTTGAAACGCAGCCATGGTAAGTTTAACCATGAACCGACTGATATAAAAGAAATTTTATATCAGTCGGTTCAGGACAGGAAATAATAGAAAATTTTTGCAGTGAAAACTTCTTTAACGGCGTTGTGCACTTTTTGGGATGGGTAAAAAATGTTTAACTCGCGTCAGAAGTGCGATTTTGAACATCATTCGAGCGAATTGGCAGTAGAAAGATGCATAATCTCCAGGGTGACGTCAAGGTCCTAGAGTGCGATTTTAGAAAATCATACAAGCGACTTGGCAGTAGAAAATGTCCAAATTACTATGGAGGTTATGCATCTTTCTACTGCCAATTCGCTCGAATGATGTTCAAAATCGCACTTCTGATCGAAAATTGGTCCGACATATCCCCCTCTCTTTCTACCGCGCGGCGAAAATGTATGCCTGTTCCTGCTGTTTCGTTTAAGCGGCATAAATTGTAATGTTCTTTTATTCTACACATTCTAATTCGCATTGCAAAATGTCATCAAAAGATAATGCAATTTTCGTATACGAATTAGAATGTGTGAAATTAAAGAATTAGCACCTCTATGCAGGCTGTATAAACTGTGTTTATTTAGCTACTTCTTTCACTCACTGATAGACTCATAAAAAAATACCAATTCAAAACTATAACAATTACATATAACCATCTAAAAAGGCAAGTACAATTGGCTTCAAGGTGCATGATAAGAAATAGTTTTTCGAAATGCACCTCATGATCATCAACAGCCACAGCCCCAGCGAGCGTCGCTGGTGAAATGCTACCCTTTGATAAAGTTACCTATAATTATGTCAAGATAGACAGTCGAAGCTTCGCGTCGAAAGCCAGTCAATTCTGATAAACCCAAGATAAACCCTATCCATATACACGCACACAGAGATAAGTTGTATGACGTTGACGCACACCAACCTAAGAAAGTCTTATGGGGAAATAGTACAGAAGCCGAACAACTGCTTATTCTACAAAAATACCGTATTTCAGAGAACACAAAATACTTACGTTGCCATCACTGTATATATTGGAAGCATGCAAAGGGGTAGGAACATCTCTGGGATACCAATTTTTTTTTTCTAATTTTTATAATTTCGCGCGGCCAATCTTAAGACTTTGTATATCGATAGAACACGTCATTACAAACATACTTTGTTATTTGGCAAAATCTCCTAGCCTGCTGTTTTAAGCTAGATATTCGACTTTAAAAGTTTTAATTTTTCAAGACTCCTAGGGGCTCTATTTCTTACCTGATCGAGATGAGACCTGGTGTTTGCATAGTAGAGGTTTAAATCTGTAGTTACCTACTTTCGGGTTTGGAACATATCTGCGACATCTATTTTTTTTTTTCGAATTTTTATCATTTCGCTTGGCCAACATTAAGACTTTGCATATCGATAGAATACGTTATTACAAACATACTTTCTTATTTGAAAACATCTCCTAGCCTGCTGTTTTAAGCTAGATATTTGACTTTAAAAGTTTTAATTTTTCAAGACTCCTAGGGGCTTTATTTCTCATCTGTTCGAGATGAAACTTGGTGTTTGCAAGATGGCGGCCATGGCCGGAAATGGAATAAAATATAAGACAATCAATATGAAATAAGTTTAATCATTTAATATTTTATGAATTGGTAGTGATCCTAATATCTACCTAGGTATTTATTTTTGCTATGAATAGAGATCAGATAATCGGATGCATATTTACCTAAACTTCCCTCTTTCCCCCGAAAACATTATATGGATACCTATGCCTTTCTGAATAAAGTAAATTAAAAAAATCGGGCCGCCGCACCGTTTTTTCCTACTGGTCCTCGTAAGTAGTAAACACTAGATTGAACACCTTGGTCGACTTGGACAACTCGGACAAAATAAACAACTCGGTCAACATGAACAACTCTTACAACGTAAATAACTCTGACAACTTGACCAACTGATTTGACTTGGTCAAGTTGTTTTCTTGGTGTCAAATGTTACACTCGAGAGCGCACACGTACTACAATAGTTCGAATTGTTTGTATTGTCATGGAATATATAATTATGGCATTGTGTACACAATGCCATAATTATATATTGGGTTGGGTGTGATTCCATATCGTATAAAAATAAAGATTTGCTGGAACTAAAGTGGTTTGAAGCATTTTTGACACGATTTGAAAGTGTGTTGTTTTTACTGGAGATACCGCTTTAAATTGCAGGTAATACTATAAATTGGTAAGCTACGGCACTACTCAATTGTTTTTTTTTTACATAATACGTGTCATTAATTGAAATATAATGTGTTTTCTTCTAAAACTTTGAATCAAAAATTAAATAATAGTCCATAACTAGAGATCGGATATTCGGATGCATATTTAACTAAAGTTTATTTTTCAAAAGAATAATGCAGACACCTCAATTAATTGATTTTATGTAACAATCCCAGGACCGTTCTTAGGTCTCGAGATTGCTAAACTATCGTAGAACTTGGACATTTGAACAACTCTGCAGTTTCTCCTCCCCGCTTTTGTTTTTTATACAACTTCCAGTTTTGTCGTATTTTATTTCTTATCTATTTTATAATCTAATGATTTTTATTTTTAGGATAATTTATTTCATAAATTCTTAGTAGGTAACTACAGATTTACACCTCTACTATGCAAACACCAAGATTCATCTCGATCAGGTCAGAAATAAAGCCCCTAGGAGTCTTGAAAAATAAAAACTTTTAAAGTCGAATATCTAACTTAAAACAGCAGGCTAGGAGATTTTGCCAAATAAGAAAGTATGTTCGTAATGACGTGTTCTATCGATATGCAAAGTCTTATTGTTGGCCACGTGAAATCATAAAAATTCGAAGAAAAAAAAAAGGTATCGCAGATATGTTCCAACCCCGAAAGTAGGTAACTACAGATTTACACCTCTACTATGCAAAAACCAAGTCTCATCTCGAACAGATGAGAAATAAAGCCCCTAGGAGTCTTGAAAAATTAAAACTTTTAAAGTCAAATATCTAGCTTAAAACAGCAGGCTAGGAGATTTTGCCAAATAAAAAAGTATGTTTGTAATGACGTGTTCTATCGATATGCAAAGTCTTAAGGTTGGCCGCGCGAAATTATAAAAATTAGAAAAAAAAAATAAAAAAAAGTTTAGGTATCCCAGGCTCCATATAAAAATGTTCTTACCCCTTTGTTAGGAAGTAGGTATAACCATTTCTTTAAAAATTTTGACGACGAATATAGAGGACATCACAGTTTGAGAAATAGAGATAGACTTATTCTGCCTACCTCTAAAATGGAGATGTATAGATCGGGCCGATATTACATGACAATAAAAATATTGCCACAAAATATTAAAAAGGAAGAAAAGGATATGTTATTTGAAAAAAGTTTAAAGGCTATCTTATACCAAAAAGCATACTATAACGTTGAAGAGTACCTGCATGACAAGAAAAAAAAAATCATCAATGTAATTAAGTTTTATTTTATTTTATTTATTTATTTATTTTTATTAATATACAACGTGTTAATAAATTAGCGCAAAACCTCATACACCCCAACTGATTTATAACAAAATAATTAGATTGAAACAATAATTTCATTCTTTTGATACTTAAAATTTAAAGTTATTAGCATTTTAAGTTTTGAGGCGAAAATGATTTGTTATCATTTCAGCACTGAAAGAAAGCGCTAACATACTCATGGATACATTTTTATAATCTTGTTTTGGTAGTAAGTAGGGTGAGTGTGTCCTTGCGGTGGGTTGACATCGGGTTCAGAAAATTTGTAATTTTGCAAAAAAATTATTTAATATTTTGAAAAAAATTACCTATGTTGAAACCATGATAATTCGACTGTGCTCTCGATTCTAAACAAACTACTTTCTAGTTTTGCGTTAATTCATTAACACGTTGTATATTACAGGCACAATTCATGTTATCATGACAGGTATACACCCAATGCGACGACATTTTGGTTGCACATTTAACTTTATAAGTACACAGTTCAAACTCTTTTATCAATATTTTTTATCATATTGTTTAAAAAATGTACAGTTCTTTTCATCACCTATTACATATAACACAAACATGAATAAAACATTTATTTAGATACAAATCTAAGAGCTGCTTCCGTAAACTGAGCCTGCGAACAATGAAACAAGTCTATATCTTTAGCCACTTCGTTCAATATGCGTAATGCCGTGGTGGTCGGAGCATGAGTGAGAACATTAGTCCTGCACGAAGGCACTGCGAACAGTTGGTCTCTGGGTCCCCGCCGCAACCGTGTGTTCGGTACCAGTAGGCTCATGGCTTCTAATACCTTGGGATTATTTAGCTTCCCTCTAAATATCTTGAATAGATGAGTCACAAGTGCTAAATTCCTTCTTGCTTTTAAACTATTATATCCCACCATTCCCAGAACAAATAGAGTGGGATACATGAGCGGGTAAAAAGGATATACACCGTACTGCTTCCAATAGATGTACCTAATAAATTTATTTTGGATTTTTTCTACCATCGATGCATATTTCGCTTCATGGGGGTTCCAAATGATTGCGCTGCTTTCTAGTCGGCTTCTCACTAAGGCACTGTACAAAGATTTTACTGTAGCTACGTTATGGAAATCCTTAGCTTGGCGCAAAACAAACCCAAGATTTTGAAATGCCTTTTTACAAATATTTGTTATGTGGTCGCGGAATGTCAGATCTTGCGATATACAAACTCCCAGATCTCTAATCGAACAGACTCGCGACACATTACTCTCATCGATTTGGTAGGTATATGCAATTTTGTAGTGGATGCAATGCTCTCGTGCACGACATCACTGAGCACTTGGACGTATTAAATGAGAGCTTGTTTTCGTTGCTCCACTCAACTACCCTATCGATGTCACTCTGTAAGCGAATGCAGTCTGCTTCCTCGTCGACAGTTAAGAACAACTTTAGGTCATCCGCAAACAATAGGATTTCTGCATTGTTTACAACAGTAGGCAAATCATTAATCATGATAATGAACAACAGGGGTCCCAAATTACTTCCCTGACTAACACCCGAGAGCGTAACGTATGTGTCTGAATTGGTTCCCGCGTAGTCCACGTATTGCCTTCGATTAGAAAGGTAACTCGAAAAAAAACGGAGTAGAGTCGGAGTGAAACCTATGCTGGCTAACTTTGATAAAAGTATGTCATTATTGACCGTATCAAAGGCTTTTTTATAGTCAAAATACGCGATGTCGATTTGTCCACCGACCCGCATGTCGAGGGCGCAAGTTGATTTACCTACGATTTATCTAATGATTTAAGTTTGACAATTTAAAAAAATGTGTTATCCAATTCAATTATTATTATTTAAGATATTTTATGAATTTGATTATGTTATTAATTGTATTATTTTTTTTGTTTTGTTTTTTAGTAAGTATAACGAAAGCTGTCATTTATAGATATAGTTTGATTTATTTTTTATGATTTTGTAAATGTTCGTTTATTTGTTATGAAGAAAGACACTGTCTGCTTCAATTTTGCAGTGCCCTCACGGGGTGCATGAGCTGTACTATAATATACTTATAAGACCTATGCAACTACCTCATGTAAAGCAATAAAGATTATGATTATGATTATGAAAGTTGGCCCATTTTTTTGTACGCTAGTAGCGTGAGGTTCCATCTTGACATAATAATTAATCAAAGATGTAATATGGGTGCAAATTCATTGGGCATCATTGTAGCTATTTAGGTACCTATAAATAATGCGACTTTTGGGTACAATCTTGTCATTTTTTATTAGGGTTCCGTACCCAAAGGCTGAAAACGGGACCCTATTATTAAGCCTACGTTGTCCGTCCGTCCGTCTGTCCGTCTGTCCGTCTGTCCGTCCGTCTGTCCGTCTGTCCGTCTGTCCGTCTGTCCGTCCGTCCGTCCGTCCGTCCGTCCGTCTGTCTGTCTGTCCTACCTATTTAGGGCTGGAACTTTTGAACCGTGATAGCTAGATAGTTGAAATTTTCACAGATTATGCGTTATTACGGCGGATTTGTTAACAAATAATAAAAATGTCAAAAAGTAAAAAATTAAGGGGGGTTCTCAACAAGAAACTAGTTTTTATCAACGTTTTTTCTTCATGCTCTATCGTATAAACGGTAATACATACAAGCGTCAAACTTAGTGTGATTATAGAGCAAACTCTACAGAATAACAAAAAATACAAAAAACCTGCACAGTGTGAGTCGGTCTTGCGCTAAAGGTCCCGGACAAAAAAAAAATTCTAAGTTCTATGTTGTGTTTTGTGGTGGTGTGGTACAGAACCCTCGTTGCGCGAGTATCCCGACTCGCACTTGACCGACTTGACTTTATTATCAGAGATAGTATTACTCTCTGATGGATTTTATAACAGTAAAATGAATGTAAATAGATTCTAGTACCCTGGCTGCTGTGTGCACTGGTGCCCGCGACCCTGGCCCTGGACAACGGGCTGGCGCGGACCCCTCCCATGGGCTGGCTCTCCTGGCTCAAGTTCCAATGTAATACTGATTGCGACGTAAAACCTAAGGATTGCTTAAGGTAAACATACACTTCTGTCTACTTTCGCTACTACTAAGGCCGCAGCATGATGCGTGCTGCAGTGCGATAAAGTTATATCACGCCTTTTATCTCGTTCGTTCATTCGCACGCAAATAAAAAGAGAGCTAAATCGCGATAGCGCTATATCACACGGCCATGCTACAGCCGCAGGTTTCCTTACTCAATAATTTTCTACTGGTTTTAAGCTTGTGAACCAGACGCTCGCTGTTGCTACTTAGCGCTCGCTACAGACGAGCGCCACTTTGCGGTCGCCGTGTGGGTCGCGCGACCGTAAGGGCTTTTACAGACGAGCGACACATTGCTGTCGCCGTGGGTCGCAGAGAGTCGCACTCATATAGTCTTTACGGTCGAGCGACCCTCCGCGACACACGGCGACCGCAAAGTGTCGCTTGTAAGAGCCCTAAGAGCCCATAGGACTTAAATATTTCCCCAGCGAGGATTTAATAAAGCGCACAGCAGACAAGATGGTGTCAGACGGTTACCGAGACGCTGGGTACGAATACGTTATCATAGACGACTGCTGGCTGGAGAAGGAAAGGGATGCCAATGGTCGCATGGTGCCCGACCGCAAGAGGTTCAAGAGTGGCATCAAGGCGCTTGCTGATTACGTAAGCATATCTTTCCTATACAATACAGGGTGTGACAGCCTAGCAAATACTGAAACTGTGAACTCAGACCATCAAACTGAACAAATTTCACTATGGAGTCTACCTCAGGAAACGCGAGAAAAAAATCAGGTGTCCCATACAAAACTGCTATGACGGTTCCCGACTAAACTGTATGGGATAGCTGATTTTTTTTCGCGTTTCCTGAGTTAGGATCCATAGTGAAAGTTGTTCAGTTTGATTGTCTGAGTTCACCGTTTCAGTATTTGCTAGGCTGTCACTTACACCATGTATAATTATGATTGGCTTACTTTTGGCTTTATAAATACCTAGTTCTTGGCCATTTCTTGACTTATTCTAATCATGCCAGTACCCTAGTTAACGACTGCACCTGAAGTTGATGCGATCGCGTCTTACAAGAAGTTCTTTCTTTCTTATACAGGGTGAAATTGATATCATTAGCATCCTTTTAAACTAAGAGTCTACCCATCAAACTGAACAACTTTTACTATGGGACCAAACCAATCGGAGCAAAAAAGAAATCAGCTGTTGCATACATTTGTGTCGCGTAGGCATTGCAGTTTAGTATGGAACAGCTGATTTTTTTGTTGCTCCGATCGGTTTACTCCCATAGTGAAAGTTGTTCAGTTTGATGGGTAGACTCTTAGTTTAAAAGGATGCAATTTCACCCTGTAGTGTGGGCAGAGCCCTAGTGTCAGATATTTTTCAGACCGCCTTACGGCCTCTGACTCTACTACCACCAGAGATATAGTAGCCGGGACTAACGGCTGATCGTGCCATCCGAAGCACGGAATAATTTTTGTTTTCAGACAACCAGGTGATTCAACCTGCATTGTCCTAACCAACTGGGGAAAGACGCACAAAGTGAAAGAAGAAGTTACCTCCACGATTTGCTACAAGAAAAACGTCAATATAAGTAACGAGCTTTTACCCGCGACTTCGTCCGCATAAATTATATACCAGATTTTAAGTCAGATAATAAGCTTTCAAACAAAAAAAGTTTCATCAAAATCGGTTCAGTAGTTTTTGCGTGATACTCGAACAAACAAACACCCAAACAAACAAACAAACATACAAACAAACAAACAAACAAACAAACAAACAAACAAACAAACAAACAAACAGACAGACAAAAAATCCAAAAATTGGTGATTTGAAATCAGGGACAGGTAAAAACTAAAAACCATATCGTAATTTTTTTTTTGTAAATATCTTCAATGTACAGACACATTTCTGTTACAGTTTTATAATAGTTTAGATTAGATATAAATAAAATAACGCGGTTTCAGTTACACGAGAGAAAGTTGAAGTTGGGGATGTATCAGTCAATGGGTAATGTGACATGCCAGTACTTCCCAGGAGAATATGGACACGAGGACATCGATATAAAGACGTTCGTCGAGTGGGACGTCGACTATCTCAAGTTAGATGGCTGTGGTTACTTTAGCGATTCATTTGAAAAAGGTAAGATATGCTTTTGTACAAAAATAATAATGACTGGTTTATGGTGCAATGGCTGCATGAATGCAAATAAATGCTAAAATAAGAGTGCTGTTGATCGGGCAAAGCCGGGCTTGTGGCGCTCACGAGGTCTGATCTGACAACAGACCTGATAACGGTCGAGTAACATTTATTAAACTAATGAATCCTTTGTCAATATCATGATCGATTCTCGTCAAACACCGTTAAAGATAAACATCTCAGTGGTAGCTTTGTCTAAAGTGAAACAAGAATTTGTTCGAGCACTACAAACAACTCGTTAAAACTTATTGAACACCACTGGTAGAATAAAGATCGGATTGAAAGGCCTCTGGAGAGCGAGCGAACAGCAACTGTATTCCAGGGCAACATTCGAAGTTACAAAGAGTAAGGCAATAAGTGCGATGCACAATAACGGATTCCATGAAAGGGAATAGCTATGCCTCGGACTTCGTGCACAAAGCGAGTGTTTCGCGGACCGCCTGCCGTGTTCTCCCGCTGCGAAGTGATGTAGCAAGCGCCGAAAAAACTTACAAATTGGTTACCGAGATGAGAGCGCGCCCGAACACTAACGAGCTCCAATGTTTTAAACATTCGCTCATATTTTGAATTCATCCATATCGAAGCGCAATCCTTCCATTGCTTTATTGAGAGCAATACACTCAAGTTCACGTGTTGTGTTTTGTCTAGTTGTTAGTTAGGGCAAATAGATACTCTTTCTTATAATACTGATGTACTTTTTAGACTTTATTAGCCGTTAAACAAAAAGCCCCCTTCTAAGTCCATATTATATTGTGACGGGCAACTACGGAACCCTACCATGCGCGTGTTTTGACACGCACTTGGCTAGCTTTTCAATCTTTCATTTGATTTAAACATCTCAACATGTTAAAAACCAATCATATTTGGATGCCTATAGATTGGTTCTCTGGAATTACAATCTTAAATCGCGATCGCGACATGCGACAGCGACAAGCGACAGCGACAAGCGACATACGACAGTGACAAGCGACATGCGACAGCATAAAGCGACATGCGACAGCGACAAGCGACAGCGACAAGCAACATACGACAGTGACAAGCGACATGCGACATACGACAGCGACAAGCGAAAGCGACAAGCGACATGCGACAGCGACAAGCGACATGCGACATGTGACAAGCGACATGCGACAAGCGACATACGACAGCGACAAGCGATATGCGACATACGACAAGCGACATGCGACATGCGACAGCGACAAGCGACATGCGACGGCAACAAGCGACAGAGACAAGCCACAGCGACAAGCGACATGCGACGGCAACAAGCGACATGCGACAGCGACAAGCGACATGCGACAAGCGACATACGACAGCGACATGCGACAGCGACAAGCGACATGCGACGGCAACAAGCGACAGCGACAAGCGACATGCGACAAGCGACAAGCGACATGCGACATACGACATTCGACATCGACAAGCGACATACGACATGCGACATTCGACATGCGACATGCGACAGCGACATGCGACGGCGACAAGCGACATGCGACAAGCGACATGCGACAGCGACAAGCGACAAGCGACAAGCGACAAGCGACAAGCGACAAGCGACAAGCGACAAGCGACAGCGACAAGCGACATGCGACAGCGACAAGCGACAAGCGACAGCGACAAGCGACATGCGACAGCGACAAGCGACAAGCCATAGCAACAGGCGACATGTGACAGCGATAAGCGACAGGCGACAGCGACAAGCGACATGCGACGGCAACAAGCGACAGCGACAAGCGACATGCGACAGTGACAAGCGACATGCGACATACGACAGCGACAAGCGACATGCGACAACGACAAGCGACAAGCGACATGCGACAAGTGTAGTTTACTTCAGTGAAAACTCATGGTAGGGCCTATCATCAGAATAGGCGCCGTAACTACAGTAGTAAAGTACAGTGTCAACTCATAGTAGGCCTACTGCAACGGCTGAATAGCTGCGAATATAGCGCTTCGTGCCTTAGAGCGCTCTATTCACGGTCCATCTTGCTGTACGTCCCGCCAAGTTCATGCACGATGCACGATGCAAAAGCGCTCTATTCACGGTCAGTCATCACTCATTATTCACGTCAGCTCAATCGACGTACGTCAAGCCTACTCACGGTGCTTTTGCATCGTGCATCGTGCATGACCTTGGCGGGACGTACAGCGGGGCTGGACCGTGAATACGGCGCTTTACGCTATAAATGCACGTTTTAATTTTCAGCGTATACTTCATACGGGGAGAAGTTGAACGCCACTGGTCGTCCCATCGTGTATTCTTGCAGCTGGCCGGCTGTTCAATCAGGCGTGAGTTTATTATTTTAAGTACTTCGCTACCGCGTGATTCTCAGTCAAAACTCCACCCACATTTTTTCGAACAGAAAAAATTCGAATTCGAATCGAAATCGAATCGTTTCGAATTTTTTTCAGATTTTTTTTTGTGAAATTGAAATAATTAGCATCGTTTTAAACTAAGAGTCTACCCATCAAACTGAACAACTTTTACTATGGGAGCAAACCGATCGGAGCAAAAAAAAAATCAGCGGTTGTATACATTTGTGTCGCGCAGGCATTGCAGTTTAGTATGGAACAGCTGATTTTTTTGTTGCTCCGATCGGTTTGCTCCAATAGTGAAAGTTGTTCAGTTTGATGGAGACTCTTAGTTTAAAAGGATGCTAATGATATTAATTATATCCTCTGTAATCCTCACACTTCGGTTATTATTTTCAGGCAAACTACACTGTACTAAAAAAGATCTGTAACCTATGGCGTAACCATTACGACATTGGCGCATCTTGGTCCTCCATTGAAGAAATCACTAACTGGTACGCCGACAATCAGGACGATCTGATACCTTATGCAGGGCCAGGCCATTGGAACGATCCTGATATGGTAGGTCTATACTTGCCATAATTTTTTACTTTTCAATCTTTTATTAGAATTTGTACAGGGTGAAATTGATATCATTAGCATCCTTTTAAACTAAGAGTCTACCCATCAAACTGAACAACTTTGACTATGGGACCAAACCGATCGGAGCAAAAAAAAATCTGCTGTTGCCAGCAAACTAGAATCTATGGAAGAATAACATCAAACAAAATCGCCTCGCAAAATGGCCACACCAATGTTCATACCGACTGCTCTCAAACGTTGAAGGAAAACATCTTGAGGAAACCTGCGTACGCTGAAGAAGGAATTCCGATGCGTATGTGAAGTCTACCAATCCGTATTGGGCACGCGTGATGGACTAATGCCCATACACCCTCCCTGAGGGTAGGCCTGTGCTACACCTGTGCCCTGCAGTGGGACGTACATAGGCTGTGATGAATGTTCATATTTACATCTACATATAGGGAGGGTCCTTCTAAATATGCTGACACCAAACCACCAAACCATAAAACTGAACAAAATTCTCTATGGGACCAACATCCAAATCGCGAAAAATATATCAGCTGTCCCATACATTTGGCTCGAGTAGCTTTGCAGTTTTGTATGGAACGGCCGATTTATATTTCGCGATTTCGATGTTGGTGCCATAGAAAAAGTTGTTGGTAGTTGTTGATTGTTGTTGTTGTTGTTGTTGTTGTTTGTTGTTGGTTGTTGTTTGTTGTTGGTTGTTGTTGGTTGTTTGTTGTTGTTGGTTGTTGTTGTTGTTTTTGTGGTCTGATCATCCCCTTAAAAAAGTGTCAGCATATTATAAAGGACCCTGTATACCTACAATAATAATATTATGCATTCTACGAAAATGGGTATCAAATCAAGGTTACTGGTCGGTAATTATATCCATTAATTTGCTACCTCCTTTTTTTGTACAGTGGCTTTACTAAGGATTTTTTCAATATACATATGTGGAAAAACCCTTGTCATAGACTTTTATTTGTCCGTGTGGTGTCGGCTAAGAATAGCAACACCTCATTTCCTCCCGTGGGTGTCGTAAAAGGCGACCGGAGGATGGGCAGCAACATCCTCAGACAGAGTACACACATTCAATCCAACTGCGATCGCCAACCCGCCTGCAAAGCGTGGCGTGAAAATCCCCCCATTTAAGGCCTATGTTCAGCAGTGGACGTCTATCGGCTGATATGATGATGGTGAATTGATGATTCTACCCTCAGCTCGTCGTCGGGGACACCGCAGTATCCCATTTCTACTCCATAGTGCAGATGGCAATATGGTCAATGTTGTCAGCACCGTTGTTGATGAGCACGGACCTGGACACCATCGCGCCGGAGTATAAAAAGATCCTGCTTGACAAAGAATTGATTTCAATCAACCAGGATCCGCTTGGCAAACAGGGCAGAAGAACTTTTAAGAATCATACGTTGGTGAGTGCTTAGATTAAAGTTAAATTAATTACGCGTACGTTTCACATGAGGAAATTGTGTAAAAATAAACGTCAGGAGTGCGATTTTTGAATCTCATTCGCTGAGTTCGGCAGTTGAAAATGTCAAAATTACTGTGGAGATACGCATCTTTCTACTGCTAATTTGACTCATTCGTTGAACTCAGCAGTTGTAAATGTCAATATTACTATGGAGATATGCTGCATCTTTCTACTACTGATTTGACATTCAAAAATCATACTTCAGGAGTGCGATTTTTGAAAGTCGAATCAGTAGTAGAAAGATGCGTATCTCCATACATTTTCAACTGCTGAGTTCAACGTATGAGATTCAAAAATTGCACTCCAGGTACCTATCTTAAAATCTGTACTGGGATGACAGACCAAAGTGTGCTTCTTCAACTAAACGCGAATAGGGATGATGACAAAAAAAAATTAATAACTTATTAAAAACTTTGATTATTTTAAACAATAAAGTGAAACTAATTTTTGAATATCTTTAAAAATGACTGAAATATAAGTGTTCAAAATTTACGATTAGAGCGAGAGGCATATATAACAAAAGTGACGTCATAATTGAGTATTGTCATAACACCTGTTTTGCATGAAAGAGAAAGATAATATTTTTTTTTTTCAATAGCTTATAATTATAACTTTTTTGTTTTCTATTCAATTGTTATTTCGTTTGAACATTTTGCTATTAAATTTAGCCTATTTCTGTAATTCTTCACAATATATGGATTTCCAGCACTGGTAGCATGCACACCCGCGATAGCCGTGATACGGCTTTATCACGTCTTTTATCTCGTTCTTTTGCGCGCAAACGAACGAGATAAAAGACATGATAAAGCCGTATCCGTTCAGAAATTGATATTGGACTCAATGATAATTTGACAGCCCGGTAGCACAGTCGGTAGTGAACCTGCCTGCTGTGCCGAGGGTCGCGGGTTCGAATCCCGTAAGGGACAAATATTTGTATGATGAATATGAATATTTGTACCCGAGTCATGGATGTTTGTATTTATATATGTATTCCATATCGTTGTCTAGTCATCATAATACAAGTCCAGGCTAGATTCTGGTACTTTAAATGTGGCTAGATAATTTGTGTGACATTGTCCAAGATATTTATTTATTTATTTATTATTTTATTACAATAGATTTAAAAATAGCGTGCAAGAGAGGTAACGCGATCACACGTCACAGGGATGCAAAATTACGTAATTTTACCGAAAAGGCGCGTAAAATACGAATAATTTACTGTAAATATTGATTACGCCAGTAATTTTGCCAAATTACTGGCTAACTTGGGCAAATAGCATCCTATAGGCTAGGCTAGGCTAACACAGCACTCTCTCTTAGTGGATAGGCTAGGCCAAATATGGATGATGACTGATCCTGCACTGGTAGCACACCCGCGATAGCCGTGATACGGCTTTATCATGTCTTTTATCTCGTTCGTTTGCGCGCAAAAGAACGAGGTAAAAGACGTGATAAAGCCGTATCACGGCTATCGCGGGTGTGCTACCAGTGCAGGATCAGTCATCATCCATATTTGGCCTAGCCTATCCACTAAGAGAGAGTGCTGTGTTAGCCTAGCCTAGCCTATAGGATGCTATTTGCCCAAGTTAGCCAGTAATTTGGCAAAATTACTGGCGTAATCAATATTTACAGTAAATTATTCGTATTTTACGCGCCTTTTCGATAAAATTACGTAATTTTGCATCCCTGTGACGTGTGATCGCGTTACCTCTCTTGCACGCTATTTTTAAATCTATTGTAATAAATAATCATTGAGTCCAATATCAATTTCTGAATGACTAGCAGTGCCTGGCATGCGTTGCAATACCCTTTTTTCCCCGAAACACACTTGGCAGTTTTTTTTCAAAGCTTATATTTATCACGGATAATGAAGCATTCTGTTCTATCTAATAATACTTCAGATCAGGCAGTCCGGTAGTTTCGGAGCCTATTCAATGCAAAGAAACAAACTAAAAATCAAATCTTCCCTCTTTATAATATAAGTGCAGGAAACTGCTTTCCCGAAAAGAGACAATTTCTTCAGCTATGGGAAAAAGGCCACCAGAAAAAGGTTACCTTATAGTTGGTGTTTGAAGGGTGAAGTAAGCAAAAAGTATTGGGGCTAACACAAAAGATCCCACTGGGTCGAAGTGTTGCTGGCTTGCCAGCCCCCACAATAAGATAAGATAAGATAGTTGGCGTATAGTTATGGAACTCATGTCGATTTATTTGTCATAATCATAATCTCTAGATTATTGTGGTAATATTAGCTAAATCTTATATAAACGGAGTGTCGCGTAATAGAAGTTGGCGCACATCTTGTCTTGGTATAAAATATGTTGGTTTTTTATTTTTATTTTCGTATGAACATATAAGACGTTCCTATAAACTCATTGTTGTACATGATGTGACGTTTTAACAGGACAAGAGAATCTTACTTTGAATTTTTTATATGGATTTCATAATTCCGGTTGAATTTTTACCTAATCTTTCGACCGATTACCAACTATAATAAATTAAATTATGTTTTTAGAGTGTACTTAATACCATCATCGAGACTGGCGAGAAACAGATAGGACTGGAGTCATTTGGAGGAGGCTTTCACCGCTTAGGCGGCCCTTGCACTTATACTAATACACAATTAAAATAACATAACATAAGATAAATTC
Organism: Agonopterix subpropinquella; assembly: GCA_922987775.1. Classification (NCBI taxonomy): domain Eukaryota; kingdom Metazoa; phylum Arthropoda; class Insecta; order Lepidoptera; family Depressariidae; genus Agonopterix; species Agonopterix subpropinquella. The sequence goes on from OV277710.1 coordinate 6,957,807, forward strand.
TACTAACAATACTAACAAAAATTGAAAAATGAAATATCTAAGTTTAATGTACTATTACATACCAGTTGTAAGGAATAAAGATATAATAATAGCGAGCTGACGGTGAGTGGCGACACCGCGGACCCCTATCCAGGGGGACCATACAGACATGCGCTCACACACACACACATACCCACACACACAAACCCACACCCACACACACAGTAACACACCCCCCTACCTCTGGCTTGCCTTCATTGGCCGTTGGCCGTCCAGAGTGGAATCGCAAGAGCAGAACCTATGCTCCAGGTTGGAAGTGTATTGCACGTAATGGCGTAATAACGGGGAAACCCGCTCACGGGGGTAAACCCCGCGATGGTGACACCGGAGCCGCACCTCTCGACAACCTTCAGCCGCTCAATGAGATGTTGCCCCAGTGTCGCACTTTGTGCGTGCGGCCGTTTTATGGGGCCCACTCGACGAGTCGGCGAGTCACCGCCTGCCCTATTTACAATTTTGAGACTAGTTGTCATGGCAGGCGTCCGTTAGTCTCCTCCCATAGCCCAGTATCCATCCATCCAACTTTCACCTCCATAGCCCAAGACCTTATTTTTCCATCGCGGTCATAGCGCCGTACTCCAATAGTCTTTACACAAATGGCGGGGACCATCCCCGTGGGTATCATGTTGTACGCTCGGAGATGGTATCCGCCATTTGTGTATCCCCTTACATGTAGATTAACTTGTCTTTTGAACGGGCCTCTACATGTTGGCTTCGGCCCCATGCACGCCTTCCAAAGGTCCGGGACTTAATTGCCCGTGATTACGGAACATAATAATACCATCAATAAACGTTACCGTTTGTGGGCCTAAAAGAATTTGACTCCTTTACATTATTGAGATTGTTTCTTTCTTGACTATTTATTATATTATATTCATCGGCTGCAATATTATTTTTTACTTTTTATAGAGGTTTGAAGCCTGTTCGAATTTTTTGTAAAAAAAAATTTTTGTTTTTTATTTTCAGGAGATATGGAAGAAGGAGATAAAGGGTGGTAAAACTGCGACAGTAGTAATATTCTACAATAATAATAAGGCATCTCATTCGGAAATTACCTTTGAACAGTTAAATTTGCCACAAGGAATTTACACCATTCAGGTTAATCCATACAAATATTTGTTATTATAATTATACGAAAGTTTAGTTTCTGTTTGTTACGTTATCAATGCTAATCCGCTGAACCGATTTTGGTGAAATTTGTATGACAGCGACCAGGGTCCTTCTTAATTGCGCTTACGGTTTTTTATGGGCATGATCAGACTATCAAAATGAAGAACTTTTTGTATGGGACCAACAACGAAATCGCGAAAAAAACAGTTGTCCCATTTTGGTCGAGATCTGCTGATTTCTATGGAACAGCTGTTTTAATATTTCGCGATTTCTATCTTGGTCCCATAGAGAAAATTGTTCATTTTAAGGGCTGAAGCAACGCATTTGATTTTACATCCTGTACACAGGGTTTTATGGTACCTAAACATTTACATGACATTTAGGGCGCCTTCAAATTTGCCGCAGAGTTTCGCGCGGCGGCTGCAGCGCTGCGCTGTCAAAAGCGCGGCGGCAGCGCTGCGGACATTTTTTTTGTTAATTTGACAGCGCAGCGCTGCAGCCGCGCTGCCGCTGCGCGACATTCTGCGGCAAATTAGAAGGCACCCTAAGGGGTGATTGTATCCATGATACTGAAACGATATACGGAATACGAAAACGAATATTTTGGGCAGTGACTTTATGTAACAGCTGATCGAACTTTTGATGAAAGGTTTTTTTTTTGCGTTTCCCTTTGCTCCTTTGGAAAAGTTGTTCAGTATCACGAGTACGCAATATCCTATATACAGGGTGAACTTGATATCATTAGCATCCTTTTAAACTAAGAGTCTACCCATCAAACTGAACAACTTTTACTATGGGCGCAAACCGATTGGAGCAAAAAAAAAAGTCAGCTGTTCCATACTAAACTGCAACGCCTACTCGACTCAAATGTATGCAACAGCAGATTTTTTTTGTGCTCCAATCGGTTTGCTCCCATCGTAAAAGTTGTTCAGTTTGATTGATAGACTCTTAGTTTAAAAGGATGCTGATGATATCAATTTCACCCTGTAGAGACAACCTGAATTGAACACTGAAGAAGGACATAGGATAAAAATTGCTCACAGACGAAGTCGCATGCATCAGATAATTTACGTCTGTATTATTTTGTATTGCTAAATAAAATTGTATTATGTCATACAGGATTTTAATGGAGAGAAACCAGCTGTAACTATGAAATGGGCACCAGAGTCTGCATTTAAATTTGAAGTTGAATCGAAAGGTTTGTTAAAATTATTGTTAACATAATGGTTAAGTTTACGTTTCATCATCACCAGCAAAACTTTAGAGTCTACACAAAATAGGTAAAAAATTACGAATAAGTAGTAAAATCAAAACAAGTTTAGATTTAAAAAAAGTGTAAAGCCTGTTACACTGTAAGTACTGTAGTAAACTACAGTTAAACTGCTATAGTAAACTACAGTTTTTATACTGAATTTTGTACAGCGCTCCTGGTGGTTAAGTAGAGAACTAATTCGGTCACACAAAATTGGCACCGCAACTACAGTAGTAACCAGTGAAAACTCATGGTAGGCCCACTGTATAATAGTTTTCCATGTACTTTACTACTGTAGTTACGTCACCAATTTTGTATTGAATTCCGTACAGCGCTCCTAGCGGTTACGTTGAGAACTAATTCTGCCATACGAAATTTGTGACGCAACTACAGTAGTAAAGTACCTTACAGTGAAAACTCATGGTAGGCCAATATAGAAACAGGATTTATTATCTCCGTATCTCCGTAATTCCGAACGGAATTTTAGGGGACAAATTCATCACCGCAAGCGTTAGTTTCTTATTATCAAATGAAAAAGGACTTGAAGGAAAATAGGTGTGAACAACTTTTTGTTTTAATATTTCACAGAGTGCATTAAGTTCCACGTGTTCACTCCGGTACAAAAAGATCTGTTAGAAGAAAACTATGAAGATTATGAAATGAGCAACATTATTTACTTAGATAATTAATTATGTGTAATCATGCTGATTATAATGTTTCTTCACACTTTTTGTTTCTTATTTTAAGCTCGGAATCAAGTCGTATCGATTCAATTAAGATACAATATATTATTATAGGTAATAAATAATACTTAAGTATATTGATTGATTTATTTATTTATGCCTGCTGTTTGTTTGTTACACAATAAGTTTGCCTTGTAATTATTAACTGTCTCTTTTACGGGTCTGCTGGAAGAAATCTCTTCAGAGATAAGCTCGCCCTTTGTAGGTCATCAACAACAACATCATCACATGGTACATCTTGGTGGTTTGGTACTTACATCTTTTCTCAACTTTGTGTATTATTATGTCCGGGTGTATGAATGAATGTTTATTGTACAGTAAAGTGTTATTATAATAATAATACAAAAACTTGATAAAACTTCATTTTAAACTCCAACGCTCTTTTAGTATGCGGGCATAGACTTACTTAGGTACCTAACTACCTAGGTTCATTTAAATAACTATGCCGTCAAAACTACAGGGTGAAATTGATATCATTAACTAAGAGTCTACCCATCAAACTGAACAACTTTTACTATGGGAGCAAACCGATCGGAGCAAAAAAAAATCTGCTGTTCCATACATTTGAGTCGAGTAGGCGTTTCAGGTTAGTATGGGACAGCTGATTTTTTAGTTGCTCCGATCGGTTTGCTCCCATAGTAAAAGTTGTTCAGTTTGATGGGTAGACTCTTAGTTTAAAATGATGCCAATGATATCAATTTCACCCTGTATAGGACATAAGTGCACCGTGTTGGGACAATTTTAGTTTTTCTTATCACAATCGTCATCATCAGCGTGGCCGCCAATATCCAAGTATGAAGTAGGTAGGTAAGTATATAGGGAGTTGGCGGCTCGATATGTTAGCACAGTCGGCAGTGACCCTACCTGCTGTGTCGAGGGTCGCGGGTTCGAATCCCGTAATGGATGTTTGTATTCTAAGTAGGTATATCGTATTCTAGATATCGTATTCAGGGTGTAATAAAACACTCTATTAATATTTAAGGGGGTGCTTCAGACCATAAATCTGAACAACTTTCACTATGGAGCCAAAGTCGAGAAAAAATAAAAAAGTCGGCCGTCCCATACATTTGAGTTGAGACGGTATTGCAGTTTTGTATGAAAGAGCTGATTTTTTTTTCGAGATTTCGATGTTGGCTCGATAGTGAAAGTTGTTCAGTTTGATGGTCTGAAGCGCTCCCTTAATTATTACTAGGGTGTTTTGTTACACCCTGTATAGTACCCATCTAAACTATTATAAAACTGTAACAGAAGTGTGTCTGTACATTGAAGATATTTACAAAAAAAAGATTATAATATGGGTTTTAGATGTCCCTGATTCCAAATCACCAATTTTTGGATTTTTTAATTGTCTGTCTGTTTGTTTGTTTGTTTGTTTATTTGTTTGTTTGTTTGTTTGTTTGTGTGTTTGTTTGTTCGAGCATCACGCAAAAACTACTGAACCGATTTTGATGAAACTTTTTTTGTTTGATTGCTTATGATCTGACTTAAAATCTGGTATATATTTTATGCGGACGAAGTCGCGGGTAAAAGTACGTTCTATATAATGATAAAATTAAAAATCAAAACAAAACCGGGCGTTTAAAAGCGGCTTGACGAATTGTAACTGTCGTACCCTATATCACTTATATACCACCAATCATCATGAATGATCCATGACTTAACATTAATGGTCTCGTCGCGGTGGTCAATTGGTCATCGACCGTTGGACGACATCACGTAGGACGTGTTTGACTTGTCCTATTAAATGCCCGTTATCTTAGTGAAAGTTGATGGCACGCTATATTTTATTGATTCACGAATCATGCAAAATACGTAAACTCTGTTAGGTAGGTAGGTAGGTAACTAGTTTATCTGCTATTTTAGCTACCTATAATTATTTAATAGTTTGACCACGTTTTACCGTAAACGAATTTAAGTACTACCTACTTACTAGGACTTACCAACCTACTTATCAGCTACTACAACTCTATTAGCGCCGAGAAGCCTAAATGAAATATATTTCAAGATAAAAAGGTCTGTACTCTCCACATTCTTCAATCCACGGAGCTAAAACCTTATAACTTTTCTGCAAATGTGCTTGGTTGAGGTAGGTACTGAAAACAAATGGGGCATCTAACTTATTTAACAATTGTCAAACGCCCTGTTTCTTACGTGACCTAGATGGGACTTGGTATTAGCACCTCTAAAAATGTATTCCACTGAATATTCCACGCAAATTATTCGAGTTATTGCGACTGTTCAAATGTTCCCGCGTTCAAAGCTGCCTCCTTCTCCCATATTTTATCTTTGCTTCTCAATATCGGCATCGCCATGTTTGGGTGACCAACCCATCGGGGATATAGTCGTGAACTCGTGAGCATATTTATGCTAACGCCTTGGCTAACACAGTAGGTAATCGTAACGTCAACCTAACTTAACGTTGCGTTGTAAACATTTCCGGACGGAACAGGGACGGAACGACTTTCTGTCAGTCAGTCAAACTGGGGAGTTTTTAGCGGGATTTGGACAACTACGTTTGGACTTTTTAGTCGTCATATTTGATCGAATCGTAAAATCGGTGTCGTTTTGCGTAACAAAGTGACCAATAGAGAAGAAGAGAACAATATACAGTCTAGTTTCTCGATTGCCTCCGAAAACTCCAAAGAAGCATTGAAACGTCGAACACCAACGTTTTAATCGCTATAAATGAGAGTATTTATTGAAGACATCGGTTGTATGGGATATTATAAATCTCTTTACCTTGAAATGAATCAAAAAAAAATATCAATCAAACAAACCATAGAGAGTAGTTATATTCCTTGAAACAAACTGTCAAAAGCAAGTGTCAAAAAGTTTGGAATTTAGGTTATGTGAACTGTTCTAATTCATTAGCATAATAATTAATTTACATCCCATTAATGATTAAATAGGACAAAGTCTCGACAAAGTTCTCACCGTTGATGAACCTAAACATTGCCTTTATTTCTTTATCGATTCCGCGCCATTGTTATCGTAGTTGATGTAGGAGCGAAAGAAAGCTGGTTTATTCATTAGGCCGGTACCTACCTAGTAGGTCAATGTTACGTCCGCCGCCCGCGTGTGAGGAGCTGGCTGCTGACGTAGAGTACCGCCGCGCCGCGCCACGGACCATCAGTGATCAGTCTACAGCGCGGTACCTCGCTCGACCGACGCGCCTCACTAACTGTTATTACGCGTTCACCTTGATCGAGAAAGTTATTGCTAACGTATAACATAACACTACAATGGGCGGTAAAATCGAGAACGTCGGCATTTTAGCCATGGAACTGTACTTCCCATCACAATACGTCGATCAGAATGAATTGGAAAAATTCGATGGAGTCGCCGCGGGTAAATACACGATCGGATTGGGCCAGAGTAAAATGGGGTTCTGTTCTGATAGAGAAGATATCAACTCTCTCTGCCTGACTGCTCTGCACAAGCTCATAGATAAGAATAACATTAATCTTCATGATATTGGACGGCTTGAGGTGGGTACGGAGACTATAATTGATAAGAGCAAAAGTGTCAAGACATTCCTGATGACCCTGTTTGTGAAAGAAGGCGCTACTGATGTGGAGGGCATTGATTCAACAAATGCATGCTATGGTGGCACGGCAGCACTGTTTAACGCCATCAACTGGGTCGAGTCTTCGTCGTGGGATGGCAGGAAAGCAATTGTAGTCGCTGGTGACATTGCTGTGTACGGTAAAGGCCCTGCACGGCCTACTGGTGGCGCCGGAGCTGTCGCCATGCTCATCGGTCCCGATGCACCTCTAGTGTTTGACTGCGGAGTACGTGCATCATACATGTGTCACGCTTACGACTTTTACAAGCCAGACTTGTCATCGGAATTCCCGTTTGTCGATGGAAAATTATCAATCAAATGCTACCTCAGCGCTTTAGACAACTGTTATAATTTATTCTGTAAGAAAATGAGAAAAGTGGACCCAGAATTTAAGGGTCTTCTGAGCTTAGATGGTATGTTGTTTCACTCTCCGTACTGCAAGCTAGTACAGAAATCATTGGCAAGAGTCTGTTTTAACGACTTCCTAAATGCATCGTCAGAACAACGGGAGAAACAGTTTCCTGGACTGATAGACTTCTGCAACCACAAGCGTGAGGAGACGTACTTTGACCGTGACGTGGAGAAAGCATTCATGACGTACAGCCAGCAGTTATTTGAAGAAAAAACTAAGCCTTCCCTCCATATAGCCCGCAATGTAGGCAATATGTATACTCCATCTTTATACGGAGGTCTCGTATCGTACCTCATTAGTAAATCTCCTGAGCAATTAATTGGAAAGAAGTTTGCGTTGTTTTCATATGGGTCCGGGCTGGCTTCAACTATGTATTCCATAAATATTTGTAACGATATGAGCGCCGGGTCGAAGCTAGCCAAACTGATTGGCTCTCTTCATGAAACAGTGTCAATGCTGGATAAAAGGGAGTGTGTGGAACCCAGTAGGTTTTCAGATATAATGGATGTAAGGACGAAGAACTATCACACGGCACCTTATGAGCCATCTGGCTCTACGGACGTATTGTTCCCTGGTACTTATTACCTTAACAAAATTGATGATTTACGAAGGCGTACTTATGATAGAAAAGTTTGAGCATTTATTTTTATAATCAGTGTTGGTAATTTGGACCTGTTTTTGATTTGGTATCATTGGTAATAATTATTATGTACATTATAGTTTATGCTTTTGATGTATCAAATCAATTGCAATTTATGGTATAGGTAATTTTTTTTATGATTTGTTAAAACTTAAAATGAATTTTGCTAATGGAATTTTGATGAGGCTATTCATATTTCATAATATTTATTGCAATCAGTTAAAATGGAAAAATGATTTCTCTTTTGTTTTTCTGATATGAAATGTTTGTAAATCACAGATACAAAATAAAATGCAATGATATATTGAGCAGTTTTTTTTTATATCATTTTTTTATAATAATAATTTAGTCTGGTGTGATGATTTTTAAATGGGCACTGACTTTTTCGAAGACATACATTTCGCATTTTATATTTACAGATTTTTGATATCTACAATATGTAAAACATTTCATTGAAATCTAATTAATAAGGACCAAAGCAATCCATATATTTATTTACTAAAATGTTTTTTTATCAACAGTTTTAATTTATTTACCCGTATGGTCCAAAAGTTAAACCTGTTTAATAATCAAACCAAAATAACTGGTCTAAGCTTTAAAATTTAATAGGTGTGTTTATATTTTTACTTGCAGTGTGAAAGTAAAGAAGAATAATTGTGTAAAAATACATTTGCATTTATATGAGTTTACATTATAATTTTCCTCTAAATTATTTATTTTGAGATGGTAATTATTGTATTATTGATATTTTGTTATTATGAAAATGGTTAAAAGGTTGTATTTGGTATTAAATTATATTAAATTTTACGTGTGCAATGTTTATAGAGTTTTTTACAATTTGTTCATGAAATTGAACTATATCCTTAGATCCTTTCCTATACTTATCCAGAAGAAAATGATTATAATTATATCTAAAAGATAACATATTTTGCTTTGTTATACAGGTGTAACTTAAATGTGTAAAATTATTTAATGAGGTGCTTCAGATCAGAACAGATCCATAAAGGTATCATATAGAGGAACTGACAGCTGAGAGAGCGAGATGTAGTTACCTAGCGGCGCCACTGTATAATAGAAAGAGATACGTGACGCGAGGCAATATAGAACCGTTTTTGGGAACTTGTCAGCACAATCGACTGGGTAAATATTCGTGCTCGGTGAATAATTAGTGAATCTAAAGTGAAGTCGTAGATTATTTTGTGAAATATACTAACACTATTTCATTAAATTACCTACGATTTCACGTTAGATTCACAATTATACACAGAACTCGAAGTTTTAGGGTGCCAATAAGTGTCGACAAATTCACAAAAAACGGTTTCATTTGACAACTCATGTCAGTTACTCTAGATCTAAACTATTATAAAACTGTAACAGAAGTGTGTCTGTACATTGAAGATATTTACAAAAAAAAAATTACGACATGGTTTTTACCTGTCCCTGATTCCAAATCACCAATTTTTGGATTTTTTGTCTGTCTGTTTGTCTGTCTGTTTGTTTGTATGTTTGTTTGTTTGTTTGTTCGAGTATCACGCAAAAACTACTGAACCGATTTTGATGAAACTACCGATTTTGATGAAACTTTTTTTGTATATAAAATTTATGCGGACGAAGTCGCGGGTAAAAGCTCGTAGATCATAAAACTGAACAACTTTTGTTATAGTCTAAAAAATAATCTTTTTCTCTTCTTCTTTCAAGTCAGCCAGCATGAGCATGAATATCACTCATGCTTTAGTGTAATAAAAACCGGTCAAGTGCGAGTCGGGCTACTCGCTCACAGACGGTTTCGCACCACACCACCTCAAAAAATATTGTTAACTTACAAAAAAGTTTAGTTTCTCCGGGGCCTTTAGCGCGAGACCGACTCACACTTGGCTGGTTTTTATTATTTGTTTTTTATATTATAGAGTTTGACGCTTGTACCTACGTATTACCGTTTTCACGGTACACTGTATATTTTTTGCCCTGAAAAAGTGACGTCCACGTTTTATTGCATAGTTCGACAAAGCTTTTAATTCTAAATGTATGTATCAAACTCCCGCGCGTCAATTCTAAGTAGTTTTTGAGAAATATTTTTTTTTCTGTTTGACCCCAAAAAATGAATAATATTTCTTTTACGGAAATTTATATGAGACAGAATTTTTCTATTTACCATATTTGATCAGGCTATAATGACAGCACATAATCCTGTTTTCAAATTCTATAAATGTTACATAGAAGCGAAGTTACCTTGATTTTTTCCCAATTTTGGTTTTTATTTAATTACATTTTTTTAAGGCCGATGTCGCAGCTCTGTCCTTAACAGATACATGCCACAAGATGTTAGCAAATAAGTAACCAAAGCAGTGTTCTCTCACTACGCCTAACTTTTGAATAAATCGCATTTCAAATAATATCGTCAGGGTTGTCACCTGGTGGGGTCACTACCCTACCTATTCAGCTTTTAACCAAATTCGATCTCTGTTTATTAACGCATACGAGCTTTTCGTTCGGTCTTGTTCATGAGAGATATAATGTCTACTAGCCCAGTCATTTTACGGTTTTAGCCGGGACTAATTAAGAATTGATATTTTTTTCGGTGCTTATATCATTTAAGTGCCAATTTGCACCTAGAAATATACCAAAATAAAAATAATCACGTCATCAACAGCCTCTAAAATTTTGCATTTATCTCGTTCAAAAAAACAGGACCGTTAATTGTTTTTTCACATTTATACCATTATACACATTTCAAACATGGAGTAAATATTTTTGTCTACTTAGAAAGATTTCAAAAAAAAAATTTTTTTATTTATCAATAACTTTTTCCATGGCTATTTTATTGCTCAAAACCGCTAAAAGTCACCGTTTTAGGTGTCTCTCAGCGGCCACTTAACTAGGTATAATTAGGGTTCCGAAGTCAACAAGGAACCCTTAAGTTTCTCCATGTCCGTCCGTCTGTCCATCCGTCCGTCCGCCCGTCCGTCCGTCTGTCCGCGGCTTAGCTCAGAGACGCTTAGAACTAGAAAGCTATAATTTTGCATGGATATACATAGTAATCAGTAATCACGCTGACAAATTGGTAAAATAAAATCTTGAAAAATATTTTTTTTAGGGTACCTACCTCCCCTACACGTGAAGTATGGATGGTTTTTTTTTCTCGTCTATCCAAACGATACCGCGTTGGATAAGTCTTTTAAAAATACGTTAACCGTAGTATAAAACATAAAGCCTCCTTCTAAGTCGATATTATATTGTAACAGGCAACTACGGAACCCTACCCTGCGCGTGGTCCGACACGCACTTGGCCAGTTATTTTTAAGTTTGAATAGGCTTAACCTTGTAGACAAGGTTTACTCTCCAAGTTGTTGCTTTAATTTTGAAAATACGTTAAGATTTTGCTGAGTTATAGGTGTTTGTATGAGGGGCGCTGAAGCACTGAAGCGTGCGTGCATTCTGATGTTGTTCGGAGTTAGCGAATCATTTTAATGGGATCGTATTATGCTTAATAAATAATGCAGAATTTATTAACTGCGAAAGTTTTAAGTACAGTCACGAGCAATGAAATGTATACTTTGACTTTTAAACTCAAAATCATTTATTCAATACAAGGTGTAAGGAAAAGTATTATTAATCTTTAAATCATATACTCTACCCATCAAACTGAACCACTTTTACTATGGGAGCAAATGAGTCAGAACAAAAAAATCTGCTGTCCCATACGCTCCATAGTAAAAGTTGTTCAGTTTGATGGGTAAAGTATATAGGTTGATTTTTAATAGGTCTGTATGGCTTAAAGGGGAAAGAGTACAGCCCATTAGAAGTCTAAAACTGTAAGGAACCCCTGGTCGAAAATCACTGGTTTCGGAAATAATGGACACTTTAACTTTTTTTCGAAAATTACCAAAAAAAAAAACATAAAAATAAAAATAAATACTTATTGCATGCATTTTTTTTTACGTTTTCTGTTTACTGGATAAATTATTCATAAACTAAAAACAAAAAATCTCATAAGTTATTTCAAATTTTAAAGTTATTTTTCAGGTTTTCGACCAGGGGTTCCATACAGGTTTAGACTTCTAATGGGCTGTACTCTTTCCCCTTTAAGCCATACAGACCTATTAAAAATCACCCTGTATAATTATGGTTTAAAGGTTAATGATACTTTTCCTTACACTTTGTACAATGGTACTCTTAAAATGTAACCGGTACCATTTAGTAACAAAAAGATTATCAGAAAAAAAAAAATCACTACGCAACAAAGAAAATCAAATTGTACCTCCTAGAAGACTTTTAACTTAAAGCTGCACTGAGCCTATTGTGCTGCCCCCAATCGTATTTTTTATATTTCCAAAAAACAATAATGTCACATTGTAGTCATTGCTAATTTTCAATTTATCGGGTCCCTGCCGATTTTTTTTAAATATTTGTAGTTATTATCTTTAAAACTGTATTATTTACTGAATAAAAAATAATCTATCCCATGTAAAACTGCTGTACCTAGTCCTACTCGACTAAAATGTATGAGACAGCAGATTTTTATTTCGCGGAAACGCGAAAAAAAAATCTGCTGTCTGCTGTATTAGGCTAGTCTAGGCTAGTTTGATAGTCTGAGTTCACCGTTTCAGTATTTGCTAGGCTGTCACTTACACCCTGTATAATATAAAAGGTTGAAAGTTAAGATGGGACACAAAGGGCAGCTACTAGAAGCATTACAGCTACAAGAAAACGTTCTTAGGAGACTAACCCTAACTTTTGGAGCATTTTACTTCCGCATTCACAGATTTTGACAAAAATTTACAGTCATCGAGAAAAACTGTAATTTTCACAAAACTTTTTTTTTATTCCATTCGATCCTCTTACTAATAAAGAACAAAAGTTTTTATGGGGTTAACTGAGGTCAAGGTATAAGAACTATCAGAAAACGCAAAATTAAATTCCCATACATTTAGGGAAATATCAAAATCACCGTAGTTGTGATTGTAAACACTTTCTAAATTTTTAAGAACAAAATTCGGTTGTATGATACATTTGAGTCTAGGTCTCTTCTCTACAGGGTGTAACAAAACACAAAAAGAAAAAAAAAATCTGCTGTCCCATACAAAACTGCAGTACCGACTCGACTAATATGTATGGGATAGCAGATTTTTTTTATTTTTTCTCAATGTTGGCCTCATAGTGAAAGTTGTTCAGTTTGATGGTCTGAAGCACCCCCTTAAGTATTTCAAGGGTGTATTGTTACACCCTGTATGTATAGGCTAAAGGCTTACAGTTTAGTACGAAGAGCAGATTTTTTTTAGCCATTTCATGTTTGCTCCCATAATAAAAGTTGTTCAGTTTGATGGTCTGAATCGCCCTTAAAAATTTAGAAATTTCCCTAAATGTATGGGAATTAAATTTTGCGTTTTCTGATAGTTCTTGTACCTCGACCTCAGTTAACCCCATAGAGACTTATGTTCGTTATCATTAAGAGGATCGAAAAGAATAAAAAAAAAGTATTGCGAAAATTTCAGTTTTTCTCGATGACTGTAATTTTTTTTTCAAAATCTGTGAATGCGGAAGTAAAATGCTCCAAAAGTCAGGGTTAGTCTCCTAAGAACGTTTTCTTGTAGCTGTAATGCTTTTGGTAGCAGCTGCCCTTTGTGTCCCATCTTAACTTTCAACCTTGTATAATGATATAATTGTAAATTATACAGTTTTAAAGATAATAACTACAAAAATTATAAAAAAAATCCGCAGGGACCCGATAAATTGAAAATTAGCAATAACTACAATGTGACATTATTGTTTTTTGGAAATATTGTTTAATGGTTAAGAATAAAAAAATACGATTGGGGGCAGCAAAATAGGTTCGGTAAGCTCTTAATAATATTAATACCAATGCAATAATTTTAAATAGATTCAACAATATAAATGACTTTTGAGCAATAAAATAGCCATCGAAAAACTTATTGATAAATAAATACAAACGCATTTTTGAAATCTTTCTAAGTAGAAAAAAATATTTACTCCATTTTTGAAATGTGTATAATGGTATAAATGTGAAAAAACAATTAACAGTCCTGTTTTTTTGAACGAGATAAATGCAAAATTTTGGAGGCTGTTGATGACGTGGTTATTTTTATTTTGGTATATTTCTAGGTTCAAATTGGCACTTAAATGATATAAGCACCGAAAAAAATATCAATTCTTAATTAGTCCCGGCCTAAACCGTAAAATGACTGGGCTAGTAGACATTATATCTCTCATGACCAAGACCGAACGAAAAGCTCGTATGCGTTAATAAACAGAGATCGAATTTGGTTAAAAGCTGAATAGGTAGGGTAGTGACCCCACCAGGTGACAACCCTGACGATATTATTTGAAATGCGATTTATTCAAAAGTTAGGCGTAGTGAGAGAACACTGCTTTGGTAACTTATTTGCTAACATCTTGTGGCATGTATCTGTTAAGGACAGAGCTGCGACATCGGCCTTAAAAAAATGTTATTTAATAAAAACTAAAATTGGGAAAAAATCAAGGTAACTTCGCTTCTATGTAACATTTATAGAATTTGAAAACTGGATTATGTGCTGTCATTATAACCTAATCAAATATGGTAAATAGAAAAATTCTGTCGAATATAAATTTTTAAACAAGTCCTCTGTAAAAAAGGATACCGATGATTATTTGAATGACCAAAATGTTTGGTCTTGACATTGTTTGTTACGCAATGTAATGCAATATTGTATTTTAATTGTACTTTGTACATTTTGTTTTGTCTAAAAGATGTGTGTTGCAGAGTTTCTGGCCGCATCTTCTCTTAACGGAATACCTTCCGACGCGGTGGTAGAGTCAAAAAATGACGTCAAAAAGCTATCTACATGGTGTACAATAAAATGGGACAGCTACTTAAAGGGGTGCTTCAGACCATCAAACTGAACAACTTTTACTATGGGACCAACACTGAAATCGCGAAAAAAAAATCAGCTGTCCCATACAAAAGTGCAAGCATAACTCGACTGAAATGTATGGGACAGCAGATTTTTTTTCGCGATTTCGATATTGGTCCCATAGAGAAAGTTGTTCAGTTTGACGGTCTAAAGCACCCCTTTAAGTAGCTGTCCTATTTTATGTTACACCCTGTATTTGAGTCGAGACGGTACTGCAGTTTTGTATGAAAGAGCGGATTTTTTTTTTGCGATTTCTATGTTGGCTCCATAGTGAAAGTTGTTCAGTTTGATGGTCTGAAGCACCCCCTTAAGTATTAGTAGGGTGTTTTGTTACACCCTGTATACTCAGTGAAAACTTTAAAAATATAGGATACCTACCTATATTTTAACGGAAATTTGACAAATGTAGGTAAAGCACAGATCTTGGTTTGAGAGTGTCTAAAAATTTCATTGACTTTAATTGATTGATATTCAAAATATAATCAAACTTCATTTGTATGGAGCGCCGACGGTAATATCCCCTTAATCCGGCAATGTAGAGTTTGTTATACCCGGGTGTAGATACTTACATACGTTAAGATATATATTCAGATTGTTTTGACGTCAGCATCGAGATGACCTATGATAGCATTCACTCACTTCCGCTAGAATCTGATCTAAGGTTAGAAAACGGTTTTGTTATGTTGATATTACTTTTGTTGTTCAGGAAAAGACGGGAATGCCGAATGATAAAGATTTTAAATTATTCTTATTCAGGAAGCTAGATACTTATTATTTTCACCATAGATTTATGAATGATGAAACGATGATCAAATCATCAAACTGAACCACTTTATGGGACAAGCATCGAAAAAAAAACAGCTGTCCTATAATGCTGTCATGGTTATTTGAATAAATACATTTATTATTATTATAGGTACATTTGGGACGAGTAGGTTTGCAGTTTTGTATGAAACAGCTGATAGATATAGGTACCACTATACCTACAGGGTGTAAGGAAAAGTATCATTAACCTTTAAACCACATACTCTACCCATCGAACTATGAACAACTGACTATGGGAGCAAACCTGTCAGAAAAGAAAACTGCTGTTTCATACATTTGAGTAGTGCGTGTAGTAATTTTTTGCGCTGACAGGTTTGCACCCGTAGTAAAAGTTGTTCATTTTGATGGGTTCCCTTCCCACTTCACCGTACCGCACCCCTAAGAGACCCTATTAAACGCAATTTTATGACCTTTAGCAACGCAACCACGTACGGCACGTCCTTCCCGGTTCCCGGTCGCTAATATCGCTTTAAATTTTTATTTTTATTTGCTTGTTATATTATTTTTTGTCGACGGGACCAGTTAATGTGCCTGTGACGAAATTTTGTAACGTTCATCGACGGCCAACTCCAAGATATTTTACTATTAGATTTTTGTTCTGACATCATCAATGTTAAATAGATAGGTACCTACTTACCAGTTTTCAAACTAAAGCAGCAACAGGTATTTTGGATATTAAAAGAAACCAGTTAAAAAGAAACAATTAGCATAGCATTAAGTTAACGTTACGAAGTATGAAATTAATGGAATAAATCATTCAACAGACATTGTTATCATAACCACTTACGTAGTTTAATTATAATTAGTGATGATTTACTGCATTAGTATAATTGGCTAGGTATTTATTGAATATTCGGAATACATAGGTACGAAATTATAGTTAAGTGGCTTATGTCGGCAGTGAAAATAGACTTACCCTTGAATGTTTATGAATTTCATTCTATTTAGGTACCTATGTAGAATTGTAGATAGGTAGGTACTTTTGAAAACAAGCCTCCAAAATTATACGTACACACGGCGACACATCAGGGCCTCTACCCGCACATTCGAACTTCGCAATTGCGTGAACGTTTTCGTTCCAATGTCAACTCTATTACAATGAAGTGCGGACCGAAACAGTGGCGATATATCGAACATCGAAAGTCCGGGTACAGGGCCTGGTTACGCACCCTATATACCCATAACTACACTACATACAAAACACAAAATAGTGCGGTAGAGAGCCTGCATAGACGTGGCTGCCGTGCCGGCGCAGCGTCAAAGAAAATATACACTTGAAGTGCGATTTTTGAAAATCATACGAGCGACTTGGCAGTAGAAAGTGTCAAAATTACTATGGAGATTATCCATCTTTCTACTGCCAAATCGCACGTATGATTTTCAAAAATCACACTTTTGGCAGCGTGCTGTGAGACGTAACAACAACATACCGCACCCTGTCGCACGATTCGCAGCGTTCAACTTATAATAGTTCAAAGTCCAAACAGGGTAACCTGACCTGTCGCCGTGTGTACCTATAGGTAGGTAAATGTACCTACATTTTCAGTAATTTTCGAAAAGGTTTCTTCATTACTTATTATTAATTTAGATGTAGTAAAAAGAAAGAAAGAAAGAAAATTGCTTTTTCTCAAACATGCTTGGAAATGTGAGCATTATTTTGACAACCTTCTTCGAGATAAATCGAAATTGCTGTACTGGCCAAATACATGCGCGCAGCGGCCGGCAAAATGTTGTATGAAAATCCATATCTGTCGTGTTTAGCGACCAGTTAGCGACCAAATAAATTACATAGTAAACTCATATCTGTCGTGTAATTTAAAAATGGAACGATCTTTTATTCCGAAACATGGCGACCAAGGAGGTAACTCATCAAAGGTTTTATTTAAATTTCGAATTGGCTTGCAAATAGGAAGCTGTTTATTAAAAAAAAACAAATTGTTGTTCGTTGTTCGTCATTGATTTTGAAAAGAGTTTTAATTTCCGCGAATTATTTGAGAAAATTTATTGTTTTCATTTCCGCGCATTATTTGAGAAAAGTACTATACAAGCCTTGGCCACAACTAGGCATTGATGGACTTACGTATGTGTGCCTCGGCTTCGCCTCGGCCCACATTTAAACGTTCGTCCATCAATGCCTCTGTTGCTGGCCGCTGCAGTAATGTACTATATTGCCAATTATTACTAAAAAAGAACATACAAAATAGGTTGTTAAATATTTAACATGCATGTTAAATGTGACATCACATTTCCCTGGCTGTTTTTAAAACAGCATGCATAAGCATATTATGCTCACGACTATTATTCTCCGAGGGGATAGTGAGAGATATTCGGAAAACTTTGAAAATCCGCGTTTAGTAGTACTGAAACTCTGGGTGTTTTATATTATACAGTGTGTAAGGAAAAGTATCATTAACTTTTAAACCACATAGGTACTCTACCCATCAAACTGAACTACTTTTAGTATGGGAGCAAACCTGTCAGAAAAAAAAAGAAATCAGCTGTCCCATACTAAAATGCAATACCTACCTACTCGAATCAAACCTGTGGGACAGCAGATTTTTTTGTTCTGACAGGTTGCTCCAATAGTAAAAAAGTTGTTCAGTTTGATGGGTAGAGTATGATACTTATCCTAACACTCTGTATAACATCCCAATAACTTGTGACTTGCAATAAATATCTGAATCTGAATCTTTCCAGTGTGACGGGGAGTGAGCCCATCGCCACTTGTAAACGTGTATGTAGGTAAGGGCTCTTACAGACGAGCGACACTTTGCTGTCGCGGTGCGCGGTGGGTTGCAGAGCGCCGGGCTCATACATTTTATGGTCGCGCGACCCTCCGCGACACCGAGTGACCGCAAAGTGTCGCTCGTCTGTGAGAGCACTGATGGACAGTGGTTGTCACAGTGGTTGTACTCTTATAATATTCAGACCTAAATTCAGACCATTTTTAAGCCGCCGACCAGACGTAGGACGAAATAAGTATTTATTTATTTTATTTATTCAGATTTAGGATTACTAACAAGGTTAACACAGATTCAATCACAGTTCTAAAGGTAATACAATAAGCATGTGCCACCTCACTTATAAGTAACCACGGCATTCAATTGGACAATTGTTACAAAATTTATAATCATCTAGATATACATGCGCAGGCATAATTAAAATTAAAAAAAAAATAATAATAACTTGAAACACAATATTAATTAACAATTTGTTTATAAAAAAATTACAATTAAAATTAAAAAATTAAGTACTAATTAAACCAGTTTATTATGTACACACGGCGACAATTCAAGCTATACAAAGCCAAAATTAGCTGGCCGCGCGTAGGACGAGTAACGTATAACGTCTCGCGACCAGCTTATATTGGTTTTGTATAGCTTGATGTGTCGCCGTGTGTAAACCTAATTAATTACTTTAGTGAAATTAATACAAGCTGTAGAATTAGCTACTTGTTAAAGCTAACGATTGTGAACAAATATGAACAATAACCTACGTAAGTTTATTCAGATGGTTGTCATCTGGTTCAAGATGTATTGTAGGTACCTAGATTACAATTACAATCATTGTACTGTCTCGGTTCCATGGTGTAATGGTGAGCACTCTGGACTTTGAATCCAGCAATCCGAGTTCAAATCCCGGTGGAACCTGTACTTTTGAAATGAAGTACACAGTTAATTACACCTACAGTTAATTAGCCATTCATCTGCTGAGACGTTAGCAATTTCTGCCTGTTTACATCTTACATAACTCTTGATTTATAATAAAAGATGTATTCCGTTCACGAAAACTTTGAAAATTACAAACTTACATGTAGGTTTTGTGTTGATACGGATCAGTTCCGTTGCTTTTACTATACTTAGGTACAGTAAACCATACATGTTGCATTACAGATGCAGTCATCATCAGCCTATAGGTGTAATACCACTGCAAAATACAGGCGTCCTATCATGAATGTGTGCCAAACTTGCGGTTGTAAATTTTGACATGAAGCTACTGATCTAGATGCCGAAAAGCTAATTAATTCACACTAGGCCGTTTTTTATTATCTGTAGACTGTAGAGCTTGCTCTACACCACTAGTTTTTAATTACTAACATAACTTTAAGGGTGTACATATTCCTTACCTATTCAGACCATGAATCTAAACAACTTTCCCAAAGAAGCATGGGTCGAAAAATGAGAATTTTTTTTGGACCTCCCATACAAAAGTGCGAATCGGCCGATCAATTTTGTATGGAAGGTCCAACAAATTTTCTCGTTTTTCGACCCATGTTTCTTTGGGAAAGTTGTTTAGATTCATGGTCTGAATACACCCTTAAAGTTATGTTAATAATTAAAAACTAGAAGAAATTAAGAAACTAGTTTTTATCGACGTTTTTTCTTCTTCTTTTTTCTTTTCGTCAAACTTGGTGTGATTATACACCAATAATCACACCAAGTTTGACGCTTGTATAATGTATTACCGTTTTTAACATAGAGCGAGAAGAAAAAACGTCGATAAAAACTAGTTTCTTAATAACGCATAAACTGTCTAGCTATTACGGTTCAAAAGTTACAGCCCTAAATAAGAGCACGGACGGACGGACGGACGGACGGAAAACGTAGACAATAGGGTCCCGTTTTCACCCTTTGGGTACGGAACCCTAAAAAGCACAGATTGGAATCCAAATGCAAATGGCATCCAAAAACTGTAAACACTAAACGTGTAAAATCTGTATGTTTGTTTGGATTATGTATGACATAAACCGACACTCGAAGTAAATATGTGTTCAAACTTTGTATAAATACTCAACTAGGTACCCATGCGTGCCACGATGCGCGACGTGGTAGGTAGGTAGAGGTAGGGTAGGTACTTATTTACGTATTTGAAGCTAAGTAGGTGTATATGTCGCCAACAATCGGTTCAGTGGTTTTTATGTGACGCTCAAACAAACAGACGGACAAAAAACGAAATAAAGTAGCAGGAGGAGGAGGTCTTGAGACTTGAGGCAATTAATTAAATCCAGCACTAATGAGTGGTGATGATAATGCACGTGCGTGTTTTAAAATTAAAATTTTCGTGAGCATGTTATTTTCAGTAGATTACCTACCTTTACTATACGTCGGTAATCAATCATATACCTACTTACGTAAGTGTAAAGTGACAGCCTAGCAAATACTGAAACGGTGAACTCAGACCATACAGGGTGTAACAAAACACCCTAATAATATTTAAGGGGGTGCTTCAGACAATCAAACTGAACAACTTTCATTATGGGGCCAACAACGAAAAAAAAAATCTGCTGTCCCATACAAACCTGCAGTACCGACGACCGACTCGACTAAATGTATGGGACAGCTGATTTTTTTTATTTTTTCTCGATGTTGGCCCCATAGTGAAAGTTGTTCAGTTTGATGGTCTGAGTTCACCGTTTCAGTATTTGCTAGGCTGTCACTTACACCCTATAGGAACTTTAGGTTATGTAGTTAAATAATAATACTTCTGTACTCTTGAGAGTATCGTTAATTACCTACAAGATAAAGAGATCTTAGTGGGTTATAGCACCGACGATTGAAACGAGACCTAAAATTATAATTATAATTATATTTTCAAAGGCCCACCACACATTCAACAGCGGCGACAATTCACAACATTCTGAATTGAATCTAAAAATATTTGAAACTAGCTAAGCTATGAGTCTAATATAATTATACTTAAGTAGTTAAGGAGTACACTTGACATGTAAATTATTTTACAAAATAAATGACTATGACTATGACTAATATTAATTGGAACCCATAACGATTTTATCAAAGAAAATACGGGAAGTATAACGTACTGTGTACTGTTATTATAAGTTATTCGAATACATGCAGCATTGATTGAAGAAGCATCCATAGATTCTACCTTAAATTTGGCTAAATAAACGAACTTACCATCAACTCTCTATACTTTCCTCTATATCTGTCTCTTTCACTCTGCTAGATTGGCGCCTCGAATCTGACAAGGCGCGCTCATTTGACGTTTACTTCATAGCGTTTATAGATTTTGCCGCCGAAGCTTGCAAAATTTTTTCTTAACTTTAAAACTTGTTTAAAACAGTGAAATTGCAATGTTTTACTGTGTAAATTACACGGAAAGGTTGTTTTGTGAGTGTTCTGTGCGTGTTTTGTCAAAGAGGTGCCCTCACGGTGTGCAGAAAATAAGTAGAAGCACTAATGAACGTCACCTCTTTAATGCCGCTGCTTTGGATAAAGAGCGGCCTCTTCGAAGGGTCTTTTGACGCTCTTAACCCTACAGGACAGGGGTGAGTTACCTCTACATCTTTCAATCAAGTGGAGGATAGCTTCTTTAATTGCTTCCCAACAATTTTATGATTCATATCTGTGCTGACACCTTAGCCAAGTTAACTACCTATTTTTCAGGATCTAGTAGGTATGATCCTTTGTATTTCGGCTATTTATGGCTAAACAGAACACTCAGAACATGTATACTATTGTTCCTAGGAACAAACAGATTTGATATCTGAACCAATATTTAGTCAATCTCTGTGACACCTATAATCTTAAGCTCACCTATACTAGGTGATTTACGTTCTAATATTGATCAAAAGAATGTTATACCCACCCCCTGAAAGAAGAGAAAGTGGTCAAGCAGTGGTTTTGTGAAAAGTGTCGCTGCAGTTTTTGCAGTTGTGTTGCGTACCAACAAAATATCGATGTGGTTGCGTTGTCACCAGTAATTGCGAGGTGTTTACTTCGTGTGCAGACAGACAGATTGACTCTGGCACAGGTGTGTGTGCACTGTCGTTATGTTAATGCAACGTTGTGTCTGCAATGTGGCCAGCCGCTACCTAGTGTGCGGTGTCGCTGGTGGTGGTGTTGTGGTTGTGATGTGGTCGATATAACCCATGTGGTCAGTAATGATATCAGAATGTGGTACCGTGTAAATTCTACAGTTCATTTTCAATACAAAATATGTGCCCGCTCACGTGATGTGGTTGCAGTATGTGTGAAACAACCCTTAGACAACCCCATTGAGCATTGAACACTTTTTCAGCCGAGTGGCATTCTACCTATTACATTTTAAATCATTAAGTGTCTCTAGTCAATTAAAGTGCGTTATACCTTATAAGTCTTATTACATACATACTTACAGTTAGAAACAAATAGGTTTACCAAAGTTCCCCGGAATGGGGGGTGAAATATCACCCATATTTGCAATGTTAGGCATACCTGTAGAAAATATACATTAAAGATTAAAGGAGTTTGACATAAAACAGATCAACTTATGTAGGTATAAATATGATCACAAACCTATGCCACCATTGCCACCTTCCTTTGTAAGAATTTTATGTGTCAAAGATGGTTAAAAACTTAAAGAAGGAAACTAGATGTGCCTACCGAATTTGTTTCCCTTTTTTCAAGATGTTCTTGATAAGGAGTACGGAAGGACAAAATCTTTTTTAATTGCTGTCTTATAATTATGATCGGGTACTGCAGCCAGCCTTCCTTTTAGGCCCTCTGGTCTTTTGCAGTTTTATCGTATTAGACTCAAAGAGTTCCTTTGGCCCACAGTGATTGGATGTCTTGATTTATGTAGACATTTTCTTCCTGGTCACACAACCATACTGAGTTTAAGTTAACAATACTGGCATATCAATACTAGGCTGCGCTTGCACTTAGTCTGGACCTGTAGTATTTGAACCGTTTTGTATTGTATAACAATACCATGAGCTACAATAGCATGCGCTAGTTATCTATAGATAATAGAACCAGATAGCGATTATTGCAATGTCAACAGTATCAGTTCTCTGTCCCTGTGCAGCAGGAATTTTCCTGATGGCGGAAGGCCATTATACCACAGTTCGGTGGTTCTGCACATAAGGTGAAGCACATTTGAATCAGACACATCGGATGTGGTCTGGGGTGCTCACTTCAGGTACAAATATGTATCAAATCTTGTTCCCAGTGTCGGAATGGCATGGTACTTTTTGCCCCCAACCTCGGAGGTCATAGACAGAACGTGGGGTTCATGCATGGCATTACCGACTGATTATCTAACGCAGTGCTTTTGCGCCCGTCAACGCCCACGACCTCGGAGGTCGAATATAGATCATAGGGCATATACAGTAGCTTTACTGACTGTCCATCTAGAACCCAGTGCCGGAATGGTACTCATCGCACCCGGCCGCGGAGGTCGTACATAACATAGTGCATGTGCAATGGCATTACCATTATCATTACCGACCAGTTATCTAGGATGCAGTGCCTGAAGGGTGCTCGTCGCTGCCCTCGACCGCGGAGGTCGAATATAGATAATAGGGCATATACAATACTTGGCATTACCAACCTCTTATACTCTTATATAGAACCCAGTGCCGGAATGGCACTCGTCGCCCCCGGCCTCGGAGGTCGCATTCAGTATATGGGGCATACCCAGTAGCATTACCAACCTCTTATTTAGAACCCAGTGCTGGAATAGCACTTGTCGCCCCCGGCCTCGGAGGTCGCATTCAGTACATGGGGCATACCCAGTGGCATTACCAACCTCTTATCTATAACCCAGTGCCGGAATGACACTCGTCGCCCCCGGCCTCGGAGGTCGCATTCAGTACATGGGGCATACCCAGTGGCATTACCAACCTCTTATCTAGAACCCAGTGCTGGAATAGCACTTGTCGCCCCCGGCCTCGGAGGTCGCATTCAGTACATGGGGCATACCCAGTGGCATTACCAACCTCTTATCTATAACCCAGTGCCGGAATGGCACTCGTCGCCCCCGGCCTCGGAGGTCGCATTTAGTACATGGGGCATACCCAGTGGCATTAACGATCTCTTATCTAGAACCCAGTGCTGGAATAGCACTTGTCGCCCCCGGCCTCGGAGGTCGCATTCAGAACATGGGGCATATGGAGTAGCATTACCGACCTCTTATCTAGGATGCAGGGCCGGAATGGCACTCGTCGCCGCCCCCGGCCACGGAGGTCGAACATAGATCAGGGGCATATACATATCAGCGTTGCTGACTGCCTTAGTAATACCAACCGATTATCTAGAATCCATTGCTGGATGGGCACTCATCACTCATCAGTTCATCACCCCCCCGGTCGCGTAGACCGTTGACTTTGATTTAGTTGATTTGTTCACTACTAGGAAAAGACAATCATAGATAGTTGTGAAGGTTGGGATTTCAGAGATGGTCCAACAATCTATTGCGAATATTGCGAGGCATTCATTTCACATTGGATCTTCGGGTTGGCATGGGCGCTCTCTCCCACCACTCAATATAGATCCACAATATAGATCCACAAAACTGTACCACCTTCACTTCACATGGCACAATACATTTTGATAGTACCACAACTTGGACACACAAGTGCTGCCAACTGACAATTTACATTCTGTTCAGTTCTTGGGGTAAAACCCTTAGCCCTAAAAAAGGAGGGGGGGAGGCTAATCAGGCAGTGCACTGACTGGTCATTAAACGAAAGGAACTCCTACTAAAGAGAATCGGTCTTAACAACCTGCGATAAGACATCTACCAGACACTACATTATAAAATAGGGTCTGAGTAACTGAGTAACTTCGTTTGGTGTAGATTCTAGAACTCCATATGGGATATGTGGGCAGAATTTTATGGACATCTCAGACAATACTCTGCCATAGGTCAGTAGGTTTTACCTGCCGTGCAGCTGGACCATTATAAAATTACAAAATATCCTGTTAGCTAAATACCAGGAGAGAAGGATGCCAATATGTGACACTAGTTTAGTATTTGATTGGCTAGAAAATTAACCCAATGCAGATATTGATAGATCCGAGAGTACCAGGTAGAGTAGTGTAGTGGTGAGATAAACCTAATAATTATAAATAAATATAATAACCCAACTTCAGCTCCAGACACAGAAAATGTTAACAATCCAGCTGACTAGCTAATGAGCAACAACATACTGTGGAGTCCTTATGCTCAGTACAACATGTAATGAAGCTTGGGTCAACGAGAAGAGTTGTTTTGAGAATGATGTAATTAATCTTTTTCTTATCTAATATCTAATAATATCTTATGTTATTAGACCAGCTATCAGAACTCAAAACGGTCCATGGAGAGAATCATGAAAAAAGCTTACTGGTAAATTTTATTTCGGAAATTGTATTGTTCTCAGATAAACAGTACCGTATAATACTGTTAAGAATGAGGACCTACTATTAAATAATTTTTCATACATCTACCTAATAAGTTCAGTGGTTTGAATTAACTGTAATGCTTGCTTGCCTATCGTGTCCACTTCAAATGTAATGTAACTGTAATGATCTATGAGGATTGTTTCTGTATGATGGTTAAGATTATGCCTCAACAGGTGAAGAAATTTAATCTTAAATTGTTTTTCTCTTTCAACAGCAATCTGTTGATTTTAAATACCTAGTTACATTGAGTGAGATAACATTTAGTCATTATCAAGACTATTATGTTCTATTACTATTATGAAAGTTATTTTATGGTGTATTTTTCCTTTTTATACAGGACTTGTGTTAATGTACCCATTGTTGATGATGATGGCTTTATGACATACACATTTTCATTTATTTTCACATAGCGTTTGTACTCTTTCACCAGCAGATAGCAAACAGGTCTTCAATCAATGCTGCATGTATTCGAATAACTTATAATATAACTGTTTTGCATTACAACAAAACAGATATTATGAGTGAGAGAATACATGCAGCATTGCAGCAAGGTGCTTGCTGGTGATTGATGAAGACTATGAAGTAAACGTCAAATGAGCGCGCCTTGTCAGATTCGAGGCGCCAATCTAGCAGAGTGAAAGAGACAGATATAGAGGAAAGTATAGAGAGTTGATGGTAAGTTCGTTTATTTAGCCAAATTTAAGGTAGAATCTATGGATGCTTCTTCAATCAATGCTGCATGTATTCTCTCACTCATAATATCTGTTTTGTTGTAATGCAAAACAGTTATATTATTTATTCTGTGGTGCTGGTATAGTGGTCTAGCTCTAGCTATATCTACCTACGTAACTACAGGGTGGATTTTTGAAACGGCAGGTACCGTAACCGTTGTAGCTACAGCGAAATGTTTGACAATATACAACCATAGAGATTAGATTAGTAATTGTTTCTGAGAAGAGCAAGCAAGTAATCACTACGTTTTAATCGAAAATATGTATTTATCCAGACTTCGCTTGTATGTTAACTTTTTAATAAATTTCAACGTGCATTCACAGATATAAAAAAAAATTACAGTCAGCAAGAAAATTTACCATTTACACAAGTAAATATGTAGTAGGTATACTTACATCAAATTATTTAAGGCTTTTTTACCTGAAAACGGACCCACCCCGTCGCAGTCCGATTTAATAATGGAACATTACCTATATGAAAGAATCTGTCTACTAAAATCCTAGGGTAAACTGCCCAATTATTGGCAGTCATGATCACGCGAACATTATAGCATTATAGCGTTCCATAATGAAATGGGCTTTTCCACCTGTCCCTACGGTGATTTGGTCTTCACAAACCTGGAGTGCTATTTTTGTCAAAATTATTATGGAGATCAGAAGTGCGATTTTTAAAACTCATTCGCTGAGCTCAGCAGTTGAAAATGTCAAAATTACTGTGGAGATATGCATCTTTCTACTGCGGATTGACTTTCAAAAATCGCACTTTTGAATTTGGTCGCAGCATCTGAAGTACGATTTTTGAAAGTCAAATCAGTATCTAGTAGAAAGATGCATATCTCCATAGTTATTTTAATAGTTTCAACTGCTGAGTTCAGCGAATGAGTTTCAAAAATCGCACTCCTGATGGAGATTATGCACCTTTCTACCGCTGCTCGTTTGAACGTGTGATGTTCAAAAACCGCACTCCGGGACTGGTGTGGCACAGTAAAGAGATGAATGGCGTGGTTTGTAGCCGAAAGCCCCCTCTTTCCCCCCTCTATGGTTACCCCATAATTACATAGGAAGGTAGGTATATTTTATTTTCGGTTTTAGTGAATTTATCTTGAAATAGGTACCTAACCTATTGGCAAAGCTAGATCCGCCAATTGTTGCAATTGTTGCTAGATCTTGACTAGTATAATTTTTAACTATTGAATAGAAAAGGCTGTAAGACTGCAATTGATTTCAATTTGTTTTTCTATGTTAATAATATTAATTTATATCGAAAAGTGATTCCTTTCATTCGTAAAATCGGTGATCAATTGATCGCACATAATAAGTATTCGAAGAAGTATGTACACACGGCGACACACAACAAAACCAACATAAGCAGTCCGCGCGACTTTATCCGTTACTCGACCTACGCGCGGCCAGCTTATGTTGGTTTGGTATACCTTGATGTGTCGCCGTGCGTACCTAAGATTCTTAATTTTTATTTGCATCAGGAATAATTACTCTAAGGTTGAAGGGGTTCACACACGGCAGCTATAATATAAAGATGTATATTATAGCACGATACATCCCATTAAATCTTTCCATAGAAATCGTCAGGAGACCACACACGACAGCTATAATGTATATTTTATTCATACGGAAAGATGTAATGGGATGTATCGTGTGTCGATAATTGAAGGGGCGTCAAAAATGGCTACTCTTACCCTAGTAAAGATAAATAAATTGCATTTATCAATTATTATCGAGTTTCCGTTCGATAGGTATTATTTACCTATTTATTGGTGAGAATTAAAGATAAAGTAAAATATTATGATTATGACCTAAGAGCGGAAACCACCTATTTATTATTTACGATATCACTAAAGTAACTAAAAGTCATACAGGATGCCGTAATGCCGTTATTAATAGTAAGCATTAATAGACGATTATGCCCTATACCTATACAGGGTGAAATTGATATCATTAGAATCCTTTTAAACTAAGAGTAGGTACTACCCATCAAACTGAACAACTTTTACTATGGGAGCAAACCAAACGGAGCAAAAAAAAAAAATCTGCTGTTGCATACATTTGAGTCGAGTAGGCATTGCAGTTTAGTATGGAACAGCTGATTATTTTTTTGCTCCGATCGGTTTGCTCTCATAGTGAAAGTTGTTCAGTTTGATGGGTAGGCCCTTAGTTTAAAAGGATGCTAATGATATCAATTTCACCCTGTATAAGTACAGGTACTAAATAATATTTGAATATGACGCCTCTTAGAGACACATACATACATAAACTCACGACCGTAATCCCTTTTGGGGTGGTCACAAAATCGTTGCTACAACTACATTAATAAACATAATAATTATGAATGTAGTTGTAGCAATGCCTTAGAAAATTTAATAGGGACGAGTTACGCGTGTGTCATTCTCTTCTTCTTCTTATTCTCTTCCTGTTACCCCTACGTGGGATATAGGGCTCGGATGATAGCTCTCCATCGGTTGCGATCTTGGGCAGCGCAGCGTGTCATTCTACTAAGAAACATTTCTGCCACTTTTTGCGGGGGGCGAGGTAACATGAAATCCGCAACATTGGATTTTATTCCCCATAAATTTAGATTCTAATTTTGAATGTTAAAAATCATGAAAAGTAGTCTCGTGTGAACCCCAAACGTACTAAGTTCAAAATTATTGTTTCGCTATTATAGGCTGTCTCGTTTAGTGATAAGGTATAAAATTGGGTGTAAATGCGCAAGATTAATTGATCTAATACCGTGGCAGAGGGGAAATGCTACCGCAAGGCGAGTCCCTATTAAATTGTCTAAGAGCAATGCCGACATTTAGCAATCACACACAATAAAATCACATTTCGCCCGCATAGGTAACGCGGTGGTATCAAGAAGAATTGTTTTTTTTTTATACTATAATCTCTTTCGGGGTGATCAGAAGCCATGCTATAACTACAGTCTGTTTAAGCGTGAAGTGTAGCAAATGATCACTTTTAAGGTTTCAAATTGGTATACAGGGTGTAACAAAACACCCTAGTAAACTTAAGGGGGTGCTTCAGACCATCAATCTGACCAACTTTCACTATGGAGCCAATGTTGAGAAAAATTAAAAAAAAATCCGCCATCCCATACATTTGAGTCGAGACGGTACTACAGTTTTGTATGAAAGAGCGGTTTTTTTTCGCGATTTCGAAGTTGGCTCCATAGTGAAAAATGCTCAGTTTCATGGGCTGAAGCATCCCCTTAAGTATTACTAGGGTGTTTTGTTACACCCTGTATACAGGGTGGTCCAAATAGTGACGTCAACCATTTTTTTTAGATTCCTCACACCTGGGAGTATCCGAAAATACCCCATGTATGTTCCGCGATTTTTTGTAGTTCGCAAATACACCTTCAAAAAAAACCATAACTTCTAAACTACAAAAAATCGCGGAACATACTTACATGGGGTATTTTCGGATACCCCCGAGTGTGAGGAATCTAAAAAAAAAATTACGTCACTATGTGGACCACCCTGTATATCTCTACGCCTTTCGCTCTCAAAAAAAAAGGCATAGGGAACCGTAATATTCTAAGGAATATAATGGTAACCCACGGCAAGTGGTTATACAGCTTACAGGTGTAAAAAAATACCTAGAAATATTTAACGGGCTGGTTTAAACCATCAAACTGAACAACTTTCAGTATAAAGACGACGAGAAAATAAAACCGGTCAAGAGCGAGTCGGGCTACTCGCGCACCGAGGGTTCCGTACCGCACCACCACAGAATACAGCATTATTACTTAGAAAAAAAAAACTTTTTTGTCCGGGTCCTTTAGCGCGAGACCGACTCACACTTGGCCGGTTTTTAGTATTAGTTGTTATTCTGTAGAGTTTGCTCTATAATCACACTAAGTTTGACGCTTGTATGTATTACCGTTTTTACAATAGAGCGTGAAGAAGAAACGTTGATAAAAACCAGTTTCTTGTTGCGAACCCTTAACTTTTAACTTTTTGTCATTTTAATTATTTTTTAACAAATCCGCCGTAATAATGCACATTCTGTGAAAATTTCAACTATCTAGCTCTTACGGTTCAAAAATTACAGCCCTAAATAGGTAGGACAGACGGACGGACGGACGGACAGACGGACAGACGGACGGACGGACGGACAACGTAGGCTTAGTAATAGGGTCCCGTTTTCACCCTTTGGGTACGGAACCCTAAAAATAACTGTTGTTTCATACAAAACTCGACTCAAATGTATGGGACAGCTTATTTTTTATTTCTTTTTCGATGATGGCTGGTGAAATAATTTTCAGACAGATGTCCGAGACCCCTGGGGTCCAAACGAACACCAGGTGCTGGTGGTATCCACTCCAAAATATGCAAATAGGTATGTAGTTCGGTCTTGCCGAGAATTTAACTACTTACCTATGCATATCTGTGACTTTTCTTCGCACCTTTAACCTACAAAATTGTTGGTAGGTATAATTCTTTATTTTTAACTCAAGATAATACTGAAATTGATATCAAATCAAATTGTAATTTATCAGTTTATTCCGGTGGTCTTAAGCAGTAAAAACAGTTTATATGATTTTGGAGAAACGATAACCCTTTGTATAAAAGCACCGCAAATTTTCATAACGACATCAGTTCGATCGAGCCTTGCTAAAACTGTAAGTATAATACGAGTACAACATTTAAATAAAATTAATTTTAATTTAACTATTAAGATTGCTTTCCTAATATTGCACTTTACTGATTTCAGAATAGAGATGAAATCCTTCATTGCATTCGCTGCCCTTGTGGCCGTAGCCACCTCAGCTGTGATCAAGCCAGCCACGAGTATCGATAATATTGAGGCAATCGTGGCCGCCATCAGCAGCCCCAGCACCGACCCCGCTACCGCTGCCCTGCTCGAGCAGCAGCTTCTAGAGATCATCGGAGGGCCCATCTCTGTTGGCCCCGCTATCGTCGACACCTTCGAGCCCATCGCTGTTGGACCTGCAATCGTCGACCAGTTCCAACCCATCGCCGTAGGACCCGCTTTCGTCGACACCTTCGAACCCATCGCCGTCGGACCCGCTTTCGTCGACACCTTCGAACCCATCTCTGTTGGACCCGCCATCGTCGAAGAAACCAGCCCCATCGCTGTTGGACCCGTTGACTCTGCTGTCGTTGGCCCCGCTTCTGCTCCCCTTGTCCAGATCATCGTGAACGTGAAATCCGGTGCCTCTGTTTCTCCAAACCCCGTTGTCGTTGAAGGCCTCCCAATTAACCCCTCTCCCGTCGTCGTCGAGGAGTCCGCCCCCATTGTCCCCGCTCCCGTGATCCTTCCAGAGCCCGTCCGCCCTGAGGTCATCGTCCCCTCCCCCGCTATCGTTCTGCCCGAGGTCATCGCCCCCGAGCCTGTCCAGGTTGTTGAGCCCATTGTCCCCGCTCCCGTGATCCTTCCAGAGCCCGTCCTCCCTGAGGTTATCGTCCCCTCCCCCGCTATCGTTCTGCCCGAGGTCATCGTCCCCGAGCCCGTCCAGGTTGTTGAGCCCATTGTCCCCGCTCCCGTGATCCTTCCAGAGCCCGTCCTCCCTGAGGTCATCGTCCCCTCTCCCGCTGTCGTTCTCCCCGAGGTCATCGTCCCCGAGCCCGTCCAGGTTGTTGAGCCCATCGTCCCCGAACCCATCATCGTCGACACCCCCATCCTCCCCGCCCCCGCTATGGTTCTCCCTGAGATCCTCAACTAAATTAAAGACAGCGGATTAACCCATCTCATAGGATTTATGTTGTGCAAAGCACAAACTAATGTACCTACCTATTAAAGAGCGTTATTAAATAAATTATGTTTGATTATTTTATGATGCCCATTTCTATTTGCGAAGGTTTTGCTGCTAAGTATATTTAGTCAGCCTATCACCACTTGACACGTCGTTCATCTTGAAACCTAAATACTCTACCTACTTAGTGAATTATTTAAGTATTTGTTTGTGTACCCTATAGTTCTATTTTATTTAAGAACTATCTTGTCGGTGGAGTGTTCGCCAATAGGTACTACCTAGTACAATCTCTTCCAATATCTTCTAAGTACAATGTTAATAACTGTGTAATTCCGAGAGTGAATGAAATTGGACAAAAAATTATTAGGTAATTTACCTACAATTTTATGGACCTACACACCTACATGCTTAGTCAATTCATTAAATCTATACAGCCAAGCTTAGATAAATGAATGGTCCTCGCTGCGCTTTGCGAAGACTATAATCATTTATCTGGTAATCACATAGATATATGGATAATCATTAAAAAACCCTAATCACAAAAGATTTTAGATGATTCTTCGGAATAAAGATTATTAAAATAAATAACGCTTACATACACATACATTGTAATGATCCCAAGTTAAGCACTGTAGGCTTTTTAATATGGTAACCATACAACAACGGCATGAACATATAACATCCACGACCCAACCGGGATTCGAACCCGGGACCCTGGTTAATAAAAAGCAAATTGCTCCTTTGGCCCTAAAAAGGTTAAATTTTCTTTAAATAAAATTGCTACTGCTCTTTGTAAGGTACACTTGTAATAATATTGATATAGTTATTTAATTTGCTGAACTTAGCAAATGAGTTTCAAAAATCGCACTCCAGGGCCTCTACCCGCACATTCGAACTTCGCAATCATTCAAATCAATCAATCAACAATTATGCATCTTTCTACTTATGATTTGACTTTCAAAAATCATACTACAGGACTGCGATTTTTGAAGTCAAATCAGCAGTAGGGAACTAGGTAGTAGTGTGTAAGGAAAATTATCATTAACCTTTAAACCACATACTCTAGTTAGTTGTTCAGTTTGTTGGGTAGAGTATGTGGTTTAAAGATGATACCTTTCCTTACACCCTGTATAGGCTTCTTCTTATCGTGTGGGCAGAGCCCTGGTGTCAGAGTTTTTTCAGACCGCCTTTCGGCCTCTGACGTGGTTTTTATGTAACGACTACTACCATCAGAGATAGTAGCCGGGACCAACGGCTTAACGTGCCATCCGAAGCACGGAATCATTTTTCTTTTCAGACAATCAGGTGATTCAGCCTGCAATGTCCTAACCAACTGGGGAAAAACGCACAAAGTGACATATCACTAGGTGTCCCCCGTGGGAATCGAACCCACGACCTCCGTATCGAGAGCCAATGCTCTTAACCATTAGACCACGGAGGCAGTTATGCTAAAATATAGGCTGTATAGGCTAAAAGGTACATGGAAAGTTGACAACAGCGTGAGGACCGCCAGATTATTGTAGTCTGCCTTGCTCAATCTATTCGCTCTAAAAGTATAAAATAAGACGAGGAGATTCTCGATTCTACTCCCCTACACTCGTCAAAACTAGAACGAATCAAGTCAAGAAAAAAAAGAGTCATGGTCTGACTTAGAGGTGGTATCTCTTAAAAATATACGAAGATTTGTGTTACCTAATATTCTTGTTTTCGAATATTCAGATCAATTTATAATTTATAATTTATAATTTATAATTTATAATTTTATAATTTATAATTTATAATTTATAATTTATTTATTTATTTGTGATACACAGGTTATAGTAATTACACGTTTACAAATATATAGGTCTCACTGTGATCCGCCTGATGGCATACAAATAATGTAGTAAGTTACACAAAATAATGAGCTATATCAAACAATAATCATATTAATAACAAATTCAATAATGATACCAAATCTCAACAATAATAATAATTTTACAAACAATAGTCATATTAATAACAAATTCAATAATAATACCAAATGTCAACAATAATAATAATCTTACAAACAACCAGCAAACAACAAATCAATCAATTATACTATCAACTATATTTGCTACAATCTAAATTATGTCATTGTGGTTTAAGAAATCACTAATTGAGTAAAATGTCATATTAATTAAGTAGTCTTTTAAATTCCGCTTAAATACTGAAATGTCATTACATTCTCTTATGTTTTTAGGGATTTTGTTATAAATTTTAGGCGCCATGGCTAAACAACTCTTTTTAAATAATGCTGTCTTGCAAGGTACAAGTCGCATTTGATCACAGCGG
Organism: Agonopterix subpropinquella; assembly: GCA_922987775.1. Classification (NCBI taxonomy): domain Eukaryota; kingdom Metazoa; phylum Arthropoda; class Insecta; order Lepidoptera; family Depressariidae; genus Agonopterix; species Agonopterix subpropinquella. The sequence continues at coordinate 6,992,257 of OV277710.1, forward strand.
CGTGCACTCGTGACCTTGGTGAATAAGTTTTCGTGACCTTTGACAAAAAGAGCAACCTCGTATATGTACATTGACGGAAATGTAAGAATATTTAGTGACTTAAAGTACGGTTTACATGAGAGACACACATCACGTTTACATCAAGAGATAGATGTCGTATGTTTTGTGATTAAAATCTAAGAAAATTATGGTTTTCTTCTATTGTCACTTAGCTACAAACCTACCCACCCTATCATATCATCAGGTCAAGGGTTATAATGATGACAGCATTAGATAATAATGTGCATTGCTACTTCCCTAGCCCAGTACAAGCCCTTGTTAAAAAGAAATGAAAAAAAAATCGTTTTTCATACAATAATTTTATATAGAACTAGCTTTTACCCGCGACTTCGTCCGAATAAATTACTTATAATATGCCAGATTTTAAGTCAGATGATAAGCTATCAAACAAAAAATGTTTCATGAAAATCGGTTCAGTAGTTTTTGCGTGATACTCGAACAAACAAACACCCAAACAAATAAACAAACAAACAAATAAACAAACAAACAAACAGACTGACAAAAAATCCATAAATTGGTGATTTGGAATCAGGGACAGGTAAAAACCATGTCGTAATTTTTTTTGGTAAATATCTTCAATGTACAGACGCACTTCTGTTACAGTTTTATAATAGTTTAGATGCAACTATCGAAACGATCGAACAAAGAGTTTAGATGTAATCAAACCACTCTAATAGTAATATTTAAAGTGGTTTAGTTTAGTTAGACTCTAACTAAACTAAACCATACTTTAAATGATCTAACTTTTAGACACCATCAGACATAACAACTTTCACTCTACAGAGACAAAAGACAACATCGCAAAAAATAAAAATAAGTCCATATTATTTTTTAGCGATTTCGAAGTTGGCTCCATAGTGAAATTTGTTCAGTTTGATGGTCTGAACCACCCCTTTCAAATATTCTACTTAAGGTGTTTTGTTACACCATGTAATGTAGTTTTTCTAATGAAAGTCATGGCCTGTCGGATTCCACTGCAGGGCAAAGGCATCCACATGGGAGGGCCCCGAGCGGATTGGTGGAGGCAAGTTAGTGGTCAACTTGCTGTCAGAGACAGAGAATTAAATAGGTTTTCACGAATATGTAAGCTTGCTATTCTCAAAAAGATAGGCACTTGGTGGCGTAGTGGGCAGCTTCGGTCTTGGCGTGATGCCTTCCATATTAGAAATGATCACCAAACTTAGGCAAGTCAGATCTTTGGGTATGTGACCAATATACCTACATATTAGTAAACATATTTTGATTGGTCTCAGTGCAGTGATGGATACTTTAGATGGGTCGTGGTGATACTATTTGCCAAGTCAGAGGTGGCATGATACTACTCTAAAATCAAGTTGACCACTCCGCTAATTTGCCCTAAGTTTGTACTCTTATATATTCCGTGCCTAAGTTTGCACTGGACTGACACTGGGCCCGCGTGGTGCAATATGGCCCACTCTATGGCTCTTTGTGATAGAAGGCTTTGCCTTGCAGGAGAGCGATTTCTGGAAGTCACACTTCCTATAATAACAAATTAATTCATATACTTACCTACGAATAATGCATAAATTATATAGAGTTTAGAATCACTTTCGTTTAAGATGTGTGATTTCAAAAATAGGGCGAATTGAGATCCAGGAGTGCGATTTTTGAATCTCATTCGCTGAGTTCAACAGTTGAAAATGTCAAAATTACTACGGAGATAGGCATCTTTCTACTGCTGATTTGACTTTCAAAAATCATACTTCAGGAGTGCGATTTTTGAAAGTCAAGTCAGCAGTAGAAAGATACACGTCTCCATAGTAATTTAAAAATCGCACTCCAGAAGGCTATCTTATAACACAATGGTGTCATCCTATTGTATTTAAACATCCATAGTGAAAAAAAACTAGGTAAGACTAAGTAATTAAGTATACCAGTTATTTAGCAATATAATTATGTATCTACTACGATTCCGTTTCGCTAAACCGAAGTTTAATTAATAAAACAAATGCAGTAGGTATTTAATATTTACAACATTCGAATATTTTATTAAAACAAACAATTGCTACTCACACATAATTAATATGTTTTTAAGTGTGTTTGAAGTACTGTCTTTAAAGTCTGGGTGTGGGGCTTCCGAACATCTGCTGCAGACTGTCAGTCAACGAAGGCAAACTAGAAGATGACACTGAAGAGGAGCTGTCATGGCCCGAAATGAAGTTCAGCAGAACATTGATGAAGTAGTTGTTGGTGACGCCAGCAGGTGTCTCACTCTCAGCAACAGAAGCAGGTGTGTTTGCATCATCGACTACGATCACCGGTTGCACAGACTCAATTTCCAATCCTGGTACAACGATGACAGGAGATACGGGGGCTATGACATCAGGCACGGCCGGTGCGGGAAGGACTACTGGGGCAGGAGCTGGGGCAACGATAACAGGAGCTACGGGGGCTACAACACCAGGAACGGCTGGAGTTGGAAGCACTACTGGGGCTGGGGCAGGGGCTACAACACCGGGAACGGCTGGTGCTGGAAGAACTACTGGGGCTGGAGCGGGAACAATAACTTCAGGGTTGGCAGGGCTGGGTAGAACCACTGGGGCAGGTGATTCGATAGCTGGTGTTTCTGCTATCTCGGGTGTTTGTGCTGGGACGGTTGCTTCTGGTACACCCTCGACCGAGACGAGGTTCTCCATGCCCTTGTTGATGTTAATGAGCAGGGAGACGAGAGGCGACGCGATGGAACTGCCGACGGCTCCGTTGGTTCCAACTTCGATGGCGTGGCTCACTGGGGTGGCCTTGGCTGAAGCCGCTGCCACGAGCATGCATAGGATTAGGACCCTCATTTTTCCTGATCTGAAAATGTTTAATAATTCTGGATTTTAATGAGTTCTATTGATTTAAGTTTTTTTTCTTTAAATTTTTTTGTAACACCGACCCGTATTCTAAGTTAACATTTCCTCTACCCCAAAGTTGTCTGGAAGAAATCGCTTTTTAGCGATAAGACCGCCTTATTTGTACCATAATTATTTTTGTATCCTGCTCTGTACTGTATTTATGTGTTTGGTGTAAATAAAGTATATTTGATTGATTGATTAAGTTTTTAATTTCACAATTTGTAAAAACGAAAATGGTACTTTCCACCTACGTTGAAGGTCTATGTTGTTTATATTTTCGGAATACCTACCTAAGGCCTAAGAATGTGTGCCATGGAAACTAAAAGCATCTTATTGTTTCTTTTTAAACTCGGCGATCTTTTTAAATGCTCAGTGGTGGTTCAGACCACCAATCAGAACAATTTTTACTATGGGAGAATACCCGAAATCCCCTGAACTCTTTAAAAATTGCTTAGTTTAGGCACGTTTAGGTTTAGTAATAATATATAGATTTGAATTGTGTCTGCTAGATTTTGTATTTAATTTAATTTACCTAATTAATTCAATTTTATTTATTATTGTACTACCTGCTTTAATATCAATAAATTAAATTAATTCATGCAATTTGATTTAGGTACCTTTTTTGCCTCGAATTCCAAACGGAACTTTGTTTCTTCGCAATATATCTCGCATATTTATTTGTTTTCATAGATTATTTGTATCTAACAAGAAATGATTAATTTAATCCACAAATGGTTAATCATTTGCATAATCCACTGAACGCAACTAAGTACCTACTAACATCTTAGCCTACTAATAAAAAAAAGATAATTGTTTAAGCTTGTATAACATTAATAATGCATGTTATGAAAAAAACCTACATACATTGGTACCTACATACCTACCTACAAAAATCTTAATTTAACAATAGGTTAAAATAGTGTTATTTACAATAACATTAATTTCCGAACATTCACTGAACAAATAACGTTTAATTTAAATACAACACTTTAAAATTTTTATTTAAATACAACATTGTCTACAGTCTACATTGCCTACAACTATTGTCTTTTATTTAAATACAGAATGGTTTATAGAGGACAATGTTGTAAATTCTCGGATTGACGCATTGAAAATCGTATTTATCTAAGCGGGTCCAACGGCAATGGGGGCGAATTGGTCAACGAAAGCGGGTCCAACGGCGGCGATGATGGGGCGAAACGGTCGACAAAAGCGGGTCACTATATTTAATGTAAATAAAGCATGTCTACTAGGTAGGTATTATTTTATGATCACTGTACGGCACACGGTATGACGATAGTTATTTTAGTACCTATGTACAATACAAATTATTGGCGATTGGTTGACGTATAATAATAAAATAGTTAACAGTAAACAAAAACATGCAGTTATTTAATTGCTGTGCTCATACATCAATCACAAATTAACTAACACGTTCTTAAGTCAAAACAGTGACATATTATATTACAAACAAAATTCATTCAATTAATTACTAAATTATCTTACATTCATTTATTAATTTTACTACACGTTGTAAATACTACTTTATCCTTAATCTTTAGATAATCATTTGGCTGCTAAGCTGTGTAAAATTATAGCCATAAAGACTTTTATTGTGATGTTTAGATAAACCGAAACATAGTTATTGAAAATCCTAATGAAAAACGTGTTTCTGTTTAAGGTTTCTTAGAGCCTTTTCCGACGAAGCGCTCTTTGGCGTAGCGTTGTCATCTACACTATTCTACACATCTATCATAATTATAACTGAACTAGATACACAATCAACGCTTCAAAAATGACATATTCAAAAGAGGCATTAAGTAGCACTTTTTTTGGTACTAGCTGACAGTAATCATACCAAATACTCATAAACTATTGTTTAAGAATCCAAAACAACATATTCGTATACCCAACAGCATGCATACTTGACTTTTTGGGTTATGTGTCAGATTCGGAAAAAAAATTGCTAAGATTTTGTATGAGACTTGGAGTTCGAGGACATCATTTTGAATTTAAATACTAAGGTCAAAATAATATATTTTTAACTGAACAGTAAATCTGTTGTGTCTCTCAGATTCTTTCATTCTCTAAATAAAAAAAGAAAACCGTGTAAAAAGAAAGAACAGTCTCCACGTAGGTAGTACTAAGAGCCCAACTTGGACGATTTTTCCTTTAATTTAAAGTCTTGTAACTACTGGAGGGATTTTGATACAGTTTTCATTGTTTGATGGGATAAAATCTAGCCTATAATATTGCCCCTATGTATCTGCTTCTTAGATTAAAAACTTTTCGCTGCTTCAGTGTGATATCATTTCATGTCAAAGCACCGCGTTACGCGCCGCGTTTTTACCAACGCGACGCTGAAAGCGGTCTGTGGGAAAAGGCTCTTATGCAGGGATCTCGTGGACAAAGGGTTAGCTTTATGGTTGAGCTATTATTTATTTATTAAATAAAAACCTGTAACTTTAGCAACCTTATAGGTGATCCTTGCTTCACTTACGAACCTTAAAAGGTGGTTAGTTAGTTGTGGTAGGGAAAAACCCCGACATCACTTTCACATTTAAGGGGCGAAAGGCCAGCCATCTAAAAACCAATTGACACGTCTTTACATCCTAGAACCCTAAGATTGAACCTCACTACAATAGCATAGCAAGGTCTTGGAGAAAAAAAAAAGTAATATAAGTATAAGGCTCAGCGCAAACGAGCCAGCGGCCACAACCACCAGTGGCTATACTACTGTAGCGAATCGCGGTCAATGGCAAGACGAGTGCGGCGAGTCACTACAAAATGTATGAAAAAGCGTGAACTGCTTGCCTGTGGCCAGTGGGTCGTTTACGCCGAGCGTCAAGTTCGTGCATCGCTCGGGGAAAGTGGTAGAGATTGTACTCAGTAGCGTAGCAGGGACAGGGGCGGCAAATGCCCCGGGCGGCACTGTAACAGGGGAGGCAAATTCGGGAAAAATGTCGATTGATTGAGCTCTGTCTATAACCAATTCTTAGAGCAGAGACAAGTCTCTAATTTAATTACTTTGCAATTTTATTACCATAATCCTAAAGAGTTCTGACCACATCTAAGATGTGGTGCTAAAAATTTCGATCTTGCTTCGCTCAATCCATAGCTTTTACTTAGGTTACTTTGCACAAGTTTTGTAGATACGTATAAAACTCTGTCTCGAACCGATTCGTATTGAGGAGAAAAAGTCGAGCTCGCTTCGCTTGCTCTAAGCTTCTATTTTTGCGTTGGTAAACCAAAAGATGTCTAATCACAACCCGGATAAATGTGCAAATAATTTTCGAGCTCGCTGCGCTCGCTCCTTTATTTTTTGTGTAAGTCTTCTCAAAAAGATAAGGGGGCGGCAAAATCAGTTTTTGCCCCGGGCGGCAGAGACCCTCGCTACGCCACTGTGTAGTTGTTACTTTGCCGTGCGTACGTTCCAAAAGAAGTTCAACATGCAAAATTATTAGATACGCAACGCACTAAAATTGTCATACCTACTATGAAACTGCTTCAGTATCTTTGATACCAATAATTGCGACTTATAATTATTCAAAAAGAGATTTATAGCCCGTCACAAAACACTATTTCTTTCTTGAATGTAGATAGATAACCAAATGATAATTAGTTGGTATAAAACGCAAGTGATTTTGGAAGTAAAGCATAGTTTGTTTATACAACTTAAACTAACAGGTATGTAGAGCGAACAAAAATTTGCAAATTATTCTGAACCTATTCTTTAAAACTACCTCGTCTATTCTCGACGTATTAAAGCCTAAATCATAATTTTCTGTTTGACAGCCAATATGAAATTCCTGTTAATCGCCGCTTTCGTCGCCGTGGCCGTAGCTGGCCCAGTCCAGCGAGGTCTGGTTGCCCCTGGCATCGCTGGTCCCACTCCAGTCATCTACGAGCCCATCCAGGTTGGACCCGCTATCGTCGACCAGTACGCCCCCATCGCCGTTGGACCCGCTATTGTTGACCAGTTCCAACCCATCGCCGTTGGACCCGCTATCGTTGACCAGTTCCAACCCATCGCCGTTGGACCCGCTATTGTTGACCAGTTCCAACCCATCGCCGTTGGACCCGCTATTGTTGACCAGTTCCAACCCATCGCCGTTGGACCCGCTATTGTTGACCAGTTCCAACCCATCGCCGTTGGACCCGCTATCGTTGACCAGTTCCAACCCATCGCCGTTGGACCCGCTATTGTTGACCAGTTCCAACCCATCGCCGTTGGACCCGCTTTCGTCGACACCTTCGAGCCCATCTCCGTCGGACCCGCTATCGTCGACCAGTTCGAACCCATCTCTGTTGGACCCGCTATCGTCGAAGAAACCAGCCCTGTCGCTGTTGGACCCGTCGACTCTGCTGTCGTTGGCCCCGCTACTGCTCCCCTTGTCCAGATCATCGTGAACGTACAGTCCGGTGCCTCTGTTGCCGAGAAGCCCGTAGCCGTTGTCACCCCCGAGGTCGTTGAGGCTCCCATCGTCCCCTCTCCCATCGTCCCCTCTCCCGTCATCGTTGAGGAGTCCGCTCCCATCGTCCCCGCTCCCGTGGTTCTCCCCGAGCCCGTCCTCCCTGAGGTCATCGTCCCCTCTCCCGTGATCGTCGTCGAGGCCGCCCCTGAGCCCGTGCAGGTTGCTGAGCCCATCATCCCCGAGCCCGTCCAGGTTGTTGACCCCATCGTCCCCTCCCCCGCTATCGTTCTCCCAGAGATCATCGTCCCCGAGCCCGTCCAGGTTGTTGAGCCCGTCGTCCCCGAGCCCGTCATCGTCGGCACTCCCATCCTCCCCGCCCCCGCTATGGTTCTTCCCGAGACCCTCAACTAAGTTAAGTTGTATATGATAGCTTGTTAATTATTTATATTGATTTATATTTAATTAATTAGGCTAATGTGAAATGTTTTGGGATCAGAACACTTTCTACCAAGAACTTGAAACGCTTGTTATTATAATGCAAATTGTAATGAAATAAAATCGAATCCCAAGTATCATTTTGTTTAACTACAATTATACTTAATCACCTAAATATTATACAGTACATGTATATATTATTATAGCGCGCCTATTTTGATCTTTTTGGCCAAATTAGTTTTTTGTGTAGCGAATGCTACACGTTCGATATTTTTATTATAGTAGATATTTGTATCGCAATTCTCAGGCATGATCGTCATCGTAATCTAGGAGCACCATTCGCATGACAGCACTAGGGACCATGGTAAATAATGAACATGATTTTAGAAAAATAACAATTTGTAAGCTGGTCTACTTGTTTTTAGTTAGGTATTATTATAACACTAACATGCATTTTTTTTACTTTTAAAACATCTCACTTCTTTAACATCTTAGGATAGGTTTCTTAAAATTATCATGGCAAAAAAACCTGGAAATCGTACGAAAATATTATCTCATCGTTCCATTGTTACACATAACATAACAAACACATAACGCACCTACCTCCTACTATATTCAAGCAACAAAATTATTACAATGGATCCAGCATTGGATTTTGGGTGTTTTAGGTGAATTTCCTACTTGCCCCGAAGGTATGGGACAACTGTTTTTTTCGCGATTTCGATATTGGTCTCATGGCCTAAAGTATGTATTATACATGTAACGCATAAAGGTTTACACCCTCTACAATCTCACGACCATAATCCCATTTGGGGTTGTCAGATGCTTTTTGCTAAGCTAACTCGCAACTTTTGTTTAAAGTCTTTGACTACCAAACTGCTGTCAAATGACCGACAAACTGTCAAGTTATTGTCAACTCAATTAGAAAGTGGAATGATATTTTGTCATGTTAAATATTCAGACACATTTTTACATTTTTAGTCACCTATATACAGGGTGAAATTGATATCATTAGCATCCTTTTAAACTAAGAGTCTACCCATCAAACTGAACAACTTTTAGTATGGAAGCAAACCAATCGGAGCAACAAAAAAGTCAGCTGTTGCATACATTTGTGTCGCGTAGGCATTGCAGTTTAGTATGGAACAGCTGATTATTTTGTTGCTCCGATCGGTTTGCTCCCATAGTGAAAGTTGTTCAGTTTGATGGGTAGACTCTTAGTTTAAAACGATGCTAATGATATCAATTTCACCCTGTACAGTACGCGGTACCCCCGGGGATGAAGGACGACACGACGAGGTTATAAGTAGGTAACGCTGCATACAAACGAAGATTAGATTCCTAGTCCTATTTTCAATAGGTTACCAATGTAACCAATGGTATGGTATGTGTACAATTACAGCCAACCGTCGACACGATAAGCAAGCAATTAAAATCAATAAAAGTTTTTAAATACCATCTAGATATTAATCCCTGTGCCTGTGGTTTATCTGATTTCCGTTACAATATACGGTTTCAATGCTAGGATTCATTTAATATTTGTATGGGCATTTTTGGAATTATAACTCAAAGTTACAATATATTATTAAAAAACAAATATGTTATGTTTTTTTTTTTCATTTAAAAATACGTTTATTTAATAATCATCAACATTCATTATAAAACGAAAAGTAGAAAGTGCGTATCCACGACAGGCTTCGTCAAAGGCAATAGGTAAAACATACACATCCACAACAGGCTTTGTCGTCTTTTATGTTATGTTATGTTATTATTTTTTTGCTCCAATCATCGGTTTGCTCGCATGGTAAAAGTTTTTCAGTTTGATGGTTTTTTTTTTTTTTTTTTTTTATGTGTGATAGGTAAGCATTTGACCACAATCTCACCTGATGTTGAGTGATGATGATGGTTAGTTTCAAATACAAATACAAATACAAATAATTTAGAAGAATCGATGCTAGTGATCTCAATTTCACCATGTCCTTTTTTCTCACGTCTCTAAGTATATGGGAGTCTGATCCCCTTGGGATGCACTCCGATAGACCTACAAAGGGAAATCTGAATTGTGGATCAGAGACATCGCCCCCGGAGCATTGTGGAGCACTTTGGGGTTTGTGGTGAGGTGACACCACTCTACAACGTGCTCCTCCCCACAAGCTGCCCCGAGGGTTTATTACCATTATGAAGTTTAAGTTTTAAACGTTAATTTAGTAAGTAATTAAGAGAAGCTTATTCCTAAAGTTCCCGAGCGCCGCATACAAACAAAGTTCCGTCCTATTTTCTATATTAACCAATAAAAGTCAATGAAATTTTTGAAACACGATCTAGAAACCAATGTCGGTGCTTTGCATTTGACAGATTTCTTTTTCACCACTAATTTTGAATTACTAAAGAATTCAACGAAATAATATCTCATTCTATTAGCAATACAAAATTATTTATAATAAAATAGTTAGTAGTAAATAATTATAATAAGTGGCGACGGGCTCACTCCCCGGGGGGAATATAGTCGTGAGCATTTGTTGTATGTAAAATAAATTATTAAAATAAAATTTACTAAAATAAAAAAAAAAATAAAAAATAAACGAATAATAAACACAAAAAGAAAACACAAAAAGAAACACACAAATAGAATATTTTTGAAAAATTATTTTTTTCTCACATCATTATTTAATTAGAATTATTTATGTTGAAAATGAAATAAATTTATTGTATGAAGTTGAAATGTAACTAGATTTTAATTTATTGGAATAAATAATGGCTTTATTATTATCAACATTTTTGACTTCACAAATAAATATTTTTATTAAATTATTTAAATAAAATCAAATTATTAAACTATTCAGACACATGCTCCAAAAAAAAAAATCGTTTTTCTATCCGTGTTCCTTAGGGAAAGTTGTTTAGTTTTAACAGCCTTAAAATATTGTTAGTACTTAAAGACTAGTGGTGTATAGTTTCAATGCTAGGATTAATTTAAGATTTCTATGGAAAACTTTAAGCCGCGATAAGTTACGAAGTAATTTTTTTCATTTAATTACTAAGTGTTCAAACTAGGACGGAACTTCGTTTTGTATGAAGCGCCATATGAATTATATCCTCTTAAACCATTATGATTTCGCAAATATTAGCGCAACGTGAACTAAAACGTAATTTTATAGCAGGGTTTATGCCATAAAACTCGTTTACTTCCCTTATTCACATTATATTGAACATTGATTACCAATAGATAATATTTTAGTATTTAATGCCCAAAATTTGTACCGAATAGCATAGTTTGTTTATACAACTTATACAGGTATGTACCATAATGGTAAATCATCTATTTTCTTAAACACTTCACTATGTTAGGTACTTAATACGAATTTGGTCGGACGTACAAGGCAATGTCCGTTCGGGGAAAAGGTCGTACAAGGAATTCGGTCGATGGACGTTTGGGGAAAAGGTCGTAACTGACGATCCATTCATTGTACGAATTGATAATTTGTGTAAACAGAGAAATAGGTACAAATCAAATCGCGAAACTGTACCTACCGATGGCGATGCTTTAATCAAATCAGCCTTCTAAGAATAGAAAATGGAAAGAAATCACAAAGCTGATAGAATCTAAAGCGTGGGCGTGGCTGGCCAAACCCAGGCCTGCCGCCGGCCAAACATTGGCTTTCCAAAGTATTTGAATTCGGACTAGCTGAGCAGATTTTGTACGGGTTACATGCTGTTTTTTTCAATTATCTACCTAATTTAAATTGTAGTGTGTGCCTAGCCCCCCACACACACATAGCCTTAAGTTACCTAGATATAAGTGATTGTCTCGTTAATCCAATCAGCATTACACGTCCAAACATCAAACGTATCTTTCATTTATCGAGGCCTTAACGCACAACACCGCAAAATACAATAACACGAAATTCAAAGAAAGTAATCCAATTCAATTTTTTTTTTGACAGCAAATATGAAGTTCTTGTTAATTGCTGCCGCTTTCGTCACCGTGGCCGTAGCTGGCCCCATCCAGTCAGGTCTGGTCGCCCCTGGCATCGCTGGCCCCGCTCCAGTGATCTACGAGCCCATCCAGGTTGGACCAGCTATCGTCGGCCAATTCCAACCCATCGCCGTTGGACCCGCTATCGTTGACCAGTTTCAACCCATCGCCGTTGGACCCGCTATCGTTGACCAGTTCCAACCCATCGCTGTTGGACCCGCTATCGTTGACCAGTTCCAACCCATCGCCATTGGACCCGCTATCGTCGACCAGTTCGCCCCCATTGCCATCGGACCCGCTTTTGTCGACACCTTCGAACCCATCGCTGTTGGACCCGCTATCGTCGAAGAAACCAGCCCTGTCGCTGTTGGACCCGTCGACTCTGCTGTCGTTGGTCCCGTTACTGCTCCCCTTGTCCAGATCATCGTGAACGTACAGTCCGGTGCCTCTGTTGTCGAGAAGCCCGTTGCTGTCGTCACCCCCGAGGTCGTTGAGGCTCCCATTGTCCCCTCTCCCATCGTCCCCACTCCCGTCATCGTTGAGGAGACCGCCCCCATCGTCCCCGCTCCCGTGGTCCTCCCCGAGCCCGTCCTCCCTGAGGTCATCGTCCCCTCTCCCGTGACCGTCGTCGAGGCCGCCCCTGAGCCCGTGCTGGTCGCCGTACCCATCATCCCTGAGCCCGTCCAGGTTGTTGACCCCATCGTCCCCTCCCCCGCTATCGTTCTCCCAGAGATCATCGCCCCCGAGCCCGTCCAGGTTGTTGAGCCCGTCGTCCCCGAGCCCATCATCGTCGGCACCCCTATCTTTCCTGTCCCCGCTATTGTCCTTCCCGAGACCCTCAACTAAGTTACCTATGTTGTTTAGGTTAGCTTGTTAATTATTTCAATTAATTTATATTTAATTGCTTAGGCTAAACTGAAATGTTACCGAGATCTTGAAATGTAATTAAAATCTTTTTAATAAAATCGAATACCAAAATATTGTTTTGTTGACTTCATTGGCATAATAAATAACAATACCTACCAATTGTTATTCGTTCATTAATGTTTGGCGTACTTTACACCATTCTCCAGCTTTAATTGGATCTTGGTGTTAATTTACCTTGCACCTAACGTAACATAACATAAACTTTTTATTTGCACGCCAATAACAAATAACTTAGCGCACTGATTTACAATCTGAGAAAATCCTAGGTTCTTGGAACCATAAATACCCTGATAAATACTTAGAGAAGAGATCATGTCATAATTAATGAATAATCGAATAAATTATGCTTCTATACCCATAAAGGTATCATGGTGGAGGAACTGACAGCTGAGAGAGCGAGATGCACCTAGCGGCGCCACTGTATAATAGAAAGAGATACGGGACGCGAGGCAATAGAACTGTTTTTGGGAACTTGTCGGCACAATCGACTGGGTAAATATTCGTGCTCTGTGAATAATTCGTGAATCTAAAGTGAAGTCGTAGATTATTTTGTGAAATATACTAACACTATTTCATTAAATTACCTACAATTTCACGTTAGATTCACAATTATACACAGAACTCGAAGTTTTAGGGTGCCGATAAGTGCCGACAAATGCACAAAAAACGGTTTCATTTGACAACTCATGTCAGTCATTCCGACAGGTATAATAACTTTATGACCTAACAAAATGAATACCTCTGGATTTTGTGTGGAGCGCGCTCCACACAAAAGTCGAAGGTTATATTTTCAATAATAACCAAGTTAATGATTCTTTTCTGAAACAATCTAGAAACTAATCTCTATGCTTGAAATGAGTCAGATTTTCGTTAAAATGTATTAAAGTGCCTCAAAGATTTCCGTACTCTAGTAGTAGTTTATCTTTGAGGCACTTTAATAAACCTAGCTTACCTTTACCTACTGGTAGGTATATCTTAAATTAATAGCATTGAAACGTAAATTTTAACGATAATCTGGTAACATACGCTTGTATGCCCCTACAGAGGTTAGTTTCTAGATTGTTTCTGAAAAATATGATTTACTTTAATTGGTTAGTAATTGATAATATATAGGTAAGGTAACCAGAGTTCGTTTGTATGGAGCGAGAGGTTTAATGATGTGTTAAAATGTAATTTAATTATAATCATTCTGAATTATACTAATGTTTGTATACATGTAGGTACGATATTAATGTATCAGAAGTGCGATTTTTGAAACTCATTCGTTGAACTCAGCAGTTGTAAAGTCAAAATTACTATGGAGATACGCTTTCTACTGTTTCTTTCTACTGTTGATTTGACATTCAAAAAACATGCTCCAGGGGTGCGATTTTTGAAAGTCAAATCAGCAGTAGAAAGATGCATATCTCCATACATTTTCAATTGCTGAGTTCAACGTATGAGATTCAAAAATCGCACTCCAGTTCCAAGTGAAGTATGTGCTGACATCTTGTTATTAAGTAAGTAATTATCAAATATCTCAACCTAAAATGTTTATTATAGGTACTTGCTTACCTACCTAATTTTTAGAACGTTTCAGTTCAATATGTAGGTAACACAGGAATTCAGGATGGCGGTGTGTCCAAAAATAGTCATGGCACATACTTACCACCATTTTTAAGGGCTTTTTGGCTTCCGACGCGGTGGTAGAGTTCGAAAAAATTATATCAAAAAGCTATGGGATTTTGAGAAAAAGTTCCTATTTAAATTTTAAACGTTATGCAGTGTTTTTGTGATCGAAAGGACAGGCACTTATCGTTACTTGACATGACTTGCCAGTGATTCCATCCAACCCTGCAACCTGCAATGTGCTGAAGTGAGCCTTGCTACAAGATTGTTTGTATATTTTGTAACAGAGGTTCAGGAGTGCGATTTTTGAATCTCATACGTTGAACTCAGCAGTTGAAAATGTATGGAGATACGCATCTTTCTACTACTGCTGATTTGACTTTCAAAAATCGCACTCCTGTAGTATGATTTTCGAAAGTCAAACCAGCAATAGAAAGATGCATATCTCCACAGTAATTTTGACATTTTCAACTGCTGAACTCAGCGAATGAGATTCAAAAATCGCACTCCTGATCACCCCGAAATCACGATTATGGCCGTGAATTTTTATGTAAGTTGTGTCACGTCACATTAGTGAAACACCACATCAGCCTTTGCTGTGATAGTAAATATCTTACTTTCAAAAATATCTGCTGTCCCATACAAAACTGCAAATCATAACTCGACTAAATTTTTCGCTATTTCGATATTGGTCCCATAGAGAAAGTTGTTCAGTTTGATGGTCTGATCAATCATCTCCTTAAAATAATTTCAGTTACCTAATTTTGTTAGACCTCATATACAAAAAATATTTGCTGTTCCACCTATCAACTATTAACACTGCATTCGTGGTCTAATGGTTAAGAGCATTGGGCTCTCGACGCGGAGGTCGTGTGTTCGATTTCCACTGGGAACACCTAATAAAATAAATAAATAAAAATAAAAATAAAAATTCTTTACTTCAGATACTTATTACAATCCATATTGATGTTAGTAACACACTTAAATAACTATGTTAGTACACATACTTAAGTGCAGACCGACCCAGTGCTTAATGAAGCTACTGTCGTATCTACTTGCGACCATCTTCAGAATGCTGTTGGTGCTGGCGCGAACCCTCTGCAGTGCGGCGTTTGCGGAGCGTGGTGGGAAACCCATCGACATGAGCGTCCGCGAACATGCCTGACGCACTGCAGAAGCGCGGCAGCCCCAGCAGCATCCTGAAGGCGTTATTATATTGGGTGCGCAGGGCCCCTAGAGATGCCTGGCGATATGCAGTCCACAGATTACAGGTGTACATGGATGTGCAGTACGCTCTAAACAATGTTATTTTAACTTGCGCTGAGCAATGCCTGAATCTGTGGACTATCATATTGGCCCTGACTGCAAGCGCCCTGCGTTCCCTTTCTATGTCTGCATCATCGTGCAGGTCTTCTGTCACTATGTGTCCCAGGTATTTGAACTGTGACACTCTTTTAAGAGGTGTTCCATTCAGAGCCAAGACAGGTATGTCTGATGGACACTTCTTACCGGACTTAAAAAGCATGAATTCACTTTTGGTTGTATTATATTTCAATCCATGTCTAGATGCATACGCCTCACAAACACTTATCAGTTTCCTGAGGCCACCGATCGACGGGCTGAGCAGCACCATGTCGTCTGCATAACTTATATTATTGACACAGGTACCGTCGATGTGACAGCCGACATGCATGCTGCTGAGCTCAGCGATCAGCTCATTTACATAGAGATTAAAAAGGGTGGGTGACGTAAGCCCACCTTGTCTTACACCGCATTCCAGACCATATGATTCTGACACTACATTTCCCCACTTGACTACATTTACCTGACTAGAGTACCAATACCTTAAGACTTGTGTGTAATGATATGTTACTTTGTGCGTTTTTCCCCAAGTTGGTTAGGACATTGTAGGCTCAATCACCTGATTGTCTGAAAAAGAAAATGATTTCGTGCCGAAGATGGCACGTTAAGCCGTTGGTCCCGGCTAATATCTCGGGTGGTAGTAGTCGTTACATAAAAACCACGTCAAGGTGGTCTGAAAAAAACTCTGACACCAGGGCTCTGCCAACACGATAACAAGAAGACTGCAAATTTACTCGACCCTAATGTATCGGACAGCAGATTATTTTTTTCGCGATTTCGATAAAGTTTAGATTTCGAAAAAGTTGTTGGTGGTCTGATCATCCCCCGATAGCATAATTATTAAGAAGGACCCCTATACCTAATTTATCTATGCCTATACATACAAGGTGTTAATGAATTAGCGCAAAACCTCATACACCCCAACTGATTTATAACAAAATAATTAGATTGAAACAATAATTTCATTATTTTGATAGTTAAAATTTAAAGTTATTCGCATTTTAAGTTTTGAGGCAAAAATTATTTGTTATTATTTCAGCACGAAAACAAAGCGCTAACGTACTCATGGATACATTTTTATAATGTTGTTTTGGTAGTAAGTAGGGTGGGTGTGCCCGTGCGGTGGATTGACATCCGGTTCAGAAAATTTAAAATTCTGCAAACAAATAATTTATTATTTTGAAAAAATTACCTATGTTGAAACCATGATAATTCTATTCTGCTCTCGATTCTAAACAAACTACTTTCTAGTTTTGCGTTAATTCACTAACACGTTGTATACAAACATCCATGACTGGACAACAACCATTTGTTATTCAGCATACAAAATATTTTCCTCCCTTGTGATTCGAACCTGCGACTCACAGTTCAGCAGACAGGTTCACTACCACCTGAGCCATAGGGCTTGCACTCCCTTATTGAAAGAAGACATGATGATTCAGTGTAACTGAACCGAAAAAAAAACAGATGAAATGTGGTTAAAATCGGAACAGAGAGAGTTTGTAATTTGAATATTGAATGATTTATTGTAAATGAAGCAAAAAAAAGAAAGAAAAAAAACATGATGCAAAATAATAATGTTGTGTACATGTGAAAACTAAGGAACATGGGTCGAATAAACAGGGTGTAAGAAAACACCCTAGTAATACTTAAGGGGGTGCTTCAGACCATCAAACTGAACAACTTTCACTACGGAGGCAACGTCGAGAAAAAATAAAAAAAATCTGCCGTCCCAAACATTTGAGTCGCACGGTACTGCAGTTTTGTATGAAAGAGCGGATTTTTTTTTCGCTATTTCGACGTTGGCTCCATAGTGAAAGTTGTTCAGTTTGATGGTCTGAAGCACCCCCTTAAGTAGGTGTTTTGTTCCCTGTATACAGGTTGAAATTAATTTTAATATGGGAGCAAACCGATCGAAGCAAAAAAAAATCAGCTATTGCATACATTTGAGTCGAGTAGGCATTGCAGTTTAGTATGAGACAGCAGATTTTTTAGTTGCTCCGATTGGTTTGCTCCCATTGTAAAAGTTGTTCAGTTTGATGGGTAGACTCTTAGTTTAAAAGGATGCCAATGATATCAATTTCACCCTGTATAGGTAACTAAATATAGAGCAACAGGAATTTTGTCTGCCTCCTTTAAAATATAATGTAGGTACTTTTTCTTGGTTTATTATTATTATTGCCTACTTATCCGTATTGCAAACAAAGTCCACTTGTCTTCAAGCTTGTCTTGCACGCGACGACGTTACTAAATCAAAATTTTATTTTTTTTAACCTAATATTAATTAATAACAGAAAACCGAAACATTCTTATTGACTGATAATGAGGCGAAAATAAACAACTGCAATACTTACCTACCTAATGAAAACATAATTGCAATGCATTCATTTCTAACATTTTTTTCTCGTTGGCAGGCTGAGCTGAAATATTATGGATTCTTTTGATTTTTATTATTCACTGAATAGTTCATAAGAAGTAAGGTGGATTACTTCTTGTGAATTAATCGGTGAATTATAAAAATCTGGAGAATCTGATCTCATTGCAGTACATCGGTGGGAGATGGGGTCAGAAATATAACGTCTGGAGGTCGGGGGGTATTGATTATTTGTGGTTGGGCTATTGCAAGCAAGGGTCGTTGTAACACGGAGACCAGCGCTGGTCCTTTTGTGTTCGCCCCAAGCTCACCCATATTTACGCATACCTCCGAACTTATGGTATTTTCTTTTCATTCTCGGGAATGCAGGTTTCCTCACGATGTTTTCCTTCACCGCCGAGCTAGTAAATGATAAATACAACCGTACATAAATTCCGAAGAACTTAGTGGTACAGGCCAGGAATCGAACCGCGGCCTCAGTATTGAGGCGCTAGCTCTCTTCCGTATGGGCTATCATCGCTCCAAGGTCGGGGGGTAGGTGGGGAGCACTGGTGTGATTGAAGTCGTGAAGGCGGAGAGAACGATGGTGCACAACTACTTGCCTACCAGCTACGTTACCTATTATCGTTTCAGTTTACAATGCCACAAATCAGTGGAAATAAAAACGTCAAGACAACAGTCCTTCTTATCTAAGTAGTAAAGATTACTACTTAAATTCTTTATCGAATTTTATTACTATTTATTTATTTCATCATCATCATCATCATTACAGCCTATAATTATACCCATTGCAGGGAACAGGCCTACCCTCAGGTAGTGTGAATGGGCGTTAGTCCACCTTACGTGCCCAATGCGGATTGGTAGACTTCACATAAGCATCGGAATTTTTTCTTCAGCGTATGTAGGTTTCCTCACGATGTTTTCCTTCACAGTTTAAGGGGCGGTATATTTAATATTTACATCTTAAATGTAAAAAGAGCTTACATTTTTTAAAAGATCGTGTCTCTTAGTATGTCGTATTAGGTATAGGTACCATAGGTTTCTGTTGCAGTATTTTCTTCTATTTTTTCCCGTTTGCTTGCGCGGCAATTCTGCCAATGTCAAGTAGTTTATAATCTCAAGTTACTGTTTTATAGTTAAAACACAAAAGAACTTTATTACAAAATGGCAGAGCCACGTGCAAACCTAACGGGCCGATACGCACGCGACCGTCCTCCGAAAGACTTGCAGCGTGCCTCCAGTATTTTCTTAACGATTGTGAAAAGATACGTCATGATCATGACTTACGTTACAATATCTGGATGCTAAAGTTACTTCAAAGCACTATTTAATACCAGCATTTGAAGTAGTTAGTAGATATAAGATTACAATATTACTTAAATGGTACAGGTTAAGCTATATTCCACCACATGGGCATACAATACAACAGTGGGAGCATTTAGGTTGTAAAGATTCATAAGGTACTTTACGTGGTACGTTACTGAACTAACAAATAAAGTATTTCTCCGTGTAAGCCAATTTCAGGACAACAACGTCAAATTAATGATAATAAACCCTACCATAAAACACTTTACTTCCCTAATTCGCAAGATACTGATTATTGATAATATTTTAGTATATAACGTCCACAATTCTGGCAGAAGAGCATAGTTTGTTTATACAACTTATACAGGTATGTACTAAGCCAATAAATAATCATTTAAAATTTATCTTCACATAATATTCATTTTAACACTTATCAAGGTTAATAAAACGAGTACCTAAAATTTATTTTGTTTGTTTCAACAGCAAATATGAAGTTCTTGTTAATTGCTGCCGCTTTCGTCGCCGTGGCCGTAGCTGGCCCCGTCCAGCGAGGTCTGGTCGCCCCTGGCATCGCTGGTCCCACTCCAGTCATCTACGAGCCCATCCAGGTTGGACCCGCTATCGTCGACCAGTACGCCCCCATCGCCGTTGGACCCGCTATCGTTGACCAGTTCCAACCCATCGCCGTTGGACCCGCTATTGTTGACCAGTTCCAACCCATCGCCGTTGGACCCGCTATTGTTGACCAGTTCCAACCCATCGCCGTTGGACCCGCTATTGTTGACCAGTTCCAACCCATCGCCGTTGGACCCGCTATTGTTGACCAGTTCCAACCCATCGCCGTTGGACCCGCTATCGTTGACCAGTTCCAACCCATCGCCGTTGGACCCGCTTTCGTCGACACCTTCGAGCCCATCTCCGTCGGACCCGCTATCGTCGACCAGTTCGAACCCATCTCTGTTGGACCCGCTATCGTCGAAGAAACCAGCCCTGTCGCTGTTGGACCCGTCGACTCTGCTGTTGTTGCCCCCGCTACTGCTCCTCTTGTCCAGATCATCGTGAACGTACAATCCGGTGCCTCTGTTGCCGAGAAGCCCGTAGCCGTCGTCACCCCCGAGGTCGTTGAGGCTCCCATCGTCCCCTCTCCCATCGTCCCCTCTCCCGTCATCGTTGAGGAGTCCGCCCCCATCGTCCCCGCTCCCGTGGTCCTCCCCGAGCCCGTCCTCCCTGAGGTCATCGTCCCCTCTCCCGTGATCGTCGTCGAGGCCGCCCCTGAGCCCGTGCAGGTTGCTGAGCCCATCATCCCCGAGCCCGTTCAGGTTGTTGACCCCATCGTCCCCTCCCCCGCTATCGTCCTCCCAGAGATCATCGTCCCCGAGCCCGTCCAGGTTGTTGAGCCCGTCGTCCCCGAGCCCGTCATCGTCGGCACCCCCATCCTCCCCGCCCCCGCTATGGTCCTCCCCGAGACCCTCAACTAAGTTAAGTTAGCTTGATAATTATTTATATTGACTTATAATTAATTAATTAGGTTAATGTGATATGTTTTGGGATCAGAACACTTTCTACTAAGAACTTGAAACGCTTGTATTATAATGAAATAAAATCGAATCCCAAGTACCGTTTTGTTTAACTACTTACCTACCTACCTGAATATTATACATATCGCGCCTATTTTGATCTTTTTGACGAATGCTACACGTTCGTCATTTATAATATTATCGATATTTGTTATCGTAATTCTCGAGCATTCTCGCCATCGATCGTAATCTAAGATCACCTTTCGCATGACAATTTTATGGATCATTTTTACAAATAACTGTTTGTACCTTTATGCTTCTTCGCTGGGTCTCAGAAAAAATCTTTTTTAGTTAGGTTAGGTTAGGGTGTAAGGAAAAGTATCATCTCTACCTATCTAGTTATTTGTAAAAATGATCCATAACATTGTCATTGCTCCCATCCATGTCCATGGTAAAAGTTGTACACAACTTTTACCATGATACCCATAGATACCCCGCCATGACGCCTTGCGTGGGATGATAGAAAAGAGTTCTTGAATTTGAACATATTTATTGAAGTGCACTTATTCGGAGTTACATTTGACCTAGCGGGACGGTGGTATGGGAACGACTGGCGAACATTCCAGTCGCTCCGTAGGACTAATGCAAAACTGCATAATTGACAGATTACGAAATACAATGTGTCCCCTACATGCATAAAGGTACAAATAGTTATTTGTAAAAATGATCCATAACGTTGTCATTGCTCCCATCCATGTCCATGGTAAAAGTTGTGTACAACTTTACCATATGATACCCATAGAGACCCAGCCAAGAAAGGTACAAATAGTTATTTGTAAAAATGATCCATAACATTGTCATTGCTCCCATCCATGTCCATGGTAAAAGTTGTACACAACTTTTGCCATGGACATGGAAGCAAACCGATCGGAGCAAAAAAAAATCATCAGTTGCATACATTTGAGTCAAGTAGGTCGGTACCTATTGGTATAATACAAGTCCAGGCTAGATTCTGGTACTTTAAATGTGACTAGATAATTTGTGTGACAATGTCCAAGATATTTAGTATTTTATTTATTTATTGGAGAAAAGTATGGAACAGACGATTTTTAGGGTTCCGTACCCAAAGGGTGAAAACGGAACCCTATTACTAAGCCTACGTTGTCCGTCCGTCCGTCCGTCTGTCCGTCCGTCCGTCCGTCTGTCCGTCCGTCCGTCCGTCTGTCCTACCTATTTAGGGCTGTAACAAGTGTGAGTTGGTCTCGCGCTAAAGGTCCCGGATAAAAAAAGTTTTTTTTCTAAGTTAATAATGTTGTGTTCTGTGGTGTGGTACAGAACCCTCGGTGCGCGAGTAGCCCGACTCGCACTTGACCGGTTTTTCTTTTTGCTCCGATCGGTAGGCTCCTATAGTAAAAGTTGTTCAGTTTAATGGGTAGAGTTTGTGGTTCGAAGGTTAATGATCAGTTTTCCTTACACCCTGTATATTATAATTTATAACACAAAAATATATATTTTTTTAACTTATAGATCTTCTCACGATAGGTTTCTTAAAATTATCATGGCACACAAAACCGAAAATCATTATAATGGATCCCCATCATCGTATGTAGGTAGTAGGTATGCCTGTAGATTCTCCCCAAAGTCATGGACAGAGTTTATAATCATAATTAAGATAATTATGTTTATCTACATTAATATTATAAAGAGGAAAGATTTGTACCTATTTTTGTATGTTTGTAATGAATAGGCTCAAAAAGTACTGGGCCGATTTAAAAAATTCTTTCACCATTAGAAAGCTGCATTCACCCTGAGTAACATAGGCTATATTTATTGCTAGAAAAGATTAGACGTCCACCCGTGCGAAGCCGGGATGGGCCGCTAGTAAGAAATAAAAAGAAACTTCCTTCGATCAAAGTAAAATAAAGTTCATAGATCAAGTTTACTTTGATCGAAGGAAACATCCATTATTTATTTAATGGAAGGTCCAGGTCCATTGGATTTTGGGAGGTTGACGTGATTTCCTACTCGCCTCAAAGGTTCAATTGGGAAAGTTGTTCAGTTTTCTGTTCTGAACCACCCCCTAAACTAAAGTATGTAACGCATTTATTTAAGTTTGCACCTCTTATAATCTGACGACCGTAATACCATTCGGGGTTTTCAGAAGCTTTGGCACAGCCAGCAATTATCTTTTAAAGCCTTTGACTGCCAATTAAATAACTGATAAACAGGGTCCGTCTTAGTATTCCCCATTCTTACCGATTTAGGGTACAATTGGTCAAGTCTGATGATAGTTCCAATTCGTCAAGCGGCTTTTAAACGCCCGGTTTTGTTTTGATTCGTCAAGTTCTTTAATGGTTCTAATTGGTCAAGTCTGTTAAAGTTTCTAATTCGTCAAGTCTATAATAAGTTTTAATTCGTCAAGTCTATTAAATGTTCCAATTCATCAAGTCTACATTAAGTTTCGATTCGTCAAGTCTATAATAAGTTCTGATTCGTCAAGTGAGCACCATCCCCCGTCTTATTTACGACCCGTTCTTGCTATGTATACCCCTATTTGAAGTACATTGACGGGTTAGTCTCCCTACACCACAGAATAAAGACTAGTACTACCCGTATCCGTACACTACTATTATAACGGAGCCTGGAGCCTTAGGGCTGCCTGTCCATTGACGCGAGCTGGCTGTGCGAGCTGTGTAAATATTAACCAATCAGAGATCCGACCGAGATCGGCCGAGCTCCTGATTGGTTAATATTTACACAGCTACACAGCTCGCACAGCCAGCTCGCGTCAATGGATAAGCAGCCTTACCCTTACGCAGTCGTAGAGTCGCGTCAGAAAAGTATTTATCGGTTAAGTGGTTTGACAGCCATGTAAATTCAGGAGAGATTCGGTTGAAGGTTTGATTAACAGCGGCTAAAGCACCACTACTCGATCGATGAATCCCTAACGCGTGTCTGTATAGGCATGAGCGTGTCGAACTCGGCGCCCATGATAGGGTTCCGTAGGTTCAATTTGTATTATAAGCCTAGGTATATTTTACTACCCCTGTTTACAAAACTTACAACTTCATCTAAGTAATTTTCAACGGAATTAGTACGAAAATTTCCTATTTACTTCTCCAAGTCGGTTCATTTTTAGCCCCCGAAGCAAAAAGAGTGGTGTTAGGCGCTGTCCTATTGCCATCGCACGCGCGATCATGCGTCCGTCCGATGAAAATGATCGTGCGATCGTGCGATCAAACATAGGAATCAGTATTGACTGTCCTAATTTCGATCGCGCGATCATGCGATGCGTTCGAATTGTTCTATTTTCGACGCACGATCGTGCGATCGTGCGATCAAACATAGGAATCAGTATTGACTGTCCTAATTTCGATCGCGCGATCGAGGAGCGCGACGAGGCAAGGGTGTACCTACACTCAGCGGGACCCCGTGTCCTAGAACTTGTTCTATAGAATTTGTTCTAATTTCAAATATTATTGATTTCAAACATATTACAGCCTTTGGATGACGCACTTCCCCGGTTTGGAAGGGTGCGGGTTCAAGTCCGGCTCGAGACTTAATTTTTCAATCTTTAATTTGATTAGAATTTGTTCTATCGAATCCAATTAGAAATAAAATGTGTTCCGTCAAAATGGGAGAATGGCATAGGCAAAGATTTTTTTTGGTCTTTACGACTAGAATTCGAGTTTCAACAACAACAAAAAATGAAAACCGACTTCAAAGTAAAAAAGTTAAAAAATAATATTTCAGTTTGACTTTTACGTTCGAATCTATAAGAAAATTAATATTTTGTTTTATCGAAGTTTGATAAAGGTGAGAAATAAAACCTTTGGCCTTAATAATTAAACTCAAGTTGTTTTATTAAAATAATCAAGCACTGTTGTACAAGTAAGAACATAACATTGTCTACAATTGTATCATGGACAAACTTTTTCTATCATCAACCGTTGTCGAGATATCTGTCTATTACTATTTTAATTAATAATTTTTTGCAAATATCTCGTTTCGTATGCATCAAATCGTGAATAAAGTTATTACAAAACTTCTAAAACATAACATTGTCTACAATTGTATGTTTGAGAAACTTTTTCTATCATCAACCGTTGTCGAGATATCTGTCTTTTACTATTTTAATTAATTCGTTTTTGCAAATATCTCATTTCGTATGCATCAAATCGTGAATAAAGTTATAACAAAACCTGTAGTACATAACATTATCTACAATTGTATGCTCCACAAACTTTTCCTATCATCAACAATTTTCGAGATATCTGTCTATTACTATTTAATTAATTCGTTTTTGCAAATATCTCTTTTCGTATGCATCAAATCGTGAACAAAGTTAGAACAAAACTTGTAAAACATAATATTGTCTACAATTGTTTTTCAGACAAACTTTTTCTATCATGAACCGTTTTCGAGATATCTGTCTATTACTATTTTAATTAATAATTTTTTGCAAATATCTCGTTTCGTATGCATCAAATCGTGAACAAAGTTATAACAAAACTTGTAGTACATAATTTTATCTACAATTGTATGCTACACAAACTTTTCCTATCATCAACAATTTTCGAGATATCTGTCTATTACTATTTAATTAATTCGTTTTTGCAAATATCTCTTTTCGTATGCATCAAATCGTGAACAAAGTTAGAATAAAACCTGTAGAACATAATATTGTCTATAATTGTATTTTTAAGAAACTTTTTCTATCATCAACAATTTTCGAGATATCTGTCTATTACTATTTTAATTTATTCGTTTTTGCAAATATCTCTTTTCGTATGCTTGAAATCGTGAATAAAGTAATTACAAAACTTGTAGTACATAACATTATCTAGAATTTATGCTACACAAACTTTTCCTATGATCAACAATTTTCGAGATATCTGTCTATTACTATTTTAATTAATTCGTTTTTGCAAATATCTCTTTTCGTATGCATCAAATCGTGAACAAAGTTAAAACAAAACATGTAGAACATAACATTATCTATAATGGTATCAATAAGAAACTTTTTCTATCATCAACCGTTGTCGAGATATCTGTCTATTACTATTTTAATTAATTCGTTTTTGCAAATATCTTGTTTCGTATGCATCAAATCGTGAACAAAATTATGACAAAACTTGTAGTACATAACATTATCTAGAATTGTATTCTACACAAACTATTCCTATCATCAACAATTTTCGAGATATCTGTCTATTACTATTTTAATTTATTCGTTTTTGCAAATTTCTCTTTTCGTATGCTTCAAATCGTGAACAAAGTTATTACAAAACTTGTAAAATATAATATTGTCTACAATTGTTTTTCAGACAAACTTTTTCTATCAAGAACCGTTTTCGAGATATCTGTCTATTACTATTTTAATTAATAATTTTTTGCAAATATCTCCTTTCGTATGCATCAAATCGTGAACAAAATTATGACAAAACTTGTAGTACATAACATTATCTAGAATTGTATGCTTCACAAACTATTCCTATCACCAACAATTTTCGAGATATCTGTCTATTACTATTTTAATTTATTCGTTTTTGCAAATTTCTCTTTTTGTATGCTTCAAATCGTGAACAAAGTTATTACAAAACTTGTAAAACATAATATTGTCTACAATTGTTTTTCAGACAAACTTTTTCTATCATGAACCATTGTCGAGATATCTGTCTATTACTATTTTAATTAATTATTTTTTGCAAATATCTCGTTTTGTATGGATGAAATCGTGAACAAAGTTATTACAAAACTTGTAGTACATAACATTATCTACAATTGTATGCTACACAAACTTTTCCTATCATCAACAATTTTCAAGATATCTGTCTATTACTATTTAATTAATTCGTTTTTGCAAATATCTCTTTTCGTATGCATCAAATCGTGAACAAAGTTAGAACAAAACTTGTAGAACATAACATTGTCTATAATTGTATTTTTAAGAAACTTTTTCTATCATCAACAATTTTCGAGATATCTGTCTATTACTATTTTAATTTATTCGTTTTTGCAAATATCTCTTTTCGTATGCTTGAAATCGTGAATAAAGTTAGTATAAAACTTGTAGAACATAACATTATCTATAATTGTATCAAAAAGAAACTTTTTCTATCATCAACCGTTGTCGAGATATCTGTCTATTACTATTTTAATTAATTCGTTTTTGCAAATATCTCGTTTCGTATGCATAAAATCGTGAACAAAGTTAAAACAAAACATGTAGAACATAACATTATCTATAATTGTATCA
Source organism: Agonopterix subpropinquella (assembly GCA_922987775.1). NCBI lineage: Eukaryota > Metazoa > Arthropoda > Insecta > Lepidoptera > Depressariidae > Agonopterix > Agonopterix subpropinquella. Next base: position 7,019,353 of record OV277710.1, read on the forward strand.
AAAAGAAACTTTTTCTATCATCAACCGTTGTCGAGATATCTGTCTATTACTATTTTACTTAATTCGTTTTTGCAAATATCTCGTTTCGTATGCATCAAATCGTGAACAAAATTATGACAAAACTTGTAGTACATAACATTATCTAGAATTGTATTCTACACAAACTATTCCTATCATCAACAATTTTCGAGATATCTGTCTATTACTATTTTAATTTATACGTTTTTGCAAATTTCTCTTTTCGTATGCTTCAAATCGTGAACAAAGTTATTACAAAACTTGTAAAACAATATTGTCTACAATTGTTTTTCTGATTAACTTTTTCTATCAAGAACCGTTTTCGAGATATCTGTCTATTACTATTTTAATTAATAATTTTTTGCAAATATCTCGTTTCGTATGCATCAAATCGTGAACAAAATTATGACAAAACTTGTAGTACATAACATTATCTAGAATTGTATGCTACACAAACTATTCCTATCATCAACAATTTTCGAGATATCTGTATATTACTATTTTAATTAATTCGTTTTTGCAAATATCTCTTTTCGTATGCATCAAATCGTGAACAAAGTTAGAACAAAACTTGTAGAACATAACATTGTCTATAATTGTATTTTTAAGAAACTTTTTCTATCATCAACAATTTTCTAGATATCTGTCTATTACTATTTTAATTTATTCGTTTTTGCAAATTTCTCTGTCGTATGCTTCAAATCGTGAACAAAGTTATTACAAAACTTGTAAAACATAATATTGTCTACAATTGTTTTTCAGACAAACTTTTTCTATCAAGAACCGTTTTCGAGATATCTGTCTATTACTATTTTAATTAATAATTTTTTGCAAATATCTCTTTTCGTATGCTTCGAATCGTGAATAAAGTTATTACAAAATTTGTAGAACATAACATTATCTATAATTGTATCAAAAAAAAACTTTTTTTTATCATGAACCGTTGTCGAGATATCTGTCTATTACTATTTTAATTAATTATTTTTTGCAAATATCTCGTTTTGTATGGATGAAATCGTGAACAAAGTTATTACAAAACTTGTAGTACATAACATTATCTACAATTTTATGCTACACAAACTATTCCTATCATCAACAATTTTCGAGATATCTGTCTATTACTATTTTAATTAATTCGTTTTTGCAAATATCTCTTTTCGTATGCATCAAATCGTGAACAAAGTTAAAACAAAACATGTAGAACATAACATTGTCTATAATTGTATCAAAAAAAAACTTTTTTTTATCATGAACCGTTGTCGAGATATCTGTCTATTACTATTTTAATTAATTATTTTTTGCAAATATCTCGTTTTGTATGGATGAAATCGTGAACAAAGTTATTACAAAACTTGTAGTACATAACATTATCTACAATTTTATGCTACACAAACTATTCCTATCATCAACAATTTTCGAGATATCTGTCTATTACTATTTAATTAATTCGTTTTTGCAAATATCTCTTTTCGTATGCATGAAATCGTGAACAAAGTTAGAACAAAACTTGTAGAACATAACATAGTCTATAATTGTATTTTTAAGAAACTTTTTCTATCATCAACAATTTTCTAGATATCTGTCTATTACTATTTTAATTTATTCGTTTTTGCAAATATCTCTTTTCGTATGCATCAAATCGTGAACAAAGTTAAAACAAAACATGTAGAACATAACATTGTCTATAATTGTATAAAAAAAAAACTTTTTTTTATCATGAACCGTTGTCGAGATATCTGTCTATTACTATTTTAATTAATTATTTTTTGCAAATATCTCGTTTCGTATGGATGAAATCGTGAACAAAGTTATAACAAAACTTGTAGTACATAATATTATCTACAATTGTATGCTGCACAAACTATTCCTATCATCAAAAAATTTCGAGATATCTGTCTATTACTATTTAATTAATTCGTTTTTGCAAATATCTCTTTTCGTATGCATTAAATCGTGAACAAAGTTACAACAAAACTTGTAGAACATAACATTGTCTATAATTGTTTTTTAGATAAACTTTTTCTATCATGAACCGTTTTCTAGATATCGGTCTATTACTATTTTAATTTATTCGGTTTTGCAAATATCTCTTTTCGTATGCTTCAAATCGTGAACAAAGTTGTAAACTTGTAGAACATAACATTATCTACAATTTTATTTTCCAAAAACTTTTCCTATCATCAACCGTTGTCGATATATCTGTTAATTAATAAAAATAAGTAATTATTCAGTTTTTACAAATATCTCGTCTCCTATGCATAGGATTGTAAACAAAGTTTATACAAGCGTGAAGACCATTAAATTTCCAACAATTTTGTTCATAACAAATTTTTTTCTATCACTTACCATTGTCGAGATATCTGTCATTTTTGTTATATTATAAAAGTGGTCTGATTCTGGAAAGGTGACCGATCCGCCATGTAAGACCGGGTTTTTCGTGATGGGTAAAGTGTGTTCTTTCGATCCAAGTTGGTTTCACATTTCCTATATGTTTAGGCCTAAGACCTATTTTTTTTTATTTTCAACCCCAGTCTGATTTTGAACGGTGACCGATTTGAGAATAACTAAATCTGCTGTGGTGTTCTCCTAAGAGGGCTCTTTCTTAAAATGCGTCCAGTTCGTATCCTATATATTTAGGCCCAGACCCCATTTTTTCGCGATTGTCTTACCGCTGTAAAAAAAATCAGTGACCGCTTTGAGTCATAAGACCGAGGCTAAATGATGTACTTTGGCGTCTATTTTCGAGCTAGACTGAATCCAGCTTTCCTATAATTATAATACGTTTAGGCCCTAGACCGTTGGTGGCTCTGGATCTAATTCTTCCATTTTGACGGTTTTTTTTTTATTTCTAATTGAATTCGATAGAACAAATTCGGAACTAAATCCCATATATACTCGCATCGTTCTAGGACACGGGGTCCCGCTGAGTGCAGGTACACGAAGCAAGGGAGGGTGATCGATCGCATCGATCGCATCGCACCAAATTAGGACACACGTTTTTTGATCGCGCGATCGGTTTCATCGCGCGATGAGATCGCATCGCACCATCGCGCGTGCGATGGCAATAGGACACCGCCTTATAAGTTTGGCGCCGCTAAACTGGCTGGCAGTAAACCGAGTAATGTTACAATTTTACAGGGAGACAGAGAAGGTATTTCCCCAAATTAGGGGGTAAAATTCAAGGCTAATCTTAACCGATTCAAATCACTGGATTAGGATAACCAAACCCCCCACCCCAGCCCTATTCTAACCAGCCGGTCAATTGCGAGTCGGGCTACTCGCGCACCAAGGGTTCCGTACCGCACCACACCACCACAGAACACAAAATTATTAACTTAGAAAAGAAACTTTTTTTGTCCGGGACCTTTAGCGTGAGACCGACTCACACTTGGCCGATTTTTAGTATTTGTTGTTATTCTGTAGAGTTTGTTCTATAATCGCACTAAGTTTGACGCTTGTATGTATTACCGTTTTTACGATAGAGCGTGTAGAAAAAACGTTGATAATAACTAGTTTCTTGTTGGGAACCCCCCTTAATTTTTAACTTTTTGACATTTTTATTATTTGTCAACAAATCCGCCGTAATAAAGCATAGGTAATCTGAGAAAATTTCAACTACTAGCTATTACGGTTCAAAAGTTACAGCCCGAAATAGGTAGACGGACGGACGGACGGACAACGTAGGCTTAGTAATAGGGTCCTGTTTTCACCCTTTGGGTACGGAACCCTAAAAACGGAACGATGGACAGAAAATTTGGTAGATACCACACTTCAAATAATTTTTTTATAATAAACTAGTCGTAATTTTGATTTTGTTGCCAAAACGACCAAGGAAATCAGTGCCAAAGGAAAAATCAAAATCAAAATCAAAATCTAACTAACTACCTACTTAATATTGGTGAGGTGCTTCGTTTAATAAAAATATTTTATCAACTTAAACTTTTATTTTCTTCATTTCTACATTTTACTTTCAAAACAAAACCATCTTCCATCTTTTTGACAATACCCCCACAGCTAACAAATCATAATAAATCATAGATACAAACTTAACACTTTTTCCAGCCAGTAAGATGATACATTGGTTCTCCATCACTCTCCCTCAATGTTTCATCTTTCAATACATACCTATCCACTTAACACAGTTTAAAAACTTTATCTTAGGCAAAGGTTTTGTCAAAATATCAGCTATTTGCTCCGTTGTTGAAATATACTTTACAATAATAGATCCCTCTTCAACTTTCTGCTTTATAAAATTAAATTTTACATCAAGATGCTTTAACCGCTTTTGATCTGGATTATTAACTGTCTTAATAGTGCTAGAATTATCTTCAAAAATAACGACATTTTCAATCTTTATATTTAAGTCTGATAACATTTTCATCAACCAACAAGCTTCCATAGAAGCCTCACACAGTGAAATTAATTCTGCTTCAGTTGTACTCAGAGAAACCGTTGACTGTTTTTTGGATCTCCAAATTACAGTGTTATCAAATAACTTGAATAAGTATCCAGAAGTTGACTTCCTATCTGTTTCATCTCTCGCAAAGTCAGCATCTGCATAACCCATCAAAACACAATCTGATTTACAATCACTTTTCTTATAAATTAAAGAATAGCTTACAGTTTGCTTAACATATCTCAAAATCCTTTTCAAAGCTTTGTATAATTTTTCGCATGGTTGAGATTGAAATCTACTGAGGTAACATACGGCAGTCGCAATATCAGGTCTTGAACCTATCATAGCATACATTAAGGATCCAATCAATGATCTACACTTGTATTCCCAATTGAAATCAATTTCACTGAGTTCAATACTCAAAACAAAATTTGGATCCATTGGTGTATCGCAACCCTTACAATCTTGCATGTTATATTTACGTAAAACGCCATTTAAATACTTAGTCTGATTTATATGAACCTCCCCTGGCATCTTGTTTATCGAAATTCCTAAATAAGTTAAATTATCACAACCCAAATCTTTCATTCTGAATTTGGTGCATAAAAATTGTTTAACCTTTTCGTTTTCCTGTAAATCTTTTCCCATAATGAGTATATCGTCGACATATAATAATAAATATAACTCTCCCTTTGTATATAGGTAGTAATCATTTTGTGATCTTTTAAAACCATATCCTGTAATTGTATCATGGAATTTTTCATACCAATACTTTGGTGATTTCTTCAATCCGTATAATGACTTGGTAAGTTTTAACACATAACCTTCTGGAATCTCTAATCCCTCTGGTGGTTGAAGATAAACATCTTCTTTAATATCTCCATATAAGAAAGCCCCTTTAACATCCATTTGGCTTATATGAAAATCCTTATGTGCAGCAACTGATAACAAAATTCTCAATGTTTGGAGTTTCAGAACTGGTGAATAAATATCTTCTAATTTATCCTTCTGCTTAAATCCACGAACTACCAACCTTGCTTTATAAATTTCTTCATTTCCTACTTCTTTTCTGGTAAATATCCATTTGCAGTCAATCAACTTTTCATTTTCTGGTTTAGGTACAATTTTCCAAGTTTTACTCTCTTCTATAACTTTTAATTCTTCTTTTACTGCTTTTTCCCACTGTTTTTTATCTTCTCTTTGTTCTATTTCTTCAAAACTGATAGGAACATTCTCGTGACTTGTCATATACGCAAACACACACTCTTCATCATCACTTAGATCTATTTCATAATCTTCAAACCTCTTTGGTAATCTTTTATGTCTCCTGCCTCTCCCTGTTTCCGTATTCTCTTCTTTATTTCCAACTTGTTTCTTTTTGGGAGTCTCTTTAATCTTTTCTTCAATTTCTTCATCTTCATGTTCTTGTGTCTTTCTTGAATTTTCTCTCGAATTATCTTGTTTTCTTGTACTTTCTCTCTCTCTTCTATTTTCACCTTCTTCACTTTCTTTTTCATTTCCCTGTTCTGGTACGTAGATTATATTCTTATCCATGTTTCTTCTTTCATCAAATACGACATTCCTACCCACTACAGTCATTTTATTCTCTTCGTCATATAATTTATATCCTGATGTGCAATATCCAATCATAATCATTCTTTTCCCTGGATTGTCAAGTTTCTGCCTCAACTGCTTAGGTACATGATTGTATGCGATACTTCCAAATACTCGCATAAATGACACATCTGGTTTCCGTCCGGTCCATAATTCACATGGTGTCTCTTCCTTTCCTACTGTTGGGCTCCTGTTAATAACGTATGCAGAGTACAATACTGCATCTCCCCAGAATTCTTTTCCTAATCCTGATTCAGATAAAATTGTCCTCGCCTTGTCCATAATTGTTCGGTTCATTCTTTCTGCGACACCGTTCATTTCAGGATTGTATGGAACAGTGTATTGAAGACGTATTCCCTCATAATTACAGAATCTCTGAATTTCCCCAGAAGTATACTCACCTCCATTATCAGCTCTGAGTTTACGTAAGTTCGTGTTAAAATAATTTGTAACATAATAATAATAAGTTTTGAAACATTCAAATACTTCAGACTTTTCTTTTAAAAGATATATCATAGTAAAATGTGTATAATCGTCTATAAATGTTAGAAAATATCGATATCCTTCCCTAGTTATAGGAGTTATGGGACCACATACATCAGTGTGAACTAGCTCTAATGGAGACTTCGCTCTATACCCGATTCTATTGAACGGTTGCCTAGTCATTTTTCCTAGCACACAAGGCTCACATAGTGCATTTTCATTGATTGGTAAACCTTTTAAATCATTTAATCCTTCTACTAAATTTTTGTGTGTCAATGTACTCAAGCTTCTTAACCCCAAATGACCAAACCGCCTGTGCCACAGCTGTATGACCTCATCATTACTAGATAAAAAATTACAATTTGAATTGTTCAATTGCATTTCAATCGTATACAACGACCCTTCATTATTTCCAATCATTAATAAGTAATTCGCGTGATAAACCCTAACTTTCCCGTTACAAAATTCTACTCTTTTACCGTTACTTTCCAATTTTGACACTGACAATAAATTCCTTCTCAAGTCCGGTACATAGAAAACATTTTTAATAGTACAGTCCGTAGATCTCTTACCAACAAAACATTTCACTTTTATATTTCCAATTCCCACTGCTTTCAATGTAACACCACTTTTAGCAGCCTCAATGTTTTTAGGTATTTTAAACTCCACATACTCCGTAAATAAGTCCTTTCTGTTTGTAAGGTGGTCCGATGACCCAGAGTCTACACACCATACTAATTTATTACTTTCATAACAGTTGTGCACCTCACCTGTATCGTCGGCAATTCCAATGTCACCCGTCTCTGCGTGTACCTCACCTGTATCGTCGGTAAATCCAATATCATCTGTCTCTGCTGAAAATGTATTGAAATCTCCTCTACCATTACTCCATCCTGCTCCTCGTCCAAAGTTCCATCCGCGTCCTCGACTCGCTCCGGCGGCATACCTTCCTCTCGATTGTCCTTGGTATCCTGTTCCTCTTATAAAACCTTGATTATTATCACCGTATCCTCTAGATGGTGACCCTGTTCCTCTCATAAATCCATGATTATTATCTCCATATCCTCTAGATGATATCTGGTGGCCTCGACCTGAAAATCCTCCTCGAACTCCTCTTCCTGATGGTTGACGCTTACATTCAAATTGTTTATGTCCGGGTAAGTTACATTTATAACATAGAAAGGCAGCATTGTCCAGTCCGCCATAGTTCCGATTATCTTTTTGACGTTTCTCTTCTTCTCCAAGAAGTCTATCCTTTACAAAATCCAACTTCAAGTTTTCTATCATTTCTAGAGTTGTTACGACCATTTCGTACGTTTTAGGCATCGACAGCAACACATAATTGACCTTTTCTTCTTCTGTGAGTGTAGACCCAGCATCTTTAAGCTGTGAAAAAATCTCCTCCATTTCTATAAGGTGTTTCATCATGGAGGTTCGTTCATCAAATCTCATCTCACTCAAATTCCGTCTTAGATAAATTTTTCCCCTTGTGCTTTTCTTAGTAAAGTTCGCTTCTAAATTTTGTATCATTCTATATGCTGTGTCTTCATTTTTAATATATTCTAAATGTGTATCTGCTATTCCACTAATTACGATATGTTTTGCTTTCACCTCCAACTTCTTGTTTTCCGGAAGGCTTGCAAACAATTTGTCTTCGATTGCCCCCAGACAATCATTTTCATTTAAACAGCTTTTAATTCGAAATAACCACGTTGAAAAATTTGTTCCGTCGAACTGTTTTATATTCGCGTTTATTATTGCTTCCGCCATCTTTCGTCTTTTTAATCCTAATTAATCTTATTTTCCCGCAGGTATAAATTTCAGTAAACCACGCTCTGCTACCACTATTGGTGAGGTGCTTCGTTTAATAAAAATATTTTATCAACTTAAACTTTTATTTTCTTCATTTCTACATTTTACTTTCAAAACAAAACCATCTTCCATCTTTTTGACAATACCCCCACAGCTAACAAATCATAATAAATCATAGATACAAACTTAACACTTTTTCCAGCCAGTAAGATGATACATTGGTTCTCCATCACTTAATTCATCAGTTCACACAAAACAAATAAAACGACAATAGGATTTTGATATTATGTTGACAGAAGATAATCATACTAAAATGCCTTGGTTTCAAAATTACAACAGAATACTAAATGTAAAACAGTAAAAAAAAATCGAGTCCAAAGAGAGTATTTTATGGAATGAATTCACTATATTATTTAAAAATAATATTAAAATACAATAAATCTACACAGAAGTTGCGATCTCAATAGCTTTTTTTTGAAAAGGGAGTCCGGACGCGCCAAGGAAATCAAACAATTTTTTTCATGGACTTCCATTTCCATACAGTTTCAGTGTTTTGTTTAATTAACGGAAAAAAATACTCCCACGGCTTGCAGACTGTTATTACACAGACAGACAGACAGTTGACATTAGTACCATGGAATTACCCAAAATAAAGATAACTTAGAGAATAATCATCTTTTAAATTACTGACAGTGCAGTGGTGACATCGCAGTGACTGTTGATCTGATCTGTTGGCCTAGTGCTAAGCTTCAACGATGACTTTTTTTATTATTTTATTATCGACTAGCGACCCGCCCCGGCTTCGCACGGGTGCAATGCTGATACTATGCATGTATTATAAAATATACATAAAAACCTTCCTCTTGAATCACTCTATCTATTAAAAAAAACCGCATCAAAATCCGTTGCGTAGTTTTAAAGATCTAAGCATGACAGACAGCGGAAAGCGACTTTGTTTTATAATATGTAGTGATAGTGATCTTATAGTGATAGTGATAATGAATTCGGTAAATAATAATATTATACTGTGGTCGCCATACATTGCCAATAGACTCTTTACAAGGGATCTTAACACCCTTTTTTCATTAGGGGTATTTCTGTAACACCCTGTACATCACCACATCGATGTTTGTTTTGTAAAAAGGAGAACTCAAATAATACTAAATAGTACAATGGTCAGTCAAGATTTATTTTTGCACAGTGGTAGGTACAATTAATTGATCGTCAGTAAACATCTTTCAAAAGAAAATGAAATATGATGTAGCATTTTGTTTAGAACCTCAGGGTACTTACTCCCTTTATTAGTTTAGCTTAATTAAATATAAATCATTATGAACTTATAAAAAACAAGCTAGCCTTAGCAACTTTACTAACTTAGTTGAGGGTCTCAGGAAGGACCATAGCGGGGGCGGGGAGGATGGGGGTGCCGACGATGATGGGCTCGGGGACGACGGGCTCAACAACCTGGACGGGCTCGGGGACGATGACCTCGGGCAGAACGATAGCAGGGGAGGGGACGATGACCTCAGGGAGGACGGGCTCTGGAAGGATCACGGGAGCGGGGACAATGGGCTCAACAACCTGGACGGGCTCGGGGATGATGGGCACGGCAACCAGCACGGGCTCAGGGGCGGCCTCGACGACGGTCACGGGAGAGGGGACGATGGGGGCGGACTCCTCAACGATGACGGGAGTGGGGACGATCGGAGAGGGGACGATGGGAGCCTCAACGACCTCGGGGGTGACGACGGCTACGGGCTTCTCAGCAACAGAGGCACCGGACTGCACGTTCACGATGATCTGCACAAGGGGAGTGCTCTCAGCGGCGACGGGGGCTTCGACCACGGGGGCGACGACAGCGGGGGCGGGGGCGACGGGGCTGGCCTCAACGGCGGTGACGGCGCCACCATCGGGCACGGGGAAATCGATGAAAGCGGGTCCAACAGCGATGGGTGCGAATTGGTCAACGATGGCGGGTCCAACAGCGATGGGGGACACCTCGTCGACGACAGCGGGTCCGACGGCGATGGGGCTCAATCCGAGGGTCTCGAGGAGCAGCTGCTCGAGGAGGGTGGCGGTGGCAGGGTCGGTGCTGGGGCTGTTGATGGCGTCGACAATCTGGGCGACCTCGGCGAACTCGCTGGAGACGGCGGCCGGCTTGATGACGGCAGCCTGGGCCAGGGCGGCGATCAGTACAATAGCTGCGAAGTATTTCATCTTGAAAGATCTGTGGAGAGAGAGAGAGGGGCATAATAAATAAAAATAAAAAAAATATTTCGTTCACAGAAATTAACATTTTACAATCATTAGTAATTGGAGTCTCCTTTTGAGCATGATAATGCTTGCGTGGGGAGGCTCCGCTCTTCCATATCCATACTAAAATTACAATGATATTTTGCATTATATTATAGCAATGAAAACGGAAACGATGACAATTAAAGTGTATGTCATTCATTATATAATTCATAAAAAATGAACACCTAGATCTGAGTCCTGTTCCTCTCTATTCAGGTTCCCAGAACCATGATTTATAAAAGCCAAAATTAAATACAATTTAATTTGAGAATTTGTAAAATTTACTTACTTTTTTAATCGTATCTATTGACTGACTATGCCAAACATTTGCTCCTACTAGTTTTTATACCAAACTTTATCTTAGTAAGTTTATTAATTTATCTAATCATCACTTACCTAGAAATAATGAATAGCCATTATATGTTTTATGGTTCCATAAATTCATTTACAATGTCTAGCATAGTGTATTATAATAGCGCTATAGATATGGATATACCTAATTTATGTACGATTTAAGAATTTTTACATGAACCTCACTAAACCTAACTTTACATAATCTTTGAATCAGTTCATGAGCTTTAAAAGATTATGTACAGGTGAAGTATGATGAACGAGCAAATGCAGGGAAGTAAGGTATAAACATTCCAAAAGCAGGGAAGTGTGAACGTGTTGCAAAAGCAGAGAAATACCCCAACAGCACAAATGTCTACGAGATGTCTAATAGATATCTACAAAATATCTAAGTGTCTACAAAATATCTAATGCGTGCGAAAGCAGAAAATAATAGAAATTTTAATAACTAATCCACGGCAATGGCCTACTGACAAATCTTCCACGTGAATCAGTCTATCTAATAGTGAAAACCGTATCAACATCACTACAGTAGTTTCTGTGATTAGCATTAGACAGATAGACAGGACGAAAGGAAAACGCGAAGGGGAATCGTAATTTATAATAATGTAGTAATAATCCATTATTTCACTAACAGTGCCCAAACCGGTAGTCTTTGACATTCTGTGGCACAATTTAATCAATGATTGAAAATAAGCCCAGAGGGCTAGTGTGACAGGAAGAAATCCTGTGGCCAAGTTAATTGTTTATTATAAAAAAATTAGTGATACGGAACCATTGAACAAAAAATAATAAACAAGCCTATTGAATAAACCTGCCTAATTATTTTATTACGTTCCAACAAAGGAATTGTACTACTTAGATCACATTTACAACACCTTTATTAGTTTTATGATCAAACATAAAAGCAGTTGTAAATGTTTGAAAACTACTGAACTGAAAATTATTGATAATACCTACTTAGGTTTCGTCGGTCATTTACAACGTCGTGTTTGCCTTTTCGGGCCTATGCCCAAAGGAAAAAAGAGTTGACCTATGCAATGCAAGTCATACAATTCCCACCAGTGCCACCACAGTTACTCCTGAAATCCAGTAGGCCTACCATGAGTTTACACTGTAGTATACTACAGTAAAACTACTGTAGTAAAGTACAGTTTTTGTATTGAATTTTGTACAGCGCTCCTAGTGGTTACGTTGAGAACTAATTATGTCATACAAAATTGACGGCGCAACTACAGTAGTAACATACATTGAAAACTCATGGTAGGCCCACAGGATCAACAGGAGCGGCAAATCACAACATTAGAGAATGAAGTCCAGCGATCCTATGGGATGTTTCTAATCTTGGATCTTGTAATGAATCAAAGATGGGAGGAGTAGGACGACTAAATATCAGTCATACCTAAACCTAATACCTTCTTTTTACTGAAACTAATGACCTAGTTTGAGTATCTAATTGCAAAAGCATAATATTTAGCACAAGAAAAATTCAAAATTCATAAATTTTAATTCAAAATCAATTATTTAAAGAATTATCGGCGCGCCTAATCGAGGTTTCGGGTGACCAGTTGGCTGGCAGCTACCTCGGCCAGCGAATAAGTCTGGCCATACAAAGAGGCAACGCTGCCAGCCTCCTGGGCAGCATGCCGCCAAGCGGCGGCAATTTAGAGGACATTTTTTATTTAATAGTAGGTATAAGTTTTGTTTTTCTTTAATTTTTTCTTTAGGTTAAGAGTTATATTTGTATTTTTATCTATTCTGTTGTAAATAAATAAATTATACACCCGTTTGACGAATCAAATATAGCTTTATGATGTAATTCTTAGATTGCCAACGGAACCTATTGCAATGGCTACCTGTGAGTAGTCAAGTCACAGGTACGCTACGCTGCGCTGTCCATCTTTTGAACAGTCACACAGGTTGTAATTTTCACATAGTGTTATTATGGCTGATTTGCTAACAAATAATTAAAAAAACAAAATGTTAAAAATTAAGTGGTCCCCGAGGTGGCACACATTTTTTTTTTTCGGCTTTCCAGGTACTAAATGCAATGCATTCAGCTGATCGATCGTTTGTATGAAAAGAAAAAAAAAATTGCGAGTTTCCTATAGGTTTCTTTGGGAAAGTTGAATGAATGAATGAATGAATGAATATCTGTTGAGCACTTTTTTAATTTAGGCTTTCTTTATTGAGAAATCTTTTTTAATGTGATGAGGGCGCTACTGGACTGCGATAGCCCTCTTAAAGTAATGCAACTGTTTACCCTAACACCCTGTATAATGTATATCGGACAAGGTGCTTCAGACCATCAAACTAATCCACTTTTACTAGGTACCTAGTAGGTATATAGGTACTAGACTGGACTAACTTTGAAATCGCGAAAAAAATTACAGATTGACGGCCAAGAAGCTTCAAATTTGCCTACAGGAACGGCTGTATTTTTTAAACGCGCTTTCGATGTAAGCTCCAAAATGTAGAGTAATAAATTGTTCAGTTTGTAACGCATCTAAGTTTACACCTTTGACTAAAGATTTTACACCGACATCGGGATAATCTACACTGTAGATAATTTTTTTTTATGTACATACATATTCAATAGGCGACAAATTCAGTCACTATCCCGGGGCGACAAAAATCCATTATTACAAAATTATAAAACAAGTGCGGCCCACCCCGTTGCTTCATTTTGCCATACTAGTATGTATACATCATACCTAGTCTGTGAACCTTTGCGTGCTAAAAAATATTGTATTTTTTAGGATACCGAGAATAATTATCATAGCCTAAACATATTGTGTGTAGATAGGTAATTAAGAGAAACACAATTTTTGTACTTGTGTGGTTGGCAGGAGGGGTGGCACCCTTAGTTTTTATAGAATACTAAAGCTATGACCTTTCCACTGAAATATTGTATATCTTTTGTCATCATCATCATCATCTCAGCCGATGGACGTCCATTGCTGGACATAGGCCTCCCCCAAGGATCGCCATACCGGGCAGCGCAGGACCGGTCATTATACAATACAATACAATACAAAATCATTTATTTTCTCCACAAGCAGTTTTTACAGGAACTTACAATAAACAGGTATACAGATAGAATTGTGGGAGACTGGTGTCTGAAATAGGTAAACCAAGGGTAAACCTGAATATTTTCGAATCACCAGGCGCCCACCCACAGCGAGCGTAACAGTTTAGTATTAATGTAACAAAAGAAAGAAAAGAAAACAAGGGAATATAGGTAAAATAGAGTTAATTATCTCTATACTTTTAAAAACTATAAACTATAAAACAAACAAAACAAAATAATAAAAGTGATTGTGTGTGTGTGTGTGTGTGTGTGTGTGTGTGTGTGTGTTAGTGTGAGGCGTGCAATGTGAATGGTGATGTTTGAGTATTATGGCGATTGTATATCATTGCCTGAACATAATTATTATGGGTGTAGATATAATAGACTTAAACACAATGGTGTTCAAGTCTATTGTCGGTTCCGACAGGTCTGGGGGTGGTATCCCCAGTATTCCTGGTTAGAATCCTTAAACAATGACCTATGCAATAATTATCTTTGCCTAAACGTAGGTAGAGATTGGATAATCGACAGGAACTGGTGGTAAATTTGGTCATTTACTGCCACTGCCAGGGCGTTGCAACTAAGAAGGGTGGCATCTTTGATTAAACTAAAATACAGGGTGGCATCCGTATTTTTTAGAATACCTAATCCCTAATATGTCCCACTGCCTAAACGAGTGGGTATAGTATTGTATAGTCTGTCCCATCATCTCCCTGCCCTTATCCCATTACTTGGGGTCGGCGCAATATGTGGTCCTCCTCCATTCATCTCTTTTAGCCGTCATCTCAGCGCACACTCCCTTCTCACACATGTCATCCCTCACACAATCCATCCATATTTTCTTTGGTCGTCTTTTCTTCATGCAGCCATCCACATTCATATCGAATACTCCACATGTAATATGACACTTTTCTCTTCTCATCACACGCCCATACCACGACAATCGTTTACCGCGCAGTTTTTTATTCACAGGTGCTACTTTCAAACTTCCTCTAATATACTCATTCCTAATCTTATCCATTCTAGTAACACCACATATCCATGGCCCAACTGTGTGTTTTTCGCGCTTTCGATGTCCCATAGATCAACAGAAAAATATACCTTTAATTTGATCTCAAAATTGTTTTATTTTCATGTGAAGGATACCAAGGCTCAGCCAACAGCTGCAGTAGAAAATTGTTAGATATTGAGTAGGTAAAATACATTTAAACAAGGTAATACAGAGGATTCCATTTTTATTTCATACTCGATAGATATTTGAAAAACAAGCTTTCAAGTTCATTGTAGAAAGCTTAGTGCATTGATCCCAAAACATTTCAGATTAGTTTTATGATGAGATGTTAAAATCAATAAGCTAACCTAAGCAGTTTACCTAACTTAGTTGAGGGTCTCGGGGAGGACCATAGCGGGGGCGGGGAGGATGGGGGTGCCGACGATGACGGGCTCGGGGACGACGGGCTCAACAACCTGGACGGGCTCTGGGACGATGATCTCTGGGAGAACGATAGCGGGGGAGGGGACGATGGGATCAACAACCTGGACGGGCTCGGGGATGATGGGCACGGCGACCAGCACGGGCTCAGGGGCGGCCTCGACGACGGTCACGGGAGAGGGGACGATGGGGGCGGACTCCTCAACGATGACGGGAGAGGGGACGATGGGAGAGGGGACGATGGGAGCCTCAACAACCTCGGGGGTTACGACGGCTACGGGCTTCTCAGCAACAGAGGCACCGGACTGCACGTTTACGATGATCTGCACAAGGGGAGTGCTCTCAGCGGCGACGGGGGCTTCGACCACGGGGGCGACGACCGCGGGGGCGGGGGCGACGACAGCGGGAGCGGGCGCGACGGGGCTGGCCTCAACGGCGGTGACTTCGCCACCATCAGGCACGGGGAAATCGATGAAAGCGGGTCCAACAGCGATGGGTGCGAATTGGTCAACGATGGCGGGTCCAACAGCGATGGGGGACACCTCGTCGACGACAGCGGGTCCGACGGCGATGGGGCTCAATCCGAGGGTCTCGAGGAGCAGCTGCTCGAGGAGGGTGGCGGTGGCGGGGTCGGTGCTGGGGCTGTTGATGGCGTCAACGATCTGGGCGACCTCGGCGAACTCGCTGGAGACGGCGGCTGGCTTGATGAGACCCGCCTGGGCCACGGCCGCGATCAGTACAATAGCTGCGAAGTATTTCATCTTGATCTGAAAGTTTAAAAAATAATACTTATAGTTTTGATTCTGAGTAGAAATGCCAAAAAAATATTGAAGAGAATGTAAGAATTCGATTTGAAACGAGATGAAAATTTTACAGCTTGGTGTAGATGTTATAAATTTTTGTTAATTAATATTTAGTTGGTAGGTAGGTAGGTACTTACTTCTTTATTAGCTAGGAACTGACTATGATTCTACCAAATTCGCTTCAGTTTTTATACATACTTATTATCATTAGAATCTGTCTTTTTAGTGACAACCAAGAGCTGTAAAATATGTTTTATCAGATACATTATATCCTTGTGATAAATAATAGAACTGAAGTAATAGAACAGTAAACTAGGTATTTTATTACTTCCTAAATCGTTTTACTGCTGTCCAAATTAAAACAAGTAGAGGAAGGTATCTTTCCTACCTAGGTACTTCGCTACATGGACAACATGCAGAGTAGGTAGGTACCAGGGGTATGGTGGGTCCGTCACGTATTTTATTTATGTAATCAAACCTAATCAAACCTGGAGTGCGATTTTTGAAACTCATTCGTTGAACTCAGCAGATGAAAATGTCAATATTACTATTGAGATATTACTGCTGATTGACTTTCAAAAATCCTACTCCAGGAGTGCGATTTTCGAAAGTCAAATCAGCAGTAGAAAGATGCATATCTCCATAGTAACTTTGACATTTTCAACTGCTGAATTCACCGAATGAGATTCAAAAATCGCACTCCTGAACAACTTTCGCTGTGGTTTTGGAAATCACGAAAAATAAATAAGCTGTACCCTAAATTTTAGTTGAGTAGAGAGGTACTGCAGTTTTGTATGGCACTGCAGTTTTTTTGTATTATCAATTTAATTTATTGTGTATCCTTCCTATCCTCACTCTACCTACGGTAAAATAAATAAATAAATAAATAAATAAAGTCAGAAACACCTAGGGTTGCCAACCCTACTATATAATATAGTATCCTACTATATTAGGGGCCCTACTACTATAATTCTGAGAAAAATATACAACGTGTTAATGAATTAGCGCAAAACCCCATACACTCCAACTGATTTATAACAAAATAATTAGATTGAAACAATAATTTCTGAAACTATGATAATTCGATTCTGCTCTTGATTCTAAACAAACTACTTTTTAGTTTTGCGTTAATTCATTAACACGTTGTATAGTAGGCAAAACTACTATATTTTGATGAGCAAATAATTTATAGAGAATTTAAATATACTATTAATACTATTTTAATGTACTTAGGTCCAATAAAAATGACCAATAACTTAACATTATTTTAACAATTTTTTTTCTCTTCATCACATTTGTTCCATAAACAATTTTCTACTGAAAAGTGACAACAAGTTTTACTAAAGTCAGATTTATCTATTTTTTAGAAATTATATTATTTCTGTATCGAATCCAGCGGTTTACAGGATACATTATTTTGTATAACGAATACCAAAATAGAGAAATTAGTGTTCCTTAAAAAAAGAACTTGGTATTCAAACCAAAAAGTAGCAAAAACATAGTTTTTTGAAAAAAAAAATTAACAAATTCGGAAATACTATATTTTTATGTTTTGCTCCGATCTTCGCATCTTTCTACTGCTGATTTGACTTTCAAAAATCGCACTCCTGAAGTATGATATTTTAAAGTCAAATCAGCAGTAGAAATATGCATATCTCCACAGTAATTTTGATATTTTCAACTGCTGAACTCAGCGAATGAGATTCAAAAATCGCACTACAGCCGCTCTCACTGACTTTAAAACGTACTTCACGTTTTCCATTGTACCTACGACTTCGTCAGCGTAAAATCATAAGCCTTCAAACAAAAAAGTTTTATCGAAATCGGTTCCGTAGTTTTTGCGTGATGGTCGAAAAAACAAACAAAGACAAAAAAAAAATCTAAAACTGCTTGATTTGGAGTCAGAGACCTAAAAACCATACCGTTATCTTTTTAAAAAATATACGCGTCGAATTGAGAACCTCCTCCGTTTTTTGTTTTTGTTTTCGTCGGTTAAAAAATAAAATCTGCTTTTCCATACCTACTAAACTGCAATGCCTACTCGGGTCAAATGTATGGAACAGCAAATTTTATTTTGTTCTGACAGCGGTTTGCGGGGAGCAAGACATCGTAAGAGTTATTTAAAATAAATATTAAAAGTTAGTGATAGGTACAGCGATTACAGCGATTATTATTACCTACATTATTTTTTCAATGAAAGCTTCTTGTATTTTTGCTTGATAAGAGTTACTCTATCTTCTATTATGACTTATGATTAAGAGGCATAATGTATGACCCGTCAATTAGATGATCCTCCAAGCTACGTCGAAGCAGACTTCCTCATTCATAGATTACCGCGCGATATTTCCTTAGATAGATAGGTAACTACCTAATTTATTAGTTTATTGTTAAGATATTTAGCTAATCGCTTATCATTTAATTGTTGGTTTTGCCCTGTATGTATCTCGTGTTTTATCGTTAGTAATTTATTGACAGATTATTATTAAATAGGTACGCATTTTAGGTGTATACAAGACGAAGGTTGATGTGAAGTAGGAGATTGATTGATTGTTGGTTGGGCTATTGCAAGTTAGGGTCTTTATGTAACACTGCGACCATCGCTGGTCCATTGTGTTCGTCCCAAGCTCACCCATATTTTACACATAGGTAAACCTACCGAACTTATGGTATTTTCTTTTCATTCTCGGGTATGAAGGGTTTCTCACGATGTTTTCATTAACCGCCGAGCTAGTGATAATCTATTCTATTACTATTCTACATGGCGAAATTGATATCATTAGCTTCCTTTTAAACTAAGAGTCTACCCATCAAACTGAACAACTTTTACTATGGGGAGCAAACCAATCGGAGCAAAACATAAATAAGCTGTTGCATACATTTGTGTCGCGTAGGCATTGCAGTTTAGTATGGAACAGCTGATTTTTTTGTTGCTCCGATCGGTTTGCTCCTATAGTGAAAGTTGTTCAGTTTGATGTGAGACTCTTTAAAATCGGAAAGGATGCTGATATCAATTTCACCCTGTAAGTATAACTGTAAATGTTTGTTTATTTGTAACATCATCACGCAAAAACTACTGTACCGATTTTGATGATATTTTTTGTTTGATAGCTTATGATTTGACTTAAAATCTGGTATATATAATTTGTGCGGACGAAGTCGCGGGTAAACTCTTGATAAATACAACCGTTGCATAAATTCCGTGGTACAAGCCAGGAATCGAACCGCCGCCGCCTCATGATTGAGTCGCTAGCCGAAAATGAAGCTCTTTTTTAGGGTTCCGTACCCAAAGGGTGAAAACGGGACCCTATTACTAAGCCTACGTTGTCCGTCCGTCCGTCCGTCCGTCCGTCTGTCTGTCCTACCTATTTAGGGCTGTAACTTTTTTATACTAGGTATAGGTAGGTAGGTACTTTAAACAAAATAGAAAGACCTCAGTAGATCAAGCTACGGAACTATTTGGCTGCACAGCTGCGCTGAAGCAGCTATGTCGATATAATGTGACTGTGGGTAGAGAGAAAACGATAAAAATCTAGGGCTGAGATTCAGAGACGATTTTTAAGTCTTAGTTGGAACTCCCGTATGTCAAAATCCATACATTTTGACCCTACTTAGTTCGAACTATGACTTAAAAAATCGTCTCTGAATCTCAGCCTAGATGTGCCTCTATCTTTGTTTCTTTACGTACTTATGCCAAAGAGTGTGCATGACGGTTTTCTCTGTGTGTTTTGTCGTTATGTCGTGAGTGGGTGGCATGCTAGCGACATCGAAATATTTAGTTTTATTATAGTGTAAAGAACTAATAGTGGTGAAGCTCAGCGATAGTGGCAGGCCAATCGTGCGGGGCGTGCGGGGGCAGCAGGAGTGCGTCCCGGCCCACGCCGCCTGCGCACGTACCCTAACAGCGAATTGAGTTAGGGTACGCCCGTCCCCCGCACGTCACGCGGGCATAGTCCCGCCGCGACCGCTGAGCTTCATCACTTATTTTATTTACACTATGGTTTTATTGTTGAGCTGATAAATCGAATTTTAGAGCTGGAAGTGTTTTTATGGAATGTGCCTTGCCAAGCTTATGTCGCCGAGACGCCTATGTCATGATTCATGAATGTTAAGCCCGCACTTCACTCTCGGCGAGAACTTTCAAGGATAATTACTAGGGCTTATGACTCCAAAGTGGAGTGCTCCTGGAGTGGAGGCCCAGAGAAACCACGCGAGGTAACAGCACTGTGGTGTTGCCCTGTATTGCAGTGCATGCATATGTACTTATGTATGCGTATGTATGTATATATGTATGCATTGTTATGCCATATTTGAATTCTCCTGCCTAGTGGTCCAGTATAACCCCCTGTGTAATCCGAACCCAAGACTCCGTCGAAAGGCTAGGCAGGAGGTTAAATTAATATCAGAAGGTTAAATTTATTCTGTGCATGCCCTCATTGTTGTTATTGTTATCGATATCTTTTAAAAAAATGTTGTTTTGTTCTAAATTAAAATTTTTTTGTAGTCAAAAATTAAAATCAGACTTGTAACTGTACTTTTGAATTAGTTAACCAGTTAACGTCACGCAGCAACTGTGGATCTCCCGCTAAACTCTTTAAGGAGTTTTGGAGAGAAATTGTTTATTCTAGATTATAATTTTTTTTTGTAAAAGTTAAATAAATTAAAAAAAAAAAAAAAAAAAGGTAGAGGCCGCCCACCAGAAAGATGGGTTAATGACATTAGGAGACACGCGGGTCCGAACTACTCCGAACTGGATGCAGAGGGCAAGGGACAGAACGTCATGGAGAAATATGGAGGAGGCCTATGTTCGAAGACGGACTGATCAATGGCTGTGATGGATGGATGGATGGATGACTCCAGAACAGAACAATGAAGGGCATCTACACTCTCGTTCTCGGCGAGAATTAAGAGCCGGCATTAAGTCCCGTTCGCACCCTTTTGGTACGGAAACCATTGACGTATTAACTCTTTAGTACCGGCAACCGGCAATATCAGTTACACAAATGGCACCACTTTTTAAGCAAATTCAAGCAAAAGTCGTTCTTAACGTAAGGAAATAGCTTTGTCTTCCAGCTGGAGGTCTGGTGACTAAATGTTTCAAGACGGTATCTGTTGTACACACGGCGACAGATCAACCTACCCATAGTTGAACTCTATGTTCATGGACATAAGGTCGAACTATGAGTAGGTTGATCTGTCGCCGTGTGTACAATGACGTCTAGCTTATTCTAATGGGCGGTTGTCATTAGTGTGAATTGATGTCAAGTAGCGTTTTTATGTCTTGCTTTGTAATATTTATCTACCCCTATACTAGGTATATCTACGGAAACGCACATTGCGTTTCCGAACGAGTGAACGTTAGGAACAGCAAATTTTCTAAACGACAATCAGGGCTGCCGATTCCGGGGAATTTCCCCGATTTTCGGGGAATCAGGGGTGCATGCGGGGAGAGCGCGGGGAATGATTCAAATCGGTGAATTTCGGGGAATCGCCTATTTGTAATAAATGTCGAACAAAGGATGTCTAATGAAGAGGAATTGCTAAAATTAGAACCGAATCGGACTAATCTTAGTCCGAAAGTGTGGGAGAAATATAAATAATAAATAAAACTCACTGTATTCTAAATATTGAAATAGATTTTTTGATAAAAATTAGAAGACAAAGAAGTTGATACGCGAATTTTTGAAACATTTAATTACATTTTGACAGTAAAACAATAATTATAAATAAAGTGACTTAAAACTAAACTAACCTAGGATGTGGTGCAGGTTCGGTCCTTGTGGGAGGGTACCCAGAACGCTGGCCGCATTTCCTCGCTGAATGGCTATGCTGATCCGTTGAGCGAGGAAAGTGCCAGCCCTTGGGTCCCCTGTCGAGTCTTTCAGGCGCTTTGATAGGTCTTTAAAAAGCTCCTGCGCATTAGGTCCCCACGGCCCGAGAGTTTCGACACCAAAACCTATAAAGTGCATGAAAAAATGCTTTATTTCTTGCATATTACAGTGTCGGGGAATTTTCGGGGAATGCATGATTGGAAATCGGGGAAATTCGGGGAATTGAGCCTACTTAAGCGGGGAATCAAGAAATTTACATTGGCAGCACTGACGACAATGTCAATGTCATAGGGGTTTGGCGGGCGTTTGAAGAATATAGGCGCGAAATTTTAAAAATTTTCTCGAAAATTTTCTTTTATTTAGTTAATGTTTAATTATTTCAATTTATTCTTATTGTACATACCTTTCTATTGATTATTGTACATATTGTAAAAAGTAAAAATGCCGGACGGGGACGGGGAGGTCCCCTCTGGCAAAGAGAAAAGAAAGCTCCCGAATAGGAGAAGCAGGAGTCCCTCGGAGTCTGCCGCTGCAGCTGCCACCGACGATGACTTCTACAAGCCGTATGTAAAGCCTGGCTACAAACGAGTATATCCTGAATCCCAGGTGAGTGGCGATTTTAATGTCTTCGTCGAAAGTACCAAGGATGGAGAAAAAATTGGCAATAATAATCCATTGTTAATTGCTAACTTATTTAAAAATGAGATCAAGGGTGTGTGCAATATCAAAAGAATTAATGCACATAAAATTTGTGTAACGTTCAACCACCCAAGCAACGCTAACAATTTTTTGAAAAATGACCACTTTCTGACAAAACATGAGATGAAAGCCTTCATACCGGCAAGGGCTGTGGAGACGATCGGTGTGTTGCGCTTCGTGCCCACGAGCATTAGTAACGAGGAACTTTTTAAGAAGCTCACTTGTGAGTTTGAAGTAGTTAATGTGAGACGTTTTACTAAACGGGAGAAGGGAGGCGGAATCAAGGCTTTTGGCTCCGTCAGTATAACTTTTTTGGCAAACACGTTACCGGACTATGTCTATTTAGACATTTTCCGATATAAAGTATTTGAGTATGTTGCGCCTCTGATGCAATGCTACAAATGTTTCAAGTTTAATCACGGAGCGAAAATTTGCAAAGCCGAACAAAAGTGTTCGATATGCTCAGAGGAGCATCATTTTTCTAAATGCACTAATGAGGATGTTATGAAATGTATTAACTGTGGAGGTGCGCACTTAGCCATCTCGCGTGATTGTCCAGTTAAAAGACAAAAAATGGAACAAAAAAAGAATGTTGTGTCTTATGCTAAGGCTCTGACCAACACCAACAATTCAGATAACATTATGAAAAATTATACGACAAATTTTCCACCAATGAAACCAAAAGTGCAACCAAAACCGGTTGTACAACCAAAATTAATTCCTAAAATAAATACTGAAAATAAATCAAATGATAATGATGAAATTCCTACAGAAAAATTAATAAGAGAAATATTAAAAAATGACTACATTTGCAAAGGTTTGGTCGGAGCTTTAGTAACTCTGGGTAATGAGAGTAGATCACTTAATTCATCGATAATACACGAAGTTCTAGTCAAAACATTCAAAAAGTATGGATAATTTATTTATTAGAATTTGCCAATTTAACATTGAAGGAGTAATTAATAAAAAACCCTTACTAATCAATTTCTTATTTGATCATAACATAGACATTTGTTTATTAAATGAAACATGGTTGAGACAGAACAACACTCCCAGGATTCCAAATTACGTCTTCATAAATCAGTGTGATAAAGATGGACGTTGTGGTGTAGGTATTTTAGTAAAGGATAATCTCAAGTATACTGTTCACCCAATTCAATTTTTTGATTATTTACAATGTGTATCAATCATATTACAAACAAATTTAGGTAATTTAACAATCTTATGTACTTATGCTCCACCTCCTAAGGAGGGACGTGGAAGATTCAAGGGTAGTACTCTCAAACGCTTAATAAGTAATCTACCTAAACCAGTTTTGCTTTCAGGTGACCTTAATGCTCACCATATTTCCTTTGGTTGTTTATCAAATAATAGTAGAGGTAATGAGGTTTACAACATATTAGATGAATGTGACCTATGTATTTTGAATACTGGATCTGTAACTACAGTAGGTAGAACAGGACATAATCCTTCTGCTATCGATATCACATGTGTTAGTCCGTCATTAGCTCCTCTTTGTGATTGGAGTGTACACGATGATCCCATGGGTAGCTACCATTATCCAATCATTATTGATGTCCATACATGTGCTGAAAAATATGAAATTGGTAAACCAGTTGAAAGATATCTGTATAATAAAGTAGATTGGACAACATTTTCTTTAGAGACAGAAAAAGCTTTTGAAAACGTATTGATTGATCCAACAGATCCTTTAAAAACGTATAATGAATTTTGTGAAATTTTATATAAAGTTAAAGATATTTGTGTACCAAAAATTTCAAAGTCAACAGAATATGTTTTAAGGAAACCAGTACCATGGTGGGATAGTGATTGTTTAGAAGCAGTTAGAAATAGCAAAAAAGCACTAAATTTTTATAGGTCTAATCCAACGATTGAAAATTATATTCAATATAAGAAATTAGATGCTTTTAAAAAAAGATTATTGAGTGAAAAAAAGAAATGTAGTTGGAAAAACCTTTGTGAATCCTTCAATAGATACACACCTGTTAGCAAAATCTGGAATTATATTCGAAGATTCAAGAGAGTATCTACACCAAAGCTTCCGAGAAATGATGAATGGATCCCTTCCTTCATGGATAAGTATGCTCCTCAAGCTCCTGAAAATGAAATAGATGAAAATTCGTTACAACATTTCTTTAATCATAATGGTAATTCTGAGAGTGTTTTTCTATCTTTACCATTTACTTGGCAAGAATTTAATGTAGCCCTAAAGTTAAGAAAAGATACTACGCCTGGTTTGGACGATATTCCATATGCTCTTATTCGTAACATGCACATAAAAGGGCAGAAAGTTTTGCTTCAAATTTTTAATTTGCTATGGGATTCTAATTGTATACCAAGATCGTGGAAGACACAATGTGTAATTCCTATATTAAAGCCAGATAAACCAGTTAATGAGGGTAATTCCTATAGGCCCATATCTTTATCATCTTGTGTAGGTAAAATTTTTGAATCGATGATTAAGACTAGATTAGATTACTATACAGAATCTAAAAACATTTTACCTTGCCAGCAATTTGGTTTTAGAAAAGGTTATAGTGCTATAGACAGCTTCACAGCTTTAATTTCTGACATTAAAAACTCGTTTCATAGTCATTCAGCTACTATTTGTGCATTTCTCGATGTTCAAGGAGCATTTGATAATGTAGATCCTTTTACTTTAATTTCCATCTTAGCTGATATCGGGATCCCAGGTAAACTCTGTAAATGGATATTTAATTTTCTTTATGACCGAACAATGTATCTTAAGTTTAATAATATAATTCATGGCCCGAGACAGGTGTATAAAGGTACAATGCAAGGGGCTACCATCTCCCCACTTTTATACAACCTATACACCTGTCAGATTACTAAATATTTGAAACAAAAGAATGTTCAATTTTTGCAATTTGCTGACGATTTACTT
The DNA here is from genome assembly GCA_922987775.1 of Agonopterix subpropinquella. Lineage (NCBI taxonomy): Eukaryota > Metazoa > Arthropoda > Insecta > Lepidoptera > Depressariidae > Agonopterix > Agonopterix subpropinquella. The sequence goes on from OV277710.1 coordinate 7,045,080, forward strand.
GTATATACTGTAAATAAAAATGTAAATATTGGTGTAAATGATTTAAATAGAGCTTTGAACCAAATTCACAATTTTTATAACAATAAATTAAAATTAAAAATCGGTCCAAACAAAAGCGGAGCAATGATTTTTAGTAAAAAGTTTGATATTTGTTCAGATGATTTAATGTATAATAATTCCAGGTTGCCCTGGCTAGATGAAAAGAAGTTCCTCGGTGTTTGTTTGGATACTAAATTGACATTTAAAAATCATATTCATTTACTTTTAAAAAATTCTTCACGAGGTCTAAATGTTTTGAGATCTTTAGCTGGTGTACACTGGGGTTCAGACCCATGCATTCTATCCATGTTATACAAAAGTATTGTCAGAAGTCATTTTGACTACAGTACTATGGCATACATGAATTCAAATCTATCACTATTAAGAAAATTAGATGTAATACAAAATAAAGCCTTGAGAATTATAACGGGAGCAATGTGCTCCACTCCAATCAATGCCATGGAATGTGAAGCTTGTATTCCTCCATTAATTTTTAGACGTTTACAGATTGCAGAAAAGTTTTGCTTAAAGTTGATAGCTTCTGACAATACTTGTGTTTTGGACAGAGTTTTCCCAAGCCAAGCACTTCAGCTTACTTCCTCTGATAACTATATCAGTTCCAATTTAATTTTGTCTGGACATACACCTGAACTTCTACGAATTTGTATGCATATTCATTTTCTAACTGTAAATATGTATAAAGTTAAACCTTGGCCTATGTATAAAATAGATTACCAAGCTCTAATGGGCATTAATAATGTATATATACATACTCAGAAATTTGACAATGAAATAGATTTACTTATGTACTTAGAGGATATACAATGCTACAGAATTTATACTGATGGATCTAAAACTATAAATAGTGTATCATCAGCTTTTTATGATCCTCATAAAAAGATTACTAGATGCTTTAAAATTGACAGCTTGTGTAGCATATTTACAGCAGAATGCTATGCTATTTACAGAGCACTACTCTATATTATGGAGATGGACGTGACAGACATTATGATACTGACGGATGCTAAAAGCGCTTTGATGGCCTTGGAAAGTACTTCTTTTAGACATCATACAAACTATATTATTTATAATATTAAACAATTGCTTCATAACTTACATTGTATAGGTAAAAAAGTTCAGCTCATGTGGGTACCTTCTCACCGAGGTATCTCCGGGAACGAAATCGCAGACCAAACAGCGAGAGGAGATGTTGACGAAGATCACTCTGGGACATTACAAATTCCATACACCGACTTCCATGTGCATCTGTCGCAGACCCTGAAAGAGTTTTGGATAGAATACTGGTTAGAGGTTAGCAAAACAAAGGGAACATGGTATGCCAACATCCAAGGAAGTCCGCCCGCCCATCCTTGGTATCACAAAAATAAGGATGTAAACAGTAGAAGGCAGATAACAATAATAAACCGAGCGAGATTTGGTCACTGCCAAGTACCCACTCACCTGCATCGACTGAAGATGGTTGAGAACACCAAATGTAAATATTGTAATCAAGATGATGCTGATCTGAATCACATTGTTATGGACTGTCAACATTTTGGAGTTGCCCGTTTGGTGCTTGTGGATGACATTGCAAAAGTGTACGGAAGTGCAGCTGTACCTCGGGATCTGAAGGATATTTTATCGGATGTGAAACTGTTTGGACCAATATATAAATTTATAAACAACACAGTTGAAAAATTATAACAAAAGAAAAGGAAAATAAAATAAAAATAATACGAGTGGCACAAAAGGACTGGTATCCAGTGCCGTAAAGCACATTATTAAAAAAAAAAAAATGTCAATGTCAAAATTGACATTTGACAATTTCGTAACGCAACATAACCTCATCACATCACTGCTAAATTTTTCAGAAATTTTCTTCTTTTCTCAATTCAGTTAGCATTTAAACAACCAAGATGAGATTGACGCCGGTTCTATTTACGGCTCCGACCCGACACAGCGCCAGGAGGCCGCAGCGAGAGCCCGTACCATTTCAAATGCTGCTACCCTTACAACTGAAGAAAACAGTGTCTGGCAAAAACGATAAAACGAAAGAAGCAGCCTGTATGCAAGAAATGGCTATTATGTTCGCTTGTTTCAAGAAAAACGAGTTCGATCAGCAAGACTGTTTGAAGGAAATCACAGCTTTCCAAGGCTGTTACCAAACCTTCAATGAGAGGATGAAAACTCAAAGGGAACAGGGAAAGAAAGGTATCCTGGTGCCCGGGGAGAAGAAATTAACTCATAAACAAATGAATCAGCTTTTAAAAGCATTCCCTCCGAAGAATTGAGGTTCTACATATGTAATATAAAGCAGCGGCTTTGAACTGTTAATAACAATGTTTTAATTGTGAATAGTGTATTTATTGATTAGAGAAATGCAGATAAAAATATAGTTTTATTATATGAATACTCTACTTATTTTTATTTTATAGTTATTTTTTATCATAACACTTTCGCTGCTAAGCTCAAAACCATGCTCCTCGCTCAGTGCTAAAATTTGACCCCCCTCGTAGGTCGTGCGCACAGTTGTAATGGTGAAACGATCAAAATGACTCGACTTGTGGGTCACTCACGCAGGCGTAAGGTTAAGGTGACTCATGCTCACTCATTAGGTCATGAGTACAGGCAAAAGCAATAGAACTTGACCCTCCTCGTAGGTTGTGCGCACAGTCGTAACATTGAAACCATGTTGAAACGATAAACGATGCTCGCTCTAAGGGTCATCTGCACGCGTAAGGTTTTCATATGTTTCGTATATTTTGTATTTCATAGGCGAAATGCCAATGAAGCGACTAGTTACGTGGGTTCTTCAGCACTGTGGTCCATTTGTCGCCGACCTACGACGTAGGTCGTCAGCAGCATAAGTGTTAATACATTAGCTACCAGTCTCAATATACAAATGCTGAAATGCGATATAAGCCGACTCGCTGGGCGGCTTCTTGCAAACCACCCCAGCTGCATTATTAATATTACAGAGCTGCTGCTTATGACATATTGTATATCTCATAAGATACTTATACAATGTTATACAATATTCTCATAAGATATACGATATATCATAAGAGAATGTGTTACAACACACGAACATCTGCGAGACTGTTCGAGCATGTTTGAACAGTCTCATTTCTTCTTCTCTTCCTGTTACCCCTACGTGGGATATCGGGCTATCTATGATAGCTCTCCACTGGTTGCGATCTTGGGCAGCACTGTAGATCCATTTACCATAGAACAGTCTCATTTGGCACTGGAAAATGCTCAAGCAGTTCTCCGCCAGATTTGCACTGACAGTTAGGGTTAGTTCACTTCAAAGCATCAAACGGAAAAGTGCTCCAGTAGTTTCCATCGATTAACCTATTCAACGCCCCATTAAATAAAAAAGTCTTCATTGCACAAGAACATGAAAACATATATCATGCAGAATTTCATTCATATTTTTTAATATATCATACTCTTTAGCATTTTACTAAAATAGTAGCTTATCTATGCATTTTACTGACATCATTCCATGATGGATTAATTCGTTATTAGCGCTTGACCTGTTTTACAGACATTTCCGTCATTGGCGTTGAAAAGGTTAAAGGTTTGTTAACCGCTGGTCTAGGATAGTCCCAGATTGCCAATGTTGGGGCTAGACCTGAGTAACATCTAAACTATTATATAACTGTAACAGAAGTGTGTCTGTACATTGAAGATATTTAAAATACAAAATTTAAAATATAAAAATACGACATGGTTTTTTTTTTACCTGTCCCTGATTCCAAATCACAAATTTTTTTATTTTTTGTCTGTCTGTTTGTTTGTTCGAGTAATTACTGAACCGATTTCGATGAAACTTTTTTGTTTGATAGCTTATCATCTGACTTAAAATCTGATATATAATTTATGCGGACTGCGGACGAAGTCGCAGGTAAAAGCTCGTACTATTATAGACCTGAAAATAAAATAAAAAATTTTTTTTGCTTTGTGTGTTTAAACGAGTATCACGCGAAAACTACTGATCCGATTTTGATGAAACTTTTTTTGTTTGATAGCTTATCATCTGACTTAAAATCTGGTATATAATTTATGCGGACGAAGTCACGGGTAAAAACTCGTTCAGTAGTTTTTGCGTGATACTCGAACAAACAAACACCCAAACAAACGAACAAACAAACAGACAGACAAAAAATCCAAAAATTGGTGATTTGGAATCAGGGACAGGTAAAAATCATGTCGTAATTTTTTTTGTAAATATCTTCAATGTACAGACACACTTCTGTTACAGTTTTATAATAGTTTAGATGTGAATGTAAGTTTGTTTGTTACGCTTTTACGCGAAAACTACTTTTTGTATTCTTGGAGGTATTAGAAGTAACATAGGATACTTGGGGTTTTTCAAACTCCACGCGGACGAAGTCGCGGGCAAAAGCTAGTAATGTATAAAAAGGCAAAATACGACAATATCATTTATTTAAAACAAGTCATTATCATCACAATGTCAATAAGAACCAGAATCTAAATTCGTAGGGTATAAGAGTCAAAATAGCACGTTATTTAGGGGCAGTGTGTATCCACTGAGGTGAAGACACCTGTAGTTCTATGCGACGCACCGTTATCCATTCATCGTCAACTTCATGTATGTTGTAAAATCTCTCCAATTCCTCTATTGCTTTATCTTCGACCTGAAAAATAATACATGGTTAACCTTTTCAGCGCCAAAGCCTGATATATCAGACGTTTAAGTTTCGTGCTCTCGCCGCCGAAGTCTGATATATCAGACAAAAAAAAAACCTTATGTCCATGAACATAGAGTTCAACTATGGGTAGGTTGATCTGTCGCCGTGTGTACATAGGAATAGAGTTTATCTTTATGTCATCGACCGTACTCGTCATGTCCTGTTGCTAATCTGTCCAGCTACGAATCTGTCCAGTTTCTATGGAGGGTTTCTGGACTAATCGTGCTTTTTGTGTGGGCAAACTGTCAATCAATGTGTCGTAATCGTAACCCTTAGCAGAATGCAGATTTTGGCAGACTAATTTTGATTTGACCATAATATGTTATTGTTTAGCAATCAGATATAATGGTGCATTTCTGAGTTGGAGCAGGAATCAACCAATTGAAACCAATCGAATTGCCCAATTTTTCTTGCTAGATTCCGCTTCAAAGAATCAAGCTATTTTATTTATTGGTAAATTTTACAAATCTCAGCTACATTCTGCTGCAGTGGAATCGCATCCTTGGCTGCATTGACACATCGAATATAGCCTTTCCGCATGAAATAAGATATACATAATGCAGCATACAAAAAAAATCATTCATCGAAGAAAGAATTAGATGATTGATTTATAACTATTTTTAAACCGTAACCTCTCTCTTGCATCATGTATTTTGTATTCTGTGACAATTTAATTACGTGACAAACTATAAAATAAAGCCCATACCTGTGTCAAATACAGTGGCTTCGTCATAATTCTGGAAAAGTCATCTTTCTGCTTCTTCTGATCAGCCAAGATCTGATTGAACTCCATCGCTTTCGAGGCCTTTGGGCTACTGCTGGCTACGGGCACTTGGCAAATCTTCCACGGATTCTTAGGTTTCTCTGGACTGTCTAGATTTAGCTTACTACCTAAATATTCGTCCAGATTACGCGGTGGTGAAGGTTCACCATTCAAAGCTAATTTCTTCCTTTGTTTTTGAGATAATTTAGGTCCAACATGGCTTATCACTAGATTCCCTTGTGGACTCCTTGCCATGTCTATTATCGATTCTTTAGGAGAAACAGACATTCGAGATGTTGTCGGTGAATTTTCAGCATTATAAATTAACCCGGAAGAGTTATTTTTGGTTAATTTGACAAAAGATTCGGCGGGTGGTTCGTTCAATATGTCCTTGGCACTGTTTATGGCTTTTAATCTCGCTTGAACTACTTTCTGTTGTTTTTGCTGAGTCGACGGCACTTCTATCCATTTCCCTTGTTTCTCCCGTACTTCTTTATCAGTTTCTTTAGTTATTTTGCTAAGAGATAATGTAATATCGCCAGTAGTGTCATTCGAAAGGTCGAGGGATGTCACAGAACTTACTGATTCGTATCTCATTCTCGCTTTCTCACTTTCTGTGTACTCAATCTTCTTTGACTGTCGTTTTTTCTTAGCAAGTTCTATAATGCTATCGTCTTTCTTGAATTCCTCATCAGTAATAACCATATCAACTGGATTTCGTTTTAAGAAGTCCTCAACTAATTCATCTGCAGGCGCGTTGAAGAATGGAGTAATAATTCTCGAAGACATAATCGAGTTGAACTTGCAGTAATAATTAGAAATATCTTCTAACAGCACTTCTTCGAGGACATCTAAAGATCTGTTTTCTAAAATACTGCATACATTTAGAGATATAAATTCCATACAACATTGTTTTAGTTGCGAGGCGTTGTATGTGTGCGCGAACTGGCAGAGTTCAGCGCAGTTTTTGAGTGTTATAAGACCTGCTAGAGCAACCTCGCACATTTCCCGCAGTCGGTTAATGAACAGCTGATCGGCTACTACTAGCATGCTGCATATGAAGTCTATACTGTCTGAGGTGGCTACTTCAGGGCACGAGTCAGTGTAGAGGAAGTTTATGACAGGCAGCAGAATTCCGTGGTTTATCGGTAATGTTACTTTTGATAGTAGCTTGCTCTGTAACAAAATATGTTTTTAATGAGGAATTTTCGAAAAGCCAGACGCATTTAGAAACTCAAAAGTCGAATTTGGACCCTCAATGGACACAAGATAAAATGAATAATGAAATAACAAGGTATAAAAATGAAGTAGGTAATCTTTGCTAGAGATTATACGTGATTGTAGTAATTGTATGTAGCTTTATGACATTAAATTAATTTCTTATTAGACAACCATTAAATACCAATATATCAAAAGATAGTTGGTAGCTCTGACTATCCTCGGGGAACATAGTCGTGAGCATATTATGCTCTAGTTGGTAGCTAACCATAGAGAATTAATTATTACTTTACGCTTTAGATAATCTAGTTTACACGTGGTTCAAAGCTACCAACCTCAGTCCAAGAATGCATGAACATTCCCTGGAAGTACTCCAGGCGGGCGGCCAGCACGCACTTGTGAGCGGATATCAGCATCCCGTCCTTTGAGCAGACGTTCGTGTCCACTAGTTCCACGAAACTGTCGCGCTCCCAGGTCGGCGGCACGTTCTTAGTGTGCGTCGCGCTTTCTTTTAAACAGATTGTGCCGTCTTTATAGCTGAAATTTAATTAATAGTGATCTTTGAACAACGATAAAACCAATAAGCTACAAGATAATGCGTAAATATTGGCTGCTTTGAGACGTCAAAGGAAAACATCGTCAGAAAACTTGTGTACGCTAAAGAAGAAATTCTGATGCCTATGTGAAGCCTACCAAAACGCATTGGGTAGCGTGGTGGACTAACGCCCATACACCCTCCCTGAGGGTAGACCTGTGCCCTGCCCTGAAGTGGGACGTACGTGAACACCGCGCTCAATGCTTGAATTGGTTCGTCCAAAAAGGACATTGGTACCGACTCGGACTGTGCCACGACTTAACTAAATTTATTCCTGTCACTTTCTAAAATAAGATTAAGAAAAGAGACAGAAAACCAACAGCTTACTTTAGTGCTGTCAAAGTGACGTTACTCGCCCAAAATAAGATGCCATCATAATGTACGCCATCTTATTTAAAGCGTTTTTGGATGTGTAACGTCACTTTGACAGCACTAAAGTCAGCTGTTGGTTTTCTGTCTCTTTTCTTAATCTTATTTTAGAAAGTGAGAGGAATAAATTTAGTTAAGTCGTGGTACAGTCCGAATCGAGGCCATTATCCTTAATAGAGCCAGTTTAGAACTCACTGTTCTCCCTAACACACAGTCATCTTTTGACAATTTCGTTTTCGTACAACGGCCGATGAAAGCGGCGCCTTTAGCTTATTGGTCTGTGAGTAATATACCTAGGTACAAGAGTAATTGAAAATTACAACATTTACATGTTCAAAATATCGCAGGTAATACTCACAAGAACTTATCGAGCAGCTTGTGTAGCGACAGCACCTGCAGTCGCTTGGCGCTGGCCTGCAGCAGTTTGACGGGGTCGCAGTACAAGTGCTGCCGCGGCGGAGTCTCCGTGCTGCGCCGGCCGCGACCTTTCTTGTTCTTCTCGTTTTGCTTGTACACTTCAAACGCTGATATCTCTGATGCGTTCTCTGCAAAAAAGCGGGAAAGGAGGCATGACCGAACTGAAAACTCGATTCACACAGCTAACTAAAATTTAACATGCCGTACCCTCGCTCTAGTATCGGGATTTTTAGTCACGAGCGTAAGTGCCGCCGCAAAAACGCTGCTTGAATCATCTTCTACAGATGGAAAGGCTGATGATGATGGTAATAAATTAATGAGAATATTAGATGAAGTTTGAAAGTACACCTATGACGGAAAAAATACGGGGTAATAGATTTAAGAGAAGTAAGTAAAGGGTAAGTATGAATGTGGAATGTGGATGGCTGTGGTAGGAGAGGAAGGCAGAAGAAAAGAATGAGATGAGGATGAGAAGCATGAATAGATTGTGTGTAGGATGATATGTGATATGTGTAAGAAAGGAGTGAGTGCTGAAATGACGACTGAGATGACCATTTCGCGCCGACTCCAAATAATGGGACATGGGCAAGAGAATGAGACTGGTTGGTAATAACAGCTGTAGATATATTCATTATTTTAATAAGATGCAAACTGTGCTCTCAGACGTTAAGTTCTGCACTTACGATGATCTGAAGAATTGAAAGAATAGGCAATATACTACAGGCTACCACTTTGTCTAATTTCATTTAATTCTAATCGACTTGTTAGTTAAAGTTTCGATATGAAGACGCAATAAATAGACTAACATAATTCCTGTGGATAAAACTAACCAATAAACTCCGCCTCAACATCAACATTATCCTTCTTCTGCCCCGCATTAAGATCTTCCCTCCTAATCTTCAGCCCGCACGGCCCCAACTCTGCCACATCGCAGGTCCCCGTGTACATGAACCTGAGGATCCTCTCGAATACTTCAGGTAGCTCGTTGTCGAGGGTCACTGTGGGCTTGTCTCCAGGGGTGGTGAGCTTCTCTTGGTATAGTTTGTAGAGGTGCTCGCTGCTCGATGCCACTATGAATATGTGGGCTGGGTAGAGTTTTGTGCCAACCTGAAGGAATGATATTCAAAACGTTATTGTTCACCATGTACAGGGTGAACTAAGAGTCTACCCATCAAACTAAACAACTTTTACTATGGGAGCAAACCGATCAGAGCAAAACAAAAATCAGCTGTTTCACACTAAACTGCAATGCCTACTTGACTCAAATGTATACAACAGCAGATTTTATTTTTGCTTCGATCGGTATGCTCCCATAGTGAAAGTTGTTCAGTTTGATGAGTAGACTCTTAGTTTAAAAGGCTGCAAATGATATCAATTTCACCCTGTAGATAAGATATATCAAGCACACTTACCTTAAATATAACATCATGTAGAATATCATCTTCAGACGCGGTCTCCATTAGGGTCTGCATGTGTTTGGATAAACAAGAGGGCGACAGTTCTGGTATAGACGTGAGACCGCAAGTCGGTTGTATCTGTAAGTATAAATACGGTAATAATTATAGTACTCTGGCTGTGGTATAAATAAATCTCTTTCGGGATATAATATTACGTGCTTTCTTGCGTGTTTGCTTGCATGCATGATTGCTTGCGAATTTGCTTATGCTTGGCAACATACTTGCTTGTGTGCTTGCTTGTATGCTTGCTAGTTTGCATGTTACCTTGTATGCTTGCTTTTTCATGACCCGGAAATAGTACAACTCAAGGCAATACGATTATTACCTACAATTATACATTGTGTAAGGGTAAATAGTTGCATTACTTTAAGAGGTGATTGTACCTATGATACTGAACAACTTTCCCTAAGAAACCTATAGTTCAGTAAATCTGTTTGGAAAATGATACCCTACCTTACAAAAGGTCGGGTATCCGGGATTTTTGGATATGTTATACAGATAGAGGTCCTTAATAAAAATACAAGTTTTCGACCTTGGGGTCCTGCCGCGGGCTCTGGTGTGACCATAAACAAACGAAAATTTTGAGACTTTTTCATTAAAACTTAAACGTTGGATTTTAGAGCAAACTTGTTTACTAAAGGTTTAAACAAGACCAAATCCGCTACAATTTGATAGTTGAATCATCTTTATATACTGAATAGTTACCAAGATACAACACCTCAAAGTATGGAGTGGTATGACTAATTCCTTAAAATGTCGTTTTTTATTTTTTTATTAAATATATGTTATGAACTTTAGGTTTCACTGTGAAGGTGTTTAGACGAAGTATAAATAATGCGCTACAACATGTTTTTGAACCATAAGATGCGACACTTGTAAATTTTTAGCAAATGTTGAATAACGGTCAATTGGTATACAAATACTTAGATTTCGAATAGATTTTTTTTTTACAATATAAAATGTAGCCTATGGTAATCAGGGATAGTGTAGCTTTCTATCAGTGAAAGAATTTTAAGAATTGGATTGGTACTTCCAGAGATTACCTACATACAAAAAACCCTCTTGAGCCCAGCTTTTCTGCACCCACAGGCATAGGGCAGTTAGGAATTAGCCCTAACTGCCCTTACTTTGAAGTGCTCTAACTCGGTAACTATACAGTATAAAAAGATGATTTAAAAACCAAACTGTAGCGCATTTAGTGCTGTTAATTCCTCTTAAACATAATTTTACTCTAAAGCCTAAACTTTAGATTTTAGATAATGAAAACTGAAAAAGCTTCGAAATTTTCGGTGTTTTATGGACATGGCAGAGTCCGCGGCAGCACCTCAAGGTCGAAAACTTGGATTTTTAATAAGAACCTATACCCGTATCACATATAAAAAAATCGTGGATACCGGACCTTTTGCAAGGTAAAATGTGTACATTTACTAGGCTACTATAGGTAATTCGTTAAAAAAAATTCTGACTTCCCATACTAAATGCAATCAGCTGATAGAATTTTTGTATGCAAAGCCGAAATTTATTTTTGCGAATTTCCTATAGGTTTCTTAGGGAAAGTTGTTCAGTATCATGGGTAAAACCACCCCTTAAAGTAAAGCAACTGTTTACCCTAACACCCTGTATGAATTCTATTCTAAAGAAAATCAATGTTAAAACGTTACGAACCTGTAAACAAGCAAAGTTAAGTCCTTCGCCGTCCACAGCGATACCAACAGCGCGATGTATGTTGGGGATCCTCATTATCTTCACCGGCGTGCAGTCGTCTTTCTCCAGGAACTTTACCAACGCCGACTTATTGCTGTCCTTGTCCTTCTCCTTCCTGATTGGTTGGGGCTGGGTGGTGGGCGTGGTCTTGCGCGATATGTAGCCAATGAACGCCTCGCCGTATTTTGTGGTGAAATATAAGGCGTCATGTGTTAGGCTGACGTGCGTGATCACCGTTTGATGTGTCAGACCGAATACGCATCTGTGGGTTATTAATAACTGATTTTAGATACATACATTACTCACGCCATTGTTCTACTGGGGCAGGCATAGACTACCTTCCGCCACACTATGATTCAGAAATTCTTCTCTCACCTCATCTACTCTCATAATAATATAACAAAAGCACTTTAAGGCTACTCCTCCCATCTGCAAGGCTCTCTTTCTTACAAGCAAACTTTTGTAATTAGCCATCCCGCTTCAATTGCGCGGCTCCGGTCAAAATTTTCCGTTTTCTTTGAAAACCTGTATGATTTTTTATGAATTTTAAAAAAATAAGAAAACCACATCATTTTATATTGTATTGTGAAGAATATTGTAAATTTTCATATTCTTCTAATCAACAATGTAAGAGTAAAACGGTTACAACTGGAAAAAAAGAGGTGACTTTGGAGTCGTTTTTCTTCAGTTTTATTAATTAAAATAGATTTCGAGAAAAACCACATCACTTCTCATATCCTGTAGATTGTTCAGTTTTGTTTTCTGCTTAAAAAGTGCCATAGTTAATGTATAAATTGGTTACAAAGTTACCTCAAAACCGGGCGGACGCCCCTTAAAGCACCTTTCTTTTCCTATGCACTATAGGAAAAGATAATTTATTTGATCGTAGTCAGTTCTGATTTTACTGGATTTTTTTGTGTATTCTAATCCACTTATTGAATAAGAAATGTAAAGGGAGATATAAACTGAGACTAAGATTGAAATTCGCCTCCGTGCTTCGAAAGCACGTTAAGAAATTTGTGCCCGATAGTGCCGTTAGATGGCGATATCTAAACGTTAAAGTTAAAGCAAGCCAGAAGCCAGTTCAGACGGCTTGAAATAACTCTGACATCAGGTTGTCTACTACTTGCCTCCAAAAGACGTATCCACCATAAGCGGCGCCGCGCTGCGTAAAATCAACTCTCAACTCAATAATTTTATAAGTCGACTAGCGTTAACCCGCGACTTCGTCCGCACAAATTATATACCAGATTTTAAGTCAGATCATAAGCTATCAAACAAAAAAGTTTCATCAAAATAGGTTCAGTAGTTTTTGCGTGATGCTCGAACAAACAAACACACAAACAAACAGACAGACAAAAAATCCAAAAATTGGTGATTTGGAATCGGGGACATCTAAAAACCATATCGTAATCTTTTTTTTGTAAATATCTTCAATGTACAGACACACTTCTGTTACAGTTTTATAATAGTTTAGATTTTAGACAATCTTCGCTCCGCTTTGGACTCCGGGTTTTATTGGCCTTAACTAGCACTTAGAGCGGCCAGGGTGGTGGAATAAGTGTCCACTCCGTCTCAATACGTTCAGGCTAAGACCTACTCTCATCTCTTTGATGATCAATGAGATGAGAGTATGTCTTAGCCTGAACGTACCCTACAACATTATTTAGGAGATTACTTACCTGGTGAGTTTGTTGGTAGTGTCCTGCCACAGCAGCAACTGCCCCACATTGGTGAGCAGCAGCACAGTGACCCGAGAGTACGAGCCTTGCTCGCTCACCTTCGCGTCCACGCACACTTGACGCAGATTTATTTGTCTGAAACATTCAACAACCAGAAATCAATTAGAAATATACAAAAAGAACTAAGGTAACTGACGCAGCCCGAAGAATTACTAAACTGAAGTGGTAGAACAGATGACAGATGATGATAGACTATGTATTATACTGTATACATAACCTTAGCTGTAGAATTTATAATTGTAATAGTTAATAATTGAGTTTATCCATCTTGCTTATACAGCAATTAAATACACTCATACGCGTAAAACATAACGCTCCTCTTTGAAAGGACAACCGCCGCTCTCCCTTGAAAAAATACCTTAAAATGTATAGATGTTTTGACTGAAGTCAAATGTGTAATAAATTATGAGGTTTTATAAAAACGACTCAGATAGTATCATTTATTTTTATTTAACGAGTTATTTAATCATTTATTATTAATAAATTATAAAAAAGCAGCAACCCCAACATGGCTGTCAATGTTGTTTAGTAGGAGGTGTTGCAAGCACAATGTTTTTTTTATATAAAAATGATAAAAACTAATAAATCATTATAAAATAAACTGCCTCCAGTTAGTTTCTAGTGTTCCATAGACCATAATAAAAATAGAAGGACGGTTATACATTGTTGGGTATTATGTGCCAGATGTCCTTTAGAAATATAGAGCCATATCTTGTATACTAACTTGATAGCAATTTTCTTGCAGATGTGTTTGTGCAGTAGATACACGTCGCCTCGGCTGGTGGTGATGACCGTGGCTGCGTCCGCCGCGTCTACCAGCTGGATACCAGTGTCCTCTTTGTTATTCATCGATATTGCTACCTGTGAATAAAATTAACACCATATTGTTATGGCTGCTTTCCACGCTATCTCTAGTGTCTGTAAAAATTAATAATGTGCATAAATTATACCTGTTTTTAATTACCTTATTATGTGAGTCTTATGAAATGCATGTTTCAAATAAATATTTTAGTAATGATCTCAAGCAAGCTATTAGGCTTTTTGTTATGGAAACCATACAACGACGGCACAAACATGATAATAATATATCACTGATCGGAATTCGAACCCAGGACCCTGGTTTAACAGTCCCGCGAATTAACCATTACAACAACCGGGTCGTCAAGCGTCAAGTTGTAACGTGCTGATTTACAAGTACTCTATACCATAAATCTACCCTGTTAATTTAAAATGCAATTACCTAACTCCGACATGATTTATCTAGACAATCACGACAAACGTTTTTTTTATTCATTTTACCCAAAATCTAAAAAGACAAAGACTAAAATGTAATAATATAACATTTAACTCTTATGCACTACGTACTAATTTTTCTTACGAAAGAAAGGGTTTATGGTCGTGAGTTTTTGTATGTGTATACATGTATAAAATAAATAAATAACGCTCACAGGCACATACATTGTAATGATCCCAAGAAAGCACTATTATTATAGTCTGTTATTTTGCTCGATCTGTTAGTTCACTTTGCAGGGCAGAAATGTAATTACCCGTTTAGGAGCGTCAACAATCTTGTCCTCCTGCGAATGTCCCAACTGGCCCACATTGTTGCCCCACGTTTAAACCGCGTTCTTGTTCCACACGACTGTGTTCGTAATCTCACCCGTTTAGGAGGGTCTACGATCTTGTCCTCCTGCGAATGTCCCAACTGCCCCACATTGTTGCCCCACGTGTACACCGCGTTCTTGTTCCAGACGACTGTGTACGTAATCTTACCCGTTTAGGAGTTTAAACAATCTTGTCCTCGTGCGAATGTCCCAACTGGCCCACATTGTTGCCCCACGTTTAAACCGCGTTCTTGTTCCACACGACTGTGTTCGTAATCTCACCCGTTTAGGAGGGTCTACGATCTTGTCCTCCTGCGAATGTCCCAACTGCCCCACATTGTTGCCCCACGTGTACACCGCGTTCTTGTTCCAGACGACTGTGTACGTAATCTTACCCGTTTAGGAGTTTAAACAATCTTGTCCTCGTGCGAATGTCCCAACTGGCCCACATTGTTGCCCCACGTGTACACCGCGCTCTTGTTTCACACGACTGTGTACGTAATCTTACCCGTTTAGGAGTTTCAATAATCTTGTCCTCGTGCGAATGTTCCAACTGGCCCACATTGTTGCCCCACGTGTAAACCGCGTTCTTGTTCCACACGACTGTGTACGAAATCTTACCCGTTTAGGAGCGTCAACAGTCTTGTCCTCCTGCGAATGTCCCAACTGGCCCACATTGTAGCCCCACTTGTAAACCGCGTTCTTGTTCCACACGACTGTGTTCGTAATCTTACCCGTTTAGGAGCGTCTACGATCTTGTCCTCCTGTGAATGTCCCAACTGCCCCACATTGTTGCCCCACGTGTACACCGCGTTCTTGTTCCACACGACCGCGTGGGACCTTCCTGCGCAGACGCCGAGGGGGTTCGACAGTTTCATGAGAGGTTTGATGTTTGGCAGTTTGATGGTGGTGGGGGTTTTGACGGCGGATTGACTGACGTTATCCGCGTTCTGGTTGTATTGGACTACCTGGAAGATTTAAAGGGGAGTGTTTAAAATCCATTACATAACATAAATATTCTTTATTTGGACACAAGCCTCTCTAGTATAATTACATCGCGCGAGACGCTTTTTCGCTGCTTAGCAAAACAACCTCATCCCGGGCTTTTTAGATAGCAAACCGCGACAAGAAGTATGGGAAAAAGCTGAGTCGCACGCAACAAGAGAAATCATATTAGACGAGTTGCACGGCTAGCATGTCATCTACGACAAAGTGACAAAAACGTGATGCGCGCATTAGCATACGTAAAATAACAAAGATGGAGGCACTACTCGATTTTTATGCGTTTTCTTGGGGGTGATGTGGTATGCGAGGCCAACTAGAATAGACAAAACTAAAACACATAAATTATACAACGTGTTAATAAATTAGCGCAAAACCTCATACACCCCAATTGATTTATAACAAAATAATTAGATTGAAACAATAATTTCATTATTTTGGTTAAAATTTAAAGTTATTCACATTTTAAGTTTTGAGGCAAAAATGATTTGTTATCATTTCAGCACTGAAAGAAAGCGCTAACGTGCTCATGGATACATTTTTATAATCTTGTTTTGGTAGGTAGTAAGGAGGGTGAGTGTGCCCGTGCGGTGGGTTGACATCGGGTTCAGAAAATTTTAAAAAACAAACAAATAATTTAATATTTTGAAAAAAATTACCTATGTTGAAACCATGATAATTCGACTCTGCTCTCAATTCTAAACAAACTACTTTCTAGTTTTGCGTTAATTCATTAACACGTTGTATACACACACTACAAACAGAACATAACCCAATGGATATAAAAAATCAAGATGCACATCTGTGCACTCCTTAAAATATTACATGTTTCTGTTGTTTCTTTAACACCCTGCATATTCCTCAGTTACATTAAATTCTACACACAATGAATGAATGAAAATGATGATGATACCATTGAATTTGACAAATAAGGCTAATTAGACATTACCGTGCCACTCTGCAGCAGGAAGACGGTGGAGGTGAGGGTGACGGCCGCGCACACGCAGGGCTCGGGCAGGCGGAGAGGCGCGGGGCGCAGCGCCGTGTGGTGCGGCCCCCCCGCGCGCGCCGTCTGCCCCCCGCACCACACCCCGCCCGACGAGCACACCCACACGCTGTGGAACCTGCCCAGGCACACCTGCAAACCATTTATACCTACGTGTTAACATACATCATCAGCCCATAGCGACGCCTTAGAGTGAAGAACTCGTATAAGTGCAAAAGAGATATTTTTTAAGGAGGAAGAAAACTGCGACTTATTATTTTTATGTATGTTCGGAAGTATTTTCGAGATTCTTATTACACAGTATAGATGGCATTACGAGTATCAGATTATTTTTTGAGTGAAATCAGGACCTCAATTGCGCTATTTTATACGGTTTTACCGTTCGGACGGAACGTTTTTGGTTTAGTTTTGGTTTAGATTTGGTTTAGCTGATGTAAAAATGCTAACGCGCAATTTTTTTTGAACGGTTAAATCGTTGACGTTACCAAAGCAAAACCAAACTCGAAACGTTAAAGCCGTAAACGTTTCAAATTTGGTTACCACCATACACCTACCACGATCCTACCACGATCCTACCACGCACCTACCACGCCAAAAAATTCGATCGAACGGACATCGAACGTTACGCCAACGTATCTTCCGGAAAAAAGCTAAATCGTTACCGTTAATATAATTAGCGCGATACGAATTGTGCATAACGTAACGGTTGTGGTTTTGTTTTGGTAGTATCGTTCAAAATTAGCGCGATTGACCCCCAGGACATGGTTTGTGAGATTTTATTTCCTGAAACGTAATACTAAAAAAATATCAAAATTTCGTTCCCGAGGTCTTCACTCTAAGGCGACGATATAGGGTGTGAGACTCTATATCGGTGCCTTAGGCTGCCTGTCCATTGAAGCTGTGCGAGCTGTGTAGCTGTGTTTTTTTAACCAATCAGGAGCTCGGGCGAGGCGTGGCCAATCTCGCCCGAGCTCCTAAAAAAACACAGCTACACAGCTCGCACAGCTTCAATGAACAGGCATCCTTACACTGTAAGTGTAAACAGTTCATCATCACAGCCTATAAACGTCCCACTGCAGGGCACAGGCCTACCCTCAGAGAGGGTGTATGGGCGTTAGTAAACTACGCTGCCCAATGAGGATTGGTAGACTTCACATACGCACCGGAATTTCTTCATCAACATATACAAGTTTCCTCACTATGTTGCATTACATTAAAGAGTGATGGTAGTCATGATATTGAACAACTTTCCCCAAGAAAGTTTGCCGTAAGGGCAATATGCAAAAAACAGACAACTTTTCATACAATGGTTCGACAGCAGAATGCATTCAGTATGACAAGTCCAAAAATTGTTTTGCTAATTTCCTTTAGATTCCATTCCAATCTAAAGTAATGCAACTGTCAACTCTAACACCCTGTGTACATTCTAGGGACTAGGGATATTTACGGTTTATTTGAAACAGTTCCCAAAAGATTTAACATAATAACAAAAGATATCAAAGAAAAACAAGAAAAGAGATCCATTAATTTTATTTAAAAAACCACTACAAATGAGACATATTATGACGCGCCCTGTCTCCACCACCCGCGCTCGGTTGAAACTTGTACGTTTGGAACGGGTTTACAGCCGACACAACCTTCACCACTTTCTTGGGAGACTCCTCAACAAACATCATATTCTGCAGCGAGGTATCTGATGCTACCTCCTTAGAATTCTCTTTAGGAGGTTTACGAACCGCAAGAGACGTAAACTGCCCAGCCATAGGCCCAAGAAGAGGAGCATCTTTCACTAAACAGTAAGCGAAAAGCATGACAGTAAAATAAAATAGAGCGACAAGAATGAAATAGGTTATCAATTTTCCTTTGTTATTTATTGTCGCGTTTCTAAGCGCGTAGAAACAGCCGACGTTTTTGTACGACCTTACTGTTAAATCTGCTCGAGATGTACAGTTTACCGACACGGGAACTAAACTGTTATTCACTTTGGTCATCTCACAACATTCTATGGGATAAAATTTGTCTTTATTAGTTTGCTGCCACTTTGAGTTGATGAAATCATTGTAGTCAACAGCACCGCAGCATTCGTAATTTACCATAATGTAGTCCCATAAATAAGTAATCAAGTCATTCTTATTTCCATAATCTCTATTTATAGAACTTCGCATGAAATTTAGTGTTTTTTCGTTCTTTGAATAAATGTTATAAATGCCTGATACAAAGAACATCCAGCATGATATTGCAGATAGTACAGTGACAAGGAATATATAGGATTGAACAGCACATTTCATTCTGCAGCCAGCACCTAGGATACCACAGCAAGACGTCAACATAACCAAGACTGCTAGAGGCGCTAGAATAGAGGTCAGAGGAGTGAACCAGAGTTTCAGATTCACGAAGTCTGCGATCACAGCGACTACGGAACTTTTAGTAACCGTATAGTTGACTTCACGGAAGAATTCAGTGTTCACAATGCACCAAATACAAATAACGAAGCCGATAGTGCCGAATACCAGAGACAAAATGTTGGTGAAGCCGAGGCAAGTCCGCGGTAAGCCAACTGAGTGCATTTTAGATTGTAATTAAATTATTATTATTGGAAGTCGTAATAAAAGGTTATTTTGTTGTTCAACATGTTGAAATATGACATTGTCAACATTTAGACAGATACGATGTCAAAAGCAGCCAGCAATGTTTTAAAAAGTTTGGAATAAATACTTTTTAATAAAAATATTTCGACTTTTCATACAAACGTTCGATCACCTTAACACCCTGTATACATATATCTGTGTTCACCCCTGTAATGTTCCTTTTGATTCGGAAGACACATTTACCTGTTTAATACAGGTATTGGTGCGGCTGAAGCAGCTGAGCAGTTCAGGCGAGTTCCTCTGCTGCTGGGTGCCGGTGCCCAGCGTGTAGTTGGAGTTGCTGCCCCACACGTACACGTCGCAGGGCTGCGCCCCGTCGTGCTTGTACATGTACTGGCGGTCCAGCATGGCGTGCTCGAGCGCTTTGTAATCGTCTTTGTCTACTATGTCCGTGTTCACCCCTGTAATGTATGAAAAGGTGACTTGTGAGGTTTAGATATTAGCTGCAAATACCATCTGCCGTTTAAAGACTGTAATACAGGGTGAAATTGATATCAATTGCATCCTTTTAAACTAAGAGTCTACCCATCAAACTGAACAACTTTTACTATGGGAGTAAACCGATCGGAGCAAAAAAAAAATCAGCTGTTGCATACATTCATGGAGGTGCTACTGAGGAATGTTCCTCCATTGAAAAGGGAAGATCTTCCACCAGGCTATGTGTGAAGCCTGGGTACCGGCCGTGGTCCAACAGTTCTTAGTTGGACCTTGTATATGTAGCGAATCTCTGTGATTATTTCTCTTGCGCGATTCATGTCTCGCATTCGATTGTGAACCTTATGGGTTACGAACTTACGAGTTACGTATTTAGGATGAACGTTGTCTTTGTATGGAGCATATTTCTGAGAGCGACGGTATCGCTATCTGTTGGCATCTTTGCTATAACTTGTGGGTGTTGACATCTGTAGCAAGTCCCCACACATTTGAGTCGAGTAGGCATTGCAATTTAGTATGGGACAGCTGATTTTTTAGTTGCTCTGATCGCTTTGCTCCCGTAATAAAAGTTGTTCAGTTTGATGGGTAGACTCATAGTTTAAAAGGATGCTAATGATATCAATTTCAACCTGTAGACGTTCCATAACAATAAAAAAAACCAGCAAAGTGCGAGTCAGATTCGCGCAATGAGGGCACCATACAATATTACCAACAAAAATTACGCAAAATGCTATTATTCTCCGAACATTTTCATTTTTCATTCAACATCAGGGTTATTGCAGTGAAAACTCATAAAAGTAAGTTCAGTTGTATTTCTGTTACAAGCGTGCAAAAAGAAAGACATACTTTTTAATGGATGAAAATAAAGATAAAGTAAGTATCGAGGAGAATGTTGGCGACAGACGAAAGGCACGTGTCATAGATAAACGACTAAGGGTCAAAAGATCAATGGTCGATACATTATCATTAATTAATTATGCAACAGATTTTGTAATAGAAAATAAAAAATGGTTGCCAGATTGTTTTATTAACAGAAATCGCCGAGACTACAATGTAGGTAACATTGCAGTCACGGCGATGTAATAGTTAAATGCATTACCTATATCGTTATCGGACGAAATGCATCGCGAATTCGCGATTTACGTCAGAACGTGATGCTAAAAATAAATGTTACACAAGCTAGCACGTGAAAGACTTTATTACAAACCAGAGTTAAGCTTGCCTTTGTATATCACGAATTCGAAGGGATTATGGTCTAGAGTTTATGTAGGTATTTATGTAAAATTATCATTCCTGGGCGCTGGGTCCAAAGCTGTTAGCTGTAGTCATGATTAGGCTGTTATTAAAATACACAATTTATGTTCAGAATAAAAAGAAGCCCATATTCCTCCTCGCGATTTTTTTTATTCTTTCTCACACGTTAGATCAAATTCTTCACCGAATATCATTAAAATCAATCCAGAGATGTAAAATCAGAGAGTCTGACACGCGATTACAACATTATTAGTGTAAATATATCATACGAGCTTTTACCCGCGACTTCGTCCGCATAAATTATATACCAGATTTTAAGTCAGATGATAAGCTATCAAACAAAAAAAGTTTCATCAAAATCGGTTCAGTAGTTTTTGCGTGATACTCGAACAAACAAACACCCAAACAAACAAACATACAAACAAACAAACAAACAAACAAACAGACAGAAAAAAAATCCTAAAATTGGTGATTTGGAATCAGGGACAGTAAAAAACCATGTCGTAATTTTTTTTTTGTAAATATCTTCGATGTACAGACATATTTCTGTTACAGTTTTATAATAGTTTAGATGCAGGCTCTACACTCTCGCGAGAACTTCTCGGCAAGAACTTTCAAAGGAAAATTACTACGGTTCATGACGCCGCGAGAATAATGAAGGGCATCCACACTCTCGTACTTGACCCTTCTCGTCCGTTCTCGGCGAGAATGTAGTGCCTGCATTATACATTACAATTACAACCTCCCTGATGGTAGACCTGTGTCCTGCTGTGAGACATATAATAGGCAGATGATGATGATGATTAAGATTACACCACCAGTTGTATATACCACTAGCGTTTACCTGCGACTTCATCCGCTCAAATTATATACCAGATTTTAAGTCAGATCATAAGCTATCGAACAAAAAAGTTTCATCAAAATCGGTTCAGTAGTTTTTGCGTGATGCTCGATCAAACAAACAAACAAACACACAAACAAACAAACTGACAAAAAATTCAAAATTTGGTGATTTGGAATCAGGGACACCTAAAAACCATATCGTAATCTGTTTTTTGTAAATATCTTCAATGTACAGACACACTCCTGTTAGTTTTATAATAGTTCAGATTTTGAAATGCAATAAAGCATTGAGTATTGATTTAATACATTTAGGGTTGAGACATTGACCGTCGGCGGGTCCTTTTTGTATGGGCCGCACGTTTAGTATGAGACACTGCCGCCGACGCAGCGAACGGTACATACTAATCGTGGTTTTGTCGCGCCGTCTCTCGCCGTCGTCGGTCAATGTTCAACCCTTAACTTAACCACCATAACCTTACCAATCTTCATGAGAGCAACAGCAGAATGTATCTGCCCGTAGAAGATGCTACGATGGAGCGGCGTGTACCCCGACTCCCGGTCCCTCGCGTTGACAAAGGCCTCAGACGAGTGGCGGACCACCCACTCCATGAGTCGAGACCTGCCGCGGGACGCCGCCATGTGGAGAGCTGTGCGACCCTGCAATATCAACAGACTTTTATACCATATGAATAGATAATAATAGTACACTATAGAAGCGAAACTATGGTTAAACTAACATGAGACGGTAGGCTTATTGGTAGGTGTATCTTGACATTTAACGCGGGAGTTTCGTTAAACTAAGAGTGTACCCATCAAACTGAACAACTTTTACTATGGGAGCAAACAGATCGGAGCAAAAAAAAAAAATCTGCTGTTGCATACATTTGAGTCAAGTAGGCATTGCAGTTTAGTATGGGACAGCTGATTTTTTAGTTGCTCCGATCGGATTGCTCTCATAGTAAAAGTTGTTCAGTTTGATGCGTAGACTCTTAGTTTAAAAGGATGCCAATGATATCAATTTCACCCTGTATAGTTTACTATTATTATCTATTCATAATGCTATTACTTCTCTAATGTTAAGGTTGAACTTAAATGCTTAGATCCATCCATAAGTTTCTTTTAGGTGCTAACATGGGTGAGACAGGTGTATATTTAAATGAAAGCCAATCAAAGAAATCGCTTTTTAGCGATAAGACCGCCTTATTTGTACGTAATTGTAATTCTTTATCTTTATTCAAATGTATATTCTGTTTTGGTGTGCAATAAAGTATAATTGAATTGAATTGAATTGAAAGCCTTTATAGTAGACGTACTCTAATTTTCACTCTGCAAATGGGGAAATACTCATGGAACAAATAATTTGATTTATCTTCTGATTATAGTATGTACTACACTACACATACTCCCAATCGTACTCCCGAAAGAAAAGCTGATCTATAATTATTTGAACATTTTAAAATTACATAGCTGAGAACAGTGACCTATCTTGAGGTCTATTTTAAATAAATAGGCTCTTTTTTATTCTTTTCATAGTTAAATTGAGTTGAATTCGAAAAGATTGAATTTGTGATTGTGACATTGTAATTTGTATTAAATGAGTAATGGAATACATTTTTATCTCTGTCATTGCCCTCCCAAAAAGAGAGTTTGTCAGATAATGAATGATCAACAATTAATTAATGTTATCTCCACACTAGTTAAAAGAAATTATTATTATGATTTTATCTAATTACTCACAGTTTAAAGAGCTCACCACTCTCCTACCTTAAGGAACCTACTCGAGAGCTGTAACTCAATGACATTAGGAAGCAAGAGAGGTACGAAAGAAATGCCCAATGTGAAGATCCGTAGTCTCTGCCTACGCCTAAGGGAAAAAGGCGTGAGTTTATGTATGTGTGTCTACGAATAAGAATAACTATAGAACAATAACTCTAAACAAAATCAACGCAATTTTTGGCACCTAACGAAAAATTACATTTTGTATGAGTTTTGGTGGCAAGGTAGAGATTTTAAAGAACAAAAGCCTATGCCTAAAAATGGCGCCTTTTTTCTTTTTTAGCGCGGCCATCAATCAAACTTGAATATTATAGTTCAGAATAAAGTTAAAAACAAAACTTGTTATTACAAATATCTCATATAATTATTAGAGATATAAAGGCTTGAAGTGCACATAATGGTAATATTTTCAACTTTATGCCTTTATATCTCCGTCCGGACTGAGTTTAGGGATATACATGTTAATAAGTTTTGTTTGTTACTTTATTCTGAAATAAAATATTCAAGTTTGATGCTGGCCGCAAAAATAAGGCGCAAACCTTACATAGAAAGCCCGCATTGTCTTTTAGAACATGGTACAGTTTTTTGCTACTTTTTGAGCTTGATTTACATTTCTATACATTCTTATTCGTAGATGTATGTAAATTACACTAAAGAACTTACCTCATAATCAAAAGCCTTGGAGAAGTTTGCGCAGGTACCTTTTATGAAGCTAGCCAGAGACTCGTCGGTGACAGATCTCTTCGTAATAGCACTGGTCAGCGCCTGACCGTGATTCCTGGACTTGCACCGCTTAGTGCAGTCCACTTCCACATTATTCTTACTCATTTTTATTTTAAACCTTTTAAAACTTTACACAATCTTATTTCTATTCTTAAATAAGGCAAATAGATAAGTTGATATGACAACTGAATTCTTAGTTATAGAATGTGAGCAATTCAAAATTCTTTTATTTACAAAGTTGTAGAGCCAAGCTCTTTCGTAGCCCCGGTCGGGGCTACAGTTGTAGTCTAACAACACATAATGCTTTTGATGGCAATCTGAAATAAAGTGACATTGCTTATATTAATTGACGAAAGATTTTAACTTAATTATAATACACCACTAGTTTTTAATTATTAATACAACGTGTTAATGAATTAACGCAAAACTAGAAAGTAGTTTGTTTAGAATCGACAGCAAAATCGAATTATCATGGTTTCGACACGATACGTACAAAGATCCCTAAACAAAAATAGAATTTAAAAAAAAATGGTTTCAACATAGGTAATTTTTTTCAAAATATTAAATATTTCTTTAGCAAAGTTTAAAATTTTCTGAACCCGATGTCAACCAACCGCACGGGCACACTCACCCTACTTACTACCCAAACAAAATTATAAAAATGTATCCATGAGTATGTTAGCGCTTTCTTTCAGTGCTGAAATGATAAACAAATCATTTTTGCCTCAAAACTTAAAATGCGAATAACTTTAAATTTGAAGGGTGTATTCAGACCATGAATCTTAACAACTTTTCCTAAGCAAGGGTAATAAAAACGTTAAAATTATATGAATACACCCTTAACAATAATGTTAAGTTATGTTAGTAATAAAAAACTAGTGGTATATAATAAGATGGAGGATTCAGATGTGTATGAAAGATCTGGGGTGGGGTTTAGTATTCAGTGGCACAAATTTAAAGGGGGGGGGGGGGGGGGGGGGGGCGGGCTAGGGCTGTTCCCCCATCCCACCCACCGAAGGGGAGAGAGAGGTAACGTCTTTGAGAAGGGGAGGGGGAAAGACCCCCTAAAAGACATTGCCCATGTGACGAAATGTATTCATTTTAATCGTTTCACATCTAACTAATGACAATGAGTATGATCAAAGAACACATACAAATAGTATGATAGCTAAAATTATACACAAAATAGGAGGAATATCATACTTCCCAAAGGAAATGGAAATTATCCTTTTCTATTGTGGCATCTACACTATTATAAAACTGTAAATTTAAAAAAAAGAAGTTTCTTTGTTTGTGTGTTTGAACGCGCATCGCGCGAAAGCTACTGAACCGATTTTGATGAAACTTTTTTGTTTTGTAGCATATATTCTGACTTAAAATCTGGTATATATAATTTGTGCGGACGAAGTCGCAGGTTAACACTAGTTTTTTATAAAATTAATTAATTCTGTGCCTGAGCCTTGTGAGGGCTCATATCTAAACTATTATAAAACTGTAACAGAAATGTGTCTGTACATTGAAGATATATACAAAAAAAAAATTACTACATGGTTTTTACCTGTCCCTGATTCCAAATCACAAATTTTTAGATTTTTTGTCTGTCTGTTTGTTTGTTTGTATGTTTGTTTGTTTGTTTGTTTATTTGTTTGTTTGTTTGTTTGGGTGTTTGTTTGTTCGAGTATCACACAAAAACTACTGAACCGATTTTGATGAAACTTTTTTTGTTTGATAGCTTATGATCTGACTTAAAATCTGGTATATAATTTATGCGGACGAAGTCGCGGGTAAGAGCTCGTAGTATATCATATCATAATTGGTACTTATGTGATCAAGGTAATTAACACAACACATAAGTTTAAATAATTCCTATTAGAATAGGGATAGATAGAAGAAACTGGCTTTTTGCCCATCCATGGTGGTCGTAATTAAAACCCAATATAAAGTAGCACAATTCAAACGTAACTATGCTCTAAAAATATTACGAAATAAACAACTTCACAAGGTCGTTAGATCGGCGATATGCGATACGTGCCGGCACCTTGTTACCATCCAATTTAAAGTTCGAATTTAAATGTCGTTATTCGTCATGATAATTACCTGGTATACAACTAAATAAATATAACAAATGTTCGAACATTTTATGTGAAAATACATAAGATTCAAATGCATACCTTTACATCAAAACAGCTGTATGAAAACTGACGATCTCGGAGGCGAAGTGGTAAGCCATAATTCACGTAATACACAGAATTATGTTGTAACTAGCGTGCATTAACGCAATTATCACATAAAATCAATAGGAAAATGTTATAATTTTACTATTTTCCCGAATCTACTAACGGAATGCAAAATTTGCGAAGCAAAAGTAGACATTTAATTTTTTTTCTTTTTTTTTTGGTTCTGTTCAAGGTAAAGAGAAACAAATTCCCATACAACCGATGTCGTCAATAAAATTCTCTCATTTATAGCAATCAAAACGTTAGTGTTCGACGTTTTAACGCTTCTATGGAGTTTTTGGAGGCAATCGAGAAACGCAGGATCCGCAGAGAAGTCCACAGGAAATTTTATGAACCAAAACTCACTATAAACAATAAAAATTCGATGAAATATGAGGACTCCAAACGTTCAAATCCCGCCAAAAACTCTTAATTTTTTTTTCTTTTGGAAAGGCAATGGAAACTAGCCCTTACAGCCTGGTCATAAGTTACATTTTTCTTTGACTTAAAACTAACCTATTGTAACTAATCTTATAACAGCACTGGTAGCATGCATACCCGCGATAGCCGTGATACGACTTTATCACGTCTTTTATCTCGTTCTTTTGCGCGCGAACGAACGACATAAAAGACGTGATAAAGCCGTATCACGCACGGCTATCGCGGGTGTGCATGCTACCAGTGCTGAATCATGAAATGTGTGGGTGATACACACATTCCAATGTTCAAGACAGTTAGTTCTACGCGAGGATCAATCCGAATCAAACCGGAGCGCCTTCTTTATTTCTCACTTTTACTATATTGTTTTCATTAATGGCACATTATTAAACTAATTCTACCGCATTAACACAATAATGACCACGTAAAACGAATTTAGAAAATTAAGAAACAAAGCCCGTTCTTTTCTTTAAGATTCCCATGAACTCTGCCCGTGAAAAACTCTCCTCCTAGCCTAAAACCTAAACCCTAACTAACCCATTGAAAAACTGAGCAAGTAGGTTATTAAACTAATTCCACCACATTAACACAATAATAGCCACGAAAAAATTAAAACCGCCTTCAAAAAAACTGAAAAGTTAAAAAATAATATTGCAGCCGATGACTTTTTCGTTCGCATCATAAGAACATTAATTTGTTTTATCGAAGTCGCTGTCAAGCCGATTCGCGAAAGGGCTTGCATTAGTTTTTTGGCTTGACTTGACACCGACTTCTATAAAACAAATTAATGTTCTTATGATGCGAACGAAAAAGTCATCGGCTGCAATATTATTTTTTAACTTTTCAGTTTTTTTGAAGGCGGTTTTAATTTTTTGATAAAATTTTGTTTATTTCACAATTTTCAGTGGTGAATTCATTAGTTCGATTTGACAGTAGTGCTTCAAATTAACAAATGCACTAGTCGGCACTACGATTTTCGAAGGTTCCCCTCGATTTCTCTGGGATCCATCATCAGATCCTGGTTTCCTTATCATGGGACCATCCTTGGGATATCTCCTTTCCAACAAAAAAAGAATCATCAAAATCGGTTCATAAACGACGAAGCTATCCGCGAACACACATTAAAAAAAAAAATATATATATATACGGTCGAACTGAGAACCCTACTCCTTTTTTTGAAGTCGGTTAAAAATATTCATCGATTAATGGATTAATAATTGAACAACAGCAACATCAAAGGAGTCCATTTCATAACGTGTGAAAATCAATCTTGGTGCCGATACGAAAGAGAAAAAGCATTTGAAAAAATCTATGCTAGAGCGAGATAGATATACTCTTCGACCGAGTGATTTTGACACGTTTTGGGATGGACCCCAAGTGTCAAAATTGTCTGTCATTTTTGTCGTTTGCCTGTTGGATAATCACAAAAACGTAGTAGATTTTCTTTAAATATCTAAGCTTGTACTCATTATAAATAATGCTGAAAGCCATCAACCGCACGGCGAGCCTGGTTAGAACCCCTCTGTCCAGGTAAAGTTGAAATTTCTAACCTTCTCGTCGATTCGTGATCATAAATTTAGTTCTGACTCTTCGAGTTTGGATTACAGGTCGCTCCCAGCTTTCTCGACATGTACTACGAATTTTAAGGCCGGCGTAGACCCGATCTGCGTTCAAGAGGCCCCGAAGATAGATAATGACACAGCGTTGCTCGCGCCAGAAGAGGTCAAGCAGAGGAAAGATCTGGAGGCCACAGTCTCTGTTCCTGCCATGGTAATACATTATAAAACTCATTGATATACGCTTCTGATTGCTCTAAAGCAGGCACGTCAAACTTGAAGTCATTGGTGGGCGTAGAGTATGGTTGCCATTCGTCCCGATACGTCGGGACATGTCACCGTTATTAACAGTGGTGTCCCGACGTCCCGACAAGCTATAAAATGTCCCGACAAACATAACCGAGCGCGCTGCGTAGGCCGCGCAATCTCTTACTTATATATCGTATTGCAGTTATCTCATTATATTGCAGTGAAATCTCGAGCTCGCTTTGCTCGCTCTTGGTTTTAGATTGTATTACAGTCATCTCATTATATTGCAGTGAAATCTCAAACTCGCTCCGCTCACTCTTGGTTTTAGATCGTATTGCAGACATCTCAGTATAAATGAACTGAAACTCCCGCGCACTGATGAACACAGTAAATACAAAAAAAAGGACCTCAAATTGTAAATGTCCCGACGGGGCCTTGGGGATTTAACCCTAGCGTAGAGGGAGAACTAATAGAGCTTGGAACGTGTTTGTTCATAATCACTCAATCAGAGATGCACATAGCAAATTCACTCTAGTTAAAACAGGTCTCCTTCTTTAATGATCTCCTTTTTTGCTATGTGCATCTCTGATTGAGTGATTATGAACAAACACATTCCAACCTCTATTAGTTCTCCCTCTATGCCCATCAATGACTTCAAGTTTGACGTGCCTGCTTAATAATCCTTATTGGCGTAACCACATTTCTGTTCCACTGACAAAAGTGTGGCCTCTGACCAAGAAATGTCTCTTCATATAAATTGTATGCATGGACTTAGAATGATAAAGGATACCAATTCTCCTTACAAGCATGGAAACATGAAAATTGGCCATGGCAAACGGTAATGTTCAACCTTCTTTCATACATCGACGTTTCAAACTATAGGTGTGTCCCTTTCTGTCAGAACAAAAATTAAATAAAAACTTTTGAATTTTCATCGTTTGGATTAGAAAGGGACGAACCAACAATGATGATGAAAACATACGAAAGAATGACGAACGACCCAACCGCCAAGGAGTATTTTCATGTTTTACTGCTTGTAAGGCAGTCTGTATAGACAATACCTATTTCCAGCTTCCTGACGTAACCACATTTTTGTACTATGGCCACTGACCAAGAAATGTCACTTCATATAAATTGTATGACTAGCTATCTTATACATGGTTACACTGACATTCAGTCTACTAGCAAGTGTCATTTCTTGGTCAATGTAGGTGGGTCAAATTCATACAGCAGGCACATCAAACTCAAAGTCATTGGTGGACCAAATTCATAAAGATCACAATTCATAGTGGACCGATAAGAAAATAGTAGAAATTAGAATTTTTTTTTTCCTTTAGTATGTTGCTTAGATTAAAAACTTTTCTCTTACGCTGAAAGATGTAGCCAAGAAATGAGAGAGCGAGATAGCCAGTTATGAAAACTTATGTAAACAAAAAAGACAAAAATATTATTTTTTGTTTCGGTCACCGTGGCCGGTTTTTTTGTTTGGCAAGATGTCAAACCACTGTCAAACCTATGGAATGTTGATGACATCTTGCCAAACAAATTGTCTTTTTGGATGCAAAAGTCACGCTATTGCTGTTTCATGTGCACGTTATGGTTACATCTAGCTACTGTATCTATGGTAAGTTGTCTATTTTGGAGGTAATTTTATGTGCGAAAATCAAAATTGACACTTGCATCCAAGTGTGTGTTGGTCATTCGCGATTTTGTTTCCTTTCATAGGGAAAATAATTACTTGCACAAGTGTTGCACAAGCAAATTGCCATATTTCTTGGTACAGAACAGCATCAGGAAGTCTTGAAGTTGGATTGGGCTGCAGTCAAAGTTTGACATTCTAAAGTAATTTATATCATTAGTTTCTTACAGCAAAAATCATGATATTTTTTTTAATTTTATGATTCATCGTAGAAGGAGTATTCGTTCTAGTGAACGGGCATAAAATAATAATAGTTGCAAAAACGAGACAGCTTTATACGCTAATCGCATTGAGTGAGCGAGAGAAAATCTTAGTTCTTTGACCCTTTCTGCATATGTGATATTTTTGTTTGACTTAGTTGAAACTACTTGCAATTCTTGCAACTAAGTCAAACATATGTACAATTTTCCATACATATTTGTCATATGTCCTATGCCATGTCATATGCCATCCGTTTCCAGTTTACAGCTTGTCTATATAATAATCAGTCATACATACATACATACATACATACATACATATTCTCACGCCTGTCTCCCACTGGGGTAGGCAGAGACAACGGAACGCCACCTGCTACGATCCTGACATACCTCTCTAGCTTCCTCCACATTCATAAGACCTTTCATGCATGCTCGTCGGTTTCGGGTAGATCTGACCTGGCCCTTCTTAAGCACGTCGCCAATTTGGTCCGTATATGTACGTCTAGGCCGTCCCCTTCCAACATTTCCACTTACGCTTGCCTTATAAATTGCTCTCGTCAATCTGCTCTCATCCATTCTTTCCACATGACCAAACCATCGCAACATACCTTTCTCTATTTTTGTCACTACATCCTCTTTCAGACCACAGCGTTCTCTAATAAAACTATTTTTCAATTTATCCATCACATTTACACCACACATACTTCTCAATGAGCGCATTTCCTCTGCGTTAATCCTACTTTCATGCGTCTTCTACCATACCCAAGATTCACTTCCATACATCAATGTCGGGACTAACACTCCATTATGAACTGCCATCCGTGCCTTTTTGGACACGTGTTGGCTTTTCACAAAGGAATTCAGAGCTCCATTTACCCTATTTCCGGCATTCACTCTTCTCTCAATATCACTCTGACACTTACCGTCTCTGGTAAACATGCATCCCAAGTACACAAACTCATTCACCTGTTCCAATTTTTCATCACCAATCATAATACTACATAAGGTACGGTCGTCATTATCATTCCTCTCTAACACCATAACTTTTGTCTTACTTACATTCACTTTCATTCCTTTCTTTTTAAACGATTCATTCATGCAAGTCACCATCGCCTGCAAGTCATTCGCCGATAATCAGTCTACAAGTAAAATTATTATATTTTCCAGTCTGACATCTCCCCAATCAACGGTGTCCCAGATGAGCACATAATAACTCGTCGCGTACGCATCTACCAACCACCCAAGAATGCCATGCAGAGCGGCACCAGCAACATCCACCACTGGGAGATGGAGTTTGACAACCGCCAGCGCTGGGAAAACCCCCTCATGGGCTGGACTTCCACCGGGGACCCGCTTTCGAACTTGAAAGTACAATTCAGCTCTCCTCAAGCAGCTATAGAACATTGCGAGAAGAATGGCTGGGCCTGGTTCCTAGATACTCCAAAATTAGAGAGGGAATTAAGACCAAAGAGCTACGGACTTAACTTCTCATGGAACCGTCGCACCAGAGTGTCCACCAAGTAGACCTGTTAGTACATTGTTGATTTCTTTTATTTAATTCTAATTAGAGTCATAAATATGTTGGCATAGAGAATATATTAAATTGCAGCAAATCACTGTTTTTATTCATGTTCCTAGATAATAGGTTATTTGACAACTAGTCAAATCAGCAACTCTTTATTGGATGTCAAACAGTTATACTTTAAAAATTGTACAAACTTAATATACTCTTGTGACATCATCCAAAGAGAATAGAATCACTGTGACATCATCTACATTTCATTACTTTTTATCAGACTTTTTATAGTTTAACACTACTGTTTATTGTTTAACCCATTCGTGGACACTGAACGAGACAATAGAACTTTTATTGTTATCACTGGCTATAGCCGGTCAGTGTCTGCGAAAGAGTTAACCTAAGCTAAAAAATAACTGAGAATGTGAGTTTAGCATTATTTTCAAACATTAATGTAGTCACACATACCCTATTTTAAATGAATTGACTAAATTAAAAATGTTAAATAAAACAAGGGAGTTCTATATTTTCATTTAATCATAATCTTCAACATGGTTATTTTAACTTTTGTACCTCGGAAGAAAATCATATTTCGCAGGTCTCACTTAAATCTTTATTTACATATGATACAAATTTAAACATATTATGTTACATAAAATTGAACCATGCTCAACACATGTTTTAAATATTGCAATTTATCTAGCTACGTAGTTTTACATGTACATTGTACATCATTATAAATTTTACGAGTTTTAAAAGTAAATTCTAACAACCTTTTTAAGATATAACTAGATAAAATTATGAAAAAATTATTGCATTCTCTTTCTTTATCTATATACAGAGTAATGAACAATATTGAGAAATATTTTCTAATCTAATAGAACATTTTATTAATTGAGGGTAGGAGAGAGCGAGAGAGCACTTATTATGTTTAAAACTGTCAAAGCAATTTGATCACTATTGATGTAGTTTTAAGTTTTAATTTTAGTTGACTAAGGCAGCAGCAGAATAAATATAGATGTCATCTGTAACATCGACAATAAAGAATAGTTTTGCATGTCAGTTTTAAACATTATATTTATCATCACGCGCCAGCTCTAGTATAGTATACCTTCTTGTTTAAAATTTTTGTTGGTGATTAGTGGGTCATTTATTGAAATATCAAAGTTTTCAAAGCAAGTTGTGTAAAAGTTGTTATAAAGCGAGGTGGTACAAATGTACTGAAGGTGTCAGGGTCTAAAAATCTAGATTAATTTGAAACAGGCCTCAAAAAACTACATACAAACGAATTCGAAAAGGGTTTTTTGGTCAAGATAGTAAAATTCAGTTAAAAGTTGTAAAACAATCGACGAACTTGGTCCTACTAAAGGGGGTTTAAAATTTACCATTTTGGGTACAGATTGTACCTACACTTTATTTACGTATTAAGGATGATATCATTTAAACTTGCTTTCGTAACAAACTGCTTAGAACTTGCTATTCTAGACTGACGTCATTAAAATCTTGAATGAATGCTATTTTTTTAAATGTAAATATTATCAAGCACTTTGTGCACCTAAAATTAGCGTAACATCACTAGATATGGCAGCTACATGTTTTAATTAGAACAAATAACAATAAAAATAAAATGGACGGGCGCGACTCTCTAAAATTATAAATACTAATTTGATTAAAATGTAAAGTATTTTTCCTAATAAAGCGCCAAAGCCAAGCTAAAATTTAGTTCCAAGAGAAACAAAAAAGCTAGAAGTAAGGGGAAATAAGGGCAATTATTGATCAAATCGTTTCTTTTTAATTTGCATATTTTTTGGGGAAAAGCTGTCTAAGGGCTCTTACAGACGAGCGACACTTTGCTGTCGCGGTGGGTCGCAGAGCGTCGCGCTCAAACATTTTACGGCTCAGCTACACCCGGCGACAACAAAGTGTCGCTCGTCTGTGAGAGCGCTAACGCGAAATCCATCCTGGAGTGCGATTTTTGAATCTCATACGTTGAACTCAGACAGTTGAAAATGTATGGAGATACGCATCTTTCTACAATTGATTTGACTTTCAAAAATCGTACCCCTGGAGTACGTTTTTTGAATGTCAAATCAACAGTAGAAAGATGCGTATCTCCATAGTAATTTTGACATTTACAACTGCTGAGTTCAACGAATGAGTTTCAAAAATCG
This sequence comes from Agonopterix subpropinquella, assembly GCA_922987775.1. Lineage (NCBI taxonomy): Eukaryota > Metazoa > Arthropoda > Insecta > Lepidoptera > Depressariidae > Agonopterix > Agonopterix subpropinquella. The sequence goes on from OV277710.1 coordinate 7,079,438, forward strand.
CACTCCTGATATGCAGAAATTTAACTTTGCTACATTATAGGTACACACGGCGACACATCAAGTTACCCAAAACCAAAATAAGCTGGCCGCGCGTCGGCATAGTAATGTATAACGTGGCGCGGCCAGCTTATTTTGGTTTTGGGTAACTTGATGTGTCGCCGTGTGTACATGCTTGAATAATTAGTAATAGTGGTGATTTTCATACATTTTAAGTATAAAACTAAAAAACTACCGAATATATTTTTTTAATGTAAAATTTTTACATTTAAATCGCTCTTTAAACGGCTATACTTGTATTGTTTCTCTTGGAACAAAAAAAACATAAATATACAAAGTCTAAAATGGAATATTGTCTTTTAAAATGTAACTAACAAGTAAATAGAGCTATTTTTTTATCATTAAGTTACTATAAAACTTGAATTAATTCAATGCCTATTGATTTGTGCAAGTCTCAACTTTATTGTAACAGAACGAAATCACTTGCAATTAGATTTTAACATTGGCAGCAAAATGTGGCATCAGTGCCTATTCTAAAAATACATGACATTCTAATTGTACAAAACAATTTTTTAACTACTTATGTTTAAAAGGCGAGAATTGACGTCTTCATAAATTCTACATTTCTATTGCTTCTAATATTGAGTGTATTCGATGCTCTATATGATTTTCATTATTTTATTGCAAGCGATTTTCCTGAAAAAATAATGATCTTGGTAATAGATGGTGTTGAAATTCAACTCATATCATTCAGTAGATATTTTAAATCTGGTTTTAAATGTATGACCGTGCTAGCGAACTTATAAACTTTTTTCGCACTTTTTGACATTGTAGAATTCAGGCAGTGCCATCTAGCGGTAGCGGTAGGTACTTTTTATTTTTGAAAGAAAATCGCTCTTTACAGAGAAGTAAAAGTATTGATAGGTTAGATTGTTTCTCGATGCTGTATGATAAATTCAGGAACTAGGCGGCTATTATTTGAGTAGGCGATCGAAAGGAAAAAAAGAATTGTTTCAAAAGTAGCGGAGTCTCACAGTATCTAAAATTTTCTAGGTATTTCCCGCAATTCTGCGTTTTGTATTCTATATATCTAAGCCTTGACTATGTCTATGGTGTTCTTCATTTTATTCAAAATCCAAGAGCCTTTTTAGCGTGATGCAGTAACAAATATCGGAGCTGTCCTATTTACAATATTAGTAGCATAGAGTAAATAAATTATACACAACAGAGGGTCAATGCCCGTACTAAGAAAGTTGCCACCTTCTTAGTTGAAAACTCGCGCAAGTACAGCGACCGTGGTGAGTAACGGTACTACAACAATGCTTAATTACGTTAAAATACGTGTTAAACACATTTTTTTTTAAAATTTTTAAGAAAATTAATCTATATCATTTATTTCCGTGGAACAATACTCAAATTATAGTGATCTAATAACGTTTAATTAAGATTTATCTCTCGTTCAGGCCAGTACCGACATCTGTTTGCGCCAATACTATACTAAATCTAAAATGTATGGAACCGACCAGACATGTTAGTAGGAATACATAAATTAACTTTTGCTATATTTTTTAAGTCTCCACTACTTTTGAAACAATTTTTTTATAAGATTTTTCCCGGTCCATAATGTAATTAGGTTGTTTTGGTTTCCTCAGATCATACTCGTTCACACAATGGTTAAAATACAGTTATTTCCGAAGAATTGAAAACTACTCAAATTCTGACATAATTTTTGGAAAACCCTGACTTTGAAATGTTTGGGGTTTCGATTTGGAGTGCTTTTGAAAGTCTCACATCATAATTCGAATAATGCATTAACTCCATACTTTTATTAACATTTTCGTATACGAATTATGAAGTGTGTCTTTCAAAAAATAGCACTCTAGGTCACATTTACTTTTAATTTAAATTTTCATTGAGAAGCCTGTCACTTATTGTTTAGCATTATCGACTTAGATGACATTATCAGTCGTTCTCATAATTCTAATATATACAACAACAAAATTTACAACCATATCTTGAGACAAGTCTCTATCGCACTTAAATTATTAATCAAATAGAAAAACTGCTATACAATCGAACAAATTAGCGGTTTCTAATCAAGCGTAATTTTTAAAACGAACCCTATTATTAAAAGTTGTTTTTGACATCGATTTTCTAGTATCGAATAAGATTATTAAAATCGATAAAACGATTGTAAGACCCTGGGCCTGTAACCGGACTTTCGATATTCGATATATCGCCACTGTTTCGGTCCGCACTTCATAGTAATAAAGTTGACATTGGAACGAAAACGTTCACGCAATTGCGAAGTTCGAATGTGCGGGTAGAGGCCCTGCATTAGGCTGCCTGTCCACTAATGCGAGCTGGCTGTGCGAGCTGTGTAAATATTAACCAATGCACGGCTCGCCCAGCCAGCTCGCATCAGTGGACAGGCAGCCTAAAGGACGGACAACCGGAGGCCGACCTTTTCAGTCTATAAAATTGACTGCATGGAACTATGATAATATATTGGGTCTTTCTTAATATGCAGACGGTTTTCTAAGGGGATTATTAAACCATCAATCTGGACAGCTTTATCTATGGGACCAACATCGAAATCGCGAATAAAATCTTCATAAAAATCTGGAAATCTACTCGAATCTTTATGGAGTATGGAACAGAATTTTTTTACGATTTTAATATTGGTCCCATAGAGAAAGTTGTTTAGGATCATAACCATACCCTGAAAAAACCGTCCTAATTAAGAATTATGTGTCGATTTCCATGCAGTTTATTTCCTTAGACAGTCGGCCGCAGATTGCCAGTGCGCAGGAACTAATTTGATTGCAAGAATTAGACGTTCATGGAAGTACATTGTAAGGCTGCTCTGTAGAAGCGACATAATCAGTCCGCGCTGTAGAGCGTGGACTTTCAAACAATTTATTTATTTTTAAAGGTAAACTCGATAACATCGCTTCAGTAGGAGCGTAGCCTGTATTACAGAATACTCTATCGGATTTTACCAACACACTATCTGTCTTGCTACTGTGAAACTTGATCATCGATTAATATTCGATCAATATATGTTTAAGACAGTTTTAAGCGATTTTAATCCACAATTAGAGGCCAAGTTACCATGCTACGATATCACTTCAAGAGTCGCCTAAAACCGTTCATATCATATTGATCCTATCGATCGATGGCCGACAAGTTTCCCAATATCACTACAGTTCTATCTAAATACTCTATCTAATTTAGGGGCTTTTTAATCATCAGTTTTTAATTATTTATAGACGTGATTTTAAACTAACGTTTTTTTAAATTACAATTAACTTAACTACCCGTTATATCACCGTGCACGGTTGTGTCTGAACACAATATTCGATCATTGACACTTTTGTGTCGTCTAGCCGATCATAACTATGAGGTTTAACTAGAGTCGGGAGCCTCGTCGGGCTCGATGGTTATGGATCAGCTGGGTTGTTCGTCGCTCTCCCGGTGTACGAGGACCCTGACCACGGTGGGGGGTGCAGAGGGGGGCGGGGCGGCGTCCGGAGATGCCTCCGTGACCAGGATGCTCACGGCGCTATTGGCGTGGGGGGAAGGGGTGCGCGCGCGGGCGGGGCTGGTCGCCCGTCGAGCTGAATTCCGCCGGGAGGTCACGCGAAGTGAACCTGGAAGGTTACAGAAAATATGCTGCCATTAGATTGTATGTACGACTATAAATGGTGTGCATTCTGTAGAACTTGAAATATTAAACTTATGTGAGTAGGTATGATTCCACGGAATTTTTGAGGAGTTATCAAGCTTATGCACTCGTTTAAAAAATTCAAAATTTTGGGTAAATTGAGGGTAAAATAATTTCTATGTCAACAGGTGAAAAGTGGGAAGCAGGATTTATTTTGCTTTTGTTAGACTGAAATAAAATAAACCACACAATCAATGTACCTAAGCTTTGTGTTACTTACGCATTTAACAGACATCCTGAATAATACAAAAAGTAGCGACTAAGCTAGCAGCACATTGTCTATTTAGGCTGCACTTTAACATCCATGCTACAAAGATTTTCTACAATTTAAACACATGCCAGGACCAGGAAAATATGCAGGCATACTGACTGACATCACTGGAACAGAGACAACATAGTAAGAAAAAAACAGCAAGCAGTCATGCAAAAGGGTCCATATAATTGATATCCTGTAACATGTATGCACTGCAGACTACAAACTGCAATACAAATGCCAATCCAGATAATATTTACAAACCACTTATTAACTCACAACAAAGAATATGCAGTTACAGTAGACCTGTCCGCATATTTATGTTTGGAAAAAAAATGGTTAGAATTGTAAAGAATTTTGGTTCAGAGCGGCATCACATTAGGCAGGTAGATTATAATCATTCAGACTACTGATGCTCCTGAATAACCACGACAACTGAACAATAGATACCTATACTTATATTCGGATATAAATTTTCGGCCCCAGTTTGGGCGCCAATAATAAAAATGCTCAAAATATTGGCTCCCAATTGGGACCAAACTAGTTTTAGATACCATCTTAATGTGAGGCCGCCAACTGTATTGAACAAGAAATCAACGCTAACTATAGGAAGAGACACGGAAAGCAAAACATTACATATGAACCTGCTCGTTTCGGACCACCATCCTCGTCGACAGCATCTTGGTGACGCAGGAATAAAGGCAAACCGTACGCAGACCTCCGCCGCGGAGGCGCCGACTCCGATCCACCTGCGACCTGCACAATAACTCGCTTTTTAACCTAACTCGCGGCTAGATCGAAGAGTCTAATGAAGTTAAAAACCATTCCAAAACACAACCAGATTAGTAGACAATTTATGCACAAAGCATCAGATATTTGCTTAGAAGCTCTACGATATTTGAAATAGTTTGAATAGATAAATCTAAAGCGAAATAAAGTATTTAGGTACTACTATTCTAAGAACAGATGAAGTAAATTACCTGGTCACCAGGAGTGGCGCCCGGTAGCAGCAGGAGAGGGAGGTTAAGCCACGCCCCTCCCAGCTCGCTCATGTCCGAAGCATCGGATGCTCTCGAAGACTTCCGACTAGAAGCGTGGGACCCTCGACGAACATGTAACAGCGCGCTGAGTCGCCCTCCCCAGCCGCCGCCTGGAGACCATTTTGTGCTCTCCTCTTCATTCGATGAAGGGCTACGGTTTTTTCGCCTGTAATATAAATATTTGCGCTGGAGTAATATTCCAAACATTGTTTATACACACATTGTATACTGTTCCATAGTACCTTTTGCTATTATACTCTTACAACTATTACACACCAAGTAATATTTTACGACAAACATGGAAAAACGTGGTTTATGCAGAAATTCTTACTTGACATATTCTCTCCAAGTCCGCTGTATTGTTCGAACAGCTTTATCTTCTCTCTTCCATATTCTCGTAGAAGAGACTATTTCTAACTCTTTTCTTGTAGGGAACTGCTTCTTAAATTTAATATCCATTTGCTCTTGAAGTTGTCTAAATGTATCTGTTTCTTCTACATGACCTAATACGTGTTTAACTAAAGAATGAAGAATGTCCAAACAATGGATCTTGTTTCCTCTAGCTATGGGAAGATTAAAACTCACTAGCGCAACTGTATTTGGTTTGGAAATACCTAAGGGGGGATCTAAGGAGGCTATGAAGTCTGATAGTTGAGCGAAACTTATGAATTGTGTCGCATGAGGGTCGTATCTGGAAAAATAAGATACATTTTAGTTAATTTTAGAATAGTATGCTTGGCTGGAGTTCGACAGAACAAAGAAGCAATCCGCTTTTTTTAGAAATCACAGTTGTACTTACTTTGACCACCTAATGTAGAACATTTCGAGATCGTCTTCAACTATACCGATTTCTTCTTCTTGATGAGCTTGGTTGAAATTCTCGAGAATGATAGCAATGTACATGTTTATTACAATCATGTAGCTAATAATAATGAAAGAGGTGAAGTAAGTGATGGCAAGCAAAGGGCTTCCGCAGTTGCCATTCGTGTGGCCGTGATCGCCAAGCTCGCATTCCGGAGGTTGGATCATAAGGGACTCTAAGACGTCGTTCCAGCCGGCTGATGTCATGAGACTGAAATGCAGAATTGTTTAGTAAGCGATTTTAAACCTTCTGTGACGAAGGGACGACTAAAGGCTGAAGAAACCCATCTCTAGAAGATGCAACTTGTTACACAACACCGATTGCACAACCACATCGAACTCACCGAAAAAGCAGCTGCATACTCCTTCCAAAAGTCTGAAAGTTGACGATGTCATCCAAAGCACCTTGCTCCTTGACATGTCCGAAGACAGACATTCCGATGATCGCGTATATGAACGTTATCAACGCTAACAACGCGCCGATGTTGAACAGAGCTGGTAGAGATACTACTAGCGCGAACAGGAGTTTCCTAATGCCCTTAGCGGCCTGAAAACATGCAATACAAGATTTTTAGAGACACATAATAATCCATGATGAACACCGAAAGACAACACCTATAGTTTAGAATAATGCTCACTTTAATCAGTCTTAAAATTCTCCCTATTCGAAACACACGAACTACCCGCAGTAGTGTGGGCGATATGGGTAGATCTATCATGATATCTTCCATGAGTATACCCAAGATTGATGCCAACACTAAGAGGAAATCGAATACGTTCCACGGCACCGTAAAGTAATGATATCTCAGACCAACTATTTTTACTATCGCCTCTGAAAGGAAAAAGCAGAGATTAGTCAGAAAGAAGAATAGGTAGGCAGATGTTAAAGCATGGAAAGAATTAGGCGGGGAGATGACTTACCTAAACCAAATACTGTAGTGAAAAACGCATTACTAACTTCTAGAATAAAGAAAACGGAATGCGGCTGATCGTAATGCTCAATACCCATCGTAAGCATGTTCAAGAAAATTAAAACAAATATGGCAATCTCAAAACGACGAGAGTTCGACAAATCGTAAAACATAGCAAGGAACTGATTTCTTGGCCGCTTTATAACTTTTTGGGGCTTCTTTCTGCCAAGTTTTTTCATTGCAGTATAGTAGTGCTTTTGGCTTTCTGTGAGAAACATTTCTAATACTCCTCCTTCGTACTGTAATGGAAATAGTAGTTATGGATACCAAAGTGAAAAGTTAGTGAAAGAACTTGCATGATATGTTACCCAACGTACCTTCTTCTTGAGCATATTAAAATTATCTATAATTACTCCTATAAAGAGATTAAGAGTGAAGAATGACCCACAAACTATAAAAATAACGAAATAAATGTAAGCGTAAAGATTGGCTTCTCTCGCAGGCTGTAAGTCAACACCTCTCGCGTCTACTGCATCGGCCATAACTTCCATCCAACCTTCAAAAGTCGCCACTTGAAATAACGCTAAGTATGCTATACCAACGTGGTCGAAAGATATCTTGGAATTTATCCAAGAAAAGTTATTGTAATAACACTCCCATTTATCATTTACTATCTGAAAACAGAACGAACTTTCATTAAACTTGTCCAATTAATTCTACAATGGCTGACGTCTAGACGAAGCTCACCTCTAAAGGTAACAGTTCTCCTTCGTCGTCGACGCACTTGAAGAACTTTCCACCGAAAAACTGTACTCCCATAATAGAGAATATTAACCAAAACACTAAACAAACTAATAACACATTGAAGATACTAGGTATAGCATACATGAGGGCGTTTACGACTATCCTCATGCCTTGCCACCGAGATATCGCACGGAGTGGCCTTAACGCACGTAAAGTTCTTAACGATCTTAACACTTTTAGATTCTCGTTCTCTTCTATTAACAAACTAAATACTGACACCTGCAAAAATCACATACATTATTTATATCTTAAAGGATTACCATAAAACAATTTTTATTAGAGAAGAAACAGTTTAGTACTCACAAAAACTATAGTAAAGTCTAATAATGTCCAAAAGCTCGTGAAATATCTGAAGAATCCCAACGCAATCCATTTCAGAAACATTTCTATAACGAATATCATGCAAAACCCAAGGTTAGTCCAGTAAAGGATTTTCTTCAGAGGTTTATTCTTTTCGAGATGGATGTCTTCGAAACATAGAGTAATACTGGAGGCGAATATGAGCACTAAAACAAACCACTCAAAGGCTGGAGTGTCAACGTATCGCAGAACAAATGTTCTGATTAACATAAAACGCTGACCCATCTTTGTTTCTATAAGCGATTCCCAACAAGAACATCTGTAATCATTTAATTAATTAGTAGCATGTAATACAATTCACACCAAAACGATAATTAATTTCATTCTAACTACAAAACAAACTTGTTTGGATACGTACGTGTCATTGCATTGACGAGGAAAGCAATCCTGAGGAACTTTTGCCTCCTTCTGTTTCCCAAATCCCGGAAAATTCCCCATCGCGTCCGCGTACTCGCCCTTTGAGTTCTTTCTCCCACCTACGGTTAATTCATCCACATATGAGACTAAAGTTTGCCAGGGATGCTGCATTGCTTCTTCATCTGGTCTTGCCGTTGATTCCTTACATAAAACGTTCGGTGGTTCCATCCCTTGTCTCCTACTTTTCTCTGGTGTTGTTCTACTCGATAACTGTGCCATTTCATAATGCTCGTTGTCATCTGAAATGATTACTTAATTGTATTTACTATTAATGCATACATGCATACATAATGCTCACGACTATATTCCCCGAGGGGATAGTCAGAGATATTCTGAAACCTCAGAACATCCACGTTTCATTAGTACCGTAACTCTGTCCAGTGTGACGGGGAGTGAGCCCGTCGCTACTATTAATTTCTTACAATACAATTTTTTTTACTAGTAACATTACCTCTGGAATCGGAAGGTTGCGTGTGGTATCCAGAAGACATTTGATTCAATAACCTCTGTGCCATAACTTGTTCGGTGGGCGATGCGTCAAGATTTTCCTTGGAATCTTCTCTAATGCTAGTTATTTTATGTTCGGCCGCTAAGTCACGCACGTCCTTCAAAGTTTCTTGGCTGCCATGATTGAAGTTATTACCAGTTTGGTATAGCTGCGGGTATTGAAAGTCGGAACCTACTGATATTGGCCTGTAATATTTTAAACTTATTACAATTTAAGAACTTTGATGAAAATAAACTTTAGATTTTTCGTTTGACTATACGTACTTATTTAATGCTTCTTGATAACTATGGCTATAAATATTGTCATGTGGAAACAATACAGTCTCCTGTATAGACGTCGAATATCGCTGCTCCTGCTCTGAAATTGACTGTTTCTTCTCCTCCTTATTGGCGTTGTGTTGTAACATAAATTCGTTAACTAGCTCTTCTAACTTAGATTTTTTTTCAGTCTCTTTACTTCTCGATATAAGGAAACCTTTTTTTCTTACTATAGAACGTATTCTATCGAAACTTTTAGCTAATTTTGAGTCCTCCCCGACTTCCTAAAACATTAACATTATAAATCGAATTGGTTTACTTAATAGAAATACTTCAAGTGAAGGCGTAGCAAATTTTGAATCCAAGTTGATTGTGTCCAATTGTTTCTTTTTCTTAAATTTAGTAGACAATAGGTACAACATCAAAATATTCGGCTGCCTGGCTAATTGATTTATTTAATTATTTATAATATTGGGTACCTATTCAACGATATTCTAAATATAGCATATTCAGTATGTCCATAAAAATTTCACGCGTAGTTAATTCAAAATCAAGATTAACCAGGACGCTGATATATTAGTAACATAACAAACAAGACAACAAACAACATCTAAGCATTGTCAATACAACATCAATACAAACCACACGATGCGTTGCATGACAAACAAGCTCAAAAGTGCATAAACAACACCAAACACGACATTTACCATTACCTCCTTCCTATTCTTGAGTTCCTCGCTATTAAAGCTATTGAGTAATAAGGCAAGGAAGAGATTGAGCACCATGAAATTGCCCATTACTAAAGCGGGGAGGAATATAAAGAAGCAGCTTTCTGCTCCACTCTCTTGCTCTGCCCTCATACAGTCCCACAATGGCTCGATCCACTCTCCACAGAGAATCCGAAATATCATCATGAACGAGTGGAAGAAATCGTTGAAGTTCCATCTATAGTTATTGAGAAAGTAGATGAGAAAGATAAAATTAAAGATTAGAATTATTCAGAATGAATATTAGTTACAATGAAGATTAAGTCACACAATTTCACGTATTCAAAGTCGAAGAAGCAGTAATTTACCTGGGCACAGGATCCGGATCGAACTTGTCAGGTGTGTAAGATTTAGAGAACAACTGCATACCGATAACGGCGAATATGTATATAACTATCACTAACACGAACGTCAAATTACCGAGAGCACCGATAGTAGATATTATAATACTCAACAACACTTTCATTGTAGTCCATGATTGAGCTAACTTTAACACTCGTAACTGCAACAAATAATTTATAGAAGATAATAATTGACAAAGAAAACACATGTAATAAATGAATGCAGTTCAAAATGTTACATGATATAACTAATGGAGAAGTTAAAACATTCTTACGAGTACCTATTAATAGTATACGATGTGAACTTACCAAACGAAGGCCCCTTAACACAGATAGGCCATCAACGAGCTCAAATATTAGATCTAGAAGGCTGGCTGATACAATGATCAGATCAAATATGTTCCAACCGCACGCGAAGAAATCTTTACTCATCGCCATCACTTTCATTATACACTCTAAAGTAAATATTGACGTGAACACCTGGAATCCAGATAGCATTTGAGTAAATGAAATACTATTTAACAAATTAATTGTAAAAGAAAATGTATGCAAATACCTTATTTCCTACATCTAAGACCTGCCTAACATTCTCACTCATGCCATGGTGCTCCAAGGCAAGGAAGAGTGTGTTCAGAATAATACAAGTTGTAATAAACAACTCGAATAGCGGGTCTTTAACGATCCCGTACAAACAGTTCTGAAACTGCAGCCATCCCTCGTAGTCAATGCAGCAGGTCACGCAGCATTCACAGTTTCTATCCATTAGCTCATCTGCGATCAAATTGAACATCATTTCACAAAAATACAACTAATAAAAACAACATTTAAGACAGTCGTACAAAAAAGGAAAGAATAGAAGAAAGATTCAGGACAGCAAAAGCGTAGTGAAGCGTATAAAAATTCTTTCGAATCAAAGCTTCAGTTTGCAAAATTATATATTCTATTTAAAATTATTTATAGAAAAATTGTACATGCAGTTGAAAGCAGAAAATTTGGGACTAATAACGCAGGAAAATGCACGGTACTTGTATTTGCCAATATGTGTAATTTATGACTGTCCGTGTCTATACCAGTAAAGTGAAATCAGTATCGGATTAGCTGTGATCAAATTGTGATAAGTTAATTTCGAAATTTTCTGAAGATTGGATCGCATAGAAGTTGCAAAACGACAGAGTAACAAAACACATTTATAGACAGGTATTGTTAGTAGACTTGAATGCGATTCCTTGAAAGACGAGACGACAGCAAATGAACCAATCGCAGACCCTGCAGTCTTCCTGTGGGGAACAGGGGTGGACTGGGGGGCAGAAGCGTTGGCGTCTGTGTTTTACTAACCTGTGAAGTAAGTGCAATTTTGCTGGTAATTGCCCATATGAGTTTTGTGCGTGGCTGCCAATAAACTGAGCTCATTAATTTTCGTCGTCTCCGCTTGCGGGAGTGCGGGCGCGCGCTTGTATGGCCAGTCCGCCCCTGACGATATTAATGAGGATAGAAGCGAGATTGCAATAGTGTTGATCAAAATGCTCAATCAGGCGATGCCTCATTGAGTAGTGAAGCTAATGGTGAATGTTACCAGTCGTTAGATACAATCATTCATCTGTCTGTACATTGAACTAATATCACACATTAGCATTACTTTATTTGATGAATGGTTGTTCCTAAGACATTTGCATCTATGTATTATAATTTTATTGCAAAATGCATTTGCAGTTTCTACTATCTTGGTAGCTTTTTGAATACAAAGGAAAGGCATCAAAACAAATATTGAAGATTCATTAAGCTACCAAAAGTATTGCCGATTGATTAAGGACTCAAAAGCAATCCAGCTAAATCCAAAATCAAACGGTTTGAGGGTTTGGCAGGATTGCTCTAAAATTGAAGAGAACCTTACTTAATGCTTCTGAAATCCAAAGAAAATATCATCTGTTTGCAGATGCAAATTGAAAAAGAGCGAATAGTTAGATATTTAGAAGGAGAAATCAAGAGTCAAGACAAATCATTTATTGTTATTTTAGAAAGATTGAGAATAAAAAGTTTTCTGTACAAAGTATCCGATTGTCCGTAGATAAATTGCAAAGAATGCAAGCATTGAAGTTTATTAGAAAGAATGCTAGTCAATAGCCTAAACTTATTTAATTTTAAAAGTGTTGAAGAATATGTATATCATGCAAATTAGTAGCCATATCTTAAATTCATGTTAATCTATCTACAGAATTTGGAAAAAACTATGATTTCGTTTTAAATGCGATATTAATTTAGTCTATTAGAATGTGATGTTTTCTGTCGTTTGTAAGGCTTTCGTGTTTGCGAAGCTTATCATTCATATACAGTACAGTGTTTGGTGTTTGTTTTTGTGCTTTCCAAGTGTCGAAGCCGTGCCAATCAATGGGATTAGATTATCGGTCTAATGCAATCAAACTGACTCAAGCTTGGCTCACTGTCACGTTCTAGTCTATTGAATATTTTTGATTACATTAAACTCGTCAAGACTCAGAAGCTGTGCATAGAATGTGTTGAATTTTGTTTTACCTAGTACGACGATCTGGTTGAGGTAGTCAGGATTCAGCGGGTACTTGTCTTGGATGCTGAACTTCTCGCTCATCCTCTCCTTTTCTTTCGTTTTCCCTGGCTGCTTGTCTGTTATTTGCTCTTTGGGAACTTTCTTCGGCTTTGGCTCTTGTTTTTTGCTTGTCTGTAATTTAAAATATTACATAATGTTTACGTACCTTCTTTATTATTTCCTTTTGAGGCATCATTTTAATGAACTTACATTATTCGATAGAAAGCTTGTTTACAAAAATCATTATAGGTAAAATAATATAGGTAGTCAATACGATTTTCACCAGGCAACACAAAGAATTCTCTTCATGTGCCAAATTAAAATGGACATCGGTCGTGATGAGGATGGTTCCTAAAGATTCGCAATATAAAAAAATTCCTATTCCTACATGACCGATTCTAAACAAATATACAAAACTGCATCTGATGAAATAACCAAATCCATGAATGAGGAATAACAACCGCCCAACTTTACTCCCCTGTGGGACACTTTCGGTAGACATCCGGAGCTTTGTAAATCTAGCTTCGCTAGTCTGTTAGAATTAAATATCTAAGTATCCTTTTACATGAAGCAGCCACTTTTGTAGTTTGTTACATTGTTTTAACTAAGTCTGATTTGTATTTAACACTGAACGTTTTTATATTTCAAAAGATAACTAAAGGCTTAAAATTAATCAATGTAAATTCGATGAGACATGATGTAATTTCGATGTAAGTATGTTTAGGAAAATATTATGGATACGAGATATTTTGACGACAATACGTGATTTGGATACAACAAACCACATGGTACTTAGAAACCTAGTGCATAAAGCGCTAAGCGAAAGTTCATCAAAAACGTATATTAAAAGCTTTTCCGAAATTGGGTAAACCGGCAATTTCACTTGGACACTAAAGTTACCTTTTGTAACTGAGGTAGCGTTGTAGGCGGCGGTGGCGGGGGCAGCAGATGCCTCCTCGGGTGAGGGTGGGGAGCCTGGTCGTCAGACGTGTGCTCCCCGTCGTCATGGTCGTCGACTACCCCGGAATCATCCAGGGATGACTCCCGGTTGTTGCTGTGGTCGCTTAGTTGGCGACCTGCAGCGCTTAGTGCACCTCGACCTGGGAAGAATCCGTCGATGAAATGACGAAGACTGAATCGCTTTGTCCTAAGTTTTCTTGTTCGTTAGATACGAATTCCAACCAACTAACTATCGCATTATACCTTGGCTAGCGTTGCTAACCTTGGAAGAGATTCTATTTTCAATGAAGGAGTTCGATATAAAAGAGTTAGGTCTATTTAGGTACTAGATTGTAACTACTTAAAAATAAACAAAATGTAGAAAGGTTACAGTAAACATGCCTAGGTTTTAAGTAACAGCTGATGTATAGGTACATGTCGCCTTGAGGATGTACCTACGTACTGTAGACTTATATGAGAAGAACAGCATTTGGTTTGAAACCTTTGCTGAATTCATAGAACTCTTCATTTAATATCTTGCATTATTTGGCTTCTCTTATGAAAATGATCTGGTAGAGTTTGTACGGAAAGCCGACGTTGTTGCTTATAAATTCACCACAGGTTTCCTAGCAAAAGTTATGTATTCTCACGAGTGATTCTCTTAGAATTATAATATTTTCCATAGATAAAGAAACCCTTCTCTCAAATTCTTCAAGTTTAAATTAAGCCATCAACTTATCTCTGAGTGCCTTGGAGTTTAATCAAAGATTACCTAAAGCGTTGTCGGGATGCAATGTATGAGGGGGTGGCGGAGGCGGCGGAGGCAGGGGCAGCGGTGGCGGCGACGTGCTGGGGGTCACTGACCGCGACCTGGACCGCGATCTCGATGACCTGCGAAAATAGTGGTGTGTCTTTTTAGATTTACCAAAGAAAATATACTATTCTATTACCCTCCTCAGTTCAAGATCATATTGTTTAGGAGAGAAGAAATTCACAGCTAATTGTGAATGGTCACCTGTGAAGGTTAATATAATTGGTCCTTCGAGCCGTCAAGCCGTGTCCACCCATTTGCTCTAAAAACACATAAAGTAATGCAATAAATTATAGCTTTTAGGATCGCACAGAAAAAGCAGTCTCTCAAACTAATTGAAAGAGAGGTAGCTTTATATTTCACCGCGCTGAAACTATACGAGTTGTTGGTAGGTAAACATAAAAGTTGCCTTCAAGGCTTCAAGTGATGATGATGACAAATAGAAGACAGAACCAGATGGGGGCAAGTGGCGAAGAGACCGCATTTTCATGCCAAAAGAGAGGTTTGACCGCTTCATGAATGATGCGGCACAATTTCCGAAATGTACGACTACTTAGCGTCGTGGGCTGGAAACCACGCCGTTTTTGAGTTAAAGTACCTACTTTCCAAAGTACACACGTATTTTAACTCAAAAAACACAAAACCGCTTGGTACATAATACCGTGATCCTCAACAACCAAACCTTTATTATATTAGCGCTGCAAAATGCGTGGTCATTTCATACTTACGACAAACTCATAACTTTAACCAAAATTGTTTTCAGGCACGCCTCAGAACAACGCCTAAAAGATTAGTCAGATAAGTAAACTCATCATAAATGCGGACATTAACTACACTTGTAAAGGATGCGAGTCATTTCACGCTTCCCGCAGGCAAGGGACTAAAGTCAGCTCACGGTTACTTTGCTGTTAGGCTTTGTATTAATTTAGGGCGTAATTTAGGGGAAAAAAATAGGTCTTTTTAAAACAAAGAATAGGTATGGGAAGCTCGGGAATTATTTGCGAGTCTTCACTTTGCGCGCGGTAGTAAGATCTGCAACTTTTTGATACAATAACATTGGATTTTAAGATTCACTACAACTTGAAAAAGGCAAAAGCTGATATTGAAATAGAATCAAACAATGATACAAGCTGAACGGATTATCAAGAATTGGCCGTGGGTGGCTCGAACCTAATGGCTGAAGACACACGGGAAGCGGAATAAAGGTGGAATCGTGATATGGTATCACACGGTTGAGTGAGAACTTTGTGAAGGTCACAGGGACGGGAACAAAATGCGGAAAACATCGATGTCTTTTTGTTGAAATGTGGATGAAATTAATAATAATAATAATAATAACGCTCACAGGCACATACTATCAGTTTAAAATAACAATGTGCATGACCTTGAAGGGCCGTTCGATAACTTCACTCGGTTGCAAAGGAATATAGACTCTATGTAAAGGAAATAATCATTTGAATGACTCGAGTGAAGTTCGTGTGATTGAGTGACGTCAAATTTGCAGGCGAGGTCATGCACATTGTTATTTTAAACTGATAGTACATTGTAATGATCCCAAGAAAGCACTATTTATAGGCTGTTTATTATGGAAACCATACAACAACGGCACAAACATATAAACATCCATGACCGAACCGGGATTCGAACCCAGGACCCTGGTTTGGCAGTCCGGCGTGGTAACCATTACACCAACCGGGTCGTCAAATTCTTACCCATATAACGCAATTTTTAAAATAAGATCTGTGACAAAATGAGGTCAATTTCGGCACAGATCCATTGCGCGGTCTCTACCTCCGTCATGTTAACCACGGCAACGCTTGCTATGCTAAATTGTCCCGCTCACAAACACCATTATCATGCAAATTTACCTACGTGTTGACTACGAGTTTAGAATTAGGTCAGGCGACGGTGGGAAGTTCAAAACTACCGCAGAATTAAAATTGTGCACATTTTAAAGTTTTTTTCTAGCTTGCACTAAAGGAGGTCTAGTCTGTGTTTCTTTGAATATTCACTAAGTGAAGTTTTAAATTAGCGGGTGCTTCTGGGGATTTGGAGCAGTGTTTGAATGCGCTTCAGCAGTTTAAACCACACGTTTTCTTGAAGTTGGATTTAGGGTTCTTGTACCGACCGTCTTAATCTAAAGGGTGGTATCAGACGGTTCACTTGGGTGAATGCTCACTTGAGTGAATGCCCTTTTTTTCATTCAACGTTCACACGACACAGACAAAATGACATTGAAATGAGCAATCCGCTCCTTTTCTCGGTTATTTTAGTCCGAGTTAGCTAGGTAGCTACATCTTGTGAGTAAAAAGTATAATGCAGTTCAGCTATAGGTAATCTAGGTCTAGGAAATAGCATTGTCCGTTTGATGATAGACTGTCAATAAAAGATTAGGACCTACCTATGTTCAATTAATGTTCAAAGTTTCAAAAGAAAGCCTCTAGTTTTAAGTAAAAGATGTCAATGTTCGAAACTCTGATGCTTCTCTAAACAGTCTATAGGTAAAATAAAGTCGCTATTTATGTTTGTCTGTTTGTGCGCTTAGTTCTTTTAAACTACGCAATAGAGTTGCAGTTTTTGTCATCATTTAGACAATTTCTATGTAAAATACATTTATATTATTTTATTTATATAGGGTGTTAGGATTTCCTATAGGTTTCTTAGGGAAAGTTGTTCAGTATCATGGGTACAATCACCCCTTAAAGTAATGCAACTGTTTACCCTAACACCCTGTAGATCTTACCCCCAAGCCGGAGCGAGCGGGTTGCTAGTTAAAATAATCAGAATTGAGATTGGTCCTCACTTTACCACAGAATAGATAATACCTACACATAACCACGCGCCACACCGGACTGCCAAACCAGGGTCCTGGGTTCGAATCCCGGTTCGGTCATGGATGTTATATGTTTGTGCCGTTATTGTATGATTCCCATAACAAAAAGCCTAAGGCTTGGGATCATTACAATGTATGTGCCTGTGAGCGTTATTTATTTATTTATAACATCACGTCATTGACGTCTGGGTCCTGTGGGGTATCTGACTATATCACTTGTAGCAGACTGCCAGACTGTCTGGTTGTTGCGTATGGTGTGTCTTCTACAAAACGTTTAGCAGAGCCCGCAGCTTGAAGCTGGCCACGTGTGGTTGTGTCAAGAAGCCCGTGTGAATGCCCTCAAGAATTCGCCCCTGAATTCTCCCAGTAAATGACCTGTGTCAATTTCACTTTTCTCGGGTTGTTCAACTATTTATGGCACATTTGACTTACAAAATAACCTCTTATTCTTATAAAATGGCCACGTCTCTTATATTCATAAGTTGGATCTATTTTGTAGCTACTTTTGCAATTCTGGAAAGATAAGCTACGAAAATTACGAATCAAGTTTGGAATTCAGTTTCAAAAAAAACCTTATCGGGCCACATATTGGTAACAAACATAAATATAATATAAAACGTTTCTTATAAGGCTGGACTGTTCCGACGTATAATGATTTCGATTCATGTTTTGAATTGAATTTCATAATACCTATCACTACCAGTGTTGGCGTGTTGGAAATTGTTTTATTTTTTTCGTAATCTACTAACAAAGTGTAACAAAACACCATTGTAATATTTAAAAGGGGTGGTTTAGGCAATCAAATTGAACAAAATTGCTAGGTACCTAACTACCTATATTGTAACTATGAAGACACATTGGAAAAAATAAAATAAAAAACTGCTGTCCCATACATTTGATAGAGTCGATTAGGTAGGTACTACTGCAGATTTTTTTATTTTAATTTTTTCGCGATATTTGCTCCACACTGAAAGTTGTTCAGTTTGATGATCTAAAGCGCCCCTTCAAATATTACTAGTGTGTTTTTGTTACACCCTGTATACCTTACCGACGAGCAATGCATGAAGCGACTAATGATTGTTGAAGAATCGAAATAGGTAGAGGTGTGTCAGAGGTAAAGGTAAAAGATTGAGAGGTCGTGGTTGAGAGACGTTTTTCATTTAAGTCTTAGTTCAAACTACTGTTGGTGAAAATCTATACATTTTCGACCCTTACTTATACCAACCTCACCTGAAAGACCTCTTTTAAATCTCGGGCTAATACCTTAAAATATTTGTTTTGCCTCTTTTATGAATAAAGAACGTAGTCGAATGCCTATCATGATAAAGAAATTTAAAGAATCCAGTTCCAAACAACGGGTTCAAAAGTAAGTAAAATATTCTTCGTTGAACAACACCAACATTCTTTATCATTCCTGGAATTCAGCTCTTGTAATCCTTTTAGTGTAGGGGCCAGACCAGAGAAAAAAAAATCTCGTATGTAAGTTCTGTATATACCTACAACAGGTATGGCTGTGTTCGGGGTACTCTCTGGATCACGAAACTGCTTGTTGTATAATTCAAAAGTGGTGGAGGGGGTAGCAGTGACGTCATAAAGATGGCCGCCGATGGTTTTAGTTTTTCTTCAATTGTAGCGCACCTATGAGGTCAATCTAGTTGTGCAAGGAGTCATTTGAAAGCTTATTAAATTTACTTTAATCATTTCATAGACACTTAAAGTGAAAAATCTGTATTTACTGAAATATTTTCGTTTTATTGCATTTTTTGTTACCTTCCAGCAATCATTCCGCCAGTTTTCTCGGAAACGGGTAACTTTATTGTGATTATAGTTATTACATAAAATATACAGAATTTTATAAGCTATCTTAAAACATTAATTGTATAAAAATACAACTTCAAACGACTGAGCTATGTCAAATTTTCTGGTGCACAGTAACTATGAGTCCAAGCGTGCGTCGGTGTGCGGCGGGGCGGACGGACTGCAAATAAAATTATTATTTATAGATTATTATATAATTAAGGTTTCTATTGTAATATTGATTAGAAAAATATGCAATTTTATATTATTTAGGTACTTGCACATGCGTTTACATAAACTATAGATGTACAGGGTGTCAACTTAAATGCGTAACTACTTAAGGGGGTGCTTTAGTTTAGACCATAAAACTGAACAACTTTTACAATGGGACCAACTTTAAAAACAAGAGAAAAATAATCTGCTGTTTCATTATTTTGGTCGAGAACGGATTGACATGTTCTATGGAATATCCAATTTTATTTCACTGTTGACTTTCTATGGAATATCCAATTTTATTTCACAATTTTAATTCACACTATTTCAATGTTGACAAGGTGATAGTGGTTCAACTTGATGGCCTGAACTAAAGTAGGTACCCCATTTGATACATACAGAGTGAAATTGATATCATTAGCATCCTTTTAAACTAAGAGTCTACTGTGGCTGACCATCAAACTGAACAACCTTATTATGGGAGCAAACCGATCGGAGCTAAAAATTAATCAGCCAAAAATTCCATACTAAACTGCAACGCTTACTCGATTCAAATGTATGGAACATCTGATTTATTTTTTGCTCCGATCGGTTTGCTCCCATAGTAAAAGTTGTTCAGTTTGATGGGTAGATTCTTAGTTTAAAAGGATGCTAATGATATCAATTTCACCCTGTATAGCGCATTAAATTTTACAGGTTCTACATAACAAGTGCCTTGGAAAAGTGAATAAAAGAATGAGAGAGAAATCCAAAATAATGTAACAGGTTTATAAAATATTTATTGTTACAATTATAAAAAAACTATTGTTAGTTGCAAGCATGCAAAGTAAAACTAGGTAGAATGATTCAGCAACATCACCAAAATCCCCGATATGGCATGCATTTTTTTATTTTTATCAACACAGCCGCATCTCGCATAGCGGCAGCTTGTTTTGCATTGGCAAGATATTAATTCCAAATCTTTTAACGAAATACATGGTTAACGTTGTTGTCGGTTACAACTTTTTGTTTTCCAATGTCCAACCATGGTTTGTAGGTGGTGACAAGGAATATATTATAAGAGTACAATTTGGGTTTCTTATGACAGTAAAGAGCCATAATAAATTTCTCACCTTCCTTCTTGCTCTAGATTTTCTGTCAGGTCAACCACCGGCACCGATCCAAATCTTTCCAGAAGATCGTAATTTTCTGTGAAGGCTTTCCACGTGCTTTTCTTTGAAAAACCTAACAATGAGCTTGTGCTGTCGTATCCTGTAAGAGCGTGTTATGCCAATAAACAAGTGTCGTTCTGGTCCGACAGTCAGCTGGAACAATTTTATGGACTGAATCGTATTTTGGTTTACTCGCGCTCATTCCACATTGTATCCAGACCTACGCTGGTATCTTATCGAAGAAATGAGTAAGCAACAGTAAAACGTCAGTGTTTCTGCTGTTTAACATAATTCTACTTATATCTCCCTCAAGATTTGTTGCTTGCTCTATCACCGCGATTTGATTTATTAGCAGGATTTATTGGCGTACAACACTCTTACAGGATGCCACAGCACAAGCTCATTGTTAAGTCTTTCAAAGAATGGCACGTGGAAAGTCTTCACAGAAAATTACGATCTTCTGGAAAAATTTGGATCGGTGGTTGACCTAACAGAAGATCTAGAGCAAGAAGGTGAGTAGTTTATTATGGTTCTTTACTGTCATAAGAAACCCAAATTGTACCTACACGGTTGACAATATGGACAATCTTAGAGTAGATTTTTTTAAAATATTGGTATCGCGGATAATCTTCCACCGTCACAAGAAGCTCTGAAACAACATATAAAAAGAGCAAATTACCAAATGTAGGTACGCGTCGGCCACTGCAGATGTGGCAATTCAAATTGTACCACCACCTACAAACCATGGTTGGACACCGGAAAACAAAAAGTTGTCACCGATAACAACGTTAACCATGATGTATTTCGTTAAAAGATTTGGAATTAATATCTTGCCAATGCAAAATAGGCTGCCGCAATGCGAGATGCGGCTGTTGATAAAAATAAAAAAATTTATGCCCTATCGGGGATTTTGGTGATGTTGATGAATCGCTACCAAGTTTTACTTTGCATGCTTACAACTAACAATTGTTTTTATAAACAATACATATTTATAAACCTGTTAAATTATATTGGATTTCTCATTCTTTTATTCACTTTTCCAAGGCAGCTTCATCCTTGTTATGTTATTATGTAGAACTATATACTATTTCCTATTCTGTAACATAGTGTAAAATTTAATGCGTTACATATAATATCAAATGGGTTATGATGATGAACTACTATCACCTTGCTTTGTAATGTTGACTACATTGAAATAAAATTGGATGTTCCATACAACATGTCAATCCCTTCTCGACCAAAATGTATGAAACAGCAGATTATTTTTCTCATGATTTCAAAGTTGGTCCCATTATAAAAGTTGTTCAGTTTTATGGTCTAATCTAAAGAACCCTCTTAAGTATGTTACGCAATTAATTTGAAACCCTGTACATCTACAGTTTATGTAAACGCATGTGCATGTGCAGGTACCTAAATAATATAAAATTGCATATTTTTCTAATCAATATTACAATAGAAACCTTAATTATATAATAATCTATAAATAATAATTTTATTTGCAGTCCGTCCGCCCCGCCGCACACCGACGCACGCTTGGACTCATAGTTACTGTGCACCAGAAAATTTGACATAGCTCAGTCGTTTGAAGTTGTATTTTTATACAATTAATGTTTTCAGATAGCTTATAAAATTCTGTATGTTTTATGTAATAACTATAATCACAATAAAGTTACCCGTTTCCGAGAAAACTGGCGGAATGATTGCTGGAAGGTAACAAAAAATGCAATAAATTGAAAATATTTCAGTAAATACAGATTTTTCACTTTAGGTGTCTATGAAATGATTAAAGTAAATTTAATAAGCTTTCAAATGACTCCTTGCACAACTAGATTGACCTCATAGGTGCGCTACAATTGAAGAAAAACTAAAACCGTCGGCGGCCATCTTTATGACGTCACTGCTACCCCCTCCACCACTTTTGAATTATACAACAAGCAGTTTCGTGATCCAGAGAGTACCCCGAACACAGCCATACCTGTTGTAGGTATATACAGAACTTACATACGAGATTTGGTTTAGAGACGACTTTTCTGCGGGTGGCCGATAGTCTATTTAAACGTGAATTTAAAATTAAAGTACCTTTTACAAACAACAGGCTCTATTCCTAAACCTCGTAGGGTTGTCACGAATTTCACAGTGCAGGTGATTTTCAGATTTTGAATAGATTACAGTGCGAAAAGGTACTTAAAAAGTTTAGATGTATGATGGGCTTGGTCTCTTTAGATACTGGGGTCTGGAGGAAACAGCAGAGGGTATTGGCCGGTGCACCCTGGGCGTCTGTCAGTGACTTCTTGTGGGGGATCTCATATCACTGGCTTACGGCGAACAACCTGACGAGGTTCGGGCGTTTCTCTACGTGTCATTGACCAAGAAATATGCGCTAGTAGACAGAATGCCAGTGTAACCGCGTATGCAATAGCGACAGTCTTAAAATTGCATACAATTTATATGAAGTGAAATTTCTTGGTCAGTGGCCGTAGTACAAAAATGTGTTACGTCGATAAGGACAGTAATAATAATAAGGTAGCTATCTCCTTTTTTAACTAGAGCGAATTTCCTATATATAAATAAAAATAAATAAATAAATAAATATCTTGGACAATGTCACACAAATTATCTAGCCACATTTAAAGTACCAGAATCTAGCCTGGACTTGTATTATGATGACTAGACAACGATATAGAATACATATATAGATACAAACATCCATGACTCGGGATATATGCATCTCTTATTGCGTGAATATGACAAAACACGTTCCGACCTCTATTACATCTCCCTCTACGTGTTCCTTTGATTAGCAGAGGGCACAGTGGAGGGACCTGCACGGCTAGCATGCCACCCACGACAAAGCGTTTAAACGAGAAAAACGTCATGCGCGCTCTTTCTGGCATACGTAAAATAATAAAGATGGAGGCACATCTCGATTTTTGTCGTTTTCTCGGGGGTGGCATGCGAGGCCTACTGGGGAGCAACAATTTATATCTACGAGGTACCTACATTACCAAGAAGCTTCAAATTAAGCTTCTTGTACATTACCTACCGTGGAACTGTCAAGCACCATGTGCTTTTTAACCATAGAGAAATTACAATGTTTTACAGCAACGTACTTAATTTCTACTCGACATTGGCAAAACCACAATAGAGCCATTATTTTAAAATTAGAATAGAAAGAAGTTTTGTAAATATAGCTCTTTCATTTCTCCCTCGTTTCAACCCTACCAAACCATACTAAATGCCCCCGAGTCTAAAGTAGGTCGACGACTCCGTTTGGGACCAAGTTTTCAATAAACATACGTGCTCGGTTATCGTAAACGTAACGGTGTTACGATACCGCACGGGGCTGTACTGATGACAATATTGTGCATAAACATTGGCAAATACTGTTGGTGTTCTCACTAAATATGTGCTATTTATTTATTATGCGTTCCTATACTCCATTTTTATTAAAGACGAAAAAAAGAAGATCACAGAAGCAGGGCTACGAAACCTTTTCAGACCGTGATCATTTTATAAAAAATTCGAAACACTTATGTCAGTGTTTGATGACTGATGAATATAAGAATTAGGGATAGCGAGTGAAACAGCCAATATATAGTATGTAGCGCACTGGCATTTATTAGAACTAAAACGCTGTCACCGGGTATATTCACATACTTAGGCACATTTTAGTTCACACTATCGGAGTTGATGGAAAAATAAGAAAACGTCTGTTATCTATGTGCTCACTAGTAGCATAGTGAGGGGCGGCAAATGCCCCGGGCATCGGGCGGCACTTTACCAGAGGTGGCAAAAATATTAATTGATTGAGCTCTGACTGAACCACAGGGTGTTAGGATAAACAGTTGCATTACTTTAAGTTGTGATTGTACCCATGACACTGAAATTCGTTTCTGAAGAAACCTATAGGAAATCCGCAAAATTCAGTCAGCTGATCTAACGTTTGTATGAAAATTTCAACTTTTCATACAAAGACAAGACTACTACTTAAGACACTAGCTGAAAGTAGACAGGATTGGCGAATACTCCACCGACAAGAGCGTAGCTCTTAAATAAGATGATGATGATGATACAAATGTTGGATCAGCTGCTTGCATTTACTATAGGAAGACCAAACAATTTTTTATGAATTTTATTTAGGTTTCTTAGGTAAAATTGTTAAGTATCATGAGTACAATCACCCATTTTAGTAATGCAACTACTTACCATAAACAACCTGTATAACCAATTCGTAGAGCAGAGTTAAGTCTATTTTTGAATGGATAACCAACCCCACCAAACCAAAACCAAAAGACGTGAAGATGTCTGACCAAAACCCGAACAGGTTGTGCTAAAAATTTCGAGCTGGCTTCGGTCGCTTCGGTCTCTCCTTTATGTTTAACGTAGGTCTTCTTATAAAGATAAGGAGGCAGCAAAATCGGTCTGTGCTCCGGGGGATAGACACCCACGCTACGCCACCGGTGCTCACTAATGTCCGTTATTCCGTATTAATAAACCGCGCTGACAATCGATCCAGCAAATCACTCAAGTCTCCCCTCAAGAAGTTTTCGTAAATTTCTCCATTTAGATTGTCCGGGAGAAAGTAAGGTCCAATCAAATGATTGGAGATAATGCCCATCCACACATTTACGCTGAATCTTCGTTGGGACCCCTTCACTCTTTTCTTATTGGGATTCCCTAGTTCTTTTGAGGCCCAGTAATGGGCGTTGTGATAGTTAGTGATCCCATCTTTATCAAATTTGGATTAATCTGTCCACAAGATATTTCTTAGAAAATCTGGGTCTTCTACGTCAGCATTGAGCATAAATCTGCAGAAGTCCAACCTTCTCGCAGGGTCTCCTTCTTCAATAACGTGTACCGGCGTGTAATGGTATGGGTATAGGCTAGCAGTATGCACTGCAAACCACACTCTCCATTGCGAAAGTCCCAGATCACGGGCAACAATAATAGGCGCTGTCCTATTGCCATCGCACGCGCGATCATGCGTCCGTCCGATGAAAATGATCGTGCGATCGTGCCATCAAACATAGGAATCAGTACTGAGTGTCCTAATTTCGATCGCGCGATCATGCGATGCGATCGAATTGTTCTATTTTCGACGCGCGATCGTGCGATCGTGCGATCAAACATAGGAATCAGTACTGACTGTCCTAATTTCGATCGCGCGACCAAGGAGCGCGACGTGGCAAGGGTGTACCTACACTCAGCGGGACCCCGTGTCCTACAGAATTCCACTTGTTCTACAGAATTTGTTCTAATTTCAAATATTATTGATTTCAAACATATTACAGCCATTGGATAACGCACTTCCCCGGTTTGGAAGGGTGCGGGTTCAAGTCCGGCTCGAGACTGAATTTTTCAATCTTTAATTTGATTACAATTTGTTCTATCGAATCCAATTAGAAATAAAATGTGTTCCGTCAAAATGGGAGAATGGTATAGGCAAAGATTTTTTTTGGTCTTTACGACTAGAATTCGAGTTTCAACAACAACAAAAAATGAAAATAGACTTCAAAGTAAAAAAGTTAAAAATAATATTTCAGTTTGACTTTTACGTTCGAATCTATAAGAAAATTAATATTTTGTTTTATCGAAGTTTGATAAAGGTGAGAAATAAAACCTTTGGCCTTAATAATTAAACTCAAGTTGTTTTATTAAAATAATCAACCACTGTTGTACAAGTAAGAACATAAGTAGAACATAACATTGTCTACAATTGTATCATGGACAAACTTTTTCTATCATCAACCGTTGTCGAGATATCTGTCTATTACTATTTTAATTAATATTTTTTTGCAAATATCTCGTTTCGTATTCATCAAATCGTGAACAAAGTTATAACAAACTTGTAGTACATAACATTATCTACAATTGTATGCTACACAAACTTTTCCTATCATCAACAATTTTCGAGATATCTGTCTATTACTATTTTAATTAATTCGTTTTTGCAAATATCTCTTTTCGTATGCATCAAATCGTGAACAAAGTTATAACAAAACATGTAGAACATAACATTGTCTATAATTGTATCTTTAAGAAACTTTTTCTATCATCAACAATTTTCTAGATATCGGTCTATTACTATTTTAATTTATTCGGTTTTGCAAATATCTCTTTTCGTATGCTTCAAATCGTGAACAAAGTTATAACAAAACTTGTAAAACATAATATTTTCTACAATTGTTCTTCAGACAAACTTTTTCTATCATGAACCGTTTTCGAGATATCTGTCTATTACTATTTTAATTAATAATTTTTTGCAAATATCTCGGTTCATATGCATCAAATCGTGAACAAAGTTATAACAAAACTTGTAGTACATAACATTATCTACAATTGTATGCTACACAAACTTTTCCTATCATCAACCGTTGTCGAGATATCTGTCTATTACTATTTTTATTAATATTTTTTTGCAAATATCTCGTTTCGTATGCATCAAATCGTGAGCAAAGTTGTAACAAAACTTGTAGTACATAACATTGTCTACAATTGTATGCTACACATACTATTCCTATTATCAATAATTTTCGAGATATCTGTCTATTACTATTTTAATTAATTCGTTTTTGCAAATATATCTCTATATATCTCTTTTAGTATGTATCAAATCGTGAACAAAGTTATTACAAAACTTGTAAAACATAACATTGTCTACAATTGTTTTCCAGACAAACTTTTTCTATCATGAACCGTTGTCGAGATATCTGTCTATTACTATTTTAATTAATAATTTTTTGCAAATATCTCGTTTCGTATGCATCAAATCGTGAACAAAGTTGTTACAAAACTTGTAGAACATAACATTATCTACAATTTTATTTTTCAAAAACTTTTCCTATCATCAACCGTTGTCGATATATCTGTCGGTTACTATTTTAATTATTCAGTTTTTACAAATATCTCGTCTCCTATGCATAGGATTGCAAACAAAGTTTGTACAAACGTGAAGACCATTAAATTTCCAACAATTTTGTTCATAACAAATTTTTTTCTATCACTTACCATTGTCGAGATATCTGTCATTTTTGTTATATTATAAAAGTGGTCTGATTCTGGAAAGGTGACCGATCCGCCATGTAAGACCGGGTTTTTCGTGATGGGTAAAGTGTGTTCTTTCGATCTAAGTTAGTTTCACATTTCCTATATGTTTAGGCCCAAGACCTTTTTTTTTTATTATCAACCCCAGTCTGATTTTGAACGGTGACCGATTTGAGAATAACTAAATCTGCTGTGGTGTTCTCCTAAGAGGGCTCTTTCTTAAAATGCATCCAGTTCGTTTCCTATATATTTAGGCCCAGACCCCATTTTTTCGCGATTGTCTTACCGCTGTAAAAAAAATCAGTGACCGCTTTGAGTCATAAGACCGAGGCTAAATGATGTACTTTGGCGTCTATTTTCGAGCTCGACTGAATCCAGCTTTCCTATATAATACGTTTAGGCCCTAGACCGTTGGTGGCTCTGGATCTAATTCTTCCATTTTGACGGATTTTTTTTTATTTCTAATTGAATTCGATAGAACAAATTCGGAACTAAATCCCATACATACTCGCATCGTTCTAGGACACGGGGTCCCGCTGAGTGCAGGTACACGAAGCAAGGGAGGGTGATCGATCGCATCGCACCAAATTAGGACACACGTTTTTTGATCGCGCGATCGGTTTCATCGTGCGATGAGATCTCATCGCACCATCGCGCGTGCGATGGCAATAGGACACCGCCTTAGTGGAAGTAGTCGGATCCGCTCGAAAGCGTTGCACTATTTCATTGTCCTGTTCTTCGTCGTCATCAATTCGTGGTCTTCCCATGTCTGTATTTCGTCTCAATACAGAGCCAGTTTCGCGAAGTCTTCGATAAACTCTGTCAAAAACGGCCACATCCGGCACTCGACGACCGGGGTAGCGAGTTATGTATTCGTTGCGAGCTTGCGCAGACACACAATGACAGTATCCGTAACAAATAAGCATATCCGCATATTCTTCAGGTGTGTAGGACGTCATCTTCAACACTTCCGTATCACAAGTACAAATCAGAGTCCGGTTAACAAGCACAGTAGTCACAAATCAGAAGAAATAGTCCAGAATCACAGCCAAGTCGAGAAAAAGAGCAAAACGATATCGCATCTACTATGTACGAAGCACAACAGCAGACTGACAACCAAAACAATATCCCGTGTTGTATTCCCAGCCCTAACCTTTTTTCTTTCATTCACACCTACATAAATCGTCACTTGTCTCGCTCGCACGGTGCGTCTTAACTTGAAGGACAATAGGCGCGGGACCGTTAGAACTGCTACCTGGAGCGTCCCAACTACTTTTTTTCCACGAAATGTAATACAAATCCTAGATTGTTATACCTCGTTAGATAGCTGATGAAACGTAGATATTTTAAAACACATCTGCCGAACAACTGTCATAATATTTTTTTTAGATATCCCTTAGAGAAAAATAAACTTTCAAATAATTTTTTTTATTTCTTAACTTTCCCTTGCCTACTACGACCTATTCAATTAGCTTATGCTCTATTTTAATTATTGACGTCATAAAGCATCTTATTCTACATCTAAAAATAAAATAATAATAGTAGTAAGACACACAAAATAAAATAAAAAATTTATAGCAAAAAAATCGGCAATTTAAAAAAAAAAATCAATTTCTAATATCTCGGAAACGGTTAAGTTTGGGGTAGGGTCTTTCATAGTGAAATAGGTCAGAAATGATGGGTACTACACGCCCTTAACGGATCTAGCACGACTTTCCCTGTAACCCTGTATACGCAAAGGGTACATTGAAACGAGGCAAATGGTTCAATCGCAAACGATTTGCTGTCAACTTTTGAGGAGTTCTATTGTGTAGCTTCGAAGCGCGTCATCAGATCTTCACAAAATTAAAATGGGACCACCTCGGGAGTACACCCTTTCAAACAAAAAAAGAATTTTTTAAATTGGTTCACAATTGACGAAAATATCGGTGAACACACATTAAAAAAAAAACATACAGCCGAACATAGAACCTCCTCCTTTTTTTGAAGTCGGTTAAAAAAAAATGGGACCACCTCGGGAGTATACCCTTTCAAACAAAAAAAGAATTTTTTAAATTGGTTCACAATTGACGAAAATATCGGTGAACATACATTAAAAAAAAATACATACAGCCGAACATAGAACCTCCTCCTTTTTATGAAGTCGGTTAAAAAAAATTGCCACAGTAATAAACTAATGCTTGCCAAACGTATTTTCCTAGATTTCCAAGTTTAGAGACAAATTTATTCATACATTAATAATACGATGACGATCATAACGATTTAAATGAAGTCGTAATAATTTTAGTACAATTTTTTAGAATTTTTAAAGATGTTTTTTTCGAATTGTCAATATGGCTACTACTAGCGCCACCTGACGGATGTTTTTCATAACAGTCTTTAAAAAAGCTTCCTTGAAACAAAGGCGAACCACATGTGCGCACCACTGCTTCTTTAGGTCTTTTAACATCCCCATTTTGTTGTTTGATACAATATTCATAATTTCTTTAAAGTGTGTACTATAAAGAATCATTTTTACCTTCTTTTCGCCCCTATCTGGAATGGAGTTATAGTTAATTCGATCAAGGCTTCGTGGACTTTCAGATCATTAATAAACATTTTGTGTGAAACTGTACTAAAGTAGGCATAGTGCTATTAAATAACCGTGTTTTTCGCAAAGTTGGCGAACTGCGACGTAAACTCGACGGTAACTGAAAAAGTAGGCATGGTGCGATCTGAAGTATGCAATTTTTATAATGTAGTCTATGCGCTACAGATTCTATGAACAAATTGAATAAATAGGCTAAGTGCGATAGTAGGCATCCCGCTACGAAATCGGGAATTGATAATTACTGAACCTTACTGGGATTGCAATTATTTTTGTCAAAGGAAGACTTTATAGAGTGGATCGAAGATGAGCGGTAGAGTTGGGAGAGCGAGTTCAATGAGAACTGAGCATTATCGGATCAATGACCTTCTCCAAGCCTTCTTCGAAGGGACAAGTGTGTAGCACCCTCAACCGACCAAAAGACTCAGCGGGCAGACCAGCTGCTGCTGGCTGCAGAATAGGGTTGGTTGGCGTGAGAATGAAGAGGCCTATACCCAGCAGTGGGGTTTATCCAGCTGATGATGATGATGAACCGAGTACCTATCGACTTTTTTACTTCTTATGTCTGTCGTGTTTGTTTGAATAAAAGCGTTCAAGTGAGAGTCGGGCTACTCACGCACTGAGGGTTCCGTACCACACCACCACAGAACACAACATTATTAACTTACAAAAAAAACCTTTTTTGTCCGGAACTTTTAGCGCGAGAACGACTCACACTTGGCCGGTTTTTAGTATTTGTTGTTATTCTGTAGAGTATGCTCTATAATCACACTAAGTTTGACGCTTCTATGTATTACCGTTTTTACGATAGAGCGTGATGAAAAAACGTTGATAAAAACTAGTTTCTTGTTGAGAACCCCCCTTAATTTTTAACTTTTTGACATTTTTATTATTTGTTAACAAATCCGCCGCAATAACGCATAATCTGACAAAATTTCAACTATCTAGCTATTACGGTTTAAAAGTTACAGCCCTAAATAGGTAGGACAGACGGACGGACGGACGGATGGACAGACGGACGGACGAACGGACAACGTAGGCTTAGTAATAGGGTCCCGTTTTCACCCTTTGGGTACGGAACCCTAAAAATGGAAAACAATACCACAGTATTTAAGAAAGAATATAAGAAAGATAGTTTTGAACCTACGTACTATACTTATCCGTAGTGTTACCAATTTCAAAATGTTGTTCAGATATCAATTTATTTTCTACTGTTTGGTTTTTAACTGGGTTCATTTGTTAACGCGTGGCTTAGGATTCAGACGCGTGGCATGAATATTTCGCTATCATAATTGATAGAGAAGCGGATAACTATCCGAGAACTGGGTATAACAATCAAATCCCAAGTGTTATGGCGAGCGATAATAGACCTTATGTTTATGACTATTAATGTGTCGTCGGACATGCGAGTTCCGTTCCGACTAGGGTTGCCTGGCGTCCGGCTTTGGCCTGCATGACATGTTTGACTTTATACGGTCCTTCTTTTTTATTATTCTAAATTGTTCATGGGGCTTTTAACCATTAGGTTATGCCAGTCCGGTCTCGAGGGTGGCTTCGGCCGCTCGCCTTTTACGGTCCTGTCCTACCAAATATTTACTTACATGTCCGGTATTTTGCTTATTAAAATTTAGCTCTTTAGAACTAGATTCGTACGCAATCACGTAACGCGACGCAGAGCGAGGCAGTCCAGCACTGGTAGCATGCCAACCCGCGATAGCCGTGATACGGCTTTATCACGTCTTTTATCTCGTTCGTTCGCGCGCAAAAGAACGAGATAAAAGACGTGATAAAGCCGTATCACGGCTATCGCGGGTGTGCATGCTACCAGTGCAGGTCGAATTTAGAAAATAACGCGGCTCCATTAACTTTGATGAAAATAGGGTAGGCGTAATGTAGGGGTTTTACCACATACGCAATATTCAGCAAAGACCGATTTTTTTTCAGATTTTGTCCTCTGTCCGGCCGCGGCGCGGCGTAGGAATCCAAATATCCGCCTTTCTGATAGTAATATCCGGCTTGCGGAAAAACCACCTGGCAACCCTAGTTCCGACCGAACGTGTCGTAACTATGACGTCACTTAG
Organism: Agonopterix subpropinquella; assembly: GCA_922987775.1. Lineage (NCBI taxonomy): Eukaryota > Metazoa > Arthropoda > Insecta > Lepidoptera > Depressariidae > Agonopterix > Agonopterix subpropinquella. The sequence goes on from OV277710.1 coordinate 7,111,697, forward strand.
AATCCATTAGGTACTAACGTGCGAAGGAAAGTGGCTTTTATCTCTTGTCATCGCTTCTACTGTGTGGCTAAAAGTAGAACGATATTATTGTCTTCCGTACTGAAGTTCATTTTTCGTACCAAAAATAGGCGATTTACGAACAAATTCCCTTTTGGGGTAGCTAGAAACATTGTTAAAACTATCAAACACTATTCAGGTAGGAAATACATGCATAGCGATTATAAATAGGTAGCTAGATTTTGCTTATAAAAACAGCAAAGAAAACGTACCTTTTTACCTACCGTTATTACCTACTTGGTCACCTCGCGTAGGTAGATACGGTACGGAAGAAATATACGTAAGTAAAGTAAGTAGTAGTGGAGATAATTGTACCTACCTAAACAAATAAATCTGCCTCCGTGGTCTAATGGTTAAGAGCATTGGCTCTCGATACGGAGGCCGTGGGTTCGATTCCCACGGGGGACACCTAGTGATATGTCACTTTGTCAGTTTTTCCCCAGTTGGTTAGGACATTATTCCAGGCTGAATCACCTGATTGTCTGAAAAGAAAAATGATTCCGTGCTTCGGATGGCACGTTAAGCCGTTGGTCCCGCTCCTGGCTACTATCTCTGGTGGTAGTATTTAGTCGTTACATAAAAACCACGTCAGAGGCCGAAAGGCGGTCTGAAAAAACTCGGGCTCTGCCCACACGATAAGAAGAAGAAGAACAAATAAATGAATAAATAACGCTCACAGGCACAAACATTGTAATGATCCCAAGTAAGCACTAGGCTTTTTGTTATGGGAATATAAAATTAAAATGGTTTTCCCACACCCAAAACATTTTATATTTTATCCAACGATACCCCATACCATGGGATAAGCGGGAAAAAAAATCATCCCCAATGAGCGTTTTTCTTTTGGTTTTCTAGTGGATAGATAGATGGCGTTACGGTCTGTGCGAATAAAGGTCAAAATATCAAAAAGTGTTTCTTTAAAATAATAAAGAGGTAGAAGATGATCAAAAAGATGCCAACGCATCTTTTGATTGAATATTTCATTATTTACGAATCATTTTAATCGAAAATATAAAACTGTTTGCGTCTAACATGTTTGTATGGGCTCGATCCCTTGGCCTTTAAAAAAAAGTCAGGCACAGTCTTGACATGATTTTGACAGGATCTCACCCAGGCGGAGGACATTTGCCTTTTGGTGGGTTTTCCGATTCAGTTTGCATAGAAAGTGCTGCCATCTGTTAAATATATCTTTTACTATGAAAAAAAAAGATTATATTGTCTATGTCAATGTCAAATTGACAAATTTACAAAATGGCCACCTACCTTGCGTAATTTGCGTGTTGTTTGTAGTTTTTGTTCAATTTTGTGCCGATTTAGTGATGTTCTGGAGTTTCAGTTGTTCTCTTACCAATGTACAGATTACAGGAATAGTAAGGATACTGGAATTTCACTCGATCGGTGCGGGATTGAACGAAAACTAGCATTCAAACAACGGTATGAGTATATAAGTATATATATAAGTAGGTATGTATAGTATAGGTAGAATTATTTTCAGAGAAACACAGATGGCGCTAGCTAGCCTTCAATTTGACATAATGTGGATGCATAATGTTGCCACGAGTGGGTTCTCTTTTCTAATATACTTATATTACTCTTTGATCTCACCTACGTCTCTATATGCAAAAGTCACACTATTGCTGTTTCATGTGCGGCCACGGTATAGTTTCATCTAGTTACTATATCTATGGGAGCAAGAAGCTATCATCTGTCGAGTTTTTTAGGAACTAAAATTAAAAAAGAAAAGAAAAACGCTCATTCACGGGTAGAGGAGGTACCATAAACAAAATATTTTTCAAGATTTTCTGTCGGCGTGATTAAATATGTATACCCATGCCAAATTACAGTTTTCTAGTAGCTAAGCCGCGGACAGTCAGACGGACAGACAGACGGACAGACGGATGGACATGGCGAAACTATAAGGGTTCCTTGTTGACTACGGAACCCTAAAAATGTTGAATGTGTACAAGCGAAGTCGAAATAGGTACCTATAATAATGTCGAAGTACAATAAAGTCAAAATACAATAAATTCGAAGTAGGTACAATAAAGTATATTCATAATGAGTTCAATTCGTTTATAATTTGTCGTCCTGTTCACCAAGCAATAAAATAACATATCGCTTTGTAAACTTGAACGCGAACGGGTAGAGTTGCAAACAGTCGTAACTCATTCTACGTCAACGAAGTAGGTTTATTGAAAGCCTATCTAACAGGTGTTTGCGGGTGTCGGGTGCCGCAGTTTGAAGGGGGGTAAATTTCCTCTCTACCCGATTTCAAGATGAGCACGATTCAAACACTTTACCTACCCTACCGAGTAAACTAAACTTCCTTAATTCTAGCTGGGATCTTGATTGTAATCCTTTGATAAATATAATTTATGAATAAAATTACGTGTACTTACCTAATTATTAAGTGTGGTCTGAATAACCCTATTCGATATTGTAACGCATTTAAGAGGTTTCCCTGACCGAACGACCTTGACACTTTGAGAACCGTCTGACCTCTGCCTCTACTAAACTACGACGTTTTAGTAGGTATACCTATTTTTGACTCGCATACAGTTTTTTTTCCAATATATAGACTCTCCTTTGAACACAGATTTCATATGTATTTTGGAGAAAAATAAGAAATATACTTCATAGCAAATAAAGCGGAAATGTTGAAGATCATTGCTATATTTTTCATTAATTTGTATGTCTTTCAAATAATGAGAAGATAGCTTCTAAAAACCAGCAAAATATAGCCCGGCCCTGCGTTTACCTATGGGAAGCCTCTTGTATCATGTCTTATGGTATTTTGCTGTGGGGCCGTGCTACAGACGTCGAGGCTATCTTTATCCTTCAAAAGCGGGCAATTCGAGCCATTTATAATCTGCGTTGTCGAGACTCACTACGAGATCTTTTTAAAGATATCAGTATTTTGACTTTCTACAGTCAATATATTTACGAAAATATTTTATATGTTCGAAAAAATTTGTCTCTCTTTCCCAAAAACAGTGACGTTCATAATTACAATACAAGAAATAAAAATAAATTAGTATTCCCACATTTTCGACTCAGTAAAGTCAACACATCTTTCATGGGGCACTGTATACGCTTTTATAATAAGATACCAGAGGATATTCTAAACTTACCAGACAAAAAGTTTAAGTCTCATGTTAAACAAGTCCTCTGTAAAAAAGGTTACTATAAACTCGATGATTATTTGAATGACCAAAATGTCTGGTCTTGACAATTTTACACTATGTAATGCAATATTGTATTTTAATTGTACTTTGTACATTTTGTTTTGTTTAAAAGATGTGTGTTGTAGAGTTTCTGGCCGCATCTTCTCTCAACGGAACACCTTCCGACGCGGTGGTAGACAAAGAGAATATAATCACTACGTTTTAAGAGACGGGACTCCTTGGAGCAAAATAATCGTAAAAAACGTCAACTTGTATGACTTGAAGCTACCATTCCATAGCCAACATAGAGCAACATGTTGCCAATATTGAAAACAAAATGACAGTGCAAAGTAGTGATGTGCTGTGAATATTTAACGATATCGATAGTTGCAGAAAAAAAAAATTGCCATATGATATTGATATTTAAAAATTGCAGATTTTTTTAGTGATGGATTGATGTTAATCCAATCACTAGAATAAAACAAACAATTAGCCACCTACTAATAAGTCTGGGACTGTCTTGAGATAAAGAAAAGACATTCGTAGGTATTAATAATTATAATTAATTTACATAAAATTATACCACATTGAAATAATAGGTTAGATTGGCTATCCTAACTGTTATGAAACTCTTAAAGAAGACTCTATGTACATTTAAGATATTTTATTTTATTTTATTTAATATGGCACACCAACAGTATACATATTTAAACATTTACAATAACATAGGAACGCTAAAAATCAATTTCTAATACACACACATATAACAGGCGCAAACAGCATTGGCCAGTAACACAAGTAATCTACAAATATATATAAATCAATACAATATCTTACAAAATAGAAAATTTTAACATTCAAACCATCACCGCAAACGAGTGAGGATTGCGGTGCGTTCCTGCACAAAATGTGCGTTATGATATCATAAATAATTAAAACTAATAATTCTGGGCTGTAAAATAAATAATGTGTGGTATAAGACCCAAAACGAGTTACTTTTAATGACTTTTGTACAGTTAATTTTTTGAAACTTTAAAGTTACACCGCAGGAAATTTTTTTTTGCATAACAATGTAAGGTAATATTCACCCTAAAATACCCACAACATTTGGTACCTGGCCGCTTAAAAAAAAGACGCCAATATTAGCCGTACCCCATTTGTTTTTTTTTTTTAAATGTTTATTCATTTTAGGAAAACTTACGGACTAATTACAGGATAGTATGCAGTGAGCTGTATGGATATGGAATGGCAGTTGGTTTCAATTTTGTAATTTTTTATGAAAATCTTCCAGGCAGGAAATGTTTCTCCCAAATAATAATTGGTTCATTTTTCGATTGGTATGTAGGTACGCTAGATCTTCATTTCCAGTAACTTGAACCCATTTTTTGCATCTGAAAATAAAACATGTATACAAAAGTGTAATCTTATCATATCATCAAAAATATGATGGATGATTTTTGTATGGTGGATGTTCTGATGTTTCAGAATATCTCTGACTACCTCCTCGGGGAGCGTAGTCGTTCGTATCCGTATGCGTCTGCATGTATGTATCAACAATTATATCGATATCGACATTTCTCCAAATCCCTCACTTCTTTACAAATACTTCCCGCTCTTTACGAAAATGATTGCCTAAATATAAACCTGGGCTAATAAATAGGATAAATTTATGCTTACCGAGCTTCATCCAGTGGAAATCTTGCTATGAAGTTACGTTTTTTACCATCTTTTCTTTCCGACCTTTCACAGCATATTTCGCATTTCTAGTACTTAATTTTAAGCTTTTATGGTGCAATATCACGTAATACACTGAATTTACTTGTGTTTTATGTTTTATATTCACGTTTATTTATTAATTCTAAATATAATAAACACCCAAAAACATTTTAAATAATTTAGACAGAGTCTGTTTCATAACGTGTGAAAAACATCTGAATTACGTCACGTGACATTTCATGAAAGAGAGGGTCAAGAAAAGAGACGAATATAGACGCCCATTCAAGTTCTACCACATCCCATACATTTTCTCGCATCTATGCAGTTGCGATAGACTGGTGGTAGAGTCAAAAAATGACGTCAAAAAGCTATCTATATGATATTATTTTGAATAAAAAATTTTTTTTTTTTTTTTTTTTTTCTTAATTTTACAACCTGCGTGTGTGTATGAAGCTAATTAACCTGGGGCAAAGACCCCTCAGCCAAGAGAGCTAAGTATTTCGTTACAACTCTTCAGCCAGTCCTATTTAAATATGGTTAATTACACCGTCTACTCATTTCCAACTTTGTTTCAATACTCATGGAGTTTGGGTGAAAAGTTAGGTAGTCCAACTAACTTTTTTTCATCTAGAATGCAGACGATTTATTTTACTGTCTTCAACAAAAGAGCTTTGCACAATTTACCACCTAAAAGCGTACTGAAATAAAACAAACAAGTTGGGAGCGAGATTTTAAGTCTTTTGCTTTCTATGCTGCTAGTTAGGTGGAGTGAAAAATACTCAGACCAATTACTTACCGTCTGGAAGTCTGGAACTCTGGATCTAGCATTAGTTTTATCGCTCCAAATAAAGCAATGCAAAATGCAAGTTACATTGAGTGTTATCGTGGGTCTTTAATTTTACGAGTGGACTTGTTATCAGTTTATGCTGTTATTAAAAGAGCTATTTTGTTTCTTTTACGTCTGGCTAAACACGGGCTGAACGTTTTCATGTCGCAGCGTTTTAGCGCTTTGATTTTTAGGGTTCGGCTCCGAAGGGTACACACGGGTATTATTACTAAGCCTTAGACGTCCGTCCGTCTGTCTGTCCTAACTTCAAAGGGCTTCCCTAACATCTTGTAAACCCAGTTGACATTTTCACAAAATGTGTTAATTATTAAGTTGGATTTCATCATCAGTCTATATATGTCCCACTGCAGGGCACAAGCCTACCCTCAAGGAGTGTGTCTGGGCGTTAGTCCATCAGCGTGCCTAATGCGGATTGGTTGCTGTTGGATTTGCTAACGAATAATAAAAAAATAAAAGGTAAAAACTTAAGTCCCCTTACAAAAAATTTGATTTTTTCAATATACTTTTGTTTTTGTTCTATCGTCAAAATGGCAATACATACAAGCTTCAAACTTTGTGTGATTAGATTATAGAGATGACTCTTTAACAACAAATAATATAAACCGGCCAAGTGTGAGCCGGGCTCGCTATGGATCCTGTAGGAATTTTTTTTATTGTACATTCTTATAGTGTGTAGTGGTACGGAACCCTAACCTCGTTGTGCGAGTCCGACTTGCTCTCGGCCGGTTTTTATTTTTTTATTTTTATGAAGACTCGGACTAAAGTCGGTGACTTTTCATGACAATAGAATTTTAGTCTGCGGCTTAACTTGATAATCCGGACAGGGATCTTGTTATCTCGCTTCACGGCTCCGGGTTTATGACTGCATTTCTTATTTTGTACCTTCATTTCTGTTAAAGTTTTTAGCGGATTTTGCTTTTATTTATTCACAACATTTTTGGCCGAATCCATTTTTGTACATTGCATTGTGTATATCCCTGACTATCCCCTCAGGGAATATAGGCCTGAGTCTTGCCTGAGATATATGCTATGCATGCATGCTTTGTACATTGCTTTGGTTTTTTCGTCATAGGTATAGTAGAATTGGATGTCTGAATATCCGGGTTTGTTATGTGGTCGGAATCCGGGAATAAATCATCCGAAAATTCGAATAAGTATTACCTATCTCCTTTCTGTGCAAACTCAACAATATGTCAAAATCTCCATGGTCAAAAAAGAAAAAAAAAAGAAATTAGAGCAAGAAGTTTTTATTCGATATTTTATTAATGTTAACTGGCTGATCTGAGCAAAAAAAAACTAGGTGAAAGCCAGATAAACATTTAAAAATAAAACAATTTTCTTTTTTATTAGAGTTTAATGGCGTCTGTAATTTTTTTAAAGTAATCTTGCCAGTCCATTACCCACATCGCCTTTCACTATACCAAAGAGTTTGTATATGTAAGTACAAGAATTTTTTTTCTATAACCTGCAGAAAATGTGTGCATGTCGTGAGTGCCTAGTAAAAAGATTGGAGCTTGTAAATTGTTTTATTCATATTTATTCTCAATTTTGTTTGAATTTGAGTAAGTAATTTAATTTATTACTTATTAGTACCTATTTAAAGTTTTTACTATTAAAGTGTACAAGTAAGTAAATAGGTAGTAAATTATCAAAAGTTATCTGCTTTGTAATCATTGTTCATCAGTGTTACAAATAACAATGGAAATGAGCAACAGGGTTGTATCTGAAGAGTCTTGTACTCTGGTTGCATCAGTAAGTGCACTTTCTTGGCAACAATGCCCTCTAGAGACTGAAACTCTTCCACAATGCAATCGCCCAAGCTGTTACAATACTGTACCGATTGACTAAAAATTCCAGCTGCAGATGTTGTAAAGCTTTCACAGATGATCAACAGGTTTGGTGAGATCATTTCGGTTTTGTAAAGTTACAAAATATAGTGCAGAAAAACCAATTGACTTTGATTAACGTTGGTAGGTAATATTTCACAGTTAGGTTACAGGGTACAAGGTGTATACAGGTGGATTTTTGAGACGGTTTTTTACCGTTTTGTAGCTACAGTGAAACGTTCTTAAGAGACTATCCTTAACTTTTTGAGACATTTTGAAATGCATTCACAGATTTTGAAATAAATTTATAGTCAGCAAGAAAATTGACATTTTATACTAAAACTTTTTTTGATGCCAATCGATCCTGTTTCTTATAAGGGTCAATAAACTCTATCGCAAGGAACATATGTAATATGTACTCTCTACCGAGAGAAGAATTATAACTCCTTAATAAAAAAAAGCAAACACACACTTATTCACGCATATACGTTAGAGCCATTGCGGCCTCTCAGTAGAAACTACGAGAGCGGGAAAATTCGAATAGGGAATTTTAAATAAATTTAGAGATACCTTAGCGCGCACGAGAAACCTTTGTCTCCGCAATTTATTTGTCTCTCACAGGGTATGTATGAAAAGTCGCGTCGCTACATACGCGCACTTTCATACAAACCCGTAGACTTGATGTGAGAGACAAATTAGTTGCGGAGACAAAAGTTTCTCGTGCGTGCTATCTTTGGAATTTAAAAGCATGAAAAGAAATTCACATTTTAGAGAAATAAGGAACATACCTACATAATGTAATGATACGTTCTATATTTCTCCGTTTTATGGACTTCTTATCGTGCTATAAATTCAAATTCTCTTATAGTATGAGGTGATGTCCTATTGCCATCGCTCGCGCGATCACTCGTGCGTCCGACGAAAATGATTGTGCGACCATGCGTTTAAACATACTCATATCTGCGCTCTGCGGAATGTCTTATTGAAGGTCGTGCGATCATGTGATGCGATCGAATTGTTCTATTTCTATTCAGATATAAGTATATTTAAACGCACGGTCGCACAATCATTTTCGTCGGACGCACGAGTGATCGCGCGAGCGATGGCAATAGGACAGCGCCTGATAGTAGTTAGACTTTGACTAGGTACCTATTATAAGGACTGGCCTTGCGGTAGCATTTCCCATCTGCCACGATCACGGTATCGGTATAAGACAAATTGATCACGTGCATTTACAATCAAACCTTATCACTAAACGAGACAGTTTATAATTGCGAAACAATAATTTTGAACGTAGAACGTTTGAGGTTCACACGAGACTACTTTTTATGATTTTTAACATTCAAAATTAGAATTAAAGTTATGGGGAATAAAATCCAAAGTTTCTAATTTCATGTTACCTCGCCCCCCGCAAAAAGTGGCAGAAATGTTTGTTAATAGAATGATACGCGTAACTAGTCCCTATATAAGTAGTCAAAGTAAGTACCTAATAAAAACAAACAAAATACAAATACAAAATCATTTATTTGTGAGGGTGTCCCTTAGGTTCCATACATTTAAAAGTCATATTTTGAAAATCCATAACAGACATGACAACGTTAATCAGTATAGCAATTAAAATGTTTAATATGAAAATATATAGCATTATTTGCCAAAGTAATAAAAATCCATAATTAAAAAACCCATGGCAGCTCATAATGGAGTGTTAGTCCCGACATTGATGTATGGAAGTGAATCTTGGGTATGGCAGAAGACGCATGAAAGTAGGATTAACGCAGTGGAAATGCGCTCATTGAGAAGTATGTGTGGTGTAAATGTGATGGATAAATTGAAAAATAGTTTTATTAGAGAACGCTGTGGTCTGAAAGAGGATGTAGTGACAAAAATAGAGAAAGATATGTTGAGATGGTTTGGTCAAGTGGAAAGAATGGATAAGAGCAGATTGGCGAGGGCAATCTACAGGGTGAAATTGATATCATTTGCATCCTTTTAAATAAAGAGTCAACCCATCAAACTGAACAACTTTCACTATGGGAGCAAACCGATCGGAGCAAAAAAAAAATCTGCTGTTCCATACTAAACTGCAATGCCTACTCGACTCAAATGTATGCAACCGCAGATTTTTTTTTTGCTCCGATCGGTTTGCTGTATAGCTTTAACTTTAATTTCAGATTATTGAAATTATGGGATCAGGTCAGTTACGTCCTTTTCCCCGAACGTCTACTTCCCGGTTTCGTCCATTTCCCTTATGTGTACCCATTTTGGTTAGGGTGTCGCAAAGAGGGTCCCACACTTAGAAAAATTTTATGCAAATTTTATATGGAACTGGGACTTAGAAAAATTTTGATCGAAATTGTATGGAACCATCGACTTAGTCGAATTTTCGGGTGAAATTAGTATGGGGGCTGGACTTGTAAAATTTTCAAAACTTGTCGTCCATGTAGTAGTGAATAGTCGCCTAAATCGTCGGAAGAAGGGTCCGAAGACTTAGAAAAATTTTGAACGATTTCGCATGAGCCATCGACTTAGATGAATTTTCGGGTTATGGGTAATATTGGCGTCTTTTTTTTTAAGCGGCCAGGTACCAAATGTTGTGGGTATTTTAGGGCTCATAATTATTATGCAAAAAAATAATAATTCTAATTCAAACGAGAGACTGCAAACTAGCGAGGATTACAGTGCGTTCCTGCAGAAAATATGCATGATGACGTCACAAATAATTAAAACTAATAATTCTGGACTATAAAACAAATAAAGTGGTAAAAAACCAAAACGAGTAACTTTTAATGAGCTTTTTAAAATTATTTTTTTTACTTTAAAATTAAATATCTCCGTAACTTTACACCGTAGGACCATTTTTTTAATAATAATATAAGATACTGTAACTAGCCCTAAAATACCGACAACATTAAAAAAAAGCAAAAAAACCTATACCCTTTATACCTGTCCGTATAAAGCTTAAAAACTCATACTAATTCAAACGAGAGGCCGCAAACTTGTGAGGGTTGCGGTGCAAAATGTGCTTGATGATATCATAAATATTATTAAAACTAGTAATTCTGGGCTATAAAAACATATTAACCCTAAAATACCCACAACATTTAGTACCTGTCCGTATAAAGCTTAAAAACTCATATTAATTCAAATGAGAGACTGCAAACTAGCGAGGATACTGCCCCATACATTTGGCTCGAGTAAGTTTGCAGTTTTGTATGGAAGAGCAGAGTTTTTTTCGCGATTTCGATATTGGTGCCATAGAGAAAGTTCTTCAGTATGATGGTCTGATCATTCCCTTAAAAAAGTGTCAGCATATTAAGAAGGACCCTATATGTCAGTATACATCGTGTTAATGAATTAGCGCAAAACCTCATACACCCCAACTGATTTATAACCAAATAATTAGATTGAAACAATAATTTCATTATTTTGATAGTTAAAATTTAAAGTTATTCGCATTTTAAGTTTTGAGGCAAAAATGATTTGTTATCATTTCAGCACTGAAAGAAAGCGCTAACGTACTCATGGATACATTTTTATAATCTTGTTTTGGTAGTAAGTAGGGTGAGTGTGCCCGTGCCATGGGTTGACATCGGGTTTCGAAAATTTTAAATTTTACAAACAAATTATTTAATATTTTGAAAAAAAAAATCTATGTTAAAACCATAATAATTCGATTCTGCTCTCGATTCTAAACAAACTACTGCGTACTAGTTTTGCGTTAATTCATTAACACGTTGTATATTAAGTAGCATAAATATTAGGTGGGGGAAAAAGTATTTTCTCATTAAATAAATGGATAAAATGGATGCCATATTTTAAAAAGTGGAGCAAGGTAAGCATGTCCGTAGTTACGACGTAGCTGAAGAACTGGGAATTAACCACAAAACAGTTTTGGCGCAGAGCTATAAGATTTTTGTGTTTTGGTACAAATACCTAACTTCCGAATAAAAAAAATCTTAGAAATGTTGTCAACCGTAATCTTTATACTTCACTTTATCACAATGCAAAGTTTCAGCGATCGGTGAATTACTATCAGGGTCAAACCCCTCGATGATCGGACTAATTACAAAAACAAACAGAAGAGTGCGTGTGCAACAATAACAAATTGTTTATAATTTATTTCTTAGGATTCTAATTTTTCTTTCTAATGCTTTCTTCTTCTCCTCTTCATCAATTTCTCTATTTTTGAGCACAGTAAATCACCAAGAAAAACATATTATTGAAAAGCACAGGACAGCAACACATAGGTAGGTACCTGCTTAAATATGTTTTCTTTTAAAAGTTCCTCCACTTCTGCTGCATCAGGAACAGAAAATTTGAACAATTTTTGTCTCTTATTATCATAAAATTGAGACAAAGCAAAATGTCTCCCACACAAAACTTTGCTTGAAGTATTTAATTTAGATCCAATCTTGATCAGGCCAGCAATACTTAGCCCATGCAAGAGCCCTGAAAAAAAAAACACAGTGAGGCTCAAAAAAATTGTTACTAAATTGTTACTATTGTGCAATATTTTGCACTACCTTACTTACTATAAACGAAAGTGCAGTAGAATAGGACAGAGCCTTAGCCTTACTATAATAAGTTAGCCTTCTGGACTATATGAAAATGGAAGCTGGACGAATTGATACTTGGACTAAATTGCATCTGGACAGAATGATACTTGGACTAAATTGCACTTGGACGGAATGATACTTGGACCAAATTGCACTTGGACAGAATGCAAGTTTAATTGTTTTTCACGGTTGGACGAAATAAGACTTGGACTACTTGGTACCGTGACCGTTAGTTTTAGTTTCATGGTCAATAAGTTACGAGAAGGTTAGGTATACGGTATACAGAAGCCTATAATTATAACCCCTCCTTTTTATGCCATCGGGTGGGGGTTCTCAAGGGGATACATTTTTGTCCAGGTCACTTTTTCAGGAACTCCAGAGCATCGCCGCCCAAGCGTCGGAGCCCAAAATTACTAATGACCAAAAGTGTTTCTATGGTCGCCGCCTACACGCTCGGCGCCCTAAAAATAGGGGTAAGGCTATCCTCCAACTCCAACAAACCGCCCCTTAGATGATACTCTGACCCTAAATTGGTAGTTTACATTTTATCAGTTAGGCCGCTACAGATTGTGTTTACTTACTTCGTAATATTGTTTTTTCCTGGATCTGGAAACCGATGATAGGTCACAAACTTATCGTTAGCTCGTGTTTTGCCGCACTTGGAACATTTACGATAGTCAGAGCTAGACATCGTGAACAAACCGGCAGATAACACATCAACAAAATAAACTACGCAAGTACGTAAACCACTAAAACTAAATAATAAAAAACGTCGTGTCGTAAATTATAAATACACTGTATGTATCCGTAACTCACAAAAACAATTAAAGCGTATTTTTATTGTAATAAATGTGGAGAAATGCAAGAATTCGACGGACACAAATTTGGACACAAATATGACAAGGAATGTCAAATAAAATGGAGGCGATAGACTCATAGTGAGTGACCAGTTCCGTAAATTAGGTACGTATAATTTTTTTCATCGGTATACATGTTCAACAAACCCATAAGAAAAAGAACATGTGTGTAAGAGCGAAATATCACATATGACAGATAACAGACACTGCTCTATCGGGCCAACCGAGATTAGAGTACTAGAAATGACAGAAATCGCAAAAAACTTTTCCCATACATTTCGTAGGAAATGAGACTCCAACTTACTTTTAAAAAACTCTTTAACAAAAAACTCATTGTCTTTGGACCAAAAAATTATCTTTGTAAATTTTTTTTTGGTCCGAAGACAATGAGTTTTTTCCGAAGACCAAAAAAATCGTTACCTAAATACTTGTTGGTGCAAGCCAAGGACGATTGAAACAACGTATACTTATAGGAAAGAGTATATCTAGTACGGTCTGAGTCGTGCGTTTACGTTACTAACAGGCTACAGTCCTGGATTTGTCAATAGGCCGTATAGGCCGCGGCCTAGGGGCGGCAGCGTCCTAGGGGCGGCAGATTTCAGAGGACGCTCACTCGATTTCAGAGGATAAAAAGTCAAACAAGATCACTGGTTTTCTTATGGTTTTTTAATATTAATACGTTAAATCCCTATAGAAACTCACTCAAGGTCTTCATTGTCTCAAGAAAAAATGAATTCTTTAGCTCTTCTTTACATAGAAGCATAGATATAATTAACACCATAAAGCATAAACTATTGATGTTATTATAGATGATTTTGGTATTAAAAAGCCCGGAAATTTTTTAAATTCGTGTTTTCTTTTTTACGCTCTTTCTTGATTCATTCGTTTATTTAAGTTACGAAAAATGGAAAATTAATATTTTAGAAAGGTACATGGGGCGGCGGAAATAAAGTGGCCTACACTCATAAAAAATATAAATCCGGCACTGACAGGCTATCTTTTAAATATGTACTAAAAGTACGTAGTTGTGGTGCCTTTTAAACGCAACAATAGATACTTCAATCTCGAAATTGAGAATTCCTTAGACAATTTTGTTAGCATAACCTGTAAGTTCTACCTACTTTTATTTTGGAACATGCTTTTACTTCTTTAACTCTTTATAAACAACTCGCAGTCTTTTATATCTAAACAATGAACACGTAAAACTTTTATACTACGTTTATTACGATGGGAGGTCGACTGGTGTCCAGTATCGTAGCTAGGTGAGGGTGATATTATAGGGTTCCCTAAATATCATTAGAATATCAAATTATTATAAACATCGCGTGCTTTCAAAGATGTTAACTCACTATGAAAATGAACTAGTTGTAGGTACTTAAATATTATATTTTTGATAAAATTTTGGTTTAAAAATATATTGTAAAGCAGAACGTCAGGTCAGGAGTGCGGTTTGTGAAACTCACACGTTGAACTCATCAGTACAAAATGGCAAAATAACTATGGAGATATGCATCTTTCTACTGCTGATTTGACTTTCAAAAATCCTACTCCAGGAGTGCGATTTTTGAAAGTCAAATCAGCAGTAGAAAGATGCATATCTCCAAAGTAATTTTGACATTTTCAACTGCTGAGCTCAGCGAATGAGATTCAAAAATCGCACTCCAGGGCCTCAATTGCGCAATTTTATACGGTTTTGGTTTTGGTTTAGTTTTGGTTTAGATTTGGTTTAGATTTGGTTTAGATTTGGTTTAGCTGAAGTAAAAAAGCTATCGCGATATTTTTTTCTGAACGGTTAAATCGCACAATACAGAAAATTCGATCGAACGAACATCAAACGTTACGCCATCGCCATCTTCCGAAATAAAGCTAAATCGTTACAGTTAATATAATTTGCGCGATAGGGCGATTGAGGCCCAGGGCCTCAATCGCCCTTAGTTTGAACGATACTACCAAAACAAAACCACAACCAAAAACGTTACGTTATGCACAATTCGTATCGCGCAAATTATATTAACTGTAACGATTTAGCTTTATTTCGGAAGATGGCGATGGCGTAACGTTTGATGTTCGTTCGATCGAATTTTCTGTATTGTGCGATTTAACCGTTCAGAAAAAAATATCGCGATAGCTTTTTTACTTCAGCTAAACCAAATCTAAACCAAAACTAAACCAAAACCAAAACCAAACCAAAACCGTATAAAATTGCGCAATTGAGGCACTGGACTTTACTTCTCATTCATCATACGTTATAAATAAATAACAATTATATTTCTATACGTATAGGTTAGTTTTATACAAGATACTCAAATATTTTTTTAGTAATTACTATATAATAATTAGGCAGACCACCAGCATGTTGGTCCGATGACATTGTGATGATGTTCAGATTAGCACAGGACAGTGAGAAATGGCGCAATAAAAGGGAGGCCTATGCCCAGCAGTACGTTTATGTGGGCTGATTTGATTGATTGAGAATTCAGAATAATAAACTGAACAATTTAATAGGTTAGTTTATTGAGAACTCTAGCATTATTGAAGCTCTATAGTTGTCAAAGGGCCCTCTAAACTGCACGGACTCAAGGCCTCCGAATTCGTCCTAACTACGGCACTGGTAGTAGGTAATAAAATAGCTATTTTCATGACGTATCGATACATTCCGGCCAATTGAATTCTGACAAGCGCGCTTACCTAAACCAATTCTCAATTTTAGGAGACAATGCCGGTAAAACTGGTAAAGGGTACGGTAATAAACTTGCGTTATAGTTTATGATTATCGAGTGTACCAAGATGAGAGATAAATGCAAATAATTGTAGTATTCTAATAGTAATATTTCTATTTAAGTGTAGGTATACAGAGATTAAGGGTTTATAGATAGGTACCTAGGTTTTATGACGCAACTCGGGTAGAAGCCAATGACTAAAAATTGCGTCTTTTTTCTTTTCGCTTTTTTATTAGGACGGCCATCAATCAAACTTGTATATTATAGTTCAGAATAAAGTTACAAACAAAACTTTATGACAAGTATATCTCTACACTCAGCCCGGACGGAGATATAAAGGCTTGAAGTGAACGTAATGAATATATTTTCAACTTCAAGCTTTTATATCTCCGTTCAGACTGAGTTTAGGGATATACATGTAATACCAAGTATTGTTCGTTACTTTATTTTGAACTAAAATATTTAAGTTTCATTGATGGCCGCGCTTAAACAACGTCGAAAAATAAGATGCCAACCTTCCATACAGAACCCGCATTGTTTTTTACCGTAGGTTACAAACAACTTGATAAATGTGGGGGATGATGTGGCCTGCGCAGCCTTTCGCCACAGAATAGGTAATAGTATATAGTTCTACATACAGAACGGCCACTCCCCGCCCCCCACTGACTTCAGATACCCCACCTCCCCTCACACTCTCTGTGGTAACTTGAGGGAAGCCGAGCAAGGGAAGGCAGTCAGACGCGCGCACCCGTTGAATATGACTACATAAAATATATTTTATTTTTCTCCTTACTGTAAAAATAAACGTTGGAAAATAATGCTAAATTCACATTTTCTGTGATTCTTTGGCTTAAAAACGATTTTAAATAACAGAATGAACTATAACAAGTAACAAAATGTATAATGTAGTTCATACAATGCGTGTTAAGTCACCCCTACACACATGTCATGCATAATTTTCGCGAAGTGCGCATGTGCGAACGTCATCATGTCAAATCTAAAACGTTCTTTGAAGTGCCGGACCTGTGCTTTCGCCTACAAATTTTGTTACTGCGCAATCAAAATAGATACTCTTTCTTATACTGTGACCTTAATCAGGGCCTTGCATTGCAAAATTCAGCCTGAAGGAGTCATCGAGTCATATCGTATCGCATGACAATTGGCTACTTGACAACTAGTCAAATCAGCTACTCTTTATCGGACGTCAAAACATGCGCTTTGTATGAAGATTTGTACTAAATATTGAGTTGTGACGTCATCAACATTTTCATTACTTTTTATAGTTTATCTTGTAATTAAAAATAGTATTCAAGCTAAAAACTCAATGAAAATGGGAGTTTAGCGTTATTTTCTAACCCTTTTTTTATTGAGTAGATAAAAATAAAATATATTGAATGTAGTCAAATACCCAATTCTAAAAGGTAAAAAATATAATATGGCGCGCCCTAGTCTCTACCTACCCCACTGGAAATGACGTTTGATGTTTTAGATAGAGGTAAAATGTAATATATTTATGTATTTTCGGTATGGCGTGGCTGCTTTTGGTTTATTCGTTTTCATTTGATTGGAGAGACTATTGCAAGCTTCGTTGTCTTTTTGTAACTCTGTGCAACTTCCAGAAGTGACTCGCGCACTGTAGCATGATTTATTTTACGGTTCATTAAATCATTAACATTAATGCTCTATTGGTCAGCGCTAATGATCATAGCGACACGACATACCTACCTACATTTTACTAATGAAAAGACCAGTAGAGACTCTAGTAATGCCAACAATATTTATTTTTGAGTTAAGCGTCCTACCTAATGACAAGAAAACAACATTATGGATATAACCATGTCTGGTCAGTTCCATACATTTTAGATTTAGTATAGTCTTGGCGCAAACAGATGTCGCTACTGGCCTGAACGAGAGATAAATCTTAATTAAACGTTATTAGATCCTAAGATTAGATCACTATTATTTGAGTTCCGGAGTTAACCAATCCATAGTCAGCTTTCCTAAAATAAATGGGGTAGTCTATTCCGGAATTTCGTTGTATAAAATCATAACCTCGTGGTTTAGTTTAAAATCAGCCTGATACCCAGATAACATTTACGGTCGGCGACTTAAAAATGACGTCATTTTAAGGTACTTATACAGTCAGTCCGAATAGTCCGATGTTGGTCGTAGAAGTACGTACTAGTTGGTACTAGGAACGTCATTTTACCGTCAGCCAGTATACGTCCTGTGTTGGACGCAAGTTGGACGTTATACTGACGGACGGACGGACTTGCCTCCTTTTTTCTCAGCTCAGTCGCGCCATTTTTCTATGCGCATCGGACGTGTCGCGGAGTCCTTTTTGTTGTTGAGTTAGTGTTATTCAAAGAAATTGAACCTAAAGTGTGTTAGTAATGGACGAGGACCGCCCAGCCAAGTGCGCAGTGATCCAGTTTATTGTTTGCGGTGGCGGTGCTATTTCTGTTGTGGATTCAGAGTGGCTGAAGCCACGATGGTGTGAAGTGTATTGGCCGGTCATAAAAAGGCCCAAAGCTTTTGAGCTGATCCTCAATCTCAACACGTCCCCCAGCGAAAATTTGAAACTTTATGGTGTGCAGCAAGTGTTTTACGAAACTGGTAGGTACGTATTTTATCCCTTTCCTGCATGGGTAGCATGCCACCGTGATACAGCACTATCACACATTCGCCCTTTTTCTATTTGCGCACGAACGAACGAGATAAAAGACGTGATACAGCCGTATCACGTGTAGCATGCTACCGTAGTGTAAATAAAATAATAGTGATGAAGCTCAGCGGTCGTGGCGGGTCTATGCCCGCGCGGCATGCGGGGTACGGGCGTACCCTAACTCAATTCGCTGTTAAGATACGCGCGCAGGCAACGTGGGTCGGGAGGCACTCCTCCCGGCCCCCGCACGCCCCGCACGATTGGCCTGCCGCGACCGCTGAGCTTCACCACTATTAGTTCTTTACACTATGATGCTACGGCTTCTGGGGCTAGTACGCCAACCGGCGATAGCGACATTTAACATATTCATCTGCCAAATTTAGTCTTTTATCTCTTTCGTTCGCGCCCCAATAGAAAGAGCGTGATAGAGCTATATGACGCTATCGTGGGTTGGCGTACTAGCCCCGCTAGTCAGTTTTCAGTTTCGGGGAACCTGGCTTCTCGGGATGCTTGTATGAATTAACTACGACGACGCTTCTATTTAATAACGCAGATAATTATTAAAGGGTTGGATATAGAATTGTATAGCAGGAGGGGAGGGGTGCCGGTGATTGGGGAGGGGCCGCTGACGGGTCCACTAGTTATTTATATATTGTCTAAGAAGATAATTTTGGTTTGATTTACAAGTACCTAACTAACTTATTTCTTTTTACAGGTGTCAGGTCGAAATGTTTCCAGTAAAGTGCCACGTACAATGAAGTCCTACATTTCCGACAAGCTAGTTGCAGAGTACAATTTCCATGGAATGAAAACTGCAACGAAAACCAAAATCGAAAAAGTTTTTTGCATTCTACGCCTCAGAGACTGCATTGTAGGTGAGTACATAAGTACCTACCGAAATTCTCCAATACTATCTCAATATTGTTTGCGTCAATCCCCCATTCAATATCTTTGCACTATTTGGAATTCAAATAATTCGTTTTAATGAATTATTATTAGGGTTCCGTACACATAGGTTGTCAATGGGACCCTATTACTAAGCCTATGCTGTCCATCCGTTTTTCAGTATATCACAGCGGTATAATCTCAACAACTGTAAACAACTCCACAACAGCACGGCTAGCATGCCATCCACGACAAAGCGTTTAAACGAGAAAAACATCATGCGCGCTCTTTCTGGCATACGTAAATTAATAAGGATGGTGGCACATCTCGATTTTTATCGTTTTCTCGGAGGTGGTATGCAAGGCCTACTGAGGTAGCCTCATAACATATTCAGTTTGTTGTTGTGGCATCTAGGTATCTTGGCAAATAATAAAAAGATTCGGAGCCCTGTGTGCGTGGGTGCTACTCCCACTACCATTTTTATACAATTAATAAATTGTATCTTTCTTGTTTCTTTATAGAAGGCGTTGTTAGCACAACTGCAACGGCAGAGGGCGTCGAAGTTAGCATCAAAACCTGGCTACAGCATGCTCCATAAAGGATAAATAGTTAGAGGCTTTGGTTTTCCCATACGGTAAACTTAGACGGTAAACAACAGCTTCAAACCATCGCCTCTCCGAATTTAAATTGATTTCTTTATAATTATGTAGATGCAATTAAAAATGTACGAAAATGCTCGGATCTTAAAATGTTTAAACTATTTTTAGAACATCTTTTACTAAAAGTAAAATCTTTAAATAAAATTTTACATTTCGGTGTTCATTAATTTATTTATTTACAACCCTAGTTCACTCCACCGTAGTCTAGGAACGTCATTCTACGGCTGACATTCAGAAACGAAATTTGAGTATTAGTTTCTATTTTGATATGTAAAAATCAATAAAATTTTGACATATCGAAGTAGGATCTTATACTCAAATCTTGTCTCTGAATCTCAGTCTAAGGCTGCCTATCCATTGACGCGAGCTGGCTGGCGGAGCGGTGTAGCGAGGAAAATATTAACCAATCAGGAGCTCGGCCGAATCTCGGCCGAGGTTTTATGCAATCCTGATTGGTTAGTAAAACTCCGCTTCCCCGCTCCGCCAGCCAGCTCGCGTCAATGGACAGGCAGCCTAAGGGTGCGTCCACATCTGGCGAACGCGCCGCAAATGCGCAACTCGCGAGTCGCTCGCGAGCTGCACATTCGCGGAGCGTTCGTTAGCTGTGGACGCACCCTAAGGTCCCTGGATCGGTCTTGATATGACGTCCTAAGTACGTCTAGTCTCATACCTCGGTGACGTACATTTTAGACGTCTGTAGGACCGATAAAGGACGTACATTTGTCACAACCTAATGACGTCTTGATACGACGGCCTACGGACGTCTTAATACGACGGCCTACGTACGTCTTGATACAACGGCCTACGGACGTCTTGATCCGACGTCATTAGGTTGTGACAAATGTACGTCCTTTATCGGACCTACAGACGTCGAAAATGTACGTCACCTAGGTCGAGCAAGACTGTAAAAAGACGTCATTAGGACGGCTAAATGTTATCTGGGATTGACTATGGAACGCGGACCGTGACCACTGACCGCGTCGGTTTGTCCCATAAAGTTATTATACCTGGTTTGTCCATATGGCCATGTTTGGACAGTTCCATACATTTTAGATTCAGTATAGTCTTGGCGCAAACAGATGTCGCTACTGGCCTGAACGAGAGATAAATCTTAATTAAACGTTATTAGATCACTATTATTTGAGTTTTGTTCCACGGAAATAAATTATATAGATTAATTTTCTTAAAAATGTTAATAACAAATGTGTTTAATACGTATTTTAATGTAATTAAACATTGTTATAGTACCGTTACTCATCACCGTCGCTGTACTTGCGCGAGTTTAATATAAGAAGGTGGCTTTCTTAGTATGGGTATTGACCTAGGCATTGACCCTCTGTTGTGTATAATTTATTTACTCTATGATATAACCAACGACAGCATGAATACAAAGAGCGCTGCGATAGCGTGATAGAGTATAGAAACATCCATTACTTTCAGATTTATAGTATGAAATGTGTACCTAACTGCACAACACAGCAAATTCTATAAAACCAAACAACGTATAAAAGCAAAACGTTGCAGCATCATAAAGCAGACCGCAATATCTATCAGCGTTCCCGACTGACGTCGTATCGTGTTAGCCACGACACGATGGCCATTCAAACGGTCCAGTATCCGATACCGACATACTTGGGACTTTGGTAGGGCTGCCAGAGATCCGTTTTAAAGTCGGGACATTATCAACAGGGCATTTAATTTTATGATCATCTATCTATACATTCAAGAGAAAAGAAGCAACAATTTGAGTATAGATTTTTCTCTGATATCATTTTCAATGTACAATTTAGTCCGTGTGGTGTCGACTAAGAATAGCACCATCCCATTTCCACCCGTGGGTGTCGTAAAAGGCGACTAAGGGATCTGCTGGAGGATGGGCATCAGCATCCTCTGAGTACACATTCAATCCAACTGCGGTCGCCAACCCGCCTGCCAAGCGTGGCGATTATGGCAAATCACCCCGTTTTGGGGGAGGCGTATGTCCGGCAGTGGACGTCTATCGGCTGATATGATGATGATGGCGAATAATAAAATAACACGTTTATCTACAAGAGCTAAAGGTAGGTATTGTAGGTATGTTAATCTTGTGTCAACGTCACACAAATATACGTCAATAAATATATTCGCGTCATAACATGTGTCATAACTGTGATAAGTTACCCAAGGCTGTTTCTGTAGGTACCTACTTTGTTCATTGGCACAGAGTTCAATTATGCGTAGGTTGATTTGTCGCTGTGTGTACCTACACAATAATAAAGACATTGGTACCTTACCTATTAATTGGTTTCATGGTTAAGTTTTCAAAAAAGACTTAGAAAGTAAGAGTCAAAAAATGACGTCAAAAAGCTATCTATATGATATTATTTTGAATAAAAAATTTTTGAATTTTTGAAATTTTTGAATTTTGAGTCAAAAAGAAACACGAAATTGTCCGTGCGACACCGCAGCAAAATAAAGCGCATATTCGGGACATTGGTGCAACCCTAAACTCTGAATATATCGAAATGAGAATGTTGGTGCGGTGACATACCTGGATTCAATTAAGGTGCGGTGCAGCGGAGCGTCGATGACGATTTCACTGTGCTTCACAGTCCTAGACTATAAAACTGCCGAGCGAAATGCTGACTGGGTTTAGTTCGGTTTAAAAGTCTCTTGTTTTTAATAGGGATTTTTTGCCTGCTAAAATATTTTTGCCGCCCGTTGATGAAGATTCACCTATCTGGATTTTCATGCCTGTGTTGGAACGGGTTACATACATCCATAAACTCACGACCGTATACCCTTATCAGGTAGTCAGAAAGCTTGCTCCTACGTTTCCGATGTTTCCAAGCGTGTCTTTAATGTTCTGCTTTATGTTTGAAATCAATTAATCTACTGGGAATTATTACGCCATTCCTCCTTGGCATGTACTAATCTGATCCATGGAGAACCCTCACAATGTCATCAGACCAACGCACTGGTGGTTTACCTACTGACCGCCGTCTTTCTCTAGGCCACCACTCTGGTACTGTCTTTCCACCGGCCGTCTTCCCGTCTAGCCAAGGGTCTTACCTAATCTCCACTTCAACTTTGTGAACCGCTTACCAACGAACGTTAGGTAGGTACTCGGGTCACTAGTAATAATGCTCTTGTTGCTAGTTTTATTTTGTCATGTTTTGCCTTGTCAGCCTGCCTGTCCATTGACGCGAGTTAGCTGGCGGAGCGGAGTAGCGAGGAAATATTAAGCAATCAGGATTGCATAAAATCTCGGCCAAGATTATGATTGCAATTTTATTGGTTACTAGCGGCGCCCGCGACTCCGTACGCGCGGACTACTGACTTTAAATACTCATATCTTTTGAGTTTACCGATTGCGATGAAACAAAGCCTAAATGTTAATCCAAACTAAGTCCTATACTTTTGTGAAAACCCCATCAAAATCGGTTCAGCCGTTTTTAAGTGATGCGTGCACAAACAAACAGACAGACAGACAAACAAACAGACAAAAATTCTAAAAATGGTCTCATTACGTATTCTTAACGTCCTCAATAAATCCGTCGTTTTTTTTAAATATCTTCAATGTACACACGGCGACAGATCGACCTACCCATAGTTCGACCTTATGTCCATGAACATAGAGTTCAACTATGGGTAGGTTGATCTGTCGCCGTGTGTACATTCACGTCAAGTTTAGAATTTTATTGTATGTATAGGTATAGATTAAAACTCCGCTTCCCCGCTCCGCCAGCCAGCTCCGCGTCAATGGACAGGCAGCCTTAGTGTCCATGTTTCGGCACCGTAAATGATTATGATTAAAGACAGGAAACTGATTGTATACCCTGGTTTTAAGGAATTGCGGCAGTTAAGATTTAAAAGCGTTGTCCATTATTCCAAAAGCCAGTATGCAAAGGATGAACAATGCCCAAGATAAACGTATGTACGAAGTGTGAAGTGTGTATGAAATGCAGACTTTCCATTTATAAAAACAATGTAAGTATTTGGTAAGTAGGTATGCTACATTTTTATCTCTTTCACATGCCAGAAAATAGGGCGCTACAAATTGGTG
Source organism: Agonopterix subpropinquella (assembly GCA_922987775.1). Taxonomy (NCBI): domain Eukaryota; kingdom Metazoa; phylum Arthropoda; class Insecta; order Lepidoptera; family Depressariidae; genus Agonopterix; species Agonopterix subpropinquella. The sequence continues at coordinate 7,135,694 of OV277710.1, forward strand.
TTGAAGGGAATATTCTACAAAGGATAATTGACTCAAGTGAGCATCAAAGAAGAGTACCTATAGACCGTGAAGCTAACAAGATCCAATTTCGAGTTTGAATCTTCTTTTAATTGAGTTAAGATGCATTATTCATTTTTGCTGAAAAATATAACATTACGTCAGGATTTTTATTTCTGCAGCATGGGTTTAATAACACTCTTAGTAGGCGGTTGTGATGCAATTCGTTTAGCTTATTCTTCCCTACCCAAGAAATCTACTCACCTATCTAATGAAGGGTATGTAAGTAGGTAATAGTGTCATAATCATAATCATAATCGTAATCATGTCAAACTCGTGTACCATCAATCGTCTGCTGCACGATTTTACCGGACTGCTCTTTTTATGAGACGCGACGCGACCTCAGCATTCGCGCTCTTTTCCTGATTCATACTTCTAGTAAATAGTACTCTGTGCTCATACTAAAAAGGGAGCTTAAGAACCAGAGATCTAGATTGGGATTATTTTATTAATACATATATAATAATATACAGGGTGTCCCAAAAACCAACGTCAAGCTGAAAACGGTTGATAGGCCAGGTGGTGACAGTTATCAGAAAAATAAAAAAAAAATCTAAGATTAGTACTTTCCATAAAAAAAAACCATTTTAACTATGTAAAAAGAATTAGCTTAAAATCGGGTCTCTTTTGAAAAAAAATTTATGTGTTCTTAGTTAATAAATAATCTAGCTAGTATTATACCTTTTTAGAATCCTGACTAAATACACCATCTTTTAAAGTCACTTGCCGAAATAGCACAGTACATTTTTTTTTCAGTACAGTTAGTTAAAGTTGGGCGATGTAATAATATTTAGTGTATGGTGGGGCAAAAAGTGATATTTTTTTTAAAACTGAGGCAGTTGTGTTTTAATTTCAGACTGTAGATGACAGAAGAGTTATTCAGGGTTACACGACACACAAAAAAAATTTGAAAAGTAAAGATTTGTAGTCATAGTACTTAAAAGATCATCACAGGGTGTAAATTAAAAAAAAAAAAATTTTTATGGAAAGTACTAATCTTAGATTTTTTTTAATTTTATTGATAACTGTCACCACCTGGCCTATCAACCGTTTTCGGCTTGACGTTGGTTTTTGGGACACCCTGTATAAGCAGTATAATAGGCCATAAGCAGGTCCTTTACGTATTCACTTAAGGTCTTCTTGAAAAGTCATAATCTCAGCCGATAGACATCCACTGCTAGACATAGGCCTACCCCAAGGATCGCCACGACGACCGGTCCTGAGCACCCCTAATCCAATCTACACTACTTGAGAACTCTTCGGCCTCATCGGGCATCTGTTCTGCAGTCAATCTAGAAAAGTATGATTCTATAATCACTAATCATTCTACATACCTCTCAGCGACGGCAGCCACAGCAGCAGCATGATGTATAGCGCTCCTGCCGCGCTTGCGTCTCCTGGTCCTCTTGCGTGAGTATGAAGCCAGGAGGAGGCCCTTCCGCGCGTCTATGCGCTTCTTGGAATCCTTGGCGAGCGTCCTGACCGCCAGGGACGTCGGGTCGAAACTGAACGTCGAGTCGTCGCGGTGCTCGTTTAGGTCTTTTTTTCTTTCCTGAAAGAGAAAAGAAAATTCTAAGTATTCTGAGTTGCCAAATCACACATGCAATGCAATACGATAACATAATCTGGCTGTCATCCAGGTAGGATGGACATTTTAGCCTATTGCTATCTCAATATAGAGTGCATAATGGTTGAAAAAAAAAACATAAAAAATGTGTTTCTGTGAAAATTGATTTTTCTCAGGGGTATGAAGTCTCTCTACAGGGTGTAATTAAAATGATTAGACAAAGAAGATTGGCAGATTTGGACCCAGCCATTTTTTACGAAAACTAAAAGCTATTCAGGATGGCGGTCATAATTATTATAAACAGAAAAAATTAAGGCATTTTTTAAAAAAACTTTCACATCTCCAGAAGTCCGGATTCAAAAGTAGAAATTACTAGTAAAATAGACAAATCGTCCAAAAGCAGTAGCAAAACGCTACCACGACAGCTATTTCCATATAATATTATCACTGAGGTATTTCTGGTCGTTACGGAACGTATTTGGCTTGGTTGAACTAATAGGTCGTTTTCTTCCATTATCATAATACGGTACGGTTATCGTGAATTTTCATTAAAATAAACACAATGAATGCATAGAAGATTGAGTGGACTAATCTAATAAGAAAGATTATGAGTTTCACACACTTGATACAAAAGGTATCATAAGGAGAAATACCGTTCCCCCAACTTCTACAGATTACAACCAATTTACTTTTTTGTTAGTTTGGTTTCACTATACACGTATTACTAAGTTTCATTCATGACCTCTAAGTCTGGGTCTCAAATTATATGGCCTTCCGCCAAACTTCTTTGTAGGTGTGGTTCAGACCATCAAACTGAACATCTTTTACTATAGGAGCAATCCAAAAAATATTTAAAATAATAGCTGTTCGTGTTAACTTGAGCATACCAACCTACGCATTGTAGTTTAGTATAGAACAGTTTTTTTTTGTGAATTCAGTTTTGCACCCATAGTAAAAGCTGTTCAGTTTCATGGTCTGAACCACTCCTAACAATTTGTCAAATCATTTCAATTACAACCTGTATAAAATCTCGAATCTCGGCGCCGAGCTAAGCTCGTTACCCAAGTATCTACTATGTTTGGCTTTAGTTAAAAATGCGACATATTGTTTAACACAATCAGCTACTCGAACCTAGACGTAATTGCAGCAAGAAGAGTAACAACAAAGCTTCTATTTCTCAATTAAGGAGACCTAACAATAGAACGTGTTGTACAATTTTCATTACACTTTTCCAATATAAGAACACATTAGCAATAAAATAGCATTACAAAACCGATTTTAATGTTTTCTTTGAAATAGCAACCAATTTTCTCTCAGAAAATCTTTTCAGTGTAAGGCGATGGTTATTACACCTTTAAAAGTGCTTTAGAACCTTGCCGGGGGTTATGGGGATTAGGGGTGTGAAATTCGGATATTTTATTTGTTAGGATATTTTCGGATACAGTGTTTGTCATATCCGTTCGTATAATTTTAAGTCACTGTTACTAACTTTGATCTGATAAAAAATAAATCTGTTGAATTACGATGAATACGATGTTTCAAAATAAAATTTTTTTTTGTCTTATTTTACGTTTACGGTAAGATTATCTGCACCATCGTATTAGTTTGAAAACCATTTTTTTTTGTTATGTGGGAGCCATCCTACTTTCATCTTATTTTTTAAAAGCTACGCTCTTGTCGGTGGAGTATTCGCCAATCCTGTGTCTTTTCCGCTAGTCTCTTGAGTTCTTGATACGACATGACATCAACCTTTTCCTTTACTTGGGCTGGATAACTCTGCATGGAAAACTTAAAAAAAGAAAAATCATTCGAAAAATTGATTTTATTCAAAAAGGGACTCTTAAACTTTTTTATATCTACCTGTAGAGTAACTACATATAAAGTGTTCTTGAACGACAAAGAAAATCCTAGGAATAATTTACATAAAAATATAAAAGATAAACTTAGAGGAAAACCATAGTCTCTACGTACCCCTCTCGAGTTTATGTATGTTTGTATCACATTTAAGTTGGACGAAATTACACCAATTAGCTTTTTTCGATCTACAGCACTGATATACGAGTTATCTAGCAAAATATACCTGACGGATTTTTAAATAAAATCCGAATGTTTCGGCACGGCATGACATCCCTAACTTTGCAGGTAGGATAAAATATTAAAGAAATAAACTAGGTTGTGTAGGCAAAGTAGCAAGCCAAGGTAACCTCGTGAGGTGACTAGCGACGATTTTACTTTGAGTTTGTTAGACATTTTAAGTTAAGTGAAAAACTCGAAACTTTATTTTAAAATAAGCGTTTAAATTTTACCGTGTTTTTCCCGAACCCACACAAACACGGGGCGACACATCAAGCTATACAAAACCAATTTAAGCTGGTCGCGAGACGTTATACGTTACTCGTCCTACGCGCGGCCAGCTTATTCTGGTTTTGTATAGCTTGATGTGTCGCCGTGCGTAGGAAAAGTATGGTACAGTCAGCGTCAGAGAAATCGACCTAAAGATTTAGATAGAGGGGTCAGTTTTCTCTGAAGTCCATCGTACTACACTCAGTACGGGCGCGCGGGCATTCCCATGCTGCCACTCATTTCTACCTCACCCCCTCGTGGAAGACACCAGTAGGCAATGGTGTAGTCCTATGTTTAAAAAATCAGCTCTTTCATACAAAACTGCTGAGACAGTCGAGAAGTCTGACAGAAAATGGTGTTTTCTGTAAAAATTATGGAACTAAATCCTTTATTTTTTAATTGAGTCCACTGAAAAGATTTTTTTGGATTGCGTAACAAGTAGGTATTATCATGAAAAAATTTACAAATTCGTAGTAACTACATTTTAAAATTGAGCGCAAGGTGGCGATTTTTCAAATGTTAAAAAAAATTACGAAATCTCGAAAACTATCAAACTTGGATTTTTTTTGTATTTTTCCGGAACAGTTGTAAACTCACCTATGTTTTCGGCTTGACGTTGAATTTTGGGACACCCTGTATATTTATTAATCTAATCACCTCTTGAGTAATCTGCGACTCCTCTTCGTAGCTGAGCGCGACGACGGCCAGCATCAGGTTGATGAGGTAGAAAGACCCGAAGAACACCACCACCGTGAAGAATGACACCGACATCGGTCCGCACGATGACAACACCTGGTCAAAAGATATAACATCTTTCTCAAGTTATTCAAGTGAGAATATCCTTGAATAAGTTTGGCATTGATTTAATAATAATTATGTACTAGAGCCACTACACGACACTACACTAATACCAGTACACCTCACTAAGTAAATAGCTTTCTTCGAGCTCTTCGCTCTTTCACCCGCCCGCTCTCCTCCTACACCCATGTGGCGCATGACGTTTGTTTGTCATGTCATCTCTAGACTATCTCTAGTAGTACAATGGCCTCGATTCGGACTATGCCACGACTTAACTTAACTAAATTTATTCCTGTCACGTTCTAAAATAAGATTAAGAAAAGAGACAAAAAACCAACAGCTGACTTTAGTGCTGTCAAAGTGACGTTACGCGGCCAAAAACGCCTTAAATAAGATGGCGTACATTATGATGGCATCTTATTTTGGGCGTGTAACGTCACTTTGACAGCACTAAAGTCAGCTGTTGGTTTTCTGTCTATTTTCTTAATCTTATTTTAGAAAGTGACAGGAATAAATTTAGTTAAGTTAAGTCGTGGCACAGTCCGAATCGGTACCATTATTAACTCAATGGTTTATTGTTGCATTTTAGTGGATGCGTCGATCTAGTGATATTTTCACGAAATGATGTATTAGGTACTTACAGGGTTTTTTTAAATGCGTTACATATCAATGGAAGACTGGAAGTGCTTCAGATTGTCAATCTGAACAATTTTCACTATGGATATGGAGCTAACATCGAAAAAGCGAAAAAGAAACAGTTTTCAAAAAAAAAAGAAAAAGAAAGGAAAAAAAAAGGAAAAAGAGGAAAAAGACAATAGCTCCTCGACTTAAATGAATGGAACAGCAGATTTCTTTTTTCGCGTTTTCGATGTTGGCTTTATAGAGGACATTGATCAGTTTTATAGTCTGAAACATCCCGTTCAATATGTAACACATTTAATATTACACCCTGTATAGTGTGCTCAAAAAGTAGGTACCTAACCTAAACATTTTGAGGGTTTGGAAATTAGGTCAACTATAGCTCACATCAGAACCATAAATTCAACCAACAAATAACATAACTCTCGAACACAATGTGTGTTAAAAGTACACCCGGCCCTTTATGTTCCCCACAAATTATATACCTACAAAACGTAAACTCGTAAAAAAACCTAATACACCAATTACAGTTTCACGAAACACAAAATTTCCACGCAAATAATACGGTAAAAGCTCAAATTGACCTACATTTAACTTTATTCAATAGCATTTTAAGCAAACGCTTCATTAAGAGGGTATCGAGCCTATAGTGCTGTAATGCTGTTATCAATCGTATTTTTTAGTTTTTAGCAGTTTTACATTTCGAAAAAAAAAAGAATGTGACATTGTAGTCATTGTTATTTTTTTATCGAAACATTAGGAATGACTGTTTTGTTTATGTTTTAGTTGTTATCCTTAAAACCACCAAAAGTAGGCATTTTTGGCGGTTTTAATTATAGTTACAAACGCTATAAAAATTTCTTATTAAATTTCAATAAGAAAATCATAGCATATGCTCACGACTATATTTCCCGAAGGGGTAGCCAGAGATAATAAGAATAAAACATTGAAAACTCTAGCTTCTTATCTAAATGTCTGAACCCTAGGAGCTAGTGCCTTCCCAAACAATGATTAAATCGAAACAATAAATAGTACGGAACTTTTTAATAAAAGCAAATACGTAATGACCCGATAAATTGAAAATCAGCTATGGCTACAATGAGACATACTTTTTTAAAATATTTTATAATTGTTAAGAAATTAAGAAAATACGATTGACTGCAACACCGGAGGCTCGGTGCCACCTTAAGCAAACGCCTCATTAAGACGAGTGCCGGTATTGTGATTATCTAAATTAGGGTTGGCGCTATGAATTATCTTCGGTGATATTATAGAGAACTTTGACATTGAACAGGTCTGCTGCGGTTGATTATGCTTTCAAGAAAATTGCGCTTTGAGCTCGAAAGCGAAAAATTTCTTTTACATTCTTGGAGATTGACCTATCACGGAGAGATATTCGGTATGTTATGTGACAAATATTCATGTTTGTTGACCTTGCTAAAAAATTAATTGCTAAAAGTAATTATTATCAGCCTTCTAAAACTACGAAAACATCATGAGGAAACCTGCATGTTTAAATTACGAGGCATGCATTGGGCCCACTGTCCATTACACGACGGGCTCACTCCCCGTCACACTGGGCAGAGTTACGGTACTAGTGAAACGTGGATGTTCTGAAGTTCCAGAATATCTCTGACTACCTGAATATAGTCGTGAGTATATGCATGCTTCTAAAACAACTTTTTTAGAACTACAACAATAACACAATTTCGAGAAAACGAGATCAATCGTCGAATCCAACTCGGCTGGGCAGCGTTCGGGAAGCTACGTAGTATCTTCACGTCCCCAAATAACGAAAGCCTTCGATCAGTGTGTGTTACCAGTGATGACATATGGAACAGAGACGTGATCGTTCACTCAAGGCCTCATAAAAAGGCTGAAAGTCACCTAAAGGGCAAAGGAGAGGGCTATGCTCTGAGATTCCCTATGAGATAGAATCAGAAATGACGAGATCCGCAGTAGAACCAGAGTAGCTGACATAGCCCGAAAAATTGCTAAACTAAAGTGGCAGTAGGCGGGGCACGTTGCTCGCAGAACCGATAGGGCCGAAGAGTTCTCGAGAGGCGACCGCGTACCGGAAAGCGCAGCGTGAGTAGGCCCCCCCAAGGACCGACGACCTGGCGAAGATCCCGTCGGATGAGGGCAGCGCAGGACCGGTCATTGTGGCGATCCTTGGGGGAGGCCTATGTCCAGCAGTGGACGTCCATACGGGTGAGATGATGATGATGACGACCATGTTACATTGTTAAAGGAAGATCAATGGGATGAAAGTACTCATCATCATAAACAACTTTTAACACCTATGTTATAAAAGTTCATTGAATAATTTCTAGCCGTCAAATAAGACAGGTCTGCTATCCGAAAACAAAACTTGACAAAACTATTGAATCACTTCTGAAATCAACGCAGTATTGACTTAACTACCTATAGTGTCAGATTAACACCGGCAAGCTGAGCGGATGATTTGATTAAGAAGTTTGTTCAGGCAAAACAGTCTTGATTAGTCTCCGGTTAATCCATAACTAATAGATTGATTTTGTGAGAAACGCTATGCATAGCGACTGGTTTAATATCTCGAATTTATAACTGACTAGCGGCAAGTACCGGCTTCGCACGGGTGGACATCTAATCTTTTCTAGCAATAAATATAGCCTATGTTACTCAGGGTGAATGTAGCTTTCTAATGGTGAAAGAATTTTTGAAATCGGCACAGTAGTTTTTGCGTTTATTCATTACAAACATACACACACACAAAAATACAAATCTTCCCTCTTTATAATATTAGTATAATTAGTGTAGACATATAGGGTCCTTCTTAATAATACTTTTTTAAGGGGATGATCAGACCCTCAAACTGAACAACTTTCTCTATGGCACCAACATAAAAATCGCAAAAAATACATACTTACAAAACTGCAAACCTACTCGAGCCAAATGTTTGGGACAGCGAATTTTTTCGCGATTTCGATGTTGGTTCCCATCTCGGGACTTTGGGACTTTCTCTATAGAAAGTTGTTCAGTTTGATGGTCTGGTCATCCCCTTAAAAACTGTCAACATATTAAGACGGACCCTGTACGCAGGGTGTGAATTTAAATGTGTCACATATTTTATGGGGCAGTTTTAGACCATCAAACTGAACAACTTTTACTACGGGACCAACTTTGAATTTGCTAATAAAAATCTGTTGTTTCATACATTTTGGTCGAGTATTTTTAGCTCCGATCGTTTGCTCCCATAGGAAATGTTTTTCAGTTTGAAGGTTAGACTCTTAGTTTAAAAGAATGCTAATGATATCAATTTCACCCTGTAGAACAAACTATAGTTTACCAGGTCGAGTCCCAGGATACGCGGATTTTTAGGATATTGTCTATCAAATGCTTCAAAAATTTTAAAGAAGTATCGTTTGGCAATTGTTTGTTTAAGATTTTCACATATTCCGAAAGTTGGTAATTTTAGCTGCAGATTTTGTTCAAGGATGTTGTGATTTTATATAATGTTAGCAAATCCCTTAGGGATTACCTATCGTTAAACTATGAACCAAGTTAAAATATGCATGAACTTTCAACTTCGTAGGAAACTGTCGATACGGATTATACTTAATACTAATTTAGTTGCTATTTATAATAAAAGCAGCAGTGAATATAAAGTTTTTATAGTTTGACAGGTGCTGGTTTTGCTATTTTTATGTCCTCCTCCTTTCATAGCATAGCATGGCATAGCATATGCTCACGACTATATTCCCCGAGAAGGTAGTCAGAGATTCCTCATTTTATAATCTTAGTTATGTCAGTCATATTTTCCTTCACGAATATGAAGTACCTACGGATGATTCCTATCCTAACTTTCGTTTCCAAAATCCAAGAGTAAAAAATCAATGTCAGAAAGCCAAGTACTACTGAAGCTTTCGGCATTCGTTCCCACTGAAAAAATTCAAAGAACAATTACTTACTTTGTTTAATATGTATACACTCGAGAGCCATGAAAACGGATCACCAACATACCTTTATGTCTCGGAAAATAAGAATGATAGCTTATTCAAATAAAAAGTACATTATACGTATACTTCTTAAATTAATTGATAACATTTTTAGATTTCATTTGTTTGAGTTAATTAAAATACATAATACAAATGCGTCAATTGATTCTATCGCAGACCAAAAATTTAAAATATTTTTTTTTTGTCACAGTAATAACTTTTCTCCATATTGAGTGATAAAATTACCACATTAATAATAAATGCTGGATACTAAAAATACAAATTTCAAAAAATCATTTTATTTAGGTTTTAGCCTTTTTCATTTTCATTTTCTATAAAGATAGCAACCAAAAATTTTATTCGTCTTACTATTATTATATTGTCTATAAAATACTATTTATTTGAATAATTATCATTCTTATTTTCCGAGATATTAAGGTGAATATTGTTGGTGACCATTTTCATTGCTGTCCAGTGTATTTTGGAAAAGAAAATGGACCAAAGGAATCAACAGAATACCTAACCCTAACCTAACCCCAATTATATGCTAGTATTATTCCAAAATACCCTTATGGTTTTGGCGTTAAAGCAATTTTATTAATAAAGGTCAGGCGTTAGTGTAAATTGAACTTAACCTTCAGTATTCATAATGTAAGTCCCATTTCACTAAAGGTTCTGCCCTTTAATTAATTTCTGAGGGCAAGACCGTGTGGCAAGACCCTCGGAATCATCCAGAGTAACAAGTTCCTCTATTGTGGTAGGACTGTACATATGTTTCTATGTAGAATGTGCCAAAGTAAATACTCTTATGTTTGTATATCATTTACTAGACATCTGAATGTTCTAAGTTTGTAATTAGGTTGGCGGGTCGATGGTGAATTGAATCATATTATTGGGTTAATCTTAGCTATATTTAGGTGTAACACATTTATCTAATGATACCGGGGGCCGTATAATGTTGTAAATTTTTAAAGATTGTGGTAATCTACAAATAAAGAACACTGGGTGCAGTCGGCCACAAATTAAAATATTGCTAAAGTTGAGATTGTATTTGTTCTAGATTTAAGTTCAAAACAATACGTCAAAAGTGAGAGTATACCTTACTGCTTAAGTATTCTGACGCAAACTTCAGCCTTTGGTAGGCCACTTTTTTACTGACTGTGTATTATGGTATAAGAACGAGTATCTAGGACGATTTTTTTTGCAAAAGATACTCAACGGATATGAATGAAAGCCTTATCACTAAAAAGCATTTCAAAGCACCGCAGAAACCAGATAAATTAATACAGGGTGTTTGGGTAAATAGTTGCAATTCTTTAAGGGGTGACTGTGCCCATGATACTGAACAACTTTCCCAAAGAAACCTATAGGAAATTCGCAAAATATTTTTAGGTCTTTTCATACAAAACTTTGTTCAGTATCATTGGTACAATTGCTCCTTAAAGTAATACAACTGTTTACCCTAACACCCTGTATAAACTCGTTGAAAAACTAATTAAGTAATTTTGTAAGTTGAAAAAAAAAACAACAATAATCTTGTTTTTGTTTTCATCCTACGTCATTTTTGAAAGAATATAATAGAACATACAAAAAACTTACCATATTATAAACATTCTCCCAATAATCCAGTGTGATAAGTTGGAAGGTTGTAAGCATAGACCACAAGAAGTTGTCGAAGTTGGTGTATCCGTGGTTGGGGTTGGGGCCCGTGCACAGGCAAGTGAACGTGGGTGGGCAGTGCCTGGCCCCGGTTAGGTTACCGCAGATTATAGGCACTTCCTCGTCGTCAACCATCCAGTGTGACGGGTCTTTGACCCACCTGCGGAGGAAATAGAGCTTTAACACGTTGCGAAAATTTAATATGCCTTCATGCTCGTTACTTTTTTATGTTCGAATTTTTCGAAGTCATTGGCATTTTTTTAACTAAGACTCTACCCATCGAACTGAACAACTTTCACTTTAGAAGCAAACCTCAAATCGCAAATAAAATCTGCTGTTCCATACTAAGCTGCAACGCCAACTCGACTCAAAATAGCAGTTTTTTTTGTGATTTCATGTTTGTTCCCATAGTAAAAGTTGTTCAGTTGGATGGGTAGAGTTTTAACTAATGCCTTTTAATTCACTGTTTATTATTTAGGATCTACAGGATGTTAGGGTAAACAGTTGAATTACTTTAATGGGTGATCGAACCCATGATACTGAACAACTTTCCCAAAGAAACCTATAGGAAATTCGCTAAAAAAAAAACTACTTTTCATACAAAAGTTCGATCAGCTGATTGCATTTAGTATGGGAAGTCCCTTTTTTTTACGAATTTCCTATAGTTTTTTTAGGGAAAGTTGTTTAGTTTCATGGGTACAATCACCCCTAAATATCACCCCTGTATATCGATGGTCTAGAAGACAAACATGCTAATTACAGATCTAGCAATTGTTCAGGAGAGCCGATTTTATTATTTTAAAAGTTCAATATGCTATTATAACTCAAAACTGTGTATTGGAATCGTGTACATACTGCCTATACTTAGGTAGGGTATTTATCTTTAAATTTTTTTACATAAATATAAAATGTAAATTTTCAAAATATAATGTAAAAATGTCAAAATCATGAAAAAAACCATCACTTACTACTTTTGTACACAAACAATATATTTAATTGTGCATTTAACACTTTTGTGTATATTATTAACTTTAGTATTTTAGAGGAATTTACTGCTATTGCATTAAAAAAGATACTAAATATTATTATTTTCTTTATTATTAAGCAAAACAAACATTAACTGTAAGTATTTACTATCATTATTTAATATAATTGAGAACCGAAAGTTTCGTAATGCCATAAGTAACAAAGGCACTTACTGTGTTTGTCAAACAAGTCAAATGTTCTAAATCTCTTTAGCATTATTTGTTGTTAATCAAGGTAGTAAATAACATTCATTACTATTCTTGGCTTCAACTTGATGTCACTTGCTATAAATGTACACATACTCATTTAATACATTTGGCATTAAAATGTTAAAATATCAACTTTGCACTTAGCACGTTTGTCTTCTAGACCATCGATATAAAATTTATTTTTATTCCAAAGGTACGTAATTGTGGATGATCAAAAAATATCAGCATCAGTAATTATGCTAGTTAACAACTGTGTTCACGACGCACTGGGTAGTCAGAGATATTAAAAAAATGTAATAGGTCATTTATTTTTGTGATCAATATTATACGTTTAGAAAATAAAATGAATGGAATGAATATATTCTGATAGATAAATCATTGATTTGTAATAACACTGAAACTGTAGTGCGATTTTTGAAACTCATTCGTTGAACTCAGCAGTTCATAATGTCAAAATTACGATGGATATACGCATCTTTCTACTGCTCATTTGACTTTCAAAAATCGCACTCCTCTAGTATGATTTTTAAAAGTCAAATCAGCAGTAAAAAGATGCATATAATATTGGCATTTTCTACTGCTGAGTTCAACGTATGAGATTCAAAAATCACACTCCAGGTATATAACACAAAATTACTATTTGTGATCATTTTAGTGTCCTATAGTGATTTGTCAGTTGGGGTAGCATTTTTTCATTTTGGGTTTCATTATTGCGAAATCTTTCGTATTTTGATGAGGTTGCCACGAACGGTAAAAGGACTTTTAAAGAGAATCCAATCCAATGTTCCAAAATAATTTGGTACTAACTGCGACCACAATTCATCAGTGAAGTTCTCGCCAGCTGGCACGACGAGGTTCTTCACACACTTGTTCCTGAGCTCCCCCATGTAGACCTGCAGGGCGAAGAGCGCGAACACCATGAGGCAGAATATGGTCAGCGTCATTACTTCAGCCAGCTGCTTGAACGAATGCAGCAACGCGTTTATGATGGTTTTCAGGCCTGCAAGAAGTTGGGTAAAATGTTATTTCCACCCTATTTCGGTACAAGGTTACTTAGGGATAAAGATTATTATTCTGTTTTCTGTGTCGACACTAAGTCAGAAACATAATAATCACACCCTGGTCACTTCATACAAACGGGCTCGAACTAAGAAAGAAGAGGCTAGCACGTATGCTGAGTGAGTGCGAGTGAGAGAGGACTATACCATTGCCTACTGTCGTCTTCCTTCCGTCTTGCACTAGGATGGACGAATGTTAAAAGGGCTATCACAGTCCAGTGGCACCCTCATCAAATTAAAAAAGATTTCTCAATAAAGAAAGCATACATTAAAAAGTGTCCAACATCAAAACTACAAAAGCCTTTAAGCTATTTTCATATAATACTTTTATAGGTTCTAAACATTCCACTTTCAGACAATTTCGAATAAAAACAAAAGCGGCCGTTTTTTTTCTTTTTTCAAAATTTGTATGTTTAGACCTTTAAAAAACCTATAAAAGTATTCTATGATAATAGCTTGAAGGCTTTTGTAGTTTTGATGTTGAGCACTTTTTAAATTTAGGCTTTCTTTATTGAGAAATCTTTTTTAATGTGATGAGGGCGCCACTGGACTGTGATAGCCCTCTTAATGGGGGGCATGGGAGTGGCCGTACTGTATGATGAATAAGAGTACTTGTACCCAAGTCATGGATGTTTGTATCTACAGGGTGTACAATAAAATGGGACAGCTACTTAAAGGGGTGCTTCTGACCATCTAACTGAACAACTTTCTTTATGGGACCAATATCGAAATCGCGAAAAAAGTCTGAAGGTCTGAAGCACCCCTTTAAGTAGCTGTCCCATTTTATTGTACACCCTGTATACACATATTCTATATCGTTGTCTACAGGGTGTTAGGGTGAACGGTTGCATCAATTTAAGGGGTGATTGTCCCCATATGATACTGAACAACTTTCCCTAAGAAATCTATAGGAAATTCGCAATATTTTTTTTTTTTACTTTCCATACTAAATGCAATCAGGTGATCGAACGTTTGTATGAAAAGTCTAAATTTTGTTTGCTAATTTCCTTATAGGTTTCTTAGGGAAAGTTGTTCAGTATCATGGGTACATCCACCCCTTAACACTTTAACTGCTAACGAACTACGTCGTAGGTCAGCGACATATGGGCCGCAGTGCGCACGACTCAAACCTTGAGTCAGAATTGTATAGCATTCCACAGTATTAGCACTGCGCGAGTGTCATTGTTTTGAGCTTAGCAGCGAAAGTGTTAAAGTAATGCAACTGTTTACCCGAACACCCTGTATATGTAGGTACACTCGGCGACGCATCAAGTTACCCAAAACCAAAATAAGCTGGCCGCGCGACGTTATACATTACAATGCTTACGAGCGGTCAGCTTATTTTGGTTTTGGGTAGCTTGATGTGTCGCCGTGTGTACAAGTCTGCGCTAGATTCCAGTACTTAAAATGGGACTAAATCATTTGTGTGACAATGTCGAAGATATTTATTTATTCACCCACTACAGAATGTTTTTTCCACGCCCGCAAACTCTCAATAAATTTACCCACAATAAAACAAAAAACAATACCGATACAGCAATACTAAAAGAACGAGTGGTAGCCATCCATCCATTCAGATTGATGTGCCCATTTCATAGAATCACGTCATATATAGAACTTTGAACTCGTCTGGAGCAAAGTGGACTCTATTCCATTGAGATAACTGTATAGATACGACGATATCGAATTACCTCATGTCTGGAACTTAACTTTGAACTTGTTTGTAGCTTGAACTCTTTGACTTTTGAAGGTCGTTGTCATTTATGAGTTAATTTAAATATAAAATCGGACAACATATTTTTGGAATCAACAGGGGCCTCCAGATCCTACTAGAAAAACATAATCGTCCACGTCCTGAAATCTCGAAATCTCGATATGAAATCTCGTGCTGAGATCGAAGCAAAAAAAAACAACTGTTGCATACATTGGAGTCGAGTAGGCATTGCAGTATGGTATATGGAACAGCAGACTTTTTTTTTGCTCCAATCGGTTTGCTCCAATAGTAAAAGTTGTTTAGTTTGATGGGTAGACCACTTGTAACAGTACTCTATGGGGTAGACTCTTAGTTTAAAAGGATTCTATTTTTCAAAATCACGATAATAACCCAGTAAAATGAGATAAATCAGAAGAAATAATTTCCGGAGTTTTGGAACTTTTTTTAAACGTTCCTTTGGTACGTAATATTGAAGAAAAAAAAAGTCGTATCGAAATGTTTTGTGCAGACAAATTAAACCTGACAAAATTTCCTACAAAATAAGTGGTATGCATTTTTGTCATAGGATTTAACCTTTGAGGGCTACGGGCTACGGCTACGGGGCCGAGAAAGTAATAGCATTTCAAAAATTATGAAATTTGTATGGCGACCCTCATGAAAGTTGAAGATAAAAACAAAATGATTTCATATTGTTAATCAGCAACCCCGAAAACCCCCAGATTCAAATTTTCTGTCGGTTCGGGGAACCCTGAAAGAATAACTGAAATGCTATGCTTCGCCCAGGTTGTATCAATTATAGTAAGGCAACACTAATTTCATCTTAAAACCCAAAAGGTAAACCTTGCTACAGCTAGTACACGCACAGAAATAGAGGAGAGATAGTTGTAGCAGAAGTTGCTGACCAAGCCGAAAGGGATTATAGTCGTTAGTTTATGTGTCCATTTACAAAGTGACGACGTTTTATCGTCCGCACAAATCATATACCAGATTTTAAGTCCAATCATAAGCTTTTAAACAAAAATCAAAATACGTTCAGTAGTTGTTGTGTGATGCTCTAACAAACAAACAAAAAATCCAAAAATCTGTGATTTGGAATCAAGGACACCTAAAAACCATCGTAATCTTTTCCTTATACCTAAATATCTTCAATTACAGGAGACACACTTCTGTTATAGTTTTATAATAATACTAGCTTTTGCCCGCGACTTCGTCCGCGTGGAGTTTGGAATGGAAAACCCCAAGTATTCTGTTTTACTTCTAATACCTCCAAGAATATGTGTACAAAGTTTCATGATGATCGGTTAAGTAGTTTTAGCGTGAAAGCCTAATAAACAAACTTACTTTAGTGAAACATCAAGCTTAAATAATATAGCAGCAAACTACATTAGTAATTAAAATACTAATCACATTAACTACCCAGGTATTATATCCATTAGAAGTGGCTTTTTAGTCTATTGATCGTTGAAATGGTTTAATTACGTCGTAGGCTTTGAATTGGGCACCCTAATTATGTACATAGAGTAAGTACCTAATGCAATGAAAGGGTACAATATATCCCCTAATCCTTAGATTTACTAAAACTGGGGTTGTGTAGTGGCTAGTATAGCTTAGACCTTGAACTGCGATATACTGGCAGTAAACTAAGCACGAGTTAGTTAATCAATGTACCAAGAAAAAAATTGTAACTTGGAAAATTTACTGTAGGTCATACAGGCTGAAATTGCTATCATTAGCATCCTTTTAAACTAAGAGTCTATCCATCAAACTGAACAACTTTTACTGTGGGAGCAAACCAAAAGGAGCGAAAAAGAAATCTGCTGTTCCATAGGTACTAAACTGCAATGCCTACTCGACTCGAATGTATTACAACAGCTGATTGGTCTGCTCCCATAGTAAAAGTTGTTCAGTTTGATGGGTAGACTCTTAGTTTAAAAGGATGCTAATGATATCAATTTCACCCTGTAGACTACCTATCTACTGAGCTTTAATACTAAGAATATGCGACTTTTACGATGATATCAAGATAATATTAAAACATAACAAGGCCCTATGTAACACGTGTCTAGGAAAAATATTATTTGGGGGCGTTTGGGGGGGTATACAGGGTCCTTCTTAATATGCTGACACTTTTTTAAAGGGATGATCAGACCATCAAACTGAGCAACTTTCTCTATGGGACCAACATCGAAATCAGCTGTCCCATACATTTTGCTCGAATAGGTTTGCAGTTTCGTATGGAAGAGCAAAATTTTTTTCGCGATTTCGATTTTGGTGCCATAGAGAAAGTTCTTCAGTTTGACGGTCTGATCATCCCCTTAAAAAGTGTTATTTAGCACGATTGCTCTCCTGTTAATTAAAGTAATAGTTGTAATTGTTAAACTATTGACGTATTCGATACGAACGTTGTGGCGAAAACAACAAAACACCGAGAAAATATTGAAGTGACTAATATTTCAGTTTCACTTAACATCACCGTTCATGATAATTGAAACCTTAGGAGCTCAAGGAAGGTGAAATGTGTAATAGAGGGTAGGCAGAGGGATAATGTAATGACAGGCCCACGAAATGCCTCTCGATTAGATTGCAGACACCTAAGAGCAAGAACGGCGTAGCTGTTGTAGAGCTTTATTTCAAAACCTTAATAAAGGTACCTACATAAATACATGAAAGGGTTTTGCTTAAAATGGTACGATTTCTTCGAAAGAAGCTCGCTTGGACAGATGTTTGAGTAAAGTTGGTGTCGATATTTACTTTCGCGACCACTGATTGACGTAGTAAAATGAAGATGAGGTTACTAAAGGAAACATATACACATTTTGTATGTTCTTTTTTAGTAATAATTGGCAATAAAGCAATTTTCTATTCTATTCTATTCTATTCTATATCTTACTAAAAGTACACTACACTTATTCCTACTACATATATGTATATGTATACTTAAAATATATGTAGGTGATTTGATTTTGATACACTTGTAAATCCGTAGGTAGAGCTTGTCATGCCTCGTTTTTAACTTTCTACGAGTTCAGTAAAAATATAAACATTTCTTAATTGGAATCAAACATCAAAAGCATTGTAATGTAAATCAATTATTATGTATCAAACATGGGCTGCATCGAATTTTATGAGGATCGATCAAGGGTAGTCTATCATAAGAATAATCATGCTCACAACTATTTATTCCCAAGGGGACATGTGCCAAGTACCAAAACTCTGTCCAGTTAAAAGGATTGGTCCAGGGTAGAGGTCCAGGTTGTAAAAATGTAATCAAGTGGGTACATATGCCCACATACATTTCAGTACCTATTGAATGTCACTAGGATATTAAATACAGAAATGCAAGTATCAATTCCCTGTCCAGTTTGAAGGATAGTATCTGTATAAATACTAATTATTATAAAAATGTAACACAATCAAGTGGGTACAATTCCAGTATTGAATATAGTTTCGAGTGGTACGATAAGAAGTAAGAAAGATATACCTAACTTCAATCTATGGCTTCAGTCGTCGCTCTAAGTTAGACCCGAAATACACGCTCCAGTATAGGAGTAACGAATCATGAGCCTTCGTAATCTTTAAGGAGGTTGTACGTTGCCTGCGCTGGATTTACGTTCAGAGATGATTGATTTACGTTTCTTGCTAAGTATATGTATAATGCTACTTAGTGTGATTAGACACCACAATTTACTAACTTCTACTAGATTTAGTTAGCGGCTACTTTTCTACTAGATCTTTGGATCAATAAAATACGTAATAAAGTGGCATAAAACACAATTTGTACAATTAAAATGTGACATACCCTACGAATAAGAATAACTATGGAAGAATAACTCTAAACAAAAGCAACATCATTTTTGGCACCCTTTGAAAAATGACATTTTGTATGAGTTTTGGCGGCAAGGTGTAGTTTTTAAGGAACAAATTTCGAACACTGTGTACTTTTTTTGGGGTCACTTTTTGAGCTTGATTTACATTTCTATACATTCTTATTCGTAGGACATACCTATATGACAGTTACAGCTGATGTCAATATCTCAGGCAGGTAGTCCCTGCCTTTTATGGCATCAGCTGAACCTACCAATATGCCTAGCCTATTATTTTAATATAGAGCATCAACATTATAATAGTACCTAATCCTTCTGTAAATGGCTTTTTGTGATCAATAAATATTATTCTATTCTATTCTAAATGTTTTCTAAATCGATAGTTATTTTTTATCAATTTTATTAATTATCAATTAATTTAATCAATTGTATAGTGAATTAGTTTAAATAATGCTTGCATGTTGCAATAGGAATGCCGTGGTTGTAAGTGGATAAGTGGCACATTCCTATTGTATTAGCTTAAGAACTGTGTTTGTTTACTTTTTAGTAATCAGGGTTGCAAAAGTCACTTTCATAAAATCGGTAGAAATCGGTAGATTGTCTTAAAGTTAAAGAATATTTGTAAAGTTCTGGTTTTAGGCCCTATTTTTTCCTAAAGTGTTCAATCGCCATCAAATTCTGACGATGACACAATGCTTACATTTAATAATTTTGTGCCCGTGCCAGTTGGGTATTGACCAAAATATGAAACTTGAGTGTAGTGAAAGACGATTTTTACAATTTTAGTCTGAGGTATCGAAAAATATTGATTTCTAGGATTTTTCTGCAGGGATTTAAAAAACACTCTATTCTATAAAATATAATTTTCATTACCTATTTCAGTTCACAAACTTTCAAGTGACAGTCCAAACTTTCAAATAAGACCATAATATTCATTAACTAATCCAAATTTTTAATTATTTGCCACACAAAAAGGCAAAATTCTCCAATATTTGGCTAAAATATCTTCTGCGAAATAAATCGGCAGATCACAACTTAAAATCGGTGTATCGGTAGACAGTACCCGAAATCGGTAGATCTACCGATAAATCGGCAGCTTTTGCAACACTGTTAGTAATGCTAAATCTGAATAAGTAAATGAAAAATTAATATGGCTTCACAAACAATACCAAGTAGAATTTGAAGAAACTCTGTAAAGCCCTCTCCATTTTTATCTATCCACCTTTCTCAGAAAGCATTCTGCTCTGATGTAAGACAATGGTCTATCAATTTAACGGCATGTGGTTTGATTGCGGCCCATGTCGGCAGCTATTTAACGGTCGAAGGACTTCCGATCGACGATGACCGGCCGATTATGGTCACGATAGGGGAAGCACTAGTTCACTTTACACCGCCATAACATAGTTTTACGATACAGGACTAAAAGGCAAAAGAGCAACGCATAAAATGGAACTATTATCATAATCCTATCCTATCCTAATAATTCCTACTATTATTATAAATGAAAACATCTAAATAAAATCTGGATGTTTGTCACTTACACTTAGTTGCAGAAACGCTCATTAAAGTTAATTCTCCATTAAATCTCTTGCTGTCACTTTTTGTCTTGTTGACGTAGCAAAAGCTAGCAAGAGATTTAATGGAGGATTATCTCTAATGAGCGTTTCTGCAACTGTAATAATCACGCATAAACGGCTGAACGCATTTGGATGAAATTTGGCACATAGATAAAATATTTTCTGGATTAACACTAAGTCAACCGATATTTTATCGATATAAACAAATATTTACTCAATCGATATACTGATTTGGGATCTGAAAAAAAACTGAAAGCATTGTTTCAATAAGTATTTTCAAAAGTGGTGGCTCTTTGTATCCTCTGTATACATAATTAAGTAATAATTATGGCATTCTGTTCTTGAGATTAATCGTTCGTTACATTCATTCTTCCATGCTGAAAATTCAGATCGGTCTTATAAAACAATATCAAAATGTGGTCCTAAAATAACATCCTAATCAATTATAAGTGAAAAATTTGAGAGAATCAAAGCTATAATTTGATCAAGTTCATTTACATCTCCTGCATATCCGTTAATTGCTTACTAATGGACTTCATCCTTAATATGAAAGCAATTAAGGTCATATCGGCTGTTTCGAGCGAGTTATATTCGAGAATTCACTGCGTTCGAGTCGAGGTTTCTTCATTTAACACAAAAAGACCTCAACAGAGCTCTTATGCGTAGGGTATAAGTTTCAAAATAGCTTGTTTTCTGAGACTTTTTGTAAGAAAATTAACGATGCTATTTAGTGTTTTTACGAGGAACCGTGTCGCTGATGGGATCGTGATAGCAGGAAATGTGCTAAATGTGAGAAAATAAAGCAAATGGTAACCCTGCTCTCATGTTGTGAGACGTGGCTATGTTACGGTTTATGCTCAAGCAGCTTTCATTAATAAACTAATAATAAACTCAATGGCAATTGAAACAAAGTTGAAAATAGCATTTCAGAGATTATATCCCTGTGACGTGTGTTCTTGCACGCTATTTTCAACTGTATTTCAATTGTCATCGAGTTCATTATCTATTTATAAATGGAATTTGCTCGAGCATTTTTGCGCTAGATATGCGCTGACCCTTTCGCGGTGGTTGTAAATAGAGAGATTATAATGTTTTTGGGGTTTCAGGAGGAAATTAGAATGGTTTCGGTCGTACTTAGCTGTGGTCAGGTTCGTATATCTACCTCGCTACCTTGAAGCCTGTGCTTGTGAATATTGTAATATAAATTACTTGTTTTTTACCCAACCACTTCGTCTGTGAATAATTGTTGTTGCTATTTACAGGAGAGTCAATTATTATTGTCTTTTTAATAAATGTATAGTTGAACGAAGTTTGCTT
Organism: Agonopterix subpropinquella; assembly: GCA_922987775.1. NCBI lineage: Eukaryota > Metazoa > Arthropoda > Insecta > Lepidoptera > Depressariidae > Agonopterix > Agonopterix subpropinquella. The sequence continues at coordinate 7,157,459 of OV277710.1, forward strand.
GAGACTTATTGTTTGTTTTACGAAATTTGTAGCATATACAGTAATATAATTCTGTTTTGACGAAACATCCATGACTCGGGTACAAATATACATATGCATCATACAAATACAGGGTGTAACAAAACACCCTAGTAATACTTAAGGGGGTGCTTCAGACCATCAATCTGAACAACTTTCACTATGGAGCCAACGTCGAAATCGCGAGAAAAAAATCCGCTCTTTCATACAATACTGCGGTACCGTCTCGACTCAAATGTATAAGATGGCAGATTTTATTTATTTTTTCTCGACGTTGGCTCCATAGTGAAAGTTGTTCAGATTGATGGTCTGAAGCACCCCCTTAAGTATTACTATGGTGTTCTGTTACACCCTGTATACATGTATAAGTCCCTTACTTACGGGATTCGAACACGCGGCCCTCGGCACAGCATTCAGGTTCACTACCGACTGAGCTATAGGGCCGTCTAAAGCTGTCATTCGCCAAATTATGGTTAAATTATGGTTTCATGACGAAAACAGAATAGATACTACATACGGAATAGCTAAGCCACTCCCTGCCCCTCACTTCACCCCGCACTTAGAGGGTAACTTTAGGGGAGCGAGCAAGAGGCACATACAGCTGGCGCGCACGTGCGAGCAAGACGGCGCGTATGCAGACGCCTTCTTAATTGTTTATGTTGCAGTACCCTTCGTGAGTTCATTGCATGGGGTGCCTGTGGTGTGTAATGAGACATATACACTGTAGAATCGGGGTCGTTTTGAAGACGGAACAGAGTGCTTCAGACCATCAAACTTTTACAATGGGACCAACGCTAAAATCGTGAAAAAAATCGGCTATTTCAAAATTTTTTGTCGCGACTTTTTCAATGGAACATCCGATTTTTTTTTCGCTATTTCGATATTGGCTCTCTAGGGAAAGTTATTTAGTTTTTTAGGCTGAAGCAAATTCCGGTTTCAAAATTACCCTACACGGCTAGCATGCCACAATAAAGCGTTTAACGAGAAAAACGCCATGCGCACTCTTTCTGGTCGACTTAAAATAATAAAGATGGAGGCACATCTTGATTTTTATCGTTTTCTCAGGGGTGGCATGTAGCCCAGTCATTTTACGGTTTGAGCCGGGACTAATTAGTAATTGAATTTTTCTTTCGCTATAAAATTGAAGAGCTAATTTGAGCTTAAAAATGTACCAAAATTAAAAAAAAATCACGTCAGCAACAATTCCAATTTAAAATTTAGATAATATTATCTCTGTCTAAAAAAACAGATGGTAAATTTTTTTTTTGCACATATTTAAGGCTTTACCATTATACATACTTCAAACATGTTGTAAATTGTTTTGTCTACTTAGAAGGTTTGGAAAAATACATTCGTATTTTCTAATAAATACCTAATTTTTTTAAATTTCAATGCCTATTTTATTCCTCAAAAATAATGTATATTGTTAAATCTAATTCAAATGAGTGAGTGCATTGGTATTAATATTATTAATTTAAAAGCCTTCTGGGACACACAATTTTGATTTCTATGTTGCGTAGCAATTTTTTTTTTAATATGGTTAAGGATAGTGTTGTTGTCACTAAATGGTGCCGGTTACAGTTTAAAAGTCCAATTAATAATTACTCCCTACCCCGCTTAAAAAAACTCCGTAAAATGACTGGCCTAATGCGAGGCCTACAGATTCCACGGTGTATTTGTTGCATGTTTTGCCTAGTGAGCATCCATGTTTTGCACCATATGTAAGTTTCTAAGTTATAGGTAGTTAAAATAGCTTACCCGGCATAATAGAAACAGTTTTCAGCGCCCTCAGGACCCTGAAGGTCCTCAAGCCGGCCAGGTTGCCGACCTCCATGCCAATGGTCACGTACCCCGAAACTATCACAACGAAATCCAGCCAGTTCCACGGGTTCCGTAGGTACGTATACTTGTTTAGGATGAACCCTTTCGCTATGCATTTTATTATCATCTCTGCTGAGTATATAGCGAGGAATATGTACCTGCGGATGAAAAAAAAAGATTGGTTAGTTTTTGTTAGCTTGTTGCCATAAAAAAATTATTTAGGTGTATCTGAACAATTTTCCCTAAGAAACCTATTGGAAATTCGTAAAAAAATTTATGACTTCCCATACTAAAGTCAATCGGCTTCTTCTTCTTATCGTGTGAAAAACTCTGACACCAGGGCTTGCCCACCAGCCCTGGTGTCAGAGTTTTTCAGACCGCCTTACGGCCTCTGACGTGGTTTCTCTCAGCTGATCTGACTTTTGTATGACAAGCCGAATTTTTTTTTTTGCGAATTTCCTATAGGTTTCTTTGGGAAAGTTGTTCAATATCATGGGTACAATCACCTCTTTAAGTAGTGCAACTGTTTACCCTAACAGGTATACTTGATTTGTCCTGCGACTTTGTCCGCACTAGCTCCATAGTCCGGAACATGGCAGTGTGATATAACGCTATCGGACCTAAGCTCTCTTTCTATTTGTGAGAGAACGAACGAGATCAAAGGCGTGATATAGTCTTATCGCGCGCCACACTACGGCTACAGTTTTTAAGTCGTATCATCGTGTCGTATCGCTTCTAAACACAAAAAGTTTCGAACAAACAAAACAGCTAAAACAAAACATTCAGGTCATGTACCTATTTGCCCTGTAGCACACTAACTCATGATCGTATAAAATACTAGAGTTAACCCGCGACTTCGTCCGCACAAATTATATATCAGATTTTAAGTCAGCTCATAAGCTATCAAATAAAAAAGTTTCATCAAAATTGGTTCAGTAGTTTTTGCGTGATGCTCGATCAAACAAACACACAAACAGACAGACTAAAAAAGATTGATTTAGAGTCAGGGACACCTAAAAAACATATAGTAATCTTTTTTTTTTTAATATCTTCAATGTACAGACATACTTCTCTTACGGTTTTATGATAGTTTAGATGAAGCGAAGGAGCGCCGTAAGAATTATATCCTCTTAATGAAGAATAAATACACCACTTTGAAAGTCCATTTCGACCAATATAAACGTTTCAAAATCGCACCATCGGAGTTTCAAACAAAGTTTGCATAAATACGACGTCCAACTAAGAACAGTAGGACCGCAGTCTTCGGAATACTAACTGGTCCAAAGTTCCGCCCCTATTCTCCTAAATAAACACCAGAAACATTAAGAATCTAGCTGATAGTATAGATACAAACATCCATGACTCGGGTAAAAATATTAATATTCTACATACAAATATTTGTCCCTTACGGGATAAGAACCTGCGACCCTCGGCACAGCAGCATCGAGCCATCAAAGTGAATATAATGACTACGATTGGACCGAGATCCGACCGTAAAATTAAGCACCTACCCACACAGCACAGAATATCTACTAGATATCTATTAGATATTTTGTAGACACTTAGATGTTTTGTAGATATCTATTAGATATTTTGTAGATATTTGTGCTGTTGGGGTATTTCTTTGGTGAACGAAATGTAATTCAAGTAAATGTTTACACAGGGGTTCATACCTTCAAGTTCATACAACGCCGCCAGGTTGCCTAGAAAAATCTTGCAGCAAGTACCTACCGTTTTCATTATAATTTTCGTTATAATTTTTTGCACCTATCTGTTTGGGAAGTAGGTATATGAGGTGCCATCGGAAGGAGACCAATCTAAAGAACTTGAAAAACTAAGGTGGTCATTGTCACCTCTCAGACTGCCTCAACTCTAGGGTTGCCATCTGGTCCAAAAATCATAATGGAAAAGGTACTTGCGGCAAGATTTTTTTAGGCAACCTGGCGGCGTTGTATGAACCCCTGTGTAAACATACACTAGAATCACATTTCGTTCACCAAAGAAATAGGTGCATAATTTTACGGTCGATTCTCGGTCTAGGATGGTCACTACCACCCATAGACGAAGAATTTTTCGCTTACGCTGGTAGACGGAATGTCGGTGTAACCGCGTATGAGATAGCGATACTCATAAAATCCTATACAATTTATATGAGTGACAGTTTTGAGTCAGGTGACCGTAGTACAAAAAAGTGATTACGCCGATAAGGACAGCAATAAGGTAGCGATCTCCTTTTTTAACTAGACCGAATTTGATATGTGCATCTCTTATTGAGTGAATATGACAAGACATGTGCTTCCTTCTAGTACCTTCTCTTTCTACGCTACCTACACTACTTAATGTTTCCTTCCTCAACTGCCTTCCTCTTAGCGTTATCCATCCAAGATAATAAGATGTCAATGATCCAAAGACATTCCAAAATCAAAATAACTCAAACAAATACTAACATCCCTAGATAATGCACTTGGACTACAACACCGCTTCTCTCCATTACTCCCTCAAGGCATTTAATAAGCCGAGGCGGTGGTGTTGACACGTCTGATTAATGACGACGTCGGAGTTCGGGGAATTATTTGGAATTTTAAATTTTATAGCTGTGCTCGAGAAAAAACCTTATCTGGCACGTCCATCGGTTTATTGGATGAGTGAATAATGAACATTGTCGCTTGCAAAATAAAGTTTATTATCGATGGAATAATGTTTGTTACCGGTCGGTCGATCGGTGTTATAACCATGTTAATTAAAGACATCACAGAGTGTTATAATTTACTAGAGTTAACCCGCGACTTCGTCCGCACAAATTATATACCAGATTTTAAGTCAGATCATAAGCTATCAAATAAAAAAAGTTTCATCAAAATCGGTTCAGTAGTTTTTGCGTGATGCTCGTTCAAACAGTCAAACACACAAACAAACAATCAAACAGACAGACAAAGAATCAAAAAATTAATGATTTGGAATCAGGGACACCTAAAAACCACATCGTAACATTTTTTTTTGTTAATATCTTCAATGTACAGACACACTTGTTACAGTTTTATATAATAGTTTAGATTTCGGGGAGTTTAATAAATACATCATCATCATCAGTCTAATACGTCCCACTGCAGGGCACAGGCCTACCATCAGGGAGGGTTTGGGCATTAGTCCACCACACGTGCCCAATGCGGATTGGTATCTATACTTCACATACACATCAGAATTTCTTCTTCAGTGTATATAGGTTTCCTCACGATGTTTTCCTTCACCGTTTGAGACTAGTTGGTATTACGAACATAAGTTAGAAAAACTTAGCAAGGCGCCGACATTCAAATTATTTTATTAATGATTAATAACTTATTATTAGTAAAATACTGTGAAATTCTTTCTTAAACACTTAATTTCTTTCAGAAAGATCGGTAGTGTTTTTGAGTGATTTGCCGTGTCAAGTGCTAGTATTCCGAGAGATAAGTTTACTTTTTGCAACCACCAGCAACAAGGCTGATTCAGTGTTTATGGGGTGTCGAGTATCTCTGTGATAGGGATGGACCAGGTCTGCTTGCATAACTCCAGTCGGTTTAGGAGTTACTGATGATTAAAGGTCTATAAAAAATTAACGATCAGCTGCACGGTGAACAGTACAAAAGTGCATACTACAACAATAACATGCGATCGTAAATTTTTATAGACCTTTGATCATCAGTAACTCCTAAACCGACTGGAGTTATGCAGGCAGACCTGGTCCATCCCCATCACAGAGATGCTCTACACCCCATAAACACTGAATCAGCCCTGCTGCTGATGAGCTGTGTATGCTGTTATACGATAGGAATTAGTTTTGAGGCAAAACTAGTAGAATAAAGATTTATGATAGGTATCCTTTCACCCACAAAAACACTGCAAAAGAAACCTTATTCCATAGCGTTAACTAAACTTAATTTAACATAGAATAAAGAATTCTGTTCACATTTTCGCAATAACCAAATTGGTGCGCAACTGTGAATGACATCTGCTCTCGAAGGGTTTTAGCCTATTTTTTTTACGTCAGTCTTTCGACAGAGGCCTTATGTTAAAGTTTTAAATGCTTAAATCGTTTGATTCGTGGGACAGTTCATGTGGATCTGTCTTTGAGGATTGATCTCTCCGGAATATTATAATCGTTTGTTTTATTGACTTCCCTCCGTTTTCCTGAAAGAAGATAATTTCTCCAGCTATGAGAAAAAGGCCCCCAAAAAATGTTTGCGTATAGTTATGGAACTCATGTCGATTTGTTTCTCATAATCTCTAGATTATAGTCGTAATATTCGCTGTACCTCATCTAAACGGAGTGTTGCGTAATCGCAGTTGGCGCACATCTTCTCTTGGTAAAATATGTTGGTTTTTATTTTTATTTTCGTATGAATAGGTATCTAAGACGTTCTTATTACACGTATTGCTTTACATGTGCCGTTTTAACAAGGAACAAGAATCTTAGCAAAATAGTGAAAACAGTGCATGTTTTATATTCATTTCATAATTCGGTTTGCATTTTTACCTCATCTTTCGTCCGATTACTATAATAAATTAAATTATGTTTTTAGAGTGTAATACCATCAATGAACTAACGTTCAAACGGTAACCCGTTTGTGGGCCTAAAATAAATTGACTCCTTTATTGAGAATATCGACATTGAATTGGCGTAAGTTTTTGTGTACTACGCTCGTAGCCGGGTGCTACGGCGTAACAGTCCGGAGCTACGGCGTAGTATTTTATAATCTCTATTCCGTATTCTGTTTTCTAGGTCACACGTTCATGTTTACTGATTCAGACGATTTCGTGTACGTCCTTATAAACGGCGAAGCCTGCTCGAATGAAGGTTAGTATTAGCAAGTCTGGACAGTTCCATACATTTTAGATTTAGTATAGTGTTGGCGCAAACAGATGTCGCTACTGGCCTGAACAAGAATCACTATTATTTGAGTTTTGTTCCACGGAAATAAATTATATAGATTAATTTTCTTAAAAATTTTAATAACAAATGTGTTTAGTACATTTTTTAACGTAATTAAACATTGCTGTAATACCAGTTACTCACCACCGGCGCTGTACTTGCGCGAGTTTTCATATAAGAAGGTGGCAACTTTCTTAGTATGGGCATTGACCCTTTGTTGTGTATAATTTATTTACTCTATGGTATTACTTGATCAAACTTTGTTTAACATTTTGCCACTGTTGACGGCCCGATAGCTCAGTTCATAGATAAGCGCTCAGTTGATAGAGAACCTGCCTGCTGTGCGGTCATGAGTTTGAATCCCGTAAGGGAAACATATAGGTATGTATATGAATTTTTGTACCCGAGTCACGGATGTTTGTTACAGGGTGTTAGGGTAAACAGTTGCATTACTTTAAGGGGCGATTGTACCCGTTATACTGAACATCTTTCCCTAAGAAATCTGTAGGAAATTCGTAAACAAATTTTTAGACTTCCCATACTAAATGCAATCCAAAAAAATTTGTACCCTACGCCTTAGCAATTCCTTGTTATAACTTGTTTAGTTTAAGTACCTACAAAATTGTTTTCTTGTGTGGAAGAAGAATAAATAAAGTTTATTATTATTATTATTATAATCAGCTGATCGAATGTTTGTATGAAAAGCCGATTTTTTTTCTGCGAATTTTCTATAGGGAAAGTTGTTCAGTATCATGGGTACAATCACCCCTTGTTCTTCTTATCGTGTGGGCAGAGCCCTGGTGTCAGAGTTTTTCGGACCGCCTTACGGCCTCTGACGTGGTTTTTATGTAACTTCTACTACCACCAGAGATAGTAGCCGGGACCAACGGCTTAGCGTGCCATAAGAAGCATGGAATCATTTTTCTTTTCGGACAATCAGGTGATTCAGCCTGCAATGTCCTAACCAACTGGGGAAAAACGCACAAAGTGACATATCACTAGGTGTCCCCCGTGGGAATCGAACCCACGACCTCCGTGTCGAGAGCCAATGCTCTTAACCATTAGACCACGGAGGCAGTAATAACCCCTTAAAGTAATGCAACTGTTTACCCGAACACCCTGAATACAGGGTGTAAGTGACAGCCTAGCAAATACTGAAACGGTGAACTCAGACCATCAAACTGAACAACTTTCACTATGGAGCCTACCTCAGGAAACGTGAAAAAAAATCAGCTGTCTCATACATTTTAGTCGGGTACGTACAGCAGTTTTGTATGGGACAGCAGATTTTTTTTCGTATTTCCTGAGGTAGGCTCCATAGTGAAAGTTGTTTAGTTTGATAGTCTGAGTTCACCGTTTCAGTATTTGCAAGGCACTTACACCCTGTATAATATAAATATAATGTAGTACAAACATAACATCTAAAAACTATTATAAAACTGTAACAAGAGTGTGTCTGTACATTGAAGATATTAACAAAAAAAAAGTTACGATATGGTTTTTAGGTGTCCCCGATTCCATATCACTAATTTTTAGATTTTTAGTCTGTCTGTTTGTTTGTTTGTTTGTATGTTTGTTTGTTTGTTTGGGTGTTTGTTTGTTCGAGTATCACGCAAAAACTACTGAACCGATTTTGATGAAACTTTTTTTGTTTGATAGCTTATCATCTGACTTAAAATCTGGTATATAATTTATGCGGACGAAGTCGCGGGTAAAAGCTCGTAACATAATAAAGTTGTTCATGTGGTTGTTACTATTAGCTTATGAGTAAAGTAGAAGGCATGCGATAGTGTCGTTAACATGAATTTGTTCCGAGCCAGCGAACAAACTACATTATTGAATTTAGGTTTCGTGTAATAGTTATTATGTTTATAGACTGTAGAATCCTACTGCAGTGCAAATGGGCAGGAATAGGTGCGAGGGAGAGAGGGAAACTCCTTCAAGGTTGCCCAGAGCGATGATAGTCGCCCGCGACATAGTACGCGCTAGCGTAAGCGAAAAACAAATCGTGTATGGTACGCGCAGACCATTGACTTAATTAATAAAACTAACCAATTTCGATTAAATAAAGCCAATCTACGCTTATGTGAAACCCCATCCAAATTGATTCTGGAGTTTTTAAGTGATGCGTGCACAAATAAACAGGGAAAAATTCTATAAATGATTGGAATGCATTCCATTACGGCGTATCTTAAACGCTCCGAAATAATATTTTTGCATATGTCTTAAATGTACATCCACGCCAAGTTTACAATTTTATTATAAATACTAGTGTTAACCCGCGACTTCGTCCGCACAAATTATATACCAGATCATAAGCTTTCAAACAAAAAAAGTTTCATCAATATCGGTTCAGTAGTTTTTGCGTGATGCTCGATCAAACAAACAAACAAACACACAAACAAACAGACAGACAAAAAATCCAAAAATTGGTGATATGGAATCAGGGACACCAAAAAACCATATCGTAACTTTTTTTTTGTTAATATCTTCAATGTACAGACAGACACACTTCTGTTACCGTTTTTTTTTTTGTTTTTTTTAAAAAGCCTACTTCATCCCACTGCTGGGCAAAGGCCTCTCTCCCTTGCTCTTCCACTCGTTCCTGTTACAGTTTTATAATAGTTTATTAGATATGTGTAGAAGATATAGATAAACATAGATATGAATAGACTAAATTCAATAAATTCGTTATAAAGTCAAGAATTGAAGAAATAGTACAGACTAGGAATCCAGCCGCAATCACGGACTCTAGTCCAAGCCCTTTTCCGTCTAAGCTTACCATCGCTCTTAAAGCTCAAAATTCACCAAACCTAGTTAAGATACGAGAATTGCATACGGTGTAGAGTGTAGACGATAACAAGCGATAAGCTATAACTCACCGGCAAACCACCCAACAGCTTGAAATTTAATAGCTTGAATCTAGTCTGTAGTCTACAATTGACTCTATCGAATCGAGCGCTAATAAATCTTGGTTAGCTGGATTTCATTCAAATATTTGATTGAAACTGTTTATTAATTAAAAACGGGACATTATTAATTTTCATTCTTCAGATAGTACATTTTACAGTCATGCAAAATAGTTTAAACCTTATGGTACATCTCAGTTGCAGAAACGCTCATTAGAATTAATCCTCCATTCAATCTCTTGCTAGCTTTTACTACGTCAAAGAGACAAAAAGTGACAGCAAGAGATTTAATGGAGGATTAACTTTAGTTGCAGAAACGCTCATTAGAGTTAATCCTCCATTAAATCTCTAGCTAGCTTTTACTACGTCAAAGAGACAAAAAGTAACTGCAAGAGATTTAATGGAGGATTAACTTTAGTTGCAGAAACGCTCATTAGAGTTAATCCTCCATTAAATCTCTTGCTAGCTTTTACTACGTCAAAGAGATAAAAAGTAACAGCAAGAGATTTAATGGAGGATTAACTTTAGTTGCAGAAACGCTCATTAGAATTAATCCTCCATTAAATCTCTTGCTAGCTTTCACTACGTCAAAGAGACAAAAAGTGACAGCAAAAGATTCAATGGAGGATTAACTTTAATTAGTGTTTTGACTAAATGTTGGATGTACAGGGTCCTTCTTTATTCGGCTTTTTTAAAGGTATGATCAGACCATCAGATTCAACAACTTTTTCTATTGGAGCAATATCGAAATCGCAAAAAAAAATCCGCTGTAATACAAAACGGCAAACCAACTGGATCTGAATGTATTGGACAGCAGATTTCTTTTTTTCGATTTCCGTCACCTAGAAAAGATTTTTCAGTGTAATGGTCTAATCATACCCTTAATAAAACCGGTCAAGTGCGAGTCGGGCTACTCGCGCACCGAGGGTTCCTTACCACATCACCACAGAACACAAAAAAAAACTTTTACTGTCCGGGACCTTTAGCGCAAGACCGACTCACACTTGGCCGGTTTTTAGTATTTGTTGTTATTTTGTAGAGTTTGCTCTATAATCACAGTAAGTTTGACGCTTGTATGTATTACCGTTTTGACGATAGAGCGTGAAGAAAAAATTTTGATAAAAATTAGTTTCTTGTTGAGAACCCCTCTTAATTTTTTACTTTTTGACATTCTTATTATTTGTTAACAAATCCGCCACAATAACGCATAATCTGAGAAAATTTCAACTATCTAGCTATTACGGTTCAAAAGTTACAGCCCTAAATAGGTAGGACAGACGGACGGACGGACGGACAGACAGACAGACACACAGACGGACGGACGGACGGACGGACGTACGGACGGACAACGTAGGCGTAATAGGGTCCCGTTTTCACCCTTTGTGCTTTGGGTACGGAACCCTAAAAAACCATCAGCATATTATTACGTTGGACCCGTGTTGGACCAGTTTAACGTTTATTATTTTACTTACATTTTACATTAAAAATATTTCCCTCCTTTTGCCTAAAAGTGGTATAAATCTACGAATAATAGAGTAAAATAGCATAAACTACCAGTCCACTCAACAGCTTAAAGGTGGACTTCCGATGCCAGCGGCCGATGCGTCTAACGCGCGCGTCTGACGCGAGGTTCTGTCAAATATGACAGAACCTCGCGTCAGACGCGCGCGGCCGACGACAGACCTCACTTCCGATGTCAGCGACTGACGCGTGCCTATTGTGCAGAGTGTTATCACTTTAGGGTATTTTCCCCAAAATTTAGGGTATGTTTTTATGTTTTGGTGTTTAAACAAAAACATAAAAACACAAACAAAAAAAAACAATACATATTTTAATAAAGAATATTTGATTGATTGACAGATTGATAGGTTTAGAGAATATATGGATGCATTTTTTTTACAGGGTTAATGATAAAATACATTTTTGGGAGTAATGAGACCCTTGGCTTTTTAACCTGTACCTACATGGATCGCTTTCTAGCTAATAATTATGTAGGCAAGAGATTTTCCGAAAAAAGAAAAAGTAGTTTCAAGTGGCTCGATAGATGGTGTTATCGCTACGTGGATGAGCGACCTTGCAGATAATAAAATACAAATAAAATAGTAAAAATTAAGCAAATTTTCGGTAAAAACTTCGTAATATTTCTGGCAAACATTCTTGTTCCGCGTGACGTCAGAGCATAGCCGCGCGCGGCCGCGGCCGATGCGATAGACATCGGCCGCGCGCGTCTAACGCGCGCGTCAGTCGCTGGCATCGGAAGCGGCGCCATACGTTTTCATAGTAACTAGTATGGCCGCATCGGCCGTCGGCCGCGAGCCGCGCGTGTCAGACGCGTCGGCCGCTAGCATCGGAAGTCCACCTTTAATAGCTTGAATCTAGTCTAGTCCGGTGTTAACTAAACCGAATTGTGCACTAAATCTTGGTTAACTTTATTAACTGTAGCAAGAGACTGCAGCTCCCGCGTTTATCATCATAATTTCGTTGTTTTAAACTTGATATACGAGTGTGGTCGTTGAAACTTACTAAACAGACAACGTTTTTGTTTATTTAAATTGAGAATGTGAGACGAATGAACTTTGAATGCTTTGACAATTTAATAGGGACGAGTTACGCAAGTCATTCTACTAAGAAACATTTCTGACACTTTTTGCGGGGGGCGAGGTAACATGAAATCCGCAACTTTGCACTTTATTCCCCATAAGTTTAGATTCTAATTTTGAATGTTAAAAATCATGAAAAGTAGTCTCGTGTGAACCCCAAACGTTCTAAGTTCGAAATTATTGTTTCGCTATTATAGGCTGTCTCGTTTAGTGATAAGGTATAAAATTGGGTGTAAATGCGCAAGATTAATTGATCTAATACCGTGGCAGAGGGGAAATGCTACCGCAAGGCGAGTCCCTATTAAATTGTCTAAGATTGAATGAAATAAAGTTCATTTGCACCAAGCACAAATGATAGGATGCAAATAAATTGATGCAGTCACGTTGCGTATATCTTCATTACACATACGTTTAAGTATACATACGTATTTATTTTGTAACTTAGCTATTAGTATTGGGTAGAGAACGCTAACGTAATGTTGAAGAAAAAATGTATTCGTGAATAGCAATTTCCAAGCTTTATCACTTTAATCCAATAGGAAATTAGTAAAGTTTTTATCATAAGTTGATAATAATTGATTCTACTGCAAAGTAAAGTATAAATAGTATTTTATTTTATTGACAGTTTACATTAGGCAACAATGGTTTGAAGATCGCAATAACATAGTTTTCATAACATTTTTAAATATCAGCGCAACACATTTCACTGGAGGAAAGTACTTTTATCATTCAATCGTTTCTTGTGTTCTTGTGTATCGTACCCAAATGTACCTACATTAAATGTAAATTCATAAAGTAGTATTTATTTATAGATTCCCGCTTAAGAGGGCTATCGTAGTCCAGTGGCGCCCTCATCATATTAATAAAGATTTCTCAATAAAGAAAGCCTTAATTAAAAAAGTGCTCAATTGACAAACTACAAAAGCCTTCAAGCTATTTTCATAGAATATTTTTATAGGTTTTTTACATACACATTTCGAAAATGAAAAAAAAAAAACGGCCGCTTTTGTTTTTATTCGAAATTGTCTAAAAGTGGAATGTTTAGAACCTATAAAAGTGTTGTATAACAATGGCTTGAAGGCTTTTGTAGTTTGTCAAGTGGGCACTTTTTTAATTTAGGCTTTCTTTATTGAGAAATCTTTATTATTGTGACGAGGGCGCCACTGGACTCCGATAGCCCAATAAGCTTAAGAAGGCTCCAATTCCTCGATTTCCAATCTTACATTCCCCGAAAATTCCCCAACATTCATCAAGAAATAAAGCATTGTTTAATGTACATTAGAATTCCGTCCGTTCTTTTAAGCTTAAAAAACTGAAACAAAAGCTGAAACGGTCGTTAACTAAATTGCTCTAAACTCTGTTAGCTAAAAATATAACAAAAATCACCTTGATTACGTCAAGCGCTTTTTGTTCGGCAACTTAAACATGAAGCTTTCTTAATTAAAAAGTTGGTTTAAAAAGTCATTTGTACTGATGTACCTTTTAATGGACAAGTTAACGATCTTTTACATTTCGGAGAATTGACACGGTTTTAATGTTGACGATTGCGAGAAATAGCACAAGATAAGCTTGACTTAAAGCTAAGCTAAGCTGAGCTGAGCTTGGCTTTTTGTATTTGAGATAAAGTTCTTACTTGCAAAATGGTTTTTATCGAATACTGTAATACAGTGGCCTACACCAATGCCACAGGGTTTATATTGATGTTCACTAAAAAGTTTAAATCACGTTTTCTCGACTGTTCCTTGGTTCTTTGTGTCAATCTGATCGGGTCATAAACGAAAATTGTTTGCCCACAAGTATTATACTTGTGGGCAAACATCGTTGAAGGTAACTAAGTACAAATAAAAGAGTGCGATCCACTTTAAAACATCCTCGGCATGAGCAAAAGAAAATGATTGATCATTTTGTATGTATATTCGTAACTTAATATAAAGTCTACTGCTTTCTTAATCAAAACAAGTGGGTAATCTATAAATCGCACAGATTCGAGGATTTATTCATTATAATACTAACGAAGGTTCGTTAAGGCGAGAGGTATCGGATTAAGGCCGCTGTTTACAATCAATTGGTTTCTCTTTGATCTAATGATACTTGTAATTAATTCCTTCAAAGCTCTCAGGAGGGTTCAATTGATTTTGTGCTTGTATTTTTAAGATTCAGAGAGGTAAAAATTGATGTACAGAAAGGTAGGCCCCTTAATTTTGGAAATTAAAAATAAAGAAGTAATATGTTATCTTACATTTGATGAATTTCAGAGAATGTAATTTACGGTACAAAGGATATTTTATTTACATTCAGGACCTAAATTCATCATTACTAGCCCATCATAGTCCACTGCTGATCATAGGTCACTCCCAAAGCGCGCTACAAAACTGTATTCTCGGCTTTCTTCATCCAGTCGCTCCCCTCTACATTTCTCAGGTCATAGATCCAGCGGACTGGAGGACGTCTCACCACTACACCTGCCAATTTGTGGACTAATTTTCATATTTCTATCTCCATTGGTTTAAGTTATGCTTTGTCTGTCAGTCTGTCACGGAAATGATTTTCAGGGTGTAGGTACTTTATAATGTTAGAGTGTGAAAAAATGGAGCTGTCGCCATTGAAGAGTTTGGGGTGCAGATCCCTGTTTTTAGTTTCAGGCGCCTGGTAAAGGTGTGTTTTTAGTTTTCTGATAACAGGAGAAAATGAAACTGGTCAAGTGCGTGTCGGGCTAGTCGGGCACTGAGGGTTCCGTACCACACCATCACACAACATATTTATCACCTTACAAAAATTTAGTTTTCTCCGGGCCCTTTAGCGCAAGACTGACTCACACTTGGTCGGTTTTTATTATTTGTTGTTATACTGTAGAGTTTTCTCTATAATAAAACCAAGTTTGACGCTTGAATGTATTACTACTTTTAAGATAGAGCGAGAAGAAAAAATGTTGAAAGAAACTACTTCCTTGTATGACCCATTAACATTTAAAATTTTTTGATATTTTTATTATTTGTTAGCAAATCCGTAATAATGCAATTTCTGTGAAAATGTCAACTATCTAGCTATTACGGTTCAAAAGTTACATCCCTAAATAGGTAGGACAGACGGACGGACGGACAACGTAGGCTTAGTAATAGGGTCCCGTTTTCACCCTTTGGGTACAGAACCCTAAAAAATAGAAATCATTTACTTCACGTGCACTTAAAACTGCTCCTATTGACTAATAATAAGACAACAATAAACCCTAACGGATTGAAAAGTTCTCGAAAATGTCAGGTGATCAATAAAACTGCGATATGGCAGTCTAATGGAATAACGTCAAAACTTTAACTTAACATCACAATCTAGGTACGTATTCAAGCGCGCCGCTCCATCACTCAACGCCACATTGTTATTCACGGTTCATATCTCCCGATATTTCACGTAAACTTTGCTTGGTTGTACAGCTTTGTTTAAGACAAATTGTGTTGTTTTTCTTTAACGTGTTGGTACCTACTATTAACAATTTTGATTAAAAACAAAAGAAGACAGTCAGAATGACGTTGATATTGATTCTTTTCGAGCTCTTCCTGATTATTGGCCAGGAATACAGAAGAACATCATCATCATCTTCAGCCTAAATTCACCCACTGCTTGGTATAGGCCTCCATTTTTTATGCCACCTTTCTCTGTTCTAAGGCATCCACGTAGCTCCCTTGACTCTCTTTATATCGTCAACCCACAGTGCCGCCGGACGACCCGCGCACGACACAGAAAAACTTAGTTAGGTACTATAAAATATGTTTTATCCTATCTAGAATTAAACATTTTAACGGGTTCTTACCACGTTTTGGTATTTATGAGTTCCCGATATTATCGTTAATATCGGGAACTCGAGGACCCGAGAACCCGTTAAAATGTTTAATTCTAGATTAAAAAATAACCTCGTAACTCTCAAAAGCTGTATGTTTTATTCACATCAGAATAGCCACGCTTAGTCCTAATAGTAGGGTATTCTGGTAGAAAGATAATAGATTCGATTGAGTTCCCCTTCAAGTCTATCGTATACTCTTTTCGCATAAACATTCTTTCAAACTTACACCTACCTATAAAAGTTTCGACTAAAAGATCGATGCCAACGTTTCCCCAATTTCAAACCCTCGAGTGTTTACTTAGTTTAACAACTTTATTAGCTGTTCTTTATCTCTTAGTGTTAAGGTCTATTATTGAAGTTGAGAATGACTTGACAATATGTAATGCTGTCAAGCGGGATTTAGTCACGAGGCGACGTGACAAATTGGTTCGGTTTACGGATAAACGTGACGGTAATTTATTGGTAAAGTAATAAATATAACTATGTGTCGTAGTTTAAGGGTTAAGCTGAAAATCGGGGTGGAAAACTATTTGCACGTTTCTTGTTGATTTATGTCTGAAAAGCTTTGTTCGTTGGATCTTCATACTCAACTAGTTTTTAGGGTTCCGAAGTCAATAATAGCCCCTTATAGTTTCGCCATGTCCGTCCGTCTGTCCGTCTGTCTGTCCGCGGCTTTGCTCAGAGACGCTTAATACTAAAAAACTGTAATTTGGCATGGGTATACATATTTAATCACGTCGACAAAGTCGTAAAGAAAATCTTGAAAAATATTTTGTTTAGGGTACCTCACCTCCCCTACCCGCGAATTGGGGATGATTTTTTTTCTCGCTTATCCCATGGTATGGGGTATCGTTGGATAAAATATAAAATATTTTGGCTTTGCTCAGAGACGCTTAGTACTAGAAAGCTGTATTTTAAAAACATATTTTTTTAGGTTACCTCCCCTACACGTGAAGTGGGCATGAAATTTTTTTTTTCTCTTCTACCCCATGGTATGGGGTATTGTTGGATAGGTCGTTTAAAAATGTTATGGGTGTGGGAAAACTATTTTTCGATTTAGGGATCCTTTAGCGAAATATTAAGCTTTAAAGTAAAAAATTTTGTTAGAGTCAAGTGTCCTCCCCCCTGCCCGTTAAACGGTTGTTTCTGGATATGTGAAAAAATTCATGACAGTAGTATTATATAACGAAATTAAAAGGAAAACTATCACCGCTAAGTAGGCTTTAAAAGTTAACGAGTAATAATCGACCAACATAAAAAAAGTACTTTTTAGACTTTATTAGCCGGTAAACAGTAGTATAAAACAAAAAGCCCCATCTAAGTGCATATATTGTGACGGGCAACTACGAAACCCTACCCTGCGTGTGGCCCGACACGCACTTGGCCGTTTATTAAGAGTATATTCTGAAAGTAAACCCTGACTCACCAAAAAAAAGGTAGAGTTCTAAATTATTCGATTGATATTTGATAGGTCTGAAATCAATTTCATACAGGGACAAAACATGTTGTAATTTGTAATTGAGTTGCCGTGTGGTATCCGGCTTCGAATACCACCAACCCAGTCGGGTGTCGTAACAGGCAACTAATTCCTTCAGTCGTCACTCACATCTATGACCCTCATATCGTGTGGCTTTATAGAAACTGCATCTGACCCCAACCCTGATCGTATATCGGTCTCTCGTTTCATCAAACATAAGAAGGTAAAGACGAGCGAGTGCATCTGTGTTTACGTGTAAACTTATGCCCTTTAAAATATCCTACGTCCTAACTGTTTCTCTATAAAGATTAGAAGTCGCTGTAGTTGAAATCGTCTAGGAATCTATCATCATCATCATCAATTAAGTCCAATCGGTCATACATAATTATAATTTTCCTAGCTTTTACCCGCGACTTTGTCCGCATAAATTATATACCAGATTTTAAGTCAGATGATAAGCTATCAAACAAAAAAAGTTTCATCAAAATCAGTTCAGTAGTTTTTGCGTGATACTCGAACAAAGAAACACCCAAACAAACAAACAGACAGACAAAAAATCCAAAAATTGGTGATTTGGAATCAGGGACAGGTAAAAACCACGTCGTAATTTTTTTTTTGTAAATATCTTCAATGTACAGACACATTTCTGTTACAGTTTTATAATAGTTTAGACGAGCTTTTACCCGCGACTTCGTCCGTATAAATTATATACCAGATTTTAAGTTAGATGATAAGCTATCAAACAAAAAATTTTTTATCAAAATCGGTTCAGTAGTTTTTGCGTGATACTCGAACAAACAAACACCCAAACAAACAAACATACAAACAAACAGACAGACAAACAAACAGACAGACAAAAAATAAAAAAATTGGTGATTTGGAATCAGGGACAGGTAAAAACCATGTCGTATTTTTTTTTGTAAACATCTTCAATGTACAGACACATTTCTGTTACAGTTTTATAATAGTTTAGACGAGCTTTTACCCGCGACTTCGTCCGTATAAATTATATACCAGATTTTAAGTTAGATGATAAGCTATCAAACAAAAATTTTTTTATCAAAATCGGTTCAGTAGTTTTTGCGTGATACTCGAACAAACAAACACCCAAACAAACAAACATACAAACAAACAGACAGACAAAAAATCCAAACATTGGTGATTTGGAATCAGGGACAGGTAAAAACCATGTCGTAATTTTTTTTTTGTAAATATCTTCAATGTACAGACACACTTCTGTTACAGTTTTACAATTTTATATTTTACGAGCTTTTACCCGCGACTTCGTCCGCATAAATTATATACCAGATTTTAAGTCAGATGATAAGCTATCAATCATAAAAAGTTTCATCAAAATCGGTTCAGTAGTTTTTGCGTGATACTCGAACAAACAAACACCCAAACAAGCAAACAAACAAACAAACAAACAAACAAACAAACAGACAGACGAACAAACAAACAAACAGACAGACGAAAAATCCAAAAATTGGTGATTTGGAATCAGGGACAGGTAAAAACCATGTCGTAATTTAATTTTTTGTAAATATCTTCAATGTACAGACACATTTCTGTTACAGTTTTATAATAGTTTAGATATTTGAGTGGATTAATAAAACGAACGAACTCAAAAGAAACGAATTCTTCTCGGACAAGCCTCAGGCATAATCAAGTAATAAATAAACGTTACTATGTATGAATAATATCTTAGAATAAATTAAAACAACTCCATTATATTTTAATGACCTGTGAAAACACCTCTAATAAAGAGTTTGTTTCAACATTGACTCCGACATTTTAGTCTAAGAATATAAGAAGTCCGAAACCAAGACTCTTATTGCCTACGCTGTAAGTATAAAAATACCTAAATTCGCGAGATTTCGTTGTTTGAACGTTAGAAGCGAAGTTTCAAATGACACGAGTAATAAATTTGGCTTTTACTTTGGATTTGCTTTCATTATTTATCATTCTCTCTTTGTTTTGATAACTTTGTGAATAATGTATTAATTTTTATTAACCGACTTCAAAAAAGGAGGAGGTTTCTCAGTTCGACCGTATATATATATTTTTTTTTTATGTGTGTTCGCGGATAACTTCGTCGTTTATGAACCGATTTCGATGATTCTTTTTTTGCTGGAAAGGAGATGTCCCGAGGGTGGTACCATGATAAGGAAACCAGGATCTGATGATGGCATCCCAGAGAAATCGAGGGGAACCTTCGAAAATCGTAGTACCGACTAGTGCGTTTGTTAATTTAAAGCACTCCTATTAAATGGAACTAATAAATTCACCACTGAAAATTGTGAAATAAACAAAATTTTAACAAAAAATAAAAACCGCCTTCAAAAAAACTAAATGTTTAAAAATAATATTGCAGCCTATGACTTTTTGGTTCGCATCATAAGAACATTAATTTGTTTTATAGAAGTCGGTGTCAAGCCAAGCCAAAAAATGCAAGCCCTGTCGCGAATCGTACCGGCTTGACAGCGACTTCAATAAAACAAATTAATGTTCTTATGATGCGAACCAAAAAGTCATAGGCTGCAATATTATTTTTAAACTTTTTAGTTTTTTTGAAGGCGGTTTTTATTTTTTGTTAATGTTCTACCAGTACCTACTTCGGCGTTTGTTTTGGGATTTAGATTTTTTATCGATTTGTATCAAGGATGACTAATAATAATGTCTTTTTATACAATTTATTGAATTGGACCTTTATTTGCGGAAAATAGTGACTAAATAGTACCTAGGCGACAACCGCGTGCTTTGCCCGGCGTCTGGAAATGCATTATTTCTAATTGTAGATATATTTACTTAGTTATATTTTAGTTATTTAGTTATATTTTAGTTAGTAATTTCAGGTATATAGTTATATTTTATTGTTATTTCTGATAATTTACACAATAAACCACTCCTTTTAACTGTAGATATTATAATAATAATAAAATGGTACCGCAACTTATTCGTAGACAAACTTGCATCACCATCATTGGCCACCAAACAATTCTACTCTACACGTGTTTCGCTTCTGTAGATCAATATTAACAATAATCTCTTTCTTGACTTAACGAATATATTATCACTAGCTGACCCGGCAGACGTTGTCTTGCTATTTTTCCTACCCTACACCTACCCTACATATTAATCAAATCAACCCACATCAACCCACTGTTGGGCATAGGCCTCCCTTTTATTGCGCCATCCCTCACGGTCCTGTGCTAATCTAATCCAATGCAAACCCGTCTCTCTCACAATGTCATCAGACAAACGTGCTGGTGGTCTGCCCACTGACCTCCGTCTCTCTCTTGATAACCACTCTGATACTGCCTTGGTCCACCGGACATCTTCCCGTCTAGCCAAGAGTCCTGGCCATATCCACTTCAACTTTCTGATCCGTTTACCCATGTTTTGCCTTTTAAAGTTCGTAAATACCTATGTATAAATTTATGAAGTAGATTAGTTAACTTATGAAAGAGCTTGATTAAAAATACAAATGGTCACCCATCCGAATACGTTCGATTACCATACTGAATAACTTTCACTATGGAGCTAACATCGAAACCGAAAAAAAAATCTGCGGTTTCATATACAATGTGTACACCCTAGTAATACTTAAGGGGGTGCTTCAGACCATCAAACTGAACAAATTTCACTATGGAGCCAACATCGAGAAAAAATAAAAAAAATCAGCTGTCCCATACAAAACTGCACTACCGACTCGACTAAAATGTATGGGACAGCTGATTTTTTTTATTTTTTCTCGATGTTGGCTCCATATTGAAAGTTGTTCAGTTTGATGATCTGAAGCACCCCCTTAAGTATTACTAGGGTGTATTGTTACACCCTGTAAACCTGCAGTATCGACTCGATTCAAATGTATGGGACAGCTGATTTTATTCTCACGATTTCGATGTTGGCTCCATAGAGAAAGTTATTCAGTTTGATGGTCTGAAGCTCCCCAGAATTACTAGGATGTTTTGTTTGCATCTTCCCTACACTTACTCAAGTTTCACAAAGTTACGACCACGTTGGCAAGTAAACAGAATAAATAATAGGCAAGACTTTGGAAACATCTACCGAGCAATATAATAAATTTGCAAAACGCTAACTCCACAAAATTATCTTCATTATTCTTTGCCAACAATGTTATAAAAGAGTAATTTAACACATCGGATACTAATTTTCTACGTTGATTCGAACAAGAAGTACACTTTTTCAGTGAAGTCTGGCACTTTGCCAATTTTTCGAAACAGTTTCAAGACACGAAACGAAATAGTAGCGTTCGAGAAGTAAGTAGCATTTGAAAAAAAAAAGGAAAAATTACAAGTTCATAAATTCAGTGAGATAACTTCGAAGAAACGAAGAAATGGTAGTGCATTGTGAAGTTGTTCCGAAACTGTGTCGGTTTTCACTGCGGGAAATCGTGCTGGCAATTTTTATTTAGAGATTGAGGAGAAGGAATATGGTTATTTAGTAATTTTGAGTATAATTTTGATCTATAAAAGAAAAGTAACGCATCTGGCAGCTGTACCACAGCCCGGACACTGCATACAAAAATTGAAATTGACAAGATGACGTCAGCACATGCGAAACCAAAGAAATTTAACTTTGTAATCATTTTATATATTAACTATAGCATTTTTTAAGCAGAGAACAAAACTGAATAATCTACAGGATAAATAAATAAATAAATAAATAACGCTCACAGGCACATACATTGTAATGATCCCAAGAAAGCACTATTTATAGGCTGTTTATTATGGAAACCATACAACAACGGCACAAACATATAAACATCCATGACTGAACCGGGATTCGAACCCAGGACCCTGGTTTGGCAGTCCGGCGTGGTAACCATTACACCAACCGCGTCGTCAGGATATGAGAAGTGATGTGGTTTTTCTCGAAATCTATTTGAAGAAAAACGAATCCAAAGTCACTTCTTTTTTTCCAGATGTAACCGTTTTACTCTTACATTGTTGATCAGAAGAATATGAAAATTTACAACATTCTTCACAATACAATATTGAATGATGTGGTTTTCTTATTTTTTGAAAATTCATAAAAAATCATACAGGTTTTCAAAGAAAACAGAAAATTCCGACCGGCGCGGCGCCACGCAATTGAAGCGAGATGGCTAATTGCAAAAGTTTGCTTGTAAGAAAGAGAGCCTTGCAAATGGGAGGAGTAGCCTTAAGTCTTCTTCTTTGGTAACTGCCGGGTAACCAGAGGGCGATAGAGAGGTAAAAAGTTGGTGGGAGGCAGGGAGTGTCCGTTTTGTATCTAGTAATAGATACTCTTTCTTATACTGTGGCTGTCATCTGTGTTGTTATCTGGTAAAGGGAGCTTAGTGTCGGCAAAGAAAATATACACTACGGTGTCGGCACAGTATAAGAAAGAGAAGGTGTCGGTCTTTTATCATAATATAACGTCACTTCACGCTAATAATGGAACTGTCTGTCTGAATGTTTATTTCCTATTCAGTGCTAAACCGCTGAAATAACAGAAGCTTATAGATTTCTTTCTTTTCTTCTCTCTCCAACGAATCAAACGGAAGTGTCATTAAGATGTTTTCCACATTCGTCATTCGTGAAAAAAATGATATGAAATTGTAAAAATCAGAAGTGTATTCAGTGGTTTTCCTCATTCGTTCATCCTGACGAAACAGATAAAAAAAAGTTAGCTGTCACGGGACGCCCGGCAGAAGTGAAACTTCCGCAGCTGTCAAATTTAAGTTTTGAACTTCCGTTGCACGAAAAGGTTGCGGTACCGAATTTCAAAGCCCTCCCATAAATAGTTTCACTTCAAAAAAGATTTATGACATTTCATTAGTTCCAGAGACTACTCCCCATCCACACGTGCCCACATACAAAAAGAAATACCTCTTTATATTTTTAGTGTCTAGAATGTAGATCAATGATAAAACTATACAACTCTTTGTGTTAGACACTAAATTATAAGCACGTTTCGGTGGCATGCAAAAGAGTAATGTGAAATCATGAATAAATTACTTGGTTTCAGCAAAATTATCCAACAGTTTGCAGACTGGGTATTATATTCTGAGAATTAGGGTCATTAAGTTGTCTAGGTATTTTGCTTTAAAAAGCTATCAATCAGGCAACCGTTATTTAAGCGTAAATAGTCGGGGTCATTGGATGGTGTTACTGATACGTACTTGTATTTAGGTTCGCTGGTTCGTCGAAAGAAAATTCGCTTTTCTCTTTGTTCCAGCTGGATCCTGTTTCTCATTACATTGCGACACAAAATATTGCGCACTCTTGTACGTCTTCCATACCTGTATATTATGGTCAAAACTTACTAAAATCCCGAATTGTGCAGACATTTTTGCGATTATATTTTTTAGACGATACGCGGGTAGGTATGTCGATCATCGCCACTGAAGACGTATTTAAGTGACAGGTGAGACAAGTGAAAACGATCGCCACTGGTTCGTAACGCACTGCTTTATTCAAAGAGTGGAGAGGGGTGAACGCAGCCACACACCTACTTATAGCTATATCAGTTACCTAGCTATGCATAATTATAATAATCATCATCTTCAGCCTATCATCGTCCACTTTTGAACATAGGCCTCTCCAAAAGTGTGCACAAAACTCTATCCTCGTACTTCCTCATCCAAGTCGCCTGCACTACAACTGCCAGTTCGTGGTTTGTGGTCTCCACTTCAAATTCTTTTTTTTTTTTTAAATATTTCTGGCGTATAAGTATTACATGACATTCACGTATCTCACATAAAAGAGGTTTTTGTATCATATTAAGGGTTATACTTGTTGATAACGTAATTCTAAAAGAAGAGCGATGATAGTTCATACGGAAGTGAGCTAGCTACGCCTTCGCTGCGGCGGTTCGATTCCTGGCCTATACCACCAAGTTCTACTATCACTAGCTCTAAACCTGCATAGGTACCCGACAATAAAAGAAAATAGGCACCATAAGATCGGAGGTATGCGTAAAATATGGCTGAAAATGGGTCGAACACAATAGACCTGCGATGGTCACAGTGTTACATAACGACCCTTGCTTGCAATAGGCCAACCAACAATCAATCAATCCTAATAAATCAGTTCAAAATCACAAGTAAAAATGTCGAAAAACCTTGTGATATTTATTTATAAAGTGGGAACCCTAAATTGAATAGAGGAAGGTGTCAACCTTCACCGCAACAAATATTATTCTCCCGGGATCAGTGGGGTGTCACGGACATGAATCCCAGCGTGTCAGTCCCGGACACGATTAGATCCCGGACATTCCCAAGTAGTGTTACCATAACGCACCTCTATTTTGAGTCGATTTACAAAATTCAATGTAAGAAAAGTATCTTTGTGAAACGTTTGGAAATAAATAGTTTTTATCATCTTGTGACTTGTTAAATGTTGCTTGCCATGACCACTATATAGTAGACTGTTTTTCATTACGTAACTTGAACTTTCATTGAATTATTTTCGAAAAGCCAATGAATAAAAATTGCGCCTTTTTTTCTTTTCGCCTCATTTTTTAGCGCGGCCATCAATCAAACTTGAAAATTATAGTTTAGAATAAAGTTACTAAACAAAACTTTATTACAAGTATATCTCTAACCTCAGTCTGAACGGAGATATAAAGGCTTGAAGTAAACGTAATGAATGTATTTTCAACTTCAAACCTTTATATCTCCGTTCAGACTGACTTTAGGGACTTTAGTTCAGACTCACTGACATGTAATAACACGTTTTGTTTGTTACTTTAGTCTGAACTCAAATATTCTTATTTGGTTGATGGCCGCGCTAAAAACAACGTCGAAAAATAAGGCGCCAACCTTCCATACAAAACCCGTATTGTCTTTTATCAATAGTGACCCGCTCCAGCTTCGCTCAGGTGGGATCTATAAAATAAGTAAATATGTTATGCACATAAACCTTCCGGAAAAATTCTCTAAATGACAGTGAAAACAGTACCTATCAAAATCCGTTGCGTGTTTTAGAAGAAGTAAGCGGGGAAACGGAATTGATGAGGATGGACGCGGACAGCGTTTAATTCTATTTAGAGATACTTATGAATAGCATTTTTCAGTTAGTATATTGTGTTAAGATATTAAAAAAAAAATGTTTTATAGCATTTTGAAATGCAAATAATCACAAATTCCTACAGAACTTCCACAAAGGCGTAAATATCCGAATCTATCCTGAAAATTCCAGACATCTGGTAACCCTATTCTCTAGATAAATGTCGCGATTATGTCACGGATAAGATAGGTATTGGCAGGCGGTCAACTATCGCGCCTTAATGTTGAAGTGTCCGGGATTATTTACTGGGAAACAGCTTTGATGAAAGGCTACAGGTTCTGAAATAAAAACCGGTCAAGTACGAGTCAGGATACTCGCGCACCGAGAGTTCCGTACCACACCATCACACAACATATTAACTTACAAAAAAGTTTTGTTTCCTGCCGCCTTTAGCGCGGGACCGACTCACTCTTGGCCGGTTTTTATTATTTGTTGTTATACTGTAGAGTTTGCTCTATAATCACATCAAGTTTAGTTTAGTTTAGTTTAGTTTTAGTTTAGTTTAGTTGCTGGTATGTATTAAATTTTTTATGATAGATCCCTATCCGATGAGCAGGGCCGGATTAAGCCATATAGAGGCCCCTAGGCAATGCCTTCCTCGGGGCCCCCGTGGGAAGGATTTGTCTCTGTGGCCCCAAGGGCCAGATACAGGCTAGGTGGTCGCAATTAAATAACCACCAAATAACATTATCCACTAAAATGGGGTCTGGAGTGCGATTTTTGAATATCATACCAGCGACTCGGCAGTAGAAAATGTCAAAATAACTATGGAAATTATGCATCTTTCTACTACTCGTATGAACGTGTGATGTTCAAAAATCGCACTCCAAATCTCAAGCTTTTAATACGCCAAAACCTGATTTGCGAATCGACCATACTATCTCAATCTTGAGCCAAGCAAACTCGAGATTTTGCAATAAGTACATTTTTAATGCCTTTTTTATTGACTGTCACAGACTTTTAAATTAATCCGGCATTGCCGATGAGACAGTTTGTAATCTTTTTTTCTTATCGTGTGGGCAGAGCCCTGGTGCCAGAGTTTTTTCAGACTGTGTTGCAGCCTCTGACGTGGTTTTTATGTAACGACTACTACCACCGGAGATAGTAGCCGGGCCCAACGGCTTAATGTGCCATCCGAAGCACGGAATCATTTTTCTTTTCAGATAATCAGGTGATTCAGCCTGCAATGTCCTAACCAACTGGGGAAAAACGCACAGTAACATATCACTAGGTGTCCCCCGTTGGAATCGAACCCACGACCTCCGTGTCGAGAGCCCAATACTCTTAACCATTAGACCACAGAGGCAGTTAATAGATTCAGTCACCCCTTAAAGAGAGCAAAAGAGCTCAACAGCTAAATACAGCGAACACAAATCTACATAATTTCGAACAATTAACGTCCTAGGCGACCTTCGTCTTAAGGTTCATTTTAGTTTGGACAGGTACGAGATAACTATTAACTTTGTTACGGCAGTGGTGAACTACTATGGCGTAGTCTCGGCAACGTAGCAAGGTCTACGAATCTACTTAGCGATCTTGCTACGAAGGGGTTTATAGAATTACGGCTTCATCCATACAAATCGAAGATTTTAAGTCAAATCATATAACAAACTTGACTCTTGATACTTACGCACTTGATTCCAACCAGTCCAGTGACGCCCTCATCACATTAAAAAAGATTTCTCAATAAAGAAAGCCTAATTTTAAAAAGTGCTCAACAGATAAACTACAAAAGCCTTCAAGCCATTGTTATACAATACTTTTATAGGTTCTAAACATTCCACTTTTAGACAATTTCGAATAAAAAGAAAAGCGGCCGTTTTTTTTTCTTTTTTCAAAATTTGTATGTTTAAAAAACCTATAAAAGTATTCTATGAAAATAGCTTGAAGGCTTTTGTAGTTTATCTTTTGAGCACTTTTTTATTTAGGCTTTCTTTATTGAGAAATCTTTTTTAATGTGATGAGGGCGCCAATGGACTGCGATAGCCCTCTTAATATTTCCCTAACGGATCCCTAAATCAAAAAATGGTTTTCCCACATGATATATTTAAACTACCTATCCAACTTCGCGTGTCCCCTACACCTAAAAACTGTATTTTTAACGATTTTTTTTACCACTTTGTCGGCGTGATTAATATGTATGCCCATGCCAAATTAAATTACAGCTTTCTAAAACTAACCGTCTCTAAGCTAAGCCACGGACAGACAGACGGACGGACATGGCGAAACTATAAGGGATTCTGATTGACTTCGGAACCCTAAAAAAACAGCTGTTGCATATATTTGAGTCGAGTAGGCATTGCAGTTTAGCACGTTACTCCTCGATCGTTTCGCTCCCATTATATTACTTAAAGCTTTTGCCCGCGACTTCGTCCGCATAAATTATATACCAGATTTTAAGTCAGATGATAAGCTATCAAACAAAAAAAGTTTCATCAAAATCGGTTCAGTGGTTTTTGCGTGATACTCGAACAAACAAACACCCAAACAAACAAACAAACAAACAGACAGACAAAAAATCCAAAAATTGGTGATTTGGAATCAGGGACATCTAAAAATCATATCGTTATCTTTTTTTTGTAAATATCTTCAATGTACAGACACACTTCTGTTACAGTTTTATAATAGTTTAGATATCAATTTGGTTGTCTAGTCTTTCTTCATGTCAGAACTTATTTGCTCAACTCCCCATATTTTAATTAACCTTACCCGTTTTCAAGCCCAACTTGTAACAAAACCGACACTTCAATTTATAATACAATGTAACATTTCAATTCATATACATAAACTTTGGATTTCAATTTAAATCAACATTTAGTTGAACTAACTTGGTGGTGTTGTCGAAACAAGTAGTCTATCTATGACGTCCCACGAAGCATAGCATTTTGTTCTTTAAAGCGTATGCATAAAAGCTATTTTAGAAGACTTGGGGAACAATTATTGGCACGGGCAAACTTATACGGTCTGCGATTAGATTTCTGACGTTTGAGTTGTTTTAATGAGTTTCAGCTCATCGGATTTTTACGCTGTAAATTGGCCCTTACACGTTAGTAGTATAGCATTTTTATCACTTTTGCTGCTAAGCTCAAAACTCCTAAAACTGACGCCGCCTCGTAGGCCGTTTCATGGACCTGGGCCTCAATTGCGCAATTTTAAACGGTTTTGGTTTGGTTTTGGTTTAGTTTTGGGTTAGATT
Source organism: Agonopterix subpropinquella (assembly GCA_922987775.1). NCBI lineage: Eukaryota > Metazoa > Arthropoda > Insecta > Lepidoptera > Depressariidae > Agonopterix > Agonopterix subpropinquella. The sequence continues at coordinate 7,186,281 of OV277710.1, forward strand.
TGGTTTAGCTGAAGCACAGAATAAATACTAGTACAACCCGTAGCTGAAGTAAAAAAGCTATCGCGATATTTTTTCTGAACGGTTAAATCGCACAATACAGAAAATTCGATCGAACGGACATCAAACGTTACGCCAACGTAACTTCCGAAATAAAGCTAAATCGTTACCGTTAATATAATTTGCGCGATACGAATTGTGCATAACGTAACGTTTTTGGTTGTGGTTTTGTTTTGGTAGTATCGTTCAAACTTAGGGCGATTGAGGCCCTGGACAGGGTGTAACAAAACACCCTAGTAATACTTAAAGGGGTGCTTCAGACCACGAAACTGAACAACTTTCACTATGGAGCCATACCACAGAGTATATAAGTACTATAATTTTACTCTTATACTAACATTATACAACGTGTTAATGAATTAACGCAAAACTAGAAAGTAGTTAGTTTAGAATCGAGAGCAGAATCGAATTATCATGGTTTCGACATAGGTAATTTTTTTCAAAATATTAAATAATTTGTTTGCAAAATTTAAAATTTTTTGAACCCGATGTCAACCCACCGCACGGGCACACTACTTATATTACTACCAATAAAAGATTATAAAAATGTATCCATGAGTACGTTAGCGCTTTCATTTCGTGCTGAAATGATAACAAATCATTTTTGCCTCAAAACTTAAAATGCTAATAACTCTAAATTTTAAGTGTCAAAATAATGAAATTATTGTTTCAATCTAATTATTTTGTTATAAATCAGTTGGGGTGTATGAGGTTTTGCGCTAATTCATTAACACGTTATATAAATAAATAAATAACGCAGGCTTTTTGTTATGGGAATCATACAACAACGGCACAAACATACAAAACACCCTAGTAATACTTTAGGGGGTGCTTCAGACCATGGAGCAAACTTCGAAATCGCGAAAAAAACAGCTTATCTTATCTTAGCTTATCTGTTGTATGAGGTAGCAGAATATTTTTTGAGATCTCGTTATTGGTGCCATAGTAAAAGTTGTTCATATTAATGGGTACTTTCACCCCTTTGAGTTTTTTGGAAGCAATTCCCTTACACCCTGTATACATACAGGGTCCTTCTTAATATGCTGACACTTTTTTAAGGGGATGATCAGACCATCAAACTGAACAACTTTCTCTATGGGACCAACATCGAAATCGCGAAAAAAAATCAGCTGTCCCATACATTTGGCTCGAGTAGATTTGCAGTTTTGTATGGAAGAGCAGATATTTTTTTTCGCGATTTCAATGTTGGTTCCGTAGAGAAAGTCGTTCAGTTTGATGGTATGGTCATCCCCTTAAAAAAGTGTCAGTATATTAAGAGGGCTATCACAGTCCAGTGGGCGCCCTCATCACATTAAAAAAGATTTCTCAATAAAGAAAGCCTAAATTAAAAAAGTGCTCAACATAAAAACTACAAAAGCCTTCAAGCTATTTTCATATAATACTTTTATAGGTTTTTTAAATGTCTAAACATACAAATTTTGAAAAAATAAAAAAAAACGGCCGCTTTTGTTTTTATTCGAAATTGTCTAAAAGTGGAATGTTTAGAACCTATAAAAGTATTCTATGAAAATAGCTTGAAGACTTTGTAGTTTTGATGTTGAGCACTTTTTTGATTAAGGCTTTCTTTATTGAGAAAACTTTTTTAATGTGATGAGGGCGCCACTGGACTGTGATAGCTCTCTTAAGAAGGACCCTGTATATACGGTATGGTCTACCTTTTCAAAAACTCTGCTCTGCAAAGAACCTTATTAGCTGAGTCGCTTCGTACGACACCACAGGACAAATGGAGTACTCTATTCCGGAACCTCGTAGCATAAAACTAAAAAAAAAAAAATTGACTATGGAACGCGGACCGTGACCGCTGACCGCGTCGGTTTGTCCGCACGTTTAAGAATGGCGGTCTGTGCCGCGGTACCGTTTCCTTGCTCGAACTTTAATCAATAACCTGTTGATCGGACGAGATTCGATAAAATCAAGCACCTGTTTCTGTGCTACAGAAGGTATGACGTAATATTCTGGCTTAAGTGGGATCGAAAATAGCAGTAAGTAGGCAAGCTTAGGTACCTACTTGAAATTTTAAATATAATATTTAATGAAAAAGAAGATAAAGAAGTGTGTATCAAATAAATTGACCTTTTAATCTAAACTATTATAATGCTGTAACAGAATAGTGTGTCTGAACATTAAAGATATTTACAAAAAAAGAGATTAGGATATGGTTTTTAGGCTTCCCTGATTCGAAATCAAAAAATTTTTGGACTTTTTGTGTATCTGTTTGTTTGTTTGTTTGTTTGTGTGTTTGTTTGTTCGAGCATCACGCAGAAACTACTAAGCCGATTATGATGAAACTTTTTTTGTTTGATAGCTTATGATCTGACTTAAAATCTGGTATATACAGGGTGTACATTAAAATGGGACAGCTACTTAAAGAGGTGCTTCAGACCATCAAACTGAACAACTTTCTCTATGGGACCAACATCGAAATCGCGAAAAAAAAATCCGCTCTCCCATACAAAACTGCAAACATAACTCGACTGAAATGTATGCGACAGCAGATTTTTTTTTCGCGATTTCGATGTTGGTCCCATAGAGAAAGTTGTTCAGTTTGACGGTCTGAAGCACCCCTTTCAGTAGCTGTCCCATTTTATTGTACACCCTGTATATCTAATTTATGCGAACGAAGTCGCGGGTAAAAGCTTGTAATGAATGATTTTGGCTCTACTTTCGTAAAACTGATATAATAAAATTGTCATAAGTATATTAATGTAACGAGCATCGGGTGGCGCGTTGCGGAGAGGTATGGAACCTGAATTATATGAGTTTGGGTTTCAATCTATGGGTACTATGGGTTTTTAGGGTTCCGTACCCAAAGGGTGAAAACGGGACCCTATTACTAAGCCTACGTTGTCCGTCCGTCCGTCCGTCCGTCCGTCTGTCTGTCCGTCCGTCCGTCCGTCTGTCCTACCTATTTAGGGCTGTAACTTTTGAACCATAATAGCTAGATGGTTGAAATCTCAGATTATGCGTTATTACGGCGGATTTGTTAACAAATAATAAAAATGTCAAACAGTTAAAAATTAAAGGGGGTTCTCAACAAGAAACAAGTTTTTATCAACGTTTTTTCTTCACGCTCTATCGTAAAAACGGTAATATATACAAGCGTCAAACTTAGTGTGATTATAGAGCAAACTCTACAAAATAACAACAAATACTAAAAACCGGCCAAGTGTGAGTCGGTCTTGCGCTAAAGGTCCCGGACAAAAAAGTTTTTTTTTTCTAAGTTAATAATGTTGTGTTCTGTGGTGGTGTGGCACGGAACCCTCGGTGTGCGAGTAGCCCGACTCGCACTTGACCGGTTTTATTCTAACTTATGTCCACAGCTTGTGAACGCTGAAGAAGATGAGAAGAAGAAACCTTTATACGCAGAAGAAGAAATTCTGATGAAGTGTAGGGATAAGTGAAGTCTACAAATCTGCATTGGGCTTGGGGAGGGCCCCAAGCCCAATTCCTACTTTTGATACAAAATAATTCAGGTATAGCTGATTGCATTTAGTATGGAAAGTGTCTGTATGGATATTTCTCCGGTCGTTATGGCGATCCTTGTGCGGCCTATGACCAGCAGTTGACGTCCATCGGCTGAGATGATGATGGAAAGTGTCTGTATGTTTTATGATAATTTCCTATTTGTTTTTTTTTTACGGAAAATTGTTCAGTATCATGGGTACAATCGCCCCCTACAATAATAACACCCTGTATAGGCTGATGTTTTTCTTGAATCATAATGTATATAATTATTACATTCAATACATGGACGTTACATAAGAGAGTTTGTGCCAAGTTCTAAGCAAACCTACCCCTATTGTATGATAAATTATTTGCGTACTTCCGCAGCGAACGATCCAACTATTCATCGGCTGATATTGGTAACGACATGACATGACATGTGTCCGATACAATCGCTCTGTGATATCTAGTCTGATGCCAGGCTTCATGTAGGCACTTGAGCACTGGACTTTTGTTTTCTAGTTTAGGAAGTTTAATTTGCACTGAGCCTTACCTTGGTATAGGCGAAGTGGTAAAATATATAGGGGTAAATTGATATCATTGTCATCCTTTTAAACTAATGGTCTACCTATCAAACTGAACAACTTTTACTATGGCAGCAAACCGATCGGAGCAAAAAAAAAGCAGCTGTTGCATACATTTGAGTCAAGTAGGCATTGCACTTTAGTATGGGGCAGTAGATTTTTTAGTTGCTCCGATCGGTTTGCTCCCATAGTAAAAGTTGTTAAGTTTGATGGGTAGACTCAGTTTAAAAGGATGCTAATGATATCAATTTCACCCTGTAGATGCGTATATTTACGACGAAATAAAAAAAAGTAGTTTCGTACCAACTACCAATAATAATATTTGTGTTACTGAATACAGAAGGACGGATGGATAGCGTAGGCCTAGTATAATAGCATAGTATAAGAAAAAGTACGGTACTAAATACCGTACGAACCACAGAGAAATTACACGCGAGAGAGTACGGACAGTTCCGGCCCCCACCAAATAACCTCACTCCGGCATGGTGATGGCCCTTTGGGTACGGAACCCTAAAAAACACATTCCTTAGTCACCAATATCTCCTAAAACAGAAACCCTGAATCATCAAAGCAACCTCTTAACATAAATTAAAATTAGTTGAGTGAACCTACTAAAACAATTTAACTCATTTCCACGTCTCTCGCTCCTTCATATTATATACCCCGAGAAAAGCGAGGAGGACTTTCATGTCATTTAACCAGTTATAAATCCACACGATAATATCTCCGCTGTTCTTGTGACTGACTTTGGGTTAGTAAGAGTTTGGATTTAACGAAAACACGTGCAAAAACGAGGAAATTCAGTCGTGTTGTAATTTTTATCTTGCATTTTATCTTTTGAATCCCATAAGATCCTGTACAACATGGGCGAATTAACTTGGCACCTGGCTCGCACGTGTCTCAGAATAAAAAAGTCGGAAAACTCGACAACAATAACTCGAAAATGCTAAAGCGCAGGGACACGTGCAACGGTAACTGAAATGCTATGCTTCGGCCTCGCACGGCGGCGTCGGGGTCCCGCGGGGGGACGCAGGAGGGGTGTCAAATTCCAAGCCACGTGCGAACCAGGTGCCTAGTTAATTCGCCCGGATTGTACAGATTTATAATGCCAGCCTTAGTAACTGTGGGATGTAACGAAATGAATTTAAAATAAAAACTTCTTGTCGCGTTTCTAATTATTCGAGTTGCAAGGAAGGAAGGGCGGAATAATAGGGGTATGGCTAACGTTCTATTATCGCGTGAACAAACGAGATAAAAGGCGTTATACATAGCCTTATCACGCTTCTTCATGCTACGGTCTCAGGACTGCCTATGGCAGACAATATAGGGTTTTGAGGTAAACGGTTGTATTACTTAAAGGGGTGATTGAACTCATGATACTAAACAACTGAAACCTATAAAAATTCGCCAAAAAAAGGACATCCGGCACATAATACCTGAATATGTATAACCGTCCTTCTATTTTTTTTATTATGGACTATGGAACACTAGAAACTAAATGCAGGCATTAGTTTATTTTATAATGATTTATTCGTTTTTATCATTTTTATATTAAAAAAAACATTGTGCTTGCAACACCTCCTACTAAACAACATTGACAGCCATTTTGGAGTTGCTGCTTTTTTATAATTTATTAATAATAAATGATTAAATAACTCGTTAAATAAAAATAAATGATACTATCAGAGTCGTTTTTATAAAACTCCATAATTTATTACACATTTGACTTCAGTCAAAACTTCTATACATTTTAAGGTATTTTTTCAAGGGCGAGCGGCGATTGTCCTTTGGACTTCCATACTAAATGCAAGCAGCTGATCGAAAAGCTTTTTTTTTCGAATTTCTCTTTGTTTCTTCGGATAAGCTGTTCAGTATCGTGAGTACAAACACCCTTTAAATTAATGCAACTGTTTACCCTAACATCCTGTATAAAACAGTGCGTACCTATAATATGCCACCAAACAATTTTTTTTTTGTCTAAACGACCCACAAAAATATCTTTGTTGCCACATAATTACGTTTTAACGTCAATTTCCAAATAATAAACGAGACAAAATTCTCCTCAGTGATAGGTAAGAAGATAACATCAATAAGTAGATTTGATCATGATCATATCGGAACGAGAAGGGCGGGTAATTTGGTTTACTCTATTATATGGGATGGTAGGATGTTCTTTTATATTTTTGGGGTTTTCTTATGATTTTAAATACGTAACGGAATAAAGTTATCTTGAGGTATACACGTTATGAAGAGTTACGGGCCGATTATATAATATCCTTAGCGACAGCCAAGCAGCTCTCAAAGCCTTGGACTCCTGTTATGTGGGCTCCAAGCTAATCCTAAACTGAGTAAAGACTCTCAACAAGCTTGGTTTTCACAATACCGTGAGATTAGTCCAGACTAATCCCGGGACCCAGGTCCCGGGGCATACCGGTGTCCGGGGTAATGAGAATGCTGACGAGTTGGCGAGGGCTGGGTCAGAACGAAAGATGGTTGGTCCAGAACCAAGTGTGGGAATCCCGGCATGCAGTATAAGAATGGCCATTAGGGAGTAGGCTGATAAAATACACAAGCATGGATTGGTCTAGCCTTACAGGTCTACAACACTCCAAGAAATTTATCAGCAATGCGACAGCTCGTGTCTCAAAGTTCATACTGAACAACAGCAGGAGCAAGGCTCGTGCCATCGTCGGAGCCCTCACTGGTCACTACGCCACAGGCACGATGATGCACAAGATGAAGCTCACCCTGGATCCCAGCTGCCGAGCGTGCGGAGAGGATGAGGAGACCATGGAGCATATTCTTTATGACTGTGATGTCTTGGCGGCAAAGCGCATGTGCCTCCTCGGTAATGGATATCCAAAACCGGGAGATCTTAGGCTTCTTCCCCTCAATGGTATTGCCTCCTTTATTGACCATGTATTTGAAGGGTGAAGAAAGCAAAAAGTATTGGGGCTAACACAAAAGATCCCACTGGGTCGAAGTGTTGCTGGCTTGCCAGCCCCCACAACCAGATAAGATAAGAAACGGGCCGAAGAGTTCTGCATACCGGAAAGCGCAGCGTTGGTAAGCCCCCTGGACAAGGTGGACCGACAACCTGGTGAAGGTGGTGGGAACCCGTTGGATGAGGGCGGCGTAGGACCGGTTGTTATAGCGATCCTTGGAGTAGGCTTATGTTTAGCAGTAGACGTCCATTAGCCGTGATGTTGATGGTGAGGGTGTTTTGTTACAACCGGTATACAGGGTGTTAGTTTACATTAGTTTAAAAGGGGTGATTGTACCTATGATACTGAACAACTTTCCCTAAGAAAGCTACAGAAAAATACAAACGTTCGATCAGCTGATTGAATTAAGTAAGAAAAATCTGTTTTTTTTTTTAAATGTTACATTGCTTTCTTGGGGAAAGTTGTTCAGTATCATGGGTACAATCACCCCTTGAAGCTTAGACTAATTATATCCGGACCGGCCTTGCGGTAGCATTTCCCCTCTGCCACGGTATTAGATCAATTAATCTTGCGCATTTACACCCAATTTTATACCTTATCACTAAACGAGACAGCCTATAATAGCGAAACAATAATTTTGAACTTAGAACGTTTGGGGTTTACACGAGACTACTTTTTATGATTTTGAACATTCAAAATTAGAATCTAAAGTCATAGGGAATAAAATCCAAAGTTGCGGATAACATGTTACCTCGCCCCCCGCAAAAAGTGGCAGAAAGTTTGTTAGTAGAATGACACGTGGGTACGGGTCCCGATATAATTAGTCTAAGCCTTGAAGTAATGAAACTATTTACCCTGCTACTCTGTACACCTTTACTTTTCAGTTATGATTTAAACATTAGGTACAGTCAGCAGCAATAAGTTGTATACACTTTAGTACTACGACGACGTAGAACATATAACATATTGCTGCTGACTGTACCAACGCGACAACTGTCTTAATTAAAGAAGCCGTATACAAATTAAGTCTTTTAACTGTTTCCACATTATTGATGACTATAATAGGCATGCGGTAATGAGATTCAACGAATATTGTTTATTATTTTTAGGACGGTAATTAAAAGCTACTTAATTGGGATATTTGTGGGTATTAATTAATATCTACGGCCTCTTTATTCAAATTTTATTGCCGGCGGTTTAATGAGTCGTTAACTTAATGACATTTTATCTCTGGCTATCCGTTATGAACTAAGACAATTTAATAGTATGGACGCGTAACGCGTGTCATTCTCCTATCATAATTTTCTGCCACTTTTTGCGGGGGACGAAGTAACATGAAATCCGCAACATTGGATTTTATTCCCTATAACTTTAGATTCTAATTTTGAATGTTAAAAATCGTTGAAAAGTAGTTTCGTGTGAACCCCAAACGTTCTAAGTTCAAAATTATTGTTTCGCTATTATAGGCTGTCTCGTTTAGTGATAAGGTATAAAATTGAGTGTAAATGCACAGGATCAATTAGCCTCATACCGTGGCAGAGGGGAAATGCTACCGCAAGGCCAGTCCTTACTATTAAATTGTCTAAGGTTACGAAAGTATACCTACAGTTTCTACCCAGCGAATGATAATGCTGAGGGGTGTTTAAAATTATGCAGTTGTCAACCAAGGACGTACCCAGGATAGGAGTGATTTATCGCGACATTTCGACATAATACAACCTTACGTCACGTAGTATACAGGGTGTTAGGGTAAACAGTTGCATTACTTTAAGGGGAGATTGTACCTAGAAAAAACGTTGATAAAAACTAGTTTCATGTTGAGAACCCCCTTAATTTTTAACTTTTTGACATTTTTACTATTTGTTAGCAAATCCGCCGTAACAATGCACATTCTGTGAAAATTTCAACTATCTAGCTCTTTCGGTTCAAAAGTTACAGCTCTAAATATGTCGGACAGACGGACGGACGGACGGACGGATGGACGGACGGACGGACGGACGGACAACGTAGGCTTAGTAATAGGGTCCCGTTTTTACCCTTTGGGTACGGAACCCTAATAAACAACTTTCCCAAAGATACATAAAGAAATTCTCAAAAAAAATTTAGACTTTCCATATTAAATGCAATCAGTTGATCGAACGTTTGTATGAAAAGTTGAATATTTTTTAAAAACTGAAAACGCTCGGCTCGGCTGTCTGAAAAAACTCTGACACCGGGGCTCTGCCTAAACGATAAGAAGAAGAATATTTTTTTCGCGAATTTTCTATAGCTTTCTTTGGGAAAGTTGTTCAGTAACTTCAGTATCACTGTATTTATTCTGTGGTTTCACTTCCTTTTGAGATTGAAACTACAACTAGTACCATTTGAGTATAAAAGAAACCGTCGTCTATCTTTGCGTTATTTTTAGTGTTCCGTACCAAAATTGGAAAAACGGAACACTTATGGAATCATCTCGGTGTCTGTCCGTCCGTCCGTCCGTCCGTCTGCCACAGGCATTTTTCTCAGAGACCGTAAGATATAGAAAGTTGAAACTCGGTGCAGATATAGCAGTTCCTGGTCCAATATCATAAATGAAGTAAAAAAAGCTAAATTTTTATATTGGGGGGGGGGGGGGGGGGGGGCAATTTGGGGAGTAAGATAGGGTAAATACCTATGGTGTGGGGTATCAATTGAAAGCTTACGAAAATACGAGTCTAAAAATATACTTTTAATTTTTTTTATAAAATCTTTGTTTAACAAAATTTTCAATTCAATCCCAGAAATTGCTGTCATGCAATAAAAAATTAAAAAAATCATAGCCGTATAAGATTTGAAAAAAAATCGTGAACATCAGAAATAACGTGTAGATGGCGGGAAAATAATCAGGGTGGCTCTAACTTGAATAGTTTTTTTTCTATACCCAAAAAACTAACACCAGTGTGACCAGTGTAAAATGATCTTCAGTTACTATGTGACCACATACTAAGTAAATGTCAATTTATAGTGGTTGTATCAATAGCCCGTGTTAAACAACTGGTAGTACGGAACACTAATTGCCCGAGTCCCGACTCGTACTTGGCCGGTTTTTTTTTTATATTCATTAAATGCCCTGGAACTAAAGTAAGAATTTGTTTCACCTGGATTCCGTCCAAAGTAATTAAAGAAGGATGACTGTTGTAATTTTATTGTAAATTCAAGCAAGCCGTGTCGTCGCCAAGTATTACGTAAGACTAAATAATCCTATTACAACTAGGCACCTTAAGTTCAAACATCTGCTCACAAACGCGGCTATTTACATCTTTGAGATGTTACGTGGGTGGGTGTTGTGGGTGGCACTCAATTAACATGTTACAGCAGTGTGAAACAAAATTGATGTTGTTATGGTGGTGGTAATGACAGTGTTATGGCATTAGAATAAGTGTATTTATTCTATGGTTATGGAGAAGATTGAATACATAACGTCAAATTTTTAACGTAACGCAACACAACGTAACTTGACATAATTATAAGTCAAAATAATTGACTAAATAATTACAGTAATTTTGTATACATAGTACAAACCAAGGTGGCTTAGATTATTACTGAGAATTATAACGTTATAATATAACGTAACGCAACGTAACGTGACATATTATATCAACATTATTTATTACATAATTTTTGTTACAGACATTTTTAATACTAAGTACAGACGAATGTGGCTCGGATTATTACTGAGAACATATCGTCATAATAATTAACGTAACGCAACGCAACGTAACGTGACATAATAAGTCAAAGTAAGTGACTAATTTGTTTTAGGAATTTTTAGTACCAAGTACAAACGAAGAAGGCTCGCATATACCTTTTCCTAAAATTTTACTTGTTCAACATTATTCCCTACAATGTTAGTGATTTACGACCTAAGATTACCTACAGAATTTCACCATCTTATTTTAAAACTATCTTGACCTATAAAAAATGTCTACTGTCAGAACTTCTATAGCACCGTAAATTCACAGTTTATGTTTCATATTGCAGCAAGGATAGTAGAAACACAGAATGTCTCCCAAAGGATTTCATGAACTCTAAACTTTAAGCCGACACTTCATTGTCGAACGACCTAGAGACCAGTCGAGAGTCTAGCTGGTGCATTCTACTCTTCTACAAGGTGTAAAAAAACTCCTTAGTAATATTTTAAATGGGTGGTTTAGTTAGACCATCAAACTGAACAACGTTCACTATAGAAGCAACGTAGAAAAAAAACTGCTATCCATTAAATTCGGATCAAGTAGGTAAGTTACTGCAGTTTAGAATAAAACTGCTGATTTTTTAAATAGTTTCTCGATGTTGGCTCCTTAGTGAAAATTGTTCAGTTTTATAGTCTGAACCACTTATTTTTTTAAACCGGTGTTTTGTTACAGCCTGTACAGGGTGTAACAAACCCTAGTAATAAACCCTAGTAATACTTAAGGGGGTGCTTCAGACCATCAAACTGAACAACTTTCACTATGGGGCCAACATCGAGAAAAAATAAAAAAAATCAGTGTCCCATACAAAACTGCAGTTCCGACTCGACTAAAATGTATGGGACAGCAGATTTATTTTATTTTTTCTCGATGTTCGCCCCATAGTGAAAGTTGTTCAGTTTGATGGTCTGAAGCACCCCCTTAAGTATTACTAGGGTGTTTTGTTACACCCTGTATTCTCTTATTTAGTAAACCTATGGACATGAACTCTACAAACCCACGATGTCTATCCAATGAGTAGAAGCAATTCAAGTCATATGCAATGAACATTAAGTTCATGATCGTGCAACGCGTGCCAGTAATCAAACACAACGGTAACGTAACCTAACCAAACATAGTAAAATTCTAACTATCCCGAAGAAACTTACAACGGCATCTGACTTAGTGCATAGTGTGAATGACTAACTAATCAAGTATGCATTGCACTGTCCACAAGCTCGTTGCAAAGTGGGGGCACGTGAGCCGAGCGCTAATAGGGGCTTTGTACGATAGGGGGCACTAGGTCTTATGACGCATTATGCTGAAGTTGTAATATTTTGAAAGGGGATATTTCTATTAATGATTGTGCCAAGGTCTGCTTTGTGACGTCAGTAGTTACGTCAAAGTTACACAATGTATTCAACGAGTCACTGATCGAAGCGGAGATGTGTAAAATCAACCAATGGAATAGCTTGATTCCGTCAAGCGTCGCGTACAAGCGAGAAAAAATTCAGCTTTTCAATTGATCGATTTTAATACATCTCCGCTTCACTTCAGTGCTCGGAAACCGATTTTTATTGAAGTATGAAAATATTATCATACTTAATAGTCCGAGATCCGACCGTAAAATTATGCATCTATTTCATAGGCGAAAAAAATGTGATTCTAGTGTATGTTTACACAGGGGTTAATTCAACGCCGCCAAGTTGCGTAGAAAAATGTAGCCGAAAGTATCTTATTTATTTATGATTTAGGTATAACTTTTTCCATCTGTCTGTTAGGGAAGTAAATGAGGTGCCATCGGAAGGAGACTGATCTAAAGTACTGGAAAAATTAGGGTTTCCACCTCTCAATCTGCCGCAACTATAGGGTTGCCAGGTTAAAAGAAGTCATTTTTTAACCTGGCAACCCTATAGTCGCCTATGAAATAGGTGCATAATTTTACGGTCGTATCTCGGTCTATAATCTAAGAGCGTCGGTGGCGCGTTGTGGTTTTGGAGAGCTACAGAAACTCAATCTTGAGGTCCAAGTTCGAATCTGCACGGATGACATGCCATGTACCGATGAGTTTTTCTAACTTAAGTAAATAATACCGACTGCTCTCAAACGGTGAAGGAAAACATCGTGAGGAAACCTGCATACACTGAAGAAGAAATTCCGATGCGTAGGTATGTGAAGTCTATACCAATCCGCATTGGGCAGTGGGCCCACGTGGTGGACTGCCGCCCACCCTCCTTGAGGGTAGGTAGGGAGGGTGCCCTGCAGTGGGATATAGGCTGTGATGATGATGAAAATATTAAATTGTATTATTTAGGTACTTTAAAAGCAATTATTTTTCTACTATAACTACGATTTTTGAAAGCGATGCTTAGGAAGAAGTAAAACGCGCTGATTATTTAAAATGCCTAATTAAAAATCCACTTCCGGTTAAAAATTATGGTTAGATCATCGTACTAATATTATAAACGCGAAAGTTTGTAAGTAGGTATATGGATGTTTGCTCCGCTTTCACGCAAAAACTGCTGAACGGATTTTGATGAAAGAACTTTGGCGAATTTAGACCCAGCCATTTTTCCGAAAACTAAAAGCCCTTCAGGACGGCTGTCATAATTATTATAAACAGAAAAAATTAAGGCATTTTTTTAAAAAACATCTCTAGAAGTCCGGGTTCAAAAGTAGAAATTACTAGTAAAATAGACAAATCATCCAAAAAGCAGTAGCAAAACGCAACTATGACAGCTATTTTCATCTAATATTATCACTGAGGTAGTTTTTGGACGTTACGGAACGTATTTGGCTTTATTGAACTGATAGTGTGTGTGATTTCGTTTGATTCCATAATCGTAATACTGTACGGTTATCGTGAATTTTCATTAAAACAAACACAATGAATGCGTAGAAAAGAGGGAGAGAAGATTGAGTGGGCTATCTAATAAGAAAGATTATGAGTTTCATACACTTGATACAAAAGGTATCATAAGGAGAAATACCTTTCCCCCAACTTCTACATGTTACAACCAATTTACTTTTTTGTTAGTTTTGTTTCACTCTACACGTATTACTAAGTTTCATTCATGTATGGGACCTATATGTCTGGGTCTCACATTATATGGCCTTCCGCCAAACTTCTTTGGCATACAGATAGACCATGGCCTGGATTAACACATAGAGTACTTTTTATCCGGGTAACGCAGACGAAGTCGCGGACAACAGCTAGTAAAGATATAAAACCGGAACTCAGTGACTCGTAGAATGTAACTTTACAAATGGAAACCAGACAGAATAATCTTAAAATGTAAAGTATTTCAAGATCCGTAGCAGAATAGATTGGACACGCTTCAGTTTTGCACTAACGCCTTGGCAGATGTCGTAATTTACAGTGTCTGTAGAAGACTAGAGTTCTTACTTAACTATGAGTCGTTCGTTTCCATATTTCAGAGCCACGACACTTTTAAACCGACTTCAACAAAAGGAGGAGGTTCTCAATTCGACCCGTATGTATTTTTTTTTTTTTGTATGTTTGTGACATGATAACTCGTCAATTATGAAATTTATGAATTAATGTTGTGATGATTCTTTTTCAGTTTGGTAGATCATAGTACAGAGGTGGTCCCACATAAATTTTATCGAAATAACAAAAAATTAAAACCGACTTCAAAACTAAAAAAGTACAAAATAATATTCAGTCGATGAATTTTACGTTCGCATCTATAAGAATATTAATTTGTTTTGTCAGAGTTAGTTTTGAAGTCGGTTTTAATTTTTTGTTAAAATTTTGAATAAATACGCTTCACTAAATTAGGATAGTTAATTTTATTTTTTTATACCTAATCGGCGAGTTTCCAACTTGTCAAATCAGCAACTCTTTATCAAACGTCAAAACACGAGCTTTGTATGAAAAATTGTACTAAATCATGAATAGTGACGTCATTGTTTTTCGTCATCGTTTTGACACTTTTTATAATTTATACTTTTATTAAAAACTAGTGTTAAACCGCGTCTTCTACACAAATTATATACCAGATTTTAAGTCAGATCATAAGCTATCAAATAAAAAAAGTTTCATCAAAATCGGTTCAGTAGTTTTTGCGTGATGCTCGTTCAAACAAACAAACAAACACACAAACAAACAAACAGACAGACAAAAAATCCAAAAATTGGTGATTTGGAATCAGGGACAGGTAAAAACCATGTCGTAATTTTTTTTTGTAAATATCTTCAATGTACAGACACATTTCTGTTACAGTTTTATAATAGTTTAGATAGCATTCAAGTTACAAGTTAGTTTAGTTAGTTACTGAAAATTTCAGTATAGCACTATCTTCAAACGTATTTTTTACTGAGAAAATAAAACTAAAATATATTTGATGCAGTCAACTCCCCAACTTATTCATAGTCGCAGATTCAAGAACAAAAGTTCATAGTGTACCTAATGTTTAGTTTTGTTATCACAACAGTTTACCTTATAGTAATTTATTGCACAAAATAAACCGAATTATAGTCAACTTTATGCCACTGACGCGGACTAAGTATATCAATGAATAAAAAATTTAAAAACGACGCATTAATATTATGAAACGTGGCACAAAATGCGGTTCTACAACATTACGTGGTACAGGGTTGCATTATCTAAGGTCATGGCAGATATCGCAAACATTTTAAGGCCTCTAACAGACGGCGTTCTTTTTGAGAGATCAAGAATACCATTCTTTTAACACAATGTAAATGGAAAACACTACATTGGATGAAACATCTTACACGGATAACGTAAAAAGCATGCACTCTGTGGAAGGAAAGGGTGGTGTCAAGTAGTATGGACAAAAGAGACCAATTAGACCAAAGTGACAACTGTCCTAATGTTTACGGTCACTTTTCACACACACTAGCACAAAAGTGACAAGTGAAAAGTGGATAGCCCACAAACTTATGTATACTGTATAAGTTTGTGGGACAGCCACATAAACCAAGATCTATGGTTCCATCTCCTTCTACTATTAAAGGTACAGTACGACCGTAAAGTCTAGAAATTAAATAAATCGGAACTAAACTTTTTCATTATCATGACAACATTATGGAAAACGTCAAACTGTCAATCACCAAAATTTCAAATGCAGTTTTATGCATTTCAAATAAAAATTTACCGTAAAATATTTGAATTTGTCCTAATTATTATTACTAATGGATAAAGTAACAAAAAGTGGTGCAAGTTTAGTAATTTACTACGTTATTTTCTGTTATGTTTGGAGGTATATCAAGTGGGGAAAATTGGAATAGATTGGATGTTGTTTACAAGCGATTTGCTGATATGGTAGGTATTTATTTACTCTCATGTTGCTTTTTAACAATAGTTTTCAGCGTAATTATATCAATTATCGTCAGTTATCATCTGAAAAATAATCTTTTAGGGCATTTTCTTTCGAGTTTGGTTCGTTTGGGGTTATGATCGTTTGTTGATAAAACTGACGTTATTGTATGCGTGGACCGCATAATTTTGATCCTTGCATGTCATTCCTGCATGTTTTGTTTATCTTCACTGCGACTAGTTAATATTTTATCGATTACCTACTTTTTTTTATCGTTTTCAGGAAAACATTTATATCGCAAAATTTTTCTGTCCGGAAACTCCGGAATGCATCGATAAAAAAACTGCCATGCCTAGAAATAGAAATCTTAAATAGAAGGAATGTAAATATCAGATCTACGAACTTATGAAAATAGTAAACATCGTATTCAAAAACAAATAATTTGAAAGTACAATATAAAGTAATATGCGTTTTCATTATTTTCTTCTAGAACTAATTTCTACTCTTTCTGGTCGGGCTGTACGTCATAAGACAAAAGAGACTAACTGCAATCGTAAATTGATGCGGTCTCTATGCTTTAGAATAAAGGAGTTCCTTGCTTTTAGGGTCTTATTCACAAAATAAACAAACAATACTCACTCAGCTTCTTCTATCGTCTCCGACATGGCAAGGAAGACACAGTTGAAGAGTATGGTGGCCATGACAATGTAATCGAAGAACTGATTGGTGGAGAGATACACGCATGCGCGCCGCACCCCAGACCACGGTGACCACCAGAACAGCGACCTCGTGGCCGTGAACCGGTGGATATAGTTCTTACGGAACCGCTTTGACACTACGCAGAATGTCTGAAACAAGGGAAAACATCGTTAGGGATATGATCATAAAATTACTATGATGAGTTAGATTGGTTTTATAAATACAGAAGAGACGCGTGGCGGTGGCGGGTAGTCAAAGTAACACCAATATAAACCCTATATTAGCATAGCGTCGTTTTTTGACGTAAAGAAAAATCGCGCCCCCGACGCGACCCCCCCCAGGCGACGTCGCCTGGAAGCGCGGGCGTAATTCTCCAAACGACTCTATGCTACGTACTATAAGGTTTATATTGCCGCACCCCGCCCGCGAAATGTCCGCGCCACGTCACTTCTGTTTAAACGCTCCCTTAGGTGGATCCAGATAATATACAGGGTGAAATTGATATCACTAGCATCCTTTTAAACTAAGAGTCTACCCACCAAACAGAACAACTTTTACTATGGGAGCAAACCCATCAAAGCAAAATAAAAATTAGCTGTTGCATATACAGGGTCCTTCTTAATATGCTGACACTTTTTTAAGGCGATGACCAGACTATGAAACTGAACAACTTTCTCTATGGAATCAACATCGAAATCGGGAAAAAAAAACAGTTGTCCCATACGTTTGGCTCCGAGTAGGTTTGCAGTTTTGTATGGAAGTGATGATTTTTTTTCGCTATTTCGATGTTGGTCATGGGACCAACATGGAGAGGAAGTTGTTCAGTTTGACGGTCTGATCATCCCCTTAAAAAAGTGTCAGCATATTAAGAAGGACCCTATATTTGAGTCGAGTAGGCATTTTAGCAGTTTGCAGTTTAGTACGTGGACAGTTGATTTTTTTTTGCTCCGTTCGGTTTGCTCCCATAGTAAGAATTGTTCAGTTTGATGAGTAGACTCTTAGTTTAAAAGGATGCTAGTGATATCAATTTCACCATGTAGAATCCGGTGGGTATAAAATATACCGGATGATGTTCCGATACATTCAGAGGTGGTTCAATTCAGACCACAACAACTTTTACTACGGGAGTAAAACAGAAATATTTAAAAAAAATCTGCTGTTCCACTCCATACTAAACTGCAATGCCTTACTCGAGTCAAATGTACGGGCCAACAGTTTTTTTTTAGATTTGCTTCCATAGTAAAAGTTGATCAGTTTAATGGTCTGAACTATCTCTGTAAATTCCGACACTGTAAAAAAATCTTTCTAGAATAGTGAAAGGAATTTGGTGTCCGTTCCGGTCCATCGAAAATCCTTTTCAAGTAAATTAATTAGGTAACAAAAAATTTAAACCTTCTCCTTACTAGCGACTTCAAAACTAAAATGTTGCAAATAATATTACAACCGATATCTCCTAATCTCACATACATAGTATACATATAAAAAAATTGCTAAGGTCTCGCAGGATAAGTGAAAATAATGAAGTAGGTAAATTACAGTAATAAGGATTACAATTCAGCACATCTGGAAGGTGTTGGTATAAAGAGAAGAACTGAATCGTGAAGAATCACGATACATAATATAATAATATGCAATTGCTCTATACAGGGTGAAATTGATATCATTAGCATCCTTTTTTAACTAAGAGTCTACCCATCAAACTGAACAACTTGGGAGCAAACCGATCGGAGCACAAAAAAAATCTGCAAATGCATACATTTGAGTCGAGTAGGCGTTGCAGTTTAGTATGGAACAGCTGACTTTTTTTTTTGCTCGGTTTGCTCTCATAATAAAAGTTGTTCAGTTTGATGGGCAGACTCTTAGTTTAAAAGGATGCTAATGATATCAATTTCACCCTGTAGTTGTAAAGTACCCCGCTCAAGTATATTTTGTTTTATCGGAGTCGGTCGCTGTCAAGCTGATACGATTCGCGACTGGGCTTGCAGTTATTTTTTTTCGCATGGTTTGAAACCGCCACAATAACACATAAAGATGCGAGAAGGACCCGGTACAAATTCCACGTTCTAATAAATAATAAAACTGGTCAATTTCGAGTCGGGCTACTCACGCACCGAAGGTTCCGTACCACACCACCACAGAAAACAACATTATTAAATTAGAAAAAAAAACTTTTTTTGTCCGGGACCTTTACCACGAGACCGACTCACACTTGGCCGGTTTTTAGTATATGTTGTTATTCTATAGAGTTTTCTTTATATTCACACTAAGTTTGACGCTTGTATATATTATCGTTTTTACGATAGAGCTTGATGAAAAAACGTTGATAAAAAGTAGTTTCTTATTGAGAACCCCCCTTAATTTTTTTATTATTTTATTATTTGTTAACAAATCCGCCGTAATAACGCATAATCTGAGAAAATTTCAAAAGTTACAGCTCTAAATGGGTAGGACAGAAAGACGGACGGACGGACGGACAACGTAGGCTTAGTAAAGGGTCCCGTTTTCACCCATTGGGTACGGAACCCTAAAAATGTTTGCTCTCAGATAATAATAATTCAATCATTGTTACATTATTTCCAGCTAATGCCAAATATTGCATAGTAGCATTAGCAATAAATCTCGCGCCTCCACTAATTGTTTTCGCAGCAATGAAATTACATTCAACGCTGCACATTATCTGCTGGATTTAATTACGATTTGCGAAGTATTTTAGTTCCACGGCAATCTAGATTACGTGGTACTATTGTTACTTGTTTCTGCGAGCTAACTCACTTGGAACTCATTTAATTTGGAACATTTAAATGCTTAGTACAGCAGTTTCAATTTGTATTTGGAGCACAGACGGTTCTTTGTTTGGTTTTATAGATATAGCCCAGTAAAATAACTAAGCAGGAACGACAATATTATGCACTGCCAATATAATAGTACTGTCTACGATGTGTGTGTGTGGAACATGTTAGGGCGATGATATTTGCCACACAATTTTAACCTTTTTACCACGATTGTAATTAAAACATTACAAAAAAATAAAACCGACTTCAGAAGTAAAAAAGTACAAAATAATATTTCAGCCTATGAATTTTACGTTCGAATCTATAAGAAAATTAATTTGTTTTGTCGAAGTCGCTGTCAAGCCGGTAGGTACGATTCGCGACTGGGCTTGCAGTAATTTTCTGGCTTGGCTTGACACCGACTCCAACAAAACAAATTAATTTTCTTATAGATTCGAACGTAAAATTCATAGGCTGAAATATTATTTTGTACTTTTTTACTTCTGAAGTCGGTTTTTATTTTTTTGTAAAAATTTTTTTATTTCATAATTTTTATTGATTAAATATGTTATTTCGATTCAGATATCAGGTATATAAAAGGTACATTGAAAAGAAGCAAATGGTTCAATCGCAGATGATTTGCTGTCAACTTTTGAGAAGTTATATCATGTAGCTCCGAAGTGCGTCATCAGATCATCACAATATTAAAATGAGACCACCTCGGGAGTAAGCAACAAAATACACAAAAACATCGCATTATAAATAAGAAATCTGAAAGTCATATCAATTAAATATGTACCGACGCGACGTTAAATTTCATAAATCGAAGATGTCATCATCATCATCAGCCTATCATCGTCCACTGCTGAACAAAGGTCTTTCCGAAGGCGCGCCACAAAACTCTCTCCTCGGCCTTCCTCATCCTGTCGCTCTCCGCTACCTTTTGTAGGTCGTCTGTCCAGCGCCAGCGGGCAACAGGGCGTGCCACACTACGGCTGCTAGTTTGTGGTCTCCACTCTAGAACTCTGACACCCCATCGGTTGTCAGTTCTTCGGCAGATATGACCAGCCCATTGCCACTTCAGATTTCTAATATTCTGAGCTATCGAAGATGTAAAACCTAATAAATAAAGGAGATAGAAAATTCAAAGTAATCTTAGTATATATACGTAAAAGTCAACGTTTTGATTTGATATGAAGTCGTAGTACTAAATGTACCAAGTGACCTAAGACTATCAAGTCAATGGCGGCCTTCTTCTTATCGTGTGGGCAGAGCCCTGGTGTCAGAGTTTTTTCAGACCGCCTTACGGCCTCTGACGTGGTTTTTATGTAACGACTACTACCATCAGAGATAGTAGCCGGGACCAACGGCTTGACTTGCCATCCGAAGCACGGAATCATCATCAATGGCGGTGAAAAGGTTAAATGATTTATATCTTAACTCTCACTCTATGAACCCCCAAAAAAGTGCAAAAAATCAAGTGGTTTGTAATGTTCGCCAATTGCACTAAGTCCAACAGATGTTTTGTAAAACTTATGCTGTTTCATTTAAATCGTATTACCGTTTCGGTTGTTTGCTGGTTTTTATTACCGTTGCGAACTATAAATTCGAGCTCGTTTTAGCCTCATATATTTGTGGAGCACGCAATTAGTTTAAATAAACGTATGTACTTTAATTTTATTTAGTTTTATAGGTTTTTTTATTAGGCGTTGTGCAGTCAGGTAGTATGCGACGTACGTTTTTGCCCGTAAAAAGGATCTAATGAAACTCTTTGTAGTAACCCTTTCATAGCACATAATGATACTAGCCAAGAGAAGAGGCGAGTGTCATATTAGGTACAGACGAGTGTCAAACATGAATTTGGTGAATGGTGGAAGATGACATAATAGTCGGGGAAATCTAAGGATTTTTGTATGGAGTAGGTTGCATTAATAGCACTTTAGGCG
This sequence comes from Agonopterix subpropinquella, assembly GCA_922987775.1. NCBI lineage: Eukaryota > Metazoa > Arthropoda > Insecta > Lepidoptera > Depressariidae > Agonopterix > Agonopterix subpropinquella. The sequence continues at coordinate 7,207,737 of OV277710.1, forward strand.
ATAGTTGGAAGTATTATAGATAGAAGATATATACCAGAAAAACAGAAATTCTCAATAATCCCCGATTTTTTATTGTGTATTATGGAATAATTAAGACATTTACAAAACATAAAATTTCAGTATGAACAAAAAATGGAAAACTGGTGATTTTGTAAAGGACGGCTTCGTTCAATACGTTTTATTTATAAAAAATCATAATCCCCGGTTAATATCGTAAATTTGAGTAGATATTTAATATTTTGTAAGGATTTAAAAATTAAGTATAACCTCAAAACTTAATTATTTACTGTTAGTTTGTACACAATAAATTTGCCTTGTGATAATAAACTGTCTCTTTTGTTGGTATGCTGGAAGAAATATCTGTAAAAATAAGCTTGCCCTTTGTACATTTATATCGATTTTAAGGTATTTCTCAGGGTCCTCAGCCTATATTACCACCAAATCTCGACAAAAGTGTTATAAACTAACAGTAATATTAGTTCAAACACAATTTACTAAAGTGTCTTTAGTGCAATCTTAAACCGTATTTTTCCTTGACTAATATTGCGCCAATCACAATTAATGGGAAAATGATGAAGATGAGACACCATACAGCTAACTGTACTTTATTACTAGCGTATTATGAATCTAGAAATTTGTTTCTCGAATTGATAAAATTGTATTTACTAATAAATACAATTTTATCAATTCGAGAAACAAATTTCTAGATTCATAATACGCTAGTAATAAAGTTTAGATTGACACAAAACATTTAAACGCATCCTCCTAACTTTGCCTAGCTATCTTACTAATTGTAAGAGCAAATTGCACAATGGTAGTTTCAGTTAATTAGATCTGTCTCTTTGCGACACTCGGGGGTATAAAGTGGCAAGTCAGAGTTAGAATGAGTTTAAAGCAGACGAAGGGTTGGGCCTGGAACGTAGGTTTAAGTCTTACGAGTATGTTTGGATTCTTGATACTGGCCAATGGCAGTACGGTAAAGATATTAAGCAATATAGTCGGTAGACTGCGTCAAAGTTTTAGTGGTTTCCTTACAGCTCTGGAATCGTTATAATTATCTATCTATCTAACTTAGAAAAAACAGTTCCGTGACTGACTGACTGACAAAATGCACAGCCTAAACCACTGAAGATAGAAACATAGAATTTGGATTGTGTTATTATACTAGAGGTTGTGGGGAGGCACTAAGAAGGGGTTATTTGAAAATTGACCCCTAAAGGGCATTGGGTGCCAAAAATTATGTTGCTTTTGTTTAGAGTTATTCTTCTATAGTTATTCTTATTCGTAGCTAAAGGGGTACAATGTTTAATCCACGAGAACGTAGTCACGGGCATAAGCTAGTTACTATTATTGTAAAAGAGGTGTTTCTATGTCAAATATTTTCATGGAAAAACAATGGGGACGAAATTGTTTTAAAATTTTTACACCCACATTTCAAAAAGTTACAATTATTTTTAACCGACGAAAAAACAAAAAATGGAGGAGGTTATCAATTCGACGCGTATATTTTTTGTTTTTTTTTTTGTTTTATATATGAACACGCATAACTTTCGACAGAGTAGTCCGATTCTGATAATTTTTTTTTATTGGAAAGGGTATACTCCCAAGGTGGTCCCATTTCAATTTGGTAAATATCTGATGACGCACTTCGGAGCTATACAATAGAACTCCTCAAAAGTTGACAGAAAATCATCGGCGATTGAAAAGTTTGCTTCGTATCGATGTACCCTTTGTGTGTACTGATATCCAGAATTCAACTAATGTATTTCACCACAAAAAATTATGAAATAAAAATTTTTAACGAAAAAATAAAACCGACTTCAAAACTCAAAAAGTATAAAATAATATTGCAGCCGATGAATTTTACGTTAGATTTCAATTTGTTTTATTGGAGTCGGTGTCAAGCCTAGCCAAAAAAAATACTGCAAGCTCAGTCTCGAATCGTACAGGCTTGACAGCGACGTCAATGAAACAAATTGAAATCTAACGTAAAATTCATCGGCTGCAATATTATTTTATACTTTTTGAGTTTTGAAGTCGGTTTTATTTTTTTACATTCAAATACCTACTACGAAATTCTTATTCGTATAGATGAAATATGTATTTATTCTTTGCTCTTAGAATTAAAATAGTTCCTATGTAGAACAAACTAATATAAAAGCCTTAAAAAAGCTCATGAATTTACCGAAATTTCTACAAAATGTAGACTATGCAGTTGCAAAACCTTACCTTTTTTAGCGTGTATTTCGACGTTAATTTAATCCAACTAATTAATTTTAACACGACTGCCAGTAACAGTAGACTTCAGTTTCGTTTTATAATGAACATTTTTGCACCTGAAAACTGACTCGAATAGTTCAGCCTGAAACTTTCCTAATTAGAAACATTTTGCATGAAGGAAGAAAAGTTCTTTCGCTTCGAATTGAATGGCTAATTTTAAAATCTTACTGTAAAATGTCGTGCCTATTCTGATTGCAAATTGTTACGAAATGCAAGGATATTCTGCAAAGCTTTTGGCACGGCGAACGGCAGACCATGCTTGATAAAGTCGTTTTCTGGTAACCCTTTATTACATGGATTTTAGACTTCGGAGCGTCATTAATTTAAGACATGGATCTCGTTACAACTAGGGACAACTTGCGTGCTTTCAGATGTTTTTGTCATTATTACTACTGGCTAAGCAAACTATAATAGTTTCAGAACAAATAGAGGGACCTAACCCTCTTTTGTTTTTGTAATGGTAATTAATTGGTGCTTTTGCGGTAGGATCTTCAACTCTGCTACAAATTATCTCTGGAGTTGGCATACTAATAGCCATGTCTTTCCCATGCTGTCTCCCTTTTGCAATGGAGGGAAGTCGGATTTCCTATCTTTTTCTATTTAATACATTTCGAGTTCCAAGACAGATTAGAGTCATCCCCCGTGCTCTCTGGACCTCATTGGCCCCGATTAGGACTGTGCCACGACTTAACTTAACTAAATTTAGTCCTGTCACTTTCTAAAATAAGATTAAGAAAAGAGACAGAAAACCAACAGCTGACTTTAGTGCTGTCAAAGTGACGTTACAGGAATAAATTTAGTTAAGTTAAGTCGTGGCACAGTTTGAATCGGGGCCACTATCTAGTGTTGTGAGTGGTCGCGCCTTTGATCCTACAGGCGGCCGGAGACCGCCTTAGGCAGTCTGAAAAAACTCTGACACCAGGGCTTTGCTCATACGATAAGAAGAAGAAAGAGTTACAGTGATGGGGAAGTGAGGGAGCTAAGCCAGAAAAAAAAGTAAATGACCAACTAGTCCATAAACTTTTTGCTATGTGCATTTTTAGATACTTAAAAAAATTATAGATTTGATCTGATTTTGATTGATCGAGTAGATACCTCGAGTTTAATATTAAAGTTTTTAAACGACTTACATTGTATTTTTTACAGACTGCTTATTCTGTTCCATTCCAATAGCTGTGTTGTTCAATTAAATGTCAGAGGGACAAAAAAGAAACTGGCCAAAGTTATAATGAATTCGTAGTGCACTGACGGGAAAAATAACTTGACCTTTTTGCAACTTCTGCTCGTATAAATAAATAAAGAAAGTTTGAATTTGGTGGTCACAGATGTGACATTATTTTCCTACTGTATGGTTTAGGTATATATATTTATATCAAATGTTTATGTGTTGGAAGGGGTAAACATAACACGTTGGGGATGTTTTTATGTCTTTTTAACGTTGTAAATTGTCGGAACATTAAAGTGCTGTAAAATATGTAATTTCATTTTCAGTCATGTGTAATTTGGGAATGACTTTATATTGGGCAGCGTTTAATTTACTCTATCCGCCTTTACGTGGGTGCCACTCCGCTAGGCTAGAGGCATCTGAGATAAGGGTTTATTTTTTTTAGGGTTCCGTACCTAAAGGGTAAAACTTGGCCCCATTACTAAGACTCCGCTGTCCGTCCGTCTGTCACCAGGCTGTATTTTATGAACCGTAATAGTTAGACAGTTGAAATTTTCATACGTGATGTGTTTCTGCTACCGCTATAACAACAAATACTAAAAAAACACAATAAAATAAATATTTAAGGAGGTTCCCTTGCAACAAACGTGATTTTTTTGCCGTTTTTTGCTCGATAATGGTACGGAACCCTTCGTGCGCGAGTCCAACTCGCACTTGGTCGGTTTTTTTTTCTTAGGGCACAAGAACACTGTTTGTAGATATATGTACCAATAAAACGTATAAAATTAAATTAATAATGAAAATATTATGTGACATTTTTGTTTGTTTAAATTATTTATTATGTCCGATTTAATTACCAAACAGTCCAATCTTCTTCTTATCGTGTGGGCAGGGCCCTGGTGTCAGAGTTTTTTCAGACCGCCTTACGGCCTCTGACGTGGTTTTTATGTAACGACTACCACCACAAGAGATAGTAGCCGGGATCAACGGCTTAACGTGCCATCCGAAGCACGGAATCATTTTTCTTTTCAGACAATCAGGTGATTCAACCTGCAATGTCCTAACAAACTGGAGAAAAACGCACAAAGTGCCATATCACTAGGTGTCCCCCGTGGGAATCGAACCCACGACCTCCGTGTCGAGAGCCCAATGCTCTTAACCATAAGACCACGGAGGCAGTTACCAGTCCAATAATACATTTTATTTTATTTTAAACAATCAAATACTTACATTAAATGTTTTGGGTTGGATAAGTTTCTTTATTGCAATATAATAAAAGTTTACATAAAACATTGATAGTAATAAAAATTGGCAACATGCCTTGTCCAAAATGTACAGTCAAAAATCCACAACAAGCTTCGTCACAAGAGAATAAAAATAAAAATCCACAGAACGTTTCGTCAGCAAAATAATAAATTAACCTAAACTACACGGCATCGTCATAAATCGTACCTGGCACAAAGGATCCCATCACACTAGCTGCGTTCCCGCGCTGGATAGCCAACGAAATCCTCTGCACCAGATACGACCCAGAGCGGACATCGCCGCCACTCTCAACCAACCTCCTGCCCAGCTCTCTTACAAACGCCTTACCCTCCTTTGGGTTGGATAGGTTACAATTTTTTCTTAGATAGTACAGTCGGCCGCAATAAATTGTATACACTTTTGTTCTACGTCGTAGTACTAAAGTCGTGGTAATAACTTATTGCGGCCGACTGTACCTAAACAACAGTTTTATATTTTGTGAATTTATTTACATAATCGCGTACTATTGTGATACACGCAAATATTAGGTGGAGGTTTATGCTGAGGCCTGGGGTTCGATTTCTTAGTTCGGATCGGACTCCGAAAACTATTTTAGGCTAGTTTGACGCAAGTGGGGCTAAGTCTTTTATACAACATACGTAAATATAATCATAATATACACGGTGTTAGGGTAAACAGTTGCATTACTTTAAGGGGTGATTGTACCCATGATACGGAACCAAAAAAAAAAATCGACTTTTCATACAAACGTTCGATAAAATTTTCTTACGAATTTCTTACAGGTTTCTTTGGGAAAGTTGTTCAGTATCATGGGTAAAATCACCCCTTAAAGTAATGCAATTTGTCGTGATTCTTTACTAAATTAAGTGATATTTTGTTACTAAACCTTTATTTTGTACTAGCAATAGGTTTAATATTCTATTACATTCAAATTACCTGTACAATAACCAACGAATAGCTTAAAAAGGACTTGTATCCAGAGCCGTTAAATATTTTACTAAGGATTCATTCATATGGCAATACTGACTTTTGTGATTGGCTGTCGCCGGAGCGCTGGACCAATCAAACGCCAGGCGCGCTTGGTGGGCACAGTGACTCTGAAAGGGTGGGGAGGACGATCGAAGTGGGGAAAAAGGGATCGAACAGCCAGTTCTCAGCCGGCACTCGAAGTGACAACTTGTATTTGTGAAGTAATTGTGATATATTTAAAATTAAAATAGTTTAGTAAAATTATAAAAGTGCAGTGAAAGTAAAATATAGCTTCCAATAGTCTACCAGTCTTTGATTCTACAATAAATTGTTTACCCTAACACCTTGTACAGGGTGTAACAAAACACGCTAGTAATACTTAAGGGGTTGCTTCAGACCATCAAACTGAACAACTTTCACTATGAAGCCAACAGCGAAATCGCGAAAAAAAAATTTGCTCTTTCATACAAAACTGCAGTACCGTCTCGACTCAAATGTATGAGATTTTTTTATTTTTTCTCGACGTTGGCTCCATAGTGAAAGTTGTTCAGTTTGATGGTCTGAAGCACCCCCTTAAGTATTACTAGGGTGTTTTGTTACACCCTGGATGTTATTAAATTATTATATACCAAGCCCTTTAAAGTCAAGGCCAAAGTTTAGTGTTAATAGCAACAAATTTTCCGCTAAATACTTCACCAGTTCAGTTTCTAATCCAAGCAGTTCCTAAAGCTGAAACTTGGCAGCAACATTAAACTCGGCCGTTGTTTAATATCTTTACTTTACGGCAGTTTAATGGTTGTCCCGGAACATTATTGTATAGGTTATTAAATTCCGCCGCCGCGACTCAGCTTATAACCATATTCCGATATTTTATGACGCTTACAAATATTTGATCTTTGCGGGAGCAGTCGCGTGAGAATGATGTTCATTCATTGAATTTGCGAGTTTTGGCGAAGTTTTCTCGTTTTTTTTTAGCCTTGTACTTAATTGTTTTTTTAACGATCGTAGTTCTTTTTTTGTTTGTAGGGTTGTCCTATAAATTCTATAAAGCGTCAGCCAGACTGATCAGTTTCTTTTCGTACTATTTAGCTATGTACGAAACATTATAACAATATGACATACAGGGTTACTTCGGAGATAGTGCGCAAATTTTACGTATATGAAGCTCATTCGAAATAAAAAGACACGTATTTTTTTTTTATCATGTCTCATACAAAAATATTATAAGTCGAGGGGTTGCGATCCCTGACTCACCCTCGAGAGAGGCCCGATTTTTGACCCGCTACTTCGTCCGCGTAGATTACCCCTTTAGCGGTCGATTTTCAAGAAATACTTTCTGAGTGCACCCCTACATCCTCTGTAGAATATAATTTTATTCCAAATCTATAGCGAATCAGGCTGTGCGTCCTCTGTCAGGCAGTCAGTCACGGAACTCTTTTATAAACGTATACAGGGTGAAATTGATATCATTAGCACCCATTTAAACTAAGAGTCTACCCATCAAATTTTACTGAGGGAGCAAACAGATTGGATAAAAAAAATTCTGGGTTTGCATACATTTGAGGCGAGTAGGTCGCCTCAAATCTCTTAGTTTAAAAGGATGCTAATGATATCAATTTCACCCTGTAGATTTCTCCAGATAGATAATATCTCTATTTCCAGTGATAGAGTATATTAGGACATATTTGTCTATAAAAGCCAGGGCCCAATTTAATAAACATGACTATTATAATTTACAATAACAATTCAGGGTACATTGCTAACAATGTTAGGATACATGCTGCATGTTTAGCGTCATTATAGAAACCAGCAATGTACAATTAATTGTCATTGTAAATTACAATTGTCATAGTTTATTAAATGGGCCCAGATATCAGCAGGCTATTAAAACAATTCGGGCTAAGGTATACCTAGTGTTTCCACGCTGACCGCAGACTGTATGATTTGACCACAAATAAATACGTTTGAACCAAATACAGGGATCCAGCTGAGCTGCTATCCGCTCTGCGGTTTGCGGTAAACCTATCAAAGCCTCAAAAATGGCGAGGGAATATACGACTAGCTTTATTGTTTTCACGAAAAAGAATATAAAGTTTCCACACAGTTATTGTCAGCTGATTTGTACGAAGATAGTTTTTAGGGTTCCGTACAAAAAGAGTAAAAACGGGATCCTATTCATAAGCCTGTCCGTCCGTCCGTCCCTCTGTCTGTTCTACCTATATTAGGGCTGTAACTTTTGAACGGTAATAGCTAGACAGTTGAAATTAGCATAGAATGTGGGTTATTACGGTGGATTTGCTAACAAATAATAAAAATCTCAAAAAGTTTAAAATTAAGGCACGGTTTAAGGTTTCTGGTACTTTAAATGTGACTAGATAAATTGTGTGACATTGTCCATTGTCCAAGGCGGTTTACAAAATCCTGCGTTCTTGAATGTTGAAATCTGAAAATGATTAGGAATTCATCATACAAACTACAGGGTGTTAGGGTACAGCTGTACTACTTTAAGGGATGATTGTACCCATGATAATGAGCAACTTCCCCTAAGAAACATTGGAAATTCCCAAAAAAAAACGACTTTTCATACAAACATTCGATCAGCAGATTGCAATTTTAGTATGGAAAGTAAAATTTTTTTTTGCGAATTTCCTATAGGTTTCTCAGGGAAAGTTGTTCAGTATCATGTGTACAATCACCCCTTAAAGTAAAGCAACCGTTTACCCTAACACCCAGTTCTTTTTTTAATGATACACACATACATAATGTTACGCAAAACAATAGGTATTTTTTGTTTGAATTTAGTTACTCAGAACAATCCCATCGAAATAAAGTCCTGTGTAAACCGTAACAGTAATAACCAAACATAGAAGGGAGGATTAAAGCAAAGTCAAATTCACGCATTTGTACAAACGCTCCAGCGCGTCGCGGCAGAGCAAACAACGGAAACTCACATTTTGAGACCTTCCGCTTAATTAATTCGCTGCTTACGAATTGCGTGAAAGTTTTCTTGTGAGCTCACGTAGAATGTTAGTGTTTACAGAAGGGAAGCACGAGGTAAATAACGAGCAATGAATCGTTTCACGACCAAATTATCAAACGTTAAAAGTGCTGTGAACTGTTTTTTTTAATCGAGCATATTATAGGCCCACCACAAATTCATATCAATGTAACTCCTGTAAACCATATTATGATCAACATCTGCGCGACCACTCACAGAACTAAACACAGACCTATCTTCGAATAATTTTTAATACTGATAATTGTATCCATGATTTAAAGATTTTATCGATTTATTGATTTATTTGACTGTCTATGTTTTTTGTTTTTGTTTGTTTGTTTCCCATAATTATTATTACCTTAATAACTACCTATGTTGATCATGTAACTAGCCTATAAGATCTTTTGGAACAACATGAGTGCAATAAATATATTGAGTACCTACCTATTTAGTATATGGAACGAATTTATTCAAAGAAGATAGAAGTACAAACAAATATCCGGCTTCCAAAACAGAAGAGCAATAGTAAATCAATGGATATTAGTAAACAAACTCCAGGCATAATTTATGGCAGGGTTCAGGACCTACTGCAAAAGAAACAGTTATAAAACAAACACGGGCGAATTAACTTGGCACTTGGCTCGCACGTGGCTAAGAATAAAAAACTCGGAAAGAATAACTCGAAAATGCTAAAACGCAGGGACACGTGCAATGGTGACTGAAATGCTATGCTACGGCCTCGCGCGGCGACGGCGGGTTTCCGCGGGGGGTAGCAGGAGGGGTGTCAAATTCCGAGCCACGTGCGAGCCAGGTGCCAAGTTAATTCGCCCGGGTTGTAAACTTTTATAGAAGGTACTTATACTGATATTTTAACCTAGCTATAGTTACTATTGAATAATCTGTGGCTATAGTAACTTATTAAACTTAATTCTTTGTTTCATGTTTCATTATTTTTATATCAAAAACCTTTGTAATTATATGAAGAGAAAAAGAAATATGACACGTCAAACTTTTTTCACCCCTTTTCTAACTAACGAGTTAAAGTTCTTAGTTACATCTCTTACTCAGACTATGTTTACAAGTCCCTAATGTCTTTACAGTAGTCTTCATTACTTTGTTTCAGAACTCCAGGTCAAAATTCAATATATACACCTACTTTACCGAGCGCAGCATTTTATTATTCTTAGCTCGTTCGTTGCAGGTATCACGTACTTTTAGAAAAGGAGTTGTACGACTTGGTATATAGATATTTCTGTATAGTTTATCGACTCTTCTAAACCTCTACTAAAACTCCCAACTCTCTCGAGCTCTATTTAAAATATACCCAAGTGAAGGAAAAAGTAGATGTCGCGTCGTCGTATCAAGAACTCAAGAGACTACCAGAAAAGAGACTGTGCGCATTTTTCTTCCATGCAATCAGTATCGTTAATAGAACACATAAAAAGGAAAAAAAATTTTTTTTTTGTAATTTTTTGTTATTTTATTTTTAACCTGAAAATTAATGTAGCGTTGCTACACTACACTCGTGAGTCAATGGGGTAGGTAGGTGCGAGGGTAGCGCGGGGGCGACCTGCGTACGCGCCCCGTGGCCTCTCTCGAGAGTGAGTCACTGATCGCAACCCCTCTGCAGAGTGCGCACGCGTCTTGTTTACGCTCGACTTTTAATATTTTTGTATGAGACATGGTAAAATAAAAAATACGGGTCTTTTTATTTTGAATGATCTTCATATACGTAAAATTTGCGCACTGTCTCCGAAGTATACAACCTATTAATGAATTAACGCAAAACTAGAAAGTGGTTTGTTTAGAATCGAGAGCAGAATCGAATTATCATGGTTTCACCATAGGTAAATTTTTTCATTTTTTTTTTTTTTTAATTTAAAATTTACAGAACCCGACGTCAACCCGCCGCACGGGCACACTCACCCTACTTACTACCAAAACAAGATTATTAAATGTATCCATGAGTACGTCAGCGCTTTCATTAATTGCTGAAATGATAAGAAATCATTTTTGCCTCAAAACTTAAAATTCGAAAAACTTTAAATTTTAACTATAAAAATAAACATAAAAAACATAAAACATTTATTTTCCAAAACACATGCATTTACAGAGTAAGTAGATCAGCAGTCTGTACTGGAGTTTTCTGCCTCACAGACTGCTTTACAATTTTCTTATATTATAGTACTAACAGTGGTACCTTAACTGTCATTTGATTTAAATGTTGGTGTGCCGATGAAGAACACTATATAATACTTAAAAACAAAAAAAAACAAGTAAGAAAGTACAATAAATTTAATTCGGTGTGCAAAGAAATAATATTTCTATGTTGTACATATAGGTAAGTTACACTGTTTGTTTATTCGTATGTGGGTGTGTGTGTGTGTGTGTGTGTGTGTGTGCGTGTGTGTGTGTGCGTGTGTGTGCGTGCGTGCAGATTTAACAGCGTTTTGTGTGCTTTATGTTCAGAGCCCTACGGTCAGCGTCCTTGGGTTCGGTTGATTCTTTATGAATAAATTATGAGTCAGCCACTCTGAACATAATAGGGTTTATTTACTAACCAGCTACTAACCAGCTACTTTATTTCCTCCACAAGCTTTTCCGTCTCTTCATAGTTCAGGCTTTTTAGGTAGTTGCTTATTTGACTTTTCATTTTTACCTTTGTGTAACTGTAAAATTGTATATTTTTGTTGAGTTTGTTATACACGGATACTGACAGGAAAGACTTATGCCTTCTAGCAAATGCTGTATAGATGCGAGGGGCCAGAATGGCCGGTGGTCTTCGTGCAGGCTTCTTTTGCGAGTTGATCAAGTTAAGGTCACACAGGATTGAAGAGATATACAGTTGTCTCACTGTTAGAACCCCTGCTTCTTTGAACAGACGCTCCGTGCTGTAACGAAAACTTTTGTTCAGTATTATCTTCAGAACCATTCTTTGGGATCGCTCTAGTTTTATGAGTTTGGATTTGCAGGCCCCACCCCATGCTGATATGCCATATGCTAAGATACTCTGACAGAGGGCATAGTACACAGTTTTCATAAGATTTCTATCTAAGATATTTCTAACTCTTCTAAAAAAGAACATCAACTTCCTCACTCTGCCAGATAGAGTTTTGATATGATCAGTCCAAGATAGTCTCTCATCCACTTTCACACCAAGGTAGGTGGTAACTTTAACATTTTCTATGACATCACATTGACAATTGGTGTTATCACTATCTCCGCATTCATGAACCTTAATAACTTGAGTTAGAGGGTCAGCAGTTCGAGCAGTTATGGCAAAACTTATGTATTTAGTTTTTTTCGTATTAAGCGTAAGCAGATTGGTATCTAACCAGGTTTTGACACGGGCCATACCCTTGTTGGCTTTTGCATATAGATCATCCCAAGAGTCAGCAGTAAAAAGCAGAACTGTATCGTCGGCAAAGCAGATGCTTTTCCCGTTAGTGGGTAATCTAACTAATTCGTCGACATACAGTATGAATAGTATTGGTCCTAATACACTGCCCTGTGGGACGCCAAATTTTACTGTTAGTTCGCTACTGAGTGTATCTTTTACGCGTACCATCTGCTTACGTCCCTCCAGGTATGTTTCGAACCAATGTAAGGCCTTTCCTCTAATACCGAGATGTTCAATTTTTTTCAGGAGTAGTTTTATTGAAACGGTATCGAAGGCTTTAGCCAGGTCCAAAAATATACCAATACAGTGCTCTCCCTTGTCAAGGTTATCTGTTACAAATTGAGTCAGTTCATCGAGAGCATGTTGTATTGACTTTTTATCTTGAAAGCCAAATTGTAGCTTACTGATGATATCATGTTTTTTTATGTAGCTGGACAAACGTTTTTTAACTATCTTTTCCAGAACCTTTGCCAGAGTTGGTAGTAAAGTTATGGGTCTGTAGTTTGAGATTTCTTTATTATTACCATTTTTATAGATAGGCACGATGATACCCTTTTTTAATGCATTCGGGAAAATACCGGAGCCCAAACTAAGATTAACTATGTGCGTTATGGGATCAGTTATATAGGGCAGCATTCTTTTAAGCAATTCAGTAGTTATGCCATCCCATCCGGGGGCGCTAAAGTTTTTAAGACTTAGTATGGTTCTACGTACTTCATCTGGATCAGTCGGAGCTAGAAAAAGAGATTCACTATGATGGCAGTTTTGTAAATATGTATAATTATTTCCTTTAATTAAATTGTTCTCAGTATCTTTAAGTCTGTGTAGAGTTTTTTCCGCTAGCTGTGGTCCAACTTTGTTAAAATAGTCATTAAATGTATCACATAGATCTTCTTGAAGAGGGGATACGGATTTTTCTTTTGAATTATCTGCTGCATCGTTAATGATTTGCCACGTTTTCCTTTTATTTGTAATGTTTGTTTTTATTTTAGTACCAAAATATAATTCTTTAGATTTAGTCAATATTAGTCCGCACATATTCCGATATTTCTTGTAGTTTTTCAAAAGTTCTATGTCATCTGGAAAAATAATGAAATTATTGTTTCAATCTAATGATTTTGTTATAAATCAGTTGGGGTGTATGAGGTTTTGCGCTAATTCATTAACACGTTGTATTAGTTTTTAAATAACAGTAAAATCTTAACGATTATAAAACTGTAACAGTCCCTTATTCTTTGTGTTTTTTGGAGCATCACGTAACTACTGAACCGATTTTGATGAAACTTTTTCGTTTAAAGCTTATAATTTGACATAAAATCTAGTACCTATATAATTTGTGCGGATGAAGTCGCACGTATAAAACTCGTTACTAAATCGATCTATAGTTTGATCCTCATATAACCATCCATGGGTAGCATAAGAATAAATATCAACCCAATTTTCAATTCGTAACAATGAAAAAGATTCGCTCGATCGTTTCGTCCATGGATACGTTATATCAAAGGTTGAACTAAGGAAATTCACTATGTAAATTGTATCGGAGGGTCGCGAGAGGTTACTTTTATTCACAGGATCCGCTTTGTAGCTTCCTTTAAGGCTTCTTTACCACCAAGAGATATGCTAAGCTATAAAAATTTTCTCTCTTCCGAAAAAAATTACCGAATGCTATAAATACAGGGTGTTAGGGTAAACAGTTGCATTACTCTAAGAAGTGATTGTACCCATGATACTGAACAACTTTCCCCAAGATACCTATAGGAAATTCTTAAAAATATTTTTGCACTTTCCATACTAACTGATCGAACGTTTGTATGAAAAGTCGATTTTTTTTGCGAATTTCCTATACCTTTCTAAGGGAAAGTTGTTCAGTACTATTGGTACAATCACCCCTTAAAGTAATGCAACTGTTTACCCTAACACCCTGTAGAGTTATACACATAAGAAGTTATACTTTTTTGGCGTGAATAAAAAAAACTAACTTCATGATGTGTTAACGCGCGCCAATGTAGCAACTTCTGTCGCATGCTGAAAATGCACTCTGAGGATCTATTTCTTCAAATGCGTAAAAAGAAGTAAAACTTCAATAAATTAACGTTTTAGCCTGTCTGGACAGTTCCATACATTTTAGATTTTGTATAGTCTTAGCGCAAACAGATGTGGCCACTGGCCTGAACGAGAGATAAATCTTAATTAAACGTTATTAAGATCACTATTATTTAAGTTTTGTTCCACGGAAATAAATTATATAGATTAATATTCTTAAAAATTAAAAAAAAACTAATGTGTTTAACACTTATTTTAACGTAATTAAACATTGCTGTAGTACCGGTTACTCACCACCGGCGCTGTACTTGCGCGAGTTTTCATATAAGAAGGTGGCAACTTTCTTAGTATGGGCATTGATCCTCTGTTGTGTATAATTTATTTACTCTATGGTTTTAGACTTCGATGATCTAGTTCCTGTTCCGGTACCTAACAAAATAGTAACTACACAAGGTACTTTACTTATGTTGTACAAACAATTATTGTTCCCTAGCGAGATCCTAACTTGTTGGCTTTGCATGCAGACTTACAAGGTTATGAGTTTATGCCTGTGTATGTACTTAAACAAAATTGAGGTGAATTAAAACAGTTTATAACTTGCAACCTAATAGCACTTAGTCCAATACAATTCTACTACTAACTATAGAGCAAACTCTACAGAATAACAACAAATACTGAAAACCGGCCACGTGTGAGTCGGTCTCGCGCTAAAGGTCCCGGACAAAATAAGTTTTTTTTCTAAGTTAATAATGTTGTGGTCTGCAAATAGTATATTGCAATACAATAAATATTATGATCTGAAGTGCAATTCACTAAGCGTCATATTGCTATCAAAAACATCGACGAGCTCGCATCCTTCAGATCGTCGGAGGTTTTATATGAGTTTGACACATAAAATTGAAAGCTCGCCGTTGTTTCAACGATGAATTTAATATGCATTGAAGATCTCACAAGACGAGAGAAAGTCAAAGTAACTCATTGGAGAAAGTGATACTATTTCTTTGCTCGCTTCTCTCCGGCGATGGAACTTGACCCTTATACCGCCTACATATCGTTTTATTTGGATGTCATGAATACATTGTTTTCGATATACGTTATTGTCAGCAGAATGGTATTTTAACCCTTCTAATACCGGGGGAATTTTTATTTTCAAATGTTATAGGTCCATTTGGTTTTTGTTTTCATGTTGATATTAAAACGACGTATTTTGAATTACATAAATGTTCATTTCATGTTAATTTTATAATGACTTAAATACAGGGTGTAAAATTAAATACGCTTCATATTTAAGACAGGGTGCTTTATAAGTTTAGACCATCGAACTGAACAACATGCACTTGGCGATATATTTGGTTCGATTAGCCTTTGACGTTTTTAAAGACATTCAACGATTTTTTTTCGCGGTTTCTATTTTGGTCCGGTATTAGTAAGTCCCGTAAAGTTTGATGATCTGAAAACCTCCTTACGTAACGCATTTAGATTTAGACCCTGTATGTATACAGGGTGAAATTGATATCATTAGCATCCTTTTAAACTAAGAGTCTACTCATCAAACTGAAAAACTTTATTATGGAATTAAACCGATCGGACCAAAAAAAAAACTGCTGTTGCATACTATTTGAGTCGAGTAGGCATTTTGCAGTTTAGTATGAAACAGCAGATATTTTTTTTGCTCCGATCTGTTTGCTCCCATAGTGAAAGTTGTTCAGTTTGATGGGTAGACTCTTAGTTTTAAAGGATGCCAATGATATCAATTTCACCCTGTAGATAGGTAGGTAGATAAGATTGGGCAATGCGGTTAAAACAGCAAAGTGCGATATATTTTGAGAAGCAAATAAATCGAGATCCCAGTTCTAATAATAATAGTTAGGCCAGTCATTTTACGGAGTTTTGTTAGGCGGGGAAGGGAGTAATTATTAATTGGACTTTTAAACCATTTAGTGACAAAAATACTATCCTAAACCATATTTAAAAAAAAATTGCTACGCAACATAGAAATCAAAATTGTGTGTCCCAGAAGGTTTTTAAATTAATAATATTAATACCAATGCACACATTTTAATTAGATTTAACAATATACATTATTTTTGATCAATCAAATAGGCATTAAAATTTAAAAAATGAGGTATTTATTAGAAAATACGAATGTATTTTTCAAAACCTTCTAAGTATGCAAAAATATTTATACCACGTTTGAAGTATCTATGACGGTAAAGCCTAAAATATGTGCAAAAAAAAAAAATTATAATCAGGTTTTTTAAAACGAGATAATATCTATATTTTAAAATTGGAACTGTTGCTGACGTAATTTTTTTTTAATTTTGACATTCCTAAGCTCAAATTGGATTTTCAATTTTATAGCGAAAAAAAAAATCAATTACTAATTAGTCCCGGCTCAAACCGTAAAATGACTGGGCTAAGTAGCAAGATAGTGAATAGGCTAATTAGAATATGCCATGTCTGATGAAGGTTGAACCTTCGCCAATTAACCTAACCTATGAGGCCTATGAGCCCGAGGGAACGGTCAGATGGAAATAGTTCACAAAACGACTGGGTAGGCGGACTTCCTCTACATTTATCGAATGGTATTTGTTACTTGACCAGAACAAACTCGATCTGACCCTTTTGTGTGGATTATTATTATTTTCCTACGAATAAGAATGTATAGAAATGTAAATCAAGCTCAAAAAGTGACCCCAAAAAAAGTACACAGTGTTCGAAATTTGTTCCTTAAAAACTACACCTTGCCGCCAAAACTCATACAAAATGTCATTTTGCAAAGGGTGCCAAAAATTATGTTGCTTTTGTTTAGAGTTATTCTTCCATAGTTATTCTTATTCGTAGTTATTTTCTGATTCGCTTTGTCAGCTTTCGTTAGGTAGTGTCACAGATATAGTACATTACTGCAGCAACAGAGGCATTGATGGACGAACGTGTAAATGTGGGCCGAGGCGAAGCCGAGGCACACATGCGTAAGTCCATCAATGCCTAGTTGTGGCCAAGGCTTGTATAGTACTTTTCTCAAACAATGCGCGGAAATTAAAACAGTAAATTTTCTCAAATAATTCGCGGAAATTAAAACTCTTTTCAAAATCAATGACGAACAACGAACAACAATTTTTTTTTTCGATAAACAGCTTTCTATTTGCAAGCCAGTTCGAAATTTAAATAAAACCTTTGATGAGTTACCTCCTTGGTCGCCATGTTTCGGAGAAAAAGATCGTTCCATTTTTAAATTACACGACAGATATGAGTTTAAGTATGTAATTTACTTGGCCGCTAAACACGACAGATATGGATTTTCATACAACATTGCCGGGCGCTGCGCGCATGTATTTGGCCAGTACTGCAATTTCGATTTATCTCGAAGAAGGTTGTCAAAATAATGCTCACATTTCCAAGCATGTTTGAGAAAAAATAATTATAGTACTCTGTGCAATACTATACTAGTAATGTGAAATCATTTAGATACAAAAGTAGCTGGACAACCCAGCTATGTTCGGTCGGTGTCTTCAAAGTTATAAATAATCGATATTCATACCTCTGAGAAAATCAATTTCACACAAAAAAAATATATTCAGAAGAATATAATTTTTTTGTGTGAAATTGATTTTCTCAGAAAAAATAAACATAAATACAACAGAGAAATGTTGTATTTATGTTTATTTTTTCCCAACGCCATCTATAATGAGATATCTAGCAGTAGACTGAAATAGCCATAATACCCTACTAATGGACACTTATGCCTAGCCATTCTCACGCCACCTACAACCCCAAAATTTTTAAATACCATATAATTATTTATCTATTCAGAGATCCATTCGAAAATTCCACGCCTCGGAAAAATCGGGTTAAAACCATAAAGTTATTATACCTGTCGGACAACAACGAAAATTCTTATCACTTAAAATCTTAGACTATGTATATACTAACTTAAAATACTTCTAAAACGAAAGAGCACATCGAAACCATGACACGACAAAAAGCAACAGGTAAAATGTACCAGGTCACCATATTCAGCAAGTAGGTCAAGTTGTCCGCCCACACGCACTGAAGAGCTTCTAATTTCAAAAGACTCAAAAGGTGGGAAAGAGGGGCTCTAGATTGTCCCTCCCAATGACAAGCTGGAAATGAGAGAGGCGCCGTTTCGTTTGCCGCTCGATTAGATTTCAAATGGCATAGAAGTCAGTGTTGATCGAAAAACAATAGCTACAACACCGTAGATACCGCTAGATGATGTAAAGGACAGTGAACACTGGTTTCCGAAACATCTATTGTAAGTATGAATCAAAGAAGAAATGAAAAACAAATATTGAAATAAGAAACTCAAATTCTTAAATATTTATTACGGTGGCTTTTTCTGAATAAAAAGCGGTCAAGTGCGAGTCGGGCTACTCGCGCACCGAGGGTTCCGTACCACACAACCACAGAACACAACATTATTAACATAGAAAAAAAACTTTTTTTGTCCGGGACCTTTGGCGCAACACCGACTCACACTTGACCGGTTCTTAGTATTTGTTGTTATTTTGTAGAGTTTGCCAGACGGACAGATGGACGGACGGACGGATGGACGGACGGACAACGTAGGCTTAGTAATAGAGGGTCCCGTTTTCACCCTTTGGGTACGGAACCCTAATAAAAATGACGGTCGTGATCAATATGATCTATCTATGATAAACATTTCTATTTGGTACTATACGATTATACTGCCGCAAAAAGACGTGGCGGTTCAGTGGCGAGCCGTACCTGCCGTGTACAGGAGGCGATGGTTCGATCCCTGTCCAGGCAGACTCGATGAGTTTTTCGGAATTTATGTAGGTACAATTTGTCACACAACTAGCTTTTCAGTGAAGGAACACATCGTGAGGAAACCTGCATGCTTGAATTCTGAGGCATGTATTGTACCCACTGTCCATTATAAGTGACACACTGGACAGAGTTTCACAAAGTACTGCTAGTGAAACGTGGATGCTCTGAATTTTCAGAACATCTCTAACTCGGGGAATATAGTTGTAATTATATGTATCTCTGTTTACTTTGGCTAAAGATTGGGTATTTCTTTAGGCAAACGAGTCCTTTTGTCATACAAATATGTAAGTATGTTCATTGTTAAACATCTTGAGGAAACCTGTTCTTCCGAGATAACCCGAGGTGTGAAATGGGGGATGCAAATGGCAAATCCACCTCATTTATCCTGCTATGAACGTGTTATTCTTTTTTTGAAACACGTTTTTGATGCCGTATCGTGCCACTCTTGTATCGGGCAATTTTTTACACATGTAAGGCCAATAGTGATAATCAATATGTTAAGTAAGTACTGTGGTAAAGTGCACACGGCACCTTGCTTGGCTGCGAGAGGTATTTGCTGAAGGAACACATGGGATGATTTGTAGACGAGTATATTTTCTTTTAGATAAAATTATAATACAACAATACGTCTGTCTCTCGTTTACACCCGGGATAGAACGGTAGTACATATAATAGTCTGTGGGATAGAATAAAATCCTATCGTTTTCCTTCTTTTACCATTTAACGGCTATGTGTTCCAAATTCAATCTAGCATAGTGGCCAGTGTTAAACCCCGTGATATACCATCTAAAACGTAGCATCTCTACAGTACCAATATTTGATTAACGAAGTTTATCTCATCAAGTGGTTTTATGACTCTATGTATTGTATATTTTAAGGGTTTACACTAAGAGGAATGATCTCTTTTAGAATACTTTTATTTTTATTTTATTAACTATGTGTTTGCTCTTAACCTCAATCCAGTCCTCAGGACGAAGAATATAGATCCTTCCTCTTAGGTAGAGCGCAGATTAAAGACAAAACAGTCTTAAGACAGACTATTGCTTTACAAAAACTACGAAGCCACACTTGCAACAAAACATCTCATAAGTAGACAAAGTTGTCTACAAGACACGGCGATAAGACAATTTCGGCAAGTGTTGCCAACGTGAATATTGCAGTAAGTATAAAAAAGAATCCATCGGTTTTATAACATTAAATAAATATGGCAAATTTGCTCTAATAAACCATTTAATTGCAAGAGTATTAAAGTAATATTCGTTTAATATTATAGCATACAACATTTTGCATGAGTTCTTTTTTAAACTACTTATTTTGAGTACTGTTGAACTTCTCAATGGCCAGAAGAGACTTGTTATGCAGGCACTACACTCTTGCGAGAACTTCTCGGCGAGAATTCTTGGCAAGAACTTCCAAACGAATATTAATAATGAATGACATCCACACTCTCGTTCTTGGCCCTTCTCGTCTGTTCTTGGCGAGAATGTAGTGCCTGCTTTGTACAAGGTGAGGCTGCTCTATGCATTTATGTTGGTGGTGCACGACCCGTTTAAAATCTACATGTACTTTTAAAGTTAAACGCCCTATTTTCAATGCATGACACGTTTTAGACGAGGCGACGCTAGGAAGGCGTGACTTTTCCGCCTCCTTAACGGACATTGAATAGAAATTTTATCACGCGTCACTTCGGAAGAATTTCTTGCGGGTTTCTGAGGTCCGTGATGTCTCGACCCCTTTATAAAAGGGGAGCAAGGGTTAACTAGAGAAACTTTAGAAACTATAGAAAGCGATACATTTATCTGTAGAATTAAAGTACCTAAACAATTTCAGCAGAAAATTTTTGCGTGTCCCGTTTTCACCCTTTAGGTACGGAACCCTAAAAACTAAAAGATTTACATCTTGCAACCTTGCACTAAAAAGTATACAAACCAATAACTTTGCCAGCTTCCTGTGTTTAAATTATTACTTCCTATCTCTATGGTTTAAATATGATGCTGTCACTATCATTAGTATGATCAGTGTTAGAGACAGAGCTATTTGTTTACAAGTTAAAATCTTATTAGGAGCCATGCTAGAGCCATGTAGAAAATAATTTGGGCAAAAAGATTTTAATAAAGAGATAGGTACAATGTTTTCGAGAATCAAAAAGTTTTTAACACATCATCGTCGTACGATTACTGGCGACTTTTGCAGTAAAAAAATTACGTTGCCGCCATTTGCTTCAATTAAAAAGAAAACATATTTTCTTCTTTTCTGTTTTTAAGGCAACTGTAATTTTTTTTTCGCATTACGCTGCCAGATTCTGTTCATATAACATATAAATAAATAATAGACCAAAGAGTTTTTATGTAAGGAGATAATTCTTTTATTATTGTAGCTGTGAATGTAAATGATTTATCATAAGAAAATTCTCAAATCAAAACAAAGAAAAAAGTACCTAACAAAGTAAACTAATATACGCTCAATAAATTACCAAAGCCAAGCTATACGAGACGTGCGTGGGTACAAAATAAAACAGGCGTCGTATGTAATATTATTGAGGTTCCCGGAATGGGAAGCAGAAGCATAGTATTTCCTGATTAATTTAATATTCGTAACTGGAACTTCCCGATTCCCGAGCTGCTGTAACACGTTTCGCACGGGAAATTATTTTCCCACTTTTATGAATTCCCACGGGTCGATGGCAAAGGGTTTAGCGTCAGTTTAGTACGGAATTCAAGTCAAATAATGTTTTTACGATAATCGTGATTTATAATTTTCTTTAATTTAACGGTATTATACTGTTACGTAAGATAAATATCATCAAAACTGCGCGTAATCCACAGTATAAGAAAGAAGTACGATGTAAGATGAAATGTATGAAAGTTTGTATGAGAATTTCGTAACTAAGAATGGGAATTCAAGCTAGCTAGGTTTTATAATGGTTTTAATATCGACAATATTGTTCATTTATTTATTTTTTACTTTATTTTAAATAACAAACGTCATCCTAACATTTTATGTATAAGTACAGGGTGAAATTGATATCATTTGCATCCTTTTAAACTAAGAGTCTACCCATCAAACTGAACAACTTTTACTATGGGGAGCAAAGAGATCGGAGCAAAAAACAGCAGATTTTTTTCGCTTCGATCTCTTTGCTCCCATAGTAAAGTTGTTCAGTTTGATGGGTAGACTCTTAGTTTACAAGGATGCTAATGATATCAATTTCACCCTGTATGTTATTATAAAAAAAAAGTCTTTAATAATATTCACGAGGCCGTATTGCGCTAGATGGCGCTAGTGTCGTGCACATAGCCAATACGTCACCATTATTTTCAGACCCTTGAACCATTATTAACCTTTTCAGCTACGGTCCAGAATCAACATACGACCAGACACAAACCCGGAACAAATACTTTGTCTTCGTATGGTAATGGATCTCGCGACCTTTCTTACGATAAACATCTAATAGGCCAAGATGGTACCGAGCCTATTATGCTGCCCACAATCGTATTTCTTTTGTTTCTAGAGTCTAAACAATTAAACAACATTTCCAAAAAACAAGAATGTAACATTGTAGTCATCGATTGTAATTGGCTTTCAATATATCGAAACATTACGGATTATTATCTTTTATGCTAGCTGTATTTAGCTATTATCGCTAAAACCGCCAAAAGGGGACACTTTTTAGATCTTTTTATCTTCATATTATTTAATTTACTTTTGTAATTATCTTTGACAGTGTTTGTTTGTTTGTTACAATTTTACGCGTAAACTACTCAACCGATCATCATGGAATTTTGCAAACACATTTTCAAGAGACGTAATAGGGGCCGTTGAAAAAATTATCATTATTATATTTTATTTACTTTGACAGTTATTTCAGGACATCAACGCGAGCGAAGCCGCGGGTAAACGCTAGTATTGCTATAAAACATCGTAATTTTTGCTTCAGGACATGTAATCGAATTGTGCATCACGTTGCAGGTTTTAAATATTAAATTATTAAGCTAGTAGAATGTTTCATATCCCTGCGGTATGCGCTACCGTTCGTTGGTTTACGAGTAAATTATTTTAACGTGGATAATTTACTGCAATGGTCAAGTGAGAGCTTTGTTGATAGACATAAATTGTAGAAAATGTTTCTACCTTTCTTTTTTTTTATTACCCGACTCGCCATTCCATATTAAAAAAGCTAGGGTGATCAACTTACAGTAAAAAATATGCGTTTGTTGTAGCAAGAATTCTAGTCACATTGTTTTATTGGTATACGGTCGTTACATTGTCTGATAGGACTGTCTTCGAATCTGAACAAATATCACCAATCATAAATATTGGTGAGACTACAGAAAATATTAGCACCTGAAAAATTAAATACTATATGTATATTTTTATGTTGAGGTTCTTTTTTATGCCAATCATATGATAATTAAAGTCTTGTTATAAAAAAATTTATTCTTCTTCTTATCGTGTGGGCAGAGCCCTGGTGTCAGAGTTTTTTCAGACCGCCTTACGGCCTCTGACGTGGTTTTTATGTAACGACTACTACCACTAGAGATAGTAGCCGGGACCAACGGCTTAATGTGCCATCCGAAGCACGGAATCATTTTTCTTTTCAGACAATCAGGTGATTCAGCCTGCAATGTCCTAACCAACTGGGGAAAAACGCGCAAAGTGACATATCACTAGGTGTCCCCCATGGGAATCGAACCCATGACCCATAAATAAAAGTACCTAATAAATAAAAGTAAACATTTTGATGTATTTTTGTTACTCCACCGTTGAGAAACTACATAATTTATCAATTCCACTGAAACTTTACATTGTTAAAGCAATATCTATATACTTACGAGCATTTTCCCGCGACTTCGTCCGCATAAATTATATACCAGATTTTAAGTCAGATCATAAGCTATCAAACAAAAAAGTTTCATTGAAATCGGTTCTATGGTTTTTACGTGATGGTCGAACAGACAAACACACAAACAAACAAACAAACAAACAAACAAACAAACAGACAGACAGACAAAAAATAAAAAAATTGGTGATTTGGATTCAGGGACAACTAAATACCATATCGTAGTCTTTTTTTTGGAAATATCTTCAATGTACAGACACAATTTCTGTTACAGTTTTATAATAGTTTAGATATACGGGCGAAGACTTACGCAAATGTTTGTTCAACTACATTTCCTTTTATTAAAGCAGCAATTGTGAGCACAGCATTTGAGCAAAACCACTCAGCCGTCGCACCAACAATAAACTTCAAACGTCAAAACCCGATAAAATCTCAAACAGTAACATTTCAATAAAATCACGAACAGAAAAGGACGTTACGAACACAATCGTTTTGTAACTGACGGAATGGTCAAATGGCTGCCGACCTGTCGACCCTCTGAAGATTGATAGCGTGATGGATTACCCCTTCAACGGAGCCTATTATACGCACCGCTTCCAAATTGCTATAATCTTTAGAGCCAGTTCATACGCAGTGGAGTGACGGGTTTTGTTAAAGAAAATAATTTGGTTTTGTGCGTTCAAAAACGCTTCATATGGTGGTTTTCAGATAAATATGAAGCGATTATTTTGTTAAATAAAAGTCACTCCATTCGCGCTTTATAATATACGTGAGTTTTTGTTTTGTTTAACAGAACATTGAGTGAGGTATTGTCTAGGTTGCTGGCGTGCGGCGTGGCGGGTTCGAAACAATCCTGTAGAACTAAGTGTAGAACGCTGCTGTCGCGCACCACGCTTCACCCCTTTTGTGCTTCATCGATTTTTTAATCTTTTTAACAAAAGCAAACTTCTTCTTATCGTGTGGACAGAGCCCTGGTGTCACAGTTTTTTCAGACCGCCTTACGGCCTCTGACGTGGTTCTTATGTAACGACTACTACCACCAGAGATAGTAGCCGGGACCAACGGCTTAACGTGCCATCCGAAGCACGGAATCATTTTTCTTTTCAGACAATCAGGTGATTCAGCCTGCAATGTCCTAACCAACTGGGGAAAAACGCACAAAGTGACATATATCACTAGGTGTCCCCCGTGGGAATCGAACCCACGACCTCAGTGTCGAGAGCCAAAGCTCATAACCATTAGACCACGGAGGCAGGTAAAAGCAAACAATCACAATGTAAATCAAAATTTACGAAAAAGACAACATTCTAAAATGACGTGCATAGAAAAAACCATAGTTCGCCTAAATGGGAATTGCCAATCTTGTTCTTCTTTTCGTGTTAGCATCAGCTATATCGCAAGGTATTATAGCTGCTGTAGAGAGTAAAGGTTAGCCAGACAGCAACCGGTCACATCGAGGATTGGAGGCTGACTCCCAGGGTGCGCCAGCCGTACTCATAGGTTTCGTCACTCGAGGATGTCTGACTCTTTCCATACTTTCCTTGTTAGACAATGGCCCCGATTCGGACTGTGCCACGACTTAACTTAACTGAATTTATTCCTGTCACTTTCTAAAATAAGATTAAGAAAAGAGACAGAAGACCAACACGCCATTTTATTTAAAGCGTTTTTGGGCGTGTCACTTTGACAGCACTAAAGTCAGCCGTTGGTATTCTGTCTCTTTTCTTAATCTTATTTTAGGAAGTGACAGGAATAAATTCAGTTAAGTTAAGTCGTGGCACAGTCCGAATCGGGGCCATTGCCAACATTCAAGTATAAGAAAAGGTACGATAGTCGTCGTCTTGCCTTCAAATTTTGTTGCTCAGTTTCCTTTTTTGAGTCATTTTGTTAAGCCAAAGTGTTGTCTCACTTATAAAACTGTAATTATTCTACATCCCACAAGTTATAACTATGTTAACGTTTAAGAGGCGAAACAACGTATGCCTTACGGGGCAACTTAATTTTAACTTGGGTCGTTCACAAAGTTGTCGTGTTCTCCTCTAAATGTTATTACTTTGTACTGTTAGCAGTTTGATAGGATGATAGACCGGCTTCCGTGAAGTGGGCCTAGTTGATGTTACACAGGTGTTATAATTATAAGATGTAATAGAAGCGAACGAACGGTGTTTAAGAGCCATAATTATCACGCATGCTATTTTTTAGCGTGGGCTGTTCCACTGCAACGACGCGACGTTAATCACCCCGACTTGTACTAAGCGATATCGATAACCGCGATTCCGTCGCGACGCTCTGATTGATCTCAGAAATATCGCGAAGATATCACTCCATCAAAGCCTAAGCTCAAAAACCCCTTGTGTGATATGCCTCGAGTCGGAGTGTGAATAAGCCTATTTTTTACAGGCCTGCAACGTCACACATGGAATATGTCATCATCTATATCAAATTTAGTTTCATTAGAAATTGTATTCCATTATCTTTGAAACCCCGGTGATGCAAATGTGGTATCGTATCACAATTCACACGTCATTTGGCTCCGGCCGCATCCTGGGGCCGCATAAAGTATAACAGAAGCTGCTGTAAGTAAAACTGCTTGTTTACACAAAAATTTATTACATAGACAATGTCTAGTGACGTAATTGTAGTAAATTTTACGTCGCGTACAGTGCAGCTATTTATTATAACAAAACTGAAAAACATGATTATATTGATTGCAAAATAGCAATGCACCAAGCTTAAAGAAACCTCCAACGTTTAGCAAAAGAACCTCGAAGGAGCAAAGATCCGTGTAAACCAACAAAACAGTGGTTTTTGGTAAGATGAGTAATGCCGCTTATTATCTGAGATTGCGGGTCAGGTCGGGCCGCAACTCGAGCGAAATAATTTAATCCAAGCTTCCTAAGGCAATTCCTAAAATTTCGGACAAAGAATGAGGAAAATGCCGCTCGTATTGTGTCTAATATGTTACGTTACACGGTTGGTTAACGTAAGTGCATGGTTAAAGTGTTGCTTTGCTTTGTGCCGGTGGTGACGTAATCAAATCGTGCAGTCTCGTTCTTTGATATTTTTTTATGTTGTCGTACAAAAATGAACCACTTTAACTTAGGTAGGTACCTACTTAATGTTAAGAACTCAACTTATCAAAGTTCATTGGTTTGTGAAAATATCGGCTTTACAAAGAATAGCTAGTACCTACACGATCAATGAACTCCACTTGCCAATTTGGATTGATAATAATTTCGGTAAAATTGCATCTCTTGAAGGGAAGGAAGGAAGGAGGAAGGCATGATTGTATTGAAGGCATACGCAGTTCTAGCGTACTAAGAAATACTAAATGACAGAATTGTCTAACACAATTAACATGCCTATTTTTACAGCTTGATATAAGGTCTAACAAAATTAGCTAAAACTATTTAAGGGGATGATCAGACCATCAAACTGAACAACTTTCTCTGTGGGACCAACATCGAAATAGCGAAAAAACAAACCAGCCCCTGTACCCGGACTTTCGATGTTCGTATATCGACACTGTTTCGGTCCGCACTTCATTGTAATAGGTTTGACGTTGGAACGAAAATGTTCACGCAATTGTGAAGTTCGAATGTGCGGGTAGAGGCCCAGCTCTCCCATACAAAACTGCGAACATAACTCGACTCAAATTTCGCGTTTTCGATGTTGGTCCCATAGAGAAAGTTGTTCAGTTTGATTATCTGATCATCCCCTAGTTTCAGTTAATTTTGTTACACCTAATAGGTATTCAGTACTGTTAACGGATTTCAGCCACGGTGACTGCTCCAACTCCGTTATGGCGTTGATGAGCTCTCATGTGGCTAACATAGCCAATCTTCTTCGAAAAGATCCTCGCACATAGCGGGCACGTGATTCCAGTAGTACAATTAGTTGCAGAAACGCTCATTAAAGTTTTTTTTTTATATTTATAATTAATGGACTCTTGTTTATGCGATAGCACTGCATTTCCGCCAGTGTCAAGTAGTTTATTTATGGGAGAATCTATCCCAATCTCAGGCATTATTTTTCGTCAAGAACAATAAGAGATTGACGATTGCGGAGCCTTGTGGCAGGCAAAAACGTGACGCGCGAAAACCGCGCGAGACAAAGTGCTTGGGTCAGAACCTGCAACGTGACTCCCTCATTAAAGTTAATGCTCCATTAAATCTCTTGTTGTCACTTTTTGCCTTGTTGGCGTAGTAAAAGCTAGCAAGAGATTTAATGGAGAATTATCTCTAATGAGCGTTTCTGGAACTGACCGTTAATTTCGAAGTTTAACCTCTTTAAAACGCGACAAATAAACTGAAAGCGTTTTCCCGTCGTCACACGTTATAAATGTAACGTAAGCTCTCGTTACAAATAACGAGCGTCATATTCGAGGCGAGACGGTTAATTTCAACTGCAGCATGTGAATGTGAATGTGGTTGCTTTGCTTCCGACTACGCGACGCTACGACCGTAGGGCTGACGAAAAGTTAGTTCATGTTGAAAACGGTTAAATAAATTAAGTTGCGGTTACCGAGATACTCCACACAATTAGCGGTGACATAGATAGGTAGGTAGAGAACAAATTAATTGTCCTTTTTTAACCTATTTGATAAAGAAAGGTGTACAGGGTGTAACAGAACACCCTAGTAATACTTAAGGGGGTACTTCAGACCATCAAACTGAACAACTTTCACTATGGGGCCAACATCGAGAAAAAATAAAAGAAATCTGCTTGTTTTGTTACACCCTGTATACAGGGTGTAAAAACACCCTAGTAATACTTAAAGGGGCGTTTCAGACCATCAAACTGAACAACTTTCACTATGGAGCCAACATCGAAATCGCGAAAAAAAAATCAGTTCTTTCATACAAATCTGCAGTATCGTCTCGACTCAAATGTATGGGACGGCAGATTTCTTTTATTTTTTTCGACGTTGGCCCCATAGTGAAAGTTGTTCAGGTTGATGGTCTGAAGCACCCCCTTAAATATTACCAGGGTGTTTTTTACACCTGTATAGTTTAAAATCGTCGTAATGTTTTGGTAATAAAAAACCATAAAAAGTTATAAATGTATTATGTGTTTAAAATCACAATTAAACCTTTCCCGCTGTAAGAAGAAGGTTTTCTCCTGCCGCGAGATACTAAAGCTTTAGTAACTTTTTCATTGATTTTGCGGTAGTTGACACCCCTATAGGCGTATGACGTCGCGTGACGTCACAATGTCGCAATGCCGACACGCCACGTGTGCAATTTGATAAATAGAATACACGTAGATTCCTGCAAGAGTTTATTTATAAACCGTTGTTAAAATAAACAACAGAGTTTTTGTATTCTTTGGCTACAGAAAATGGAAGGAAGGTGGAATCGTTTGTATGAGCTAACATTTATTTTTTGTCTTATGAAAGTAAACCACAAACAGATTATGGAGGTGCTACTTGGGAATGTTCCTCCATTGAAAAGGGAAGATCTTCCGCCAGGCTATGTGTGAAGCCTGGGGACCGGCCGTAGTCCAACAGTTCTTAGTTGGACCTTGTATATACAGGGTGTACAATAAAATGGGACAGCTACTCAAAGGGGTGCTTCAGACCATCAAACTGAACAACTTTCTCTATGGGACCAATATCTAAATCGCGAAAAAAAAATCCGCTCTCCCATACAAAACTGCAAACATAACTCGACTGAAATGTATGGGACAGCAGATTTTTTTTTCGCGATTTCAATATTGGTCCCATAGAGAAAGTTGTTCAGTTTGATGGTCTGAAGCACCCCTTTAAGTAGCTGTCCCATTTTAATGTACACCCTGTATATCGAATCTCTGTGATTATTTCTCTTGCGCGATTTATGTCTCGCATTCGATTGTGGACCTTATGTGTAGTAGCTTACGAGTTACGTATTTAAGCATCTTTCCGAGAGCGACGGTATCGCCATCTGTTGGTATCTTTGCTACAACTTGTGGGTGTTGACATCCGTAGCAAGTCCCCACAAGATCAAGTCAAAGGCTGAATAATATGATTCCACTACCAGCTTTTTGCTATATAGGTATCAGAAATAAATCTTACAGTAAGTATACATCCTTCTTAATAAGTTAACCGGTTTTTAAGGGAATACTCAAACCATCGAACTGAACAAATTTCTCTATGGGACCAACATCGAAACCGCGAAAATAATCAGCTGTCCCAAACAATTTTATTGAGTCTAGTAGGTTTGCAGTTTTGTATGGAACAGCTGTTTTTTCATACTTAGAATGACCCTCGTATAATACCAGCTTTTTGCTATTTAGGTATCGGAAATAAATCTTAAAGTAAATAATGGTATTGTAATGCGAAAACCTTATTTTACAGATATGTAAAAGTATCATAATAACTTTATATAATACATCATTACGAACAACAGCATTTTGTTAGATTCACAAGCAGAAAAAATCAGAACAGAAATATATTTTAAGTAGGTACATTATACCTTTGCTACGCCTATTGCCTATGGCGGAAACGGTTTGATACCCTCATACTCAAGCACGATTCTGGCACACATCTCGCCTCAAAAACCAAAAACAAAACAACTAAATCTCAAAGAGCTCCTAATTTCCGATTTGATTTCCCAGTTGCAACAAAAGAGAAAAACAAAATACATAAAACTTTCATTCACAGCACAAAGTTCATTACTGGGAGTTATCCCAGCGGTTGCATCGCAAACGTTGCTATATCCGCATCCGCAATAAGCTTTTTATTCCTCGTAAATTTTATTCTGACACCACTCGATGCTACAAAACGAAGTGTACGCTGGAAGCCACGTATGTTTCGCAACTGTGTTAACACTTTGTACCTTCGGGGTATGCCATTTCATCGATCAAATTCGAGTTCTGACATTATTCGCCGATTTTGCACGGAATTATAATAATTTGTCGGTAAAGTAATTCGTCGACATAGGCCTCCCCCAAGGATCGCCACAACGACCGGTCCTGCGCTGCCCTCATCCAGCGGGATCGCGCCGCCTTCACCAGGTCGTTGGTCCACCTTGCAGGCACTCACGCTGCGCTTTCCGATACCCGGTCGCCACTCGAAAACTCTTTGCTAATGTGATTATCGCTCCCGAATTTGCTCTCATAGGTCCAAGGTGTAACAAAACGTAATATTTAAAAGGGTAAAAACTATCAAACTGAACAACTTTCTCAATCATCATTTTACTAATAAGAAAACCCTTTTTTCAGGACAATTTTTTTTTATGACTTTGATGACTTATTATGGTATTTATTTGTTTATTTATTGAGAAAACCAACAGCGTATTAAAAATTGTTACAATCAATTCTTAAAAATAACTGGTAAGGCCAATGATAGGTTTCCCTTTTTTTATACAAAGTTGTTTGTGGCGAAGTGATGCCAAAAATTACAAAAGGAACCAAGAAAAAGAAAAATAACTATTTTAACTTAACAATAAAATTATGCTCTTTCCAAGCTTTTTCCTTATGTATTACGTAGTATATTATAAAGTACGAGCTTTTACCCGCGACTTCGTCCGCTTAAATTATATACCAGATTTTAAGTCAGATTATAAGCTATCAAACAAAAAAGTTTCATCAAAATCGGTTCAGTAGTTTTTGCGTGATACTCGAACAAACAAACACCCAAACAAACAAACAAACAAACGAACAAACAAACAAACAAACAGACAAAAAGTCCAAAAATTTGTGATTTGGAATCAGGGAAGCCTAAAAACCATATCGTAATCTTTTTTTTGTAAATATCTTCAATGTACAGACACACTTCTGTTACAGTTTTATAATAGTATAGATGCAAGTGCGTAACTAAAGTAGCATTAGTCTAATTATAGATAGTTATAGATATTATTTATTATAGATAATTGTAGTAAGTAATAAGCAAATAGATAATTAAATTACTGTAAGATATATGGATACACAGATAAAAATTTAAATATACTAGATACATGTGTGTATAAGTAGATACAGTTGGTAGTAAATATATATATAATTAGTAAAATCAACTGACGTGGCTACATTCGTAATAGTGAAGACGTTGAGCGAATAGATAACATACAATTCGCACCATGAGTTTCATCGCACGCAACGAAAATCGTTAACGTATAGACGACAGGCACTGTAGCTCATGGCGTTCCATGACTCACTTCACACTTAATCGATGTGTCTCTTTCTTATTGCCTATTAGAAACAAGGATAGCAGAATTAGCTAAAAAAAATTTGAGTCCAAGCCAAAAAAAGCTAATTTAAAAAGTATAGTGTCAATACCGTAAAGTAATACGTTTAAATTAAAAAGGTTTGTTACTGTAAGCATTGCACTGGAGTTGTTTACGTTTTCATTCTTACAGTGTTATGTGTTTTTGATTGAAGCGGGTTTTATAGATTAATTTAAATTTCTTTCGAAAGAATGTTAAGAAAATAAGATATTTATTAATATCGGACATTGTCACACAGATTATCTAGTCGCATTTATAGTATCATTACATTAGGTTCATCCGTAAAGCGGTCACAGACAGGCTCCAAGTTTTCATCAACAAATGCCTCTGGCAAATCTTGAAGATCTTCTGACCAAACACTGTCTCAAACGAGGAGCTATGGAGACGGACGGGTGAGCAGTGTCATAGCGTAATTATAACAATAGTGGGTGCGCTTAGCGGTCGCGGTGGATCTATGCTTGCGCGGTTTGCTGGGGGGTGAAGCACCGGCAGTATTGGTACCGCGCGTAGGTAAATTGGTACCAGGACACGCTTCCCCCGGGCCTCCACTCACCGCGCACGATTGGCCTGTCGCGGCCGCCGAGCGCGCTCACTAGTTTGATTACACTATGGCAGTGTATAGAGAAAGTGATCCTTAATCGAAAGTGGCAGTAGCTAGGCCATGCATTAAGGAGGCCTGATGATCACCCATCCATGACACCCACCTGGCAAACGAAATAGAGGCCGTCCTAAAATAACCTGGCGCCGCCGCTCTGTGGAAGTTGAGGCCAAAAGCCTTAACATGACCTGATGGGATATCTACAGTGCTGTCCAAGATCGCAACCGGTGGAGAGTCCTAAATTGGGGGTGACAGGAAGAGAAGATTTAAAATAGCAGAATCTAGCCGGACTTACAATCAAAAAGACAAAAAGATGAGATGAGGTCTAGTGAATCACAGTTTGATCTATGGCGTGACTGTGTGATAGTTAGAACAGTAACATGCTTCTAGAACCATTCATGGAATTGTACAAATCGCGAAATTGTACCGATGGCGATGCTTCCATATTTTGAGTGATTTGGTGAAAACGCATTTAATGTTCTTTTTATTATTGTATGTTGTATGTAAATAATAAAGCTTTTATCTATAATAGAGCCGTTTATTAAATTAGGTAAGTCTTAATTAAATTAAATCACATCATTTATTATTGAAATAACTCAGATGCATAATAATGTTATAACAATGATATTACAAACAGGGTCCCGTTTATCGATGTGTCTCTTTCTTATTGTCTATTAGAAACAAGGATAGCAGTATGTCTACTTTATTCGTTTTCGTAAATTATTTGTATTGAATTCCATACAGCGCCTCTGGCGGATAGTTATGTAACTAAAATCTGCACCATGAGTAAAGTTCCTGTAGTTGACTATCGCCGTTAATGTAACTAAAACGACACTACACTTATTGTAGTTCCCATAAAATTTCGGCACCATGAGTTACATATTTGACGGATGTCATAGTAATTTACTACAACGAAAGTAGTTGCGGCTGTCACCTTAATTTTTCTCCGTGACATGGTAACTATTTGTTGGAAATCGGTTAAGTGCGAGTCGGGCTATACGCGCATCGAGGCCGAGGATTCCGTACCACACCACTACAACATATTAACGTAAAAAAAATTTTTTTTACTCCTGGACCTTTATCGCGAGACCGACTCACACTTGGCCGGTTTTTATTATTTTTTTGTTATACTGTAGAGTTTGCTCTATAATCACACAAAGTTTGACGCTTGCATACAGGGTGTCCCGTAAACCGACGTCAACCAGGTGGATGCTGATAGGTTAGTTCATGCCTAACCAGAATACACTAAAATAAAAATATCTGTCAATCAATCAATCAGTCTGTCAACATTTTACTTTAGGAAATGGTCCTTAGTTTTCGAGATAAAGACAGTTTTATGAAATTCGTGAAACTCTTTACCTTATTCACTATTTTGAGTGCACCCCGCTATTAATTGTCTATGCAGTATCTGTGTTAAAACTGTCAATATCTCGAAAACTAAGCCACTTTTACCAAAGCCAAATTTTGATATTCCGCTTAGTCATGACCTAACCTACCTTTGGGTACGGAACTCTAAAAACGTAAACAATGCCATGCTTACATAGTAACGAACCTCTTTGATTTAATCGTAGGTACTATATGTTATGTATGGTGTTGACACAATACGTTTTAACCCTAGAGTAGTCGCGCCCTGCCGTGAAACGCGAGTGATCGCGTGGGGAGCATTTTGCCGCTCATATAGAAAATGATTTTTATGTTACAACCTACCTACCTACTTAAATAAAATAAAATTTTACATTTTTAACGTGCCTTTTGGTTTTTGGAATAATAAATGCTTAGACGGACAAGTTCTAACAGAATATAGCATTATTTTTTGTTGGCCGGCACTTTCACATTTGGACCAACAATTTATAAAATGCCGATGATGTCCTTTCTTGAATTTTAGTAACATCTTTATCTCAATACGCATAAAATAAAAAATATTTAAGCCTAATAAGAAAATTAAATGTTTTCTTCATCTACGGCATGTGTTTCAGTAAAATAGTCCTGACACATGTACTATCGCGGACTTTTCCGCCTGACCACCACTAGGCTCATTTTTGCTTGCATACTAAAAAATAAAAGCGATATCTTAAACCGCCCTATTGATGAATAGACCAATTAATAATAGTTTCCAAACAATACATTTTGGGCGAAATTATGCGACTTTTTTCTTAAGTGGTCAGGCGGAAAAGTCCCCGATAGTACACACGGCAACAGGTCAGGTTACCCTGTTTGGACTTTGAACTATTAGACGTTGAACGTTGCGAATCATGCGAAAGGGTGCGGTATGTTGTTGTTGTTGTTTCGTCTCACAGCACGCTGCGCCCACGCCGGCAGCCGCGTCTATGCAGGCTCTCTACCGCACTATTTTGTGTTTTGTACGTAGTGTAGTTATGGGTTTATGGGGTGGGTAACCTGATGTGTCGCCGTGTGTACATGAAGTGTTCGTTGCACAGTAACTTTGCGCATCTATTGCACTCTTTTTTGGTCCTTCTATTTGTCTTGGATGGACCACTGCTCATATTATACCTTCTCTTTCTGAGGGTATTTTCAGATGTTCCGATGGTAAAAATCAATTTCTCATTGGTTTCTGTAACATGCTAAGTATTAGTATCGACTTTTTATACCTCACACATCATTCACCTATTTTTTTAAATCAACTAATTAAAACAAAAACACCCAATAATTAGACAAAATAACGTAAATAAATATATTATTATTATATTTACATCAAAAAAACAACAAACACGATGAAACTAATAATAATTAAACGTACTGTAAAAAACCATAAATGAATTTTACTTACGAGCGTAGTCGCGCAGTGAGTAATTTGCCGCCAAACGCGACACACCTACAACAACCCTTTCTTCGTGAGGTAACCCGCGCACTCAATTTCTTCTAATTTCTAAAATGGGGAGGTGAGATATGTAGGGGCAGCTACTGGGACGCTTGACTTTTACAAATGCATCGTTTACAAAATACCATTAATTTTTTGACGCGGGCGGCAAAATGCTCATAGCGCGAGCACTCTAGGGTTAAATTTACTTTTTTTGGCTTGGGTTCAAAAGATTTTGGCCAGTTTTGCTATCCTTGTTTCTAATAGGCAATTAGAAAGAGACACATCGATAAGTGTGAAGTGAGTCATGGAACGCCATGAGCTATAGTGCCTGTCGTCTATACGTAACGATTTTCGTTGCGTGCGATGAAACTCATGGTGCGAATTATATGTTATCTATTCGCTCAACGTCTTCACTATTACGACTTATTGCATCAAAGTCTAACAGGAAGGAGTCTCTTTGGTTTGGAATAAAGAGACTCCTTTCCAAGAAGGTTGAAATTTTTTCCCAAATTTCAACCTTCTTGCTCCTTCCTCTTAGATCAAAGCCAAAAAAAGTCAATTTAAAAAGTATTGTGTTAATACCATAAAGTAATACGAAAAGGGGTATGGGTAATATTGGCGTCTTTTTTTTTCATGCAGCCAGTTACCAAATGTTGTGGGTATTTTAGGGCTATTATTACCTTACATTTTGCTTACATTATTATTTAAAAAAAAATGGTCCTACGGTGTAACGTTTCGGAGATATTTAATATTAAAGTTTTAAAAAATCACTCTAATAAGATCATTAAAAGTTACTCATTTAGGTTTTTTTACCACTTTATTTGTTTTTATAGCCCAGAATTATTAGTTCTAATTATTTGTGACTTCATCACGCATATTTTGTGCAGGAATGCATCGCAATCCTCGCTAATTTGCGGTCGCTCGTTTAAATTAGTATAAGTTTCTACACTGATACGGTCACGAACTAAATATTGTGGGTACTTAAGTGGGTAAAACTAATAATTCTGGGCTATAAAAACAAATAAAGTAGTAAAGAAACCTAAATGGGTAACAATTAATGAGCTTTTTAGAGTGATTTTTTTAAAACTTTAACATTAAATATCTCCGAAACGTTACACCGTAGGACAATTTTTTTTTGATAATAATGTAAGGTAATAATAGCCCTAAAATATCTGCAATATTTGGTAACTGGCCGCTTCAAAAAAAAAGACTCCACCTTCCATACAAAAATTACCCATAGGCCTTAAAAAGGTTTGTTACTGTAAGCATTGCATGGAGTTTTTTACCTTTTCATTCTAACAGTGTTATGTCAGTACCAAGGAACATATGTACTGGTCAGTACAATCAAAGAGAATATAATCACTACGTTTTAAGTACAATTATATAGTGATCTGTGAGTGTTATGTGTTTTGATTGAAATCGGATTTATAGTTCAATTTCAATTTATTTCGCAAGAATATTATGACAGACTCCAAGTTTTCATCAACAAAATAAATGCATCAGGCAAATCTTGAAGATCTTCTTAACAAACACCATCTCAAACGAGGAGTTATGGAGACGGACGAGTGAGCAGTGTATAGAGAAAGTGATCCTTGCCTGAAGGTGGCAGTAGCTAGGCCATGCATTAAGGAGACGATCACCCATCCATGACACCCACCCCCACCAGGCAAACGAAATAGAGGCTGTCCTAAAATAACCTGGCGCCGCCGCTCGGTGAAAGTTGAAGCCAAAAGCCTTAACATGACCTGAGGGGATATCTACAGTGCTGTCCAAGATCGCAACCGGTGGAGAGCTATTATCCAAGCCCTAAATATACCCCACAGTGACAGGAAGAGAAGAAGATTTAAAGTAGCAGTAGCAGAATCTAGCTGGACTTGCAATCAAAAAGACAAAAAGAAAATAAGGTGCAGTGAATCACAGTTTGATCTATGGCGTGACTTTGTGAGACTTAGCACCATTTGCATTTTGAGTGATTTGGTGGAAACGCATATAATGCTCTTTTTATCGTATGTAAAATAATAAAACTTTTATCTATAATAATAAGTCATTTATTTAATAGGAAAGTCTAAATTAAATAAAAAATTTAATTATTATTCAGATAACCCATATGCATATAAGTAATGTTAGTAAAACAATGATCTTACAAACTATTTTAGTTATAAATAAATAAATCCGGTCAAGTACCAGTCAGGCTACTCGCGCACCGAGGGTTCCGTACCACACCACCAACATACAAAAACATTTTTTTCTCCGGAACCTTTAGCACGAGACCGACTCACACTTGGCCGGTTTTTATTATTAGTTGTTATAAATTGTAGAGTTTGCTCTATAATCACACCAAGTTTGATACTTGCACCTATTACCGTTTTTACGATTGAGCGAAACGTTGATAAAAACTAGTCTCTTGTATGAGGACCCCCCTTAATTTTAAACTTTTTGTCATTTTTATTATTTGTTAGCAAATCCGCCGCAATAACGCATATTCCGTGAAAATTTCAACTAACTAGCTTTTACGGTTCATAAGTTACAGCCCGAAATAGGTAGAACAAAGGGACTGACGGGCGCACGGACGGACAATGTAGGCTTAGTAATAGGTAATAATAAAAACGGATCCCTGAAAAACAATAATAACAAAAGATTCCCTATCAAACAATGATGTGGGTAGTTACAAGGTGGCATGCAAGCGCACCCATTGTTGCAGCATTGGGGAGTACCATATGTCTGCCAACGCGCGCAGGTTGTGGCTATTAGGGCTGCAGCGCAAACGGCCCAGCAGAGATGCACAGCTTTTGCATTATCGCGTGGAACCCATCACTGTGCGCCTCCGTAAACATATTGGAAGCACTACGGAACATTGGCAGCCCCATCAGTACCCTCAGTTGTTATACTGCCATAGATTTATATATTACTAGCGTAAGGATAGGCCCGTCAGAATATTTTACAAAAACCTTCTTCATAGAAACAAAAATTTGCGCCATCTGTCATAACTCGTATACGAACTATATCGTGTCATATATTTGTAGTGCTCTAAATTGACATTTTTCCTTGCATTTTAGAGCCAACGAACTGGGGACAATAGTCAAGCTCATAGGCCATGTCCTTACGCTAGTAATATATATGTCTTTGTATACTGCACACTTAATGAATTTCACGAGGTGAGGGGGCGAAAAGGGTCCTTTTGACTTTGTGCGCGCATATGAACACTGTAGCTCCTTTGCATATTCCATTCGTCCTCAGATTCAGCTTCTGCTAACATTCTCCTAGCAAAATATACTCTTGTAGACATATTTGAAAAAAAAACTCAACAAATAAAACTGTTTCACGGAGAAAAATTTAGGTGACAGCCGCAACTACTTTCGTTATAGTAAATTACTATGACATCTGTCAAATATGTAACTCATGGTGCCGAAATTGTATGGGAACTACAATAAGTGTAGTGTCATTTTAGTTACATTAACGGCGATAGTCAACTACAGCAACTCATGGTGCGGATTTTAGTCAAATTTTAGTTACATAACTATCCGCCAGAGGCGCTGTACTGAATTCAATACAAATAATTTACGAAAACGAATTTAGTTGCGTTTAATGAATTTACTATAGCAACTCATGGTAGCCCTACTGGATATTGTGTGTTGGAAGTTTAGTGTGTGGTAGGTTGCTGAATAATGTAGTGTTATTGTCGTCGTTCCCAAATTAATTTCGTTACTTGTTTTTTTAGTGCTAATTTCGAATGCGTAAATAAGTCAATGTCACTGAAGAGTTCAGTGTGTGTACGAGGTAGTCGAGCGAGGACCGAGTTAGCGGCAAAGGTTTTTTTTTTGTTTCTCTATTTCACTAAATCTTTGAATTCATTCATTCTTCCATTAAGGTAAGAAGGTGAAAATATAATATGAAAATGTGAACCGTGAAGATATTCTTAAAACAATCATTTCTTCAAAATCCCTTTTCTTTGCATTTCCATTCAAACGTGAAGAGACAAAAGAAAATTTTTGTTAAAGGGCACTTGATTTCTTCCACAATTTTAAGATTGACAGTTTTAAGAGACTTTTGTTCTGTTAAATTATATTCTTAAGCGTTTGAGGCAGCTTCTTGAAAAGGCATTTTGATATTTATGCAACGTGTTATTAATGAATAAACGCAAAACTAGAAAACAGGTTGTTTAGAATCGAGAGATCGATTTATAAAGGTTTCAACTTCCGTAACATTTTTATATAATTTAAAATTTACTGAATTCGACGTCAAGCCACCTCACGGGCTCACCCATCCTATTTACTTCCAAAACAAGATTCTTAAAAGTTAAAATGTATCCATGAGCACGCTAGCGCTTTCATTAATTGCTGAAATAATAACAAATCATTTTCGAACTACAATAATCGATTGCAGCGCAGTTTTACAGTCACATGAGCTTCTTTAAATTTCACCTATAATCAACTAAACAAAATGCTAAACAGCATAAACATATACAATTATACTTCCATCATATTTACCGCACCGAAACACAATTCCATTTCATAACGATACTTGAATGGAATAATGTCATAATTTTGTAATTTAAATTCCCTTTGACTTCTCATACCTACCTACGCCACGATGTTATTGAAGAAACAAATTATTTTACCTTTTCATTATCTGAATTGTATTAACAACACCTTTGCTTCACAATAGAATTATTCTTTTAAAAATAAACTAAGTTAAATTACGAACATTTATGACATAACATAAATATTACTTGCAAGCTGTTCGGTAAAAAAGGGGCATTGCAACGCAGGCAGCGTGCAATGCCCTTTTTTTACCGAAACACACTTAGTCGTTTTTTTATGCTTAGCTATGTATTAGCATACGTTCATCACGGATGATGTAGAAATCTTTTAGTGAAAGAATTATTTAGATCGGTTCAGAAGTTTCGGAGCCTATTCAATAGGTACAAACAAAAAAGTCTAATCTTTTTATAATATAAAAAAGTTTAGGTTTGTAGACTATAATTTTAATAAATGAAGAATGTGACGTAATAACTCAAAGTAACATCATCATCATATCGTATGGCATGTTTTGTCTTCCTGCTAGGATTAATTTGCTAATCATGAATAACCAGAAGTTCAAACAATAAGTCAAGAAGTTAAAACTGTTCTGTAAAGTTATAGAAATTGAAGGTGCTAACTAAACGCAGAGCTTATCGCTTCTTCTTCTTATCGTGTGGGCAGAGCCCTGGTGTCAGAGTTTTTTCAGACCGCCTTACGGCCTCTGACGTGGTTTTTATGTAACGACTACTACCACCAGAGATAGTAGCCGGGACCAACGGCTTAACGTGCCATCCGAAGCACGGAATCATTTTTCTTTTCAGACAATCAGGTGATTCAGCCTACAATGTCCTAACCAACTGGGGAAAAACGCACAAAGTGACATATCACTAGGTGTCCCCCGTGGGAATCGAACCCACGACCTCCGTGTCGAGAGCCAAAGCTCTTAACCATTAGACCACGGAGGCAGTTATCGCTAAATCCGTAAATTGGAAAAGGGCTCAATTAACATTTCAACATTTTCTTTGCTTATTTATCGCGAATGCAAAATTGAAAGCAGTTTGAACAAAATTATTCATTAATTGAGATAGGTCCGTGAATGTTTTGACAAAATTATACAACGTGTTAATGAATTAACGCAAAACCTCATACACCCCAACTGATTTATAACAAAATAATTCGATAGAAACAATAATTTCATTATTTTGATAGTAAAATTAAAAGTTATTCGCATTTTAAGTTTTGAGGCAAAAATGATTTGTTATCATTTCAGCAATGAATGAAAGCGCTAACGTACTCATGGATACATTTTAATAATCTTGTTTTGGTAGTAAGTCGGGTGAGTGTGCCTGTGCGGAGGGTTGGCGTTGGGTTCATTAAATTTAAAATTTTAGACACAAATGAATTAATATTTTGAAAAAAATTACCTATGTTGAAACCATGATAATTCGATTCTGCTCTCGATTCTAAACAAACTACTTTCTAGTTTTGCGTTAATTCATTAACACGTTGTATAATTATTTCACTGGCATTGTAAACTTAAATAATGTTACATACTTTATCGAGCTGAACAACTTTTATTATAGGACCAATTATAAAATAGCGAAAAAAAATCTGCTGTATCATCAGTATCATACATTTTGGTCTAGTAGCTCAATTGACGTTTTCTATGAACCAGATTTTTTTTTTAGCGTTTTCGATTTGAGCTCCATAGTGAAAGTTGTTAATGTGAACTTTAAAGATGAAGTCTTCTGTTTAATAATAAAAAGAAAATGATTCTAAGAATAAATAATTTGATTAGTTTCAATGTCCACAGAGACTAGAATTCTTGATAACGTTATCAAGAATTCTAGAAGAAGAACGGAAGAACGACGCAAATTGTGATTGAAATTATTCTTTGTCTTGCGCGAACTCGTTTGGAACTGTATTCACATCTTCAAGACGGAAACAGTATCTCGTTCTAATAAGAACTGTCTTTAAATGTTTTAGTTTTAGAAGTAAATGTTAGATCAGGAATGTACTCTTATTATTATTTTTACTTTATTTATGCCTCGATTGCCCTCGTCTCGTCGTCGTGTGGTCCATTAAAATACAAAATTCACAAAATTGAGTCGTCAAAACGAACAAGTGCATCTGTATATGATATCCTGCTTTCTCATACAGCAGCTAGTCTAAATCAGCTATTATAATTATTAATTAATACGGATGATACGGAGTCAATGACATTACGTTTTCCGCATTTATTATATAATTTTTTAGTATTAAGCTCACAAGCTTCGACCAAAATAATAGTTTTGGTCGAAGCTCAAAAGTGTGATATTCATCATAATATCAGCCGACAGACGTCCACTGCTGGACATAAAGCCTCCCCCAAAATGGGGGGATTTGCCATAATCGATACGCTTGGCAGGCTGGTGGCGATCGCAGTTGGATTGAATGTGTGTACAGAGGATGCTGCTGCCCATCCTCCGGCAGATCCCTCAGTCGCCTTTTACGACACCCACGGGAGGAAATGAGGTGGTGCTATTCTTAGCCGACACCAAAAGGACATGTGTGTGTGACAGGAGTGTGATATTACTACAAAGTAATTTAAAAAAATATACAAAAATAAATAGAACAAGTTCTATACGGGGTTTATAAAACAAAGTAATATTTAAATAAATGAGAATAAATAAATAACTACCTACTATAAACAATATTTCGAACAAGAGAGAGTGTACTACAGAAGAAACCTTTTTTTAGGCAATTTGTGAAAAGGTCGTATCTTGTTTTTGGTTTATTTGAGATTGCAATGTTAGATTTTTCTACTTTGTTCGAATTTTCGTCAATTTCGTCCGCTTGGAATGTAACTGCGATCAGTAGATCAAAGTAGAACCGTACAGCGAGGATCCAATTAAGAAATATCTCGACCAATAATGCTTTATTTTGATATTTGAAATAGCTTTGCCATCTGCTACTCGTTTTTATAGCCGGGCGCCATTTTAGCTTTTCATCCCATGGCGATAAAAATGTGATCGACAAAGTTGATTGCTTGATATTTTTAATTACGAAGAAATTTTTTGTTTGCTATCGAAAGAAATTTTATACTGGCGACCGGCTCACACCTTCACATTGGACAGAGTTTCGGTACAACAACGGGTGTAACAAAACACCCTAGTTAAGGGGGTGCTTCAGACCATCAAACTTTCACTATGGAGAAAAAATTTAAAAAATTAGTTGTCCTATACAAAACTGCAGTACCGACTCGACTAAAATTTATGGGATAGCAGATTTTTATATTTTTCTTACTGTTGGCTCCATAGTGAAAGTTGTTCAGATTGATGGTCTGAAACACCCCTTTAAGCATTACTAGGGTGTTTTGTTACACCCTGTATATTAGTGAAACGTGGATGTTCCGAGTTTAAAGAATAACTCTGAAGACTCTGGGAATATAGTCGTGCGCTGCTATTTCATAGTTTCACATTGGTTTCACAGAATTACCTAGATTTATTATACAGGTACCTTCCCTACTAACAATAGTGAACTCAGAATTGATGTTCCAGAGAAAGGAAGAGTTTGTTAGCGTATCCTGATCATGAAGAGAAACCTCAGAAGGAAAACTTATGGGCGAGCACAATAGATCAGCATATACGCATATACGCATATACGAACCACTGCAGTTGCACAGACAGGATAACCCTAGGGATAACCCTTTCATCATTATCATCATCAGCCTATATGCCCTGCATGTGCCCAGTAGTGGGATGTATACAGGGTCCTTCTTGATATGATGACACTTTTTTAAAAGGATGAACAGACCGTCAATTTGAACAACTTTCTCCATGGCATCAACATCGAAATCGCGAAAAAAAATCAGCTCTTCCATACAAAACTGCAAACCTACTCTAGCCAAATGTATGGGATAGTTGATTTTTTTCGCGATTTTGATGTTTATTCCCATAAAGAAAGTTGTTCAGTTTGATGGTCTGATCATCCCCTTAGAAAAGTGTCAGCATATTAAGAAGGACCCTGTATACATCCCACTACAGGGCACAGGGGCCTGCTCTCAGGGAGGGTGTAAGGCCTTAAGTCCACCACGCGTGCCCAATGCGGATTGGTAGACTTCACATACGCATTAGAATTCCTTCTTCAGCGTATGCAGGTTTCCTCACGACATTATCCTTCACCGTTTGAGAGCAGTCGGTATACGTATAATAAGGCTAATGTACGTAATAAAATAAGGCTAGGTTTAATCACAATATTTTTCTTCGCCGTTAGAAATATCCTTATACATTTATTATGCAAGAGCGTCGGTGGCGCGTTGCGGAGAGGTATGGACTCCCAATTATGGGGTCCGGGTTCGAATCCGCGCGGACAACATGCCATGTACCAATGAGTTTTTCTAACTTATGTACGTAAAACCGACTGCTCTCAAACGGTGAAGGAAAACATCGTGAGGAAACCTGCATACACTGAAGAAGAAATTCTGATGTGTATGTGAAGTCTACCAACCCGCATTGGGCACGCATGGTGGAGTAATGCCCATACACCCTTATGGAGGTGCTACTGGGAATGTTCCTCCATTGAAAAGGGAAGTACTTCCGCCAGGCTAGGTTTGATGCCTGGGGACCGGCCGTGGTCCAACAGTTCTTAGTTGGACCTTGTATATATATCGAATCTCTGTGATTATTTCTCTTGCGCGATTTATGTCTTGCATTCGATTGTGAACCTTATTTGTAGTAGGTTACGAGTTACGTATTTACGATGAACGTTGTCTTTGTATGGAGCATATTTCCGCGAG
This sequence comes from Agonopterix subpropinquella, assembly GCA_922987775.1. Classification (NCBI taxonomy): domain Eukaryota; kingdom Metazoa; phylum Arthropoda; class Insecta; order Lepidoptera; family Depressariidae; genus Agonopterix; species Agonopterix subpropinquella. The sequence goes on from OV277710.1 coordinate 7,252,427, forward strand.
CGACGGTATCGCCATCTGTTGGCATCTTTGCTATAACTTGTGGGTGCTGGACATCTGTAGTGGTTCCCCACAGGACTCCCCCTTCAGACCGGAGGTCGTTGAGTAGTTCGAAGTGTGCAGTCTGTATCCATGTAGTGTAGGTGCAGGGCTCCAGTCAAGTGAGTCTGACGAGCGATGTGCTGCGGTGTGTGTGCATCTGTCAGGGAGATCAGTCCTGATGTGATGCGGGCGAGTGACAGGCGTGGAGAAGGCGAGCAGAACTGCCACGTGGAGGTGAGCTCAGACACGTGGGCTGCGGGAGATCCTTCTATGCAGACGCTGACTGTCGTTGAGGAAGCTGCAGGCCCAGGAAGCGGTGTGAAGACGGCTGCGATGGACCTGGTGCGGCTTCGGGTTGATGGTGTGACTGCTGCTTGTTTTGACCTGGTCGAGGGGGTAAGGGTTGGTTGAAGCTGGTTGCTGCTGCTCTGCGGTGTTCAGGTTGCGATGTTCTCTGTCGAGGGTCACCAATATGGAAGTGCTACTGGGAATGTTCCTCCATTGAAAAGGGAAGTACTTCCGCCAGGCTAGGTTTGATGCCTGGGGACCGGCCGTGGTCCAACAGTTCTTAGTTGGACCTTGTATATATATCGAATCTCTGTGATTATTTCTCTTGCGCGATTTATGTCTTGCATTCGATTGTGAACCTTATTTGTAGTAGGTTACGAGTTACGTATTTACGATGAACGTTGTCTTTGTATGGAGCATATTTCCGCGAGCGACGGTATCGCCATCTGTTGGCATCTTTGCTATAACTTGTGGGTGCTGGACATCTGTAGTAGTTCCCCACACCCTCCTTGAGGGTAGGCCTGTGCCCTGCAGTGGGACGTTTATAGGCTGATGATGATTTATTATGCATGTACAAAAGGCTACGGCCTTATGTTACAGATTAACACTTTATCCTCGCAGATTAAAGTAAAACAGAAGACCAGAAAAGAAAAAGAGCAATTCGGTAAGTTTTTCAATTAAATGAAGCGTTGTTAATCCTTGTTATCTTGACGCTGAAAAGGTGAATTAATTTAAAAGCATTAGCACCTCTTCGCTGTAATTTATGTTTGAGGAAATCACACGCTTTGTTTTAGATTTTTCATCGGTTTACAGGCTTAGCGCGTCTTTTAGGATTATCATGGTTGTTTTTAAATTAGGATTTAGAATTCGTGGATTTTCTGAGGTATTTGTTCTGTTATTTTTGTGGTATTTTCAACAGACTTGAAAAAACGGTGGTTATCAATTCGATACGTATGTATACAGGGCCATACAGGGCATAAGTGACAGCCTAGCAAGTACTGAAACGGTTAAATCAGACCACCAAACTGAACAACTTTCAATATGGAGCCTACTTTAGGAAACGCGAAAAAATCCGCTGTCCCATACAAAACTGCTGCAAACTGCTGTACCTACCCGACTAAAATGTATGGGACAGCTGATTTTATTTCGCGTTTCCTGAGGTAGGCTCCATAGTGAATGTTGTTCAGTTTGATGGTCTGAGTTCAGCGTTTCGGTATTTGCTAGGTTATCACTTACACCCTGTATATTATTGGAATTGCAAAATGTTAACATAATATGATAATCTATTAGGGCTTAAAAACAAATATACAAAATGTCATAGGTGTATGTATGTATGTTTCTCGAATCGACGACTGGCAACTCTCTGGCTCTGTCATTATTTCATCACTTGAACGTAATTTTATCCAGCAACAGTACGGGTGCACAAAAAGGGTGTAACAAAACATAGTAAATAAACAATTAATACTTAAGGGGGTGCTTCAGACCATCAAACTGAACAACTTTCACTATGGTACCGACATCAAAATCGCGAAAATACAATCCGTTCTTTCATAAAAAACTGACTTGTTCAGATTGATTGTCTGAAGCACCCCCTTAAGTATTACTAGTGTGTTTTGCTACACCCTGTATATTCCGTGGTACGGGCACAGTTTACGGGCGACATGGCGGCGCGATAAAAGTTTTATCCCGCCGCCCGCCATCCCGTGCTGGATTTATTATACCTAATCGTCCGTTTATAATGCACGTACCTATTATACTTACAGCTGAAAACATTTTTTCAATGTTAGGATCTTGACTTTCTAATCCCATTTTTATACTCCTGAATAAACATAATCAAAGACTGAAAATGTCACATTAAAAAAAGTGTCAACTACAAATTCACTGAATTAAATACACATTTTTCAAAGAGAAACCTGACTTTAGTTGAAAAGCTAACAATGACATCAACTGAATTAAATATCGGTTAAACAACCGATACGAGAGTAAATTAGAATTAATTCTCAAGCCCCATTATAAAACATAACATGATGTGAATTATTTATAACTCACAAATGAAATAGGTATTCCTTTGTCTCGATAGGTAATTTAATTTACCTTCCTCCGTAGGCTTTCGTTTGGAACAAAGAAACCCAAATCAAATCGTGTTCACAGCTGTTTTATTATTTATTCGTTTCCCTCCCTAGGTGGGAGTGAAACATACCACTCTGGCAACATTCTTTAAGGTGGTACCTTTCGCATATTCCGTGATAGTACGCCGAACTAAAATTTATCAATACCTTGGGACCATAAAACCTAATCAGGTACAAAGTGAATAGAGAAATATGATTATTTTAAAAGTAATATTAACGCTGAATAACGATTTCAGAATAAGCTCTCACATGAACAGGGTGTAAGAAAACACACTAATACTTAAAAACTTTTTAAAGAGCTGGTTTAGTTTAAACCATCAAACTGAACAACTTTCACTATGGGTACAATATCGAAATCGCGAAAAAAATATCTGATGTTCCATACTACTAAATGCTACTCGAGCTAAATGTATGGGAGAGCAGATTTTTTTTTCGCGGTTTCGATGTTGGTCCCATACTGAAAGTTGTTCAGTTTGATGGTCTAAACAACCCACCTAAAAGTTAAAAAAAAATATTTTTTACTTTTGTAACACCCTGTATAATAAGTACCATATACCAATATACCAAAAATAATATATTAACCTGTATATCTCTAGACTCAGTCCGGACGGAGATTTCTAAACGCTTGAAGTTGAAAATATTACCATTACGAATACTTCAAGCCTCTAATATCTTAGGCCGGACTGAGTTCCGAAATATTTGTAATAACCAGTTTTGTTTTTAACTTTATTCTGAACTATAATATACAAGTTTGATTGATGGCCGCGCTAAAAAAGAAAAAAGGCGCCATTTTTAGGCATAGGCTTTTATTGTCTATATGACCTTGATACCAGGTCAATGCCGCATCGCGTTCAGCTTCCCTAACTCCTCGGCCTTACTCACCGGTTCGTATTCAACTGCAGCGCATGAAACATGCATGCCGGTTCAGCGGCAAGCCCTCTCCTCCCCTCCACCCCCCCCCCCCCCCCACCCCACCCCCCCCGACACACATGCGAGGTAAACAACAGCACACCGCAATACGCGTCACATGACGTAGATGTTTTGGTATTTGAAATCGTAAAAGGTTACAATCAATTGCAGATTTAAAAAGAAGTTGTCTACATAACATAATGTATACTTACATACATAGATTATACTTACCTATCTATGGTCCTTCTTCGACCTAAATATGTATGGAAAAATATTATATTTTTCGATATGTTAATACATTCAAAAATTCAACATACAAAATTTTTTATTCAAAATAATATCACGTAGATAGCTTTTCGACGTCATTTTTTGACTCTACCACCGCGTCGGAAGGTGTTCCGTTGAGAGAAGATGCGGCCAGAAACAACACACATCTTTTAAACAAAACAAAATGTACAAAGTACCTACAATTAGAATACAATATTGCATTACATAGTGTAAAATTGTCAAGACCAGACATTTTGGTCATTCAAATAGTCATCGAGTTTATAGTCACCTCTAATATTGGTCAAAACCCTGAATAGGGTCCTTCTTAATATGCTGACGGTTTTTGAGAGGCTGATCAGGATCAGACCATCAAACTGAACTATCTGTAAGGTATGAAAGCCGAAATCGCGAACAAAAATTCTGCTGTTCCATATAGAACACTCGACCAACAAGAAGGAACAACTTAAGTATTCTTTTTTCGCCTTTTCGATACTGGCTGGAAAATTTAATCTGACCATTCCTATAGAAAACCGTCAGCATATTCAGTTGGATCCTGTATACATACTTATGCATGTCTTCCATTTGAGAGGGCAGATGCAACAGATTTACCACGTTCTACGATCCTGACACGACTTCAAAAAAATGTTTGTTCTTAAAAATAATCAGGTAAGTAACTGACACAACAATAAAATATAACTATATAACTAACAATTATAACTAACTAAAATATAACTAAATAACATACAGAAACTTTAGAAAAACAAAAAAATAAATAAAAAAAAGTAACTGACCGGAAGTGAAATAAGTTCAAATTGGCTCTTAGACAAGATATAGCCTAACCTAATGTGTTTGGGTTGGGCTTAATATGACTGTATAATTTGGTTTTGAAAGAGTCACCTAAAAGTTTTAGCTTTTCCAATTTAATGTGTATAAAACTTATTAAAATAGAAATAAAATTCGTATAATACCCCGAACATAAATTGCGAAACTGCGTACCCACTAAGTAAATAGGAATTAAAAACTTTCTAACTTTTTTCTAATTGATTGAAAATCAAGTCTTTCCTAGCCTTTTAAAATGTTCCTTCAAAACGATTTTATTTAAGAATGTGTTTACTATATTTAAAACAATTCAATTGAAAAAAACATTACACAAAAATGTACTTAGGTATACAATGTGTTAATGAATTAACGCAAAACTAGAAAGTAGTTTGTTTAGAATCGAGAACAGAATCGAATTATCATGGTTTCAACATAGGTAATTTTTTTCAAAATATTAAATAATTTGTGTGTTAAATTTAAAATTTTCTGAACCCGATGTCAATCCACCGCACGGGCAAACTCACCCTACTTACTACCACAACAAGATTCTTAAAATGTACCCTTGAGTACGTTAGCGCTTTCATTCATTGCTGAAATGATAACAAAATCATTTTTACCTCAAAACTTAAAATGCTGTTAACTTTAAATTTTAACTAGGTATCAAAATAATGAAATTATTGTTTCAATCTAATTATTTTATTATAAATCAGTTGGGTTGTATGAGGTTTTGCGCCAATTTATTAACACGTTGTATAGGTTGTGAATAGTTGTGATGAATGAAAATCAAACAAATTATGCTCGTTCCACATAAACATACTGAAGTACACAAAAATGTTGAAAATCTGCTGACTTATTTCTGCAATAGATATAGCTAGGAGCTAGTTTCAGTTATTCCGAGGTTCAATTAACAGTTTTGTGAAAAGAAAAATATGGTGTATTTTTGCTTTTAATACTTGGCAGTGGACGGGTGGGCATACAATGGTAGACAAACAATGAGCGACCTGAATCGGAGGGTTTTGTTCGAAGCACCTAATTTTACATAACGAAGAGCCCCTCCAGTAAACCCCTAAAAATTATTTTCTCATTCATTGAGGGGATCGTTGAATTCTCAAAATTGTATTTGCGGATCTTAAATTGGCGCCCAACTTGGGACCATTCGAGAAGAACTTTGATTATGTATCTTTTAGAGACTTGAAAAGCTTGTCATCGAAAGAGATAGAAAATAATTTGAGTGGCGTTTATGTCTACTATGTTGGATATCTGCTTAAAATTTATCTTGGCTCGCACTTTAAAAAACCTGCACGTGATGAGAGACAAAAATCATATTTCGCCTCCACTTCATACTTGGTCTGTTACATTTTAAACAATGCAACATTGTTTTCAAATACATTTCGTCTTATAAAGGTCGAATTACTGTAATATAACTAAAAACCATGTGATTCCTTTCAATGTACGAAGCTGTAAGGTTAATAACTACACGGGGCATTTGCGGGTAGTTTTTAAGTCACCCCAACGCCGTTTACTTTTATATACCTACTTAGTTTATGTAGGTCGATCACGCGATGCGGACGTCCCGCTCCATTGGTTTATTGGCTTTTCTGATTCGGTTTAAGGTTCTAAAGTGTTTAACGAAGTCTTTACTTTTAATGGCTATTAATGTTTAACGATTTTGCTGATAAATCTTGTGAACTTTGTAAGCGTTACTTTCCGTACTACTTAAATGCAATCAGCTGGTCGAACGATTGTATGAAAAGTCGTTTTTTTTTGCTCATTTCTCTTTGCTCCTTTGGCAAAGTTGTTCAGTACCCTGAGCACAATCACTAATTAAAGTAATACAACTGTCTACCCTAACACCCTGTATTTATCCTGAGTTTTTACAGTTTTTAGTGTTTAGTTTTATACCTATCTGTCTATAATTAAAATAAATAATTGATTAATTTATTTATTCGCCTTTTTTTGTTTATAAAAATAAATAAATAACGCTCACAGGTACATACATTGTAATGATCCCAAGAAAGCACTATTGATAGGCTGTTTATTATGGAAACCATACAACAACGGCACAAACATATAAACATCCATGACCGAACCGGGATTCGAACCCAGGACCCTGGTTTGGCAGTCCGGCGTGGTAACCATTACACCAACCGGGTCGTCAAAATAATTTATAAAAGACACGTTATAAAAAAAACACATTACATTTTGTGACCTTCACCCCCTCCAGGTGGGGTGAACAAGAATGACACTAGGCTGGGGTCAAACAACCAAATATAATGTCACGTAATTTATGGACGCCCCCTTTAGGTTATCTAAAAAAAAATGTTTTGTAGCTCCAGAGTAGAAATCTCATTCTGGATACCTAATATCAATAACGTAACAGCGAAACCTCTCGAAAACATAATATGATATTTATTTGTTACTCTTACAAGCTACTTACGTTATTAATGTTACTTTCTTTACGCGGTCCGATAAGCTACACTAATGGGTCTCCATTATTTGATTAATGGTGGTTTGTTAGGAACGTGTTACTTAATTATGATTAAAATATCACTTTCTCAAGGCCCTGTGGTTCCATGTCGTAAGAGACGATTAAGAGATAAGGATTCTTTTGTCCGTGTGGTGCCGGCTAAGAATAGCACCACCCCATTTCCTCCCGTGGGTGTCGTAAAAGGCGACTAAGGGATCTACTGGAAGATGGGTAGCAGCATCCTCTGAGTACACACATTCAATCCAACTGCGATCGCCAACCCGCCTGCCAAGCGTGGCGATTATGGCAAATCCCCCCATTTTGGGGGAGGTTTATGTCCAGCAGTGGACGTCTATCAGCTGATATGATGATGATGATGATGATTCTTTTGGAGTGTTTTTGTGGGTAGAATTCTATGCTAGTCATCTCACCGTGTAGTCGGAATTTTCATCTTCTATCATTCAATCAGTTCGGTATGAGTTAGCTGTACACCTTATTTTTAACCGCAACAGACAGACACCGAGCTGATTCTACAACGTGTTAATGAATTAACGCAAAACTAGAAAGTAGTTTGTTTAGAATCGAGAGCAGAATAGAATTATCATGGTTTCAACATAGGTAATTTTTTTCAAAATATTAAATAATTTGTTTGCAAAATTTAAAAATTTCTGAACCCGAATGTCAACCCACCGCACGGGCACACTCACCCTACTTACTACCAGAACAAGATTATAAAAGTGTATCCATGAGTGCGTTAGCGCTTTCTTTCAGTGCTGAAAAGATAACAAATCATTATTGCCTCAAAACTTAAAATACGAATAACTTTAAATTTTAAGTATCAAAATAATGAAATTATTGTTTCAATCTAATTATTTTGTTATAAATCGGTTGGGGTGTATGAGGTTTTGCGCTAATTTATTAACACGTTGTATAAGTGTTCCGTTTTGCCAATTTTGGTAGGTATAAGAAAGATAGATTTCGATACAAAATAATGTCTATGTTTGAGAACCCTACATACAGGGTGAAATTGATATTAATAAATATACGATTTCAATAGGAACATTTTATTATTGAGACATCCGTCAAGAATGACACACTATGATACTTCGTCTAGTCTAATGGCCTGGCGCCGAGCGCAAGGAGTGCGTATATGTCAGTCCTCCGCCGCTGGCTGAGGCACCCGGGGTGCCGGCAAGAGTTGCTCGACGTGGCGCCTCCAGCGGACCCACCGTCCGTCAGCACCTCATAGTGGAGCCGACCGAGGCGCTGAGTCACTGTGCCGAACTCCCACCGACGGGAAGTTGCGTAGCTCCTGGCCTGCACTCTCGCTCCGGTTGCAAACTCTCTAACAGGCTCCAACGAGCTCGGCGGCGCAGCGTGACGGGTATGGTTACGGAGCATTGCCTCTAGCCGGGTTCGAACGTCTCTACCGAACATGAGATCGTAAGGCGTTCGTCCTTCGGAGGTCGGCGTGCGTCGCATGCGTGCTTTCACGACTAGTAGCTTCGAGAATAGATCTCCGCCCTCCCCCTCCATTGAGCGGAGAGCTCTTTTAATCGTTTGTACGTTTCTTTCTGCTAACCCATTTGTGGCGGGGTGGTATGGAGCGGAGGTTCTGTGTATTGTACCATGATCCGATAGAAATGTTTTGAACTCTTGTGAGGTAAATTGGCGGCCGTTGTCTGAGACAAGTGTAAACGGTGTTCCAAAGGTGACAAATAAGTCTGCCAGTTTATGTATTACCCAGGAGCTCGTAGTCGTTTTTGTTGGGATGATTTCAATCCATTTTGTATATGCATCTACCACTACGAATAGCTGGTGCCCGGCAACTGGCCCGGCGAAGTCGACATGGATTCTCTGCCACGGGGCAGTTGCTTCTTCCCAATGATGGAGTGGAACTTTTGCCGGTTCGTTCTGTTCTAGGCGGCATGCTCTACAAGATTTAACTCTGTGCTCAATATCTGTATCAATGTTTTTCCAATATACGTAGCTGCGAGCCAGGAGTTTCATTTTTACGATGCCGATATGTCCGGCGTGAAGTTCGTCAAGGATCTGCGCCCGTAACCTGCGAGGTATCATAACACGGGTTCCTTTAAGAATGCAGTCATCTTGTAGGGTGAGTTCGTTATCTTTGTAGCCAAATTGTTTTATAGAACGTCCCGTTTGTAGTGCGGTTAGCAATGAATGTAGTTCGGGATCGTCCTTCGTTTCTTGAGCTATTAATCTGGGGCTAACGTCGAGTTTCAGTATTAACTGAGTCTGAAAAGTACAGTGTTGATCTTTAGAGTTTTCTTTGGCTTTTCCAACTGGAAATCTTGATAGATAGTCTGCGTTCGAATGTTTGGCAGCCATTCGGTATTCTATATCATAGTCGAATCCTGATAAGAAATGGGCGTAGTGGAATAATCTCATCGTGCTTAACGCGGGTAGCGTTTTCTGCGGGTGGAAGATCGAGGTAAGTGGCTTATGATCTGTTACTAGAATAAATTTGCGACCATAACAATAGTGAAAAAATTTCTTCACACCCCAGTATATTGCTGTAGCTTCTTTGTCAATTTGGCTGTATTTCTTTTCGCTATTCGTTAGGGTTCGGGACGCGAACGCGATGGGTCGCTCTGTACCGTCGGGTAACTTATGTGAGAGGACCGCTCCTAGTCCTGTTGGCGATGCGTCTGTGGCTAGGACTAGTGGCTTCCTTGGGTCGAAATGTATTAGTACCTTTTCGCTGAGAATTTCCCTCTTGATTTTTTTAAAGCTGTCTTCACATTTTTCGGACCAATTAAATTCTGTTCTTTTCTTGAGTAGTTCATTCAAGGGGTTCGTGAGAGAGGCTAGGCTTGGGATGAATTTATTGTAGTAGTTGGCCATACCCAGGAACGTTCTTAGTTCATTTATGTTCGTAGGTCGTTCTGTATCTGCGATGGCTTTTGTTTTTTCTTTGTTTTTGTGTAGGCCGTCTTTGTCGATGGTATGTCCCAGGTAATTTATGCTCTTTTTAAAGAAGTGGCACTTTTCTTTGTTGACTCTTAAGTTGCTCTCTTTCAGTCTTAGGAGTACTTCCTTCAATCTCATCAAAAGTTGGTTTTCAGTCGCTCCCTGTATAATAATGTCATCAAAAAAACATTTGACACCATCCAGTCCTTGTAGCAGTTGGTCCATAAATTTCTGCCAAAGGCTTGGGGCCACTTTAACCCCAAACATTAGTCGGTTTACTTTGTACGTGCCTTTGTGTGTGCTCAGGGTTTGTAGGGCTGCGCTTTCATCGTCCATTTCCATGTTTAGGTATGCTTGTGTGATGTCCAGGGTGCAAAATAATTGGCCACCGTTCATTTCTGCGAAAATGTCTTCTATAATTGGTATTGGGTATGTTTCGTCTTTGATCACTTTGTTGAGGGTGACCTTGTAGTCTGCGCATAATCTGATACTGCCGTTAGGTTTTACGATTGGCACTACTGGAGTGCCCCAGTCGGAGTGGTCAACCTTTGTAATCACGCCCGCAGCCACGAGGCGTTCTATCTCTTCGTCTACCTTAGCCTTTAATGCATAAGGAATACTTCGCGGTTTTATAAAGATTGGGTGTACATTTTCATTTAGGCTCAGGTGTCCTTTGTAGTTTGGGATTTTACCTAGGTCTTGTTGGAAGACTGACGTCGCAAATTCCTCGAATATTTGATCTAGTTTCGGCTGTTCGGAAGTTTGCACCATTCTGATGTCTGCCAGTTCAATATTAATCTCTTTCATCCAACTTCTCCCGAATATTGGATCAACCTCTTGTTTAATGATGTATAATTTACCATGGAAGGGCTGATTCTTGTAGGTGCAGCTGACATAGGCTACTCCAGCTGGTTCAATAACTTCGCCCGTGTAGGTTTTCAGTTTCATGTTGGTTTTGAAAATTTTCTTATCGATGTGAAGTTTTTTGTAATGTTTCAACGACATTGATGATAATGCAGCGCCGGTGTCAAACTCCATATGAAGATTTTTGTTTTCTATTTGTATCGTAATCATGTACCTTTCAGCAATTTCACTTTTTATTAGGTTGATGTCACCGGTGCTGTCGTTACTCTCACTACCTGAAGATTCATCCAGCAGGTACGTTTTTCTTTCTGGTTGTAGACAAACTCTTGCTAGGTGGCCTTCCTTTTGGCATTTAAGGCAAACACTTTTTTTAGCTCCACATTCGTTCGATCGGTGGTCTGTTTTTCCACATCTGAAGCATTTGCCTTTGAGATCTTCGATTGTTTTCGGAGGTCCGCATCTAATGTTTGGTCGAGATGGGCCAGGGGTTTCTTTTAAGGTAGGACGTGGAGTGATCTTATTAATGGGCTCGCGACGTTTATGTATGTCAGCCGACATAGACGAGTTTTCAGTTTTCCCCATTTCTATGGATGTAGCGATCTGCACTAATTTGGCGAAAGGTAGTTTTTCTCTGTCTTGTAAAATTTTCATCCGTATGTCGCCATCTTTTAGTCCTCGTATGAATTGTAAACATAAAAAGTTCTCTAAAATAGTCTTATCACAATTTTTGCACTTGAATTCGCAATGTAGAGATAGTTTCTTGAGTTCTGATGCGTATGTAGCTACGTTCTCGTCTTGTTCTTGGGTTCGCGATATGAATTTATGTTGTAGGGCCCATATACTAGGTTTTGGGTCGATATATTCATCTAAAATTCGTGTTAGTTCTCCGAAGGGTTTATTCACGGGGTCTTCTGGGGAGCAAAGGTCATATATGCGTTCGTGTAGGGTGGGTGGTATCGTCGACAAGAGTATGTACACCTTCGTCTTCGGGTCAGATATGTTATTGAGCAGGAAGTAGACTGTTAGTCTCTTGGTGAAATTTTGAAAGGTTTCCTTTTCGGTCAGGGGAATGAAATTCATTTTCGGTGGCTGAATGTTTGATTGTGGGACCGAGGGGTTTGGTGAGGCTTGTAGAGGTTCGCTGGGTGCAGCGGCTGTCGCCGTTTTCATTCGGAGGAGCATGGTTCTTATTCTAGTAGCCGTTTCTTCAAAATTGTACCTGTATTCTGTTTCATTATCTAAATTTGTGTCTTCCGTTTCTGATTCAATTTTGTTCTGGGTGTCCCGGATGTAGTTTACGGTGTCTTGAAGTGATTGTAAGCGGGAGTCTATTTCCTCTGCTGACAGTTCAGTTTGTAGTTCTGCAATGTGATTTTCTGTTTTTGTCAATAGTCCTCGTAAAGAGGACCGTATTTTCTTTAGTTTGGGCAATCCTGCCATTGTTTTCTTATTACTTTCGTCGCCAGTAATAAATATACGATTTCAATAGGAACATTTTATTATTGAGACATCCGTCAAGAATGACACACTATGATACTTCGTCTAGTCTAATGGCCTGGCGCCGAGCGCAAGGAGTGCGTATATGTCAGATATCATTAGCATCCTTTTAAACTAAGAGTCTACCCATCGAACTGAACAACTTTTATTATGGGAGCAAACCAATCGGAGCAACTAAAAAATCTGCTGTTGCATACATTTGAGTCGAGTAGGCATTGCAGTTTAGTATGGAACAGCTGATTTTTTGTTGTTCCGATAGTTTTGCTCCTATAGTAAAAGTTATAATATAACATTGATGGATGGATCAATGATATCATTAGCATCCTTTTATACTACCCATTAAACTGAAACTGATATAATTTCACCCTGTATAGGCAGACGTCGAAAACCACATCTAACCCAACGTATTAATAGTTCTGGAGATAAGCTTAATTAATGGTAAACACCATCAACATACATCATTATTATCTCAATACAATTGTATCTAAACTAACAGACAGAATTGTCACAGCATCGATCGGTCTAAAATGAACCATAATTTAACTCAGACAAAGTAATAAATAACAAATTAATGTACACGAGTGGGGTATTAGAACGGATGTGTCAGAAGCACGACCGACGAGACTTACCCGAGGGGTGTCCAGAACATTGTTATTGCGAGCGGAATGGACACCACAGAAGGTAATGTTTCACACTCACGTTGACGGCCCGATGGATACGATACCCTTTTGAGTAGCAGTGATTTAGCTTATACGAGAATCAAAATTGCTTTTGCGCAATAATTCTCAGAAAAGCTGCTGCAGAAAAGCTTGTTCGAATAATTTGTTGTGTGGAAATAATGGCTGTTCAAAATCAATCAAACACATTTTCAGAAAAATTTCAGGATCGTAGTGTGTGGCGAGCCGTAGTCTCTGCCTACCCCTGTGGGATAATGACGTGAGTCTATGTATGGTATAACCTTGGGGCTATTTAATGTTGTGTGACTTGAAACAAATGATTTATTACTAACTAGTTGTTTATTTTGTATTAAACATGAAATCAAGTTATAGTATACTGACATTGAATTTTATATAATTATGTATATTGTTAATCGAAATTTCTTTCTATTTCACAATCAATTTAATATTTTATTTGTTAATTTTTTCTTTTTTCTTTTTTCTTATTGTGAATGTAAATGAGTTTAAGTATAAATTTTATTATGATTATGTAAACTTGACGTACCTAGTGTAGCATTCTCTGTTACAAGGCCAATAAAATTCTGATTTCTGATTTCTGATTTCTGATTTCTGATATGTATAGTACGCATGTGATCCAGGATCCCATTTTAGATTTTCACTTAGGTATTGTACTACCTAGCCCTACTCTCAATCGGTTGATTTGCTCCTAATAATACACGTAAAAATGCATACATACCTACAGGGTTCTTCATAATATACTAACGGCTTTTTGAGGGTATGATTAGACCATCAAACAGACAAACTGCAATCCTACTCGACCCAAATGTATGGGATAGCACATTTCTTTTTCGCGATTTGGATTTTGGTTCCATAGAAAAAGCTTGTTTAGTTTCATGGTCTGATCATCCCCTTAAAAAACCATTAGCGTTTAAGTTCGACCCTGCCTGTATATGCGGTCTGAGCACCAGCATAAAGTCCGCAAAACGCGCTACTAAATATTGATTTCACATCAATCAATGATAGGCAAGGTACGCCCAGTAGTCGGCCTACAGATTGTATATTAAACTAAAGTTTACCCGTAACTTCATCCGCACAAATTATATACTTACCAGATTTTGAGTCAAATCAAAACCTATCAAAAAAAAAAGTTTCATCAAAATCGGTTCAGTAGTTTTTGCGTATTGCTGTTACAAACAAACGCAGGCAAACAGAAAGACAAAAATTCTAAATAAAAAAGGTTGTCTTGGAGTCAAGGATACCTAAAAACCATTGTTATCTTTTTCTTGTAAAATAATTATCTTCAACATACTTCTGTAAGAGTTTTATAATAGTTTAGATAGATAAGTTCTGTTAGTGCTTAGCATAATACAAAATTACATCATTTCGTACAACTTATTACTAAATTGACTATAGGTAACTAGACAATTGGTACAATTTGATTTCAGCTTTTGAGCATGTTATAAAACATTTTAGCGAGACACTATATGAGGCACTACACACTACAAGAATGTTTATATTTTAAACGCTATGCGACCGGACGGCCATGCTCTTATCAAAATTGAATTTCATGGACGTACATTGTAGATAGGAAATGAAATTTGCTGTTGAACTTTTTGATTTTTGTCCAGAGTGAAGTGTGAAAATGTTATATCACGATCTGTAAAATGATAAATTGCGCTTCTCTCGTAAAATATAAGAGTAGATTTTTGAATTTGTAGAGAGAATCATAATGTGATGATTCGGGTGGCTGGATGAAGTATGTCGAGGATAAGGACGAGGAGGAGTTGATATTTTTGTAGTGTGACTTGAAAGAAGCCTTTGTTCAGCAGTGGACAATGATACACACAAACCAACTAACCATTAGGTAGAATCCCACTGCAAGGCAAATGCCTCCTTTAACTAGCGGGAATAGGCCATGGTCTACTAAGCCACAGTATAAGACAGTAATCTATCTTCATTTAATGGTACCAAACGTATAGGGGAGGTACCCTAAAAAAAAATTATTTTACCAGTTTGTCGGCGTGATTAATATGTATATCCATGCCAAATTACAGCTTTCTACTACCAACCGTCGCTGAGCTAAGCCGCGGACAGACGGACAGACGCGGACAGACGGATATAGTTTCGCCATGTCCGTCCGGACATGGCGAAACTATAAGGGTTCCTTGTTGACTTCGGAACCCTAAAAATATCCAATAATATTCTCACGAAGGAGTAGAAGTATAATTGAATTGAATGGAATCGAAGGAGGTGTGTGTGAAATAGTGAAGGTCCGATGTACACACGGCGACAGATCAACCTACCCATAGTTCGACCTTATGTCCATGAACATAGAGTTCAACTATGGGTAGGTTGATCTGTCGCCGTGTGTACAAAATAATCCGTATCTAACCAGTGATGTCTTATATTATATATGGATAGCCGTTCCGAAGTATTTCATCTCGCCTCTTTGTTTGAATTCGAAGCCTCTCCCTTATATTTCTCAAACATAACTTCTTTTTTTTATTCCTTAGAACATAAAAAACTGCGTAATATTCCCTCGCAATTTCCTTACTCCAAAAGATAGAGCTAATTCAATTTACTTTCTTTTCGCGGCACGTTAAACAAAGGTAGGAAAGTGCAGAGAATTTAACACCATAGATAAGACACAGGAAACGGATGTCAGGCCGGCTCTGTTAGATTGTATCGCCTACATCGACGCTTCCTGTTTCCTTTCGAGCTACTGAATAAGTAATTACGAGTGTTCCTATAAATTTATGTAACTTTAGTTGGGATTGCTTTGGGATTAAGATTAGCTTTTAATTAAGGCATTTCAATAAATAATAATCCATGGAGTTAGGCCTGTGCCTTGAAGTAGGACGTATACAGGGTGAAATTGATATCATTAGCATCCTTTTAAACTAAGAGTCTACCCATCAAACTGAACAACTTTTACTATTGGAGCAAACAAATCGGAACAAAAAAAAAACAGTTGATAGGTGTACCAAAAATCACATTAAACAGTAAATTCTATACACTGTATAGAATTTACTGTTATACAGGTATAGTATACAGGGTGTAACAAAACACCCTAGTAATACTTAAGGGGGTGTTTCAGACCATCAATCTGAACAACTTTCACTATGGAGCCAACGTCGAGAAAAAATAAAAAAAATCTGCCGTCCCATACATTTGAAAGAGCGGATTTTTTTTTTCGAGATTTCGATGTTGGCTCCATAGTGAAAGTTGTTCAGTTTGATGGTCTGAAACACCCGCTTAAGTATTACTAGGGTGTTTTGTTACACCCTGTATATGGTGTAAGGGACACCCTAGCAAATACTGAAACGGTGAATTCAGACCATCAAACTAAACAACTTTCACCATGGAACCACGCAAAGGAAACGTGAAAAAAATAATTTGCTCCATACAAACAGCTGTAAGTGACTGAAATGTATGAAACAGCAGATTTTTTACGTTTCCTGGCTCAATAGTGAAAGTTGTTCAGTTTAATGGTCTGAATTGTTATACATTCTGTATAACACTCATAAAAGTAAGTATACGTTTAGCTAATTCATCTGATTATAGGGGTGGCTTGAAAATTGTAATTAGACCACTATAGAATAAAACCAAAGAGGTTCCTTTCACAAATGAAGCTGTTAGCTAGAATACTTCCATTTTATGGTTTATTCAAAGATTCAAATATAGTGGAACAGCAGCGGTCGCGTCAGGTCAATCGAGCGCGGTATGTGAGGGGGGGCTCTACCTGCGCGCGTACCATAACAGCGAATTCAGTTAAGGTACGCTTGTCCCCCACATTGCGCTCGATTGTTATTACGCTGTGGTTTATGTGTGTGCGGTTTAACGCAGACTACGCTTGAAAATCTCCAGTGTGACAGAACCCTAATAGACATCTTAAATCATAACATAAATTAAGTATGAATACATTTAAAGCATAGCTAAGCCCTCACTTAAATATAGATCTACCTGAACAGAGCGGTGTGAACGAAAATTATTAATAATTCACTAACAACCAAGGCCGTACTGACTTCATTTATAATGTTATTAAAGACGCTGTCAATAGGGTTGCCAAAACTACAACGTGTTACTAGATACGTTCAATAAGTTTTGAGTTATGGATTAGAAAGCAACAAGTTCCTTTATGATTGTGATTCTTTACTACCTACCTAGAAAACTTTTTAAAATTTGGACTTCGCTCTTGTAATATTCTTATTTATAAATAATACTAGCCTTATGCTCGCGCTACGCAACGCATAGATCACTGAAAAACGTAAAAATGCCTGTATTTTTAAAAACGTTCATAAATTTTCGCATTTTTTGCGATTTCCATTGTTTGAAAGCGGTTCAAAAACTACAGTAGGTACTTTTTATACCCAATTCCTTCATCCATCCATCCATTCATCGATTCCAAGCGAATGAAGTCGAGAACATAAGCTATTTGTCAATACAATATGGTGTTAGGGTAAACAGTTGCATTACTTTAAGGGGTGATTGTATCCATGATACTGAACAACTTTCTCTAAGACAACAATAGGAAATTCGCAAAAAAAAAATGAACTTTCCATATTAAATGCCTTCCATGCCTTGCATTCCTTTAGTTGATCGAAAGTTTGTATGAAAAGTCGACAAAAAATTTGCGAATACCCTAAGATTTCTTAGGGAAAGTTATTCAGTATCATGGGTACAATCACCTCTTAAAGTAATACAACTGTTTACCAAAACACCCTGTATATCAATTTATAACATCTTACTACTCATGCTGTCTATCTAAAATCTAAGCGACAACCCTACTCTGTTAGTTGGAGAAAATGATGAATAATAGAAACTATCTATTTATTATTCCGAGTGCATTTTCTCCGCAGAGTGAATTAAAACTAGGGAACATGATTCAGCCGGCAGCTGCGAGCTCTTTTGTATTTTAGAATCACTTATTTTCTATTTTATAACAACAATGGGAACTTAATACGAACTTTGTATAGAAAATTTTTACACCAAGCTTGCTGCAGTTTTAACTTTACCTCTGAATTTTATATTTATTTTTATCTTTAATATTCAACTCTCACACTTCGTGCCGCGTCGCCAAGTTGAAATTCTGAAAAGAATATTAAAGATTTTATATTTACTTTACTTTCAAAAGTATTCGCATGAAGATTATGGGTACTCGCACGAGTTATATCTCTGTAGATACGAGTACATATACAATGTTATACTATACGTCAATAGAATGGCAAATAACGTTATTGTATTAAATAATGATTAAATACGATAATGTTTATATTTTAACCATTGGAATTTCAACATGAAACAACCTTCCAGATTGTTTTCCAAAATATTTATTTAACGCAAAAACCTTTTTATGGTTCCTTAAATCCGTACCCAAAGGGTGAAAACGGGACCCTATTATTAAGCATACGTTGTCCGTCCGTCCGTCCGTCTGTCCTACCTATTTAGGGCTGTAACTTTGAACCGTAATAGTTAGATGGTTGAAATTTTCTCAGATTATGTGTTATTACGGCGGATTTGTTATGAAATAATAAAAATTTCAAAAAGTTAAAAATTAATGGGGGGTTCTCAATAAGCAACTAGTTTTTATCAACGTTTATTCTGCACGCTCTATCGTAAAAACGGTAATACAGACAAACGTCAAACTTAGTGTGATTATAGAGCAAACTCTACAAAATAACAACAAATACTAAAAACTGGCCAAGTCGTTCTCGCGCTAAAGTTCCCGGACAAAAAAAGTATTTTTTGTAAGTTAATAATGTTGTGTTCTGTGGTGGTGTGGTACGGAAACCTCGGTGCGCGAGCAGCCCGACTCGCACTTGACCGGTTTTATTTACTAAATCGGTAACTGTACCTATATCATTCATCTTTCCATACAAACTGGGAAAGTAGTCGCCATCGATTCTGGAGAAATTACTAGTTTTATACTGTTATTATTGAGTTAGGTATACAAATTAATTTTGTTACGGTCGTTACCCAATAAATAAGTACTTAGTAAAATTAATCACTGAACGTAACTGTCCTACTTTAATCAAAATCATTAATCACGTTTAGCACTAATTACTAAACCTGCTAAATTTAAATTTTCGTAGCAATCAAATCGCTTTCAGACCGACTAAAATAAATCTTTTGATAAACTGAAGCTGCTGAAAAAGATACATTAATAGGTAAATTGCGTAAACGAAAAATGTCTTATGTCCCGAACCAAAATTAACTTATACAGGGTGAAATTGACATCATTAGCATCCTTTTAAACTAAGAGTCTACCCATCAAACTGAACAACTTTTACTATAGGAGCAAACCGATCGGAGCAAATAAAAAATCAGCTATTCCATACTAAACTGCAATGTCGACGCGCGAGTTCGCGACTCAAATGTTGACTCAAATGCGACGACCCGGTTGGTGTAATGGTTGCCACGCCGGACTGCCAAACCAGGGTCATGGGTTAGAATCCCAGTTCGGTCATGGATGTTGTATATTTGTGCCGTTGTTGTATG
Organism: Agonopterix subpropinquella; assembly: GCA_922987775.1. Lineage (NCBI taxonomy): Eukaryota > Metazoa > Arthropoda > Insecta > Lepidoptera > Depressariidae > Agonopterix > Agonopterix subpropinquella. The sequence goes on from OV277710.1 coordinate 7,271,815, forward strand.
ATTCCTTAGACTAATTGATTCCCATAAACTTGGGATCATTACAATGTATGTGCCTGTGAGCGTTATTTATTTAAATGTATGCGCAGCAGATTTTTTTGCTCCGATCGGTTTGATCGGTAAAAGTTGTTCAGTATGGGTAGACTCTTAGTTTAAAAGGATGCTAACGATATCAATTTTACCCTATAAATAACAATTTAGGTGTTAATTTTTTTTGAGATAATATTCTTAGAGGATTCGATCCAAGAAAGCATTTATAATGCAAAGAGAAGACTAAATTTCCCTCTAAACTTACTAAATAATTTAGGAGAAAATTGTATTTTAGGGCTCCCACATACAACGTGTTAATAAATTAGCGCAAAACCTCATACACCCCAACTGATTTATAACAAAAGAATTAGATTGAAACAATAATTTCATTATTTTGATAGTTAAAATTTAAAGTTATTCGCATTTTAAGTTCAAAGGCAAAAATGATTTGTTATCATTTCAGCAATGAATGAAAGAGCTAACGTACTTATGGATACATTTTAATAATCTTGTTTTGGTAGTAAGTAGGGCGAGTGTGCCCGTGGGGTGGGTCGATATCGGGTTTAGTAAATTTTAAATTTTACGAAAAAAAAAAAATTAAAATTTTGAAAAAAAGATACCTACCTGTGTTGAAACCATGATAATTCGATTCTACTCTCGATTCTAAACAAACTACTTTCTAGTTTTGCGGTAATTCATTAGCACGTTGTATAACTGCGAATTCGCATCGCATCGCAAATATCTGCCCCCTTACCCGCACTTTCGATCTTCACTATATCGCCACTGTTTCGGTCCGCACTTCATTGTAATAGAGTTGAAATTGGAACGAAAACATTCACGCAAAAGATCGAATCGAATGTGCGGGTAGACCCTCTGCGAGCGCTCGATGACTTATGTATGATTTTCAAGCGTGGCTCTGGCTGATATTTGCGATGCGATGCGAATTTTCAGTTATGTGTGGGAGCCCTTAGACTAAGAATTTTATTGTGATTGTTCATAAAAATTCTAATGTGAGAACCGCATCTTCCGCTTACAGTTACACAGTATTTTTTAAGCTTAAATCGATGTAAGTCGCTTTAAGTTAAGTCTAAATTAAAAGAAAACTTGAGGCGCGACGTGAAGGATAATTCGTCGCATGAAAGCTACGGCGGCGTTCCGTTTACGTTACTTAATAAGTGTAAATAAATTTTCATAACAGGAAAATTGATCTTAAAGTCATAACGTTAGGGTTTCTTTTGAAAGACTTGTAGGCAAACACGTAGGTACGTACTTAAGATGAGATGGTATAGTTAAAAGTTAGATCTTTAACGTCTAAAGTAGTATCTCGAACTCGGAAGTAAAACAATAGTTTAACTATAGAGATATTCGAGCTTTTGTAATATACAAGGGCTTAAAATTAAATGGAACACTTACTTAAAAGGTGCTTCAGACCATCAAACTGAACAACTTTCTCTAAGAGATGGGATCAATATCGAAATCGCGGAAAAAAAATCTGTCCTCGGACAGCAGATTTTTTTTCCGTTGCAGTTTTGTATGAGACAGCGGCATTTTTTTCACGATTTCAGTGTAAGTCCTATAGTAAAAGTTGTTCAGTTTGATGGACTGAAGCACCCCTATAAGTAAGTGCCCCTTTAATACCGATGATCATGCCCATTTAATAAGATTTAAGTAACAAGAAATATCACTACAAAAAACTGATATTAGAGCGCAACATCTAACATCATTAATTAAAAATGCAGGAAATTCGGTATATTATGTAATATATGGAAAAATATTAACTATGAATATAATAAGAACTTGGACAATTTAGAATTCGTCAGCACCTACCGAGCAGCGCGCCATCACGAAACATTCTGAATTTACTTCAAAACTTTACAACACAAATGTTCTATTTCCTTCACTACTATATCTTACTACATTCGCACATTCTCGGAAATCCTTCCCAAAACTGACGTATGATATAGCCCAGCAAATCTAGTGGAAACTCGAGTGTCTGGTGAAACTGCGTTAGTATTTTAGGAACGACTGTGACCTATAAAGCCTGTGTTTGACGCCAGTAACAAATTCACTGTAATATCGCACTAGACCCAGTCATGTCGAGGCCTGCATTTGGTTCACAATTTCATTTCTGTTTGCGGTTTAGGATTTCTGCGGAATAATGTTTTTATGTACTTTTTATGATAGATATTTGTGTGTAGACTCTACACTGTAGAGTGAATGGATTTCACAGAAATGGGGCGTGAAAAATTGGGATAGAGTCAGAGGTACGTTTCATTGCATTAAATGTAATGCATTCATATTGCATAGGTACGTCATAAACTTACGATCATATTTAATTTCTGGTGGTCAGGAACATTGATGAATCTACAAACTCTAATAAGATAAGATGACGTTTTTCTTTGACAACAAATTTTTTTTGGCGATCTATCTCAATTTTGGTCTCATATAGTGCAAGTTGTTCAGTTTTATGGTCGGTATATTCACTTCAAAATTTACGTACGAAGTACATAATTAACTAAATAAACGCATGTCTAGTCATCTTGAAAGTAGGTGCTGAATAATGAGTCGTATCAGTGCAATTGCTCCATAGTTGCAACTGACACTAAGAAACCTAATAAGAAACCATATCACTTAGTTGCATCACACTATTCGACACTCCCAAGAAGTAAATCTGTCGTCTTTTCAGAGCTTCGAATAACAAAGCGAGCGGATTCTTCAAAATGCGATGCAAAATAAGAAATATAAAACACAAAGTCAGATCAGATACGCAATTTTCACCGGTCCCTGTTGCAATGCAATTTGATAGATTCCCGGGTGCATTCTCTCAGATATATACGGTACGTACGAACTTTGCACTTGCCAGGCAATTCTGCTTGATTGTCTGGACTCCAGGTAAGCTTTTCGATACGAATTCAAAGGCAATATAACGTAACGAGGGCTGTGTCTATTGCGAAAACGTTTTGCACTACAAACATGTATACTTAACAAAGATATACATCTACGTCATAATATCATGGTATAATTTAATAGAAAATGGACAGTTACAATAAAATCTGTCAGTTTTCGGCTGGTGGAAATCAGAGTATTCCATAAGCCGTCTCGAAAGGAAAACTTGTCTTAGAAAATAGCATCTATTAAGTAGCAGTATTTGGAATAAATCAGCTTAACGTGCCTTCTGAAACATTGTTATAAAAACGGTCAACCCAAGACGTACATCGTTTGGTATTGCTAGACTTCGATTATCGTTGACCATTACATTATGTGGAGCCGTGGTGGTCCAGTGGCGAGTAACATTGCCTGCCGTGCAGGAGGCGATGGTTCGATTCGATCCCCGTCCAGGCCGACTTGTACCAATGAGTTTTTTTTGTAACACCACTGGCTTTTCGGTGAAGGAAAACATCGTGAGGAAGCCTGCATGCTTCAATTTCGAGGCATGTATTGTTGTACCCACTGTCCATTACAAGTGGCGACGGGCTCACTCCCCGTCACACTGGGCAGAGTTTCGGTACTACCTAGTGAAGCGTGGATGTTCTGACGTTTCAGAATATCTCTGACTACCCCCTCGGGGAATATAGTTGTGAGCATATGCATGCATGCATTACATTATATTGCTCGCAGAACCGATGGCCGATGAGGCAGAAGAGTTCTTTAGTAGCGACCGCGTACCAGAAAGCGCAGCATAGGTGAGTGAGTGAGTGAGCGTACAAGTTGGTCCGATAACGACCTGGTAAAGGGGGCGGAACCTGTTGGATGAGGAAAATGCAGGACCGGTCGTTGTTGCGATCGTTAGGGGAGGCCTATCTCCAGCTGTGGACGTCGACTGATATAATTATGATTTAATTATGTTATACCATAAAGCATTGTGTTATAACAAAACTTTTTTGTTAGAATCTAACGCCTAACTTCGAAACTACCTTTTCGTCAGTCACATTGTTTTAGTTCATATTTATCACAACTGCGACTAGGGTAGTGGTGAACTCAACTTCGCGTATAATGTTATAGTTTATTCATTCTAGACGGAGTGCAATGCGCCTCCATTGCATTGTTTCTATAAAGGAACCGTGGAGGTGTTGTTTCGAAAATAGCTTCATAAATCTTCGTTTATCTTGTAAAGTCCTCCTGTTTAGAGGAATAGAATATAGAATAAAAGTGGACTTTTCTATGAGGGAAGTCGCATAGTGGTGCTTTGGTGATCCTATTGATAGAATCTTTAAAAGTTCAATCGAGAATTAAAAAAAACTACTGACCGCATTCAAAAATCGCTAGTGAAATAAGAAATTGTTTTCTATCGAGAAAAATATCATACAAACGTGTTTTGACAACAGCAAAGATTACAGAATTACAGTCAAAAATAACATTATATTTTTCCTGCTGCAAGTTGATGCTCCGATCGTGCTAAAAAAACTTCTCAAGTGGAGCTAAATTGGGTGTTTTAAGCGTCTGAAGGTTAGATAAAAATTGTCACAAGTAATTTTTTTTTTTTAGTTATAGTCGTAAGAAAGTTTGTTTGTTTTGCTTTCTGGATCGGAACATGCGCTTGGCCGTGACGCAAAAATTAAGTTTAAATTATATTCTTGTTATACACCAAGACGGTGTGCAAACTAAAATACACAAAAATACTACAGTTCAAATACATAAACTAGAATGGTACAAAAAGAATGATCTCGCTATCTCTACTTATTTCAATTCATCGGTTCGCTCTTACTTTTTCCCGCACCTCAAATTATAGCTTTAATAATTTTATCTACTTATTCACATTCGAAGTCTACAGAGCAGGCAGTCTTTGAATAAAAGCCACAAGTTACACAGGAGCTTTTTTGTTCAATAAATCCAAAACCACATTATCTGTCCCAATAAAACATTTTTTTTTTTCGTAATTGGCACTGGCGGAACGCAAACTGCTCTCGCTTTAATCGCCGTTTAAAAAATAAAACTTGGATTTGTTTCGGCACAATAAACTCATCAAGCAGTGCAGGCACTAATTAACACTTGACGACTGACGTCACTCGCACATAGATGCGATTCGAAAGCAGTTAATTTCGCTACTATCTGCGAGCGTGATTATGAAGGCATAATGAACGTTATTTTTTTTTTTTCAGTTACTTCTCTATAACTGAACATGATAAAATGATATTGTTCAACACTCATAAAAAAAAAAACATTAGCGCGAGTACCTGTACAACCAAAACTATTGGCTTTGCCAATATGGAGATATTCATAAATAATTAAACATTACTTACATTAAAAAGATACATTGGCATCGTTTTGATTATCTTTTCCTTAAAATTCGAATAGCATAGCCCTGTCACCATCTAGCGATTCCCAGGAAAATTGCTGAAAAAGCGCTTCACTAGAACAGCTAAATTGTACATTCGCTACTGTTTAATCAGTGTATTACAGTTTCGGTCATAAGCTCGATCGGGCAAGCGGTAAATATGAACGATATTTTCCACATTGTCATACTTTGCTGCGATATTTCGTTGGCAACTGAAATTGACTCGTTTTCGCGTGAAAAATACCTTGTAGCTTTATTTATGAGCGGAAAAAGCGGCCGCCACCGAGCTCGCTGCTAGCTTATCCTATAAAATGTGAATTCTGTTTTCATAGATTATACATAGGTACGTACGGTACCTACGTATGTAGCTTTAGATAGGCATAGTTTAATATGTTCTCTGGTAGATACATACATAAACTCACGACAAGCACGTATTCAGGGGGGTCTACAGGGAGAAACTCATATCATTAGCATACTTTTAACCAACCAAACTAAACAACTTTTACAATGGGGGCAAACGGATCGGAGCAAAAAAAAAACAAAATTCTGCTGTTGCATACATTTGAGTCGAGTAGGCATTGCAGTTTAGTATGGAACACCAGATTTTTATTTCTGCTTCTATCAGTTTGCTCCCATTCAGTTATTCAGATTGATGGGTAGACTCTTGGTTCATAAGAATGCTAATTTTATAAATTTCATCCCGTACTTACCTAATCTGTACAGGGTGTAACAAAACACCCTAGTAATACTTAAGTGCTGCTTTAGACCATCAAACTGAACAACTTTCACTGTGGAGCCAACTTCAAAATCGCGAAATAAAAATCAGCTCTTCCATACAAAACTGCAATACCGGCTCGACTCAAATACAGCTTCTTAATATGCTGACACTTTTTTAAGGGGATGACCATCAAGCTGAACAACTTTCTCTATAGGACCAACATCGAAATCACGAAAAAAAAAATCAGCTGTCCCATACAAAATTGCAGACCTACTAGAGGCAAATGTATGGGACAGCAGATATTTTTAGTTTTTCTCAATGTTGGCTCCATATAGTGAAAGTTATTCAGATTGATGGTCTGAAGTACCTCTTAAGGTGTTTTGTTACACCCTGTGTAATACAAGTTTTTAAAGCGAGTTCTTTTCTATTGTTTTCCTATGATTATCCCTCTCCCCTTCCGTCCTTTTCGAGGTGGTCAGAAGCATTGCTACAACAACTACAGCTTACATGCAGTTGTAACAAGGCTCACTTTTAGCATTTTGAAGGTTTCCTGATGAAATGTCGTGCAAAGTTGTGATAAGCAGCTATAGCATTCCTACAAAAACCCACATAGTCACCTCGTACGACACCCACCCACCCACAGAGGTAGAAATCAGGTTTATCCATTTTAAACCGGAACCACACAACGTAAATACAAGTTTACTATATGTATACAAACGTGTGGATGCCATCTGGTTTCGTCCCTTGTGAAGTAAGAATCTACAAAGTTACCGACGTTATTACCATAACAAATGCTTTTTAAATCATACTATTCTCCAGCCAACCATGCTTTCAATCCACTTCCTTTACATAAATAACCAAGACATGGTTTTAAATTTAAACCTCTCAAGTAGATATTCCTCAAATCGGAATAAAGCTGGCAATGGCTGTGCCACTTTGGACTCTCTCCAAAACGATTTACAGTTCATTTGGCACTGCCAGTTTATCTGTAGCCGATAGTGCTAATACATCGTGAATCCTCTACTCCAAATACTTCATGATCCCTGAATCAAGTGAATTTCATCTTTGTCGTATACAGAACAAAAGTCATTACCTGGGACATTGTATTTGGAATAGAACACGCTTATTTCTGTTCAAGAAAGGAGTCCCAGTGATCGAGCCATATTCGTCTTAATGACTTACATTATAAGAGTTTTAGGAAGGGATTCTGTTGTGGAAAGGACAGGAATTCCTCATTTATTCTGGATTAGGATAATGTGGGTGATTTGTTCTCTTTTGTTGGTCAAGACAGGTTCAGGATGGATTCTTTTGCCGACTAATGTTGCGAATGTAAGATTGTGCCTTTCATTGGCTAATGTTTTGTTATTAGCTGTAAATACGAATATTACCACTCCTTACTATTCTGGTTATAATTAATCAGGGAGTAACCAACACAACGGCTGTGGAAAAGGCAGTAATAATTTATAAATAAATGACCAGTTATTTACATGCATCCATTTCTTCCCGTGGGTGTCTACGTGGCGGATAAGGTTTGTAATGCAGCGACACTTAAATAACGTCAAAGCCATTTTATAATCAATATCCTATATTCAAAACCTGCTAAAAACGATGAGCACCCATGTCATTAAGTTATATAGGGTGTAAGGAACAGCCCTCCGCACACTGAAACGGTGAACTCAGACCATCAAACTGAACAACATTCACTATGCAGCCTACCGCAGGAAACGCGAAAAAAAATCAGCTGTCTTTACCTGTCCTTACTTACCCTGTATACCTCCAATGCAAGCTTTAGCTTAATTCATTCATTCATTCATTAGTCGATACGCAAGTTAAAAAAACATCTCCAGGCCAGGACATTTCCAGGCGTAGCGTGGGATGCCCTGCTGCCCGCTGGAGAGACGACCTAAAAAAGGTAGCGGCGAGCGACTGGATGAGGAAGGCCGAGGACAGAGTTTTGTGGCGTGCCTTGGGAGAGGCCTATGTTCAGCAGTGGACGATGATAGGCTGATGATGATGATGATGATGATGAAGTTAAAATAACATATTGGTACATGACACGTCGTCTATGCGGATTCAAATCCGGACTCTCATTATTCAGTGTCCATACCTCTCCGCAATGTGCATTGATGCTCGCACAATATTTAAAACCTCAATGAGGGATTTTCCAAAAGCAAAAAAAAGTCAAAAGTTAGTTCCAAACTTCTCGATAGATGGCGTTGACAAGAGAGGGGTCGATTAGGTATGACCAGCACTGGTAGCATGCCAACCCGCGATAGCCGTAATACGGCTTTATCACTTCTTTTATATCGTTCTTTTGCGCGCGAACGAACGAGATAAAAGACGCGATAAAGCCGTAACACGGCTATCTCGGGTTGGCATGCTACCAGTGCTGGTCTACCCAATATCAAACTGTACAAAAACATGTATATTCATTCCTTACAGTCGCACACAGATTGCCACAAGAGTGACAGAACTAGATTAGACGTAAAGCTGTTAAACAAATGTCACCACTTTTTAAGCAAATTCAAGCAAAATTCGTTCTTAACGTAAGGAAATAGCGGAGTCTTCCAGCTGAAGGTCTGGTGACAAAATGGTTCAAGATGGTATCTGCACTGGTAGCATGCACACCCGCGATAGCCGTGATACGGCTTTATCACGTCTTTTATATCGTTCCTTTGCGCGCGAAAGAACGAGATAAAAGACGTGATAAAGCCGTATCACGGCTATCGCGGGTGTGCATGCTACCAGTGCTGTTTACTATTGACATTTCACTTATTCTAATGGGCGGTTGTCATAAGTGTGAATGGATGTCAAGTAGCGTTTCTATGTCTTGCTTTATATTATTTATCTACCCCTATATTTTATCTTTGAGTATGACCAATATAAGCTGACCGCGCGCAGGGTGAATAACGTATAACGTCGCGCGACCACCTTATTTTGGTTTTGCTTAGCTTGATGTGTCGCCGTGTGTACAAACAAACCCTTTCTTATTGTTGTTGGTTTATTATAAACTATCTGCGGGGCTAGTATGCCAACCCACTATAGCGTGATATATCGCTATCACGCTTCCGCTCTCTTTCTATTTTCGCACGACACGAACGAACAAGATAAAAGATTTGACAGATGGATGTGTTAAATATCGCAATCGCGGGTTGGCGTGCGTACTAGCCCCGCTGTTGATGAAGTAGCGATTACAAGTTTCCCGGTTTATTTGTGTTTTTCAGTTAAGCCGGGTCCGCTGCGCCATGTTTTCGTGTTACGATGGTAGCCAACACGAAAACATGGCGCAGCGGACCCGGCTTTAGGTTTTTGTAGTTTGTTATTGTCGTTATATTCAAAATGGATACAAAGCCCATACAGCCACGTCCGATACTTGATTCATTGTTGACAGACAATAACACCGAGGTTGTTAATAATAAACCGACAATAATATCAAAGGGTTTATACTGCGTCTTTTTATTAATAATATTCATAAATATACCATAGGTACCTAATCGACCCCTCTCTGTTCAACGCCATCTATCGAGAAATTATGAACTAGCTTTTTTTTTTCTCTGGAAAATCCCCCATTACAAACATACTTTATTACACTAAAAAGTAGGGTTATTTTCTTTAGTAACCCTAATAACTTTCTCCACTATTTCTAGTTAGTTTATTAATACAGCGACTGTATTGTTATTCCGTCGCGTCCGCCGCGCCGTGATAAACTGTTAACTCTGGTCACCCCCGGGACGAAGGCACGACGAAACCCTATTAATATTTCGGTTTAACAAAGTCTGTTTTGTCCCATAGGGCGGGGAAACTTAGAAAATGGAGGAGGTAGTTTAAAATGACAAAGAAAGCAACGTAATTGTGATAATATTTAGTTATATAAAACGACTGGTTAGAGGTTCTATAAAAGTTTATTGCTATCCGACAAGAAAACAAATCGTATCAAGAAAAAACACAAGGAACGAATCCAAAAGTGAGTGAGTGAACTTAAGAATGAACTATTGAATGACCGGTCACTCGCGGAGCGACGAGAAAGGAGAAGGGATCGGCCGGACTACGTAACTTTATACGAGTGGGCGCCCTACAACGTAACCCTGTAAGGTCGCGCGTTACAAGCTCCCCCTCTAACTTGGACGATGCGACCCCGCGTTCGAGTTAGCTAATACCATGCGCGGCCTACCACGCTTACGTTTTCCCTGCACAGGGTTACGGTTGTGGCCAATAAATGGATCGAGTCGGAAGACACAGTACTTGCCCAATTCCCCTGTGTCAGATATCTGCTCCAGCAGGTATGCAGTGTGGCTAACAGCCTCCTTAACGCGGCAAGACCCATCATGGCTAAGAATATCATTGGACATCTACTCCCGACAGAAATAGTTCACCCCTTGAATCCTAAGGGGTGATAGGTTACTTATCTTATAATCCGGTACCGGTTTAAGCCCTTCACTGGCCCGTGGTCTCCCCCCAAAGGGTTCGTCGGACTCCATACCCTCTGCTGTCTTACAGGTATCGGGGTCTTTCATCAAGTTTTCCCGCGTATCACCAACAGAACTTGCCGGAAAGTCGAAGCTAGTAAGACTGGTGGAACGAGGCGATGCGTCGAATTTGACCGTCGGCCTGACATCGTCTGTCCCCTCCCCCTGCAGTAGAACACCTCCACTGGCGTAGTCGGTACTCTCAGTCCGAGTGTGATAGCTGTCAACCTGCCAGAGGATTGGCGCCAGTGTTGCCAATGCTACGGCAATTACCGTGTTCTACGGCTTTCAGGCCAAAAAAATTACAAAATCCACGGCCTACGGCTGTAACCCTGTAGCCGTAGCAGATTCTACGGCTTTTCGCAAATTCTACTGTAATTGTCTAATTTATTTATAAAAAAATCACTTTTAGAGTATTCGACTGTTATAAATTCCGAATCCGAATGCCAACATTGCAACTAAGTTGTCTACGGTATGTTGGCTGGGTTTTGTTCCTCTTTCTTGCTCTGTGAGCAAAAAACTGATGAGATGAAATTGTTTTCCACACAAATAGATAAAATTTGCAAACGTTTAATTAACGTTAAAAACCTTAAGACAGCACCATTTGGCTAATATTGAAAAATTTTTCCTTTTTTAAGCAGTGACACGGCCCACCGTTGGTCTTTTTCCATATAAACACGGCTTTTTTACCTAATGTACACGGCCGCCTAAAAATTTGCATTGGCAACACTGATTGGCGCTGAGGTTTTAAACTCGTCACTCACCTTTATTCTGCGCGCTGCGTTCTCTGCCACTACGCCAGTTGACGTGAACTGGTTTGATTCGCTGAGGATGAAAGTGTTGAAGGTCATATTCCGCTCTGGAGTAAGCCTGGGGCCCTCAGTAGCTCCAACATTGTTGTCGTTAGTCGCCACGTTCACCAACTTTGCAGCACTCAAAGGTAAGGTATACTTACTTACAAAATCATAATATGCGCTAGGAGCATCACCGAAGCACCAGGTGTTGCGCGACAAGTCCAGTCTCACTCCTGCGTTGACTATGAAGTCCAGGCCCAACAACGTCCCTGTGTCTGCACCGGGAAGAACCAAAAACTGGGTACGTATAGCACGTCCCTGTAACGTGACATCAACATTCGCGGAGAGCACATTACGCACTTGGCTGGATCCATCGGCCATGCCGAACTTAAGTTCGGTGTCCATAAAATTGACTTTATGGTCAAGAAGAATTTTGTAAAGAGCAGGGCTCGCAATACTATGCGTCGCCCCGGTGTCCACAACTGCGACGCCTACCCTGTCCAAAACAGTGACACGCACCCTAGGTAAGTCGGTACAATTACCATTCGTCACGACTGCGCTATTAAAATCTATCCGCTCCGGTACAGGAGGAGAATTACCCTTCGGTCTACATATCTCACATCTAGAGCGCACCACCCCTGGCTGGCCACAACCATAACACCGTAAACTGATACTAGGGTTAGGTTCGAGTGTGTTAAAATTACTGTCACCCTTACGCGAGTCGGTTTTAGGATGACTTTGAATGTTAGAATCGTTATTGCACTTACGACACTCTTCCTTGGCATGACCGAAATTGTTACAAAACGAACAACGCGGACGAACACGCATAGATTGTGTTTTACTATCGTAATGAGTCGCATCGCCCGTGTTAGGTATAGATATAGAGCTTCGACTTACCAATTCGGGTTTCTTACGGTCATTGAACTCTGCGCGGGATTCCTCCACATTTCTCGCCGCTTCGATCAAACTATCGATGTCGCACACAGAATCACGCGACACATATTTACGTATTTTCCTATCTAACAGTCCGTAGATGATATCTAACTGCATCTCGTCCCGTACGTGATATGGTAACTTGCACAATAGCGCGCGCAGTTTGCACGCGAAGGCGTCAGCTCGCTCGTCCCCTTGCTCGCTGGCGTAGATCTCGCGGAGTAGCTTATGGGCTGGACGCGGGGTCTCGAACTTGCCGCGCAGCCGCTGTAAGGCATCCCTCCACGTAGATATTTTGGCACGAACTCCTTGCCACCACACGGCGGCCTCGCCGGTCAACAACATGGGTAAACCACGTAGTGCATGCTCGTCGCTAACGTTTGAACACTCTTTGTATACTTCAATGGAGTCGATGAAGGCCTCCAGCGCCTCGTCGCTGAGGGCCGCACCGTCGTATCGCGCCGTGCACTTTGCGAAGTTGCCGGGTGGGAGTCGGTAAGCGCGGTGGTCGTCGTCGGGTGTGGGCGATGAGGTTGCTCCGACACCCGTTGATGACGGCCGCGTAGATAAAAAGCTCTCGAACAATTGCCGGTTAGTTTCTGCCTGGCTCCTGGAAACCGCTGTAACAATGGCCGTCAACTGCGCGTCGGTCATTGTCACGACGCCGGTCCCGGTGATGTTCGGGTTGGATTCCGTCATGGTGACGTTGTGTTCACAATCTGAATCGTCGGTATCGTCGTTTCCTCGTCTCCTGCGGGTTGTCATCGGCATCGTAGGTATTTTGCCTCGAAGCCGGCGGCAGCGCGACGCGGTGATGGAAAACAAACGGCAATCGTGTCGTGTTGAAACTTGCAAAGAATGCACGGAAAGCTCTTCGACTTCGTACTGAGACTTTTTTGTCGTAAATTCGAAGGCCTATGCTTGGGCGCCACTATAAAACGACTGGTTAGAGGTTCTATAAAAGTTTATTGCTATCCGACAAGAAAACAAATCGTATCAAGAAAAAACACAAGGAACGAATCCAAAAGTGAGTGAGTCAGTAGTTATATTCCTTGGAGTGAGTGAACTTAAGAATGAACTATTGAATGACCGGTCACTCGCGGAGCGACGAGAAAGGAGAAGGGATCGGCCGGACTACGTAACTTTATACGAGTGGGCGCCCTACAACGTAACCCTGTAAGGTCGCGCGTTACAGTTATAATTTCTGAAAGGAGGACGCCTGGCTCCATCGTGAAAGTTCAAAATAGGGTAAACAATGAACATGTAACGCATTTAAGTTTACACCTTGTTTATAAAATATGCTTTCTCAGAGAAGTTCATGTGTAGTATAAGACCGCCTTCAAACTCGTTTCATTCTCCTCATTTTCATTCGGTATTTTTTTCTACAAATACAACATGTAATTTCTTGTTGCTAAAAGAAGATTTATAAACATAACACCGACTTTTTTGTTTTATTACCGCACGAGCTTTTACCCGCGACTTCGTCCGCATAAATTATATACCAGATTTTAAGTCAGACGATAAGCTATCAAACAAAAAAGTTTCATCAAAAACGGTTCAGTAGTTTTTGCGTGATACTCGAACAAACAAACACCCAATCAAACAAACAAACATACAAACAAACAAACAAACAAACAAACAGCAGACAAAAAATCCAAAAATTTGTGATTTGGAATCAGGGACAGGTAAAAACCATGTCGTAATTTTTTTTTTTGTAAATATCTTCAATGTACAGACACACTTCTGTTACAGTTTTATAATAGTTTAGATTTGAAACGCGTAAGTGTATCAACGTGGTATCAACCCTACAGGCTATCCCATAAATAAAACATTTCGATAATAAAAAAGCTCACAAAATCTTGTAAAACACGGGAAGAATGTGCTATCAATATCAGTGGATAAAATACATCACTCCATTAAATAATAATATTATGTAGGCGTATAATATTATGAGACCTTGTTATACGAAGACTTAACCAACACGGAAAATATGGTAACAAGACCAAATTGGACGCTTAACAATATGGTAATTCTTAAGCATTATAAATCGCACGCCCTCTCAAAACCTTTTGTCCGTAAATATTACATATTCTAAAATGGAAAATGGCATATGTTTTCAAATACTGTTTGTCCGATTTGCATATAGTTTATACGCTTGGCGAATATAGCGTTTTATTGGATTTAACACTTCTATTTCACGACATTCTATTGTTAGGGTTATTCTGAAAGTCGAGACCAAAAGACAATGCGGGTTTTGTATGGTAGGTTGCGGCCTTATTTTTCGATGTTGTTTTTAGCACGGCCAACAACCAAACTAGAATATTTTAGTTCAGAATAAAGTAAAAAACAAAACTTGTTATCACACATGTATCTCCCTAAAAGTCAGTCTGAAGTAGTCTGAAAGGAGATATAAAGGCTTGAAGTTGAAAATATATTCATTACGTTTACTTGAAGCCTTTATATCTCCGTACGGACTGAGTGTAGAGATATATTTGTCATAAAGTTTTGTTTGTAACTTTATTCTGAACTATTATATTCAAGTTTGATTGATGGCCGCGCAAAAAAAAGAGGCTCAAAGAAAAAAAGGCGTCATTTTCAGTCATTGACTTTTTTCTAGCGTAGAGCGAGCGGTTCAGGGGGTAGGTAAGGTAAAATTACTGACTTTGTAGGCATGACCACCAATCAGATCGCGCAAAACCGCAGGAACATAAATCGTGTTAACGAAGTTTTAACACGTACCATACCAGGCATAACACACATAGCCTGACGGAAAAACGGGTGTACTGCATGCAATGATAATACACTAAATAGTAACTAGTGACGTCATCAACTTTTCATTACTTTTTAGGGTTCCGAAGTCAACTAGGAACCCTTATAGTTTTGCCATGTCCGTCCGTCCGTCTGTCCGTCCGTCCGCGGCTTAGCTCAGAGACGCTTAATACTAAGAGCTGTAATTTAGCATATGTAATCCATTTTTTTAGGGTAAGTACAAGTTTCCGAGTAATAGTCGACTAACTTATAAAATGTACTTTTTAGACTTTATTAGCCGTTAAACCGTAGTATAAAACAAAAAGCCTTCTTCTAAGTCCATATTATATTGTGACGGGCAACTACGGAACCCTACCCTGCGAGTGGTCTGCCACGCACTTGGGCAGTTATTATAGTTTATCCTGTTACCAAAAATAAAGCTGAAGAATTTCACAAAACGTTTTTTTACTGATAAGATATAACTAAACTATATTTTGTCGTACAACAATAATAAAATTGCCACATTTGCTACGAAAGTAAACTCATGATCCCCATACTAACTGAATGAAAACAACGACCTGTGCATTAGCACAATCCTACTAATATTATAAACGCGAAAGTTTGTAAGTATGGATGTTTGTTCCGCTTTCACGCAAAAACAGCTGAACGGATTTTTAGTAAATTTGGCATACAGATAGACCATGGCCTGGATTAACACATAGGGTACTTTTTAACGCAGACGAAGTCGCGGACAACAACTATATAATATACGAGCTTTTACCTGCGACTTCGTCCGCATAAATTATATACCAGATTTTAAGTCAGATGATAAGCTATCAAACAAAAAAAGTTTCATCAAAATCGGTTCAGTAGTTTTTGCGTGATACTCGAACAAACAAACACCCAAACAAACAAACGAACAAACAAACAAACAAACAGACAGACAAAAAATCCAAAAATTGGTGATTTGGAATCAGGGACATCTAAAAACCATATCGTATTTTTTTTTTGTAAATATCTTCAATGTACAGACAAATTTCTGTTACAGTTTTATAATAGTTTAGATTATTCTGAGTTACCTCTGATAATTTCTTTGATCGAAAGATTCCAAAACATTATTTTTAGGTTCGCTACCGCATCACTTACGTTATTTATAAAAATAATAATATATTATATATAATATATTTATTTATTATTGTGAGAGGTCTAATTTGTTGGTTTGCCTGCCTGTTGCATTCTTAAAAACAACGTTTTAAAATTTCAGTGGAGTCAAGATAAAAATACAGTAATATTTTGCAAAACTTTCCAAAGAAAAATACAAAATCTCAAACACAAGCAATACCTTCATGCTATACGCCATTGGAAGTAACGGTGCCATTCGTTTTTACCGCAAAAATCGCAGTTTGAGAGCCTTTTAAACATAAGTTACTCTTTTGAGCGCAACAAGTCTTTGAGCGGATCTTATCTGATAAGCACCGGCTTGAGGCCACGGCTGACACCCGGTCACCTGTGGGTGAGCAAATGTTTGACTTTTAACAAAGAACTTTTAGAATTCAGGTCTATAGATACTTTTACGGGCTTATAAAGACTTTTGCGTAGAGTTGAACGGAAATCGAATTTAATATGAGTCAAGCTTTGGTCGTTTATGAACAATTACGTCATCATTGTTAAACATAAGTTACTCTTTTGAGCGCAACAAGTCTTTGAGCGGATCTTATCTGATAAGCACCGGCTTGAGGCCACGGCTGATACCCGGTCACCTGTGGGTGAGCAAATGTTTGACTTTTAACAAAGAACTTTTAGAATTCAGGTCTATAGATACTTTTACGGGCTTATAAAGACTTTTGCGTAGAGTTGAACGGAAATCGAATTTAATATGAGGCAAGCTTTGGTCGTTTATGAACGATGACGTCATCATTGTTAAACATAAGTTACTCTTTTGGGCGCAACAAGTCTTTGAGCGGATCTTATCTGATAAGCACCGGCTTGAGGCCACGGCTGACACCCGGTCACCTGTGGGTGAGCAAATGTTTGACTTTTAACAAAGAACTTTTAGAATTCAGGTCTATAGATACTTTTACGGGCTTATAAAGACTTTTGCGTAGAGTTGAACGGAAATCGAATTTAATATGAGGCAAGCTTTGGTCGTTTATGAACGATGACGTCATCATTGTTAAACATAAGTTACTCTTTTGGGCGCAACAAGTCTTTGAGCGGATCTTATCTGATAAGCACCGGCTTGAGGCCACGGCTGACACCCGGTCACCTGTGGGTGAGCAAATGTTTGACTTTTAACAAAGAACTTTTAGAATTCAGGTCTATAGATACTTTTACGGGCTTATAAAGACTTTTGCGTAGAGTTGAACGGAAATCGAATTTAATATGAGGCAAGCTTTGGTCGTTTATGAACAATGACGTCATCATTGTTAAACATAAGTTACTCTTTTGAGCGCAACAAGTCTTTGAGCGGATCTTATCTGATAAGCACCGGCTTGAGGCCATGGCTGATACCCGGTCATCTGTGCCCTGTGCCTGTGACTGAGCAAATGTTGGACTTTTAACAAAGAACTTTTAGAATTCAGGTCTATAGATACTTTTACGGGCTTATACGTAGAGTTGAACGGAAATTGAATTTAATATCTATGAGTCAAGCTTTGGTCGTTTATAAGCAATGACTTCATCATTGTTTATAGGTGAAGATTGCAATTTCAGTCGGTGGAAAATAGCTTGGAATGAATCGAATGCGTCAATCTTTTAGAATTGCTGTTTAAATTTCAGATTTATTCGTTTTATTTAATTAAATCACCATTGATTTTTTACAACAGATTTATAAATTGTCATAGTAAAACTGTTGCATGCACGACGAGTATACCTACTCAATTTAGACCTTTGAGATCGTACTGGTTAAATCTTACATTTTTGATATTGATTCATAATACAAAATTAATAAACTTCTAGTCTACCTCTTAAAAACTTTTGTAATGAAAGGACAAAATAGGTTGTAAAACATTTCTAATCAGCTACTTTAACGTGTTTTGCGGTCAAACTTTTAGTATTACCTATCACGATTATGTGAAACTTTGTATTGGAATCTAGACTAATGTGTTTTAGTGCTAAGCCCTAGAAACAGCTCAATATTTCTAAAAGTAAAACTTATTTTCATTGATAACACGAATTTCAACAAGAAGTAACATTTCTCGCAATTTTTTGACGTCAGAGCGAAGGTGACTTGAAGCCTTTTTTATCCCAAAAGAGACATGACCTTTTGGGATAAAAACGTCTCCAAGTAACCTATAAAGCATGGAGCTTTATGACGTCACTCTGTTTCAGATAACATTAGAACTTCAAAACTATTTATTAAAATCACAGAAACAAAGATTTGAAACACTCCCGTAAATTTTTAGAACGGCTTTAGTAAAGTCCAATGTATGCCGAATCGAATATTAGGTATATCCGGTATATCTCTAAGAAAAATAAATTATTTATTGCACTTGCTAATGTGAATTTGTGGAATGGTCAGAAAACTAAATAGAAATCGGAATATTACATTCATAGACTGGTTTACATGATTGATTGAATGGCAAACAAACAATTAATAAACTCGCTTTCAATATTCATAATTTTGTTTAAAGATTAGCTAGGATAACACTATGACGTAATAAAGTCTGTGCGAGTCGATTATAATCATAACGATGCCATTGAAATAACATTCAGAATTTTATTATTCCTTTGATGTTACTCGTAGCTAGAGGAAGGGAAGTATTAAAAATTATTAATACGTCCCGGTGCGTTACAGTTATTTAATCATTTTGAATTGACTGAGGTAAAATCTGTAAGTAAACATTCTAACATAGTGGAACTAGCTAGCGAGCTTACTGCTACACTTCGTACCTAAAGCTACGCAATTCTATAGTGGGCATCCGCCCGGTTTTGAGTAACTTTGTAACCATTTTATACATTTATGGAGGTGCTACTTGGGAATGTTCCTCCATTGAAAAGGGAAGATCTTCCACCAGGCTATGTGTGAAGCCTGAGGACCGGCCGTGGTCCAACAGTTCTTAGTTGGACCTTGTATATATATCGAATCTCTGTGATTATTTCTCTTGCGCGATTTATGTCTTGCATTCGATTGTGAACCTTATTTGTAGTAGGTTACGAGTTACGTATTTACGATGAACGTTGTCTTTGTATGGAGCATATTTCCGCGAGCGACGGTATCGCCATCTGTTGGCATCTTTGCTATAACTTGTGGGTGCTGATCATCTGTAGTAGTTCCCACACATTAACTATGGCACTTTTTAAGCAGAAAACATATCTGAACAATCTACAGGATATGAGAAGTGTTGTGGTTTTTCTCGAAATCTATTTTAATTAATAAAACTGAAGAAAAACGAATCCAAATTCACCCCTTTTTTCCCAGTTGTAACCGTTTTACTCTTACATTGTTGATCAGAAGAATATGAAAATTTGCAATATTCTTCACAATACAATATACATGAATGATGTGGTTTTCTTATTTTTTGAAAATTCATAAAAAATCATACAAGTTTTCAAAGAAAACGGAAAATTCTGACCGGAGCCACGCAATTGAAGCGGGATGGCTAATTGCAAAAGTTTGCTTGTAAGAAAGAAAGCCTTGAAAGAATTATTAGTGTTTTTGGGAAGATCCTTGACAGTTAGATGTGACAAGCAGCGAGGCAGTGAACGAGAAAACAATCCTTCAATAGCTTGTTCACTCTATTTTGACTTAGAAAACTGAAGCGACTATATTGGTGCACTTTTCCTCGCACACCACCTCGCTGTCTCGAACATAAAAAATAAAATAAAATAAAAAGGGTTTATTTGCATCCACTCTAGCCTAATTTACAATTGTTTATTAAATTGTTAACATTAAGTACTTAGCATAATAGGTATGAACATAAGTAAATAGGGCTTTTTATTTATCAAAAAGGAACCTCTGACTCCCAAACAAGGATAGCCTGGGCTATGTGAGTCAGCGCTCTTCACATTTAGCTAAAAAAGAAAAAGTATAAACAAAAATAAGCAAAAGTATAAACAAAACAAAAACTACAAGTACAAGCACTTATAGTGGATGTGTGGGTGTGTGTGTGTGTGTGGGGGGGGGGGGGGGGGGTGGGGCGGGGGGTGCATATGTGTGTTGGTGGAGTCGTGGGGAAGGGGGGGGGGGGATATTCTGCTTAGACCTACGATACTACTATTCGTATCTTGGTATCGGATGACTCTGGTGATTATTGTAGGGAAGAGTAACAGTATTTGTGCTGGTGATGCAAACATTCAGGAGATTACAGTCAACAAGTTCTCCGTTTCTGCGTAGGTTAAACCCTGTAGCCATCTCCTCAAAGCGATTTTACATTCATGTTTATTAAGACAATAAATGTTAATTTTTTCGGATATGCGGTTGTACAAAACTGCACTTATTATGAAATAATGTCGTTTAGCGTGGGTGGGTGTGGGCGCTAACATCTGAGAGATATGCACCCTTAGCCTAAGACAAGAGCGGCTTCGCTGACAGAAGTCGATCATCATTCAAGAGATCCTCACTAGTGTCTGAAAAGTGTATGTCTATCCGTCCAAAGCATAGATATATTATACCTACAGGTCCAAAGCAACAAAGAACATGCCTTTGAATAGAACATGGAACGCTAGACTGCGTAACTCTGTCTACGATATCCCTGAAAGTCAGTTTAAAAAGCACTTGTGGGAACTACTACAGATGGTCAGCACACATATTTTGATATGACAACAGATGGCGATACCGTCGCTCGCGGAAATATGCTCCATACAAAGACAACGTTCATCGTAAATACGTAACTCGTAACCTACTACAAATAAGGTTCACAATCGAATGCAAGACATAAATCGCGCAAGAGAAATAATCACAGAGATTCGATATATATACAAGGTCCAACTAAGAACTGTTGGACCACGGCCGGTCCCCAGGCATCACACCTAGCCTGGCGGAAGTACTTCCCTTTTCAATGGAGGAACATTCCCAAGTAGCACCTCCATATTGGTGACCCTCGACAGAGAACATCGCAACCTGAACACCGCAGAGCAGCACCAGCCCAGAGCAGCAACCAGCTTCAACCAACTCTTCGCACCCCTCGACCAGGTCAAACAAGCAGCAGTCACACCATCAACCCGAAGCCGCACCAGGTCCATCGCAGCTGTCTTCACACCGCTTCCTGGGCCTGCAGCTTCCTCAACGACAGTCAGCGTCTGCATAGAAGGATCTCCCGCAGCCCACGTGTCTGAGCTCACCTCCACGTGGCAGTTCTGCTCGCCTTCTCCACGCCTGTCACTCGCCCGCATCACATCAGGATTGGTCTCCCTGATAGATGCACACGCCGCAGCACATCGCTCGTCAGACTCACTTGACTGGAGCCCTGCACCTACACTACATGGATACAGACTGCACACTTCGAACTACTCAACGACCTCCGGTCTGAGGGGGGAGTCCTGTGGGAACTACTACAGATGGTCAGCACCCACAAGTTATAGCAAAGATGCCAACAGATGGCGATACCGTCACTCGCGGAAATATGCTCCATACAAAGACAACGTTCATCGTAAATACGTAACTCGTAACCTACTACAAATAAGGTTCACAATCGAATGCAAGACATAAATCGCGCAAGAGAAATAATCACAGAGATTCGATATATATACAAGGTCCAACTAAGAACTGTTGGACCACGGCCGGTCCCCAGGCATCACACCTAGTCTGGCGGAAGTACTTCCCTTTTCAATGGAGGAACATTCCCAAGTAGCACCTCCATACACTTGTGACTGTTTAAAAATCTGCTGTCCCTTAATATGGACAAATTAGCTCTGCAAGGAATAATTATGTTGTATACCAAAATTGACAGGGTACTCAAAAAACAATGATGCCTTTATAACGCCGCCATTACATTTCCGACGTGCCACACTTATGTCTGGGTCATTATTTTTTACGAGGTCATCCGTACGTACCACTTGTTACGTGCACATAACGTTCACGACCGATTTTAAATGACCTCCCACCCCTCTAAACTCATTTTAGATAAAGAGAAGAAAGGGGAATGGTTATTGTCCATCATGGGTCAGAATATGATGGTGTTTGAAGTCTTTAGAGTTCCTTCGTGATAGGGATTTAATACATCATTATGTAGCTTGGAAGAGTTTTCAATCGCTAATCGGAGACTGAATGGAAATCTTGAAAAAACGAAATTAAAATATAATAAAATTCGTCCTTGTACGCCTTAGACTAATTATATCGGGACGCGTAACCACGTGTCATTCTACTAACAAACTTTCTGCCACTTTTTGCGGGGGGCGAGGTAACATGTTATCCGCAACTTTGGATTTTATTCCCTATGACTTTAGATTCTAATTTTGAATGTTCAAAATCATGAAAAGTAATCTCGTGTAAACCCCAAACGTTCTAAGTTCAAAATTATTGTTTCGCTATTATAGGCTGTCTCGTTTAGTGATAAGGTATAAAATTGGGTGTAAATGCGCAAGATTAATTGGTCTAATACCGTGGCAGAGGGGAAATGCTACCGCAAGGCCGGTCCGGATATAATTAGTCTAAGTTGTACGCCAAAGCGTACTATTTTTAATGGTCATTAAAACATAGAGCATGTTTTTTACGACCTAACGACCTTTTTCCAAGACTAAATCCACTATTATAGTATAAAATGTAGCAGTTTGTATGTAAAAGAGTGTAAAAAACCCTGTTGGAGCCTTTAAGGGTTATTGCTTCAGACCATAAATCTGAACAACTTTGAAAAGCCAATATTGAAATCGCGAAAAAAAAGCCAATGAATCCATACAAAACTGCAATCATAACTCGACTCGATGTAAGGGACAGCTGATTTTTTTTCGCGATTTCGATATTGGTCCCATAGAGAAAGTTGTTCAGATTGATGGTCTGAAACGACACTTTAAGGCTCCAACAGGGTTTTTTTACACCCTGTATAATTTAGATATAATTATCTACTAACTTTAAACAAATTCTTAGAAATCGTCCTAAATATTATGAGATTCCCCTGTTGGATGATTTTACGAAATTCCAAAGAGTCCAACCCATGTACTGCCGCAATTCCTGACACACAAAATATCGACGCGTAGATCTACGTTCCGGCAGTTTGAAGGTTAAACCGTTTTTCCAATAATTACAGTTCTAACTTTAACTTAAGTAGGTAATTTCTACTCAAATTGCCCGGCACAATCCAAAGTCCATTCGCAATTATTTTTTTGGTAATTTAATAGGGAAGTACCACAAAAATTTTGTTCACGTGTCTGTACGTAAAATTATTGTAGCGGGTCCTTCTTAATATGCTGACACTTTTTTAAGGAGATGATCAGACCGTCAAACTAAACCACTTTCTCTATGGGACCAAAATAGAAATCGCTTAAAAATATCTGCCCGCCCATACAAACATACTCGAGCAAAATGTATAGACAGTAGATTTTTTTTCACGATTTCGATGTTGATCCCATAGAGAAAGTTGTTTAGTTTGATGGTCTGATAATCTCCTTATAAAAGTGTCACCCTATATAATATAATAGTTTGTTCTGTTTCTGACACATCTTTAAAAACAAGTGAGACGAGTACGACTTTACATAAGGCGACAAGATATTGAAAATGACATAGGCATCTCTTAGAATACACACTTATAGTGTTTCCAATTTCCTCTTCGTAAGTCGGAAACAAGGAAGTTTGCCGACTGCTAAGCGAAGTACATTCTACTCCAGTTAAACTGTCTCGAGATGTAAACAAAAGCTCTTAAGGGGCTATGTGGAAAAATTGGATTCTTCAAAGCTTCATATATAATGAAGTACTAACAGTAGGAGTATGATTTTCGGATATGTGTAAATTGAACATATAATTGAAGTTTTGATTAGAGCCAAAACACGATTAAGACACATTTTCTCGATAGAAAAACAAGCCAAAGTAGCCTCCGTTTTTATCTATGAACGCTTGGAACTGCTTAACGGTGAATAATAGAAACACAAGACTTGATTTAAGAAAAAGAGATTGATATTTTGTAAATTTTGATTAGAACAGAATTGAATTTACATAAATAGTACAATCACAATTAAATAAAGTTTGATTTGGCGCTCGATTCGTTTCAGGCGCGCGCGCCGCCCCATCTCTTTCTCTCGCATCAGGCCGTAATATAAGCTATCCCACGCCTGTTTCGCTTAAATTATTTTTCGACATAGGCCGTTAATTAGTTATGTCACAAATCAAACATTGACATTAAAAGAGGTTCTTCAGCCCATCAGACTGAACAATATCGAAATCGGGAAAGACATGACTGTATTCCTGAGGTTGTTCCATAGAGAACGTCAAAAGCTACTCGATCTAAATGTATGGTACAGCAATTTTTTTTTCGTGATTTCGATTTCGGCTCCATAATTGAATTTGATGATGAATTAGTTTGATGGCCCAAAGTACCCCGTTAAGTATGTAAAACTCTGTTTGTATAAAAATTACTAGCGACCCTTCCCGGCTTCGCACGGGTGCAATGCCGATATAAAGGGTGAAATTGATATCATTAGCATCCTTTTAAACTAAGAGTCTGCCCATCAAACTGAACATCTTTTACTATGGGAGCAAACCGATCGGAGCAACTAATAAAACCGCCTTCAAAAAAACTAAAAAGTTAAAAAATAATATTGCAGCCGATGACTTTTTCGTTCGCATCATAAGAACATTAATTTGTTTTATCGAAGTCGCTGTCAAGCCGATTCGAAACAGGGCTTGCATTAGTTTTTTGGCTTGGCTTGACACCGACTTCTATAAAACAAATTAATGTTCTTATGATGCGAACGAAAAAGTCATCGGCTGCAATATTATTTGTTAACTTTTTAGTTTTTTTGAAGGCGGTTTTAATTTTTTGTTAAAATTTTTTTTATTTCAAAATTTTCAGTGGTGAATTCATTAGTTCGATTTAACAGTAGTGCTTCAAATTAACAAACGCACTAATCGGCACTACGATTTTCGTAGGTTCCCCTCGATTTCTCTGGGATCCATCATCAGATCCTGGTTTTCTTATTATGGGACCACCCTTGGGATATCTCCTTTCCAACAAAAAAAGAATCATCAAAATCGGTTCATAAATGACGAAGTTATCCGCGAACACACATTAAAAAAAAAATATATACGGTCGAACTGAGAACCTACTTCTTTTTTTGAAGTCGGTTAAAAAATCTGCTGTTCCATACTAAACTGCAGAGTCTACTCGACTCAAATGTATGCAACAGCTGATTTTTTTAGTTGCTCCGATCGGTTTGCTCCCATAGTAAAAGTTGTTCAGTTTGATGGGTAGACTCTTAGTTTAAAAGGATGCTAATGATATCAATTTCACCCTGTATATTAAAAAAAAAACGCATCAAAATCCTTTCTAAGCATACATAGGGACAGACAGACAGCGGGAAGCGACTTTGTTTTATACTATGTAGTGATCACCAGACTATAAAAGATACATCAAGCTAAAACTAATCATTTTAACGTAGATTTTAACGGGTTCTTACCGCGTACTGTGTTCTCAAAAACTGTATAGAAGATAATGTCCTTCTTGATACCTACTTTATAATTATAACCCATGAGATTACCTAGATTTTAATGCAGTCCTTTTTTAGTACCTAGGTCATAAAGTTATTATACCTGTCGGAATAGAGTAACTGACATGAGCTGTCAAATGAAACCGTTTTTTGTGCATTTGTCGGCACTTATCGACACCCTAAAACTTCGAGTTCTGTGTATAATTGTGAATCTAACGTGAAATCGTAGGTAATTTAATGAAATAGTGTTAGTATATTTCACAAAATAATCTACGACTTCACTTTAGATTCACTAATTATTCACAGAGCACGAATATTTACCCAGTCGATTGTGCTGACAAGTTCCCAAAAACGGTCTATTGCCTCGCGTCACGTATCTCTTTCTATTATACAGTGGCGCCGCTAGGTACATCTCGCTCTCTCAGCTGTCAGTTCCTCTATATGATACCTTTATGACCTAGGTGCTATAAAACCATATTTACTTTCTAAACTATATTCTGCTGTAAAATTGTTATCATTATTAGCCCTTTCTTCATAAACAAGTCATCTCAACCCCTAAGTAACGTGGCACAATGCATAAAGTACATTATACCTATGCAAAATCATGTCCTTTTTCCTTACCAAGATAATGTTTTCCGGGTTCACATAAAAAGGATCGTACAAAGAGTTTTATGATTATGGAGCCGACAACTTTTTGAGTTATTATGAGAAGCGGATTGACACCGGCGCTGGCGTAAAACTATAGCGAGATTGTAGTTTTATAGTTTTATGTTTATGACTCCACGCTTTTACGTTGGAGCTTTTTATATACCTATATTGAATTCACAAGGCTCCGTCGTTAAGAACTAGAGGTATTGTGAACATTAACTCATAGTGTTGAGATATTAAATTACTGTTCCATTTAAGATAATAGTTCTTGTAGAGCGCCCGGCCGCATACAAACAAAGTTAGATCCTATTTTCAATACTAACAGATTAAAGTCAATGACATTTTTTAAGCACGATCACAGAGTACTATTATAATACACAATCTAGATATAAATTTTTGTGTCTGTATTTTGCATCCTAGTAAATTAATATTTCTATGGATTTGTCACTCAAATATAATGTAGAAATATACATTTTATCGAAAACTGTCAAACCAAGTAAAAGAGATTCGTTTCTAGATCGTGTTAAAAAAATTGCTTTGACTTTAATTAATTAGTATCCAAAACATAATGAATATTCGATTGTACACCTACGTATGGAGCGCGCTAAAGGTTAAGTATATCCTCTTAAAAGTGTATAAACTTTTCAATAGAATGCCTGTATAAACTTTCCACGAGTCTATAAGAATATTCTGATAGGAAACTAAAAGGGTTATAAAGCTAGATTTAACGTACGACTTACCTCATCATATATGAAGTTATCGATCTCCTCGAGCGGTCGTCCATACAGCTTGGGCGGAAAGGGCTCGTACTTCCTCGGCAGGCGCGCGCCGTCCTCAACACTGAGCCGGCGGCGCGGCATGAAGCCGAACTCGCGCACCAGCTGCGCACCTCGCGACCCTTGGCGCCGCGCCGACTCGCGCGTAAACGGCGTGACGGCGGCGCGGGGCTCCTCCTTCTCCTTCCCACCGCCGCCGCCGCCGCCGCCGCCGCCGCCGCCGCCACTACCTCCGCCACCGCCGCTCGGCTCGTTCGCAAACGTGACACCATCGAGCGGTATCCGCAGCTCCTCCCGTCGCGGCTTCTCGCACTCCACGTCCAGCGCATCGCGCGACTGCGACGCGACCAGAGGCGCCGCCGCCTCCGGGTTGGTCGCCTCGAGCGTGCGCACGATCTCCCCGAGGAGTCGGGAGCCGTCGATCTCCTCGCCGGGCGAGTTGAGCGGCGCCGGCGGCGGGAACGAGAACCGCCGCTCGTCCTCCTCCATGCCGACGAGGCTGGGCGCTACGTGCGCCGGCGCATCGCCACGCGGCCCCACATACACTCACACACACTATTTATGCGATGACGCCATTTCCTATTGTTACTGCCACCTGAAACAATTAAAAGGCATTTCAGTCTGTTTATCCTGTGATTAATATTTCCCCGAACGAATAAACGTGGCCACAAATGGGTGCGCTGAAGTATTTGTTCGGAATGTAGCCCAGTCATTTTACGGTTTGAGCCGGGACTAATTACTAATTGCATTTTTTTTTCGCTATAATATTGAAGAGCCAATTTGAGCTTAAGAATGTACCAAAATTAAAAAAAAATTACTTCAGCAACAGTTCCAATTTCAAAATATAGATATGATCTCGTTCTAAAAAAACCTGATGATGAATATTTTTTGCACATATTTAAGGCTTCCATCATACATACTTCAAACATGGTGTAAATATTTTTGTCTATTTAGAAGGTTTTGAAAAATACATTCGTATTTTCTAATAAATACCTAATTTTTTTAATTTTGATGCCTATTTTATTGATCAAAAATAATGTATATTGTTAAATCTAATTCAAATGAGTGCATTGTTATTAATATTATTAATTTAAAAGCCTTCTGGGACACACGATTTTGATTTCTATGTTGCGTAGCAAATTTTTTTTTAATTTGGTTTAGGATAGTATTTTTGTCACTAAATGGTGCCGGTTACAGTTTAAAAGTCCAATTAATAATTACTCCCTACCCCGCCTAACAAAACTCCGTAAAATGACTGGCCTAATGAAAGAAACGGTTTGTTTATCTACCGTTGAGTCTGTTTCGTTGCAATAATTTAGCACATGGCGCAGTAAAAGTCAGCATTAAAAAATATCCTAGATTTTATTTACGAATCCAAAATCTGTTTTGTAAGCAAACAGCCGACGGCGGGCGGCGGCTAATAAACCACGGGTTTTAGCATTGAATTTACGTTACGGGCGTTAGCGGGGACCGCCTTGTATCTCTCCGTACAATATTGATATACGAGATCGTAAACCGTCGGGTATTTAGAGCCGACCGCCTGTGCGAGTCAAAATAAAATAATAAATAATTTTTACATCAGAAACTTCTTTTGTGAAAACACTGTAATTTTCTAAAAGCTATGCATAATGCTATTTGATTCATGCAGAACCAAAACAACCGTGAATATCTAGCTGGCCAAATCGTTTCTGAAAAAACAAAACAAAAAGAGTTAAAGAAATGGAAACTTTTGCCCAGTAGTTAATTAATCACAGGATAATAAGTTTGATAAAGTCCAAACAGTTTATTCCGACGTTTCATCTCATCTGACCGGCTTATATTAATAAAGTTTGCTAAATCCTTTAACTTTAAAGTAGAAACGCTACGAGTAGGCATAAAACACATTATCCTAGAGTGGTTACATAAATTATGAGACATAAAAGAGAGTTAGGTAAAGTGCTTACATAAGTTGTGTACACATGACTTGTGTAGAAAATTGCTTATCACGAAACATGATAGATATACGGATCTGTTGCTCGTATTGGGTTCATATAAGGTGAGGCGGGGCTATTCCGGCAGCGGGGCTATTCCGGCATTTGGCTATAACTTTTGTTCTATAAGCTTTTAGTCAGTCGCGACACCTGGTACAGGTAGAGAAAAAGCTTGTTTCTTCGATAAAATATAGATGGGGCGGCTAACGCAGGAATTGTTTGATTGGGAAGCCATATTGACGGGATACCATTTTTTTCGCTTGCGTTACCAAAAACGCTTCGCAAATTTATTAATTTTTTTAGTGGTTTTTGTGTTTTATTTGAAAATTAATCAAGTTAAGTAATATGAATAAGAACTGTAGATTCTTTTCTGCTAACTTATTAACCCCCCAAAACTATGATGGAGGGGCAATTCTGGCAGAAAACACTGGCGGAATAGCCCCACTGTTTTTGTATGAAGTAGCAAAATGCTAGTGATGTCCACAGTATAGACATAAACGTCGATATTAAGTTCAGTACTTTTAATCCTACCATATCTCGCATGTACATTTTTAGGTAAAATCAAGACAAAACATGTTTGACAGCCCGGTAGCACAGTCGGTAGTGAACCTGCCTGCTGTGCCGAGGGTCGCGGGTTCGAATCCCGCAAGGGACAAATATTTGTATGATGAATATGAATATTTGTACCCGAGTCATGGATGTTTGTATCTATATATGTATTCTTTATCGTTGTCTAGTCATCGTAATACAAGTCCAGGCTAGATTCTGGTACTTTAAATGTGGCTAGATAATTTGTGTGACATTGTCCAAGATATTTATTTATTATTATTTATTTAATCTAGTTTAAAATAAGTATATTGTCATACGAGTATGTATCTTGTATTATTATAGAGATGATGTAACATTTAAAGATAAAAAGAATAACGTATTTACTCAGAAATCAAAACTTTGAAATGCGGTTGAAGACGTGAAAAAACTAAAATAACTGCATGGAGCGGCACAGATACTCAGGATAGATACCCAGAACTACAATAAATACCAAACCTTTATTAAAAAGAAGAGAGTTAATAGGAAATCAATTTTAATATGACGTTTTTTTATCATAAATTTAGGATTACTCGTACTCAAAAAATGTTTTATTAAATTAAGCACTTATACTTACTTTAATCACTCTCATCCAATTTTTAAGAAATTTTTGCTAGGTTCCGTTTATCGACTTTTACGTGTCCCAGCCCTTGCATGTATGGAGAGCTGCCAGAATAGCCCCACAAAATTTTTTAAGTGTTTTTATTCGAAAATAAAGCATCCCAGCTTGTCATAAAGTTCATTTTCGCATATGTCGTATCGTCAATATTGTATTGCTTTGAGTTTCAGCGTCATAGCTCCATAGATGGCGGAGATATTGTCGACTGCCGGAATTACCCCGCTGCGGGGTAATTATGGCCACATGGTATTTTTACGAGAATTTCGCTTCTTTTGCAAGTGTAAATATGCGTTTTTAAAACAAAAATAAAGGGGAAATCAAAATAGATAAAATACCCTTTAATATGCAATAGTCAACTTTACTGTAACTTTATAACAAAGGGAAATAATGAGGTTTAAACTTTTCACTTTGATTTTTTGTGTCAGAATAGCCCCGCCTCACCTTATCTATTTTTTACATAATGGTGTTAGAGTTATTATGACACTGAAGTTCAAACGATAATAAAGAAGAACGGAAGATTTGGACTCAGCCATTTTTACGAAAACTAAAAGCCATTCAGGTCATAATCATTAAAAACAGAAATAATTTTTTCTGTTTTTAATGATTATGACCTGAATGGCTTTTAGTTTTCGTAAAAATTGCATTTTTTTAAAAACCTTCCACATCTCCAGAAGTCTGGATTCAAAATTAGAAATTGCTAGTAAAATAGAGAAATCATCCAAAAAGCAGTAGCAAAACGCAACCACGACAACTATTTTTCATCGAATATTATCACTGAGGTATTTTTTGGTCGTTATGGAACGTATTTGGATTGGTTGAACTGATAGTGTTTGTGATTTAGTTTTTTCCATTATCGTAATATTGTTCGGTTGTCATGAATTTTTATTAAAATAAACACAAGGAATGCGTAGAAGATTAATTAGACTATCTAATAAGAAAGATTATGAGTTTCACACACGTGATACAAAAGCTATCATAAGGAGAAATACCTTTCCCCCAGCTTCTACAGGTTACAACCAATTTACTTTTTTGTTAGTTTTGTTTCACTCTACACGTATTAATAAGTTTCATTCATGTATGGGACCTCTAAGTCTGGGTCTCAAATTACATGCCCGTCCGCCAAACTTCTTTTGGCATGTTTGGGCTTTGATGAATGATTGGTTTTCGCTGCGCTCCGACCGAAGACCAATGTATTGGTTTCTATATTCTATTGTTTTGACGAACCGGTTGGTGTAATGGTTATCCGTTGGATCGTCGAACTAGAGGTCTTGGGTTCGAATTCTGGTTCGGTCTTGGATGTTATAAGTTTGTGCCGTCGTTGTATGGTTTAATAAAAAGCCAAGTAAAGTAGCTCACGTTTGGGGTCATTACAATGTATGTGCATGTAAGCGTTAATTTTTTTGTAAGAATTATAATATTTATTGGAATTTGTACAACTTTTATTGTTTCTTTATTACATGTTTTAGTGTGCTAATCACTACATATAATAAAACAATGTCGCTTCCTGCTGTATGCTTATTATCCCTATGTATGCTTAGATCTTTAAAACTAACGCAACGGCTTTTGATGCAGTTTTTTAATGGATAGAGTGATTCAAGAGGAAGGTTTATATCAGCATTGCACCCGTGCGAAGCCGGGGCGGGTCGCTAGTAATAAATAATATAGGTATAGTTTCAAAAAATGGAAGGGTAGAGGAGATCTTTGCCCTGCTGTAGGATGGCTCAGACCAATAAAATGTATACCAGAATTGTTACACCGAAATTGGCTGACTCGATTCAATTCGTCAAACTAATAAATAGCATATTACCTACGTATCACTCTTCTACTAACAAGTAATCTTTTATTAGTGACCTCTACAAGCCATTGTCTCACCGGTTTTCGTTTTCCACTCAACGGTTTGAAATCTAAACAATCAGCAAACTCCAAACAGGGCGTGATTCCGGAGTGTCTGCTAACCGTATCGGAAAATTACTCCAAATGCGGCGACAGCTGAGTTTCCCGTTCTCTAACTACGTACACGAATTCAGTAAATATTCGGGGGCCCCCCTAAATGTGTTTAGAGAAATTCGAATCGGGGGCTCCATCTTAGCAAATTTATTTTGAGCACTTAGTTGTAAAATGTTAAATTTATGCGTTTAATTTAATTATGTTTCTGACCACCACAAAAGGGAATTACGGCCGTGAGTTTATGTATGACGTATGTAATAAATTAGCCAAGAGGTCTTTTTGATATCATGATCCGGTTAGATTAATCCTTGAACTACAACGGACAAGATATTATTGAACCAGGGTTGAGAGTGGTTAATACTTCAATAACAATGATTCTCACACACACGCAAAGTTATAATAGCTCTTTCTGACCTTTTAGTGACAAAATACATGCGCTGTGCAGCGAGACTTGGCGAGACGCATTGGAACCTATGGACTACTACAGAATGCTATCAATATTAAAATCATAAAAAATCATGGGTAATGACATTTTATACCTATACAAGACTTCGCATCAGCGCGCTGTGAACGGGACGGCAAAAGTGAGCTTGATTGTTTTACATTACTACTTAGTGACCGAGGACATTTGAAAGGACTGGAATGTCAGCGGCAATGTATGACAGCAGAGCACAACTGAAGCATACTAAGGTGATTAGAGAAAAGTGTCATTTTTGGGTTTTGTTATTGTATCACGTAGTGCGTCCATTGGTTTTGGGGGACCCCTCTGGATCCGCCCATGCCTAAGTATTTGGGGAGTCGGTATCGTGAAATTGATCGGAATATGTTCACTGAATGGATGTTGTATGCCGATACAACTGGGAATATTACTAAAGTTAGAAACAGGTACGGTGGTTAAAGTAGCGTTTAAATATTGTTTCTGTTATTTTGATGACGATAAGGGTTGTGATTTTCTCCAGGGAGAAGCAAAGAAACTATCTATCGTAGTTATTAGGAATCGTCTGAGCATTTGAAAGTATGTTTTTTTGCCATACAGGGTCCTTCTTAATATGCTGACGGTTTTTAAGGGAATAACTGCCTCCGTGGTCTAATGGTTAAGAGCATTGGCTCTCGATACGGAGGTCGTGGGTTCGATTCCCACGGGGGACACCTAGTGATATAATGTCACTTTGTGCGTTTTTCCCCAGTTGGTTAGGACATTGCAGGCTGAATCACCTGATTGTCCGAAAAGAAAAATGATTCCGTGCTTCGGATGGCACGTTAAGCCGTCGGTCCCGGCTACCATCTCTGGTGGTAGTAGTCGTTACATAAAAACCACGTCAGAGGCCGTAAGGCGGTCTGAAAAAACTCTGACACCAGGGCTCTGCCCACACGATAAGAAGAATGGAATAATCACACAATCAAACTGAAATTTCTCTATGGGACTCTGGGGATCGAAATCGGGAAAAAATATTTGCTGTCCCATACATTTCAGTCGAGTAAGTGTGCAGTTTTGTATGGCACAGCTGTGTTTTTTCGATTTGGATGTTGGTCCCATAGAGAAAGTTGTTCTGTTTGATGGTCTAATTATCCCCTTAAAAACTGTCAGCATATTAAAGAAGGATGCTATATTGAAGTGTACGTAAAATTGATTATATTCTAGAGATAGAAGCATGATATATTTATATTATATTCATGCATTTTCCTTTAAAAACTGTCTCTAGTTTGATCAAGGTCCCGTGCCCTAAAACGCTTGCCCCTCTAGATAGGTATAAGTTAGTAGTTTTTAGATGAAGTTAGTTAGTTAGCTAACTTAGTTTAAAAGAACTTTGTACCAAATTAATAGTTCTTTGTTAAACCCTCTTTCTTTGTAAGTCGTCGGAAAACTTACCGTGATCAAATTAATGAATTTCTCCGAAAAGAACAAGTGCGCATTGCAACAAACTCAATAGGGTTCATGCAAATATGTACCTATGGATAAGGCGAAAGAATTACATGTCAGGATCTTAGTGTGTGACGAACCGTAGTCTCTGCCTACCCCTGTGTACAGTCGGCCACAAATAGTACCTATCTATTTATTTTAATCTTTATAACCGTCCGAATCAAATTCACACTGAAAAAAATGCAAGCCTACTAAGACTCTTAATTAGCACCAAAATAATTTAAAAAATACGTTATTATTGTTTACTAAAAACAAAAGATGGATAGTTGTAACAATAAGCCGAATTCGTTTAATAAAATTCTCTTAGTCGGAGAAGTCATGATGTTGACAGGCTCATATGGATTCATGATGTTGGTTGAAGTAAACAATTTTTTTTTTCAGTGCATACATTGCCATTTCAGCTTTAAGATATTAGCATAAGGAATTCAAATCATGTTTCGACACACTTATTAGGTACCTACGTATTCTTATTTAGCATATTTTACCATTACGACTTACAGCCAGTTATCATAGAAATAGAAATCATTTATTGTTAAAAATCCATAATGGAGAAGTAGGTCATTTTCGATTGGTGATTAACCAACCATCTTAAAACTAATTAAAATGCAGGCATAAGAAACTAACCAAATAGGGTGCATTTTTCATAATTAGGTAGATGTTATCACATAATGTATCAGTTAAAAATATAGATCATATCATCAACGAATCAAGGCTGATAGTACTAAGTGATACAATACAATACAATACTCTTTATTTGCACACCAAAAACATAAAATAACAATAATAAAAGCAAACAAAAGGGTACAAATGGCGGTCTTATCACTAAAAGCAGTCATCATCCAGTATCATCTTTCAGTGATCACACTGAAAAAAAGTTTTGTTAAATATAACCAAACTTTAGTGACTTCCAAACTGTTTTGTAGCACATAATCAAACATTTGTTTATAAATAGCAAAACGTGTTGTTATTTATAGCCGAATGTTTGTTTATATGCTACAAAACAGTTTGGAAGTCACTAAAGTTTGATTAAACATTTTTTTCAGTGTTTTTGTTCGAGTTTTGTCTTTAAATCGTTTCGTACATAATCTTATCTTTTACGACATAGTTTGTTGTACAAGTACATAAATAACAAAAAAAAAGTTGACTCAGTTACTTATGCTGTCGCAAACCACATTATTTCTGCGGTAGCGAATAAACTGATTGGTATGTGAATATTGTATTATACATAGGTACGTGCTGCACGTAGTACCTACATGCACAAGCATCTCTTGTCTGATCTGATCTGTTTGACCCAAACTCTGGGTTGAGGGTTGTTCCCTCGGCAGTGGCCTCCAACCAACCCCTTATAGCCACCCCTTACCACACAATAAGCCAGCTGTTCTGACCTGACGATGAGGTGCCTGTTTCACCTCGCTGCGTGTAGGTATTCTGATATACCACACAATAAGCCAGCTGTTCTGACCTGACGATGAGGTGCCTGTTTCACCTCGCTGCGTGTAGCTATTCTGATATACCACATAATAAGCCAGCTGTTCTGACCTGACGATGAGGTGCCTGTTTCACCTCGCTGCGTGTAGGTATTCTGATATACCACACACACTGCTGATTGGTACTGATTCACGTGCGTGGATCTGATTCCACCGCCAACGACTGATTTTACCGCCAGCGCTCCAGACAAAGCACTGAATGGCAGGGATGTTCCCACACCTAATGAATTGAATAACGGGTGAACACACAGGTAAGTTAAAAGAACCTATTGCCTAAAAACACTCACCAAAAGGGATTCAAGAAAAACACCCGTGCGCACTGCTCGACGTTTTTACTCGTTCTGTCGTCTCACTCGCAAGACAGCTTCATTGCAGGTAAGTGAATAAAAACTAGTTTTTCATTTGATGGTAACATAAGCGTCAAACATGAATTAAGCTACATCCACACTATCCGTGCGTGCTTTTATGTTTTTGGTGTGCAAATAAAGAGTATTGTATGGTATTGTATTGTATGCGTGTCTACATTATAGCATTAATATTTTAGGATTCGCGACATATGCAGAGTTCTTATTTCTAAAATATTACCGTAGGTTCACTTACACTCTACACCACTAGATTATTTACAAATAGAAATATCCAGCTCACAAATGTATTGCAGGAACTTTCATTAGGTGTAAAAACATACTACAAAAGAGTAGTAGAAATCCGTAACATAAGTAGATTTAATTTAAGATTAATGTTGATATATGTATGTGTATGTATGTATATGTGTGTGTGTATGTGTGTTGTTGTTGTATCTTGTTGTTGTTGTTCATTACACAATACTCCATGCAATGCATCTGAATGTGGAGTGTTGATTATAAAAGTTTTGCAATAAATTTACTTCCACTTGTTATTGTTGGCCGCATGTTGAGGTTTCGCGATCCAACCGTTTTATTAATAGTTAAAACTGTTTTGTGCTGTAACATTTTTAATTGAAGAAGTTTCAATGAAATTGCAAACGAAGAAATGGATATCAATGAAATAAAATGATAAAAATTATGATAAACGGAAACGAGTCAATGGATTTATAAGGGCAAATAAAGATAATGATAACGATAACGTGCATTTACACGAAAATAAATCTGACTATCGTGTTAAATGGTTGTAAAGTTTGCAGAATACGTGAAGTTGTCCTCTGCAGCAAAGCCATCCACTTCCTTCAGCAAATAATCCTGTTTACTCGATACTATACAAAAGAAGCAACAGTTTACCCTTCCCGTCATTGGCTTAATCCTTCCCTCCGAATTAATCTGAAGCCTTTTGTGTTATCTGTAAACAAGGACCACAAAACAGATCGAGATTCATTTGATCAGAGAAACTATATAATCTATGGCCCAGATCAGTTGACGTTGTGATAAAGTTTCTGCTGATTATATCGTTAGTTAGCGCGTTTTTGACGTAGCTCTCATGTGTGGTCTACTTTTTAGTATAGATATTAATGTTACAGCCATGTTGTGCTATTTTAAATCAAATTGAAGTTTGGAAATGTAAGTAATCATTGATTGATTGATCGTAACGGCTCGGTAGCTTAATTGGACAAAAGTACAGCCCCGGTATGGCAGGTTGCGGGTTCAAGTCCCATCCAAGATCTTTTTTTCACGCAGAGTGAGTATATACAATATTTGTATTTTACGCATTAGATAAACATGCTTCATTCTTCGTTTTGGTTTGAATTATGTAACCCAAAGGGAACAACCCACGACAATATTTAAAACGAAATGAAATAATCCATTGTTTTAAAAGAATTCAAGCGAAGATTAATCGTGGAGTTATGAAACAAATTTTTAGGGGAAAAATGCTGTAAGTCAAGCCTTAGCCACAAAGGGATTGTTTAATCGTGTCATTAGGTCGGGGTCACACGGCGAGGCGACATTTTAAAAATATACACCTTTATTTTTTCCTCGTTTTTAGTTGTTTAGGGAGATATGGTGTTCTTTTTAACCGAATATAGAGAAGAATAATGTTTTTTACGCAGATAGAAATAGATTTTTCTTTAACTGCGCATGTTCCTCATTGATAAATGAAACATGCTGAAAGTTTTCATTGTGTTAGTGGAATTGTCGGATTTGGCGGACCTCTCTGCATTCTTTATGGATCGCCGCATTTCTGCACTGTGCAGTTGGCAACACTAGGGCTGTCTCTTCTTGGAACTGTATTATTTTGATCAGATTTATATCGAGGGAAAATCTATAAAAATGTATTTACCACTATCCAGAGTTTCTCTGCTATCAATAGGCCATGCCATACATAAACTAACGACCAAAGGCTGCTACAACTAACTCGTTTCCTTACCCTTCTTGTATCTTGTGTGACAGGGACGACTGCGGTCTGAAAAAACTCTGACACCAGGGCTCTGCCCACACGATAAGAAGAAGAAGGGACGACCTCCGCAACGACCAGAGAAAACCCTGGACGGCTGAAGTGACTTTGAACCGGTAATGACATGATCAGATATGTTGACCAAGTTTATATTCTCTTCGAACACTGGTTTGTGTTGGTTCTGTTCTAAGCCGAATACTAAATAGGTACCATTGTATAATATGCTGTTGAAATGGTTACGACAATTTTTTCATGTTAAAGTAAACTCTGTTTCCCGAAAGAAAAATTTCGTAAAAGAGTAAAAGACGTTTCTTCTGAAATGGCATAAGACTTTATTTAGACTCCAAGTCTAGTCTATCGGGAATAATTGATTGCTTGACGGTCAAATTTGATTTACTTATCGTAAGAGATTTTCCTTTCACATGAAACTGTAAGCTCTTGATTCCAAAAAGGGTTTGAGTTAATGTATCGAGAAGGTACTTCAAAAATATTACATCTAATCGCCATACCGTATTTTTTTACACACTTTTTGATAGATGAGCGTTAAACATGTACCTAATACAATCTCTGAGGATCTTTTATAGGCCATAGAAATTAAAAGATACATTTTAATAAAGAAATACTGGTACCAACTGCTCATGTCTTGGAAACAGCGATTTCTGTTTAACAGAAAAGTCAGTCCACACCACCAGATTTGAAAAATGAAATACACTGAAAATAAGCTGAACCTATTCTAGAGCTACGCGCCACAGACAGATAAAATTTCTTCAAACTTGTTAAAAGTAAATTTTTGATTAAAATTTAAAAAAATCAAAAATTTTTATTCAAAATAATATCACATGCGGCCAGAAACTCTACAACACACATCTTTTAAACAAAACAAAATGTACAAAGTACAATTAAAATTCAATATTGCATTACATAGTGTAAAATTGTCAAGACCAGACATTTTGGACATTCAAATAATCTTCGAGTTTATAGTAACCTTTTTTACAGAGGACTTGTTTAACATGGGTATCGTAATGCTCTCGCCTGAGTAACTTTTAAAACCAAGTTATCTGTATGCGTATACATATATTAACTAGCTACGTCGCATCACAGACTATGTGAAAACAGCGTAAAAATATCAAAACGCAACGTATGGTAAGAGAAAAGGCGAACTTTTTCCTGTGTAAAAATACTTCCGACTGTATGGCTGACGTGGGAGACAATGGTACACAATGGACGGGCGGCTGGGTGCTCTCAATGCCTGCGTCTGTACTATGTTTATTTGTACATGCTTATGTGAGCCTGGTAGGCTGATAAATAGGACAGAGAGGCTATCATGTTACCTTGCTTGTAATTTTGAGTATAGTCATTGTTATGCTTGTTAGTGACTTACACCCGTATTTTTAGTTGTTTCCTCGAGGCTTCCTTACTCGAGTCGAGGACGTTTTTGACATTTTTGTCTTATAGTACTGTAGCCACGGAACTATCTAATTACAAAAAAGATTACCGATTGCCGTTATGATATTGTTGTAAATCATGCCATTTGAGGTACAAAAACCAAAGTCTTACGGATCACAACCCGCCGTAACTATATTTAAATGTTAGTTGAAAATGTAAATTTTTTCAAATTATTTACATTTAAAGGTTACCACTTTGTTTATCTATTCTCATATTCTACACCTTCAGTCAATACCAACGCGCAATGGTAAGATCATGGAAAGTGGCCGTACACTTTTTTAAGACCAGATGAAATTGGCCAATTTTGAAAATAATTTACATTTTTAGTTACCGCTTCAAATTTATACAGCAGCTAGAGGTCTCCCTGTACAAACCACATACCGATTTTAAGACCGTTTCTGTGGCCGGTTTGGGTTTTAAGACTACTTTAAGGAATAATTTTTTTTTCGAAATTTTGTAATCGACTGTACTGCAAAGAACAATTTATTATTATTAGGGCATGTTTCACCAACTTTGAATAAGTTCTTAAAGTTTATCCGACAGATCTGTCAATTATGCTACCAAGAACTTATTCGGGAGTGGTGAAACAGGTTGTTTCCTTGAGGCTTCCTTACTTGAGTCGCGTTTGCGTTTGAATTTGAATATAATTTTCATTTTTAGTTACCGCTTCAAATTAATACAGCAGCTAATTGTCTTCTTGCCTGTACAAACCACATACAGATTTTAAGACCGTTCCTATGGCCGGTTTGGATTTAAAGACTACTGTCTTGTAAGAATAAAAAATTATCGAAAGGGGTTTGTGTAACTTTATATAGACCAATGGCGTCAATTTTTTTTTGTAGCTGCCACCGATAATTCCATTATTGTTTTGTAATATTCCCTGGATTTAACACGTATGACTAATAAAATTAGCTCTAAGTTATATCGGAGCCGAGATATACAGGTTGAATGTTTTTGGACGGGGAAGTAGGGAAGGTACCTTAACCGTTGTCGCTACAGGAAAAAGTTCTTAGAATACTATCCGTAACTTTTTGCTACTATTTGATCTGCATTCAACGATTTAAAAAAAATGTAATGTCAGCAAGAAAATTTACCATTTAAAAAAAAACTTTTTTTGATGCCAATCGATCCTGTTTCTTATGAGGATCAAAAAACTTTACCAGACCAACCGAGGTTACAGTACGAAAATGTCAGATTTCTTAAAGATTATTGAAGGAGGTGTTAAGTCCGCTGGACGTAACCGGATCTCAGTGGATTTTAGAAACTTTGGTGATGTCAATGATTTTGCTGACAGTCATATTCTGACTGAAAATAAATACAAGGCGACCATACCTAAATTCCAGGTTTCCCGAATGGGAGTAGTCAGAAATATTCCCACAGACCGGACTCTTGAAGAACTTGTTGAAGGTCTAAATGCGTCATGCGTCAAAAGTTTATCAAACTGATCATGTCTGAAGAGAATGTACCATATGCCGAAGCCTCGCTCAAGTTCCCCTCAGCCAGGATATCCTATTCGGAAGTTGTTGGCCAACCTCTATCACAGACCCAACATAGTTTCATTCCATTCACCCAGTACTCCCAGCCCTCTCCACCTTCTTTTCCACAAAAATCATATACCAAAACGGTATTTAGAGAGCCACGATCTAGGCCTATTCTAAGCCCGTCCTATGACGTGGAGGCCCACAACCGGATCACTTCTACTCGTCACTCTTCCCAACCTAATGGTTCTGCTTTTAATCATCCCCTTCCGCCGCCGGAGAGCACCCCACACGTCACTCCCAACGATAATCTCATTGAACTCCTCACATGTTCCCTTATTAATATAATATCCAAATTTAGCGATTCCCTACCGAACAATGTCTTTGCCCTTTTACAAGAATCTCTGTCATTATACATAAAAATGGACCAGGTACTATTTACATTACAATGAAATAGCCGTAACATCCAACATAAGAAGCATGAAGTATTATACTTGCTAAATAAATAGAAACCATTTTTTTCGTGGTATCAGAGACATGGCTGAAGCTGGTTTCCCTCTTTAGGGTTCCTGGATATTCTTGTCTTCGTGATGACAGAGACGATGGATGGGCAGGATGTGCCCTTCTCGTCAGGTTAGATATAAGTTTTTCACAGATTTCCATTCCACCTCATAATGCTGGCTTGCACATAGTTGCAGCGAAGGCATTTGACATTTCCTTTATTTCAGCTTATACTCCTCACCCCAATTCGGATATTCTCTTTGAGTTAAATTCTATTCTGAAGTCTATATCAGGGCCTCTCGTAGTATTAGGTGATTTTAATTGCCGACATACATTGTGGTGTTCCCATCGTTCGGACCCCTTGTCCTCTTTTATCCTTGATTTGTTGGATGATAACAACTTTTGTATACTAAACGATGGCTCCCCTACACGGAGAGAACCACCTGATCAAAATGTTAGTATTCCCGACTTGTCTCTTGCTTCCCCTTCTCTGATTTCTTCACTAGCCTGGTCTGTCCTTCCAAACAAACAAAAGGCAGACCCAAAATCTTGGCAACTACGCCTCCATATTCCAGGCGGAGGTCTACGCCATCACAGCTTGCGCTCAAATTAATTTGAGCAAGCGCTACGTCAGCCAATAGATAACAATTAACTCCGATAGCGAACGGTCTCCTTGCCCTTAGCAAGGATCAAATTTGTACAAAAGCAAGGTCACTTACAGGGCACTGCAAATTAAATAAACACATGCATACATTGAGTTTAAGTGACACGACACGACCGGCTGCAGATTCTGCAAGGAGTAGATGAGTTTTGGCGGGAAGTTACAGTTTTTAAAGAACAAATTTAAAACACAGTACAGTTTATTTTTTGCCATTTTTTGAGCTTGATTTACATTTCTATACATTTTTATTTGTAGCTCAGAACGAAGTCTAAACAGCTCTTATCAGGGCTCACCAAGAAATAGGAGTTATCAAGGGTTTTCAACGAAGGAAATCGGAACATCTGTCCGAATGTGCCAACTCAACATTGAGGGAAGTAGTCTCCAGAAGATCTTAAGCTAGCAGAAAGCAGATATTGTTAACTTACAGGATATTAAAAAGAGAGGGCACGTCCCAGGCCTTCACGTACATTTTGTAGAAAATGAGACTCCAACATACCTACTTTTATGCTAAGCTAGTGTGGCATCCCCTCACATGCGTCCGAATGCGAGCCTCATAGAAGGACATAAGAAATCTGTCATTTTCGTACTGTAACCTCGGTTGGTCTGGTAAAGTTTTTTGATCCTTATAAGGAACAGGATCGATTGGCATCAAAAAAAGTTTTTTTGTAAATGGTCAATTTTCTTGCTGACATAATTTTTTTTTTAAATCGTTGAATGCAGATCAAAAAGTAGCAAAAAGTTACAGATAGTATTCTAAGAACGTTTTCCTGTAGCTACAACGGTTAAGGTACCTACCCTACTGCCCCGTCCAAAAACATTCACCCTGTATATCTCGGCTACGATATAACTTAGAGCTAATTTTATTAGTCATACGTGTTTAATCGAGGGAATGTTACAAAACAATAATGGAATTATCGGTGGCCGCAACAAAAAAAATTTGACGCCATTGGTCTATATAAAGTTACACAAACCCCTTTCGATAATTTTTTATTCTTACAAGTAGTCTTCAAATCCAAACCGGCCATAGGGACGGTCTTAAAATCTGTATGTGGTTTGTACAGACAATTAGCTGCTGTATTAATTTGAAGCGGTAACTAAAAATGAAAATTATATTCAAATTCAAACGCAAACGCGACTCAAGTAAGGAAGCCTCAAGGAAACAACCTGTTTCACCACTCCCGAATAAATTCTTCGTAGCATAACTGACAGATCTGTCTGTTAAACTTTAAGAACTTATTCAAAATTGGTGAAACATGCCCTAATAATAATAAATTGTTCTTTGCAGTACAGTCGATTACAAAATTTCGAAAAAAAAATTATTCCTTAAGTAGTCTTAAAATCCAAACCGGCCACAGGAATGGTCTTAAAATCGGTATGTGGTTTGTACAGGGCTACCCTTAGCTGCTGTATAAATTTGAAGCGGTAACTAAAAATGTAAATTATTTTCAAAATTGGCCAATTTCATCTGGTCTTAAAAAAGTGTACGGCCAGTTTCCATGGTCTTACCATTGCGCGTTGGTATTGGCTGAAGGTGTAGAACATGAGAATAGACAAACAAAGTGGTAACCTTTAAATGTAAATAATTTGAAAAAATTTACATTTTCAATTAACATTTAAATATAGTTACGGCGGGTTGTGATCCGTAAGACTTAGGTTTTTGTACCTCAAATGGCATGATTTACAACAATATCATAACGGCAATCGGTAATCTTTTTTGTAATTAGATAGTTCCGTGGCTACAGTACTATTACAAATTATGTCAAATACGTCCTCCACTCGATTGAGGGAATGTCAAGAAAACAACTAAGAATACGGGTGTTAGTCTTGCCTTTATTAATCAACCAAACTCCAAACCTCGTGCATTCTTAATTCACTT
Organism: Agonopterix subpropinquella; assembly: GCA_922987775.1. Classification (NCBI taxonomy): domain Eukaryota; kingdom Metazoa; phylum Arthropoda; class Insecta; order Lepidoptera; family Depressariidae; genus Agonopterix; species Agonopterix subpropinquella. Next base: position 7,315,627 of record OV277710.1, read on the forward strand.
CTAAAAGTAGGTTTATTCGTCGCTAAAACTACTGTAGTAGTACTAGTATTTTATTCTATGCTAGAACTACTGTATAAGATAGATAAATTACTATAACAATAACAACAGAAAACATGCTTGTTCCTAGATTACTAATCAAAGTGATGCTGTTTGACGAAGCTTGATTGCGTTTTTTTTTATGTAGCAAAAACTGCCTTTGACGATGATAAGAATGTAAAGAATGTAAATGAAAGAGTGTTACACTCTTGGATGTAAAGAATAATGTGATTCTGGTGTGACGAGGCGCACTTTTCTGATTCGAATATTCTTTAAATGTGCTTTTATAATAAATTTGATGTTCCTAAAAAGCAAAAAGGATCTAGCTCAGTTAAGTACTTGGGCGTATTCCAGGAAGGGCACCGATTTTAAATAGCCCCTGAATTTGAGCATCTTAGCTATTCTACGAAGATTATATTCTACATGGGTTGATCCTTGATGATGTTTAGGCCTACCTGCACTAATTTCTTCTTCGAAAGTCTTCAAAACTGTTAAGCAAAAGAGAATAATGTTGCAACTATTGAAGAATAAAATTCCAGACAAAATACCAGATTAAAATATCTGTAGCCACAAAAATGCGAGATAAATAGCTTGTTTTGAAAAATCCTCTGGTTACAGAAGCAAAGAGCGCAGGCGGGCTTCAATATTAATAGAACCCACTGCGGTAAAAGTTAACTGGTTAGCTAAAATACTTCAAAGAATTCCCACCTCGGGACCTGTTTGGTGTTTCGTATTTATTATACTGTCTTCTCAAATCATTATGTACATTGAGTTGGTATATAATGATTCGGTCTGTGCCATGACTTAACTTAACTAAATTTACTCCTGTCACTTTCTAAAATAAGATTAAGAAAAGAGACAGAAAACCAACAGCTGACTTTAGTGCTGTCAAAGTGACGTTACACGCCCAAAAACGCCTTAAATAAGATGGCGTACATTATGATGGTATCCTATCTTGGGCGTGTAACGTCACTTTGACAGCACTAAAGTCAGCTGTTGGTTTTTCTGTCTCTTTTCTTAATCTTATTTTAGAAAGTGACAGGAATAAATTTAGTTAAGTCGTGGCACAGTCCGAATCGGGGCCAATGTCACTCTATTCATATTCATTAAATGTTACGTCCTAATCCTACAATTGGTCTTCTTTTTGCCAATAACTTATCTATTAATAGCGAAGGCGCTTCGCGCGAGAGTAGAGGATTCATTCTAGAGGGGCTATTAGGGTTGAAGCTCATCTGGTAGCACGGAATCGCATTTTTTCACGCTCTATCTTTTTCTGTAGAAGCAAGAAAGATAGCGGGAATCTCGTAGCACGCGGCAGCACCGGCAGTGCTGCGCGACCTTTCTCGCTCTAACAAATGACGTTCCTGAACGACAGAAAAGGATAGAGCGTGAAAAAATCCCGCCGGACCAGAAGTACAATCGGGAAGTACCATCAATGGTACAGTTGGCACTGTATTGTATCATTAATACCATTACGTAATAGTACTAATGATACTGCTGGTCAATGGCACAAGTGGCACTCGGAACCTCCGTGTAAAGAGTTTTTACGAATGAAGCCTTTGTGGAGTGCATTGATATCGCATTGGTCGTGTCTTTCTCTGTTGCCAGATAAGGTTCAACCCTAATACCTATACCTCTTGTAGTGTACAGCAATAAAGAGTAGTTAATGTGGAAAGCGCCGGTAGCGCCGTCTATCGGCCGGTGCGGTCTGTGGTCAATATCTATCGTTCATTCGCTCGGTATTCGTGCACCGACCGCCGTGCTGTGCGGACGTGCGCTAGTCACATTCACTAGTGAAGACTATATCTGTGTTTCATTATATACATCAACCTCAACCAACCCTTAGTAGAAAGGTGTATTCTACATTGGCGACGACGGGATTCGAAATTCACGTGAGTAAAGTGTTTATCAGTTTGTTGAGGGTTGAAAATTAAAAAATACAAACGGTACCAACGAAATAAAATCCACCAGTTAAGGACACCCAGTTAAGGAAGCTAAGCGAGTTATTTAAACACAATCGAAGACGGTTTCTACTAGCGTTGCTTTGTTTGTTGCCTAAAAAGTTACACAGTGTTAAAATATATTTCAAAAGAAAAGTAAAAATAGTTTTGTCCCGATTTTAAATCGTTTATTTGGAATTATCTTAATTATCTGGTTTCTGCTAGCATTGCTTGGTTTTTGCCTTTGCCTAGTGATAAAAATATATTTTAAAAGAAAAGAAAAAACAGTTTTTTGTCCCGATTTTAAATCGTTTATTTGGAATTATCTACATACTGTATTTCTTTTCCCACATGTCGACCATCGAATGCTGGAGGAAAGAGGAGAGACCAGACAGGAGGAAGGTGTGGGACAACACGGGACGGCGCGGCGCCTAGGATGAACAATTGTACGCCAGCGCCAGCTGTGGACATCAATCTTTAAGGTCACGTAATCATTCCTTATTACTTTAAACGATTGAAAGAATTTATTCAAGTCCGTAGCTCCAGGCTCACTGCCCGTCACACGTGACTGGACGGAGTTCCGGTGCTGGTGGGGCAAGGGTGTCCTGGGGTTTCTGAGTCTCTGACTGCTCCTCGGGGAGTGTACTCGTGAGCATATACTAATGCATGCTTGTAGTCCGTCATTATGCCCTAATCGTTATCCAAAATACGCGCATTAACCTCTCGTATGCCGGAAAAGCCAGACACAATAGAAATAAATGGTTTTCATCATGCTGATCCGCGTTCCTGCATACCAAAGGTTAAGAATAGTGTCTTGATTCGATACGAACAGGATTAGGTAACCAAGATATGCCAAGTGAGTTTATTCCAATAGTTTTTTATACTTATATTGACACATTGTCATTTTAAAGTAATTGTCTTACTTCGTAGTTGTGATGGTCTCTAATAAAAGTTACTTATTACCATTATGCGTACCGAACATTCTACGTATAGAACATTCGGAGTAACGGATGTTCGGTGTAACGAACATTCGACGCCACGAAAATTCGGCAAACGAACTTTCGGCGTAACGAACATTCGGTGTAACGAACATTCGGCGTAACGAACATTGGGCGTCACGAACATTTGACGTAACGAACGTTCTGAGTAACGTACATTCGACTTAACGAACATTCGGTGTAACGAACATTCTGATGTCACAAAAATTTAAGTTGAAATCCAAAGTTTTACGTTTTGAACGTTTTACATATTGGACATTCTCAGTGTAGGTATGCGAGAACAATAATAATATACAACACTTTCGGAGCTTATTTGGTGGTACTAGTTCATGAAAATATTTCAATTCAAACATCAATAGTACCAACATAATTGCCGAACATCATCATCATCCGATTTGTTACCGGAACTTGTTTGACGTATTCTATACTTTATAGAACTTCAATTCAGTAACCTTATGTTGATCTTATCTTTGCAACATTGTTGTTAATGTCATAATTATGGATATAATTACTCCAGGTGAAACCAATTAGTTTCTTTGGCTATTTGAGCAAGGAATTTTATATTTTAAGGATCAATGTAAATTCAGACAATTATTTACAAAAAGTATTAGAAAATGATTAGGTGATTTCTTATTAAATTTAGTATTTCTGGAAATACCTACTCACATTTTAACAAGAAACACTCATCTCAGTTGAGAGAAGATTAATAACTATATCATATTCAAGCATCATAACATTCATAACATTCATGATCAAACCGATAATACTGGTTAACAATTTTGTTCGCAGATTGTATGTTCCTAGATGTCACAGAAAAACCAGCCTTCAACAGGACGACTGCTAAGGCGCCGATTGAACCATACCTCCTTGCTTTAGTGCTTAATAAAGAGAAAATGTCTCCAATTAATAGCTAAGAGGTTTGAAATGGTCAGGGTGATTACTCTCATATTGTCAGCTTGTAATGTTAATGGTTAGTGCTTTGCCCTGTACAACAAACAGTTATTAGCAACGTACAGTTGGTCATTCAATTGACATTGGCAGCTTTTAGCTGGTCATTCAATTGACATTAGAAACTTGTAGCAGGTCATTCAATTGACATTAGCATCTTTCAGCTGGTCATTCAATTGACATAGGCAGCTTTTAGCTGGTCATTCAATTGACATTAGAAACTGGTAGCAGGTCATTCAATTGACATTAGCATCTTTCAGCTGGTCATTTAATTGACATTAGCAACTTGTAGCTGGTTATTCAGTCATTCAATTGACATAGGCCGCTTTTAGCTGGTTATTCAATTGACATTAGAAACTTGTAGCTGGTCATTCAATTGACATTAGCATCTTTCAGCTGGTCATTTAATTGACATTAGCATCTTTCAGCTGGTCATTTAATTGACATTAGCAACTTGTAGCTGGTCATTCAATTGACATTTGCAACTTTTAGCTGGGCATCAAATGCTATCAAATTTACTATCAGCAGCTTGTAGTTGGTCATTCAGATGACAAGTCAAATAAATAAAATAATTATTAGCAACTTGCAGCTGGTCATTCAATTGAAAAAAAACTGTTATTTCATTATCAGCACCTTGTTGGTTATTCAAATGACAAGTCAAATAAATTATTATAAGCAGCTCGTAGTTGGTCATTCAGATGACAAGTCAAATAAGTAATTATTAGCAGCTTGTAGTTGGTCATTCCATTGACATTAATATAAGGAATTAATGACTTATTGCACTTTCTTCTTTGTATAGATAAAATCTGTATCTTACCTAATCACTGCAGGCACTGCACTGTTAATTTATTCATTTGTATGTGTTAAAGTATACTATACTGTACTTGAACCAAATCGGTTAGTCATAAATTCATAATATTTTAAATAAAGAATATAATTTCAGTGCAAGCAAGTCAAAAAACAAAATGATTTGCAGTTCTGTAATAATATTACGCCACGCAATTAAGTTGAAACAACAGTTGCACTTAATTCATGTACATTGTAATTAAAAATAGCATTATATTTTTAAAGCCTACCAAATGATATAACTGTATGTTTCGTAAAAGGAAAACATTATTAGTGTTTAAATAATAAGTAAGTAACTAATGTTTCAGATACATACCTAAGTATACCTTACATTACACAATATTTTCATGAGTTTCATGACGTTACATGTAACTAACAACTAATTGCTAAATTGGTTATAGTTTATTTTATGGTTATTGTAAAGGAATAGTTTATTTTATTGTTATTGTATAGAAATGTATAGGTATGTATGTATAAGGGAAATTAATTATAATAACTTATTCACTGTTGAACGGCAGGAAATATTATGCCAATTTATAAAATTTATTTTGGAATACTGCTTTAGTGACTGAATACTTAGGTATAGCAGACAAAATAACTCATAGGGTAGACCACCATCAGACCTTTTGCTAAAACAATATTCGTGAGTACCAAGATAGCGGAATCAAATCTCAAGTTTCTTGTCTAGCATACTGTTGTAGTAGGCTAGACTTCTTTTTTATTTTTGGTTTATGGACGGAATGACTTACCAAATGGTGAGAGAATGACAAGCTTTTCAACCACAAAAGTGTATTCCAATATTAGGAACAATCGAAGCATAGCATACCTAATGGGGTAGAACTTTTTACAGACCAAAGGGGAAATAGATGAATAAGACAGGGCGTTGGCTGAAATTGTGCTCGTGGCATAGAGCCCAGAATGAGAGCGACAGTAATGTGTGGACTCTGATTTTTACTTGCCCGTAACATTAAATTGTGACTGCGTATTAAATTGCGAATCTTTTGAATAATTGCAAAACCGTCAAGGATCAGCATTAAAGTGGGTCAAAGAACATTTAATTGAATTATTACGATTATTATTTTAATTTAGGTATCAGCATTTTATCTGTATAGGTTGAGTAAAATAGTATCTATTTATTAAACGGGTCCATTAAATTGGACCTGCTGATTTCTCAAAACTAGTCTAGTCGACTAACTAAAGGTAACTACTGAACATAGCTGGTAACGAAAGCGACCTAGTGTACCTTACTTAATATTGTTGTCAGTCAGCGTTATATCAGCATTCATGAAACTGTAAAATTATATGGGTTATAGGACCATGCAACTATGAAGTTGTTAGCGAAAGCTAAAATATCATGCAACAATAAAATGATATGGGTTACAGAACCATGCAACTATCAAGTTGTAAGCAAAAGCTAAAGGGTCATGCAAATAAAATAGCTGTGAGTGCTTAATTGCAATGGCTGGCACCCGCCAGAATATTTTGAGTGCATAAGTGTATGTGCTTATCACAGATTCACTCTTTTGTCCTTACCTCCTTAATTTGATAAAACGGAAATGGATACGATCTTGAAGCAGTGACTTTGACTATACTCCGTTTTTATTAAAGACGAAAAAAAGAAGATCACAGAAGCAGGGCTACGAAACCTTTTCAGACCGTGATCATTTTCTAAAAAATTCGATACACTTATGTCAGTGTTTGATGACTGATGAATATAAGAATTAGGGATAGCGAGTGAAACAGCCAATAGTCTGTAGCGCACTGGCATTTATTAGAACTAAAACGCTGTCACCGGGTATACTCACATACTTAGGCACATTTTAGTTCACACTATCGGAGTTGATGGAAAAATAAAAAAACGTCTGTTATGTATGTGCTCACTAGTAGCATAGCGAGGGGGGGGGGGGGGGGGGGCAAATGCCCCGGGCACCGGGCGGCACTTTACCAGAGGTGGCAAAAATATTAATTGATTGGGCTCTGACTGAACAAATCAAATCAAATCAAAATAGTTTATTGCTTTCATGTGTTAATTACAGATAGTATGAGGGGTTTACAGTACATCATGAGACCCTTTTGGGTATAGCAACATTAGTGATTAGTTACATAATTACAAAGTTTACAATCAAGTCTTAAATCTAATAAAGTTTACATTATTTCCATTTACGTTTATGTGTTATTATTTATAATTTCAACATTCAATTAGTAAATAAGTATAGTTTTAACATTTACGTCATTTCAGTAAGTAGGTATGTATTTTATTTTAATTAGTGAATTAAAATTCACTTATATTTTTAAACATTAAGTATGAACGTGCAACGGTTGTGTTGTTCTCATAGATATATTATATATACATATATCTATAGTAATTATTCTACAGTTTATCGGTGAGGAATTCATTTAGATTGTAGTAACTTTTCTCAATTAATTTTTATTAATTGAGAAAAGTTACTACAATCTAAATGAATTCCTCACCGCTTTAGCTCTCGTAGGAAGATTTTTATATTTGTTTCGGATCTTAATGCATTTGGTAGGTTATTGTGTATTCGAATTGCAGTGTAGAAGGGACTTGACCGATAGAGTTCCATGTGGCTATTTGGTATGTTAATTTTATCTTTTTGGTTTGTTCTAGGGGCATTAAATCTGGTAGGTATTGCAGTTTCAAATATTTTTGGGTTTTTTCGAAGGAATTTACATAATTCTAAAATGTACATATTCACCTAAGAACGATAAGATTCAAAATTTGAAGTCTGATAAAGTGGGGTTTACATGTGTCCATGTTGCTTATATTTTCTATTATTCTTATGCATTTTTTTTTGTAATATGAAGAGGTATTTTACGTCCGTACTGTTTCCCCATAATATTATGCCATAATTGAGCCACGAATGTGCATAGGCGTAATAAGCAGCAATCGCAGTTTTTTTATCGGTACTTAATTTGAGCTCAAATAGTGCGTATGTGAACCTTGATAGTTTTGCCTTAATTTTCACTATATGATTTTTCCAATTCAAATATGTGTCTATGTCTATGCCTAGTAGTGTGCAGGTATTAACTTTTTCCAAAATTGATATCGTTTATTTTAAGCGTGACATTTATGGGTGATTTTTGATACGGTCTAAATTCTATTATTTTAGTTTTTGTATAGTTGACTAGTAGGTTATTTTCCGTTAGCCAATTCGTTACATTTTCCAAGGCTTGTTTTAGTTCGATAGTAAATCGGTCGGTATTTTTGTATCTGAAGAGCAAGGATATGTCATCCGCGAAAAGTACGCATGTGGTGTTTATTATTTTAGGTTTTTTATCGTTAATATATAGTATAAATAGGACACCACTTAATACGCTGCCTTGAGGAATTGAACAATTTGTGTTTATCGCATTCGATCTGTAGTTTCTTACTTCACCAGTTGCAACGTTTTGGTATTTATTTTCCACATACTGTACTCTATCTTTAAGATAAGAAGCTAGCCATTTGTTGGCTATGCCTCTTATTCCTGCATTTTGTAACTTGTTGAGGAGGATGTCGTGTTGTACCATATCATATGCTTTTGTCATGTCTAATAGAATACCTACTGCATAATTTTTTTCGTTTATATAGTTGTATGCTTGTTGTATGTATTTATATATTGCTGAAATGGTTGACCTTTCTTTTCGGAATCCATATTGATTGTCCTCCAAAACCACAGGGAGGGAGGTGGAACCACAGGGACCACATGGTGTTAGGGTAAACAGTTGCATTACTTTAAGGTGTGATTGTACCCATGACACTGAAATACGTTTCTGAAGAAACCTATAGGAAATCCGCAAAATTCAGTCATCTGATCTAACGTTTGTATGAAAATTTCAACTTTTCATACAAATTTTGGATCAGCTGCTTGCATTTACTATAGGAAGACCAAAAAAATTTTTATGAATTTTATTTAGGTTTCTTAGGTAAAATTGTTAAGTATCATGAGTATAATCACCCCTTTTAGTAATGCAACTACTTATCATAAACAACCTGTATAACCAATTCGTAGAGCAGAGTAAAGTCTATTTTTGAATGGAGAACCAACCCCACCAAACCAAAACCAAAAGACCTAAAGTTGTGTGACCACAACCCGAACAGGTTGTGGTAAAAAATTTCGAGCTGGCTTCGGTCGCTTCGGTCTGTCCTTTATGTTTAACGTAGGTCATCTTATAAAGATAAGGAGGCAGCAAAATTGGTCTGTGCTCCGGGGGATAGACAAGACACTCACGCTACGCCACCGGTGCTCACTAATGTCCGTTATTCCGTATTAATAAACCGCGCTGACAATCGATTTTGAATAAACGAGTATACTCGTATTAAACGAGTTCTTCTTAAGCCTTAAAATACATCTTAAAATAGATCAAGTCGGTATCAGCTATAAATATAACTATCACTTAAAATGTCTCAAGCAAAATCAAATTTGTAACAATATTTTTCCAAAAATGCAGTTGCAGAATCCATGTTGCAGAAATCATTGGAATTTAATCCGTTTGCTTGTAACATCAATTATTTGGTATTACTTGCGTCGCGCAGAGCGTTGCCGGTAGTGTGATGTGGTATGGACGCACTCAATCGATCCGTCAGAAATTCTGAAAAGTGGCCGCCATCCTGAACCTTTTTGTTTTTCATCCGATTGCTTCCAAAATTGATATCTGGGGGTTTCTGCCAACTCCAAACACGAATCTTAAGTCAAAAATTCCAAAAAGTGGCCGCCATCTTGAACTTTTTTGTTTTTCTACCGATTGCTTCCAAAATCGATATCTGGGGTTTTCTGCCATCTTCAACCACGAATCTGAAGTCAAAAATTCAAAAAAGCGGCCGCCATCTTGAACTTTTTTGCTTTACAACCGATTGCTTCCAAGATCGATATCTGGGGGTTTCTGCGATCTCCGAACATGAATCTAAAGTCAAAAATTTAGAAAAGTGGCCGCCATCTGTTACTTTTCCGGAGATTTGGAGTGAGATATCTATTTTGGAAGCAGTCAGTTAACAAACAATTAAATTCAAGATGATCTTATTTGTTTTTTAACCTTATTTGTTTTCCTTCCAATTTTCTGATTTCTGATATCAGATTCATGCTAATAGATCGCAGGAACCCACAGATATCGATCTTGGAAGCAATCGGTTGTAAAGCAAAAAAGTTCAAGAAGGCGGGCACTTTTCTGAATGTTGACTTCGGACCTGTGTTTAGTGACCACAGAAACCCCTACATATCGGTTTTGGAAGTAATATTAAAAAACAAAAAAGTTCAAGATGGCGCCTTTTTTCTGAATTTCTGACTTTAGATTCGTGTTTGGAGATAGCAGAAACCCCCAGATATCGATTTAGGAAGTATTAGATTGAAAAACAAAAAAGTTCAAGATGGCAGCCAATTTTTTGAATTTTTGACTTCATAGTCATGTTTGGAGATGGCAAAAACCCCCAGTTATCGATTTTGGAAACAATCGGTTCAAAACCAAAAAAGTTCAAGATGGCGGCCTCTTTTCCGAATTTCTGACATTAGATTCGTGTTCGGAGATCGCAAAAACCCCCAGATATCGATTTTGGAAGTAATAGATTGAAGAACAAAAAAGTTCAATATGGCGGCCACTTTTTTGAATTTTTGACTTCATATCCATAGTCGTGTTTGAAGATGGCAAAAACCCCCAGAAGTGCGATTTTTGAAAATCATACGAGCGACTTGGCACTAGAAAATGTCAAAATTACTATGGAGATTATGCATCTTTCTACTGCCAATTCGCTCGTATGATTTTCAAAAATCGCACTTCAGATATCGATTTTGGAATCAATCAGTCGAAAAACAAAAAGTTCAAGATGGCGGCCACTTTTACGAATTTCTGTCTTTAGATTCGTGTTCATAGATCGGAGAAACCATACATTTTTCTAATAGGTATATTTAAATTTGCGATTGGTCAGAAACTACATTATTTATTTTCCTTTTGCAGCAATTAGTTTACAATATGTTACAATGTTTCATAATTTTAATCGAAAATGCAGAGCTTCAGGTCACTTTATGGTTTATCTGCTGGCAACATTACGCACGTCACTGCATCACCCGTGTGCCATACCATGCGATGTCGCCGCGGTGACGGCTGCTGAATTGACGCAGTGGCAATGCGTCACCGTGTATGCTCCTACGTACGGTTTCATACAACTCCTTGCTTCACAAATGACGGGCTGCCGTATCGCTCCGTCTTGCGTCCAGCGTGTGTGAATAAAAACCTATTAGTCTTCTGTAGTCTGTCGCCTAATTGTCATCATTATCTCGTGACGATTATATCCACAGAACATTATAAGAGAAGTTAGAAGTGCAAATTAGGCATGGAACGCGTGCCACACGGTTATGCAATGATTTGCATAAGGTGCGCGGCGTGGTGCGAGCGAGAGGGCATAAGTAGTTGTAGCAGCGTGAATGGGAAGATACGTGGTGACAGTCGTCTCCTACGCAAAAGCGCTACTTTGCATTTCTAAACCCCCTTATAATTTTCTTTGATTATATCAATGAGGCGTTTTGGTAAGTAAAATTTTTTTTACAAAAAAAGTAAAAACCGACTTCAAAAGTAAAAAATAAAACAAATTAATTTCCTTATAGATTTGAACGTAAAAGTCATAGTCAAAATATTATTTCTTACATTTTTACTTTTGATGTCGGTTTTTACTTTTTTTATAAAAAGAAAATTTATTTCATAACTTTCAGTGATTAAATATGTTAGTTCGATTCAGATATCAGTTACATACGCAAAGGGTACATTGAAACGAGGCAAATGGTTCAATCGCAGACGATTTGCTGTCAACTTTTGAGGAGTTCTATTGTGTAGCTCCGAAGCGCGTCATCAGATCTTCACAAAATTAAAATGGGACCACCTCGAGAGTATAACCCTTTCAAACAAAAAAATATTTTTTTATTGGTTCACAATTGACGAAAATATCGGTGAACATACATTAAAAAAAAAACATACAGCCGAACATAGAACCTCCTCCTTTTTTTGAAGTCGGTTAAAAAAAATGGGAACACCTCGGGAGTATACCCTTTCAAACAAAAAAAGAATTTTTTAAATTGGTTCACAATTGACGAAAATATCAGTGAACATACATAAAAAAAAAATTCATACAGCCGAACATAGAACCTCCTCCTTTTTTTGAAGTCGGTTAAAAAAAATTGCCACGGTAATAAACTAATGCTTGCCAAACGTATTTTCCTAGATTTCCAAGTTTAGAGACAAATATATTCATACATTAATAATACGATGACGATCATAACGATTTAAATGAAGTCGTAATAATTTTAGTACAATTTTTTAGAATTTTTAAAGATGTTTTTTTCGAATTGTCAATATGGCTACTACTAGCGCCACCTGACGGATTTTTTTCATAACAGTCTTTAAAAAAGCTTCATTGAAACAAAGGCGAACCACATGTGCGCACCACTGCTTCTTTAGGTCTTTCAACATCGCCATTTTGTTGTTTGATACAATATTCATAATTTCTTTAAAGTGTGTACTATAAAGAATCTTTTTTACCTTCTTTTCGCCCCTATCTGGAATGGAGTATAGTAGTTAGCCAAAATAAATAAATAAGAGATAATAAAGATCTATGGAACGTTATTTTTGTAGGTTTACTTACCTATCTAACAATAGAAAAATATTTTTACAGGGAAGGGATAGTATAGAACAGAAGTAACAATAACTGAAATGTGTTAATATAATGAGATTGTAATTTCCATAAACATTGTTTATCGTTGAATTTGGTGTTTGACAATTTCAGATCAATATTTGATAAATATCTATTTTCTGTAAACAAATTAGTCTCAATAACTTATTCGTAATTTGTTTAATGTAATAGCATTGATAACAGTCAACACTGTATTGTAAATAAGATTTAAGAGATTAGCTAAACTGTGGAGTTTCTTGCGCCGCTTCTTCTCCACGGGCTATACCTTCCGAAGCGGTGGTAGATTCGAGTAAACGTAAAAAATAAATTAAAACAAGAAAGGGATGTAGTGTACAGCAATAAAGAGTAGTTAATGTGGAAAGCGCCGGTAGCGCCGTCTATCGGCCGGTGCGGTCTGTGGTCAATATCTATCGTTCATTCGCTCGGTATTCGTGCACCGACCGCCGTGCTGTGCGGACGTGCGCTAGTCACATTCACTAGTGAAGACTATATCTGTGTTTCATTATATACATCAACCTCAACCAACCCTTAGTAGAAAGGTGTATTCTACACCTCTCTTCAAAATTCGTATAACGCTACCTAGAAAGTTGGTAGTTGTAGCAATATTTCTGACCACCCCGAAAGAGATGAAGGTCGTGAGTATATTTATGTGTATTATAATTACAAAAATTATAATCCTTTCACTTTCCTCGACAAAAAAAAGTCACTAAAAGTGTCACACATAAGTTACCCAATATTTGTCAAGTCTAAACGAGAACTGAGGTGGAAATAGAAGGTTTATTCGCAGCTTCTTGCCGATAAAGGCTTTGAAACGTCCCTCACCGGTCCCCGATAGGTAGCTAAAACTGTCGAACAAACTATCACGGATTGTCGCTATTGCGGAAACACCTTAAAGTTTGGACGCTGCTTGATTCAGTGAGTTCGGCTTGCTGAAGTAGAATTCACTCGGCTTCTTTGTTTTGGTTTATCCGTTTCGATCTACTGACTTTTTTATGGGGCCAATGCTTAAGTTGCATTAAATGTTTATAGCTAAGGTTTATAGTTAGTTCTCTAGTTATACAAAACTTTCAGTTGATTTAATATGTCATTTTAATACAGGGTGTTAGGGTAGACAGTTACAATTCTTTAATGGGTAATTGTACTCATGATACATGATGATTCTTTTCACACAAACGTTCGATCAGCTGATTGCATTTATTTAGTATCATCATGATCTCAGCCGATGGACGTCCACTGCTGGACATTTGCCTCTCCCAAAGATCGCCACAACGATCAGTCCTGCGCGCCCTTATTTAATTATGGAAAGTCAATTTTTTTGCTAATTTTCCTAGTTCCTTGGGAAAAGTTGATTAGTATCATAGATTCAATCACTCCTTATAGTAATGCAACTGATTTCTCTAACACCCTGTATACAGGTTATTACAGGGTGTAAAAATAGTTGCTTCAGCCCATAAGCAACTTTCTCTATGGGACCAAGATAGAAATCGCGAAATATAAAACAGCTGTTCCATAATCAGAACCCTTTGATTAATGAACGTTTTGGCCACTCAAAGTAATTATAGTGAGAACGTTCAAATAAACCACCTTACCTCTTAGAATATTATAAATTTATACTTGTCCCTTCGTTCTGAGTCACGCAAATCGAGTTATTCTCATCCTTACCACGCCGGCTGACGAGTGGGGACTTATGGGACCAGTTGCAAAAGTTACATACTTTAGACTTTATTTATATACAAGCTAGTTTTTGTTTAGATTCCTATCTTAAGACAAATGGTAACAGAGATGCTATAAATAGAACGTAAAGCTGCTAGAAAAACAAAAAGAGTTATAGCACATTTTGTACAGTGATTTTAGTTTATAACCCACGTGGCGCATTCAGTTACGCAGTGTACCTATTGTCAACGCGATAGCGCCACGTGGGAAAAGGCTTTTACTAGATTATGCATTCGCAATCGAATTTACGACTATCCCCATCGAACAAAATATAAGTAGCGAACTAAACGCAAAACTGCGTAATTTAAATTTTGCAAGAACCAAACTACCGCAGACTGCAATTTCAGCAGATATCAATCAATCAAATCAGCACCAGTCCTGGCCAGAAAGGTTTAACATTAAATTACTATTATCATCATCATCATCATCTCGGCCGATGGACGTCCACTGCTGGACTGCCTTCCCCAAGGATCGCCACAACGACCGGCCCTGGGCTGCCCTCATCCAATGGGGTCCCGCCGCCTTCACCAGGTCGTCGTCCACCTTTTTTGAGGCCTAAGTACCCCCGCTGCGCTTTCCGGTAAGCGGTCGCCACTCGAGAACTCTTCGGCTACATCAGCCAAACATTTGTTATTATTATATTGAATTAATATTCCAATTTCCATATCCAAGCAAATTATTATTAAACTGAAAACTAAAACAAAACATTATGGATGAAAATCTAGAATTAAACATTTTAACGGGTTCTTACCGCGTTATGTTTAATTCTAGATTAAATAATAACCGCGTAACTCTCAAAAACTGTATTATGGATGATGTAAATGTAACTACCAGCTAGTCTAAACTATTATAAAACTGTAACAGAAGTGTGTACATGTACAGTACAGTGTAACATTGAAGATAATTACAAAAAAAAGATTACGATATGGTTTTTAGATGTCCCTGATTCCAAATCACCAATTTTTGGATTTTTTGTCTGTCTGTTTGTTTGTTTGTTTGTTTGTTTGTTTGTTTGTTCGTTTGTTCGTTTGTTTGTTTGTTTGTTCGAGTATCACGCAAAAACTACTGAACCGATTTTGATGAAACTTTTTTTGTTTGATAGCTTATCATCTGACTTAAAATCTCGTATATAATTTATGCGGACGAAGTCGCGGGTAAAAGCTCGTCACATATAAAACCGCATAAAATTACAAAACAAATGAAACATTAACTCTCCGCTAACTAGAATAATCTGGTTTAACAAAAAAACTTTGTTTCTACAACTGGTAGGAAATTAGCATAACTAACGACCGATATCTGGCACTAAATCACGTTGCGGCTTGATTTCTAGCATTTTAAACGGGTTTAGAGCAAAATTTGTTCTCACTGTTTCAGTTGAAACCCCAGCGGTCTTACTTTACGAATTTATGAAGGTGTTATTGAACTAAATTAACTAAAATCATAACATCTAAGAACAAACTGAGCGTCACATTAGGATCCTAATACTTTCATTTTAAAACATATTTAAAGCAACGTTTATTTTCAACGGAATTTCGTATATATTAAGAGCCTACCGAGCCTATTGTGCTGCACTCAATCGTATTTTTTATTTATTTCTAAACAATGAAACAACATTTCCAAAAAACAAGAATGTCAAATTGTAGTCCTGATTGGCTTTCAATTTATCGAAACATTACGGATTATTACGTTTTATGCTTGTAGCTATTATCGTTGAAACTGCCAAAAATTTGCCACTTTTGGCGGTTTTAAAGGTGATAACTGCAAACATTATAAAAACAAATCTGCAGTGACTCGATAAATTGAAAATCAGCAATCAATACAATGTGATATTCATTCTCTTTTTTGGAAATGTTGTTTCATTGTTTAGAAATTAAAAAAACACTACTTGGGGCAGCACAATAGGCTCGGTGCATCCTTAAATAAAAATTGTTTCTTTGTATCCAATGTTACCTACATTGGATAGCATTGTAATGTTACCTACATTGGATAGTTCAGTATAATTCTTTGTATCAGTAGTACAAACATTTTGTTTCTACTGTTTCGATTAAAACAGCCTTTCCCTTTATCTCGAGAATGATTCTAGCCGCATCTCCTCTACAGTAACAACACGTTCCGACGCGGCGGTAGCTTCAAAAAAAGATTCGGTATTTAATAAGTGGGCTTCAAGTTCCCATATTGAATAAATCGCCTTGACTTTGACTTTTGTTAAAATAATTCATCCGTATCGAGGTCAAAGAAGATAGGTATTTAACTCGTATCTCAGATGGTGACATAGAGCAAAGGGTAGCCCCTTGACATCTCTAGCAAAGAGCGGTCGGCTTGAGAGTCAACACTCGGCCTCGAGGGTGCGGCGCCGGCGCGGCCAGGGGCTAAATAAACTCTTTGATGTTAGATCGAGATTTTCTTAAGATTTGAGAGGTGTGGAATTATATTGAGTACTTTTATTTTTTGTGGTACTTACAGAAAATCTATGCTTTGAGTGTTCTTATTTAACACAAGCTTTTGCGCACGATTTCGTCTGCACCACAGATCCCCGTCATCGATCGTAGCCAGACAAAATATAATTAGGTCTAAAAAAATTAACTGAAACTATTTTAAAATGAGAGGAAAAGTTTCATCAAAATAATCAGACAAAAGAAATCCTAAAATGTGTGATTTGGAGTCAGGAACAGCTAAACATATCGTTACTTTTTTTTTAATATCTTCAATGTACAGATACACTTATGTAAGAGTTTTATGTTATACTAGTGTTAACCCGCTACTTCGTCCGCACCAATTATATACCAGATTTTAAGTCAGATCATAAGCTATCAAACAAAAAAGTTTCATCAAAATCGGTTCAGTAGTTTTTGCGTGATGCTCGTTCAAACAAACAAACACACAAACAGACAGACAAAAATTCCAAAAATTAGTAATATGGAATCAGGGACACCTAAAAACCATATCGTAACTTTTTTTTGGTAAATATCTTCAATGTACAGACACACTTCTGTTACAGTTTTATAATAGTTTAGACATTTAAAGTGTCGGTCTATTTGTTACCATTTTATGCCTGCATGCATACACACACATTCTACCAATAAACCGATGCATGGCGGAGAGCCAATTTAGTTTATTATTCAATAAACCAGGCTACTGTAATTAAATAAGGATTTTAAAATCTGACAGTCAATTGTTTTGCCACATTAGTTTCACTCGGCTAAGAATAGCACCACCCCATTTCCATACGTGGGTGTCGTAAAAGGCGACTAAGGGATCTACCGGAGGATGGGTAGCAGCATCCTCTGAGTACACACATTCAATCCAACTGCGATCGCCAACCCGCCTGCCAAGCGTGGCGATTATGGCAAGTCCCCCATTTTAGGGGAGGCCTATGTCCAGTAGTGGACGTTTATCGGCTGATATGATGATGATGATGATGAGTCACACTCGTTCTTGAGTTATTAATCGAATATGCATCGTCAAAAGGCTTTTAGCAAATTTAACCACTTCACAGGTTTTATTTTCATAAAACTGCATACTATGCTTCCTAGCTCTCCATTTTACAAAGTCGTAAAGTAATTTGGACTAAGCCTCTCGTCCCTTGAAGGCACAAATTTCACGACCGACCGAAACTGTCACGCTTCCGTTGTCGCTTCAACAATAACCATTATGCCTATCACAACAAGACTCAAATTATTCGTCCTATTTTATTTTTCTTGAAGAGATTTTTCCTCTAAATTACTTTTTGACGTGGCCCATTTGTATTTACGTTTCTCACCCTAAACGTTTTATGGAATATGTTACTCGGAAATCCGGCTTCGGGTTAATAATGTTGTTTTTTTCCTGGATATGTAAAACATGTATAAGTGTATAAGTTTGCGGTTCTGTTTCCAGGAGGTAATTTCTTAATTATATTCGTGTAATGCGATGAGATCAGTGTTAAAATGAATGTGGATGGCTGTATGATGGATTGTGTGAAAGATGACACGTGTAAGAAAGTAGTAAACCATAAAATGACTGCTGATTTTGCAAGAGGATGATGATTATTTTGTGTATTTGATTGATTGATTGGTTGATGATTTGCTTTGTTTCTTGCCCGTTCTAACGGTATGCAATATGCACAATTTCCATTAAAACAACTGGAGTAATTTGTTAATTTTAACTACACGAGCATTTTTTTCACAGAACTCGACATTTGCGTAAAGTTAAATTAATTACATGCAAAACTGTGGAATTAAAATGCAAAATATAAACATTAATAAAACTGGTTAAGTGCGAGCCGGACTACTTGTGCACCGAGGGTTCCGTCCGTACCACACCACCAAACAACATAATATGTATTAATTTACAAAAAAGTGTTGTCTACGGGACCTATAGCGCGAAACCGACTCACACTTAGCCGGTGTTTATTTGTTGTTTTACTGTAGATTTTCGTAAATCACGCGGACTAAGTTACGGGTCAAAATCACGTTGTTTAATAAAAGAGAAAGTACTGAGTATGTTTATAATAAAAACCAAGCATATTTTTTTCAATCATAGTCACAACCTCTCATATTCGCTTAGCCGAGCAAAAATTCGCTTAGGCGAGCGATATGCTTTATTTGACATGCACTCCGGAGCGCGGATTAGCTTCCATACTTTACATCTATGAGGAGCTAAATCGTTTTTCGATACCTTTGTGAAAGGAACGATGATAAAGCAAGTATTCTGCTGAAGAACCTGTTTCTATTATGAAAGAAAAGATGAAAGAAAAATTTGTAAATCAATTTTTCTTCACTGTTTTGTGGTGACGCTGGTATTGAAAATTTATACAGTGTAAGTCAAAGCCCGGGACTATTTTGTTGTAAAATGTGTAATGTAAACAAATAAAACCGGTCAAGTGCGAGTCGGGCTACTCTCGCACCGAGGGTTCCGTACCACACCACCACAGAACACAACATTATTAACTTAGAAAAAAAACTTTTTTTGTCCGGGAGCTTTAGCGCAAGACCGACTCACACTTGGGCGGTTTTTAGTATTTATTGTTATTCTGTTGAGTTTGCTCTATAATCACACTAAGTTTGACGCTTGTATGTATTACCGTTTTAACGATAAAGCGTGAAGAAAAAACGTTGATAAAAACTAGTTTCTTGTTGATAACCCCCCTTAATTTTTAACTGTTTGACATTTTTATTATTTGCTAACAAATCCGCCGTAATAACGCATAATCAGGGAAAATTCAACTATCTAGCTATTACGGTTCAAAAGTTACAGCCCTAAATAGGTAGGACAGACGAATGGATGGACGGACGTACGGACGGACAACGTAGGCTTAGTAATAGGGTTCCGTTTTCACCCTTTGGGTACGGAACCCTAATTAACTCAAAACCTTTTCGTTCAGGAACAGTATCACCATTCTTGTTATCGTGTGGGCAGAGCCCTGGTGTCAGAGTTTTTTTGACCGCCTTACGGCCTCTGATGTGGTTTTTATGCAACGACTACTATAACCAGGATAGTAGCCGGGACCAACGGCTTAACGTGCCATCGGAAGCACGGAATCACTTTTCTTTTCAGAAAATCAGGTGATTCAACCTGCAATGTCCTAACCAGCTGGGAGTATCACAATTGTCACCTGGATAAAACTGAACCACTCTTCGGTAATTTCATATTTATTGGTAGATGTTTCTTAAAATTGACCACGATAATTTAAAAGAGCTTTTAAAAACCGCCTTGAGTGACACCCTGTGGAACCAGCTGGGAGTATCACCATCGTCACCTGGATAAAACTGAACCACTCTTCGGTAATTTCATATTTATTGGTAGATGTTTCTTAAAATTGACCACGATAATTTAAAAGAGCTTTTAAAAACCGCCTTGAGTGACACCCTGTGGAATCTGCAAGCTTCTAACGCTAATTTGCAAATGTCTTCACCGCAATGCAAAGCTAAACTCTATGATAATTATACAGAAGAACCACATCACCATCAGCCTATACAACAGCCTAGCAAATACTGAAACGGGGAACTCAGACCATCTGACTGAACAACTTTCACTATGAAGCCTACCTCAGGAAACGCGAAAAAAAATCATCTGTCCCATACATTTTAGTCGGGTAGGTACAGCAATTTTGTATGGGTCAGTTCATTTTTTTCGAGTTCGATGGCCTGAGTTCACCGTTTCAGTGTTTGCTAGGCTGTCACTTACACCCTGTATACGTCCCACTGCAGAGCACAGGCCTCCCCTATGGAGCCTTCAACAGGCAGTAGTCCACCATGAGTAACCCATGCGGATTGGTAGACTTCACATTAGCCTCAGAACGTTTTCCTTTGTTTGACAGCAGTCGGTATACGTACATAAGTTAGAAAACCTCATTCTTATATGGCATGTTACCCGTGCGGTTTCCAACCAGCACACTCATGATTGAGTTACCTACATCTATATATGCAACGCGCCATCGACGGTCTTCCACGGTTTTATGTTGCCACGTCGAAGAACCACATAGATAGGTAGATACACAAAAAGAGGTATTAAAAATGCAAAGGTGTGAACACACTCGAGTGACTTATGAACCTTTTCTGTGAAATTAATCGTACGTAGTTAAAGTTTTAACGAGTGGAAGCCTAAATTTAGTTAGTCCGAGCGGGTCGATGTCCTCAAAAGGTCACTTACATGTGGTTCACCGTATTGGTAATTTCATTACGTTTGAGCTTTGCTTTGACTTCCGTTTTGGGAGAAAAGTATTTTTAACCGAAGCTGGAGAAAAATGATACTTCTTCTTGTGCAAATTAGACACGTTTTTACATTTTTGTAAAAAAGAACTACTGCTTATTGGTAGTTTGAATAAACACCAGTAATGACGTCACGTCCCTTTACACGAAATGGGTTGAAGAATTCAGTTTTCTAACGTACCTAGTAGGCTCGGTAGTTTAATTGGACGAAAGCATAGCCTGTTTGCAGGTTGCGGTTTCACATTTTGTCCAAACTTAATTTCGATCTTTAATTTGATTCTAAATAGCACAAGAAGTTTCCGACTTTGGGAGTCAAGGACTCAATCATTTGTATACCACTAAATTGTGCTCAAATAAAGAATTTTAGGACGTAGGACTCGTAGGACTCGTAGGACGTATGCTGATCAAATCAGTTGCGTCCTACAAAAAAGGGAGGTGCGGAGTACTCGAAACCGACGGGCATGTATGAAGAGATGTATGGATGTGCATGAGGCAAAAGAGGTATGTAAAGATCGTAGTAAGTGGCGCGCCCTGGTCTCTGCCTACCCCACTGGGAAAGAGGCGTGACGTTATAGATAGATAGATAGATAGATAGATAAAGAATTTTTTTTATTATAATTTTTAGTTAACGAAGCTAGTCGCTAATTGACAAAGCTTGTTGCGGATCTCTAACTGTTTTACTAGAGTTTTGACGAAGCATGTTGCTGATTACTGGCTGTTGTGTTATCATTGACGAAGCTTGTGCTGACTGCTTGTTTTGTGTAGACTTTATCGAATTATTTTTATTATAGGCTTAGGCTTGCCTTGGGATCATTACAATGTATGTGCCTGTGAGCGTTATTTATTTATTTATTTATTTTATTATCAATAAATTCCTGTCACAGATAAAAAAAAGCATAACATGACTGTGACATGTAAATAATCAAAAAGATTTGATAAAAATTACTAAGGATCTCGAGGAGTCGGAGATGCCCAACTGGACTATTATTATTTATTATTTGGGGTTTTGGGCATTGACAGGCTTGCTAAGCCTGTGCCACGTAGACCATCGCTGGTACTTTGTGAACGCTTTTTTATAGTTCCTTACCAATCCCCACTGCGGCCAGAAATCGCAGTAGATTCTTGATCGTTTGTATCTCATCTGGTGTCAGCACCTGCCTACCCAGATGAGTGCTGCGTTTGTATATCAGGGGGCCACAGTCACATAGGAGGTGCAGAGGAGTTTCCATCTCCTCCATGCAGAATCTGCAGCCGGTCGTTACAACTGGACTAAGATGGCACAGAAAAGTGGTGACGGACGTGTTTTGTCATAAGAGACTAGATCCTAAATATTCGAGACCCTGCAGTAAGTATATTGGCCAACCTTTTCGTTGCGCACTATACTGCAGATTACAACTCTATATTACTATAAAAATATCATGAGTCGACTAATCATTACCCGGTAGGTATTTATCTGATTTATAACCTCGCGTGACTACATCCATTCCTTAAAAGTGATTTTATTGCCACTTGTCTTCACGCAAATTTGGACTCTAAACACTCTAGAGTTAGGCTCAAATTAAAATGTTACTTGTAAATATGGTGTCATGTTTGCCCTGTGTAACCCTGAAATTAGAAATGGCCCGAACTAATCAAGACCGTTTTTATATTTGGGAAGTCAACATTTTGTGATTCTTAATTTAAAAAAAAAATTGTGTATGACGGGGTTTTGCATCGAAGGCTTCATTAATTATGTAAGTTATCATCATCATCAGCCAATACAGGGTGTACACTGAAATACCTTACAAATCGCGCGAATTAACTTGGCACCTGGCTCGCACGTGGCTCGGAATAAAAAACTCGGAAAACTCGGAAAGAATGACACGAAAATGCTAAAGCGCAGGGACACGTGCAACGGTAACTGAAATGCTGTGCTACGGCCTCACACGGGGACGGCGGGATCCCGTGGCGTAGCAGGAGCCAGGTGCCAAGTTAATTCACCCGGTCAGTACATACTAAACGGGGTGCTTCACACCATTAAACTGAAATTTTTTAGTATAGTACCAATATTGAAATCATGAAAAAACAGCTGTTTCGTACATTTTGGTAGAGTAGCTATTGACCTTTTCTATGAAACAGCACTTTTTTTCGCGTATTCAATCTTGGTCCCATAGTAAAATTTGTTCAGTTTGATGGTCTGATGCAGTCTTAAGTATGTTTAACGCATTTAAATTTAAATTTTCTTGCAAAAATCCCTAATGGAAAAATATAGGGCAAGGTAACATCTGCAATACGACCTAAAGCAGAATGGATTTCGAAAAATGCGAAACCTCGGCTACGAGCTACGGCGAGCCGCGTAGCATCCTGCTACGGCCAGCTACGTCGTAGCGCACATTCTTGTGGCTAATACATTTTACCCCTTTTGTTGTACAATGAAAAAAATGTTTTGTTAAATATAACTAAACTTCATTGACTTCCAAACTGTTTTGTAGCACATAAACAAACGTTTGGTTATAAACAAAAAAACATTTTGTTTCAAAAAGAATAATAATGTTTTGTGGTTTTTCAAAAAGCATTTTTTTCAGGGTAGACTTTATTGACTTCCTAACTGTTTTATTAGCACATAAACAAACGTTCGGCTATAAATAAAAAAAACATTTTGTTCAGAAAAGAATATGTTTTGTGGTTTTTCAAAAATCATTTTTTTCAGGGTAGAGACTTGGTTATTTCACTACAAACTTTATCAAATTCTACGCTTAAACTAGTAAAATTTTTTTTTTGTTTTGCAGGCCAGTGTATTTTAAACCTTCTCATTTTGTCACGAAGGTCGATTTTTAGATTGACATTATAAGAAATAGAATTAATGAACTGTAAATTCCAATTAGTCATTAAGCAAGTTAGTCATTAAAAACTTGTTATCTGGCGTTAATTGCGTAAGTTTAACAGACATTAACGATTAAATTTATATCTTTAAATGCCTTTTGAGAGAGCTCGTAAGCCAACGAATATTTAGAGAGGGCATTAGAACGCTCAAAAAACAATTAATAAACTTGTAGTTTTAAAAAGCATTTTTTTTTGTTTCTCACTTAAAATATTCCTTTCTCAATTTTGAAGAATATTGTAAATACAGGGTGTAACAAAACACCCTAGTAATACTTAAGGGGTGCTTCAGACCATCAAACTGAAAAACTTTCACTATGGAGCCAACATCGAGAAAAAATAAAAAAAATCAGCTGTCCCATACAAAACTGCTGTACCGACTCGACTAAAATGTATGGTACAGCAGATTTTTTTTATTTTTTCTCTATGTTGGCCCCATAGTGAAAGTTGTTCAGTTTGATGGTCTTAATTACCCCCTTAAATTTTACTAGGGTGTTTTATTACACCCTGTATATGGTGTTAGACTGAACAACTTTCCCAAAGAAAACTATAGGAAATTCACAAAAAAAATTTATGCAATCAGCTGATTGAACGTTTGTTTTGCTAATTTCCTATAAGTTTCTTAGGGAAAGTTGTCCAGTACCATGGGTATAATCACCCCTAAATTGGATTCGATAGAACAAATTCTAATCAAATTAAAGATTGAATAATTCAGTCTCGGGCGGGACTTGAACCCGGACCCTTCCAAACCGGGGAAGTTATCCAATGGCTGTAATATGTTTAAAATCAATAATATTTGAAATTAGAACAAATTCTATAGAACAAGTTCTAGGACATGGGGTCCCGCTGAGTGTAGGTACACCCTTGCCTCGTCCCGCTCCTTAGTCACGCGAGTAGGACATTCAGTACTGATTCGTATGTTTGATCGGACGATCGATGATCGCACGTCGAAAATAGATCAATTCGATCGCATCGCATGATCGCACGATCTTCAATAGGACATTCCGCAGATATGACTATTTTTAAACGAACAATCGCACGATCATTTTCGTCGGACGGACGCATGATCGCGCGTGCGATGGCAATAGGACAGCGACAAACCTTCTGAGCCAAACAGTAGAAGAGAAAATTGATATGTCAAAATTGACAATTGGCTACTTGACAACTAGTCAAATCAGCTACTCTTTATCGGACGTCAAAACATGCGCTTTGTATGAAGATTTGTACTAAATATTGAGTTGTGACGTCATCAACATTTTCATTACTTTTTATAGTTTATCTTGTTATTAAAAATAGTATTCAAGCTAAAAACTCAATGAAAATGGGAGTTTAGCGTTATTTTCTAACCCTTTTTTTATTGAGTAAATAAAAGTAAAATATATTGAATGTAGTCAAATACCCAATTGACAAATATATTTATCTCATTTCCTCATATAGCTGTGTCCCACTCTTGCAATCACACTAGAGGTGTACATTGATGCAAATGGCAAATCGATCGATTGTACTAAATAATAGGGTAACACTTGGAACGTTTTTTCTTCGGTTTTTACGTTTACCGCGGTACGAAAATCCGCACCAATTGGATAAACATGGGATTATAGATAAGAATAGAACTTCGATGTTTTAACTTAGCGCAATCGGCCTCCAGTCCGTAAACCAAAACTCATCTATAAATGCACGATTCAATAATTTCACTACAAAATGTTGAATGCCACTGACGTTTTTTGACAGGAATCGAATGTCAAACTGAATCTCAAACTGCTTGTGACTTATAACGAAACATGTAGTAGGTACTAACGTGAACACTTTCGGACTTTTTGTTACCACAATTTTGTCCGACACAATTTAGACACATAATGATGACCCGGTTGGTGTAAGGGTTACCACGCCGGACTGCCAAACCAGGGTCCTGGGTTCGAATCCCGGTTCGGTCATGGATGTTTATATGTTTGTGCCGTTGTTGTATGGTTTCCATAATAAACAGCCTATAAATAGTGCTTTCTTGGGATCATTACAATGTATGTGCCTGTGAGCGTTATTTATTTATTTATTTATTTTAATGTGAACTCTACCTGCTACTTCTGTAGTCTAAGCCGTACACAGCCGTAAAGAGTAGTAAAAAGTTGACTCAACGGCCAGAATTTGAGTATACTTGTAACCACAATTTTGTCTGACACATTTAGACGCATAATGTGAACTATACCTACTACTTTTTGTGTTTACACAGCCGCAAAGAGTAGTAATAAAGACGACTGAACGACCAGAATTTAAGTGCAGATTATTTTGTTACCGAAATTTCAGTCGCCACGACCGGATTTGGTTGTATGGGTAATGCAATTGTTCATGTTTATTGTGTATTGTCATTGACGGTTGATTGTTATTCTGTAACAACCGATTCCAATTACCTGTTAATTTACTTTTGAACAAATTCAATTTACCAATATAAAAAAACCTGTTACTTAGCTACCTCGGAAAGCTTTTTCAGTACAAATTACATCACGTTAACAAATAAAGCACTCGGTTCTACATCTGAATATATCGGATCTGATTATGTCAATAGCCTTCCAACAACCCTTTCTTTATTCACCAAAAAACCAACCTTTTTCGATGGAGTTAACGTTTAAAATCGTACAGAAATAAAGCTTAATTTTAAAATCGTTTATGTTTTGTGTATAACTCGGGTCTGCGAGGCCCATGGCGGCAATTGAGTGCGATTACCCGACAATTTAAAGGAGAGAGTTAACTAAGGGTTTAATAGTTATTTAGGATAAGCTGCGTATTTTGTTGTGTTTAAACTGCCTGGTTACCATAATGTAGTGAAACTACCTGTGAAGCCGCGGGCTACGGGTTCGAATCCTGGAGGACCGCAGTATTTATGTGATGAATACTTAGATCACTAAAAAAACGGCCAAGTGCGAGTCGGACTCGCGAACCGTAATGGTTAATTATTTTTTTGACATTAAAAAGTATACTCGTTTGACTGGGCACTTTATGTCTGACCACATTATACAGGGTGTAAGGGATAGCTAGGCCAATACTAAAACGGTGAATGCAGACCATCAAACTGAACATCTTTCATTATGAAGTCAACCACAGGAAACGCGAAAAATCTGCTGTTTCATACATTTGTGTCGAGAAGGTATAGCAGTTTTATATTTGAATAGCAACCAGTTTTGTACCTATATGTATATCTAGAACTGTAGATTTTTTCGCGTTTTCCGATGTTAGCTCCATAATGAAAGTTGTTTAGTTTTATAAAACTAATTATAGTCTGAATTCACCGTTTCAGAATTTGCCTGGCTGTCTCTTACACCCAGTATAGGCTGCATGGCATATGCTTCCTCTCTCACGGGCAAGCCATAATCCACTACGCGGGTCCAGTATTTCGGTCAGAAATACAATACAATAGGGGAGAGCGGGGTTGATAGTTCCGATTTTCAAACAATCGAAAAAATGTGTATGAAAAATAAGTCGTATGTATATGAGTCTTACATGAGTTCAAGCGGCATTTATCGCTGCATATTAGTATGTCGATAATCTATCGTACGCTTTAATACTTTTTAGCACAGGATCGATTTTCTAAGACAAGTCGGAAAGGAACAACGAACCCCAAAATGGGACTGGTTGTTCCCTTGTTGAGGCTGGTTGTTCCGTGTGTTTACTTGGTCTGTTTTCAGTTACTTAGTATGAAATAAGATACGGGTTTTATTAAATTTTAATAAGTTATTGCAATTTTCACTTATCCTAATCAAATCAGTATATGAATGTAAAATAAAATGGTCTTAAAGACAGAAAAAATCAAACGCATTAAGATATGTTAGATATGCAAAATCAAATCAAAATTATATCAGAAATCAGCATATCATCATCCTGTAGAATCCTTCGTTTCATAGCTTCTTGAAAAAGCTATTTAATGATTTCAGGGAAAAATCTGTACATGTCTTCATTTTGTTTGATGTTGGTATGTGTTCCTCTTGATTAGAAATCGGTACTGGATGATTGTCTACTTCCAAACAGTTCAAAATTTCTAGAATATCTGAAACTAAAAAATTAAGTAATGTTGGGGTTGATTTTTCCGCGGCACAACCAGCCCCATAGCAACGGAACATTTAACCCCAAAATTCTTTTTTTAATGTTTACCTAAAATTATGGCCAAGATATGGAATAATTCAAATAATGACATCAAAAACAATTCCCAAACGTTTTCTCTACAATCCACAGTCACACACTCGTAAGTAGATTAATTATTAATCGAGTTAGACCAAAAAGTATAAACTGGAAAATATTTACTCAGGTCGTGTCGCAGGGTCACTTGACATACATCCACTTCCTGGCCGGCGCAAATTCAACTAAAGTGGCTGCCATATCTGCGCAGGGGCCTATCAATGTCCACCACACTTCACGCATTTCGATATCTCTTTTCTTCTCGGAGCTATATCCATCGGAACAACTAACCTCGGTAACTTCCAGCCCCGCTCTCCCCTACAGCTATTACAGGCTCTAGCACATGAATAAACATCCCCACAGAACCAACGCGCGCCGCCGCTTGAATTAATTCAAGCGGCCGCTGTTGATGCACTCACACATAGCGCACGTTAGAGGACAAACGTACCTCGGCTAAGTGTGTGCATTCGTACATCCTCTAACGCACGCTTTGTGTGACATCGACATCGACAGCGGCTGCTTATATGAAGCTTACATTCTGTAGGGATATTTATTCATGTGATTATAGTCAGTAATTAATAAACATAACTTCTAGCAACGTTTCAATTTATACAAGTTATTACGTCAGTAAATTGAAGAGCCTTTCGCCTCCCGAAGTACCCAAGTATATAGATAGTATCTCGCGACTTTGAGAATTATAGTGGCTCACTAAGCTCCTTAGATAAATTTTGCCCTTTGGCAGAGAACGAACGGGCGGATCCGCCGAAGCCAGTAACTCCGTAATTGCAATTTTAATAAATTATACCCTAAAACCCACGTTGAAAACACCTGGCGATTTATTTTATAAAAGCGCCTGATTTGTTTGACTTTAATTCTGTGAAAGGTTATGAAAGATTGCCGAGTTTATGATTTTAGGATTTTTGGTATCGAAAAGGAAAATGTTATTTGATTTTATTAACTGTAGGCAAATATTTATTTATAGGTTTTACCATCTTTATTCGTTTCTGTCATCCCTCATCAATCACCATAGACTCTTATATAGTTTTGGTTATATTTAAGCTCAAGTAAACGTTCATAGCTTCATAATTTTGGGCTCACGACTATATTCTCAAGGGGTAGTCAGAGACATTCAAAATATACTTTACTAGCTTTTGAGCGCGTCTTCGTCGACATCGGCACCCGTCATCGTAGCTGATTGTAGTGAGATAAAATATATACCCGATTTTAAGTATAATTTTAATTCTTTTAAACACTAACTGTGGTACAAATAAAAACTTACTTTATATTAGGAATAGTTACGATTAGAATACCTAAGCTAAGAATAAGGAGATCATAATTTCTTACTTAAAAACTCGTAACTACGCTGGTAGCAACGTCGCGGTTCATAGATAAAGTTTATTCTTGGTATAACATTTTATACCACGTTTATTTGTACCAGGGAAAAAGTTTTATCAAAATCGGTTCAGTAGTTTAGTAGATCGAACAAAATAATAGACATACCAAAATCCGAAAATCGGTGATACCCAAGAACATTATACAAATTATGTTATTATCATAAAGGTATTATACTACGTAAGAGAGACAGTGACAGCTGAGAGAGCGAGATGTACATAGCGGCATCACTGTATAATAGAAAGAGATACGTGACGCGAGGCAATAGAACCGTTTTTGGGGATTTGGAGTCCTGGTAAAAATTCGGTTTCTGTGAATAATCGTGAACCTAAAGTGAAATCGTAGATAATTTTGTGAAATATACTAACACTGTTTCATTAAATTATTCACGATTTCACGTTAGATTGAGAATTATACACAGAAATCGAATTTTTACCCTGCCGAGGACTTCAAAAAATGTCCAAAAACGGTTACATTTGACAACTCATGTCACTTACTCTATTCCGTAAGGTATAATATCTTTATGGTTATTATACAACATTTTTGGTGATACATATATATTCATATCGTAACCTTATTTTTTGTAAATATCTTTAACTTTAACTGTTAATAGTGTAGATTTCGAATATTCTCATTTAACAAGCAGTGCCCAAACTCCTGTGTGTGTGTGTGTTTGTGTGTGTATGTGTGTGTTTCTGTGAGGTAGTGAGCCGGTCTTTTATTGGCGCAGGAAACAAATCAGGCTTCGAAATTTAAGCATTTAAAGGTTTCCTTACAATATTTCCCTTCACCGACAAGCCATAGCTACCTAAATATTATTTCTTATAAAAAAGATAGTTAAGTCTGTTTTTATTACGCGTACCTAAATTTAACAAATAAAGTAAAGAAATGAAAGAAGAATCTCAACATTGATGAGATATCAGAGACA
Source organism: Agonopterix subpropinquella (assembly GCA_922987775.1). Lineage (NCBI taxonomy): Eukaryota > Metazoa > Arthropoda > Insecta > Lepidoptera > Depressariidae > Agonopterix > Agonopterix subpropinquella. The sequence continues at coordinate 7,345,815 of OV277710.1, forward strand.
AGAACTGTTGGAGTGTTTGTTCCGTCTAATGAGGCACTCGAGGCTTAGACAGTCTGGAGAGCTCTTAGAAAACATATTCTTTCTTTATTATACACGAGGAATTTCGTTTTAATGTTTACTTGTATCCTAAGAATTTTTCACAATATGAACCTTATATGAACCAACTTTTAAAAAATCACTTTAATGTATTACATATTTTAGAGTGTTTGTCAGACCAGCAAACTGAGCAACTTTGACTATGGACACCGGTGCTAAAAATGTATCGATCCATAGACAAAGCTAAGAACATTCTCGCTAAAATTTGCTTTCTATTACAAAACACGGTATCGAAGTCGGTCCACGCGTTTGGGAGCTACGATGCCACAGACAGACAGACATCTAGGCGTCATACCTTATACACCCATCTTTTTGCTCCAAGGGTTAAAAACTTCAATGGCTATTCGATCCACATGTATGGAATAGCATAGTTTTCTCGCTATTTCAAATTTTCTACCATTTCAAAGTGTTTCTGTTTGATGGGCCACCCCATCTTCTTGTCGTGTGGGCAGAGCCCTAGTGTCAGAGTTTTTTCAGACAGCCTTACGGCCTCTGACGTGGTTTGTATACCACTATACCATTGACTACTACCACCAGAGATAGTAGCTGGGACCAACGGCTTAACGTGCCATCCGAAGCACGGAATAATTTATCTTTTCAGACAATCAGGTGATTCAGCCTGCAACCCACTGGGGAAAAACGCACAAAGTGACATATCACTAGGTGTCCCCCATGGGAATCGAACCCATGACCTCCGTGTCGAGAGCCCAATGATCTTAACCATTAGACCACGGAGGCAGCACAATACCTTTTTGTAAAAACCTGTAGAAAAGGATGTTACAAAGAATGTTTCAGTCCAAATTTTATTTTGCTTTAATTCGCACGTATTATTCACCGCAGGATTGAAACGTGAACTACATTGTAAATAAATTAACGTACTACCTAACAAAGTTTACGAAATTCTAACCATTAATGTATCTACTTAGTGCCACCACAAAGTAGCCCGGTGACCTAGCTTAACTAGATCATAGCTGGACCACAGCATAATGATACGTGTATCTTAAAGTACCAGTATGTCAACTACAAAAAGTACAGAAAGTGATAAGCTTCTTCTCGTACTGGCTGCCTCTACATTTTAACTGGACACTGTTAATAGCTTGATGGATTGATTATTTGATTATATTTTTCTTCGAAAACACTGTTTTGCAAAGATTTTTATTTGGACTGGGCGTTCTATCTAAACAATGTGAAGTGGCCATATCAAGTTGCAATTTTGACAATAAACAAAAATGTTAACTTTAATTTGCAAAAATACTGGGTACAGAAAAGACAACAGAAATTCTAAGTACATATGCTAAAAAAACATTTTAACTTATCCAGACAAGGCAGGCAAACGGTCACTTTGAAGGTGTTAATACCTAATTTTAATCAGTAACTAGCAAGAACATAAGGTTTTATTAAAATTTATACCTAAATTATTAAACTGCAAATGAAGCATACCACCTCAATATAGTGTATACAGTCAAGAGTTTATTATTATGTCTATAAATAAATATATGTTGATTTAACTGTTCGGTACACAGTCTAGACGAGTTGACTAACTGTATTTATTGCACTATGCGTCTCTGTGGTATCATAATATATAAATCAAGTTTCTACTGTAGGTACTACGGAGCCAAAACTGTGGTCAGTGGATATTAGACCGCCGAACATGTTTGAACAAACATTGCTCAAATGTTACCCTCCCCCTCCCCAACTATTAGTTTATGGTTTGAAACTGAAGACAATGCACTGGAATTGGGAACAATCGTGGCGGTGTGCATTTCATATGGATTCGACATGCAGCGAGCGTATTGAGTTTTGAAATTCTCATTCTGAAATTGTTAGTACATTAAACGTCTTCTCATTCGATCTACGAGTCATCGTATTGCCATATCAAACGTTTTGAATGAATACAACAATTTTTAAAAGTATACAAAAGCATTTTCGTAAAACGGCAGGCAGTAGATTTTGAATTCAACATCGTATAAATATTTTGAAACGAAGGTTTTTTTTTTGTGTATCCTGGATGTTCTGAAGTTTCAGAATATCTCTGACTACCCCCTCGGGGAATGTAGTCGTGAGCATATGTGTGTGTATGTATGTACGTATAAATATTCTAAAAATCGTCAGGAATTAAAATAGAAAGATCTAATAGTAACCAAACAATCAATCAATCAATTCATGGACTGTGTCTGAAATAAATTGATTTGATTAAATATTGAAACGACCACTAGGTATTTTACTAGAACCAGATGAAAAAGTAACACACTGAAGAGAATGAGTCTGGAATAACGGTTTTATTTCGACTACAGATGCCAGCTATTTGTAATGTACTTACATAATATCAGCAAAGTTAATATGACAAGATTGCATGGAGCCTCCTCTTGTAACCAAACCTGAGTTCGTCTGAGTCTGACGCACCGTGCGCTGATAATCTTTCCACTACAGAAAGCCCTAATAATATGCACTCTTATGGCAATACTATGGTACTTGTAGCAGAACATAGTTACCACAACAAAACCTACTCGTAGCATCTCAACAAAACAAACAAAGGAAATCAACAAGGCCTGAGCCTTTATTTGAACAAACTGCGAAGCCCGAAGGTGGCTGAATTAGATCCATTCCCCTTTAACTATGCATGCCCTCTGGCCGTAATTACATTTTAATTTTTAGCACCCTATGTTTACGGTTTAATTTCATTTGGTATTCACATTTGTACATATTACGTTACAAACGTTAGGTTTTTAGGTCGTAAATATTCTGGTGCAGTAAACCTTTCGTATGCAGTAGACGTGATGTAGTAGTTAAGTGCATCGACTTGTTTTAATGCGAATAGTGACCTTTTTCCACGATTATGTAACTCTAGCGAAAGTATTTTCACGTCGTAAGGTATAGAGGTAGGTATATTCTATAATTTTAATAAAGAAATAGGCACTTTTTAACCGACTTCAAAAAAAGGAGTAGGTTCTCAGTTCGACCGTATATTTTTTTTTTTTTTTAATGTGTGTTCGCGGATAACTTCGTCGTTTATGAACCGATTTTGATGATTCTTTTTTTGTTGGAAAGGAGATATCCCAAGGGTGGTCCCATGATAAGGAAACCAGGATCTGATGATGGATCCCAGAGAAATCGAAGGGAACCTTCGAAAATCGTAGTGCCGACTAGTGCGTTTGTTAATTTGAAGCATTACTGTTAAATCGAACTAATGAATTCACCACTGAAAATTGTGAAATAAACAAAATTTTAACAAAAAATTAAAACCGCCTTCAAAAAAACTAAAAAGTTAAAAAATAATATTGCAGCCGATGACTTTTTCGTTCGCATCATAAGAACATTAATTTGTTTTATAGAAGTCGGTGTCAAGCCAAGCCAAAAAACTAATGCAAGCCCTGTCGCGAATCGGCTTGACAGCGACTTCGATAAAACAAATTAATGTTCTTATGATGCGAACGAAAAAGTCATCGGCTGCAATATTATTTTTTAACTTTTTAGTTTTTTTGAAGGCGGTTTTAATTTTTACTGATAAAAGTATCGGTACAAGATTGAAGTCCAAAATTTTCCTGTAACAGCTTTTCTACCTATATATATTTATTAACATAAAACCATTTATGTAGAAGTTCACGAAAAAAAAAACGTTTGTATGAGAAGCGTACAATTGTGGTTTTGTATATTTCATTCACCGTTACCGGTAACGGCTTAATGATTCTATATAAAGAAGTAGGTATAGTCGTATTTCTTTGACTAATACGTTTTTTTTTTATTCTGGTTTTGTGTCCACTTGTGAACATTTTGGATCTCAAACAGAGCAGAGAGTACTTATCTGCTAAAATCATCATGATCATCACTTTCGGGATTCTGCTAAAATTACATCAGTATACAGGGTGTAACAAAACACCCTAGTATTACTTTAGGGGGTGCTTCAGTCCATCAATCTGAACAACTTTCACTATGGAGCCAACGTCGAGAAAAAATACAAAAAATCTACCGTCCCATACATTTGAGTCGAGACTGTACTGCAGTTTTGTATGAAAGAGCGGATGTTTTTTTCTCGATTTCGATGTTGGCTCCGTAGTGAAAGTTGTTCAGTTTGATGGTCTGCAGCACCCCCTTAAGTATTACTAGGGTGTTTTGTTACACCCTGTATAGTAATACATTTTAATTTGTAGAAACCACGCTTATAGCGCTCAAGTTCAGCAAGGTTTCTATCAAAATTGTCTTTAATATATCCATAGTCGATACACCGCGCTGCTACTAGTAAGATTTAAGCCTTAAACTAAACAAAGCACCAAACTAAACCTCAAGACGTCACCACCACTAAGCGGCAAAGAGAAACTTCCTCTGTATCAACAAACGAGCTGGCTCATCTTTGCAATAATATGTTGAAATAACTAGCTTGATAATTAATTATTCCTGACCGTCATCGTTGCCATTCCATACTGCATGGAACCTATAATAAATGCTAAAAGTTACCTTATGAAAATGCACAGTTAAAAGATGATGCGTCATGTAGCAAAGTTTTCGACCGCCTCAAAAGGTACCTAGAAGTCTCTACGTAATTACGGATGTTAACTATATGTCTAAGAGAGTGTTGGGCTGCGTTTTATTCCTTAAGTTAGGTTTTAGATTAAGCTATAATTTTCATAATTCAGGTACTGTTTGTTTGTAAAAGTTTCAATAACTGTATAAATACATTCCCAGCGAAATTGAATGAAATTCTTTCCACAACAGCTCTGCACTCCCGGAAAATGTGCTGGAAGCACCAATCCACTAGAATAAAGTCTTCAACAGCTAGAAGGCAACGCAGCAGGTTTGTCTAATGTCGTAAGGGGCAATAATCATCGCTCATTGCTGGATAACAGCGCATCGGCACGCACGCTTGCGCAGTTAACCATGTTTGATCGCTATCTTGTGTTGTGTATTCCATTTCGAATATGCTTGCACGATGCCGTGTGGTTTCCAACGTGTACTCTATCCTATATTGTCCTGTAGATGTTGTAAAAGGTGACTAAGGGAAATCATAGGATTTTTGTGAGCGAAAAGCTTACCGTCGATCATTAATGTTGCAACCTTGCAAGTTATGTATACAGTTTACAAACTGTACAGTCACAGTATAATAAAGAGTATCTATTACTAGATACAGTACTGACACTCCCTTCCTCCCACCAAATTGTTCACATCACCCCCTCTATCGCCCTCTGGTTACCGCGCACTGATTACTCGTTAACTACTAAGAAGACTTAAGGTTCAATTTCTTTGGTTTCGCATGTGCTGACGTCATCTTGTCAATTTCAATTTTTTTTATGCAGTGTCCGGGCTGTGGTACAGTGTACCGGAGCTCGATATTTGAATCGTGATATTCAAAATCATGATCGAATAATGCATAATCTTCATTTTCTACTGCTGATTCAACGTATGACTTTCAAAAATCGCACTCTTCACATTTTCTACGAAGGTTCTTTCTAGTTTCCCCCTGCTTAATTTATAATTTAAATTGCGCCACTATAATCGATTATAAATATGCTTGCATTGCATTCTACACACGAGGTCATTATACTACTTTACTTCCGTAACCACAGACTATAATAATCCAACATACTTTTTGTACCTTTACCTTTTAAGTACTACTTTTATTTCAATAAACTTACACTTTTACCTTAGCTCCTGTGGTTCTACTTTAAAGGTGGACTTCCGATGCTAGCGGCCGACGCGTCTGACGCGCGCGGCTCGCGGCCGACGGCCGATGCGGCCATACTAGTTACTATGAAAACGTATGGCGCCGCTTCCGATGCCAGCGACTGACGCGCGCGTCAGACGCGCGCGGCCGATGTCTATCGCGTCGGCCGCGGCCGCGCGCGGCTATGCTCTGACGTCACGCGGAACAAGAATGTTCGCCAGACATATTACGATGTTTTTACCGAAAATTTGCTTAATTTTCACTATTTTTTATTTGTATTTTACTATCTGCAAGGTCGCTCATCCACGTTGCGATAACACCATCTATCGATCCATTTGAAACTAATTTATCTTTTTTCGGAAAATCCCTCTTGCCTACATAATTATTAGCTAGACAGCGATCCATATATTGGTTAAAAAGCCAAGGGGACGCAACGCATCCCTGTCTAATTATAATAACTCTTAAAAATGTATTTTATCAAAAATCCTGTAAATAAATGCATTCATATATTTCTCTAAACCTATCAATCTATCAATCAATCAAATATTATTTATTAAAATATGTATTGTTTTTTTTATTTGTGTTTTTAAACAAAACACCAAAACATAAGAACATACCCTAAATTTCGGGGAAAATACCCTAAAGTGATAACACTCTGCACAATAGGCACGCGTCAGTCGCTGAAGGTTCTGTCAAATATGACAGAACCTCGCGTCAGACGCGCGCGTTAGTCGCATCGGCCGCTGGCATCGGAAGTCCACCTTTAACTTCAAACGTTCAAACTTACTACAACACTGCATCCTGTTCTACAAATTAACTACTCTCGACGTAATAGACCATACAGGTTACCTCTTCGCTAATAAATTGAGTTTGATCTTCAACAGAGTAGTCATGGAACTTGGTATAAAAATAAGTACATGGCACACTACCTTTGGACACTAGCTGTCATTTCATACAACAAATAGGGAAAATTGACAAGAAGAGCATGCAAGCATGTGCGATACTGAGGAATACGCACATTTTCTGCCACGCTTCCTACCAAGCGGGGGTGAGGTTAAAGGTGAGGGGCAGGGGCAGGGAGTGTCGGTACTGTATGTAGTACTAGATACACTTTCTTATACTGTGCCCATGGTATGAATATACAGGGTGAAATTGATATCATAAGCATCCTTTTAAACTAAGAGTCTACCCATCAAACTGAACAACTTTTACTATGGGAGCAAACCGATCGGAGCAACTAAAAAATCAGCTGCCCCATACTAAACTGCAATGTCTACTCGACTCAAATGTATGCAACAGCTGATTTCTTTTTTGCTCCGATTGGTTTGCTACCATAGTAAAAGTTGTTCAGTTTGATGGGTAGACTCTTAGTTTAAAAGGATGCCAATGATATCAATTTCACCCTGTATAATTAATTTAAATCGAGACAAACAAAACTAATACGATTTGGAAATCACGATCAAAAAAGCTCCATAAACTTATGTTTGTTTATCCGAGTTTATAGTAAAGCCGGACAAACACCCACAGATTAAATAACCTGTCTCATTTTTCAGGCAGTCCCGGGGAGGTTCGACTGGACTAATTACGAAGTTCAGTTCAAAGTGCTGAGTAAGTTATATCAGCAGGGTTGAAACAAAGGGGCTGTTAGGTTTACAAGGCTTACAAAGGGGCGCTAGAAACCGCCAGTCATCACTTGTGCTTACGAAACAAGTGTTTTTAAAGGAAACTTAATTGCTGATCTTTTTTGAACAATTTGAAACTGAAATGGGTCATTTTCTTTTAAATTGTTGAAGTGACAAAATTTTTTTTTGCTCTGATCTGTTTGCTGCCATAGTAAAAGTTGTTCAGTTTGATGGGTAGACTCTTGGGATGCTAATGATATCAATTTCACCCTTTATAGGACTAATGTTGATGGGTCAGTACAGGGGAGGGCCTTTGCCCAGAAGTGGGAAGAAAATAGAACTATGTAACTATTTACTATAAATCATACAAGTATCTCAATTATTTATTGCAACAACTTCTAAAAGCCCGCAGTCCACCGGGTTTGTTAATTCACCTCGCAAATCGGAAACCCCAACATGCATTATGAATACACGTCAAAGCATATATTGGTGCCCTAATGAACGCGGAGGCTCCATATACGATGACACGAACGCGTATCGAGTAAATAGTACGCAATACAGAGAGTACGAAATGTCCGCTTAAAGTAAACAATTTAATCTACTATCGTTTCATACACAGAAGAGCACCAATTTACTAGGCACATTGTTTGCGTGGGCAGGATAAGATTTCGCACCAATGCAAAAATATTCTTAAATTATAATTGCCATGTCTTCGTTTATACAACAAACAAAGCTTTATTTAGAACCGATGTGTGAATAACGTTTAATAATAAAACATACATAATTTTTTTTTTTTCAAAATTCAGTAATGGTCCCCTTTATACACCACTACACCATTACTAAAAAATGTTAATTGTGTATTCAGACAATAAAACTAAACAACTTTCCTTATGGAACATGGGTCGAAAAACAATATTTATTTTGGACCTGCCATGGAAAATTGATCGGCTGACCCACACTTTTGTATGGTAGATCCTTGTTCCTTGATCTTTAAATTTTTTTAGTAATTAAAAACTACTGGTGTAAATACTCATGTACTGTCCGTGCGCTCATTTCGGCAATTTCCAGTAAGTATCCCTTCAGTTTTCTACGTATTTTGATGACAGTACCATTCATGAGGCGCCGAAGGTCGCTTGGGCGATCGATGGCCCGCGGAGTCGTACCCACGCACGACGCACCGCTGCCGCCCCATGCCGATGCCGACAGAATGCGGCTAAACTTGTGTTACCTATACACACTTATTGCGTTCCAAGTGACCCTTTTGTTCGTTGCGTCAACGTTATTTTATTATGGGGTTTTAGAACTATATTAGTAGTTCGAGTGTGGTAACTACTTGTGGTAGTAGTTTTCTAGCATAATGTTCATGTGTCCATGTATCAAAAGAGTACTGATAACATTGTGATCAATATATGGATAATTTCAAAAAACCGCAAATGCGGTAGGCACACAAACAAGTTCTCAGAAAAGCAAATCATCGTCGAGGCAGACCTAGACGAAGGTGGCGGGGTGAAATTGATGGCTTCCTGAAAGATTATTGTCCTATCGAATCTACAGGGTGTAACAAAACACCCTAGTAATACTTAAGGGGGTGCTTCAGACCATCAAACTGAACAACTTTCACTATGGAGCCAACATCGGGAAAAAATAAAAAAATCTGCTGTACCGACTCGACTAAAATGTGTGGGACAGCTGATATTTTATATTTTTTCTCGATGTTGGCTCCATAGTGAAAGTTGTTCAGTTTGATGGTCTAAACAACCTCCTTAAGTATTACTAGGGTATACAGGGTGTAACAAAACACCCTAGTAATACTGTAATACTTAAAGGGGTGCTTCAGACCAGCAAACCAAACAACTTTCACTATGGAGCCAATTTGAAAATCGCGCAAAAATAATCAGCTGTCTCATACATTTGAGTCGAGTCTGTACTGCAGTTTTGTATGAAACAGCTGTTTTTCTTTTCGCGTTTTCGAAGTTGGCTCCATAGAGAAAGTTGTTCAGTTTGACGGTCTGATCATCCCCTTAAAAAAGTGTCAGCCTATATTAAGAAGGACAACTGTGGCGGCAGATTTCTTCTAATACACTAATAGGTATTATAAAGCTTAGTTAACGTTTGTTTGTTTGTATTTAGGCTCTAGTCTCTAGTACTACCGAATCGATTCTAAAATCACACGTCCACGAGGACGAAGTCGCGGTTAGTTGTATTTGATGCGATAATATTACAATGACACGGCCGAAAGGGATCAACTCTTGCAAAATTTAATTAATTTTGAATGATTTTCTTTTTGGTAGTTATTTAAATCATTACTTTGTACGTTAACACGTAGGAGTACAAAAGATTTAGAGACAAAGTGTGTCCTATAGGTACGGGAAGTGTAAGAAGCTCATTTGAAATGTAAAAGGCGTTTCCACATCTTCGGTTTGCGAAAATACTATTTTTCCGTGTCGAAAGAACCGTTCGAACACACATTTGAATTGGTTTCGTGCTAGCAGCACGAAGCATTCCTTGTTTCAGTTGTACTGTCCAACAGTCTGACACGAAAACTATTTTAAAATGTTGTTTGATTAAAAATAAAAGAAGAAGAAAAGAGAAAATATGTCTTTTTTTTCAAAATCGCAGTGCTATGAAAGATATATCTAAACTATTATAAAACTGTAACAGAAGTGTGTCTGTACATTGAAGATATTTACGAAAAAAAGATTACGATATGGTTTTTAGGCTTCTCTGATTCCAAATCACAATTTTTTTTACTTTTTGTCTGTTTGTTTGTTTTTTTGTGTGTTTGTTTGTTCGAGTATCACGCAAAAACTACTGAACCGATATTGATGAAACTTTTTTTGTTTGATAGCTTATGATCTGACTTAAAATCTGGTAAGTACATAATTTATGCGGACGAAGTCGCGGGTAAAAGCTCGTTAACTTATATTTCTTTTATAATTTTTTTATTTTTTTAAATTGCTTGCGTGACGCGATTGATGCCCACCGCTCAGTGTGCATTCTGCAAACATGGGTGCCTCACGACGGGAGCCGAGGTCGAGAAAGACCCCGGAAAAAATGGCGCGACGAGCTGGATGCCTACTGCAATGAGTGGTGGGACGTAGTACCAAATTCAGAGAAAAGTTGGGAGGGTTTGGGGGATACCTTTGCCCAGCAGTGGGAACAACGGGTTAAAAAAAAAAATTGCTTATCAGTTATCAGGCTATCACATAAACCAGACATTTTTAAGTGATATACAAAATTCTGCATGTAAGGATGCCACCTTATGCCACCTTCCTGGTTATTACCAGGAAGGTGGCATAGGTATGGAATAACAAATAGATAAACAATAAATAACCAGTATCTATACCTACTTATACTGCAGTGGATCATGCAAGAGATTACTATCGTGTCGAATGTCACAGTTTTGTTATCAATTTTGCCGCCTCTGAACAAACCATTTTAAACAGTCAATTTCATACGTTAATTACACTGCCACGGTTACATACATCCAAACATTTCACGCGTAAATTCACGCATATATAACGCGGTAGATGGTTAGGTGTGAAAGGTTTTGAGCGTTTTCATTCGATAATGTATGGATACATTGTCAAACTACACCGCGGTACAGTCACTGAAATTACACCTACCAACAACCTGATGTGATGTGTTGATTTAAGCACCGATAACTAGTGCAATAAATGATTATGACTTTGACACAAATGTGTGAATAGGCCTGACAAATTAGTTAACAGATATCACACATGAACATAAAAGCAGCCCATACATTTAGGGGTAAACCGGGATGCTTGAACAGGTGGGATGGATGAGCCACCTCAAATTTTCTATTGAAAATTTCGTGCTATCGATTCGGTTCATGGGTCATTGTATGCCCGCGAACCACATCTACCACCACAAGCGCCATCTAGGCTGCCGGCAGAGTAGTTTGACTTCGAGCTGAGTTTATGTGTTTTTGATAGTAAAAAGTGAAAAAAATGTATTTGGTTTATTTGTTCGTTTCTGCGTTATATTAAAAGGTACGTATTAAATTGTACTATTGTTATGTTGTCAAACTAGTGTAATTTGTTAAATTCAAAGCCTATCTAACCTGTGATTAAGAGTTTTTCGGAAATCTAAACAAAGGTTGGAACGGGTCGATAGGGGATGGTTGAGCCACCCGCAGAGGGATGGATGACCATAGTCAATAATAATATTTTTCCTCGATTTTATTTATCTTGCAGCTTCAGATGCCGTTCAAATCCAAAACTAAGTAGAATAAAGCCTTCAGCCCCAAGAAAGGAAATAAAAAAGAAGAAATTTGTAGATTCGGACTTCCGAAGCTTCTAAGGCCATATACCAGATTTTTATTTTTTTGCCATGTTTTAGTTTAAAAATTTGTTTCTCTTATAAAAGTTATCTTAATGTGTTCATTTTATTTAAGAATAGTGTTCATAATGCTAAATTAGACATTAAAATGTTTTCTTTTTTAGTAATTTTCTTCATACTAATCAAGAAAACAGGTAGTCAAAGTGTGCAATGTTCTCATGCCGTTATTTTTTGTTCCATTTTCAATCTTAACAACTTTAGATTGTTCCCATATAATTCATATGAGATTTTATTATAATTACAATGAATTTTGAACGCTATCTTGTTTAATTTCTTTAAATATAAGGGTATGTTCAACCATCCCTACCCCCCTGTTCAACCATCCCACCCATTGGGGATGGTTGAGCCAAATCTAATTTTTTGTAAAAAATTGTCTAGCCCAATAAATATTATACTCACAAAGATCTTAGTACATACCATTTGTAGCCAAATAACTGTGTTTTCTAATGCCACTAAAGTGACATCACTGCATCTTTGCAATAAAAAGTGGTGTGAGTTTAAGCAAAAGGTGGTTCAACCATCCCGCACTCCCCCTACAGTAACAAGCAAACTGAAGCGCAAACATTGAATTATTGCAGCTTTTAAACTAGTGAAATAAATGATTTTGACTTTGAAACATGTGTGAATAGGCCCATAGAGAAATTAATGTACAGATATCACACATGAACATAAACAGCAGCGGTTTACAGTAAAAAGTAAACTGAAGCAAACATTGAATTATTATCACCTAACATAAAGTGTCTTAGATCATATTTTTGTTTGTTAAGATAGCATAGCATGCAGAATAACTACTTGAACTACTCTGTCCTCAACACACTTGCAATGGCAGGTGATTTCGAGAAAATGGCACAAATTAAATTTTCTTTTCGTGTTGATTCCGAATACACTTCAATTTTCACAAAAAATTACGATAGCGTTGGTTATGTTTAGGAAGGGAGTTCTACGGAATAACCAATTGGTTATTAATTTGTTGTTAATGTTAACCGAGGTTGAGAAAAAAATTATTGATAGCTCTATTAGCGCTACTTTGTACAAACATAACAGAAACTAACGACCATAATCCATGATACAAGAAACCTTATCCGTTAGTCCTCTCGTATGGTACCCACGGGAAGAAATGGGGTGGTCCATTCTAAGCTGGAACAACTTTTTATCAACAACTATACATTGACTTACTCGTACCAACTACTGGCTGGACGTAGGGTCCGCGCTCAGAAGTGTCCGAACCAAAAGAGTTACATAACGTATATAAAGAGTTACAAATACGCGCCAGTCATCGTTCGATCGACCGACTACCCGCGCTTTGTAAAAACTACAAAATGAATGAAAAAGAGATTCAATGTTTTTTAGGGTTCCGTACCCAAAGGGTGAAAACGGGACCCTATTACTAAGCCTACGTTGTCCGTCCGTCCGTCCGTCCGTCTGTCCGTCCGTCTGTCCTACCTATTTAGGGCTGTAACTTTTGAACCATAATAGCTAGATAGTTGAAATTTTCTCAGATTATGCGTTATTACTGCGGATTTATTAGCAAATAATAAAAATGTCAAAAAATTCAAAATTAAGGGGGGTTCTCAACAAGAAACCAGTTCTTATCAACGTTTTTTCTTCACGCTCTATAGTAAAAACGGTAATACATACAAGCGTCAAACTTAGTTTGATTATAGAGCAAACTCTACAAAATAACAATAAATACTAAAAACCGGCCAAGTGCAAGTCGGTCTCGCTCTAAAGGTTGCGGACAAAAAAAGTTTTCTTTCTAGGTTAATAATGTTGTGTTCTGTGGTGATGTAGGTAGTACGCTCGCGGTGCGCGAGTAGCCCGACTCGCACTTGACCGGTTTTTGTTTATTTATATTACCAAAACGTAATAACGTTAACGTTAATTAGTCTGGGACACTTTTTTCGAGAATTTTGTATGAGACCTGGCGTCCATTAGTTCCTAACTCAATATATGCATAATTCAAATTGTATAATGTAACGATTACGGCAAATATCTCTCTATCTATGTTTTATTTAATTGAACTCTACCGTTAATCCTAGAAACAAACTAGCACGGATTATAGCAACCGCTGCGCTGTTGTGGTTAATATTTGCCGTCAGCCACAATCATGTAAATACCCGGATTCAAGCCGATCGGCTTGTGGCATGCGGTTACTAGCGTTCAAGTCTACGGAATGTAAGGTTAACGTTTATACAAGAGGCGCTTGTGGTGTAGTGGAGATTCGGTTATGAAACAATCGTCGAAGTAAAGCAACGTCTTCGGATGATGTGTAACCGTTTTAGTCAGATACATCATCATCATCATATCAGCCAATAAACATCCACTGCTCGACATAGGCCTCCCCCAAGGATCGCCATAACGACCGGTCCTGCGCTGCCCTCATCCAACGGATTCCCGCCGCCTTCACCAGGTCGTCGGTCCACCTCGTTGGGAGCCTACCCATGCTGCGCTTTCCGGTACGCGGTTGCCACTCTAGATCTGTTTGGCCCCATCGGCCATCGATTCTTGGAGCAATATGCCGCCCATTGCCACTTTTGTTTACCAATTCTTATAATGATACTGCCGCAGCAATTCAGATACTTACTGTAATTAAATCCTACTAATATTATAAACGCGAAAATTTTTAAGTATGGATATTTGTTACTCTTTCACGTAAAAACTACAGAATGGATTTTAATGAAATTTTACAATAATATATCTTATACATCAGAATAATACATAGGCTACAATTTATAAAGATATTGTGTGAATTGTTGAAATCCTGCGCAGACGAAGTAGCGGGCACCAGCTAGTAAATAAATAAAAATCTTGGATATTATCACACAGATTATTTAGTCCCATTTAAACACCTGAATTTAGTCCGGACTTTTATTATGATAACTAAAACAAAGATATACCTACCTATGTATTATAATAAAATTCTAATGTTCCACACATTTGGGTCGAGTAGCTGTTGACGTTTTCTATGGAACAACCTCAGAGGAAGGAGTCTCTTTAGAATAAAGAAAATAAAGAAATAAAGCTGATTTTTGTCACGATTTCGTTTGATGTTCTCAAGCACCTTAACAAAGTATCTAATTGTGACGTTTTCAGAGCTAAGGGACTCGGTATACTGAAAAAAATGCTTTGTTAAATATAATCAAACTTTAGTGACTTCCAAACTGTTTTCTAGCATATAAAGAAACATTCGCAACAGCTATAAATAACAACACGTTTTGCTATTTATAACCAAATATAATAAAAAATTGATTATGTACTACAAAACAGTTTGGAAGTCACTAAAGTTTGGTTATATTTAACAAAACGTTTTTTTCATAGTATGGTATCCATACGGCTATCGGTATGGAGTTATGGATCCAAAATCTACATAAAGTAAACTATGTATAGGTATCTTAAAATCTAAAACCGTCATCAAGGTCCCTTTTCGCAAAGAACGTCACAACTTTACATCCTGTATAAGAGGGAGGTTACAGTTACACGTTCAGTGTTTCGTCATTCTGGTCCATCAGTCTGGTCATGTTTATTTGATTTAAAGGGAAACTGATATACTGAAGCACCATGTTAGTCGGGTCAATCTCGAGTCAGTTTCCCTTCAAATCAAATATACATGACCAGACTGATGGACCAGACTGATGAAATACTGAACGTGTAACCTCCCTCTAAAGATAGGTCCATTAGGACTTGATATTGTCCTAAAATCTTCAATCTTTTGCGTCTTTAAGGGACTTGCTGGGAACAAGGGGACGTGTGACGTCAATGCTATCTACTGACGTTTTTACAAACTACGCGATTTTTTAAACTCATTCGTTGAACTCAGCAGTTGTAAATGTCAAAATTACTACGGAGACGTGCATCTTTCTACTGCTGAATTGACTGTGACGTATTAAATGAAACACGGACTATCACGGAATGAGGTTATATTGTCAGCAAGTCAGTTACGTACAATTGGTAGGTGGAACATAAAAACTAATTATCAAACTACCTTATACTTAACACTATCCTCTCTTTAAGATTCTAACTAACCTAGTACACTTGTCTATGCATACATACACTATTATAGGTAACTCATTAAAACTAATATTTAACTCACGCTTATAAATATCTATAAATATAAATATCTTGGACAATGTCACACAAATTATCTAGCCACATTTAAAGTACCAGAATCTAGCCTGGACTTGTATTATGATGACTAGACAACGATATACAATACATATATAGATACAAACATCCATGACTCGGGTACAAATATTCATATTCATCATACAAATATTTGTCCCTTACGGGATTCGAACCCGCGACCCTCGGCACAGCAGGCAGGTTCACTACCGACTGTGCTACCGGGCCGCCGGCTTATAAGTAGGTATTAAACATTATTTGTTTATATGTGACCTTAGGGTCATGGGATGTGGAGGATAATTTATCTTAGTCCGTCGTTGACGATTCAATAACGTCTTGCCATTGCTACCACCAGCGCCAGCGACGTCGGGTGGCGTCTCGCAGTCTGTCCCTAACGTGACCGCCTCTGTCGCATCCACGTCACTATCATCGATATCTCGATCAGCTGTGTCACACAATGGCGAGTTTGATAATGGAGTTGACCAACCATCCGTACTGGCTGTCTTCTCGTGTGTGTCTACACATGATAATGAATGACGTGACTTTTTGTTATTACCTAAAATCTGATCTACGTGTCTCCTACAAGTATTATCATCAGTTTTTATTACGTACGAGACTGGCCCTGTCCTTTCTAAAACGACACCTTCCTTCCATTTAGTGTGTTTGTTCGCGTAGTCGCGCACTAGCACGCTCTCACCCTCGTCTAGGTCGCGCGCGCGGCCGCCGCGCCGCTGCTCTTGCGCGCGCTGCTGCTCGCGAACCAGCTCGCCCGTAGCGGGCCGCAACAGGTCCAGGCGCCCACGCAGCCGATGCCCTAGCAAAGCTACCGCTGGCTCCTTCTGTGTCGTACTATGTTCCGTATTTCTATATGTAAATAAAAATCTACACAACGCCTTGTCATAGTCATCATTTTCAATAAAAGCTTTTTTTAATACCTGTTTTACTGTCTTTACGGCATTTTCGGCCGCCCCGTTGCTCGACGGGTGATAAGGTGCCACTAGTATTCGCTTAATGCCATTAGTTTGTAAATAAGATAGATACTCCGCTGATGAAAACGGTGGGCCGTTATCACTCACTATGCTTCTTGGGAGCCCGAAACGACTAAAAATCTTTCTTAAGCAAGAAATGACTGCACTAGCGGAAGTGCTCGATACACATTCTACTTCTAACCACTTCGAGTGTGCATCCAACAATACGAGATAATATTTATTACGAAAAAATAAAAAATCGACATTTAGGCGACTCCATGGTTCTACGGGCCAGGACCACGTGTGCAAAGGCGCCGGCGGCGGTTGGGCTCGTTGGGCACAGCACGCGGCACACTCGCGACACACGCGTTCTATGTCCGCATCCAGCCGCTCCCACCACATGTAGTTACGCGCCACCTGCTTCATCTTCACTACCCCGATATGACCGCTGTGTAGCTCATCCAGCATGTGACCTCGCAGACTGACCGGTATCACTACACGATAACCCCATACTAAACAGTCATGTTCGATAAACAAGTTCTCTCTTTTTAAAAAAAATGGTTTCTCGTCATCATTTTGTATACGTTCTGGCCACCCAAATTTGACATACCCTATTATTTTATTCATCATTGGGTCCTTTCTCGTCTCTGCTTTAATTTGCTGGAAAGTAACGGGTAATTTGTCTTCAACTAAATTCAAAAAACTTCCGTCGATCTTTTCATCATCCTGTATATCTTTTTGTTTCATTTTTAACGGCAAGCGCGATAGCGCATCAGCAAAACAATTTGCTGTCGAAGGTACAAACTGTATATCATAATTATAAGCAGCTAACTTCACCGCATATCTTTGTAATCGGCTCGCTGCAGTCTGTGGTATGCCCTTATTCTTCCCGAAAATGTAACTTAACGGTCGGTGATCACTACGTAATGTGAAGTGCCTTCCATATAAATATTGGTGGTGCTTTGTCACCCCAAATATGATGGCTAAAGCTTCCTTGTCTAACTGCGAATAATTAATTTCGGCACTATTCAACGTGCGTGAAGCACAGCTGACCGGCCGCTCCGAGCCGTCCGGGTAACGGTGAGTCAGCACTGCGCCTAACCCGTACGCGCTACTGTCCACTGACAGTATCAATGGCAAGTCCGCGTCGTAATGTGCCAGAACCGGTTTGCTGCTCATTATCTTTTTTATTTTAATAAAAGCTAGCTCACATGCATCGCTCCAGTCCCATTTTACGCCCTTTTTTAACAAATTGTAAAGAGGTCTTAAAATGTCGCTAATATTCATACAAAATTTTGCGTAAAAGTTCACAAGACCTAAAAAACTTTTTAACTGTGTTACATCGCAAGGAGTTGGGGCGGTCATTATAGCTTTTACTTTATTATCGTCTGTGTGCAGGCCCTGTTTGTCTATGCGATAACCAAGATAGGTCACACTGTCCTTAAAGAACTCGCACTTTGACCAATTTACACGCAATCCCGCCTCATTTAGTCGCGATAAAACCGATCGTAAATTTTTTATATGTGTGCTTTTGTCTTTTCCCGTCACACATATGTCGTCCTGAAAAGCGACCGTTGACGGCAAACCACACAGTGTTTCTTCGATTAATTTTTCGAAATTTTCTGGTACACACTTTATACCGAATGGTACCCGTTTGTAAACAAATGTCCCGACATGTGTGGTGATTGCCGTCATCGGCTGTGAGTCTTCTGTCAAAAGTACCTGCTGATAGGCATGCGATAAATCTAACTTTGAATACTGCTCACCCCCTGTAAGTGTAGCAAATATGTCTTCTATTTTCGGAAGGGGATAATGAAAGTCTTTAAGACGAGAATTAATTGTGACTTTATAATCTCCACATATGTGTATGTCACCATTCTTTTTCACTATTGGAACAATAGGAGTCCCATAGTCAGATCGGTCTACTTTATAAATAACATCATCACGCTGCAAGCGCTCGAGCTCACGTTCTACCGGCGTTCGTAGGGCAAGCGGCAGAGGGCGCGCTTTTACAAACACCGGTGTTTTGTCAGAAAGGTGAAATTGCATACGAGATGTGAATGTGCCTAGGCCTTCAGCAAATACTCCCGGAAAATCCTTACGTAACAAAGTAACATCATCCACATTCTTGTCTTCCAATTTGTTACAACATGTAACGTCTATCTGTAAACATCTTATCCAATTACGGCCCAGTAAAGGTGGGCCGCCGTTTTCTATCACAAATAATTCCAAAATCTGAGACACGGATTTATAAGACACATTGACCATTATGCATCCTAATGGTTTAATAATATTGCCCGTGTATGACTTTAACCGTAACTGTTTATTTTGAATAGCAATGTTTGAGAACCACTGATCATAACAATCTTTTGAGATAGCAGAAATTTTGCTACCCGTGTCAATTTCAAAGTTCATAATATGATTCTCCACTTGTACTTTTGCGTAATACGGACCATCACCACCTTCACTGTTCAAATTATAAAAATTTAAGTCGCTGTCACTTGAATTATCCAAATAAAACTGACCTTTTGTCGTCTTCGGTTCAGGTCCACTTTTGTACTTACTACAGACTGCCTTCAAATGCCCCTTTGCACCACACTGATCACAAGTATAATTTTTATACCGACACCTGGCCGCCGCATGCCCATCACGGCCGCAACGCGAGCAATGCCGCGTCGGCGTCGACGTCACCGCCGTTCCTCCGGCGCCGGCACCGGCGCCGGCGACGGCGCGGCGCGCGCGCACATCTGCCACGCGGTGTAGGCCCTCAGCTGCGCCCCTGCCACTGGTACTGCTGCTAGATGCCGCCGTTGCTGCGTGCCTATCTGCTGCCTCGAGTGCCAACGCCAATTCCACCGCGCGTTTATAATCTAAATTAGTCTCAGCGAAAAGCCTGGATCTCATATCCTCGCTGTTCAGTCCTGATACGAACTGGTCTCTGAGACAGGTTTCCAGAGGGTTGAGTGTAATATTTGTAAAATTGCAGGTCTTAGCCAAGTGCTTTAGCCCCTGCAAATAGTCACTGACACTCTCGCCCTGCGCCTGGATCCTTTGTCTGAAAACATGACGTTCCGCGATCTCCGACCTTTGTGGTTCGAGATGTTTCTTTACTATGCTTTCTAAATCGTTGAACGTTTTATTTTCAGGTAAATCGGGGGCACACAAATCGCACATTAACTCATAGCACTGCACTCCAACATGCGTCACTAATGTCGCCACGTGTAACTTTGGTTCAATGGAATTTAACGTTATGAATTGCTTCACTCTGCGACAGTACGCTTCCCAATTATGCGTCCCTATATCAAACGTTTCGATCTTTCCAATAGGCATTGTAATGAATTTCGATATCGTTACGACACTTTTTCCAAAAATAACCTAAAAACCGATTGCGCCAATGTGACGTATTAAATGAAACACGGACTATCACGGAATGAGGTTATATTGTCAGCAAGTCAGTTACGTACAATTGGTAGGTGGAACATAAAAACTAATTATCAAACTACCTTATACTTAACAAAAAATCATACTCCAGGAGTGCGATTTTTGAAAGTCAAATCAGCAGTAGAAGGTGCATATCTCCATAGTTATTTTGCTATTTTGTACCGCTGAGTTCAAAAATCGCACTGTCTATTCAAGTTCGCAAATCTGTTTCCATCAATACTCGCGATAGACAATTTGTTTTTAAAGCCTTGCCCATGAATAACATATCGTCTGAAGCTGCCTTTACATTGAAACAAGTGAACCAGCTGAGCCCATCGAAAATGTAAGGCATCTTCACATTTACAGCTTTCAGGAATATACGAGGGTTTCGTGAGGTGGCTGAATCAGGGACAGGGTACAATATTGTCAATGTGTTTACTACTTTCTTTTATAAAGCTTTGTTTATGTTATTAGACCCAATATTTTTTACTGAAATTGCTACTTATTGTAAATAATAGATTCGTGACCTTTAGGAAGGAAGACGTGCCATATAGATGAAAGAAAATAAAATCGGTCAAGTGCGAGTCGGGCTACTCGCGCACCGAGGGTTCCGTACTCCGTACGACACCACCACAGTATAACATGTTATCTAAAATTTTTTTTTTGTTATATCCTGGAGGACCTTTAGCGACCGACTAACTCTTGGCCAGTTTTTATGCACGGTATTTATTTTTTGTTATACTGTAGAGTTTGCTCTATCATCACACCAAGTTTGAAGCTTGTATTTATAACAGTTTTTACGATAGAGCGAGGAGAAAAAACCCTGATAAAAACTACTCTCTTGTATGAGAACTTTTACCTTTTTTGAATTTTTTTATTATTTGTCAGCAAATCCGCACACATTGTGTGAAAACACATTAACACACATTGTGTGAAAACACATTAACACACATTGTGTGAAAATGTCAACTGTCTTACGGTTCAAAAGTAACACCCTGCTCTCGGGCAAGGTCTATGTTGAGCTGGGACCTATTTGCTGCTGTAGCATACAATAAATTACATGTTGTTCTATTCTATGTCTCGTTGTGTTCTTGTTTGTAAAATTGTTGTGAACTGTAATATTATGTGTGTGTTACTTTTGCAAATAAATTGTTTATCTATCTATCTATCTAAATAGGTGGGATAGACAGACGGACGGACAGACAGCGTAGGCATATGAATAGTGTCCCGTTTTCACCCTTTGGGTACGGAACCCTAAAGTCCCTAAACATCCCTATAGGTATAGGTATCAAACCGATTTTTTTTTTACTATAGGACCAAAATCTGTTCCATGGCTGTTCCGTAGAAAACGTCAATGGCGATTCGTCCCAAATATACAGGGTGTAACAAAATACCCTAGTAATACTTAAGGGGATGCTTTAGACCATCAATCTGAACAACATTCACTATGGAGCCAACGTCGAGAAAAAATGAAAAAACTCTGCCGTCCCATACATTTGAGTCGAGATCGTACTACAGTTTTGTATGAAAGAGCGGATTTTTTTTCACGATTTCGATGTTGGTTCCATAGTGAAAGTTGTTCAGTTTGATGGTCTGAAGCACCCCCTTAAGTATTACTAGGGTGTTTTGTTACACCCTGTATGGAACAGCTGATTTTCTTTATACCTACGATTTCATTGTTGGTGAAAGTTGTTCAGTTCGATGGTCTGAAGCACCCCGTCAAATACATACGTAACTCCATTTCTGCATACTACGTAACATCATCATCATCTTCATCATCATAGGCCATACCATATACTGTAATAACAGATGATTTAAGTAACATAAATATTCTTTTCACCTCACAAGCTCGGAAAGATTCTGTTTATCATTCGAAATCTGAGTGCAAAAGTGCATTTTATCTACTAGCGTGGAAAGAGTTTTTAAAATTCGAATCTTTCTATTCAATAAAGAAAACAGCCTAAACAAGTTTTTTTTTCATGTTATTTTCGTGCTGGCCAGTGAGATTAGTCTAAAAATGAGGTTGGCGCATTGGAATTTTCCTCGCTGTAGTGAGGTGAGAAGTTGTGTGTTTCGCACGGCAGCAAAGTTATTCTGCGTCTCGTACCTTTGAAACCCTCACGACGCTCAGGATTCAATACAAGTACTCGCGCCAAAAAGCAACTTTGCAGCCTTGCATAACAAATAACTATTATTTGCACACAAAAATAATTCATAAGTCTTGACTTCCTTTAAAAAGAAACGAAAACGAATTTCTAACAGAAAAATGTATTTTGGACCCAATCCAACATGAATATGAGGAATACCGAACATAACAAAAAGATAATTTGACGAATGGTGAATAATTTGGAACATCTGTGATAATAAAACCATTGCATGGGAATGAATTACTTTATGTAGTCGGACTGCTACCAGTCGTATAAGGGTCTAGCTAGATGGACGTTTAATATAACTTCTAGATATTTTTTACCCGACTGCGCCAGAAGGAGGGTTATGTTTTTCGAGCGTATGTATGTATGTATGTATGTATGTATGTATGTATGTTTGTATGTATATTTCTTTGGCACGGCCTACAGCCTAAACGGCTTGATGGATTTTGACGTAAGAGGTGTCGTTAGATTTGTAAAAATCGTGAGACTGACATAGGCTATATTATTTTAATAAGGCGGTTGCGAATTAAAAAAAAAAGAGGGGGAATAAATTTTTTTTTTTGTAAAAATTTACAATATGGGTATCAAATGAAAGCTAGTGAACAGACAATTCCAAATATATATATATTATAGTACTTTTATGCTACCATTTAGACACAAGACTAAAAAGTATGAAATAAACTAAATTATTAAAAAAACAAAAAACCCGACTGCATAAAAAAACTATTAACTGAAAAGAGAAAAACAAGCTCTTTAATCACTAATCAGCTATAAGTACCAACTTTGTTTTCTTGAGCAAATATAATTTCAATGTTATTAGGTAGGTATTGCAGGCGGGGACAACCCAATAATAGGTAGGTATGTTTTATAATTCTTCTTTGTCCCCGTTTGCGATACCTACCTAATAACATTCAAATTATATTTGCTTAAGAAAACAAAGTTGATATAGCTGATTAGTGATTAAAGAGCTTGTTTTTATCTTTTCAGTTAATAGTTTTTTTTAATGGTTTATTGCACTCTCAGATTAAAACAAAATTAAATAATAGAGAAGAAATAATACCTACCATAATATTTTTATGTTCTCTTGTATAATCGCTGATTGTTAATAAGTGCTTAATTATCTCAAAAGCACCCAATAGAACTATTTTCATACCGAAAGTCAGTTTATTATTACGAAATCATAATAAACTGACTTTCGGCACTTCGGTAGACGGTATCAAAATAGTACGACCACCTAAGTACGCTATTACCTACTGTCTGTACTAAAAGTAAGAATCTACTTTATTCTAAAGCATAGAGGGAGCCACAGCATTGCAAGAATGTCCACTTTTTTTGACGTTTTTGTTTAAAGTGTGTGGTGTCAAGTCAGTGTCAAGTAGTATGGACAAAAGACGCCAATTACACCAATCTAGTACAAAAGTGACAAGTGAAACGTGTACAACCACATAAACAAAGATCTATAGTTCCGTCTCTTTCTGCTATTTAAGGTACGTCATAAGACAAAAGAGACTTAACTACAATCATAAATTGATGCTTTAGAATAAAGGAGATTCTTGCTCTTAAGGTCTGTGTAATAAGTAGCTACGAGTATAGCCGAAGTATGTAGAACTATATACTATTACCTATTCTGTGCCGAAGTATAGGTATATATAGTCAAGTACCTATAATAGTGACGAAGTACCTATAGGTAATAATGATGAATTAATATTTTCGACGAAAAACAGAAATAGTTGCATAGGAAAATTCGCATTGAAAAGGATTCGTTTATAAAAACCATAATTCACTACAATTTATTTATATTCGCAAATGAAATAACCGACATTTGATTGTTTTAAAGAATTCGATAAGATGAAGTTACAGTGCGACTTTTCGCGTTTCGCCAAAGCGACAGGCACATTGGCGAAAATGTGGCTTCTACTTAAAATTTAATTTGGCGTGAAAATGCGACAAAGCTTTTAAAGCTAGCGAGCTGATATTTGTCTTTTCACACGATGGGTAAAAGCCGAATATCGTATGCGAGAGAATGCGAGCTACATTCTACTTTAGCTACAGAACTTTCTTTGTCTTTCTGCAAGCTACATTATTTTGCATTCATAGATCTAATATAAGTACAAAATGCACAGTGTCATGCAAAATCTTAGCAATTTTTTCCTTATTGAAATATTTACTGTCAGCGAGTTGTGGCATAATACAAAAACACAGTACCTACCTATACCTAAGAAAAAGTAGGGTACGGACACTCCCTACCCCCACCAATTTTAACCTCACCCCTCTTGATATGAAAAATTGCAGAAAATGCAGGCAATGGTGTATTTCTGTCTCGCTCAAGTTGACAAAAGTCTAACAGAATTTTCCTTTGTTTTATTTTTTAAGCGCTGTTTGTAATATTCTTGATCTAATGGTTGTATTCGAAAACTAGCTTGGGCCCGCGACTTCATCCGCGTGGATTTCAGATTTTCGAAAAATCCTTTCTTAATGCACCCCACATGCTCTGTAGAATATTTTTTTTTTTTTTTTTTATATCTTGGACATTGTCACACATATTGTCTAGTCACATTTAAAGTACCAGAATCTAGCCTGGACTTGTATTATGATGATTAGACAACGATATAAATACATATATAGATACAAACATCCATGACTCGGGTACAAATATTCATATTCATCATACAAATATTTGTCCCTTACGGGATTCGAACCCGCGACCCTCGGCACAGCAGGCAGGTTCACTACCGACTGAGCTACCGGGCCGCCACCGGGCAATATTGTATTCCTTCTTTATTCCTTTCATGTTTCTATTATCTTCAGTGGCTTAGGCTGTGTGCTGTCTGTCATTCAGTCGGTCACGGTCAAGGATTTTAGGTATAGACAATACCTATGCCAGCTTCCTGCATAGGTAGCATGCCACCGTGATATAGCGCTATCACACCTTCGCTCTCTTTCTATTTACGCGCGAACGAACGAGATAAAAGACGTGATACAGCCGTATCACGTGTAGCATGCTACGGCTTCTGGTCACGGTCAACGATATTAATGTACTATACTCTGTACTAGAGTCTATGTCTATGGTCAAGGTTATCTTTGGTCAAGGTACTGTTTTTTTTTTATAAATTAATGAACTCTTGCTTGTGCGTTAGCACTGCTTTTCCGCCAGTGTCAAGTAGTTTATTGGGAGAATCTATCCCAATCTCTGGGATTTTTTTCGGACAAGAACAAGAAGAGATTGAGGAATGCGGAGCCTCGTGGCAGGCAAAAACGCGACGCGCGAAACCACGCGAGACGTGTGCTCGGGTCAGTCCGTGCAACGCGACTCCCGGTACTGTTTTTACCCGACTACAGCGAAGCAAAAATGAGGGTTATGATCTAATTTTATAGGTAGATTTATAATTTTCTTCCTTTATTTGTTTTTTCTTTGCTCCTTTCCTTCTTTATTTCCTTCTTTACGTTACCAAATAAAAAGACTTGACTGTAATAACAAGCAAGCCTCCAGTGGTTTAAAAACATGGACTCAGCAGTATTGCCCTACAACACTGCGGATGTAAGACTGATTGCTGGTTCCCACTGGAATACTAATTACATTTCCGATAACGAATCAACAAGGCTGTCCCGGCGGCCTGGTTACTCTAACTATTCGATATTTAAATCATTTTGTAGAACGATACCGTTGTTAATTAAGTAGAGGTTTTGTAGGATTGTTTTCTTTGTAATCTTGGTTGTTAACAATTTGACACACATCTGTGTGTCTATCTAGATAATCTTACCTACAGGGTGAAATTGATATCATTAGCATCCTTTTAAACTAAGAGTCTACCCATCAAACTGAACAACTTTTACTATGGGAGCAAACCGACAGGAGCAAAATAAAACCGGTCAAGTGCGAGTCGGGCTACTCGCGCACCGAGGGTTCCGTACCACACCACCACATGACATTATTAACTTAGAAAAAAAAAATTTTTTGTCCGGGACCTTTATTGCGAGACCGACTCACACTTGGCCGGTTTTTAGTATTTGTTGTTATTCTGTAGAGTTTGCTCTATAATCACACTAAGTTTGACGCTTGTATGTTTTACCGTTTTTCCTATGAGCGTGAAGAAAAAACGTTGATAAAAACTAGTTTCTTGTTGAGAACCGCCCTTAATTTTAATTTTTTTTTTATTTTTATTATTTGTTACCAAATCCGCCGTAATAACGCATAATCTGAGATAATTTCAACTATACCCTAAAAATCAGCTGTTGCATAGCATTGCAGTTCAGTATGGAACAGAAGATTGTTTTTTTGCTCAGGTTGGTTTGCTCCCATAGTAAAGGTAGTTCAGTTTTGAAGGGTTTGAAGCCGCACATAACTAGTTTTGCCTCGGCAGAACTGATTTTGAATTATTATTCAGTTAAATTAATGTGTTAAAACGAAAAGGCAATCAATTTGGTGAACGATATTTAATTAAATGAGCCCGGCCGGACACACACTTTTTTACGATAAAGCAAAAACAAATAACCTTGAAAAAAAAACACATTACTTGTATGTATCCCTAAATTTTGTATTTTTTATTATTTGTTAGCAAATCAAAAATAATTAAGTACACATATTCTGTGAAAATATCAACTCTGTACCTATTACGGTTCAATAAAAGCTAGAACGGACGGACGGACATCGATAGGCTTATGAATTAGGGTACGGAGCCCTAAAAAGAACGCAAGCTCTCTTATTCAGCAGGGTGTCATGAAACATCACTTTAGAATTTATAAAATGTTTTGCGGAAATTCTGAACCAAAAATTTGTATTATGCTAACATAATTTATGCTTTGATCTGAGCTCAGCTTTACTTAAAGTGAAGTTGATCGAATAGCATTAGTTTTATATTTTGAAGTTCATACACAAAACATTAAATACGAATAAAAACCGGTCAAGTGCGAGTCGGGCTACTCGCGCACCGAGGGTTCCGTACCACACACCACCATACAACATAATATTAACTTACTAAAAAGCTTTGTTTTCTCCGGGACCTTCAGCGCGAGACCGACACACACTTGGTCGGTTTTCATTATTTGTTGTTATAATCACACCAAGTTTGGTTAAAAATCGTACAAGATGACCTTTAATTTTTAACTTTTTGACAATTTTATTAAATGAACATACCTATCCTGATACTAAAATATAACTAGACATAGGGCTGGTTTCACGACTTGTGGATATGTTCGTTAGCTTATCTGACAGCTCGTTTGCCGTATTTTGTGTACAAGTATGTATGTATTTAAATAACATTAAAAAACAAAAATTTATTCCCTAAGTGTCTTTTGTTCCTAATGACTAAATAGTTTATTTGAGCGGAACCAGTTAAAAATAACTCTTTGCTAAAAAAATATTATAACATAATGACGTCAGTACATTCAGGGATCGTGGGAAATATCGATCGCGTGGCTACCCCGCGCGCCCATGCAGAACACATTAGTGCACTGCGGCGACCACACTGCCGGTGTCGAGCGGAAAAATTGGGACTTGTTCATCAACCATAATTCGGTATGTCAAGTATTTTTTTGGTCTTTATTTTAAATTTTGTACGGGAAAAAGACCGCATTTTATGAAACTAATTTTTTTTTTTGTGAATCATCGAGTTTAACGCTAGTAACTTTTTAGTTTTACTCTGTTTTACTCTGTGATATTACCATTTGAAACTTACAGACCAAAATAGGTAGGACGGACGGACGGACGGAAAACGTAGGTTTATGAATGTCCCATTTTCACCCTTTGGGTACGGAACCCTAAAAACTACAGGCAGGTATGTCTGTGTCAGTACAGATTTACTGCAGTCCGCCAACTCACTCCATGATAAAATCTGCCGCGTGTCTACAACTTTATTGAAACTAGGCCATAAATATATCAATAAAACTTCTGCCGCAGTAAGAACTAGCTTCGTTTTAGTACCGCGACAAAAAATGAAAAATTTTATAACATTCCATAACTTATGCACGCTTTCGGGCAAGACTTGGGGGAGTTATTTACTTTAATGTAACCAAACATGTACTGACTGTCCTTTTTTTAGTATTGTTATTAAATAAATCTATGTCTTATCGTGTGGGCAGAGCCCTGGTGTCAGAGCTTTTTCAGGCCGCCTAACGGTTTTTATGTAACGACTACTACCACCAGAGATATTAGCCGAGACCAACGTCCTAACGTGCTATCCGAAGCATGGAATCTTTTTTTTTCAAACAATCAAGGTGATTCAGTCTGCAATGTCCTTATAACCAACTGGGGAAAAACGCACAAAGTGACATTATCACTAGGTGTCCCCCGTGGGAGTCGACCCCACGGCGATTAATAAATAATAAATAAATAACGCTCACAGGCACATACATTGTAATGATCCCAAGTCTTAGGTTTTTTGTTATGGGAATCATACAACAGCAGCACAAACATAATAACATCCATGACCAAACCGGGATTCGAACCCAGGACCCTGATTTGGCAGTCCGGCGTGGCAACCATTACACCAATCGGGTCGTCAAAGATTTGTTTTTAGATAAAAACATTCGACATTTGGAAACACTTCAGTCAATAATTCATCTTCTTTTGAGACCTCTGTTTAGGCAGGCCTGGATTAATTGTCTAAAAAGTTTCAAATCAGGTTTAATAAAACCGGTCAAGTGCGAGTCGGGCTACTCGCGCACCGAGGGTTCCGTACCACACCTCCACCAAAACACAACATTATTAACTTAGGAAAAACTTTTTTTGTTCGGGACCTTTAGCGCAAAACCGACTCACACTTGGCCGGTTTTTAGTATTTGTTGTTATTTTGTAGAGTTTGCTCTATAATTACACTAAGTTTGACGCTTTTATGTATTACCGTTTTTACGATAGAGCGTGAAGAAAAAACGTTGATAAAAACTAGTTTCTTGTTGAGAACCCCCCTTAATTTTTAACTTTTTGACATTTTTATTATTTGTTAACGAATCCGCCGTAATAACGCATAATCTGAGAAAATTTCAACTATCTAGCTATTACGGTTCAAAAGTTACAGCCCTGAATAGGTAGGACAGACGGACGGACGGACGGACCGACGGACGAACAGAATGGACGGACGGATGGACGGACGGACAACGTAGGCTTAGTAATAGGGTCCCGTTTTCACCCTTTGGGTACGGAACCCTAAAAATCAAGCAACATTTTAGCGTCTTCCGCTTCCACCAAATCAAATTAAAATTATCTCCAATTACCAATTAAGAAACGCCAGATTTCTTTGAACAAGACTTTACCTCCTAACAACTATTATTTAATCTATTTGAGTGCAAAGGTCTCGGCTCGGAGCCTACAAAGGGAAATATTAAACAACGTCAGACAACACTAATTTGTATACAATACCGAACGGAGGGAGGATTACAAAACACGACTTTGACTGATGAAAATGAGTGGATAATCCCTGTTAAAACTAGGGCTGTAACCACGGAGAAACACAACAAAATATAATACAGGAAAGGTCACTGGGCACCTTAGTACTGAAACCTATATCCACGACCTACAGAAAAAAAATTGTATAGGATGTTTAGATAAATGTATCTAATTCATGAATGTTGACCATGGGATTCAGGCCAAAAACTAATAAAGAAAAATGTAATATTTTGGTACATTTTTCTACATTTTCGTACATTTTATTACATTTTGTACATTTTAGCACATTTTAGCACATTTTAGTACATTTTAGTACATTTAGTACATTTTAGTACATTTTGTTAATTTTGTAGATTTTAGTATTATAGTACATTTAGTACATTTTCCCATGGTTTAAAAAATAAATAACTACATGAAATGGAATGCGGGTTATACTAAACATTTCAAAACCAATTTGGTTTTTGTAGGAAAAATTTAGTTAGCTGGGTCAGATTTCGCCCAATGACCTTTGTTGGATCGCTTTTGAAAACGGGGGAACGGTCTGCTGTAATCAAGACAATTAAATGATCTGAACAACTTGAAAAATTTCAATCTCTCTGTCTCTATCATACGGATAATAGTCCCAATAATAGTTACAGAAATTAGTTTCATTTCTACGTATAATAGTTACTCCATTACTATATACCTAGAATATTTAGTACCTATTTTCAATCTATGAGAATTATGCTGCTATTATAAACAGAAATTTAACATTTTAACGGGTTCTTACCAGGATTGTCATCCTGGATCATTCATGGCAGTTTTGTAAGTTGTTACTGCGGATTAATGCGGTACGAACCCTACAAAATGTACGATTTCATTTTTCGTACGACAAGAACAAACAGGTTAAAAATATTCGCATCTAAAATTACATAATTTAAATCTAATATATGCATCTTTCGCAAATAACTAATGCAAAAACGAATTACAACCACACCGCCTACACTAGCACTTCGTTCCAAAAACAAAGTCCCAGGGATCAAATGATTATAATTCTTACGACTAAGCCCCAAGGTTTCTCTAGGAGACTTCATACGTAGAACCAACTAGTTATTACATAAATGACCATTCAACTAAGCAATTTGCTTGTAATGTATTGTACTGAAATTTTGAATACTGTACTTTGCAAATGCGTGTAGCGTTTAAAAACCCATTAGCGGTGTTTTTTATCTTGTCCGGCCAAAGGTCACTGCTGTAGATATGTATCTGGTGAATTTGCTTCGAATACGTTAGTGATTATGATTATTATTTTTGGGACAAGCCATGGCTTTTAACAATGCTAAAATATACCTAAAGATATACAGGGTGTAAGGAAATGTATCATTAATCTTTAAACCACGTACTCTAACTATCAAACTGAACAATATTTAAATACTATAGGAGCAAACCGATCGGAGCAAAAAAGAAATCTGCTGTTTTTGAGTCCAGTATTGGAGTTTAGTATGGCACAGCAGATTTTTTTTTTTTGCTCCGATCTCTTTGCTTCCATAGTAAAAGTTGTTTAGTTTGATGGGTAGAGTATGTGCTTTAAAGGTTAATTATACTTTTCCTTACACCCTGTATTGTAGGGTTGCGCCACCAATCACCAATTTTCGCGTAATTTCATCTTGAAATGAATATGCTGAAAGCGAACCTTGTGGAAGCAAAAAGTAAAATATTGTACTTTCCTATAGCTTTTTAATTTTCTTTCTCGAGTATTCTGGTTTCCTCACGATGTTTTTGCTTCACCTTCGAGCTAGGTAGTTGTAATGAAAAATACAACCGTACTAGAATTCCGTACAACAACTAAGTTGTGGCGGCGTGGGTGTTTCACCGGTGGTGAACCCACCCGTGCCCCCTCGTTAATTAATTCGTAAGGTTCGCATGTTTAGGATATTTCATTTAGATTCCATTACACCTTCTCAGTTATACCAAGTGTTGTATTATCATTCTCGTATCGATTGCAAAATGTTTGTATTATAACTCTGTCGGTATGTCGGATGCATCCTGGAAGATGGGCGAAAATCATCAAGCTCTGGATCCCCGAAAACGGTTGACGGTGTCTAGGTTGACAGAGGAAGAGGTGGAGGGATGACCTGGATAAAGGAGTCAATTTATTAACTCCTCCCATCTGCAAGGCTCTCTTTCTTACAAGCAAACTTTTGCAATTAGCCATCCCGCTTCAATTGCGCGGCTCCGGTCAGAATTTTCCGTTTTCTTTGAAAACCTGTATGATTTGTTATGAATTTTCAAAAAATAAGAAAACCACATCATTTTATATTGTATTATGAAGAATATTGTAAATTTTCATATTCTTCTGATCAACAATGTAAGAGTAAAACGGTTAAAATTTGAAAAAAAGAGGTGACTTTGGAGTCGTTTTTCTTCAGTTTTATTAATTAAAATAGATTTTGAGAAAAACCACATCACTTCTCATATCCTGTAGATTGTTCAGTTTTGTTTTCTGCTTAAAAAGTGTCATAGTTAATGAATAAAATGGTTACAAAGTTACTCAAAACCGGGCGGACGCCCCTTAACATTTTTTGGGGGCCTTTTTCCCATAGCTGGTGAAACTATCTCTTTTGACGATCAATAGCCAGAGGTTGCCCATAACAGGAACGAGTGAAACAGTGAATTATGATACTAAATTTCTATTTTTATTGTTTTATTGTTTAATGGCTATATCACGTATTGAATTTATTATTACAACTTTTGACATAATTAATTTAGATTTTAAGACTTTGTGTAAATGCCTGTAAAGGTAGGCTTCAGTGACACTAATAACTGCAAAACTTCTGCTAAAGCTTATATACCTGAATCCATACACAATAGCATTTCATTTCATTTCAGAGCAGGGTCTCTTTTTTTGTTTGTTTTCCTTAATTGATATTATCAGTAAATGGTTTTTAGTTGTTGTGCCTAAGCAACAGACAAACGTAACTATTTCCCGACGGTATTCTCATTCGTGGGTGTTTAAAAACTTTGTTACAACCGAGTTCCAACTACTGTTTTAAATACTTATACCTACTGTTGCAGCAAAATTTACGTGCAGCGTATCAAAAGTTTCAGGATGAAATGGCTAACACTCTATCGTCACTAAAACGTATTTAACCAGTTATTTATTTATTTGTTAGCCATTAATATACGATACGAAACCATACGGAAAAATGCCGCCTTGTTTAGAATACGTCTTGCTTCGTGTTATATTATAATATATATTTAAGACCAGAATGTACCATATTCTGTTCTTTTCTATTTTATTCCAAAATGAATTCCTGAGATAAATTAGAAAAAATTATACTCAGAATTTTTTTCATGTTGCGTTTCCAATTTTAATCTTTCGGTCCCTCAATAAGTATTTCTAAATTGGTAAACACAGCGTTCATTTTAGGAGTAAGTATAAAAGTATTTCACAAAGCATTCTTTCCTTAAAGCTAAAAGGCTTCACATAAATTATGCAAGGAATTTCAGGCAGGTAAATGACAACTCCTTTCTCGGTAGTATAACACTGCTGTAACCAAGCTGTAACCCAGGTCTGCATGAGTCTAGAATAGAATAGAACACATTTATTTGCCAGAATATTATGGTAGATTAAGGTCTACTCGAGAATCTTCAACGTCATCGTATCTAATTCATAAATACAACTCCCAAATTAAATCCTTACATACAAAATAATTCCGTGCCTGACTGACAGACAACGCACAACTTAAAACACTGAAGATAGAAAGATGTTGGAATCATAAAGGTATCATATAGAGGAACTGACAGCTGAGAGAGCGAGATGTACCTAGCGGCGCCACTGTATAACAGAAAGAGATACGTGACGCGAGGCAATAGAACCGTTTTTGGGAACTTGTCGGCACAATCGACTGGGTAAATATTCGTGCTCTGTGAATAATTTGTGAATCTAAAGTGAAGTCGTAGATTATTTTGTGAAATATACTAACACTATTTCATTAAATTACCTAAGATTTCACGCTAGATTCACAATAATACCCAGAACTCGAAGTTTTAGGGTGCCGATAACTTAGATCAAAGTAAAATGAATGGATAGGCCTTACGCGAACATTTCAAACCAGAAAAATGAGGCAAAACAATTGACAGTTTTACTTCGAATTTGTACCGAGATGACAGACCAAGTACCCTAGTTTGTATTGAAGTGTCCTAGTTTTGCGTGCTTCACCTTAAAGCGCTTTGGACCTTTCCATTCATTTTACTTTGATCTAAGCCCGATAAGTGCCGACAAATGCACAAAAAACGGTTTCATTTGACAACTCATGTCAGTTACTCTATTCCGACAGGTATAATAACTTTATGGTTGGAATACATAGGCACTCTACACTCTACAAAGTATGTAGAGGTACACTAAGAAAGGATTTTTTCGAAATATGTATCATGTAGTCCATTTATAAAATGTATCTTGTTCATACTCGAGGAATATCATAGTGAGCAAATGCTTAATTCAAACCACAAATAATGCATAACATAACTAAACATTTCATTAAAACAACAACAAGTACCCAAAAAACAACAGCCATAAATCTTTCACTAAACTTGACCCAGATATACCAAAATATACCAATCCACGTTTAACTTGTGGGTTACTAATGCAAGAACCTTCAAAATACGCATTGCAGCAACGTCCCAACACAAGATTTTCTTGCCTTTTCAGTTTTCAAAAGGGATGAATACACCCACGAGGGGTGAATAGGGGCTTTCGCCCCATTCAGTGCCTGAAAGAGCCGTAACGATTACTTTCATTTGGAAAAACCTCGCTTCTGTTAACGATTGTCATTGTTTAAAGGTTAATAGATTTCTGTTAGACTCATTGGAAAGTACCTATTAATGACTTGGGTCTTAATTACGGTCCGATATCCTAGTTTTAATAAACCAACAAAATAGAAGATCGCGAATTCGGATTACATTTGGGATAAATACAATACTGTTAGGTAAACGAGCAACTTTTGGGGGCAAAAAATCGATCTAGATGGTCTTATCTCTGGAAAAACTTGAATTCTGCGGTCGGGGTCGATCGCCCGATACAGGGTGTTAGGGTAAACAGTTGCACTACATGTACCTATGATAGTGAAACAACTTTCCCAAAGAAACCTATAGGATATTCGCAAAAAAAAACCTTTCCGTACTAAATGCAATCAGCTGATCTATCGTTTGTATGAAAAGTCGACTTTTTTTCTTGCGTATTTACTATTTCCTACAGGTTTCTTTGGGAAAGTTGTTCAGTATCATGGGTACAATCACCCCTTAAAGTAATGCTACTGTTAAACCTAACACCCTGTATACAGGGTGTAAGGAAAACTATCAGTAACCTTTAAAACACATACTCTACCCATTAAGCTGAACAACTTTTACTATCTGTCATACAAAAAAAAAACGCTGTTTCATACGTTTGAGTCGAGTAGGCATTGCAGTTTACTATGGAACAGCAGATTTTACCCTTTAAAAAGTATCAGCATATTATTAAGAGGACCCGGTATGATGTATGCGAATTTTTGTAGACAAATCATAGACTATGTTATGTCGACGTGAGCCACATAGTTTTATTTAAAAAAAATCTCGCATCTCACTAATATTATAAATGCGAAAGTTTGTGACGATGTTTGGATGTTTGGATGTTTGGATGTTTGTGTGTTTGTGGCTCAATCACGCCTAAACGGCTGAACGGATTTAGATGAAATTTGGCATGCAGATAGAATGTGTTCTGGATTAACACATAGGATACTTTTTATCCCAGCAATGGGTTACTGTGGGAGTCTGTGGGATAATTTCCAATGTTTTATCATGCTCACTAGCGCCGACTTGACGCTGACAGATGTATTTGGGTAGATTCCAGTAGTAAATAGTGGTTCCTTTTTTCAATACTTCTTTCAAGAGCTGTGTAGCGTAGTTGGGAAATGGTCAGATTTTCGCACAAGAGGTTGGAGGTTCGATTCTTGGGTGAAATTTTTTTTTTATACAACTTTTATCCATTTTTCAACGGATTTGACAGAAGCAATTTGCTGACCTTAATAATATCCTGAGATTAGATCATTTAATACATACGTTGTAGTAATCCCAAGCAAGCACGGCTTTTTATTATGGAAACATTACAACAACGGCACAAACATAATAATGTCCATGACCGAACCGGGATTCGAGCCCAGGACCCTGGTTTGGCAGTCCGTCGTGGTACTATTGCACAAAACGGGTCGTCAAATATAAAAAAAACTCTTTCTTTTAACCTTTTTTAAAGTTATTGTAGTACGTTTTCATCTTAATAGATGGCGTGAGGCGTTTTTTAAAAGCAAGTGTGCAACAATAAAATTATTTATGCCAAAACCTAGCTAGCAGGAGCTTAATGTAGTTGATTAAATCCCTGATCTCAAAGTTCATACATTTCGACCATACTTGCACTTACTCGTAACTCACGCTCAAGGCGTCTCAGAAATTAGGTCTTACAGATTTGATTGTAAATTACAACCGGGTGAATTGAAAAATAATTAAATAAATAACGCTCACAGTCACATACATTGTAATGATCCGAAGCAAGCAGTATAGGCTTTTTATTATAGAAACCATACAACAACGGCACGAACATATTTCATCCATGAGCGAACCGGGATTCGAACCCAGGACCCTGGTTTGGCAGTCCGGCGTGGTAACCATTACACCAAACGGGTCGTCAAATATTTTTCTTTCTTTTAACCTTTTCTAAAGTTATTGTAGTATCGTTTTCATCTTCATAGATATCGTTAGGCGTATTTTTAACTCTAGCAGGAGCTTACAAATTGATTGAATACATCTTTGTAAGTAAGTATAATGGTAGTTTGAGCCCAATCTGAGCCAATTCTACGGTATAATAATTTTGTTGCAGATAATTTTGCCAAATGTTCGTTTTGTTTGATTTTCGGTTCAATTATGATTTCTTGAGAATTTGTGTAGCTTAACTAAAGAACATCAATCTACCACAATCTATGAAAAGATAGGTACCTATTTATCTAAAAAGTCCTTATAACACCACAGTTTGGTAATGTGCCTAAGTACTTTCATAATAGCTAAGTAAGGTTAGAGATTTACAAATGTGGCTTGAAAAATAATTCTTTTAACAAGTTGACCATTTGCTTGCTAGAATATTATCGTTCTAGCTCTTGCCTCGACCATTGTGCACTAGCCCGCGTGGTAGAGTATCCTTTATCATCAACATCATCTCAGCCGATGGATGTCCACTGCTGGACATAGGCCTCCCCCAAGGATCGTCATAACGACCGGTCCTGCGCTGCCCTCATCCAACGTTTTACCGCCGCCTTCACCAGGTCGTCGGTCCACCGTGGGGCCTACCCACGCTGCGCTTTCCGCTTATCCTCTATCCTCTAACGCTTATTTGTGAGTGGAGGTCTGTGATCCGCAGTGGGTCGTAAGATGATTATTATGCTGCTCGACATAAATAAAACACTAATAACCGACGAACAGTAGAAAAAATCAAGTGATGGATCTGTGAATGACTTTTTTTTATACCTACATACTTACTTAATGTAGGTACTTTCTGATTTTGATTCAGCTCAAGTTCATGACTATTATCCTATTCTTATCCTATTATGGGGGCTGGCAAGCCAGCAACACATCAACCCAATGGTACCTATCTTTTGTGTTGACTCCTACTTAATATTTATTTTCTTCACCATTGAAAAACGTGGAAAATGAGAGAGGCAATAGTGTTCAGGGGAAGAAACCTGTAATCTCCCAGTTTTGAATAACCATCTCTCAGTCTCAGGACACATACGTTTAGCCACCAAGACATCGCAGTCACACAGTATAAATGTTCCATGGTTTCCTCCTCCTCTCCGCACGCTCGGCAACTGGGATCTAGGGTGAGCTTTATCATGCCTTTGAGGCGTAGTACCTGGTGAGAACTGAACTGAACTGTGGGATTCGTGGTGTTATATTGCTGATGAATTTCCTGCACTGTTGCAGACCCGAGAAGCCAGAGCATTCTAGCATGTGTATTTTATCAGCCCATTCCTTAATAGCCATTTTAATGTTACATGCCTGGGTTTCTAGACTTGGTTTGGACCATGACCTTCATGACCCTTAGACGAGACATGAGACAAAATCACATGTCCACGCAGACGAAGTCGCGGGCAACAGCTAGTTTAAAATAAAACAGCAAACTTTGCTTTTATTGTACTACAACATCAGAAAACAAAGTGGACAAATCTCTAAAAAAACAAAACTCAAATTCTCAGTGCGCTAAAAAGCTTTTTTTGTTTCTATCGGCTTAAAACATTTACCCAACCAAAACATAAGACCTTACCAGATAATAATCTTTAGCCACTGGTTTTTACGAAATGCCAATTCTACTTTACAACCCTAGGTATTTGCGTTACACGTTTTTGACACTGTTGGATTTATTTTTATTAGGATTCTGTAACCAAATGGTGAAAACGGAACCCTATTCATAATGTTGTCCATCCGACCATCCTTCCCTTCCGTCTGTTTATTTGTCTGCCCTACATATTTAGCATTTCTCAAA
Organism: Agonopterix subpropinquella; assembly: GCA_922987775.1. NCBI lineage: Eukaryota > Metazoa > Arthropoda > Insecta > Lepidoptera > Depressariidae > Agonopterix > Agonopterix subpropinquella. Next base: position 7,384,134 of record OV277710.1, read on the forward strand.
AAGTCACAGAGCTAAATACTAGTATACTAATCTATGAGTAGACCGATCAGGAAAGTGGACCGTTTGGACAAGTAGACAGATCGGGTAAGTGGACTGATCAGGAAGTATACGGATCGGGAAAGTGGACCGTGTGGTCCAGTAGACCGATCGGGAAAGTGGACCGTTTGGACGAGTTGACCGTTCAGGAAAGTGGACTGATGGTTCCGGAGGGTATCTTTGGAACCGTAATAGCTAGACAGTTGAAATTTTCACATAAAATGCGTTGCGAATTTGCTAAAAAATAATAAGCATGTCAATCAGTTAAAAATTAAGCAACATAAAAGAAACTACTTTTTATCAACGTTTTTTCTTCTCGCTCTACTATATTGTAAAAACGGTAATATACCTGACAGGCATCAAACTCGGTGTGAATACAGAACAAACTCTACACTCTACAGTATAACAAAACATAATAAAAACCGGCCAAGTGTGAGTCGGTCTCGCGCTGAAGGTCCTGGAGAAATATAATTTTTTTTTGCAAGTTAATATATCGTGTGTTGGTGTGGTACGGAACCCTCGGTGAGTGAGTAGCCCGACTCGCACTTGACCGGTTTTATTGTTAGTATCTTCGTACCTAGTAGGCTCTAAGGTCGGGATTCAAATACGTCTTTTGCCTGAGCTTAGTCTAAGTAGATCGAAAATTTATGGATATCTCTTCTGTCTCTTATGTCATCAAATTGAAACATTTTCTTTGTGTTACGGAAACATACGTAACCGCTCCGCTCGCTATTTTAAAATATTTGCAGTTTCTATTATTCTTGACGCATCTAATTATTATGTACGCATATAAGGGGCCCGGGGTAACGAAAAGAATAAAAACATTTAAAGTTAAAGCTTGAAAGAGTAAAAAACCCACAAATGGACAAAGTTTAACTGCGTATTATTAGGTATATTAGTCAGCAAGAATGAAAGTTATTTGTTATGTTTTCATTATACCTACTTCGTTCTTACTACATTGTGCAACAAATCTATAATCGTACCTACACTTTTGAATAATATTAATTTATTCAAACCAAATGTATTAATTACGCAGGCTGTTATTTGTGAAAATAAATTGCCGAAAGGACTGCAATGCGTGGCAAACCCTCACTAATGAAGGTAAGATAATAGCCCAGGGGCTTTCCCCGACGTGGGCCCAGAATAACGATTATATTTTAAATGAATTTTTAAATAAATAAAAAGGTTATATCGTCTTATCGTGTGGGCAGGGCCCTGGTGTCAGAGTTTTTTCAGACCGCCTTACGGCCTCGGTTATATTTCATCCACACATAGTTTGGTAAGAGTAGGTAGTACCCAAAAGCGAATTAAAATTAATAAAGAATAGTTTAAAATACTGTACTACAGTGTAAACCAAAATGCGATACATAATTATTTTAAGACGTGCTTCCAGGGTGCTTCAGACCATCAGACTGAACAACTTTTACTATGGAGCCAACCTCAAAAAAAAATCAGCTGTTTCATAGAAAATATTAATGCCCGAAATGACTGGAACAGTTGGTTTTTTTACACGATTATATCTAACCTAACGATGGGACGAAATAGGTTAAAAAAAAAATCTTCAAATCATTCCACAGACTAGTTTAGATTATGCTTTAACAATTTAATTGGTTAATATTAAAAAAAAACTTAGTTTTTTTTAAGTATTATTTTATTTTCCTAATATAAACATTTGGAATCACTCTTGATAAACCATAACCTAAACAACAACACCCGAATAGCTAAAAAAAAATCACTTCGCACAAAAACTTCGCACAACAAGGTGTTAAAAAATAAAATGAAGACTGTCAAATTCACTCCGGAGTTCTCATACTCGTATAACCGCATAATTGCGATGATTAACGAGCAGCGATGTCACGAGCGGCTGCGTAGGGTTCCAGATAGCTTCGTCGGAGTGAACCGTAACGGAACCCTGATGAATTCCGGACCGATAATGAATATTTAAACAGGGTGTAACAAAATACCCTAGTAATACTTAAGGGGGTGCTTCAGACCATCAAACTGATCAACTTTCACTATGGAGCCAACATCGAGTAATAATAAAAAAAAATTTAACAAAAAATTAAAACCGCCTTCAAAAAAATTTTTTCATTTAATTTTTTTGTTAAAATTTTGTTTATTTCACAATTTTCAGTGGTGAATTCATTAGTTTGATTTAACAGTAGTGCTTCAAATTAACAAACGCACTAATCGGCACTACGATTTTCGAAGGTTCCCTTCGATTTCTCTGGGATCCATCATCAGATCCTGGTTTCCTTATCATGGGACCACCCTTGGGATATCTCCTTTCCAACAAAAAAAGAATCATCAAAATCGGTTCATAAATGACGAAGTTATCCGCGAACACACATTAAAAAAAAAAAAAAAATATACGGTCGAACTGAGAACCTACTCCTTTTTTTGAAGTCGGTTAAAAAATCAGCTGTCCCGTACCGACCGACTCGACTAAAATGTATGAGACAGCAGATTTTTTTTTTCTCGACGTTGGCTCCATAGTGAAAGTTGTTCAATTTGAACCACCCCCTTAAGTATTACTAGGGTGTTTTGTTACACCCTGTATACGTTTAGAAAATTTCGTTATAAACTCAGGTCGAAACCGTCTGAATGGCCCCTGATGGGACAATGTTAATAAGTTTAGTTCTAAGTTAAGATAAAGTTGAGGTTTGACTATTGTGATCAAGCCAGTGTAGCTTGCTTGAATATAAGTTTAGTTACGCAAACAAAGGAAGACCTATGAATACAGTATTTCCAATTAATTTCTAGTCACCATTTGTACCCTGTTCACATTATTCAGTTTTTGTTATTATAATTATGTTCTTGGCGAGTAAATAAAGAGTATTTATGCTATGTTATGTCACAATTACCTAACACAAGCACGAGTTTTAAGCATATTATAAAAATAAATATTACATTTATAGGTAGAGTCTTTGCACAAATTGTGAAGTAAAAATTGTTTCTTTTTGGCTGCTAACACTGGTTGCAGGAAGAGTCGTAAAACATCGGCGTATCTACCTTGCAATCAAACTGAACTAATTTAAATATTGGGACCAACATTAAAATCACGGAATAATAATGTGGGATTGGACGGAAGGATATAGAATGAGAGAGAGACCGGAATGGGACAGCTCTCCGGCTCTCGGGCGTGTTGGGACTGGCCGATGGACGATTTTTGCGATGTACTAAAAAGTTTGTGTTTTTTGAAAAATACCTAAAAAGAATTGAAGTGAAAATATACTGTGTTATTTCTTGCCCGAAACCCACAGTTAGGTAAAATTTTCATACATTTGGGTAGAGTGGCCATTGACATTGTCAATGGAACAAAGAAAAAGTTTTTACGATTTCGATGTTGACTCCATATTGAAAATTGTTCAGTTTGATGGTCTATCTAAACCCTTTAATATTCATAAAATTTTTTTTTGCACTTTTTACATTTCGCGCTCTTTTCCACATACGGTATAAATTAAACGCATAACTCGACCGGGAAGTGCTATTTTTAAACTTCACACATTCTAATTTCGTATTCGGAATTGTCGAAAAATTTACGGAGTTTGTGCATTATCTGAATATAAATTAGAACGCGTTTAAAAATAGTACTCCTGTGGCCTACCATGAGTTTTCACTGTACTTTACTACTGTAGTTGCGTCACCAATTTTGTATGACAGAATTAGTTCTCAACGTCACCACTAGGAGCGCTGTTCGAAATTCAATACAAAAAATGTACTTTACTACAGTAGTTTTACTGTATACTACAGTGTAAACTCATGGTAGGCCTACAGGCATTAGAAAGCGCATACCTACTGGCATCATAGGAATGGATATGTTTCTGTATTAAGTCGTAGAAAGTCTAACAAAGGGCCATGAAGTAGGGTATGTTCAGAGTTTACCTGCGAGATCGAATCAGATATGAAGAGTTTCACAGAATAATCATAGTAGCCGGCATAGCCCAAAGAAATGCTTAATGGGCGGGGCATATTGCTGTCTGAACTGATGGCCGAAGGGGTGAAGAGTTCTTAAGTCAGTGTTGCCAGATCCAATTTTTAGATATCCGTAGGTCAAGGCTGAAAAATCCGTAGAAATCCGTAGATTAACCTCTTGAAAAATCCGTAGATCTACTGACTTTTTTTAATTGCTTTATCTGACTATTGTGAAGTGAACTAATTAAAAAAATTGCCCTAAATTGAAAAATAAATTAGAAACTTTGACAAGTTTAAACGTAAACAACATGAAAATGAATAAAATTTATACTTTTTTCTGTTCTAACTTAACTTTCTGTTTCATTAATTTCATAATCACCGTCTGTACTGTACCTTTGTTCTGTTGTCGTACATGTCTCCATTAAATATTTCTGTTGTGTATGGACTTCAAGTAGAAGGAAGAAGATAGATGGAAAAGAGTAGGGACGAGCCATATTTTCGGAAGTACAGACCAATACATGGAAAAAGTGAACTTGAATTGATTTATTTGCGACTGGGGTATCATTTTATGCAGCAAATTGAGATTTTAGGCCAGAAACCAGAAGATTTCTAAAAATCCGTAGATTTGGCATTGAAATCCGTAGATCCGTAGGCCAGACTGAAAATCCGTAGATCTACGGATAAATCCGTAGGCCTAGCAACACTGTCTTAAGTGGCCATGCGATCGCTCACCGGAAAACGCAGCGTGGTTAGGCCCCCCACAAGATGGACTGACAATTTGGTGAAGGAGGCAGGAACCCGTTGGACGTGGGTAGCACAGGACTAGTCGTTGTGGCGATCCTTGGTCCACCGATGTCCGCAGCAGTGGACTTCTATCGGCTGATATGATGATGATGGTAATAAGTAGTAAAACTTTAAGGCGGTTGCAGAGGGGTCAATTTTATACAAAACTTTGACGCACAATACGCGCAGACGGTAAATTAGTATATATGGAAAAATAGTTTAGAAAATCTAGATGTCGCGTATCAAATAACATTTGCAAATTATAACATAATTAATTTTTCATATAAAACATTCAAAGCTTTATATCTTCGTTATATTATAAATTGCAAATGTTTTTTAATACGCGACATCTAGATTTTCTAAACTATTTTTCCATATATAAAATATTACTTTTATTAATTCCATCTACGCGTATTGTGCGTCAAACGTTTGTATGGACTGAAACCACCTTAATCACACTTGTTGATCTCGCCTGCAGCTACTTTTTACTAAGTACAATAAATGCTGCTTTTCCTACTAAAAGACGCTATCTAATGTTGTTTTCTTATCGATTCTAAATCTCACGAGCTAGACAAAGAAGCAAGTGAGCCCGATGAGTACAAAGCTACTTAATCCTGTTACTTATCCGGACTTAACCGGGGATGGATGCGGAAAATTGACTCTTGTGCGGAATATCTCTTGATCTAATGATACGAGATAGTGGAGCAATCGACCTGTGTGAGCATTAGGTAAGTTTGCTGATCTTACTGCCATAAAATAAACAAACTGCAATGCAATTCACTGAGCGCAAACATCGGCAAGCTTTCAATTTCATGTGTCAAACTCATATAAAACCTCCGACGATCTGAAGGATGCGAGCTCGTTGATGCTTTTGACAGCGATGTAACGTTTAGTGAATTGCACCCCTGCTAATAGGTTAATTACACGTACAATTTCTGATACACAGGATGTAATTGCGACATAGACAGACGCTACAGGACAAGACAAAACAATGACATACTCCTCCCGCGCCTCTCCATGTATCAAAACGGACCGCAATATATGGCTATGAAAATTTATAACCACTTGCCAAATACATTAAAAAGCCTTCAGGGTTTGTTAATTGTCTAAAAAAACTACTACTTGACAAAAGTTACTACAATGTGAAAGAATATCTGGATGACAAATCTTTATCAATTGAGCATGTATAAATTCTATTGTAATGTAATCAGATTAAAAAATTATTAATGTATGTACCCTATCCTAACACACAGTCTTTAAACTATGTATATTAATTATTATTACCACGCTGTTAATATTTCAAAAAAAAAATCGTTTGACATTGTAAATACTTAATAAAAATTATATATGACATTGAATGCCTTGAAGAGGCAGATTGCTGTACCACAAATTAATCATACCATCTTATGTAACGTGTGCAATCAAAAATGAATTATGAATTAATAAATTAGATAGTTTGACCACGAAGAATGTTAAAATTCCTCGTGGTCAAATCAGTTTGACTACTAAGTTTGACCACGAGGAAGGAAGGAGAAAAACATCCATCCATCCAGTACTATTAAACAAGCAATATTTGTTGGTATATACAGCATGTAAACATAAATGCGTTACATACTTAGAGAGGTGGGGTTCCATAGGAGGTTGGTTCTAGTAGCGGTTGACCTTTTTTATGGAACAGTTGTTTTTTTTTTTTTTTTTTGCGGTTTCTACATTGGCTCCATAATTTTAGGTTGATGGTCTAAAGCACCCGCGTAAGCATGTAATGTATTTAAAACACCTGTACACTTTTACACCTGTATATTATCGCATTCTAGAAAACGGCTCTTGCGATTTATAATACAGCCAGGTGACAGGCATATTTAGGCCCACTGCAATCTCAACACAGATGGCGTTGGAAAAGTTGGAAGAAAATATTATTTTTTGTGTGAAAACGATTTTCTGGAATTCATTGTATGAATAATTTTGTTTATCGTTGTTTCCATACTGAAAGTTGTCCAGTTTAATGGTCGAAACCGTCCCATTAAACATTAATAGGTTGTTTGGTTACACGCTGTATACCTACTAATATTTATAAAAAATCATAAAACGATCAATCCAATACAGTTAACGAAATATTTCCGTCAACTTAACGTAATGTCGTCAAACAAAGGCCTACGTTTTGGTTTAAGCAAAAACTTAATTACGAATGGAAACAGCGCAGTTCGCCGCCGGAAGTGGGTGGCGTTGCGGCGGTCGTCATTTCCGCTTTTTGTCGTGTTCCATACAGACAGGCGATGCTACAGGAAAGCTTTCGGGGGCTCTTGTTTGCATTCACAACGGTAGTTAACTAAATGATTAACGGTTAAAGACACAGTTTGCAAAAATATCTAGTTCAGTCGCAGAAGAAAAATAAATGTCACTATCACAACGAAATCACACGGAGAGAAAAAATAATGTTGTCACCTTTCCTAAAAATTTTTGTTATATTTATAGGGGTAGTTCAGAGTTCAGACCATCAAACTGTTCAACTTTCTCTATGGGACCAAGGTCGAATCAGCAAAAAAACAATCAGCTGTTCCATACCTATAACTGCCATCCTACTAGACCAAAATTTATGGGACAGCTAATATTTTTTTCGCGATTTCTATGTTAAAAGTTGTTCAGTTTGATGGTCTGATCATTCTCTTAAAGAACCGTCAGCATATTAAGTTAGACCCTGAATATTTTTTTTATTTGTTTAATAAACTTTATGAAATACTAACTGTTGCCCGCGACTTCGTACGCGTGGACTTAGGACTTATTTATGGTTTTTTTGTGGCACTGACCTGTTTATGTGACTTCTGAAAGAACACCCCCTCATCCCTCTATGCACCTCCTACACACAAGGGGTGTGTAGTGCACCCCTCGACCTCATAAGGAACCTACGTGCCAAATTTGAACTCTCTAGACCCAGCGGTTTGGGCTGTGCGTTGATATGTCAGTCAGTCAGTCATTCAGTCAGTCAGTTTCTTCTTTTATATACTCGTATTTAGATAAGTGAGTATACCTACTTTCTGTAAGCAATCGTATTAATATTGAAGTCATCTTTTGTCACGAGATATTTTCATAGTATTTATTTTATCACAATAACAAAACAAATCGTGGAGAAGCCGTGGACAAAAGCGAAGCTGTTGCAAATATTAAGTAACAAAACGGACAAATCTAAGCGTGTCCGTTCAACACGGCACGCCACGCCAGCGACGTTATTCCTGATAAAAGAAGTAATATCTGCAATTCCGCACTCAAAAGGGCAATTCATGAATTGCCCAGGCAGATCACAATCCCGCTAATTCTTCGACCGGACTACGACATCGACAAATGGTTACTCTCATTGACCGGTCCGATATCCTATTAGGCACATCGTGAATTGACCGATCAAATCATGACATGGCGACGTATACGACGTATACGTAAATGGAATGCCTGCCACGATCGGACCACGACATCTACAAAACGTAGAAAAGTTAAGTGTTTCCTTGAATAAACGTACCGGCGACCAATGAGTAATTTGAACCCTGAAAACGGTATCTATTTCCATCGAGTTACGTCACACGTTCCATTTGTACACAATGCACAAATTGAACGATGTCTAGACTAGAATGTACAGGTACATAAATATACATATTATAGCTAGGTATGTAAATACACAGAGTGTGATGTGAAGTGTTGGGGCAAATATTTTGTTATCTTTGTAAAAATCTTTGACGATAACATTTCTTTTTATTAGTGTTCCGTACCAAAATTGGAAAAACGGAACACTTATGGAATCAGCTCGGTGTCTGTCCGTCCGTCTGTCACAGGCATTTTTCTCAGAGACCGTAAGACATAGGAAGTTGAAACTCGGTACAGATATAGCAATTGCTGGTCCAATATCATAAATGAAGTAAAAAATGCTAAATTTTTATATTGAGAAAGGGTAAATAAAAAAAAAAAATTTTCTACCCTATGTTGTGGGGTATCGATTGAAAGCTTATGAAAAGACGAGTCTAAAAATATACTTTTCAAATATTTTATAAAAACTTTGTTTAAAATTATCAATTAAATCCGAGAAATTGCTGTCCCCACCTCTATTTCAAAAAATATAGCCGTATAAGATCTGAAAAAAATCATGAACATCAGAAATAACGTGTAGATGGCGGGAAAATTATTAGGGTGGCTCTAACTTGGATAGTTTTTTTTCTATACCCTAAAAACGAACACCAGAGTGACCAGTGTAAAATGATCTTCAGCTACTATGTGACCACATACTAAGTACGTATCAATTTATAGTGGGTGTCTTCAATGACCCATGTTAAACAACTGGTAGTACGGAACACTAATTGCCCGAGTCCCGACTCGTACTTGGCCGGTTTTTTTTACTCTAACTTATACATAAGGCTGGTTTCAGAGTCACGCTAACCACGTGTCGCACTATGGAAATTGTGCGAAACGCGCGCTGACAGACAGCGTTTTACTGTGAAACGATACAAGGCAACACCTAGCTCGGGGCACGCGCGTTTACCAAACGCGCCGGCGGGCAGCGCGTGACTCGAAACCAGCCAAATCTTTTTGGAGTAGTCAGAAATATTATATTTAAACTCAAACTATATGCATCTTTGCTATATGGGCCGGGCACATTGCTTGCAGAACAGAATGGCCGATGGCACCCATGGGGGTCAAAAAGTTCTCGAGTGGCGACCGCGTACCGGACAGCGCAGTGTAGGTAGGTTAAGGTAGGTCTCCCAAAAGGTAGACCGACGACCTGGTGCAGGCACGTATCCAGGGGGATAGGTGGGATTTATCCATTATCGAAATTAGAATATTTTTATATGTAGAAAAGTGATTACAGCGCTTTGTTTTTCAATGTTTTTTGTTAAGCAAACTTTCTATATCAAGATTGATTGATTGGTTTCAGAATGTGAGTATTTTGTGCACTTTTTAAAACTTAATAATATAATGTGATCGAAAAACTTGTTGCTACAATATAATAAAATATCACCTACAACAGTATTTTTTCCTAGCGGAAAATAGTGAGTTTGTGGACATTTTTAACAATTACCATAGTTTTAGTTTAGATAATTACCATAGTTAATGTTACAAGTTACATATTCTACTTAAAAGATTCATTTTCAGTTCTTTATTGCCATAAAAGTGAAAAAATATTAATGAAAACAATTTGCACATTGATTACAAAAACTCATACGACACATAAAATAAAATTTAAATGAACACAATGTGAGACTAAATAAAATCGTAATTGGAAAGTCAGACCGGTACCTGTTTTATTAATATTCAATTCCATGTCGATTTCAATGTCTGTTCCATTTAAAATTCATGATGGTGTTCCGATGCTTTCGGCTATACAAAAATTTAGAATTGCCGAAAAATGCAATTCAATTCACGCGTTGACCGATTGCAGGATTAGGAGACCGAATGTTAACGTAGCCCGACGTATTGAATGCGACAGTTTAATATTATTCCCATAGGGATGAGGACTGATCCTGGAAATTCATATCTTATAGCGGATAACAAAAAACGGCTAAATATTAGCAAAATGTTTAGTTTAACTTTAAACGATATTACATTCGAATAAATTCCTCAGATAAACCCATATAGGGTTTCCCCTTCCCCAGATAAACCCATATAGGTTTTCGTGGGACTGGCTTTTGTCACTTTATTCAATAAAAAAAAAATTACATTTACTTACGTACAAGAGATTGAAAAACATAAGGAAAAACATTTTTTATCATTTTCTCTCTCTTTTATACAAAAGGTGTTTGTATGACACGTTGTCGTAATGATTTGTATGAAAATACTCAGCTATGATGTCACTTCCTCTCTCTCTGATCGTAAATTCTAAATTGTTAACACTAACTGAAAAAATTAATCTTGCTTTAGTGTTCACGATATCAAACAGTTTTTAAAAGAGTATTTAAAGAATTTGTTACCATCCATATAATACTTACAACAAACTATATGAGGTGCCTAGTAATTTTAATATTAGTTTTTTAAAAGTGGAGATTTTTATTTGGCGTCTTGATTTAATATAAGAATCTAAACTATTATAAAACTGTAACAGAAGTGTGTCTGTACATTGAAGATATTTACAAAAAAAAGATTACAATATAGTTTTTAGATGTCCCTGATTCCAAATCACCAATTTTTGGATTTTTTGTCTGTCTGTTTGTTTGTTTGTTTGTTTGTTTGTCTGTTTGTGTGTTTGTTTGTTCGAGCATCACACAAAAACTACTGAACCGATTTTGATGAAACTTTTTTTGTTTGATAGCTTATGATCTGACTTAAAATCTGGTCTACAATTTATGCGGACGAAGTCGCGGTTAAAAGCTCGTATTTAATAAAATTGTAATGCAGTAAATCTTCAGAAAATAAATAAATTTCTGCACACCCCGAAACGAAAATAGGTGGTTTGTTCCTAAAAAATGGCAGATGCCGTAATGATACTCAAGAGATCTCATGCTTGAGCAACAGTTGAAAACTTATTGAAATAAAAGTTTTTCGCGAGTTTGCCAGTTCACAACTTTTTATGCGAAACCAATTTCGTTCAAAAGCAATCAAGACGAAAGCAAAAATCCTTTGTTTGGTATCGGTTACTGAATAATGATGAAATAAAATACAGAGTGTAAAATAAACAACATTTTTACAAAAAATTAAAACCTCCTTCGAAAAAACTAAAAATTTTAAAAATAATATTGCAACCGATGACTTTTTCGTTCGCATCATAAGAAATTTTTTTTTATCGAAGTCGCTGCCAAGCCAGTACGATTCGCGCCAGGGCTTGCATTAGTTTTTTGGCTTGGCTTGACACCGACTTCGATAAAACAATTTAATGCTCTTATGATGCGAACGAAAAAGTCATCGGTTGCAATATTATTTTTTAACTTTTTAGTTTTTTTGAAGGCGGTTTAAATTTTTTGTAAAAATTTTGTTTGACTTGTGTAACGTCCTCCTTTTTTGAAGTCGGTTAAAAATGCGTTACATACTTTAAGGGTGCTTTAGAGTCTAAATCACCCCTTAAAGTCTACATTTTAGACCACCAAACTGAGCAATTTTCATTATGGAGCCAACTTCAAAATCGAGAAATTTTATGGTTGCTTCATAAATTGGTCACCCGACTTAAATGTACACACACGGTGACACATCAAGCTAAACAAAACCAAAATAAGCTGGACTCGTGTAGGTAGAATAATGTATAACGTCGCGAGGCCAGTTTATGTTTGTTTTGCGTAGCTTGATGTGTCGTCGTGCGTACCTAATAATAATCGAATTTCTTGCCGTTTTCAATGTTGGTCCCATAATAAAAGTTGTTCAGTTTGATGGTCTGAATCACCCTAAAGTATCTATTGTAACGCATTTAATTTTACATTAAATAAATATAAATGAAATTTTTTACACTGAAGTATATCTCGTTATGTTTTACCAGCAGTACTTGTACTAATTTTATTAGCCTACGACACTCAATATTAACCTTTCAAGTTTTAATTCGTTTCATTGTAGATAATATCAAAAACTTTTAGGAGTCGCCTACGAGATGCCTACGAAACGCCTACGCCGTAGTCATTGCCGATTCATGCTCCCCAAGCGTCAAACTTGGTGTGATTATAGTGCATACTCTAAAATTAAAGAAAAAAATTATAAAAACTCGGCCAAGTGTGTGTCGGGCTCATGCTAAGGATCCTGAAGAAAACAATATATCCTTTTAGGAATATGGAACCCTCAGTGCTCCGACTCGAATTTGGCAGGTTTTATTTTAGTAATATTGTATGGTGGTACCTTTGATTAATTATTATGTAAGATAGAGCCTCAAGCTTCCAACGTACTAAAACAGACTTTCTTAGGTTGGTGTGCGTGAGGCGTCATACAACTTATCTCTGCGTGCGTGCATAATGACACGGTTTATCAGCCTAGACTGGCTGATATTTTTTCGACGCGTTCGTTGCTTCGATTGTCTATCTTGACATTGTAACTTATCAAAGAGTGATACGGAACCCTCCGTGCGCGAATCTGACTCTCACTTGGCCGGTTTTTATTCAATCGCCTGACAGTCTAGAGTCCAGGAAATGAAAACTTCAAGTCTTTTGAGTGCGGAATTGCAGATATTACTTCTTTTATCAGGAATAACGTCGCTGGCGTGGCGTGCCGTGTTGAACGGACACGCTTAGATTTGTCCGTTTTGTTACTTAATATTTGCAACAGCTTCGCTTTTGTCCACGGCTTCTCCACGATTTGTTTTGTTATTGTGATGGGTACAAATGACGGTCTTATAACTAATAGCGATTTTCGTCACAGCGAATTTGGTCATTTAATACCCGCCATTATCATTCAACGCTAATCGTTTGACGCAATGCTATTAATGTTAACTACCGGTTTGACGATACACCCAGCTATACTTGGGCAGCAGTAGTTATGTAGAACAATATGAAATGCCGGCGTATCATGATACGCCGGCATTTCATATTGTTATATTCGCTGTGACGAAAATCGCTATTAGTTATAAGACCGTCATTTGTACCCATCCTTTTTGTTGCTTTTAATATTGTTATTTCATGTTTTCGGTATGCAAATAAAGAGTATTGTATTGTATGATTTACCTATAATTTACTCTGAGGCGCTGTCCTATTGCCATCGCTGCTCGCGCGATGGTGCGATGCGATTTCATGGTCCGATGAATCCGCTCGCGCGATCGGAAAACGTGTGTCCTATTTTGGTGCGTTGCGATCACCCTCCCTTGCCTCTTCCCGCTCCTTGGTCGCGCGAGCGCCATTAGGACATTCAGTACTGATTCGTATGTTTGATCGAACGATCGATGATCGCACGATGAAAATAGAACAATTCGATCGCATCGCATGATCGCACGATCTTCAATAAAGACATTCCGCAGATATGAATACCTATGTTTGAACGCACGATCGCACGATCATTTTCGTCGGACGCAAGCATGATCGCGCGAGCGATGGCAATAGGACAGCGCCTGAAAGTTTATAATATAACTCAAATTATAGAAACAAATGTAGGATTATGGCGATAAATAAGACGATTAATAAGTAATTAATGAATGTATTGTTTCGAACAAAGAAAGGGGAACACAGTTGGCTAGCGGTCCGTAGAGAAGAGAGCGAGCCCCAGACAACTAGTGACAGACGTCACTTTGACATTCAAGCGTTTTGTTAGTGCTTTCTTATTGCGTTTAGGTTACATTCTAACAACAAATTGTAAGCTAGCAGACAATAGTATAAATGATCAAGTGCGAATAAAAAGACAACAAGAAGCCACAATACGGTTCTTATATTAAATTAAAAAAAAAACATTAAAAGAGCTTCTCCAAAAATATTTTAACCCAAAATAGCCAAAACTATCCTCAAAGGAAAGAGTTTACAAACAAGGGTCATCCGAACATTTTTATATGTAACAAGTAAGGCGAGGGGATAAAACTAAACTTATAACATCGGATTGCTCCCTCCGGGGCGATAGTAGACTAAAAGAATTAGTAACGAACTCGCATTACCAAGTTTTGTGATGGTGGTTTATGGTTAATGTGCGACTTTGGAGTTTGCTACATGAATAGTATAGCTGCATAGCTACAGGGTGAAATTGATATCATTAGCATCCTTTTAAACTAAGAGCCTACCCATCAAACTGAACAACTTTTACTATGGGAGCAAACCGATCGGAGCAAAAAAAAAATCTGCTGTTTCATACTAAACTGCAATGCCTACTCGACTCAAATGTATGCAACAGCAGATTTCTTTTTGCTCCGATCGGTTTGCTCCCATAGCGAACGTTGTTCAGTGTGATGGGTAGACTCTTAGTTTAAAATGTCACCCTGTATATTTTATTTAAGAGGTTTCCCTGACCAAACGACCTCGACTCTTTCAGAGCCGCCTCACATCATCATCGTAAGAATTCGGACTTTTAACAAACAAACAAACAAACAAATATACTTTATTTTACACCAAGACATAAAGAGTAAAATACAGAGAAAAAAAATACAAGAGGCACAAAATAAGGCGGTCTTATCGCTAAGAAGCGATTTCTTCCAGACAACCTTAGGGTAGAGGAAACGGTGTACGAAGAAAGGTAGGCGGTGTTTTCATATAAATGACCAGAAATATCAGTAAATAAAAAAACAAGAATAAACCTATTATAAATACATCTAAATGCAATACATAGATAAGTATATATAATATATATTCCTATAATATATATATATATATATATATATATATATACATACACACATCATATATAAATACGCGTACTACTCAACTAAACACGATAGGAAAACATGAACTATTGACATAGGAAAAGATTTAAGTACCTACTTACATTCGGAGAAAAAATCGGAGAGGGTCAGTGATCAAGGAAATGCGACTTAACTTTCGACTTAAAAACATTCAAGGAAGGTGCACGTCGGATTGCCTCTGGCAACAAGTTCCAAAGCCGAACGGCATGAACGGAGAAGGAATGGGTGTAGAAGTTTTAACAATAGGTTTTAACAATTATCTAATTAACTCATTAAACATTTACTTAGCAATTTTAGATCTAAATATTGCCTACACTAATTGCCCTAAGTCAAAATTAATATTGACTTCAACTTATAAAGGAGATAATAAAGATTTTTTTCAATAGTTAGGCTTTCCTTTGAACACAGGTTTCATATATATTTTATAGAAAAATATGAAATATACAACGTGTTAATGAATTAACGCAAAACCTCATACACCCCAACTGATTTATAACAAAATAATTAGATTGAAACAATAATTTCATTATTTTGATAGTTAATATTTATAGTTATTCGCATTTAAAGTTTTGAGACAAAAATGATTTGTTATCATTTCAGCACTGAATGAAAGCGCTAACGTACTCATGGATACATTTTTAAAATCTTGTATTGGTAGTATATAGGGTGAGTGTGCCTGTGCGGTGGGTTGACATCGGGTTCCGAAAATTTTAAATTTTGCAACCAAATTATTTAATATTTTGAAAAAAATTACCTATGATGAAACCATGATAATTCGATTCTGCTCTCGATTCTAAACAAACTACTTTCTAGTTTTGCGTTAATTCATTAACACGTTGTATACCTCATAGCAAAAAATACAAAAAAAAATACAAATTGCTGATCAATGATCATTGCTATATTTTTCATTAATTTGTATATCTAGATTTGTATAGATAGCTTCAAAAAACCAGCAAAATATAGCCTGGTCCTGTGTTTACCTATGGGGAGCCTCTTAAGATGCACAGGGAAATAACTTCCATGTTGAATGATGCTACAGGTGATAAGAAGGCTGTTACCTCAGGCAGCATGTAAGCATCACTTTCCAAGGAGGCAACGCCGCCAGCTTTCTTGGCACACTTCCTCTTAGTAGCAGCTTTGATGGGGATCTGTACAATAGTGTGGCGATCAATTTATGATTGGCGCTCTACCTGCAGATTGAGCCCCCACAATCACAATTTGCATTTTCTTTTTTACTTTTGTTTGTGTTTATTTTTTCTATAGTCTTCTGCCGGTTTCAAAAATAACATTCAATTCTTCAGATGCACTGCAAAACAGCATAAAAAGTTTATGTTGATAAAGATGTTTTGTTCTCTGATTTCAGATTTGTAATAATAAATGTTTTTGGAAATATTATGTTCTTTGTATAGACAACTATTATTATAATGCGTCGACTCGATTAGTCCAGTCACATCAGACTGCTAAACAAGTAGGTACAAGGTTAACATGAAATCTAAGAAGGACTTCCTGGCCTAAGAACCAGGGCCTCTACCCGCATATTCGAGCTTTGCATTTGCGTGAACGTTTTCGTTCCAATGAAGTGCGGACCGAAGCAGTAGCGATATATCGAAAATCGAAAGTCCGGGTACAGGGCCTGTGTTAATACACACGGGCGAATTAACTTGGCACCTGGCTCGCACGTGGCTCAGAATTCGACACCCCTCCTGCTACCCCCCGCGGGATTCTGCCGTCGCCATGCGAGGCCGTAGCATAGCATCTCAGTTACCGTTGCACGTGTCTCTACGCTTTAGCATTTTCGAGTTATTCTTTCCGAGTTTTCCGAGTTTTTAATTCCGAGCCACGTGCGACCCAGGTGCCAAGTTAATTCGCCCGTATTGTAGTTCGAATTCGAACCTCACTGTCCAGGGCTGCAGTCTTCAGGTTTCAAATAGCCCTAATGATAGATAGCCAACCTCCCATATACAGAACATGGAACAACAAGAAGAACAGCTATAGGTTTCTGTTTCACAGTTTTAAATTCAACCTTCATAACGAAAACAAAGCAAAGGTAGGAAAAACAAGCACAATTACGGGAACGTTATCAGAGGATCTTGGGATAATATCAACACCTTGTTATCATAGAAAAGGTTTTACAGAGTCAGGCTCTGCCTAACAAATGGTTCGCCTGTTTATAATACAATACGTCACGACCTTTGCCATTTGGACCCTTGAGCCCGCCCGAAAGTGAAAAACGACCGAACAAAATAAAAAGATAAACAGTGGCCATTATTAACAGTAAATTGAAAACATTCTTAATGGTGTTTTTCTTGGAACTTGTGTGAAATATTGTCTCGAAGATAATGTTTTTTTACAACGTGTTAGCGTGGCTTGTTAGTACCCTATTAGTTGGTCGATGTTTTACGAGCTTAATTATTATAGGTCACTTATTTGCGACGGTGTAAAGCCTAGTTTAGTGCTGCTACTGTAACAACAAAAGATAATGAAAATGATATTGAAAATAAAGACTTAAATGGTGAAAAAATCTGGTTGTATTATAGATTTAATAAAAATCGGGTTGTAACATAAATTGTCCGCTGCCGTGTGGTCTCAGCTAAGAATAGCACCGTCCCATTTCCTCCCGTGGGTGTCGTAAAAGGCGACTAAGGGATCTACCGGAGGATGGGCAGCAACATCCTCTGACATTCAATCCTCCAACCCGCCTGCCAAGCGTGGCGATTATGGTTAATCCCCCCATTTTGAGGGAGGCCTAATGTCCAGCAGCGGACGTCTATCGGCTGACATGATGATGATGATGATGATGAACATGAATTAGGATTGAAGCTATTTATGTCGCAATTTTATATACATGACAAAAAAATGGATCGATCGATATTGGCAGGTAATTAAAATTAACTGAGAAATAAACCTTTTCAGTCCAAAATATAAACCCTGATGCCGCAAAAATGCTTGAAGGGATCAGATTTAGACATTACATTTAACCAAATACACATTTTGTGTTAGACCACAAAGATAATTTGTTGTGCGTTCCAAGACAGATTAGAGCCATCCCAGCTAAGCTCACTGGACTTCATTGTTCATAACACTTACTAATGTTACGATTGGTCGCCTCTGTTGATCCTGGTTTACAGGAGTTACAGTGGTACGAGTAGGAATGTGTGGTGGGCCTATAAAAAGGTCGCAAAAAAACAAAAAAATAGAAAAGGCCTGTAAAAGGTACAAATCCCTGGCCAAGCTCATCATAAAAAAAAAGGATTGGAATGTCATCACAGCTAGTGTTATAAGTGAAAGAGAGTGGAATATTGAATTCCGTGACATAAAATCGATATACCTTGACTTGACTCCACCTCCATAGTATATGTCTACATTTTAAAGAAATATACTCACGGCCGTAATCCCTTTCAAGATGGACAGAAAGGTGTTTGTAAAGAATCACAGAAAAAAAAATTGTGAAATATAACCAAACTTTTCATAGTTTAAAAACAAACGTTTGGTAAAACAAAACATATTTTTCAGTGTTGCAAAGTTATGCCAGACTCATCAATGTCCGATTATCTCCATAACATGACACTTTAGAACATTATTAAATTAACTTCCGTTTAATTAATAACCGATTAACTATCAAAAACTGTAACTTTTTGCTCCAGTGTGACTCATTTAAAAACATATAATTTCAGGGTAAAAGCTTCGATCACTAATAAATAAAACCGGTCAAGTGGGAGTCGGGCTACTCACGCACCGAGGGTTCCGTGCCACACCACCACAGAACACAACAACTTTTTAGTATTTGTTGTTATTCTGTAGAGTTAGTACTATAAATCACACTAAGTTTGACGCTTGTATGTATTACGGTTTTTACGATAGAGCGTGAAGAAAAAAACGTTGATAAAAACTAGTTTCTTGTTTAGAACCCCCCTTAATTTTTAACTTTTTGACATTTTCATTATTTGTTAACAAATCCGCCGAAATAACGCCCGTCTCGCACTTGACTGCTTTTATTATTTATTTCTGGTCTTGAGAATTTTACTTTTTAATGTTGTATTTATTTTGTAATAATTAGTTTCACTCCTTTATTTTTGTTTAAAAGATTACTGTTGTTGTAGAGTTTCTGGTCGCATCTTCTCTACCATGTAATAACACCTACCGAAGCAGTGGTAAAGTCAAAAAAAAATACATCAATAATATTAAGTATAATAAATAATGTTGATTTAACGGCCCGATAGCTCAGTTGGTAGTGAACCTGCCTGCTGCGCCGAGGGTCGCGGGTTCGAATCGCATAAGGGACAAATATTTGTATAATGAATATATGAATATTTGTACCCGAGTCATGGATGTTTGTATCTATACATATGTATCCTATATCGTTGTCTAGTCATCATAATACAAGTCCAGGCTAGATTCTGGTACTTTAAATGTGATTAGATAATTTGTGTGATAATGTCCAAGATATTTATTTATTACTAGCTGTCCCGACGAACTTCGTACCGCCTTAGAACAGTTTTACCCGACACCCCCTTGACCGTTTTTTTAATTTACAAACCTTCCCTGGCATGTGCACAATAACCCCCCAAAGTTTCATCGCAATCGGTCCAGCCGTTCTCGAGTTTTAGCGAGACTAACGAACAGCAATTCATTTTTATCTATATAGATTTATGTTGACTTATTTATTGCATCGAAGATGACCCTGATGATTTGTATTTACGTTCTCTTATTCTGTTTTTGTTGCTTTTATGTTTTCGGTATGCAAATTAAGAATATTTATGTTTATGTTATAAAAGGCAAAAAACTCTATAAAAGAAACCAGATATCAAAAGTCTCCGCAGTAAAAAAATAAACCTTACCCACTACCACATGTGACACATTAAATGTAGTGAAGAAAAAGCGTCGATGTTTCCCCAGAGACAGACGCGGGAAACTTTTGACTTGATTAATCCAATATATGGGCTGGAATTCGCGACCTTTCGAGCTACGTCTGGTGGGACGGATGGCCTATTTGTGCATATTTAAACACCGTGAAAAATACCGCTCGAGCGACCGCCTTACGGATACCCAGTAGAGATTTGGCTTGTAAATAATGTAGCTATACAATGTATAAACTCACAGCTGTGTACGCTTTTTGAGTTGTCAGAATCCTTGCTTTAACAATCTATTTTATACATACAGGGCGTTAGGGTAAACAGTTGCATTATTTTAAGGTGTGAGTGTATTGATACTGAACAATTTGCCCTAAGAAGCCTATAGGAAATTTTTGGACTTCCCATACTAAATGCAATCAGCTGGTCGAACTATTGAATGAAAACTGGAAAAAAAATTGTGAATTTCCTATAAGTTTCTTTGGGAAAGTTATTTAGTGTCATGGATACAATCACCCCTTCAAGTAATGCAAACAGTTAACCCTAAAACCCTGTATACAGCCCGATAGCTCAGTTGGTAATGAACCTGCCACACCTGCCTGCCTCCCTGTTTATTAAATATACCAAGAACATGCCTTAACTAGAGACTTAGCTTTGTTTGAACAAGCTTTAACTACAGACCCTAGCGTAACGACTGTGCCCAAGAACAATATTATTATAATTATGAGTTGTGTCTAGTACACCGGATGATTTTTTTACCATGTCGAAATTTTCAGTGGTGGTTCAGAGCATCAAACTGAACAACTTTTACTATGGGAGCAAACCTGAATTCGCAAAAAAAAACTGCTTATGCATTTGAGTCGAGTAGGCATTGTATGGAATAACTGCTTTTTTTTTTGCATTTTACATGTTTGCTCCCATAGTAAAAGTTATTCAGTTTGATGGTCTGAACTACCCCTGAAAATTACGACTCTGTAAAAAACAGGGTTGAACAGTTTAAACACTATTTCATGAAACTAGAAAAAATTTATATATTTTTTATATTTGTGAGTACACATAACATACCCCTAAAACAAATTCTCAACTCTATTTATATCCCACTTTCGGTCCATACTCGCCTGGGAGACAAAGGCACCTGGCTCAGGCATAACAACATTACTTACGCAAATAGATATCCCGGACATAAAGCTGGCCTGACCTTTGAACTTAAAGGTATTTTAATATCAGACCGAAGGCAACCGAAGGCGTGTTAATATCGATAGTGAAATTACTTAAGATACCTGTTCGAACTAGGCTGGGTTGGAATTTAATCAGCACGTGTGATTAAAGTAACGAAATGTAGATCTTTAAACTATAAATCTGTGCGTCTGGTAGCGATCGTGTAACTTCTGACCGACTTGACTGATTTATATCATATTATTTACAACATTATATTGATGTGTACTATTCAATTCTACAGGAAAAATTTAATAAGGAACATTCATATTGGCTAATATTTTTAAATAAGTTTAAGCCAAACGTCTTTCTCATCACGAAACTAGAACTAATAAAGTTAACAAAATTGAAGGCACGTATGTTTTTTGGCTTTTCGACAAGAAAATATTTTTCGAAATTCAATCTCAAAATGATAAAAAACCAAATTGCAATCCTCACTATCCCTAATAGTGAGGATTGCAATTTGGTTTTTATCAATTCGTATTCGTAACGAAGCACAGGCTCCAGGGAGTCATTTCTAAATAGGTTTTTAACGATTTCGATTTTGGCTCTATAGTGATAGGTAGTTGATCAGTTTGATGGTCTAAACTACTTATTTTTAATATGTAACGCATTTTTTACACCCTATATATGTAGGTAAGTATTTTTTCTCTTCGGCTCTCTTCGCTCCGGTACTTAATTTTGCTATAGGTAGGTACTATGTTTGTATTAAAATATTTCTCACCATTTAATACCCAACGGTATTTGCGGTAAACATAACTAAACCCCAACAACTATCCCATGATAGTTAAAATTCCGACAAATGCAAACTTCTGACGTAACTTTTGGAGCATGATTGTTCTACTTAAATTATTATGCCTGGCTACACGGCAGTCCTTTGAAAACTTATTACGGAACGACAAGATTATTTTAGGTCGTTTATTTTGTTAATTTAATGTTATTATTGTCAAGGATATGAATGAAATGAATGAATGAAATATACTTTATTTACACCAAATACAAATTACATTATAGGAAACAAAACTTATTCTGGTACAAATTAGGCGGTCTTATCGCTAAAAAGCGATTTCTTCCAGACAACCTTAGGGTAGAGGAAATATAACAAAGAACGGGTTGGTGTTAGAAAAAATTGATAAATTTAAAGAAGTTAATACAACAGAATACAAATATACATTATACATATATTTAGGGGTTCATAGATAAATAATAAATAAATATATATAATATATATAATCATACATGCTGCAATAAGACATAAACATACCTACACACGTACCGGATTGATTTAGATAGAACAACAGAGGGGGAAAGGAAACTAAAAAACAGGGTCAGAGGTCCAGAAAAAAAGCTTTGACTTTCGATTTAAAAACATCCACGGAAGGAGCGTGTCTGATCGACTCTGGCAACGAGTTCCAAAGTCGAGCAGCTTGGACTGTGAAGGAATGGGTGTAGAAGTCGGAAGAGTGGGATGGGATATTGAGAGAGAGATTGTTGGAGGAACGTAAGGGACGGCCAGAAGTAAGGGAGCTAAAGATGAAGCGTTCTTTGAGGTAGGGGGGAGTCAACGGATTAAATAGGATAGAATAGAGGAGGGACAGGACATGAGCGTCTCTTCGACGGCGGATTGGGAGCCACTTTAGTTTAGCGCGGAATTCCGACACATGGTCGTATTTCCGTAACCCAAAGATAAACCTGATAGCAACATTTTGAAGGCGTTCAAGTTTGTTAAGAAGCTCCACTGTGAGGTATTTAAGTCCCTATTGTAATAATTCCTTTCCAAATTACAAAATTCAACGATATTATTATTATTTTCAACAAAGATTTTTTTTGGTCTATGATCATTCTACAACGTGTTAATAAATTAGCGCTAAACCTCATACACCCCTACTCATTTATAACAAAATAATTAGATTGAAACAATAATTTCATTATTTTGATAGTTAAAATTTAAAGTTATTCGCAGTTTAAGTTTTGAGGCAAAAATGATTTGTTATCTTTTCAGCACTGAAAGAAAGCGCTATCGTACTCATGGATACATTTTTATAATCTTGTTTTGGTAGTAAGTAGGGTGAGTGTACCCGTGCTGTGGGTTGACATCGGGTTCAGAAATTTTTAAATTTTCAAACAAATTATTTAATATTTTGAAACAAATTACCTATGTTGAAACCATGATAATTCGATTCTGCTCTCGATTCTAAACAAACTACTTTCTAGTTTTGAGTTAATTCATTAACACGTTGTATAAGACAAAAAAAATCGTTGATTGTCAAGAATCAAGATATAAAAATATAAATTAACTTTAGTAGTAAGTAACTCGTTGTATTGTAGTTTCTGCAGCAATAACACTTCTAACACGGTGTAAGATTACAAAGTCAAAAACTGGTTTAATAAAAAAATCATATTTGAATTTAAAAAAAAATATTGATTGACAATGTTCTCATAGTCTTACTTGTCCATCCATAACTTGTTGAGTTTCAAATACATAACTAATAACTGACTGACTGTTCATTTCCATTGCAGTGTACATTTACACAAAACAAGCACTATTGATTGGCGCTCCAATAACCTTTCTATTCAACAATGTTACCATTTATAATGATACCGCGTAAACAAACTTGACATAGTATTCAATATAGTACAGAGTGTATGTATAGTATAAGAGATAGACGTACTTTTTGCTATCATCAGCGCAAGGCTGATTCAGTATTCATAGGGTGAAGAGCATCTCTGTGATGGGGATGGACCAGGTCTGCCTCAGCTGATCGTATTATATTATTGTAGTATGCACTATAGCTATGTGAACAGTTCAAAAACTGGCATGGTTCATCAGTCGGTTTAGGAGATACAGCCGTTCAAAGGTCGGCCCTTTGAACGGCTGTATTTCCAAAACCTGGCAGTTCATGTCAGTTTTAGGACATTACAATAGCAGTGCCCCAAACCGAAATTCCGAAATTTACATAATCATGAAGTTGACTACATACAGCCCAGCACGACTGGATTTCAAAGATTGGATTGGATTTCAAACACTAGCCCAATGGTGAGTGTGCTAACAGTAAAACAATAGGAATGAGACGAGACATTATAAAATTAAAAGCACTGCGTTTCTGTCAATGATGGGACCTATCTGAATCTTATGGATTATTTTTGAGTAAAAATACAGTTAAGGAAAGAGAGTGGGACCACGTGGCAAGCTTAAACAGAACCGCGCGAACACCATGCGAATTAGCATGCGAATGATACAACCGCTCGCAGCCAAACTGGCCAAACTTTGCAACGCGAATTTCATTATAAAAAGTTTTTCGGAACAGACACGCTAACATTTGTTAACACGTTGGATTTAACACAAGTGTATACTTAATAGAAAGTATCACAAACACAGAAAGAGGATATTACACGTCAATAGATAGCACTAGTTGAAGCCGCGCGCGGTCTGGAAAACAAGGAAATTGAAGGAAATGTGAAGAAAACACGACCGTATGGAAAATAACATAATGCTTTTCTATTTGAAATAAAATAAGAATGTTCATAACACTCTATTGTATTTCAAAGAGTAAAACTTTCCTTTGATACGAACGTATTTTTGAATAAATTTTCATAATGCTATCTTGTGACTGGAAAATGATAGTAGAAGGCTTTCAAATCATGTTGAAATATTTGTAGAGCAGTCGAAATCTTATTTTTGAACGTCACAAAAATTTGTTTTCCTTAGGCAAGATATATTCCACCACATCCGATTTGTTTTTTTCTAAAATAGGAAAATAATGAAAATATTAATAAAATTACATTAGTTTGAATAATATCCGTGCTTCAAACCAACGGGTTAAAAAAAATTACGGGAAAGAGAGTCCTTTTACGACACAGCGCCACATTACAATATTTAAAGATTTTTCAATCGAAAAACCTAAAACTACAAACTACTACAAAAGCCTAAAACTATTATTATAGTACCTATAAGATTTAAATTGGTAGATAATAAAGGAACTATAATCTCTATCGATGGGCAATAGGCATAAGTCATCGACTCTCTCGACAGAAAGAATAATATACCTAATAATATGACTGATAGTGGTTTCGACAAAGAATGCTAATTACTTACCTATTTTCAACGTACTCTTTGTTCGTTTTTGACCCCTATAATGTTCGATTTATCCGCGTGTGTAAAGATTGGTCCGCGTGGTGTCGGCTAAGAATAGCACCATTCCATTTCCTCCGGTGGGTGTCGTAAAAGGCGACTAAGGGATCTACCGGAGGATGGGCAGCAGCATCCTCTGAGTACATACACACATTCAATCCAACTGCGATCGCCAACCCGCCTGCCAAGCGTGGCGATTATGGCAAATCCCCCCATTTTAGGGGAGGCCAAAGTCCAGCAGTGGACGTCTATCGGCTGATATGATGATGATAAATGTTCGATTTTACGCCCTTATTGCCCAAATAATTAGTTTACTCCCAGAATGTTTTATATAATTTGTTTGATTGTAAAGCATAATATCGTTGTTTAACTTCAAAAGTAAGCCGATGTTAAAATATTTAGTTAAAATCTGCTTCTTCGTAATAGACACTCATGGAGTTTATTTTGAGCTATCGTGGTTAAGACATGAGATAGTTATGATTATTGTGAAAATTTCATATTAAAATACAAGTTAATTAAAAAAATAAAGTTTATATTTGAAATCATAAGAAAATACATCAAATATGTAGTTATCATTGTACTTACAGATTAAATTATATGAAACGATATTGCAAATGAGGTCTGGGCTTGTTTGAATGAAGATTTCAGGAGCATATTGAGTGAAAACAAAACCATTTTTGATAAAAAAATGGCTTCGAGCCAAAAATCTTAAACTGAAGAGCTCCTCGCATACTAATCACGTGGTGAATGTAACAAGATGCCGCCACATGTTTCGGTTAAAGTCTACAAACGATTTTATAGTCCTATTTACTTTATTTTATAAGATAGATAAGAATCAAAATCGTGTGCGCTGGTAGCATGGTAGCAAAGGTAGCATGATCAGCATGAACTTTCACCTTTTGAATATAGACTGCTGTACTTATAGCGTAGTTAAATACATAATTGTTGAGTTCTAGAGATGTATCGTGACGTCTAGTGTTTAGATCGATCTGTTTCATTCAAGTAGGTCAGGATATAGGAACTTGGCGGTAGAGCATTTCATATCCTGAGATCTACAAATAACCATGCGTGTCTTAAGTACCATAGTTTGTTTATGTTAAAAGTTTTAATACATATTTAATACATAAATAATTAATAGTGATAGTTATATAGATAATAGTTTTAAAAGTTTCTAAAAATAAAATGTTCGACCACTCGCAGTTTCTAATGAAAAGTTCAGTTCGACTCTTTCCCCCTACTCCGTTGCGTCGACATTTTGACCGCAATCTATTATTAGCCACACTTTTGTTGTTCAAATACCATACGTTAATAATGTAAAAGCATTTATAACTCACCAACAAATATCGATCTCATGTCGCGTCGTAAGTCCAATCGATTTCACATTATAGCGTTAGTTTTTGTGCTCACCTGAGATCGCGTATCAGAACTTTCATGTTAAGTCCGAGAGAGTTAGTAAGGCGTGCCGGGCCGGCGCGAGGCGCGCGCGGGGCGCATGGTGCGCGGGGGGCGGTACGCTCGGGGAGCGGCTCGGCGCGCGGCTCGGGGGGCGCACACGGGCGGCCGCGGCGGGGCGCGAAGCGGACTGGCCCGGGCGGGGTTGCCCGCGCCGCCGCGTTTCGTTGCCCTAAATTCGCCTCCGCCTCGCGTCACCGCCGGCACAATAATTGTCGTAGCGCTGCAGCCACCACGGCAGCACTGCCTATCGATTCCCTCCTACGTGTACATTTCGTGAAAGTAAAAAGTTAACTCGATCGAATACAATGCGGTCAAAGCTGTTTTCTATCGGTAACGCAATCCTTGTTGTTTTCTAGGTCACAAATGAGCTTTAAAAGTTCATATTGATTCTTTACCTTGTAACCTGCTGTTTCCTAACGAGCGTGCAAGTACAAAACATTAAAACCTCACATAAATTTTACCCCGTGTGGTAAATGTTATTTTAAGTAAACATTTGTTAACCATTTTTAAGCTACAGTCGGCTCTAGCCGATTTTAATCCAGTATTTTTAGGTACATTACCATAAAATATGTTGGAGAAAAGGTGAATCGAGCGCTCTGAATAAAGGCGCCATTTGACGCGGCTACGGCGTGCTACGGAATGACTACGGAGGTGCTACGGCGCTACGTGTTAACGTCACCGGCGGAAGATGCGTCACGGATGTTCCGGTGCATTACACCCCCTGGCCCTGGGGTGGTAATGATAGTCCATGGATGATGATAGAAAGCATATACATATTATACTTATTTTATAATAATATGACCAGGTAATAATCCCTAATCCCTATTATTATAAATGTGAAAGTAAGTTTGTTTGTTAGGCTTTCACGCGAAAACTACTTAACCGATCATCATGAAACTTTGCACACATATTCTTGGAGGTATTAGAAGTAACATGGGATACGCGGACAAAGTCGCGGGCAAGAGCTATAAAGTAATATAAATGTGAATGGTTTGTTTTTTAGGCTTTCACGCGAAAATTACTTAACCGATTATCATGAAACTTTGTACACATATTCTTCGAGGTATTTGAAGTAACATAGGATACTTGGGGTTTTCCAAATTCCATGCGGACGACGTCGCGGGCAAAAGCTAGGAAAGTAATATAATACAAACTTATACAACGTGTTAATGAATTAGCGCAAAACCTCATACACCCCAACTGATTTATAACAAAATAATTAGATTGAAACAATAATTTCATTACTTTGATAGTTAAAATTTAAAGTTAATCGCATTTTAAGTTTAGAGGCAAAAATGATTTATTATCATTTCAGCAATGAATGAAAGCGCTAACGTACTCATGGATACATTTTAATAATCTTGTTTTGGTAGTAAGTAGGGTGAGTGTGCCCGGGTTGGCATCGGGTTCAGTTAATTTTAAATTTTACAAACAAATTATTTAATATTTTGAAAAAAAAATCCTATGTTGAAACCATGATAATTCGATTCTGCTCTCGATTCTAAACAAACTACTTTCTAGTTTTGTGTTAATTCATTAACACGTTGTATACAGGTGTAACAAAACACCCTAGTAATACTTAAGGGAGTGCTTCAAACCATCAAACTGAACAACTTTCACTATGAAGCCAACTTCGAAATCGCGAAAAAAAAATCAGCTGTCCCATACAAAACTGCAGTACCTACCGTCATGACTCAAATGTATGGGACGGCAGATTTTTTTTATTTTTTCTCGACGTTGGCTCCATAGTGAAAGTTGTTCAGATTGATGGTCTGAAGCACCCCCTTAAGTATTACTAGGGTGTTTTGTTACACCCTGTATAGTGTGTGAAAAATTTTGTTTCAAAATGTACAATATTGAGATCTGAAGAGGAATCGCGGTCTGCATGACATTGAAGAATAGGTTTTTAACAGATCTCATTGCTGTCGCGCGGTTCCCGAGCAACCGAGCTACCAGTGCAAAAGTGACAACTGTAGCTCGGACTGATTTTACCTACATAAATAAAAGTTTACGTTAACTATGTTGGCTAGGTGTCACGTTATTACGTAATAATGTATTAAATTCCTGTGACGTCGGTGACCTTGACGCAACCATGTAAATGTGTCCTTCCTTATTTCAATGCTATCGTAGCTTTCAGCGTAATAAAAAATAAAAAAGGATCTGGCAGCCAAATTCAAACATTTCTTGGCCACAGTTTTATTTAACATTTTGTGTTATTTATTAAAGCTTTCTTCGTTTCGATTCATAGATAACATAACTGAATAGCAATTTTAGAACTTTTGAGTTGGAAATTTTACTCAAAATTAAGAAACAGCTTGGATAATTATCGATTAATTATCTGATAATTATCAAAGAAAATAATAATCATAATTTTTGAACCCTGTTAGCATCTGTTGATTACAGGTTAATCCCTAACCACTAGCTACCTTCCACACCCTAACTTACTGATCCCACGTTGGTTACCTCACAACCTTTACAGTGGTGACTCACATACTAAAACAATATAGCTAAACAAATTACAAACAATAGGCTTTGTACGGCAATAATGGGATCTAGTGAATGTAATCCGATCAACATTGATTGGTAGTCCATCGACCGTTAAATAGTTACCTACCGGAGAGACGAGAACCAATTAAATTGTCACAGCGTTAAATTGACTAAGTAGTAAGGTGGCTATAATCTTTGTACAAGGATAAATCTCGATAAACGTTTGTGAGTAATAATAGTTTGTATCAAAGTTTATCACCAACCAGAAGCGAATTGTATTCGTGAATTAATGTATTGTATTTTATTATTATTTGGTTGTTAGGGTAGGGCTTGGCAGGAAGGTGGCATAGGTATTAAACCTGGAGATCAGAGTGCGATTTTTAAATCTCATAATTAAAATCAAATTAAAGATTGAAAAATTCAGTCTCGGGCGGGACTTGAACCCGCACCCTTCCAAACCGAGGAAGTGCGTTATTGGATTTCGCTACCGAGTCCACTAGCCAGAGAACGATATTTTCAATCTGTTGCGTCTTGAGGGGACGTGAGATCAAATCAAAATGTTTATTCGGCAGAACATATTAGTTAGGTGTTACAATAATAATGCTAATGTTAAGTATCTTATGTTCTACCTAGATGGCATGCAAATCCTTATGTTACAATTTATAAAAAAATTACAATAATAAATAAATAAATCTTGGACATTGTTACTAATATTGAACAATATTAGTTATTACGTTGAACTCTGCAGTTGAAAATGTATCGAGATACGCATCTTTCTACTTGCTGATTTGACTTTCATAAATCGCACTCCTGGAGTATGATTTTTTTTAATGTCAAATCAGCATTAGTCTCCATAGTAATATTGGCATTTTCAACTGCTGAGTTCAAAGAATGAGTTTCAAAAATCACACTCCAGACTGCTTTACAACCGGTGAAACATGAAAATACTCATTGGCGGTCCGTAATGTTCATCCTTCTTTCTTATTCCGTCGTATCAAAACTTGACATTTTTGTGTCCCTTTCTAATCCAACGACAAAAATCGTCAATATTTCACAAAACTTTATTTGGCACTTCGACACTAATATTGCTGTGATAATGATTAAAAAATATTGCTTGATTAAAACTTTATAGAAAGGGACAAAATAAACACGTTGGAAACATCTAAGACGAACACGTACGAAAGAACGAACGTTACCGACCGTCATGGTCAATTTTCGTGTTTCCACGCTTGTAAGGAGAAATGGATCCATTGGTTATAAATCCACGGGGCTTGGTGAATGACCAATACCTACCAAGTTGGGAGAGGCCGTCCGAGGAAAACATACCACGATCAAATCAATGATCTTTTCCGAAAAGGACAAGTGCGTAGCACCCTCAATCGACGGAAGTGCATGAAAAGATGTATGAATGTTAATGAGGCTAAAGAGGTATGTCAGAGTCGTAGCGTGTGGCGGTCCGTGGTCTCTGCCTACCCCCTTGGAACAATGGCGTGAGCTTATGTATGTATGTATGTATGTTCTGGGACAGATCTATCTATATGTAGCTGTCACCAGGTCATTTCCAAGGCCCCCTACTTATGGAGGGGAGGCTAGGGGAGCGCGTAATTTCTCTATGAGGGGAGGTCCCTAATGTCAGTAGGTGTTATCACGTATCCACCTAGATGGCGACGCCTGCTGTGAATGAGCACTTCGCATTCGCAGAGGAGGTGTATGGGCATTTTCTCTGCTTGACAGCGTAAATAATCTGCAAGTGGGTGAATCTACAAGCTCCATTCAGTTTAGATGCTTGTTTAACTTGCTGTGATCTGTTAGAGCCGCGGTTTGAAATGATGGCATCATTGTGGTTAAATTGTTCTAGCATCAGGTATGTCTACTTGAGAAGCCAGATGTAGGAAGGATGTAGGTATTGTATTGTATATTAATATTAACAAAATCTATAGTGTACTTGACAAAACAATAATTTGTCGATGTTAATAATAATTTTATTAATCAAATCTAGTTCCTCAGATATGGAATAAATCAAGTTGTTAGTTATATAAACAGTGTTGTATTACTTTCCTATTGGAATACTAAAAATACAAATTAGAAAAATGGATGCTGAAACTCAATCCCGTAGTTAGAAAGCTAAAGGCGCGACGCCAAAGTCTAAAATAACTGATTGCTTCCTCAGACTATGTTATAATAGCTCTGTATAAAACCCACGCCTTAGCCTTTAGGGACATAAAGGAAAATTATTTATGCCTTTTGTATGAACAGGAACAAAACAGGAAACATTTTAATAGCTCTTTGACACAGTACATTTAACACATTCATGCATAAAATTTAATTATGTGTAGAAGCTGGTAATTGATACGTATTACATACGCGTCTATTTATTGCCCTATTGCTTATTATTATTAAGTCAAAGTTCACTATACCGTCCTACTTCCTACTAATATCCAACTATAAGGTCTATGGAATCAACGTTTGAAAACGCTAAAAAACGATTTCCTACAAAACTGCAAACCTACTAACTCAAATGTATATTTGATACAGCTGATTTTTTAATTGCGGTTTAGATTTTGGTCCCATAGAGAAAGTTGATAATTCCCTTAAAACTGTCAGCATAACAAGAAAGAGCCTGTACTTATTATGTATAATATCCTACTAATATAACAAAATTGAAAGGACCATACGACCAAAAAAAATACTTTTATTTTCAACGCAGAGAAACTCGGGCAAAAGTTAGTTCTCAATAAATCTTTAATCTAGTAGGTATCTCATTCACTGCTTCCACTCCCCCGAGCACCGCATTTAAATAGCATACTATCTTTCTCTACCCCTTGATTGTTAACATCTACATCTCATTACCAACAGCAATGCAATTCTCTAAGCGCAAACATCGTCACAACATTCTTATTCGTAGTTCATTAATAATTCGTCGTTGAATCATCGGCGATCTGTCAATTCGGTATTTCGCTAAGGTTGTGTCATGCATGTATCAAACTTATATTATAAAAACTTGGACGATCTGAAGGATGCAAGAAGGATGTTACATTTGTGAGTTTATCGCAAAAAGCTCATGTTTTTGACAGTGATGTGACGCTTAGAGAATTGCACTCCAGCATTGAGGTCAAATCAACCACAAAGGACTGCTTCCGTGGTCTAATGGTTAAGAGCATGGGCTCCCGGTTCGGAGGTCGTGGGTTCGATTCCCACGGGGGACACCTAGTGATATGTCACTTTGTTCGTTTTTCCCCAGTTGGTTACGACATTGCAGGCTGAATCACCTGATTGTCTGAAAATAAAAATGATTCCGTGCTTTGGATGCCACGTCAAGCTGTTGGTCCCAGCTACTATCTCTGGTAGTAGTAGTCGTTACATAAAAACCAAGACAGAGGCCGTAAGGCGGTCTAAAAAAACTCTGACACCAGGGCTCCTCCCACACGATAAGAAAGAAGAACCACAAAGGATCACCTTACCTACCCTACTCCGAGTATCTCACCTAAATTTACCCTCTTTTTCGCTCCTTCACATTCAGTTAAAAAATCTATCAGCAGCATTGCGGTCGAATCGACCACAAGTGGCGAGTGTTCGTGCTAAGTTCGCGTGTCACAGCCGCGTGCGTGCCGGCGCGTGCTGTTTGTGATTCTTAAAAAACGTATTAACAGGACCTCGACTAATGTGCCCGACCGGCCATCCGGGGCCTTATTTTAGCTCGCTTTTTAAGGGTTAATTGATTCTTCTTTTGTAAATTTTGGGGTATTGTTATAACTAAATGTTGGACTTTGCAAAAATACAGGGTAAACAGTTGCATTACTTTATGGAATTATTGTACTAATGATACTGAATAACTTTCCCTGCGAAACCTATGGGAAATTAGCGAAAAAAAATTTGGACAGATCGAACGTTTGTATGAGAGGTTAAAATTTTTTATTGCGAGATTCCCTTTATCCTTTATGAAAGATGTTCAGTAAAGTAATGCAACTGTTTACCCTTACCACTTAGTAGTTCCTATCTCTATGACACTTACCCTGTATAATATACTCAAAATACATGTTATCAGGCTTTTTGTACAAAAACGAATGTCACTGTGTCATGCTTTTATTCTTTTCTTATATGGCTCTGTCGTATTTGGCGATGATTTTGCCAATGTAGAGTTGAAATGAAGAAGGTTAAAAAGCACAATTTGCATTACAGTTGTACGGTAATGTCGGTAATGTATTAATTGTAAATTGTTCCTGGTGCCCTCTGCTAATCAGAGGGACATGTCGAGAAACGCCCACCCCATTTATGTCGGTTAATCTCTGTAAGCCAGTGAGATTCTATAAGGAGAATTCACTGTCTCATGCTTAGTATAATATGATAAACATTTATAACAGCATACATATACAAACTGGGAACCATTATTGCCTTTAGGGGTTGACAGACTTCTTTTAAAGCGTACTGATTAAAAGTCTCACTATTAACTAAGCTATTAGCATATTGACATAACGTAGCAGATAGTAATCAGGTGATTAGCATTTTGCCCACAAAAATACTGCATAATAAACATATGTGCGGATATTTACATTAAACTAAACTTCAAACAGGTGGCGGGAACCCGTAGGATGAGGGCAGCGGGACCGGTCGTTGTGGCGATCCTTGAGGGAGGCCTATGTCCAGCAGTGGACGTGTGATTATGATGATTAGTTCTACAATGATTTTCTTTTATTTGCCTACAAAGCCATATTTGTAAACAAACAACGATATTCATCCAAATACAAAAAGACAAAACAGTTCTGTTTACTCGTAGTCTGCTCAGAGAGTGGAAGTTAGACCGCTCGCGCTCGCTTCAATATTGCTCGGGTTTCTTGTTTCTAAGCCAACTCAATGACTTTTCCATTACATGTGTCTCGGAAGTTTTGCAGAACAAACAAGTTAGTTACGATTGATAATAATATTTTGTTGGATGAGTTACCTACTTGTACTTAACGATATGTTTCGATACAGGAGTGCGATTTTTGAATCTCATTCGCTGAGTTCAGCAGTTGAAAATGTCAAAATTACTATGGAGATACGCTTCTTTCTGGTGCTGATTTAACTTTCAAAAATCGCACTTCTGAAGTATGATTTTTGAAAGTCAAATCAGCAAGAAAATGCACAGTAATTTTTACGTTTTCAACTGCTGAACTCAGCGAATGAGATTCAAAAATCGCACTCCTGAAAGAGGTTTTTAGTCGTGTTGACAAGCGAATAAAGAATCCTGCATCTCATAGACGAAGAATTTCTGTATCTGCATACAATTTGATATGCTAACTTCCTAAATTAAGAATTATTTTTCATTATACCTCACATAACACGATTTGACCGAAAAGTTGTAAAACATGCGAATTTCAAAAAGTTGCCTAACTTTTGTCTTTCAACTTTTACTCTGTCAACAGTTTTAAAGTTTATACAAACTTAGTATTCTATTTTATGATAGTTTAAAATTCACCTGTCGCTTCCCTCCCGTTTCACGCTCACCTTTTTGCATTAAACTTTCGCATCGAGCCAGAAGGCTACGCAAATTGTCATTGTGCCAAAAGACTAACTTTCGAGCGCTGGAAGCCAATATTTCTATACCAGGTGTTCACAATTTTCGTACTCATTTCCGATAAGCGATCGTTTTGATTCCTAATCGCGTCCGGGGCCGATCTAATTCCGGTAGGAAATGATTCGTTCGATGTACAAAGTCTCACAAATCAAGCTATTTTGTGCTTACAACGTAGGTTGAGAGGGTTCCGTTATGGGCCTTGTTATGTAGACTGGACTGTAATTTTCCCTCGCCTTATTAGTGCCGGCTCTGTATAAGCTCATCAGCGATATTTTTGTCACGCTTTTCCAGGAAAATGGTTGGGGAATGTGTGTATTATATTAGCATTCACGGACGTGATAATTATCTAAAAGTACAATTGAGTATTAAGTGTAATGGAATAAACTTTTTTCTTTATTAGTTCTCTCTCGCACTAAACGTGCTAAAGTCTTGATACTGGTCCAATTAACTCAATACCCAGATGTTTGGCACCGCCGCCTCTGCAAAGTCTAGATTTACCTGTCGAATTTGGTCGAATGCACCAATTAAGGGAATATAACTCATTTATTATACAGGGTGTAACAAAACACCCTAGTAATACTTAAGGGGATGCTTCAGACCATCAATCTAAACAACTTTCACTATGGGGCCAACAGCGAGAAAAAATAAAAAAAATCTGCCGTCCCATACATTTGAGTCGAGATGGTACGGTACTGCAGTTTTGTATGAAAGGGCGGATTTTTTTTTCGCGATTTCGATGTTGGCTCCATACTGATAGTTGTTCAGTTTGGTGGTCTGAAGCACACCCTTAAGTATTACTAGGGTGTTTTGTTACACCCTGTATTAGTTACAAAGATTTTTTTTGGTCTATATCCAAACCAAGAGCCGAAACTTTGGCTACATTTTATAAACATTGATTAAGAGGGCTATCGGAGTCCAGTGGCGCCCTCGTCACAATAATAAAGATTTCTCAATAAAGAAAGCCTAAAAAAAAGTGCCCACTTGACAAACTACTTAAAAAACTACAAAAGCCTTATACTTTTACAGGTTCTAAGGCCGGTATTACAGAACGACACTCAAGTGCAGATCTCTTCTTGAGTGTAAAGGATGCAAATACATACAACGTATACATGCATCCTTGTCTATCTTTACTTAAGAAGAGATCTCCACTTGAGTGTCGTTCTGTAATACCGGCCTAAAAATTCCACTTTTAGACAATTTCGAATAAAAACAAAAGCGGCCGGGTATATTTTTATTTTTTCAAAATTTGTATGTTTAGACCAATGATTTTTTTTGGTCTATACGAAAAAATCTTTGGTTTAGACCTTTAAAAAACCTATAAAAGTATTCTATGAAAATAGCTTGAAGGCTAGTTTGTCAAGTGGGCACTTTTTTAATTTAGGCTTTCTTTATTGAGAAATCTTTATTATTGTGACGAGGGCGCCACTGGACTCTAATAGCCCTCTTAACTTATTATTATTACTTACATACATGGTAATAAAAATCTGTTCAAGTTTCGTAATTACTTTCGATATTAGTTAATTAACGAATAATCGATTTAACTAAAGCTACAAAATAATTATAAAAGGGTAAACATTTATGTTGAACAAATATATCTTTCTTAAGTCTTAACATGAAATTCTGTAGCGGGCTTGTTGGAGCTTCCAAACCGGTGGTTCTCAAACTGAAGTTTACCTTTTTTATATTTCATACCATTAGTAGTCTTTGTTTTCTTGCAATTCAGGGTGGTTTGAGAGGGGATAGTAAGGGCAACTACCTAAATTTTTGTGACTATAGGAAACAGTTCTTAAAGTTCTCAGATTTTCTTTGAAAAAACCTGGACTAAAGGGGAACTAATTACGTTTTTTTTTTGCCACCTATAACCTTAACTAGGTTACTTGTTGAAAGTATGTTTGTTTTCTGGTTGGTTTGTTCTAATTTCGCACTTTATCTGTTTAACAAATTGCGATGAAATACTTTGTAATCGAAAAACAAAACTAATTTTAATGTACAATATAATGACTTCGCAACGATATTATACTATACATTTAGGTATATTATATAGATACAAACATTCATGACTCGGGTACAAAAATTCATATTCATCATACAAATATTTGTCCCTTACGGGATTCAGACCCGCGACCCCAGGTACAGCAGGCAGGTTCACTACCGACTGAGCTATCGGGTCGTGTAAAATAAAAGCAAGCTAATTTTTGAGAGCCACTGTTCTAAGCAAAGTCCTTGCTAACGACCTGACTGAAGTGTAGTTAGCAAGTTTGGCTGAGAATGTGCCAAAGTCCACATGATGGAGCAGGGGTACCAACTGTTTGGCTCGTTACAATAACCATTCGTAAATGTCGAGACTGTGCCAATGTTGGTAGTGTTAGGTGATCGGATTACATTCTAGAGGTAATAAAATATTAGCACAAGAGCCAGCGATACGATATAAGTTAAAGTTCATTGACTTTTTCTGTTGACTTTACCTACTCAACATACTGAACAACATTCTACAGGTTGTAACAAAACACCCTAGTATAATACTTAAAGGGGTGCTTCAGATCATCAAACTGAACAACTTTCACTATGGAGCCAACTTCGAAATCGCGAAATAAAAATCGACTGCTTCATACAAAACTGCTATACCGGCTCGACTCAAATGCATGGGGACAGCATTTTTTTTTCTCGATGTTGGCTCTATAGTGAAAGTTGTTCATATTGATGGTCTGAAGCACCTCATATTGATGGTCTTAAGTATTACTAGGGTGTTTTGTTACACCCTGTATAAGGAACCTAATATAGGAAATTAGCAAAAAACTTGCTAAATGCTAGCTTCGCTGATCGTACTTTAATTACTTGTATGAAAAGTTGAAATTTTTGTGAATTTCCGTAGCTAGGTTTCTTGGGTAAATCATGAGAACAACCACCATTTACTACTGGAAGTAAGTACTGAAAGTAATGGAACTACACTTACACCCTGTATTATGAGAGCCCTATGCCCAGCAGTGGACTAGTGTGGATTGAGGATGATGACGGCTTGGGGGCTTTACCGATTCCGGTTTTCGTTCGCAAATAAAAATGTACGCTGGGCATTTCTTCACCTCCTGGGATAAACAAACCTTTGGTTCTAAAATTGTTACTTTAAAGACGAATGTGAAATCGGGATAGAATAAGTCTCATGATTATTGTCATGTATTTTAGGAAATCGGCTACGATCATATCAATGTACTACCAAAAAAAAAGTCCTTATAAGGACAGTATAAGACAGTAATCTATCTTCATACAATGGTACCAAACGCGGCTTGTATGTGTGCTCGCCAGTACGTACGCCTCGTAGCACGCACACACTGAAAATATGTTAGACTGACAAGAATGCGCCAGACGGGGCTACGCGGAGATATTGTCAGTGTGTTCGTGCTACGAGGCGTACGCCGCGTTTGGCACCATTGTATGAATATAGATTACTGTCCTATACTGTGGACTTAGTATGCCAAGCCCGAGAAAACGACAAAATCGAGACGTGCCTCTGTCTTCGTTACTTTGCGTATTCGAAAGCGAGCGCGCATGACGCTTTTGTCGCTGTATCGTGCATGGCATGTTAGCCCTACAGATGTGGCAGACTGACAGACAATACACAGCCTAAACCGCTGAAGATATAGACACATGTTTTATTTGGAATATAGATCCTACATGAGATCAAAGAGAATAGGGGTGCATTAAGAACAATTTTCTATATTCTAATTTTCACGCGAACAAAGTCGCGAGTAAAAGCTAGTTATTATAATATGATGTTTTGAAGTAAAATTAAGTATTATGTTCACATTGACTTTTATTTCAAACAACTTATAAACTTTTAAAGTACGTAAACAGCTTACTAGATATTTACAATAACTACAGGTCACATTTCATAATTGAGTAACTACAGGTGACTGAAAATATGTCTGAAACTTATTTAATTATTCACAATTTAGATGATCTGCTGCGTGGTCTGAACACCGCTGCTGTTAATGTAGTTGACGGCCAAGTTGAACCAGGACTGAAGAGTGGACAGGATGCCATTTTCCTCTGGCAGGTTCACGGAAACCTGCACGTTTCCATCGTTAAAAACTTCACCACCTTGAGCAACGGGAACGGGGATGAGCTCTTCAGTGACCTCGGGAATCAAAACAGGGGCAACTGGTTCTGGGACGACTTCGGGCATGACTGGGGCGGGGAGGATAACGGCCTCTGGGACCACTTCTGGTGCAGCTGGGACGGGCAGAACTATGGCCTCTGGGACAACTTGTGGTACAGCTGGGGCAGGCATGACAACGGCCTCTGGGACAACTTGTGGTACAGCTGGGGCAGGCATGACAACGGCCTCTGGGATAACTTGTGGTACAGCTGGGATGGGCAGAACTATGGCCTCTGGGACCACTTCAGGTGAAGCTGGGACGGGCAGAACTATGGCCTCTGGGATGACTTCGGGTGCAGCTGGTACAGGCAGGACCACAGACTCTAGGATTACTTCAGGTGCAGCTGGGGCAGGCAGGATAACAGATTCTAATTCTGGGTCATTTTCAAGTTCCGGCAGTGATACAGCTGCGGCAGCAGCCTCGGCGATTCCTACGGCGGTGAAGGGATGAAGAAGGTTGGAGGCGGCGACGATTTCTCCGTCAGCTTGTTCCTGGAGCTTGATGTCAACGATATGGCCAATGTCGAGGGTTTCTCCATCAGCAACTCCATTCACGACCACGTCTACTGGGCCACTGTCGTCGGGGATGGGGCTGGCTGCAGCCACAGCCACGAACAGAGCGAGCAGGAAGAATTTCATTTTGATTTACCTGCGTTGAGCATTACATAGAGTTTAAAAGCTAATTTCTAGTCTAAACTGCAGTAATTAAATGGCATGTAATTTATTGTGTCATTCTCCCAGTGACAATTGTGATGACAATCGCAAACAAAGAGAATGGAATCCGACAGGTATAATAACTTTATGATGGAATCACATCGATAATAGTTTGTGGCTCAAAGAGTACAAAACTGAGACAAGTTTACTACCTTTATGGGGACCAAGAAGGTTGTAAGCCTTACAACCTTCTTGTAAGTATAGCACCCTTTTAGGTATAGGTAATATTAATAACTTTCTATGGCACTGACTTAGGGCGCCTTCAAATTTGCCACAGAGTGTCGCAAGGCTGCAGCGCGGCAGCAGCGCTGCGGCCTTTGTTGATTTGTATGAATTTGACAGCGCAGCGCTGCAGCCGCGCGACACTCTGCGGCAAATTTGAAGGCGCCCTTAGACTTGGAGACAAGCAAGCGTAACGTAGCGAAGAGGAAGAAGGAAATAAAGTATTTGATGGGCCCAACAATCTTTTATGGGCAATTTATGGGTCTTATGTAATCATTTCAAACGAGAAAAATAAATCAAGACAATTTTTGCGGTCTAAAACCACCCCTATAAAGCTATAAATATTTAAAGGCGTGGTTTAGACCGCAATTGTATTAACTTATTTTTTAGGGTGTTTTGTTACACCTTGTATGTGATCTAAAAGAACAGTTCGTTGGATCTAATAGTTTAAAAAAAATCATTGGAACTAATTTCTGCATAATCACCTTGTATAAGATCTAAAAAAATTAATGTCATGGGTGTTAGATCCAAAAGAACTAACAAAGAACAGATATAATGCTAAGATCAATGGCCAAGGCGTAGGGGGACTGGGGGAGATGAGCGAAAATTCTTAGTCAATGTGCTTCTTGGTTCAATTTGCCTTGGCCACAAAAAATTTAATCTAATATAGCGCAGTTATAGCGCTCCCATAGCAGTAACAAAAAGCTATAACAAAAATTATGCAGAAATTAAATAAATAAATAAAATAAATATCTTGGACAATGTCACACAAATTATCTAGTCACATTTAAAGTACCAGAATCTAGCCTGGACTAATTAGTACCAGTGGTCTGAAAGAGGATGTAGTGACAAAAATAGAGAAAGGTATGTTGCGATGGTTTGGTCATGTGGAAAGAATGGGTGAGAGCAGATTGACGAGAGCAATTTATAAGGCAAGCGTAAGTGGAAATGTTGGAAAGGGACGGCCTAGACGTACATATACGGACCAAATTGGCGACGTGCTTAAGAAGGGCCAGGTCAGATCTACCCGAAACCGACGAGCATGCATGAAAGGTCTTATGAATGTGGAGGAAGCTAGAGAGGTATGTCAGGATCGTAGCAGGTGGCGTTCCGTTGTCTCTGCCTACCCCAGTGGGAGACAGGCGTGAGAATATGTATGTATGTATATATATTATAGGAATATATATTATATATACTTATCTATGTATTGCATTTAGATGTATTTATAATAGGTTTATTCTTGTTTTTTTATTTACTGATATTTCTGGCCATTTATCTGAAAACACCGCCTACCTTTCTTCGTACACCGTTTCCTCTACCCTAAGGTTGTCTGGAAGAAATCGCTTCTTAGCGATAAGACCGCCTTATTTTGTGCCTTTTTGTATTTTTTTCTCTGTATTTTACTCTTATGTCTTGGTGTAAAATAAAGTATATTTGTTTGTTTGTTTGTTTGTTGTATGTATGTGTATGTATGATATTTTTGCAAATTGGCAAGGTGTTCTAATTTAAGGTCAGACTTTAAGGCTTCTTTTACTGTACAGTGACAATCCTGACCTGACAATAGTTATGATTTCTCAATCAAGGATAAAAAAGTGCTACTTCAACTTACTACAAAAGTCTTAAAAACTATTTTAAAAAAAGAGGAATAACGCTACTTTCTTCGATATTCTTTAAATATCGAAATTCATTCTTAAAAGTGTAATATTTAGAACGTATGAAGTATTCAATAATAATAGTTTGCCTTTTGTAGAAAGTTGGAGTAGCACTTTTTCGTCTTGTATTATTGAAAAATCTTTTAAATTGTGATAAAGGCGCCACTAAACGGTAAAAAATAAGTAATTTGTATTCACCTGCGGATCCTAAGAAGGTGATAGGACTTCTGCGAGACCAGTTTACTGTCCACAAGACAATTTTGTAGCCAGTATCAAACTGATAAGGAATTACGCTGAAGGATTTAGTTAAATTAGTGTTGTAAATTAACAAATTAACAAGCAATAAAATGATTAGCCACGATACGATATGATTGTTCCTTATTGATGTCTGATTATCTACTTTATTGTTGTTTTTGTAATTTTTCCGACTACCTAATTGTTTATAATACTTAGAGCGCTTACAGACGAGCGACACTTTGCGGTCGCCGTGTGTCGCGGAGGGTCGCGCGACCGTAAAGTGTATGAGCGCGACGCTCTGCTACCCACGGCGACAGCAAAGTGTCGCTCGTCTGTAACAGCCCTTATATCTGATAGATGATAAAAACGAGTATACCGACATAGGTATAGACGGAGAAGACATTAATTTCTTGTTTAATGACCTATACGTCTACCTTGAATTCTAGTGTGGAGACCAAGAACTGGCTTAGTGTAGGACGCCCTGCGACTCGCTGGATAGACGGCATAAAAAGGTAGCGGGGAGCGACTGGATGAGGAAGGCCGAGGATAGAGTTTTGCGGCGCGCCTTGGGAGATGCCTATGTCCAGCAGTGGACGATGATATGCTGATGATGATGATAATGACCTACGTAAATTTTTGTTGGCCTATAGTACTACGAGTTTTATGCTGTCTTTGTCCGTATTGATGTTGATAACTATTGGTAAATAAAAGTTACCAAAAAAATATGGTAGCTAAGTAGCTAAGCTATACAGAATGTAACAAAACACCCTAATAATACTTAAAGGGGTGCTTCAGACCACGAAACTGAACAAGTTTCACTTTGTAGCCAACTTCGAAATCGCAAAAAAAAAAAATCTGCTGTCCCATACAAAACTGCAGTAACGACTCTACTGAAATGTATGGGATAGCAGATTTTTTTTTTCGCGATTTCGAAATTGCTCCGTAATGAAAGTTGTTCAGTTTCATGGTCTGAAGCACCCCCTAACGTATATAGTTACTATATACTACTAATATACTACTAGGGTGTTTTGTTACACCCTGTATAGCATAATTCCTAACCTCCCCAAAAAGAATGTGATCGTGAATCTACCCGTACAATAGTAAACTAACACGAATCTCTTGTAATTTTTCCGTCAATTAAGTTATTTAAGAGTCCTTCTACCGTTTAATGGCATCCTTAACACAATATTTAAGATTTTCA
This sequence comes from Agonopterix subpropinquella, assembly GCA_922987775.1. Taxonomy (NCBI): domain Eukaryota; kingdom Metazoa; phylum Arthropoda; class Insecta; order Lepidoptera; family Depressariidae; genus Agonopterix; species Agonopterix subpropinquella. The sequence continues at coordinate 7,426,998 of OV277710.1, forward strand.
ATCAAGAAAAACTTAAAATAAAAAAGTTCAACTCCAACTTACTTCAAAAGCCTTTAATAGTACATTACGATACGTGTGACCTAAGTAGTCCATTATTGCACGGCGTGAATTATCGCCCGAGCGCAGCGAGGGCGATAAACGCCGTGTAATAATGGACTTACTTAGGTCACGAGTATCGTATACTATTTTATAGCTCGTGTGACCTAAACCCGCATACTTTTGTGTGTGTGTGTGTGTGTGTGTGTGTGTGTGTGTGTAATGTATTGACATTCTCTTTCATGTTGAAGTTTTTAATTCTACAAAAACGTATACTAACGAAAAGGGCAGAAAGGGGGACCGGGGGCGAAGCCCCCGGCGGGGTGGAGGGGCGGAGCCCCCCGTAGGACACAACCATGACTTTAAAATCTTCGTTCATATATCGCAACCACAATCAATAGATACTCACCTCTAATCACATCTACCGTCACATCATCATCAGCCCCTACTCACCTCCTACGCACGTACGCACTAGGTGGCACGTAATCACATCTACCGTCACATCATCATCAGCCCCTACTCACCCCCTACGCACGTACCCCTAATTACCCCCACGAACTAGGGGATACACCCCCTAATCACCCCCACGAGCTAGGGGGTACACCCCCTAATCATCAGCACGAGCTAGGGGTACACCCCCTAATCACCCCCAACGAGCTAGGGGGTACACCCCTAATCACCCCCACGAACTAGGGGGTACACCCCTATTCACCTCCACGACCTAGGGGGTAAACCCCCTAATCACCAGTACGGGCTAGGAGGTATGTACCATAATCACCCCAACGAGCTAGGGGGTACACCCCTAATCACCCCCACGAACTAGGGGGTACACACCTATTCACCTCCACGAGCTAGGGGGTACACCCCTTAATCACCCCCGCGAGCTAGGGGGTGCACCCCCTAATCACCACTACACACCCCTTACGCATTAGGGGGTGCACCCCTATGCATCCCCAATCACCCCCTACGGACTAGGGGGCGCATCCCTTACTCGCACCCTACTACCAACCAACATACTAATAAGGTGTGATTAGGGGGTGCGGGTATAAGTAGGGCGTACGTAGGGGTAAGTATAGGTACAATCAAATATAATTAAAGTAGGGGGTAAGTTGGAGTCAGTTGGGGATTTCGCGATTTCAATGTTGGTCACATTGATTGAAAGCACATTTAAAAGTACCTTCTTTTGTTTATTATTTATGCATCTGTGCAATAAAGTATTTTCGAATGGTGTAATGTAATTCGTGTATTAATGGACTACTTAGTAACGGAAAACCGTGACCTAAGTGCGGGTTTAGGTCACGGAATGCTATAAAAGTACCTTCTTTTGTTTATTATGCATCTGTGCAATAAAGTAGATTCATTTTCGAACGGTGTAATCCGTGTAATAATGGACTACTTAGGTAACGCAAAACCGTGACCTAAGTGCGGGTTTAGGTCACGGAGTGCTATAAAAGTTGTTTTTACGGTTCCTTACCTAAAGGGTGAAAACGGGACCCTATTCATAAGAATAGGTACTCTGTCTCTTGATTCAGAAATCTTAACTATTGTGATGTGATGAGGGCTCCACTGAACGGTTCAAGGACTCTTAATATCATTTGTCGTAATCTGTAGTCGTAATTTTAATTGTACCTACTTAAGGTACCTCTATACAAAACTAGAAAGTAGTTTGTTTAAAATCGAGAGCAGAATCGAATTATCATGGTTTCAACATAGGTAATTTTTTTCAAAATATTAAATAATGTTAGTAAAATATAATATACTAAACCCGATGTCAAACCACCGCACCCCGGTACTTACTACCAAACCAAGATTATTAAAATGTATCCATGAGTACCATAGCGCCACAGAATAGGTAATAGTATATAGTTCTACATAATAGCGCTTTCATTCATTGTTGAATTGATAATAAATCATTTAGCCTCAAAACTTTAAATGCGAAAAATTCTAATAAATATTGACTATCAAAATAATGAAATTATTGTTTCAATATGAGTGAAAATGAAATAATTATATTGTTATAAATCAGTTGGGGTGTATGAGGTTATGCGCTTATTAACACGTATATGATTTTTTTGGTTCGTGTGAAATAGTAAAAAAAACGTTTTCATATCGTTCTTGCTACTATTAGTTTATTCGTTTGTTTCCTTATATCATTTTAACTTCTTTATTTCCGTTTCCACTAAAATCCACATGGTTTCACTAACTCTAAAGTCTAAAGCTCTCTGTTACATGTTTGCGTGATCATGACAATCGACTGTACTATTCTGTACACAGAATTGACGTGCGAATGCCTATTTGCATTACAAATGACACGGATTTGAATAGTGACCCTAATCGTTTGGGTTTATTGAATTAGTACACTGATGTGAACCTAGCCGTAATTAAGTAGGTACAGTAATACGTATTAGATTACACTGGGTCCTTTTATCCCTTAATTACTCGCTTGGGGCCTCTGAAGTCCAAAATAAATCTGAGGATACAAATGGGAAAAATTGAAAAGAAGAGTTGAGCGAGACAGGTCTACGCATTTCTTTGTGGGGAACTATTACAGATGTAAGCACCCACAAGTTATAGCAAAGATGCCAACAGATGGCGATACCGTCGCTCTCGGAAATATGCTCCATACAAAGGTAAATGCGAGACATAAATCGCGCAAGAGAAATAATCACAGAGATTCGATATACAAGGTCCAACTAAGAACTGTTGAACCACGGCTGGTCCCCAGGCTTCACACATAGCCTGGTGGAAGATCTTCCCTTTTCAATGGAGGAACATTCCCAAGTAGCACCTCCATATCCTTAAGAGGTAACCACGAAGAAACCAGAGAGGTAAAAAGTTGGTGGGAGGCAGGGAGTGTCCGTACTGGGTGTATTAATAGATACTCTTCCATATCTTGTTTTTTTAGTAGCTTCATATAAGGGTGGACTTTAACAATTTTTTTGGAGGGAAAATGCCTCTCAGGCTCGTCAGTTTTTAACGCGAGTTATCAAGGATTAATACTGCTAACTGTTTTTTAAGAGAATGATCAAACTGAACACCTTTCTCTGAGTGTCCAACATCGAAATAGGAAAAAGAATCTGCCCATCTATCAAAACAGCTCATACATTTAGATCTAGTTCCTAGATTATTTGAAGTTTTGCATGGATCAGCTGATATATTTTTACTATGTTGGTCCCATGGTGATTATTTTTCAGTTTGATGGTCTGATTTAAATGTCAGTCCCCCAAAAATACACATGGAAAGATTTGAATATGGTATGTAGGTACTTTAATTAACTATTTAACGTAAGTGTGAACATGTGACATATAATTATGTTTTAACAAAACATTGTCTTAATGTAAGATAATTTATAAATTACAGATAGGTAGAATAATAAAAATTTACTACAAGAGCACAAATTAGGGAGTAGGCCTGACTAAAACTAAAACAGGCTTAAATTTAGGATCCCAGGTCCCGTCGTTTTTCGACTGCGGTGTCAAATCTCCACTGTTATAAGTCTCCGAAATCTTTCCGAAGAGCAACTTGAATTTTTTGTCCGTTGTTTCGTCAGCAAATGCTTTGTCGACGTCGTCAATGGTGGCCCCATTCGGTAGAACTTGTTTCCCGGTCGTGTACGGAGTTTCCTTGCCGTACTGTAAGTCCATGTAGTCGTTGAGGATACCTTCTAGAACCTTCTTGGGAAATGCATTGGTGGTTGGGTCATTGATGCCCTTTGAGATCTCGTCGACAGTTACGGTAGGGACAGTCATTTTGGTGCCACGGACCTGTAAGGTAAAAAAGTTGTTCCTTAAAATTTTTCAACACAGTTAATAAGAAAAATATGAGTGCATAACTGTTTTACGTTTTTTTAGTATGAAAACTTACATACTTCGGCGAAACGTGCTTTCGTTGAACAGTTCTTTCGTCGAACGAAACAGTTGTGAACTGTGATTTCGACGAACGGGTTTTCGTAAAACAGTTATGCACTCTCCTTACGAAACTGCAATGCCTACTCGACTCAAATGTATGCAACGGCTGATTTTTTTGGTCCGATCGGTTTGCTCCCATAGTAAAAGTTGTTCAGTTTGATGGGTAGACTCTTAGTTTAAAAGGATGCTAATGATATCAATTTCACCCAGTACCTATAGGTACAGTGCGCTCGGGCGCGCTACATTGTATCTTACATTGTTATCTCCATGTTCGGAGCACTTCAATAATAAAATATTAAACGTTGCAGAAACATTCATTATACCAGGCCACATCATAACAAAACGAATTGTTGCACCCATCGCATGCTAATCAAATTCAATTAGAACGCAAAAGCGACTGCATTACGATTGATTGATTAGGATGTGACACGTGTTCATAACAGCGATCAAATTATTAATCCCTAGCCACACTGACTGCCATTAAACTTCAGTTAAAATTGTCCAAATATACACGGCGGGCCGCAAAACTAAGTATCACACTTTTAAAACTGCAATAACTTTTTAAGTAGGTACACAAGACATACTTTCGAAATAAAAAGAACTTGAAAAAGTGTTTAATTTACAAATAATAGTTACAAAGAAAGCTGATAAGTTGATAACATTTGCTATAAAACGTTTTTTATTTTAAATCTCTAATTTCTATAAGTAATTTAGAAAAATAATTGATATTTAAAGTGTAGTACATAGTATTGCAGGTCAGTGTAGTTAACATAGAACCACAATTGCCTTGTAAGAAGTATGGTTCTCGGTGTGGAATAGACCACGCCATTTTTTTATCTTGGGTGTCGTTAGAGGTGACTAAGGGGTAATGTTTCTTTTGCAATTATATCATGTAATAGTCTGTTTAATACTTATCACCATTTGGCGCGATTTTTATCCTCAAGCCCTACCTGAATGTGTTAAAAGGTTAACGCTCCAAAATTGTTATATTTGTAGTAACATCACAGAATAGAAACATGGTGTTAGGGTAGGTTGCATTACTGTAAGGGGTGATTGTACTCATGATACTGAACAACATTCCTTAAGAAACCTATAGTCAATTCGCGAAAAAATAATCGTTTTTTCATACAAAGGTTCGATCAGCTGATTTCATTTAATATGGGAAGTCAAAATTTTTATTTGAATATTTTCTTTTGGTGTGTAAGGGAAGGTTGTTCAGTATCGTGTAATCACCCCTTAAACTAATGCAACTGTTTACCCGAACACCCAATTGCCTCCGTGGTCTAATGGTTAAGAGCACTGGCTCTCGACACGGAGGTCGTGGGTTCGATTCCCACGGGGGACACCTAGTGATATGTCACTTTGTGCGTTTTTCCCCAGTTGGTTAGGACATTGCAAGCTGAATCACCTGATTGTCTGAAAAGAAAAATGATTCCGTGCTTCGGATGGCACGTTAAGCCGTTGGTACCGGCTTCTATCTCTGGTGGTAGTAGTCGTTACATAAAAACCTACATAAAAACGTCAGAGGCCGTAAGGCGGTCTGAAAAAACTCTGACACCAGGGCTCTGCCCACATGATAACAAGAAGACCCTAACACCCTGTAGGTACAAGTAGGTATTTCACTGATATTAAAAGAACCAAATTGCTGGTTTGAAAATTTCTTCACCACGATGGCTATTTTTAGTCAAACTCAATACACACACTCACTCACTCTCTCACTCTCTCACTTGATCGACTAGATCGATAGCAAGAAGAAAATAGAAAAAATGTACTTACAATATAAAGACACGGAACTATGTTGCCAAAAATCACACAGCGAACTGATGTCATAAATTATCATTCCATGTATTTATAAATCACGATGTAATCAGACCCCTCGAGATAGGACAGGGCTTGGTATTTCGCCGGTCGATAACCGACCGAAATTTTATCAAAAACCGCCAAAAACATCGGTTCACACGTTACGGTAAAAACATTCGCAAACAAAACAGTGCATTGATAAGGTGTTCCAGAAAAATATTTTTGCAGTTTTTAGGGTTCCGTACCCAAAGGATGAAAACGGGACCCTATTAATAAGCCTACTTTGTCCGTCCGTCCGTCCGTCCGTCTGTCTGTCTGTCCGTCCGTCGGTCGGTCCGTCCGTCTGTCCTACCTATTTAGGGCTGTAACTTTTGAACCGTAATAGCTAGATAGTTGAAACAAATAATAAAAATGTCAAAAAGTAAAAAATTAAGGGGGGTTTTCAACAAGAAACTAGTTTTTCGCAACGTTTTTCTTCACGCTCTATCGTAAAAACGGTAATACATACAAGCGTCAAACTTAGTATGATTTTGATTATAGAGCAAACTCTACAGAATAACAACACATACTAATAACCGGCCAAATGTGAGTCGGTCTTGCGCTAAAGGTCCCGGACAAAAAAAGTTTATTTTTCTAATTTAATAATGTTGTGTTCTGTGGTGGTGTGGTACGGAACCCTCGGTGCGCGAGTAGCCCGACCCGCACTTGACCGCTTTTATTAGAAATATAGGTGAATGGTTCTCTTGGAAAAGTTATAAGGCGATAAGTAATCATGATAAAAATAGATTACGGTTTTAGTTTTAGTCAGCATTTGAACATTAAAAAAGTATAACTAAGTATCGTGCTAAGTACCTATGTAGAAAACCGAAATCTTGATTCTTAGTTAGGTACCTACTCTTATAATTTCTTTTTCTATTGCATTTTTATTACCTAGGGATCGAGTGAACAAACTCAACTCCGTCTACTTGGTAGCCCTGTTTGTTTATTAATCATTACACCAATAAGATTATCATATCAGTTACATTAATCATACCCAGAATCTTACGTATCTACCTCATGACCAATTCAACGTCTTTGCAATCCATTCTCTATCTCTTCTTTTCTCAAATTCCTAGTCTTTTAATAATCTTTGATGTCACTTCTGCGCAAGTGCCAAAGCTCTAACACCCATGTGCTTGTCCATTTTATGAGCATGCAGATCTTCGCGTCATCTTTTTTAGGGTTCCGTACCCAAAGGGTGAAAACGGGACCCTATTACTAAGCCTACGTTGTCCGTCCGTCCGTCTGTCCTACCTATTTAGGGCTGTAACTTTTGAACTGTAATAGCTAGATAGTTGAAATTTTCTCAGATTATGCATTATTGCGGCGGATTTGTTAACAAATAATAAAAATGACAGAAAATTAAAATTAAGGGGGGTTTTCAACAAGAAACTAGTTTTTATCAACGTTTTTTCTTCACGCTCTATAGTAAAAACGGTAATACATACAAGCGTCAAACTTTGTGTGATTATAGAGCAAACTCTACAGAATAACAACAAATACTAAAAACCGGCCAAGTGTGAGTCGGTCTCGCGCTAAAGGTCCCGGACAAAAAAGGTTTTTTCTAAGTTAATAATGTTGTGTTCTGTGGTGGTGTGGTACGGAACCCTCGGTGCGCGAGTAGCCCGACTCGCACTTGACCGGTTTTATTTGGGTCTTCTTTTTTCCATTACTATAAACAAGAAAAGAACAACTTGCTAATCAATCAAGCACTTGCATTACATTAGGTTGTCAATATTAATCTAATCTGTCGACTGCATTGACTCAAATGACTCAATAACCTTAGTGAAGGTCTTTTTTCTCATGACAAAGGCATTCTCTCACAATCTTTATCCCATGTCTATTCGACGTCAAACAAAGATTGATTATCAGCGGTATAACAAAGCAAGGGGCTGTCTCGTTTCAGATACATGAAGTGCATAATGGTGACCTTGGTCAGATGACATCCAATGCCTATCAATTCTTTGAAATAGGCTGTATGGAATCAATTATCGAGGCAATGCAGATAGACGTTGCATTTAGGTATTTTGTGTGAGGTTCGATGCCATTTTTTCCGCAGATTAAGAAGTCGGACGCAAATCGTTTACTGTACCTACGAGGTATAGATGCCCAGTGTACGAGGTCTACTGTACGAGGTATAGATGCCAAGGTATTTTACGATGAAACAAGACCAAACATGGAAATACTGTATAGATTACTTTATTTCAATTTTCCATTCCAACCATTCATACTAATACAGTCTTTAAACGATGGGTCCAACAATGTCTCCACCAGCAACCACTGGAGTGACGATGATTGGGGCGAGGATGTCGATGGGGTTGACCTCGGGAGCACCGACAGCGATGACGTCAATGGGGTTGATGGGGCCAGCAACGATGACTGACTCTGGGATAGGGGCAGGCTCAGCTACAGCGACGGTTTCTGGGGCTACCTCGACGACGGAGACGGGTTCAGGGGCGATCTCGACGACGGAGACGGGTTCAGGGGCGATCTCGACGACGGAGACGGGTTCAGGGGCGATCTCGACGATGGAGACGGGTTCAGGGGCGATCTCGACGACGGAGACGGGTTCAGGGGCGATCTCGACGACGGAGACGGGTTCAGGGGCGATCTCGGCGACAGACACTGCTTCAGGAGCAACTTCGACGACGGACACGGGGGTGACGATGGGAGCAACGGAGTCACCGGGGCTGGAGACCACGGCGGGGGCGGGGACGAGAGCAGGGGTGGCAGACTGTAATAATAAATTATATTAATTGTTAATAGATAGAAAAGTGACGTGCAAGACCAGTATACTAAAGTAAACGCCCCAATAACCGAGGCACTTCAAAATACTAAACGCGATATCTAAAGAGGTAGGATCTTAGAATCCTTCTATCACTTGAATTATTTAATTTAATTAAGGCAGATTAATTATTAAGTCTGTGTTGTTGTGTCTGAATTTAATTTAATTTAATTATCAATTTAGCACCGTGTGGCGGAACCACGCCAAGAATATTGCACCACACCAGCCAATCCCGTAGGTGTCGTAAAAGACGACTAAAGGGATCGGGAGGATGGATAGCAGCGTTCTCCGAGTATGTTAACACCAAAATGCGATCGACAACCCGCATGCCAAGCATGTTGATTATGGCAAAACCTTCCTTTTGAGGGAGGCCTATGACCAGCAGAAGACGTATAAAAAAGGCTGAAATTATGATGATGATCAATTTAGATGAATTTAAACTTTTACTATTATCTTTGCAAAGATCAAGAAGGCATGTCCTTTACCTGTTCGTTACCAGCGACGTTGATGATGATTTGGACAAGGGGGCTGGTCGCAGCAGAGACCTCGGGTTTGGCAGCAGAAGCAGGTGCGGGGACGATGGCGGCAGCGGCGCCCTCGACGGGGACGAGGCCAGCGGGGGTGACGACGGTGATGGCCTCCTGGAATAGAGCAGATTCAGGTTTTAGTTAGTCAACATTACCTTGTAGGAACGGGAGAGAGAAATCAGGGATTAATGTTTTGTAAAATAAATGTCAATTAAACTTTCTTTACTTATGCATCAATAACCGCCCAAATAAAAGTCTATATCAGAACCGACGAGCATGCATGAAAGGACTAATGAATGTGGAGGAAACTAGAGAGGTTTATCAGGATCGTAACAGGTGGCGTTCCGTTGTCTCTGCCTACCCCAGGGGAGACAGGCGTGAGAATATTGGTGTATGTAAGTCTGCTAACTGCTGAACCCCGAAAACCTCCGGAGTAACCTAAATAATCATCAAGCTTCTAATGCAAATTGCATAGATAGATAGATAACCGCAAAATAACTAACAACATCGACCAGCCACAGACTAAACAGAAAAAAAAAACATGTCATGATAACATTTTTCCAGTCCCGTGTTTTTCAAAAAATATTAGAAATCAGCTAGGTAGTAGGTTAGACTATGTTCATAATGTGTGTAAATCAATCGGCGTAGTCTATGTATCTGACTCTAGCATACATATCTTCCTTCGTATGCTTCTTCGCGTTCGGACCCCGAGTGATTTCCACACATTATGAAAACTTCCTTGGGTTGCGGCCGATGCGACAGAGGCTGACGGCTGGCGATGGCTAATAATGGCTGACGGCTGGCAACAGTACTAGACACTATGAAAATATATGGCTCCGAGCCATACATTTTCATCGGCTGTGACCCACAGAAGGCTACCTTTACATAAACTTAAACTCACCAAATCATGACCAGCGAAGAGAGAATCCATGTACAGGTTCAAGGCGTTCTCCAGGTAAGGCATGAGGGCGGGGTTGGTGCTGGGGCTCTGGATCGCTTCGGAGAGCTCGTTCAGGGTCCAGGTGGACACGTCGGCGGACGCGACGGCGACCGCTACGACGGCGGCGAAGATAGCGAAGAATTTCATGGTTGGGATTTAGCTGTGGATAGTAAGTCATGGTTTTGTTTAATTGAGTTGGTAGGATTTAGCTGATGGTACTTAAATTAGATGCTTGCTTATCGTGTCGACTTCAACACAACAAATTCGCTAAATAGTACCTTGCCAGAATTGGGCAACCGATACTGCACCGTCGCTAGCGGTCATAAGCTCCTCCTGCGTGCAGGTGTTAGGGCACGCAGGGCACGATGTGAGATGGGCCATCGTTTGTGGAGCTCCGCACAAGCAAGTCAGATTTTGCGCATCCGAGAATCCCCACCTGACCATGTTGTCCTTACTGCGACCGACCTGGGTTCGAAGTCGGTTTAAGGACTTCCAGGTCGCCCAAGGCAAGTCATGTCCAGGCGGGAGGCTCTCAAACGGCGGCACAAATGGAGTTGGGAGGGACAAGTATTAGATGGATAGATTATAGACGATAACATTTTATTTTCACCTAACACAACCTAAACATTTTTTGTATCGATAACGTATTGTAACAAAACAGCCTTGTAATATTTAAATGGTTTAGAGTCAAAACCATCGCTAAACTTTAGACCATTAACCTGGAGTGCGATTTTTGAAAATTTTGGACCCTTGAAAATATCGAAACTGTAAAAAAATCACCCTGTCTTTAAGTACCTAGTACGGTTTTTACCTTATAAGTAGGTTGTAAAAAACTGGGTGATTTTTTTTCAGTTTCGAAATTTTATAATAGACTTAATTTAATAGACTCTTTCTTACCTATCTTTTTAACAACTTGGACGAATTCTAATAGTGAGACTAATTTATACCAGTCTCAAAGATTAATATTTTGAATAATCTATAGAATTTTATTGCCAGCTGATTATCTCAGAAACTCTAAATCTAAATTGTACTAAAACTATAAAATTGATAAGTTCTATCAATTTATATTATTTAGATAGGTTAGTAGATATCTATACCTACTAGAATCACCTTGACGCAGCTACCACTACAAACAAGAAAATAAAATGTAATTGTAAAAGTTACAATGGTCAAATCGCGCAATAAACTCATTTCCTGGACCTCTGTTCCTGATTTCCTCTCCCTCATCATTGCTGGTTTTCGCATGTATGATATATATATATTATATATTATATATATATATATGTATGTATATATGTTATATTTATTATACGTAGGTATTTATGATAACAAATATGTATTTATTATGTAAATAAGAATTATATGTTTATTTATTTTTGTTAGGTATTTTGTTTTAATATCATTTTTTTCTTTTAATTTTTTTGCAACACCGACCCGTATTCTAAGTTAACATTTCCTCTACCCCAAGGTTGTCTGGAAGAAATCCAAAGACATATATGAAGAAATCGCTTTTTAGCGATAAGATCGCCTTATTTGTACCATAATTATTTTTGTATCCTGCTCTGTACTGTATTTATGTGTTTGGTGTAAATAAAGTATATTTGATTGATTGAATAAAACTGACAGAATAAATTGAAGAACTTTTAGGGGACAGATATGAATCTATATTATACCTTATAATTCTTTCAGCTAAGGTGTCCCAGGACTAATAATATCTCAATAGATACTAATCATAGATTTAGCTCATGAAACTATTGTTAAGAATAAATAATTTGTCCAAATAATTGATAAGTAACTAGGTAACCTACAGATATCTAAACTATTATAAAACTGTAACAGAAGTGTGTCTGTACATTGAAGATATTTACAAAAAAAAGTTACGATATGGTTTTTAGGCTTCCCTGATTCCAAATCACAAATTTTTGGACTTTTTGTCTGTCTGTTTGTTTGTTTGTTTGTTCGTTTGTTCGTTTGTTTGTTTGTTTGGGTGTTTGTTTGTTCGAGTATCACGCAAAAACTACTGAACCGATTTTGATGAAACTTTTTTTGTTTGATAGCTTATCATCTGACTTAAAATCTGGTATATAATTTATGCGGACGAAGTCGCGGGTAAAAGCTCGTACTTACTACAAACAAACTACATTCTTAAACAGAAAGTTGGTACCTAGTTGTGATTGTAGTAATATTTCTAACCACCCCTAAAGGGATTACGGCCGTGAGTTTATGTATTTATGTTTGTACCTACTGGTACCTAGAGATGAATTGTAGGTAAATACTCTAGGTAACTAGTAAGTTATAAAAAAACGTAATATCTTAGTTAAACTACTACGTTATATGTATACTGTGTCGTTTTTTTTATGTGCATTTAAAATTAGTAGCTACCTTACTATTTCTTAAAACCATTGATCCAATAGTGTAAGTAAGTAAAAATAATATAAAAACATTTTAATAGGTACTACGCTAACGCCATTAGGTAAATAACAAGACATGTTGAATAAGTATACTGCAGAAAGCCTTATGTACTTAAGTAGGTACCTATTATTAATAATTTCATTCAAGTTGATTTCAATCTACACCAAACAATCATAACGTAGTGATTCCGATTCCATTATCTTTGAGTAAATTCTCGTAGTAAACTACGGAATATGTTTTTGAGAATCAAAAAGTTTTTACTACAAACTAATATTTCAACGCTGGCGACTTTGTTGTAAAAAAATTACATTGCAGCCATTTGCTTCGATTAAAAAGAAAATGACTTTTCTTCTTTCTTAATTAAATAGCAATTGTCATATTTTTTCCACACCACGTTGCCTGTTCTAAGGTCAATAAGAAAAATAGAAACCAAAGAGTTTCTATTGTAAAGAATAGGTTTGAACACGAAACAGAATATGGAACACAATCACAATACCTACTTTGCAAGCTTCTTGGGATAAAATTATAGGTAATGCTTTTAGGAAATCAAAGTTACGGGCACGCCCAAGAACATTGTATATGTATAGAATTCTTTAAGTGGGCCAAACTCTTTCCATGTTGTTGTAGGCTGACAACCAAGCAAATGTTTCGCCTCGGAACACCAGTGTGTCTCTTTCTAACGTGTTGCCCACACCCTAGTTAGAAAGGGACACACAAAGTGTTCTGGGAATCTTACTGGTCTCGTTGCCAGCACTGTAGTGCACAATCTTGTTACTGTATAACATTTTTGGGCACGCCTGATTAGGTAGATATTCGAAAAAATCAATGTTCGAATGTTTTAGCATCTCATCAAAGGATTCAAACGTTAAAAAAATAGGCAAGTGCTAAAAAAATTAAAACTGCCTTCAAAAAAACTAAAAAGTTAAAAAATAATATTGCAGCCGATGACTTCTTCGTTCGCATCATAAGAACATTAATTTGTTTTATAGAAGTCGGTGTCAAGCCAAGCCAAAAAATGCAAGCCCTGTCGCGAATCGTACCGGCTTGATAGCGACTTCAATAAAACAAATTAATGTTCTTATGATGCGAACGAAGAAGTCATCGGCTGCAATATTATTTTTTAACTTTTTAGTTTTTTTTTTAGAAACAATCTAGAAACTAATCTTTATGCTTGTATGTTGTTGAAATGTTAGTGAATAGTTGAAATGTTGGTGAATAGTTTTAAAGTTACAGTGCCTCAAAGATTTCCATACAAATCTTAAATTAAACCTAGCATTGAAACTGTATATTTTAACGAAAACCTGGCGACACCCAGACAATAGTAGATTGTTAACCAAGGGATGAAAGTGACCCATTTCACACGAGATATTTGGCGCCCCGAACGAACGTGAGGGGCGCCCATAGTTCGAGTGTGAAATGGGTACTTTCACCCGAGTTAAACACTCTGCTTTTCATCACGATTACGAGGAAATTAACCAAAACCAGATAATGCAAAATCAATTTCTGAATCGATATTCGCTCGATGAATTCATTTTAGGCTACGTTTCAAAACGTTTGAAAATCACTCGGGGACCAATAGGAAGTAGAAAAAAAACATATGAAGATTGTGGATGCTAGAGTGAGACAGATATATACTATTTATTATTATTATCTAGTGATTTTTACACGTTTTGAAAAAGATCCGCAAAATTTGCAACATGTGGCTTTCCCTCCGTTTTTTTTTCAAGTTTTTTTCTTTTTCGCGCAAGGGTGCGTTCCGAACCTACGCCCCAGGTGCACCCCGACCGCAACTTTTCGCACTAACGCCCCGTTCAGGAGTGCGATTTTTTAACATCATACGAGCGACTCGGCAGTCGAAAATGTCATAATTACTACGAGATTATGCATCTTTCTACTGCCGATTCGCTCATATGATGTTCAAAAATCGCACTTCAGAGCCTCGGTGAAAAACGTTCTACCATAGTGCGAGTTGGAAAAACAACCGCACCCAAAGGTCCTGAACGCAGCCTTGCGCGAAAAAGAAAAACCTTTTTTTTTTTAAACTAGCCTGTTTTTTAAATTAGGTACTTTTTCTTCACCTGTTCTTCACGCAGAAAACAAAATGCATATAACTTATACAAAAGTATCGAAATGTTACTAATTATTGTTATTATTACTAAATTCGAATATTTTTGTTCATAATAATTATAAAAATTAATAATTTTAATATAATGTTATCGAAGTGTGGCTGTATAGGTTTCTGCCTTTGCTCAGTATAGACGTAGATTTTTTTTAAATTACTTTTCCGCCCTAGGGAAGAAATGTATTACTTTCAACCCGCTTCTTAGATAAACAATAACCTACTTTCAGAGTATGAGTGATGAAAAATTTTTTGTAACACTCGTTTAAGCTAATTGGCTCAACCTTACTTAGCATGTGCCGGGCGCGTGCTGCAACGCGACGCCCCGCGCTCCCCGAGCGCGCCCCGCACTGCTGATCGTGGAGCACAGACTTTGTTCGCGTTGTCTGTTCTATACATAATTATTCAATGCATAGAGATTAGTTTCTGAAAAATGTCATTGACTTTTATTGGTTAGCAGCATGTTAGCAGAATTCGTTTGTATGGAGCGCGCTCCGCGCACAGTACTAGAGGCTATGTGATAAAAATTATGTATGAAGACTTTGGATTTGAATTCATACAGTGTTCCTAGCGAATAATTAAAGAACTAAAATCGCTAATATGATTTGTTACGCTTAGATTGTGTTATAGCACTACGCTCATCATCATCATCAGCCTATCATCGTCCACTGCTGAACATAGGCCTCTCCCTACTCTGCTTAGACTACTCAGCTCACTACTCTGCTTAGACTAATTATATCCGGACCGGCCTTGCGGTAGCATTTCCCCTCTGCCACGGTATTAGATCAATTAATCTTGCGCATTTACACCCAATTTTATACCTTATCACTAAACGAGACAGCCTATAATAGCGAAACAATAATTTTGAACTTAGAACGTTTGGGGTTTACACGAGACTACTTTTCATGATTTTGAACATTCAAAATTTGGATCTAAAGTCATAGGGAATAAAATCCAAAGTTGCGGATAACATGTTACCTCGCCCACCGCAAAAAGTGGCAGAGAGTTTGTTAGTAGAATGACCCGTGGTTACGCGTCCCGATATAATTAGTCTAAGCTACTCTGTGATAGCTACCTACTCTGTGATAGGTACAAGGTTTAGATGCATTGACCAAGAAGAGGTAGGTACATCCTTTTGCTTTGATCGAAGTCACAACTTGAACACTATGTGCCTATACCAGGGGTGGCGAACCAATGGCACGCGTGCCATTATATGGCGCTGTCCTATTGCCATCGCTCGCGCGATCATGCCTTCGTCCGACGAAAATCATTGTACCACTGTGCGTTTAAACCAAAGATAAAATATAGGGGTAGATAAATAATATAAAGCAAGACATAGAAACGCTACTTGACATCCATTCACACTTATAACTACCGCCCATTAGAATAAGTGAAATGTCAATTAGTAAACAGAACCGTCTTGAATCATTTTGTCACCAGACCTCCAGCTGGAAGACTCAGCTATTTCCTTACGTTAAGAACGAATTTTGCTTGAATTTGCTTAAAAAGTGGTGACATTTGTTTAACAGACGTAACAGATTAACGTCTAATCTGTCACTCTTATGGCAATCTGTGTGCGACTGTAAGGAATGACTATACATGTTTTTGTACAGTTTGATATTGGGTAGACCTAAACATACTTATATCTGCGGAATATCCTATAGAGGGTCTTGCTATCATGAGATGCGATCGAATTGTTCTATTTTTATTCAGATATAAGTATGTTTAAACGCACAGTGGCATAATGATTTTCGTCGGACGAACGCATGATCGCGCGAGCGCTGACAATAGGACAGCGCCTAACGGCACGCGACACAATATTTTGGGCACGCCACGGATTAAAGCAGTTTGCAATTTTAGTTCAAAATATCAATTAGGACCTACTTCCTACCTACTACCTACTTAGTATTTATTATATTACGAACGAACGCGAGTGAGCCTACACTACGGACGGAGTGATCTGGCAGGATCAGCGTTATTATAGTTTTATTATTTTCCCAATAACCACTAAGTCAAAATTATTTGACGGGGTCTATGGCCTCATAATTTTTTTTTAAATCGGTCTTTTATTCAAAACGGTTCACCACCGCTGGCCTATACCCTCAGAGGAAGGATCTCTTTATCCCAGCAAAGTTCGCTGCTTTATCCTATACCACAGTATAAGGGTATCTAGTAGTAGATAAGTACCTAGCTTAGATGCTAATAAACAAAAGCCTCACACCTCATTGTGATGAGTTTATTGAATTCAACCTACGAATCTGCAACCGGTATTTTCCAAAGCTACCTATTTTACAATGTTATTAAGATTAGAATGTAGCAATTTATTGCTTTAACACTCTTCAATAACAATTATCTTATCTTATAATATGAGATGATGTAGGCAAAAATTTTAATATTATTGATTTGCTAGGGCTTGCACTCGGGTGTTTTGTTACGATGACAAAAAAGTTTATTTTCTTATATTTATTTTCAACTTTTGAACATAGGTACTTGCTCCTAAACTGGCATTTATTGCAACTTGGTTCTGAAAACCGCTTATAAAAAACACGTACTTTTTAATCAATGTACCTACTTTTTTACTACATTACCAGAAAACCTGTTGTGTATCACTTTAATAATATTGTAGTTACAGTAATTGTTACAATAATTAAATTTTTAGTGACGAAATTAGTTTATGAAATCTTATTTACTTTTTCCTTGCAAGTGTGTAAATAAAACCGGTCAAGTGCGAGTCGGGCTACTCGTTCACCGAGGGTTCCGTACTACACCACTACAGAACACAACATAATTAACTTAGAAAAAAACTTTTTTTGTCCGGGTCCTTTAGCTCGAGACCGACTCACACTTGGCCAGTTATCAGTATTTGTTGTTATTCTGTAGAGTTTGCTCTATAATCAAACTGAGTTTGACGCTTGTATGTATTACCGTTTTTACGATAGAGCGTGAAGAAAAAACGTTGATAAAAACTAGTTTCTTGTTGAGAACCCCCCTTAATTTTTAACTTTTTGACATTTTTATTATTTGTCAACAAATCCGCCGTAATTACGCATAATCTGAGAAAATTTCAACTATCTAGCTATTACGGTTCAAAAGTTACAGCTCTAAATAGGTAGGACGGACGGACGGACGCACGGACGGACGGACGGACGGACGGACGGACGGACGGACGCACGGACGGACGGACGGACAACGTAAGCTTAGTATAATAGGGTCCCGTTTTCACCCTTTGGGTACGGAACCCGGATGTTTTTAACATCGCATAAAACGCGTGAGAAATGGAGTGCGAATTTTGAAAATATCAATAGTACTATGGAGATGTGCATCTTTCTACTGCTGATTTGACTTTCAAAAATCATACTTCAGGAGTGCGATTTTTTAAAGTCAAATCAGCAGTACAAAGATGCATATCTCCAATTCTCCATACATTTTCAACTGCTGAGTTCAACGTATGAGATTCAAAAATCGCATTCCTGGTCATTTTATTCTCGGCCTTTACGCCACCGCCTCTCACTTGTACTTCAATTCAGCACACACGTATACAGCCAGTGTTACATTTTACGAGTGTGACGTTTTGCGAGTGTGACGTTTTGCCTAGGACGCGTTTTGCGAGTGTGACATTTTGCGGGATAAGGACATTGTGCACCTTATCCCTTTTAGTTGGCACCATGTGAATAAGCCTTATGCAGGTTTGGGAAAACCTGATGAACTGATGAGGAACAGGGATCCCCTGGGGGATCGGGCTAGGGAATCCTGGTGGCCGAACCCCTTCTTTCGCTCATTGCCTCATCCACATTCATATATCTTTCCATGCACGTCGAATGGGTAGGCAATCAGTCTATACTCCTAGGTCATTCGTAGTTTTACTATCAACATCAATATCTTTTACATCATTTTTGTAACTCTGCCAGTCCTAATTAACTAATTTAAGAAATATATTCCATGGATAGCGTAGAATCAGGTATATTAAGCATGAATGCGCAATAAATACTGCGTTTGGGTAGTTGGTGGATATGGCCTGATTTGATTGATGATTGAATTCCAGTATAAAGAATTTTATGAAGGATGTAATAAAACAGTTTTGGCCCCAACATCATAATTTTATTATTATTGTTTCTTATATAATCTATATTATTTAATTTTGCGAACTTATATTAATAACTATTATACACTTATAATATATTTCATTTAAGTAATCAGATTCCTTTTAGAGGCCTCATCCCTGAAACAAACAAACAAAATCCGTCATCAATTGAAGTTTCATCGTTCAGGAATATTTTAAAGATAGCACGAATTTTAAAAGAGGAAACCTGCATGCTTCAATTTCGAGGCATGTATTGTACCTACTGTCCATTACAAGTGGCGACGGGCTCACTCCCCGTCACACTGGACAGAGTTTCGGTACTACTAGTGAAACGTGGATGTTCTGAAGTTTCAGAATATCTCTGACTACCCCCTCGGGGAATATAGTCGTTAGCATATAACGAATTTTAAATCTATTTTTTAACACCACTGGCTTTTTTTGCGAAAGCAAACATCGTGAGGAAACCGGCATGCTTCAATTTCGAGGAATGTATTGTACCCACTGTCCATTGTACGTAGTGACGGGTTCACTCCCCGTCACACTGTACAGAATTTCGGTTCTACTAGTGGAACGCGGATGTTCAGATTCTTCAGAATATACCTAACTACCTCCTTGGGGAATATAGTCGTGAGCATATCCTTATTAATATTACTAGCTTTCCTCACGGCATCATCCGCGTAGAATTATTTTTTTCTTGTGGCCCTTAATAATTGCCAGACGCACAGATACGACGATTCTGTTTGGTGCGTGGGATATTCCGCTAGAAAAATTCTTATAATGTATTGTACGGCCTGTCTTATACGGCCACCGTTAACTTCATACGCGTAGAAAGAGAAGGTACTACAAGGAAGCACGTGTCTCGTCATATTCACTCAAGAAGAGGTGCACATAGCAAATTCGCTCTAGTTAAAAAAGGAGATCGCTACGTTATTGCCGTCCTTATTGGCGTAACCACTTTTTTGTACTGACTCCACCTGACTCCGACATGTCACTTCATATAAATTGTATAGAATTTTATGACTATCGCTATCTCATACCCAGTTAGACTGACATTCCGTCTACCAGCGTAAGCGAAAAAGTTCATACGGCTGTAGAGCTGTCACACGTCAATATCAAAGTCAGTCAAGAATTACAAAGACGGCGCGGGAAATGACACCACCATGCCGTGCCCTTAGACAATTTATATAGGGACTCGCCTTGCTGTAGCATATCCCCTCTGCCACGGTATAAGAACAATTGATCTTGTGCATTTACAATTTATACCTTATCACTAAACGAGACAGCCTATAATAACGATAACGATTTTTAATTTAATTTAATTTAATTTAATAGCGAAACAATAATTTTGAACTTAGAACGTTTGGGGTTCACACGAGACTACTTTCATGATTTTTAACATTCAAAGTTAGAATCTAAACTTATGGGGAATAAAATCCAAAGTTGCGGATTTCATGTTACCTCGCCCCCCGCAAAAAGTGGCAGAAATGTTTCTTAGTGACGCGCGTAACTCGTCCATATATAAATTGTCTAAGGCCGTTCCCAATCCATGTGTGTGGCACCTACAAGCTCAAAGTCACTCGCACTAAGTTTCAGCCGCACAAACTGCCAACAGTCTCCTGTAGGAGCCGGCGAGCGCACGCGCCGCTAGCACGAGCAGTTCTCTCCTAGAGACGGCATTGTACTCACAAGCTCAAAGTCTCTCGCACTAAGTTTCAGCCGTACAGACAGACAACAGTCTCTTGTAGGAGCCGGCGAGCGCACGCGCCGCCAGAACGAGCAGTTCTCTCCTAGAGACGGCATTGTACTCACAAGCTCAAAGTCTCTCGCACTAAGTTTCAGCTGCACAAACTGCCAACAGTCTCCTGTAGGAGCCGGCGAGCGCACGCGCCGCCAGAACGAGCAGTTCTCTCCTAGAGACGGCATTGTACTCACAAGCTCAAAGTCTCTCGCACTAAGTTTCAGCTGCACAAACTGCCAACAGTCTCCTGTAGGAGCCGGCGAGCGCACGCGCCGCCAGAACGAGCAGTTCTCTCCTAGAGACGGCATTGTACTCACAAGCTCAAAGTCTCTCGCACTAAGTTTCAGCTGCACAAACTGCCAACAGTCTCCTGTAGGAGCCGGCGAGCGCACGCGCCGCCAGAACGAGCAGTTCTCTCCTAGAGACGGCATTGTACTCACAAGCTCAAAGTCTCTCGCACTAAGTTTCAGCTGCACAAACTGCCAACAGTCTCCTGTAGGAGCCGGCGAGCGCACGCGCCGCCAGAACGAGCAGTTCTCTCCTAGAGACGCCTGTAGCCGCCTCTTGCCATTGTGTGTGGGGTACCTGGTGAAAAAACAACGGTTGTTATTGACGTTAGTAATAGATGGTGATGCATTCGACTATTTTGTCATCCAGTAGTTTGAATTTTTTGAAGTGGAAACTTCTTTAGCGGCCTTGTGCACTTTTTTAGTATGGGTAAAACATTTTAAACTCGCGTCAGGACCGTGACGTCAACCTGATCTGACCTGATCGAAAATTGGTCCGACATATCCCCCTCTCTTTCTACCGCGCGGCGAAAATGTATGCCCGTTCCTGCGGACATTTGGTGACGTCTCTGTTGATAAAACAGTTGCGATTAAGATTTGCGCCATCTGTTCGGTTGAAGATGAACTACATGATGTTCGAGCAACGTTCTGTGGTTGTTCACGAAATTAGTACGCAATCATTGTTTTAAGTTCATTTCGTTCTTGATAGATGGCATTAGTACAGTTTTCTTTAAAAAAATAATTTTTACATAAATAATTTTTCCGACACTGCCCCAGAAGAAGAGTTAAGCAAAAAATTTTGATGATAAGCTTAATATACGTAAAATCTCTTAGTTTTCAGTTCTGCCAGCACTCCCGGAGTGCAATCCGTTTTTTTTTAAACAAGGGATTGTATTGAAAGGAACACAACCACAAAACAGAAAACCAGTAAGCAAGGTGTGGTCCCCTCTCCAACCTCTATAGTATAGTAGTGTAGTGACCTGTAGACTGTCTGCCACGACGGAGCCGACAGTGAGGCAGTAACCGGTGAGCGCGTGCTCGTAGTCGTGCGGAGTGGCTGCCTGGGCCGCCGCCACTGCGCCGCCGGCCACCGGCGTGCCCTGCGACTGTATCTGCACCTCTATGCCGAGCGAGGGCTGCGATAGCACCAGCAACGCTATGTCGTACCATCTGTAATATAGCTTTAACTTAGCTTTAAATTAGTGACGGCTGGATGTGGCTAGTGTTATATTTTTAGGGATAGATGACCATTTTAGTGGTATTTCATCACGAGCGCTTCCTTCTTACCAGAAGCTTAGATTAGAGGTGGTAGAACAGTTGTTCGTGAATAATGCTATTAGCTAGCTCCATATACTTCCCACTGTGTGACTTAGGCCTCTCATGTCGAATAAGCGTGAGGGATAGAGCTATACAGGGCGTAAGTGACAGCCTAGCAAATACTGAAACGGTGAACTCAGACCGTCAAACTGAACAACTTTCAGTATGGAGCCTACCTCAGGTAACGCGACAAAATATCAGCTGTCCCTTACATTTTAGTCGGGTAGGCACAGCAGTTTTGTATGGGACAGCAGATTTTTTTTCGGGACAGTTGTTCAGTTTGATGGTCTGAGTTCGTCCTTTCAGTATTTGCTAGGCTGTCACTTACACCCTGTATACTCCCAAGGCCAACAGACAAACCCAACCCAATGCGGTTTGGTAGAGGCAAGTTAGTACTTGCTTTGCTAGCGTATCCTACCGGCTGCGCCAGTTAGGCTTCGCATTCACGAATTGTCTCTCACTGACCTGTCAGTAATAGATTCCTGCAGGAAGCTCTCGATGGCGACCACAGGCACGTTGTTGTTGATGTCGCTGTGAACTGAACGTATGTGCGCGATGCGTTGCTTTGCCGCTGCGTACGCAGCCGCATATCCGACCGGCTGCGCCGCTGTAACGTCGCTTTGTGCCGGGTAACCACTGGATATCAACATTAAATAAGGTTATGAGCAAGTGGGTTGACGCGATAGATTCGTTTGTTACATTTCGCACGATATAATGACCGGAAGCCTTTAGGGCCTCGGGTCGTGTTTTAGATTATGTACACACGGCGACACATCAAGCTATACATAACCAACATAAGCTGGCCGCGCGACTTTATACCTTACTCGACCTTTTTTTTTTTTTATTTTATTGAATAAAGAAATTTACAAAACACAACAAGGACAAAAACCCGTCCCACGAAAACCTGTAAGGGTTTATCTGGGGAAGGGGCGTTCACATTCGCGGACCAATTAGGTATTTCTACTTTTACATAGGTATGTTTCGTTAATTAATGTTACATTTAGTTATGAATTTTAGGTAAGTCAAATTACCTTTTTAGGTAGGTATGATACACATAAAGGATGACTCGTATGAGCATTGCCACAATCACCATCCTAGCAGTGAGTTGGTAGTTGTGGCAATGCCTGATGATGATGGATGATGCATACACATAACTGCACAGTTAAAGGATATAGTCTATGTCGGTAAGTGATAATGATAAGTAATGTTTTTTTACAATGGGTTTAAACTTAGGATTTGAAATGTAAGTACTTTGTATATCAACTGGTAGACTGTTAATTATCTTTGGTAAGACATGATTACATAATCTCTTTCCGTAATTGTTACTATAGTTAGATACTACATACTCTTTCTTATCTGTTAGCTTTCTTAGCCTACTATTTCTTATTTTTAAAGGTAGGTTACATAATTGTGAGTATTCGTCTTGCAATATTGCTATTTTTACTTTAGATTGTACTGTTAATATGTTACAATAAGCAAATAATTCTGTATAGTCATGTTGGTATTTGATTTTAGTCTTGTTAGGTACAATAGTTTTTAGTAGTCGGATTTGTAAATTAAATATTTTATCCAGATTAGATTTGTAAGTTCTACCGTAGCTGCTGATCCCGTACCCGATCACTGAGTCAGCCATCGCCAAATACAACATCCTCAGAGTACTATACGGCAGTTTGTATTTAAGTATGCACAACCTACTCAATATGGCTCTTAGCTTATCACAGATATAGTTGATGTGGGGGACCCAGTTAAATGACTCATCTATTATCAGACCAATGTACATATGCTCTTTTACATTTTCTATTGCGGTACATTTACAAGTGTTTTTATTTAAATGCAAACATTTGTGTTCGCGCGCGGCCAGCTACGCGCGGCCAGCTTATGTTGGTTTTGTATAGCTTGATGTGGCGCCGTGTGTACTTAAATAAAGTGAAAGTTGTTAAAGATTTAAATTTTATTTAAGTTAAGTTGGGTACTTACACAACTGTGGCTTTCCCAAAGACAGTTTGGAAAGCTTCCCTCACTGGTGATATTTTGACATCTTTATCTGACGCTACTACTATAGATATATCTCCACCGCTCTCTGAAAACAAACATAATAATTATGTCATTTTAATACCTTATAAAAATTATATGGCAGCTGTTTCTAAACTATTATAAAACTGTAACAGAAATGTGTCTGTACATTAAAGATATTTACAAAAAAAAATTACGACATGGTTTTTACCTGTCCCTGATTCCAAATCACCAATTTTTTGATTTTTTGTCTGTCTGTTTGTTTGATTGTTTGTTTATTTGTTTGTTTGTTTGTTTGGGTGTTTGTTTGTTCGAGTATCACGCAAAAACTACTGAACCTATTTTGATGAAACTTTTTTTGTTTGATAGCCTATCATCTGACTTAAAATCTGCAAGCATAAGAACAACATACTACAGTGTGAAATTGATATCCGTTGTTGCTCCGATCGGTTTGCTCCCATAGTAAAAGTTGTTCAGTTTGATGGGTAGACTCTTAGTTTAAAAGGATGCTAATGATATCAATTTCACCCTGTATAGGAATGGTATTACCTTAGCTACATAAAAGAGGTTTAGTCTAGAGAAACAACTTGAAACACAAACTTACTAAGATACTCCTTCATCTGCGGGTCGAGCGTTGTGATCATGGAGTCGACAGAGCTCTTTGCCTTCTCCGCCACCCTGTGCAGTAGCCCTCCAGTAGACACCGCGCCTTTTACCCACGTCAGTAGACCAGTACCCGGCATTATGTCACCTGATAAAGAAATATGTTTTTTTAGAAACAGACTTCAAATGATGAATGAAATAGTACATTACTGCAGCGGCCAGCAACATACGTAAGTCCATCAATGGCTAGTTGTGGCCAAGGCTTGTATAGTACTTTTCTCAAATAATGCGCGGAAATTAAAACAGTAAATTTTCTCAAATCATTCGCGGAAATTAAAACTCTTTTCAAAATCGATGACAAAAAACGAACAAAAAATATTTTTTTTTTTTCAATAAACAGCTTTCTATTTGCAAGCCAGTTCGAAATTTAAATAAAACCTTTCATGAGTTACCTCCTTGGTCGCCATGTTTCGGAGAAAAAGATCGTTCCATTTTTAAGGATTTTCATATGCCGGCTCTTCATTCTCGCCGAGAACGGGCGAGACAGGCCGAGAACGAGAGTGTAGATGCCCTTCATTGTTCTCGTGGCGTCCTAAGCCATAGTAATTTTCCTTGAAGGTTCTCGCTGAGAGTTCTTGGCGAGAATTCTCGGCGAGAGTGAAGTGCGAGCAATACAACATTGCCGGCCGCTGCGCGCATGTATTTGGCCAGTACAGCAATTTCGATTTATCTCTAAGAAGGTTGTCAAAATAATGCTCACATTTCCAAGCATGTTTGAGAAAAATACTTTTCATTCTTAATTCAGAAGTTTGGTGGACTGCACATACGCGTCAGAATTTCTTCTTAAGCGTATGAAGGTGCAAGCGTGGTGAACTAACACCCATACGCCCTCCTTGGCCTGTGCCCTACAGTGGGACATACAGGGTGTCCCATAAACCGACGTCAACCCGGTGGATGCTGATAGGTTAGTTCATGCCTAACTAGAATATACCTACTAAAATAAAAATAAAATCAGTCAATCAATCAATCAATCTGTCAACATTTTACTTTAGGTCCTTAGTTTTCGAGATAAGGACAGTTTTATGAAATTTGTGAAACTCTTCACCTTAGTCACTATTTTGAGTGCCACCGCTACAAATGCTCTACTATGCAGTATCTGTGTTAAAACTATCAATATCTCGAAAACTAAGCCAGTTTTACTAAGCCAAATTTTGATATTCCGCTTAGTCATGACCTAACCTATCAGCATGCGCCGGGTTGACGTCGGTTTACGGGACACCCTGTATACAGGCTGATGATGACGAATTTAGAAGTTTCTAAAATTCTCCAAAATAAAATGTCAACACGGACCACAAGATATATAGCATATTTAACCTCCTCAAGTCCTCATTTATAAATGCAACATTTACTCATACTTCCGTCTTGCAAAATATTTTTCATTACAACGTACATAATATTAAAAGGGATGCTTCAGTTCTATGGTTGGAAGTTCAGAAATAGAACTGAACAACTTATAACATGGAACCAACATTAATATCGCGAAAAATTACAGTTGATTTATTTTCCGCGATTCAATCAATCAATCAATATACTTCCTTCCTTCCTTATGATTCCTTGTTGTCCGATAGAAAAGTTGTTCAGTTTTATGTTCTGAAACACCTTTACACCCTGTACAAATTAAAAAAAACGTAGTGTATGAAGCTACGAAAACAAATACAACCACTATATAGTACATTACTGCAGCGGCCAGCAACAGAGGCATTGATGGACGAACGTATAGATGTGGGCCGAGGCGAAGCCGAGGCACACATACGTAAGTCCATCAATGCCTAGTTGTGGCCAAGGCTTGTATAGTACTTTTCTCAAATAATGCGCGGAAATTAAAACAGTAAATTTTCTCAAATAATTCGCGAAAATTAACTCTTTTTATCAAAATCAATGATGAACAACGAACAACCATTTTTTTTTTCAATGAACAGCTTTCTATTTGCAAGCCAGTTCGAAATTTAAATAAAACCTTTGATGAGTTACCTCCTTGGTCACCATGTTTCGGAGAAAAAGATCGTTCCATTTTTAAATTACACGACAGATATGAGTTTAGTATGTAATTTATTTGGCCGCTAAACACGACAGATATGGATTTTCATACAAACATTGCGGGCCGCTGCGCGCATGTATTTGGCCAGTACAGCAATTTAGATTTATCTCGAAGAAGGTTGTCAAAATAATGCTCACATTTCCAAGCATGTTTGAGAAAACAATATAACTACTTACCTGTTGCTGCAATAGAAAGTGTAACAGCTTTAGAAATGAAATGGTTATTAAACTCTGATTAAATGTATTGATGTTGCATAGTATTAGAAATATCAGGAAATATTGTAACGGCTTAAAAAAGTCAAGAAAAGTCAATAGGCCTAGGCAGGCATATCTGTTAGACTTCTTGCCCTTGTTGGCCCTGAAAATATTCTGAGAGCTGGTTGACCAGAATATTGCATCCATGAACCTGGTCGCAGGGCCAGCGGGTGGAGTATGACTTACTCTTGGTATTTTCTTTTTAGTCTCGAGTATGCAGGTTTCCTCCCAATGTTTTCCTTCAACGCCGAGCCAGTGATAGTAAAAAATACAACCGTACATCAATACAATCATCTGGTACAGGCCAGAAATCGAACTGCCGAGGCCGCCTCATAATTGAGTTGCTAGCTCTCTTCCGTATGAGGTATCGACGCTCTTTTAACTACGTACACGATACCGCGCCCATCGAAAAAATTAGAGTTTGTTATTAAGTTTATAGATTCCATACAAGAAACACACATCCATTATTCATTATTATATTTATTGTTAGTAGTTAATAAGACTTTTATAGTACCTAGTAGATCTCTTTTTTAGGGTTCCGTACCCAAAGGGTGAAAACGGGACCCTATTACTAAGCCTACGTTGTCCGTCCGTCCGTCCGTCCGTCCGTCCGTCTGTCCTACCTATTTAGGGCTGTAACTTTTGAACCGTAATAGCTAGATAGTTGAAATTTTCTCAAATTATGCGTTATTGCGGCGGATTTGTTAACAAATAATAAAAATGGCAGAAAGTTAAAAATTAAGGGGGGTTTTCAACAAGAAACTAGTTTTTATCAACGTTTTTTCTTCACGCTCTATAGTAAAAACGGTAATAGATACAAGCGTCAAACTAAGTGTGATTATAGAACAAACTCTACAGAATAACAACAAATACTAAAAACCGGCCAAGTGTGAGTCGGTCTCGCGCTAAAGGTCCCGGACAAAAAAAGTTTTTTTTTCTAAGTTAATAATGTTGTGTTTTGTAGTGGTGTGGTGCGGAACCCTCGGTGCGCGAGTAGCCCGACTCGCACTTGACCGGTTTTATTTAATTTTAAGTTCGGCTGTGACAATAATAGCAGTGGTAGTTGGTCTGACCAACTACCGTATACTGAAGTCATAGACCATTTTGTCTTGAATATGTTTATTTTTTGTGTTTTTCATTGTATTTGTAAGTACTGACCATGTAATATATTGTTTTTAGTAATGTGTTTTGTAAGACAAATAAAGAAAATTCTATTCTATTCTATTCTATCCTACCAAAATTTCCCTAAAATAGTTATCAACATGAAAAAACGTACTAACCAAGCTTTTCCATCTCAGGAGTGAAGGCGGGCAGAGATTCAGGTGACTGTGTGGTCTGCGAGTCTTCCGGTGACCTTATAGACAGAGTCGGTTCCCCTTTACTCAGTGGGATGGCTGGGCTGCGAACAGAAGACCTAACAGTTACACAGAAGTACAAATTGTCTGACAATAAATGAAATAAAGCAGGATTATGCTAAAATTGTATTCTCTCTTTATCCCGGCGACCTATAACAGCCACCAACCATGATCTTAAAGCTGGGATTTGAGCTCATTTAATTTTCGTACTTACACTATATGACAAATTTCGCCGTCGATATCTTATCTTGTATGAAAAATATTAGTCAAATAAGCTCAAGAACATATTCAGAAGTGACACTCAGCTCCGACGACGACTCCAACAGTGACGTTCCACTTCTAATATAATGTTATAATGTGTATTATAATGTAATTTTGTGGACTTAATATTAATAAAGAAAAGATATTGCTCATGTGACGAATTGTATTCATTTCGGGTCGTTTCGCAGCTGGCGAATGTGTATAATCAAAGAGCAGATACAATTCGTATGATAGCTGCAATTATACACAGGATAGGAGGAATATTGTGCATCCCAAGGAAATGGAAATTATCCTTTTCTATTGTGGCATTTCTTATAAAATTCAAATTTACCAGTTTTGTAGGTAAAACTGTATTGGGCGTTCCCCTTTGAGACAATAACCATTATCTAAACCTAAAAGGACACAATCGATGATATTTACCTAAAATTATCCATATTCTGAGTCAGAGGTATGTTCTGTACAATAACTGGTTGAACTGGTGCTGGCTGGGCAGCAACTGGCTCTGGAAACACTTGGGGTACCTGAAAGTTGTGTCAGAAAATTATTAATGTATAGTAGGTAATATAAATTCATTACTAGTGGCAGAGATTATGAAAAAGACACAGATTACCCCCAATAGATACCGCATACAGGGCCGCCGACGCTCACCACACGCCTATGGTTTTTCACTGATATCAGCAACGCGAGTGAGCGAGCTAGAAGTAGTGCGACCTTGAAATGGCCAATCACGTTGCACTGTTTCGTGCCCCGCTACCCGCATCTACCGCCAAAAATTGTGACTTCGGGCGTGAACAAAATGTTCATTAGGCGGTATCTATTGGGGGTAATCTGTGGAAAAAGACCATACAACAGGTGGTTATGAGTGGAATTACTGAGTGGGCAGGGGTTTTAGCTCAAATAACATGTAAATTGCAGCCAAGCGGCCAGCAGTGACCCTGCAACAGCTTCAATGATGAGCATTTATAAATTTTATATGTAATACCAAAAAGAACATTATAAGTACTAAAAAAGTATACATGCTCTGAAGTGTATGGTGCCATATATGTTGGCCTGATAATTACTCTCACAAGACTCCATAAAATGGCTCCATAACCTTACATCACTCTTTGGAAGTGGAAGCTAAAACTAAAAAAAGACTAAACAATAAAGTAAAGAAAGAATAAAGAATATTTCTATTTCTGGAGTGTCCATTCTGTATGTAGTACTAGATACTCTATCTTATCCTACTGTGCCTATACTAACCCACATAGAGGTGAATTTAGGATGATATTGATAATGAACCAGTCTAAGACTGCATTTCCACCAGAGATGTGCGAGGATGTGTAGCGAGGGATGTGCTTTTCAAGAACCAATAGAATCGCTGGATTTACCTTGCCTCGCTCAGCACAGCTCTCGTGGAAACGGCTTAGCGGAGCAAGGTTTTTGTACGTACAAAACAAGTGACAGATGTGTGCGAGAAATGTGTTGCGAGGTTTGCGACATACTGTACCAGCCAGTCCATAGACGCCCCCGTCGGCCGACACATTTCACAGCTTCGCAACGCATCCCCGCATGGCGCACACCGCACATTAATGCAAATTTTCACAGCTTCACTACACATCCTCTTACGACACATTTTCCTTGCACAGCTTTGGTGGAAACCCCCACACATTTTCACAGCACAGCTAGACATCCTCGCACGACACATTTCCCTCGCACATCTCTGGTGGAAAAGCACCCGAAACCTGTCAACGTGTAAATAAGAACGACTTACGTACCACTTCTGCAGGCGTAGGAATAGCTGTAATAAAGTTGGGCAGTTGCGACGGTGGGGCGACACTGGACAGCAAGTTGCCTGACACTCCCACCGGCGCAGGAGCATCGGGAATCTTGCTTCTTCTATCAGAGCTACTCATGATTCACTCACTCCTGAAAACGAATATATTATTATAATACATCAATAGAGAATTAAGGTTGATACGCAACTAAACAAATCGCAAATACTAAGCCACTGTATAACATAGAACTTTATTTATGAGTTTCGTGTATTGTTTTTTCGTCTTCCGAGGAAAACTTTGAAGAAAATTTAATATTTATTTATACGCACCCGAACAAAAACAAAACAGAATTTTGGAAATTTTGACGTGACATGACCAGTGTTGCCACCTTACTACAGATCAAGTAGCTAAACCGTACCCAAAAAGTAGCTAGAAACTGGTCACTGTCGCTAAAGTGGCTGAACAAGGAAATGTTAAAAAAATGCATAAATAGGTATGCTAAGACGCAGTTTATTTGGATCAGTAATATTGATTTACAATTATTTATTCTATAAAATTGTGCTGTTTTATAATTTTTTGCTAAAAATGTGGAATTTTGAGTGAGTTATTGTAACCTATTCTATTACTATGTTGATGTTTTACAATGCTCATCGTAGAAAATAGCCTTTCGACTTCTACGTTTAGGTAATCGGAACTCAAAAACAATGAAAAACGCTCTAAGAACCCGTAAAAATGATTAACTTTAGCTTTAAAAGTTCCAAAATGTTGCTAGATCTGGCTAAGAAGTGGCTAAAATGGCAACACTGGACATGACAGCTTCAGCTGATAAGAATAATGTTGCCATTTCGAGAAAAAGAAAGTGTTGGTCTAATCGCCACGTCATTTTGGTAGTTTTTGTTCATTGGTACAGGGTTGGATTTTGTACTATAATTATAGTATTTATACTATAATTTCGCTCTTTGTACTAATACTATCCACAACTAAGGATAGTACGCTAAAATACTATAATTTTAAGTTTGCTCCCGAATGCTTAGTTTTCGTCATATGAATATTCGACCGTGCATGTGCGAACGAATATTCAGTAAAGTGAACCTTACCAAGACTAAGATACGAGACAAACTGGCAAAACAATCCATAGATGGCATTTTATTTGTCTTGTGACGCTATCAAAAGCGGTAGCAAAAGTGGTAATTTTACTGATTTTATTCCTACTAAGGATATGTTGATGAGATTAAATGCCAAAAATGATGATAGAACTAATAGTAATATTCAAGAACTGATAAACTTAGTAGAAGAGGAGTAAATTTTGCCTTGAATGGTGTTGATTCTAATGACTATTATGTTAAATTACAAAAAAAAATAAAGTGTACTATAATTTTTTATAAATACTATCCTTTTCAATTTTTTGTACTATCTCTTTCAACGTCCCTAAATCCAACCCTGCATTGGTAGCACAGACTAAGTAGTAGATACTAACGATTGGTAGTTTTCAAATCCGAGTCAATATTATCACAATAAAATACACAAATGAGAAAGAAATACCCGAAATGTTCTAAACAGGTTCTAAATAACAATGGAAAATAGAAAATAAATGAGTAAGCCAACAAACTCTGGCAAAAAAAACGCAACTGAAGACGTCACAAAATCTGTCATGTCACTTGACATTTTTTCTGTCAAGCCACCAATTCGTACGTATCGGCAATTTATCTCGCTGTTTTCAGAATTTGATTACAAGTTTGTAAGTTGTATCGTTGCATTTTTCGTGGCCGTGACGAACTGCGTCTGTTGAACAATGTCGGAAGGGCCCGAGACGCCGCCCTTTAGCACCGTTGAGATCAACAATGAGATCAGGGATGACGAAGATATTTTCGCCTCTGCGGTCCAGGTATCTTATTGGAATCCTGTTTTATTAACTTGTTGTGCCCGCGTCCGCCCCCTGCTGCCCGGCTGCCCGCCGGCTCGGACGTTGACGCCCCTATATTCATGTCATGCCATATAAATACATAATTGTTATTACTTCGATAAGACTGCGATAGAAAAGCTAGTAATTAGCAAGTTATTTGCATTTTAATTTTAAATTAAGAACTCTGCGGATACTGAAAAAGTATATGTTTAGAATAAATTAGTATTAATAATCATGATAAGTTTATAATGCAGTTACTGCAGGTAGGTATGTCAAGGTTAGGCATGTTTTCATTTAAATTGGAAATAACATACAATGTTCATGTTCAAAGTTCAGACACAAAGTTAGAACAACATGACTGTACTAGTGTACCTACTTGTATGTATAGCGCATTTCCAAATTTCACAGTTTGACCAGAATCTAATAAAAATAATTGTAAATCATAAATCAATTTATTCAAATTATGTGTTGATGAGCTTTTAACCCATGGCTTTGTCCGCGTGGATTACCCCTTTAGGGGTTGATTTTCGAAAAATCCTTTCTTAGTGCATCCCTACATCCTCTGTAGAAAATATATTCCAAATTTCATGTTTCTATGTTCAGCGGTTTAGGCTGTGTGTTGTCTGTCAGTCAGTCAGCCACGGAACTCTTTTATATGTATAGATGACTATTAAAATATTCCAAGTCTAGCAACAGAATAGCCAAGTCAAACTCTCAATTGTGATTTAATTGAATTGACGTAATAACAGTATACTTTTAACAGCATTTATTAAAATAGTTACCCAACACAATACCAATATTTTCATGCCAAACTGTTGGAATATGATAGGAAAATCTCAAATCCTAGCTGTAAGATCACAATAGATAAATAGAGGGTGGGAAGTAGGTAGCCAAAAGGTCAGATGTGTTAAACACATTCACTGCTTAGTTCAAAACTCAAAGCATATGTATGTGTTAACACTGCAGAGTGTGATAGAATTCGCCATACAACTATGTATTGCAGAGCGATTCGGTCTGCAGCAGTGAATGTATTAAACAATTAAGACAATGAAATGATGATGATGTGAATGTATTAAGCCTGCGGTGCGGATTGGATTATTTTTGATATATTGTGCTTTTAATTGGAATAAATATTAATTATTTTTGTTAAACAATTTATTATTATTGTATTGATCTATATAGTATAGTTTATTCTACTCAAATTTGCAAATAAATTAATTTCTATGTCTGTATAAGTTAACATATTCTTGTAAATGAAAATTCAGTTATTATTCTCTGAATATGTGTTTATTTAAAGTACAATACCACTATAATTTATCAAACAACATGATCTTATGACTCATTTAATTGTTTTTAACACTTTGTTTTAAACTTAGATCAAAAGTAAATGAATGGATAGGCCCAAAGCGCTTTAAGTTGAAGCATGCAAAACTAGGGCACTTCAATACAAACTAGGGCACTTGGTCCGTCATCTACTCATCTCGGTACAAATTCGAAGCAAAACTGTCAATTGTTTTGCCTCATTTTTCTGGTTTGAAATGTTCGCGTTAAGGCCTATCCATTCATTTTACTTTGATCTAAGGTTTTAAAACATATGTAAATACATATTTATAATACATTTTCATAACAAATGATGAACCCTTTATCCATAACTAGTCTTAAAAACATTTGTTTTTCATTTAAAATTACTTGTGTACTAATGTTCAATTCAAGTTGAAATGACCACACGGCCGTCGGCAACTCTTTCTTTATATGGATAGTGGTTCTTTCGGGGTATTCGTTTTTTTTTCCATTAATTATGTGACTGACACTGGCTGATAGACAAGCACGTTCAAATGTTACAAAATGATACATTGCGGTCTGTCACTGCTATAGTTGAACTCGGGAACATCAATGCGATGTGGACAGTGGACACCATATTCAAGTGGAACATGTTGTTTCTATGAAAGGGCTTGTCTAATATGAAAGAACTTTTGCTTGTGCATTAGCACTGCAAATGCATTTCTGCTATTGTCAAGTAGTTTGTGGGAGTATCTGTCTCAAGGATTGTTTTTTGAGCAAAAACACAGTTGAGAAGAGATGGTAGACACGTGGCAAGCCCAAATGTGAACCACGCGAACAGCACGAGAATGAAACAATCGTTCTTATCAAATACCTACGCTAAAATTTTATAATTAATATAAAATAATCTTAATACCTATCTAAATAAACTATTATTGTTCATAACCAA
This sequence comes from Agonopterix subpropinquella, assembly GCA_922987775.1. Lineage (NCBI taxonomy): Eukaryota > Metazoa > Arthropoda > Insecta > Lepidoptera > Depressariidae > Agonopterix > Agonopterix subpropinquella. The sequence goes on from OV277710.1 coordinate 7,461,461, forward strand.
TTCATAACTGACACATTTATAATTTTCCTGGTACCTACCTACAACAAAGAGGAAACACACAGTGATATCACCAACTTATTAAATTTCATCAGTACATACATACAATACATCAGTGTGTTTTCATTACTCTGTGTACACAGACTAAAAAATAATAAAAACTTACTGACACTAATACTTCAAATTGTATTATTAATCTATGGCAACATATTTAACTATTTAAAAAGTATTAAAATAAATAGGAATTGTAATGGAATCAATACAGCCAGTCGCAATGTCTTTCTATACCAGTGTAAAGTGTCAAATAATAAAATACAAACTATTGGGTGTGCAGGAAGTCAGTTTGGACCCGGAGGTGAACGGAGCTCAGGACAGCATGGAGAAGGCTAGCCTAACTGATGGGCCCTTGCTAAACACCGTCAGCAGCCCTATTATGGAAGAGGTATGTATTCCACATTATTCTTAACTAACTAGTGGTATCCATGTTCAGATAGCACCTACTCAGACCGATATTGTAAAGGGTGAATTTATTCCTTTAAGCTTCCTCAACATTTTGGATGCACCTTGCCATGTGGCTGCCGTTATAGCCCCAGCATCCATCCCCAACTCTGATCGTATTGGTTTCCCGTTTCATAATATTTAGGAGGGAAAGGAAGGATGAAAGAGTTATGTGTTTAGTGCACACAATAAGGCACTTGTTCTTAAAAATATTGTATGCACCTAACGGTTTTTCTAATAAAGCGGTCATTGTTGAAATCAGCAGACAATCTATTGCATTCCATTCAAGTACCTCTTATTTTTTTTAAATGTCTATTTTATTAAGTATTGGAGTTATATTAAGACCGATCTTCACTATTGATCTTCTAGTATGTACACACGGCGACAGATCAACCTACTCATAGTTGGAACTCTATGTTCGTTCGTTCGTTCGATCTGTCGCCGTGTGTACAGTATTTACATTGACATGCTCTGTGACCACTTAGAATAGGATTCAGCTATCGGGTAAAACCGGTTATATTCGCATCTAATCTAAACTATTATAAAACTGTAACAGAAGTGTGTCTGTACATTGAAGATATTTACAAAAAAAAGATTACGATATGGTTTTTAGGCTTCCCTGATTCCAAATCACAAATTTTTGGACTTTTTGTCTGTCTGTTTGTTTGTTTGTTCGTTTGTTTGTTTGTTTGTTTGGGTGTTTATTTGTTCGAGTATCACGCAAAAACTACTGAACCGATTTTGATGAAACTTTTTTTGTTTGATAATAATAATAAAGACGTTTATTCAACTACAGTTACAAAGAATACAATATTTCAAAAAATTACTAATAATTAAGTTACACATTTTTGAAAGTGCAGTGGAATAGGACAGAGCCTCAGCAGCCTCCGATAGCTTATGATCTGACTTAAAATCTGGTATATAATTTATGCGGACGAAGTCGCGGGTAAAAGCTCGTAATAGATAAGATCGTTGGAAATTTAAAAAGTTGTATTCGTTTTACAATAGTATTAAAAAGTTTATGCAGAGCAGTAGAGTAATATTATATTCGCGAGCCTCTGGAAATAACCCGAGCTTACAGTCTGTCTATAAAGTCGTGCCGTGAATGTTTGAGGAACTAATCATTTTAGCATGGTGGTGTTGCCAGATTATGCTTGATTTTGACGTTCTTGCGTGGAGGCAGCGCCCTCATTTTTTGTCACGACTTTATAGAAAGACTGTACTTAAGACAAGAATCCTATTCTAATTGCTCACAGACTGTACTTCTTGGAAAACAGAGTTATTTATATTTGTAAACATGCTTATGGCAGCAGACACTTCTTGTAGATATTGTAGTTATTGACCGCGATAATGAATCGAATAATAAAACAACAAATAAAATTCGAACTATCTCCATTTAGCATGATTAAGAAAAATTATCCAAACTTTTAATTTAATTTAAATAGAGTAGGCATTTATTAATTTTCAAATTGACAACAATCGTCAACAAGCGATGTATCAATTTATGATAACATTGTAGGTACACAGTTTTTTCATAATCCATAATGCCATTGTCACTTTTACGGCATGAAGATAACTCGTTTTAATGAATAGATAAAGTGTTGACGACTATTGACTCATCGCCTAAAACACTTGTTTCTTTATAATTATTTAAACAACTATACAGGGTGTTTGGTGCATCGTTGGCCAAATTGAAATGGTGGATAGGAGGGGTCGTTGGCTATCTCACCACGTCCCCAAAAAAAAATTCTCGCCTCATAGATTTTTTTAGGTGAATTTTTTAGGGATTTTCTCAAAAAAGTCCGAAAGTCAGCATATTTAAGCTTGAATAAAAAAAAAGTTGTAGGTACAAACTTCAAATTTTTAAAGTACATGAATGCGACATCTACTTTTTTTTTATTGACCTTAACTTTTTTTGAAAGAGGAAAAATAAAATTTTAAACTCAACTTTGAATTACAATTAAAAAAAACTAAAAGCGCTCGAGCTCTTCTGATTTTTTTAAAACTTCTCTAGTCTATCTTCTTTCTAACGATATGCCATATGCCATGAAATCCGTCCTCTAACTTAGTTTATTTAATAATTGTGCGTGTCGGGGCGCGTTTTGGCCGATATTCGATAAGCAGGATAAAAACTTAAAACACACGCGTAGTAGGTCGGAATTGCATCTTCCTTCTGCGCAGTGAAATTTGATTGCCATCTCTTCCTTTCATAGGGTTCTAACGGACCTAGGACTTGAAATAAAAAATAAAATCTTCATAATAAAATTTTTATTACAAAAAGTACCAGAATCAGATTCTGGTACTTTAAATGGGACTAGACAATCTGTTTGACAATGTCCAAAATATTTATTTAATGTGGGAGAGTGTGGGACTTTATAAACGATCAAATTTTTTCCCTAATAGGGTACAATTGTACACAAAAATTCCTGTTGCGTTTTTTCCCAAAAAAAATGCTTTTACCCAACCACTTATTTTCGCAATCGATTTTTTTACACACACACAACTTCTCAATCATGTTTTTTCCCAAACTGTATCTTATCAGCGAATATTATCCGCGTCTGACTGACCGTCACACAGTCACACTGCTCTGTCACACCAGTGTGAAACGCAGGAATTTTTTTTCTCGACCTTCACACCATCGGAGGGACGATGGGACGGCCAGGAACAGGTTTTGCTCCTAACCATCACACTAGTGTTAAGGATATGGAGTCGCATTCTTAACCATCATATCACAGACTACAACTACATGAACAACACGGTCAACTCGGTCAACACAACATGAACAACTCGGTCAACATGAACAACTCGGTCAACATGAACAACGCGGACAACTCTGACAACTTGTGCTCCCAGTCGATTAATTCTTCCTAGAGTATTTATTATTATAAATTATAAACAATGTCATAATTTTATGTTTTCCAATGAAATAATTTTGACTAGCGCCTTCTTTTCTATTTGGCATGATCATAGATGTTTAATTATAACAGTATAATGGTTTCAAATCTCATGATAGTAACAATTAATTTAATCTAATTAAAACCAGACAACTCCAAGGCACAGATCAAATAATACTGTCCAAGGCAAACATGTTCAATTGGTGAGAAATTCTATCTTTGTTTTTATTTACCAAAAACTTTATCAAAAGTAATGCATTTCTCGTTATCATTAGATTTTTTTTACTGTGCTTTAGTGAACCTAAACTATCCTAACTTTAGGGATTGTTTTACATGAATTTCAAAAAGGTGTTTTAACGTTTATACATATCAGCAAAAACATATTTTTAAATCAATCATTCATACTTTTAAATCTATGCGCCAAATTTCTTTGAAACATGCTTGATGAAGGCTACTGTTTTTAGAATTTTCTTGCTAATAAAAATATCTTAATTGAACTAAACATTTTCATAATTGCAGATAGCAACAGAGCGTGCCAACAACATCATTATCACAGTCACGGAACCACAAAAAATCGGCGAAGGCATGAGTTCTTACGTGGCCTACCGCGTGCTCACTAAAACAAACATGCCTATATTCAACAAGCACGAGTTCGCTGTGCTAAGACGTTTCAGCGACTTTCTAGGTCTACACGAGAAACTAACGGAAAAGTATCTTCGTTCCGGAAGAATAATACCGCCGGCGCCTGAAAAGAGTATTGTTGGTAAGCATGCTGTTATAATTGTAGTCTGGGGTCATTGATCCAGCGCATGGCTAAAAACGTAGTCCGCTTTGACTACTTATATAGGGACTAGTAACGCGTGTCATTCTACTAACAAACATTTCTGCCACTTTTTGCGGGGGCGAGGCTTTAGATCAAAGTAAAATGAATGGATAGGCCCAAAGCGCTTTAAGTTGAAGCACGCAAAACTAGGGCACTTCAATACAAATTAGGGTACTTGGTCTGTCGTCTCAGTACATTTTCGAAGTAAAACTGTCAATTGTTTTGCCTCACTTTTCTGGTTTGAAATGTTCGCGTACGGCCTGTCCCCAAGTCCCCAAAGGTAACATGAAATCCGCAACTTTGGATTTGGAACCCCAAACGTTCTAAGTTCAAAATTATTGTTTCGCAATTATAGGCTGTCTCGTTTAGTGATAAGGTATAAAATTGAGTGCACAGCACATGATTAATTTGTCTTATACCGTGGCAGAGGGGAAATGCTACCGCAAGGCCAGTCCTTATATAAGTAGTCAAAGATAGTTCGACAAGAAAATTATTGTATGGACCTAGAGGAAGCAAGAGAGGTGTGTCAGAATCGCCTAAAATGGAGATCCATAGTCTCTGTCTACCCCTCGGGAAAAGGCGTGAGTTTTTATATGTATGTGTGTTATTTATCGATTTGCATAGTAAATGCTCGCAAGTATATTTTGCAGGGGAAATGGGGAAAGTGTATAATTAACCCGAAAGTTTTTTCCCTAATAGTAAAATTTCATTTCGCGTTTTACTCTAAATCGTTTGTAACCGTAACCGTTTATTATACTTATAGTAAATAAGTAAAAGAGGTAATATATTCCCTGAGGTGATAGTCTAGGGATATTCTACATTATCCCATATTCTGAATATCCACTAGAAGTTTGAATCACATTTTTTTTTCTCGATCTGTTGAACTTTTTTTTATGTGCGACTCTAAGGCTGAGATTCAGAAACGATTTTTAAGTCTTAGTTCGAACCACATCCTACCTATGTTTGTGGTTCGAACTCCCGTATGTCAAAATCCATACATTTTGACCGTACTTAGTTCGAATTATGACATAAAATATCGTCTCTGAATCTCAGCCTAAGAGCAAAGATCTCCTTTATTCTACAGCATAGAGATCGCATCAATTTACGACTGTAGTCAAGTCTCTTTTGTCTTATGAGGTACCTTAAATAGCAGAAGGAGACGGAACTATAGATCTTTGTTTATGCCTCTGGTTTATGCGTTTGTCCACATTTCACTTGTCCACATGTCACTTTTGTACTAGATTGGTCTAATTGGTCTCTTTTGTCCATACTACTTGACACCACACACTTTAAAAAAAACGTCAAAAAAGTGGACAGTCTTGCAATGCTATGGCTCCCTCTATGCCTTTAGAATATAGGAGATCCTTGCTCTTAGGTGCGACTATATCCATTGAATTGAAAATGAAAAGATGCATTTCATATTTTACAAACTAATTTTGATTCTGCAGGTACAACAAAACTAAAGATGACATCTTCGCCCTCAACTGACAGCGCAAACGGCAGCAGTCCGGCCGCAAACTTACAGTCACAATTCGTTGAGCGACGCCGCGCCGCTCTCGAGCGCTTCCTGAACCGTGTCGCGCAACATCCCGTGCTGTGCATCGACCCTGACTTCAGACAGTTCCTCGAGTCAGGTGCGTTAAGAATAAATTATTTATGTCAGTCAGTCAGCAGTCAATTTTTCAATTTAAATTTCAAATATTTATTGCATTGCCACATTGTTGTACACAGGAAGAAAATCGTACATAAGATCTTAGTAATTAAACAATGGAGCACCCTATAAGGGCATAACAATATAAAGAAGAGCACACATGCAAAAATTATTATTGAAGTTATTACTACTTATACATTTGAATCGAATTTTTACAATAGGTAACAGTAGAATTAAAAAAAACGTCGCCCGTTCATAGATGTGAAAAATGTACAATGGTCAGTCTTTGCCAATGCGCGATAGAAATACTTAAGACTCTACCCTCTAAAAAGAATCTGCCTGGAGATATACGGTATGTATTCAGGCAGATTCTCTTACGCACAAAATTCTGTCGAAAGCCAGAAATCATCCTTAGAGTAGTGAGAAATCTAGTGAAAACTGAAAAAATCGCGACAAAATTACGCGTATAAATCTCTTTAATGTTTTGTCATAATATAATCTGGTAATCTAAACTATTATAAAACTGTAACAGAAGTGTGTCTGTACATTGAAGATATTTACAAAAAAAAGATAACGATATGGTTTTTAGGTGTCCCTGATTCCAAATCACCAATTTTTGGATTTTTTGTCTGTCTTTTTGTTTGTTTGTGTTTTTGTTTGTTTGATCGAGCATCACGCAAAAACTACTGAACCGATTTTGATGAAACTTTTTTGTTTGATAGCTTATGATCTGACTTAAAATCTGGTATATAATTTATGCGGACGAAGTCGCGGGTAAATGCTAGTCTAAACTATTATAAAACTGTAACCGAAGTGTGTCTGTACATTGAAGATATTTACAAAAAAAAAATTACGACATGGTTTTTACCTGTCCCTGATTCCAAATCACAAATTTTTGGATTTTTTGTCTGTCTGTTTGTTTGTTTGTTTGTTTATTTATTTGTTTGTTTGGGTCTTTGTTTGTTCGAGTATCACGCAAAAACTACTGAACCGATTTTGATGAAACTTTTTTTGTTTGATAGCTTATCATCTGACTTAAAATCTGGTATATAACTTATGCGGACGAAGTCGCGGGTAAAAGCTCGTAATATAATAAAACCATGGTTGAAGTTTACCCATGGCTCTATCCCCAGACCCACGGTAGAGCGATATCCCGCGCGCGTAATTTAAGCTTCGATTTTCAACAATGAAACGTAATTTAAACAAATGAATCACAATAATCTTTGAAACTTGTGTGACAGTAAAGCTGAATTTCGAATAAAAATTCTTGTCGATAGACACTGAGCTGCCGAAAGCGACAAGTACGTCGGCGCTGAGCGGAGCGGGCATGCTACGGCTCTTCAACAAGGTCGGGGAGACCGTCAACAAGATCACCTACCGCATGGACGAGTCCGACCCCGTGAGTTATCCTCTGCTCTCCTCTCCTCTCCGCTAGTTTGTGACAATTAATTTGATATTAACTTTCGAGTAATAATTTATCCAAATTGTTATGCAATAGGATAGAGTTTTATAAACCAAAAAAGTAACACAATAGAGAAACCACCGAATAAGCGGACTGTAGTTTCGTCTACATCTACGACTATATTCCCCGAGGGGGTAGTCAGAGATATACTGAAACTTCATAACATCCACGTTTCACTAGTAGTAAGTACCGAACTGAAACTATGCAAAAAAATAGCTTTGTTTGAAACCAAACCACGTTTATCGATAATCTAAATCTAAACTGTTATAAAACTATAACAGAAATCTACACTAATATTATAAAGAGGAAAGATTTGTACCTATTTTTGTATGTTTGTAATGAATAGGCTCAAAAAGTACTGGGCCGATTTAAAAAATTCTTTCACCATTAGAAAGCTGCATTCACCCTGAGTAACATAGGCTATATTTATTGCTAGAAAAGATTAGACGTCCACCCGTGCGAAGCCGGGACGGGCCGCTAGTGTGTCTATACATTGATGATATTAACAAAAAAAAATTACATGGTTTTTACCTGTCCCTGATTCCAAATCACCAATTTTTGGATTTTTTGTTTGTCTGTTTATTTGGGTGTTTGGTTGTTCGAGTATCACGCAAAAACTACAGAACCGATTTTGATGAAACTTTTTTTTTGATAGCTTTTATCATCTGACTTAAAATCTGTTATATAATTTATGCGGACGAAGTCGCGGGTAAAAGCTCGTCTAAGCTAAAACAACGGTTTTCAAAGTGGGAGGCGCGCACGAAGAGTTGTGTGAAAGTACCTAGCTAGCCAGAGCGTTTTGGAGCCCATGATTAACGGTCGTCACAGACACGCGCTATAATATGTTGCTGTACTCTTCTTACGCACGCCAAATTACATAAGCGCGTCTCTTTCCTACGTGTGAGTGAGAGGAACCGATATCAATTTGCGTGCGTTAGAAGAGTACAGCAACATATTATAGCGGCCGTGTGTGTTGACCTTAAAAGTAACAATGAATGTGTCGGCACCGCAGTGGTTCGAGGAGCGCACGGGCCGCATGGAGGCGCTGGAGGCGTGCCTGCGGCGGCTGTGCGGCGCGTGCGAGGCGCTCGCGGGCGAGCGGCGCGAGCTGGCGGCGCGCACGCACGACGCCGCCGGCGCCGCCGCCGCGCTCTCCGGCGCCGACCCCCACGCGCCGCTCTCCCGCGCGCTCTCACACCTCGCCGACCTGCACGAGAAGGTGAGTGAGTATGTGTGTGTGTCTGTACAGAGCGGCGCGAGCTGGCGGCGCGCACGCACGACGCCGCCGGCGCCGCCGCCGCGCTCTCCGGCGCCGACCCCCACGCGCCGCTCTCCCGCGCGCTCTCACACCTCGCCGACCTGCACGAGAAGGTGAGTGAGTATGTGTGTGTGTCTGTACAGAGCGGCGCGAGCTGGCGGCGCGCACGCACGACGCCGCCGGCGCCGCCGCCGCGCTCTCCGGCGCCGACCCCCACGCGCCGCTCTCCCGCGCGCTCTCACACCTCGCCGACCTGCACGAGAAGGTGAGTGAGTGAGTGTGTGTGTGTGAGTGTGTGTGTGTATGTGTGTGTGTGTGTGTGTGTGTGTGTGTGTGTGTGTGTGTACAGCGAGGCGCCGCGCCGGCGAGCTTAGCTTCAAATCTTTGTAATTTATAAATGTTTATGCTTGAAAATTTTACTGTATTTAATTAAAACAAACTAACTGCTAACTGTTTTAATTATTAACACATCAAAAACCACTGTTTCTGTTTTATTGGTTTGATTGAGATCAATCCATCGCCAAGACATTAATAATTATTTCAACACCTAATTATCGACATCGGTAGATATTCAAATACAGCACATCACTGCATTATAATTTGACATGATGACTCTAGGTTGGCTATGAATGGTAACCACGAAGTATTTGTAGGTAAGGTCAGCACAAAGAAGATTGGATAAAGCTTTCGGAGTTTGGGTTGAAAGACAAACTTAACTTTGCGGTGGAAAAGTTTTTCTCCCATACATCGGTCTATACTAAGAGTAAAATAGTAGCTTATCTATGACTAAGAGCCTGCTAATAGCAATAATCTCCTTTATCCATAAAGGAGATTATTGCTCTCAGGGTCTATAGCACGGTTGATGTTCCAACTGAAAATGTAAGTTTGTAACCGAAAAAATATGTTTTTAGGCTTTTTTTATGTGATGTAACTACAAATTAACTATTTTCGGATTTTTTCTCTTATTTGTGCTTTGAGACCTTGCTTCTTGCCAAATTTCATGATTATATGTCAACGGGAAGTACCCTATAGGTTTTTGATTGCGGGCGTTTAGTATGAAAACTGGATAACAAATGGCGCGAGCTGGTACAGAAGGTCAACAATTTCACTCATAAACGGCCTTAGGGTGAGAGGATCGACTATACTAAAAGCCAGTACGCATCTGTTCCAGCTACAGTTGAGTCGTAACGCTCAATCGAGTTTCTTTCCCTCATTCCATGTTTTCTGATTACGCAATAATGGTAGAAAATTAGATCCTGAATCCGCCCGTTATTGCGTGACATTTGTAATGCAAGCTGCATGTGATTTGATTATCGCCTCTCCACGTAGTGATTGTATGCTAAACTGATGAATTAATATTCCAGATCGAGCACCTGAGGGTGGAGCAGTCGAATACAGACTTCTACGTGCTCACGGAACACATCAAGGACTACCTCGGGCTGATCGGAGCCATCAAGGACGTGTTCCACGAGAGAGTCAAGGTTAGAGTTCTTGTTCACATCCACTATTTTATTTTACTGTGACACGATTGTACGGTCCAACCACCGCACATTGGCTTGCGCTCGCGTGGACCTACTTCGGCCGCGTGAAATAGCATAAGCGTATGCTCACGACTATATTCTCCGAGGGGTAGTCAGAGATATTCTGAAACTTCAGAACATCCACGTTTCACGCGTGAAATAGCGTTTATTATAGATATCTAAACTATTATAAAACTGTAACAGAAGTGTGTGTGTGTTACGATATGGTTTTTAGGTGTCCCTGATTCCAAATTACCAATTTTTGGATTTATTGTCTGTCTGTTTGTTTGTTTGTTTGATCGAGCATCACGCAAAAACTACTGAAACGATTTTGATGATTTTTTTTTGTTTAATAGCTTATGATCTGACTTAAAATCTTGTATATAATTTATGCGGACGAAATCGAGGGTAAATGCTCGTACCTAATATATTTTCAAATGTCAAGACTAATTACCATTAGAGAAAGATACACCAACTTAACTTTGTTACTTATCTTCAACTACTTTCTATCTCTCATTTCTTCGCTTTTATCATAACTACAATCAAGTGTACGAAAGCTAACTGGCTCGTACACTATCTATTTTAAACACAGACTACAGAGTGTAATAGTCCGAGATCCGACCGTTAAATTATGCACATATTTCATAGGCAAACGAAATGTGATTCCAGTGTATGTTTACACAGGGGTTAATTCAACGCCGCCAAGTTGCCTAGAACAATCTTCCCGCAAGTACTTTTTCCATTATGATTTTTGGCATAACTTTTTCCACCGGTCTGTTAGTGAAGTAAATGAGGTGCCATGGTAATATATACTTGATATCCGTTACATACTTTAACGCAGGCATGTCAAACATGCGGCCCACTCTGCACTTTCTTGCGGCCCCATCCAAATTTAAGAACAGCTTTCTGATGCGGGACGAAAGCATTCAGACTTTTACAAGTACTTATGTTGTCAATCTCATATTATGTAGCTAATACCACCGTTTTAATTCATGATGTGAGAAATTTCGAGCTCGCTTCGCTCGCTCACTTTTTTCATGGTATGCAGAGTAGAGACAAGGTCTAGTCTTTCCATGCCCTACCTTAAATTCAATTCTAGTTACGGCCTTGATTTAGATGTAGCTTGGAAGTTTATTTCTGCACATATAATTACCCCCAACTCGGATAAACATTCTTGGGATGAGGTTATGTGTTTTTTCTACAATTAAATAAACGATTAACGGTCCTTTTCTATGAACGATACAATTTCGACCGAATCAAAGTTCGTTGCGGCCCGCTCATTGTACTATCATTATGAATTTGGCCCACCGACGACTTTGAGTTTGACATGCCTCTTTAAGGGGTGCTTCACATCATAACAACTTTGACTATAGGACCAAACTAACACATTACAGTTATTTATTTAGGTGTTCCAGAACTGGCAGCACGCACAGATGCAGCTGACGAAGCGGAGAGAGAACAAGGCGAAGGCCGAACTGGCCAACCGGCCCGAGAAGATAGAACAGGCCTCCAGTGAGATTATTGAGGTAAGTACCGACTAGTATCTGTAGCATTTGCATTTTTGAACACCTCAGATGAAGTTTTTTGCTTCGTCTGTCGAGTCGATACAAAGCGTAACTCTTAAATAAGATTATCATGATGAGTCGACAACAAGATAACATGTCATTAAATTACAAGAAACGTCCTATTTTTAGCTTTGTGCGCCAATATCTCGAGATAGAAGCATTCAAATAACTCAGGTTCAAATGATGTTTTGTTCCATTTTATAAGACCTATCCAATGGGATCTCATTCAATAGGGTAGGAAAATATTCTTTTAGGCCCCTTTTCGTTGTCAAAAAGAAATGTTGCGGGGCATACAGAGAGACAGACAGAATGGACTAAAGAATAACGATTACTTGTTTGACTAGGGAACCCGTAAAATCAGCTGTTACATATATTTGGATCGAGAGGCCATTGATGTTTTCAATGGATTTTTTTTTCCAATGTTGACCAGTTTGTCCAGGTCCAGTTTGTCCAATGTTGACCAGTTTGTCCAGAGTGAAAGTGGTTCTATTTAATGGCCTGAAGGACCCCTATGCAACGTATTTATGTTAACATAACTTACATTACAGTGGGAATCGAAAGTAGAGCGAGGTCAGCAAGAATTCGACACGATATCGCGCGTGATAAAGAAGGAACTGGAGCGGTGGGACGAGTCTCGGCTCACGGAGCTGCGCGTCACGCTGCTGAGGTACCTCGAGGAGCATATGAAGCACCAGGCACAGGTATGTTAGTGGCTTGGCTATGTGCGAAGTGGGTGTTGGGAACTGTCAAGACAATCGCAGCGCACGCTGTGCCTGAAATTTGAACTATTTCCGGCGAAGCTGTGTCAGATTTGCTTGATTCTATGCAAATCCGCACACACTCACTCAACACTCAAATGTCATAATGGTTGGGATGTTTTAATTGCCATCTAGGAGTTCACAAAAAAAATCGCAATTCAACCCCCAAAGGTGTGAATACGGGGGTGAAAGTTTGTATGAGAATTTCGAAACAAAGAATGGGAATTCCAGCTATTTAGGTATTATAATATTTTTAATATCGGCAACATTGTTATTTAGTTTTTACTTTGTTTTAATATAAAATAACAAACTTTATCCTAAAGCCCGCACTTCACTCTCGCCGAGAACTTCAAGACTTTCAAGGAAAATTACTATGGCTTATGACGCCACGAGAACAATGAAGGGCATCCACACTCTCGTTCTCGGCTGTTCTCGGCGAGAATGTAGTGCCCACATAACATTAAAACATTTAATGTACAAATAATTCACGAGGCCGTATTGCGCTAGATGGCGGTAGTGTCGTGCACATAGCCAATTAGGGTTGCCAACTTTTTTTGGACCAAATATAGTATTTCGAGCCTTTGTGCCCGAAAAAATATAGTAGCTCGGGGAAAAATAAGAAAAAATATAGTATTTTTCGTTTTTTATTTTTTTTTAAATGATATTTTTTGCTACTTTTTGGTTTGAATACCAAGTTCTCAAGGAACAATCATTTATATATTTCGTATTCGTTATAGAAAATAATGCATCCTGTAAACGCAGAAGTCGCTGGATTCGATAAAGAAATAATATAATTTCTAAAAAATAGATAAATCTGACTTTAGGAAAACTTGTTGTCACTTTTCAGTAGTATATTTAGTAGAAAATTGTTTATGGAACAAATGTGATGAAGAGAAAGAAAATTGTTTAAATAATGTTAAGTTATTGGTCATTTTTATTGGACATAAGTACCAATACATATTTAAATTCTCTACAGGGTGAAATTGATATCATTGGCATCCTTTTAAACTAAGAGCCTACCCATCAAACTGAACAACTTTTACTATGGGAGCAAACCGATCGGAGCAATTAAAAAATCTGCTGTCCCATACTAATCTTCAATGCCTACTCGACTCAAATGTATGCAACAGCTGATTTTTTTTTGCTCCGATCTGTTTGCTCCCATAGAAAAAGTTGTTCAGTTATAAAACTGAAGCCCATAAGGGTAGACTCTTAGTTTAAAAGGATGCCAATGATATCAATTTCACCCTGTATAAATTATTTTAGTTTTGCCTACTATATATTTTTCTCAGAATGATAGTAGTAGCGCCCCTAATATAGTAGGATACTATATTATATAGTAGGGTTGGCAACCCTATAGCCAATACATAATTTATTCAATGAATCTGAGCACCATTTTGTTCAACAGTCCATCCGCTACTGGGACGCGTTCCTGCCAGAAGCGCGCGCGATCAAATGAGTGGGGCGCTGCCGGCGTCTTCGCGCCGACAGTCCCTGATTGATGCGCGCGCCAAACTACACCTTAGCACCTACTACATTACTGTCGTTTTTGTACACCAACATCCGCGCTTACCCCCGGTTAATGACGCTAGGAAATATAATGGGCTACTGCACTCTTACTTTCAACAATTCAGTTTCAGATATAAATGTGAAGCAATAAATAATGTGACCTTAATCAAATGGGTGTTTCTCCTCGGTCCGAACACTTATTATCCTAACCAAATATTTTCGCCTTGTTAATAAGAGATGCAGAGGGCGAGGGACAAAACGTCATGGAGAAATATAGAGGAGAGGAGGCCTATGTCCGAAGACGGACTGATCAAGGGCAGTGATGAATGGATGGATGGAATAAGAAAAGGTATTTTTTAACGCTGTTACAAGTGTTTACTGAGCTTTAGGACTTCGTTATATTATATACCTTCTCTTATAAACAAGACGAAAATATTTTGTGAGGATAATGACAGCGTAAAAACGCCATGGAGAAACACCCAAATACTTTTCTCATGCCACGTTTTCAGCCAAATGTGAGCTTAAGGCGCCAACTCCACAAGAGATATTCTCGCCAAGCCGCCAAATTCCATACTAAATGTACGAGCTAATCTCCACATTGCGATTTGAACGCTGCGAGGCTCTTGTTCTTTTAGTATGGCATTTTGTAGTTTGGCGAGTATTGCTGCGATAATATCGCTCGTGGAAATGGCACCTTACACACTCTCAAACTTTTGTGTATATTATAAACAGAGTAAAACCTATCTATGTCGTTTAAAGTATGTAAATAGTGGCCCATATTTTAAAAATACTTGCTTTTTCATTCATTCAAAATGATGTATAAATATTTCGAAGATCACATATTTTTTTTTAATTTGCACATTTCAAGTAGTTAGTAGAATCACATTATTGTTTAAATTATGAAAGCTCGAAGCTTATTTCGTCAAAATGATCTCGACAATACATATTTAAAAATTTTATTATTCAAATTCACCTTTATGTACAGTCAGCACAAACGTTTCGTTATTTTTTGCACCTGAAGTTGAGAACAATATTTTCAACATGGAAATAATATTGAAAGTCCATTCTGATGAGTACTGTAAAGTCAGTCTCCATACAAAAAGCGAAAACCTTAAGTATTTCAATAATTTTTGGTATAATAAATAACCAGGTTTGTAAGCATACAAACTAACGTACTCATGGATACATTTTAATAATCTTGTTTTGGTAGTAAGTCAGGTGAGTGTGCCCGTGCGGTGGGTTGACATCGGGTTCAGTATATTTTACACACAAATTGATTAATATTTTGAAAAAAATTACCTATATTGAAACCATGATAATTCGATTCTGCTCTCGATTCTAAACAAACTACTTTCTAGTTTTGCGTTAATTCATTAACACGTTGTATAAGCATTTAAATTTTCTCATTGTAATGTCAAAATCAATTATCTCACAATAAATTGAAATCGAAACATAAACCTGGCATAGTACCACAAACTAATTAGAGAACTACCGTTCATAGTACATTGAATCAAATGAGACCAAAATCATAGATTTCTGTAATGTAATGTTTTATAGGGGTAGAAACGTTGTCGCTTCTTGTATGGGTATTGCATTTTCTTCATTGTTCCACGATCCTCGAAGCTGATTGTACCTAGCCTTCACGTCTCGTATTCATAAGAATTATCTAAACAGTCTAACAAATTAGCTGAGATCTGAATTTGACTAACGATAGGTAATATTATCTTAAAAGTGAAATAAACAAAATTGTATATTATATTACCATCCAGCCGTAGGTAACCAACACAATATTCTGTAAAATTGTAATGTAATTAATCCATTTTAGTGACATTAGAAAGTTCATTTTTCAAACAACTTTCACATCTAATGTATACTAAGTATAAGGTCCATTCATTTTGTTAGCACGATTTATATTTTATAGTCATTTGTTTTTATCTTAAATATAAGAATATTAGATATTATTGCGTATTAGGTAATGTATTCCAAAAAAAGATTATAAATATGTGTATTATGTGTGGATGAATATGCAAACGCAAGCGAAGTGTGCAAGAGATTTCTTAAAAATGATAATATTAATACATAATAATAAAATAAATAAATATAGAGCATTATAATAAGGTGATTATTACATAATATCTGTGTATAAGGTCGTCTGTAAGTAAGAATCGAGTTTTCAATAAATAGTGCGCGCGTCATGCCAAGAAAAATATTTAATTACTTACGATTTACGGAAAATTTACGAAAGGTACTTGGCGTAAAAGTTATAATATAAAGCTAAGATGCTAGGAATGGATAAAACAGAACGCAATATGCTTGCTCTCTTTATAAAACGGGATTCCATTCCACAAATTGTCTCTATAATATCAACTTATGAAACGGTACCCTAAGACTCTAACTTAGCTGCAGACCTAGCATGCCACCCCCGAAAAACCTAGAAAAATCGAGATGTGCCTCTGTCTTTGCTGCTTAAGGTGGTTTCAGCATAAGAGTTTCAGTCCTTACAAAAGTTTGACGCACAATATGCGTAGACGGAATTAATAAAAGTAATATTTTATATATGGAAAAATAGTTTAGAAAATCTAGATGTCGCGCCACAAATAACATTTGCAATTTATAATATAATTACGAAGATATAAAGCTTTTAGTATAAAATAATTTATAAATTACAAATGTTATTTGTGACGTGACATCTAGATTTTCTAAACTATTTTTCCATATATACAAAGTTACTTATATTAATGCCGTTTACGCGTATTGTGCGTCAAAGTTTTGTATAAAATTGACCCCTCTGCAACTACCTTAACGCATGCTAAAACAACCGCGCATGAGATTTCTCGTTTTGTCGCCATGTCGTGAATAATTCTGAATATAAGACTATGCATGAGCTTGAAAAACCGCGAACTAATACTTTACTTGGTTGTGTATAGTCTAAACCAAAAAAAAATTATGAGACGATACGGTACTCTATATAGCTTCAAAGTATGTTTGATGCAGACCTTACTCAACCAAGTGGAGTTAGCCAACGGCCGTTCAAGATCATGCAATTCTTATTTCGAACAATTGTATAGGTAGTGTGAATTGAATATTATGTCAATGTCGCTCAATAATCTATTCTACGTTAAGACAGTTAAGTCGATAATGCAATGACACTGTTTTACCTCATTTTGTTTGCGTTTGTATATAAAAGCCAAGTATATGAATATTGAATATTAAAAGTAGTGTGATTGACAGAAAATCTCGAGTCTAATGTATTCCTTATTTTTTATATTGCCAAATATATTTAGTGGTAATGATGTAAAGGAAGAGATTATTAATGAGTGTGGTACATTATGTACTGGTCCCAAAATTATGTGTATTGTAATTCCAAACTAGTGGGCAACAAGTGTACTTTGCATTCAACCTTACGGAGTTGTAATAAAGTGTATGTTGTATAAATGCAGGGGTATTGTATAAGAGGTAAGTTCAATAGTTAGCCAAGTTTATAGATCAAAAGTTATGTGTCTTGGCGTTAAGATGTACCGTTTGTCTTTTGCATATGCGTTTCTGTGGATAGTTATATCAAGAGACTATCAATTTGCACCTTATTACCTTAGGCATAACGTTGAAAATTGTACTGAATCTGGGTGAAATTGATATCATTAGCATCCTTTTAAACTAACCCATCAAACTGAACAACTATGGAAGCAAACCGATCGGAGCAAAAAATAATCAGCTGTTCCATACTAAACTGCAATGCCTACTCGACTCAAATGTATGCAACAGCTGATTTTTTTTTGCTCCGATCGGTTTGCTCCCATAGTGTAAGTTGTTCAGTTTGATGGGTAGACTCTTAGTTTAAAAGGATGCTAATTATATCAATTTCACCCTGTAGATGTTTTTACTAAACTTGATTAAGAGAAACATGAAATCATTTGTATAGAATCGATGACTGAACAAAATTAGATAATGGAAAAAATGCTTTTTAGTAAGCATTGCTGCAATAACAATCTTAGAAGGTGGTTCTGGTTGTTGGTAATTTAGCATAACTTCTGACGACACCGAATGGGCTTACGGTCGTGCGTTTGTGTATGAAAATCTAAATCCGACCTCTTGGATTTTCGAGTTAAACAAATAAAGATTGAAACAAATCAGATTTTGTTACCAAATTGAACTATTCTGTAAAAAATACATTCCAAATAGCGAAGCTTTTAGCACATGAATAAATGTTCCTACAGAAAACAAGCTTCATATATGGGACCGCTGTCGGTCCACTAACACTAAGCGCGCGTTGAGGTCGTACGAACAGGTACAACACCATGCCCCGGTTGAGTGTGTGCCGTGCACCTGTTCGCATATCCGCAGAGGCCGCTTTTTCATAGCTTGTTTTCTGTACGGGATATTTATTCTTTAGGGGGGAAAATACTCTTAAACTAACATTGTCTATATTTGCGCATACTACGATTATTAACGGTCATTACCCCGAGACAGATGTTATCTTATCTAACCACATTTTTTCGTCGTAGCGTTTTTAATGCACTAGGTAGGCATAATAAGTTTCTCGATCTTATTTCAACGTTATTGCTGTGAGTCAGAGTGCATTTTTGCAGCTTCTCCCATCCACAGGAACGCCTTGTAATCGATTCTAGAAACCAATCGAAAACGTTGCATGGTTATGTTTAAAATTCTATTATAATCTGTCTTAAATTGTGGTTATACCAATTATATTCCATTTAGTTATTGTTTAAATGAAAATAATATAATTCTTTTAAATATTTAACTGTTTTATTGTTAATCCGTTCAGCTTTTATTTGTTGAACATGCATGATACTGTTAACTAGCATATAAGGGTCAGCGCACACCCAGCGTAGAACTGCTCGCGCATGCTCGAGCATGTACTTTGCAGTCGCGCACACCTAGCGGCAAAATCCGCCGGCGGCAGCGGCGGAGCATGCTCGCGCGTGTTCGAACAGTCTCGCGGATGCTCCTGTGTTGCTACAGTTGACGTAGTGAATTTTGCGTTGTGTTTACAATATTTTATAGTAAAGACGTGCTATAACAACAATTTTAAAGTATGGTAGACTGGGATTTGGTAATTATTGGGTTACTAGCAAAGGAAGAGGAGCAAGAAGAGCACATCAATAAGATGAAAAGAGGCAAGAAAGATGTACTTATATTAGGGAAATACTACGCCCTGTGCTGTGTTACGGTTTAAAGTTCTAGGGACAGTTATTTTATGGCTAGGAACTATAAAATGGAATATGAAAAATTTGAAAACCTACTGAATCTGCTTCGACCTTTCAGATTTTCTTTGTATTTTCAAAAAGAGTTCGATTATTATATAATATTATCTGTAGTAAATTGCCCTTTTCGGGCTAAAGTAGTTAAAAAATATGCTAGATTTAGTCCGAAACCGGCCGAGGCGGCAACACTTACGACGGATCGCAAGCATCGACACGGGCGTATGCTCGAACATGCTCGAGCATGCGCGAGCATCCGCGCGCATGCTCGCGACTGCTCCCGTCGCCGCGAGGAGCATACGCGAGCATACTCGAACAGACGCTGAAGGGATTTAATCACTTGCAAGCTATTTTCAACTTTATTTCAATGGAAACAGAGTTCATTATCAATTGAATCAATGAAACCTGCTCGCGCATGCTCGAACAGTTTTACGCTGGGTGTGCGCTGACCCTAATGCTATGCAGGGTGTAACAAAACTACAAGTAATGAACAACTTTCACTATGGAGACTAAATCTGCTGTCCGAGTCAGTAAGGACTACAATGACTTTGTATGAAACAGCAGATTTTATTTTTTATATCTCGATGTTGGCTCCATAGTTAAAGTTGATCACTTTGATGGACTATACCACCCCCGTTAGTTAGATTAACTTTTGCCAGAGACGCAAGCCCTGACTGACTAGTTGGTTAAACAACATGGTATTGACATGACCTTGAACGTATCCCTTGCGAGAGTTTCGTTTCTATAATATGCTATTATTGATAGAACTATTCTTATGGTCAAACATAAATGGCACTCATTTTTGTGGTTTAAAGTTTAGACATTGAAATAGTCATATCTCAGAAACTGGTCATTATTTAACGTTGTTCTAACTTCACACTTCCGATCAGCGTATTACAGACTATATGTCCCTAAAATTTCATTCAAATTGACCGAACGGGTTTTCCCGAACATTTTATGCAGGGTTCTTTATCAATTCGACGTATAACATTAAATCCTAACGGATAAAGTAATTAAAAATACCCTAGATAAAATAGTGATTAATTATGATTTGTCAGGGCTGATAATTAGCATTTCTAGAATAAAAACAAAAGTTAAATAATCTTTAAGATTGTACTTTCGTATGAGCCAGGAGTGCGATTTTTGAATCTCATTCGCTGAGTTCAGCAGTTGAAAATGTCAAAATTCGCATCTTTCTACTGCTGATTTGACTTTCAAAAATCGCACTCCCGAAGTATGATTTTTCAAAATCAAATTAGCATTAGAAAGATGCATATCTAATTCTGACATTTCCAACTGCTGCACTCAGCGAATGAGATTCAAAAATCGCACTCCTGTTCGTACAATCAGAGGCCCTTATAAAAAGTCGTAATATTTTGAATGTAATCAAAAATATTAATTTTACCATACTGATTCATATAGCTAACTGAACAAATTTCTCAACGGGACCAACATAACATCGAAATTAGACTATTAAACGCTCAGATTATGTCCACCTTCGACATTGACATCATCATTCATCAAACATCATACACTTAAGAGCAATGTTTTTGTATATAATTTACATTTCTAAAGTCCGACCAGATAAATAAAATATCTCTCCATGTTGCGGAAAATCATTGGAACTAATTTTGGTACTTGAAACATTGTCATTAAAGGTTATAACCGATTGTAGCACCAAAGCAGGTTTTAGTTCCCTGAGATCCCCATTTCACGCATCAGATTATTTCAGAAATGCAAGACTTAATTAATTTCCTTCACCGTTTCTTCATGATACAGCGCAACGAAACCGAAACACTGCACCGAATCTAGAATTCACACTTTCAGTGATAACATGAAGTTGCATTGTTTTTAAATCATGTTTTTAGGGCTTCGTGAATCACAGGCCATTCTGTGAATTATTTCCCAAGTGATTACAACTAAATCAGTTGACGTGGTCAAATCAAGTCTAGTAGATAACGTGCCTATATCTTAAGCTGAAGAGATAAGATGGGCAAGTGATTGCCTATATAGCAAAGTTAAGCGCAATCGTACATATTTGTTATTGAACAATAAAACTGTCAGGTACGTTTTTCATTGTTTTAAATACCTATCTAGATTAATTGATAGTTAAATTATTAATGAAAAATTGTTATTGGCTTACATAATTTATTTACTCTATGCTTTCAGTAAGTAAGCAAGAAATGTTTTCCTAAAGCGGGGTACGCTGCGCCATGTTATCGTGTTGGCAAACATTATCTTCTAACTTTCCCCTCCCCCGCAGGCGAACGCGGGTGATGTTATCCATTTGCATCGGAAAACATCACCCGCGTTCGCCTGCGGGGGAGAGGAAAGTTAGAAAACGATGTTAGCAAACATTATAACATGGCGCAGCGGACCCGGCTTTACTCTAACAAACTTGACAAGGTAACGAACTCACAAAAAATGCCTTTACCTAATTTTGTGTCTGCATATAAGTCAATAACAAAACATTATAGAAATTGATCTTAAAAATACCTACTTTTGATCACAAATAAAGATTTTGATTGATTGATTGATTTGAATGAAAAGTAGGTATTTTTGATCAATAGTTTATACCTAAGATAAATTTTTACCATTGCACGGTATAAAAACTAAATGTATTTAATCCATCATTCATTACAGATATGAAATTACTAGTAGCACTCGCTTTCCTGGCCGTGGCCTCCGCTGTGCCAAGGCCAGGAGTCCAGCCCATCCAGCTCCCAGCACCCGCCGCTCCTGAAGTCATTGAATCTGATGACT
This sequence comes from Agonopterix subpropinquella, assembly GCA_922987775.1. Classification (NCBI taxonomy): domain Eukaryota; kingdom Metazoa; phylum Arthropoda; class Insecta; order Lepidoptera; family Depressariidae; genus Agonopterix; species Agonopterix subpropinquella. The sequence goes on from OV277710.1 coordinate 7,483,375, forward strand.
TTGCAACCAGCGCTGTCGAGCTGCCAGCACCCATCGCCCCAGAAGTCATCGAGTCTGATAACTTTGCACCCAGCCCCGTCAAAGTAGTTGACGCACAATTGGAAGACGCCCAAGATCCCGCCAGCTACTTAGAATATGCCCCAGTTGACGCCGTAAACGCTATTGACGACGCCGATGATCAAGTTCGTCAATTTGTCAATTCGATGATTGACATCAGTCCCATGTATGTCTCAGAAGACGTTATGAGGGCAGTTAGAGAGGCCACTGAAAAGATCCAGTCAGTTCAGCTTCCTGAACCATTCGCGCCGGAAAATTTCGAAGAGACAGTAGATGCTGTCAAAATCGCTGACGGACCGGTTTCTGATGTTTCGGAATTGACTTTTGAGCCCGTTAATGTCGTTGATGGACTTATCAACGAAGAGGTAGAAACAGCCAGCGCAAAAAGCCTCTTATTCGAGCCAGTGGCAGTTGAAATTAACAATGAAGAAGTTCTTGACGACTCAGTCGACGCAGTCAATGTTGTTGACGCACCCGTCGATGCAGGCAACTTTTTTGACGCCCCAATCAGTGAGCTGTCTTTCGAACCAGTTCCCGTTGAAGCCAACAACGAAGTATACGAAACTCCCGTTGAAGCAGTCAGGGTTGCCGAGGCCCCGGAATTTGATGCCGCCGTCGATGCCGTCAAGGTTGTTGAGATAGCGGAAGACAGCTTCCAGAAGATCGCACCTTTTGAGCTCGATTCCATCAGGATTGCTCCTTGGCAAGTCGAGGAAATTCCCCAAGACTTTATACCTCAGCTCCATTTCCCAATCAGGTACCCTAACCCTATGTGGCGTTAAGAAGAGACCTATAGTAAAGTGTCAAAGGTTAACTATTTCCATCTTTGTAATGGTTACCTATTTCTAAGTAACTTATGTTAATTTTGTACATTTTGAAATAAAACATGTGAAACCTAAAGAACTTGTGCCTGATTTTGCTAATCTTTGCGCTACCATCTTTGCGCTACCATCGAATGTACCTAAATGTAGCAAGTAATTTTTTTTTTCAATTAAGTCAAATTGGTAATTACTATTGGACTGACATTGGAATTGTCGCTAACCTATGGACCTGAATTCATCTAATGGCTCTTTAATACCTTATAACTCTATAGGTAATAATTATTAAAAATTTCTAATCAAGGTTCACCAAAAAACAAACAAAACAATATTCTACACATTTAATTATTCAATAACAATCTAAACCTTATTTACACATCTAATAAAATCCTATTTATTTAAGCACATAATCTTCTGGGTACTCCATAACCTTAGGGTAGGTCTTAACTTCTTCCTCGGGGATATGGTCAAGTCTGGTAGGTACTAAACGAATTTGTCTAATCTGGTTGGTCACATTCTGTATCACTTCTTCGGGTACATTTTCGCCGGGATAAATAAATAAACGCTCCATTGTATGACGTCTTTGTAGTGTGCCTCTCATACCTCTGTACACTGCTTTTTTAATAATCTGAAATTAAAAATAATGTAATCTAGGGATGGGTAATATCGAATTTTCACAATATCAAATCGAAACCATATATTGATATTGAATATCGGATTCTGAAACTATATATTGGATATCGGTCGATATCCAGTAACGCTGTATTAGTTGGTATTAGTATACCTTTAAGATTTAATATCGTACGAATCCAATATAACTATTGCTGTTTCACTCTCTCGCACGCTGTGGGTAACACCCTTTCACTCGGTTTTCCTCGGTTCAGTTCGGCATAGTTTTTTATGTATTATTGGATAAAGATGGGTAAGTTCGCATTGGAAAACATCGCATTATTAGCACTATTACCACTAGGGGGAGCTACATTGGTGATGGCTCTATGGACGAAATCTCCGCTATTGACCACATAGTACTACACTATTATTACTAGATGGCGGGTGTTGTATATAGAAAATCAACGATCTATAATTTGTTCTAAGATAACACAGTATGCAGTTCGGTTCGGTAGATAGCCGCTAGCCCGTATAGCGATGCGATACGGTTTGATATCCTATATCTGTAAATCACGGATATCTTGATATCGAAGCGAATCGAATTTGTGCGCCAATATAGTGTTTCACCAAATATATAGTTTCTGTACGCATCGATATCTGATTTTTAGATATTCATGTGATATACGTTTCAATAACTATATACGATACATATCGCCCATTCCTAATGTAATCATCATTATCAGCAAATTAGGTCTCAAATACGCAGGGTATAAACTTAAATGCGTTACATACTTTGGGGGGTGCTTCAGACCATGCTGAACAACTTTTATTATAGAACCAATACAAAAACCGTTATTAAAAGGGCAAATAAAAAAAATTTCCATAGAAAATGTTGAATAAATTTGGGTCAGAACATTATTTCCATTAACTGTATATAAAAATAGAACCCATAACAAAGCAAATTCAAGATGCTGAGATCACGATCAGTATGACTAATTGCTATTAAATTACGGGTCTCCCGATGACAGTAAACGTCCCGTTAAAGTTGTCCTTTGCTATGATTTTTCTTTCCGATAGTCCTGTTAGTGGAACTTTTGGAAAAATATTGCAAAGGTCCAGGAGGACTGGGATGGAAAATTTCAAAAATCCTATCGTGGGACAACCTCAACAAAACTACTGTAATATAGACAATTTCGCGCAAAATACAGGTAAAAGTCGGACTCATGCATAGAGGGTGCTGTACCACTATAGAATTTTACCAAAAACATTTTTTTTCTTTGGGAGTCCCTAGAGCGAGCCCGACATACTTGGCTGGTTTTTATGATTTGTTATTTTGTTTTAGAGTATGCAGTATACATTGGCCTCGATTCGGAGTGTACTACGACTAAACTAAACTAAATGTATTCCTGTCACTTTCTAAAATAAGATTAAGAAAAGAGACAGAAAACCAACAGCTGACTTTAGTGCTGTCAAAGTGACGTTAAACGCCCAAAAACGACTTAAATAAGATGGCGTACATTATGATGGCAACTAATTTTGCGCATTTAACGTCACTTTGACAGCACTAAAGTCAGCTGTTGGTTTTCTGTCCCTTTTCTTAATCTTATTTTAGAAAGTGACAAGAATACATTTAGTTTAGTCGTGGTACACTCCGAATCGAGGCCACTATACTCCATTCAGGAATTAGAGAGACAAAATGTAAACAACGGTAATACAAGTGTAGAAAATACCATCTTGAGACGGAAGAAAACTTATCTCTGGAATATACCCGTAAATTACCAATTCTACTCGCAAATTGTTGCAACAGATGATATGTAAATTTTGTATGGAAAATAATAATAAAATACGCAAGTCATCATATATTTGAAAACAAATGAAAGCGTGACTGTAAATATTTTATTTCGTGGTCTGGCAACACTCAGATGTATTCAACCTTTGGTTCGTTTTAATAAAGTTCTTAAAGAAAAATACTCTTTATTGTATGCAGTAACGTAAACGCGTCTCTTGATTAGATAATATCGTCTTCGGTCCATACGCTACTCGCAGACGCTACACATAGCACTAAAAAGTCAAGAAATGGGCTTCATAACGTAATTTAAAAATGTCATTCAATTTGTTACGAGTATTGTTCTTGTTTATTGATAGACAGCAATTTTGTAATATAACCACAATCTAGTAAGTACCGTGCATACATAATGTTATTATTTAAAAATGTACCAATGGTTTCTGACCACGAAACGTCACTTTGACAGTGACGTTTCTTTGTTTACATTTTGTCTCTCTAATTCCTGAATGGAGATTAAAATCATACCGAATTTGATGCTTTTATTTTTTGATGTTATTAAAACAGAGATAAAACAAAAAAATGTGACCCTTAATTTTTACTTTTGTATTTCTTTTATTTGTCAGCAAAACCGCCATAATAATGCCTATTTTGTGAAAATTTCTACCGTCTAGCTATTACGGCTCAAATATTGTATAATCGTTTACAGATAGGATGGATGGACAGACAGCTTAGGATAAGTTGTAATAAAGTCCTGTTTGCATCCTTTAGTTACTAAACCCTAATAAAACACTAACCATAGTCCACATAGCCCCACCAGGGTACCCAGCGTGATGAAAATACGCTCCCTTCCGCCACTCGTTACCTTTCAGAGCTCATCACCCTTTTGAGTTACGATTTGTAACACCACTGGCTTTTTGGTATGAGAAAACATAGTGAGGAAACCTGCATGCTTCAATTTCGAGGCATGTATTCACCAATTACAAGTGGTGACGGGCTCACTCCCAGTCACACTGGACCGAGTTTAAGTACTAGTGAAACGTGGATATTCTGAGGTTTCTGACTACCCCCTCGGGGATTAAAGTCGTGAGCATACGCTATTTTTCTTCCCCACGGTAACCTCCTTTAGGTACTAAGGCCTAAAATACTAACCATAGTAGGATCCTTATTATGAAGTTCCCAAGCCAGCGTCCACGTAGCCCCTCCAGGGTACCCGGTGTGATGGAAGTACGCTCTCTTCCGCCACTCGTCGCCTTTCAGAGCTATCTGCTTGCTGTTAACGCACACCACGACGTCGCCGCAGTCGTTCATCGGATGGTAAATAGGTTTGTGCATGCCCATTAGATACTTCTTTATAACGTCGGCAGATTCGTAAGGGTCCTGCCATTTGCAGTCAAATACGTGCCACGTTCGAGCGAATGTCGCCCATTGCTGAAAATACCGGGTTTTGTTATATTGTAAGTATTTTGTTGGTTATTACAGTGTGAGTAAATAAAATAAAATTTGTCGGTCGGAGTAATGTAGAAACGTTACCTGCACTCTTTTTGCTGCGGACATAATATTAATTATCGGAAACTTTTACTAATATAAATTCCGGTTAATTTTATTTTAGATTAAACTAAACAAAGACGATCCAAGCTGTGAATTTTTAGCCTAGGGAGTATTATATTCCTTGATTTTTAGGTTATAATGGTTATAATTTTTGACATTTCCGACATTTGTCATTTTGTGACAGTGTTCCCGAAACAAAAAAATATAATTCGGTAGAAGTGTGGTCAAAAAATCGGAAGAAATAGGGAATGCTAATTTGTACAGATTATCAATATTATCATCAAAAGTATTATACGATGTAGTTAAAAAATAATTTAAAATGCTTCAAAACTTAATTTAAACATAATATTTTATTTTTGTTCATAGAGAAAAAGGCATTTTCTACAAATTTGAAGTGTTTTGTCTTCTTTCTTTAAAAACCTGTAACTTAATCCGTATTACAATAATTTGCCCACTTCTTCCGTACCTTAATAAATCCTAATTTTATTTGTTTGATATTAAATTAAATTAAATACTTACTCATATATTTCAGACCAAAAAATCCATAATTTTGTTAGAAGGTTGATTAGTAACAATATACAGGGTGTAACAAAACACCCTAGTAATACTTAAGGGGGTGCATCAGACAATCAAACTGAACAACTTTCACTATGGAGCCAACATCGAGAAAAAATAAAAATAATCTGCTGCCCCATACATTTTAGTCGAGACAGTACTGCAGTTTTGTATGGGACAGCTGATTTTTTAAATTTTTTCTCGATGTTGGCTCCATAGTGAAAGTTGTTCAGTTTGATGGTCTGAAGCACCCCCTTAAGTATTACTAGGGTGTTTTGTTACACCCTGTATAAAATAACATAAAATGTTGTATTTTAATTTATCATTACCTGAAAAAATACCCTAGACTTTCTTACTGACAGAAAACAAACAAAATGCAAGAATGAAAACTTATTTAAAAATCAATGGATGCATTACTAATTATAATTTTTAGAAGAAAGTTTGTTTTTATTATGAATTTATTGAGAGAATCATAAAAATTGGGAGAAATTGACCACGTTACGGTAGATCGGGAGATGGGGTCGGAAATCGGTAGATCTCCCGTAAAATCGGGAGGTTCGGGAACACTGTGTGACATTTGTTTTATCGTTCTGAAACCGAAGCGGCTTGCCTTTTTCATTATGATAGAGATAGGAAGTCCGAAGTACTAAGGCTAATATCAACTTTAGGACAGCATAGCTTTTAAACTATCAATAAATCAAATCAACCCACTGTTGGGCATAAGCCTCCTTTTTATTGCGCCACTCCTCACGTCACGGTCCAATATGCCCATCTTGATCCGTCTGACCCGCACCCCTTACTATGTCGTCTGACCAACGCATCGGTGGTCATTCCAATATTGCCTTTCCCTTCTAGCCCAATGTCCCGCCCATCTCCACTTCAACTTTATAATCCGGTCTCCAACTCCAACGTCGTCGACCTTCGCCGGATTTCTACGTTGGGTACACACGATCCAAAACCGATATGCCCATGGCAGCATGGTACACTCCAACTATAACTCGAATTAATACAAATCATCATCATCATCATAATCTCTGCCGATGGACGTCCACTGCTGGACATAGGCCTCCCCCAAGGATCGCCATAACGACCGGTCCTGCGCTGCCCTCATCCAACGTTTTCCCGCCGTCTTCACCAGGTCGTCGGTCCACCGTGTGAGGGGCCTACCCACGCGGCGCTTTCCGGTACGCGGTCGCCACTCGAGAATTTTTCGGCCCCACCGGCCATCGGTTCTGCGAGCAATGTGCCCCGCCCACTGCCACTTAAGTTTAGCAATTCTTTGGGCTATGTCAGTTACTCTGGTTCTTCTGCGGATCTCTTCATTTCCGATTCGATCTCGCAGGGAAACTCCGAGCATAGCCCTCTCCTTTGGGTGACTTTAAGCCTTTTTATGAGGCTTGAGTGAACGACCACGTCTCTGATCCATAATTATGTCATCACTGGCAACACACACTGATCGAAGACTTTCGTTTTAAGACACTGCGGTATTTGGGACGTGAAGATACTACGTAGCTTCCCGAACGCTGCCCAGCCGAGTTGGATTCGACGGTTGATCTCTTTCTCGAAGTTAGACTTACCTAACTGAATAGTTTGTCCCAGGTAAACATAATGGTCAACAACTTCGAGCGCAGAGTTTCTGATCATTACAGGAGTGGGTACAACATGGGCATTTGACATGATCTTCGTCTTGTCTTCTTCGACTTGGCGTACACACGGCGACACATCAAGCTACGACAAAACAAAATAGGCTGGCCGCGTATAGGTAGAGTAATGTATAACGTCACGCGGCCAGCTTATGTTTGTTTTGTAAAGTAGGTACTCTTTGTTTTGTAGTTTTTTGTATTTTTGTGTGCAAATAAATAATATTTATCTTATCTTATCTTTGCTTGATGTGTCGCCGTGTGAACTCAGACTCACCCATGGTTACAATAAAAAAAAATAATAATAACGCTCACATACAATACATTGTAATGATCCCAAGTAAGCATAGATTTATAATCCTGACGGATCAAGTAAGCCTTAGGCTTTTTGTTATGGGACCCATAGAACGGCACAAACATCCAACAATAATCCAGAATGTCTTGCCGTTTTGCCCATACGAAATCTAGAATCTATGCTAGAATGAATGGACTAAACCCCCAATTGCCTGATTAATGCCTCACCACACACAGCATAAAATCGGAAATCTACTGAGTAAAAAAATAGGCAGTTACTTGAACATATTTCAATAACAAAGCTCTTATTATCAGAATATTTTATTCAATTTATACATAATAATATGAAACGATCTTTTATTACATAACAACGAACATATTTACAAATAGTAAAAATATTATTCTGCGTTAAATTCTATCGAGAACAACACTGTTGTTACAAAGAACCACATACCCTGACAGGTAAAAATAGCTCTTAAAACCTTAGTCACTGAGATGCAAATCCTTTCTTATAGTGTACGCCGACACATGCATCATGTAAGGTTCATTTTTGAGGAAATTAGCTATCGCTTGATCTCTGACCTCTTCCCAGGCATAGAGATCTCTGTAAATTGGTCTGACGTACTTCATACGTCCCTGATGGTTGACAAAGTCGTATACTTCTTGTAGCTTCGCCTGGTTTCTGCTCCGAACGTTGAGCCTCAACCACCTATATAGGATCTCAGAGTTTTTGCTCTCGGCTACTTTGTATTCTTTTCCTAGCACGGCGAGCTTATCTATGGGCAGTGCTGTGCGGTCGATCAACTCTTGCAGAAGGTTGATGATTTGGTGCGGGGAGAATGACTGGACATCGCTGTAGGATAGCGTAGAGTTAGTCTGTTCAATCTTGCCGAGGAGAGATGTGATTGCTTTCGTCATAGATGTGTCGTAGCTGGAAAGAAATTTTGATGTTAGATGATACGATAATATGCATTTAGGGTTGAACCTCATCTGGCAGCACGGCATCGCCTTTTTCTGTTAAGTCCTATGACAAAAATGCATACCACTTGTTTTGTAGGAAATTTTGTTAGGTTTAATTTGTCTATACAAAATATTTCGATACGACTTTCAGATTTCAATAAATAAGCGAAAAACTGAAAAAGTCACCTTTAGAGCCCCCCCCCCCCCCTTCCTCGAGCTCACCCCCCCCTCACCAGGACTTTTTTTTCTTCAATATTACGTACCAAAGGAACGTTTAAAAAAAGTTTCAGAACTCCGGAAATTACTTCTCCTGATTGGTATATTTCAGCTTAATTTTACTGGGTTAAGGCAACGTGAAGGCAGGGCTAAGCTCCGATAAAGGGGGTGAGGTGCGGTGTCTGAGGGGAGATCGCGAGCAATTCGTTCGAATTTTGAATTTAAATATTAGAGTGTTCAATAATTCTTCAAGATGCCACAGTATACCAACATGTCATATAATTGATACCAGTTGAACAACACCAATAACAAAGTTAAAGTTATTTATAGGTATTATTGTAGGCTATTGGCATAAGTAATTCTTTGATGAAGATCTGATGAATGGCTTTGGAAACAGGTAAATGGAACTCCTCAACAGTTGAAAACAAATCATTGGCAATTGAATAAGTTGTTTGAAATCATCAATTATATGCTATAAGTGAGCCTTGCTAAAACTACACGCTTCAAAAGATGGTTAATAGTTGGGGTTAGGTGACAATTCGCCAGCAAAAAATAAAAAACAAAAAAAATATATATATTAAATAATAAAGTCCCAACGAACTCCTAGGAAGATTCGCTACGAGCTCCTTGCCACCTTGCTAGCGACCGGAATCGAACTCGCGCCAACCGCACCAAACCGCCGCTCTACTCTGGAGGCGAGTACCGCGACCACTCGACTAACTGGTGCTGCGCTGGACTCGGCAAAAAAAGGCATGCCTTGCCACAACTACGCTTTACAGACGCTTAGGATGAGTCATACTGACTCTAAAGTGGACACTTTTCTTCAATCTGACATCGGATTCGTGTTCAGGGTCCACGCGGACCCTCAGATATTTATTTTGGAAGCAATCGGTTGAGAAACACAAATTGAAAATACCAGTGAGCAGTTTTTGTAACAGTTATTCAGCTCCATCATTAAATAGGTACTTGTTACAAAACTGTAAAGAAAAGCACTCATCGAGATGATTTTAACGAGCTAAAATTCGATGAGTATACTATTAGACATCCAAGAGTTCCACTAGCCACCTTCCAGCTCCATCACCAGATCAGCTGGATAATACCATATTATTGTATTGTCATCAGAATCACATGCACCTGCAGAGTCTTTAATGGATATAACGCACCCCCGAACGAATAAAGGTGTAAAGTGCCATAACACCCTTTTCACTTTTATTCCATGTTTGGAATCTACAGCCTTCAATAATACACGTCCTAAATTTTTACTACGCAGCTATGGTGCATATTCATAAAATTATACGGGAAGACATCTTTTTTTTTTATTAACTATGGGTTTGCTCTTGACCTCAATCCAGTCCTCAGGACGAAGATGGGGTCGTAGATGTAGCGAGCTTACCCAGAAGATGCCTATTCACTCGTACTTTAAAGGAATTTGGGTTGTAAGTACTCGGAAATACTGACGCAGGTAAGGCATTCCACTCCTTGGCTGTGCGCATTATAAAAGATTCAGAAAGGCGCTTGGTGCGGATATGTGGGATGTCAACCAAGAAGGGGTGATATCCCGCGGTGCGTCTGGAAGTCCGATAGTAGAAAGGGGAAGGTGGGATGAGCTCATGCAGCTCAAGGGCACACTCACCGAAGTACAATCTGTAGAAGACCGACAAGCAGGCCACTCTGCGGCGGTGGGCTAGGCTATGAAGCTTGGCCTCCACCAGCTTACTATCGCCAATGAGCCTCCTGGCTCTGCGTTCAACCGAGTCGAGTGCGGCAAGTTGATACTTGGCTGAGCCATCCCACAGGTGGCAGCAGTACTCCATACATGATCGGACCTGAGCTTTATACAATACTAAGAGCTGTCCAGGAGTGAAGTACCGCTTCACCTTGTTTAAGATGCCCAGCTTTTTGGCCGCAGTTTGAGCCTTAGACTCGATGTCAGCGCCGAAGTTGAGTTTCGTGGTCAAGCTTATACCCAGAAGCCCAAGACTGTCGGAAACAGGGACAGATGTACCCCGGAAAGTAGGAGTCAGATTAAATGGACTCCTTTTTGCGGTGAACAGACAAGCCTGTGTTTTGGTGGCGTTGAAGTTGACTAAATTATTGTCACCCCACTGGGAGACAAGACTTAAAGTCAAGTTTGTCCGCTCAACCATGGCCTCCCTCTGCGAGCGTATTTTATCCCCGCTGGCCCCTGCGCCAGATACATATCTCTCCATGACAGTACTGTCATCTGCATACCCAACAACACCTGACACAAGGAGGTCATTGATGTGCAGCAGGAAAAGTGTCGCGGAGAGAACAGACCCTTGAGGAACTCCAGCATCAATTGCCATAAGGTCAGAAGAGCAGCTGTCAATGACAACTCTAATCGACCGTTCTCTCAAGAAATCAGATATCCAGCTGCAAAGATCAGCGGGGATATAGTGCCATATCCTGTCAAAGGCCTTCGAGATGTCAAGTGATACAGCCAGTGCTTCACCGTGCTTCTCGATGGCCTCGCCCCAGCAGTGCGTGACATACACAAGAAGATCCCCAGTCGATCGCCCCCGGCGGAAGCCATATTGGCGATCACTGAGTAGATCATTGTCTTCTAGGTATGACAGCAACTTACTGTTAAGTACTCTTTCCATGACTTTACAGAGAATGGAAGTAATGGCGATAGGGCGGTAGTTACAGATATGAGTTTACTATGTAATTTATTTGGCCGCAAAACACGACAGATATGGATTTTCATACAACATTGCCGGCAGCTGCACGCAGGTATTTGGCCAGTACAGCAATTTCGATTTATCTCGAAGAAGGTTGTCAAAATAATGCTCACATTTCCAAGCATGTTTGAGAAAAATTAATATTTACGTGAGCGCCTTCTAGGGTCAAAAAAAGCAGTCACCTTTTCAGTCTAATCACCGGCTATTGAAGCATCAAAACTAATGCAGGGCGCTTTGAAAGGCGGGAGTAGGACTCGCACGAGCGATTAGTGCCGACTGCCGGTTGCGTTCGATAAAATTAATTTGCGCGGTCATCAGAATTTTTCAAATGTTACTCGCACGATCGATACGTCTCGGGTGTAAAGGGATAGTGCGCGGCTGCCGCGCGAGATAATGCTCGATGGTTTGCCACGCGAAGTCGGTACGCACCTGTAAATCAACAATCTTGATTGTTTTGCCATTTGTGGCACCGCCCAAAATTGTTCGCTTTTTTAACCGACGAAAACAAAACAAAAAACGGTGGAGGTTTTCAAGTCGACGCGTATACAGGGTGTAACAAAACACCCTAGTTATACTTAACTGGGTGCTTCAGACCATCAAACTGAACAACTTTCACTATGGGGGCAACATCGAGAAAAAATTAAAAAAATCTGTTATCCCATACAAAAGCACCGACTCGACTTAAATGTATGGGACAGCAGATTTTTTTTTTTTCTTGATGTTGGCTCCATAGTGAAAGTTGTTCAGTTTGATGGTCTGAACACCCCCTTAAGTATTACTAGGGTGTTTTGTTACACCCTGTATATATATATATATTTTTTTTATGTATGTACGCATAACTTTTTACGGAGTAATCTGATTTTGATATTTTTTTTTGTTTAGTAGGTCATACTTCAGAGGTGGTTCCATTTTTTGGTGAAGATCTGGTAAAGGGTTTCGGAGATAGACAATAGAACTCCTCAAAGATCTATAGCCTATAGCCTATCATCGACGATTGAAATAAATGATTCGTGTTCAAGTTTTCTTTTAGGTCATACTTCAAAAGTGGTCCCATTTTAATTTGATGAAGATTTGGTAAAGGGCTTCGGAGATAGACAATAGACTCCTCAAAGATCTATAGCATATCATCGACGATTGAAATAAAAGATTCGTGTTCATGTTCCCTTTACATGTCCAACGGATATGTTAACCCAATACAGGGTGTACAATAAAATGGGACAGCTACTTAAAGGGGTGCTTCAGACCATCAAACTGAACAACTTTCTCTATGGGACCAATATCGAAATCGCGAAAAAAAAATCTGCTGTCCCATACATTTCAGTCGAGTTATGTTTGCAGTTTTGTATGGGAGAGCGGATTTTTTTTTCGCGATTTCGATATTGGTCCCATAGAGAAAGTTGTTCAGTTTGATGGTCTGAAGCACCCCTTTGAGTAGCTGTCCCGTTTTATTGTACACCCTGTATAACACCAACGCTGAAAATTAAAAAAAAAAAATTTTTTAACGAAGTATGAATACCGACTTCAAAACTCAAAAAGTAAAAAATAATAAATATTACAGCCGATGAATTTTACGTTAGCATCTATTAAGAATATCATTTTGTTTTATTGTAGTCGGTGTCAAGCCTAGCCAAAAAATTATTGCAAGCTCAGTCTCGAATCGTACAGGCTTGACAGCGACTTCGATAAAACAAAATGATATTCTTATAGTTGCTAACGTAAAATTCATCGGCTGCAATATTTATTATTTTTAGGTACTTTTTGAAATTTGAAGTCGGTTTTAATTTTTTGTTAAAAAATTTTTATTCAGTACAAAATCTGTTGGTATATTTTAAATAAAATAGTCTAAATTGTAAATATTAAAGCAATTTTTATTACAGTATTTTTTTTTAATTGTAGTGTAATTTCTTTGTACAGTGGGAAATAAAAGTATAAAATGAGAAAATACCTAAGCTAAACTCGCAAGACGATCCCTTTTCAGAAAATGTAAGTATCCGCTCTTGGATTCAAGGAACCCTACTGTTTTCCACGAAACCCTAAGATACACTTTGGGAACCGCTTACCTCTTAGGATGCCTCGCTATGCGCTACAAAAACAACTTTACCTACATCAGTTTAGCAATTCGTAGCACCACGAGTCATTTTGGTGTTGTCCTACTGAAAGCTATATTCGTGAACTGTGGCACTATGATGGAACTGTCATTTTGCCTACATAATTTACAATTCAAAAAAAATTTTACAAATTAGTTATATCTACAATAATCACAGCTATTATTTACAATTTGACCAATATTAGAAATATTTATATAGATATTAATACAGAAAAAAGCCGGAAATGTTGTAAAATAAGACGTGAAATTTGAAGAAAAGTTTGACATAGGTCTTACCTCTACAAGCGCTGCCGCGCTTCTAAAATGGCGTATCGCATCGGCAAAATGGCGAGACGCTCGAAATTTCGTAGATATTTTGGAATTGTGTTGAAGTATATAAAGTAAAGTAAACGAAATATACCTAGCTGCCAAGCTTATGTTATGGCCAAGATAATAGTATATTTTATTTGCGTAAATACAGTTTCTTCTAGATATAAAATGATATTAAAAGTAAGAAAGAGGGGTAACTTCGGGATGTTTTTCTATCTAGCCAAATTGTTTTAATCGTGTACTGAATAACCTTCCTGCCTAGGAAATATCCCCAACTATAATATATATTTCATTCAAATCAAAATTATTTCATTTTGAATGGAAAAAACGTAATCGAAAAAGCTATTTTTTACGAGTTTATAAACTCATTACGCCTTAAATATACTTTTTGATATCTTGGAAAATGTAGGCGACCCTGCGAACGAGATGGCTCTCGTTCGCAGGGTCGCAGGGTATAACTGGCGTTATACATTTTGTTTTGTTATTTTTGGCACAATTATGAAAGTAACTTTTTATAGGAGATAAACTGAATCTATCTATCTATCTATAACGTCACGCCTCTTTCCCAGTGGGGTAGGCAGAGACCAGGGCGCGCCACTTACTACGATCCTTACATACCTCTTTTGCCTCATGCACATCCATACATCTCGTCATACATGCCCGTCGGTTTCGAGTACTCCGCACCTCCCCTTTTTGTAGGACGCAACTGATTTGATCAGCATACGTCCTACGAGGGCGCCCTCTGCCGACACTTCCACTCACATTAGCAACATACACCGTGTAAAAAGACATCTCCCGAAAACTTTAAGAACATATCACTGAACCTATATAAAAATTATAAGAAAAATTATAATATAAAATTATATTATTTATTTTATTATTTATTATTATTATTATAAAATTATTATTATGTATCTCTTGTTGGTATTTCTCGGGCCGAAGCCCGGACCTTTGGAAGGCTTGCGTGGGGACACAGGTCCAACACGTAGAGGCCCCTTAGAGACACTTTTATCTAAATGCAATGGGATGCACCAACCGTGGTCTATCTCTGAATGCATTATGAAAATGCACCAGAAGACATATCACGTTCGGTGCAGAGACTATTGTAGGAAGGACAAAATAAAACTACTCGGGGTATGGGGGTGAACTTGGTGGGCCGGGAAATCTGGGTTATTGCGGAGAGACTCGGGACGCCTGCCGTAACAAATGTCTCTAAGTTTGTCAAAAATGGCAGACGGTGACTTGCCAACTCATTTGATGGGCCCCCCAAAATGGCCGCTCGCAAGGAGCGACAAGGCGGCAACATCTAGTGAGCGGCTAAGGTTGTAGAGAGGTGAGTCTGCGGGCGCCAGTTTCCGGTGCTAAGCGCACCAGTCAGCAGGCCCCCGGCGTTATGACATTTTACACTTCCAACCTGGAGCATAGGTTCCGCTCTTGCGACTCCACTCCTGGCCGGCCGGTTAAGGCAAGACAGGAGGTGAGGGCCAAATCAATCCGGGCCCTCTGGAGAATCGGGTCCGTGGTGTCGCCAATCACCAACAGCTCGCCACAAGCTGCCCTGCGGGCTTATTATTATTATTATTATTATAATTATTAATTATTATAAGTATAATTGAATTGAATTGAATTGAATTAATGGCGCTAACCTTTTAAATTTAAAAAAATTATTCGTTATTTTTCCATTTTCTCGCCACGCAATGTAAAGCGTACAACACGCTGCTGTCGTAACACTACGTCACACGACCGTTTGCGGTTATGTAGGTAGACTCGGTAGACTCGGTAGTCACGGTTGCGCGCCACTCAGCTGTTAGGTCACTGTCCGCTCGCTCGGGTGAGCGGGCAGTGACCTTACAGCTGTGTGGCGCGCGACCGTAGCTTGGCGACGAGTTTGATGAGTGCGTTTTACATTGCGGATTTTTGCTATTTTCGAAATGCTTGTGTTTAACAATTAAAATTGTATTGCATTATGTCACTGGTAGGCTTTAATGTTCATAATTGTAGAAATAAAGGCCCGAAAAAAAATTTAATTTGTGAAAATAAAAATAAAAAATTTCAGTGCCAAAGTGTTAGGTATCATGGTCTGAATCCATAGTTTCAGTTTTCGGGAGTAGTCTTTTTACACCCTGTATATCTCTTTCGTACATCTGCTGTCTCATCCTCTCCACATGGCCAAACCAACAAAGCATAAATTACCTTTCTCCATTCTTGTCACAACATCTTCATTCAATTTACATCGATCTCTTATTACACAATTTCTCACTCTATCTCTCAGCGTGACACCACACATGCTTCGCAAAGAACGCATTTCAACGCCATACCCAGCACTCACTGCCATACATAAGTGTAGGCACCAACACACCATTGTGTATAGCAAGTCGTGCCTTTTTGGACACTGCTTAGCTAGCCACAATAGTATGCAGAGCACCGTTTACTTTGTTTCCCGCTGTTACTTGCCTATGCACATCAACCTCACATTTCCCATCTCTAGTAAACATGCATCCTAAATATACAAACTCATTCACTTGTTGCACTTTTTCGTTCCCAATCATTATACAACAATCAGTCACACATTCAACCCTCTCCATTACCATTACTTTAGTTTTATTCTGAAGATCTCAACATCATCATTTATACGTCCCACTGCAGGGCACAGGCCTACCCTCAAATCAAAAGATGTTGTGTGGGCGTTAGTCCACCATGCTTGCCAAATTCCTATTGGTGGACTACACATACGCATTTGAATTTATTCTTCCAGCGTATGCAGGTTTCATCACTTTCTTCGAGATAAATCGAAATTGCTGTACTGGCCAAATACATGCGCGCAGCGGCCGGCAATGTTGTATGAAAATCCATATCTGTCGTGTTTAGCGGCCAAGTAAATTACATAGTAAACTCATATCTGTCGTGTAATTTAAAAATGGAACGATCTTTTTCTCCGAAACATGGCGTTCAAGGAGGTAACTCATCAAAGGTTTTATTTAAATTTCGAACTGGCTTGCAAATAGAAAGCTGTTTATTGAAAAGAAAAAAAAATTGTTGTTCGTTGTTTGTCATTGATTTTGAAGAGTTTTAATTTCCGCGAATTATTTGAGAAAATCTACTGTTTTAATTTCCGCGCATTATTTGAGAAAAGTACTATACAAGCCTTGGCCACTACTAGGCATTGACAGACTTACGTATGTGTGCCTCGGCTTCGCCTCGGCCCACATTTACACGTTCGTCCATCAATGCCTCTGTTGCTGGCCGCTGCAGTAATGTACTATTAATCACAGTTTCCAAATAATAAGAAATACATACTCAGGAATAATGGGCGGCATGCCACTCTTATACAGCCAGGTGTCCCAGTCGACCTCGCCGAGTTTATCACTATCCTTGAAGTAGTTGAGGAGGTACGCCTTGAACTGGTTTGTGTCCAGTGACTTCTTCTGGTAGCGCTCCAGGTAAGACCGTATGAACTCGTCGAACACCCCTGTAATTAGGTTAACGATTATGCTACTTGTTATGAAGGGGATTCTCTGTTGGAAATACACTTTAGAAGGATTTTTAGAGCCAAATTCTAATTATTGATTAACGTAAAAAAAAGGGAATCACATCTCATCGTTTAGGCTTGCTGCTTAGATGAAAGTAAAATCTTAAAGTTACTTATATCTAAATGCTTGGATAAATTTAAAATCTTAATTTTGCGATAAAATGAGAAAACCGTCATGCGCACTCGCTTTTGCATACGCAAAGAAACAAACAAATACAGAGGTATAACTAAATTTTTGTCGTTTTCTCAGGGGTGACAAGGCAAGATAAGCCCACTGAGCGTTTAAAAGCTGTCATTAAGAAATCATGAGGCTGGCGGTCACTAGGACGACCCTAGCGAGTTTTAAGTCAGATCATAAGCTATCAAGCAAAGTTTCATTGAAATCAGGTCAATAGAGAAGACTAATTAAAAAAAATAGTTTTTGCCTGATGCTCGAACAAACAAAGAAACGAACAGACAGACAAAAATACCAAAAACCATTTATGTATTTGGAATCACCTAAAAACCATGTCATAACTTTTTATTTTAAATATGTTCAATGTACAGACACACTTCTGTTAGTTTTATACATAATTAATAGTTAACACTCAGTTGCAGAAACGCTCATTAAAGTTAATCCTCCATTAAATATCTTGCTGTCACTTTTTGTCTTGTTGACGTAGCGTAATTAAAGCTAGCCAGAGATTTAATGGAGGATTAACTCTAATGAGCGTTTCTGCGTGTTAGACTACAAAATTCCTCACCAGGCCCTCCGAGCAAATCCTCCAAATAGACCAAAAACAGTGACCCCTTCTCATATGGCACCGTCGAAAAAGCGTCATCCGGGTGTACTCCATTCAGATCCACCACCAGCTTGGTCAACGGACTGTCTACTCCCAAGTCATCCTTCACCTAGAGAAAACAATATGATTAACTAACCTGGCCCTCCGACGAGATCTTCTAAATAGCGGAGGAATAACGACCCCTTTTCGTAGGGCACGCGGGAGAAGGAATCGTCAGGGTGGACGCCGCGCAAGTCTGGCACGAGACGCGTGAATGGACTGGATGGACCGAAGTGGTCGTTTACCTGCCGGTAGTATATTAGAGTGAGTATTCCAATCTTAGACAATTTATATAGGGACTCGCCTTGCGGTAGCATTTCCCCTCTGCCACGGTATAAGAACAATTGATCTTGTGCATTTACACCCAATTTTATACCTTATCACTAAACGAGACAGCTTATAATAGGGGAGCGGACTGCATAAAATATATTTTAGTTTTATATTCTTAGTAAAAAAAACATTTGAAAATAACGCTATACTTACATTTTTAGTTTTTTTAAGCTAGAATACTATTTTTAATAACATGATGAACTAATAATGTATGTATGTATGATATGAATATTTGTACCCGAGTCATGGATGTTTGTATGTATATATTTATTCTACAGGGTGTTTGGTAGGGAGCTGTACATACGCCTAGGGTAGGAACTAGGGAGGGTCTGCTACCTACCCCCGCCCATTATATTGACCTTGGCCTCAAGGTTTTATTCTAAAGATTTTTTTTTCTGTTTTTTGAAAAATTCGATTTTTTTTACTAAAACTACCTGTAGCTCAAAATCTATCCATAGGAAAGGTCTGCTAAAAGTCTTGTTTTAATGTTTAGGGTCTTAGTGTACTGTAAAAATTGATTTTACACCAGAAAATTGTAGAGAAGAAAAGTTATGGGGCCTGAAGTACCGTAGTAAGGTAAAAAAAAAATTTCAATGGGAACTTTCTAGGTGGTTTAAAAAAAAAATAACAGGGTTGGAGTTCTTCTGATTTTTTTAAAACATCCCCAGTCCATACGCTTTCTAACGATATGCTAAAAGTGTTATTATCACTTTTAGTTCCGAAGTTATTAACTAATTTCTGCAACTAGGGCACTTTTACCACCACGAATCTACCTTTGTAAGACAATTGTAATTCCCGGAATTTAAACCAGTTTGGCCCACAGTTGGCAGGTAAAATTTGTTGTCTCACTCTTACACGAGAGCAACAGGTATTCTGTCTCTTTCACTCTCGTGTCGACGGGGACAGGTAACTCGTTGGGCTCTGTGTTGGGCTCTTTGTCAGTCGAGATTTACCCATCTTAGCTAACTTACGTACTTGCCGTTACGACGCTCCACTGTTTTCGTTAATTTTGTTGAGTTTGTTATTACTTCGTTGTTGAGTTTGTTATTACTTCGTTTTTGTTAAGTTTTGTTGTTTTTTACCTACGGTTACGTTTATTGTTGGTAAAATGCCTGGATTTACTAACGAAGAGTATGCCGACATGCTGTTGGTGTATGGAATGGCTAATTGCAATGGGCGCGAGGCACGGAGGATTTATCAAGAGCGGTATCCTGACCGACGAGTACCCAACCACCAGACGTTTGGCTCTACTTATCGGCGTCTACGACAAACCGGAAATTTAAATTTCCGAGAACCAAGTGTCAACAGATTTGAACCAAATGTGACTGATGACGAACGGATATTGGCCCAATTTATGGAAGATCCTACCAGAAGCATCAGAACCGTAGCCCGGGCACTTGGGTTAAGCTTTTGGAAAGTCTGGTCTGTTCTCCGGGAAAATCGAAGTCATCCTTTCCACTACACCCCTGTACAAGGTATTTTTTTTTACATTAAGTTTTTGTTTTTAGCTCTCATGTAATGAACTAGCACGTAAATTAGGCAATTTTAAAATGAACGTGAGCATGTGTGTGTGTGAGAGAGAGAGAAATGGAAAGACAGAGATATCAATCAATGTTACATCGCTACCAATTCATAGGGAAAACGCTAACATTGAATTTTTTATTGTTTTAGGCTTAGAGGAAAGCGATTACACACGAAGGATGCAGTTTTGCCGCCACTTGCTCCATACGGACGTGGAGGACATACATTTTTTGCGGAGTATACTCTGGACCGATGAGTCAAAGTTTGACAGGGAGGGAATTGTGAACTACCACAATCTCCATTACTGGGCACCCAGAGAGCAAAACCCAAGAGTGAAGAGGCACAGAGGATTTCAAAGAAGGTTCTCCGTGAACGTATGGGCAGGCGTCATCGGCAATCGCTTGATAGGGCCGCACTTCTTGCCAGACAACTTAAACGGGGAAAATTACCTACATTTCCTCGAAAATGAACTGCCCGTTTTAGTGGAAGATGTGTTTGACGAAGATCGGCCCATAGTCTTTCAGCACGACGGCTGTCCTGCCCATTGGAGCCTAGCAGTGAGGGAGTTTTTAAATAACTCCTTCCCTGATGCTTGGATTGGTCGTGGCGGGCCAATTCCCTGGCCTCCAAGGTCGCCTGACCTTACCCCGCTTGACTTCTACGTCTGGGGAAGGGCGAAAGAGTTGGTGTACACAGAGGAAGTACCAACAAGGGAGGTTTTGATAACCAAGATCCACGCCGCTTTCAATACGATGCGCGACGAAATGCTGCTTGCCACGGTGACCGTGGAGATGAGGAAGAGGTGCCGAGCATGTTTACAAGTTAATGGTCACCAATTTGAACAAATGTAATTAAATTAGTCATTTAACAAATTTGCGTTTCATTTGCTATCCTTTTACGATCGGACACATTTAATTTACATTAGTTGAAATTTTTGCTTAAAGTGCCCTAGTTGCGGATATTAACTAATAACTTCGGAACTACAAGTGATAATAACACTTTTAGCATATCGTTAGAAAGGGTATGGACTGGGGATGTTTTAAAAAAATCAGAAGAACTCCAACCCTGTTATTTTTTTTTTAAAACCCGTAGAAAGTTGCCCTTAAAATTATTTTTTTACCTTACTACGGTACTTCAGGCCCCATAACTTTTCTTCTCTACAATTTTTTGGTGTGAAATCAATTTTTACAGTACACTAAGACCCTAAAGATTAAAACAAGACCATTAGTAGACCTTTCTTCTGGATAGATTTTGAGCTACAGGTAGTTTTAGTCAAAAAAATCGAATTTTTCAAAAAAAAGAAAAAAAAATCATTAGAATAAAACCTTGAGGTCAAGGTCAATATAATGGGCGGGGGTAGGTAGCAGACCCTTCCTAGTTTCTACCCTAGGCGTATGTACAGCTCCCTACCAAACACCCTGTATATCGTAATTCATAATACATGTCCAGGCTAAATTCTGGCACTTTAAATGTGACTAGATAATTTGTGTGGCAATGTCGAAGATATTAAAAAGAGGGTAATTTTTGACGTAGACTATCGTGATTGGTTTGCGCCGTTTTTTACCAGACTGCGCCAGAAGGAGGGTTATGTTTTTCGAGCGTATGTATGTATGTTTGTATGTATATTTCTTTGGCACGGCCTACAGCCTAAACGGCTTGATGGATTTCGACGTATGAGGTGTCGTTAGATGTGTAAAAATCGTGAGAGTGACTTAGGCTATATTATTTTAATAAGGCGGTTGCGAATAAAAAAAAGAGGGGAATAAATTTTTTTTTGTAAAAAATTACAATATGGGTTTTAAATGAAAACTAGTGAACAGACGATTCCAAAAATACATACATACTATAGTACTTTTATGCTACCATTTAGACACAAGACTAAAAAGTATGAAATAAACTAAATTATTAAAAAAACAAAAAACCCGACTGCACAAAAAGCTATTAACTGAAAAGAGAAAAACAAGCTCTTTAATCACTAATCAGCTATACCAACTTTGTTTTCTTGAGCAAATATAATTTCAATGTTATTAGGTAGGTGTTGCAGGCGGGGACCAACCAATAATAGGTAGGTATGTTTTATAATTATTCTTTGTCCCCGTTTGCGATACCTACCTAATAACATTGAAATTATATTTGCTCAAGAAAACAAAGTTGTTATAGCTGATTAGTGATTAAAGAGCTTGTTTTTCTCTTTACAGTTAATAGCTTTTTTGTGCAGTCGGTTTTTTAAACTAGTCAAGTGCGCAATGCGGAGGTACGTCGGTAAGACTTAAAATCTCGGTATTACAGTGCTACAAAGCTTACGGTTTCACTCAGCTCCTGTAGTCCGAGCAGACTGTGGAAGTCGCGGCTCCTCTTGGCCTCCGCCTGGTCGGCAATAAGGGACGCGCCGACCTTCCTCTCGAGGAACACGGTGAAGCCCTCGTTCAGCCAGAAGTGCTCGAAGTTCCTGTTCGTGACGAGGTTGCCGGTCCAGCTGTGCATTATCTCGTGCACTATTACGTCGGCTTGACTTCTGTCGCCCGCCTGCAATTTATAGCTATTGTATTGGCTGTGTGTACGACACTAGCGCCACACTAGCGCGGCGTATTGCACGAACTTTGTCGGACAGCCGTGAATTATTCTACACTCTATTAGTACTGTAAAAGTCTGTGTTTGTTCGAGGATTCTACCAAAACTACTGGACCGATTTTGATAAAACTTTTTGTATTTAAAAGCATATTATTAGTCTTAAAAACTGGCGTATATTTTATCCAGGTACGATGACGGGAGCGGATGCGTACGAAGAAGCCACGGACAAAATCGAATTTGTATCGGAGTTTCTATTCAAATTTATACCTGACTTTTAAAACACCTTTGGGGGTTGAAATGCGACAAACCATTATTAAGTGAGCATTTAGATGCCAATAGAAACTTCCAAATTTTAAGTTTGTAGTCTTGACAGTTTTGGAGATTTCGTGTTAAGTTAGTGTGTGGATTTGCATAGATTCAAGCATATTTTCACAGCTTGTCCGGAAAAAGTACAAATTTTTGCCACCCCGAGCGCTGCGATCGATTTGACAGTTTCCATTACCCACTTCGCACATAGCCAATATTCCTACATAGTTATTGGTTATGTGCATGACACTAGCGCCCCTTGCGGTTGTGGACTGCCGTGAATTATATGAAGTTATAGCATAGCCACGACTATATTCCCCAGGGTATAGTAGTCAGAGATATTCTGAAACCTCAGAACATACATCCACAGTTCATTAGTAGTCCCGAAACTCTGTCCAGTGTGACGGGGGGTGAGCCCACCGCCATGTCGTCGTTTGAAGGTTAATAAAATAATGTAAAACCTAAAGAAATGAGCAGCATTGTCGATATTAAATTGCCTATTGGCTAGGAGCCATGACCTTTGCAGCGCCAATTTCCTTATAAGCCTTTATCCCGGTTTTCACACCTTTGGAGGTTGAATTTAAAAAAAAAACCTTTTTAAGTGAGCACCTAGATGCCAATAGAGACATCCATGTCACATTTTTTTGTAGTCTACAGTTTTGGAGATTTCGTGTTGAGTTTGTGTGTGGATTCACATAGATTCAAGGATATTTGAAACAGCTTATCCGGAAATGGTACAAATTTCTGCCACCCTGCGGCGCTGCGATCGATTCGACAGTTCCCATCACCTCACATGTACTTGGTTTTTTAAAGTGATGAATACAAACAAACATAACAACATACATAATACCAATCTAAACTATGATAAAAATGTAACAGAAATGTGTCTGTTCAATGAAGATATTTACAAAAAAAATGACGACAGTTTTGTTTTTACCTGTCCCTGATTCCAAATCACAAATTTTTGGATTTTTTGTCTGTCTGTTTGTTTGTTTGTTTGGGTGTTTGTTTGTTCGAGTATCACGCAAAAACTACTGAACCGATTTTGATGAAACTTTTTTGTTTGATAGGTTATCGTCTGACTTAAAATCTCGTATATAATTTATGCGGACGAAGTCGCGGGTTAAAGCTCGTGGATTATATTTCTAGAGAATTTGATTATTAAATTATGTGTAGTGTCCTTATCTTAAAAATGTAAAATTTTAAGAATGAGCAGAGTACATTTTTTCGTGGCAAAAAAAATGCCTAAGTTATAAATAACTAGAATGTAAACAATACAATCTAATGCTAAACTCCTGCCGTTAATTAATGCTCGATTACTTTTAGAACAATACACATTTGTTTATCAAAATTGATCGATTTCTCTCATTAACTCATTAGTATTGTAACATTTCATTAGTTTTAATTAAGAAACCAAATCTATTACAATATTTTACCTACCTACTCGATTGTTCTGCAGTTTTTCATCACTATGCGTATACCGCGATTTTATTTGTTAACTACAAAATTAAAACTAGTTATAGCCTAAATTCATTTAAGTTTAGACGGTACCATTGATTTTAGAGTTAAATCTTAGACATGTTTCTACTCCAGCTTTTTTAATTTAAAAAAAAAGCAACGGTTTGCACTCCGGGAGTGCCGGCAGAAGTGAAAACTAAGAGATCTTACGTCTTACGTCACGTGACGTCACGGTCTGACTATATCTATGCTTACGAATTTTCGATCAGGTTACGTAACGTCACGGTCCTGACCAGGGGGAGCGTGTGAATTCTCTATGGTCCTGACGTTATTTTAAGATTTTTTACCCATCCCAAAAAGTGCAAAAGAAGTTTTCACTTCAATAATATCACATAGATAGCTTTCTGCCGTCATTTTTTTGACTCTACAACCGCGTCAGAAAGTGTTCCATTGTTGAGAAGATGCGGCCAGAAACTCTACGTTGACTGTACAATTTCATACAAAAAGAAGGACACGATCTCTCATAGCCATATTTCTCTAACTATTTTAAACACTTACCAATAAAGTAGGTGTGACGAAGGTCAGGCAAGGGTTCTCCATGCCCCCGTAGGGGAAGGAAGGTGGCAGCACCAGCAGGTCGTACTGTGTCCACTCGTACCGCCCGCACAGCCTCTCTGCGGCTTGGAGATACTTCTCAGTGTCCGCAAACTCCCATGCACTACGCTCTATTTCTTCCTTTTCTGCCCATACATGAGATCTGAATGTACAAATAATTATTTTCTTCAGACGATCTTGCGGATAGCAAAAACACATTTATTACCAACGAGCTTTTGACTCGCGACTTCATCCGAATGGATTATCCCTTTAGGGGTCAATTTTCGAAAAATCCTTTCTTAGTGCACCCCTACATCATCTGTAGAATATCTAAACTATTATAAAACTGTAACAGAAGTGTGTCTGTACATTGAAGATATTTACAAAAAAAAAAATACGACATGGTTTTTACCTGTCCCTGATTCCAAATCACCAATTTTTGGATTTTTTGTCTGTCTGTTTGTTTGTTTGTTTGCTCGAGTATTACGCAAAAACTACTGAACCGATTTTGATGAAACTTTTTTTGTTTGATAGCTTATCATCTGACTAAAAATCTGGTATATAATTTATACGGACGAAGTCGCGGGTAAAAGCTCGTATATTCTAAATTTCATGTTTCTATCTTCAACGGTTTAGGCTGTGCGTTGTCTGTCAGTCAGGGAACTCTTTTATAAGTATACAGGGTGAAATTGATATCATTTGCATCCTTTTAAACTAAGAGTCTACCCATCAAACTGAATAACATTTACTATTGGAGCAAACTGATTAGAGCAAAAAAATAATCAGCTGCTGCATACATTTGAGTCGAGTAGGTATGGCAGTTTAGTATGGAACAGCAGACTTTTTTTTTTTGCTAAGACCGTTTTGCTACCATAATAAAAGTTGTTCACTTTGATGGGTAGACTCTTAGTTTAAAAGGATGCTAATGATATCAATTTCACACTAGATATATTAATTAACTTTTAACATCAAATTAAAGGTTTTACGGTTCAAACATTTTCAGAAAGTAAAATAATCTCTAAAACGATCTGTCAAAATCACGTAGCTATCTTGGGCGCACTATAGTAAATACCATAAATGAAAAAAGCAGGATTGAGATCATAATTTCATGTTACCTATATAATTTTCAACACACCTGGGGCCAAGAGACCTAGACTCCAGCACACCAACAGCGATGGCCAACAAATACGAGGGTATAGGTACTGGCTGCCGGAACGTAGTCTTGTCACCCCTGGCCTCCCCTCGGATGGCACTCATGAGCACCGTGAACTGCTCGGGGGCCGACACTTCCGCGTCGTATGTGAACTTGACAGCGGGCGTGTCTTGGCATGGCAGGATTGAGCGGGCGTGGATAGGCTGCAAACATTATGTAGGTTTTATTTTATTTTTATTTTATTTTATTGTATAGGTTCACGTACAGATTACAGTCAAGATGAAAACATTTACATTACAATAAGATATTTAGAACTAGATTGTAATCCAATTACACATGTACACAGCATCATTATCTTTAAAACATGGCGGAGTAAGTTCGTTACATAAATTAAAATCCTAATTAATTATTTAAACATAGAAACGAAACAAATACATTCAAGTATACAGTAGGCGCCCAAATTTCAATAAGCATCAATTACCTTAACTTGCATTTTGCTCCAATCAAAAAATGAAAATAGTATTAAACCAAAGTAGATAATTATAAAAAACTAGCGGCCCGTCCCGGCTTCGCACGGGTGGACGTCTAATCTTTTCTAGCAATAAATATAGCCTATGTTACTTAGGGTGAATGTAGCTTTCTAATGGTGAAAGAATTTTTTAAATCGGCCCAGTACTTTTTGAGCCTATTCATTACAAACATACAAACATACAAAAATAGGTACAAATCTTTCCTCTTTATAATATTAGTGTAGATAAAAATGAAATCATTAATTTACATTAACAAAGTAAATTAAGCGATATAATTAAATTAATTTGAATTACAAAATACTATTAAACTATGTTGTTAGTAATTGTTAAAATAAATAAATTTATAAATAGCATGCAAAAATTAACTGATAACTTGTGGTGGGTTGAGAACAGCAATGATGCATCTTTTAAATCTTGCAAGACTTTTGTCAAAAATGTCGAGTTCTATATGTTCGGAGCTGAGGTCATTGTAAAGACGACGTTTTAGAATACTGTGCTCGATTGCTTGCTTCGCCGAATGTAAGATGCATGAAGTCTACCTGGTATCTGGGGACGATACTCAAGGTGTAACAAAACACCCTGGTAATACCGTTTTTTCGAGTTACGCGGTTATTATCTAGAATTAAACCCCAGTAATATTTCAAGGGGATCCAGGGCATGATTTTCGCCCATCGAAATCGCGAAAAAAAAACAGTTGTCCCATACGTTTGGCTCCGAGTAGGTTTGCAGTTTTGTATGGAAGTGATGATTTTTTTTTTCACGATTACATGTTGGTCCCATAAAGGAAGTTGTTCAGTTTGATGGTCTGATCATCCCCTTAAAAAAGTGTCAGCATATAAAGAAGGACCCTATATAGCGACTACACCGAAATCTGCTGTTCCATACAAAATTGCAAACCTACTCGAGTCAAATGTATGGGACGGCAGATAATTTTTTCGCGATTTCGATATTGGTCTCATAAAGAAAGTTGTTCAGTTTGATGTTTTGGTCATCCTCTTAAAAAACTGTCAGCTTATTAAGAAGGACCCTGTATGTAATATAGTTGGGATTCATAAAACTGTTAAAGGTCGCGCGGGCAGATGATTGCTGACACTCACCTGACATTGACTGAATAAATATGGATGTTTCTTCCCCGATGTTTGATTGGGGCCCAGCCATTGTAACGCTGATGCGGTTGGGGAACTTCTATACTTTATCCTTATTTTTAACCTGTCAATAAAACAATTACATAACTTAATTACCTGTAATTTGCGTACAGAAGTTTATTTTAATGAAGGATCGACTTCTCCTAAGATTTTATTGTCTTTTTATTTTATTGTCTTTTTATTTTATTGTCATTGCCTCCGGCCCCCGGAGGTGGGATATAGATTGACTGTGTATACTCAATAACCAATTCGTAAAGCAGAGAAAAGTCGAGCTCACTTCGCTCGCTGTAAGTTTCTGTTTTAAATAATGTAGGTAAATACTAAAGAGTTCTGACGACAGCTAAAAGACGTGGTGCTAATTTCGAGCTTGCTTCACTTACGTTACTTTGCACATGTTTTGTAAAAAGCAAAGGGGTCAAACCGGTTCTGTTTTTGCATGGATGAACCACACGATGTCTGACCACAACATTTATGGTAAAAAAATTTGAGCTCGCTTCGCTTGCTCCGTTATTTTTATAGATCCTTATCTGCCGCCCCCTTGGGCGGCAAAATCGGTCTGTGCCCCGGCCGACAGAAACCCACGCTACACCACTGTATGGTATTGATTTTACATCAATAGCAACAAAAGTACATACATAAACTCACGACCGTAATCCTTTTCGGGGTGGTCAGGTACATTGCTACAACTACCAACTTTCTGTTTAAGAATGTAGTTGTAACAATACTTACATTTAGCGTGTCCACGCGCATTAGCAGCTAAAGTTGCATCATTGAATTGAGAATACCCTTTGGAAATTAGCTTCTGAATGACAACGAAGATTAAAGATATAAACTAAGTTCCAAGAAACTAACGACAAAAATAATTTGTAACTATTAATTTTACGACCATTGAACTAAAAAACTTTCTCAGTGAGACTAACATCGAATAGCTATAAAGCCGATTCTCTTTTTCACGATATCGATGTTAGTTCCTATAAAGTTGTTTAGGTTGATGGTCAGATCATCCCATTAAAAACTGTCAGCATATTAAGAAGCTGCTTACACTGGCGGCTTTTTTAAGTGAAGTTTGAGGTGAATGACCATACCATCAAACTGAACAACTTTCTCTATGGTACCAACATCGAAATCTTTGATGGACCCTTTATATTTAATGTTCCCTACTAAATCGCAGATTACCTAAAAATTCTTCTGTTGCATACATTTGAGTCGAGTAGGCTTGCATGTATTGCATTTTAGTATGGAACAGTTGAATTTGTTTTGCTCCGATCGGTTTGCTGCCATAGTAAAAGTTGTTCAGTTTGATGTGTAGACTCTTAGTTTATAAGGCGGATTATGGGTAGACTCTAAAGGATGCTAATGATATCAATTTCACCCTGTAGTTACTACCTAAACTAGTATATACTAACTACTAGTGCGTACTAACTGTATTAGTATATAACTACTCTGACGCACCACAGATACTCGCATACCTACTGTGCTATGACATGGCTATGACACTACAAAAGCAGTATATATTGCTAACCGTGACCCGTGATCATTTAAGTCTTGAACATTTATTGTTTCATAGAACTGTGACCCGTGATCATTTAAGTCTTGAACATTTTTTTTTTCATAGAACTGTGACCAGTGATCATCTATGTCTTGAACATTTTTTTAGTTAAAAACGATCACATTGTGGCTCGAGCCACATGCCACTGTTTGTTTACTAAATGGGACACAGGAGCAACCACCTTCTCCAGTCTCCGTATCTTCAGAATCAATTGTCCCAGAATCAATTCTTCCAGAATCAATTGTCCCAGAATCAATTGTCCCAGAATCAATTGTCCTAGAATCAATTGTCTCAGTCTCTTCATCTATAAGTATCGGTCTATAATATAATCCGTTAAACGTTAAAGAGGTGACTAGTGGCAGCAATTTGGCAGAATCTCGCCTTTTGCTTTCAGTTTGATCGGGCACGACCTTTCTTTTCAAATGAAAAAGATATTATGATTTATTAGAGCATCTAGATAATTGATTCCACCCAGGGTGTAATCTTTGAAGCATTGCGAACGCGAAACAACGCGCACGCGTCGCGTTAGCACCGCTCTCTCCTCACGGCTCTTTCGAATTCATACTTTATATCACTTGTCATAACGTACACACGGCGACACATCAGGTTACGCACTCTATATACCCATAACTACACTACGAACAAAACACAAAATAGTGCGGTAGAGAGCCTGCATAGACGCGGCTGCCGGCGCAGGCGCAGCGTGCTGTGAGACGAAACAACAACAACATACCGCACCCTCTCGCACGATTCGCAGCGTTCAACTTCTAATATTTCAAAGTCCAAACAGGGTAACCTGACCTGTCGCCGTGTGTACATATTCCTATCGAGCTAAAGCAACGTTCAGCGCTGGAGCCGAAACCACGTCGCAGACGTGTTTAGTTATTAGTTAGTTACTCGTTGCGTTTAAATGTTGTTGCCAAATAAAGAGAGACTATTGGCTACGTGCGAAGTGGGCGTTGGGAACTGTCAAGTCGATCGCAGCGCACGCTTTCGCAGAAATTTAAACTATTTTCAGCCAAGTTATGTCAGATTTGCTTAAATCCATGCAAATCCGCACACTCACTCAACACCCAAATATCCAAAACTACAAAGAATACCAACTTAAAAAGAGAACGCCCAATCCTGTTTCGCCTACAAAGCTGGTAAAGAATTTTATAAAAAATGCCACGACAGAAAAGAATAATTTCCATTTCCTTGGGAAGCACGATATTCCTCCTATCCTGTGTATAATTTCAGCTACCATACGATTTGTATGTGTTCTTTTCAATATTTTATATACAAACAATTCACTGGTCCGTAATGCGCTAGATGGCGCTAGTGCTGTGCACATAGCCAATTTGCTGTAATGAAACATAAGCGGGCTCGATGCGTGCAAGACGCGTGCGCGCGTCATTTGCGTCATATGAACGCGCAATTTAAGAGTGAACTTAGTCATTTAAAAACTACAGGTTTAGCTCCATCTTTCGAGTAGATGGCATAACATTGAGTTTGACTTGACATCGCAGTGCAAAGATTTGCTAACCAGCATTACTATGCACAGCCATAACAGTTGTGGCTCTCATAAGTTCATTTTGTAAATCAATGCATCAAAGTTTACACCCCGTATACCGGATGACTTTTTAAAACGGTGTTTGCGTCCTGCGCTAACGTTAGTGAGATATTCATGATTTTAAACTAAATTTAATTACGTATTAATTTACTGTACTTACCTCAGTATAATATTTTTCGCGCAAAGTAAAAAAGTCATCCGGTAAAATGCGCGTAAATTTTTTCAATATTAAATAAAAGATTTACACACACTGTTAGGCAAGAATAAATTACAATAAACACAAAAACTTTATAAGGACAACTTTTGAACTTTGTATGCAAATAAATTTCATAATGCAATAAACAGAATGCATTGCATAACTTACTTTTCTCCACTTTTAGCTTCTTTGGGCAAAGTGATAGTTAGCCTAGATCCAAAGTTAGGCACTTCACCGTCGACTGTGAACATCAGAGGGGTTCCATCCTCTGATTCTATTGACTCTATGACCTGGTCCCTCACATCTAGCAGCTGAGGAATAATATACAGAACTCATTATAGGTAAATCTAATAAAAAGTTCTTTTTTTTTTCGACTCAAATGCCCGTTTGCCCTAAACTTAAGCACATCTTAACCTGATGCCTAGATTACAGATTGGCTAGATTTGCCTTTTGTTTTGTGCAAAGGTGCAATAAAAATGAGCGAATAATTAAGGGCATACAGACAGGCAGAATGGACGAAAGTATAAGGATTCCTTGTTTGACTATGGAACCCTAAAAAGGGACAAAATTATGTAAGATGTTTAGTAATTTTTACACATTAAAGTGCATGGTAACTACCCATATCTAATTCATCCGAATGACTGTATTATCTATTCAATTTCAAATAACAGCATGAAATTGAGATGAATGTATCTAGACATGTGTTGTAGATAATACAATTTAGATAACATAAACAGATACAAACTAAACTTTATCAGTTTAGATAATAATGGAGTGCACTCGACTACTAATCTAACCTATTCCTTACATTGTTATTTTATGCATTGTATATGATATATTCCTATAAAGGGGTAGACAGACACCATGGATCTTTTATTCAGGCCGTACAGACATACTTCTCTAGAATCATACCCTGCCTTCATTCATTCTCATCAGTTTATTTATTTTATGCCGTGATGCGTCTGCGTTTATTTTATGCCGTGATGCGATGCGTGTAGCCGTGATGGTCCAGTGGCGAGTAACCTTGCCTGCCGTGCAGGAGGCGATGGTTCGATCCCCGTCCAGGCAGACTCGTACCAATGAGTTTTTCGGAATTTATGTACGATTTGTAACACCACTGGCTTTTCGGTGAAGGAAAACATCGTGAGGAAACCGGCATGTTTCAATTTCGAGACATGTATTGTACCCACTGTCCATTAGAAGTGGCGACGGGCTCACTCCCCATCACACTAGACAGAATTATGGTACTAGTGAAACGTGGAAGTTCTGAGGTTTCAGAATATCTCTGACTACCCCCTCGGGGAATATAGTCGTGAGCATATGCCTATTTATTTTTTTCAAATTTTATTTAATAAGTACACTAACAGCATACCTAACATATTTCACATTCAAATAACATTTGTACATGAATTGAATCACTAATACATAGGCCAATTAAAGGTATACACAACATTCAAAAATCGTATGTTATTACAATTAGTGGTATTAGTTTGTCACATAAATGTTTAGAATATGCTGTTGAATTTGACGAAACAAAGAAGTTAAAATAAAAATAAATATAACCTGCATATAACCCATAGATAACTGCAATGATGATAAAATAAATACTAGTTATAAATAAATAAACCACAATGTTTGTGTCATCTAACTTATAAACTATTTAGAAAATATCAGTTATATTTGCACTAATTTCACTGACTAATATCACATTCTTAGGGCAATGGGTCTTTGTTGTCGGTATGGTGTTATTAATGGATCCAAAATCTTCACAAATTCTCTTAATCAATATGTATACATATATGTATAATTATCTTATAAACTACCAACAACACGGTTCCATTGAAATTGGAATTGAAATTTAAAAGTTTTATTGTGCAAACAGAAAGTCAGCTCCCTTTTCCCAGAGAATGTCACAAATGATTTAAATACATACATACATAACATACAGATCCTCACGCCTGTCTCCCTTTGGGACAGGCAGAGACAACACAACATCACCTGCTATGATCCTGACAAACCTCTCGCTTCCCTCACAAGTCTACATTCATCAGTCTTTAAATTAATGAATGATAGTTGAACAAAGTTTAAATGAAACTTACCACTTCATCAGTTTCCTTTAGAACCTCAAAATTGAGCAGTGCTGAGCCAGCCAGCACTTTATTTTCAAAATCAACATTCAGTGATAATGATGCATGCTTCATTATCGCAAAATCTGAAAATCAAAATACAACTTTATTTTTATGAATGATAGCCATGTGGTTCCTGCTTAGAATGGACCACCTCATTTCTTACCGTGGGTGTCGTATGAAGCAACTAAGGGATAAGGTTTCTTTTGCAATGTTTTTGTAGGCGAAATGCTAGACCCCTGTCACCACCTAACGTTAAATCCCAACGTTAAACCTTCAATGTGCTAAAAGTGAACTGCCTTAAAGTGAACTGCATGCTTAAATTGCTTAAGCATTTTGTCGAGTAGTTGTAGAGGTTCTGACAACTCCGAAAGTGATTATAGTCGTGAGTATATAAACTAATGAGAAAAAGTCAGGAATAAAAGAGGCATTCCTTTGTCTCTGCCCACCCCTATGGGTTAGAGATATGCCATTATCATACATCATACAGATCCCAAATCTAAAAGTACTTTGACAAAGTATGATAAAATCTTGAAAGTAAAATCAGATCAGGGAATCTAAATGATGTGAAATTGAACTATGAGCAAAATTTTATTTTTCAAACTATAAATAATAATGATTATGAATAATAAAATAACATAATTTTAATTTGAACAAAAGCATAACTATTTCATTAACTTTAAAAAAATCTCAAAGTAATTTAAATAAAATACAAAAAAAAAATTACTTGAATGTGATAAAGTGTACTCGTTTCGTTTCGGGTTGTTTCGCAGCTGGCGAATGAGTATGACCAAAGAACAAATTGTATGATAACTGATATTATACACAGGATAGGAGGAAGATTGTGCTTCCCGAAGAAACGGAAATTATCCTTTCCTATTGTGGCATTTCTTATAAAATTCAAATTTACCAAGTTGAGGCAAAATGGGATTGGGCGTTTTCTTTATTATAATTTCTTTATAGCTTAGTAATAAAGTAAAAATTTAAATTACTTTAAGTCTGTACAATAATTATACAAAAATAGTATAAATACAATACAAAATATATTATTTTATATATAGACGAGCTTTTACCCGCGACTTTGTCCGCATAAATCTATCTATCAAACAAAAAAAGTTTCATCAAAATCGGTTCAGTAGTTTTTACGTGATACTCGAACAAACAAACACCCAAACAAACAAACAAACAAATGAACAAACAAACAAACAAACAAACAGACTGACAAAAAATCCAAAAATTGGTGATTTGGAATCAGGGATAGGTAAAAACCATGTCGCAATTTTTTTTTTGTAAATATCTTCAATGTACAGACACACTTCTGTTACAGTTTTATAATAGTTAAGATATAAGGTACGATGGGACTGACATGTTTAAAATGTATTTTGCAGGTATTTTGTATAAAAGTCCCTTAAAAAAAATATTACTTTAAAAAAAATTATATATATATTCTTACCTGGCCGTGAATATGAAGAAGGATCATTAGGACTTAGAGACCCCATGGCTCGAACGTTACTAGAAAACGAAATGAACAGCACCACATAAAAGACCAATTTAATATTAAATTTACTACCCATTGTGTCCACTAGCATGTGACCGATGTGAGATCAACTAGAGAAATGACGAAACTATCGAATCAATCAATAGAAACCGGGTAGGTAGGTACTTTATACACCTTTATAGGTATCTATATTGTGCAAATTGATCTAGTAGGTATGAATGAACAGTTTGTTAGTTAAGTAAGTAAATAAACTATTTATGTAGATTTTTAACTAGGAGACTGCATATTGCATTATTGTAACAAGTTTGATTTGTAAATAACAGGAAAACTTCGAAAGTTTCGTTACAAAATAATTTGTTTGTCATTGTGCCACGTTCGTTCTTATTTTGAATTATTTATACAAATCCTACCTCCGATACGCCGCCGCCGGTTCACAAAATAACGGGTAGTTTACTATATTATACAGAGAACTTGTTTTATTAGAGCAAGATTTCTTCAGTTTTTAGCAAATAAAACACAAAGATAAGAATTATAATAATGTCGAAGCGGCGAAACACGTCACGTCAAAATCTGCGTTTGGTTTCATTCAGTTTCATTTCATTTCTATTCCTTCTTCTGTAAGTATTA
The DNA here is from genome assembly GCA_922987775.1 of Agonopterix subpropinquella. NCBI lineage: Eukaryota > Metazoa > Arthropoda > Insecta > Lepidoptera > Depressariidae > Agonopterix > Agonopterix subpropinquella. The sequence continues at coordinate 7,518,482 of OV277710.1, forward strand.
TTCTGTGATGATTACAATCTTCTTGCACAATCCACTGACACTTGGTAAGCTATTTAGCTTAGAAAACTTTTCTATGCTATTTAGAAAAATCATCAAAATAACTTCTGCTCACCTGCTGCGTTCAAAGTTGGTATAAAATATTCGAGGTATTCCAAGTAAAGTCTGCTTTTTGGATACCCAGTAATTATGATTCGCTTTAATAAAGGTAGAACAAGGCCTGGAACATCTGGTTTTCAATAAATTATTGCGTAAACCAAGGCGAACCAAAACTTGCGAGACTACTTTGCCGGAATAGGCCATTTTTTATTTTTTCCTCTTCCTACGATTCTTTACACAATATTCTAACGCATGGAAAATATATTTTTGTTTTATTTCAAAATAATTACAGATTTATTGATAAAAAATTTATAACGACATTACATTATTCTTGCGGTTACTTAAATTTCAGGTTTTATGAAATATTTTCCTCTTGGAAAAAAACAAAGAAACCATCATGAAATTATCTATAGAAACAAATCTTGCGTGGAACGGAGTGACTAGTGTGAAATCCATAGATTAAAAATTATGAAATTAGTTGGAAATTAGTTATGAACAAACAATCGTGATCCACAAGCATTGGTTATTCTCTTTCTCTCTTAAAAGTAAGAATGAGATAGTAAAATTTGTTCTCCTTCTTACTCATGCATGAGGAAAAGAGAGCTAAAGAAAATGCGTAAACATGGGATTGATTATCACACTAGCTATCATGACACCACAGATTACTGATATGTAGCAAGCTACAGATGCGACAGTGAAATTTGCACTTAGTTCCATTGTTTCCGTTGTGGCGTTCTGTCGTCAAACTAATGTGTATAGAACTTGTAGTTATATGTATGTATACACTGATTCTATCCAGGATGCAAAAATAGGGATATTTGACCAAGGAACAAACTATTCAACGATATTATTATGTCATACGACGGAGAAGAATTGAGGCTTCTCAAGGATTCTAAACTCAAGCTAAAATACCAGGAAAATCACAAGATATAAGCTTCTAACGCAACAACACGGCATGAGGCTGCTGTTGTTGTAAGTTCAATATGGCGTTGTATCTCATTGTGTTCAATGAGGACGATGGGAAACAGCGCCACAACGGCTACACCAGAACTAAACTGATAGTACCTTGATAGTACGATAGTACCTATAGGTTTTTTTTGTTGTCATTTTTATTTCAGTAAAGAAAAGAAAGAAAGAAAGAGCGGTTGTTGAAGTAAAATGTAAAACAATTTCATATTGTTCAAGAATTCATAAGTATTAAAAATAATAATTCTCGTGTTGTGTATTAATCTGCAAACATGCTATCCAGATTCCATCATTATCATGGTTCAAACATTATATTGTTCGAAGAAAACACAGTTGCGTACAGAAAAGCAAGTTTTGCTCACGGCCTGACCTTTAGTGAGAAGCCTCTGCTGCCAGGGGAAATATTTTTGGTTGAAATAGAGAAGACAGAACGCGGGTGGAGCGGTCACATGCGCCTCGGGCTGACGTTGCTGGACCCGCAGACGGCGGCGCTGGGTGACAAGGGTCTGCCGCAGTACGCGCTCCCAGACCTTGCTAACACTGGTATGTCATGGATATTCCCTATTTCAAAGACGCAAAATAACGTTTTAATCGAGCTTGTGAATCAAGGGACGAGCGGGCGGCGGGAAAGCGAGCCGCGCGTGTCTGTGCTCGGGGAAGCGAACAGCGTGCGGACCCCTCGCGGATTCATCTCGAAAATGATCCTTAGGCCCCAGACGCTATCACAGAACGGTACGCCACAAGGTATCCTGCCCATGGACGCCGGCAGTCGCATAGGAGTCATGTTCGTACCATGCTCTAAAGCGAGTAAAGACGAGCCAGATCTAGCGGAGATGCATTTTATAATAAACGGTGAGGACCAGGGTCCCTGCACTAAGGGGATCCCGTACACGAGAGGGCCGTTACACGCTGTTGTTGATGTTTATGGAACCACCAAACAAGTGAAGATAGTACAACTTTATGGCGGTAAGTTTACATTAAAATTCATACACTTACAATATTCATTCATTTTACAAACTTGACCTAAAGGGTGATTTTTGAAAATCATACAAGCGACTTGGCACTAGAAAGATGCATAATCTCCATAGTAATTTTGACATTTTCTACTGCCAAGTCGCTCATATGATTTTCAAAAATCGCACTTCATGTCCCCTTAAAAACTATCCTTTTCAAAAGTTCGATACAATATGGTCAAGTTTCTGACCATCCTATAAAAATGTCCACTGCATTAACACTTTAACTGCTGACGACCTACATCGCTGGTCAGCTACAAATGGGACACAGTGCGCACGACTGAAACGTTGAGTCAGAATTGTTTAGCATTCCACAGTGTTAGCACTGAGCGAGTGTCATCGTTTTGAGCTTAGCAGCGAAAGTGTTAAGAAGAGTAAGCGAGGATGCCGAGGATGGCCCGATCTGTTTCTGGAAAATCGAAAAGCACCGCTACATGATACACCATCCTTCGCACGGTTGGAATATAAACTAAACTGTGCGTGCGGCGCACATCAGTCTAACACATCAGTGTTCATAAGGGAATGTGGTTGTGACTTTAGACCCTTGCTTTATTTATAAGGAGCTTTTACCCGCGACTTCGTCCGCATAAATTATATACCAGATTTTAAGTCAGATGATAAGCTATCAAACATAAAAAATTTCATCAAAATCGGTTCAGTAGTTTTTGCGTGATACTCGAACAAACAAACACACAAACAAACAAACAAACAAACATACAAACAAACAAACAGACAGACAAAAAATCAAAAAATTGGGGATTTGGAATCAGGGACAGGTAAAAACCATGTTGTAATTTTTTTTTTGTAAATATCTTCAATGTACAGACACACTTCTGTTACAGTTTTATAATAGTTTAGATTTTCAATAACAGCAAACAACCAAAAGTTCTTTAAATGCATGCTTTACTGTTATATTATTTCAGCTTCTACACATTTGTGGTCCCTGACCTCCATTTTACTGACTTTATCATGGTGGTGCTGCATTGAGAAACTGAATTTAAAGCAAACTAGTGAAAATCTCAAATAAGGTGCCACAAATGTGTTAAACTTTCATCAAGAAATGTCTTTGAAATACTTATTTCTGGTTGCAGTTAAAACACTTCAAAATGTGTGTCGCGATGCAATACTCCAATACGTGAACAACAAATCAGTCAAATCATTACCATTGCCAAAATGCTTGAAGGACTTCTTGCTCTCATAGGTTTGCAGCTAAAAGCTGGTGTTTTCTCGAGGTGACAATAACGGTCACAACACATAGCAGCTATAATATGTTGCTGTACTCTTGTGTACATAAAATTACATAAGCACGTCTCGTTCCTGCGTGTGAGTGAGAGGAAACAATTAGAAACTTGCGTGCGTTAGAAGAGTACAGCAACATATTATAGCGGCTGTCTGTGTTGACCTTAAGGCTGTTTAAATCAAAGCCCTGTACAATTATAAATGCATACTGATTGTAAGTATACATTGATTAAGACTAACCATTGCTTACCATTGCTTCTAAGTCGACATAACCCAAAGAATTGCTAAACTAAAAGTGAGACCACAATAGGTGAATGCGACCTTAGGATACGATATGGCGCGAACAAGTATTGTTTATAAACATATATTAAATTGTTTGAGATAAAAAGCAGTGACACTTCATCAATTTCTGCTTCTTCGCATCGCTATAGTGAGGTCTTATCCAATGGCTAATGGGGACGAAGAGTTCTAGAGTGGCGACCACATACAGGAAACCGCAGCGTGGATAGATGACCTGGTCAAGGCGGTGGAATCCTGTTGGATGAGGGCAGTGCAGGACCTGTCCTTGTGGTGATCTATGGGGGAGGCCTATGTACAGCAGTGGACGTCTATCTGCTGAGATGATGATGATGATGAACCATTGCTTGTGTTACTATCATCCATACTAATATTATGAATCTGAAGGTGTTTCTGTCGCTCTGCTTATCATGTGTCTTCACATCTGAAGTTCTAAACTGATTGCGATGAAATTTTATAACAGTTGCTTAGTGAATTTTATTATGAAACCAAAAGAAATCATGCAGTAGCTTTACAAGTGACAAATAAAAAAATAGAACCCAAAGTCATAAATGACTTTGAACTAACTTTTATTTAAGACTTCTAAGATTTTGTGTTATGCAAGAGACTTGAGTTCAAATTATAACAAAGTAAGCAAGCAAAGTAAATTATCGGAGCTGATAACAAATTGTTTGGGTTATTTTCATAATGCCTGCCTTGCATCCTCTCTTCTCATTATAACTAGAGATCGGATAATCGGATGCATATTTACCTAAACTTCACTTTTTTCCCCACAAAAACATAATATGGATATGCCTTTCTCAATATAGTTAATTAAAAAAGACGGCCCGGTAGCACAGTCGGTAGTGAACCTGCCCGCTGTGCCGAGGGTCGCGGGTTCGAATCCCGTAAGGGACAAATATTTGTATGATGAATATAAATATTTGTACCCGAGTCATGGATGTTTGTATCTATATATGTATTCTACAGGGTGTAAATTAAAATAGGACAGCTACTTAAAGAGGTGCTTCAGACCATCAAACTGAACAACTTTCTCTATGGGACCAATATCGAAATCGCGAAAAAAAAATCTGCTGTCCCATACATTTCAGTCGAGTTATGTTTGCAGTTTTGTATGGGAGAGCGGATTTTTTTTTCGCGATTTCGATATTGGTCCCATAGAGAAAGTTGATCAGTTTGATGGTCTGAAGCACCCCTTTAAGTAGTTGTCCCATTTTATTGTACACCCTGTATATCGTTGTCTAGTCATTATAATACAAGTCCAGGCTAGATTCTGGTACTTTAAATGTAACTAGATAATTTGTGTGACATTTCTAAAAAAAAAAAAAAAAAAAGTCAGGCCTATTAAGTACTTTCGACAACAAAACATCTCGGACAACATGAACAACTTGGTCGACTTGGACAACTCTGTCAACTCAGACAACTTTGTATAAGTTGACAAAATTGTCAGAGTTGTTAATGTTGTCCAAGTTGTTTATGTTGTCAGAGTTGTTCAAATGTCCAAGTTCTACGATATTTTAGCAATACCGGGACTCAAGAACGATCCTGGGATTGTTTCATAAAATTAATAAATTAAGACGTGTCCACATTATTCTTGTGAAAAATGAAGTTTAGGTAAATATGCATCTGAATATCGGATCTCTAATTATAAGTTATGTGTAAGTAATGGTTGGTTTTAAACTGTTAGTTATTGATTGTATAGGGACTTTAATTTCATGTACTATATAGCTATGGTTGTTTGTATAAAGGGACTCAAATCTAATCCTAAATGTGAGGTAAATTGTAAATGTTACAAATTAAAATATATTGGAGCTCTATGTATTTTTGATTTCAATGGGAAACTGTTACACCGGCTCTTCATTCTCGCCGAGAACGGGCGAGACAGACCGAGAACGAGAGTGAGGATGCCCTTCATTGTTCTTGTGGCATCATAACATAAGCCATAGTAATTTTCCTTGAAAGTTTGAAATTGAAAATTTCTCGGCGTAAGTGAAGTGCGGGCTTTAAAACTATCTTCAAAATGTAAATTACAAGTATCCACATTTTATGTCATATTTTCTTATTATATGTTTGTGTATGTGTATGTGTCATTTGAAAATGGAGTTTACTTTCTTAGGCTGAGATTCGGAGACGTTTTTTAAGTCTTAATCTTCGTCTCTGAATCTCAGGCTCAAAGCCAAGCAGCCGCCCTAGTATGGTAGTGTGAACAGCGCTATCGCGTCTTCGCTCTTGTTCTATTTGCGCGCCAACGTACGAGATAAAAGGCGTGATATAGCTGTATCATGCGCAACATGCTAGGTAGGCAGGTGCTGAAGTCAGATAAAACTCAGTCACATTATCTGTGCTCCTGCGCAGCATGGCAATTGACATGGCTGCGTTCAGGGAGTGCGATTTTTGAATCTCATTCGCTGAGTTCAGCAGTTGAAAATGTCAAAATTACTGTGGAGATACGCATCTTTCTACTGCTGATTTGACTTTCAAAAATCATACTTCAGGAGTGCGATTTTTGAAAGTCAAATCAGCAGCAGAAAGATGCGTATCCACAGTAATTTTGACATTTTCAACTGCTGAACTCAGCGAATGAGATTCAAAAATCGCACTCTAGATTGTGATTACTGTTTTCACAAATAGAAAACAAAACCATTAAGTTTATCTATGAAGGAAAGTGAAATGAATGCAATGTATCATTTGTAACATTTACAATTAAAAGCAAGGTGTTATGAACACTTTGTTTAGTAAGTTAACAAGTCCGTGGTAAAGAGATGGAAGTTTTAAATTGATCTGAATAGTTTATCTAGGTTATAATAATGTAGAATGAGTGTAGTGTATCATTTTTAAGGCTTAACACAAAATTTGTCGATAGCACAAGGTTAAAACTTTTAAAATTGTTATTTTTCATAACATAATGGACAGGACAATTTCTTCACTATTTTATTGTCTTCGATCAAAAATAAAATACTTGGTGGACTAATGCCCATAAATCCTCCTTGACTGTAGGCCTGTGCCCTGTAGTGTGACGTATATCAGTTGACGTTGATGATGATAATAAAAAAAAACTAGATATAAGTAACACTCCAAAAGTCTCGTTCAGAAGTGTCCTTTAACGAATATCTGAGGGCACTTTTATCTTAGCTCATCATAGCATATGCTATGCCAGGACTTCCCAACCAGTGGGGCGCGCCCCCCTTGGGGGGCGTTGTGATATCGTAGGGGGGCCACAATGTGTTTGCATTTTGAAAAGAAAAATCCAGTTAACGACGTAAATTCCACTCATTAATTCATTTTATTAATTAACTCATTCATTCAATTACTAATTCACCCATTCGTTTGATGTTACTGACATGTTCAGGCTCAGCAGGTCTCAGAAAGCACCTTTCACACGCGCTTGTCGTTATAATTTCGATACTGGGGGGGCATGCAAATATTACTTATTACACCATGGAAGGCGTGACGCAAAAAAGGTCGGGAAACCCTGTGCTATGCTATATTCGAGTATAAAAATTCTATGCCACTTTCCTGAGTATAAGCATAGAGTAAATAAATTATACCTACACAAGTATAAGTTACATCCCCGTCATGGGACTTTGTTTTCGTCATGGGTCATGGATCTTTAGTTTTTATTTATGATCGATGCGTTTGTATATAATTATGTTAAAAAAATTAATGAAAACCTGAAAACTGCTTATACAGAATGTAATTTAGAAATACAATTTTTAATGTAACGAATTTCATTAAGTTACACATCACATTCTGTATGTTATTCTATTAAGGGGGCACCAAGCCTATTGTGCTGCCCTCAATCGTATTTTTTTTATTTCTAATCATTTAAACAACATTTCCAAAAAACAAGAATGCCACATTGTAGTCATTGCTGATTTTCAATTTATCGGTTCAAGGCGGCTTGTTTTTAAACCGAATGTTTGTAAGTAGTTATTATTTTTTTAAAAGGCGGTCACTTTTGGCTGTTTAACCATAATAACTTCAAGCATAAAGCATAATAACCCGTAATGTTCCGATAAAATTGAAAGCAAATCACTAAAATGTGACATTCTTGTTTTTTGGAAATGTTGTTTAATTGTTAAGAAATTAAAAAAATACGATTGAGGGCAGCACAATAGGCTCGGTACCCTCTTAAGTATTCGATTCGCTATAAACAATATTCAGGATTTGCATTCTTTTGCTTATTATGTTGTATAAAGCATTTTTATCAATAGAAAATGTTTACTAGTATTAAAATTAAAGTATTGTATTGGTTCTATTTGTTACATAATTTCTTCTAATGATATAACTTGCCAACATCAATTTAAGTTTCACCCACTAAGAATATATTACCCTAAAATTCAAGTTGACCCTGGAGTGCGATTTTTGAACCTCATTCGCTGAGTTCAGCAGTTGAAAATGTCAAAATTACTGTGGAGATACGCATCTTTCTACTGCTGATTTGACTTTCAAAAATCGCCCTCCTGAAGTATGATTTTTGAAAGTCAAATCAGCTGTAGAAAGATGCGTATCTCCATAGTAATTTTGACATTGTTAACTGCTGAACTCAGCGAATGAGATTCAAAAATCGCACTCCTGTAAAGAGTCTGATAATTACACCATATTTATTTATATCCATTATAATTTTAAGAATTCATGATTGCAATTGTATATTGATAAATCTTGATTATTTAATTCATTCCAACATAAATACGTAATTTATTTGTTTGTACAAAATTCAATAGTGTTATGTTCCATATTGTTGACTTTACATCTAACTTTGTAAAACTTACTATTTTGAGCTTAGACGAAACCAAAAAAGGGAAGATGCAGCATACATTGTATAAAGGAAAAACGCGTTTAATCCTAAATCCTTATGGTTGAAATGGAAATTACGTTATTTTTATGGGTGTATTAACATAATTTCCATTTCATAGTCATGCGTCTGTTGCAGTAATATCAAATCAAGCACGCACAAGCAAAGCTGTGACACGTTGATGCGACAATACAGGTGAACAAAGCAAGTCAAGTGGACTCAGTTTATCGAGCATACGCGCGGTGAGTGCCGCTTCTTCCTTTTTTGGTTTAATCTAAGATTTCAAGGCTGAACTGTGCCTGTAGACTAGCTAGTAGTAGTTGAAACCTAAATGATACCTACTTGATAAGTACTCGTTAACATTTGTCACCATCCCTATACAGGGTGTAACAAAACACCCTAGTAATACTTAAGGGGGTGCTTCAGACCATCAAACTGAACAACTTTCACTATGGAGCCAACATCGAGAGAAAAAAAAAAATTCTGCTGTCCCATACAAAACTGCAGTACCTACCTACCGACTTGACTAAAATGTATGGGACAGCAGGTTTTTTTTATTTCTTCTCGATGTTGGCTCCGTAGTGAAAGTTGTTCAGTTTGATGTTCTGAAGCATAAGTATTACTAGGGTGTTTTGTTACACCCTGTATTTATTAACAGTCATGCATGATTTGGTGGTGAAGCGCCTATCTTAAATAACTACTCCTCAAAATATTATAAATTCCTTTGATAATTTATATGTCAAGATAGTCGAAACGAACGCGTCGAAAAAAATATCACCCAAGTCACCAAATCTCGGGTGACAAACCCTATCACTATGCACGCACACAGAGATAGCAGGTATGTATGAGTGTATGACGCCACACGCACGCCAACATAAGAAAGATGGCCCGTTTGTTTTAGTACGTTAGAAGCGTGAAGCTCTATCTTGACATATAATTAATCAAACACCTTGAATAGATTGAGGGTTTAGGGTTGAACTTCACCTGGCAGCACCGCATCGCCTTTTTCTGTCGCTCTATCCTTTTCTGTCACTCAGGAACGTCATTTGCTAGAGCAAATAAGGTAGACGGAACGCGATCGTGCGCGGCGGTGCTGCGGCGTGCTGTCGTGTTCCGTCTACCTTATTTGCTCTAGCTAATGAAGTTCCTGAGTGACAGAAAAGGATGGAGCGACGGAAAAAGGCGATGCGGTGCTGCTAGATGAGGTTCAACCCTAAAATGATTAACTATTCGAAGTTTTTAGCCATCTTATATGTGATTCAGATAATTCTAACATATCTTTTGACGACAGAGTACAAGGTTTTGTTTATCAACCCACTAGCTTAGTTTATAGACAGACATGCGATGTGAATAGTTAGGTACCTATCGGAATTTTATTTTATTGAATAAAATTATTTTACAATTACTTTACACCGTTTCATTTGGAAAATAAAACAAGTCATTTTTCATTAATATTTATTGCTCTTGAAATATAAATGTTAAACTAAAACAAATCCTCTTCAACTAAATTAAATCTATTGTATGCTAAATTAGTTTAAAACTTTGCATATTACATGCGTTTACGTCTAACAATATTGTAACAAAGTCGAGTCTGCACTCTATACTATTCTACTACTTAAGGCTGCACCGAGCCTATTGTGCAAAAAACAAGTATGTCATATTGAAGTCATTGCAGATTTTCAATTTATCAGGAGTTCGATTTTTGAATCTCATTTGCTGAGTTCAGCAGTTGTAAATGTCAAAATTACTATGGAGATATGCATCTTTCTACTTATGATTTGACTTTCAAAAATCATACTTCAGAAGTGCGATTTTTGAAAGTCAAATCAGCAGTAGAAAGATGCGTAGCTCCATAGTATCTAATTTTGACATTTACAACTGCTGAGTTCAACAAATGAGTTTCAAAAATCGCACTCCTAGTCACTGCGGATTTATTTTTATAATGTTTGTAGTTTTTATCTTTCTTTTGGCGGTTTTAACGATAGATAATAGCTACAAGCATAAAACATAATTTGGGTATTTGACTACATTCAATATATTTTATTTTTATCTACTCAATAAAAAAAGGGTTAGAAAATAACGCTTAACTCCCATTTTCATTGAGTTTTTAGCTTGAATACTATTTTTAATAACAAGATAAGGTATAAAAAGTAATGAAAATGTTGATGACGTCACAACTCAATATTTAGTACAAATCTTCATACAAAGCGCATGTTTTGACGTCCGATAAAGAGTAGCTGATTTGACTAGTTGTCAAGTAGCCAATCGTGACAGTCTTGTTTTTTGGAAATGTTGTTTAATTGCTTAGAAATTAAAAAAAACGATTGAGGGCAGCACAATAGGCTCGGTAGGCTCTTAAAGAAAACTTTGACATAAATAAAAAAAAAGAAGAGCATTTTTGGCGATCGACATTATAGATGCTTGCTTTGCAAGAAAATAGATAAGGCTAAAACAAAATAAGAGGCACGCGAAACATGTCACTTCCCGAATTCTTTAGGTAGAGGCAGAGTGTATGGTACAATTTTACTTTTCTGCGTATCAAAATCTCGAAAATTCAATAGATTGTCGGCTTCGATGTGTTCTTCCCAGTAGTAAACGAATTTTGCATTTAGTGTGCCCCTCCAATGCTGAAACCAATAATAAAACATTAGATTCGCATTGCTTTAGAAGTCGCAGTATGAAACGCACGACTAAATAATAGGCCAGTTATTTTACGGAGTTTTGTTAGGCGGGGTAGGGAGTAATTATTAATTGGACTTTTAAACTGCAACCGGCACCATTTAGTGACAAAAATACTATCCTAAACCATATTAAAAAAAAAATTGCTACGCAACATAGAAATCTAAATTGTGTGTCCCAGAAGGCTTTTAAATTAATAATATTAATACCAATGCACTCATTTGAATATGATTTCACAATATACAATATTATTTTGCAATAAAATAGGCATTAAAATTTAAAAAATTAGGTATTTATTAGAAAATACGAAGGTATTTTTTAAAACCTTCTAAGTAGAAAAAAATATTTACACCATGTTTGAAGTATGTATAATGGTAAAGCCTTCAAATATGTGGAAAAAAAAATTTTATCAGGTTTTTTAGAACGAGATAATATCTAAATTTTAAAATTGGAACTGTTGCTGACGTGATTTGTTTTTAATTTTGGTACATTCCTTAAGCTCAAATTGGCTCTTCAATATTATAGCGAAAAAAAATGCAATTAGTAATTAGTCCCGGCACAAACCGTAAAATGACTGGGCTATAAAGCGACCAAACAGGAAAACCGTCGTGCGCGCTCGCTTTCGCATACTTTAAAGTGCTTCGCTGCAAAGTACAAACCCGGGCGAATGGAGTCGGGTCCTACCCGGGTCCTGGGTTCGAATCCCGGTTCGGTCATGGATGTTTACATGTTTGTGCCGTTGTTGTATGGTTTCCATAATAAACAGCCTATAAATAGTGCTTTCTTGGGATCTTTACAATGTATGTGCCTGTGAGCGTTATTTATTTTATTTTTTTATTTAATTAACTTGACTCCTGGCTCGAACAACGTTGGTGTAAACAATAACAAACAGCAAAAGAATAACTCGACAATTCTAAAGCGCAGGGACATGTGCAACGGTAACTGAGATGCATCGCTACTGTCCTCTCTTTAGAATTTTTGCGCGTCGTTCGAGCCAGGCCCTGTACCCGTACATTGGCGATATATCGAACATCGGAAATGTTCGATATATCGCCAATGTTTCGCTATTGAACTGTCTAGCTATTATCGTTCAAAAGTTAGAGCCCTAAATAGTTAGGACAGACGGATATGAATAGGGTCCCGTTTTCACCCTTTGAGTACGGAACCCTAAAAATAAGAAGTGCATAACTTACAATATGTACTCAACCACAGCCTTAACAAAAGTTGTGTGTCGAACTTTGAATCAGAAACGATGTCGAACGAATTCATTCAGTTCAGTAGGTGACTACCTACATGAAGTAGGAGTACATGATAGTTACGAGCAATTTGCTGCATTATTCTTTAATCTTTGCACACTCGCTCGCCTGACCCGGTTCGCTCGTGAATCATACAAAATTCGGCTGCGTGATGTCATTACAATCATTAATGCAGTCATCATAAAAAAGACCGCTTTCACATTGTAGGTAATAATTTTTAAAACACTCGTATCTTATCATATTCCTGCGTACCATTTTATATGAATGTTTTAAACTACTTAGGTAGTTACGTTGGTAGGTTATAGTGTCTAAAGTTTCACCCATAAGGATCATGTCCTTATCCCATATTATGCGGAAAAAATAACCGACTGATGAACCATGTCAGTTTTTATACTGTTCACATAGCTACAGTGCATACTACAACAATATCATACGATCACTCTTGCAGCTGATCGTAATTTTTTACAGACCTTTAATCATCAGTAACTCCTAGATTTCTTATGCCCTATTTATTAATAGGGCATAAGAAATCTAGGAGTTACTATTATTAATACCTATTTATTAATAGGGCATAAGAAATCTAGGAGTTACTGATGATTAAAGGTCTGTAAAAAATTACGATCAGCTGCAAGAGTGATCGTATGATATTGTTGTAGTATGCACTGTAGCTATGTGAACAGTATAAAAACTGACATGGTTCATCAGTCGGTTTAGGAGATACAGCCGTTCAAAGGTCGGAACTTTGACTGGCTGCATCCGAATGACAGAACTTGCCAATTTTTGTACTGTTCCCATAGCTACAGTGCATCATCATCATCATCATCTCAGCCGACGGACACGTCCACTGCTGGACATAGGCCTCCCCCAAGGATCGCCATAACGACCGGTCCTGCGCTGCCCTCATCCATCGTTTTCCCAGCGCAGCGTGGGTAGGCCCTCCACACGGTGGACCGACGACCTACAGTGCATACTACAACAATATCATACGTTAACCTTTGCAGCTGATCGTAAATTTTTACAGACCTTTAATCATCAGTAACTCCTAAACCGACTGGAGTTATGCAGGCAGACCTGGTTCATCCCCATCACAGAGATGCTCTACACCCCATAAACACTGAATCAGCCTTGCTGCTGATGGTTGCAAAAAGTACACTTCTCTCTTTTACTATAAAAAGAAAATCAGGTAGTAGGCCAGATTCGTTGATATCAGAACCAAGTGCATGAAGATAATTAGCAATTTAGCAACAATGTAACAAACACTATAGATATAAATATTTTGCTTTAATCAGATTAGCTTCAATGTTGATAAGATAATGTTAAAATGAGGGATTCTTCCTGCTACGGCTACCTTATTGACATGGGCCTCTTTAATTGTGTCACGGACTGTACAATAATATTATCATGTGGAGCACGAGGACCTGTTAGTATCCCGTGCTTCGCCCAGGTGGAGAACCTAGGTGGAGCACGGGCTCGGACCCAAATTGATGATATTGTAGTGTACGTAATACTAACATTGCGTATGTGTTCAGACCAAATTGTGATAGTAGCGTGGCCGTACTTCTTGGCGAGATCACTGGCTTTGTTCAATAATTTAATTGCCTTTGCCTTCTTGCCACTGACGAAGTTATTATATGCGAGAAGTAGGTAGTATCTGTAAGAAAGTTGGTATTACCAAACCAACAGATATTTTAAAGTCTAATAGACCCAGAGCCCCCAACGGTCTAGGGCCTAAACGTATAGGAAAGCTGGTTTCAGTCTAGCTCGAAAATAGACACCAAAGTACATAATTTAGCCTCGGTCTTATGACTCAAAGCGGTCACTGAAATTTTTTACAGCGGTCAGAGAATTGCGAAAAAATGGGGTCTGGGCCTAAACATATAGGAAACGAACTGGATGCATTTTAAGAAAGAGCCCTCTTAGGACAATACCACAGCATATTTCGTTTTTCTCAAATCGGTTACTGTTCAAAATCAGACCGGGGTTGAAAATCTAAAAAAAATTGTCTTGGGCCTAAACATATAGGAAATGTGAAAACAACATGGATCAACAGAACACACTTTACCCATCACGAAAAACCCGGTCTTACATGGCGGATCGGTCACCTTTCCAGAATCAGACCACTTTTATAAGATACCAAAAATGACATATATCTCGACAATGGTTAATGATAGAAAAAAATTGTTAGTAACAAAATTATTGGAAATTTAATGTTCTTTAAGTTTGCAATAGCTTTGTTTACAATTTGATGCATAGGAGACGAGATATTTGTAAAAACTGAATAATTAAAATAGTAATAGACAGATATCTCGACAACGGTTGATGATAGGAAAAGTTTGTTCAGGACACAATTGTAGATAATATTATGTTCTACAAGTTTTGTTACAACTTAGTTCACGATTTGATGCATACGAAACGAGATATTTGCAAAAACGAATAAATTAAAATAGTAATAGACAGATATCTCGAAAACTGTTGATGACAGGAAAAGTTTTTTAACATAAAATTTTAGATAATGTTATGTTCTACAAGTTTAGTAATAACTTTGTTCACAATTTGATGCATACGAAACGAGATATTTGCAAAAAATAATTAATTAAAATAGTAATTGACGATATCTCCACAACTGTTGATGATAGAAAAAGTTTGTTAAGGACACAATTGTAGATAATGTTATTTTCTACAAGTTTTGTAATAACTTTGTTCACGATTTGATGCAAAAGAAACGAGATATTTGTAAAACTAAATAAATAAAATAGTAATAGACAGATATCTCGACAACGGTTGATGACAGAAAAAGTTTGTCTAATAAAATTGTAGATAATGCTGTTCTACAAATTTGGTTATAACTTTGTTTACAATTCTATTTATAGAATAACGAGATCTGCGCAAAAACTAATTATTAAAAATAATAACAAACAGATATCCCGACAACGGTTGATGATAGAAAAAAATTGGTCAAGATAAAATTGTAGATAATTACTTCTATGTTTTACAAGTTTTGTTATAACTAAATAAAAAATAAAATAAATATCTTGGACAATGTCACACAAATTATCTAGTCACACCTAGCAATAACAGTTCTAGTAATAACTTTTTTAATAATTTGATGCATACCTACAAAACGAGATGTTTCCAAAAATTAATTAATTATAATAATAACAAGTATATCTCGACAACGGTTAATGATGTAAGAAATTTGTACAAAATAAATTGTAGGAAACTGTATGTTCTACAAGTTTTGCAATAACTTTGTTCACGATTTCATTCATAGGAATTGAATAAAATTATTTATTTGCATTGTTAAAAAGAGAAACTCTTAATACTACACAAAAAGCAAATTTTAGATCAGACAAATGAGTAAATGATAATTTTTTGTTAAAATGGATAATTTGTTGAAAAAAACAATTGTGATCTGTAGGTCGTATAAGTTAGTTTTTTGCAAATATCTCGTTTCTTATGCATACAATTTAAAAAGTTGATACAAAACTTGTAGAACAAACAATCATCAACAATTTTATTCTGACAAATTTTTTTCTACCGCTGTCGAAATATCTGTTTGTTATTATTTTTAATAATTAGTTTTTGCACATATCTCGTTTTCTATACATAGCATTAAATAAATAAATAACGCTCACAGGCACATACATTGTAATGATCCCCAATTAAGCCTTAGGCTTTTTGTTATGGGAACCACATACAGCAATGGCACAAACATATAACATCCATGACCGAACCGGGATTCGAACCCAGGACCCTGGCTTAGCAGTCCGGCGTGCAAAGAAAGCATTGTAAAGAAAGTTATAACCAAATTTGTAGAACAGCATTATCTACAATTTTATTAGACAAACATTTTCTATCATCAACCGTTTTTGAGATATCTGTCTATTACTATTTTAATTATTTAGTTTTACAAATATCTCGTTTCTTTTGCATCATATCGTGAACAAAGTTATTACAAAACTTGTAGAATATAACATTATCTACAATTGTATTTAAGACAAACTTTTTCTATCATCAACCGTTGTCGAGATATTATCGTCTATTACTATTTTAATTAATTATTTTTTGCCAATATCTCGTTTCGTATGGATCAAATTGTGAACAAAGTTATTACAACACCTGTAGAACATAGCATTATCTACAATTGTATGTTAAAAAACTTTTCCTATCATCAACAGTTTTCGAGATATCTGTCTATTACTATTTTAATATCTTCGTTTTTGCAAATATCTCGTTTCGTATGCATCAAATCGTGAACAAAGTTGTAACAAAACTTGTAGAACATAATATTATCTACAATTGTGTCCTGAACAAACTTTTCCTATCATCAACCGTTGTCGAGATATCTGTCTATTACTATTTTAATTATTCAGTTTTTACAAATATCTTGTCTCCTATGCATCGAATTGTAAACAAAGCTATTGCAAACTTAAATAACATTAAATTTCCAACAATTTTATTCCCAAAATTTTTTTCTATTACTAACCATTGTCGAGATATCTGCTATTTTTGGTATCTTATAAAAGTGGTCTGATTCTGGAAAGGTGACCGATCCGCCATGTAAGACCGGGTTTTTCGTGATGGGTAAAGTGTGTTCTTTCGATCCATGTAGGTTTCACATTTCCTATATGTTTAGGCCCAAGACCCATTTTTTTCAATTTTCAACCCCGGTCTGATTTTGAACTGTGACCGATTTGAGAAAAACTAAATATGCTGTGGTATTGTCCTAAGAGGGCTCTTTCTTAAAATGCATCCAGTTCGTTTCCTATATGTTTAGGCCCAGACCCCTTTTTTTCGCGATTGTCTGACCGCTGTAAAAAATTTCAGTGACCGCTTTGAGTCATAAGACCGAGGCTAAATGATGTACTTTGGTGTATATTTTCGAGCTAGACTGAATCCAGCTTTCCTATACGTTTAGGCCCTAGATCGTTGGGGGCTCTGGATCTATAATCTTATACAGAGTGTAACCAAACATCGCCCATCCCATCAAACTGAACAACTTTCACTATAGAGCCAACTTCGACATCGCGAAAAAAAATCAGCTGTCCCATACAAAATTGCTGTACCGACTCAACTAAAATGTATGGAACAGCTGATGTTTTTTCACAATTTCGAAGTTGGCTCTATAGTGAAAGTTGTTCAGGTTGATGGTCTGAAGCACCCCCTTAAGTATTACCTAGGGTGTTTTGTTACACTCTGTAGTTATAAAGGGTGTCCAGCGGGAATTTTTCAAGTAAAAAATTGAATAATACAAAAAAAACCAAAGAGTTTTTGTTATTTTTTTAGTTTTTCGAAATGAAGTCTGACAATGCGGATTTTATTTTTTGAAGACAATGGCCTCGATTCGGAGTGTACCACGACTAAACTAAACTAAATGTATTCCTGTCACTTTCTAAAATAAGATTAAGAAAAGAGACAGAAAACCAACAGCTGACTTTAGTGCTGTCAAAGTGACGTTACACGCCCAAAAACGACTTAAATAAGATGGCATCTTATTTTGCGCATTTAACGTCACTTTGACAGCACTAAAGTCAGCTGTTGGTTTTCTGTCTCTTTTCTTAATCTTATTTTAGAAAGTGACAGGAATACATTTAGTTTAGTTTAGTCGTGGTACTTACACTCCGAATCGAAATGACGCCCGTTTCTCTCAAGGCACTCTTGCAACCGAACTCTCACATTTGCAATGGAGAAGATAACCATTTTTCGTTTTATATGCCAAAAAATTATACAAATAATTAGAAAATAACTGTGTTTTTATTATTTTTCTATCTTTAAAACTGACCGAGAAATAAAAGTGCAAAGTTAAAATTTTCGGTCAAAGCCGCGGACCGAGCGCGATATCGTTGATGACGTCACGGTATGACGGTACCCAATCTCAAGTATCCCAATCGGTAGTGTAGTGTGTGGTTACATAAGCGGATCGACTAGCGTTTTCATAAGCGGAGCGACTAGCGTTTTCTTAAGCGGAGCGAATAGCGTTTTCATAAGCGGAGCGAATAGCGTTTTCATAGGCGGAGCGAATAGCGTTTTCATAGGCGGAGCGACTAGCGTTTTCATAAGCGGAACGGATAGCGTTTTCATAAGCGGAGCGAATAGCGTTTTCATAAGCGGAACGGATAGCGTTTTCATAAGCGGAGCGAATAGCGTTTTCATAAGTGGAGCGAATAGCGTTTTCATAAGCGGAGCGACTAGCGTTTTCATAAGCGGAGCGCTAGCGTTTTCATAAGCGGAGCGAATAGCGTTTTCATAGGCGGAGCGAATAGCGTTTTCATAGGCGGAGCGAATAGCGTTTTCATAAGCGGAACGGATAGCGTTTTCATAAGCGGAGCGAATAGCGTTTTCATAAGCGGAGCGAATAGCGTTTTCATAAGCGGAGCGACTAGCGTTTTCATAAGCGGAACGGATAGCGTTTTCATAAGCGGAGCGAATAGCGTTTTCATAAGTGGAACGGATAGCGTTTTCATAAGCGGAGCGAATAGCGTTTTCATAAGCGGAGCGAATAGCGTTTTCATAGGCGGAGCGAATAGCGTTTTCATAGGCGGAGCGACTAGCGTTTTCATAAGCGGAGCGAATAGCGTTTTCATAGGCGGAACGGATAGCGTTTTCATAAGCGGAACGGATAGCGTTTTCATAAGCGGAGCGAATAGCGTTTTCATAAGCGGAGCGACTAGCGTTTTCATAAGCGGAGCGAATAGCGTTTTCATAAGCGGAGCGAATAGCGTTTTCATAAGCGGAGCGACTAGCGTTTTCATAAGCGGAGCGAATCGCGTTTTCATAGGCGGAGCGAATAGAGTTTTCATAGGCGGAGCGACTAGCGTTTTCATAAGCGGAACGGATAGCGTTTTCATAAGCGGAGCGGATAGCGTTTTGATAAGCGGAGCGAATAGCGTTTTCATAAGCTGAACGGATAGCGTTTTCATAAGCGGAGCGAATAGCGTTTTCATAAGCGGAACGGATAGCGTTTTCATAAGCGGAGCGAATAGCGTTTTCATAAGCGGAGCGACTAGCGTTTTCATAAGCGGAGCGAATAGCGTTTTCATAAGCGGAGCGAATAGCGTTTTCATAAGCGGAGCGACTAGCGTTTTCATAAGCGGAGCGAATCGCGTTTTCATAGGCGGAGCGAATAGAGTTTTCATAGGCGGAGCGACTAGCGTTTTCATAAGCGGAACGGATAGCGTTTTCATAAGCGGAGCGGATAGCGTTTTGATAAGCGGAGCGAATAGCGTTTTCATAAGCTGAACGGATAGCGTTTTCATAAGCGGAGCGAATAGCGTTTTCATAGGCGGAGCGAATAGCGTTTTCATAGGCGGAGCGACTAGCGTTTTCATAAGCGGAGCGAATAGCGTTTTCATAGGCGGAACGGATAGCGTTTTCATAAGCGGAACGGATAGCGTTTTCATAAGCGGAGCGAATAGCGTTTTCATAAGCGGAGCGACTAGCGTTTTCATAAGCGGAGCGAATAGCGTTATCATAAGCGGAGCGAATAGCGTTTTCATAAGCGGAGCGACTAGCGTTTTCATAAGCGGAGCGAATCGCGTTTTCATAGGCGGAGCGAATAGAGTTTTCATAGGCGGAGCGACTAGCGTTTTCATAAGCGGAACGGATAGCGTTTTCATAAGCGGAGCGGATAGCGTTTTGATAAGCGGAGCGAATAGCGTTTTCATAAGCTGAACGGATAGCGTTTTCATAAGCGGAGCGAATAGCGTTTTCATAAGCGGAGCGAATAGCGTTTTCATAAGCGGAGCGACTAGCGTTTTCATAAGCGGAGCGAATAGCGTTTTCATAAGCGGAGCGACTAGCGTTTTCATAAGCGGAGCGAATAGCGTTTTCATAAGCGGAGCGAATAGCGTTTTCATAAGCGGAGCGACTAGCGTTTTCATAAGCGGAGCGAATAGCGTTTTCATAGGCGGAGCGACTAGCGTTTTCATAGGCGGAGCGACTAGCGTTTTCATAAGCGGAGCGAATAGCGTTTTCATAGGCGGAACGGATAGCGTTTTCATAAGCGGAGCGAATAGCGTTTTCATAAGCGGAGCGACTAGCATTTTCATAAGCGGAGCGAATAGCGTTTTCATAAGCGGAGAGAATAGCGTTTTCATAGGCGGAGCGACTAGCGTTTTCATAAGCGGAGCGAATAGCGTTTTCATAAGCGGAGCGAATAGCGTTTTCATAAGCGGAGCGACTAGCATTTTCATAAGCGGAGCGAATAGCGTTTTCATAAGCGGAGAGAATAGCGTTTTCATAGGCGGAGCGAATAGCGTTTTCATAGGCGGAGCGACTAGCGTTTTCATAAGCGGAGCGAATAGCGTTTTCATAGGCGGAACGGATAGCGTTTTCATAAGCGGAACGGATAGCGTTTTCATAAGCGGAGCGAATAGCGTTTTCATAAGCGGAGCGACTAGCGTTTTCATAAGCGGAGCGAATAGCGTTTTCATAAGCGGAGCGAATAGCGTTTTCATAAGCGGAGCGACTAGCGTTTTCATAAGCGGAGAGAATAGCGTTTTCATAGGCGGAGCGAATAGCGTTTTCATAGGCGGAGCGACTAGCGTTTTCATAAGCGGAGCGAATAGCGTTTTCATAGGCGGAACGGATAGCGTTTTCATAAGCGGAACGGATAGCGTTTTCATAAGCGGAGCGAATAGCGTTTTCATAGGCGGAGCGACTAGCGTTTTCATAAGCGGAACGGATAGCGTTTTCATAAGCGGAGCGAATAGCGTTTTCATAGGCGGAACGGATAGCGTTTTCATAAGCGGAACGGATAGCGTTTTCATAAGCGGAGCGAATAGCGTTTTCATAAGCGGAGCGACTAGCGTTTTCATAAGCGGAGCGAATAGCGTTTTCATAAGCGGAGCGAATAGCGTTTTCATAAGCGGAGCGACTAGCGTTTTCATAAGCGGAGCGAATCGCGTTTTCATAGGCGGAGCGAATAGCGTTTTCATAGGCGGAGCGACTAGCGTTTTGATAAGCGGAGCGAATAGCGTTTTCATAAGCTGAACGGATAGCGTTTTCATAAGCGGAGCGAATAGCGTTTTCATAAGCGGAACGGATAGCGTTTTCATAAGCGGAGCGAATAGCGTTTTCATAAGCGGAGCGAATCGCGTTTTCATAAGCGGAGCGAATCGCGTTTTCATAAGCGGAGCGAATCGCGTTTTCATAAGCGGAGCGAATAGCGTTTTCATAAGCGGAGCGACTAGCGTTTTCATAAGCGGAGCGAATAGCGTTTTCATAAGCGGAGCGAATAGCGTTTTCATAAGCGGAGCGACTAGCGTTTTCATAAGCGGAGCGAATAGCGTTTTCATAAGCGGAGCGACTAGCGTTTTCATAAGCGGAACGGATAGCGTTTTCATAAGCGGAGCGACTAGCGTTTTCATAAGCGGAACGGATAGCGTTTTCATAAGCGGAGCGAATAGCGTTTTCATAGGCGGAGCGACTAGCGTTTTCATAGGCGGAGAGGATAGCGTTTTCATAGGCGGAGCGAATAGCGTTTTCATAGGCGGAGCGAATAGCGTTTTCATAGGCGGAGCGACTAGCGTTTTCATAAGCGGAGCGAATAGCGTTTTCATAAGCGGAACGGATAGCGTTTTCATAAGCGGAGCGAATAGCGTTTTCATAAGCGGAGCGACTAGCGTTTTCGCGGTTCGCGGTTCGCGTGTTCGCGGATAACTTCATCGTTTATGAACCGATTTTGATGATAATTTTTTTGTTGGAAAGGAGATATCCCAACGGTGGTACCATGTTAAGGAAACCAGGATCTGATGATGTCATCCCAGAGTAATCGAGGGGAACCTTCGAAAATCGTAATAACTTCGGCATTTATTGACCGATTTAGATGATTCTTTTTTAGTTTCGTAAGATTTACCCTCGAGATGGTTCCATTTTAATTTGGTGAAGATCTGATGAAGCGCTTTGGAACTACATCTCTACTTCTCAAACATTTTTTTTTGGAAAAACATTTTTTCAAACATTTTTGTTGGAATGGAGATATCCCAACGGTGGTACCATGTTAAGGAAACCAGGATCTGGTGATGTCATCCCAGAGTAATCGAGGGGAACCTTCGAAAATCGTAATAACTTCGGCATTTATTGACCGATTTGGATGATTCTTTTTTAGTTTCGAAAGATTTACCCTCGAGATGGTTCCATTTTAATTTGGTGAAGATCTGATGAAGCGCTTTGGAACTACATCTCTACTTCTCAAAAATTGAAAGCAAATCATCGGCGATTAAAAAATTCGCTTCATATCGATGTACCCTTTGCATGTTTAACTGATATCTGAGTCGAACTAATGAATTCACCACTGAAAATTGTGAAATTAACAAACTAGGTAACAAAAAATTTAAACCGCGTTCAAAAAAACTTAAAAGTTAAAAAATAATATTGCTGCCGATGATTTTTTCGTTCGCATCATAAGAATTAATTTGTTTTATAGAAGTCGGTGTCAAGCCAAGCCAAAAAAACTAATGCTAGCCCTGTCGCGAATATCGCAGTCCAGTGGCGCCCTCATCACATTAAACAAGATTTCTCAATAAAGAAAGCCTAAATTAAAAAGTAATTAACACGAACACTACAAAAGCCTTTAAGCTATTTTCATAGAATACTTTTATAGGTTTTTTAAAGGTCTAAACATACAAATTGGGAAAAAAGAAAAAAACGGCCGCTTTTGTTTTTATTCGCAATTGTCTAAAAGTGGAATGTTTAGAACCTATAAAAGTATTGTATAACAATGGCTTGAAGGCTTTAGTAGTGTTTGTGTTATTTACTTTTTTAATTTAGGCTTTCTTTATTGAGAAATCTTTTTTAATGTGACTGCGATAGCCCTCTTAAGTCAAGCAATATTATTTTTTAACGGAAAATTTTTTTTGAAGGTTTTTTTTAATTTTTTAGGGTTCCGTAGTCTCTTATACTTTCGTCCATTCTGTCTGTCTGTCTGTCTGTCTGTATGCCCAGCCTCAATAACTCGCTCATTTTGGCACCTATTGAATCGGGCATGAAGACAGATCAGAAATAAATGTACCTATAAACCTACAGGGACTTACTAGTACCTACTCTATTTTTTTTGTGCTGTTGACTTATTATACACATAATTATATTAATAAAAATTGAAATGATTGATTACTACTCAAGTTTGTTTTTATTTTGCAATGAATTGTTTTGAATGGGTAAGTAATGGAACGTGTATGGAACATCAGTTTTTTTCTCAAATCAGAGTCCAACACTTATGCCAATGAGCCGTCCTAATCCATCTCCACCGCCGTCTGCGTATGGTACCTACAGAAATAAGAAACTACATACGATCTGCATGGGTAGCATGCCACCGTGAGACAGCGCTATCACACCTTCGCTCTCTTTCTAATTGCGCGCGAACGAACGAGATAAAAGACGTGATACAGCCGTATCACGTGCAGCATGCTACGGCTTCTGGAGTGCGATTTTTGTACATCACACGTTCAAATCAGCAGTAGAAAGATGCATAATCTCCATTTAATTGTAATTTTTACATTTTCTACTGCTGATTTGACCATGTGATATTCAAAAATCGCACTCCGGTTTTAAACAAAGTTTAAAAGACAAACATATTTTTGCCGTTTGCCGTTTTGGCTTCTAATATAATGAGTAATTAGTTTACCAACCGCAAAAACCCGTGTCGACAATCAACAATAGCAACTTGAACAATGAACAACTTTTACTATGGGAGCAAAGCGATCAGAGCGTAGGTATATAAAAAAAACAGCTGTTCCATACTAAACTGCAATACCTAATCGACTCAAATGCATGCCGATCGGTTTGCTTCTATAGTAAAAGATGTTCAGTTTGATGGGTAGACTCTTAGTTTAAAAGGATACTCATCATCATCATCAGCCTATAAACGTCCCACTGCAGGGCACAGGCCTACCCTCAAGGAGGGTGTATGGGCATTAGTCCACCACGCGTGCCCAATGCGGGTTGGTAGACTTCACATACACATCAGAATTTCTTCTTCAGTGTATGCAGGTTTCCTCACGATGTTTTCCTTCACCGTTTGAGAGCAGTCGGTTTTAGGTACATAAGTTAGAAAAACTCATTGGTACATGACATGTTGTCCGTGCGGATTCGAACCCGGACCCCCATAATTGGGAGTCCATACCTCTCCGCAACGCGCCACCGACGCTCAAAAAAAGGATACTAATGATATCAATTTCACCTTCCTGTATATCCCTACGTCCTCTTTAGGTAGGTACTCACTCATATCGGCAATCTATAATTAGAGTATAACAAAACACGAATATTTAATTTCTAGCAAAATTTTAAGGGTGTATTCAGACAAAGAAACTAAACACTTGTCCCTAAGGAACTTGGGTCAAAAAGGTGATTTTGTTGGACCTCCCATACAAAAGCCGCGGATCAGCCGATCGATTTTCTATAGAGTGTAAGGAAAAGCATTATTATGCTTTAAACAACTTTCTCCATGGCACCAACATCGAAATCAAATGTCTATAATGCTGAAGGTTTTTTGAGGGGATGCTCGGACCATCAAACTGAACAACTCTCTCAATGGCACCATCACCTAACCAGCAAAAAAAAATCTTCTGTTCATACAAAACTGAAATTCTTCTACGACATTTACGTTATGAGACAGCTGATGTTTTTTTTCCGCAATTTCAATGTTGGTCCCATCCCATAGAAAAATTTCATTATCTGATTATCCCCTAAAATCCGTTAGCATATTAAGTTCATTAAGTATACAACATACCTACCTGCCTACCTACATACATCGATACATTAATTTATACATAGGGGTTGTAGCCTAGCATTTATGTTGAAACGGTAAACTCCGACCATCAAACTGAACAAATGTCACTTTGGAGCCTACCTCAGGAAACGCGAAAAAACATATGCTGTCCTATACAAAACTGCTGTTCCTACCTACCCGACTAAAATTTATGGGAATAATATGTCTATAAAACTTGACAAAGCGTTAAAATAGGTAACTTAACATTGAAATTAAACGTAAACGGTGTAAAGATACTAAACTTACACTGGAATGTTTAAAATTTTGACTATTTAAAATAAGTTATTTTGGGCATTTGTATTTTGAAATAAGGTCTTTTGGGTTCGGGTAATTTAAACATTCGGTATTATAAACTTCTGGTATTTTGAATTTTTGGTATTTCAAGTTTAGCGGAGTGACTAGCGTTTTCACAAGCGGAGTGAATAGCGTTTTCATAAGCTGAGCGAATAGCATTTTCATAAGCGGAGCGAATAGCGTTTTCATAAGCGGAGCGGATAGCGTTTTCATAAGCGGAGCGAATAGCGTTTTCATAAGTGGAGCGAATAGCGTTTTCATAAGCGGAGCGAATAGCGTTTTCATAACCGGAGCGAATAGTGTTGTCATAGGCGGAGCCACTAGCGTTTTCGTAAGCGGAACGGATAGCGTTTTCATAAGCGGAGCGAATAGCGTTTTCATAAGCGGAGCGAATAGCGTTTTCATAAGCGGAGCGAATAGCGTTTTCATAAGCGGAGCGAATAGCGTTTTCATAAGCGGAGCGAATAGCATTTTCATAAGCGGAGCGAATAGCGTTTTCACAAGCGGAGCGACTAGCGTTTTCAAAAGCGGAGCGAATAGCGTTTTCAAAAGCGGAGCGAATAGCGTTTTCATAAGCGGAGCGAATAGCGTTTTCATAAGCGGAGCGACTAGCGTTTTCATAAGCGGAGCGAGTAACGTTTTCATAAGCGGAGCGAGTAGCGTTTTCATAAGCGGAGCGACTAGCGTTTTCATAAGAGACTAGCGTATACCAGAATCCATATCAGAATCCCGACAGCTGATGTTTTTTTTCCGCAATTTCAATGTTGGTCCCATCCCATAGAAAAATTTCATTATCTGATTATCCCCTAAAATCCGTTAGCATATTAAGTTCATTAAGTATACAACATACCTACCTGCCTACCTACATACATCGATACATTAATTTATACATAGGGGTTGTAGCCTAGCATTTATGTTGAAACGGTGAACTCCGACCATCAAACTGAACAAATGTCACTTTGGAGCCTACCTCAGGAAACGCGAAAAAACATATGCTGTCCTATACAAAACTGCTGTTCCTACCTACCCGACTAAAATTTATGGGAATAATATGTCTATAAAACTTGACAAAGCGTTAAAATAGGTAACTTAACATTGAAATTAAACGTAAACGGTGTAAAGATACTAAACTTACACTGGAATGTTTAAAATTTTGACTATTTAAAATAAGTTATTTTGGGCATTTGTATTTTGAAAGGTCTTTTGGGTTCGGGTAATTTAAACATTCGGTATTATAAACTTCTGGTATTTTGAATTTTTGGTATTTCAAGTTTAAGGTATTTTGAATTCGGGTATTTTGGTCTAAGGTATTTTAAATTAAGGTATTATGAGTTTCGGGATTCTGATATGTACCCCAAGTTAGTCATAGATAATCAAAATCACAATTTACATCAAATAAAAGCTAAAATTAGTCACAATTACAGATAAATCACAAAATAATTATTTGAAACCCGATTCGGATCGAGCCCATACATCAGTCATGCATGTCAGATGTAAACAGTTTCAAATTTTCAATTAAAATGAAAATAAAAAAAATAATCAAATGTTCTGACTGACTACCCCTTCGGGGAGTATAGTCATGAGCATATGCATGCATGCGAATGCACAGACCGTAGCGCCATTTATCATTCCCCTAGAAAACCAAAAACAAAACGCTCATTCTTGTAAAAAGATAATAAACGTGGATTCGAAGCATTTACCCGAATGTGCCCGTCGCGCGCGGATCTAGGTACTTTGTTTTGAAAACATGAGTCCAACTATCAAATATTGTATTGTGCCTCAGTGTACAATTAATAAGACCACAAAAACACCCGAAAAGTTGTTTTTTTTACGTACCAAGAGGATCCGAAAATTCGAAAAAAAAATACAAATGTGATGAGAAGAGCAGTAGGACCAAAAACGACAGCACATTGTTGGGGTTGGGTTTAGTATCCTGCAGCACGAATCGGGGGGGTCCCCACATGCCGCTTCACTTCATTGGGTTAGGTTAGCAGTCGGTCCGACTCAGAAGGATGCCCGGTAGGGGGTGGGGGGGGGGTTGACCCCCAGACCACCTAAAAACTGCCAAAATGACTCATTTTGGGTTATAACCTCAAAATTACATTTATTAAAAAAAGCGGGGGGGGGGGGGGGGGGGTTTCCCCACCCCCCTTTTGGGGGATGAAAGGGGGAACTCCCGTCCCCCCTCCCCTCCCCAAAATTCATGCCGCAGGATACTAAACTTTTTCCTACTTGGTTATTGCTAGTAATATGGTTTTTAGCAGGTATGTAGGTACTCGACTCGCAGTGTCTAATCATTGAAACTAACGATTTATTGAACAATTTTAAGGTTAATGATCAGGATGATGAGTATAATTTTCTTTCGTAGATGTGATACCTTAGCACTCCAAAAAAATGTTAATCGACTTTGGACTTTGGTTTTTGCCGTTTGTTTTTTTTTTTTTTTATTTTAATTTTGTTTTTATGTCTTTGGTATGTCTTACCTTCTCGTAGATAAATAAGTACACAGTAGGTACTTAATTAATGTAATGCCACTAACGTCTGATAAAATAGTATTACAATGTAAGGGCGGTGATGTACAAAGGACAACGTTTTTGATAACTTATTAATTGCATACACATATCCATAAACTCACGACCATAATCCTTTTCGGGGTGGTCGGAAACTTTGCTACAACTACCAGCTGTCTTACTTGCATTCCAGCTGCATTTGTAGCAAAGCTCAACTTTACTAGTTTAATAAAACATTAAAAACCTACAAAAATAACGTACCTACCTACGTTGCGCTTGCGCCTTTGTCCGTCGCTGTCTACCTACCACATAACTAAGATATTAATAGTGTTAGATGTTATTGTTTAGTAAGTATTTTAGAACGAACATTGTATAACGATCGATTTTTTCTTATTATCTTAAAACTGTTCTCATGTAAGTGACTGTATGTTTTTAATGAGAATAAAATTCTTTAAACCTAATTTCAAGAAAAAACTATAATTATAAGTTCAAAACACCAGAGCGCACGAAAGCAAACAACTTGCCCGCAAAATGTACTACTACGGACATATGAGGCGGGCGGGCGCCCGCCCGCCGCCGTGCCGTATGGATACGATGACGTCACGCGCTACTCGCGAACACTGACGAGATTTAAAAAACCTGCGTCAACTTCCCACGCTTATAACTTCGGTAATATTGCACCGATCGATGTAAAATAAAAACTAGAATAATGTGTCCGGTCTAGACTTTTATTCTACGTGCTTAAAAGTGTATTGTTGTAACCTTGTTATCTTCTCCATTACGCGAGAGCAAAGCACTGGTGAAATTATCTTGTAGAGCGGATATTTTCTTGTAGAGCCTGAATCGTTTGAGGATTGTTGTTATAAACCTTTGACTTGAGGTATCCCCACAAGAAAAAGTCACATGGTGTGAGATCTGTTCGATCCGTTTACATTGTTCAGAAACGACAGTGTGATGTGCGATTTCTGGGCAAGGAATAATTGGCCCTTATTTTTTTAACCAGCGAGAGACAGTCAATGCTGAGGTGTATTGTCGAATGATCGACAAGTTTCTGCTACCGCAACTGCAACTGCATCCCGGCTACAACAACAGAACACAAATTCAGCAAGACGGTGCCACACCACATACGGCTAGGATCTCGATGGAGGAACTGAGGACCATTTTTCCGAATAAATTGATCAGCCAGTACGGGGACATACCCTGGCCGCCTCGGTCGCCAGATCTCACACCACTTGACTTTTTCTTGTGGGGATACCTCAAGTCAAAGGTTTATAACAACAATCCTCAAACAATTCAGGCTCTACAAGAAAATATCCGCCTTGAAATTGCAGGAATTTCGCCAGCGCTTTGCGCTCGCGTAATTGCAAATGTGAGGGTTCGGTTGCAAGAGTGCCTTGCAAGTGCTTTGAGAGAAACAGACGTCATTTAGACGACATTGTCTTCAAAAAATAAAATCCGCATTGTCAGACTCCATTTCGAAAAACTAAAAAATAACAAAAACTCTTTGGTTTTTTTGTATTCAATTTTTATCTTGAAAAATTCCCGCTGGACACCCTTTACCTAACGATCCTTCTAAATCTAAGCCATGCTTTTGCCATCAACGCTTTTACCGTCTCATGGTCTTATTTTTTACTTTCACGACTTTCCACCCTTCTCGATTATATTACTTCGTAAAATTTTTAACTAAAAGGCTAAAGGTATTATTGTTGTCCCATTATCACAGGTCCGGCACTTCAAACAACGTTTTAGATTTGACATGATGACGTTCGCACATGCACACTTCTCGCAAATTGTGCATGACATATGTGTAGGGTTGACTTACCACGCATCGGTATACATTTAGTTACTTTTTATAGTTCATTCTGTTATTTATATGCTGTTGCTGTTTTGTTTTGTTTTTTATTTTTTTTTTGTTTTTCTGTATTTAAGCTAAAGAATCACAGAAAATGTGAATTTAGCCTTATTTTCCAGCGTTTATTTTTAGTGAGAGGATAAAAATAAAATATATTTTATGCAGTCAAATCCAACGGGTGCGCGCGCCTGACTGCATTCCCTTGCTTTAGCTTCCCTCAAGTTACCACAGAGAGTGTGAGGGGGGTGGGGTATCTGAAGTCAGAGGGGGGCGGGGAGTGGCCGTTCTGTATGTAGAACTATATACTATTATATACTATTACCTATTCTGTGCCATTATGGCCCCCGCAATACTGAAACCTATGGGCCACGCCTAAATTGTATAAGCAAGAAAGTCACAGCAAAATCTGCGTATGAATCGGGTCATTAGTGTCTGCAGTCTGCAGGTTCCTGACCTCGAAATTGAGGTCAAGTTTACAAAACAAGTCTTAGGGTGCCTGTCCATTGAAGCTGTGTAGCTGTGTTTTTGCTGCTGCGAGATCAGCCGCGCCTCGCCCGAGCTCCTGATTGGTTAAAAAACACAGCTACACAGCTCGCTCAGCTTCAATGGACAGGCAGCCTTAGGGGAGTAGTTAATATAGGTACTGCATTATTGAAACTGGCTTTTGCTGGTACTACGTGCGCTTCTCCCGAGATATATTCTCTGCATGACTCTAGAAGAACATACATTTTAACATTTAAGGTGGTGTTATTCAGAGGGTTTACCTGGGTAGATACATGGGTACGTGGTTACAAGAATCATAGATGACAGAAAATATCGTCTTAATAGTTTTCTGTAACTGCACAATCTTCTTTTCGTTTCGATTGTCAATCTGTTGGCATTCAAATTGAAAATAAATAAGAGCTTTTGCCCGCGACTTCGTTCGCACCAAGAGTGCGATTTTTGAAACTCATTCTTTGAACTCAGCAGTTGAAAATGTCAATATTACTATGGAGCATCTTTCTACTGCTGATTTGACATTAAAAATTATTCTTCAGGAGTTCGATTTTTAAATGTCAAATCAGCAGTAGAAAGATGCACGTCTCCACAGTAATATTGACATTTTCAGCTGCTAAGTTCAAAAAATGAGATTCAAAAATCGCACTCCAGCACGGCTAGCATGCCACCCACGACAAAGCGTTTAAACGAGAAAAAAGTCATCCGCGCTCTTACTGGCATATGTAAAAAAATAAAGATGGCGGCACATCTCGATTTTTATCGTTTTCTCGGGGGTGGCATGCGAGGCCTACAGTTCCCGTAATTTAGGCTTTAAAACAAAAAGTTTCATCAGAATCGGTCCAGTAGTTTTTGCGTGATGCTCGTACAAACTAACAGACACAAAAAATCTCATTTTGAGTCTAAACTAAACGCCTAAACACCAAATCGTCTTTTTTTTGTAGTTAATATCTTTAATGTACATACACACCTACCTACGAATAAGAATAACTATTCGTAGACAGACACACGTCTGTTACTTTATATTATAACTAACTTTTGCCCGCGACTTTGTCCGCGTATCCTATGTTACTTCTAATACCTCCAAGAATATGTGTGCAAAGTTTCATGATGATCAGTTAAGTAGTTTTGAAAGCCTAACAAACTTACTTTCACATTTACCTATAATATTAGGGATACCTAGTGTAGATTTAGTGTTATTCTTATTATGGTCACCCCGTTTGCAAATACAAAGTTAGGTACCTCGTTGACCAATCTTATTAATAGCCCTTCCACCAGCCTGATGAGGATCATTATACTGAACTCGTGCTTCTTCAACTTCATCGTCATCAAATGCTTTACTTTTTCTTCCCATAGAATCGATTTCTCCCATGCACCCAGTCTCATTGTTCTGCAAATTGCAAATGATGTGAATTTTTCGCAATTTTACCTTCTTGTGTGTAATGTTTAGTACATGGAACAATTAACAAAGGGACCACATTAGTGACACTAGTGTTAAAAAAAACCTTATGATCGGGTGAGGAATAACGGTATATCTACAGGGTGTTAGGGTAAACAGTTGCGTTACTTGAAGGGGTGATTGTACCCATGATACTGAACAACTTTCGAAAAGAAACCTATAGGAAATTCGCAGAAGAAAAAATACTTTTCATACAATTTAGCAATTAGTGTTTAAGTAATATTGCAGTGCTCTAACAGAGCTCATGTCATGAACATGTTTCAAATGACCTTTTGTAACATATTGTTACGAGCTACGGGTTCCGGGATTGGAGTGAAACGCTAAGTCCAATTTTACAGAGTTTATTTGGGATACACTTACAAACGGTCCACCTCGCAGAGGTTCCCCTAAACGGTTCACTTCACCGGGTCCTCCTCGCAGGGACTCCCCGTGCACCACTTACTGTCACTGTTCACAGTCCACTACGTCACTACTGTGACGACACGACACGCGTCACGGCTATGACGTCACGATGTACGACACTATGACGTCACGCACTACCCTGACACTATGACGTCACGTACTACACCGACACTATGACGTCACGCACTACACTGACACTATCTACTCACTGTTCCACTCTTAGCACTTTTCTCTTCACTAGTACTTTTCCACTTTTACTTTTCTTCCTTTTGTTTCGCACTGTTCACTGTTAAATCAAGTACTGATCCATCAGACGGAATTCGCCGCCTTTTATATCCCGCAGAACGTTCTGGAATACCCTTTTTCCGATCTTCTTTTCTTTACTCGTTTGTTTACCTCCAGATATTTCCAACCCCGCCTTCTTTTCTCGAAACAGATCGAAGACACGCCCACTTTTCTGATTCTTTTCAAATATTCGTAATTTCGCCTCCTTTCTCGAAGTTCCTAGACACCCCTAGACCTTTTGGTCCCTTTTTAAATATTCCTTCTCTCTCTACCTTCTAGAACATTTCTAAAAACACAAAAATCTAGAAATATTTTTGGCGCGGGTCGGATTCGAACCGTCACCCCCTAGCATGGGAGGCGGAACCTTAGACCGTAGGACCACGGCGATTGTTAATGAGCCGGCCGAATTTTCGAATGCCTTCTTTACGTTTGACGTTTGACAGCGGCCGTAACACTGCCCCTCCCTTAGTTCTGCTCGTCCCGAGCATCATTACTGCTGAAATATCGAGCCAACCGGTCAACGTGCACTAACTTCAACGGGCTCCCTGGCGGACGCCGGAGTCGGTATTGGCCGACATCCATCCTGGTCACTACCTCATATGGCCTTTTCCCACTTGATTGTAACTTCGGACGCTTCTCCTTCTTACGAGCAAACGGAATGCGCCTAAGCTGCTGATTGACTGGCGCTACGTCTCCTGTATTGTTCGCATGCTTCACCAGGTCTATTCTACCAATCTCTGCGCCGTTCTTAGAGAGCGAGCTCTTCACTATCATCGCCTGTGGCCTTGCCCGGTCCTTGCTGGAATCTTCCACAACTTTCGATACTACATTCCCCTCAGCCTTCTGCTTCGCAATCGTCAGGTCCACACCTCCAACGTTAAGTATCGGAATCGAAGCAGAAGAAACTGGTCCAACAACTTTCCTCGCCGTAATCCAACAAGTCCCAGCTGCCACCTTTGCCATCACAGCACGGCTCCCATTGTTACTCTTGGGCAAAACAACAGGTACCAAGTTCTGTGATCTAGGCTCGAGAACCGTTCTTTTCACACAGTAGACCTTTCCCGATGATCCACCTACCATCGGAACCTCCTCTGTGTTACATCGTAGCACTCCGTTCTTCATGTCTATGTCGCACTGGTGATTTTGTAAGAAATCCAAGCCAATGATGCAATCGTCCACTATCTCAGCTACAATCACCTCATGTTTGAAAAGAGTCCCACCGATCGTAATTGAAACTCCCAACTCCCCCTTAACTGGTATGCGCTGGCCGGTCGCAGTCGTTAACTGTAATTTGGTTTGCTGCAGAAGTCGTTTCTCCTCATAACTTTCCATTTCGCTTATCAGTCGAGCATTGACCACCGTCCTCGAAGCTCCGGTATCCACAGCTAGTTGACAGGTTCTACCATTGACCTCTCCTTCAACTAGCAGACTATCTCCGCCCGATATTTGCCTGACTCTAATGATTGGGTTTGCAACATAGCCGGCCAACGTCCTCCAGTTCTCCTGCTGCTCATCAGTCGAGACCCCTATGTCCCGACGACCTGTACGCTTCGGGCAGGAACTGCGAATATGCCCCCGTTCACCACACTCGTAGCATACACAACGACGGCCTGTGCGCCCCGGGCAGGAGCTGCGAATATGTCCTCGTTCACCACACTTGTAGCACACATAACGGCGGCCTGATCGGTTCGGACAGGAGCTACGAATATGCCCTTGTTCACCACACTTGTAGCATAAATAATTGTCACTCCGATTTCTCGGCGCTGACGCTCCAGTCACCACAATCTCCCTGCGTCGACCGGAACGAGGATCCTGACGTACAGCTTCAACTTCCAATGC
The DNA here is from genome assembly GCA_922987775.1 of Agonopterix subpropinquella. Taxonomy (NCBI): domain Eukaryota; kingdom Metazoa; phylum Arthropoda; class Insecta; order Lepidoptera; family Depressariidae; genus Agonopterix; species Agonopterix subpropinquella. The sequence goes on from OV277710.1 coordinate 7,552,725, forward strand.
ATGAGCAACAGCGTCCCTGAGTGTAACATGGTGCCCAAGTCGCACTGCAGCTCGCACCTCCGGGTCCCGTATCCCATCCGTAAAGGTCTGCAGGAGCATGTTATCGATGACTGCCGGTGACGACTGAAAAGCCTTCCGCACGAGCTTCTCCACTTCCACGGACCACTGTTGCAGACTCTCGTTAGCACGTTGGTTACGTTCCTTCAACCGCGCCCGATACGCGTGTTCCATATGTCCATCGCCGAATCTAGCCTCCAGAGCTCCAAAAAGATTGTCGAACGACAGGTTTCCTCCAGCACCCACGGCTTCTAGTACTGTGAGAGCCTGTCCCTGGAGTGCTAATATCAACGCAGGCTCCGCCTCCTCCTTGCCCCAGCCATTAACTTTCATCGCTGTCTCAAATTGTAGCTTGAAGGCGGGCCATGACGTCAGTCCATCGTAAACCGGAGCCTTCACACCTTTTGGTTGCATGGGTGAGTCAAAAACAGCAGCGACACGACTATGAGATTTGCTCTGCTCAACCTCTCGCCGGATCTTGGCGAACTCACCCTCCACGCGATCAAATCTCCCTTCGAACTCGCTCTTCACACGATCCAACCTCCCTTCTACGGCTTCGACTCTCTCCACTGCCTGCTGCAAGCCCTTCGTAATATCTTTATGAAGCGCCTCCTGCATCGTGCGTATTTGCTCCTCCTGACGGCGAGCCTGTTCTACCGCCATGCATGCCTGCTTCTCCTGACGGCGAGCCTGCTCTTCTTTTAATGCGCGCAGTTCGTGGACCTGTTCCTCCTGGCGGCGAGCTGCCTGTTCCTCCTGACGGCGAACTTGTTCTCCCATCATGCGCATCTGTTCCTCCTGACGGCGAGCTTGTTCTCCCATCATGCGCATCTGTTCCTCCTGCCGGCGTGCCTGCGCCTCCTGCATCGTGCGCATTTGTTCCTCCATCATGCGCTGGATTTGATAGAGGAAGTTTCCTGGGTTCTGCTCCGGAGTGCGCTGCACTTCACCTCCCTCAGGTCTTCTCTCTGGGGTTCGCTGCACCTCAGTTACCGGGGCTGCACCTTCTTGCCGCGCTTCCGACATGGCCCGGGTGGTGACACCCTTTAACTCTTTCGGCACCAGCGGCATCTTACTCCAATCCCACTTCTGACACCAAATGTTACGAGCTACGGGTTCCGGGATTGGAGTGAAACGCTAAGTCCAATTTTACAGAGTTTATTTGGGATACACTTACAAACGGTCCACCTCGCAGAGGTTCCCCTAAACGGTTCACTTCACCGGGTCCTCCTCGCAGGGACTCCCCGTGCACCACTTACTGTCACTGTTCACAGTCCACTACGTCACTACTGTGACGACACGACACGCGTCACGGCTATGACGTCACGATGTACGACACTATGACGTCACGCACTACCCTGACACTATGACGTCACGTACTACACCGACACTATGACGTCACGCACTACACTGACACTATCTACTCACTGTTCCACTCTTAGCACTTTTCTCTTCACTAGTACTTTTCCACTTTTACTTTTCTTCCTTTTGTTTCGCACTGTTCACTGTTAAATCAAGTACTGATCCATCAGACGGAATTCGCCGCCTTTTATATCCCGCAGAACGTTCTGGAATACCCTTTTTCCGATCTTCTTTTCTTTACTCGTTTGTTTACCTCCAGATATTTCCAACCCCGCCTTCTTTTCTCGAAACAGATCGAAGACACGCCCACTTTTCTGATTCTTTTCAAATATTCGTAATTTCGCCTCCTTTCTCGAAGTTCCTAGACACCCCTAGACCTTTTGGTCCCTTTTTAAATATTCCTTCTCTCTCTACCTTCTAGAACATTTCTAAAAACACAAAAATCTAGAAATATTTTTGGCGCGGGTCGGATTCGAACCGTCACCCCCTAGCATGGGAGGCGGAACCTTAGACCGTAGGACCACGGCGATTGTTAATGAGCCGGCCGAATTTTCGAATGCCTTCTTTACGTTTGACGTTTGACAGCGGCCGTAACAATATGATTATAATTTGAAGCAATAAAATATATGACTATGACTACAAAACTTTGATCAGCTGATTGCACTGAGTATGGGGAAGTCCACACATTTTTTACGAATTTCCTATCGGTTTCTTAGGGAAAGTTGTTCAGTATCATGGGTACCCTTAAAGAACTGTTTACCCTAACACCTGTAGATGTTACTACGGTAAAAGACATTGCCCAATCCCGTTTCCCATACAAAACTGGTAATGAATTTGAATTTTATAAGAAATTCCACTGCAGAAAAGGATAATTTCCATTTCATTGGGAAGCACGATATTCCTCCTATCCTGTGTATAACTTCGGCTATCATACGATTTGTATCTGTTCTTTAATCATACACATTCGCCAGCTGCGAAACGACCCGAAACGGAAACACTATGTCACGTGGGCAATGTCTTTTAGGTAGATAAATAAAGAAGGAATCTAAAAGGCCCGAAATACAATCTAGCTTTTCGCACTAAGTGTGCATTGGCCTCAATTCGGACTGTGCCACGACTTAACTAAATTTATTCCTGTCACTTTCTAAAATTCTATTCTATTTTTGTTTAATGGCGTTTCCTTGGTGGATTTTGCCAATATCTAGTTTAAAAAGAGCAATTAGTGCTTGACGTTGTACGGTAATTGGATATGGCGATATTGGCGATCTCAAAGCCCTGTTTTTATACAAAAACACACACTCGAAACCGCCATAAAATGGCGGAGCCGCGTGGCTACCTAAATCGCGAGCCAACGACAGACGTCCACTCGAGAGCCCTCCAGCCACGCAACTCCTTTTTCTAAAATAAGATTAAGAAAAGAGACAGAAAACCAACAGCTGACTTTAGTGCCGTCAAAGTGACGTTACACGCCCAAAATAAGATGCCATCATAATGTACGCCATCTTATTTAAAGCGTTTTTGGGCGTTTAACGTCACTTTGACAGCACTAAAGTCAGCTGTTGGTTTTCTGACTCTTTTCTTAATCTTATTTTAGAAAGTGACAGGAATTTTAGTTAAGTTAAGTCGTGGCACAGTCCGAATCGAGACCATTGTCGATGATATTGTAAATAAGCCTTACACTAGCCACATGCAAACGAAGAAGTTCCAGGCCGCCTCCGGAGTCTTTGACCTGATGATGGCGTCTCCCTTCTTAATGTAGAACCTCTCGCAAGTGCTATAGGACTCCACGCAGAAACCCGTGTCCAGTAGTATCACCACGGCGTAGTAATAGTACCACGTCTCAGCTAGTACCACAAAATATTACGTTCTTGATAAGAGATTCAAATTAAATCTGTGGGTAATCTAAACTACGTTGTACGGAGACCTTGTAGGTGGCAAGCATAGATTATAATATACTTACAAGGTGGAAAGTTAAGATGGGACACAAAGGGCAGCTACCAGAAGCATTATAGCTACAAAAAAACGTTCTTAGGAGACTAACCCTAACTTTTGGAGCATTTTACTTGAGCATTCACAGATTTTGAAGAAAATTTACCTACAGTCATCGAGAAAAAGTGCAATATTCACAAAACTTTTTTTTCATCCCATTCGATTCTCTTACTGTTTGGCGAAAGTGGGAAAACAAGTGGCGAGTTGACGAAGTTCCCACTCACGCTGCTACAACTACTCATGCCATCTCTCTCGCACCACGCCGCGCGCCTTACGATGTTATGCATATCGACTGTATACAACGTGTTAATGAATTAGCGCAAAACCTCATACACCCCAACTGATATATAACAAAATAATTAGATTGAAACAATAATTTCATTATTTTGATAGTTAAAATTTAAAGTTATTCGCATTTTAAGTTTTGAGGCAAAAATGATTTGTTATCATTTCAGCAATGAATGAAAGCGCTAACATGCTTATGGATACATTTTAATAATCTTATTTTGATAGTATGTAGGGTGAGTGTGCCCGTGGGGTGGGTTGACATCGGGTTCAGTAAATTTAAAATTTTACCAAAAAATTATTTAATGTTTTGAAAAAAATTACCCATGTTGAAACCATGATTATTCGATTCGGCTCTCGATTCTAAACAAACTACTTTCTAGTTTTGCGTTAATTCATTAACACGTTGTAGATAAATTAGCCAAAATTGTTTTTTCCTAGTAGAAAAAATTCCAGTCGCGTTTTTCCCCAATTTTTTTTTACCCTTTCCTATATCGGTGTGGCACGCGTTCCACGCCTACTTTGCACTTCCAACCCCTCTTACCTATGTTCTGTGGTTTTGACTTACAGCTCATGTCATACTGGTCGGTCATATAGAAAAACTCTCTCATAATGAGGACCATCTCGTGTATGCGTAGATCAGAGAGCAATAGCTTCAGCATCCAGAGGACGAGCGTCTGGCATGTGGTCAGATCAGAGAAGCTGGTCATCATGGGAATGACGGACAGGCCAAACTCGAGGCTTTCCATCTTCTTGCCGTATTCTACGCTGAAATGTTAAGAAACATTTGCAAGATGCACATTATCGAGCTATATTATCATCATCATCATCGCAGCCGATGGACGTCCACTGCTGGACATAGGCCTCCCCCAAGGATCGCCACAACGACCGGTCCCGCGCTGCCTTCATCCAACGGGTTCCCGTCGCCTTCACCAGGTCGTCAGTCCACTACCCACGCTGCGCTGTTTGAGCAATATTATGAATTTATGAATATACAAGGTGAAATTTATATCATTGGCATCCTTTTAATCTAAGAGTCTACCCATCAAACTGAACAACTTTTACTGTGGGAGCAAACTGATCGGAGCAACAAAATAATCAGCTATTCCATACTAAACACTCGACTCAAATGTATGCAACAGCTGATTTTGTTTTTGCTACGATCGGTTTGCTCCCATAGTAAAAGTTGTTCAGTTTGATAGGTAGACTCTTAGTTTAAAAGGATGCCAATGATCTGAAAGTTTCAAGACAATAAAAAGTGTATAGAAGTAGGAGGTTGGGAATACTTTTAATATTTTTAGAAGTGGCCTCCATTCCATTTTATGTATCGTCCCGTTCAATGGAACCTCTGTGAGAAGCAGTGGACCCCCTCTGCTTAACTATGAAATTATTGAAATCGGTTAAATTATGAGGTATTCATCTAGTACAAAGCTTCCCTACGCCTTAATATTCGTGTAGGATCTTTTGCACTTGACTCATATCAATGCTGAAGCTTGCCTGTATCTGCTGGTAGGTCACTCTCATATTAGCCTCTCTCATGAGCTGCACAGCATTGGCGTTTTGTTCAGTTGTCGCCGTTGAACGACATCTCCCAGGTAGATCATCACTGAGATTACTCCGATCATGCCTAAACTCATTTAACCAGTTGTAAACAAGTGTCAAGGGCTTCATCATGAAATACCAATCGAAGTTTATCATTAACTTTGTTATTGACTAGGAACACGACGAAAATCGTAATAAATTGGGGAGAAAACATTTTTCCCTGCTAAATTCGTTTTGACTCGCGACACGCACTTTTCAAATTGCCGCCAAATCGTTAAAACAAATGACAATCGAATAAAATTTTCGGCTATAGTATAGGTTGCTAAAGAGTTTCTTATTCGTAATTAAAATAAATTTTTCATTGGCATTGTCACTAACTGGTCCATTCCTGAAACTTTCAGTGTCGCCCTCGTATCAATTACCAGCTAGGTTTTTTCTTCGCGGTACGTACACACACATAAATAAACGCATTACCATGATCCCTTTCGGGGTGGTCAGAATTTCAGAAAGACGAGAAAAGAAAAGTTTTATTGGTGAAATTATTCCATCGAGAGGGCTTTTCAACATTATATCCCGATTTAGGATTTGCTGAAAATCCTTCCTTGGTGAACAATAAGTCACCAAGGAAGGATTTTTCAGGAAATCCTAAAGGGGTGTTGAAGTTTTTCGAAATCCTCGCGGACGAAATCGCAAAAACTAGTTAATCCTTATTTAGTATTGTCCCTCATTCGATGAAGTGTTCGATGAGACGACAATAAAAGTGTTGACTTTCGCAGTAATAGGGGGCCCCTTTTTTAACACCTAATGGCCATAGAGTTCAGATGTTAATTAACAAGATACTAACTAAAACAAGAATATGCTTGTATAGAGAGAGCACACAGCGTACACCTCTGTTATATCCAACTGTCCGCGTTTTCGTCGACAGATTTTTGTTGCTAGCTTTTCCAGCTTCACACACCTTGAAAACTAGAAAAAGAACGATATAAATTAATTACGATTACTACCTGGATGCAAGAAAAGAGCCTCCCTAGTAGCCCAGTCATTTTACGGTTTGAGCCGGGACTAATTAATAATTGATATTTTTTCGGTATAATATTTAAGAGGGCTATTACAAGCGCAGTGGCGCCCTCGTCATAATAATAAAGATTTCTCAATAAGGAAAGCCTACATTAAAAAAGTGCTCAACAGATAAACTACAAAAGCCTTCGAACTATTTTCATATACACATTTCACATACAAATTTTGAAAAAAGAAAAAAAACGGCCGCTTTTGTTTTTATTAGAAATTATCTAAAAGTGGAATGTTAAGAACCTATAAAAGTATTGTATACTTAACAATGTCTTGAAGGCTTTTGTAGTTTATCTGTTGAGCACTTTTTTAATTTAGGCTTTCCTTATTGAGAAATCTTTATTATTGTGACGAGGGCGCCACTGCGCTTGTAATAACCCTCTTAAAAGCAAATATGAGCTTAGATAAGTACCAAAATAAAAAAAAAATACGTCTGCAACAGCCCCAAATTTAAAATTTTGCATTTATCTCATTTTTTAAATTTCAATGCCTATTTTATTGCTCAAAAATAATTTATATTGTTAAATATAATTAAAATGATATATTGGTAATAATATTAATTAGTTAAAAGACTTCTGGGAGATACAATTTTGATTTCAATGTTGTGTAGCGATTTTTTTTAAATATGTTTCGCAGATCGTCTTTTTGTCACTAAATGGTGCCGGTTACAGTTTAAAAGTCCCATTAATAATTACTCCCCACCCCTCCTAACAAAACTCCGTAAAATGACTGGGCTATAGTGACGAAACCTGAGTTCGTCTGGTGCACCCTGGGTCGCCTGGTCGCTTGGTCATAGGACTATAGTTGACTGGCTAATCTTTCTACCTTTGATTTTCATTGATATAGCTTTGATAGTATAAGAGATAAGTGAACTTTTTGCAACCATCTGCAGCAAGACTGATTTATGTTTGTGCCGTTGTTGTATGGTTTCCATAATAAACAGCCTATAAATAGTGCTTTCTTGGGATCATTACAATGTATGTGCTTGTGAGCGTTATTTATTTATTTTATTTAATGTTGATGGGGTGTAGAGCATCTCTGTGATGGGGTTGGACCAGGTCTGCCTGCATAACTCCAATCGGTTTAGGAGTTACAGACGTTTAAAGGTCAGTAAAAAATTTACAATCAGCTGCAAGGCTGATCGTATGATATTATTGTAGTATGCACTGTAGCTATGTGAACAGTACAAAAACTGACATTAACTGCCAGTCGGTTTAGGAGATACAGCCGTTCAAAGGTCGGACCTTTGAACATAGGGCACTAATGAATATCTATTCAGTAGATATTTTGATATCCTTATAGATATTGAAGACATCCGTGCTATTGGGGCTGAGGGACATATACAGGCTGTGATGAATGAAGTTACATTTTACACGACTTACGTTTTGTTTGTTGCGATAGACTGAAATCATGTTCGCGTAACAGACGCACAGCAGCCGAAAGATTGAATTGCTTCGTCTGACGTACTTCAAAGACCATTTTGCTACCAATTCTGCATTATCAAACTCCTTGCAATCCTGAATGGAGAAAAAAAATAGTCATATGAATAGGTATATCTACAGAGAAAAAGCCTAAGCGCTCACTATCTATCCTAACAGTACTATCTATCCTATCCGTCTGCTTAAAAAAGTTAAAGTTCACTGTTTACGCAGACGGGTTTTATAATTTACTTCTTTATTTTACACTTTTTGTTTTTTTTTTCAACTTTATATCGTATATATATATACAGATCATAAATCCTAGTCATCATTTTCTCACTACACGCGACTATTAGAGAGTACGTAAACTTACGCAGAACAATCTGTACAGTTTGTTCAACGTCCTGATTATGTGTTCGTAGAATTGTGCCACGATTCCCTGGTCCTTGGCCACGTAGACACTAGGTATCACGTACAACGACAAAAGTTGATGCAGCGACTCTTTCATGTTCCGTACGCGTACCCAGAATCTATAAACAGGAATAGACGTGAAGATGTCAGAACACCGGGATGGATTGTGCGGGACCTATGTGAGACAGTCAATCAGCATCGTATGGCATTTTTTGTCTTCCTGCTTGGATCCGGGGAGGTTTAAATTTCGAGGTCAAAGTGTTTTAGCCAGTCTTCCGCTGCTGGGGTTAAGAGGGTAGGCGAGTCGGGCTGAAATGCTAATTTGGAGATAAGGTCACTTATCCGACTGTATTCATATTTGTCAAATCCGCATCTACCATACACCCCGCCGACTAGAATGCGAAAGAGACAACTGCAGCTCGGACCGATTTTATACAGGTTGTAACTTTTGTTTTGTTTTTTGTTCTTTTGTTGTTGGCTCATGAAAGTTGTTCAGATTGATTCAGACTATCAATCTGAACAACTTTCACTATGAAGCCAACGTCGAGAAAAAATTAAAAAAATCTGCCGTCCCATACATTTGAGTAGAGACGGTACTGTAGTTTTGTATGAAAGAGCTGATTTTTTTTTTTGCGATTTAGATGTTGGCTCCACAGTGAAAGTTGTTCAGTTTGATGGTCTGAAGCACCCCCTTAAGTATTACTAGGGCGTTTTGTTACAGCCTGTATACAAAAAATCGACGAAATCAGCATTTCGTATTCCCCTGTTTCCTCCTCTAAAACTAAACCGATTTTAATATTTCTTTCAAAAATAATATGAGATAGACTTTGGCTATGGCACAGAATAAATACTAGTACTACCCAATATGTTTTGCTTTTTTTTCGAAATAGCAAATCTTAATAAATGAACAAAACATGAGCTTAAATACTTACTAAATAGGAAAGCGCAGCGTGGGTAGGCCAGGTGGATCGACGACCTGTCTGCGTAACATGACAGAGCAGAGGTGAGAGCGCGTCACTTCTTAACGTTAAATTTGAGTGAGATACTATGGAGATAACGGCCAATTTGACGTTTAGAAGTGACATGTGTCGCTCTCACTTGAGTCATGTTACGCAGGCTGGTGTTACTGATGGCGGCGGGAACCCGTTGGAAGAGGGCAGCGCAGGACCAGTCGTTGTGGCGAACCTTGGGGGAGGCCTATGTCCAGCAGTGGACGTCCATCAGCTGAGATGATGATGATGAAATACTTACTTGGAACAGGGAAAAGGGTCGCAAAAAAGTTTCATGGCCTGGAGGAATAGTTTCCTTGCCTCGCTATGCTCGCCGGTCTCCACCAAGCATCCCCCGCGCATCGTCAAAATCCTCGCCGTTCTAACGTCTTTCATCCATGGAATCTTGCAGCTTTCCGAAGGACATGTCTTATAAGACACTTTTTGTTGAGTGTACTGAGACGTATGGGTATGCGTCTAGTGAATTCGAAAGACAGAAAGAGGAATAAGGTTAACACAAAGGGCACACTTACCTATCATTTCATACAAATGGGAAAAACTTAAAAGAAGAGATAAGCATTTGTGCGATACGTACTGAATGAGTAGGAGTAGTAAGCGAGAGAGAAATACGCATTTGCTTATATTTTACGCCACGATCCTACTAGAGGGGGTAGGGGGTACCTGGGGGGAGGGGGGAGTGTCCGTACTCTGTACATACCTATACAAGGTGTTACAAAAATACAAATAAACATTTTAGGGGGTGGTTAAGACTATCAAACTGAACAACTTTCACTATGGGACCAATATAGAAATCGCGAAAAAAAATGTGATGTTCCATCATCATCATCATCATATGAGCCGATAGACGTCCACTGCTGGACATAGGCCTCATCCAAAATGGGGAGATTTGCCATAATCGCCAAGATGCGATGCGTTTGCGATTTTCCATACTAAACTACAAAACGAGCTAAACGAGCGATCGGGCGATCTACTCGAGCTAAATGTATGGGACAAAAGTTTTTTTTTGCGATTTCGATCGAGTGAAAGTTGTTCAGTTTGATGGTCTCAACAACCCCCATAAAAGATTGAAATGTTTATTTTTACTTTTGTAACACCCTGTATAGGGTTATTTCAAATTAGTTGGCGAAACTGGACCAGGAGTGCGATTTTTGAAAATCATACGAGCGACTTGACATTCGCATACGAATTGAGATTTTCATTCCGAGTGGTTACGTTTTTCTCTATTTTTGAAATCGTTCGGATGTGCCAAAACCGTTTCGATTCACACAGAAAATGTTTCAATTGAACGAACGAACGAATGAATGGTTTCATAGTAACATTTCAAATCGGACTTTACCGCCAAAATTATGGGTTAACGGAACGTAGAAAAAAAGTTAAATCTGTTGACGTCTGACAACATTACAAACGTCAAACATTCGAGTGGTAGAATTGGTTACGAGTGGTTCGGAGCACTCGTTGCGAGTGATAGAAAGTTGAATTCAAAAATGGCAAATCATCGATTTTACGTCATTTTCTACTACTCGCTTTGAGCGTGTGATAATCAAAAATCGCACTCCAGGGCAGTTGTTAATGATAACTTTGATAACAGATGGCATTATCAATGTTTATAATTGGTATTGATGCTATTGATGATTAACAAACGCGCAGTGCGTTCAGTTCGCGGGCGCGGGCGGACATTGACATCAGAATCATATGTTCGGGCGGCTGGTCACTATCACGCAATTTTACTTAGTAGGTAACAGATACCAAATGAGTTTCTTAAGTTTCGCTAACTAATTAGATTTAACTTATACTACAGTACTATTTAACTATTTATAGTTAGGGAGGCGAATAGGGGAATTTTCGGTAATACTCGAGCGTGGCAGTTTAAGATATGAGAGATACCTTAGACCTAATAGAACAACCTTGTAAAGTATTTAGCTCTATATGTAGTGACGCGCGCCTAGGATAGACGATCAGATTAGTAAAAAAAAATCGATAGTCTGAAATACTCGAGCGCGTCAGATTAAGATATTGGGGGTTGATTTTAGTGTTGTAAGACTAAATTTAACTAATCTGACGATAAGTCCTTGACGCCGCCGAGTTATAGGGTCGCGAACTTGTAAAAAAAAAACGTTAATCCGGCATTCTCGAGCGCGATTATTTTTTTTTAATTTGAAGAATATAATCTAAAACTTACTAAAAATACAGAATCTGCCGGTTTCCGCATGACCGGAAGTGTGGAGGAGCCATTTCCTCTTCCGAACAACGCGTTGCGGCATATAAGTCGAGAACGATACATTTTACAAAAAAAAGGTTAAATAAACAAAAAAGGTAATTTTATTTTACACAAAAAAGGTCTCCTTACATTTTTGTCCAAAGCACAGAATAGGTAATAGTATATAGTTATACATACAGAACGGCCACTCCCCGCCCCCCTCTGACTTCAGATACCTCACCTCCCCTCACACTCTCTGTGGTAACTTGAGGGAAGCCGAGCAAGGGCATGCAGTCAGGCGCGCGCACCCGTTGGATTTGACTACATAAAATATATTTTATTTGTCTCCACACAATAAAAATAAACGTTGGAAAATAACGCTAAATTCACATTTTCTGTGATTCTTTAGCTTAAAAACTATTTTTAATAACAGAATGAACTATAAAAAGTAACGAAATGTATAATGTAGTTCATACGATGCATGTTAAGTCAACCCTACACAAATGTCATGCACAATTTTTGCAAAGTGCGCATGTGCAAACGTCATCATTTCAAATCTAAAACGTTGTTTGAAGTGCCGGACCTGTGTCCAAAGTTAAGGAAAAAAAAGAAACCAAAAAACCTTTTTCGGTCAGATTAAGAGAACCCACCAACATTTTTGTCAGATTAAGAAAATATGCTTTCAGGATACCGAGATAAACCTCCCCTATGAAAATCTGACGCGCTCGAGTATTTCAAAAATACTTTTTTTTTTGCATTTTCAAAAATTCTTCGTAACTTATCGTCACGCCGAAATCGTCAGTTTTTTTAAAGGGAGCTTCCTTGGGGCCTACTTAACACCCCTTCCGAAAATCTGACGCGCTCGAGTAAATATTTTTTTTTTGCATTTTTGACTACTTTATATGCCTACCCCCACCACGCAAACCGGCAGATTAGTATACCGTTGTTATCAGAGGCACTTGGAGCATACGTAGTATGAATATCTGACGCGCTCGAGAATGCCCAAAGTAACTGTTTTTTTTTACAATTTTGAAAAACCGTACACGCCAAACCCACCGCTAAAATGGTTTTTACCATACGAGCTTTTCTATTCGAAATTATTTTATCTTTCAATTTTGATAGGTCTCGACGGCGCCGTTGAATTACGCCATTTAGCTACCTCGCCTCCCTAACTATTAGTACTAGACATCTTTCCTATATAGAATCTTCTGTAATGAGCAACTCATGCTGCTCAAAAGAAGGTTCTGGAAATGGTTTTGTACTAGATTTAAGGAAACTGAAATAAACTTTTTATATTTTATATTTTTCTTATGGAAGAGTGTACTCGGGGGTGCCAATACGAAAGAGAAATAGCATACGAAGATCGAAGATATGTAAGTATTTGTATTTTTGGTAATAAATATTTAAAATATGAATATTAGAGTGAGATACACTAGGTGTTGCAATCTCGGTGTGAATTGAGCCTAAGAATAGTCATAATTTAAAAACTGCGTTAACTTGTGACGTTTAATTGCCTGTTAATAACAAAAAAAAATCGATTACTGACCAAAACAAATTCTTCCACTTCGGCAAGGAGCCTGATTGCTTGCGGGATGTTCAAATTAATTAAGCTCAAATCTGCGTATTCCATGTACGTCTCGAATACCTTTTCACAATCACCTGAAAGGTGAAAAAATATCGTCATCAATCATCATCATGGACGTCCACTGCTGGACATATGCCTTTCCTAAGATGATGAAGATGGATTACAGTCTTATACTGTGCTAGAGGTTAATTTAATGACTTGCCACAATAATGAAGCCAGAAGCAATAGATGACTACTAAATAAACTAACCGACTACACGGCTATGGTCTACGACCTCGTTGTAAACGGAGAGCAAGATGGGCAAACATTCACAACTGTCCAGGTCTATCGATGAGAACGAGCGGACACGCTTGGCTTTACGATATATCTTCGCTGAATCACTTAGCCGTCTCAAATCTGTAGAAAAATTGCATAGTTTTATAACATTGGAGATATTGCTACATGTTTCAAATTGTTATAATGAGCCCAAATGAAATTAAATACAGAAGGATTTCGCATCTGCGTGCTGTTAAGGCTGCACTGAGCATATTGTGCTGCCCCCAATCGTATTTTTATTAATTTCCAAAAAAACAAGAATGTCACATTGTAGTCCTGATTGGTTTTCAATTTATTGCTAATTGATTTTATGCGTATCAACAGCATAGGTACCTAGTTACTGGCTGGTAGAACCGACCAAATGTCTGGAGCTCCGCGCCTGAAAGGACTTCAAGGACCTTACCTTTGATAGACGCCGACGGCCCCACTATAAGATTTTACCAGCGATCTCACACAATCATAAAGGTATCATATAGACGAACTGACAGCTGAGAGAGCGAGATGTACCTAGTGGCGCCACTGTATAATAGAAAGAGATACGTGACGCGAGGCAATAGAACCGTTTTTGGGAACTTGTCAGTATAATCGACTGGGTAAATATTCGTGCTCTGTGAATAATTAGTGAATCTAAAGTAAAGTCGTAGATTATTTTGTGAAATATACTAACACTATTTCATTAAATTACCTACGATTTCACGTTAGATTCACAATTATACACAGAACTCGAAGTTTTAGGGTGCCGATAAGTGCCGACAAATGCACAAAAAACGGTTTCATTTGACAACTCATGTCAGTTAACTACTCTATTCCGACAGGTATAATAACTTTAAGCACACGATAGATAGCGTGATAGACTGCCGCCTGTTTCTATATCATTTCTCTAAACTCAAAGGATCATGTTCCCTAGAGCAGAATAGGCTTACTCTGCTGCTCCGATCAGTTCCGAAAAGTTGTTCAGTTTGATGGGTAGACTCTTAGTTTAAAAGGATGCTAATGATATCAATTTCACCCTGTATAGAGCTTGTTTTTAAAGTCCCGTACCCAAAGGGTGAAAACGGGACCCTATTACTAAGCCTACGTTGTCCGTCCGTCCGTCCGTCTGTCCGTCTAACCGTCCGTCCGTCTGTCCGTCTGTCCGTCCGTCCGTCCGTCCGTCTGTCCTACCTATTTAGGGCTGTAACTTTTGAACCGTAATAGCTAGATAGTTAAAATTTTCTCAGATTATGCGTTATTACGGCGGATTTGTTAACAAATAATAAAAATTTCAAAAAGTTAAAAATTAAGGTGGGTTCTCAACAAGAAACTAGTTTTTATCAACGTTTTTTCTTCACGCTCTATCGTTTAAACGGTAATACATACAAGCGTCAAACTTAGTGTGATTATAGAGCAAACTCTATAGAATAAGAACAAATACTAAAAACCAGCCAAGTGTGAGTCGGTCTTGCGCTAAAGGTCCCGGACGAAAAAGTTTTTTTTTCTAAGTTAATTTCTGTGGTGGTGTGGCACGAAACCCTCGGTGCGCGATTAGCCTGACTCGCACTTGATCGATTTTATTATCTTTTCAGTTAAATTTTTTTAAATATTCATACTCTTTAATCTTGTCTTTAGCTTCAGATATAAGCTCTTTGTACCTTCTAACCCTAATAGAAAACAAGAATAGGACGTACCGCTACTATCCAATGCTTCATAACTGCGATTGTCATCTGTTCTGGCCTGTGAACATATTTATTTACTACATTAGCTTAGCAAGCAAGGGAATTCAGTAAGTAGTTATTTTTAAAAGCTTTTTTGTACTTCTAGGTATTCTATCGAGCTAAAACTTAGTATACACTTATTATACCAGATGACAATGCAATATTATGGTGTCCAGGAGCATATCTGATAATGGAGCCTGAAGGAAGTAACAGGATCTCAGCTGCAGTTAACGTAGACCCACCGAGATTGGACTCATTACAAATGTGAGCAGAAAGGGTGAGCAGAGTCTGATGATGGAGCCGGAAGGTCACCCCAGGATAGACCTACCGAGTTTAGGCACCCCGACCATCGGTACCGACGTTGGTCGAGCCCTCAAACCAGCCTTAGATTTTAGAACACCGCTGCATGCGGCAGCGACCGCAATAGCGACCAGCCATTTCATAGAAAACACTATTATTTTCTGCCGCGATGTTTCTAAAATCTGCCTTTACCTTATACCATATATAGGTAACTAGGAACCAACCTCGCATATTAGCATTTTCCTGCTGCCAAGTCACAAGATCAATTTTATTGATCATGTGCATTTACATACAATTTAATACCTTTTAAACGAGTAAGCCTATAATTGCGGTACAATGACTTCAAACTAGTATCGTTTGAGGTTCACACGAGACTATTTTTTACAATCAGAATGGGACGGGAGGTAGGGAAGGGAATAAAATCCAAAGTTGCAGATTTCATGCTATCTCGTCCTCCGCAAAAAGTGGCAGAAATGTTTGTCGCGTAACTCGTCCATAGTTATATGGGCTTAATACCTTTACGTGATCGATAGTCGACCGTTTACCTTAGATCAATGTAAAATGAATGGATAGGCCCAAAGCGCTTTAAGTTGAAGCACGCAAAACTAGGGCACCTCAATACAAACTAGGGTACTTGGTCTGTCATCTCGGTACAATACAAATTCGAAGTAAAACTGTCAATTGTTTTGCCTCATTTTTCTGGTTTGAAATGTTCGCGTCCATTCTTGTTTACTAATGTCATTGCATTGGGCTTAATACCTTTACGATCGATAGTCGACCGTTTACCCACAAAACACTGCAAATATAATACAAAGTGCGATAGTTAATGGTATTAGTGTACAATACAAACTATTAGAGAAGGAGAACGGGCCGTTTCTTGTCCAGTTTCGATGGTCATCCTCGTCTCAGCGCTCAAAGCGGCGATTTGTTGCCGAACACGCTTTAGTGCATTACTTTCTTTTACTAAGCCCTGAAAAAAAATTAAAACTCATTGTGGGTTCTAACTGTTCTAGCTAGACGATTCTTAAGTTATCAATCAGTCAATCAATCCATTATACTTTATTTTACTCCAAAAAACATAGTATACAGGGTTCTACTTAATATGCTGACACTTTTTTAAGGAGATGATCAGACCATCATACTGATTAACTTTCTCTATGGCACCAATATCGAAATCGCGAAATAAAAATCAGCTGTCCCATACATTTGCCTCGAGTAAGTTTGCAGTTTTGTATGGACGAGCTGCTTTCGATGTTTGTGCCACATAGAAAGTTGTTCAGTTTGATGGTCTGACCATCTACTTTTAAAAAAGTGTCAACATCTTATGAAGGATAGTTTATTACTATAGGGATAGTTTATTATTGTATTTTTCCGATCTCTAAGAACGCCAGGAACTCTGAACATCATATAGGTAAGGTACTTATACCCACACATCATCAGCCTATATTATATCCGTCCCACGCAGGGGCACATGCCTGCTCTCATAAAGATTGTATTTGCTTTAGTCCACTAGCGTGGACACGCGGATTGATTGAAAGACTTCACATTCGTATTAGAATTTCATCCTCAGTGTAAACGGGTTTCACCAGTTGAAATAAACTTCTCCAATGATTTTCAAAATCATCACATCCCCATAATCTTATGCAAGAATGACAATACATTGTGCAGACTCCAAATAATGGCACAAGTGCAGGCGGATGATGAACAAGACTTACGTCATCACATCGCACTCCGAACAGCTGATTGAAGCATCCGGACCCGCATGAGAAGCACCGACGAGTGTAACGTTCAAGGTAGAGCAGCGCTCGCCCGTGCATCTTAATTGTGCAGACCCCCTATAAGTATAGGAGGATGATGAACAAGACTTACGTCATCACAGCGCTGTGATGACGTAAGTCTTGTGCCGGATGCTTCAATCAGCTGTTTAGAGTGCGCACTTTGAACAGCTGATTGAAGCATCCGGACCCGCATAAGAAGCACCGACGAGTGTAACGTTCGAGGTAGAGCAGCGCTTGCCTGTGCATCTTATTGTGCAGACCCCCTATAAGTATACGAGGATGATGAACAAGACTTACGTCATCACAGCGCACTCCGAACAGCTGATTGAAGCATCAGGACCAGCATGAGAAGCACCGACGAGTGTAAAGTTCGAGGGAGAGCAGCGCTCGCCCGTGCATCTTAATTGTGCAGACCCCCTATAAGTATAGGAGGATGATGAACAAGACTTACGTCATCACAGCGCACTCCGAACAGCTGAGTGAAGCATCCCGCACGAGAAGCAGCGACGAGTGTACCGTTCGAGGTAGAGAAGCACTCTCCCGTGCATCTTATTGTGCAGACCCCCTATAGGTATAGGAGGATGATGAACAAGACTTACGTCATCACATCGCACTCCGAACAGTTGAGTGAAGCATCCCGCACGAGAAGCAGTGACGAGTGTACCGTTCGAGGTAGAGAAGCACTCTCCCGTACATCTTATTGTGCAGACCCCCTATCAGTATAGGAGGATGATGAACATAACTTACGTCATCACATCGCACTCCGAATAGCTTAATGAAGCATCCGGACCCGCATGAGAAGCACCGACGAGTGTAACGTTCGAGGTAGAGCAGCGCTCGCCCGTGCATATCAAACTGTTGGACAGTGTTATCAAGAATCAGCCAAATCCTTATAATAGGGGGATTTTCTAAAAGACAAAAAAAGTTCCTAGCATCTCGATAGATGGCCAGAGATGGTTGGAACTTGCTATTGATAAAAGCATGCATATGCTCACGACTATATTATCCGAGGGGTTGTTAATATTCTGAAAACATCTACAATTCAGTAGTAGTCCCGAAACTCTATCCAGTAGTGTGACGGGCAGTCTCAGTGACAATGGAGGAACATTCCCAAGTAGCACCTCCATATTATCCTGATCACGGCGGGGTCATCAATATGGAGGTGCTACTTGGGAATGTTCCTCCATTGAAAAGGGAAGATCTTCCACCAGGCTATGTGTGAAGCCTGGGGACCGGCCGTGGTCCAACAGCTCTTAGTTGGACCTTGTATATATATCGAATCTCTGTGATTATTTCTCTTGCGCGATTTATGTCTTGCATTCGATTGTGAACCTTATTTGTAGTAGGTTACGAGTTACGTATTTACGATGAACGTTGTCTTTGTATGGAGCATATTTCCGCGAGCGACGGTATCGCCATCTGTTGGCATTTTTGCTATAACTTGTGGGTGCTGATCTGTAGTAGTTCCCCACAACCTCATTAGGTTTCAGGCCGATTGGCGTTTGCAGTTAGGTAGAGGTGGTAGGATTAGGAGTAAACATTTAGTACAACTCAGGGATGATATATCATATTATGATGCAATTTGCATACACCTAGTGAAGTGTAACAATACGATCAAAAACATTGTGACAATAAATTAAAAGAAGGTAGTTAGATAAAATATTACCTTCTGACTTTCAGTCAATAGCTCGTAAGTTGTGGTCCTGAACAAAGAATGTCTGAATTTCATGAAGCCACAGAAAGCGTACATCGGGAGATCTCTGCAGTACGCTAAAAATAATTACTGGAATTATAGTGTTATTATAGTCAACTAAGTTGCTAAGTGTAAAATTTTTATAATAAGGCTGGTGTGCCGGTATGAATCCTAAAGCAGGCGTACCAGTATGAATCCTAGTTGATGTGCCAGTATGAATACTAAAGCTGGCGTACCACTATGAATCCTAAAACCGGTATCCCAGTACGAATCCTATTTGTGTGTCCTTTTGTATGAATACTAAAGCAGGTGTGCCGGTATGAATCCTACTGGTTCCGTGCGCTTCCGGTTTTTTAACACTTATTGTTCAAATCTAAAAAAGTTGCGTGTTAATTGTTTTATTTTAAAATAATTTATAATATATTCCGAAAGTCTCAAAACTTTTGAAACAACATATTTCCATATTTCTATGATATTTTTTTAGTCTTTATTTTTGAAGACGGTGTCGTAACGAATGGTTTACACTCACGTGGTTCCTTGGTGCCCAGACATGCGCAGTAAGGGGGGGAGGCCTCGGGCTGCGCCGGGGCAGAGTGTATGAGCACCTTGGACGTGTCGCGAGTGAAGTCGCCTCCCTCGCACTCCAGCACCCGGATCTCGAATAACTTTGCCACGGCTGCGAAGAATACATACTTACTAATATTATACATACATAGCACCACTCCATTTCCTCCCGTGAGTGTCGTAAAAGGCGACTAAGGGATCTACCGGAGGATGGGCAGCAGCATCCTCTGAGTACACACATTTAATCCAACTGCGATCACCAACCCGCTTGCCAAGCGTAAGCGTGGCGATTATGGTAAATCCCCCCATTTTGGGGGAGGTCTATGTCCAGCAGTGGACGTCTATCGGCTGATATGATGATGATGATAAATATTATACAGGGTGTAAAATTTTATATATGGAACCGCATCCACAGATTATTTAATGGTTACTACGATCTTTACTTAAAATTCGTATGGAAACTTATCATGGAGACAGGCACCAAAAAGAACTTAATTCGAAATTCGAACTGGCCACCACGAGTATTGAACACAAAAAAAGAAAAAAAGGCGCGAATACTGCAAATCTCTGTACCTATTGCTACCAGTGCTACGAACAAAGTAAAAAAAAATATTACATTTTTAACCGACTTCAAAAAAGGAGGAGGTTTCTCAATTCGACCGTATATATTTTTTCTTTCCACAACTGGAGTGCGATTTTTGAATCTCATTGGCTGAGTTCAGCAGTTGAAAATGTCAAAATTACTATGGGAGATACGCATCTTTCTGCTGCTGATTTGACTTAAAAAAATGGCACTCCTGAAGTATGATTTTTGAAATTCAAATCAGCAGTAGAAAGTTGCATATCTCCATAGTAATTTTGACATTTTCAACTGCTGAACTCAGCGAATGAGTTTCAAAAATCGGTCTCCTGGTCTAATTTTTCAAATATCTACTTTCACTTTGAATTTAATAAAACAGTGTTTTCTAAATATGACAAAAAGTTAAAAATTAAGGGGGGTTCTCAACAAGAAACTACTTTTTATCAACGTTTTTTCTTCAAACTCTACAACCATTTTTCTAAATACTATTATACTATTGAACTCTAATACTTTGTTATAAACTCTAATAAAAGAATTGGTTTCTAACCATAGAGAATTTACACGCTCCCCTGGGCTTCTAACAGTATTGCTTTTTATTTTCTCGCGGAGGGTGTGAAAAGTAGAGTATGGTCCTCGGGGATAAACGTGTTTTCATCTTGGGCGAGCTTGAACCCCTTGCTTCACTCAGGATTCTAGTCTTAACTCCCTCGCTTCGCTCGGGAGTTAACTCTAAACTACCTCGCTACGCTCGGGAGTTAACCCTAGAATCCCTCGTTGCGCTCGGGATTCAATATCGCGCCCGTGATGAAAGACACTGCTTTATCCCCTTGGTACATAATCTACTATAGTTTGATGGTCCGAGTTCACGGTTTCAGTATTTGCTAGGCTGTCACTTACACCCTGTATAACCTCACTCAATCAATATATACCTACCGTAATAAAACACAATTAACCAGTAAGAATACCTTGGGCTACTTTCCTAGGAGAGTCGCTCTGCAATAAATGTAAGAGCATTCTTCGCGAAAACGTGTCGCCGAGTACCGATCCACACTTCAGCAACATCTTCTCAAACGGTGTCAGTGAATCGTACATTTTCAGTATTATTACTGTAACAAATATAAATAAAACCTTTAGCCAAATTGATCGAATCGAGAATTCAGTAGGTACTTACCATAAAGTTATTATACCTTACAGTAGTAGAGGAACTGACACGAGTTGTCAAATGAAACCGTTTTTGGACGTTTTCAGGAAATTATCGGCAGGGTAAAAAATTCGATTTCTATGTATAATTCTCAATCTAACGAAAATGGTGGATTAATTAATTAGTGTTAGTATATTACCACAAAGTTGTACCTAAGAGTCGGAGAGCACCGCCACGCTTCTGCTTGCCTGGCACCACGGTCATGCTGTCATTACAATGATCTTTACCATTCTGTCACCTCGTTCATGCAGTCATTACAATATAATGATCATTACCATCCATAGTCATGTCCACCTTCACATCCTCGAAGTTGTAAGAGTCGGAGAGCACCGCCATCTGGATGTTCTCGTTCTCCGATATCGTGTAGACACTACTGTTTCGCAGCTCCTGCTTGCCTGGGACCCCGGTCATGCTGTACATGCTTATGTAGCTCATCTGAATTATAAACAAAAAGTAAAAGTTACGAAAATGAAGTATCTTCTCGACATAGTGACAATTTATAAATACCTATTTTGGTTTAAATTAAGGTGTAAAAAACACCCTAGTAATAGTTAAGAGGGGGCTTCAGACAGTCAAAGTGCACAATTTTCACTATGGAGTCCCATACATTTGAGTCGAGTCGGTCGGTACTGCAGTTTTGTATGAAACAGTTTTTTTTTCGCGATTTCGAAGTTGGCTCCAATGTGAAAGTTGTTTAATTTTATGGTTTGTTTACGCCCTGTATAAGTAAAATAAGACGACGGCGACCGATGGTATGAAGACTGAAACCTTGTGGCAGCCGCAAATATAGCAGCAGCCAATCATAGAATAATCCAATTATAAGTAAATCATCGTAACATTCAGAATCTATAGTTTATTATCAAAGAAGAAATTCTGATGCGTACGTACACTACCTATAATGTATTGTCTACCAATCCGGATCAAACATGAGTGAACTAAAAACTCATACACCCTCCTCGAGTCTTAGGCTGAGATTCAGAGACGATTTTTAAGTCATAGTTCGAACTAAGTAGGGTCGAAAATGTATGGATTTTGACATACGGGAGTTCGAACTAATACTTAAGTATAGAAAACCGGTCAAGTGCGAGTCGGGCTACTCACGCACCGAGGGTTCCGTACCACACCACCACAGAACACAACATTATTAACTTAGAAAAAAAAAACTTTTTTGTCCAGGACCTTTAGCGCAAGACCGACTCACACTTGGCCGGTTTTTAGTATTTGTTGTTATTCTGTTGAGTTTGCTCTATAATCACACTAAGTTTGACGCTTGTATGTATTACCGTTTTTACGATAGAGCCTTAAGAAAAAACGTTGATAAAAACTAGTTTATTTATTTAACTTTAATTGTTAACAAATAATAAGAAATTTTTATTATTTATTAACAAATCCGCCGTAATAACGCATAATCTGAGAAAATTTCAACTATCTAGCTATTACCGTTCAAAAGTTACAGCCCTAAATGGGTAGGACAGATGGACGGACGGACAGACGGACGGACGGACAGACGGACGGACGGACTACGTAGGCTTAGTAATAGGGTCCCGTTTTCACCCTTTGGGTACGGAACCCTTAAAACGTCTCTGAATCTCAGCCTTAGTCTGTGTCTACCTAAGAGTAAGGATCTCCTTCATTCTAAAGGCATAGAGTGAGCCATACCATTGCAAGAATGCCCACTTTTTTGACGTTTGTGTATGAGTGTGTGGTGTCAAGTAGTATGGACAAAAGAGAACAAAGTGACAACTGCCCAGGGTTGGATTTAGGGACGTTGAAAGAGATAGTACAAAAAATTGAAAAGGATAGTATTTATAAAAAATTATAGTACACTTTATTTTTTTTGTAATTTAACATAATAGTCATTAGAATCAACACCATTCAAGGCAAAATTTACTCCTCTTCTACTAAGTTTATCAGTTCTTGAATATTACTATTAGTTCTATCATCATTTTTGGCATTTAATCTCATCAACATATCCTTAGTAGGAATAAAATCTGTAAAATTACCACTTTTGCTACCGCTTTTGATAGCGTCACAAGACAATAAAATGCCGTCTATGGATTGTTTTGCCAGTTTGTCTCGTATCTTAGTCTTGGTAAGGTTCACTTTACTGAATATTCGTTCGCACATGCACGGTCGAATATTCATATGACGAAAACTAAGCATTCGCGAGCAAACTTAAAATTATAGTATTTTAGCGTACTATCCTTAGTTGTGGATAGTATATAGTACAAAGAGCGAAATTATAGTATAAATACTATAATTATAGTACAAAATCCAACCCTGCAACTGCCCTAATGTTTACGGTCACTTTTCACACACACTAGCACAAAAGTGAAAAGTGGACAGCCGCATAAACAAAGATCTCTAGTTCCGTCTCCTTCTACTATTAAAGGTACGTCATAAGACAAAAGAGACTAACTACAATCGTACATTGATGCGGTCTCTATGCTTTAGAATAAAGGAGATTCTTGCTCTTAGGTGTCTTCATAGCCTATAAAAATAGGCTGATGATCATCATGAAATATCCAGCAGTGGACTAGCACAAGCTGATAATGAGTGCATATTTTTTTAATGTTCTTTTACGAAACAACGTGAACAAACCTACACATGAACCTACCCTACACGTGAAACCTACACATGTGAAACATCGTGAGGAAACCTGCATGCTTCAAATTCGAGGCATGTATTGTACCTACTGTCCATTACAAGTGGCGACGGGCTCACTCCCCGCCACACTGGACAGAGTTTCGGTAAGTACTACTAGTGAAACGATGTTCTGAAGGTTCAGAATATCTCTGACTACCCCCTCGGGGAATATGGTCGTGAGCATATGCTTTTACGAAACAAACCTTATCATTAACAGTAGGCACTCTATCGGTAGACTCCTCTCTATTGAGGTCGAACTCTGCCCGCTGCAGGAGTGCTGTCGGTGGCAGCACGGCCTCCGCTTCGACGGCGACACTCCGCGGCACCGTCACTACCGTCAGCTCACCTCGCTGCACCAGCGAGATGACGAAGTTCTGGATCCAGCCCGGCAGACCGCGGCTGGCGCTTTCTATTACTCTGCAAAATAATCGTTTAATTACCTGATACCCTATCTTTGAGCCTGTTAAAGACGATATCTATCTATCTATCTAAAATATTATCTTCTTCTTATCGTGTGGGCAGAGTCCTGCAGGTCTAGCATGATTTCTCAACACGCGCGCGACGCGCCTTCGCTTCATACAAAATAACCAGTTCCCGCGCTTTTCGGAGAGCGAAAGCCGCGCTTGCCGCGACTTGTACAAGTAGAGAAATCATGCTAGGGGGTCTGGTGTCAGAGTTTTTTCAGAACGCCTTACGGCCTCTGACGTGGTTTTTATGTAAACTATAGTAAAACTGTAACAGAAGTGTGTCTGTACATTGAAGATATTTACAAAAAAAAGATTACGATATGGTTTTTAGGTGTCCCTGATTCCAAATCACCAATTTGTGGATTTTTTGTGTGTCTGTTTGTTTGTTTGTTTATTTGTTTGTTTGTGTGTATGTTTGTTTGTTTGATCGAGCATCACGAAAAAACTACTGAACCGATTTTTATGTTTTTTTTTATAGCTTCTGATCTGACTTAAAATCTGGTATATAATTTGTGCGGACGAAGTCGCGGGTTAACGCTAGTTATTGATAAAATAAATATTAACTTCTCTAAGTTGGGTGGTATTGCTTGTACGTCGAGCAGTTGGCAAGCGAGCGCGGCGTGGTACCCCCTGTCTATGCCAGAGATGTGCATCTTCACTATCATGTTGCTTGATAGACAGTTGTTAGCTACAGCTGCAAGAAAAGACAAAAGCCTTATACAATCAAAGGGGTATGTTGTGTAGAGTTGGCGCCGTTTTCTACTTTCGCGGCCGCTGATAAAAGTTGTGTAATTTAGATGAGGACACTAAAGGAAACTAATCTTACTATGAAGCACAGAACTAAGTCATATCGGGGCCGAGATATACAGGATGGAATTTTTTGGAAGGGGCTGGAGGGCAGGTACCTTAACCGTTGTAGCTACAGGAAAACGTTCTTAGGAGAATGTCCTCAACTTTTTAATACATTTAGACCAATGACATTAGTAAACAAGAATGGACAGGCCTTACGCGAACATTTCAAACCAGAAAAATGAGGCAAAACAATTGACAGTTTTACTTCGAATTTGTACCGAGATGACAGACCAAGTACCCTAGTTTGTATTGAAGTGCCCTAGTTTTGCGTGCTTCAACTTGAAGCGCTTTGAGCCCATCCATTAATTTTACTTTTATCTAGGATTTAGACCTGCATTACAGATTTTAAAAAAATTCATGTCCGCAAGAAAATGGGCAATTTACTCAAACACTTGTTTTATGCGATTCGATCCTATTTCTTATAAGGATCAAAAAACTGTTTACATTTCGTTAAAAATCTGTAAATGCAGGTCGAAATGTTTCAAATAGTTAAGGATAGTCTTCTAAGAACGTTTTTCCCTACCACCCCGTCCAAAAAAACCACCCAGTTAGGTATATCTCGGCTCCGATATAACTAAGAGCGAATTTTATTAATCATACTTGTTTATTTGAGGTAATGCTACAAAACAGTACTAAAATTATAAGCGGCCGCAGCAAAAAAAAAATTACGCCATTTGTCCATACAAAGTTACACAGTTGAACACCAAAAACAAAATTAAACAGGGTGTAACAAAACTTAATAATGATATTTAGACTTTAGACCAGGAGTGCGATTTTTGAATCTCATTCGCTGAGTTCATGAATCTTAGAAGTAGAAAGATGCGTATCTGCGTAGTTCTTTTGACATTTACAATGGCTGAACTCACCGAATGAGTTTCAAAAATCGCACTCCAGAAGTGCGATTTTTGAAAATCATACGAGCGAATTGGCAGTAGAAAGATGCATAATCTCCATAGTAATTTTGCCATTTTCTACTGCCAAGTCGCTCGTATGATTTTCCAAAATCGCACTTCATATAACTGAACAACTTTCACTACCTATGCCTTTGGTATGGACCCAATATCGAGGAAAATAAAAAATCTGCTATCCCATCAATCAATCTGGTGTAACAATTTCAGAAAATGAACTAACAAAATATGCTATGGAGCCAACATCGAAACCGCGAAAAAACCCAGCTGTTCCATACATTTCAGTCGAGTTGTTACTGCAGTTTTGAAGACTTGGCTTCATAGTGAAAGTTGTTCAGTTTGATGGTCTGTAGCACCCCCTTACTAGGGTGTTTTGTTATATTTGAGTCGAGTATCAGTATACTACATTTGTGTCGAGTATGTTTTTAAAAGTAGGTGCTGCAGTTTTATGAAACAGCTGTTTTTTTTTCGTGATTTCGAGGTCCTCTCCATGGTTGTACTCTTTCCGTGCCATAGTTAAGTTGTTCAGTTTGGTGAGAAAATTGTAATCGAATAATAATTTTGTCCTTAAATGTTTATTTCTATTTGTATGGAGATAATTAGAATAATCCAACAAAATATTACGTGTAAGTTTGTCGTCTTCGGTGAGGGTCAACAGGACGAAGATGTTCTTTGTCTCCAGAATGATGAGCAGGGTGCGCCAGGACTCGTCGTCCATGAACTGGGCACCGTCGATCGCCACCACCCAGAATGTTGTAAAGTTCTGTAGTTTTCATAAAGTTGGTGTGAGCGACAACTGAAGTTAAGGGTTGAACCTCATCGGCAGCACCGCATCGCCTTTTTCTGTTGCTCCGTCCTTTTCTGTCACTCAGGAACGTCATTTGCTAGAGCATATAAGATAGACGGAACGCGAACAGAAAAGGATAGAGCGACAGAAAAAGGCGATGCGGTGCTGCCAGATGAGGTTCAACCCTTAATGCAGCACCGAACCCATAGTGCTGCCTTTCAATCGTATTTTTTTTATTTTTGAACAATTATACAAAATTTTCAACAAAAAAAAGAAGATTTTTAATTTGTCGTTTCATTACGGATTTGTTTTTTAATGTATACAGTTACGTACTTATCTAAACTATTGTTACGAGCTACGGGTTCCGGGATTGGAGTGAAACGCTAAGTCCAATTTTACAGAGTTTATTTGGGATACACTTACAACGGTCCACTAAACGGTTCACTTCACCGGGTCCTCCTCGCAGGGATTTCCCGTGCACCACTTACTGTCACTGTTCACAGTCCACTACGTCACTAATGTGACGACACGACACGCGTCACGGCTATGACGTCACGACGTACGACACTATGACGTCAAGACGTACGACACTATGACGTCACACACTACACTGACACTATGACGTCACGTACTACACCGACACTATGACGTCACGCACTACACTGACGCTAGTCCACTCACTGTTCCACTCTTAGCACTTTTCTCTTCACTAGTACTTTTCCACTTTTACTTTTCTTCCTTTAGTTTCGCACTGTTCACTGTTTAACCAAGGACTGCCGCCAGTCGAAATTCGCCGCCTTTTTATATCCCGCAGAACATTCCGGAATACCCTTTTTTCGATCTTCTTTTCTTTACTCGATTGTTTTCCTCCAGATAGTTCTAACCCCGCGTTCCTTTTTCGAAACCGATCGAAGACACGCCCACTTTTCTGGTTCTTTTCAAATATTCGTAATTTCGCCTCCTTTCTCGAAGTTCCTAGACACGTTCACCTTTTTGTCCCTTTTTAAATATTCCTTCTCTCTCTTCCTTCTAGAACATTTCTAAAAACACTAAAATCTAGAAATATTTTTGGCGCGGATCGGATTCGAACCGTCACCCCCCAGCATGGGAGGCGGACCCTTAGACCGTAAGACCACGGCGATTGTTAATACACCCTCCGAATTTTTGAATGCCTTCTTACGTCTAACGTTTGACAGCGTTCGTGACACTGCCCCTCCCTTAGTTCTGCTCGTCCCGAGCATCATTAGTGCCGAAATATCGAGCTAATCGATCCACGTGCACTATCTTCAACGGGCTCCTTGGCGATCGTCGAATTCTATAGGTGACGTCATTTATCCTGGTCACTACCTCATACGGTCCTTCCCAACTTGCTTGCAACTTCGGACTCTTCCCTTTCCTTCGAACTGGATTATGCAGCCAAACTGATGTTCCTTCCTCAAACCCAGCATAGTTCGCTTTTCGGTCATATCGTGTCTTTGAACGGTCACTTGAGTTTTGACCTGCTTCTCGAAGTTGTTCATAAATGTCGACCATTTTCTCCCGCAGTTCGCTCACATAGTCACTGATACTCTTAGGAGTGCCTGGTGCGCATCCTGATAGCAAATCTGCTGGAAGTTTCAACTCTCTCCCGAAGTTTGCTATTGCTGGAGTTGCCGAAGTACTCTCATGAACAGCGGTTCGATAGGCCAACAGGAAAAGAGGTATGTACTCGTCCCAGTTATCTTGATGATTATCGACGACCTTCGCAAGATGCCGTTCCAAAGTTTGATTGAATCGCTCCACCATGCCGTCAGACTGCGGGTGATAAGGAGTAGTCCGGGTCTTATGGATTCCGAAAATTTTGCAAACTTCCTGGAACAACTGTGACTCAAAGTTCCTGCCTTGATCACTGTGCATTTCCAGCGGAACCCCAAACCGGCAGAAAACTTCATTCACCAACTTGGTAGCCACAGTGACCGCTTCCTGATTTGGAATGGCAAACACTTCTGGCCACTTTGTGAAATAATCCATTACCACAAGTATATACCGGTTCCCCGATTTAGTGACTGGAAATGGCCCCGCGACATCCAAAGCGATTCGCTCCCAAGGCGCCCCAACATTATAAATTTTCATTGCTGCCCTGCTCCTCGTATGAGGTCCCTTTACAGCTGCGCAGACTGTACACTTGCGGCACCAATCTTCCACATCGTCTCTGCAATGCAACCAGTAAAATCTTTCCTTTACTTTCTCCAAGGTACACCCAAATGCCCTCCGGAAGTTCCATCATGAAAAACTCTCAGAATTTCTTTCACCTTAGCTTGCGGGACCACCAACTGCAGATACGAGTCTTTTCCATCCGATGTCTCCCATTTTCTACAGAGTAATCCGTTATGCATGATGAGGCTCTTCCACTGAGCCCAAAGTCCCTTCGTGACTGCCCCGTACTTTGCCACTTCGCTCCACTGAGGCTTAGAACCATCACTCTTTAACCAGTTCAGGATTGGCCCGACTCCTGAGTCCTTTTCCTGTTCGCGACGCATTGCCTCGTTTCCCCACTCATTGTTGATGGCATCAGTTCTAATAACCTTGAGTGAAACTGTTTCCTTCCCTTCTTGCTTGCTGCAATGCTTACAGTCTTCTGGACATGGTCTTCTTGACAGTGCGTCTGCATTGGAGTGAACTCTTCCACTTCGATGCTCTACTTCAAAGTTGAATTCCTGTAGTTGCTCCAACCATCTTGCAACTTGACCTTCCGGGTTCTTAAATTGGAGTAACCATTTCAGCGCAGCGTGGTCTGTCCTGACTAAAAATTTACGTCCCAGCAGATACTTCTTGAAGTGTTGTACAGTCTTCACCACGGCCAATAATTCTCGTCTGGTAACACAGTAGTTCCTTTCAGGTCTAGATAATGACTTACTGAAGTAGGCTATTACAGTTTCCTTTTCACCATGTCGCTGCGAGAGCACACCTCCTATCCCGATGTTACTGGCGTCTGCGTCTACAACAAATTCACCCTGGACATCGGGATATCCAAGAATTGGTGCCTTACTCAGACGTTCCTTTAACTCCATAAAAGCCTCCTCACATTCTGAATCCCATGTGAACGTCCTCCTTTCTTCCGTAAGTCGATGTAGCGGCTTTGCGATGTCCGAAAACCCTTTCACGAAACGACGATAGTAAGAGCAGAGTCCAAGAAAAGCTCTAACTTGTGTCTTATCTTTCGGTGTTGGCCACTCCCTCACAGCAGCAGTTTTGGCAGGATCGGTCTCGACTCCTCCCTCAGAGATTACATGTCCAAGGTAATTGACCTGTCGTTTGAAGAAAGAACATTTTTTTGGACTCAATTTAAGATTGGCTCCACGTAGTCTCTCGAAGACTTTCTCCAACTTTTTCAGGTGGTCATCAAAGTCTCGCCCAACAATGATGATGTCGTCCAGGTAGACAAGACACGTGTCACCCAGAATTCCAGCTAGGACATGTTCCATCAATCTCTCGAAAGTCGCAGGGGCGTTACTCAATCCAAATGGCATTACCTTGAACTGCCACAGTCCTTTCCCGGTGGAAAACGCGGTTTTCTCCTTGTCTTTAGGGTCTACGTCCACTTGCCAGTACCCACTTTTCAGATCGAGCGTTGAAAACCATTTCATTCCATTCAAAGTGTCTAAGGTGTCGTCGATCCTTGGCAAGGGGTAGCTGTCTTTCTTCGTTACTTCATTCAGCTGCCGATAATCCACACAAAATCTCGTTGAGCCATCCTTTTTCTTGACGAGAACTACAGGTGAACACCAGGGACTTGATGAAGGTTCGATGATGTTATTCCTTCTCATGTCCTCTATCATTCCCTCCACTCCCTTCTCACGAGCAAACGGAATGCGCCTAGGTCGTTGCTTGATTGGCGCTACATCTCCCGTATTAATCGTGTGCCTCACCAAGTCCGTTCTACCAATATCTGCGTCGTTCTGGGAGAACAGGTCTGAAAAACGCCGCAGCAAGTTCTTCGCTTTCACAGCCTGTAGCTTAGTCAGGTCCTTGCTGGAGTCTTCCATAACTTTGGATACCACATCCTCCTCAGCCTTATGTTTCCTAGGAGGATTTTCCACACATTGTCGCAACCATAAAACTTCCTCACAGTGACCAACAACCTCCCCCTTCTCAATCGTCAGGTGCACATCTCCAACGTTAAGTATCGGGATTGAGGTAGATGAAACTGATCCAACAACTGTCCTTGCCGGAATCAAAGAAGTTTCAGTTTTAACTTTCTCTATCACAGCACATCTCCGTGGTAATCTCCCATCGTTACTCTTGGGCAAAACGACAGGTACCAAGGTCTGTGATCTAGGTTTGAGAACTGTTCTTCTCACACAGTAGACCTTTCCCGACGATCCACCTTTCATCGGAACCTCCTCTGTGTTACACCGTAGCACTCCGTTTTTCATGTCTATACTGCACTGGTGATTCTGTAAGAAATCTAAGCCAATGATGCAATCGTCCACTATTTCAGCTACAATCACCTCATGTTTGAAAGGAGTTTCCCCGATCTTAATTGAAACTCCCAACTCCCCGTTGACAGGTATGCGCTGGCCGGTAGCTGTTGTTAACTGCAGGTTGGTTTGTTGCAGAAGTCGTTTCTGATAATTTTCCATCTCGTTTATCAGTCGAGTATTGATCACTGTTCTCGAAGCTCCGGTATCCAAAGTTAGTTGACAGACTCTACCATTGACCTCTCCTTCGACTAACAGACTATTTCCGTCTGATGTCTGTTTGACTCTTATGGTTGGGGTTGCAACATAACCGGCCAGCGCCCACCCCGCAGCCCTGGCTGGTTTTAGTTTTCCTGCTGCTCATCAGTCGAGACTCCTATATCCCGACGACCTGTGCGCTTCGGGCAGGAGCTGCGAATATGCCCTCGTTCACCACACTCGTAGCACACAAAACCGACGCTTCGATTCCTTGGCGGTGAGGCTCTAGTCACAAAAATCTCCCTGAGGCGAGCGGAACGAGAATCTTGTCGTACGGCCTCCACCTCCAATGCATGGGCAACAGCGTCCCTGAGAGTGCTATGGTGCCCAAGTCAAGTAAAGGCCTGCAGGAGCATGTCATCGATGGCTGCTGGTGATGACTGAAAAGCCTTTCGTACGAGCTTCTCCACTTCCACAGACCATTGTTGCAGACTCTCGTTAGCATGTTGGTTACGTTCCTTCAATCGCGCCCGATACATGTGTTCGAGATGCCCGTCGCCGAATCTAGCCTCCAGAGCTCCGAAAAGCTTGTCGAACGTCAAATTTTCACCAGCACCAACAGCTTCCAGCACAGTGAGAGCCTGTCCCTGGAGTGCTAATGTCAACGCAGACTGCGCCTCTTCTTTGCCCCAGCCGTTAACTTTCATCGCTGTCTCAAATTGTAGCTTGAAGGCGGGCCATGACGTCAGTCCATCGTAAACCGGAGTCTTGACACCTTTCGGTTGAATGGGTGAGTCAAAAACAGCAGCGACACGACTATGAGATCTGCTCTGCTCAACCTCTCGCCGGATCTTGGCGAACTCACCCTCTACACGATCCAGCCTCCCTCCGAACTCACCCTTTACATGATCTAACCTCCCTTCGAGCTCTCCCTTCACACGATCCAACCTCCCTTCTACGGCTTCGACTCTCTCTACCGCCTGTTGCAAGCCTTTCGTGATATCTTTATGAAGCGCCTCCTGCATTGTGCGCATTTGATCTTCCTGCCGGCGCGCCTGTTCCTCCTGCCGGCGAGCCTGTTCCTCCTGGCGGCGAGCTTGATCTTCTTTCAGTGCGCGCAGTTGTTCCTCCATCATGCGTTGGATTTGATAGAGGAAGTTCCCTGGGTTCTTCTCCGGAGTTCGCTGCACCTCAGTTGCAGGGCTCGCACCTTCCTGGCGCGCTTCCGACATGGCCCGGGTGGTGACTCCCTTTAACTCCTTTGGCACCAGCGGCATCTTACTCCAATCCCACACTTCTGACACCAAATGTTACGAGCTACGGGTTCCGGGATTGGAGTGAAACGCTAAGTCCAATTTTACAGAGTTTATTTGGGATACACTTACAAACGGTCCACTAAACGGTTCACTTCACCGGGTCCTCCTCGCAGGGATTTCCCGTGCACCACTTACTGTCACTGTTCACAGTCCACTACGTCACTACTGTGACGACACGACACGCGTCACGGCTATGACGTCACGACGTACGACACTATGACGTCAAGACGTACGACACTATGACGTCACACACTACACTGACACTATGACGTCACGTACTACACCGACACTATGACGTCACGCACTACACTGACGCTAGTCCACTCACTGTTCCACTCTTAGCACTTTTCTCTTCACTAGTACTTTTCCACTTTTACTTTTCTTCCTTTAGTTTCGCACTGTTCACTGTTTAACCAAGGACTGCCGCCAGTCGAAATTCGCCGCCTTTTTATATCCCGCAGAACATTCCGGAATACCCTTTTTTCGATCTTCTTTTCTTTACTCGATTGTTTTCCTCCAGATAGTTCTAACCCCGCGTTCCTTTTTCGAAACCGATCAAAGACACGCCCACTTTTCTGGTTCTTTTCAAATATTCGTAATTTCGCCTCCTTTCTCGAAGTTCCTAGACACGTTCACCTTTTTGTCCCTTTTTAAATATTCCTTCTCTCTCTTCCTTCTAGAACATTTCTAAAAACACTAAAATCTAGAAATATTTTTGGCGCGGATCGGATTCGAACCGTCACCCCCCAGCATGGGAGGCGAACCCTTAGACCGTAAGACCACGGCGATTGTTAATACACCCTCCGAATTTTTGAATGCCTTCTTACGTCTAACGTTTGACAGCGTTCGTGACACTATTATAAAACTGTAACAGAAGTGTGTCTGTACATTGAAGATATTTACAAAAAAAAGATTACGATATGGTTTTTAGGCTTCCCTGCTTCCAAATCACAAATTTTTGAACTTTTTGTCTGTCTGTTTGTTTGTTTGTTTGTTTGTTTGTATGTTTGTTTGTTTGTTTGTTTGTTTGGGTGTTTGTTTGTTCGAGTATCACGCAAAAACTACTGAACCGATTTTGATGAAACTTTTTTTGTTTGATAGCTTATGATCTGACTTAAAATCTGGTATATAATTTATGCGGACGAAGTCGCGGGTAAAAGCTCGTTATCTATACAGGGTTACTTTTTATTCAGTAAATAAATAAATATCTTGTTCAATGTCACACAAATTATCTAGTCACATTTAAAGTACCAGAATCTAGCCTGGACTTGTATTACGATGACTAGACAACGATATAGAATACATATAGTATAGATACAAACATCCATGACTCGGGTACAAATATTCATATTCATCATACAAATATTTGTCCCTTACGGGATTCGAACCCGCGACCCTCAGTGCCCAAACTTTCACAACTTATTAGGTATCGTTTTTTTTTTTTTATTTATAATTAAATGGACTCTTGCTTGTGCGTTAGCACTGCATTTCCGCCAGTGTCAAGTGTAGTTTATTGGGAGAATCTATCCCAATCTTTGGGACTGTTTTTGGACAAGAACAAGAAGAGATTGAGGAATGTGGAGCCTTGTGGCAGGCACAAACGCGACGCGCGAAACCACGCGAGACGTGTACTCGGGTCAGTTCCTGCAACGTGACAAAAAAAAAAAAGAATGACTAACTACAATGTCACATTCTTGTTTTTTTTTTTAAATGTTTAAGAAATAAAAAAGAAATAAAATTGAAAGCAGCGCTATACCTACACTCGGTACCCTTTTAAGAATGTCAATATTAAAAAGTTTCGATATTCAGTCGATTTACGTGGGTACGAAATACGTTTTCCTTGTCACAAAATATTTTTTGATGGTATTATTAGCATAGCATGCGTATGCTATGCTAAATTAAATATCATAAATCATGGCTGGTTTGCTGATTTCCTGATTCGGTAGTATAAAGAAACAGAAATCTTGCGTTTTTTAAATCTCATACTCTCGTAGTTCTACTAAAATATTTAATGATTTTTTTCGTTGGATATAATAACACGACCAGTTTTTAAAGTGGTATTAGAAACTAACGTTTCTACAAATGTCTTGTAAAACATCCTTCACACTAGTCTGGCTCAGCAAGTCTCCGGAGAAAACGAAGTTATCTGGAAGTGGGAACCGGCAGTCGAAGATCGTGTTGACCGCGTAGATCTGCAGCGGTGTCAGAGACATCGACGACATCCTGGGAAATTAAACAGGTACTCTTCAATGGAGGTGCTTCAGATGATCAAACTGAACGGAACTATGGGCACAGATTGAATGAGACTAATATTGAAATGGGAAACATAAATTCACGAGCTTTTACCCGCGACTTCGTCCGCATAAATTATATACCAAATTTTAAGTCAGATGTTACGCTACCAAACAAAAAAAGTTTCATCAAAATCGGTTCAGTAGTTTTTGCGTGATACTCGAACAAAAAAAACACCCAAACAAACAAACAAACTAAATTCTTTTTTCAAATTTACAGTTTTATAATAGTCAAGATTACCATGAGATTACCTACACAGAAAAAAAAATACTTGGAGCAAGTAATATTATTTGAGTCAAGATATTTCGATATAAATAAGGAAACTCGGAAATGTCTTCGTTTGAAATATACAATGTTTCGTATTAAAATAGTTTTTGGGGTGCGTCCACATCTGGCGAACGCGCCGCGAATGCGCAGTGCGCGCGCCGCTCGCGAACAGCGCGCGAGCTGCGCGGGTGCATTTTTTCCTTGTGTCGCTACGCTACTGCGCAGTTCGCGCGCCGTTCGCGAGCCGCTCGCGAGCGGCGCACGAGCTACGCATTCGCGGCACGTTCAGAGTCAGATGCACGGTCAGATGTGGACGCATCCTTATACTATCAGTTTAAAATAACAATGTGCATGACCTTGAAGGGCCGTTGGATAACTTTACTCGGTTGAGAAAGGAATATAGACTCTATGCAAAGGAAAGTGAAGTTCGTGTGATTGAGTGACGTCACGTTTGCGTGCGAGGTCATGCACATTGTTATTTTAAACCGATAGTAAAAGAAACTGTCTCATTCAACTGCGCAACAGTTGACAAATTTTAATAGCGCGCGAAATTATATTGACCAATCAGGTTGTGCCACCTTCATTCCCTTTTCACGATTGGCTAATTGTTTTCGCGCCCTTTTCGCTGCTATTCTACTTTGCACCCTTTGATTACTAAACGACTTCGGGTTTTGTCGGGGGACTGCGCAAACAAAGATTGACGAGGTAAATTATTTTACTAATTTTT
Organism: Agonopterix subpropinquella; assembly: GCA_922987775.1. Lineage (NCBI taxonomy): Eukaryota > Metazoa > Arthropoda > Insecta > Lepidoptera > Depressariidae > Agonopterix > Agonopterix subpropinquella. The sequence goes on from OV277710.1 coordinate 7,588,694, forward strand.
TGTTCGTTGACAAGGACAGCAAGAAAGTGCGATCTCCTCTCTTATTGAGAGTATAAGAAAAAAGTCAAAACACGTACCGACTTCAACTTTTTCTCCCTCTACGGGGATTACACTCGTAGTCAAGTCAGGAGGATTGACCAAAGATTCGAAAAAATTACGTACTGGAACTTGCTCTCAGTTTATAGGCTTTATAACGATTATGCTATCATGCTCTTCTATAGGAGAAGAGAAATGCATGGCTAATACGGCAGCGTGATCTAGCACTATAATACCTTCGCTCTCACACCGATCCCCACTAGCCAATCGTAGCCCGCGTAGTCCCAGCAACGCCCATTGCCGTACCCCTTACTGCCGGGGGTGCCCCTTGGGCAGGTTGCTTAAGTTCATTCATTGGTTCGGTAGACCTACCAGAGCGCTTCGCCGTCACTGGTGTGGTCCCCCATAGTCCGCAGTAATAAGCAGTCGATGCTCTCTGAGTAATGCTGTATTGGTCAATTCGAAAAAAAAAACACCTTCGCTCTCTTTCTATTTGCGCGAACGAACGAGATAAAAGGCGTGATATAGCCGTATCACGCGCAACATGCTACGGCAGCTGAAGGATAGTTTAAAGATGGATTAGTACCTGTATCTTAGTCGGTTTTCAAAATTGTTAGTTTGCATGCTGGAGCGGGTTGGCAGTTCGAGGTTCGATAACAAGGTTCGGACCAAACTGTATGATTCCTGGAAAGTCAAAACCGTAACATAAATTAACATAATATGCGAGAGTAGCCAGCATTATGTATACACACGGCGACACATCAAGCTACGCAAAACCAACGTAAGGTGGCCGCGCGACGTTATACGTTATGCATCCTACGCGCGGCCAGCTTATGTTAGTTTTGTATAGCTTGATGTGTTGACTGTACAAGAAACAGTGCCGTTCATAATTACAATACAAGAAATAAAATTGAATTAGTATTCCCACATTTTCGACTAAACATTCGAGTTTCTGTCCGCATCTTCTTTATAACGGAACAGCTTCCGACGCGGTGGTAGTTAAAAATTTACGTCAGAATGCTATGTGAAATTTAAATAAATATTGGACAAAATGCTATATATAACGTCTTATATTTCCAGGGACTAGGCTAGGAGGTACTGGCTTGAGTAGAGACGTGAGATCAAACTAATTGACGACTATTGGACGTAGTAACTCATTATTAATCTGTGAAATAATTTCTGGGAAATGATTTACCGATTTTAAGGTGGGTACTGGTCTAGCCTAGGTGATTTCTAGGTTTCTCGTATTCTAACACAGTGAAATTGAATTCCTTACCTCATTATTTTCGGTGAAATTAATTTTATCCAATCGCATAAAATTTGGTGTTATGTTGAGAAATTCATCGATAAGGCGTGTTTTACCAACCATTGCTGGCCCCTGTGACAAATTATATACTAGTAATGTAAGGTGTATTTAAATAGTTATTAGGTAGATTTGATCCATTATTCTTTATGAAAGAAACAATGGAATAAAAGTTAGTATATTCAGTTTTTTCCATAAAGGTATCATATAGAGGAACTGACAGCTGAGAGAGCGAGATGTAACTAGCGGCGACACTGTATAATAGAAAGAGATACGTGACGCGAGGCAATAGAACCGTTTTTGGGAACTTGTCGGCACAATCGACTGGGTAAATATTCGTGCTCTGTGAATAATTAGTGAATCTAAAGTGAAGTCGTAGATTATTTTGTGAAATATACTAACACTATTTCATTAAATTACCTACGATTTCACGTTAGATTCACAATTATACACAGAAATCGAAGTTTTAGGGTGCCGATAAGTGCCGACAAATGCAAAAAAAAAGGTTTCATTTGACAACTCATGTCAGTTACTCTATTCCGACATGTATAATAACTTAATGGTTTTTTCTAACATCTGGGAACATCTGGGTACCTAATTTTTGAATCTCTTTCCAAACCAAAACATACCCAGTATGAATACCCAGTGAAAGGGGACAACAACTTCGTACCAAGTTTTGCTAGGGCGAAAGTTGTCAGGTTTTATTCAGTCAAGAAAATTGATTGGTTTAAAAAACTACCGGGATGATAAAAAGCAGACCACTGTCAAGCAATCAATCAACCTGTCAACATTTTACTTTAGGAAATGGTCCTTAGTTTTTGAGATAAGGACAGTTTTATGAAATTCGTGAAACTCTTTACCTTAGTCACTATTTTGAGTGCCACGGCTACAAATGCTCTATGCAGTATCTGTGTTAAAACTGTCACTTTTACTAAAGTCAAATTTTGATATTCCGCTTAGTCATGACCTAGCCTATCAGCATCCGCCGGGTTGACGTCGGTTTACGGGACACCCTGTATGTATCGAAAATACAATACAGTGGGGAAGGTCAGCGATCGCGGGGGTGGCGTGGCGGGGCGGTACCGCGGGCATGCAAGTCGGTACCGGAAAGCGTTCCCCGCGTCCCCCGCACACCGCGCTCGATTGACCTGTCGCGACCGCTGAGCTTCCCTCCTATGACGCGTGAATCTATGGGCCATCGCCTATGACAACTTTTTGCAGCGATGCAGTCGCAATACTGCCGCGATACCGTCCGTCACTGGCCGCGTACCCATAGCCCATGCAGACACGATTCGGTATCGCCACTATCGAGATGCAGTCGCGCTACAGACGCGATGCAGCGTTGCTGCAGCCCGCCTCCACTCTTCGCCGATATCACCTGACACAGTCGCGCGTTTATATCACTACAGGAGCGCTGTAACGCGACTGGTATCGCGTGCGGTATCTTCTCACCGATCCCCACTACCCCATCGTAGTCCGCGTAGTCCCAGCAACGCCCATTGCCGAGGTCCGTACCCCTTGGGCGGGTTGCTTAAGTTCTTTCATTGGTTCGGTAGACCTACCAGGGCGTTTCGCCGTCACTGGTGTGGTCCCCCCATAGTCCGCAGTAATAAGCAGTCGATGCTCTCTGAGTAACGCTGTACTGGTCAATTAAAAAAAAAACGTCTGTATCGCTGCATAAAGTCGTCGTGGGCGATGGCCCTTTGAATAAACGTAGATATGAAGACTAACAATGACAGCAATAGCGTATTGATGGTGTCGGTATCTAGTGAACCTCTCGTGCTGATGGCTCAACGCGCTCTGCAGGAGCTGCTCGTACTTGCGCAGCTCCTCGTTGCGCCCGAGGATCGGGTGCCTCCAGCACATCGTCCGTCCTGGCCATCTTGAAAACAATACTAACATTTAATACCTACTTGTACTACCAGTTTAAAAAAGGTTTAAAATAACAATGTGCATGACCTCGCTCGCAAATGTGACGTCACTCAATCACACAAACTTCACTCGAGTCATTCAAATGATTGTCAAGTTTCCTTTACATATAGTCTACATTCCTTTCTCAACCGAGTGAAGTTGTCCAACGGCCCTTCAAGGTCATGCACATTGTTATTTTAAACTGGTAATAAAACTTTCCACCCTCTCGGTCAAGTTATCGTTTAATATTCAGATGAAACTGCCTCAACATTATAGGTAACTTGAACAAAATCGTCACAATATTTCATAGGGTAGGTTTTTCACAGGGTTTTCGATACCCGGGAATTCCCGGGTTCCAGGAAATCTTCAACAGATTGTACCGCATAGATCGTTTACGGCCTGGCCATGGGACAGTGCGAATTGCGGCACGAAAAGAGTGCGGCTGCGTGCTTGCGTAATAGTAGGGAGTAGGGGGCACAACGCCCAGTGTATTGAAAAATCGTTTTTCGCGCCGCACTGTATGTAGCTAATTAGATACTCTTTCTTATACTGTGGTTGAGGGGTGACCGCAGTAGCGCATTCGAGATTCGCCTACAAATTATGTTCTGCGCAAACAAGGTTTTCGCCAAGTTGTTTGCCGGCTTTATACTAACCCAGATTTACTAAACTCGTAAACAGGACCCGGCTTCGCTATTCCTTTCAAAGGCTTGGCTTCTTTCAGTCTGAACAAATCTAGATCTAATTTGCTTCGTACAAACGTCTCTTTATCGCAAATCACTTTGTTCGGATATGCCATCATCAGCCGTGCTGCCTGTAAAGGTTGTGAAGGTGTTAGTTAAATAAGATACTTAATACCTATTGAAAAACAACCTGTCAAATAGTGCACCATTTTTAAGCTCTTCAAACTGAAGTTTGTTTGCTTTCAGAAATCTATTTATAGTACATTACTGCAGCGGCCTGCAACAGAGGCATTGATGGACGAACGTGTAAATGTGGGCCGAGGCGAAGCCGAGGCACACATACGTAAGTCCATCAATGCCTAGTTGTGGCCAAGGCTTATATAGTACTTTTCTCAATAATGCGCGGAAATGAAAACAATAAATTTTCTCAAATAATTTGCGGAAATTAAAACTCTTTTCAAAATCAATGACGAACAACGAACAACTTTTCTTTTTTTTCAATAAACAGCTTTCTATTTGCAAGCCAGTTCGAAATTTAAATAAAACCTTTGATGAGTTACCTCCTTGGTCGCCATGTTTCGGAGTAAAAGATCGTTCCATTTTTAAATTACACGACAGATATGAGTTTAGTATGTAATTTATTTGGTCGCTAAACACGACAGATATGGATTTTCATACAACATTGCCGGCCGCTGCGCGCATGTATTTGGCCAGTACAGCAATTTCGATTTATCTCGAAGAAGGTTGTCAAAATAATGCTCACATTTCCAAGCATGTTTGAGAAAAGATAAATAAATCCTGGTTAAGCCGATTAGATTCAGGCGAATTGTTGAACAACTAAGTATACCTAAAGTCTTGACGCGAGCTGGCTGTCCGAGCTGTTTGAGCTGTGTAAATATTAACCAATCAGAGATCCGACCGAGATCGGCAGGGCTCCTGATTGGTTAATATTTACACAGCTACACAGCTCACCCAGCCAGCTCGCATCAGAGGACAGGCAGCCTTAAACATCGATTTAGTCGTCTAATAATGGTTCTAAATGTTTTACAAATAAATGCTGATGGTTTTTAAGAGGACGATCAGACCATCAAACTGAAATGCTTTCTCTATGGGATCAACAACATAGAAAGAAAAGAAAATCTGCTGTCCCATACCATTTAGGTCGTGTAGGATTGTAGTTTTGTATGGAAAAGCTGTTTTTTTTTTCGACTTTGATCCCATAGAAGGAATAGAAGTTGTTCAGTTTAATGGCCAGTAGTGCGATTTTTGAAACTCATTCGTTGAACTCACCAGTTGAAAATGTCTATATTACTATGGAGATATGCATCTTTCTACTGCTGATTTAACTTTCAGAAATCGCACGGCTGGAGCATGATTTTTGAAAGTCAAATCAGCAGTTGAAAGATTCGCACTCCTGTATGAAAAGGCTGATTTTTTTTCGCGATATCGACTTTGGCCCCATAAAAAAAGTTATTCAGTTTAATGATCTGATCATCCCCTTAAAAACCGTCAGCATATTAAGAAGAACCCTATATTATGAGGCACCTTATTAACTGCAGATCCAATGACGGTGTATTCTCGACGAAGCACATGTCCTACCACTCCACAGTAAGTTCTTCCTATAAACAAAAGAAAACTCTGTGAATAGAAGACTAGACGAGCTTTTCCTCTCCTAGTCTTAGTTTACAATGTGTCTATGCATATAGGGTGACATTGATATTACGACACTCAAGTGCAGATCTCTTCTTGAGTATAGATAGAAAAGGATGCAAATACATCCTTGTCTTTCTTTATTTAAGAAGAGATCTCCACTGGAGTGTCGTTCTGTAATACCGGCCTAAGAGTCTACCCATCAAACTCAACAACTTTTACTATGGGAGCAAACAGATCGGAGCAAAAAAATAATCTGCTGTTCCATACTAAACTGCAATGCCTACTCGACTCAAATGTATGCAACACCCGATTTTTTTTTCCTCCGATTGGTTTGCTCCCATAGTAAAAGTTGTTCAGTTTGATGGGTACACTCTTATGTTTAAAAGGATACTTAATGATATCAATTTCACCATGTAGAAATGATATGCGCTATTTTGCAAGCCTCCTTTTACAATGCCACTGTGAGTATGGAATCATCAATAAAACACTAGAAGGTGTCACGCACGTTGCAAGTTTTGCCGCGAGGGGTTCTGTCATTCGCGTGGTGTACGCGCGGTTCGCGTTTGAGCTTGCCGTGAGGCTCCGCCATCTCTTGTGAACTATTTTTGCTCACAAAACAATCCTTGAAATTGGGATATCCCACAAACTACTTGACTTGGCGGAAATGCAGTGCTAGTCACAAACAAAGATCCATTAATTTACTTATGTCATAGAGTAAATAAATTATACACAGCAGAGGGTCAATGCCCATACTAAGAAAGTTGCCACCTTGTTATATGAAAACTCGCGCAAGTACACGCCGGTGGTGGTGAGTAACCGGTACTACAGCAATGTTTAATTACGTTAAAATAAGTGTTAAACACATTTGTTATTAAAATTTTTAAGAAAATTAATCTAGATAATTTATTTCCGTGGAACAAAACTCAAATAATAGTGATCTAATAACGTTTAATTAAGATTTATCTCTCGTTCAGGCCAGTAGTGAAATCTGTTTGCGCCAAGACTATACTAAATCTAAAACGTATGGAACTGTCCAGACATGCTTATGTTAAAAAACAACATTAGAAACATAGATGCTTACCAGAAGTAACTCCAATGGAGACACTAATAATGTTAGGATCTGTCAACGTTTCCTTGAGCTGGAAGGCACACAGGAGCGCATTCTGAGCCTCATCCTCGTGCTTGAGGCCCCGCAGACCGAAGACCACGAGGAACATCATGTCTTTATCAAACATCGACACCTTGTTCACTAGCCCGCCTGATTCTGATGTTATACTGCCAATAAGAAGGTTATCTTGAACCTCATCTGGCAGTACCGCATCGCCTTTTTCTGTAGCTCCATCATTTTCTGCCACTCAGGAACGCGATCGCACGCCGCAGCACCGCCGCGCGCGATCGCGTTCCGTCTATCGTATTTGCTCTAGCAAATGACGTTCCTGAGTGACAGAAAAGGATGGAGCGACAGAAAAAGGCGATGCGGTGCTGCCAGATGAGGTTCAACCCTAAGTTAGCCATAATATGTGGACTTCAACGCCTAGAACAATGTTGAAGCAGTCGCCGTGTGTGGCCTAAATCATTCAGTAGGTACGTGGAACCTTGTCACAATAACCGCTGAGTGACGTCATCAAGCACGGGCTAACCTTGCGAACGGTACAGATGGTGCACAGTCGACTACGTCAAAATTATGTCACCAAGATGGCCGCCAGTCGCAATATCAACTTGCGGGGATTATAATATATGAGACTTAGGTAGGATAAAGCCAAACCTGTGGACGATCTTATAAGCATTATTAACCACGCCGATCAGTACGTCATCGGTGACAGTCTCGGTGATAATATTGAGGAACACGACGACGACGTGTCGGACTTCTGTCAGGAAGTCCATCGGTTCGTCGTTGTCCACCGCTCGAAGGACCGGGGACACCATGAAACGCCGGAGACTTGGCCACCAAGTGCTTTGCATGGCGGATATCACGGCTGGCCGAACTGTCGTAATAAAACATTTTCGTGTCTAACCTGGGACGCCATGGCTCAGTGTCTACAGGTAAACCATTTATCTCGCGGAACGTCCGCGGGGCAAGAGGTAGGTGGGCGCGGGGGCTTTACAGGCGTTTCGGGGGTGAAGGCGCGCGCGCGCGGCAGGGAGTACAAGTGACGTTTCTCGGAACAAGGAATTACGTGTGTATCGATACCCGCGCCCACCCTCCTCTTGCCCCGCGGGCGTACCGCGAGTTATATGATTTACCTATAGACTCTAGACACAGTATAAGAAAGAGTATCTAGTACTACACCAGACGCACCGCGGGATATCACCCCTTCTTAGTTGACATCCCATATATCCACACTAAACGCCTTTCTGATTCTTTTATAATGCGCACAGCCAAGGAGTGGAATGCCTTGCCTGCGTCAGTATTTCCGAGCGCTTAAAACCCGAATTCCTTTAAAGCACGAGAGAATATGCATCTTTTGGGTTAGTTCGCTACATCTTCGACCCCATCTTTGTCCTAAGGAAAGGATTAAGGTCAAGAGCCAACCTACTAATGTAGACGACCGCCGGTCGTAGTCCGCGGCAGTCTTTTAATCCTTGACAATCATTGATATCTCAAACAGGTTGTTAGGGTAAAACAATTACATTAAGAGGTGATTATACCCATAATACTGAACAACTTTACATTTCTCGCACAATGGCATCGTCTACGCTGGTCTACGATCAACTTACATGCCTACCTATCTTTTGCATCCATAAGTCGTACTGTATTTGCAAAACTGTTTGATACCATACAGATAGATAAGTAGGAAAATAAATCTCACGTGAAAATTCCCTAAAGGTCATCCCGATCCCGGTGGTCCCACTACCATCGTTGGTATGACTCAATGGTACCGAAAACTGCTGCGACCCAAAAGCGTCATTCTTTTTGCCTCTATGGGCGCCACCGCCCACAGTAGCGTAGACAATTTTCTCTACTCTCTTCCAAGTGAATCCGACTCCAAGCACCTACAAAATTTTTATTTGTTGGTCAACATTTTAAATTAAAATAGAACGACACGACGACGATGTAACTACTCATCAAAGGGTAAATTCACACTAACAGAGCAGCCGCAAGCATCCGCTGCACCTTGCGCCTTCTCCCACTTTTCTATTGTAGGTAAAAGTACGTGGCGGCAGCACGCGGCCACACGACGCCGTAGGTATAATCCCCGCAAGTTGATATTGCGACTGGCGGCCATCTTGGTGACGTAATTTTGACGTAGTCGACTGTGCAACATCAGTACCGTTCGCAAGGTTAGCCCGTGCTTGATGACGTCACTCGGCGGTTATTGTGACAAGGTTCCATCGGAATATCAACTTGCGGGGATTATATAGGTCCTCTCCTGGCCAAGGGACAGCGGCGCGAAAAGCAATTTTTCAATACACTGAGTGTTGTCTCCCTCCTATTACACAAGCATGCAGCGGCGCGTAGGCAGTGTATTGAAAATTTGCTTTTCGCGCCGCAGTTTGCGCTGTCCCGTGGCCAGGGCCCTGTTTAATAAACGCGACAATGACAATTTGACAATGACAATTCAGAGTACATTGCTGGTTACTAATGAAGTGCTTTATGTGTCCCAGCATTCTCAGCAAGTACTCTGTCGTCAAATTGTCAGTGTCGCGTTTATGAAATAGGGCCCAGGAGTGCGATTTTACAACTGATTCGCTGAGCTCAGCAGTTTAAAATGTCAAAATAGCTATGGATATATGCATCTTTCTGATGATTTGACTTTCAAAAATCATACTCCAGGAGTGCGATATTTTAAAGCCAAATCAGATCTAGAAAGATGCATATCTCCATAGTTATTTTGACATTTTCAACTGCTGAGTTCAACGTGCGAGTTTCAAAAATCGCACTCCAGGCCGTTAGTTGCTTGCCAACTATCCTGTATTTTACAGGACAACCCGTAGTGTCTCCTGTATGACAGTTGTAAAGTCGTTCACAGTAACTTGGTCTATGGATAAAAGTATCTAACCTGTTTATGGGTAATTCAACCCTTCCGACCCCTCACCTTCGTATGCTTGCCATCCCCGCACGGCTGTGTGCAATACTCTGCCTCGTTGACGAACATCCAGGTGCTCGCAGAGGTAAGCACGTCGCCAGCTGTGCTCACGTACTCCGCCATCTTGACGTCCCACACTGGCTGGCCGACTATCACGTAGTTAGACATGTTCTCGTCGCCGATGATTGAGAAGTGCGACAAGCCCGCCGATATCGCCACTTTCACTACATTTGCAAAATGTTAGAGTCGATACAGCGAGAGTTGAAGCGAACAAACACAAGCAAAGGTTTTAAAATCATAACCCTCATCATCATTATCAGCCTATCAGCGTCCACTGCTGAACATAGGGCTCTCCTAAGGCGCGCTACAAAACTCTATTCTTGGCCTTCCTCGCTACCTTTTTTAGGTCGTCTGTCCAGCAGGCCGCAGGGCGTCACAACGCCTGCCAGTTCACATAACCCTCCCTACTTCTTTGACATTCTTCTTCTTTCTTGTCAACATGAGTTATATCGTATGACAATAACTATCATGCTGTAATGGAAACATTAGCCAAGTAACACTAACATTAATCCTTTGTGCTTAATCACGGTTCACTTCTTTTAATACAAAAGGGGGGTTATGATTTTTAGCACCTTTGCGTGTGTTGTTCGCACTCTCAATGCGTCATCTGTAATGGAATTAATGTATCACCGTTACTTTTGTCACTATTTTGTCACCAATGGCGAAAAAAGTGGTGAAGAATGGTAGAGATCTCTCACTGGCGAGTACTGGCAACAATCATAATTTTGTTTCCCATTTTGTCATCAGTTGTGTCTGCCAAAAGCCAGTGGCAACGAATAGGAACATACCGTGGATAAAGCACTGCAGTCCTATATTATTAATAAATAAAATACGCTCTGCCTCTTATCGATACATTAAGAATAGGTATGCACTGGAAATTAAAATGTACAGGACTAACCCTTCAACACCACTTGAAGATCAGTATCATAAGTTCCGTAATTCTTCTGTATAATCAAGCCGCAGTCGATAGCAGTGTGAACAGCATCCTCCATGGTGAGCGAGGGCGTTTTCTTCCACATACAGAGGAAAGCGTCTCCGGAGAAATTGAGGACGTCACCGTTGTGAGTCAGGATTTCTTGGACCATGGCGCCGATGTAGGAGTTCAGTACTTGGGTCAGCTTTGATGGTCCTCCGTGACCAGTTTTGGTGTAAGCCTCGCAAAGGTCAGTGAATCCTTGGGAAGTTGGGATAAGGGATTTTTATCGTATTTTCGAACTTCTTCTTCTTATCGTGTGAGCAGAGCCCTGGTGTCAGAGTTTTTTCAGACCGCCTTACGGCCTCTGACGTGGTTTTTATGTAACGACTACTACCACCAGAGATAGTAGCCGGGACCCACGGCTTAACGTGCCATCCTAAGCACGGAATCATTTTTCTTTTCGGACATTCAGGTGATTCAGCCTGTAATGTCCTAACCAACTGGGGAAAAACGCACAAAGTGACATATCACTAGGTGTCCCCCGTGGGAATCGAACCCACGACCTCCGTGGGTCCTCCTCCTTTTCGAACTAAGTTATTGTTTTCACAGAATAGAATAGAAATCATTTATTGAAAAGTGTAGTACAGTAGGTACAGTTTAACAAATTATCATACTTATTATCATCATCATCTCGGCCGATAGACGTCCACTGCTGGACATAGGCCTCCCCCAAGGATCGTCCAGCAGTGACGTCCATACTTATTATGTATTTTAAAAAAATCACATATAATCACACTTATTCGATTAGAATAGGATAAAGGTAAGTAGGTAATGGACTATAAGACTATAAGGCTATTCAGATACGTTTTTCAAGTCTTAGTTCGAACTCCCGTATGTCAAAATCCATATTTTTGACCCTACTTAGTTCGAACTATTACTTAAAAATCGTCTCTGAATCTCGGCCTGAGTACCATGAAAAAGGGCATCAATAATTAAACCAGAAAATGATCAAATTTCTGAAGAGATGATGTTATGAATGATGATGTAGAGTTTCTAGCCGCATCTTCCCTAAAATACCTAACCCGTTACGTAATAGTCACAAAAAAATGACTTCAGAAAGATTTCTTTATTTTGAAAAAGGGTCCTTCTTAATATACTGACACCTTTTTAAGGGGATGATCAGACCGTCAAACAGAACAACTTTCTCTATGGCACCAACATCGAGATCGCTAAAAAATATCAGCTCTTCCATACAAAACTGCAAACCTACTCGAGCCCAATGTATGGGACAGCTGATTTGTTTCTCGCGATTTCGATACTGGTCCCATAGAGAAAGTTATTCAGTTTGATGGTCTGATCATTCCCGACTTTGTAGACTGCAGATAATTTATTCCACATTATTGTGCCAACTATTTTGCATGCCATTTCTTCAACCACAGGGGCTGAGCACAAAATATAATCAGGAATTCAGTGTATTTTATTAAGTCAACTATAAATGTCATACCAGAAACATCAATAAACATAAGAGCAGTCTCATAGCTCCTGATGGAGTAGTCAGAGTGCTTGTAAATGATCTCATCGGGGACCATGGAGCTGATGGTGCCGATGCGTGTGGCTTCCAGCTTGTCCCATTGGTCGCTTGAGCTATCAGACCTGGTGGCAAGAGGAGTGTCCTCAGTTTGTTTGGTTCTTTGGGGAACAAAACAATACTATGCTTTTACGCTTTTTTTAAGATATTTTTGTGGACGGATAAGGTTCTTTCTGCCATACCTAGCCGCATCACACATAGAATTTGTGTGAAATACGGCCGCATCTCTCAGTACATAAGCTCAGCTAGCTAGATTCAGGGCAGGATGTAGTGGTATCTCGGGCCCTTTCTTATTTTGGAAGGCACGGTAAGCAGTCCGGAAGCGGTGTCTTCGTTCAACTAGGTCAGTCTATTCAGTAGGCTTGAAAATAATCTTGACAGCGAGTTAACTACGTCGTCTAACAATCCTCACTGAAGAGACCACTTGTAGAGAAAACCGTCATGCACGCTCGTTTTCGCATATGCATAGTAACAGAGGCACGTCTCGATTTTTGTCATTTCTCGGGCCTGATATGCTATAGGCCCTGTCTGGACCAGCAAGCATAACATGGGCGTAACCAGCTCTTGGCCCAAGGAATAATCCTGTAGGTAGATATAATGAACCAGGTACCTAGGTAATTTTACAGGAGGCAGGATGCCTCAGGGAAGGGGAAACCACCAGACCCAGGACAAGGGCGGATCCAGGGGGGGGGCCCAGGGGGCCATGGCCCCCCCCCACGGACCTCTGCGGATTGCATTGAATTTCGAGGCTGAGTAATGACGGCACTTTACTAGTCCATAACCAATTCGTAGAGCGGAGAAAATTAGAGCTCGCTTCGCTCGTTCTATGTTTCTGTTTTAATTATTGTACCTGTGTAGGTACTATAATTCAAACAAGGCTGTGGTCGTGGTGGTGGTGTGATCTTTAGGATTATACACATAATATAATCCTAAAGATTTAACAGCAAACCGGGGAACACGCCCCTGGCGGCAGGTTTAGGGGGCGCCAAAATCAAGATGGAAAAAAAATATCGCATCGACTTGAGAATTTTGCAAAAAAATCTCGTGCTCGCTTCGTTCGCTCCTGATTTCAGACATCTCATTATATTGCAGTGACGAAATCTCGAGCTTGTTTCGCTCGCTCTTGGTTTAAGATCGTATTGCAGTCATCCCATTATATTGCAGTGAAATCTCGAGCTCGCTTCGCACACTCTTGGTTTTAGATCTTATTGCAGTCTTCTCATTATATTTCAGTGAAATATCGAGCTCGCTTCGCTCGCTCTTGGTTTTTTGTTGTATTGAAATTACCTATCGCAGAATTCGACCACATTGCGAATTTCTGAATCGACCTAATCATATTGCAGTAAAATCTCGAGCTCGCTTCGCTCGCTCTTGGTTTTAGATCTCATTGCAGTCATCTCATTATATTGTAGTGACGAAATCTGAGCTTGCTTCGCTCGCTCTCGGTTTAAGATCGTTTTTTTTTTTTTTTTTTAATTTATTTATCAAATACGTAAACAAACATCTTACGAACTAAAAGCATTGATAAACCCGATATCAGGTTTGCAGTCGTCTCATTATTATTGGAGTGAAATCTCGAGCTCGCTTCGCTCGCTCTTGCTTTTAGATCTTATTGCAGTCATCTCATTATATTGCAGTGAAATCTCGAGCTCGCTTCGCTCGCTCTTGGTTTTAGATCTTATTGCAGTCATCTCATTATATTTCAGTGAAATATCGAGCTCGCTTCGCTCGCTCTTGGTTTTTTTGTTGTATTGAAATTACCTATCGCAGAATTCGATCATATTGTGAATTTCTGACTCGACCTAATCATATTGCAGTAAAATCTCGAACTCGCTTCGCTCGCTCTATGTTAAACGTTTTATTACAATCACTCAACCTGGACCTGGCCTCCCTAAGAATAAATTATTGCTACACTCTTGTAGAGGAGGCCCGGGCCCGGCGCCAATCTCATGTTTTTGCCCCGCCTCGGAAAAATTGTAGATCCGGGACTGATTGTTTTAGTTTTCTATGTATGTGTACAAGACGTCTCGGGTCTGTGTCTCTAACTTAATTTTTTTATATCTTAATACGTGGCCTGAGTCGGTCGAGGGCCCCCCCCACTATGAAATCCTGGATCCGCCCTTGACCCAGGAAGGCAGCTACCAGTAGGTACCTATTATTATTATTGGTTGAGGTCCTTAACATACATGTGCCTGTGCCACTGCGACCATCGCTGGTCTTTTGTGAACACCCCTTTGTATAGTTTCCTACTGCAGTAAAGAACTGCAGCATATTTCCAACAGGGAGAGTTTGTATCTCATCTGGTGCCAGAACCTGTCTCCTTCGTTTGTACAGCATTCGACGCAAAAGAAATGCAGTAAATTTCTTACGATAAACTCTTTTCCTCTGTCTTTCTATACCGCTCTCTCGGTGTGGCCTGGTTGTTGGCAGTCTGGGAGCGGAAACATTGTTTCTTCATGGCCAGCACATATTCATCGTAGCTATCTCTGGCCAACTTGATTGGAAGACGGTTGGCTGATAAAGATTAATTTAATACTTGGACTTGAAAAATGTTATAGAAAAATGAGACGTACAAGACACCGAATTGAATTAAGTTTATGATTGTGTTATTTGTGTTCCTTTATATTTGTAACCGATTCTGACCATCCTGAAACCTGATGTGCAAGGTCATGATCTTTAAGCATAGCGATATGTACACACGGCGACACATTAAGCTATACAAATTACAAAACCAAAATAAGCTGGCCGCGCGTAGGACGTGTAATGTATAACGTCACGCGGCCAGCTTATATTGGTTTTGTATTAGCTTGATACGTGTCGCCGTGCGTACCTACCAATCAATGCATTGTGCATTGGTTGATTATTGATTATTTGATGATTGTGGTCCAATCATGTCCAATCACCAACCAATCACGCATAAACGGCTGAACGGATTTTAATGACATTAGGCACACTGTTTTTTTGTTGCTCCGATCGGTTTGCTCCCATAGTAAAAGTTGTTCAGTTTGATGGGTAGACTCTTAGTTTAAAGGGATGCTAATGATATCAATTTCACCCTGTATATGCGATACGCTTTAGGGTGCCTGTCCATTGAAGCTGTGCGAGCTGTGTAGCTGTGTTTTTTTAACCAACCAGGAGCTCGGGCGAGGCGCGGCTGATCTCGCAGCAGCAAAAACACAGCTACACAGCTCGCACAGCTTCAATGGACAGGCACAGGCAGCCTTAGTCGCTTCGCTTAGTGGGGTGATCCTTCTCTGCAGCAAAAAGGTACTTACACCAGGTAATGTCCACACTTTCCTTGATTTTAGCACTATCTCTCCGAAACTCTGTCATCGTTTACTTCGGAACATAGGATCAGAGGATAGGATCCTGGGATTACAATATTGTTTTAGACTACGATATTTCTTATTATATTATAGAGAATGGAATCACTACGTTTTTTCTACTCTGAAACAAGAAATATATATGCAAATATTATCTTTGTATATGCTCTGAAACTTGTCTGAGCGTGAACCAGTGAACGTAAATAATAAAGTACTCTTTGGTAAATATACAGCAAAGAGATATACAGACATCTGAAATCAATCTGAAATTCTGAAAGTCATTTGTCAGCCCACGTGTCATCCTTTTAAAAATAAGTTAATTTGGAAAAAGTTTGGAAATAAGTAAAATGTGGTAAAATCTCTGCCACATCAAAGAAGACACTAGAAGGCTGAGATTCAGAGACGATTTTTAAGTCATCGTTCGAACTAAGCAGGGTCAAAATGTATGAATGTTCAGATATACGGGAGTTCGAACCAGTTCGAACTCCCGAAGACTTAAAAATCGTCTCTGAATCTCGGCCTGTCCATTGAAGCTGTGCGGAGCCAATCAGGAGCTCGGGCGAGATCGGCCGCGCCTCGCCAGAGCCTGATTGGTTAAAAAAACACAGCTACACAGCTCGCACAGCTTCAATGGACAGGCAGCCTTATAATTGTATAACAATGGGCCTAGCAGAGGCCACCTTCGAGAAAACGAGAACAAAACGATCTGAAAGATACAGATTTGCCTGCAGGGCAGTGTAGGGCCTTCACCCGCGCCCATTTTTAGGGCTCCATAGTCAAGAACTTTCTATACTTTTCGCCTATTATAGAAACAGATGCTGAAATGAGTGCGCATGACGACTTTCTTGTTTTGTCGCTTTGTCGCGCGTGCGTGGCGTACTAGCTAGCCCTTCGTTAATCTAAAAGAATATAAGGGTTGAATCTCATCTGGCAGCACGGCATCGCATTTTTCCGTCGGTCCATCCTTTTCTGTCACTCAGGAAAGTCATTTGTTAGAGCAAATAAGATAGACGGAACGCGACCGCACGCCGCAGATACAAAACGAAGTTCAGTCCTAGTTTGACATTTAATAAAAGTACAAAAAAAATCTTTTTAAACCTACGAATAAGAATGTTTTTAAACCCAATCTAGATTTCCTTTCAAACATTTAGTTCTAAACATAACCTTTTTATAGGTCCATGGTTCTAAAGCAAAGATAAATTGTGGCTAAAAGTTTTCCATACAAATCTTAATCCTAGCCTTGAAAACTAAGTATATTAATTGGTACAGTACATTGATATCGTTGGTATATTAAAAGAAAATCTGACGAATGCAAAGCACAGACGTTGGTATCTAGAGCGTGTTTAAAAATTTCATTTGTTTGCAGAACTTCGTTTGTATGCCAACGCCATGCAGCGCGCTCGGGAGCTTTCGGAATAAACTTCTCTTAACAGGCCGAGTTAAAGTTAGGGTGATTCCAAATAACAAGAAATATATCAGTTTTACCTTTTATTCGATATTTATCACAGAATTTGTGTTTAACTATCACCACACCATCACGAGAAAACACCAGAGATAAAAACACACTAATCACTGTATGAAACTCAAATCTGGAGTCAGCAGTACCTTTGGTGGATAAGAGATTATCATTAATTTCGGTTTTCCGACGACAGTTGCCAGTTGTATTAATAAATAAATAATTTATTTATTAATAAATTATTTATTTAAATTATAATTATATACCATATTTTAAGTCAGATCATAAGCTATCAAACAAAAAAAGTTTCATCAAAATCGGTTCAGTAGTTTTTGCGTGATGCTCGAACAAACAAACAGACAAACAAACAGACAGACAAAAAATCCAAAAATTTGTGATTTGGAATCAGGGACACCTAAAAACCATATCATAATCTTTTTTGTAAATACTTATCTTCAATGTACAGACACACTTCTGTTACAGTTTTATAATAGTTTAGATACAGGGTGTTAGGGTAAACATTTACATTACTTTAATTTAAGGGGTGATAGGTACCCATGATACTGAACAACTTTCCCAAAGAAACTTATAGGAAATTAGTAAAAAAATGTGGACTTCCCACATACTAAATGGAATCAGCTGATCAAACTTGTGTATGAAAAGTCGAATTTTTTATTTGTGATTTTCCTTTAGGTTTCTTTGGGAAAGTTGTTCAGTATTATGGCCACCCAATTATGGGGGTCCGGGTTCGAATCCGCACGAACAACATTCCATGAACCAATGAGTTTTTCTATACAGAGTGAAATTGATATCATCAGCATCCTTTTAAATTAAGAGTCTACCCATCAAACTGACCAACTTTTACTATAGGAGCAAACCAATCGGAGCAAGAAAAAAATCCACTGTTGCATACATTTGTGTCGCGTAGGCATGCAGTTTAGTATGGAACAGCAGATTTTTTGTTGCTCCGATCCGTTTGCTCCCATAGTGAAAGTTGTTCAGTTTGATGGTTAGACTCTTAATTTAAAAGGATGCTAATGATATCAATTTCACCCTGTATACGTAATACCGACTGCTCTCGAACGGTGAAGGAAAATATCATGAGGAAACCTGCATACACTGAAAAAATTCTGATGTGTATATGAAGTCTACCAATCCGCATCGGGCACGCGTGGTGGACTAATGCCCATACGACACGCCCTCCCTGAGGGTAGGCCTGTGCCCTGCAGTGGGACGTTTATAGGCTGATGATGATGTATCTTTTTAAGAGTAAGCTTAGGCTAATCTGAGTAAAAATTATTTGTTTTAAGGAAGCTATCTATGCAATTTTAGTAGTTTGACAAATACAAGAAAATTACTAAACCGAATTCGATGAAGACAAGTAGGTTAAAGTTTTCCACAAATTATTATTCCTTTACCTGATGCTAATACAGGGTCTAAAAAGACATCTCCCGAAAACTTTAAGAACATATCACTGAACCTATATAAAAATTAATGGCGCTAACCTTTTAAATTTAAAAAAATTATTCTTGATTTTTCCATTTTCTTGCCACGCAATGTAAAGCGTACATCGCTCGGGTGAGCGGGCAGTGACCTTACAGCAGTGTGGCGCGCGACCGTAGCTTTGCGACGAGTTTGATGAGTGCGTTTTACATTGCGGATTTTTGCTATTTTCGAAATGCTTGTGTTTAACAATTAAAATTGTATTGCATTATGTCACTGGTAGGCTTTAATGTTCATAATTGTAGAAATAAAAACCCGAAAAAAAATTAAATTTGTGAAAATAAAAAAAATAAATTTCAGTGCCAAAGTGTTAGGTATCATGGTCTGAATCCATAGTTTCATTTTTCGGGAGTAGTCTTTTTACACCCTGTATACTTACCTACACAATTTTTGACGACCCGGTTGGTGTGATGGTCGCCACACCGGACTGCCAAACCAGGGTCCGGGGTTCGAATCCCGGTTCGGTAATGGATGTTATATGTTTGTGCCGTTGTTGTATGATTCCCATAAAAAAAAGCTTAAGGCTTACCTTGGGATCATTACAATGTATGTGCCTGTGAGCGTTATTTATTTATTTAATTTTATAGTTCTGACAATCATTAAAAAAAATTGTAAAATTACTCTACATAAATGAATTCCACAGGTAAAATAAAGACGCAACGTTACTGTATTATGCTTTTTTTAAAGCGTTACATATACTTACCTACCTGCTTTAGTTTAGGTCAAGCTCCAAAACCATTAAACTGAGATTACCTTTCATGACCTATGGGGACCAACATTGAAATCGCGAAACAGTTGATAATTTTTTTTCGATTTCAAAGTTGGTCCCATAGTGAAAGTTGATCAGTGTGATGGTCTGAAGCGCAAATGACAACGCATTTAAATTATCACCCTGTTTAAGTAGATAAGGTTTTGGATGCTTCGCTAGGAACTCTGTCAATAGAGAACTAAGCTGTGGACAAAATGCTAAGTGATACTTAATCAATTAGCTAAGATTTTAGCCTTTATCTTTAACTTACCACGTCAGGCTTCAACCGAAGAAAACACCTGCTTCGCTCCTCCGGTATCATATTAGGCTCTTGCTTTAGCTTACCATTGATTTGTCTTCCTTGCACGAGAGTTGCTAAAATAAATTAGGTTCTATTCTATTCTAATTCTGGACTGAAGGTGACCTTCATTTATAGTGGTGAAACGCGAATATAATAGTGTGTTATGTTATGTATTACTTTTCTTTGGAGGGCCGTTATTCTTTAGCAGACACTGTTTATTATGAGAAATATAAAGACCCCTTTGGACCTTAATTGTCTTTATAATTTAAAAATTTCTTGAATTATATCAATAATGGAAATTTTACCACTGCTGTTAAACTTTGATTGACACTGCTCCAACCTGAGACAATTTCTGGCAATTATCACTTTCTCAGCACTTTGTTTCTACATGTGAAGTAGCAATTGACACAAACACCAATTCACTTTACTCCTATTCCTATAACACCACTTCACAAGAACCCCAAACAGTCTGAAGTTTGTTTAGAAACCAGCTAATACTGCTAAGAACACATCGGGTTCATATCACAAACTGGGCACTTAATTTTTAACTGCACTATTAATTATTCACTAACTGACTCACAAGGTACAAAAAAACAACAACATTGAGATGAAATAATTCTATTTGCATGGTCACACACTTACACTACACATCACCCTACCATACACTGAATATGTTTACACTATTTAATAACTCATTTTTGTTTATGATAATAAATACACTTTTAGCATTATTAGCAGATTGCTCGTAGTTCTAGCAATAACTATTAAGAGTACAATGTAAATCAGCAATAACTATTATCGCTGGGCACTATTGTTACAACTGTGCACTAACACAGCACTTTCACATAAACATAATGTTAACAGATTGTGAACTTTCACATAATTGGTTGTTTACAAACACCTCACAACAACACTACACATCACATGTATACAATAAAAATGTAAAATGTTTAAATCTGAAATTATTAAAGAAACTTTAAAAAACTTATTCTATTAATAAACTCAATTATAATAAAACTATATCTTAGTCAATGTGATGATATTAGGCAGAGCCCCCACGCACCACCACTATTACCAAGTGGTCCTCTTTCAGACTTTCTTCTGTCAAATTGTGGCATGTCCTCTTTAGGAGCTCGGTTGAGAATTCACAAGGCGGGAACGAGTATAGAACACCAGTGGCCTCGGTCTCTTTATTCAAAAGTGAAATGACTCCAGCTGCCTCTTTCTGTTTCAAGTAAGACACTAAATTTCTCATGGGTCTTGTCTGAATGCTTGTGTCATCATTTGTGATGGAAGCTGTTGATCCAGCCACTCCCAAGAAGATTGCATGTGAACTGGATGTAGCGATGCGCTTCTGGACATCATCCAGCTTCGGCTGGTCCAGGCGTAGTCTCTGTGTGATTCTCAACTGATTCTTACCATCCTCGTCTTTCATAAGACTGTCAATGATTTCAGAGTCTCCATCTGTTAGGTGAATTTTAGTGGGGAACAAGGAGTTCTTAAGAATGAGGGCTCCGTTCCAGATTGTGGTGGCTTTGCGAACTACTTCAGGTAGCGTCCGGGCGGAAGCTAGCATGCCGCCGCTACGGCGTGGAGAGCCATCAGAGTCACTGTCGGGAGAGCGGCGGCGCGGCGAGCGTGAGCGTGACCGGTCCACGCCCGGCTCCCGAGATCCAGAGCGCCGAATACGACCCTCGTATTCAGTATCTACGGGTGCCCTTCTCCATTCTTCATCACGGTAGTCTCCAGTGCCATGGTACGCGCCCCGGTACATGCCACGTCCGCGCCCACGGTGACCTCCCCTACCCCTATACCCAGGTGTCCCATAGGCAAAGCCTCCCCCCTCTTCCCAATTTGCCCCCTCGTAACCTTCATAGCCCTCTACAGGACGTCCATCTTCACCTACAGGTGGCGCATACGGCTTTGGTCTGTATGGACCACCGTTACCTACATCAGCAAAATCTATTCTTAGGCGCCTATCTGGTCCCCCGAGAGGGAAACCTCTCATCTCCTTCACTGCAGCCTGGGCGGCATCAATGGAATCATACAAAATGTATGCTTGAGCTTCTCCTTTTGCGTACTCAATTTTTTTTATAGCCCCAAATCTATCAAATTCCCTCTCTAGCTGTGCGACAGAAGTCCACGGTCCGAGGCCTCCAACCCAAACTCTTGTGGTGGGAGTGGCCTTACCATATCCTATCTTACACTGGAATTTGCCAATATATTGTCCTGATAGCTCTACTTTAGCCCTATGAGCCATATCAAGAGTTTGATACCTGACAAAGGCAAAAGCATTGCCAGTGCCTGGTGGTGGACGCTTTATATCAATATCCTCTACTATCCCATAACGCCCGAAAATGCGTCTCAGCTCTTCATCTGATATATTTATCTCTAAATTTCCAGCAAAAAGGGTTCGGGTGGCCAATGGGTCATCTTCGGGCTGGACGTGATGCAAGTAGTTGGGGAACTTGTCTTTTTTGTTTTCCATTTTTTCAAAAGATGGGTGATGCGGACGGGGCATGTAAGGTCGTGGCATGTAATGCGGATGAGGCGGATGATGCATGGGCGGTCTGTGATGCATCGGCGGCCCGTGCGGTCCCGCCATCGGATACTCATGCATCGGAGGGCGAAAATCTCGATGATGAGGCACCGTCGGTGGAATACCATAGGCCCTGTCATCTGGTGGCGGACGACGCCTCTCAGGCACCGGAGACCAAGTGTATGAATAAGGGCGATCGTAATCCGGTGGAGTGATGCTCCTTGGCCGGCTTCGGTACTCTGACCTCACAGGCTCGTACACGGGGTCAACAATGGCAACTTTATCGTACAGAATTATCCTCGGCTTTGCATGTTTCGCCTCTCTAGCGTCTTCTACGCTACGGAAGCATACATAAGCGACTCTCTCGTCCAACTCGTGAGAAATTTTAATACTGAAATCTCCGAACTTCTTGAACTCTCTGTAGAGAGTGTCTTTAACGATATCGTCGGAGGCTTTAGGGTGTAGGGCGCTGACACAGAGGACCTTGTAGTAGGGACGGGCGGAGTCTTCTCTGACCTCGCGGGGGCGCACGTAATCGTCGCGGTGGGGCGACACGTAGCGGCCGCGCGGGCTCGGCGACCGCACCCGCCGGCGCACCCGCTCGGGCGTCACGCGCTCGTCCGAACTGTCGTCGTACCTGCCTATACTACTGCGCGCCCGCTTAGACCGCGGCATACTGTCCCTCGACGAACTCCTCTTCATGTTACGAATTTTCACCGTAATTCGATCTCTATCTCTATCGCTACGCGGTAATCCAATCATGAAAGCTCAGTACAGCGAACCACTATCTGAAATGCACAACATTACACGTCACTTCAAAATGTCGCTTTGTTCCAGAAGATAATTAAAAATCACTGCAGCGCACTTTAAAAGTTGCCTTAGTCTTACCACAAACAATTAAAGTAACCCAGTCACTTTGCTAAGATCACTGTACACCTCCACAGCACGAAATAAACACCAAAATCACAAAATTCAAATTATAATCATCTGCGTCACTTCACAAGATGGAATTTTATTTTCAACATGGCGGCGGACATCAAGTGATCCATGACGACCGCAGCCAGGGCTGCGTTCAGAACCTACACCCGTTGTGCACCCCGAGTGCAACTTTCGCACTAACGCCGTTCAGAGCCTCGGTGAAAAAACGCTCTTTGCAACTCGGTTGTCACAACTCAACCGTTCCGAACCTCTGGCGGGTTGCAACTTTTAACCGTCTAATTCGATGGTTGAAAAACACTCTGACGTTTGGATTATCTGTGGTCACTTGACATTTCGCTCGTTTTGAATTAAAAGTTTGTTTTCCAAATTATTTTTTGATCCGCTAACATGGAAGAAGAGTTTTTTATTGTATTTGGAAATGATGGAAGCCCTTGAAGCCCGTTTTACCGTAAATGTCAAAATTTAAGGTTATAAAACAACCGTGATCGTTCCGTACCTTATGGCGAGTTAAAAAACGCCCTGGCCGTTCCGTACCTTAGAGCGAGTTGAAAAAACAACTGCATAAAAACGTTCTGAACGCAGCCCTGCGCGACGGAGTGGCAGGGTTGCGAGATATGGTTTCTGAAATATCCCTAGATTGATATATTTTTCCTGCAAATTCACCAAATTGGGATGTTTTGAAAAAGAAACCAAATGTCTTTTGGTAGAAATAACACAAATTCATAAATAGGAAATAAACGTTTAATCAATTGTGACGTCATTCAGCTTACTTTACTCAGCTTCATTAACGTTACTTTGAGTTAGGTTTTCCCAGTCTGCCCAGTCATAGTACTCTCGTCTCTGAGTCAGTAGTCGTCCCATAGCATACAGGGAAAGGCAAAGGGAATTTAATTATTTTATCCATCACACTTAAACTTTCTCAAAAACCGCGGAAAAAACACCTGATCTGGCAACCCTGTCAAAGTGAGCGCGAAGCAAACTAAAGTGAGCAACAATCACTGCAGCCACACTAACGACAAGTGAATGAATCATGAATGAATGATTTGATCGACCGGCATTGTATCCACCAACGGGTGCGTTCGTTTCATGGAAGTTTGTATCGGTAGCGAGCGAGCGAGAGGCTTGGGAACTAAAGTCATAATGTCAAATGTCAATGACATTTTCATTGACAAGTTTCACGTATTTTGTTGGTGTATTTTTTTCATGTATTTTTTCATCAAGGTATTGTTTGTGAAGTTGTAAACTTTATTTATCTACATAATTGATTTCACATGGTTCACTCAAACTGATATTTGTTTATTCCTATGCACTCTCGTAGTTATAATCAGTTTTAATAAGTGCATAAGTAATATAATGCCTAAGTACCTACTGTAATATCAACATTGTGCAGAACTGGCTTCTAATGAACTTTTACAAACAAGTAGATAAAACAGAATAACAATAAAGAGAAGACACAAAGATCAAGATGGACATAATAATTCAAGTAAACAATCAGTCAAATGGAAGAGACAAGATAGCCAGGTAAGATATTTTAAAGTACCTACAGGTTTTTTTATGTTTTAATATTAAATAATACAACAACATGCTAATTCTCTGTCCGAGTATCTTATCTGGTACCATACAATCTATTCCGCAATACCCAACCCGATCCTATCCTAAATGCAATCATCAGGCCTCAGCACAGTATAAGAAAGAGTATCGTCGTTGCGCTTGCCAATCCCGCCATGTGTATTTGCACTACTTTTCAGGAGAGCAAAAAAACTGATTAAATAATAATTCGCCATACTTAGCGATAGTCAAACTACTACATCAGATGAACAAAAAATCTATTTTCATTTCGGCAACAACATCAATGTAATATTAATCATTCTTTAGGTGTAATAATTTTTTTTCTAGTTTTCTTGCACATGTAAGTTTTGGTTTATGCACATGTATGATTTGTGCACATGCCATTTGGTGTGTTTGTGGTAACAGAGCAAAAAATTTATCGAAATGCAAAGACATATATATTACTAGCGTAAGGACATGGCCTATGAGCTTGACTATTGTCCCCAGTTCGTTGGCTCTAAAATGCAAGGAAAAATGTCAGTTTAGAGCACTATAACGATCAAAGAAAATATATGACACTCGTATACGAGTTATGACAGATAGTGCAAATTTTTGTTTCTATGAAGAAGGTTTTTGTAAAATATTCTGACGGGCCTATCCTTACGCTAGTAATATATAAACCTATGTCGAAATGTAAAGGGATTTAAGACCATTTTACAATGAAGTAGTAACCGGTAGGTAGAGTAGGTACATGTCGAACCAAGACTGATTTTCTGTCACAACCTCACAAAATCACGTGGATGACCCTCACAAACCAGACAAGTGCATGTACAAAATCCGACAAGTGAAATTATCAACAAAAATAAATCCGTCATGTGCTGGGAGCACAACTACAAATGTCAGGAATTTTTTAAATCAATCTGACACATGAACGATTATGCAATTCTTGTTCCAGCTGAATTTTGTACATGACTGTTTTTGCATTATGCGGCCTTGAAAACTAGGCGCTAGTTTTCAAAGCTGCATCTAGCGATAAAACGAAAAATAAAAAAATACACATGTCGGGATTGGCAAGCGCAACAACGGTATCTAATACTACATACAATACGGACACTCCCTGCCCCCCACCAATTTTAACCTCACCTCCTCTGGTAGGTAGCATGGCGTGAAATGTAGGCAATAGCGTATTCCTGTCTTGCTCCCACTCACTCAGTATCACATATGCTTTCCTCTTGTAAATTTTCCCCATTTGTATGTAATGAAAATTTAATGAATGTGATAAAAAGCCGTGATGGTCCAGTGGCGAGTAACCTTGCCTGCCGTGCAGGAGGCGATGGTTCGATCCCCGTCCAGGCCGACTCGTACCAATGAGTTTTTCGGAATTTATGTACGATTTGTAACACCACTGGCTTTTCGGTGAAGGAAAACATCGTGAGGAAACCTGCATGCTTCAATTTCGAGGCATGTATCGTACCTACTGTCCATTACAAGTGGCGACGGGCTCACTCCCCGTCACACTGGACAGAGTTTCGGTACTACTAGTGAAACGTGGATGTTCTGAAGTTTCAGAATATCTCTGACTACCCCCTCGGGGAATATAGTCGTGAGCATATATGCTATATATATATATATATATATATATATATATATATATATATATATATATATATATATATATATATATGTATGTAATGACAGCCAAGATTCCAAGGCGTGGCCTTATTATGGGCAACTTGTCTTCTTGCTAACAATAGACATATTTGTAGATTGGTCCAGTACACTAGTCGGCTGGTTTGGCATCAATTGGAATCAAGAAACGCAAACAAATATTCCATCGACCGCATCAAGAATCTTGAACTCACTCTCAGTTCATTCAGGAAAAGTAAGTTAACATTACTTTTTAAACTGACACCAATTATTTATTACCACATATTACATAAACTATTGTAGCCTCCTCACGAGGTGGCTAAAAACAGCATGAGTTGCAGTCATTTATGTTATAGCCATGTGTATTAATAAATTATTTATTACAAATGTATGTACAGTCGCCATCAGATATAAATTCCTTCAGAATTATCTCAGTAATATAATTCACATTTCAAGTAATGTACAGTCACCAGCAGATATATCGTAGCAAACAAGGTGGTCAAATATTTCTAAGCAGTTCTAATTTTCAATAATTTCTTTACACATCAACAATCAAAAATATAGGAACGCCTAGAACATCAAATATATCGACGCAGTCAGGGTGGTCATAAACATCTGAACAGTTTCGGAAAAAACCTTACTCCGTTGTTTTACATTTTAATTTTAAATAACATTATAAAGAAATTATTGAAAATTCGCTGTTCAGCGATTTATGATAAAATACACGTTTAGATATAATTGGTAACATTTAATGTAAAGAATTAAATGAAAATTAGCACTGCTCAGAAATATTTGGACACCTTGTATGCAATATACAGCTACAATATATTGTAGCATATTGATGTTCTAGGCGTTCCTATATTTTTGATTGTTGATGTGTAAAGAAATTATTGAAAATTAGAACTGCTTAGAAATATTTGACCACCTTGTTTGCTACGATATATCTGCTGGTGACTGTACATTACTTGAAATGTGAATTATATTACTGAGATAATTCTGAAGGAATTTAGTCTTGAGACTTAAATAATGGTAGTTTGGTTGACAAAGTCATCATATCATATCTATTTATTTCCTGTCATTTGTCCCACATTAGAGATAGGGCTCTCAGTTGACTAATTACTAAAACAATAATTTGTATTGTTTCAGTATTAAGACTGGGAAGATGCATAGATATATGCTACACAGCATTAAATACAATGCACATAGAAGATCCATTTCTAAGGTTTTCACTAACCACAAGCAAACTGGCCTATGCTTCATATCTATTCGCTGACCACACGGTGTGGCTGACAAAAAGTGGCTTCTTCAAAACAGATACGGAAGGCTGGAACCGTACTGCAAACAGGTTCTGGCTTCTATCCATCATTGCCAACTTAGCTAGAGATTTCTACGAAATATATCATGTGCTGGAACTAAACAGGTCAACATTTCTTCGGCCTTCAGTGTTACTTAGTGGCCCTGTGAGAAATTTTGACCTAAATGATGCAATTAAACATATGTATCTACTGGTAAATTGTCACAAAGATGTGTTTTTAGATACATTAAAGAATTCATGTGATTTGTTCATTCCACTGACAGCATTAGGTTTTACTAAATTGAGTCCGAGTGCAATTGGTACTTTGGGAGCGTTATCTTCCATAGCTGCTTTGGTTACTATTTTTAAACCAATCACAAAATTGACGCCAGCTTGAACGAAAATCTACTTATTGTGGTGCAGGGTTTATTTAAATTGTGATTAATTTCTGAATTTTTTGCAAGAATAATAGGGTGTAAAAAACATGACTGCATTACATATTTTAAGGAATGCTTCAGACTTTTAAACTGAACAACATTCACTGTAGCCAGGGAACGAAATGGCTTCATTGTGATAGTTGTTGAGTTTTATGGATTAAAGCTAAAATATGTACCAAATGCATTTAAAAGTTTACACCTCTATTTAAAGATTATAAATGGAAATAAAATTTTATAACTTGTTTTGCAAGGTGTAAGTTCGTTATCGGGGTATGAATGATAAAATAAGCTATCTTTATAGTACCTAGCATTAGTGCTTCGAGTTCTATTATTGTTATGTTATATATTTTTATACTTAATTAAGAAGTTATTAAATTAGACTGACTCTCAAATTATTTTAAAGAATAAATAAAGATGTTATTTGTAATTATGTCTTTTTTAATTAAATTCCTTTCCTACATAAAACAGAAATAGTATAATATCTTGAAGGTAAGTTGTAAAAGGTATCTAAAGTGGCAATGGGCGGGGCACATTGCACGCAGTCGGTCGCTGATGTGGCCGAAGGGTTGTCGAGAGGCGAACGCGTACCGGAAAGCGCAGCGTGGGTAGGCCCCCACAAGATGGACCGACGACCTGGTGAAGGCGGCGGGAACCCGTTAGATGAGGGCAGTGCAGGATCGGTCGTGGCGATCCTTGGCCTATGTCCAGCTGTGGACGTCCATCAGCTCAGCTGAGATGACGATACTGTGGTTCGGTGGTAGATACTCTATTGGTGTAGTTGTAGTTCCTTTATCAATGATAATGTTAATAAT
Source organism: Agonopterix subpropinquella (assembly GCA_922987775.1). NCBI lineage: Eukaryota > Metazoa > Arthropoda > Insecta > Lepidoptera > Depressariidae > Agonopterix > Agonopterix subpropinquella. Next base: position 7,617,416 of record OV277710.1, read on the forward strand.
GATAACGAAACCAAAGTACTCTGGCTGAATTTTGATCTAGGGTCAAAGATCAAAGTCTACACAGATTGTGTTTTTATTGAGTTCTTAGGATGTTCTCACAAAGCCTCGTTCAAATCACAAACTCTTGTAAAATACCAAGCCAGCCCCGTTGTTCCGGCTTAGAATGGACCAAAGAAGAGTAATAAGAATGGACCACCCCATTTTTTTTTCCGTGTTGTTTGAGAGAACTAAGGGATAAGGTATCTTAATGCAATGTTTCTATGGCAAAAAGCTAGGCCTCATCAAGTGCATGCTTTAAAACATAGAGAATTCACACGCTCCTCCCCCTCTTTAAAATATAGTTGTAGGAAAGCTTCAGAACACCACCCTGATAAGAGTGAGTTTGTTCATATCGAATATTAAAATGAGATTGTATAGTAAAATTCCTTAACAAAAGCACAAAAATACGATGAAATGAACGTACCTCGTCCATAGCTGTCAAAGAGCGTGTTTTAATGTATTACTCTTTACATCTTTACAAATCTAGAAAGTGTGACAGATATTCTTTTGTATAGCGCTGTCTTTGTCACGTTCAACAAACTTTCTCTGTATGACAGCCTAAATAAACGCAGTCAAAACGTGAGTGTTTTTGTATGGGATTTTCGTCGATTTTGAAAGTAAATTAAAATATAATTATGGCTCGCAATGTAGCCGAAGCCGCTAGAAAATTACTTCTCTTGGGCCAGTGTGTCCCAACGGTTAAACAAAATGCTGCTAAAATTAGAGTGAAAAGGTTAGAATTGGATGAAAATTTGCTAATGGTAAGTGTTCACTACACTTATGCTTTATCTTTAGAAAGCCCATAAGTTCATAAAGTATAAATCATCATCATTTCAGCCTTTATTATGCGTCCACTGCTGGACATAGGCCTCCCCCAAAAGGGAGGTTTTGTCATAATCGCCACGCTTGGCAGGCGGGTTGGCGATCGCAGTTGGGTTTTGATATACTCAGAGAATGCTGCCCATCCTCCGGTTAATCCCTTTAGTCGCCTTTTACGACACCGAGTATAAATACTTGAGTTAAATCAGTGTTTTTTTTAGTATTTCAGAAAAGACGAGTTCTACTACTGCAGTGATCCAGACAAGAAATGCAAAATTGGCGACATTGTTCTCATACAAGGCTTACCACACAAACTAACCAAACTTATAACCCATGAAGTGAAGGAAGTTGTGTACCCACTAGGTGATGTAACAGACCCTGTTACTGGCAAAAAGGTTGCTAAAGAACGCTACAGGGAGGATATTGATAAAGAAGCAGAACTATATGGAAAGTTGCCATCAACATTTGACTATAAGAAAGCACCTTCAAGAGGCTGGCAAGACGGAAAGAAAGATTTTACCTCAAAACCCACTTATACCAAATATCATGTGTTCGATGAAAAGGATCCTTACGCTATTTAGTTCAGTTGTAGTAGAATAATTAAATAAGTAGAAATAAATTAATGTAAATTAGAAATTTTTGTTTACTTTTATCTTCACTAGATACCTGCCACTTCATCTGTGTTGTTTGAACATATTCTATCTGTATGCCAAATTTAAACCAAATCCATTCCGCAGTTTGTGTGTGTTTGAGTAACAAACTTTATCCTATCCAAGCCTATTTAGGATACTCGTAACTTGGACCATTTGGCTCCCAGACTGCATCAGCATGTCTAGTATGTTTTCTCTACTTGTGCGTGACTCACTTTTTTTCCATACATACATGAAGTGGCAAGCGCAGCCTTCGCTCTCCGAAAAACGCTGGAACAGCTTATTTTCTATGCAGCGAAGGTGCGTGTAGAGAAATCATACTAGACGTGCAGTACCCGTAGCATGTTACGCGAGATACGGCTATATCAAGCCTTTTATTTCGTTCGTTTGAGCGCAAATAGAGAGCCAAGGCGCGACAGTGCTGTATCATGCTGCCATACTACAGGGGCAGGTCGATACGTTATCAACTTATCAGGCTTACTATTTTACATCTATTCTTTTACTATTATCTCATTAATTTCCCGATCGCGTGTCGGTAGGGGCCTGTCTCAATCTTTGGATGCTTTGTATTTATTTCTAGGATATCCAACAAGCAGTTTTTACAGCTGGCCAAGGAATATAATACTCCCTAGGGTCGACTGCTGTTTCTTGAACAAAACCATGTAAGACGTGTTTTTATGTTTAAATCATAAAACTTTCCTATTGGGATGGGACATTACTATAAATACTATAATATATCGATGTAGCATCCAGGTTAATTATCCATCAGTCACATAACAGTGGAAGATACAGCCGGGATCTCTCTTGCGACAGCTGGCATAAGATATTCCAATAGCATTCTCAATGTTGCGCCATAAATAAGATCACGTTATTTCTTATTTGTACCAACATCAGCAGCCGTAGCATAGCAGCGTGATATAGCGGGAGCGCGTTAATTTCTCTATGGATATAGCCTTATCGCGCGCATCATGCTACGGCCGCTGCTTGTTATACATTACCTAAAAGAGGTTTCCTATTCATGTAGTTTGGTCTGAATATCCTTAAGAGCCTGTCCAGATGAGGCGTTTTACGCGCGTATCGACTCGCGCGTAGGCCTACGCGCGTAGGCGAGATACTAGAGGCTCATACATTGCGTCCACATGCAGTCGCGCGTTTTGGTGCTCGCGCGTAAATCGCGTGCAACGCGCAGGTACCTCGAGTCGCGCGAGTGACCCGCGTTCCGCGAGTCGAGATGTGGTCGAGATACTAGGGACGCCATAGTTGCGTCCAGTACACGCGCGTATTGGAGCGAGTGGACGTATTTAGAATATTTAAAAAAATGGAGCGTGATAACTTCCGAGGGCCGGAAATAAATGTTTGTTTATAAAGGCATTTATACAAAGACATATATATTACTAGCGTAAGGACATGGCCTATGAGCTTGACTATTGTCCCCAGTTCGTTGGCTCTAAAATGCAAGGAAAAATGTCAATTTAGAGCACTACAAATATATGACACGATATAGTTCGTATACGAGTTATGACAGATGGCGCAAATTTTTGATTCTATGAAGAAGGTTTTTGTAAAATATTCTGACGGGCCTATCCTTACGCTAGTAATATATAAATCTATGCATTTATATAATTTTGTTGTGCCAAGGATTAATATTCGACGTAGAGTCGTGCTCTGGATAAGCAATAGTAGAAAATTCTTAATGTCCGAATCCGTCCCAGAAAACTCACGCGTAAGGGTCAGCGCACACCCAGCGTAGAACTGCTCGCGCATGCTCGAGCATGTTCTTTGCAGTCGCGCACACCTAGCGGCAAAATCCGCCGGCGGCAGCGGCGGAGCATGCTCGCGCGTGTTCGAACAGTCTCGCGGATGCTCCCGTGTTGCTACAGTTGACGTAGTGAATTTTGCGTTGTGTTTACAATATTTTATAGTAAAGACGTGCGATAACAACAATTTTAAAGTATGGTAGACTGGGATTTGATAATTATTGGGTTTTTGGTGTCGTTAATCTTGCCGTTAATGACGAACTCTGATCAGCGTCTTTAAATACATTTATTCAGGAAATACGACAATGATAAAATTATCTCTTAGGATTCGTCCGTCACAAGGAATAACAAAACAAGATCGTAATTAATATGACAGAAGTAACTATAGAGCAAAACTCCAATAGACAAGACGAAGTAGGTCCTAACCGAACGCCACACCACCCCCCCACGGAGAAGGAGGAACCGGGGAAAAGATAAATGAGGACCTAGGTGGTTTACATATCGATCACCTGCTTGAACCGTACTCTGCGGCCTGACCTGGTCACTACGGGAGCAGGCTCTGGAATGGGTTTTAATGGGATGGATGAGGAATGAGGCTGCGACACATCTGGAGAGGCAGGAGATGTAGTTGCCGACGGTGTGGTTGACTCAAGATGTGCTGGTTTAACTCGGTCAATGCTTACTGCTACATCCTTGCCTTTGATCTTCAGAGTGACCGTCTTGTCTGCCTTACATACGATCCTGTGCGGGCCGCTGTAAGGTGACTGCAATGACCGACGTACCGTATCGTCCCTTAAAAAGGCATGCGTCGCCGAAGGCCAGTCCTTAAAAATAAAGGCGCTAGGATTGGTATGCCGTGACCCAGACGTTGGTCTCAATTTAGCCATTTTTGAGCGAAACCGGGTGACAAAGTCGGAGGGGTCTTCTAATTGAAACGAACCCGGCCCCGTGAAAAATTCGCCTGGGAGACGCAGCGGCTCACCGTAAATCATCTCCGCGGCGGATGCCTTAATATCTTCTTTTAACGATGTCCGAATACCCAGAAGAACAATCGGCAAAGCGCTGATCCACGAATTGCCATGGCACATCAATGCTGCCTTTAAATGGCGATGTAATCGCTCTACCATGCCATTAGCCGCCGGGTGATAGCTGGTAGTCCGAATTCTCTGAGTGCCGCAGATCGACATTAAGCGACCGAAAAGGTTGGACTCAAACTGACGGCCCTGATCGGTTGTAACGGTTAATGGAACGCCAAATCGAGCGATCCATCCGTTGACAAATGTGTCCGCCACGTCATCTGCTGTAGCCGAAGACATAGGCCACACCTCTGGCCACCTCGAGAAACGGTCAACGGCGGTCAGGCAAAAATTGTAACCTTTGTCCGTAGGAAGCGGACCGATAATGTCAATGTGCACGTGATGAAATCTTGCAGATGGATTTGCGAAATGCCCGAGCGGAGCATTAATGTGTCTGGTGACTTTGTTGCGTTGGCAAGGAATACACGTGCTTGCCCACATCTGGCAATCCTTCCTCATGCCAGGCCAGACGAAGCGATCTGACACCAGGCGAAGAGTAGCACGCACTCCAGGATGGCTAAGATTATGCAATTTTTCAAATACGGATTTTCTAAAGGGTGGTGTCAAATAGGGACGTGGCTTGCCCGTAGAGGTGTCGCAAATAACAGTGACGGTGGATCCTGGCACTGCAACCTTTTTGAGCGCCAAGGCCGTACCGTTAGAATCAGCCATTAGCAGGGCCAGCTCATCATCCAGTTGTTGGGATCGTGCCAGCTCCTCAAAGTCCTCATAGAGCTGTATTGCTTCGACCCTGGACATCGTGTCTGCAACCACGTTATCGATCCCTTTTATGTGAACAATATCTGTTGTGAACTGTGAAATGAAGGATAGCTGATTAAGCTGAGAAGGGGGAAGCTTTTCACGCCGCTGGGAGAAAGCATAAATAAGAGGCTTATGATCCGTATATATGGTGGCATGTTGTGCCTCCAATATATGCCGGAAATGCTGGACCGCCTCGTATACTCCCAACAGCTCCCTATAATATGCTGGCCATAACGTCTGACGAGCGGGCAGTTTCTTGCTGAAAAAGGCTAATGGTTGCCAACCGCCAGATACTTTCTGCTGTAGGGCTGCTCCGATATGTGTGCTGGATGCGTCAGTGAAAAGGCCCAGTGGTGCATCAGGTACCGGATGTGCAAGTAAAGTGACTTGCGAAAGACTCTCTTTACATCGGACGAATGCCTGTTCTAACTCCGGCGTCCATGGTACTGGTTTGGCTCCTTTTAGCTGTGCGTTTGCAAGGACGTCGATCAAGGGAGCTTGGTGTTCGGCAGCCCTGGGTAAGAAACGTCTATAATAGTTTATCATCCCCATAAACCGACGAAGTCCTTGTGCTGTTTTAGGTAGTGGGAAATCCCTGATCGCCTCAATACGCTCTGATGGTGGTTTGGTTCCTGCCGCAGAGATGCGATATCCCAAAAATGTAACTTCTTCCACGCCAAACACGCACTTTTTGCGATTCACCACAATGCCGTACTCAGACAGGCGTTTAAAAAGTTTTCGTAAGTGCTCTGCGTGTTGCGTGGCGTCCCGTGAGTAGACGAGGATGTCATCAACGTATGGGAAACAAAAATTCAAACCTCGCGTGACCTCATCTATAAACCGTTGGAAGGTCTGGCCGGCGTTTCGAAGCCCAAAGGTCATAAATGGGAATTCGAAGAGGCCAAACGGGGTGGTTATAGCTGTCTTACAAACGTCGTCCGGAAAAACTGGGATTTGCTGATAAGCTTTGACGAGGTCAATTGTACTAAAAATGGTAGCACCTACAAGGCTATGAGCAAAATCTCCGATATGTCTCACTGGATAACGATCCGGAATGGTACGAGCATTTAACGCGCGATAATCGCCACATGGTCTCCAGGTTAAGTCTTTCTTCGGAACTAGGTGCAACGGCGATGACCAAGGGCTGTCGGAAGGTCGGGCTGTACCTGCAAGTAGCATATCGGAAAATTCCTGCTGTGCGATGCGAAGCTTCTCAGGGGCAAGGCGACGTGGCCGAGATATGACCGGCGGTCCACTCGTTGTTTTTATGAAATGGAGTGTATCGTGTTTAACTACGCGTGGTAGCCCGGGAGGTCGAGTGATCTCCGGAAATTCCAACAGAATTTTGGTAAACGGAGAATCGTATTCCGGGTTTAACACTGCCTTGACGCTAGGCTGCTCAGAAGGAGCTGCCTCTGCATGATTGACTAGACCCGTCTTCCCATCTACTAACCGACTGCGTGCACAGTCGGGTAGCAGATTGTAATGGGCCAAAAAATCTGATCCTATGATTGGAACACTGACATCTGCTATAGTGAAATTCCAGCGAAAGTCTCGGCGGAGACCTAAATTTAAGGCAAGGCATAGCGTGCCGTACGTTTGAATATCACTCCCGTTAGCTGCCTTGAGGCTAAAATCTGCCGATTTGGGAAGGCCAGACACGGCGCTCTTCGGATAACAACATATGTCAGATCCGGTGTCTATTAAAAACCGTCGCTTGGTATTGACGTCGGTTACGAATATGCGGCGACCAGCTGTGTTATGTGGGGAACAGTCAGAGGTCGCCGTTACTGACTCCCCACTGGGTTTTCCGGTTTCTTTCCGGTCCATTTGCAAGGCGACGTGCAATGCTGAGCCTTTTCCCCAAATTTCCGGTGGTACCAGCAGAGGTCGGAGCGGGATTCGGAGCGAGAACGAGAGCGGGGCTTGGAGCGAGAACGAGATCGCGAACGATAGGCCTCACGGTCGTTATGCCTACCACGGCTACTCTGCAGTGCAGCTACCTGACAAGATAGCTCTTCTAAACGGCGAGTGATGGCTTGAAAGGAGGCATCCGAGGAAGATGTGCCGGCGGCGCAAATAGAAGGCTGGCCTGGTGAGACCTCGATGATGCGGTCCGCTAATGCGGCGACGCTATCTAAAGGTAGTTCTGACTGGACAGTAAGTATGGCTTGTATGTGCTGTGGTATTCTCCGCATCCATAATTGTCGCAAAATAACTTCGCTGCGAAGACTAGGACCGGCCAAAGAACGCAGGTGACGCAGGAACTGCGACGGCTTACGTTCTCCCAGTTCTTCGTCACCCAATAATTTGTTTAGCCGCTGCTCCTCCGATATGGAGAGCCTGCGGATCAATTCGGCCTTCAGGAAATCGTACATTCTGTCCTTTGGAGGGTTGGCTAGAATGTCCTCTATGTTTGCAGCCTGGCCGTCGGTAAGGTTACTTACGATGTAATTATATTTGGTACGGTCAGCAGTAATGTTAGCTATTTCGAAATTTGCCTCTACTTGGGCGAACCACACCGCCGGACGGTCAGGCCAAAATGGAGGAAGTTTGACAGCGACTCCATGAACCATGCCCGTTGGTGCCAAATGATAGGCTACAGGGGTGTTCCCTGCGCTTGTCTGTGGGGGAGTGGCATCTTTGAATTCATCCATTTTAATAAAAAACTCTTATGATAATAACAAGGTAATTTAAAAAAAACTACAGCCGATGATATAGTACGACACAAATTAGAGCTACAACAAATATTGTTATAAAAACAGTAGGGTATTTGGCTACGTACTTAAAAAGAGAAATAAGGAAAATGTTCATAATATAAAAACTTTCACTTCGACTCACGCACTCCTCCGGGTCAGTGTAGGTAATGCTCATAAGGCGGCTTCGACAACCCGCACTCGCTGTGTCGGTGTGTGAGAGTTCGCGTTGTTCGCGGCCCGGCGAGTTTTAGCAAAGTTTGTTTCAGCCCGGACGTTTCTTGGTTAAATTTCGTCGTAGGTGCAGCCGCACTAGATCAGTAAATCAGGACAGTCCAGATTTAATGACTGCGAAAGGGAGCCAGGGACTCGACCTGGTCGAGAACGGCCCGTACTAGGAGTGGGTGCTCTACCCTACCGCTGTTTGGAAGCTGCTATGTTCTATGTCGAGGGTCACCACTTTGGTGTCGTTAATCTTGCCGTTAATGACGAACTCTGATCAGCGTCTTTAAATACATTTATTCAGGAAATACGACAATGATAAAATTATCTCTTAGGATTCGTCCGTCACAAGGAATAACAAAACAAGATCGTAATTAATATGACAGAAGTAACTATAGAGCAAAACTCCAATAGACAAGACGAAGTAGGTCCTAACCGAACGCCACAGGTTACTAGCAAAGGAAGAGGAGCAAGAAGAGCACATCAATAAGATGAAAAGAGGCAAGAAAGATGTACTTATATTTGGGAAATACTACGCCCTGTGCTGTGTTACGGTTTAAAGTTCTAGGGACAGTTATTTTATGGCTAGGAACTATAAAATGGAATATGAACAATTTGAAAACCTACTAAATCTGCTTCGACCTATCAGATTTTCTTTGTATTTTCAAAAAGAGTTCGATTATTATATAATATTATATGTAGTAAATTGCCCTTTTCGGGCTAAAGTAGTTAAAAAATATGCTAGATTTAGTCCGAAACCGGCCGAGGCGGCAACACTTACGACGGATCGTAAGCATCGACACGGGCGTATGCTCGAACATGCTCGAGCATGCGCGAGCATCCGCGCGCATGCTCGCGACTGCTCCCGTCGCCGCGAGGAGCATACGCGAGCATACTCGAACAGACGCTGAATGGATTTAATCACTTGCAAGCTATTTTCAACTTTATTTCAATGGAAATAGAGTTCATTATCAATTGAATCAATGAAACCTGCTCGCGCATGCTCGAACAGTTTTACGCTGGGTGTGCGCTAACCCTAAAGCGCGCCTGAAACGCGTCATCTGGACGCAATACAAAATGCAAACGCGCGAGTGGTTACGCGCGTAAAACGCCTCATCTGGACAGGCTCTAAGGCTGCGCCGAGCCTATTGTGATGCCTCCAATCGTATTTTCTTTAGAACAACATTTCCAAAAAGCAAGAATGTCACATTGTAGTCCAGCCTAGCTAGTACGCCAACCCGCGATAGCGTGATACAAGCGCGATAGCGTGATACAGCGCTATTTCTATTTGCGCGCGATCGAACGAGATAAAAGACTAAATTGGATAGATGGCTGTGTTGTCGCTATCGCGTTTTGGCGTAATAGAAGCCCCGCTGATAGAATTTCAATTTATCGAAACATTACGGATAATTATGTTTTATGCTTGCAGCTATCGTTAAAACCGCCAAAAGTGATTGGGGCAGCACAATAGGCTCGGCTTAGCCTCAAAATTTAAAAGAAACAAAAACCGTTGGTGTTTTGAAATAAAAAGAGCCAGTACTAAACAGAGCATTATTTTATTAATGTAGATAATGTGAGGTGTGACGCGGTATCAGTCCTGCGCAAGGAACTCGCGCTCGAGCGCGGCGCCCATGAGCCGCCACGAGCTGTCGTCGTCGTCGGGGGGCTCGTCGTCCGAGGGGGGCGTCGACGGTCGCGGCCTCTTGCGCCGCGGCCGGTCTGCGTCTGTACAAATAACTAGTTGTTAGCGGCATGCCATTTGCTTACGACTACAGGCTGAAATTGATATCATTGGCATCCTTTTAAACTAAGAGTCTACCCATCAAACTGAACAACTGTTACTATGGGAGCAAACCGATCGGTGCAACTAAAAAATCAGCTGTCCCATACTAAACTGCAATGCCTACTCTACTCAAATGTATGCAACAGCACATTTTTTGTTGTTGCTCCGAACGGTTTGCTCCCATAGTAAAAGTTGTTCAGTTTGATGGGTAGACTCTTAGTTTAAAAGGATGCCAGTGATATCAATTTCACCCTGTATACAGGTGTAAAATTAAATGGGACACTTCCTTAAAGGGGTGCTTCAGACCATCAAACTGAACAACTTTCGCTATGGGACCAATATTGAAATCGCGAAAAAAAATCAGCTGTCCCATACATTTTAGTCGGGTAGGTACAGTCGTTTATATGGGACGACTAATTTTATTTCGCGTTTCCTGAGGTAGACTTCATAGTGAGACGTGAAAGTTGGTTGTTCAATTTGATGGTCTGAGTTCTCCATTTCAGTATTTGCTAGGCTGTCACTTACACCCTGTATAAAACAATCCTTGAAATTGCTCTTTGAGATTTGCTATTATATTGAAAATTGGCAAAATCATCTACAGCTACACTATAATGGATGGAACCACAATTTTAAGATTAGAATAGATTAATATCCATTACTGATTCAGTTAGGTCAGGTAACTGCTTACCTATATCTGAATCACTGGAATCATCTCCCTTGTCTTGTAACCTGGAATAGAAAATGCGTATTTATTAATATCTAGTCTAGATCGTCATTCGCCATAGCCTTTCGCCTAATCTAATATCTATCTATAGGCAAACTGAATATACTAATAGTCTCGAGCGCTCTCGGGTCGCTCCAGGCCTATATTCATCGTGCGGGGGGTGCGGGTAGCGGGGGGCGCGGTGCCAGTACCGAGTCACCTGCGCGCTGTACCCCACACCCCCCCGCACTCCGCACTCCGCACACCGCGCGAGCCCCCCGCACTCCGCGCATGCATAGACCCTTATATATTGTTGATCGAAGCATAGACCCAACGCGGTCACTAAGCGCACCCACTTTATCTATAGGTAACCGTTAAAATAAAAATTGTCACCATCTCAATTCTTCCCGTGGGAAGTAAATGTGAGCATTGCTAGAACTACTTTCTTAAACAGAAAGTTGCTAATTGTAGCAATAGTTCTGACCACCCCAAAAGGGAATTACGGTCGTGAGTTGAGTTAATGTATGTAAAAATTTTCATGTACTACTGAGATGGAAGTTTGTAAGTATAGATACGTTATTTATTTGCGGTATGTAGTAGAATCCGTGAAACTAAGTGTGATGACCATAGACGATTTTTTTTTTGCTTACGCTAGTAGACGTAATGTCAGTGTAACCGCGTATGAGACAGCGATAGTCATAAAATCCTATACAATTTATATGACGTGACTCTGGAGTCAGGACTGACTCCGGTGTCGTCGTAGTAAAAAAAGTGTTTACATCGATGAGGACAGCAATAAGGTAGCGATGTCCTTTTTTAACTAGAATTTGCTGCATCTCTTATTGAGTGAACATGACAAGACATGTGCTTCCTTCTATATTACCTTCTCTTTCTACGGTGATGACACATCTGCCGAAATCACACTAACCTGTCCTGTGTGTCGTCCTCCGTCTCCACAGTAAGTAGCCTGTCCTCGGGAGGGTTCTCCTCGTCGTCAAGATCATCCTCCTGCGCCTTAGACTCCTCGTCTGATGAACTTTCATCCGACTCGTTGAAAATATCTTCCACCTGCAATTAGACGTTCATTTTATTCATAACATAATAAAATGTATTGTTGTTGAACACCCGAAAAGCTACTGATCAAACAAAGGATCAAACTGGAGTGCGATTTTTAAACTCATTCGCTGAGTTCAGCAGTTGAAAATGTCAAAAATACTGTGGAGATAAGCATCTTTCTGCTGCTGATTTGACTTTCAAAAATCGCACTCCTGAAGTTTGATTTTTGAAAGTAAAATCAGTAGTAGAAAAATACATATCTGCACAGTAATTTTGACATTTTCAACTGCTAAACTCAGCGAATGAGATTCAAAAATCGCACTCCTGATTATAGATAAAGGTATATTGAAGCATTAAAACTAGAGTCAGGTTCTTCATTCATAAGTTTTATGCCAATGTGGTTGTATATCTTTGACTATCCCTCTCGGGGAATATATTCGTGAGCATATGCTTTATGATTTCAGATATTTTAGATATTTTTATTGCATTGCTACATTATAATGTACATAGTAATAAAGTAATCGTACAGGATGTTAAACTTTTTTACAATGAAGCACCCCGTCAGGGCATAACAATACAAACACGATCTTAATTAATTAGGTGTTACATTCAAATCATTCAATTAACAACACAATATTATCAAACAATCATAAATAAACAATTATTACAAAATTAATGTCCAGTTTAAATAAACATAAAAAAAACTAAATTAAACAACACTACAAAAAAAAAATACATCTATCAAAACATTCAAACAAATTAAAGTTGTCATTACAATAATAATTACAATATCCTAATTAATGAATTATACATTGAACCATACCTAAAGTATGTGGTTGTTAAGAATATAATATGCACCACTAGTTTTTAATTACCAACTCAATTTTAAGGGTGTATTCAGACAATGAAACTCAACTATCCCTTAGGAACAAAGGTCGAAAAACCGAGAAATTGTGTTTGGACCTTCCATACAAACGTGCGGATCAAAAACCAGCCGCGCGGCTGCTCTTTTAGAGATAGCGCGTACGAGCAACTTTTGTCTCCGCAACTAATATGTCTCTCACATTAAGTCTACGGGTTTGTATGAAAGTGCGCGCATGTAGCGACACGACTTTTCATACAAACCTTGTGAGAGACAAATTAGTTGCGGAGACAAAAGCCTTCAAAAAAACAAGGCCTTCTAATTCCCAGAGTGACACAAGCCTACGTCACAAAAAAAATGGCCGCTAAACATTCAAAAAGGGTATGATGACGTAGGCTTGTGTCAGTAACGTGGTCGGAAGAGAATACCAGGCGCAGTATATTATTGTACCATGGTTTCAATGGAATGGAAACAGAATGTATCTACAGGGTGAAATTGATATCATTAGCATCCTTTTAAACTAAGAGTCTACCCATCAAACTGAACAACTTTTACTATGGGAGCAAACCGATCGGAGCAACTAAAAAATCAGCTGTTGCATACATTTGGGTCGAGTAGGCACTGCAGTTTAGTATGGAACAGCAGATTTTTTAGTTGCTCCGATCGGTTTGCTCCCATAATAAGAGTTGTTCAGTTTGATGGGTAGACTCTTAGTTTAATTTAAAAGGATGCTAATGATATCAATTTCACCCAGTATTTGGTCGCGGTAATAGTAGGCAAGTGAACAAACCTCTCTGTCCATATCGGCGATGTCATCGCTGGAGAAGGAGAGCAGCGGGTTGAGGGTGTCCATGAAGCGGCCGGAGGGGGTGCGCTTGCGCAGCGCGGCGAGGGGGGGCGCGGGCGCGGGCGCGGGCGGGGGGCTGCTGCAGTGCGCGGGGGGCCGCCGCGAGCTGCTCTGTGGAACAATGCTGCTGTTTAGTTGTTTGCACTTATTTGTTATCCGATAGTGTACTAAAACTCGTGGTCGTTCACTCAAAGCCTCTTGATATCGATTTCACCGTGTAGGTTCGTCAAGATTACGATTTGCGAATCGGACGTTTTGCGCCTAAATCGCGCTAACAGTATTATTATTAAACTTCATTACACAAACATAAAGTTTACTTTCATTCTTCTATGGACATCTTTTTTGACTCGACCAATAAATTCAAAAATACAATACGAAAGTATCTCACCCACTAACTCCAGTTCCAAGATTTTAAATTATTATTATTATTGCTTGCTTAATATCCATAAATATCGTCCTCTTCTAAAATGTTATGTTGTAATTTTTACTGCTTCTAGGTTTAATCATGATTGTAATACCATGTGATTTTTGAATGTTCTGTATACCTTTAATTGGTCTATGTATTAGCGACTTAAGCTGTTGGTGTACCTATTAAATAAATAAATAAATATCTTGGACAGTGTCACACAAATTATCTAGTCACATTTAAAGTACCAGAATCTAGCCTGGACTTGTAAATAAAAAAAAAAATAAAAACAAAAAAAAAAAAAAAAAAAAAATATATATATATATAAATAATATACAGGGTGAAATCGAAGACATTCGACAAATTTTGGTGGCGAGTTGTACTCCTGATTTAGATCTTATATTGCAGGGTTTTCTTGAAATCTAAATTATGAAAATAAAAGACATTCTAAGCATGCCAAAACATTCAGAAGGGGTTCATAATAAACGCTCTGTGTCATACACACTTTAAATAAAAAAAATGTTTTTTAAATTAAAATTAAATAATTCCTTAAATAAACATTTTCTCATTCGAACTGTACATTTCCACCGGCCGGGGCGGCCCGGTCAACGTCCATCCCCTCGCAGGTGGAGCACCCCCGCACAACTCTAGCGAGCGCATCCCCACCGCTCGGCAAGGTCGCACGCGCCTCAGGCAAACAAAACAAAAACAGTTTCCGTTTGGTCGCGATCTGATTAAGAGGTTACCGCGCTCTGTAATCAATCAGTGCCCGCTTACGTATCGGAACTTGGATTTCAGTGCAGTGTCGTATTAGGTTCAACCTGAATTTGTAAAAAAAGTACACAAATCTGCAGTTTTTTGGATATGGTGATAATTTATTAGTGAGAAACACGGAGGCTTCGTGAAACGCAAAGACGCTATCGCAAGATGAATTTGTAAAAAGTTCTGCTTCTCAAGTATCATCCCTTATTTGTGGGGGGAAATTAAAAGATGTGTGTATGAAACTGAATCGACCACAGTGAGTGAACTGAGAGAAAAAAATGTCAGTGCATTTGAAGCTGTAAATCACAACCAGCGCCGTGTCGGGCTCAATTTGTGCATACGAAATGGAGGTGGTCACTTTGAACATCTGTTAAAATAAGGTAAGGACATTTTCTTTTAGTACTTAACGGACAATGGTATACCTACCATTGATTCTTATACCATAAAAATATCGTGCTTTAAATGCTTAAATTCGCCAAAACTCAACAGATGGCGCTATTGTTTCGTACCGCTCACTCTCGCTCGCCGCGTATCGGCCGCGCATCTGTACAGTCAGTCACAAATTAAATCAGCCACAATTAATAATTACGATATTTTAAAATCTCGGACGTTATTTAATTTGGTCTAAATCTATTTTTAAAACCAGCCATATCTCGAGTATAACACTCTCTTAAATTTTGTCGATTGATTTCAATTTCACCCTGTATATATAATAAATTTAAATAAATTAAATTACTTTACCTGTCCGCCTCTCTGCAGCGGGTACAGTCTCTCGTCGACCCGCTCCCACCGCTCGGCGCAGGTCCACAGCCACTCCGGAGTCACCACGTACAGTTTAGACTTGCCCTCGCCCATGCGTCTGCTTGCGTTCACCTTTGCCGTTCCTAGTTATTTGGAAAACGTTTAGTACTTTGATGGTCTCAATAAATGCCATGCCTGACCAGAAATATAATAAAACCGGTCAAGTGCGAGTCGGGCTATTCGCGCACCGAGGGTTTCGTAACATTATTAACATAGAAAAAAAACTTTTTTTGTCCAGCACCTTTAGCGCGAGACCGACTCACATTTGGCCGGTTTTTAGTATTTGTTGTTATTCTGTAGAGTTTGCTAAATAATCACACTAAGTTTGACGCTTGTATGTTTTACCGTTTTTACGATAGAGCGTGAAGAAAAAACGTTGATAAAAACTAGTTTCTTGTTGAGTCAATAAAATAAAAAAATAAATCGAGACCTCATTTTAGGATGATTAAGTATCTTCTATTCTAGCCATTTGTGTCTCGTCATTTCGTACGAGGCGACTAAGGGAAAAGGGTTTCATATGCAGTGTACTTGTGGTCGAAAGGCTAGTCACCAATTTACACGGTAGAATTTGTTTTTGAAGATTCTAGTCCCGCTTGAGACTTAATTTAGGCATATGCTCACGACTATATTCCCCGAGGGGGTAGTCAGAGCTATTCTGAAACTTCAGAACATCCACGTTTCACTAGTAGTACCGAAACTGTCCAGTGTGACGGGGAGTGAGCCCGTCGCCACTTATAATGGACAGTGGGTAATATACATGCCTCGAAATTGAAGCATATAGGTTTCCTCACGATGTTTTCCTTCACCGAAAAGCCAGTGGTGTTACAAATCGTATATAAATTCCGAAAAACTCATTGTTACGAGTCGGCCTGCACGGGGATCGAACCATCGCCTCTTGCACGGTAGGCAAGGTTACTCGCCACTGGACCACCACGGCTTTTTAGACATTTACTTTTAAGACATAATTTTTCAATCTTTAATTTGATTTGAAATAGCACAACATGGCTGTAACATGTTTATAATCAATAATATTTGAATGTCATTGGTTAGTAGCCTAGTATCAAATCAAGTAATCTAATTTAGATCGTATTTCTTAAAGTAATAAATATTCAATTCTTACCCGATCTCACAGCCACTAAATGTGTAGTATTCTCAGTATAATCTTGCGTGACCTCCGCCCCCAAGCTCCTTGCGACTAGGTAAGCCCTAGAAGTCTCGAGCCGCTGATGCGTCGGCACTAAGCCACTAAACACTAAGCTAGCTCCAGCTAAAACTTTGCCCTTCACTTCTGGTATAACTGCTTTTAGATCTGGTATTTGTTGCTTGCCCGTTTTGTCGTATACATCGTAGAAGTGCCTGAAATGTATTTAAGATGAGTTAGTGGTTTTTATGTGATTATGATTAATCTAATCTAAACTATTATAAAACTGTAACAGAAGTGTGTCTGTACATTGAAGATATTTACAAAAAAAAGATTACGATATGGTTTTTAGGTGTCCCTGATTCCAAATCACAAATTTTTGGATTTTTGTCTGTCTTTTTGTTTGTTTGTGTGTTTGTTTGTTTGTTTGAACGAGCATCACGCAAAAACTACTGAACCGATTTTGATGAAACTTTTTTATTTGATTGCTTATGATCTGAATTAAAATCTGGTAGGTATATAATTTGTGCGGACCAAGTCGCGGGTTAACTCTAGTCAAAAACACATAAAACTGTAACATAAGCACAGAATAGGTTCTACATAAATGCACGACGTGTTAATGAATTAACGCAAAACTAGAAAGTAGTTTGTTTAGAATCGAGAGCACAATCGAATTATCATAGTTTCAACATAGGTAATTTTTTTCAAAATATTAAATAATTTTTTTGTAAAATTTAAAATTTTCTGAACCCGATATCATCCCACCCCACGGGCACACCCACCCTACTTACTACTAAAACAAGATTGTTAAAATGTATCCATAAATACGTTAGCGCCTTCATTCATTGCTGAAATGATAAAAAATCATTTTTGCCTCAAAACAATGCGAATAACTTTAAATTTTAACTATCAAAATAATGAAATTATTGTTTCAACCTAATTATTTTGTTATAAATCAGTTGGGGTGTATGAGGTTTTGCGCTAATTTATTAACACGTTGTATATTGAAGCTATTTTGAGAATAAAATGCCTTGAATGTTATAATATATATATGTAGTCACTTAACTAAAATAATCAAATTCTTCTTCTTCTTATCGTGTGGGCAGAGCCCTGGTGTCAGAGTTTAAATCAAATTAATTTGAGTTGAATCAAGCAACTGTAGTGGTCTTTATTTGTGATCATGCTTTATTGGTAGGCACTTCAGCATTTGCCATCCCCACATCTTTTGAGTAAATTAAGTCATATCTGGTGGTACTTACGTATGGATCCTCTTGAGGATATCTTCTAAATAAATAAGATAATCGTCAGGATCTTCTACTTCTATCTGTCCGTCTGATGTTTCTATCCAGCGTGGCTCCATTGAATCTGCTGACAGTTTGTCTTCACCATCCACTTCTTCACCTGTGAATTTACAATTAGAATCAAGAAAAAAATTATTGATTTATAGATCTTTTGCAGGGTAAGTGTAGTTTTATTGCTTGAACAACTATCCCCAAGGAACAGATTTGGATTTCTCCATACTGTCCTTGTTAAAAAACACTATGTAATGTTTGGTGGTACGGAACTCTTGGAATAATGGAGCAGCAAAAAAAAAATTGGTAATCATTTTTGTATACCAGACCCTCTAGCATGATTTCTCTACTTGCGCGCGACTCGGCTTTTTTCCATACTACAAGTCGCGGCAAGCGCGGCTTTCCCTCTCCGAAAAGCGCGGGAACAGGTTATTTTGTATGCAGCGAAGGCGCGTCGCGCGCGTCTAGAGAAATCATACTAGACCTACAGGTCCTTCTTAATATGCTGACTATGATATGGCTTAATATGCTGTCAAACTGAACAACTTTCTCTATGGTGAAAAAAAAACAAACCTACTTGAGCCAAATGTATGGGAGAGCAGATATTTTTTTCGCGATTTCGATATTGGTCCCATAGAGAAAGTTGTTCAGTTTGATGGTCTGACCATCCCCTTAAAAAAGTGTCAGCATATTAAGAAGGATCCTGTATAATGTAACTAACATAATGCAGAAGGTTTCATAAAAGTTTACTCAAAGTAATTGGATGTCATAGCATTTTTAGACCTTTATTGACTCCACTTTATAAGACACAAATATATTTTTTGTGCTTCCAATATTCCGAGTAACAGTGTGATCGTCAGAATCCCATAAGGTTTGTTCAATTAGGAAAACCAGAGCCGAGAATCGCACAGTTTTAAAATGTTTATTTCCTTCTCACCTTTCACAACATTATCTTCTGCCTTTGCTTCCTTGTTCTCCTTATCCTTAGAAACTATTTTACCGTTGCCACCTTCGCTTGTTTTCTCCTCTTCAGTTTGTTCTTTACTCTCCTTGTCATCTTTTTGTTCGGGCTCCGGGTCTAACGTAGGCATTTGATGGATCACTGGTACTTGGGCGCCGTTTTTACCACTGGCTACTTTTGGTTTTTCGTCGGCTGAAAATAAATAGATAACAAATAATTTGGGAGCGGTTGAAAAAGAGACATTATTATGTGTTATACGCATTATCAACTTAAAAAAAGAATGACAGTAACCATTAAAAATACACTATTCCCAGAAACTGCTATAGATTTTACGTCTAAAATAAAGGCATATATGACTCTACTAGCGGCCCGTCCCGGCTTCGCACGGGTGGACGTCTAATCTTTTCTAGCAATAAATATAGCCTATGTTACTCAGGGTGAATGCAGCTTTCTAATGGTGAAAGAATTTTTTAAATCGGCCCAGTACTTTTTGAGTCTATTCATTACAAACATACAAACATACAAAAATAGGTACAAATCTTTCCTCTTTATAATATTAGTACAGTATAAATTCAAAGTGAAGTTTATTTAGCTTGCCGCGTGGCTTAGAACCATCCTATTTCTTCCTGACGGTGTCGTATGAGACAATTAGGCGATATAGTTTCTTATAGAGTGTCTTTGTCATATCTTTGGGTGAGCATACCTGCTATGAACTACTGCCTCCATGGTCTAATGTTTGAATTTAAATATTGCATAACATCATCGGGTCATCGACATATAACACACTCGTGGACAGTGGCTGACTTTCTATTTGACAGTGCCGACGAGGTCAACGGTTTCTTCCCCTGAACACTATTGCCTCTCTCATTTTCCACGTTTTTCAATGGTGAAGAAAATAAATATTAAGTAGGAGTCAACACAAAAGATAGGTACCATTGGGTTGATGTGTTGCTGGCTTGCCAGCCCCCATAATAGGATAAGAATAGGATAATAGTCATGAACTTGAGCTGAATCAAAATCAGAAAGTACCTACATTAAGTAAGTATGTAGGTATAAAAAAAAGTCATTCACAGATCCTTCACTTGATTTTTTCTACTGTTCGTCGGTTATTAGTGTTTTATTTATGTCGAGCAGCATAATAATCATCTTACGACCCACTGCGGATCACAGACCTCCACTCACAAATAAGCGTTAGAGGATAGAGGATAAGCGGAAAGCGCAGCGTGGGTAGGCCCCACGGTGGACCGACGACCTGGTGAAGGCGGCGGTAAAACGTTGGATGAGGGCAGCGCAAGACCGGTCGTTATGACGATCCTTGGGGGAGGCCTATGTCAAGCAGTGGACGTCCATCGGCTGAGATGATGTTGATGATAGAGAATACTCTACCACGCGGGCTAGTGCGCAATGGTCGAGGCAAGAGCTAGAACGATAATATTCTAGCAAGCAAATGGTCAACTTGTTAAAAGAATTATTTTTCAAGTTACATTTGTAAATCTCTAACCTTACTTAGCTATTATGAAAGTACTTAGGCACATTACCAAACTGTGGTGTTATAAGGACTTTTTAGATAAATAGGTACCTATCTTTTCATAGATTGTGGTAGATTGATGTTCTATAGTTAAGCTACACAAATCCTCAAGAAATCATAATTGAACCGAAAATCAAACAAAACGAACATTTGGCAAAATTATCTGCAACAAAATTATTATACCGTAGAATTGGCTCAGATTGGGCTCAAACTACCATTATACTTACTTACAAAGATGTATTCAATCAATTTGTAAGCTCCTGCTAGAGTTAAAAATACGCCTAACGATATCTATGAAGATGAAAACGATACTACAATAACTTTAGAAAAGGTTAAAAGAAAGAAAAATATTTGACGACCCGTTTGGTGTAATGGTTACCACGCCGGACTGCCAAACCAGGGTCCTGGGTTCGAATCCCGGTTCGCTCATGGATGAAATATGTTTGTGCCGTTGTTGTATGGTTTCTATAATAAAAAGCCTATACTGCTTGCTTCGGATCATTACAATGTATGTGACTGTGAGCGTTATTTATTTAATTATTTTTCAATTCACCCGGTAAGTTAATTTACAATCAAATCTGTAAGACCTAATTTCTGAGACGCCTTGAGCGTGAGTTACGAGTAAGTGCAAGTATGGTCGAAATGTATGAACTTTGAGATCAGGGATTTAATCAACTAAATTAAGCTCCTGCTAGCTAGGTTTTGGCATAAATAATTTTATTGTTGCACACTTGCTTTTAAAAAACGCCTCACGCCATCTATTAAGATGAAAACGTACTACAATAACTTTAAAAAAGGTTAAAAGAAAGAGTTTTTTTTTATATTTGACGACCCGTTTTGTGCAATAGTACCACGACGGACTGCCAAACCAGGGTCCTGGGCTCGAATCCCGGTTCGGTCATGGACATTATTATGTTTGTGCCGTTGTTGTAATGTTTCCATAATAAAAAGCCGTGCTTGCTTGGGATTACTACAACGTATGTATTAAAATAAGAAAAAAGCCAAAGAAAACGTACTGTCCTAAAATTGGATCTGATCTAATCTCAGGATATTATTAAGGTCAGCAAATTGCTTCTGTCAAATCCGTTGAAAAATGGATAAATGTTGTATAAAAAAAAAATTTCACCCAAGAATCGAACCTCCAACCTCTTGCGCGAAAATCTGACCATTTCCCAACTACGCTACACAGCTCTTGAAAGAAGTGTTGAAAAAAGGAACCACTATTTACTACTGGAATCTACCAAAATACATCTGTCAGCGTCAAGTCGGCGCTAGTGAGCATGATAAAACATTGGAAATTATCCCACAGACTCCCACAGTAACCCATTGCTGGGATAAAAAGTATCCTATGTGTTAATCCAGAACACATTCTATCTGCATGCCAAATTTCATCTAAATCCGTTCAGCCGTTTAGGCGTGATTGAGCCACAAACACACAAACATCCAAACATCCAAACATCCAAACATCGTCACAAACTTCCGCATTTATAATATTAGTGAGATGCGAAAGGGGACAGTATTACGTTTATTCATATCGAATTTATGACATGAATAAACATAACATACAAATGATACGTACCATAAAATGACAATACTCCACATAAAAAAGTACATTCACGTATGTTGCCTATGTAATGGAATAACGTTTTTATTAAAAAAATGACAGTCTTGCGCTAGAAACTACACTGGTATGTCTGAAGTTCAAGTCAAGTCACTATCGAAATGGTGTCGGTAAAGCATTATTCGGCGGGCGATTTTCGTTTAAATTCACCGCGATTCTACTGACATCTAGCAGTATTACTTGGAATTCCGTTACAGGTGTTTTTGCATTGGACAAAGCTCTAATTGGCGGGAGACAGACATAAAGGTATTATATAGAGGAACTGACAGCTGAGAGAGCGAGATGTACCTAGCGGCGCTACTGTATAATAGAAAGAGATACGTGACGCGAGGCAATAGAACCGTTTTTGGGAACTTGTCGGTACAATCGACAGGGTAAATATTCGTGCTCTGTGAATAATTAGTGAATCTAAAATGAAATCGTAGATTATTTTGTGAAATATACTAACACCATTTCATTAAATTACCTACGATTTCACGTTAGATTCACAATTATACACAGAACTCGAAGTTTTAGGGTGCCGATAAGTGCCGACAAATTCACAAAAAACGGTTTCATTTGACAACTCATGTCAGTTACTCTATTCCGACAGGTATAATAACTTTATGGCGGGAGACGTGGTGTGAAAATCTAAAAATGCAGGTTTTTCGTTTAGTGACAGTATTGGTTTTAACGAGCGACATGTTCTGACTATGTAGGATAGGATCGGCCGAGATGAAGATATATGAGGCACAGATGAGAGATAAGTGGTGTACATGTACGCACGGCGACAGATCAACCTACCCATAGTTCGACCTTATGTCCATGAACATAGAGTTCAACTATGGGTAGGTTGATCTGTCGCCGTGCGTACAGTATGACCAGGGAAATAATTCCGCTCTATAATCATTGTTTGCGCAGACTCCCCGTGTCCCTGTCAAAACCAGAAGTCAATAGTAATCTAAGGGTGCAAAGTCGGTTAGCAGCGAAAAGGCCGCGGAAACATAAGGTTTGACCGTATTTTTTCATGCTCTATCCTTTTCCATCGCTCAGTTAAGCAATTTTTCTCGCTCTAGCAAACGACATTCCTGACCGACAGAAAAGAAAAGAGCATGAAAAAATACTAATTCGTGCTGACTGATGTGGGACCCACATCTAGGAATCCACATTAAGGAAATTGTAGCCCTCGTATCTGTCCTTCTTTCAAATCTTTACAAAAGAAAGTCTTCATAAGGACCTTTGGTTGCTCTTTGGATTATCAGTGAAGTTACATAAAATATTAATAATGCAACTTGTATCAGAATCCAAATATTATTACAGTAACAATAGCCCAGTCATTTTACAGTTTGAGCCGGGACCAAGACCAAGACTTTGATCAAACTTTTTTGTTTGATAGCTTATGATCTATGATCTGACTTAAAATCTGGTATATAATTTATGCGGACGAAGTCGCGGGTAAATGCTCGTACTATTACAAGACAGTAAATTTACAAAAGAATTTTTTGCTTTGTGTGTTTGTTCGAGCATCACGCAAAAACTACTGAACCGATTTTGATGAAACTTTTTTGTTTGATAGCTTACAGGGTGTAACAAAACACCCTTGTAATACTTAAGGGGGTGCTTCAGACCATCAAACTGAACAACTTTCACTACGGAGCCAACATCGAAATCGCGAAAAAAAAAACCGCTCTTTCATACAAAACTGTAATACCGTCTCGACTGAAATGTATGGGACGGCAGATTTTTTCTCGACCTTGGCTGCATAGTGAAAGTTGTTCAGATTGATGGTCTGAAGCACCCCCTTAAGTATTACTAGGGTGTTTTGTTACACCCTGTATAATTTGTGCGGACGAAGTCGCGGGTTAACGCTAGTATCATTATAAAGAAACAGTTTAATATACGTACGTGGTGTGGGCGGCGCGTTGATGTCGCCCGTCGACTGGAAGAACGAGTAGGGCCGCACGTGGATGAGGTTGGTCGCGTGCCGCCACACGTCCTCGCGGTCGTCTATTATGCACACCATATGGTCGCCGCACGGGAACAACGCTCTGCAAAACGAACGATCAACAGAACTCAGCATAAATAATGTTGCAAAACATTTACAAATAAATTTTATTTTAGTAGTCTAACAAACATGTTTGTTTTGATTTTAGTAGTCTCACAAAACAATTTATTAGTCAATCTATAGGTATCGGGTGTAAGAAAAAGTATCATTAACCTATAAACCACATAGTCTACCCATCAAACTGAACAACTTTTACAGTGGGAGCAAACGTGTCAGTGCAAAAAAAAATTTGCTGTTCCATACTAAACTGCAGCGCCTACTTGACTCAAATGTATGCGACAGCCATAGAGGAAGGATGTATAGAGTGAACATCTCGCTTCATGACGTTGTCCCATTCAACTGCGGCGATATAGTACTCTGGCGTTTAGTCACTCTCTCACTGCGGTCACGTTTATCAGTTTGATTGAAAAAAAAATTATCTTCGTAAAAAATACCGTGGTGTGTACTGAGATACTGCACAAACAATTCAAGAAATGTAAACAAATGTAAAGGAATAACTTTTCATAGGTAAGCAAGATGAATTAATTATTAAAAAGCATTTTTTCAATAATATTTAAACAATATTTTTATCCCGCCTTCGAAAAATATAAGCAAATGCAAATAAGAACAAACCTTTACGCGAGAAAGAGAAGAAAATAGATATTGCCAGTCATGTAAATTATAGTGAAGGACAAACCTATAGGCGAAAAAGAGAAGACAATAGTGTGTACGAAACGAAGCTATGTATATTTTTTGTCTTTCTCGCGCATACGTCTTTTTACTATCTTCTTATCTCTCTCTGCAATCTTCTTGCACCCTTCGCGTTTGCCTCACCGGCTGCCGCACATAGCGCATGAATTTTGTTTGTCGCACTATCTCTATACTTCCTTCCTTTATGGCGACAGCAGATTTTTTTTTTTGTTCTGACAAATTTTCTCCTATAGTAAAAGATGATTCTTTCCCTTACAATATGTATTAGTCGGGGAAATCTACGGATTTTTGTATGGAGTATGTCGCATTAATTGCACTTTGCGTTTTATAAATATAGCGCTTACAAACATTTTCAGACAAGACGACAGATATAAGAGAAAAAAAATGTGTAAATAAGCAAATCTATCGGCTTGATAAGGCCGCTTATGTAAGAGACATACTCTACGCTAGTTATAGCCTTAGCTTATTATCAGGGTTCGAAATTATCAAGATAATTATTTTCTTAGATAATTATCAAATAAACTATCCTGGCTGATTCTTAGTTTTGAGTACATTTTTTAACTAAAAATTCTAATACAGCGTCTAGTCTTCGGCATTTTCGTTTTGTATGACAATTAATTCAGAAAAATAAGTGAGAAAAATTATTTGATGTCATCATCATCACTGATCCATTCGACCCCTGCTTATGATTATGACTTACAAATGTGTTTGTTCTTAAAAAACTTTACTAACAACATAGTACACTTACTTCAAGTTGGCAGACTTCGTCCTGGCATCAAAGCACTCGTCCCTCGACAATATCCTGTGTGAGAAGAACTTTTTCTCGGGGTCCAGCAAGTCTGCCACGGCATGAGCGTACTGTCTAGCTCCAAATGTACACACATGCAGCTCATAGTTCTTAGCGGCTGATTCTAGGAACTCTTGAGTTCGCGGTCTCAGCCTCGTGTGACACCAACGACCAGGGCTGCCACGAAGGAAGAAGTGAAGCACTCCCTGCAATAGTACATTATGTGTTACTACTTTGAAATACCTATACCTACCTACATACCTATCTACTTCTATAAACAAATTGGTATTGACTTAGGTACATCATTTATTCTTTTGCATACTAACAGTTCGTTTTCGGAACATCCTGTGAAATGAGCCTTGATCGCAGGGTCTGTGTTGCTAAGTTTTTATAACCCGTAGGTACACAGTGCACTCCTCACTACTACAAATATATTACAGATAACGATCCGGTTCAACTCACCTCCTTGTCTAGTTTTTAAACACACACATGGGACTGCTTAATGTTTGTACCTAACCTACTGCCATAATACCTGTCCAACCTGTGATCTGTAGGTATCTGATAATGATTCGATTACGTGTTTGAATCTTTTGTTTTTGTTTTCTTCTTCTTGTCTTTGCTCTTGGTTTCTATTATTGTAAATGCCTATTATGTATATCTTATAGTGAAGATTTGTATATTGTAAGTACGTAATTAAGTACATAACATATTGGTTGTCCTAACTGTTAATTAAGACATCCTAGACGAGTCGATAGTGCATAGATAAACCTAAATTGGTTTTTATTGCACTATTTTTGTCAATTCTGTAACGTTTTCTTTCATAAATAAATATAATCTACACTAATATTATAAAGAGGAAAGATTTGTACCTATTTTTGTATGTTTGTAATGAATAGGCTCAAAAAGTACTGGGCCGATTTAAAAAATTCTTTCACCATTAGAAAGCTGCATTCACCCTGAGTAACATAGGCTATATTTATTGCTAGAAAAGATTAGACGTCCACCCGTGCGAAGCCGGGACGGGCCGCTAGTAAAATATATACAGGGTCCTTCTTAATATGCTGACACTTTTTTTAGGGGATGATCAGACCGTCAAACTGAACAACTTTCTCTATGGAATCAACATCGAAATCACGAAAAAAAATCTGCTGTTCTATACAGTGGGTTTGCAGTTTTCTATAGGACAGCAAAAATTGTTTTTTTGCGATTTCGATGTTCGTGCCATAGAGAAAGTTATTCAGTCTGACGGTCTGATCATTCTCTTAAAAAAGTGTCAGCATATTAAGAAGGACCCTGTATACAGGGTGAAATTGATATCATTGGCATCCTTTTAAACTAAGAGTCTACCCATCAAACTGAACAACTTTTACTATGGCAGCAAACCAATTGGAGAAACTAAAAAATTAGCTGTCCCATACTAAACTGCAATGCCTACTCGACTCAAATGTATGCAACAGCAGATTTTTTTTTTGCTCCGATCTGTTTGCTCCCATAGTAAAAGTTGTTCAGTTTGATGGGTGGACTCTTAGTTTAAAAGGATGCCAATGATATCAATTTCACCCTGTATATACTTAGATAAACATACTGATCTTGTGGACTGAGCTGCTTGTTCATGTAACTTCAATGTAAGACCTTTATGTACCAGTTCCACAGATTACCCCCAATAGATACCGACCGCATAATGAACATTTTGTTCACGCCCGAAGTCACCATTCTTGGCGGTAGGTGCGGGTAGCGGGGCACGAAACGGTGCAACGTGATTGGCCAGTTCAAGGTCGCACTACTTCGAGCTCATTTACTCGCGTTGCTTATATCAGTGAAAAACCATATATGTGTGGCGAGCGTCGGCGGCCCTGTATGCTGTATCTATTGGGGGTAATCTGTGACCAGTTCTAACAATAAAGTTATTCTTATTCTGAATCTCTTTAAACAAATATTAGAATTATACAGGGTGTTACAAAAGTAAAAATAAACAATCTTTTATGGGGGTTGTTGAGACCATCAAACTGAACAACTTTCACTATGGGACCAACATCGAAATCGCGAAAAAAAGAAATGTTTTGTCCCATACATTTAACTCAAGTGGATCTGTAGTTTATTTAGTATAGAACATCGCAAACGCATCGCATCTTGGCGATTATGGCAAATCTTCCCATTTTGGGGGAGGCCTACGTCCAGCAGTGGACGTCTATCGGCTGATATGATGATGATGATGGAACATAAGATTTTTTTTCGCGATTTGGATTTTGGTCCCATAGTGAAAGATGTTCAGTTTGATGGTCTAACTAAACCACCCCCTTAAATGTTTATTTGTATTTTTGTAACACCCTGTATTATGTTTAAGGCTATCTGCTGTTCCATACTAAAATGCAATTCTAATCGACACAAATGTTGAGGCAACCGTTTTTTTTTTCGAGTTTTCAATGTTAATCCCATAGAGAAAGTTGTTCAGTTTGTTGGTCTGATCATCCCCATAAAAAACCATCAGCCTTTTGGATCCTGTATAGTTTTAGCATTAAGTTGGACTATATAGTACAAGCAAGGTGCGGTTGGGAGGCAACCAAGGTGCGGTTGGGAGACAACCAAGGTGCGGTTGGGAGGCAACCAAGGTGCGGTTGGGAGACAACCAAGGTGCGGTTGGGAGGCAACCAAGGTGCGGTTGGGAGACAACCAAGGTGCGGTTGGGAGGCAACCAAGGTGTGGTTGTTTAAAAATATAATTATTAAGTGGCTGTTTCACATTGGTGAAACAAGAAGAATAGGTGGAAGTGGTCAAGAATTGTCTAGATAAGTTCTTAATAGCTTATCTGACAGATCTTTTGACATATCTCTCATACAAAATAAGAGACTTACCTTCAAGTTAGGTGGTACATTGTCGTTGGTGGTATGAACTAATGTCTGATCCAAGTCAACCAGCAACACTAGCTTCCTGTCTTTTAACAGCCGATCAGCATCTTCACGACCCAGTTTTTGGGCTAGTTCCTCTGACACCTAAAAATTAAATAATTATTAACAAATTAATGATACTGACTAAGAAGTACCTCAATTAAATTTCTTTTCTTCTAACAGTATACAGAGTGTTAAGCACCCTTTAGACGGGCAATCGATTGTGTGCTGCCAAGGCCGAATCGCGCGGCAGTAAAATTGCTCGTCTAAAGGCCGAAAGCACGATCGCAAATCCGGTCTCAGCCAATGGGAGCGCGCGTTGATCCCCTCCAACAATTTTTGCGATTTGGCCTTTTTTTTTTTTTTTTTTTTCTTGGACAATGTCACACAAATTATCTAGTTACATTTAAAGTACCAGAATCTAGCCTGGACTTGTATTATGATGACTAGACAACGATATAGAATACATATATAGATACAAACATCCATGACTCGGGTACAAATATTCATATTCATCATACAAATATTTGTCCCTTACGGGATTCGAACCCGCGACCCTCGGCACACCAGGCAGGTTCACTACCAACTGTGCTACCGGGCTGTCTTGCCTTGGCAGGAAGCAGCGATCAGTTGCCCGTCTAAAGGGTGCTTTAGGGTAGACAACTAGACTAGACAGTTGCATTACTTTAAGGGGTGATTGTACACATGATACTGAACAACTTTTCCTAAAGAAATTCTCAAAAAACATTTTTGCACTTTTCATACTAAATGCAATCAGCTGATTGAATGTTTATATGAAAAGTAGTTTTTTTTCGAATTTTCTATACCTTTCTTAGCGAAAGTTGTTCAGTACCATGGGTACAATAAACTAAATGCAACTGTTTTTTGTGTATAAAAATGGCCAAAATGCAAATTGTGTCAAATGATTTTATTTTTTAATATCCAGATTAAAATATACCATTATTAGCTGTTTACCCTAACACCCTGTAGATAGAAATATGTAATGTAAGTGAAGTGACTGTAACACTGTAATATACATAAGGTAGATACACAAGGTTTCTTTAAGGGGCTATGTAAAAAAAATAGGATTCTTCAAAGCTCCATATATCATGAAGTACTAACAGTAGGAGTATGATTTGCGGATATGTGTAAATTGAACATATAATTGAAGTTTTGATTAGAGCCAAAACACGATTAAGACAAATTTTCTCGATAGAAAAACAAGCCAAAGTAGCCTCCGTTTTTGTCTATAAACGCTTGTAACTGCTAAACGGTGAATAATAGAAACATGAGACTTGATTTAAAAAAAAGAGATTGCTATTATCTAAGTTTTGATTAGAGCAGAATTGAACTTACATAAATAGTACAATCACAATTAAATAAAGTTTGTTTTTTCGCTTGATTCGATCCAGGCGCGCGCGCCGCCCCATCTCTTTCTCTCGCATCTGGCAGTAATATAAGCTATCACACGCCCGTTTCGCAAAAATTATTTTTCGACATAGGCTCTTAATTTATTATTAACTTATTATTAGAGATCGGATAATCTGATGCATATTTACCTAAACATGAGGTGTTGGCTATTATGGAGTGCACTTTTGTAACAAAAAATTAAGTTTTTTGTTTAATTTTATAATTTCAAGAAGTCGCTTTCATACTATGCATCCGATTAGTCATGCATTCCCGGACTTCCTGACATCCCGGGATTTATTTTACCGATAAAAACTTATTCCTTTTTTTCAATTAAATAGTTTCAAGAAGTTGCTTCAATACTATGCATCCAATTACTTATTCATTCCTGCGACTTCCAAGCATCCCGAAAAATATTTAAAAAATATAATTTTAAGAAACCGAAGTCCATAATTTTATAGCCAATAAAAGAAGAAGTGAAGTTGAAGTTTAGAACCTATGAAGTTTAGGTAAATATGCATCCGAAGAATATCCGATCTCTACTTATTATAAAAATAAAATAAATATACCTTAAGTTCAGGTACGGAATGAACCATAGGGACGACGGCGACATCCCGTGTTGAGTGCTCGTCCGTGCGGAGGTCGGCTCCACACTCGGCACACATTTCCTTCATCACGGTCGGGTGACGGCATTCTTCTAGCTCTGCTATAGGCCCACTGTAAGTTGAAGGGTTATTTTATGCAGGTAATAATTAATTTACTTGGACTTGGGACACCATTTTTATTATATTCTTTTATACTAATTTATTTTTACATTTGCATGTAGTACTGTTTTTATTATATGGGACAGTAGGTAATTCTAGTATAACATTTTTACCATTCTGACTGTACTTATTCTTTAAAATTGACTAATACAACAATGGCCCCGATTCGGACTGTGCCACGACTTAACTAAACTAAATTTATTCCTGTCACTTTCTAAAATAAGAGACAGAAAACCAACAGCTGACTTTAGTGCTGTCAAAGTGACGGTACACGCCCAAAATAAGATGCCATCATAATGTACGCCACCTTATTTAAGGCGTTTTTGGGCGTGTAACGTCACTTTGACAGCACTAAAGTCAGCTGTTGGTTTTCTGTCTCTTTTCTTAATCTTATTTTAAAAAGTGACAGGAATATATTTAGTTAAGTCATGGCACAGTCCGAATCGGGGCCATTGTAATACAAAATAATGGATGCTGGGTCTAGTACAAAATTATTGAAAAAAGTGTCGGAGACTAACGTAAGTCTATCGTCCTGCGTACATTTGTACTTCTCATAGGACATAAGAAATAATAAAATCTATTGATGGTGTTTTGGTTGGCGACAAAAACACTAACAATCTTAGACAATTTAATAGTAAGGACTGGCCTTGCGGTAGCATTTCCCCTCTGCCACGGTATTAGATCAATTAATCTTGCGCATTTACACTCAATTTTATACCTTCTCACTAAACGAGACAGCCTATAATAGCGAAACAATAATTTTGAACTTAGAACGTTTGGGGTTCACACGAGACTACTTTTCATGATTTTTAACATTCAAAATTAGAATCTAAAGTTATAGGGAATAAAATCCAAATTTGCGGATTTCATGTTACCTCGCCCCCCGCAAAAAGTGGCAGAAAATTTTGATAGGAGAATGACACGCGTTACGCGTCCATACTATTAAATTGTCTAAGCTAACAATTAACAATAGATAATTTAATGTATTTTAATATTTTCTTGTCCTACGAGAAGTACAGATGTATACAGGAGGCTATAGTAATGTAAACAAACTAAAAACATTGAAAATGCTGAAATCAAACGAAGACTGTCAGGTAATTAGTTCTCTTTATATGTTTTGGTGCTCTTTTGCTTGTGACACTTTTGAGCCCGGACCCGACGTCCAGTAGTTGGTAAGTCAATGACCAAGGGACCTATTCCATGAACATGACAATTGTTTGCAATGACAATATGAGGAATTTGATTTTTTTTAAATTATTGATATAGGACATGTTGTTTAACGTCTTAAGTAAAAGTAACCAGTAATGTTCCCTGAATTGTATTATAAATGACTATTGTCATGTTTATGAAATAGGCTCCTGAAGCCATAGCATGTTGCGCTTGATACGGCTATATCTCGCCTTTTATCTCGTTCGTTCGCGCGCTAATAGAAAGAGAGCGAAGCGACGAAGCGATAGCGCTAAATCACGCTGCCATACTACGGCTGCTGATAGGTTTAAAATTAATTTTTATGCGAATATAGCTGTAAAGTAATAAATGATCTTTAGGCTGTAAAGTTGTTTGTAAATACTAAGTAAATATAGATGAGAAATAAGGTTTACATTTTAGGCGGGAATTTTTACTACTCTGCAGTATTCACATTTTGCCGCGCAAAAGAACAAATATATGTGTATAACCAATACATAAGTACATTGCAAAAAAATTACAATACCACAATTCCGAAATGAGTTTTATGGGCAGTAAAATACGGTTATCATGCAAACACCAGTTGTAATCGTATGTTTAGTGCGTAAATTAGACGTGACGTCACTTACCTAGGTTCTACAACATCTCCTTCCTTCACCTTGATGGACGAGATAGTACCAGCGCGAACCGCTTTATATTTCTTTATTTCACTGTTATTGCCCGACGAATCACTGTATAAAAATAATATTTGACCTTGTGACACAAAAGCACCTTGTTTTACTTTCCATTTGATGAGTTTTAAAGGTTTTTCCGATGGAACAGAAATAGGCATAGTTTTGTCAGCCATCTTGAACGGAAATTGCGCGTTATTTGTAGAATGGCGGCATCCCATTGGCCGATAGAAAATAGTTTTGGCGGTTAGTTGATTTTAGCCAATGGGATCATAGTATTCAGAAAATCGATATTGCAGTAAAACATGATTTCCGGAATGCGTCAACAAACGTCAAAATCAATGTTACGTTCGGATACATTCGCTCATTCTTTTCTTTACTTTGAATGTTTATTTAGGGTCCGTTTCATAACGTGCAAAAATCACTCGGGGCAGACTTTCTATCCCACTCTAAAAATCTTCGTATGCTTTCGTAAGTATAAGATTGGTAAGTATGCTTCGTATGCTTTTTTACTAACAATAGGGTAAGTTTTTCTGTTACTAACACTTTTATGGACTAACTGTCCGAAATAAAGAATTATTTAATTTGCATGTGTAGCATGCCAAACCGCGATAGCCGTGCGTGACGTGATACCAAGGGCGGATCCAGGGGGGGGGCCCAGGGGGCCATGGCCCCCCCCCACGAACCTCTGCGGATTGCATTGAATTTCGAGGCTGAGTACGGCACTTTACTAGGGCATAGATTGATTGAGCTCTGTCCATAACCTATTCGTAGAGCGGAGAAAACAAGAGCTCGCTTCGCTCGCTCTATGTTTCTGTTTTAATTATTGTACCTGTGTAGGTACAATAATTAAAACAAGGCTGTGGTCAGAAATCTTTAGGATTATACACATAATATAATCCTAAAGATTTAACAGCAAACCGGGGAACACGGCCCCGGGCGGCAGGTTTAAAATATTGCATCGACTTGAGAATTTTGCAAAAAAATCTCGTGCTCGCTTCGCTCGCTCCTGATTTCGTATATTGCAGTGACGAAATCTCGAGCTTGTTTCGCTCGCTCTTGGTTTAAGATCGTATTGCAGTCATCCCATTATATTGCAGTGAAATCTCGAGCTCACTTCGCTCGCTCTTGGTTTTAGATCTTATTGCAGTCATCTCATTATATTTCAGTGAAATATCGAGTTCGCTCCGCTCGCTCTTGGTTTTTTTGTTGTATTGAAATGACCTATCGCAGAATTCGAACATATTGCGAATTTCTGACTCGATCTAATCATATTGCAGTAAAATCTCGAGCTCGCTTCGCTCGCTCTTGGTTTTAGATCTTAATGCAGTCATCTCATTATATTGCAGTGACGAAATCTGAGCTTGTTTCGCTCGCTCTTGGTTTAAGATCGTATTGCAGTCGTCTCATTATATTGCAGTGAAATCTCGAGCTCGCTTCGCTCGTTCTTGGTTTTAGATCTTATTGCAGTCATCTCATTATATTTCAGTGAAATATCGAGCTCGCTTCGCTCGCTCTTGGTTTTTTTGTTGTATTGAAATTACCTATCGCAGAATTCGATCATATTGCGAATTTCTGACTGGACCTAATCATATTGCAGTAAAATCTCGAGCTCGCTTCGCTCGCTCTTGGTTTTAGATCTCATTGCAGTCATCTCATTATATTGCTGTGAAGAAATCTGAGCTTGCTTCGCTCGCTCTCGGTTTAAGATCGTATTGCAGTCGTCTCATTATACTGCAGTGAAATCTCGAGCTCGCTTCGCTCGCTCTTGCTTTAAGATCTTATTGCAGTCATCTCATTATATTTCAGTGAAATATTGATCATATTGCGAATTTCTGACTCGACCTAATCATATTGCAGTAAAATCTCGAGCTCGCTTCGCTCGCTCTTGGTTTTAGATCTCATTGCAGTCATCTCATTATATTGCAGTAACGAAATCTGAGCTTGCTTCGCTCGCTCTCGGTTTAAGATCGTATTGCAGTCGTCTCATTATATTGCAGTGAAATCTCGAGCTCGCTTCGCTCGCTCTTGGTTTTAGATCTTATTGCAGACATCTCATTATATTTCAGTGAAATATCGAGCTCGCTTCGCTCGCTCTTGGTTTTTTTGTTGTATTGAAATCACCTATCGCAGAATTCGAACATATTGCGAATTTCTGACTCGATCTAATCATATTGCAGTAAAATCTCGAGCTCGCTTCGCTCGCTCTTGGTTTTAGATCTTAATGCAGTCATCTCATTATATTGCAGTGACGAAATCTGAGCTTGTTTCGCTCGCTCTTGGTTTAAGATCGTATTGCAGTCGTCTCATTATATTGCAGTGAAATCTCGAGCTCGCTTCGCTCGCTCTTGGTTTTAGATCTTATTGCAGTCATCTCATTATATTTCAGTGAAATATCGAGCTCGCTTCGCTCGCTCTTGGTTTTTTTGTTGTATTGAAATTACCTATCGCAGAATTCGATCATATTGCGAATTTCTGACTCGACCTAATCATATTGCAGTAAAATCTCGAGCTCGCTTCGCTCGCTCTTGGTTTTAGATCTCATTGCAGTCATCTCATTATATTGCTGTGAAGAAATCTGAGCTTGCTTCGCTCGCTCTCGGTTTAAGATCGTATTGCAGTCGTCTCATTATACTGCAGTGAAATCTCGAGCTCGCTTCGCTCGCTCTTGCTTTAAGATCTTATTGCAGTCATCTCATTATATTTCAGCGAAATATTGATCATATTGCGAATTTCTGACTCGACCTAATCATATTGCAGTAAAATCTCGAGCTCGCTTCGCTCGCTCTTGGTTTTAGATCTCATTGCAGTCATCTCCTTATATTGCAGTAACGAAATCTGAGCTTGCTTCGCTCGCTCTCGGTTTAAGATCGTATTGCAGTCGTCTCATTATATTGCAGTGAAATCTCGAGCTCGCTTCGCTCGCTCTTGGTTTTAGATCTTATTGCAGTCATCTCATTATATTTCAGTGAAATATCGAGCTCGCTTCGCTCGCTCTTGGTTTTTTTGTTGTATTGAAATCACCTATCGCAGAATTCGAACATATTGCGAATTTCTGACTCGATCTAATCATATTGCAGTAAAATCTCGAGCTCGCTTCGCTCGCTCTTGGGTTTAGATCTTAATGCAGTCATCTCATTATATTGCAGTGACGAAATCTGAGCTTGTTTCGCTCGCTCTTGGTTTAAGATCGTATTGCAGTCGTCTCATTATATTGCAGTGAAATCTCGAGCTCGCTTCGCTCGCTCTTGGTTTTAGATCTTATTGCAGTCATCTCATTATATTTCAGTGAAATATCGAGCTCGCTTCGCTCGCTCTTGGTTTTTTTGTTGTATTGAAATCACCTATCGCAGAATTCGAACATATTGCGAATTTCTGACTCGATCTAATCATATTGCAGTAAAATCTCGAGCTCGCTTCGCTCGCTCTTGGTTTTAGATCTTAATGCAGTCATCTCATTATATTGCAGTGACGAAATCTGAGCTTGTTTCGCTCGCTCTTGGTTTAAGATCGTATTGCAGTCGTCTCATTATATTGCAGTGAAATCTCGAGCTCGCTTCGCTCGCGCTTGGTTTTAGATCTTATTGCAGTCATCTCATTATATTTCAGTGAAATATCGAGCTCGCTTCGCTCGCTCTTGGTTTTTTTGTTGTATTGAAATTACCTATCGCAGAATTCGATCATATTGCGAATTTCTGACTCGACCTAATCATATTGCAGTAAAATCTCGAGCTCGCTTCGCTCGCTCTTGGTTTTAGATCTCATTGCAGTCATCTCATTATATTGCTGTGAAGAAATCTGAGCTTGCTTCGCTCGCTCTCGGTTTAAGATCGTATTGCAGTCGTCTCATTATACTGCAGTGAAATCTCGAGCTCGCTTCGCTCGCTCTTGCTTTAAGATCTTATTGCAGTCATCTCATTATATTTCAGTGAAATATTGATCATATTGCGAATTTCTGACTCGACCTAATCATATTGCAGTAAAATCTCGAGCTCGCTTCGCTCGCTCTTGGTTTTAGATCTCATTGCAGTCATCTCATTATATTGCAGTAACGAAATCTGAGCTTGCTTCGCTCGCTCTCGGTTTAAGATCGTATTGCAGTCGTCTCATTATATTGCAGTGAAATCTCGAGCTCGCTTCGCTCGCTCTTGGTTTTAGATCTTATTGCAGTCATCTCATTATATTTCAGTGAAATATCGAGCTCGCTTCGCTCGCTCTTGGTTTTTTTGTTGTATTGAAATCACCTATCGCAGAATTCGAACATATTGCGAATTTCTGACTCGATCTAATCATATTGCAGTAAAATCTCGAGCTCGCTTCGCTCGCTCTTGGTTTTAGATCTTAATGCAGTCATCTCATCTCATTATATTGCAGTGACGAAATCTGAGCTTGTTTCGCTCGCTCTTGGTTTAAGATCGTATTGCAGTCGTCTCATTATATTGCAGTGAAATCTCGAGCTCGCTTCGCTCGCTCTTGGTTTTAGATCTTATTGCAGTCATCTCATTATATTTCAGTGAAATATCGAGCTCGCTTCGCTCGCTCTTGGTTTTTTTGTTGTATTGAAATTACCTATCGCAGAATTCGATCATATTGCGAATTTCTGACTCGACCTAATCATATTGCAGTAAAATCTCGAGCTCGCTTCGCTCGCTCTTGGTTTTAGATCTCATTGCAGTCATCTCATTATATTGCTGTGAAGAAATCTGAGCTTGCTTCGCTCGCTCTCGGTTTAAGATCGTATTGCAGTCGTCTCATTATACTGCAGTGAAATCTCGAGCTCGCTTCGCTCGCTCTTGCTTTAAGATCTTATTGCAGTCATCTCATTATATTTCAGTGAAATATTGATCATATTGCGATTTTCTGACTCAACCTAATCATATTGCAGTAAAATCTCGAGCTCGCTTCGCTCGCTCTATGTTAAACGTTTTATCGCAACCACTCTCACCGATCCCCGCTACATCTCACCGATCCCCGCTACCCAATCCGCCGCGTAGCCCCAGCAACGTCCTATGCCGAGGTCCGTACCCCTCCGGGTGCCCCTAGGTCGGTTGCTTAAGTTCATTCATTTTGGCTCGGTAGACCCTTCGTGGTCCCTCCAATAGTCCGCAGTAAAAAGCAGTAATTGCTCCCTGAGCAGAGCTGTAAACGTCATTTCAAAAAAAAAAAAAAAAAAAAAAAAAATCGCAACCACTCAACCTGGACCTGGCCTCCCTAAGAAAAAATTATTGCTACACTCTTGTAGAGGAGGCCCGGGCCCGGCGCCTCAATCTCATTGTTTTTGCCCTGCCTCGGAAAAATCTTAGATCCGGGGCTGATTGTTTTAGTTTTCTATGTATGTATACAAGACGTTTTGGGTCTGTGTCTCTAACTTAATTTTTTTATATCTTAATACGTGGCCTGAGTCGGCCGAGGGCCCCCCCCACTATGAAATCCTGGATCCGCCCTTGCGTGATACGTCTTTATCACGTCTTTTATCTCGTTCGTTTGCACGCGAACGAACGAGATAAAAGAAGTGATATAGCCGTATCACGGCTATCGCGGGTTGGCATGCTACCCATGCTGGAAGCTGGCCAAGGTAGTAAGCACCCCTGAGCTCAAGAGGAAAGATCACTTTTCTTCGGAGTCTCAGAGTTCACACGCTAATCGCTATCCATAAACTTGATATAGGTACTTTCTTGGAGAAGATCCTCGCACATAGCGGGCACGTGAGCACGTCGTTTTCATAGTGATACTGAATAGCCGCTGGTGGTCGGACTTTCAGTTCATCACGTTTGGCATCCAGATGTGAACGCCTACTCGCCTCAAAATCATAGATCTGACTGTTTACACGAGCTCTCCATGCTGGACGAATGGCTGCCAAATCTTCCCACTGCGTGGGTTCTATGCCACACCTTTTCATTTTACGCTTTTGCACATCTTTATACCTGAGGAGTTGCCCGCCATGCTTAAGATTAAGCTGATGCTGCTGCTGCTGGTTGATTATACTGTTTAAGATTGGCTATGTAAGCCACATGAGAGCTCATCAACGCCAACAACGGAGTTGAATCAGTCGCCGTGGCCGAAATCGGTCAGGAGCAATCATCATCATCATCATAGGTACTTTACGATACCTAGTAGGTAGGTATAAGTTTATGCTTAGATCACGTTATGAAAGTTTGCTCGAGTTAGACTACGGCTGACATCCTTACTCTTTTACCATGCCAGCTTAGCAAGAGTTTAAAAAAAATGAGGGCACCACTTTCTTTGCAAGAACGTCAAAATCATGCATAACCTGACAAGTTCATCCAAAATGTTGTACAAGCCGGGGCGGATTTACTTGGCACCCTCCACACACGTGGCGCGAAATTCGACACCCCACCTGCTACCCCCCACGGGACCCCGCCGCCCCGCCGTCGCCGTGCGAAGCTGTAGCATAGCGTCTGTTAGGTCTGCCACACAAAGACGGAATTGCAATCCGGAATTCCGAATCAGGATTGTGATTTTGTATAGGATTTGACAGAGCTCCGCAATTCTAAACGGAATTGTGGAGGGGTAAAATCCATACAAAATCGTAATCCTGATTCGGAATTCCGGATTGCAATTCCGTATGTGTGTGACGGACCTTACCGTTGCACATGTCCCTGTGCTTTACTAGTCATTTGCTTCGAGTTGGCCGCTCCCTCCCTTCCCGCTTCACCGTACCGCACCCCACCCCTTAAGAGACCCTATGAAACGCAATTTTATAACCTTTAGCAACGCAACCACGTACGGCACGTCCGTCCCGATCACTAATATCGCTTTTAATTTTAAATTTTTATTTGCTTGTTATATATTATTTGGGTGAATCAACTTTTTGTTGTCAGATCGGGTCAATTTTGTGAACCAAAAAAATTATTAAATTACAATTTTTTTTCATATTATTCAGAAATAATTACTGACAAACTTCAGTATTTCAGTAAGAGGCACGAACTTAAAATGATTTTAATGCAATTTTTAGGTCTGAGTTTAGAACTTGAGCTTATACGGGGTCCCTTGAGCAACTAGTATCCTATTATACAAAAATACGATGGATTACTTTATAAATCACTGTAAATTCAATATAAACATAGAGAATTATACTTAAAAACCTCGGATTCACGGAAATAAGAATCCTAGGAATAATGAATAAATTAAAACGTAGGGTCGTGAAAACCACCAGTAACAGTGCAATTGGTATATACGTGGATAATATCAAACAAAAATAAACTTCAATACAAAAATATTGTGAGAAACAGTAAAAAGTCATCACTAAGGTAAGCCAGTGGACAGTGACTCAGGGGACATTTAAAGGTAAAATGAACTTTTACCACGATTTTTTTGGGCAAATCTCTAAAATAAATGTTACTACATCATATTAGACTACAGTTGCTATGTTTCGTTCTTCATAATAGGTATTTAAAGTCAAAATGTTATCGAAAAACGGAGTCACCCAGCAGACATGTAATAAAAACTCTTTGCCTCTCTTTGAGCCGCAAACGAAATGACCGCCTAAAATGAAGTTCCCTGGATAGGCGGACTCGATTATGTGAGACACAGAACGCTTCCTTATTGGTAAGATGAACTGTGGTGAGATCCCGCTTCAACCAAGTGGAATTATGCTAGGTTAGTCAGTGGACTTCAATATTACTCCTCTACCAAAGACACAAAATTACAAGACAATTGTATAAAATCCAGTCAACTTCATAATATGTTTGAACGTTCTTTAAAAACTATAGACTTTATTCTTACTGCCAATGGCATAAAACTTCAAGAGGTCGTATAATTTTTTATACAGCAGGGTGACATTCAAAGTCAATATTTGTAGGGAAGCGCAAAATTGTCTGCTGGGTCACCAATAAAAAATCTAATAAACGAGAGATAATATTTGTACTGAACACTGAAGTTTACTGTTTAATCATCTAATGTATCGTTAGTGTTGTTAAAAGTTATTCAGATTTTCTAGTTTTAATATAATAATGTATGAAACATTGGGGACGCTCATTTACAACAAAAAGTTGATTCACCCATTTTTTGTCGACGGGACCAGTTAATGTGCCTTTGACGAAATTTTGTAACGGTCATCGACGGCCAACTCCAAACAAACGGGTAGTAGGTATCATATTCATATATCAACACGTTAAACTCTTTGCGAATTCATGTACTGTCTGTACTCCAAAGATTTTTTTTGGTACACGCTCGTCCAAAAAAAATCTTTTGTTGCCATGCTGAATTCGTAGATGAGGGAAGAAGAAAGACCGGTCAATTAAGCTGAATAGTAATTTATTTATAACACGTATTCTAGAATCTAGACAAGACGTTTCTCGTGTTTCTTGATGTGGCTAGTGAGCGCAACTTTCTGTGCAAAACTGGCCGCGCAGTAACTACAGGAATATGGTTTCTCGCCGGTGTGCGTGCGAACATGGTTCCGCAATATGTGGTTAGTCTAAAAAAAAAGATACATTTCATAAAATATCTCTTACTCGATAACAATAGATGGCGTTAGGACTTAGAAGAATATGACGATCATCACAACGACCCGGTTGGTGTAATGGTTACCACGCCGGACTGCCAAACCAGGGGTCCTGGGTTCGAATCCCGGTTCGGTCATGGATGTTTATATGTTTGTGCCGTTATTGTATGGTTTCCGTAATAAACAGCCTATAAATAGTGCTTTCTTGGGATCATTACAATGTATGTGCCTGTGAGCGTTATTTATTTATTATTATTTATTATCAAATGCCTAAATCTAGGACCAAAAAATTAAATTTTACTTAATTTATATAAAACTGTAACGGAAGTGTGTCTGTACATTGAAGATATTTACATAAAAAAAGATACGATATGGTTTTTAGGTGTCCCTGATTCCAAATCACCAATTTTTTGATTTTTTGTCTGTTTGTTTGTTTGTTTGTTTGTTTGTTTGTATGTTTGTTTGGGTGTTTGTTTGTTCGAGTATCACGCAAAAACTACTGATTCGATTTTGATGAAACTTTTTTGTTTGATAGCTTATCATCTGACTTAAAATCTGGTATATAATTTATGCGGACGAAGTCGCAGGTAAAAGCTCGTTTATGAATAAAATGTATCTCTAATGCTGAGCAATCGAGAAAAACCACCAAAACGCCATCTCGTAATAGTATAAGAGATAAGTGTACTTTTTGGAACCATCAGCAGCAAGCAAGGCTGATTCAGTGTTTATGGGGTGTTGAGCATATCTGTGATGGGGATGGACCAGGTCTGCCTGCATAGCTCCAGTTGGTTTAAGAGTTACTGATGATTAAAGGTCTGTAAAAAATTTACGATTAGCTGGACGGCTGATCGTATGATATTGTTGTAGTATGCACTGTAGCTATGTGAACAGTACAAAAACTGTCAAATTCTGTCAGTCGGTTTAGGAGATACAGCCAGTCAAAGTTCCGACCTTTGAACGGCTGTATCTCCTAAACCGACTGATGAACCATGTTAGTTTTTGTACTGTTCACATAGCTACAGCGCATACTATAACAATAACATACGGCATATCAGCTCGAGCAGATCGTATGTTAATTTTTTACAGACTTTTAATCATCAGTAACTCCTAAACCGACTGGAGTTATGCAGGCAGACCTGGTCCATCCCCATCACAGAGAAGCTCAACACCCCATAAACACTGAATCACTCGTGCTGCTGATGGTTGCAAAAAGTACACATCTCTCGGAATATAAGTTAGAATTATTTTTCTACGAAAAGTGGTAAAATTAAGAAAAGTCCAACGGGCAATTCCGTCAGTGGGTGTTCATCGAATGGCTATAACTTTTGTTCTATAAGCTTTTATCCAGTAGCTTAAGAAAAGGCCTATTTCTTCGATAAATACTTAGGTACCTGGACGTAGGCCGCTGCAGAATAAAAGCTGATAGAACAAATGTTATAGCCATTTGACGAAATTACACCACCGGCGAAATTTCCCCGCTCGACTAGGTGGCTGGCATTGAACGTGGGACTTTTCCGAAAATATCGCAAAATATTAAGGACGTGCAATCGTTCTATAATGGCACAGCCCGGACACTGCATACAAAAATGTGAAATTGACAAGATGACGTCAGCACATGCAAAACCAAAGAAATTGAACCTTATGTCTTCTTCGTAGGTAACGAGTAAACAGTGCGCGGTAACCAGAGGGCGATAGAGGGGGCGAGGTAAAAAGTTGGTGGGAGTGTCTGTACTGTACCTAGTAATAGATACTCTTTTTTATAATGTGATAATGGTTACAGACATACCTATTACCTATTAATTATTATTTTAACTATAAAAATAAAACTTTTTTGATCTTGCTGCCAACCCATATGCGCAACGCGCGCGTGACTGCCGTCTGCCCGCCGCGCCGACACGACGCAAAGGAAATAACGTTAGGGTCAAACATTGTAACTATTGACGTGGAACTTTGATAAGCTGAAACTTTAAAACGGTTGATAATTTTAACATAGTTCCTTAGAGCATAATTTTTACTTCTACAAATGTTTAAATAGAATGTGAAATTTTCGGGAAAGTCCCTCGTTCAGTGCCATCCAGTATTCTTAGAGAGTAGATACATACACTAAATCCTCGGCCGCAATAAGGGCACAGTTTGTTTTTGACTGGTTGAATCTTTGAGTGAAAACTCTCTGTGTGCTGACGCAATCGAAAACTGTTCAGGAAAAACTGTAAAATAATATAAATATTTGTTGAGAATTCGAGATAGGATGTATTTGTATACTTTATCAACGAACTATTATGATTAGGACAATATAGAGGGTGAAATTGATATCATTAGCGTTCTAAGAGTCTACCCATCAAATTGAACAACTTTTACTATGGCAGCAAACCGATCAGAGCAAAAAAAAAATCTGCTGTCCCATACTAAACTGCAATGCATACTCGACTCAAAAGGTATGCAACAACTGATTTTTTGTAGCTCCGATCGGTTTGCTCCCATAGTAAACGTTGTTCAGTTTGATGGATAGACTCTTAAGGATGCTAATGATATCAATGTCACCCTGTACATTTATATAGTTGCTCATACATACCCTAGAACATTCATTACAGACGTACTTAGTTTGTTTCAGGTGCACAAGGTTGAAGTGATTTACCATGTAAATATTTTTTGCATATATTTTACCACATTCTGGACACTCTATTCTGAAAACAAGAACAGCACAAGTAAATTAAGAGTGTTCTGATATTTGGGATTCTAATTTATTGGCTTCAATAGGGTGGTGGGT
Source organism: Agonopterix subpropinquella (assembly GCA_922987775.1). Lineage (NCBI taxonomy): Eukaryota > Metazoa > Arthropoda > Insecta > Lepidoptera > Depressariidae > Agonopterix > Agonopterix subpropinquella. The sequence continues at coordinate 7,660,867 of OV277710.1, forward strand.
GAAGAGTATTGACAGGGTAAATCTCCCTTTCAATATCTCAGAAATATTAATCTCTCTATGAAAACCATTGGTGGCGCATTGCATTGCGGAGATAATGAACGTGAAATCATATGGTTGCGGGTTCGAATCCGCACGGACGACATCTACATGCCCTGTACCAATTAAATTTTTCACTTATGTACGTAATACCGACTGCTCTCAAACAGTGAAGGAAAATATCGTGAGGAAACCTGCATACACTGATGAAGAAATTCTGATGCGTATGTGATGTCTACCAATCCGCAATAGGCGTGGTGGACTAGCGCCCATATCCTTCCTTGAGGATAGGCCTATGCCATAGTGTAATAAAAACTACCAGTGGTGAGGCTCGGCGGTCGCTTTGGGTCTATGCTCGCGCATTGTACATTCAAGAGCACATCAAGCTTCACACTTGCAGTTTGATTGTAACGCTTATGGCGCACTAAATAAGAACGGTACAAAGTCCAAAGTGTCAAGCTTGACGTGCTCTTGACTGTACTAAGAACAAACTTTCATATCCAAAAAGCGAAGTAGTCTCTAGTATTAAATAGTTTTTCTGTGATTTCAAAAGGCAGACTACCTTCATGCATTCATAATGTCTTCATAATTGGCTTTTTGCAAATTTCACATCTTACCTTTTCTTTTTTGGGGTTCGATGTTTTACACTACCATTTATATGGTTTTTATACTTCACAATGTTAGCAAACTGTATGTCACATTCAACGCAGTATGTTTCTTCGGACGGCTTTGGAGCCATGTGTTTGAGCATCTTATGTTTTTTCAGATTTCCATATCTTGTGAAAGTTAAGTTGCATTCTTTACAAAAATAATCTGTATGTTTATTCCTAAAAAGTTATATTAATTGTTATTATTCAGGCTACTGTGTATAAGTTTTCAACTTAAGAGGGCTATCACAGTCCATTGGCGCCATCACATTCACATTAAAAAAGATTTCTCAATTAAGAAAGCTTAAATTAAAAAAGTGCTCAACACGAACAGTACAAAAGCCTTCAAGCTATTTTCATAAAATTTTATAGGTTTTATCATAGATTTATATATTACTAGCGTAAGGATAGGCCCGTCAGAATATTTTACAAAAACCTTCTTCATAGAAACAAAAATTTGCGCCATCTGTCATAACTCGTATACGAACTATATCGTGTCATATATTTTCGAGTGCTCTAAACTGAAATTTTTCCTTGCATTTTAGAGCCAACGAACTGCGGACAATAGTCAAGCTCATAGGCCATGTCCTTACGCTAGTAATATATATGTCTTTGGGTTTTATAGATTTTTTAAAGGTCTAAACATACAAATTTTGAAAAAAGAAAAAAAAACAGCCGCTTTTGTTTTTATTTGAAATTGTCTAAAAGTGGAATGTTTAGAACCTATAAACAGGCCTGTCTCACTCCTGAGCTCAGGTACGTTTGACAGCCGGACACCTCCGAGGTGTGCATCATCGCTCATTGACATAAGGCTCATTTTATTTTTCGTTCCTGAAGTGCGCGTTCGAAATTCGAAAAATCGGGTTGAGTGAACTATCTGTTACGGTAGTAACTATTAAATAATCTGTGCTGTAAAACTATTGTATAACAATGGCTTGAAGGCTTTAGTAGTGTTCGTGTTGAGCACTTTTTTAATTTAGGCTTTCTTTATTGAGAAATCTTTTTTAATGTGATGAGGGCGCCACTGGACTGTGATAGCCCTCTTAAGGGTGAAGCCAAACGAGCGTAATTTTGTGCGTATTTTGAGTCCGTTTCATATAAAGGCTGAGGTCAAGGCCAGGCCAATGCATTCCCAGATTTTATATGAACGGACTCAATATTCTGAGAGATAAGTGTACTTTTTGCAACCATCAGCAGCAAGGCTGATTCAGTGTTTATGGGGTGTTGAGCTTCTCTGTGATTGGGATGGACCAGGTCTGCCTGCATAACTCCAGTCGGTTTAGGAGTTACTGATGTTTAAAGGTCTGTAAAAAATTTACGAACAGCTGCACGGCGGCTGATCGTATGATACTGTTTTAGTATGCACTGTAGCCATGTGAACAGTACAAAATTGTCAAGTTCTGTCAGTCGGTTTAGGAGATACAGCCAGTCAAAGTTCCGACCTTTGAACGGCTGTATCTCCTAAACCGACTGATGAACCACGTCAGTTTTTGTACTGTTCACATAGCTACAGTGCATACTACAACAATAATATACGATCAGCCTTGCAGCTGATCGTCCAGTCCACCCCCATCACAGAGATGCTCTACACCCCATAAACACTGAATCAGCCTTGCTGCTGATGGTTGCAAAAACTACACTTATCTCTTATACTACAAAATACGCGACTCACAGCTCACAAAATTACGCTCGTTTGGCTTCACCCTTAGGGGCTATTTAAACAGAAGTGACGTGGCGCGGACATTTCGCGGGCGGGGTGCGGCAATATAAACCTTATAGTACGTAGCATAGAGTCGTTTGGAGAATTACGCCCGCGCCTCCAGGCGACGTCGCCTGGTGGCGGGGGCGCGATTTTTGTTTACGTCAAAAAACGACGCTATGCTACGTAATATAAGGTTTATATTGGTGTTACTTTGACTACCCGCCACCGCCACGCGTCTCTTCTGTATAAAGTTAAACCCTACCTTAAACAAATACTTTGATAAGTTAAGTATATGTCAAAGTCGAAGGAAGCTACGAACACGTCAAAAAAAATCGCTAATGTCGATAAACCCTATTATGCACGCACACAGATTTAAATTGTATGACGCTTCACGCGCATCAACATAAGAAAGTTGGCCCAATTGTTCTAGTACGTTAGAAGCGTGAAGCTCTATCTTGACATATAATTAATCAAAGAACAAATCATTAATTATACTTTATTCACTTACTTTATATGGTTCTGAATTAGAGATCTGGTATTGAATTTCTTTTCACAATAATCACATACAAATGTCAGATGCATGTTCCTGTAGTGCTTGTGGAATTGATGCCTTTCGCTGGGTCTAAAATATAGAAAGAACAATATTTTAATCTTAATAATACAAAAGTAGGAACAAGCTAATTTACACATAGGAAATTGTTCCACATACATATTAAAATGTGTTTAAAAAACACTTGGATACTTAGACTAATTATATCCGGACCGGCCTTGCGGTAGCATTTCCCCTCTGCCACGGTATAAGAGCAATGATCATGTACATTCAACATTCAATTTTATAACTTATTACTAAACTAGACAGCCTATTATTGCGAAACAATAATTTCGAACTTAGAACATTTGGGGTTTACACGAGACTACTTTTCATGATTTTGAACATTCAAAATTAGAAAGTAATCTAAAGTCATAGGGAATAAAATCCAAAGTTGCGGATAACATGTTACCTCGCCCCCCGCAAACAGTGGCAGAAAGTTTGTTAGTAGAATACGTTACTTGGTTTAGTTTACTTGGTTACGCGTCCCGATATAAATTAATTAGTCTAAGCTTGGATATGATAAAATCATTGGCATTGATCTGGTAGCATGCAGTGAAAGGCATAAAAGTGGCAAGGTCTATAAGAAAGATAAATGCATCTCAATCTTAGATCAAAGTAAAATGAATGCATAGGCCCAAAGCACTTTAAGTTGAAGCACGCAAAACTAGGGCACTTCAATACAAATTAGGGTACTTGGTCTGTCATCTCGGTACATTTTCGAAGTAAACCTGTCAATTGTTTTGCCTCATTTTTCTGGTTCGAAATGTTCGCGTACGGCCCCGTCCATTCTTGTTTCTCTCAATCAAGGGGACTATAAGTATGGATTATCTTTAAAGCTTATGAAATAGGCCTGAGGCTAGATTCTGGTACTTTAAATGTGACTAGATAATTAGTGTGACATTGTCCAAGATATTTATTACTTTATTTATTTGCTATTTGTTTTTTTTTTTTTTTAATTTAACGTCAGCAAATAAAATTAATTACTGTGAGAGATTTTTAATTCGTATTTCCCTAGGTATTTCAGAACAGAGTACATTTCAGTAAGGTCACTCGGGGCAAATGGACGGAGCCTAATTTGGGGCTAATGTAACTAATTGTGATTTCTCTCGGTTTACCTAACTGTTTTTATATTAAAAAAAATATATAATTTCTGTATGTGGCAATAAATGGCGCTTATATTTAAAATAGAGACGTCACAGTTGCATTAGCCCCATGGTTAAATTCGTCCCGGGTGATCTTAGTTGTTTTATTACGTTAAGTTTGAGGCCTTGCTCAAGGAGACGCGTCGCTTCACGCGGCGCGGGCTGCCGGAAAAACAAACATATGAAGATGTATGAGAGCGTTCACCGAGAAGCGTTTTTGCATGCTTTTGTTTGATTTGAGGCGTCGCATGTGGCGGGCGACGCGGCTGGTGACGCGGCGGGCGCAGCGGCGGGCAACACGGCTATAGTTGTAAACGGGCGGTTTTAAACCGGTTTAAAACGAAACGGGCGGTTTAAAACAAATTTCTACGGATAAGTCCGAGTGCATGTGATGCAAAAAAAAGCTGCGGTAGCCGCGGCGGGCGCCGCGGACGGAACCATGAACGGAGAATACGCTTGACGCGCCGCGTGAAGCGCATCGTCTCCTTGAACGAGGCCTTACTTTCTCTTTACTCTACCCTTTGGTAGTACCAGACATTATTTAACCAGTTACAAAGTTAAAAAAGGACTTACGCAAATCTTAATTTACATTTTTTGCATTCCCAATGCTTGTCATGTTTTTCCAGGTGCATGTAAATGTATGGTCTACTATACTCGTAATGTCCGCAAAGCAAGCATTCAAATTTATTCAAATGTAAATAGAAGTGATTTTGCATCAGTGATTTGGTTGGGAAGGTTTTTTTGCAAATGTTACATGTCCGGTTAGGGTCATTCTGAAAGCAAAAGAAATGTGAAATACATACACTTCTTTATTAACCGTTGTCATACCATTCTTAGGGAATGAGATCATTGCCTAAGAATGGCTCCCACTCTGTTTCATCCCTGTATAATACTTATAATCAAAAAAGCTACGCTTTCATTTGATCCCAAACAAATCAAATATACTTTATTTAATTGAACACCAGGGGATGAATGTATTATATGAGGTCTTACTTTACAAAGTCTAAGGCAGGTTTAGGGAGCATAGCAGTTTGATGTGTCAAAACTAATGTTGACTTGTTTTTTGTCACTTTAGGGAAGTTATGGTCAGTAAATGCTAAAAGACATTGCCCAATCCCATTTCCCATACAAAACTAATAAATTTGAATTTTATAAGAAATTCCACTGCAGAAAAGGATAATTTCCATTTCATTGGGAAGCACGATATTCCTCCTATCCTGTGTATAACTTCAGCTATCATACGATTTGTATTTGTTCTTTAATCATACACATTCGCCAGCTGCAAAACGACCCGAAACGAATACACTATGTCACGTGGGCAATGTCTTTTGATTACAAATTAAAAGACAATTCAAGATAAAAAATAAGAAAATAACTATACCGTTGAATGATACTTCTTATTATGCCGATTCAGTGCCTCTTCATTTCTAAATCTACCAACACAAAGATCACATTTGAACTTCATTGTATAAAAGCTTTTTGTCTTTCTTTCTTTTTCCATGTAATCGAGTACCTCTTTTTTATCAACTCTTATTGTCTTATAAAGTTTGGATAAATTGTTTTTATCTATAACATTCTCTCGTACAATGTTGTATCTAAAATGCATTGGTTTTGTGATTTTTCGTTTTCTTTTAATTTTGACTGCATCAGTTGTATCAATTAGCTTATCATTATCATTCTGAACATCTTTGACTTTTTGGATTTTCAAATCTTTATCATCATCAACCTCATGTTTTACAGTTTCATTATTATCTGTATAGTCATTATCATCGAAGACTGAAGGTCCATCATCATAGTCATTTTTTTCACATTTCTCAAAATTAATATCGATATCATATTGTTGATCTACCAGCAGATCAATATTTTCCAGTTTGACGAAAGCATCATACTTTGATGCTTTGCTTTTCTTTGATTTGTGCACAATTTCCGTATCATAATAATCAATTCTTGTAGAAGATTTATTTAATGTAGAGAGACATTTGTACTGAAAATTGTAACTTTGTTAAATACACGGTTTTAAGGAAAAGATCATTAACCTTTAAACCACATACTCTACCCATCAAACTGAACAAGTTTTACTATGGGAGCAAACCTGTCAGTACGACAACAAAGTGGAAAAGTTACTTGAGAACCAGTAAAACTACATAATCAAAAGAGTTCACGCTAACGAATTCTACACTGATCTTAGACAATTTAATAGTAAGGACTGGCCTTGCGGTAGCATTTCCCCTCTGCCACGGTATAAGACTAATTGATCCTGTGCATTAACACTAAATTTTATACCTTACCACTAAACGAGACAGCCTATAATTGCGAAACAATAATTTTGAACTTAGAACGTTTGGGGTTCACACGAGACTACTTTTCATGATTTTTAACATTCAAAATGAGAATCTTAAGTTATGAGGAATAAAATCCAAAGTTGCGAATTTCATGTTACCTCGCCCCCCGCAAAAAGTGGCAGAAAATTTTGTTAGGAGAATGGCACGCGTTACGAGTCCATACTATTAAATTGTCTAAGACACTGATGTATTTGTACAGTAAAACAAAGTTCATACATAAAATGTAGGTTCTTATTCCAAGTCTTAGAACTAGTAGAACAGGGGTTAGTAGGGAACATTAAAAAGGGTCTTCACAAAGGACCAGTGATGGTCTAAGTGGCACAGGTGCAAGCCTGTCAAAGGCCCCAAGCCCTCTAATAATAAATACAAGTCCTTGAACTAATAAAAATAAAATAAATCATGTTTTTTTTATTTTGATTCAATAAGCGTTTTTCTTTTCTTTTTTAATTTTAGTTCCTAAAGAACTCGACAGATGACATGCTAATCGCTTCATAGAAACGTAGGCACAGAAGTGCGATTTTTGAAAATCATACGAGCGACTTGGCAGTAGAAAATGTCAAAATTACTATGGAGATTCTACTGCCAAGTCGCTCGTATGATTTTCAAAAATCGCACTTCAGATTACTGATATGTAGCAAGCTACAGATGCGACAGTGAAATTTGCACTTAGTTCCATTGTTTCCGTTGTGGCGTTCTGTCGTCAAACTAATGTGTATAGAACTTGTAGTTATAGGTATGTATACACTGATTCCAGGATGCAAAAATAGGGATATTTGACCAAGGAACAAACTATTCAACGATATTATTATGTCATACGACGGAGAAGAATTGGGCTTCTCAAGGATTCTAAACTCAAGCTAAAATACCAGGAAAATCACAAGATATAAGCTTCTGACGCAACAACACGGCATGAGGCTGCTGTTGTTGTAAGTTCAATATGGCGTTGTATCTCGTCCTCATTGGACGATGATACAATGTATAAATAATAATAATAATAAAAATGTTTATTTTCTACCACAAACGAGTACATATATACATCGTCCAATGAGGACGATGGGAAACAGCGCCACAACGGCTACACCAGAACTAAGCTGTCATAGGCCTGGACGTAGCCGAGATCCTGTCAAAATCATGTCAAGACTGTGCCTGACTTTTTTTAAAGGCCAAGGGATTGAGCCCATACAACCATATCAGACGTAAACAGTTTCATATTATCGATTAAAATGATTCATTTAAACAATGAAATATTTAATCAAAAGATGCGTTGGCATCTTTTTGATCATCTTCTCCCTCTTTATTATTTTAAAGAAACACTTTTTGAAATTTTGACCTTTATTCGCACAGACCGGACGATCCACTAGAAAACCAAAAGAAAAACGCTCATTCGATTAGAATTTAAAATCATCATGATTATTTTTCAACTGTGGTTACACATAACAGTGTAATGTACATACTATGTACCACAGAACATTATAAGGGGGTTAGGGGGTGCTAAGTAGTGCTTTTGCTTCGGAGATAGCTGTCGCTAGGGTTGCCATCCGTCCCGCGAGAAGCGGGACGTCCCGTTTCTAAACCCTTAGAGGATGCGTCCCGCAATAGATGTGTGCGGGACGCCAGTTGTCCCGTTTTCTGGCTATCCTTTCGGGTAGAAGATGTGAACTCAGTTGTCTCAGAAGAATTGATTTAAAACTTTAAGTTTCTTTCTAATCATGCTATCTTTTTAGTTATAAGGTCTAGTTCTAGAGTTCGAGATTCAGAGATGTTTTTAAGTCTTTGTTCGAACTCTCGTATGTCAAAATCCTTATAATTTTTACCCTAATTAGACTAAACTTACGCTTCAAAGACTTCTCTGAATCTCGGCCTAAAGATAGAAAAAGTTTACCTTATTGACCGATTTTCGCTTCCGATTCAAAAGCTCCTAATAAAATGTACAAAAACTGTAACAATATACAGTTTTTCTATGATTATACAAACATAACAGGGACTGACTGAAGACTCAGTTTTTTTTTTATTTGGCTTATTGATTCTACTTTTTGTTTTTTAGACTTCTTATTCTTTGACAGCTGGGTCCCGCTTTTTTTAGCCATGTCCCGCATCTTGGTTGCAACTTTCCCGCTAATCCATGCACTAAGGTTGGCAACCCTAGCTGTCGCCCCTTGTCTTCCCGCTCACGCTGCTACAACTACTCATGCCCTCTCGCTCGCACCACGCCGCGCGCCTTATGGTGCTATGCAAATAATTACATAACCTGCGGCGACACGTTCCACATCTACTAGGCACTACTGACCCCTCTTATAATATTCTGTGCTGTGTACATAAGTACTTACTTCAGGTTCAAATTCATGTTTTGCTTTGAGGAAAAACTGAGCCTTAGCAACTTGTTGATGAAATTTACTTATCCTGTTGAAAGCACTCCTGCATTCCCAACACATGAGAGGCTCTTGGACATCCTGCGAAGAAACAAGTTTCAAATTCACTTACATGGTGTAATTAGCAGAGATTGGATATTCAAATTCATGCTGCCTGAGCGCGTACCGTAACTTCGAATTGAGTTAGGGTATGCCCGTCCCCTGCCGTACCCCGCAAGCCACGCGGGCATAGACCAAACACAGCCACTAAGCGCACCCACTTTAAGGTATTAATGCTATGGCTACGGTATAAGAACAATTGATCTTGTGCATTTATACCCAATTTTATACCTTATCACTAAACGAGACAGCCTATAATAGCGAAACAATAATTTTGAACTTAGAACGTTTGGGGTTCACACGAGACTACTTTTCATGATTCAAAATTAGAATCTAAACTTATGAGGAATAAAATCCAAAGTTGCTGATTTCATGTTATCTCGCCCCCCGCAAAAAGTGGCAGAAATATTTCTTAGTAGAATGACATGCGTAACTCGTCCCTATATAAATTGTCTATGGCTTGTGCGGGTGACCCATGTTGATTGATTCAAGTAAATCACGAACATACAAACAAACACTGAATCATCAACACTATCAGCCTAGCCTTCAGAGCATGTAGGTTTCTTCAAGATGTATTCCTTCACCGTTTGACAGCAGTCAGTTTTACATACATAAGTTAGAAAAATTCAATTGTACGTTGCCTGTTGTCCATGCGGATTCGAACTCGGGGATCAGCTTTAGTATCCTGCGGCATGAATTTGGGGGGGGGATGGGTGAAGTTTGAGGTTATAATTAGCAAAAAAGTTCAATTTTTAGTATCCTGAAGTCCTAAAATAGGTGGTAGGGAGCGTGGGAAGAGGGGGAGCCCCCCCCCTCTGCCCCCCTCCCCCCCCACCACCCACGCTGGGAGGCAAAAAAGGAGTGAATAAACGAAAAAAATTGTTTTTTTGTAACGGACAATGAGAGGGGGGGTGGGGAGGTGTGAGAGGGGTGAGCGAGGTCGTGACGAGGGGGTGAGCGAGGGGGTGGGCGAGGGGGCGGGTGAGGGGGTGGGCGAGGTGGTGAGCGAGGGGGTGTGCGAGGTGGTGGGCGAGGGGGATAGTGAGGGGGTCTGCGAGGGGGATAGCGAAGGGGAGGGGGATGGGGAGGGGAAGGCCCCCGTGGGGTCTCCAACAAAAAATCATACAATGAGCAAAACCGCAGTTAATGTCAAAAAACCTTTCTGTACCGGCATTGGCACCGGGCCGTAGCGGAGCGGCGGAGGCCCGGCCCCTTTTTGACAGAAGTAAGGGGTGCAATAAATAAGTGCGGAGCAAAGCGTGGCGGAGCGGAGCAAACGCGTTTCGACTTGTAACAATGCATCTTTTTTTTAGGTATTTTTTCTGGCTTTGCACATAGCCTTTTTTGCGCTTCGGAGGGGGGGGGGGGGATAGAGGGTCCCGCTCCCTTAATATATATATATTGTATTTTGCACCCCATTTAAAAGGGGGTATCCCCCCTTTGGGGTGGTAAGGGGGTACACCCCCCCCTCTGGGGTGGTAAGGGGGGTTGCCTCCCCGCCCCTCCCCCAAATTCGTGCAGCAGGACACCAAAAATTGCACTTTTTTGCTAATTATAACCTCAAACTTCAAACATTTAAAAAAAAAGGGGGGGTTTCCTCACTTTTTCCCTTTAGGGGGGGTGGTGGGTACCCCCCCTCCCCCCCCCCAAATTCGTGCCGCAGGTTACTAAACAGTGTTGCCAACTCAGTGGATTCTCCACTAAAACTGGTGGTTTGGATCCCCTTTTAGTGGAGAAATTTTGCGTTTAGTGGCTGGTGGTTTTTTCTAGTGGTAAAAATGGTAAAATTTAATTTCAAGAGAGCTATTTTTGAATCTTGCACCTAATTCATACTCGAAAATGTGTTAAGCTTTTAAGTTTATTCATTATTCGATCATGATTTTGAAAGTGTATGATTCAAAAATAGCACTGCAATTAGTAGGACAGATGATCAGTCAACCAGTATGCCGATTTACTTATTATTTACAAAACAAATCTAGAAATATATTTGGTAGATACACATAAACAACTGTTCGCTGTCGAGACAGCAGAGCCATGGGGATTTGAAGCCAAGCCAAACCTTTCTTTAAGGACCTGGGTTCATATTAATTGATCCAACAAGTTATGTCCTTAGCTGTGTGAGCAGCGGAGAAATGCCGCCAGCATAATTGTCACTTTTGGTCTATGTACGGCCAGAAGCGAATAAGTTTATTTTCTTAATGTTATTTCATTACTTTATTTAGTTAAGTTATATTTTAGGACTTACAAATAAAGCATTTATTTTATAATTATGCATATGCTCACGACGAGGTAGTCAGAGATATTCTGAAACCTCAGAACATCCACGTTTCACTAGTACCAAAAATCTGTCCATTGTGATGGGGAGTGAGCCTGTCGCCAGCCACTTGTAATGGACAGTGGGTACAATACAATCCAAATTGAAACATGCAGGTTTACTCACGATGTTTTCCTTCACCGAAAAGCCAGTGGTGTTAGGTACAAATCGTACATCAATTCAGAAAAGCTCATTGGTACGAGTTGACCTGGACCGAACCATCCCCTTCTCCAAGGAGGTTACTCGCTACTGGACCACCACGGCACGGCACTTACAAATAAATGTTACAAAATATGTATACTAAAGGGTAGATTAATGGTAAAAACCCATTGTTTTCTTGGTTAGTGGAAAATTTAGTGATTATAAGAGTAGGGCCAATTTCTGTTAGTGGTTTTCTGGTGGTTTTAGGAGTTGGATCTGGTGGAGAGCTAATATAACTGTTGGCAACACTGTTACTAAAGCAACCCCGAACTCGGACCTCAAACGAGTTGGATTGAGTTTCCAGACTCAGGACAGGGTGCTAATCATTTCTTTTTCTGTCGGTTAAACTGTAGAAAGTCAATGCGATCGTTAGCTTATGTTACATTTATGTAGTAAAGAAATCTTACCGGTTCTAATGGAGGTTCTAGTTTATAGAACAATTCTGTGTACTTCCCGAGCGTTGCGAGCTTTCGATCGGTAGCCAAACAGCCCTCGCACATTACATTGTTTGGTTTCATTGCATCCAAATCTGACATCTTTGATAAGATATGGTATCCGCCAGGCAGGATATAACACTACGCATTGGTAAAACGTGGACTAGACTTAGGAATAATCACCGAGATAAACAAGATCTAACTATAATAAAGATCTAACTATTAGAAATATACTGTATTTTTGACAAAAAAAGAATAAAAGGGACTTTGGGTTTCTCAAATTCGCAATTTATCTTCAGGGCTGCCAGTAGATTTTTTATAATTATTAATTATTCAGCCATGTCACTGAAATTATACAAAATTGACTTGTCGGATACATTTACCTACTGGTGCAGAAGAACTCAAAAATAAATAAAACTATGATTTTTCTGATTATTCGCCATTATGTAATTTGAACTTATGAAGATTCTTTGACCCAAGACACGAATTTTTTCACCAACCGACCGAGAGAATCAACATTCTATAAAACGAACCATACCGTACCCTTCTGCGATGATCCGACTCCAGCAGAGCTTTTCAGTTGGTACAATTATTATTTTTGTTTTGTATCCAATCATACATAAGAGTACATGATACATAGAGGATACAAAAAGCCACCCAATTATACAGTTTTTGTATCCAATTATACACTCTGGCAGCCCTGTTTATCTTGTCAAAATTTTAACTTTTTTTTTAATTTCTTCCTTTTTTTTTCGTAGTTTTTTTTTGTTAAATTCAAGGCAAAGGGATCTAGCCCATACAGCAGATGTCTTTAGTAAAGTTTTTTCACGGGACTAGTACGCCAACCCGTGATAGCGATACGTTATCACTTATCACATCCAGCCTAGCTAGCACGCCAACCCGCGATAGCATGATAGCCGTGATGGCCCAAGGCGCGTATGGGGGCTAGGTCTAGATCAAGGTCAGGTTGCAGAACAATCTAAGATCCGGAGCGAGCGAAGTGAGCTCGAGTTTTTCACGATCTAAAATATCAGAGCTAGCGAAGCGTGCTTGAGATTTTACAACAATACGACTAGGCCGTTACAATAAAAAACGCGTGTGACAGACGAACCGACGTACTGACACCAACATGGTTCCATAAGCGACAAAAACCAGAAGTGCGATTTTTGAAAATCATACGAGCGACTTGGCAGTAGAAAATATTGGTGAGGTGCTTCGTTTAATAAAAATATTTTATCAACTTAAACTTTTATTTTCTTCATTTCTACCTTTTACATTCAAAACAAAACCATCTTCCATTTTTTACAATACCACCACAGCTAACCAATCATAATAAATCATAGATACAAACTTAACACTTTTTCCAGCCAGTAAGATGATACATTGGTTCTCCATCACTCTCCCTCAATGTTTCATCTTTCAATACATACCTATCCACTTAACACAGTTTAAAAACTTTATCTTAGGCAAAGGTTTTGTCAAAATATCAGCTATTTGCTCCGTTGTTGAAATATACTTTACAATAATAGATCCCTCTTCAACTTTCTGCTTTATAAAATTAAATTTTACATCAAGATGCTTTAACCGCTTTTGATCTGGATTATTAACTGTCTTAATAGTGCTAGAATTATCTTCAAAAATAACGACATTTTCAATCTTTTTGTCTGATAACATTTTCATCAACCAACAAACTTCCATAGAAGCCTCACATAGTGAAATTAATTCTGCTTCAGTTGTACTAAGAGAAACCGATGACTGTTTTTTAGATCTCCAAATTACAGTGTTATCAAATAACTTGAATAAGTATCCAGAAGTTGACTTCCTATCTGTTTCATCTCTCGCAAAGTCAGCATCTGCATAACCCATCAAAACACAATCTGGTTTACAATCACTTTTCTTATAAATTAAAGAATAGCTTACAGTTTGCTTAACATATCTCAAAATCCTTTTCAAAGCTTTGTATAATTTTTCGCATGGTTGAGATTGAAATCTACTGAGGTAACATACGGCAGTCGCAATATCAGGTCTTGAACCTATCATAGCATACATTAAGGATCCAATCAATGATCTACACTTGTATTCCCAATTGAAATCAATTTCACTGAGTTCAATACTAAAAACAAAATTTGGATCCATTAGTGTATCGCAACCCTTACAATCTTGCATGTTATATTTACGTAAAACGCCATTTAAATACTTAGTCTGATTTATATGAACCTCCCCTGGCATCTTGTTAATCGAAATTCCTAAATAAATTAAATTATCACAACCCAAATCTTTCATTCTGAATTTGGTGCATAAAAATTGTTTAACCTTTTCGTTTTCCTGTAAATCTTTTCCCATAATGAGTATATCGTCGACATACAATAATAAATATAACTCTCCCTTTATATATCGGCAGTAATCATTTTGTGATCTTTTAAAACCATATCCTGTAATTGTATCATGGAATTTTTCATACCAATACTTTGGTGATTTCTTCAATCCGTATAATGACTTGGTAAGTTTCAACACATAACCTTCTGGAATCTCTAATCCCTCTGGTGGTTGAAGATAAACATCTTCTTTAATATCTCCATATAAGAAAGCCCCTTTAACATCCATTTGGCTTATATGAAAATCCTTATGTGCAGCAACTGATAACAAAATTCTCAATGTTTGGAGTTTCAGAACTGGTGAATAAATATCTTCTAATTTATCCTTCTGCTTAAATCCACGCACTACCAACCTTGCTTTATAAATTTCTTCATTTCCTACTTCTTTTCTGGTAAATATCCATTTGCAGTCAATCAACTTTTCATTTTCTGGTTTAGGTACAATTTTCCAAGTTTTACTCTCTTCTATAACTTTTAATTCTTCTTTTACTGCTTTTTCCCACTGTTTTTTATCTTCTCTTTGTTCTATTTCTTCAAAACTGATAGGAACATTCTCATGACTTGTCATGTATGCAAACAAACACTCTTCATCATCACTTAGATCTATTTCATAATCTTCAAACCTCTTTGGTAATCTTTTATGTCTCCTGCCTCTCCCTGTTTCCGTATTCTCTTCTTTATTTCCAACTTGTTTCTTTTTGGGAGTCTCTTTAATCTTTTCTTCAATTTCTTCATCTTCATGTTCTTGTGTCTTTCTTGAATTTTCTCTCGAATTATCTTCTTTTCTTGTACTTTCTCTCTCTCTTTTATTTTCACCTTCTTCACTTTCTTTGTCATTTCCCTGTTCTGGTACGTAGATTATATTCTTATCCATGTTTCTTCTTTCATCAAATATGAC
This sequence comes from Agonopterix subpropinquella, assembly GCA_922987775.1. Taxonomy (NCBI): domain Eukaryota; kingdom Metazoa; phylum Arthropoda; class Insecta; order Lepidoptera; family Depressariidae; genus Agonopterix; species Agonopterix subpropinquella. The sequence goes on from OV277710.1 coordinate 7,676,018, forward strand.
ATTCCTACCCACTACAGTCCTTTTATTCTCTTCGTCATATAATTTATATCCTGAAGTGCAATATCCAATCATAATCATTCTTTTCCCTGGATTGTCAAGTTTTTGCCTCAACTGCTTAGGTACATGATTGTATGCGATACTTCCAAATACTCGCATAAATGACACATCTGGTTTCCGTCCGGTCCATAATTCACATGGTGTCTCTTCCTTTCCTACTGTTGGGCTCCTGTTAGTAACGTATGCAGAGTACAATACTGCATCTCCCCAGAATTCTTTTCCTAATCCTGATTCAGATAAAATTGTCCTCGCCTTGTCCATGATTGTTCGGTTCATTCTTTCTGCGACACCGTTCATTTCAGGATTGTATGGAACAGTGTATTGAAGACGTATTCCCTCATAATTACAGAATCTCTGAATTTCCCCAGAAGTATACTCACCTCCATTATCAGCTCTGAGTTTACGTAAGTTCGTGTTAAAATAATTTGTAACATAATAATAATAAGTTTTGAAACATTCAAATACTTCAGACTTTTCTTTTAAAAGATATATCATAGTAAAATGTGTATAATCGTCTATAAATGTTAGAAAATATCGATATCCTTCCCTAGTTATAGGAGTTATGGGACCACATACATCAGTGTGAACTAGCTCTAATGGAGACTTCGCTCTATACCCGATTCCATTGAACGGTTGCATAGTCATTTTTCCTAGCACACAAGGCTCACATAGTGCATTTTCATTGATTGGTAAACCTCTTAAATCATTTAATCCTTCTACCAAATTTTTGTGTGTCAATGTACTCAAACTTCTTAACCCCAAATGACCAAACCGCCTGTGCCACAGCTGTATGACCTCATCATTACTAGATAAAAAATTACAATTTGTATTGTTCAATTGCATTTCAATCGTATACAATGATCCTTCATTATTTCCAATCATTAATAAGTAATTCGCGTGATAAACCCTAACTTTCCCGTTACTAAATTCTACTCTTTTACCGTTACTTTCCAATTTTGACACTGACAATACATTTTTTCTCAAGTCCGGTACATAGAAAACATTTTTAATAGTACAGTCCGTAGATCTCTTACCAACAAAACATTTCACGTTTATATTTCCAATTCCCACTGCTTTCAATGTAACACCACTTTTAGCAGCCTCAATGTTTTTAGGTATTTTAAAGTCCACATACTCCGTAAATAAGTCCTTTCTGTTTGTAAGGTGGTCCGATGACCCAGAGTCTACACACCATACTAATTTATTACTTTCATAACAGTTGTGCACCTCACCTGTATTGTCGGCAATTCCAATGTCACCCGTCTCTGCGTGTACCTCACCTGTATCGTCGGTAAATCCAATATCATCTGTCTCTGCTGAAAATGTATTGAAATCTCCTCTACCATATTCTCTTCCATTACTCCATCCTGCTCCTCGTCCAAAGTTCCATCCGCGTCCTCGTCTCGCTCCGGCGGCATACCTTCCTATCGATTGTCCTTGGTATCCTGTTTCTCTTATAAATCCTTGATTATTATCACCGTATCCTCTAGATGGTGACCCTGTTCCTCTCATAAATCCTTGATTATTATCTCCATATCCTCTAGATGATATCTGGTGGCCTCGACCTGAAAATCCTCCTCGAACTCCTCTTCCTGATGGTTGACGCTTACATTCAAATTGTTTATGTCCGGGTAAGTTACATTTATAACATCGAAAGGCAGCATTGTCCAGTCCGCCATAGTTACGATTATCCTTTTGACGTTTCTCTTCTTCTCCAAGAAGTCTATCCTTTACAAAATCCAACTTCAAGTTTTCTATCATTTCTAGAGTTGTTACGACCATTTCGTACGTTTTAGGCATCGACAGCAACACATAATTGACCTTTTCTTCTTCTGTGAGTGTAGACCCAGCATCTTTCAGCTGTGAAAAAATCTCCTCCATTTCTATAAGGTGTTTCATCATGGAGGTTCGTTCATCAAATCTCATCTCACTCAAATTCCGTCTTAGATAAATTTTTCCCCTTGTGCTTTTCTTAGTAAAATTCGCTTCTAAATTTTGTATCATTCTATATGCTGTGTCTTCATTTTTAATATATTCTAAATGTGTATCTGCTATTCCACTAATTACGATATTTTTTGCTCTCACCTCCAACTTCTTGTTTTCCGGAAGGCTTGCAAACAATTTGTCTTCGATTGCCCCCAGACAATCATTTTCATTTAGCCAGCTTTTAATTCGAAATAACCACGTTGAAAAATTTGTTCCGTCGAACTGTTTTATATTCGCGTTTATTGTTTCCGCCATCTTTCGTGTTTTTAATCCTAATTAATCTTATTTTCCCGCAGGTATAAATTTCAGTAAACCACGCTCTGCTACCACTATTGGTGAGGTGCTTCGTTTAATAAAAATATTTTATCAACTTAAACTTTTATTTTCTTCATTTCTACCTTTTACATTCAAAACAAAACCATCTTCCATTTTTTACAATACCACCACAGCTAACCAATCATAATAAATCATAGATACAAACTTAACACTTTTTCCAGCCAGTAAGATGATACATTGGTTCTCCATCAGAAAATGTCAAAATTACTATGGAGATTAATGCATCTTTCTACTGCCAAGTCGCTCGTATGATTTTCAAAAATCGCACTTCAGGAGCGAGTAAAGCGAGCTCGATATTTTAATATGATATTTTGGCCATTCGAAATCTGCAATAAGATCTATGTAAATCCTGGAGCGAGCAAAGTGAGCTTGAGATTTCACTCCAATAAGGCTAGATCGTAAATCAAAAGTGACTGAAGCAAACAATGACCACACAATCCAGGAGCGAGCGAAGCAATCAGCGAAGCAGCATTTACTGCAATGCCAATACGACTAGGTTAGGAATTAGGAGCGAGCGAAGCGAGCTCGATATCTTACTGCATTGTGACTTGGGAATAGGTCACTGCAATGCCACCAAGAACAAGGAGCGAGCGAAGCGAGCTCGAGAATTTGCAACATTATACAGGATAATATGGTGACGGTTTTTAGGGGGATGATCCTGTCATAATAAGACCATTTTGATCACCAGATTTCAATATTGGTCCCATGGAAAAAGTTAGTCAGTTTGATGGTCTGATCATCTCTTTAAAACACCGTCAGCGTACGAAGGACCTTACGATATGCTGGAATGCGTGCAGAATGCTTCACCGCAACAGGATTTAAAGCCGTATCACGTACTAAGTAAAAAACCTTTTTTGACATTGTAATTCCATTTTTTTCTTAAATATTTATACCTTTTTAGGAAGCTAACAAAACGAGGAAGTTATTTCAGTAAAACGCACACTTTTTTTCATACATTTTTTTTGAGAAAAACCGCATGATTTCGAGACTTTGTAATTTTTAAAAAAAAATTAACCTTTATTGTTTTTTATTTATTTTGAATTGCTCAGTATGATCGGACATTGATTTATGAAAAAATCTCGGAAAAAGTGTTAGCTATGAATTAAAATTCAAATCGACGCCATAGAATAAGCATATTTTTTTTTATTTAAGAAAAAGTGCGAAAAAATTGTGTTTTTGGTAAAAAACCTTAAATTCCAAATACCTCGAAAACTATTGATTTCCGACCCCACATATGGGGGTTCATATAACTGCATTTAGGCTGCCCTTTAACGTCCTGAAAGGAATATGTCGAATTACAAATAACCCTGTATATTATGGTTTCCATAATATAGAACCGTAGCTAACGTTTAGGATGATTACAATGTGTTTGTACCATAGAGAAATTACGCGCTCCCGTTTGTATTAAGCGTTGTTTAAGTTTAATTGCTGTTTAATTGTATTTCGTTAATGCTAGCCTTGGATGGAAAACGCCTCATTCGAGACTTATAAATAAAACAATCCAGTGAAATCTATACCTTATATTAATCTAATTATTTATTCATTAATTTGCGTCGCACATTGGATTGCGTTAGGTAATGTTTCTTTGTGTTTCGATTTAACATGGGTTTGATATGCAGTTTTCTGAGCAAACGCAGCCGGACAATGTTCACAGGAAAACGGTCGCTCACCGGTGTGTGTGCGTATGTGATTCGTCAATATACGCGTTGTCTGAAAATGAAAAATAATCTTATTTATATGACTATTATAGTAGGTAACACCAGGCATAAGGGCAGTTCTGAAACTGACTAGTCTTGGAAAGTGGCGTGTTAGGGAAAGTGACTAGACAGGGGAGACAGGGCAAGAGACTAGAACAGCTAATGTGATGGCTTGTCACCCATACCGTTGAAAATAGGCCTATCTCGCAAGAAATTTTTGATCATTTATACAGGGTGTAGTAATACTTAAAGGGGTGCTTCAGACCACCAATCTGAACAACTTTCACTATGGAGCGAACGTCGAGAAAAAATAAAAAAAATCTGCCGTCCCATACATTTGAGTTGAGAAGGTACTGCAATTTTGTATGAAAGAGCGGATTTTTTTTTCGCGATTTCGATGTTGGCTCCATAGTGAAAGTTGTTCAGTTTGATGGTCTCAAAATGCCTGAAATTCTTTAAACGGCGTGAAAACCGCATCACAATCTGTTGCGTGGTTTATAAGGAGTTAGCGGATATACAGACAGACGCGGAAAGCGACTGTTTTTATATTATGTAGAGATTTATTTATTTCCTTTTTGGAGACATTGATTCGTCTCGGAAATATCGTGGCGACACAACGACGATATCGTTCCGTCAACATCTATGTTCCAAAATTGCTCGAGTGATATAGCCTTAAATCTCTCCTGCGGTCGTAGTATGACAACGCTATCGCGCCATAGCTTTCTTTCTATTTGCGCACTACAAACGAGATAAAGGGAGTGATATTACCATATCAGTATGTGGTCACATAGTAACTGAAGATCATTTTACACTGGTCTCATTGGTGTTCGTTTTTAGGGTGTAGAAAAAAAACTATCCAAGTTATATTCCGAGAGATAAGTGTACTTTTTGCAACCATCAGCAGCAAGGCTTATTCAGTGTTTATGGGGTATAGAGCATCTCGGTGATGGGGATGGACCAGGTCTGCCTGCATAACTCCAGTCGGTTTAGGAGTTACTGATGATTAAAGGTCTGTAAAAAATTAACGATCAGCTCCAAGGTTGATCGTATGATATAGTTATAGTATGCGCTGTAGCTATGTGAACAGTACAAAAACTGTCAAGTTCTGTCAGTTGGTTTAGGAGATACAGCCAGTCAAAGTTCCGACCTTTGAACGGCTGTATCTCCTAAACCGACGGATGTTATGCAGGCAGACCTGGTCCATCCCCATCACAGAGATGCTCTACACCCCATAAACACTGAATTAGCCTTGCTGCTGATGGTTGCAAAAAGTACACTTATCTCTCGGAATATAACTTGGATAGTTTGTTTTCTATACCCTAAAAACTAACACCAATGAGACCAGTGTAAAATGATCTTCAGTTACTATGAACCATGGCTCCAAGGAACTATGCTTGGAGCCGAATTTTTACTTGCACAAATGTTCAAATAGAATGTGAAATCATCAGATTTCATTGCCATCCAGTATACTTAGGCCGAGATTCAGAGACGATGTTTAAGTCATAGTTCGGACTAAGTAGGGTCAAAAATGTATGGATTTTGACATACGGGATACCGATGGTATTAAGACTTTAAAAACGTCTCTAAATCTCGACCTTAGAGCACAGAATAGGTAATAGTATATAGTTCTACATACAGAACGGCCACTCCCCGCCCCCCTCTGACTTCAGATACCCCACCCCCCCTCACACTCTCTGTGGTAACTTGAGGGAAGCCGAGCAAGGGAATGCAGTCAGGCGCGCGCACCCGTTGGATTTGACTACATAAAATATATTTTATGTATAATGTATAATGTAGTTCATACGATGCGTGTTAAGTCAACCCTACACATATGTCATGTACAATTTTCGCAAAGTGCGCATGTGCGAATATCATCATGTCAAATCTAAAACGTTGTTTGAAGTGCCAGACCTGTGCTTAGAGAGTAGATACTTACACTAAATCCTCGGCCACAATAAGGACACAGTTTGTTTTTAACTGGTTGAATCTTTGAGTGGAATCTGTCTGTATGCCGACGCAATTGAAAACTGTTCAGGAAAAACTGTAAAATAATATAAATATCTATTGAAAATTTAAGATAGTATGTATTTGTACTCCATCAAATTAGGATTAGGGCCATAGAGTAAAGGAGATAAGAAAGAGTGCTATTCTCCGTACTAAGTGGCGTACCTATCTCGGAAAAAGCTCAAAATCCCTTCTATTGTATATTCTTCTTAATAAGCGGACACTTTTTTAAGTGGATGATCAGACCATCAAACTGAACAACTTTCTCTATGGCACAAACATCGAAATAGCGAAAAAAAATCTGCTCTTCCATACAAAACTGCAAACCTACTCGAGCCAAATGTATGGGATGGGACAGCAGATTTTTTTCAAGATTTCGATGTTGGTCCGATAGAGAATGTTCTTCAGTTTGATGGTCTGATCATCCACTTAAAAAAGTGTCAGCATAAGACCCTGTAGATAAGCTCTCTGTAGTAAGCTCTCATTTTTTACAGTTTTATGATGCCGCTGACTCCTTGCCCGCGAGTAGATGAATTGCCAATATTCGCTAAGAATAGTACATTACTGCAGCGGCCAGCAACAGAGGCATTGATGGACGAACGTGTAAATGTGGGCCGAGGCGAAGCCGAGGCACACATACGTAAGTCCATCAATGCCTAGTTGTGGCCAAGGCTTGTATAGTACTTTTCTCAAATAATGCGCGGAAATTAAAACAATAAATTTTGTTCAAATAATGCGCGGAAATTAAAACTTTTTTCATAATCAATGACGAAGAACAAACAATTTGTTTTTTTTTCATCAAACAGCTTTCTATTTGCGAGTCAGTTCGAAATTTAAATAAAACCTCAGATAAGTTACCTCCTTGGTCGCCATGTTTCGGAGAAAAAGATCGTTCCATTTTTAAATTACACGACAGATATGAGTTTAGTATGTAATTTACTTGGCCGCTAAACACGACAGATATGGATTTTCATACAACATTGCCAGCCGCTGCGCGCATGTATTTGGCCAGTACAGAAATTTCGATTTATCTCGAAGAAGGTTGTCAAAATAATGCTCACATTTCCAAGCATGTTTGAGAAAATGTTATATTTATTATTTATTTATTTAAACTAAAGAATACAAATACATTACCTTTACAGGTTTACACCCAAATTGATAATATAATTACTTAACTTCATCATCATCATCATCATCAGCCTATCATCGTCCACTGCTGAACATAGGACTCTCCCAAGGCGCGCCACAAAACTCTATCCTCGGCCTTCCTCATCCAGTCGCTCTCCGCTACTTTTTAACTTAACTTGCCTTTACTTAAATAATCTAAAGCGGCCTCTGTGAATTTTGTCAATGAACAATGGAATATATCTACCTCCTTATATCGCGTTTAGTATTCGTACTTTAATATATTGGTCCTGCACTTTGGTATCACAAACACCTGATCTCTGTGGCCTCTACGAATTCTCGTATTGGGGACGCGAAGTCGAATACTTTCCAGTATTTGCGGGTTATTAAGTATGCCGCGAAACACTTTAAAAACATATGTAGTGAGGGCAATATTTCTTCTAACCTCCAGATTGTTGTAACCGACCATACTAACCACAAAGAGGGTTGGGTACATCAGGGGATAGAACGGACCCCATACTGACTGGATGCAAAAATAATGTTCATGATGCTCATAACGACATCTAGCGAACTAGAATGTACTAAATTCCGGTGTACGCAGCTTAGTATGGAGAATATGGGAGAATACGACTCTTTAGTTCTCCTTACTCTATGATTAGGACCATAAATTGAATAGTTGCTCATACATACCCTAGAACATTCATTACAGATATACTTAGTTTGTTTCAGGTGCACAAGGTTGAAGTGATTTACCATGTAAATATTTTTAGCATATATTTTACCACATTCTGGACACTCTATTCTGAAAACAAAAACAGAGCAAGTAAATTAAGAGTGTTCTGATATTTGGGATTCGAATTTTTTAGCTTTAATAGGGCTAGGTGGGGCATCCTGCCCTGTTAATGCTCCTGCATTAACAGGGTTTTCCCCTTTCTATCATGATTCATGACCATCGGTGGCGCGTTGCGTAGATAATTAATGTGGAATCATGCAGTTCCGGGTTCGAATCCACACGGACGACATGGCCAGTGTACCAATGAGTTTTGTCATCTTATGTACGTGATACCGAATGCTCTCAAACAGTTAATAGCCCAGTCATTTTACGGTTTGAGCCGGGACTAATTACTAACTGAATTTTTTTTTTCGTTATAATATTGAAGAGCCAATTTGAGCTTAAGAATGTACCAAAATTAAAAAAAAATTACGTCAGCAACAGGTCCAATTTTAAAATATAGATATTATCTCGTTCTAAAAAAAACTGATGATAATTTTTTTTGCACATATTTAAGGCTTTACCATCATACATACTTCAAACATGGTGTTAATATTTTTGTCTACTTAGAAGGTTTTGAAAAATACATTCGTATTTTCTAATAAATACCTAATTTTTAAAATTTTAATGCCTATTTTATTGATCAAAAATAATGTTTATTGTTAAATCTAGTTCAAATGAGTGCATTGGTATTAATATTATTAATTTAAAAGCCTTCTGGAACACACAATTTTGATTTCTATGTTGCGTAGCAAATTTTTTTTTAATTTGGTTTAGGATACTATTTTTGTCACTAAATGGTGCCGGTTACTGTTTAAAAGTCCAATTAGTAATTACTCCCTACCCCGCCTAACAAAACTCCGTAAAATGACTGGCCTATAAAGAAAATATCGTGAAGAAACCAGCATACACTGAAGAAGAAATTCTGATGGTGGTCGATCTGCGTGGTCGACTAGCGCCCATATATATCCTTTCTTGAGGATAGGCCTATGTCATAGTGTAATAAAAACTTCTAGAGGCGAAGGGGTGAAGCTCGACGGTCGCAGCGGGTATATGCTCGCGCATTGTACTAATATTGTACTAAGAACAACTTTCATTTCCAAAAGCGAATTCTCTAGTGTTAAATAGTATTTCTGTGATTTTAAAAGGCAGACTAACTTCATGCATTCATAATGGTGTCGATTCGAACTGTGCCACGACTTAACTAAATGTATTCCTGTCACTTTCTAAAATAAGATTAAGAAAAGAGACAGAAAACCAACAACTGACTTTAGTGCTGTCAAAGTGACGTTACACGCCCAAAATAAGATGCCATCATAATGTACGCCATCTTATTTAAGGCGTTTTTGGGCGTGTAACATCACTTTGACAGCACCAAAGTCAGTTGTTGGTTTTCTGTCTCTTTTCTTAATCTTATTTTAGAAAGTGACAGGAATACATTTAGTTAAGTCGTGGCACAGTTCGAATCGACACCAATGTCGATAATATGCACCAATCTCATAATTGGCTTTTTGCTAATTTTACATCTTACCTTTTCTTTTTTGGAGTTCGATGTTTTACACTACTTTTTACATGGTTTTTATACTTCACCATATTAGCAAATTGTATGTCACATTCAACGCAGTATGTTTCTTCAGACGGTTTTGGAGCCATGTGTTTCAGCATCTTATGTTGTTTCAGACCTCCATATCTTGTGAAAGTTAGGTTGCATTCTTTACAAAACAAACCTGTATGTGTATTCCTAAAAAGTTATATTCATTGTTATTATTTAGGCTACTTTAACTGTATAAGTTTTCAACTTAAAACAAAACCTTTGATAAGTTATGTCAAGATAGAAAGTCGAAACTACGAACACGTCGAAAAAAATTGCGGCCTGTGAACTCGCATGCCACGAGCGAGAAAACAACAAAAATCGAGATGTACCTCCACCTTCATTATTTTACGTATGCCAGAAAGCGCGCATGACGTTTTACTCGTTTAAACGCTTTGTCGTGGGTGGCATGCTAGCGGCGCAGCGGCCATGACCGATAAACCCTATCGCAATGCACGCACACCGATATAAGTTGTATGACGCATCACGCGCATCAACATAAGTTGGCCCATTTGTTTTAGTACATTAGAAGCGAGAAGCTCTGTCTTGACATATAATTAATCAAAGAACAAATCATTAATTATATTTTATCATTCTTACCACACTTACTTTATATGGTTCTGAATTAGAGACCTGGTATTGAACTTCTTTTCACAATAATCACATATAAATGTCAGATGCATGTTCCTGTAGTGCTTGTGGAATTGATGCATTTTGCTGGTCGAAAACACAGACAAACGAAAATAATTTAATGTTTATATTATAATACAAAAGTATACAAGCAAAAGACAATGCGGGTTTTGTATGTAAGGTTGGCGCCTTATTTTTCGCCGTTGTTTTTGGCGCGGCCAGCAACCAAACTTGAATATTTTATGTCAGAATAAAGTAACAAATAAAACTTATTAACATGTTATATAACATATCATATAGATAGCTTTTTGACGTCATTTTTTGACTCTACCACCGCGTCGGAAGGTGTTCCGTTGAGTGAAGATGCAGCCAGAAACTCTACAACACACATCTTTTAAACAAAACAAAATGTACAAAGTACAATTAAAATACAATATTGCATTACATAGTGTAAAATTGTCAAGACCAGACATTTTGGTCATTCAAATAATCATCGAGTTTATAGTAACCTTTTTTACAGAGGACTTGTTTAACATGAGACTTTAACTTTTTGTCTGGTAAGTTTAGAATATCCTCTGGTATCTTGACTATTATAAAACTGTAAATATGAAAAAAGAATTTAGTTTGTTTCTTTGTTTGTTTGGGTGTTTGTTTGTTCGAGTATCACGCAAAAACTACTGAACCGATTTTGATGAATTTTTTTTTGTTTGGTAGCGTAACATCTGACTTAAAATCTGGTATATAATTTATGCGGACGAAGTCGCGGGTAAAAGCTTGTCTTATTATAAAAGCGTATACAGTGCCCCATGAAAGATATGTATATCCCTAAACTGAGTCCGGACGGAGATATAAAGGCTTGAAATTGAAAATATTACCATTACGAGCACTTCAAGCCTTTATATCTCAGTTCGGACTGAGTTCCGAGATATTTGTAATAACAAATTTTGTTTTTAACTTTATTCTGAACTATAATATTCAAGTTTGATTGATGGCCGCGCTAAAAAAAGAAAAAAGGCGCCAGTTTTAGGCACAGACTTTTACACTTAGCAACTTGTTACATGTACAGTCAAGAGCACATCAAGCTTTACACTTGCAGTTCGATTGTAACGCTTATGGCGCACTAAATAAGAACGGTAAAGTCCAAAGTGTCAAGCTTGACGTGCTCTTGACTGTACGTATTAAAATGTGTTTAAATAAACACTTGGGTATGATATACAATCATTGGCATGGATCTGGTAGCAGGCTTAGATCAAAGTAAAATGAATGGATCTTAGACAATTTAATAGGGACTCGCCTTGCGGTAGCATTTCCCCTCAGCCACGGTATTAGATCAATTAATCTTGCGCATTTACACCCAATTTTATACCTTATCACTAAACGAGACAGCCTATAATAGCGAAACAATAATTTTAAACTTAGAACGTTTGGGGTTCACACGAGACACTTTTCATGATTTTTAACATTCAAAATTAGAATCTAAACTTATGGTGAATAAAATACAAAGTTGCGGATTTAATGTTACCTCGCCCCCCGCAAAAAGTGGCAGAAATGTTTCTTAGTAGAATGACACGCGTAACTCGTCCCTATTAAATTGTCTAAGGAATGGATAGGCCCAAAGCGCTTTAAGTTGAAGCACGCAAAACTAGGGCACTTCAATACAAACTAGGGTACTTGGTCTGTCATCTCGGTACAAATTCGAAGTAAAACTGTCAATTGTTTTGCCTCATTTTTCTGGTTTGAAATGTTTGCGTAAGGCCTGTCCATTCATTTGACTTTGGTCTAAGGTAGCAGGCAGAGAAAGGTCTAAAAGTGGCAAAGGTCTTTATGAAAGATAGGTGCGTCTCAATCAAGGGGACTATAAGTATGGATTACAGGCTATTCTCTGATCTTATGAAATCTAATCTAACGTCAGCAAATGAAATTAATTACTGTGAGAGATTTTTAATTAGTATTTCAGTAGAGTAGGTATAACATAACAAATCAGTACTTAGTTGTTGTATTACATTTAGTTTTACCTTATCATTACCGTTATTAAGCTTTAATTTATCCTACTGTATAAAAAAGATTGCTACACTCGTATGAGTAAAATTGTACTGAACTATTAAACCAATTTATGTTACCATCTAATATAATATAATGTACTTACATACAATTTATGGCAGTAAATGAAATGAAAATGAAATGAAACCCTACCCTTTTACAGAGTACAATGGCCTCGATTCGGACTGTGCTACGACTTAACTAAATTTATTCCTGTCACTTTCTAAAATAAGATTAAGAAACTATGGAAGAATAACTCTAAACAAAAGCAACATAATTTTTGGCACCCTTTGAAAAATGACATTTTGTATGAGTTTTGGCGGCAAGGTTTAGTTTTTAAGGAACAAATTTCGAACACTGTGTACTTTTTTTGGGGTCACTTTTTGAGCTTGATTTACATTTCTATACATTCTTATTCGTAGTTAAGAAAAGAGACAGAAAACCATAAGCTGACTTTAGTGCTGTCAAAGTGACGTTACACGCCCAAAAACGCTTTAAATGAGATGGCGTACATTATGATGGCATCTTATTTTGGGCGTGTAACGTCACTTTGACAGCACTAAAGTCAGCTGTTGGTTTTCTGTCTCTTTTCTTAATCTTATTTTAGAAAGTGATAGGAATAAATTTAGTTAAGTTAAGTCGTGGCACAGTCCGAATCGGTACCAATATCTACATTATTTAAACTGTTACAAAGTTGAAATAGGACTTACACAAATCTCAATTTACATATTTTGCATTCCCACTGCTTGTCATGTTTTTCCAGGTGCATGTAAATGTATGATCTACTATATTCGGAATGTCCGCAAAGCAGGCATTCAAATTTATATAAATGTGAAGACAAGTGATTTTGCATCTGCGATTTGGTTGGGAAGGTTTTTTTGCAAATGTTACATGTCTGGTTAGGGTCATTCTGAAAGCAAAAGAAATATGAAAACATACACTTCATTTTTAGGGTTCCGTACCCAAAGGGTGAAAACGGGACCCTATTACTAAGCCTACGTTGTCCGTCCGTCCGTCCGTCCGTCTGTCCTACCTATTTAGGGCTGTAACTTTTGAATCGTAATTGAAATTTTCTCAGATTATGCGTTATTACGGCGGATTTGTTAACAAATAATAAAAATGTCAAAAAGTTAAAAATTAAGGGAGGTTCTCAACAAGAAACTAGTTTTTATCAACGTTTTTTCTTCACGCTCTATAGTAAAAACGGTAATACATACAAGCGTCAAACTTAGTGTGATTATAGAGCAAGCTCTACAGAATAACAACAAATACTTAAAACCGGTCAAGTGTGAGTCGGTCTTGCGCTGAAGGTCCCGGACAAAAAAAGTTTTTTTTTCTATGTTAATAATGTTGTGTTCTGTGGTGGTGTGGTACGGAAACCTCGGTGCGCGAGTAGCCCGACTCGCACTTGACCGGTTTTATTTAACTGTTGTCATGCCATTCTTAGGCAATGGTCTCCCCAACTCCGTTTTATCCCTGTATAATACTTATAACCAAAAAAGCTACGCTTAAGTTTCATCCCAAACAAATCCAATATACTGTATTTGATTGAACAATGTTGATGTCAGGTGATCATGAATTTACATATTACGAGGTCTTACATTACAAAGTCAAGGCAGGTTCAGGGAGCAGTTCAATGTATCAAAACTAATGTTGACTTGTTTTTTGTCACTTTATGTGATGCAAATTGGGAAATTATGGTCATAGCATAGCATATGCTCACGACTATATTCCCCGAGGGGGTAGTCAGAGATATTCTGAAACCTCAGAACATCCACGTTTCACTAGTAGTACCGATACTCTCTCCAGTGTGACGGGTAGTGAGCCCGTCGCCACTTGTAATGGACAGTAGGTACAATACATGCCTCGAAATTGAAGCATGCAGGTTTCCTCACGATGTTTTCCTTCACCGAAAAGCCAGTGGTGTTACAAATCGTACATAAATTCCGAAAAACTCATTGGTACGAGTCTGCCTGGACGAGGATCGAACCATCGCCTCCTGCACGGTAGGCAAGGACAAGGTAATTATGGTCAATAAATGCTTAATTTGATTACAAATTAAAAGAGAATTCAAGATTAAAAATAAGAAAATAACTATACCATTGAGTGATACTTCTTATTATGCCGATTCAGTGCCTCAACATCTCTAAAGCTACCGACACAATGATCACATTTGAACTTCAGTGTATAAAAGCTTTGGGCATTTCTTTCTTTTTCCATGTAATCGAGTACCTCTTTGTTATCAATTCTTATTGTCTTATAAAGTTTGGATAAATTGTTTTTATCTATAACATTCTCTCGTACGATGTTGTATTTAAAACGCATTGGTTTTGTGATTTTTCTTTTTCTTTCAATTTTGACTGCATCAGTTGTATCAATTAGCTTATCATTATCATTCTGAACGACATCTTTGACTTTTTGGATTTTCAAATCTTTATCATCATCAACCTCATGTTTTACAGTTTCATTATTATCTGTATAGTCATTATCATCGAAGACTGAAGGTCCATCATCATAGTCATTTTCTTCACATTTTTCAAACTTGATGTCAATATCATATTGTTGATCTACCAGCAGATCAATTTTTTCCAGTTTGACGAAAGCATCATACTTTGATGCTTTGCTTTTCTTTGATTTGTGCACAATTTCCGTATCATAATAATCAATTCTTGTAGACGATTTATTTAATGTAGAGAGACATTTGTACTGAAAATTGTAACATGTTAAATACAAGGTGTAAGGAAAAGTATCATTAACCTTTAAACCACATTACTCTTTATATTCTAATGATAACGGTCAGGGTGCAGCTTTTTATGACCCGGTAAACCCTCAATATAATAGCAATATGCTTAAAATATGTAATAATTCCATGTCTATCAACTATCATGTCACTAGAGCTTATTGAAATTTTAGAGGCAATTTCATATGTAGAGTCATTAAATAAATTAAATGTTGTCATTTATAGTGACAGCGCAAGTGCGTGGTAATGAGAAGGCTGACTTGTTGGCAAAGCAAGCAATATCAGAAGGCTGTGTTTTAAATATTCAACCAAATTTTTCAGAAGTACTACCTACATTTAAAAATATGTGTCTCAAGATGTGGAAAGAATATTTTGATGAAATATCTAAAGAAAAAGGAATTTGGTACAAAACAAAACAAAGTCAGCCTCCTCACATACCTTGGTTTACCCAAATTAAGGCCAGTAGAAAAATTGTTGTTATGGCATATAGGCTTCGTAGTGGACACATTCCACTAAATAAATTCGGCTTCATGATAAAAAAGTGTAGTTCACCTAACTGTGAGGAGTGTGGAGTGGTCGAGGACGTTCATCACCTGTTAGTGGAGTGTGTTCGTTACGAGCAGGCTCGAATGACACTGATGAGGGAGCTTGGAGTGAATAGGCTTGATGTGGGCATGTTTCATGACATCCTAGCATCACCAAGTTCTGATGCCGCTAGGAAAGTTTTCGCCTTTGCAAACTCATCAGTGTCTCGTTAAGTAAAGAATTAAGTTAGAGTAGGTAAAGTCTAGATATAAGGTACGATGGGACTGACATGTACAAAATGTGTTTAGTATAAAAGTCCCTTAAAAAAAAATAGATTAAAAAAATATATATATTAAGTTTATGTGGTCGCAACAGTGGCTGGCCCGCTCGCTATTGTATCGACATCGACGGCCTGTGAGCGCACCCGATCTTTTTTCTAATACTGCACCCGTATACGGGTCAAACAGCCCATAATGGCTTGCAGCGCGGTGGCGGTATTTCTGTGGCGGGCGGTCATTTCCACTGTATTTTATTAAATTACCCTACATAGTTATCATCTATTGCTGTCTTGAATGTTTTAAAACGGATCGTTCTTAATTTTATTATGAATTTTAAATGATAATAATAATATGTTTGTTGATATGATACATTTGTTAACTATATATTTCGGAATGTTGCTACTATTTTTAAGTATCGAAATACTAGCATATTAAGAATATTAATAAATCATGTACACACGGCGACACATCAGGTTACGCACCCTGCGAGTGCTTAGAGAGCCTGCATAGACGCGGCTGCCGGCGCGGGCGCAGCGTGCTGTGAGACGAAACAACAACAACAACATACCGCACCCTCTCGCACGATTCGCAGCGTTCAACTTCTAATAGTTCAAAGTCCAAACAGGGTAACCTGACCTGTCGCCGTGTGTGCCTACCTAATTAATTAATTTAGTTGGTTTATACTTATTGTAACAGGGGAATAAACTGTCTCCCAATACACGGTTTTCCGACTTTGGGAGTCAGGGACTCAATCATTTGTATACCACTAAATTGTGCTCAAATAAAAAAATTTTTATTTTTTATTTAATTACATGTACTCTACCCATCAAACTGACCAACTTTTACTATAGGAGCAAACCAGAAAAGAGTTCACGTTAACGAATTCTACACTGATGCAAGGGTTGAGACATATTTTCCGACGGCGGGCCCATACAAAAACGTCATTTAGTATAAGAAACTGTCAGCCATCGTCGCCGCGTCGGCGGCGGACGGCTTCCCATACTAACTGACATTTTTGGTCGCCGTCGGTAAATGTGTCTCCACCCTAAAACAAAGGTCATGCATAAAAATTAGGTTCTTATTCCCAATCTTAGAACTAGTAGAACAGTAGGCCTCGCATGCAACCCTCGAGAAAATGACAAAAATCGAGATGTGCCTCCATCTTTATTATTTTATGTATACCAGAAAGAGCGCGCATTTTTCTCGTTTAAACGCTTTGTCGTGGGTGGCACGCTAGCCGTGCAGGGATTAGTAGGGAACATTAAAAAAGTCTTCACAAAGGACCAGTGATGGTCTAAGTGGCACAGGTGCAAACCTGTCAAGGCCCCAAACCCTCAAATAATATATGTAAGTCCTAGAACTAATAAAAATAAAATAAGTCATACATGTGTTCTTTTAAATCAATGTAATTTGATTAGAATTTTAAAAAAATCATGATTATTTTTCAACCTGGTTGCACATCACATTGTAATTAGTGTACATACTTACTTCAGGTTCAAATTCATGTTTTGCTTTGAGGAAAAATTGTGCCTTAGCAACTTGTTGGTTAAATTTACTTATCCTGTTGAAAGCACTCCTGCATTCCCAACACATGAGAGGCTCTTGGACATCCTGCAAAGAAACAAGTTGCATATTCACTTACAAGTATTACCCTAGGAATAACATGTACAGTATGACCAGGAAAATAAATACCCTCGTCATCTTCCACAGTCCCTTGACAAAACCCAAAGTTTAGTGTAGTATTATAACAAAATAAAATGTTAATAACTATACATTCAAAATACAGTCGAAGAGCGAATCGGAAATGGTAAATGGGGCACGCGCTGCGTCAGCACATGTGATGTAGGTAATTAGTTTAAGCAATACCTCATTGTAACTAGTTTTAATTCATTCATTATATCGACACCTAACACGGAATATGTCTTTGATTTAACTACGAAAATCCTCCATGTCTCTACGGTTATTGCATTAGTAATCAAAAGATGCAAAGTCGGATTAGCAGTGAAAAGTGCGTGAAAACAATCAACCAATTGTGGCAAGGGATTTCGAGCCCGTGAAGGTCCCCAGTACAGGTTGTGCGTATCAATTGTATCTGCCTACCCCAATGGGACACAGGTGTCAGTATATAGTATACTAGCACTAACCCGCGACTTCGTCCGCACCAATTATAGTATACCAGATTTTAAGTCAGATCATAAGCTATCAAACAAAAAAAGATTCATCAAAATCGGTTCAGTAGTTTTTGCGTGATGCTCGAACAAACACACAAAGCCAAAAAAATATTTTTTTAAATTTACCGTTGTATAATAGTTTAGATGTATGTATGTATGAAGGTCCCCACATCCTGATTGGTATAATTTCGCATGCTATTAAAATTTGTCAACTGCGCAGGTACATCAATTCAGTAAAACTTATAAACCTGGTACTTCTGTACCTACATTTTACAAAACACTTTCTTTAACACTTCCGCTGCTGGTGACCTATTTTGTGGGCTCACCTCCCCGTCCAAAGCCCTCTACCACCTATTTTTGGACTGCAGAATACAAACAATTGCAAAAATTTAGGTTTTCCCACTTTTCCCATTAAGAGGGGGGAGGGGGGGCATGTGGGGATCCCACCCCTACCCCCCCCCCCGCCTCCCACCCACATTCATGCCGCAGGATACTAAAACTGATCCGCAGTCAGTATTACGTACATAAGTTAAAAAACTCATTGGTATATGGCATGTCGACGTCGTCCATACGGTTTCCATACAGCGGATATTACACGGATCAACCAAATTGCATCAATTCCATTGATAAATATTGAACATTGCACACATTTCCTATAGGTACTTAGCTTTCAATAATCAAATTGAAATGTATTTAGATGTCTCAATGCCATTGAACCAATGGAATTGAAAGCAATATTGAACCGAAATTGATCCGTGTAAAATCCGCTTACCTCTCCGCAACGCGCCACCGACACAGGACAGGGGGGGGGGGGGGGTTGCTTTAGTAACCTGCGGCACGAATTTGGGGGGGGGAGGGGGGTACCCACCATCCCCCCCCTAAAAGGAAAAAGTGAGGAAACCCCCCCTTTTTTTTTTAAATGTTTGAAGTTTGAGGTTATAATTAGCAAAAAAGTGCAATTTTTGGTGTCCTGCTGCACGAATTTGGGGGAGGGGTGGGGGGGTAACCCCCCTTACCACGCCAAAGGGGGGGATACCCTCTATCCCCCCCCCCCGAAGCGCAAAAAAGGCTATGTGCAAAGCCAGAAAAAATACCTAAAAAAAAGATGCATTGTTACAAGTTGAAACGCGTTTGCTCCGCTCCGCTCCGCTATGCTTCGCTCCGCACTTATTTATTGCACCCCTTACTTCTGTCAAAAAGGGGCCGGGCCTCCGCCGCTCCGCTTCGCTCCGCTACGGCCCGGTGCCAATGCCGGTACAGAAAGGTTTTTTGACATTAACTGCGGTTTTGCTTGTTGTATGATTTTTTGTGGGAGACCCCACGGGTGCCCTCCCCTCCCCATCCCTCTCCTCTTCGCTATCCCCCTCGCTCACCCCCTCACCCACCCCCTCGCTAACCCCCTCGCTCACGACCTCGCTCACCCCCCTACCCCCCCTCTCATTGTCCATTACAAAAAAACAAAATTTTTCGTTTATTCGCTTCTTTTTTGCCTCCCAGCGTGGGTGGTGGGGGGGGGGGGGCAGAGGGGCGCTCCCCCTCCTCCCACGCTCTTTACCACCTATTTTTGGACTGCAGGATACTAAAAACACCTTTTTTCTGTCGGTTAAAATGTAGATGGTAAGTGTAGCAAACGAAAGCCAATGCGATCGGTAGCTTCTGTTGTATTTATATAATAAAGAAATCTTACCGGGTCTAATGGAGGTTCTAGTTTATAGAACAATTCTGTGTACTTCCCGAGCGTTGCGAGCTTTCGATCGGTAGCCAAACAGCCCTCGCACATTACATTGTTTGGTTTCATTGCATCCAAATCTGACATCTTTGATAAGATATGGTATCCGCCAGGCAGGATATAACACTACGCATTGGTAAAACGTGGACTAGACTTAGGAATAATCACCGAGATAAACTAGATCTAACTATCAGGGTTGGATTTAGGGACGTTGAAAGAGATAGTACAAAAAATTGAAAAGGATAGTATTTATAAAAAATTATAGTACACTTTATTTTTTTTTGTAATTTAACATAATAGTCATTAGAATCAACACCATTCAAGGCAAAATTTACTCCTCTTCTACTAAGTTTATCAGTTCTTGAATATTACTATTAGTTCTATCATCATTTTTGGCATTTAATCTCATCAACATATCCTTAGTAGGAATAAAATCAGTAAAATTACCACTTTTGCTACCGCTTTTGATAGCGTCACAAGACAAATAAAATGCCATCTATGGATTGTTTTGCCAGTTTGTCTCGTATCTTAGTCTTGGTAAGGTTCACTTTACTGAATATTCGTTCGCACATGCACGGTCGAATATTCATATGACGAAAACTAAGCATTCGGGAGCAAACTTAAAATTATAGTATTTTAGCGTACTATCCTTAGTTGTGGATAGTATTAGTACAAAGAGCGAAATTATAGTATAAATACTATAATTATAGTACAAAATCCAACCCTGCTAACTATAATAAAGTACTCTTTGATCTAGCTAGAATATCATATTGTATTTTTGACAAAAAAGAACAAGAACTAGGAATGGGCGATATATATCGTATATAGTTATTGAAACGTATATCACATGAATATCTAAAAATCAGATATCGATACGTACAGAAACTATATATTTGGTGAAACACTATATTGGCGCACAAATTCGATTCGCTACGATATCAAGATATCCGTGATTTACAGATATAGGATATCAAACCGTATCGCATCGCTATACGGGCTAGCGGCTATCTACAGAACCGAATTGCATACTGTGTTATCTTAGAACAAATTACAGACCGTTGATTTTCTATATACAACACCCGCCATCTAGTAATAATAGTGTAGTACTATGTGGTCAATAGCGGAGATTTCTTCCATAGAGCCATCACCAATGTAGCTCCCCCTAGTGGTAATAGTGCTGATAATGCGATGTTTTCCAATGCGAACTTACCCATCTTTATCCAATAATACATAAAAAACTATGCCGAACTGAACCGAGGAAAACCGAGTGAAAGGGTGTTACCCACAGCGTGCGAGAGAGTGAAACAGCAATAGTTATATTGGATTCGTACGATATTAAATCTTAAAGGTATACTAATACCAACTAATACAGCGTTACTGGATATCGACCGATATCCAATACATAGTTTCAGAATCCGATATTCAATATCAATATATGGTTTCGATTTGATATTGTGAAAATTCGATATTACCCATCCCTAACAAGAACAAATCACAATCACAACAAAGCAGTGTTGCAAAAGTCACTTTAACAGTGTTCCCGAAACAAAAAATTAGAAATCGGTAGAAGTGTGGTCAAAAAATCGGGAGAAATCGGGAGATTTTGAAATAGGTTGTACAGTACGACCGTAAAGTCTAGAAATTAAATAAATCGGAACTAAACTTTTTCATTATCATGACAACATTATGGAAAACGTCAAACTGTCACACAGCAAAATTTCAAATGCAGTTTTATGCATTTCAAATAAAAATTTACCGTAAAATATTTGAATTTGTCCTAATTATTATTACTAATGGATAAAGTAACAAAAAGTGGTGCAAGTTTAGTAATTTACTACGCTATTTTCTGTTATGTTTGGAGGTATATCAAGCGGGGAAAATTGGAATAGATTGGATGTTATTTACAAGCGATTTGCTGATATGGTAGGTATTTATTTACTTTCATGTTGCTTTTTAACAATAGTTTTCAGCGTAATTATATCAATTATCGTCAGTTATCATCTGAAAAATAATCATTTAGGGCATTTTCTTTCGAGTTTGGTTTGTTTGGGTTTATGATCGTTTGTTGATAAAACTGACGTTATTGTATGCGTGGACCGCATAATTTTGATCCTTGCATGTCATTCCTGCATGTTTAGTTTATCTTCACTGCGACTAGTTAATATTTTATCGATTACCTACTTTTTTTTTATCGTTTTCAGGAAAACATTTATATCGCAAAATTTTTCTGTCCGGAATGCATCGATAAAAAAACTGCCATGCCTAGAAATAGAAATCTTAAATAGAAGGAATGTAAATATCAGATCTACGAAAATAGTAAACATCGTATTTAAAAACAAATAATTTGAAAGTACAATATAAAGTAATATGCGTTTTCATTATTTTCTTCTAGAACTAGAATACAGGAGGCGTACGTAGCATGTTACACGTGATATGGCTATATCATGCCTTTTATTTCGTTCGTTCGCGCGCAAATAGAAAGACTGTGATAGCGCTATATACCGCTGCCATGCTAGCCATGTAGTTGCCGAAATTTAAAATGTATATTGGGTGTAAAATTTAGCTGCTGTCAGAGCCAAATTTAGCTAAACATAGATAACGTTTTGCATAAACTTTCGGAGTAAATACAGCAAGTATCAAAATAGTTTAGGTCGTAGTGTAGTGTTGCCGTGTAAAGCGACAGTGGCGCCCTCATTTAATTTCTACTCTTTCTGGTCGGGCTGTAAATAAGCTAATTTAAGGTTTTTTGTACAGATTCTCATCAAAATTATTATTAGATCAAATTATATATGATTAAAAAAACATTAAAACTTAATTTAAACATAAGTATAATATTTTATTTTTTCATAGAGCAAAAGGTATTTTCTTACAATTTGAAGTGTTTTGTCTTCTTTCTTTAATAACTTGTAACTTAATTCGTATTGCAATAATTTATCCACTTCTACCGTACCTACCTACCTAAATAAATCCTAATTTTATTTGTTTGATATTGTATTTTAATTTATCATTACCAGAAAAATACCTTAAACTTTCTTACTGACAGAAAACAACTAAATGCATTAATGAAAACTTATTAAAAAAAATCAATGGATGCATTAAAATAATTATTTTTTTTAAGTAAAATGTTGGTTTTTATTATGAATTATTCAGAGAATCATAAAAATCGGGAGAAATTGACCGTGTTACGGTAGATCGGGAGATGGGATCAGAAATCGATAGATCTCCCGTAAAATCGGGAGGTTCGGGAACACTGCTTTAATAAAATCAGTAGTATTGGCGACAAAAAATCGGTAGAAATCGGTAGATTGTCTTAATTTGTAATGTTCTGGTTTTAAGTCCTATTTTTTCCAAAAGTGCTCAATGCCGTCAAATTCTGGAGGATGAGACATGCTGACACTTAATAATTTTGTGCCCATGCCAGTTGCGTATTGAACAAAATTTGAAACTTGATTGAACTGAAAGTCTTTTTGTAAAATTATAGTAGTATCGATTAATATTGATTTTAAGAATTTCTGTGCAGGGGGCAAAAGCCGGAACTCTATTCCATAACTTATAAAATCTAATTTGCATTACATAACATTTCATATTTCAGTTCACAAACTTTCAAGGGGAAGTCCAAACTTTTTAATGGTTTTATATGGTCCCTAAGCATATAAAGATTCTTATCTCACCCTACTTTTTAACTATCTGCAACAATAAAGGCAAAATAACTTAATATTTGGCTAAAACATCTTGTGAAATAAATCGGTAGATCACAACCTAAAATCGGTATATCGGTAGACAGTTCTCGAAATCGGTAAATCTACCGATAAATCGGTAGCTTTTGTAACACTGCAACAAAGCTGCGATGCGTTAGTGCGATTTTTGAAAATCATACGAGCGACTTGGCAGTAGAAAGACGCATAATAGCATAATCTCCATAGTAATTTTGACATTTTCTACTGCAAACGCTCGTATGATTTTCAAAAATCGCACTTCTGAACCTTTTTGTGCGGTTGTTTTATGTTTTTTCAACTCGCTCTTTAATAAAACGTCTTTCACCGAGGCTCTGAACGGCGTTTAGTGCGAAAAGTTGCGCTCGGGGTGCACTCTGAGTGCACATAGGGTGTAGGTTCGGAACGCAGCTCAGTAGGGATCCGCAAAAATTCAAAAGTATCGATACCTACTCGATACTGGTATCGCAGAAGAAAGTATCGATACCGATAAAAGTATCGAACGAAAAGAATCGATACTACTCAGTATCGAGTACTTTTTTGATCACCTTAGAAACTGTAAATAATCGCAAAAAAACAGTAATAAACAAGCACATACTCAAGTTATTATTATTTGTTTTAAAAACATACAAAATTGTCATTATAATTATCATTAAAGTATCATTTATATCAATTACCTAAATCAAATTGGTTTTTTATGTCGGAGAGCAGATAGCAGGGAAAAATATTTGTGTTTTACTGTAAATACTGATGAAGAGTGCATATAAGTACTCTCTTGTAAAGTAAAAACACAAATTAATTTTTTAATTTCCAATCTTCTTCGATGCAATCAGACATAAAAAGTAATTTGTCGATACGCGACCCAGTGAGCCGGTTCCGAGTCGCTGTTACCGTCGCTTCAGCTTTCGAAAAAAGCCTTTCAGATGGGTCTGAAGTGCCTGGTATTAACAAAATATACTGATTTGCCAAACCATATTATTTTGGAAAAACTGCTTTCATCTCACTCCAATGATTAAATCAGTCAAACTTTATAGAGGGCACCGTTACACGTCAGCAGGTCTAGCATGATTTCTCAACACGCGCGCGACGCGCCTTCGCTGCATACAAAATAACCTGCTCCCGCGCTTTTCCGAGAGCGAAAGCCGCGCTTGCCGCGACTTATAGAATGGCAATAAGCCGAGTCGCGCCCAAGTAGAGAAATCATGCTAAAGGGTCTGAAAGAGAAATGGTGAAAACTACACAACTGAGGTGAGGAGACAAAAGTATCGAGTATGTGGAAAAGTATCGATACCTAGTAAAGTATCGGAATCAAAGTATCGAGTACAAAAATACTAGGTATCGAAGAGAAAGTATCGATACTACTCAGGTATCGATACTTTTTGCGGATCCCTACAGCTCAGATGACAAGATTTTGGAATCAGTGTTTTCCTGGCAATTTTTGGATTGCCGTATTTAAAATCCATTTTAAGGAAAAATCCAAAAAATTGCCGTATGTTCATTATTTATGAGGATTTTTATAAAAAAGTAGTAATATTTTTTTTAATAATCAGAATTTTGTAAAGAATAAAAGTCGCTAAACGAACAGGAAGGATTAGGTACTAAAGTAAGGCCAATTTAATAGGCCACATTTGACATTTGTGCGAGGACGATTTTTGAAAATCATACGAGCGACTTGGCAGTAGAAAATGTCAAAATGACTATGGAGATTATGCATCTTTCTACTGCCAAGTCGCTCGTATGATTTTCAAAAATCGCACTTCAGTTTCAGCTTTATAGTGAGGTGACCTGCTTAAAAAGTGCTTTTTTCGATTCAGACTTCAATTTCTTCAATTCAGTTATTATGAAAAGGTACTTTAATTTTATTTTAAAAATCATCAGTCGAATCCCTGGCCCATTATTATTTTCTATCGTAAACAAATCGTTTAAGGATCATAATAAGATACCTACTTACATACCTAATTTATCGAACATTTTTGTTTTTCAACCGATTGCTTCCAAAATCGATATCTAGGGGTTCCTGAGATCTCTTAAAGCCTTATTCATACTACAACGGCGCGGGGACGGACGGAGGACGGACGGAGACGGGACGGCAACGGACGGAGCACGGGCGCGGACGGAGGACGGACGGAGACGGGACGGCAACGGACGGAGCACGGAGGCCGTTGGCCGTCAAAGGATTTTATACTTTCCTACTATGTAAATAAGGTTCATTTTTCATTGCCCTCGCTGGCTCCGTCCCGTCCCGTGCCCGTCCCGTCCCGTCAAATATGAATAGAGCTTAACACGAATCCGATGTCAGATAATTACTTTGTTATAAATCAGTTGGGGTGTATGAGGTTTTGCGCTAATTCATTAACACGTTGCATAAGTACCTTTTCATAATAACTGAATACAATTCACATTTATGATTGAAGTCTGAATCGAATCAGTCTTCTTAAGCAGGGCACCTCACTATGAAGCTCAAACTGACAAATGTCAAATGTGGCCTATTAAATTGGCCCTACTTTAGTAATAACTACCCCTACTAATGTACTAGGTACCTAGTCTCATAATAACATACATAACAGGCAAGGGCGGATCCAGGATTTCATAGTGGGGGGGGCCCTCGGCCGACTCAGGCCACGTATTAAGATATAAAAAAATTAAGTTAGAGACACAGACCCCAGACGTCTTGTATACATACATAGAAAACTAAAACAATCAGCCCCGGATCTACGATTTTTCCGAGGCAGGGCAAAAACAATGAGATTGAGGCGCTGGGCCTCCTCTACAAGAGTGTAGCAATAATTTTTTCTTAGGGAGGCCATGTCCAGGTTGAGTGGTTGCGATAAAACGTTTAACATAGAGCGAGCGAAGCGAGCTCGAGATTTTACTGCAATATGATTAGATTGATTAGGTCGAGTCAGAAATTTGCAATATGATCAATATTTCACTGAAATATAATGAGATGACTGCAATAAGATCTAAAAGCAAGAGCGAGCGAAGCGAGCTCGAGATTTCACTGCAATATAATGAGATGACTGCAATACGATCTTAAACCGAGAGCGAGCGAAGCAAGCTCAGATTTCGTCACAGCAATATAATGAGATGACTGCAATGAGATCTAAAACCAAGAGCGAGCGAAGCGAGCTCGATATTTCACTGAAATATAATGAGATGACTGCAATAATATCTAAAACCAAGAGCGAGCGAAGCGAGCTCGAAATTTCACTGCAATATAATGAGACGACTGCAATACGATCTTAAACCAAGAGCGAGCGAAACAAGCTCAGATTTCGTCACTTCAATATAATGAGATGACTGCATTAAGATCTAAAACCAAGAGCGAGCGAAGCGAGCTCGAGATTTTACTGCAATATGATTAGGTCGAGTCAGAAATTCGCAATATGATCGAATTCTGTGATAGGTAATTTCAATACAATAAAAAAACCAAGAGCGAGCGAAGCGAGCTCGATATTTCACTGAAATATAATGAGATGACTGCAATACCTAAGATCTAAAACCAAGAGCGAGCGAAGCGAGCTCGAGATTTCACTGCAATATAACGGGATGACTGCAATACGATCTTAAACCGAGAGCGAGCGAAGCAAGCTCAGATTTCATCACAGCAATATAATGAGATGACTGCAATGAGATCTAAAACTAAGAGCGAGCGAAGCGAGCTCGATATTTCACTGAAATATAATGAGATGACTGCAATAATATCTAAAACCAAGAGCGAGCGAAGCGAGCTCGAAATTTCACTGCAATATAATGAGACGACTGCAATACGATCTTAAACCAAGAGCGAGCGAAACAAGCTCAGATTTCGTCACTTCAATATAATGAGATGACTGCATTAAGATCTAAAACCAAGAGCGAGCGAAGCGAGCTCGAGATTTTACTGCAATATGATTAGGTCGAGTCAGAAATTCGCAATATGATCGAATTCTGCGATAGGTAATTTCAATAGAATAAAAAAACCAAGAGCGAGCGAAGCGAGCTCGATATTTCACTGAAATATAATGAGATGACTGCAATACCTAAGATCTAAAACCAAGAGCGAGCGAAGCGAGCTCGAGATTTCACTGCAATATAACGGGATGACTGCAATACGATCTTAAACCGAGAGCGAGCGAAGCAAGCTCAGATTTCATCACAGCAATATAATGAGATGACTGCAATGAGATCTAAAACTAAGAGCGAGCGAAGCGAGCTCGATATTTCACTGAAATATAATGAGATGACTGCAATAATATCTAAAACCAAGAGCGAGCGAAGCGAGCTCGAAATTTCACTGCAATATAATGAGACGACTGCAATACGATCTTAAACCAAGAGCGAGCGAAACAAGCTCAGATTTCGTCACTTCAATATAATGAGATGACTGCATTAAGATCTAAAACCAAGAGCGAGCGAAGCGAGCTCGAGATTTTACTGCAATATGATTAGGTCGAGTCAGAAATTCGCAATATGATCGAATTCTGCGATAGGTAATTTCAATAGAATAAAAAAACCAAGAGCGAGCGAAGCGAGCTCGATATTTCACTGAAATATAATGAGATGACTGCAATACCTAAGATCTAAAACCAAGAGCGAGCGAAGCGAGCTCGAGATTTCACTGCAATATAACGGGATGACTGCAATACGATCTTAAACCAAGAGCGAGCGAAACAAGCTCAGATTTCGTCACTGCAATATAATGAGATGACTGCATTAAGATCTAAAACCAAGAGCGAGCGAAGCGAGCTCGAGATTTAACTGCAATATGATTAGGTCTAGTCAGAAATTCGCAATATGTTCGAATTCTGCGATAGGTAATTTCAAAACAACAAAAAAACCAAGAGCGAGCGAAGCGAGCTCGATATTTCACTAAAATTTAATGAGATGACTGCAATACGATCTCAAACCGAGAGCGAGCGAAGCAAGCTCAGATTTCGTCACTGCAATATAATAAGATGACTGCAATGAGATCTAAAACCAAGAGCGAGCGAAGCGAGCTCGAGATTTTACTGCAATATGATAAGGTCGAGTCAGAAATTCGCAATACCTATGATCGAATTCTGCGATAGGTAATTTCAATACAACAAAAAAACCAAGAGCGAGTGAAGCGAGCTCGATATTTCACTGAAATATAATGAGATGACTGCAATAAGATCTAAAACCAAGAGCGAGCGAAGCGAGCTCGAGATTTCACTGCAATATAATGGGATGACTGCAATACGATCTTAAACCAAGAGCGAGCGAAACAAGCTCGAGATTTCGTCACTGCAATATATGAAATCAGGAGCGAGCGAAGCGAGCACGAGATTTTTTTGCAAAATTCTCAAGTCGATGCAATATTTTAAACCTGCCGCCCGGGGCGTGTTCCCCGGTTTGCTGTTAAATCTTTAGGATTATATTATGTGTATAATCCTAAAGATTTCTGGCCACAGCCTTGTTTTAATTATTGTACCTACACAGGTACAATAATTAAAACAGAAACATAGAGTGAGCGAAGCGAGCTCTAATTTTCTCCGCTCTACGAATAGGTTATGGACAGAGCTCTATCAATCTATGCCCTAGTAAAGTGCCGTCATTTCATTACTCAGCCTCGAAATTCAATGCAATCCGCAGAGGTCCGTGGGGGGGGCCATGGCCCCCTGGGCCCCCCCCCTGGATCCGCCCTTGATTAACAGGATAAGTAGTTATGCACTATTGAAGAAGACATAGGTAGTAGGTATTACGACAGAAGTCATGCAAATAGACAATAGGCTACTTGACAACTTTCAGCTACTCTTTATCGGACGTCAAAATGTGCGCTTTGTATGAACATTTGTTCGAAATAAAGAATTGTGACGTCATCAACATTTCATAACTTTTTAATGTTTACCTTGTTATTAAAATAAATAAATAACGCTCACAGGCACATACATTGTAATGATCCCAAGGTAAGCCTTAGACTTTTTGTTATGGGAATCATACAATAACGGCACAAACATATAACATTCATGACCGAACCGGGATTCGAACCCAGGACCCTGGTTTGGCAGTCCGGTGTGGCGACCATTACACCAACCGGGTCGTCAAAAATAGTATTCAAGCTAAAAAATCAATGAAAATTGGTGTTTAGCGTTATTTTCTAACCTTTTTTTTAATGCCCTGGTTATAATATGGTTTCAATAATATAGAACCTTACCTTACGTTTGGGTTGATTACAATGGATGTGCCGTAATTATATAAGGTCTAACAACATTAGGTGAAACTATTTTAGGGGGATGATCAGACCATTAAACTGAACAACTTTCTCTATGGGACCAAAATAAAAATCTGCTGTCCCATACATTTAGGTCGAGTAGGTTTGGATGGAACAGATGATTTTTTTCACGATTTCGATATTGGTCCCATAGAGAAAGTTGTTCAGTTTGATGGTCTGATCATCCTCTTAAAATAGTTTCAGCTAATTTTGTTAGACCTTATATACAGTGTGCTACAGTGTGTAACAAAACACCCTATTAATACTTACGGGGGTGCTTCAGACCATCAAACTGAACAACTTTCACTATGGAGATGGACAAAATCTGCTATCCCATACATTTTAGTCGAGTCGGTACCGCACTTTTATATGGGACAGCAGATTTTTTTTATTTTTTCTCGATGTTGACTCCATAGTAAAAATTGTTCAGTTTGATGGTCTGAAGCACCCTCTTAAGTATTACTAGGGTGTTTTGTTACACCCTGTACAACACAATGCCAGCCTTGGATGGAAAACACCTCATTGAGACTTATAAATAAAACAATCCAGTAAAATCTGTACCCAATTATTTATTTATTAATTATTCATTAATTTGCGTTGCACATTGGATTCAGTTAATGTTTCTTTATGTTTCGATTTAACATGGGTTTTAAGTGCAGTACTCTGAGCAAATGCAGCCGGACAATGTTCACAGGAATACGGTCGTTCACCGGTGTGTGTGCGTATGTGATTCGTCAATGTACGCGTTGCCTAAAACAGATAATAATGCTATTTATGTTACTAGGTATTGTAATAACACTAAATGGTTGAAATAGTCAAGCCTGAACGGTCAGGGCAAATGCGTCTCCCTTTTCACGAACAAGGATATATAGGGTCCTTCTTAATATGCTGACACTTTTTTAAGGGGATGATCAGACCGTCAAACTGAACAACTTCCTCTATGGGACCAACATCGAAATCGCGAAAAAAAAATCATCACTTCCATACAAAACTGCAAACCTACTCGGAGCCAAACGTATGGGACAACTGTTTTTTTTTCGCGATTTCAATGTTGATTCCATAGAGAAAGTTGTTCAGTTTCATAGTCTAGTCATCGCCTTAAAAAAGTGTCAGCATATTAAGAAGGACCCTGTATACAGGGTGTAACAAAACACCCTGGTAATACTTAAGAGGGTGCTTCAGACCATCAAACTGAGCAACTTTCACTGTGGAGCCAACATCGAGAAAAAATAAAAAAATCACTTGTCCCATACAAAACTGCAGTACCGAATTACCGATTCGACTAAAATGTATGGGACAGCTGATTTTTTTTTTCTTCTCGATGTTGGCTCCATAGTGAAAGTTGCTCAGTTTGATGGTCTGAAGCACCCCCTTAAGTATTACTAGGGTTTATTGTTACACCCTGTATAACTCACTAGTGAATAATAGTAATGAAAAAGTCACAGTTTGATTATAGGTATCATTATGTGCCTAGTTGCCATTTTATGAGCAAGTGTGTTGAAAATGATTAGTATTCTTATTCTTTTTTATTAAGCACGAGCTTTTACCCGCGACTTCGTCCGCATAAATTATATACCAGATTTTAAGTCAGATGATAAGCTATCAAACAAAAAAAGTTTCATCAAAATCGATTCAGTAGTTTTTGCGTGATACTCGAACAAACAAACACCCAAACAAACAAACAAACAGACAGACAAAAAATCCAAAAATAGGTGATTTGGAATCAGGGACAGGTAAAAACCATGTCGTAATTTTTTTTTTGTAAATATCTTCAATGTACAGACACACTTCTGTTACAGTTTTATAATAGTTTAGATAGGCGTTGACTAAACGATATCGCCGTGACGCTGATTCGTCTCAGAAATATCGCGGCGACACACCACGACGATATCGTTCCGTCAACATCAACGTCCAAAAATATCCTTCCTTCCTCGTAGGCAAACTTAGTAGTCAAATTGATTTATTAAACAATTACACCCATCTTGTATGATATGGCATTAATCTCTCCTGCGTTGCGGTCGTAGTATGGCAGCGCGATAAAATTCTATTTGCATGCGTATGAAAGAGATAAAGGGAGTAATCATAGACCTATCAACTAAAGACCAGCAATATCAGTTGCACAAATGGCACCACTTTTTAAGCAAATTCCAGCAAAATTCGTTCTTAACGTATGGAAATAGCGGAGTCTTCCAGCTGAAGGTCTGGTGACAAAATGGTTTAAAACGGTATCTGTTAAGTAGTGTTTTTATGTCTTGCTTCATAATATTTATCTACCCCTTATACGATATCTATGGCAGTGATATAGCCTTATTTCGCGCATCATACTACGGCCGCCGCTACTATAAGGATTTATAAGCATAATAAGATACGTACGGTAAATCCCCGGCCACAATGCGGGCACAGTTTATTTTTCGCCTTCGGAATCTTTAGATGATTAACATCTATATGAATTCGCAACTTATGTGCGGTCAGGAAACTCTGTAAAATAATCAAATAATCTGGTTTTACTTGACGTAACAATTATGAAGTGGCGTACCGTATACCGTATGTGAAATGATAAATAAAACCGGTCAAGTGCGAGTCGGGCTACTCGCGCACCGAGGGTTCCGTACCACACCACCACAGAACACGATATTAACTTAGAAAAAATATTTTTTTTTCCTGGACCTTTAGCGCAAGACCGACTCACACTTGGCCGGATTTTAGTATTTGTTGTTATTCTGTAGAGTTTGCTCTATAATCACACTAAGTTTGACGCTTGTATGTATTACGCGCGTCCAGTATAACAATGCTTTCAGGATGCTGCTGGGACTGCCGAGGCGCTGCAGTGCGTCCGGCATGTTCGCGGAGGCGCGAACGGACGGGTTCCACGCGATCATTCGCAAAAAAGTGGCCTCGCTACTGCAGCGCCTGCGTACCAGTAACAACAGCATCCTGAAATGCATTGCTGCCAGATTTGACTGTCTCATACAAAAGCACTGGGTGGAGCTGGTGATTGGGACAGTCAAATAAAAGACATAATGCCTACCTACCCTGTCGATATTTAATTAACATACACTAACATAATTTTAAGTAAACATTGTTACTAATCATCCTACTAACAAAATTATGGATTGTCTTTTTTGGTCCGAAATAAATGAGTATTTAATTTTAATTACCGTTTTTACGATATAGCGTGAAGAAAAAACGTTGATAAATACTAGTTTCTTGTTGAAAACCCCCCTTAATTTGTAACTTTTTGGCATTTTTATTATTTGTTAACAAATCCGCCGTAATAACGCATAATCTGAGAAAATTTCAACTATCTAGCTATTATGGTTCAAAAGTTACAGCCCTAAATAGGTAGGACAGACGGACGGACAACTTAGGCTTAGTAATAGGGTCCCGTTTTCACCCTTTGGGTACGGAACCCTAAAAATAAACATTAAGGCTGGCTTGCATCAAAAAGTGTTTAGACGTAAACGTAAAAATATTAAGTGATCGCTCTGGATCTCTATTCAGCACTTTTCTTTTGGTTTTCTAGAGGATCGATAGATGGCGCTACGGTCTGTGCGAATAAAGGTCAAAATTTCAAAGTGTTTCTTTAAAATAACATAAAGGGAAAAGATAATCAAAAAGATGCCAACACATCGATTGATGGAATTAATCCCTAATATTAGGGTATTATCCCTAATAGTAATAATGTTGTGTTCTGTGGTGCGGAACCCTCGGTGCGCGAGTAGCCCGACTCGCACTTGACCGGTATTATTATATTTTGAAAGAAAGCAAAGGTTTTTCTCCATGGAGTTCGAATGATTTTCTCACCACTTTTAACATTTATGGATAACCGTTAACAATTACAACCCGGGCGAATTAACTTGACACCTGGCTCGAACGACGTCGGTGTACAATAACAAATAACAGCAAAAGAATAACTCGAAAATTCTAAACGCTAAATAACGTATATTTACCATGAAAATTATCCTTTTGAAACCCTGATAAATTATATGCGAAGGGAGAGTTAACAAAATAGAACAATGCATAAAAATTACGATTTAGATACCTAGGTACTATACAACGTGTTAATGAATTAGCGCAAAACCTCATACACCCCAACTGATTTATAACAAAATAATGATATTGAAACAATGATTTAATTATTTTGATACTTAAAATTTAAAGTTATTCGCATTTTAAGTTTTGAGGCAAAAATGATTTGTTATCATTTCAGCACTGAAAGAAAGCGCTAACGTACTCATGGATACATTTTTATAATCTTGTTTTGGTAGTAAGTAGGGTGAGTGTGCCCGTGCGGTGGGTTGACATTGGGTTCAGAAAATTTTAAATTTACAAACAAATTATTTAATATTTTGAAAAAAAATGACCTATGTTAAAACCATGATAATTCGACTCTGCTCTCGATTCCAAACAAACTACTTTCTAGTTTTGCGTTAATTCATTAACACGTTGTATAAAAGAAAAGATTCGTTACCTTAGAACATATTTCACAAATATAATCCAATTTTTTCAGATGATAAAAGTTGTAGTGATTTTTCATAAAAGTTTTTCTTGCATACATTTTTTTACATTCCGGACATTGTGCACTGAAAAACATAGTAAACATAATTAAATCAGCTGGTCCATACAGAAACCAGTGATTCGAAGTCTGGGACAACATTTTTGAAATGAAAACTTCTTTAGCGGCATTGGCCCCGATTCGGACTGTGCCACGACTTAACTAAATTTATTCCTGTCACTTTCTAAAATAAGATTAAGAAAAGAGACAGAAAACCAACAGCTGACTTTAGTGCTGTCAAAGTGACGTTACACGCCCAAAAACGCCTTAAATAAGATGGCGTACATTATGATGGCATCTTATTTTGGACGTGTAACGTCACTTTGACAGCACTAAAGTCAGCTGTTGGTTTTCTGTCTCTTTTTATCTTAATCTTATTTTAGAAAGTGACAGGAATAAATTAAGTTGAGTTAAGTCGTGGCACAGTCCGAATCGGGGCCATTGTGCACTTTTTGAAATGAATAAATTATAATGTTAAACTCGCGTCAGGACCGTGACGTCACGCTGATCCTGATCGAAAATTGGTCAGACATATCCCCCTCTCTTTCTACCTCGCGGCGAAAATGTATGCCTGTTCCTGCTGTTTCGTTTAAGCGGCAAAAATTGTCATGTTTGTGTACGATAGCGCAATAAATGAATATTGTATTTTACCACATACATGATAGTACTTTTATACTGATAATTAGTGTCCGTAGGTATAGCTAGCGTACACATGAAAGGGATCTGGCTGGAATTGATGCCAATAAATAGTTCCTAAATACCTAGTGCCTAATTAGTACCTAGGTCAAATAAATAGTGCCTCTGTACTTTACGAGATATTGATTTTTTTTACCTGGTACGCTGGCTTGACGTCAAGGTAGCGTACACATTTTCTGTGGCTAAAACGGCTTACATTACAGCAACAATTTTATACTATTTGAGCACTATTTTTTGAGTGTAAAATCGATGCTGTAATGTAAGCCGTTTTAGCCACAGAAAATATGTACGCTACCTTGACGTCAAGCCAGCGTACCAGGTAAAAAAAATCAATTTCTCGTAAAGTACAGAGGCACTATTTATTTGACCTAGGTACTAATTAGGCACTATTTATTGGCACTAATTCCAGCCAGATCCCTTTCATGTGTACGCTAGCTATACGGAAACGATAATTAAAGTAATTCGTGCGAAATTATTCCCTAACCATTCCAAAATATCAATAATGCACAACGTTAATGTGTAAGAGTTGTCTTCTGCCGGCACTCCCGGAGTGCACCCCGTTGTTTTTTTTTATTATCTTCAAAGTGATGCACTTCTGTTATAGTTTTATAATAGTGTAGATGCACGACAGAATACATTTTTTATCATCATCCCTCATTCCAGGACACCTATAAGCTGCTAGATTTGGCCCTCAATGATTCTGACCCATGATCAGACCATCTCTTAGATTTATTATTTATAACTAGAGGTTTACCCGCGACCGCACTAATTATATACCAGATTTTAAGTCAAATCATAAGCTATCAAACAAAAAAGGATTCATCAAAATCGGTTCAGTAGTTTTTGCGCGATGCTCGAACAAACAACAGATAGACAAACATACTAAAAAAGGTTGATTTGGAGTCAGGGACATCTAAAAACCATATCGTAATCTTTTTCTTGTAAATATCTTCAATGTACCTTACACACGGCGGCGACAGATCAACCTACGCATAGTTGAACTCTATGTCCATGGACATAAGGTCCAAGGATGCGTAGGTTGATCTGTCGCCGTGTGTAGACCATAAAGGTATTATACTACGGAATAGAGGAACAAGAGCTGAGAGAGCGAGGTGTACCTAGCGGCATCACTGTACAATAGAAAGAGATACGTGACGTGACCGTTTTTGAGTAAAAATTTCGTTTCTGTGAATAATCGTGAACCTTAAGTGAAATCGTAGATAATTTTGTGAAATATACTAACACTATTTCATTAAATTATCCACGATTTCCCGTTAGATGGAGAATTATACACAGAAATCGAATTTTTACCCTGCCGATAGAGTCCTGAAAACGTCCAAAAACAGTTTCATTTGACAACTCATGTCAGTTCCTATTTCGTAAGGTATACCTTTAGGGTCCCCTCACACTAGCGTCTTTCGAGCGTCGTCGTCTTGCCGGCGCTCACGCAGCGTCGACGCGACGCTGGCGCGACGTCGTCGCGACGCTAGCGCTGAACCACTGCCGAACGCCGGTTTACGCAGCGCCGGCGTCGCGTTAGCGCGGCGCCTGTTGCGTACAGTCAGTGAGTCAGTGAGCAGCAGCGCGGGGAGAGGGGGTTGCGTTGTGCATTGTACTTGTTCGCAAAAAACGTTGCGCTGGCGCCGCGCTAACGCGACGCCGGCGCTGCGTAAACCGGCGTTCGGCAGTGGTTCAGCGCTGGCGTCGCGACGACGTCGCGCCAGCGTCGCGTCGACGTCGCGCCAGCGTCGCGTCGACGCTGCGTGAGCGCCGGCAAGACGACGACGCTCGAAAGACGCTAGTGTGAGGGGTCTCTTACGGTGTATAATACACACTTCTGTTACAGTTTTATAATTGTTTAGATAATTATAAAGTCCATCCATACCTTTCCTTTTTTCTGGGCCGATGCTTAGTACTAGATAGCAGATGTTTTCTGTACTGCAGTTTATTAGTAAATTGTATGTCGCATTCAACACAATATGTCTCTTCAGATGGTTCGGGTGCCGTATGTTTTAGTTTATTATGATTTATCATATGTATATATCTTGTGAACGTAATGTTACATTTTTCACAAATAAGTCTTACATGGTTTTTCCTAGAAAGATAAACATTATTATATAATTTATATTAGAATATATGTTTCAAATGTGTAAACTTGATCTTTCAGCTGTTGAATGAATCCTCACACGAGACTATTTTTTTAACAATAAAAATTAGAATCTAAAGTAGGTAATAAGTAATGGAATAAAATGTCAAGTAGCAGATTTCATGCTTCCTCGTCCTCCACAAAAAACGTCAGAAAAGTGTGTTAGTAGAATTACACGCGTCACACGTCCATAAGTATAATGGTCTAAGTTTGGCCAATGTATTAACTCGCTTGTGTACTTGTGGAAGTGTAAATAGAGCTTGACTAGTAGTGGAGATAACTCCTTCAAATAGTGTTGGCACTGGGGTTGACCCACTGAATCCCAAGGAAATCATAGAGCTATATAGATTAATAAAATATGTACACACGGCGACACATCAGGTTACGCACCCTATATACCCATAACTACACTACGAACAAAACACAAAATAGTGCGGTAGAGAGCCTGCATAGACGCGGCTGCCCCGGGGGCGCAGCGTGCTGTGACACGAAACAACAACAACATACCGCATCCTCTCGCACGATTCGCAGCGTTCAACTTCTAATACTTCAAAGTCCATACAGGGTAACCTGACCTGTCGCCGAGTGTACTTATAAATCCAGACCAGAAAAATAAAACATTGCCATTTAAGGTTATAGTCGATGGTAGCACCCCCAAAGCTGTTTTTTTTTCTGGTCAGGCTTTATTATATTATAAGCAGAAGTGCTATTTTTGAATGTCACAAGTCTTAATTCAGATATAAATGCATGGCAAAAATGTGGATTCATTTTCGAAATCAATTAGAATCAATATTTATTAAAAAATTACAAAAATATAAAAAACACGACCATATACAAAACGTCCGAATCAGCAACTTCTTCAAAACAGAAAAACATTATCAACGCATCTGTAACATTCAATTTCGCATCTTCGTCAAAGGCACTATTAAATACAGGGTGTAACAAAACACCCTAGTAATACTTAAGGGGGTGCTTCAGACCATCAAACTGAACAACTTTCACTATGGAGCCAACATCGAAATCGCGAATAAAAAATTCGCTCTTTCATACAAAACTGCAGTACCGTCTCGACTCAAATGTATGGGACGGCAGAATTTTTTTTTTCTCGACTTTGGCTCCATAGTGAAAGTTCTTCAGATTGCTGGTCTGTATTACTAGGGTGTTTTGTTACACCCTGTATAGTCTTAATTATTCGAAAGTGACATAAATAGGATGGAGTTTATGCATTATTTGATCATGATTTTGAAAGTGAGATTCAAAAATAGGATTTCTGGCGCGACTTTTTTGGGCGATACCTGCGCCACGTTTCGTTTCTCCTGCACCCCAGTTCACACTCACCTCATGTGGCAGTTAATAAGATATTTAGAATTGAACTTCTTTCCGCAATAGTCGCAAATAAATGTCATGTGCATGTCCCTGTAGTGTTTGTGGAACTCTATCCTTTGACTGGAACTACAAATAGACGATTTTTTTAAAATACAACCAGATTTTGATGAAGGGGCCATTATTTTATTCAGGGTACAATTTGGATAAAATTTTATTTTCTTTAATTTTATAAATTCTATAAGTCTTTTTTTATCGTTTTATGCCGATTTTTGTTCATCATTGTTTTTAGTAATCATTAAAGACATTTGCAGCTATGTTTTCTTGCTACTTCTTACTTTTATTGATGTTTTTTCAGCAAAATAACCACTTCGTTGCTGTCCCTCAAAATTATATTGCATTTCAAACACAAAACAACTGAGTTACCGTAATTTGCAAAAAAGTATAGTATTTTATTTTAAGTCCTACGGTTTTCTAAGACTGGTTTCTTATTCGGTAGCTACCGACAACAGTTTTATTTTGGAATTTACCTATTTTACTAACAAAATCGCATTTGTTCCGTTGCCTTTGAAGGGGACCGGATTATGGTACCCTGAATAAAATAATGACCCAAAGATCAATTGCATGGAATTTATTATGCCTATCTTATAGTATAATAGAGTAAAATGACATTGAAAACTTAAGCCGAGAAATCGATAATTAATTAGCCAATATACAGGGTGTAACAAAACACCCTAGTAAGAGGGCTATCGGAGTCCAGTAGCGCCCTCGTCACAATAATAAAGATTTCTCAATACAGAAAGCCTAAATTAAAAAAGTGCTCAACATATAAACTACAAAACCCTTCAAGCAATTGTTTTATTTTTTTATTTTATTAAAGAGCTTGGCCTGAGGCCATGTCGCTCTGTAGGGTTATAACATACATACATACATATTCTCACGCCTGTCTCCCACTGGGGTAGGCAGAGACAACGGAACGCCACCTGCTACGATCCTGACATACCTCTCTAGCTTCCTCCACATTCAGTAGGGTTATAAAATACTTTTATAGGTTCTAAACATTCCACTTTTAGATAATTTCGAATAAAAACAAAAGCGGCCGTTTTTTTTCTTTTTTCAACATTTTTATGTTTAGACCTTTAAAAACCTATAAAAGTATTCTATGAAAATAGCTTGAAGGCTTTTGTAGTTTATCTGTTGAGCACTTTTTTAATTTAGGCTTTCTTTATTGAGAAATCTTTATTATTGTGGCGAGGGCGCCACTGGACTCCGATAGCCCTCTTAAGGGGTTGCTACAGACTATCAAACTGAAGAA
This sequence comes from Agonopterix subpropinquella, assembly GCA_922987775.1. NCBI lineage: Eukaryota > Metazoa > Arthropoda > Insecta > Lepidoptera > Depressariidae > Agonopterix > Agonopterix subpropinquella. The sequence goes on from OV277710.1 coordinate 7,715,661, forward strand.
CCTTTCACTATGGAGCCAACTTCGAAATCGCGGAAAATAATCAGCTGTTTCATACAAAACTGCAGTACCGGCTTGACTCAAATGTATGGAACAGCTGTTTTTTTCGCGATTTCGATGTTGACTCCATTGTGAAAGTTGTTCAGTTTAATGGTCTGAAGCACCCCTTTAAGTATTACTACGGGTTTTTTTAGGGTTCCGTACCCAAAGAGTGAAAACGGGACCCTATTACAAAGCCTACGTTGTCCGTCCGTCCGTCTGTCCGTCTGTCCTACCTATTTAGGCTGTAACTTTTGAACCGTAATAGCTAGATAGTTGAAATTTTCTCAGATTATGTATTATCACGGCGGATTTGTGTAAATAATAAAAATGTCTGTAAGTTAAAAATTAAGGGGGGGTTCTCAACAAGAAACTAGTTTTTATCAACGTTTTTTCTTCACACTATCGTAAAAACGGTAATACATAAAAGCGTCAAACTTAGTGTGATCATAGAGCAAACTCTTAGAATAACAACAAATACTAGAAAACGCCAAGTGTGATTCGGACCTGCGCTAAGGTCCCGTACAAAAAATTAATAATGTGTTCTGTGGTGGTGTGGTACGGAACCCTCGGTGCGCGAGTAGCCCGACTCGCACTTGACCGGTTTTATTACATCCTGTACATGGTCTGTCACTGATCGAGTTATGGTGGCCCAAACGAAATGAGGTGAACTAGACTAGACCATCAAACTGAACAACTTTCTCTGTGGGACCAACATCGAAATAACCCAAAAATTTTCGCTTTTCGTTTTTTTTTAACCGACTTCAAAAAACGAGGAGGTTTCTCAATGAGCGTTTTTCTTTTGGTTTTCTAGTGGATCGATAGATGGCGTTACGGTCTGTGCGAATAAAAGTCAAAATTTCAAAATGTGTTTCTTTAAAATAATAAAGAGGGAGAAGATGATCAAAAAGATGCCAACTCATCTTTTGATTTAATATTTTATTATTTACGAATCATTTTAATCGAAAATATGAAAATTTGTACGTCTGACATTGTTGTACGGGCTCGATCCCTTGGCCTTTAAAAAAAATTCAGGCACAGTCTTGACATGATTTTGACAGGATCAGGCCTACGTCTCTATGGAGCGATAATCATGTCATCTGTCGAGTTTTTTAGGAACTAAAATTAAAAAAGAAAAGAAAAACGCTCATTCGACCGTATATTTATTTTTATTTTTTTATGTGTGTTCGCTGATGACTTCGTCGTTTATGAACCGATTTTGATGATTCTTTTTTTGTTGGAAAAGAGATATCCCAAGAGAGGTCCCATGATAAGGAAATCAGGATCTGATGATGGATCCCAGAGCAATCGAGGGGAACCTTCGAAAATCGTAGTGCCGACTAGTGCGTTTGTTAATTTAAAGCACTACTATTAAATCGAAATCGAACTAATGAATTTACCACTAAAAACTGTGAAATAAACAAAATTTTAACAAAAAAAAATTAAACTTTTAAAAAAATAATATTGCAACCGATTACTTTTTCGTTCGCGTCATAAGAACATTAATTTGTTTTATCGAAGTCGCTGTCAAGCCGGTACGATTCGCGACAGGGATTGCATTAGTTTTTTTGGCTTGGCTTGACACCGACTTCGATAAAACAAATTAATGTTCTTATGACGCGAACGAAAAAGTCATCGGCTGCAATATCATTTTTTAACTATTTAGTTTTTTTTTAAGGCGGTTTTAATTTTTTTTGTTAAAATTTTGTTTTTAGCTATTTCGGTGTTTGTCTCATGTAGAAAGTAAGAAAGTTCAGTTTTAGGTTCTGCTTTACCTTATTTCATTTGGACTGTAAGAGCAAGAATCTCCTTTATTGTAAAGCATAGAGGGAGCCATAGCATTGCAAGAATGTCCACTTTTTTGACGTTTGTGTTTAAAGTGTGTGGTGTACTACTTGAGTAGTATGGACAAAAGGCACCAATTAGACCAATCTAGTACAAAAGTGACAAGTGAAAAGTAGACAACCGCATAAACAAAGATCTATAGTACCGTCTCCTTCTGCTATTTAAGGTACGCATGCATGCATGCATGCATATGCTCACGACTATATTCCCCGAGGGGGTAGTCAGAGATATTCTGAAACTTCAGAACATCCACGTTTCACTAGTAGTACCGAAACTCTGTCCAGTGTGACGTGGAGTGAGCCCGTCGCCACTTGTAATGGACAGTAGGTACAATACATGCCTCGAAATTGAAGCATGCAGGTTTCCTCACGATGTTTAGCTTCATCGAAAAGCTAGTGGTGTTACAAATCGTACATAAATTCCGAAACACTCATTGGTACGAGTCGGCCTGGACGGGGATCGAACCATCGCCTCCTGCACGGCAGGCAAGGTTACTCGCCACTGGACCACTACGGCTTTGTTCTAATTCACGTTTAAGGTTTTCTTGCTCTTAGGGACTACTAAACTCGACCACCTTGTATAAACTGATGGTGATATAATTAATGCAAATCTAAAACATTAATTGCATAAATTACTTACGGAAATCTTATTTGACATTTTACACACTCCCAAAGTTTCTTGTGATAATATGTCAAGTGCATATACATTTGATTTCTAGTGTAGGTGACATGGCCACACGGCAAACAAACATACTTTGAATGTTTATAACTGTGGAGTTTCAGCTTAGACTGGGATGGAAATGTTTGTTTACAAATGTCACATATCCATTTATTAGTCTGAAATAAAATAAAAAATTTAATGCGTTTTAATCCAAAGTATTATACCCATGCACAGATTACCCCCAATAGATACCGCATACAGGGCCGCCGACGCTCGCCACACATCTATGGTTTTCCACTGATATAAGCAACGCGAGTGAGCAAGCTAGAAGTAGTGCGACCTTGAAATGGCCAATCACGTTGCACCGTTTCGTGTTTTGCTACCCGCACCTACCGCCAAAAATTGTGACTTCGGGCGTGAAAAAAATGTTCATCATGCGGTATCTATTGGGGGTAATCTGTGTACCCATGTCATGGATGCTTTTATTTGTGTACAGGGTGTAACAAAACACCCTAGTAATACTTAAGGAGGTGCTTCAGACCATCAAACTGAACAACTTTCACTATGGAGCCGACTTCGAAATCCCGAAAAAAAATCTGTTGTCCCATACATTTTAGTTGAGTCAGTCAGTACTGCAGTTTTGTATGGGACAGCTGTTTTTTTTTCGCGATTTCGAAGTTAGCTCCATAGTGAAAGTTGTTCAGTTTGATGGTCTGAAGCACCCCATTAAGTATTACTAGGGTGTTTTGTTACACCCTGTATATATTATTAGTCCATAAATAACTAAGGTCCAGCCACGCGTTAGCATTGCCCTCTGCAAAGCCTCTTACAAGACCAATTAATCATGTGCATTTACATACAATTTTATACCTTGTCACTAAACGAGACAGCCTATAATTGCGGAACTGTTTCATGTGAAAACTATGAAAATTAGAATCTAGAGTAATGGAATAAACTCCAAAGTTGCGGATTTCATGCCACCTCGCCCCCTGCAAAAAAGTGGCAGAGAGAGAAGAAAGGCAGACTGCCTGTTTTTTCGGACTCCCTCTTAGAGGGACCGTACATCAATGAAACTTAGTAATACGTGTAGAGTGAAACAAAACTAACAAAAAAGTAAATTGGTTGTAACCTGTAGAAGTTGGGAGAAAGGTATTTCTCCTTATGATACCTTTTGTAGCAAGTTTATGAAACTCCTAATATTTCTTATTAGGTAGTCCACTTGATCTCCTACGGATTCACTATGTTTATTTTAATGCAAATTCACGATAATATAATGATAATGGAAGAAAACGAAATCACGAACTATCAGTTGAACCAAGCCAAATACATTCCGTAATGACCAAAAAATACCTCAGTGATAATATTCGATGAAAATAGTTGTCGTGGTTGCGTTTTGCTACTGCTCTTTTGAAGATTTATCTATTCTACTAGTAATTTCTACTTTTGAACCCAGACTTCTGAAGATGTGGAAGTTTTTTTTAAAAATTCCCTAATTTTTTCTGTTTATTTGTTAGTGGAATTACATCTAACTCTTCTATAGTTATATGGTCTAATATGTAGGTATATAGGTAAAATACTTTAGTTATAGTTATAGCACAGAATAAATACAGGGTGGCCGGGGAGTTGACGTTCAAACGTAAAATTTAGGTCCGGTATGTCGTGGGGTATCCGAATCACCCCCATGTATGTTCCGCGATTTTTTATAGTTTTCGAGTTATGATGATTTTTCCGATTTTTTGAGGAAACTCGACATGACCGGCTTAACAACTTCTAAAAAAAAAAAGTGTAAGACTTTTAAGAGATTCTTTTTTTGCAACTTAATCTTCATGAATTGTGCCTTTATTCATAACATCATCAGCATCGTAACTTTGATAAAAGTTTTGAAAATATTGGTCTAAAGTTAAAAATTTGCGATCCGTGAATTATGACTAAATTTTCAACTTTAAATTAAAACTCTAAACAGGTGATCTTATGATTTTTAAGCCAATCCCAAAAATGCGCCCAACTCTCAGCTTTCATAATCATAAATAAAAAGTAGTACTTAAGAGGGCTAATTTGGCTAGAATTGATCTTCAAAGACAACACGGCGGAAAAATCTTAATTTTTTTTTTTTTTTTTTGCCATAATTACCACGCCTAAGGCTAAATAATGATTAAAGAATGCTGGAAACCGAAACGGCGACGGGTTATGTCGGACTCTTACCGGCTAAAACCCCACCGTGTTCCACCTCATCCCATATTGCCGTAGAGCCTGAGGGCCCGTGAGGAATCTTCCATACTCTACGGCGCAGCGACCGAGCTTACCAGGTCTCATCAATAATGATTAAAGAATGCTGGAAACCTATCGTGTTGGTGGAATAAGGAAAGTTTTAAGTAAAAAAAGATAACCTAACCTAACCTAACACAATTCAATGCACAATTCATGAAGATTAAGTTGCAAAAAAAGAATCTCTAAAAAGTCTTACACTTTTTTTTAGAAGTTGTTCAAGCCGGTCATGTCGAGTTTCCTCAAAAAATCGGAAAAATCATCATAACTCGAAAACTATAAAAAATCGCGGAACATACATGGGGGTGATTCGGATACCCCACGACATACCAGACCTAAATTTTACGTTTGAACGTCAACTCCCCGGCCACCCTGTATACTGTTATAGTAAACAAAATAAATACCAATGTGTAAGTAATGTACAATTTTATCTCGTATTGTTGTCATCAAAATACAAATCGGTACTAGAATCTGGTACTTCGATTGGAACTAGATACTATCTGTGTGATAATCTTAAAGATATTATTTATTACATTGATCTTATCTTATCGTGTGGGCAGCAAGCCCTGGTGTCACAGTTTTTGCATTACATCGATGATAGAATAGATATCTATGCGAAACTGTGGTAATGAATGATAGATTCTTCTAAAATCATGCAATTTCTTGCATTGAGAAATAATTGTAAAAAAGGAAAACAAGTAATGCAATCAATAAATAATAAATCTCTTTTGATGATGGACAAATTGCAATACATTGTTGCTTAGAACCCATTGAATTTTTGAATTAGAATACCATTGACTAACACTATTTAGGAATAGGAGAGCCACATAACTAGAACATTAAATCTAAAATAATAAAATATTAATATAATACCCGTGAATGTCGCTTTTCCTCATGCTTTCTAAGATATTGTTCTGTTGCAAACTTACTAAGGCAGAGTGCACAATTTATCTTGTACCTAGAATCAAAGTTTGTGTTTCGTTCTTTTTCCATATGATCAAGTAGTTCTTGTTTATCTAATTTCAACCTTTTATAAAGCTTATCTCTATCTTTCAAGCCTTCTACAACTTTATATCTAAAATGTATTTGCTTTCTTCGTTTTCGCTTTTTTTTGCTTTTAGTTTCTAATGAACCACCACTATCAATTTCCTTATTTTCAATATCATTATCACCAAAATTGACAAATGATTGATCATTATCATTTATTTCACTTTTGCATTCATTAATATTATCAGTTTCCTTATTCTCAACATCATCATTACCACCAAAATTATGACATGATAGATCACTATCCTTTATTTCACTTTTACAGTCATTATTATTATCAATTTCATTATTTTCAATATCATCATTATCATTACATGATTGATCACCGTCATTTTCTTCACTTTTACAGTCATTGTCATCATAATTTATGTCAGTAGCATCATCGTTGCTATCTTTGTTGGTGACAGCATGTTTCTCATCACTATCGAAGAATGCAGCATCAGTATTACAATCATTTTTACCGTCTCCATAAGAGTTATTATCCACATTACAGTTTAAGTAACGATTTATAAGCTGGTCTATATTTTGCAATTTGACAACTGCACATTCATATATCTTGTTTTCTTTGTGCTCTATTTCCAAATCATAATAATCAATTCTATTTGATTTGTTTAAGGTAGAGAGACATTCAAACTGAAAAGAAATATATAATTTTCTATTATTTAGGAAGAATTATTGTACTTCCAACTACCAAATTCTATAAATGTGAAACTTTGGATGTTCGTTACTCAATCACATATGTATATGGTTATTTTAAATTAGTTGGCGAAACTGCACCAGGGCACTTGCTAATGACAACAGATTGCATTATGTTTATAATGTTTATAATTGGTATTGATACAATAATAATAATAATAACCCCGCGGGGGCAGCTTGTGGCGAGCTGACGGTGAGTGGCGACACCGCGGACCCCTATCCAGGGGGACCATACAGACATGCGCTCACACACACACACACACACACCCACACACACACCCCCACACCCACACACACAGTAACACACCCCCCTACCTCTGGCTTGCCTTAATTGGCCGTCCAGAGTGGAATCGCAAGAGCAGAACCTATGCTCCAGGTTGGAAGTGTATTGCACGTAATGGCGTAATAACGGGGAAACCCGCTCACGGGGGTAAACCCCGCGATGGTGAAACCGGAGCCGCACCTCTCGACAACCTTCAGCCGCTCAATGAGATGTTGCCCCATTGTCGCACTTTGTGCGTGCGGCCGTTTTATGGGGCCCACTCGACGAGTCGGCGAGTCACCGCCTGCCCTATTTACAATTTTGAGACTAGTTGTCATGGCAGGCGTCCGTTAGTCTCCTCCCATAGCCCAGTATCCATCCATCCAACTTTCACCTCCATAGCCCAAGACCTTATTTTTCCATCGCGGCCATAGCGCCGTACTCCAATAGTCTTTACACAAATGGCGGGGACCATCCCCGTGGGTATCATGTTGTACGCTCGGGGATGGTATCCGCCATTTGTGTATCCCTTACATTTAGATTAACTTGTCTTTTGAACGGGCCTCTACATGTTGGCTTCGGCCCCATGCACGCCTTCCAAAGGTCCGGGACTTAATTGCCCGTGATTACGGAACGTAAGACATACAATAATAATAATAACCTCGCGGGGGCAGCTTGTGGCGAGCTGACGGTGAGTGGCGACACCGCGGACCCCTATCCAGGGGGACCATACAGACATGCGCTCACACACACACACACCCACACACACACCCCCCCACACCCACACACACAGTAACACACCCCCCTACCTCTGGCTTGCCTTAATTGGCTGTCCAGAGTGGAATCGCAAGAGCAGAACCTATGCTCCAGGTTGGAAGTGTATTGCACGTAATGGCGTAATAACGGGGAAACCCGCTCACGGGGGTAAACCCCGCGATAGTGAAACCGGAGCCGCACCTCTCGACAACCTTCAGCCGCTCAATGAGATGTTGCCCCATTGTCGCACTTTGTGCGTGCGGCCGTTTTATGGGGCCCACTCGACGAGTCGGCGAGTCACCGCCTGCCCTATTTACAATTTTGAGACTAGTTGTCATGGCAGGCGTCCGTTAGTCTCCTCCCATAGCCCAGTATCCATCCATCCAACTTTCACCTCCATAGCCCAAGACCTTATTTTTCCATCGCGGCCATAGCGCCGTACTCCAATAGTCTTTACACAAATGGCGGGGACCATCCCCGTGGGTATCATGTTGTACGCTCGGAGATGGTATCCGCCATTTGTGTATCCCATACATTTAGATTAACTTGTCTTTTGAACGGGCCTCTACATGTTGGCTTCGGCCCCATGCACGCCTTCCAAAGGTCCGGGACTTAATTGCCCGTGATTACGGAACGTAAGACATATAATAATAATTTTGTATCAATACCAATATTGTACGCAGTATTGTTCGCAGTGTGCGGAGCGCATTTACCTCAGAATCATATGATCGGGCGGCGGGTCATTATCACGCAATTGTACTTACAATACTAACAGATACCAAATGCATTTGTTAAGTTTCACCAACTAATTTGATTTCAGAACGGATTTGGATTTAAATGTGGCAGAACATGTTTTGGTTTAACACATTATTTTATCATACACACATGAAAGTATAATGTTATGCAGACTACAGTATAATACGTACCTCTGGATCAATTTCATGTTTATATTTGAGTGTAAATTGAGCTTTTGCAACTTGTTGTTGAAACTTGTATATCTTGTTGAACACACTGATACATTCCCAGCACATGAGAGGTTCTACGTCCTGGAAAGAGAGACAGAGACCAAATGTTTTAAGCTAATAAATATAGGAAGGTGTATTATCTAAATTGTCAGGATATAAGTCCATAGTGTATTAAAAACCACTAGTGGAGAAGCTCAGGAGTTGTGACAGATCAGTCGAGCGCAGTGTGCGCGAGTCGGAGGGAGCGAGTCCTGATACCGACTTGCCTGCGTGCGGTACTGACTGTGAATTGAATGCGGGTGCCCAGTCCCACGCACAGCGCGCGAGCATAAATCCACCATGACCACTGAGTCACTTACTTATTCTATCCTTATATTAGGAACAGTTATGATTAGATTATGCTAAGAATAAGGAGATCATAATTTCGTACTTATAGTCGTAACTGCGTTGGTGGCAACGTCACGGTTTATAGATATACTTAAGAAAAAAACAGTTTGTTTACAATATAGAACAGTAACGCCGCCGTTATACTAGGTTTAAGTTATTCCGGGTTAATTAGTAGACATTTTGCTTATTATTTTGTCACACATTTTGCTTATAAAACGGCACGGAATAATTTTTCTTTTCAGACAATCAGGTGATTCAGCCTGCAATGTCCTAACCAACTGGGTAAAAACGCACAAAGTGACATATCACTAGGTGTCCCCTATGGGAATCGAACCCACAACCTCCGTATTGAGAGCCAATGCTCTTAACTAGCCACATGCTTGGATTAGTTATATGTGAAGATAGACAGTCGACGCTAGAAACGCGTAGAAGAAAATTGCAACCAGTAACTACTCGCTTCTAAACCCTCAAACATCCATATACACGCACATAGATATAATTTGTATGACACCTCACGCACACCAACCAACCTAAGAAAGTTCGCCCCTTTTGTTTAATACGGTAGAAGCATCAAGCTCATTCAGTGTTCCCGAACCTCCTGATTTTACGGGAGATCTCCCGATTTCCGACTCCATCTCCCGATCTACCGTAAAATGGTCGATTTCTCCCGATTTTTAGGATTCTCTGAATAATTCATAATAAAAACCAACTTTCTACTAAAAATTATAATAATTAATGCATCTATGGATTTTTAAATAAGTTTTCATTAATGCATTTAGTAGTTTTCTGTCCGTAAGATATTTAACTGGTAATGATAAATTAAAATACAAACAAACAAACAGACAAAACAAACAAACAAATAAAATTGTGATAAGTAATTGTGATATTTATGGATTAAGTTACAGGTTTTTAAAGAAAGAAGACAAAACACTTCAAATTCAAATATTGTAAGAAAATATTACATTTTGATCTATGAAAAACGAAATATTATGTTTAAATTAAGTTTTAAAGGTTTTAAATTAGTTTTTAGTTACATCTAATTTGATCTAATAATACTTTTGATGAGAATCTGTACAAAAAACCTTAAATTAGCTTTATTTACAGCAAATTTCAAAATCTCCCGATTTCTCCCGATTTTTTGACCTTACTTCTACCGAATTCTAATTTTTTGTTTCGGGAACACTGAGCTCATTCTAGAGATATACTTTTTCTAAGCCCACATGCAAACAAAACTTACCGGGGAGTTTTTGGCGGGATTTGAACAGATACGTTTGGAGTCCTCATATTTCATCGAATTTTTATTATTTATAGTGAGTTTTGGTTCGTAAAATCGGTGTTGTTTTGCGGAACAAAGTGTCGTGCAAGTGAACAATATACAGTTCAGTGAAATATGATGGTGTGGGTCGTGAACAGGAAAAGTGTTCCATTCTTTTGTAGCGCGGCAAGCGGTCGGTTCACCTCTTTCCTGTGGACTTCTCTGCGTTTCCTGCGTTTCTCAATTGCCTCCAAAAACTCCAAAGAAGTGTTGAAACGTCGAACACCAACGTTTTATTTGCTATAAATGAGAGTATTTATTCCTGACATCGGTTGTATGTGATACTATAATCGCTTTACCTTGAAATGAACAAAAAAAAAAAAAAAAAAAAAACTTACCGGATCTAAGCTGGTTACAAGTTTGTTAAACAAGTAGGTGTGTTTGCCGAGCTTGCTGAGCGTTCTATCAGCAGCCAGACATCCCTCGCACATTGTAATGTTGCCTTTCACTGCGTCTTCACACATCTTTGAAGAAATACTGGAGGAAATAATAGATTCGTTAGTCGACAACACAATAGTAGAACCAACGCGACGAACTTCTAAAGTTCTAATATTTATAAACTCTCCGTAACCCTAAGCACTCACAAAAAAACCGAATAGAGTAAGTCCCACAATAGTCCCAGTCCCAAATATTATCGAATTTATGCACAAACCACACAAACTAATAAAATCGAATGAAAACCAAATTAATTATGATAAAACCAAAGACATATATATTAGTAATATATAAATCTATGCAGCGTGACCACTTTTTTTTCAGAGAATCTACTAAAATTACTGCTGAAATCTACCAAAATCTACCAAGACCTGTTTCAAATTCTACTTAAATTCTACCAACTAATATTCATTCCAGATCCAGATGGTTAAAAACACGTTTTTGATCAAAATATTATAATTTTTACCTAAACGCTCAACATTGCTCAAGCAATTTTCACATTTTTGTATAAGTTTTTATCGGTTTTCATCACCTTGTAACATGGATGCTCAATTTCCAAATAAATATTAATTGGTTTTCCCTATGCAAGTTTAATGTTGGTACAGTTTTCTGCATCTTATAAACACTCTGAGTAAAAAACAAGATTAGGCAACAAGATCAATTTTGCTGTACACCACTAAAGCTTTACTAGAAGTTCCGGAAAGCCCCCTACAAATGTTTTCTCAGCTATTTGTATTGTCAGCTTTGAAATTTTTGCCTGAATCTTTGAATTTTTGATAAAATTTTCGAATACCGAATTCCTACCAAAATCTACTAAACAAATTCCCACTACTAAATTATCGTTCTCTTTGCCCAAAATCTACCAAAAAAGTAGAAATCTACTAAAAGTGGTCACACTGAATCTATGGATAAAACTGAAAATGAAAAATTAATTTTGACGTTTGGTACCGACCACAGATTACTGATATGTAGCAAGCTACAGATGCGACAGTGAAATTTGCACTTAGTTCCATTGTTTCCGTTGTGGCGTTTTGTCGTCAAACTAATGTGTATAGAACTTGTAGTTATAGGTATGTATACACTGATTCCCGGATGCAAAAATAGGGATATTTGACCAAGGAACAATGATATGTATTAGTATCTCTTTGCAGAGAGAGCATAGTTCTCTATGCTACGATGTCAATGACTTTTCGCTGTCATGGATTAAAACCAACTAGACATGGTTCTTAGTTTTATTTCTCACTCGTAAAAACATACCAACTGGCGACGAGCAGTAACCCACAGTACCGAAAAATTTATTACCAATGTCTTTCCTCGGTAACCTAACGGTCTTTGACCACAAAACTTGCGAGTGGGCGATTTTCAGAAACCGTCTTGAACAGTTCGTAAATCTGAACGGGGTGAGTGATGCAAATAAGAAAAGGGCATTGCTCATAACACATCTTTCGGATGAGTCGTACCGGCTTTTGCGAGATCTAGCGCATCCGACCGATCTGACGACGAAAACGTACGACGAGTTGGTAGCATTACTAAATGACCATTTTAAGCCAAAGGAGGGTTCATACGCGGATAAAGCAAAATTTTATGGAGCCACACGTAGTCCAGGCGAATCGTTGGAGGACTGGGCGGCGCGACTTCGAGGTCTAGCAAGCTATTGTGACTTCGGCATCGCGTTGGAAAAAAATCTTACAGATAAGTTCGTCCTTGGTCTGGGTGGCGGTGCCGCGCGGGATAAATTGTTCGAGAGAAACCCGTCATCGATGACGTTGTCAACAGCGATGGACGTAGCTCGACAAGCTGAGAGCGCACGGGAGGCGAGTGCCGCGATGGCAGCCACAATTAAGCAGGAGCCGATATTTCGTGTTTCGAGCGAGGGTGGTGGCAGCGGCCGACGCGCAAATGGCGCGGGCGGTGGCGGCAAGCGCGCTCCAGTGGCGCCAGTCGGCGGCGGTGGCGATGCCCTTTGGTGCTCTGTGTGCGGGATGAAGAGCCATAACGCACAAACGTGCCGCTTCAGGAATTACAAGTGTCAAAGGTGCGGCGAGAGAGGGCACTTAAAGAAGATGTGCGGTAAAGGGGCTTCACGAGTTAATAATATTGAAGATGAGGGTGCTACTGAGGACCCGTGTTGCGATTGTCAAAACTTTAATTTGAGGTGTGCCGCTAATAACAATAAGCCGATTGAATTGAAATTAGTCCTTGGAAATAAAAATGTTTCAATGGAGCTGGATACAGGGTCGGGTTCTTCGGTCATATCAGAGAAAATGTATAATGATTTATTTTCGGAGTATAAGCTAAAAAAATCGAATGTCCGAATGTGTCTGTATAACGGGCATAAAATTGAGCCTTTAGGGTGGTTCACAGTGCGGGCCGATTTTAATAAACAAAGTAAAGATATAAAAATCTTTGTGTTTCGGAATGGAGGTCCACCACTACTGGGGCGCGATTTTATGTCCGCTTTTAATTTGGTACTTACCACAGAATTAAATAACATATGTAACAGCGGTGATGGTGATGATGAGCTTAATAAATTGTTCGAACAATATTCAGATCTTTGGGGAGATGAGTTAGGTACATTTAATCATTTTAAAGTAAGCTTACATCTGAAAGAAAACTCGACACCGAAGTTTTTTAAACCGCGTTCCGTTCCTTTTGCCCAAGGTAGAAGGCGAAATTGAGCGGCTAAAGGGGTTAGGCATCTTAGTTCCTGTCAATTATTCAAGGTATGCCACTCCTATTGTGCCTGTAGTCAAGGAAAATGGCAAGGTCCGAATTGCTGGCGATTTTTCAGTCACTTTGAATAAAGATTTAATAGTCGACAAGTACCCAATGCCACGGATCGAAGAAGTTTTTGCAAAAATAGGCGGCGGTGAGCATTACAGTAAAATCGATTTGAAAAATGCCTATAACCAGTTCGTTTTAGATGATCCGTCGCAGGAGTTAACTACAATAAACACTTCAAAGGGCTTGTTTAAATATACCCGCATGGTATACGGGTTGGCTAACGCGCCGGCAATATTCCAGAAGTCTATGGAAACTCTCCTTTCTGGAATAGAGGGCGTAAGCTGTTGGCTTGATGATATTTGTATAACGGGACCAGATAGAAAGACACACTTATGTAGGCTACGGGAAGTATTTAGGAGACTGAGCGATGCGGGCCTTCGTCTGCAAAACGAAAAATGTGAATTTTTTCGAAAATCGGTTACCTATCTAGGATACCTGATTGACAAGGACGGTCTGCGAACATCTACTGAAAAGGTTCGGGCCATTCTCAACGCACCGGAACCAACAAACGTTACGGAAGTAAAAAGGTTCCTAGGTGTCGTTAATTATTATAGAAACTTCATTCCGAACGCGTCGTCAATAATGGGTCCAATACATGAACTACTACGTTCTGATATTAAATGGGAGTGGGGGACACGTCAGCAACAGGCGTTTCATCGAGTAAAGCGCGAGTTGGCTTCTGAGCGTGTTCTCGCACATTTTGAGCCGACAGCCCAGCTGGTGCTGTCGGTGGACGCGGGCCCGGCGGGGCTTGGAGCTGTGCTCTCACAACGTGATGCAGAGGGGCACGAACGCCCGCTCGCTTACGCTTCCAGATCACTGGGGGCCAGTGAGCGTAATTATAGTCAAATCCAGAAGGAGGCTACGGCTATTATATTCGGTGTGAAGAAATTCCATCAGTATTTATATGGTCGGAGTGACCCGTTCATATTGAAAACTGATCATAGGCCGCTAGTTTCAATATTTAACAAGGATACGGGAATATCAGTAACTACAGCGCTGCGTTTACAAAGATATGCTTTAATTCTGTCAGCTTATAACTATGTTGTCCAGTACGTTTCGAGTGAGAATAATCTAGTAGCAGATTTTTTTTCGCGCGCTCCCTTACTGGATACGGAGACTAGTAGTGAACAAGAAGGCAAAATGTTTACTGCGCTGAAGTTTTTAGAGACAGGTGCAGTAGCGGCGAAAGAGATTGAAATAGCCACACAGAATGATGCAATTTTAAAAACTGTAATTAAATATGTACAGAATGGGTGGCCACGTAAAATAAATTGTCAAGCCATTAAACCTTATTTTCTGTGCAGAGCCGATCTACAGTTTGAAAATAGTTGTCTATTGCGTGGTTATAAAGTTATAATTCCCATTTCGCTACGAGAACGGATGCTAAGTGAATTGCACCGCACTCACTTAGGCATTGTTAAAACAAAATCAAACGCCCGCAGTAGAATGTGGTGGCCAGGCATTGACGGTGATATAGAGAAAAAAATCAGTGCATGCGAGACATGCATAGGTATGCGACCGGCGCCACCGCGGGAAAATCCCGCACCTTGGCCGCGTCCCACAGGTCCGTGGCAGCGCATACATATAGACTATATGTCGATTGGACAGAGGGTCTATTTAGTTATTATAGACGCCTTCAGCAAGTGGCTGGATTGCATACATATGGATATTGGAACTACGATGCAAGCGTTGATTCGTAAATTAAAGTATGTTTTTTCAAATTTTGGAATCCCAAACGTGTTTGTATCCGATAATGATGTTAAGATAAACTCCGCTGAATTTTTGGAATTTTGTTCTAATAATGGTATCAAGTACATCACGTCACCTGTGTATCACCCATGCAGTAACGGCCAAGCCGAGAATTCTGTTAAAAGCTGTAAAAAAATGATAAAATGTATTGTAAAGGACAATGATTCGTTTATAGTGTGTCACGAAATACTTTTAGAATATTTGTTCGTGTATAGAAACACTGTGCACTGTTCGACTGGTCAGACACCAGCTAGTTTGATGTTCGGTAGGAATTTAAGATCAAGGTTGGACTTAATATTACCTTCTGATAAAACTAAATCACAACTAAATAATACATTCCCTTGTAATCGACATTTTAAAGTCGGTGACAGTGTCTGGGTCCGGTGGTACAGTGCCAGAAAGGAATGTTGGAAATTAGGAGTAATTAAAGAGCTGGTGGGCCAAAGGATGTTCAAGATATTTATTACAGAGTATAAGGTTTATTGTATTCGACATGTAGACCAAATACTAAGGGATAAAGGATCAGCTGATGATGGAAATGATACAACTGAGACACAGCCAGTAGGTAGCTCCGGCGTTCCCTCTTCTCCGCCTTTTCAGAGACCGTTTCTCTCTTCTCCACCTATCCAAGGTGCTGTTGGTAGTCCGAGATGTTCTCTTAATAGTGGCGACCAAGCGGTAGCTGAAAATTTGGAGGGAAGGGAGGATGAAAATGTTGAGCGAGGGACCGCTTCAAATGTAAGGGCTGATTTAACGCCTCGCGCTGTACCTGCGGCTGACGTGTCCCCCACTCCCATTTAATATCAGAACGTAGTAGTTCATGTATTGGACCCATTATTGACGACGCGTTTGGAATGAAGTTTCTATAATAATTAACGACACCTAGGAATCTTTTTACTTCCGTAACGTTTGTTGGTTCCGGTGCGTTGAGAATGGCCCGAACCTTTTCAGGAGATGTTCGGAGACCGTCCTTGTCAATCAGGTATCCTAGATAGGTAACCGATTTTCGAAAAAATTCACATTTTTCATTTTGCAGACGAAGGCCCGCATCGCTCAGTCTCCTAAATACTTCCCGTAGCCTACTTAAGTGTGTCTTTCTATCTGGTCCCGTTATACAAATATCATCAAGCCAACAGCTTACGCCCTCAATTCCAGAAAGGAGAGTTTCCATAGACTTCTGGAATATTGCCGGCGCGTTAGCCAACCCGTATACCATGCGGGTATATTTAAACAAGCCCTTTGAAGTGTTTATTGTAGTTAACTCCTGCGACGGATCATCTAAAACGAACTGGTTATAGGCATTTTTCAAATCGATTTTACTGTAATGCTCACCACCGCCTATTTTTGCAAAAACTTCTTCGATCCGTGGCATTGGGTACTTGTCGACTATTAAATCTTTATTCAAAGTGACTGAAAAATCGCCAGCAATTCGGACCTTGCCATTTTCCTTGACTACAGGCACAATTGGAGTGGCATACCTTGAATAATTGACAGGAACTAAGATGCCTAACCCCTTTAGCCGCTCAATTTCGCCTTCTACCTTGGCCTTTAGGGCAAAAGGAACGGAACGCGGTTTAAAAAACTTCGGTGTCGAGTTTTCTTTCAGATGTAAGCTTACTTTAAAATCATTAAATGTACCTAACTCATCTCCCCAAAGATCTGAATATTGTTCGAACAATTTATTAAGCTCATCATCACCATCACCGCTGTTACATATGTTATTTAATTCTGTGGTAAGTACCAAATTAAAAGCGGACATAAAATCGCGCCCCAGTAGTGGTGGACCTCCATTCCGAAACACAAAGATTTTTATATCTTTACTTTGTTTATTAAAATCGGCCCGCACTGTGAACCACCCTAAAGGCTCAATTTTATGCCCGTTATACAGACACATTCGGACATTCGATTTTTTTAGCTTATACTCCGAAAATAAATCATTATACATTTTCTCTGATATGACCGAAGAACCCGACCCTGTATCCAGCTCCATTGAAACATTTTTATTTCCAAGGACTAATTTCAATTCAATCGGCTTATTGTTATTAGCGGCATACCTCAAATTAAAGTTTTGACAATCGCAACACGGGTCTTCAGTAGCACCCTCATCTTCAATATTATTAACTCGTGAAGCTCCTTCGCCGCACATCTTCTTTAAGTGCCCTCTCTCGCCGCACCTTTGACACTTGTAATTCCTGAAGCGGCACGTTTGTGCGTTATGGCTCTTCATCCCGCACACAGAGCACCAAAGGGCATCGCCACCGCCGCCGCCGGGCGCCGCTGGGGCGCGCTTGCCGCCGCCGCCCGCGCCATTTGCGCGTCGGCCGCAGCCACCACCCTCGCTCGAAACACGAAATATCGGCTCCTGCTTAATTGTGGCTGCCATCGCGGCACTCGCCTCCCGTGCGCTCTCAGCTTGTCGAGCTACGTCCATCGCCGTTGACAACGTCATCGATGACGGGTTTCTCTCGAACAATTTATCCCGCGCGGCACCGCCACCCAGACCAAGGACGAACTTATCTGTAAGATTTTTTTCCAACGCGATGCCGAAGTGACAATAGCTTGCTAGACCTCGAAGTCGCGCCGCCCAGTCCTCCAACGATTCGCCTGGGCTACGCGTGGCTCCATAAAATTTTGCTTTATCCGCGTATGAACCCTCCTTTGGCTTAAAATGGTCATTTAGTAATGCTACCAACTCGTCGTACGTTTTCGTCGTCAGATCGGTCGGATGCGCTAGATCTCGCAAAAGCCGGTACGACTCATCCGAAAGATGTGTTATGAGCAATGCCCTTTTCTTATTTGCATCACTCACCCCATTCAGATTTACGAACTGTTCAAGACGGTTTCTGAAAATCGCCCACTCGCAAGTTTTGTGGTCAAAGACCGCTAGGTTACCGAGGAAAGACATTGGTAATTAATTTTCCGGTACCGTGGGTTACTGATCGTCGCCAATTGGTATGTTTTACGAGTGAGAAATAAAACTAAGAACCATGTCTAGTTGGTTTTAATCCATGACAGCGAAAAGTCATTGACATCGTAGCATAGAGAACTATGCTCTCTCTGCAAAGAGATACTAATACATATCATAGAAACTGAAAATGAAAAATTAATTTTGACGTTTGGTACCGACCACAGATTACTGATATGTAGCAAGCTACAGATGCGACAGTGAAATTTGCACTTAGTTCCATTGTTTCCGTTGTGGCGTTTTGTCGTCAAACTAATGTGTATAGAACTTGTAGTTATAGGTATGTATACACTGATTCCCGGATGCAAAAATAGGGATATTTGACCAAGGAACAAACTATTCAACGATATTATTATGTCATACGACGGAGAAGAATTGAGGCTTCTCAAGGATTCTAAACTCAAGCTAAAATACCAGGAAAATCACAAGATATAAGCTTCTGACGCAACAAACGGCATGAGGCTGCTGTTGTTGTAAGTTCAATATGGCGTTGTATCTCGTCCTCATTGAACGATGATACAATGTATCGTCCAATAAGGACGATGGGAAACAGCGCCACAACGGCTACACCAGAACTAAGCTGTCATAGGCCTGAAGTGCGATTTTTGAAAATCATACGAGTGACTTGGCAGTAGAAAGATCAGAGATTTTGTATCAAGAATAGATTCCTTTTTTTTAAGACGAAACAATTGCATCGGTTTTCTCTTTTTTACGTTATAAAATGCCATATAAATAAATGGTTGGATATACTTTTATCTATGCCACCTTTTGTGCCAATGAGACCGATTATCTATAGATACTTGTTTTAATTGTATGAGGGATTTTCCAAAAGCAAAAAAAAGTAAAAAGTTAGTTCCAAATTTCTCGATAGATGGCGTTAACAAGAGAGGGGTCGATTAGGTATGACCAGCACTGGTACCTAGCATGCCAACCCGCGATAGCCGTGATACGGCTTTATCACGTCTTTTATATCGTTCTTTTGCGCGCGAACGAACGAGATAAAAGACGTGATAAAGCCGTAACACGGCTATCGCGGGTTGGCATGCTACCAGTGCTGGTCTACCCAATATCAAACTGTACAAAAACATGTATAGTCATTCCTTACAGTCGCACACAGATTGCCATAAGAGTGACAGAGCTAGATTAGACGTAAACAGATAACAGACAACAGATAACAGACGTTCGTTCAACAGATTTCTGTTAAACAAATGTCACCACTTTTTAAGCAAATTCAAGCAAAATTCGTTCTTAACGTAAGGAAATAGCGGAGTCTTCCAGCTGGCGGTCTGGTGACAAAATGGTTCAAGACGGTATCTGTTTACTATTGACATTTCACTTATTCTAATGGGCGGTTGTCAAAAGTGTGAATGGATGTCAAGTAGCGTTTCTATGTCTTGCTTTATATTATTTATCTACCCCTATATTTTATCTTTGAGTATGACCAATATAAGCTGACCGCGGTGAATAACGTATAACGTCGCGCGACCACCTTATTTTGGTTTTGCTTAGCTTGATGTGTCGCCGTGTGTACAAACAAACCCTTTCTTATTGTTGTTCGTTTATTATAAACTATCTGCGGGGCTAGTATGCCAACCCACTATAGCGTGATATATCGCTATCACGCTTCCGCTCTCTTTCTATTTTCACACGAACGAACAAGATAAAAGATTTGATAGATGGATGTGTTAAATATCGCAATCGCGGGTTGGCGTGCGTACTAGCCCCGCTGTTGATGAAGTAGCGATTACAAGTTTCCCGGTTTATTTGTGTTTTTCTGTTAAGCCGGGTCCGCTGCGCCATGTTTTCGTGTTATGATGTTAGCAAACACGAAAACATGGCGCAGCGGACCCGGCTTTAGGTTTTTGTAGTTTGTTATTGTCGTTATATTCAAAATGGATACAAAGCCCATACAGCCACGTCCGATACTTGATTCATTGTTGACAGACAATAACACCGAGATTGTTAATAATAAACCGACAATAATATCAAAGGGTTTATACTGCGTCTTTTTATTAATAATATTCATAAATATACCATAGGTACCTAATCGACCCCTCTCTGTTCAACGCCATCTATCGATAAATTATGAACTAGCTTTTTTTTTTCTCTGGAAAATCCCCCATTGTATATACGATACTAGTGTTGTTTCTGTGATATATATCGACAGGCTATCGATAGCAGTATACCAAAATGAAAGTGAAGACAAGGGAAATTAATAATATAAAAACTCTACGGGGCTACTCGTGCATCGAGGGTTCCGTACCACACCACCACACAAAATGTTAACTTACAAAAAAGCGTTGTTTTCGCCGGGACTTTTAGCGTGATACAGACTCACACCTGGCCGGTTTTTATTATTTTTTATTATACTGTAGAGTGTGCTCTATAATCACACCAAGTTTGTCGTTTGTATGTATTACCGTTTTTACGATAGAGCGAGAAGAAAAAACGTTAAAAATAGTTTCCTGTATGAGCACCCTAATTTTTTACTTATTGTTAGCAAATCCCATAGAAAAAAATAAGACTATACAGGATGTCCCAAAAGTGGTGGTCTAAAATGGACAAGGTCGAGGTAGTGGAGATCATTTCCAACAATTTTGGTCCCATACACATAAAAAAAAAAAAAAAATTTAATAAAAAGTTGGAAATGTTTCAGTTTTTTTGAAATTTGCATTTTTGTAGTGTTGAAAAAAAAAGTTGAAAATTCAGTGTAACTTCTGAACCGTTCATTTTCGGACCTATGTGTATGGGACCAAAATTGTTGGAAATGATCTCCACTACCCCCTCGTTCATTTTTAGACCACCACTTCTGGGACACCCTGTATAATGTTCTGTGGCAAATCCGCTGTAATATAATAACCAGAGATCGGAACTACGGGTGCGATTACTATCAAAAGTATGGATATGACCAAAAATCCCGGGATTTCCCGGGATGTCCCGGGACTAGGTACCTTAGTAACGGATGTAAATACAGTACTAGGATTCCGAATGAACATGATTCTACTGCTTGTAGTATACACAATCTGTCCCTTTAAATGAATATCATGAAATTGGTTAGTAAACTAAGTAAATAAAACAATTAAATGACATTCAGGGTATATTTTTCTCGATTTAAATATGAACAACATATAACAGCTGTTATTTAAACTTAAATTAGGTACTAAATTCCTTGAGTTCCCGGAATCCCGGGATTTCCAAGTCATATCCATGTTAGTGATAATGTCTAAAATAGCACCCAGATTCCGATCTCTGATAATAACGCACATTCTGTGTAAATTTCAACTGTCTAGATATTACCGTTTCAAAGTTACAGCCCGTAATAGGTAGGATGGACGGACGGACAACGTGGGCTTATAGGAATAGGGTCCCGTTTTCACCCTATGGGTACGGAACCCTAATTACGAAAAATTTTCATAAAAAAGTTGTCACCATTCTCAAGTAATTTACGCCAAAAATGTGACAGTTACGAAGAAACTAGCACTCTCGTTTAAGGCTGGGCCACACAGAGTGCAGCTGCGGAACGGCTGCGGAACAGCTGCGGAACAGCTGCGGAACGGTAGCCGCAGTGCGACACCTCGCATATAATTCCATAGTTTACAACTACTGCCGGCCTGCAGTAGGCCCGCAGCCTTTCTGCAGCTGCACTCTGTGTGGCCCAGCCTTTCATCTCTATTCTTTATGGGCAGACTTTATGTAGGTATAAGTAAATAAAAAAAGAAACATTTATCTTTTATTTTATTAACTGATGAAACCAACAGCTTACGTTGAAATTTTTACATCAAATTAGTTTGGTGATGAAACCTGGATGACGTTCTTTTTACACCTCCAACCAAGGGACCGTAGGGAGACCTTAGTATTGATTTGTTTCTGAAAACTTCTTGATGGATGTTGACGGCTCAACTAATTCCAGTCTGGAAGGTCTGGGATGCCTAGGCACCGTCTGCAAAATAATAGAAATAAATTAACATAATTTTACGTAAAAATAAATTTGTATAAGTCTACCAGAATCTCATGGCATAAAAAATTGAGATTTTCGCATGGTAATGTCAAACTTTCATCTGTCTAGTCAAAGTAGGTACCCTTTACAAACTGCGACTTTTTGAAGCGGTAAGTATAAACGCGCGTTTATCAATCGCGTTACTGCATCGCTACTAAACTAGCAAATTAACAGGCGTTTGTATGCATACGCAACCATCGATACAGACGCGTGTGTGCATTGCGACAAAGACTGTTGATGTGACTGATCAAACGACGACAAACGTATTCCGTTGAGGCTGTATCACGTTTGCATCGGTGCTGCACCGCGACTGAAGTGCAGACGCGTTGCAAAAAGTCGCAGTGCGTAAAGGGCCCTAATCCAATTACCTAACCCAGTATGGCAATTCGTTCGTATTTCTATCAGATTAGTCATTACAATGCGTATATAAAAGCTTACATGCATAACACAATTTTGCCAAACTCCCGTACATCTTGCATGATGTCATTTGATTTCCTTATTTGCCATCAGATTCTGGTACTTACACCGTGTGCAATTGTCGATAAGTCGGGTCAACACTAATGGCATAAATTAGAGTACATATACTGTCAGTACAAATAACGTACGATTTTAGTTAATAATTTCCGAAAACAGAACAAGCTAAAATGAAATTCCACATTATGTACCACATTCATATTCAAAAAAGCTTTACTCGGAATGAATTATTTTATTCATTACCCAGGTCAAAACCTTAAAAACAGTAGTCGATTACTTACCGATGGAAAGATATCCTAGGATTATTTTCTGTAAAAACCCCCATTCTACTCCAGCAACCAGTAGCCACACAAGCCGTGGTGTATGAGATACGCACTAGATAATTTGTTTCGTAATAAAAACCAAACTCGCGTAATAACACACAATGTAACTCCAAAGACTTTGGTGCCCATGTGGGAACCACGGTAGCTCGAAAGCTGACTCTTTGACGTTCAAGACGGTGACATTTGTCTGTGTTTGTCTTTTTTTTTCAAATGAAGCGATACCATAACTAAGAATGAGAGACGGCCATTTATCAACTCGTTTTGAAAAAAAAGGTGTCTATCTTGATACATAGTCTCTGAGAAAGATGCATAATCTCCATAGTAATTTTGACATTTTCTACTGCCAAATCACTCGTATGATTTTCAAAAATCGCACTTCGTACCGACCGATTGGATTTTTTTTTTTACAATTTATCCTTTCGGATAGACAATGGGAACTAGCCCTTACAGCCTGGTCATAAGTTACATTTTTCTTTGTACTTAAAACGAACATAACCTTACTTAAAACCCTTCTAAAGGGGCCCATTCACAGTAGTCCTACATGTAGTCCTACACCAATATCGGATCGTGAATGGTGTTGTAGTCCTGCGTGGCGTCTGACGTCCTTGAGCAAAATGTATGAGTAGTCCGACTTGCAGGACAGTGTGTGGGCTCGCATCGCAGTCCTACATGTAGGACTACTGTGAATGGACCCCTTAACTCTTGAAAGCGTCGATGGTACACCCATTCCAATGTTCAAGAGAGTTTAATTTTTCACGTCTGTCGATAACGATAAAGGGGCCCATTCACAGTAGTCCTACATGTAGGACTGCGAGCCCACACACTGTCCTGCAAGTAGGACTACTCATACATTTTGCTCAAGGACGTCGGACGCCATGCAGGACTACAACACCATTCACGATCCGATATTGGTGTAGGACTACATGTAGGACTACTGTGAATGGGACCCTTAACGTCAAGTCAAAACCCATTCGGGAAGGCAATGGGAACTAGCCCTTACAGCCGTTGTCTTTAGTTATGTTTTTCTTTGTACTACATACTTTGTTTTTTCTTATAGGGTGTCCGATAAATAATGGATAACCTTGCACCGGCTGATAGAGGACCTCAAACCCGTCCAGAAACTGGATTTTCATGTCCAATAAAAGTGCTACGGTTTTCGAGATATTTGGACTTAAAACATTTTTTCTGAAATTTGGTACCTTTGTTACTCTTTTGACCACCATGGCCACAAGAGAAGAGATTTGTAACCCCGCACTACACTCTCGGCGAGAACTTTCAAGGAAAATTACTATGGCTTACGACGCCACGAGAACAATGAAGGGCATCCACACTCTCGTTCTCGGCCTGTCTCGCCCGTTCTCGGCGAGAATGAAGAGCCGGCATTACAATCCACTTTTTGCATAATATTCTCTAGAGTGGTGCCATCACACGAGCATGGAAAGTTAGTATAGCTAAAAAAGAATCTTAGGCTGAGATTCAGAGACGATTTTTAAGTCATAGTTCGAACTCCCGTATGTCAAAACCGATGCTTAGTTCAATTTTCGTATTCAGAGTCGAGTAAAACTTTGCTTAGTCTGAACTCAAACTAAGCCGAGCATTAGTTTCCGAAATCGGCGACTTAAGTCCTACTTTGGCCCTACTCAGCAAGGAATCAGGGCCATAATGCCAAAAATTGCCACCAAAACGAAAAATAATCCTCAATGTACTACCCGTTTGTTTGGAGGTGGCCGTCGATGACCGTTACAAAATTTCGTCAAAGGCACATTAACTGGTCCCGTCGACAAAAAATAATATAACAAGCAAATAAAAATTTAAAATTAAAAGCGATATTAGTGATCGGGACGGATGTGCCGTACGTGGTTGCGTTGCTAAAGGTTATAAAATTGCGTTTCATAGGGTCTCTTAGGGGTGCGGTACGGTGAAGCGGGAAGGGAGGAAGCGGCCAACTCGAAGCAAATGACTGGCAAAGGCTATTTTCACGCTGGGGTGGTAACATCTAAAAATCGATGTTGCCAGATATAAAAATGGGGTGGTCACATTTAAAAATCGATGTTACCAGATAAAAAAATAAAAAAATCTGCAAGTTGGTAGTAACTAGTGGTGAAAAAACCGAAACTTACCAGAGGACCGATGAAATTGGATTTTTTCCTATTCACGTCATCTTTCTAATTATTTTGTGATTCACGTTCAGTTTTGATAGCAAAACACATGTTTAACCAGGATCTGATGCTGAAGCAAGGAATGTCTTCGTACGAGGGTAGGTACTCCTCATCGGTAAACAGCATTGGATTGATTTTTAGGGTTTCGTACCCAAAGGGTGAAAGCGGGACCCTATTACTAAGCCTACGTTGTCCGTCCGTCCGTCCGTCTGTCCGTCTGTCCGTCTGTCCGTCTGTCCGTCTGTCCGTCTGTCCGTCTGTCCGTCTGTCCGTCTGTCCGTCTGTCCGTCTGTCCGTCCGTCCGTCTGTCCTACCTATTTAGGGCTGTAACTTTTGAACCGTAATAGCTAGATAGTTGAAATTTTCTCAGATTATGCGTTATTACGGCGGATTTGTTAACAAATAATAAAAAAGTTAAAAATTAAGGGGGGTTCTCAACGGGAGTCATATGCAGTTTCGAAAACTGTCGTAGCGAAGCAAAAAAGAAACTAGTTTTTATCATCGTTTTTTCTTTACGCTCTATCGTAAAAACGGTAATACATACAAGCGTCAAACTTAGTGTGATTACAGAGCAAACTCTACAGAATAACAACATGTGTCAAACTTAGTGTGATTATAGAGCAAACTCTACAGAATAACAACAAATACTAAAAACCGGCCAAGTGTGAGTTGGTCTCGCGCTAAAGGTTCCGGACAAAAAAAGTTTTTTTTTCTATCTTAAGGTGGTCGGAGAGCTGCGACCGTGGCGCCATCAGTTTTAAATTAATTGTGCCTGAAATACAAACATTTCACACTGAGCATAAAAGCTATGTATTGCAAATGTGCTAAAAGTGGCCACATTGGAAAACTTTTAGCACATTTGCAATACTTTTTTTTTTTTTTTTTTTTATTAACTATGGGTTTGCTCTTGACCTCAATCCAGTCCTCAGGACGAAGATGGGGTCGTAGATGTAGCGAGCTTACCCAGAAGATGCCTATTCACTCGTACTTTAAAGGAATTCGGGTTGTAAGTACTCGGAAATACTGACGCAGGTAAGGCATTCCACTCCTTGGCTGTGCGCATTATAAAAGATTCAGAAAGGCGCTTGGTGCGGATATGTGGGATGTCAACCAAGAAGGGGTGATATCCCGCGGTGCGTCTGGAAGTCCGATAGTAGAAAGGGGAAGGTGGGATGAGCTCATGCAGCTCTAGGGCACACTCACCGAAGTACAATCTGTAGAAGACCGACAAGCAGGCCACTCTGCGGCGGTGGGCTAGGCTATGAAGCTTGGCCTCCACCAGCTTACTATCGCCAATGAGCCTCCTGGCTCTGCGTTCAACCGAGTCGAGTGCGGCAAGTTGATACTTGGCTGAGCCATCCCACAGGTGGCAGCAGTACTCCATACATGATCGGTCCTGAGCTTTATACAATACTAAGAGCTGTCCAGGAGTGAAGTACCGCTTCACCTTGTTTAAGATGCCCAGCTTTTTGGCCGCAGTTTGAGCCTTAGACTCGATGTCAGCGCCGAAGTTGAGTTTTGTGGTCAAGCTTATACCCAGAAGCCCAAGACTGTCGGAAACAGGGACAGATGTACCCCGGAAAGTAGGAGTCAGATTAAACGGACTCCTTTTTGCGGTGAACAGACAAGCCTGTGTTTTGGTGGCGTTGAAGTTGACTAAATTATTGTCACCCCACTGGGAGACAACACTTAAAGTCAAGTTTGTCCGCTCAACCATGGCCTCCCTCTGCGAGCGTATTTTATCCCCGCTGGCCCCTGCGCCAGATACATATCTCTCCATGACAGTACTGTCATCTGCATACCCAACAATACCTGACACAAGGAGGTCATTGATGTGCAGCAGGAAAAGTGTCGCGGAGAGAACAGACCCTTGAGGAACTCCAGCATCAATTGCCATAAGGTCAGAAGAGCAGCTGTCAATGACAACTCTAATCGACCGTTCTCTCAAGAAATCAGATATCCAGCTGCAAAGATCAGCGGGGATGCCATAAGCGGGAAGCTTGCTCAGCAAACTAGCGTGCCATACCCTGTCAAAGGCCTTCGAGATGTCAAGTGATACAGCCAGTGCTTCACCGTGCTTCTCGATGGCCTCGCCCCAGCAGTGCGTCACATACACAAGAAGATCCCCAGTCGATCGCCCCCGGCGGAAGCCATATTGGCGATCACTGAGTAGATCATTGTCTTCTAGGTATGACAGCAACTTACTGTTAAGTACTCTTTCCATGACTTTACAGAGAATGGAAGTAATGGCGATAGGGCGGTAGTTGCAGGGGTCGGCACGACTGCCCTTCTTGGGTACCGGTTGCACATTCGCAAGCTTCCAGGATTTAGGCACCGTTCTTGTTCTGAGAGAGAGGCGATACAGGCGTGTTAGAACAGGAGACAACTCAGGCGCACAATATCTCAACACTCTTGCAGGTATACCATCAGGACCACTGGCCTTATTCACATCCAGACTACGCAATGCTCTGCGGACCTCTTTTGTATGTATTGTGACCTCCGGCATCGAAGAATCACTACGAGGGATGGTTGGCGGCTGTTTGGCACCAGCGTCCAGACGTGAATTGCTCGCAAACAGAGAAGCAAATAAATTAGCTTTCTCAGTTGCGGAGTGAGCCAGCGACCCATCAGGCTTCTGCATGGGAGGCAAAGTGGGACGGCAGAAGTTGGATTCGACCGATTTTGAAAGGGACCAGAACTGTTTACTACCAGAAGGGTAGGATGCCAGTTTGGCTCCAATGCGGCTGACATGGTCGAATCGAGCCCTCCGGATCACCCGTTTGCAGGACTTGGCGGCAGAATTAAAGGCCCTCTTCTTCGCGCGAACCCTACGAGCTCTAACTTTGCGGTCGCGAGCTTGGACCCATGCTTGGTAGGCGGCTTCTTTTTTAGCCTCAGCGCGAGCACAATCCGCATTGTACCAAGGTTGGGCTTTGTGACCGAGTGAGATGTCGGAGAAAGGAATATAATATTCCATTCCCTGTCGTATCACGTCCGCAACCGCATCAGCCGAACTAGCAGGGTCACTCGAAGAAAAACACACTTGCCGCCACGGGTAAGACGCAAAGAAATGCCGCATCTCATCCCAATCTGCCGACCCGTATCGCCAGACTCGCCTCGTGCCCTTAGGGCTGTCATCGGGAGGAGAGCAGATCGACACGGATTTCACCAGACAGTGATCGGACGTTCCCAGCGGGGCAGAGACCGATACTGAGTGCCTGTCTGGATCTGAAGTCAGCAGAAGGTCCAAACAATTGGGCGTATGACCATCAACATCCGGTACCCGCGTTGCTTGATTCACCAGCTGGGTGAGATCTAGCGATAATGCAAACTTGCGCGCCTCTCTCCCAGCATGGTCAGTTAACTGGAACGGGAACAGCCACTCGCTATGGTGGGCATTGAAGTCCCCCATAAAAACAAGCTCCGCCGTTGGATACCTTCGTTGGGCTGTCTCTGCCGTCTCAGTGAGATACTCCATGAGCCTGGTTGTCTCCTGGTCACCGTCGTGCGATCGATAGACACCGACGTAGAGAGATTTCTCCATTCCGGTGTCTACAAAAAGCCATAATACGGAGAACCCGGAAACCTCAAAGCAACGGAGACGCCGACAGCAAATGTCGTCGCGAACATACACACAGACCCCAGCTCGCCTCTTGAACTTATGTTCCAACGAGTATCCTGGGTAGTTGAGGTACGCCGTATCAGACGGGGTTGCTATCTGCGTCTCCGTTAAAAAGAATAGGTGTGGCTTCTCGGTCTCGAGGTGGTGGTGGACCGGATCGAGATTTGAGTGCAGACCTCGTATGTTACTGAGGTGCACTTTGAGTGGGAGGAAGTGCAGCCGTTGTCTAACCATTTTCTTTTTTGTGACTTTGTTTTTCATAGTTTGTCGAGTGGTGGAGAGGTGGAAAAAAAGTCGAGATGCCACTCAGGTACCCTAGAAGACCTCATGAGCTCGACTGACTGGTGGGAAACTCATTTGGAGACTGCGGGGACGCCCGAACCCCCCCGCAATGGCCACCGGGTCCTCCCTTCCAGTCGCCAACTGGCACGGTGGAGCATTGCGGGATTTTTCGCAAGTTGTGTGGGGCAGCCTTTCACACGTGGCTAGCGCACTACTTGGGCCCCCTACTAACTGCGGTCGGCCAACGACTGTCACCGTGCTTCGGATCCCGCTACCCTCCAAAATGAGTTTCCCGGTACAGTGTTGCTCAGAGGTCAAGACCGGTTCTGAGTAGCGCAACTGACTTTTTCCCATTCCCCAATGGCGCTGGGACTCCTGCACACCGACGGAACGCAGCAAGCTGCTTGGCGCCGGACTCCGGCAGGAGGGTGGTCGCGAGCCAGGCGGCTCCTTGCGGAGCCTACCACCGCTGTGGGGGATCGTTCAGCCGACACCACGAACTTGTTGTAGTCTGTGGCGGCGTTGCCCAGGGTGGACCACTAGGAGGTAGATCCCCAACCACCCCAAATACATAGCTTTTAGGCTTAGTGTGAATTATTATAATAATGGATTATAAAATAGAGAATCAGATACGATTGTCGCGAAACGTAAAATATTCATGAAAATGATTGTATTTCAGGCACAATTAATTTTAATACTGCTGGCGCCACTGTCGCAGCTCTCCAACCCCCTAAATCGTTAGTTTATGTTGTGTTCTCTAGTGGTGTGATACGGAACCCTCGGTGGGCGAGTAGTCCGATTCGCACTTGACCGCTTTTATTTTATGTTCACGTCACGGTCAGTTTTGATAGCAAAACACATATTTAACCAGGATTTGGTGCTACAGCCAGGAATGTCTCCGTACGAGGGTACTCCTCAACGGTTAACAGCCTTGGCTTGATTTTTTCATATTCACGTTCAGGTTTGATAGCAAAACACATGTTTAGGCTGCCTGTCCATTGAAGCGAGCTCGCACTGCTAGCTCGCGTCAATGGATAGGCAGCCTAAACCAGGCTCTGATGCTGAAGTAAGGAATGTCTTCGTACGAGGGTACTCCTCATCAGTAAACAGCATTGGCTTGATTTTTAATGTTCACGTTCAGTTTTGATAGCTAAACACATATTTAGCCAGGATCTGGTGCTACAGCCAGGAATGTCTCCGTACGAGGGTACTCCTCAACGGTTAACAGCATTGGCTTGAAATTTTTTTGTTCACGTTCAGTTTTGATAGCAAAACACATATTTAACCTGGATCTAGCGCTTAAGCCAGCAATGTCTCCGTACGAGGGTACTCCTCAATGGTAAACAGCACTGGCTTGCAATTTTTTTTATACATTTAGTTATGATAGCAAAACTCATATTTAACCAGGATCTGGCGCTGAAAATTGGAATATCTCCTTAAGAGGGTACTCCTCAACTGTAAACGGTATATGCTAGTCAATGCTGTTTACTGTTAAGGAGTACCCTCGTACGGAGACATTCACGGCTGTAGGACCGGATCCTGGTTTAATATGTATTTTGCTATCAAAACTGAACGTGAACATGATAAAATCAAGCCGATGCTGTTTACCGTTGAGGAGTACCCTCGTACGGAGACATTCTTGGCTTCAGCACCAGTTCCTGATTTAATATACGTTTTGCTATTAATACTGAACGAGAATAAAGAAAAGTCAAACCCTCGTTCGGAGACATTCCTGGATGTAGCATCAGATCTTAGTAAAATATGTGTTTTGCTATCAAAACGAAAATTAAAAAAAAATCTAGTCAATTCTATTTACCGTTGAGGAGTACCCTCCTACGGAGACATTCCTGGCTGTAGCACCAGATCCTGGTTATATATGTGTTTTGCTATCAAAACTGGCCGTGACGTGAACATAAAAAATTCATGCCAATGCTGTTTACCGTTGAGGAGTACCCTTGTACGAAAACATTCCTGGCTTCAGCATCAGATCCTGGTTAAATATGTGTTTTTCTATCAAAACTGAACGTGAACATAAAAAAATCAAGCCAATGCTGTTTACCGATAAGGAGTACCATCGTACGGAGACATTTCTGACTGTAGCACCAGATCCTGGTTAAATATGTGTTTTGCTATCAAAACTGACCGTGACGTGAACATAAAAAAATCAAGACAATATGCTGTTTACCGATGAGGAGTACCCTCGTACGAAGAGATTCCTCGCTTCAGCATCAGATACCTACTCGATACGTTCTCTGGCTAGTGGGCTCGGTAGCGAAATTGGATAACGCACTTCCCCGGTTTGGAAGGGTGCGGGTTCAAGTCCCGCCCGAGACTGAATTTTTCAATCTTTAATTTGATTCGAAATAGCACAACATGGCTGTAACATGTTCAAAATCAATAATATTTGAAATTGGAACAGGGTGTGTCATCTATACCGTATGAATTTCAGTTGTAATGCTGAACTTGCGGGTTGGCTAGTTTGTAATAACTGCCAGTAGATGTCGCTCACGTCCCCTCAAGACGCAACAGATTGAAAAAATTCGTTCTCTGGCTAGTGGGCTCGGTAGCGAAATTGGATAACGCACTTCCCCGGTTTGGAAGGGTGCGGGTTCAAGTCCCGCCCGATACTGAATTTTTCAATCTTTAATTTGATTCGAAATAGCACAACATGGCTGTAACATGTTCAAAATCAATAATATTTGAAATCAGATACCTACTGTTTAAACATGTGTTTTGATATCAAAACTGAACGTGAATATGAAAAAATCAAGCCGATGTTGTTAACCGTTAAGGAGTACCCACGTACGGAGACATTCCTGGCTGTAGCACCCGATCCTGGTTAAATAAATGTTTTGCTATCAAAACTGAACGTGAATATAAAAAATAAAACCGACTTCAAAACTCAAAAAGTATAAAATAATATTGCAGCCGATGAATTTAACGTTAGCATCTACAAGAATATCAATTTGTTTTATAGAAGTCGGTGTCAATGTCAAGCCTGTACGATTCGAGGCTGAGCTTGCAGTATTTTTTGGGCTAGGCTTGACACCGACTCCAATAAAACAAATTGATATTCTTATAGATGCTAACGTAAAATTCATCGGCTGCAATATTATTTTATACTTTTTGAGTTTTGAAGTCGGTTTTATTTTTTTGTTACAAAGTTTTATTTCATAATTTTTTGTGGTGAAATACATTAGTTGAATTCTGAATATCAGCACACACAAACGGTACATCGACACGAAGCAAACGTTTCAATCGCCGATGATTTGCTGTCAATTTTTGAAGAGTTATATTGTGTAGCTCCGAAGTGCGTCATCAGATCCTTACCGAATTGAAATGGGACCACCTCAGGAGTGGTCACCAACCACACCTCACCTTTCCAATAAAAAAAGAATTATCAAAATCAGACTACTCCGTAGAAAGTTATGCGTGTTCATACATAAAACAAAAAAATATATGCGCGTCGAATTGATAACCTACTCCGTTTTTTGTTTTTTCGTCGGTAAAAAAATCAAGCCAATGCTGTTAACCGTTGAGGAGTACGAGTACCCTCGTACGGAGACATTGCTGACTGTAGCACCAGTTCCCGATAAAATAATGTTTTTTTCTATCAAAACTGAACGAGAATAAAAAAATTCAAGCCAATGCTGTTTACCGTTTAGCTTAACATTGCTTTTTTTTATTATTATTAGCCTTATTCAGACATCTATATTATTTTATTTTTATTCTAGTAGTTGTGCTTTGTTCGTTTTTTGTATGTCTGTTTGCCAATCGGCAAAGGCCTCCTCCAACCTTCTCTATTCCTGTCTGTCATGTCTGTTCAACATTGCTATTAGGCATTGCACATTTCGAGCATATTTTGTAATTTTTTTTTTTTATAAAAATGTGATTATTAAGATTTTATTTTTTATTTCAATTTGTAGGTCCGTTAGGACCCCATGTAAGAAAGAGATGGCAATCAGAGTTCACTATCACTGCACAAGAGAGAGATGTAATTTCAACCTACTATGCGTTTGTTTTAAGTTTTTTCCCTGCATATCGAATATCGGCCGAACGCGCCCCGACACACGCAAAATTATTAAATAAACTAAGTTAGAGGATGGATTTCATATTATGGCATATAGATCCAGAGCCACCAACGGTCTAGGGCCTAAACGTATAGGAAAGCTGGATTCAGCCTAGCTCGAAAATAGACGCCAAAGTACATCATTTAGCCTCGGTCTTATGACTCAAAGCGGTCACTGAAATTTTTTACATCGGTCAGACAATCGCGAAAAAATGGGGTCTGGGCCTAAACATATAGGAAACAGTTTACCCACTTTACCCATCACGAAAAACCCGGTCTTACATGGCGAATCGGTCACCTTTTCAGAATCAGACCACTTTTATAGCATACCAAAAATAACAGATATCTCGACAATAGGAATAGCTAGTGATAGAAATAATTTGGTATGAACAAAATTGTTGGAAATTTAATGTTCTTTAAGTTTGTAATAGCTTTGTTTACAATTCTATGCATAGGAGACGAGATATTTGTAAAAACTTAATAATTAAAATAGAAATAGACAGATTAAGAGTAATAAGAGAGGGGGGGGGGGGGGTTTTGAGTAATTGTTTAAGATCGTATAAGTTAGTTTTTTGCAAATATCTCGTTTCTTATAACTTTGTTCACGATTTCATACATAGGAATGGAATAAAATTATTTATTTGCATACATTTTAAAAAGTTAATATACAAAACTTGTAGAACAAACAATTACTCGTATCAACAGTTTTATTCTGACCAATTTTTTTCTACCGCTGTCGGGATTACTGTTTGTTATTATTTTTAATAATTAGTTTTTGCACATATCTTGTTTCAAATACATAGAGTTGTAAACAAAGTTATAACCCAATTTGTAGCAACAAGCATTATCTACCATTTTATTAGACAAACTTTTTCTGTCATCAACCGTTGTCGAGATATCTGTCTATTACTATTTTAATTAATTATATTTTGCAAATATCGCGTTTCGTATGCATAAAATTGTGAATAAAGTCATTACAAAACATGTAAAACATATTATTATCTACAATTGTATGCTACACAAACTTTTCCTATCATCAACAATTTTTGAGATATATGTCTATTACTATTTTAATTCATTAGTTTATGCAAATATCTCATTTTTTATGCATCAAATCGTGAACAAAGTTATTACAAAACTTGTAGAACAAAATATTATCTACAATTGTGTCTTCAACAAACTTTTCCTATCATCAACCGTTGTTGAGATATCTGTCTATTACTATTTTAATTATAAAGTTTTTACAAATATCTCGTCTCCTATGCATAAAATTGTAAACAAAGCTATTACAAACTTGAAGAACATTAAATTTCCAACAATTTTGTTCGTAACAAATTTTTCTATCACTAACCATTGTCGACATATCTGTCATTTTTAGTATGTTATAAAAGTGGTTTGATTCTGGAAAGGTGACCGATCTGCCATGTAAGACCGGGTTTTTCGTGATGGGTAAAGTGTGTTCTCTCGATCCAAGTTGGTTTCACATTTCCTATATGTTTAGGCCTAAGACCATTTTTTTTCAATTTTCAACCCCGGTCTGATTTTGAACAGTGACCGATTTGAAAAAACTAAATATGCGGTGGTATTCTCCTAAAAGGGCTCTTTCGTAAAATGCATCCAGTTCGTTTCCTATATGTTTAGGCCCAGACCACATTTTTTCGCGATTGTCTGACAGCTGTAAAAAAATCAGTGACCACTTTGAGTCATAAATAAGACTTATAAATGATGTACTTTGGCGTCTATTTTCGAGCTAGACTGAATCCAGCTTTCCTATACGTTTAGGCCCTAGACCGTTGGAGGCTTTGGATCTATAACTTTATTTGCTTCTTCCTCTAATACTGAAAAATTTACAAGAAACTCATTACATTTTGCTGATGGTCAGTATTCAGTACCTATCTTTATTGCGGTTTCACTTGGGTATCACAAATAATAATCAACAGAAATCAGAAAACGTTGGATGAGGGCAGCGCAGGACTGATCGTTATGGCGATCCTTGGGGGAGGCCTATTTCCAGCAGTGGACATCCATCGGCTGAGATGATGATGATTATATGAGCTTCTCTCACTAGATGTACTCTGTGGAAGGAAAGGGTACCCCCACCAGCTGAATTTATTCTCTCACTGGAATATCTACCTCCCGGGCACAATCTGCAATAGCCACTGTGGAAGTCTTTAAATCGCCTTCGCACTCAAGTTGGCCCTTGCAGACAAAGTTTATGTAACTGGGGTTAGATGGACCCTGGCCAAATGCAGTGTGATTGCGGCGAACCTATCCAGTCGATGGCGCACCTGCTAGAATGCCCGTTGTGCCCAAAAACCTGCATGAGAGAGGACCTCAATAAAGCTACACTGGATGCTGTCAGGCTCGCCGAATATCTGGCCAATAAAATATAGAAATAGGACAATTGACACCAAAAGAAGATACGTTTTAATAGACGGCAGCGATTTCTACCTTAGCTTATAAACCTACTTCACTCATCACATCAGACATCACTCTCACAGACTATTATTCACTCTCACTCGACTCTGCACCCAAAGAGTAGAGTAATATCTGCACCACGTAAGAAGCCAGTGAATCGAGAATAAAGCACTCTTTGTAATCAAGCCATTTATTATATTAAATATCCATAAGAGTTCTGACTCTGACAGAAACATAAGGCGAGTGCTAGGCCGGCCCCTAGGACCATGCTAGGACCGTGATACCGCAGCGTGAGATGACGTCACAGGTTACCATGGCAATAGCGTGGAAATAGCGTAAACAATTGATTTCGTGCCATTTAAAATATTTACATAATTGAGCAATTTTCACCTTTATGCCGCTGTAATAAGAATGTTGACACATGAATGTTGGAATTTGTCAAGATTTGCCTAATAGCCAACATTCCAACCAAAAAAAATAGAGCCCGGATGCTACCGATTCTTACCGATTAACTCAACATTTCATAGAAATTGAGGCTAAAAGCCTGGTTGCCGAAGCCAAAAAATAAAAAAAAATAAAAAATCTTGTCTATGCTGCAGCGTGAAAATAGCTCGTTCAGTGTGACCACTTTTAGTAGATTTCTACTTTTTTGGTAGATTTAGGGCAAAGAAAACGATAATTTAGTAGTGGGAAATAGTTTAGTAGATTTGGTAGAAATTCGGTATTCGAAAATTAAACCAAAAATGCAAGGATTTTGGCAAAAAAATCAAAGCTGGCAATATAAATAGGTGAAAAAACGGGGGTTTTCCAGAACTTCTAGTAAAGCTTTAGTGGTGCAGGGTGCAGCGATATTAATCTTATCGCCTAATGTTGTTTTTTTACAAAAGAGGGCTTATGATATAAGACACAGAAAACTGTACCAACTTTCAATCTGCATAGGGACGACCAATAATATTTATTTGAAAATTGAAGCATCCATGTTAAAAAGTGATGAAAACCGATGATTCTTTTTACAAAAATGCGAAAATAACATGAGTAATGATGAGCGTTTAGATAAAAATGATAATATTTTGTTCAAAAACGTGTTTTATATTGAATTTTAACCATCTGAAACGCATAAATATTAGTTAGTAGATTTTAAGTAGAATTTGAATCAGGACTTGGTAGATTTTGGTAGATTTCAGCAGTCATTTTGGTAGTTTCTCTGAAAAAAAAGTGGTAACGCTGAGCTCGTTCGCAAATGACTAGTAATGTCAAAGTCCCTTTGACATATTTATAGGGAGTATTATTCCTCGTAGATTATTCCTTGATTTATCATAAATATTTGTTTGAAACTAGGTTTTGAAACAAGAAAATTCGGAACAAATCAGTGGTTTTTAAATAAAATGGACAATATCACAATATTGGCCGTGTTATTGTCCAATTTCTGGAGTATGTTGTGTTGAGAAATTACGATTTTTACGAGGATTGTTCAAGTCTTCAAGTCCTCCACTTCGTCAGCAAGAATGAAGATCCCTTTTGATGGTGCTTTCGATTACATAACGAAAGTAAATTAACCGATCCCCACATAACCCCCGATACCCAGTATTAAAAACATGATTGTTACTTTGATTAATGGAGAGCGACATTATACAAAGGATACCTACCAATATTGTGATGAGTAATGCATTCTACCACTGAGCATTGATTATGCGTGGTGAACTACCTAATGCCTCAACACCCTCCTTGACGGAATGCCTGTGCCGGAGAGTTTGTGAAGTTCCCATACTTTTTACTCGACAAAGCTTTTCTCAACACGCAACATCCTTGGTTATGTCAGCCTCAATGTTCATATCTTATCTCCCTAAATAGGTAAGTAATAGTCTTACATTCGTGGACAGTGACCGGCTATAGCAGTAATAATAAAAGTTCTTTTGTGTCTCTTTCACTGCCCGCGAACATGTTAAGATGGCTGTGTGATTTTGGCTTAAAATTTGCCACCCCGTATCTCTCTGTGGGTGTTGTACAAGATGACTAAAGGATAAGGGTATCTTATGCAGTGTATTTGTCAGTGAAACCTAGCCACCTATCGCCGCTTTACACATTATTTAATGTTTACACCTACAATATGCTAAAAGAGCTTTGCTATGACTGCTTGCAAGACAGTTGGTAGTCGTATATGTATGTGGTATATCATCTGTGCGGATTCGAACCCAAATCCTCACGGTTAAGTGTTGATACCTCCGAATCGCTCCACCAATCTTGAAAACTTGATTTAATTTATAATTATAATAATAATATTAATATGGACAAGTCTTGTGATCCCATAGCAATAAAAGTTTAGCGATTAGATTACATACATAGCACTATAATAAACATAATTTTTATTTTCAGGCCACCGTTGCACCAACAATGAAAATGTTTGATGTTGCAGCGTGATGAACAAATAAAGATAGGTACCGGCTGCGGCCCACACGCTGTGTATGTGCTTACTCCCTTTTTGAATCCCAGCTCGAGAGCACTACAAAATTATAATTATGTGGAAGTTCAGACCAGAAATGTTTTGGCTTGCGTGTTTGGTGCCCTAAAAATCAGATTTGAGTGTTTATATTGGATTGAGCACCAAAATAAAGCAATATATCTAATTGTGGCATACTGTGTGTGTAGTTCTGCAATGCCAATAAAGTGCTGAAAGAAGATAAGGAGTATGAAGAACAACATTATTGAATAATATCTAGTTGTCCACTTTCATTAAAATATTTCTTTGTATTGTATTGTATTGCATTGTATCATCAATATTTTGTGTAAATAAACCCCTTTTATTAAAATTTCCATAAATCAAACCTTGTTTTATTTTGAATGTGATTTTTCATGTTAGTTTTTCACGTTTCATTAATTTATTAGCCGATTTTACGCAGAAGCGATTCAAATCACCTGCGTAGTTTGAATTTTCCATTGTGTTCCATTAGCGTCGGGCCATCTTAGACAAAATCTTCTACCTCTTTTACTCTTATGACAACTTCGTATGGTTCTATCACTTCATTCTTTCATGTAGCAGTTTTAACACCTTGGCCACACCATGCCATAGAGTGTCTACTGAATGAACGAATGATAACTCGTACTTAGCCGAGTAGTGGCTTAGCACCGGTTGAAACTTGACTGTGAATACCAAAAAGTAAGTTCGCGTTAAGTACTACTTTGGCTGTCTTGGCTTAGTTCGTGCTTAGCACGTCTTAACGAATCGTCTCTGAATCTCAGCCTTAAAGTCAACTTTAAACTTTTCCTGAAGTGCGATTTTTGAAAATCGTACGAGCGAATTGGCAGTAGAAAAATGCATAATCTCCATAGTAATTTTGACATTTTCTACTGCCAAGTCGCTCGTATGATTTTCAAAAATCGCACTTCAGGAATTTTCCTAAGTTTGAGCTTGTGTGGTCTAAAAAAAATGTATGGTGACCTGCACTGGTAGCATGCCAACCCGCGATATGGCTTTATCACGTCTTTTATCTCGTTCGTTCGCGCGCAAAAGAACGAGATAAAAGACGTGATAAAGCCGTATCACGGCTATCGCGGCGCGGGTGTGCATGCTAACCATACAGGGTGGCCAACTTTATCAAAAATGCTCTATTTAGTGCTGAATTTAAAAAGGTATAGCACATGCTATTAGTTTGTTTAAAAATTAAGATACTGCTATTCAAACTGAACTGGAGCTATTTTTTGCAGTATCCGAGTTTTTCAAAATTAAGACTTACAAGGCGGTAATTGATTTGACAATATGTTGGAAGGCGGAGTAAAGCCTTAGTAGAGTCGTGGCCGTGGCGTTCTTCCATTTTTTGTAGCATTATCCGGCAAAAATCGACTCTAGGCTTTCTAGGAGCATAGTCCCTAGGCTCCAGGGTTTGAACGCGTGTCACGTCATACGGATAATGAAGATGTTTTTTTAATATCTCGTGGACAGTCGTCTTTCCAATCCCAGTGTTCTGTGCTATAGCACGCGTGGAAGTAGAACAATCGGCTTCAAGTTCACCCAGTACAATGTCTTCATTTTCTTCGTTTTGGGGTCTTCGCCGCCGCCGTCCCACCCCAGTCGTTTCGTGCGTATGTTTGTAATGATTGTTATTTTTATTAAGTACAAATGATAAATATTATCACGATATTGTGCTTAGTAACAGATACCAAATGCGTTTGTTAAGTTTCCCCAACTAATTTGATTGAAAAGAAATGCTAGATCACTTAGTCCGAGATCCGACCGTAAAATTATGCACCTATTCCTTAGGCGAACGAAATGTAATTCTAGTGTATGTTTATACAGGGGTTAATTCAACGCCGCCAAGTTGATTAAAAAAATCTTGCCGCAAGTGCCTTTTCCATTATAATTTTTGGTATAACTTTTTCCACGGTAGGTAGTATAATAATGTCTATGCTTTTTCCACGTGTTTGTTAGGGAAGTGAATGAGGTGCCATCGGAAGGAGACTGGTCTAAAATACTTTAAAAACTAGGGTTGCCATCTCTCAATCTGCCGCAACTATAGGGTTGCCAGGTCCAAATATGTCATTTTTGAATCTGGCAACCCTAGTCTTGCGGCAGATTGACAGGTGGCAACCCTAGTTTTTAAAGTACCACCAGTTAGACCAGTTAGACCAGTCTCCTTCCGATGGCACCTCATTCACTTCCCTAACAAACACGTGGAAAAAGTTATTACAAAAATTATAATGGAAAAGGCACTTGCGGCAAGATTTTTTTAGGCAACTTGGCGGCGTTGAATTAACCCCTGTGTAAACATACACTAGAATTACATTTCGTTCGCCTAAGGAATAGGTGCATAATTTTACGGTCGGATCTCCGTCTAACTGTTTTTATTGTTTTTCTCAATTTACAATGAGGTACTAAATATCTGAAGGTAAGTACGATTTAGTACCTGATACGTATTAAAACTTAGTATTGTTTAAAGTTAAATATCTCTTATGACCTTGATTTTCAGATGCAACCCTTTTTTTGTGCTTCTAATGAATGTGGAAAAAATATATGTACGCACGGCGACACATCAAGCTATTACAAAACCAACATAAGCTGGCCGCGCGACGTTATACGTTACTCGACCTACGCGCGGCCAGCTTATGTTGGTTTTGTATAGCTTGATGTGTCGCCGTGTGTACCTGTACAAATTAGGTACCTACTAAATCATCATGGAAATATAAAAAAGGTAGGAAGACTCGAACTTGGTCAAACGAAATGGTCCAGACAACCGGATCGTCAGGATGACTGGACCACTGTTTTCTATTTTTCTCCGTTTGTAGCGAGGTACTAAATATTTGATGATAAGTACCAAATAGTACTAAAGAGGTACTAAATCGTGCATAGCTTAAAAATCGAATCACTCGCTTGGTCCAGACATCCTGACGCTCACGGAAAACGCCTCGTTGAGATAATTTAATAAAACGATCCAGTAAAATGGATAATTATTTATTCATTAATTTGCTTTGCACATTACATTGAGTTAGGTAATGTTTCTTTATGTTTCGATTTAACATGGGTTTTAAGTGCAACTTTCTGAGCAAATGCAGCCGCACAATGTTCACAGGAATACGGTCGTTCACCGGTGTGTGTGCGTATGTGATGCGTCAATATCAGCAATTTCTAGAAATTATAATCCTATTTATACGACTATACAGGATGCCCCAAAACTCAACGTAAAGCAGAAAACAGGAGATACTAACTGTTCAAAGGAAAATTAAAGAAAAGTCCGTTTTTGAAATGTAAAATTCGCGACCCCCCCCGCGCCGAACTTTTTAGATGTAGTGACTACAAACGAAAACTTCCAAAACGGATAATTTTTGTACTACTGAAGTACCGAATGCTATGTGCGGCATCATAACAATATGGTAATACATACATACATACATATTCTCACGCCTGTCTCCCACTGGGGTAGGCAGTTCTTACCCCACTAAAACCTTGCATAAATCTATGGTTTGATGTCATTTCAGTGTACAGACTCTAGCTTCACAATGCTGAAAACATAAAACAATACGTACGCTAAATCCTCGGCCACAGTGCGGGCACAATCTGTTTTTCACCGGCGGAATCTTCAAATGAATCCTTTTTATATGACTATCAAGGTAATGTTTCTTCTGGAAATACTGTAAAATGAAAAAAAAAAAGTTACATAAACACCTTTAATCTGACCAGTGAATAGGTTAAACGAATAAACGACCAACGAATCCGCGTTCAAAAAAGTGTCCGAACCAAAAGAACAACAAATCGTAGGTATATAGAGTAACAATTACGCGCCAATCTTCGTTCTTGACTGACTATTTATTTAATTTTTTAATGCCTTTTGTTTTTTTTGAAATTGGGCGGCATTATGGCCATTTCTACCATGGCCGGAGATGATGATGAAAGTTGAATAAGAAAATTTCAGTGACCATGTGGTGACCATGTACAGAAATGTCAAACGGTCATTAGATTCAGGCAAAGGAAATGCAGCCATTTCTGCGTAAAATTATTTTTCAACTCGAGAAATAATGGATAGAAAAATCTGTAAATGGTTTTCGAATTTTGGTACCTTTCCTAAAATGAGATGTTGTCCATTAGGCAGAGATTTAGAAACAGTTTTAGAGTTTGACCCCCCCGGATGTCAAACCCTGCTAAAACTCAACAACTCACAAGGTATTTTAAGGTAGGGCATTGCCCCACGATGCCCCCCTCTAGCTACGGCCCTGCTAAATAAAAGAAAAGATAGTACATTACCCTGGAACATTTTTCACAGAAAAATTTCGTCTTTTTTAGATGCACAAGGTTGTAGTGACATTTCATATGATATTTACTTGCATATGTTTTATCACATCCCAGGCATGGTATTCTGAAAAACATAGATGCGTGAATGTGTGTATTTTGAAAGCTAAATTATATATATTTTTACAGTCAAAAAAAGTAAAAACGATAAAATTATACTTAATAATTTTTTGTTATTCACTTTTTATTTTGGAAGGAAATCTTGGTAGAGGCAGACCTAGGAGGACGTACCTATTCATTAAATAAATCCGGTCAAATGCGAGTCGGGCTATTCGCGCATCGAGGGTTCCGTACCACACCACAACAGAACTTTTTTGTCCGGGAGCTTTAGCGCAAGACCGACTCACACTTGGCCGGTTTTTAGTATTTGTTGTTATTCCGTAGAGTTTGCTCTATAATCACACTATGTTTGACGCTTGTACGTATTACCGTTTTTACGATAGAGCGTGAAGAAAAAAGTTAATAAAAACTAGTTTCTTGTTGAGAACCCCCCCTTAATTTTTAACTTTTTGACTTTTTTATTATTTGTTAACAAATCCGCCGCAATAACGCATAATCTGAGGAAATTTCAACTAACTAGCTATTACGGTTTAAAAGTTACAGCCCTGGGCCTCAATTGCGCAATTTTATACGGGTTTGGTTTGGTTTTGGTTTTGGTTTAGTTTAGCTGAAGTAAAAAAGCTATCGCGATATTTTTTTCTGAACGGTTAAATCGCACAATACAGAAAATTCGGTCGAACGGGCATCAAACGTTACGCTAACGTATCTTCCGAAATAAAGCTAAATCGTTACCGTTAATATAAACGTTTTTGGTTGTGGTTTTGTTTTGGTAGTATCGTTCAAACTTAGGGCGATTGAGGCCCTGAATAGGTAGTACGGACGGACGGACGGACAACGTAGGCTTAGTAATAGGGTCCCGTTTTTACCCTTTGGGTACGGAACCCTAAAAATCACCCAGTATACAAGGTCCAACTTCATAAATGCTGACGGTTTTTTTAACATGCTGACCAGACCATCAAACTGAACAACTTTCTCTACGTTCTGGTCTCAACTCTCAACCAACGTCGAAATTTGCACAGAGTGGCTTAGTTTTGTATGGAACAGCTGATATTTATTTCGCGATTTCGGTTTTGTGTTGGTCCCATTGGAGAAAGTTGTTCAGTTTGATGGTCTGATCATCACCTTAAAAAACCTTCAGCATATTATTATAGCCCTCGATTACCTGCGCCAAGGATTTTTTAATATAATTAAAAACAAAACCGATTAAAAGCATACCTTTCCTTGAGCTGATGAAGCTGATGATGCATTGAACGTTTCAGATGGTTTCTGAACTGGAATTCATTAGCAAACTGTATGTCGCATTCAACACAGTATGTGTGTTCAGATGTTTGCGATGCACTGTGTTTTAGGCTGTTATGGTACAACAGATTTTTATAATGTGTGTATGTAACGTTACATTCTTTACACGTAAATTTTGTGTGACTTTTCCTGGAAAGTTAGAATGTTTTTTATTAATCAAGAACAAATTCACATTGCAAGGACCGTAACAGGTGGCGCACACTGGTACCAAAGTGAGGAAAAGTGGACTTAGGTATTTTTAACCTTTTTAGGGTTCCGTAGTCAAACAAGGATCCCTTATATGTACTTTCGTCCATTCTGTCTGTCTGTCTATATGCCCCAACTAAATAACTCGTTCATTTATGCACCTATTGAATCGAAATTTGGTATGAAAACAGATAACTGCAACCCAAAAACAGAAATGTTGTAGTTACCCCATACAACGAAAGAGGGGTAGGAAAAAAATTGTTTTTCTTTTTTAATAAATTGAGTGAGATGTCGTTGGATAGGTCTTGTTTAATGAAACAAAGCTCCCAACTAAATAATTATAATTAATAATGCTCTGAAACTATT
The DNA here is from genome assembly GCA_922987775.1 of Agonopterix subpropinquella. Classification (NCBI taxonomy): domain Eukaryota; kingdom Metazoa; phylum Arthropoda; class Insecta; order Lepidoptera; family Depressariidae; genus Agonopterix; species Agonopterix subpropinquella. The sequence goes on from OV277710.1 coordinate 7,759,861, forward strand.
TGACAATGTAGCTTCAATAAAAATTATACAGAACGCTGTAGCACAATCAGGGTGGGAGAAATCCATTTAAACGTAGGAAATGATAAACTGCATAGGTTGGCAGCCAAAAAAGGTTAAGAATCCCTAAGTCCACCTTTCGATCGCGATCTATCGAGTCTATCGGGACCACAGAACAGAGAACCCGGCTTCGCATTAATAGAAGTAGTATGCACGTGCAACCCGCGTGCCACTGATGTGAGTCACAAGACTTATGAATGACAGTAAGGTTCTTATAAGGTTGAATTTAATTTGATTAGTTTTTGGTTGCACTAGTTCTCATGATGCCATAGAACCAGATAATTGCCTCGGTCACTACTAGTGGAACTGGAACTGAATGGTTCCTAGACATCAAATGGTCGCGATTTCGCCTCAACGCGCCGCGCCGTGTCTGCGCCTCGATTCTTTCAGTAAACGGTGGCATTGATATTGCATTCCAAGGAAATAGAGTCATTTACCCCAGTTGACACTTACCTTATATGGCACTCCACACGAAATTTAGTATTGAACTTCTCTCCACAATAGTCACAAATAAATGACAAATGCATGTCCGTGTAGTGTTTGTGGAACTCTTTCTTTTGACTGGAACTAAAATAAAAATGTAAAAGGATTAAAAAAAAAATTAAATGTATGGATGGATTCATCGATTTTACAGGTCTCTTGAAGATAGCCGACTCTTTCACATTTTGAACCAAATCGGATGATGTCTTCTGTTAAAAAAATAATGACTTTTGTTGCCTAGAAAACTAAAAAGAGAGATAGGGTGCGATACATGGTACAATAATATACTGCGCCTGGTATTCTCTTCCGACCACGTGACTGACACAAGCAAGCCTACGTCGTCATACTCTTTTACCATGTTTAGCGGCCATTTTTTTGTGACGTAGGCTTGTGTCACTCTGGGAATAGAAGACCTTGTTTTTTTAGACTATGGGTGCGATAGATATGTATCGCGCCGTCATGCCGCGGGGGCAGGACCAGCGGGGCTAGTACGCCAACCCGCGATAGCGACATTTAACACATCCATCTGTCAAATTTAGTCTTATCTCGTTCGTTCGCGCGCTAATAGCAAGAGAGCGGCAGCGTACTATATCACGCTATCGCGGATTGGCGTACTAGCTCCGCAGTATACGGCGTAGTGGAGACTGGACGCTAACGAGTGAAACTCTGTAGAGTATTTACACACGGCGAAATATCAAGCTACGCAAAACCAAAATAAGCTGGTCGCGCGTAGGAAGAGTAGGTACCTAATGTATAACGTCGCGCGGCCTGCTTATGTTTGTTTTGTCGCCGTGTGTACACTCAAGAGCACTTCAAGCTTGACACTTTGGAATTTGTATCGTTCTTATTTAGTGCGCCATAAGCGGTACAATCGAACTTGATGTGCTCTTGACTGTACGAATAAACTGATGGTGATATTATAATCACCGCAAATCTAAAACATGTAATGAGCGTTTTTCTTTTCTTTTTTAATTTTAGTTCCAATAAAACTCGACAGATGACATGCTTATCGCTCCATAGAGACGTAGGCGAGATAATGTCAAAATCATGTCAAGACTGTGCCTGACTTTTTTTTAAAGGCCAAGGGATCGAGCCCATACAACTATGTCAGACGTAAACAGTTTCATATTTTCGATTAAAATGATTCGTAAATAATGAAAAATTCAATCAAAAGATGTGTTGGCATCTTTTTGATCATCTTCTACCTCTTTATTATTAAAAAAAAACTTTTTTAAATGTTGACCTTTATTCGCACAGACCATAACGCCATCTATCGATCCACTAGAAAACCAAAAGAAAAACGCTCATTGCATAAATTTAACTTACGGAAATCTCATTTCACATTTTACACACTCCAAAAGTGTCTTGTGATTCGATTTCACATGCGCACACATGTGATGTCTTGAATAAGTGAAATGGCCACATTGCAAACAAACGTACTTCGAATGTTTATAACTGTGTTTTTTCAGCTTATACTGGGATGAAAATGTTCTTTTACAAATGTCGCATGTCCAGTTTTTAGACTGAAAACAGAAAATTCGTGATTTCGATGTTTGGGAACGTACCCATACTATGTGACCCGTTTAGGGGGGGGGGGGGGGGGGGGGGGGAGAGCTTAGGTGCTCGTCACGTAGTCAATATCCTCTAGGGAAATCTTGCGCACCGTTTTGAATGAACTTTATACGCGATAATAAAGAACAAAACGAGACAAAATTTTTTTACTTTTTGTTTACAAAAAATTGTTTAAAAAATATACTGCGGGTGGTCACCGAGGGGTTGAGTGGGTAAAAAATGGGTCATGTAGTATGGGTACGTTCCCTTGTCTCCATAGTTGTTCAGTTCGATAGTCTGACGTACCCCTTTGATATGTAACGCATGGGGAGGGGTTGCTTCTTAGCGATAAGACCGCCTTATTTTGTGCCTCTTGTATTCTTTTCTCTGTATTTACTGTTTATTTAGTGTAAAAGAATATTTGAATGATTGAAGTAATTGTTAATGGAACTTTTAAACAGTAACTGGACAAAAGACTACATGAAAACATATTTAAAAAAAATTACTATGCAACATAGAAATCAAAATTATGTGTCCGACCAGGCTTTCAACTTAATAATACTATTTTAATTAGATTTAACAACATAAATTATTTTTGAGCAATAAAATATAGTTACCAAAACGCGGTAAGAACCTGTTAAATGATTAATTCTTGATTAAATGAAATAGGCATTGAAAGAAGTTTGGCGGAAGGCCATATTATGTGAGACCCAGACATATAGGTCCCATACATGAATGAAACTTAGTAATACGTGTAGAGTGAAACAAAACTAACAAAAAAGGAAATTGGTTGTAATCTGTAGAAGTTGGGGGAAAGGTATTTCTCCTTATGATACCTTTTGTATCAAGTGTGTGAAACTCATAATCTTTCTTATTAGGTAGCCCACTCAATCTTCTACGCATTCTTTGTGTTTGTTTTAATAAAAATTCACGATAACCGTATAATACTATGATAATGGAATCAAACGAAATCACACGCACTATCAGTTCAATAAAGCCAAATACGTTCTGTAACGTCCATAAAGGTATCATATAGACGAACTGACAGCTGAGAGAGCGAGATGTACCTAGCGGCGCCACTGTATAATAGAAAGAGATACGTGACGCGAGGCAATAGAACCGTTTTTGGGAACTTGTCAGCACAATCGACTGGGTAAATATTCGTGCTCTGTGAATAATTAGTGAATCTAAAGTGAAGTCGTAGATTATTTTGAGAAATATACTAACACTGTTTCATTAAATTACCTACAATTTCACGTTAGATTCACAATTATACACAGAACTCGAAGTTTTAGGGTGCCGATAAGTGCCGACAAATGCACAAAAAACGGTTTCATTTGACAACTCATGTCAGTTACTCTATTCCGACAGGTATAATAACTTTATGGTAACGTCCAAAAACTACCTCAGTGATAATATTGGATGAAAATAGCAGTCATGGTTGCGTTTTGCTACTTACTGCTTTTTAGATGATTTGTCTATTTTACTAGTAATTTCTACTTTTGAACCCGGACTTCTAGAGATGAGGAATTTTTTTTAAAAATGCCTTAATTTTTTCTGTTTGTATTAATTATGACCGCCGTCCTGAAGGGCTTTTAGTTTTCGTAAAAATGGCGGATCCAAATTCGCCAAAGTTCTTTAAAAAATGAGGTATTTATTATAAAATGCGAATGTATTTTTCAAAATATAAGATGATAAAAATATTAACACCATGTTTGAAGCATGTATAATGGGAAAGCCTTAAATATGTGCAAAAACAAATTACGGTCAGATTTTTTAGAATGGGATAACTACAAAATTTTAAAGGACAACCGACACTCTCCCTTGAAAAAACACCTGAAAATGTATAGAAGTTTTGACTGACGTCAAATGTGTAATAAATTATGGGGTTTTATAAAAACGACTCAGATTGTATCATTTATTTTTATTTAACGAGTTATTTAGTCATTTATTATTAATCACGACTTATTGTAATTTTTTTCATACCTAACTATGTTTTTGTGTGCAATAAAGAATCTATGAATCTATAATAAATTATAAAAAAGCAGCAACCCCAAAATGGCTGTCGTTTGATAGGAGGTGATGCAAGCACTATGTTTTTTTTAAATATAAAAATGATAAAAACTAATAAAGCATTATAAAATAAACTGATGCCTACAATTAGTTTAAAGTTTTCCATAGTCCATATAATAAAAATATAAGTACGGTTATACATTTTTTGGTATTATGTGCCGGATGTCCTTTGGAACTGTCAGTTTTTTTTTTTCTATTTCTGGGCTCAAATGTGCTCTTAAATACTATACCGAAAAAAATATCAATTATGAATTAGTCCCAGCTTAAACTGTAAAATGACTGGGCTAATGGGAAAGCAAACATAAATAAACAGTAAATTTAATGAAAAACCGTAAAATATGAACATACCTTAGAGTGATACATTTTATCATGCTGCCTAAGACGTTCTTCTGATGAAAACTTAAAAAGGCAGAGTTCACAATACATCTTAAAGTTAGATTCATAGTTTGTGCTTCGCTCTTTTTCCATATAATCAAGTAGTTCTTGTTTATCTACTTCAATCTTTTTGAAAAGCTTATCTTTTTTGTTCAGGCCTTGTACAACATTATAAAAGCGGTATCTGTGACGCTTTCCTGGTGCTTTGTAAATTTCCGTTTTTTCATTATCATTATCACCAAAATCAAAACTTGATTGATCACCATCATTTACTTCACTTTTACAGTCATTATTATCATAATAATTTATGTCATCAGCATCATCTTTGTTATCTATGTTGGTGACAGCATGTTTCTCATCACTATAGAAGAATGCAGCATCAGAATTATAATCATTGACATCATTGTTATCCTCTTCATCAAAGTTATTATCCACATTACAGTTTAAGTAATGATTTATAGGCTGGTCTATATTTTCCAATTTGTTAACTGCACATTCATGTATCTTGTTTTCTTTGTGCTTTATTTCCAAATCATAATAATTAATTCTATTTAATTTTTTTAAGGTAGAGAGACATTCATACTGAAAACAATTAGTTTTGAATTACCATTTTATCATGTATAAAAGTATAATGTTTTGCACACTATAGTATAATGCATACCTCTGGTCCAAATTCATGTTTATATTTGAGTGTAAATTGAGCTTTTGCAACTTGTTGTTGAAACTTGTATATCTTGTTGAACACACTTATACATTCCCAGCACAGGAGAGGTTCTACGTACTGGAAAGAGAGACAAACATTTCTCATAAGCTAATAAATACGGGTTTTAATGAATATACATGCAACTTGCAGTTAGAGAGGAAACCAGCATGACGGGCTCACTCCCCGTCACACTGGGCAGAGTTTCGGTACTACTAGTGAAACGTGGATGTTCTGAGGTTTCAGAATATCTCTGACGACCCCCTTGGTAAATATAGTCGTGAGCATATGCTTGCAGTTAGTCAGAGAAAGGCACATTTTTTTATAATTTTTTTGCTATAATCTTTGTGAATGTGTCGTTGGTGTACCTAATAAACTATTAAACTATCTCTATCCCTATCCCTTTAAAGCTAGGCAAACAATGTATTTTGAAACTTATTTATCAATAAATAAAAAAAACCCATGGTGTTGGAGTTGGTGTCAAGGCAGCACAATCCGTGACTAGGCTTGGTATGATTTCTGGGGTTGGGTTTAGTATCCTGCGGCACGAATTTGGGGGGGGCAGGGGGTTAGGGGGTCCCCCTAATGCCCCCCTAAAGAGAAAAAGTGTGAAATTTGAGGTTATAATTATTAGCAAAAAATTGTATTTTTAGTATCCTGCAGTCCAAAAATAGGTGGTAGAGGGCGTGGGAGGGGGTAATGGGTAGGGGGGAGCCCCCCCACACCCCCGCTGGTAAGCAAAAAAGAAGTGAATAAACGAAAAATAATGTTTTTTTTGTAAGGGGCAGCAAGGGTGAGCAAGGAGGTGTTAGAGGGTGAGCGAGGGGGATGGGGAGGAAATGGCAATCGAGACGCGCGCGAGAACCGACACAGAGCAAAAAACGTTATCTGTATCGGCATTGGCACAGGGCCGTAGCGGAGCGAAGTGGAGCAGCGGAGGCCCGGCCCCTTTTTGACAGAAGTAAGTAGTGCAGTATAGAATCGTAGTGAGGAACGGAGCAAAAATGTTACGACTTGCTACAATACGTCTGCCTATTTATAGGTATGACGTCAGTGGGGACCCCCCCTCCCCCCCTAAACCCCCCAGACCGCCAAAATGACTCATTTAGGGTTATAATAAATAACTTCAAAATTTATTTTATTTAAAAAAAGGGACGTTTCCTCACCCCCCCCCCCCTTTTGGGGGATGAAGGGGGGGCCCCCTACCTCCTCCCCCCAAATTCGTACCGCAGGATACTCAACTTTTACCAATTTATGTTTTATATGTCTCACGAAACCTTGGACATGAAAATAGCCACAGATGTAAAGTGGTCAAAACAACACAAGATCAGAACAATGATGCGATGCACCACACCAGGCGAGTCGTTGTCAACCTACAACGTAGGTCGTTAGCAGAGAACGTGTTATATTACCCCCACACTTCAACAAACTTACTGGATCTAAGCTGGCTACAAGTTTGTTGAACAAGTAGGTGTGTTTGCCGAGCTTGCTGAGCGTTCTATCAGCAGCCAGACATCCCTCGCACATTGTATTCTTGCCTTTCACTGCGTCTTCATACATCTTTGAAGAAAAACTGGAGGAAACAATAGATTCGTTAGTCGACAACACAATATTAGAACCGAACTTCTAGGAAAAAACGTCGAAGACTCGAAAATATATAAATAAATTCACATCACCTACTACTAGTAAACTGTGTGACTGTCATAGATATATATATTACTAGCGTAAGGATAAGCTCATCAGAATATTTTATAAAAACCTTCTTCATAGAACCAAAAATTGGCGGCATCTGTCATAACTCGTATACGAACTATGTCGTGTCACGTTGACTACGTGAGTGGTGCGATACACCTAACCTTGTATGTGCGTGCATAATATTTGATAATATTTTTAGTGTAAACTTTTAAGTTGGTTTAGAACAGATCAAAGCAAAATGTTTTAAGGTGTTCAAATGAAAGACATGATATTCAAGTCAAACAATTATATTGTGTTTTGGTTATCGGAACAACCACAGAAACATAAAATTATACCTATATACTTAGGTACAGTAATTTAAAATCACTCATATTTGCTTACAACAATCAACATTAACAAGAAAAAGAAAGGAGTCACTGTTTCAATATTGGTATGGCTTTTATTACACTTAGGGCACAGCGTAAACATAAATAATAAGCGCTCTATGGTCGCGACGGGCCAATTCGTGCGCGAGGTGCGGGACGCTGGAGGAGCGCGTCTCGGCCCTCTTTGCTTGCGCGCCGTACCAATTCTGAACTATGACTATTGGTACGCGCCGGCAGCAGTGTCAAATGTTATACTCAAGAGCGCGCACGTACCACAATGGTTCGAATTGTTTGTATTATTACGATCCAAACGGAGAGGTCCACATTTTTTTAGAATAGGTACTCTCATTCTAGGTACACCTAGACCTAGGTGTGTCGGTGTGTGTTTCGGATACATCCAAAAATAACCCATTTAGGGTGCCTGTCCATTGAAGCTGTGCGAGCTGTGCGAGCTGTGTAGCTGTGTTTTTTAATCAATCAGGAGCTCGGGCGATATCGGCCGCGCCTCGCCCAAGCTCCTGATTGGTTAAAAAAACACAGCTACACAGCTACACAGCTCGCACAGCTTTACTGGACAGGCAGCCTTATGTTCCGCGATTTGATGTAGTTTAGAAGTTATGATTTTTTAAATGTGTACCTATTTGAGAATTTTTTAAAGGAGCGGCTTAAAAATGTCATAACTTTTTTTGTACTAAGATTTTTTTTTATTTTCTTAATGTGCATGATCGTTTAGATATACTCTTCCAAACGTAAAATAATCAGCAACATGAAGTCAATAGAAGTTACTGAAAAAAGAGTCGAAAGTGAAAATTGTAAGTTTGAGTTCGACTCAGCAAAATTTTCAAAATTCTCTTAAAAATACAAAATGGATGTTCCATAGGTTGAAACTAATATCAAAAGCTTCTGTGATTATTCAACTTACCAAATAAGAAACAAAAAGTGGTTCTTAACAAGCCATTTTACGCTGGAATCGGCTTCCAAAGTTACTTAGATGAAAAATAAAATTCGCTAGAAATTTTATTTTTGAAAAAATAGTATTACCAATATTTTTTATTATTATAAGTGGAGTCGATGGAGGTTTTCACCTCGGAACCCAATTACTTTTGATGATATTTAATTAGTCATAATTTTAGCAACAATAATAAAAAATAATAATACTATTTTTTCGAAAGTAACATTTTTTCTTAGTGGATTTTTCACCTAACTTTTAACTTTTATCTTTGGAAGCTTATTCCAGAGTAAAATGGCTTATTAAGAACCACTTTTTGTTTTTTTTTGTAAGTTGAATAATAACTGAAGTTTTTAAAATTAGTCTCAACCTATGGTGTTCCTTTTTGTATTTTAAGGAGAATTTTAAAAATTTTGCTTCTTCTAACTCAAACCTAAAATTTTCACTTCGACCCTTTTCTCAGAAACTTGTATGGACTTCATCATCATCATCATCATCATCATCATCATCATCATCTCAGCCGATGGACGTCCACTGCTGGATATAGGCCTCCCCCAAGGATCGCCATAACGACCGGTCGCGTATTGCCAAACTGTGTATTACCACAGACACCCATAGTCTGTACTGGATCACTTTGTGCTCGCTGAAAAAAACATAATATTGAAGCAAACTACATACGAGTACAGAGCAATCTGTACAGATATACAGTTTGCTTGCATTTATGTAAAGTACAGACTATGGGTGTCTGTGGTAATACACAGTTTGGCAATACGCGACCGGTCGACCGGTCGGCCGGTCGTGGTTTACAGAAAACCATTGTCTGTACAGGGTTACTTTTTGCTCTTTAAAATAATCAATATATTGGAGCAAATTAACTATGAGTACAGAGTTATCTGTACAGAGTGCAAAAAAACACCCTAGTAATATTTTAAGTGAGTTTTTAGACCATCAAACTGAACAACTTTCACTAGGGAGCCAACATCGAACAACAATTAACAAAAAAAAAATCGACTGTTTGATACAAAACTTCAGTACCAACTCGACTCAACTGTAAGGAACAGCAATTTTTTTTTTTCGACTTTGTCTCCCTAGTGATAGTTAATTCAGTTTGATAGTCTGAGCTAAACCAATAAAAAAAAAAAATATGCAGGGTTTAAGAAAAAGTATAAGTATAACCTTTAAACCACATACTCTACCCATCAAACTGAAATTTTTTTACTATGGGAGTAAACCAGTCAGCACAAAAAAAGCAGCAGTTCCCATACTAAATTGCAGCGCCTACTCTACATGATACTTTTCCTTACACCCTGTATAGTTTCAATGCTAGGATTAATTTAAGAATTGCATAGACAACTTTGAACCACGATAACTTTGAAACTATGTTATAGAATAGAATAGAATAGAATAGAATTATTTATTTCATATTATCAAATTCATAATTACATGTTACATAAAAATAAAAATGTCAAAGGATAATATGATCGTCAAGAATAAAAAATAAAAAAATAAAATAGAACAATAAAATGTCAACATCACTAATATAGAGAGTAACAATGTCAAATAAATAATGTAATACATAAGAAAATACAATTCAATTTAAATAAAATGTCGCTACAATTACTTATTGTAGTCTACTTAAAGTCAAACAAAAGAATTTCGTTTACAGAATAAAATTCACCATCCAGCAAAAGACTTTTTAGTTGGCGATAAAATGATTCGTCATTGGTTACATTCCTCAGATGTTCAGGAAGTCGCTCATAATAAGTCGGACCTATTATTCGTGGGTTTTTAGAAGCCATTTCTGTACGACGGGACACGCTAGCCAGTCTTCCCGCGTTGCGTAGTGAATGGCCTCCACCTACACGACGATTGAAATGGGTAATATTCCGACGGACATATGAAATAATTTCAAATAAATATAGACTGGGCATAGTCAAGATATGCTTTTCTGCAAAGTGAGTCCTACAAGTTTTACGGGGCTTAATACTTTCCATTATACGTAGTGCCCGTTTTTGTAATATAAATATTATATTTGAGTCCGTTGAATCCCCCCATAATAGGATGCCATAGGTCATAAGCGAGTGGAAATGCGCAAAGTACGTTTGTCTAAGTACGGCACTGGAAACAACTGGTCGAAGTTTTCTTAGTGCGTAAGTTGCACTGTTAAGTTTGTCACATATATTTAAATACTCGCATGTATTTTGAATACTTCAGATTCAAATGTTGAATGTTAATAATAGTCTCATGTGAACCTCAAACGTAACTAGTTTGAAGTTATGGTTCCGCAATTATAGGCTGTCTCATTTAGTGTTATAAGTGGCGACGGGCTCACTCCCCGTCACACTGGACAGAGTTTCGCTACTACTAGTGAAACGTGGATGTTCCGAAGTTTCAGAATATCTCTGACTACCCCCTCGGGGAATATAGTCGTGATCATATGCTCATTTAGTGATAAGATCGCATGTAAATGCAGATGATGGCAAAGCTGGTCCCTAGTTAAATGGTCTAAGGTCCCTAGTTATGTGGTCCTTAACATTTAAAAAATTAACTACTACTAAGCGCTGGGCAAAATTTAATTAATTACCAATTACTTTTTGTAATTGTTAATTGCAAGTACTCAATCACTTTTTTGGTTACTATTATAATATTTATAATCAACATATCAATTTGAAAGAAACAGATAATGTCTGCACTCGCATGTATTTTGCGCTAAACTTTAGGTGCCATATTAAATACCACAGCAGACCGCAGTCAGATAGCATACAGTCTGTACTCGTATGTTTTTTGCTCTGATGTTTTAAAGCAAACTGTATATCAACACAGACACTCTCTGTACTGGTATGCAGTATGCTCTTCATCTACAAAAGCAAACTGTGATCGATTGCAGAGCAACTCCTGTCTGTAGTAGCATACAGTTTGGCAATACGCCGACCGGTCCTGCGCTGCCCTCATCCAACGGGTTCCCGCCGCCTTCACCAGGTCGTCGGTCCACCGTGTGGGGGGCCTGCCCACGCTGCGTTTTCCAGTACGCAGTCGCCACTCGGGAACTTTTCGGCCCCATCGGCCATCGGTTCTACGAGCAATGTGCCCCGCCCTGTGCACCGCCCTCAATGTGCACTGCCACTTTAGTTTAGCAATTCTTCGGGCTATGTCAGTTACTCTGGTTCTTCTGCGGATCTCTTCATTTCTGATTCGATCTCGCAGGGAAACTCCGAGCATAGCGCCCTCTCCATTGCCCTTTGGGTGACTTTCAGCCTTTTTATGAGGCCTTGAGTAAACGACCACGTCTTTGTTCCATATGTCATCACTGGCAACACACACTGATCAAAGCCTTTCATTTTAAGACACTGCGGTATTTGGGACGTAATGATACTACGTAGCTTCCCGAACGCTGCCCAGCCAAGTTGGATTCGTCGGTTGATCTCTTTCTCGAAGTTGGACCTACCTAACTGAATAGTTTGTCCCAGGTAAACATAATGGTCAACAACTTCGAGCGCAGAGTTTCCAGTCATTACAAGAGTGGGTACAACATGAATATATATATATATATATACAGGGTGGATTTTTGAGACGGGGCAGTAAGGGCAGCTACCTTAACCGTTGTGGCTACAGCAAAACGATCTTAAGAGACTATCCTTAACTTTTTGAGACATTTTGAACGGCATTCACAGATTTTGAAAAAAATGTACAGTCAGCTAGAAAATAGGCCATTTACACAAAAACTTTTTTTTATGCCAATACATCCTGTTTCTTATAAGGATCAATAAACTCTAGCAGACCAACCGAGGTTTGAGTACTAGAAACGTCAGAAATCTCAAAAAACTTTTCCCATACATTTCGTTGGAAATGAGACTCCAACCTACTCCAACTCACTTTTATACTTAACAAAACTCTTTATTATGGAAAGACTGGCCGCTAAAGTAAACAGATTATGCATTATTCGATCATGATTTTGGATATCACGATTAAAAAATCGCACTCCTGCTCAAAAAGCGAAAAAAATAAAAAAATTTAAATTCCATACATACCATATTTTTGAAAGCAAAGATAACATAGTTTTCAAGGTAAATAAAATACTTACATGTTCATGTAGGTTTGTTCGAAATACGAAGTTAAAATTTTTATTCTTTTTGTTTATTCTCGACAAGTGCTATTTTTGAATCGTGAGATTCAAATCATGATCGAATGATGCATAATTTCCATAATAATTTTGAAATTTTATACTGCTTATTAAAACGTGTGAACTTTAAAAATCGCACTCCTGTTTACTTTAGCGGCCAGTATTTCCATAATAAAGAGTTTTGATAAGTATAAAAGTGAGTTGGAGTAGGTTGGAGTCTCATTTCCTACGAAATGTATGGGAATTTTTTTTTTAGATTTCCGACGTTTCTAGTACTCAAACCTCGGTTGGTCTGCTAGAGTTTATTGATCCTTATAAGAAACAGGATGTATTGGCATAAAAAAAAGTTTTTGTGTAAATTGCCTATTTTCTAACTGACCGTACATTTTTTTTAAAATCAGTGAATGCAGTTCAAAATGTCTCAAAAAGTTAAGGATAGTCTCTTAAGAACGATTCGCTGTAACTACAACGGTTAAGGTACCTGCCCTTACTGGCCCGTCTCAAAAATCCACCCTGTTATATGGGTGCACCCAATATTTTCTTTTCTGTTCAAATTGATAACTAACAGCAAGTACGTCTTTATCTTCTGACGACGACATGCTGAATGAGTACAAACGAGGCATGACGCCTCCGCCTCGCTCGACTTATTCCATGACCCCGCCCCAACCCGCCTCGACCGCGCCTCGACTCCGCCTCGACTCCTTCTGTATGCGATACCCCTTACAAACCTAATTCATAATCAGAAATCAAACTATCCTCATACAAAGAAGTATTATTTTAGAACGTCCCTACAAGGTTAGTTCGTTCAGCTTCACCATAATGAATCATGAATCTCGGTATAAAATTATCACTTTAAAATGCGAATGTTTAATTGTTAAACTAGAAAGAAATATAATGTAAGGTTACTTACCGATGATACGATATTCCATCTTTCTTTTTATTAACTTTTGTATGATAATTTTTGCACCCTTTAACGACGCAATTTGACATCTTTACAGTTGTCAGTCCCGCAGACGACTAAGTTGCGTAGTGCTCTAAACTGACATTTTAGAGCCAACGCACTGGGGACAATAGTCAAGCTCGTAGGCCGGGTCCTTACGCTAGTAATATATATATCTATGGTGACTGTACTATAGTCTTTGCTTACGATAGGTACGAAATTGCTTTAGCACTGAGCAAGTAATCACTACGTTTGTGGTTTTATTGCTTTAGAATAAACAAAGAATATAATAAAGAGAACCTTCCTTTTAGTAGGTACGAAACTGGTACGAAATTCACAAAAAATACAATACAAAATCTTGACAAAAATAAAAACAAAACAAACAAAATCAAAATGTCAGTCTTTTTTTTTTATAGTTTATCCTTTCGGAAAGGCAATGGGCGCTAGCCCTTACAGCCTGATCATTAGTCATATTTTTCTTTGTACTTACAACCTAACTTAACCTAACCTACCTAACTCTTGAAATGCGAGGATGGTACACACCATAAAGTTATTATACCTGTCGGAATAGAGTAACTGACATGAGTTGTCAAATGAAACCATCGGTAGAGAGTACATATGTTCCTTGGAAACCATTTTTTGTGAATTTATCGGCACTTATCGGCACCCTAAAACTTCGAGTTCTGAGTATAATTGTGAATCTAACGTGAAATCGTAGGTAATTTAATGAAACAGTGTTCATATATTTCACAAAATAATCTACGATTTCACGTTAGATTCACTAATTATTCACAGAGCACGAATATTTACCCTGTCGATTGTGCCGACAAGTTCCCAAAAACGGTTCTATTGCCTAGTGTCACGTATCTCTTTCTATTATACAGTGATGCCGCTAGGTAGATCTCGCTGTCTCTGCTGTTAATGCCTCTCTTCCGTAGTATAATACCTTTATGGTACACACATTCCAATCTCCAAGGGAGTTTTACGCGAGGATCAATCCGAATCAAGCGGGAGCGCCTTTCTTTATTTTTTACTTTTACTTATTAAACTAATTCCACTACATTAGCACAATAATGACCACGAAAAACTAATTTAGAAAATTAAAAACAAAGCCCGTCCTTTTCTTCAAGATTCCCGTGCAAAACTCTCCTCCTCGCCTAAAACCTAACTAACACATTGAAAGCGAGGATGGAACACATTCCAATGGAGTTTTACGCGAGGAGTTCAATCCAAATCAAACGGGAGCGCCATTCTTTATTTCTCACTTTTACTACATTACTCCATTAATGGCACATTAACACCTCCACCATTATTGGCAACGTAAAGGCGAGTCCGCTGCACCACAAACATGTTCGAAAAACATTTTACCCCCATCCCCCGCAGGCGAACGCGGGTGATGTTTACCGTTTATTCGGCAAACATTACGTTTTTCGAAGAATGTTTTGTTCAAAAACTGGCGCAGCGGACCCGCCTTAAGGTCTGTGCTCAAAAAAAAATCGTCTTCTATGGCTCGAAACAGACACCAAAATAGTAGCTTATCTATGAGACACCCATTAGTAAATTAATATTTCTATGCAGACACCAAGCAAGAGCAATGGCGCCAAGCAAGCTCCATGTCAAAATCATTGACCTAGGTCATCTATATATTTTAATATTTAATTAATTTTCTTCATACCTTAGCAGCCTTGGAAAACGCCTCGTTGAGACTTAATAAAACGATCCAGTAAAATCTATAATTGTTTATTCATTAATTTGTCTTGCACATTAGATTGAGTTAATGTTTCTTTATGTTTCGATTTAACATGGATTTTATATGCAATTTTCTGAGCAAATGCAGCCGGGCAATGTTCACAGGAATACGGTCGTTCACCGGTGTGTGTGCGTATGTGATGCGTCAATATACGCATTGTCTGAAAATTATAATATCTACTATTTATAATAAGACTATACAGAGTGCCCCAAAAATTCAACGTAAAGCAGAAAACAGGAGATACTTTTCAGGGAAAAATGAAAAAAAGCCTGTTTTCGAAATGTTGACATTTTTTATGTTGTGAAAATCACCACCCTGCAACTTTTTAAATGTAGTGACAACACTGAGGTACCTACAATGTATGCAACGTGTTAATGAATTAGCGCAAAACCTCATACACCCCAACTGATTTATAACAAAATAATTCGAATGAAACAATAATTTAATTATTTTGATAGTTAAAATTTAAAGTTATTCGCATTTTAAGTTTTGAGGCAACAATTATTTCTTATCATTTCAGCACTGAAAGAAAGCGCTAACGTACTCATGGATACATTTTTATAATCTTGTTTTGGTAGTGAGTGTGCCCATGCGCTGGGTTGTCACCGGGTTCAGTAAATTTTAAATTATGCAAAAAAAAAATTTAATATTTAAAAAAAAAAATCCTATGTTGAAACCATGATAATTCGATTCTGCTCTCGATTCTAAACAAACTAAACATCGCGCTTCATGACGTTGTCCCATTCAACTGCGGCGATATAGTACTCTGGCGTTTTAGTCTAGTCACTGAGCAGTTTCCTTGTATGGACACCCTAACAATAATTTATCGATCCCTGAAACTTTGTAGTGTGATAAAGTGGAGTATAAAGATTATGGTTGACAAAGAATCTAAGATTGTTTTTATTCGGAAGTTAGGTATTTGTACCTAAACATAAAAATCACTCGTAGCTCTCGGTGGAAAAATGTTCGACCCGAAATTCCTTTGGTATTTGTCAGTATATACTAATTAGCATATTATGTGACGGTATCCAGGAACATTTTAGAATTTAGGAAGGGAGAAATATAAAACTACCGTTTTTGTTCCATAACTACTTCAGGAAATTTAGTCGATCAATTTTTGTCTTTTTGTACGTATTAATTACTTTGAATATATCGTCTTGCACAATAATCTAAAAGTTTTCGTTTTCGATCACAGTTTTATTATTTTTGGGCAATAACTTACATCGGAAAATATTTCGATCTATTTTAATGAATTTACAAGTTACAGTAGACCTAAATAAAACGGGTTTTTAAAGTATCTATTAAAATGTAGATTTGAAAATCAACATTTTGTAATCAATTTTCGTACCGCGCGCGTATATCTTCAATGAGTCGCCGGGTGCGGAGGGGTGTTGAGGGAGCGGACACCGCGCCGCCGCGCCGTCGTGCCGCCGCGCCGCACGAGTAATAATAAAAATACCCACGTGCCCACCATGCTACATGTAGCGATACGCCGCACAGATGGACCAAGAGTGCGATTTTTGAACATCACACGTTCAAACGAGTAGTAGAAAATGTCAAAATTACTACTGAGATTATGCATTTTTCTACTACTCGTATGAACGTGTGATGTTCAAAAATCGCACTCCAGAAGTGCGAGTTTTGAAAATCATACGAGCGACTTGGCAGTAGAAAATGTCAAAATTACTATGGAGATATAAACTAGAAGAATGTAAATTCCCGAGTGAGCTGACACAAATCTATGGAAATCTAAATCTATCTATCTATCTATGTCTATCTATCTATCTATCATCTCTCTGTATTGGTACTCTAGTCAGGTAAATGTACTCAAGTGAGGAAATGTAGTGTCAGAATCATATGGTTTGGAATGCGGTGTAAGACAAGATGGGCTTACGTCTCCCACCCTTTTTAATCTCTATGTAAATGAGTTGATCGCTGAGCTCAGCAGCATGCATGTCGGCTGTCACATCGACGGTACCTGTGTCAATAATATAAGTTATGCAGACGACATGGTGCTGCTTAGCCCGTCGATCGGTGGCCTCAGGAAACTGATAAGTGTTTGTGAGGCGTATGCATCTAGACATGGATTGAAATATAATACAACCAAAAGTGAATTCATGCTATTTAACCCAGTAAAATTAAGCTGAAATATACCAATCAGGAGAAGTAATTTCCGGAGTTCTGAAACTTTCTTTAAACGTTCCTTTGGTACGTAATATTGAAGAAAAAAAAAAGTCCTGGTGAGGGAGGGGTGAGCTCGAGGAAGGGGGGGGGGCTCTAAAGGTGACTTTTTTCAGTTTTTCGCGTATTTCTTGAAATCTAAAAGTCGTATCGAAATACTTTGTATGGACAAATTATACCTAACAAAATTTCCTACAAAACAAGTGTTATGCATTTTTGTCATAGGACTTAACCTTTGAGGGCTACGGGGCCGAGAAAGTAACGGCATTTTAAAAATTAGGAAATTTGTATGGCGACCCTCATGAAAGTTGAAGATAAAAACAAAATGATTTCATATTCTTAATCAGCAACCCCGAAAACCCCCAGATACAAATTTTCTGTCGGTTCGGAGAACCCTTAAGAGCTGCATTGGCTTTTGAAATTTCCATGGCAGCCATCTTGGATATCGCAATTTTGGATTTTTTTCACCGCCAACCAAATCTGACCAAGGTTCTCTATGACAATCGTTCAAGGTCCATAACCCTATCTGTCATAGTTTCCGCGGGCCGTTGACCTCATCTGTCAGGAGTCGACCTTCTGAGGAAGTCGAAATATTATTTTTATCGCCAGGGCATCCTTATGATGATCCCTAAAATCATTTTACTATACGTTGAATGGGGGAAACCCGGTGAACAATTATACGGGTATTTATCTAATATCTATGTGGGGGGGGAGGGAAGGCTGGGTCAACCAGATACCTCCAATTGATCTCCGGTTTCCCTTACAGTACAAGGATGACATTTGGGGATCATCATATGGATGCCTTGGTGATACAGGGAAAACTTTGACTTCCTCGGAAGGTCGACTCCTGATGGATGAGGTCAACGGCCCGCGGAAACTATGACAGATAGGGTTATGGACCTCGAACAAATGTCATAGAGGACCCTGGTCAGATTTGGTTGGCGGTGAAAAAAATCCAAAATTGCGATATCCAAGATGGCTACCATGGAAATTTGAAACGCCAATGCAGCTCTTAAGGGTTCTCCGAACCGACTGAAAATTTGTATCTGGGAGTTTTCGGGGATGCTGATTAAGAATATGAAATCATTTTGTTTTTATCTTCAACTTTCATGAGGGTCGCCATACAAATTTCATAATTTTATAAATGCCGTTACATTCTCGGCCCCGTACCCTCAAAGGTTAAGTCCTATGAGAAAAATGCATACTATTTGTTTTGTAGGAAATTTTGTTAGGTATAATTTTTCCATACAAAGTATTTCGATACGACTTTTAGGTTTCAAGAAATAAGCGAAAAACTGAAAAAAGTCACCTTTAGAGCCCCCCCCTTCCTCGAGCTCACCCCCCCCTCACCAGGACTTTTTTTTTCTTCAATATTGCGTACCAAAGGAACGTTTAAAAAAAGTTCCAAAACTCCGGAAATTATTTCTTCTGATTTATCTAATTTTACTGGGTTAATTTAAGTCCAGTAAGAAGTGTCCATCAGACATACCTGTCTTGGCTCTGAAGGGAACACCTCTTAAAAGAGTGTCACAGTTCAAATACCTGGGACACATAGTGACAGAAGACCTGCAGGGTGATGCAGACATAGAAAGGGAACGCAGGGCGCTTGCAGTCAGGGCCAATATGATAGTCCACAGATTCAGGCATTGCTCAGCGCATGTAAAAATAACATTGTTTAGAGCGTACTGCACATCCATGTACACCTGTAATCTGTGGACTGCATATCGCCAGGCATCTCTGAAGGCCCTGCGCACCCAATACAATAACGCCTTCAGGATGCCGCTGGGGCTGCCGCGCTTCTGCAGTGCGTCAGGCATGTTCGCGGACGCTCATGTCGATGGGTTTCCCACCACGCTCTGCAAACGCTGTGCCGCCGCACTGCAGAGGGTTCGCGCCAGCGCCAACAGCATTCTGAAGATGGTCGCAAGTAGATATGACAGTAGCTTTATTAAGCACTGGGTCGGTCTGCACTTAAGTGTTTGTACTAACATAGTTATTTAAGTGTGTTACTAATAGTCCGAGATCCGACCGTAAAATTATGCACCTATTCCTTAGGCGAACGAAATGTAATTCTAGTGTATGTTTATACAGGGGTTAATTCAACGCCGCCAAGTTGCCTAGAAAAATCTTGCCGCAAGTGCCTTTTCCATTAAAATTTTTGGTATAACTTTTTCCACGTGTTTGTTAGGGAAGTGAATGAGGTGCCATCGGAAGGAGACTGGTCTAAAGTACTTTAAAAACTAGGGTTGCCACCTCTCAATCTGCCGCAAGACTAGGGTTGCCAGATTCAAAAATGACATATTTGGACCTGGCAACCCTATAGTTGCGGCAGATTGAGAGGTGGCAACCCTAGTTTTTAAAGTGCTTTAGAGCAGTCTCCTTCCGATGGCACCTCATTCACTTCCCTAACAAACACGTGGAAAAAGTTATACCAAAAATTTTAATGGAAAAGGCACTTGCGGCAAGATTTTTTTAGGCAACTTGGCGGCGTTGAATTAACCCCTGTATAAACATACACTAGAATTACATTTCGTTCGCCTAAGGAATAGGTGCATAATTTTACGGTCGGATCTCCGTCTATAACATCAATATGGATTATAATATCTGAAATAAAGAATTTTTATTTTTATTTATTTTATTTATAAAAGAGAATCCGTTGTCAGATTTGAGAAAATTGGCCGCCTATTCAAATTTTTTGTTTATCGATTGCTTCCAAAATCGATATCTAAGGGTCCACGCAGACGATTTGAGAAAAGTGGTCGCCGTCCTTAATTTCTTAATCGATATCTGGAGGTCCGCGTGGACTCTGAACACAAATCCGTTGTCAGATTTGAGAAAAGTGGCCGCCATTTTGAACTTTTTAGTTTGTGGATCGATTGTTACCAAAATCGATATCTGGAGGTCCGCGTGGACTCTGAACACGAATCCGATGTCAGATGTGAGAAAAGTGGCCGCCAATTTGAACTTTTTAGTTTGTGGATAGATTGTTACCAAAATCGATATCTGGAGGTCCGCGTGGACTCTGAACACGAATCCGATGTCAGATTTGAGAAAAGTGGCCGCCATTTTGAACTTTTTAGTTTGTGGATTGATTGATTTGGATGCATGGCTAGGGGTGAGCCTAGTCGCAAGCGTGCGGGTTGTCTGGTACCGGGTACCCCCAGGCACTAATTTGCCTTCTTCCTACATGCGGGGCTCTGTAGGAAGTGACCTCGAATTTCCCTAGCTACTCGTGGGACTAAAGATGTGCGAAAAAACTAATAAGCGCGGAAGAGGCGGCGATGTTGTTCGCCACACGTCACGCCAACGGTCATCACGTGGCGAAAAGCGGGCTACGGAGTGCCGTATTGCTACGTTGAATGTGCAGAGAGGTATGAAAGATAAGATGGATGAGGTATGCGAAATGATGCAAGAAAGGAAAATTGATATATTGTGTGTGAGTGAGACCAAAAAGAAAGGACAGGGCATTTCTCAGCATGGTCCGCTGACAGCAATCTGGTCGGGAGTTGCCGAGACGGACCGAGGCGGTCAGGGTGTTGGGATTGTCCTGTCTGATCGAATGGCTCAATCTATGAAAGAATATGAATGTGTGAGTCCTAGGCTTATGTGGGTCAGACTAAAGGTTGGTTTAACCCGTATCTTTCTGGTCGGTGCTTATGCCGCAGATATGGGTTGCCAACCTTCGGAGAGAGACATATTCTGGGAAAGCTTACGAGATACCTTGGATAAAAGTAGAGCAAATGAACGCGTAATTATGACAGGAGACTTTAATGCATGGGTAGGTATTAGAAGAGATGGTTATGAGCAAGTGTTGGGTATGTTTGGTGATGAGAGAGTGAACGATAACGGTGTGGAACTGCTAGACGTGTGTGTAGAACGGAATCTTTCTGTGATGAACACCATGTTCAAACACAGAAGGATCCATATGTACACGTGGGAGAGACAAAATAGTAGAAGTATGATTGATTTAGTAATTGTGGATGAAAGAATGAAGAATGCCGTTGTTGACACGAGATCATATCGTGGTGTCAGTGTAGGGACTGACCATT
Source organism: Agonopterix subpropinquella (assembly GCA_922987775.1). Taxonomy (NCBI): domain Eukaryota; kingdom Metazoa; phylum Arthropoda; class Insecta; order Lepidoptera; family Depressariidae; genus Agonopterix; species Agonopterix subpropinquella. The sequence continues at coordinate 7,781,146 of OV277710.1, forward strand.
ACTTGGTAGTCTGCCGGATAAATGGTCTTCTCAAACGATGGCGCCATCGAGATCACGAGCCAGTGTCTATGTTAGAAAGGATAAAAGTGGAGATGTTGCAAGATGAAGGCATAAAAGAAGAGTATAAGAAAGAAGTATGTCAAAGAACAGCTAGTCTTAGGGATAGTACGAGAGAAATTGATAATTTAGAGGACATGTGGATGATTTTGAAATCGAGCCTAATTGAGGCAGCTTCCAAAGTTTGTGGAGTTGTTAAGAAGAAGAATAAGAGGTCGATGGATAAAGGTTGGTGGGATGATGAAGTACGAAAGGCTGTGCATGAAAAGAAGAAGGCGTGGTTGGATGTATTGGCGCTGAAAGCCAATAGTAGGATGACTGGAACAATGAGTGTAAATGGACCAATTGAAAATAAGAAACGAATGTACACCGATGCAAAAAGAAGAGTGAAAGAAATTGTAGAAAGGAAGAAAAACGAAATGAAAGATAAGTATGACAGAAAATTTTCTAAAAACTTCAGAGCCAACCAAAAGTTGTTTTGGAAGGAGGTTCGGTTGGCTCGTGGAGTATTGGATAATTCTAAAGTGAGTGTGGTTAAATCAGAGGAAGGAAATTTGTTAAGTAAGGAAAATGAGGTGCTGGAACGTTGGAAGGAATATTTTGAAAGTGTTTATGCTTGTGGTGATAATAACCCGCCCCAGGCGTCTAGTAGATGGATGGGGTCGGAGAATTTGGTGATAGATGAGAATGATAACAGCGAGATAACTTTGGATGAGATTATGAAAGCGATGAAAAGAATGAAATTAGGAAAGAGTGCGGGGTATGATGGAGTGTTCGTCGAAATGCTGAAGAGCGGTGGCATGGTGGTGGCAAGTTTGCTTTGCCAAATCTTTAATAAATGCTGGCGAAGCGGTCACGTTCCTGGAGACTGGTGCAAGGCCGTTATCGTTCCTCTTTATAAGGGAAAGGGCTCAAAGCAAGAGTGCAAAAACCACCGCGGCATTAGTCTTTTGAGTGTTGTTGGCAAATTGTATGCTAAGGTATTAATTGAAAAAGTGATAGATGTTAGTGAAGAAAAAATGTGGGATGTGCAGGCAGGATTTCGAAAGGGAATGGGATGTATGGACCAAATCTTTTCCCTAAGGTGCATAGCCGAAAAATACCTGGCAAAGCACGCGAAGGTATACTGTGCCTTCGTGGACCTGGAAAAGGCGTATGATCGAGTGTGGAGGGAAGAATTGTGGTCTACGCTATCTATATACGGTGTTGACGATCACTTGGTGCAGGCACTAAAATCATTATACGAGGGTTCTAGTGCCTGTGTCAGGGTCAACGGGGCGCACTCAAAATGGTTTAACATCACCAGTGGAGTTAGACAGGGTTGTGTTGCGTCCCCTTGGCTTTTTAACCTGTATATGGATAGCTGTCTGACTGATCTGAAAGAATGCGAAAATGGTTTAAGAATGGGAGAGTTACTAGTCAAGTGCCTCCTGTACGCTGATGATCAAGTGATACTTGCATCGTCAGCGGGAGAGCTACAAGACATGGTAACTCTCATGAATACAGCATTGAAGAAGAAAGGAATGAAAGTGAATGTGAATAAAACTAAAGTAATGGTAATGGAGAGGGATGAATGTGTGACTGATTGTTGTATAATGATTGGGAACGAAAAAGTGCAACAAGTGAATGAGTTTGTATATTTAGGATGCATGTTTACTAGAGATGGGAAATGTGAGGGTGATATGCAAAGGCGAGTAACAGCGGGAAACAAAGTAAACGGTGCTCTGCATACTATTGTGGCTAGCCAAGTAGTGTCCAAAAAGGCACGACTTGCTATACACAATGGTGTGTTGGTGCCTACACTTATGTATGGCAGTGAGTGCTGGGTATGGCAGAAGAAGCATGCAAGTAAAATTAATGCTGTTGAAATGCGTTCCTTGCGAAGTATGTGTGGTGTCACGATGAGAGATAGAGTGAGAAATTGTGTAATAAGAGATCGATGTAAATTGAAAGAAGATATTGTGACTAGAATAGAGAAAGGTATGCTTCGTTGGTTTGGTCATGTGGAAAGGATGAGTGACAGCAGATGTACGAAAGAGATATATGTTGCTAATGTGAGTGGAAGTGTCGGCAGAGGGCGCCCTCGTAGGACGTATGCTGATCAAATCAGTTGCGTCCTACAAAAAGGGGAGGTGCGGAGTACTCGAAACCGACGGGCATGTATGAAGAGATGTATGGATGTGCATGAGGCAAAAGAGGTATGTAAAGATCGTAGTAAGTGGCGCGCCCTGGTCTCTGCCTACCCCACTGGGAAAGAGGCGTGACGTTATAGATAGATAGATAGATAGATAGATAGATAGGATTGATTGCTACCAAAATCGATATCTGGAGGTTCGCGTGGACTCTGAACACGAATCCGATGTCAGATTTGAGGAAAGTAGCCGCCATCTTGAACTTTTTAGTTTTTGAACCGATTGCTTCCAAAATCGATATCTGAAAGTCCGCGTGGACTCTGAACACGAATCCGATGTCAGATTTGAGAAAAGTGGCCGCCATTTTGAACTTTTTAGTTTCTGGTTCGATTGTTACCAAAATCGATATCTGGAGGTCCGCGTGGACTCTGAACATGTATCCGATGTCAGATTTGAGAAAAGTGGCCGCCATTTTGAACTTTTTAGTTTGTGGATAGATTGTTACCAAAATCGATATCTGGAGGTCCGCATGGACTCTGAACACGATTCCGTTGTAAGATTTGAAAAAATGTCAGCTATTTTGATCTTTTAGTTTCTGACGCTAAACGTCAAAAACTAAAAAAAGAACCAAAAAACTAGAAACTAAATTTCTCTGAATCGATTTTGATAACAATCGGTTTAGAAAGTAAAAAGTTCAAGATGGCGGCCACTTATCTCAAATCTAACATCGGATTCGTGTTCAAAGTCCAAGTGGACCTTTAGCTATCGATTTTGAAAGCAATCGGTTCAGGAACTAATAAGTTCAAGATGGCGACCACTTTTCTCAAATCTGACATCGGATTCGTGTTCAAAATCCAAGCGGACCTTCAGATATCGATTTTGAAAGCAAGCGGTCCAGAAACTAAAAAGTTCAAAATGGCGGCCTTTTTTCTCAAATCTGACATCGGATTCGTGTTCAGAGTCCACGCGGACCTTCAGATATCGATTTTGGAAGCAATCGGTCCACAAACTAAAAAGTTCAAGATGGCGGCCACTTTTCTCAAATCTGACATCGGATTCGTGTTCAAAATCCAAGCGGACCTTCAGATATCGATTTTGAAAGCAAGCGGTTCAGAAACTAAAAAGTTCAAAATGGCGGCCTTTTTTCTCAAATCTGACATCGTATTCGTGTTCAGAGTACACGCGGACCTCCAGATATCGATTTTGGTAACAATCGGTCCAGGAACTACAAAGTTCAAAATGGCGGCTACTTTTCACAAATCTGACATCGGTTTCATGTTCAGAGTCCATGCTGACATTCAGATTTCAATTTTGGAAGCAATCGGTTTGAGACTCGAGAACTACACTTGAGAAACGAGAAAGTTCAAGTTGGCGGCCACAAAATTCCGACTTCAGATTTTACGAGTAGTCCGCAGAAACCACCAGCGGGGCTAGTACACGCACGGTAGCGACATCACATCCATCTGTAAAATTTAGTCTTTTATCTCGTTTGTTCGCGTGCAAATAGAAACAGAGCGGAAGCGTGATAGCGCTATATCACGCCATCGCGGGTTGGCGTACTAGCCCCGCAGATATCGACCAACACGTGCGATTTTTGAACACCACACGTTCATACGAGTAGTAGAAAGATGCATAATCACCATAGTCATTTTGAAATTTTCTTCTACTCGTTTGAACGTGTGATGTTAGAAAATCGCACTCCTGCACTGGTAGCATGACAACCCGCGATAGCCGTGATACGGCTTTATCACATCTTTTATCTCTTTCGTTTGAGCGCGAACGAACGAGATAAAAGACGTGATAAAGCCGTATCACGGCTGTTGCGGGTTGTCATGCTACCAGTGCTGGTAGCAATCGGTTGAAAAACAACATGTAGCATAATAGAACGTGGGTATTTTATTATTAATCGTGCGGTGCGGTGCCCGCTCCCTCCACCCTTCCGCACCCCTCCTCTCATTGCGGCTCATCGAGGCTTTGCGCGCGCCGTACGAAAATTGATAATGATAACAATTATATAGATTTTTAAATGGGGCCTATATTTTATTAGATTCTTTAAAAACCCGTTTTATTTAGGTCTACTGTAACTTGTAAATTCATTAAAATAGATCGAAATATTTTCCGAAGTAAGTTATTGCCCAAAAATAATAAAACTGTGATAGAAAACGAAAACTTTTAGATTATTGTGCAAGACTATATATTCAAAGTAATTAATACGTACAAAAAGACAAAAATTGATCGACTAAATTTCCTGAAGTAGTTATGGAACAAAAACGGTAGTTTTATATTTCTCCCTTCCTAAATTCTAAAATGTTCCTGGATACCGTACCCCCGTACCCCCCCCCCCCCCCCCCCCTTCCCCTCACGGGCTAGCGGCTGCCGCACATAGCGCATGAATTTTGTTTGTCGCACTAACTCTATACATTGTACCTCAGTGAGTGAGAGTACAACAGTAAAATTTTTCATTAAAAATACAATCATAATAACCTTTTCTCAAACATGCTTGGAAATGTGAGCATTATTTTGACAACCTTCTTCGAGATAAATCGAATTTGCTGTACTGGCCAAATACATGCGCGCAGCGGCCGGCAATGTTTGTATGAAAATCCATATCTGTCGTGTTTAGCGGCCAAGTAAATTACATAGTAAACTCATATCTGTCGTGTAATTTAAAAATGGAACGATCTTTTTCTCAGAAACATGGCGACCAAGGAGTTAACTCATCAAAGGTTTTATTTAAATTTCGAACTGGCTTGCAAATATAAAGCTGTTTATTGAAAAAAAAAATTGTTGTTCGTTGTTCATCATTGATTTTGAAAAGAGTTTTAATTTCCGCGAATTATTTGAGAAAATTTACTGTTTTAATTTCCGCGCATTATTTGAGAAAAGTACTATACAAGCCTTGGCCACAACTAGGCATTGATGGACTTACGTATGTGTGCCTCGGCTTCGCCTCGGCCCACATTTACACGTTCGTCCATCAATGCCTCTGTTGCTGGCCGCTGCAGTAATGTACTATTACAGTTGTCTCAATTCAAAAATAAAGGATTAGTGCCATAATTTTTACAGAAGACCCAATTCTCTGTAAATAATAAAAAAAAAAATTACATGAAATCCATTTTAGTATTACTAATACTTAATATTTCTTTTTACTCGCAGCAAAACCCGAATTGAAAACAATAATTCCATAGTAATATTTCATTGCATTAATTCACCTTCTTTCCGAGTTTTCCGAGTTTTTTATTCCGAGCCAGGTACCATAAGTTAATCCGCCCGTGTTGAAACTTTTGAAACAACTTGCCACGTTAAAGATAATATTTTAAACGGTCTGTAGTTTATCAAAGAATAAAAAATTACCGCAGCGCAGAAGTCCGAAAGAAAATAGTGTTTTCTATAAAAAGTATGGCACTAATCGATTACTTTTGAATTGGGACCACTGATAAGATTATTCAGGATTGTGTAACAAGTATTTCCATGAAAAAATACATGCAATACAATACAAAGTAGTAACTAACTACGTCTAAAAGTTCGGCGCATGATGGCAATTTTACCAATGTTGTAAAATAAAAACGATTTCTCGAAAACTGTCAAACATTGATTTTTATTTTTCCCAGAACAGTTATAAACTTGCCTATCTCCTTTTTTTCTTGAAATTGAGTTTTGGGACATTCTGTATACAGGATCCTTATAAGGCTCGGCGCAAACGGGCCACGCACCGGCCACAGCCTGGCCAGGGTGGTGGCTGCCGCGGTCGCGGATACTGCTCCTTTTTTTTATTAAAGGTGGGTTTGCTCTTGACCTCAATCCAGTCCTCAGGACAAAGACGGGGTCGAAGATGTAGCGAGCTTGCCCAGAAGAAGCATATTCACTCGTACTTTAAAGGAATTCAGGTTATAAGCGCTCGGAAATACTGACGCAGGCAGGGCATTCCACTCCTTGGCTGTGCGCATAATAAAATATTCAGAAAGGGCTCCTACAAAATGTATGAAAAAGGAGTTTTAACTGTCTTCACTGGCAACCGGTGGCTGCGGCCGCTGGCTCGTTTGTGCCGAGTCCTATAATAACACTTGAAGGTAGTTGAAATTGAGAAGTTAATCTCCTGATATGAGAAGGATTTATGTAAAGGTCTAGCATGAAGGATGCCACTGCGGGGCAACGGCGTCTTATCACGATTAAGGGTAGGGCTGGTTTTAGAGCGACGCGACGCTTACCGTACGCGACGCGCCGACTCGACGACGACGGTTCTCGGTAACCTAACCGACTGAGTTAGGTCTGAGCCTCTGGGGTCTAAAAACGAGTTTTTCAAAGTTATGGATTTTCATTTATAGTTTTACATATTATGGATTTTCATTATTATGTCAAATACTGCTATATATTTTCATATTAAACATTTTAATTTTTATATGAATTAGCGTTATGTCATGTCTGTTATGGATTTTCAAAATATGATTATTAAAGTAATGGAACTTAAGGGACACCCAAGTTGACCACTAACTTGCCCTCACTAATATGCACTGGGCCCGCGTGGTGAAGTATGGCCCACACCCGTGGGGAGGCCTTTGCCCTGCCGTGGAATCCGACAGGCTATATCTTACTTTATTATTATTAATTAAAACTTCGAAATGACTCTTCATACAAAAAGGGGAAACGTTTTTACTCCACTAAAACCTTGCATAAATCTATGGTTTGATCTCATTTGATTCAGTGTACAGACTCCAGCTTCACAATGCTGAAAACGTAAAACAATACGTACGCTAAATCCTCGGCCACAGTACGGGCACAGTTTGTTTTTCACCGGCGGAATCTTCAAATGAATCCTTTTTATATGACTATCCAGGTAATGTTTCCTCAAGAAATACTGTAAAATGAAAAAAAAAGTAACATAAAGACCTTTTGTCAAACCAGTGAATAGGTTATACGAATAAACGACTAACGAATCCGCGTTCAAAAAAGTCGGACACTTTTTTACCAAAAGAGCAACAAATCGTAGGTATATAGAGTAACAATTACGCGCCAATCTTCGTTTGATTGACCGACTACTTATTTAATTTTTTAATGCCTTTTGAATTTTTTGAAATTGGGCGGCATTATGGCCATTTTTACCATGGCCGGAGATGATGATGAAAGTTTAATAAGAAAATTTCAGTGACCATGTACAGTCAAGAGCACATCAAACTTTACACTTGCAGTTCGATTGCAACGCTTATGGCGCACTAAATAAGAACGGTACAAAGTCCAAAGTGTCAAGCTTGACGTGCTCTTCACTGTACAGAAATGTCAAACGGTCATTAGATTCAGGCAAAGGAAATGCAGCCATTTCGGTGCCCAGCACACATAACTGCGACGCTGCATCGCAATGTCAAATATCTGCCAGTGCTCGATAACTTATTACGATGACATATGAATGATTATTGCACGCAAGATTTTCAACATATGGACTTATACGTGTAACTGTGACGGCCTGGTTTGTTTGTATTTACGCGATAACTTCGGCATTTCTTGACCGATTTGGATGATTCTTTTTTAGTTCTGAAGTATACAGGGTGTAACAAAACACCCTAGTAATACTTAGGGGGGGTGCTTCAGACCATCAATCTGAACAACTTTCACTATGGAGCCAACGTCGAGAAAAAATAAAAAAAATCTGCTGTCCCATACATTTCAGTCGAATCGGTACTGCATTTTTGTATGGGACAGGCGATTTTTTTTATTTTTTTCTCGATGTTGGCTTCATAGTGAAAGTTGTTCAGTTTGATGGTCTGAAGCACCCCCTTAAGTATTACTATTACTAGGGTGTTTTGTTACACCCTGTATACCCCCCCATGGTTCCATTTCAATTTGGTGAAGATCTGATGACGCGCTTCGGAGCTACACAATTAGAACTCCTCAATAGTTAAGGGGCTATGTGAAAAAAATAGGATTCTTCAAAGCTCCATATATCATGAAGTACTAACAGTAAGAGTATGATTTGCGGATATGTGTAAATTGAACATATAATTGAAGTTTTGATTAGAGCCAAAACACGATTAAGACAAATTTTCTCGATAGAAAAACAAGCCAAAGTAGCCTCCGTTTTTGTCTATAAACGCTTATTGTAACTGCTAAACGGTGAATAATAGAAACATGAGACTTGATTTAAAAAAAAGAGATTGCTATTATCTAAGTTTTGATTAGAGCAGAATTGAACTTACATAAATAGTACAATCACAATTAAATAAAGTTTGTTTTTTCGCTTGATTCGATCCAGGCGCGCGCGCCGCCCCATCTCTTTCTCTCGCATCTGGCAGTAATATAAGCTATCACACGCCCGTTTCGCTGAAATTATTTTTCGACATAGGCTCTTAACAGCAAATCATCGGCAATTGAAACATTTGCTTCGTATCGATGCACCCTTTGCATTTATAACTGATAATTGAGTAGAACTAATGTATTTCACCACAAAAAATTGTGAAATAAACAAAATTTTAAGAAAAATTAAAACCGCCTTCAAATAAACTAAAAAGCTAAAAAATAATATTGCAGCATTTGCAGCCCATGACTTTTTCGTTCGCATCTATAAGAACATTAATTTGTTTTATTGGAGTCGGTTTCAAGTCAAGCCAAAAAACGAATGCAGAATTGCAGACCCTGTCGCGAATCGTACCGGCTTGACAGCGACTTCGATAAAACAAATTAATGTTCATAGAGATGCGAACGGAAACGTCATCGGCTGCAATATAATTTTATAGTTTTTTAGTATTTTTGAAGGCGGTTTTAATTTTTTCTTATAATTTTGTTTATACCTATACGGTTTGTTTTCTACCGATTTTTCTACGATGGCGGCTAATTTCCAAGATGGCGACAAGTTACTGTGCCACTTCTGTCCTATTGCCTTTTATAAAATTATAAGATTCACAATAAAATTACGGACTAAAAAATTCCTTGTGGTCAAATCAGTTTGACTACTAAGTTTGACCACGAGGAAGTAAGGAAATAATGTCTTACATGCTAAATAAAAGAAAAGAACATACCTTAGAACATTTTTCACAGAAAAATTTAGTTTTTTTTAGATGCACAAGGTTGTAGTGACCTGTCATATGATGTTTATTTGCATATGTATTATCACATCCCGGGCATGGTATTCTGAAAAACATAGATGCTGTGTGTATTCTGAAAGCTAAATTATACAGGGTGAAATTGATATCATTAGCATCCTTTTAAACTAAGCATCTTCCCATCAAACTGAACAACTTTTACTACGGGAGCAAACCGATCGGAGCAAAAAAAAATCTGCTGTACCATACTAAACTGCAGTGCCTACTCGACTCAAATGTATGTAGCAGCTCCGATCGGTTTACTCCCATAGTAAAAGTTGTCCAGTTTGATGGGTAGACTTTTAGTTTAAAAGGATGCCAATGATATCAATTTCACCTTGAATAATATATTTTTTCAATTTTTATTCAACATTTTACATCAGCGTAGAAGGTAATATAACTATACAGTGTATTGAGAGTTTAAGTATTATCGTCAGCCGCTATTTTCCCCACTGTTGGGACACATGCCCAACCCCTGCACACCATACAACGATCTCAGGGTGCTTCAATAGTAAATGCAGCAACATTAAGTTAATTTCTTATAGGTTCCTCGGGTAAAATCGTTCAGTAGCATGACTCCAACCACGCTTTAAAGTAATGGAACTTATGGAGGAACTGAGGTGGAAGGTTCCTCCATTGAAAAGGGAAGTACTTCCGCCAGGCTTGGTGTTATGCCTGGGGACCGGCCGTGGTCCTAATGATGTTAGTCAGAACCTTGTATATCTACTGAGACTCTGTGATAATTCTTCTTGCGCGATTTGTGTCTTGCATGCGATTATGAACCTTAGTGTAGCAGCTTACGGGTTTCCGATGTGACATCGCAAATTGTCTTACGTCGTATTTCTTCGATCGTACTGGTAGCGCCATCTGTTGGCAAGTAGCTACAGTACTCCCCCCTCAGACCGGAGGTCGTTAAGTTTCTCGAAGCGTGCAGTCTGTGTCCATGTGGTGCGTTGCAGATGCCGTGCCGTGCGTTGGCGTACTGCGTGCGTGCGTGCATAGTGCAGGGTGACCAGTCCTGGTAATGCTTGCGAGTGACAGGCGTGTGGAAGGCGAGCAGGGCCGCCACGGGTAGAGGCTGTGTCTCAGTGCGTGGGCTGCTGGAGTCTTCTACGGACGCTGAGCTGTCGTCGAGGATGGCGTTGTGACTGCTGCTTGTGGCTTGGAGACCTGGTCGAGGGAGAGAAGGCTTGCTGCTGGTTGCTGCTGCTTAGTTGTGCTGGTGTTGCTGCGCTGCGCTGCGGTGTTGAAGGTTGCCGATGCTCTTAGTCGAGGGTCACCACTATGGAGGAACTGAGGTGGAAGGTTCCTCCAATGAAAAGGGAAGTACTTCCGCCAGGCTTGGTGTTATGCCTGGGGACCGGCCGTGGTCCTACTGATGTTAGTCGGAACCTTGTATATATACTGAGACTCTGTGATAATTCTTCTTGCGCGATTTGTGTCTTGCATGCGATTATGGACCTTAGTGTAGCAGCTTACGGGTTTCCGATGTGACATCGCAAATTGTCTTACGTCGTATTTCTTCGATCGTACTGGTAGCGCCATCTGTTGGCAAGTAGCTACAAACTGTCTACACTAAGGTATAATAAAATAATCTGTATAATAAAATAATGCATGAAAAAAATACATGTTATATCCAGTGATACAAACGAGGTGATTTTTTAAAAACATTCCAAAGGACAACTGTCGCTCTCCCTTGAAAAAATACCTTAAAATGTATAGAAGTTTTGACTGAAGTCAAATGTGTAATAAATTATGGGGTTTTATAAAAACTACTCAGATAGTATCATTTCTTTTTATTTAACGAGTTATTTAATCACTTATTATTAATAAATTATAAAAAAGCAGCAACCCCAAAATGGCTGTCAATGTTGTTTACTAGGAGATGTTGCAAGCACAATGTTTTTTTATATATAAATGATAAAAACTAATAAATCATTATAAAATAAACTAATGCCTGCAGTTAGTTTCTAGTGTTCCATAGTCCATAATAAAAATAGAAGGACGGTTATACATTTTTTGGTATTATGTGACGGATGTCCTTTAGCCATGAAGAGGCCCCGAGGCAATGGAAGTCTTACAATATATTTTTTGGCCGGAAAAGCGGACAAACAATTTTTCTCCCTTTGTAGCGTAGAGGGAGAAGGAGAAGTAATAGAGGTCGGGACGTGTTATGTTATACTCACCCAATAAGAGATGCATATAGCAAATTCGCTCTATTTAAATAAAACCGGTCAAGTGCGAGTCAGGCTACTCGCGCACCGAGGTACCACACCACCACAGAACACAACATTATTAACTTAGAAAAAAAAACTTTTTTTGTCCGGGACCTTTAGCGCAAGACCGACTCACACTTGACCGGTTTTTAGTATTTGTTGTTATTCTGTAGAGTTTGCTCTATAATCACACTAAGTTTGACGCTTGTATGTATTACCGTTTTTACGATAGAGCGTGAAGAAAAAACGTTGATAAAAACTAGTTTCTTGTTGAGAACCCCCTTAATTTTTAACTAGGTATTTGACATTTTTATTATTGGTTAACAAATCCGCCGTAATAACGCATAATCTGAGAAAATTTCAACCATCTAGCTATTACGATTCAAAAGTTACAGCCCTAAATAGGTAGGACAGACGGACGGACGGACAGACGGACAGACGGACAGACGGACGGACATACGGGCGGACGGACAACGTAGGCTTAGTAATAGGGTCCCGTTTTCACCCTTTGGGTACGGAACCCTAAAAAGGAGATCGCTACCATATTGCTGTCCTTATTGGCAATTGCATATATGGAAAGTGCAAAAAATTTCTGACTTAAATTGCACAAGAAGATCATACATTAACTCACGCCTTATTCCCAGACAGAGACGATGGATCTTCACTTTGAGCGGAGCTGACACCTCTCTTGCTTCCTCGACTGACCTCTCTTTTTAACCGACTTCAAAAAAGGAGGAGGTTTCTCAATTCGACCATATATATACACGGTTGAATTGAGAAACCTCCTTTTTTTTTATGTTTGTTCGCGGATAACTTCTTCGTTTATGAACCGATTTTGATGTTTCTTTTTTTGTTGCAAAGAAGATATCCCAGGGGTGGTACCATGATATGGAAACCAGGATCTGATGATGGCATCCCAGAAAAATCGAGGGGCACCTTCGAAAATCGTAGTGCCGACTAGACTACTTTCTAGTTTTGAGTTAATTCATTAACACGTTGTATAGATAATCTGGCACTGTTCGGGGGTGATTCAGATCAACAAACTGATTAAATTTTACTATGAAACCAAACGTGAAAAACAGTCTTCTGTTTCATACATTTGAGTCGAGAAGGCATTGCAGTTTAGTTGGAACAGCAGATTTTTCTTTTTATTTCCGTTTCGCTTCCATAGTAAAGATTGTTCGGTTAATTGTTCTGAACCACCCTTAAAAAATCACCCAGTACCTATACAAGGTTCAACTTAATATGCTGACGGTTTTTTTAACAGGCTGACCAGACCATCAAACTGAACAACTTTCTCTATGAGACCAACATCGAAATCGCGGCACAAAATTCAGTTGTCCTATACATTTTGCACGGAGTGGCTTAGTTTTGTATGAAACAGATGATATTTTTTCGCGATTTCGATGGCGGTCCCATTGAGAAAGTTGTTCAGTTTGACGGTCTGATCATCACCTTAAAAAACAGTCGGTATATTAAGAAGGACCCTATACAGTGGTGTAACAAAGCACCCTAGTAATACTTAAGGAGGTGCTTCAGACCATCAATCTGAACAACGTTCAATATGGGGCCAACGTCGAGAAAAAATTAAAAAAATCTGTCGTCCCATACATTTGAGTTGAGACGGTACTGCAGTTTTGTATGAAAGAGCGGATTTTTTTTTTCGCGATTTCGATGTTGCTCCATAGTGAAAGTTGTTCAGTATGATGGTCTGAAGCACCCCCTTAAGTATTACTAGGTTGTTTTGTTACACCCTGTATAGCCCTCGATTATTTTCTCAACGATCTATCCTGCGCCAAGGATTTTTTAATATAAAAACAAAACCGATTAAAAGCATACCTTTCCTTGAGCTGTTGAAGCTGATGATGCGTTGAACGTTTCAGATGGTTTCTGAACTGCACTTCATTAGGAAACTGTATGTCGCATTCAACACAGTATGTATGTTCAGATGGTTCCGGTGCACTGTGTTTTATTTTGTTATGGATTATCAGATATTTATATTTTCTGTATGTAATGTTACATTCTTTACACATAGCTTTTGCGTGATTATTCCTAGAAAGTTAGAATGTTTTTTATTTATTAATCTAGAACAAATTCACATTGCAAGCACCATAACAGATGGCGCACACTGGTCTAAAAATAAGGAAAAGTGGACTTAGGCATTTTTACAGTTTTCGAGAGTTACGCGCAGCGTCGGTCTGGCCCCAGGGAACACCGGGACTTTTCCCGGTGGGCCGGTACCCCTGTGGGCCGGTCCGGCCGACCCAGCTCTTCTTCCCTCTTTATTTTCATCCCACAGAAAATGGCACAGCCCACTCCAAAATCTTTCCGGCCCACCTTAGGATTAAAAAGACAAAAAACAATCTACTTTAAAATAAATGACAATTAAGTATTTTTTTTTCACTTTCTTAAAAAGTCATGGAAATTCAGAAAAATGTGCTTATTGCAAAATTGCGAGCTCGCTTCGCTCGTTCAGTTTTGTTTTGCTCTCTAATCATAAATTTGGATGAAAGGGCCTCCAAACCTGGAGAACCTTTTTGATCAAATTCAAAACAAGGCCAAAATATGTTCAGTAAGTAACTGAGTCAAAGACATTCAAAAATATTTTGCGAATTTTCGAGCTCGCTTCGCTCGCTCAATCTTTTCGTTCCATGAACATTTGTATACTCGATTTCGGCATGAGCTGAAAGCTCCTGGTTTTAAATCCTGTTGCGGTGAAACATTCTGCACGCATTCTAGCATATCGTAGGGTCCTTCTTCATACGCTGACGGTGGTTTATGGAGATGATCAGACTATCAAACTGAGTAACTATTTCCATGGAACCAATATCGAAATCTAGTGATCAAAATGGTCAAATTATCACAGGATCATCCCCCTAAAAACCTTCAGCATATTATTATCCTGTATAATGTAGCAAATTCTCGAGCTCGCTACGCTCGCTCCTAATTCCAAACCTAGTATTGGCATTGCAGTAAATGTACGCGGTTGCTTCGCTCGATCCTGGATTGAGTTCAGTCGCTCTTGATTTACGACCTAGCATTATTGGAGCAAAATCTCAAGCTCACTTTGCTCGCTCCAGGATTTACATCGATCTTGATCGATCAGATTTGGAATGGACAAAATATCATTGTAAAATATCGAGCTCGCTTCACTCGCTCCTGGTTTTTAGTCTTATGAAACCATGTAGGTGTCAGTACGTCCGTTCGTCTGTCACACGCGTTTTTTATTTTAACGGCCTAGTCGTATTGTAGTAAAATCTGAAGCATGCTTCGCTAGCTCGGATATTTTAGATCGTGAAAAACTCGAGCTCGCTTCGCTCGCTCCGGCTCTCCTGGCTCCCAAATTGTTTTGCAACCTGACCTTGATCTATAGCTAGCCCCCGTACGCCCTGGGAAACAATAATTGCTACGCCCACCCATGCCCTTTATTTTGACCATAGATAAGCTAGGTACTATTATTTTGACTTTGCCATAGTCGGGGAAAAAGTCAGTGGGCCGCTTGTTTGAAAAATCCCGGTAGTTTTTTGAGTCCCAGACCGACGCTGGTTACGCGGTTATTATTTAATCTAGAATTAAACATTTTAACAGGTTCTGACGGCGTTTTGGTATTTATCAGTTCCCTCATAAATACCAAAACGCGGTAAGAACCCGTTATTAATTGAAATGTATTTTTAGGGTTCCGTAGTTAAACAAGGAACCCTTATTTTATTTTATTTATTTATTTATTTATTTATTTATTTGATTCAGGCATCAGTACAATATAAAATTATCACGGGCCCATATTATAAATACCTTAACCTAAAATACATAAAAATATAACTTAATAATTAAACACTTAACACTCCCTAGGGATTATTGACCTCGCTTCCCTAAAGCGTCTAAACACGACTCCGGTAGGCCATACTTCAGGGAGCAGGAACGTCTTCAGGTGAGCGACTGGGACCCGGAGCTTGAAGGCCTTGAAGTCTGTAGACCTGCTCTCCAGTTCCCGTACCCTCATCGGGAGAGGCCCGCCATCCTTAGTAGAGAACCTGGTGCTGAGGTGACTTAGGATGTCGTCCGCAGTCGTCCTTCTGTCCAGGCGGGAGATATATACCGGATTCGTCATCGTGGCTGCTTTGATGTTGGAAGAAGCTGCCGGGGCGGTACCATGCAGATTTCGGCTGCGACGGTTTTTCTTTTTGACTAAGGTGAAACCGTCGTCGTCGGTGCCTTTGTTATGCTGGTCACGAGCTGGTGCCGCAGGCTGTGCATCCGGAGCCCTATGCTTGCTGTTGCGAGGGGGCGCGGGGCGCGAAGGGTAGCGGCGTGGGGGGCGGCACAACACCTCCTTGAACGTATCCTTCGTGGGCCGGGGTGTAGTTGGCTTCAAAGGGGTCACGAGAGGATGTTGTATTGTTCGGCTCGGCGCAGGGGAGGCGCGAGCGCGCGGCGTGGCTGGGGGGGCATCGGCCCGCGGGCGATCTGGGTCAGTTGCAGGTGACGTAGCGCCGGGCGTCATAGAGGTGTCGGGTGTCACAGTAGCGCTGCGCCGCGCGGTTTCACTTTACTTAGTTGGCACATGCGAAAACGCTGGCGCAGCACTCGCTGCCTGCATTGCGGTCACCTCATGTCGCAACTCGGCGCAGGTTCGTTCCGAGGCCTCCAACTTGCCTCGAATATCGGTGATGTCGGCCCTCAACAGCTGGATGTCCTTCAGCAGCCTGGTGACATCGACGTGATCGAAAGTCACCGGCGGCAGCTTGTTGAGGTCCCGCACCACGTACGTGGGGACATCGTCAGGGTCAACAACCTTGAACACCCTGAAGATGTCCCGGAGGTCTTGCTTGCCGCGCCCGTCCTTCTTCCTGGTGACGAGGCGCACGGGTCCGGTCGTGGCGGTCTCGTGCAACACCACCTTGGCGGCGTGGATGTCGTCCTCCGTGTAGCTTGACGTGCAGATCTGCTCCAGACTAAGCTCGTCCATCACGTCCAGCTTGTTCTGCACGAAGGCGAGTAGCTCGCACACCACAATGGTGTCGCTGCACTTGGCGGGATTCGCCATGACGTTCGATCTATCTAGGTCAATAGAATTGACGTTGCATCGGCTACGATCCGGTCGCTGTAGCGTCCGTCCGCGCCGGCGTTTCAGTTGCAACTTATACTTTCGTCCATTCTGTCTGTCTGTACGCCCCAACTCAATAACTTTTTGCACTTATTGAATCGAAATTTGGTATGAAGACAGATAACTGCAACCCAAAAGAAGAAATGTTGTAGTTATGAAGAAAACTCCCTGCAACGAAAGAGGGGTAGCAAAAAAATAGTTTGACTTGTCTAATGAAACAAAACTCCCAACTAAATCATTATAATTAATAATGCTCTGAAACTATTTGACAATGTAGCTTCAATAAAAATTATACAGAACGCTGTAGCACAATCAGTGTCGGAGAAATCCATATAAACGTAGGAAATGATAAACTGCATAGGTTGGCAGCCAAAAAGGCTAAGAAACCTAAGTCCACTTTTCCTTATTTTGAGGCCTTGTGGTGCGTGGCACGGCGCCGAACGCGATCTATTGAGTCTATCGGGACCACAGAACAGAGAACCCGGCTTCGCATTAATAGAAGTACCTAGTATGCACGTGCAACCCGCGTGCCACTGATGTGAGTCACAAGACTTATGAATGACAGTAAGGTTCTTATAAGGTTGCATTTAAGGGGCTATGTAAAAAAAATAGGATTCTTCAAAGCTCCATATATCATGAAGTACTAACAGTAGGAGTATGATTTGCGGATATGTGTAAATTGAACATATAATTGAAGTTTTGATTAGAGCCAAAAGACGATTAAGACAAATTTTCTCGATAGAAAAACAAGCCAAAGTAGCCTCCGTTTTTGTCTATAAACGCTTGTAACTGCTAAACGGTGAATAATAGAAACATGAGACTTGATTTAAAAAAAGAGATTGCTATTATCTAAGTTTTGATTAGAGCAGAATTGAACTTACATAAATAGTACAATCACAATTAAATAAAGTTTGTTTTTTCGCTTGATTCGATCCAGGCGCGCGCGCCGCCCCATCTCTTTCTCTCGCATCTGGCAGTAATATAAGCTATCACACGCCCATTTCGCTTAAATTATTTTTCGACATAGGCCCTTAATTTGATTTGGAACTGGAACTAAATGGTTCCTAGCTTCCTAGACATCAAATGGACGCGATTTCGCCTCAACGCAACGCCCCGCGCCCCGCGTCTGCACCTCGATTCTTTCAGTATTGATATTGAATCGCAATAGACCGAGATCCGACCGTAAAATTATGCACCGAAGTATATCTTAGGCGAACGAAATGTGATTCTAGTGTATGTTTACACAGGGGTTAATTCAACGCCGCCAAGTTGCCTAAAAAATCTAGAAAAATAATGATGGAAAAGGTACTTGCGGCAAGCAAGACCCCTGTGTAAACATACACTAGAATTACATTTCGTTCGCCTAAGAAATAGGTGCATAATTTTACGGTCGGATCTCGGACTACAAGGAAATAGAGTCATTTACCCCAGTTCACACTTACCTTATGTGGCACTCAACACGAAATTTAGTATTGAACTTCTCTCCACAATAGTCACAAATAAATGACAAATGCATGTCCGTGTAGTGTTTGTGGAACTCTTTCTTTTGACTGGAACTGAAAATAAAAGGATTTAAAATAAAACCGGTCAAGTGCGAGTCGGGCTACTCGCGCACCGAGGGTTCCGTACCACACCACCACAGAACACAACATTATTAACTTAGAAAAAAAAACGTTTTTTGTCCGGGACCTTTAGCGCAAGACCGACTCACACTTGGCCGGTTTTTAGTATTTGTTGTTATTCTGTAAAGTTTGCTCTATAATCACACTAAGTTTGACGCTTGTATGTATTACCTAGTAGATAAAAACTAGTTTCTTGTTGAGAACCCCCATTAATTTTTAACTTTTTGACATTTTTATTATTTGTTAGCAAATCCGCCGTAACAACGCACATTCTGTAAAAATTTCAACTATCTAGCTCTTTCGGTTCAAAAGTAACAGCCCTAAATAGGTCGGACAGACGGACGGACGGACAGACGGACAGACGGACGGACGGACGGACGGACGGATGGACAACGTAGGCTTAGTAATAGGGTCCCGTTTTTACCCTTTGGGTACGGAACCCTAAAAAATTGGAATGTATGGATGGATTTACTGATTTTATAAGTCTCTTGAAGATACTCTTTCACATTTTGAAACAAATCGGATGATGTCTTCTTATTAAAAAATAAAGACTTTTGTTGCCTATATAGAAAACTATTTTTTAAACCTGCGCCTGCGGCATGACGCCTCGATAAACGTTTTATAGCGCCTGCTGGCTCGTTAGTGCGCGCGCAAAAAGAAAGAGAGATGCGAGGTGCGATAGATATGTATCGCGCCGTCATGCCGCGAGGGCAGGACCAGTATGCGGCGTGCTACGGCTAACGAGTGAAACTCTGTATCGTTCAGAGTATTTACACACGGCGACACATCAAGCTACGCAAAACCAAAATAAGCTAGTCGCGCGTAGGTCAAGTAACGTATAACGTTGCGCGGCCAGCTTATGTTGGTTTTGTATAGCTGGATGTGTCACCGTGTGTACCTAATGTATAAAGTCGCGCCGCTACCTTATGATTGTTTTGCGTAGCTTGATGTGTCGCCGTGTGTACGTATAAACTAATGGTAATATTATAATTACTGCAAATCTAAAACATGTAATTGCATATTAAATTTAACTTACGGAAATCTCATTTCACATTTTACACACTCCAAAAGTTTCTTGTGATTCGATGTCACATGCGCACACATGTGATGTCTTGAATAAGTGAAATGGCCACATTGCAAACAAACGTACTTTGTATGTTTATAACTGTGTTTTTTCAGCTTATACTGGGATGAAAATGTTCTTTTACAAATGTCACATGTCCATTTCTTAGACTGAAAACAGAAAATTCGCGATTTCGATGTTGGGGAACGTACCTATACTATGTGACACGTTTAGGGGGGGAGGGGGTCTTCAAATTACCACGCTTGGTCACAGGGGGGAGGGGGGCTTAGGTGCTCGTCACGTAGTCAATATCCTCTAGGGAAATCTTGCGCTTGCGAGCTATATTTGTGGTCAACCAGCTTTTGATCTGTTGTCTTTGCTTGGCACCGTTGAACGAACTATACTATCCCCTTTATATGCGCTAATAAGAACAAAATGAGACAATTTTTTTTTACTTTTTGTTTCCAAAAAAAATTGTTTAAAAGCATATTTATCAATTACTACGTGAAAACTAGAGGGGAGGGAAGGGGTCTTGGCATATACTACGGGTGGTCTGGTCACCGAGGGGTTGAGGGGGTAAAAAATGGGTCATGTAGTATGGGTACGTTCCCTTGTCTCCATAGTTGTTCAGTTCGATAGTCTGACGTACCCGTTTGATATGTAACGCATGGGGAGGGGTTGTTTCTTAGCGATAAGACCACCTTATTTTGTGCCCTTTTTTGTAAATATCTTCAATGTAGAGACACCTAAGAGAAAGGAGTCTCTTTATTCTTTAGAATAAAGAGACTTCTTGCTCTTATAGAGACACACTTCTGTTACAGTTTTATAATAGTTTAGATACATTGGGAATGGAGACGCAAGCATAAACAGTACATTTAATGTAAAACAATAAAATATGAACATACCTTACAGTGATACATTTTCTCATGCTGCCTAAGAAGTTCTTCTGATGAAAACTTACTGAGGCAGAGTTTACAATTCATCTTAAAGTTAGATTCATAGTTTGTGCTTCGCTCTTTTTCCATATAATCAAGTAGTTCTTGTTTATCTACTTCTACCTTTTCAAAAAGCTTATCTTTATTGTTCAGGCCTTGTACAACATTATATAAGCGGTATCTGTGACTCTTTCTTAGTGCTTGCGCATAATCAATTTCCGTTTTTTCATTATCATTATCACCAAAATCAGAACTTGATTGATCACCATCATTTACTTCACTTTTACAGTCATTATTATCATAATAATTTATGTCATCAGCATCATCTTTGTTATCATTGCTGGTGACAGCATGTTTCTCATCACTATCCAAGAATGCAGCATCAGAATTACAATCATTTTTATCCTCTTCATCAGAGTTATTATCCACATTAGAGTTCAAGTAACTATTTATAGGCTGGTCTATATTTTCCAATTTGAAAACTGCACATTCATATCTCTCGTTTTCTTTGTGCTTTATTTCCAAATCATAATAATCAATTATATTTGATTTTTTTAAGGTAGAGAGACATTCATACTGAAAACAACTAATTTTGAATTACCATTTTATCATGTAACATAAAAGTATAATGTTTTGCACACTGCAGAATAAGGCTGCCTGTCCATTGAAGCTGTGCGAGCTGTGTAGCTGTTTTTTTAACCAATCAGGAGCTCGGGCGAGATTGGCCGCGCCTCGCCCGAGCTCCTGATTGGTTAAAAAACACAGCTACACAGCTCGCACAGCTTCAATGGACAGGCACCCTTGTGCATACCTCTGGTTCAAATTCATATTTATATTTGAGTGTAACTTGAGCTTTTGCAACTTGTTGTTGAAACTTGTATATCTTGTTGAACACACTTATACATTCCCAGCACATGAGAGGTTCTACATCCTGGAAAGAAAGACAAACATTTCACATAATCTAATAAAAAGCGGGTTTAATGAATATACATGCAACTTGCAGTCAGTGAGGAACACTGCATGCTAGAATTTTAAGGCATTGTATTGTACCCACTGTTCATTATTTATTTAAGGACTGTTACAAGTGGCGACGGGCTCACTTCCCATCACACTGGGCAGAGTTTCGGTACTACCAGTGAAACGTGGATGTTCTGAGGTTTCAGAATATCTCTGACTACCCCCTTGGTGAATATAGTCGTGAGCATATGCTTGCAGTTAGTCAGAGAAAGGCATAATAATAATTTGCTATAATCTCTATCCCTTTCCAGTAAACGTGCACAGCTTGTATTGACAATATTCAGTCTACGGACTAAAGCTAAGCAAACAATGTATTTTGAAACTTAAATTAAATAAAAAAAACCTGTGGTGTTGGAGTTGGTGTCAAGCCAGCACAATCTGCGTCTAGGCTTGGTATGATTTCTATTTTACGTCTCACGAAACATTGGACGTGAAACAGCCACAGATGTAAAGTGGTCAAAACAACACAAGATCAGAACAACGATGCGATGCACCACACCAGGCGAGTCTCACACCTACGACGTAGGCCAGGCATGGCAAACATGCGGCCCGCAGGGTGTTTTCTTGCGGCCCTATTCAATTTTAAAAATAGGGCCACATCGGGAGGCCCGCAAGCGTGCAGACTTGACGTAGGTACGAAACCTATGAAGGTAACACCACTGCATTGAGTCATGATGTGCAAAATTTCGAGCTCGCTTCGCTCGCATCCCTTTTTTTGTATATAATATATATTTTTTTATTTTTTTTTTAACATCCTCTTGCTAGTGCAATCTGTCCTGCATGGGACATTCGGCAATTATTTGTGTTATTTTCTTTAAGGTGTCATTCAAGGAATGGGACCACTGTCCCACCCTTATAAATTATTCTAATCTTTGAGAAGATCTTGAGGTGCTCTTCTTTTTAATCTTGTGAATGTCTTTTGATCTTTCATTAATTCCACAGCCTTTTGGTTTGGATGTTGTTTAAGTCTGTCTCTATATGTAGCAGTTCTGATCTTGATTTCTTCCTTTATTGTAGTTATGTTAAGATCGTGGTGGATTTGTTCATTTGTGACATACCACGGAGCATCTACTATTATTCTCAGTGTTTTAGATTGGAAACGCTGTAGAATTTCCAGATTAGAATTGGCTGCTGTTCCCCACAGTTGCAACCCATAACTCCATATAGGTTTCAGGACACATTTATAAAGTAGCAATTTACTTTCCATAGATAATTGTGACTTTCTATTGATGAGCCAGTATAGATTTCGAAGCTGTTGTCCAAGAGCTTTTCGCTTTGTAAATATATGTTTCCTCCACGTGAGTCGTCGGTCTAAGTATATCCCGAGGTATCTAGTTTCCTCAGCTTGGGGGATTTGCGTTCCATTTAAAGTTACTGTTGGGCAAGTGTCACTTCGAGTAGTGAATGTAACTTGTATTGACTTAGTTTCATTTGCTTTTATCTTCCAGTCTTTAAGCCACTTCGAAATTGCATCCAAACTAGTTTGTAATTTGGCGGAGGCGCTGTTTGGACATTTATCCGTGGCGAGTATTGCCGTGTCATCGGCAAACGTTCCGGTTACTACTTCATCACTAACTGGTAAGTCGGCAGTGAATAGGATATACAGGGTGGGGCCAAGGACGCTACCCTGTGGTACGCCCGCTTGAATGTGACGAAGTTTATATATAGCGTTTTTTACAAGGGCCCTGAAAATGTTGAGCATGTAATATAAGTAGGTACCGTACCATCCTGTTCTACGAGAGATGCAATGAGTTTGATTTCTTTATGTTGATTGAACTATTGATTCTACACTGATTCTACTATTGTTATGAATTTGGCCCACCAGTGACTTTGCATTTGACATGCCTGACGTAGGTCGTTAGCAGAGAACGTGTTAAACCCACACTTCAACAAACTTACCGGATCTAAGCTGGCTACAAGTTTGTTGAACAAGTAGGTGTGTTTGCCGAGCTTGCTGAGCGTTCTATCAGCAGCCAGACATCCCTCACACATTGTAATGTTGCCTTTCACTGCGTCTTCACACATCTTTGAAGAAAAACTGGAGGAAACAATAGGACAAGGCACTTCGTATAATTATGATAGAACTTCACTAAGTTCGTTTAATCATCAATTCGTTAGTCGACAGCACAATATTAGAACCGAACTTTTAGGATAAAACGTCGAAAACTCGAAATATATATAAATTCACCTCACCTACTACGAAACGAAATTCACAACGAATACAAAATTACATGAAAATTACCTGAAAATCACTGAACAAATAAAATATTGAAATAACTGAATGAAAATTACCGAAAATTACAAATAGTACATATGTTCCTTGTTACAAAACGTAGTGATTATATTCTCTTTGGTTACAATTTTTTTTTTTTTTTTTATACAATTTATCCTTTCGGAAATGCAATGGGAACTAGCCCTTACAGCATGGTCATAAGTTACATTTTTCTTTGTACTTAAAACTAACTTAACTAATCTTACACCTAAATATTGAAATGTGTGGGTGATACACACATTCCAAGTTCAAGATAAGTTTTACGCGAGGATCAATCCGAATCAAACGGGAGCGCCTTCTTTATTTCTCACTTTTACTATATTGTTCTTCATTGATGACACATTATTAAACTAATTTCACCACATTAACACAATAATAGCCACGAAAAACGAATCCAGAAAATTAAGAAACAAAGCCCGTCCTTATCCTCATGATTCCCGTGCAAAACCATCCTGATGACGATGGGATGATGGGATGATAGGATGACGATGAAATTGTGGATGATTTTGTAAGCTCGCGCGATGCCGCCAAAACCACCATACGAGTAAACTTGCACCAAAACTTTTGTTCTTTCTTCGTATGTATTTGAGATTCCTGTTATGTTGGTCGATCTACGCAACCGTTTGGTACACAATCCGCACGAAATTATGTCACAAATATCACTAAAAACCAACTTTTCACAAATATCAAATACAGACACAAACGAACAAAATAATGGCGGCAAGCAAACTCTCTCTTTGGTTACAAATACAAATTTTTTTTTTTTTTTTGGTTCAGTTCAAGGTAAAGCGATTATAGTATCGCATACAACCGATGTCAGGAATAAATACTCTCATTTATAGCAAATAAAACGTTGGTGTTCGACGTTTCAACGCTTCTTTGGAGTTTTTGGAGGCAATCGAGAAACGCAGGAAACGCAGAGAAGTCCACAGGAAAGAGGTGAACCGACCGCTTGCCGCGCTACAAAAGAACGGAACACTTTTCCTGTTCACGAACCACACCATCATATTTCACTGAACTGTATATTGTTCACTTGCACGACACTTTGTTACGCAAAACAACACCGATTTTACGAACCAAAACTCACTATAAACAATAAAAATTCGATGAAATATGAGGACTCCAAACGTATCTGTTCAAATCCCGCCAAAAACCCCTTACAAATACAAAATTAAATGTCAATTTTTTTTTCGTTAAATTCAAAGCAAAGGGGTCTTATCTAGCCCATACAGCAAATGTCTTTAGTAAAGTGTTTTCAATGTTGGTAGCACTGATCGAGGATTTTCCGAATGCTAGTTTTTGACGGGATTTGAACAGCTACGTTTGGAGTCCTCATATTTCATCGAATTTATATCGTGTTTTTTTTTGCGTAACCAAGTGTCGTGCAAGTGAACAATATACAGTTCAGTGAAATATGATGGTGTATGGGCGTAAACAGGAAAAGTGTTCCGTCATTTTTAGCGCGGCAAAGCGGTCGGTTCACCTCTTTCCTGTGGACTTCTGCGATTCTTGCGTCTATCGATTGTCTCCAAAAACTCCAAAGAAGCGTCAAAACGGCGAACACCAACGTTTCGAGGCTTAAAATTCATCGTTATCAATCATCCTAGGTTACCTACTAACGACTAGGTTGTCGTGGAACACAATTAAAACTGATGCAAGACTATCTCAGGGGTAGAACGCAATGCGTTACGATTGAGGGGAACATTAGTTCCGATCTGCAGATGGAATATGGAGTGCCACAGGGTAGTATATTGGGTCCCACCCTATTTTTGGTATATATAAATGATCTATGCCAGCTCGACATCTCTCACGGAAAAATAATTTTATTTGCCGACGATACTGCTCTAGTTTTCACTGCTGAAACGAGGGGATGAAGTTTGGGCTGCTCAGACTGGATTTAATGCTGTCACAGATTGGCTCCTTAAAAATCTCCTTACACTTAATGTTGATAAGACAAAACATATAACCTTCTCGATCAGAAACTGGCGCCTTCCCTCCTCTGACCTGTACAACATCTTAGCTCACCGCTGCCCCTATCCCTATTCACAACCATGTAATTGTCCCAAAGTGGAAGGATGTACTCAAATTAAATATTTGGGCGTACTCATTGACTCTATAATCCCCGCAAGTTGATATTGCGATGGAACCTTGTCACAATAACCGCTGCGTGACGTCATCAAGCACGGGCTGACCTTGCGAACGGTACTGATGGTGCACAGTCGACTACGTCAAAATTACGTCACCAAGATGGCCGCCAATCGCAATATCAACTTGCGGGGATTATAACCTATCTTTTAAACAGCATATAGATCTAATGACAGGCAGAGTGCGTAAGCTAATGTACGTTTTTAAACACCTACGACATGTTGCAAACTCCTCAACTATGAAACTGGTTTACTTCGCACTCTGTCAGTCAATATTAATTTATTGCATAACGTCCTGGGGTGGTGCTCCAAAATCATATTTTATTTCTATAGAACGTGCGCAAAGAGCTGTTCTAAAAGTTTGCACATTTAAACCATTTCTATTCCCTACACTTTCCCTTTATGAATATAGTCAGGTTCTCACTGTTCGTCAATTATTTATTTTACACCCTCTGTTCTAACGCAACATTCACTTACCTCCTTCAACTGCTCTGCTATCAAACGCAATCGACTAGTCATCAATCCCCGAGCACGAGCTTCAGTCACAGATTCTTTTGCTTTCTCGGTCCGTTCCTGTATAATCGACTGCATCGAAACCTCTCCATTTATTCCTTACCTAAGTATTCCTGCAAACGTATTGTTGGAAATTGGCTCCAACAACTCTCCTACGATGACTCTGAAAGACTTTTGCATCCATTATCCTAGCTCTTTAATCTCTAGCTTTTTAAGGATCATGAAACTCTATACGTTTCCTCTCTCTACCTACACCACAGCACAACACATCGACATCTCATTCACAATACAAATCACACTCACACTCACTCATCAGTGCACTCACTCCACCACACAACACTACAATAAACCAACACTTCCAAACCCTAATTATGCACTTTCTAATAAAAAGAAAATAATTTAGTTTATTTTTTGTTTTTATATTTTAGTTATATTTCAAGTGTAAATTGAATCCATGTTATTGTACCTCTAGAACTGTGTAAATAGGCTTAGGTAATAATGAAGACCAATTGGAAGATGCTGGTGTTTTCATCTCAGGTTAATCTTTTGGTTAACTTATGGAAGCACCGCCGCTACTCTATATAATAGATTATAGCCTTAAGTTTAGATTTATTCATGTTGTCGACTGTTACTGTATTTGGCTTTGTTTGGATTTAAATAAACAATTTATTATTATTATCCTCATCCACCATCAAAATTAAGAATTTGAAGAAGAAAACGTAGATATGGCTTTAAAGGACGTAGTATCCAGAACCATAAAACACATTTGAAAAAAAAAAAACCGAATGCCATTAAAAACGAAAAAGTTCCTAATGACTCGATAGATGGCGTTGTTGACGAGACAGAGGGGGGGGGGGGGGGGGGGACCGACATTGCAAATAATAAAATAGTAAGGCGCTGTCCTATTGCCATCGCACGCGCGATCATGCGTCCGTCCGATGAAAATGATCGTGCGATCGTGCGATCAAACATAGGAATCAGTACTGACTGGCGCTGTCCTATTGCCATCGCACGCGCGATCATGCGTCCGTCCGATGAAAATGATCGTGCGATCGTGCGATCAAACATAGGAATCAGTATTGACTGTCCTAATTTCGATCGCGCGATCATGCGATGCGTTCGAATTGTTCTATTTTCGACGCACGATCGTGCGATCGTGCGATCAAACATAGGAATCAGTATTGACTGTCCTAATTTCGATCGCGCGATCGAGGAGCGCGACGAGGCAAGGGTGTACCTACACTCAGCGGGACCCCGTGTCCTAGAACTTGTTCTATAGAATTTGTTCTAATTTCAAATATTATTGATTTCAAACATATTACAGCCTTTGGATAACGCACTTCCCCGGTTTGGAAGGGTGCGGGTTCAAGTCCGGCTCGAGACTTAATTTTTCAATCTTTAATTTGATTAGAATTTGTTCTATCGAATCCAATTAGAAATAAAATGTGTTCCGTCAAAATGGGAGAATGGCATAGGCAAAGATTTTTTTTGGTCTTTACGACTAGAATTCGAGTTTCAACAACAACAAAAAATGAAAACCGACTTCAAAGTAAAAAAGTTAAAAAATAATATTTCAGTTTGACTTTTACGTTCGAATCTATAAGAAAATTAATATTTTGTTTTATCGAAGTTTGATAAAGGTGAGAAATAAAACCTTTGGCCTTAATAATTAAACTCAAGTTGTTTTATTAAAATAATCAAGCACTGTTGTACAAGTAAGAACATAACATTGTCTACAATTGTATCATGGACAAACTTTTTCTATCATCAACCGTTGTCGAGATATCTGTCTATTACTATTTTAATTAATAATTTTTTGCAAATATCTCGTTTCGTATGCATCAAATCGTGAATAAAGTTATTACAAAACTTCTAGAACATAACATTGTCTACAATTGTATCTTTGAGAAACTTTTTCTATCATCAACCGTTGTCGAGATATCTGTCTATTACTATTTTAATTAATTCGTTTTTGCAAATATCTCATTTCGTATGCATCAAATCGTGAATAAAGTTATAACAAAACCTGTAGTACATAACATTATCTACAATTGTATGCTACACAAACTTTTCCTATCATCAACAATTTTCGAGATATCTGTCTATTACTATTTAATTAATTCGTTTTTGCAAATATCTCTTTTCGTATGCATCAAATCGTGAACAAAGTTAGAACAAAACTTGTAAAACATAATATTGTCTACAATTGTTTTTCAGACAAACTTTTTCTATCATGAACCGTTTTCGAGATATCTGTCTATTACTATTTTAATTAATTCGTTTTTGCAAATATCTCGTTTCGTATGCATCAAATCGTGAACAAAATTATGACTAAACTTGTAGTACATAACATTATCTAGAATTGTATTCTACACAAACTATTCCTATCATCAACAATTTTCGAGATATCTGTCTATTACTATTTTAATTTATTCGTTTTTGCAAATTTCTCTTTTCGTATGCTTCAAATCGTGAACAAAGTTATTACAAAACTTGTAAAACATAATATTGTCTACAATTGTTTTTCAAACAAACTTTTTCTATCAAGAACCGTTTTCGAGATATCTGTCTATTACTATTTTAATTAATAATTTTTTGCAAATATCTCCTTTCGTATGCATCAAATCGTGAACAAAATTATGACAAAACTTGTAGTACATAACATTATCTAGAATTGTATGCTTCACAAACTATTCCTATCATCAACAATTTTCGAGATATCTGTCTATTACTATTTTAATTAATTCGTTTTTGCAAATATCTCTTTTCGTATGCATCAAATCGTGAACAAAGTTAGAACAAAACTTGTAGAACATAACATTGTCTATAATTGTATTTTTAAGAAACTTTTTCTATCATCAACAATTTTCTAGATATCTGTCTATTACTATTTTAATTAATTCGTTTTTGCAAATATCTCTTTTCGTATGCATCAAATCGTGAACAAAGTTAAAACAAAACATGTAGAACATAACATTGTCGATAATTGTATCTTTAAGAAACTTTTTTTATCATGAACCGTTGTCGAGATATCTGTCTATTACTATTTTAATTAATTATTTTTTGCAAATATCTCGTTTTGTATGGATGAAATCGTGAACAAAGTTATTACAAAACTTGTAGTACATTACATTATCTACAATTTTATGCTACACAAACTTTTCCTATCATCAAAAATTTTCGAGATATCAGTCTATTACTATTTTAATTAATTCGTTTTTGCAAATATCTCTTTTCGTATGCATCAAATCGTGAACAAAGTTAAAACAATACATTACAATACACACACACACACACATGCATACATACACACACCCCCCCCCCCCCCACACACACACACATACACACATCTCCACCCACACATACTCACACACGAAAACTGACATACACTGTAAATCCTTTGTAAAACCTACAAATAGTTACCTTGTCTATGTTCCTTTATAACATATTTCTTCAGATTTTTGTAAACATTTCATTTTGTTTAATATATTTCATAAGCAGTTTATGTATCACGTGTACTCACGAAAGAGCCTAGCCTTCACACACCAGGGAATCCTCGTGTGAAGTCTAGTGTACACCCATTATGTAACAAACTTTTTTGATACAATAAATGATTATTATTATTATTATATGTCTTACATTCCGTAATCACGGGCAATTAAGTCCCGGACCTTTGGAAGGCGTGCATGGGGCCGAAGCCAACATGTAGAGGCCCGTTCAAAAGACAAGTTAATCTAAATGTAAGGGATACACAAATGGCGGATACCATCTCCGAGCGCACAACATGATACACACGGGGATGGTCCCCGCCATGTGTGTAAAGACTATTGGAGTACGGCGCTATGGCCGCGATGGAAAAATAAGGTCTTGGGCTATGGAGGTGAAAGTTGGATGGATGGATACTGGGCTATGGGAGGAGACTAACGTACGCCTGCCATGACAACTAGTCTCAAAATTGTAAACAGGGCAGGCGGTGACTCGCCGACTCGTCGAGTGGGCCCCATAAAACGGCCGCACGCACAAAGTGCGACAATGGGGCAACATCTCATTGAGCGGCTGAAGGTTGTCGAGAGGTGCGGCTCCGGTTTCACCATCGCGGGGTTTACCCCCGTGAGCGGGTTTCCCCGTTATTACGCCATTACGTGCAATACACTTCCAACCTGGAGCATAGGTTCTGCTCTTGCGATTCCACTCTGGACGGCCAATTAAGGCAAGCCAGAGGTAGGGGGGTGTGTTACTGTGTGTGTGGGTGTGGGGGTGTGTGTGTGGGTGTGTGTGTGTGTGAGCGCATGTCTGTATGGTCCCCCTGGATAGGGGTCCGCGGTGTCGCCACTCACCGTCAGCTCGCCACAAGCTGCCCCCGCGGGGTTATTATTATTATTATTACATGTAGAACATAACATTGTCTATAATTGTATTTTTAAGAAACTTTTCTATCATCAACCGTTGTCGAGATATCTGTCTATTACTATTTTAATTAATAATTTTTTGCAAATATCTCGTTTCGTATGCATCAAATCGTGAACAAAGTTATAACAAAACTTGTAGTACATAACATTATCTACAATTGTATGCTTCGCAAATTTTTCCTATCATCAACCATTTTCGAGATATCTGTCTATTACTATTTTAATTAATTCGTTTTTGCAAATATCTCTTTTCGTATGCATCAAATCGTGAACAAAGTTAAAACAAAACATGTAGAACATAACATTGTCTATAATTGTATCTGAAGGAAACTTTTTATATCATCAACCGTTGTCGAGATATCTGTCTATTACTATTTTAATTAATTCGTTTTTGCAAATATCTCGTTTCGTATGCATCAAATCGTGAACAAAATTATGACAAAACTTGTAGTACATAACATTATCTAGAATTGTATGCTACACAAACTATTCCTATCATCCACAATTTTCGAGATATCTGTCTATTACTATTTTAATTAATTCGTTTTTGCAAATATCTCTTTTCGTATGCATCAAATCGTGAACAAAGTTAAAACAAAACATGTAGAACATAACATTGTCTATAATTGTATCTTAAGAAACTTTTTCTATCATGAACCGTTGTCGACATATCTGTCTATTACTATTTAATTAATTCGTTTTTGCAAATATCTCTTTTCGTATCCATCAAATCGTAAACAAAGTTAGAACAAAACTTGTAGAACATAATATTGTCTACAATTGTTTTTTTAGACAATATTTATCTATCATTATCCGTTTTCGGGATATCTGTCTATTACTATTTTAATTAATAATTTTTTGCAAATATCTCGTTTCGTATGCATCAAATCGTGAACAAAGTTATAACAAAACTTGTAGAACATAACATTGCCTATAATTGTATCTTTAAAAAACTTTTTCTGTCATGAACCGTTTTCGAGATATCTGTCTATTACTATTTTAATTAATTATTTTTTGCAAATATCTCGTTTCGTATGAATCAAATCGTGAACAAAGTTAAAACAAAACTTGTAGTACATAACATTATCTACAATTGTATGCTACACAAACTTTTCCTATCATCAACAATTTTCTAGATATCTGTCTATTACTATTTTAATTTATTCGTTTTTGCAAATATCTCTTTTCATATGCTTCAAATCGTGAACAAAGTTATTACAAAACTTGTAAAACATAATATTGTCTACAATTGTTTTTTTAGACAATATTTTTCTATCATTATCCGTTTTCGGGATATCTGTCTATTACTATTTTAATTAATATTTTTTTGCAAATATCTCGTTTCGTATGCATCAAATCGTGAACAAAGTTATAACAAAACTTGTAGAACATAACATTGCCCATAATTGTATCTTTAAAAAACTTTTTCTATCATGAACCGTTTTCGAGATATCTGTCTATTACTATTTTAATTAATTATTTTTTGCAAATATCTCGTTTCGTATGCTTCAAATCGTGAACAAAGTTAAAACAAAACTTGTAGTACATAACATTATCTACAATTGTATGCTACACAAACTTTTCCTATCATCAACAATTTTCGAGATATCTGTCTATTACTATTTTAATTAATTCGTTTTTGCAAATATCTCTTTTCGTATGCATCAAATCGTGAACAAAGTTAAAACAAAACATGTAGAACATAATATTGTCTATAATTGTATCTGAAGGAAACTTTTTCTATCATCAACCGTTGTCGATATATCTGTCTATTACTATTTTAATTAATTCGTTTTTGCAAATATCTCGTTTCGTATGCATCAAATCGTGAACAAAATTATGACAAAACTTGTAGTACATAACATTATCTAGAATTGTATGCTACACAAACTATTCCTATCATCCACAATTTTCGAGATATCTGTCTATTACTATTTTAATTAATTCGTTTTTGCAAATATCTCTTTTCGTATGCATCAAATCGTGAACAAAGTTAAAACAAAACATGTAGAACATAACATTGTCTATAATTGTATCTTAAGAAACTTTTTCTATCATGAACCGTTGTCGACATATCTGTCTATTACTATTTAATTAATTCGTTTTTGCAAATATCTCTTTTCGTATGCATCAAATCGTAAACAAAGTTAGAACAAAACTTGTAGAACATAATATTGTCTACAATTGTTTTTTTTGACAATATTTTTCTATCATTATCCGTTTTCGGGATATCTGTCTATTACTATTTTAATTAATAATTTTTTGCAAATATCTCGTTTCGTATGCATCAAATCGTGAACAAAGTTATAACAAAACTTGTAGAACATAACATTGCCTATAATTGTATCTTTAAAAAACTTTTTCTATCATGAACCGTTTTCGAGATATCTGTCTATTACTATTTTAATTAATTATTTTTTGCAAATATCTCGTTTCGTATGCATCAAATCGTGAACAAAGTTAAAACAAAACTTGTAGTACATAACATTATCTACAATTGTATGCTACACAAACTTTTCCTATCATCAACAATTTTCGAGATATCTGTCTATTACTATTTAATTAATTCGTTTTTGCAAATATCTCTTTTCGTATGCATCAAATCGTGAACAAAGTTAGAACAAAACTTGTAGAACATAATATTGTCTATAATTGTATTTTCAAGAAACTTTTTCTATCATCAACAATTTTCGAGATATCTGTCTATTACTATTTTAATTTATTCGTTTTTGAAAATATCTCTTTTCGTATGCTTGAAATCGTGAATAAAGTTATTACAAAACTTGTAGAACATAACATTATCTAGAATTGTATTCTTCACAAACTTTTCCTATGATCAACAATTTTCGAGATATCTGTCTATTACTATTTTAATTTATTCGTTTTTGCAAATTTCTCTTTTCGTATGCTTCAAATCGTGAACAAAGTTATTACAAAACTTGTAAAACATAATATTGTCTACAATTGTTTTTCAGACAAACTTTTTCTATCAAGAACCGTTTTCGAGATATCTGTCTATTACTATTTTAATTAATAATTTTTTGCAAATATCTCGTTTCGTATGCTTCAAATCGTGAATAAAGTTATTACAAAATTTGTAGAACATAACATTATCTACAATTTTATGCTTCACAAACTTTTCCTATGATCAACAATTTTCGAGATATCTGTCTATTACTATTTTAATTAATTCGTTTTTGCAAATATCTCTTTTCGTATGCATCAAATCGTGAACAAAGTTAAAACAAAACATGTAGAACATAACATTGTCTATAATTGTATCAAAAAGAAACTTTTTTTATCATGAACCGTTGTCGAGATATCTGTCTATTACTATTTTAATTAATTATTTTTTGCAAATATCTCGTTTTGTATGGATGAAATCGTGAACGAAGTTATTACAAAACTTGTAGTACATAACATTATCTACAATTTTATGCTGTACAAACTTTTCCTATCATCAAAAATTTTCGAGATATCTGTCTATTACTATTTTAATTAATTCGTTTTTGCAAATATCTCTTTTCGTATGCATCAAATCGTGAACAAAGTTAAAACAATACATGTAGAACATAACATTGTCTATAATTGTATTTTTAAGAAACTTTTTCTATCATCAACCGTTGTCGAGATATCTGTCTATTACTATTTTAATTAATAATTTTTTGCAAATATCTCGTTTCGTATGCATCAAATCGTGAACAAAGTTTTAACAAAACTTGTAGAACATAACATAGTCTATAATTGTATTTTTAAGAAACTTTTTCTATCATCAACAATTTTCTAGATATCTGTCTATTACTATTTTAATTTATTCGTTTTTGCAAATATCTCTTTTCGTATGCATCAAATCGTGAACAAAGTTAAAACAAAACATGTAGAACATAATATTTTCTATGATTGTATCTGTAAGAAACTTTTTCTATCATGAACCGTTGTCGAGATATCTGTCTATTACTATTTTAATTAATTATTTTTTGCAAATATCTCGTTTCGTATGGATGAAATCGTGAACAAAGTTATAACAAAACTTGTAGTACATAATATTATCTACAATTGTATGCTGCACAAACTATTCCTATCATCAAAAAATTTCGAGATATCTGTCTATTACTATTTAATTAATTCGTTTTTGCAAATATCTCTTTTCGTATGCATTAAATCGTGAACAAAGTTAGAACAAAACTTGTAGAACATAACATTGTCTATAATTGTTTTTCAGATAAACTTTTTCTATCATGAACCGTTTTCTAGATATCGGTCTATTACTATTTTAATTTATTCGGTTTTGCAAATATCTCTTTTCGTATGCTTCAAATCGTGAACAAAGTTGTAAACTTGTAGAACATAACATTATCCACAATTTTATTTTTCAAAAACTTTTCCTATCATCAACCGTTGTCGATATATCTGTCTGTTACTATTTTAATTATTCAGTTTTTACAAATATCTCGTCTGCTATGCATAGGATTGTAAACAAAGTTTATACAAGTGTGAAGACCATTAAATTTTCAACAATTTTGTTCATAACAAATTTTTTTCTATCACTTACCATTGTCGAGATATCTGTCATTTTTGTTATATTATAAAAGTGGTCTGATTCTGGAAAGGTGACCGATCCGCCATGTAAGACCGGGTTTTTCGTGATGGGTAAAGTGTGTTCTTTCGATCCAAGTTGGTTTCACATTTCCTATATGTTTAGGCCTAAGACCTATTTTTTTTTATTTTCAACCCCAGTCTGATTTTGAACGGTGACCGATTTGAGAATAACTAAATCTGCTGTGGTGTTCTCCTAAGAGGGCTCTTTCTTAAAATGCGTCCAGTTCGTATCCTATATATTTAGGCCCAGACCCCATTTTTTCGCGATTGTCTTACCGCTGTTAAAAAAAATCAGTGACCGCTTTGAGTCATAAGACCGAGGCTAAATGATGTACTTTGGCGTCTATTTTCGAGCTAGACTGAATCCAGCTTTCCTATAATTATAATACGTTTAGGCCCTAGACCGTTGGTGGCTCTGGATCTAATTCTTCCATTTTGACGGATTTTTTTTTATTTCTAATTGAATTCGATAGAACAAATTCGGAACTAAATCCCATACATACTCGCATCGTTCTAGGACACGGGGTCCCGCTGAGTGCAGGTACACGAAGCAAGGGAGGGTGATCGATCGCATCGATCGCATCGCACCAAATTAGGACACACGTTTTTTGATCGCGCGATCGGTTTCATCGCGCGATGAGATCGCATCGCACCATCGCGCGTGCGATGGCAATAGGACACCGCCACTGTCCTAATTTCGATCGCGCGATCATGCGATGCGATCGAATTGTTCTATTTTCGACGCACGATCGTGCGATCGTGCGATCAAACATAGGAATCAGTATTGACTGTCCTAATTTCGATCGCGCGACCGAGGAGCGCGACGAGGCAAGGGTGTACTATCAGCATAGTTCACGCTGGACCCCACTAAGATCTAATTTTGCTTGTAGCGCCCGTCCGCTACCTCGCGTATGACATCCAATAGCGTCACGGTAGCACCATAAAATTTTTTTGCTTCGTCCCTTTTTACGTTTGTTGTTTTCTAACTATAATAGGAATAAACTAAAACAATATTTTCTGTGCTAAGAACTCAATATTTAGTTGTTAGGGTCCCGTATCCAAAGGGTCTGCTACAAAAAGTAAAAATTCATGGGGCTGGATAATTTCTTTTTTATTGCTATATCGTAAAAACGGTAACACAAATAAACGTTAAACTTGGTGTAATTATAGTGCATACTTTAACGTAAAACAAATAATCAAAACTAGCCAAGTGTTGAGTCCGGCTCACGCTAAGGATTCTAGTCGAATCGCAATATTTTCGGTAAAGTGTATACGGAACCCTCGGTGCGAGTGTCCGACTCGCACTTGTTATAATTTCTGTCATGTCTCCAAAGCTCGATATATCGGGAACTGACTATCCTAGTAAAGCAAGTATCCGAGTAGGCCCCACTTGGAGCAGGTAGTGAGCAGGATCGGTTGTAAACTGTAATTGTCTAACCAACTTTCGCTACACCATCTGTTTTACAGATGTTTTTTTAGTTGCTTATTGGTCAACAAAATAAAGGGCGGGACTGGCCGTGATGGTCACTTGCAAAGGAAAAATGTTCGAAAAGGGTCCAGCGTGAACTATGTTGATAGTACCTACACTCAGCGGGACCCCGTGTCCTAGAACTTGTTCTATAGAATTTGTTCTAATTTCAAATATTATTGATTTCAAACATATTACAGCCATTGGATAACGCACTTCCCCGGTTTGGAAGGGTGCGGGTTCAAGTCCCGCTCGAGACTGAATTTTTCAATCTTTAATTTGATTAGAATTTGTTCTATCGAATCCAATTAGAAATAAAATGTGTTCCGTCAAAATGGGAGAATGGCATAGGCAAAGATTTTTTTTGGTCTTTACGACTAGAATTCGAGTTTCAATTACAAAAAAAAAAAAAAACCGACCTCAAAGTAAAAAAGTTAAAAATAATATTTCAGTTTGACTTTTACGTTCGAATCTATAAGAAAATTAATATTTTGTTTTATCGAAGTTTGATAAAGGTGAGAAATAAAACCTTTGGCCTTAATAATTAAACTCAAGTTGTTTTATAAAAATAATCAACCACTGTTGTACAAGTAAGAACATAAGTAAAACATTGTCTACAATTGTATCAGTATTGTATCATTGTATTTAGGAGTACACTTGACATGTAAATTATTTTACAAAATAAATGACTATGACTATGATTATCATGGACAAACTTTTTCTATCATCAACCGTTGTCGAGATATCTGTCTATTACTATTTTAATTAATAATTTTTTGCAAATATCTCGTTTCGTATGCATCAAATCGTGAATAAAGTTATTACAAAACTTGTAGAACATAACATTGTCTACAATTGTATCTGTAAGAAACTTTTTCTAACATCAACCGTTGTTGAGATATCGGTCTATTACTATTTTAATTAATTCGTTTTTGCAAATATCTTGTTTCGTATGCATCAAATCGTGAGCAAAGTTGTAACAAAACTTGTAGTACATAACATTGTCTACAATTGTATGCTACACATACTATTCCTATTATCAATAATTTTCGAGATATCTGTCTATTACTATTTTAATTAATACGTTTTTGCAAATATCTCTTTTCGTATGTATCAAATCGTGAACAAAGTTATTACAAAACTTGTAAAACATAACATTGTCTACAATTGTTTTTCAGACAAACTTTTTCTATCATGAACCGTTGTCGAGATATCTGTCTATTACTATTTTAATTAATAATTTTTTGCAAATATCTCGTTTCGTATGCATCAACTCGTGAACAAAGTTGTAACAAAACTTGTAGAACATAACATTATCTACAATTTTATTTTTAAAAAACTTTTTCTATCATAAACCGTTGTCGAGATATCTGTCTATTACTATTTTAATTAATTATTTTTTGCAAATATCTCGTTTTGTATGGATGAAATCGTGAACAAAGTTATAACAAAACTTGTAGTACATAACATTATCTACAATTGTATGCTACACAAACTATTCCTATCATCAAAATTTTTCGAGATAACTGTCTATTACTATTTAATTAATTCGTTTTTGCAAATATCTCTTTTCGTATGCATCAAATCGTGAACAAAGTTAGAACAAAACTTGTAGAACATAACATTGTCTGTACTTGTATTTTTAAGAAACTTTTTCTATCATCAACAATTTTCTAGATATCTGTCTATTACTATTTTAATTTATTCATTTTTGCAAATATCTCTTTTCGTATGCTTCAAATCGTGAACAAAGTTATAACAAAACTTGTAGTACGTAACATTATCTACAATTGTATGCTACACAAACTTTTCCTATCATCAACAATTTTCGAGATAGCTGTCTATTACTATTTAATTAATTCGTTTTTGCAAATATCTCTTTTCGTATGCATCAAATCGTGAACAAAGTTAGAACAATACTTGTAGAACATAACATTTTCTATAATTGTATTTCTAAGAAACTTTTTGTATCATCAACAATTTTCTAGATATCTGTCTATTACTATTTTAATTTATTCTTTTTTGCAAATATCTCTTTTCGTATGCTTCAAATCGTGAATAAAGTTATTACAAAACTTGTAGAACATAACATTATCTACAATTTTATGCTTAACAAACTTTTCCTATGATCAAAAATTTTCGAGATATCTGTCTATTACTATTTTAATTAATTCGTTTTTGGAAATAACTCTTTTCGTATGCATCAAATCGTGAACAAAGTTAAAACAAAACATGTAGAACGTAACATTGTCTATAAATGTATCTTCAAGAAACATTTTCTATCATCAACCGTTGTCGAGATATCTGTCTATTACTAATACAGTTTTTGTCTATTACTATTTTAATTAATTCGTTTTTGCAAATATCTCTTTTCGTATGCATCAAATCGTGAACAAAGTTAAAACAAAACATGTAGAACATAACATTGTCTATAATTGTATCTTCAAGAAACTTTTTCTATCATGAACCGTTGTCGAGATATCTGTCTATTACTATTTTAATTAATTCGTTTTTGCAAATATCTCTTTTCGTATGCATCAAATCGTGAACAAAGTTATAACAAAACTTGTAGAACATAACATTGTCTCTAATTGTATTTTGAAGAAACTTTTTCTATCATCAACAATTTTCTAGATATCTATCTATTACTATTTTAATTTATTCGTTTTTGCAAATATCTCTTTTCGTATGCTTCAAATCGTGAATAAAGTTATTACAAAACTTGTAGAACATAACATTATCTACAATTTTATGCTTAACAAACTTTTCCTATGATCAAAAATTTTCGAGATATCTGTCTATTACTATTTTAATTAATTCGTTTTTGCATATAACTCTTTTCGTATGCATCAAATCCTGAACAAAGTTAAAATAAAACATGTAGAACGTAACATTGTCTATAATTGTATCTTCAAGAAACTTTTTCTATCATCAACCGTTGTCGAGATATCTGTCTATTACTATTTTAATTAATTCGTTTTTGCAAATATCTCTTTTCGTATGCATCAAATCGTGAACAAAGTTAAAACAAAACATGTAGAACATAACATTGTCTATAATTGTATCCTCAAGAAACTTTTTCTATAAGGTTTTAAGGTTTTAGAAATTTATTTCCCATAAGAATATTTACATATTCACTTAAGATGAGACAATATTAATTCACTTAAAGTAATTTTATACGTCCGATGACGTTCCGATAAACTTAAAATTAATGTTATGATAATTATAACCACTACCAATCAATCACTAAAACTAGAAAGTTTATTAGGACCATACCATTTGTGCACTTCACATAGGATGGGTTCTGACAAGATTTTTATGTCAACACAGTAAGTGCGAAAGTTGCTTGTTTCACGTTCCTTCCCATGTGAAATGGGATTCTATCATGAACCGTTGTCGAGATATCTGTCTATTACTATTTTAATTAATTCGTTTTTGCAAATATCTCTTTTCGTATGCATCAAATCGTGAACAAAGTTATAACAAAACTTGTAGTACATAACATTATCTACAATTGTATGCTACACAAACTATTCCTATCATCAAAAATTTTCGAGATATCTGTCTATTACTATTTAATTAATTCGTTTTTGCAAATATCTCTTTTCGTATGCTTCAAATCGTGAACAAAGTTAGAACAAAACTTGTAGAACATTTTCTATAATTGTATTTCAAAGAAACTTTTTGTAACATCAACAATTTTCTAGATATCTGTCTATTACTATTTTAATTTATTCGTTTTTGCAAATATCTCTTTTCGTATGCTTCAAATCGTGAATAAAGTTATTACAAAACTTGTAGAACATAACATTATCTACAATTTTATGCTTAACAAACTTTTCCTATGATCAAAAATTTTCGAGATATCTGTCTATTACTATTTTAATTAATTCGTTTTTGCAAATAACTCTTTTCGTATGCATCAAATCGTGAACAAAGTTAAAACAAAACATGTAGAACGTAACATTGTCTATAATTGTATCTTCAAGAAACTTTTTCTATCATCAACCGTTGTCGAGATATTCAATTCAATTATACTTTATTGCACACCAAAACAGAATATACATTTGAACAAAGATAAAGAATTACAATTACGTACAAATAAGGCGGTCTTATCGCTAAAAAGCGATTTCTTCCAGACAACCTTAGGGTAGAGGAATTACAAAAACGAAAAATAGGTAGGCGGTGTAGATCAAGAGAAAAAAGAAATCCAGAATGACAATGAAAGTATAAATATACTTAAAAATAAAATAATCTAAAATATATACATACATACATACATATTTCTTCAACTATATACATACATATAGGTGAGTACTACATACAACACGGAAACAACAGTAGGAGGAGAAAAACGAAATAAAAATGAAGTTGAAAAGAAATCAGAGGTCAAGGAAATGATCTTTGACTTTCGACTTAAAAACACTCAAGGAGGGAGCACGTCTGATCGACTCTGGCAACAAGTTCCAGAGCCGAACAGCCTGCACGGAAAAGGAATTGGTGTAGAAGTTAGTGGAGTGGATGGGCATAAGGAGGGATAGATTTTCAGAGGAGCGCAGGTGACGGCCAGTGATAGTGGAACAGAAAACAAAACGTTCCTTAAGGTAATGAGGTGTCAAAGGAAGAAAGAGAATGGAATAGAGAAGGGAAGAGAATGGAATAGAGAAGGGATATCTGTCTATTACTAATACAGTTTTTGTCTATTACTATTTTAATTAATTCGTTTTTGCAAATATCTCTTTTCGTATGCATCAAATCGTGAA
This sequence comes from Agonopterix subpropinquella, assembly GCA_922987775.1. Lineage (NCBI taxonomy): Eukaryota > Metazoa > Arthropoda > Insecta > Lepidoptera > Depressariidae > Agonopterix > Agonopterix subpropinquella. The sequence goes on from OV277710.1 coordinate 7,822,530, forward strand.
CAAAGTTAAAACAAAACATGTAGAACATAACATTGTCTATAATTGTATCTTCAAGAAACTTTTTCTATCATGAACCGTTGTCGAGATATCTGTCTATTACTATTTTAATTAATTCGTTTTTGCAAATATCTCTTTTCGTATGCATCAAATCGTGAACAAAGTTATAACAAAACTTGTAGAACATAACATTGTCTCTAATTGTATTTTTAAGAAACTTTTTCTATCATCAACAATTTTCTAGATATCTGTCTATTACTATTTTAATTTATTCGTTTTTGCAAATATCTCTTTTCGTATGCTTCAAATCGTGAATAAAGTTATTACAAAACTTGTAGAACATAACATTATCTACAATTTTATGCTTAACAAACTTTTCCTATGATCAAAAATTTTCGAGATATCTGTCTATTACTATTTTAATTAATTCGTTTTTGCAAATAACTCTTTTCGTATGCATCAAATCCTGAACAAAGTTAAAACAAAACATGTAGAACGTAACATTGTCTATAATTGTATCTTTAAGAAACTTTTTCTATCATCAACCGTTGTCGAGATATCTGTCTATTACTATTTTAATTAATTCGTTTTTGCAAATACCTCTTTTCGTATGCATCAAATCGTGAACAAAGTTAAAACAAAACATGTAGAACATAACATTGTCTATAATTGTATCCTCAAGAAACTTTTTCTATCATGAACCGTTGTCGAGATATCTGTCTATTACTATTTTAATTAATTCGTTTTTGCAAATATCTCTTTTCGTATGCATCAAATCGTGAACAAAGTTATAACAAAACTTGTAGAACATAACATTGTCTCTAATTGTATTTTTAAGAAACTTTTTCTATCATCAACAATTTTCTAGATATCTGTCTATTACTATTTTAATTTATTCGTTTTTGCAAATATCTCTTTTCGTATGCTTCAAATCGTGAACAAAGTTATTACAAAACATGTAAAACATAATATTGTCTACAATTGTTTTTCAGACAAACTTTTTCTATCATGAACCGTTGTCGAGATATCTGTCTATTACTATTTTAATTAATATTTTTTTGCAAATATCTCGTTTCGTATGCATCAAATCGTGAACAAAAATATAACAAAACTTGTAGTTCATAACATTATCTACAATTGTATGCTACACAAACTATTCCTATCATCAACAATTTTCGAGATATCTGTCTATTACTATTTTAATTAATTCGTTTTTGCAAATATGAAGTTTCGTATGCATCAAATCGTGAACAATGTTATTACAAAACTTGTAGAACATAACATTGTCTATAATTGTATCTTTAAGAAACTTTTTCTACCATCAACCGTTGTCGACATATCTGTCTATTACTATTTTTATTAATAATTTTTTGCAAATATCTCGTTTCGTATGCATCAAATCGTGAGCAAAGTTATAACAAAACTTGTAGTACATAACATTGTCTACAATTTTATGCTACACATACTATTCCTATTATCAATAATTTTCGAGATATCTATACGATACGTCTATTATCTATATCTATACGTCTATTACTATTTTAATTAATTCGTTTTTGCAAATATCTCTTTTCGTATGTATCAAATCGTGAACAAAGTTATTACAAAACTTGTAAAACATAACATTGTATACAATTGTTTTTCAGACAAACTTTTTCTATCATGAACTGTTGTCGAGATATCTGTCTATTACTATTTTAATTAATAATTTTTTGCAAATATCTCGTTTCGTATGCATCAAATCGTGAACAAAGTTGTTACAAAACTTGTAGAACATAACATTATCTACAATTTTATTTTTCAAAAACTTTTCCTATCATCAACCGTTGTCGATATATATGTCTGTTACTATTTTAATTATTCAGTTTTTACAAATATCTTGTCTCCTCCATGCATAGGATTGTAAACAAAGTTATTACAAACGTAAAGACCATTAAATTTCCAACAATTTTGTTCATAACAATTTTTTTTCTATCACTTACCATTGTCGAGATATCTGTCATTTTTGTTATATTATAAAAGTGGTCTGATTCTGGAAAGGTGACCGATCCGCCATGTAAGACTGGGTTTTTTGTGATGGGTAAAGTATGTTCTTTCGATCCAAGTTGGTTTCACATTTCCTATATGTTTAGGCCCAAGACCTATTTTTTTTAATTTTCAACCCCAGTCTGATTTTGAACGGTGACCGATTTGAGAATAACTAAATCTGCTGTAGTGTTCTCCTAAGAGGGCTCTTTCTTAAAATGCATCCAGTTCGTTTCCTATATATATAGGCCCAGACCCCATTTTTTCGCGATTGTCTTACCGCTGTAAAAAAAATCAGTGACCGCTTTGAGTCATAAGACCGAGGCTAAATGATGTACTTTGGTGTCTATTTTCGAGCTAGACTGAATCCAGCTTTCCTATACGTTTAGGCCCTAGACCGTTGGTGGCTCTGGATCTAATTCTTCCATTTTGACGGTTTTTTTTATTTCTAATTGAATTCGATAGAACAAATTCGGAACTAAATCCCATACATACTCGCATCGTTCTAGGACACGGGGTCCCGCTGAGTGCAGGTACACGAAGCAAGGGAGGGTGATCGATCGCATCGCACCAAATTAGGACACACGTTTTTTGATCGCGCGATCGGTTTCATCGCGCGATGAGATCGCATCGCACCATCGCGCGTGCGATGGCAATAGGACACCGCCTAAGAATTTTTGTTTTTATTTGTAACCTGAAAAATATGAACTAAATTTCGTCAACGGATGCGTCTGACATGCATTTTTCTTTACATTTTCGTCTTCGGACCCCTCCTGGTCAACGTCATCTATCGCCGATATGTTGAACTACGTTTAACTATTATCTGGCAGACTCCACTTGAACCAAATCTTATGATTTGAAGTGCGATTTTTGAAAATCATACGAGCAGCGACTTGAAGTGCGATTTTTGAAAATCATACGAGCCACTTGGCAGTAGAAAGATGCATAATCTCCATAGTAATTTTGACATTTTCTACTGCTAAGTCGCTCGTATGATTTTCAAAAATCTCACTTCTGGCAGTAGAAAATGTCAAAATTAATATGGAGATTGTGCATCTTTCTACTTATGATTTGACTTTCAAAAATCGCATTCCTGGAGTATGATTTTTGAAAGTCAAATCAGCAGTAGAAAGGTGCACATCTCCATAGTTATTTTTACATTTTGTCCTGCTGAGTACGTGTGAGTTTCAAAAATCGCATTCCAGGAGTGCGATTTTTTAAACTCATTCGTTGAACTCAGCAGTTGTAAATGTCAAAATTACATACGCATCTTTCTACTGTTGATTTGACATTCAAAAAACATACTCCAGGGGTGCAATTTGTTTATGTATGTCCTTTTGATAACAAAACTTAGGCATTTATACATATTTTAATTAAATAAATTTTGTTCATACTTACCATTTAGTAGCATTGGAAAACGCCTCGTTGAGACTTAATAAAACGTTCCAGTAAAATCTATAATTATTTATTCATGTATTTGCTTTGCACATTAGATTGAGTTAATGTTTCTTTATGTTTCGATTTGACATGAATTTTATATGCAACTTTCTGAGCAAATGCAGCCGGACAATGTTCACAGGAATACGGTCGTTCACCGGTGTGTGTGCGTATGTGATGCGTCAATACACGCCTTGTCTAAAAATGTATAATCACATTTATAATAAGACTATACGGCTGCTCCAAAATAAAACACTGAATATGCCACACTCATTTTATACAAGGAGTGCGATTTTTGAATCTCATTTGCTGAGTTCGGCAGTTATAAATGTCAAAATTACTATGGAGATATGCATCTTTCTACTTAAGATTTGACTTTTAAAAATCATACTAAAGGAGTGCTATTTTTTAAAGTCAAATCAGCAGTAGAAAGATGCGTATCTCCATACATTTTCAACTGCTGAGTTCATCGTATGAGATTCAAAAATCGCACTCCAGAGCCACTTTCAAGAATTTATTTTGATCAATTACTTCAAATCAAATCAAAAATGCTTTATTTTACACCAAAACATAAACAGTAAAACTGTACAAACTGTTTTAAATAATTTGTGGATAGTTCTGTTAATATATTTCATTCATTTGAACAAGGTAATTAGGCTGCCTGTCCACTGATGCGAGCTGGCTGGGCGAGCTGTGTTAACCAATCAGGAGCTCGGCCGGTCTCGGTCGGATCTCTGATTGGTTCGCGTCAATGGACAGGCAGCCGTAGACTTGTAAAAAAGATCAAAATTTCTGAAATTGACATACATATTGTGTTTTATGTTGAAACGTTTTTATATTACAAATTGCCCCATAACTCAACGTCAAGCCGAAAACAGGAGATAGGTAAGTTGACAACTGTTCAAGGAAAAATATAAAAAAAATCGAAGTAAGTACTAGGTACAGAGTAGTTACCTATATTCCTTGACTAGGTACGACAGTTTTTGAAATTATGTAATTTGTGAACGGTTTTTGAAATTTTGTTATTTTTTAACGTCCGTCGTGAAAATCGTCTCCCTGCCGGTGGTCCCGCCGCGTCCATACTACAGCGGTCGAAAATATAAAAGTTTCAATAAAATTTAAATAGATGTTTAACATAGTACATTGATATCGTTGATGTTTAAATTGGTTTTATAATTACATCTTATGTTCTAAAATCAATGACAAACGCTATTTTGGCAGTGAACTCTTCTTTTTTTGAGGAAAACTTCGGAGACTGGTGATGTAGGGATCGGATGTTAATAGAAATCGATTCAGTAAGTCGCTGTTGCTTGTAACCCTTGAGTTCTTTCTGGTATTATGTTGTCTGAAGTATTTTAAGTCTTTGTTTTTTGCTTCCGCAGCTTCTTATGACAACTCTCCTATAGACAGAATACCATAATCTGTTACCTCAGAACAGTGAATAAGAATTTTATTTACTGAAGCAGGAAGATTATATCAAGGGTATTCTGTTACAAGAAGCTTGGCAGTTTCTGTGGCATATTCTTCGTTATTAATGTTACACCCAGAAGATAAGACTTACACTACAGAACATATCTGTTTAGACCTGCAATTTTCGCGGATATTTGATATTTTCAAAAAAATTCCGGGTCGTGTTTTCGTCATTGGAAGAACAACTACCTCTAATTTGAGGCTGGTACGCAATAAGACCCAATTTCTATAATTGTTTTTGCTGAATGACTTCATCCTTTCAGACATTGAATTTTTGTCCACCGAAGTCCTTATATGCCATTTTTTAACATCTAATCGATAGGAAACGTCGATAAAATAAAAATAAAACGTGTCCATGAGTATAAAGGAGAAGTCCATATTCATAAAGTTCCTCATATATACGTTTTTTGAGACACTTTTCAAGGTTATTCATTCTTATAGGGATTGCGCCGCATAAAAAACATCAATATGAAGACCTTTACCATTAAGTCCCTTGGTACTCTTGGGTAAATTTGTTGCGCTCATATTGTAAGACACACCTTTAGCTACACAATGATATCCGAAATGTTACGGGCTACGACGGGCAACTAAATTAAAAGACTATGTTTATACATCAACATTTATCAATTTTATTTTTAGAAGGTATACTTCGAAGCCCTGTAGTTTTTAAATAAAGAATATTTGCGATGTTTAATCTCTACAGAAATAAATAACGTAACGTCTTCTTAAATCTCCATGATTCACAATATCCACTTCTAAACACAATTATTGCAATCACCTTCCAAACGGAGCAGTAAATTGCGACTTTTCGATAGCGGGAAATGTGTGCGAAATCGCTGACTTACGATGCAAATAAATGAATAATTTTGTTAAAAGACATGGGAATCTTTATATTTTCTAAAACTATGGGTTTTCAACTACCTTTCCGTGAAAACAAAATTGGAATTATAGATAACCGATTTTTTGAATTTTGACCTCTAGCGGGACCGCTGTGCCCTGCACCGAACTTTTTAGATGTAGTGACTACAAATTCATTAAAATATTTGCAATGTAATCATGACATGTGTTGTCCCAATTCAAAAATAAAGGATTTAGTGCTATACTTTTACCTCAGACTTTTACAGAAAACCCAATTTTCTGTAAATTATTGCACCTACACACAAATTAATTAAGTACCTACTTGAAATCCATTTTCTTTATAAAAAGGGTGAAACATTTTTTTCTTGCAAGGAAACCCGATTTGAAAACAATAATTCCATCATAATTATATATTTTTTTATTAATTGAACTGTTCAACCACAGTATAAGATATACTGTGGTGCAGCCGTTGCATGTTTATAAATTTTAGTATGGAATTTTAATTTTGAAATCAGGTTTTTCGACGATAAAAAAATAAAAAGTAGATGTGGGAAAAGCTAGTTAGAGCCATACATTTTTCATACAGTGTACTGTAGTAGTCAAAGAAAAAATTTTTACCAAAGATGTCTGACTGAAAATGGTGTTTTCTGTAAAAGTATGGTAAGTATGGACAACAGAAAAGATTGTTCAGGATTGCGTAACCAGTATTTTCTTGACACAATTTACAAATGTGTAGTAACTAGGGTACATCTAAAAGGTCGGTGCAGGGTGGCGATTTTCCCAATGTTAAAAAAGTTACAATATCTCGAAAACTGTCAAACATAGTTTATTTATTAAACTTGCCTATCTGCTGTTTTCGGCTTGACGTTGAGTTTTGGGACACCCTATACAACGTGTTAATGAATTAACGCAAAACCTCATACACCCCGACTGATTTATAACAAAATAATTAGATTCAAACAATAATTTCATTATTTTTATGGTTAAAATTTAAAGTTATTCGCATTTTAAGTTTAGAGTCAAAAATGATTTGTTATAATTTCAGCAATAAATGAAGGCGCTAATGTACCCATGGATACATTTTAATAATCTTGTTTTGGTAGTAAGTAGGGTGAGTGTGCCCGTGGGGTAGGTTGATATCGGGTTCAGTAAATTTAAAATTTAACAAAATAAATATTTAATATTTTGAAAAAAATTACCTATGTTGAAACCACGATTATTCGATTCTGCTCTCGATTCTAAACAAACTACTTTCTAGTTTTGCGTTAATTCATTAACACGTTGTATAAGGCTCGAGGCAAACGAGCCACGCACCGGTGGTGGCTGTCGCGACACTGCTGCAGCGAGCCACTGGCCACATGTGTGCGGCGGGTCCCTACAATATGCATGAAAAAGGCTTTTTAACTGCTTGTCGCTTGTCACCGGTGGCTCGTTTGCGCAGTCCTCTAACTACACTTGAAGATAATTGAAATTGAGAAGTTATGTTAATCTCTCCTGCTATGAGAAGCATTTATGTAAAGTTCTAGCATGAAGGATGCCACTGTGGGGCAAAGGCCTCTTGTCACGAATAAGGGTAGGGCTGGTTTTAGAGCGACGCGTACCGTACGCGCTTACTGCACGTACCGACTCGACGGTTCTGACCAATTAATGACCTGCAAACTATGATGTTTTTATACAGGGTGTCCGGTAAGTAATGGATAACCCTGTACCTGCTGATAGAGGACCTCAAACCCGTCCAGAAACTGGATTTTCATGTCCAGTAAAAGTGCTACGGTTTTCGAGATATTTGGACTTATTTTTTCTGAAATTTGGCACCTTTGTTACTCTTTTGACCACCACGGCCACAAAAAACAAGAGATTTTTACAGTCCACTTTTTGCATAATATTCTATAAGAGTGGTGCTATCAGACGTGCATGAGAAAGTTAGTATAGCTAGCGTAGTTCTATTAAAAAAGAATCTTTAAGTCAACTTTAAACTTTTACTGGAATTTTCACCTAAGTTTGAGCATGTGTGGTCTAAAAAAAATGTATGGCGACCAGGGTGGCTAACTTTACCAAAAGTAGCCTGTTGAGTGCTGATTTTAAAATGGTATAGCACATGCTATTTGTTTGTAAGCACCAACCTATAAAAAGCCTTAAGATAAAAGAAACCTTTTTTTTTCCATAAGGTATAATTTAGCCTTTAGCTTTAGACTAGTTTTTCGATCCTTAAGGATCGACCGGCGCTACAGAGGTTAAAAATAAAAATACTGCATTCAAACTGAACTGGAGCAAATTTTGCAAAGCAAAGTTTTTGCAAAATTTTTGAAACTACGGTGAAAATGTACTCACGCTCTAGTTACTAGAGCGTATCCGTGCTTCGGATTTTCCGAAGGCACGTTAAGTGGACGCACGTGCACGTTTTGGTTCCGGATGGTGGTGTAACTATTCGATAATTCAGGTCAGAGGCATATTTGAGGCGGCTTGAAAATTATCTGACAGCAAGTTGACCGCTAACTTGCCTCCACCAATCCGCACTAGGCCCGCGTGGTGAAGTATGGCCCACTCCCGTGTGGAGGCCTCTGCCCTGCAGTGGGATCCTACAGGCTATAACTTACTTTATTATTCAAACTTCCGATTTTATTGCACTTCGAAATAAGATTCCATACAAAACGCTAAAACGTTTTTATTACCCCACTAAAACCTTGCAGAAATCTATGGTTTGATTTCATTTGATTCAGTGTACAGACTCTAGCTTCACAATGCTGAAAACATAAAACGATACGTACGCTAAATCCTCTGCCGCAATGCGGGCACAGTTTGTTTTTCACCTTCGGAATCTTCAAATGTATACTATTAACATGATTTTTCAGCGTATTTTTGGTCTGGAAATGCTGTGAAATGATAAAAAAGTAACTTTAAGACATTTTGTCTTACCAGTGAATAGGTTAAACCATACAACATTTCACGTTCATCCTAAAAGAACTGCATATATATATCAGGTTAATAATGGATTTATTTGTATGAACATGGAAACGCATGATCTTATTTTGGCAGATAAATCTGGATGGCCGCCAGAAAACAGGTTTCGGCCAGGACGACCGATGAAATATTGAAGGTCAAGGTCTAACCTTTGATTTGGCATACATTTCATCAATAAGCTCGATGGGTGAGTAGTACTCAAAATTTTGACCACCATTTTTGGTTGGCCAGCACCACCTGCCAGGATATCCGGCGGACGATCGAGTGTACTTCGTTATCTAAACTATTATAAAACTGTAACAGAATTGTGTCTGTACATTGAAGATATTTACAAAAAAAAAGTTACGATATGGTTTTTAGGTGTCCCTGATTCCAAATCAAAAATTTTTTGATTTTTTGTCTGTCTGTTTGTTTGTTTGGGTGTTTGTTTGTTCGAGTATCACGCAAAAACTACTGAACCGATTTTGATGAAACTTTTAAATCTGGTATATAATTTATGCGGACGAAGTCGCGGGTAAAAGCTCGTACTAACTAAAACCAATCGGACAAGTATAATTTTGGTTCATAAGCTCGATGGGTAATTAGTGTCGTCTCAGAGAGGTTACTAGTCACCCTCCTGCACAAAACCCACCAGGATAGGGGTCGGCCAACCAAGTTTTTGCGCATCTTCTAATAGTATACTATTGCATGAAAATTATTCATAAGCTACGTGGGTATGAGACTTCTTCACGGCCGCCCAGACTAAAAGAGGTCCTCGATCTTATGGCTCATTTTCATTGGTCGATAACTCGGTCGATATACCGCATGCGGGGACTCCCCGCAGGCGGGCTAACGACCAATGAAAATCAACAAGTCGATACAGTGGTCGTTACGCCACCTACGGGTATTCCCCGCATGGGGTATATCGACCAGTGAATTTAGGCTATGGTTAATTATGGCTTTTTAAAGAGTGCGGGTATGACTTTTGAACTTACCAACCATGTTCAAAAGAACATGGTTGGTAAGTTAAAGTGCAAAAGCACCCAGCGGTCGTTCCCTATCGACCAGTGAAAACGGTTCCCCACATGCGGGCCTTATGGCATGCGTTACGGAAATCTCTCGCATCCCGAATGCAGGCTATATCAACCAGTGAAAATATTTCCCCTAATGCGGGGACTATGGCATGCGTTACAGAAATCTCTCGCACTCCGAATGTGGGCCAGAACGACCAATGAAAATGCGCCCTTAGGGTGCGTCCACATCTGGCGAATGCGCAGCTCGCGAGCCGCTTGCGAACGGCGCGCGAACTGCGCAGTAGCGACACACAAGGAAAAAATGCACCCGCGCAGCTCGTGCGCTGTTCACGAACCGCTCGCGAGCGGCGCGCGAGCTGCGCATTCGCCATATGTGGATTCACCCTTAGAATAAAGAGGTCCTTGATCTTAGGGAGGGTGTAATTTTTCTGTGGTTTGGACGGTAGCCGCAAACACTGAACAAATAATCACTTAATCACTAGTGAGAGTCCAAACATATAGATACTGTAACACCTTTTATATTACCTGTGTTCACGAATAAATAAATTTGTATTTGATTATTTGTTCAGTGTTTGCGGCTTTTAAAAATAATCACTTGTGATTATTTTTTCAGTGGCCACAAATTTCCAAGATGGCGACAAGTTATTGTGCTAAGGTAAATTATATGCTAAGGGTTTCACAACAAAATTACGGATTAAATAATGTTTTACAATGCTAAATAATAGAAACTATAGGTACATTACCCTAGAACATTTTTCACAGAAAAAATTGGTGTTTTTCTGATGCACAAATTTGTAGTGAGCCTTCATTATTTGTTTAGTTGCATACGTTTTATCACATTCCGGGCATTGTACCCTGAAAAACATAGATTCGTGAATGCGTGTAGTTTGAAAGCTAAATCGAAAACAGAAAATTGCATTTATGGAAATTATCAACAACAGTTAACACCTGCACGCAGGAGGAGCTCATGACCGATAGCGGCGGTGCAGTATCGGTTGCCAAATTCTGGCAAAGTACTATTTAGCGACTTTGTTGTGTTGAAGTCGACACGATAAGCAAGCATCAACAATTCTTCATTGGCAAAGTGAATCCCCAGAACCGCACTGCTTGTTTAGGATTAGTTTCCAATAAACTTTAGAAGAAGAATTCATTTGTGGAATAATATTTACAGAATTTCATATTAAAAACTTCAGATAAAAGGAAAATTAATAAAAAAAAACACTTTTTCTAACTGTAGGCTTTCTAAAAAACTTAGTTCTTATTTGTAAATAATTAAAATAAAAAAGTAATGAGGGATTAAAAAAAATTACTGACGATCCTTTAATCCCATCTTTTCGAAGCAAAAAGTAAAATATTTTATAGCAGAAATGTTTTTTTTTTTAAACAAAACCGGTTAAACGCATACCTTTTAGTCACATTGCTATGACGCCTTGTGGTATTCAGATGGCTTTTGAACTTATGTTCATTAGGATATTGTATGTCGCATTCAACACAGTATGTATGTTCAGATGGTTCCAGTGCACTGTGTTTTATTTTGTTATGGTATATCAGATATTTATATTTTCTGTATGTAATGTTACATTCTTTACACATAGCTTTTGCGTGATTAGTCCTAGAAAGTCAGAATTTTTTTTTATGTATTAGTCTATAGAACAAATCCACATTGCAAGCACCATAACAGATGGCGCACACTGGTCTCAAAATGAGGAAAATTGTGAGCCATAAATTGTTGAATGTTTCTTCGCCTCATATCATGAAACCCAGGACGAGGTGGGATTTGGTTCTTATTTGGGATAGATTATAATTATGGGAAAGTCCATCTATAAACTACTTCAAAAGCTAGGCGTCCCAAATGAACCCATTTTTCAGGAATGTAATATAGACCGAGATCCGACCGTAAAATTATGCACCTATTTCTTAGGCGAAGGAAATGTGATTCTAATGTTTACACAGGGGTTAATTCAACGCCGCCAAGTTGCCTAGAAAAATCTTGCCGCTAGTACTTTTTCCATTATGATTTTTGGTACTACTTTTCCCCCCTGTCTGTTTGGGAAGTAAATGAGGTGCCATCGGAAGGAGACTAATCTAAAGTACTGGAAAAACTAGGGTTGCCACCTCTCAATCCACTGCAAATGTGGTGCACATTTGAAACGGATAAAACAATACAGAATTAGTGCCCGATTTCATTAGAATCATCGTTGGAAGAAACGCCTAGTTAGCAGCCTCAACAATGCACTGTCATATCTCGGCTTGAATTAAATCAATATTAATGAAATTTTGGATATAGGAAGCACTAAATGAGCCTTAAATCACATTGATATAAACAGTATTTCTCAGTGCGACTGCTACCTAGACGTCTATTTACCAGCTTCAGTAAGTTACTCAAATATCTTTTAAAATACAAGAGCACCAAATCTGTTTTTGGGCACTAAATTGCACTATTTGAGCACTAAATCGTTGCTTAGTCAAAACCTTCAAATGAGCTGGTGAGGCTGCTAATTATACGGACACGATATTTCCCGTGATACTGCTCGATCAGTAGGGGGCTTACTTAAGGCCCTATGGTAGGACGAAGCACCTTGGAGGCATCTTTTATTTTTCATGTTTCGACTAGATTTAGGGAGCGTTTAAACAGAAGTGACGTGGCGCGGACATTTCGCGCGTGGGGTGCGGCAATATAAACCTTATAGTACGTAGTATAGAGTCGTTTGGAGAATTACGCCCGCGCCTCCAGGCGACGTCGCCTGGTGGCGGGGGCGCGATTTTTCTTTAGGTCAAAAAACGTTTATATTGGTGTTACTTTGACTACCCGCCACCGCCACGCGTCTCTTCTGTATAAACCCTACCTTATACAATTTATCGAAACCAAAGTCATACCTTAGTATTCTTGGATAGTTGATCAATTGAATACACGATTGGAATTACTTCACTCGATAGAAAATCGTCACAAAGATGATTTCTTGTATTTTTAAATAATTTTCTCGTGTTAGAAGAACTTAGAATAGTTTCCGATTTTTGGTATTTATACTCACATATTCACCATTAGTTTATCTAGTGAAATCATAAAAAATCTATAAAAAGTACTTTTCTAAACTCTTTTTAATCGAAAATACAGCATGCCGCCCTTTTCGGAGGGCTGGGCAATCGCGTTTCTCATAGAAAATATTCGTCTGAACCTATGGCCCCTTAATTTTTTTTTGGGACCCGCCAATTCATAGAACCAGAAAAATTGTACAGGGCCTACTTCGACTAGACAGATGACATTTTGAATGTGAAAATGTATATTTTTTTACTTTTCCTACTAGTGGACCTACATGGTTCCTAGACAACAATTCTATCAGTAAGCTTCCGGCTACACACGCCGCGCCGTCATGCGCGCGCGCTTACTTGTGCAGTCCAGTCCAGCAGCACGTCAGTCCTACAAGCGCGGCTCGATCAATCGTTGACATGCTACTTGTGTTTGTGTGTATGGACGGGCAATCAGGCCCCGCCTCAGTCCGTCAATTTTTTTTAACAGAAAAATGTTTGTAAACGCCTGATAATGGATGATATTTCTATTTTAAGCCGATAATCTGTTTCATAAAACTGTTTTGTAGTTTGGCATAATATTTTATATGTTTAGGTACGTCATCTATTGAATGTCTGTTTATAAGTTAAGCAATACAATTATTTTTGAACCAAAAAAAATCTTTCATCAGCTGCGATGCTAGAAAGACTTTACTTGATGGCTCTGAGAATACTGAGATTTGCGCGGACTTCCGCGAAAGCTTACTTGTATAGTGTGGTGTGGACGGCACCTCCGTGTTCCGTCTTGCGTTCGAGTAAAACCGTGGGGTTTTAACTGCGCAGGCAAGAAGGTGTGTGTAGCCGGAGCATAAGCGTTGGCATTGATATTTAATGCCAAGGAAATACAGGAGGCGCCACTCGTGAGCGCCGCCTCCTTACCCCAGTTCACACTTACCTTATGTGGCGCTCAATAAGAAATTTAGTTTTGAACTGCTTTCCACAATCGTCACATATAAATGTCCTATGCATGTCCGTATAGTGTTTGTAGAACTCTTCCTTTTGACTGGCACTAAAATAAAAGTATTTTTTTAATTATGGATGGATTCACCCATTTTATGGACCTCTTGAAGATGGAATTTATAAAAGGTGTAACGGAAACACCCTAGCAATATTTAAGGGAGTGGTTCAGGAGTGCGATTTTTGAATCTCATTCGCTGAGTTCCGCAGTTGAAAATGTCAAAATTACTGTGAAGATGCGCATCTTTCTACGGCAGATTTGACTTTCAAAAATCGCACTCCTGAAGTATGATTTTTGAAAGTCAAATGAGCAGTAGTAAGATGCATATCTCCACAGTAATTTTGACATTTTCAACTGCTGAACTCACCGAATGAGATTCAAAAATCGCGCTCCAGACCGTTAAACTAAATAATTTTCGCTATGGAGCCGACATAGAGAAAAAATAAAAAACCATATTGAGTCACGCAAGTTTTAACGCCTTCTGAGAGATAGAATTTTGATTTCTATGTTGCGTACCGATTTTTTTTTAAATATCTTCTCAGATCTACTATAAAAGTGGGTGCGCTAAGTGGCCGCGTTGGGTCTATGATTGCACCGGCCGTTGGGGTACAGCGCGCAGGTGAATTGGTATTGGGACCGCGCCCCCCGCCACCCGCACCCCCGCAAGATAGGCCTGTCGCGACCCGAGAGCGCCCTCACTATTAGTATATTCACTTTGCTAATAGTGCCGGATTCAGTTTAAAAGTCCCATTCATAATTACTTCCCACTCCTAAAAAACTCCGTAAAATTACTGGGCTAAGAAATACCCATACGAGAGCGACAGGTACGGCCGTATGTATGTACTATGTACGGAAGTAAAATTTGAGTTTGGCGTGTCAGTTAGGGTGCAAGTCGATCATGCTTTATCGCTTTTCAGACAAGGAAACAAACCACTTCCTATCGTTCACAGGTCCTACCACTAAATGTTTCGATGTGATATTATAAAACATGTAATTGCATAAATTGAACTTACGGAAATCTCATTTGACACTGTGCACACTCCAAAAGTTTCTTGTGATTCGATTTCACATGCGAAAACATGTGATTTCTTGAATAAGTGACATGTCCACATTGCAAACAAACATACTTTGAATGTTCATAACGGTGGACTTTCAGCTGAGACTGGGATGAATATGTTCTTTTACAAATGTCACACATCCATTTCTTAGACTGAAAAAAGAAAAAAAAAATAATTGTCTGTTTTTTATCTTTAAGTATTAAATTAAGAAAATAATTGAAGATAAAAAAAATCATTGAAGCTTTAAATTAATTTGTAACATCCAAATTGCAATTAATGTTTGTAATGTGACTGCTTTTATACAGGGTGTACAATAAAATGGGACAGCTACTCAAAGGGGTGCTTCAGACCATCAAACTGAACAACTTTCTCGATGGGACCAATATCGAAATCGCGAAAAAAAAAATCCGCTCTCCCATACAAAACTGCAAACATAACTCGACTGAAATGTATGGGACAGCAGATTTTTTTTTCGCGATTTCGATATTGGTCCCATAGAGAAAGTTGTTCAGTTTGATGGTCTGAAGCACCCCTTTAAGTAGCTGTCCCATTTTATTGTACACCCTGTATATATAGCAATTCTTTCCCAGACAGCTGGATCAGCAGGGACGGACCCATCCCTTGGCTCCTTAGACTAATTATATCCGGACCGGCCTTGCGGTAGCATTTCCCCTCTGCCACGGTATAAGAGCAATGATCATTCACATTCAACATTCAATTTTATAACTTATCACTAAACTAGACAGCCTATTATTGCGAAACAATAATTTCGAACTTAGAACGTTTGGGGTTTACACGAGACTACTTTTCATAATTTTGAACATTCAAAATTAGAATCTAAAGTCATAGGGAATAAAATCCAAAGTTGCGGATAACAACCTGTAACCTGTTACCTCGCCCCCCGCAAAAAGTGGCAGAAAGTTTATTAGTAGAATGACACGTGGTTACGCGTCCCGATATGATTAGTCTAAGCTTGGCTCGCACGGTCCCAGGACCTGACCCTGATAGATTTTCACATCTAGGGACGAGCCAAGGAGCTCGTTTACACAGGTGAAGAAATGGCAACACGGGAGGAGCTAATCGGCAAAATTGAAGAAGCCTTCAATTTCATGAAGCAGGCGATACAACTAAAAATAACAACCACAGAAGTAAGAAAAAGAGCTCGTGCCTGTGTAAGAAATTTTGAAAATGAACCTTAAATTATTTTTTCTAAATGCCATAAACTTAGCAGTATTTTTTAAATTTTAAAAGGTTTTAGACTTCAAATGAGTCTAATATTTCTTTTAAATAATAATGCATGGGTAGCATGCCAACCCGCGATAGCCGTGATACGGTTCGTTTGCTTCTAATTAGTTTGTGGGTTGTCCTTAAATTCATTAAGTGATTTCATGCATTGAGAGATAGATAATGGTAAAAAAGAAAAACAATGTAACAACAAATCATTTTTGATGTGATGACTGCTGAAATGTAATGCATTTTTTTTTCTAATTATACAGCATTACTCAGAGAGCATCGACTGCTTATTACTGCGGACTATGGGGGGACCATACCAGTGACGGCGAAGCGCCCTGGTAGGTCTACTGAACCAATGAAAGAACTTAAGAAACCCGCCCGTACGGACCTCGGCAATGGGCGTTGCCGGGGCTACGCGGACTACGATGGGGTAGCGGGGATCGGTGAGAATGTAACGCATAGTTGCATACAGTAGTACCAGATTTATAACTTCCCCCGATGTACCTGCGCAGTTGACTTGATTTAGGGTACAATTGGTCAAGTCTGATGATAGTTCCAATTCATCAAGCGGCTTTTAAACGCCCGGTTTTGTTTTGAATCGTCAAGTTCTTTAATGGTTCTAATTGGTCAAGTCTGTTAAAGGTTCTAATTAGTCAAGTCTATACTAAGTTTTAATTTGTCAAGTCTATTATACGCACGCACACCCCCACACACAAACTCACTTGAGGTGAGGTGCTCACTTGACGAATCGTAACTTAATGTAGACTTGACGAATTAGAACCTTTAACAGACTTGACAAATTAGAACCATTAAAGAACTTGACGAATCAAAACAAAACAGGGCGTTTAAAAGCCGCTTGACGAATTGGAACTTTCATCACTATATCACTTGACCAATTGTACCCTAAATCGTTGCCCTTTTCACTGCTATCCTACTTTGCACCCTTTGATTACAAAACGACTTCGGGTTTTGTCGGGGACTCTGCGCAAACGAAGATTGCCGAAGTTAATTATTTTCCTAGTCGTACTCCGTGGTCGTACTGTACATTTATTGACTCCTTATTTAGGAATGGGAACGCAGACATAAACAGTAAATTCAATAAAAAACAATAAAATATGAATATACCTTAGAGTGAAACATTTTATTATGCTGCCTCAGAAGTTCTTCTGATGAAAACTTATTAAGGCAGAGTTCACAATGTACCTTTAAGTTAGATTCATAGTTCGAGCTTCGTTCTTTTTCCATATAATCAAGTAGTTCTTGTTTATCTACCTCTACCCTTTCGAAAAGCTTATCTGTATCTTTCAGGCCTTGTACGACATTATATTGATATCTGAAACGACCTTTTGATCTATGCGTGTTTTTTTTGCTTTTATTTTCTAATAAACCGCCATTATCAATTTCCGTATTTTCGTTATCACTATCATAACATGATTGATCACTATCATTTACTTCACTTTTACATTCATTATTATCAATTTCTTTATTTTCAATATCATTCTCGCCAAAATTAAAATGTGATGGATCACCATCATTTACTTCACTTTTACAGTCATTGTCATCATAATAATTTATATCATTAGTATCATCTTTGTTATCATTGCTGGTGACAGCATGTTTCTCATGACTATCGTAGAATGCAGCATCAGAATTACAATCATTTTTATCGTATTCATCAGAGTTATTATCCACATTTTTATTTAAGTAATGATTTATAATAAGCTGGTCTATTTTTTCCATTTTGACAACAGCACATTCATATCTCTCGTTTTCTTTGTGCTCTATTTCCAAATCATAATAATCAATTCTATTTGATTTGTTTAAGGTAGAGAGACATTCATACTGAAAACAATTAGTTAAGAATTATTACTTTATCATGTAACATAAAAGTATCACATTTTGCACACTGTGGCATAATGCATACCTCTAGTTCAAAATCATGTTTATATTTGAGTGTAACTTGAGCTTTTGCAACTTGTTGTTGAAACTTGTATATCTTGTTGAACACACTTATACACTCCCAGCACATGAGAGGTTCTACATCCTGAAAAGAGAGACAAACATTTCACATTAAAGTAATAAAAAAACAGGTGCATTATCTGTTATGAGGACATAAGTGTTCTATGATCTACAGGGTGAAATTGATATCATTAGCATCCTTTTAAACTAAGAGTCTACCCATCAAACTGAACAACATTTACTATGGGAGCAATTCAATCGGAGCAACACAAAAATCTGCTGTTGCATACATTTGAGTCGAGTAGACATTGCAGTTTAGTATGGAAGAGCAGATTTTTTTTTGCTCCGATCGGTTTGCTCCCATAGTAATAGTTGTTCAGTTTGATGGGTAGACTCTTCGTTTAAAAGGATGCTAATGATATCAATTTCACCCTGTATATCCTCTAATATCAATTTGTGTAGGTACACATTTACAAAATATGAATACAATAGAGCGATGTTGACTGGTAAGTCTGAGGTACTGCAGGAAAAAAACTACATTAGGTATGGGACCCGAAGCAGGTGTGCTCTTAAACTATATAATGAGTTACCAGCCAATATACAAAATAAATAAAAAAACGTAAATTCTGTATGATTAAAAACACAAATGTTGTCAAATGTTATCAGGGATTAGTATGTATCTCTGTACGCTAAGCATGATCACAGTATAAGAAAGAGTATCAAGTACTACATACAATATGGAAACTCCCTGCCCTGCCTTTAGGCAAAAGCGTATTCCTGTCTCGATTGCACTTACTCAGTATCGCACATGCTTACTCATTCTTGTAAATTTTTCTCATTTGTATTAAATGCCAACTAAGAGTCCAAGGTGTAACATGTAAAAAATATTTTTTGTCGGTATATTGTATGTAATGCGGGACTGAAATTGTAGTCTTCCTATAGCCAAACCATTATGTGGTTTTGTAGGACTAAAGCATAGAAAGAGAATAACTAGAATGGGCATTAAAATAATAAGAACCGCGGAAACAAGTGAGCGAGATAAAATCTATGCTTGTGCGATGGAGGTCTATGTTGTTGTTTCTGGATATGCAGTGTTTCCTTTAACTACGTTGAAATTGCTTTCAAAATCTTGCAACTAAGTCAGACAAGGGCATGAATTCTCATACAGTAGTACCAGATTTCTAAGTTGCCCTGATGTACCTGCGCAGTTGGCAAATAGCACGCGAAATTAAATTGACCAATCAGGATGTGCATGTGGCACATTCTGATTTAATTTAACTCAATTTAATTCAATGCCTTGTCATGATTGGCTAATTGTTTTCTTGTACTTTTTGCTGGTATCCTACTTTGCAATCTTTGACTACTAAACGACTTCGGGTATTGTCGGGGACTGCGCAAACAAAGATTGCAGAGTTTAATTATTTTCCTGGTCGTACTGTACGTGTACATTTTAGTCATAACTCCATCCTTTTCCAGCATATGCTCTCACATTTTCTTGATAATATTCAGTCTATGAAAATTAAGCAAAAAAAAATTTTGGAACATATTTAGGCATCAATGAATTAAAAATGAATAACTGTGTCTTTTATATACTTTTCTAACTTGTAGTATTGAAGTTGGTGCCAAGCCAGCACAATACGTGACTAAGCTTGGTATGATTTCTATTTTGTCTCATGAAACCTTGGACAACCGGGGGAGGTGGGGGGTCGGGTTACCCCCCGTACCACTCCCCCCGCGCGGAGATGCATGGTTTTTTTAAATTAATATTTTAGTGTGGACCCCCGAGGTGACTAGGTAAACAGTAGCGATTCAGTTCTGGCACTCGCCGGCCGCTACCGCGGAATGCTCGCTGCGCTCGCTCGGCTCGTGTGCTGTGGTCGCATGAAACCTAACATGCTCCGCTCTGCTTCGCTCCTTGCTAACCTAACCGACTGAGTTCTGGCTCTGGGTTCAAGGTCAATAACGGGGTGGGGGTCAAAGGAGGGCTCCCCCATCCACCCCACCCCTCCCTCGGCCCCCTCCTCCCCCTTTGGCCCCATAAAAATCATTTTTCACTCACACTAAAATATTACCGTCGAGCCCCCTAACTTCGCCTGGTTTTTTATATGTTTTTCAATCTAGGTATCTCTCATATTGTGGAGTATTATTGTCTACAAGTGCAATTGTCATTCTAAATATCTCAAACAAAAGTAAACTTTATATCTGTATACATAGAGTTGATTTTCCTACAAAAAAACAAGCAGGCGAAGTTTGGAACCAAGTCTGAAGTTAGTTTACTCCAGTCCCACTCACGAAAAAAACTCATGTGTCATCAAATGAATTAAAGTTAGCTACGTTTCGCAAGCAAAAATGGTACCATGAAATAAAATTGATTTGAATTTGGTAGTTTGATGCATGGACAGATAAATACATTTTCGAATAATTATTATTTTCTAAAATAGGCGATGTTAGGGTTCGCAGCCAAAGTTAGGGGGCTCGACGGTAATTTAAAAAAAAAAATGCACCTCCGCTTGGTGGGGGCCCCGCTCTCCCCCCTACCCACCCACCAACCCCCATCCCCCAAAGCCTGGGCCCCAATTGTAAAGCCAACCCTTCCACTTCCGTTTTGAGCTTAGCAGCAAAATTGTTAAGGTGACTCACGCTGTAGGTCATGACCATGAGCACAGGAGAAATGCAATAACCTGACCCTCTCATAGTGCGCACAGTCAGAACATTGAGACGATAAATGTGGCTCGCATTGTTGGTCACCCACTGAGGCGTAAGGTTTTCGGTGACTCGCGCGGTAGGTCATGAGCACAGGCAAATTGCACTTGAACTGACTCGTTGCGTGGGTTCCTCAGTACTGCGGCCCATTCGTCGCCGACCTACGGCGTAGGTCGTCAGCAGTGAAAGTGTTAACAGACTTACCAGATCTAAGCTGGCTATAAGTTTGTTGAACAAGTAGGTGTGTTTGCCGAGCTTGCTGAGCGTTCTATCAGCAGCCAGACATCCCTCGCACATTGTAATGTTGGGTTTCATTGCTTCTTCAGACATCTTTGATCAAAAACTGGAAAAAACAATAGATTCGTTAGTTGACAACACAACCACCAGTAGAACCAACGCGACGAACTTCTAGGATAAACCGATAAAACCACAGCACAGACTAATAATGAGATAAAACCTCGAAAAGAAGAAACACAAATTCACCAACAAAATCAGTCATAATACAAACCGGTGATATCTACTTGTACAAACTTTGTACAAAGAAATAACACGAGAGTATTATTTTCCTTGATAATACCAAACTATTGTGTGATTCAAAGTGTACATTATTATGACATTTTCACACATTTTATCATGTTATAAATAAATTAAAATTATATTTTGTAGATGGTGAAGTTATAATAGTCTGTGGTGAAGTAAAGTACTAGACTAGTAGTACTTACTACCACAGATCAGAAGTGCGATTTTTGATAATCATACGAGTGATTTGGCAGTAGAAAATGTCAAAATTACTATGGAGATTATGCATCTTTCTACTGCCAAGTCACTCGTATGATTTTCAAAAATCGCACTTCAGTAAGAACGTAGAGGGAGTAAACCTCTTTGGAGTAAACCCTGGAGTAAATGATACGCACACATCTTTAATGTTCGATAGAGGCGAACCTATACACTAGTCTGTAGAAAGAGTGAGAAAGACTATAATGAACGCCGTGTAACCACTTTTTTGGTGACCGCAACTTGTCATTTTGACGTATTGCGGTCTAAATTGACTAGTATTGTTGTTAGGCTTATCAAAAGTTATTAATTACGGATGTGTAACAGCCTGAATTACCTGCTGTGTGAGGTGTTCTGATAATATAATAATTTATAATCATTATCGAAGTGAAAATGGTGGTCTGCAGTGTCCTAGGATGCAAAAACAGATCGAAAAGTGCTGCTGGGAATGTTTCGTTTCACAGGTACGTTTCACTGCAATTAAATGCTACAAATACTTTGTTTGTGATTAGATTAATGTCTATTGTACACGTAAAAATGATATTACAATACAAATTAAATCATAAGACCAAGTTATAGGTCAACATTGATTCCAGAACCTCTAAATCACCAGTCATTCAGTGTTACCAGTTTATGGCCTTTGAAACACCCGTAAATACGGGAAAACTGACTTGGAAAATACATAGGTACCTAGTAATGGTTAGGTTTCATCACTGTTTTGTTCATTTTCAGGATTCAGCTACCAGACAACCTGTCATAATAGAAAAAATTACAGAAGCACTGAGGAAGAAAAGTCTTGGAATTCAATTGAAGAGTGAGTTAGCTGAAAAGCGCCGAAAAGAAGTTGCGTGCTGCTCGTTTTGCGCAAAGACGATTAATGAAGAAGAATGCTGAGTTACTCAATATAATTATGGAATTAAAAGTTAAAGCTATGATTTCAGATGTTTTAAATTCAATTTTTTTTCCACGTTTTTTTTAACGGTAGAAAAAAAACTGTTTTTTTACAACACTATTCCTGATCAAAGCCATTTATTTGGTTAGAATAAGAAACATTAAAATTTATTTTCCAAATTGTTATTTATTTACCATTACCCTTCATCATGCTTGTCAAATAAAAAAATTGATCAAATTCGATAAAAATAACCTCTTTGACCTCATTGCTTGACAAATAACTACACAGTTTTTCAAGGCTCAAATTCTGGCTAATTTTATTACGTAAAGGTGGTTGCAGAGGGGTCAGTTTTATACAAAATCAATTTTACTGACGCACAATACGCATAGACGGTATAAGTATAAGTAACTTTTAATAAATAAATTTTATTTTTTACATATGTAAAAATAGTTTAAAAAATCTTGATGCCGCGTCACAAATAACATTTGCAATTTATAATATAATTACGAAGATATAAAGCTTTGAAATTTTTCATACAACATTTTAAAAGCTTTATAAATTTTCGTAATTATATTATAAATTGCAAATGTTATTTGTAACGCGGCATCTAGATTTTATAAACTATTTTTCCATACATAAAATAATATATTACTTTTATTAATTCCGTTTACGCGTATTCTGTGTCATACTTTTGTATGAATTGAAACCACCGTAACATTAAATTTTAATGTTATTTGTGAATATTTCTGCGATTTGTGTTAGGAAAGTAGTATTAACAAAATGTATTACTTAGACTAGCCGACTGTGAAAAGTTGGTGATATTGATAAATTTGTGGGAAAATTGAGTTCAATCGGGTAACATTCACACACACATGTACAAATCAGCACCGATAGAAAACCGGTTACACTGTCACTTGCTCTATAGTTTTACTCCCTCTACGAGTAAGAATATGTCCACTTACTACTCAAAAACTATTTTTTTTCTATTTCGCAGGGTTGCCAGACGTTGATCATTTTTCCTCGTACAAAAAGCAAGAAAAACCTCGTACTTTGGCTATTAAACCTCGTACATTCATCTAAAGTGTGAAAAAACAAAGATTTAGGCATAAAACACAATTTAATTTTCGACTTATCATAGAGTAAAAAAAAATTGGTTAAAAATAAAATTTTTATGTTGTTTACAACGAAAAAAAGAGGATAAGAGCAGCTAATCCGAGGAACAAAATCGAAGTGATGATCGGTTTCATGTGGATTTCCCGGCAAACTACAAACTAACCATAAACATCTGATAGTCTTTGATGGATTAGATATTCATTTATTCAACAAATAGTCGCTTGCAATGGCTAATCATGGCATAATTTCCTTAAAAGTCAAAACCTCGTACATATTTGTACGAGATTGACATCATCCTCGTACCTCGTACGGGAGACCCCAAATCTCGTATTTGTACGAGGAACCTCGTACGTCTGGCAACCCTGCTATTTGGCGAAAAGCAAGCGAAAAGTTTTTTGACATGACCACAGAACGGGTAGCATGCCATCCCGCGATAGCCGTGATACGGCTATATCACGTCTTTTATCTCGTTCGTTCGCGCACAAACGAAAGAGATAAAAGACGTGATATAGCTGTATCACAGCTATCGCGGGTTGGCATGCTACCCATGCAGGTGTATATTTTCTTTGACAGAAGTGCGATTTTTGAAAATCATACGAGCGACTTGGCAGTAGAAAGATGCATAATCTCCATAGTAATTTTGACTTTTTCTACTGCCAAGTCGCTCGTATGATTTTCAAAAATCGCACTTCATATCAGTAAGAAAAGAAAAAATGGACATGACATGCATGATATCAGCTGCGTTCCGCACCTACACCCTATGTGCACCCAGAGTGCACCCCGAGCACAGAATAGGTAGTAGGTATATACCCCGAGCGCAACTTTTCGCACTAAACGCCGTTCAGAGCCACGAAGTGCGAATTTTGAAAATCTTACGAGCGACTTGGCAGTAGAAAATGTCAAAATTACTATGGAGATTATTCATCTTTCTCTACGATCTTTCTACTGCCAAGTCGCTCGTATGATTTTCAAAAATCGCACTTTCGGTTAAGACGTTTTACTATACTATCAGTTTAAAATAACAATGTGCATGACCTTGAAGGGCCGTTCGCTAACTTCACTCGGTTGTAAAGGAATATAGACTCTATGTAAAGGAAATAATCATTTGAATGACTCGAGTGAAGTTCGTGTGATTGAGTGACGTCACATTTGCAGGCGAGGTCATGCACATTTTTATTTTAAACCATAGATTTATATATTACTATATATTACTAGCGTAAGGATAGGCCCGTCAGAATATTTTACAAAAACCTTCTTCATAGAAACAAAAATTTGCGCCATCTGTCATAACTCGTATACGAACTATATCATGTCATATATTTTCTTTGAGCGTTGTAGTGCTCTAATCGGTAGAGAGTACATATGTTCCTTGGCTCTAATAGAGCCAACGAACTGGGGACAATAGTCAAGCTCATAGGCCATGTCCTTACGCTAGTAATATATATGTCTTTGTTTTAAACTGATAGTAGAGCGAGTTGAAAAAAACAACCGCACAAAAAGGGCTGCGTTCGTTCACGACCTTTGGGTGCGGTTGTTTTTTCAACTCGCTCGCTCTACGGTAGAACGTTTTTCACCGAGGCTCTGAAGACTGAACGGCGTTTAGCAAAGAGTAATCGTTTATTTACTTAAAATGAGAGAGTACCTAATTTAGTGCGAAAAGTTGCACTGGGGGTGCACCAGTCTAGTTAGTACGCCAACCCGCGATAGCCGTGATAAGGCTATATCACATCTTATATTATATCTCGCTCGTTTGCGTGCGAACAAACGAGATAAAAGACGTGATATAGCCGTATCACGCCTATCGCGGGTTGGCGTACTAGCTAGGCAGGGGGTGTAGGTTCGGAACGCAGGCAGCCTTGACTTTTTTTTAAATAATTTTTCCTTGCAGTAAGGCAACGGCATTAGTGTCATTTTCGCTCGTACATAATCCTAACCTAACTCTTGAAATGCATGGATGATACAAAATCTCTACATGGATGGTATCATGGTAGGGGAGTAGGAGGCACATTTGAACAATTTTTATCAAACAACTGTAATTATTTTTCTGTGGTAGGTATAGCTTGGTGTGTCTGACAGCTAGACAGTTAGTAAAACGTCGATTACCATGCGTCGATCCAACATACAGCGCATAGATAAGCTACTATTTTACAGGAAATACCGCGATAGACGATTCCATTCTCTTTGCGATAGACTCTTTGCGCGAGTTGGATGCAAGCAAAAATGCATGTCACTTGCTCAGTCTGCATTTCACTAAGTCAGACGCATCCGTTGACGAAGTAGGCATATGATTATATTTTTCTTACTTATTTTATTTGTATCTTATTATCAGCAAGGTCGCTCATCCATGTGTGTCCATCGTAGAAAGAGTAAGCGAAAAATTCTTCGTCTATGGTGTCCATGTTTCGTCAACGCCATCTATCGAGCCATTTGGATCTACCTTTTTTTATGGCATTCGGAAAATACCTCATTGAATAAAATTGCTATTGTTGTATATATTGTAGCAAGTTTAGGTAGATCATAGATAAGCTACTATTTTACACATAAAGATATTTATGATACCTTTATGATTTTACAGGAAAGTCCAGAAGTGCGATTTTTCAAAATCATACGAGCGACTTGGCAGTAGAAAATGTCAAAATTACTATGGAGATTATGCATCTTTCTACTGCCAAATCGCTCGTATAATTTTCAAAAATCGCACTTCAGCGCTGGCACGCTACTGCGTCCACAACGTCCAGAAGTGCGATTTTTGAAAATCATACGAGCGACTTTTCAGTAGAAAATGTCAAAATTCCTATGGAGATTATGCATCTTTCTATGGCCAAGTCGCTCGTATGATTTTCAAAAATCGCACTTCAGAGTCCAGATCACTAGGGATTGCTGATTTTCAATCCAGTGACCACCTCCAGCACATGAAATAATAAAAAAAAAATGGGATCTCTTTTTATGTCCTAAAAAACTTAGGCATTTACATATTTTAATTTATTTTAAATATTAAATGAATTTACGTTCGGGGAAAAGGTCGTAACTGACCTGGAGTGCGATTTTTTAATGTCACCGGTGAGCTTGAACGGTTTTTAAATCTCATACAAAAGCCTTCTCATGCCTATGAGTTCAATACTACGAGTGGGTAGGGGCACTCATATTGAACTCATGGGTATGAGAATTTAGTTACCGGTAAGATTAAACAATGCAAACTTTGGGAAATCTGTGAATATCGGCCATTTTACTCAGCGTTTCAAAAATAACACTCCTGATCCATTTTGTTCATACCATACCATAGTAGCCTTGGAAAACGCCTCGTTGAGACTTCCGAAGGGAATAAAACCACCCATAAAAATCCAGTAATTATTTATTTATTATTATTTTTTTTTTAATTAAAAGCACAATATACCAAAAATAACCGAATCCGCAACGCAGGCTTCGTCAAATTTGAATCACACATATCAACAGAGTGAAATTGATATCATTAGCATCCTTTTAAACTAAGAGTCTACCCATCAAACTGAACAACTTTCACTATGGGAGCAAACCGATCGGAGCAACAACAAAATCAGCTGTTCCATACTAAACTGCGATGCCTTCGCGACACAAATGTATGCAACAACAGATTTTTTTGTTCCGATCGGTTTGCTCCCGTAGTAAAAGTTGTTCAGTTTGATGGGTAGACTCTTAGGCCAAGATTCAGAGACGATTTTTAAGTTTTAGTTCGAACTACCATATGTCAAAATCCATACATTTTGACCCTACTTAGTTCGAACTATGACTTAAAAAATCTCTTAAAGAATCTCAGCCTTAGTTTAAAAGGATGCTAATGATATCAATTTCACCCTGTATATCGGCTACAAGCTTCGTCAATGGCAGCACACAACATAAAATCCGCATGCAAGCTTCGTCAGACAAATGTAACTGTAATTATTTTTTCATTCATTTGTTTTGCACATTAGATTGAGTTAATGTTTCTTTATGCTTCGATTTAACATGTTTTTGATATACAATTTTCTGAGCAAATGCAGCCGGACAATGTTCACAGGAATACGGTCGTTCACCGGTGTGTGTGCGTATGTGATGCCTCAATACGTGCGAATCCTAAAAAAATATAATCACATTTATAATAAGACTATACGGCTGCTCCAAATAAAACACAGATTATGCCACTTACTCATTTTATACAAGGAGTGCGATTTTTGAAACTCATTCTTTGAACTCAGCAGTTGAAAATGTCAATATTACTAAAAAAAACATACTCTACGAGTGCTATTTTTAACCCCTGACGCAAAAGGGGCTGTTATAAGTTTGACGCCTATGTCGGTCTGTCTGTGGATCTGTCTGTCTGTGACATCGTAGCGACCAAACGGGTGGACCGATTTCGATGCGGTTTTTTAATAGAAAGCTCATTTTTGCGGGAGTGTTCTTAGCTTTGTTTCATTTAAATCAGTTCAGTAGTTTTTTAGTAACTTTAAAAATTACATTTACAAACACACACACACACACACACACACACACACACACATACACACACACACATACACACACACACGATGCCATAGACAGACAGACCAACAGACAGACCGACATAGGCGTCCAACTTATAACACCCCTACTTTTGCGTTGGTGGTTAAAAACATTAAAACAATACGTACGCTAAATCCTCGGTTACAATGCGGGCACAGTTTGTTTTTCACCTTCGGAACCTTCAAATGAATCCTTTTAATATGAATTTTCAGCTTAGTTATGTTCAGGAAATACTGTAAAATGATAAAAAAGTAACTTTAAGACCTTTTGTCTGACCAGTGAATAGGTTAAACGAATAAACGACTAACGAATTATTCAACTACTGGACGCCACGCGCCGCGCGCCGCGTCCGCGCTCGAAAGTGTCCGCACCAAAAGAGTAACAAAACGTATAACAATTACGCGACGCACCAATCTTCGTTTGATCGACTGACTAAGCACACGTGCCGTGCCCGTGCCGTGCGTGGCGCTGTGAAGTAAGTATTTTTTTAAAATACGCCAGCAAAATGAAAAAATAATTTCTACAGTTTCAATCCTTTTAGTTGGCTCATATTAGGGTATGTCCACATCTGGCAAACGCGTCGCGAATGCGCAGCGCGCGAGCTGCGCCGGTATATTTTTTCCTTGTGTGTCGCTACTGCGCAGTTCGCGCGCCGTTCTTGAGCAACTCGCAAGCGGCTCGCGATCTGCGCATTCGCGGCGCGTTCGTCAGATGTGGACGCACCCTTACAAACACGTAGGCGTAGGTACTTACGTTCCTGTTGGTAAGTCTGGGACATTTCTTTTGAGAATTGATACCTATTAGACCCGGGGCGTCCATTAGTTGGTAAGTCAATGACTCGAAACTATTTCATTCTTTTTAAGAGGGCTATCACAGTCCAGTGGCGCCCTCATCACATTAAAAAAGATTTCTCAATAAAGAAAGCCTAAATCAAAAAAGTGCTCAACATCAAAACCACAAAAGCCTTCAAGGCATTGTTATACAATACATTTTATAGGTTCTAAACATTCCACTTTTACACAATTTCGAATAAAAACAAAAGCGGCCGTTTTTTTCTTTTTTCAAAATTTTTATGTTTACCTTTAAGGACGGAAGTGCGATTTTTGAAAATCATACGAGGGAATTGGCAGTAGAAAGATGCATAATCTCCATAGTAATTTTGACATTTTCTACTGCCAAGTCGCTCGTATGATTTTCAAAAATCGCACTTCAGTCGTGTTTCATATTTCAATCAACGCACATCGACCCTGTGTTGCCACCTTAGCCCTTTTGGGGCTATAATTCAGTCAAATTGTGTTTTTACTAGGAAAATTTTGTGGTAGTTCTGATTTTTTCCATTCTATATGTAGTTTGGGGTGCACACAATAATAGCAAAAAAAATAAAAAATTATGTTTGATTTTTTACGGAATTTTGCTTAAAACTCTGAAATTATTAACATTTAGTAAATGGCCTGTTTGCAGAAATTAAATATACCTGACTTTTATTTTCTATCACATGAACAGTACACTCAAAAATTTCGTAGATCTAGGATAATTATCGCACGTCTGGCAATACTTGATCCGAATATCTGATAGTGTGCGGGGCCTAATACAAAATGTATGGCTGACACGCCTTCCGTCAGAAGAAGAATTTCTGATAATGTGCGGCCGTCCTTAAAAAACCTATAAGGACAGCCGCACATTATCAGAAATTTCTGACAGAAAAATTCTGACGCTCGCCGGAAGGCACTCGGTGCATACATTTTGTATTAGACCCCGCACACTGTCAGAAAAATTCTGACCAGTCGTCCGCTTCTAATGCACACCGGACGGCACCTCAGCCGGACATCAGAATTTTTCTGACGGAAGGCGTGTTATCCATACATTTTGTATTAGGCCCCGCACACTATCACATAGTCGGATCAGGTATTGCCAGACGTGCGATAATTATCCTGGATCTACGATATTTTTGAGTGTCATGTTCATGTGATAGAAAATAAAAGTCAGGTCTATTTAATTTCTGTAAACAGAAGTGCGATTTTTGAAAATCATACGAGCGACTTGGCAGTAGAAAATGTCAAAATTACTATGGAGATTATGCATCTTTCTACTGCCGATTCGCTCGTATGATGTTCAAAAATCGCACTTCAGGGTGTTCGCGTTAGGTACGCCACACACATACGGAAATGCAATCCGGAATTCCAAATCAATTGTGATTTTGTACAGGATTTGACAGCTGCGCAATTCCGAATGCAATTGTGGAGGGGGGAAATCCATACGAAATCGTAACCCTGATTCAGGATTCCGGATTGCAATTCCGTGTGTGTGTGGCGGACCTTAAGGTACCTAGTCCATAGAAAATTCTGCTATTGTGAACCTTTTTAGTCACATACAGGTGATCCAAAAGGTTATGGTAGGCTGCCATACCTTTTGGATCACCTAGTACTATCACGTCTTTGCTTTCTTCTATCTATTTACACGCGCAACATGCTCCGGTTTCAGGATTATTTTAATGTCAATAAATAGTTCCTTAATAGTGCCTAGTAATTAGTGCCTAGGTCAGATAAAAATAGTGCCTTCAACGAAATGAAGTTTACGAAATATTTATTTTTTTACCATAGTACGCTAGTTTGATGTCAAAGTAGCGTAAATGTTAGGTATAGATATATAGATACACATTTTCTGTAGCAAAGCAAAACGACTACACAAATAGTGAAAATATAATAAAAGTCCTAAAAGCATAATCGCATTGTCACCCTACTAAGGATAGGGACACCGAGTCCAGGCTGCTTTATCCCGCTCTTCCCAATATTCCGAGAAGACCGCATTCCAGGTTTAACGTAGTAAATTAATATTTCTATGAAAACAATACACACACAAGCACATCAAAATACGTCAAAAAAAGTGGACAGCCGCATAAACAAATATCTTTAGTATGCTTTAGAATAAAGAGGTCCTAATGGATTCAATGGGGATTCACAATAAAATAACGGACTAAATAATGTCTTACATGCTAAATAAAAGATAGTTACATTACCTTAGAACATTTTTCACAGAAAAAGTCAGTTTTTTCCAGATGCACAAGGTTGTAGTGACACGTCATTATATGTTTAGTTGCATACGTTTTATCACATCCCGGGCATTGTACCCTGAAAAACATAGATGCGTGAATGCGTGTAGTTTGAAAGCTAAATCGAAAACAGAAAATTGCAGAAATATTTATGGAAACAGGAAATGTTCAACAATTCGTTTGTACCTACACGACAACAAGAAAGAACCGTATATCGTTTCACCCCTCGACAACAAGAACCGTCATATCGTTTCACCCCTCAACAACAAGAACCGTTATATTGTTTAACCCCTCGACAACAAGAACCGTTATATTGTTTCACCCCTCGACAACAAGAACCGTTATAGCGAGCCTTTTTGGGAAGAACATCGTAAGCGACAGTTAAGTTTTTTTACAGGACGAGGTTTTTTCTATTTATATCTTATACATCGTGAATGGTATTTACTTGATATTTTTAAAAAATGTTGCGTGACATATTCTATTATTTAGAGGAATAGTTTTTAACAGCTGCAAATTTTTAAACATCTGCTCTAGAGGTTACGTAAAAATCACATTTTGAAATTTTGGGCGCTTACGATGTTCTTCCCGAAAAGGCTCGATATTGTTTCACCCCTCGACAACAAGAACCGTTATAATGTTTCACCTCTCGACAACAAGAACCGTATATCGTTTCACCCCTCGACAACAAGAACCGTTTTATCGTTTCACCCCTCCGGGCGGAAAGCGTCAACTTTCGTCCCGCTGCGCTAAACGAAGTTGCTACATTCCGCCTCTGTCGGGGAGAAAAATAGTGTAGGGTCACCGGTGGGTCACTTTTTTTGACAGCTCATATTATATTAAAACCTATCAGTCAACCTCCTCAACTCAACTGCCTCCGTGGTCTAGTGGTTAAGAGCATTGGCTCTCGATACGGAGGTCGTGGGTTCGATTCCCACGGGGGACACCTAGTGATATGTCACTTTGTGAGTTTTTCCCCCAGTTGGTTAGGACATTGCAGGCTGAATCACCTGATAGTCCGAAAAGAAAAATGATTCCGTGCTTCGGATAGCACGTAAAGCCGTTGGTTCCGGCTACAATCTCTGGTGGTAGTATTCGTTATATAAAAACCACGTCAGAGGCCGTAAAGCG
The DNA here is from genome assembly GCA_922987775.1 of Agonopterix subpropinquella. Taxonomy (NCBI): domain Eukaryota; kingdom Metazoa; phylum Arthropoda; class Insecta; order Lepidoptera; family Depressariidae; genus Agonopterix; species Agonopterix subpropinquella. Next base: position 7,854,739 of record OV277710.1, read on the forward strand.
GTCTGAAAAAACTCTGACACCAGGGCTCTGCCCACACGATAAGAAGAAGTCAACCTGGCTTAAAATTTGGTTTGATGTATTGAATATTTTGAGAGCTTTCAGAATATTACTAAATGCCCTCCGATAATGGAGAGCAGAGAAAATAAGGTTTTTTTTTTTAAATGAGAGGAATTGACCCACTGTGTACACCTGGTGGTGAACAGCGAATCACCCCATGGTTAACAATGGGTCTAGGGGGCTTTTGTAGGTAAGTGTAGGTAATTAAAGACATTTAACTATTAAAGTATTCATTTATTTAAAGAATATAAGTATGTTAAATAATGTTAGTTATAAACAACGAAAACACATCAAATGGCTTTTAAATTGTTCCCTTTTGTTAAGGCTAAGCACTCAAAAAAATATTTAACCGTCTTATCAACGTAAAATTGACATCAAGTCGTTTAGTCGTAACGTAACATTAATCTCTTTTGCCAAGGCACTGCTAATAATAGGAAACATTTATATAAAATAAAAATCGACCTTCGGTCAAATCTTAAAAAAAAACGAAAATCAAACAATTTTTCTGAGAAAACATGTGTTTATAATATTTCAACACAATTGTTTTTAAGGCTCGTCCATCAGACTTGTTTTCTTCTTTAAATGGTCCTCTGACTGACGGACACAGACTTAAACAAAAACTAACATAGTTATGTTGATAATGATAAGCTACCCATTTTCATCTTCAAATTTTCAGTCTTTTTTAGTTTGTATTAATCTACACTATTATAAAACTGTAAATTAAAAAAAAGAAGTTTCTCTGTTTGTGTGTTTGAACGCGCATCACGAAAAACTACTGAACCGATTTTGATGAAACTTTTTTTGTTTGATAGCTTATGATCTGACTTAAAATCTGGTATATAATTTATGCGGACGAAGTCACGGGTTAACGGCAGTACTAGCGTTAACTTAACGCTAGTACTTTTATAATCTTTATCCCACTACTAACCATTTTAATCTTTTTGTCATATAATAATGAGCATTATCACAATAATAATCACAGCAATTTTTTTAATACCAGCACTGGTAGCATGCCAACTCGCGATAGCCATGATATGGCTTTATCACGTCTTTTATCTCGTTCGTTCGCGCGCAAAAGAACGAGATAAAAGACGTGATAAAGCCGTATCACGGCTATCGCGGGTTGTCATGCTACCAGTGCTGGAGTGCGATTTTTGAATCTCATACGTCGAACTCAGCAGTTGAAAATGTCTGGAGATACGCATCTTTCTACTGCCGATTTGACTTTCAAAAATCGCAACGTACGTACGTATCGTCGTATCGTTACGTTTCGTATCTTTCTTCCCTAGAATATGATTTTTGAATGTGAAATCAGCAGTAGAAAGATGCGAATCTCCATAGTAATTTTGACATTTACAACTGCTGAGCTGAGTCCAACGAATGAGTTTCAAAAATCGCACTCCTGGGAAATATTAACAACTTAAAATTAATTGAGATCTTAATTATTAATTTTAGTCTATTAAAATCAACAGTTACACTGCCTTAAAAAATCTAATCATATCTTGAATTTTACGAATATTTAAGCCACTCAGGTAACGCTAAAAGTAAAATATGACTGCTGACGAGCAGTACTAACCACTTGCCGCAGGAGTTGGTAATAAAAGCTTTACATGATCATCCTTCACATAAGCCAAGTCTGGAGTATTTGGCATGGAAAAACGTCCTTTCTTGTGCCTCAAATAAATTGCATAGAGCTCAATTCTATCATTTCTTTCTTCTAATACCTTAGCGACATAGTGTAACAATTGTCTTTTGGAAGCAAATTCTACAAAAACAAACTCTCCCTCCCTTGGCATTCTTAGCAAAGGCTTCATCAGCGACTCTTGCATAATGATACATTTATCTTCTTCATCACTCAACCAGCTCCCTTCATCTGGCGAGTCATCTTAAAAGACAATTTCACAATCATCTTAGGAGTCGCTTTGAAGAATCTTTATAATAGTTTCCTTTCCTGTATTTGTCGTAACTTTCTTTCTTTTATTCATCTGAATCTCGTTCTTCTCTGATGTATCAGTTGCAATAAGATATTTTCCTAATCACCTCGGTTTTCTTTTATTATTCCTTACAACTGCTTTTAAAGGTTTTCGGAATTCATCTGGTGTAACCAGCTGGACAGTTTTGGTAAGCGATGATCCGGCAGAGGTTCCATCAATGTCTTGTCTAGCTGCTGATGTCAGAGATGAAGAATGTGAGTGAAGAGGATGCTTATCTTGTGATTGAACTGAAGGGATTGCATTCGTAGGTTTGCTTGGAGCTGCCAAACTCATGTGAGAACTTCTGAAGATGTTGCAACACGTTCCTTTTGTACAGAAGGTTGAACAATCGATTGTTGAATGGCGCATATCACAGAGGGACTTGGAGTAGGTACCTACCTTCATCTCGATTTGACATTTCATTATTAATACCCTCCGCATCTTGATTATGCACTGTAAAATTTTCATTATTATCGACAACAAAAGCTGAAAGAAGAAGAAAATAATGTAGGTATAGAATGCTTGAAACCTTAGAGCGCTTACAGACGAGCGACAGTTGTCTGCGACAGCTCGCGACGGGGTCGCGCGACCGTCGCGAGTCGCGCGACCGTGATGTAGGTATAGTCTTAGAGCACAAGTGTTGTTCTTGAGAGATTTCAGTTTGAAGAAAACGGAGGCTAAAAAATAACATGGTTGATATTTCGGGTTTTTATAAGTTTTTCGTAGATTTTGGTTTCTTTAGATAATAGATAATCCAGAATTGATTATCTTCATCATCAAGTCCATAAAATATTACAGACTGGTAAAAATAGGGCAATTATAATATCTTAACTATTATAAAACTGTAACAGAAATGTGTCTGTACATTGAAGATATATACAAAAAAAAAAATTACGACATGGTTTTTACCTGTCTCTGATTCCAAATCACCAATTTTTGGATTTTTTGTCGGTCTGTTTGTTTGTTTGTGTGTTTGTTTGTTCGAGTATCACGCAAAAACTACTGAACTGATTTTGATGAAACTTTTTTTGTTTGATAGCTTGGTTGATCTTAGACTTAAAATCTGGTATATAATCTATGCGGACGAAGTCGCGGGATAAAGCTCGTACATTATATAGTTATAATAGAATACTTAACACGACACTTATAATTATAACACATAATATTATACACATAAATATTTATAAATACGTATACAGGGTGTAACAAAACACCCCAGTAATACTCAAGGGGGTGCTTCAGACCATCAAACTGAACAACATTCACTATGGAGCCAACGCCAAAATCTTGAAAAAAAAAATCATCACTTTCGTAGAAAACTGCAAACCTACTCGGAGCCAAACGTATGGGACAACTGTTTTTTTTTTTCAAGTTCTTAAAAAAGTGTCAGCATATTAAGAAGGACCCTGTATATAGGATGTTACAAACTGCCAAAAAAACTGTTTTGGATATGGAGGTCTATCTCTCAGACTATACAATACTACGTCACGGTCGCAAACTATCGCGCGACGGTCGCCGACCGCTGTCGCGGGCTGTCGCAGACAACTGTCGCTGGTCTGTAAGAGCCCTTAAGATTACCAAAACAATAATAGTTGTTACTTGCTAATAATTATTGGAATTAGTGTGATTTCATACCTGTCGGTTCTTCAGTAGCAGGCCTGTCAGTGACGCTGCTCGTCATAAAATCTTCCTCTGAGAATATATTTCTGTCGAACGGGTATATGCCAGTTTTTTTGAAGGAATTCTTTATATCTACTGGCGTCATGGACTTTTCAAAAGCTTCACCAACTAGTGCTCCAATTTCGTAAATGGTAACTGGACATCCGGGATTTCGCATCATCCACGAGTCCATTGCCGAGTCATAATAAGATTTAAACGGTCCATGGATACCGACGTCTAACGGCTGAAGTTTCGGCGATGTATATGGGTGTAAAGTGAGCACTGTCACCCCCGACTCTTCTGCCAAATCGAGTGCTTCTATCGAAAGATGCGATTCGTGGTTGTCCATGACGAGAACTGTTGGAGAATCCTTCGTAGATCCAGAACTATGCACAAAATGCTTCATAACCTCTACAAATGTATCACTGTTCATCCAACCTGTAGGAGACGCGAGGATCAGAGAACCAGGTGGTGATCCAACTCTCATGCGAGGGTTTATGTTGTTCCCTGGGAAAATCAATGCGGGAGGAAGTGCAACACCTCCTGCACTTATGATATTACACGTTGTGACTAGTGTTCCTTTTTCACCACTGGAAACTTTACATATTATATTTCTCTTTCCCTTTAGAGCTAAAACTCGTGGATTTTCTTGCACAGTGCTAGTGGCAATTTCGTCCAAGTTATAAATACGTGTGCCGTCTGCAAAAGCTGTACTTCGGCTAAGCACTTTCTCCAGGTTATCAAAAAATATTTTAACTGTTTCCTTGTTTCTTGGCTTACACAACGACATATCAGGGAAACGCTCACGAAACCCTCTAAACCATTCAATGCCAGCAATTTTATTATTTTCCCAACTCTCGGGCACTGGTATATTATTCATTCTCGCCATTTCATATGCTATTTGGCGGCAATCTTTTGCGGTAAGACCATAAAACATTAAGGCGCATTTTTTATAATAATTACACAAGGCCTCCTCATGTTCAACACCAAAAATTTTTCTGACAGAATAATTCGGTGTCAAGCGGTCAGGATTTTCTTTACCATTATATCTCCGCAGAGTGGAAAAAGCAATTTTGCTGTCTGCTGCTGCCTGCCTTATACTTTTTCCTGCTTTTATAGCATCTAAAGCCTTTTTCATTTGTTCCTCAGTATGTGTACCAATTTTTCTTCTTGCTATATTTTTGCCCATTCTGTAACAAAATCATATTATTATTTTTTTTTTTTTTTTTATGTGTGATAGGTTAGCATTTGACCCCAATGCATAAATAAATTTATAACAGAACTAGCTGTGCCCGCGACTTCGTCCACGTGGAATTTAATAACATTCTAAAATAAAGGTAGTCTATGTTACTCCTTATTACATCAGCTATCTGCCAGTGAAAGTCCCGTCAAAATTGGTTCAGCCGTTCCAGAGAACAAACAAACAGACAAAAATTATAAAAAAAAATATTTTGGTATACAGGGTGTCCCAGAAATGGTGAATCAAAATGCTATGGGAGGCAGCTTGACTAATGTCCTATCCATAAAAAATATTAAAAAAAATAAAACGCACATGACCATAAAAAAAAAAGAATATCCAAAAAAACGGGAAAATCATCAAATTTTTCTAAGTTTCCAGCTCTAATTATCGCGTTTTGGGATAATTTGTAATTTTTTTCTGCCAATATTAATTGTTAGAGGTTGCTTCTACTGATTGTTAACATTTTACAAAAAAAAATGTCTGCACTTAGAGCACAGACCACTTGGTTTAATTGTTTTTTCTGAACCGAAAAATTTTCTTGCTATTTTAACCAGCTGTAGTATAAAAAAAATGTATGGGACTTGTGCGGCAAACTACTTCAAAAAGTTGCCTATTTAATGACGATTTTAAAATGATACGAATCACTGAATTTACTTTACAAAATTGGGAGATATTAATTTTCTTGTGTGCTAGGGTGAAATTTGTGCAATTTATTCTTTACTTTTTAATTCATTTTCCACTTCTAATCCGTTGCTTCTAAGGTTAGAATTGGCTAAAAAAGTTGTTTCAATACCCGGTAGTAATGGCACGGTTTTTTAGAATCCCGGTTTTTCAAAATCCCGGTGTTTTAAAAACCCGATTTTTTTTAAATCCCGGTTGTTTAAAATCCCGTTTTTTTAAGAATCCCGGTTTTTTAAATTCCCGGGATTCCCAAAAAACTGGGAATTTAAAAAACCGGGATTTTAAAACACCAGGATTCCCAAAAAACCGGGATTCCCAAAAAACCGGGATTTTAAAACACCGGGATTCCCAAAAAACCGGGAATTTAAAAAAAACCGGGATTCCTAAAAAAACCGGGATTTTAAACAACCGGGATTTTAAAACACCGGGATTTTGAAAAACCGGGATTCTAAAAAACCGTGCCATTACTACCGGGTATTGAAACAACTTTTTTAGCCAATTCTAACCTTAGAAGCAACGGATTAGAAGTGGAAAATGAATTAAAAAGTAAAGAATAAATTGCACAAATTTCACCCTAGCACACAAGAAAATTAATATCTCCCAATTTTGTAAAGTAAATTCAGTGATTCGTATCATTTTAAAATCGTCATTAAATAGGCAACTTTTTGAAGTAGTTTGCCGCACAAGTCCCATACTTTTTTTTTATACTACAGCTGGTTAAAATAGCAAGAAAATTTTTCGGTTCAGAAAAAACAATTAAACTAAGTGGTCTGTGCTCGAAGTGCAGACATTTTTTTTTGTAAAATGTTAACAATCAGTCGAAGCAACCTCTAACAATTAATATTGGCAGAAAAAAATTACAAATTATCCCAAAACGCGATAATTAGAGCTGGAAACTTAGAAAAATTTGATGATTTTCCCGTTTTTTTGGATATTCTTTTTTTTTTATGGTCATGTGCGTTTTATTTTTTTTAATATTTTTTATGGATAGGACATTAGTCAAGCTGCCTCCCATAGCAGTTTGATTCACCATTTCTGGGACACCCTGTATGTACCGTGTATACACATCCGTCCTTATGCATGTAGTAAAAAGCAGTTATTTTAATATTACAAACAGACACTCCAATTTTATTTATTTGTACATAAAATAGAGTCTAAGCTGAACCATGCGTATTCCCTTGTACCCTAAGTACACAGTGAATCGGGATCCACTGTGTACACAGTGAGTCAGACTAACCGTTAACCACATGTGATTTAAAATACAAACACGAATCACCATGTTAAGAATAAATAGCTAGTCAATCGTTTATGTGATACATTACAGCTTACTAACAAGGTCAAAGTGAGGTAATGTAATTTTATCGATATCTATTGTAAGTTAGTAATTATAAACAAAATATTTACTCACATTTCAAAATATTTTAGCGGCCTCACAACAAAATCGAGCGTCACACCATAGTAAAAATATAAGAAGTAGACCATCTTCGGCCCCGTACGAGAGACAATTAGCAACTCACGCTCGGACACTCAGGGTTGCCTCATTACCGCATACGTGGCAGGCGGAGATATTGTCAGTGTGTGCGTGCTACGAGGCGTACGGACTGGCGAGCACACGTACATGCCGCGTTTGGTACCATTGTATGAAGATGTTCTACTGCCTTATACTGTGGTCACACGTCAGGCGTGCGTAGCCGCGCGGGAACTAGCGGAGAGGGGATAGCGTGCGGGGTGGCGTCTGTGAGCGGGGAAGCGGTAGCGATTCCTATACTGGTTTAGCGAATGTGTGCGTAGCCCACTGTACCCAACTGACACTTTACCCGGTGACCCTACCTAGTTTCAGCTTCCCGTGTCTTAACGGTCTCCGACAAAAAAGCCTGTGATAGACGAACGGACGGACGGACGGACAGACAACGAGGTGATTCCATCAAAGACTCCAAATCTTTGGATTCCATAAATGTTCGTTTTGGCCAATTTTGGTAAGGACGGAACACGAAAAAGATATAGCGATTAAAAAAAATTAACTGTAGATTTCCTTTTTTTTCCATCTTTTTTAAGTAAAAATAAAATATTTTATAGCAGAAATTATTTTTTTATTATAAAAACAAAACCAGTTAAAAGCATACCTTTTAGTCACATTGCTATGACGCTTTGACTTATTCAGATGGTTTTTGAACTTCAGTTCATTAGGAAACTGTATGTCGCATTCAACACAGTATGTATGTTCAGATGGTTTCGGTGCACTGTGTAGTAGGTTGTTATGGTATATCATATTTGTATATCTTCTGAATGTAATGTTACATTCTTTACACATCAATTCTGTGTGATTTTTCCTAAAAAGTTAGAATGTTTATTTATTAATGTAGAACTAGAACAAATTCACATTGCAACCACCAAAACAGATGGTGCACACTGGCCTCAAAATTAGGTACAAAGGTTGGTCGTTATTATTGATTCTCACTATTTTACATTATTTCATAAGATTGTTACTACCTGACTGTTTCTGGCATAGAAGCTCTAGCAGTGTTTTTCTTAGGGAACAATGATAGAAATATTGCAAGTGAGAACAGGGTACAGCTGAACTGAAAATCAGGGCTGCGCTCGCTGTGATCTCTGATCAGATCACTCGGCCGGCACAACACTGAGCTGATCCTTTTGTCGAAAGCAGACTCTATAAGTATACAGGGTTATTTGTAATTCGACGTATTCCTTTCAGGACGTTAAAGGGCAGCCTAAATGCAATTATGTGAACCCCCATATGTGGGTCGGAAATCAATAGTTTTCGAGATATTTGGAATTTAAGGTTTTTTACCAAAAAAACCCATTTTTTCACACATTTTCTTAAATTAAAAAAAAATTTGCTTATTCTATGGCGTCGATTTGCATTTTAATTCATAGCCAACACTTTTTCCGAGATTTTTTCATAAATCAATGTCCGATCATACTGAGCAGTTCAAAATAAATCAATAACAATGACGGTTAATTTTTGAAAAAAAATTACAAATTGAAAAAATGAGTTTTTTCTCAAAAAAATTGAATGAAAAACAGTGTGTGTTTTACTGAAATAACTTCCTCGTTTTGTTAGCTTTCTAAAGAGGTGTAAATGTTCTAGAAATAAATGGAATTACAATGTCAAAAAAGGTTTTTTACTTAGTACGTGACACGCAGAGGCAACATTCTCTTGGAGAAAAATTTTACGATTTTTTTTTAGATAACATAATTTATTAATTTAAATCTAGAAATTTTACTCAAAGTGAGCCCCTCGGTTCCGAACACATACACGCAAGCACTTTCTTAGTTCATTTTTAGTTATTCTTGAAGTAAAGGTAAAATCTCATTACCTCCGCTGCGTTTATTATGCGCTGCCTTAAGCCTTCTACGTCGTTTACTGTGGTTTGATAAACAAGGTCTTTCATGTGTCCCCAGACATGAAAATTACATGAAGTCAAGTCGGGGATTCTTGCAGACCATGTATTGGCCGTCCTCTACCAATCCATCTATTCGAATATGTTGCAAGTCGGGCCAGCAACGTAACCATTTGAGGGATTGGTAGAGCAGAGCCACTCCTTGGCCTGCAAGAAACCCCGACTTGACCGCATGTAATTTTTATTGCCTGGGGACACAATGAAAGACCTTGTTTATCAAACCACAATAAACAACGTAGAAGACTTAAGGCAACGCATAATAAACGCAGCGGAGGTAATGAGATTTTACCTTTACTTCAAGAATAACTAAAAATGAACTAAGAAAGTGCTTGCGTGTATGTGTTTGGAACCGAGGGGCTCACTCTGAGTAAGATGTGTAGATTTAAATTGATAAATAATGTTATCTAAAAAAAAATCGTAAAATTTTTCTCCAAAAGAATGTTGCCTCTACGTGTCACGTACTAAGTAAAAAACCTTTTTTGACATTGTAATTCCATTTATTTCTAGAACATTTATACCTCTTTAGAAAGCTAACAAAATGAGGAAGTTATTTCAGTAAAACGCACACTTTTTTTTGTACAATTTTTTTGAGAAAAATTGCATGATTTCAAGACTTGGTAATTTTTTTCAAAAATTAACCGTCATTGTCATTGATTTATTGTGAATTGTTTAGTATGATCGGACATTGATTTATAAAAAAATATCGGAAAATGTATTAGCTATGAATTAAAATTCAAATCAACGCCATAGAATAAGCAAATTTTTTTTAATTTAAGAAAATGTGTGAAAAAATGGGTTTTTTGGTAAAAAAACCTTAAATTCCAAATATCTCGAAAACTATTGATTTCCGACCCCACATATGGGGGTTCACATAATTGCATTTAGGCTGCCCTTTAACGTCCTGAAAGGAATACGTCGAATTACAAATAACCCTGTATAATTATTGTAATTATTATAAGAACTACTGTACATTCTGTTTGCACCATAAAACATTTTTCAATTTCAATTACACATGCGAATAATTTTCATGCAAAATGACTGACTGCCTCCGTGGTCTAATGGTTAAGAGCACTGGCTCTAGACACGGAGGTCGTAGGTTCGATTCCCACGGGGGACACCTAGTGATATGTCACTTTGTGCGTTTTTCCCCAGTTGGTTGGTACATTGCAGGCTGAATCACCTGATTGTCTGAAAAGAAAAATGATTCCGTGCTTCGTATGGCACGTAAAGCCGTTGGTCCCGGCTACTATCTCTGGTGGTAGTAGTCGTTACATAAAAACCACGTCAGAGGCCGTATGGCGGTCTGAAAAAACTCTGACACCAGGGTTCTGCCCACACGATAATAAGAAGAAGATGCAAAATGGAAATTGTGAGAGCTATAAATTGTTGAATGTTTCTTCGCGTCATATCATGAAACTTGGGACGAAGTGAGATTTGGTTCTTATTGGGATAGATTATAATTATAGACGGACTTTCCATCTATAAACTACTTCAAAAGCTAGGCGTCCCAAATGAACCCATTTTTCAGAAATGTAATCGTTGTTTACGTTTCATACAAAAAAAATTAAGTCGTAAAATCTGTAAAACTATAGCTTTATTTAAAAAGAATGCCATACAAACGTTGTAGGAAATGCTAAACTGCATAAGTAGGCAGCCAATAAAAGTTAGGAAGCCCTAAGTCCACTTTTCCTTATTTTGAGGCCAGTGTAGTTACAGTTCGGCGAGGTCAAAACGTCATCTATTGAGTCTGTTGGGACCACAGAACAGAGAACCCGTCTTTGCCTTAAGTAGAAGCATGCAGATACGTCCGCTATGATATATCTATTCATAAATTTCTTTTAACAAGCGATTATAACCAGGGAGCGTAATCTAAGGGTGCGTCCACAACTGGCGAACGCGCAAAGCAGCTCGCGAGCGGCTCCCAAGCAGCTCGCGAGCTGCGCATTCACGGCGCGTTCGCCAGTTGTGGACGCACCCTTATAGCAAAACAACTGAAATGTCATAGAGATGGAACATTGTTTTTTATCGAGTATTCAAGCTATCGATAGTTTTAAGTTAGACTTGACATAGCTATGTAATAGCTACATAGCTATAGCATAGTTGCTATGAAAAATAAACTATGGTATAGTTTTTTTTCATTGCAATACAGTAAGGTAATCTAAAGAGTCAAATATCATACTAGGGATTATAGGGTAAACTTCCCAAGTCGCGGTAGTTGTCAGAATGTTATTGATAGATAAGAAAAAGAGGTTTGTTTTATTTGTGTTTCATCTCATCATAGATAAATAAAATTAAAACTACGTGTAAGTTGATTAAGCAATGAAGATCAAAACTAATAAAAAGTATCGGCAGCCTGAAAACACGATAAAAACAATGTCCCATCTCTATGACATTTCAATTGTTTTGCTGTGAGCTGGCTGTGAGATTCCGCTCCCTGATCATAACCATAAGTCACTGTGACAATTTTATGAAGATTCAGTCACAAGACATTATGACAGTAAGGTAACTTAAGTTCTAGTTATAAGGTTGAATTTAATTTGATTAGTTTTTGGTTACACTCTAGTTCTAATGACACGTTTTCCAGCTTCCTGTGCTCATGCAAATTCTACTGGTTCTTTTTTCTGTGGTCGGGCGGAAAATAAGTTATTTCCCGTGGTACTGCTCGATCAGTAGGTCAAGGGGCTTACATACATTTTTTGGGACCCTCTACTACTAGTGGAACTACATGGTTCTATCAGTAAGCGTTGGCATTGATATTTTATCCCAAGGATATACAGGAGGCGCCACTCGTGAGCGCCGAGTGTCCTTTACCCCAGTTAGATAGATAGATAGATGATAGATAAACAATTTATTTGCAAAAGTAACACACACATAATATTACAGTTCACAACAATTTTAAAAACAAGAATACAACGAGACATAGAATAGAAATTAGAACAACATGTAATTTATTGTATGCTACAGCAGCAAACAGGTCCCAGCTCAACATAGACCTTGCCCGAGAGCAGGGTGTTGGTTTTCAGATGAAACCTTTTTGGTGGCAGTCAGACGCAGCAACCAAAGAAGTGAAGTGAAAGAATAAATAATTAAATGTAAGTTGAAATGAAATACAGTTACGGAACATAGTGTAAAAAAGTGTAAAAAAGAATCTGAAAAATACTATAATATACTATAATATAAGTAACTATGTATAGCCTAAAATTCGTTACCTAGTGAGACAAACTATGACACAAAAGGTGCGTTAGCGTAGCTATCAGGCAAGCCAATAATTTGTTTTTTTCAGGATAAATTCCCTCAATTTTCTCTTGAACGTGAAACCTGACTTCAGTTCACACTTACCTTATGTGGCGCTCAATAAGAAATTTTGTATTGAATTGATCTCCACAATAGTCACATATAAATATCATATGCATGTCCCTGTAGTGTTTGAAGAACTCTTGCTTTTGACTGGCACTAGAATAAAAGTTTTATTTAAATATGGATGGATTAACCCATTTTATGGATCTCTTGAAGATGGAATTCATACAAGGTGTATTATTTATTATTATTTGGGGTTTTTTGCCTAGACAGGCTTGCTAAGCCTGTGCCACGTAGACCATCGTTGGTCCTTTGTGAACGCCCTTTTTATAGTTCCTTACCAATCCCCACTGCGGCCAGAAATCGCATTAGATTCATGATCGGGATAGTTTGTATCTCATCTGGTGTCAGCACCTGCCTACCCAGATGAGTACTGCGTTTGTACATCAGGGGGCCACAGTCACATAGCAGGTGCAGAGGAGTTTCCATCTCCACCTTGCAGAATCTTCAGCCGGTCGTGTCACTTAAGTTCAGTGTATGCATCATCATCATCATCATCTCAGCCGATGGACGGCCACTGCTGGACATAGGCCTCCCCCAAGGATCGCCATAACGACCGGTCCACCGTGTGAGGGGCCTACCCACGCTGCGTTTTCCGGTACGCGGTCGCCACTCGAGAACTTTTCGGCCCCACCGGCCATCGGTTCTGCGAGCTATGTGCCCCGCCCACTGCCACTTAAGTTTAGCAATTCTTTGGGCTATGTCAGTTACTCTGGTTCTTCTGTGGATCTCTTCATTTCTGATTCGATCTCGCAGGGAAACTCCGAGCATAGCCCTCTCCATTGCCCTTTGGGTGACTTTTAGCCTTTTTATGAGGCTTTGAGTGAACGACCACGTCTCTGTTCCATATGTCATCACTGGCAACACACACTGATCGAAGACTTTCGTTTTAAGTGTGTGCATGTGCTTATTTAATTTGCAGTGGCCTGTGAGTGACCTTGCTATTGTACAAATTTGATCCTTGCTGAGGGCAAGGAGACCGTTCGCAAGTTTGCTATTGTAGCCTTTGATAAGTGCTTTGGAGTGGCCCATGCCTGGGATGTAACGAAACACCCTAGCAATAATTAAAGGAGTTGTTCAGACCGTCAAACTAAATAATTTTCACTATGGAGCCGACATAGAGAAAAAATTAAAAGAATATGGAATTGAGTCACCAAGTTTTGAATGAAACAGCTGATTTCTTTTATTTTTTCTCGATGTTAGCTCCATAGTGAAAGTGACAGCCTAGCAAATACTGAAACGGTGAACTCAGACCATCAAATCACTATGGAGCCTACCTCGGGAAACGCGAAAAAAATTAAGCTGTCCCATACATTTTAGTTGGGCTGGTACAGCAGTTTTGTATGGGACAGATGATTTTTTTCGCGTTTCCCGAGGTAGGCTCCATAGTGAAAGTTGTTTAGTTGGATGGTCTGAGTTCACCGTTTCAGTATTTGCTAGGCTGTCACTACACCCTGTTTATTATGATATAGATGTGATATTATAATTCCTGCTAATCTAAAAAATGTAATTGAATAAATTGAACTTACGGAAATCTCATTTGACATTGTAGACACTCCAAAAGATTCTGGTGATTAAATTTAACATGCGCACTCATCAGATGTTTTGAATAAGTGACATGTCCACATTGCAAACAAACATACTTTGAATGTTTATAACTGTGGACTTTCAGCTGAGACTGGGATGAATATGTTCTTTTACAAATGTCACACATCCATTTCTTCGACTGAAAAAAGAAAAAAAAAGATTAAAATCATTGTAACGAATGTCAAAATTGCATGAATATGTAATATGTAATGTAATATGTAATGTGTAATTTGTAATGTGACTAAATCAAGGATGCTTTTGGTGTTTGATTATATGTCTTACGTCCCGTTATCACGGGCAATTAAGTCCCGGACCTTTGGAAGGCGTGCATGGTGCCGAAGCCAACATGTAGAGGCCCGTTCAAAAGACAAGTTAATCTAAATGTAAGGGATACACAAATGGCGGATACCATCTCCGAACGCACAACATGATACACACGGGGATGGTCCCCGCCATGTGCAAAGACTGAGTCTGAGAAGACGGAGTCCGGCGCTATGGCCACGAAAAATAAGGTCTTGGGCTATGGAGGTGAAAGTTGGATGTATGGATACTGGGCTATGGGATGACAGCTAGTCTCAAAATTGTAAATAGGGCAGGCGGTGACTCGCCGACTCGCCGCAAGCACAAAGTGCGACAATGGGGCATCAATCGGTCTTAGTCCATTTCGTTCGATGCACTAAATGGACTAAGACCGATTGAGTTTCGTCGCCACATCGGCAACTGGGAATAAAAAGTCTCGATTGTCGTCAGGGCGACGTAAGGGACAATATTTTCCCACTTGTTACCACCGCTATCAAATGAAATAAAATCCCGTATGTGATTCAAAATTTGGTTTAGGCAAAAAATATTACAGCAGTTCATTCACGACATGGTTCCTTTTTAGAACATTATTCTATCTCTTGGTATGTATGTAGTTTCGGAGTTCCCCGTACTGACCCATCTCGATGTTCTTCCCAGTAGTATACAGGGTCCTCCTTAATATGCTGACACTTTTTTAAGGGGATGATCAGACCGTCAAACTGAACAACTTTCTCCACGGGACCAACATTTGTGCAGTTTTGTACGGGACGGCTGATTTTTTATCGCGATTTCGATGTTGGTCCCATAAAGGAAGTTGTTCAGTTTGATCGTCTGATGATCCCCTTAAAAAAGTGTCAGCATATTAAGAAGGACCCTATAATAGTATAGATGATAATGATAGGAGAGGTAGGTATGTATGTGTAACTGTGTTTCGACATTCATTAAGTGATTTCATGCAGCGTCGGTCTGGGACTCAAAAAACTACCGGGAAAATTTTTCAAACCGGCCCACTTACTTTTTCCCCGACAATGGTCAAAAGAGAGGGCATGGACGGGCGTAGCAATTTTTTTCCCACGGCGTAGTGGGGGCTAGGTCACGGTCAGGTTGCAAAACGATCCAGCCCCGGATTCACGATTTTTCTGACTCGGGCAGGGCCGGATTAAGCCATGCAGAGGCCCCTAGGCAATGCAAGTCTCGGGGCCCCCCTGCCCATGGGCGTAACAATGATTCTTTTCCAGTGTGGTCCAGATTAGGTGGTAGCAATAAAATAGCACAATTATCTACTAAAATCAAGCTTCTACTAAATCCAATATGAATAGGATGTTGCAACACGATCCAAAACCTAGTCTGTGTAGTGTTCCATAACAAAATTGGGAAAACGGAACACTTATTGAATCACCTCGATGTCTGTCCGTCCATCTGTCTGTAACACTCATAAACTCGTTTATCTCGGAGATAAAGAGATTTTTATATCTAAACTATTATAAAACTGTAACAGAAATTTGTCTGTACATTGAAGATATTTACAAAAAAAAATTACGATATGGTTTTTAGAGGTCCCTGATTCCAAATCACCAATTTTTGGATTTTTTGTCTGTCTGTTTGTTTGTTTGTTTGTTCGTTTGTTTGTTTGTTTGTTTGTTTGGGTGTTTGTTTGTTCGAGTATCACGCAAAAACTACTGAACCGATTTTGATGAAACTTTTTTTGTTTGATAGCTTATCATCTGACTTAAAATCTGGTATATAATTTATGCGGACGAAGTCGCGGGTAAAAGCTCGTAATATATAAAATTCTTATATTATAAGAAGCTGAAACTTCGTTTTTTATATCAATTAAGGGCCATTTTCATGCATTGAGAGATAATGGTAAATAAAACCGGTCAAGTGCGAGTCGGGATACTCGCGCACCGAGGGTTCCTTACCACACCACCACAGAACACAACATTATTAACTTAGAAAAAACACTTTTTTTTGTCTGGCACTTTTAGCGCGAGAACGACTCAAACTTGGCCGGTTTTTAGTATTTGTTGAATAAGGGATTATAGATAATCACACTAAGTTTGACGCTTGTATGTATTACCATTTTAACGATAGAGCGTAAAGTAAAAACGTTGAAAAAAACTAGTTTCTTGTTGAGAATCCCCCTTAATTTTTAACTTTTTGACATTTTTATTATTTGTTAACAAATCCGCCGTAATAACGCATAATCTGAGAAAATTTCAACTGTCTAGCTGTTACGGTTCAAAAGTTACAGCCCTAAATAGGTAGGACAGACGGACGGACGGACAGACGACGGACAGGCGGACAGACAGACGGACGGACGGATGGACAACGTAGGCTTAGTAATAGGGTCCCGTTTTCACCCTTTGGGTACGGAACCCTAAAAAAGGAAAACAATGTAACAAAACAACAAATCATTTGATGACTGCTGAAATGTGATGCATAGTTGCATAGATTTATTGAATCCACATTTAGGAATGGTGACGCAAACATAAGTAGTAAATTTAATGTAAAACAATAAAATATGAACATACCTTACAGTGATACATTTCCTCATGCTGCCTAAGAAGTTCTTCAGATGAAAACTTATTAAGGCAGAGTTTACAATTCATCTTAAAGTTAGATTTATAGTTTGTGCTTAGTTCTTTTTCCATATAATCAAGTAGTTCTTGTTTATCTACTTTTACCTTTTTGAAAAGCTTATTATCTTTTAGACCTTGTCCAACATCATATAGGTATCTGAAACGCTTTTTTGGTGTTCGCGCTTTTCTTTTTCTTTTTTTTTGTAATAAACCGCCATTATCAATATCCATATTTTCATTATCATTATTACCAAAATTATAACATGATTGATCACTATCATTTAATTCACTTTTACAGTCATTATTATCAATTTCCATATTTTCATTATCACTATCACCAAAATTATAACTTTTACAGTCATTATTATCAATTTGTTTATTTTCAATACCATTATCACCAATATCAAAATGTGATGGATCACTATCATTTACTTCACTTTTACAGCCATTATTATAAATTTGTTTATTTTCAATATCATTATCACCAATATCAAAATGTGATGGATCACTATCATTTACTTCACTTTTACAGTCATTGTCATCATAATAATTTAATTCATTAGTATCATCTTTGTTATCTTTGTTGGTGACAGTATGTTTCTCATCACTATCGTAGAATGCAGCATCAGTATTACAATCATTTTTATCCTCTTCATCAGCGTTATTATCTACATTACAGTTTATGTAATGTTTTATAATAAGCTGGTCTATATTTTGCAATTTGACAATTGCACTTTCATATCTCTCATTTTCTTTGTGCTCGATTTCCAAATCATAATAATCAATTCTATTTGATATGTTTAAGGTAGAGAGACATTCAAACTGAAAGAAATTAGTTTAGAATCATTTTATCATCTGAACTATTATAAAACTGTAACAGGAGTGTTTGTTCATTGAAGATATTTAGAGGAAAAACGTACGATATGGTTTTTAGGTGTCCCTGACTCCATATCAACCTTTCTAGAATTCTTGTCTGTCTGTTTATTTGAGCATCACACAAAAACTACTGAACTAATTTTGATTTAACTTTTTTGTTCAATTGATAGCTTATGATTTGAATTAAATCTGATATATTATTTGTGCGGACAAAGTCACGGGTAAACTAGTGTAAGAGCGCTTACAGACGAGCGACACTTTGCGGTCACCGTGTGTCGCGGAGGGTCGCGCGTCCGTTAAGTGTATGAGCGCGACGCTCTGCGACCCACAGCGAGCGACACCAAAGTATCGCTCATCTATAAGAGCCCTAACATACAAGTGTAATGTGTTGCACACTGCAGTATAATAGTATAATACATACCTCTGGATCAAATTCATGTTTATATTTGAGTATAAATTGAGCTTTTGATACTTGTTGTTGAAACTTGTATATCTTGTTGAAAACACTTATACATTCCCAGCACATGAGAGGTTCTATATCCTGGAAAGAGACCAACGTTTCTCATAAGCTACTAAAAAACAGGTGTATTATCCATGTTATCAGATCAAGTAATAAGTGTTCTATAATCTGTGTAGGTACCTACCAACACAGTTACAAAATATTAATACAATAGAGTGATATCGACTATGTACAGCAGGCAAACCACTACAGCTGTTGTGTCTGGCTATTCGGTTTTAAGACCTGACCCCCTAGCATGATTTCTCTACTTGCTCTTGACTCTGCTTTTTCCCATACTACAAGTCGCGGCAAGCGCGGCTTTCGCTCTCCGAAAAGCGCTTGAACAGGTTATTTTGTATGCAGCGAAGGCGCGTCGCGCGCGTGTTGAGAAATCATACTAGACCTGCTGGAGTGCGATTTTTGAATCTCATACGTTGAACTCAGGCAGTTGAAAATGTATGGAGATATGCATCTTTCTACTGCTGATTTGACTTTCAAAAATCGCACTCCTGGAGTATGATTTTTTAATGTCAAATCAGCAGGATAAAGAAGCATATCTCCATAGTAATTTTGAAATTTTCAACTGCTGAGCTCACCGAATGAGTTTCAAAAATCACACTCCTAGCAAGCTTAGCTTGGTATGATTTCTGTTTTACCAAAATACAGGATGTAAGTGACAGCCTAGCAAATATTGAAACGGTGAACTCAGACCATCAAACTTAACAACTTCCACTACGGAGCCTACCTCACGAAACGCGAAAAAAAAAAAACTGTCCCATACATTTTAGTCAGGTAGGTAAAACAGTTTTGTATGTGACAGCTGATTTTTTTTCACGTTTCCTGAGGTAGGCTCCATAGTGAAAGTTGTTCAGTTTGACGGTCTTAGTTCACCGTTTCAGTATTTGCTAGGCTGTCACTTACACCCTGTATGTATAGCAGGGGTGGCAAAGACGTCGACCGCGCCATGTTTTATGGTAGACCGTGAAGAGTTCATAAAATTTTAAAGAAAGAAAGAATCAATTTTTAAATCAAGGCGCAATTTTCTAAAAATCTAATTTAAATTCCTAAAATTCAGTAATATCGCTGAAAAACTGTTCAGCTGTGAAACATGTGGAGTTCGAGAGACTGTTTTCGAAGTTTGAAACTGTAGAACAAGGACGCTAAATCTGTTGTGGTGCGAGGAGAAAACAATATTCAAATTCTGATTGATACCTAAGACAATTTTTTTTAAATTACATGTTTTTGGAAACAGTGGCAGGTTTCCACATTAAAAGTAGATTATGAATCAGCGTTTTCTATGATGTAAGTTATGAAAAAACATCCACCACCAAAATAAACATTTTTGATTCTTCTTCTTATCGTGTGGGCAGAGCCCTGGTGTCAGAGTTTTTTCAGACCGCCTTTCGCCTTTCGCCATTTTTGATTGAATAAATATGTCAGAAGTATAATTTTTGAGAGTAGACCGCCAAGTATATCTGAGATTCAATGTAGACCGCGTACTTGAAAAGTTTGGCCATCCCTGCTGTATAGACTGCCTCATGAAACCTTGGACGTGAAACAGCTACAGATGTACTGCACACATTCGCTGCTAAAGTCAAAACAACGACGCGACGCACCAGGTGAGTCCTGCATCCGGTTATTATGGTCCTACAATGATATTATATGTATACCAAACCGAAGCAGATATGTTACTAACCCATGCAAAGTGAAGACACAAAAAAGGCCTAATTAGGATGTATGTATATAATTCAATAGTCCGCGTCAAACAATACTACAACCTGGGCGAATTAACTTGGCACCTGGCTCGCACATGGCTCGGAATTTGACACTCCTCCTGCTACTCCCCGCGGGACCCCTCCGTTCCGGCCTCAGTTACCGATGCACGTGTCCCTGCGCCTTAGCATTTTCGAGTTATTCTTTCGGAGTTTTCAGAGTTTTTTATTTCGAGCCACGTGCGAGCCAGGTGCCAAGTTAATTCGCCCGGGTTTGTACGTGCATGACGGCTGTGGCGCGGCACAATTTTACGCGCCATTTTCTATGGAGGTCAAAGGATCTTATAAAATAACATTGCGGTCCTACAATCTAGGACGTCAGCAGTGAACTTTTAAAACCCACATGTGAACCATCAACTTATTATTAAGTTTATGATGTGAACAAACTTACCGGATCTAAGCTGACTATAAGTTTGTTGAACAAGTAGGTGTGTTTCCCGAGCTTGCTGAGTGTTCTATCAGCAGCCAGACATCCCTCGCACATTGTAATGTTGCCTTTCACTGCGTCTTCACACATCTTTGAAGAAAAACTGGAGGAAACAATAGATTCGTTAGTCGACAACACAATCGTAAATACCTACAAAAGAGAACCAACGGCAACGCAACGAACTTCTAGGAGTTCTAGGTTCTAGGATAACTAACACCTCGTAATCTCTAAAAGAAATAGTATAAATTCACACGCAAAATAATTCAAAATTCATATACAAACCTGTGATACTTATGCAAAGAAAATAATAGGTACTCTAGGGCAGGGAATATAATACTCCCTAGGCGGGAGACTCTAGGGTTTAGGGAGTAATATATAAAATTATTTTTCCCGATAATGAATGGCTTTGTCCATGTAAGATATAATAAAAACTGTAGTCTTTGAATTTTGATAATAATAAAATAATACAGCGTACCTTCAGGTAGGGTAGCTTGTGTACATTTTGACAATTTGACATTGACAATGTCATCTGAGCTGCGTTCTGAAGTGCGATTTTTGAAAATCATACGAGCGATTTGGCAGTAGAAAATGACAAAATTACTATGGAGATTATGCATCTTTCTCACTTATATTACGTTTGTGATCTTTCTACTGCCAAGTCGCTCGTATGATTTTCAAAAATCCCACTTCAGTGTTGTTCCTGGCAAATTTTGGGTTGCCGTATTTTAAGGAAAAATCCAAAAAATTGCCGTATGTTCATTATTTATGATGATTTTCACAAAGTTTGGAGTTTTTGAAGGCAATCGGGAAACACAAGAAACGCAGAGAAGTCCACAGGAAAGAGGTGAACCGACCGCTTGCCGCGCTACAAAAGAACGGAACACTTTTCCTGTTTACGACCCATACACCATCATATTTCACTGAAGTGTATATTGTTCACTTGCAAGACACTTTGTTACGCAAAACAACACCAATCTTACGCACCAAAACTCACTATAAACAATAAAAATTCGATAAAATATGTGGAATCCAAACGTTGCTAACGAATGCCCGCCAAAAACTCCTCAAACATTTTAATAATAAATAAATATCTTTAACGGCTCTGGATACTAGCAGGGCTGCCAGCTAAAAAATCTATGGAGCGCTAAAGTGGCGCTAAAAATGTAAATAAAAAAAAAAGGAGTTAAATTCTTCTACAAAAAAAATTGTCCTTCCTTTAAGGACGGCCGCACATTATCAGAAATTTCTAACAGAAAAATTCTGATGCTCGCCGGAAGCATACCATACCGCATACTATCAGAAATTTTGATCCGGCAACTTTTGAGCCCAGGAGTGCGATTTTTGAAAATCATACGAGCGACTTGGCAGTAGAAAGATGCATAATCTCCATAGTAATTTTGAAATTTTCTACTGCCAAGTCGCTCGTATGATTTTCAAAAATCGCACTTCAGTCGTGTTTCATATTTCAATCAACGCACATCGACCCAGTGTTGCCACCTTAGCCCTTTTCGGGCTATAATTCAGTCAAATTGTGTTTTTACTAGGAAAGTTTTGTGGTAGTTCTGATTTCTTCCATTCTATATGTATTTTGGGGTGCTGAATCCAAATCTGAGGTTTGCTAACAAATTTTAATTGACAAAATCGCAAAAAAAGTTTAAAATTCTGTTTCTTTTTTTCCGGAATATTGCTGAAAACTCTGAAACTATTAACGTTTAGTAAATGGCCTGTTTACAGAAATTAAATATACCCGACTTTTATTTCTATCACATGAACATGACACTCAAAAATATCGTAGATCTAGGATAATTATCGCACGTCTGGCAATACCTGATAATGTGCGGCCGTCCTAAAGTTACGATTTAGGACGGCCGCACATTATCAGAAATTTCTGACAGAAAAATTCTGACGCTCGCCGGAAGGCACTCGGTGCATACATTTTGTATTACACCCCGCACACTGTCAGAAAAACTCTGACCGGTCGTCCGCTTCTGATGCGATTTTTGAAAATCTTACGAGCGATTTGGCAGTAGAAAGTGTCAAAATTACTATGGAGATTATGCATCTTTCTACTGCCTAGTCGCTCGTATGATTTTCAAAATTCGCACTTCTGAACATTAAACACTTCATGGACATGTTTTGCCCACATACCAACATTTATCATAATTTATTACACTCACACATAATATTTTACTTATATTCAAACATAATAGGTTGCTGTTGGGTAGGATAGGTAGATCCGGTAGATCTTTCTAAGGGTCTATCGCCGAGAGCGCTATAAAGTACATTACCCTACATTTAGGCTGAGATTCAGAGACGATTTTTAAGTCATAGTTCATAGACATGAACTCTGCATGAACTCTAGCGATAGACAAGCACGTTCAAACAAGCAAGTTGTTCCAAAACTCTTTGGGAACATTAGTGCCATCTAGTTTACATAAAACAGAAACTACTATTATTTGGTCAAAGAGCATCACCGGCCAAGACAGATGCGACAGTTCATATTTATGTTGGGTATTATACTTACTATCTGGGCATTCTCGACTACTTACGTGCAGACCACTGAAATATGTACCTGATATTTTAGAATTAGATACTTACTCATAACTTTTGATTGTGTGAACTGTGAACAGATTACTACGAAACAAACATTAAGATAATCAGTTAAAAAAGATACACAAATTAAATAATACTATGCGAATGAAAAGAAAAATAGTAAGGAGACCACGGAGATGCAAATATCGTTGCTAACCGCCACCCGGCACAGTGGATCCGTTCTGAAAAAAGACGGACTTAGGACCTAAAGTCGGAATTTCGTGCTGATTTTTTTTAAAGAAGAGATAATAACTATCCTAGTAACTTTTATTCTTTCAGTAAAATCTATGGGATGCATGGTTTATGAGAAAAAAAAAATTATACATTTTTTTTTTGTATGGTGAAGAACACCTTTTATTTTATTTCTTGACTTGGTTCAATTTGGGACGGGATTGGCTTACGTTTTATGAAAGACCAAATAATACTGGACCCAAAAAAAATATAACTAGTGCAGTTATTTGCAGCGAAGCGAGAAATTAAGTGTCAAAAATTTCATTATTTTTTTCGCATATTTTGCAAAGAGTACACGTTTTTGCCAAACTTTTTGTATATTTTCGTGTACCTGCTGCTAAATTAAAAATGTTAATGTCATTTTTAGGCAGAAATAATCAAGATGACAGGTACTTTTTTTTTTACTTTACCGATTTAATTTTTGTGGAGAAATAGATTAAGATGGGTGACCAATCCTGCCATCGCAAATTGAAACACATAGTCCTTCCTTTCACATTCAAGTGACAGGATAAGAATGAATACCTAATTTGGGTATATTAACAGCACAATGAATAATTTAAAGTCATTCTTATCCTGTCACTTGACTGTGAAAGGAAGAACTATGTGTTTCAATTTGCGATGGCAGGATTGGTCAGCCATCTTAATCTATTTCTCCTTGACCGATAGTAGTCACTTTTCTTTAATTACAAAAATGAAATCGGCAAAGTAAAAAAAAAAGTACCTGTCATCATGATTATTTCTGCCTAAAAATGACATTAAAATTTTTAATTTATCAGCAGGTACACGAAAATATACAAAAAGTTTGGCATAAACGTGCACTCTTTGCAAAATATGCGAAAAAAAAAATGTAATTTTTGACACTTAATTTCTTGCTTCGCTGCAAGTGACTGCACTAGTTATATATTTTTTGAGTCCAGTATTATTTGGTCTTTCATAAAACGTAAGCCAATCCCGTCCCAAATTGAACCAAGTCAAGAAATAAAATAAAAGGTGTTCTTCTCCATACAAAAAAATAATGTATATATTTTTTTCTCATAAACCATGCATCCCATAGATTTTACTGAAAGAACAAAAGTTACTAGGATAGTTATTATCTCTTCTTTAAAAAAAAATCAGCACGAAATTCCGACATCAGGTCCTAAGTCCGTCTTTTTTCAGAACGGATCCACTGTGCCCGGTCGCGATCAATGAGAATTTAAAACGCTAAGTTGCGATGATGACTTTAGCTGTCAATAAATCTTTTTCATCTCGAGGTAAAAGGTAAATCAAATAATTGTTTTCCCATTAATTTTTTTCCCATGAACAAGTATAAAAATATGATCTCAAGTGAACGATCTTAGCGTCATTTTCAATTTCAATCCTCGTCTGGCACCCGCCTTAAGTTCATTATATTGTGCCTATTTTGTGCCCTCTGATTTAAGTCTCTTGATTCATCTATTATCATTAATACCCGTCTCTTTTCCTTAAATGTCGCTTTTTGGGTGCCGAAACGAGACAAAAAGTAATGGACTTACCCAATCTTGAGGAAATTAATAGACTTACCTATTTTCTAAAATTTTAATTACAGATCCTTATAATTTTACATACTTACCTTATATTCGAATAAAAGTATCCCGTAAAACAACTTTCAGGCGGTTTTTATAGTGATAACTAATTTAAATACATCAATATAAAATTAAAATGATTATTGAAAAAAATGACAGATTGGTATTCAGATTGGTTTGTCATTCCCATTAGCATAGAGTAAACTAACATCAATGCGGTTTTGACACCGCATTGCAGAGTAACATGCAGTTTCTACTGAACACCGTATCTAGTACTGGTACAGTACATTGATATCGTTGTCATAGTTCGAACTAAGTAGAGTAGGGTCGAAATGTATATGGATTTTGACATACGGGAGTTCGAACTAAGGCTTGTACAGTTGCTGGATCCATAGACATTATTATTCTACTACCGTGCTGGATCAGTAGCATACCAGTCCAGCGCGGAAAACACCTCGTTGAGACTTAATAAAACGATCCAGTAAAATCTATAATTATTTATTCATGTATTTGCTTTGCACATTAGATTGAGTTAATGTTTCTTTATGTTTCGATTTAACATGAATTTTATATGCAACTTTCTGAGCAAACGCAGCCGGGCAATGTTCACAGGAATACGGTCGTTCACCGGTGTGTGTGCGTATGTGATGCGTCAATGTACGCATTACCTAAAAAGTTAATAAGCCCATTTATATGACTAGGTATTATATTAAAACTAGGTAAACAGAGTTTTATGCGTTACATACTTTATGGGGAACTACAGATCCATCAAACTGAACAACTTTAACTATAAGATCAACCTAGATTTTGGGGGGGAAAAAATCTGCTGTATTCGTAGAGTATCTATTGACATTTTCTATGGAACATCTAATTTATTTTTCTAGATTTCAATGTTGGCCCCTTAGTGAAAGTTGTTCAGATTGACGGTCTGAAGCACCCTTTTCCATATGTAACGCATTTAATTCTTCACCTGCACTATACTTAGTTGAAATAGTCTAGCCTGAAGGATCCCATAGCAAAAGTGCGATTTTTGAAAATCATACGTGCGACTTGGCAGTAGAAATGTCAAAATTACTATGGAGATTAGCATCTTTCTACTGCCAAGTCGCTCGTATGATTTTCAAAAATCGCACTTCAGGGCAAAGGCCTCTTTTCACGAATAAGAATAGGTATCTATAGGGTCCTTAATAAGCTGACGATTATCAGACCATCAAACTTTCAACAACAGCTCTCCCCACGAGACAATCAACGAAATCGTAAAATAAAACAAATATTTCATAAAAAAGCAGAAAACTCTACTCTTATAGCGAAAGTTGATCAGTTTGATGTTCTGGTCATTCTTTAAAAAACCCGGGACAGACCGCCCCTCCAAAAACCCTAATAAAACGATTCAGTAAAATCTATAATTATTTATTAATTAATTTGCACATTAGATTGAGTTAATGTTTCTTTATGTTTCGATTTAACATGAATTTTATATGCAATTTTCTGAGCAAATGCAGCCGGACAATGTTCACAGGAAAACGGTCGTTCACCGGTGTGTGTGCGTATATGATTCGTCAATATACGCATATCCTAAAAAATTATAATCATATTTATAATATGTACATTATACGATCCATTATATACCTCTTTCTCTCCTACGTATCTATAAAGGGTGTAACAAAACATCCTAGGAACACTTAAGGGGGTGCTTTCGACCATCAAACTGAACAACTTTCACTATGGAGCCAAGAGCCAACATCGAGAACAAAATAATATTTCCATTTTTTCACGATGTTGGCTCCAGAGTGTAAGTTGTTCAGTTTGATGGTCTGAAGCACCCCCTTAAGTATTACTAGGGTGTTACGTTACACCCTGTATAAGGCACGGCGCAAACGAGCCACGCACCGGCCACAGCCATCGGCCGGTGGTCGCGGACACTTTGCTGTAGCTTGTGGCGGCCACCGGCCACATCCGGTCCGTAAAATATATGGAAAAGGCGTTTGAACTTTTTGTCGCTGGCCATGGTGGCTGTGCAGTGGCCGGCGACTCGTTTGCACAGAGTCCTATAATATCTAAAAGGTACTTGAAATTGAGAAGTTATGTTAATCTCTCCTGCTATGAGAAGCATTTAAGTAAAGGTCTAGCATGAAGGATGCCACTGTGGGGCAAAGCCCTCTTTCACGATTAAGGGTAGGGCTGGTTTTAGAGCGACACAGAAAAATGCCAGTGTGGAAGGGCCTTTTTACAGGGGGTTTTGATTCCACTACTTTATTACTGTATCAGGGCCTCAATCGCCCTAAGTTTGAACGATACTACCAAAACAAAACCACAACCAAAAAAGTTACGTTACGTACAATTCGTAACGATTTAGCTTTATTTCGGAAGATACGTTGGCGTAACGTTTGATGTCCGTTCGATCGAATTTTCTGTATTGTGCGATTTAACCGTTCAGAAAAAAATATCGCGATAGCTTTTTTACTTCAGCTAAACCAAAACCGTATAAAATTGCGCAATGGAGGCCCTGATCGCAGACTGTATCCAATTATTTATTCGTCGCCATTATTTAAACTGAGGCGCTCGTTGGCATTGTGGAGCTAAGGTAGGAAACGATAAACCAATGGCGGAGCGTGGGTTTGTGCCGCCCGGGGCAAAGACCGATTTTGCCGCCCCCTTATCTTTATAAGAAGATCTACACAAAAAATAACAAAGCGAGCGAAGCGTGCTCGACATTTTTTACACTTCTATTCGGGTTGTGGTCAGACATCTTTTGGTTTATCCATGCAAAAATTAAAACTTAGAGCGAGCGAAGCGAGCTCGACTTTTATCCTCAATATGAATCGCTTAGAGCCAGAGCTTTTTACGAACAAAACATGTTCAAAGTAACCTAAATAAAAGCTATGGATTGAGCGAAGCAAGCTCGAAATTTTTATGTGTTAACTCTTCAGGATTATGTGTAGGCACAGTAATGAAAACAGAAACTTAGAGCGAGCGAAGCGAGTTCGACATTTCTCTGCTCTACGAATTGGTTATAGAAAGGGCTCAATCAATCAATATCTTTCCCGAATTTGCCGCCCCTAGTAAAGTGCCGTCAGTTTCAGTTAGTCTTCTGATGGGTGACCATTAACTTTCCTCCGCCAATCCGCACTGGGCCCGCGCGAAGTGTGGCCCATTCCCGTGTGGAGGCCTTTTTGTTTTATTGTAATTGTAATTTTAATTGCTATTCTTCTTGACTATTATAAAACTGTAAATTTTTGAAAAAAGAATTTAGTTTGTTTGTTTGTTTGGGTGTTTGTTTGTTCGAGTATCACCGATTTTGATGAAACTTTTTTTGTTTGGTAGCGTAACATCTGACTTAAAATCTGGTATATAATTTATGCGGACGAAGTCGCGGGTAAAAGCTCGTAATCTATAAAAATGTAAAATGTTATATGGATCAAGTAATCCGAAAAAAATTTTTTTTTTTTTGCCTTGTACTGCAGTGGGATCCTACAGGCTATAACTTACTTTATTATTTAAATTTCGGCTTTATTGCACTTCGAAATGAGTCTCCATACAAAATGCGGAAATGTTTTTACCCTACAAACCTTGCAGAGATCTATGGTTTGATCTCATTTGATTCTAGAGTCTGTACACACTCTAGCTTCACAATGCTGAAAACATGAAACAATACGTACGCTAAATCCTCGGCCACAGTGCGGGCACAGTTTGTTTTTCACCGGCGGAATCTTCAAATGTATACTATTTGTATGAAGTTGCAGCTTATTTTTGGTCGGGAAATACTGTGAAATGAAAAAAGGTATACTTATGAGTTAATTTGGCGGTTTTAAAGATGGTAAGTAACTACAATTAAAATTTAAAAAAAAACGTAATGACCAGCATGTCTAGTACGATTTCGCTACACGCGCGCGACGCGCCTTCGCTGCATACAAAATAACCGGTTCCCGCGCTATTCGGAGAGCGAAAGCCGCGCTTGCCGCGACTTGTAGTATGGAAAAAAGCAGAGTCGTGCCCATGTAGAGAATTCATGCTAGAGGGTTTGATAAATAGAAAATCAGCAATGACTACAATGTAACATTCTAGTTTTTGGGAAATGCCTTATAGCTGTGGGGCCCAGCGCATTCTTAATATTCATATAGGAGTTATTTGAGGTTTCCAAATTCGAACTTAGAGTCACTTTGAGCCTCCCCCAACCTGTGAGCTCCAAGATTTTGACCATGAATATCTCTGGATGTATCCCATTGAGATCCCGATTTTGGAGACTTTACCAAACACGGTTTGTTTGTTACTTTTTTCCGATTTTTCAAGTTACTGTGACAAGTTACTGTGCTACCCCTGTCCTATGGCCTTTTATAAAACTATATGCGAAGGGTTTCATAATAAAATTACGGACTAAATAATGTCTTACAAGCTAAATAAAAGAAAAGAGGTACATTACCCTGGAACATTTTTCACAGAAAAATTTAGTTTTTTTCAGATGCACTAGGTTGTAGTGACTTGACATAAAATATTTACTTGCATACGTTTTATCACATCCCGGGCATGGTACCCTGAAAACATAGATGATTTGCGTGAAATGCATGTATGTATTTTGAAAGCTAAATTGCATTAAAAAAAATATTAGGTCTTTAGTGAAAGCTTCTCAACAGCGTAATGGGTAGTTTACAACTTTACAGTATACTGAGAATTGAAGTAGGTATTATCGTAAGCCGCTTCGACAACTACAACACCATACAAGATGCTTCAATAGTACGGTAAGTAACAGAAATTTTTTGGAAATGTTGAGGAAAATAATGCAACTGTCTATGCTAACACCCAGTAAATAATGCACGAAAGAATGCATGTTTTATCTACATATGAGGTGATTTTTTAAAACATTCAAAATTTTGAGGGACAGGGCCGGATTAAGCCATGAAGAGCCCCTAGGCAATGCTAGTCTCGGGGCCCCTCTTCCCATGGCCGGCTGTAGTAATGATTTTTTTACAGTCAGGGGTAAGGTCCAGGTTCCAAATAACCACCAAATAACATAATATCCACTAAAATCTGGAAGAGGTATCTTTACCTCAAGCTTTTTTACTACAATATGAATTTTTCAGTTTGATGTTCTGAACCACCCTTGAAAATTTGGAAAGTAATAAAAAAATCATATCGCCCTCAATTACATATTTTCTCAATGATCCATTTAGTGCAATTTTCATTTAGTTATAGGATTTATTATTATAAAAATAAAAACGTTCAAAAACATACCTTTCAGTTGATTTCTCTTTGATAGGCCGATGATTCTTTGAACTATGCAGATGGCTTTTGAATTTCAGTACATTATGAAACTGTATGTCGCATTCAACACAGTATGTATCTTCAGATGTTTGCGGTGCACTGTGTTTTAGTCTGTTATGGTACATCAGATTATCATATTTTCTGTATGTAAGGTTACATTCTTTACATTTAAATTCTGCGTGATTTTTCCTAAAAAGATATAAGGTTTTTCATTCTTTAATCTAGAACAAATTCACATGGCAAGTTATCTAACTCTATCTTATTTGCTCTAGCAAATGACGTTCTTGAGTGACAGAAAAGGATGGAGCGACAGAAAAATGCGATGCGGTGCTGCCAGATGAGGTTCAACCCTTACCTTTAACAGGGGGTTTGAAGGCTTCTGGAAGAGCCGGCATCGTAAAGTTGAATTTAATTCGATTTTTTTTGGTTACACTATTTCTCATGCGACATCTATTGGTTCTCTTTTCTGTGATTGAGCGGAACATAAGATATGTCCCGTGGTACTGCTCGATCATTAGTTCAAGGGGCTTAATTTAATTTTTAATGGGACTCAGGCAAAATGAATTGCCTTTGGTACTACTTGTGGAACTACATCGTTCCTAGACAACAAATGGTCGCATATTCGCCTCGATTCTTTCAATAAGCGGTCAACTGCCTCCGTGGTCTAATGGTTGAGAGCATTGACTCCCGACGGTCGTGGGATCGATTTCCACGGGGGACACCTAGTGATATGTCACTTTGTATTTCCCCAGTTGGTTAGGACATTGCAGGCTGAATCACCTGATTGTCTGAAAAGAAAGATTATTCCGTGCTTCGGGTCTCGGCTACTATCTCTGGTGGCAGTAGTCGTTACATAAAAACTACGTCAGAGGCCGTAAGGCGATCTGAAAAAACTCTGACACCAGGGCTCTGCCCATCCCATGAAAATAGGAGTGTCCTTAACCCCAGGTCACACTTACCTTATGTGGCTTTCAACACGAGATTTGCTTCCGAACTTCTTTCCACAATAGTCACAAATGAATGACATATGCATTTCCCTGTAGTGTTTGTAGAACTCTTTATTTTGACTGGAACTAAAATAACAGTATTTTTTTTACTAAAATGTATGTATTCACCGAGTTTATAGGTATCTTGGAGATGGCATTTATATAGGGTGTAACAAAACACCCTAGTAATGTCTAAAGTAGTAGTTCAGACCATCAAACTTAACAACTTTCACTATGGAGCCAACATCGAGAAAAAATTAATTTAATGTCCCACATATTTGAATCCTTTTGAGTTCGAGCAGATTTTTTTTATTTTTTTCTCGATGCTGGCTCCATAGTGAAAGTTTTGTTACACCCTGTATGTAATTTCAAAGAATGTTGCTTTTAGAGTGACATGAGTTTTTAAACTTAGTTAGGTCAGGAGTCAGGCTAATAAGATGAATCAGTTATCTCGAGGGTCGTATTGCACTTGGTTCCAGGTAGCATTTAGATGACATCTTGACAGTATATTTGGTTGTAGCTCAGTCATTTTACGGATTTTATGTCAGCATTGCACCTATCTATGGCACCAACATCGAAATCACGAAAAAGAAATCAGCTGTTCCATACAAAACTGCAAACCCACTCGAGCCAAATGTATGGGACAGCTGATTTTTTTCGCGATTTCAATGTTGGTCCAATAGAAAAAGTTGTTCAGTGTGATAGTATGATCATCCCCTTAAAAAACAGTCATCATAATTATTAAGAAGGACCCTGTATAAACCGATGGTGATATTATAATTACTGCAAATCTAAAACATGAAACTGCCTTAAGAGGGCTATCACAGTCCAGTTTTTTCACAAAAAGATTTCACAATAAAGAAAGCCTAAATTAAAAAAGTGCTCAACATCAAAACTACAAAAGCCTTCAAGCTATTTTCATAGAATACTTTTATAGGTTTTTTAAAGGTATAACATACAAATTTTTAAAAAAGAAAATAACGGCCGCTTTTGTTTTTATTCGAAATTGTATAAAAGTGGAATGATTAGAACCTATAAAAGTATTCTATGAAAATAGCTTGAAGGCTTTTGTAGTTTCGATATTGAGCAATTTTTTAATTTAGGCTTTCTTTATTGAGAAATCTTTTTTAATGTGATTAGGTCGCCACTGGACTGTGATAGCCCTCTAAATTTTACTTACGGAAATCTTATTTGACATTTTGCACACTCCCAAAGTTTCTGGTGATAAAATTTCACATGCGTAGTCATTTGATGTCTTGTATAGGTGACATGTCCACATGGCAAACAAACATACTTTGAATGTTTATAAATGTGGAGTTTCAGCTTAGACCGGGTTGGATATGTTCTTTTACAAATGTCACATGTCCATTTATTAGACTGAAAAAGAAAACAATGTTTGAAAAGCATTGTAATGTAACCATGCCATGTAACGAACGTCCAAATTGAATTAATATTCATGTTTGAAATATTTCAATTTTTTTTTTGTTTATTGGCGTGCTGTGTTATATCACAATTATGCCAATGTCCTGTTATGTGAAGATATCTCGTAGAAAAATGATCGGTAGTATTCTTATTAAAGGAAATGGCAATTCTGCCAATGTCAAGTAGTTTATTGTAATCTCAAGTTAACGTTTTATAGTTAAAACACAAAAGAGTTAACAAAATGGCGGAGCCGCATGGCCACCTAAATCGCGAGCCAAACGTAGAGGACGTCCACTCGAGACCCCTCTAGCCACGCGACTCATGTTTGAAATATGCTGATGCTTTTATTTATATTATTTTAGTTTATACTTTAGTTAGGAAAAACAAAATAAATACCTACATTATAATAATGAATAATTTAATGTACATAATTAAGTAAATAGCCTATTTTATTATTAGGCCGTGGTGGTCCAGTGGCGAGTAACCTTGCCTGCCGCAGGAGGCGATGGTTCGTTCCCCGTCCAGGCCGACTCGTACCAATGAGTTTTTCGGAATTTATGTACAATTTGTAACACCACTGACTTTTCGTTGAAGGAAAACATCGTGAGGAAACCTGCATGCTTCAATTTCGAGGCATCTATAGTACCCACTGTCCATTACAAGTGGCGACGGGCTCACTTCCCGTCACACTGGACAGAGTTTCGGTACTACTAGTGAAACGTGGATGTTCTGAGGTTTCAGAATATCTCTGACTACCCCCTCGGGGAAAATAGTCGTGAGCATATGGTATGCTATGCTCTAGCATAGGCATCTATGCCTATTTTATTATTCAGTACTCAAAATACAAGTCTTAACGGTTCTGGTACTTCCATTGGGACTACATATTATGTGTGACGATGTTCAAGATATTATTTACTAGCGGCCCGTCCCGGCTTCGCACGGGTGGACGTCTAATCTTTTCTAGCAATAAATATAGCCTATGTTACTCAGGGTGAATGCAGCTTTCTAATGGTGAAAGAATTTTTTAAATCGGTCCAGTAATTTTGAGCCTATTCATTACAAACATACAAAAATAGGTACAAATCTTTCCTCTTTATAATATTAGTGTAGATTTATACAGGGTCAGTATGGGGACTTCCGAAACTATTACAGAACTATTAGAATGTGTTCAAACTACAACAATGTTCTAAAGAACCATGTCGTCGAGTTTAGATATAGGAATTGATTATTTATTTATTTATTCAGATTTAGGATTACAAACAAGGTTAACACAGAGACAGTTCTGCTCAAAATATAATTAATTTCTTTTAAACAATTAATTATTTGTGTGATTATGATTGATTACTAACAAAACTTTCAGCATTGTATAATATAATTAAATACTTACTTATTATTTCACACTCTATTAATTTTAGACACAAGGATACATAGCCACATAAACTCTTTACAAGCTGCAAAATCAATATCGTAATCAAAATAGTGTATGAGTTTTTCTTCAAATCTATGAAAGGCATTTTTCCTATCTCTAAAATCGAAGACATGGTTCCATAATACAACATTATAAATCCTAAAAAGTCCTAAAAAGACATTGCCCACATGACGAACTGTTTGTTTCACAACGAATGAGTATGATCAAAGAACAAATACAAAGATTATGATAGCTAAAATTAAACACAAAATAGGAGGAATATCATACTTCCCAAGGAAATGGAAATTATCCTTTTCTTCAATGTAAAATAATAAAATATGAACATACCTTGCAGTGCCACCTTTTCTCATGTTCCCTAAGACGTTCTTCTGTTGAAAACATACTAAGGCAGAGTGCACAATTTATTTTTGAGTTAGATTCATAGTTTGTGCTTCGTTCTTTTTCCATATAATCAAGTAGTTCTTGTTTATCTACTTCTACCTTTTTAAAAAGCTTATCTCCATCATTCAAGTCTTGTATGACATTATATGTGAGACGCTTTTGTGGTATTCTCCCTTTTTTAGTTTTGTTTAGTTTAGTTTTAGTTCCCAGTGATCCACCTTTATCAATTTCCGTATTTTTATTAGCATTATTACCAAAATCGAAACATGATTGATCACCATCATTTTCTTCACTTTTACAGTCCTTGTCATCATAATAATTTATGTCATTAGATTCATCTTCGTTATCTTTGATGGGGACAACATATTTCTCATCAGTATCGAAGAATGCAGCATCAGCATTACAATCATTTTTATCATCTTTATCAGAGTTATTATCCACATTACAGTTTAAGTAAAGATCTACAAGCTGGTCTATATTTTCCACTTTGACAACTGGACATTCATATAACTCGTTTTCTTTGTGCTCAATTTCCAAATCATAATAATCAATTCTATTTGATTTGTTTAAGGTAGAGAAACATTCATACTGAAAACATTTAGTTTAGAATTATTATATTACCATGAAACATAAAAGTATAATGTTATGCATAATGCGGTATAATGCATACCTCTGGTTCAAATTCATGTTTTGATTTGAGTATAAATTGAGCCTTTGCAACTTGTTGTTGAAACTTGTATATCTTGTTGAACACACTGATACATTCCCAGCACATGACAGGTTCTATGTCCTGGAAAGAGAGAACATCATTTTATGTCATTAAATT
This sequence comes from Agonopterix subpropinquella, assembly GCA_922987775.1. Classification (NCBI taxonomy): domain Eukaryota; kingdom Metazoa; phylum Arthropoda; class Insecta; order Lepidoptera; family Depressariidae; genus Agonopterix; species Agonopterix subpropinquella. Next base: position 7,889,841 of record OV277710.1, read on the forward strand.
GTATTTTGTATATCAATATAAATACAATAGTAAAAGGTCCGGGACTTAATTGCCCGTGATTACGGAACGTACATATAAATAAATAATAATATACTTAATAATAGAAAACAACATAAATAAATTTTACAAAACATTTAAAACCAACTCCAAAACAGAAAAGTATGAACTAAAATGTTAAAGAGGTATTAAAGCCTCCGGTGCTGCCTTCAGTAATATTTCTTGAAAAGTGAACACTTTCTATGGTTTTAATTAAATTATTTTATCTGGATAAAAGAAAAAATATATACCAGTTTTACATCTAATCTAAAATTTTTGAACACAAACAGTTAAATAAGTCCAGTATTTTTTGCTTGATGCTTGAACAAACAAACAAATAACCAGACAAACAAAAATCTAAACAAGGAAAACAGGGAAATCTAAACACGATATTGTAACCTTTTTTTGTAAATATCTTTAATGTCCAGTGCCCGTGGCATGGCGACTAGATAAATGTTTTATCGCGCCTGCTGGCTCGTTCGTTTGCGCGCAAAAAGAGAGGTAAGGTGCAAAAGATATGTATTGCGCCATCATGCCACGGGTGCAGATCCAGACACACTGCTGTTACAGTTTTTATAATGTGCAGATTGAGTGCTTTTATCACAGTATTGAATATTTCCCAATAATGAAATCCCAAAATGAAAAAGAGCTAAGTACATCGGCTGTTCCAAAATTATCTATATTCATTGTTTTAACAATGAATATGCCATTTAAAAAAATGTTGGCCTTTTTACAAATTTTCAAATGTAACAGAATTTAGGATCCTTTTCTAACATTTTGGAAATGATATTCACTAATCATTTAATATATTGTGTACAGTAACTAATTGATAGTAAAATAAAGTTTATAGAGATAGAAGAAACATGATTTTTTATTTTGCTCCACTTCTTATCGTGTGGGCAGAGCCTGGTATCAGGTTTTTTCAGACCGCCTCTAATGTGTTTTTTATGTAACGAACGACTACTACACCACCAGAGATATAGTAGCCTGGACCAACGGCTTAACATGCCATCCGAACCACGGAATCATTTTTCATTTTGAGGTGGGGTACCCCCCCTGCCCCCCCACCAACCCCCATCCCCTAAAGCCTGGGCCCCAATTGTAAAGCCAACCCCTAATCATAACTGTTCCATCGAATAAGTAAGTTTTTATTTTTACCACAGTTAAGGTCTAAAGTAGAACAACAAATAATAAAAATCTTCCAAGCTGCGACCAAATATAGGATAGACGTACAGTTTTATACAAAACCACACCGAATCTGCGGCGCCGCGTCAATTCATACTTATTCAGGTATATACCTCGTCAGCCTTTCATTTTAACATAGACCTTAATGCGCAGTGATAACGTCGAAAGCCAGTTGTTTCACTTTTTACTTATTAAAAAATATTCATTTTGAAATGACCTTTACGGTTAAAGTAATAAAGTACAAAATCGTCACAAAGGATATGCGTGTAACGTCATTTTGGAACTGCTTACCAAACCGTGCACACGCAGGAGTGAGACGTGCTCATTTTATTTGACGTGCGTTAGAATAGTAAGGCGATATATAGCCAATGGCGGCAAAATGGCAGTGCGCCGCCGTAATCCGTGCCGCCGCGCCTTGCAGTGTGACCAGATTCTGTATTTTAATACTTTTTTGGTATATTTTATCGACTTTTCTGAGCATCAGTATTTTTGTAGATGTAGTGGCGGAAGTCAGTATTTTTGGGTATATTTTGCATAAAAAGTTATAGCAGCACCGTAGCGATCGTCCTCGTGAACATTTTCAGGGAATTTCCCGGATTTAGTTCACATTTTCATTCTGGAGCAAAGATCAGTAAGTAACAGATAAGACATGGCACGCGGCCGCCGTAGTAGAATTGCAAATAGTATCGAATCATTGCATTCGCATTGCATCGTGCGTTTTATGTTCTGCACTTGACTTAATCTTTGAGGTTTTTCTTTCGATAATTCAGGAATTTCCCCAAATTTATAGTACCTACGTTTTTGTCATTTTAATCCTCCGAACCGAATATAATGTTAAAATATCCATTCTAACATTTATTGTGATGTTAAATGAATAAAACTTGATTTGAAAATCAGTATTGTTATTGGTATATTTTCCCTGTGCAAGTTGGTATATTTCAGTATTTTTGAGGTGCCTCGGCATGCATGCATGCATATGCTCACGACTATATTTCCCGATGGTAGTCAGAGATATTCTGAAACTTCAGAACATCCACGTTTCACTAGTAGTACCAAAACCCTGTACAGTGCGACAGGGAGTGAGCCCGTCGCCACTTGTAACGGACAGCAGGTACAATAAATGCATCGAAATTGAAGCATGCAGGTTTCCTCATGATGTTTTCCTCGGTGGCTCGGTATTTTCGTAAAATTGTATCTGGTCACACTGGCGCCATGTGCTTGTCACTGTGGCTTGGAACATGGATTATAGGAGGTGAGGAGTCGCTGAGATTTTTTTTTTTTAGTTTGTAATAAACTAATAATACGTGATAAAATTACAATTTCATTAAACAAATCTCATCAGAAGAGCGATTCTTTGTGATAAGATTTTATGTAAAGAAAAAAATATTGGATGACACTGAATGCATCTTTAGCCCTATTCCCTATAAAACCGGCCTTGTATTTCTTGGGGTGAAGAATTATGGTGCTTCCCTGATTAGGTACCTACTTGTTTTGTACTTATTATGCAATTGATTAGGCTGAATAGTAAACTTGAAGTAATATTGCTTTGACTCTCAAATATAAAAGGAACGGTTGTAGGCTGCGATCAAATACAGGGTAGATAAACAGTAGGGCTAGCATTCCACGCACGACAAAGCGACAAAACGAGAAAACCATCATGCGCGCTCGCTTAAACCAAACCCAATCTGCGGCGCGCCGCGTCAATTCTTACTTATACAGATATAAATAAATATTTTCAACTTCAACATTAATTTATTAGAGTTAAGTTTCATTTTGCGGAAAACAATAATGATCGAAACATTTAATCAAATAAGTCATTAAAATGTAACACATTAAAAAGAAAAAAAAAAAAGTAATGACGACTCCTTCGACCTTGTTCTAAGGCATTATCCTCGGTTCTTTTTCACTATACTCGCGCAGGCAAGAGTGAAAGGGATAGTTGCGTGCTTGCCGCGAGGTTGTAAATGAACAAAAATATTGGAAAAAATGTGATTAAATGCCATGATATATAAAAAATATTGAAGATAATGTGATTACAAAGCGATACTTACTGAAAGTATGACACTCCATCTCGTTTTTTTGCACTTTTCGTGAGTTGTTTTTGCAAGCACGGTCGATTAGCGACTGAGAGCGATACAAGCCACGCTGCCAGATTGTGCATTGCTTTGATGGTGCCATTTTTCGAGCGGCGTTTCAAAATCTACCTACTATACTTGATCGAAGCATCCAAGTGTGTCGTGCTCGCACTAAGGATCATGGAGGAAACAAAAATTTTGGGTAGGTAATATTGTATGGAGGTACGGAACACTCCGTGCGCGAGTCCGATTCACGCTTCACCGGTTTTTTGGACTTGGATTGACATCGACAGTATCGTGAAACCATAGGCGTGATGAACACATACATAAGAAGATAATTGGAGTTGTTTAATTCCCACATTCACAAAACTTACCGGATCTAAGCTGGCTACAAGTTTATTAAACAAGTAGGTGTGTTTGCCGAGCTTGCTGAGCGTTCTATCGGCTGCCAGACATCCCTCACACATTGCAATGTTGGGTTTCATTGCTTCTTCAGACATCTTTGAAGAATGTTAAAAACTGGAGGAAATAATAGATTCGTCAGTCGACTCGACACAACACTAGAACCAATGCGACGAATTTCTAAGCTAAACCAATAAATAATACATACTCTCACTCAGCACATATAAATTCACACAATAACCCAAACATTTTCATTGTTTTCTTTTGAACGAAAAATTCACAAAATTTAAACGTCATATGCCATTGCCCATCCATGCCATTTTGTTTTGTATTTTTTTTTATTATTTATTTTTAACGGCTCAGATACTTGTCCTTTTCATTTATTCGTTAGAGCTAGGTTACTCCTTCAGTATTTCGTCATTCTGGTTATCCGGAATGGAAATTCCGGAATGGATGTTCTGGCATGGAAGTTCCGGAATCGGAATGACAGTTCCGGAAACGGATCTTCCATTCTGGAATTTCCGGAATGGAAGTAATCGGAATGGCAGATCCGGAACCGGAATGGAAGTTCCGAAATTGGAATGGAAGTTCCGGAATGGAAGTTCTGGAATGGAAGTTCCGGAATGGAAGTTCCGGAATGGAAGTTCCGGAATTGAAGTTCCGGAATGGAAGTTCCGGAATGGAAGTCTTCCGGAACAGAAGTCTTTTTTAGTAAGTGGTTCATTTGATTTCTGGGGTAGGTCAGAAGGATTCTGGGGTGGGCCGGGCCCACCCGGCACTATCTGCGACATAGGTAGGGAAACAAGCTTCTTGGACACGGGTCACTTCTAAATGTCAAGTTGGCGGTTACCTTCATAACGCCTTCATAGTACAATCTTTGACGTTTAGAAATGACCTGTGTTTGCCTGTATCATGTCATGTCGCCTCTGTCATGTTACGCAGGCAGTGTACAGTGTAAGCGAAAAATTCTTCGTTTATGAAGAGAGCCTATCCTCCTATCGCTCCTATCCTATAAAATTAAAATGTAATAAATACGACATCTCAGAAGGCTTATAGCTAGAGCCGTAAAACAATATAACAAAAAAAAACGGGCAATTTTTTTCTATGAACAGAAGTGCGATTTTTGAAAATCATACGAGCGACTTTTCAGTAGAAAATGTCAAAATTACTATGCATCTTTCTACTGCCAAACCGCTCGTATGATTTTCATAAATCGCACTTCTGTGTTCCCATCCTCTCGATTTTGCGGGAGATCTACCGATTTCTGACTCCATCTCCCGATCTACCGTAACATGATCAAATTCTCCCGTTTTTTTAATTCTCTGAATAATTCATAATAAAAACCAACATTCTACTTGAAATAATGATAATGAATTCACACCTCATTCTCAGTCTGACATCTCTGGAGATACTTAACCAAACGGGGCACCAAAGAGAATATAATCACTACGTTTTACGGGTCACATACCGATTGGTTTGGTATCTCCAGAGGTGTCAGACAGGGGTGTGTAGCGTCACCGTGGCTATTCAACCTATTCATGGACAGTTGTTTGAGAGATTTGAAAGAAAGAGAGCAAAGACCAAGTTCTGCTTGCGTCATCGGTATATGACTTGCGAGATGGTAACATGTATAAATGAATCATTTAAAAAGAAGGGAATGAATGTTAATGTGAAGAAGACGAGAGTTATGGTTATCGAGCGCGATGAAACAGTGACTGAATGTAAGATTATGATAGGTGATGAAAGGCTAGAGCAAGTCAGTGAGTTTGTGTACTTGGGTTGTATGTTCACAAGAGACGGAAAGTACGACGGAGATATAGAGAGAAGAGTGAAAGCAGGAAATATGATTAATGGAGCCTTGCATACCGTCATGAAGAGTCAAACTATGTCTAAAAAGGCTAGTTTGGCGGTTCATGACGGTGTGTTGGCACTAACTTTAATGTATGGTAGTGAAAGTTGGGTATGGCAGAAGAAGCATGAATCTAAATATATAAAAAAGAAAAAAAAAGAAGAGTTTTATCTAAAGATGAAACTGACTGACTGAATGACTGAATGACTGACTGACTGACATATCAACGCACAGCCCAAACCGCTGGGTCTAGAGATTCCAAATTTGGCACGTAGGTTTCTTATGAGGTCTAGAGGTGCACTAAGAAAGGATTTATCAAAATTCATCCCCTAAGGGGGTGAAACGGGGGTCCAAAGTTTGTATGGGGAAACAAGATTAGTTAGACTATTTAATTCGAAACTTCACAGGAGTCATCATCATGGGCCTTGTTTCATCTAAATAGATGTTTCAAACAGCGTCTGTTTGCTTAAGACACCGACGTTCGTGGCTATATAAGCCAATTCGGGAGCGGCAAAGCCTGCCGCATTTACGGCATTTGTGCTGTGTGTCGGTTGGTGCAGGAGCTTGTTCATTCCTGTGCCTTTTTGCTCGCTTTACGGCCAGAGATTCGAACCAGACCTCATCATGGGCTGTTCGGCCGTCAGCTATTTCCTTCCTCCACTCGTCCCTGTCGCTTGCAAGGCATTCCCACTTCGAGTGGTCAATTTTAAAAGACACCATATCGCGCTTAGCACAGTCCTTAAAACGTAACATGGGTCTTCCGACATTACGTTTAGCGAAGGCTACTTGGCTCAGCATGACTCTCCTGGGCAAACGATTTGTGTTCATACGGTGCACATGCCCCAGCCACCGCAGTCGTCTCTGCTTAAGCATGGCAATGACACTGGGAAGCTGTGCAATCTGAAGAACTCTCTCGTTCGTTACCCTATCCTTCCATGTGATTTTTAGTACACTCCTAAGACAGCGCATGTGGAAATTATTTAGGCGACGTTCTTGCTTTGCATACGACGTCCAGGTTTCAGCACCGTACAAGAGTGTACTCAAGACGCACGCTTGGTAAACAAGCATCTTTGTGTATGATTAATGGAGCCTTGCATACCGTCATGAAGAGTCAAACTATGTCTAAAAAGGCTAGTTTGGCGGTTCATGACGGTGTGTTGGCACTAACTTTAATGTATGGTAGTGAAAGTTGGGTATGGCAGAAGAAGCATGAATCTAAATATATAAAAAAGAAAAAAAAAGAAGAGTTTTATCTAAAGATGAAACTGACTGACTGAATGACTGAATGACTGACTGACTGACATATCAACGCACAGCCCAAACCGCTGGGTCTAGAGATTCCAAATTTGGCACGTAGGTTTCTTATGAGGTCTAGAGGTGCACTAAGAAAGGATTTATCAAAATTCATCCCCTAAGGGGGTGAAACGGGGGTCCAAAGTTTGTATGGGGAAACAAGATTAGTTAGACTATTTAATTCGAAACTTCACAGGAGTACTCCTATTGATAACTGAGTAAACCAGTGTTTCAGGTTTTTTTCAGAATTCAACCCCTGAATGCGGGAAATGGGGTGACAAAGTCTGAAAATCGAAATGGGTATTGTTTGTATGGTTTATGGGGTCGCTGATTACGAAAACAACAATGATTTTAAAATCCGACGTGATGGTCGTGAAATACCATCATGCAGTGTTAGGGTGCGATGGGGTTGAAACACGTTGAAATGTCTAAATATCATTATGGGTATCATTTTTATGGTTTTTTGGGACGTTAGTTGGGGATGAGTAGAGTGTGAGTAGGGCTAGGGGATGCGTAAGTGGTGAGGAGGGGGTGCGAAAGTGGTACGTAGAGGGGGCGAGTAGAGGATGCATAGGGGTGTGAAGGGGTGCGTAGGGGGTGCGTAAGGGTTGCGTAATGGTGCGTAGGGGGTGCGCATGGGGCACGTACAGGGCACGTAAGGGGTACGTACGGGGTGCGCAGGGGGTGCATATAGGGAGTGACTAGTGAGTATAAGGTGCGTAAGTGGTGAGTAGGGGGAGCATAGAGGGGGTGAGTAAGGGAACGTAGGGGATGAGTACGGGGTGCATAGGGATGAGTAGGGGGTACGTAAGGGTGAGCAGGGGGTGCAAAAGTGGTACGTAGCGGGGGGAGTAGGGGGTACGTAGGGGGTACGTAAGGGGTGCATAGGGGTACGAAGGGGGTGAGTAGGGGTGCGTAAGTGGTGAGTAGGGGGTGTGAAGGGGGTACGTGGGGGTGCGTAGGGCTGAGTAGTGGGGGGGGTACGTAAGGGCGAGTAGGAGGTGCATAGAGGGATGAGTAGGGGTGTTCCTTCAGAAGTCACAAAAACAAGTCAGTGCCACAAAAAAAGCTATAAACAAGTCCTAAGTCCACGCGTACGAAGTCGCGGGCAACGGCTAGTCTTGAATAAATGCTGTTGAAATGCGGTCCCTGCGTAGTATGTGTGGTGTGACTTTGAAGGACCGGATACGGAATAGTGTGATTAGAGAAAGATGTGGTCTGAAAGAAGATGTAGTGACCCTGGATTGAAAAAGACATGTTGAGGTGGTTTGGCCATGTAGAAAGAATGTGTGAAAGTAGGTTGACGTATGAAATTTACAAGGCAAGTGTGAATGGAATGGTTGAAAGGGGTTGCCCTAGGCGCACGTACTTACGCTGACCAAATAGGATGCGTACTGAAGAAGGGCCAAATAAAATGTACCCGGAACCGACGAGCTTGTATGAAGAGACTTATGGATGTTGAGGAGGCGAGAGATGTGTGTCAGAATCGTAGCATGTGGCGATCTGTTGTCTCTGCCTACCCTAGTAGTGAGACATAGGCGTGAGCATATGTATGTATGTATGTATGTAATTCATCTATTCACTTTTAAATTTAGTTTTTATTTTTGCAGTTGTTTGTTTTCCGTGTGTAAGTAATTTTGTGTTCGTTTTCTGTAAATATTACATAAAAATACAATAAGAAAAATATTAAAAGAATATTGATTTAGTTAGTTACGGTGTCAAGCACAAGTGGGGAGAAGACAAAACACATTCAAAATAATAAAAAAGCCTGTTGCTACGTTTAAACATAAAATTGGTTTTTATTTACATTTGATAATAATTTTGATGGAATCTTCAGAAAAATTAATGTGCTTTGTTTCCCGCAAAATTCTCCCACTTTTTAATCACACTTCTACCATCTACCGAATTATTATTTTTTGTTTGGGGAACACTGTCTTGTCTATGAAACGAACGAACGTCTAGTGCTGCCAATTCCGGGGAATTCCCCGATTTTCGGGGAATGAGGGGCGCGTGCGGGGAGAGCGCGGGGAATGATTCAAATCGGGGAATTTCGGGGAATCGACTATTTGTAATAAATGTCGAACAAAGGATGTCTAAAGAAGAGGGATTGTTAAAATACGAACCGAATCGGACTATTCTTAGATCGAAAGTGTGGGAGAAATAGAAATAATAAATAAAACTCATCGTATTCTAAATATTTAAGTAGATTTTAATGAAGTGAAAATCATTTTTCTTGTTCTGTCATGTAACTACGCAGATGACATGCATAGAGATTACAAAGTAGAACAAACTCTCTTTGCTTCAACAGATTTTTTGATAAAAATTAGAAGACAAAGAAGTCGATAAGCTAATTTTGTGAAACATTAAACTACATTTTGCATGAAAAAATGCTTTATTTCTTGAATATTACAGTGTCGGGGAATTTTCGGGGAATGCTTGATTGGAAATCGGGGAAATTCAGGTAATTGAGCCTACTTAAGCGGGGAATCATGGTACAATAATATACTGCGCCTGGTATTCTCTTCCGATCACGTGACTGACACAAGTCCCTTTTAACATGTTTAGCGGCCATTTTTTTGTGACGTAGGCTTGTGTCACTCTGGGAATAGAAGACCTTGTTTTTTTAGAGCCAGGTTACACGTTCAGTATTTCATCAGTCTGGTCCATCAGTCTGGTCTGAATGACGGGAGAATGATGCCAGAATGATGGGAGAATGATGGACTGATGGAATGATGGTAAACCATCCATCCAGACTGTCATTCCGTTGTGAATGATGGTATACTGATGGTAAACTGATGGTCGGTGTCAGTCACCGTCGGGGTTGCCAGATTGGGGGTTTTTCACGGGATTTTTGGGAAAAATTTGGCCTTTGGGGAAAATTTGGAGAAGTGAAATCGTTGGGGAAATTTATGGGGAAAAAATTATCAAGGTGGGAAATATGGGGGCTGTAAATAAATAATTTTAACACCGCATTATGATTTATGTTACAACATTAGGGCCTAATAATAAGAGATCGGATATTCGGATGCATAGTTAGCTAAACTTAATTTTTAGCAATAAAATTATGGCGGCTTCTTAAAATTCATCATCATCATTCTCTTGCCCATTTCCCATTATTTGGGGTCGGCGCAATATGTCATCCTCTTCCATTCATCTCTCTTAAAATTATTATTTTTAAATATTTGTTGGGATGCCATGAAAATGCGGGAATGCATAACTAATCGGATGCATAGTAAACGCATGCATAGCAAAAATCAACTTTTCAAAATTATTTAATTTAAAAGTTAATCTTTTTTAATTTAAAAGAGAAATAAATCCCGGGATTTCAGTACCTCGTACGTCTGGCAACCCTGCAGTCTTCCATCATTCTGGCGTCATTCAACGTTTGACCAGACTGATGGACCAGAATGATGAAATACTGATGGGAAACTGATCGTGTAACCCACTCATCATTCTGGCATCATTCTGGCGTCATTCTGGCGTCATTCAGAATGATGGACCAGACTGATGAAATACTGAACGTGTAACCTAGCACTTAGACTATGGCGGGGAATCAAGAAATTTACATTGGCAGCACTGCGAACGTCAACTCAAAAGAGTTTCTTGTTTTGCTCTACATAATTATTTTTATTTTATTTTGTTTTTGTCTAATCTAAATAATTGATGTAAATACGTTACCAATACGTGTTATTAAAACTATGACGGAAGAAAATATAACAGTGAGTGACAACTCGGATTTGGACGAGGGCGTAAATCCAGAACTTCGTGGATACCTGAGCAAATGGACAAATTATATTCACGGATGGCAGGATCGGTTCATTGTTCTGAAGGATTCCACTTTGTCGTACTACAAGAGTGAACTGGAGAGTAATCTCGGATGCCGCGGTGCCTTATGCTTGAAGAAAGCTAAAGTCAAGGTGGGTGTAACTTCGGTATCTCCACGGCAAAGTCCGAAAAAAAATTACTTTGCCCTTGCGACTTCTTCCTCGTAATGTAACGATTATGTTTTATTGCTATAATCCACGACCTTGAATTTGTAAATGTTCAACTAAATCCTATAGTATAGATTACGTTTTTTTCGTATCTTTTGCTGATTCATGACAATACCTACATTATTTCAGCCTCATGAATTTGACGACTGCAGATTCGATGTGTCGGTGAACGATTGTGTTTGGTATTTGAGAGCTACAAATCCAGAGGAGAAACAACAGTGGATTGATGTTTTGGAGTCGTTTAAAGTAAGTATTAAAATTTGATATAATCACAGAATACTTAATAGTACCTACATACAGAACTTGCACTTTGCTAAAATACAAAGGTTCTCCTCCGCTGCGGCACAGTATAAGGCAGTAGAATATCTTCATATGATGGTACCAAATGCGGCTTGTATGTGTGCTTGCCAGTCCGTACACCTCGTAGCATGCACACACTGATAATATCTCAGTCTGCCACGTATGCGCCACGTACACGTATGCGGTAATGAGGCAACCCTGAGTGTCTGAGCGTGAGTAGCTAATTATCTCTGGTACGGGGCCGAGGATGGTCTATTTCTTATATTTTTACTATGGCTGCAGTTTATATTAGTGATAGTTGCGGCAGATTGAGAGGTGGCTAGCCTAGTTTTTCCAGTACTTTAGACCACTCTCCTTCCTATGATACCTCATTTACTTCCCAAACAGACAGGTGGAAAATGTTATACCAAAAATCTTAATGGAAAAGGTACTTCGGCAAGATTTTTCTAGGCAAGTTGGCGGCTTGAATTAACCCCTGTGTAAGACCCCTTCGCCTAAGAAATAGGTGCAGAATTTTACAGTCGGATTTCGGTCTATTATAGGTTTGTTAGACACAACTTATTGGCTGCACTGCACCATTATTGTGTGGAGATCATAAAAACAACTAAGTACCTAACTAGTAGGTACATAACCTGATATATGTAAATAAACAAATGTATCTGACCTTGGTCAATCACAAACTAATACATAACTAGTGGGTGTAAATACTAATAAAGTTGTAGGTATGTTGGCTATATTAAATTTGTATCATATGGCAGTGGTAATAAAGATCATGCTACAATAGCATAACCATCATCTCTCTACTATTATAAAACTGTAAAAGAAGTGTGTCTGTACATTGAAGCCATTTACAAGAAAAAGATTATGATATGGTTTTTAAGTGTCCCTAACTCCAAAGCACCAATTTTTGGATTTTTTGTCTGTTTGTTTGTATGTTCGAGCATCACGCAAAAATTACTGAACCAATTTTGATGAAACTATTTTGTTTAGAAGCTTATGATATCACTTACAATCTGGTATATAATTTGTGCAGATGAAGTTGTGGGTAAAAGATCATTCACTTTAATTTAATAATATATTTTTTTTGATATGTGATTAGATTAGATAATATTAAGTTTCAGTACATGTATTGATAGAATAGACATATGGACAGGCTCAATTTTATCCTATCATCATATTATAATATATCCCTCTGCAGGGCACAGGTCTATTGGGACCCATTGGGAGGGTGTATGGGTGGTAGTCCACCACATGTGCCCAATGTGGTAGATTTCACGTATACAATGGAATTTATACTCTTTAGCATATGCAGGTTTCCTTAAAATGTTGTCCCTCATCGTTTGAGTCAGGTACTGGTACCGATTCGGACTGTGCCACGACTTAACTAAATTCATTCCTGTCACTTTCTAAAATAAGATTTAGAAAAGAGACAGAAAACCAACAGCTGACTTTAGTGCTGTCAAAGTGACGTTACACGCCCAAAAACGCCTTAAATAAGATGGCGTACATTATGATGGCATCTTATTTTGGGCGTGTAACGTCACTTTGACAGCACTAAAGTCAGTTGTTGGTTTCTGTCTCTTAATCTTATTTTAGAAAGTGACAGGAATAAATTTAGTTAAGTCGTGGCACAGTCCGAATCGGTACCATTATGTACATAAGCTAGAACAACTCATTGGTACATAACATGTCATCCGTGCGGATTTGAACCCGGATGCGATATATTTTATCCTATAAATAAAACAAATTTTATGCCGAGAAAGAAGCAAGCGAAGGCTATTATAACATCATATTAATTTTAGTATTTTGTGTCCTTATAACTCTTTAATACAATTATAATGATGCTTTGTATCGGAGGCACAATTAAGATTGGTTATCCAATGTTCATAAATGTTTTTTAATAGCCCCACAATATATCAGGTCATGTTATGCATAGAGTAAGAAGAGATGGCATATCGGCTTGTTTCTATAGAAAATGTTGTCGCCAACAAAGGGGGTGAAAAGGGGGTGAGGGGAAGGGTTAACATTTAAATACGCTACTTCCCGCTATTATGACGTCAGGCCCAGTTGAGTATCTGTGCACAATTCGATACAACATCTCTTCCCCAGGGGAGCGCGTTATTTTCTCTATGATGTTATGCTTGTAACACTGCATTATGTAATAATTATACCTTCAATATGAGAACATGATGTTAATTGGTTTCAGTGGTATATATGTTTAGGTACTTTGCTTGAATCAGTATTGTATTGCATAGAGCAGATTTTTCCTGTTACTTGAATTCAGCCAGGCGGTGTAAATTAAGTTGTGATTCATACTCTGAAATGAGGATCCGTAACGATTTTTGTTTTGAATGTAGTATTAAAGTAAATTAAAAATCCTGAACATTGGTGTTTTTATTTTTTTCCTACGACCAAAAATGAGCGAGCTACGATCAATTGAATGCCGCATCTTTTGGGCGGCCAGTCGGCCACGCGGCGGAGTGCGTGACGTCACGGGGCATTACTACGTACCGGTTACAAGGGACTTTAGCATTAAAAATGTTATATCTCGGATATGGTGCGTCCTATGTCGAAAATTTATAGAACCAAAAATGATCTCGTGGATGTGTTCTACAAGATGCGTACATAAAAAGTGGTAGTCATGCAGACATCTTACATTTTATATAATATTTTAAGTCCTAGAACCAATGTTAATTTACTACTAGAGCCCACGGGGCGGCTCGAATTTACGGTTAGGGAGGAGGGGGGGAGGTGTGCGGGGTGGGGGAGATAATTTGGTAATTGACTTGGACAACATAAACGACCTGGGGGTCAATCGCGCTAATTTTGAACGATACTACCAAAACAAAACCACAACCAAAATCGTTACGTTATGCACAATTTGTATCGCGCTAATTATATTAACGGTAACGATTTAGCTTTTTTTCGGAAGATACGTTGTCGTAACGTTCGATGTCCGTTCGATCGAATTTTCTGGCGTGGTAGGTGCGTGGTAGGTTCGTGGTAGGTGCGTGGTAGGTTCGTGGTAGGTGCGTGGTAGGTGTATGGTATGTATTGTGGTAACCAAACTTGAAACGTTAACGGCTTAAACGTTTCGAGTTTGGTTTTGCTTTGGTAACGTCAACGATTTAACCGTTCAAAAACAATAGCGCGATAGCATTTTTACATCAGCTAAACCAAATCTAAACCAAAACTACACCAAAAACGTTCCGTCCAAACGGTAAAACCGTATAAAATAGCGCAATTGAGGCCCTGAACAACTCGAACAACTCAGGCAACTCGAACAACTTGGTCAACTTGAACAACTCGAACAACATAAGCCACTCGAACAATACAGAAAACTCGAACTTGGTCAACTTGAACAACATAAACAACTCGAACAACAAACCACTCGAACAACATGAACAAAATAAATAACTCAAACAACTTGGCCAACTTCGTCAACTTGGAAAACATAAACAACTCGAACAACTCAGAAAACTCGAACTCTGACAACTCGAACAACTTGGTCAACTGGAAAACTTGAATAACTTTATCGGGACCAAATTGTTCGTGTTGTTCGAGTTGCCTAAGTTGTTCGAGTTTTCTGAATTGTTCGAGTTGTTTATATTGTCCAAGTTGATGAAGTTGGCCAAGTTGTTTGAGTTATTTATGTTGTTCAAGTTGTTCGAGTGGTTTATGTTGTTCGAGTTGTTTATGTTGTTCAAGTTGACCAAGTTGTTCGAGTTTTCTGAGTTGTTAGAGTTGTTTATGTTGTCCAAGTTGACGAAGTTGGCCAATTTGTTTGAGCTATTTATGTTGTTCAAGTTGTTAGAGTGGTTTATGTTATTCGAGTTGTTCAAGTTGACCAAGTTGTTCGAGTTGCCTGAGTTCGAGTTGTTCAGGTCGTTTATGTTGTCCAAGTCAATTACCAAATTATCTCCCCCACCCCGCACACCTCCCCCCCTCCTCCCTACCCCTAAATTCGAGCCGCCATGGGCTCTGGTAGTAAATTAACATTGGTTCTAGGTCTTAAAATATTATATAAAATTTAAGATGTCTGCATGACCCCCACTTTTTATGTACGCATCTTGTAGAACACATCCACGAGAACATTTTTGGTTCTATAAATTTTCGACATAGGACGCACCGTATCCGAGATATAACAGTTTTAATACTAAAGTCCCTTGTAACCGGTACGCAGTAATGCCTCGTGACGTCACACGTGTCCGCGGGGCATTTTATTTTCGAGCACACTTCAAAATTCAATAACTTTGGAATTACTGGACCGATTTTCAAAATTCAAGAAGCATAATCATTGGTAAATAACAAAGAATAAAATGAAGCACAGTTTTAACGGATCTGCCGTAGCATTACGGGACCTCATTATCTCTAAGGTTATATTGAATTAGGAAAGCTTATTAGATGATTACTATCTCGTATTTATTTTTCTGTCTTATTCACTTTTACTTTAAATAATATAAAAAACAAGTGGAATAACGATAATCTACACTAATATTATAAAGAGGAAAGATTTGTACCTATTTTTGTATGTTTGTATGTTTGTAATGAATAGGCTCAAAAAGTACTGGGCCGATTTAAAAAATTCTTTCACCATTAGAAAGCTGCATTCACCCTGAGTAACATAGGCTATATTTATTGCTAGAAAAGATTAGAGTCCACCCGTGCGAAGCCGGGACGGGCCGCTAGTATTTAATATTCGTGTATAATATTACCGCCGCGCTGTATCTTCTATCTTTTTAATTAAAATGTGAGATCAAAATTAAATTATGACTTTGAGAACATAAAATATTTACAATACTTATTTAAAAATTTAATAGTTCTTCCATCCAATTTTTGTCTAGAAGAAATAGCTTTTAGTGATAAGGCCGTTTTTTGTTCCCTTTTCTTTCCTGTTGTAAATTGTATTTGTCTATTTCTGGTGAGTAAATAACATAATATTTATGTTATGTTATTTACATAGTTTAATTACGTAACTAAAAGGCTGTTATTTTACTATTCACAAAACAAATATTTGACTAAATGAAACATACATAATTCTTTATTTGCACACCAAAATAAAAATACATATCAACCACTCAATCATCTCTATTTCATTATCACACTCAAAGAATAAAGCAATTTCAAATGTATTTGTACAAAATAAAACCCGTAATGATTCACTTTAAAAACATCTGTTATCAGAAACAGATATCCTATAAGAGTTTCCTATTTATTATGAATCATTTAATTTCAATCAATGAGTCATTTTTGCAAATATTCAATTTACTAGTAAAAGTAGGTCCGTAAACATGTTATCAGCACAACATCAGCATAACAATGCTTCAAAAGATTCACACAATCTCTGAAGCATGCTATGGATACTATGCAGTGATAAGAACATTCCTTTTTAACCGACTTCAAAAAAGGAGGAGGTTTCTCAATTCGACCGTATATATATTTTTTTTTTTTTTTATGTGTGTTCGCGGATAACTTCGTCGTTTATGAACCGATTTCGATGATTCTTTTTTTGTTGGAAAGGAGATATCCCAAGTGAGGTCCCATGATAAGAAAACCAGGATCTGATGATGGATCCCAGAGATATCGAGGGGAACCTTCGAAAATCGTAGTGCCGACTAGTGCGTTTGTTAATTTAAAGCACTACTATTAAATCGAACTAATGAATTTGCCACTGAAAATTGTGAAATAAACAAAATTTTAACAAAAAAATTAAAACCGCCTTCAAAAAACTAAAAAGTTAAAAAATAATATTGCAGCCGATGACTTTCCCGTTCGCATCATAAGAACATTAATTTGTTTTATAGAAGTCGGTGTCAAGCCAAGCCAAGAAATGCAAGCCCTGTCGCGAATCGTACCGGCTTGACAGCGACTTCAATAAAACAAATTAATGTTCTTATGATGCGAACGGGAAAGTCATCGGCTGCAATATTATTTTTTAACTTTTTAGTTTTTTGAAGGCGGTTTTATTACGTATAACAATGTCCTCTGCTAATAATAAAACATATATCATGGCCATATGTGTAACATATTGCTTTTGAGATAAACATATGTGCTGCAAATAATAATAAATTTCAAATACAGTCACATTGTTCTTTGTGCAATATTTTTATATTTTTTTTTATAGATAATAAAAGAAAGTTTATTTATTTCTAAAATTGGAACACGTTTTGAGTAATTTTCTAGCATGAATGTGTCTTGAATAATATTTTTAATAATAGGATAAACTATACAAATAAATGGAAAACCTTTCATAATTTCTTAATCTTTTCATCTATATTATTAACTATTTTGACGACCCGGTTGGTGAAATGGTTACCAAGTCGGACTGCCAAACCAGGGTCCTGGGTTCGAATCCCGGTTCGGTCATGGATGTTTATATGTTTGTGCCGTTGTTGTATGGTTTCCATAATAAACAGCCTATAAATAGTGCTTTCTTGGGATCATTAAAATGTATGTGTCCGTGAGCGTTATTTATTTATTTATTTATTATTATTTTATTATCCTGTTGTTGTTGATGATGTCATTATGCATTAATTAGTACAATTGTTCGTAAAAAGCGCGCGTTTTGTAGTCCGATAAAGATTACTGGGCCTCTACCCGCACATTCGAACTCGCAATTGCGTGAACGTTTTCGTTCCAATGTCAACTGTATTACAATGAAGTGCGGACCGAAACAATGCCGATATATCCAATTGCCGAACATCGAAAGTCCGGGTACAGGGCCTGACTTGACTAGTTTTCCACTAGCGAATAGAATTAAGCAAATTACAAAATCCTGACGGTTCTGTAGCGTGATCTTCAGTGAACAGCATCTTCAGTTCATGAGGTGGTTTGCCATTGCCTTCCTAAGCGTAGCGGTTTCCTTATGCAATGCTTTTCTTGTGCATATGTGAATGTGATTCACATGTGTTATTAACAGTATCATATGTATTTTACAATGCAATATGTATTGAAATCCATTTAACAGTCATTTTACAGTTCAGTGGCGCTCTCATCACAATACCAAAATTTCTCAATAATGAAAACCCAAAATGAAAAAATGCTACTCCAACTTACTAAGCGCTCTTGCAGACGAGCGACACTTTGCGGTCGCAGAGGTCGCTCTTAAAACTAGAGATCGGATATTCGGATGCATATTTACCTAAAGTAAATTTTTGGCTATGAAATCATGAAAATATGTTTTTTTTTCTAAAATTTTGCTCAAATTAAATAATTTACGAAGTCACCTCCATACTCTGCATTTGATTACTAATGCATTCCCGGCTTTCCTGGCATCCCAGGATTTAATTAAAAACAAAAAAAAAAAAAATTAGAAGCCGCTTTTAAATTCTAAACATGGAGGATGTTATGAATTTATGTATGTACGAGCTTTTACCCGCGACTTCGTCCGCATAAATTATATACCAGATTTTAAGTCAGCTGATAAGCTATCAAACAGAAAAAGTTTCATCAAAATCGGTTCAGTAGTTTTTGCGTGATACTCGAACAAACAAACACCCAAACAAACAAAGAAACAAACAAACAAATAAATAAATAAACAAACAAACAAACAGACAGGCAAAAAATCCAAAAATTGGTGATTTGGAATCAGGGACAGGTAAAAACCATGTCATATTTTTTTTTTTGTAAATATCTTCAATGTACACACGGCGACACATCAAGTTACCCAAAACCAAAATAAGCTGGCCGCGCGACGTTATACATTACTATGCCGACGCGCGGCCAGCTTATTTTGGTTTTGGGTAACTTGATGTGTCGCCGTGTGTACAGACACACTTCTCTTACAGTTTTATAATAGTTTAGATATGTAGTTGTACCTGAAACCACTCAACTGCAGATTATTTTATACTTCGTTTTGTTATTCAGGTGGAATCAGGGTATGGAACGAGTTCAGATAGCAGTTCTAATGGATGTGGCCTGCGGAGGCATGGATCTGTCACATCGCTACAGTCCACTGGATCACATGGTTTGTATTATTTTTTATGCTATCATTGATGCTATTTTACTTTTAATATGTGTTCATAAAGGTGTATTGATAATGAAGAGTTTATCTTAATAGGTTCTTACACATGGCTTTATATTTTATGAGATAAGTGTACTTTTTGCAACCATCAGCAGCAAGGCTGATTCAGTGCTTATGGGGTGTAGAGCATTTCTGTGATGGGGATAGACCAGGTCCACCTGCATTACTTCAGTCGGTTTAGGAGTTACTGACGTGTAAAGGTCAGTAAAAAATTATTGTAGTATGCACTGTAGCTATGTGAACAGTACAAAAACTGACATGAACTGCCAGTCGGCTTAGGAGATACAGCTGTTCAAAGGTCGGATCTTTGAACGGCTGTAACTCCTAAACCGACTGATGAACCATATCAGTTTTTGTACTGTTCACATAGGTACAGTGCATACTACAATAATAACATACGATCAGCTGCGTTAATTTTTTACTGACCTTTAATCATCAGTAACTCCTAAACCGACTGGAGTTATGCAGGCAGACCTGGTCCATCCCCATCACAGAAATGCTCTACACCCCATAAACACTGAATCAGCATTGCTGCTGATGGTTGCAAAAAGTACACTTATCTCTTATACTATTACTGTTCAAAATCCTTAAATTTTCTGTAGGCAAGAGATACAATTACATATTTTCCTGTTTCTATTCAAAACGTTTTTCTGGCAATTGAATATATTCTGATTTAATTCTCCATACACATAATTGATTCTTTACTAATGGGTTGTCATAAAATGCACTTAAGTAGACTCCATTAACTTTTTGTTTGTTTTCTTGTTGTGTTATGTTTTGCCAATTTTTGTCCGCAACACCAAAAAAGAGGTTCATTTGTCTGGAAGTTGTTTTGGAAATATGTAACTTAAACAATATTAGCGGTTTAGCGGCCGTAGTATGGCGGCGTGATATAGCGCTATAACGCCTAAGCGCTCTTTCTACAGAGTGTTACAAAAATACAAATAAACTTTTAAGGGGGTGGTTAAGACCATCAAACTGAACAACTTTCACTATGGGACCAATATCGAAACCGCGAAAAAAAAATCATCATCATCACCATACCAGCCGATAGACGTTCACTGCTGGACATTGGCCTCCCCCAAAATGAGGAGATTTACCATAATTGACATGATACGATGCGTTTGCGATGTTCCATACTAAACTACAGATCTACTCGAGCTAAATGTATGGGACAAAAGATTTTTTTTTCGCGATTTCGATGTTGGTCCCGTAGTGAAAGTTGTTCAGTTTGATGGTCTTAACCACCCCTTAAAAGTTTTCAATTTTTATTTTTACTTTTGTAACACCCTGTATAAGCGCGCGAACGAACGAGATAAAAGGCGTGATATAGTCATATCGCGCGCATTTACTACTCCCGAACTTGACGTCCATTATGTCCATTGTAATTTAAAGAGAAAACAGCCGTATTTCCAATCAAATAAAGTCCTCAATCTTTTATTCCAGGTCGCACAGCCCGCAGACTCACGGAGAAGATCGCAGAGCTGGACACATACACCGAACTCCTTACTAAGCAGTCGGTGCAGTTGCAACAATACTTCGATATGTGCATCGCATCGTATCCACAGATTAATGACGAGACCTCTGAGGCTATTGATGCTGTTACTTTGGCTGATGGTAAGTTAAGCAGATGACATGAACACTAATGCGTTTGGTTTCAAGTCCGTTGACTTCAAATGCTGTACACGCGCCGTCCGCGTTTCTGTTTAATACTTTTAAAAAAACGAAAAATTATTACTAATCCAGTCCGTGTGGTGTCGGCTAAGAATAGCACCACCCCATTTCCTCCCATGGGTGTCGTAAAAGGAGACTAAGGGATCTACCGGAGGAAGGGCAGCAGCAGCAGCATCCTCTGAGTAGGTACCCAGTACCCACATTCAATCCAACTGCGATCGCCAACCCGCCTGCCAAGCGTGGCGATGGAAAATCCCCCCATTTTGGGGAAGGTTTATGTCCAGCAGTGGACGTCTATCGGCTGATATGATGATGATGAATTACTAATCGGTCTGCGATCAGTCGCTGTAAAGCATGACATTGACAACAAAAAAGTATAAACCCTGCTCCCAAATTACAAAGCATTGAGGCATTGTTATCGACTTTATAACCTTTAATGTTAATGTTGCAGGTACAAAAAATTAGTTCTTTTATGATTTTCCTCAACTTGGCGAGATGGATTTTTTGTCAAGCTTAACATCGCACTCGTTCTTACACTATGCTAAACTGAAAGGTTTTACTTTTGTTTTAGTTCAAATACTTATTTCTGGTAGAAGTTTGAGGATTTGGTAAAATAATGAAAGTAGGTACTAACTACTCTTAATGTTTATAATAAAAATTCGACCTAAAATTTATATTAAAAGCCAATCAGGCTTTGTCTTAACAGGTTTCTTTGATAAGGCACTCAAATAACGATCTTAATTATTAGCTGTTTAGATAGATGATTTGTCGACGTTTTATATGTTAATTGCTCTTGGGAGATTTATAACATCACAAGGGAAATTACAACAATATAAGCTAGGCGTTAGTCGTAATAACACCTACTGACATTAGGGACCTCCCCTCCAAAATTATAACACGGTTCATGAAGTCCGTGGGCCTAGGAAACGACCTTTAGGTCTAGGGTGACAGCTACAATAGATCTATTCAGGTCGCAGTAGCTATTGGTCATTGACCAAGCCCTTACAACCAAAATAATAATAGGCGTTAGTCGGTTTTACAACATTTCACAATCAAATTAATTGGTTTTTGTTTTTTCGCTTGTAGGTATAGCATGCCTACAACAAAGTGACAAAACAAGAAAGCCGTCACTCGTGCTCGCTTTTGCATACGCAAAGTGACAAAGACGTGCACGTCGTGCTATTTCGTTTCGTTTTCTCGCGGGTTTCATGCTAGGTCCACATGATAATGAAAAGTGGTGCTCATTCTGAGCTCAATATCCACTTTAGGTGGCGTTAGTTAAATCTCTCTCTTCCTGGCTTTTAATCCCATATGGTGGGGGGTCAGCCTTCCGCGTCTGTTCTCTCCACCTTGCCCTATTTCTGACGTCGTCTTCGGAGACATTGCACTCGGTCATATCACAACGAACTGTGTTCATCCATCTAGTCTTCGGACGTCCTCTTGGTCTCTATCCTGGAATCGACAGTTGCAGAGCCATATTTCCTATGTATTTGGGTGGCTTTCGTTTCACGTGTCCAAACCACCTAAGCCTATGCTACTGAAGCTTATCTGCAATGTCACGTACACCCAGGCTACCCCGCACATACTCGTTGCGGATTCTATCGCGCCTCGTGTCACCGCACATCCACCTCAGATTTTCATTTCGGCTGTTGTGGCCCAAGTCTCACTACCGTACATGAGAACTGGTCTTATTATGGACTTATAGACCAGGCCCTTCATTGGCTCAGATCCTTCATCTATGGCGTTATTTAAATAGTAATCATATATGTTTCTGAAGACTGTATAAAATCTTTCTATACAGGCAATGACTTAAGACTGCATACGGGCGAAGTGAGGGCGACCAGTGCATCTTTCAAGGCGACGTGTGTCGCCACTTTGACTGCGCTGCAACATTGCGCGGAGATACTGCGCAGGCGCGAGAAGCAGGCCAGGCAGGCCGAGGAGCTTTACATGTGAGTTGACTTAGAAATGACCTAAGACTGCATAAGGGTGTCAACAAGGACCTAAGACTGCACGCGGGTGTCAACAACTCTCTAGATGTCAATTCAATTTGAGTCAGCAACGATGATCTAAGACAGGCATGTCAAATACAGAACATTATCAGTGGAGTTTGAAGTGCAAAGTAAGTGTGGAACGCGTGCCACACGGTTATGAAATGATTTGCATAACATCGCAATGAGCAGCGTAAGTGGAAAGACAAGTAGCGACATTCGTCTCCAAAGCAAAAGCGCTACTTTGCATTTCTAACCCCTCTTATAATGTTCTGTGATGCCAAACATATACAGGGTGTAAACTTAAATGCGGTTAATACTAAAGTATGCTGCTTGCTTGTAGTAGGGGTGCTTGGTGAGACTGCATATATTTCTTTTATTTTATCGATATCAAACTGAACCGACTAGTGCTTGTTTTTGCGCCAAACCATAAACTCTCTCACTATCTTAGTTATTATTATAAATACTGTTAGTTTATTAAAGGGGATTTGTAAACGCACTGTATTGACTTAAAATAGTCAATGACACACTGATAAAATAATCAGTTGGTGTTCCATTCAAAAGGGCAATGCCCGCTAATACTTAATAGAAATATAGAAATATTTGACGGCCCTTTAGCACAGTCGGTAGTGAACCTGCCTGCTGTGCCGAGGGTCGCGGGTTCGAATCCCGTAAGGGACAAATATTTGTATGATGAATATGAATATTTGTACCCGAGTCATGGATGTTTGTATTTATATATGTATTCTATATCGTTGTCTAGTCATCATAATCATAATACAAGTCAGGGCTAGATTCTGGTACTTTAAATGTGACTAGATAATTTGTGTGACATTGTCCAAGATATTTATTTTATTTATTTGCATTAAATAGGGTACATGGTTGGTTGTTACAATAATCCTGTACAATAGTATCAATAGATTTTATGAATCAGGGGAAATAATATATAGTTTAGTCGTGTCCTCGATATATTTTATTTTCATAAGTCAGTAGGAGACAATGTCGACGAAACAGTAAACCACTAAAACAGCTTTGTTTGCTATAAGTATATTACACATAATGTGAAACGAGTGGAAAATTATACTCTTTGAAACGTTCAATTTTTATCACAGCATCTTGTTACAGGGCATTGAAAAACCAGTTGACAGAAGTGAGGATCGCATCGAAACCGGGGCCTGATCATGAGGTAAGTCTTTTATTATTTTACTAGAGTTAACCCGCGACTTCGTCCGCACAAATTATATACCAGATTTTAAGTCAGATCATAAGCTATCAAACAAAAAAAGTTTAATCAAAATCGGTTTAGTAGTTTTTGCGTGATGCTCGTTCAAACACACAAACCAACAAACTTCTTTTTTTTAATTTACAGTTTTATAATAGTCCAGATAGGAAGTCTACAATAGTTGTATGAGCAATGACGGAGTCCCAAAGAACTCACTACCCCCTCCCTTAAATTCGTGCCGCATTATATACTAAAATTTGACCGCTGTATGTTCTAGTGGTAAAATATAGTTTGTTCTATGGCTTTAATATTCTTCAAACTTACAAACAAATTATTTAATATTTGAAAAAAATTACCTATGTTTAAACCATGATTACTCGATTCTGCTCTCGATTCTAAACAAACTACTTTCTAGTTTTGCGTTAATTTATTAACACGTTGTATATTATAATATATTTATATTTACGGGTTAAAGAACACGCGACAAATTGATAACCTCTTTTTTTAAAGTTTGCTTAAAATATTTTTTTCCAATGATTTTTTTTCCACCTGTACTTTGAAATGCTTACTTGACGATATGCGTGCGGACGAACTACATATTGGATGAAATGCGTATTGGATCAAGTGCTACTAGATCAAAATCATCAGTAAATCATAAAGAAAAGTGAAGAATAGATTTCACTTTTCTTTAGCTTTGCGGATCATGTGTTCGAATATTTTGAATCAAATACCTAAGCGATGTGTTTCGACATCGAACAAAGTTTATTTTGTTTTGTTAGTCAAATACTGGCCTCGATTCGGAGTGTACCACGACTTAACTAAACTAAATTTATTCCTGTCACTTTCCAAAATAAGATTAAGAAAAGAGACAGAAAACCAACAGCTGACTTTAGTGCTGTCAAAGTGACGTTAAATGCGCAAAATAAGATGCCATCATAATGTATGCCATCTTATTTAAAGCGTTTTTGGGCATTTAACGTCACTTTGACAGCACTAAAGTCAGCTGTTGGTTTTCTGTCTCTTTTCTTAATCTTATTTTAGAAAGTGACAGGAATAAATTTAGTTTAGTTAAGTCGTGGTACACTCCGAATCGAGGCTGTTCTGTTCTCCACCAGACATATAGTCTGAGAAGATTATAATTTTGTACTGCTGTGTGTCGTATCAAAAGTGAAACTTACTCTTTGTTTATGTCAGCGAAGATAAAACAAAAGACACACCGTATTAGCAAAATACGGATATGAATCATTTTTATCTCGCGGTGATAAGTCGATCCAGACATAAATTATTGTTTTATTTTTATGATTATCGTGTGAACCCGCCGAGGGTTCACACGATAATCGTGTTGTTGGTCAATGTCAGTGATGTCAATACACTGATCGAGTGTTTACCCTCATTTTTTCTGCGCTTGTGGGTTATCTTTTAATTCAACATTTACTTCATATAAGTTCGGTTTCACCGCTGGCTTTTCGGTGAAAAACATCGTAAGGACATTATTGTACCCACTGTCCATTATAAGTGGCGACGGGCTCACTCCCCGTCACACTGGACCGAGTTTCGGTAGGTACCATTAGTGAAACATGGATGTCCTGGGTTTTCAGAATATCTCTGACTAACCCTTCGGGGAATATATTCGTCAGCACGACTTATGAGTATGCACGATATTATATTATAGTCATATGCACGATATTATATTATAGTCGTCAGCACGACTTATGAGACTTATTAGACTTATGAGACTTATTGTGGAAGAGGCGAAAGAGGATGGGGTCTCTGCCTACCCCAATGGGACACAGGCGTAAGTTTATGTATGTATGTAATCGTGAGAATATGCATGCATGTAAGTTCGGTTACCAGATTATTAAATAGCCACGTGGTTCCAGTTAAGAATGGGCCACCCAATTCTTCCCGTGGGTGTCGTATGGCCGAAACCCTAGTATAGCAGGCGAATCATGCATGAGGGGGTAGTAAGTGTATCAAACATCAACGTTTCACTAGTACCTATAGTGTCGAATCGAAACTGTCCATTACATGCAACTAAACTGAAACATGCAGTTTTTCTCATGATCGTACGTTAATCGTACATAAATTACGAAAAACTCATTGGTACGAATCGGCCTGGAGTGCGATTTTTGAAACTCATTCTTTGAACTCAGCAGTTGTACCTAAATGTCAAAATTACTATGGAGATACACATCTTTCTACTGCTAGAAAGATGCGTATCTCCATACATTTTCAACTGCTGAGTTCAACATATGAGATTCAAATATCGCACTCCTGGACGGGGATCGAACCGTCGTCTCCTGTATGACAGGCATGATTACTCGCCGCTGGACCACCACAGCTTATGGGAAAATTTTTATTAATAAATCGATTAATTTCCTTCTTTATTTAGTGGGTCGTCTACTATTGTTTATCTACCTAGCGTAGACCGTTGCATGTTTTTCGTCCGCATGAAAACTTCGTCACAACATTGCTTTTACGATTGGAATGCCCCTGGTGGTTCACACCAAAAAGCATACCAATACCGGCACGCTACCACTATTTATTCCACGTAAGAAGCCACCTAATATACAACGTGTTAATGAATTAACGCAAAACTAGAAAGTAGTTTGTTTAGAATCGAGAGCAGAATCGAATTATCATGGTTTCAACATAGGTAATTTTTTTTAAATATTTAATTATTTTTTTGCAAAATTTAAAATTTACTGAACCCGATGAAAACCCACCGCACGGGCACACTCACCCTACTTACTACCAATACAAGATTATAAAAATGTATCCATGAGTACGTCAGCGCTTTCTTTCAGTGCTGAAATGATAACAAATCATTTTTGCCTCAAAACTTAAAATGCGAATAACTTTAAATTTTAATTATATAAATAATGAAATTATTATTGCAATCTAATTATTTTGTTATAAATCAGTTGGGGTGTATGAGGTTTTGCGCTAATTTATTAACACGTTGTAGCTCTTATGCCTACGTAGTAAGAACGTGAATGGGTGGATCAGTGAGACGTAATGGAACGAGCATTACACAGTATTGGTGCGTCACATTTCTCTTCTCCCCTCAAATAAACTAAACAACAGTGTTGCCAACATAGTCCATTTGTGGCTTATTAGAGTACATTTTTAGGTCGTTTAGTTTTCAAGTGAACCTTTATTATGTATATTTAATAAAATATTTAAAAGAGATGGAGTGAAACTGGCTCAGTACAGCCCAGCAGTGGGATGAAATAAGCTAAGGAAAGAAAATAGATAAAATTATCCAACTTCATTAGTAATTTTTTTATTTGTACTAAAACGACTTCATCTTATAAGGATCTAATTCAAATCAAAGTTCTTAGTGTAAAATGTAAGCTTTTTTGGGATTTAGAATTTAAAGAAAAATATAATGAAACTAATTGGAACAGATTTAATATTTACAAACATTTAATTTATTTAAAAACCACTTAACACGTTGAACGCCGGCGGGTCACAATAACAATAGATTTTCCATTGTTTGTCGGTCATTTGGCAGTCAAAGCCTTAATAGTAGATTATGTACCAAGGGGATAAAGCAGTGTCTTTCATCACGGGCGCGATATTGAATCCCGAGCGCAACGAGGGATTCTAGGGTTAACTCCCGAGCGTAGCGAGGGAGTTTAGAGTTAACTCCCGAGCGAAGCGAGGGAGTTTAGAGTTAACTCCCGAGCGAAGCGAGGGAGTTAAGACTAGAATCCTGAGTGAAGCGAGGGGTTCAAGCTCGCCCAAGATGAAAACACGTTTATCCCCGAGGACCATACTCTACTTTTCACACCCTCCGCGAGAAAATAAAAAGAAATACTGTTAGAAACCCAGGGGAGCGTGTAAATTCTCTATGGTTAGAAACCAATTCTTTTATTAGAGTTTATAACAAAGTATTAGAGTTCAATAGTATAGTATTTAGAAAACACTATTTCATTAAATTCAAAGTGAAAGTAGATATTTGAAAAATTAGACCAGGAGAGCGATTTTTGAAACTCATTCGCTGAGTTCAGCAGTTGAAAATGTCAAAATTACTATGGAGATATGCAACTTTCTACTGCTGATTTGACTTTCAAAAATCATACTTCGGCCATTTTTGAAAGTCAAATCAGCAGCAGAAAGATGCGTATCTCCATAGTAATTTTGACATTTTCAACTGCGGAACTCAGCCAATGAGATTCAAAAATGGCACTCCAGTTGTGGAAAGAAAAAATATATACGGTCGAATTGAGAAACCTCCTCCTTTTTTGAAGTCGGTTAAAAATGTAATTTTTTTTTTACTTTGTTCGTAGCAATATAGTTACAGAGATTTGCAGTATTCGCGCCTTTTTTTCTTTTTTTGTGTTCAATACTCGTGGTGGCCAGTTCGAATTTCGAATTAAGTTCTTTTTGGTGCAGGTCTCCATGATAAGTTTTCATACGAATTTTAAGTAAGGGTCGTAGTAACTATTACATAATCTGTGGATGCGGTTCCATATTCAAATCTCATTATTGACCAGCGGGTTATAATGAAATTCAGTACAATATTATTGCCCGGCTAGTCCCAGGGCTATAATGACTTGCTTTAGGTTCGAGTTACATGACATATAATGTTCCATTTTCGAGCGGGTGGTGTGAAAAACAATAAATATCCCTGGATTGTCTTAAAGAGATTCAAATTAATTGACTTGACCCAATGATAATTTATTGCACATCATAACATAACACTCGAGTCCTTCTTAATAAGCGGACGGTTTTTAAAGGGACGATCAAACCATCAAACTGACCAACTTTTTTTATGGAATCAAAATAGAATTCACAACAAAAAAAAAAAACTGCAAACTGACTCGACCCAAATGTATGGTACACATTTGGGTCGGGTCGGTTTGCAGTTTTGTATGTAACAGCAGTTTTTTTTTTGCGATTTTAATGTTGGCCCAGTAGAGAAAGTTGTTCAGTTTCGTGGTCTTATCATCCCCTTGAAAAACCGTCAGCATCTTAACTTGGATACAAGTTCAGGAGTTATTTTCCTATAAGTATAAATAAATTAAAAAGTTTTTATTTCCATTCATTTTTGCCAATACATATTTTCACCTCTATTGGTGGAAGCGCATTTAAAATCCGATTTAGCGCCTATACACAGAAATGATGTGGTAGCACCTAGCTCTGAAGCGGGCTACCACCTCACACTAACTGCGACCGCGGCGCTCGTCGGTCGTTCCCCAGTCATTCCCCGCGTTTGTTTATTTTCTTTACGCGCGCTTCGAATCGCGTAATTTTTTCAGTTATTTTGGTGCTTTTATCAGTGGCCTTGCTTCGAAATAAGTTATAGTGTTGTGATGTTTATATACGCTGTTTTGTTTGTATATTTATAGACAGTTTATCAAATTCCGTGAACAGTCATGAAGTTTAAACTTTTCAAGAAGAGTCTGCGTCAGGTAATGTTTATTCAGTTGTAATGTAATGTAATATAGTGCACAGTTGGCACTTTTAGCGAAAGGTCTAACCTGACAGGGATTATGGTCGATTTGTAATTTTAATCAAGTTAAAAGCCAGAACGTTATATTGAAAAGGACATGTCTTTTTAATAAACACTGACAACATGTTTGTAATTTATGAAAATACCTTTGGTTCATAAATATATCAAACTAGAGTTTCCCGTGACTTCGTCCGCTCGTGATAAATGATATACAGATTTTAAGTCTAATCATAAGCTTTCAAACACAACAAGTTTCATCAAAATCGATCCAGTCGTTTTTGCGTGATGCGCGAACAAACCAAGAAACAAACAGACAGACAAAAAATTAAAAAGAAAAAGTGTTTGGAGTCAGGGACACCCAAAAACCATAACGTGATTTTTTTGTAAATATCTTCAATCTACAGACACATTTCTATTTTTTAATAGTGTAGAAGAACGTTAAATTCAAAAGGATATGTTTTTTCAATAAATACTGGAAACATAATTTATAAGAAAATACCGTTGGATATCACATTAATAAATCCGGAAATAGGGCGCCCATGAATCATTGATGCACCATTATAATAAAAATAGACTTCCTACGACAACAATAGTCTAATCGGTGGATCTATGTTTTGTTGGTTGATGCCCGTCATGGGTTAAGTTCTGACAACAAATATTAGATTCCTATTATAGATACAGGTAATTACATTATATTCAAAAATAAATGCTGTAGGAAATAATCAATATCCGATACTGTATTTTGCAGTTTCAAAGTAGGTAATTTCAGAGTGTTTGATAATTTTAATATTTGAAAATTTGGAGTAAATTATGAGGGGACGATATGGATGCTTTCCATCAAAAGTGGCTAGATCATGCCCAGGGCAAAGATAAATGGAGAATTACAGGGGATGCCTTTGTCCAGCAGTGGGATGATGTAGGCTAAGAATAAAAAAAAGAAGGTTTTCGTTATAATTTTATATCCTTAGACAGAATATTATGCATATACAGGGTGTTAGGGTAAACAGTTGCATTACTTTAAGGGGTGATTGTACCCATGATACTGAAAAACTTTCCCCAAGAAACTATAGAAAATATGAAAAAAAAAACGACTTTTCATACAAACATTCGATCAGCTGATTGCATTTAGTATGGAAAGTCGAATTTTTTTTTGCGAATTTCCTATAGGTTTCTTTAGGAAACTTGTTCAGTATTATGGGTACAATCACCCCTTAAAGTAGTGCAACTGTTTACCCTAACACCCTGTATTATTATATGTATTTCTTGACAAAGTGAAACTTATACATTAGTTTAATGATTACGTTCGATGTCTCCTAAATTAGTTTTAAGACTTTCTATACATTTAAACTGACCATACTACTTTTTAATTACCAACAGGATACCATAAACTTACTGACAGAAATACAAAATCTACCAGTATTTGTAAAGTGTTAAAGTTGAACATTGAAAAGCAAAACTGTCACTTATTAGGCTAGGTACGCGAAGGTATGCGATAGGATAGCAGCCGGTTTCTGCTATGTTGCTATAATCACATTGGTACTATAAATGGCGCCAGGAATAGTGGCTACGTACCGTATAACCGTATTATAAGATTTATAAGCTTATGAAAACATCGTGAGAAAACCTGCATGCTTCAATTTCGAGGCTTGTATCGTACCTACTGTCCATTACAAGTGGCGACGGGCTCACTCCCCGTCACACTGGACAGAGTTTCGGTACTACTAGTGAAACGCAGATGTTCTGAAGTTTCAGAATATCTCTGACTACCCCCTCAGGGAATATAGTCGTGAGCATATGCTTATGCTTATGATAAGCTTATGATGTCTGAAATGCTTTGCAATTTTGATATCTCGCATCTGGTTATAGTTTATACAGGGTGAAATTGATATCATTAGCATCCTTTTAAACTAAGAGTCTACCCATCGAACTGAACAACTTTTACTATGGGAGCAAACCAATCGGAGCAAAAAAAAAAAATCTGCTGTTGCATACATTTGTGTCGCGTAGGCATTGCAGTTTAGTATGGAACAGCTGATTTTTTTGTTGCTCTGATCGGTTTGCTCCCATAGTAAAAGTTGTTCAGTTTGATGGGTAGACTCTTAGTGTAAAAGGATGCTAATGATAATGATATCAATTTCACGCTGTATAATTATTTTGTTATATTAGCTTTAAAATCACGCTTTTTGGTGGACAAATAAATTAGTTTGATTCTGATATCAGTTATAAACGCAAGGGGTACATTGACACGAAATAATTGATGATTTGATGTCATTCGTTGAGGTCCTTTGTCCCATTTCAGAAGCGCTTCATCAGATTTGAACCATCTAAATCTAAACTATTATAAAACTGTAACAGAAGTGTGTCTGTACATTGAAGATATTTACAAAAAAAAGATTACGATATGATTTTTAGATGTCCCTGATTCCAAATCACCAATTTTTGAATTTTTTGTCTGTCTGTTTGTTTGTTTGTTTGTTTGTCGTTTGTTTGTTTGTTTGTTTGGGTGTATGTTTGTTCGAGTATCACGCAAAAACTACTGAACCGATTTTGATGAAACTTTTTTTGTTTGATAGCTTATCATCTGACTTAAAATCTGGTATATAATTAATGCGGACGAAGTCGCGGGAAAAAGCTCGTAATTATTAAAATGGGAGCAACTCTGCGGTGTCTTCTAACCAGCAGAAAATCATCCAAATAGGTTTTAGAAATGTTGATGTTTCGGCGAAATATCATTGATATCTTTATAACAACACTAAGGTCAATGGGGTCTGCTTAAGGGGCGTCCGCCCGGTTTTGAGTAACTTTGTAACCATTTTATACATTAACTATGGCACTTTTTAAGCTGAAAACAAAACTAAACAATCTACAGGATATGAGAAGTGATTTGGTTTTTCTCGAAATCTATTTTAATTAATAAAACTGAAGAAAAACGACTCCAAAGTCACCTCTTTTTTCCAGTTGTAACCGTTTTACTCTTACATTGTTGATCAGAAGAATATGAAAATTTAAAATATTCTTCACAATACAATATAAAATGATGTGGTTTTCTTATTTTTTGAAAATTCATAAGAAATCATACAAGTTTTCAAAGAAAACGGAAAATTCTGACCGGAGCCGCGCAATTGAAGCGGGATGGCTAATTGCAAAAGTTTGCTTGTAAGAAAGAGAGCCTTGCAGATGGGAGGAGTAGCCTTAAGTTCGTTAAAAATGAAGGTTTCATTTCATATTATTTCCTGAATCTCTACGTCATTTCACGGGTATCGTGTCATGGTATTGTTTGGTGTGAATCAAGGCTAGGTTTTTGTAATTTTGTGCGGAAAGCATGACTAATTTTGCCTATAAACTATTACATTATTCACAAAATGTTCGTACGTATAAGTTTATTATACGATAACGTTTTTGTACTAAAAATTAGTAATTAAAAATATTACATGTTTTAATAACAAGTATACAAAACTGATTTTATAATGCATGAAAACGCAAATTTCTGTGTTTTTCAGTTATCGATTCTTTACAAACCCCTTTCGGGTTTTTCGTTCAATTGTTAGTAAATCAAATAACTCGACCGAAAAATGTATGTAAATTATAATAAGTGCAGTTTGAAGGGTATGACTGTTTTTTGTTAAGGCCATTCACACGAAATTGATTTCCATCTGTACATACATATGCATATACCTACCTATACCTATATTACTTGAATTATATTTTAAACATAATGATGATGACCATGGTACAATAATATACTCTGCCTGGTACTCTCTTCCGATCACGTGACTGACACAAGTCTACGTCATCATACCCATGTAACATGTTATGTTGAAATAAAGAGGCAATGTTTATGTGACGTAGGCTTGTGTCACTCTGGGAAGAGAAGACCTGTTTTTTTAGACTATGATGGTGACCTACAATCATGCCTATAAGGTGCTATAAGCAATGACTTTCTCATTGCCCATAAGGGTCTAAAACCATGGAGAACATATAGGAAATTGTTAATAGCTGACTGTCACTTGTCTTGTCTTATACATCTTTAAATAAGCTTTATCCAGGAAGGTGGCATAGGTATTGTCTATACCTTGGAGTACAGACTGCCTAACAAGCGATGAAACATGATAATACTCCTTGGTGGTCGGTAATGATCGTTCTTCTTTCGTAATTTCCCGTCTATATTTTCGACGTTACTTTGTCCCTTTCTAATCCAATGACAAAAATAAAGTATAAAGCTTTTATTTAATTTTTGTTCTGATAGAAAGACGGACACAAAGACGTTGGAAATATCGACTACGGAGACGTACTATAACTTTCTTTTTTCCATGCTTGTAAGGAGGAGTGCCATCCTTTGTGATTCTAAAATCCTTGGTATTGTCACGGCCGCTGTCAAATGTCAAACGTAAAGAAGGCATTCGAAAATTCGGCCGGTTCATTAACAACCGCCGTGATCCTACGGTCTAAGGTTCCGCCTCCCATGCTGGGGGGTGACGGTTCGAATCCGATCCGCGCCAAAAATATTTCTAGATTTTAGTGTTTTTAGAAATGTTCTAGAAGGAAGAGAGAGAAGGGATATTTAAAAAGGGACAAAAAGGTGAACGTGTCTAGGAACTTCGAGAAAGGAGGCGAAATTACGAATATTTGAAAAGAATCAGAAAAGTGTCTTCGATCGATTTCGAGAAAAGAAGGCGGGGTTGGAAATATCTGGAGGAAAACAAACGAGTAAAGAAAAGAATAACGAAATTCGTAGATCTGGAATATTCTGCGGACTATAAAAAGCGACGAATTCCGTCTGATGAGTCAGTCCTTGGGTGAACAGTGAACAGTGCGAAACTAAAGGAAGAAAAGTAAAAGTGGAAAAGTACTAGTGAAGAGAAAAGTGCTAAGAGTGGAACAGTGAGTAGACTAGTGTCAGTGTAGTGCGTGACGTCATAGTGTCGGTGTAGTACGTGACGTCATAGTGTCAGTGTAGTGTGTGACGTCATAGTGTCGTACGTCTTGACGTCATAGTGTCGTACGTCGTGACGTCATAGCCGTGACGCGTGTCGTGTCGTCACAGTAGTGACGTAGTGGACTGTGAACGGTGACAGTAAGTGGTGCACGGGGAATCCCTGCGAGGAGGACCCGGTGAAGTGAACCGTTTAGGGGAACCTCTGCGAGGTGGACCGTTTGTAAGTTTATCCCAAATAAACTCTGTAAAATTGGACTTAGCGTTTCACTCCAATCCCGGAACCCGTCGCTCGTAACAGTATTATCCGTCGAAGTTTACAATTACAAAATCTTCATTACAATCCGTAGCACCCTCAATCGACGGAAGTGCCTGAAAAGATGTATGAATGTTAATGAGGCTAAAGAGGTATGTCAGAGTCGTAGCGTGTGGCGGTCCGTGGTCTCTGCCTACCCCCTTGGGACAATGGCGTGAGCTTATGTATGTATGTATAATTACAATCCCACATTCTATTTTTAAGATAACTTCCTCTACCGCAAAAAACTCCTTCCATTTATTCACTGTTGCGAATTTACGTAATACAATTACGAATAATGTAACATCTGACATAACTTTGGCGTGCCTTTAATGAGTGGCCGAGAGATTGTATAGGCGTTAAACATCTGGGTAGCTGAGAGCTAAAAGATATTACATCATTGTAGTGTACCACTTTTGTTGAACCATCACGCTAATATATGTGGAGCTAAATATTAGTTACGCTTTTGTTTCCGTACTCTTGAATTTTGGAAGACCGGTTGCGATTCATTCACGCGACGGCGGCGGCGCGGGCGCATCGGTGCCGGTGACCGGTTCATTTCTGGGGCATTTATCTATACTAATAAAAAAGTTCCGTGGTTGACAGACAACGCACAGCCTAAACCGTAGAAAATAAAAACATGAAATTTGGAATATACAGGGTGAAATTGATATCACTAGCATCCTTTTAAACTAAGACTCTACCCATCAAACTGAACAACTATTACTATGGGAGCAAACAAATCGGAGAAAAAAAAAATCAGCTGTTGCATACATTTGTGTCGCGTAGGCATTGCAGTTTAGTATGGAACAGCAGATTTTTTTGTTGCTCCGATCGGTTTGCTCCCATAGTGAAAGTTTTTCAGTTTGATGGGTTGACTCTTAGTTTAAAAGGTTGCTAATAATATCAATTTCACCCTGTATATTCTACAAAGGACGTATGGGTGCACTAAGAAAGTATTTTTTAGAAAACCAACCCCTTAAACGTACTACGGGTTGTTAAGTTTTCGAAATCCACGCGGACGAAATTGAGATCTATTACTGAGAAAGTTAAAACACGTGAGGTTTAACGCCATAAGTAATCAACTAACAAGCCATGCACCCTGAATTGTCATTGTAAATTACAATTGTCATGTTTATGAGATAGGCCTCTGCTCCTGGTCTGTTCCACTGTGTCCTAAGGAATTTATCTTCGGTAAGACACACGATAAGAAAGAAAGAATCTTCGGTTGCATTTGTCATTCTCCCTGTGTTGAAAACATAAAAAGGGGTAGGGGACCTGATAAGAGAACAAAAAAAGGCGAGCACAAATAGATCAGTATTATGGTCGTAGCATAAATCATCATCAGCCTATCATCGTCCTCTGCTGAATATAGGCCTCTCCCAGGTCGTAGCATTACTATAGCTTACTTACAAACTACAGTTACAGCAGCCCTCCCCCAAATAATAATAATTTCATTGTGACTA
Organism: Agonopterix subpropinquella; assembly: GCA_922987775.1. Lineage (NCBI taxonomy): Eukaryota > Metazoa > Arthropoda > Insecta > Lepidoptera > Depressariidae > Agonopterix > Agonopterix subpropinquella. The sequence goes on from OV277710.1 coordinate 7,926,038, forward strand.
AATAGTTACATTTAGGACTGTATTGAAATCTAAACTCGGAATATAATCATCATAATTATGCAGTGAAAAAGATTCCGGATCGCATATACGCCAGTCTTTCGCTGACATTTGATTGCTATGTTTCTTTCGTAAGTCTTACATTCATTCTACGTGTCTGAATATCTAAGCATACCTTTTTCAATAGCTGGTACCACACCATTCTTCAAGTAAGGCTGATCCCTTATTATACTGTTACTGATTCGGTTTGCGGTAATTAATACTACATACTTTTGTAAATTACAATGTGAATTCCACAAAACCGTGGTTTGTCTGAAGGGCGAACAGCAATTGAGTAATAATATTTACTACGAGCTTTTACCCGCGACTTCGTCCGCATAAATTATATACCAGATTTTAAGTCAGATAATAAGCTATCAAACAAAAAAAGTTTCATCAAAATCGGTTCAGTAGTTTTTGCGTGATACTCGAACAAACAAACACCCAAACAAACAAACAAACAATCAAACAAACAATCAAACAAACAAACAGACAGACAAATAATCCAAAAATTTGTGATTTGGAATCAGGGACATCTAAAAACCATATTGTAATCTTTTTTTTGTAAATATCTTCAATGTAAAGACACACTTCTGTTACAGTTTTATAATAGTTTAGATTATTATAACAAACGACAAAGATAACATCAATAAGCGGTTATACCTTGTTGAAAAATTTAAAGCGACATCCGCTCTATTTCACTAATATTAAAAAGATATTACCCTTATTAAATACCATTTGGCTATTACGCAATAGTACCATTGTTGTTGAGATTAAGAGCCTATGTCGAAAAATAATTTAAGCGAAACGGGCGTGTTATAGCTTATATTACTGCCAGATGCGAGAGAAAGAGATGGGGCGACGCGCGCGCCTGGAACGAATCAAGCGAAAAAACAAACTTTATTTAATTGTGATTGTACTATTTATGTAAGTTCAATTCTGCTCTAATCAAAACTTAGATAATAGCAATCTCTTTTTTTAAAATCAAGTCTCTTGTTTCTATTATTCACCGTTTAGCAGTTACAAGCGTTTATAGACAAAAACGGAGGCCACTTTGGCTTGTTTTTCTATCGAGAAAATTTGTCTTAATCGTGTTTTGGCTCTAATCAAAACTTCAATTATATGTTCAATTTACACATATCCGAAAATCATACTCCTACTGTTAGTACTTCATGATATATGGAGCTTTGAAGAATCCATTTTTTTTTACATAGCCCCTTAACATATTAATGTGGCGTGGTCTGATAAAGTTAATTTACATATAACGAAACAATTTATTTCAGGATTTGTTTTAACTTAAAAAATTTTTATCATTACTGTAGACCAAATAATTCATCATAAAATAAAAAAATGTTTACATTAGATAATCACCTTGAAAAGATTAAGGTATAAAGGTACCTCTTTCAGTCTTTTTATAGACGAAAGGCTAGTCATCTATCACCGTTTGACAGGTAATTCTATCATGTGACCCTAAATGTGCCGAAGGGGTATCCGTTTCTAAAAGAACATGCACAAAAGGAAGGTAGATAGTACGATACTTAAATGCGGAATACAGTGAGCTAAAATTTTTTTGAACGATATGCTATCGACGCGATAGAAGAAGAATGGGAATAAAACAGGAAGTTTATTTATGTATGAGTACAGAAAATCATCGACATTACCGGTCACCATCCACGATTTAGAAAGTAGAATAAGCAAAAACCATAACGCAATTCTGATTCTAAAATAAACGTAACTCAACGACATTAAGGTCATTGCAAAGAATGGTGGTGAATAGTAGGCATAACACCAGCTTGTCCAAACACCATATTAATAACATATTTGAATATTCAGTACTTAGTAGTAATGGATTTGGAGTAACGACTTCCATGTTTTAGAATTTGTCTATTCTTGTAAATACTTTAATTTAATTAGGTCACATCAACCTACTGCTGGGTGGTAGGGTAGGCCTCCCTTTTATTGCGCCATTCCTCACGGTCCTGTGTCAATCTGACCCAATTCGAACCCGTCACCCTCACAATATCATCGGTCCAACGTAATGGTCTGCCTTCTAACCTTCATCCCTCTCTTGGCCACCACTCTGATACTACCTTGGCCATCTTCCCGTCTAGCCATGTCCATGTCCTGCCCATCTCCACTTCAACTTTGTGATCCGCAGAGGATCGGCGGGCTGAAATGCTAATTTGGAGAATATGTCACTTTTCCGACTGTATACGTATTTGTCCGATCCGACCCACCCATACACCCTGCCGACTAGAGTGCAAAAGAGACAACTGCAGCTCGGACCGATTTTATAGACAAAAAATTGACGAAATCTGCATTTCGTATTCCCCTGTTACCTCCTCCAAAACTAAACCAATTTTAATAATTCTTTCAAAAATAATATGAGAAGGACTTTGGCTATGTCTGTATGTTTTGCTTTTTTTGTTTATATTCGTCAAATTTCTTTACTGGATGTCTGAAAACGGGCGGTAAAATTGGTCATTTTCGAAGGTCCCTAGGTCTTACAGTAATCTATAAATGTAAAAAAGCAAAACATAGGGACATTTTTAAGTTTTTTTATATTCATTTTTAATTTGTTTATTGTTGTTGACATTTTTTCTATTATTAAAGTAGTCAATAGACTATTTTTAACTTTAAGGTTATATTGTTTTGACATTATTTTATTTGACATTACTATTTTATTTTAATTTTATTATACAATATACAATATGACGATCATATTATGAATGGACATTTTATGTAATTATTTATGTAATACTGTGACATGTTATAATATGAAATAAATGAATCTAATCTAATCATGGCAGAGGTGACATAGATTGTATGGTAAAAAAATATTTGCTCTAGTGTCATTAACCAGGGAGAAAATAGGGGAATACCAACGATATCAATGTACTGTACCAGTACTAGATACGGTGTTCAGTAGGAACTGCATGTTACTCTGCAATGCGGTTGTGTTACCGCATTGATGTTAGTTTACTCTATGCTAATGGGAATGACAAACCAATCTGAATACCAATCTGTCATTTTTTTCAATAATCATTTTAATTTTATATTGATGTATTTAAATTAGTTATCACTATAAAAACCGCCTGAAAGTTGTTTTACGGGATACTTTTATTCGAATATAAGGTAAGTATGTAAAATTATAAGGATATGTAATTATAAATTAAAATTTTAGAAAATAGGTAAGTCTATTAATTTCCTCAAGATTGGGTAAGTCCATTACTTTTTGTCTCGTTTCGGCACCCAAAAAGCGACATTTAAGGAAAAGAGACGTATTAATGATCATAGATGAATCAAGAGACTTAAATCAGAGGGCACAAAATAGGCACAATACATGCACAATATAATGAACTTAAGGCGGGTGCCAGACGAGGATTGAAATTGAAAATGACGCTAAGATCGTTCATACTTGAGATCATATTTTTATACTTGTTCATGGGAAAAAAATTAATGCGAAAACAATTATTTGATTTACCTTTTACCTCGAGATGAAAAAGATTTATTGACAGCTAAAGTCATCATCGCGACTTAGCGTTTTAAATTCTCATTGATCGCGACCGGGCACAGTGGAACCGTTCTGAAAAAAGACGGACTTAGGACCTGAAGTCGGAATTTCGTGCTGATTTTTTTTAAAGAAGAGATAATAACTATCCTAGTAACTTTTATTCTTTCAGTAAAATCTATGGGATATGTATCCCATAGATTTTACTGGTTATTTGGTCTTTCATAAAACGTAAGCCAATGCCGTCCCAAATTGAACCAAGTCAAGAAATAAAATAAAAGGTGTTCTTCTACATACAAAAAAAATTTATATATTTTTTTCTCATAAACCGCATGGTTTATGAGAAAAAAACTACTACTACTTTTATTCTTTCAGTAAAATCTATGGGAATCCCATAGATTTTTGTAATTAAAGAAAAGGGACTACTATCGGTCAAGGAGAAATAGATTAAGATGGGTGACCAATCCTGCCATCGCAAATTGAAACACATAGTTCTTCCTTTCACAGTCAAGTGACAGGATAAGAATGACTTTAAATTATTCATTGTGCTGTTAATATACCCAAATTCGGTATTCATTCTTATCCTGTCACTTGAATGTGAAAGGAGGGACTATGTGTTTCAATTTGCGATGGCAGGATTGGTCACCCATCTTAATCTATTTCTCCACAAAAATGAAATCGGTAAAGTAAAAAAAAAAAGTACCTGTCATCTTGATTATTTCTGCCTAAAAATGACATTAAAATTTTTAATTTAGCAGCAGGTACACGAAAATATACAAAAAGTTTGGAAAAAACGTGCACTCTTTGCAAAATATGCGAAAAAAAAAATGAAATTTTTGACACTTAATTTCTCGCTTCGCTGCAAGTGACTGCACTAGTTATATTTTTTTTTGGGTCCAGTATTATTTGGTCTTTCATAAAACGTAAGCAAATCCCGTCCCAAATTGAACCAAGTCAAGAAATAAAATAAAAGGTGTTCTTCTCCATACAAAAAAAATATGTATAATTTTTTTTCTCATAAACCATGCATCCCATAGATTTTACTGAAAGAATAAAAGTTACTAGGATAGTTATTATCTCTTCTTTAAAAAAAATCAGCACGAAATTCCGACTTTAGGTCCTAAGTCCGTCTTTTTTCAGAACGGATCCACTGTGCCGGGTGGCGGTTAACAACGAGATTTACATCTCCTTGGTCTCCTTACTATTTTTCTTTTCATTCGCATAGTATTATTTAATTTGTGTATCTTTTTTAACTGATTATCTTAATGTTTGTTTCGTAGTAATCTGTTCACAGTTCACACAATCAAAACTTATGAGTAAGTATCTAATTCTTTTCAGGTACGTATTTCAGTGGTCTGCACGTAAGTAGTCAAGGATGCCCAGATAGTAGGTATAATACCCAACATAAATATGAACTGTCGCATCTGTCTTGGCCGGTGATACTCTTTGACCAAATAATAGTAGTTTCTGTTTTATGTAAACTAGATGGCACTAATGTTCCCAAAGAGTTTTGGAACAACTTGTTTGTTTGAACGTGCTTGTCTATCGCTAGAGTTCATGTCTATGGGGAATACGAATAATTACTAATTGACATTTTGTTTCGGTATAATATTGAAGAGCCAATTTCAGCTTAGAAATATATAAAAATAAAAATAAAATCATGTCAGCAACAGTTCCAATTTTAAAATTTAGATATTATCTCGTTCTAAAAAAACCAGATGAAAAATTTTTTTTGCACATATTTTAGGCTTTACCATTATACATACTTCTGACGTGGTTTAAATATTTTTGTCTACTGAGAAGGTTTTGAAAAATACATTCGTATTTTCGAATAAATACCTCATTTTTTAAATTTCAATGGCTATTTTATTGCTCAAAAATAATTTATCCTGTTAAATCTAATTCAAAGGAGTGCATTGGTATTAATATTATAATATAAAAGACTTCTGGGACACATCATTTTGATTTCTATGTTGCGTAGCCAAATTTTTTTTAATATGGTTTAGGATAGTATTTTCGTCACTAAATGGTGCCGGTTACAGTTTAAAAGTCCAATTAATAATTACTCCCTACCCCGCCTAACAAAACTCCGTAAAATGACTGGCCTAGTTCTGTATTTAACTCTAATAAAGCTTATTTAACATTGGCTAATGTTTTATCTGCGGTGCTCCGTCAGGTGTGAATAGTAAATATCGACCACGTAAGCTGCCTTTGGTCAGGTAACAGAATGTAATGCAATACATGCGCATGCAGTGATGACGTACAAACCCGCTTGGATCTGGCACGGTGCCTAGGTCGACTGGTGTACTGGACTCTGAATTAATGTAAATTTTCTGATCATTCCAATATAAACTTTATTCCAATTGGAGTAAAGCTCGGGTCTTTGAATTATGATCATGTAAGAAGTCTCCCGAATCAAGCAGTTTTCATATTTATGACCTGCATAAATAAGGAATATTTTTCATAGAATCGTGTTGTAAATTGCTTAGTTCGTCGGACTTGCTTATCAATGAAATAGTTGTGCTTTTAAAAGGTTAATTACCTACTTAATGCTTTTAACAAATTCCTATAAATGGTTTTGACGGAGTCTTTGTAGTTTTGATTTCATTGTTGATAAATTGCCAAGTTTTATTACTATAGAATAGAATTTAATGTTTACTAGAAGGTGAATGACATGTAAATTTGTTTGCATTGCAGACTTCATATATTTTCAGGCATACCTGGTTCGCGTAAAATACAATGACATTGTCTAGATAATAATTTCTTTGTCTTTACAAATTAATGATACTAACTACATAAAGTTACCACATTTAAAGATTTTATGGAAGATGGTAAATTATTTTTGGAATACCAAAATACTGATTATTCTAATCTAGGTAAGGCACTATTGGAACATAATTTAGAAATGTTACTGAGTAAGGTAACACTAAATGGAGATAATAACATGGTTAAAATTCTACTTATTCCAGCTGGTAAGTAGGTATTATGAAGACCCACGATAATTTCTCTTTAATAGTTAACATAAATCCAATTTAACGGATGACGTGTTCAGTTCAATGATCTTTAATGTATTTCTATTGTTCTCCAGGGTTTAATACGGAGTTATTTATATTAATCGACCTATGAACTGGCTCTTTGCAATGAACTGCGGGAATATTTTACAGTCCGCTTATTTGCTTGTGAACTAGCGACCCAGCCGGGTTCGCATGGGTAGCACAAAAAAACACAAACATTCCTTGTGAATCAATCTTTCTATTAGTGAAAACCGTATCAAAATCCCTACAGTAGTTCTTGAGATTGATCTATCTATAAAGACAGACAGTAACATGATGACAGAAAAATGTGACGGGGACATTGATTTGTAGTGTTGACAAAGTTATTTCCGATTCTTTTTGTAATTTTAAAGTGTTTATTAGTTTAAATTATGCTTATCTGTTATCGAAGTGTTACATCGATTCCTTAAACCTCGTTCTCTATCATGAATGATTCATTACGATGGGATACATTCTTCTAAACAACAATGAATAACATTCTTATAAAAGCTCTATTTTAAGAACAAGATTAAGTATTTTTTAGTCTGACATTGCCTATGTATCTAGTCACAAATTCCATTAAATACGTAGTTGTGTTGTGAGTTGTGACTCATTAATATGATTCAAAGCGTGTTGATGACGAATCCATGACGATTACCACCTACTTAGATAAATTTGCATTCACTTCAGGACTGTTTTTTACATGTCCATAATAAAAATAGTTTTACGTGCAATCGTACGAGACAGGTGTTCAAATCGATTGTGTTTGTATAGAAACATATCGATTTACGAAATCAAAACACGTTGCCCCGAAATCGTCGGGGTTACACGCGTGTCAAAGCAAGCCAAGACGTTTAATCAATCTTTCATGCTTGTACATACAGTGAGTAGGTAAGGCAATAATATTGAATGTAGCTGCCAATTTCGCCTTGTTGTGTTTGGAGGTTCAATGGAAATTTCATTTTCATGAAAGGTACCAAGATTCGAAATCCGTTTGGATATTATGTCATAATAAAAAAATTTATATATTCATCAGCTGGCCATTATTTCCCGAGGTATTTAAAAAATTACGTTTGCGGCTGAAAAGATGCATTTCTTTTGCCTGAACCTGAATTGAATTGAATTATAATTTGATATTATGTATTTCTAGGTAACCAATAGCCATGGTGGCGCTGACTTCGTAAAAATGAAAATTCATAAAAAAAAAAGTGTTTCGTTTTGCCAATTTTGGTATGGAACCAAAAATTTAATCGAAAAAATACCTACGTATCGCTTATTTTTAACCATATTTTCAATTTATTCAATAAGTTTCTGAGTATCCTTTAAGTTTTTTAAACACTGTTGTGTTTAAAAAACTTAAATGTTTTCCATTCTTTAAATCTTTTGTAAGTTTTCTTATAAAATAACATAAATGTTTCTACGTTTCTACGGATTCGAGTACGCTTGACTAGACTGTATAGTACTATTAATTACCTATTCTGTGACTAGACTAACAGTGTTCTATGAATGTGAATGACATTTTCATACTCAATATACATTGTTATTTAGAAAGTACTCGTTAAATATTGAATAAGTGATAATTAAAATTATTTTAGTTATAATTGAAATATTCTAGCTCTTGCCGAGAACATTGTAATTAGACATCAGGCATTACAATTAATTATTACAGACATGTTAGTGAACACTGATAATTATGAGGTAAAAATATATACTTATTTACTTGTGTGTCAAATCCAGATTCTATGGCTCGAAAGAAATAGAAAATATGTTTTTATTCTAAACGACACGACAGACGTGCTCTATACACTCAAAAATTTCGATGAATGTGACAAAAAAGTGTTATTTCCCATATTATAATTGGCTACAGCAGCAGTTTGAATGGGACTACGAATAATCGAATAATTTACCGAAAATCCGGTTTCCTTTTGAAACATAAATTGTTGATTTCTTTATTAAGGCAACGTGAAGGCAGGGCTAAGCTCCGATAAAGGGGGTGAGGTGCGGGGTTTGAGGGGAGATCGCGAGCAATTCGTTCGAATTTTGAATTTAAATATTAGAGTGTTCAATAATTCTTCAAGATGCAACAGTATACCAACATGTCATATAATTGATACCAGTTGAACGACACCAATAACAAAGTTAAAGTTATTTATAGGTATTATTGTAGGCTATTGGCATAAGTAATTCTTTGATGAAGATCTGATGAATGGCTTTGGAAACAGGTAAATGGAACTCCTCAACAGTTGAAAACAAATCATTGGCAATTGAATAAGTTGTTTGAAATCATCAATTATATGCTATAAGTGAGCCTTGCTAAAACTACACGCTTCAAAAGATGGTTAATAGTTGGGGTTAGGTGATAATTCGCCAGCAAAAAATAAAAAACAAAAAAAATATATATATTAAATAATAATTGCCGGCCGCTGCACGCATGTATTTGGCCAGTACAGCAATTTCGATTTATCTCGAAGAAGGTTGTCAAAATAATGCTCACATTTCCAAGCATGTTTGAGAAAAATTAATATTTACGTGAGCGCCTTCTAGGGTCAAAAAACGCAGTCACCTTTTCAGTCTAATCACCGGCTATTGAAGCATCAAAACTAATGCAGGGCGCTTTGAAAGGCGGGAGTAGCACTCGCACGAGCGATCAGTGCCGGTTGCGTTCGCTAAAATCAATTTGCGCGGTCATCAGAATTTTTCAAATGTTACTCGCACGATCGATACGTCTCGGGTGTAAAGGGATAGTGCGCGGCTGCCGCGCGAGATAATGCTCGATGGTTTGCCACGCGAAGTACCGGCACCTGTAAATCAACAATCTTGATTGTTTTGCCATTTGTGGCACCGCCCAAAATTGTTCGCTTTTTTTAACCGACGAAAACAAAACAAAAAACGGTGGAGGTTTTCAAGTCGACGCGTATACAGGGTGTAACAAAACACCCTAGTAATACTTAACTGGGTGCTTCAGACCATCAAACTGAACAACTTTCACTATGGCGGCAACATCGAGAAAAAATTTTAAAAATCTGTTATCCCATACAAAAGTGCAGCACCGACTCGACTAAAATGTATGGGACAGCAGATTTTTTTTTTCTTGATGTTGGCTCCATAGTGAAAGTTGTTCAGTTTGATGGTCTGAAGCACCCCCTTAAGTATTACTAGGGTGTTTTGTTACACCCTGTATATATATATTTTTTTTTATGTATGTACGCATAACTTTTTACGGAGTAATCTGATTTTGATATTTTTTTTTGTTTAGTAGGTCATACTTCAGAGGTGGTTCCATTTTAATTTGGTGAAGATATGGTAAAGGGTTTCGGAGATAGACAATAGAACTCCTCAAAGATCTATAGCCTATCATCGACGATTGAAATAAATGATTCGTGTTCAAGTTTTCTTTTAGGTCATACTTCAAAAGTGGTCCCATTTTAATTTGATGAAGATTTGGTAAAGGGCTTCGGAGATAGACAATAGACTCCTCAAAGATCTATAGCATATCATCGACGATTGAAATAAAAGATTCGTGTTCATGTTCCCTTTACATGTCCAACGGATATGTTAACCCAATATAACACCAACGCTGAAAATATAATTTTTTTTTTTTTTTACAAAGTATGAATACTGACTTCAAAACTCAAAAAGTAAAAAATAATAAATATTACAGCCGATGAATTTTACGTTAGCATCTATTAAGAATATCATTTTGTTTTATTGTAGTCGGTGTCAAGCCTAGCCAAAAAATTATTGCAAGCTCAGTCTCGAATCGTACAGGCTTGACAGCGACTTCGATAAAACAAAATGATATTCTTATAGATGCTAACGTAAAATTCATCGGCTGCAATATTTGTTATTTTTCGGTACTTTTTGAAATTTGAAGTCGGTTTTAATTTTTTGTTAAAAAATTTTTATTCAGTACAATATCTGTTGGTATATTTTAAATAAAATAGTCTAAATTGTAAATATTTAAGCAATTTTTATTACAGTATTTTTTTTTAATTGTAGTGTACTTTCTTTGTACAGTGGGAAATAAAAGTATAAAATGAGAAAATACCTAAGCTAAACTCGCAAGACGATCCCTTTTCAGAAAATGTAAGTATCCGCTCTTGGATTCAAGGAACCTTACTGTTTTCCACGAAACCCTAAGATACACTTTGGGAACCGCTTACCTCTTAGGATGCCTCGCTATGCGCTACAAAAACAACTTTACCTACATCGGTTTAGCAATTCGTAGCACCACGAGTCATTTTGGTGTTGTCCTACTGAAAGCTATATTCGTGAACTGTGGCACTATGATGGAACTGTCATTTTGCCTACATAATTTACAATTCAAAAAAAAATTTACAAATTAGTTATATCTACAATAATCACAGCTATTATTTACAATTTGAGCAATATTAGAAATATTTATATAGATATTAATACAGAAAAAAGCCGGAAATGTTGTAAAATAACACGTGAAATTTGAAGAAAATTTTGACATAGGTCTTACCTCTACAAGCGCTGCCGCGCTTCTACAACGCTTCTAAAATGGCGTATCGCATCGGCAAAATGGCGAGACGCTCGAAATTTCGTAGATATTTTGGAATTGTGTTGAAGTATATAAAGTAAAGTAAACGAAATATACCTAGCTGCCAAGCTTATGTTATGGCCAAGATAATAGTATATTTTATTTGCGTAAATACAGTTTCTTCTAGATATAAAATGATATTAAAAGTAAGAAAGAGGGGTAACTTCGGGATGTTTTTCTATCTAGCCAAATTGTTCCAATCGTGTACTGAATAACCTTCCTGCCTAGGAAATATCCCCAACTATAATATATATTTCATTCAAATCAAAATTATTACATTTTGAATGGAAAAAACGTAATCGAAAAAGCGATTTTTTACGAGTTTATAAACTCATTACGCCTTAAACCACAACATAAAGTTTGTAAATATGAGAGTATCCGCTCTGGCTGGAAGTGACTTCATCTGTAGTAATTAACGTAGATATCAGAAATATTTGGAAGTTAGTGACGTCAATCCTGTAAACAAATATTTGTTTGTTTGCTCGAATTGCGCTCATTAAATCATCCATCAGCTCGCTTGAAAGCCTAAACACTGGTAAAGCTAACAGTGCTAATAATGTTAAGTGGACGTTTTGTTTTACTCCTCTATTTTGACTGTTGCTTAGCTACGGAATCTTCTTTGGCTTCGCTGTTGTTAGTTTTAAAGGGATAAATAACGCTCACAGGCATTACAAAAACATTACATGACATTATAATGATTCAATCAATCAATCAATCAAATATACTTTATTTTACACCAAAACATAAACAGTAAAATACAGAGATAAAAATACAAGAGGTACAAAATAAGGCGGTCCAAGGTAAGCCTTAGGCTTTTTGTTATGGGAATCATACAACAACGGCACAAACATATAACATCCATGACCGAACCGGGATTCGAACCCAGGACCCTGGTTTGGCAGTCCGGCGTGGCGGATGATCAGACAATCAAACAAGTAACTTTATGTATGGGACTAAGATCAAAATCATCAGCCTATCATCGTCCACTGAACATAGGCCTCTCCCAAGGCGCGCCACAAAACTCGATACTCGACTTTATTTATTATTTGTGGTTGGGCTATTGCAAGCAAGGGTCGCTGTAACACTGAGACCAGCGCTGGTCCTTTGTGTTCGCCCCAAGCTCACCCATATTTACGCATACCTCCGAAATTATGGTATTTTCTTTTCATTCTCGGTAATGCAGGTTTCCTCACGATGTTTTCCTTCACCGCCGACCTAGTAAATGATAAATACGACCGTACATAAATTCCGAAGGACTTAGTGGTACAGGCCAGGAATCGAACCGCGGCCTCAGGATTGAGGCGCTAGCTCTCTTCCGTATGGGCTATCATCGCTCTCGACTACTATACCATCGACCTTACTCATCCAGTCGCACTCCGCTACCTTTCTTAGGTCGTCATTCCAGCGCGGGCAGCAGGGCGTCCCACACTATACGCCTGCCAGTTCGTGGTCCCCACTTTAAAGCTCCCCATCGGTTGTCAGTTCTTCGGCAGATATGACCTGCCCATTGCCACTTCAGCTTGCTAATTTTCTGAGCTATGTCAACCGCTTTAGTTCTCTGACGTATCAACCTCATTCCTGATGCGATTTCCTTCCATACAAAACTGCAAACAACCCAAATGCTGCTATTGCTGTTGCTAGCTTAGGTCTTGTAGTAGGGACAGCAGATTTTTTCGCGTTTTCGATTATAGTATGTTGTTTTGTTTGATGGTGTGATCATCCCATCATCAGTATATTAAGAAGGGCCCTGTACAGGGTGTAACAAAACACCCTAGTAATACTTAAGGGGGTGCTTCAGACCATCAAACTGAACAACTTTCACTATGGAGCCAACAACGAAATCGCGAAAAAAAAAACGCTCTTTCATACAAAACTGCAGTACCGTCTCGACTCAAATGTATGGGGCGGCAGATTTTTTTTATTTTTTCTCGACGTTGGCTCAATAGTGAAAGTTGTTCAGATTGATGGTCTGAAGCACCCCCTTAAGTATTACTAAGGTGTTTTGTTACACCCTGTATACTTGAACTCACTCTGAATAACTTTTTACTATGAGACCGATATTGAAATCGTAAAAAACATGCTTTTCCTTTCAATTCTTTTAGGCTTCGTGTCGGATAAAAAAGTCTGACTGACATTTCTGGGTTGTTGTTTTTATAGAGCATTCGGCGATTAAAGCATCACGCCCTATTAACTTGGAAACAATTTTATAGACAGACTAAGTTATAAAATGGTCATATTAATACCAATAAGGTAGGTAAGACGGTTTGGATGTGACGACGTATGTTGCTTAATACTCTTATTAGTTACTAATCGTACTGAGTTATACTGCGGATAACTTAGACAATTTAAGTTACGCGTGTCATTCTACTAAGAAACATTTCTGCCACTTTTTGCGGGGGGCGTGGTAACATGAAATCCGCATCTTTGGATTTCATTCCCCATAGGAATTTTGAATGTTAAAAATCATGAAAAGTGGTCTCGTGTGAACCCCTAACGTTCTAAGTTCAAAATTATTGTTTCGCTATATTATAGGCTGTCTCGTTTAGTGATAAGGTATAAAATTGGGTGTAAATGCGCAAGATCGATTGTTCTTATACCGTGGCAGAGGGGAAATGCTACCGCAAGGCGAGTCCCTATATAAATTGTCTAAGGCGGATAATCGTAACCTGCTGAATCGAGTTCGATGGAGGAATAAAAACATGACATGACACCCGAATGGAATGAATGTGTATCTCATACAAATTATAATTATGTATATCCATGCGGGTGTCGTGTTTTGTTTCTGTGGCAAAATGGCTTATTATTTTTGTAGTTTTAAAGCATGAAACGTACAGTTTTGCTATTTATTATTCTAATTGGAGGTTTTCATGCTTTACCAGCTTAGTTTTACATAGATATAAGCTACTTTTGATTAGTTTGAATCAGCACGCTGACGCTCTGGTAAAAAGTAAATAAAATCATTGTTATTTTAGCGTTATTCATGATATGTGTTTTATTTATATGTTAATCATCCATATGCAATCTCCGTCATGGATTTAAGAATTTTTCTACCTCGAAATATCGTACAAGAATGTTAAGAATTTTCCGTGAATGTATATGAAACAGTTAAATAAAATACGACGTGATTTCAGGAATACGTTTAACTTTTATTAGGTTCTATGAATTTGTGAGGTTCAAGGCTGACCTTGGCTAGACCTTGGTCATAGAACTTCTTAAATAATTCTCCTAATACATAACATGCAGTGTAACACTGCAGTGCAGTGCCCTTAGCAACGAAGCATACAATTTCACTTTGGCTTGGTATTCTAATAATTTGAGAATTCTTGTACTGAATTGTAATTCACTGCGGTCATCAAGCCAAGTGTTAAATTCTCACAAAATATCAATTAGTTTGAAAGCAATGGCCTCCGTTTCAGACATAAATGATTAATTAACACACGTTGTATTTATCTAACTGTTAAGGGTCCTGCCTACGCCAAGATTATAACATTAAACGTTCGATCAGCTGATTGACCTGATAGATTTTTTTTTGGTATTTTCAACTCGGGAAAAGTTGATCATTACCAGGAGTAGGGTACAATTTGCTTTCAAAAAATAATGAAACCGTCTACATTTACTTTGTATTCTATTATGTGAATGCTGTGGTGGTCCAGTGGCGAGTAACCTTGCCTGCCGTGCAGGAGGCGATGGTTCGATCCCCGTCCAGGCCGACTCGTACCAATGAGTTTTTTTGAAATTTATGTACGATTTGTAACACCACTGGCTTTTCGGTAAAGGAAAACATCGCGAAGAAACCTGCATGTTTCAATGTCGAGGCATGTATTGTAGCTTCTGTCCATAAGTGGCGACTGGCTCACTCCCTGTCACACTGGAAAGAGTTTCGGTACTACCTACTAGTGAAACGTGGATGTTCTGAAGTTTCAGAATATCTCTTGACTCTCCTCGCCCCTCGGGGAATAAAATCATGAGCTTATATGCTTATTATGTGAAACTCGAACATTGTAAATCACAACTACAAGTCACAGTCCCTTGTCCCATTCGATTGATATCAACGTCTGTCGATTAAGTAACTGGTTAATAAACGTCTATTGCCCCACCATTACTCTCCCTTCCGCGCTTAGGTTCACGCGGTGCACCGCAAGCAGGCTTGTTTTGCTTCCTGCAATTATCTAGTTATTCACTTTTATGTTCGCTACTGTAGCGCCGTTTAGGAAATACATACGTAACTATAAAGTTAGCTCTTTATTTGTCTCTGTCTGTCTGGTTACGTAATATGGAGGTGTGCCTGAATACCAGGTCAACTGAAGGGCGTGAAAAGACATGGATGGAATATAAAATGTCGTCAGATGTTTTCAAAAAAACATAGCTAAACAATGGTATCGATTCGGACTGTGCCACGACTTAACTTAACTAAATTTATTCCTGTCACTTTCTAAAATAAGATTAAGAAAAGAGACAGAAAACCAACAGCTGACTTTAGTGCTGTCAAAGTGACGTTACACGCCCAAAATAAGGTGCCATCATAATGTACGCCATCTTATTTAAAGCGTTTTTGGGCGTGTAACGTCACTTTGACAGCACTAAAGTCAGCTGTTGGTTTTCTGTCTCTTTTCTTAATCTTATTTTAGAAAGTGACAGGAATAAATTTAGTTAAGTTAAGTCGTGACACAGTCCGAATCGGGGCCAATATCTACTTTAAATAGGTAGCAAATGTGTTTGACTTTGTACGGTAATTAAATATTTGGTGACAAGGATTGTTTTATGCATTTAACACACACTTTAGCCACCATAAAAGGGTGGAACTTCGTTGCACGCCAGGGAGCAGGCGACCGAAACGCATCCATCCAATAACAGACTTGCCACGCGAATGCTGGCTTAACATTTATAATTTTTGAATTGCCAGGTATTGTGACGTTTAAACTTTAAATTCTGTGAGATACCACAAATAAGTTCCCACTGATGAACTGGAATTGCTGTCAAATTCAAAGTTAATCATTGCTTTAGTTGTTAGTAGTTATTAAATAAAACCGGTCAAGTGCGAGTCGGGCTGCTCGCGCACCGAGGGTTCCGTACCACACCACCACAGAACAAAACATTATTTATAACTTAGAAAAAAAAAACGTTTTTTGTCCGGGACCCTTAGCGCGAGACCGACTCACACTTGGCCGGCAAAACGTTAATAAAAACTAGTTTCTTGTTGAGAACCCCCCTTAATTTTTAACTTTTTGAAATTTTTATTATTTGTTAACAAATCCGCCGTCATAACGCATAATCTGAGAAAATTTCGACTATCTAGCTATTACGGTTCAAAAGTTACAGCCCTAAATAGGTAGGACAGACGGACGGACGGACATACGGACATACGGACAGACGGACAGACGGACGGACGGACGGATGGACGGACGGACGGACAACGTAGGCTTAGTAATAGGGTCCCGTTTTCACCCTTTGGGTACGGAACCCTAAAAAAATCTCTATGTGAAGTGGTAGTCTTCAGCAAGCGATCAAACAATTCAATTTGTGTTTCATTTTGTCTGACATCAATCACGATTCAAAATCTCTGCTTGATTGGTTTCCTTCTGACGCGGATAGCCGCAAATAGACCGCTGATTATTTCTGGAGCTCAGGCAAGGCAGGCAAGGTAGACCGCACGCAAGATGGGCTGATGAAATTATTAAAACTGCTGGTAAAAACTGGACTATAGTAGCCAAAAATAGAGAAAAGTGGAGTAACCTGGAGGAGGCCTTCACCCTCTGAGAGGGGTTCTTGCGCATGATTAATTGTTAAATTTATTAGATTGTTGACATTATTAATTTTGTATTATTTATTAAATAGTTTCAATAACAAAGTATGGAAATGACATTTAAAAATTAAAAATTGAAATTACTTACAAACTTGACATGGGTGCATTGTGTTGAAATGAAATGAAACGAGAGATATTTATTGTCACAGCATAAAAGTTGCAAAACTAATTTTTCATCTAAATATAATAGTGAAATTGTATTGTTTTTTAGGGAAATGTAATAATAATAATAAGTAATAAATAGTAATGTAAAGTGAAATGATAGAATTTTTCTATTGAGAATAATTTAACAATATGTCACAAACTCTTAGGTATTTTGATTTGTTTATATTGCATGACACATAGGATTAACAAATATCAGAATTTTAAGTTATTTAGATATGTAAGAGAATGAAATGAAATTAATTTTTCTGTGTTATGTATGTTTTTTTGTTTAAAGCAAGAAATTAAAAGGCTTTTTTATTTTTATTTATTTTTATTTCTGGAGCTTATTCTAGGGTAGACTAAACGTCACATAGAGATAATACGACCAGCCAACCCCTGGTGACGTCAGAATGACGCCAGCAACCTTCAATAGTCTCCAGCTCATTTAATTCTAGAGCTTTTTGTGGCTGCATTGTCTTTTGTGATTGTGTGCTGTGATGTAGCCTCGGTGTGTATTAGCTTTCTTTGAACAATGATTATGTGTAAACAAATTAATGCGAAATACGAAAAAAAACGCTTGTTTCTAATGGACTAGCTTTTGCCCGCGACTTCGTCCGCGTGAAATTAGAATATTGGAAAATACTTTCATAGTGCACTTCTTCATCCTTCATAGAATATACAGGGTCCAACTTAATATGCTGACGGGTTTTTTAACAGGATGATTAAACTATGAAACTGGAAAAGTTATTTTTATGGCACCAACATTGAAATTCCAAAAAAAATATCTGCCGTCACCATAGAGAATTCACACGCTCCCCCTGCTGTCACATACATTTTGGGTCGAGTACGATTGCAGTTTTGTATGAAACAGCTGATTTCTTTTTCGCGATTGTTTTATTGGTCCCGTAGAGAATGTCATTCAGTTTGATGGTATGATCTGTAGTGTACAGCAATAAAGAGTAGTTAATGCGGAAAGCGCCGGTAGCGCCATCTATCGGCTGGTGCGGTCTGTGGTCAATATCTATCGTTCATTCGCTCGGTATTCGTGCACCGACCGCCGTGCTGTGCGGACGTGCGCTAGTCACATTACTAGTGAAGACTATATCTGTGTTTCATTATATACATCAACCTCAACCAACCCTTAGTAGAAATGTGTATTCTACATGATCATCCTTTAAAAAAATGTCAGCATATTAAAAAAGACCCTATACAGGATGTAAAATTAAATGGGACACTTACTTAAAGGGGTGCTTCAGACCATCAAACTGAACAACTTTTACTATGGGACCAAAACTAAAAATCGGGGAAAAACATCCGCTGTTCCAAATGTATGGGACAGCAGATTTTTTTCACGATTTCGATATTAGTGCCAAAGAGAAAGTTGTTCAGTTTAATGGTCTGAAGCACCCCTTTAAGTAAGAGTCCCATTAAATTTTACACCCTATATATTCCAAATGTCATGTTTCTATCTTCAGCGGTAGGCCGTGCGTTGTCTGTCAGTCAGTCAGTCACGGAACTGTTTGATAAGTATAGATAACTGATCAACATTTTGACAAACTTTTTATAACATCTGACTTTACTTAAGCAATACTACCATCTAAATGGAGTCCTCGACTAACTAATGTCCTATCACTTTTCTTTTGTTACATGTTAGAAAAAAATATTTGTAATAATTTATGGACAGGAATTTAAAAAAAATATATTTTTCTACATTAAAAGAAAAAAATATTTTTTAATAAAAAAAAACACTAACTTTTTTTTTTTTTATTTATTTCGCATTGGACGAGGATAGGCTCATAGTTATCAAATATTATTGATAGCAGGATTAGTAGGTTATGTCAAGACATAATTCCAGTATAAGTGAATCAAATTATCACAGTACATTGCAATTTGCAGTAGGTCTCGGATCGTTATCATCTGTATATCAAAGTTGCCGGTTCACTGCAGTTTATTTATAGTCTGCCTGCTTGTTCGAATACATATACACAGGAAATTATATACTTATCTCATTTTATACATAAAATAAACTCTTCTATAATGTAAACTAGATACCAATGAACCTTTTTAAATTAAAATGCATTATTGAACTGATGCTAGTACAAGGAATTGACTGGTACCATAGATTTAAATGCCTACTAAGCATTTTGTTTATGATTGTGACTGTGTAGATTATTTAACAGCAATATAAGTACTGTAAATGTATCACTAGTTATTTTTTAGATGTTATTCTGAAATTAAATTATAGTGTTAGCCTATAATAGCGATTCCTTCTTCCTGGCGGTTTAAAACTTTACAGGTATCTATAGGTATTATTATGTATAAACAATTTTGAATTGCGTTCATAGTATTTATTATTCTTCCCGTTACGTTTTGGTTTAGAACTTTACAGGTTTAGAGGTATTATTATGTATAAACAATTTTAAATAGCGTTCATTAGTATTTATTATTTTAGGTTTTTCTTTTATACATTATTTGAATAGGTCGTTTATTATAATTCTGGGATAATGATAATGATCATAAAGTTGGTGATTGAAAAGAATACGATAATAATAATCGTTTACTGTAACTCCCTGTAATAAACGGAAACTTTTGTAGCCTTTCATTTGAGTGGTACTAAATCACAGTAAATTAACCAAATCTGTAATGAAATTTAATGAAGGAAGGCTTTGAGCCCGGTGACGTCACGTCTTTGATGTGCTAATTCCCGCGCAGCCGCCGTATGCCAGAACAAAGACAGCATTGTCGCCTGTTGCTGTATGTTATCTAACTTTCGACCTTGTTATACACCTGTGTTAATTGCGTATACTGCGCTCTGATTGGTCTGATAGAACCACATATTTCTGTCCGAATTTTTTTAGTATATACATAGTCTTAAGGAAATTTTAATGTCCTCTATCTCTGTCGTCAATAAAAAGTTCATGAAGATTTAAGAAAAAAAAAATGCACGAAGAAAAATATGTAGTAGGGTGTAAAATTAAATAAGTTACTTACATATTATTATCTAATAACTTAATAAGGTTGCTTCAGACCATAAAACTGAACCATTCTAACTATGGAACCAACATTGAAATCGCGAAAATAAAACTGTGCCATACATTTGAGTTCAGTATGATATTGTAATTGTCCCTATTGTGAAAATTGTTTGATGGGCAGAAGCACCTCTTTTGATATTTACATCCTGTATGTCAACTATTTTTTTAGTAGTCTTTAATAGATAATTCTTTGTTATAAGTAGATTTCAGTTAAATCTACCAGAATTAGATTTAGGTATATCATTCATTCAAAATTTTATAGTAAAGTCTGTTATTAGTTTTAAATAGTACCGCTTAACTCTAGAAGAAAGTATAGGGTGAAATTGATATCATTGGCATCCTTTTAAACTAAGAGTCTACCCACCAAACTGAACAACTTTCACTATGGGAGCAAACCTATGGGAGTAAAAAAATAATCAGCTGTTCCATACTAAACTGCAATACGTACTCGATTCAAATATGCAACAGCAGATTTTTTTATTCTCCGATCGCTTTGCTCCCATAGTGAAAGTTGGTCAGTTTGATGGGTAGACTCTTAGGGTCAATTCACACGTACCACAATCACACCATATCGCAGCGACAAAATATGGTCAAGCTGTGGTTACGTGTGAATAGTGTCGCAGCGGCTTTTTGCAGTTGCGTTGTGGTACCGACAAAATGTCGATGTGGTTGCGTTGTCGCTGTCGTTGCGATGTGGTAACCACGTTGTCATATGCAGATACTCTGGCTTTCGTAGAGGAAACACGGCTTGACGGCATGTCGTGGCGATGTGGTTGCGATGTGGTCGTATTACACAGGTGGTCGATAACAACGGCAAAATGTGGTACGTGTAAATTGTAATATTCATTTTGAATACAAAATATACGCCCGACCACATGGCGGCGTTGTGGTGTGGTTGTGGCTGTGGTGTGGTTGTGGTACGTGTGAATTGACACTTAGTTTAAAAGGATGCCAATGATATCAATTTAACCCTGTATACGCTGTTGAGAATTTTTACGAATCCAATCAGAAAGTAGATACCAGTATGCTACTTCCTCCACTAACTTATAAGAGAAAACCAGTTAGATCGGTTAGAGATTATGCGCTTACTACTTTAGGTTTCTAGGTGGCTTACGACAGGTCCTACATACAGACGGGAAACAACTTAAATATTAATGAAACAATTTAGCTGTCTGCAAGAATAACTTGTAACTGTCAACCCTAAGGTAAGGTTTATTTATACAACGTGTTAATGAATTAACGCAAAACTAGAAAGTAGTTTGTTTAGAATCGAGAGCTGAATCGAATTATCATGGTTTCAACATAGGTAATTTTTTTTCAAAATATTAAATAATCTGTTTGTAAAATTAAAAATTTACTGAACCCGATGTTAATCCACCGCACGGGCACACTCACCCTACTTACTACCAAAACAAGATTATTAAAATGTATCCATGAGTACGTTTGCGCTTTCATACATTGGTGAAATGATAGCAAATCATTTTTGCATCAAAACTTAAAATATCGTATTTTAACTATAAAAATAATGAAATTATTGTTTCAATTAATTATTTTGTTATAAATCAGTGGGGGTGTATGAGGTTTTGCGTTAATTTATTAACACGTTGTATAGAAGTGACGTGGCGTGGACATTTCGCGGGTGGGGTGCGGCAATATAAACCTTATAGTACGTAGCATAGAGTCGTTTGGAGAATTACGCCTGCGCTTCCAGGCGACGTCGCCTGGTGGCGGGTGCGCGATTTTTGTTTACGTCAAAAAACGACGCTATGCTACGTAATATAAGGTTTATATTGGTGTTACTTTGACTACCTGCCACCGCCACGCGTCTCTTCTGTATAAAACCCAACTAAGTTGGATAGTCTTTGCCGCGCGCTCCATACAAACGAAGTTTGGTTATATTTTCAATACTAACCAATTAAAGCCAATGATTTTTTTTCAGAAACAATCTAGAAACTAATCTCTATGCTTGTATGTTGTTAGATTTTCGTTAAAATGTATAGTTTTAGAGTAATTATAGTGACTCAAAGATTTCCATACAAATCTTAAATTAAACCTAGCATTGAAGCTGTATATTTTAACGAAAATCTGACAACATACAAACAAAGATTAGTTTCTAGATTATTCCTGAAAAATTGGTTAGTATTGAAAATATAACCAGACTTCTTTTGTACGGAGCGCGCTCCAAATTATATCCCCTTAATAATACGGGGTGTAAGTGTAGACGGTTGCATTTACTTTAATTTAAAGGGTGATTTTACTCATGCTACTCCACAACTTTCCTCAAGGAACCTATAAGGTGCCTTGGTGATACAGAGAAAACTTTGACTTCCTTGGAAGGTCGACTCCTGATGGATGAGGTCAACGGCCCGCGGAAACTATGACAGATAGGGTTATGGTCCTCGAACAAATGTCATAGAGGGACCTGGTCAGATTTGGTTGGCGGTGAAAAAAATCCAAAATTGCGATATCCAAGATGGCTGCCAAGGAAATTTCAAACGCCAATGCAGCTTTTGAGAGTTCTCCGAACCAACAGAAAATTTGTATCTGGGGGTTTTCGGGGTTGATGATTAAGAATATGAAATCATTTTGTTTTTATCTTCAACTTTCATGAGGGTCGCCATACAAATTTCATAATTTTTGAAATGCTGTTACTTTCTCGGCCCCGTAGCCCTCAAAGGTTAAGTCCTATGACAAAAATGCATACCACTTGTTTTGTAGGAAGTTTTGTCAGGTTTAATCTGTCCATACAAAACATTTCGATACGACTTGCAGATTTCGAGAAATAAGCGAAAAACTGAAAAAAGTCACCTTTAGAGCCCCTCCCCCCCTCTTCCTCGAGCTCATCCCCCCCGTCACCAGGACTATTTTTTTTTCTTAAATATTACGTACCAAACAGCGAACTGGTACCAAAGTAATGTTTAAAAAAGTTTCAAAACTCCGGAAATTCCTTCTCCTGAATGGTATTTCAGCTTAATTTTACTGGGTTATTAATGGAATCAGCTGATAAAAAAAAAAGTCTTTTCTACTGCAAGTCATAATAGTAGACACGAACAAAATATCAAAAAATTACTCGGAATAAATGTCTATATTTATATGTATAAAAATAGTACTATACTTATAATAAATCAAACAAAATATGGTGAAACTGTCCGAGGGACCAAAATAGACATCCATTACCAGGGTGTCGTCGTCAAGAGATATACATACATCAGCAGATACATTTCCATAGGGAGTGGTGATGACGTCAGTAAGTCGAAATGGTTCACGGCATAACGGGGCGCGTCAGACAATTACCCTTCTCTGGTAGTTCGAACGATGGCCCCGAAATGTCAGCTTCGTAGATAGGTGATAATGATAACCCTAAATGTAGGCTATTTGGGATTCATCATAAATCATAATGTTCCATATTTATCTTTTACTATGGTAATGAACGGTTTTCTCTGAAATCAATCATTTGAGTCTTTTTTCTATAGATAGATAATTTCAATATAATTTCAAATAAATCAAATGAAATATACCTATTATCGACATGAAAATTATATAGGCTTGATACATAAAAATATTGGATGATAGATTGCGTTCGAATAGTTAGATAAAACTTCCCATTTTTAGTCTTCTTCTTTCGTGTCTGCACGATACGATATGGTCGTATGACAATCACTCATGCTGTAGTGGAAAGATTAGCCAGTTAGTCATCACCATATCCTAGTTACATCAAAATAATCTTTAAATTAATTCTTTTCCATATCTGTTGTAGGTCTTTATTGATGCATTCAACTAATTGCATAACATAACTAATTGAATAGTCGGCATGTCACACAGTGGGCTGAATTTCGACTTTCATAGACATTTTCATTTGATTTTTTAAGTGTAATTTTTTTTGCTTGGATATGCTTTGGCAGGCTAAGTACATACTTAAAAATATAAAATTTACTGAATATAAGTGCAAACGGCCCAGATATAATTTTATTGTGGAAAATTTGTATGGAGTCGACTTTAAAATCGGCGATAACTCAGCTATCGCACAATTGCGCCTTATTTCCTTATAGGTTATTTTTCTATGATATATTTAGGATTTTTTGGCATACTACACAAACCGGGCAAAGGTGCGGCGTTTTTTTTAAAATAGTAAGAATTTTTGAAATTTTTTGTTTTTATTTTAGTACTATATTTAGTATCGTATCTAAGTTTCTCAACATTTTCAGTAGAATAAATTATAATCAATGATCTAGTCATCGTTTAGATACTTCACATTAGGTTAAGATTTGATATAGACTTGAAATATAGTACTAAAATAAAAACAAAAAATTTCAAAAATTCTTACAATTTTTAAAAAAAAGCCGCACCTTTGCCCGGTTTATGTAGTATGCCAAAAAATCCTAAATATATCATAGAAAAATAACCTATAAGGAAATAAGGCGCAATTGTGCGATAGCTGAGTTATCGCCGAATTTAAAGTCGACTCCATACAAATTTTCCACAATAAAATTATATCTGGGCCGTTTGCACTTATATTCAGTAAATTTTATATTTTTAAGTATGTACTTAGCCTGCCAAAGCATATCCAAGCAAAAAAAATTACACTTAAAAAATCAAATGAAAATGTCTATGAAAGTCGAATTTCAGCCCACTGTGTGTCATTGGGAATACGGAATACCTAAAGTTTAATGACTCAATCGATTTGAATCAGAACACAATGTTTATCGCTTACTAAAGGTATGTAGGCTAGAGTTATTCATGAATGAGTAGTTTTACCTTTATTTCTAAAATGTTTGTTCTCATTTACGTCTTATCACCCTCCTTATCTGTATTGTGGTTAAATAATAAACTTCACTTTACATAAATACGACATGGTATTTCCTTTGTCTTGTGTTTTGTAACATAATAATTTTCATTAATATAGTTGTTTCAGCTGAAACCTAAATATATTTATTTTTAGTTATTTTAATTCATATTGGTACGTACGGCGACACATCAAGCTATACAAAACCAACATAAGCTGGCCGCGTGACGTTATACGTTACTCGACCTACGCGCGGCCAGCTTATGTTGGTTTTGTATAGCTTGATGTGTTGCCGTGTGTACATTGGTATTGGTTGGTATATTGTTATCTGAACAACTATTACTATGGGAGCAAACCGATTGGAGCAAAAAAAAAGCTGTTGTTGTATACATTTAAGTCGAGTAGGTATGGAAGTTTAGTATGGAACAGCTGATTTTTTTTTGGCTCCGATCTGTATGCTCTCATAGTAAACGTTATTCAGTTTGATGGGTAGACTCTTAGTTTGAATGGAAGCTAATGCAATTTCACCCCGTAGAGATAGCATTAAACCTGAGGAAGGACATTAAAAATTCCACGCAGACGAAGTCACGGGTAACAGCCAGTACCTACTCAATCAAATCATAGTTTTTTTTAATGAGTTTCCGATCTCATTTTGATGTCATAGCCTTATCGTTGCTTCAATCAGATGCTATAGTGAAATTTTACATTTAATTTAATCGTAGGTAAGCCATTAGGCTCGCACATAAAAGTTAACTGTCGATTAATGTAACAGCTGTCGTTCCCGTCTATAAAAATGACAGGCGGCCTCCAATGGCGTGACATCATCTACCCATTGTTTCACCAATATAGGTCAATGCAAACCTGGGTTAACCTACATACGTGAGACCTAACCTTTTTAAAATAGGTTAAGAACTTATTACAGATTATACAGGCTTTGAGAGATTAACTCACAGGCACTCAGGTATGCTTAAACTAGCACTAAGTATCTATGGCTGGACAAATCTTACATTCCTTATGAATCAGTGTATTAGTATAAAACTATAGTTTTATACTAATAGACTGATTGATACGGTTTATAAACCGTATCAAAATCCTATAGAGAAGTCTACCAATCCGCATTGGGCACGCGAAGGTAGGCCTGTGCCCTGCAGTGGGACATATACAGGGTAAAATTGATATCATTAGCATCATTTTAAACTAAGAGTCTACCCATCAAATTGAACAACTTTTACTATGGGAGCAAAACAATCGGAGCAAAAAGGAAATCTGCTGTTGCATACAGTTGAACCGAGTAGGAGGCATTGCAGTCTGAAATAAATGATTTTATTTTATTTTATTTATTTTTTTATAGCAGATTGCAGTTTAGTATGGAACAGCTGATGTTTTTTCTGTTCCGATCGGTTTGCTCCCATAGTAAAAGTTGTTCAGTTTGATGGGTAGACTCTTAGTTTAAAAGGATGCTAATGATGTCAATTTCACCCTGCATAGTAGGCCAGTCATTTTACGGAGTTTTGTTAGGCAGGGTAGGGAGTAATTATTAATTGTACTTTTAAACTGTAACCGGCACCATTTAGTGACAAAAACACTATTCTAAACCAAATTAAAAAAAAATTTGATACGCAACATAGAAATCAAAATTGTGTGTCCCAGAAGGCTTTTAAATTAATAATATTAATACCAATGCACCCATTTGAATTAGATTTAACAATATACATTATTTTTGATCAATAAAATATGCATTAAAATTTAAAAAATTATGTATTTATTAGAGAATACGAATGAATTTTTCAAAACCTTCTAAGTAGACAAAAATATTTACACCATGTTTGATGTATGTATGATGGTAAAGCCTTAAATTATGTGCAAAAAAAAATTATCATCAGGCTTTTTTAGAACGAGACAATATCTATATTTTGAAATTGGATCTGTTGCTGACGTAATTTTTTTTTAATTTTGGTACATTCTTAAGCTCAAATTGGCTCTTCAATATTATAGCGAAAAAAAAAATTCAATTAGTAATTAGTCCCGGCTCAAACCGTAAAATGACTAGGCTGTGATTGCCTGTGATGATGTACTTCATGATACTGAACAACTTTACCTTAAGAAACTTTAACATTAAAAAATTGACTTGCCATTACTAAATGCAATCGTCGACGACCAAGGTGCCACGAGTCACGACGACAAAAAAATGCTATATTGCGTCGCAAATTATTTATCTTAGCAATATACAATAAACATTCTAGGAGCAAGAATACATCTGAAACAAATATAGCATGTAAACTAACTACATATTGACATTGTCCCTTGTTTGTAAATCAAGATAATCATTTGAAATGTAGACAACGTTCAAGGAAGATTATATTATTTTGTAATTTATATTATGTGCGCGTCTGCTGTGTTTGCTTTCGATTTGTGTTTTATGTCACAGACGTGTAAAACATGAATAAATATGAAAACCATCATATTGTTTTTCCCCTTAGAAGGAATATTATCAGTTGGACTTCAGTTTTTTACGTCCCTTTCAATCAAATTAAAAATTCAGTGATATTTTCATAAATCTCGATCACTGCGCCACCGAATATTTCGTCCCATTAGAATTTAGTCTAGCTTGGCTTATTTATAATATCGATACAAACATGACTCTGGTAAAACATTCGTATGATTTATCGCACGAATATTAGCTTCTTGTGGGATTAGAACTCCTAACCTTGAGTTTCGCCAAGCAGGCTATTTACTAACTAGACTAACGGTTTAGTATATACAGGGTGAAATTGATATCATTAGCATCCTTTTAAACTAAGAGTCTACCCATCAAACTGAACAACTTTCACTATGGGAGCAAACCGATCGGAGCAACTAAAAAAATCTGCTGTTCCATACTAAACTGCAATGCCTACGCGACGCAAATGACGCAAACAGCTGTTTTGTTTTGCTCCGATTGGTTTGCTCCCATAGTAAAAGTTGTTCAGTTTGATGGGTAGACTTTTAGTTTCAAAGCATCCTAATGATTTCAATTTCACCCTGTATATTCTATGCTAACGGGCCGTGAAACTGTTGTATCGTTGAACCTATCGAAGTTTCTACTAAATACGTATGTGAGTTAGATACAATTCAATCGCCACTAAGTATATTTCTCGATAATCTTACACCTTTGTGTTAAAGTCCATTCTTGAATGATCTGTGATGTGTAATGTAGACAACAGTTTACTTGCTATTCGGTAACTCGTGTAACAATTAGGCCGTCGGAAACCTAATCGCTATGCGAGACTACATCCAATGATACTCGTACGTACACCGTTTACGCAATCGACCAAATTTTCTTTGCAATTTGTCCTTACGCTTATTCTTATTAAGGTTACTGTCGCATTTGATTTATTGTACTAATTTATATTGAAATCACGATTATGGGTAGCGTGTTCAGGTAGTAAACCATTTCTTGATAGTAAAATTGTTTCAATACAATCAGTATCTCTTTTCAGTTGGGAGCTAATTGTGTATCTTGGTATAACCCTTTATTATTTTTAATGAGATAAGTGATAATTTAGTACAATTGAACTATTTATTTTCCATGGAAAATTAAATTTATTGAATTTATTTATATTTTCATTTTTTTTTTGCAAGAAACGATAAATGGGGTCATAGAGGGGGTTATGGGGTTATGGGTCATTATTTTTTATTCAGGATACATAATCCGGTCCCCTTCAAAGGCAACGGAACAAAGGCAATTTTGTTAGTAAAATAGTTAAATTCCATCATAAAAATGTGATCGGTAGCTACCGAATAAGAAGCCAGTCTTAGAGAAACGTAGACATTAAAGTAAAATAATATACTTTTTTGCAAATTACGGTCAGTTGTTTGTGCAACGCAATATAATTTTGAGGGACGGTTACGCACTGGTTATTTTGCTGAAAAAACATCAATACTTAAATGTAAGAAGTAGCAAGAAAACATCACTTCAAATCTCTTAAACAATGATGAACAAAAATCGGAATAAAACGGTATAAAAAGACCCATGGAATTTAGACAATAAAAGAAAATAAAATTGTATCTAAATTGTACCCTGGATAAAATAATGGCCCAAATACGAGTCATAAATGATGTCACTTTAATCAATTATAAGCAAATTGGAGTGTCTGTCTGTATCTAATTAAATGTACCAGACAGGCTCATAGACGTAGGTACTTATAGAATGTTGTCTGGATTGATTTTATATGCATACCAGTGAAACAATAGTACCTATCGAGAGTATAGTGATTTAAAATGGATTGTTGTAATTAAGAGTTAAAAATTGACGACCGGCCACAGGTCCGGCACTTCAAACAACGTTTTAGATTTGACATGATGACGTTCGCACATGCGCACTTTGCGAAAATTGTGCATGACCTATGTGTAGGGTTGACTTAACACGCGTCGTATGAACTACATTATACATTTCGTTACTTTTTATAGTTCATTCTGTTATTAAAAATAGTTTTTAGGCTGAAGAATCACTGAAAATGTGAATTTAGCGTTATTTTCCAACGATTATTTTTAGTGTAAGGAGAAAAATAAAATATGTTTTATGTACTCAAATCCAACGGGTGCGCGCGCCTGACTGCATTCCCTTGCTCGGCTTCCCTCAAGTTACCACAGAGAGTGCGAGGGGAGGTGGGGTATCTGAAATCAGAGGGGGGAGGGGAGTGGCCGTTCTGTATGTAGAACTATATACTTAACTATTCTGTGGACCGGCGTAGGCATTGCTATTGAACTTGAAAATCAAACTCAGTGTCAATTCTAAATCAGCCTACTCGTTTTCGTTGGTATGCATTTGAGTTATTTGACATTGATTGTAGAATTATCCTTCAAAGTGACATTTTGAAAGGTCAATTTACTCTATTGAATGAAAAATAACACCATAGTAATTATACAAAAAAATGAAATATACAAATTCGGTCAAATGCAAGTTTTACTAGTATATTGTGCCAGCTACTAAGGTATCATAATTGATTTTTTCTATGATCGTAATCTGAGCACGCGAATACATACATTTAGCAAAGTGTAGCCATGCAATATATAGTATTCAGAGGAAAGACTAGTGTTGTTTAGTCCATACACGTGGACTAAACAACACTAGTCTTCCCCTGTTTCCTCCCAGGATAATGACACTGGAGCAAACAAATTATAGAGCTATATTGGTATATATTAGAGATATATTGTGGTTTACCACACAATCTATGTCGCCTTTACCATGTCTCTGTTTTGTTTTTTGAGATTTACATTAATTACTATAAGAACTAGAAGCCTTCGAAACCGACTATTTTTTTTTTTTTTCAATTTTCCCGCTGTGTTCAGACATCCAGCAAATTTTACGAATATAAAAGCAAAAACATATAGACATAGCCAAAGTCTTTTTCATATTATTCTCGAAAGAATTATTAAAATCAGTTTAGTTTTAGAGGAGGAAACAGGGGAATACGAAACCGTGATTACGTCCATTTTATGTAGGTAATAAAATCAGTCCGCGCTGCAGTTGTCACTTTCGCACTAGTAGCTCGGTTGCTCGGAACAGCGCGACAAGACCTATTCTTAAAATTTCTTGCAGACGGTTTATTATCTTAAACCTTTTATTTTGTCATCAGGAGGGTCCTCACTCCACATTGCCCGACGACGACTTCTACGATGCCGTCGAGACAGGCTTCGACAAGATGGAGGAGGAGCGATGCGCGCGAGTGGCGCCGCCTAGCATACACACGCGCGACCAGGTGGAGCTGCCACCGCCGGCCATAGACAACCGGCTCACCGTACATCCGTTGTGGACTGAGGTGAGCGTCTCCTAGTCGCGATTCACTGCAGGGTACAGTACGACCAGCCTGCGTAACATGACAGAGGTGAGAGCGACATACAGGTCACTTCTAAACGTCAAATTTATCTCCATAGTATCTCACTCAAATTTGACGTTTAGAAGTGACCTGTGTCGCTCTCAACTCTGTCATGTTACGCAGGCTGGAGTGCGATTTTTGAATCTCGTACGTTGAACTCAGCAGTTAAAAATGTATGGAGATACGCATCTTTCTACTGCTGATTTGACTTTCAAAAATCGCACTCCTGACCCTCTAGCATGATTTCTCTACTTGGCCGCGACTCGGCTTTTTTCCATTCCTACAAGTCAAGCAAGCGCGGCTTTTGCTCTTCGAAAAGCGCGGGAACAGGTTATTTTGTATGCAGCGAAGGCGCGTGGCGCGCGTGTAGAGAAATCCTACTAGACGTGCTGGAGTATGATTTTTTAATGTCAAATCAGCAGTAGAAAGATGCACGTCTCCATTAGTAATATTGACATTTTCAACTGCTGAGTTCAAAGAATGAGTTTCAAAAATCGCACTCCTGGGCCCTGTTTAATAAACTCGACAGTGACAATTTGACAATGACAATTCAGAGTACATTGCTGGTTACTAATGACGCTAAACTTGCAGTGCTTCATGTGTCCTAGCATTCCCAGCATTGTACTCTGAACTGTCATTGTCAATTGTCACGTTTATTAAATATCAGAAAGGTCCAGGGAAATAATTCCACTCGTCAATTTTCGTTTGCGCAGAGCAGTCCCGGGTCCCCGTCAAATCCCGAAGTCATTTAGTAAACAAAGGGCGCGAAGTCGGATAGTAGCGAAAAGGGTGCGACAACAATTAGCCAATAGCGGCAAGGGATTGAAGGTGGCAAAACCCGATTGGTCAATATAATTCCGTGCGCCATTAAAATTTGTCAACTGTGCAGGTTCAACGGTAAGACTACACCGGCTAGGATGGGATGAGAAGCGATGCACAGGAATTAAAAAGTGTATAGCAAAATTTCATTTCCCTCCAAGAGCATCTTCAGTGGACAAGGTCTGGATAGGATAAGATGGGCTATGATAAGAATTTAACATTTTGAACAAATGACCAACAAACATTTTAAATGTTAAAGACTCGTGATATCGGTCTTTCGTTCGACAGGGTGGGCCAGATTTTAATTCCTATC
Organism: Agonopterix subpropinquella; assembly: GCA_922987775.1. Lineage (NCBI taxonomy): Eukaryota > Metazoa > Arthropoda > Insecta > Lepidoptera > Depressariidae > Agonopterix > Agonopterix subpropinquella. Next base: position 7,957,933 of record OV277710.1, read on the forward strand.
CATACCATCCTAGCCGGTGAACACGAACCTTCCCCCAATAATACGAAGCATAGCGTGATCCTGTTTCGTAATTTAGGGTAATTTATCTATTCAGTCCCTAGTCCACACTAGTCTTTATGGTGTTCTTTCACTGTGTCACTGTTCGACCCGCCTGGCTACTGGACAACTGGACAGTCAGTTCTTAGGGTTGAACGTCATCTGGCAGCACGGAATCGCATGTTTTCACGCTCCATCCTTTTCTGTCACTCAGGATTTGCTAGAGCGAGAAAGATAGCTAGAATGCGACAGCACGCGACCGTACCAGCAGTGCTGCGACCGTTCTCGCTCTAAAAAATTACGTTCCTGTGCGACAGAAAAGGATAAAAAATAATCAAGCGTGAAAAAATGCGACTCCGTGCTACCAGAAGAGACTCGACCCTTGCATATCTCGTTTCTTTTTCATACTACCGGTTGTTTTACCTGCTACGTGTCGTGCCCATTCTCACTTAAATGCGATATAAATTACAGTAAAATTTTGTCGTTTTCTAGTATCAGGATTTCTTCTCGTTTATGCAATATCTGAATTAACGAATTCTTAGCTCAGCTCTGGGTCACGCAAGCATAAAATGCATCAACTTAACATTACTATACAGCAGGGGTGGCCAAACTTTTCAAGTACACGGTCTACACTGAATCTCAGATAAACATGGCGGTCTACTTTAAAAAATTATACTTCTGACATATTAATTCAATCAAAAATGTTTCTTTATTTTGGTGGTGGATGCTTTTTCATAACTTACATCATAGAAAACGCTGATTCATAATCTACTTATAATGTTGAAACATGCCATTTCAAAAAATATCTAAGGTCTTAGGTATCAATCATAGTTTGAATATTATTTCCTCATCGCACCACGACCACGACAGATTTATAGCTTCGACTTCTACAGTTTCAAAATTCGAAAACAGTCTTGCGAATTCCTCATGTTACACAGCTGAAAAGGTTCTACACCGATATTTCGGAATTTTAGGAATTTAAATTAGTTTTTTATAAAGATGCGCCATGATTTAAAAATTGAATCTTTCTTTCTTTAAAATTTTTTGAACTCTTCGCGGGCTACCATAAAACATGGCGCGGTCGACGTCTTGGCCACCCCTGATATACAGGAAGTATAACATTTACACTGTCTTGATTAACGCAGCATTAATTCGCAGCATAGTTGTCCTAATTAACAACACAATTTTATAAATCGGAAAACGGATCCTCTAAAACGGATGCTATATAAGCAATAGCAACTATAAATGTTATCGATTTGATGGAAATTGCGTGTAATCGAAATAGGATGCAGTGCAACTCCAACAAAATATTTGAAGGTTACTTGCGCAATATTTATCGATTTGTGATGTCCGTTTCAGATTGACAGGATATCGACGGAACAAATTCAGGCCGCGTTTGAAGGTGTCGGCGGCGAGATTGGATGGCAGTTATTTGCTGAGGAAGGGGATATGAGGATGTACAGGAGGTAATTTGTCAAATATACCACGTAAACTTTTTCTGTCTTATGCTGTTGCCAAGGAAGAAGGGTGATGTGCAAAAAAATTACGACTTGTGTCTGGAACGAACGTCCCCATATGGGGTTTAAAAGAAGTCTACCGAAAAGGTGTGAGGTAGTATCTCAGGTGCACAGTACCATTGTATGTAAACCCTGTCCAGAAATATAAAAAACCTGGTTTGAGCGCTGCAATCGACTATAACCTTTAATGTCAGTGTTCCGAGGACGTGGAACGTGGATGTTCTGAGGGTCCCGGGGAATATAGTCGTGAGCATATGCTGCTGCTGTCAGTGTTCCAAGTACAAAAATTAGTTTCAATTATTTATCGCAACATGGCAGCGAGGCTTTTTATTTTTCTGTACGGGCTTTATGTAAAAACAAAGCCATAATAAGGCACCTTCATCATCATCTTATTAATCGCCAATCCAGGCTCTTTTCTGCTAGTGCCTTCCTAATACGCCACTATAGGAGCCTTTTCTTTCACCGTGCTTGATAACTCTGTCTAGATCTTTCTCTGCCTCGTCCCTAAATATAAGTCGCTTACACATAAATAGGCTCCAAAGATTCCTTATTGTGCTCGAGAAAATAGACGGATACAGGGAGTTCTTAGTCTTTTACATCGCAGTGAATACAGGGTCCTTCTTAATATGCTGACACCTTTTTAAGGGGATGATCAGACCGTCAAACTGAACAACTTTCTTTAATGGGACCAACATCGAAATCGCGAAAAAAAAAAACTGTTGTCCCATACATTTGGCTCCAGTAGGCTCGCAGTTTTGTATGGATGAGTAGATTTTTTTTCGCGATTTCGATGTTGGTCCCATAGAGAAAGTTGTTCAGTTTCATGGTCTGATCATCCTCTTAAAAAGTGTCAGCATATTAAGAAGGACCCCATATAAAGAAGCAAATCACTTAGCGGAAAATCTACCACGTATTATGGGCTTAACTAATAATGTTGCTTCTACTTTGTTAGTTAGCTTCTAGTTTGTTACCCATATTTCCTATTTCTACCTAATAATAGATGTGTGGCTATTGGTCTAGTAAATTAATTGATTTAATTACGTTGCTGCTATATGTCGTCAGCGACGCATAGCGTTTACGTAATTAATAGCTATGCACTTCAGGCGATTGAATTGACCTGTTAGATGATAGCATATCAAAGTGTCTTTAAATTTAGATTCATGCAATCACATAATCATAATATGTGTGATTTATTGTTATTGAATGTATGCTATTATGTATGTACTTAGACTACTTATATCCGGACCGGCCTTGCGGTAGCATTTCCCCTCTGCCACGGTATTAGATCAATTAATCTTGCGCATTTACACCCAATTTTATACCTTATCACTAAAGGAGACAGCCTATAATAGCGAAACAATAATTTTGAACTTAGAACGTTTGGGGTTTACACGAGACTACTTTTCATGATTTTGAACATTTAAAATTAGAATCTGAAGTCATAGGGAATAAAATCCAAAGTTGCGGATAACATGTTACCTCGCCCCCCGCAAAAAGTGGCAGAAAGTTTGTTAGTAGAATGCCACGTGGTTACGCGTCCCGATATAAGTAGTCTTAAGTGTATGTAGGTGCAATTCACCCGCTTGGAACATTTTTACTGAAGGAAATAAATGCATTAAACCAACACTCGACTTCTGCTCGAGTCGATAGCATGTAATTGATTGACTTGCCAATGCTGTGATGAGATTTGCCAATCAGCATTAGAGGCTTGCTCTTTGCCCGGGGATGACGAACATCTCAAGGGCTTAGTACCTCGCTTGGGGAGGCTCTCCGGGTGATGTCGGTAACGATTGAATGACTTGATCGATTATATCGCAATAATTATGTATCATCATCATCATCAGCCTATAAACGTCCCACTGCAGGGCACAGGCCTTCCCTCAGGGAGGGTGTATGGGCGATAGTCCACCACGCGTGCCCAATGCGGATTGGTAGACTTCACATACACGTCAGAATTTATTCTTCAGTGTAGCAGGTTTCCTCACGATGTTTTCCTTCACGGTATTATGTACATAAGTTAGAATAGCTCATTGGTACATGGCATGTTGTCCGTGCGGATTTGAACCCGGACCCCCATAATTGGGTGTCCATACCTATCCGCAACGCGCCACCGACGCTCTCAATTATGTATAGTTTAAAATATTGTTGCTATTTAATATTGTAAAAACCAACCAACCGCGTTGTCAATTACTGTAAAGTAATAAAAAAATGTGTATTATTTTATTTATATTTTACACTAGCGGCCCGTCCCGGCTTCGCACGGGTGGACGTCTAATCTTTTCTAGCAATAAATATAGCCTATGTTACTCAGGGTGAATGCAGCTTTCTAATGGTGAAAGAATTTTTTAAATCGGCCCAGTACTTTTTGAGCCTATTCATTACAAACATACAAACATACAAAAATAGGTACAAATCTTTCCTCTTTATAATATTAGTGTAGATTATACACATACATTATTTTTGTATTTTTTTTTAAGTCATTTGACTTCACTTACAAGTAAAGTTTATCAATTGAGGTATCTTGGTGGTTGGGCCGTCCCACCTAACCCGCGGACAATATCGGCGACATTGTCGTCGGGTTCGGTGTGGAGAAGCCCGTTTCGGCGACAATGTCGGCGACAATGCTGCGCGCTTAGTTGCCCGGCGGCGCATTCACTAACAACCGAGAAAAAGTTGCACATCGCGTATCGCCGACAAAGTTTTCCGACTTACACCGATGAAGTCGGTCCCCCACATAGCGACTTTGGTGTGCAGCTTTAGATTTATCAATCAACTCTTGTATACATAAGTATCACACACACACACACACACCCACTCACATATTATTTTATAGCCTGCTATTTCAAAACTGTTAATTAAATGGGTAGGTTTTTAAATATCATTGCATGTCTTCGTTACCTGTATATTAGTTTAATTTCATTTTCTGTTTATACGTAAAATTTCCTTGTAAAATTGTTTCAAATGTTAAATCTCATAATTATTAACGCTCACTCTGTCCTAAAATTTGTAATTTTTCCTGATAAATCGTAGAGGATTCCCGAGATTCTGGCTTGCCGCATGCGGGGTCCATTGTATCATGTGTACTGAATTTCTATTTTGTTAATAAAGTTATTTGTATTTGTATCTAACTATCTTGCCTTATGTGTTTCCAGAGAGATGGAGGTGGACGGCATGGTGATGGACCCCCTGAAGGCGATGCACAAAGTGCGCGGGGTGTCGGCTCGTGAAATGTGCCACTATTTCTTCAACCCGCGCTACCGGTACGAGTGGGAAAGTAAGTTGTAGGTCTTTTCTAAACCGGGAACCACACGACCATTTTCCTTTATAGATGTATGGACACCTGAGATATACCTTTGTCTAGTAATTATACTAAGAAATTGAAGCAAAACATATACAGGGAGAAATTGATATCATTAGCATCCTTTTAAAACTTTAACTGCTGACGACCTACGTGGTAGGTCAGCGACAAATGGGCCGCAGTGCGCACGACTCAAACGTTGAGTCAGAATTGTATAGCATTCCACAGTGTTAGCACAGCGCGAATATCATTGTTTTGAGCTTAGCAGCGAAAGTGTTAAACAAAGAGTCTACCCATCAAACTGAACAACTTTTACTATGGGAGTAAACCGTTCAGAGCTACTAAAAAATCAGCTGTCCCATTCTAAACTGCAAAGCCAACTCGACTCGTGTATGCAACAGCAGATATTTTTTTTTTGCTCCGATCGGTTTGCTCCCATAGTAAAAGTTGTTCAGTTTGATGGGTAGACTCTTAGTTTAAAAGGATGCCAATAATATCAATTTCACCCTGTATTGTTGTATGTTAGCTTTTAAACAGCTCGGGCTTTTAAAAAATATAAACTTCTGTTTACCAGCAGTTTCACCTGAATAGTCAATTCTTATATCACTACAATTCTTTATATAAAATCACATATCCTCTGGCTACTGTCCCATAGGTAGGCGGAGTATGGCCACGCCATACACTACGATTCTGACTATTTCTTTCGCTTCATCCACATTCATACATCTTTTCATGCGCTTTCGTTGCGGTTGAAGCCGCTACTCCCTTGTCCTTTTCGGAAAAGGTAACTAATATAATCGTAGTGTATTTTCGTCGGACGCCCTCTAAATCTTTCCCGATAGTTGTTTGGTTTGTTATTATTAGAATGTTCTAAGATAAATTTAGACCACAAACATTCTCGATCCTGTGCTGCGATTTATAAACAACATGGTTTATACATTGCAACACGTATTGTAAACCGTAAGCTCATTTATGTGAGTGAAAATAGCATTCAATGGAATTCGAATGGTTTTGTTTTATTGTGTAATTTTTACTAAAATCTGGGGTGCGATTTTTGAAATTCATTCATTGAACTCAGCAGTTGAATATGTCAATATTACTATGGAGACAGGCATCTTTCTACTGCTGATTTGACATAAAAAAATCATACTCGGGGAGTGCGATTTTTGAAAGTCAAATCAGCAGTAGAAAGATGCGTATCTCCATACATCTTCAACTGCTGAGTTCAACGTATGAGATTCAAAAATCCCACTCCTGATGGAAATCCTGTTACTGTAACATTTTAAACTGAAATCAAATAGTTTGATATTAAGTGCGTGCAAGGTACGAGTATCTTATAACAGAACTAATAAAAAAATGCTGTAAATACCAGCGCTATCAATACCCAGAGTTCTGGACTAAAATATCAGCCACCTGAATTGAATAGCGATACAATAAAAAAAAACTTTTATTGAATAATTTCTTCCACGCTGGTTAGCATAAATCAGCTGCTTATCATTTCGCGTAAGTCGGAATATCGAATGAGAAAATGGAAAATAGTGTACAAATTATAGGTTGACAATTTGGCTTTAGGGGCATTCTAGACAACTTGCGAGGTCACCCTAATTTTATCATAAGTCACTCTTATCGGACCTTGAAAAGAACGTTGTATGTGTTAATACATTGTATTATTTACTATTTAGTAAACGCACAACGTGATGTAAACCTAATTTTTATAAATAATTGTATCTCCTCCCTAGCAACACTGGAGACGATGACTATAGTGGAGGAAGTGTCATCGGACGCGATGGTGTTCCACCAGACGTTCAAGCGCATCTGGCCGGCGTCCCAGCGCGACGCGCTGTTCTGGTCGCACGTGCGCGCCGCCGACAACAACACCTACGCCGTCACCAACCATTCCACTACTAACGGCGACTATCCCGTGAGTGACCTCTGCCAATGTCTTACCTGTGCCACACCCTGGAGCCCTGGACACTGCCTACTAAAAACAGAAATTGACAACATAATGTCAGCACATGCAAAACGGAGTCTAGGGCTACAAAAAATTTTGCAACGTGCGGTACATGACTTTTTCGAAAATAAAATGCATTCAAAAAGAGTGGGTGTTAGGGTAGACAGTTGCATTACTTTAAGGGGTGATTGTACCCGTGATACTGAACAACTTTCCCTAAGAAACCTATGGAGGTGCTACTTGGGAATGTTCCTCCATTGAAAAGGGAAGTACTTCCGCCAGGCTAGGTGTGATGCCTGGGGACCGGCCGTGGTCCAACAGTTCTTAGTTGGACCTTGTATATATATCGAATCTCTGTGATTATTTCTCTTGCGCGATTTATGTCTTGCATTCGATTGTGAACCTTATGTGTAGTAGGTTACGAGTTACGTTGAACGTTGTCTTCGTATGGAGCATATTTCCGTGAGCGACGGTATCGCCATCTGTTAGCATCTTTGCTATAACTTGTGGGTGCTGGACATCTGTAGTAGTAGTAGTTCCCCACAAACCTATAGAAAATTCGCGATTTTTTTTTCGAGTTTTCATACAAACGTCCGATCAGGTTGATTGCATTTTGTATGAAAAAAAACCGGCCAAGTACGAGTCGGGACTCGGACAATTAGTGTTCCGTCCGTACTACCAGTTGTTTAACATGGGTTATTCATTAATACTATAAAAACCACTACCACCACCACCACTAAACCACTATAATGACACTTAGTATGTGGTCACATAGTAACTGAAGATCATTTTACACTGGTCATACTGGTGTTCGTTTTTTGGGTATAGAAAAAAAACTATCTATAAGTAAGAGCCACCCTGATAATTTTCCCGGCATCTACACGTTATTTCTGATGTTCATGATTTTTTTCAGATCTTATACGGCAATATTTTTTGAAATAGAGGTGGGGACAGCAATTTCTCGGATTGAATTGAAAATTTTGTTAAACAAAGTTTGTATAAAAAATTTGAAAAGTATATGTTTAGACTCGTATTTTCATAAGCCTTAAATTGATACCCCACACCATAGCCCCCCAATATAAAAATTTAGCTTTTCTTACTTCATTTATGATATTGGACCACCAATTGCTATATCTGTACAGAGTTTCAACTTCCTATGTCTTACGGTATCGGAGAAAATTGCCTGTGACAGACGGACGGACGGACAGACACCGAGCTGATTCCATAAGTATTCCGTTTTTCCAATTTTGGTACGGAACACTAAAAATGTTTTTTTTTTTGAGAATTCCTTTACGTTTCTTAGGGAAAGTTGATTAGTACCTATCATGGGTACAATCACCCCTTAAAGTAATGCAACTGTTTACCCTGACACCCTGTATTCTCTTTGTACCTACTACTACTCACTACCAGTGCCATCACGAAAGAAAGATGATTCCGTTCTTCGAATGGCACGTTAAGCCGTTGCTCCCGGCTACTATCTCTGGTGGTAGTAGACGTTACATAAAAACTACGTCAGAGGCCGTAAAGCGGTCTGAAAAACTCTGACACCAGGGCTGTCCACACGATAAGAAGAACGAATGTTAGTAAATGATAATAATGTACGTTGCAGGCTAACACGGGCGCGTGCATCCGTCTGTTCGTGACGGTGTGCCTCGCGTGCCGCAGCTCGTTCCCGGCCGGCGAGCGGCCCACGCGCGACAACATTACCACCGACATCGCCTACTGCAGCACCGGTAACTATCATGCATAATTTTTCTCTAGCACCCATATTGATATACAGGGTGAAATTGATATCATTAGCATCCTTTTAAACTAAGAGTCTACCCATCAAACTGAACCACTTTTTACTATGGCAGCAAACCGAACGGAGCAAAAAAAAACTAGCTGTGGCATACATTTGAGTCGCGAACTCGCGCGTCGACATTGAAGTTTAGTATGGAACAGCAGATTTTTTATTTGCCCGATCGGTTTGCTCCCGTAGTAAAAGTTGTTCAGTTTGATAGGTAGACTCTTAGTTTAACACATTCGCGGACACTGAACGAGACACAATAGAACTTTTATTGTTATCACTGCTATAGCAGGTCAGTGTCCGCGAAAGAGTTAAAAGGATGCTAATGATATCAATATCAGTTTCAGCCTGTATATCACGGACCCCCTAGGGTCCCTCTTAAGGCTGCGCCGAGCATATTGTGCTACCCTCAATCGTATTCTTCTTATTTCTAAACAATTAAACAACATTTCCAAAAAAACTACATATTGTAGTCCTGATAGGCTTTCAATTTATCAAAATATTACGGATACTCTTTTACTTCAACTACAAACATTATAAAACTAAATACGCAGCCGCAGTGACCTGTTAAATTGAAAATCAGCAGTGACTACAATGTGACATTCTTGTTTTTTGGAAATATTATTTAATTACTAAGAAATAAAAAAATAAGATAGGGGGCAGCACAATAAGCTCGGCACAGCCTTAACATGCTGACAGTCTGAGGATAATCAGACCATCCAACTAAACATCTTTTTTTATGGGACCATCTTCGAAATAGCGAAAAAACATCAGCTGTTCCATAAAAAAACTGAATGACCTCAAACATAGCGCACCAATTAATATTGTGCTTATTTGCATTCGTGTTCTTTGTTTATAAAACTACTCTTAATTCCTAGGTTCTAAAGTCGAATTTTGTGTTTAGTCGACCAGCAGTGTAATTTTTGGAAGTCGGACGTTGATATCAGCAGTAGAAAATGTCAAAATTACTATGGAGATTATGCATCATTTGAACATGATTTTGAATCTCACGATTCAAAAATAGCATTTCAGAACTTTTGATCATTTAATATAAATATTAATGACACAAAACTCAGCGGTAAGCCTCAAATCTAAACAATGGAGACAATTCTGTATTTTTTTCTGCAGGCCTTATATCTGCACGGCTAGCATGCCACTGAAAAGAGGGAGGGATGTTACGCCCAATTTATTTGATTAATTAATATTGGTAAATGCAGGTAAAAATGTATTACTTCTTCCTTAGACTATTTAACGAGGGGCCTGCCTCACGTTAGCATTCCCCTCTGCCAAGGTACAAGATCCAATGATCATATACATGTGTATAAAATTTTATACCTAATCGAGACAGCCTATAATTGCCGAATTAGACTTTAAAGTAACGGAATAAAATCCAAAGTTTCGTATTTCATGCTACCTCTCCCCCCGCAAAAAGTGTCAGAAAATGTTGTTAGTAGAATCCATATTTAAATGGTCTAGGACTTCTTCATGTTGATATGTTTTTAAGACTCCACTAACCAAGGTTGTCTCCCGCAGTGAACCCTGGCGGCTGGGCGCCTGCAGGAGTTCTCCGCGCGGTGTACAAGCGAGAGTATCCCAAATTCCTCAAACGGTTTACGAGCTACGTCGTCGACCAGTGCAAGGGCAAGCCGCTCGCCATCTAGCGGCCCCCTTCATCACACGGCCGATGTGTTTATTGGTGTTAGTATTATTCTCTTTTTAAACGGTCTGTAAGCGACTAGTCGCTAATACAGGTAGCATGTGGTTGCTGGGATAGAAGTGGTTCAATTCGTCATCTCCAGTATTAATTCGATTGCGCCTGTTTGGTTTTCATTATTGCCGCAGGGGAAAGGCTTTGTGAAACCTTATTTGAAAGTCATGATGACTTGGAAATATTGGTCTTTCGACTTTCGTTGGCCTGTTATTTTATAGTCAAACTGAACGTGATAGCATGAGACCAAGATCATGTAATAATTACTGAGGTACCTGTACCTAAAGTATATAGTCGAGCGGGGCAATTCCGTCGGCGGGGTGAATACGTCAAATGCTAAGCTCTTATCTAGGAGGGTGAGAAAAAGCATATTTCTTCGGTTAATACCTACCTGCCCTAGTCATCGCTGCTGAATAAAAGCTTGTAAAACAAAAGTTATTGCCGTTTGACGTAATTACCCCGCTGACGGATATGCCCCGCTCGACTATACTTACTTTATAGTTAAGGGAAGGAAAATGTCCAAATATGGGCAGAGAGGCGAATTCCTATATTGTATAAATATATGCACGTATTAGAAATATATTCGGGTTAAAGTTTTGTTTTGAACAGTCCACCTTTTATACTAAAGATCGACACTATTTATGTATTTACGTATAGAGTTTTACTAATTGTTGGGCTGATTGTTCAAGGGATTCTGAACATTATGTACGTGGTTACAGTGGTGTTTGTTCTTTTGTGAAGGAATACTTTTCTTATTATCCAATTTAATGCCAGAAGAATTATGGACTGTCTTAATGAATTAGATTTTTCATTTAATTGAACATTTCTTGTGTCACTTAAAAAACCTATTTTTATTTCGGTATTCGATAACAATATTATAATTTTAGACATGGAATTTTGTCCTGTCTACGTTCGTTAGATGAAAAGTACTTATTTTAAACGAAAATGCAATTTTTGACGTCTACATAAGGTGTATGTTTCTGGAGTTGAAATGAGAGCAAAAGTTCGGAACAGTGAATGTCGAAGTGATGGAGAATGTGTTCAGTTAGTTAGGTTCGCGATTTTCTATGCGTATATTACGTAGCACTGAGAATATTAGATACAGGGTGGAACTAATATATAACATCCGTAGCTATAGTATTACTTCATATTTTATTTCGTTTTGGTCAAAAACTGTATTCTGAGACTCTGCACGATTTTAGTTGGTATTCTGTTTGTCATAAAAACTATTTTTGTGGTACCTGTCCCGTATTGTTGACCAAAAATTTTAAAGTGTTGTTCTTACTGTCATGTCAGAATGACATAAAGAATTTAATGAAATACAGAAGCACGAGTACTTATAGGTACAAAATGGTTATAAAGTCATAATTATTGGTATTATTGTTACTGTTATTTTGATTCGAATAATTAATAAACATAATTTTTGATGCAATATTAATTATTTTCATTCCAGCTTTTATACAGGAAACTTTCGTAAGAAACTATCTATGTAAGGGGTGTATTTTGTTTCAAAATACTTCTATTTATTAATTATTATGTACAGGACATCATATTAATTTACCATTAAATTGTCTCAAAATATAAAATTAGTAATATAAATAAAATATATAAACTGCATTTAAACAGCAATGTTGGAATTGTAATTAGTTATACAATGTAAAATATGTTTTTTAATTATTGTTTATAATAAAATGTTTTATTATGGATGCTTATCGTTTTTATTTATTCTGGGTCTGTGATGGGTCCTCATTCATTTGTCAGAAAAAATATTAATTAGTATAGTTGGCCTAGCATGTCGTCACCCCTGATATAATGAGAAAAATCGAGTTGTGCCTCTGTTTTTATTATTTTACGCATGCCAACAAGACCGCGAATGACGGTTTCCTCGTTTTATCGCTTTGTCACGGGTGTCATGCTAGCGCTACAGGTATAGCGTTTAACTGAGTGCCTGCGGTAGCGAAGCGCTGGGGGAGGTTGTGAAATATGCTGGGATATATGCAGGGTATATATGCGGGGAAATACAGGGTGAAATTAATATCATTAGCATCCTTTTAAACTAAGAGTCTACACATCAAACTGAACAACTTTTACTATGGGAGCAAACCGATCGGAACACAACAAAAATCAGCTGTTGCATACATTTGAGTGGAGTCGGCGATGCAGTTTAGTATGGAACAGCTGACTTTTTTTTTGCTCCGATCGGTTTGCTCCCATAGTAAAAGTTGTTCAGTTTGATGGGTAGACTCTTAGTTTAAAAGGATACTAATGATATCAATTTCACCCTGTGTATGGGACGTTTGTTGACTGTCGCCTCTTTCTTATAATGTGCTGTCGATGTCGCTCTTATAGCCCTAAAGTGTAAATAAAATTCGTCATATTTAACACCCTCCCGCACCACTCTACTACCGCTACCACAAAGTTCTATTCCTGTAATAAGTCTTTTTATTTCGAAATGTTGCCTTTTGGGCATAATTTCTATCTACACTAATATTATAAAGAGGAAAGATTTGTACCTATTTTTGTATGTTTGTATGTTTGTAATTTTTTTTTTTGAAATGAAATGAAATGTCTTTATTTGTTGAATACAGGTATGGGTAAGATGTTAAAAACAATGTTGCTCGCTATATCCTGCCTTCTGGCGTAACAAAATGTATCATGCAATGATAATGGTTTTATCTACTCCTATTATGACATCATTACCTACTCAAATATTGAAGTTATACATTAATTTACAATTATGTCGAAAACAGATAGTTATTAAAAAATAGAGTTTATCAAATTATAAAATCAAGATAATAAATTAAACAAAATTAATTCTAATTAAAACATAAAAATTGATAAATAATGTGGTCAAATATTATGATTTAAACATAAATTACTCAATCATAATGAAATAAAAAACCAAAATGTCAAACATAAGAATTAATAAATTAGGTATAAAAATAAAATATCAAAATGTCAAAGATGTCAGAGTTTATCATTCAGGAAGTCCGAGATTTTATAATAGCACTTTTCCATGAAAAAATTGTGTAAACTTTTTTTAAATTCAGGAAAACTTTGTTTTTTTATGTCTTCAGGGAGACCATTAAAATTTTTTGGTGCCATACATATTACACTTTTGTGTTTAAGTGCTGTTCTGGAATCCACTAGACACAGCCGATTGGTATGTCGTAAATTTCGGCTTTGTGCTTCGGACCTAGTCATGAAATAGCCAGGGTTAGCCTTTACAAAAACAGCCACTTCATATAAGTAAAGTGACGTTAAAGTTAACACATTGAGTGCTTTGAACCATGGCCTGCAGCTATCCGTTCTCTTTAGTCCACAAATCGCTCTAATGCAGCTTTTTTGAGCTTTAAAAACGTTATGTATATCAGTGGAATTTCCCCAAAATATTATGTTAAATCTCAGAATTGAGACTACGTTACCATGATAGGCGGTTAATAAAGCGTCGTGACTTACTATTTTTTTTAGTCTGTAGAGAACATAGGCGTGTCTATTCACTTTTTTGCATAGTTCCTCCAAATGAGATTTCCATGTAAGTCCATTGTCTATTATTAGACCTAAGAACTTTGTTTCTTTAGTCTCCTCTATTGTTTTGTTCTGGAAATTAACGTGTATATTCTGCATTTGTGGCTGGCGTTGATAAAAGTGCATAATCTTAGTCTTGCCAATATTAATCAATAAATTATTCATGTCAAGCCATTGCACTACTCTATTTAAGGAGTCATTAATGTCAGTTTCATATTGTAATTGGTCATTATTATTGCATTTTATTGTAACGGTACTATCATCAGCAAAAAGAGTCATTGGATAAGGTAAATATCTAGGAAAGTCGCTGATATACATTAAGAACAATAAAGGACTGTAATGAATAGGCTGAAGTAATGAATAGGCTCAAAAAGTACTGGGCCGATTTAAAAAATTCTTTCACCATTAGAATGCTGCATTCACCCTGAGTAACATAGGCTATATTTATTGCTAGAAAAGATTAGACGTCCACCCGTGCGAAGCCGGGACGGGCCGCTAGTAAATTATAATACATACATACGCGACCGTAATCCATTTCGGGGTGTTTAGAAAATCTGAATGAAAAACGAACAAGTTCCAATTTGGAATTATTCCTTTATTTACAACACTTAACAATTTCATTCATATTATTTTGAACATAGACATTCATTCAAAATAGTGTGTTGATCCGAGTAAATTGCTTAAGTTTTACATAATTTATCATAATTCTGGTCTTTCATACTAGTTAACATAGTTGTTTACAGTAAATTTTAATATAAGTCCAAAGTGTTTGAAACCATTCACACAATTCAGATCGATTTTTAAACATAAATATCAAAACTTAAGCAATTAAAACTCGATTTTAGAGTACCTAAAATATTTGCATTTACATTACACAGTTAAAGAATTCGTCGCTTTAATGTGAGGGCAAGAGAGTTCAAAATAAAAATATCAAATGTTGATAAAGATCAGGAGTGCGATTTTTGAATCTCATACGTTCAACTCAAAATGCATGGAGATACACATCTTTCTACTGCTGATTTGACTTTCAAAAATCACACTCCTGGAGTATGATTTTCGATGGTAATATTGAAATTTTCAATTGCTGAGCTCAGCGAATGAGTTTCAAAAATTGCACTCCTGTATCTAGAAACATATGTAGGTAACATTAGACATTAACCAAATAAAGTAAATGAAATTAAATAATTTTAAACACGACCTAGAAACTAATCTTCGTAATGGTTTTTCAGATTTTCGTCTAGTTCCAAAGTGGTTTAAAGATTTCCATACAAATCCTAAATTAAGACTGAAAACTGTAAATGTTAACGGAAATCTGACAAAACCAAATGCACAGAGATCTATATCGTGTTTAAACAAATTCATTGACTTTATATGGATAATATTGAAAATAGGATCTACTAAGGACTATCCTCTCTTAAAGACAAACTCTTAGGGTCAGCGCGCATCTCGCGGAAAAATGCTCGAGCTGTTTTGTTTGATAAATTGATAATGAGCTCAATAACAATTGAAAATAGCGTGCAAGAGATAAATCCCTGTGGCGTGTGTTCGCATCATGTCTTTCTTGCACGCTATTTTCAAATGTACTTCGATTGTTATTGAGTTTATCAAAACTGCTCGAACTGCTAGATGTGCGCTGGGATGCGATTTTTGAATCTCATTCGCTGAGTTCAGCAGTTGAAAATGCCAAAATTACTATGGAAATACGCATCTTTCTACTGCTGATTTGACTTTCAAAAATCGCACTCCTGAAGTATGATTTTTGAAAGTCAAATCAGCAATAGAAAGATGCGTATCTCCATACATTTTCAACTGCTGAGTTCACGTATGAGATTCAAAAATCGCACGCCTGACCCTTAAAAATGGCTATAACAGCCTCATAGGAAGTACACCAAGTTTAATAAGTACCTACTAGTACCTACTATTGAATTGTCTTTATTTTATATTAAAAAGTTCACCCAAATTAAAGCGACGAATGATATTATTCTCATGATTCGTTTTTTGTTGACAATAACATTTAACTAGTTAGTACTTATACAAAGCACGTCTCCGCATATAAAACTCACAACAGTATATTGTTAACTCCACATTAAACATGGGGACCAGCCCCCGTAATCTTATACGATATTATCTCAAACATTACTGACTTACTTGCTAAATCAATATACATAAAACATTCAGTAGGGTTAGGTCGACTTGGTTTAGTACCCACCAATTCTTAACGTATAATTACTATAAGTAAATTAAAAAGTGTAGGTCGCGGCAACCCTGGCCGCTCTGAAATTAGCGTTCCCGCTGCGCTAGCGCATAGTGTCTATGAGAAAGGCAATGCTAACTTTAGAGCATCCTGTGTGGCACGACCTGGATTAAAATTTAACTTTGCAGAAAACCAACAACTCTTTAATGTTAATCTAATTAGAAATTATATTAAAATTGAGCTAGCAAAATAACAATTTTATACACAAATTTTCAAAATGTTGGGGTCATAAATAAGTTAGCCGGCGTAAATTATAGCTTGGTAGCGTCTCTTCTCCATTATTAATACATTATATAGATTTGAGATTGAACACCGCGGATATAAATTTTGAAGTAGCATAAAATTTACTTCAAATTAGTGTAAAGGGTATATAAGTATAAATACCTAAGTAAAAAGTTTACTAATATTGAAGTACATAATGTAAAATTTTAACTTTAGACCGTTATGTATTGACATTGAGCACAAGGAAGCGTATTCATATAATTTTAAATTTTATTTCTTTATATACTACATAATATTATATGTTATTCATTCAATATACCAGCGTCATACGACGAATATAAATGTTATAATCATTAATATAAATATGTTAGACCTTATTCGAATATAAATTATATGAAACATTCAAGTGACCTATATTCTTAATAAATTATGTAACATTTACACAATGTTATAATATAAAAATTTGTAAAATGTAGTCCATTGTCGTCAGGAATGAAAACAAAAAAAAAAGAGTTTCATATGTTCACACGTAGGTTCACACAGACTAAATTGAAATTTTGATATGACACCGAGGCCGAAAGATTCGGTACACTACATAAAGTTGATTACAAAAATAGGATTTATTTCTCTGAAAGCTCAAGTAGACATGGACCAATATTCCAATTTAATAACAATTTAGGAAGATAAAGAATGTTTTGGCCGAAGTTCTTTTCAACATGGTTAAATGGTTTTAAAACTTTTTATTACTGACATAAATAGACAAATAAAGGTCACTGCAGTACTGACTGCGATATAAAAGGACCTTCTTTGGAGGGTCTTTATAGCTATAGATCTAATTATTAGGTATTCTGTGGCTAGATTTATACTATTTTAAGAAAACGGTGACCTTCAACCAATAAAATAATACCTGTTAACAACTTTGAACCTTCTTGCATTGATATAAACCAAATTGGACATCAAGGGATTTTATTTGTTTCTAAAATCCAACAAAAACGTTTTTGTCATCAATTTATTCCACAGTTTTGATCATCTATTTATTTTAGTAATAAAAAATCTGTCTTCAATTAAACGGCTATGCTATAAATATTACTACATGTATGGCGATTATGTAGGTACTGTCATGGGATCTAATGATACATGGTGATCATTTAAAATGACTTGTGGCTGTGATCAATTTAACTTTGCCAGTCGTATCAGTATGGCACTGCTATCACGGATTCTTCTAAAACGTAACGTTAAATGTACACAACAAACTATGTTACCCGTGTAAAGAAAACTTTAATACATCTTCATCGATCGATAATTAATTATTAATGAAAAAATCAAGTTTTGTTACATTCAATATACTTAGTTAAATATTTTGGATTCAATATTCTCTAATAAATACCACTACGTAAAAAAGTAGATATCAACAATTATAATTTCAATGATACCCACTCTAACACGGATATAATAAGTATAAAATAAGCGTATTTTCGGACTTATCCGTTAGGCATTGTGCATGCCAGTGATCCGTTTCAGACTTTTAACGTTGACATCCAAAATGCAACTTGGAAATCTTTGACTCCATAGTTTATTCGCGATATCTGTTACCTAACTGGCTATTTTCTTTTCCCTATGTCTTCATTTGAGTCTCATTTATCTTTTGGTCAGGCACTAGTCTCGCGCGATGAGCTCGTTTTAAATAGTCAATAACAAATCACATGTGACACCCGTAAAGATCCTGATTCTTGTTTATCACAAAATATACAGAGTACAGTCCAGATTCATCATCAATGTTCACATTAATTAGTCGCCCCGCGAAAACGTATTCTCTACAGGGTGAAATTGATATCATTGACATCCTTTTAAACTAAGAATCTATCCATCAAACTGAACAACTTTTACTATGGGAGCAAACCGATCGGAGCAACTAAAAAATCAGCTGTCCCATATAAACTGCTTCGCCTACTCGACTCAAATGTGTGCAAAGAGCAGATTTTTTTGCTCCGATCGGTTTTACTCCCATAGTAAAAGTTGTTCAGTTTGATGGTTAGACTCTTAGTTTAAAAGGATGCCAATGATATCAATTTCACCCTGTATAAGCATTTTAGACGAAGATTTACACTCTGCTTGACCAGAAAGCAGCTGTATAAACCGCACCATAGAAGAGAGAACCCGGCTTCTTAGTAGAAGAAGGATGCAGCCCACGTGTCACTTCTTCTTTCGTGTCAACAAGAGCATGACATGATATTGTGGATATGTTAAATCCCTGGGAATTGCAGGTATAGGGTGCATTGCATTACCTAGTAACTTTCACCGCAAAGATTGGCTACATTAGTCACATCCGGGCATCATACCAGCAGTAGTCGCCGTAGCCGTACCGGCAAGGAAGACATCATCATCAATGTATGTAATGGACAATAATATTCATTATATTTCACACATTGCCTGGACGCCCTATGTAGTCTACAGGGTGTTAGGGTAGACAGTTGCATTAGTACTCATGATACCGAAAAACTATCCCAAAGGAATATGTTCCTTCAAAATTCAAAACGTTTTTTGCGAATTTCTCTTATGAGAGAAATTCGAGAGAAGTTCGCTAAAAACGTTTTGAATTTTCATACTAATGTTCGATCAGCTGATCGCATTTAGTAAGAGCAAATTTTTTTTGCTAATTTTTCTATAAATGTCTCTTAGGGAAACTTGTTCAGTATCATGGGTACAATCACCCCTTAAAGTAATGCAACTGTTTACCCTAACACCCTGTACACATCGCCTAGTTGTTTAGAATACCCGATTTATAAAGATTGCCCGTAACCCGTGCCGTAACACAAACATTTCGTTCACAAGAAGGTCATAAAACTACCACTATGAAAATTTTACGAAGATTCAGTCATGCGACTTATGAAGATAAGGCTGATTTTAATTTGATTTGCTTTTTGGTCACGCTACCAAACCAAATAATCGTCATGCTATCTCTACTGGTTCCCTTTTCTGTGAACTGTACTGTGCTCTCTTTGCCTCACACATGCGTTAATACGTGCGCTTATTTCGATATTTGTATGACCTGTACTCTGTATATTTTGTGTTTGTTCATGTATAAGTTTATTCCTCGGCAGTAGGCTGCGAGGTGGTGGTGGGCAGGCTCTGGATGGCGGTCTGCCGCTGTGCTCGCTTCACGTCGGCTATAGTTGTCACCCCTGCTTCGTCCAACTCTCGCCAGCGTTGGTGGTTGTTGCGAGCGTGGGTCACTAACTCTTGCATGTCGATGAATGCTGAAATATAACAACATTATATTATTATAGATGATAATAGTCTGCATACTCGTACGTATACAATCTGTACATAAAGGGTCCGTATAACCATAGAGTAAATAAATTATACACAACAGAATCAATACCCATACTAAGAAAGTTGCCAACTTCTTAGTTGAAGGTGGTGAGTAACGGTACTACAGCAATGTTTAATTACGTTTAAACATGAGTTAAACACATTTGTTATTAAAATTTTTAAGAAAATTTATCTATATAATTTATTTCCGTCTACGAATAAGAATAACTATAGAAGAATAACTCTAAACAAAAGCAACATAATTTTTGGCACCCTTTGAAAAATGACATTTTGTATGAGTTTTGGCGGCAAGGTGTAGTTTTTAAGGAACAAATTTCGAACACGGTGTAGTTTTTTGGGGTCGCTTTTTGAGCTTGATTTACATACAGCTACACATTTGCTGCTATACATTCTTATTCGTAGATTTCCGTGGAACAGAACTCAAATATTAGTGATCTATAATAACGTTTAATTAAGATTTAAATCTCGTTCAGGCCAGTAGCGACATCTGTTTGTGCCAAGACTATTATACTAAATCTAAAATGTATGGAACTGACCAGACATGGTATAACTGACTTAAATATTTAATTAGGGGCTTAGTAGTCTAAGACGAATTTTGGTAACCATCAGTTGCAAGGCTGATTCAGTATTCATAGGTTTTAGAGTAGAGCCTCTCTGTGATGGGGATGCAGGTCTGCCTGCATAACTCCAGTCGGTTTATGAGTTACAGCCGTTCAGAGGTCTGGTATGGTTGCTAAAAATTAATATGCATGAATGAATATGCAGGTATTATTGTAATATGCACTGTAGCTATGCGAACAGTACAAAAACTGACATGGTCTATCAGTCGGTTTACAGATACAGCCGTTCAAACTTTGAATGGCCGTATCTCCTAAACCGACTGACAGAACATGACAGTGTGTGTATTTATTGTTCGGTCTAAATAAACCCTTTGCTCTGTCTTGTATTTGTAGTAGCATTAGACCACAGATTACCCCCAATAAATACATACAGGGCCGCCGACGCTCGCCACACATCTATGGTTTTTCACTGATACAAGCAACGCGAGTGAGCGAGCTAGAAGTAGTGCGACCTTGAAATGGCCAATCACGTTGCACCGTTTCGTGCCCCGCTACCCGCACCTACCGCCAAAAATGGTGACTTCGGGTATAGTGTAAATAAAATAAGTGATGAAGCTCAGTGGTCGCGGCGGATCTATGCTCGCGCGGCGTGCGGGGTACCGCGGGGGACGGGCGTACCATACCTCAATTCGCTGTTAGGGTACGCGCGCAGGCAGCGTGGGCCGGAACGCACTCCTTCCGGCCCCCGCACGATTGGCCTGCCGCGACTGAGCTTCACCACTAGTTATTTACACTATGCTTCGGGCGTGAACAAAATGTTCATTATGCGGTATCTATTGCGGGTAATCTGTGCATTAGACTCACCAGCCCAAGCCTCCATCATGTCTATGATGATGTAGTCTATGAAGCCGATCTGAGAGCGTGGTATGGAGCAGGACGCCCGGTCGAACATCGGCATCACTACGGGCAGGTCCTTCGCTTTCTCCTCGTCCGTCTGTAGGAAGTACTCTTCTGCGATCCTGTTGGAAGTTCACAAGTTATGTTAGCTGAATTCTTTATTATTCAGAAATTGTCTTCGTGACGTTGTTCTTCAGGAAATAAGAAATTATCCTAAGATACTGCACCTGTGTGAAGTTAGCAGTCAAACCTAGCAGTCAAATTTTAACCCGACCAAATTAAGAAGTCGTCGATTTGATTACATTTTTAAGCCCCAAAAACAGGCGCAATTGATAAAAAAGCAAGACAAATGACTTACATACGCTCCAAAATTTGAAATAAATAAAACAAAAAAATTATTGCACGCAAGACTCCCATAGAAACAAACTTTTCAATTTTATGGTCTACATTGAATATTCAAAGGGGAATCTACCTATGAACCAACATACCTGACAGGACAAATTAGGACTAGGTTTAATAAACAAGTACTAAACACTATGTAGATACTTGTTTTAAACTATTTGATACATTAGGAGGTGTCCATACGACTTAAGGAATAAAGGACTTTTTTTATTCACGAGACTGGCCAAACAAAAAGGAGGCTGACAATGAAGAGACCTACCTGACAGGATAAAATGTGTCTAGATGGTTTGTATTAGCAATAAACTATATGAAAAGACAAATTTTAATCACTTTCATATGTTTTGAATGGACGTATTAATGAGATGAAAATAAAAAATTTTTTCTTCAAAGTACAACTTTCAAATGGAAATCTGCCAATAAAGCCTTATACCTGACATAGCTTTATGTTCATAAGCATTACAGCTGACTACTATACTCTATGTAGAGCTTAACTTTAAACACTAGGATGTATCACGAGTACTTCTATCGCGATCCAAAGTGTTTCAGGAATTTTTTGATGAATAAAATTAGTCTCTAAAAAAGGTGCTGAGAATAAAACCTATGAAGCAGCATACCTGACAGGATTAAACGTATTTATTTACTAAGTTTATGAACTAGGCTATGCATAGAGACTAATTTTGAAAGCTTTGAAATGTTAAGACCATCGCGTTTTACCAACCAAAAAAGGACAAAATATGCTTTCGTAGTAAAATATTCATAGGGGACTCTACATATGAAGCAACATACCTGACAGGACAAATTCAACCTAGGCTTAATACATAAGCACTAGACACTATGTAGAGACTTGTTTACAACTATTTCAAACATTGGAGGTGTCCATATGACCAGAGGAACAAAGGACTTTTTTGATTCAAGAGACTGGTTTTACAAAAAGGAGGCTGACTATGAAGGGACCTACCTGACAGGATGAAATGTGTCTCATTACAATAAATAAGCACAGTGCTATATGTAGAGACTATTTTTAATCACTTTGATATATTCTGAAGGGACGTTTTGATTAGATGAATATAAAACATATTTTTTGTTCAAAGTACAACTTTCAAATGGAAATCTACCAATAAAGCCTTATACCTGACATAGCTTTATGTTCATAAGCATTACAGCTGACTACTATACTCTATGTAGAGCTTAACTTTAAACACGAGGATGTATCACGAGTAGTTTTATCGCGGTCCAAAGTGTTTCAGGAATTTTTTGATGAATAAAATTAGTCTCTAAAAAAGGTGCTGAGAATAAAACCTATGAAGCAGCATACCTGACAGGATTAAACGTATTTATTTACTAAGTTTATGAACTAGGCTATGCATAGAGACCAATTTTGAAAGCTTTGAAATGTTAAGACCATCCCGTTTTACCAACCAAAAAAGGACAAAATATGCTTTCGTAGTAAAATATTCATAGGGGACTCTACATATGAAGCAACAACATACCTGACAGGACAAATTCAACCTAGGCTTAATACATAAGCACTAGACACTATGTAGATACTTGTTTACAACTATTTCAAACGTTGGAGGTGTCCATATGACCAGAGGAACAAAGGACTTTTTTGATTCAAGAGACTGGTTTTACAAAAAGGAGGCTAACTATGAAGGGACCTACCTGACAGGATGAGATGTGTCTCATTACAATAAATGAGCACAGTGCTATATGTAGAGACTATTTTTAATCACTTTGATATATTCTGAAGGGACGTTTTGATTAGATGAATATAAAACATATTTTTTGTTCAAAGTACAACTTTCAACTGGAAATCTACCAATAAAGCCTTATACCTGACATAGCTTTATGTTCATAAGCATTACAGCTGACTACTATACTCTATGTAGAGCTTAACTTTAAACACGAGGATGTATCACGAGTAGTTTTATCGCGGTCCAAAGTGTTTCAGGAATTTTTTGATGAATAAAATTAGTCTCTAAAAAAGGTGCTGAGAATAAAACCTATGAAGCAGCATACCTGACAGGATTAAATGTATTTATTTACTAAGTTTATGAACTAGGCTATGCATAGAGACCAATTTTGAAAGCTTTGAAATGTTAAGACCATCCCGTTTTACCAACCAAAAAAGGACAAAATATGCTTTCGTAGTAAAATATTCATAGGGGACTCTACATATGAAGCAACATACCTGACAGGACAAATTCAACCTAGGCTTAATACATAAGCACTAGACACTATGTAGAGACTTGTTTACAACTATTTCAAACATTGGGGGTGTCCATATGACCAGAGGAACAAAGGACTTTTTTGATTCAAGAGACTGGTTTTACAAAAAGGAGGCTGACTATGAAGGGACCTACCTGACAGGATGAGATGTGTCTCATTACAATAAATGAGCACAGTGCTATATGTAGAGACTATTTTTAATCACTTTGATATATTCTGAAGGGACGTTTTGATTAGATGAATATAAAACATATTTTTTGTTCAAAGTACAACTTTCAACTGGAAATCTACCAATAAAGCCTTATACCTGACATAGCTTTATGTTCATAAGCATTACAGCTGACTACTATACTCTATGTAGAGCTTAACTTTAAACACGAGGATGTATCACGAGTAGTTTTATCGCGGTCCAAAGTGTTTCAGGAATTTTTTGATGAATAAAATTAGTCTCTAAAAAAGGTGCTGAGAATAAAACCTATGAAGCAGCATACCTGACAGGATTAAACGTATTTATTTACTAAGTTTATGAACTAGGCTATGCATAGAGACCAATTTTGAAAGCTTTGAAATGTTAAGACCATCCCGTTTTACCAACCAAAAAAGGACAAAATATGCTTTCGTAGTAAAATATTCATAGGGGACTCTACATATGAAGCAACATACCTGACAGGACAAATTCAACCTAGGCTTAATACATAAGCACTAGACACTATGTAGAGACTTGTTTACAACTATTTCAAACATTGGGGGTGTCCATATGACCAGAGGAACAAAGGACTTTTTTGATTCAAGAGACTGGTTTTACAAAAAGGAGGCTGACTATGAAGGGACCTACCTGACAGGATGAGATGTGTCTCATTACAATAAATGAGCACAGTGCTATATAAAGAGACTATTTTTAATAACTTTGATATATTCTGAAGGGACGTTTTGATTAGATGAATATAAAACATATTTTTTGTTCAAAGTACAACTTTCAAATGGAAATCTACCAATAAAGCCTTATACCTGACATAGCTTTATGTTCATAAGCATTACAGCTGACTACTATACTCTATGTAGAGCTTAACTATAAACACAAGGATGTACCACGAGTAGTTCTATCGCGGTTCAAAGTGTTTCAGGAATTTTTTGATGAATAAAATTAGTCTCTAAAAAAGGTGCTGAGAATAAAACCTATGAAGCAGCATACCTGACAGGATTAAACGTATTTATTTACTCAGTTAATGAACTAGGCTATGCATAGAGACCAATTTTGAAAGCTTTGAAATGTTAAGACCATCCCGTCTTACGAACCAAAAAAGGACAAAATATGCTTTCGTAGTAAAATATTCATAGGGGACTCTACATATGAAGCAACATACCTGACAGGACAAATTCAACCTAGGCTAAATACATAAACAATAGACACTATGTAGAGACTTGTTTACAACTATTTAAAACATTGGGGGTGTCCATACGACCAGAGGAACAAAGGACTTTTTTGATTCAAGAGACTGGTTTTACAAAAAGGAGGCTGACTATGAAGGGACCTACCTGACAGGATGAGATGTGTCTCATTACAATAAATAAGCACCGTGCTATATGTAGAGACTATTTTTAATCACTTTGATATATTCTGAAGGGACGTTTTGATTAGATGAATATAAAACATATTTTTTGTTCAAAGTACAACTTTCAAATGGAAATCTACCAATAAAGCCTTATACCTGACATAGCTTTATGTTCATAAGCATTACAGCTGACTACTATACTCTATGTAGAGCTTAACTTTAAACACGAGGATGTATCACGAGTAGTTTTATCGCGGTCCAAAGTGTTTCAGGAATTTTTTGATGAATAAAATTAGTCTCTAAAAAAGGTGCTGAGAATAAAACCTATGAAGCAGCATACCTGACAGGATTAAACGTATTTATTTACTAAGTTTATGAACTAGGCTATGCATAGAGACCAATTTTGAAAGCTTTGAAATGTTAAGACCATCCCGTTTTACCAACCAAAAAAGGACAAAATATGCTTTCGTAGTAAAATATTCATAGGGGACTCTACATATGAAGCAACAACATACCTGACAGGACAAATTCAACCTAGGCCTAAAACATAAGCACTAGACACTATGTAGATACTTGTTTACAACTATTTCAAACGTTGGAGGTGTCCATATGACCAGAGGAACAAAGGACTTTTTTGATTCAAGAGACTGGTTTTACAAAAAGGAGGCTGACTATGAAGGGACCTACCTGACAGGATGAGATGTGTCTCATTACAATAAATAAGCACAGTGCTATATGTAGAGACTATTTTTAATCACTTTGATATATTCTGAAGGGACGTTTTGATTAGATGAATATAAAACATATTTTTTGTTCAAAGTACAACTTTCAAATGGAAATCTACCAATAAAGCCTTATACCTGACATAGCTTTATGTTCATAAGCATTACAGCTGACTACTATACTCTATGTAGAGCTTAACTATAAACACAAGGATGTACCACGAGTAGTTCTATCGCGGTTCAAAGTGTTTCAGGAATTTTTTGATGAATAAAATTAGTCTCTAAAAAAGGTGCTGAGAATAAAACCTATGAAGCAGCATACCTGACAGGATTAAACGTATTTATTTACTCAGTTAATGAACTAGGCTACGCATAGAGACCAATTTTGAAAGCTTTGAAATGTTAAGACCATCCCGCCTTACACACTAAAAAAGGACAAAATATGCTTTCGTTGTAAAATATTCATAGGGGACTCTACATATGAAGCAACATACCTGACAGGACAAATTCAACCTAGGCTTAATAAATAAGCACTAGACACTATGTAGAGACTTGTTTACAACTATTTCAAACATTGGGGGTGTCCATATGACCAGAGAAACAATGGACTTTTTTGATTCAAGAGACTGGTTTTACAAAAAGGAGGCTGACTATGAAGGGACCTACCTGACAGGATGAGATGTGTCTCATTACAATAAATAAGCACAGTGCTATATGTAGAGACTATTTTTAATCACTTTGATATATTCTGAAGGGACGTTTTGATTAGATGAAAGTAAAACATATTTTTTCTTCAATGTACAACTTTCAAATGGAAATCTGCCAATAAAGCCTTAACCTGACATAGCTTTATGGACATAAGCATTATAGCTGACTACTATACTCTATGTAGAGCTTAACTTTTAACACGAGGATGTATCACGAGTAGCTCTGTCGCGGTCCAAAGTGTTTTAGGAATTTTTTGATGAATAAAATTAGTCTCTAAAAAGGGTGCTGAGAATAAAACCTATGAAGCAGCATACCTGACAGGATTAAACGTATTTATTTACTAAGTTTATGAACTAGGCTATGCATAGAGATCAATTTTGAAAGCTTTGAAATGTTAAGACCATCCCGTTTTACCAACCAAAAAAGAACAAAATATGCTTTCGTAGTAAAATATTCATAGGGGACTCTACATATGAAGCAACATACCTGACAGGACAAATTCAACCTAGGCTTAATACATAAGCACTAGACACTATGTAGAGACTTGTTTACAACTATTTCAAACATTGGGGGTGTCCATATGTCCAGAGAAACAAAGGACTTTTTTGATTCAAGAGACTGGTTTTACAAAAAGGAGGCTGACTATGAAGGGACCTACCTGACAGGATGAGATGTGTCTCATTACAATAAATAAGCACCGTGCTATATGTAGAGACTATTTTTAATCACTTTGATATATTCTGAAGGGACGTTTTGATTAGATGAATATAAAACATTTTTTTTGTTCAAAGTACAACTTTCAAATGGAAATCTACCAATAAAGCCTTATACCTGACATAGCTTTATGTTCATAAGCATTACAGCTGACTACTATACTCTATGTAGAGCTTAACTTTAAACACGAGGATGTATCACGAGTAGTTTTATCGCGGTCCAAAGTGTTTCAGGAATTTTTTGATGAATAAAATTAGTCTCTAAAAAAGGTGCTGAGAATAAAACCTATGAAGCAGCATACCTGACAGGATTAAACGTATTTATTTACTAAGTTTATGAACTAGGCTATGCATAGAGACCAATTTTGAAAGCTTTGAAATGTTAAGACCATCCCGTTTTACCAACCAAAAAAGGACAAAATATGCTTTCGTTGTAAAATATTCATAGGGGACTCTACATATGAAGCAACATACCTGACAGGACAAATTCAACCTAGGCTTAATAAATAAGCACTAGACACTATGTAGAGACTTGTTTACAACTATTTCAAACATTGGGGGTGTCCATATGACCAGAGAAACAAAGGACTTTTTTGATTCAAGAGACTGGTTTTACAAAAAGGAGGCTGACTATGAAGGGACCTACCTGACAGGATGAGATGTGTCTCATTACAATAAATAAGCACAGTGCTATATGTAGAGACTATTTTTAATCACTTTGATATATTCTGAAGGGACGTTTTGATTAGATGAAAGTAAAACATATTTTTTCTTCAATGTACAACTTTCAAATGGAAATCTGCCAATAAAGCCTTAACCTGACATAGCTTTATGGACATAAGCATTATAGCTGACTACTATACTCTATGTAGAGCTTAACTTTAAACACGAGGATGTATCACGAGTAGCTCTGTCGCGGTCCAAAGTGTTTTAGGAATTTTTTGATGAATAAAATTAGTCTC
Source organism: Agonopterix subpropinquella (assembly GCA_922987775.1). Taxonomy (NCBI): domain Eukaryota; kingdom Metazoa; phylum Arthropoda; class Insecta; order Lepidoptera; family Depressariidae; genus Agonopterix; species Agonopterix subpropinquella. The sequence goes on from OV277710.1 coordinate 7,986,315, forward strand.
TAAAAAGGGTGCTGAGAATAAAACCTATGAAGCAGCATACCTGACAGGATTAAACGTATTTATTTACTAAGTTTATGAACTAGGCTATGCATAGAGATCAATTTTGAAAGCTTTGAAATGTTAAGACCATCCCGTTTTACCAACCAAAAAAGAACAAAATATGCTTTCGTAGTAAAATATTCATAGGGGACTCCTCTACATATGAAGCAACATACCTGACAGGACAAATTCAACCTAGGCTTAATACATAAGCACTAGACACTATGTAGAGACTTGTTTACAACTATTTCAAACATTGGGGGTGTCCATATGTCCAGAGAAACAAAGGACTTTTTTGATTCAAGAGACTGGTTTTACAAAAAGGAGGCTGACTATGAAGGGACCTACCTGACAGGATGAGATGTGTCTCATTACAATAAGTAAGCACAGTGCTATATGTAGAGACTATTTTTAATCACTTTGATATATTCTGAAGGGACGTTTTGATTAGATGAAAGTAAAACATATTTTTTCTTCAATGTACAACTTTCAAATGGAAATCTGCCAATAAAGCCTTAACCTGACATAGCTTTATGGACATAAGCATTATAGCTGACTACTATACTCTATGTAGAGCTTAACTTTAAACACGAGGATGTATCACGAGTAGCTCTGTCGCGGTCCAAAGTGTTTTAGGAATTTTTTGATGAATAAAATTAGTCTCTAAAAAGGGTGCTGAGAATAAAACCTATGAAGCAGCATACCTGACAGGATTAAACGTATTTATTTACTAAGTTTATGAACTAGGCTATGCATAGAGATCAATTTTGAAAGCTTTGAAATGTTAAGACCATCCCGTTTTACCAACCAAAAAAGAACAAAATATGCTTTCGTAGTAAAATATTCATAGGGGACTCCTCTACATATGAAGCAACATACCTGACAGGACAAATTCAACCTAGGCTTAATACATAAGCACTAGACACTATGTAGAGACTTGTTTACAACTATTTCAAACATTGGGGGTGTCCATATGTCCAGAGAAACAAAGGACTTTTTTGATTCAAGAGACTGGTTTTACAAAAAGGAGGCTGACTATGAAGGGACCTACCTGACAGGATGAGATGTGTCTCATTACAATAAGTAAGCACAGTGCTATATGTAGAGACTATTTTTAATCACTTTGATATATTCTGAAGGGACGTTTTGATTAGATGAAAGTAAAACATATTTTTTCTTCAATGTACAACTTTCAAATGGAAATCTGCCAATAAAGCCTTAACCTGACATAGCTTTATGGACATAAGCATTATAGCTGACTACTATACTCTATGTAGAGCTTAACTTTAAACACGAGGATGTATCACGAGTAGCTCTGTCGTGGTCCAAAGTGTTTTAGGAATTTTTTGATGAATAAAATTAGTCTCTAAAAAGGGTGCTGAGAATAAAACCTATGAAGCAGCATACCTGACAGGATTAAACGTATTTATTTACTAAGTTTATGAACTAGGCTATGCATAGAGATCAATTTTGAAAGCTTTGAAATGTTAAGACCATCCCGTTTTACCAACCAAAAAAGGACAAAATATGCTTTCGTAGTAAAATATTCATAGGGGACTCTACATATGAAGCAACATACCTGACAGGACAAATTCAACCTAGGCTTAATACATAAGCACTAGACACTATGTAGAGACTTGTTTACAACTATTTCAAACATTGGGGGTGTCCATATGTCCAGAGAAACAAAGGACTTTTTTGATTCAAGAGACTGGTTTTACAAAAAGGAGGCTGACTATGAAGGGACCTACCTGACAGGATGAGATGTGTCTCATTACAATAAATAAGCACCGTGCTATATGTAGAGACTATTTTTAATCACTTTGATATATTCTGAAGGGACGTTTTGATTAGATGAATATAAAACATTTTTTTTGTTCAAAGTACAACTTTCAAATGGAAATCTACCAATAAAGCCTTATACCTGACATAGCTTTATGTTCATAAGCATTACAGCTGACTACTATACTCTATGTAGAGCTTAACTTTAAACACGAGGATGTATCACGAGTAGTTTTATCGCGGTCCAAAGTGTTTCAGGAATTTTTTGATGAATAAAATTAGTCTCTAAAAAAGGTGCTGAGAATAAAACCTATGAAGCAGCATACCTGACAGGATTAAACGTATTTATTTACTAAGTTTATGAACTAGGCTATGCATAGAGACCAATTTTGAAAGCTTTGAAATGTTAAGACCATCCCGTTTTACCAACCAAAAAAGGACAAAATATGCTTTCGTAGTAAAATATTCATAGGGGACTCTACATATGAACCAACATACCTGACAGGACAAATTCAACCTAGGCTTAATAAATAAGCACTAGACACTATGTAGAGACTTGTTTACAACTATTTCAAACATTGGGGGTGTCCATATGACCAGAGAAACAAAGGACTTTTTTGATTCAAGAAACTGGTTTTACAAAAAGGAGGCTGACTATGAAGGGACCTACCTGACAGGATGAGATGTGTCTCATTACAATAAATAAGCACAGTGCTATATGTAGAGACTATTTTTAATTACTTTGATCTATTCTGAAGGGACGTTTTGATTAGATGAAAGTAAAACATATTTTTTCTTCAATGTACAACTTTCAAATGGAAATCTGCCAATAAAGCCTTAACCTGACATAGCTTTATGGACATAAGCATTATAGCTGACTACTATACTCTATGTAGAGCTTAACTTTAAACACGAGGATGTATCACGAGTAGCTCTGTCGTGGTCCAAAGTGTTTTAGGAATTTTTTGATGAATAAAATTAGTCTCTAAAAAGGGTGCTGAGAATAAAACCTATGAAGCAGCATACCTGACAGGATTAAACGTATTTATTTACTAAGTTTATGAACTAGGCTATGCATAGAGATCAATTTTGAAAGCTTTGAAATGTTAAGACCATCCCGTTTTACCAACCAAAAAAGGACAAAATATGCTTTCGTAGTAAAATATTCATAGGGGACTCTACATATGAAGCAACATACCTGACAGGACAAATTCAACCTAGGCTAAATACATAAACAATAGACACTATGTAGAGACTTGTTTACAACTATTTAAAACATTGGGGGTGTCCATACGACCAGAGGAACAAAGGACTTTTTTGATTCAAGAGACAAGTTTTACAAAAAGGAGGCTGACTATGAAGGGACCTACCTGACAGGATGAGATGTGTCTCATTACAATAAACAAGCACAGTGCTATATGTAGAGACTATTTTTAATCACTTTGATATATTCTGAAGGGACGTTTTGATTAGATGAATATAAAACATATTTTTTGTTCAAAGTACAACTTTCAAATGGAAATCTGCCAATAAAGCCTTATACCTGACATAGCTTTATGTTCATAAGCATTACAGCTGACTACTATACTCTATGTAGAGCTTAACTTTAAACACGAGGATGTATCACGAGTAGTTTTATCGCGGTCCAAAGCGTTTCAGGAATTTTTTGATGAATAAAATTAGTCTCTAAAAAAGGTGCTGAGAATAAAACCTATGAAGCAGCATACCTGACAGGATTAAACGTATTTATTTACCAAGTTTATGAACTAGGCTATGCATAGAGACCAATTTTGAAAGCTTTGAAATGTTAAGACCATCCCGCCTTACACACCAAAAAAGGACAAAATATGCTTTCGTAGTAAAATATTCATAGGGGACTCTACATATGAAGCAACATACCTGACAGGACAAATCCAACCTAGGCTTAATACATAAGCACTAGACACTATGTACTAGGCATTTGACACTGTCAGTAGGGAGGGTCTGTATGTTGCGCTTGTAAAGATTGGATGTCCGCCTAAATTACTGAAGCTGATAAAGTCGTTTCACGATAATATGAAGGGCGCCGTTGTCTTCGATGGCAACACATCTGCCGTCTTTGATATGCGCAGAGGGGTCCGTCGGGGATGTGTCTTGGCGCCTACATTATTCGGCATATTTTTTTCACTGCTTATAAAAATTGCTTTCGGCGACGCCGTACAGGGTGTTCATTTTCACACCAGAGCGGACGGCAAACTCTACAACACCAGTCTCTTAAAGTCTCGCCTTAAACGCGATGACCTGCATCTGGACAGTTTGCTCTTTGCTGATGACGCTGCCTTTGTTAAAAAAAAACGAGATGTCGCATCCATGTAATTAAAATTTTAGTAGAACCGTAAAACAATGGACATTCAAATAAAAAAAAATGTGGGGTTTGTACCTACAACTTCTTTTTTTATTCAAGCTTAAATGCTGACTTTCGGACTTTTTTGAGAAATCCCCAAAAAAATTCACCTAAAAAAATCTATGAAGCGGGAATTTTTTTTGGGGACGTGGCGAGATAGCCAACAACCCCTCCTATCCACGATTTTAATTTGGCCAACGATGCACCAAACACCCTGTATATACTACTACTGCCATGATTTTTTTTCACATATCCAGAAACAACCGTTTAGCTGGCAAGGGTTCCCCCCTTGACACTTGACTTTAACAAAAATGTTCACATTAAAGCATAATATTTTGCTGACGGATCACTTAATCGAAAAATTGTTTTCCCACACCCATAATATTTTTAAACGACCTATCCAATGATACGCCACATCATGGGGTAGACGAGAGAAAAAATCCATTACCACTTCTCGTGTAGGGGAGGTAGGTACCTAAAAAGAAATATTTTTCAAGATTTTATTTTACCACTTTGTTGGCGTCATTGATGTGTATATCCATGCTAAATTACAGCTTTCTAGTACTAAGCGTCTCTGAGCTAAGCTGCGTACGGACAGACGGACGGACAGACGGACAGACGGACAGACGGACAGACGGACAGACGGACGGACGGACGGACATGGCGAAACTATAAGGGTTCCTTGTTGACTTCGGAACCCTAAAAACCTGTAGAATATATAGATTTTCTAATAATAAACTAGATGGCGTTGCAGGAAATTAAATCGCGCTATAGTTATGTTTCAAATTTTTCTTTTAGGTGAGATAGTCAATGTAGCTAATTTTATTTTTTTCTTATTTTACTAATACAGTGCTACCGAACCTTTGTTTGACTTGCTCTTGGCCGGATTTATTTCAGGACTTCTTATTTGAGAAACCTTAAGGCGCTGTCCTATTGCCATCGCACGCGCGATCATGCGTCCGTCCGATGAAAATGATCGTGCGATCGTGCGATCAAACATAGGAATCAGTACTGACTGTCCTAATTTCGATCGCGCGATCATGCGATGCGATCGATTTGTTCTATTTTCGACGCACGATCGTGCGATCGTGCGATCAAACATAGGAATCAGTATTGACTGTCCTAATTTCGATCGCGCGACCGAGGAGCGCGACGAGGCAAGGGTGTACCTACACTCAGCGGGACCCCGTGTCCTAGAACTTGTTCTATAGAATTTGTTCTAATTTCAAATATTATTGATGTAAAAAGTTTACGACGATGTGATCGGCTTTGTGTTCCACGGGCCAATACGAGCGCATTCCAAAAAAGCGTCTTTATAATGGCGCCAAAGTTGTACAATAAAATTCCCTACTCAATTCGAGCTTCAGTCTCATTGAATTCCTATAAGCACAAGTTGCACGAACTATTAGTTAGGAAATGCTATTATACCGTAGACGAATTCTTAAATGACACACAACTGTAATTGTAATTGTAGCTCTTGACATATACCTACTCTACTTTGTTGACATTGCTAAATTTTTTCTTTTTGTTTTACTGAATGTTGTTTGTTGTTGTTGACTAAGTGTGGAAAAAAAAAAATGTATGTGATAAAAAAATTGACATTAACTATTATTTCTTAACAGTCTATTTGTGTATGTTGCTTGAATGTTATTGAATTTTATATTGAATCCTATTGTGTACCTAATAATAGCATGTCTATGGATAATATTTATCAATTATAAAATATATTTTGTTGAAATTTAATTAAGATTTGACACAATTATGTAATCATTATCCTTTTTCCTAATTTTTTGTTTGTTTGTTAATGTTAGTTTTATGTAAGATGCATAATTTGTATGCCTAGCGGCAGAATGCAGCGTACTGTTTATTCTCCCACTGTTATACCATCAACTAATGTAAACCTGTATTCACAAATTAATAAATGAAATGAAATGATTTCAAACATATTACAGCCATTGGATAACGCACTTCCCCGGTTTGGAAGGGTGCGGGTTCAAGTCCCGCTCGAGACTGAATTTTTCAATCTTTAATTTGATTAGAATTTGTTCTATCGAATCAAATTAGAAATAAAATGTGTTCCGTCAAAATGGGAGAATGGCATAGGCAAAGATTTTTTTTAGGTCTTTACTAGAATTCGAGTTTCAATAACAAAAAAAATAAAAACCGACTTCAAATTAAAAAAGTTAAAAATAATATTTCAGTTTGACTTTTACGTTCGAATCTATAAGAAAATTAATATTTTGTTTTATCGAAGTTTGATAAAGGTGAGAAATAAAACCTTTGGCCTTAATAATTAAACTCAAGTTGTTTTATTAAAATAATCAACCACTGTTGTACAAGTAAGAACATAAGTAGAACATTGTCTACAATTGTATCATGGACAAACTTTTTCTATCATCAACCGTTGTCGAGATATCTGTCTATTAATATTTTAATTTATAATTTTTTGCAAATATCTCGTTTCGTATGCATCAAATCGTGAACAATGTTATTACAAAACTTGTAAAACATGACATTGTCTACAATTGTTTTTCAGACAAACTTTTTTTATCATGAACCGTTGTCGAGATATCTGTCTATTACTATTTTAATTAATAATTTTTTGCAAATATCTCGTTTCGTATGCATCAAATCGTGAACAAAGTTGTTACAAGACTTGTAGAACATAACATTGTCTATAATTGTATTTTTAAGAAACTTTTTGTATCATCATAGTAGTCAGCTGTAATGCTTATGAACATAAAGCTATGTCAGGTATAAGGCTTTATTGGTAGATTTCCATTTGAAAGTTGTACTTTGAACAAAAAAAATGTTTTATATTCATCTAATCAAAACGTCCCTTCAGAATATATCAAAGTGATTAAAAATAGTCTCTACATATAGCACGGTGCTTATTTATTGTAATGAGACACATCTCATCCTGTCAGGTAGGTCCCTTCATAGTCAGCCTCCTTTTTGTAAAACCAGTCTCTTGAATCAAAAAAGTCCTTTGTTCCTCTGGTCATATGGACACCCCCAATGTTTGAAATAGTTGTAAACAAGTCTCTACATAGTGTCTAGTGCTTATGTATTAAGCCTAGGTTGAACTTGTCCTGTCAGGTATGTTGCTTCGTATGTAGAGTCCCCTATGAATATTTTAATACGAAAGCATATTTTGTCCTTATTTGGTGTGTAAGGCGGGATGGTCTTAACATTTCAAAGCTTTCAAAATTGGTCTCTATGCATAGCCTAGTTCATAAACTTAGTAAATAAATACGTTTAATCCTGTCAGGTATGCTGCTTCATAGGTTTTATTCTCAGCACCCTTTTTTGAGACTAATTTTATTCATCAAAAAATTCCTAAAACACTTTGGACCGCGACAGAGCTACTCGTGATACATCCTCGTGTTTAAAGTTAAGCTCTACATAGAGTATAGTAGTCAACTATAATGCTTATGTCCATAAAGCTATGTCAGGTATAAGGCTTATTGGTAGATTTCCATTTGAAAGTTGTACTTTGAACAAAAAATATGTTTTATATTCATCTAATCAAAACGTCCCTTCAGAATATATTAAAGTGATTAAAAATAGTCTCTACATATAGCACTGTACTTGTTTATTGTAATGAGACACATCTCATCCTGTCAGGTAGGTCCCTTCATAGTCAGCCTCCTTTTTGTAAAACCAGTCTCTTGAATCAAAAAAGTCCTTTGTTCCTCTGGTCATATGGACACCCCCAATGTTTGAAATAGTTGTAAACAAGTCTTTACATAGTGTCTAGTGCTTATGTATTAAGCCTAGGTTGAACTTGTCCTGTCAGGTATGTTGCTTCGTATGTAGAGTCCCCTATGAATATTTTAATACGAAAGCATATTTTGTCCTTATTTGGTGTGTAAGGCGGGATGGTCTTAACATTTCAAAGCTTTCAAAATTGGTCTCTATGCATAGCCTAGTTCATAAACTTAGTAAATAAATACGTTTAATCCTGTCAGGTATGCTGCTTCATAGGTTTTATTCTCAGCACCCTTTTTAGAGACTAATTTTATTCATCAAAAAATTCCTAAAACACTTAGGACCGCGACAGAGCTACTCGTGATACATCCTCGTGTTTAAAGTTAAGCTCTACATAAAGTATAGTAGTCAGCTATAATGCTTATGTCCATAAAGCTATGTCAGGTTAAGGCTTTATTGGCAGATTTCCATTTGAAAGTTGTACATTGAAGAAAAAATATGTTTTACTTTCATCTCATCAAAACGTCCCTTCAGTATATATCAAAGTGATTAAAAATAGTCTCTACATATAGCACTGTGCTTATTTATTGTAATGAGACACATCTTATCCTGTCAGGTAGGTCCCTTCATAGTCAGCCTCCTTTTTGTAAAACCAGTCTCTTGAATCAAAAAAGTCCTTTGTTCCTCTGGTCATATGGACACCCCCAATGTTTGAAATAGTTGTAAACAAGTCTCTACATAGTGTCTAGTGCTTATGTATTAAGCCTAGGTTGAACTTGTCCTGTCAGGTATGTTGCTTCGTATGTAGAGTCCCCTATGAATATTTTAATACGAAAGCATATTTTGTCCTTATTTGGTGTGTAAGGCGGGATGGTCTTAACATTTCAAAGCTTTCAAAATTGATCTCTATGCATAGCCTAGTTCATAAACTTAGTAAATAAATACGTTTTATCCTGTCAGGTATGCTGCTTCATAGGTTTTATTCTCAGCACCTTTTTTAGAGACTAATTTTATTCATCAAAAAATTCCTGAAACACTTTGGAACGCGATAGAACTACTCGTGATACATCCTTGTGTTCAAAATTAACATCGACATAGAGTATAGTAGTCAGCTATAATGCTTATGTCCATAAAACTATGTCAGTTGTAAGGCTTTATTGACAGATTTCCATTTGAAAGTTGTACATTGAAGAAAAAATATGTTTTACTTTCATCTCATCAAAACGTCCCTTCAGAATATATCAAAGTGATTAAAAATAGTCTCTACATATAGCACTGTGCTTATTTATTGTAATGAGACACATCTCATCCTGTCAGGTAGGTCCCTTCATAGTCAGCCTCCTTTTTGTAAAACCAGTCTCTTGAATCAAAAAAGTCCTTTGTTCCTCTGGTCATATGGACACCCCCAATGTTTGAAATAGTTGTAAACAAGTCTTTACATAGTGTCTAGTGCTTATGTATTAAGCCTAGGTTGAATTTGTCCTGTCAGGTATGTTGCTTCATATGTAGAGTCCCCTATGAATATTTTACTACGAAAGCATATTTTGTCCTTTTTTGGTGTGTAAGGCGGGATGGTCTTAACATTTCAAAGCTTTCAAAATTGGTCTCTATGCATAGCCTAGTTCATAAACTTAGTAAATAAATACGTTTAATCCTGTCAGGTATGCTGCTTCATAGGTTTTATTCTCAGCACCCTTTTTTGAGACTAATTTTATTCATCAAAAAATTCCTAAAACACTTTGGACCGCGACAGAGCTACTCGTGATACATCCTCGTGTTTAAAGTTAAGCTCTACATAGAGTATAGTAGTCAACTATAATGCTTATGTCCATAAAGCTATGTCAGGTATAAGGCTTATTGGTAGATTTCCATTTGAAAGTTGTACTTTGAACAAAAAATATGTTTTATATTCATCTAATCAAAACGTCCATTCAGAATATATCAAAGTGATTAAAAATAGTCTCTACATATAGCACTGTGCTCATTTATTGTAATGAGACACATCTCATCCTGTCAGGTAGGTCCCTTCATAGTCAGCCTCCTTTTTGTAAAACCAGTCTCTTGAATCAAAAAAGTCCTTTGTTCCTCTGGTCATATGGACACCCCCAATGTTTGAAATAGTTGTAAACAAGTCTTTACATAGTGTCTAGTGCTTATGTATTAAGCCTAGGTTGAATTTGTCCTGTCAGGTATGTTGCTTCATATGTAGAGTCCCCTATGAATATTTTACTACGAAAGCATATTTTGTCCTTTTTTGGTGTGTAAGGCGGGATGGTCTTAACATTTCAAAGCTTTCAAAATTGGTCTCTATGCATAGCCTAGTTCATAAACTTAGTAAATAAATACGTTTTATCCTGTCAGGTATGCTGCTTCATAGGTTTTATTCTCAGCACCTTTTTTAGAGACTAATTTTATTCATCAAAAAATTCCTGAAACACTTTGGAACGCGATAGAACTACTCGTGATACATCCTTGTGTTCAAAATTTACATCGACATAGAGTATAGTAGTCAGCTATAATGCTTATGTCCATAAAACTATGTCAGTTGTAAGGCTTTATTGACAGATTTCCATTTGAAAGTTGTACATTGAAGAAAAAATATGTTTTACTTTCATCTCATCAAAACGTCCCTTCAGAATATATCAAAGTGATTAAAAATAGTCTCTACATATAGCACTGTGCTTATTTATTGTAATGAGACACATCTCATCCTGTCAGGTAGGTCCCTTCATAGTCAGCCTCCTTTTTGTAAAACCAGTCTCTTGAATCAAAAAAGTCCTTTGTTCCTCTGGTCATATGGACACCCCCAATGTTTGAAATAGTTGTAAACAAGTCTTTACATAGTATCTAGTGCTTATGTATTAAGCCTAGGTTGAATTTGTCCTGTCAGGTATGTTGCTTCATATGTAGAGTCCCCTATGAATATTTTACTACGAAAGCATATTTTGTCCTTTTTTGGTGTGTAAGGCGGGATGGTCTTAACATTTCAAAGCTTTCAAAATTGGTCTCTATGCATAGCCTAGTTCATAAACTTAGTAAATAAATACGTTTAATCCTGTCAGGTATGCTGCTTCATAGGTTTTATTCTCAGCACCTTTTTTAGATACTAATTTTATTCATCAAAAAATTCCTGAAACAATTTGGAACGCGATAGAACTACTCGTGATACATCCTTGTGTTCAAAATTAACATCGACATAGAGTATAGTAGTCAGCTATAATGCTTATGTCCATAAAACTATGTCAGTTGTAAGGCTTTATTGACAGATTTCCATTTGAAAGTTGTACATTGAAGAAAAAATATGTTTTACTTTCATCTCATCAAAACGTCCCTTCAGAATATATCAAAGTGATTAAAAATAGTCTCTACATATAGCACTGTGCTTGTTTATTGTAATGAGACACATCTCATCCTGTCAGGTAGGTCCCTTCATAGTCAGCCTCCTTTTTGTAAAACCAGTCTCTTGAATCAAAAAAGTCCTTTGTTCCTCTGGTCATACGGACACCCCCAATGTTTGAAATAGTTGTAAACAAGTCTTTACATAGTGTCTAGTGCTTATGTATTAAGCCTAGGTTGAATTTGTCCTGTCAGGTATGTTGCTTCATATGTAGAGTCCCCTATGAATATTTTACTACGAAAGCATATTTTGTCCTGTTTTGGTGTGTAAGGCGGGATGGTCTTAACATTTCAAAGCTTTCAAAATTGGTCTCTATGCATAGCCTAGTTCATAAACTTAGTAAATAAATACGTTTAATCCTGTCAGGTATGCTGCTTCATAGGTTTTATTCTCAGCACCCTTTTTTGAGACTAATTTTATTCATCAAAAAATTCCTAAAACACTTTGGACCGCGACAGAGCTACTCGTGATACATCCTCGTGTTTAAAGTTAAGCTCTACATAGAGTATAGTAGTCAACTATAATGCTTATGTCCATAAAGCTATGTCAGGTATAAGGCTTATTGGTAGATTTCCATTTGAAAGTTGTACTTTGAACAAAAAATATGTTTTATATTCATCTAATCAAAACGTCCCTTCAGAATATATTAAAGTGATTAAAAATAGTCTCTACATATAGCACTGTACTTGTTTATTGTAATGAGACACATCTCATCCTGTCAGGTAGGTCCCTTCATAGCCAGCCTCCTTTTTGTAAAACCAGTCTCTTGAATCAAAAAAGTCCTTTGTTCCTCTGGTCATATGGACACCCCCAATGTTTGAAATAGTTGTAAACAAGTCTCTACATAGTGTCTAGTGCTTATGTATTAAGCCTAGGTTGAACTTGTCCTGTCAGGTATGTTGCTTCGTATGTAGAGTCCCCTATGAATATTTTAATACGAAAGCATATTTTGTCCTTATTTGGTGTGTAAGGCGGGATGGTCTTAACATTTCAAAGCTTTCAAAATTGGTCTCTATGCATAGCCTAGTTCATAAACTTAGTAAATAAATACGTTTAATCCTGTCAGGTATGCTGCTTCATAGGTTTTATTCTCAGCACCTTTTTTAGAGACTAATTTTATTCATCAAAAAATTCCTGAAACACTTCGGAACGCGATAGAACTACTCGTGATACATCCTTGTGTTCAAAATTAACATCGACATAGAGTATAGTAGTCAGCTATAATGCTTATGTCCATAAAACTATGTCAGTTGTAAGGCTTTATTGACAGATTTCCATTTGAAAGTTGTACATTGAAGAAAAAATATGTTTTACTTTCATCTCATCAAAACGTCCCTTCAGAATATATCAAAGTGATTAAAAATAGTCTCTACATATAGCACTGTGCTTATTTATTGTAATGAGACACATCTCATCCTGTCAGGTAGGTCCCTTCATAGTCAGCCTCCTTTTTGTAAAACCCAGTCTCTTGAATCAAAAAAGTCCTTTGTTCCTCTGGTCATATGGACACCCCCAATGTTTTAAATAGTTGTAAACAAGTCTCTACATAGTGTCTAGTGCTTATGTATTAAGCCTAGGTTGAATTTGTCCTGTCAGGTATGTTGCTTGGTAGGTAGAGTCCCCTATGAATATTTTACTACGAAAGCATATTTTGTCCTTTATTTGGTTGGTAAGACGGGGTGGTCCTAACATATCAGAGCTTTCAAAATTGGTCTCTATACATAGCTTAGTTCATAAAGTAAGTATATAAATACGTTTAAATCTGTCAGGTATGCGGTTTCATAGATTTCATTATCAGCACCTTTTTTAGGGACTAATTTTTGTCATCAAAAAATTCCTGGAACACTATGACCGTCACAGAGCCACTCGTGATGTATCCTAGTGTTTGAAGTTAAGCTCTGCATAGAGTTTTTTAGTCATCTGTTATGCTTATGTACATAAAGCTATTTCAGGTGTAAAGCTTTATTGACAGATTCCCATTTGAAAGTTGTACTTTGAAGAAAAAATGTTTTATTTTCATCTCATTACTACGTCCATTCAAAACATATCAAAGTGATAAAAATTTGTCTTTTCATATAGTTTATTGCTAATACAAACCATCTAGACACATTTTATCCTGTCAGGTAGGTCTCTTCATTGTCAGCCTCCTTTTTGTTAGGCCAGTCTCGTGAATAAAAGAAGTCCTTTATTCCTTAAGTCGTATGGACACCTCCAAATGTATCAAATAGTTTAAAACAAGTATCTACATAGTGTTTAGTACTTGTTTATTAAACCTAGTCCTAATTTGTCCTGTCAGGTATGTTGGTTCATAGGTAGATTCCCCTTTGAATATTCAATGTAGACCATAAAATTGAAAAGTTTGTTTCTATGGGAGTCTTGCTTGCAATTATTTTTTTGTTTTATTTATGTCAAATTTTGGAGCGTATGTAAGTCATTTGTCTTGCTTTTTTATCAATTGCGCCTGTTTTTGGGGCTTAAAAATGTAATCAAATCGACGACTTCTTAATTTGGTCGGGTTAAAATTTGACTGCTAGGTTTGACTGCTAACTTCACACAGGTAGATACTGCAATTAGTCCCAATTTATAACTACCATTTTAGTCACCTTATTGTTAATTCTTATACTTTTTTAAATTATTTATAATTAATGGACTCTTTGCTTGTGCGTTAGCATTGCATTTCCGCCAGTGTCAAGTTGTTTGTGGGTGTATCTATCCTAAGCTCAGAGATTGTTTTTGATCAAGAACAAGAAGAGATTGCGGAACACCACGCGAGACAGTGCTCGTGTCAGAACCTGCTACGTGACTCATTCTCATACTTAGGGGATTATATTTAGGGGAGAAGTTATTCAGTCGTCAGTCTTAGGCCATTGCTGACTGGCAAATATTTCCAATACAGCGCGAGTGATTGTCATGCGATAATGGCTCATGTCGACACAAAAGAAGAACAGGGGAGAAGTTGTTATGCAGCTTGTAACCAAGAATAAAGAGATCCTTCCTCTGAGCTTGTAACACTACGATTTATGACCGTCAATTTTTTCCTTTTACTACTTATATAGGGACTAGTTACGCATGTCATTCTACTAACAAACATTTCTGCCACTTTTTGCGGGGGGCGAGGTAACATGAAATCCGCAACTTTAGATTTTATTCCCCATAACTTTAGATTCTAATTTTGAATGTTGAAAAATCATGAAAAGTAGTCTCGTGTTCCCAAACGTTCTAAGTTCAAAATTATTGTTTCGCAATTATAGGCTGTCTCGTTTAGTGATAAGGTATAAAATTGAGTGTAAATGCACATGATCAATTTGTCTTATACCGTGGCAGAGGGGAAATGCTACCGCAAGGCCAGTCCTTATACATATAAGTAGTCAAAGATTTTTTCACACAGTCCTCCAAATATTTTTCTTTTCTATCCCTTCCTGTCATACACAAATATCATTTGCTAGAGCGAGAAAAATTGCTAGCGGCGGCGGCACCCACACTTTTACGAATCGGCCCAATCCTTAATCTAAATTCTAAAAGAACGCGTAGTCCGTATTAAACTAGTCACCTTCTCGCCCATTCGAAGGAGAACTTCTGTGGCCTGGAAGCGTTGGAAACATCTGCGCACTTGATCATCATTCTCTTCACGAGGATCACGTTCTCCGGCAACTGTAGCGCCGTCGTATCTAGTGCTAGTGGCTCCTGGAACAGAGAGTACACATTAATTATGGCTAGGTTTGTATGGGGTCGGCGCTAAGACAAAGGATATTCTTTATAGGGTTGTAGAGCAGTTTTGTTTCTGTCAGATAACTTTACGCTTTCTTGACTTTTACACTTGCCCAATCAAGTCGTATAAGTTTAAATCCAGGACCCCCAAGATTTCAGTTCAGGACTCCCCAAGATTTTAGTCCACGTTCTTTAATATTTTAGTTCAGGGCTCCTCAAGATTTAAGTTCAGGACTCCCCAAAATTTTTAGTTCAGGACTCCCCAAGATTTGAGTCCAGGTTCCCAAGATGTTAGTTCAGGACTACCCAAGATTTTAAACATAGTTCAGGATCCCCATGAAAAATAATTAAGTAGGTACTTATTAATTTCACGTTATCTATTACGCCGCATATTCTACTACGCTTGATTCAATTCGTCATCGTCACAAAAACAAGCAATTACTCACTTCAGTCTGCATCCCGTCCTCCTTACTGCCGCTGCTCTTGGCGTAGAAGACGTTCACGAACTTTGCCAGATGCTCGAAGTGCTTGGTCATCTCCGTGGCGAGGATCATGTCGATCACGTTGTGCCGCACCGTCTTGTACGTTTCCCGGTCGAGATTCTTGAATATGTTCACGCGATCGTCATCTGAAGGAGGTAAAAAAGATTTTATTGAACCAGGATTGGAATCAGAATATTTAGCATCGCTCTTGTAGGTGGAAATTGGTATTTTGAATGCACAATAAATTCACGTTCTCGGAATGATTAATGAGTTGTTTTATGATCCCTGTGCTCATTTCACAACTGAGATAACACAGATTTGTCGGATATTTACTAAATACAAACCGGATTTCAAAGCGGATCTCTTTCTCTTTTTAAATTCCAAATAATAATGACTAATCAATAATCATTGTTTGATATTTAAAATCTGCTTAAATATGACAGCTATTACGTCTGAAAAGATTTCTGCTGGAAGCCGGGAAGATTGGGCGACATGGAAGGCACTGGACAGATTACGAACGGGAGCTGGGCGATCCAAAGATAATCTGCCAAGCGTCTGTGGAGTGTGGGTGTGGTCAGGTGCAAACCACTCGACGTGCCCTGTGTCTTGCTCCTTCCAGGACCTAATAGAGACTTCCTCTAGAAATAGAGGTGGCCAAGTATTGGAAAGACAAAGTGTGATCACCTTCACTTCACACGAGAAAGAAGAAGAACAACACATTTGAGCTAACTAAATGGCCAAAACACGTAGCCAGCCAAAACGCGCACAAATAAAATACTTACACACGTCCGTTCGTGAGTCCTAAGTCCCGATACTATTCATTAATTTATTCGTTTTATTATTACTCAAATGGATCTGCTTTGCCTATCGTACGTAGGTATATCATAGACAATTTTAATATGGCTTACTGAGAGTGAGTTTGAAGGTGAGTGCAGCATGATGAGACTCGAGCACGCAGACGTCATTGTAGAGGATGGCGAGGGGGTGGCGCGCGTTGCAGAGGAACGCAGATGAGGTGCCCGGGTGGTCGATGTCGTGGCAGGCGGCGGAGATTAGCGCCGCGGCGGCCTCCAGCGGCTCCAGGATCGTCTTCAGCCTGTCCTTCTCGAGGAAGTACGCTACTGCCTGCGGACGGTGGACCGTTTTTATTAGTCTGGGTTTATTTTTGGGAATATTGGTTGAAATGTGGCGTAAGAAAATTATTTAGGTTTCCACTGTGAGACTTGACATTACAACAGCAATATTCCGAATTTTGTTGATTTCTTCCTTATTTAAAAAATCTAGCCTTGGGAATATACTAGTTGTAAAACATAGGTATACAACCAATATTATGGAACTTGTAAACAACCTCAGATTTACTACAGGTAAAATAATCCTACAGGGCCAAAAAAACCGGCCAAGTGCAAGTCAGACTCGCGCATTAAGGGGTTCCGTACCGTCAAAAGTAAAAAAAAAAAGATTGCTCGGGATCCTTAGCGCGCACACATAACTGCGAATTCGCATCGCATCGCAAATATCTGCGAACGCTCGATGACTTATTTATGTATGATTTTTCATCGTAGCGCTCGCAGTGCGATGCGAATTCGCAGTGTGGGAGCCCTTAGCCGTCCAACCTACCTGAAGCACATCCGCAGCATGAGTGGAGTTGTGATAAGTATTGACAGCATGGTAGTTGGTCTCCACAACCGTCAGCCAGTGCAGTAGCGTGCGCTCATCGCACTCCAGGGTCGAGCACACGTCGAACCTGCCGCCCATGAGGGCCAGCCCCAGGTGCGCCAGCGGCCTGCCGCGCGTCATGTCCTCCAGCCGGAAGATCTCGAAGTCCCAGTTGAGGGCCGTGTCCAGAAGTTCACGAAGCTGCCCTGATGTCTGAAGAACATTTGAAAAAAAGTTTTATTTCTACGTTTCTTTAATCTTAGACCATTTAACTAAGGACGAGTTAAGGTAAACATACATACATACATATACTCACGCCACTATCACACAGGGGTAGGCAGAGACTACGGCTCGCCTCACACTACGATTCTGGCATCTTCTCTCGCCTCATCAACTTTCATACATCTCTTCATGCACTTCCGTCGGTTGAGGGTGCTACGCACTTGTCCTTTTCGGAGAAGACCATTTATTTGGTCGTGGTAAGTTCTCCTCGGACGCCCTCTCTCGACTGTTCCACTCACATTGGATCGATAAATCTCTCTAGTAGCCTAGTCATTTTACGGTTTGAGCCGGGACTTATTACTAATTGCATTTTTTTTCGCTATAATATTGAAGAGCCAATTTGAGCTTAAGAATGTACCAAAATTTAAAAAAAATTACGTCAGCAACAGTTCCAATTTTAAAATATATATATTATCTCTGACCTGACCTGATGATAATTTTTTTTTTGCACATGTTTAAGGCTTTACCAGCATACATACTTCAAACATGGTGTAAATATTTTTGTCTACTTAGAAGGTTTTGAAAAACACATTCGTATTTTCTAATAAATACCTCGTTTTTTAAATTGTAATGCCTATTTTATGGTTCAAAAATAATGTATATTGTTAAATCTAATTCAAATGAGTGCATTGGTATTAATATTATTAATTTAGAAGCCTTCTGGGACACACAATTTTGATTTCTATGTTGCGTAGCAAATTTTTTTTTTATATCATTTAGGATAGTATTTTTGTCACTAAATGGTGCCGGTTACAGTTTAAAAGTCAAATTAATAATTACTCCCTACCCCGCCTAACAAAACTCCGTAAAATGACTGGCCTATAGTGAGTCTACTCTCATTCATCTTCTGTACGTGACCGAGGGTCAGAGCACATCTAGCGGAAAAATGCTCGAGCAGTTTTCATTTAATGAGCATGAGTCATGAGCTCAATGACAATTGAAATTGAGTTAAAAATAGCGTGCAAGATAATAATACTGTATGTAATGTGACGTGTGTTCGCGTTATCTCTTGCACGCTATTTTCAAATCTATTTCAATTGTTATTAAGTACATTGTCAATTTATTTATGGAAACTGCTCGAACATTTTCCCTGCTAGTGGTGCGCTGACCTTACGCGTGTTCTACTAACAAACTTTTCTGCCACTTTTTACGGGGGACGAGTTATAATGAAAACCGCAACTTTGGATTTTTATTTTACTACTTTAGATTCTAATTTTGATTGTTAAAAATCGTGAAGTTTGAAGCTATCGTTCCGCAATTATAGGCTGCCTCCTTGCTGCCTCGTTTAGTGATAACTTGATAAGGTATAATATGTAAGTACTTAAATGTATTCCAATGACCATGTATTTGAAGGGTTAAGTAAGCAAAAAGTATTGGGGCTAACACAAAAGATCCCACTGGGTCGAAGTGTTGCTGGCTTGCCAGCCCCCACAACAAGATAAGATAAGATAAGTACCTACTTAAATGTTGTTTGTAAATGCACCTGGTCAGTTGATCATGTAGTACCTTGACAGAGGGGAATGCTAATGCTAGGCTATTCCCTAGTAAAATGGTCTAAGAGTTCAATGTAAAAAGAAATATGAAAGGAATTTATCATACGGATATCCACTTTCATCTTTATACAAAAGAGGCAAAAGGACGGTAGAGTTACATAGACTGCTTGCAGTGTACGGTCGTGTGAATGTAGCGAGAGAAATATTTTAAGAATGCAGTCCCTTTGAGATACCAACGGGCTTATGAAGGTGTGTATTCGTATTATTTCGTATAAAGGGCATTAAAGGGTGCAAAGGAAAACAATTTAACACATGAATAGATAATTTTCCATATAAACGTTAAGTCTGCACAAATGCGTAACATTCTAGAATGCACTTCTGACTCTACGGATGTCCGATTTTTCCCATGGCACTACTGGTAGTGCCAAACAGTAGTGCCAAAGGTAATAAATAAAAAATAGGTTATTTAAGGCGGTTGCAGAGGGGTCAATTTTATACAAAACTTTGACGCACAATACGCGTAGACGGTATTAATATAAGTAACTTTGTATACAACGTGTTAATGAATTAACGCAAAACTAGAAAGTAGTTTGTTTAGAATCGAGAGCAGAATCGAATTATCATGGTTTCAACATAGGTAATTTTTTTCAAAATATTAAATAATTTTTTTGCAAAATTTAAAATTTACTGAACCTGATGACAATCCACTGCACGGGTACACTCACCCTACTTACTCCCAAAACAAGATTATAAAAATGTATCCATGAGTACGTTAGCGCTTTCTTTCATTGCTGAAATGATAACAAATCATTTTTGCCTCAAAACTTAAAATGCGAATAACTTTAAATTTTACCTATCAAAATAATGAAATTATTGTTGCAATCTAATTATATTGTTATAAATTAGTTGGGGTGTATGAGGTTTTGCGTTAATTCATTAACACGTTGTATATGGGAAAATAGGTTATAAAATCTAGATTTCGCGTATCAAATAATATTTGCAATTTATAATACATATAATTCGGCGGCCCGGTAGCACAGTCGGTAGTGAACCTGCTTGCTGTGCCGAGGGTCGCGGGTTCGAATCCCGTAAGGGACAAATATTTGTATGATGAATATGAATATTTGTACCCGAGTCATGGATGTTTGTATCTATATATGTATTCTATATATCGTTGTCTAGTCATCGTAATACAAGTCCAGGCTAGATTCTGGTACTTTAAATGTGACTAGATAATTTGTGTGACAATGTCCAAGATATTTATTTATAATTACGAAGACATAAAGCTTTGACATTTTTCATACAAAATTTTCAAAGTTTTATATCTTTGTAATTTTATTATAAATTGCAAATGTTATTTGATACGCGACATCTAGATTTTCCATACATAAAATATTACTTTTATCATAGATTTATATATTACTAGCGTAAGGATAGGCCCGTCAGAATATTTTACAAAAACCTTCTTCATTTCATTCACCAAACAAAAATTTGCGCCCTCTGTCATAACTCGTATACGAACTATATCGTGTCATATATTTGTAGTGCTCTAAAACTGGCATTTTTCCTTGCATTTTAGAGCCAACGAACTGGGGACAATAGTCAAGCTCATAGGCCATGTCCTTACGCTAGTAATATACAACGTGTTAATGAATTAACGCAAAACCTCATACACCCCAACTGATTTATAATAAAATAATTAGATTGCAACAATAATTTCATTATTTTGATACTTAAAATTTTAAGTTATTCGCATTTTAAGTTTTGAGGCAAAAATGATTTGTTATCATTTCAGCACTAAAAGAAAGCGCTAACGTACTCATGAATACATTTTTATAATCTTGTTATGGTAGTTAGTAGGGTGAGTGTGCCCGTGCGGTGGGTTTTCATTGGGTTCAGTAAATCTTAATTTTTGCAAAAAAATTATATAATATTTTGAAAAAAAAATTACCTATGTTGAAACCATGATAATTCGATTCTGCTCTCGATTCTAAACAAACTACTTTCTAGTTTTGCGTTAATTCATTAACACGTTGTATATGTCTTTGACTTTTATTAATTCCGTCTACGCGTATTGTGCGTCAAACGTTTGTATGGACCGAAACCACCTTAAGTATTAGCATAATACCTAGAAATAACTTGGTTTTTTTTCATACATTTTTTTTAGTTATAGCAACGTAGGTAACCGTTCAAGAAATTACTTTAACAGCATATGGTAAGGATTACTTTGAATTGATGATAAAAAGTCAACTTTCACAATACTTACTTTTTGTAGTTTTTTAGTTTTTAGGCAGTAACACTAAATACGCGTGTCTCCGTCACTAACCGAAGCCTTCTTCCAAAGTATATTTTATGATCTTGTGTACTACAAAGTAGAACAAAAGTGTATACAACTTATTGCGGCCGACTGTACCTACTCGTACCTATCTATTATGTTTTGTATGGAAAGACTTAAATATAGTTTACCTTGTGCTTGATGTTGGTCCTGTTGGTCTGAGAGCGGACCACCGTGGAGTCGTTACTGCTTCGTCGAGACGACAGCACGTTCGTGGGCCCTTGCTGAAAATATCACCAGTAAAATACAATTATTATTAGTCTAGAAAAAACGCATTCTTAGTATTTTTTAAATTAAAGGCTTGGCCACACAGAGTGCAGCTGCGGAACGGCTGCGGGCCGGCGGCAGTGTAGTTGTAAACTATGGAATTATATGCGAGGTGTCACACTGCGGCTTCCGTTCCGCAGCCGCGCCGGACTGCATCTAGTGTGACACCTCGCATATAATTCCATAGTTTACAACTACTGCCGGCCCGCAGCCGGCCTGCAGCCGCACTCTGTGTGGCCCAGCCTTAAGCTTTGATCTATAACTATACATTAACAACAGTCTTTTGTGTGAGTGTGGCATGCTTTATAGATGTAAAATTACTAACAAACAAATTATAGTTAATTAATTTATGTTAGTATTAGAGTTTAAGCAACATAAATTAGTTTGTGAAAGGTTAGGAGATAAGGCGATTATCCCACTGCACCGCGCCCCGTCGCGTAGCGCGGGGCCGCAGATTTTAACATTGTATGCAAGTATTACAATTTATATAGAAAACACGCCTAGGACAACACACTGCCGACGCGTCAATGCGCGGGAAGGCGACTATGCCGCTCCGCGCACCGCGGCGGGACGCGTCGCTAGTGTGATAATCGCCTTAGACCTTTAAGTTTATTCAGGTAGAGTTTATAATAGATTGTTAGAATGTAGGTATCTACATTCATTACATAAGGGGATATTACGGTTCGTTGGCGCCATACAAACGAAGTTTGGTTATATTTTCAATATTAACCAATTAAGTAAAGTCAATAATTTTTTTTTAGAAACAATCTAGAAACTAATCTCTATGCTTGTATTCAGTCAGATTTTCATTAAAATGTAGAGTGTTAAAGTTAGAGTGGCTCAAAGATTTCCATTCAAATCAAAGATTTCGATTAATCCTAGCATTGAAACTGTTTAATTATTATAATTTATAAATAACCATATAGGTATCGCATCAATGTTTCGATGTTTAGAGTTTGTCACTCAATCATGCATAAACGGCTGAACGGATTTGGATGAAATTTGGTACACATATAGAGTATGTTCTGGATTAACACATTAGGATACTTTTTTAAGATCCACGCAGACGGAGTCGTGGGAATCAGCTAGTATGTAATTAGACAGGGGCTTATACCTATATCTGGATGATTTTGATCAGATTAATTTGATTTTTTTTTCTTTTGTCCAAACTGATTAACTGATATCTTAGATCTTCTAAAAGGAGCAAAGTGCAGAAGTTCATGGTTGGAATTTGTATGAAAATGGTAGATTAATTTTACGTAAGCAGATTTTTTGTATTTGTCTACATAGGCTACATATTATTATATGCCCACGCAGACGGAGTCGCGGGCAAAAGCTAGTTGGAACATAAATTAATGTCCATAAGTTACCTTATTTATATGCTTAGATGATAGCAAAATGTTCTGGTTTGAAATGTTTGCTAAGGTCGATCCCTTAATTTTACTTTCAACCAAGCTTATAGGTAGGTACAACATGCATTATTAATCAGGTAAGATAACTAAACAAACATTTCGGCTTTGAGATTGAAAGACTAACATTTATATTTCATTTAAATATTAGTTCAAGAGGGAAAGATAGAAAATAAAAATGATTATAAAACAGAAATAGAGTAAACATGTTTTGAAATGACAAGCCTCTAAAGGAAATTATGAACCAGATATCATTTTGATCGTCAAAGAGGAGTGGCTACTTTAATTTCATCGTTAGATGACGCCACTGGATTGTTAGGGCCATATCACAAGCAATTTTTGAGCGTAGGCGTTGACGGTACGATATCATCGCGATATCGCCGCGATATCGTCAAGATATCGCCGCTATATCAACGCGATATCGGCGCTATACAGGGTGTAAGGAAAAGTATCATTAACCTATAAACCACATACTCTACCCATAAACCTAAACAACTTTTACTATGGGAGCAAACCTGTCAGAACAAAAAAATCTGCTGTTCCATACTAAACTACAATACCTACTTAATTCAAACGTATAAACAGCAGATTTTTTTGTTCTGACAGGTTTGCTCCCATAGTAAAAGTTGTTCAATTTGATGGGTAGAGTATGTAGTTTAAAGGATAATGATACGTTTCCTTACACCCTATATTTCTGAGATCAATTAGGGCTCTTACAGACGAGCGACACTTTGCGACCGCAAAGGTAAAACTTGCGGCGATTCAGTTACGACGTCACAGCGGTGCAGTTGTTGTGAGATAGGTCTTTCAGGTGGCATTACCTACACACACACATCCGCCGTATTTTCAGTAATAAATTTTTTCTGTGTAACTAGTCTTGTCTTAGTGGACTTGCGGTCCGTGCTCCTCATTATACGTATGTAGCCATCAATCAAAATGAACACTGGACATATCAAGTCTAATTCTGCAACAATCAGCGCCTAATCTAACGATCAGTGATTTAGAATAGACAATACAATTATTATGTTCAGAAGAGAGACAGGATAGGCTTTTGTAATTCCAAACCTCCTACCATAAACATAAAGTTCGTGTTCCCTTGCTCCCGCTTTCTCAGGCCGAAACAGGATCATAAAAAATAAATATATTGTTAGTTGGCAACTAGTTTCTACTTTAGTTACTTTCACATACGAAGTCTCCATTATAATTCTTATCACTTCAACATTAGAGTTTAATTTAGCGACGTTGTATGTGAAATGAACGTTACTAATAAAAAAATATCTACAAATTATAGCAAAATTGTGAGTTGGTGTAATTACAATTCACGACAATACAACAAATTCATGCTCATTAAATCAATGGTAATGCATAATCCAGATCTAGCATGGCATTATATACCCAAAAGTACCCAAACAAACCTACTTAAAAATAAGTGGCTTTAAAAAAAAACACACCATAAATAATAACTACCCATATGTTAGTAGGTATATACAGGGTGAAATTGATATCATTAGCATCCTTTTAAACTAAGAGTCTACCCATCAAACTGAACAACTTTCACTATTGGAGCAAACCGATCGGAGCAACAAAAACATCAGCTGTTGCATACTAAACTGCAATGCCTACGCGACAGAAATGTATGCAACAGCTGATTTTTTTTTGCTCCGATCGGTTTGCTCCCATAGCGAAAGTTGTTCAGTTTGATGGGTAGACTCTTAGTTTAAAAGGATGCTAATGATATCAAATTCACCCTGTGTCACAGGGTGTAAAATTCAATGCGTTACAATATCGAACAGGTTGCTTCAAACTGAACAACTTATTTGTTATTAGTAATTTATTGACATTGACATTAGGTATATGGAACAGCCGATTTTTTTCCGAGATTTTGATGTTGGTTCCATAGGCATAAGGAAAATGCCTATGGAACCAACATCAAAATCTCGGAAAAAAATCGGCTGTTCCATATACCTAATGTCAATGTCAATAAATAAGCGACTCGACCATAATGCATGAAACACCTGATTGTATTTTTCGCGATATCAACGATGGTCCCATAAAAAGGGGCTTAAATTATTTGAAAAAAAGTCCCATCGTAAATGTTATCTGTTGGGTCTTTTTTATATTTAGGCTTTCTTTATTGAGAAATCTTTATTATTGTGACGAGGGCGCCACTGAGCTCGAATAGCCCTCTTAAGTTTATATCCTGTATATGCGATATAATTTAAATGGTGCACCCATATTAATATTTTTCCTGAATTAGCTTGAGCTTCCACTCTAAAACATCAAACTTGATTTGTGTACCTACTTAGGTACCTACTACCTACAAACCGGGCGAATTAACTTGGCACCTGGCTCGCACGTGGCTCGGAATTTGACACCCCTCCTGCTAACCCCAGCGGGACCCCGCCGTAGCCGTGCGAGGCCGTAACATAGCATTTCAGTTACCGTTGCACGTGTCCCTGCTATTTAGCATTTTCGAGTTATTCTTTCCGAGTTTTCCGAGTTTTTTATTCCGAGCCACGTGCGAGCCAGGTGCCAAGTTAATTCGCCTGGGTTGTACTAACATTAATTTAACAAACACGACTCACCGAAAGCAGCGCTCCAATCAGATCGGTGGCGATGGGATCTTCTACTCTCATTTTAGAGTCGTCCCTCATCTGTGGCGAGTATAACTCTGACGTTCTCAGCATGTCCACTGCTCGTTCGATGCACGCTACCGTTGATGGAGGGGCGCCTTCTGTTGCCGTTGACAGCAGGGATATTACCTGGTTGTGAGGACACGATTTGAAATTCAAATTAAACCGGCGGGGTGCAAGGAAAGAGTGTTCCAGAGTGACGACACCGGAGATCGTCAGGCAGCATGAGTTTGTCATGCGATATCGCTCATGCTGACACGAAAGAAGAAGAACGGGTTTTCGCCAACCTACCATTGCAACTCCTGTACAACCAGGATTAACAGTGACTATTCACAACACTAGACAATTCAGTCCAGTGAGCTCGAGGGAAGACTCCAATTGGTTTCAAAACCCGTAACGAATTTAATCAAAGAATAAGAAGACAAAAGAAATGCCACAGTTTCTATTGCAAACAGCTGTCAGAAAAACCAGGCTAATAATAGGCCGACTCCGTCCATAATTTGACAAATAAGATCCTCCCCGAGTGACGTACTAAACCTCCAATACGTCTTACGCTTCCTTGGTAATCAGCATGTCTTCCTGATTGGCAAATTCTTTACCACGATGGCAAGTCATACTCAATGAAATGCTATCGATTGACTTACTTTGGTGATGGGCGCTTCAAGTGGCAGTCCCTGAAGCTTGGCCAGGGAGGTGCGCCTCAGGCCGTCCGAGGCGACGGAGCGCACGTCGAGAGAGCCCCGCCTGATGGAGTGCAGCGACCCTCGGCCGCGGTCCGTGTCCACCACGTTCGCTGGCTCGCACACGAATACTATGTGCGATGTGCTCCTGTTAATAATATTAAAATGGTTGTTGAGCAGATCTACATACAATTGAGAAAAAAAAACATCAGCCTATAATCTATCTACCGGATAATTTTTTTACCAATTTAGGGGTGGATGCATGCCTACTTATGGAACAGCTGTTTTTTTTGCGATTTTAGATTTGCTCCCATGGTAAAAGTTGTTGAGATTGATGGTCTGAACTCTGAACCTACCCTGAAAGTTTTGGAACGATAAAAAATCCTCCGGTATACGTTCCACTGCAGGGCACAGGCTTCAGGGAAGGTATTTGGGCGTTAGTTCACTGCGCATGCCCAATGCGGATTGGTAGACTTCACATACCTACGATCAGAATTTCTTCTTTAGCGTATGCATGTTTCCTCACGATACTTTCCTTTACCGTTTGGGAAGTACCGACTGCTATTACTTTCATAAATTATAAAAACTCATTGGCATGCCGTCCGTACGTATTTGAACCCGGATCCTCATAATTTAATCTCTACGCAACGCGCCACCCATGCTCCATCCTATAGAAACAACTGCAAGATCACTTCTCTGCTTCACTTGCACGTTTAGGGAACACAATGGTCCTGGATAAAGATACTTCTTTTTACGATACTAGAAGTTAGAGACATATTGTTGAATACATCACATACTTGGATAGCGCAATAGCAGCGCCCCTACACGGCAGCAGCAAGGGATCAGGAGCAGCTCTGCGCCGCAAAGTTATAGGGGCTTCCCAGTCCCGGGCCCCGCTAG
Source organism: Agonopterix subpropinquella (assembly GCA_922987775.1). Classification (NCBI taxonomy): domain Eukaryota; kingdom Metazoa; phylum Arthropoda; class Insecta; order Lepidoptera; family Depressariidae; genus Agonopterix; species Agonopterix subpropinquella. The sequence continues at coordinate 8,013,472 of OV277710.1, forward strand.
CCGCCAGCCTCAGGGCCTCGCCGCCCGCGGCCTCCGATAACGGACGAGGCCCTTCTTCCACTCGCCAGCCCAGCACTCGGATCCACGCTTTATTTGTCATCTGGAATTAATAATGCTAATTAATAATAGGAAAGTTCCAGGTTAGAACCTGGAGGGCGATTGCTCTAATTTAAAACATCTAAGTTCAATCCAATTTCAATTCTAATCAGATTGTAATCCAATTGCTATTCAACTGCGCTAAATTCCGAATTGCGCTAAACTTGACTTATTAACTATGTGTCTGAGCGATCTGTCAAAACTGCTCTAACGGTTGTCAAATGAATAGCGCAATACCGAATGTGTCAAAAGTTGTGGTTCGCACGCGGTCCAATCATGGTTCAGTTTTGTTCAGTTTTATTTAGCGCGATTGCTCTCCTGGAGGGCAATTGCGGTAAATAAATCGCAACTGAACCATTATTGGACCGCATGCGAAGCTTAGCTTTTTACACATTTGGTATTGCGCTAACCGCGGTACAGCTGATGATAGCCGTTAGCATAGAGAAATACGTACTCCTTGACAGGAAGGAGTGGAGTTACGCATAATTTCCCATACTTTCCCCTCTGTCAAAGCCTCACCCCCGCGATGGTCCCGTACTAGACCCGATGGGCTACTTAATTCCATGCGTTTTACTGTTATAGAAATAGAAATATTCTTTATTGTGAATCATAGGTAATAACATAATTGATGACACTATTATTTATGGTATAGTTCAGCTATGTTCCGCCACATGGGCATACAATAGTGGGTAGCACAGACTATTATATGTACTACCGTAGTGGGTAGTATTCATGCCATAGCAACATTATTGTCGTAGCAACGGTCTCTCCCCCCGCAAAAAATGGCAGAAAAATGTTCTATGGAGAAATAAACTATACTTACTCCTTTCCGGGCGTTGACAGGAAACACGTTTGTCTCTATGGCCGTTAGAGCCGTTTTGACAATGACATGGCTCAAACGCGCCATAGTAAATAATTCAAGTTTAGCGCGATACGGAATTAACACATTTGAATAGTAATTTGATTGCAATGTGATTAGAAATGAAATTGGATTAGGATTGAACTTGGATGTTTTAAATTAGCGCAATTGGGCCCCAGCTTAGTAACAGTATATTTGTTTTAGTCTTTAATGTGGTTGTATTGTAATTTCTTTAATGTAATTAACATAATTATGTAGGTAAAACATTAGGTAACCGAAGCAAAATTTATCTTTCAAATTCGTTCTTTGACTAGAAGAATTTATTGATAAAACTAATAAAAGTGGATAAGTACACACGGCGACACATCAGGTTACGCACCCTATATACCCATAACTACACTACGTACAAAACACAAAATAGTGCGGTAGAGAGCCTGCATAGACGCGGCTGCCGATGCCGGCGCGGGCGGGCGCAGCGTGCTGTGAGACGAAACGACAACAACATACCGCACCCTCTCGCACGATTCGCAGCGTTCAACTTCTAATAGTTCAAAGTCCAAACAGGGTAACCTGACCTGTCGCCGTGTGAACATTAAAAATAAATAAAAATATTGAGAACCTAAAACTAACTTAACCTAAAATTCGTTCTATTTTATGATAATTATGATGTTTAGTTCAACATTAGGAAGACAATCATTACCGTACGCTTCACAAAGGTAATCGCTATCGATTGCCTTATAACGTACATCAGTGTGATCAATGATAAATTAATCTCATTAGTTATACGTCACAGTGATTTATTTGTAGCATCACAGTTAATGATATTATGATATGATAAACAATCGCTAGGTATTTGAGTTGCTATGTTGTTGTGTCAAACAGTGATATACAGGGTCCTTCTTCATATGCTGACACATTTTTAAGGCGATGATCAGACCGTCAAACTGAACAACTTTCTCTATGGGACCAACATCGAAATCGCGAAATAAAAATCTGCTGTCCCATACAGTTGGCTCGAGTAGGTTTGCAATTTTGTATGGGACAGCTGATATTTTTTCGCGATTTCGATGTTGGTGCCAAAGAGAAAGTTATTCAGTTTGACGGTCAAATCATCACCTTAAAAAAGTGTCAGCATATTAAGAAGGACCCTATAGACTGATGTGATGGCAATAATTAAAGACTCTACAATTTTTTTTATACAGATGGGTTTACTTCTTGACCTCAATCCAGTCCTCGTCTCAGGATAAAGATGGGGTCGAAGATATAGCTAGCGTACCCAGAAGAAGCCTATTCACTCGTATACTTAATTATGTACATTTACTCGTTGACAGGTCATATTTACGTCACGCTGAGGATCTATAGGGTGAAATTGAAGTCATTAGCATCCTTTTAAACTAAGACTATACCTATCAAACTGAACAACTTTGACTATGGGAGCAAACTTGCGGGGCTATTACGCCAACCCGCGATAGCGACATTTAACACATGTATCCATCTGTCAAATTTTGTCTTTTATCTCGTTCGCTCGCACGCAAATAGAAAGAGAAAGGAAGCGTGATAGCGCTGTATCACTATCACGGGTTGGCGTGCTAGCTAGGATGATATCGTAAATAAAAAAGGTCAAGTGCGAGTCGAGCTACTCGCGCACCGAGGGTTCCGTACCACACCACCACAGAACACAACATTATTAACTTAGAAAAAATAACTTTTTTTTCCGGGACTTTTAGCGCGAGACCGACTCTTGGCCGGTTTTTAGTATTTTTTGTTATTCTGTAGAGTTTGCTCTATAATCGCACTAAGTTTGAGGCTTGTATGTATTACCGTTTTTACCACAGAGCGACAAGAAAAAACGTTGATAAAAACTAGTTTCTTGTTGAGAACCCCTCCTTAATTTTTAACTTTTTGACATTTTTATTATTTGTTAGTAAATCCGCCGTAACAACTCACATTGTGTGAAAATTTCAATTATCTAGCTCTTTCGGTTCAAAAGTTACAGCCCTAAATAGGTCGGACAGACGGACGGACGGACGGACAGACGGACAGACGGACAGACGGTCGGATGGTCGGACGGACGGACGGACGGACGGACGGACGGACAACGTAGGCTTAGTAATAGGGTCCCGTTTTTACCCTTTGGGTACGGAACCCTAAAAAACAGCTGTTTCATACATTTGAGTCTAGTTAGGAGTAGCATATAAACTGCAACAAAACAGACCATCCTAAAGTTGCGTTTTTTTGCGATATCTATGGTTAGTCTTAGTTTAAAAGGATGCTAATGACTTTAAACTCACCCCTAAACGGAAACGAAGCAATTAATAGGTATAAGCAGTATAGTTACTAAGGAATCAATCAATACAGAACCTCAATAATATCCCGAATTCAATAGCATGCAGGTACTGTACCACGTACCTACTCGATAGATCAAATTAACTTAAGTACCGGACAACATCAATAATTGAGGGAGAGAGCTGAGAGGTGGAACTCAATAAGGTTTGATTACGCATTGCATTGCCATGTAATCGGATGCACAGCCTATTTGTTGTCCTTCCAGCTTACCGCTTGTTACAGAAATTCGATCACCGTTACTGAACCGCAGATATTCGATATCCGACAACATGATTGTCCTACTGGACTTGATCTATTAGAGGTTCTTTGTTTTGCTCCTCTTTATGACAATAATTAGAAAGATTGTATAATCTCAATTACCTACTGGTTTTCTCTTAATCGTCATTTATACAGGGGTCCTTCATAATATGCTGACACTTTTTTAAGGGGATGTTCAGACCGCCAATCTGAACAACTTTCCCTACGGCACCAACATTGAAATTGCGAAAAAAAAATCAGCTCTTCCATACTAAACTGCAAACCTACTCGAGCCAAATGTGTGGGACAGCAGATTTTTTTTTCGCGATTTCGATGTTGTTCCCATAGAGAAAGTTGTTCAGTTTGACGGTCTGATCAACCCCTTAAAAAAGTGTCAGCATATTAAGAAGGACCCTGTATAGTACCCATCATCACAGCCTATACATTATACGTCTGCAGAGCAAAGGCCTACCCTCAGGGAGGGTGTATCGGCGTTAGTCCACCACGCGTGCCCAGTGCGGATTGGTAGGCTTCACATACGAATCGGAACTTCTTCTTCAGTGTATGCAGGTTTCCTCACGATGTTTTCCTTCACCGTTTTAGAGCAGTCGGTGGTACGTACATAAGTTAGGAAAACTCATTGGTACATGGTATGTACGGATTCGAATCTGGAGCTCAAGATTAAGTTTTAATAGCTCTCCGCAATGCGCTACCGACGCTACGTGCTACGATCATATTTATGTTATCTGAGAAGAAAGACAGTCATTTCTAGATACGATACCTACTTTCCTTCGCCTATTTATTACCTACTATAAGACTGAAACTCTCTGGATACTGGCAAATATACATGTTAATAGACTTTTCCTTAATTATTATATAAAACTATCGGATCGGCGTATGAGACTCGTGCCGAGCGCGGGGAGAAGGTGACAGCTGTCAGTATTGACAGCTTCCGGGTGTAGGCAAAGGGGTGACCCATAGAGCACGCAGCCAAAAACCACATTTCCGCTAACACTACCTATGTATACGACTCACATTGAAATTCAAACGATCACGTCGTAATCAACGACTGGTAACATTTTCACAGATATCGTCACAATCGCCAGTGTAGTTACCAGCTTAAAATAAACCATCTTTTTTCTTTCAGTTGGTTGATTTCGTACGAGGGGAGTACTATTATTGCCCCGTACAAACACTGATTGCAGGCAGAACTACAAAAAAATCATGCTTTCTTCTACCTACTGAAAAATGCAGGCATTTTGAAGCGCAATATTCCGTGGATAAGATTCCATTCTATTGGCGTAGACGCTAGTAGAAATGGCAGAATGTATGGATTTGACATTGGCGATCGAAACATTTTGACGTTTGCTTTCTCCACCATACGTCAAATCCATACATTTTGTTCCGTTTCTATTAGCGTCGACGCCAGGTTATAATAAAGTACTCTTTGCAATAGAATGACAACTTGTCTAGGGCGCCAGATTTGGTATTGTTACCTATATTAGTGACATTAGTGATTAGGCAAAAGAGGAGTGGGTCGTCCGGCGGCCAGGTGGGTTGACGACATCTGGAAAAGTATTGGCATGACCTGGATGCGACTGGCACGGGACCGAGAAGAATGGCAAAATTGGGAGGAGGGTTATGCCCTGCAGTGGGTGGATACGGGCTGAAAATGATGATCATGATATTAGTGACGATATCTTATAACACCAATGATTATTGAGTCGGCTTTTAGATAATTTTTGCACGGGGTATTAAAGTAAACTGCGAATTAAGTCCCTTTCGTATCGAAAGGACACTTAAGCCATTGTGGGCAAAAGTTTAGCCACCTTTTTAGTGCCTGATACGTACTGCTTTTAACTTTACTATGCTAAGAATGAACAAAGCCCTTACAAGTTGGTTGCTAGTTATACCAAAGTTCTAAACTACTCTGTAAGGATTATAACACCCTGATGGAAACTTCATACAAACGGGCTTGCATCGCACTGATAACAAAGAGGTAAGCACGTGCGGTACTGAGTGAGAGCGAGTGAGAGGAATACACGTCTGATGCTTACTGTTGTTTACGGTGCTCTTGCACCATAGACTAAGCGCACCCACCTGATTGGGCAGAAAGTACAGAGAGAGTAGACGCATGTTCATATATGGACACGCACCTTAGGGTTGGTACACACATAATCTGGTCGGCACTTCCGGTTCAGCAGTAATTGTCGATCCACAAAGCCGACCCGAAGCAATCACTGCACTTGTTCGGCTTCATTCGGCTTGTGCCGGTCGGGTAGTTCGTTCGAGTAGACGCTCATAAAATTGTTGCCAAAAGCCGACCGGCATAATAAGTTGAGCGGCTTTTTTCCCGAACATTCATTCATCTACCTACACATATTCGATATTACCACCCGGCTGTGCCGATTAATGCCGGCCCGCTCATGTGTATAGCAACCCTTACTTATGTGACTGTAAAATCTGCCTATTGATTTTATTAAGTATATAATTCTGGTAACCACAAGTCACACAAACATCAGTTATAATACCACAGAATACGTACAGCTTATTTCAAACTTTGATTTTGTGAAATCTTATTTCTATGTATATCAACGCCCGCGACATGACGCCTCGATAAACGTTTTATCGTGCCTGCTAACTTGTTCGTTCGGGCGCAAAAACAAAGAGAGCTAGGGAGCGATAGCGCTTTATCGCGCTGTCATGCCACGGACGCAAGAGCAAAACTTTCGAAGCCCTCGTAAACCTAGAAAGCACACTGAGCGCGCAAAGCGAGCTCGCGCCACTAGGCGATGTACTCACAAGTATCCTCTGCTGGTCGTCGGTGACGGCGACGATGTCCCGGCAGCGGTCGGTGGCAGCGGCGAGCGCGGCCACAGCACCGATCTGCGCACGCATCGTCGCTGCCGCTGCTCTGGCCTGCAACATCTCCGCGCACCATGCTGTCGTCCCCACCGTCTCCACCATTACCTTTGTTGACAAAAAAAATCATCAATAAACAAATATTTCGTCCGTTGGATCACGAATTAAGTATTTAATAGCAAAGAAAGTTGATTACAAGCCTACGCAGACATCAAAGGCTATGCAGTGCTACGCATACATCAAGGGCTACGCAGTGCTACGCAGACATCAAGGGCTACGCAGTGCTACGCAGACATCAAGGGCTACGCAGTTCTACGCAGACATCAAGGGCTACGCAGGGCTATGCAGACATCAAGGGCTACGCAGTGCTACGCAGACATCAAGGGCTACGCAGGGCTACGCAGACATCAAGGGCTACTCGGGGCTACGCAGTGCTACACAGACATCAAGGGCTACGCAGTGCTACGCAGACATCAAGGGCTACGCAATGCTACGCAGACATCAAGGGCTACGCAGGGCTATGCAGACATCAAGGGCTACGTAGTGCTACGTAGACATCAAGGGCTACGCAGACATCAAGGGCTACTCGGGGCTACGCAAACATCAAGGGTTACGCAGTGCTACGCAGACATCAAGTGCTACGCAGTGCTACGCAGACATCAAGGGCTACGCAGTGCTACGCAGACATCAAGGGCTACGCAGGGCTACGCAGACATTAAGTTCATTGTTATGTATCTACTAGTATAAGTTACCAAGAATCTTTAGAATTGAGAGGTCAAACATAGTTCAAACTTCGAAAGCAATGCGAATTCCATTTTGATCTCTCAATTAAAATAACTTCAAGTTTCTAGGGTTAGCTGGAACTAAATGACATTTTCCTGGGAACTTTAACAAGACGTTATCGATTTGTTGCAGAAATTAATTGCATATTCCGTGGTCTTAATTTTGAAATGTTAAAATTTAGGAACAGGTACAAACATAGTATACCTAGCTGTTATTATTCGCTTTGGTTTGAATATCGCGCACATATCTGCATTCCTTGTGATTGTGATACCTCAAATGTTATATCTTATTGGTTTTGGTGTCAGTATATCTACATTTTCATTGCAAGGGCGAATCTTCATATTATACAGGGTGTAGGTAAGTGAAAGCCTGCACAACAACAATTTTGTCTCTGGAGCCATCCGCAGGAAACGCGAAAAAAAACTGCATTCTCCATACAATACAGCTGTACCTAGTCGACTCAAATGTATGAAACACCTAATTTTTTTTCACGTTTCCTGAGGGTGGCGACATACATAGTGAAAATTTTCCAGTTTGTTTCAGTATTTGCCAGGCTGTCGCTTACACCCTGGCCCTGTACCCGGAGTTTCGATGTTCGATATATCGCCACTGTTTCGGTCTGCACTTCATTGTAATAGAGTTGACATTGGAACGAAAACGTTCACGCAATTGCGAAGTTCGAATGTGCGGGTACAGGCCCTGTAGATAACGGTGTTTTTGAAAGCAATTCTTAAGAGTTCAGTAGTTAACATTTAATTTTTATCATTAATTTCAAAGCCATAATAGTTAATAATTTTCCTTTTAAAAGTGGTACCTTGAAGCGAAGTCTTTGTTTTACGTATTTAATTGGTACAATTACAATTTTCCCCGTTTTATTATAGAAATAAAACTCTCCTTGTTTTCTAACATTGTTACGAAGAAAAATGTTACATTTTAACGTTGTATTTCTTGGAGTAATGGAGTCATATGTTTCGCAACGCTCGTTACAGGTTACAATTGTTTGTTATAAGGTCCACAAGGTCCATTGACAACAGTCAATCGGCTTTATTAGAGGTTGTTGTGGAAGTACTACTTGGAATAAACCTTAATTGAAAAGGGAAGATCTTCCGCCAGGCTAGATGTAAAGCCGAGGACCGGCCGTGGTCCAACGGTTGTGAGTTGGACTTTGTAAATAGGGTGGAAAGTTAAATTGGGGCACAAAAGGCAGCCCCCAGAAGCATTATAGCTGTACAGAAGTCGGTAGGCCAGACCATCAAACTAAAAAATTTTTACTACTGGAGTACACTTGAAATCGAAAAAAAAATCTGCTGTCCCATAATGATTTATGTTATGTTCCTCATTAGTAAGAGAATCGAATGTCTGAGAAATGTCGTGAATATCGTGTTACTAAGTAACTATACATACATTATATCGTGGTTCGCGAACATGAAGGAGTGGACAGGCATCCCTGGGCCTCTACCCGCACATTCGAACTTCGCAATTGCGTGAACATTTTCGTTCCAATGTCAACTCTTTTTCAATGAAGTGCGGACCGAAACAGTGGCGATATAGCGAACATAGAAAGTGCGGGTACAGGGCCTTATCCCCGAGTTCTGTTCGTTTGGCTAGATACCCCAGTGATTGAGTTAAGAAAAGATGTTTGGAGAAGTTTTTTTTTTCGAATTGACTAATACAGTATTATGGCTCCGAGAGCCGTTACTGCTTATTACTGCGGACTATGGGGGGACCACACCAGTGACGGCGAAGCGCCCTGGTAGGTCTACCGAACCAATGAAAGAACTTAAGCAACCTGCCCAAGGGGCACCCCTAAGGGGTACGGACCTCGGCAATGGGCGTTGCTGGGACTACGCGGACTACGATGGGAGGATCGGTGAGTTGTTTGGAGAGGTAGCGCGTTTATGTATTTTGTAAATTTTGATTGGCCCTCATTAGAGTGGTAGTCTAGAAGCGAAAAAAAAAGTGGTACATGTCATCGTATGTGGTACAGATTCACGCCCACGGCTATGACAAGAGTTTTTATCTTTAACGTCCGTCTGTCCGTCTGTCCGTCTGTCCGTCTGTCCGTCTGTCCGTCTGTCCGTCTGTCCGTCTGTCCGTCTGTCCGTCTGTCCGTCTGTCCGTCGGTCCGTCTGTCCGTCTGTCCGTCTGTCCGTCTGTCCGTCGGTCCGTCTGTCCGTCTGTCCGTCTGTCCGTCTGTCCGTCTGTCCGTCTGTCCGTCTGTCCGTCTGTCCATCTGTCCGTCTGTCCGTCTGTCCGTCTGTCCGTCTGTCCGTCTGTCCGTCTGTCCGTCTGTCCGTCTGTCCGTCTGTCCGTCGATCCGTCTGTCCGTCTGTCCGTCCGTCCGTCCGTCTGTCCTAAAACGTAGTGATTACTTGCTCAGTGGCCTGTACTACCTATTTAGGACTGTAACTTTTGAACCGTAATAGCTAGATAGTTGATCTCAGATTATGCGTTATTACGGTGGATTTGTTAACAAATAAAAATGTCAAAAAGTTAAAAATTAAGGGGGTTCTCAACTAGAAACTAGTTTTTATCAAAGTTTTTTCTTCACGCTCTATCGTAAAAACGGTAATACATACAAGCGTCAAACTGCCTCCGTGGTCTAATAACTGCCTTCGTGGTCTAATGGTTAAGAGCACTGGCTCTCGACACGGAGGTCGTGGGTTCGATTCCCACGGGGGACACCTAGTGATATGTCACTTTGTGCGTTTTTCCCCAGTTGGTTAGGACATTGCAGGCTGAATCACCTGATTGTTCGAAAAGAAAAATGATTCCGTGCTTCGGGTGGCACGCTAAGCCGTTGGTCCCGGCTACTATCTCTGGTGGTAGTAGTCGTTACATAAAAACCACGTCAGAGGCCGTAAGGCGGTCTGAAAAAACTCTGACACCAGGGCTCTGCCCACACGATAAGAAGAAGAAGTGTGATTATAGAGCAAACTCTACAGAATAACAACAAATACTAAAAACCGGCCAAGTGTGAGTCAGTCTCGCGCTAAAGGTCCCGGACAAAAAAAGATTTTTTTCTAAGTTAATAATGTTGTGTTCTGTGGTGATGTGGACGGAACTCTCGGTGCGCGAGCAGCCCGACTCGCACTTGACCGGTTTTATTATTTACTTTGTAAGAAGGCTGTAATTTAGCGGAATCTGCATCGTTGGACGACAATTGCTAAAGTTATGGACTGTAAAACAGAACTTTAGTTCTACAAGTTAATTCAAACTTCATGCCGTCTACTTTCACAAGTGTCTGAAGTTTAATAGCTCTGGTTTTGTTGTTATATTTAGACTTGGAAAGTACCTACGGAGTTTGACTCATCAATATTGGTCTATACAATGTAAGTAGGGTTGCCAACCCTACTATATAATATAGTATCCTACTATATTAGGGGCCCTACTACTATTATTCTGTAAAAAATATATAGTAGGCAAAACTACTATATTTTTATGGGCAAATAAATGTTAATCCAGAATATTCAAATATTGGTCCAATAAATAGGTCAAAAAACTACATAATTAATTTTAATAATTTTTCTCTGTCACAGTCCAGTTGAACTACGTTCAGAACTGGCCCCTTTAGGTACTTAAACTACTAAAAAATTGTTTTCCTCTGCAGTGAGTCCGTTTGTCTAATTTTCTTTAAATTATTATATATTTATCTATCGATCCCAGCGACTTCCGCGTTAATAAAAGTGCATGTTTTCTAAGACGAATATGAAATGGAGAGATGAGTGCAACAGGGCCAGTATATCTATTTGTTAGCTGAGTTACCTATTAGTGGTATTCAAACCTAAAAGTAACGTCTTTTCTTATTTAAAAAAAATATAACAAATTCGAAAAATACTATATATTTTGGTAATTCTACCTGATCTACTATATTTTTGGGCATTAGGCTCGAAAATACTATATTAGGTCTAAAAAAGTTGGCAACCCTAAATGTAAGCATGCTTAAGTTTATGAGATGAGATCTTACGAAAACAAAATTTTATAGTTTAGGAGAAATAACAATTTATAAGCATGAATTTACTAAACAGACCCAACAATAAAATATTTAGCATAGCATAATTAGCATAGCATAATTTCGACTATATATTCCCCGAGGGGTTCAGATATTATACTAATTTCTAGAAATCCTGTAAACTTTTTTTGAAAATGTCTGTTCGTGAAATTTTCTTTCTGTTGTTCGTGAAATAGGCTTTGTGTTTATTGTTTCTGTTTCTGTATCGTGAAGTTTAGCAAGAAGTAAGGTCTCACAACACAAGTAAAGGAATAAATAAGAAAACCCATAATTTGTACTTATTTCACATTAAAAAAAATGTATTCGATTACAAATTAAAATTTTCAGCATCGACCGTGCGTGATGTAGATCAATGTACCTCTACCTATTTCTGTTCCATCTTAATTAGCAAAGTTAAGTGTGTCCTTCATAATTAAGTTTATACGGAACTCTGAGGGCGTGATTCCGACTCTCACTTGGCCGGTTTTTTCAGTAACTATTAATTATTACTTAGTACTCTGTTTATTGTTGATTGTTGTTTGTAATCTAGAGTAATGGGAAATTTTTACAAAGCGCCGGGATTTACCTTTCAGAATAAAGACAGATTAGAAAAATACCTTTATTAAGAAAGCCACGTCATGTTCTTTGTAAATCTGTGATATTACGATTATTAAGGCGTTGCAAAACCTATCCTCTTAAAAACCATTTACTATTTATATCTATGCTTCTTTACAAATCTATATACAGGGTGTAAGTGACAGCCTAGCAAATACCTACTGAAACGGTGAACTCAGAGCATCAAACTGAACAACTTTCACTATGGAGCCTACCTCAGGAAATGCAAAAAAAAAAACAGCTCTCCCATACACTTTAGTCGGGTAGGTTTTGTCAGTTTTGTTTGATGGTCTGATTTCACCGTTTCAGTATTTGCTAGGCTGCCACTTACACCCTGTATATTAAGTGAGATATCTTAGAAACGACTTTGTTTGTTATCGGTTTTATTGATGCTATAGGGAATGCCAGACTGTTTTTCTCAGCAAAAGAAAATAGTATATGTAGGCAGATAGTGCAAAATACAATCTGAAAACTCTAACGTACACCATAGACATAAAGTCCATCTTAACCGCTCACAAATAAAAAATGGGTGGTTCAATAATATCGCGTCGCGTCGGTGGGAGTTCAAGGGTTTACCGCAACAATATCTTTGACAGCAAATAACAACGAAAGTAAACATGTCATCGTGTTGTGTTCGAGGCAGTGTTCACGCGAATTGGGATTAAATCCAGGATTCGAACCCGTGACCCTAGGATTAGAAGGCAGGTTCACTACCGAGCTAACATCGGGCCGTATATCTCGGAAAGAGTGTTTTTGCTGTTCGATATCTGAGTGCAAAATCCGTTTTTATCCGCTAGAGGATAAAGTAAATTGAATTTAGAACATCGTGTGCTCTCCCTCCATGGTGTCGAATTTATCATGCAACCTTTTTTAATTTGTTAAAAAATCAGACTCGGGCCTTCTTGGTGTACTTTTTTTAATTTGCTTTGCGCGCGCCATTTTCTTTTCACGTCATTTCCTCGCTGAGGTGGGACGAAAAGCTGTGTGTTGCACTCGAGTGCAAAGATTTTTCACCTCGTGCTCTTTTGATTCCCTCGCTGACACTCAGGATTCTAATTTATGAATGACTCGCTGCGCTCGTGATTCAATTTTAGAATCCATCGCTTGCTCGGTCATCAAAATTGAGCACGCGGTTAAAATGCAACTTTGCACTCTATCTTGTATAACAAAGAACTATCACAGCATAGCAATGAAAGTAAATAAGTCATCGTGTTCTGCTCGAGGAAATGTTCACGCGAATTAGAATTAAATCCAGGATTCGAACCCGTGACCCACGGATCAAGATGCAGGTTGACTACCAACTGAGCTATCATCGGCCCATACCTATATCGACCACAACAATATCTATCACAGCTTTATAGCAATGAAAGTAAACAAGTCATCGTGTTGTGCTCGGAGAAGTGTTCACGCGAATTAATATTAAATCCAGCGAAGGAAAATTTTCATTGTTTCACACAATACAATAATGGCCCAGCCAAGCAACAAGTGGTTTCGCTTCGTGAACTCTTGAGAAGAGTTGGGAAACAAGGTTTTATCAGAGTGCAACGTCGGAAATTGAAAGTTAGATAGAATACTCTTAAATAAAATACACTAGCTTTATTAATACTATGGTTAATATCCGTTTCGTTGTCGAGATTAAAAATTGCGTTTGTCCTTTTTCACTGGCTGTACTAATAATTGAAATTGGTTCATTTAGACACGAAGATATACTAAACAAACACCTAATTACCTACCTACTTTGGGATTATTAATACTAGTTAGGATAATAATAGAAGCTTGGATTTTAAGATTTTATTTACCTACCTAAAGTGTATACGGATAATACAACGTGTTAATAAATTAGCGCAAAACCTCATACACCCCAACTGATTTATAACAAAATAATTAGATAGAAATAATAATTTCATTATTTTGATACTTAAAATTTAAAGTTATTCGCATTTTAAGTTTTGAGGCAAAAATGATTTGTTATCTTTTCAGCACTGAAAGAAAGCGCTAACGTACTCATGGATACATTTTTATAATCTTGTTTTGGTAGTAAGTAGGGTGAGTGTGCCCGTGCGGTGGGTTAACATCAGGTTCAGAAAATTTTAAATTTTGCTACCAAATTATTTAATATTTTGAAAAAAATTACCTATGTTAAAACCATGATAATTCGATTCTGCTCTCGATTCTAAACAAACTACTTTCTAGTTTTGCGTTAATTCATTAACACGTTGTATAACATTTTACACATCAAAAACAAAAAGAAAAGGACGAGCATAATACAATCAACGTGTTATAAATATAAAAGCGATTTCTTCCAAATAACCCTAGCTCTTAGGAAAAATTTCTCTATGGATAAAAGAACAGAAAAACAGTTTTTTCTTTAATAAAATACCTACTATGATGTCAGACTTGTAACCTTTCCGATTTTTGTTTGATTATCGCCTAATGTTGTTAGAGAAAAAGCTAGAACAAAGTTTAGATTTAGAATTGAAATTAATAATAAAAAATTTAGAGAGCTTTTGATGGTTGTCAGAAGTTTCGAATATTTTCAGAAAGTGTGCTCATATACTTTTTTTATACCATTTCATAAGTATTTTTCCGTCTATTTTTATGAAATAGAAGCCAGCAAAAGTACTTGCAACTCATAAAAGATTCTCGGGAGATAATTATTGTGAAAGCAAAGTTTATTTTTCTCACAGAGTAATGCTCTTTGATTTGGAGACATTTTTCAATGTATTTCAGAGAAATTCGAAGTGGGTATAGGACCCTATATTAATAAGATGGGTCGAAATGTACATACAAAGTTATTTTATTATTGTCTTGGGTACTAATCTAAACGGGTGTTTACACCTATATGTTTACACTAGGGATGCAACGATTCGGCCATTACGATTACGATTACGATTTTAATCGTTATTTATTACGATAACCGATGCATTACGATTATTTAAACAAATTAAGTTGAGATTATACTCAGAATGAGTTCTCATAGTGTTTCTTTGCATTCCAATGAAAGTTAAACCATAAAAAAAAAACTTTAAAAATTCCAAGATTTTGTAACTTTTCCTACTAATTTGAGATCGATGTCAAAGTTTCACTTGGTCAGGATTCGGATTTTTGGATGCATAGTAGAGGCGAATTTGCTTTGAAAAACACAATATGGAACATGATTCTGTATAATCTCGTTAAACAAGCGATATCTCGTCTGATTTACGTGGGATATTCATCTTTTAAAATGTGGATGAGATATTGCGAGAATGAGAAATGAGAATATATGTTATACTTCAAACCAAAGATCAAATCATTGACCTCAGTAGGATTTAGAAAAATAATAAAATGAGAGTCAAATCTGACCAAAAAAAAGTCAGATTTAGCTCAAAATGAGCTAAAATGGCAGTGAGAGGTCCGATTTTTTAAATGTTGTTTTTCTGCTCGGAAATCTAGTATTCAGGTTGGGTATTTGTCAACAAGTGCAATCCAATTGACGTTTTCAATTCGATTTAATAATCGTACGATTCTTACTACGGTGCATTGCATCGTTATTAATCGTGATTATTACGATTACAAATGCAAAACGATGCACCGCTTCGTAATCGTTGCATCCCTAGTTTACACTCATCAAACTAAACAACTAGGTTATCATAAAATGATCAGATGAAACATTGTAGTGTTGGTGCGGGGTAACTTTTAGGGAATGTTACATTACTTTAGATCTAGGGCCCCTATTAATATAGGTAGGCAATTGTAGAACTTACCCTGTTGAAGCCCGCTTCGAGATAGGGGAGTACAGCAAAGTCGTCTTTCAGATATACGCTGGAACAAAGGAAATTGAGATTAGAGTACAAGTCACTTCAGTACATTTTATTTCAACAAATACATTTGTAAAGAGCATTTCTAATTTCATTCTAAGATAAAATGTGTTTTTGCAGTAGGTAGGCTCTCTATCATCAATCATCATTCATCGCTTAATAGGTAATTAGTTACGTATTTTTATCTTGATACCTTCAATATGTTAAAGGTGCGGTTTTCTACAACTGCACGCTTATGTATACAGGGTGTAAAATTCTATGCGTTACATACTTAAAGGGGTGCTCCAGACCATCAAACTCAACAACCTTCCATAGGCAAAGTTCCAAAGGGAACACCATTAACATGGCTAAAAAATAATCAGCTGTTCCATAGAAAACGTCCATGACGACTCGACCCAAATGTACAGCTATTATTTTTTCGCTATTTCAATGTTGGTCCCTTTACCCATACTGAAAGTTGTTCACTTTTATGGTCTGGAGCTAGCTCACCTTTTAAGTTTACATCATTTAAGTAAACACCCTGTATAGTAGCAGTTACAGCAAAGTTTCTGGCCACCGCTAAACTCATTCATTAGTTAGTCACATAATCACATTACAAAGGAAAATTATGATTGTTTGCGATCAAAAAGCTCTTTAGGTACACAGCAATCAATAGTTAAATATGCTTTGAACCAGTCAGCTCGCACGAACAATAGACCGCGGCACGATAAATCCCTTTGTCTTGAGCCACTGAGGAAGCCAAGTAGTTGACAAATAGAATTCATTAGAATAAGACAACAAAAGTGTCATCTTGAATGGAATTGTTTCCCAAGCGACAATAATATCAGAGACTTTGAGCACGCTGAGGTCTATGGTAGGCACGTAGAGACACCCCTATTCTCTCTCCCAAAATAAAAGGTGTACCATAAAGTTATTATACCTGTCGGAATAGAGTAACTGACATGAGTTGTCAAATGAAACCGTTTTTTGTGCATTTGTCGGCACTTATCGGCACCCTAAAACTTCGAGTTCTGTGTATAATTAATTGTGAATCTAACGTGAAATCGTAGGTAATTTAATGAAATAGTGTTAGTATATTTCACAAAATAATCTACGACTTCACTTTAGATTCACTAATTATTCACAGAGCACGAATATTTACCCAGTCGATTGTGCTGACAAGTTCCCAAAAACGGTTCTATTGCCTCGCGTCACGTATCTCTTTCTATTATACAGTGGCACCGCTAGGTGCATCTCGCTCTCTCAGCTGTTAGTTCCTCTATATGATACCTTTATGAGGTGTACCTACAAAACATCCTATAGTAATATTTAAAGGGGAGGTTTAGTTTGTCCATGGAGTCAAAGTCGAAAAAAAAATTTTCTCTCTTTGAGTCGAGTAGAAGGTGACGGAAATAATTTCGCTCGTCAATTATCCTTTGCGCAAAGCAGACCCGAGTCCCCAAGTCATTTATAGTAATC
Source organism: Agonopterix subpropinquella (assembly GCA_922987775.1). NCBI lineage: Eukaryota > Metazoa > Arthropoda > Insecta > Lepidoptera > Depressariidae > Agonopterix > Agonopterix subpropinquella. Next base: position 8,030,516 of record OV277710.1, read on the forward strand.
AAAGAGTTCAAGTCGAATAGCAGCGAAAAGGACACGAAAATAATTAGCCAATAGCAGCAAGGGATTCAAGGAGGCACATCCTGATTGTAGGTACCTACATCGATAAGACTTATACATCTGGTACTACTTGTACAATAGTTTTGTATCAAACCGCAGATTTTTTTATTTTTTTCTTGATCATTTATTTAATTGCATGTTTTGCCCCGCAAGAGGGCACATCTGACTGACTGTCAAATTAGGCCAGCTTGAGGTACACCTTGAGACAACTGACTCCCAAAAAAAATCTTCTCTCTTGATGTTGGCTCTACAGTGAAAGTTTTTTAGTTTGGTCTAAAATTTAGACCACTACATTTGAGACGAGTTAGGCACTGCAGTGTTGTTAGAAACAGCAGATGGTTTTTCGAGTTTTCGAAGTTGGCTCCAAAGTGAACGTTTTTCAGTTTGACGGTCCAAACCACCTCTTTAAATATCACTACGGCTTTTTTGCCACACCCTGTATATTCGGATATCTGCACAAAGGACGTGTCTGAAATTCAGAGCGCGGGAAGCAGTGAACGTAAAGGACATATCATAATAATGGAGGCTTTATCAACTTGCAAAGGCGTGACGTGTCCGCTTATGACAAAAGTAATTTATATAAATGTGTAGTGTTTTGTTCGTATGTTCGGCTCAATTAATACTAATAGCTGGGGTGTATGTGGCTTGAAACGCAGAACAGTTTATCTTTGAAATTGTTGCTTGTGTTAGAAAAGGTTAATGTTGTAATCATAATAAAAGGGCTGTCGTATTAAATTCAAAGAGAATGGAATAACAGGACCCTGTCAGTGTGGCTCAAACTATCTGAATCTGTATAATGTGTACTTATTTTAAACTTGGCCGGTTTAAAAGTCAACGCAGACGAAGTCGCAGGCAAAGATAGTAATATCAAAGTGAATATAATACTAATAGTGAGGGCGCTCTCGGGACGCAACAGGCCAATCGTGCGGGGGGTGCGGGTGGCGGGGGCGCGGTCCCAGTACCGATTCACCTGCGCGCTGTACCCCAACGGCCGGTGCCTCACCCCTCCGCACACCGCGCGAGCCCCCCCGCACTCCGCGCAAGCATGCGGCCACTAAGCGCACCCATTTTATCGTATGTACACTATGGTAATATACAGGGTGAAATTAATATCATTAGCATCCTTTTAAACTAAGAGTCTACCCATCAAACTGAACAACATTCACTATGGGAGCAAACAGATCGGAGCAACAAAAAAAATCTGCTGTTCCATACTAAACTGCAATGCCTACTCGACTCCAATGTATGCAACAGCAGATTTTTTTTTGCTCCGATCAGTTTGCTCCCATAGTGAAAGTTGTTCAGTTTTCGATGGGTAGATTCTTAGTTTAAAAGGATGCTAATGATATCAATTTCACCCTGAAGATTTAAACATTTTGACGGGTTCTTACCGCATTTTGGTATATTTGAGTTCCCGGATATTTCGGCAGTGTTGCAACTGCCATGATCACGGGATGATTCTTTTATGAAAATAAGAGTAGGTACCAGTTAGGTATACCTCGCGGCACGAAACTTTAGCGCTCAAATGAGTGAATTTAGACGAAAACAGTGCATAGTGCCTTGTACATACGGCCAGCGCATTCAAGGTCAGTACTAGAGATTCGTGCCGCGACTTATACCTAGGTAGGTATTGCTCCGTTTCGGAGCTAACTTGAAGTGAAAAAGTTAAAAGTGGATTCAATACCTACGGTAGGAATACCTCTACTCAGGATGTTCAAAATAAAACTGATCATTTCTTAGTTCTCTAAAGCGAATCGTTTCAGAAACTTCGAATGGACTGTTTCTTAGTTGAAAACTATATTTCGTCCAGAACAATATGCATGAACGGTGCTGTTGCGGACAAAGGCTTACAAATTGAATGGCTGGGACTAGGAGCTCAACGGATGCCCGGAAATGTTAGATAGAGAAGACACGGGACATGCCCGAATTTGTATAGCACGCTATACAAAGTTGTATGTAGAGTGGCATCTGGTCCGAAATTGTTTAGCCTACTAGGCTACCCTTGGGCAATATAGAGATCGTGACGAGTAGGTACATAAACCGGTATTGTAATAAGTAGAGATCGGATATTCGGATGCATATTTACCTAAACTTCATTTTTCACAAGAATAATGAACACGTCTTAGTTCGTTTATGAAGTCCCGGGATTGCTAAACGATTTAGGACACACAAAATATCGTAGAACTTGGACATTTGAACAACGTTGTCAGAGTTTTTTTATGTTATCAGAGTTGTGCATAATTATTGTCCAAGTTGTTCATGTTGTTGGAAGTAAGTTATATCATAGGGGTGTGACTACCTACGAGGATCAGTATGACAAAACAGTGCGGGTTTCCCGATTTTTTTAAATAACTTTATTCAGAAAGGCATATCCATAGCCTGTTTTCGTGGCGAAAAAAGTGAAGTTTAGGTAAATATATACCTACATCCGATTATCCGATCTCTAGTTATAAGGTAGTTCGATACTTTGATCTAAGGTTCTAAGTATATAGGGTCTTTTGTAACATGCTGACAGCTTTTACTATCAGACCCTTATCAGACCATCAAACTAGACAACTTTATATAAGGAACTGACAACGGAATATTGAAAAAAAAATCAGCTGTCTCATACATTTGGGTTGACAAGGTTTGCTTTTTTTATGGTTGAAAAATCATAAATTTGCTATTTTTTTAATGATCAAATATAACATGCGACATTTCATACAAATTTTAAGTCCGACGCGACTTTTGTGGGCCCAAATAGAATTCCGTGCCAAAAAAAAATTGTATTATCTAACAGGTGACAATAATAACTTAATAACTTCTATTTCTATTCTAGAAACCATTAGGAGGTACAGCTACTGACTTCGTGTACTTATAATGGTTACGTCAAAAGGTATAATTATTTTAATTATCCCAAATATTACGAGGAAAAATATCCCAAATAACAGCGAGCGCATCACATCTGGCTATTCCAGAGGAATAAACATTTTGGAACAATGGGATCTTGGGAATTGGGGTTACCACAGAGATATGATAATGTCAATTAGGCGCTGAGATTGAGTTCCAGGAAAACTTCATTTATCGTAGAAAAACGTCTGGAAATTCCCGGAAAGGGTTGATCGTGAGTGTATTATTTGCTACTCAATCACGATGGTACGGCTATACCTCTTTCAATAGGTATATGGCGTTTAACACAATGATGAATCGCTATTTGGACCAACAAACTGGTTATTTTAACCCGGAATTGAATCTATTTCCCGAGGGATAGAAGCGAAATACAATATTGATTGGAAACGTAGTTTTATACCTACATGATGTTAACTTAAATGTGTTACATTCTTTAGGGGGTGCTTCTCACCATCAAACTGAACAAGGGACCAACAAGGAAAGCTCGAAAAAAAATCTGCATTCTACATTTGCCTCGTGTCGCCATCGATTTTTTCTATGAAACAACTGATATTTTTCCGGATATCAATGTTAGTTACAGTGCAAGTTAATTGTTTAGTTTAATGGTCTGAAGTACTCCGTTTAATATTTTTACAACTTTTACCTACCAAAAACAACACACAAGATGACAATGGACAACCAACCAACAAGACACAAACACAAGACTGTATGCAATGGAGGGAAGTCGAATATTTCTTTTTCCTACTCCTCCTATCTTCTTTGATTAATTCATTGCGGGTTCCAAGACAGATTATAGTCATCTCCCGGGCTCGCTGGACTTCATTGTCTAGTGTTGTGAATGGTCACCGCTGTTGTATTGATCCTGAAGTGCGATTTTTGAAAATCATACGAGCGACTTGGCAGTAGAAAGATGCAAAATCTCCATAGTAATTTTGACATTTTCTACTGCCAAGTCGCTCGTATGATTTTCAAAAATCGCACTTCTGGCTTACAGGAGTTACAGCGGTGAGAATGTGTGGGCCTATGCCCGAAATGACAAAATAAAACAAGTCTGTGTGAAAGTGTTTCTCGACACACAAGACAACAACAAAAAGACACAACAACAAGACAACAAGATGTAAATGCAAATGCGATGTAAGGGGGTGCTAACGTAAGACCCTAAAGTACTGGGTGGCGCAAAAGTAAAGACCCTATTTGGTTCAGCTATGCTATGCTTTTAGTGCCAGTACTTTTGCGCCACCCAGTATATAAATAACGCATTTATTTAAGATTCTCCGAAACATTCGACAATACAATTTCCAAGAATTCCCCTTAGATCTGTAAATAGGTTTTAATATAAGGCTGTATCCACAGAAATGTCGTGTTCCGGAAAACACTTATTGAGTTCACACACGCATGAGGTTGACCGGATAGGACAGGACACGGCTTTCCGGCTCAGTGGGTCGGACGGGAGCCGGCACAAATCCAGTCAAAGATTCTTCAGTCGCTAGCTACGCATGACCGCTTATGTACCGAGTTGTAACTTGTGACGCGGGTACATGACGTTTTGACGTTTTTTTTCCGAAGCCATCAAAAGAATGCCATCACGCCTTCTAGCGAAAAAGGGTACAAGTTGAATTGTATCCATGCGTACTTCTACCCTTTTTTCATCTATCTATCTATAACGTCATGCCTCTTTACCAGTTGGGTAGGCAGAGACCAGGGCGCGCCACTTACTATGGTCCTTACACTCTTTTGCCTCATGCACATCCATACATCTCTTCATAAAAGCCCATCGGTTTCGAGTACTCCGCAACTCCCCTTTTTGTAGGACGCAACGGATTTGATCAGCATACGTCCTACGAGGGCGCCCTCTGCCGACACTTCCCTCACATTAGCAACATTATATCTCTTTCGTACTCATCCTCTCCACAAGAACAAACCAACGAAGCATACCAGTCTTGTCACACATCTTCTTTCAATTTACATCGATCTCTTATCACACAATTTCTTACTCTATCTCTCAGCATGACACTATACATATTTTGCAAGGAACGCATTTCAATAGCATTAATTTTACTTGCATGCTTCTTCTGCCATACCCAGCACTCACTGCCATACATAAGTGTAGGCACCAACACCAACTTTTTAGACACTAATCAATGGCTATAGCCACAATGGTATGCATAGAGTACCGTTCACTTTGTTTCCCGCTGTCACTAGAGGCATAGCTTTTTTCACTAGGTACGGTAGTAGTTAGAGTGCTCCTTTGAGATTTTTAGAAGGATCCAGTAAATTTTTTCTTAGGAATATACAATTCAAAGAAATTATTTAAGAAAAATTGTATTAACATTTAAAAATAGATACGAGTAAGTATAAAAAAAACACCTCTTATTTTAAAAGCCCTTGTCGTTTGTGAAGAGAAATATAAGTAAGCTAAAAGCTTTCAGAAAGCAAAGGAAAGCGTTTTGTGAAAAAACACCTGTTAATTAGGTACACGAGTACCTCATGATGGTTTCTATAACAGAAATAGATGTTATTATTGCCACAAATCACGAGTTTAAATAAAAAAAATAAAGATGAAGTTTCGTTGGATGTTTTTCCTAATGACGTGTAGGCGTAAGCCTGTTTTACTTCAGATTATAACAAAATAAATCACAAAGTATTTTCTTTTCTATATTTTTATTATGATGGAGATTGTTAAATAGATCTGTGCGCAGAGAAATTGAAATAATTGACAGAGAAAATAGAATATAATAGAATAGTAAGTACTAATATAAGAATGACACCAATCGGTCGAAATAACACGAAGTTATTGCGATGTACATATTGTTTTTTTTGTGTTGTAGTTATTATTTGCAAGACTCCCGAGGGAGAGCTTTATCGGGAGTTCATGCACTGTTGTTTTTAATCTCTAAATAGTACATAAATAAAATTGCTAATATAAATAGGTATGCAGTCAAAGTTGCTATACGCGTCTGTCCTCATTATTTTTGTTTCTCCGCATACAAAAACAGATCTAGATAAGGTTTTCACGGCCATTTAGGGAATTTGTTCAACACGGGCGAAAATGGGGCGGGTTGTTAGTGAGATAACAATGAAAAGTAGGTTGAAAGTCAGGAAAATCAAAAATCAAACCTAAACCTTTCAAAAACCAAAACCTTTCCACGTTTCTTAGAAGGTAGCTCAATGAAAATCAAATTCTAGAGCAGAATCAATTACCATTAGCCATTACCACAGATCACAACATTACACAGTAGAAAGCCAGGCGCCAAATAGCCTGGTAAAGTTTGTTCTAGCCATTATCTACCTTCTGTCAGAGAAACAAATGAATTTACGACATAAATTCGTTACAACACCAGCTAAAAGGATTTTCCATTTCCAGTCATTGTTCCCAGTTGATAGAAATATGGTTAATATAGTTATTTTATAAAGTGTCGTGTATAAAGCGGGTGTAAGTCCAGTGGGGGGTCACCAAACCCCTCAAAAAATAATAAAAGTTCAAAATGTTAAAAGTAGTTACAAATTCAAATTTTAATACACCCTTTTGACTTAACATCCACTGTTTGTCACACCCTCTGTGTGTTTTAACATTACCCTCCCGCTAACTAGCTTTTCCAGTCAGATTTCAGTTTTCAGCTGGCGTCAAAAGCATTTAATTTAATTTATACAATGTGACAAACAGTTGAAAGTTTCAAAGCGTGAACGGGCCACAAACATCAGGCCTGGTTTTGATACTTTTCATCGTGTTACATGTCAAAGGAACATGTCGGTGACGGATTTAAAGTAATTTAATAGTTTTGCTTGATTGCTGATCAACAAAGCGTTGGCGTTTGTTTTCCAAAAGTGAAACATAGAGGTAAGCGGATATTAGGGCATGCCGCTGCGCAAAAATCCGCCCAAATCGCTTTTATGAAATTTATATGAACTATCGCATACTATACGGGCCTTATCGGGGCAGAGCGGGTCGCATTTTTGCGCGGCGGATTTCCTTCGGTGCGATGCGGCCTGTCATAGTGTGCTATCTATACCAGGGGTGGCCAAGACGTCGACCGCGGTCGACCGGTCGACCGCGCCGTGTTTTATGGTAGCCCGCGAAGAGTTCAAAAAATTTTAAAGAAAGAAAGAATCAATTTTTAAATCATGGCACAATTTTCTAAAAATCTAATATAAATTCCTAAAATTCAGAAATATCACAGAAAAAGTGTTCAGCTGTGTAACATGTGGAATTCGAAAGACTGTTTTCGAATTTTGAAACTGTAGAAGAAGTCGAAGCTAAATCTGTCGTGGTGCGAGAAGGAAATAATATTCAAACTCTGATTAATACCTACCTAAGACATATTTTTTGAAATTGCATGTTTTTGGAAACAGTGGCAGGTTTCCACATTACAAGTAGATTATCAATCAGCGTTTTCTATGATGTAAGTTATGAAAAAACATCCACCACCAAAATAAACAAACATTTTCGATTGAATCTAATCTAGGTAATAAGTCAGAAAGAAGTATAATTTTTGAAAGTAGGCCGCCAAGTATATCTGAGATTCAATGTAGACCGCGTACTTGAAAAGTTTGGCCACTCCTGATCTATACCAAGCGGAACTTTTTACCTACAATGTCTGCTAGTATTACGTCAAACAGGTCTAGTGTGTGAAGTAGCATTTTTTGCTGTATTGCGGCACGATCCGCCCTGATGTGGCCCGTCCTTATTATGCGCTTACCTTTATGTACACACAGGCGCCCATTTAAATTTTGTCCGTAAATTAAGTTCAACGTTTTTATAAAAGCTCTCAATTCTTTTGACATATTCGATATGTGGAGTGTGGACGCTATGTTTTAATTATTTTATAGAAATACATTGACGTTTTTTATGAAACAACACACATTTTTCGTTTGATGTTCGGAAGCACCCCGTTTATTATGTAACGCATTTAAAAAAGTTTACACCCTGGATATGTATGTGAGCGCTATTGTTATTGAGTATGCATAAGGGATCAAGTTCACCAGTTCCTATAGAATACGACAAAATACGGTAAATCCTTTATTTTTTTCAACAAACAGTAAATAGTTAATAGTTATGAGTTATTTATATTATGACGTATTAAATAAACAACGATATAATTATGTATACAGGGTGTAAGGAAAAGTATCATTAACCTTTGAACCACATACTCTACCCATCAAACTGAACAACTTTTACTATGGGAGTAAACCGGTCAGAACAAAAAAATTTTCGGTCCCATACGTTTGAATCGAGTAGGTATTGCAGTTTAGTACCTATTTGGTCTAAAGATTACTGATACATTTTCTTACACCCTGTAGGTATAGGGTCCTTTTTAAATCTTAAAATACTGACGGTTTTGTAAGGATATGATCAGACCATCAGACTGAACAACTTTCTCAACGAGACCAACAACGAAATCGCAAAAAAAAATCAATCAGCGTTTTCATAATTATTAAAACTGCAAACCTACTCGACCAAAATATATGGGAAAGCAAATTTTATTTTCAATTTCGATGTTATGTTGGTCCCATCAGTCAGCTGCTTCAAAAACAGTCAGCACATTAAGAACGATTCGTTATCTTAGACAATTTAAGAGGGACTCGCCTTGCGGTAGCATTTCCCCTCTGCCACGGTATTAGATCAATTAATCTTGCGCATTTACACTCAATTTTATACCTTATCATCACTAAACGAGACAGCCTATAATAGCGAAACAATAATTTTGAACATAGAACTTTTGGGGTTCACACGAGACTACTTGTCATGATTTTTAACATTCAAAATTAGAATCTAAACTTATGGGGAATAAAATCCAATGTTGCGGATTTCATGTTACCTCGCCCCCCGCAAAAAGTGGCAGAAATGTTTCTTAGTAGAATGACACGCGTAACTCGTCCCTATTAAATTGTCTAAGTTCGTTATGTATAATACCCATACCATAGTATATTTGCCCACACTGTAGAAAACTAGTACCTACTTGAACAAAGGTTTCACATAAATTGACAATGGGAAAGGTAAATGAAAATATTAGTAAAAAAAATAGCAGTCCTTTAGTTCTGCAGGGATAAGGATCAAAGTGGTTTGTCTTTGACTACGCAGGTGCTATTGTGTTGATCTTGGAACCACCCTCATTTTGTTGAATTAGAATGTGGACTTCAGTACCCTATGGTAACCATATTAAATACCACAATAAAGATTTATTGACTTAGTTCTATCAATTTTTATTCTTAAATGCGATTTTTGGATTACTTGTCTCTCTGTTTGTTTGAGAATTAAGCAAAAACTACTGGATCGATTTTGATGAAACTGTTTGATTTTGAAAACTTATAACTTATAACTGATTGTTTTCTCTCTGTATACTGTTTTTTCTGTTTGGTGTGAAATAAAGTATAATTGATTGATTGATTGATTGAACTCTACCTACAGTATACAGGGTGTACAATAAAATGGGACAGCTACTTAAAGGGGTGCTTCAGACCATCAAACTGAACAACTTACTCTATGGGACCAATATCGAAATCGCGAAAAAAAAATCTGCTGTCCCATACATTTCAGTCGAGTTATGTTTGCAGTTTTGTATGGGAGAGCGGATTTTTTTTTCGCGATTTCGATATTTTTCCCATAGAGAAAGTTGTTCAGTTTCATGGTCTGAAACACCCCTTTGAGTAGCTGTCCCATTTTATTGTACACCCTGTATTAACATGTATTTTTATTGTTCCGTATTTTCACCCTTCGGGTGGAAACGGGACCCAAAGCCTACGCTGTTCGTCCATCCATTTGTGCGTCCGTCCGTTCGTCCATACGTCCGTCCGTCCTAGCTTCAGAGGGTTGTATTGTATGTTTTGAATCGTAACAGGTAGCGAGTTGTAATTTTCACTAATGTATCCATAGTAAAAGTTATTCAGTTTCATGATCTGAAGTACCCCCTTTCTATACCTATGTAATGCATTTAGGTTTACATGATACTGAACAACTTTCCCTAAGAAACCTATAGAAAATTCGCAAAAAAAAAACGGATTTTCCATACTAAATGCAATCAGCTGATCGAACATTTGTATGAAAAGTCAAAACAAAATTCTCGAATTTCATATAGGTGTTTTTAGGAAAGTTGTTCAGTATCATGGGTACAATCACCCCTTAAAGTAATACAGCTGTTTACCCTAACACCCTGTATAAGTATAATGCCTCTAACGTGGTAACCCTACGAACCCTAGACTGCCGGTCGCTGGACCCTTTATGGGCAGTAAAGGCTCGCTTCGTTAAAGGTATGGTCGAAGGATATTGCATCGTATTTTGTTGGTGGACTAACGACGGGACGGGAGATTCCGATTTATTGCACTATGTTACATGTTATTTCTTGATGTTTAACAGCTACATTCGGAGTGTTGCTGTTTTTTTATCAAGAAGTCGCGTTGCAAGTCTGTTTGCAGGCGATTGTGTATCGGGTGCTTTCTGGCTTGCCACGAGGGGCAAACATTTTGTATTAGCTCAAACGTGTTTGTGTATACAGGTTGTAACAAAACACCCTAGTAATACTTAGGGGTTCTTCAAACCATCAAACTGAACAACTTTCACTATGGAGCCAACATCTAAATTGCCAAAAAAAGAAAGAGAGTGTCTCTCTACTTCTGTGTACACTGTACAATGCTATCCTATGCTTTGTGTACTTATACAGGGTGTATGTGTAAATAATACTGCCGATAGATGACCTCAAAACCGTTCAGAAAGTGCCACGGTTTTCGAGATATTTGGACTATAATTTTTTTCTGGAATTTAGAATCTTTGTCACTCTCATGTATAAGAAAGTTAGTGTAGCTAGAATTGTTAATTAAAAAAAAACTTAAGGTCAATAACATTACAGGGTTATCCATTATTTACCGGACACCCTGTATAGTGTCCTAAGTACGTACCTCGCAGTACCTAAAACTAATAGCTGTAATCTAAATCGACAATGAGTATCATTAAACATAATCTTTATAAAACAGCCGGTTTGTACCTATATTAAAATCGTCTTATCCCTACAGGCATTTTTCACTGTACTCACTAAACCCTGAGCTAGAAGTGTTATGAAGGACCCTCTCAGTCGTCAACTGTATGGACATAACGCTTTATTTTGACATAAACCGGCTTTATAGCGCTGCCTCGTCGTATTATATGAGAGGTACTTGCTGGACATGTTTATGAGACTAAAAATATATGGGTTTTCATGGAAATTAATATTAGAATTAAGATTATAATCCTAGGTAAATTTTTTGTCAGTTAACTCTTGATAATGAGGTAGAATTTTAGTTTTTATCTTTCGAAAAATACGATTATTTTACGATTATCTTTTGCATACGATACCTAATATAATACCTATACTTACAAATAATACCCAATCGTAAACTTGTATAATACTCGTATGTTTGCATGTATTCTTTGTAAAGAAGAATGGCAGATTTGGAACCAGCTATTTTTTACGAAAACTAAAAGCCATTCAGGACGGCCTTCATAATTATTATAAACTGAAAAATTTAAGGCATTTTAAAAAAAAACTTCCACATTTCCAGAAGTCCGGATTCAAAAGTAGAAATTACTAGTAAAATAGAGAAATCATCCAAAAAGCAGTAGCAAAATGCAACCACGACAACTATTTTCATCTAATATTATCACTAAGGTATTTTTTGGTCATTACTGGAACGTATTTGGCTTGGTTGAACTGATAATGTGTTTAATACCGTTTTCTTCCATTATCATAATATTTTGTAGTAATAAGATTATGAGTTTAGGTATCATAAGGAGAAATACCTTTCCCCCAACTTCTACAGGTATTAACTTTTTTGTTAGTTTTGTTTCACTCTTCACGCATTACTAAGTTTCATTCATGTACGGGACCTCTAAGTCTGGATCTCAAATTACATGGCCGTCTGCCAAACTCCTTTTAAAAGAGCGACGCATCGTAATGGAAACATTTAATAATTTGGTAAATAAAATCATTACATACAAGCCTATCTTATTTATAACAAACAAACTCCTACATTTTATTTGCGAATCGACGTTTTTATGTTTAAACATAAAATTGATACGTGCTGTAATTTTAAAATAATGAACATAACTGAAAAAAAAAAAATGGGTAGGTACTTCTTTCCCAAAATTTTTAGCATTAAGTAGGTAGTAACGAAAATAAAAGCTTGTAAACTAACAGTTATTAAGTTATTGAATAATAGATTGATATAAGCACATTCAGTAACGTGAAACTGCCTGAATGGAGCACAATTTTCAGCTATTAAATACCCATTTCCCGCTCTCTTGTTGTCCATTCGATGCTACAGTTTCCGATACACACATTCACTGCTACGCCGGCGCCGCTGCACCTACGTCGTAGGTCCGCAAATTACGTCAGTAGTCCAGATATTGCATCGAATTCCTCGGTATGAGCAAACTTGTCGATTTTGAGTGCATAACTGTTGTACGAAAACCCGTTCGTCGAAATCACGGTTCACAACTGTTTCGTTCGTCTTTCGAACTGTTCATCGAAAGCACGGTTCATCGAAGTATGTAAGTTTTCATACTTCGACGAACCGTGCTTTCGATGAATAGTTCTTTCGTCGAACGAAACAGTTGTGAACCGTGATTTCGACGGACGGTTTTTCGTAAAACAGTTATGCAAACGTCGATTTCGAGCTTGGCAGCGAATGTGTTCATACTTAATAAATTATTACCGTATTTCCCTCTCCTCTCCAAGGTTTCATGAAGATGGAATGTGATAAGTGGTCACATAGAAAAAAAATCAGTATCCCTTAATCGCCCCGCCTTATTTCTGAGGAAAACTGGTCTACGAGAAGCTATATTACGAAGTCATACCTACATGAAAAATAAATTCACTTTTCATTGAAAAAGGTAGGTGAATTATTAATAACAGATACTTTTCACGACCGGAATGCCGCGCTGTTTTGTACGCTAGTTGTACCTTTACCTGGCCTAGATTCCATCTACTGCTGGGCTGGGCATGGGCCTCAAAGCGAGTATGAGGGGATAAGACATCCTTCACCACGTTAGCCCATTGCTATTTGGTTTTCTGAATTAAACGTTGAATTCGCTGTTCGGGTAGTTTTGAGGCTGAGTATAGGCTATTGGTATAGGTAATTTTAATTATTAATTTAGAAAACAAAAAACTTTCTGACGTAATTTTTTTGACTCTACCACCGCGTCGAAAGGTTCCATTGTAGAGAAGATGCGGCCAGAAACTCTTTTTAGTGAGGTACTTAGGATGCTTAGTTTCTAACTACCCCGAAAGGAGTTCACTCGTGTTAAATACACTGGACTCTTAAATAATAAAAAAATTAAAGCGGTTCGCTTCAATACTCTCAAACTAGACGCTTTGTTATTTTATACACAAAGATTCCTTTGAAATGTGCGGAGTTATGGAAGCGACAAGATCTGCAAACAGATGGAGTCGACATAGTAAGTAATTGGATTGTTGTACGGCTGCATACAGTACCTTTTGATGTATTTACGAGATTTGAATAGCAACGTAAATCAAATAAATTCACGACCATAACTTTTGGGGTTGTCACAAACATTACTACAACTGCCACATATAAGTTGTTGTTTTGGGATGGAATGATATTAATGTGATGACATATTTAAATACATATGCATAATTATTATAGAAAAGTGTCTTTGTGTTAGTAAAGTCTTCACCAAACCGTTTTTTTTTATTTGACAAAGTTCAAAATCATGGGAAACGCTTTGAAACGAAGAATAGGTTAAGATTTATTTTACCCTGTAGCAATCAGAACTTAAGAGTTTACTTCATAATATAAGAGAACGCTACTAAAGTCCGCGATCAACATTGCCAGATCCCAGATTGACAGCAAAATTTTCGTGTTTTTATCGCATTATAAATTCCCAAAATTATCCTATCTTAGAGTCCAAAAGAGAACCAAATTATGCACGAAATTTTATCATTCTTACCTATATCATATCATATATCAGTATTTAATTTTACCTTTTTATAGGTAGTTAAGTACGAGGTTTAGGGAATCTTAGTAAAAATTATTGATTGTGACACAGTAAGGAAACATTTCTATTATCAAATTTTTGACATCACAACATAAATTTTGGTAATATTTGAGCACTGTCTTACCCAATACTAAAAGCCAGTATGATGTATCGTCGTAATTTAACGATTATCGTGGAATTTTTATGAATTATCGTGCGATGCCCGACTTTTATTTTCTATCGCATGACACTCGAAAATATTGTGGATCAAGGATAATTTTTTATCGCAAGTCTGGGAGGACCGTCCGCGATTAAGACGACAAAGAAAAAAGTCCACTACTCGTAGTCTTTTAAAGGGGGATCGTCTGGCTGGGGTGTCAGGACCCGCGGATTATTTCCGAATTGGATTTGATTGGATTGTTGACGCAAGATTTATTAGTCCGAGTTAAAAAAAAGTGGTTTAATGGATTGTATTCGACTTAATACTAGATAGAATATGTGGTTTAATGGTTAATGTTAGGTACTTACACCATTATGATGATAACGGTAGGTCGGTTTCCCTTTTCTTTATTGTTGAGGCTATACCTACTCAAAAAGTTACTAAATTAAAAACGTAAACAGCAAAAGAACTCTAAAAAACACTCTTCCATCACTAAGCTCATAAGTACCTGTCGTTTGATGTTTTTTCCTAAAAAATGTTGCAGTTTAGTAATTTATTTAACGAAAGGCAAGGAGCTTAAATTTAATTTAGTCCGGGCACAAAATTAAATTATTCTTCGTCGAGTCGAGTCGAGACTCCCGAGGTCAATCTCAACTGCAATTCATTTGAGGTTCTATTTAGTCAACCTCTCTAGCACGATTGACCTCTTCTCGCGTTTTTCAATGTAGTTTGAAAAAGACCGGCCAAGTGCGAGTCGGACGCGGGCACCGAGAGTCCGTACCAAAATTTATTCAACAACAAAAAAACTCCGATGTCGTTAGCGCGAGCCCAACACACATTTGGCCGATTTTTAGTTGTTTTGATTGTGTTGTTTTACTTGTTTTACAATCACGTCAAGTTTGAAGTTTGTATGTATTGCCGTTTTGACGACGATAGAGCAAAAACAAAAAAAAACCTTGTCGAAAACACGTTTTTAGTATGGGGACAGTTTTATAATTTTTGTTCTTTTATTATGCGTTAGAAAAACAAAAGTAATACCTAACATAATATTGTGTGAAAATTTCATCTCGCTACCACTACGGTTCAATAGACAGGTACAGCCTTTTAAACCTGAAGAAGGACGGACGGACAGCGTAGGTTTCTAGATAGGGTCAAACCTGAAGGACGGACGGACAGCGTAGGCTTCTAGATAGGGTCCCATTGGCACCCTTTGGGTACGGAACCTTAAAATAGTAGTGCGCGAGTAGCGAAATCATGCTAGAGGGGCAGAAGCCCCCGGGGACCTGTGGGCATTCACCCCTAAAGCTTGATAGTTTGATCAGAAAAATCTATTATTAACTAACTTGGTTAGAAGGCCGTTCCAAGGCAATTGGCAATTATTGTCGAGAAAGTAGATTTAAGAAGGCATTTAATAGCACACTATGGGATAATTAGGTGCAAGATTTATCGGATAATTAAAGAAATAATGGCTTATCGTGCAACGTAATGACCATAAATACAGGACTTAACTAATATAAGTTTAGGACCCAAGGTGTGAGTCTACTTATTAAATTGAACATTTGCAATTAAATTTTTGGCAATATACAGGGTCCTTCTTAATATGCTGACACTTTTTTAAGGAGATGATCAGACCATCGAACTGAACAGCTTTCTCTAAACATCTAAATCTAAACTCTTTCTCTGAACATCGAAATAGCAAAAAAAAAAGAGCATAGCAGACAGGGCCAGATTAAGTCATGCAGAGGCCCCTAGGCAATGCAAGTCTCGGGGCCCCCCTGACCATGGGCTAACAATGATTCTTTTCCAGTGTGGTCCAGATTAGGTGGTCGCAATAAAACAGCACATATCTACTAAAATGACGGATGTTGCAACACGAACCAAAACGACACAGACGACATGGTCCTGCTGAGCCCGTCGGTTGGGGGGCTGCGGAAACTCCTTCGCATCTGTGAGTCATATGCTGGGGCCCATGGGCTCAGATACAACCCTAAGAAGAGTGAGTACATGATATTTAAAGCTGGTACCAAGAGCTACTCATCTGCATCACCTATCACTCTGTGTTGTGCGACACTGAACAGGGTAAGTCAGTTCAAGTATCTGGGCCACTGGGTCACAGATGACCTGTGTGACAACGATGACATCGAGAGGGAACGCAGGGCGTTGTCTGTACGCTGTAACATGTTGGCTCGTAGATTTGCACGCTGTACTACACGGGTAAAAGTTACTTTATTCAAAGCCTACAGCCAGTCGTTTTACACGTGCAGTCTATGGACCAACTACACTCAGCGAGCATACAGCGCCCTGCGAGTCCAGTACAACAATGCGCTCAGGATGCTGCTAGGGCTGCCGCGGTTTTGCAGCGCATCGACTATGTTCGCGCAGGCGCATATAGATGACTTCTACGCCATCATAAGAAAGCGGAGCGCCTCGCTGCTGAATCGCTTCCGGGGCAGTACTAATAGCGTCCTGAGCGTGTTGGCTGAGCGGTGGGACTCACCCATGGTACAAAGGTGGATGCAGCTGCATGCCAGCTCATCCCCCTTTGTTCAATAATGTACTATAAAAAAATAAAAAACATTTATTTCAGACTTTCGCCCATATAAGTTAGAGGTAGTAGGTACATAGTTAAAATGACGTTAATATAATGTATGTGTTATATGTAATGTAACGAAATATAATGTAATGTATATTGTAATTGTAATTTTATTTTAATTTTATTTTATTTAATGAATTTATTTGTGAACTAACATAGTTATAAGACAATTGTTACTAACACAATATGGATGAGTAATCTGAAATAAATAATTTTTAATTTAATTTAATTTAAAACCTATAGTGTAGTCTGTTGTGTAGTGTTCCATAACAAAATTGGGAAAACGGAACACTTATTGAATCACCTCGATGTCAGTCCGTCCATCTGTCTTTAACATTTGTAAACTCGTTTATCTTGGAGACAAAGAGATTTTTATATCTAAACTATTATAAAACTGTAACAGAAGTATGTCTGTACATTGAAGATATTTACAAAAAAAAGATTACGATATGATTTTTAGATGTCCCTGATTCCAAATCACCAATTTTTGGACCTTTTGTCTGTCTGTTTGTTTGTTTGTTTGTTTGTTTGTTCGTTTGTTTGTTTGGGTGTTTGTTTGTTCGAGTATCACGCAAAAACTACTGAACCGATTTTGATGAAACTTTTTTTGTTTGATAGCTTATCATCTGACTTAAAATCTGGTATATAATTTATGCGGACGAAGTCGCGGGTAAAAGCTCGTAATATATAAAGTTCTTATAAGAAGCTGAAGCTTCGTTTTTTATATCAATTAAGGGCCCAATTAGAAGAGTGCAGTCAAAAAAAGTTTTATTATTATAATTGAGCTTAGGAGTCAAAAGATTTTTATTCTAAAATTATCATGTGGGGTATCATTAAAGGAAACGCTATGAAAATGAAAAAAAAAATATTTTAAAATCTTTTCTTACTTTTTTATTCAATTCAAATACAAAAACGATTTTTTTTTCTCACGAACCGCGGGGCCCCTTTGCGGTGGTGGGCCCGTAGGCACGTGCCTACTTTGCCTATATGGTTAATCCGGCACTAGCAGAACATACATTTGGCCCGAGTTGGTTTGCAGTTCTATATGGAACAGCAGATTTTTTTTTTTGAGATTTCGATGTTGGTGCCATGATCTGAAGCACCCCCTTAAGTATCTAGGATGTTTTGTTACACCCTGTATATTGGGTCCTTCTTAAATATGTTGACACTTTTTTAAGGGTGTGGGTACACATGTACTTCGGACGAGTGCTGACACTGCGAACGCTATTGCATAGCGTCGCCAGTCGTCACCGCACCGCCACCCATGTAATACACCTAATATCAATTCTGTAACGTGTGTTATCTCGATCCAATATAATAGTGAAATTTACTTGTGGACTATCATTTCAGAACTCTTATAACTAGATTCGGAGTTAGGCTTTAGTAGTGCAGTTAGACGAACATTAGACTCATACACGTACACATAAATCACCCCTACAAGGGGATGATCAGACCATCAAATTGAACAGCTTTCTCTATGGGACCAACATCGAAATCGCGAAAAAAAAATCAGCTGTCCCATACATTTGGCTCGAGTAGATTTGCAGTTTTGTATGGAAGAGCTGATTTTTTTTTCGCGATTTCGTTGTTGTTGCCATAGAGAAAGTTGTTCAGTATGACGGTCTGATCATCCCCTTAAAAATGTGTCAGCATATTAAGAAGGACCCTGTATATGGTTTGTTTTGTACCCTTACGTTCGTTTTATTCTGTTTTTGTTTTGCAAATAAATAAATATTTTATGTTATGTTATACTTAGTCCAGTTAACGAGCGCGAGAATGTGTTACACAATTGATGTGCGGCCGACATAATCAAATAAGAATCTGCTTCAGTATAAAACATAAAAAGACGTCTTTATAGCCCTTAAAAAAGCCCAAGCTTGTTCTGCGTCACGGCTTTATGCCAAAATAATAACTTTTTGATGTAAGTCCGTGACGCGGATTCGTTTTATGTGTTTCGTATTAAAATTTTATCATGAGGCAATGCGGGAAATATCGGTTTTTGTGGTCGGCTACGTCTTCACAAGTTCAAGCGTCGGTCTAGTTTCGCGTTTTATTTCAATAAATAAAACAAGTCTTTTGAAGAGCTTAATACCTTGACCAAAGATTTTAAAAATCTTTGACCTTGACCTCAAACTAGGAGTTACGAGTCTAGTCGAGTCATTTCATTTATAATAAAAATAGCACAGAGTAGGTAGAGGTACAATAATTTCTACCGTAAGTAGAAATAGTAGTACCGTAGTATTCGTTATATGAATAGGTAATACTAGTAGGTAAAGCTTAGATTATTTAAAATTATGCAAAAAGATCTTACGCGAAAAAATCTAAAGCACTGGTTGATTCCGCTGTAAAAAACATAGATATAATATCCAATACAGGATCGCGCTGTGCCAAATTATCTTTCTCTCGGTTTAATCAAAAATAATCCATAGCCCAAACACATAAAAACTATTTGGCACGCATAAAGTTGACCATGCTAGAAGAAGAAGGCATGAGTTGCACCCGGTGTCCCATTCTTTTTTTTTTTTTTTTTTTTTTTTTTTAATAATGTGCTTTACGGCACTGGATACCAGTCCTTTTGTGCCACTCGTATTATTTTTATTTTATTTTCCTTTTCTTTTGTTATAATTTTTCAACTGTGTTGTTTATAAATTTATATATTGGTCCAAACAGTTTCACATCCGATAAAATATCCTTCAGATCCCGAGGTACTCCGATTACTCTACTCTTTGGTACAGCTGCACTTCCGTACACTTTTGCAATGTCATCCACAAGCACCAAACGGGCAACTCCAAAATGTTGACAGTCCATAACAATGTGATTCAGATCAGCATCATCTTGATTACAATATTTACATTTGGTGTTCTCAACCATCTTCAGTCGATGCAGGTGAGTGGGTACTTGGCAGTGACCAAATCTCGCTCGGTTTATTATTGTTATCTGCCTTCTACTGTTTACATCCTTATTTTTGTGATACCAAGGATGGGCGGGCGGACTTCCTTGGATGTTGGCATACCATGTTCCCTTTGTTTTGCTAACCTCTAACCAGTATTCTATCCAAAACTCTTTCAGGGTCTGCGACAGATGCACATGGAAGTCGGTGTATGGAATTTGTAATGTCCCAGAGTGATCTTCGTCAACATCTCCTCTCGCTGTTTGGTCTGCGATTTCGTTCCCGGAGATACCTCGGTGAGAAGGTACCCACATGAGCTGAACTTTTTTACCTATACAATGTAAGTTATGAAGCAATTGTTTAATATTATAAATAATATAGTTTGTATGATGTCTAAAAGAAGTACTTTCCAAGGCCATCAAAGCGCTTTTAGCATCCGTCAGTATCATAATGTCTGTCACATCCATCTCCATAATATAGAGTAGTGCTCTGTAAATAGCATAGCATTCTGCTGTAAATATGCTACACAAGCTGTCAATTTTAAAGCATCTAGTAATCTTTTTATGAGGATCATAAAAAGCTGATGATACACTATTTATAGTTTTAGATCCATCAGTATAAATTCTGTAGCATTGTATATCCTCTAAGTACATAAGTAAATCTATTTCATTGTCAAATTTCTGAGTATGTATATATACATTATTAATGCCCATTAGAGCTTGGTATTCTATTTTATACATAGGCCAAGGTTTAACTTTATACATATTTACAGTTAGAAAATGAATATGCATACAAATTCGTAGAAGTTCAGGTGTATGTCCAGACAAAATTAAATTGGAACTGATATAGTTATCAGAGGAAGTAAGCTGAAGTGCTTGGCTTGGAAAAACTCTGTCCAAAACACAAGTATTGTCAGAAGCTATCAACTTTAAGCAAAACTTTTCTGCAATCTGTAAACGTCTAAAAATTAATGGAGGAATACAAGCTTCACATTCCATGGCATTGATTGGAGTGGAGCACATTGCTCCCGTTATAATTCTCAAGGCTTTATTTTGTATTACATCTAATTTTCTTAATAGTGATAGATTTGAATTCATGTATGCCATAGTACTGTAGTCAAAATGACTTCTGACAATACTTTTGTATAACATAGATAGAATGCATGGGTCTGAACCCCAGTGTACACCAGCTAAAGATCTCAAAACATTTAGACCTCGTGAAGAATTTTTTAAAAGTAAATGAATATGATTTTTAAATGTCAATTTAGTATCCAAACAAACACCGAGGAACTTCTTTTCATCGAGCCAGGGCAACCTGGAATTATTATACATTAAATCATCTGAACAAATATCAAACTTTTTACTAAAAATCATTGCTCCGCTTTTGTTTGGACTGATTTTTAATTTTAATTTATTGTTATAAAAATTGTGAATTTGGTTCAAAGCTCTATTTAAATCATTTACACCAATATTTACATTTTTATTTACAGTATATACAAGTAAATCGTCAGCAAATTGCAAAAATTGAACATTCTTTTGTTTCAAATATTTAGTAATCTGACAGGTGTATAGGTTGTATAAAAGTGGGGAGATGGTAGCCCCTTGCATTGTACCTTTATACACCTGTCTCGGGCCATGAATTATATTATTAAACTTAAGATACATTGTTCGATCATAAAGAAAATTAAATATCCATTTACAGAGTTTACCTGGGATCCCGATATCAGCTAAGATGGAAATTAAAGTAAAAGGATCTACATTATCAAATGCTCCTTGAACATCGAGAAATGCACAAATAGTAGCTGAATGACTATGAAACGAGTTTTTAATGTCAGAAATTAAAGCTGTGAAGCTGTCTATAGCACTATAACCTTTTCTAAAACCAAATTGCTGGCAAGGTAAAATGTTTTTAGATTCTGTATAGTAATCTAATCTAGTCTTAATCATGGATTCAAAAATTTTACCTACACAAGATGATAAAGATATGGGCCTATAGGAATTACCCTCATTAACTGGTTTATCTGGCTTTAATATAGGAATTACACATTGTGTCTTCCACGATCTTGGTATACAATTAGAATCCCATAGCAAATTAAAAATTTGAAGCAAAACTTTCTGCCCTTTTATGTGCATGTTACGAATAAGAGCATATGGAATATCGTCCAAACCAGGCGTAGTATCTTTTCTTAACTTTAGGGCTACATTAAATTCTTGCCAAGTAAATGGTAAAGATAGAAAAACACTCTCAGAATTACCATTATGATTAAAGAAATGTTGTAACGAATTTTCATCTATTTCATTTTCAGGAGCTTGAGGAGCATACTTATCCATGAAGGAAGGGATCCATTCATCATTTCTCGGAAGCTTTGGTGTAGATACTCTCTTGAATCTTCGAATATAATTCCAGATTTTGCTAACAGGTGTGTATCTATTGAAGGATTCACAAAGGTTTTTCCAACTACATTTCTTTTTTTCACTCAATAATCTTTTTTTAAAAGCATCTAATTTCTTATATTGAATATAATTTTCAATCGTTGGATTAGACCTATAAAAATTTAGTGCTTTTTTGCTATTTCTAACTGCTTCTAAACAATCACTATCCCACCATGGTACTGGTTTCCTTAAAACATATTCTGTTGACTTTGAAATTTTTGGTACACAAATATCTTTAACTTTATATAAAATTTCACAAAATTCATTATACGTTTTTAAAGGATCTGTTGGATCAATCAATACGTTTTCAAAAGCTTTTTCTGTCTCTAAAGAAAATGTTGTCCAATCTACTTTATTATACAGATATCTTTCAACTGGTTTACCAATTTCATATTTTTCAGCACATGTATGGACATCAATAATGATTGGATAATGGTAGCTACCCATGGGATCATCGTGTACACTCCAATCACAAAGAGGAGCTAATGACGGACTAACACATGTGATATCGATAGCAGAAGGATTATGTCCTGTTCTACCTACTGTAGTTACAGATCCAGTATTCAAAATACATAGGTCACATTCATCTAATATGTTGTAAACCTCATTACCTCTACTATTATTTGATAAACAACCAAAGGAAATATGGTGAGCATTAAGGTCACCTGAAAGCAAAACTGGTTTAGGTAGATTACTTATTAAGCGTTTGAGAGTACTACCCTTGAATCTTCCACGTCCCTCCTTAGGAGGTGGAGCATAAGTACATAAGATTGTTAAATTACCTAAATTTGTTTGTAATATGATTGATACACATTGTAAATAATCAAAAAATTGAATTGGGTGAACAGTATACTTGAGATTATCCTTTACTAAAATACCTACACCACAACGTCCATCTTTATCACACTGATTTATGAAGACGTAATTTGGAATCCTGGGAGTGTTGTTCTGTCTCAACCATGTTTCATTTAATAAACAAATGTCTATGTTATGATCAAATAAGAAATTGATTAGTAAGGGTTTTTTATTAATTACTCCTTCAATGTTAAATTGGCAAATTCTAATAAATAAATTATCCATACTTTTTGAATGTTTTGACTAGAACTTCGTGTATTATCGATGAATTAAGTGATCTACTCTCATTACCCAGAGTTACTAAAGCTCCGACCAAACCTTTGCAAATGTAGTCATTTTTTAATATTTCTCTTATTAATTTTTCTGTAGGAATTTCATCATTATCATTTGATTTATTTTCAGTATTTATTTTAGGAATTAATTTTGATTGTACAACCGGTTTTGGTTGCACTTTTGGTTTCATTGATGGAAAATTTGTCGTATAATTTTTCATAATGTTATCTGAATTATTGGTGTTGGTCAGAGCCTTAGCATAAGACACAACATTCTTTTTTTGTTCCATTTTTTGTCTTTTAACTGGACAATCACGCGAGATGGCTAAGTGCGCACCTCCACAGTTAATACATTTCATAACATCCTCATTAGTGCATTTAGAAAAATGATGCTCCTCTGAGCATATCGAACACTTTTGTTCGGCTTTGCAAATTTTCGCTCCGTGATTAAACTTGAAACATTTGTAGCATTGCATCAGAGGCGCAACATACTCAAATACTTTATATCGGAAAATGTCTAAATAGACATAGTCCGGTAACGTGTTTGCCAAAAAAGTTATACTGACGGAGCCAAAAGCCTTGATTCCGCCTCCCTTCTCCCGTTTAGTAAAACGTCTCACATTAACTACTTCAAACTCACAAGTGAGCTTCTTAAAAAGTTCCTCGTTACTAATGCTCGTGGGCACGAAGCGCAACACACCGATCGTCTCCACAGCCCTTGCCGGTATGAAGGCTTTCATCTCATGTTTTGTCAGAAAGTGGTCATTTTTCAAAAAATTGTTAGCGTTGCTTGGGTGGTTGAACGTTACACAAATTTTATGTGCATTAATTCTTTTGATATTGCACACACCCTTGATCTCATTTTTAAATAAGTTAGCAATTAACAATGGATTATTATTGCCAATTTTTTCTCCATCCTTGGTACTTTCGACGAAGACATTAAAATCGCCACTCACCTGGGATTCAGGATATACTCGTTTGTAGCCAGGCTTTACATACGGCTTGTAGAAGTCATCGTCGGTGGCAGCTGCAGCGGCAGACTCCGAGGGACTCCTGCTTCTCCTATTCGGGAGCTTTCTTTTCTCTTTGCCAGAGGGGACCTCCCCGTCCCCGTCCGGCATTTTTACTTTTTACAATATGTACAATAATCAATAGAAAGGTATGTACAATAAGAATAAATTGAAATAATTAAACATTAACTAAATAAAAGAAAATTTTCGAGAAAATTTTTAAAATTTCGCGCCTATATTCTTCAAACGCCCGCCAAAGAATCGTCCCATTCTACAGTGTACTGGTGTTGCCATATGTATATGTTATGATTTCAGCCGAATTGGTAAGATCAAATGAAGCAAAAATGTATCAAATCTTTTTAAATTATTTGTGTGTTGCAAAGCCGTGGTAGTAAAAAAGAAAAAAATTGACAACCCAATCTGCCATATTATTTGAAATTGTCGCTAGCCGTCAAATTAATTTTTATTATTTTTTATCCACATTTTATGTTAAAATGGTTCGTATTTGCTTAATCGACGGCTGCAAAAGCGAATATTTTCCAGATTGTGGCTTATCGTATCAAAGGTTTGTATTTTTAATATGTTTTAGTCTTGAAAATATTAAATTAGTTAGGGTAACAACAAACATAGAAGGTAAGCATCGGACGCATATGTTATGATAAAAATTACGAAGATAAAACTGTTCTAATATCTGTAATAAAACATAGTAGGAAGGTAGGTACGCGCGGCCAGCTTATTTTGGTTTTGTATAGCTTGATGTGTCGCCGTGCGTACCTACCTATGCGTTTAGGGTAAGAGGTTGTTTGTTTGTTTGTGTGTGCCTACGAATGTTCCCATTTATCTCCAAAACGGCTTGACCGATTTAGATACGGTTTTCTGTAAAGGGTTTGTGATTTGATTAACGGTGGTTCGGTAGATAGGTGTTACGGTTTCATTTGCCAGGGGGCGCTGCAGTAAATATTTTTCTTTCGTCAAAATGAGTTATTGCGCATTTACACCGAAACGGCTTGACATAAGGTCAAGCCGTTTCGGTTCGGCTGGATGATTTTTTTACCGTTTCGAAACTTTCAGGGGTGGTTTAGACCATCAAAATGAACAACTTTTACTATGGGAGCAAATCTGAAATCGTAAAAAGAAAATCATAGTAAAAGTTATTCAAATTGATGGTCTGAACCCCCTAAAAGTTTCAGAACGGTAAAAAAAAAACAGAAGTGCGATTTTTGAACATCATACGAGTGACTCGGCAGTAGAAAATGTCAAAATTACTATGGAGATTATGCATCTTTCTACTGCCGATTCGCTCGTATGATGTTCAAAAATCGCACTTCAGGGTGTTCGCGTTAGGTATGCCACACACATACGGAAATGCAATCCGGAATTCCAAATCAATTGTGATTTTGTACAGGATTTGACAGCTGCGCAATTCCGAATGCAATTGTGGAGGGGGAAATCCATTCGAAATCGTAATCCTGATTCAGGATTCCGGATTGCAATTCCGTATGTGTGTGGCGGACCTTAAGGTACCTAGTCCATAGAAAATTCTGCTATTGTGAACCTTTTTAGTCACATACAGGTGATCCAAAAGGTTATGGTAGGCTGCCATACCTTTTGGATCACCTAGTACTATCACGTCTTTGCTCTCTTCTATCTATTTACACGCGCAACAGGCTCCGGTTTCAGGATTATTTTAATGTCAATAAATAGTTCCTTAATAGTGCCTAGTAATTAGTGCCTAGGTCAGATAAAAATAGTGCCTTCAACGAAATGAAGTTTACGAAATATTATTTTTTTTACCATAGTACGCTAGTTTGATGTCAAAGTAGCGTAAATGTGTTAGGTATAGATATATAGATACACATTGTCTGTAGCAAAGCAAAACGACTACACAAATAGTGAAAATATAATAAAAGTCCTAAAAGCATAATCGCATTGTCACCCTACTAAGGATAGGGACACCGAGTCCAGGCTGCTTTATCCCGCTCTTCCCAATATTCCGAGAAGACCGCATTCCAGGTTTTACGTAGTAAATTAATATTTCTATGGTAAAAAAACGAATGCCAGAAGCCCATCAATGCCTAGTTGTGGCCAAGGCTTGTATAGTACTTTTCTCAAATAAAGCGCGGAAATTAAAACAGTAAATTTTCTCTAATAATTCGCGAAAATTAAAACTCTTTTTATCAAAATCAATGACGAACAACGAACAACAATCTTTTTTTTTTCACTAAACAGCTTTCTATTTGCAAGCCAGTTCGAAATTTAAATAAAACCTTTGATGAGTTACCTCCTTGGTCGCCATGTTTCGGAGAAAAAGATCGTTCCATTTTTAAATTACACGACAGATATGAGTTTAATATGTAATTTATTTGGCCGCTAAACACGACAGATATGGATTTTCATACAAACATTGCGGGCTGCTGCGCGCATGTATTTGGCTAGTACAGCAATTTAGATTTATCTCGAAGAAGGTTGTCAAAATAATGCTCACATTTCCAAGCATGTTTGAGAAAAAACTAAAAGTTTAGAATCAATTCCGAATATGAAACTTTATATCTGTTTTAACAGAATATGGAGAACACTCTGAAAGGATTTGAAGCTTTCACGGTTCAGTGTCCATTCATGCATGTAATCCGCACCTAGGGGTGGGCCACGCCGCCACGCCGCCGGCGCCGCGGGGGATGAACACAATTTTATTTTCAATTTATTATTCATTCTAAATACAACGCGGTATGGTCTGCATGGTCTTAAGATAGCCTATCCTTACATATGGTTCCATACAAATAAATCTGTGGCTGTACGGTGTGTGTTGCCGCATCGCAGCGGAAAATGCGTATTTCGCACACTATAAAGCGTGGCAGGAGGTCGATCGCGCTAATATAAAACATCCAAGTTCAATCCTAATCCACTTACAGTTCTAACCAAATTGCAATCCAATTACTATTCAACACTGTGTATCGCGCTAAACTTGACTTATTTACTATGTGACTGACAGCCTTTAACGTTTGTGCCATCTGTCAAAACGGCTCTAACGGCTGTCATGAGCTGTACCGCGATTAGCGCAATACCAAATGTATAAAATGCTAAGCTTCGCACGTGGTTCAATCATGGTTCAGTTGCGATTTATTTACCGCAATTGCCCTCCAGGTCGCAATGCATTGACAGATTTTTAGTTCATAGGTACTGCAGACGTTTTTAAAAAGTTCCGCTTAGTTATGGCATACTGGTACAGAGCGCGCCGCAACGCACGGACAAAAATCCGCCCCACAATAATGCGACCCGCTCCGACCCGGCATAGTATGCGATAGTTCAAATAAATAGTATAGAAGCAATTTGGGCGGTTTTGCTTTTCGGCCCGACTCGATGCGGCCCATCACAATATGCGCTTACCTTCATAACGCAATTATAACGCCATGGATACTGTCACTACAGAGGTTTTTTTTCTATGTTGAATTTGACTACAGCCATAGATTTAAATAATGTATAGTAGTATTTAAATCTATGCTACAGCCTAATAGAACTAGTTATACAGGGTGTTAGAGTTAACAGTTGCATTACTTTAAGGGGTGATTGTGCCCATGATACTAAACAACTTTCCCTAAGAAACCTATAGGAAATACGCATAAAAAAAATCAAATTTTCATACAAAACTTCGATTCGATTGCATTTAATATGGAAAGTCAAAAAAAAATCGAATTTCCCACAGGTTTCTTAGGGAAAGTTGTTCAGTATCATGGTAACAATTACCCCTTAAAGTAGTGCAACTGTTTACCCTAACACCATGTATAAAATACAAATCGATCGATGAAATTATCAATTCAAAATCTAATCCTTATCTAATTCTTCTTCTTTGGCATTATTTTCGCCTCTTTAGCCACAGGTAGAGTCTTAGTATTAGATGTGCATTTTTGACAAATTCAAGTCAAACCCCTGCATCATCAGTCCTTGTATTTTTTATAGCAAAAACATGGCAAAAACCTATAAAATACAGGTTAGACCAGATATACGGCTTTACTAACGCAGTGCCACAATGTTTTGTCATCACGCGAGTCGTGGAATTCATTCACAGGTGCATGCCGTTAATATAAATGCAGGCACGGAAATATGTTAGCAGCAGAAATATTAAAGCTGGCGATTTTTGTGTAAATGGCGCAGTAAATTAAAACTGGTTTGTAGTTTAAGAGGGCTATCGCAGTCCAGTGACGCTCATCACATTAAAAAAGATTTCTCAATAAAGAAAGCCTACATTAAAAAAGTGCTCAACATCAAAACTACAAAAGCCTTCAAGCCTAAACATATAAAAATTTTGAAAAAAGAAAAAAAACGGCCGCTTTTGTTTTTATTCGAAATTGTCTAAAAGTGGAATGTTTAGAACATAGACCAAAAAAAATCTTTGTTTAGAACCTATAAAAGTATTGTATAACAGTGGCTTGAAGGCTTATGTAGTTTTGATGTTGAGCACTTTTTTAATTTAGGCTTTCTTTATTGAGAAATCTTTTTTAATGTGATGAGGGCGCCACTGGACTGTGATAGCCCTCTCTGTTTTTTCATACTCAGCTTTTCTACGATTCCCAAGCTGTTTAAAGCACCTACGTTGTTGTTGTAAAAATATAGGTAGGTAGCTACTTTTTTACCGGTTCTGTCCCACAGCAGGCAACTGTTTCCCCCCAAACTTTTTCAAACCCATCAGCGCAATGCCAAAGTATATGAAAGAGTATCTAAGGCAATGCGACACGTCTCGCAATAAACATTCAATTCGATACCTACTCCTTTTAATACAATGGCCAATGTTTGGCCTTTAGACACAGCATTATACAGGGTGTAACAAAACACCCTAGTAATACTTAAGGGGGTGCTTCAGACCATCAATCTGAACAACTTTCACTATGGAGCCAACGTCGAGAAAAAATAAAAAAAATCTGCCGGCCCATACATTTGAGTCGAGACGGTAAGTACTACAGTTTTGTATGAAACAGCTGATTTTTTTCCTCGTTTTCGATGTTGGCTCCATAGTGAAAGTTGTTCAGTTTGATGGTCTGAACCACCGCCTTAAGTATTACTAGGGTGTTTTGTTACACCCTGTATAGTCCTTAGAATAAAGATGGGTCTTTGCTGCCGCATCGAAGACCAATAATTAAATCTAAAGGCCAACCAAACTAAGTAACTAATTTTACGTCAGAATAGTCAGTTTACATGCGAAAGTGCGGAGTAGAGCAAGTGTACCGCGAGCGTAATCAACACTTCCTGAAAGATGCCTGCCTTCGACTGCTCTAAATGGCCGGAACTCCTGGTACATGAAAAATAATGCAGCACGAAGAATTCACTAGGTTATCAGTTAAAATTTCAATAGATCAATGGTAAAATGCACAACCCTATTTCAAATATCGGTCCAAAAATCCTTTCTGTTTGACAAACGAATTCCCGATTTCCGCAGAAACGTGCAAAATACTAATAAAATTGCACAAGTAAGTCCTGCGATGGCAGTTTTCAGGGAACAGAGAGAATTTAAAGGGTGATAACCCGGTAAATAGTGTTATGACTCTTTCTACTAAGAAGTCCCGCAAACCAAGCGATTTTAACCATAGGGGATCGGACAATTAGTCAAATTAGCAACTTTTAATCAAAGCGATGCGCGCGATGTATGAAAAATTATACTAAATACCAAATACATAAGTTTGTGCTAAATACCCACAAGTGACGTCATCAACATTTCATAACTTTTTATAGTTCATCATGATATTAAAAATAGTATTCTAGCTTAAAAAAAAAAACTTAAAATGTGAGCATAGTGTTATTTTCAAATGTTTTTTTATTTACTCAGAAGATAAAACTAAAATATACCTATTTTTCACCTCACAAGCTCGGAAAGATTCTGTTTATCATTCCAAATCTAAGTGCAAAAGTGCATTTTATCCGCTAGCGTGGAAAGAGTTTTTAAAATTAGAATCTTTTTCTATTCAATGAAGAAAAACAGCCTACACAACTTTTTTTTCATGCTGTTTATGTACTGGCCAGTGCGATTATTCTAAAAATGTGGTTGGCGCATTGAAATTTTCCTCGCTGCAGTGAGGTGAAAAGTTGTGTGTTGCACTCGGCAGCCAAGTTATTCTGCGTCTCGTACCTCTGAAACCCTCGCGACGCTCAGGATTCTATATATGAACTCGCTTTAGAATCCTTCGTTTACTCAGAAGTGCGATTTTTGAAAATCATTCGAGCGACTTGGCAGTAGAAAATGTCAAAATTACTATGGAGATTATGCATCTTTCTACTGCCAAGTCGCTCGTATGATTTTCAAAAATCGCACTTCTGGTTTCAATACAAGTATACTCGCGCCAAAAAGCAACATTGCAGCCTTGCATAACAAATAACTATTTTGCAGTCCGCTCCCCTATTATTACGTTGACATTTGTGAAGTGACTTCTTGTGGGACGGACAAATGCTACTCGTGGAAACTAAAGCGGGATTTTAGAATTTTGTTTCACGGGAATTCGCATTCTCGTTCGGAATCTCAGTTTGTGAATTAATGAACTTTCGGAATCCGGCTTAATGGTTAATTGAAATAGAACTGTCCGTTTGAATTATTTCTCGAAGGGTTTCACGTTTAGAATTCAACGAATAATTCACAAATTCGAAATACCTTTATTGTCTTCTTTCTGAATAGCTTTTGGCTCAAATTTATTCTCATGGAATTTGAGATGTTTAACAAATATTCCATTATAGGATACTCGCATTCTCATTTGATAAATAAATTATCCTTATACGAACAATACAGCGTTACTTTGGCAGCATGTTGTAAAGGGATATAACAAAAATATATGAAAAATCCTTTGTCCGACTATGTTGCAAGATTTTGTAAGCAATTTCAACATCGTCAAACACAGATACGCAGAAAGGGACAAATAACATTCATTTTTCTCAAACATGCTTGGAAATGTGAGCATTATTTTGACAACCTTCTTCGAGATAAATCGAAATTGCTGTACTGGCCAAATACATGCGCGCAGCGGCCGGCAATGTTTGTATGAAAATTCATATCTGTCGTGTTTAGCGGCCAAATAAATTACATAGTAAACTCATATCTGTCGTGTAATTTAAAAGTGGAACGATCTTTTACTCCGAAACATGGCGACCAAGGAGGTAACTCATCAAAGGTTTTATTTAAATTTCGAACAGGCTTGCAAATAGAAAGCTGTTTATTGAAAAAAAAAAAAAAATATTGTTGTTCGTTGTTCGTCATTGATCTTGAAAAGAGTTTTAATTTCCGCGAATTATTTGAGAAAATGTATTGTTTTCATTTCCACGCATTATTTGAGAAAAGTACTATACAAGCCTTGGCCACAACTAGGCATTGATGGACTTACGTATGTGTGCCTCGGCTTCGCCTCGGCCCACATTTACACGTTCGTCCATCAATGCCTCTGTTGTTGGCCGCTGCAGTAATGTACTATTATCTAGCTTAGGCCTGGTTAGTTTTCGTGATTTTTTTTTTTTAATGCCCGCTCTACTTATAATTATTATATTTTTACGACTAACACGTAGAGAGAAAAAAAAAAAAAGTTAATTATGTAGGTATCTAAAAAAGCAAGAATTATTTGGTTTTCGACTTCAATTAATTAATAATCAGAAAGCAAAGACTTCTTTTTCATAAAGGAACTATTGGAATTCATATTTTTACCTTTTCTTTCTTTAGTTTTTGTGTTATTTCATTCTAGCTAGTAAAGCGAGATTCACACAGATTTCTTCGACATTTCCATCTCAATCTGAGTAGAGAGTTTTGAAAATAAATCACCAAAAATGTGTTGTGTTATCCTTATGCTATTTCTTTGTTACTTTATTTAGCAATGTTCTGGTTACAATGAGTCGAACAAGCGTAGATTTTCTAGACTGTTAAAGAAATTCCTATTGGAAAGCATTACCTAATAACTAAGAAAATACAAAACAATTTTAAATGTGTAATAATAGGCTGTTTGACAACTAGTCAAATCAGCTACTCTTTATCGAACGTCAAAACGTGCGCTTTGTACATGAACATTTCTTCTAAATAATGAGTTCTGAAGTCATCAACATTTCATTACTTTTTAGAGTTCCGTACCCAAATGGTGAAAACGGGACCCTATTACTAAGCCTACGTTGTCCGTCCGTCCGTCCGTCCGTCCGTCTGTCTTTCTGTCTGTCTGTCTGTCCGTCCATCCATCCGTCCGTCTGTCCTACCCATTTAGGGCTGTAACTTTTGAACCATAATAGCTAGATAGTTGAAATTTTCTCAGATTATGCGTTATTTTATTACGGCGGATTTGTTAAAAAATAATAAAAATGTCAAAAAAAAAAAAAATTAAGGGGGTGTTCTCAACAAGAAACTATTTTTTATCAACCTTTTTTCTTCAAGCTCTATCGTAAAAACGGTAATACATACAAGCGTCAAACTTAGTGTGATTATAGAGCACACTCTGCAGAATAACAACAAATGCTAAAAACTGGCCAAGCGTGAGTCGGTCTTGCGTTAAAGGTCCCCGACAAAAAAAGTTTTTGTTCTATGTTAATAATGTTGTGTTCTGTGGTGGTGTAGTACGGAACCCTGGGTGCGCGAGTAGCCCGACTCGCACTTGACCGGTTTTATTATAGATTATCTTGTTATTGAAAATAGTATTCAAGCTAAAAACTCAATGAAAATGGGAGTTTAGTGTTATTTTCCAAACGTTTCTTTTATTGAAAAGGTAAAAATAAAATATATTGCATGTAGTCAAATACCCAATTACAGGAAAAATTATTGTATTGCAACGTTCGCTGTACTTAATAGACAAAATAAGAAGTTAAAATAGCTTAAATGTGATGGTAGCTCCCACAGACAAACCGATCAATTAGTTTTGCGGATATTGTATTAATAATCATAATAAAAAACAATAGTGTAAATCCAGAAAGAAAGCCACAAGAACAAAAGTCATAAAGATAAATAGAGTATCTATTTCGAGTAAATAGTCCCGCGGTAATACGGCGCGGCGTAGCAATAACTCGGTCCGTAACTTCGCAGTTACCGACGAACATGAACAAACTTCATACAGTTATTATTGCGGCCAAGTTTGAAACAACGGTCCAACTAATAACTTACTTAATGGAAATCCATTTTTCTCAAACATGCTTGGAAATGTGAGCATTATTTTGACAACCTTCTTCGAGATAAATTGAAATTGCTGTACTGGGCAAATACATGCGCGCAGCGGCCGGCAATGTTGTATGAAAATCCTTATCTGTCGTGTTTAGCGGCCAAATAAATTACATACTAAACTCATATCTGTCGTGTAATTTAAAAATCGAACGTCCTTTTACTCTGAAACATGGCGACCAAGGAGGTAACTCATCAAAGGTTTTATTTAAATTTCGAACTGGCTTGCAAATAGAAAGCTGTATATTGAAAAAAAAAACAAATTGTTGTTCGTTGTTCGTCATTGATTTTGAAAAGAGTTTTAATTTCCGCGAATTATTTGAGAAAATTTATTGTTTTCATTTCCGCGCATTATTTGAGAAAAGTACTATACAAGCCTTGGCCACAACTAGGCATTGATAGACTTACGTATGTGTGCCTCTGTTGCTGGCCGCTGCAGTAATGTACTATATCCGTCTACATTTTTTTGTGCAGGGCTTTCGAATTCGAAAATCGTAAAATAATCAGACCATCCCAAATCCCTACAATCCCTAAAACACACGTATTACCCAGTGGAAAAAAAGAACGCCAACAATTTAAAAAAAAGTTTATATCGTAATGACATTATGTAACTATATTAGTATATTTAGGGTTCCGTACCCAAAGGGTGAAAACTTGACCCTATTTACTAAGCAAGAAACCAGTTTTAGTCAACGTTTTTTCTTCACGCTCTATCGTAAAAACGGTAAAACACACATGCGTCAAACTTTGTGTGATTATAGAGCAAACTCTACAGAATAACAACAAATACTAAAAACTGGCCAAGTGTGAGTCGGTCTCACGCTAAAGGTCCCGGACAAAAAAAGTTTCTTTTTCTAAGTTAATAATGTTGTGTTCTGTGGTGATGTGTTACGGAACCCTCGGTGCGGGAGTAGCCCGACTCGCACTTGACCGGTTTTTATTCAGGTTTATCAAAGAAAACTGATAATAAAAATAGTTGATTCGGGTTTCAAACTTAATATAGTTAAAACTAACGGATTGGTTGAAATGGCTGTATTTCAGCAACAAATCCTAATTTAATGTTAATTATTGACGTAATAGATATAGACGGTGGATACTAAAAAAATTATTAGTTTCGGCAAGGAAAGTTGATCGTTTGTTGAGTTGTTGATGAGTTTATTCTATCTAAGCAAATAATTTTATCTATGATCTAAGTCAGGTACTATCTTGATGGGTAAATGCTTAGGAAGTTTCTGTTTAACTCTGACTGTCCTCAAACTGATTTAGAATATTGAGTCCTCCCTCACTGACCCTAAGATGGAACCAAAATAGGGAGGATGCTGAATGTTAATAATATAATGCGTAAACAAACATTTATTCCTTTCTGAGAGAAAAACGTGTCTCCTGTCAACGCCCGGAGAGGAGTTAGTATTGTTTATTTCTCCATAGAACATTTTTCTGCCATTTTTTGCGGGGGGAGGCGGGGGGGGGGGGGGGGTACGGTTGCTTTGAGGCTTTGACAGAGGGGGAAGTATGGGAAATTATGCGTAAGCCCGCTCCTTCCTGTCTAGGAGTACGTGTTTATCTATGCTGGGACTTATTCAAATCGTTTCATACATTAGGTTTGTACGGAACGGGACCCTCGGTTATTTCGTTCCGGTTCGATTTAAATTACTGATAAGTAGTGGATACTGGATATTGATTGGAGATTATAACTGTTCTAAGTTTTGGCTAGCAATGATTCGTTGTACCGATATTAGTGGTAGCGAGATTTTTAAGTAATTACGGTGAATTTTTTTGTGTTTAATTCAAATTTAATTTGATCAAGCTAAAAAAAAAATTCTGCAGTCTGCGTGTTTTATCCCTTCCGCATTCGCAGCTTCCTCTTTTAGTTTAATCTACTTAGATTTCCGGAACCTTTGAAATATTAAGTCCGTACTGACCGGGGTCCTGTTGCTGTTGTATTGTAAACAAAGTAGTTACGAAACAGTCAATGAGTTTCCGGTCTTTGACAACACTTCAGAGTTTCTTTGTTAACTTTACTTATTTGGTTACCCAAAGTTAGCTACATAACTTTTTAATGAATTACGAGTAGGTAACGTCCAATCATTTTGTTTGATGTTGAATCTTGTCTTACAGTTTTTGAGAGTTACGCGGTTATTATTAATATCGGGAACTCAAATTCACCAAAACGCGGTAAGAACCCGTTAAAATGTCTAGATTGAATCTTGTCTTTATTATGGGGGCTGACAAGCCAGCAACGACCCGATGAGATCTTTTGTGTTGGCCCCAACGTACCTATTTATTTCTTCAACCTTCAAAAACGTGGTAAATCAGGGAGGCCAATCCGTTTAGGGTAAGAAACATGTAATCCCGGTTTTGGATAACCATCTCCCGAGGTCGGACGGATTTATCGTCGGTTTGATTAAAAAGTAAGTATATTTCACGGCAGAGATTAGCACATGCATAGATGAATTTAGGCGGAGAAATACTTTTCATTGGATGTGAATTGGAGGTGAATTGGATCGACTGGTTATCGTTTAGTACAGACAGCGGAGAGAAGAGTATAGGATCATTTAGGCGTATTCTGAGCGTGTACCTACGAACTTAACGCCTGCCATATGCGCATACTGAATTCCGAATCAGAATCAGGATGTTGTATAGGATTTGATGCTTCCGTTCTGAACTGAATTCTGGAAGGGGCAAATCCATTCGAAATCGTAATTCTGATTCGGAATTCCGTTTTGTGTGACAGGTGTAAATATATATTTCCGCTGTTAAGGAATAAGACATGTCCGTTCAATGCACCGAGGGGTGGGCAAAAATTGTTATCACGGCATACCGTCGTCCTAGGAAGAGGTGGCGGGATTATCCAGATAATCATCCAGATGCTTATGGTGACAAGTGGCAAGAGGCGAGAGAACTTGTCTTGACGTTTGGAGGATGTAAAGGAAGGACTTTTCTGCAGCAGTGAAATTATATCATAGGCTAATAAAATAAAGTAGCCAACCATACGTGTTGGTCAACTATTTATTAGTAATGTGGCCTCCAAACAGGCAAACAATATTGACAAGTAGGTATCTTTCCTTCCTTCATTTTTTTTTGCTAGAACACGATTCGGCACCAGTTCCAAACAAAAATGAAGTTTTGTAATTAATGATCAAAATTCTGAAGGAAACCTTTAAAAAATACTTTTCGAACAAAATGTTTTACATTTCATAATTAAGATTTTAAGATATTCTAAGTTACCGAAACATTATTTAATGAACTTGATTAATAAATGATGAAAGGAAAATGAGATGATACTTATTCCTTCAAATTTTCAATCTCACTCAAGTAATTAAGCTACTTTTCGACCTAGCAGCACGTCTAGCATGATTTCACTTCTTGTGCGTGACTCGGCTGTATTCCATACTACTTTAGGCTTTCACTGGAACACGTTATTTTCGACAGAGCAAAGGCGCGTCGCGCGTATGTAGAGAAATCATACTAGACCTGACCCTCTAGCATGCTTTCTCTACTTGCACGCGACTCGGCTTTTTTCCATACTAGAGGTGGCGGCAAGCGCGGCTTGCTTGCGCTCTCCGAAATGCGCGGGAACAGGTTATTTTGTATGCAACGAAGGCGCGTCGCGCGCGTGTAGAGATATCATACTAGACGTGCTGTAGCACTTTACAGACGAGCGACCCTTTGCGGTCACCGTGTGTCGCGGAGGGTCGCGCGACTGTCGTGCGACTGTAAAGTGTATGAGTGCGACGTTCTACGACCCACAGCGACAGCAAAGTGTCGCTCGTCAGAGCCCATAGTTCAATACGCAAAAACATTACCGTCCTTCTGGCGCAGTCGGGTAAAAAGTGTGAACTCGTCAGAGAACATAATAAAACAAAATAAAACAACACTGATGAGTTAGAGGCAGAGGTGTAACAAAGTTCATATAGCCGGAACGTGACGATTGCCACCCTCTGTCGACGGGGCCGCTCTTTATTATCTCAAACAACAGATAGGACGTGGGCGCCACAGATTTTTGATACAGTTACGTGCAGACGAAACACTCGTTTGAAATTGTTAACAACGTGAAACTACTGGGTAGAAAAGTTGTGCTGTTTATTTATCTTGCTGATAAGCGTCTGTCCAAGAACATGTGGCCTGCTCTGACTGGTATCCCGGTCTCTGGCACATATAGTGTGGTGTACTGTGTAGTTCAGAATGGATCTCTGATATACATATACTGCGAGAACTCTTCGATATTGACCGAGATCACGCACAAAGCAGGTTTTGAAAGTGGACTGACAGACTTGAATGTTTTACTTGCCTTCAAGCATGACAAGTTTTTTCTAGTTATTCAAACGTCCAACTGTAATAATTATCACTAGTAATTTCAAGCCTCAACAGACCTCCGGCTGGCATCTAGTGGCGGTATCGAGGTACCTATTCTAGTAACTTGAAGCCTGAAGCCTTCTAGTGGCAGTATCGACGTACTCGTGGCAGGTCTCCAGTGTTTATGAGGATGGTAAAGGTAGCGGTTGTAAGTGAAGCTGTAAAAATAACGTTTTCGTTTCTGTACGGAGATTGATAGCCTCAAAGTCCTCTTAAGTCATTAGTAAAAGGCATCAAAGCCTCATAAAAATCTGGAAGTCGCCTAAAGGGTAATGGAGCTATTCTCGGAGTTTCCCTGCAACATAGAATCAGAAATGAAGAGATTCGCAGAAGAACCAGAGTAGCCGACATCGCCCAAAAATAGATAAACATAAGTGACAATGGGTGGGGCACATTGCTCGCAGAATCGATGGCCGATGGGGTCAAAGAGATCTCGAGAGGCGAACGCGTACCTACCGGAGAGCGCAGCGTGGGTAGGCCCCACAGGGTATCCCCACAAGGTGGATCCACGATCTTGTGAAGGCGGCGGGAAACCGTTGGATAAGGGCAGCGCAGGATCGGCCGGGCCATCTTTGGGGGAGGCCTATGTCCAGCAGTGGATGTATATGAGCTGAGATGATTAGTAAAAGTTCAGTGGTAATACCTGACGAATCTACTTCAGTTTTCACCTAGATCTTGAAGGTGGTGCGAAGGGAATTGTTCTCGAGCGAGATCTAATAAAGCGAGCTCTCGAGTTAAACGGATTTGTTCAACCCCCTTTAATGTAGATAGATGCATAATCCAAGCCGTATTTATAGTACGACAAGCAGTCGGAAGTAATCTGTCCGAGGTGCTAGTCCTCTAATTACCTACTGTTATACTGTAATGAAATTGAGGAAACCTCATGGAATTTGCGTCTTGAAATGTATTGTATTATCTTATTCTGGGCATAAGGGATACGGGCTGAAAATGATGATGATGATGATGATTATAAGCGTTACATATTAAACGGGGTACTTTAGTTTAGTTTAGACCATCAAACTGGATTGAATAATCAATGTCTGTATTTTTGTTTGTAAATGCGTTCCTAAGCCGTTCGTCCGATTAAACTTTGCTGGGTTGTTGTGCGAGAGACCACAAAGGTTTCTGAACCAAATAAAATCGCATTGCAATGCATGCGTCAATTCATTCGCAAGAGGAATGCAGGAGGAACAATTTTACATTCATTCATACATTTTGGAAAATAATTTTTTTGGATTATCTATTGCAAATCAACTTGATCGAACCAGACTCGGGTAGAAAATATGTTCATAACAATATTCTTCTCATAGTTTTATGCCTTGCGGGATTCGAATCCGCGACACTTCAAAGACAGGGCAGGCCCAATACTAACAAAACTATCGGGCTGTAAATCAACAAACATTTTGCACAATACACTTTTTTAAACGTAGGTATACAGGGTGTAACACAACACCCTAGTAATACTTAAGGGGGTGCTGTAGACCATCAAACTGAATATCTTTCACTATGGAGCCAACATCGAAATCGAAAAAAAAAAATCTCGACGTTGGCTCCATAGTAAAAGTTGTTCAGATTGATGGTCTGAAGCACCCCCTTAAGTATTACTAGGGTGTTTCGTTACACCCTGTATACTAAACTTTTTCAAAAGCACTCTGAGCCCAATTATCGATTTCCCTTACAAAATGTTCTTTCAGCTTTTAAAGTTCGGAAGAAGAGTTTCAAACTTCTTTGCAAACTTTTAAAGGACTAAAGGACGTAAGAGCGGAGTTGTTAAGTAAATCTACTAACTTTGTATAAAAGGTAAGACTACTGTGACTTTTATGAGTAAAATATACCAAGAAAAAAAATTTTTGGATATTGTGTTGCTTAAGAAATAAATTGGGAAAAAATAACAACGTAGGCAACGAGAGGTACTGATGAAAAGTTGGATCGACTGGATGTAAACCTTACAAGATGGAAAACAAGATAAAAAAGGAGGCAAGGCTGCGTGATAGAAAGAGGACAATTATTGTGGAAGGGAGGGACAAAAACTCACAAAGGGTTCGGTTGTAGTGCCGATGGAACTAAGTAAGGTCTTATTGCTTTTTATTTGTACCTATGGGACATTGGATCACAGTATAAGCATGAAAGCTTAAATTTATTTACGTATTTGTAGGTACCTATTTGTTTTTTCAGTGTGTACCTATAAAGGGTGTAACAAAACACCGACCGTTTAACCAGACCATCAAACTGACCAACTTTTACTATGGAGCAAAAATAGAGATAAAATTAAAAAGCTGTTTTTGGTATAGACTGGAATGTATGAGACAGCAGATTTGCTGTCTCAACGTTGTCTCAATATAGCAAAAGTTCAGTTTAGGCTTTGACTGCCAAATGACCGACAAACAATGGAAAATCCCTTGTTACACCCTGTTTAAAGGTAGCTTTTTAAATGTATGTATGGGACATTGGTACGAGCTTATGTGTGTATAAATTAGTTTTTCTGTATATTAATTAAAGTTATGATCGTTTTAAGATCAATAATATGAAATTGTGAGCTACAATTCTCCAGAAATATTGAGAAGTCATTACCATCAGTTGAACAACTAGACCACACAGAAAGGTTTACCTAAATAAACCCTATTTTAATGCTGGTTAGATTATGTGTATAGAAAATGAAAAGAATTTCCATAAAAGATGTTGTAAATAAAAAAGAAAGGCGGAAATGTGAACCCGAATCATAGGACCGATTTCCGATTTCGTTGGTTGGCCGAACATTGAATCCTTAACTTGTTTTCGATTTATTTCCTTTTATACTTTGGTTAGTTGATGGATCGTTTGCAATTGAGCATTCGAAATCGGGCATTGAATGCTTAAAATTTCAATCACCTGATTGCATTTTAGAATGGAAAGTCGATATTTTTTTTTACGAATCTCATTTTGGTTTCTTTGGGAAAGTTGTTCAGTATCGTGAGTACAATCACCCCTGAAAGTAGTGCAACTGTTTACCCTAACACCCTGTATACGGTTTATACAGGGAACTGACTCTTTTTCAAGGGGATGATCAGCACGGCTAGCATGCCACCCACGACAAAGCGTTTAAACGAGAAAACCGTCATGCGCGCTCTCTTTGGCATACGTAAAATAATAAAGATGGAGGCACGTCTCGATTTTTGTCGTTTTCTCGGGGGTGGCATGCTAGGCCTACAGACCATCAAACTGAAAAACTTTCTCTATGGGACCAAATCGAAATCGCGAAAAAAAATCAGCTGTCCCACACATTTGGCTCGAGGCTTGCAGTTTTGCATGGAAGAGCTGATTTTTTTTCGCAATTTCGAGAAAGTTGTTCAGTTTGATGGTGTGTTCATTGATTTTTGATTGAAGGACCCTAGGTTATTATCTAGCAGTGGCCGTGGCCGAAATCCGTGAGGAGCAATACACACACACATTAGACCAAAAATACTTACCTATTAAATAAATTATTCACCTAAATAAAGATAAAACGCAAGCTAGTTTTTAACATAGGTATTCACTGTTTGTCTGAATTATCGCCGAATTGTCTGAATTATAAAATTTTATTGCCGGTCTCTTAATAAATTATCACTCAATACCTAAATATGCTCGCTTCGAATGTTTCCAATGAGAATATTGTCTACGAGGGTTGTAGTTTGGAAACCTTGTGAATCCATTTCTTTTTCTGGCACAAATCACGACTATCATTAGGTAGGCTTTTCGCACCCCAGAGACCGCTGCTCTGAAAAGGGAGCTTGTGTTCAATCCTTATACTTATATGTAGGTAGTAGTATATGTATATCGCAATCTTACCTTTTCTTCACGACGGCTATGAGAATTATGTGTTGAGTGTTCTTCGTTCCTCTTATTGCCCTGTAACAAAAGGAATAAGGTTTAAAATCAAGCAGTAAGGTTACAAATGGCACGGTTTTTTGAATAAAAGAATCATTCATGTAAGGATCATAATCACAATGTACTTCACATGGCCTATTTGACGAATATCACACGTGTCAAATACGCGTTTCTACATGAACATATCCCAGTAGATGTTTTGGTTGTGTTTTTGCCTATTTCAATCCTTTTATGTGCGTCGAAAACCGAGGGGCGCAGCCGGTGAAAAGCGTATTTTTTTTCATGTGTGATACTTGTCATGAAGTGCTTGCATAAGATTAATGTTTAGATATATGTAATTCGTATGTTCTTCCATCACGCTAAAACGGCCTGAAACGATTTTGAATAAACTGGTACATCAACTAAAGTGAAGATACATCAAAAATATACTTAAGAGGAAAAAAACAAGGCAGAGCTCAGAAATTATTTCTTCCAAAAATATCGAGGGACGGGCTACGCAAAAAAAATTATTAGATTGAAATGTGTATTAATCACTCGTTGGTTTACTTCACCTACAGTAACACACACACACACACACACTACACTTAGGGGCTGTTTGACCACTTTTTGATAAGTTCTTGTTAGCTTATTTGACAGATAGTTTGACATATTTTGTATGAAAGATAAACAAAACAAAACAAGATAGGCAAAACAGTGGCGTAGAGTGGGTATCAGCCGCCCGGGGAACACACCGATTTTGTTGCCCCCTTATCTTTTTAAGAAAACCTACACTAACAATAATGGAGTGAGCGAAGCGAGCTCGAAATTGTTCTGCGCATCTATTCGGGTCGTGGTCAGATATCTTTTGATTTATCCATGCAAAAAGAATTTTGAATTACAGAAACAGAGAGGGTAAGTACAGCTTTAGTAACGTCCAAGATATGTCGGCTAGTATAATTAGAATTACCAGAAAGCTAAAAAGGAGTCGGAAAATTTTTCCGTACTTACTTATTTTTATTAGGAAAAAACGTCAACAAACGTCAACGAACTCTATATTATGTATTTACTAGCGACCTGCCCCGGCTTCGAACTGGTGCAATGGTGATATAAACCTTCCTCTTGCTCTATCAATCTTAGCAATCAATGAGCGTTTTTCTTTTCTTTTTTAATTTTAGTTCTTAAAAAACTCGACAGATGACATGCTTATCGCTCCATAGAGGGTTTTACGTAGTAAATTAATATTTCTCTGTTTCTATGCCATAGCGACGTAGGCGAGATCCTGTCAAAATCATGTCAAGACTGCCTGACTTTTTTTTAAAGGCCAAGGGATCGTGTCCATACAACCATGTCTGACGTAAACAGTTTCATATTTTCGAATAAAATGATTCGTAAATAATTAAATTTTCAATCAAAAGATGCGTCGGCATCTTTTTGATCATCTTCTCCCTCTTTATTATTTTAAAGAAACATTTTTTGAAATTTTGACCTTTATTCGCACAGACCGTAACGCCATCTACCACCATCATGGTCATTTATCCACTAGAAAACCAAAAGAAAAACACTCATTAAAAAAAAACGCATCAAAATCCGTTGCGTAGTTTTAAAGATCTAAGCAAACATATGGACAGACAGCGGGAAACGACTTTGTTTTATACCTACTATGTAGTGATAGTGATAAAGAAAATCAACGCTCTAATAAAGCCTTAAGATTAATCCAATTAAATCCTAATTCCCTAACCAAACTAAATGTGCAATCACTGGCGGCCTTGGCGGTACAATCACGCGACAATCTTATCGACGGCTTGGAAGCACAAAATCACTGTGACAATGTAGGAAATCCCGCAAATACAGTGTTCCGTACATAGCTCCCTTTGCACGAGTAATGTGGCAGGGGGATAAGCTGGAGCGGCTTCCACTGAAACGTAATCTAATACAGTACTGATGATACAACTTAGTCTTACGGCCCGGGGATGGCGTACGCGGTACGCTGTTATAAACAGTTATACTTTGTTTTGAAATGTTTGTGACTTCTGAAGGTTTGGTTCTGAGAATATTATTACCTATCTATACTATGTCCTCTGGTGTAGGCAGAGATAACTACCGCCAATGCATGCAAGGAAAACATACAGACTTACACTCGGCTGCAGAAACGCTCATTAGTGTTAATCCTCCATTAAATCTCTTGCTAGCTTTTGTTACGTCAACAAGTGACAGCAAGAGATTTAATGGAGGATTAACTTTAATGAGAATTGCCATTGAGAAATTGATATTATTCTTGAAAAAAATATTAAAATCGGCCTAGTTTTGGCGGAGGAAACATGTTTGTGTTTGTGTCAGTCTATGTCTGTGTTTTAGTCTATTTTATTTAAATGTAGTAAAATCAGTCCGAGTTGCAGTTGTCACTTTCGCATGAGCTAGATCTGTTTAAAACATTTCCTTCTTTCTTGCTGGCTGCGTTTCCTCCCTTTCGATATCGCGGACGCAAAATGCACTTTATAAAG
The DNA here is from genome assembly GCA_922987775.1 of Agonopterix subpropinquella. Classification (NCBI taxonomy): domain Eukaryota; kingdom Metazoa; phylum Arthropoda; class Insecta; order Lepidoptera; family Depressariidae; genus Agonopterix; species Agonopterix subpropinquella. The sequence goes on from OV277710.1 coordinate 8,074,470, forward strand.
TTGCGAAGGTACCTGCGCCCTTTGTCATACCTCATTCTATCGGTATCTCATGCTTAACCAAAATAATAGAAGATTTAAATATATAATAAAATGTATCAAAACGAAATGAACAAAATGTTTAAATAAAATATTATAAATGCCACTTCAATGGGACAAATAAAATGATCATCGCACCCGTGTCCCAAATATGGGACAAACCACAAACATTCCAAGGGAGATAGACTTGACCCAAATGTGAATAAAGAGAGAATGTACTTTGCGACCCTCATAGAAAAAGGTTGAGTAGAACTGGCCCATTTAAACCGAACCTCTGGGAGTATTTTTGCATAATACAAGATAATATTGTCGTGTATGTAGACAATTTTCTCAAATTTTCTTTTAGGTTGTTTCTTAAAATATTTGAAGATAAAGTAAAGACAAATGTAGGCAATTAAGGGTCTTATTAAGGACATCGCGTCGTTGTTCCTTATTTCATGAAAGAAATATATATTTAATATATTTTTAGGATTCTGTACCCCAGGGTGAAAACGCACCCTATTCATAGGCCTACGTTGTCCGTCCTTTCGTCCGTCCTCCCGTCTGTCTGTCTGTCCTACCTATTTAGGGCTGTAATTTTTTTACCGTAATATCTAGATAGTTAAAAAATTACCAAAATGTACGTTATTATGGCGGATTTGCTAACAAATAATAAAAATGTCAAAAAGTTAAAATTATCAAGAAACTAGTTTTTATCAACGTTTTTTCTTCTCACTCTATCGTAAAAACGGTAATCCATACAAGCGTCAAACTAAGTGTAATTTAATGATAATAAAGCAAACTCTACAGTATAACAACAAATAATAAAAACTGGTTAAGTGTGAGTCGGTTTCGTGCTAAAGGTCCTTGAGAAAAAAAAAAATTCTTTACGTTAATATTATGTTGTGTGGTGGTGACCAGGTGCGCGACCGTAGCCCGACTCACATTTGACCGGTTTTTAGGGTTCCGAAGTCAAAAAGGAACACTTATAGTTTCGCCGTCCGTCTGTCCGTCCGTCTGCCCATCCGTCTGTCCGTCCGTCTGCCCGTCCGTCTGTCCGTCCGTCTGTCTGTCCGTCTGTCCACGGCTTATCTCGCTTAATACAAGAAAACAGTAATTTGGCATAAGTATACATATTTATCATTCCGACAAAGTGGTTAAATAAAACCTTAAAAAAAAATTTTTATGGTACTTACCTCCACTACACGTGAAGTGGGAATGATTTTTTTTTCCTTGTTTATCCCATGTTGTGGGGTATCGTTGAATAGGTCTTTTAAAAGTATTGTGGGTTTGGGAGAGCCATTTTTCGATTTAGGGATCCGTTAGCGAAATATTAAGCTTTAAAGCGAAAATTTTTGTTAGAGTCAAGTGCCCCCCTCTCCCAGCTAAACGATTGTAGTCGGAGATGTGAAAAAATTCATGGCAATAGCATATGCTATATAATAACGAGTTTAAAAGGAAAACTATGAGACCGCTATGTAGACTTTACAAGTTTACGAGTAATAGTCGACCAAATAATAAAATGTACTTTTTAGAATTTATTTGCCGTTAAACCGTAGTATAAAACAGACAGTCTCCTTCTAAGTCCATACTATATTGTAACGGGCAACTACGAAACCCTACCCTGCGCGTGGACCGACACTTGGCCAGTTATTATTTACTAATAAAGATGTGTTTTTTTTCATCATCATGTACCAGTATATGTTTCACTAAAGGGATCAAGGGACAAATATAAATATAATAGGGCCATAATCCAACATGGCTAGCCCAGAGCCGACGAGAAGAAAGAAACAGGAAAGAATCAGAGAAACAGGGAGATAGAACGATTTTATATTAACTAATGATCCTTTCATGCGGTAACTAATAAGGAAAATACATTATATTATTATTATCATAAATAAATACGGACAGCGCAATATATTACAGATTTCACGCTAAAGTTATTATATTGAAATACGGATTGTTATGGCATAGTGTAAATAACGAATAGTGGTGAAGCTATCTAAGCTAGCTATGAGGTGAGCGGCAGGCCAATCGTGCGGGGCGTGCGGGTGCCGGGAGGAGTGCGTCCCGGCCCGCGCTGCCTGCGCGCGTACCCTAACAGCGAATTGAGTTATGGTACGCCCGTCCCCCGCGGTACCCGCACGCCGCGGGCTTAGATCCGCCGCGACCACTGAGCTTCATTACTTATTTTATTTACACTATGGTTATGGTGATGTGGTTTTGATATTACTTACTTATTTTCTCGTAAACCTTGAAATTTTTTTTCGTCACAAAATCATTTTCTTATCCCATCCTATTTCTACCTAATATTATTAATGTGAACTTAATCACCAATAAACGGCTGAACGGATTTGGATGAAATTTAGCACATATATAGATAGAATATGTTATATGTATATGAAATTATGGATTACCACAGATACTTTTTTAAATTCTTTGCTGACGAAGTCACGGAAAATGCTTAAATATCCTACTTAATATTATACACGCGAAAGTTTGTAAGAATGGATGGATGTTTGTTCCGCTTTCACGTAAAAACTGCTGAACGGATTTTGATGAAATTTGGCATACATATAGACCATGGCCTGGATTAACACATAGGGTACTTTTTATCCGGGTAACGCAGACGAAGTCGTGGGAAACAGCTAGTTAATACTATACCTTGTTTACACTTTTAAATAATACGGTTTAGTGCATGGTGTCAGTCATTCATCATACATTCAAAATGGCGGGCGGGCACATTCATCATGCAGTCGTGAATAAAATACTTATTGTTTAATTTCATTTGTATTTTAAAGATTAGCTAATACAAAATTCAATTATTTTTATTATTTTATCAAATTAAAAAAAATCCTCGTTGATCGGTTGTTTATGCTTAGCATTGCTATTATGCCAATGTGAAGTAGGTATACCGGAAGATTTTTTTTAACGTTCCGAAACATTCAGGGGTGGTTCAGACCATCAAACTGAACAACTTTTAACTTTTAACCGGTATAAGCTAAATACAAAATGACGGAGTCGCCGTGGAGAGCCTTAAAACACCCGACCGACATGATCGCCTGCGAAAAGATTTGCTAAGCGACTCTGAAGGTACAAGTTGGTAGCTGACCGCACGCAGCAGCAGCAGGCGAAGTGTCGCTGCGACACTACTGGTTTGTACGTATTTCTATGAAATACCCTGCGTAGCTTGCGAAACGTCATTCGACGACACTGATTTGCGGTCGGACTTCACTGTCGCTCGAACGCAGACCAAGACCCCTAGACAAAGTACTTTCGATTAGCGTTAACGACAGTAGAAAACCATAGATATACAACGTGTTAATGAATTAACGCAAAACTAGAAAGTAGTTTGTTTAGAATCGAGAGCTGAATCGAATTATCATGGTTTCAACAATGGAATTTTTTTTCAAAATATTAAATAATTTGTTAGCAAAATTTAAAAATTTCTGAACCCGTTGTCAACCCACCGTACAGGCACACTCACCCTACTTACTACCAAAACAAGATTATAAAAATGTATCCATGAGTACGTTAGCGCTCTCTTTCAGTGCTGAAAAGATAACAAATCATTTTTGCCTCAAAACTTAAAATGCGAATAACTTTAAATTTTAACTATCAAAATAATGAAATTATTGTTTCAATCTAATTATTTTGTTATAAATCAGTTGGGGTGTATGAGGTTTTGCGCTAATTTATTAACACGTTGTAGTATAGGGTAGATAAATATTATGAAGCAAGACATAACAACACTACTTGCCATCTATTCACACTTATGACAACCGCCCATTAGAATAAGTGAAATGTCAGTAGTAAACAGATACCGTCTTGAACCATTTTGTCACCAGACCTCCAGCTGGAAGACTCCGCTATTTCCTTACGTTAAGAACAACTTTTGCTTGAATTTGCTTAAAAAGTGGTGCCATTTGTGTATCTGATATTGCCGGTCTTTAGTTTATACGTCTATGTAGAAAACATTAAAAATGTATGGACTTGAAGTATGGTGGCAAAAGCAAATGTCAAAATGTTTCAATCACCAATGTCAAATCTATACATTCTGTCATTTCTACTAGCATCTACGTCAATAGAAATGTTACTTTGTCTATAGGCCCAGTAGTCTTACTAGCTCTATTCACATTACGACGGGCGGGCGCGGAGGGTGCAATGTAAAATAATACATATTTTAGTAATAGTACCAATTGACAGTGGAAAACGGCGCTGCAGTCGGGTTCGAAATCATGACTGCAGCGATATGACGCAACGATGTATCGCTGCAATATGTTGTAGCGACATGTCGTCTGCAGCTGCTGCATGCGGTCGGCTACAAATATGTACCTTAAAAATTAAAATGTATCGGTACATTTAAATTTTTTGGTATACATACTTATACCACCATCATAATTGATTTAATACATAAAACTTACTCCCTGTATGGTAAACTTCAAGAGACGGCCTACGGAATAATTAATTATACGGCCAGTCGTAACCCGTGAGAGGACGGTTTAAGCACGGTCCGCCCGCGGGCGCGGGGTCGAGTAGAAAATTAATTTTAGGTGCTCATCATCCGAGGGTTAACCACCCCTGGCTTACCGGTGCTCATGTTTACTTATATTCACACTTGTTAATCTATTTAGTTAAACTCATGTCGAAAGTTAGTATATAAAAAAAGAAAAAAAATGCAGCTGACTGTATACAGGGTGTAAAAAACACCCTAGTAATATTTAAAGGGGTAAAGAGACCATCCATTAGACCATCAAACTGATCAACTTTCACTATGGAGAAGTCATCGAGAGAAAATAAAAAACATCTGCTGTTTCATTAAAAAAAAAACGCCAGTATCTACTCGACTTAAAAATATGTATGGTACAACTGATTTTTTTTTAGTTTTTTCTACGTTGTCTCCATAGTGAAAGTTGTTCAGTTTGATGATCTAAACTCTAAACGACCCCTTTAAATATTACAAAGGTATTTTGTTACACCTTGTAAAAGAAACAAACTGTTTCAGACAGTTACTGTGGGTAGTAAAATACTAAAACATGTATTATAATCTAGTTACTACAACTTTGAGCATTAACTTAGTAATTATTAAACGTATTATCACACGACACCAACTTTACTAAAATTACTGAAGTTTGACAACACTTATTTAACGTGAAATTTAATTACGCGGCTGCTAAGTTATAATTAAGTACAATTATTAATTTTCGAGGCTAAATGTTGTTTTTGGATTAATTTGGGTAGATGTGTAATATAATCACATGACAGTAAAACCATTTGGGGTGATCTTAAACCTTTCATTACTAACTATGTTTTTAAACATGTTATGATTATGAAGTATTGTATCACAATATTCATGGATTTGAATATTTTGAGTAAAAAAAAATTGTGTTGTTAAATATCAAAACCGCATATGCATGCTAAGTATATGGGAATTTATGCAAGAAAATGCATTGATGCATGCAGTCGTTGATCTTGATCTTAAATTTTATTGAGTTTCAAGCTAGTTTCATGGGATTTTATGTACTTTTGAAAATTGGCACCATTTAAATTCAAGTTTTGACTAGGAATGTGACTTACCGGTTTTTGATATTTAACAACAAAATTATATTTATTAAAATATGTATTAAATGTTCAGGTTAAAACATAAAAAAATGTGTAACACGAGTAACCGTTTTCGTATAAATCCGATACGCTAATTACAAATCGAATTAATAGTACATTACTGCAGAGGCCAGCAACAGAGGCATTGATGGACGAACGTGTAAATGTGGGCCGAGGCGAAGCCGAGGCACACATACGTAAGTCCATCAATGCCTAGTTGTGGCCAAGGCTTGTATAGTACTTTTCTCAAACAATGCGCGGAAATTAAGGACGGCCGCACATTATCAGAAATTTCTGACAGAAAAATTCTGACGCTCGCCGGAAGGCACTCGGTGCATACATTTTGTATTAGACCCCGCACACTGTCAGAAAAATTCTGACCGGTCGTCCGCTTCTGATGCACGCCGGACGGCACCTCAGCCGGACGTCAGAATTTTTCTGACGGAAGGCGTGTTAGCCATACATTTTGTATTAGGCCCCGCACACTATCAGAAATTCGGATGAGGTATTGCCAGACGTGCGATAATTATCCTAGATCTACGATATTTTTGAGTGTCATGTTCATGTGATAGAAATAAAAGTCAGGTATATTTATTTTCTGTAAACAGGCCATTTACTCAACGTTATTAGTTTCAGAGTTTTAAGCAAAATTCCGGAAAAAAACAAACAGAACTTTTAACTTTTTTTGCGATTTTGTCAATTAAATGTTGTTAGAAAACCTCAGATTTGGATTCAGCACCCCAAAATACATATAGAATGGAAGAAATCAGAACTACCACAAAACTTTCCTATTAAAAACACAATTTGACTGAATTATAGCCCCAAAAGGGCTAAGGTGGCAACACTGGGTCGATGTGCGTTGATTGAAATATGAAACACGACTGGGCTCACAAGTTGCCGGATCAAAATTTCTGATAGTATGCGGGGTGCTTCCGGCGAGCGTCAGAATTTTTCTGTTAGAAATTTCTGATAATGTGCGGCCGTCCTAAAACAGTAAATTTTCTCAAATAATTCGCGGAAATTAAAACTCTTTTCAAAATCAATGACGAACAACGAACAACAATTTGTTTTTTTTTTCAATAAACAGCTTTAAAAAAAAAAACATTCAAAATTTTGCAACCCAGTTCGAAATTTAAATAAAACCTTTGATGAGTTACCTCCTTGGTCGCCATGTTTCGGAATAAAAGATCGTTCCATTTTTAAATTACACGACAGATATGAGTTTACTATGTAATTTATTTGGCCGCAAAACACGACAGATATGGATTTTCATACAACATTGCCGGCCGCTGCGCGCATGTATTTGGCTAGTACAGCAATTTCGATTTATCTCGAAGAAGGTTGTCAAAATAATGCTCACATTTCCAAGCATGTTTGAGAAAAATTAATAACCTACTTATAACCTTATTTAATAAGTACGCATTTTAATTTCAAGTTAAGACCTTTTCATTAGCGCAACTGTAATTTAATATTAATTAAATTATCAAAGATTGAGCTTTCTAAACAAAACAATTGACGATTTGGTCGGTTTGTGTGAAAGCGTTTGATTAGACAATAACTGGCCAAGTGCGTGTCGACCCACGCGTAGGATAGGCTTCCGTAGTTGCCCGTCACAATATACGGATTTAGAAGGGGGCTTTTTGTTTTATAATACGGCTTAACGGAAAATAAGGTCTAAAAAGATTTTTTTTTAAGTTGGTCGACCAAAACTCTTTAATTTGTAAAGCCTACTTTACCGTGATAGTTTTCCTTTTAATTTCGTTATATATGCTATTGCTGTGAATTTTTTCACATCTCCAACTATAACCGTTTCCTTGACTCTAACAAAAATGTTCACTTTAAAGCTTAATATTTCGCTAACCGATCCCTTACTCGAAAAATGGTTTTCACAAACCCACGATATATTTAAAAGACCTATCTAGCGATACCCCACAACATTGGATGGACGAGAAAAAAAAATGTCATCCCCCTTCACGTGTAGGGGAGGTACCCTAAAAGATTTTATTTTACTACTTTGTCAGCGTGATGAATATGTAAACATGTGCCAAACTACAGCTTTCTAGTATTAAGCTCTCTGAGCTAAGCCGCGGACAGACGGACATGGCGAAACTATAAGGGTTCCTTGTTGACTTCGGAACCCTAAAAATTTAAGCGCATCTCAAACTATAAATAAAAAATAGGTACGTGCATAAGGCGATCTTGTGGCTAAGCGACTTTGGCTTCTACGAGTAAACGAGGGGACCATATGCAGAATTGATTAGACAATCTAACTAAATTGGAAGAAGTTTTGATTGATGGATGGATGTTTCGCAGCTGGGTCTGATTTCGATGAAAGCATGGTGATTTGGTGATAGTTCAAGATTAGGATTAACATAGGATACAGAAAGTTCCGGAGAATGAACCATCCCTTTTCAAAACCGTGGGTACGAGGCGACTAAGACTTGATAGATTCTTATGTATTGCTGAAGCAATGGAGCGAGAGTTTCGCCTGTATAATTTCAGTTGACACTTCATACCTTCCCGATACTTGAAACATTAACCTTGCTACAATCAAAATGTTAAAAATTGGTTGGTTGTTGCAAGGAGTCTTGTTATGAGATAAGAGATACAGGGTTACTTTTTATTCAGTGGACAAACACAACGTATTAGGTATCGTTAATAGACCACGAAAAAAAAAAATGTTTTTGCAAATTTTATTTCTTATTTTTGCCATCCCGTAAACTTGAATAAAAATTGCTGTGCTAATCGCACTGTTGATAACAACCGCGCCGATCAAGGAAGCGACAGGTGACAGTATGGTCAGTACAAACCAAACATTATTAATGAATAAATAAATAAATAAATAAATAACGCTCACAGGCACATACATTGTAATGATCCGAAGTTAAGCACTATAGGCTTGTTTAATATGGAAACCATACAACAACGGCACGAACATATAACATCCATGACCGAACCGGGATTCGAACCCAGGACCCTGGTTTGGCAGTCCGGCGTGGTAACCATTACACCAACCGGGTCGTCAATAAGTTCAGATGCAGTTTTTTTTTTATTTTTCTTCTAAACCGGGTTAAACAAAAAAACACGGGTATTCTTAATTTCGATAACCATCACGCTCGCAAAGTTTGTGCACTGAATAAAAAGTAACCCTGTATAATATGAGAGTATAAGAATGTGATACTAGAGTAAAAACGGTATTTTCAATTTTCAAAATGGTTACTAATAATGAAATATGGTCGGTACCTACAATGAAAAAATAAACTATGTAAGTACCATTTTGGAGGCCTTAAAGTATTACTTACCTACGCGGAAAATTATGCTATGTTCAAATCCCATTTTAAAAACCATTTTTATTTTTTATTTTTATATTAGCCTATTTCATCCCACTGCTGGGCAAAGGCCTCTCCCCTGCTCTTCCACTCGTTCCTGTTTATCAAGTGTAAACTAAAACTACGCCGAGTACTTAATTATGAACGTATTTTAAAGTCACCCTTAGGGACCTTTCCTAACCCAGAGAATAGAAGGAAATACAGTGAGCAATTATAAACTTTATTAGCATAGAGAGAAGGGCGAGCTTTAAACGAACTTTTGGGTGTAACCTTGATGAGGAAACGGTCCCTGAATTTCCTTGAACCTTATTAAATTAAAGAAGACGAACATATAAACGTTCCTTTATCTGTAGATATTGTTAAGTTTTAACAGTTTTTCAAAAATCGATTGTCGATTGTTTTTCAGAAATAGTACCTAAAGCATCATTCGTTATTATATTATCTTCAATTAGGTAGGTATGTCAATGGCCCCGATTCGGACTGTGCCACGACTTAGCTTAACTAAATTTATTCCTGTCACTTTCTAAATTAAGATTAAGAAAAGAGACAGAAAACCAACAGCTGACTTTAGCGCTGTCAAAGTGACGTTACACTTACACGCCCAAAATAAGATGCCATCATAATGTACGCCATCTTATTTAAGGCGTTTTTGGGCGTGTAGCGTCACTTTGACAGCACTAAAGTCAGCTGTTGGTTTTCTGTCTCTTTTCTTAATCTTATTTTAGAAAGTGACAGGAATAAATTTAGTTAAGTCGTGGCACAGTCCGAATCGGGGCCATTGTTAACCTACTATTCTATAGCATCATTCTTTATTAATTATGTTTAATTAGGTAGGTATGTCAATGTCCATGTTTTAGTACCAATTACCAATGTTATTGAATTAAATTAGTAACAAAAAATATCAACTAAGTAGATATTTTATAATTAAATCTGCGTAATGTAATACAAGCACTGAAACAGAAGCTCGATCATCTAAAGATTTTTTGTTTTGTTTAACGTAAAAATGTCCATTCATAATAAATATTTTTCCTTTGAAACCGACACAAACGGATATTTTTGATGAAGGTACCGAACCTCTCGTCGGTCGGAGGCCGGATGGTCAAATTACTTGGTAAATTAAAAAGCAGAGGCCACAACCGGAAATTAGATATTGACGTGGATGCGAGGTATCCAAGGGAGGTATATTAATTTACTCACGGGTATGGACGGATTGCATTTTATACATGTTTCAACTTTATGTTCAAACTTTTTGATGATAATTTCAATACAGTAAGTCTACAACGTGTTAATGAATTAACGCAAAATTAGAAAGTAGTTTGTTTAGAATCGAGAGCAGAATCGAATTATCATGGTTTCAACATAGGTAATTTTTTTCAAAATAATAAATAATTAGTTTGCAAAATTTAAAAATTTCTGAATCCGATGTCAACACACCGCACGGGCACACTCACCATACTTACTACCAAAACAAGATTATAAAAATGTATCTATGAGGACGTTAGCGCTTTCTTTCAGTGCTTAAAAGATAAAAAATCATTTTTGCCTCAAAACTTAAAATGCAAATAACTTTAAATTTTAACTATCAAAATAATTAAATTATTATTTCAATCTAATTATTTTGTTATAAATCAGTTGGGGTGTATGAGGTTTTGCGCTAATTTATTAACACCTATAAGGATTACACGTCAATTTCATATGACTGTATTACAAAGATGAAAACGTACAGAGGTAACCCGGGCCCCGACTGAGCTACATAAATCTTCACTGAACCGTGATGCTCCTCACTTGTATGTAACAATGACAAATAAACAGACAGACAGAATAAAATAAAAAATCGGTGAGTCTGGGACACTTTAATACCATATCGTAAACTTTTTTTGAAGTGAACACTTCTTTAGCGGCGTTGTACACTTTTTAGTATGGGTAAAAAAATTTAAACTCGTTTTCACATTACGACGGACGGACGCGGACGGGCGAGACCGGACGAGAGGGTGCATTTCAATACCGGTAGCGTTGACAGAGAAAACGACCGTACGTACGTGCCCCACGGGCCGACGACGGACGGAGCTTTCTTTCTTTGAACTCTATTGGTATTGAAATAGGTATTATTTTACATTGCACCCTCCGTGCCCATCCCGCCCCGCCCGTCGTAATGTGAATAGAGCTTTAGAATCTGAATCAAAATATTTGTACACATAAATTAGCATGCACCGGTGATAGATAGTAAACATAATATTATAATATCGAAGGAACGTAAAGTAGGTAAGTCTAAATTAGACTAATGTTAGTATAATTTCTGCGTACTTCGGGTAATATGCGAGAAGTTGCAGAATTATATAATTTACCTGAAAGTTAAAACTTGCCTGCACATAGCAATGGCTTCCATACAGATGTACTAAGGCAAGGTAAAGTGCTTACCCAAAGTTATCCTTGGGTATTCAAAGGAATCATCTATTAAGTTAAGCAACAACGACCGGTGCACATCTTTGGATGGATAACCGTTCTAAGTGGTATTTCATCTCTTGTTGCTTCATAAGGCACGTTAAGCAGTATGTCACTACCGCAGCAGTAGTATTCGTTTTTTTTTATTGAATAAAGAAATTTACAAAAAACAACAAGGACAAAAACCCGTGCCGTCCCACGAAAACCTGTATGGGTTTATCTGGGGAAGGGGCGTTCACATTCGCGGACCAAATAGGTACCTATTTCTACTTTTACATAGGTATGTTTTACATAGGTATGTTTCAATAATTAATGTTACTTTTAGTTATGAATTTTAGGTAAGTTAAATTTACTTTTTAGGTAGGTATGATACACATAAAGGATGACTCGTATGAGCATTGCGTTAGTCAGAGGCATGTTTTAGCGACTCGAAAATACTCTGGCAGCAAACGCTTATTGCATCTACCAATACATGGGCCCGCGTGGTGAAGTAGGTACTTATTTAGGGTAAGCTCACCAGAAAGAGATGGTCAGGAGTGCAATTCTCTAAGCGTTACATCGCTGTCAAAACCACCGAAGAGCTCGCATCCTGCAGATCGCCGGAGGTTTTAAATATGAGTTTAACACATGAAATTGAAAGCTCGCCGCTGTTTTAACGACGAATTTAAGGTTGTAACGATTTTTGCGCTTAGTGGATTGCATTGCTGTACCATTACAAGGTGTTTCAAAAAGGGGTGATTTATATTAGACCATCAAACTGAACAACTTTCACTATGGGACTAATATCGCGAAATCGCGAAAAAAATATTCTAATGGTCCATACTAAATTACAAATCCACTCAAAGCTAAATGTTGGGACATCTGATTTTTTTTCGCGATTTCGATGTTGGTCCCATTGTGAAAGATGTTCAATTTAATGGTCTAAACAACCCCCTTAAAAGTTCTAAATTATTATTTTACCTTACCTTACGAAGTACCTACGAAGCTATCCTAATGCTCGTGATAACGTAAAGGCATTTCAGTCACAGTTTGTTTTCAAAAGCTGAAGCGGAAAATCTTTAGTAACTTTACACTCGAGTAATAGTAATAAGCGAGAAAATGCAACAATTTATCGGAAGTCCCGCGCCGTGCCTTCACAAAGGGAGGTGCACGAATATAAACGTAATAATGTAGGCGAGAGTAAAGTGAACAGACGAGATGAGTGCAAAGTGTTAGTTCTTACACAAGTCTGTTCCTAAAAGCAGTTTAGTTATTACACGTAGTTTTCTCTAGAGCGGCTCGTATTTCCCTTCCATAGTAGAATGTTATGCCAACCTTTGGATGGACTTCTAACCTGTAACCTGTAGGCCTATTGTGTACCCTTACCATAAAGTTATTATACCTGTCGGAATATAGTAACTCACATGAGTTGTCAAATGAAACCGTTTTTTGTGCATTTGTCGGCACTTATCGGCACCCTAAAACTTCGAGTTCTGTGTATAATTGTGAATCTAACGTGAAATCGTAGGTAATTTAATGAAATAGTGTTAGTATATTTTACAAAATAATCTACGACTTTACTTTAGATTCACTAACTATTCACAGAGCACGAATATTTACCCAGTCGATTGTGCTGACAAGTTCCCAAAAACGGTTCTATTGCCTCGCGTCACGTATCTATTTCTATTATACAGTGGCGCCGCTAGGTACATCTCGCACTCTCAGCTGTCAGTTCCTCTATATGATACCTTTATGACCTTTACGATTCTATCGAATACAAAATCGGTAGAGACGTATTTATGACTGTTCTGGCCAATTTTAAGTAATAGTAATATTGTGTGCCTAATAGAATATACAAACTAATACAATGGTCTTGGATTAAGCAGAATCACCAAAAACTGTCAAAAAACACCAACTAACTCAATTTTATACCGATTTGATAGTATAGGGTAGTTACACAAGGTAATGGGGGAAATTACATTCATTTTAATTTTTTCTCGATAGTGATAGTTTTTCAGATTTATGATCTATTTAGTCTAAACCAAATCTTTAAATATTAGGTACTAGGGTGTTTTGTAAAATCTTGTAGAGTTCTTGTACTAATTCCGCTTAAACCTTAGATGGTATTAATTATTTAATACGGAAGTGCAAATATTACGTGGTACAGTCGGCCGCAATAAGTTGTATATACACTTTTGTTCTACGTCGTAGTACTAAAATTTATATAACTTATGAGCTTTTACCCGCGACTTTGTCCGCAAAAATTATATACCAGATTTTAAGTCAGATCAATCGCTATCAAACAAAAATGTTTCATCAAAATCGGTTCAGTAGTTTTTGCGTGATGCTCGAACAAAAAAACACACAAACAAACAAACAAATAAACAAACAAACAAACAGACAGACAAAAAATCCAATAATTTGTGATTTGGAATCAGGGACAGGTAAAAACCATGACGTAATTTTTTTTTGTAAATATCTTCAATGTACAGACACATTTCTGTTACAGTTGTATAATAGTTTAGATTGCGGCCGACTGTACAACAATAGGGATGATGACTGATCCTGGAAATTCATATCTTGTAACGAATTCTAAAAAAAGGCTAAATTCAATAACAAAATGTTAAAACGAAATTACAATCAAACAGAAAACAACAAAGTTATAAGCGATTGAAATACGTTTCTTATCGTCTTCTATCTCTTTCATGCAAAACAGATGTTTGTATGACACTTCGTTATTATTTGTATTAAAATACGAGGGTGGGACATCACTCCCTTTATATCTGCCTCTCGCTCTAACCGTAAATTTTAAACACTTGTATTTCGGTTATTTTTGAAGATATAAAAAAGTCTGTTTCACTTTAGTGTTTAAGATATCAAACAGTTTAAAAAAAAGAAATAAAATAAAAATTTTCATCATCCCTATTCTTGCAGACCGCAGACCGCGTTGATTTGACCGTATCTCAAATTCTTCAGAGTATTTCAGTAAAATAAAGTGAAATTCTCATAATAAGCAGTCTTGCGCTCATGTTACCAGTTTAGCAGAGATATGAAACCGCAAGATGCTTCCCGACGGAAGCCTTTGAAGAAAATGTGATAATAATAATTTGCTAAATTTCCTTCCCAGTACGTAAAATTTTGGCATATTTCGTCGGAATAACCTTGACAAGAGTTATTACGGGAACTTGGTGGAGCTGTGGTTTCCTGGAAGGGTTAATAATAATATAACGTGTGAAAATATGCATTCTGAAAACCTGAAGTTAACTGAACATAATTGTGTGTAAACAAACAACCTCAAAAAGGTGCAATCATATAAAGTGTGGGTCCCTAAATATGTATGCTCCATAGTTGCGAATGGATTTTCGGATACTAACTATTGCCCGCGACTCCGTCTGCATATGGACTAAAAAAGTACAATTGTATGTGTAAGCCTTTCATCAATATCAGTTTAGCCGTTTATGCGTGATTGTATAAAAAACATTCTAAACATCCAAACTTTGACATCTAATCTCAGGTGTTCCAAATCACCAGTTTCTGGATTTTTTGTCTGTCTGTTTGTTTGTTTGTGTGTTTGTTTGTTTGTTCGAGTATCACGCAAAAACTACTGATCCGATTTTGATGAAACTTTTTTTATTTGATAGCTTATGATCTGACTTAAAATCTGGTATATAATTTGTGCGGACGAAGTCGCGGGTTAACTAGTAATTTATAATATTAGTAAGATAAAGTGAAAATTCGTTCTATTGTGTATTCTGTTTTTTTTAGTTTATTACAATAAAAAATGTAGTAGTAGTAATTCGATGTCTAAGATGTGTATGTAAAACAATTACATCATACCTATAGACTCCTATTAATATACAAAAATCAGTTACAAAATTCCATAAATTAAAAAAACAATTACCTTTTATGTATTTTACCCATCTACACGGTGAAATTGATATCTTTAGCATCCTTTTAAACTAAGAGTCTACCCATCAAACTGAACAACTTTGACTATGGGAGCAAACCGATCGGAGCAAAAAAAAAAGCACCATGAAGCACCCCCTTAAGTATTACTAGGGTGTTTTGTTACACCCTGTATTGGAGCCAGAATATATTAATTGTCAATTCAACATGTGCGTGTAAAGTGGCGACAAAGAAGCGACAAAGTTAAAAAGGTTCTATTCAGTAAGTAGTAGAATGCATCCCCGCTCCAACTTGAGTGCTTTCATCAAAGAAACCCTTGCTTTAGTTCTCCGCCTACACCCTTAGTCGGCTCACTCTTTCAGACACGAACAGTCTCTTTGGATTATGGTACAAGACAGGGGCAATGATAGATTTTTCCTTCTTAATATGCTGAAGGTTTTTTCAGGGGATGATCAGACCATCAAACTGAATTACTTTCTCCATGGGACCAAGGTCGAAATCATAAAGAAAAAAACAACGGGTTGCACTCCGGGAGTGCTGGCAGAAGTAAAAGTAAGAGATCTTACGTCTTACGAATTGTACGTGACGTCACGGTCCTGACGAAGGTTTAACATTTTTAACCCATCCCAAAATCTTACGTCTTACGAATTTTCGATCAGGTCACGTGACGGCATGGTCCTGACGCAAGTTTAACATTTTTTACCCCTCCCAAAAAGTGCACAAAGCCGCTAAAGAAGTTTTCACTTAAAAAAATGAGCTGTTCACAAAACTGCAATCCAATCCCACTCGACCTAAATGTATGGGACAGCTGATTTCTTTTACTCGAATTTGATGTTTTCCCCAGACAGAAAGATGTTCAGTTTGATGGTCTGGTCATCCTCATGATTATTATGTTCCTTCACCATTTGACAGCAACTTGTATGAAGTACATAAGTTAGAAAAACTCATTGGTACATGGCATGTCGTCTGTGCAGATTGGAACCTGGATTGCGATTTTTGAATCTCATTCACTGAGTTCAGCAGTTGAAAATGTCAAAATTACTGTGGAGATATGCATCTTTCAACTGCTGATTTGAATTTCAAAAATCATACTTCAGGAGTGCGATTATTGAAAGTCAAATCAGCAGTAGAAAGATGCGTATCTCCACAGTAATTTTGACATTTTCAACTGCTGAACTCGGTGAATGAGATTCAAAAATCGCACTCCTGGACCTCCATAGTCTACCTGATACCTCTCCGTAACGCGCCACCGACGCTCTTACCGCTGCTAGGTGCAGTTTAAACAGAAGTGACGTGGCGCGGACGTGGCGCGGGCGGGTAGCGGCAATATAAACCTTATAGTACGCAGCATAGCATCGTTTGGAGAATTACGCTTGCGCCTCCAGGCGACGTGGTGGCGCGGGCGCGATTTTCCTTTACTACAAAAACGACGCTATGCTACGTAACATAAGCGTATGTATAGCCTAACACAATGCTTAAATGTTTTTCATAGACCTACTAATTCATAATTATGTAAACATTATGTAAATGGTTTTTTGTGAAATTCAATAAATTTATCTTATCTTATCTTATCTTATCTTATCTTATCTTATCTTATCTTATCTTATCTTATCTTATCTTATCTTATCTTATCTTATCTTATCTTATCTTATCTATATTGGTGTTACTTTGACTATCAGCCACCGCCACATGTCTCATCTGTATAAATAGCACCTCTAAGACTGCCTGTCCACTGAAGCGGAGCGAGGCTGCGGAGCGGAGAAAAGTGCAAATATTAACCAATAAGATTGCGGAAATTAATTGATCAATATTTCCTCGTTTCTCCGCTCCACAGCCACGCTCCGCTTCCGTGGACAAGCAGTCTTATACTAAAATTCATACTCCAACTATTTGTCTGCCTAAAGTAATATTCTCAACGCTTAAACCGTCTCACCTTACAAAAGGCACCTACTGATACACGCAAAGAACTTTGCATCTATTATGCTGTTATAAATTATGGTGCACTGAGGCTCCAAGTCTATTTATTACCTCTACTTTCTTACTCTTTGTGTTACATTGCATTATTATAAAGGAAATTTTAAAACTTTATGAAATACTAGCTTTTGCTTGCAATTTCATTCGTTCGGATTTCTGAAACATTAGCACCCTATATTGCACCGTTTTAGGGGTAGATTTTCGGAAAATCCTTTCTTATTGACGTATTCCATAGCTTAGCATACCTATGCTCACGACTATATTCCTCGAAGGGGTAGTCAGAGATATTCTGAAACCTCAGAAAATACACGTTTCACTAGTATCGAAACTCTGTCCAGTGTGACGGGGAGTGACCCCGTCGCCAATTGTGATGGACAGTAGGTACAAAACATGCCTCGAAATTGAAGCATGCAGTTTTCCTCACGATGTTTTCCTTCACCGGAAAGCCAGTGGTGTTAAGGGGCTATGTGAAAAAAATAGGATTCTTCAAAGCTCCATATATCATGAAGTACCAACAGTAGGAGTATGATTTTCGGATATGTGTAAATTGAACATATAATTGAAGTTTTGATTAGAGCCAAAACACGATTAAGACACATTTTCTCGATAGAAAAACAAGCCAAAGTAGTCAGTCAGTCAGTCAGTCACGGAACTGTTTTAGATAGATTCTATAACATAGCTCTAATTGACTTCTAATATAAATAAACTAAAACCTCAAATCAAAAGAGAGAAGATTTCATTATCTTAAACGATAAATAAAAGCAATCCAATAGTTTTCGAGTTAATTTTCTCTATTCATATAGTCAGCAACGAAAGGATGTACAGGGTGTAACAAAACACCCTAGTAATACTTAAGGGGGTGCTTCAGACCATCAATCTAAACAACTTTCACTATGGAGCCAACGTCGAGAAAAAAAAATATCTGCCGTCCCATACATTTGAGTCGAGACGGTACTGCAATTTTGTATGAAAGAGCTGATTTTTTTTTCTCGATATCGATGTTGGCTCTATAGTGAAAGTTGTTCAGTTTGATGGTCTGCACCACCCCCTTATTACTAGGGTGTTTTGTTACACCCTGTATACATTTTAGTAGCTACTACAATTTAGAAAAAGTGTATACATCACTGTGTTGCTGTCTGTGCGATCGAAAATAATGTGGCAAAGTTATGTTTCAACTATTTTATTTTATTGTTTCGTGTATGGTATGTTTAGCTTCAGTTTGTTATACTTACACTAACTTATTGTCTAGAAAGCGTATAGAAAATCAACGGAAACTACATTTTTGCACATGGGCTGGCAGGGGTAAGCGACAGGCCTATGGGTGGTATGCATACCCGAGAATGGAAAACAAAATTAGTTCGGATGTAGGTATCTACAAAAAAAAAATCTGATCATTGCTTATACTAAACAAAATGGATGTAAAAAACGTTAGCGGATCTTGTAATATTCGCAGTATCATTGTGATGTGATATTGTGTCGTTCCTCATTGGTCGTTCCTACGACTTTCTAGAACATAAATCTATCTTAGTCTTGAAGTACTTGTACTTTGTGTGATTTAGAAATTTTTTTCGTTTAGGCATGATTGTAAAGCTGCTTACCTTTTTTGGTTTATTTCTTTTGTTTGATATTTTGATATTCAGAGTAATCTTAAAAGTCCTTTCTTGCCAGAATTCTACGGAAAGCTTCAGAAAAAACCTCTTTAATGAAGGGATTAAAACCCACCTCTATGTCACATCAAAGCCTCCTGATATAATCGTATCACAGATTTCCCGAAAATATACCTTTTAAGGTGTTGTTTTGAATATTAAAGAGCCTCCGGTGAAGTACTGAAGATTATAATCTTATTTATTGAATTTAAGGTCGAAGTTCGTATACTTAACTTATTATAAGTAAGTATGTCAAAATAATTGACTTTTCTCAAACATGCTTGGAAATGTGAGCATTATTTTGACAACCTTCTTCGAGATAAATCGAAATTGCTGTACTGGCCAACTACATGCGCGCAGCGGCCGGCAATGTTTGTATGAAAATCCATATCTGTCGTGTTTTGCGGCCAAATAAATTACATAGTAAACTCATATCTGTCGTGTAATTTAAAAATGGAACGATCTTTTTCTCCTAAACATGGCGACCAAGGAGGTAACTCATCAAAGGTTTTATTTAAATTTCGAACTGGCTTGCAAATAGAAAGCTGTTTATTGAAAAAAAAAAAACAAATTGTTGTTCGTTGTTCGTCATTGATTTTGAAAAGAGTTTTAATTTCCGCGAATTATTTGAGAAAATTTACTGTTTTCATTTCCGCGCATTATTTGAGAAAAGTACTATACAAGCCTTGGCCACAACTGGGCATTGATGGACTTACGTATGCGTACTTATTTACACGTTTGTCCATCAATGCCTCTGTTGCTGGCCGCTGCAGTAATGTACTATTTCACACCACCCGCTCGAAAATAGAACATTATATGTCATGTAACTCGAACCTAAAGTTGCCTAAAGCAAGTCATTATAGCCCTGGGACTAGCCGGGCAATAATATTGATTGTACTGAATTTCATTATAACCCGTTGGTCAATAATGAGATTTGAATATGGAACCGCATCCACAGATTATTTAATAGTTACTACCGTTACTACGACCCTTACTTAAAATTAGTATGAAAACTTATCATGGAGACAGGCACCAAAAAGAACTTAATTCGAAATTTGAACTGGCCACCACGAGTATTGAACACAAAAAAAGAAAAAAAGGCGCGAATACTGCATATCTCTGTACCTATTGCTACGAACAAAGTAATAAAAAAATATTACATTGTCTTTCCACAACTGGAGTGCGATTTTTGAACCTCATTCGCCGAGTTCAGCAGTTGAAAATGTTAAAATTACTATGGAGATACGAATCTTTCTACAGCTGATTTGACTTTCAAAAATCGCACTCCTGGAGTATGATTTTTTAATGTCAAATCAGCAGTAGAAAGATGCACGTCTCCGTAGTAATATTGACATTTTCAAAGAATGAGTTCACATTCGCTGAGTTCAGCAATTGAAAATGTCAAAATTACTGTGGAGATATGCATCTTTCTACTTCTGATTTGACTTTCAAAAATCATTTCTTCAAGAGTGCAATTTTTGAAAGTCAAATCATCAGTAGATGCGTATCTCCATAGTAATTTTGTAATTTTTAACTGCTGGACTCAGTGAATGAGATTCAAAAATCGCACTCCTGGTGTAATGTTTCAAATGTCTACTTTCACTTTTAATTTAATAAAATAGTGTTTTCTAAATACTAAGTATGCTATTGAACTCTAATACTTTGTTATAGACTCTAATAAAATAATTGGTTTCTATTAGAGAATTTACCCGCTCCCCTGGGTTTCTAACAGTATTGCTTTTTATTTTCTCGCGGAGGGTGTGAAAAGTAGAGTATGTTCCTCGGGGATAAACGTGTTTTCATCTTGGGCGAGTTTGAACCCCTCGCTTCACTCAGGATTCTAGTCTTAACTCCCTCGCTTCGCTCGGGAGTTAACTCTAAACTCCCTCGTTACGCTCGGGAGTTGCCCCTAGAATCCCTCGTTACGCTCGGGATTCAATATCGCGCCCGTGATGAAAGACACTGCTTTATCCCCTTGGTACATAATCTACTATTATGAAACATCCATAACCACTCACTCACTGTCACTGTATGATCACGAAGTACCTACCTAAAGTACCTACTTTAGAACCCACGAACTTTTTTAGCACGTGTTTCCTTGGCTTGCTCCTATACAGGGTGTAACAAAACATTATAGTAATACTTAAGTGGGTGCTTCAGGCCATCAAACTGAACAACTATCACTATGGAGCCAACATCGAAATCGAGAAAAAAAAAATCGGCTCTTTAATACAAAACTGCAGTACCTACCGCCTCGACTCAAATGTAGGTATGAGACGGCAGTTTTTTTTTCTCGACGTTATCATAGTAAAAGTTGTTCAGATTGATGGTCTGAAGCACCCCAATTAAGTATTACTAGGGTGTTTGGTTACACCCTGTAGAATCGAGGGCGTGAGCAGAGCGGGACGATGATATAGGTGTAAGAAATTAAATCGCGTGCTGTGATATATGTCAATAAAACCGGTCAATTGCGAGTCGGGCTACTCGCGCACCGAGGGTTCCGTACAACACAACATAATTAACTTACAGAAAAGTTTTGTTTTCTCCGGGACCTTTAGCGCGAGACCGACTCACACTTGGCCGGTTTTTATTATTTGTTGTTATACTGTAGAGTTTGCTCTATATTCACACCAAGTTTGACGCTTGCATGTATTACCGTTTTTACGACATAGCGAGAAGAAAAATCTTTGATAAACACTAGTTGCTTGTATGAGAAAACTTTTCGGCATTTTTATTATTTGTTAGCATAGCAAATTCCCCATAATGACGCAAATTCTGTGAAAATTTGAACTGTCTGGCTTAAAAGTTACAGCCCTAAATAGGTAGGACAGACAGACGGACGGATGGATGGACGGATGGACGGATGGACGGATGGACGGATGGACGGATGGACGGACGGACGGATGGACGGACGGACGGATGGACGGATGGACGGATGGACGGATGGACGGACCGACGGACAACGTAGTAATGCGGCTTAGTAATACGGTCCCGTTTTCACCCTCTATGACTCTACGACATTGATAAAATCATGAACACCACGATGAAGCCATTATTTTTAAATTAGAATAGAATAACATAACACCAAACGCTTGTTACTTATCTACAGACAGAGCAACTTAAAATTCACAAAACTTCACAAACGGACCCTTTTTCCTTTCAAAAATTGCTTAAATAATACAAAAACTTTTACTACCTTTCATTTCCGTTCAACCAACAGCCCAATTTGTTTAACTGCGATCCTCAATTTTACTGTCATTTGAGTTGAGAGCCATCGTTGGAAAGTCCCGAATTTAAATCAATAAATTCACTTGACACCAGTCGTCGTATTTAGTTATCGGATTGCCTTGAAAGTAGGGCATTATAAGCTCATAAGTCTGTAAACTGACTCCCTTTGGAGCCTTCAAAGGTTTAATTTGATGGAAATGAACACGGTATAATGTTTCAAGAAGTTTCATGTTCTCAGGGGATCGGTGTCAATTCATTTTCGATTGGTTGGGAAAGGAAAACGCTCAGTCCCGTTTCGCCTCAAAACTGGTAAAGAAGTTTGGCGAACGGTCATGTAATTTGAGACCCAGACTTAGAGGTCCCATACATGAATGAAACTTAGTAATACGTGTAAAATGAAACAAAAGTACCAAAAAAGCAAATTGGTTGTAACCTGTAGAAGTTGGGGGAAAGGTATTTCTCCTTATGATACCTTCTGATTAAGTGTGTGAAACTCAAAATCTTTCTTATTAGATAGACCACTCAATCTTCTACGCATTCATAGTATTTATTTTAATGAAAATTCACGATAACCGTACAATATTATGATAATGGAAGAAAACGAATCACATTAACTATCAGTTCAACCAAGCCAAATGTGTTCCGAAACGTCCAAAAAATACCTTAGTGATAATATTAGATGAAAATAGCTGTCGTGGTTGCGTTTTGCTACTGCTTTTTGGATGATTTGTCTATTTTACTAGTAATTTCTACTTTTGAATCGGGACTTTTGGAGACGTGGAAGTTTTTTTAAAAAATGCCTTAATTTTTTCTGTTTAGAATAATTATGACCGCCTGAAGAGCTTTTAGTTTTTATTAAAATGGCTGGGTCCAAATTTGCCAAATTTCTTTCAATTTTGTAAGAAATGCTGCAATAGAAAAGGATAATTTCAATTTCCTTGGGAAGTATGATATTCCTCCTATTTTGTGTATAACTTTAGCTATCTATTTGTATGTGTTCTTTGATCATACTCATTCGTTAGATGTGAAATGATTTGAACCGAATACATTTCGTCACGTGTGCAATGTCTTTTGGTATTGGGTGATGTTCATTCATTTAGGTGCAGTACATGATCTTAGCGAATTTAACGCAATAAACAAAGAGCAAAAAAGTTGGGCCAATTTTTTTCAAGGATAACTTATTTTATCGGTTTATTTTTTTTTATTATTTTTTTTTTTACGTTTTCCAACATATCTTGGTTACTAATGACGCTAAACTTGCTGTAGGTAACATTATTATTACTTTGAATTGTCAATTGCCACGTTTATTAAATAGGGCCCTGCATGCGGATTCGCTTAAAATAGTTAAAACGCCCTTAGCGTGTTCCCGGTACAAAGTGTTGACGGCACAGAGCTATACGAATGGGACGAGGCGAGTTGTGAATGGGACAAGTTGTGAATGGGACAAGTTTGAATGGGACAAGTTGTGAATGGGACAAGTAGCGATTTGGACGAGCTGCGAATGGGTCACCTGCTTCCGACCCATCGGGAAGTAGATGGATCAGGAAAGACAAGTGAACTGTTTTGTATAGTGAAAGTGGACCGATTGGGGAAGTGGACTGATCGGGAAGTTGACGGATGAGGAAAAATAAGTGTACGGTTTGGTAAAATAGACGAATAGTGAAAGTGGACCGATTGGGAATGTGGACCGATGGTTCCGGAGGGATTATTATCACTGTGCCCAAACTGTACCTATACAAGTAGTCCCTTAAGAGGATAGCTTGCAGCAAGCTCCTTACGAAGTGTGATTATATTTTCAATACTAACCTATTAAAGCCAATGAAATCTTTAAACACGACGCGATCTAGAAACTTATCTCCTGTGGTTATTATAGCCTGTTTTTTGTGATTTTCGATAAAATGTATCGTTTCAAAGTTATAGTGGCTCACAGATTTCCATATAAATCTTAAAGTAAGTACCTATTGAAATTGAAGGTTACGGAAATCTGATAAACTATAGACACAGAGATAAGTTTCTACCTAGATGGTGTTTAAAAAATTTGTTGTCTGTAAAGTCGGTTTACGGACGATAGTTTTACGTGATAACGTCATAAAGAAACATTGATGAATTCGAATTGCTAGCTCTGACGTCACGCGAGAAAGAGAGATTCCGTGCTCTCGCTTGCACGCTCAGGCTCAGGCGGAACGAGACACTTTTTCGTGGATGCAGCCGGTGTTCATCGATTTAAAGACGTTATCACCTCAAAAATTTAATTGACTTTTATTCTTCTTCTTCGGGTTCCTCTCCATCATTACTGGAGGTTGGCAGTCAGCTCTGCATATCCTGTCTATCTCTCATCAAATTTATTACAAAGGGCGAGCTTATCTCTAAAGAGATTTCTTCCAGCAAACCCGAGACAGAGAGAGAGAGAGCATAGAAAGTGACGCAAGCATAGTGTGCACATTTAACTAAAAAAGCAGTAACACCAAATGACTTTTAGTGATTAATATTAATATTGATAAAAATATGAATACCTAATCAAACTTCGTATACTGTATCGAGCGCGCTGCAGTCATTATCCTCTTAAATAAATATTCAAATCTGTCACTTGCTCAGCATCCGCCTCGTATTAAAATCATATTGAAATGCTTCCATTAATATTCAATTGTTTATTAATGAAGTAACTTTCTCAATAAGATTCTCGACTGAAACTTCTAAGGAGCAGCGTTCAATTTTGTATACGTAAGAGCTTTTAACGTAGTATAGAGTAGTTGTTACCGATTATGTTAAGATGTTGACAATATGTATAGACGAACGAAGCGGGAAGAGAAAAATCGGTAAATATTTTTATAAGTTATATTGGAAAATACAATCGGCAGATTTTATTATCTAAACTATTATAAAACTGTAACAGAAGTGTGTCTGTACATTGAAGATATTTACAAAAAAAGATTACGATATGGTTTTTAGGCTTCCCTGATTCCAAATCACAAATTTTTGGACTTTTTGTCTGTATGTTTGTTTGTCTGTTTGTTTGTTTGTTTGTTCGTTTGTTTGTTTGTTTGTTTGTTTGGGTGTTTGTTTGTTCGAGTATCACGCAAAAACGACTGCACCGATTTTGATGAAACTTTTTTTGTTTGATAGTTTATGATCTGACTTAAAATCTGGTATATAATTTATGCGGACGAAGTCGCGGGTAAAAGCTCGTATGGAATAAACAAATACCTCTTTATGATATTGCTATAGATATCACAGTGTATTTAAAGGTTTCCGTACCCAAAGTATGTAAACGGGACCCTATTACTAAGCCTACGTTGTCCGTCCGTCTGTCTGTCCTACCTATATAGGCTGTAACTTTTGAACCGTAATATCTAGATAGTTGAAATTTTCACAGAATGTGCGTTATTACGGCGAATTTGCTAAAAAACAATAAAAAGTAAAAAAATTAAGGGGGGTCTTCATACAAGAAACTAGTTTTTTTCAACGTTTTTTCTTCTCGCTCTATCGTAAGAACGGTAACACATACAAGCATAAAACTTGGTGTGAATATAGAGCAAGCTCTACAGTATAACAACAAAAAAGGTCCCGGAGAACAATTTTTTTATAAGTTTATTTGAGTGGTGGTGTGGTACAGAACCCTCAGTGCGTGAGTAGCCTGACTCGCACTTGACCGATTTTATTTGTAATATTGTAAGATCGACGAAAAAAAATAATTAACAGTGTTAGAAATCACCGTTTTGAATACAAGATTAGGTACACGAGTCCTACAAACAAACAAACGAGAAGAAAACTCGGTGATGGAAGCACCGCACATTTCTCGTTCAATTTACCAAGTTAGCTCACAAGTTAAGCTTAGTTACAACTTTAACATCATTATTTGAGGGGGTTAATGTAACTTAACTACGTTTGCTTCTAAGTAAAAGTTTTCTACGGTATCGTCATCTTACAAAATACAAATAATTATAAAATACAAAAATATTTATTTGCGTACCAAAACATTGGTATAAATACATGTTAATTGGGAATAACATCTGTAGGTTACCTATATATATACAACGTGTTAATGAATTAACGCAAAACTAGAAAGTAGTTTGTTTGGAATCGAGAGCAGAATCGAATTATCATGGTTTTAACATAGGATTTTTTTTTTCAAAATATTAAATAATTTTTTTGCAAAATTTAAAATTTACTGAACCCTATGACAACCCACCGCACGGACACACTCACCCTACTTATTACCAAAACAAGATTATAAAAATGTATTCATGAGTACGTTAGCGCTTTCATTCATTGCTGAAATGATAACAAATCATTTTAACCTCAAAACTTAAAATGCGAATAACTTTAAATTTTAACTATCAAAATAATGAAATTATTGTTTCAATCTAATTATTTTGTTATAAATCAGTTGGGGTGTATGAGGTTTTGCGCTAATTTATTAACACGTTGTATAACTATTTATAAAAAAAATTATAAGGGTTATAAGGTATCGGTGTGTTGGTACCCGGCCGAGGTAAGGATCCAGCCTATAGGACAAGTACCAGCGCCTCCACAGTTCTACATTACGTACTAAGTGAACAAAAGAACGTAGGTACTGTATAATTACGTTTACGTTTCCAGATGGGTCCATCGTCATCTTATCGAGTCCAAACAACTGACTGGTTGCATTGAGGTACCTGGAGAAACTGCCTCCGTGGTCTAGTGGTTAACAGCATTGACTGTCGATACGGAGGTCGTGGGTTCGATTCCCACGGGGGACACCTAGTGATATGTCACTTTGTGCGTTTTTCCCCAGTTGGTTAGGACGTTGCGGGCTGAATCACCTGATTGTCCGAAAAGAAAAATGATTCGTGCTTCGGATGGCACGCTAAGCCGTTAGTCCCGGCCATACATAAAAACCACGTCAGAGGCTGTAAGGCGGTCTGAAAAAACTCTGACACCAGGGCTCTGCCCACACGATAAGAAGAAGATTGAGGTACCCACTAGAGGCGACAGCGACACCAAAGCAGGTGGGCCATGGTAAAAAGCTCTGGCTCTAACTGTTTCAGGAGAAAAGTCGAGCTCGCTTCGCTCGCTCTAAGTTTCTATTTTTACATTTAAAAACCAAAAGATATATATATATATATATATATTGCTCCTGACCGATTTCGGCCATGGCGACTGCTTCAACTCCGTTGTTTGCGTTGATGAGCTCTCATGTGGCTTACATAGCCAATCTTCTTGGAGAAGATCCTCGCACATAGCGGGCACGTGAGCACGTCGTTTTCATAGTGATACTGAATAGCCGCTGGTGGTCGGGCTTTCAGTTCATCACGTTTGGCATCCAGTTGTGAACACCTACTAGCTTCAAAATCATAGATCTGACTGTTTACACGAGCTCTCCATGCTGGACGAATGGCTGCCAAATCTTCCCACTGCGTGGGTTCTATGCCACACCTTTTCATATGGCGCTTTTGCACATCTTTATACCTGAGGAGCTGCCCGCCATGCTTACGCTTACCCTCTTTCAACTCGGAGTAAAAGATGCGCTTTGCGACTCGCTCCTCTGCCATACGCGACAGGTGACCGCACCACCGAAGCTGACGCCTCATGAGGTAAGCTTCAATGCCGCCAACATTTGCTCGTCGCAGCACTTCGGTGTTACGAACATAATCCGACCATCGGATTTTCATGATTTTACGCAGACACCTTAGGTGGCGACCCGAATAGTTGTGCTAAAAAATTTCGAGTAAGTCTAAGTAATTTATAATTATATGATAAGGTGTGAAATTGATATCATTGGCATCCTTTTAAACTAAGAGTCTACCCATCAAACTGAACAACTTTTACTATGGAAGCAAACCGATCGGATCAAAAAGAACATCAACAGAACTGGTGCATACATTTGAGTCGACTAGGCATTGCAGTTTAGTATGGGACAGCTGATTTTTTAGTTGCTCCAATCGGTTTGCTCCCATAGTAAATGTTGTTCAGTTTGAAGGATAGAGTCTTAGTTTAAAAGGATGCCAATGATATCAATTTCACCCTGTATATACAACGTGTTAATGAATTAACGCAAAACTAGAAAGTAGTTTGTTTAGAATCGAGAGCAGAATCCAATTATCATGGTTTCAACAAAGGTAATTTTTTTTTAAATATTAAATAATTCATTTGTAAAATTTAAAATTTACTGAACCCTATGTCAACCCACCGCACGGGCACACTTACCCTACTTACTACCAAAACAAAATTATTAAAATGAATCCATGAGTACGTTAGCGCTTTTATTCATTGCTGAAATGATAACAATCATTTAAGCCTAAAACTTAAAATGTGAATAACTTTAAATTTTAACTATCAAAATTATGAAATTATTGTTTCAATCTAATTCTTTTGTTATAAAATATCAGTTGGGGTGTATGAGGTGTCGGTGTCAAGCCAAGCCAAAAAATTCAAGCCCTGTCGCGAATCGTACCGGCTTGACAGTGACTTCAATAAAACAAATTAATGTTCTTATAATGCAAACGAAAAAGTCATCGGCTGCAATAAATTTTTTTTACTTTTTAGTTTTTTTGAATGCGGTTTTATAGCTTCATGCTGTTGCTATTCTATCTGTTTTCGTCCCATCTGCGGAGACTGGGACAAAATTTTATCATTCGGACAAAGCCGCACCGCGAGCGACCGTAGAATAATACAATTTGATGATTTATTTGCAACGTATAATACTGTCGCGATATTTAATGAAGACTGGCAACTGAAAGCGTCTTGATTTCATCAAAAGATTAAATCTCAGAGAAAGCAATTTTCAAATAAAGCTTGAATTAAAATTTCAGGCCGTCAGCGTCACGTCACGTAAAAGACGTATTCTGTTGATAACGACAAAGAAATAGGCGGCTGTGTAAAAAAACAAAACAACAAACAAGATGAACTGTCCATTGAAAATAAAAAGCATTCTAAATGTTCGTTGGAAATTAATACAGGTAAAAGACAATGCGAGTTTTGTATGTCAGGTTGGCGCCTTATTTTTCGCCGTTGTTTTTGGCGCGGCTAGCAACCAGACTTGAATATTTTATTTCAGAATAAAGTAACAAACATAACTTATTAACATGTATATCCCTAAACTCAGTCCGGACGGAGATATAAAGACTTGAAGTTGAAAATGTTACCATTACGTGCACTTCAAGCCTTTATACAGGGTGTACAATAAAATGGGACAGCTACTTAAAGGGGTGCTTCAGACCATCAAACTGAACAACTTTCTCTATGGGACCAATATCGAAATCGCGAAAAAAAAATCTGCTGTCCCATACATTTCAGTCGAGTTATGTTTGCAGTTTTGTATGGGAGAGCGGATTTTTTTTTCGCGATTTCGATATTGGTCCCATAGAGAAAGTTGTTCAGTTTGATGGTCTGAAGCACCCCTTTAAGTAGCTGTCCCATTTTATTGTACACCCTGTATCTCAGTTCGGACTGAGTTTCGAGATATTTGCAATAACGAGTGTTGTTTTTAACTTTATTCTGAACTATAATTATTCAAGTTTGATTGATGGCCGCGCTAAAAAAAGAAGAAAGGCGCCATTTTTAGGCATAAGCTTTTAAACTTTTCGTGGAATGCAATATTTAAATATATATTATAATTGTCAAAAAAAAAAGATTAGAACAGTAACATTTTAGTTAAATCTCATCACCTATATTAGTCCTAGGTACTGCAAGCTAGACTTGCAGGAAATAGAACTTGAAAAAATATGGATGAAAAAGGCCAAACCATTACTAGGGCCATACTGACATCTTAATAGTATATTACTGCAGCGGCCAGCAACAGAGGCATTGATGGACGAACGTGTAAATGTGGGCCGAGGCGAAGCCGAGTACTTTTCTCAAACAATGCGCGGAAATTAAAACACTAAATTTTCTCAAAAAATTCGCGGAAATTAAAACTCTTCAAAATCAATGACGAACAAAGAACAAAATTTTTTTTTTTTCAATAAACAGCTTTCTATTTGCAAGTCAGTTCGAAATTTAAATAAAACCTTTGATGAGTTACCTCCTTGGTTGCCATGTTTCGGAGAAAAAGATCGTTCCATTTTTAAATTACACGACAGATATGAGTTTAGTATGTAATTTATTTGGCCGCTAAACACGACAGATATGGATTTTTATACAAACATTGCCGGCCGCTGCGCACATGTATTTGGCCAGTACAGCAATTTCGATTTATCTCGAAGAAGGTTGTCAAAATAATGCTCACATTTCCAAGCATGTTTGAGAAAACTTAAATACCTCATTCACAAGACTTTTTACACAATTAAGGATTTTTTAGATGACACTGACCAATATTTAATGTAATTTATTCTAACATTTAATCTTTTAGTTAGTTACTTATTAATTTTATGCATGATTACGATCTTTTATTGTTTATAAACTGTTGACATTTAATTTATTGTATGTAATTCAAATCAGAACAGATGTTCTTCGTTTTGTATGCCTGTTGGCGGATCACAGCGGAAATCCGACTATTGCCAAAGTTTATTCTATATTATGTATTACCTGTGAAATACAAATAAATTATTTTGATTGATTGATTGATTGATACATTTCCGTTTAAAGATATATATATATAATTTAAAAGGTCAACATTTCAATTAATAATAGACATCAGGAGTGCGATTTTTGAATCTCATACGTTGGACTCAGCAGTTGAAAATGTATGGAGATACGCATCTTTCTACAGCTGATGTGACTTTCAAAAATCGCACTCCTGCTGTATGATTTTTTTAATGTCAAATCAGCAGTAGAAAGATGCACGTCTCCAATATTACTAATATTGAAAATGCCAATATTACTAATATTGACATTACTAATATTGACATTTTCAACTGCTGAGTTCAAAGAATGAGTTTCAAAAATCGCTCTCCAGATTTGTAGGGACACCGTGATTTTCATAATCGAATAATTCGCCTACAATTTGAATAATTAAGTTTATCCTTATCTCTGAGTTACTTTGGCACAAAAACACCATTTCTTTTTCCGCTTTTTCGTTAAAAGCCTATTTACTTACAAGGCAACCTTTATCCTTTTTCGAGACGTGAATTTCCGTCGTCTTATATACTCGGCACCTAAATATATCAGGAAATGTAATGTATGGAATAAGTGTGAAAAGTGAAGGCATATTTCCCCGTCTAGCAACAGCCCTTTCCGGCCTTTTGCGAATTTATGTCACTATTCGAGATACAGAATGGGTTTTGGATCAATGACTGTACATTTTGTGAGAGTTATATTTGACCTTCTAGTCTGTAGAGTCTTTGGGTTATTTATGATATCATGCTGAACATGAATAATACAAGTAATGCCTTTGATGACTTAAAATATACCACATGAGAAATGAACTTCTGGTGGTTTGTTACTCAAAACAAGCGAGGTTTCTCTTTCAGTGTTTTGAGGGCGAAAGTTTGATGGTTTGACCCTATCATAACTTGAGTCATTCATATCATGAAACCCTAAAGACGATAAAGTGGACAATTCTTAAAATGTAGTAATATTATTATTGGTGGCTGGGCTATTGCAAGCAAGGTTCGTTATGTAACATTGAAACCATGCTGGTCTATTGTGTTCGCCCCAAGTTCATCCATATTTTACACATACATCCGTAAATAAATTCTGTAGAACTTAGTGGTACAGGCCAGGAATCGAACCGCCGCTTCATGATTGAGTCGCTAGCTCTCTTCCGTATGGACTATCATCGCTCTTGCTAGTTGTAGCAAATTTTTATAGCATAGCATAGTAATGCTCACGACTATATTCCCCAAGGGGGTAGTCAGAGATATTCTGAAACTTCAGAAGATCCACGTTTCCCTAGTAGTACCGAAACTCTGTCCAGTGTGACGGGGAGTGAGCCCGTCGCCACTTGTAATGGACACTAGGTACAATACATGCCTCGAAATTGAAGCATGCAGGTTTCCTCACGATGTTTTGCTTCACCGAAAAGCCAGTGGTGTTACAAATGACGGCCCGGTAGCACAGTCGGTAGTGAACCTGCCTGCTGTGCCGAGGGTCGCGGGTTCGAATCCCGTAAGGGACAAATATTTGTATGATGAATATGAATATTTGTACCCGAGTCATGGATGTTTGTATTTATATATGTATTCTATATCGTTGTCTGGTCATCATAATACAAGTCCAGGCTAGATTCTGGTACTTTAAATGTGACTAGATAATTTGTGTGACATTGTCCAAGATATTATTAAATCGTACATAAATTCCGAATAACTCATTGGTACGAGTTGACCTGGACGGGGATCGAACCATCGCCTCGTGCACGGCAGGTAAGGTTACTCGCCACTGGTCCACCACGGCAAGCAAAGTTTTATACCAAATTCCTTATATGGTCCGTTTGTGTTTATTTTTAGACCATCCATTTATAGGTATCACGAAGACATGCGTACAAACAACACTAAATTATGTAAGTCAGCTAAAACAAAGGTCAGATCCTTTGAATACGGTACGTAAGTACTCGTATGTAGGTAGTTGAACAAGCCCATTAATCTATTGATGCTAACGACTCGCAGTTAACGTCCATTTAGCAGGTAGACTTTAGATTGGCTAGGTACTTTCAAAATTTTATTCTGTATGCAAATAGTGGTCGACTGAAGCCCATTCGTCCTTGACTCCAGCATTACAGGGTGTAAGGAAAAGTATCATTAGCCTTTAAACCTCGTACTCTACCCATCAAACTGAACAACTTTTACTATGGGAGCAAACCAGTCAGAACAAAAAAAATCAGCTGTCTTATACATTTGAGTCGTGTATAGGTATTGCAGTTTAGTAAGGAGCAGCAGATTTTTTTTTGCTCTGACAGGTTTGCTCCCACAGTCAAAGTTGTTCAGTTTGATGGATAGAGTAAAGTTAATGACACTTTTCCTTACGCCCTGTATAATATTGCACCGTGGTTATAACGCAAAAAGGAGGGACACTCAAGTATATGTGCTCGAAAAACGCTTGCTGCTGTGTGCGTGTCGTGATGAGCGCGGGTGTTGCGCGGGGCGCGCGCGGGTAGGACGAGCAGTCTTGAGACTGGCATTGCCACAACAGCAGTGTCTGACCAAGTGGTGTCCAGCTTAGAATAGCACCAACCTAGACGAGTGTTTTAAGAGGAGACTAATTCCTTTAACATCTAACTAATTTCATCGTCAACAAGTGATCTACCAGTCACTGCCTGGTACCCACATCCAACCCCTTCTCAGATTTTTTGAGCTTCCCATTCTATCAGATCCGGGTAGTAAGCGAAATATGCATCCCCGACCTGGTTTACCCATAGATATATTATTGGGTAGATAAATATTATGAAGCAAGACATAACAACACTACTTGCCATCTATTCACACTTATGACAACCGCCCATTAGAATAAGTGAAATGTCAATAGTAAACAGATACCGTCTTGAACCATTTTGTCACCAGACCTCCAGCTGGAAGACTCCGCTATTTCCTTACGTTAAGAACGACTTTTGCTTGAATTTGCTTAAAAAGTGGTGCCATTTGTGTAACTGATATTGCCAGTCTTTAGTTTATAGGTCTATGGGTTTACCAGGCATACATGCTTCGAAACTGAGATATAGCGAGGAGAAATGAAAACATTTAGTTTCAGCACGTAATGATCAGCTCAAAGTCCACAACACTCAACAGCTCTCATTAAGTGCTATCGGTAAACTAGGGACGCAATGTTTGCAGATTCAGAAAATATCTTCGTTTAAAAAAAATCATTCTCTTTTCCTTAAAGTATACATTAATCTGTTAGGTGGGCCTAAACGCCAGCGGCGAGTCACCCGTTCATTAAGTACCATTATCTCTTTTGTCCCTGAAGGGAATAAATTTAAAGAAAACTGTTAATAGTAGGTATAGAAAAGGGAAACAACACAATACTAAAACTAATTAACGGTTTTTTGTTGGTACCGATTGGTTTACCGAATTTCTCAAAACAACTTTTGAGAGGTCTGCTTGAACTGGGACTGAGGGTGCATCTTCGTTCATGCTCTGCCGTGGAACTGGTGTATCAAGGTGACGTTTAAGGAATGTAGCAGGTAAAAAATACGGCCTTGGACAAATGTCTCGCAAGAAGACCAGAGATATTTTTATGTTTTTCTTACTTTTTATACTGGCGTCTGCAAGCCGGCAAGTTGACTTTTCAGTCTAAAGATAAGACAGGGCATATACGAGTACTTGACATATACATTGCCAAGAAAAAGAAACTAAACGCATTTATATAAATACGGCACATTTCTATTGACAGATCTTGTCTCGGTCAATACCTTTCCAAGCATCTTGGAATCTGGGACGATAGATACAAACATAATTATTATATAAATCCCTGAAATGTTAGACCGTGTTCCCGTTGTGACTACAACTGCCCTTTTAATAAGGTAGTGAGATTTGGTTTTCAGGATATAGGGACGTCTTAAATGTTGAAAGGAGGGCCTTAAAAATGAAAATTGCTTTGCTATGACAAAATGTGCAATTATGAAGAAACAGTCGTGCCTCGAACGTCATCCAATGTCACGCAAAATAGGATCCAGTTGTGCTTCATTAAGGATACATTGAGATGTGCCATGCAGCATAGTAAGTTCAATTGAACGTGAGCAGATAGATGGAGTGTTCAAATGGACCGGAGAGAGTAAGACGTGCCACACACATACGGAATTCCGAATCAGGATTGTGATTTTGTATACCTCCGCAATTCCGAACGGAGAAAATCCATACGAAATCGTAATCCTGATTCAGAATTCGGTAGCACAAATCCGTACGTACCTATGTGGTGGACCTAAATACGGCTACATTGCGGAAAAGTGGGTCGTTATATCCCACCAAGTACCAAACGTTGTACAGTAGCACTAAATTGAATCCAGCAGCGTTTAATTGACGCATTGATTGTACCGTAGCAAGTCCAATTGTTAAGTGAGCGATCAGATTGAGTACTGCAAATGGACCGAGTTTAATGGGAGTTACTTAGAGCCTTCTACCGAGTGCTTTGTCTCGTTTCTTCACAAGTTTACTTAGCAAGATTGATGCGGCTAATGTAGTACTTGATGTATCGATATAAACTGACACAGTTTGTTTTCGCTTTATTATTGAGATGTATGTGTATGTATGTATGTATGAATGAGATGTCGATAAGGGGCGTGGACAAGCCATCAAGGACCTTAATGCTAATAAAATTTCTGGTATGTTAATAAAAAATCAAGGAATTATTTGCTTATTTTGTTCAGAGCCATTGAATTAAAAATGACACGTGGTGCTTTTTATATCCTGTAATTCCTGAACATGTAACATCACAGGCCGAAGCATGATATACGGCTATATCACGCCTTTTATCGTTCGCGCGCAAATAGAAATTGATCGAATGCGAGATGCGCTGTATCAGGCTGCCATACTAGGGCCGCAGATTATGGTTAACCACATTCTTCAAACTTCGTGACTCCTTCTGTAATGCTAATGACTATAATGTTGGGTCTCTAGAACTGATATACATATGTATATGTACTTACATAATATATCAGTTCTAGAGACGAGAAAGAGATCGAAGCTAAGGCGCGATAGCGCTGTATCCGCTGTATACTACGGCCGCAGATTATGGATAGCACCTTCCATTCTTCAAACTTCATGACTCCATCAACGACTGTGATGTGGCTCTCTAGACGTGATAAATGGATGAACCTACCCTTTATACCTATGCAATACCTAAGCTGTGACATGTCTAAGGTTTTCCTTTCTTTTTGGCCGACCGCATGAAGCGTGCGGCTGGAGCGTGCGGCTGCAGCGTGTCGCGACGACACGTCGCT
This sequence comes from Agonopterix subpropinquella, assembly GCA_922987775.1. NCBI lineage: Eukaryota > Metazoa > Arthropoda > Insecta > Lepidoptera > Depressariidae > Agonopterix > Agonopterix subpropinquella. The sequence goes on from OV277710.1 coordinate 8,110,379, forward strand.
GAGGTCGTGAATTCGAACCCGACTGTACGCAGCTGCAGACAGTGTTGCCATCTTAGGGTATTTTTTGGGGTAATAATTAGCGTGTCACTGGCTGCGCAGGGTATTTCATAGAATTACATACAAACCAGTAATGTCATCGCGGTCGGCTACCAACTTGTACCTTTAATCGTCAGTTATAAGTTTATTATGACTCACCTGACCAGCAGGGCAGCATCGAGAGCTTGCGGCTGCCGGGCATCGATGACGACGACATGCGGCATGCGTGACTCGTTGTCCCTGCGCAGGGCGTCGAGCGCGTCACGCGGGCTGCGCACTGCGCGCGCGTCGCCGCCGCACCGCGCGGCCGCGCCGCAAGCCGCCGCGCACACGCGCGACGCTCGCTCCGGGAATACGCATAGTAACTGCGGATGAGATTGTTGTTCAGTTTCTGGTTTTATGACGTTGATAAAGTAAAAAAGACCTACAAACATTGGCGTTGCTAGGGATTTTCTCTATTGAGGGGTAACCACCGCCATGCGCTAGCAAGATTCTTTGTTGTGGCAAGGCAAGGTGGAATCCAAAAGTTCATTTTCCTAAGGCCCACCGGAACCAGAATTTGGCTTCGGATTTTTAAGCAGGTTTGAGAACACATTATAAAAAAAGAAGACATTATTAAATAAACAATACTAGATTTGAATACAATAATTTCATAAATAATAACAGTAGTGGTGTGGGTGCTTCAGCCGTTGCACTTCAAACATGTGGAGCGAGCGAAGCAAGCTCGAAATTGTGTAGCCTCTCCGTTTTGGCTAAATTCTACCAAATTATGAATGAACCGGTATGGTTTAATTCTCTCTTCAATATTTTAGATTTTTCTAAGGGGGGCAACGGGCTTTCTGCGGTGGGTAAGGTCCTCTCCCTCCCCACAGCTACGCCCATGATTTCAAAAAGCTGTCGTAGCTGACAGCTGGATAGGCTTTGCATTGGCACACGATAGGGCTGCAAACATAAATCCGAAAAAAGAAATAAACCCATATCGCACTGTACCGTGACGTTTTGTAGGACAGGATTTTAAATGTGACAGAAGCCAAGTATCTTATCCTATTTAATATAGAATAGAATAGAATTGCTGGGCTGATCAACACGCAACATAAAACAAACCAGCATAAAAAAAACTATGCTTCAAACAAATTATTAAATATTTAAAAAAAAAAACCTATTTTGAAACTACGATAATTCGATTCTGCTCTCGAAACTAAACAAACTACTTTCTATTTTTGCGTTAATTCATTAACACGTCGTATGTACCTACTAACGATGCGCACGATAAAGTTTAAATACCTAATTTCTTTGCATAATTAAACAGAGGTGGAACATTTTAATTTTAAAATTAGCTTAGTATCTCGTCTACGGCTTGTTATTAAAAGCACAATCTTGTCTCAATGAACTGTCTAGACATTGAAGAGCTTGATTAACTTAGGGATGCCCTTTTTGCGGTTCGAAGTTTTACTACACATTAGAAAAAAATAAAACCGATCAAGTGCGAGTCGGGCTACTCGCGCACCGAGGGTTCCGTACCACACCACCACAGAACACAACATTATTAACTTAGAAAAAAAGCTTTTTTTGTCCGGGACCTTTAGCGCGAGCCCGACTCACACTTGGCGGTTTTTAGTATTTGTTGTTATTTTGTAGAGTTTGCTCTATAATCACACCAAGTTTGACGCTTGTGTGTATTACCGTTTTTACGATAAAGCGTGAAGAAAAAACGTTGATAACTAGTTTCTTGTTGAGAACCCCCCTTAATTGTTAACTGTTTGACATTTTTATTATTTGTTAATAAATCTGCCGTAGTAACGCATAATCTGAGAAAATTTCAACTATCTAGCTAATACTTTTCAAAAGTTACAGCCCTAAATAGGTAGGACAGACGGATGGACGGATGGACGGACGCACGGACGGACTGACGGACGGACGGACGGATAACGTAGGCTTAGTAATAGGGTCCCGTTTTCACTCTTTGGGTACGAAACCCTAAAAATACGGTTGGCTGCGCGCCTCCCTCATTGGTAGTATCGAATTCGATATTAAATCCACGCAGACGGAGTCACGGGCAACAGCAAAATAACCCTCCTTCTGGCGCAGACGGGTAAATATTTTGTCAGATATAAATTTAGTAGCTAGAACCATTAGGCGTAAGGACAAGTTTTATGGGCTTCTTTTCATTTGTAGAATACTTCGGCATAAAAAAAAAAAGGTTCTTTCAAAATTCAGACATTTAATGTCATAGAAACAAGAACCAAATTACATGTCTGTTGAACTTTAACGCTGGCTAGACACATTCACGTTTTATTTCAAACATTTACTACATTATCATAAAGAGATTTCTTTATGGCTGTTTAATTTATAGCCGGTACTATCCTCTTTATTCATGCTAAACATGGAGTGAAAGCAGTGAAAGAGTTCTCCGGAATAAACGACGCGACGCTACGTGATTAGTTTGACACAAGGGGGCTTCAAAATAAAGTTAGTAATTGTCTAAGATGTTTTTTAATATGTAGATTTGCCCGCGCTCCAAAATGGCAAGAAAAAGGCAAGGTAATTGCCCGGCTTTTACATAGTTACCCGTCGTCTAGTCTGCGGGCTACACGTCGCTTTATCGTGCCATTTTAAAGTGCAGTGATGTTAGCCTATGACGCGTCTATTTGTAAAACGTCATTGGTAATTGTGACAAAGTTTCTGTCCACACTGTGGGGGCATATCTACGGTCGTGAGTTTATATAATACGAGCTTTTACCCGCGACTTCGTCCGCATAAATTATATGTATACCAGATTTTAAGTCAGATAAGCTATCAAACAAAAAAGTTTCATCAAAATCGGTTCAGTAGTTTTTGCGTGATACTCGTACAAACAAACACCGAAACAAACAAACGAACAAACAAACAAACAAAAAACAAATAAACAAACAAACAGACAGACAAAAAATCCAAAAATTGGTGATTTGGAAACAAGGACAGGTAAAAACCATGTCGTAATTTTTTTTTGTAAATATCTTCAATGTACAGACGCACTTCTGTTACAGTTTTATAATAGTTTAGATTAAGAACTTTATGAAGATTAAGGTTTACCTCAAGAGGCTCCGGTGGTGCGTACAGCAAGGCAGCGGGCACGTGCGCAGGCGGCGGCGACCTGTTCTGCAGAGAGAGATATCTGTGTAATACACAACATTATACTGTAGTACTTAAAATTACAAAAAAAATATTTTAATTGATCGTATTTCTGATCTCTTGGCCCCGAATACGAAACCCGATTTGTATGGTCCAGTTCAAAAAATCACTAAGTCACACTTAGTGATTTTTTGATCCAGCATCATACTGTTAATAAAAGCGGTCAAGTGCGAGTCGGGCTACTCGCGCACCGAGGGTTCCGTACCACAGAACACAACATTATTAACTTGTCACTATTTATTTGTCCGGGACCTTTAGCGCGAGACCGATTCACACTTGGCTGGTTTTTAGTATTTGTTGTTATTCTGTAGAGTTTGCTCTATAATCTCACTAAGTTTGACGCTTGTATGTATTACCGTTTTTACTATAGAGCGTGAAGAAAAAACGTTGATAAAAACTAGTTTCTTGTTGAAAACCCCCTTAATTTTTAACTTTCTGCCATTTTTATTATTTGTTAACAAATCCGCCGCAATAACGCATAATCTGAGAAAATTTCAACTATCTAGCTATTACGGTTCAAAAGTTACAGCCCTAAATAGGTAGGACAGACGGACGGACGGACGGACAGACGGACAGACGGACAGACGGACGGACGGACGGACGGACGGACGGACAACGTAGGCTTAGTAATAGGGTCCCGTTTTCACCCTACCCAAAGGGTGTCCGTGCGTCCGTCCGTCCGTCTGTCCGTCCCCTAAAGAAGTATAAGGGTTCCTTGTTTAACTACGGCACCCTAAAAAGGAGAGTGTAGTTGGTCATATCCATGCTTCCGGACATTGATCGAACTTTCAGTTGGAAATAGACTTTTAAAGAAATAAAGTCAATACCTATAGCGATGGTACGGAGAAGTACCATAACTTTGAATTTAACTTTGAGTTGAACTACAGTTTACCGACCTATCGACTTACCGACGCTTTAAACTTTACTTTAGCAGTTCGAAAGTTTCAAATACCTATGTGGAACTGTCACATGAAGCATTGAATTACAGGTAATTTTCTAGGGAATTTGAAATTCAAATACGAGTATCTTATGACAGTGCCATTCAGAAAAAAGGAGTGCGATTTTTGAAACTCATTCACTGAGCTCAGCTGTTGGAAATGTCAAAATTACTATGGAAATACGCATATTTCTACTGCTGATTTGACTTTCAAAAATCGCACGCCTGAAGTATGATTTTTGAAAGTCAAATCAGCAGTGGAAAGATGCATATCTCCACAGTAATTTTGACATTTTCAACTACTAAACTCAGCGAATGAGATTCAAAAATCGCACTCCAGTTTTTTGACGATAATTATTCGGGCCTTTCTACCTGCACGGCTAGCATGCCACCCCCGACAAAACGATAAAAATCGAGATGTGCCTCCATCTTTATTATTTTACGTATGCCAAAAAGAGCGCGCATGACGGTTTTCTCGTTTAAACGCTTTGTCGTGGGTGGCATGCTAGCCGTGCTGGTGTGATGGTTCAAGCCGGACTGCCAAACCAGAGGTCGTGGGTTCAAGTCCCGGTTCAGTCATGGATAAGTGTGTGTCGGTGTAGTTTGGTTTTCATAGTCATAAGCCTTGTATGAATGTAGTTTCAGACAAATTCATATTCATTTATTCAGTAATAAGTTTACTATGTCATAAAGAAATTTGGCGGCGGCGGCCATGTAATTTGAGACCCAGACTTAGAGGTCCCATACATGAATGAAACTTAGTGATACGTGTAGAGTGAAACAAAACTAACAAAAAATTAAACTGGTTGTAACCTGTAGAAGTTGGTGGAAAGGTATTTCTCCTTATGATACCTTTTGTATCAAATGTGTGAAACTCATAATCTTTCTTATTAGATAGTCCACTTAATCTTCTACGCATTCATTGTGTTTATTTTAATGAAAATTCACGATAACCGTACAATATTATGATAATGGAAGAAAACGAAATCACACACACTATCAGTTCACCCAAGCCAAAAAATATGTTCCGTAACGACCAAAAAATACCTCAGTGATAATATTAGATGAAAATAGCTGTCGTGGTTTCGTTTTGCTACTGATTTTTGGATGATTTGTCTATTTTACTAGTAATTTCTACTTTTGAATCCGGACTATTCCGGACTTCTGGAAGTGAGGAAGTTTTTTAAAAATGCCTTAATATTTTCTGTTTATAATAATTATGACCGCCGTCCTGAATGGCTTTTAGTTTTCGTAAAAATGGCTGGGTCCAAAGCCTTTGTTCTTTACAATGACTAGTGGAACCACACGGCGATATCGGAGTATTTAATATTTATAATATAGAAAAGAGTATCTCTTAAAGGTAATTCCCACTGAAAGTTTCGAAATATTCATGACATTTGATACCTACGTAACTTACTTCTAATAAAATACGAAATAATATAAAATGAAATAGCAATTTCATTATTCATGGACACACTTTACGAGACAAAATAAGAATTTATTACAATGTCCATCATTTGTCTGTTTACCAATTATAATGATTTCCTATTCTATTGAGTTAGTATATAGTTACGGACGTTTCCAATTAAGGGCGGTCAAAAACACCCCTTTAATCGTCTAGTCTCAGTGGTTCGTTTGTTTGGTACCGAACGAACTTATGAGACTTTTTGTCTCAGTATTTCGGGCCTAAAAGAGCTTCCGAAGTACTGAGACTTTTTTGGCACAATAGTGCGGTACCTACCGAACATTTGGGATTGTTCGGACATTTTGGGTTTTTTTGTCTCAATAGTTAGGGCCCAAATTACTACCGAACTACTGGACTTTAATTATCAACTTTTGAAGTGTATAGTTGCACAACATTAACTTTTATAGTTTCAGAATTGCTTGGCGTCTATTTAGGGTCTGTGGTCTCTTATACAACGTGTTAATGAATTAACGCAACACCTCATACACCCCAACTGATTTATAAGAAAATAATTAGATTGAAACAATAATTTCATTATTTTGCATTGTAGTGCGTCGGGAATGTTTGCGGAGGCGCACACGGACGACTTCTATGCTATATTGAGAAAACGGTGCGCCTCCATGTTGGGCAGGCTCTGAGCCAGCACCAACGGTCTCCTGAGTGTGTTTAAAGACCGGTGGGACTCCCCGCTGTTACATCACTGGGTGAAGCTCCATACCAGGTTTTTAAAATAAAATAAAATGCTTTGTTACTAACACTAGCTGTAAGATACTTGTATACTAATACTATATGGACATCTTGTCTGAAATAAATTATTTGAATTGAATTGAATTGAATTATTTTGATAGTTTTAATTTAAAGTTATTCGCATTTTAAGTTTTGAGGCAAAAATGATTTGTTATCATTTCAGCAATGAATGAAAGCGCTAACGTACTCATGGATATACATTTTAATAATTTTTTTAATCATCTTTTTTGGTAGTTAGTAGGGTGAGTGTGACTGTACGATGGGTTGACATCGGGTTCAGTAACTTTTAAATTTTACGAACAATTTAATTAATATTTTGAAAAAAATTACCTATGTTGAAACCATGATAATTTGATTCTGCTCTCGATTCTAAACAAACTACTTTCTAGTTTTGCGTTATTTCATTAACACGTTGTATAGAACAAGACGTCAATGCTGTGGTCCTTCTAAAAAGATAGTCGTCAAACTAGGCTTTACAGATACATCTAGTCAACTTGTCACATAAAATTTGGGATCGCCCATTCCCTCAGCTGACTTTTACGACTTGCGTGGTCCGAGGGTCGATCTCTTCTCATTCTTAGTTGAAACTATTCGATAGTATATAACATTATTGAAATGACGTCATTCCTCTCACTATCAAGCCATATTTATGCGACTATTTAAATCAATTCTTACAATTCAAATAGCACGAAGGACTTGGCTTAGCACAGATCTCATGCCCGCATGTAAATGCTAGCCTAGATTATCTAAACTGCACATTGAATGCAAATAAAACCTACTTAGCATTGCGTTGCATTTAAAGCTTGGGGTTTCTACAAGGCAATTTAATTGGATAATTTTATTGTTTCAATGGTCATTTTTGTTTAATTTAATTGGTCTAATTGTATGTCTCTTTTTATATTAAGTTAAAGTTTTTATTGTTTGTTCATAGAAGGTGTAACAAATCAACCTAGTTTCAGACCATCAAACTGAACGACTCTTAGTTTAAAAGGATGCTAAAGATATCAATTTCACCCTGTATACAACGTGTTAATGAATTAGCGCAAAACCTCACACAACCTAACTGATTTATAACAAAATAATTAGATTGAAACAATAATTTAATTGGGTATTTGACTATATTCAATATATTTTATTTTTATCTACTCAATAAAAAAAGGGTTAGAAAATAACGCTAAACTCCCATTTTCATTGAGTTTTTAGCTTGAATACTATTTTTAATAACAAGATAAACTATAAAAAGTAATGAAAATGTTGATGACGTCACAACTCAATATTTAGTACAAATCTTCATACAAAGCGCATGTTTTGACGTCCGATAAAGAGTAGCTGATTTGACTAGTTGTCAAGTAGCCAATTATTTTGATAGTTAAAATTTAAAGTTATTCGCATTTTAAGTTTTGAGGCAAAAATGATTTGTAATCATTTCAGCACTGAAAGAAAGCGCTAACGTACTCATGGATATATTTATAAAATCTTGTTTTGGTAGTAAGTAGGGTGAGCGTGCCCGTGCGGTGGGTTGACATCGGGTTCAGAAAATTCAAAATTTTGCAAACAAATTATTAAATATTTTGAAAAAAATTACCTACTCGTATGTTGAAACCATGATAATTCGACTCTGCTCTGGATTCTAAACAAACTACTTTCTAGTTTTGCGTTAATTCATTTACACGTTGTATAATGGTCTTTCTTAATATGCTGACATAATTATAGTATTATATTCGCATAATTATAGTACCTACTCTGTGCTCTCGCTAAACCAACATAATATTTTATATTTCCTTATTTTTTAAATGTCATTCAACATTCGTATGTATGTGAAATGTCCTTTTCCTCTTACAAGCGTTAATGAAAAACCTATAATACAATTGACTGACAAACAGTCCGCCTTAACAAATCCACCAGCAGGAAAATAATATTAGCCCTTTCCGCATTTCGCGTGGCTTTTCCTCTAGAGCGAGGTCGCATTTCTGTATCCGGGGCAAGCCATCCCGCGGGAAAGTCCGTGATGTCCCGCGGGAAAGTCCGTGATGTCCCGCGGGAAAGTCCGTGATGTCCCGCGGGAATCCGGGATGTTGGAAACATGATCCGATTATCGCGAACTAAAACTGTGCGCTAGTCTTCACGCCACTTTAGTAACCGAGGTCGATTCGTATTAGAATTAGCCTGAGATACTCTTTCTTCCTTATCTTATAAATCCGCTCATAGGCACTTTGTTTTAACAAACCCATACTCTTTCTTATACTGTGCCTAAACTGAGAACAAGACTTTTATTATGAGAAACAGAAGTACTGCGGTAGGTAAAATATTCAATTCAATTCAATTATTCAGAGACAACAATAGCTGCATAAGTTTTAATCCGAGCGAGTTTATGTACCTAACTACGTATATTATGCGTCTGGAGCTATCGACTGCCCGAAACTTTTTCCCAAAGTGTCTCTTAAAATCCCTACCAAGGGCCTTAAGGGGCCCATTCACAGTAGTCCTACATGTAGGACTGCGAGCCCACACACTGTCCTGCAAGTAGGACTACTCATACATTTTGCTCAAGGACGTCGGACGCCATGCAGGACTACAACACCATTCACGATCCGATATTGGTGTAGGACTACATGTAGGACTACTGTGAATGGGCCCCTTTAGACACAATTAAACCTAGCCCTTCCAGCCAGCTCTACTATCTATTGGCTATATGCGAAGTGGGTGTTGGGAACTGTCAAGTCGATCGCAGCGCACGCTGTGGCAGAAATTTGTACTTCTGACGGCGAAGCTGTGTCAGATTTGTTTGAATTTACAGGTAGAACTATATACTATTACCTATTCTGTGCTACAGGGTGAAATTGATATCATTGGCATCCTTTTAAACTAAGAGTCTATCCATCAAACTGAACAACTTTCACTATGGGAGCAAACCGATCGGAGTAACTAAAAAATCAGCTGTCCCATACTAAACTGCAATGCCTACTCGACTCAAATGTATGCAACAGCAGATTTTTTTTTTGCTCCGATCTGTTTGCTCCCATAGTGAAAGTTGTTCAGTTTGATGGGTAGACTCTTAGTTTAAAAGGATGCCAATGATATCAATTTCACCCTGTATAGGTACAAATCCGCACACTCATTCAATACTCAAATATCCAAACCAGCAAATACTAATACTTAAAAGGCAGGGATGTTTTTATTGCCATCTAGATGTTCACAAAAAATAAGATTTTTCGCAATTCAACCCCTAAAGGTGTGAAAATGGTGGTGAAAGTTTGTATGAGAATTTTGTAACAAAGAATGGTAATCCCAGCTAGTTAGGTATTATAACATTTTTAATATCGTCAATATTGCTCATTTATTAAGTTTTTACTTTATTTTAAATTAAAATAACAAACTTTGTCCTAACATTTTATGTACGAATAATCCACGGGGCCGTAGTGCGCTAGATGGCGCTGGTGTCGTGCACACAGCCAATAGACAAAACGCGTTTGTTCCACGAACGAGCAAAATTTTTTGGACTTTGATATCTTCTATACCAGCCTAGCGTCAGCGAGGATTGCGCTAAATAGTTAGTAGAATTTTAGCAAGTAATGAGGCTTTATTAGTACCTATTAAGCTTTATAATTTATTGCAAGAAAGACTAGGTATTTCTTATTCAGTCGATTGTTGTAATTTGATTACGATTGTTAGGTACCTTTTGTTATCCACTTTGTATTTTTAGCCTATCTGCTTTGTCAAATTCTGTTTTTATCAATGGAGACCTACAATCGGTTTTCGTTCCACGAACGAGCAAAATTTTTTGGACTTTGATATCTTCTGTACCAGCCTAGCGTCAGCGAGGATTGCGCTAAATAGTTAGTAGAATTTTAGCAAGTAATGAGGCTTTATTAGTACCTATTAAGCTTTATAATTTATTGCAAGAAAGACTAGGTATTTCTTATTCAGTCGATTGTTGTAATTTGATTACGATTGTTAGGTACCTTTTGTTATCCACTTTGTATTTTTAGCCTATCTGCTTTGTCAAATTCTGTTTTTATCAATGGAGACCTACAATCGGTTTTCGTTTCACTAGCTGTTGATCTTCAAACAAATCATATATCCATGCGAGCAAAAGCCGGTGAGTAATAAAATAAATCATTTTTACGTAATGTTTGTGTTCTTACTTTTCCTTTAAATAAAAAAAAAAATAAAAAAATAAAAATGTTTTATTTCAGACTAAGAATTGCCCATATTTTGTTAGTAGCACAAGCTTACATCTAATATTAGTATAATCATATAAAACAAACAAAGAATTATTAATTGGATCGGTTCACCGATCCACACCTCTCACATGCAGATCGATGAAACGACCGAGGATAGCTGTATCCATCCGATCAGCGATCATCTTCAAGATTCTGTTCGGGCTCCCCCGTATTCTGCGCACAACAGACGCGGTCTTTTTGCGTATAATCGCATAAAAGTCATCTATATGTGCATCTGCAAACATGCCAGATGCACTGCAGAATCGTGGGAGCCCCAACAGGACCCTGAGGATATTATTATATTGGACTCTTAGGGCATTGTACGATTTTTGTGTGAAATTGGCCCACAGACCACACGTGTAATAACTTTGACAGTAAGCTCTAAAGAGTGTTAGCTTTACATCAACAGTACAGCGGGTGAATCTGTGTGCCAACATATTCCCTCGAACCGACAAAGCCCTACGTTCCCTCTCGATATCCAGGTCATCTTTCAAATCCTCGGTCACAATGTGGCCAAGGTACCTAAACTGTGAAACACGGTTCAAAACAACTTGATTAAGAGTAAGCGACGGTACACAGTTAGGTTGTTTGTTTTTTCCTCTAAAAATCATAAACTCACTCTTTTTCTCATTGTACCTTAATCCGTGCTCCACAGCATAGGTTTCACAAACCTTTAACAGTTGCTTCAGGCCTCCCATTGATGGACTGAGCAGCACCATGTCGTCCGCATAACTTATGTTATTAACACTAATGTCATCAATACGGCAACCGACATGCATGCTGCTCAGCCTACGAATCAACTGGTTAACATATAAGTTAAAAAGCCTCGGGGATGATATGCCACCCTGTCTAACACCACAACTCAAGACATATTCCTCCGAATAACAATTTGCCCATTTTACTACATTTCTTTGACCATTGTACCAGTACGATAGAATATCAATCACTTCAGGGGAAGTACCAGTCTCCTTTAGTTTACTCCAGAGGATGTTATATGATACTAGGTCGAAAGCCTTTGACAAATCTAGAAAACATGCGTATATAGGTGTTTTACGTTTTACATAGTAGTCTACAGTATGTTTAAGTGACAATATCGCGCTTTCCGTGGATAAACCTTCCCGAAAACCAAACTGAGCGTCCTCTAGTTGTATGTGGGCACTAAGGTGTGAATCTATTACTCTATCTAGAACTTTTGCAATGACTGTAGCCAGAGAGATAGGTCTGTAGTTTGTTTTATCAGTCAGGTCCCCAGTGGAGTTTTTGACAAGCGGTACTACTATTGTTTTCATTAAATCTGGTGGCAAATATGTGTGTCTTACACAAAAAGTATATAGCATGGCTAGCAATCTGTTAATGTGAGAGCCTGCATATTTCAGATGTTCCACACTAAGCCCGTCATGTCCAGGAGATTTCCCCCGCTTCATACCTCTAATCGCACCCCTTACTTCCTTACTACTAATTCCAAACGGTTGTGCGGCAAGCCCGGAAACAGAGTCATAAGAAACACCCGAGGACCCCAAAGGTGACTCAACTTTAAAGTGTTCCTTAAAAATGTTAGCAATATTTTGAGGTTCACTTGTACCCTCCACACTCACAGGCAGGCTCACCTTACTATTGAGGTTCTTGGTACTCCTCCACAATTTACCAAACTGTTTCGAAGAATGCTGTGCAGCAAGCACATCCATTCTTATTTGTTCCTGATGGTGTTGACAGAATTTTAGTCTTGATTTAAAAATCTTACGGCTTATACACATGTTATTGTAAATGGGTCCACTCTCCGGCTTGCCACACAACACATACATTTCAAAATCTAGCCTCGCCTGTCGATGCGCTTCAGAAACATGTTTATTCCATCCCATTATACATTTTCCCTTCTTTTTGTTAATACTTCTAGTAAAGCTATCCTCGGAGGCCTGAGTAAGTGCATTCACAATGTCACTGTACAATTTATCTATAACAGCCCTATGACTTACATTATTACACATCTTGTCAGCACATTCATTAAATTCAACAGGAAAGTCAATACACTTTAATTTATTATTGCAACATTCAATACAATACCTAAATTCTTTAAAATTCTTTACAATACCTAAATCTTCATAAACTAAAATGACCAGTTAAGTACAACAACATCAATATTCAATTACATTTTTATCCCCCCATCTCGGAAAGAGTATTTTTGCTCTTCGATATTCTTTGCGTACTTTTTTTATTTGCTTTGCGCGCGCTATTTTCTTTTCACGTCATTTCCTCGCTGAGGTGGGATGTAAAGTTACGTGTTGCACTCGAGTGCAAAGATTTTTCACCTCGTGCTCTTTTGATTCCCTCGCTAACGCTCAGGATTCTAAGGATTCTAAGGATTCTGTTTTAGAATCCTTCGCTTGGTCGGTCATCAAAATTGAGGACGCAGTTAAAAAGCAAGTTTGTTTTGTTTGTTTGTTTGTTTGTTTGTTTGGTATAAGAAATAACGATTATTACAGAGCCAGGTAAATGTATGTACCTATAGGTAAATACTGATATCAAATTGAGATGCACAACCTCGGTGGCAACTCGAATGGCGACTAACCTTTAAAATAACGTACAATAGCGTGCCTGGTAATCACTTAGGTACACAAAATGCAAATTCCAGTTTCCCGGCTTAGTCAACAACACAACAAGTCACATTTTCCATTTTTATAGGAGACTCCGAGACTCATTTCCTGAGTTAATATTATCTCGGATGCTCGTTTTCTAGTGCAGAGTCAACTTGCACCGAATTCATCATAACAAGTGACTGTTTGTATGAATATTTTCAGGTTTTATTTACGGAAACAGAACGGCTGCAGGAATTGCGATTGCGATTAAATAGACTAAAAATGTATTTCACCTATGATCGTCGACATTTTTTTTCGTCCATTTCATTCAATCGTTTTATTGAAATGAACGATTGCAATTCGACATGTAAAGTATATGTCGCCCTTATATGAAGTAGCTATTAGGTAATCACAAACAGTAGAAATCAAAATAGTATCTGGAATGCGATTCGTTTCGATGAACTCACACGTTCAAATAAGCAGTAGAAAGAGGCATATTCTCCATAGTATATTTTCATTTTCTACTGCTGATTTCAACGTGTGACTTTTTTAAACTCACACGTTCAAATTAGCAGTAGAAAGATGCATAATCTCCATAGTAATTTGGACATTTTCAGTTCAACGTGTGAGTATCAAAAATCGCTCGCCTGGGTGAATCTTCAGGGCGTTTGAACGCTATAATTGTTCGTGACTATCTGGACGATCATTTTCATCTTATTTATTAGAAAAAAATCTTAAAGAGCAATTATAAAGCTCCTGGACGTTTATAACAGCGCTATAAAACTATGCCTTTTCTAATAAACAAGATAAAAATGTTCGGTCAGATAAAATACGGCGCTCCAACGCCTGGTAGGTTCACCCATCTCTATTCAGCCAAGTAGAAAGTGGATCAGTCACATTTTATACGATGGATGTAATGTAAAATAACTCAAAGGTGGATAGAACATTTTCACATGAAAATCAATAATTGTTGAGTTGCATTGTTTGTCATGCAACTTGTTTGTTCATTGATCACTCAGAACCAATGATCCGTTCACGGTATTGATGAGAATGCAAGTCCATTATTATGTACATATTACTACATGCGCAGTGTCTTCGAAAATCGATAGCTTTTTAAAACTTGTGCAATTGCGGTAATTTAATCGCAACAGAAATTTTTTTACACATTTGGTATTGCGCTAATCGCAGTACAGCTCATGACAGCCGTTAGAGCCGTTTTGACAGATGGCTCAAACGTAAAGGCTGTCAGTTACCTAGTAAAAAGTAAGGTTTAGCGCGATACGGAATTAACACAGTTGAATAGTAATTGGATCGCAATGTGATTAGAACTGAAATTGGATTAGAATTGAACTTGAATGTTTTAAATTAGCGCGATCGCTCTCCGTATTTTTTAAATGCTCCTGACGCACATTTTTGTGACTTCTGTAGAGTCTCTGAAAATTGTCAATCGTCTGCGTAACGCTTTATTAAGTCGACTGAGGAAATGGGCTATTCCAAATTAAAGGTGACAAGTTGACAAGTCGTCCCAGTAAGGTCCGTCACACACATACGGAATGGCAATCCGGAATTCCGAATCAGGATTGTGATTTTGTATAGGATTTGACAGCTGCGCAATTACGAACGCAATTGTGGAGGGGGAAAATCCATACAAAATCACAATCCTGATTCGGAATTCCGGTTTGCAATTCCGTATGTGTGTGACGGACCATGAAAACTTGTTATCCCAAAACCAATTTCATCAAACTGATTTCGGTGTAGGTACTCTTCTGTTCTTCCCATTACGGATAATGAGCGTGATTATAATGGTTCGTGCAACATATGTACGTAACGATTGTAGGTTATTGTATTATCACCACAAAACATAATGAAACAACCCTGTCTCACCACGTGTCAAGCCTTTAATTAGGCCGGGAGCCTGAGGGTAATTCCCAGCGACAATACTAGGACAACGATAATGTGTCCTACTAATTCTGCGCTAGAATTAATGCTAAATGATCACTGGCTTTGTGTCTGGCATAATATGTGTGTGTGCAATTGGTTTGTTTATGTATTAATGAAGAATTTCTGTGAATTTGACTACAAAACAATTATTATTTTAGTATCGTATGATTTATGGTAGGTACAGAATTTATATTAAATGTACAGGGTCTAAAAGACAATGTGGGTTTTGTATGGAAGATTGGCGCCTTATTTTCCGCCGTTGTTTTTGGCGCGGCCAGCAACCAAACTAGATTATTTTATTTCAGAATAAAGTAACAAACAAAACTTATCACCATTGTATATCCCTAAACTCAGTCCGGACGGAGATATAAAGGCTTGAAGATGAAAATATTACTATTACGTGCACTTCAAGCCTTTATATCTCAGTTCGGACTGAGTTCCGAGATATTTGTAATAACAAGTGTTGTTTTTAACTTTATTCTGAACTATAACATTCAAGTTTGATTGATGGCCGCGCTAAAAAAAGAAAAAAGGCGCCATTTTTAGGCATAGGCTTTTGAGCGTTTCATACCTTAGTTATGGGGTTGCTTCAGACCATCAAACTGAACAACTTTTACTGCGGGACTGATATTGAAACAGCGAAGAAAATAACAGCTGTTTCATATTTTGGGTCGAGTGACCGTTTTAAGGAACAACAACATTTTCAAGCCGCATTAATTAACGTTCAAAGGACCTCATTATTCATTAGTCATTACAAGTAACTTTGAAAGAAAATAAAAGCCTAATTAATAAAATTCATTATTATCATCCCAAAAATCTTATATTATAATAAAAATGTAATTAAAACCAATAACTTTCATTAGCCGATGATTCTTTCAAACCCACGCAATGGATGTAATCCCTTTATTAATGGTATATCTCCCTGATCCAGCTTAATGAAAATTCCACGGCAAGTTGCCCACCTATACACCCCCGCTTTTTACCCCCTGACCCTCCTCACCCCCTAATTTCTCCTCCGAAATGGACATTTCGTCTTCGTCTCGTCGCGACGCTCTCAGCGAAAGAAGTAACTTTATTTCTCAAGTTTTTTTTGCTTACTTCAAATTACTTTTAGCTGAAACGATGAAGTCATTAGCAAATATTTTGCCGGCGGCGTAAATTTTTCTTTGACTGTATCATTCCTGAAAATTTTATTATTAAACGAGCTTTTACCCGCGACTTCGTCCGCATAAATTACATACCAGATTTTAAGTCAGATGATAAGCTATCAAACAAAAATAGTTTCATCAAAATCGGCTCAGTAGTTTTTGCGTGATACTCGAACAAACAAACATCCAAAAAAACAAACTAACAGACAGACAAAAAATCCAAAAATTGGTGATTTGGAATCAGGGACAGGTAAAAACCATGTAGTAATTTTTTTTTGTAAATATCTTCAATGTACAGACACATTTCTGTTACAGTTTTATAATAGTTTAGTTTAGATGCTCTTTCTTACTTAGTTTAGTCGTTGTTTTATTTTTCCTACGCAGTGTTTCGTAAAAACTAGCGCGTTATAGTAGAATAACATAATAAATTATTCGTGATCCCCGCTGTAAATATCCCTAACGTAAATGTTATGTTAGACTAGAGCTGTTAAGTATTCACATCATGGAGGTCTGCTACGTGGCGTCACAACTATTGAGCCTTGCTGCTGAGGTGTTGGCCTTAATTTGTGTTATCTATACTTATTAAAGAATTCAGTGACTAACTGACTGACAGACAGACAACGCACAGCCTAAACCGCTGAAGATAGAAACAGGAAATTTTGAATTTGGTTTTGGATTTTTTTTGTGATTCTACAGTGGATGTAGAGGTGCACTTTTTTTTCGAAAATCGACCCCTAAAGGGGTAATCCACTCTTTGTTCTTCAATTTTAAAGGACATTTCTATGCTTACCTTATATTGACACTTTTTTAAGGGGATGATCTGACCCTCAAACTGAACAACTTTCTCTATGACACCAACATCGAAATCGCGAAAAAAAAACAGCTCTTCCATACAAAACTGCAAACTCGAACCCAAAGTGTGGGACAGCTGATTTTTTTTCGCGATTTCGATGTTGGTGTCATTGTGAAAGTCATTTAATTTGATGGTCTAATCATCTCCTTAAAAAAGTGTCAGTATATTAAGAAGAACTCTGTATATTCTATAACTTTACAGAACAAATCTTTACAAAAACTACTTTATTAACATTTATAATTGATGATGATGATCATAGAGAAAATATTATTGGTATTATATCGTAGATTTTCGGCAGTAGGTAATTTAGTTTTATAGTACCTATCTATGGGATGTAGATTTGAAGCAAAGATTATTGCGAATAACATAAAAATGTTAACACAAATAACATAGAAACAGCGCCTTGGCGACAAAGTTCGTTGTATTTCGAAGTCGAAAGCTTCCACAAAAGATTTTCCACATGAAATCCTACATGCTAGGTCAAATTAATTGTATATTCCTGCCGTACGTATCTCTCTCGAGTGCTCTAATTGCTCAGGAGAGTGTTTGCTGTACCCACATCAAGACAAAGTTTCCCTTTCCCGAACCTTCGAATACTGATTTATTTACCGAAACACTAAACACACATGGACGTGATTTTCGATAAACGAAATCCTATCGAATATCTACTGAATGGGATTGTTATTATTTGGCTAGCTATTCAAATGAAACAATTTTTTTTGATAACTTTTTCATCAAATTCATTTCTCGCGACACATTACACTGCGTATTGTAAAACTACAGCAAACTATTTTTTACTATTTGAGGTAGCTTCCTTGCATGGCTATATTTTTGCCGTACTATGGAAATAATCAGAAACAAATAGAGTTTTGCAGATGCAAGAGGATGTCAAGAGATTGAATTTGTTCGCTATTTTGTATGGTAATTAGACTGTTTGATTTTTACTAAAATATTTGCAAAAATATCGTGTGTTTCCTACTCGTATTTCAAAAAGTCGATTCGTTGTTTTTGTAACATTTATGTAGGTAAACTTTCTTTTTACGTAAACTATAAATTCAACCTTGTAACGTTACCTTCGAAATATGTTCCTAAAGTAACCCCATTTTTTGCTCTTTTTCGACTAACATTGTCCGGATTTTACGCGATTACTAAAATAAATTATATATAAAAGACACTGGACATGCAATAAATAACATATCACTAAAAACAATGTTCCTGAAAGTTGGGCTGTTTGAAAATATACCTTTATAAGCCGATTCTGATAGTTTTGTGGTGGCGAGAGAGGTGATACTATTAGTATTAGATACTTATCTTAAGAGGCTAGCGTTTGTCTATGGGGATAGGCAAACGCTAGCTCGGGCCATATTTTACTGGTTTTTAGAAGCTACCTTCTCGTTATTTGAAAGACATACAAATAATTGAAAAGTGTAGCAATATTCTTCAACATCTCGGCTTTATTTGCTATAGATCATATTTCTTATTTTTCTATAAAATACATATGAAACCTGTGTTCAAAGAAAAGCCTAAGTATTGGAAAAAATCTGTATTATGTGCATCTACTTTTTAAGTTGAAGTCACATTTACTTGAGACACACACCTTTGTGTAGACAATACTAAGATCTAAAATTGCTATTTATCATTTTTTTTTTAGACCAATATTTAATGAGTTAATTAGATAATTGTTAAATTTGGGGCGAATTCTTATGATTTTAGAATGTGATTTCCTTGGATTAGAAGGCTCCACTGTGACATAATGAAGGACAAGCCAGTCAAAAATAGGTATACCTACTAAAATGAAGATAGGTGACTCTGAAAGAGTCAAGGTCGTTCGGTCAGGGAAACCCCTTAAAATGGTGGCTCTAACGTAATGTAAATTTTACCAAAAAAATATGTTTGATGTTGTTCGCTAATAGATATTTGGGTGATCTCAAGGATTGTTTTTGAACAAAATCACGCACTTGAACCACCACAAATAAAATGGCAATACCACGTGGCCACCTAACCCGCGCGCGAAGCACTTCTGCCTATGAATCCCTTAGCCATACAACTTCTGACATGGATAATGGTATATCATTACTACCACTGGTATAGAATACCTACATCCTATCCTATCCTACTAAGTATTAATAAATGTCAAAGTTTGTGACGATCTATAGGGTCCTTCTTAATAATTATGCTGACACTTTTTTAAGAGAATGATCAGACCGTCTAAACTGAACAACTTTCTCTATGGTACCAGCATCGAAATCGCGATAAAAATATCAGCTGTGCCATACAAAACTGCAAACCTACTCGAGCCAAATGTATGGGACAACAGATTTTTTTTTCGCGATTTCGATGTTGGTCCCATAGAGAAAGTTGTTAAATTTGACGGTCTGATCATCCCCTTAAAAAAGTGTCAGCATATTAAGAAGGACCTGTATGTTTGGATGCAAAGATTTTATTTGGTCTTGTAAAGACCAAAAAAAACTTTGTTTGGATGTTGTAAGATTGTATGTATGTGACTTAATCACACGTAAAAGGCTGAACGGATTTAGATGACATTTTTGGCACACTGATAGAATATGTTCTGGATTCACACATAGAATACTTTTTTTAATGTCCATGCAGACGGAGTCGCGGGCAAAACTTTGTGATAAATAAAACACATAATTTGAACCTGCAGACTCAAGAGATCGTAGAAACTGTGTTATGAACTTATGAGCTCAGAAGATAATTTCTCATCGCATAAGTTTTAATACGTCATTAGATAAAACACAAAGATGTCTGGAATTAATTATTTGACTTTGTACCCGCTTCCATGCTATTGTCTTAAATTAATAATAAAATCGCGGTGACGTTTAAAAATTGTTTGCAAAACTTTGCAGAATAACTTATCTACGACGCAGATTGCTTCATGAAGGCAATATGAATATTGTCTGGTATTCTAAACCAAAAAATTTTTAAACTTTGCTTGTCAGTAGGTATAGTAGAAAGTATTTGCCATAAAATTAGTTCGTGGAATGAAGAATAAGGTGATAGGTATACCTAATGCTTCATCATTATCGAGATCACTTTTGGAATTGTTCTCTGTTGCTACAAACAAAAACACTAACAGAGAACAATATTTCAAAATTATTGCTAAAAAATATACATGCATGCATATGCTCACGACTATATTCCCCGAGGGGGTAGTCAGAGATATTCTGAAACTTCAGAACATCCACGTTTCACTAGTAGTACCGAAGCTCTGCCCAGTGTGACGGGAAGTGAGCCCGTCGCCACTGGCAATGGACAGTAGGTGGTAGGTACAAAATAAACCAATTTTTTTTTTAAATAAAATAGACCATAAATAATAGGAGTAGTAAGATTTAAGTTTTTCTTTTATCGCAATCGGTTCACAATCACATATACAGGGTGAAATTGATATCATTGGCATCCTTTTAAACTAAGAGTCTACCCATCAAACTGAACAACTTTTACTATGAGAGCAATCCGATCGGAGCAACTAAAAAATCTGCTGTCCCATACTAAACTGCAACGCCTACTCGACTCAAATGTATGCAACAGCTCTTTTTTTTTGCTTCGATCGGTTTGCTCCAGTAGTAAAAGTTGTTCAGTTTGATGGGTAGACTCTTAGTTTAAAAGGATGCCAATGATATCAATTTCATCCTGTAGATACGGCATCGATAGATACGTTTTTCCAGCGAACTTAGGCTTCTTGAGAACGGTGTTACTTTTTTGTTAAAGTTATTATATGATCTAAAAATATATTTTCCATAAGAAACATTATCTGCCTTGTAAAACACTTTGGATTATCGTAATATCAGAGGCTTATCCTTACGCGTCTTATTTTCCAAATTAACCAAGAGATAATCTCGTTGTTTTTTATGTGCGTAATTTATGGTGAAATAAATCTAGCTCGGTGGACGCGACGGCCGTGTGTTAGGGTTGCTATACACATAAGCGGGTCGGCACTGTCGTCGTCGGTTCGGCAGTATTTGTCGATCGACAAAGCCGACCCGAAGCAATCACTGCACTTGTTTGGCTTCATTCGACTTGTGCCGATCGGGTAGTTCGTTCGAGTAGACGCATCATTCGATTCAGCAGTATTTGTCGATCCACAAAGCCGACCCGAAGCAATCACTGCACTATTGTTCGGCTTCATTCGACTTGTGCCGATCGGGTAGTTCGTTCGAGTAGATGCATTATTCGATTCGGTAGTATTTGTGGAACGACAAAGCCGACCCGAAGCAATCACTGCACTTGTTCGACTTCATTCGGCTTGTGCCGATCGGGTAGTTCGTTCAAGTAGACGCATTATTCGATTCGGCAGTATTTGTGGAACGACAAAGCCGACCCGAAGCAATCACTGCACTTGTTCGACTTCATTCGGCTTGTGCCGATCGGGTAGTTCGTTCAAGTAGACGCATTATTCGATTCGGCAGTATTTGTGGAACGACAAAGCCGACCCGAAGCAATCACTGCACTTGTTCGACTTCATTCGGCTTATGCCGTTCGGGTGTATACGTAGTTTATTCGGGTCCAATCTGCACATTCGGTTTTCATTCGGGTAATCGGGTTTGAGATTCCCGAACATTCATCTGCATACAATCGATTTTTACGCCCGGCTTTGCCGATTGTTCCATCCGGCTTTGCCCGGCCACTGTATTCGTGTGGCTAAGACGAGCGGTTTTTTTCCCGAACACATATCAACACATATTCGATTTTACCGCCCAGCTGTGCCGATTAAGGCCCGCTTATGTGTATATCAAACCTTACACCGACACGAGCAATCCGTCAGCGAATAAATTTCAATTTAGCACACAAACAGCCAACGGATTTGTTTAGACAATCCCATTCGGATCACGGAGACGGGAGGTGCTCCGAGATTAAAATATCACGTAAATCTCTTTATACAAAAAATATTGCGATATTGGACATGGATAAATAAATAATGTTTGGGATTAGATTGTAGTGGCAACGAACTCTGGAGCTTAGTAGTTTTTGAGTACGTGGAATTATAATATTATGTTTTATCTACTATTTCGAGAAATAGGGTCTTATTTAAATGTTTTGCCCAGTGTAAGTTCGTTCAGCGACCTAAAATAGACCAGCAAAAGATATATCCGACAAAAGAACATCTAGTCTCAGTAGTATTAATTTAGTATCGAACTTTTGAGACTTATACCCATTGGCGTAGAATATTACTATGGACGCCGGGTCTAGTACAAAATTATCTTTACTCTTTTCCATCCCACTTCCCCATCGGGGCACGGCGCGCGCCGCGCGCCTTCGAGTGCGCGTAGTAGACCGATCAAACGAAGACTGTCGCGTAATTGATTCTCTCTTTATTCTACGATTTTGTCCTTTTTTGGTTCGGACACTTTTGAGCGCGGACCCTATGTCCAGTAGTTGGTAAGTCAATGCTTACACCCGTATTCTTAGTTGTTTCCTTGAGGTTTCATCACTCGAGTTCTCTTTTAAGTCAAAAAAACATTTAATTAAAGCGTCCTCGACTTGAGGAATTTCCTCAGTTGAGTCGAGTAAGAGTGGAGGAAAGAAACGTCAAATTCAAAGTAGCTCGCGATCTACGTCGAGATACGTAAACATCGTTGAAGCATTAGTAGGTTTATAAAATTGGTTTATAAACAGACAAAAACGACCCAATTAAGTCTTCTTTCGTTCTTCTCTGACACCAGGGCTCTGCCCACACGATAAGAAGAAGAAGAGTCTTCTTTCAGTAGTCCATGTCTAGCAATGTTACGAGCGGGACGGCTGGCTATGGCACAATTTTACGCGCAATTTTCTGTGAAGATATCATATTTATCTTGTGTAAAATATCCTTGGGTTCATATGTTTAGATTCTTGAATACTGTAATTTCACGATAGGTATGGTTAGATATTGAATATCTCGGATATTCTAGAATCCTTTGCGAAATGAAAGAAATAGTTTAACAATAATGAACTAAAATTGTACATGGATAAAAAAATAAAAAATACGTTGAATAAATGCAGACGTTACTGAAAATTTTAGAGAGCAGGCCATACTTCATGATGGTCTAATGTAGTAATAGTTAGTAGACTTAGTGGTTGACCTCGTCGGCACTGTCAAATAGAAAGTCAGCCACTGTCCACGAGTGTGTTATATGTCGATGACCCGATGATGTTATGCAATATTTAAATTCAAACATTAGACCATGGAGGCAGTAGTTCATAGCAGGTATGCTCACCCAAAGATATGACAAAGACACTCTATAAGAAACTATATCGCCTAATTGTCTCATACGACACCGTCAGGAAGAAATAGGATGGTTCTAAGCCACGCGGCAAGCTAAATAAACTTCACTTTGAATTTATACTGTATAAAATGGGCTGCGTGTAACAGACTAATTATTTCCTCCGTAATCTATTTTATTTATGAAAGTCCTACTCTAAAATCAAGATAGCATAAATTTTAATCCTATTGACTACTAACATTTTCACTATGAATTATTCTATCAAATTCAGCGCTATTTCAGAATTAATAACGAGCTTAAACTAAATGAAATAATTTTAGAGGTAGAACACTTTGAAGTTATTATTGACTGATAATGAATGATAAGTGATAACTGATAACTTAGTTGAATCAAATTATTTCTTGTTCTTCATAACAAAGAACACAGTAAGTTTTACGAAAAATCTTGTAAATTAGGTCTCATAAATTTTTTTTATAAAGTGAGATATTTTCATGCTGAAAGAAAAAAGAAGAGTAAAAGTGAACCTAACTAACTGCTGCATGCTTATGTATAATTTTCTAACTAAGGATAAATCCTGATCCTAGTAGGTATGGAAAATGGTACTATAGGTTCACAATAGTAAAGGTTTTCATTACTAAAGCCTTAGGATGCATATCCAATCCACCCAATAAGTTCCAATTTATTGCGGTTTTCAATCCAAGACTAGTCATCATCCGAAACCAAGAAGCTCACATACCTACAGAGATGGAGATTGCATTACAAACATATTTTTGAAGCCAGAATCTATGACCTTTATGACGTCACTGATGTTTCCCATCTCATTTCTTCTTTACATGGAGGTCAAATGAAGGTCTTTCAATGACAACTCCATGTAAAGAGTAAATGAGATGGGAAACATCAGTGACGTCATAAAGGTCATAAATTCTGGCTTCAAAAAGATGTTTGTAATGCAATCTCCATCTCTGTAGGTATGTAAGCTTCTTGTCCGGAGCTCACTGGACTTCATTGTCTAGTCTTGTGATTTATCGCCGCTCTGTTGATAGGTTTAGAGGAGGTATAGCGATGGGAATGTGTGATGGGCCTGTTCCGAATATGTGCGAGGCAGCGACAAGGCAGTGAGCTGGAAAATAATTCACCAATAGAGCGCTCGCTTCGAAGCACGTATCCAGGAGGTCTATTTTTAAATATCTTGGACATTGTCACACAAGCTATCTAGTCATATTTAAAATACCAGAATCTAGCCTGAACTTGTATTATGATGACTAGACAACGATAGAATACATTTATACAGGGTGAGATTGATATCATTAGCATCCTTTTGAACTAAGAGTCTACCCATCAAACTGAACAACTTTTACTATGGGAGCAAACCAATTGGAGCAAAAAAAAATCTGTTGTTTGCATACATTTGTGTCGCGTACGCATTGCAGTTTAGTATGGAACAGCAGATTTTTTTGTTGCTCCGATCGGTTTGCTCCCATAGTGATAGTTGTTCAGTTTGATAAATAAAATAAATAAATAAATAACGCTCACAGGCACATATATTGTAATGATCCCAAGAAAGCACTATATATAGGCTGTTTATTATGGAAACCATACAACAACGGCACAAACATATAAACATCCATGACCGAACCGGGATTCGAACCCAGGACCCTGGTTTGGCAGTCCGGCGTGGTAACCATTACACCAACCGGGTCGTCTGATGGGTAGACTCTTAGTTTAAAAGGATGCTATTGATATCAATTTCACCCTGTATAAGGTCTAACAAACAAAGTGTCAACAAAGTGTTAAACAAAGTTAGCTGAAACTATTTTAAGGGGATGATCAGACCATCCATCCATCCCCTTAAAATAGTTTCAGCTAATTTTGTTAAACCTTACCTATACAACGTATTAATGAATTACCGCAAAACCTCATACACCCCAACTCTAATTTATAACAAAATAATTAGATTGAAACAATAATTTCATTATTTTGATAGTTAAAGTTTAAAGTTATTAGCATTTTAAGTTTTGAGGCAAAAATGATTTGTTATCATTTCAGCAATGAATGAAAGCGCTAACGTAGGGTCACCTGTTAAACAGTTAGCCACTCGTACACTGTTAGCCATGTCTATATTTGACAAATCCAACGTTGCTGATCCGTGCTATCTAATGATTTAGACGCCGAAATGGGTACCCGCCCCGGTCCCCAATTGGCAGCGAGCTCGCACTGAAGACGTTAGGGTGGCAAACGATTTTATGAAAATAAGGGACAAAAGTTAAATAAAAAAGTTTGTTTGTTTATCGTTTCACGTATTTTAGTTCATTGTTACAATAATCTTAATATGTTGGCTCTGTCGATATACATTATGTGCTTCTTTTACAATTATGTGTAGTGTATGTAGTCTTACTAATTTAAAAGTTATATTAAACCCAACGTGTTCGAAGGGGGGCTGTTCTACAATTAACCAAAACGATATGTCCAACAGTTAACCAAGGTTAATTATGTAGCAAAGCGTGTTTTTTTTTTACCTGGTTATTACTTACAATTCTATTCATTTTATAATTATTTCGTATTTTATATGGGGCGGGCTAACATACAAAAGATTCCTGGCAGCAGCCGAAGGCACGCCTTTTTTCATTTGACGTGCGTTTTAACATAGTTGAACTTGCGTTAAAGATTTGCATAAAGTTACTGTTTCTTTTTATCGTCATAAGAAGAAAATACTTCTAAAATGTCAGATAAATAGCTTATAATTATTTTATGAACTATTTGACTTACTAGTTTCGAATTATAATAGTAATGGTTAACTGTGGCACCCCCCACCGGTTAATAGTGTACATAGGTGTGGACACAGTTAGCCATTTCCCATTTTTGTTAAAAAAGAAAATTCTGAGAAAACTATTAGAAAATTAGGCATTTTTCAAATGCAATTATGTAGCCGATTAACCTACTTCTTGATTATTGCAGATAAAAGTGTATTTTGTATGAAGAATTTTGCGCTATGGTACTGAGAAATTTAGGTGGTTAACTGTTTAACAGGTCACCCTACTCATGGATTCATTTTAATAATCTTGTTTTGGTAGTAAGTAGGGTGAGTGTGCCCGTGCGGTGGGTTAACATCGGATTCAGTAAATTTTAAATTTTACAAAAAAATTATTTAATATTTTGAAAAAAATTACCTATGTTGAAACCATGATAATTCGATTCTGCTCTCGATTCTAAACAAACTACTTTCTAGTTTTGCGTTAATTCATTAACACGTTGTATTAAACATCCATGACCCGGGTACAAATATGAATAATTATTCATCATATAAATCGCATCCGTATTGGGCACGCGTGGTGGACTAATAATGCTCATACACCCTCCCTGAGGGCTGTATCCTGCAGTGGCGCGTTTATAGGCTGATGATGATGATGATGATCATAAAAATATTTGTCCATTATGGGATTCGAACCCGTGACCCTCGGCACCGCAGGCAGGTTCACTACCGACCGAGCTACCGGGCCGTAAAATTTTTGAAACTAACATCCTAATTGGTACATACGATAAATGCTAAATTTCCATACAGTTAAAGACACTTTCGAGAATGAATTAGGATGCGTAGAATTTCAGAATTTACAGATACGTGCTTGGCTCGCCCCGTCATAAGAAAACTGAAGCTCAGCCCATTGGTGGATTATTTCCTCACATACAGGCTACGCTGCCTCACCCATCTCCAGTGGACAGCCGGCCTTAATGTCAGGGCTTTCCATGAATTGCTGAATTACAGCACGTGCCCAGCTTCGATGCCGATATAATCACGTTCCCATTGTGACTGCGGCGACTCAATTCAAGCTTTTGTTGGGATCGACTATTGTTCAGCGTAGAGTGACATTTTGAAGTCCTGTTGTAATTGTTAGCGATTTGAGAGACTTCATGACAAAAATCTATGGAAATGGACGTGCGTAGGTGATCGATTGAACGGTGGAAATTGCAATTAAAGTCGTGACCTTCCATTTCGCTTTGTTTCCGTTCTCTGAATAGGATGGGAAATACAACATAGATGGGTAGGTAGTATGTATTAGTATAGTCAAGTAGATTTTAGTATTTCTTCTATTAAGGGAGCGCTGAATTTCTTTTATCCTTGAAAATGAAGAACTCTCTCGCCCCAACTTTACCTTATTCGGGCATATCACAGACTGAAACTTTTTGGTCATGGGAATAACTATAAATGACGTCAAACAAGGAACTTTTAACTACCAAATCAGACCAATGCGTTGTACAATAAAACAAGTGTCTATTGTCAGTATGTGCTGAGAGCCATCCTATTGCCTACTTTTATAATTGTCTGTCGTCTGTTTAATTTTCTGCTTTCTTATATTTTATTATGAAACTGTTAAACTAATTCTAAGCTACGTAATCTTAGTTCTTTGTAATGTTTATATTGGCAATAACATATTTTTTCTATTTAAAAGATAACTAAACTTACTTCCTCAATCTCATCGACTTCAAAGTCACCAAGGCTCGATGTCTCTTCAGCGATGTTAGTAAGGTACATGCTAGGTCTCATGGATACTCTATGACGCGCCGTTGACGCTTTCTTCCACAACTCTACCGCATCGTCCTTCGGTTCGTCGCCTAACGTCGCAAACTGTTCATAAAAGTTTATCACTCCCGACAGTTCACCATCCAAACTCTCCGTTATAGAATTTCTCTTAACTTGATGCACTTGTACTGACGCTTTTCTATCGTCAATCCTTCTGTACCCTTCAAAATCGTTCTGATTCTCCAAAACGTTTATAGAATGGGTATTGTTGTATTCGTATTCTAAATCGAATCCTCTATCATCGAACAAACTCTTAAATCTTGTCCAGCATCCTGGTTTTTTCACTTTATTTTTCTCTGGTTGGGATTCTTCTACGGAGCCTTTAGTACCCATGTTGGAAAATATTTAGATTCTAATGACAGTTAAAACGATTATTTAACGGAAATCCTATTAATATTAATCATTATACGATATGAGTACGATAATTATAGAGATTAGCTATTTTATATCTAAACAGGGGCTAGTTAAATCAGTGTTGATGATTTTAAATCAAGGCAAGCCAATCGATACGCTATTGTCCGCAGTACATGATTACTTGATAAGAGTACTCGTTCCTGTTGTTCGAATTGATTGATAATGATGATATATCACGGTGAATATTGAGTTCTGATGAGGTATGCAGCCCACTCGTCCGTTTATGTGCACAGTATCTAGGTTCTAAAATTAGCCTGGAGTTATTTACATGTTTTTACGATACTATAACTAAATGCACTGCTATGGAAGTTTTATATCACATGTTATCGTCACACTATCATTAACTTCACGCACTTTTTTAGTTAGACAAGCTAAATTGGTGTTTATATAATTTCCTTTTAAGTACACTATAACTTCAGACGTTTGTCGCGGTAGTACTGTACGACGATTCAAATCAAACTAAATCACTAATTATAGTTTTGTGATAAGTTTGATAAGGAAGTGTTATTAGTTACGTTTTATCAATCAGTGATGTACTGATTAAAAAATATATTTTTAATTCTTTCGATTTCGAAATATTAGTTTTTTCGTTCAATTGTTTATCAAGTCTTCTAGTTCATATTTCTAATCTAAATCGTTGTTGATGTAATACGTAAGTACTTACGATATGTACAGAATTTTTCTAAATGTGTGTGTCTGTATATTTATATTAGTTCTACGCATACAAGCAGAGCTAATTTTTTTAAACTATTCATTAATAAAGATTTGACATTATTCACTTTTGTACTGTGACCGACCGTAACAAAGTTCAGAGTGTTTATTTAAATCGAATCTATGTGATAAAGGAAAGGCTAGAAAATAGATTTTTTTATTTGATGACATACAAGGTCCCTCTCAGTAAACGCTAACACTTTTTTAAGGGGATGTTCAGACCATCAAACTGAAGTAATTTTTTCTGTGGGACCAAGATAGAAATCTCCACAAAAAAAGTCAGTTATCCCACACGTTATTTGGCTTGAAGTAGATTTGCAGTTTTGTATAGAAGAGCATTTTTTTTCCGCGATTTTGATGTTGGTGCCATAAAGAAAGTTGTCCAGTTTGACGGTCTAATTATCCCTTTAAAAAAGTGTCAGCATATTAAGAAGGACCCTATATTATACCTACCTATTAAATCTCTAGCCGTTATAAAGATTAAAACGCATTGATTGTAATACACTTCAGTAGCCAATTTTGCAACTTTAAATACCCATTTTATTATCCACCAGCAGACCAGCACGCGAATAGAATACCTTGTTATAAGATCGTTATTCGAGCCACTCGAGCTTCCTGTCGACAATACAAACAACAGTGGCAGTACTTACGGTGACGTCGACTAAGGGCTCGTCCTCGGGTATGAGGGCCTCGCGCCTGTCGAGCCACTCGAGCTTCCTGTCGACAAAACAAACAACAGTGACAGTACTTACGATGACGTAGACTAAGGGCTCGTCCTCGGACTAGGGAGGACCGTCGGATGGACCTCGCGCCTGGCGAGCCACTCGAGCTTCCTGTCGACAAAACAAACAACAGTGACAGTACTTACGGTGACGTCGACTAAGGGCTCGTCCTCGGGCTAGGGAGGACTGCCGGCCGGCTCTAGCGCCTGGCAAGCAACTCAAGCTTTCTGTCGACAACACAAACAACAGTGGCAGTACTTACGGCGACGTCGACTAAGGGCTCGTCCTCGGGCTAGGGAGGACTGCCGGCCGGCTCTAGCGCCTGGCAAGCAACTCAAGCTTCCTGTCGACAACACAAACGACAGTGACAGTACTTACGGCGACGTCGTCTAACGGTTCGTCCTCGGACTAGGGAGGACCGTCGGCTGGACCTCGCGCCTGGCGCGCCACTCGGTCTTCCTGTCGACAAAACAAACAACAGTGGCAGTACTTACGGCGACGTCGACTAAGGGCTCGTCCTCGGGCGTGAGCGCCAGGGAGGACCGTCGGCCAGCCCTCGCGCCTGGCGAACCGCTCGAGCTTCCTGTCGACAAAACAAATGATATGTCAATAAATACAATTGTTCATTAGGAACTGAGCGAAAGAAAAACGTAAAATGAATTAGCTGTCCCGTGCGAATCGTAGACGTAGACTTCGGGAATCGGTGCAAGGGCGTCGTCAAGGGGTCAGCTGCTGCCGTCCCCTAGAGATTTTATTTTTCCTTTTTTTATTTTACCTTTACTAATTGTGTTTATTGTGGGTAGGTTATCGTCGAATTCATAATATTGCACCAAAACGGCTGGCGGCCACGCTCTTGAATCGACGGGTAGGGGTAATTCAAAGTTATGAGTAGGTATGCCATGCTAAGTAAAATAGGCAACACTTCAAGTTCAGTACGCAGTTGTAACAAGGAAGGCTCACTGCATATTAACGGTTTCAACATAATTAGGTAAATCAGAAAGTTTATATTCATAGAAATAAGTAGATTTATGTACTCAATAACAAAAACAATGTCTCTCTTAACCTTTGGTCCACTCTTCAACTATTTTAATATAGTCAATTTGTTTTGTCGAATTCGTCAAGCTGACCGTACATTCGACACACTTTACCTATTGTCATAAGAAAATTATACTTATAAAGAGAAGAACTATTGTAGAGATAATTTATGTAGCGCTAAAAATATTGTTATGCAAAAATTGTCGCACAGAAAGTGATGCAACAGAATTGTAGTAGGTATACTACACGTAACTTATGTGTGACTTGACAATGGTCTCGTCCTCGGCTAACGAAGTCGCTTGTATGTTTCCAGCTTGTTTTCAGTTAAATAGTACCTGAGCTTATGTCCATTTATTCTGCATAAAAGTTTACAAGGATTATTCATATAAAAATAGAACGGTCGTGTAACATTTAAACTAGCGATCATACAAAAAGTATTTTTTGAGTGTCTGAGTTAAAATTACGAGTTTTAAGGACAATATTCCATGCTGCTAAATAGTAAAAAGGAACATAGGTATCTTAAAATGAAAATATGAAAGTCGTTTTATACTGTAAATAGGCTGGACTCATAGTATATAAAATAATTGAAAATGTTGCTTTCATTTTTGAATTCCACATTCCATTAGCTATTATTCTCTAATAATATCGCTTGGTTCTTCTAGGACATGGAATTTTGCAAAATTTAATTACATTTGAGGTCTTCCAAAAAACTGTTGTTTTACATGTTTATATGATTGATAATTGATATACCAACAGTAAAGTATATTTTTAATACTAACCAATTAAAGTCGATGAATTTTTCAGAAACAATCTAGAAACTAATGTCCATGTTTGTATTCACTCAGATTTTTGTTGAAATTACATAATATCCTCTTAAATATACCATTATTAGAGTATCATTTGTATTTTCATGATAGGATTTTTGAAATAAGATGGATATGGACTGATGTACTATAAAGGTGAATACTGACAACATAAGAATGCTACAGTATCATAGTATGTAATATGAATTCGAGAAATAAGCAGAGTACAGTCTGCATCAAAAGAATATCAAAACAGGCAATATTTGTACTAACCATGTAAATGGAGCTGATGATCTTGTTGATGTCTTTTTTATGGGTGTTGGCTGTCTGTGTATGTTTACGCTATGTAGACTTGCCACGTGGATACGAGTAACCTTTCACTCGTTTTTTTTTATTCGTATGGGTTTGCTCTTGATCTCAATCCAGTCCCCAGGACGAAGATGGGGTCGAAGATGTAGCGAGCTCACCCAGAAGGAGCCTATTCACTCGTACTTTAAAGGAATTCGGGTTGTAAGTGCTCGGAAATACTGACGCAGGTAAGGCATTCCACTCCTTAGCAGTGCGCATTATAAAAGATTCAGAAAGGCGCTTGGTGCGAATAAGTGGGATGTCAACCAAGAAAGGGTGATATCCCGCGGTGCGTCTGGAAGTCCGATAGTAGAAAGGGGAAGGCGGGATGAGCTCATGTAGCTCTTGGGCACACTCACCGAAGTACAATCTGTAGAAGACCGAGAAGCAGGCTACTCAGCGGCGGTAGGCTAGGCTATGAAGCTTGGTCTCCACCAGCTTATTGTCGCCAATGAGCCTCCTGGCTCTGCGTTCAACAGAGCCCTTTGCTATTTGCGGCCCTTATGAACAAGTGCAAGTGAAAGCTCTACAAGTCTACATCATCATTAATTTTATTGTCATAAACAGACTGCACATCAGCCTACATACGTCCACCTGCAGGGTATAGGCTTACCTACCCTTAGATTAGACTTCACATACGCATCAGTATCTCTTCTTCAGCGTATGAACGACACGACACGACACGAGCGACGTTTTACTTCACCGTATGAGAGCAGTCGGTATTACGTAGATAAGTTAGAAAAACTCATGGGTAGTGGGTACATAGCATCGTTTATTCCCACTAGTTAAGTTGTCCAGTTCAGTTGACTGAACTAGTGTGACTTTTTTATCGTCTGTGCAGACGACTGAATGCATTGCAGATCCGTGCAGATTCGAGAGGTGTGGACACTTGATCATGAAGGGACCCCCATGATTGTGCGTGCATACACCGCAATGCGACAACTTAGGTAGTTGCTATAACGAAAATTTAAGTGAAGTGCATCAGTCAAGAGATGTATAAATATGATTTTTGTACCCAAGCGTTCACTTTGTTTGCAGACGGTACGTGAGGTTGGAGTTGAAATGAGCTCGACATTCATAATTAGCTGTTTTGCAGCAATTCGCTTGGATTACGTTGTGCATTCTAATATGTGAGATTAGTAGCATAAGATTACTAAGTTCAGTGTTGCATATTCACATTTATTACGTAACATTATCTAGGAATAATCTGGCAGGAATACACCACACTTCCTGACCCGTTTGTCCCTTCTGTGGAAAGCCTCTCTACAGGACAGGAGCTGCGCAGCAGGCCCATTTGGGTTTAAATGTACTCCGAACCAGGCCAATTACAAGTTTATAATTATTTATGTTAAATGTGAACTGGTACATTAAACTATTCTAAATACGGGGCATACCATTTTTGCTTATCAAATTATCGCCTGATATGGTGATAAGTAACAAGTTTAGGTGTCAACTGGTCCCATAACATTATTGAAAGTGGTCGAGTTTATGACATCGTCGTGTCATTAGTAGTGAACTGATACGAGACGAGAGGCAAAACGGCTAACTTATGAAAAAATACTTTATGTTTATTTAAGTCAGATGATTATGTACATGCAATGGAATTATGGATGTCCAGTATTTTTGATACCTTAATTTTGGTCCACATAAGGTTCAATTCAAGTTGTAAACGATGAAAATAAATCGATCCTTTTACAGAACATAAATTCGTTAAGTGCCTAATTAAAAACAAAATGTTGCACCATAAAGTTTAATGTGCATTTCCAGCATATTGCTTTAATTATTATTTTTAATGTAAAACAAGCTATAATATGTTACGGAGTTTGGAAATCAACTTTAGCAGGACCCGTTCTTCACAACGATGATTGGCAAATCTTCTACCACCTTTTTCAAACAGGAAAGAAAAACTATTTCTTTTTTGCCAATCATCTAGGCCAGTGCGAGCATTATACAGCGTGTTATTGAATAAGCACAAAACCTCATACACCCCCACTGATTTATAACATAAAAATAATTAAATTGAAACAATAATTTCATTATTTTGATGCTTAAAATTTAAAGTTATTCGCATTTCATCAATGAATAAAAGCGCTGACGTACCTACTCATGGATACATTTTAATAATCTTGTTTTGGTAGTAGTAGGGTGAGTATGCCCGTAATTATAGTTCAAGTATAATAAAGTCCAAATATAATAATGTTAAAATATAAGACGAAATAACCTAAGGAAATAATCGAGCATCATTGACCGAGAAATTTCGCTCCAAACATCCAATATTTAGCTGGAGTGCGATTTTTGAATCTCATTCGCTGAGTTCAGCAGTTGAAAATGTCAAAATTACTGTGGAGATATGCATCTTTCTACTGCTGATTTGAATTTCAAAAATCATAATCCTATGAAGTATGATTTTTGAAAGTCAAATCAGCAGAAGAAAGATGCGTATCTCCATAGTAATTTCGACATTTTCAACTGCCGAACTCAGCGAATGAGATTCAAAAAACGCACACCTGGTCGGTGAACAAACTGTTCGACAAAATATCGTTTAAAATGAGATAATTTTATCAATACTGGCCCCAGGTAAAATCCGTAACGTGGATATTCCAAATTTTTTGCACCCGATCACCGTGATGAAATTATAACGTAGTTAAGATGTAGTTAACTTTTTATCGCGTTGGTTATTTCAAGATTAAAATGTTCCATCGTAAACACAAAAACATCAGTCGTCAAAAAAATGTTATACGCTATTAGGTTATATGTTATTACGAAATGAAAACAAATGGCAATGGAATTTTCTTATCTGCACATTGTTTCTAAAGACGTTGTTTCTGGTTTCAAACTTAAATTAGATCACCCCATTTCTTCCAGTAGATGTCGTACGAGGCGATAGAAAGGCATATCATATGATTTTTGAAATTTAAACATGTTTATAATAGAAAGGATTTTTCGCAGGCTGAATCACCTGATTGTCTGAAAAGAAAGATGATTCCGTACTTCGGAGATTGAAAATATAATTTCATTATTTTGATAAAGAACTTTGGCGAATTTGGACCCAGCCATTTTTTACGAAAACTAAAAGCTCTTCCGCTTGGCGGTCATAATTATTATAAACATAAAAAATTAAGGCATTTTCAAAAAAAACTTCCACATCTCCAGAAGTCCGGATTCAAAAGTAGAAATTACTAGTAAAATAGACAAATCATCCAAAAAGCAGTAGCAAAACGCAACCACGACGGCAATTATCATCGAATATTGTCACTGAGGTATTTTTTGGTCGATATGGAATGTATTTCGCTTGGTTCAACTGATAGTTCGTGATTTCGTTTGCTTCCATTATTATAATATTATCGTGAATTTGCATTAAAATAAACATCCGTAGAAGATTGAATGGACTATCTAATAAGAAAGATTATGAGTTTCACACACTACTACAAAAGGTATCATAAGGGGAAAACTTTTCCCCCAACTTTTACAGGATACAACCAATTTACTTTTTTGTTAGTTTTGTTTCACTCTACAAGTAAGTATTACTAAGTTTCATTCATGTACGGGACCTCTAAGTATGGGTTTCAAATTACATGCCGTGCGCCAAAATTCTTTAAAGTTATTCGCATTTTAAGTTTTGAGGCCAAAATGATTTACCTATTATCATTTCAGCAATGATTCAACGCGCTAACGTACTAATGGATACATTTTAATAATCTTGTTTTGGTAGAAAGTAGGGTGAGTGCACCCGTGCGGTGGGATGACATCGGGTTCAGTAAATTTTAAATTTTACAAACAAATTATATTGTTTATCTATCTATCTATATTTTGAAAAAAAAAATTACCTATGTTGAAACCATGATAATTCGATTCTGCTCTCGATTCTAAACAAACTACTTTCTAGTTTTGCGTTAATTCATTAACACGTTGTACATATGTATGTAATGAAAGGAATAATTCCTTACTACACGTTTTTGTTTACTTTTTTTTTAAACGGAGGAGGTTTTCAAGTCGACGCGTATATTTTTTTTAATACTCTATTAATTTGTAGTATCTTTTAGATCACCTGCGAGTTCTGATTCGTCGCTGTTTCTCCTCTGAAGCCATCTCTGCACGAGATCAATGCTATTCTCCTCTCCAGCCAACATTTTCCATTAGCACTGCATCCGTCCACTTTTTATTTCACTTTTAAAACACACATCTGTCACAAAACACCGGTCACGTTTCCGAAGCCCACCAGATTAATTTGTTGAATTTCCCGAGTGCTTTCTGAGTGATTAAAACCATTTTCACTAGAACCAATTGAATCGAGAGCCTTCCGTTCCTATGTTTACTTGCGTATGAAAATAAACACCATAGATAAGCTACTATATAAACACAAAAACACGCACTGACGCTAAAGAAAATAAGACCCTAAACAACGCACTAAAATCAAGAAACAAATGACGAGTAATATCGAATTTAAAAAAAAATGACAGCTCTATGTAGCGTTCAAATATCGAATTAATGAAACGTCAATCGTCGCTCCAATGTAAACAGGCAGAGAACTCGTCAAACTCAGAACAACTTTAGTTAAACCGACAAAAAAACCTCTTCCACGAGAAATGTAACCTTCTCTCAAGGTAATAAAATTTTTATTATTTTCGACGATGGCAACGTTAATTATGTCGGCGAGGAGTTGGTAGAGCGGCCGGTTATGTAATGGTCACTGGTTGTCATGAGACAAGAAGGGGGGTGAATGTAGGACGATTATTGCTGACTTACGACTGGAAGGGATATCGAAGAGCTTACCGAGGTTAACGACCTCGTGATCAATTTATCAATCATCGTATCGCTTATAGGTATAATATTACGTAATAGCTCAATTATTGATATTTATATTTCACCCACGTTTTCATTATAGCTTGCCGAAGGAAATAATCACGACGCTTTAATCATCGTTTATGATAATGTAGTAGTTATGGACCGTATTGAATATTAATATTATAGTCGTATTTTGTTTGACACTTCGCACAATAATAGGAAATCAATTATTCTTTTCTTTGTGGAAATCAAACATTCGAATAGCGGATAGCTTGTCGTGGATTAGGTTAGGATAGGAGTGCTATTTTTGAACATCATACGAGCGACTCGGCAGTAGAAAATGTCAAAACTACTATGGAGATTATGCGCATCTTTCTACTGCCGATTCGCTCGTATGATGTTCAAAAATCGCACTCATGATCGGGGCTGTCATAGAGCAAATGATTTTTTCTTTTTAAATCGGCGTCGTACTAAATATTTGGATTAGAACCATAATATACAGGGTCCTTCTTAATATGCTGACACTTTTTTAAGGGGATGATCAGACCGTCAAACTGAACAACTTTCTCTATGGGACCAACATCGAAATCACGAAAGAAAAATCTGCTGTCCATGCATACATTTGGCTGGAGTAGGGTTGCAGTTTTGTATGGAAGAGCAGATTTTTTTTTCGCGATTTCAATGTTGGTGCCATAGAGAAAGTTGTTCAGTTTGATGGTCTGATCATCTTCTTAAAAAAGTGTCAGCCTATTAAGAAGACCCTATATAGGGTCCCGTTATGTTAAGGAGATAATTTGTACATTAAGATTAGTCTAGACTGGAGTCATTTTGTAATTTTTTATCTATAAACTTATCTTCAAAATATTTCACTTTCATTGTGTGACACGAGTTTGAAAAATCTTTATTCGGTACTATGCAAGAACTTTACAAACCCCAGTTAATAGCTTATCTCAAACTAGTCCACTAGACTTTAAAACTAATAATGTATTACGCACACATGTTCAGTCAAATAGGTCCAATACCTATAGCTAACTATAAAGATAAGGCACCTTATTAACTCGTGTTAAAGTTTACATTCGAACCATCACCGTAGCTGATTATCTTTGCCAATTCTTGCGTTCCTAATTCTCCATCAATGGCACTGTTGCCATATAGAGGTGGGTTTGCCAACTAGCCTGCATGGGTTTTGTAACTAGTTACCAAGCGATGCCATTCAATGCCAGTATGATTAATGACAAAAGCCGTGTGCTAAGCCTTTAATTAAATACAAACATTTATAATAAACTGACAGACGTTTAAATATTTAATCAATGGTTATTAGGAGAAAAAGATTTAGATCGTGAGTTTATTGTCTTATGTTTTTTATAGATCATAAATATATTGGACATTGTCTTTGTTACATAGAGAGTCTTAGTATGGACATTGTACATACATAAACTCACGAATGTATTCCTTTTTGAGGTACTCTGAAACCTTAGTACTAGATACTCTTTCTTATACTCTGGTACTACATGGGTACTACTGTAAACCAACTGTTTTGTCGTATAGTTTTTTTGCGAATCAGACCACTTAAACTCGAAAATATTTATTCAATACATGGATGTAACAAATTATCCGAGTAATAGGTATGCATTTGGTCATTATTTATACCTTGTGACACTAAGCGATTAAGTCGAGAAACTACACCAAATAATTTTATTATTAATTTTCTAAAATAAACAAACTAATAATAGATATATAGGTTACAATTAGCGATTATAATAAGTACATAATTATAACACAAAAAAATAACCTTTTTCGCTATTTCTAAAAAAATCAATCCCGAAAAGGCTACTTCAATATAAATACTGCATTGGAAAACCTTGGGAAAGAATTGGTAATAGCCATATTGAACAATAACTGTGTAGTTTAAATAAAAGTCGTCTTTAAATGCGTGGAATGTACATCAACTGACGGAGAAGTAAACTTTTTGAACCACACGAGATCTCATAATAAAACCGGTCATGTGCGAGTCGGGCTTCTCGCGCATCGAGGGTTCCGTACCGTACCACCACAGAACACAACATTATTAACATAGAAAAAAAACTTTATTTTCCGGGACCTTTAGCGCGAGACCGACTCACACTTGGCCGGTTGTTAGTATTTGTTGTTATTCTGTAGAGTTTGCTCTATAATAACACTAAGTTTGACGCTTGTATGTATTACCGTTTTTACCATAGAGCGTGAAGAATAAACGTTGATAAAAACTAGTTTTTGGTAGATAACCCCCCTTAATTTTTAACTTTTTGACGTTTTTATTATTGGTTAACAAATCCGCCGTAATAACGCATTATCTGAGAAAATTTTAATTATATAGCTATTACGGTTCCAAAGTTACAGCCCTAAATAGGTAGGACAGACGGACGGACAGACGGACAGACGGACAGACGGACGGACGGACGGACGGACGGACGGACGGACAACGTAGGCTTAGTAATAGGGTCCCGTTTTCACCCTTTGGGTACGGAACCCTAGAAACAATCACGAATAGAATAAACAATTCTAATTCTGAAATAATTACACAAATAATTTCAAAGAGCACTTTCCTCGGTAAACAATATTCTTCAAAATTATAAGAACTCGGCATTATATGTAAGGTATATTTTGGTACTTTCGATAAATTGGTACTCGTGTTTTAAGCCCATCAACGAAATTTATGAAATTATTTGAGAGATATTTTATAATGATTAATGAAATTGAAACCACTGAAACCTTGTGGTAAAAGCATGAGTATAATTAATAACGTAAACGCACATTATGAATTAAAATTTATGTTTTCCTTTCAAAAGATAGTTGGAAGTTGTAGCAATGTTTGTGGTTACCTTACGATTTAATGTAGCTATGTAAATATAGTATCTTATAGTAAAAGAACTTTCATCCGACAATTTTAACTTTAATGACCGTATCCGTACGGTCAAAGGCGAACTAATTAAGGCGATATTCCACCTTGACTTTTAATTAAGAAGTTCCACACAGAGCTACGTGGCGATACTTCGGGAATTTGCTCTGTTCATTACACCTGCATAGCTCGCGTGATTATTCGTACTATCCGTAGTACTATTGATTACTTTAGGAATAATTGAATAGAAATGTTGGAATTAATACGGTTTGTTTAGTAATATGGTGGTTATGAATGGTGATCGAACAAAATTAACATGAAAAGTCGGTATTACTATAATTACGGCACTTTTAATATGCTGATGTTTTTTTAAGGGGATGCTTAGACCATCAAACTGAACTTTCTCTACGGGACTAACGTCGAAATTGCGGAACAAAATCAGCTGTTCCATACGAAACTGCAAACCTAATAATATGTATGGGACAGAAAGACAGAATTCTGATTAGAGAAGGAA
The DNA here is from genome assembly GCA_922987775.1 of Agonopterix subpropinquella. Classification (NCBI taxonomy): domain Eukaryota; kingdom Metazoa; phylum Arthropoda; class Insecta; order Lepidoptera; family Depressariidae; genus Agonopterix; species Agonopterix subpropinquella. The sequence continues at coordinate 8,150,477 of OV277710.1, forward strand.
TTTTTTTCTCGATTCAGGATGACAAGAAGCTGTAGTATAGTACTTATATTGTAGAGTGGTAGAGATAGACAATTTAATAAATGTTTTCAAAGTAATCATTTTGCAAAATTCTGAAACATAAACGTAACATAGCAAGTAAAGGTATATTTTAAAACAAATTAAACAGGTTGCAAAATTAAATGCGTTACATATGGAACAGGGTGCTTCAGACCATAAAATTAAACGACTTTTACTATGGAGCCAACATCTAAAACGCGACAAAAAATCTGCTGTTCCATAGAAAATGTCGATAGCAACTCTACCAAAATGTATGAAACAGGCGATTTTCTTTTGCGTTTTCAAAGTTGTACCCATAATAAAAGTTGTTCAGTTTGATGGTTTGAAGCACCCTGTTCGTTATGTAACGTATTTAAGTTTACACCTTGTATAAGGTATTAACAAATTGAACGTAAAACCCGAAAACTTTAGTATCGATAACTGCACAATTGGGTACATAACAACTGTAACTTGTAACTATATGAATTTGGCACAGAAAAAAGAAGCGTTGCTCAAATTATCACATTCTACTTCTCTTCTACAAATCGCCTCTCTCTCAGAACAAGAACGGTGCCTAAATCCTGGAAGCTTGCGAATGTGCAACCGGTACCCAAGAAGGGCAGTCGTGCCGACCCCTGCAACTACCGCCCTATCGCCATTACTTCCATTCTCTGTAAAGTCATGGAAAGAGTACTTAACAGTAAGTTGCTGTCATACCTAGAAGACAATGATCTACTCAGTGATCGCCAATATGGCTTCCGCCGGGGGCGATCGACTGGGGATCTTCTTGTGTATGTGACGCACTGCTGGGGCGAGGCCATCGAGAAGCACGGTGAAGCACTGGCTGTATCACTTGACATCTCGAAGGCCTTTGACAGGGTATGGCACGCTAGTTTGCTGAGCAAGCTTCCCGCTTATGGCATCCCCGCTGATCTTTGCAGCTGGATATCTGATTTCTTGAGAGAACGGTCGATTAGAGTTGTCATTGACAGCTGCTCTTCTGACCTTATGGCAATTGATGCTGGAGTTCCTCAAGGGTCTGTTCTCTCCGCGACACTTTTCCTGCTGCACATCAATGACCTCCTTGTGTCAGGTATTGTTGGGTATGCAGATGACAGTACTGTCATGGAGAGATATGTATCTGGCGCAGGGGCCAGCGGGGATAAAATACGCTCGCAGAGGGAGGCCATGGTTGAGCGGACAAACTTGACTTTAAGTGTTGTCTCCCAGTGGGGTGACAATAATTTAGTCAACTTCAACGCCACCAAAACACAGGCTTGTCTGTTCACCGCAAAAAGGAGTCCGTTTAATCTGACTCCTACTTTCCGGGGTACATCTGTCCCTGTTTCCGACAGTCTTGGGCTTCTGGGTATAAGCTTGACCACAAAACTCAACTTCGGCGCTGACATCGAGTCTAAGGCTCAAACTGCGGCCAAAAAGCTGGGCATCTTAAACAAGGTGAAGCGGTACTTCACTCCTGGACAGCTCTTAGTATTGTATAAAGTTCAGGTCCGATCATGTATGGAGTACTGCTGCCACCTGTGGGATGGCTCAGCCAAGTATCAACTTGCCGCACTCGACTCGGTTGAACGCAGAGCCAGGAGGCTCATTGGCGATAGTAAGCTGGTGGAGGCCAAGCTTCATAGCCTAGCCCACCGCCGCAGAGTGGCCTGCTTGTCGGTCTTCTACAGATTGTACTTCGGTGAGTGTGCCCTAGAGCTGCATGAGCTCATCCCACCTTCCCCTTTCTACTATCGGACTTCCAGACGCACCGCGGGATATCACCCCTTCTTGGTTGACATCCCACATATCCGCACCAAGCGCCTTTCTGAATCTTTTATAATGCGCACAGCCAAGGAGTGGAATGCCTTACCTGCGTCAGTATTTCCGAGTACTTACAACCCGGATTCCTTTAAAGTACGAGTGAATAGGCATCTTCTGGGTAAGCTCGCTACATCTACGACCCCATCTTCGTCCTGAGGACTGGATTGAGGTCAAGAGCAAACCCATAGTTAATAAAAAAAAAAAAAAAAAAAAAAAAAGCTTTTTAGGGTTCCGTACCCAAAGGGTGAAAACGGGACCCTATTACTAAGCCTACGTTGTCCGTCCGTCCGTCCGTCCGTCCGTCCGTCCGTCTGTCCGTCCGTCCGTCCGTCTGTCCTACCTATTTAAGGCTGTAACTTTTGAACCGTAATAGCTAGATAGTTGTAGAAGTTGTTTTCACAGAATGTGCGTTGTTACGGCGGATTTGCTAACAAATAATAAAAATGTCAAAAAGTTAAAAATTAAGGGGGGTCCTCAACAAGAAACTACTTTTTATCAACGTTTTTTCTTCACGCTCTATCGTAAAAACGGTAACATATACAACCGTCAAACTTAGTGTGATTACAGAATGACAACAAATACTAAAAACCGGCCGAGTGTGAGTCGGTCTCGCGCTAAAGGTCCCGGACAAAAAAAGTTTTTTTTCTAAGTTAATAATGTTGTGTTCTGTGGTGGTGTGCTACGGAACCCTCGGTGCGCGAGTAGCCCGACTCGCACTTGACCGGTTTTATTTTATTTAGCACTGCATTTCTGCACATGGTTTTGGGAGTTTTAGTAATCTCAAGATGTTCAAGAACAAATTCGAGCTAATACAAAATGGTAGAGCTTCGTAGCAAGACAAAAAGCAGCCGAAACGACCGATTGCAAACCGTCTTTCACCTAATATCAATCAACATTCATACATCAAACCGAATGCCTAGATAACGTATTTGAGAATCCAATATTCTCATGCCTCCATGTTTGGAGATTGTTATCATACTCGATCAATATGAGAATTGGGTTCGGTCTTGTGTTGAAATTGATGCGTTTACTCACTCAGGAATCAGAATATTGGCAGTGCACGAGAAGAGGACATACCTACATTTCTGGATAATTACCTACATTTCTTCAGTCATCATCATCTCAGCCGATGGACGTCCACTGTTGGACATAGGCCTCCCCCAAGGATCGCCATAACAACCGGTCCTGCGCTGCCCTCATTCAACGGGTTCCCGCCGCCTTCACCAGGGCCCTGTTTAATAAACGTGACAAGTGACAATTGACAATGACAATTCAGAGTACATTGCTGAGAATGCTAGGAGACATAAAGCACTGCAAGTTTAGCGTCATTAGTAACCAGCAATGTACTCTGAATTGTCATTGTCAAATTGTCATCGTCGCGTTTATTAAACAGGGCCCATCATAGGTAGCATGCAAACCCGTGATAGCCGTGATACACAGCTATATCACGTCTTTTATCTCGTTCGTTCGCGCGCAAAAGAACGAGATAAAAGACGTGATAAAGCCGTATCACGGCTATCGCGGGTGTGCATGCTACCAGTGCAGGTCGTCGGTCCACTGTGTGGGGCCTACCCACGCTGCGCTTTCCAGTGCGCGGTCGCCACTCGAGAACTTTTCGGCCCTATCATTTCTTCAGTCTTCTTCTTATTTTCGTGTAAAATCGTCGTCTCTCTTTTATAGATCCTCCTCTAAACATTGTGGTCCGCCTGTATAGACAGTTAGGTGCAGCGTTGTTCGTTGTAGTCTTCATTTACATAAAGAGTCGCTACCACGGGGATAATTCCCCATTTTGTGAGATTATCCTTGGTCCTGCCTATTTTAACCCGGAGGCGGTTCAGGGCTTTCCACTCAGACCATTTTGCCATCGGGGGGTAATGAGGTTTGACGAAATTGGGAACATGCAAGATAAGATAAGATAAGATAAACACATTTTGACACCAAAATACACAAAAAACAACAACAATATACACGAACAAGAAGGCAACAAGATGTGTGATTTGTTTCCACTCTTCTCATGTTGTTGCCTCTATGTAGGTTGGTTTGTATGTATCGAATGTTCCGCATTTTTAACCGACTTAAAATTGGAGCTTATTATCTTTATCTAATCAACATACCTAACAGTGGTAGTGGAAACGTCGGGGACGTGGGGGGTGGAGGCAAAGGTGTTTGTGAGAGATCTGGGCAGGAGGATGGTGAAAAGTGGCAACGATGGTCCGCTCAGGGTCATATCTGGTGCAGAGTATTTCATTGGCCATCCAGCGCGGGAACGCAGCTGGTGTGATGGAATCCTTTGTGCCGGGTACGTTTAATGACGAGAGGCCCATTTAGTGTGTGTATTTCTGTTTTTGTTTTGTGTAATTTCTTGTGACGAAGCATGACATGGATTTTTTGACTGTACATCCTTTGGACGAGGCATGTTGCCAAATATACCTAATACTACATTTAATAGTCTGTCCTACATTCCGCGACTTCAAATTGGGACTAGATCGGTGTGATAAGGTTCACGATTTTGTCATTTAATTTATCTACCTATAATACAACACTTAATATGTGGTAATAGCTCACACGTGGACACGTCATAGGTAAGGTAATAATAAGTGAAATTAGCACAAGGCCGCGAGATATCGCTCGACAATGCGACTTGATATGGAGCCGGCTGGCTGGCTAATGCTACTGTCACGACACTAATGGGTTCCAATCGATACTATCAACGAAACGACACGCTCCAGGTATGTGTAAGTGGTCCTGTTTTTTGGGCTAATTACCTAATAGCAAGAATCTCCTTTATTCTAAAGGCATAGAGGGATCCATACCATTGCAAGAATGTCCACTTTTTTGACGTTTGTGTTTGAGTGTGTGGTGTCAAGTAGTATGGACAAAAGCTTAGATTAAAAACTTTTCGCTTACGCTGAAAGATGGAGCCAAGAAATGAGAGAGCGGGATAGCTAGTTATAAAAACTTATGTAAACAAAAAAGATAGAAATATAATTTTTTGTTTCGGTCACAGTGGCCGGTTTTTTTGTTTGGCAAGATGTCAAACCATTGTCAGACCTATGGAATGTTGATGACATCTTGCCAAACAAACCGTCTTTTTGTATGGAAAAGTCACACTATTGCTGTTTCATGTGCGGCCACGGTATGGTTTCATCTAGTTACTATATCTATGGACAAAAGATACCAATTAGACCAAAGTGACAACTGCCCTAATGTTGATGGTCACTTTTCACGCACACTAGCACAAAAGTGACGAGTGAAAACTGGACAGCCGCATAAACAAAGACCTCCGTCTCCTTCTACTATTAAAGGTACGTCATAAGACAAAAGAGACTAACTACAATAGTAAATTGATGCGGTCTCTATGCTTTAGAATAAAGGAGATCCTTGCCTTACGCTAATTACCTACGTATACAGGGTGAACCAAATCAACACAAAATATGAAAGACATTTTGTAGGACACTTGTAAATTTTGTTTTTTTTTTATCACGTCAAGTCTACAACTTATACAACGTGTTAATGAATTAACGCAAAACTAGAAAGTAGTTTGTTTAGAATCGAGAGCAGAATCGAATTATCATGGTTTCAACATAGGTAATTTTTATCAAAATATTAAATAATTTGTTTGCAAAATTTAAAAATTTCTGAATCCGATGTCAACCCACCGCACGGGCACACTCACCCTACTTACTTCCAAAACAAGATTATAAAAATTAGGGATGCAACGATTCGGCCATTACGATTACGATTACGATATTAATCGTTATTTATTACGATAACCGATGCATTACGATTATTACGATTATTCTTTCTAGGTAAGCATGCTACATCTTCGGCCTCATCATCACTGAACATCAGGTGTGATTGGGGTCAAATGTTTACCTATCGAACATAAAAAAAAAAAAAATTAAAAAAAAACTGAGATTATCCTCAGAATGAGTTCTCATAGTGTTTTTTTGCATTCCAATGAAAGTTAAATCATGAAAAAAAACTTTAATAAATTCCAAGATTTCGTAACTTTTTCTATTACTTACTACCTAATTTGAGATCGAAGTCAACACTTGGTCAGAATTCTGATTTTTGGATGCGTAGACAATTTGCTTTGAAAAACAAAATATGGAACATGATTCTGTATAATCTCGTTAATCAAGCGATAACTCGTCCGATTTACATGGGAGATTACTCTTTTAAAATGTGGATGAGATATTGGAGAACGATAATGTACCTACCTATGTAATACTTTAAACCGAAAAACCACAGTAGAATTTAAAAAATAATAAAATAAAATGAGAGTCCAATCTGACCCAAAAAAAGTCAGAATTAGCTCAAAATGAGCTAAAAAGGCAGCGAGAGATCAGATTTTTTTAAAAGTTGTTTTTCGGCTCTGGAATCTAGTATTTAGGTCTGGTATTTGTCAACAAGTGCAATTTGATTGATGTTTTTTTTTAATTTTAATAATCGTACGATTCTTACTACGGTGCATTGCATCGTTATTAATCGTGATTATTACGATTACAGATGCAAAACGATGCACCGCTTCGTAATCGTTGCATCCCTAATAAAAATGTATCCATGAGTACGTTAGCGCTTTCTTTCAGTGCTGAAAAGATAACAAATCATTTTTGCCTCAAAACTTAAAATGCGAATAACTTTAAATTTTAACTATCAAAATAATGAAATTATTGTTTCAATCTAATTATTTTGTTATAAATCAGTTGGGGTGTATGAGGTTTTGCGCTAATTTATTAACACGTTGTATATTCGTGTCTAGATCTTGACTAACTTGACTTCTATTTTGAGAACTGGTAAACAAATATTGTAGATTGATCAATATGTAAGTCTTCAATTCGAAATCTAATAATCTCTACCTACCAACTAATTATTATAAAACTGTAACCGAAATGTGCAAACAAATTTTCCCATTGAATATATTTACAAAAAAAAAAAAAGTTACTATTTGGTTTTTATGTGTCTCTGATTCCAAATCAAAAATTTTTCAATTTTTTTGTTCGTTTGTTTGTTTGTTGCCGCAATTACGTGAAAACTTCTGAACCGATTTTGATAAAACTTTTTGTGTTTGAAAGCAATATTATTTAATCATTTATCTCGCTAGGATGACGGGAACCGTGTTGATGAAGCTGCAGGTAAACTCTAGTATATTCTAACATTATTACTGACGTCTTTTAATAATAATCAAAGGTCTAATTTTTCGGAAGAAATATGTAAGTAATTTGAAAAAAAGAACATTCTAAAAATGCTAAGTTTTCATCAAAAAATTAAAAGAATTTCCTATTTCAAAATTGACATAGGACGTAAATAAAATGAATTTAAGCATGTTGGTTGTTGGTGTGTGTGATAATGAAAGATAAGATTATACGTACACGATGACGACACATTTGTAATCCTGTACGATGCTGATGAGTTATAAAACTGGTTAAGACAATATCGTTTAATATACGATTATTAGGTAAGCCACCAGGTATAGGTAAAGGTCGACCAGAATCTCATGAAAAATGAGGAAATCGAATTATAGAGTAAGCAACACTGGGGTAATTGGATTAGGGCCCTTTACACACTGTGACGTTTTGTAGCACTTCTGAAACGCCTTACAGCCACGAAGAAAAAGGTTCGTAATAAAATTCAGCTATAAAATTATATGCCTTTTCTTATAAACAAGATGGAAATGTTCGGCCCGATGATTTGAGCGTTCAAATGTCTTAAATATACACCTATTAACAAACGCACGTTTGTATCGCCGCAAAAAGTTGCAGTTTGTTTGTTTGTGTACTTGATGACAGTTTGACATTGGCCTCGATTCGGAGTGTACCACGACTAAACTAAACTAAATGTATTCCTGTCACTTTCTAAAATAAGATTAAGAAAAGAGACAGAAAACCAACAGCTGACTTTAGTGCTGTCAAAGTGACGTTAAATGCGCAAAATAAGATGCCATCATAATGTACGCCATCTTATTTAAGTCGTTTTTGGGCGTTTAACGTCACTTTGACAGCACTAAAGTCAGCTGTTGGTTTTCTGTCTCTTTTCTTAATCTTATTCTAGAAAGTGACAGGAATACATTTAGTTTAGTTTAGTCTTGGTACACTCCGAATCGAGGCCATTGCCATCTGAAAATCTATATTTTTTTACTTTTCTTTGTGTCATGAGATTCTGATCGACCTGTAGTAATAGTACTTTAACCAATGTCCTCTTAGGTACTATACAATATAAGATACAGGGAGTTATTATTATTATAGGGTGTTAGGGTAGACAGTTGCATTTACTTTAACGGGTGATTGTACTCATGTCACTGAAAAAAAAGGAACTTAAAATAGGGGAAAATTGCACAATGAAAATTGTTTATTTATTTTCATTTGGGTTTAATAATTTAATGTAAATCCTATCCTACTAATATTATAAACGCCAAAGTTTGTAAGTATGGATGGATGTTTGTTCCGCTTTCACGCAAAAACTGCTGAACGGATTTTGATGAAATTTGGCATACAGATAGACCATGGCCTGGATTAACACATAGGGTACTTTTTATCCGGGTAACGCAGACGAAGTCGCGGGCAACAGCTATTAGAGTATAAATGAGGGCAGCGCAGGACCGGTTGTTGTGGCGATCCTTGGGGGAGGTCTATGTTCAGCAGTGGATGTCCATTGGGTGGCTAAGGATATGATATACCTGATTAAATGACGACCCGGTTGGTGTAATGGTTACCACGCCGGACTGCCAAACCAGGGTCCTGGGTTCGAATCCCTGTTCGGTCATGGATGTTTATATGTTTGTGCCGTTGTTGTATGGTTTCCATAATAAACAGCCTATAAATAGTGCTTTCTTGGGATCATTACAATGTATGTGCCTGTGAGCGTTAAAAAATAAATTAAAAAAATATTCTCTGTTTATTGATTTATACGATTAAAATGGGAAAAATTAATTGATTATTGATCTCTCGAAAATTACGTCGCATTACACCAAATAGATAATGTTAGTTTCCACAAGCGCTGTCAAAACGTTACTTAGTTGCTTAGTTGATTATAATAGTTTAAGCCTGCTGATATCAATTCCCAGTGTTTCAAAGTGTTTCAAATAAGGCTAGCAGCAAACCGGTGCGGTGCCAGGTGGGTATAATTAATCATTACACTGTACTCTGTATCCACAACGAAATTGAGAGATTACAGAATGTACACTCGTAAATCGAAGGATAAAGAGGCGCGATGATTTACTATTAAATTGAAAGTTTAAAATTGAAATTGCTTCTTAGATAATTTGAGTTCTCGATATCTACACTAGGAAAGATTAGATTTTTTTTTGCTCCAAAAATACTGAACCGATCTGAGTAATTCTTTCACCATAAGAATGCTACATTATCCGTGATGAACGAACATAAGCTATTAAAAAACGCCCAAGTGTGTGTCGGGAAAAAGGGTATGTCAAAGCATGCCACAGCTAGTGTGTAATAAAGATGAAACCGTCTCAAGTTATTTCAGTTTCAAAGGCAACTGCGTTTAGTAGGTGTAGGTAGAAGTAAGAACGGTAGTCAAAAGCTAATACTAAAAAAATTGTTTAAAAAGCTAGTAGTAAGTGATTCGTTTAAAGAGCAAACTAAATCAGGCTTAAGATAATATAATATAATAAATTTTTTAATCTTTCTAATTATAACTATAAAAAAGGGAGGGCGCTGATTTGCTTCAGCTTTGGGATTATGAACGAAAAGAGGACCTTCTGTACCCACAATATTGTTTATCTAACCACACTTAGCTCTTATCTCAGGAAATGATTTATTTGATTCAAAATCTCATACAAACAGCTACCGGCGCAATATTTAGTGTTTAATTAGTGAATTTGCAAACGTAGAGTGCAAAGAGCTCGTTTGAGCCACGGAATTAATGGAATGATCTGCTTTAACAGCTCTGTATAGCAAGTTATCGGAATTTGAATATTAACTAGCAAAATGTTTTAACAAAAGTTTGTTTACTCGGCGACACATCAAGGTACGCAAAACCAATATAAAGCTGGCCGCGCGACATTATACATACTCTACCTACGCGCGGCCAGCTTATTTTGGTTCTACGTAGCTTGATGTGTCGCCGTGTGTTCATAATTCATTAAAATTACAAAAACACCCAAATTGGTGGTTGTGAATATTTTGTAACAAATCTGATAAAACCCCATTCTCTATGTCGGGTGCATTTTTACTAAGGGTGTATTCAGACAATGAAACTAAACATACTTAACCTAATTTTCCCTGAGGAATATGGGTTGAAGGTTGAAGAACGAGTAATTTTTTTGGACCATTTACACAAAAGTGCGGATCAGCTGTTCGTTGTTATAGGTAAATTTTTTTTTATTTTTCGACCCAAGTTCCTTGGAAAGTTGTCTAGTTTCATTGTCTGAAGTTAGTAATTTAGGCCCACCACACACATCCGGAATAAACCTGATTCGGAATTAGATTCCGTATGGAGTGTTGCCGCTTTCAGAGACTTTTTCACTAGATTTTGCGATTTTTTGATGTCAATATTTGAAAAAGATTTTTGAGCGTAGGCGTTGATGGAATGGTAACGTATCGTGACGGTGCAGTTGCGACGTCGTTGCGGTATAGTTGCGAAATCGCATACGCTCAAAAATAGCTTGTGTGATAATGGTTCATGCCATTTTGTATGCAGATTATGTCTAATGTTGAAACTATCGATATTCTTTTGATATAGTTGCATTCTTCTTCTTTTCGTGTCAATAGTTCTTCAATGGTATTTTTATATTTTACGAGCTTTTACCCGCGACTTCGTCCGCATAAATTATATACCAGATTTTAAGTAAGACGATAAGCTATCAAACAAAAAAAGTTTCATCAAAATCGGTTCAGTAGTTTTTGCGTGATACTCGAACAAACAAACACCCAAACAAACAAACAAACAAACATACAAACAAACAAACAAACAAACAAACAGACATTCAAAAAATCCAAAAATTGGTGATTTGGAATCAGGGACAGGTAAAAACAATGTCGTAATTTTTTTTTTTGTAAATATCTTCAATGTACAGACACACTTCTGTTACAGTTTTATAATAGTTTAGACTAGCCAGGTGTTTGGCTAGCCTGACAGCATCAGGTGAAGTTGCATTAATATTGGAATACAATTTACAAATCATTATCGTAACATTCGTAATGTCATGAACTCATCACAATGACATGATAGTAATTATCACGTATATAATTTTTTGTTTCGTTTCAATAAATACCTAAAAATTCAATTATTGTCTTTCATTTCGGTATTTTTTAAACAGCACGCTAGTATTTTTTGTAACCATAGTTGACAACACTGAATCCTGAATCAGGATTCCGGATTGCAATGGTGTATTAACTGAGATTAACTGTATAGGTACAGACTGGTGCGGTACAAATCTTGGCCGTAATCCATTTCGGAGTAGTAAGAAACTTTTCTATAACGACCAAAGAATATGTTTACTAGGTCGTACCTAACAACCTTGCATTGCATCTTAAATTGCATCATCCAAATTATCTTGTTTTTGGGTCCGGAACTCAAAAATTACTTCCAATGTGATCGAGAACATCAACCCTGACCACATAATAACATGAATCTATACCGCGGTAGACAAAAACTGGCTAGAAAATATGATAACAAAAATTTTAGCTAAACAAGTAAAATGGATTATCCTATAGAAATCCTTTAAGGGGAAAATTGATAGCTAAAAAAAAAATTCCAAATCTCCCTCTTGAAAGTTCCCCGTATGGGAAAGGCGAGTTTATTTATACCTATGTTGTAAATTTAATGTTGTCTTATCGAATGGGACAATTTTAAATGAACATATAAACTACGCTTTGCTTTTGCAACTACAGGGTCCTTCTTAATGCCTTTTTTTCTTTCTTTATTTTTTTTTACTTTTTTAAGGGGATGATCAAACCATCAAACTGAACAACTTTCTCTATGAGACCAACATCGAAATCGCGAATAAAAATCAGCTCTTCCGTACAAAGCAGATGCAAAACCTACTCGAGCCAAATATATGGGACAGCTGATATTTTTTCTGCTATTTCTATGTTGGTGCCATAGAGAAAGTTGTTCAGTTTGATGGTCTGATCATCCCCTTAAAAAGTGTAAGCATATTACGAAGGACCCTATATAAGGGTCCAAGAGAAAACACAATATTTTGGTAATACTGTATGGTAGTGGTACGGAGCCCACCGTGCGCGAGTCTCGCGCTTGGCCGGTTTTTAATATTTTACATTTTATTAATCCACATAATCCATTCCTTCTATGCAACGTGTTAATGAATTAGCGCAAAATACCCCAACTGATTTATAACAAAATAATTAGATTGAAACAATAATTTAATTATTTTTATAATTAAAATTGAAAGTTATTCGTATTTTAAGTTTTGAGGCAAAAATGATTTATTATCATTTCAGCACTGGAAGAAAGCGCTAACGTACTCATGGATACATTTTTATATCCTTGTTTTGGTAGTAAGTAGGGTGAGTGTGCCCGTGCGGTGGGTCGACATCGGGTTCAGAAAATTTAAAATTTTGCAAACAAATTACTTAATATTTTGAAAAAAAATCCTATGTTGAAACCATGATGCTCTCGATTCTAAACATGCTACTTTCTAGTTTTGCGTTAATTCATTAACACGTTGTATAATGTTTCGGGACAGGATTAGTTTCGCGCAGTATACAGGTAACTTAAATCATGTAAAGTTATTGAGACCTGATACTAATACTAGTTTGCAAATAACTATAATTTTTATTTCAAAACTGGTTAAGTGTTGATTAACAGGGTAACCTCGTTACGTTATTGGAATAGTTTAAAGTGTTACTAATATCAGTATCATGCGATATTAAAGGTTATTTCTTAGAAATTTCATTACTCTACGCGCCGCCGTAATATTATGGCATATTATTTTCATCTTTCATAAAAGAAAATGTTTTATATTTTATATCGCTTTTATAAGAAATCAAGATCACTTCTCTATACAACGTGTTAATGAATTAACGCAAAACTAGAAAGTAGTTTGTTTAGAATCAAGAGCAGAATCGAATTATCATGGTTTCAACATAGGTAATTTTTTCAAAATATTAAATAATTTGTTCGTAAAATTTTGAATTTACTGAACCCGATGTCAACCTACCGCGCGGACACACTCACCCTACTTATGTACTACCAAAACAAGATTATTAAAATGTATCCATGAGTACGTTAGCGCTTTCATTCATTGCTGAAAAGATAATTCATTTTTGTCTCAAAACTTAAAATGCGAATAACTTTAAATTTTAATTATCAAAATAATGAAATTATTGTTTCAATATAATTATTTTGTTATAAATCAGTTGGGGTGTATGAGGTTTTGCGCTAATTCATTAACACGTTGTATACATAGGGTCTAACATTATATGCTGGAGGATTTTTAACAGGATGAGCAGACCATTACACTGAACAACTTTCTCTACGAACAACATCGAAATTGGGAAAAAAATCTGCTGTCCTATGGGACAGCAGATTTTTTTCCCAATTTCGATTGATTCTACATTTGATTCGAGTTTGCAGTTTGGTATGGAACAGCAGATTTTGCGCGATTTAGACGTTGGTCCCATAGCTATACAGGATCTGGTTCAGTTTGATGGTCTGATCATCCCCTTAGAGAAGGATGATGCCCTTCTTATGCTGATGGGATTTTAAGGGAATGATCAGACCACTAAATTGAACAACTTTCTTTATGGGACAAACACCAAAATCGCGAAAAAAAATTTGCTGATCCATACTGAACTGCAGTCTTATTCTACCCAAATGTATGGGGCAGCTGTTTTTTGTTTGTTATGACGCAAATTTTAAGCCAATTCCATCAGAATGGAATATTACATAAAACATTAATTTAATAACAGGCCTTCAACAACCAGGTCGGTTTTCGACAGGCTTTATGATCGATGTTTCTAATTATCAGATATTAGCTAACGAGACATTTATCGACACTAATTACTAATCTAATGGACATTTAGATGCAAGGTTGGTTTGGTGGTTAACGGGTTTCAAGAGTTGATTAAAAAAAACAACAATTTTATTACCTACAGGGTGAAATTGATATCATTAGCATCCTTTTAAACTAAGAGTCCACCCATCAAACTGGGTCTTGGCTCAGGTCTTGTCTCTTCATGATCTTCAGGTCTTCTCATTATATGGCCGTTACACTTCAAGATCTTAAAGCTTCCACGGATATGCTCGTTTCTTCCCCTGTCGAGCAGAGTGACACCTTCTGTCCACCTCAAAATCCTCATCTTCTGCCCTCCTCAACATCCTCATCTCCGTGGTGTGAACTTTTGTGGTGTGCACCTTTTTCATAGGCCAGCATACTGGTTCGGTAAACCTACCAGGGCGCTTCGTCATCACTGGTGCGTCCCCCCATTATAGTTCGCAGTAATAAGCAGTCGATGCTAAAAAAAAAAAGGCCAGCATTCTGTACCATAGATGAGAGTGAAGACGATACTGTCAATGAAAAACTAACTCTAACGTCTATTTGTTATTAGCTTCCGTCTACCCAGAGGTGGAGAAGCAAAAAATGTGTGGATGGCAAGGAGTGTCCCGTATGTAGTACCAATACTATATCTTATACGTCGTACCCAGGTGGTACCTACAATAAGTACGCTCTCCCACCGAGCGTATCATTTCTACACCTGAGATCAAGAATAAAAAAAAACAATGGAAACAACCCACAAAAACACAATTCTATTTTTTAAACATGTACCTAGGTTTTATGCAAATGAAAAAAAGAAAAATAATGAAAATACTATGAAACCCTGAAAGCTTTCAGAGAAACGATTAAAAATATAATAGAAAATTTTAACCATAATTTACGTAACATATTCTACGTACGCAAAAAATACTGTGAAAGCAACGCATTTTTTGTTTGAGTTAAACGAAGTCAGAGTTGAAAAAGTTCAACCTTTCCCTAACTACTTTCATAAAGCCGCTTAATCCGAAGCATAAACCGCTGTAAAATAAATAAAAGGCAAATAAACGAGCTAATCCACGTTGTTAGTCACGCAAGTTATTTGCTGAAAGGGTTCTCAAACTGTGAAATACGTACCGGTGATGGTACGCATTAAGATATACCTAACGATGACTGATGAATCTATTTTCTATACTAATAGTAATAGAACAGTACTACTACTACCTCTGCCAATACTACCTCCATGGTCCCGGCTACTATCTCTGGTGGTAGTAGTCGTTACATAAAAACCACGTCAGAGGCCGTAAAGCGGTCTGATAAAGCTCTGACACCAGGGCTTGCTGCCCACACGATAAGAAGAAGAAGAAGAAGATTGAAGAGTTTTCATTTAATTTATTTATTCATCAAGACTATAAAGAGGGGGGAGTCCTGTGGGGACTTGCTACAGATGTCCGGCACCCACAAGTTATAGCAAAGATGCCAACAGATGGCGATACCGTCGCTCACGGAAATATGCTCCATACAAAGACAACGTTCGTGGTAAATACGCAACTCGTAACCTACTACAAATAAGGTTCACAATCGAATGCAAGACATAAATCGCGCAAGAGAAATAATCACAGAGATTCGATATATATACAAGGTCCAACTAAGAACTGTTGGACCACGGCCGGTCCCCAGGCATCACACCTAGCCTGGCGGAAGTACTTCCCTTTTCAATGGAGGAACATTCCCAAGTAGCACCTCCATATGGGCAAAAGAAGTAGAGGGCAAAAGAAGCGTCGGTAGGCCACGAATGATGCTCGCGAACCTGAAAGAATGGACAGGCATCGCCAGCCAGAGAGATGTTTCGTTTGGCGAAAGACAGGCAGGGATTTGCAGAGCTGACTATCATACTTCAGTAATGGAGACGATCCCGAAGAAGAAAATTCATCAAGAATCTGGTATCTACTATAACAGTTAGTAGTACTATTTGTTATACAGTGCTGTTACTGTGGATAGTTAGTACGAACGTAAACAAAAACCTTAAACTAGAATTTTCAGCACTCCATTCGGTAATAGGAAAATTTTAATGTTTTAAGGTTCTTTTTCTTTTACAAACAGTGAAAGCAAATGCAGACTACCTACTATAAACAACTTAGTTAAAACGATTCACAGGCACCGCGGCAGTAGACCTAAGTATCACCAAATGATCTGCGTGGCTAATCCTGAATTAATGAACTTTTATTTGTAATTTGATAAGCACGTACATTCTTTTCAAAGATATTTATTTTAATTTTGTTAAGTGATACGTGATGTGTGTTTGGTACGTGGAATAAGTTTGAGAATCCCAGCCATTAAGCCACAGGCAGTTTAACTTGCCCGGTGCTAACTAACAAGTCGCATTTACAAGCATTTATTAAGTTAGACTGTACCATAATTTGTAGAGAAGTTTTGATGCGGCGATTTAGTTTTAAAGTAAAGAGTTTTGATCAAAGGCAGGTTTGAGAAACAAGTACCTAGTTGTGATGATAGCTCTAGGCCTACAACTTTATAGCCCACCTTTTAACTTTGGTCTATAAAATGTTGAAATTGGTCTGTATTAAAATTAACATAGGTAATGAATCAAAGTATTGTATTGGTAAGTTCTTTCAATGGAAGAAGATATAAAAGGACAACTTGTATGTTACAACGAGAATACAGACATCTCATTTTATCGATTTGTTGGTATTGAGATATCGCCTGTCGACTATCTATAGTCTAGCTTTGAATTCATGAGCTGGTCTCACAGGGAAATTGTTGGGAAATTGATCTTCCATTTTTGAAACCAATCCCGAAGTAAATGCTGGACTTTACTTAATTGATGTAACCAATCTACACTATTATAAAACTGTAAATTTAAAAAAAGAATTTTCTCAGTTTGTGTGTTTGAACGCGCATCACGCAAAAACTACTGAACCGATTTTGATAAAACTTTTTTTGTTTGATAGCTTATGATCTGACTTAAAATCTGGTATATAATTTATGCGGACGAAGTCGCGAGTTAACGCTAGTGTATGTATACACTTATAAAAAAGAGATACCTAATACCTATGTATTTGGTATGTATTGATGCAGGTCATAAATAGTAATCTGTTATTTCAACATACTCAAAAAGAAAGACGTGAGTATATGGACGTATATATTTTCCTAATGCATAGTTTAAGATATTCCAGACTCATTGGCGACAGTAAGCTGGTGGAGAAGAGCTTCATAGCCTAGCCCACCGCCGCAGGGTAGCCTGCTTGTTGGTCTTCTACAGATTGTACTTCGGTGAGTGTGCCCAAGAGCTGCATGAGCTCATCCCGCCTTTCTACCAACGGTCTTCCAGCCATACCACGGGATACCACCTCTACTTGGTTGATATGCCACATATTCGCACTAAGCGCCTTTATGATTCTTTTATAATGCGCACAGCCAAGGAGTGGAATGCCCTGCCTGCGTCAGTATTTCCGAGCGCTTACGAGTGAATAGGCATCTTCTGGGTAAGCTCGCTATATTTTCAGCCCCATCTTTGTCGTAAGGACTAGATTGAGGTCAAGAGCAAACCCATTTTTTATTTAAAAAAAAATCCAATTCCAATGGTTTTATCATTAGTTTGTTCTAGCAAGTTTCACAAAAACTAAATAATCTAAAAAGTTTTATTCATAGCATCATATTTAAATCATCTCAAGTTAAAATACTTATTCAAAGTTAGCAGAAACAGCTGCTCTGTCAATTTGTAGATAAATATAGACCGACAGACGCACTTGAATACGTAATTTACATAATGAAACTAGTAGGTGAATATATTCATATCATAACACTTAAGTTCACAAGGGCACTAGATGTCAAACCTCATTCATGTAATGGTGGTGTTGTTTAATAAATAATATAATTATCTCTTCATATCTATCTATAATACATGGGATGTATATTTCATTGAAACTTAAAAATTATGTTCATCTAACTAAACAATATTTACAGAACAGTAAATCATGTAAGCAAAGAAAACTGCATATTTACATGCCTTTATTCCCGGCCCGGTAGCACTGTCGGTAGTGAACCTGCCTGCTGTGCCGAGGGTCGCGGGTTCGAATCCCGTAAGGGACAAATATTTCTATGATGAATATGAATATTTGTACCCGAGTCATGGATGTTTGTATTTATATATGTATTGTATATCGTTGTCTAGTCATCATAATACAAGTCCAGGCTAGATTCTGGTACTTTAAATGTGACCAGATAATTTGTGTGACATTGTCCAAGATATTTATTTATTTATTTTATAAAGCATATTTTTTTTACAAAATTATACTACCTACCTATATTTTTTTCTTGAAACAAACACGACAGGAGATTATTAATATGTTAGGTTACTAATGTTATTAATTATTATACTCCAGCAACTACGAAATATTACCGTATTCTTAGCTTTTTAAAATATGAATTTCATAAAAAGGAAGTAGGTAATATTCTGAAGGATCCCACTCCACTACAGGACAAAAGCCTCCCTTCCTTTGTCCTCTAGTAGGGTGGGATTAAACTAATGAGGTTAAGAGGAAGGAACCCATAATCTAACATCCAATACGAGTAGGTTGAGTTGTTGGATGGACAATCCCCGACACGATTACAAATACTACCGAAATTAGTTTCTGTTTAAATCTTTATCCTTTCCGCCATTTGTGCTGACATCTAATGCCAATTATAAATTGAATGTGGACATGACCTTTTTCCAAATGCAGTAAACATAAAAGTCAGCAGATGGCGTCAGTAAATTTTACTGAGAAACCTGACAATTTGAAGGTTACAAAAGGGTTGGTTATCTATGGTTTATTTATGAACTGACACATAATTTGTGGTGTTGCCAAAAGATAAACTGCTCATAACCAATAAATATGTAGTAAAAGCGAAAATGCTAGTTTGTTTCGTTAATAACTTCAAAGTCTTTCACAAAGTTAGGGAATAGAGAAATAATAAAACCGGTCAAGTACGAGTTGGGCTACTCGCGCACCGAGGGTTCCGTACCACAGGGACGTGGAAGAAGGGAAGACGGGGAAGTGTTCTGTGGTGGTGTGGTCACCACCACAGAACACAACATTATTAATTTAGAAAAAAAACTTTTTTGGTCCGGGACCTTTAGCGCAAGACCGACTCACACTTGGCCGGTTTTTAATAATTGTTGTTATTCTGTAGTATTTGCTCTATAATCATACTAAGTTTGACGCTTGTATGTATTACCGTTTTTACGATAGAGCGTGAAGAGAAAACGTTGATAAAAACTAGTTTCATGTTGAGAACCCCCCTTAATTTTTAACTTTTTGACATTTTTATTATTTGTAAACAAATCCGCCGTAATAACGCATAATCTGAGAAAATTTCAACTATCTAGCTATTACGGTTCAAAAGTTACAGCCCTAGATAGGTAGGACAGACGGACGGACGGACAACGTAGGCTTAGTAATAGGGTCCCGTTTTCACTCTTTGGGTACGGAACCCTAAAAACGAAAATGTAAACGCAGAATGATACCAAAATAAAACCTTTCTGCTTTCTGTGCACGACAGAACATAGAACGACCATTTGTACATAGTTTTTTTTGTCTCAATTTACTTTACTTTGTTTTGATAGTTGTTTTGTATTGTTTCGTTTTGAATAAAGCCATAATTTCTTATTAGGATTAGGTTATGTAAATAGTTAGAATAGGGCTTGTATTTCATTCTTTAAGTGATTTCCCTTGAGATTCCTACCCCAGCTAGATAGGTACACATTTCCCTAGTTAAATTAGCACATAGTTTCATCAGATTTTAAAGTAAATAACACGATTAGCTTCCATAATTCCAGTTAGAATTTACTCTAATTAGACTTAGTAGACATTACAAGGGGAGGAACTTAAGAGAAATCAACGATAGAAAGAGACAGTGCAACTGTCCCTGTCGGCGCATACAGGCGAGCGAGGGGGGCCCCGGCTCCCGCAAATCCGCGGTATGAGGAAGCGGGGGACGGGGTCATATAAATATTGAAATCTTTCGCGCGCGCTCCTCACTCTGTTTTGCGCCGGCAGACGATGCGAATGATATGTTTAGATATCGAAAAATAGGTATGTAAGTAATTAACATTATTTTGTTACTGTAGAGTATAAGATTGAAATGTAAATAAAGAGATTTGAGTACAGGGGAAGAGTGCGGGGTGAAGGGGAGTGGTCGCTCGAAAATTGTATATAAGAAGCGCCGATTCGGCGCAGATTCATTCCGGATCCAGCACTCGAGAAGAAAACATCTTGAAGAAAGAAGACTCTCTGCGACCACTAGCCCTCTCTGCCCCACCCTCCAGCCTGGCTCACATTTGGAAAACCGCATCGGCATTTTCACTCAAGAAAAGAAACCCCTACTTACAGTCCACGCTCCACATTTTGGTCCTTCGAGCCGGATATTGAAAAGATTGAAGAGAATTGAAGAAATACTGGAAGGCACCACATTTTGGTCCTCCGGTAGCCGAATAAGAAGAATCGGTGAAATCGAAGAGCTCCTGTGAAGAAATTTTGAAGAATCGAAGATGCCGATTACCACACGCAGCCAGTCTGGTAGAGAGGGCGACGGGTCGCAGACCACGTCGCGGAACGCGTCGAACCCCACTACGAGCGCCGAGTCAAGCGCCACCGGGTCCGGAACCACCACGACGAGGCTAAGGAGCGCGTGGCGGAGCTAGAACAAGAGCAACTACGCGTCGCTACTGAAATCGCGAAGCTTCGTCTAGCGAAGATCCATGCAGAAGCTGAATCGTCGGACGAAGAAGAAGAAGAGAACCAAGAAAAAGAAGAATCCTCCGTTCGAGTCGAAGAATGGTTGAAGAAACAAGAAGAAGAAAGAAGAGCGACGTCACCCCCGCCCCGCACGCAGCGGGAAGCGCCACGGAAGGATGGACGAGGACAGGGCGATCACCGCGGTGATCACCAGGGCAACGAAGAGCCCCGGCCTGCGCGTCAAGACATCTCTGAACTGGCGGCGGCCATCACCCAGGCCATGAGATCTGTTACGAGGGAGGCGCCGAAGTACATTCAAGAATTACCCATCTTCAACGGACAATCGAACGCGTGGCTGCCATTCAAAGCGGCGTACGAAGACACGGCAAGAGGATTCTCCGACACCGAAAACATAGCAAGAATAAGAAAAAGTCTCCGAGGCATCGCGCTAGAAGCGGTCCAGAGCCTGCTCCTATCCAACCCGGAGCCGAGCGTCATCATCGCCACGCTCGAGAGAAGATTCGGTCGCCCTGAAGCTATCGTCATGGGCGAAATGGAGAAGATCAGAACACTTCAGAAGGTAGGAGACAACCCACGCGATCTCATCGTGTTCGCTAACAAGATAGCGAACATCGTCGCGACCGTGGAAGCACTGAAGAAAATCCATTACCTGTACAATCCCGAAATGGCGCGAAACGTGATTGAAAAATTGTCTCCGATCATCAGAAGCAAATGGTTTGACTTCGCCGCCCGAAACAAAGAAGACGTTCCTGAGCTGAAGCGACTGGCCACCTTCCTGAACGAAGAAGCAGACAAATGCGGCGCCTACGCTTCACTTGAGACCGTCACAGAAGAAAAATCGAAGAAAAGACAAGAAAGAACATTCAACGTGAACACGCTACGCTGCCCAGCCTGCAACGGACCACACAACCTACCTGACTGCAAGAAATTCGTAGCTGCCAGCACGGACGAGCGGTGGGAGATAGTGAAGAAAAGTCGTGTTTGTTTCCGCTTCCTGCGCAACAACCACCGCCACGCCGACTGCAGAGCCAAGGTATGTGGTCATCAGGGCTGCACCATATCGCATCACAAGCTTCTTCATCAGTCGAGACCGAAGATCGAAGAACCACGTAGCGAAGAACCACCTCGTCGCACTCAAGAGCCGCCGCATCGCGAAAAAGTCGGCTCTACGTACGAAGACACGAACAAAACTGCGAGCAACGGCACCGCACGGCGCGCTTATTTGAAAATCGTTCCTGTAGTTCTCACAGCAGCCAACGGAAATGAAGTAGAAACGTTCGCGCTACTCGACGAGGGCTCTACAATCACCATCATCGACGAGAAAATTACGCAAGAGCTCAACGTCGACGGGCCTACAGATCCAATGAACGTCCGAGGTGTGAGCGGGAAGGAACTACAGTACCCGAAAAGCAAGCGCATCGACCTGAAAATCCGCGGCAAATACGCAGTCGAAACATGCGAGCTACGTGACGTGCGCACCGTGCGAGAGCTCGACTTCGCTTCTCAAAGGGTCAGCAGAAGAGACATCGAAGATTGCCCACACCTGAATCAAATTCGAGACGAGCTGGTGTACGAAGAGGCGCATCCGAAGCTACTCATCGGGCAAGACAACTGGGATTTAATTATCTCAGGCGCGGTGCGAGCGGGACGGAAAGACAAACCCGTCGCATCGTACACGAAGTTGGGATGGGTTCTTCACGGCTGCCGCTCATCCATGACGTATCCAGAAACCTTCTGCGGACATCTAACCATCGTTCGAAACAACGAAGACAACGTAGAGAGAATTACGAACTATTTCAAGTTGGAATCGATCGGAGTAGAAAAACGGACAGAGAAGAGCGTTCCCGAGCAGCCGGTTATGAAAATAACAGAAAAAACAAGCTGCAGCCTGCCCGACGGACGCTTCGAGACAAGATCGACAGTACAGCAGTTCGCCGCCAACCCGCGTGTCGCCACCGTCGCTATCGGCGGGAGAGAGACAGAGAAAACACAAGAAATCTTACGTGACGCGACGACGGACTGCATCGATCTCAAGTCGAACACTCGAAACATCGAAGAGACCAAGAAAGAAGTACAGAAGACAGAAGAAAGAGAGACAGGTCTCGTCACCCATCAGCGACCTGACCACGCTCACCTTCCTCAAATCGAGCGTTTTTCCTCGTTTTCACGTTTGCTACGAGCTACGGCGCGCGTGCTACAGGTCGTCGACCTGTGTAGAAGAAAGAAAAGTGCATCGAACCGCAAACGAACGAGAGAAAACAAGAAAAACGACTCCGATAAGAACACTGATAAGACAACATGCAAGACTGAAACATAGAACGTGAAGAAAAGAGACAGCAACATCATCGGAATCGAGGCGCACTACCTCATTCGCGCTGAGAAACTGTGGTGGAAAGCTGTACAGGAAGATTGTTTTTCCGAAGAATTACGTTGAGTAAGGAGTTGCGCAGCGCCTCAGCCTGGAGACAGACTATCGGCGCTATCAGTTGTGGTCGGCGAAGATGGAGTTCTGCGACTCAAGCGAAGAATCCACGCTTCGCCTGACATCGACGAAGAGACTGCGAGCCCGGCTGTACTCGACGGGAAACATCTTTTTACGCGACTGTACATACAACACGTACACGAGCGGCTACACCACGGCGGCATCGAGACCGTAGTGAACGAGCTGCAACAGAGACTGTGGATAGTGAAGATACGACCGACAGTGCGTGACGTCATCAAGCGCTGTCGACGATGCAAGTTTAGAAGAGAGAAGCCCGCGTCCCCGGCCGCCGAAAACCCGCCTCTGGCGCGTGCATCTCACCACGCACGCCGCCGAGGCGAACGTAGTAAATCTCCGCTCACTGACACACGGGGCGGTGACGCCGAGGCGCTCACACCCAACCACATCCTGTTGGGACCCAACTCGCACGTCCCACCACCTGGCGAGTTCACCGCAGACGACCTCACCGCGCGCAAGCACCGGCGGCGCGCACAACGCCTGGCTGACGTCTTCTGGAGCCGCTGGGTCAAGGAGTACCAGCCGCTACTCCAACACCGGCGGGAGCCTCGCACGACCGGCGCGCCACCCGCTGTCGGCGACCTGGTGCTCATCTGCGACCCCAACCTGCCGCGCAACACATGGCCGAGAGGACGCATCATCGCAGTCTACCCAGGGCGAGACGGCGAGGTGAGGATCGTGGACGTCGAGACCAGCAACGGGCACGTCCTCCGAAGACCGACCAAGAGGATCGTCGTGCTACCTGTTGGATCGCAGAGCTGCGACGGCGGGAGAAATGTGCACGACAGAACATAGAACGACCATTTGTACATAGTTTTTTTTGTCTCAATTTACTTTACTTTGTTTTGATAGTTGTTTTGTATTGTTTCGTTTTGAATAAAGCCATAATTTCTTATTAGGATTAGGTTATGTAAATAGTTAGAATAGGGCTTGTATTTCATTCTTTAAGTGATTTCCCTTGAGATTCCTACCCCAGCTAGATAGGTACACATTTCCCTAGTTAAATTAGCACATAGTTTCATCAGATTTTAAAGTAAATAACACGATTAGCTTACATAATTCCAGTTAGAATTTACTCTAATTAGACTTAGTATCTCATTACAAGGGGAGGAACTTAAGAGAAATCAACGATAGAAAGAGACAGTGCAACTGTCCTTGTCGGCGCATACAGGCGAGCGAGGGGGGCCCCGGCTCCCGCAAATCCGCGGTATGAGGAAGCGGGGGACGGGGTCATATAAATATTGAAATCTTTCGCGCGCGCTCCTCACTCTGTTTTGCGCCGGCAGACGATGCGAATGATATGTTTAGATATCGAAAAATAGGTATGTAAGTAATTAACATTATTTTGTTACTGTAGAGTATAAGATTGAAATGTAAATAAAGAGATTTGAGTACAGGGGAAGAGTGCGGGGTGAAGGGGAGTGGTCGCTCGAAAATTGTATATAAGAAGCGCCGATTCGGCGCAGATTCATTCCGAATCCAGCACTCGAGAAGAAAACATCTTGAAGAAAGAAGACTCTCTGCGACCACTAGCCCTCTCTGCCCCACCCTCCAGCCTGGCTCACATTTGGAAAACCGCATCGGCATTTTCACTCAAGAAAAGAAACCCCTACTTACAGTCCACGCTCCACACTTTCTGTACATATAACGATACACTCTCTATAATATGATACCAACTATTATATTCCAAGCTATTATTTAATACCCCACACACTTAATTGCTCTGAACAAATTTGCTTTGACACCATTTTATCAAAGTAATTTTAAATATTTGCAATTTTACACGCGAATATAGACGTAATGATAATGCACAATGAGTATATATTACTTCACACGAGCTGTTTTAGTATAGAAAGGCGTTTAAATCGCCTAAGGTATCGAACTTTACTGTAGATATCAGTATAAGCTGCATATGGAGTACCAGTTTCTAGATAAAAATGCCTCTAACAGGGCTCTTAATATCTACGTCATAAGCTTGATACTGGCTTGATTCATGGGACCTTTTATCTGGTACCGTATAATCGAAGTGGATGCAATTAGATGGGCCATGCTAACACGAACTGCCTTGACCAAGGTGACGTAGGGCTTTTCAATGTAGTCTTTATTACAAACGGTTAAGGTCTTTGTTTTTGTGACGTGTGAAACTTTGACGTCATAGTTTTTCTTTTCTCTAGTAGAAGAGTGACACCATATAACTATATTCGGTATTATAATAATTTATTTTAATGTTAATTAAGTTTCCATTAACTGAGGAACTTACTTAATACTTAGGTTGGTTGTAACAAATATCTTATTTTTTCGTATCCATTAGCGTAAGACCGACTCATACTTGGTCAGTTTTTTAGGGTTCCGTACCCAAAGGGTGAAAACGGGACCCTATTACTAAGCCTATGTTGTCCTTCCGTCCGTCTGTCCGTCTGTCCGTCTGTCCGTCTGTCCGTCTGTCCGTCTGTCCGTCTGTCCGTCTGTCCGTCTGTCCGTCTGTCCGTCTGTCCGTCTGTCCGTCTGTCCGTCTGTCCGTCTGTCCGTCTGTCCGTCCGTCCGTCCGTCTGTCCTACGTATTTAGGGCTGTAACTTTTGAACCGTAATAGCTAGATAATTGAAATTTTCTCAGATTATGCGTTATTGTGGCGGATTTGTTAACAAATAATAAAAATGGCAGAAAATTAAAAATTAAGGGGGGTTTTTTTTCGTGACCATTAGCGTAAGACCGACTCATACTTGGTCAGTTTTTTAGGGTTCCGTACCCAAAGGGTGAAAACGGGACCCTATTACTAAACCTACGTTGTCCGTCCGTCCGTCCGTTCGTCCGTCTGTCCGTCTGTCCGTCTGTTCGTCCGTCTGTCCTACCTATTTAGGGCTGTAACTTTTGAACCGTAATAGCTAGATAGTTTAAATTTTCTCAGATTATGCTTTATTGCGGCGGATTTGTTAACAAATAATAAAAATGGCAGAAAATTAAAAATTAAGGGGGGTTTTCAACAAGAAACTAGTTTTTATCAACGTTTTTTCTTCACGCTCTATAGTAAAAACGGTAATACATACAAGCATGAAACTTAGTGTGATTATAGAGCAATTTCTACAGAATAACAACAAATACTAAAAACCGGCCAAGTGTGAGTCGGTCTCACGCTAGAGGTCCCGGACAAAAATTTTTTTTTGTCTAAGTTAATAATGTTGTGTTCTGTGGTGGTGTGGTATGGAACCCTCGGTGCGCGAGTAGCCCGACTCGCGCTTGACCGGTTTTATTTTTTATTATTTTTCAATGATACGTAATTACCTATGTGAAAATCATCTGGCTACCTATTACGGTTGAGAAGATACAGCCCTCTAAAGCTAGGACGGATGGACGGACGGACAGATAGCGTAGGCTTATGAATAGTGTCCCGTTTTCACCCTTTGGGTACTGTACCCTAAAAATATCACTATTTATCCTTCATCCCCCAACCAGTGTCACTTATAATAGTAGCACCTCATTACGCACATCACCTATCTGACAGAACTTTACCATACAGCAAAGAAGTTTGGCGGAAGGCCATATAATTTGAGACCCAGACATAGAGGTCCAACACATGAATGAAACTTAGTAATACGTGTAGAGTGAAACAAAACTAACAAAAATGTAAATTGGTTGTAATCTGTAGAAGTTGGGGGAAAAGGTATTTCTTCTTATGATACCTTTTGTATCAAGTGTGTGAAACTCATAATCTTTCTTATTAGATAGTCCATAAGTCCACTCAATCTTCTACGCATTCAAAATGTTTATTTTACTGAAAATTCACGATAACCGTACCATATTATGAAAATGGATGAAAACGAAATAAATCACACACACTATCAGTTCAACAAAGCCAAATACGTTCCGTAACGTCCAAAAACTACCTCAGTGATAATATTAGATGAAAATAGCTGTCGTGGTTGCGCTTTGCTACTGATTTTTGGATGATTTGTCTATTTTACTAGTAATTTCTACTTTTGAATACGGACTTCTGGAGATGGGGAAGTTTTTTGAAAAAATGACTTAATTTTTTCTGTTTATGATAATTATGACCGCCGTCCTGAAGAGCTTTTAGTTTTCGAAAAAAATGGCTTGGTGCAAATCTGCCAATCTTCTTTTAGATCGAATGTTTAGTCATTAAAATTAATGGTCGAACAAAATGACAACTTGTGCGTTTGCAAAAACAAACGACACATAAATCAACAGCACCTTATCTGTCAACCACATATGGTACCTTAAAGCGATTGCGACATATGACGTTATTACTGTAGCGACTATGTTAACATCATAGGTATGCGGCAGAAAATGTCCTATGTAACATTGACCATTAGGTACCATTTCATATGGAGAGGCACATATAAATTAATCACTTCGATCAATCTATCTGTATTTAGGGCAGTGGTCGGCACTCGTCCATCAATTTAACGAGCTGACGAGCTCCATAAATGTATCTATGGTCTAGACTCCAGACAGAGGTTTGCACTCTGAGTTTGATGCTTAATTTAATTTTGTATGCGGCATATAATTTGTAATCTGATTGAATGGAGAATTTAGTCTGTTATGTTACCATACCTAAATTGTACCACGCTTGGTATAGCAATAACCATGATGACATTAATAGGCCATGTATGAGCCCGATAACTCAGTTCGTAGTGAACCTTTCTGCTGTGCTAAGGATCGCGGGTTCGAATCCCTTTGGGGGCAAATATTTGTATGATTAATATGAATATTTGTACCCGAGAAATTGATGTTTGTACGTACAGGGTGAAATTGATATTAAATGACATCCTACTCATCAAACTGAAAAAATTTTGCTATGGGAGCAAACCGATCGTACACGGGTAAAAAAGATTTCTTGAAATAAGAAAATTACGTTTTCTTCGATATATATGAGAGCGCCATATTCTTGGTTCAATGCAATTTGCTTTCAGCCAAGAGAATTTTCTTGTGTACCATATTATAATACCTTATTATTAGGGATGCAACGATTACGAAGCGGTGCATCGTTTTGCATCTGTAATCGTAATAATCACGATTATTAACGATGCAATGCACCGTAGTAAGAAACGTACGATTATTAAATCGAATTGAAAACTTCAATGGGATTGCACTTTTTGACAAATACCAGACCTGAATACTAGATTCTAGAGCCGAAAAACAACCTTAAAAAAATCGGATCTCTCGCTGCCATTTTAGCTCATTTTGAGCTAAATCTGACTTTTTTTTGTCAGATTTGACTCTCATTTTAAATTCTACTGAGGTCTATGATTTGATTTTCGGTTTGAAGTATTAATACATTTTCGCTTTCGCGATATCTCATCCACATTTTAAAAGATTAATCTCCCACGTAAATTGGATGAGATATCGCTTGATTAACGAGATTATACAGAATCATGTTCCATAATGTGTTTTTCAAAACAAATTGGCCTCTACGCATCCAAAAATCAGAATCCTGACCAAGTGAACCTTTGACTTCGATCTCAAATTAGTAGAAAATGTTACAAAATCTTTGACTTTCTTAAAGTTTTTTTTTAATGATTTAACTCTCATTGGAATGCAAAGAAACACTATGAGAACTCATTCTGAGGATAATCTCAACTAAATTTGTTTAAATAATCGTAATGCATCGGTTATCGTAATACATAACGATTAATATCGTAATCGTAATTGTAATCGTAATGGCCGAATCGTTGCATCCCTACTTATTATAATTAGCCCAGCCATTTTACGGTTTGAGCCGGGACTAATTACTAATTGCATTTTTTTTCGCTATAGTATTGAAGAGCCAATTCGAGCTCAGGAATGTACCAAAATTAAAAAAAAATTACGTCAGCAACAGTTCCAATTTTAAAATATAGATATTATCTTGTTCTAAAAAACCTGATGATAAATTTTTTATTTATTTATTTAAGGCTTTACCATCATACATACTTCAAACATGGTGTAAATATTTTTGCCTACTTAGAAGGTTTTGAAAAATACATTCGTATTTTCTAATAAATACATCATTTTTTAAATTTTAATGCCTATTTTATTGATCAAAAATAATGTATATTGTTAAATCTAATTAAATTGAGTGCATTGGTATTAATATTATTAATTTAAAAGCCTTCTGGGACACGAAATTTCGATTTCTATGTTGGGTAGCAATTTTTTTTTAATATGGTCTAGGATAGTATTTTTGTCACTAAATGGTGTCAGTTACAGTTTAAAAGTCCAATTAATAATTACTCCCTACCCCGCCTAACAAAACTCCGTAAAATGACTGGCCTAAATCTTAATATTACCATTCCATACTATGTAGTTTTTATTTTATTTTGGGCTGTAACTTTTGAACCGTAAAAGCTAGAAAGTTGGAATTTTCACAGAATGTGCGTTATAACGGCGGATTTGCTAACAAATAATAAAAATGTCAAAAGTTAAAAATAGAGGGGGGTCCTCATACAAGGAACTAGTTCTTATCAACGTTTTTCTTCTCGCTCTATGGTAAAAACGGTAATACATACAAGCGTCAAACTTGGTGTGATTATAGAGAAAACTCTACAGTATAACAACAAATTATAAAAATCGGCCAAGTGTGAGTCGGTCTCGTGCTAAAGGTTCCGGAGAAAAAAAATTTTGTACCTTAATATGTTGTGGTGGTGTGGTATGGAACGCTGGGTACGCGAGTAGCCCGACTCGCACTTGACCGATTTTTTTACATTTCCACCGCCAAGAGCACTACAGCTACAGCCCATAAATTAGATGATGATTATTAACAAGTCACGCGCATTGTGTGATCGTAAAATTCGTAAACAGATAGGAAAATTTTAGATTGTATTTATGCGCGACAAAAGAGATAAAATTTAATTATCTGTATTTATTGTTAGACTACGCAAATACATACAACGTCTGAGAACAATATAAAATGGTAATTTTCAAATAAAACAACAATTATTACTATTTAGTGTCCATCACAAGGAACACGTAAGCTATAAAGCAGCTGTACAGTAGCCGCATAAAGGAATTCCTTTATGCAGCTACTGTGCTGCTGCTATATAGCTTGCGTGTTCCTTGAGGATGATCAGACCTTAAAATTGAAACAACTTTCTTTATGGGATCAATACCGAAAGCGCGAAAAAAATCAGCAGTTTGAAACAATAACTGCAATCATGCTCGATCTAAGGAGACAGCCGATTTTTTCGAAGTTGTTCAGTTTGATGGTCTGTTCATCATATTAAGTTCGACCCTGTATAAGTACTTAAGCTCATTTATAACCGTTTTCCTTTTTAGTGATTAATGATTAGTTAACATTTCTAGAAATTGTACAGTCAACAACAGGTCAATGAACCTCAGCGAAATTTTTAATATTTAATCCTGAACAAACTGATATTACGTGACAGAGTGCTAAATTAACTTCATCTTTATTAGCTATCAGTAAATAAAATTAGTAGCACGAATATAGGTAATTTCAATTCATAATTTGAAAGTAACTTTCGTCATCATTTACTTTTGATGTTGACTGTAGCAACTACTAATATTTACCTATAAAATTTCAGGACAAAGAGAGGCGTCAAAAGGTAGCAACATATACAAAATGCTGCAGAAGTAACCTTCTCCCTTAGTCGCTGTTCGCATGGTTTAGTTTTAGTACATTCTAAATAAGGAACCACATGGCAAACATCCATGGCATCCATTGTTTCTATGTATCTAATGAACGGTTTATTTTCACGATTGTACTTACGAGCAAAATGCGTATCAATGGCAGATATAAATAGCATGACCAACATCCAGATGGACACATTTATATTGTAACATTTACAGAAGACAGCAATCGGACAGTTTCATAGATTTATGTCCTCCGTTTCAGTCGCGGTCCAGTTAATCACTTGGTGCATTTGTATTGTGCAGAATTCCTTCGATAAGTTGGTTTTGTTTTAAAACTATAGACATAAATAAATACTATTATTTATAACGTCCTTAATTCCTTTCGGGGTGAATAGAAAGAACTTTGGCGAATTTGGACCCAGCCATTTTTACGAAAACTAAAAGCCCTTCAGGACGGCAGTCATAATTATTATAAACAGAAAAAATTAAGGCATTCTTTTAAAAAACTTCCTCATCTCTAGAAGTCCGGGTTCAAAAGTAGAAATTACTAGTAAAATAGACAAATCATCTAAAAAGCAGTAGCAAAACGCAAACATGACAGCTATTTTCATCTAATATTATCACTGAGGTAGTTTTTGGACGTTACGGAACGTATTTGGCTTTATTGAACTGATAGTGTGTGTGATTTCGTTTGATTCCATTATCATAATATTGTACGGTATTCGTGAATTTTCATTAAAACAAACACAATGAATGCGTAGAAGATTGAGTGGGCTACCTAATAAGAAAGATTATGAGTTTCACACACTTGATAAAAAAGGTATCATAAGGAGAAATACCTTTCCCCCAACTTCTACAGATTACAACCAATTTCCTTTTTTATTAGTTTTGTTTCACTCTACACGTATTACTAAGTTTCATTCATGTATGGGACCTATATGTCTGGGTCTCACGTTATATGGCCTTCCGCCAAACTTCTTTAAGTTCAACAACCATTTGTTGTAGCAATGTTTTTTTTCCGTGATTTCGATGTTAGCTGATCATCTTCATAAAAAAACCGTAAGAATATTACGAAGGACTTTATACGACAATATAGGGACGTTATGTTATAGGGAAATGGTTGGACACTTTGACCTTTGACTTGACTTTAGAAGATTTTCCTTTCATTTGGATTTACGTGGTAACATCAATATTTTATTCTCACTTGAATAACATTATCATTAGGATACATTCACACTTTGACGTGACTTGCCACAAATCTTTTAAGATAAGTTACAAATAAAATAATTCCAAAACAACAATATTACCTCATGGCCTGCATGGCCACAGCCTGTCGTGTCTATCTATACCCGTAATTAATGATACGAAAATAGACTTTGTTCCGTTAAGATAAAGCACTTACCCCACCGCCGTCTGCGACTCGGTCCTTCCATGATGACCTCAGATAATGTACCTCATGTCCTGAACTGTTACTATAAAATTATCAGCGGTTGTCGGCACGAGACCGCCTCGACAAAAACTAAGCTGTGAAGGAAGCCGAAGCGGTATCAACATGCGATCTGACGCAAACACGAGATAACGTGATAATGTCTCTTTGGCTGCATTTACTTTTTTAATTCATTGACGATTGTGACGTCGTTCGAGCATGTCGTCTAAGTTTTTACCGATCGTGCGTTATTATTGTAGAATACACCTTTCTACTAAGGGTTGGTTGAGGTTGATGTATATAATGAAACACAGATATAGTCTTCACTACTAATGTGACTAGCGCACGTCCGCACAGCACGGCGGTCGGTGCACGAATACCGAGCGAATGAACGATAGATATTGACCACAGACCGCACCAGCCGATAGATGGCGCTACCGGCGCTTTCCGCATTAACTACTCTTTATTGCTGTACACTACATCCCTTTCTTGTTTTAATTTATTTTTTACGTTTACTCGAATCTACCACCGCTTCGGAAGGTATAGCCCGTGGAGAAGAAGCGGCGCAAGAAACTCCACAGTTTAGCTAATCTCTTAAATCTTATTTACAATACAGTGTTGACTGTTATCAATGCTATTACATTAAACAAATTACGAATAAGTTATTGAGACTAATTTGTTTACAGAAAATAGATATTTATCAAATATTGATCTGAAATTGTCAAACACCAAATTCAACGATAAACAATGTTTATGGAAATTACAATCTCATTATATTAACACATTGCAGTTATTGTTACTTCTGTTCTATACTATCCCTTCCCTGTAAAAATATTTTTCTATTGATAGGTGTAAGTAAACCTACAAAAATAACGTTCCATAGATCTTTATTATCTCTTATTTATTTATTTTGGCTAACTACTAGTCAAAGTCACTGCTTCAAGATCGTATCCATTTCCGTTTTATCAAATTAAGGAGGTAAGGACAAAAGAGTGAATCTGTGATAAGCACATACTCTTATGCACTCAAAATATTCTGGCGGGTGCCAGCCATTGCAATTAAGCACTCACAGCTATTTTATTTGCATGACCCTTTAGCTTTTGCTAACAAGTTGATAGTTGCATGGCTCTGTAACCCATATCATTTTATTGTTGCATGATATTTTAGCTTTCGCTAACAACTTCATAGTTGCATGTCCTATAACCCATATAATTTTACAGTTTCATGAATGCTGATATAACGCTGACTGACAACAATATTAAGTAAGGTACACTAGGTCGCTTTCGTTACCAGCTATGTACAGTAGTTACCTTTAGTTAGTCGACTAGACTAGTTTTGAGAAATCAGCAGTTTCAATTTAATGGACCCGTTTAATAAATAGATATTATTTTACTCAACCTATACAGATAAAATGCTGATACCTAAATAAAATAATAATCGTAATAATTTAATTAAATGTTCTTTGACCCACTTTAATGCTGATCTTCGACGGTGTTGCAATTACTCAAAAGATTCGCAATTTAATACGCAGTCACAATTTAATGTTACGGGCAAGTAAAAAATCAGAGTCCAAACATTACTGTCGCTCTCATTTAGGGCTCTATGTCACGAGCACAATTTCAGCCAACGCCCTGTCTTATTCATCTATTTCCCCTTTTGTCTGTAAAAAGTTCTACCCCATTAGGTATGCTATGCTTCGATTGTTCCTAATATTGGAATAAATTTTTGTGGTTGAAAAGCTTGTCCTTCTCTCACCATTTGGTAAGTCATTCCGTCCATAAACCAAAAATAAAAAGAAGTCTAGCCTACTACAACAGTATGCTAGACTAGAAACTTGAGATTTGATTCCGCTATCTTGGTACTCACGAATATTGTTTTAGCAAAGGGTCTGATGGTGGTCTACCCTATGAGTTATTTTGTCTGCTATACATAAGTATTCAGTCACTAAAGCAGTATTCCAAATAAATTTTATAAATTGGCATAATATTTCCTGCCGTTCAACAGTGAATAAGTTATTATAATTAATTTCCCTTATACATACATACATTTCTATAACAATAACAATAAAATAAACTATAACCAATTTAGCAATTAGTTGTTACATGTAACATGTAACGTCATGAAACTCATGAAAATATTGTCTAATGTAAGGTATACTTAGGTATGTATCTGAAACATTAGTTACTTATTATTTAAACACTAATAATGTTTTCCTTTTACGAAACATACAGTTATATCATTTGGTAGGCTTTAAAAAAAATAATGCTATTTTTAATTACAATGTACATGAATTAAGTGCAACTGTTGTTTCAACTTAATTGCGTGGCGTAATATTATTACAGAACTGCAAATCATTTTGTTTTTTGACTTGCTTGCACTGAAATTATATTCTTTATTTAAAATATTATGAATTTATAATTAACCGATTTGGTTCAAGTACAGTGTAGTATACTTTAACACATACAAATGAATAAATTAACAGTGCAGTGCCTGCAGTGATTAGGTAAGATACAGATTTTATCTATGCAAAGAAGAAAGAGCAATAAGTCATTAATTCCTTATATTAATGTCAATGGAATGACCAACTACAAGCTGCTAATAATTACTTATTTGACTTGTCATCTGAATGACCAACTACGAGCTGCTTATAATAATTTATTTGACTTGTCATTTGAATGACCAACTACAAGGTGCTGATAATGAAATAACAGTTTTTTTTCAATTGAATGACCAGCTGCAAGTTGCTAATAATTATTTTATTTATTTGACTTGTCATCTGAATGACCAACTACAAGCTGCTGATAGTAAATTTGATAGCATTTGATGCCCAGCTAAAAGTTGCAAATGTC
Organism: Agonopterix subpropinquella; assembly: GCA_922987775.1. Lineage (NCBI taxonomy): Eukaryota > Metazoa > Arthropoda > Insecta > Lepidoptera > Depressariidae > Agonopterix > Agonopterix subpropinquella. The sequence goes on from OV277710.1 coordinate 8,185,411, forward strand.
AATTGAATGACCAGCTACAAGTTGCTAATGTCAATTAAATGAACAGCTGAAAGTTGCTAATGTCAATTGAATGACCAGCTACAAGTTGCTAATGTCAATTAAATGACCAGCTGAAAGATGCTAATGTCAATTAAATGACCAGCTGAAAGATGCTAATGTCAATTGAATGACCAGCTACAAGTTTCTAATGTCAATTGAATAACCAGCTAAAAGCGGCCTATGTCAATTGAATGACTGAATAACCAGCTACAAGTTGCTAATGTCAATTAAATGACCAGCTGAAAGATGCCAATGTCAATTGAATTACCAGCTAAAAGTTTCTAATGTCAATTGAATGATCAGCTAAAAGCTGCCTATGTCAATTGAATGACCAGCTGAAAGATGCTAATGTCAATTGAATGACCTGCTACAAGTTTCTAATGTCAATTGAATGACCAGCTAAAAGCTGCCAATGTCAATTGAATGACCAACTGTACTGTTTGCAACTGTTTGTTGTACATGGTAAAGCACTAACCATTAACCAGCTACAAGCTGACAATATGAGAGTAATCACCCTGACCATTTCAAACCTCTTAGCTATTAATTGGAGACATTTTCTCTTTATTAAGCACTAAAGCAAGGAGGTATGGTTCAATCGGCGCCTTAGCAGTCGTCCTGTTGAAGGCTGGTTTTTCTGTGACATCTAGGAACATACAATCTGCGAACAAAATTGTTAACCAGTATTATCGGTTTGGTCATGAATGTTATGATGCTTGAATATGATATAGTTATTAATCTTCTCTCAACTGAGATGAAATGTTTCTTGTTAAAATGTGAGTAGGTATTTCCAGAAATACTAAATTTAATAAGAAATCACCTAATCATTTTCTAATACTTTTTGTAAATAATTGTCTGAATTTCCATTGATCCTTAAAATATAAAATTCCTTGCTCAAATAGCCAAAGAAACTAATTAGTTTCACCTGGAGTAATGATATCCATAATTATGACATTAACAACAATGTTGCAAAGATAAGATCAACGTAAGGTTACTGAATTGAAGTTCTATAAAGTATAGAATACGTCAAACAAGTTCCGGTAACAAATCGGATGATGATGATGATGATCGGAAATTATGTTGGTACTATTGATGTTTGAATTGAAATATTTTCATGAACTAGTACCACCAAATAAGCTCCGAAAGTGTTGTATATTATTATTGTTCTCGCATACCTACACTGAGAATGTCCAATAAGTAAAACGTTCAAAACGTAAAACTTTGGATTACAACTTAAATTTTTGTGACATCAGAATGTTCGTTACGCCAAATGTTCGTTACGCCGAATGTTCGTTAAGTCGAATGTACGTTACTCAGAACGTTCGTTACGTCAAATGTTCGTGACGCCGAATGTTCGTTACGCCGAATGTTCGTTACACCGAATGTTCGTTACGCCGAAAGTTCGTTTGCCGAATGTTCGTGGCGTCGAATGTTCATTACGCCGAACATCGGTTACGCCGAATGTTCTATACGTAGAATGTTCGGTACGCATAATGGTAATAAGTAACTTTTATTAGAGACCATCACAACTACGAAGTAAGACAATTACTTAAAAATGACAATGTGTCAATATAAGTATAAAAAACTATTGGAATAAACTCACTTGGCATATCTTGGTTACCTAATCCTGTTTGTCTCGAATCAAGACACTATTCTTAACCTTTGGTATGCAGGAACGCGCATCAGCATGATGAAAACCATTTATTTCTATTGTGTCTAGCTTTTCCGGCATACGAGAGGTTAATGCGCGTATTTTGGATACCCATTAGGGCATAATGACGGACTACAAGCATGCATTAGTATATGCTCACGAGTACACTCCCCGAGGAGCAGTCAGAGACTCAGAAACCCCAGAACACCCTTGCCCCACCAGCACCGGAACTCCGTCCAGTCACGTGTGACGGGCAGTGAGCCTGGAGCTACGGTCTTGAATAAATTCTTTCAATCGTTTAAAGTAATAAGGAATGATTACGTGACCTTAAAGATTGATGTCCATAGCTGGCGCTGGCGTACATTTGTTCATCCTAGGCGCCGCGCCGTCCCGTGTTGTCCCACACCTCCCTCCTGTCTGGTCTCCCCTCTTTCCTCCAGCATTCGATGGTCGACATGTGGGAAAAGAAATACAGTATGTAGATAATTCCAAATAAACGATTTAAAATCGGGACAAAAAACTATTTTTTCTTTTCTTTTGAAATATATTTTTATCACTAGGCAAAGGCAAAAACAAAGCAATGCTAGCAGAAACCAGATAATTAAGTTAATTCCAAATAAACGATTTAAAATCGGGACAAAACAATTTTTACTTTTCTTTTGAAATATATTTTAACACTGTGTAACTTTTTAGGCAACAAACAAAGCAACGCCAGTAGAAACCGTCTTCGATTGTGTTTAAATAACTCGCTTAGCTTCCTTAACTGGGTGTCCTTAACTGGTGGATTTTATTTCGTTGGCACCGTTTGTATTTTTTAATTTTCAACCCTCAACAAACTGATAAACACTTTACTCACGTGAATTTCGAATCCCGTCGTCGCCAATGTAGAATACACCTTTCTACTAAGGGTTGGTTGAGGTTGATGTATATAATGAAACACAGATATAGTCTTCACTAGTAATGTGACTAGCGCACGTCCGCACAGCACGGCGGTCGGTGCACGAATACCGAGCGAATGAACGATAGATATTGACCACAGACCGCACCAGCCGATAGATGGCGCTACCGGCGCTTTCCGCATTAACTACTCTTTATTGCTGTACACTACAATTATATCTACGGTACTATAGGACATTAAATAACTAAGTAAAGAACAGAAATACGTAGGGCTTGGTTCACCACTTCTGATTAAGTTCTTGATAGCGTATTTAACAGATCGTTTGGCATATTTTTCATACAAAATATGTCAAACGAGCAGTCAGATAAGCTAACAAGAACTTATCCAAGAGTGGTGAAAAAATAAAGACAAAAATTCGGTGATAAAACGAATGTTCAAAACTTTTTGTCGGTAGTATACATTCAATGATTATTAGTACCTACGCTAGTAAAGTTAGTAGAGTTGGTACTTACCTAAAATATTTCTATGGATTTATGAAACCTACAATAAATTTAAAAGATTGGACTCTGTACGATTTAAAATAAAATTGTAATTAAGTAGGTATTTCAGAAAAATTAGGTGCATACTTTATACGACTCTTGCAAAATCTGTAAATAGATACATATTATGATTATGTATGACACAATATAATCTTCATAACGTTTTGGCTAAATTAACGACCGCCTGTGATGTCAAATTTTCCAACGAGGGAAAAGCTAAATACCAGAGATAACTAGGTTGGCATTCCCTCTAGTGTAATAATTATAATTTCTAAGCGAGAAGCCTGGAATACACCGCATCATGCAGACGAAGGTCATACTAGTAAAGCGTGTATGGCGCAAAGCATTAGCCGTGAACTACAACATTCGAATTTAACATAAAAAATATATGATACTGGGTGATTTTTGAGTCTGTGGCTGATCAAATTGAACAACTTTTACCATGCGAGCAACATTAAAATTTGAAAGAAAATCGGCTCCATACTTTTAAGGACCCGTAGATTTATACAGGGTGTTAGGGTAAACAGTTGCATTACTTTAACACTAGAAAGACCAGCGCCGTCAATTTGACGGTTTCGCGAAATGAATCGCACATAACTTTATGTAATAATTTTCTGATGAGCTGATATTTTCTGAGTTTTTCTCATTTAGTAATATGTATGTCCTGATAATGAAATAATCTTCGTAATGTTTTTATTTATAATGATTCTGATAAGTTATACCTACAAGGGCCGACGCCGTCATTTTGACGGCTAAGTAAATCAAGTAGCCCGTTCGGCGAATTGACATGTAAACAGTGTATGTTACTTTGTTATTGAGGGTAGGTACATATTTTTGTTTATTCTTGACATTTTGTTGCGGTATCAGTTCGTGATCCGTAGCCTGAGAGTGGACTTGTATTGCAAATAATACGTAAATAAATTGTTTACAATGTCTTCGCGTCGAAGAACTGATGCGGAAATTTTGCGCGAATTAGAGAGGCTTCGTGACATAGACGAAAATATCTCTGGTGACGAAAGTGAACTAGACTGTGAATCAGTGCCACACGCGAGGACCGAAAATGTTGATTTTCTACCGGAACTTCAGTCTTCATCATCCGATTCTGAAGAGGACCTGCCTTTGTCAACACTTCGCAACTCTCAAGTGATATCACGCCGTGGTGGGAGGGCCCGTGGGCGTCGTGGTTTGCAGTCTGGACGTGGTTCACGGTCAAGCAACTATACGGTACCATCCGAGGGTGATATCCAAGTAGCCATAGATGGTACAGAGTGGGTTTGCATGGAAAATCAAAGCCACGGAGGTCGACGAAGTCAACACAACGTGATGAGAGAAGTTTCAGGAGTAACTCCATATGCAAAACGGTACGTTGAAAATGATAATGTTGTATCAGCTTGGAGGTTACTCATTCACGAACCTATTTTGAGACATATAAAGGTATGTACTGAAACAGAAGCTCGACTAAAAACGAATGCTGATAATTGGAATATTTCTCTGGATGAATTAGATGCATTCATTGCCTTGATATACGCTCGTGGAGCATACAATATGAGCCACTTAGATCTGGATCTTCTGTGGTCAACAGAGTGGGGACCACCTGTTTTCAAGAATACGATGAGCAAATCCAGATTCAAAGAAATACTGAGGTATCTACGTTTTGATTTGCGAAGCACAAGGACTGATCGTTTAGCTGCAGACAAATTTGCTATGGCCTCTGAAATATGGAACAAGTTTATTGAAAATAGTCAGATGTGCTACATTCCTGGTGAAAACTTGACTGCAGATGAACAATTATTTCCATCTAAAACACGCTGTCCATTTTTACAGTATATTGCCAATAAGCCAGATAAGTTTGGTATAAAATTTTGGTTATTAGCTGACGTTGAAAGTAAATACTTGTGTAACGGTTTTCCGTATTTAGGCAAAGACGATGCACGGTAAATATGTTAAAAAAACACAATTATGTTACAAATGCAATAATTAATATTTCATTAAACACACTTTTATAATACTGATTAAATATAGAAAGTATTTGCGCCTTTTATTCCAATAAAACCTGTCATTGTTGCAATTATAATACTAGCCGTCAATTTGACGGTTGCGGTCTTCGAAGGTAGTCCACAATGGGTGACCCTTCTAGTGTTAAAGGGTGATTGTACTCGTGATACTGAACAACTTTCGCCCAGAAACCTATAGGAAATTCGCAATATTTTTTTGACATTTCATACTTAGGTACTTCAAAACTTCGGTCAGCTGATTGCATTTAGTATGGGAAGTCCAAAAATTTTTTTACGAATTTCCTATAGGTTTCTTTGTGAAAATTGTTCAGTATCATGACGTGTACAATCACCCCTTAAAGTAATGCAACTGTTTACCCTAACACCCTGTATATAGGAACAGAAGAAAATTAGGTATTTTTTATTATCGCTTGGGATGGGTGTGTAATATTCTTCAATAAAATTATCGATTATTAAATTCAATAATGAAATTTCATCGAATTTAGAGACAATCAAACCTGATTATGAAGCAATCATTATTTGCTAGAACACTTTCCATACCTAACGACCTGCATTGTTTGTTGGTTTAATAGTCTATTACAAATGATGACGTTGTAGATAATAACGATTTATGAGCAGGGACAAATTGCTAATAGTCATTGTTAAAACTTCAATTATCGGAAAATCTGTTCTCCGCTTCATAAATAATGGAGTTGTCTGTAAAAAGTTAATTGAATTTTAGAAACAAGTCTTCTTGGAAAAAAATAATTGCAATGAAGTATTTACAGTAATAGCGAATACAATTGTACAAATACTAATAAGTATTAGGGTTCCGTACCCAAAGGGTGCCAACGGGACCCTATTCATAAGCCCATGAATCATACATAACCGTCAATGTACTTAGTGATCAATAACATTGTATGCTGCAATCTGCAATGGATAGTAATTCCATATTTATATCCAGTCATACCGATGCATCTGCGCAGTTGAAAAACTTTAATAGCGTGCAAAATGATATTGACCAGTCAGGTGCGCTTTATTGATCTATAAAGTATATTTGATTGATGCGTGGCGTCGCGCCAGCACGCCTTGAATCCCTTGCCACTATTTGCTAATAGTTTTCGCAGGCTTGTCACTGGCTGGCGGCGCGGCGAAGCGTCCGTCAGTCTGAAATTCGAGCGAGAGCAAGATAGAGAAAGAGAAAGTACCAACTCAGACAGCCGCGCATGATCGTCAATGACTAAATGACATCGGGTTTTGAAGTGGACTCGGGTCTAGTCTTCGCATGCAGACTCAAACTTTCCTGGAGTGCGATTTTTGAAAATCGCACGTTGAAATCAACAGTAGAAAATGTCAACATTATTGAAAACTGTCAGCTAATAGCTGTTATTGCATACTTTTATACAAAGGGGAAAAATTGAAAAGAAGAGAAGCATGTGCGAGACGTGGACGTTCACTCAAGGCCTCATAAAAAGGCTGAAAGTCACCCAAAGGGCAATGGAGAGGGCTATGCTCGGAGTTTCCCTGATCGAATCAGAAATGAAGAGATCCGCAGAAGAACCAGAGTAACTGACATAGCCCAAAGAATTTCTAAACTTAAGTGGTAGTGGGCGGGGCACATTGCTCGCAGAACCGATGGCCGGTGGAGCGGAAAAGTTCTCGTGTGGCGACCGCGTACCGGAAAGCGCAGCGTCGGTATGCCCCTCACTCGGTGGACCGACGACCTGTTGAAGGCGGCGGGGAAAAGTTGGATGAGGGCAGCGCAGGACCGGTCGTTATTGCGATCCTTGGGGGAGGCCTATGTCCAGCAGTGGACGTCCATCGGCTGAGATCATGATGATGATGATGATGATGATGTGCAATACTGAGGAGTGCGAGCGAGACAGAAATCCAAAGCAACCAGAGGGGGTGAGGTAAAAAGTTGGTGGGGGAGTGAGTGTCCATATTATTTTTTTATAGTAGGTACTAGAAACTAGATACTCTTTCTTATTCTGTGACATTACTTGGAGATTATGCATACAGGAAGCTGGCATATGTATTGGCTAAGTCCATGTTATGCATACTTCTACTGCTGATTTGGACTTGTGGATTCTTAAAAGTCACACGTTGAAATCAGCTGTAGAAAATTTCAACATTACTATGGAGATAATGCATATTTCTACTACTGATTTGAATGTGTGAGTGTGAGTTTCAAAAATAAGTTTCCTAGTCGTACTTACTGTTCTTGCATGGTATTTATGATCGTGAATCTGTAATGTTGACTGAATTGGATCCAAAAATTTTCCGGTATTCGTCTCATTATATTTTAGGACAAGAACGTTGTCCTACCAAATTACCAAACAAAAAGAATTTTAGTTCGGTATTATTAAACGCAAATCACCTGTTTATTTTACGATTTAACATGACCAAGGTGAAAAAGCAGATGATAAATATATTTAATATTTTAAACACAACAGAACGAAAAGATGGCAAGCCGCCAAGTAAGCCAAGTTTTTGTAATTTTACACGCACCCACGCTACGTGTAAATACTAAACAAACAAAATACTGCGAAGGTGGCCACTGAACTGCGGTTTTGATGAAGATAATCTTGTTTATTCATCAAGAAGTTGTATATACAACTTTTTGATGAATAAACGCAAAATTAGAAAATAGGTTGTTCAGATTCGAGAGCAGAATCGAATTATCAAGGTATTATAGGTATCATAGGTCACATTTTTTCAAAATATTGAGGTACTACTAATTTAAATTTTACTGAACTCGATGTCAAACCAACGCACGGGCACACTTAACCTACTACCAAAACAAGCATAAGCATAAGCATATGCTCACGACTATATTCCCCGACGGGTTGTCAGAGATATTCTGAAACTTCAGAACATCCACGTTTCACTAATAGTACCGAAACTCTGTCCAGTGTGATGGGGAGTGAGCCCGTCGCCACTTGTAGTGGCGTGACAGTAGGTACGATACATGCCTCGAAATTGAAGCATGCAGGTTTCCTCACGATGTTTTCCTTCACCGAAAAGCCAGTAGTGTTACAAATCGTACATAAATTCCGAAAAAGTCATTGGTACGAGTCGGCCTGGACGGGGATCGAACCATCGCCTCCTGCACGGCAGGCAAGGTTACTCGCCACTGGACCACCACGGCTCGTCTCGGTACGGTTACAAAAACAAGATTCTTATAATTATCAGCAAAATTTTTTAAAGTTACTTTTTGACATTAGATGCGTTTGTTAGAATATTTGACTTTATGTAATCGAAAACTATATGTAAATTAACATCGTTCAGGAAACTTAGAAATAGAAGTTATCTTTAAAGTGAATGAGTTGCGAGTCGAGTCATGAGTTTGAATCTAAATTATTTAATCTGCATTTCATTTTTACACTTTGCAACATCTATTAAAAAGCAAACCTTTGTTGACAGTATTTAGTAACTTATTTTGATGAATATTGTTGGAATTGTGATATAATTATACAGTGATAATTACTCTAATTCTGTGATATAATAATTAATGATTAAGTACAGTGAATCCAATTGATATTATTGTGTGTTTCTAAAAATAATATACAAACGACACTGTCGTCTTGTCGCCGATTGTTCCGCGCCAAGAAATAAACGTGATAGTAACTTGATCAACTAAAAAGTACTTATTTGATTGATAGGTTGTGTTTACCGATATATTATTCATCCTAAAATCATAGTATAATTTGTGAAACAATAATTGTAATTTTAAAAGGATTTAGTACGTTCCCTAATATTGTAAACAAACTCCATTTCCTGGATACATTTGCCGCCCATTCCGAACCATCTTGAAGTGTGGTAGCAAATGTTATAAAAGATGTGGTTTGTCGAAAAGCGGGACCTTTTGCGATTGAGACCGTCACGCTGCCTAAGTGTAAGTGTTACCCTAATTATTATTAATTTAAATATAGGAATTTACTAAGTGTTGTGGAACATGTGATCATATTATGATTATGTTGTATTTTGGTTGTACTATGGAGTTTCTTCCTGCTTCTTCTCCATATAGGCCCTATGCTTGCCCTATGGCATATAGGGAAACAACTAGCGAAGCAGATTAAATGTCGAGTCAGTGAAATAAAAGATAATTGAGTAAATATTGAGTCAGAGAAATAAAATATAATTAGTGAACTTAAATATTCTCCCGTTTCATTTTAATATCATTATTGTCCTTATATCCACTTCACTATGATCATGGGTTTGTAGCCTATGCCCCTGTACTTGGGACATATGATGATAATGATGATAACCATGATGATGGTATCATGATAACCTTTCCTTTTCTTATTGGGCATCTGGTCCAACATACACAACACACACATACACATAATAAGCTGATGATGATCAACCTGATCAACATAATAACATAATTCATGAAAGGTTTGATACGATGTAGGAACACTATCAGAATATAGCTTTCACTATCAGCATCATGGCTTTGATTTGCTTTAATTATTATTAAATTCTATAGTTAATTAGTTGAATAGTTTATGGACCTAATCCTGACAATATGCCATGAATATTATATGCTCTATTTCTCCTAGAATCTGACACGTTGATGAAATAATGTTGCGCAAACTAGAGCACCTTGGTGTACATGGCCCACTCCTGTCCTGGTTCGGCTCATACTTGGAGTGCAGATCTCACGTTGTTGCTGGGAAAGCCTATGAGAGTCATCAATGTATAAAGCCCGATCTGGCGTACCACAAGGATCCCATTTAGGGCCCTTACTCTTCATAGCATATATTAACGACATCACTTCACACATGTTGCACTGCAAATACGCTCTGTTTGCGGACGATCTCAAAATTTACAAGACAATCGAGACTCCTCTTGAAGCAACACTGGTTCAGAGAGATCTCGACGGAATTAAGCTCATGGTGCTGAATCCAGAAAAGTGCTCATCTATTTGTTTTTGTAGAAAACCGGTGTTCCGGTGTCTACCTATAGAGTACAGTATAGGCGGTGTTGCTTTGAGGTGGATAGTGTCCGGGACCATAAAGCGTCACACTCGATTGCAAACTCAAATTAATTTCACATATTTTATCCGAGGTGGTAAGAAGTAGGCGCAAATGTTGAGGTTTCATAAAGATGAACACCAAGAATACTTATTAAAGTACTTTCCACAGCATTATTGGTTCGGAGTCACCTCAAGAAGGTACGCCAGAGTTGCATGGAATCCTAAGTACCTCGGTACATTCCCTGCAACTGGAATCTGTACAAAGGGCCTTCACAGGGCATCTCGCATTTTTCGCTCGGGGGCTTCCGATAGATGCCCGTACGACCAACGTCTGGCCTTTTTTAAGATGGAGCCGATGAGAGAATGTAAGCTCGGCTTCACATTCCTACGCAAAAGTGTCAATGGACAAAGCAAATGCGAGCAGGCTCTCGGCAGCATACAGCGCTCGTATCAGTACCAACTTCCAAGAAAACCAATATTAAACAGTTTTTTTTATAAAGATAAATCTTTTACTGTGATTTAATCCCATGGGTTTTTTGTGAAAATTCTAAAGAAAACGAAGTCTTTTGTACCCAACTGAATTGCTAAAGTAAAACATCTTAAAGATCTTGATTAAATGGTTCAATAAACTCTGCTGAATATTAAGCTGAAAATACAACGTTTTTAACAATGTTACCTCGAAGGAAATAGTAATAATAACAGACGTAGAAAAACAAACTCAACATGAAAAGCTTCAAACGGGGCTATTCAAAGTAGGGAATAAGCACTACTGTCTGCTAAGTATAATGGGTCACCTCTAACTACATTTTATAAGAACATTTCAGGATTTTCAGGTTACGTTATTTATTAGGTAGGGAAATAATTAACTAGTGCTTTCCGTTTACTATAGTAACGGAAATGTTATAAAAGGTGTAAATTAATAAAAACCCAAAAAGCCAATAATTAACAGCATTTAATAACATGTAATATAACCTCTTAAACTGCTTCTTAATACAGCTGCCATGTACACAGATATTGGCGCTTTTTCGAATTTCGATAGATTTCAAATGATCAACAAGCTTAACGAAGAGTCGCTTGGCAAGTCTTTTTGCAGGCGGTTGTGTGTCGTCCAGGCGGGCCAAGTGCTTTTCTGCTTGCCACGAGGTTCCACCATTTTATATGATCTCAAATGTGTTTTTGTATATAAAATAATCCTTGATACCTATTACGGTTGACGACACATTGGCAGAAATGCAGTACTAGACACAAGCAAAAGGCTATTTATTAATTTATAAATAATACAGACAATAAATAAAGTCAATGAAGAGCATCATACTCAGCCATTGCGGCTAGGAATCCTTGTGAGATCGGGTGTGCCAAACGGTTGAATGACCGACACCTGCGAGTGACCCGTTACAGTGGCCGAGCAGTAGGTATTACTATAAGGGCTGCAACTGTGAGTCTAGACTAGACTGCTGCCAAAGGCATTCAGAGAAAGACAATGTTTGAATAACCCGACACTCCTGCGAGTGACCTACTAGAGTGGGCGAGCAGTACTAACGCAACCAAAGTGAATATACTAATAGTGAGGGCGCTCTCGGGTCGCGACAGGCCTATCGTGCGGGGGGTGCGGGTGGCGGGGGGCACCGTCCCAGTACCGATTCACCTGCGCGCTGTACCCCAACGGCCGGTGCCTCACCCCTCCGCACACCGCGCGAGCCCCCCCGCACTCCGCGCAAACATAGACCCAACGCGGCCACTAAGCGCACCCACTTTATTGTATTTACGCTATGACGCAACTGTGACTCTAGCTAGAGTCTAGCTAGACTAGCTGCTAGGCGAAACCACCGCTGCCAAAGCCATTCAGAGAAAGTTTTCACTTGTAAAGAGAGTTTTAGCATCTGCAGAAAGTTGGTAATTTACATTTGAAATGCGCTTCCTTAAAGATATCTTCAGCGTCAGTTATTTTGTAAGTGTTGGTGGAATTACTAATTGCAGTTTGAGATTTTTTACTTTCTGGGACATTTAGAGAATACCAAACTATCTTTCTGCCCACACGATAAAAATAAGAAGAAGAAAAAGAAGTCATCCAGTGATCTTCAAGGGTTTCTTTTAGCATATTTATGGTTTTAGGGTTTCAGGATGGAATGACACGGCAAGTTAGGTGGCTAGCGTTTCGCCCATAAAAGTACTCATCACATCTGACACCAGGGCTCTACCCACACGATAAGAAGATTTAAGTGTCATTTACTTTAGGGATGATCAGAAACTTTGCTACAATGTTTATCTTCTTAACGTGCAGTTGCCAATATTTAAAAAAATGTATTCTCTAAAAATACATAATTGTCACTTAGGTACCTGTATGAGAATATAGTTCCATAAGAAATTAAATTAACTGAAAAGAGAAAAACAAGCTCTTTAATCACTAATCAGCTATACCAACTTTGTTTTCTTGAGCAAATATAATTTGAATGTTATTAGGTAGGTATCGCAAACGGGGACAAAGAAGAATTATAAAACATACTTACCTAATTGGTTTGTCCCGCCTGCAATACCTACCTAATAAGTAATAACATTCAAATTATATTTGCTCAGCCTTATTAAAATAATATAGCCAAAGATTTTTTTAAATCTTTGAATATAGCCTATGTCACTCTCACAATTTTTACAAATCTAACGACACCTCATACGTCAAAATCCATCAAGCCGTTTAGGCTGTAGGCCGTGCCAAAGAAATATACATACATACATACGCTCGAAAAACATAACCCTCCTTCTGGCGCAGTCGGGTAAAAATTCTTTGTTTCAACAATATTGTGTTAAAATAGGTACCTATACATATCCAAATCATTTTATAACTATGGAAAAGAAAGACCCCTAGATATAGTGCTCACATTCTAAAAGCCCTTAAAAAAAATTGAAATGACATTATTCAATGGTGTAATAGGTACCTAAGGAACTAATTTTTAGTTACAGTCACATTACATTAATATTGTACTGGATAGCCACACCAAATCCTACCTACCTTTATAGTTATACGCAAAGCTTCTGAGCTTTTCTCGACAATTTCAGTTGCATGAACGATAAAGTAGGTTGAAGTTAGCCTTCCCCCTTTGCTCCTGATGCATCTCACCCATATCATTGCAACTTGTGGCAAGTAAAGAGTTCCACAAACACTTTATACGTTAGCTTATAAAATTTTTACTTAGACTTCATACTCTGGAGACTTCTTATGCATGGACCGAAATGCTGCAACACTTTAATGCAAAGACACTGATAATAAATGGTGTCGGTTAACAGATCTTATTCTCTTGAATTGTTGACATTGTTTCAGTTATAAATAGCGCTCTTATTCCCCTACACTAGAGCGTACCTATTGTCGAGCTAGGTATTTCATAAATAAAATATTATTGTATATTTAACTTTCCCTCAGGAACGTATGGGAAATTCACAACGAATAGTTTCTACTTTTCATACAAACTATCGATTAGCTGATTGCATTTAGTATGAAAGGACACTGGGCAAAAATGTGTGGCCACTGGTCCAAGAGCCCCCCGCTATGGCACATGTAGTGACAGTTAGAGGACACCCAAACGTACATGGTCCACAAGGGGCATCAATATCTTTTCGAGGAAAAAAAAGATACATGATGTTTTATTTTTTGGGTTTGTCTAGTAACGATCCTGCGTCTTTGTTGCTTGTTACCCCATTTCTCAGGTTCCTTTTATTCGAATAGAAAAAATCATTATGCTAAATCACATACAAACACATCTTTACGACACCGTCACGACTCTCCGACACTCTTACAACACTTACGACATTTCCGTATTCCGGAAGTATTCCGGAAGTATTCTAGAAGTATTCCGGAAGTATTCCGGAAGTATTCCGGAAGTATTCCGGAAGTATTCCAGAAGTATTCCTGAAACATTCCATATTTTCGCTGAAAGACTTGCATAATATACGTAAAACCGCTGAAACAAAACACCCTGTATCTTTTTTTTCTCTCGAAAAGATATTGATGCGACATATAAAAAAATGATCTACATTAAACCCCTTTTCAAACGTAGTATGTCACTTAGGTGGGGGCTCTTGGACCACTTCTGCCCAGTATCCTTTAGTTGCAACCTTTTTTCTGCTAACATCCTATAGGTTTCTCAGGGAAAGTTGTTCAGTATAATGAGTACAATCACCCCTTAAAGTAATGCAACTGTTTACCCTGATACTCTGTATAACACAGTTCAACAATAAGTTATAATTATCATGAATTACTGAACTAGGCTTGATGAATTATCAAACCAACAGGGATGTCATTTTCCTTTTACCTTTTTATCATTACTAAAATAGTTTATTATGCCACTGTTACTAAAGCTATCACAGTACTTTTGTTATCTCGTAGTAGATAAATATATTGAACAAGTCTATAGGGTAGATAGTCTATGATTGTGTACGGGCATGAGGAAATATTTCAACTTAGCGAACGCTCGGCCTAGTTTCACGGAAATGTAATTTAGGAGTCGAATAGCGACTGACATTACTACGATGTGCTTCCTGGGTGCTTCCCAACTGAGCCTCAATTCTATAGAGCAAATAGTGCTTGCATTTTCATATTTAAATGTAAATTTCTATACGAGGCTTTCGGTTTCGTGTTGTGTTGTTTTTTGTTGAAGAAGAGTTTGAAAACAATTTACAACTATTTTTTTTACTTAAAGAACTTACTGGCTTACACCACTGGCTTTTCGGTGAAGGAAAACATCGTGAGGAAACCTGCGTGCTTCAATTTCGATGCATGTACTGTACCTACTGTCCATTACAAGTGGCGACGGGCTCACTCCCCGTCACACTGGACAGAGTTTCGGTACTACTAGTGAAACGTGGATGTTCTGAAGATTCAGAATATCTCTGACTACCCCCTCGGGGAATATAGTCGTGAGCATATGCTAAGAACATACTTAGGTACTTAAAGAAATGTTTTTTCAAGCTCTTCTGGTGAATAAAGTAAATTAACTGAACCCCGGGTAAAAAGAGATAATATATCCAGCTATGGGAGCAAGGCCCCAAAAAATGTTAGCGTTTAGTTGGCGTATAGTTATGGATCTCATGTCGATTTGTTTCTCATAATCTCTAAATTATAGTGGTAATATTAGCTATACCTCATCTAATCGCGTAATCACAATTGGCGCACATCTTGTCTTGGTAAGATAGGTTTTTATTTTATTTTCGTATTAACATCTAAGACGTTCCTATACACGCATTGCTTTACATGTGCCGTTTTAACCGGAAAAAAGAATCTTAGCAAAAAAGTCAAAACGGTGCATTTTTAATATTTATTTCGTAATTCCGTTTGCATTTTTACCTAATCTTTCGTCCGATTACTATAGTAAATTAAATTATGTTTTTAGAGTGTGATACCATCAATAAACGTAAACGTTTGTGGGCCTATAATAAATTGACTCCATTTTCAGTGGCGTTTTACGTTTCTCTTTAATGGAACAGAAAAAGATATTATTATACAGAAAAACAACAAATGAAACCTAGGGCACGCTGAGAGGAATTGTAAAGTGCGAATTAATAAGTCTGTCACTTTTTCGACAGACAAATCTGCTGGAAGAAATATCTTCAATGCTTAGCTCATCAGCACTGAATATAATAATCTCTACTTTCACGACGACGGTGAAAGATTAATCTACTCAAAAGTATGACTTATCCTTTGTTAGTGTCTATTCCGTTACTTGTATTAATGTATCTGTTTGTAAAATAGAGTATAAAAAAGGTAAAAAATAAATAGAAAGGTCTCCCTTCTGACACAGTATAAGACAGTAATCCATCTTCATACAATTGGTGCCAAACACGGCGTAGGTACAGTCGCCATCAGATATATCGTAGCATACAAGGTGTCCAAATATTTCTGAGCAGTGCTAATTTTCATTAAATTATTTACAGTAAATGTTACCAATTATATCTAAACGTGTATTTTGTCATAAATATTTGAACAGCGAATTTTAAATAATTTCTTTACAATGTTATTTAAAATTAACATGTAAAACAACGGAGTAAGGTTTTTATCCGAAACTGTTCAGATGTTTATTGGCCACCATGACTGCGTCGATATATTTGATGTTCTCGGCGTTCCTATATTTTTGATTGACTATGAGTAAAGAAATTATTGAAAATTAGAACTGCTTAGAAATATTTGACCACCTTGTTTGCTACGATATATCTGCTGGTGACTGTACGCCCGTAGCACGCACACACTGACAATATCTCCGCGTACGCGTAGCTCCGTCTGACGTATTCATGGCACGCTGCGCTGAGATATTGTCACTATGTGCGTGCTACAAGGCGTACGGACTGGCGAGCACACATACAAACTGCGCGTTTGGTACCATTGTATGAAGATGGATTACTGTCTTATACTGTGCTTCTGATCAACTTTGATAACATTGAAGATATTTGTATGAAATTAGAATCGTAAACTTCGCGTATCTTCAATTAGAAGGAAGTCAACGAAAGACTCTGAAGGATAGAGCCGTCTGAAAATAATTCAATGGCATATTATTACGCAATGATTTATTTATTATATGAACGGTGCAGTTGTAAACAGTTGTCAACAACTGTCATCTTCGTTACGCGAAATTATATTAGTGCGTCGGGAATAATTGGAGCGAATTGTTTAATGTTTCTACCAAGGTTTGCGTGTACCGTGCAAGTGTATGTTTATGATGTTATTCTACTAATTATACATAAACAATTTTGTTAAAAATATAATTCAAATTATTAATTAAATGCACAAGAAAGAACAAACTTCAGATCTGCGACACGCTTCGTCAAAACGGCAAAATGTCGAAGTTGTTGACCATTATGTTGGACAAACTATTCAGTTAGGTAAGTCCAACTTCGAGAAAGAGATCAACTGTCGAATACAACTCGGCTGGGCAGCGTTCGGGAAGCTACGTAGTATCTTCACGTCCCAAATAGGTACCGCAGTTTCATAAAACGAAAGTCTTCGATCAGTGTGTGTGATGACAATGGAACAGAGACGTGGTCGTTCACTCAAGGCCTTATAAAAAGGCTGAAAGTCACCCAAAGGGCAATGGAGAGAGCTATGCTCTTAGTTTCCCTGCGAGATCGAATCAGAAATGAAGAGATCCGCAGAAGAACCAGAGTAACTCTGACATAGCCCAAACTTAAGTGGCAGTGGGCGGGACACATTGCTCGCAGAACCGATGGCCGGTGGGGCGAAAAGTTCTCGAGTGGCGACCGCGTACCGGAAAGCGCAGCGTGGGTAGGCCCCTCACACGGTGGACCGACAACCTGGTGAAGGCGGCGGGAAAACGTTGGATGAGGGCAGCGCAGGACCGGTCGTTATGCCCTTGGGGGAGGCCTATGTCCAGCAGTGGACGTCCGTCGGCTGAGATGGTGATGATGATGAAATTGTCCAGAGGAATTTTGCTCAAATTTTTGATATTATTCTTCGTTTCCGAAATATCGAGCGCCAAAATCAAAAATTCGGAAAAAAAGTTTTTTTTTTCACTATTTTGGCTATAACTTTTTTCGTTTTGCACTTTACAGTTCTCGTGAATACGCGTCTTTTAAGCCCTTTTTGAATATCATATCTTCACAACTCTCCAATATATAAGGGGATCGCACTTTTTCGTGAAATCGGAGCCTATAGGTATATTTTACCATCGCCTTTTCCAGATGTCGCGTCGTTGTTATTTTTTCCTGTATAAAATACATAAATCGAGGAATCGACATTTAAAATTTTCGCTCACATGGCGAATATAAAGCTGAGAATGACGATTCAGGATAAATAAATCCTTCGGGAAATGTGATTCGAGACCAAATTGATTTACAGTTTCGTCGATTCAGAATCTGAAAGGAGGCATGAATGAGACTTCATTATATCGTATCTTTCAAACAAAATATTTTGTTCACTTCAGGGCTGCCACAAGCCAGATTGCATCACATGATGTTAATTTTTCATCAAATAACGTAGAACTCGCGGAGATTCGAAAATAGAAACTCGATGTTAACTCAGCACATGTCCACTTATTAGAGTGTCAAAATATCAATAATTTGTGTCACATAGTAGCTGGTAGATACATGTACTCATATAGATATAGGTAATCCGAGTCGTTATCTAGGCAGGTAAACATGTATTATTGATTTTTTCCCTAACTTGTAGTACTTACATACTATACGTACTGATAACCGAAAATGCGTCTGACAAAAACATAAAAATAGCTACCAAAGAATCGATTGCTGACTGGCTAATATTTCCATTACAGTATGAGTAATAACTAATATCACGTGATATAGTATAGCTCATTCGGAAATGAAAGAAAAATAATAGAATCGAAGTTTTTATTTTATTTTTTGCTTGTCTATTGTCTGACACCGCCCAATCGCCCAATTGTGGCCTTTGTGAAGTCCAATCAGTTTGCCAGGAGCCCGATTGCGCTAAGTTAAAACATCGAAGTTCTATTCTTATCCAATAACAGTTCTAATCACATATTGCAATCCAATTTATATTCAACTGTACTGAATACCGCATCGCGCTAAACTCTATGTAACTGACAGCCCTTAACGTCTGAGCGATCTGTCAAAACGGCTCTAACGGCTGTTAAGAGCAGTACCGCGGTTAGCGCAATACCAAATGTGTCAAAAGTTATGGTTCGTACGTAGTCCAATAACGGTTCAATCGCATAATATTAAACGCAGGGCTTTGGGGAGCTGAGGCCAAAAAGTTTATAAAAGACCTGGGCAGTAGATTACGGGAGACCCCTCTCCCGACCCTCGCTCTGGGGCGTTTCTTACCCAACGTATCTCTTTAGCCATCCAACGTTGCAATGCCGCCAGCGTTATGGGTACGTTCGATAAAGACACGACCCGGGGCGGGCTATTCGAGTAAGCAGGTTTGTATTTGAAATTTGTTTTTCTACAGTTTCTATTATCCCGAAATAAAATTTCTACATACTTTTATAAATAAGAAAAAAGATATAAGGATAAAATAACAAAAGAATTAGACAGTAGGTACAAGGAATTTATTGTATCTCAATTATAGGAATTACGTACAATGTTAAATCCTAGTTTAAATAGAAGTACGGGTACTTCAAAAACTCTCTGTTGTTAAAAGACAAGTGAGGTTGAAAATGTAAACAAAATATTACTTTCGTGAGATGAAGGACCTCCGAAACATTACAGTCGTGACCTAAATTGAAGGAATTCTTGGCTAAAACTGCCTAGGCACTAAACTTTCTCGGTCTAGGCACTTAAAGAATGACTCAATTTAGTTTAACAACTTAGTGAAGTTCACTTCTCTTATTATCTTCATACTACAATTCACATTTAAATACAGGAATAACGGTCTGTATGTATACAGGGTGTAAGGGACAGCTATTCACTGCATTTCACCGAGCACTGGCGGAGAATCCTTCCTTTTCCAAGTGCAGTCATCTGCATCATCACATTCAATCATGGACCATCAAGAAACGTATCGATTTTGACAGTTCAATCCGAGACAGAATTACGGATGTTTGTAAACGTTTCCGTCAAAAGCTGTTCTGTTTTCTCGGTTGAAATTCGGACGTAGAGTACAAATAGCCGTGGTGGTCCAGTGGCGAGTAACCTTGCCTGCCGTGCAGGAGGCGATGGTTCGATCCCCGTCCAGGTCGACTCATGCCAATGAGTTTTTCGGAATTTATGTACTATTTTTAACACCACTGGCTTTTCGGTGAAGGAAAACATCGTGAGGAAACCTGCATATTGCAATTTCGAGGCCTGTATTGTACCTACTGTACAAGTGGTGACGGGCTCACTCCCCGTCACACTGGACAGTGTTCTGGTACTACTAGTGAAACGTGGATGTTCTGAGGTTTCAGAATATCTCTGACTCCCCCTCGGGTAATGTAGTCGTGAGCATATGGTATGTTATGCTAGCACAAATAGCCTAATGAAGGTGCTCCACAATTTGCTTCTTTCATATCATAAGTTGTATTATTCGCCATGAGGCACTCGTTTGTTCAAATTACATTAGTAAAAGCACTAATATTTTAAACCTAATACGAAAGAAAAGTTTTCAATGAGAAGTGCATTTTGAAAATTTTATTTGACTGCGTCCGTTGAAACTGAGGCAAATAAATGCAGAGGAAGTTTTGCGACCGAGTAAAATGTTGATTTCAAGTCTGGAGCCGGCAGGGCTGTGCACAATATGTTTCGTATTGCATTTATGAAAGCTGAAATGGCAGCCTATACCGACAATATAACCTTTATTCTTTACGACCCGGTTGGTGTAATGGTTTCCACGCCGGACTGCCAAACCAGGGTCCTGGGTTCGAATCCCGGTTCGGTCATGGATGTTATATGTTTGTGCCGTTGTTGTATGATTCCCATAACAAAAAGCCTGAGGCTTACTTGGGATCATTACAATGTATGTGCCTGTTAGCGTTATTTATTTATTTATTTATTCTGGTGCTGAATAACATACACCTACCATTAACTAGATTCTACACATTATCAAATGAATATTTGTATACAGGGTCCTTCTTAATTTGCTGACACTTTTTTAAGAGGATGATCAGACCATCAAACTGAACAACTTTCTATATGGGAGCAAAATCAAAATCGCGAAAAAAATACAGCGGTCCCATACATTTGGCTCGACTAGATTTGCAGTTTTGTATGGAAGAGCAGATTTTTTTTTCGCGATTTCGATGTTGGTGCCAAAGTTGTTCAGTTTGACGGTCTGATCATTCCCTTAAAAAAGTGTCAGCATATTAAGAAGGACCCTGTATGTTACCGTCTAGTTACCATTATTTACTTTTCAAGCTCGGTCAGGTAAAATCTTTGGATCAACATTGTGTGAGTAACAGTTTTAGGGTTTTTTTAACGCCTCTGTATTATTGGGGCAGCGGAAAAAACAACTTCCGACAACAAGTGCCGACTAAGCTATACAGGTTGTAAGGAAAAGTGTAATTCACCTTTAAACCACATACTCTACCCACCAAACTAAACAACTTTTACCATGGATGGGGGCAAACGTGTCAGCAGTTAATGATAATTTTACACCCTGTATAGGGTCCTTCTTAAAATATGCTGATGGTTTTTTAAGGTGATGATCAGACCATCACACTGAACAATTTTCTCTATGGAATGGCACCAAAGAAGAAATTGCAAAAAACAACAGCTGTTCCAAACAAAACGGTAAGTACCTAATCCTACTCGACCCAAATGTAAGGAAAAGCTGTTTTTTTTTTACGATTTCGATGTTGGTCCTACAGAGAAAATTGTTCTGTTTAATGGTCTACTTAAAAACCGTCGTCATAATTATGAAGTTGGACCCTGTATATACGTGGTGGAGTATGGCCCGCTCCCATTCATGCTCTATTCGTAAAATTAGGCCTTTGCCTAAAATTACGTCAAAAAGCTATCTATATGATATTATTTTGAATAAAAAATTTTGAATTTTGCCCTGATGTGGAGGCTGATGATGATTTACTTGTCATTAATAATTTCCTTAGTATATTTTTTAATCTTTTACTGAACCTTTTAAAATTCATATTCGACAACCCTATTGCAATAGTAGAGCAAACTAAAACAAAGTTTACCATTTAACTTCAGGTTAAAGTTGACTTTTGTTCATTTAAGCAATTGCAATATTTTATCATCATCATCATTCAATCAGCCTTTGTTTTTGCAGTGTTCGGCATGAGTGTAACGAAAAAATTTGATTAATATTTGTTATTTTTAAAGCAGTGTTATATATCTTTAAGCACGAAACAATTGATAAATAAAACTAATTTGATAGGTAAGTAATGTACTGTGGTACTAGGAATGCACAATAAATCCCACTTTTCATAAAAATCGGTATCGTCGATTTTCGAATTTGTATGAAAAGTCAACATCATTTTATTTATTATTTTAGCTACTCGATCATATGATCGAAGTTTCAGTGTAAGGTTTTTTAATCACCTTGATTTTAAGTTATTGTCAGTTACCGACGCTTATTTCATGACTACAAATGTTAATAATATAACATAAATAACTACACTACAACAACAATACAATAAGTATCTATATAAGTAGATATGAATAAATCAGGTATTATTAACAAACACAATTTACATGATATTTCATATGTTGTAGGCGTCAACTAGTTAACATGTTACGTACAATAAACAACATTTAATATTACGTAATGCAAGGAAAAATTATATACCAACTCGGTAAAATAATTATACAGAATCTGACGAAACGGTCACCCATTACGATCACAGGCTGGGTGGATGCCGTGACTTTTGCTAGAAGCCACAAGCTTATCAGAGATGTTGAAGATGCCCATGCAATCACGGCTTATCCAGACTTTCGTTTCGGGAGGCGACATTCATTGTGTTTCATGAGATAAACTGCAAGGTTTCAGCTGCAAGGCTGATTCAGTATTTATAGGGTATAGATCATCTCTGTGATGGGGATGGATTCTGCCTGCATAGCTCCAGTCGGTTTAGGAGATACAGCCGTTCAAAGGACCAATCTTTGGGGGGAAGACGGGGGGATAAATCCCAACCATTCACCCAGGGCCGGATTTAGGGGAGGGCAACCGGGGCTACCGCCCCGGGCCTCCACAAAAGAGGGGCCCCCACAATAGAGACTTCGAAAAAAAAAACAGACTAGTATTTAAACACTAGTAAACCACTTTTCCTCTGATATAAAGATAATAAAAGAATCTTTACTTGGTTTCACAATAAATTATTTATGGGAAAATTCGGCAGAAAAAAATAGCACATTTTATTTGGAAAACAATTTGGGGCCATGGGGCCTCCACTCCTTTGTTGCCCCGAGGCCTCCACACCTCTTAATCCGGCCCTGCATTCGCCCCTTAGGAAACGTGCCTACAGAGATAAAGTCACCTCATACGAATCGGGGTTGATTTTAACAAGGTTGAAGAACATCGCACTATACATTATTTAAAAAGATATCTTCTAAACCTTTTTAGGAACTTCTCCAGTCATTATCATCAACACTGGTAAAATAAAGATATAATTTACAACTATAATATAATAAATTTACAACGTGTACTACATAGATTTAATGCTCGTCTCCTATGAGAGAACTAAATGATACGGAACGTAAATAATATAAAATCTGTTGAAGATATCCACGGTGACCTTACAGTATCATATTATAATTATAAGTTAACACTTTTTTGTCAGTTAGAATAAATAATGGTACTAACCTTTAACTGCGACGTCTTTCATACCTTCTGTTTCAACTTCCATAATAACAGAATTCAACATTTTTTTCAATCACACATTTTTAATTCTCGTTTTTATCACAACACTTTTACATTATTCCACAGTTAAATCTATAAATTTATATAAATGGGCTCAAAATTTAATTATTCCCAGCTCGACAGCCGACGTAATGTCACATTAATTTAAATCGACAAAAATAATTTAATTAATTAACAATAAACACGTTAGTGACGTTCCAAACGATTCGTCGATTTATCGATAAATTTTGACACCGATAATTTTAAAAATAGGAACGGAAAATGGCGCGAACGAATATAGGCGAGATGACGAGCGTGGACGCACGTTGTCGGTAGCGTAGTTGCAATAGTTTATCAACTGTCAGAGCTAGAATAGAATATCGTCGAGCAAGCAACACGTTATCGCCTACTGTCATATGATACGCCAGTAAATAATGAAACGGTAGCGGGAATGTTAGCGGTTTGTTCATCAAACGCATGCGCGCATCGTTTAGAGAATTTTGTTTATTTTATTTTATCGTTGTAAAGTTAGTGGCTGAAATAATTTAATTTAGTTTCAACGTTTTCAAATCGTTCGGTAATATTTTGATTTAGAGAAACGTAACCTTCTAATATTATTTGTAACCACTTGACGTTCGTATTTTCCTCATGTAATTGTGTACAAATTTGAAATGGAATGGAAAGTACATTGTTTGACTCGTTTAATTAAATTCATTTCTTTACATTTGTTTCTCGGAATTAGAGAGTACGCACTAGACTAACTCTTTTGTCATCTCGTTTTACATTCAAATGTGAAAATATTGTCATTTCGTTTCAGTTGAATTAACTTCGGCACCTAATCAGATTTACACATTTCTGCACATGTATGTGAACCTTAGGTATACTTCCGTTCAGTGATAAACATTAGATAACCACTTTCATTTAGATTTGTATTATCAAATTACTGTCACTTGACATTATTGTGTCACGTTTCATCTAGTGCGCATTTAAAAAATATTTTCCCGTTATCGCGTAATTGGAAACTATTCAGTAAGCACGTTGAATGTTTATTACGATTATCGAAAAAACTGACTTTAGTTTATTTATGCTACAGGCGACACCGTTACTCGTTTGTATGAACAAGACTGGAGGTCGACTGATAAGCGCGAGCGCATGGCATGGCGCAGCCACGCGCACGCACCCACGCGTTACTATAACATTATAACTTATTCATTATGTGGGCACGATCTGTTTTATATCTTCGACAACTATGTTTATCATTTTATGTTATTATTATGAATTTGTAATTAAAACGTCAATAAAATTCTATAAACGTATCTGTTGAACTTAAATAGGTACAAAGGCCAGCAACGTAAAGCAATATTTAAAGGGGTTGTTTAGATTTAGAACATCAAACTGAAAAAAATTCACAATAGAACCAATTTTGAAATTGTGAAAAACAAACAATAGTTTTATACAAAACTCGTACAAAAATCAGTAGTTTAATTCTCAACTCAAATGTTACAGCAAACAGTATTTTTTCCGCATTGTCTTTGTAGTGAAAGTTGTTTAGTTTGGTGATCTAAACTAAACCACCCTTTTTAATATAATATTAGTAGTACTAGGGTGTTTTTTAACACCCTGTATTGTATTTGTATGTGACAGATGGATAACCTAATATTAATTCTATTTTCACAATACAAACCGGATCCAGAACGTGGGTGTTAAAATATTGATGTGTTGTGTTTAATAATAAAATGTATCTCACTTTCACTTATGAATAAAACACTATCTTTGTCGAAGTAAAAATATAACATTCGTACGATTGCTTTGGTAAAGTTTTAACTATTCGTTATTAACTCTAAGTTAGTAATAAAATGACTTAACAGTTAACAGGCTTTATCTATCCGTATCATTCCAAGTGTCAGTCAATTTTTTTGCTTCGTAAACAGGTACGTAAATCGTTATAATAATTTATTTGGACTTGAAAACAGAATTTATTTTTTACGGGCATAGTATGAATGTTTTCAGAACTGGAATAGGAATTAGGTACTTATGCCCTTAAAAATAAAATAAATACCTATGTAGTTCATATTATATTTTGGGAAATTTTCAATCTCGGCATGCTCAGATATACAATATTTGAAGTTGATTGTAGTCTGTCACCTTTAAATTAACAAACCATGGTCGTATTAAACCATTCTGTTAAAAGTTTATTGCATATTTTTTTTACAACATATCGTTTACAGTTTTCACTCAGTTTATATGAGTTAACACTTCTAAGCCGATTAGGCAGATAATATATTATGAGGTCACAGATCAAAGCGCACGATTATTTTAATTATCATGCACGCCATAAATAATTCTTCATTCATGGAATTCCCGTCTCACCTTGGTTTATTACTTTTATCGGCGAACGTAATCGACAAGTACGTCACATCACTGTTTTTTGGCATCACATCAAGGCCGATATTGAGATGTTCAAACGCTTTCACGTTCACTTTGTCTTTGTTCTCAATATTGACAACACAGAACATTGTATTGAAGTAAGGTGGGACGAGATGAGATTCATCCCGCTAATGATAAATGATAAAATTGTATAGGTACCTATGTAATTTTTAGGGTTCCGTACCCAAAGGGTGAAAACGGGACCCTATTACTACGCCTGCGTTGTCCGTCCGTCCGTCTGTCCGCCCGTCCGTCTGTCCTACCTATTTAGGGCTGTAACGTTTGAACCGTAATAGCTAGATAAGTAGTTGAAATTTTTTCAGATTATGCTTTATGACGGCGGATTTGTTAACGAATAATGAAAATGTCAAATAGTTCACGCTCTATCGTAAAAACGGTAATACATAGGTACAAGCGTCAAACTTAGTGTGATTATAGAGAAAACTCTACAGAATAACAATAAATACTAAAAACCAGCCAAGTGTGAGTCAGTCTCGCGCTAAAGGTTCCGGACAGTAAATATTTTTTTCTAATTTAATTATTTTGTGTTCTGTGGTGGTGTACTCTCGGTGCGCGAGTAGCCCGACTCGCACTTGACCGGTTTTATTTTACTAATCCTTCTCTTGTAATGCGAAAGCAGTTGGTGTCGATAAGATGAAGAAACACGAATGAAGGTTCATTAACCAGATTTATTAGCATTTAAATAGGATACAAATTGACGACCCACTTGGTTAGGTAGGTGTATACTGTATAACACGCCGGCCGCCGGCCCCGGACTGCCAATCCAGAGGTCTATAGATTTCCCATTTTTGGATCCAAAAATGGCGTAAACTATAAAATAAGAATAGAAATAAAATATAAATAAGAATTATTAGATAGCATAAATGATGCATTGGAGTTTTAAAACCGATGTCTTACAAAATAAAATAAAAAACACATTTATTTACTAAAATTAGATTACAGATACGGTTTACTTGCGGACCCATACAATGGGAATGCCTGGAGTACGATGGTTCAAAAAAGAGGATTACTAATATTATAATTATGTTTAATAACACAAGTCAGAGTACGAGTACAATAAGTTACAATTCAGTTGAAATTTTTACAATTCAGTTGAAGTTAACAAACGAGCAAATAAATTACTGAGGTACCTAATTTTTTATGAGCGGCACAATAGAAAAATTTTCTCAGAGAAAAATAGCATGCTGCTTGCATAGATTAATATGTATATTGGCTAGCAAGCACGGAATATACATATAAGAGTTTACAAATGCAAGTGAAGTGGGAGAAATTAAAAGGTTAGGAGAAAAAACGTGTTAGCAACAAGGTAACATGTAAAACTTTTTTTTTAAATCTTTATTAATTATAATTATAATCCCCGCAAGTTGATATTGCGATTGGCGGCCATCTTGGTGACGTAATTTTGACGTAGTCGACTGTGCACCATCAGTACCGTTCGCAAGGTCAGCCCGTGCTTGATGACGTCACGCAGCTGTTATTGTGACAAGGTTCCATCGCAATATCAACTTGCGGGAATTAAAGGTGGACTTCCGATGCTAGCGGCCGACGCGTCTGACGCGCGCGGCTCGCGGCCGACGGCTGATGCGGCCATACTAGTTACTATGAAAACGTATGGCCCCGCTTCCGATGCCAGCGACTGACGCGCGCGTCAGACGCGCGCGGCCGATGTCTATCGCATCGGCCGCGGCCGCGCGCGGCTATGCTCTGACGTCACGCGGAACAAGAATGTTTGCCAGAAATATTACGAAGTTTTTACCGAAAATTTGCTTAATTTTTACTATTTTATTTGTATTTTATTATCTGCAAGGTCGCTCATCCACGTAGCGATAACACCATCTATCGAGCCACTTGAAACTACTTTTTCTTTTTTCGGAAAATCTCTTGCCTACATAATTATTAGCTAGAAAGCGATCCATGTAGGTACAGGTTAAAAAGCCAAGGGTCTCATTACTCCCAAAAATGTATTTTATCAGAAACCCTGTAAAAAAAATGCATTCATATATTCTCTAAACCTATCAATCTGTCAATCAATCAAATATTCTTTATTAAAATATGTATTGTTTTTTTTTGTTTGTGTTTTTATGTTTTTGTTTAAACACCAAAACATAAAAACATACCCTAAATTTTGGGGAAAATACCCTAAAGTGATAACACTCTGCACAACAGGCACGCGTCAGTCGCTGACATCGGAAGTGAGGTCTGTCGTCGGCCGCGCGCGTCTGACGCGAGGTTCTGTCATATTTGACAGAACCTCGCGTCAGACGCGCGCGTTAGACGCATCGGCCGCTGGCATCGGAAGTCCACCTTTGCGTTTTGTCACACAGTGATCATTTCGCCACCCCCCATCATTCCCTACCTATTAAACTTCACTTCCAAAACTAACTTATACAAAGTATAGTAGATAGTCTCATAACAAGTAAATGAGGCAAGAATACTGTTGTATTACACCATTATTACATAAACATTATTTTGTGTAAGTATGTTTCGGAAATTGTATAAACTCTAGAATCGAACAATTTAATATTTATAATATTTTGTACATTTATGCGAAAGGGAATAATATAAATGGAAAAATCCATTTATACTTATTCCCTTTGACGTCAATGTACAAAATAATAATTATCAGAGATTGTTAAATTCATTTTGAATATTTATAAAATACTTTTAACATGAAAATATTTATTCAAGGAAGTAAAATAGTCATAAAGAAAATGTCACATTAAAACTAAAACATCCTAAAACTAAAATATCCTAAAACGAAAATATCCTAAAACTAAAATATAACTAGGCTAAACAAAATAACTAAATAAGAAGGAAAAGATTATGTTGGAAGGTAGCTTCTCTGGTCGTAGGTACCTGGACCAAAAGTGTCCATAAGGACACTTGTAGGACCAGATATGAACAACAGCGGGGGTCGCACCCTTTTTATCAGGTCCCAGGTCCCTAAAGAAGACTTTGGCTTCGGATCCCCATGGCCCCGCTGTCTCTACGGCGACAGTCAACATTTTAACATTAAATAAATATAATTAAAAGAAATCTTCGAATTCCCGTCCAGAATAATAATTATATTCTCAGATTGTCCTAGAGTTTAAAACTCTACATCGCTGAGTCAGATTCATAGATTTCCTCTCATAACGAGTGTACCAGATAAGATAGATTATCTTGTCGCCAACGAAACACCTCATTAAGGACATTAAACTCGAGTGCTATATTTATTAGGGGTTCTTATTCTATGATCGATGTATGTATAAGTATGTAGCTGGATGCTCGGGTGGATGTAAATTAGAATGACGTGCGTCATTGTGCGATAATAATTGATAAGCGGAGCGATGCCGATGGTTTGTGACGCGGGTATCAACATTATGCCATTTTCACTTTACTAGAAGTACAGCAATGCAATTCTCTAAGCGCAAACAATTGACAACATTTCATTTTAAGAAAGGTATCAATTAGGAAACCATTTGGAGATTATGTGATTTCAATGCTGATATCAAAATTATCAGATTTTTCTATCTATTATTTCTCGAGTTATTTGAAAAATACCTACTGAAAAATAAAATAGAGGTTGAATGAGATTTTATTCCTTTGCCTGCTTCACTGAGCAAGTAATCACTACGTTTTAGCCTGCTTGGCTTTTCTATTGTATTTGATTCTACGATTTGACAGTTTTTATTTTTAATTTTATTGCGGCCAAGGAAGGTACCTATTACAGCCATAAATCCTACGTTTTTCAGAAAATTCAAAAGTAAATTAAAAATAGAAATATCGGTCAAAAATGTAATCGGTAAAATAAGTATCTCTTATTTTTTAACCTATTTTTATTATACTTTTCATTAAAAACAGGTGGTTAAAAAAATGGAATGTTGTCAATTTGTCGCTGAAACATCGGCGAGCTGTCAATAGGCTACCTACTTGACAACTAGTCAAATCAGCTCTCTATGCGCTTTGTATGAACATTTGTACTAAATAATGAGTTGTGACGTCATCAACATTTCATTACTTTTTAAAGTTCATCTTGTTATTAAAAATAGAATTCAAGCTAAAAACTCAACGAAAATGGGAGTTTAGCGTTATTTTCTAACCCTTTTTTTTACTGAGAAGATAAAAATAAAATATATTGTATGTAGTCAAATACCTAATTTGGTATTCGCTAGGGTTATGTTCAGACCTCATATAAAAACTCCGACGATCTGAAGGATGTAAGGAGGATATTTTTGACAGCGATGTGACAGAATTTCACTCCGGTATGTGGATGTTGTGCTTGTCAGTTATTTCTTTGCGTTTAGAGATAATTTGTGTGACATTGTCCAAGCTATTTATTATTATAGAAGAAAAAGGGATTCTTTCTAACGCACTCACACAAGCATCGTGATGTTCATTTGTACTAGTAATTCCTACCACAGATATTATAATAGAAGTACTACTAAATGGTGGTTGACTAAATAATGCATTATTAAACTCTTACACCAGGGCTCTGCCCACACGATAAGAAGAATCTATGCTAGTAAACAGAGAAGTGACTAGTGAAGACTAGATGAGGTAGGTCCAACAAGTAAATTCAATAATACGGCCACTCCTCCCTAGTGCAAGGCTCTCTTTCTTACAAGCAAACTCTTGCAATTAGCCATCCCGCTTCAATTGCGTGGCTCCGGTCAGAATTTAACGTTTTTTTTTTAAAACCTGTATGATTTTTTATGAATTTTAAAAAATTAAGAAAACCACATCATTCGGTATTGTATTGTGAAGAATATTGTAAATTTTCGTATTCTTCTGATCAACAATGTAAGAGTAAAACGGTTACAACTGGAAAAAAAGGGGGTGACTTTGGATTCGTTTTTCTTCAGTTTTATTATTTAAAATAGATTTCGAGAAAAACCACATCACTTCTTATATCCTGCAGATTGTTCAGTTTGCTTTTCTGCTTAAAAAGTACCATAGTTAAGGTATAAAATGGTTACAAAGTTACTCAAAACCGGGCAGACGCCCCTTAAGGTAGACCAGGGTAGACAGTTTTTTTAAAATGTCGACTATTCATGCAAACTTTCGATCAACTGTTTGGTTGTTTGTATGGACAGAACAAATGTTTTTTTTTGAGAATTTTTTATAGGAAAAGTTGTTCAGTATCATGGATACAATTACAATCATCCCTACTATGTTTACCCTAACGTAACACCTTGTATTTTCTGCATATTTTCTGTTTGCACCTTACTCCATGGTTTGCACACTCTGGCACTTTGACAGGCTGATCGCATACTGTCTAGGGTCTCCGGTCGTGAACATCAAGATAGCGGGATCAAATCTCCGATTCAAAATGTAGCATATGGGGAATTTAGTACTCCATTTGTACTAAATGTACCCTGAGTTTCAACATTTGTACCTTTACCGCCAAGAAAGTACAATCAAAACTATCTGATCCCGCCACCTTGACGTCAAAGTGGCGGGACCATTGGGAAGCATTGCCCACACGTGGACGACAATAACATGGGTAATTAGTACTACATTTGTACTAAAATATACTCGATTTTCAGCCCAGTACAAATTACCGTTTCAAAGATATATACTATAATAACTGGTCCGCCATTCTGACGAATCGTCCAATTGCTTTTTTCATACGAAAATCGTAGTTTATAGTAAATATTATAATGTAGAGACTTAGTACCAGGCAGGTACAAAAACATATATTAATATCAGCCTTCTATCTTATTTACGTAAAAAGTTATAGGAAGATACATTTTCCAATCGAAAAATTCAGGGTGTAAGAGACAGGCGGCCAAATACTGAAATTGCGTATAAAAGACCATCAAACTGACCAACTATCTTGATGGAACCAACGAAACGTCGAAAACGCATAGAATCTTCTGTTACAAAGATACATTTATCAAATAAAAATACAGGCTTTAAGAGACAAGCGGCCAAATAATGAAAATCAAACTGACCAACTATCTTAATGGAACAAACGCAACGTCGAAATCGCATGTCACCAATTATTGGATTTTTTGTCCGTCTGTTTTTTCGCGCATCACATGAAAACGTAACGTATGTTGGGTAAAGTAATAGCTGCTTTATTATTCTTAAGAGATCTCACTGTAGACCATGTAGACCAGGGTTTCTCATTAATTATAAATAAATAAATATTAAGTTTATAACTTTTTTAATATTAGGTTGTTTGCAATGAAATGTTTTTGGGTGAATGTCGGCTAAGTCGTTGACTCTTCTTCGAGCTGAGCGCTCAACCAAAGACACGGACCGCAAAAAAAATGAAGTGCAGCGCCATTTTCCACAAATATGTAACTAAAGTAGTTGTGTTTTACGAAATTTTATTTTGAACTGGACTTAACTGGACCATCCAAATTGCTTAAAACAATAAAATCGTTTTTTACCCAGTCGTACTACCAGTAGTAAGACTCGGCCGGTAGTACTACCGGCAAATATTTTTTTACTATAGTACTACTCTAGAAACCAAAAATAAAAGATAGCGTTGGCTGATGATGATGATGAATAAAAAATATGCATTTTAATTTGTTGTTTTCTCTTCTATGCGTACCTTTTGAATACTTATAATAGTTATAATTTTTGTTTAGGGAGTCAGGGAAAGCCGGGCCAATACTGAGTCGGGGTACTGCAGTTATAAAAAGTGCAAACTAGGCGTGGAACGTATCGCCACAGGTTATGCAATGATTTGCATAACACCATAAGGCGCGCGGCGTGGTGCGAGCGAGAGGGCAAGAGTAATTGTAGCAGCGTGAGTGGAAAGACAAGTGGCGACAGCCGTCTCAGAAGCAAAAGCGATACTTTGCATTTCTAACCCCTCTTATAATGTTCTGTGGTAACAGCAGATTTTTTAAGATTCCATTAAGATAGTTAGTCAGTTTGATTTTCAGTATTTGGCCGCCAGTCCCTTACACCCTGTATTTTTATTTGATAAATGTATCTTTGTAACAGAAGCTTCTTTGCGATTTCAACGTTTCGTTGGTTCCATCGAGATAGTTGGTCAGTTTGATGGTCTTTTATACGCAATTTCAGTATTTGGCCGCCTGTCTCTTACACCTTGTATTTTTCGATTGGAAAATGTATCTTCCTATAACTTTTTACGTAAATAAGATAGAAGGCTGATATTAATATATGTTTTTGTACCTGCCTGGTACTAAGTCTCCACATTATAATATTTACTATAAACTACGATTTTCGTATGAAAAAAGCAATTGGACGATTCGTCAGAATGGCGGACCAGTTATTATAGTATATATCTTTGAAACGGTAATTTGTACTGGGCTGAAAATCGAGTATATTTTAGTACAAATGTAGTACTAATTACCCATGTTATTGTCGTCCACGTGTGGGCAATGCTTCCCAATGGTCCCGCCACTTTGACGTCAAGGTGGCGGGATCAGATAGTTTTGATTGTACTTTCTTGGCGGTAAAGGTACAAATGTTGAAACTCAGGGTACATTTAGTACAAATGGAGTACTAAATTCCCCATATGCTAAATTTTGAATCGGAGATTTGATCCCGCTATCTTGATGTTCACCTCCGGTCCAATCAATTTGAGGTCATTCATAATTTTCCTGTGCATGTGTGCTCGTATCAGAGCGTTGACCGGGTAGTCATATGAAAATCTAATTATATCTCAGATTAGAGTGGTGTTAATCGCGTGCACGATATGTCGTCATATGAGGCGACTATCGATATCTACGTATTGTGTAGATCATGGCTTTATGGTAGGTAGGTATGTAGATAGTATACAATTTTAGAGCAAACTTATCGAAGCAAAAAAAATACTGTTGCATGCATTTGTGTCTAGGCATTGCAGTTTAGTAGGTATGGAATAAGCATAGCTGTTTTTTTTTTCTCCGGTCGCTTTGCTATTGTCCAGTTTAATGGGTAGACTCTTAGTTTAAAAGGATGCTAATAATATCGATTTCACCCTGTAGATAGGTATTAACCGGAACCTATCTAATTCGTAATTTTTTTGAAATACCTGAACTGTCCGAAAATACAACTGAAAGTTTACAAACTGTTCGTTTTTTTAAATACCTACTTTGAATAAGTTGACGCTCAAAATTGTAGTTCCGGCACATTGTTTCGTCACCATTCTGAATGTTCGCTCACAAATCCAAACTTTTTGCAAGCTCTTTATACAGGCAGGATGTTACAAAAATACAAATAAACATTTAAGGGTCAACTGAACAACTTTCACTATGGGACCAATATCAATCAATCAATCAAATATACTTTAATATACTTTCGAAATCGCCAAAAAAAATATCATCATCATCATCATCATACAAGACGATAGACGTCCACTGCTGGACATTGGCCTCCCCCAAAATGAGGAGATTTGCCATAATCGCCATGATACGATGGGTTTGCGATGTTCCATACTAAACTACAGATCTACTCGAGCTAAATGTATGGGACAAAAGATTTTTTTTTTCGCGATATCGATGTTGGTCCCTTAGTGAAAGTTGTTCAGTTTGATGGTCTAAACCACCCCTTAAAAGTTTTCAATTTTTATTTTTACTTCTGTAACACCCTGTACCTATACAAGAGGAAAAACCAAATCTGTATAAAACATTGTGAAAGTAATAATGAAAATAATCGAAGTTTGCTGAAATAAAAACGTATAAAGTTAAACGTAGGGCAACGAAGGTAATCTCGATTCAGTTCAAAGCAAATAACAATTTACTTCTAACGAGTTCTTACAAAAAGAAAACCGAGCTTCAGGCAGTAACCACTTAACGTTTCATAACTTAGGATTTGACTTAACCAACATTCATAATTTTACTA
Source organism: Agonopterix subpropinquella (assembly GCA_922987775.1). Classification (NCBI taxonomy): domain Eukaryota; kingdom Metazoa; phylum Arthropoda; class Insecta; order Lepidoptera; family Depressariidae; genus Agonopterix; species Agonopterix subpropinquella. The sequence continues at coordinate 8,219,991 of OV277710.1, forward strand.
TAGTAAAATAATATAAAAGTTATTATTTTTCTTCCGTATGTCGGAATTAACGTTATGCAGTTAGTCCCAGATGACGATTTATTAAACCAGGGCCCTGTTTAATAAACGTTACAATTGTAATTTACAATTACAATTCAGGGTACTGCTGGTTACTATTGACGCTAAACATGTAGTAGGTAATGTGTCACTAACATTATCAGCAATGTACCCTGAATTGTAATTGTAAATTACAATAGGCTACTTGACAACTAGTCAATTCAGCTACTCTTTATCGGACGTCAAAACGTGCGCTTTGTATGAACATTTGTACTAAATATATAATAGTGACGTCATCAACATTTCATTACTTTTTAATGTTCATCTTGTTATTAAAAAATAGTATTCAAGCTAAAAACTCAATGAAAATTGGAGTTTAGCGTTATTTTCTAACCTTTTTTTTAATAAGAAGATAAAAATAAAATATATTAGTCAAGTACCTATGGTCAAAGCCTTTTGATAGCTTCCAAATAAGCTGACAGCATGCAAAAAAAATGTTCCGCTCCGTGGTAATTTCATTTGTATGGGAGGACGACCGGAGTCGTGTTGTTTTTACTATTTAATTTATAGCTATAACCTCTATGGCTATAACTTAGGTACGTTTTTTATTATTATAGGGTGTAAGGAAAAGTGTGTTCCATACATACATACTAAACAGCAGCGCCTACTAGACTGAAATGTATGAGGCAGCAGATTTTTTGTTGTTCTGACAGGTTTGCTCCTGTAGTAAAAGTTGTTCAGTTTGATGGCTAGAGTATATGTGGTTTAAAAGTTTATGATACTTTTCCTTATACCCTACAGGGTAAAGAGTTGCATTACTTTAAGGGTGTATGTTACACCCATGATACTGAATAACTTTCCCTATGAAACCTATAAGAAATTCGTAACATTTTTTTTGTTGAGTTTTCATAAAAATTTTAATGTTCGATCAGCTGATTGCATTTAGTATGGAAAGTCAAAAAAAATTGCCTTTCCTTTAGGTTTCTTAGGGAAAGTTGTTCAGTAGGGTAGGGTAGGTATAATCACTAATCACCCCTGAAAGTAATGCAACTGTTTACCCTAACTAACACTCTGTACAGTTACTTACTCTTGGCTTACTGATTCTTAATAAAAATAGTCTATTCGCTCACTGAGGGTTCAAACAAAGGGTTATTTTTATCCCATGGGCTATGGAAAACCATAAACAAATGCACACAAATCCTTTTCTTTTATCCTCGAATTATTTGCTAAGGATAATTTTGCAAACCCAAAGTCCTTGAGTACCTTCATACCGTGATCCGGAAATATCGAGGTCGAATGGACTCCCTACATCGAAATACTATTATTCCATTACAAAAGATAAACAATCCGTGAAAGGAACGTAATGATCGTAAGAGACGTAAGAGACTTTGACCAACAAAACCAATTCAATAAAAAATATGGAGATGGTTTTTTGGAAACTGGTAATTCGTAGTTATAATTTACTTTGCATTATTTCATGATTATTTTCATAAAGAAAGTGACAGTTTTTTTGTCAAATACTATAGGGTGTCATCATCATCATCATCAGCCTATAAACGTCCCACTGCAGGGCACAGGCCTACCCTCAAAGAGGGTGTATGGGCATTAGTCCACCACGCGTGCCCAATGCGGGTTGGTAGACTTCACATACACATCAGAATTTCTTCTTCAGTGTATGCAGGTTTCCTCACGATGTTTTCCTTTACCGTTTGAGAGCAGTCGGTTTTACGTACATAAGTTAGAAAAACTCATTGGTACATGGCATGTTGTCCGTGCGGATTCGAACCCGGACCCCCTTAATTGGGAGTCCATACCTCTCCGCAACGCGCCACCGACTATAGGGTGTAACAAAAGACAATTAAACTGGACAACTTTCACTAGAGCCTACATTAAAAAAAACACAAAACAATTCTGCTTCCATACATTTGTGTCGGGGAAAAAAACAGTTCATATAAAACTGCAGTGTCTACCACACTGCAGTTTTATATGAACTGTTTTTTTTTCGTCATTGCTTCCATAGTGAAACTTGTTTAGGTCTTAACCAGACCCCAGCGGAACGTAAGGCTTTACGGGCTAAATATTCCTAGCATGTTTTTGTTACACCTATATAAAATAAACATGACCACAACACAACCAACTATTTTATTTATAAACGAGATTTTACCCGCGACTTCGTCCGCATAAATTATATACCAGATTTTAAGTCAGATGATAAGCTATCAAACAAAAAAAGTTTCATCAAAATCGGTTCAGTAGTTTTTGCGTGATACTCGAACAAACAAACACCCAAACAAACAAACAAACAAATAAACAAACAAACAAACAAACAGACAGACAAAAAATCAAAAAATTGGTGATTTGGAATCAGGGACAGGTAAAAACCATATAGTAATTTTTTTTTGTAAATATGTTCAATGTACAGACACTTCTGTTACAGTTTTATAATAGTTTAGATTAGATAAAAAAATATATATATGAAAAGGCCGAAGGCGGTTTATTTTTTCATTTTTTATTACGGATGGGTGCTCTTGCCTCAATCCAGTCCTCAGGACGAAGATGGGGTCGAAGATGTAGCGAGCTTACCCAGAAGATGCCTATTCACTCGTACTTTTAAGGAATTCGGTTCTCAGGATGTATTAACTAATCTTCAATTACTAATTATGATTGATTTAAATAAAGCGTAGAGTTCGTCGTCCAAGCATAAAATCCCTCAGTTATCCTATTTAGCATATTTTTTTAGCCTCTACTAAATTTCGATTTCAAGCCGACCTTTATACACCTTGGCACTCCGGCGGTAGGTAACAAGACTGACTGTGCAGTACCAGTACACCTTATGCATTCAAGGCTTAGACAATTTAATAGGGACGAGTTATGCGTGTCATTCTACTAAGAAACATTTCTGCCACTTTTTGCGGGGGGCGAGGTAACATGAAATCCGCAACATTTGATTTTATTCCCCATAAGTTTAGATTCTAAATTATTGTTTCGCTATTATAGGCTGTCTCGTTTAGTGATAAGGTATAAAATTGGGTGTAAATGCGCAAGATTAATTGATCTAATACCGTGGCAGAGGGGAAATGCTACCGCAAGGCGAGTCCCTATTAAATTCTCTAAGATTCAAAGTGCTGCTTAAGTAATATAGTTTTTAGTTTCATCATCATCATCATCAACCTATATTTAATGCCCTCTTCAGGGCACAGCTCTACCCTCAGGGAGTTTCAAGTTAATTAAATTTTATTAATTTGTCTCTGGTAAACTAATGCTTAAGAGACTAGCTTCGATTAAAGTCAAGTGATCCAAGTTTCGAATAGTTTCATAGCCCAAAGTGTTTAAACTTGTTCCCGAGCAACTCCCAACTGTGTAAATTTACCTAAACTATTATGTCAAGCCAATTTCGTACCTATAATCTTATAGTGGGGTAACCCTAAGGCGGTGTCCTATTGCCATCGGACGCGCGATGGTGCGATGCGATCTCATCGCGCGATGAAACCGATCGCGCGATCAAAAAACATGTGTCCTAATTTGGTGCGATGCGATCGATGCGATCGATCACCCTCCCTTGCTTCGTGTACCTGCACTCAGCGGGACCCAGTGTCCTAGAACGATGCGAGTATGTATGGGATTTAGTTCCGAATTTGTTCTATCGGATTCAATTAGAAATAAAAAAAAAACCGTCAAAATGGAAGAATTAGATCCAGAGCCACCAACGGTCTAGGGCCTAAACGTATTATAATTATAGGAAAGCTGGATTCAGCCTAGCTCGAAAATAGACGCCAAAGTACATCATTTAGCCTCGGTCTTATGACTCAAAGCGGTCACTGATTTTTTTTACAGCGGTAAGACAATCGCGAAAAAATGGGGTCTGGGCCTAAATATATAGGAAACGAACTGGACGCATTTTAAGAAAGAGCCCTCTTAGGAGAACACCACAGCAGATTTAGTTATTCTCAAATCGGTCACCGTTCAAAATCAGACTGGGGTTGAAAATAAAAAAAAATAGGTCTTAGGCCTAAACATATAGGAAATGTGAAACCAACTTGGATCGAAAGAACACACTTTACCCATCACGAAAAACCCGGTCTTACATGGCGGAACGGTCACCTTTCCAGAATCAGACCACTTTTATAATATAACAAAAATGACAGATATCTCGACAATGGTAAGTGATAGAAAAAAATTTGTTATGAACAAAATTGTTGGAAATTTAATGGTCTTCACGCTTGTACAAACTTTGTTTACAATCCTATGCATAGGAGACGAGATATTTGTAAAAACTGAATAATAAAAATAGTAACAGACAGATATATCGACAACGGTTGATGATAGGAAAAGTTTTTGTAGAATAAAATTGTAGATAATGTTATGTTCTACAAGTTTACAACTTTGTTCACGATTTGAAGCATACGAAAAGAGATACTTGCAAAACCGAATAAATTAAAATAGTAATAGACCGATATCTAGAAAACGGTTCATGATAGAAAAAGTTTATCTGAAAAACAATTATAGACAATGTTATGTTCTACAAGTTTTGTTCTAACTTTGTTCACGATTTAATGCATACGAAAAGAGTAATAGACAGATATCTCGAAAATTGTTCATGATAGGAAAAGTTTGTGTAGCATACAATTGTAGATAATGTTATGTACTACAAGTTTTGTTTTAACTTTGTTCACGATTTGATGCATACGAAACGAGATATTTGGAAAAAAATTCTTAATTAAAATAGTAATAGACAGATATCTCGAAAACGGTTGATGATAGAAAAAGTTTGTTTGAAAAACAATTGTAGACAATATTATGTTTTACAAGTTTTGTAATAACTTTGTTCACGATTTGAAGCATACGAAAAGAGATATTTGCAAAACCGTTTAAATTAAAATAGTAATAGACCGATATCTAGAAAATTGTTGCTGATAGAAAAAGTTTCTTAAAAATACAATTATAGACAATGTTATGTTCTACAAGTTTTGTTATAACTTTGTTCACGATTTGATGCAAACGAAAAGAGATTTTTGCAAAAACTAATTAATTAAATAGTAATAGACAGATATCTCGAAAATTGTTCATGATAGAAAAAGTTTCTTACAGATACAATCATAGAAAATATTATGTTCTACATGTTTTGTTTTAACTTTGTTCACGATTTGATTCATACGAAAAGAGATATTTGCAAAAACGTATTAATTAAATAGTAATAGACAGATATCTCGAAAATTTTTGATGATAGGAATAGTTTGTGTCGCATACAATTGTCCAAAAGGAGGTTCATCTCCCTCCTGCAGAAACTAGCCGAACGCGTATATCCTGAGGCCCAGTGCGGATTTCGCGCGAAAAGGTCAACTGTGGACATGATATTTACTCTCCGGCAACTGCAAGAGAAGTGTCGCGAGCAGAGAACCCCCTTATGCATTGCTTTCGTGGACCTAAACAAGGCCTTCGATACGGTTAGCAGACAGGGGCTGTATGACGTACTATGGAAAATCGGGTGCCCGCCAAAATTACTAGGGCTCATCAAATCCTTCCACGAGGGAATGAGGGGCTCGGTGGTGTTTGATGGCGAAACATCGGAACCGTTCGACGTTTGTAGAGGCGTCCGCCAGGGGTGTGTTCTCGCACCGACCCTCTTTGGAGTATTTTTCTCATTGCTCCTTAGAATAGCATTCGGTGGCGAGCAGCACGGTATTCACCTTCACACCAGACGGGACGGGAAGCTTTTTAACATCTCCCTTCTGCGGTCGAAGGGGAAACGTGACGATGCGTTTATCGACTCGCTCCTGTTCGCCGACGATGCTGCTTTTGTAGCCGAATCTCCGCTTGAGCTCCAATCCCAGCTGGACAAATTTGCTTCTGCATGTTCTCTCTTCTCCATGTCCATAAATGCCAAAAAGACCGTTGTGCTGGCGCAGGGAATTGACTGTACTCCAATGATCCTGTTGGACGGATCGCCCCTGGAGGTCGTCGATCGATTCTGTTATCTTGGGTCGACCGTGTCGAACAATCTCTCACTGGACGTGGAGATCGGTTCTCGTATCGGCAAGGCGGCCACGACGTTCGGAAAATTCAGTGCAAGAGTATGGGACAATAAACATCTAACTACCAAGACTAAGATGGGCGTGTACCAGACATGCATCTTGAGTGTACTCTTGTACGGAGCTGAGACCTGGACGTCGTATGCAAAACAGGAGAGACGGCTGAACACCTTCCACATGCGCTGCCTTCGGAGTATCTTGGGCATACGTTGGCAGGATAAGGTGACAAACGAGAGGGTACTTCAGGTTGCACAGCTGCCTAGTATCACCGCTCTTCTCAAGGAGAGGCGGCTTAGGTGGTTGGGGCACGTACATCGTATGGATGACTCTCGTTTGCCAAGGCGCATCCTTCTTGGTGAGGTCGCAGATAAGAAGAGGCCAGTCGGAAGACCCATGCTGCGATTTAAGGACTGCGTCAAGAGAGACCTGACCGCTTTCGGAATCAGCCCCACAAATTGGGAAGAGCACGCGGAAAATAGAGGAGGCTGGAGAGGGAAAACAAGAGAGGGTCGGACTACTCATGACGAAGCCTGGTTCGCACACCTGGCAGAGAAACGTGACAAAAGGCATAATGCTGCCACAATCCCTTCGTCATCCACCGGCGTACAGTTCTATTGTAGAGGCTGTGGACGTGTATGCGGCTCTCGTATAGGACTGTACAGCCATGAGAAAAAGTGCTTCTCCAAAAACACTGATTAAATCATCTGCAACAGATGTAAAGGCCTATGATGATGATGATACAATTGTAGATAATGTTATGTACTACAAGTTTTGTAAAAACTTTGTTCACGATTTCATCCATACGAAACGAGATATTTGCAAAAAATAATTAATTAAAATAGTAATAGACAGATATCTCGACAGCGGTTCATGATAGAAAAAGTTTCTTACAGATAAAATCATAGACAATGTTATGTTCTACATGTTTTGTTTTAACTTTGTTCATGATTTGATGCATACGAAAAGAGATATTTGCAAAAACGAATTAATTAAAATAGTAATAGACAGATATCTCGAAAATTGTTGATGATAGGAATAGTTTGTGTAGCATGCAATTATAGATTATGTTATGTACTACAAGTTTTGTTACAACTTTGTTCACGATTTGATGCATACGAAACGAGATATTTGCAAAAAAATCTTAATTAAAATAGTAATAGACAGATATCTCGAAAACGGTTCATGATAGAAAAGGTTTTTCTGAAAAACAATTGTAGACAATATTATGTTTTACAAGTTTTGTAATAACTTTGTTCACGATTTGATGCAAACGAAAAGAGATTTTTGCAAAAACTAATTAATTAAATAGTAATAGACAGATATCTCGAAAATTGTTCATGATAGAAAAAGATTCTTACAGATACAATCATAGAAAATATTATGTTCTACATGTTTTGTTTTAACTTTGTTCACGATTTGATTCATACGAAAAGAGATATTTGCAAAAACGAATTAATTAAAATAGTAATAGACAGATATCTCGAAAATTGTTGATCATAGGAAAAGTTTCTTAAGCACAAAATTGTAGACAATGTTATTTTCTACAAGTTTTGTAATAACTTTATTCACGATTTCAAGCATACGAAAAGAGATATTTGCAAAAACGAATTAATTAAATAGTAATAGACAGATATCTCGAAAATTTTTGATGATAGGAATAGTTTGTGTCGCATACAATTGTAGATAATGTTATGTACTACAAGTTTTGTAAAACTTTGTTCACGATTTCATCCATACGAAACGAGATATTTGCAAAAAATAATTAATTAAAATAGTAATAGACAGATATCTCGACAGCGGTTCATGATAGAAAAAGTTTCTTACAGATACAATCATAGACAATGTTATGTTCTACATGTTTTGTTTTAACTTTGTTCATGATTTGATGCATACGAAAAGAGATATTTGCAAAAACGAATTAATTAAAATAGTAATAGACAGATATCTCGAAAATTGTTGATGATAGGAATAGTTTGTGTAGCATGCAATTATAGATTATGTTATGTACTACAAGTTTTGTTACAACTTTGTTCACGATTTGATGCATACGAAACGAGATATTTGCAAAAAAATCTTAATTAAAATAGTAATAGACAGATATCTCGAAAACGGTTCATGATAGAAAAGGTTTTTCTGAAAAACAATTGTAGACAATATTATGTTTTACAAGTTTTGTAATAACTTTGTTCACGATTTGAAGCATACGAAAAGAGATATTTGCAAAACCGAATAAATTAAAATACTAATAGACCGATATCTAGAAAATTGTTGATGATAGAAAAAGTTTCTTAAAAATACAATTATAGACAATGTTATGTTCTACAAGTTTTGTTCTACAAGTTTTGTTCTAACTTTGTTCACGATTTGATGCATACGAAAAGAGATATTTGCAAAAACGAATTAATTAAATAGTAATAGACAGATATCTCGAAAATTGTTGATGATAAGAAAAGTTTGTGTAGCATACAATTGTAGATAATGTTATGTACTACAAGTTTTGTTATAACTTTGTTCACGATTTGATGCATACGAAACGAGATATTTGCAAAAACGAATTCATTAAAATAGTAATAGACAGATATCTCGAAAATTGTTGATGATAGGAATAGTTTTTGTAGATAATGTTATGAACTACAAGTTTTGTTATAACTTTATTCACGATTTGATGAATACGAAACGAGATATTTGCAAAAAATTATTAATTAAAATAGGAATAGACAGATATCTCGACAACGGTTGATGATAGAAATAGTTTGTCCATGATACAATTGTAGACAATGTTATGTTCTACTTATGTTCTTACTTGTACAACAGTGGTTGATTATTTTAATAAAACAACTTGAGTTTAATTATTAAGGCCAAAGGTTTTATTTCTCACCTTTATCAAACTTCGATAAAACAAAATATTAATTTTCTTATAGATTCGAACGTAAAAGTCAAACTGAAATATTATTTTTAACTTTTTTACTTTGAAGTCGGTTTTCATTTTTTTGTTGTTGTTGAAACTCGAATTCTAGTCGTAAAGACCAAAAACAATCTTTGCCTATGCCATTCTCCCATTTTGACGGAACACATTTTATTTCTAATTGGATTCGATAGAACAAATTCTAATCAAATTAAAGATTGAAAAATTCAGTCTCGAGCCGGACTTGAACCCGCACCCTTCCAAACCGGGGAAGTGCGTTATCCAAAGGCTGTAATATGTTTGAAATCAATAATATTTGAAATTAGAACAAATTCTATAGAACAAGTTCTAGGACACGGGGTCCCGCTGAGTGTAGGTACACCCTTGCCTCGTCGCGCTCCTCGATCGCGCGATCGAAATTAGGACAGTCAATACTGATTCCTATGTTTGATCGCACGATCGCACGATCGTGCGTCGAAAATAGAACAATTCGAACGCATCGCATGATCGCGCGATCGAAATTAGGACAGTCAATACTGATTCCTATGTTTGATCGCACGATCGCACGATCATTTTCATCGGACGGACGCATGATCGCGCGTGCGATGGCAATAGGACAGCGCCTAAGGGTATAGTAGGGTATCATAATTTGATAATTGTTAGGTATACAGGGTCAAATTAATATCATTAGCATGCTTTTCCAGTCTACCCATAAAACTGAACATCTTTTGCTATGGGAGCAAACCGATATGAGCAACAAACAAATCTGCTGTTGCATACATTTGAGGCGAGGACGTAGGTTTAGTATGGAACAACTGATTTTTTTTTGCTCCGATTCGTTTGCTCCCATAGTAAAAGTTGTTCAGATTGGTGGGTCATGTTGACGGTTTTTAGGGTGTCGTACCCAAAGGGTGAAAACGGGACCCTATTACTAAGCCTACGTTGTCCGTCCGTCCGTCCGTCCGTCTGTCCGTCTGTCCGTCCGTCCGTCTGTCCTCCCTATTTAGGGCTGTAACTTTTGAACCGTAATAGCTAGACAGTTGACATTTTCTCAAATTATGCGTTATTGCGGCGGATTTGTTAACAAATAATAAAAATGTCAAAAAGTTAAAAATTAAGGGGGGTTCTCAACAAGAAACTAGTTTTTATCAACGCTTTTTCTTCACGCTCTATGGTAAAAACGGTAATACATACAAGCGTCAAACTTAGTGTGATTATAGATCAAACTCTACAGAATAACAACAAATACTAAAAACCGGCCAAGTGTGAGTCGGTCTCGCGGTAAAGGTCCCGGACAAAAAAATATTTAATAATGTTGTGGTCTGTGGTGGTGTGGTACGGAACCCTCGGTGCGCGAGTAGCCCGACTCGCACTTGACCGGTTTTTTTTAAATTATAATGATCAGACCATCAAACTGATCAACTTTCTCTATGGGGCTGAACAGCTTTCTTCATACATTTGGATCGAGCATTGTTGCAGTTTTGTATGTGACAGCTGTTTTTTTTTCTCGCTATTTTGGTGTTGGTCCCATACAGAAAGATTTTCAGTATGATAGTCTGATCATCCTCTTAAAAAACCGTCATCAGCATATTATGTTGGGCCCTGTTACCTACACAGGGCAAAATAGACCTTAAAACCTTACCTTTCAATCACAGACTACTACTACTTCTACCCATTAAACTGAACCACTTTTACTATGGGAGCAAACCTGTCAGAACAAAAAAAGTCTGCTGCTCCATACTAAACTGCAATGCCTACTCGACTCAAAGGCATGGAAAAGCAGTATTTTTTTGTTCCGACAAGTTTGCTTCTACAGTCAAAGTTGTTCAGTTTGATGGGTAGAGTAGACGTATGTGGTTTAAAGGTTAAAGATACTTTTCTTTACACTCTGTATAGGTAGCTACTAGCTACGCTCTCATTATGAAGAATTTTCTTTTTGTACCACACTCAACTAAAGTAAAAAATTTCATGTATTTCTGTCGTTTGTAAATTAAACTAAAAACGTACGTTTTGGCTGATTGGAGCTACGTACTGATTTATTTTTTGCGTAACATGAAAATAAACATCATGTCCATTTTCAAAACAAGCCCAATCCGTCGTTTGTTTTGCCATTGCAAAAGTTTCCTATCCCCGGGTGAAAGGACCGGGAAACGAGTTACACGTAGGCAATACGGACACAATAAAATTCAATGTTCGTTAGGTAGGGTATGCTTTGAGTAGACCTACGTTACGTATTTACTAGCTGAAGTAGAATTTTTCTACGGTACTTTTTAGTGTTCCGTACCAAAATTGGAAAAACGGAACACTTATGGAATCAGTTCGGTGTCTGTCCGTCCGTCCGTCCGTCCGTCTGTCACAGGCATTTTTCTCAGAGACCGTAAGACATAGGAAGTTGAAACTCACGACACTACAGATATAGCAATTGGTGGTCCAATATCATAAATGAAGTAAAAAAGCTAAATTTTTATATTGGGGGCCAATTTGGAGTGTAAGAATAAAAAAAAATTGTTTTCTACCCTATGGTGTGGGGTATCAATTGAAAGCTTATGAAAATACGAGTCTAAAAATATACTTTTCACATTTTTTATAAAAACTTTGTTTAACAAAATTTTCAATTCAATCCGAGAAATTGGTGAGATTGGAGTCAAATGCTTACCTATCACACATAAAAAAATAAAAAAAAAAAATTGCTGTCCCCACCTCTATTTAAAAAAATATAGCCGTAAAATATCTGAAAAAAAAACATGAACATCAGAAATAGCGTGTAGATGGCGGGAAAATTATCAGGGTGGCTCTAACTTGGATAGTTTTTTTCTATACTTACCCAAAAAACGAACACCAGTGCGTCCAGTGTAAAATGATCTTCAGTTACTATGTGACCACATACTAAGTAAGTGTCAATTTATAGTGGTTTCATCAATGACCCATGTTAAACAACTGGTAGTAAGGAACACTAATTGCCCGAGTCCCGACTCGTACTTGGCCGGTTTTTTCTTAACGCATAGGCTGTTTTTGGGAAATTTATAATCATTTATTCAGATATAGAAAGGGAGCGCAGGGCGCTTGCGGTCAGGGCCAATAATGATAGTCAACAGATTCAGGCATTGCTCAGCTCATGTAAAAAAAAAACCGGCCAAGTACGAGTCGGGACTCGGGCAATTAGTGTTCCGTACTACCAGTTGTTTAACATGGGTCATTGATGTCAACCACCAATTTTTTTTATTTACCCTTCCTATACCTTCCCAAATTGCCCCCCAGTATTTACTTCATTTATGATATTGGACCAGAAATCGCTATATCTGTACCATAGAGTACGAAGAGATGGCATATCGGCTTGTTTCTATAGAAAATGTTGTCGCCAACAAAGGGGGTGAAAAACGGGTGAGGGGAGGGTTAACATTTAAATACGCTACTTCCCGCTAGATGTGTATGATATGACGTCAGGCCCAGTTGAGTATAATCCCCGCAAGTTGATATTGCGATTGGCGGCCATCTTGGTGACGTAATTTTGACGTAGTCGACTGTGCACCATCAGTACCGTTCGCAAGGTCAGCCCGCGCTTGATGTCGTCACGCAGCTGTTATTGTGACAAGGTTCCATCGCAATATCAACTTGCGGGGATTATATCTGTGCACAGTTCGATACAACATCTCTACCCCAGGGGAGCGCGTTATTTTCTCTATGATCTGTACCGAGTTTCATTTTCCTATGTCTTACGGTCTCTGAGAAAAATGCCTGTGACAGACGGACGGACGGACAGACAGACAACGAGCTGATTCCATAAGTGTTCCGTTTTGACAATTTTGGTCCGGCACACTAATAACACTGTTTAGAGCGTACTGCACATCTTTGTACACCTTTAGTCTGTGGACTGCATACCCCAGGGATATCTCTTAGGGCCCTGCGCACCCAATATAATAACGCCTTCAGGATGCTGCTGGGGCCGCATGCAGTATGGGCGTAGCAATTTTTTTGAAGTGAAAACTTATTTAGCGGCGTTGTGCACTTTTTGGGATGGGTAAAAAATGTTAAACTCGCGTCGGGACCGTGACGTCACGTGAACGTAAATTCGTAAGACGTAAATCGTAAGACTTAAATTCGTAAGACGTAAATTCGTAAGACGTAAATTCGTAAGACGTAAATCGTAAACCTTAAATTCGTAAGACGTAAATTCGTAAGACGTAAATTCGTAAGACTTAAATTCGTAAGACTTAAATTCGTAAGACGCAAGATTTTGGGATGGGTAAAAACTAAAAATGTTAAACTCGCGTCAGGACCGTGACGGCGCGTAACCTGATAGAAAATTCGTAAGCATAGATATGACCGTGTCGTCACGTGACGTAAGACGTAAGATCGCTTATTTTTTTTTTTCTATGAAACGTCAGGGTCAGATTGACAAATCGGTACAGACAGACAATTGTAATAGAATCTAATCTTATAAAAACCGGTGAAGTGCGAGTCGCGCTACTCGCGCACCGAGAGTTCCGTACAACACCACCACACAACATAATTAACTTACCAATAAAAAAGTGTTTTCTCCGGGACCTTTACCGCGAGACCGACTCACACTTTGCCGGTTTTTATTATTTTGATGTTATACTGTAGAGTTTTCTCTATATTCTCTAAAATTGGGGAATCGAGAAAAACAGGGAACCCTCTATTCTGAAAGCTATAAGTACGTTATTTTGCGTTTTATTGATAAATCAATTTAATTTCCGACATTATCATTGTTTCAAAGATTTTTTTTGGTCTACGTTAAATCGTCAAAGTGACGTTAAACGCCCAAAATATGATGCCATCATAATGTACGCCATCTTATTTAAGGCGTGTAACGTCACTTTGACAGCACTAAAGTCAGTTGTTAGTTTTCTGTCTCTTTTCTTAATCTTATTTTAGAAAATGACAGGAATAAATTTAGTTAAGGCTATTCTACCGTTGGCGCGCTCCATACAAACGTAGTATGGTGATATTTTCAATACTATCTAATTAAAGTCAATGAAATTTTTCAAAAACAATCAAGTAACTAATCTCTATGTCGGTATGAAGTCAGATTTTCGTTAAAATATACAGTTTCAATGCTAGGATTAATTTAAGATTTGTATGGAAATATTTGTGGCACTGTAACTTTAAAACTATAAATTTTATCGAAAATCTGACTTCATACCGACATAGAAATTAGACATAGTTACTAGATTGTTTTTGAAAAATTTCATTCACTTTAATTGGATAGTATTGAAAATATCACCATACTACGTTTGTATGGAGCGCGCCAACGGTAGAATAGTCTTAAGTCGTGGAGAACTATATAGGGTCCTTTTTAATATGCTGACACTTTTTTAAGGGGATGATCAGACCGTCAAACTGAACAACTTCCTCTATGGGACAAACATCGAAAAAAAAAATCATCACTTCCATACAAAACTGCAAACCAACTCGGAGCCAAACGCATGGGACAACTGTTTTTTTTTTTCGCGATTTCGATGTTGATTCCATAGAGAAAGTTGTTCAGTTTCATAGTCTGGTCATCGCCTTAAAAAAGTGTCAGCATATTAAGAAGGACCGTGTATACTATTTATTACCTATTCTGTGGTCGTGGCACAGTTCGAATCGACACCATTGTTTCTGTTTTTAACTTATTGGTGACAAGGTTGGTAAGCACTGTGTAAGCAAATCATCGAGCCAATGCGTATCATTATTAATTAGAAATCAATTTTCTTAAAATTACTGGCATTTGTAGACTTGATTGCGATTGTAGGGTAAAGTGCCCCTTGCGTGCGCAGTTTCCAAGAGTCCGAAGCATCAATTCACTCGCATTAAAACTCTGCAATAAACTATCTTCTTATGTTGGTTAACCCAGCCATGCTTTTCCTATTGCTGTCTCCCATTTGTAATGGAGAGAAGTCTGATTTTTTTTATTCCTCGCTCGGATCCTTGAACTTCATTGTCTAGCGTTCTGAGTGGACGCTGCTGTTCATGCAGGTTTCCTGGTTACGGTGGGCCTATGAAAAAAAAAACAAAAACCTGATAACCAGATAAAATAATGGATTTAGAAGATGCAAAGAATAATCGCGAGACAATAATGCATCCTAAATCACGAGTCTCGGAGCTTTCCGATGGTACCTGGGACACCACATGGAGACGGTCATTAGTGCAATGTTAACTCGTTTATTAATTATTAAGTAGTAAATTGAATTCAGTCTAAATGATGTTTCATTCCAATAAAAGTATTGTGTTCTTTAATTTTTTTAAAAGCCGTTGTGGTCCAGTGGCGAGTAACCTTGCCTGCCGTGCAGGAGGCGATGGTTCGATGCCCGTCCAGGCCGACACGTACCAATGAGTTTTTTTTTGGAATTTACGTACGATTTGTAACACCACTGGCTTTTCGGTGAAGGAAAACATCGTGAGGAAACCTGCATGCTTAAATTTCTAGGCATGTATTGTACCTACTGTCCATTACAAGTGGCGGCGGGCTCACTCCCCGTCACACTGGACATAGTTTCGGTACTACTAGTGAAACGTGGATGTTCTGAAGTTTTAGAATATCTCTGACTACCCCCTCGGGGAATATAGTCGTGAACATATGCTATGCTATGCTATGCTTATGCTAAATTTTTTTGATATTTCTTAGCACGTCATTCAAAACCGCTCATTCCTAGGGCACCTTACCCTATCGCTCGCCACTCAATTTCAATTGCCGATGCTGAGATAATTATGAAAAAGGTAGATTTGTTTTTCATAGTTTCATCTGATTAGCTGAATTATGAAAACACAGCTGGCAAGTGTTTACTTTTTTTTGCATAAGATCAGTTAAAATATTTGGCGTTAGGTATTTTATTTCCCACACAGCACAGAATATCTACTAGATTTCTATTAGATATACAGGGTGTAACAATACGCCCTAGTAATACTGAAGGGGGTGCTTCAGACCATCAAACTGAACAACTTTCACTATGGAGCCAACATCGAGAAAAAATAAAAAAAATCTGCTGTCCCATACAAAGCTGCAGTACCGACTGGACTAAAATGTATGGGACAGCTGATTTTTTTTATTTTTTCTCAGTGTGGGCTCCATAGTGAAAGTTCTTCAGTTTGATGGTCTGAAGCACCCCCTTAAGTATTACTAGGGTGTATTGTTACACCCTGTATTGTAGACACTTAGATATTTTGTAGATATCTATTAGACATCTTGTAGACATTTGTGCTGTTGGGGTTACTTACCTAAAGCAGAAAAAAGGAAAGCAAAATTGTTATAAAATAAAACATTTAAATAGATCTCATCATACTTTCAGCTCGTGTCTTTTTACCTCACGCTGGCGTGTGCAATAGCGTCGGAGAAGAAAGAAGATGATAAGCCCAAAGAAGATAAAAAGCCCAAAAAACCAAGGTTCCCCATTACATGGACGGGATACGAGAAAGTTGAAACACTAAATGAAGAAGAGTTAAAAAGTGTATTAGAATTTCTAAGTTTATTTAAAAGAATGGAATACTGTCCATTTGAAAATCAAGAGTGTAGCGGCAAGACTGTTGATGATGTCATCAAGAAACTTCTAGAAGGCGCTTCTGTTAGTTCTGCACCAAAATATAATATAACAGTACTGATGAGTAAACAGTTCCCCAAAAGACCACCAAAAAGATTAAAATCACATGATGCATCCAGAAAAGAGAATAAATTTATGAGTATGTGGGGATGAAGGTGAAAATATCCCAAGTACAAAAGGTTAAAAACACCTCATAACATAATTTCTTTTTATTTATTTATTCATTGTAAGAAAAATTACAAAAGATTTGAACAATAATTGTACTCGAATTTATTGATTTTACATGTATGCCATGTTAGCTTAATCAAATTAAAGATTGAAAATCTGTCCCGCCGTCCCTTAAAGACGATAATATAGATTGAAAATTTCGTCGTGGCCTGCGGGGCGCCGACAGCTCGGTTGGAGAGGAGCATGCCCCGGAAAGGTAGGTCGTGGGTTCGAATCCCGCTCGCCGCCCGACTTTTTCAATCTTTAATTTAATAATTGTACTTCCAAAACCAAAAACCAGCGGAGGTTTATCCGGAAGTGCAACAAAAAAGTACAGTTTACATCAATCAGAGGACAAATAAGTAGGTAGGTAACTTAAACATGGTGAAATTGGTATCATTATTAGCATCCTTTGAAACTAAGAGTCTACCCATCAAACTGAACACGTTTAGTACGGGAGCAAACCGATCGGACCATAAAAGAAATCAGCTGTTGCATACATTTGAGTCGAGTTGACATTGCAGTTTAGTATAGCATTGTGATTTCGATGTTGTCTCCATAGTGAAAGTTCTTCAGTTTGATGGTCTGAAGCACCCTCTTAGATAATTATGTAACGTATTAAATTATACACCCTGTTTAAGTACCTACTGTGATTTTAATTTAGATTTGAGATTTATGTATACAACGTGTTAATGAATTAACGCAAAACCTCATACACCCCAACTGATTATAACAAAATAATTAGATTGAAACAATAATTTCATTATTTTGATAGTTAAAATTAAAAGTTATGCGCATTTTAAGTTTTGAGGCAAAAATGATTTTTTGTTATCATTTCAGCAATGAATGAAAGCGCTAACGTACTCATGGATACATTTTAATAATCTTGTTTTGGTAGTAAGTCGGGTGAGTGTGCCTGTGCGTAAATTTTAAATTTTAGACACAAATTAATTAATATTTATGTTGAAACCATGTTGGACGGCTCGGTAGCTCACTGGGTAGTGAACCTGCCTGCTGTGCCGAGGGTCGCAGGTTCGAATCACGTAAGGGACAAATATTTGTATGATGAATATGAATATTTGTACCCGAGTCATGGATGTTTGTATGTATATATGTATTCAATATCGTTGTCTAGTCATCATAATACAAGTCCAGGCTAGATTCTGGTACTTTAAAATGTGACTACATAATTTGTGTGACAGTGTAAAAAAATAAAATAAATAAATAAATAAATAAATAATAATAAATAAATAACGCTCACAGGCACATACATTGTAATGATCCCAAGTAAGCCTTAGGCTTTTTGTTATGGGAATCATACAACAACGGCACAAACATATAACATCCATGACCTAACCGGGATTCGAACCCAGGACCCTGGTTTGGCAGTCCGGCGTGGTAACCATTACACCAACCGGGTCGTCTAAATAAATGATAATTCGATTCTGCTCTCGATTCTAAACAAACTACTTTCTAGTTTTGCGTTAATTCATTAACACGTTGCATAGTGACACCGCTTATGACAATCGGATCACTTCTTCCTAGGATTAAGGTCATAAAGTTTTTTTCAAAGAAAAATTTTTTATGGGAGGGCTTTGAAATTCGAATCTGTATTCTGCTTACATTCATGGTATTCTGTAACCTTTTCGTGTGATGAAAGTTCGAATTTTAAATTTGACAGCTGCGGAAGTTTCACTTCTGCTGGGCATCTCGTGACGAGAAACTTTTTTTTTTAAATTAAAACACATCGAATAAATAAGTTTTGACAACCCGGTTGGTGTAATGGTTACGACGCCGGACTGCCAAACCAGGGTCCTGGGTTCGAATCCCGATTCGGTCATGGATGTTATATGTTTGTGCCGTTGTTGTATGGTTTCCATATTAAAAAGCCTTTAGTGCTTGCTTGGGATCATTGCAATGTAGGTATGTGCCTGTGAGCTTTATTTATTTATTATTTATTTATTTAAGTACATTGGATACCTAAATGAGGTGCCATCGGAAGGAGACTGATCTTTAGATCAGAACTGAGAGGTGGCAACCCTAGTTTTCCAGTACTTGGTTTTACAGTACTTTGGTACTCAGTTTGCCGCAACTCTAGGGTTGCCAGGTTCCAAGAAATAATTTTTGAAATTTAATTCAAGTTCATTTTCAAAATGTAAAATTATAATTATATTACCTACCTAATTCTCGTTTTATTTCCCTTGGGGTTGCAATATAAATAGAAGGTTCTATCTGCAGGCATAGATTTAACATAACGCTTACTTGTTGAATACCATCAGTACAGCCAGTGTAAATTTCTTGATTCCATTTCCCCGATTTACAATCCTGCATTCCCCGAAAATTCCCCGATTAAACTCAACGATAAACGCCTGAGTCTATTTCATTAGCAACTACTTGGGATAGTTAACTTACTGCCGAGTTTATGTTTCGCTTGATGAAGGCGCTTCGCAACGGAATCGATCGCTTGACTCAATCAAATTATTTGAGCTCTATTCACATTACGACAGATGGGCGCGGACGGACGCTAAAGGTGCAATGTAAAATAATACCTATTTAAATAACGATAGAGTTGACAGAGAGAAAGCCAAACACGGGCTCCAACGGATAGGGACGGAGCTTTCTCTGTAGACTGTATATGGATTGAAATAGGTATTATTTTACATGCACTCTCCGCGCCCGTCCGCGCCCGTAACGTAATGATGTGAATTTATTGAGCTTTGTTCCTATTTGAACAAGCAACAATAGTTGATTGTTACCAATATTAAAAGTCACAAGTGTGTTATCGTAGTTGTTTTGTAGATATCATTTTTATGGTCATCACATCACCATTATGGACCTTCCTTATCAAGGACCTAGGGTTTTCTGTAAATTGTATACCTACCTACTAGTAGCATCAAGAATTCAAGATAAATTTTATGACTATGGAGGTATTAAGGATCAAATAATAATTCGGTGATACCAGTTTTCATGTTCATAAGAAATTTTCCAAGACTAGTAAAACGAAAAATCTATAATTGCAATATTAAAATCAGAAAATACCTTTTACTTTGAAGGTAAAAAATTATTTTTTGTCTATTGTTTGTGTCATCATCATCTTGATACTTTATGTGTTGCCAATGTAAGTATAAACTTTTTATTACCTTTATAATTATGTAATAACACCGAAAACATTAGTTTGTTGTATATTTATTTGCAACAACCTAACATTTTCATTCATTTAAATTTTTGTTGGTTTATTAACAAACAGTGACTGCACAAAAACTCGATCAATAATTCAAAATAGCAAAATGTCTTTCACGTTATAACCATCATAAATTAAATTTCATAACCTACTTATTAACAAATTGCTCCCTAAAATTAGAGAATCGAGAAAAACAGGGAACACTCTAGATCTGACACCTAAGTTATTGAGTTTTTGGCGGGCATTCGATAGCTACGTTTGGGGTCCACATATTTTATCGAATTTGTATTGTTTATAGTGAGTTTTGGTTCGTAAGATTGGTGTTGTTTTGCGTAACAAAGTGTCTTGCAAGAGAACAATATACAGTTCAGTGAAATATGATGGTGTATGGGCGTAAACAGTCGGTCGGTTCACCTCTTTCCTGGGGACTTCTGCATTTCCTGCGTATTTCGATTGTCTCCAAAAACTCCAAAGAAGCGTCAAAACGTCGAACACCAACGTTTCGAGGCTTAAAATTCATCGTCATCTATCATCCTCATCCACTATCAAAATTAAGAATATGAAGAAGAAAACGTAGATATGGCTTTAAAGGACATAGTATCTAGAGCCATTAAACACATTTGGAAAAAAAATGGCAGCTAAGTTATTTTGTTTTTTTATTGATAATGATAAATCAATTTAGTTTCCGACATATCATTGTTTCTTTTTTTAACCTATTGGTGACAAGGCACAGTTAGACACAGTTTATCACTGTGTATGCAAATCATCGCGCTTGATAATACGCATCATTATTAATTAGAAATCATTTTTTTTTTAATTTACTAATTTCATCGTATTTGCAGACTTGATTGCCATCATTGTAGGGTAAAGTGCCCCTTGCGTGCGTGGTTTCCAAAAGTTCGAAGCATTCATTCACTCGTATCAAAACTCTGCCATAAAGAATCTTCTTTGGCTTACTCACTCAGCCATGCTTTTCAAGCTTGCTCATTCCTAGGGCGCCTTACCCTATCACTCGTCACTCAATTTCAATTGCCGATGTTGAGATAATTATGAAAAAGGTTGATTTGTTTTTCATAGTTTCATGTGATTAACTGAATTATGAAAACACAACTGGTGAGTATTTACTTTTTTGCGTTATTAGTAAATATTTGGCATTAGGTATTTATTTACCGCAGAAAAAGGAACCAAAATTGATATACAACATTTAAATAGATCTCATCATACTTTCAGCTCGTGTTTTTTTACGTCACGCTGGCGTGTGCAATAGCGTCGAAGAAGAAAGAAGATGAAAAGCTAAAAGAAGATGAAAAGCCCAAAAAAGATGACAAACCCAAAGAAGACAAAAAGCCCAAAGAAGATAAAAAGCCCAAAGAACCAGCGTTCCCCATTACATGGACAGGTTACGAGGAAGTTGAAACACTAAATGAAGAAAAATTAAAAAGTGTATTAGAATCTCTAAGTTTATTTAAAAGAATGGAATACTGTCCATTTGAAAATCAAGAATGTAGTAACAAGACCGTTGATGTTGTCATCAAGAAAATTCTAGAAACCGCTGTTGTTAGCTCTACGCAAAGAGATAATGTACCACCACTTAAATTCTCTGGTAGACCACCAAAAAGAGTAAAATCAACTGATACATCCAGAAAAGAGAATAAATTTATCAATGCAAACGGCGGTGCGAGTAAGAAGTTACGGAAACCTAAAAAGTGGGGATGGTGAACGTATGATTGATGAAATAAGCTATTATATTATTTAGAGTCCTAAGAGATAGTACTCAATCATCCGTTTTGTTTTTACTGATAAATCAATTTAGTTTCCGTACCCTAGGAGCTAGAAGGCGATGAATAAAAAACACGTGATTTAGTTAAATGAAAATGTTGTGCTTCTCCGTACCTAATCTATTTATAAATCTCTACACTTAATTAGGTCAAATTCTGGCTAGCGACAGTCGTTGCATTTACCTAGAGGGGGTCCACTAAGTATTCAAAAACCAAAGGGTAAATACGTAATACTGACAAATAAAAGTAGTTTTAGTTATTAGATCATAGTATTTTATATTTAGTAAGCATGAGGTAATGTTGCCAGATCAGTACCTATATAGTTGCTAAATCTATGCCAGACCAATGCAAAGTGACCATGATAAAGATAAGGCTGATTCTGATATGTTGCTATATACATATAATACGCACCAAATAATTATACTGCATTTAAAATGACAGACCATTTAAACGTTAATTTCATGCCGCCAGACCAGGCCAAACTTCGTATAGGGGACCTCTTCACAAAAAGATAAAGCTGATTTTTATACGTTGCTGTATACTCACAAAATATACTGCATTTGAAATGACATACCGTTTTTCATCTCGCAATAGATGACTATCATCATGTAAAGAGGTACCCCATGCAAACTTTGATGTCGTTTGGCGGCATGAAAGTAACGTGTAAACGGTCTGTCATTTCAAATGTAGTATATTTTGTATGTAAACAACAACATATAAAACAATTAAATGCTATGTGAAGAGTTCCCGCATACAAACTTTGAAGTTTTCTGGCGGCATGAAAGAAAAGAGTAAACGGTCTGTCATTTCAAATGTAGCATATTTTGGTAAGTGCACTGCAACATATTAAAGAATCAGCGTTGTCATTATCACGTAAAGAGGTCCCTCAAACAAAGTCTAAAGTCATGTGGTGGCATGAAAGCATCGAGTAAACGGTCTGCCATTTCAAATGCAATATTATTTAGTGAGTGTGACAGCAAATTTGTCTTTATGATATGACTGAGGCCCCCCATACAAAGTTTGAAGTCATAAGTCTGGCAGCATAAAAACAACTAGTAAACGGTCTGTCATTTCAAATGCAGTATATTTGGTGAGTATACAGCAAAATCAGCCTTGTATTTATCATGTGACTGAGTTCAACAAAGATTGGCCTGGTCTAGCGTTATGAAAGCAACGAGTAAAGGTATGTCATTTCAAATGAAGTTTGTCTTTGTTTGACCTGGTCTCCAACTCTGCCCTGCAAATTTTTCAAACATTTTAGACCAATAAATAGCATTTTTGTTACTAAAAACATTAGGGAAGTACCTAATTAAATGGTTTGCCGTTATTGAAGGTCAACAACAAAAATTAGCCGTTAAGAGGGGGTGATATCTATTTTGTCTGTTTTCGACCCGATTTTTGGTAACCAAATTATTAAAATATATATATAGTTCACGTAACAGTATAGATACGTTCTTTCTGCAGTGAATCTAACCGTTGAAAACACGATTCTATTAAATATTCTCGATAGAAAAGAGGAGCAAAGTAAGCTCGATTTCAGATTTATAACCAGTTTTACAAGAATCACCCTACTACACCATTTCTCAAAAATTTAACGAATAAGCAGGCAGCTTGTAATAGTATAAATGTGTCTGCTTAATAAACAGACACACAAAATACACTACAAAATAATTACTTGGTCAGCAAGATTTTACAATTGGTCTGCAGAGAAAACATGTTTAGAAGCAGTTTATCCGATATCACAGCCCGGAGACTGCATACAAAAATTTGAAATTGACAAGATGACGTCAGCACATGCGAAACCAAAGAAATTGAACCTTTAGTCTTCTTCGTAGGTAACGAGTAACCAATGCGAGGTAGCCAGAGCGCGATAGAGGGGGGTGAGGTTAAAAGTTGATGGGAGGAAGGAAGCCCCAAATGGCACATGTAGCATTATAAGAGACCACTTTTGGTGTACACGGAAACTAAAGGCTGTATAAGATGGTGTTACAATGGTGTTAACAGCGCTGTTAACACCGATATAACTCTTATTTGGGCACAAGTTATACAGCCTAAGGTTCTATATTGGAATTATAATGGGCCACAAGGCATTATATCAGCTGCTTAACAGAATACGAGTGTCCTGTTATACAGCCTAAGGTTCTATATTGGAATTATAATGGGCCACAAGGCATTATATCGGCTGCTTAACAGAGTACAAGTGTCCTGTTATACAGACTAAGCCATTATATTGGGGTTACTGCTATACTTAAATAACGCTTGAGGTTCTACATTATACTTCTAGCATCAGCAGAGTGTGTACATAAAAACCTGAATTTATTTTATTAGTAGAGTTAAATTCTTTAAATAAATTCCGTGAGTGTTGGTTATTAATGGCGAAGTGAAGTTTTATTGAGAATTTGTGATAACCTAGTTAAATACACTTTTATAATATTAGCCTGTGAAAACATTTGGGAATGCAAGTTCATTGTGAATGTTTATATGGTTTTATAGCAAATGTTTTACGCGCCTCGGAAATATTTCGTTTTTAATTAGAAATATTGTGAAAATAATTACACGTCAAAATATATGTGTACATTTTTTGTGTCTGATTTACATTTAATCATACAAAGTTTTATTTTATATTATAATAAATATGTGTTTTACGTGTAAATAAAAGCAGAAATCATTAGTAAAACATAAACAACACCATAATTTTATTTATCATATGGTTAAGTTATAACAAAATGGCGCTTTCTTAAGAAACCTATGTGAACTCTTATAATCCTGAATTAACGACTATGGCTGTACAAGAGTACACACCGGTTCCTCTATAACGCTTATTGCAGTAAATAAGAGTTCAAGTGAACCAATATGCAGCCTGTCGGCTTATATTAGTGTTATTATGGTTCACATCAACGCTTAAGCCATTCATGTGAACTACTTAAACGCCATTATGCAGACTAAAGCAATATAGTGGTATTTTCTGTAGCCATTTTACTGCCAAATGCTGTATTTCTGAGTTACAAGAGTATCTCGGAATACCTTTGGTGTTCACGAGTGCTAATATAACACCTTTAAGCAGCTTTGAAAAAGAGGCTAATAACAGAGTTGAGGTGAACCAATATAGAACCTTAAGCGTTAAATCACTCTACGTGTACACCACTTTACTGCCAAATGCTGTATTTCTGAGTTACAAGGGTATCTCGGAATACCTATGGTGTTCACGAGTGCTAATATAACACCTTTAAGCAGCTTTGAAAAAGAGGCTGAATAACAGAGTTGAGGTGAACCAATATAGAACTTTAAGCGTTAAATCCCTCTACGTGTACACCACTTTACTACCAAATGCTGTATTTCTGAGTTACAAGGGTATCTCGGAATACCTATGGTGTTCACGAGTGCTAATATAACACCTTTAAGCAGCTTTGAAAAAGAGGCTGAATAACAGAGTTGAGGTGAACCAATATAGAACTTTAAGCGTTAAATCACTCTACGTGTACACCACTTTACTACCAAATGCTGTATTTCTGAGTTACAAGGGTATCTCGGAATACCTATGGTGTTCACGAGTGCTAATATAACACCTTTAAGCAGCTTTGAAAAAGAGGCTGAATAACAGAGTTGAGGTGAACCAATATAGAACTTTAAGCGTTAAATCACTCTACGTGTACACCACTTTAACTCTATTGGCTGTACAGTAGTTCACCTTTAAGCAGCTTTGAAAAAGAGGCTGAATAACAGAGTTGAGGTGAACCAATATAGAACTTTAAGCGTTAAATCACTCTACGTGTACACCACTTTAACTCTATTGGCTGTACAGTAGTTCACATTGACTCTTTTAAGATGCTAGCATTACAGTGGTATAATTCTACACCTTTATACAGCAATAATCATATTTTACTGCCCCTATAATGCTCTTAAGCAACCAATGCGATATAGGCTGTAAGAAGGCATTTTTGACAGCTGCTCTAACTCTGATCCCGTTACAATAGTATCCGTTCCTGCTCTTATAATGCTATTATAAAGACTAAAGCGTAATAAGCAGCTCTAAGTTCTCAGTTGAACCCTATTATTAAAAACCGCGCGCTAAATCTGATGATCGACTTCATGAGTGACAGAGTTCAACATGTAGTAGGAAAAGGCGGAGAAATCAGATCCACGGGGCTCACGGCAGAGAAGGGCGTCCCACAAGGATCGTCCCTATCGAACTTAGCTTTCTCTTTGCTGCTAAACGATTTGCCAAACGCAATAACTGATGGCCAAATTTTTATGTACGCAGATGACGTTGCTGCAGTTATTACCGCGCAGTCTCTAGACATCCTTGAGCACCGATTGAATTCTGTCGCTCATCAGTTGATGGTGTGGTTTCGTCAAAATGGGTTGATCCTGAACCTCGCTAAATCCTCATATATGCAGTTCAACCTCTCGGGTCATGCACGTAGACCGTTGCTTGTTAATATTGACGGAGTTGTAATTGAGCAGGTCAAGTCTGCAGCCTTCTTGGGGTTCCAACTTGACCAGGCAGTGACATGGTGCGATCATGTTGACAAACTGTGCCAAAAGTTGGGCAGAGCCTGTTTCGCACTGGGCCGTTTGGCCTCTACCCTGTCTGTAGATGCAGTACGTACTTGCTATTTTGCAAGCGTTCAGTCTCTCCTACAATATGGTCTCGAGTTTTGGGGACGGGCAGCCGACTGGGAGAGAATATTCCGTATGCAAAAACGTGCCATTCGAGTTATTGCACGCGTGCCTTCAGACGTATCTGCACGCCCATTTTTTGTGTCATTCGAAATAATGACACTGCCGTGCCGTTTTGCTTATATATCAGGTTGCCACGTATGTAAGAGCGAACCTCGACAAGTACCAGAAGCTAGGGGAACGTCACACGTACAATACGAGAAGTAGAAAACTGCTTAGTTCAATCCCACATTCATTGGAGAAAGCAACCAGAACGATACATGCGATGGGTCCCCCTGTGTACAACAGGCTGCCTGTTGAAATACGGGATGCCCCGAGCTTTGTTAATTTTAAATACAGGCTGCGTAAATGGCTTGTCGAGCAGTCCTTCTACAGTCATAATGAATATATGTTACTTAAAGTAACCACAAATTGATTATTTTTATATTTGACATTATTACTCTTGACATTTATAATTATAACTTTGTTAATTGTATTATTATTATTTTTTGTGACATGTAATGAATATTACGAATAAATTATGATTATGATTATGATTATGATTATTAAGTGTTAATTAATGCAACAAGTTCCGAGTTACACCAAAAGTGGTCTCTTATAATGCTACATGTGCCATTTGGGGTGTCCGTACTGTATCTAGTAATAGATACACTTTATTATATTATGCCGATAGGTATGCATAATATTATGGTTTAGAGATTAAAGTCTGTCCCGGAACCGACTCAGAGCACCTGATTTCATTGGGTTAGGTTAAATTCTGTCTAGGAATCAAATCAGAGCATCCCACTTCATTGGGTTAGGTTAGGTTAAAGCCTGTTCTAGAACCAACTCAGAGCCCACCACTTCCACGCAATCTTGTCTGTTCCCATTCGAGTTTCTTTTTAACTAGTTGTAGCCATGGATGGCAGTCAATGTATAGGCACAGCATCGCTGGTAATGATTGCGACTATGCGTATCATTATTAATTAGAAATCAATTTTCTTAAAATTACTGGCTTCTTTGCATTTGTAGACTTGATTGCGATTGTAGGGTAAGGAGCCCCTTGCGTGCGCGGTTTCCAAGCACATTAAAACTCTGCCATAAAGTATCTTCTTGGGTTGGCTTATTAATAGCCATGCTTTTCCTATTGCTGTCTCCCGTTTGTAACGGAGATACGAAACTGTTGTACTTACCTGACTCAAATATATAGGACACCTGATTTTTTTCGCGAGGTAGGCTCGATAGTGAAAGTTGTTCAGTTTGATGGTCTTAATAATCTGAATTCACCGTTTCAGTCTGCGGAGGGCTGCCCCTAACATCCTGTATACAACGTGTTAATAAATTAGCGCAAAACCTCATACACCCCAACTGATTTATAACAAGCTAATTAGATTGAAACAATAATTTCATTATTTTTATAGTTAAATTTTAAAGTTATTCGCATTTTAAGTTTTGAGGCAAAAATGATTTGCTATCATTTCAGCAATGAATGAAAGCGCTACCGTACTCATGGATACGTATTTTTATAATCTTGTTTTGGTAGTAAGTAGGGTGAGTGTGCCCATGCGGTGGGTTGACATCGGGTTCAGAAAATTTTAAATTTTACGAACAAAATATTTAAAATTTTTATGAAAAAAAAAATCCTGTGTTCAAAACATGATAATTCGATTCTCCTCTCGATTCTAAACAAACTACTTTCTAGTTTTGCGTTAATTCATTAACACGTTGTAGATACCTACTTACAACGGGCACCATCAAGTGTGCTTTGCACACGTCAATGTGCAGAGCACACTTGGTGTCATACTATGCCATTAGTGCTAATTTTAACTCATTTATTGATTAATTATTAGTAATTTGAATTCAGTCCAGTGATTTTTCATTCCAATAAAAGAGTATTGTGTTCTTTAATTTTGAGATATTAGCAAATCTTTCAAGCCCGCTCATTCCTAGGGCGCCTTACCCTATTGCTCGTTACTCAATTTCAATTGACGATGTTGAGATAATTATGAAAAAGGTAGATTTGTTTTTCATAATTTCATCTGATTAGCTGAATTATGAAAACACAATTGGCAAGTATTTCGTATTTTTTTCGTAATTTACCATTGATATTGTATACAGGGTGTAACAAAACACCCTAGTAATACTTAAGGGGGTGCTTCAGACCATCAATCTGAACAACTTTCACTATGGAGCCAACGTCGAGAAAAAATAAAAAAAATCTGCCGTCCTATACTACTACGGTACTGCAGTTTAGTATGAAAGAGCGGATTTTTTTTTCGCAGCTTCGATATTATCATAATCATAATCATTTAGCATCATAATATCATCATATTGGCTCCATAGTGAAAGTTGTTCAGTTTGATTGTCTGAAGCACCCCCTTAAGTATTAGGTACTAGGGTGTTTTGTTACACCCTGTTTAGAGTCCTTCTTATTAACTTAGCCACTGTTCCCGGCAAGTCAAAGTGACCCTGTTTAAGGCCTACTGTCAGGCGTTCTACACCAGCCAACTGTGGTACGGGTACACGAAGAGAGCGTACAGCTCTCTTCGTGTACAGTACAATAACGCGTTCCGGGCCATGCTCAACCTGCCCTGGCGGTGTAGTGCGTCTGGCATGTTTGCTGAGAGCAGGGTTGACGACTTCTTTGCCGTTATGAGGAGACATAAGACCTCGTTTCACACGAGACTCACGAATAGTACAAATCTGATTGTAAAGGAAGTGTTTGGCACCATTTACTCGGTATCGAAGCACTATATGACGATGACTCTATAAAAGGTTCTGCTCAATGGTAAATGTAATTTAATGTAATGTAATGATGTAATGTAATGAAATAGCTCCTATGTAGTTGTTTGACATAATAATAATCCTAATTTTAATTTTTAATTTTTAATCTTACTTTAATATACTTGTATATTAAAAGTGTACTATGGGTGTTTTTACCTGAAATAAAAATGATTTATTATTTATTTATTTATTTTATTAATATGCTGACACTTTTTTAAGGGGATGATCAGACTGTCTGCTGAACAACTTTCTCTATGGCACCAATACCGAAATCGCGAAAAAAAAATCGGCTCTTCTATACAAAACTGCACACCTTCTCGAGCCAAATGTATGGGACAGCTGATTTTATTTTCGCGATTTCGATGTTGGTATAGAGAAAGTTGTTCAGTTTGATGGTCTGGTCATCCCCTTAAAAAAGTGTCAGCATATTAAGAAGGACCCTGTATAGCTCACAAAGAGCTCTTTTTTTACCATATCACAGTAAACATGCCAAATACGACTAAGTTTATGAAGAACAAAATACAACATCATTTCGTGCCACCAAACAGCATGCATACTTGATTTGTTATAAAACATTTAAAAGATCTCATCATACTTTCAGCTCGTACTTTTTTACCTCACGCTGGCGTGTGCAATAGCATCGAAGAAAAAAGAAGATGACAAACTCAAAGAAGATAAAAAGCCCAAAAAACCCACGTTCTCCATTACATGGACGGGATACGAGGAAGTTGCAACACTAAATGAAAAAGATTTAAAAAGTGTATTAGAATTTCTAAGTTTATTCAAAAGAATGGAATACTGTCCATTTGAAAATCAAGAATGTAGCGGCAAGACCGTTGATGATGTCATCAAGAAACTTCTAGAAACCGCTGCAGCTCTACGTCAAAAGATAATTTCCCCGATAGTCCACCAAAAAGAGGAAAATCAAATGATATGAACAGAAAAGAGAATAGATTTGTAAAAGCAAACAGCGGTGCGAGTAAAAGAGTACGGAGACCTAAAATGTGGTTGCGATTTTATTCTTCTCACCAAAATAAAATAAATAAACAACTCATAGTCTGTAGACACCAAACAATTAAAGCCACCCAGGTAGCACTGCTCACAGAAGATAACGATAACCAATTAAAGAGTCAATTGTAACATTTTTTTTAACACGATATAGAAACTATTAACCGAAGCCGTAAGCCGTAAAAGTCGAACCTATTTTGTCTGTTTTCGAACCGGCTTTTGAGAACCAAATTATTACATTTAATATATATATAGTTCAAATAACAGTGTAGATACGTTCTTTCTGCAGTGAATCTAACCGTTGAAAACACGATTCTATTAAATTTTCTCGTTAGAAAAGAGGACCAAAGTAAGCTCGATTTCAGATTTATAACCAGTTTTACAAGAATCACCATACACCATTTTTTCTGAATATACCATCATTTGAAAAATTCTACCCGATGAATTTTACCCCAAACACCCAAGAAAACAGATATTGATGAAAAATACGTTTTTTGCGATCTTGCTTTCAATTGATGCGGGACGACTAATTGCAAAAGTTTGCTTGTTAGAAAGAGACGCTTGCACTGGGACAACTAGCCTTAATGATAAAAGCTCGCTTTGTACCCTTCTCATTCTTGTTTATCCACAGAGAGTGCTATCTTTAGCTTAAAACATACTGTCAAATACTATACGGCGCGGAGGACGCCTATATACGTGTGCTTTCTGGACTTGTCCAAAGCGATTGATCTCGTGGTGTACGATCTGCTCTGGGACAAACTGGAGGGTGAGGGTGTGCAGGCGGAATGCATCTCCCTTCTTTAATTCTGGCAGAAAAACAAAAAAACTAGGTGAGATGAGTATTTGTTGGAATGCGGGGTGAGACAGGGGGGGGGGGGGGGGAGGGCTGAGCTCGCCTCTCCTGTTCAACCTGTACGTCAACCAGATTATTGAATGACTCAGCAGCACACACCTCGGATGTGACATTGACGACACATGTCTCAATAATATCAGCTACGCTGACGACATGGTGCTGCTGAGGCCCTCGATTAGAGCACTGAAAAAGCTACTGTCTACCTGTGAGGCGTACGCGAAGGCTCACGGTTTAAAATATAGCTCTAATAAGAGTGAATTGTTAATATTTAAAGCGGGCACGCATCTTTCCGATCATGTGCCTCCAGTACGCCTCGCCGGCGGCGTGGCGCTAGAGCTGGTCGACAAGTTTAAATACCTGGGTCACCGAGTGACGAGTGACCTCCAAGACGACCCAGATATAGATGGCAGGGCATTGAAGAAGCAATATGCTCGCCCTCAGATTCACTCTATGTCTTTAGGGCTTTTTGTAAATCTCTACACTAAACAAAAGTTTTGACCTTCCTAAAAAAAATTATGTATATTTTTACGACCCTTGTTGCTTGGGGATATTACTTATGTCTAGTTTCATTTTCTGAATACACCCTTAAAAGGTTTCTAGTCATTGAAAAATAGGGGTGTACTATTTTTTGCTTCTAGCGAGATAATTATACGAGTAAAAAACAAATATTTATTAGTTCACCAATAATATTTTGATAGTTTTTTACTTTGTTTTAAATAACTAGAGGTTTATAATGATATTTCAATATTTGGACGCTTTTAATGAAAGCACTGTAGAATACACCTTTCTACTAAGGGTTGGTTGAGGTTGATGTATATAATGAAACACAGATATAGTCTTCACTAGTCAATGTGACTAGCGCACGTCCGCACAGCACGGCGGTCGGTGCACGAATACCGAGCGAATGCACGATAGATATTCACCACAGACCGCGTCTGCCGATAGACGGCGCTACCGGCGCTTTCCACATTAACTACTCTTTATTGCTGTACACTACATCCCTTTCTTGTTTTAATTTATTTTTTACCTTTACTCGAATCTACCACCGCTTCGGAAGGTATAGCCCGTGGAGAAGAAGCGGCGCAAGAAACTCCACAGTTTAGCTAATCTCTTAAATCTTATTTACAATACAGTGTTGACTGTTATCAATGCTATTACATCAAACAAATTACGAATAACTTATTGAGACTAATTTGTTTACAGAAAATAGATATTTATCAAATATTGATCTGAAATTGTCAAACACCAAATTCAACGATAAACAATGTTTATGGAAATTTTAATCTCATTATATTAGCATATTTCAGTTATTGTTACTTCTGTTCTATGCTATCCCTTCCCTATAAAAATGTTTTTCTATTGATAGGTATTGGTAGGTATTGGTAGGTTGATTGGTAAAAGAAAGAAAGAAAGAAAATATTTTTATTTGCAAACAACAAAACACACTGACAAAATAAGGTAAGTAAGGTAGGTGGTAAGTAAACCTACAAAAATAACGTTCCATAGATCTTTATTATCTCTTATTTATTTATTTTGGCTAACTAGTAGTCAAAGTCACTGCTTCAAGATCGCTTCCATTTCCGTTTTATCAAATTAAGGAGGTAAGGACAAGAGTGAATCTGTGATAAGCACATACACTTATGGACTCAAAATATTCTGGCGGGTGCCAGCCATTGCAATTAAGCACTCACAGCTATTTTATTTGCATGACCCTTTAGCTTTTGCTAACAACTTGATAGTTGCATGGCTCTGTAACCCATATCATTTTATTGTTGCATGATATTTTAGCTTTCGCTAACAACTTCATAGTTGCATGGTCCTATAACCCATATAATTGTACAGTTTCATGAATGCTGATATAACGCTGACTGACAACAATATTAAGTAAGGTACACTAGGTCGCTTTCGTTGCCAGCTATGTTCAGTAGTTACCTTTAGTTAGTCGACTAGACTAGTTTTGAGATATCAGCAGTTTCAATTTAATGGACCCTTTTAATAAATAGATACAATTTAACTCAACCTATACAGATAAAATGCTGATACCTAAATTAAAATAATAATCGTAATAATTCAATTCAATGTTCTTTGACCCACTTTAATGCTGATCTTTGACGGTGTTGCAATTACTCAAAAGATTCGCAATTTAATACGTAGTCACAATTTAATGTTACGGGCAGGTAAAAAATCAGAGTTCACACATTACTGTCGCTCTCATTTAGGGCTCTATGCCACGAGCACAATTTCAGCCAACGCCCTGTCTTATTCATCTATTTCCCCTTTGGTCTGTAACAAGTTCTACCCCATTAGTATTGGAATAAACTGTTGTAGTTGAAAAGCTTGTCATTCTCTCACCATTTGGTAAGTCATTCCGTCTATAAACCAAAAATAAAAAAGAAGTCTAGCCTACTACAACAGTATGCTAGACTAGAAACTTGAGATTTGATTCCGCCATCTTGGTACTCACGAATATTGTTTTAGCAAAGGGTCTGATGGTGGTCTACCCTATGAGTTATTTTGTCTTCTATACCTAAGCATTCAGTCACTAAAGCAGTATTCCAAATAAATTTTATAAATTGGCATAATATTTCCTGCCGTTCAACAGTGAATAAGTTATTTTAATTAATTTCCCTTATACATACATTTCTTTTTAGAAACAAATTATCTGATATCAACTTACAGTAGAGCAAAACTATATTATGTTATTTGTAGTTAAAATGTATCTCTGTCATTGAATTACTTATTTATTATTAGAATTCCTATGAAGCATTAAGTGACGAGATATTTTGTAACTACAAAGAGTAGTTTGGTTATTAGGTATACATACATACCTATACATTTCTATAACAATAAAAATAAAATAAACTATTATATACATGTAACGTCATGAAACTCATGAAAATATTGTGTAATGTAAGGTATACTTAGATATTTATCTGAAACATTTGTTACTTACTCATTATTTAAACACTAATAATGTTTTCATTTTAAGAACCATACAGTTATATCATTTGGTAGGCTTTAAGAAAATAATGCTATTTTTAATTACAATGTACATGAATTAAGTGCAACTGTTGTTTCAACTTAATTGCGTGGCGTAATATTATTACAGAACTGCAAATCATTTTGTTTTTTGACTTGCTTGCACTGAAATTATATTCTTTATTTAAAATATTATGATTAACCGATTTGGTTCAAGTACAGTATAGTATACTTTAACACATACAAATGAATAAATTAACAGTGCAGTGCAGTGCCTGCAGTGATTAGGTAAGATACCGATTTTATCTATACAAAGAAGAAAGTGCAATAAGTCATTAATTCCTTTAGAGTTATTCATAAAATGCGTAGCTACTCACAATAATTAATGTCAATGGAATGACAAACTACAAGCTGCCAATAATTATATATTTGACTTGTCATCTGAATGACCAACTACAAGCTGCTGATAATGAAATAACAGTTTTTTTTTCAATTGAATGACCAGCTGCAAGTTGCTAATAATTATTTTATTTATTTGACTTGTCACCTGAATGACCAACTACAAGCTGCTGATAGTAAATTTGATAGCATTTGATGCCCAGCTAAAAGTTGCAAATGTCAATTGAATGACCAGCTACAAGTTGCTAATGTCAATTAAATGAACAGCTGAAAGCTGCCAATGTCAATTGAATGACCAGTTACAAGTTGCTAATGTCAATTAAATGACCAGCTGAAACATGCTAATGTCAATAAAATGACCAGCTGAATGATGCTAATGTCAATTGAATGACCAGCTACAAGTTTCTAATGTCAATTGAATAACCAGCTAAAAGCTGCCTATGTCAATTGAATGACTGAATAACCAGCTACAAGTTGCTAATGTCAATTAAATGACCAGCTGAAAGATGCCAATGTCAATTGAATTACCAGCTACAAGTTTCTAATGTCAATAGAATGACCAGCTAAAAGCTGCCTATGTCAATTGAATGACCAGCTGTACGTTGCTAATAACTGTTTGTTGTACATGGCAAACCACTAACCATTAACCAGCTACAAGCTGACAATATCAGAGTAATCATTGGAGTATTAATTGGATACATTTTCTCTTTATTAAGCAATAAAGCAAGTAGGTATGGTTCAATCGGCGCCTTAGCAGTCGTCCTGTTGAAGGCTGGTTTCTCTGTGACATCTAGGAACATACAATCTGCGAACAAAATTGTTAACCAGTATTATCGGTTTGGTTATGAATGTTATGATGCTTGAATATGATATAGTTATTAATCTTCTCTCAACTGAGATGAGCGTTTCTTGTTAAAATGTGAGTAGGTATTTCAAGAAATACTAAATTTAATATGAAATCACCTGATCATTTTCTGATCTTTTTTGATACTTTTTGTAAATAATTGTCTGAATTAACATTGATCCTTAAAATATAAAATTCCTTGCTCAAATAGCCAAAGAAACTAATTAGTTTCGCCTGGAGTAATTACATCTATAATTATGACATTAACAATGTTGCAAAGATAAGATCAACGTAAGGTTACCGAATTGAAGTTCTATAAAGTATAGATTACGTCAAACAAGTTCCGGTAACAAATCGGATGATGATGATGATTGGCAATTATGTTGGTACTATTGATGTTTGAATTGAAATATTTTCATGAACTAGTACCACCAAATAAGCTCCGAATGTGTTGTATATTATTATTGTTCTCGCATACCTACACTGAGAATGTCCAATAAGTAAAACGTTTAAAACGTTAAACTTTGGATTTCAACTTAAAGTTTTTGTGACATCAGAATGTTCGTCACGCCGAATGTTCGTTACGCCGAATGTTCGTTACGTCGAATGTACGTTACTCAGAACATTCGTTACGTCAAATGTTCGTGACGCCGAATGTTCGTTACGCCGAATGTTCGTTACGCCGAATGTTCGTTACGCCGAATGTTCGTTACGCCGAATGTTCGTTATGCCGAATGTTCGTTACGCCGAATGTTCGTTACGCCGAATGTTCGTTACGCCGAATGTTCGTTACGCCGAATGTTCGTTATGCTGAATGTTCGTTACGCCGAACATCCGTTACGCCGAATGTTCTATACGTAGAATGTTCGGTACGCATAATGGTAATAAGTAACTTTTATTAGAGACCATTACAACTACGAAGTAAGACAATTACTTAAAAATGACAATGCGTCAATATAAGTATAAAAAACTATTGGAATAAACTCACTTGGCATATCTTGGTTACCTAATCCTGTTCGTCTCGAATCAAGACACTATTCTTAACCTTTGGTATGCCAGAACGCGGATCAGCATGATGAAAACCATTTATTTCTATTGTGTCTGGTTTTTCCGGCATACGAGAGGTTAATGGGCGTATTTTGGATACCTATTAGGCCATAATGACGGACTACAAGCATGCATTAGTATATGCTCACGACTACACTCCCCGAGGAGCAGTCAGAGACTCCAAAACCCCAGGACACCCTTGCCCCACCAGCACCGAAACTCCGTCCAGTCACGTGTGACGGGCAGTGAAACTGGAGCTACGGACTACGAGGCCCTTTTATATTGGCGGAATGCTTTGAATAAATTCTTTTAATCGTTTAAAGTAATACAGAATGATTTCGTGACCTTAAAGATTGATGTCCACAGCTGGCGTACATTTGTCCATCCTAGGCGCCGCGCCGCGCCGTCACGTGTTGTCCCACACCTTACTCCTGTCTGGTCTCCCCTCTTTCCTCCAGCATCAGCATTCGATGATCGACATGTGGGAAAAGAAATGCAGTATGTAGATAATTCCAAATAAACGATTTAAAATCGGGACAAAAAACTATTTTTCCTTTTCTTTTGAAATATATTTTTATCACTGTGAACTTTAGGCAAAAATAAAGCAACGCTAGCAGAAACCAGATAATTAAGATAATTCCCAATAAACGATTTAAAATCGGTACAAAACTATTTTTACTTTTCTTTTGAAATATATTTTAACACTGTGTAACTTTTTAGGCAACAAACAAAGCAACGCTATTAGAAACCGTCTTCGATTGTGTTTAAATAAATCGCTTAGCTTCCTTAAAGGAACAGTGTAATTTTATTTCGTAGGCACCGTTTGTATTTTTACATTTTTAACACTCAACAAACTGATAAGCACTTTACTCACGTGAATTTCGAATCCCGTCGTCGCCAATGTAGAATACACCTTTCTACTAAGGGTTGGTTGAGGTTGATGTATATAATGAAACACAGATATAGTCTTCACTAGTCAATGTGACTAGCGCACGTCCGCACAGCACGGCGGTCGGTGCACGAATACCGAGCGAATGCACGATAGATATTCACCACAGACCGCGTCTGCCGATAGACGGCGCTACCGGCGCTTTCCACATTAACTACTCTTTATTGCTGTACACTACAAGCACAATATTTATTTAACAATATTTTCTGATTGGACGATATTATTTTAGTTTGTAGGTCAAATTGCAACGTTCAACAGAATTGCAATCAGCTCCACCCGGGCGAATCAAACCAATCGACAATCCCAATTATAATATTGGATTTCTGCGGTGAAACTTTGTCTAGGTTAGGTACTTCAGAACCTAAAGAAATTGTAGGTTCCATCATCATCATCATCAGCCTATCACCGCTGAAAATAGGCCTCACCCAAGGCGCGCCACAAAACTCTGTCCTGAGCCTTCCTCATCCAGTCGCTCCCCGCTACTTTTTTGGGTCGTCTGTCCAGCGGGCAGCAGGGCATCGCACATTACGCCTACTATTGTAGGTTTACTCTTAATAATTCAAAAACAGTAATCATTAGTACTTCTTAAGGGGCGTCCGCCCGGTTTTGAGTAACTTTGTAACCATTTTATACATTAACTATGGCACTTTTTAAGCAGAAAACAAAACTGAACAATCTACAGGATATGAGAAGTGATGTGGTTTTCCTCGAAATCTATTTTAATTAATAAAACTGAAGAAAAACGACTCCAAAGTCACCTCTTTTTTTCCAGTTGTAACCGTTTTACTCTTACATTGTTGATCAGAAGAATATGAAAATTTACAATATTCTTCACAATACTATATAAAATGATGTGGTTTTCTTATTTTTTGAAAATTCATATAAAATCATACAGGTTTTCAAAGAAAACGGAAAATTCTGACCGGAGCCGCTCAATTGAAGCGGGATGGCTAATTGCAAAAGTTTGCTTGTAAGAAAGAGAGCCTTGCAGATGGGAGGTGTAGCCTTAAATAGTAACTAGTAGTACTATTTTAGAAGTACTGAGTCTAGTTATTATAATTATCCATTCAATTTATCCTCTTATCGTGCGGGCAGCAAGCCTGGAAGTGGCCGTTTTCAGACCGCCTTACGGCCTCTGATGTGATTTTTATGTAACGACTACTACCACCAGAGGAGTAGCCAGGACCAACGGCGTAACGTGCCATCCGAAGCAGAATCATGTTTCTTTTTCAGACAATCAGGTTATTCAGCCTGTAATGTCCTAAACAACTGGTAAAAACGCACAAAGTGACATATCCTACGACGTCCGTATCGAGAGCTCAATGCTCTTAACCATTAGACTACGGAGGTATTAATTTAATTTCTATTATTTATTATTATTATTTAAAATTAAGATAACTTTGGGGCTCTGTACATGACTTGCATGTCTCTTTCTTGAATGAATGTTAACATCATTACTGAAAAAGGATCCTTACCTATTGTCTTTCGAGGTAATGGATAAAGCACTTTGTTGTTTACAATACAAAGTCGATCCTGCTATGGTATAAATGCTGTGAATTCTTCATCATAATGTTTTCTTAAATAACGCGAACGGGCGAACTAAGCCCGTAGGATGTTCGGGGCGGCGGAACTAAATGAGCAGAGAAATTAGTTTGTTTAGAATCGAGAGCAGAATCGAATTATCATGATTTCAACATAGGTAATTTTTTCAAAATATCAAATAACTTCTTAGCAAAATTTTAAATTTACTGAACCCGATGTCAACCCACCGCACGGGCACACTCACCCTACTTACTACCAAAACAAGATTATAAATATGTATCCATGAGTACGTTAGCGCTTTCATTCAGTGCTGAAATGATAACAAATCATTTTTGCCTCAAAACTTAAAATGCAAATAACATTAAATTTTAACTATCAAAATAATGAAATTATTGATTTAATCTAATTATTTTTTTATAAATCAGTTGGGGTGTATGAGGTTTTGCGCTAATTCATTAACACGTTGTATATATAAAGTTACAATAAAAAGATCAAACAGACGGAACGCAACCCTCACGCACTTCCTTACCGCGTAATGTTGCCAGGTCGCACCTTTTGACAAAAAAAATTACATGATTCGGTTATATTGGCGAAAATAGGCGACACCACAACAAAATGGATGCCTCATTTTCTGTGACATTTAAAAAAAGTAACATTAAATGTATACTTACCTATTTATATGACTATAAACTTACACATGAAACGTGATCCCAACGGCTCAGGTGTTTCTTAGTAGTATGTGGTGATCCCCTCATTTTTTTTTATACGATCACTATTTTCACACGTGGGAACGACGCGAGACAGTGGCATAGTGAAATTATTGTTTTGAGTTTGAGACGACACAAGATGTCCATATAAAATTACATATTTAATCTATGCGATGATGTCCATAATGAAAACGAAAATTTCAAATTACACGTTACGATACCAAGTTTATATGGCTTTAATTTGGATGTCGTTCTTGGTTTCTGGAGAGCGATTTTTGAAACTCATTCTTTGAACTCAGCAGTTGAAAATGTCAATTACTATGGAGACGTGCATCTTTCTACTGCTGATTTGACATTAAAAAATCATATGGAGTGCGATTTTTGAAAGTCAAATCAGCAGTAGAAAGATGCGTATCTCCATATATTTACAACTGTTGAGTTCAACGTAAGAGATTCAAAAATCGCACTCCTGATTTGTTTTTTATTATTTTTTTAAGTTATTGCTAAATATAATCTCATAACTATTACTGCCGTTGTGCCTAATAACTTCTACGATTTATTGGTTTATTCTCATTAATGCCTAGCAAATTAACGAACAAGGCGCAAAATTATGTCGTAAATCAATTAATTTATAATTTCCTAAAATAATTGCAACACTGAATTTATACAAACGATTGAGAATACGATTTTTTTACAAATTTTCTTTTATATGCAACTCCGTTGGTGGAAATTCACGAAGGCATGTTTGTATTAACTGAGTTGAAGATGAATTTGATGTTAACGGTAAGAATGTTCTTACCAATATTATATATATTACCTACAGAGTACCTACTTATTTAAATTACCTACAGAGTAACAACTTTTATAATTTCAAACATTATTGATTTTTAAACATGTTACAGCCATGTTGTGCTATTTCGAATCAAATTAAAGATAAAATGCAAATGGCAAAATGGCTCGGTGGCGAAATTGGATAACGCACTTCCCCGGATTGGAAGAGTGCGGGTTCGAATCCCGCCCGAGATTGAATTTTTCAATCTTTAATTTGATTCAACTTTTATAAGTTGGTACGTTTAAAAAGCTCTTGTTTAACGCATGGTAGCGCATAATAATTAACTTAAAATGTTTGGTCGTTTTCAGATGTTTTATATTTATCTCATATTAACCCCATGTGCGTGTCAAACAAAAAAGAAGAAGAGGAAAACCACTCCAGAGCCGACATTAAATTTAAAATGGCCAGAGTTCCAAAATACAGCTCAAAATCGTAACATACAAGATATGAAACAAATTCTGGAAAAAGTAACATTGTACAAGAAATTAGAATATTGTCCCCATGGGAACGGTGGATGTGAGACAGCTACGATCAAAGAAGTGGTTAAAAAGATTATAGGAGATGTGCATAGTTCGAAGCCGAAAGAGGAAAATAAAATGAATACGATGGCGCCGGCGCCGCCGGTGAAGTCGCTCAGAAACTGGCGTTATAGATACGATTAAAATAAAGACTTTATTAAATTTTTAATTCATCCATCCATCCATAACAGCCCTTGATCAGTCAGTCTTCGGACGTAGGCCTCCTCCATTTTCTCCATGACGTTCTATCCCTCGCCCTCTGCATCCAGTTCGGACCCGCGTGTCTCCTAATGTCATTGACCCATCTTTCTGGTTGGCGGCCTCTACCTCGCGTGGTTTCTCTGGGCCTCCACTCCAGTGTTCTTTTGGTCCAACGCTCTGAAGCCATACGAGCAACGTGGCCTACTCATCTCCACTTCCGGCATTCTATAGTGGCTACCACATCCACGACCTTTGTATTTCGCCGAATCCACTCATTGCGCTCAATTTTTAATTAATAATGATTAATGACAAATTAGGTTCATGCTGTCTACATGTCTGTCAAACTATAACAATATACTTAAAATTTTCTCTTTGACATGAAATTGTAAGGTTTTTCATTTCGCCGAACTGCACAACGACGACGTTTCGATACATTTTTACTTGTTGGATTCCCTCCCAGGATTAAAGTTTGGTGAGCTAAGATTATAACGTTTGTAGTAAATTGTAATCTTTGTCAATTGACTAAATGTAAACTATATGTTATTAATTATTCTTAGAAGCTTTTATGAGGAAAGGCAAGTGCAAGAAATTTTAAGAACACGCTGTTTCCGAGCACCCGAGATACCAGTGCGAAAGTGAGAACTGCAGTGACTGCAGCTCGGACTGATTTTACCTACATAAAATATACGAAAACACGATTTCGTATTCTACTGTTTCCTCCTACAAAAAACTAAACCGATTTTAATAATTCTTTCAAGAATAATTATGACAAAAACTTTACCTATGTACATTTTCCTTTTATTGTTTATGTTCGTAAAATTTCTTGCTGGATGTCTAAACACAGCGCAGCGTTAAGAGGGCTATTACAAGCTCAGTGGCGTCCTCTTTACAATAATAAACATTTCTGAATAAAGAAAGCCTAAATTAAAAAAGTGCCCAACAGATAAACTACAAAAGCCTTCAAGCCATTGTTATACAATACTTTTATAGGTTCTTAACGTTCCACTTTTAGATAATTTCGAATAAAAACTAAAGCGGCCGTTTTTTATCTTTTTTTTAAATTTGTATGTTTAGACCTTTAAAAAACCTATAAAAGTATTCTATGAAAATAGCTTGACGGTTTTTGTAGTTTATCTGTTGGGCACTTTTTTAATTTAGGTTTTCTTTATTGAGAAATCTTTATTATTTTGATGAGGGCGCCACTGAGCTTGTAATAGCCCTCTTAAGTCCAAAATTGAGCAATGATTCGTCATTTTCGAAGGTTCCTATAGGTCTTATGGTAATTAAATTATGAAAAAGTCAAAACTTGGTACAGGTAACATATTAGACTGTATGGTACACATTAAATAAAAAAAATGCGGGACTTACCCGATATCCTCTTAATATGCAGCTGCGTTGCAAAATTATTGCCCATCTGCGAGACATAGCTATCCTTCTTGTTTGAGAGCTGTATGCTGAAGCCGTCAGACTCCAGCGAGGCTCTGGGTGCCCTGGCCGCCTGCACTGCCTTGTTCTGGCAGACCGGCGTGGGCGCCACTTTAGCAAGAGCCGCCTCCTGGGATCCCGTGCTGTCGCGGCGACGACTCTTGTGGTCTAGGAGCATGCTAGGGGTGCAACCCATGCTGACATTGGCACTACACTTTGGCACTGACACTGTAACTTAACTTTTTCATGGTTTCCATCTGGAACAAAGATAATAATTATGTCAGGTTTTTATGAGGTAGAGCTGGTTTAGAATACAATGATACCGATTCGGACTGTGCCACGACTTAACTAAATTTATTCCTGTCACTTTCTAAAATAAGATTAAGAAAAGAGACAGAAAACCAACAACTGACTTTAGTGCTGTCAAAGTGACGTTACACGCCCAAAATAAGATGCCATCATAATGTACGCCATCTTATTTAAGGCGTTTTTGGGCGTGTAACGTCACTTTGACAGCACTAAATGCAGCAGTTGGTTTTCTGTCTCTTTTCTTAATCTTATTTTAGAAAGTGACAGGAATAAATTTAGTTAAGTTAAGTCGTGGCACAGTCCGAATCGGTACCATTAGGTCTGCATTAGGTACTCTAAAATTATGTGTGCACTATTTTGGTTTTGGTCTGGTATACAGGATATAATCTAAAATACGTTACATGCTTTAGAGGTGATTCAGACAGTCAGTTGAACAGATTTTACTACTTTGAAATCGCGCAGGTGTTTCATACATTTTGGTCGAGCAGTTATTGACATTTTCTATGAAATAGCTTATTTTTCTTTTCGCTTTTAAGCACCCCTTCAAGTATATAACGCATTTAAGTTTACAGCATGTAGTAGGTATAATTATTGCATATAATGCATATTTATTTCCTAGGTTTCTTTGGGAAAGTTGTTCAGTAGCATGAGTAAAAACTGTCTACCCTAACACCCTGTAGTGAAGAGGTATGAATGTAAGATTCTAAAGTATTAGACGGAGATCCGACCGTAAAATTATGCATCTATTCCTTAGGCGAACGAAATGTAATTCTAGTGTATGTTTATACAGGGGTTAATTCAACG
Source organism: Agonopterix subpropinquella (assembly GCA_922987775.1). Classification (NCBI taxonomy): domain Eukaryota; kingdom Metazoa; phylum Arthropoda; class Insecta; order Lepidoptera; family Depressariidae; genus Agonopterix; species Agonopterix subpropinquella. The sequence goes on from OV277710.1 coordinate 8,263,525, forward strand.
CCACCAAGTTGCCTAAAAAAATCTTGCCGCAAGTGCCTTTTCCATTATAATTTTTGGTATAACCTTTTCCACGTGTTTGTTAGGGAAGTGAATGAGGTGCCATCAGAAGGAGACTGGTCTAAAGTACTTTAAAAACTAGGGTTGCCACCTCTCAATCTGCCGCAAGACTAGGGTTGCCAGATTCAAAAATGACATATTTGGACCTGGCAACCCTATAGTTGCGGCAGATTGAGAGGTAGCAACCCTAATTTTTAAAGTACTTTAGACCAGTCTCCTTCTGATATTCCCACCTCATTCACTTCCCTAACAAATACGTGGAAAAAGTTATACCAAAAATTATAATAGAAAAGGCACTTGCGGCAAGATTCTTTAGGCAACTTGGTGGCGTTGAATTAACCCCTGTACACTAGAATTACAATTCGTTCGCCTAAGGAATAGGTGCATAATTTTACGGTCGGATCTCGGACTATATAGACATCTAAAGTAGGTAATACCCACGCTTCGAACAGCTTAGTAAAATATAAAGTAAAAAATTGTTCATTCTGGCGTAGTCGGGCAAATAGTAAAGTGAATAAAAAAATACACTTAGTAAGTAGGTACATAGAGAAGTATTTAGATATTTTTTCAATTAACTTTCTTGTTGCTTGAAGCTGAAATGCTTATTTTCTGTGTAAATTCTTATTTCGCGTTCCGTTCTCTCTTACACACGATTTCGTTTAATTGCTTGTTTGTTTATCCTAGGATCCCGGTCAAAGTTTAGTATACCGACCGGAATCAGAACAGCAGAATAATTAACTTAAAAATCAAAATATAAAGTTTAAATTGTATAATGTATTTTTCACTTAAATTTTATCATAAGCATAAGCATAGCACATGCTCACGACTATATTCCCCGAGGGGGTAGTCAGAGATATTCTGAAACTTCAGAACATCCACGTTTCACTAGTAGTACCGAAACTCTGTCCAGTGTGACGGGGAGTGAGCCCGTCGCCACTTGTAATGGACAATTGGACAGTAGGTACAATACATGCCCCGAAATTGAAGCATGCAGGTTTCCTCACGATGTTTTCCTTCACCGAAAAGCCAGTGATGTTACAAATCGTACAAAAATTCCGAAAAGCTCATTGGTTCGAGTCGGCCTGGACGGGGATCGAACCATCGCCTCCTGCACGGCAGGCAAGGCTACTCGTCACTGGACCACCACGGCTTCTTTTCAGCTTATATACGTCCCACTGTAGGGCACAGGCCTACCCTAGGGTGTATGAACGTTAGTCCACCACGCGTGCCTAAATGCGGATTGGTAGATTTCACATACGCATCTGAAGTTGTTCTTCAGAGTATGCAAGGTTTATATTCGATATTTCCTATTTCCCTTCACCAGTTTGAGTAGGTATACTGGGCCTCTACCCGCACATTCGACGTCAACTCTATTACAATGAAGTGCGGACCGAAACAGTGGCGATATATTGAACATCGAAAGTCCGGGTACAGGGCCAGGGTGTAAATGACAGCCTAGCAAATACTGAAACGGTGAACTCAGACCATCAAACTGAACAACTATGGTGGGACGACCAATATCAAAATCGCGAAAAAAAAAAATCTGCTGTCCCATCATTTCAGTCGGGTAGGTACAGCAGTTTTGTATGGGACAGCTGTTTTTTTTTCGCATTTACTGAGGTAGACTCCATAGTGAAAGTTGTTCAGTTTGATGGTCTGAGTTCACCGTTTCAGTAATTTCTAGGCTGTCACTTACACCCTGTAGTTACAAAACTCATTGGTACAAGGTATATCGTCCGCGCAGATTCGAACCCAGACCTAAAGATTGAGTTTCCATACCTCTCCGAAGGTTATATTATATGAACTGCCCCTTAATAATTTCATGAGTTACAATATAAATTCTATGAGAAACTTAGCCACACTTGCGTCAATCTGGGTTACCAATTAACTCCAGATAAACCAGCTCTCTCCGTTGTTTTTCTATTATTGCTAACCCAGGTTGACGCAAATGGGGCGGTCAAGGTCATCTATAGAATCTCACGATCGTTGTTATCAGACGTTAAACAACTAACAAGACTTTGCAGAGGCCTGTCAGCAATATATCAGAAACACCGCTATCCGTTGCCAAGAATCAATAAATTGTTCCTATATTTAAATATAAGACCCGATGAGTTTTGAGGAATCGCATAATAAGCCACGCCCATACCACAGTATAAGAAAGAGTATCTATTACTAGATACAGTATGGACACTCCCTTCCTCCCACCAACTTTTTACCTCACCCCAGCCTCACCCCCTCTATCGCCCGCGGCAGTTACCTGTAGCCTAGATTGTCACCATCTAGAATTTATGTTTTCGAAACAAAGAGCATAGGTATAGGTGAAGGATAAAAACTCTTTTTTTGAATAGACGGGTGTCAATGCGTTTTATTTACGAAAAAAGAAATAAATGAAAATAAAAATTACTGTCTGGGCTCTAGGCAAACAAACGGCAGAGATTTTAAAACGCTAACTCTTATTGTCTTAGTTTTGCTCCCCGGCCTATTTTCATTTTGCAAGACAATTCAGGAGTGCGATTTTTGAATCTCATTCGCTGAGTTCAGCAGTTGAAAATGTCAAAATTACTACGGAGATATGCATCTTTCTACTGCTGATTTGACTTTCAAAAATCATACTTGAGGAGTGCGATTTTTGAAAGTCAAATCAGCTGTAGAAAGATGCGTGTCTCCATAGTAATTTTGACATTTACAACTACTGAACTCAGCCATACTCAGCGAATGAGATTCAAAAATAGCACTCCAGGTGCAAGATGGGCATACTTACATTGTGCGATATACGGCTGTCCAAGCCATTATAAAGATAATTATAGAAGATTCTTCAGATTTCCAAAGGAAGAATCAATGTTAGTGGTTTTTTTACTTTATGTTTATGTTTATGGTCTTTATTTTACGGTACCAATCTCTTTGATTTTTCCCACTCGTTCATCGACTATGTCACGCGCGCCATCTGCCCGTCACAAGTTGTACCGCACGCAACTTAAGTTGTGGCAGCCCTAAACCCGTTTCGCATGTCTGCCCCGCAATTTATAAACGCAGTGGGTGCATTTTTTTCAAAATTGAGTTTATTACATATTTGGCATCCTCGCGATGAGATCTTTCGGAAAAAAAGACCCGTTTTTCGGTAAGTACCTTAGAAGGAGGTAAAGCAAAAACCATAAATGCAGTAAAGGCACCCTCGACATTGCGAACCCTATAAATGTGTGCAGTAAGTAATCTTACTGCTTATAAATAATGACAAATAATATTTTTTTCCAAACATACCATAGCATAAATGCAGTAGTTACGGTAAGGATTCTTCATACGTAACTATATTCATAAATGACTAGAGCACATCCTTAGTATAAATGCAGTGCAAACTCTTGCCGCGTTTATTTTTTATATGTTTTATACATTTTGTAATTCGACGTATTGCTTTCAGGATGTTAAAGGGCAGCCGAAATGCAATTATGTAAACCCCCATATGTGGGGTCGGAAATTAATAGTTTTCGAGATATTTGGAATTTAAGGTTTTTTACCAAAAACCCAATTTTTTCACACTTTTTCTTAAATAAAAAAAATGCTTATTCTATTGCGTCGATTTGAATTTTAATTCATAGCTAACACTTTTTCCGAGATTTTTTCATAAATAAATGTCTGATCATACTGAGCAATTCAAAATAAATCGATAACAATGACGGTTAATTTTTGAAAAAAAAAATACAAAATCCTGAAATCATGCGGTTTTTGTTTTGTATGAAAAGAACTGTGCGTTTTACTGAAATAACTTCTTCGTTTTGTTAGCGTTCTAAAAAGGTATATTGTTTTAGAAAAAAATGGAATTACTATGTCAAAAAAGGTCTTTTACTTAGTACGTGATACTTAGAGGCAACATTCTCTTGGAGCAAATTTTACGATTTATTTATAGATAACATTATTTATTAATTTAAGTCTACACATCTTACTCAGAGTGAGCCCCTCGGTTCCTTGAATCATGTCAATCGTCGAAATCTTGATATCATGCGTTTTTCTTAAAAAATTGTATGAATAAAAGTGTGCGTTTTACTGAAATAACTTCTTCTTTTAGTTAGCTTTCTAAAAAGGTATAAAATGTTTTAGAAAATGTCAAAAAGCTTTTTTACTTAGTACGTGATACGTAGAGGCAACATTCTCCTGGAGAAAAAAATTTTTTTTTTTTTAGATAACATAATTTATTAATTTAAATCTAAACATCTTACTCAGAGTGAGCCCCTCTGTTCCGAACACATACACGCAAGCACTTTCTTAGTTCATTTTTAGTTACTCTTGAAGTAAAAGTAAAATCCCATTACCTCCGCTGCATTTATTATGCGCTGCCTTAAGTCTTCTACGTCGTTTACTGAGGTTTGATAAACAAGGTCTTTCATGTTACCTCAGACACGAAAATTACATGGAGTCAAGTCGGGGCTTCTTGCAGACCATGAGTTGGCCGTCCTCTACCAATCCATCTATTCGAATAAGTTGCAAGTCGGGCCAGCAACGTACCATAACCATTTTAGGGATTGGTAGAGGAAGGCCACTCCTTGGCTTGCAAGAAGTCCCGACTTGATCTCATGTAATTTTTATGTCTGGGGACACAATAAAAGACCTTGTTTATCAAACCCCAGTAAGCGACGTAGAAGACTTAAGGCAGCGCATAATAAACGCAGCGGAGGTAATGAGATTTTACCTTTACTTCAAGAGTAACCGAAAATGAACTAAGAAAGTGTTTGCGTGTATGTGTATGGAACCGAGGGGCGCACTCTGAGTAAGATGTGTAGATTTAAATTAATAAATAATGTTATCTAAAAAAAAATCGTAAAATTTTTCTCCAGGAGAATGTTGCCTCTAGGGGGAATAGGGGTACATTGATGCACGGGGCACATAGATACAGTCGTTATAAAATTTAAACTGAACGTAGCCGAAGCTCGTCGATACACACATACGTAGGGTATCAGTGCAACCAACCACACGGCAGAATGACAGCAGCTGTCAGTCAGCCGTTCGCGTTTGAGAAGTCAAGACACGTTTCGTAGAATCGGAAGTAAAATTTTTCCTCACCTTTCGAATGTGATTTAACCTATGGGGTTTCGTATAATTAGCTATATTTTACGTTAAATGGCATGTTAATATTTATCAAAATTTGGTACAGAGTGGAATTTTAGTAAATCTTGGAAATTTTCTTTGACGTAATTTTTTCTTCTTAAAATGACGTTTTGGGGCACATTTATTCAACGACTTATGGGGCACATTGATACGCATCATTTCCCTTTAAAAAAATTAAATTTGAGACTGATTGCCTGACTGAGTCCCTAGAACATCTTTTTAACTCCTAGGTTAAATAAAATATAAACATTTATGAAGACTGATTGCCATTAGATTTGTTTCTAAAAATTAATTATGTAGTTTATTGTTGGAGAGTTAAATGACTATGTAGATTCGTTATAAGAATTGTTTCTTTATTTTTCTATGCCAATTATGAATAAATTCTATAAAAATATAAAAATTATTTGTTTTACATCAAAATTTATGGTATTTTACATAATTATAACCGTGTATCAATGTACCCCGCGTATGGGGCAGTTTGATACGAATTCTGGTTTTGTTAAATAAGGTTATAACTTTTTTTCCTTACAATATTAAGATGAATTCATTTCTACAAAAGTAACTTAGATAAACATTGAACACATTCAAATCGTTATTTTTTTAAATACCGTTTGGTTTGACACTGTTTTTTTGCTTAAAAAGAAAATCGTATCTATCTGCCCCAACTCCCCCTACGTGTCACGTACTAAGTAAAAAACCTTTTTGACATTGTAATTACATTTTTTTCTAAAACATTTATACCTTTTTAGAAAGCTAACAAAACGAGGAAGTTATCTCAGTAAAACGCACACTTCTTTTCATACAAAAGAAAAACCGCATGATTTCAAAACTTTGTAATTTATTTTTTCAAAAATTAACCTTCATTGTTATCGATTTATTTAAATTGCTCAGTATGATCAGACATTGATTTATGAAAAAATCTCGGAAAAAGTGTTAGCTATGAATTAAAATTCAAATCGACGCCATAGAATAAGCATATTTTTTATTTATTTAAGAAAAATAGTGGTCCAGAATTTTTTAATTTCACTTTAATCTCACTTTAAAAAAATTATACTATCGACTTGCTTGATATAGTTTTGACACTTCCTTCTTATGAACGCAGTACAATACTTTACTGCATAGCTCAAATGCATTTTATGTGAAATTGCTACGCATAAGCGCAGTAAGCAACAAATTCACTGCATTCATGCGTTGTTTAATCCTGCTTTTAAACTAATGTGATTCTAGGTATAAAGTAATTTTGGATTACTTTAATGCTTAATTACTACAATTAAGTACATTTGATGCAAAATTTAAAATCTACACTGTTTTTTCTATATAAAAAGTGACTTCAAATAGACTAAAGGTTACTGTAGAATTCGTGGCACCACAAAACACGGTCGAATCTTTGAGCGCGTTTTACTCGAAACTATCAAACTGTTGGTTACTGCGTTTATAAATTGCACGGCAGATGTGCTGACGTCATCTTGTCAATTTAATTTTTTTGTATACAGTGTCCGGGCTGTGCCCATACCCCCGTGCCCATGTTTACCCCTGTCAAAGAAAATAATCATTGAGCTCAATTGGGTGTTGTCAGCGTCTTAAGAGGGCTATCGCAGTCCAGAGGCGCCCTCATCACATTAAAAAAGATTTCTCAATAAAGAAAGCCTAAATTAAAAAAGTGCTCGACAGATAAACTACAAAAGCCTTCAAGCCATTGTTATACAATACTTTTATAGGTTCTAAACATTTCACTTTTAGACAATTTCGAATAAAAACAAAAGCAGCCGTTTTTTTTTCTTTTTTCAAGATTCGTATGTTTAAAAAACCTATAAAAGTATTCTATGAAAATAGCTTGAAGGCTTTTGTAGTTTATCTGTTGAGCACTTTTTAAATTTAGTCTTTCTTTATTGAGATTTTTTTTTTAATGTGATGAGGGCGCCACTGGACTGCGATAGCCCTCTTAAGAGGATAGACTAATACGGCTTACTCCATACAAACGTATTCTCCTGTTTTCTCCGTGGATAATACAGTAAATATGTTTTGACACTAGAGCATATATTTTTTTAGCTTACAATCTATGTCATCTCTGCCATGTCCCTATCTTTACCGCCCGTTTTAAGACGCCCAGTAATCAAACACGAATTTAAACAAAAAAACCAAAACATACAGACATAGCCAAAGTCTTTCTCATATTAGTTTTGAAAGAATTACTAAAATCGGTTTAGTTTTGGAGGAGGAAACAGGGGAATACTAATAATTTGTGTACACACGGCGACAGGTCAGGTTACCCTGTTTGGACTTTTAACTATTAAAAGTTGAACGCTGCGAATCGTGCGAAAGGGTGCGGTATGTTGTTGTTGTTTCGTCTCATAGCACGCTGCGCCCGCGCTGGCAGCCGGTTGTGTTTTGTACGTAGTGCAGTTATGGGTATATAGGGTAGTAACCTGATGTGTCGCCGTGTGTACATAAAATCGGTCCAAGCTGCAGTTGTCTCTTTTGCACTCAAGTCGGTCGGATGTATGGGTGGGGCGGATCGGACAAATACGTACGTATTCAGTCGTAAAAGTGTCCTATTCTCCAAATTAGCATTTCAGCCCGCCTATCCTCTTATAGATTTCCCGTCAACATAAAGCTGAAGCAATGAAAAAACTTTTCTTATAAGAATCACTTCAGTTTCTTTGTATCCGGCAACTTTATGACAGTATACGAAGAAGCAATGAAAACCGGAATAAGCAAAGTACGGTAGGTAACAAGTTTTTTAATTATAGCTGGTAACTAAGTACTTTACTTCCTGTAAAAAGTTTTTTATGTTTGTATTAGGTACTTTGGTTGCTTAGGTAGGTACTTACATATAAATTGTACTTTTTCTCAAACATGCTTGGAAATGTGAGCATTATTTTGACAACCTTCTTCGAGATAAATCGAAATTGCTGTACTGGCCAAATACATGCGCGCAGCGGCCGGCAATGTTAGTATGAAAATCCATATCTGTCGTGTTTAGCGGCCAAATAAATTACATACTAAACTCATATCTGTCGTGTAATTTAAAAATGGAACGATCTTTTATTCCGAAACATGGCGACCAAGGAGGTAACTCATCAAAGGTTTTATTTAAATTTCGAACTGGATTGCAAAATTATGAATGTTTTTTTTTTAAAGCTGTTTATTGAAAAAAAAACAAATTGTTGTTCGTTGTTCGTCATTGATTTTGAAAAGAGTTTTAATTTCCGCGAATTATTTGAGAAAATTTACTGTTTTAATTTCCGCGCATTGTTTGAGAAAAGTACTATACAAGCCTTGGCCACAACTAGGCATTGATGGACTTACGTATATGTGCCTCGGCTTCGCCTCGGCCCACATTTACACGTTCGTCCATCAATGCCTCAGTTGCTGGCCGCTGCAGTAATGTACTATAAACTCATGATCATTATTCCTTTTCGTGGTGTTCAGAAACAAGCTACGTCTATTTAAGCATGCAGTTGTAGCAAGAATCACTTTGAGCATAATCATAGACAAAGGAAAGCTGCCTTCGTCTACGGCATAACATACAGCGATAAGTGGTTAGCCAAAATACTGTATAGAAAACCTCACACCTTGGCTGGTAACGATATCTACAGAAAGCATTCTACGGAAGCCTATGACGGATCTACAAGGCAAAGTTTATCAAAAATAACCTCTGAAACCCTCTGACCTCTTTGATATAAATTACATGTCATGATCATGATCTCATTGAGAGCGTCCAACGGTGTCGCAGTGGTATGGAAACTCAATCATAGGGGTCCTTGTTCAAATCTGCACGGACCCCTTCCACCAACGTACGACAAGACGTAGTGCGAGACTGCATCCATACGTTGTTGATATTCCAACAATCCGCACAAATAGGTAATCGCATCCTCTTTTATAGGGTGTAACAAAACACCCTAGTAATACTTAAGGGGGATGGAGCCAACATCGAGAAAAAATAAAAAAAAAGCTGCTGTCCCATACAAAACTGCAGTTCTTCCGACTCGACTAAATTGTATGGGACAGCGGATTTTTTTTATTTTTTCTCGATGTTGGCTCCATAGTGAAAGTTGTTCAGATTGATTGTCTGAAGCACCCCCTTAAGTATTACTAGGGTGTTTTGTTACACCCTGTATAATGAGAACCGGTAAGGTTTGGAACTCTCTCCCTGCGTCTGTTTTCCCAAGCAAATACCATCAGGATATTTTTAAAAGAAGAGTAAATAGGCGTTTTCTGGGCGAGCGCGCTACATCCTCGGCTTCATCTACACTTTCCATCAGGGAGCTGAAGCCAAGCGCAAACCCATTATGAATAAAAAAAAGAAAAGCAATATGCCATATACCTACGAATGAGTTTTTCGAATTTGTGTATGTTGTGTACCGCCTGCTCTTAAACGGTGAAGAAAATCATCGTGAAGAAACCTGCATACGCCGAAGATTTTTGTTTTGTATTTGAAGATTCTGTTGCGTATGTAAGTCTACCAAACCGCATTGGGCACCTCAGATAAATTAATAATTTATCTGAGTTGGGCACGCGTGGTGGATTAACACCCACCCTCCGTGCAAAAACTGACAATAACAACGAAGAGATACAATCCTGGTGCTCTATACAGGGTCCTTCTTAATATGCTGACACTTTTTTAAGGGGATAATCAGACCATCAAACTAAACAACTTTATCTATGGGACCAACATCGAAATTGCGAAAAAAAATCTGCTGTCCTATACATTTGGCTCGAGTAGGTTTGCAGTTTTGTATGGAAAAGCAGATTTTTTATCGCGATTTCGATGTTGTTGCCATAGAGAATGTTGTTCAGTTTGACAGTCAAATCACCCCCTTAAAAAAGTGTCAGCATATTAAGAAGGACCCTATACAGGGTGTAACAAAACACCCTAGTAGTACTTAAGGGGGTGCTTCAGACCATCAATCTGAACAACTTTCACTATGGAGCCAACGTCGAGAAAAAATAAAAAAAATCTGCCATCCCATACATTTGAGTCGAGATGGTACTGGAGTTTTGTATGAAAGAGCGGAATTTTTGATGTCTTTAATTTAATTTAATTTATCTTTATTGGATATCAAACAGCAAATTACTTAATTTATAATACAACAACATTTAAATTACACAGCGCCAATTACATGATAACACGTTTTAAAAACTGTTCAAGGTACAGGGAACAAAACTAAAAAAAATTAGAATGTTTGGAGAAATAAAAAGATAACCTAACATTTAAACTAACTGCTTCTACAGGATACTTTATCCCTTTTAAACGCACCAAACATGAAAATTTGGTCAAATAAAAAGACTAACCATACATTTAATACGGGATAAATTACCACAGGTTGCTCAATAAACAATTCGGTCATACAGTCAATCTCGATTTCGATGTTGGCTCCATAGTGAAAGTTGTTCAGTCTGATGGTCTGCAGCACCCCTTTAAGTATTACTAGGGTGTTTTGTTACACCCTGTATAATTGGTGGTCTTTGTAGAATACCTCGTAGATTTTCCACGTCTCCTTAATGTTGTTTTCTTAACACATAAGTACCTACATAGAGAAGGTACCTAATACTTTTCAAAGTAATGAGCGTGTTTACTTTACCGTGAGAGCAAACATAATGTTATTTCAGAACGTACAACATAATCCGCTTCAAAAGGACAAAAATTTCGAGTGCTTCCCAATTTCGTGATGTTGTGTTTTAATTTCACTTTCGTGAGAATATACAACGTGTTAATGAATTAACGCAAAACTAGAACCTAGTTTGTTTAGAATCGAGAGCAGAATCGAATTATCATGGTTTCAACATAGGTAATTTTTTTCAAAATATTAAATAATTTTTTTTTCGAAATTTAAAATTTTCTGTACCCGATGTCAACCCACCCATGGCACACTCACCCTACTTACTACCAAAACAAGATTATAAAAATGTATCCATGAGTACGTTAGCGCTTTCTTTCAGTGCTGAAATGATAACAAATCATTTTTGCCTCAAAACTTAAAATGCGAATAACTTTAAATTTTAAGTATCAAAGTAATGAAATTATTGTTTCAATCTAATTATTTTTTTATAAATCAGTTGGGGTGTATGAGGTTTTGCGCTAATTCATTAACACTTTGTATGAATAATATTAATAGCGTTCCTTTTTCTCGACCAATTATAGACCAAAGTACCTGTACCTACATTCAATTATATTGTCTACCTTAGGATGAGAAGCTTATTCGAAGCGTAAAGTAAACGTTATATAATATGTGTAAGAGTCTATTTTCGCGTGACCGTATAATGACAAAGGGTTTCCAGGTATCTACACGGTTATACACGAGATTTTAGGCTCAAACTATTCACATGACACAAAAGGTATATTGTTTCAAATCTTCGTCAAATTCAATAGCGAGCTTATAATAGGTATGTACCTATTTTCTATTTTATTTTCCTACATGTTGCCTAAATTCAGGGAGTAAACGTAAATGCCTTACATACTTAAAGAGGTGCTTCAGATCATTAAACTGAATAACTTTTAGTATGGTACCAATTTTAAATCGCGAAAGAAAATTCAAAATTGTTCCACAGAAAGTGCCTATTCGAACAAAATGTCTGAAAAAGCTTGATTTTTAAGATTCCAAAATTGGTCTGTTGGTTTAATGTGAAGCACTACTTTAAGTATGTTACGCATTTAAGTTTACACCCTGTATACATGAACGCAAACAACACGAATTTACAAACAATACTAAAGAAAAAATAAATTAAAGAGAGAAAGAAAGAAATAAATAAAGAAGGAAAGAAGGAAAGAAGGAAAGAAGGAAAGAAGGAAAGAAGGAAAGAAGGAAATAGTTTCCTTTTTTATTAGAATAAATACCCTGACCAGCATTTGATAGCTATAATAGCTGTGTAAATAGCACTAACAATTCTCATACATCTACACCCTATTATTCTTCTATTCTCTTTCTCATTTCTCGTATATTATTTAATATGATCTGATACATTCAATGTTTTGACGGCTACAATAAGATGACGATATCAAATTATCTAAGTACTAGTACACGGGTGCAATGCTGATATAAACCTTCCTGTTGAATCACTCTTTCTATTAAAAAAACCGCATCAAAATCCGTTGCGTAGTTTTAAAGATCTAAGCATACACAGGGACAGACAGACAGCGGGAAGCGACTTTGTTTTATACTATGTAGTGATGATAGTGATGTACCTGCCTACTATGTAATTTTTCATAGGTAGATACACCAGAGCATTCCCTTGAAGGGTGATAAAATTCGTTTTAAATTCATGATTACGGCTGAAAGGCTCAATGTTTACGAGCGGTCGACAAAATTTCCGTTACTAACGTCCTGAGGTCGTAAAACATACCTACTTTCTGAAAAACCTTTGAATTTTTACAAATAAGGACCTACTATTTTCCAGAACTCTGTTTCGATTATGCAAATACATTCTCCTCCATCGAATCCGATCATAAAAGGAAATTTGACATGAAGAAAAAATGAAGTGAAAATGCCTGATTTGAATAATTACTATGAATTTTAAAACTTCGCAATAAATGGTGTAGGTCGGTGGTGAAGGAAAACATCGTGAGGAAAAGTGCATGCTTCAATTTCGAGGCATACTGTACACACGGCGACACATCAATCAAGTTACCCAAAACCAAAATAAGCTGGCCGCGCGTCGGCATAGTAATATATAACGTCGCGCGGCCAGCTTATTTTGGTTTTGGGTAACTTGATGTGTCGCCGTGTGTACATTAGAATGGAATAGAATAGAATGAAATACAACACGGGCGAACTAACTAGGCACCTGGCTCGCACGTGGTTCGGAATAAAAAACACGGAAAACTCGGAAAGAACAACTCGAAAATGCTAAAGCGCAGGGACACGTGCAACGGTAACTGAAATGCTATGCTACGGCCTCGCACGGCGACGGGGCGGGGTCCCGCGGGAGGTAGCAGGAGGGTGTCAAATTCCGAGCCACGTGCGAGTCTGGTGCCAAGTTAATTCGCCCGGGTTGTAGAATGGAATGAAATCAAATCAAATCAAATGGACTGACGAAAAAATTCCGATGCGTATGTAAAGTACCAAATTATCCGCGTTGGGCACGCGTGATATACTAATATCGCCCATAAATCCTCCTTGAGAGTACTGAGGCGTATATAGACTGATGATAATCTAGAATACTTACTCAAGATGCTTTACAAAGACAAGCTTTAGAAAAACAATATTTTTTATGAACGACTATTTTGTGAAAGGACTATATAACCGATGTTCTATTTTTTATTATTGGGAAAACCACAATAAGAATAAGAGAACCACTGTTCTGTTGTGACAATAGAAAGAAAACCGATACAAGTGACCTATTTTACTCAATAGATTGTCAAACGTTATATGAATAAACTGAGAAAATGAAGTTTCAATCAATAAGAGCGATTGTCGTAGCTCTCATTGTTTGAAAGCAGTCACCGAGAAGTCGGCTAATTAATTCAATCACGACAACAGCTATGTTCTACTATATGTATACAAATACAATACATACATTTATGATAATATTCTCTCGGAGAAAACCGTGGTGGTCCAGTGGCGAGTAACCTTGCCTGCCGTGCAGGAGGCGATGGTTCGATCCCCATCCAGGCCGACTCGTAGATACCAATGAGTTTTTCGGATTTTGTGTACGATTTGTAACACCACTGGCTTTTCGTTGAAGGAAAACATCGTGAGGAAACCTGCATGCTTCAATTTCGAGGCATGTATTGTACTGTCCATTACAAGTGGCGACGGGCTCACTCCCCGTCACACTCAACAGAGTTTCGGTACTACTAGTGAAAGGTGGATATTCTGAAGTTTCAGAATATCTCTGACTACTCCCTCGGGGAATATAGTCGTGAGCATATGCTTCTCTCTGGGAGTGAACAGAAACACTACTTTAGGTACTTACCTAATTGTAGTTGCAACAAGGTTAACTTCTAGCTGTTACATTACATTTCTAACTTATGTACCTAATACTGAATGCACTCAAATGTTGAAGGAAAACATCGTGAGAAAACCTGCATACGCTGAAAGAAGAAATCCTGAAGCGTATTATGTGAAGTCTACCAATCGACATTGGGCACGCGTGGTGGACTAACGCCTTCCTTGAGGGTAGGCCTTGTACCTTGCAGTGGGACGTTTATAGGCCGATATGATAACATATATTTTTGAGGGCCACGACAAAATTCTAGTTTCTAATTTAGTTTAAACGTACGGACGGCTGCGCAATGCGCATGTAGGTAGGTAGTTAGGTACCTTATATCAAGTGAGAAATGTATTGAAGACTTTGCAAACATAAACTGAAATGGAACATATCTGAATCTGTATGGGCATCAAATATAGCTATACCTTTTGCGTCAGCTTTAATACACAAATAATAACGGATGATTTTTTTTAACCGTTCCGAAACTTTCAGGGGTAGGGGTGGTTTATGGACCATTAAACTGAACAACTTTTACTATAGGAGCAAAGCTGAAATTGCAAAAAAACAGCTGTTCCATACTGAACTGCAATGCCCACTCGACTCAAATGTATGAGACACCAGATTTTTATTTAACGAACTCAGGTTTGCTTCTGTAATAAAAATTCAGTTTGGTTGTCAATCACCCCTTAAAGTGATGGAATGGTAAAACAAAATTATCCGGTATATTTTAACACATTCGCGGACACTGAACGAGACACAATAGAACTTTTATTGTTATCACTGCTATAGCCGGTCAGTGTCCGCGAAAGAGTTAAGAGGGGGTCATATCTATTTTGTCTGTTTTCGAACCGATTTTTGATAACCAAATAATTACATTTAATATATATAGTTCACATCACAGTGTAGATACGTTCTTTCTACAGAGCATCTAACCGTTGAAAACACGATTATATAAAATTTTCTCGATAGAAAAGAGGAGCAAAGTAAGCTCGATTTCAGATTTATAACTAGTTTTACAAAAATCACCCTACACCATTTCTTCTAAATATACCATCATTTGAAAGGTAAATAATTATAGCAGGGCTTCTACCCGATGGATTTTTCCCCAAACACCCATGAGAAAAGATGTTGATGAAAAATACGTTTTTTTGCGATCTTACTTTCAATTTAAGCGGGATGGCTAATTGCAAAAGTTTGCTTGTTAGAAAGAGAGGCTTGCTCTACTAATACCCAGCCTTAAGGCCATAAACCACAATTTCCCACAAATAAAGCTCATTTTCCCTCGACGATACTTTTTATGCGAAAATAGTCGACAAAAACGCCCCTGGGGATTATAAGCCGTTACAACCGCGAAGTCCGCGAAATTGATGTTTCGAGACTATATTTGCCATATTTCCCTTCTCTCACACACTCAAACATTTCGTTCTATATAAGAAGTCCCGTGCATACAGCAATTTTCATACTTAAGGCATAGGCATAAAACTGTTTTTCAGGGAACGTTTTATGTTGGATCAATTTTACCTTAATTTTTACCTTCCCATCCGACTTTTCTCTACGTAAAAGGAAATATAATTTACTTTTTCTTTCCATGAACATCGAAGGGAGACTTGTGGAATATAAATTCGGAACATCTATTAAAATACGGTTTTACTCCTAATTTTGAAAGCTATAATTATTGAGCTACATAAATTGTGAGTTAAAGTAATTCTTACGTTTGCTTTTCAAAAATGTTAATACGCTTCATTTTATATTGAACTAGCGACCCGCCCCGGCTTCGCACGGGTTCAATGCTGATACTATGCATGTAGTTATACAACGTGTTAATGAATTAGCGCAAAACCTCATACACCCCAACTGATTTATAATAAAATAATTAGATTGAAACAATAATTTCATTATTTTGATACTAAAAATTAAAAGTTATTCGCATTTTAAGTTTTGAGGCAAAAATTATTTGTTATCATTTCAGCACTGAAACAAAGCGCTAACGTACTCATGGATACATTTTTATAATCTTGTTTTGGTAGTAAGTAGGGTGAGTGTGCCCGTGCGGTGGGTTGACATCGGGTTAAGAAAATTTTAAATTTTGCAAAAATATTATTTAATATTTTGAAAAATATTACCTATGTTGAAACCAACCATAACCATGATAATTCGATTCTGCTCTCGATTCTAAACAAACTACTTTCTAGTTTTGCGTTAATTCATTAACACTTGTATACATATAAACCTACCTCTTGAATCACTCTATCTATTAAAAAAACGCATTAAAATTCGTTGCGTAGTATTAAAGATCTAAGAATACATAGGGACAGACAGCGGGAAGCTACTTTGTTTTATACTATGTAGTGATTAGGTATTATAAACTTAATACATAAATAATAAAACATTAATTTCGCTTAACTTAATTGAAATATGCTCTTATAATCCTGAACTGAATATTTGACTGAAATGCTGCGCTGAATTTTGGTTCAATACAAAATTACATACCTTGTTTAAAATCCATTTCCCGTGTTTGGAATTCCAGCAAATAAATCGACTGCAGCAAATTTTGCGAACTAGTAATAGCTTCATACATAATTGGAAATTCGTTGGAAAGCTTCCGTTAAATCATGCTTCAAAATTTTTATTGAATAAAGCTAAAGCTGTATGCTATTTTGGAATTTCTAGAAATTCTACAAGGAGCGCAATAACGGTACGAAAATAAAATCTGTAAGTAAATCATTTTGAAAATGCGAATTTCATTTACATGCACGAATACCAAATAGCAAGAAAACATAAACGAAAATCTCAACTGGAGACGTGAATGCTTTCAGAGCCCTTCTACAGTGGGATTTAGATCGGTGATTTCAAAGTCAAAGTCAAAGTCAACATATTTTATTCAATATAGGAGCTTGAAGCACACTTACTAAACGTCAAATCTTTTTTTGAAGCTACCACCGCGTCGGAACGTGTTAATTGTCGCTGTAGAGAAGATAAGTAAATAAAATAAATAAATAAAAATGTTTATTATTTCTCAATATTTTTACATAATTTGAGGTGAGATCCACCCTTTGAGCATGATAAACGCTTGTATTGGGAGGAACACGCAACTTCCCAGTTACAAATCGCTTAGGTATATTGATACAAGCCAAAATAGGTAACAATTTCAAATAAAGCATCAGCATATGCTCACGACTATATTATCCGAGGGGGTAGTCAGAGATATTCTGAAACTTCAGAACATCCATGTTTCACTAGTAGTACCGAAACTCCGTCCAGTGTGACGGGGAGTGAGCCCGTTGCCACTTGTAATGGACGTAGGAACGATACATGCCTCGAAATTGAAGCATGCAGGTTTCCTCACGATGTTTTCCTTCTCCGAAAAGCCAGTGGTGTTACATAATATCGTACATATATTCCGAAAAACTCATTGGTACGAGTCGGCCTGGACGCGATCCATCGCCTCCTGCACGGCAGGCAAGTTTACTCGCCACTGGACCACCACGGATTTTCACAGTCAAATAAAGTAAGTAAGTAATGATGCATGCATATTTTATGACTAAGACAAGACCAAGGGTCCACCCCACCTCCCCCTATCAAGCCCTCAACAGCCCATCTGACAAATCGCTCCAGCTCCGCTCGCAGATGCGGTCAGAAACTCTACAAGACATTTAAGCAAAAAAAATATTATGGTTTTGAAATTATTTTTCATATATAAATATTGGTACTACGAAAAAGGTATTCTTACAAAATGTTGTCTGAGAGATGATGATTCATCTGTTTTTTTTTTTCAAGCGTTTCGTTCAAGCCGTAACCGAGGAGTTAGGCTTTCGAAAGTACGTCTTTAACGGATCTAATTAACCTTAATAACTAAACTCAATATAAATTATTATTCCGCGTGAGAAATCGCCTAGAAATTGCTGATCAAAACGCCAGCGTGGAAGGCTCTAAGCTTCATAAAGTTTGACTATTTTCTTCTCGTAGTGTACAAAAACAATTCATTTTCCTTCTCTTGGTACACACTTCGGTTATCGGCCAACACCAACACACCTTTACTGCTCAAGGCTGTCCAATAAATTCACTTAAAGGGTCCACCTCGGACAGTTATACGAAGGTTGACGGACCAAATATGCGTTGTTCATGAAATTTGGACACATGCCAGTAAGCAACAGGTATAGTATCCCCTTGGGGGTGAATTGGAGGGTTGGGAGGAAAGCGAAGATAGGGTGGCATTTCGGAATGTTTATGACAGGGTCGAAACACTGTTATTGGGATGTTTGCATTATTTGTGATCTTTTTGGTCTTAAGAGTATGGAGAGAGCTTCTTTTTATTTTTTTATGATGATGTTAGCTTTCTTAAACGGATTATTCCAATAATGTCCTCGGAAAATTCGCCTGAGGATCGAAAATTTTAATCAAACGATAAGCGATTTTAGCAAGTTGTCGCCGTTTTTTAATTAAAAATCACGGGAAATGCACCCTACAAAGAAGTCTGGACATAAGGGTGTAACAAAACACCCTAGTAATAAGTACTAGGGGTGCTTTCAATATGAAGCCAACTTCGAAATCGAAAAAGTGCAGTACCGAACCAACTCGACTCAAATGCATGAGACAGCAGATTTTTTCCGCGACTTCGATAGTGAAAGTCGTAGTGAAAGTTGTTCAGTTTGATGGTGTGATCTGAAGCACTTGCTTAAGTATTACAAGGGTGTTTTGTTACACCCTGTATATGTGTCCATTTTGTCACTTGCTTAGCATAAGCGAAAACTTCTTAGTCTATGCTTTGCGCCCTTTTACTCGCTTTTGGTGACGTTTCTACAACAGTTTTTATCACATTCGGTCATGCTGGTGTAACAAAACAACCTAGTAATACTTAAGGGGGTGCTTCAGACCATCAAACTGAAATACTTTCACTATGGAGACAAAGTCGAGAAAAAACAAAAAATCTGCCGTCCCATACATTTGAGTCGAGACGGTCGGTACTACAGTTTTGTATGAAAAAGCGGATTTTTTTTTCGCGATTTCAATGTTGGCTCCATAGTGAAAGTTGTTCAGTTCGATGGTCTGAAGCACCCCCGTAAGTATTACTAGGGTGTTTTGTTACACCTCTGTAAGTATAGTTGATTTTAGCCGATAGTTTGTCCGAAACAGATGGCACATGACTCTGTAACCCCCCACCCCAAACCCCTTCTACTCTACCCCTCTATAGCAACAGGTCACCGGAGCAGGCATGACTAAGTGAAATGTATTCAATTTAGCAAGCCTATAAAAGATAGATGGGAGTCCATTATAGAACGGGTTAAAAGCTTTTTACCAACTTTAATCTACAGTTTAACAGTCGCCTTCTTTTGAAATACCGACTTTTACTTTTCTTTTTTGTTTCTTTCGAGAAAAAGACTCATGAAATTTTATGATTACAGACATTGAAATCACGTGATGAAACTTTTTACAATAAAAATATTACCTCTCTTCTTGAAGTTTAAAAAGTTGTTAACTTTTAATAACAGATCCTGGCCGTTTAAGCACGAAAAAAATTTTTTTTATTATAATAATTTATTATATTATTTTTCGTTTTTGATAATGGCGTTTTAGAATTTTTTAAAGATTAAATTAGCCAGTACTCGTTGCAAACTTCCTAATTCGGTATTGTCAAGTTTTTTTTAAAGTCTGCATTAAACAATTGTACGATAATGGTTCGTGGTGTCCTTGACACCAAACCACAAATTTATAGATTTTTGTCTATTTGTTTGTTTGTTCCATGGTACAATAATATACTGCGCCTGGTATTCTCTTCCGACCACGTGACTGACCACGTGACTGACACAAGCCTACGTCATCATACCCTTTTACCTATTTAGCGGCCATTTTTTTGTGACGTAGGCTTGTGTCACTCTGGGAATAGAAGACCTTGTTTTTTTAGACCATGGTTTGTTCGGGCATCTCGCGAAAACTACTGAACCGATTTAAATGAAACTATTAATTGTCTTTGATAGTTTATGATTAGATTTAAAATCTGGTGTATCATTTCGCTGCGGTGGTACCCTTGCGCACGAAGTCGCGGGAAAACTCTAGTAATTTACTATAGTTATTATTATAATTGTATTGTATTGTACTTAATCACCGTAATAATAATAACTTTGGCCATAAAACTTCCATAATAAAAAACAATATAACCCACACCGTTGCATTAATAAATAAAGCTTATATTTGTGGGTAATTATTTGGTAAATGCGAAACGTATGTTTTGTTTACAGAGGCGAACGTTCGTTGCAGTAAATTCCGCGAATGTTTTGGTACGCGTCCGTAGTTTATGCTTGTGTGCTCTGACTTTTACTGCTCGTTTGCTAGGCTACGTTCTAGTCCCCCATACATACGGTTTCCACGTTAGTGTATGGAAGTTAACAAACTAGATTTTGTGACATCATCGACCAGAGCTGAACATAGGCCTCTCTCTTGGCGCGCCACAAAACTCTATCCTCAGCCTTCCTCATCCTACCGCTACCTTTTGTCGTCTGTCCAGCGGGCCGCAGGGCGTCCCACACTACTCCTGCCAGTTCGTGGTCTTCACTCTAGAACTCTGATTCCCCTTCAGGTGTCATTTCTTCGGCAGACTTGACCAGCCGATTACCATTTCAGTTTGCTAATTTTCTGAGCTATAAACGCTTTTGTGTATTTTGGTGTGCAAATAAAGAATATTAAATTTTCTCAAACATGCTTGGAAATGTGAGCATTATTTTGACAACCTTCTTCGAGATAAATCGAAATTGCAGTACTGGCCAAATACATGCGCGCAGCGGCCGGCAATGTTTGTATGAAAATCCATATCTGTCGTGTTTAGCGACCAAATAAATTACATACTAAACTCATATCTGTCGTGTAATTTAAAAATGGAACGATCTTTTTCTCCGAAACATGGCGACCAAGGAGGTAACTTATCAAAGGTTTTATTTAAATTTCGAACTGACTTGCAAATAGAAAGCTCATTGAAAAAAAAAAAAAAAACACTACCGCGGGAAAAATAAGTAATTGTTGAGTAATTTTATTTGGCAAAATGAGTTCAAGTGAAGACAGTGAGTATACTGAAGTTATTTTAACGCCACCTGAAATTCAAGAGGCTGCAAGAGCCGTAATAGAAAACTTGTTACCGCCAAAATCAAAAGAAAAATATTTGAAAGCCTATGAAAATTTTGTTCAGTGGAAGAATGAAAGAAAATCGAAATCCTTATTCGAAAACGTTTTTTTGGCTTATTTCGGTGAACTCGCCAAGAAAGTTAAGCCGACAACGCTATGGGTCATCTATTCAATGCTAAAATGTACAGTTTTAATGAAACATAACGTGAATTTAAAACAGTATGTAAACCTGACTTCAATGCTCAAAAGACAGTCGGATGGATACAAATGTAAAAAATCAAAAGTTTTCACCGCATCAAATGTAAAAATGTTTTTGTTTGAAGCACCAGACAGTGTGTATCTGGACCTCAAAGTAAGTTTTACACTTGATAATATTAACCAATGTCTGTGAGCATTATTTATTTTATTTTTATTTTATTGTAACCTCTTTTTTTTTTAGGAAAATTACCTATGTGAACGTAAGCTATAACGTACTTACCTACTTTGTTTTTGTTGCAGGTTATTCTTATTTTCGGCATTTTTGGTGCATGCCGATGTATCGAAATTACAAATATTACTATAAAAGACGTAGAAAATAACGAGGGTGTGATAATAATGGAAGTCTGACCGGGTAGCTGAAAGCTACATAGAAGAATCAATTGAAAATAAAAGTAGCATTACACGTCAAATCAACGAAAGTATTCAATCTCGTCCATCGACCTCCCATCAAAGCTTTGAAATACAGAATCACACTGAAGAGAATACTATGCAACAAACTTCGACCTCGTTAGAATTATCCCAAACCAACATAATCCCCGGAAAGTCCACATAAAATTTCAAAAATTGTACATTCCACAACTGTATTTTTAAATAAAAAGTTCTGCCTAGATTGAAAACTTAGTTTTAATTTCCGCGCATTGTTTGAGAAAAGTACTATACAAGCCTCGGCTTCGCCTCGGCCCACATTTACACGTTCGTCCATCAATGCCTCTGTTGCTGGCCACTGCAGTAATGTACTATTATCTTATCTTATCTTATCTTTAGTTCTCTGACGTATCACCTCATTCCTGATGAAGAGAAACACTGAGCATAGCTCTTTCCATAGCTCGCTGACGCTGAGCGACTTTGAATTGATGAAATAGTCCTATCGTCAGGGTTTACGTTTCCGTATCCGGTCATCGCTGGCAGGACGCACTGATTGAACAAGGACGCAGTGAATAAAAACTTTCATTTTGAGGCATTGTGGTAGGGGGAGAATACAATGACGGAGTTTCCCAAAAGCAGCCCATCCCAGTTAGATATGCCTTGCTTCCTCCTTGTCGAAGTTGTTTCTATCTTTTGGTAGTATGATTTTGGGTGTAGTTTTTATCACGCAGACACACATTTTTGACTGAAGCAAGTTTGAATATTCGATGATATTTTAGTCTAGGAACCTTTAGTTTTGCAGGAGCCACAACAATCTGTGCTACGTATACGCCTCAATTCATAGATATAAATAACGTGAAAATATGTTGTCTATTTTGATAATGGGCAAACGACTGTTCGCCAATCGGTACGACATTGTGTCTGACTAGCCGCACCTAGCTGGCGCCTGGCGGCAAATTTTAGCCGAAAACTATTACATTTACTGTCGTTGCAAGTAACAGTAAACTTTATATCATTATAATTGCGTACATTTTCGCTTCTGCCAGAAAATTATGTAGATCTAATTTCGTCGGCGTTCTCAGCTAAATGTATTATAATAATTATGTATGGCGTTGGAAAACGTTTGTGGCTTTAACAGGTAACTTAGGCGGTTTGTGGAGCTAGCATAAGTTTAGAAACTGTGCTTGTGTGTGTGTCAAGTCTTAACGTTAAATCCACCGTACTTATCTAATTGAAATTTGCTACAGGGACGGCCTGTAGTATGACAGGATATTTAACTACGTTTATCCCCAAATCATGCTTTATGAATAAACTTTACACGAGCTAAAACACGGGTAATGACCTAGATAACCAGATTTTACGTGTCTTGTGGCTTCTGGCACTAAATAAAATACTTTTCTTCGTGAATCGTACGCATGGCGACACATCAAGCTATACAAAACCAAAATAAGCTGGCTGCGCGTAGGTCGCGTAACGTATAACGTCGCGCGGCCAGCTTATGTTGGTTATGTATAGCTTGATGTGCCGCCGTGTGTACAAGGCGATTATCAGTTCCTATTCTATCATAGTTTTTAATACAAAAAGTGAAGCTGCTACCTGCTAACAATAGAATGAAAGGACATCCGGCACATAATACCAAAAAATGTATAACCGTACTTCTATTTTTATTATGGACTATGGAACACTAGAAACTAAATAACTACTAATAATACTACTAATTATTGTAATTATTTATTATAACAATTGCTGTACGTTCTGTTTGCACAATAAAACTTTTTCAATTTCAATTTCAATTTCAAACTAACTGCAGGCATTACTTTATTTTATAATGATTTATTAGTTTTTATCAATTTTATATTTAAAAAAAACATTGTGCTTGCATCACCTCCTACTAAACAACATTGACAGCCATTTTGGGGTGGCTGCTTTTTTATAATTTATTAATAATAAATATATTTATAACTCGTTAAATAAAAATAAAGGATACTATCTCAGACGTTTTTATAAAACCCCATAATTTAATACACATTTGACTTCAGTCAAAACTTCTATACATTTTAACTGCCGACCTGTTATTCCAAATCTTAGATTAGGTATAATAATGTAGATAACGCTTTGTGGGAGATATACAGGGTGAAATTGATATCATTAGGATCCTTTTAAACTAAGAGTCTACCCATCAAACTGAACAACTTTCACTATGGGAGCAAACCGACCGGAGCAACAAAAAATCTACTGCTCCAATGCTGCATACTAAACTGCAATGCCTACGCGACACAAATGTATGCAACAGCTGATTTTATTTTTGCTCCGATTGGTTTGCTCCCATAGTAAAAGTTGTTCAGTTTGATAGGTAGACTCTTAGTTTAAAAGGATGCTAATCATCTATAAGTACGCTACCAGCTCACTGTACTGGGCACTGGCCTGCCTACTAAAATTATAAATGTAAAAGTTAATAACGATATGTTTATGTTTATGACTTAATTTTGATTTGAATGTTTTGCACACAGATTATGATATCTTCTGGATTCACATAAATTATGATTTGTACTTTTTTCAACGCTGACGACGAAGTCTTAGGCAAAAGCAAATGGTAATTAAACGAGTAGTCAAAGAAGTGAGAGGACTGTTTTAATAATTATGTAGAAATGCTAAAGAGACATGTTCATGAATAGTTAAAGTCTTTAAGTTATTCAGTACAGTTTTAGTTGACGGGTTTTACCGCGTCGTAATTTAATGTCTCGCTTGTCTCTAATTAAGACGGCTTTTTAGGGCAAAAGGTGAATTGAAATATGGTGCAGAGTTTACCGTCATTTAGTATTAATTACGTCATCAGACATTTTTTTCCACCTACTTTACCTATTGGTAATGATATTGGTTGAGCGGGCTCATTTTCCGCAATAACTCGACGACTTATGCCTATTTTGCGTTGGGTGGGAATGACTACTCCTGCCATCCCAGCTCCTCCAGGAAGCCCACCAGCTTGTTAATGCTGTTGAAGACCTCTGGAAGGGACCCCGGTGATCCGAGGTGTTGTGCCCGATAGTATGCTAGCCCGTTGCATTCCAACAGCACGTGCGCAGCCGTTTCCTCAACCTCCATGCACACCCTGCACAGAGGACTGTTAGTAACACCAATATTGAACAGATGTTTGTTAAAAGGACCGTGACCAGGCAGGGCTCCAGTAAATATTACAGTACTTTACCTATATTCAGCATGAGAATAAATAGAAAAGAAAATGATGAATTTGAAAATGAACCGAATCTGTAAACAAAAGCGTCTGATTTTTCCTGCATCCAACAAAAACGGAGTGCGATTTTTGAAAGTCACGCGTTAAAATCAGCCGAAGAAGAATTTCAAAAAGAATGTAGAGATTATGCATCATTCGATGATGATTTTAAATCTCACGATTCAAAAATAACATTCCTAATTGGACTGAAAAATTACTATTCTTCAGGTCACCTTAGGCATATAAATGAGATCTGCATTGAATGTATAAGGTCATATCATGTTACTTACATGAAATACCCAGACTCGTCATGAAATGCAAAATTTTTCGATCAAGCGTATTTACACAGTGGTATTGTTATAATTTTTATGGTACCTATAACCACCTAATTAGACTCACTTTTCCGCCCAAAGGGATTAATTAGAGGCAAAACTGCTTTTCCACTAAAATGGAGATCAGCAAAGATAACATGCTTTGGAACATTATAGTGCGAAGTGAGTGCAACTTTTTTTTTGTTAAGTTGGACTTGCACAACGTTTCTCTATCATTCATTTCTATTGCAAGTGTATGTTATTTTAATAAAAGGATGTTTATAGGTCGACCATAATCTAGGTTAGTTTAGTTTTAAGTCACTTTATTTATAATTATTGTTTTACTGTCACTATTTTACCCCATTTGTTGTAAATAAAAAAAATTAACACCAAAAAAAAAAAAAAAAAAAAAAAAAAAAAACCATAATCTCATGAAATGAAAAAAAGTTAAAAAATATAGATTTTCACATGGCAATGTCAAACTGTCATCAAATAGGCCCTTTACAAACTGCAACTTTTTGCGGCGATAAAAACGCGCGTTTTTTAATGTGTACCTACATATTTAATATTATTTTAACGCCCAAATCATCTGGCCGAACATTTTCATCTTGTTTATAAGAAAAGGCAAACAATTTTATAGCTGAATTTTATTACGAACGTTTTTCTTCGTGGCTGTGTGGCGTTGCAGAAGTGCTGCGAAAAGTCGCAGTGTTTAAAGGGCCCTAATCCAATTACCCCAGTGTTGCTTACTCTAAAATTTGATTTCCTCATTTTTCATGAGATTCTGGTCGACCTATAACTATGTTACAGCAGGTGACTGATAGGAATTTTCTAGGTGTGCGAAGTACTAATAGACAGAATTAGGACGCAAATTAACAACCTCCACTGTTGACTGCGCCTTTATTGATTGACGTACATCTTTACTTAGGTCGCTCCTCCTTTCCATACCACTGACCATCCACCTTTTATTTATCAGTATTAACAGAAAACCCTACGAAAAGTACCATCAACTCAACAATTGGCTACTTGACAAGTAGTTAAATCAGCTACTCTTTATCGGACGTCAAAACATGCGCTTTGTATGAAGATTTGTACTAAATATTGAGTTGTGACGTCATCAACATTTTCATTACTTTTTATAGTTTATCTTATTATTAAAAATAGTATTCAAGCTAAAAACTCAATGAAAATGGGAGTTAAGCGTTATTTTCTAACCCTTTTTTTATTGAGTAGATAAAAATAAAATATATTGAATGTAGTCAAATACCCATGGCTACTTGACAACTAGTCAAATCAGCTACTCTTCATCGGACGTCAAAACATGCGCTTTGTATGAAGATTTGTACTAAATATTGAGTTGTGACGTCATCAACATTTTCATTACTTTTTATAGTTTATCTTATTATTAAAAATAGTATTCAAGCTAAAAACTCAATGAAAATGGGAGTTAAGCGTTATTTTCTAACCCTTTTTTATTGAGTAGATAAAAATAAAATATATTGAATGTAGTCAAATACCCAATTAGGTACGAGTACTTACAATCGTAAACCATGTATACTAGAACAAAACAAGTAACGCTAAATGCGTGCATCCAGTGAATAGATCCAGTGGATGTTTGCCCGCCACCGACCGCAAAGATTAGCTCAGATTATGACACTATTTGTGTATCACAATTCTACGACGAAACGTGAACGTCATACAAGGCCATCGTACACAAACTAAATTCAACCTTCGAGTAACATTTTGTGAGTTTAGATTTGTACAGCATGAATAGCTTCCGCGATTCACAGCACGCTTTGTAATCTGTAAACACGGTCGTTCCTGAAAATCAACTAATGTGGAACATTGGTTTGTAACAGATGGAAATATTATGAGCTACAAAGGTGCAATACTGTAAACATGCTGCATAAAGTAGCATTATTCAAACACCGTACAAGCGACGGAAAGTACGCAGCCGACTTTTTAGTCTGCGAAAAAACTGCATGGTACTCGACGCGTTAAGAGGATAGGCGGGCTGAAATGCTAATTTGGAGAATAGGTCACTTTTCCGACTGTATACGTATTTGTCAGATCCGCCCTAGGATCCGCCCCACCCATACACCCCGCCGACTAGAGTGCGAAAGAGATAACTGCAGCTCGGACCGATTTTATAGACAAAAAATCGACGAAATCAGCATTTCGTATTCCCCTGTTTCCTCCTCCAAAACTAAACCGATTTTAATAATTATTTCAAAAATAATATGAAAAATACTTTGGCTATGTCTGTATGTTTTGTATTTTTTGTTTATATTCGTCAAATTTGTTTACTGGGTGTCTGAAAACAGGCGGTAAAATTGGTCATTTTCGAAGGTCCCTAATTCTTACAGTAATTAATTAATACAAAAAAGGACGCATCGGAGTTTTTTCTAAAGCGTATGCACTATGCAGGTTTCCTTACGATGTTTTCCTTTACGTGAAACTTTCCTTCTTTCTGTAGTGTGTTTTCAATTTTAATTATGTGGGTTAGTAGAGCCCCGGTTCGATCCGCATACTAATTGGCTTACCGATTTTGAAAAGCAAACAGAACTTTGTGTTCAGTCTCGTTAACTTCGTTATTGCTTGTCTATTCAGGCCAGTTGACTATTCTTCGGTATTCCAGCGACAGATTCACTTAGAAAATTGTTCAGGAAACAGGAAAAACTTGACCAGAAAAGGAATGTTCATTGTGAGATAATCATTTTAACCGTGGTGGTCCAGTGGCGAGTAACCTTGCCTACCGTGCAGGAGGCGATGGTTCGATCCCCGCCCAGGCCGACTCGTACCAACGAGTTTTTCGGAATTTATGTACGATTTGTAACACCACTGGCTTTTCGGTGAAGGAAAACATCGTGAGTAAACCAGCATGCTTCAATTTCGAGGCATGAATTGTACCTACTATCCATTACAAGTGGCGACGGGCTCACTCCCCGTCACACTGGACAGAGTTTCGGTACTAGGTACTAGTGAAACGTGGATGTTATGAAGTTTCAGAATATCTCTGACTACCCCCTTGGGGAATATAGTCGTGAGCATATGCTTATCTAAACTATTATAAAACTGTAACAGAACTGTCTCTGTACATTGAAGATATAAAAAAAAAAATTACGACATGATTTTTACCAGTCCCTGATTCCAAAACACAAATTTTTTGATTTTATGTCTGTCTGTTTGTTTGTTTGTTTTTTTGTTTGTTTGTTTGTTTGTTTGTTTGGGTGTTTGTTTGTTTGTTTGTTCGAGTATCACGCAAAAACTACTGAACCGATTTTGATGAAACATTTTTTGTTTGATAGCTCTCTATCGTATTATAGTTTATCATCTGACTTAAAATCTGGTATATAATTTATGCGGACAAAGTCGCGGGTAAAAGCTCGTATGCCAATAAATTTATATATTTTTTCTTATAGCCAGTTATATTAAGTGGCTAAAAAAACTTCATATTATATCGAATTCAATATGAATACAAGTTCTGCAGGACAGCATAATTCTAGCGATTCGTAGTTTAAAAACCTTTTGTTTACATTAATCTATTAGATATTTACACCTTTATGACTTCATGGTAGAGTATATTTTTGGCCAACAGGTGTTAGTTTGACGTCATATCAGCCGATGTGAACAATCATTTACGAACTCATAGATGACTGAATTGGACTGTTTGTGGTTAAATTAAACTTATAACAATGTTGCTGGTTCGGATTACCTTAAAACTTTCATAAAATAATAGCGATTCTGGTTACATGAGGAAAAGTTATATGGCTTCGTAAAAGTTTGGATCCAAAGTTTTCAAAGGAAGTGATGTATCGGTTACGAAGTAAGTAACTAGTAATCTGTGGTTTAGTGATGTATTGTAATTTTTATTTACATTTTTTTTTCAACACACAAAGTTTAAAAAAAATTTAGTAAGTAAGTTTTAATAAAAGTAAGTTAGAGTATTAGATTGATCGTAAGAATTTGTTAGACTACCAATTTAAAATATTTTCAGCCCACGTTTTGTCAGATGTTTTAGCGGTCTCCCGATCATGGGTATTTATTTCCATATTATAGCCCAGTCATTTTACGGTTTGAGCCGGACTAATTAATAATTGCATTTTTTTCGCTTTAGTATTGAAGAGCCAATTTGAGCTTAAAAATGTACCAAAATAAAAAAAAAAACACGTCGGCAACAGTTCCAATTTTAAAATTAGATAAGTATTATCTCGTTCTAAAAAACCTGATGGTAAATTTTTTTTGCACATTTTTAAGGCTTTATCATTATACATACTTCAAACACGGTGTAAATATTTTTGTCTACTTAGAAATTTTTAAAAATACATTCGTATTTTCTAATAAATACTTCATTTTTTAAATTTCAATGCGTATTTTATTACACAAAAATAATTTAAATTGTTAAATCTAATTCAAATGAGTGCAATGGTATTAATATTATTAATTTAAAAGCCTTCTGGGACACACAATTTCGATTTCTATGTTGCGTAGCAATTTTTTTTAAATATGGTTTACTATAATATTTTTGTCGCTAAATGGTGCTGGTTACAGTTTAAAAGTCTAATTAATAATTACTCCCTACCCCGCCTAATAAAACTCCGTAAAATGACTGGCCTAATTATGCAAATATGTGTTTAAGGGGTCTATATTAGAATCCATTGAAAAAGCTTAACACTTAAAACACACACATGGTCATTAAAATCCATAATGTTGAAATGTATAGATTTAAAAAGTATATCTTTAATATGAATAGCGTAAATATGCATAACGTTAAAAAAATGAATACATATAATTTTAACACGAATAAATTAGTATTTGTATATTATGTCCATTTCTTTGACACGCTCTGCTATAAATGGATTTTAATGTATGATTTTTTTTTTTTATGTTCGATAGGTAAACATTTGACCCCAATCTCACCTGATCTCCCTCTCTCTCCTCATGATGATGTCTCGTTAGGTTCGTAAAAATAGTGACAGTGACTAGTTATTCTTATTCATAGCTTAAGGTATATTATTTGAATAAGGCGTCTGCGAATCATGGCGTGGCATGGTATAGGGGCAAGGTGAACCACCCGAGAGAAATGTCCTTTAATTTACAGATAAAACAGACGCTACTTGTAAAAGATTACGGATTCCAGCATTTGCAGTAATGGCGATTCTGATTGCGATTTGCTTGATGAACCTATAAACTCATATATTTTCTTTATAGCTTATTTTCTTTTCGTACAAATAAACAAAGTAAGCCGCGAAATATATATTTCCAATAAAGACTGGCACATTCTGTCTTCGTCGATCTTCGGTTTTCCAGCTTTAGTGTCGGTTACAAAATGCACTAAAAGCCGTTTTTATGTCTGTGTGCCAAATAATCCTGACAAAGTACACATGCTAGCTGTTGAAAGCCAAGTGTTCAATCGTAAACATCGTCAAGTCATCAGGAAGGCCGTAATTGTTAGTTGGTCTCTTATTCTTCCAAATGGAAGTCTGCACGATTCTGTTTCACGTTCAACCAATCTTCATGCAGTTTTGTATCTTCTTCTTTTCTTTCAGGACGATTTACATCGTAATTATGATCTATGAAACATTTCCTTTTTCTTAGCTTCATCGTGATATAACAGTTAAAACTCAGTTTGATGGTCTGAAGCACCCCGTAACCTATTTAAGTTTATACCCTGTACATAACAACATTTTTATTCCGAAAACTAAACGGATTACACTGGCGAAGTCGCAGGTAACTGCTACTTAAAAGGGTACCGAGCCTATCGTGCTGCCCTCAATCGTATTGTTTTTATTTCTAAACAATTAAACAACATTTCCCAAAAACAAGCATGCCACATTGTAGTCCTGATTGGCTTTCCATTTATCGAAACATTACGGATGTTTTATGCTTGTAGCTAATATCTTTAACACCGCTATTATCTTTAAAGTCACTTTTGGCGGTTTTAAAATAGCTACAATCATTTAGGGATCCAACGATTACGAAGCGGTGCATCGTTTTGCATCTGTAATCGTAATAATCACGATTAATAACGATGCAATGCACCGTAATAAGAATCGTACGATTATTAAATCGAATTGAAAACGTCAATCGGATTGCACTTTTTGACAAATGCCAGACCTAAATACTTAGATTCTATAGCCAAAAAACAACATTTAAAAAAATCTGATCTCTTGCTGCCATTTTAGCTCATTTGGAGCTAAATCTTGATTTTTTCTGTCAGATTTGACTTTCATTTTAAATATTTTATTTTTTAAATTCAACTGATTCCTATAATTAGATTTTCGGTTTGAAGTGAGGAATTAAGTCTCGTTCTCGTGATATCTCACATACATTTCAAAATAATCATTTAAAACGTTAATCGGATGAGATATCGCTTGTGATAACGAGATTGTACAGAATCATGTTCCATATTGTGTTTTTCAAAGCAAATTGGCCTCTACGCATCCAAAAATCAGAATGCTGACCAAGTGAGCCTTTGACTTCGATCTCAAATTAGTAGAAAAAATATCAAAATCTTGGAAATTTGTAAAGTTTTTTTTAATGATTTAAGTTTTATTGAAATGCAAAGAAACACTATAAAAACTCATTCTGAGTATAATCACAATTTTTTTTTGAAATAATCGTAATGCATCGGCTATCTTAATAAATAACGATTAATATCGTAAAATCTGCAATGACTAAAATGTGACATTCTTGTGTTTTGGAAATGTTGATTAAATTGTTTAGAAATAACAAATATATTATTGAGGGCAGCACAATATGCTCGGTGCAGCCTTAACAACGATTTAAGCACCCATAAAAAGAAGTAGCGTTTTTGTGAAAATTATTAAAGAGTCTTAGGCACTTCCGCCCCCAGGTTCTTATTATGTTTTCATTAATGTAAAAGCCTGACAAAAAGCTTAGCCTGGTCAAACAATGGAATACACTCAGAGTTGAAACTTTGTAATGCAAACCCAAGGAGATTTTTACTTGACCTAACCTACTTTCTGAATGAGACGGAACGAACGAAAAGTTTTAATCCAAACGAACAATACAGCAGCATATTTTAAGGGTATGACCAGACCATCAAACTGAACCACTTTCTCTATGGGACCAACATGGAAATTGCGAAACAAATTTGGCATTTGGGTTTGCAGTTTTGTATGGGCGAGCAGACTTTTTTGTTCGCGATTTCGATGTTGGTCCCAAATAGAAAGTTGGTCAGTTTGATGGTCTGATCATCCCCGACCCTATACAACGTGTTAATGAATTAACGCAAAACTAGAAAGTAGTTTGTTTAGAATCGAGAGCAGAATCGAAATATCATGGTTTCAAAATAGTTTTTTTTTTTATATTAAATAATTTGTTTGCAAAATTTAAAAATTTCTGAACCCGATGTCAACCCACCGCACGGGCACACTCACCCTACTTACTACCAAAACAAGTTTATAAAAATGTATCCATGAGTACGTTAGCGCTTTCTTTCAGTGCTGAAAAGATAACAAATCATTTTTGCCTCAAAACTTAAAATGCTAATAACTTTAAATTATAACTATCGAAATAATGAAATTATTGTTCCAATCTAATTATTTTGTTATAAATCAGTTGGGGTGTATAAGGTTTTACGCTAATTTATTAACACGTTGTATAGGCTATATAATTATGAATAGCGATAGGTAGGTAGTATTGTAGTTCGCTGCGATAGATAA
This sequence comes from Agonopterix subpropinquella, assembly GCA_922987775.1. Classification (NCBI taxonomy): domain Eukaryota; kingdom Metazoa; phylum Arthropoda; class Insecta; order Lepidoptera; family Depressariidae; genus Agonopterix; species Agonopterix subpropinquella. The sequence continues at coordinate 8,296,575 of OV277710.1, forward strand.
TACAATATCTAGGGTGTTACTTTGAGGGGTGCTTCTGACCATCAAACTGAACAACTTTAAGGGACCAACGTTGGATCCGAATAAAAATCAGCTTTTTCATACAAAACTGCAATCCTACTCGACTCATCTAAGGGACAGCAAATTTCATTTTCTCGATTTCGGTTATGGCCTCGTAGAGAAAGTTGTTTAATTTGATGGTCTGATCATCCTCTTAAAAAATCGTCAGCATATTAAGTTAGATCTTGTACACAGCAGTACCTGCTAGTCATCATCATCATCATCATCAGCCGGCATCACCTGGGTATAGGCCTCTTCATTTTCACGCCAACCAGAACCCACGCCAGTCTCATCCACTTTTTACCGGCTACTTTGCCAATGTCATCCGACCACCTGGCTGCTGGTCTGCCCACTGACCGTTCCCCCTCCCACGGCCGCCACTCTGTCACTGCCCTCGTCCATCTGCTATCATTCCGCCTGGCCAAGTGTCCCGCCCACCTCCACTTCAGAGTAGAAATCCGCTTGCCGATATCAACCACCTGCTAGCAGTCCAGTGAAATAAGGATTCAACCTCATAATGAGAGAAGCTGAATTTTAGCTTAAACACACGTTTCTTTTGGTCTTCTAAATGCTTAAAAAATAATATAGGTACCTAATCATGTAGGTCAATAAATAATAAATAAATAAATAAATAACGCTCACAGGCACATACATTGTAATGATCCCAAGTAAGCCTCAGGCTTTTTGTTATGGGAACCACACAACGACGGCACAAACATATAACATTCATGACCAAACCGGGATTCGAACCCAGGACCCTGGTTTGGCAGTCCGGGGTGGTAACCATCACACCAACCGGGTCGTCAAACAATTACAATAGTTGTGGTGTTTGGGTTTTTTGCAAATATCTCGTTTTCTCTGCTAGCAAAAGTTTTTATAAATCTTGTAAAGCATAAAATTCAAATTGCGGTTAGCGGAGACTATAGGAGAGGTAACTAGAGTCAGTTTAGGCACAGTATAAGACTCCATCACAACGGACAACAACAACAACCGCGTTTGGTACAACGGTACCAAACGCGGTGTACGGCGCCTCGTAGCATGTACACACTGACAATCAAAGAGATTTAATATAATACTACTTATATATATTGAAAATCTTTGCTGACAATATCATATCTCCGCGTCGTCGCTCCGTCAGAATCGTAGCATGTGGCGATCTGTTGTCTCTGCCTGCCCCAGTAGTGGGACATAGGCGTGAGCATATGTATGTATGTATGTCGCTTCGTCTGGCCACAGTTTAAGCAGTAATCTGTCTTCATACAATGGTGCCAAACGCGGCGCACTCCTCGTAACACGCACACACTGACAATATGTCCGCGTAGCCCCGTCTGGCGCATTCTTGTCAGGCTGACATAATTTCAGTGTGTGCGTGCTACGAGGCGTACGTACTGGCGAGCACACATACAAGCCGCGTTTGGTACCATTGTATGAAGATAGATTACTGTCTTATACTGTGGTCTGGCGCTGCCTTTTAGATATCGTCGTACGTACTGGCGAGCACACATACAAGCCGCGTTTCGTACCATTGTATGAAGATAGATTACTGTCTTATACTGTGGTCTGGCGCTGCCTTTTAGATATCGTCGTACGTACTGGCGAGCACACATACAAGCCGCGTTTGGTACCATTGTATGAAGATAGATTACTGTCTTATACTGTGGTCTGGCGCTGCCTTTTAGATATCGTCGTACGTACTGGCGAGCACACATACAAGCCGCGTTTGGTACCATTGTATGAAGATAGATTACTGTCTTATACTGTGGTCTGGCGCTGCCTTTTAGATATCGTCGTACGTACTGGCGAGCACACATACAAGCCGCGTTTGGTACCATTGTATGAAGATAGATTACTGTCTTATACTGTGGTCTGGCGCTGCCTTTTAGATATCGTCGTACGTAC